>OY728161.1:1532450943-1542450943 GCA_963277665.1 Viscum album | reverse complement strand
AGGAGATCACTTCATTCTTTTCAGAGGACGTACCATGGTACCAGTTTCATTACAGGAGGAGGTGCTGAGAGAGTATCACACTTCCCATTTAACGGTACATCTAGGGATGGTGAAGACGTACCAGGATCTCAGACAATAGCACTGGTGGCCGGGTATGAAGACGGTTGTGGCAGAGTTCGTTTCACGATGCCTCACCTTCCAGCAGGTGAAGGCAGAGCACCAGGTACCGGTAGGTTTGGTAAAACCCTTAGAGGTACTGGAGTTGAATTGGGATGGAATATCTAAAGATTTCATGATGGGACATCCACGTAATTCCAGAGGACACGACTCCATCTGGTTGATTGTCGACTGACTCACCAAGTCAGCCAACCTCCTACCTATCAGAGAGCATGGATCAGTGGTGATCTTGGTAAACCTTTACGTTCAGGAGATTGTACGGCTTCATGGTGTGCCATCTACTATCATCTTCGATCAAGATACTCACTTTACTTCTCGGCTTTGGAAGGGGTTGCAGGAGGCATTTTGGATGCAGCTACTCCTGAACACCACCTTTCACCTACAGAAGGATGGTCAGACGGAGAGGACCATCTAGACTATCGAGGAAATGCTCTGTTCATGTGTCCTCGACTTTGGTCGCAGGTGGGAGGATCACCTACCCTTGGTGGAGTTTGCGTACAACAACATCTACCACTCCAACATTGGGATGGCACCATATGAGGAATGTATGGCCGACCTTGTAGATCACCTCTGTGCTGGACTGACCCTTTGGAGTCAGCACTCGTAGGACCATAGATGGTCCAGGCCATGATGGAAAAGGTACAGGTCATCCAGGAGTAGATGAGGACAGCTCAAGGCCGATAGAATTCTTATGCTGATAGGAGGTGGATACCACTGGTGTTCGAGTATGGCGATCACGTTTTCATACGGGTCTCACCTCGACGTGGATTACGGAGATTTAGCCGGGGTAGCATGTTATCTCTGTGCTTCATTAGACCATTCCAGGTTCTCAACCGGATATGCAAGGTGGATTTTCGCCTGGATCTTGCACCTTAGTTGCACCAGGTGCATGACGTCTTCCATGTATCTCAGCTGATGAGATACATATACGACCCAAAACATATCATAGGCCATGGGGAGATGAACATCGATGTCTGGGTGACTTTTTCGGAGGTTCCGGTGGAGATCGAGGATCGACGGGAGCGGGTCCAACGTGGACGGTCGATTCCTCTAGTATACATCAGGTGGAATCACGAGAACCTCCAAGAAAGAACATGGGAGCGGGAGGCTCGAATGCGTGCTCAATACCCTCATTTGTTTCCCTAGTTTTGTGATGTATCTTTACGGGGACATAAATCCCTGAGGTGGGATTAATGTAAAGACCCGTAAATTTAAATGGATTTTTTTTAATTTTTTGGGATTTTATGAGTACTCAGTTTTAACGGCACCAGATTCCGAGGCACAGTGTCCCCAGAATAATTTTCGGAAGTTTAGCTCGGTTACGTTCAGTGAACGAATGGGTAGGTTTTTCTAACTTTTGATTTGGTGCACTTAATTGAAATCTATGGGCACCGATGAAACTGCAGCGCCCGGTTTTGCTTAAGAGGACCTTTTCCAAAGGTGAGTTTTCTTGGGAGGAGTTGTTAAAGAAAATGTGGTTTAATTGAAGAGTGAAATAAAATATTTGTTACATTATTATTTCTTTTCTAAGTGGTTATATCCTATGTGTGGAAGTTGGGATGGGACCCACTAGGTTGCTAACTTTTCTTGAGAGGATAAAGGAAAGGTGAGGCCCACACGAGCCCCCATCTTGTCACATTCACCGTAACCCCTTAAACTCCCTTAAAACCTCTCTTTTTTTAATTATGTGGCTTCTCCTCTTCCACATTAATATTTCCAACATAACACCACATTTAATTTGACAAAACAAGCTCATTTAATTAAATGGTTTATTTTTTGAAATTTGAGTTTTTGAAAAGGCATGGAAAACACAATAAAATAAGGGGGAGGCTTTATTTTATTAGGTTGGCTAGTTGTGTGAGGATATTGGGTAGGGGAGATCTCTTTTCCCTTGGAAGAAATTCATCTTATTCAACGAAGAACATCCCCACGTCAACGAAGAACGCTATTTCTCCGAGGGAGAGCATCGACTCGGCGACTCGGTTTCTTCTGTCATCTTCTTCCTCCATGACCAAGGAGGAGGCACCGATGCAAAAATTCACCATCAACGTCGCCATAAAATCTTCTCTCCATGAAAAAGGAAGGGAGACATCGCTTCCTCCTCGGATGATCTCTGTCGACATTTGCGGAACCCCACCCCACGACGCCGTTATTCCGCGATGCTCTTAGTTCCACAACTTGTGTTGAGGTAGGGGTTATTTTCGTTCATGATTAATTTAATATTCTTCGTTAAATAAATTGGCCGCTTGTTATCGACATAACAGGAGAATATTAGACCACACAAACATAGTCAATCCTCCTCCCCTCTAATTTGTTGATCCTTGTTGAACTTGTGGCGAAGGTGGCGCAGTGTCGTTTCACTACGTGAGAACGAAAAAGGACCGCTGCTGGAGCGGGCCGCAGTGGAGGTGTGCGGCACCGTCGCGCCGCGCCAGTGAGACCAAAGGAAGACGCAGATAGGAGCGGGCCGCGACGGCTTCTAAAAGGAGGGTCTAGCCGAGCTGTCTTCCAGCTCCACCTGAATGCGGGACCCGCAGGGGTCCCGCGGTCCCTACAAAGGTCGGCCATTTCGGCCTGCCGTTTCCGCAAACATGGGGCGACACCCCCTTTGCGCCCTGCTCAGCCAGCGCCGCGCCACCCGCGCTAGGCCGGACCGCCCGGGCTGGGCCAGACCGCCCGCGTTGGGCCAGTCCACCAGCGTCGGGCCGGGCCATGCCCAAGAGGGATGGACCCGGACCCGGGACGGGTGGACCCGGTTCGGGCCGACCCATGGGGTATTGGGTCGGGTCGGACCAGGCCCGAACCCCCTATTTTCGGGAAGTTTTGTTCAAATGCCCATAACATGGGATACGAAACTCCGATCGACGCACTGTCAGATGCATAGGGATCCTTGAATTGAGACCGTCATTTCAGTATATTACACTCATGCTTTCAGTGACCTTTGGGTACGGCCAGGATGGTTCGAGCATGAAACCAACCGGGCCCTCGCAGCAGAAACACTTATAACATGTGTATCGAACATCAGATTGACGTGCCGTCGACATTGATGAATTCATCTTAGTGAGACGGCTCTTTTGGCTTACTCCTCTCATGGTTTGGAAGCAGCTGGAGTATGGTCGGGTTGGTTTTAGCTTAAAAACCAACCGGGCCCATAGGACGGAAAAACCAATAACTCTCAGACCGGGCACCCGATTGACGCGCCGTCTTTCATATTGAGTTCCTATTGATGAGAGAGAACTTTGGGATACATCATCTTTGGACTTTGTGATAGTTGATGTATCGATCCCTTGTATCGTGGAGAGGACCCTCCCGGAATCAGGCGTTCTTTGTGCGGGAACCCTATAGCTGGCTGCGACGACGACGATGACTCTACTTGGATCCTACGTGGGATAGGCAACGAGAACAATTGTACTTGGATCCTCTGTGTGTTCGGCAAAGATGGAGATGGTACTTGGATCCTACGTGGGTTCAGCAATGATGATTACTGTACTGGGATCCTACGTGGGTTCGGCAGCGATAACTACTATTCTGGGATCCTACGTGGGTTCGTTAGAGGACACGATTTAGAAGCTACATCTAATCACCTGCACCCCTCTTCGGAAGTAGTATACCTGTGTGAGATGAGTCTTGAATTTCAATCATTATCTTCGATATGATTGACTTGTTATCCTATGTGGATTGGGTTGTGCTTTCCTGGGTGAATTGGGTTGTACTTTCCTGTGTGGACTGGGTTAAACTTGGGCTCGTGAGATGGAGCAGAACTAGAATTGATCACTTAGGTATATATATGGGCATATACTTAAGTATAGTTGGTTGTTGCTTCGTGATTTTATCATTCCTTTTTGGTTTATCCTTTGTGGATTTTGGGAGTCCTTCGGGTGTCTCAAGGTCCCTACTAAGTATCGTATACTCACCCCTGCACCGGCTATTCCTACACTATGTTGTGTTGGATGCAGACGACAAACATCGCTGATCGAGGTGGAGGCTCGTGGAGCTGGATGGTACCTGGAGGTGGATCACTGGACGAGACGTACACGGAGAGAACGACTAGACCCGAGGAGCTGAGGAGACTATTTGTACCCACCCTTCGGGTGGGATTTACAGAGGACGGCTTGGAGTTGCTTCTTTACTTTTCTGCTGATGTAATTTATTTTCATTTGTACCTTACTATCAGTTGGGTTTGTATTCTGGCCCATTTACTTTCCAGTACTTACTTATGTACTCATTTTACATAGTGTTTACTTCATCTTGCATACTCTATAGTGTTTTTTTACTTTATAAAAGCCATGACCTCCATTTTTATCGGGATTTACGTCTTTTGTGCTAGTCGCCAGCCCCTGGCCTATGGAAGGCGGGCTTGGGGTAGTCATGGAATGGGCCCCGAGGACGGGTTGTGACAATTATGGTCTTTGGTCAACTCCATGTAGAGTAACATGAGTGTTAATTAATAAGATTCATTTCAATGCATGGAATAATTTTTGAAAGATCCAGGTGTTTTAAAATGCTGATCATGTAGTTAATCTAGCATGCTGGTGAGCGGATGATCTTTTCATGAGGAGTCATAGGAAATATTTAGGTGGGTATTCCAACTTTTTTCATGATGAATGTATTTGAAGGTGATGTCGAGCTTTTAGAATAGAGTTTTCCAGTAATGGTTTGAATGGTCTTCTTCATGTCCTCGGTTTTCTCTTAGTTCACTCTTCTGGACACAATGAGCATGTCCCCTATCTTGAACTTGTCACAGAGACACTAAGATAGCATCATTTTGGGGCCACACTACAATTTAAATGTTGTTGGTCTTGATGATTATATATTATCTAGGTAGTATACGAGATACATGGTCTCTTCGGGTACATTCCTTTTGGTGATTGGGCATTGTTGTTTTAAAAACTAACCATGCGATGGAATAACATTGAAAATTTACCAAATTTTTGGTAAGGACTTCGTTATATTGGAAGATGGTTTTGGAATAGTTTTAAAATCACATCGTCAGATAAAGGGCGAAAGTGGATTTTGGGTCTGCGACGTCATTGGAGGGAAGCCTGTGAAACATGTTCAGTTGTTTTATTGAGTTTGAACCTTTTACATTGACAAGGTCCATCTAATGACAAAAGATATAAGATCTATTTCGATGTTTATTCTTCAGAGTAATATTTGGATATAATTAAAAAATGCTTATCCATCAGGTTTGAGTAATGTTTACGGTGGGTTTGGATTTGAGAATGCAACATGCCACTTCTATCGAGATTAAATGACCTTGGTTGGTTGTTTTTTTATTACTTGTTCCCAATGGCTTCTCGGGGAAGAGATGTTTTTAAGGTGGTTATAATGTATTATCCCATGATTTGAACCTGGTTAAAATTACGAATGTTTCTGAAATTATTTTTCGGTTTATCAACGGGTCGTTCTTTTTAATACCGCGCTCCAGAATTTTATTCTGAGTGCTGGAACACCTAATGATTTCATTTTTAAAACATTGATTCACGTTTTGAGGAACTTGGGATGTCTCACATGTGGCCCATAATTTTTCAAACTGTGCGGCCAAAAAGTGCATAGTTGAAGTTTTGAGGATGTAGCTTCCGCATGGTTGGTATACGGTTATGAGAGAAAATGTGATGAGGTCGTGCGGGAGGGGTGGAAGAGGCTATAGATAATGCATGGTTAGCATAGGGTTGGTCAAATCTTGTGAACTAACCTTGCACTCACACATATGAGATCCTAAAAAAGTTGATCTCACATGTTTAAGCCTCTAGGTGGATCATTTTTCCTCATAATCGGCCATAACATGGTATCACCCATCCTTGAATGTAGAAGGACCTATACCAAGAATTTTGGAGGTGATCCAAAGGATTCTCTGGGTGAATCTAAGCTGAATTCATAAGGTAGGTAGATTTTCTTCTTCGTTATTGTTCATTTTCATAGATCTACATAGTTCTGCATCTCTTCTTCTCTTGGTTTCGTAGATCTACACCCGTTAGGGGTTAATCTAAATATGTGGGTTAGAAGTATGAGGATTTTTTGTCTTCATCTTTCTAGGAGAAGTGATCTATGGAGGGTTCTTGAAGAATCAACCTGTTTCACTTGAGGGTCCTTCATTCATTGTTGTTTTCATCAAAACCTGAGGTAGGGTCCCAAATATTTAACAATTTATTCAAGAATTATAGATTCTTTAAATAAATTGATAATGTTAGATTCCTTGATTATGATTTTTCGATGCATGGAACATTTGATGTTAATAATTAATGCCACCCACATGAGATAAGTGAGGACTTGTAAATGTGTTGATTTAAAGCATGGGTTGTTATTTTAGATAAAGTGATATGATTAAACAATTGATTTCTTTAAATGGAAAAAATGAGTAATAGGGTAATTTATGGTTGAATTAATTATCATGTCATGATTGGGAATGAAATTGTGGGTTTTATTGATTGTTGGGAATATTGAATATTTGACATGTTTGGGATATAATTTGGAAATTGGTAATAATTAATGGATTGACTAATTATTACTTGTCAAATGGTAAATTGTTAACTAATTGTTTACTGGTTAAAGAGAGAAGGATTCATTAATTAATTGTTGAATTAATTAAATTTCCTGTATTAAATTAAGATTTTGAATTGATTGTTTGTTATGATGGTTGGCCTGGAGTACCTTTTGATGCGTATTAGTTTCCCATGCCTTATGATGTCTTGGATGGAGTGGTCTGAAAAAAAGGATATGTTGTGTCAGATTGTTGTTAAATATTTGGGCTTTGTTCAGTATGTTTTATGATGATTACGTGGAGCTTGTATATTTTTAAAGTCCTGGATAAATCACTGTTTGAGTGGACGAGTTCAGGCTTATTAAGGAATTTGGTAAATTAAATATTTACTTACTTGAAGAGTGTTTTGTGTTATTAATTAGCTTTTGAATTAGTTAATGGATTTTTTTGTGGTGTTAACCATGGTAATATACACCAATGATTAATATATATGTATGATTGATTAATGTGTTGTAAGATAAGGAATGAGGCTCCAAATACTCACAAAGTGGGAGACATGATGTT
The DNA here is from genome assembly GCA_963277665.1 of Viscum album. Taxonomy (NCBI): domain Eukaryota; kingdom Viridiplantae; phylum Streptophyta; class Magnoliopsida; order Santalales; family Viscaceae; genus Viscum; species Viscum album. The sequence continues at coordinate 1,542,443,721 of OY728161.1, read as the reverse complement.
CTACACCAATGATAAATATATATGTATGATTGATGAATGGGTTGTGAGACATGGAATGATGCTGCAAATACTCACAGGGTTCCAGATATGGTGTTCTTCACCCAGCATGCACACAAATATTCTTTTATGGGGCAGGGACTGATGCTTCAAATACCCATGGGTTGTATGAAATGGGTTGATGCTCTAAATACTCATGAGGGTGATAAAAATGATGTTCTGCATCCATTAATTAACATTGGCCTATGGGTCCAATTTTTCGGGTATGAAAAGTGTTAATGGTTAATGAAGGCTGTTGTGGCATGATGATTTGTGAATTGATTGTGAGAAAGGGATTAGACTTGTTAATGAATTGGGTGAACCAATATTAGTGGACGGACTCAAGAGAGAATCAATATTTTAGTTTACATCATTAGAAACAATATATGAATGATTAAATTGAATAGAATATGACGTGTTATCCAAGACAAAGAACACGCTTGGATTCGGCCTTTAATTCGATTACATAGATGGTCATTAGAGACATCTGTGGTGAGTGAATTATTTAGGGGATTTCAGGTGTAGGTTGAATCTCCAGACCTTCATAATATGATTTGAGTTACTGATAAATGAAAAATGATTATGTAATGATTGTTGAGTGTGCATGACAAATGAATAGTGTATGCTCAGACACCAGATGAGGGCTGAAGCACGTACTTGAGCATATCGTTACTTTGAACTAGTTACTTTATTTAATGCATGCCTTCACGTGTTTGAAATTATTTATTTAATTTCTGGATTTGGGGTAGACACTGGTGGTCCTGGCCTACTGAGATTTATATCTCACACCCAAATTGGGCCGCCATTGCACTGGGCACCCGAGTAGATTCTATTTGGTTACAGGACTATGTTGTTTTTATTTACTTGGGAGAGAAGAGTATAGGACCGAGTAGATGCTTGGGATGTCGAAGGAGATAACCCTTGGGGATTTGACTCATTATTTATTTATTTCTGTATTGTAATGTAAAGCATGTTTTTTTGTTAATGATTTTCTACTTTTGTATCACTAGCATGTCATTCATGAATCTACTGTATAATTTTTCATTGGCCACTTTTATAAAATGAGTATTATTTGTCTTCCACTGTTTGTCATTTATGAGTTACTTCCTCCACTATTGTTTGTTATCTACCTTGATATACCACTATTAAACTCTGATAATAGGGTATAGTCTCCCCACTGACTATCCATAGATCCTCCCTACTAGTCGGTAGCCTCTTGCATAAGGGGAGACGCGCATGAGGTCATTTGGAGACCGGTCCAGTCACCAGTTTAGTCGTGAGTAGGGTTGGGACGTTACATTGAATATATTATAAATTAAAAATTTTACTTATTTAAGATATGTAATCCAATCTTCCAGATTTACTATCCCATAAGTAGTGTATATTACATATAAATTAATATAGTTGATGGAATGAGAAAGAGATTTTTTAATGTAATAATATTAATGATGTATAAATTTTTTTATATCAAATTTTAATGAAAGTATTATTCCAATTACAACCTTAAAATTAACTGAAATAAAATTTATCTAATCATACATTTAAACTATTTAACATTATAATTTACCACCTTTAATTATTTAGATGAAAAATTAGTTTTAAATTAAAATAAATTTTTTTTCATTATTCCTCAAAACCTGGATTATCTAGGTAAATTTCAAAAATTCTACCAAACAAATATTTGATATAATGATTTAATAAATAAATATTATTTTTTCAAATTTTATAAAAGTATAAAAAATTATTTTTTAAACCATTGATCCATAAATAATATTTAAGTTTATATTTTAACAATAACTAACTTTTTATGCTTATAATATGATTTATTATTATCTAAATAAAATAAAAATTATTATATGATTTGTTAAATGAAACTAATATATATTACTTAATCATCTTAAATATATTTCAATAATAGGGATTAATTTAATTTTTTAGGATGAATTTTTCATTATTGTCATGAAAATGGTTTTTCAAGAAATGGAGTTTGTACCACAATTCTAATGATGATGTAGTAGCGAAAATGTTGGGGAGATCATAGTAGTTGACCCTTAATGAGGATAAATATACCGGTAATGACACGAAAGACATGATCTTTGTTGGGGGATTCAACAGTGGGATAATGAGCATTGAAGAGTGCAACTAGTTCTCAAACAAGGTGACTTTTCTCTTTTAAGATCATATAATGGAATATCCAGAAAAGTAGGAAAATAGTACCTCATGAAAATTATTTATGGAGATTGACTCTATATGGATTAAATTTTCCATTAATTAACATGTTACCTCCTTTTATGGATTATCTCAGGGCTCACTATTTTTCTTATAAAACTGTCTGATAAATAAAAATGTAATTTTTATTCAGTCATAAAAACACATCCTTTATATTCTATTTATCTTTATGATCATTTAAAATTTATTTTTATCCAATTAATTATTATTATAAACTTTTAAAAACAATAGTTTCATAATTTTTTCAATCACATATATAACCACCAATTCAATTCCTAGGTGATAAATACCTTGGTAAATAAAAATAAAAATATTATTTTATTTTCTTATAAGACCTGAGACAATGCGTAATAGAAGGATTCAAAAAAACATAATGTTTCCAATAACAAAAGATAAACATGTTATTGAGTCTGATTTACTTAAAAAATGTATTTTGTTTAACATAATAATTCAAATAATTTAAATTAATTTAGAAAATAAATTTTATAAAAACATGGGTTGTAACATTATACCAGCAATAAAATAAATTCTGACAGTGAACTAATACATATATATCCTTTGAATAACATTTTTAGAATTCATTTATTTAAAAGCACATTATATAAAAGGTTAATAAAACATCCAATTTAATATGGAAAGTGGGAAAAATAATGGTCACAAAAAGTAATTTGTTTCTAGGATTTCATATAGGGAGAACATTCATGGGAAAATAAAATATATATTTTAATGGTACAACTAAATATAAAGTAATAATAAAAGGTGTTATGGAAAATTTTGAAGTGGATGTAAATTAAGAATAAAAAAATAAAAAATAGGTGTGGAAATTACATTTATAAATGATATTGTAATAAGAAAAAAATTTATTTCAAGATCATTTTCATAGATTTGAAATATTACATCACCATATATATTAATAGTGTTATGAAATATTCCTATATAATCAGTAGACATTAATAATTTAATCAATTTCCAGAATATTCTTGTCTTTTCTTCCATCTAATGGATATTCAATATAGTATTTCATACCTGAAGCACTACAATAAAGATCTAACAGATCACTTAATCATGAAATGGATAAGACGATATTCACCCCATCATTTGATATTAACCAAAACAAAAATGTTTAGAACATTGTATAATGAATCAATGATTATTGTTATGAGATAATATGTTAATATATAATATTAAATATTAAAACCCAAGGTTACAATTATAAAATATAAATAATATATAATCTTAATGGCCACTAAAACCTTTAATCATATTTCCACATATGTAGTTGTATTCTTCATAAAAACGTATAAACATATTCCTTAGAGATATGTAGAGACTCAAAAATGTCTCTTAATGTAATAATTGTATTCAAATCATTTAAAATTAAAGTTCCTGAATCATTGGGATTATGATAAAATATCAAAAATGTATGAGCTACCTGTATGTGTCATCACATTATTTGATGGCCCAACATCAACTATTATAGTACAAAATAACTTTTCTATAGATTTTTTTCCTAATTATGAATATTTACTTCCTAGGAAAATCACATAAAAATTATTTATCATAATTACCCATTGTGCTATAAATAAAAAAAATATTTTGATGGTTATAAATTGAAATATTTTTGGGATAATCAAGACTTCTTCCTTTACAATAATGATCGCTATCATTGGACTGGCCACACCATAAATAAATTCCAGGTCATGATATAAATTCCAAAAATATTATTTTACAACAAATTTAATAAGATTTATTCTTACCTCCTAAATTATTATTTAGATTTATCTCCAGTTTCTAACACCATGAATGTTTCTAACTCTCTTTTTCTTATGTCACATATGTTTAAGAAATATCCAATTTAACTCTCTTAGTTCAAAGAATTAGTTTCTAAGTTATTTTAATTTATCATATTGTCAATTTTCATTATATTCATGGTTTTAATTGCGAGTAGAATCTTTCAGATTTACTATATATGTTTTTTAGGTAATCTGATATGAAATAGTCTAACCATGTATGATTATATTTCATTCACGTACACTGAAAATTCATCAATTTTTCCACATTTACAAGAAATATTTCTCCATCCTAAGAAAAAACATATTTAAATATTTATAAGTAGGGGATTATTAAATTTTCTTCCCATCCTTGGAAATAAAATCACATTTTATTTATTAATCATAATCAATTACCATCATTGATCATATTCACCTTCAGAATGATAAACATAAAGAGTGACCTTTTGATGTTTTGTGAATCCCATGACTTCAAATATCTCTTTGTGGAATTGATCAATGTTTTTTATAATATTATATGAGATGATTCATTGTATTATAGGGATTTTTTCATAATTAAATTCTCAACTCTATAAATTTTTAGTTGTGTTAAATAGGTTTCTTCTCTAGAATTTGTACCTCCACAATTTATAGATAGATTCCATAGATCCATCACTAATTAAAATTGTTCTATTCAAATTCCCACAATCTCGGGATACTTATTATGATTAGTATTTCCATCATGCTTCATTCCAATTAAATATTTATTATTTCATAGGTATGAAAAACATTCCAATAAAACATGCATCAGTTTATAAAAAATAGAAATCCTTAAATTTTATGTCATTTAAATATAAAAATAAATTATAATCTTCTATGATATTTCTATTAAGAATAACATAGATAAAATGTTGTCAAAAATAAACATTGATAACAACTAAATTCCATTTTCCATAAAATAGAAAATATTCAGTTCTATTCAATTATTTAATATCATCCACTTTGAGGAGAATTTATGTTTTAGAGTTTTAGAGTATTAGATAATACACATTCATTGAAAAATCACAAATTTAAATTTAGACACATATGATCAGTATCTATATATCCCATAATATAAATCATTCAGAATAAATAGAGAATTGATTTCATGGAAAATATCCACTACATAAAACATGGATGTTTCTATTCAATTACCCATCATTAAACCATGTGAAAACATTTTAAAAAAATTGAATTATAACAAATGATTAGTAATATATATGAAAAGAAGTGTAATTGTAAATTAAATAAAAACATAAAAAATCATTTTAATTTATATATATATCTTCATAGTTGTTTTTTAATATAATATTAACATTTTCCCTTAAAAACCCACATTCGGATCGAAAAAGATGATTTAGACCCATATAAATAAATTCAAACTCCTTTATGTCAATAATAGCATAATGAACATATAACAGTTTAGATCCCCTTTTAATTTCTACAACCATAAGGACAAAATCAAATATTATCAATACCTAATAAATATTAGAGTTATAATGGGCTCACCATGTGCAATCTATGTCTCCATATCAAGTAAGATATGATGGGATAATCTAGCACAATATGGGACACCATCTTATATAATCTCTAACCGGATCCCATAGTCTTATCTATGCCACTCAATAGTGTAATCTGTAACAGTCTCACCCGACACTATCATGTCCACCCCCATTGTGTACGATGTAATGGGCTCACCCAATGCTATCTATTCCACCTTGTCTTCTTAGACATAATAGGCTCACCCAATGTTATATTGGTGGCCCCATATTGATATTATCAAGTAACACTTAATGAATAAAATAGTTATATCATAAGAACCAATAAAAATATTTTTTAAACTCATATGAATCTCTTTTTAAAATATAGAAAATTAAATGGAAAACCAATTTTCAATACCATGACAACCTTTTTATTGAAATTACATTTTCAATACAAAAATATCAATAAAGGGAATGAAGATTTATTATTCAACAGATAATTTCATACTTAAAAGGAATAAAAAAATTTATAATGATAAAATTTTAATATTCAGAGGGTATATTAAGAATAGAACATTTCATTTTTGGTTTTTTCAAATTTTCCACTTAAAACAAGTAATTAGATTCATGTCAAAAATCACTAGGTGGAATTCAAAATAGATAAAAAATTTCTTTTAAAATATTTTATTATCCATATAAATATTCATAAACAATTGTATTATGAATATTTACATGGTGGATAATATTTTGGAATTAAGTATTTATCATTTAAAAAAGTTATTATTAAATCCAATTGACTCATACCACATTCAAATATTTGATTCATAATCCTGAAGATGAAATAAAATTAATTATAACATTTAATTAAATTAGAATAAATACATTCATGATAACACATTTCCAAGGGACTATATATATAGTTCATTAAAAATAGTTGGTGTATAACATCAAAATATGACTCAATGAAAGGATATTTAAGATAATTCCCTTATCTCGAGTCTGACTTGTCATGTTTGACTTCAACATCATGATTAATTAAATTATGTTAATTAATTTTTCGACTGTGAACCATTTTCATGTTTATTATTTGGGTTAAAATACAAATAAAAATGTTTTATAGAACTACTCAACCAATTAATTTTATGTCATGTGTTATGAATGTGAACAAATTTTTTGTAAAAAAGACACTGGTATGGTGAATAAGGACAAAAATATCAATATAAAAAAATAAATAGCAATAATAAAGAAATAATTATTATTTATATACATTAATTATACATTTATATAAAATTATAAAATACGTATATTAAAAATGAGCCAATGTTAGTATCATGGAGATGGTAGGCCATACTAATCGATATACAATGTTTCAATTTTTCAATGATCATTACAAAAGGGAAGATAGTAAAAATTAAAATAAATAATGATAATAATATAATAACTTCCATATTAATTAATCAATTAAACATATATATATAATTATTTTGGTCTTATAGAAATCACATCACTTTGAGAAGGTTGTGGTCCAAACATCCATGAACTATGTTATCCCATTTCAAATGTGTGAAAAGGTAATAAATAGAATGGTGTTTTATATTTTTATAAAAATAATTATTTTATAAATATTTTATATATTTAATTTTTATCACATATTTTGATTAAATATTTCCTTATCACATTCCAAATAAATTTTTAACGTATCACATCGCATTGAGGAGGCAATAGTCAACACATCCACAAACGATGTTATTATATTTCCACAAATTGTAATGAATGAAGGAATGTGTTATATACTATTTAAAAATTTATTAAGGCATTTTAAATAGCACATATATCACATGAAAAATATTTCCATCATAATACATTTCAATATATGTGGAAGATGCAAAACAAACATCATCGTTTCATGTGTAGGTAATATTTTGAAGACGTGAATTGTGATTTTGTTCCCCATTTGATGGAAGTATGAGTAGGTGTATGTAGAATAAATGAGATAAAAATACCTAAAAATTTGTTAGGATACCTATTTTATTATATAATCATGGAATATGAATAATTTAGGGGGTTAATAGACATATGAAATGAATGTTCTAGTTGAATAATGTTATATTTTCTTCGGGTAAATCCATTTGGATTGAACCAATGAACATCCATAGATTTAATTATTACAAAATATACAATTATATGATTAGGTTATGAATGTTTTGAGGTAAAATTTTCATGGTCATGATGATACAAACAGATTTATATATATTAATATCTATGGATAGTATGTGCCTTTTTATTGTGGAGGGGGAGTGCCACCCTCTAAATATAAAAAGGTAAAAAAAATTTGGGAGTCCCACCTTACATAATTTGACACCAATAGGGAACCATATTAGATAAAAGATTTTATATGTTTTTATAATTTCTATTAAATATTTTTTTCATGTTTCTAAATAATTTTCCCTTCAATATTAAACATCAACCACTAAGTAAACTCATTTTTACCTTAATATCTATAATTATTATTTATTTATTTGAAATAATATTTTATGTTTAAGAAATGTATAAATTTTATGAAATTATAAATTATTCCGATTCAATTGTTGAATAAATTTTTCAAAATAAAATCACAGAAATTGAGGAATATATTTTAAATTAATATCGAAGACCAAACTGGAATGTTTGATTTAAATGTATAACGTTCAAAATATTGACATGTTATTTATCTAATTTTATCTAAAATTTCTTTATGTGACCTAAATTGGATAAAATTATATAAAATTGATACGATTATTATTTAAAATTAATTAAAAACATAATTTAACAACATCAATTATTTACACAACGAATCAATTTTCAACTAAAATCCAACATTTTTCACTATTAATCTAAACATGAAACATCACATAAACAAAAAACAATCATAAAATGTAAATATTTAATTCCTTTTATGCATAAAATGGGATTTATTCAAATCCTAAGACTATAATGTATATTATGATAAAATTATATTCTATAAATATAAATAGTTTTCTATAAAAACACGTCCTTTTTATTCAATTGGCCATTATTTTCATCTATAATATATTGTTAACCAAAGAATTTATTTTTTAAATATGAATAAAAAATAATATTATAATTTATTTAATTCAATTCATTCAATCTATTCCAAATTATTGGAATAAATTTCATGTTAAATAATAATATTAATATAATATCATCTCTTAATAAGACCCGGGATTGAGTGAAAGACAAGTCCTGAAAAAAACTATTGTTACTTATAATGTAAGATTTTATTTCTGTTCTGTGTCATGGAATGTAAACTATGTATTGAGTGTTTAGAAATATATTAAATAACTTAAATTAATTTTCCAGAATATATTTCACAAAATTACATGGTGTAACAAAAGTTGGGATGTTATAAGAGTAGTGGTTATATTTTCCATGAGGAAGCGACTAAAAAGGATATTTTAAAGGTAATTGGTGTTGAGGATTAATATTATGAATCCTAGTTAATTTTTTTTGGAAGGAATATTATTGATTTAAGTGTTTATTCATATAAATTATTTAATTATGTTATATGAATATAGAACCATAAATGGATAGTTTAATAAAATTTTATCATTGCAATTTTAATGAATATATGGACCAGTAATGATAACCTAGATTAATAATTTATTCGGAAGGTGATATTTTTATTAAATGAAGAAACTCCATTATATATTTTGTATGATGAGATAATGATGTTGAGATAAAGGTATGTGGAATATGAAATAATTAAACACAATATTAATTATCAACATGGAACTGTTTATTGATTAGTGGAAAAGTTATTTTTGTTAAAAATGATGGATTTTCAAAAAATACCTAGTCAATGGAATATATTTGATAATATATGGTTTTCAAGGATTCATGATAAATCATGCATGTTTTCTCTGATTTATTAGGGTACTTATGGTTGTTACCATTATTCAAAATAATACACGATGAACAAATTCACATCAGCAATTTTGAAATAATTTATTTTGATTGGGGGATTAATGCTAAAATCATTTTGGAAATTTTGGGACCTTCATTATGTTGATTATTATTTTATTCTTTTAGAAGCCTAATAACATTATTTATTTATATAATGTTTTAATTTAAACATCTGATGATATTTTCGAGACTAACATATTAAATTAACATATAAATATATATCCATATTATATTCAAAATGATATATATTTTTTATGATATAAGGTATATATTATCATTATATTATGCATATTATTTATTTCATTGAAATAAAAAATTCATCAAATAATGTACATGCTGATGTTGAAATTGGTCACCAAATAAATAGATGATGATATTTTCCCAATAAAACTAAAAGGTATTGGGAAATAAAATTTTAATTTTCTTTATTCTATATGGAAAAAGAATCCCCAGAAATATGTTTAAGGATAATCACAAAAACATTATCCTATCACAATAATTTTTTATGAAGCAAATAGTCCCTTAAATCATGAATTTATTACGGTTTTGTGGTATTAAACTTATATAGATCATTTTCATGACCCCACATCACAATATTTATCCCTCCTAGACCGGAAATTTGAGAAGAGATGTAATGATGCTAGATTCCTACCACAAGTAGGCCTAAGGATAGAAAATATCATCGAGGGAATATGAAACACACAAATGGGAGGCATTACCCTATAAGAGAAGACATGTGATAGAGAAATATATGATGGGAACCAACCAACTACTACTAAGACTACAATTTAAATGAAAACCCATGTACACATATATAATTTCATGAAATAACTACTATTACAGAAATAGGAAATTGCATGTACAATAATAAATTAAAATAGTAGCATCCATGAAGAGCCAACTGCTATTACCAAACCCCCAAGATGGTAGTAACTACCTAGTATCTTACATCCTCTCACAGACCTGATGAATATAGTTTATATAATGTTGGGTGAGTATAATAGTATACTTATTAGGATCCACCATAGATCCACTTCTGAAAAATTAATAAAATCATACTAAATCATAATGAACAATAGGTGAAACAAACTCATCACCTATATAGGTATACTATATTCTCTACCAAACCATAGATTATCTCACCTTTTATCTCATACAATAGTTTATAATATATTTAACAACTTCATGGGTATCCCACTACCAATTCCCCATAGGTTTTCCTCTTTTCCCAAACATCGCAAGTCCTCAACATCTCTGTCAAATAAGGAATGCCTAAAGACACCTCGGCACAACCCCATAACATGAACCTTGTGGAAATCATCGCCACAACCACACAAATAACAGTAACCTGGTAGTTCTTGAGATCCACTACATCCCATATAACATGTATCAAATGTCTGGTATTATAAATCAGTCCTCTATATCCCATACATAGAGCAAAGATAATCAATCCATCACAAACTATTCACATTATACCTATAATAGCACATATGAAACAATATCAAGATTACTTTTTGTTAAATAACCATAAGCCATGAAATCCCTCTACAAACATATATGGGGAAAACTGACATCCATGAATAACAGAACATGTAAATACAAAGAGAAGTGACTGGGGTCAACGGGGGAAGTCATCCATCCATCATACCAATGGGATGTTGGGGAATAACACCTCTAGGGTTAAAAAAACCATGGAGTGTCAGTTCCCCTAACTGGAGAGGTGGAGTAGAGTATAACAACATAAACCATACATGGTATAATATATCTCACAACTGCACTCTGGGAATAACATAGTCTTAGAATCAATTGAATCTAACCACTCTCAGACTCCCTTCTTCCACTATTAAGACCAAATATATAATAACTACACAACTTTTTAAAGAGAGATAATAAGTTACATTATCAGTTTTTATAATTTTCACATTTAATAAATTATTTCATTAAAAAAATTTAAACATTATAAATTTCCACCTTACATCTGATTGACATACCAACCAAAATCTATGCTAACAAGTTGAAGACTATTTGGGGAATGAAGTCTTTACTATATTAATTACATGAGTTAGTGTTCTATTGTAGTTCGGTTTTGGTTTAGTCTATAGAATGTGGATTCATAATAATTAGTCCAAAATTTATTTTTCTTTTAAATAGATATATATTACGTTATTTAAATTTTTTTTCAGATGCTTCCCTTTATGAAATCTTATTTCTATCTTGAAATGCCTTCAGAACAATAATAGATGTTTTCTGAATGGCCAGTAAATGACTTAAGAATTTAATGTTCTATTAAAAATCACACACCCATGTGAATCTAATTCCTTTCCCTTCACCTCCTCATCTGCATTAGCTTTTGACAATGCCTTAACCTCCACCTCTTCCTCCTCTTACACCTCGATATTTTCTTCCACCACTACCTCTATATATTTTTAGGCCATTATTGATCACTTCATTTACATCTTTCAGTCTTATTTTTCATTTTTTCCTTACAAATTCATCCTTCCCACCAATCATAAAATGACATTTATATATGATGGTGACATATTAAAGACACCACACCAAATACTTAATGATACATCATGTTCTTCTGAATATTTTTACATCTTGTTATTTCATTTTCATTCATTTGTATATATATATTCCAATACATGTTGTTATTTTTTATTTCTTTTCATTATAATCAATCACTAAAGCTGTAAATTTATCATATTTAAAGTAATTTTCATTATTAACTACTCTAACTATTAAAACACTTTTGAAAATTAATTTTGAAATATAGCATCGTGCATATGAATGGGCGAGGTACTAGTGGTATAATATATATCACAACTACACTCTAGGAATAACCTAGTCTTATACTCAATTTAATCTATACTCACTCGGACTCCCTTATTACAATATGAAGTCCAAATATATCATAACCACACAACCACTTAAAGATATATAATAAGTTACAATATCTGATTTTATCATTTTCACATTACATTAATTAATTAATCAAAAATTATTTAATCATTTTCCTTTTACACATTACATCTGATTAAAATTCCAACCAAAATATTTTCCCTTGATGCATAACCAAAATAAGTCCACAATTTCTTCAAAAGAAAACGACAATATTGCATCCCAGCAAGCTCTAACCCCCAATTTTTAATCAATTACTCATTTATTTAATAAAATATTTCTTCCTTCAATATTCCTATATTTCTTGATATTTTAGGAATATATCCTAAGATAAAATATATGGGGGGCTCCACCTGGTCTGTGGGTAAACAATTCATCATGTCTTTGACACCTATAGGAGGAGAATAAACCCGCCCATCGTTGAGATTCTAAACACATAAAGCATGTGGCATACCTCATGTGTGTTCATCTCTTTTAGAGGGTGGTTAATCATGAACGTCATCCTAATTCTACTGGGAACATGAAAAAGATAATCATAAAACATATTCAACAAGCACCAATATACTTCTCAATAGTTAAGCCCAAAATCATCATATTCCATCATCGTTAGTGTCATCCTTGACACCAATGTGCCTAAACTAATGCATCTTACCTCTCTAGACAACCACTGCTACCACAACCACTAGGCCTCTCCATGCCCATATACCAAAATAGCCATCTAGGATCATCCATACCAGGCTATCATCACATCCAGGCAACCATACCCTCACAACCTTAGGTCCCATATAAAAATAACCTCACAATAAGCATGAACGAACATATAAATTGGATCTAGAACATAAACAACGCATCTAAAATAAAAAAAAAGTGATATCTAATGGCTCTAAATCATAATTCCATATTCCATTATAATGAAGATGGAAACTGAGATCCTACAAGGAATTATTTTTAAAACACACTTAATTCTGATTCTATCTTGAATTAACTGATTCATTATTAATTGATTCCTACTATGAGAAATATAAACATCAATCTATCCCATGCTATCACCAAATTATTTGGACAATTAATTTAACACTCCATTAATTCTATATCATCAAGAAATAACTTCCTTCAGTTTCATCATCCAATTCCAATTATCATATATACTCACATCAATTTCATTGACATCAAATTATTACAACAACAACCAGATTATTAAACCTACCACATTAGGTTTTTTCATATTAATTATCACTTAATTATCACATGATTTTTTTTACAATATCTATCATGAAAAGGTTACAAAAAGTCATGATTGATATTGAAATCTCTCGCTAATCAAGTGACAAACATTAATAATGATACTATGAAAAAACACTGATACACGATTGATTATAATTATTTAATCTAGTTCATTTATTTAATTAGGTCAAATTCATTATGATCTGAAGGGATAAAACATTCTAACTCTACAATCACATGTAAATAAATAAGAATAATTGAATCACCTAATTCAAAACTTCATTCAAATTATTTGTATAAGAATAATCAATTCAACAGATCACGAAACTCCTCTCAAGAAACAACTAGATCCACCCAATGATGTCTTGGAACAAATGCAACACCAAAAACAAATAAAATCTAGTAGAAGCATGGAGATAATATACCAATACATGGAAAAAAATGGAATGAAACAGATCAAAAAAACCTCATGGATAGAGGTTTATCATAATTTATATTGAATATAGATAATTATAGAGTGAAGAAGGGAGCGAGGGATCATCCCTTGATGAAGGAATCCTCAAAATAATGATGAGATGGTCATTGAGTCCCCTGGGATTAAGGGTGAGTGGCTGTATATGTGGGTTTTGAGAAAAACCTAGCAGATGGAAAAAAAATATAAAACATACCACGTCAAGGAATTACATAGCATGAAATCCCCATTCACATCATCTAAACATCATGACTCATATTTTTCTGATAAATGTTCCGCCTTGAAATTTTGTTTATTTTTAGAACCCCTAAAAACATCATTTCGTGAACCCCTCTTTCATGCTACGAAAAAACACATGAAATTGGATGTCACATAATGTAATGCAATTACGAGATGTGTAATCCATTCATTCAAGATTTTATTTGACCAATCATAACCAAACATCTTCCAAGACACCTCCAAGAAATTTAATCATAGAAAATGCACAAAGAATTGACACACATGGATTCAAGATCATACATCATATACATATCAAGAAATTATCATCCTAGGAAATACTAACCCAACACAAATAGGAAACAAAAAGGGGTCAAACAAACAACCACCTCATGAGATACCTCCCAATTCTGTATCACCACAGCACATCACTACCTCTCTAGAGGAAAACTCAAAAACAATACAACATCTGTAACCAGATACAAATCACCTTACATGGGGAGATACCTATCCTTAGAGAGGAAGCCATAACAAGAAACAAGAGAAATCCATCTCATAAACAGATGCAATATATAACTACCAAATGAACAATATTATAATAGAAGAGTTAACCTAAAAAATAATGGGGTACTGAGAATGTATATATGACTCATGTTCCCATGTACTCTCATCCATACTACCATGTACCCAAAAGACCTGAACCAAGGGGATATCACAACAGTGCAAAAGCTTCTCCTGGCTTTCCTGGATCACTACAGGTATCTCCTCAATATTTTCATCTACATCAACATCGATACACAATAATAGATTTTGTTAGATTCTTCATAAAGATAACAATGAAGCTACAACACATGAAAAACATCATGTATCAGACTCAATTGTGGAGGACTCTCTATTTGTTATGCTACAACTCCAATATGAGCCAACACCTCAAAAATTCAAAAAACCTGGGGATAAATCTTACTCCGATGACCAAACCATTTCTATCCATATTATAGATTCATCATTTAGAACAAATTATCTTCAACATTGAAGTTCATTGGTCTTATCATGTTATCTAAAAAATACTTTTGATGATCTTGTGATGTCTTCTCCCTTTCAGGAATCAACTGAACCATCTCTATCACATTTTTTACTAGCTATGGCACAAGATTTTATAACTCTATGACTCCATTATAGAATATAAGATGATGGAAATGATGTCCATAAATGTCATCAAACAGTACCATACCAATGGTAGAGTGAAAAAAAGGTTCTAATGTAACTATACCAAGGTTAATGTTCTCATCCACGAACCTCCAAAATCAAGGACACAAGAGCACACCTTTCCTTCCAGAGTCTAGATGGTTTACTCGATATGATCGCTTTCCTGCAGATGAAAACCAATGATATTTAATAGTCAAAACTAAAAGAATACTATAGACATATTCAAATGATAGGTCTAAAATAAGGATCTCGATCTGAAATTAATTTCCTTGGAACTTTGCGGAGTCTCGCCTACTCTTACAGATATATCCTTGATGGATCCTCCACTGATCTCTACTCCAAAAAAACAATACAGTTTTATTATTTCGTTAAACGGTCCACTAACTTCAACATAGCGTCATAGAGTCCATGAGATTGTGGTTAACCAGTTTTAAAGACTATCAAGATGTCCTCCCACATCCACTACGGAATATCTAACAGTTGAAACTAACCAAAGGGAACCTGGTGCTTAGTCTTTACCTTATAGAAAACCAAATATCTAGAAACAAACTATGTAACTGCAAAAATCAACCCAGGCCACCAAAATTGAATACTCAAAGATTGATGCATCTTTTTAATTTCATGTTTTACCACTACGGGGTAACAATGAAACACTCTAAGAACCATCTAATTCGATGCCAAAAGATCAAAATTCCATCCCAGAAACAACACAATTTTTTTCATCCTCATACCAACCTTCAAGGGACCCACCGAACACAACTCGGTCAATCCAAAGAACCACTTCAGAATCCCCCAATAATGAATTTTCTACCTACTGCACCATATAAAAGTAGACCATCATCTAAAAAAGAAAGCTTCTACACCCAAATTATTTTATATCTATATGTAATCATAAACTTTCATCCATTACTATCTAGGAATCTCCTGATTCCCACACTACATCACGGTGCAACTTCTTTCTCAAGGCATCATCTTTTAACATTACATTTTCTAGGTGTATATTACATTTCAAATTCATAATTCTATAAGAACTCCATCCAAATTTTTATTCACTTATTCAATTAGTACTCTAAGAAAACATACCTCAATATCCATTGGTGGGGGATGAAAAATCTCTTGGTGATTAGGTAATTTCTCTAAAACATTGGAGAAATCACCACAACTACCAACCCGAGATCGGTGTTAGAATAGATACACTCTTGGAGAATTAACTATTGAGACCCATAAGAAATGACAGATATCTACTACACTGGAAAAAAACCTATCCCCAGACACAAAACATCATAGAAAATGTTAACCTAAAATCATTCTACTGGAAGACAAAGAATTGGAGCAATAGCCAACCATTCTTTTAGATACCCTAAATCATCTAGAGACTGATCAATCCACACAAATTCCTTTTCTTTTCTAGTCAATGTTGTAATAAGATTCGATACCCAAGAGAAATAGGGAAAAAACATCCTATAATATCCTACAAGACTAAGGAATATT
This sequence comes from Viscum album, assembly GCA_963277665.1. Taxonomy (NCBI): domain Eukaryota; kingdom Viridiplantae; phylum Streptophyta; class Magnoliopsida; order Santalales; family Viscaceae; genus Viscum; species Viscum album. Next base: position 1,542,426,694 of record OY728161.1, on the reverse strand, counting down.
TGAACCACTACCGCGGTCTCATGTGCTTCCAATGACCGAACTACTTATACCTTTGATGGATCCACAATTACATTGTTTTGTGATTCAAAATTTCCCAAGATAATGACTTCTCGACCACAAAATACACACATCCAAAACATAAAAAACACCTAATGACGATGATGAACTCCCAAAATGGAACATAGATTCTCTTCGGGCTCCACCTCATACACTGATTTCACATGTATTTCCTTAATAAATAACTCCCTAAACATATCTATGAAATCATGGAACAAAGTGTTCTTCAACCCCGTGAAAAAATAGGGGGCATTGTCCACACTAAACGACATCATAAAAAACTCGTAATGCCTATGATGACAACCGAATTCAGTCTTCTGGTTATCCTAATCCTTCCCATGCATATAATGTTATCATGACTGGAAGATGATCTTCACGAACCAAATTTCACCCCTCATTTCATTTAATATGTTATCAATCCATGTATAATGATATTTTATCTTCACATTAACTTTTTTATGGAATAATAATCAACACACTACTATGTCCCAAATTCATCCTTATTCCTAACCATAACGGGTCCACCTCATAGTGACACACTAAGATGATCAAAAATGCATTACAATAGACCATCGATCTATATACACAGCTCTCACATCTTATAAGGTTCCATCCTATACATGAACATCGATATCAAATAAAATTTTAGAATTATATTGATCCAAAACTCTATCTACCATTGAAGGGGTAATGTTATAACCTCTTTTGTAATTATATATGTATACTACTCCATGGCCATTGAAAATGAATATTGTTGACCCTCATATAATATTAGCATCAGCTCAACCATCAAGGTTTATATGGAATGAAAATTCCTATAAAATATATTAAGGTATCGCTTTCCAATAGGAACCTCTATATATCTATTAGCATTGAAGAACACCACCTTCCTCCAAAATAAATCCATGATATCCTCTAATGAATATAACTAATCAATACCATGGAGAAAAACAAATGTTTATATAATAAATATAGGAAATCTCCTAAATAGTGGTGCATCCCCATCACTCGCCCAGAGTCCTTCCATACTTCAAACAAGTTAGTTCAGACTCCTACTAGAGTATTCAACACCTTGGGGACTGGAAGCATCTCTACTTCAAGTCCCAATACATGGGAAATGGAAAGTGTTATGGTATAATTGAGATCTCCAAAATAAAAAAATGATTGAACTCAAGTTGAACCCTAGAATTGGGTACATCAAACGATGTCTATCTCACATGGCACAATAAAATAGAATTCACGAATCTAACCAAGACATGGTCCATAGACTCAATGACCCTAATGATAAACACCACCAAAACCACACTTTGATCTCTTCTGTTTAAAATCTCTTGAAACATACTACTTTTTCCTTAGTTTGAACCACCTCAATAGAGGAACCTGAAGTTGAACAACTTTCACATGATAACTTCTAAAAAAGGTGGGGCACTCCCACAGCTGATGACCTCAGCCTCTACATGAAAATCAAGCGCCTAATACCTTCTTATAGGTTTGATATCCTCTTTTGTAGTAGAAATTATATACTGAGTGATAAGACCTAACCATATCCCAACAGAAACTATTTTTTCCCTAGAAACCAGAAACCTGTGAACACAAATCTATTTTGTGAGGAATCATAATGACTTCCCTCTCATAACGATCCAGTTATGGCTAACATCCTCTCAATGACCATAACCCTTTCCATCACCTCAAGATATGTCTTCTGCATAAATGGGGTGACCTGATATTGGATCTCTTGTTGCAAATCCTTTTGTAAATTCTTCACCTTTTCTACCACATCGGGCAAAAGGTTCGATGCATATAATATATGGTTCCTGAAATGGATCTCCAACACTCCCACACTAGTTATACTCTACCAAAGGGTATGTAGCTCATTGCTACTGGAATCCTCCATTGTTGAAGAATGATAATCGGGTCTGAGCCTCTCAATTAAATTATCCCATTCAACCAAGGACTCCTCATGATCCCCAAGGATCAAAATCTTCCACTTCCTCTCTACCCCAAAAAACATAATCACAACTAGTGATACCTAGTTCCCCTTCTGAGCATGGATTGAGCCATAAGTATCTCAAAATTCATAACCATTTGTTCGTAAATGTGTCCAAATAGATCCCATATACTTCTAAAGATTATGGAGCCAAAACAATCAATGTTTCCACCTCTATGATTCTTCGTCGACATCCACTTCTATAAGATGATATTCTTGTGAAACCAACTAGAAATCTTCTGTGTGAACCTAATGAGGACCTCTACCTAGATTCATTCTTTCAAAATTAAATATATTTATATACGATAAAAATGTAATATGGGAGGAATAAATTAATTAATTGTTTAATTTTACTAATTTTTAGTTAACTAATCCATAGTCTATCAATTAAAACATAGACACAAAGAATTGTGATGCATGATCTATTCCAACATCTCTAACCTACATCATGTATCACCTCATTTAGTACAGACACTAAACATTGTGTTTCATTCATATTTATACAAGGGGATTTAAATAAATATATATCATCTTATCTCCTTTAATCATATCGCTTGTTGGACTTGACTGATACTATTTCCCTACAACCCCATGTAACCTCACCAATGTGTAACTCCAAAATCTATCATTTCACTCAACAAGTGCTCTGATACAACTATATCATGACCTCTCCCCATAATGAGCACCACTCATAGGATGTTAATGTGAGAAAATAGATAATGACTCTTGATCCACCACCTCTAGTAGGCCTTATATTGGGGACTAACACAGAGGGCATAACAAACACAAAGATGGGATGAATTAAACTCTAGGAGAACATTTTTGAAAGATAAAGATATGATTGTCTCCCACTAACTCCTTCTAATAATAAATGTAAAATAATTTAAAATTACGAACTTTTTTTTTCATCCATGAACCAGTTTAGCTGAAATGGAAACTACAAGTACCAAAAGAATATAAAACAACAATAAACACAAAGTCTGAACAACTGCTACAAAACCCCAAAGTTAGTAGTAATAAGAAAAATCTCCTATTTTCTCCAACTGACATGAATAAAATAGTTTATGTAGCATATGGTGAGTAAAACATTATACTTATTAGGATATTCCCTAGATACTATCATACAAATGTAAAGAAGGAATGATAAAGAATGACAAAAAAATATGAAGCTTAATTATCCCCTAAATAGGTATACAATGATTCCATCCTCACCATGGGTATTCTAACCTTGTATTGAATACAAGTGTATATAATATAATTTATAATATCAACAGTACTCCACTACCACTTACCCACGTTTTTCTTGATTTTCCCGAACACCACACGTCCTGAGCATCTCTTTCAAAAAATACTATCCCGAAGACAGCAGGGTTTATCATCAAAATATGCACCTCGTGCAAATCATCACCACAAAACACAACAAAAAGTAGAAAATTAGATCTTAGGAGCCATAAAATCCCACAAAACATGTATAAAATGTTTGGTATTATACCTCAAGACACTATAGACCGTACACCGAATAACATTATGAATTCCATCACAACCTAAACATGTTATACCTATAGTAGCACATTGGAATCTATATCCAGAATATTTCATTATGAAATTATATAATCCATTTAATTCCTCACACAAATATATGTAGAAAGCCCAAAATTTTGCATACTGTTACAACTAACAAACATCATAATATAGAGGGTCTAAAGGGGGAAGTTTTCTGTCCATCCACCCATTAGGATATTGTGGAAAACACCCACAGGTCCCAGAATCCCCAGGGTGTCTATTCCCATACATGAATATGTTGAGTAATACATAAAAACAAAAAAAATTACATTTTATATTATAGCATAGAAACACAATATAGGAATAATGTATTCCTAGAGTCAACTGAAGCAAACGTCTCTCAAATTCTTGGCTGACACTGCTAAAACTAGATATCCTATAAGCACACAACCATTTAAAGAGATATATTTAGTTATTTTATCCATTTATATCAGTTTTAATTATTGTTTTTTAATTCTATAAACAATAATTAAGAATTATTATTTTCCACAATGAATCTCATTACCATTCCAACCAAAATCTACTCCCTCCAAGTATAACCAAACTAAGTACATGGCTTTGCAGAAACACATCCTTAGTATCTTATCCTAGTAAGCACTAGCCCTGATGGTATAGATAATTATTTATTTATTTATTAACAACATTACCACATTAAATATACAAAAATAACCATGTATTATAGTGAAGATTTATAAGATAACAAACACAGGGGTCTTAATATGGTGAGTATTTTAACTACCTGTCGAGACTTTTCAACCTATTGCAGGATCATAGACCAATCCATCCTTGAGAATGTAAACGCGGAAAGCATGTTTCATACCACAAACATATTAGCATATCTTGAAAATTGGGTAATAAAGACTATTTTACTCAAGCAGCGGGGAATGAAAAGCATGTATGGAATCATTATATTCAACCATCAGCAATATACATCTCAATGGGTAAGCCCATCTTTTACCAATTATATCATCTCCAGTTTCCTCCCTAACACCAATATGCATAAACTGAGGCTTATCAATGTTTTAGGCTTTAACAGATACCACAATAAAGGAGATTCCTTTCCACCGCATTCCACAACAGCCCTCAAGGCTCAGTTATCCCTGGCCCACGACACATCTGAGCCTCCATGCCACCACAACCACAAGTCTCATATCAAGATCACATAACAAGAAGCATGAAAAATAATAGCAATTGCCTCTTATCCCAAATCAAAGAACCCAACCATCACAACAAATGATATCTCACATAACTAAAGAATAAGACACTCAACCTATAGATAAAAGCGGGAAACTCAGGCCCTATATGTAATTTTCATTAACACACAACTTTTCATTATTCCATATTGTAGTAATAAGGTCATTAATCACAGGTTACAACTAAAGGAATACTATAAAACAATATATGACAAGATATCACACAATTAATTCAACAATTAATTTAACATGCATTTAATAATTTATCAATAAAAATAAAAAATGATCCATGTTAATCATCAGACACCATTAATCATGTATACTCACATCAATTTGATTAACGTAAAAATATAAACTCAATAACCATATTATTAAACTTGGAAATTTATCTTATATATAATTAATAATTAACTAATTCTAGATTTCCGTTCCTCACTAATTTCCATCAAGAATATGATAAACAGTGAATTATTTGATATCACACGATCATGAAAATAAAGAGGCAGCTCTTATCATGGTACACAACAAGTACATCACTATGTGATCGATTCTAATTCATTAATCCAGTTCTTAAATTTAATTAGGTAAAATTCATTGCGATTTGAGGGGATAAATCATTATAACTATACAATTTCACGTACACAAATAGAGAATCATCGAACCCCATATATCAAATTTTCAATGATTTATTCGCACACGAATGGATCAATGAAACAAATAACGATGACCTCTCCCACAATAATTACATCCACCTGAGGAAACCAAGACACTACTGCACCAACCTACAAAAAATAAAACACCATTAGAAAAATGGATATCCTATTCCATCACATGGAAATGTGAAATGTAAGGAAATGGATTGATGAAACCATATAAATTTCACGAGCTCCTACCTTATATCGAAGTCATATCTCTATAGATATAAGAAGAGAGTGACGGATCATCCCTTGAAGAAGGAATCCTAAAAATTCTAAAGAGTGGGTCCTCAGGTTTCCTGTGATCGAGGAATATTCAATTTCGATGTAGGTTTTGACAAAACATCATGTGGATGGAATACACATAAAACATACATTTTTGGGGTATTACATGGCGTGAAAACCCATACACATTTTATAACCCTTAGATTTTAAATTTCCCCCAAAATCATGTCACCTCAGAATTTGTTTTTGTTTTTTAAAACATGAAATACATCATGTCGTGAACCCCTTATTCACACTGTGAATAACGTCCATAAAATATGATATAGTGTCATATAATGGAGTTTCATGACATTTAATCCATATCTAGATTGTTGATAGAAGTGTGAAGGTTATTATTGGCCTGTCTTTTCCTCATTTATAATTTCTATGGTAGCATAGGTGAGTACAAGATGAGACCTAGGAGAGGGAGGCCATAGTATGATCATAGGGGTTGGAGATTTTCGAGGATTCTTCTTCTACGTCACCTTTCTAGGGAAATTCAGTGACTAATTTCTTTAAGTGGAGATGTTTTTATGAACACAGATCATCTTTTCAGGTGTGATTTTCTCTTTCATATTGTATTTTAGAAAAAGAGAAGTTTCAGAAACTTATTGAAGTACCCACTATGTACTTATATTTACAAGTCATGTACACTTTTGCTGCACGTAGCCATGTGTTGTCTATGTAACTATTGAGGATACAACTATGTGTTGTGACCTAGAGACCACTAAATGTGGGGGTACATAAGGGAAAGTACATGATGTGTACTTATAAAGTACAAGCTGTGTACTTTTTTTCATTAAATGGACGTGGGTTGCGTCTATTTTACAGAATTTTCTTCTTCTTCACCTTCTTCTACTGATAGCAACCGTATGTCACTGATCCTTCCCCGATCCCCCGACCAAGCATCCACTCTCCAAATTGAAAATTGTTTGTTTCAATGTAACTACATCAGTGAGTTCTCTTCTCTTCTTGAACATCATCTAATGACTGCTCCTCTCCTTGAAATTATCCTAGGTTGAACAATTTAAATGTTTCTGTAGATCTACAACATTATAGGGAGATTCAAGGAATGTGACTCAAGTATACCGATCGTACAATGCTGAGGTAGGTTCTTAGTCTCTTTCAATAGATAATATTTAAATTTTATGTGAAAAAGTTACCAATAACTTAGAACTGGGTATTGTGTGTTTATGGTTTTTTCCCATTTATGCCTTCTATTCCTTGTTTATTTGGATAGAGGTTGTTTTTTATGAACATGGTTAATTTTTCAATTCAATGAAGGCTTTTCTCATGTTTTCTAGTTTGGACCATCTGGTCTAGATTTACATGTTAGACTGATGCTTATATTTCCATTCCTAGTATTTTTAGGATGGGGTGACTATTATCTGACATTCTATAATATGATGTAGACTGTTTATCCAAGTAGTTATTGAGGATTACATTGGATTCCATATATAGTTATGATTGATTAACAAACACAGGGCTGTGAGAACCTGGTGTAGATAACCATATGGAGAATGGACATTGAGGACTTCTCCAGCGTGATTGTTTTATTGTCACATTGCGAGACCATAGGGGGATGGACATTAAGTGCACCCACTGAGTGTATGTAGTTCCCCAATACTGTCCACAGAGGGAGTTGAACATTGAGTGATTACCTAGAGCACCTATTAGTTACTGATACGAGACAACATGGAGAATTTATGGTTAGTTCTTCCTTCGAGTTTCATTGCTAAAGCTGAACTAGAGGGCGTTGATTGTGGGTATATCCCAGAGGGTAGCCTGTGTTTGTTTTTGTTGAACCTTTGGGGTTAGTCTAAGTAATTCTTATAGGGTTACCTGAATTTTATTAGCTGCTTACTTAATATATGAAAATTAATGCATTTGAAATTTTAGGATTGTAACTATGGGTACTTCCATGTTTATTGTTTCAGTTTGTTTATCTCCTACCATATATATTCACTAACTATTAGGCACATATATTTAGGTGATTGCCTACTTGGATTATTCTAACACCCTTTTTGCGTCATGCGTTGGGGGCCAAATAGATTATAATATGGCAGATATAGATAATGGAAAGCGCACTTCGAATTTAGGTACTTCACTGCTATGAAGCTGGGGACAATGAGACCAAGCTGGGGCTTGTGATGTTGTAGAGAATTTTATATGTTTTCTATTGTACTTTTTTTTGTATTGTGTTCCAGCATTGTGACATTTTTGACTACTTTACTAGAAATTTGTATCATACATCATATATATAAGTGTGTGTGTGTGTGTGTGCTCATGTTTTTTATTAATTATGTTGTTCACCTATTTCATGTTTTAATTCTTATTCTATTGATATCTATTTTACTTATATTGTGTCAATCATTCAATGAGGACATAGTATCCTGACTATCACACCAAATGTCCTCACTACTAGTTGGCAGTCTCTAGCATTCAGGGAAATGCGCATGAGGCCGGGTGACAAACTAGGTAAAGGGTGCCTCGGGGTGTCTCCTAGAACCGGAACATTACATTAATGATGTGGTCAATGGTACATAAATTATGTCCAAAAATTTAAGAAAACGTTTTGTTGTTATTGATCATTAATATCATTAATATCATCATTGTTTTTCAAGTAAACGATATATTTTCAAATAACCTTATGAATGGTGTTATATGTCAAAAATCAATGTGGAATTCCCAATACAAGAAGTTTGTTTTGTTAATTTCCCATAATAACAGATAAACCCAAACTTATTTTATAACATCATTTTTAATTTTTATTAATTTTGATAAACTATTTTGGGTGGATTTAATTTGAAAATATGATGGAATAATTTATGGAAAATGAAATGATATTATAATTTGTAGCCATGATGTGTAATTATATATATCTAAAGGGGAGACATCATCATGTGAATAATGGCATGAACACACCCATATATAGTTAATAATGACATACATGAAGAATGATTGAAAATAAAATCAACATGTAGATAATATAATCCTAAAATTTTGGAATTATTAATTTTACAAAAATTAAATGTTTTATTTCCTATGAAATTATTTTGGCATCCACGAGAATGTGACGTATAGTTTTATATTGATTTGATCCCTAATAACGGACTGATATTAATGTTTCCCTATAGAATGACCACTATGGAACTGGTGGAATTGATGAAACTACATTGCGAGTAATGTAATAAACGATTTATACAAAATATAATGACGACATTGTGATCCATTTTTTCATTTAATTAATAAAATTGATTGATCTATGGGGATTTTAATTTATTATATGGAAATCAATGAAAATGTGGTAAATAAAAAGTACCACATAATTCAAATTGATGACTTATTCTATCAAAAAAACATAGTGTGATTTCATTAAATTAATTTCATCGATTTTGGGTAACGTTAATTTATAATAAATGATTAACATAACCTAAATACATAATTTTTCCTTGAGGTATAGAGATTAAAATTTTATATTAATTTATTTTGGATGGACTATGGAACACTCTATATTTATTGATCTAAATAAAAAAGAAATTAATTGATAAATTGGATATATTTTTTATTTTATTTTTTGATGATGTATTTTTGTAATATAATTGATATGTTTACGATTAAAATATATTATAGATCGTTTATGTGAATCTTAAAATAAAAGTGTTATATAGAAAATTTAGAAATTATGAATTCTAGAATCAAAAATATTTTTTTTCATCCATATATTACCTACAATGATGGAATCTATAATTATTAAATGTTGAAAATTGGGATCCCTGAATGACCATCACTAATGACAATTATTATAGACTATTTATTCATTAATTAGAAAGGTTCATATCAGCAATTTCTTCTAAAAAATTTCATGAATTTCTAACCTGGTAACCAATTCTAATTGAAAACGGATTATGTTAATATGTAGACATTAGTGAGATTAATGTTATAAATATCTGGAGAAAAAATTAGTGAAGGATCTGATTTTTTCTGTACAAATAGTTTAAAATGGATTTGTGATATATATTGATTCAAATATGATGAAACATGATTTTACCCAAATTCATAATGATAAATTTAATTACTATGCATAAATTATGTTAATGATTCATGAAAAGAACAATAAAACCCTAAATCATCAGTTGGAAAACAAAATTGTTTCTTTGATGACATGAATAAATTTTCACTATAGTGAAAAGATTGATATATATTTAGATCCTAGATGTGTTTAGTACATAAATTAATAGTGGGAGTTGGGAATGAGAAAATATAGATGGAATTACCCACTCAATGGAAATATCTTCTAAATGCACTAACAAACAATGACAAAAAATAATGTTGAATATGCATTATGGTTGAATGATTGTGAGGTTATAACTAAAATGAGAATTGACATGGATCAAATTTTAATGTATCTAATATTGAAATATATTATAATTATAAAATAATTCGAGGCAACAATACTATTTAAATTGATTTCCAAATTATATTTATTAGAAACTATAGAATGTTCTCAACATGATGATACAAATTTGGTTAAAAAATTAATCAATGTTTTTTTTTTGTAAAATTTTCATACGTCGTTTAGAAAGAAGTTATTTTTTAAATTTTTAATTGGAATATATGTTCCATCAATAGAGGATATGAAGAGATAATGTTTAGAATAAGCTTATATCTTTAATTTCTCTATAAACCATAGTAGTACCAAGATGTATATATATGTGAAGGAAGAATTTTGGTAGGTTAAAATAAAGAGGTAAATATTTGAATATGTTTAAAAAATATTTTTCTATAAATATTTAAATATTGATAAAAAACATCTTATGGGATTCTTCATAACATTGCCAATTCATTAGTGGAAATGGGATGACATTAGTATGTATTTTTTCACTAGATTAGAAAATACACCCTGGATGAATGATTAAACACGGGATATTTATTACCACCTCAAGAAATATGATAATATCAACATTGTAATAATTGGATTATCCCTTGACCACCATGCATAACTCTATATTAATTATTTCTTATGAATTTATAGGGATCCTCTTTAAATTTATCTTGATCATAAAACATGATATAAGTCAAAAATTTTGAAACATATTTAAAAGGATCTAGATACTAAGATTAAGTTGAGATCTTCTTATTAAAGTCAAACTATTTGACAGTGTTAATGTACTATTCATTCATTGTATGGAATGTTTATGATTCGATCTCTTGACATTCAAATTTACGTGTGATATATATATATATGGAATAATCTGAAAAAGTAATAACATATTTTTTTGAGCTCAGTAGCAACATGGTAGTGATTACCAACATCAACCATAATAGGAAAGACTTTAGTGGTTATAATCCATTACAAAAATCCCCAGGATTACTCAAATTCAAGTCATGTTGGGTAATGCCTCTGCTTCCACGACTAAAATTTTCACCCAACACATCATTCCATCAATAATAATCCAAAATATGAAAAAGGATTCCCTAAATAAATACCTAGTCCTTTGGACATAAGAACATAAAATTGTCATCTTCTTAATGTGTTCTTTCTAAGGAATAATGATGTTTGTCCTAATAATACTACAACAATTTAACTAAAAAACTAATATCATGGGGAACAATGATATCCATTATTCCAAATTATACCAAACTAATGGAATCAATATATGGTGAGCCACATCACAGAATTGACATTTTCATCACCATCAACTGATGTCTCCTCAACATCCCCTTGTTATTCTATAGATATCACATTGATCCACACTAATTATCAATACCATCTTCATATTCTTTTAATAGATCCCTATAACTGTAACGCCACGACCCTAGTTACCAAGAGTTAGAGCATTATTACATAACATTAGCATGATCACAAAAGATCATGTCTTGAAAGAACGTTTAGTTCAGTATCTTTCGAAGTACTAGATACATTCATAAGGTTTACATTACATCATTTAATGAAAAAACTACAACAACATCTTTTCCATAGACCACACTCATATCCCCTCAGACTATTCCTATGGGTCAGTCATAAAATACTTATTCGTATCCTAGGAAAAATAAAACATAGATCAAGTGAGCTTAGATGCTGAGTAAGCATAACAATATAGAAAAAACTTGCACAAATACACATAATAATTTAAGGAAATGTATAAGACCAAATCAAAATTCTTTTTAAACTTGAACTCCACCATAATATAGAAAAGATAAAATCAAATAATTCCATTTACTTTCTCACATGGATATTCTACTAGTCTAATAATCACATGTAATATCAATATCCACTTTCATAATGATGGAATGCATAAATCCAGACTTTCATAACCACATAGTCAAGGCCTTGTGCCAAGACTAAAAATTAGATTTTTTCAATTACTTGTTCCAATATACTAGTTTGTCTCATGAGACCTACCGATGCATAGGGGAGCTATAGTGTGCTCCACCAATCACTTACTAAGTCCACTGCATTCCTCATATGAACAGGTTTAAACATAACATAATCATTCGTATTAAAACTAGCATACGAAAGGTCACTACATTCTCCAAAAACAATGAATGGTATAAAAATAGAACATCCACATTAAAACATATCAAAAAACGTTCAATACAATATGGATGTTTTGTATCATAATAAATCAAATTCAGATAATCTTAAAATCCCTCAATGGTTGTTGACATAGATGAAATCAAAACTATTTGAGAGAAATGTCTCCTTTTTGAAATCATTCAAAAGTCACATAATTATAAAAGAAAACATTTACTTTGAAAATATTCTTATAAGCTTATAAGGAAAGTATCAACGATTTTATAATGGTGGAAAATAGCCACACCCGCCGTATAAGTTAAAAAAAGACATTTTTACCTTAATTTTGTCGAAAAGGTTAAAAAGGACCTTATTTGGAAAAAGACGGAAAGATTACTTTATAAACAACATATAAAAGTCAAAAAATGGTATAAATGACTTTAACCAATAGTATAGTAAATATTAAGAATGTTTTGAAATACATTTTTTAGAAATATGGATGTGGATGATAAATAGGTCCTAGTAGATAATTACGTATAAACAATCTCAGATAATGAAGAGACTGTAGAAATATCCATTACCTTGTACTTTTCCTTGGAAGAGGTTAGGAAAACCTACTATATAATGGTGAAATAATTTTTATTAAATAATAAAAGAATCATATACATTAATATGATATCATATATGATCTTTTATCATTGCTTTGTTGATAATATCATAGTATTATCGTTGTTTCAAGTGCTAACGGATTTGTTTTCATTTTTATTTATTGTTATGTGAGTCGTATTTGTTATGGATGGGATGTATCATATTAATATTATCATGTCTTTAAACATTATTTTTAATCATCTAATGAAAATTATTATTGAATGGATACGATGGGAAATGAATCTCATCGCGTTCGTGGAGACGACAATCATTATGTAGGCACGAGAGACAATATCATTATGTTGATAATAAAATAATATAAAAATGGATGTTATATCATATATAAAGAATAAATATCATGTTATATTTATTATTTACATCCATTACACATAATTATTATACCCATACAAATAATAATTTATTGAATAACAATTACACCACGACGTGCAGACGTTAAGTAATATGTATGCATGTATGGTGACATGTCATTCAAAGGATGAATAGAATAATGAATTTGGTTGAACCATATTTATAATAACATCACAGTATATAGATGATACTGTAGTTATTATTTTAGAATGGACACAACAAAGAATAACGAAGTGGAATAATAAAGTAACTTGATAGTGGCGATGAAATATTTACCTCTTCTTCGAGTACTTCCTTTTGATTTGATCAATAGGGCTTCGTAGGTTGGTTTTCTGACAAAAGGAAGGCCTCTAGGATTTCGGTAGGATTGTTGAGAGGGTATTTGGGAAGAGGTTGGATGAGACAAATGGATTTGAAGATGTGAATTGTGAGAATGGGGAGTTACCTTTTATAAGACGCGTGAGGTGAACCTTAGGAAAAGCTAGAAATATTATTTTATAATAAAATCATTTTCAGTTTTAAATGGCTCCAAAGTGGATTATTTAAAATCTATGGTGGGGATTAGTCTAAAACCACTCAAAAATATGGTTAATAAACTTACTATAACAAGCCAAGTGAACCCCAAGTGGTTCATTATTAATATATATGACCTTATCAGAGTCATTTGGCCAATCCTCAGATTTTTAGGAATAGAATATCAATTAATAATATAATATTTGTTTTAAAAACTCTTTTATGTCAATTTTGACACTATTTTGTTGGAGATTTTTGTGAAAATCATAACAACATTATTACATTGAAAACAATTCGTCTAAAAAACCCCAATATGTCATATTATCCTATAAAATTAGTGGAATTCATAAAAAGTCTCTAAATACATTTATTTGGATATTTATAATATCAATTATTTTAATATTTCATTGATTAAGTAATTACTGCATCATCGTTGTGTCATAAATAAATTAAATTATTTAATTTCTATGAAACGTAACTAAAATACCATTATGTAAGAAATCTTTTTAGATTTCTAATGAATATATATAGTCGAATTTATCTTATGTGTAACCCAATATTAAAAATGTTTTAGTTATTAAACATTGATTTTAACTCTTTTAACTCGCCTTTGAATTAAATAATAATAAATGCCCTATTATAATCCAGGTATACCAAAGAGGTTCATATTTTATTCCTAAAGTTAATTTTGGTCGAATTATACTTATCCAATAGAATTAGGACATGTGTTAGGGTAATAATAATATCATTTTTATCCATAATTACCATATTTACTTGTAACCATGGTAAATAAAAGTAAAAAGATACTATTCACCAACAATTATTTTTATCTTATTGATCCACATTTTACTCCTCGATATTAACTATGTCTCTCGAATTTTCGAAATTCAACTCATAGAAGCAGTAAAATTTAGTTTTATCTAAATTTGAAAATACTCCAAGGATATTGGTAATAGACTGTAAAAATTTCAACAAAATTTTTATATAGCTTAAATTATTATAAACTGACTCCGATAAATTACATGGAACCTATATTCACATTATGTATCTATTTTTAGATAAAATAAATTAAAATAAAATAAATAATTATTTAAATATAAATTCATTTTTAAATAATAACTCAGTGTTTTTCACTATTTATCAAAAATTTATAGTTTTCAGAAATTACCAAAAATTCACCCTAATATAATTTCGATATTCCAAATCCAAAAATGAAGTCCATTTGGAATGATAAAATTTATAAAATTTTAAAAAGTGGATATTACTATTCATAACGGCTAGTTTGAGTGGTTGTGGTGTGTTAGAAATCAAAGTTGCATACAACAAACACTATTGTATTATTCAAATAGAAGCGTACCGTAGAAGCGTGGGGTGTTATATTCTCTCATCCTTCAAATAATTTTGTCCTCGAAATTTCTAGAATATTACTGAATAAAAATACTTGGGTTGTTCTTCATCATAAGTTCCTCGGGTTCCCACTTTGCCTCTTCAATCTTAGAGTTTCTCCATAGAACGTTAACCAGACGAGTCGTCTGGTTTCTCAACACTGGTTCTCTTTTATCAAGAATTTTGACAGGCTATTCTCAATAAGAAAGATCGGGTTATATTTCTAATTATTCATAGGTAAGTAAATACATTGGGTCAGGCATGTATTTTCTTAACAGTGATACGTGGAATACATAGTTAACTTTGGAGAGACTTGGCGGCATTTCAAAACTATAAGCTATAACCCCAAATCGTTCTAGAATTTCAAAAGGTATGATGTATCTAGGACTCAATTTACCCTTCTTACCGAAACATATTACACACTTTCATGGAGATACCTCCATGAAAACATGATCTCCTACCTGAAATTCCAAATCCTTCCTCCTATTATCGGCATAACTCTTATGCCTATTTTGAGATGCTTTGATGTGGGTTTGGATTACCTTCACCTTTTCCATCATCTCATCCACATGTTCTAGGCCTACATATTTTCTTTCACCAACATCATCCCACCAGGTTTGTGTGCGACATATCTTTTCATATAACGCTTCATATGAAGCCATCTTAATACTTGAATAAAATCTATTGTTATAGGAAAAATATAACATAGTTAAATATTGATCCTACATTCCTTGAAAGCCGAATAAGAATGATCTCAATATGTCTTCTATGGTTTTAATATTCCATTCTGATTTTCCATTAGTTTGAGGGTGGTAGGCAGTGCTCAAATGATGTTCAGTATCTAGGGAATTCTGTAGAAATTTCTAGAATCTTGATGTAAAACGAAGATCACGATTAGAAATAATCGAAAGGGGTACTCCATGAAATCTCACTACTTCATTGATATATAGTCTTTCTAGACATTCAAGTGGTAAATCTTCTCATATAGAAAGAAAAAGTAATAACTTGGTAAGATGATCAACAATGACCCATATTGCATCGCTCCTTCTAGGAGTCTTTTGTAGTCCCATGACCTAGTCCATGGTAATATTATCCCATTTCCACTCTTCTATGGGAAGACGTTGTATGACTTGTCCAGGCTATTGCATTCAAGATTTTACATGTTGAAAAACCATGCATCTTGACACAAAATCAGAAATCTCCCTCTTCATGTTGTCCCACCAAAAATGTTCCTTCAAAGCTCTATAAATTTTGGTGCTTCAAGGGTTTACAAGAAAATTGGAACTATTAGCATCATCCAAAAATTCCCTTTTTAGAATAGGCATATTGGGAACACAAAGTCTGTTTCCAAATTTCAAAATTCCATCTTCATACACAAATTCACCCAATTTCCCATCATTCAAAACATTAATCTTATTTTGAAACTCATCATCATTGGTATGAGAGCTCTTTATCATTTCTAGTAAATTTGGTTTGGCAGCCATTTGAAAAGGTAATGATGTTTCACATTCCATGATGATTCCCATATCCATCTTTACTAGATCCAGGTATATAGTATCCTATTTAACTCTCATCTTTTTCAAAACTCTATGATCTTTTCTACTCAAAACATTTGTCACCTTATTTTCCTTCCCAGGTGGTAGTCTATAGTTAAATCATAATCCTTGAGTAGTTCAATCCATCTCTTTTTCCTCATGTTGAGTTCTTTCTATGAGAAAATATACTTCAATCACTTTTGATCGTTATATATCTCACATTTTTCACAATATAGATAGTGTATCCAAATATTCAATGAAAATATTACAACTGGTATCTCAAGATCATGAGTAGGATAGTTTTGTTCATGAATTTTTAGCTATTGTGATGCTTAGGAAATAACCCTATCATTCTACATAAGGACACAACCAAGTCCTTTCTTTGAAGAATCACTATAAATGAAAAACCAATCATTACCTGATGGTAGAGTCAAAATAAGAGGATTGACTAATATTCTATATAATTCTTCAAAACATTCTTTACACTCTTTTTTCTAGACAAATTTTACCCCTTTTCATTTGAGCTTTTTAATGGGTTATAAAACTATGAAAAATACTGGATAAAACGTCGATAATAACCTGTTAAACCAATAAAACTATGTACCTCAGTTATACTCGTCGGTGCTGGCCATTCTTGGATTTCCTTAGTCTTAAAAGGTTCAATAGAGATTCTATCCTTAGAGACAATATGGACAAGTAAAGAAATTTTATGAAGCCATAATTCACACTTGATAAACTTCCCATATAATTTGTGTCAACTAAGAGTCTCTAGGATAATGTGCAAGTTATTTTCATGATCTTCGCAGCATTTTAAATATACCAAGATATCATCAATAAATACAACTACAAAGTAATCAAGATATTACTTGAAAAATATGTTCATTTGATCCTTGAAATAGAGGGTGCATTAGTCAGCCTAATAGGCATTACAGTAAACTCGCAATGCCCGTACCTGGTTCGAAATGCTGTTTTCGGAATGTATTCCTTTTTTACAGAAAACTGATTATATCCAAATCGAAGGTCAATATTTTAAAAGAATTGTTCTCCATGACGTTGGTCGAATAAATCATCAATGCGAGGTAGGGGATACTTGTTTTTTATTTTTATATCATTAATCACCTTGTATTCAATTCACAACCTAATAGATTCATCTTTCTTCTTAACAAAAAGGGAAGGGGCTCCCCATGGAGAAACACTAGGGTGAATAAATCCCTTATTACTCAATTCCTCTAGTTGTTTCTTTAGTTCCACTAATACAACAGTGGTCATTCTATAAGGGGTCTTTGATATGGGCTTTGATCAAAAAATTAAGTCAATGGAAAACTAAATTTCTCATTCTGGAGGATATCCAGGTAAATATTCTAGAAGAACATCAACATATTCTCACATAATAGGTACATCCTCTATTTGAAAATTCATTTCCTCACCCAGAGTTATTTAATTATCATCGTCCACAATAATTGAATTTAGTTGAGCTATTGGGGGTGGATCTAGGTTAAAATTAGGTGGTGACGAATCTTCTTTAAAGATAAGGTGTTCTTTATTATCATCATAAAAAATAGTTAACTCCTTCTTACAATAAATTTTTTCATCATAGTTCAAAATCCAATCCATACTGAGGATTATATCAAATTTAATTATGGGTATGACGATGAGATCAGCAGATAAAGAACATTTATATGCTCTTATGGGAACTAATTCACAATAATTTGTTGCGATGATACTACCATTAAGAGATTTGACTGACAAATCCATTGTTAAATAAAATTGTAAATATATAATTTTCTTAGCAAACTGGGAAGATAAGAAACAAAGTGATAATCCAGAATCAAATAAAGAATTTTCTAAACTTGAGGAAACCATTAAATTACCATCCAGCACATCTTTTGGAGCTTTAACCTCATTAGTAGTGATATCATAATATTGGCCTTGATCCCTTGGCATTTTCTGAGGTAAGTTCTCATAATGGTTAGTACATTCATTTTCATAATTCCCCATTTTTCTACAATTGTAGGATTAAACATAGACAACCTCTTTCTTCTCCTTCCAATCACGATCTTTGTGGCCTTTTTCACCACATTTGTAACAGACTCCCATTTCTTTCAGGAAAGTACCAGGGTGTTTCTTCCCGCATTTATTACAGGATGGATATTCAACTTTTCCTTTCATATCCTTATTCCCATTTCTAGAGTGTTCGTAAGATCTCTTCTTCTCTTTCTTTGCTTTAAAGTCTTAAGACATAGAGAATTTGTTTCTGTCTTGATAGCACATGATACAATATATTCATATGAAGAAAAAGTTTGAGAGGCTAATTCTCGATAGAGAAATATTTTTAACCCAACAAATAAATGATCAATATTAATTCTTGGGTTACGTATATAATCTTCTGCATGCCTCACTAACCTTGTAATGTTAGCTTCATACATTGCAACATTCTCATCCTCCTTTTGCCCAAGACTCAGAAATTGCCTTTCCATATCAGCTCGATGGTCAAACGGAAAGTATTTTTCTAATAAAAGCTCTTTAAACTCCATCCATTCCATATTTTATACTTCATCATCTTCCTTTGTGTTTTGAATCAATGACCACCATTGATCAGCATCTCCAGTGAGGCGGTAAACTACCATGACAACTTCTTCCCTTTCACTACTCCCCAAGTCATTGAATATTTTCTCTAATGAATTTATCCATTTCTTAGCTAATAATGTATTTGTACTCACATTGATTGTTGGTGCTTGTTGACTCATGAAGTGATATAACATTTATCCACCACATTGTGGATCAAGGTGCTCTATAAAGGTAGGGTTATAATTCATAACCTAAGTGAGTTGTTGCAGTATGGTGATAAGTTGATCAGCAGTAGTTGCATCACCAGCTCTACTATAAATATCTTGAGGAGAATGGAAATCCCTATATGGAGTGTGTGCATTAATATGGTTTCTATTCCTTCTACTAGGCTCTATTTCTAAACAATTACCTATAGTTGATTAGTTTATGAATCACAATACATAAATCCAAACTTGTAAAACACTGAATATAAATTGAAAAAGTTATGGATATAATCTATAATCATAAAAAAAATTCATTGAGGAAGTATTTACTCATTAACCCTTCATAATGATTTGTAATAAAAATGAGAATTATCCTAAGCATATCCCCTAAGAGTGTCATAACCAAGAGTGCAGCAATGCCTGTTGTCGTGCACCAGTTCCCGTTCGAGTCTAGCTCAAAGCGGTGTTATCGAGTTTTACCCCTAGGTACATGTGTGCTGGAGCTACCCCTACCTGCTCATATCTAGATAGGGATGCATTGCTTGGAAAACTCACAAAATATCTACAATACCAAAATTTTAGTGTGTTCTTCTATACTAATCCTCAAAATCTATCTTCGTGATATGTTCTCTAATCAAAGTTTATCTAAATCTACTTTCCAATGTTTGTACTAAACTTACTATGATACCAACTGTAATACCCCGACCCCTGTTACCCAGAGTCAGTTCATTATTACATAACATTGGAATGATCACAAAATATCAAGTCTCAAAAGAAAAATTAGTTTTGTAGATTTGTAAGTACTAGATATATTCATAAGGTTTACATTACATCAAAAAATTAAAAACTACAAAAATATTTTTCCCATAGACCACACTCATAACCCCTCAGACTATCCCTACAGGTCATTCATAAAATAATTCTTCACATCATCAGAATAATAAAACATAGAATGAGTTTTTCTCAGATGCTCAGTAAGGATGACAATATAGCGGAAACATTCATAAATATGCATAAAAATTTAAGGCGATGTATAAGACTAAAACAAAAGCCTTTTAAACATCAAATTCAGCATAATATGGAAAAGATAAAATAAAATAATTCCATTTAATTAATCACATGGATATTCTACAAGCTGAATAATCACATTCATTATCAGTATCCTCTTTCATAATGATGGAATTCATAATTCCATATTTTCATAACCACATAGTCAAGGCCTTGTGCCAAGAATACAAATAAGATTTTGTCAAGGCCCTGTGCCAAAACACTAGTTTGACAAAACAATTTTCATAAACAATGAATTGTATAAATATAAAAAATCCATATTCAAACATATCACAAAACCTTCAATACAATATGGATGTTTCATATCATAACAAATAAACGTCACATAAACATAAAATCCATCAAAAGATATTGACATAGATGAAATCAAAACTATTTGAGAGAAATATAATGTTTTTGAAATCATTTAAAAGTCACATAATTATAAAAGAAAACATTTCCTTTGAAAATATTCTTATAAGATTCTATGGGAACCTTCAACAATTTTATAATGGCGGAAAATAGTCGCACCCGCCGTATAAGTTAAAAAAGACATTTTTACAATAATTTTGTCGAAAAGGTTAAAAAGGACCTTGTTTGGAAAACGACGAGATGATTACTTTATAAAGATATTATAAAAGTAAAAAAAGGGTATAAATGACTTTAACCCATAGTCTAGTAAATAGTAAGAATGTTTTGAAATACATTTTTTATGAAACATGGATGTGGATGATAAAGAGGACCAAGTAGATAATTACGTATAAACAACCTTGGATAATGAAGAGATTGTAGAATTAACCCATACCTTGTACATTTTCTTGCTCAACGGTAGTTTAACCTCTTATATAATGGTGAAATAATTTTTATTACATTATACATGAATCATATACATTAATATGATATCATATATGATCTTTTAACATTTCTTTATTAATAATATCTTAGTATAATCGTTGTTTCGGTTGTTAACGGATTTGGTTTCGTTTATATTATTTGTAATGACAGTCTTATTTTATATGGATGGGATATATCATAGTAATATTACCATTTATTTATAAATTATTTTTAATCATCTAATGAAAATTAGTCTTGAATGGATATGATAGGGAATTAATCTCATCGCGTTCATGGAGATGGTAATCCGTACGTACGCACGAGCAACAATATCATTATTTTGATATTAAAATAATATATAATTGGATGGTATATCATATATAAAAAATCATTATCATGTAATATTTATTATTTAAATCAATTACACATCATTATTATACCCATCCAAATAATAATGTATTGAATAATAAATACACCATGACGTGGAGACGGTAAGTCGTACATACGCACATATGGTGAAATGTCATTCGAAGGATAGATAGAATAATGAATTTGGTTGTAACATATTTATAATATCATCATTGTATTTAGAATATACTAGAGTTATTATTTTATAATTGAAAAAACAAAGAAAAAGGAAGTGGAAGAAGAATGGAACTTGAAAGAGGTGATGACATATTTACCTCTTCTTCGGGTTCTTCATTTTGATTTGATCAAATGTGATATATAGGTTGGAATTATAACTAAAAGAAGGACTATAGAATGATGTTAGGATATTTGAGAGGGTATGTGAGAAGATTTTGTCAAGACAAATGACTTTGAAGGTGTGAATTAGAGAGAAGAGGGAGATCCCTTTTATAAGAGGGGTGAGAGGCACCTTAGGAAATGCTAGAAATATTATTTTATAATAAATTAATTTTTTGTTTCTAATTGATTCAATGTGTATTATTTTAAGGCTATGGTGGGGATGGGTCGAGAAGCACTCAAAAAATATGTTTTAGACAGGTTTTTGTTACAATATTAACCTTATCTTTTAGATTTAACTCTTAGTTAAATAGTTTGACATTTACCATGTCTTTTGGTATTTTTATATTATATTGTTAATAAACTTACTATTACAGGACAAGAGAACCCCAAGTTGTTAATTATTAATATATATAATTTTATCTAATACATTTGGCTGTACCATATATTTTTAGGAATAGAATATCATTTAATAATATAATATTTGTTTGAAAAACTCTAATTTGTCAATTTTAACACTATTTGGTAATTGATTTTTGTGAAAATCATAACATCCTAATTACTTCAAAAAAACTCATCTATCCAACCCTAATATGTAATTTTAACCTACCAAATTATTGTAATTTAGAAAAAGTCTCAAATTACATTTATTTTTATATTTATAATATCAATTATTTTAATATTCCACTAATTAGGTAATTACTACATCATCATTGTGTCATAAATAACATAAATTATTTAATTTCCAAAAATTATAAATAAAATAACATTATGTAGCAAATATTTTTTTCTTTCTACTGAATATTCATAGAGAAATGTATATTCTGTATATCCCTATATTACAAATGTTTTAGTTATTAATTTTTGATTTTAACTCTTTTAACTCTTTATTGAATTAAATTATAAGAGATGTCCTATTCTAATCCATGTAGAACCATGAGTTTCATATTTTATTCCAAAGGTTGTTTATGGTCTAATTATACTTATCCAATAGAAATAGTACATGTGTCAGGGTAATAATAATATCATTTTTACCTTTAATTACCCTATTTACTTTTAACAGTGGTAAATAAAAGTAAAAAGTTACTATTCCCCAAAAAAATTATCTTATTGAACCACATTTTACTCAATGATATTAACTGTGTCTCTAGGATTTTCGAAATTCAGCTCATAGAAGCAGTAAAATTTAGTGTTATCTAAAATTTCAAATACTCTTAAGAGGTTGGTAAAAGACGGTGAAAAGTTCAATAACATTTTTATATATCTAAAATTATTATAAAATGACTCCAATGAATTACATTGAACCTATATAGGTATTATGAATCTATTTTGACCGAAAATAAATTTAAATAAAATAAATGAATATTTAAATTCAAATGCAGTTTTAAATGATAACTTAGTGTTTTTCACTATTCAAAAAAAAATGAAAGTTTTAAGAAAAATACCAAAAATTCACGCTAAGATAATTTTGATAATCCGAATCCAAAAATGAAGTCTATATTGAATGATAAAATTTATAAATCTTCAAATATTGTGTATTACTATTCATAACGGCTAGTTTGAGTTGTTTTGGTGTGTTGGAACTCGAAGTTGCGTACAACATATGCTACTGTATTATTTTAAGAAAAGCGTATCGTGGAACATTGGGGTGTTAAAATAACCACATGATTTGTCAACACCACCTCAATGTTCAAGATCTCCCTATGTGAAAATGACATTAATTATAGTCATAAATACCACAGTGAATGTAAGTCCCAACAAATGTACCTATGA
The DNA here is from genome assembly GCA_963277665.1 of Viscum album. Taxonomy (NCBI): domain Eukaryota; kingdom Viridiplantae; phylum Streptophyta; class Magnoliopsida; order Santalales; family Viscaceae; genus Viscum; species Viscum album. The sequence goes on along the minus strand of OY728161.1, from coordinate 1,542,402,798 downwards.
CACATAATCGTGGTTCCACATTCCACTATGATCATCTCTCTCAACATGATGGTAAACCCCATAACAATGTCATAGTTAATACCCTCAATAATGATGACATTTTCATCTCAACATGATGACCACGTATCCCAAATCAGTGATAAAAAACAACTCATATTCATCGTTCCAATCATGGAATGATGAACCACATCTCCTAATCCATATATTCAACCCATATCTATTCTCGATCCAAGGCTATCACATTCCTAGGGAACCATGAATTATAATATAAAATTATTTTTAAATAAATAAAACACACATGAACCAAACTACAGAAGTGGTCTACAACCTCTAACCCATACATTCACTTATTATCATCTTTAGTGCATTCCCATTATCCTTAAAAAATATAACATAATTAATTTGATGTTAGGTAAATAATTAATTAGGGAATCATTCATACTAAACAATAGATTTCTCAGGACACCCTCCCCCAACCCTCACACCTCCCAAGCACAATATCATAAAATATAAATCTAGGATCCAACTACCTTGTATTGGTATTCACTCGTTCGGACAATATCAAATTGTTACATATTCCAATTGTAATGAAATAAACACTTTAGACACACTACAATAAAATAAGATAAATTATATCACACAAATTTAGCAAACCATGTAGAGATAGAAAAGATAAAAACATTAAAAATGTATGATATGTTAGGGGGAGTAATGTAAATTAAATGATAGAGATATATGGTATATTTTCTAATTTAAAAGACCCAAAAAATTTTGATACACATTTTGACTACACAATTTGGTTAATCATGCCCCAACTGTGGAACTCCAACAATCTTGGAACCACACCTCACACATTTATCCGAAAAATATTTCCAAACCACAAACCTACTATACATGATGCTTCATCTAAAATTGATTTTCAAAACATGTGTTCATTAACAACATCCTACATAGTATTTCATACCTTTTTCAATAATAAATGAGGGCCATAATATTTTCCCTACAATGCCACATAGTTTTTACAAACCATGTGCATCCGCATACACATTTTGAAATGTCGGGTTTTTTTTATTGTAGTGCATCTAAAAACATCTCAAAACTTTATAGTACTTCTTCATACACTAAAAATAAATGAATAAGGACATGGGTCAAATTAAGTGTAATAATTATGTTCTAATGGCCAAGAATAGTTAAACTATCTAATAAACAACAAATGTTCAAACAAGTTGAAAAATTCTCCAATCTCTAATAACATGTGATGTTGATGTCTCTACACCATAACATAGCACACCACTGAAAAATAAAAAACTACTCAAGGATGGTACCAAATATTATTGTCTATTTTAAATAACCTTGATCAATACTAGATATAAATTCATATGCTAAATATCTCAAGTCTCCCCCTACCATAGGAGTTACATAACCAGGACTCATTTTCACCAAAAACTCAAAATTATGAATCTCATTTGACCATATATGACTCAAAATTTCATCCCACAACCCATCATCACTTCTACAGCTCATCATGTTCTCATATTGTTCCTGTGTCATACTTGACAGACCTCATGTTCCAAATCTCACTAGATTCCCACCTCATTCTCACGTTGCATATGGAACATTTGAGTCCTTAAATCTCTACATATGTCTTAAAAATATATTCCACAACAGTCACCCTGTAATCCTTTATCTCATCATATAACTAGAACAAGTCTTGGTTCGATGAACCTTAGATAAATTAGTCATCATATTGATGCCTAGATTCCTATGGACACCATAAAATAAATGCATCCATCGATGCACATAATAAATTTTAGTTCCATGCACTATGTTTATGTATATAATTCATTTTATTCGATGCACACATAGTAAAAAACTATTTATTCCTAAGAAACTCATGCACCTCATGCAGCCAAAAGTAGACATTTCTAAAAAAAGACCACTCATAAATAAATATAATAATGTTCATTCCCATATAATTCTTCTATCTATAGTCAGCTCGACGACATGATCTACACCAGGAATGTCCAATGTGTGATCCTTTCCAGAAGACTGAATACCTATGGCAAGGCCTACATGATGAGATGGACCAGCTACAAAACAATAACCCAATTGTTGGGTCCCACACTAAAGATAATATATAACATGTACAAATAAATTAAATCTATTATCTCCTTCATATTCTCTTCATCTTACCTCATACATTTGAGTCCGTTCCAATTACTCCCTCTTATTTAACAAAGAATTATTACTGCAAAAACAACTCATGATTACTAATCTATCCACAAGCTCGATAGTCCTACATTTCCAAATCACTATATGTCTTCACATGTCATGGTTGGTTGCATGAAATGAAACCCATCAATTACTATCTTATTTGAAATATTCATGAGTATGTGGCCTAAAAATTTAACTCATAATCCAGATGGATCTGCTTCATTCTACCTAAATCATCATCTATAACATCACAAGATGTCTTCATCCAACTTGAATATGCTCGTTATGTCAAATTTCCCTCATATATCATCTCTTTACACAAATCTTCTAAAAAATGAGGCATACATAATGATCCTTAGCAACACCCTGATGTTGTTATGTAATACATTCTTGAAACTCCTCTCTCTTATGGTGTAAAAACCCCCACCCTCCAATGATTCCCATCCTGATATGGAAAAAGGGAAAGATATATAATGACCCACGAGTCCCGTATCCAGTAGTCCCTTGGGCGGTGACCATCACCAAGGGTCTAAAAATCTCACAAATTTGGAGGCATTACCCTTTTGATAGTAATTGATATTATGAGATAAAATGTATCAACCAAAAAAAGATCCATGACATATATATATATAGGTAAAATAATCCAAAACACATCCAACATGCATGTTTAATGTAAAACTAATAGAAGTATAATGAAATATTTAAAAGTAAATACTAAAAATAATAAAGAAAATCTGTAATAAGAAATAGTCTGAACTTTTAATCTAGTAATGCCTCGAATGACCCCGTAGTCCTCTTGAAAACCTAAAAATATTTTTTATATACACTGGGTTAGTATATAGGTATATTATGTTGGTAAAACCAATGATTCTTGTAAAAAAAGTGTTGAAGCATACTAATTCAACCTTGAGAAACATCAAAAACCAAAAGCACCAAAAAGGAATAATATCCTCACCAACATCACTACAGGCACACTCACCTAATAAATAAAGTGATATAAATAAATATAGTAAGCACATCGATGATATGGTACCGTACACTACATTCCCACAGATTTTATTCTCTTACACCTAGATGTAAAACATCATGGAACTCCCCACTATTTCCAAAGAACCATATCAAAATCAACCCACACACACCTGGGTCACATGCCAGATCACATCCTACCCACACATAGCTCAACCTTAAAACTATATCTCATCACACCTATAAAAACCATGGCCAAAAACCACACCACATCCTAAAGACACATGGGAACCACATCACATCCCATCCTGAAAAACACCTAAGAAGCACAAAATTCAAAAACCTACCTAGTCATGAAAAACATCATCCATCCCAAAGTATCTAAATATATAACCATATAGAAGAGGGAGTAAGGAAGAGTGGGTGGCCAGCCATACACCATCCCATGTATGTTAGGGAAATAAAACCTCCCCCATGATAGTGGCGGTGTTCAGGATGATGTAATCGATTTGAATGGAGTGTGTATATAATCACAAGGATGTACCAGTTAATATATTGGCACATAAAAAACACCCCAACATATGGGTTCTAAAGTAAACAACCACCCCATTCCACATCAACCTTTGCTGCTACCTCTAAATTCCCATATCAAAATGAATGAAGGAGAAATCCGGATTCAATAAGAGAAATATTCTAAAAACCAAATATTATTATGGTTATTAATAATTTACCAGTTATTCAATCTCTATAGGGTAATATGAAAACCATATCACAAACTATCCTCACAGCCAAGAAAAACTGAGGAAGAAAACTATTATAAAACACCCCAATTCCTAGTTCCTCACCACAGAACACCCAAACCAACCACTTCCATTATTATTCTACAAAATTAACGTTTCCTTGTCCTTTATCCATTAATCTATCCCCAGACATATATCCAAAACCCCAACACACATCATCAGAACCATACATGGCAGTGTGGCTACATAAGAACACCACACCATGTATCATAGACCTAGAAAAAATTAAATCTGTGACCTCACAACCCAACCACTACTCATACATTCTACAATAAATCAATCTCTCAACCTATAATACCATTTCACCATCAAAACATCCACACACATTGTCATTCTCTCAACAACAGCACCAAAAAACCCATATGAAATTCAAGACATAAAATATTCACACACAACCCACATACACACCAAAAAAGAAATGTTTATTCACATTTAACACACTCGTTCATTAATAAAACTTTTAAAATCATATTATATCACATAACAAGTTATATTTTAGTTTATCCATTCCATTAATTGGATATATGTGATTAATCATGTCTTCATGTTCATACCATTCAACAAAAGACTTACAACAAGTATTCATGAGTATGGTGTGCATTTAGAGACAACCAGTGACCATGATTTTTATAAATAATGTTGTAAGAAAAACACATAAAAAAGAAAAGATATATGGAAAAACAAAAAAAATACTCATCATCTTCCCCATAACTCATTTATTGCTAAAATTAGTGGTAATATTATATTTTTATCATCATCTTTCACCCCTCATTTGTTACTTCATTTAATATGGATCTAATTATATTCAAAATAAAACATCATTATATCCACCCCATAAGATAAATAATTGATGAAAGATGAAGGAACCCCAACCTAAAAGAATAGATGATCAACAACTCCTCGGTGCGCCAAAAATAGGGTGGTCTGTGAGTAGTAGGAAGGAATCCAAGGGAAAAATTGATTCGAAGGCCATAACACAATATATGACACCGTAGTGAAGAAAGTGTCTAGGAATACCATGATAATATAGATGGGTATGTGGAATAAAGGATCTCATATTTAGAAAATCCATATCTTATATCTATTAAAGGATGCCGGTAGGAAAGTACATAAAAAGTGGATCGTGGTCAAGACCACATGGCATGGTTATTTCAATGTCTTCGGGGAGTTAGGATATTAATGATATAATTAATTCCCATTGAAAAAACTTTAAAAATTGTGAAATATGATTTTAAACTCGATTTATAACAAATAAAATGCTAGAGGGGAGAAACTATAAAAACTGTGAAAAGATGGAAATGACTCACCATTGGGTGGGCTATTGATGAGAGACATCGATGGATAATTAAGCCTTAGGTTACTAACCATTGAAAAAGTCACCAACACAATCCACTGATGTGACCACTCGAGGCCACCTACCAACGCCACTCATGAAGGACACCTACATTCACCAAATACTGATGCACTTCACTGACACTGCTCACTGACACAACTCACTGATGCTACTCAGTGACACATCTCACAAACACCACTCATGGATGCAACCCACCAATTCCACTCACTAATTTCACCCACATATCCCACTCACTAATTCCCCTCACGTAGGCATGACCTACTGACACCTGACCTATCATTGTTGGACCAACCAACACCAAACCAACCCTTGCAGATCAAGATTTTTTTTATAAATCTCTTTAAATTAGTACCAGTGACTCCCTAGAACTAAGAAAAATGGAATTTTGACCAAATAATGGATTGGAGGGGTCCTAGACATTACATTAGATACCTTTCAAACTATTTCTATCCTCTATAATTCAAAAAAAATTATAGAATAAAGAGTGGTATGAACAATCACCATGTTAGATAGATCTTAAGGATATTGCTGCACTGGAAACACAACAATTGTCATCAATGTTCTTTGTTAAACCACCCAATGTTGTTGGAAATTTGGAGTGAAACCTAAATATCGATGAAAAAATCCTCCAGCATCTAAAAACCCCAACCTACCTGAAGAAACACCACATGATCCCCAAACCCACATTCTCCAGATAGAGGAATAAGGTAATTCCTTCCCCATTTCAATGTAATATATGCTTTGGGTAGAAATAACATTCCCACCAGGGTTTCGACATATATTAATTAATGCGTCGTGATTTGTAATCAGGTCCTCATCTTTCAACAAGTCATGAATTTATCACACATTATGAAAAAATAAAGAAAACCACATTATAGAAAACAATTTTCAATCATTACCTCAAAATGAAAAACTCAAAAAAACTCCAGGTATTAGGGACGCATATCCATCTCCATTACCCAAGTACTCTCCTCTAGACCACCATGTCTCCACAACACATGAACCAATGTAATAATTCATCCATGAAGAACCTTCTACTAATGTTCAAGGATCTCTGGTGGATTCTCCATGAATTTTTTGTCATCCTCAATAACCAACTCTCCCATGTCAATGACATGGGATTCACTGGGAAGATACATAGGAATCTAGGAGACAGGAAAGATTTCATGGATATTGTCCATCTATGGTTGACCTATAACCGGTATTCCATATTTACTATTCTTCCTGATACATTGATGGGTTTAATGAACATCGAATGATTATGTCTACCTCTATTGAACCTCCGCATTCCACACCGAGGGGAAATTTTCAAGAACACATGGTCCCCAACCTCGAATTCCAAGAGCCTCCCCCTACAATCAAAATACATCATTTATCAGTATTGTGCCACTATTATCCTGTCATGGAAAAGATTAACCTTCTCAGTCATGGTCAATACCACTTTAGGACAAAGAATTATTTTCTCCCCAACATTTATCTAGCATAACAGAGAACCGAATGGATTTCATTAATATTCATTGAACTTATCCATTCAACAGGAAGAGTGATGGATATTATTGTATGTGATGTCAACCAATGGAAAGTGCCACACCAATGTCATACCAAATTATAAGATGCATGCTTGATGAATGTCCAATAATGTTCAGATGATCCAATCTATCTTCCCATTCCGTCTAAGGGAGGAAGGCAATGTTAAGGCATAAATGAGTGTCACAATCTTTTCTCAATCCCATCTAGGGTCACAAGGTAAACTATGCTTCCTGAAATTAGATGATTGATCTTAGAACCCTATACAACTGCAACACCTCATCCACATAACATCTATCCCTAGAATCCACTACACTTGAATCCTAAATTTCGATGAACTATTCTGATTTCAAGAGTTAGTCCACCACTACTCATATTGCATCACATAATCCCTATGCCCTGGGTACCTGTGTGACGAAATCCATTGAGTTTTCATCCAACATTCAATCCAGAACTTCTAGATGTTGTAACAATCCTCTAGGAACACAGTTCTCAACCTTAACTAGATGGAACACTAGGCCTCATTACCTTACATCCACCACATACCTCTATATCTCATGACACCAAAACTATTCTGTAAGGCCATGTTGCATCTTTTAATCATCGGGTTGAACCTCAATGGGTGTGATAAGTAACTCATTAAAAAATACCTTAGGCATCGCCCCTAGAACAAACAACTTCTCACAGAACAACATATGATTCTACCCATCCTCCTACCACCCCTCCAGAGCATCACCATAGTCAAGGAGATCACGCATCACCTTCATCTTTGAGTCTCCCCACTGAGAATCCTTTACTAAATTCCTCATAGGTGACAGCCTCATAATCTGAAACAAATATCCTCCTCTACCATCCGATCAAGCATCTATGTGTACTGAGGCCAACTCCTTTGTAAAAAATGTTCCCCATCACTGAGATGTAAGAGATCTATAAATTATAATCCTATGGATACTCCATCAACATTATTTGTTATAAGTTAACATCTCATTGGGATAATTTATAACTCAATGTATTTTGATTTTTAAAGACCAAAAAGTTCTCCCAATGATGTAATGTCACAACAAATTCAATGCAAAACAACTTTCGCTAGCTCCACATCAAGGGTTTCATAGTAACATTCATGGGAATGTAACATCATAGACCCATAAAATATCACATATCATTGCTAAATCACAACACACCAAATGCCTAGATAGGAAGAAACACAAAACTCCTTCTACATCACCCATTCTTCTAGATACATGAGTACTATATCCCTGACCACTATGACCTTTAGATAGCTGAAGGATTTTGGAAAAATTTCACTCCACACAATGTCTTCGTGCAATATATTTAAATCCATATAAAGAGAAATAACTCCACATAAATTTGGAAACATATCGTGTAATAGCCTTCCAGAATGAGAAAACTACGAACCTCTACCAAATTATTTATTCCTTCCAATGAAACAGCTACCTCGACCAAAGATGGTTCCACTAATTCACCCTGTTGAGAAAGGGAATGTCCAATGAATTTGACCTTTTATTCCCAAAACATAAACTATTTCCAAATTCTATAGATCCAGTGGTATTAAGGAACATCCAAAACAGTCTTGATATACTCTGTATACTCTTCTTAGCACATCGAGTAGAACGAAATTTCATCAATTAATATAATGATTAACTGGTCCATGAACTCTAGAAATATAGATTTCATAATTCCCATGAACATGACTAGTGTAAAGGCAACACCAATCAACATAACCATGAACTCAATGTTCCCATACATTCCCCTAAACTATTCTGCAAGATGTCATCCTATGTTACACTCATCTTGTGATACCCCAACTATAGGTCGATTGAAGAAAACAATCTTTCTTCCCTTATCTGGTTGTAATGATCATATATCATTCAGAGAGGGTAATGGCTCTTGATCATCACTAGATTCAACATAAGGTAGTAAATCACCCACCCCATAACACCATCACTCTTTTTTGGGGATAATCCCAGACCCCCCCCCCCATCATGGAACACTGGGATGGATAAATACCATCATCATCAATTAATCAATCTGAATCCACAGATCCAAAAACTTGGTAGGTGCCATCCGATAATGATCCATTGATATCAGAGAAGCACCAGGCTACAATTTTATTTTGAACTCAACATCATTTTGAGGGGGATGAATCATAACCTCATTGGGGTAGATATCCAAGAATTCAAAAACAATTCTGTGTACCTCCTTAATATCTCCATACACCGATTCCATTTATAGATAGGTTAACAATTAATATGAGGCTCTACATGCTGACTGACCATCAAAAAACTATGATTGCTAAGAAAAGCCACACATTCTCCATCCATGTTTGAAAAAACTACTCTTCTCTGGATGTGAAAGAAAATCTCATTCATAGTTTATAAATAGTCGATGAAATGGATAAAATCATAGTGTTGAATCTTTTATTGAAATATATCTCCAAAGGACCGATGAAACCCCATTATCAGTCTACATCCCCAACAGACATCAATGAAGCTGGCATGACATCCAACTGATGTAACCAACACTAAGGGAATACAATGTCTCACTCTATCTAGTCCCATATCATATGCTAGATAGGGTGTATCAAATATGTGAAAGGATCCAAAATTAAACATGGCAAAAAAAGAGTACTAATCAATATGGTCATGTCGTGAACAATCTCTTGACCCACTGGAATAACTACCTCTATGGCGTGACACTAACCACACCCAGCTCCTTGTCCCCTCTGCTGATGATTTCCTCATCCACCATGTTTGGGTAGAGGTCCCTGACGAACACCGAGATGTCGGCCTCATCCTTATCTACCTCCCCTCAGTGGAGAAGGTGTCTAATTTTCCTCTCTTAAAACATTATGGCTGAAAACTACTATTGATAAGGGCAAAACCCATCCCATATCTACCATACTGAGATCAGATGAAAATCGGGCAATGAATCTAAATGTGATCATGAACTCCCCAGATAAAATACTCCAGTCAAGGCCTATAGGATTGACATGGGGACTAGGTGGTCTAAATATAAACTACTAAGATCAACTCCCCAATGGCGAAAACATCAAATTCCCTAGTGCATAATACCTTTTTCTGGTATCCATTCCCTTTTAAGAACAATTTTATCTCACCTCTCGTAGTAGACCTCCAAATGAGCATATTCTCGAAATACATACACATTATTTTGGAATTATAGGTATATCATCAAGGTGAAGGGTGTAATTGTGTTCTGGAGAGAAGAAACAAAAGCCCCCTCTATGTGCCTCTCCTGAGATTCCTAATTTAAAATGACATATAAAGTGAATAATAGAACATCCTTGAACTTTATCCCAACTAATATACTCACATAATCCAATGTTGGAGGTAAAGTATCTCATGTTTCTTCTCAGCCTTCATGGAAAATGAAAATATGTTTTCCCATAAATATTTCTTTAAATCAACCCACAAAACGCCATCCACCTTTCTCTTCCCAAAGCATAATGTCCACAACTAATATGAAACTAATATCATCTGAATAACTTTGAGCGGAACCCAATACTATATCAGCTCCTGGATCAGGCTGATGGTGGTCTGAAACACCTCAATCCAAATCTATGCCTCCATGTCTCGGACACTACCCATTAACTATTCCAAATTCTACTACTTGGAAGCATGTAATGTTTTCTAAACTAGCTTTCCTCCTCCTCTGGTTCAACCCTGAACCTATCAACCATATTGGCATGTTGATACTCCACTACCTATGAAACTATTGGATGATTATTAGGGTCCATAGACTACAAGGAAATAAAGAACTCCTAAGCTTGAGTAGTGTGAAATTTTACAATATTTATTTTAACACTGTATTTATTTAAATTCCTCGAAATTACCAATTAAAATAAAACAAAAGTCATCATGTTTATTTTAGCTCTCGCAGAGTCTCTACAATAGAGATTGTGTGGCCTCACTTGGTCGTCCGATAAGCTTAGAATACATGCATTGGATCATGTGGGGCCCAAAAATCTAGTGTCATGGTTGGTCTTTCCCATCCTATGTCTCAAAGAAACACTATATGACACTATTTCCCAACCAACATATGTAATAATTACTATTAATAACTCCAATAACCATCCAATCTACAGTCCATTACCTCTAACACCATTCTTTGATGACCCCTCCCGCCAAAAATCCCCCTCCTCGAGCTGTTAATGGAGAATAATAGATAATGCCTCCCGACTCCCGCCTCTAGTAGGACCTTGGGTGGTGACCAGAACCAAGGGTATAAAAATATCACAAAATAGAAGGAATTAACCTTTTTATTGTGTCTTGATCCGAAGATAAGATATATCAACCTCAAAACAAAAAAATAAAAAATATATAAATGAATCCACAATCCATCCCACATGATTGTTTAATGTAAAATTGCTAGAAATACAATGAAAATCTCCCATGTAAATGCCATCAGAACAAAGTTAATAAGAACCGAAGAAACAGTCCCAAAATCCATGCGAGTAATTCCTTGCACAATATCTATAGACCTCCAAGAATCCAAACAAAAGTATTTATATATATAGGCTGAGCATTCATGTATACTAAGTAGGGATAATGAAAGTCTCTCATGAAAAAGTTTAAAAGCAATCTAATTCCACCATTAGAAATAGATGAAACCAAAATTACATAACAAGGTATACTTACCACCCCAACCTCACCAAAGGAACGCTTACCAAATAACTGATGTAATGTAAAGTTATACAGTAAGCATATTAATTATATGGTACCCAGTACAAAATTTCTAATGATTATCCACTCTCCCATCGTAACCGAAAATGTATTGTCTCTCCCACAACATCTGAATGAAACACATCACAACCCCCCCGCATGCACCTAGTCTACATACCAAATCACATCACACCCTCATATACTTGGTTCCCACAACTACTGCTCATCCCTCCATTAGACACCTAGGCCAAAAACCACATCAAATCATGAAGACACATGGGAATCACAATACATCTCATCCTGGATACACCTTGTAAGATCAAACTTCCCTCACACTTCTGGGCCTCAAAAAAAACATTACCGAATACTTATGGGATATCACCACCTTAGAGAGGGAGCATGGAAGAGCGGGTGGCCAACCATCCATCCTCCCACCATGGTGTTTGGGAAATAAACACCCCTATAATAATTATGGTGTTCATAATATATTTCTCAAATCGGGGGGGGGGGGGGGTTCATATAGAATCATAATAAATTAAAAGTGTATATATAGGTATCAAACACTCATACCAACCTATGGGTTCCCAGTAATCACCCACCCCCTAACATGGCCAACTTTGCTGTAACCTCTAAATTATTGTATCAGAATGAATGATGTTCAATTTTTAATTCATTATGAGAAAACTTCTTAACACATAATGTTTTGACTTTTTTAATCATTTACATATTATTCCATCAATTTTCGATCAAATATCAACCAAATCACATAACAATCCTCACAACCAAGCTAGATAGAGTATGAAAACTATGATTAAAAACCCCACATCACACTTCCTCTCAACTTAGTACCAAATACAATGACTTCCATTATCCTTCTTCAAATTATTTCTTCCCAATTTTTCACTCAATAAGAAATCCAAAACCTATATCCAAACTCTGAAACACACCTCATCACAATGATTCATTGCCTCTCCATTGCATTACAACAACACACGCAATAACATAAACACAACAGAACCTGAATTTGCACCCCTTTTACCCAACCACTTCCCATCAATTCTACAATAAATCAATAACTCCACCAAATATTACATTTCACCTTCAAACCATCCACCACACTGTCATGCTATCAATATTATCCCCCCAAAACCCATAACATGTTCAAGGCGTAAAATATAAACATATAAAATAGTCCCAAACCACCAAAGGTAAGGTGATTTCAGATTTAGCACACTCGTTTTCTAATTCCACTATGATAAATGAATGTTTATCATAGAAAAATTCTGTTCTTAGGGGATCCATTCAATTTACCACATATTGGTGATTAATCATATTTTCAAGTTCACAATCATTCAATTAAGTATTAACAAAATGTTGTTATATGTTCGGTGCACAAATAGAGACCACCAATGACCATGATTTTAAGAACTTATACTAGAAACAAAAATCACATTATGGATCATAGATAAAAGAAAAAATAAAACGAATATCATCATTATCTTCCACAACACTCATTTATTATAAAGTCAAAAAGTCTGATTCTATTTTTAATCATCTTATTCTGCCCCTAATTTATTAAATCAATTAAAATGGATCCAACCATATTCAAAATAAAAATTAGTATAATCACACACCAGGGTATAAAATTAATGACAGATAACAGAACCCCAGCTTCAAGGAAGAGATACTAAAAAACTCCTCATTGTGAAAAAAAAACAGTGGGTGTATGAGAAATTTGAACAACTCTTATGGAAAACTATATCTGAAAGACAAAACACAACACATGAATCAACCTTGATGAAAGGATCTAGGTAATCCTAGATAAAATTGATGGTTTCAATGAAGAGAGTATCTTGACATTAGAAGAGGCATGATCCAATATCAATGGAATTTATATGGTTTCAATTTATATAAAATTTGGATCATGGTAAATAATACAACACTGGGTATTTCTAAGGTCTTTGGTGTGTAATATATTAAATATATAATTAATATCCTTTGAATCTACTTTATAACTACTCAAAACTGGGGGGTTAAACATTATGAGAGGTGATACTTGAAAACCTGGGAAAGGCTGGAAATGATCCATCATTGGGTGAGGCACCGAATCGAGTCATAGATGGATGAGTCACCCTTAGGTGATTCACATTTCATCATGTCTTTGATGTGACACATTGACACAACCCACCAACACTACCCACCGACACCCTCACTTATTCCACCTATCATCATGAACTACTGATGCCAATCTCCAATGCCACTCCCCCAAACCAAACATATCAATGTTCCTCCTACTGATGCAAGAACTTTCGATGCCTCACCTACCAATGCCTAACCTACCATTGCCCAAACAACTAACACCCAAACTATCGACGCCAAACAAATTAGAACCCAACCTACTATGGGAGATCTAGAATTTGTTGTAAAACACATGAAACGAGGTACCATGACTTCCCAGAACACCTCAAACAATAAGGTTTGACAATGTAATGGACTATATGGGTCTGGTCAATTACATACGGTATCATCTAACAACATACTAGGTGAAAAATTATAAAAATGTAATCAAATAGATGAATAATCCATGAAAAAAATGACTCTATATGTAAGATCAATAATTCTCATGCTCTTTCATCCCTTATCATCATTGATAAGACGATATTGAAGAAATTATCCCCAAAATACATACATTCTAGACCATAATTTTTCCCTCATTTATATGTATACCCCTCCATAGATTTGAAGGTTTTATATGTGTGTACATGGAATGATTTAGCCTTCAGTATTGGGGGTCTTTGGAGCTACGTGAAGATGGTCTGTATGGAATCTATCTTGTTCTTACCTACCTGCAATCCAACCTCTCCCTAAAATATTATTGGGTTCTATGATTGGAACTATATTGAAAAGTAAAGCATCAAATTCTATGTTCCCTATCTCCCTAGACAATCCTGTAGATTAAATGTACTAGGCTTGCTTTGACCTGATCGAAAGCCAACTCCCAAAAGCTACCATTGCATATTGTTTCCCAACCTATACTAGAGACTTTTCTTATGGCTCACGATGGGTCTGATTATTAGGATCCTCATCACTACCATTAGGGGCCCATTACTATGAATGCTTATGTGGAACTAAATCAATTCCTCCGCTAATAGCCCTATGATTCCCATCTTGTTGGCATCCCACTGAATACCAATACCTCATTCAAAAATCCGTTGAAATATATATGTGTGTGTGTGTGTGTGTGTGACCCTGATATAGAACATTGTAACAAGAAAAAAACCTAATTTTTCATACACACTACTATCACACCATATCACATGAAATCTAGCCACTTTCCACCTTGCCTACCTTTATCAGGTCAATTATCCAATTTAACCTAGTCTCATGGCCCACTTCCTACCCACATCTTTTTCACAAATTAAATATAATTCTACCTCTTTTCCTCTTATAATTCAATAAATTGGGGAAAATTAATATATAATCAGACATATATGTGTAACATTACTCCAATGATTAGATATTGGAAAAATGTCTAACATCTATTATTGAAACATATTATTGAAGATCCCCTATCAGAATCCCTTAAATCCTGAATCAGAGTTTGACCCAACCACATCTATCACATATTACATCCCATAGCATTACATAAAAATCTAACTGGATCCAAATTTACAGGTTATATGAGTAGAATTTCACCAATGAATGATTGGAAGGAAAACACTACATAACATCCATTACAGACACATTAAACATCCCTACACCTCTTAGTGAAATATAGATTCCAAATGGCAATCACAATAAATTTTTCATTGGAACACACACACAAATATATATATATATATATATATCAATCATCCTCTGTTCCTATCAATAAGGAAAGTGTAATCATCACTTTCCATTTTTTTCTAAGGGTCAACATATCATACCTTTAGATATCGGGCCAAGGGTCACATTTCATAACTGATAATCATCAAATATTATTGTGTCACTCAAGGATGAAATTGATTAAAATGTAAAAATACAAAAACATAACATCGATTTACCACCATATTGAACATGGTTTGACCCTTTTTCACGAGGCTTCATGGAACTGAACATGAGCTCAGAATATAGTTTTGACTATATAATAGTAACTACTCTACCTTAGAAAAAATATTTGGACCAACTATAAATATCATTGCATTTGATACCATTAGTGTCTAATTTTACATATAAATTCATTCCCATTAATGAAATTCTCTACTTCCATTTTTTGAACCACAACTCACATTTGCACCATAACCTTGCTCAGGGTCAGTTGACAAGTAAGTCTCAGTTTTGCCTCATCACATGCCGATGTCTACTGTATATTAGAGAGGATTTGATGTGGTGATAGAGGGGATACAAAAACCATTGATGGTAATAAATGCAATTGTCAATATCTGTATAATGTATTGGGATATGGTCACAAAAAGGAAGGACTGGTAATCCTAAAAAAGGAAGTACATAAAAAACAACAATAATATTAAAACAACTAAAACACTTCATGTATAAAATAAAATTCTTTTTATATACTAATAAATCATCAAACCATTTTTAGATAAATAAATAAAAAATCTGTTTATTGATTAAAATAATAAGCAAGGGTCCCTTATGGACCAACTGAGTACAAATATATTATAGGGATGCTGATAGTGACTATTTTTCGAAAAATGAAATCCAACTATTGTATTAACAACATGACATTTTCATCATTTCCAATATAAAATTCGGCCTAATATTTGAGTTATATATCCTAATCTTTTTCCCTTAACTAATTTAAAAAATGAAAAAACCTACATGAATAGTGAATATCGCATGAATGTGTTCTTATCTTACAGCGGTGATAATGAATGTGTATCTTATACAAAATTTAATGTAACTACCCAAATGAACAAATAAATATCAACTATAATTATGCTTATAGTACACAATGAAGTGATTTACTCCTTTATCCATCTATGATATAACTATAGTGGTGCGGATGCATAGCATAATGTTCAATGCATCCTACGAATCAAATCATCCAAAGTGAACCATCATGTTATTACATTAAATGTGTCACCCAACACCACATTACACCAATCATGCATTGAAATTAAATAATTATTCCAAAATAAGGACCCAGTCTCATGGATCTCATCACATAAACTCCATGACTACGCAATTCACGAAATATGAGGAATAATTTTGTCTAACCTCCAAATAGTAATCATTGTCTATTCAACTTATGACAACCTATGAATGGTGATATCCATACTCTTAAATAGTATTAGTCCAACAACCTCAATATAATGTGACCCACATCCCTCAAAGATTGTCTCATCACCATCAACTGATGGATCCCCATCGTCACTATGATATTATACAAAAATAACCTTAAACCTCACTAATGATGAACACCATCATAATCTATATCAAATCAATTCCTATACGAACATGATTCATCAACAAAACCTCAACATCTATGTCATATATATGTACACACCATTAAAATAGAACATCAACCAAATCATGTTCAGAAGAAAGCACCAACAATGTACCTAACCTAAAAAATTCCAACATCTCTTGCCTTAGGGATTATGTTTCTCTACAAAATGGTCAACACCATCCCAAAATCATTGGTCCTTCCATAAATCCTGTTGAACTTGTCCACGTAACAGGAAGTTAATGTCTCCCAACCCAAGGATAAATATCACCTTATATTCATGGATAGAAGCCTATCTAGATAAACCACATCACCACATCTATATAGTCAATCCATCTCAATACCCAAACCAAGCCTATCATGTTCACATTGAAACATGTATAATAATATAAAATTTCAATTCAAATATGTAAAACATGCCCATCACAATTATCCCATGTGGTTCAATTCCCCAATACTAGTGGCTCTCAAATAATCATTTTCCAAAAATCCTAATGGCATCATATATTATCCCAAAATAAATTTTATAAGGAGTTAATTTATTTGGGTCTTTAATGGACTACCAAATGGAACAATGAAGTATTAACCCCATGAAATACAAAAAACTCAAATAGAAAACTATGAACCACATTCCCCATATAGGTAGATGCCCACAAATTTTTTATTAGTGTGAAACGTGATCCACATTGAATGAAATCCACCATTATTATGAATAACCTCAAAATAGCGTAAAACTATTTAAAATAATTTAGTGCACTATATGGTTAGAGAAAATAATAATAGAATATAACGGATCAAATAAATTTTATATATGAAAAGAACTATCTAATAAAATTATCATATAAATTTTTGAAAATGAATATATGATATAGTAATAAGTTGAAAAAATGAGAGAGAACCAAATGATACATGGAAAAAATGTAGGGGAAATAAGGATAAGAAATGGAAATATAAGAAATATGATTATTTTTAAATTCATCTCAATAAGTGACACACATGGTTTGGTTAATCCAGTACCAACATTGAGACACCCACTATAGAAGAACTACACATCTCATGGTTTGACTATACATTTTTTCAAACTGTATTCCACCCATTTGTGAAACATATCCAAAAATTGGAGATGGCCTACCATTGTATTCTTCCCCATGTAGTACAATTTTTAGACTATTTCATGAAAAATAGAATGGTCCAAGAATACACCTTGGGTGGTCCCATGGAATTTCCAAACTATTTTCGTCATCCTATTCACTCTGGAATGTTTTTTTCGGCCTCCAACACACCATAATCCCTTTCAAACAATCGAGGTACTACCCATGACACTAATTCCATCTATTAAGATGGTATTGGGTTAAATAAAATTTTATTTCTAACATATGAATATTAAGAATCGGGTTCGTCCTACCACTATAATCCCAAAAAATCAAACATGTTTCGGAAGTCAACTAGATACATAAATCAATGACAATTCATCTCAAATAGTTTTCACTTTAAATGAAATTTACATCTTCAATAACTTATAATACCTATAACCGGAATTCTAAAGAACTAAAATATAGTATACATGTATAAACAATATGTTAAATTGGTGTTTATGAATATGAATATGTAATCTGTGAAATCAGTATGGTTAACAGTTGTATTGATTATAATTAATTAAATTATTCACAATTAGTAAATCATTCAAATTAAATTTACATTTTATGTATTCATTCTTATGTTTTATTAATATAAAAATACTTTATCTAAACATGGGGTATGAATAAATCCATTTTTATGATTAAAAATGTAACGTAAAAAACCAGTTTCACCCTTTATTATAAACATATATTAAGATTAAAAAATTACACCATTATAATATTTATTTGAGAATGAAAAATTCATTTTTTAAATCATCACGTTAAAATTATATTACAATTAAAATTTTATAATTTTCGATAAAAAATAATTTTCTAAAAATACTGAAATGTATTATTCTTATTGAATATTATCTAATCATTTAAATATTTTAAAAAGATAAATTTTATTTTAAAATTATTTTTTAAAATAATTATTAAATAATTTTATTATTAATTTAACATGGGCCATTTTATTTAATTTTATATTGAATTTTTATATATATAATTTTTATATTTAAGAATTTAATTTCTTTAGAAAATATATTTTTATCATGCTTTTGGATATTATATTATATTAATTATACCACTTCTATGAATTTATTTTGGTAAAATGGATTCCATATTTTAAATATATATGTTTATAATTAATAAATTTGTCCATATTAACTTATGATCAATATATATATTAAAAAAGTGAAAATTAAATATCATTGTTATGATTAAAATGGGATTGCAATGGCTAAACCGAATGATATGGATTTTTTTAAAATTGACATAACCGTCTTCAATTGAATGGAAAGTTTTATCTTATCTTATTATTTATTTGACTGTATGTCCATTAAGATCATATTACTTGGAATTAATATGTCATTTTTTAATGTTATATGAAATTTTCATGATGGTACCCACCTCTGGTAATAATGTACACCCTCATTTAACTATTATTCACGATTAACAAGACTTTTTTATGCTGATAAATTACAAAATATATTAAATACGTTCATCCCACTAACCTATATTCTATGGTTATTTCATAAAACCATCATATGATGTGATTTGGTATAAACCTAAAGCAAATATTTGATATAATGAATGATTATTAACAATGATCATCCATTTTATTACATTCATTACCACATTCAAATAATTTAAAACTATGAAAAAATATTAAAAAAATCGTAAATAAAATTATATTTAATTATGTTAATTGAATTACATAAATCTCTCCCATATTTATTCAAATGGGAACTTCAACATTAGATCATGTTTAAGGTGGGGTATTGCGTCGTGAGATGATATATTTTGATTTCAATAACCACCAATCATGGATATATATTTTTGTGTTATTT
Organism: Viscum album; assembly: GCA_963277665.1. Lineage (NCBI taxonomy): Eukaryota > Viridiplantae > Streptophyta > Magnoliopsida > Santalales > Viscaceae > Viscum > Viscum album. The sequence goes on along the minus strand of OY728161.1, from coordinate 1,542,382,823 downwards.
AAGGTATAAAAATGAATTTTATGTATTAATTATAAATCCATAATTATAATATACAATCTTCCAGCATACATACCAATCCATTGGAAGGAAATAATGTCTCACATGCATATAGGTGGACTACAGCCTCCACAATGGTATACAATATGTTATTAATTTCTTTACAACTATCATAAAAATTATGCATTTAATATATATAAAAATGACATATATGGTTTAATAAATATTCAATAATGTAAAATTATTATTTACTTATCATTCTTTATTCATATCAAGAACTGTAATCAACATTCATTGGTATATATAACCTACCATCTCTATGGTCGTGAAACTCATATCTCTCTTACTAATTTTTAGGGTTTAATATAAATACATATTTAATTCATATATTCTATGTTTAAAAAATTATTTTCATTTTGGATATTGTAAATCCATAATGAAAATAAAATGACCAAAACTAGAAAACAAAAATATACATCTAAAATGCCAATGTTATTACATGGAATGGTGATTTTTGAAATGAATTGTTAATAAACTATTGAGAAAATAATATAAATAAATCATATTTGGTATGATTTATATGATTATGTTCCTGTACTAGATTTATGATTATTTAATATATATGTAACATGTGTTTATATGACATTTTAATTGGTTCAGAAATGAGGTTAGAGTCTATTTTTTAATCATATCACTATTAAAGATTGAATATGTTTATGTCCTAAAAGTGGATAATTGTTTTATATATCAATTATGAAGTCAATAAATATTCTTATATCTTATTTATTAAAAAAACAATAAATTTTCTATTCTTTTTAGTTTTATTATGTACTTAAGAGACAAACCTAATATTTGTAATAAAATCCATGTTTCCTTCCTACTCTGTTCGGAATCATTCCATTCAATGTCTATATTTTCCCAAAATTAATAATGGGATGTTTTAACATTATCAATAAATTTATTATTTACATGTTTACCAATGATTTAAATATTGAAAAAATTTAAAAGAATCTTCGTTTCCTTTTTTAAATGTGGTAATTTTCTCTTATTTAAAATCTCTGACTGGAACATGTTTTGAAAATAATATAATGAACATAATTTTAACCCATTAGGAACATGTATTAACCTAAATATTCCATTTAAATTTGAAAATGTTCTTTTCATGGAATCATTATTTAAATAATATTTTGGAGTTATTTCAGATTTTATATAATATATTTCAAATTGAAAATGGTTTTTTTCCACATAAAATTTCTCAGTGACCCTTTTACTGTATATTAATATATGTCAACATTATTTGGGTAATATTATTAATCACTAGGGATGTACTATTATGATACCAATTTATATATAAATCTAGATTGTTTATTATTATATTTTATACAATATTGATAATTAACATTTCATATGATTTTTATACTAATGAGTACATTGTTTATGCTTGGAACATTTCATACTATGAATGCATTAGATTTTTTATGTGATGGCCAAGGCCCACTATAGAACCCTAATGATTTAGAAGTCAACATGAAAAAAACAATTTGGGTATTATTCATAGTCCCTGAAAATTTATATATAAATTCTTGGAATGATGTATTGATGATAGATTTATGTTTTCTAAAACTATACATTCAATCATTCTGAAACTAGTTATTTTATCCATGTGATTATACATGTTATTATGTGACCCATTGGTGTATTCTATTCCATTATTATATTATTTATGTAAATGTTTTTATTAATGTTTTTATCTTCCATGATAATAATGTTTTATTTACATTGGGTTATATTCAATTGTATAAATATATATTACTAAGAATATAATGTCACCCATTTTTTATAATTATTTTTCATAGGATTCTAATAGTTGTTTTATGACTGTTATATAGGGATACAGTAAAGGGAATAATTGAATTCTAAAATTACATAAAATATTGTATTTTATTTTATAAATTTTAGTATTATATTCATGTATGTATTTAGTATTCATTCTAATAAACTACTCAATCCTTCGAGATGTGATTCCTTGTTTATATTTCCATTTTAAAAATATAACCATTAACTCGGTGATATTAGGATCAGGGTATGAAAATTTTATAATATAATGTCATTTCCCATTCATTAATTAATATATAGCCCCATGGGGATCTGAATAGAATAGGTTTCATGATCCAACATGCTGAAATGAAGTCAGAGAAAATATTCTTTTGAGCTATAAATATATCTAACTGATGGAAAAGATGGTTAGAACAATTCAATGTCAAATGAAAATATAATAAAATAATAGAAAATTTATGCATAAAATAATAAATGTGACATGGATTTTGAGGTCGAAGATATGTTCTTCCTTTCTATATCATCACCGACAGTTTTAATGAAGTTTGGGAATAAATAAAATATTTGTCCAATATACCTCGTCCACTTTGGGGTCCTTGAGGACAACCGAGATATTGCATGTTGACTACCACTTTCATATTGTGTTTCCCATGTACATGATGTGTTCCATGTATCCCTCAAATAGAAATATGTATCATACCCATAACATGAACAAAATATAGATGTGGTTCCCATTGAGAATATATGTTAATATGAGAAATATGCATTGATGATCATAAATCATGTGGAAAATGGTCTACAAAACAAGAAAACTCACCTAGTTAAAGTGTTTTCATGGAGCCAATTTTTTGAAGGTGCAACATGTGAATCAAAAGTTTCAATGGGATATAATTACCCTAATCTATTCTATTTTACCAAATAAAAATTCATTATTGAAATATCTTATGCGTGGAAGAATGTAACAACTTGAACATTATTAAATTAAATAATCTTTTCATTGAGAAGATTCATTATTGTTATCAAAAACACATGCACTAATTAGGAAATTATTGATGATATAGAGTGTTGGATTTAAATTACCATTATTCATATTAGTCATTCACAAAATATCTATTTTGAATTAACCATGATGGTAATTATATATTATGTGTTATTATAATGTATAGTTGTAAAAATGATAAATGAAATTTTCAAAACCCCTCCCACTAGGGCTCAATACGAAACTAACCCAATCCCACCTCTATAGGCCAGAGGCTGGTGACCTACACTATGAAATTACTATCATTGGAAGGCCTCTTCTTATGTACATGAATACAAACCCACATCTATCTCAATAAAAAAGTGAAGAAGAATAAAGGTAGAATAAGAGAAATAAAAGAGGAATAATCAGGCACGTAAAAACTCTTGACAATACATAATACGTTTTTGTAATAATGAATGTAAAAAAGATGTAAAATACATGCCTAACTAGAAATATGTCTCTATATGAAAACAGATGGAATGTAATATTTTTTTTGAGAGATACTGTAATGAACTCATGTTTTTTCGATGGAATTGCATTCTTATAATTATTCCATAATGTATAATTAAAAATGGAAACACAATTACATAAAATGATACTAAATACTATATGACCTTTAAAAAAAATTCCACTTTTGTGTTTTGAATTTCAGAAATCATACGAACACTGTTGTGATCAGTAAGATGTTTCGAGTCTCAAATGACTAACATAATATTTTCTGAATTGTAACATACCCTTATGAGTTGTAACTAACTCTTATTATAAGTCCAAAACAACATAAAATATATAATTTTGAAATATGTTAATAATTAAAATTGAGGGTCTTTTTAGGATTATAGATTTATATAATTGGGTTATAATTTATACATAACGTGATTATTACAAGTAGACAATTTAACTCACAATGATTTTTTTAATAAAACAACAAATATTAAGAAAAGAAACATGTTATGTTATATGAATTTTCCTTTATCCCATCTATGACCCTATTCATCTTTATGTCCGGTGAAAAAAATTCCAAAGAGGGGATAAGAGAAAACATTTTAGTAAGAGATACATAATGAAAGAAAAACTGTTAGTTTTTTAGAACAACATGAAACCCATGAACACTTTATTATAAAGAAATAATTTTAACCTTAAAGGAGTAGTAGAACACATCATTGAATAACAGCTCATTGCATACCCTTTTTGTAACCAAATTATTAACATAAATCCCATAGAATGAAACATATTTCCTATAAGGTAACATGGGACATAAAAATACTAAAATGGAATAATAATATGGTTGAATTCCAGAAATATTACTAAATAGAATAGCCATACTGCCAACTACCATTACCAATGAATTAGAGGTTATAACATTACCACCCATCCTTGGTTTTTCATGGAATTACCCTTTATTATTTATCATATAACCACCAATTATTGGTTTATCACATTACCACCCATCAGATGTACATGTACCATTATATAATCATCACACCTAAAAATTGAAAATATCAACATTTCACTAATATCAGTTAATTTGAAATAACTAGAAATTATTTAATGATATTGAAATACTAAATCCATTTCAAAAACCATTTTCAATATGAAAATATCCAAAAAGTGAATAAGGTATTTCTATTCCTTTTAAAATTTTACGGCTTATAGAGGAATCCAAATATCAAATAACGAATATGGCGGCATAGAGGGCGTGGTCACCACATATGTTAAAAACATTCCTTTTTCATTTCATAAATTATTAATAGAATAAATAATCCATTTTGATGAAAATAAAATTAAATGGATTTTATTATACACTTTATAAAAGAATGAGGTGAATAATAGCAAAATATGACTCAATGAAAATAGATTTATATGAAGTCCCTTACATTGAGACTGATTTCTCATGTATGTTCTTTGTTATTTAGGAATAATTAACATATGTTAATTTATACTAGATTTAGAACACTTTTTAAGTTTATTATTAATTTTATATCACTTATTACCAAAATATAAAAAAAATATCGGTCGTTTTTTCAATATTGTGTACTTGAGTTGAAAATGAACTTGTTATAATTACAATTTTTTCATGTGGTCAAAATTATATTAGCTCTAAAATTATATTAATTATATAGATCTCATATATATATATAAATATTATATATATCCATTATATATTTATTTATAACAGTCCATATCTTTTCGAGATAAAAATGAAATACACTGTTTATGGATATGGTAAGTCTTAAGTACGCATTAACGCTACATGAATTTATTTTTCCTATTTAAAGGAATGAAAACTAAACAATAGATATGAATATTATAGTTAAATTATAATATCATATGATATATATTTTAAAAACTTCTATTATCTTCACCATTTATATGTTCTATGTATGGCATGAATATGTCATATCACATTTAGGGGGTAGTAGTCTGCACTTTCTGAAATGAAATTATCATATTTACATATCATTGAAATAATAAATGTTTTTTTAAATAGAAATTTATATATAATAAAATAAAAATAAATATAATATATATCATATATAAATACAGTGCGTTCGTAATTCTCACCATGATATGTGGTAGGGGAAAATCGAACAATCATTATTTCTTGAGGCAGTAGTTCATTGTACATAGAAATAGTATGTTCATGTCTATTAGATTAATGTGCATGTATGTTTGTTTTGAATATGTCTAATATCAAAATTCTATTCTATTAAAGACACTTTTTTGGTTATAAAATAATGTAGAAAGAGTGTTTAGGGCATTATTGAAGGAAAATTAATGAAATAATCTTGAAAGAAGTCTTTACCTCAAATTGGGTAACTCTTTTTGATTTAAGCTAAAAGGATTTCTTGAATTTACTAATGCCCAACGTAAGGCTTCTAAAGGGAATATAAAAATGTAGGGAGATTATTTGTGCATTTTTTAGATGATCCAAGTCGCTTGATAAATGTGAATTAGGGGTCAGAGGTTGTGGGATTTATAAGAGGGAAGATGGAAACTTTAAGAATGTATTGAAAGATTGTTTTATTATAAACTGAATTTTGATTTTCATACGTTCCAAAACTCAATAAATTAAAATATAATATTATTATTGATCTAAATCCTCCCAAAAAATATTTTATAGACATTTTTTGGACTCAAATATAACTTGTTCATTTAGTTATAACCCTTAGTTAACTAATTTAACTCTTACCATGTATTCTTGTATATTCCTACTATATGGATAATATAGTAACCATAAAATGTCAATAAAACCACAAGTGGTTAATTGATGACATTTGAAACATTATCTATTTTATTTTTCCAAATATTATATTTTTTGTACTATTATATCTTTAATAAAATAACATTTGTTTTAAAAAGTTATTTATTTATTTTTAAAAAATATTGTCCCTTGGTCAAATGAAAAAATCATAATTTATTAACTAAAAAAGTGAGATTACATGAGAATAAAGGATGGGATTATGTTACAATATATTACATGAAATGGTAATAAATAATCTGGGAGGTCCTCTATCCATGTAATATCTTGACTTGTGCCTTTATTGGCTAATCCTTCTACAACTACTTTCATTTCATGATAGGTGTGAATGATAATATGATTACCGTATTTGAGGGAACAGAGAAAATCTATCCTATGCATTTTAGTTGACCAGGATAGATGAATCTCACCCTTCAAATTTCTTTTACTATAGTAGTCGGGTCACTTTCAATCTATATGTTATTCCAAACTTGTTGTTTGGTGAAGAATATGTCAAGAAACACACTCATCATTTCATCTTCTAGATAGGAGGAAATTCCACAACATCTAAAAATATTCCAAAGGTTCTGGAAAAGATGATCCTAGAAGGAGGATCCACACCCTGAGGGTCCCAGATTTAATTTAGATGCTCTGTACACATTAATTTTAATTCTACCAGGGATCGGGGGTTTCCAGAAAACGTCAAACGTGTATTCCAGTTGGCGGAATATGGATTCAACCTATAGAAGCCATAAAATCATAGATTATTTCACCATTTTGTTGCAATACCCCTTTTGAATCAACATAGACTCATGAATAGCAATGTGATCCTGCATCATACCTACATTAATGTTGTGTGAGAAATTATTGTGAAAATATTAATTTCTATCATACCAGATCACATGAAGAAGCTCAGAGATTGCACAACGGAATTAGTTCATGATTTGTTGAGAGTTATCCATATCTAAAGAACACATTAGTTAAACAATGATAGAGTCAAGGATCATACATCAATAATCAATGAGGTCAAAAATATAATTCCAATGGGTAGTAGTTGTGGATCAGGAATGAAATAAATGATTAACATCTTTTTAATGATGATTACATATGAATAATTTTGAGCATATGTTGATCCCAAAATATTGAAGACATGATTCAAAGGGAACCAGGTTGTAGGAAATAATCAAATAATAGTAATACATGGAGGATTTATCCATGGATTATCAATGATTTTCAAAATGATAAAGTCACTTCTATAATTGTGAAATTGGTGCTAATAAATTTTTTTCAATCTTGTATACCATTGTGAGAAAACTCTGATATCAGAATGTCATCCTTGTTGGAGAAAGTGTAGTTATCAATAACATTCACTACATTCTTCAGGAGACTATGAATATAAGAATTAATGACATCCCTAATAGTGATTTTGAGAATTTCAAGTGTTTTTTTAGGAGGAATCAATGAAATTAGAGAAGCACCAGTCCAATTTTCTAACAAAATGTTCATGATGGAACTCATGGAGACCTTTCATCTACAATGGGTCATAATTTTTTCATACACTTTTTTAATGGAAGGAATGATGGAAGAGGTTAGAAAATTCATTTTTACTTTATTTAATTTTTCTAGAATACAATTTACGATGAATAAAATTTAAGGATAATCGTTGTGAATCAGGTTCTATGTTCATCTGTCTTGAAAGGAATCATTAATAAGATTTAGTCTTTTAATGGAAAGACATCCCTTTTTTGAATAATTACAACACGTAGACCAAATAATATTCTCTAATTTTAAATCTATGGTGCTTCCAGTCAAAACAAACTTTTTAATATAGAAATTCATTTTTTAGATGACCAGTAGGTCATTTGTAGACCCTCATAGAGTAGAAAATTTTGGAAACAATAACTGACTTCAAAAGGTGGATGTAAAAAAAAGTTTCAAACTAAAATTTATTTTAAAATATATAATCTCATTTAATTAGACCATATAATAATAATTTTGTCACTACATCATCATTTTTTCATAAATATATCTATTAATTTGATTCTTAAAAATTATAAATAAAATACCATGATGTAGGAAATCATCTCCAATTACTAATGACTATTTATAGTATAAATTATCTCTTATATAACCCCACATAAATTCTTTTACTAAAGGATACATGTTTATGTTACATTATTATTTTCTTTAAATTAATTCTTATATAATGTCATTTTCACATCAAAGTGGCTCTATGGGGTTTCATAATTTCTCCAAGGATTACAATGGTTCTACATATATCATCAAATAATAGGACAATTTTTAGGATATTTTTATATTATTACAATATTATTTCATACTCTAATTTACCAGATTTACCCTTTAACCATGGTAAATAAAATAATTACAGATGTGATTGTTCTTAATATCTAAAAATTAAATGTACATATTTAGAAATTTTGGACCTATTTATTCTATATATGGAATTCATTTATCAAAATTCAAAACCAAGAAGTGGAAGAAATTAATTTAAAATTAATTTTTGTTGTTAAAACCGAAAAGCGGGTTTCTAAGAAGTAATAATTATCAAGAGATTGACATGCATTTATTTACATTTGAAAAGTTAAATCACTAACAATGACCAAAATTGGATTATATGATAATAATATAATATAATTACACTTAAAATCATATTAAAAAAATGTAACCATATTAATAAATTAGATGAAAAGATACTTTTGACATAAAATGATGTATTTTTCACTATTCATTATAAAATTTATCATTTCCATAAAAATACCAAATTATTAACCTAATGTAGATTTTGTTGTCCCGGTTCTAAAGAATAAGATTATTTTGTCAAATGGAAAACATAAAAGTTACATAAACTAGATTTAAAAAGGGTTCAGTATCAAATGGCGGTTAGAACTACCCTTTATAAAATGTTAGATTATTTAATGCTTGAAATCAGATTCATTCTTATTTTGATCCTTTATAATTTATTGGATAATTGTAAAGACAATAAACAAACATGTATAATCATATTTTTGTTAGTTCATTTCATTCCTGCTAATAAAAAATCTATGTGATATCTATCATTTAATATAATATATGTGTATTATTTTTTGTTATAACCCAATATTGTGTGCAACTTATGATTTCAGAGATAACCATTATTGTGTGTTGAGTACGCTCTCTGAAATTTCATCCCCTTTTATGTAAAATTAATATTTAATTAAAAAATATCAATAAATAAGATAATTCCATATTAATTATGTACCTGGATTGTTACATCCTTCCCCCTTTTGGTAATTAAGTCCTCACAATTCTATTTACTTATCAAATAACTTTTGGTATTTATCCCTTATAGAATTTTCTGATTCCCATGTTTCATATTCCCCAATATGGTTTTTTCATAAAAATGTTACCTGATCAATTATATTATTATACATCACTTTCTCTCTTCAGTCCATAATCTGTATTGGTTTTTTATCATAGGAGATAATTTATTTCAACTGCACTACCTCTGGACTCAAAACATGATATGGATCTGACATATACTTTATCAACTTATAAACCTAATGAAAATTGTGTACCTGGGATAAACATGGTGTTAAAGCCTCTTTGTAGGAAAATTATCATGGTTTCTCTAAGATTTCATAGGGACCAATGAACCTGAGACTCATTTTTCCCTTTCTACCAAAATGCATGACACATTTCCATAGAGAATCTTTGCAAAAGACATGATCACCTACCTCAAAATAATGATCATTTCATTGGTAATCTGCTTAAAATTTCGGCCAGCTCTGAGTTGTTCTCATGTGCTCTAAAATAATCTAAAATTTCTAGGTCATCTCTTCTATTAATTCTAGTACCATAAACTTCATTTCACCTACATCATAAAAAATGATTTAGTTCAACACTTGTTTCCACTTAATGCCTCAAATGATTCCATCATTATATTGGAATGAAAACTGATAGTATATGAAAAATCAATCAAAGAACGATGTTGGTCCTAACATACCTATAAATCCATTTAATAGGCAAATAGAATATCTTCCAATGTATTAATTGTTCATTTTGACATTTCATCTTATTATGGATGAAAAGATGTACTAAAATTTAATTTAGTTCTCATTGAATATTGAAGGCCTTTCCAAAATTTAGAAGTGATCCTAGGATCACAATCATATAAAATTGAGAGTTGATCACAATGTAACCTGACTATATGCATAACATAAAATCGATAATGATGACCTATAGAGAATGTATATCAAAAAGGAATGGAATGGGAAGATTTTGTTAATCGATCAACAATATCCATGGATGCATTATTACCTTGAGATGTATCCAATAATCCCACAACAAAGTCCATAGATATATTTTTATCATTTCTACTATAGCACTGGTAATGGTTGTAGCATCCCTTCTGGTAAATTTCACTCTTCTTTAAACTGTTTACAAGTAAAACACATCCTAGTAATGTTAACAATATATTTTGTCATTCCATCCCACTAGTAATACTCCTAAAGATTTCTGTACGTCTTAGTGCTTCTAGGATGAACTGGTAATAGTGAACTATGAGCTCCACATAACAAATTTTTCATCACAATAAAACACAAGGCACACATAATCTCTTTTAAAATATCCAAACTCACTCTTTATCAATGTAAAATTCAGGCAACATACCCTTCTGAACCAATTCTACGTTTTTCTACAACTCAATATCTTCTTTATGTGATTTCTTAATTATGTCTAATAGAGATGATATCTCTGACCCATGAAACAAACCATAGGAATCTCCTACCCCAAAAACCACTATAAAAATCATCATTAAATCGTTAATCAATGTATCTTGTTCCAAATTTTACTTGTTTAATGTATCATAACTTTTTCAACTCAAACAGTCAGCCACATTATTTTCTTTTCCAGGATGGTAATGAATTTTGAAATAGCAATACTTGATTTATTTTAACAATCTCCTCTATCTCATGTTTAATTATTTCTGAGTGAATATATAATTCAAACTTTTGTGGTCAGTATATATTTCAAATTTCACACCATACTGATGATGCCTCAAAATTTTTTAATAATAAACTACAGTAGCTAATTCTAAATCATGTGTAGGGAAATTTAGCACATGAATTTTCAATAGATGTAAGGAATATGAAATTACCTGATCATTCTGCATTTGAACACAAAAAATTACATTCAACTAAGAATCATTTTAAATAACAAACTCATAATTTATGGAAGTTAATACGATGACTGGTGCATTCAACAATCTTCTTATCCATTCTTGAAAACAATTGCCGCATTATTTTATGCAGATTAACATAATAACATTTCCAGTTATCATAGTCAGTGGACTAGATAACAATGAAATTTTATCAAACACCTCCTGTATTTTCCTTCCAAAAAATGAAAACTATGGATCTCTATGATATTTCTAGGTATTGGACACTCATAAACAACATTATTATAAGAGCCAATAAAAATTCCATATTTAAAAATAATTTGACCATGTAATGCAATTTGTTGTAACCAAAAGTCACACATTCTGAATTTCCCATACACATATTTTCCATTATGGTTTTCAAGACAACACTTAAATGACATTCATGTTCCTCTGAAAAATTAGAATATACCAATATATCATCCAAAAATACAACCCCAAAATTATCCAAGAACTCAAAAAAAACATTGTTCATAAGATCAATGAATACCACAGGTGAATTGGTAAACCCAAAATGAATAACTCAGAATTCATAAAGTCCACATCTAGTATGAAACACATTGTTTATAATGTATTATTAATTTACTATAATCTAATGGTACCTTGACGTCAAGTCATTATCTAAAAAATATGGAGCTCCCTGGAGCTGTTCAATCAAATAATCAATATGAGGTAACAGATACTGGTTCTCAATAGTAATACAATTTAGGGCTATATAATCAATGAGTATTATAATTGAACCATATTTCTTTTCAATAAACTAGACTAGAACACCCCATGATGTTGTGCTAGTTCGAATTAATCCTTTAGCTAACAACTCAAAAACTGTATTCATTCACTCTAAAAGATATATTTGATCCATTGGATACAGGGGTTTTGAAATTGGCATAGAATATGGAACTAAGACAATAGTAAATTCAACTTCCAGATTTGGTTTAATACAAGGAAACTCATCAGAAAAAACATAAATATGCTCATTTAATACTGCCACATAATTAATATGAACAGTTATATTGTTTTCAGAAATATGTTCAAGGTAACATTCATTACCATCCAACACTATTTTATCATATTACTAATATGTTATCATAGTTATGGGTTCATTATTGTACACAAATTGAATATATTTCTAAAAAGAAACCTTTTTTCTAAATAATTAATCTTTCCATAGTAAAAAAATTCCTATCCATTCCCAAAATAAAATCAAACTCTACAAGAGGAACGAAGAAAATGCATCCAGGTATAATCTTTCCACATATAAGGATAGAAACATTATTATAATTTCTATTTTTCTCCACATTTACACATTTTTTATTACCCTATGTTAAAGATTCATTTCATGTAGTGGAATTCCAAATTTACCCAGAGATTTCTAAAAAATGAAAGAATGTGTAGATCCTAAATCAAAAATCACATTGGAATAATCTAAAAAAACAACAAATGTACCTAATACCACTTCATATGATGGTCCCACACTAACTATAGTAATTGGAAAAGATTTTTCCATAGCCTTCTTATTTTCATCTATCTATTTTCTACCCCGTGTAATGAATTATGGACATACAATAGCATAATCCCCTAACTCATTGAAAATAAATATTCTTATTGCTAACTTATCATTTCCCACTTGACCATCTTGCCTACAATTACGATCAATATAACCAGTATTACAAAAATGAAAGAACTTTTTAGAGATTGAGAGACATTTTCTAGGGTAATTTTTACCATGCTAATCATAGGATCGAAACATAATTTTCAAGCATCCAGACTTCTTTGAGGAATACTTTCTGGTTTCCTGCCCAATATACCTCTTCATTTTCATGCTCTCATAAAACACATGATCATCAGAAAACTCCAATTATAATATCTAACCACATCTAAAAATTTTCTCATTGATTTTGAATTTGTGATATGAAAATTCCATTTAGCATCACGGCTTCAATCCTAAGTAAAAACGATTTATCATAATATCAAGAGCTTTGAAAAAATTTGGAGAATACCATTCTAGTCGAGTGAACATTTCTTTTAATGTAGCCTCCAATTCATCCTCCCACCTCAATTAAATGAATTGTTTTCATTCTAGGTCGAACCGCCTTATGAAAATATTTCTCAAGAAACATACATTTGAATTCATTCCAACCAAGAGCATCAATCTCCTTACTATCCTTTATATTTTTACCCATCTTCCACCACTGATAGGATTATCCTTGAATATGGAAAACATAATGACTATCCTTTTGATGTTCTTTACACCCAAGACATCAAAAATCATTTCCAATTATTTTATCCACCCTTTAGTTTGCATCAGGTCTGATGAGACTCTGAATGAGGGGAAAGTTGCCACGTGAAATGCTCAGTTATAAACATGTTCCTCTATTCTTGATCTAGTAAATCTTTTTCATAGATACCACCACCATTTATTCCAGAGTTAACTACTCCATCACTATAAAAAAACTATTCTGTTCCGATTTATGTAATCTCATGATGATGATTTTGAGGGGTATTCTCAACGGTATGACTTCCTATCATATCGTTGTTGTTTCCACTGTGGAAAATCATTCCATATTAAAATATTTTAGACAAATAAACATGGTAATATTCATATTCTATTTCATTTCAATGACACCATAATGTAAAAACATTTATGGTTATTCTATTAACAAAATTCAAACTCCTAATTTTATCTAAAATGACCTCTAATACCTACTATAAGGCTTGAACTATAATCATTACACAATCATGAATTATGATAGTATTTCATGTTGAGGGATACATAAAGATGGAAAAATGTTATTTTTTCAAAACAACATTTAAACCGTAAATACTATAACGTAAAGAAATAATATTCACCTTAAAGAAGTAGTCGATCACTTCAATGAATATAAACTCATTTCTTATCCTTATTATAACCATAATATTATCATAAATACAATATGAAGGATCATATTACATGTATGGTTACTTTTTAATTTAAAATACTTTAATGGAATAACCATGGTGTCCACTTCCACACATATCACAAAATGATATAGTAATACGAACATATTTCTTACAAAATTCATTTGAAATTATATCACAACCACCAGTACATGTTTTATTATAGAACCACCCAATATTTGTTTTATCATATATCAAAATATCATTGGTTTATCATCTAACAACCCTTAAAATATCAAAGTAACATTATATAATCATAACACATAAAAAATTGAAAACATCAACATTTTGTTAATAAAATTTTATTTGAAATGACAAGAAATAATTTTTTATATATTGAAATACTCAACACATTTAAAAACACATTTAAATACCAAAACAACATAAAATTTAATGAGTGATTTCCTTTCCTTTTAAGAACTATAAGTATTATTGAGGAAGCCAAATATCAAATAACAATTATGATGGTAGAGAGGTCGTTGTAGCCACATACGTTAAAAATAGACCTTTTGTCATTTAGTAAAACTCTTCATAGAAAAAATATTTCCTTTGAATTAAATTAAAAGTAAAATGGGTTTATTATAAACCATATAAATATTTTAGGTGAATATATTCAAAATATGCATCAATAAAAGGATATTGAGATGAAATCCTTTACCTTGAGTCCAATTCACCATGTATGTTCCTTTTCCTAACTGAATAATAAACATAAAGTTAATTTTTACCTACATACGAACCATTTTAATGTTTATTATTCTTTTTATATGAATTATTAGCATGTTACTAAAATAAAAAGTTAATATTGGTCATTTTTCCGATATAGGGTCCTTGAGTCGAGAGTGAACATTTAATAATTACCAATCATGCAGGTGGTCAAAAGTGCATTATCTCCAGAATGAAATTAATTTTTTATATATTTTATATATCATATTTATACAATACATATTTATTTATAATAGTCCCTAACATTTTGATATAATAATGGAAATGCACTGTTCATGGATACAAGAATCCGTACGTACGCATGGACACTACTTTTATTTTTTCCATGTTTAAAGTAATAAAAACTAAATTATAAGTAGCTAATTTATAAATAAATTATAATATAAGAATATATATTTTACAAAATTTCAATAATTCAATCTTTTATAAGTTCCATGTATCGAATGAATAAGTCATATCACTTTAAGGGGTCGTAGTCCGCAATTGCTCAAATAAAATTATAATATTTACACATCATTAAAATCATAAAGGTATGTTTTTATGTAAAAATTATATTATCATAAAGAAAATATAAATATTATATATATCATATATAAATAATTCTCCATCATAAAGGCCACCTTGAGGGGTGGTAGGGAAAAATCGAAGAATCATTGTTTTGTGGGGCAGTAGTTCATTGTTCACAGAAACCATATGTTCTTAACCATTTGATGAAGGTTTATATAAGTTTATATTGAAAACATATCATATAATCATCCTAGTATATTTAATAAAATGTATTTGTTATAAAATTATATAAAAAGGAGAGTTTGGGGGAGGGGTGGAGT
This sequence comes from Viscum album, assembly GCA_963277665.1. NCBI lineage: Eukaryota > Viridiplantae > Streptophyta > Magnoliopsida > Santalales > Viscaceae > Viscum > Viscum album. The sequence continues at coordinate 1,542,367,029 of OY728161.1, read as the reverse complement.
AGGAAAAAAATGAATAATGCTTGAGAGAAGAAATTACTTCAAATCGGGTAACTCCTTTTGATTTAAGATAAAAGTCTTACATTAACTTCATTTTGAAAATGTTATATATTATTAGAAGAATATAGGTATATTGTGAGATTATTTGAGAATATTTTTGGTGAGCCAAGGGGATTTATAGTTTTGATTAAGGGGTTAGAGATGGTGGCCTTTTATAAGAGGGAGGGGTAATTTAAGAATGTCTTGAAGGTTTGTTTTATTATAAACTGTAATTTGATTTAAAAAAAGTCCAAAACAAATTTAATTATAAGATAATCTGAGGGTTTTTCATAATCCTTTCATCTAATAGGTTTTATACACGTTTTGGTATAAAATTTAATTATATCATTTTTCTTTATCCCTTGTCAACTAATTAAACTCTTACCTGGTCTTCTTTTAAATTTATAATATACAATTAATATAGTAATCATAAAATTCATATATAACAAAAATGGTACACAAATGACATTTTAATCATTATATATGTCATTTGGATGATTCTAGTATTTTTAGGAGTATTATATCATTTAATAAAATAGAATTTGTTCTAAAATCATATTTTTGTAAATTGTTATACTATTCATACCCTGACTTTTAAAAATCAAATAATAACACGATTAATTCAAAATAAATATCATTTATTCAATTATACGAAGTCATAAACGTCAAAAAAAATAGTTTATGACATAAAATGATTCAAAATAAATTTATTTTAAAATTTATTATATGATTTATTTAAATATGTCATTATTTAGGTAATAACTAAATCATCATTGTGCCATAAATCTATTTAATTATATAATTTATAAAAATTATAAATAAAATTCCATGATGTAGGAAATATTTTTAGTTTTATAATCACTATTTATAGTATAATGATTCATTTATATAACCCTAGAAATATGTTTTTTTACTATATGATACATGTTTAAGTTGGATTTTTCATTATATTAAATTTATTCTTATAAAAATGTAATCTTCCCATCATCATGGCTTCAGGGTGTCCAAAAATAGACCCATTTATTCCCATGGTTGTAAATATATCATAAAATATGATTATGACATCTTTTATGGTATATTATATTATTATAATATTATTATTTTTCTCTTATTTACCTGATTTACCCTTTAACAGTGGTAAATAAAATAATTACTAAAGTTACTATATGTAGTATCTGAAAAAAAGCTACCTATTTACACCATTTGGACCTCTTTATTCCAAATATGGAATCAATTTTTTAGATTCAATACACATTAGTGTCATTATTTAATTTAAAATTAATACCTGTTGTCCAAACCAAAAAATTGTTTTTTAAGAAATAATAATTATCAAAAGATTGGCATGTGTTTTTGTATAATTAAAAAGTTATAACAAATCCAATGAACAAAATTGTATTAAATGATAAAAAAAATAATCTAATTAAACCTTATATCCAATTAAAAAAATAATCTAACCATAAAATTAAATTATATGTAAAGGCAGTTTTGAATTAAAATGTTGTATTTTTTCACTATTCATTAAAAATGATCATTATCAAAAGTATACCAAAAAATTAACCAATGTAAATTTTGATTCCCCTATTATATATAAAATTTTTATTATTTTGAGATAGAACATATAAAATTTTCTAAATTGATCTTTATAAAGGGTTCACCATCCAAAAGGCTTTAAAACATTATTTTAAAAAAATTTAGAGTGTTTCATGCTTCAATTCAGATTTGTTCTTGTTTAAAGACGAAAAAATTTATTGGATAAATGTAATAAAATTTAACAAACAAGTATAATAATATTTTATTTAGTTATGTTCATCCTCTCCAATACAACAGATATTCATTAACTTCTATTTAAAATAATAATATTATTTTATTTTCAGTATAAATCAACGTTGTGTGCAACATAAGAATTTGGAGAAACTCGTTGTTGCGTGTTGATTATGTTATGAGACATAGCATCCCATTTAAAGTAAAATTAAAATTTAATTAAAAAATAATAATAAATATGGAAATTTCATATTCTTCATTTACATGGGATGTAACACTTATGAATATTAATCCAAAACTTAGTTATAGTAAACCAACGAAGTGAATAGGAACCTTATCACTTATTGTTTAAATTAAATTTATCTATCCAATATGTGGCAATATGGTACTATTATATATTATAGTGTTGGTATTTTTTTATGTCCTAAATAATTAATTGTAATTAATTAATTAATTTAAAAGAGAATTTATTTTCCAAAAATGTATTCATAAATTAACAATTTAATTCCTGCTGGATTAATTATAATTTTATAATATCTTATGTAATCCATGAAATCATTGTAAAATAAGATTTAATTTTAAAATCTGCATTTTTCATGTAAATTTTGAATTTAATTAGAAATATATTGTTCATAATTTGAGTATTATTTTTGAAAACTGGGGAACATTTTTGGATTCTACATATTGAAAAAATTTAGGGTGAGTTATTTGGATTTTTCTGAAATGCATTAATTTTTGTGAATGGTGAAATTGAAAAATTTATTAAATATTATAAATTAATTAATTTCTGCATCATGCTTGATTCATGGATGGAGTAAATGGATATTGCATAAAAACTATATAGAATTATTACTATTTTTATTCACAATAACCCCCAATATTTAATTCCTTGTTGAGAAATAATAAATTAATGTATATAATATGAAGAAAACCGTCCTCCCCTCAACTATAAATACCACCTCTCACACCATCATTTCATCAAACCTCTCATGATTCAATTCGTATCTAAATTCAATCCAAATCACCCACAATATCCATAGACATGTACGGAATACCATTATCTCCTTAAAATTCCAAATCCTCTCCCATAAAGTGGCTCTAAAAGAAGATTAAATGAAGAGGAAATTTCCTCTTTTTGATTCCATTATTTTCATTCACATTCCTTTCATTTATTTTCTATTCCCCACCTAATTTCACCCAAATGGTATGATAACACCAGTAACATACATGTACTATAATGCTATTATTCTAATGGGACAGTTCATCATAATCTCACCTTACATCTCCTCTTATAATATAAATGAAAACATCGTGAGATATGCGTTGATTTTTCACATTCAGGGATGACATTGTTTCAATTTTCATTACCGTCATAGAGACGGGTCATGAAAAAATTTTAATGGTTCAAATAGATCATAAAATATTTATTTTATCTAATTTTATATTCTTAAATCCATATAAACTAATGATAAATAAAATAATACAAAACCAGTTCAATAAGAGCATAACAACAAAATTAATCCCACCGTTTATCATTATGATTTTATCAAATGAATCATCCACATAGTATATAATAAAATTCATTATAATATAATCTATATATTGTCATTAATAATATATATTTAAATTTATTATAAATTTTAATATTTGAAATGAACATCCATTCATGAATAAAAGTGAATCGTTCATAAAAAATATGAGCATTAACTCTCCCTAACAATGAAATTAGGAACTATAACTCATCCAAAAGACCATAAAAGAACGTAATAAAAAAATAATTAATTAAATTCATGTATTAAAGGCTATTTAGTTTCTAATTTAAGAATCTAATATCATTATATAGGATATTAAAGTGAAGAGAGAATTTCAAAATAAGGTACGTGGAAAATCTCGAAATGAACTGTCTTTCTTTCAATTTTCCCTCTTCAAGCCATATATTATTTGGATATGACTTCAAATTCATTAATTCATCATTATATTTCCTTTAACAAGATATCAATGTTCTAAAATTTAATTTATTAAAAACTAACTATTTTCCCAATGAACTCTTCTTTCAAATAAACACACCCATTTTACATCTCAATGATTGTTTCTCTCATCACTCAAGGTCAATGGTTCAATGTCAAGAATGATATTCCCTATTTATTTTGGAATAAATTTTTTTATGAATTTATTCTTTATGATCTAAAACCCATTACATCAACTGGGTTAATTTATGTTCAGGTTTGACATATTTTCAATGTGGCATGGATGATAATGTAAATGTTATGATGTGATGGGTGTGCCTGGAATTATATAGCACAAATATGATTGTTTAATTGTGATGGGTCCACCTGAAAAAATATAGTTATCAAATGAAATTAGTAAATTGATGAATATCATGAGCTTTTGCTGAATTATTTATGATAACTACCCTTGATTTTTTCACAACTATGTGAGGTATTTAACCACTATGATATGATGTTTTTTATGCATTTAAATATTTCATGCTATTATATAAATGAATTTATTATTATTATCACTCCATGTTCCATTGTTTCATGTTCATATAATTCCTATTACGATGATTTTATATAACCCTTTTTTGATGTATATACAGTGGTAACTACATTTACATTGTATTACCCAAGGGTCAATAAGAAGCTAGAGAAGAATTAATTAAATAAATGATTATTCATTATGTTATAAATCTGATGTATGGTCATAGTATCCCTAATACACTAAACCTTCATATACAAATTATGTAATGTTATTATGTTGTTTATCATTAAAATTATGTTAATGTAATGTAAGAAAAGTAGGTTCTCTATAGTTGGTATTAGAGGCATTGTTTAGTTAATTTGGAAATTACGATTAGAGAACATTAGTGAAAACCCCAAAATATGACTAAGTATATGTGAGAACACAAGAATATTCGGTAAACATAGGGATCCCATAGGATATAATTTTAGTGCTAAATGAAAAATAAATTACTTATTTATTCATGACTTGTTAACATTTTTTATATCCTTTTTTATTTTATAAAATGCTCATAAATAAGAAAAACTGTGACAATAACACATGCAAGGGACAATGTAGAGTTTTCCCGAACGACATCCCTAATGAATTTGGAGGTGGAGTTCAAAACATAATTATGGTTATTACCAAATAGTCTCATGTTATGAATAGTAACCTAAATAATGTGGAATTTCCACCTTCACCAAAGAGGGAGAAACTGACAATTGAGTGTTTTATGTGGAAAATACCACTAAAGTTTAGTGAATATTTTGATCAAGTAGTTGCAGAATAGTGGGTCAAATCTATGGATAAGATATTTTATACACTTCACTATTTTAATATGGATAAGGTGACTCTAGTCATTTAGTTTATCAATGGGAGGCTGACCAACGATGGTCTTTGATTAAGAATGCCAATATTAGAGTCAAAATTGAAGAGATGGAATGTGAAGACATTAAGTTCTATTTCTAATCATATGTTTCCCATGAACTATTCATTCAATGATGGATATATAATTTAAATATAAAATGAAAATGGAAGGATAATCTTTCATGGAATGCGAAGAGAATTCTATGAGGCTTTCAAGGAACGCTTTGGTTTTGTTATAAAAAATGATAGAAATATCAATTGATTCATTAGTGGGTTAAATCCAGAAAATTGAAAGGCTATTTTAATTCAAGAAATTGAGAATTATGAATATGATTATCAATTTTCTCTAAATGTAGAGATGGAGTTTTTAAAATGGTCCCATGTATATGTGATTATAGATGAAAGGTTGAGTTTCTAGATGAAGGGTCTAATGAGAACGGTCAAATGAAATATCAACCATCCACATGAAAAAAATGCGTGATGACTAATCATGTGAATTTACTAAAATTGATGGGGAAATGATTAATTTGTGGTAGATAAGGCCACCAATATCTTGATTTTTGAAAATAAATTAGAGGGAAAGATAATTTGGTAGAAGAATGGAATGTCTCACCCATTGTCCAATGATACAACAATAGGAAGAAAGGCCACTATAAAATTTATTAAACTAATCCATCATCCCTTGAGGGTAATTAGTGTCAATAGCCACAAATTATTAAGGAAGACTGGAAAGAATATTCCATCACCACTACAGATGTTGAGAAATAAAATAATCTTTTACAAGGTGCACTTCATATTCACTTAGGAATGGTAATGTTCTTATTTGATTCTGGTTCTATGAATTATTTTATATGTATTATGTTTTCTAAAAATATACAATCAAATCTCACAAAACATGATGTAAATATATATATAAAAACACATTGTAGTTCGATATTTTCAACCCAAGTGTTTGAATCTTGTCATTTTGGTGTTTGTGGGATGATTTGTCCAGCGAATCTTGTGCTATATCCGTTGGTGTAATTCTGTGCTATAATGATAATGGATTGGATCTTGTTATATATATTTCTGATAATCATTCAGGAAAAGAAAATATCTGTTATTATAATCAACCATCTCATTCTTCATTAGAAATTTTAGGAGGATCCTTAATGCCATTTGAAAAATATTTCAACAGTGTGGGTGTCATTTACCTATGAAGGGGCATAACATTATCAAAAGGATCAGTAAAAATAAAGTATCAAATATTCTGAAATTTAAATTATGAGAGAATACACTGATGTATTTCATGAATAGTTACCCAAACTACCCTGTGATCGTGACTTAGTGTTCTCTATAGAACTCATACACAGAGAAACTCCTACCTCAAAGTGTCCCTATATTTTGTCTCATATTGAACTGGAGGATTTAATGAAGATGCAACAAGAGGATTTGGAAAAAGGGTTCTTGCTCCCCAGTGCCTCACCATGGGGTACAACAGTGATATTTGTGAAAATAAAATATTTAAAAATGATGATGTGTATCAGTTTTCGGGAACTCAACAATATCACCGTTAAGAACTCGTATCCACTCTTATGGATTGAAGACTTGATTGATCATCTATGAAGAGGTCAATACCTCTCAATGGTGGAACATTGTTATTTATATCATTAGATAAAGGTTAAGAAGGATGATATTCATAAGACTACCTTATGTTCAATTTATCAGCACTATGAGTATCTTTTTATCCCTTTCGGACTTACAAATGCCCTGGAAATCTGCTTGTATTTGATCAAGTGATTTTTTAGAAATTACCTCACCAAAATTTTTGGTACTTTTTATCGAATATATTCTCATCACTCCAAATGAAATAAGAATGATGAATAACATATTCTTATTGTGTTATGGAAATTTATGAAGGATAATTTGTATTCCATATTCACAAAGTGTGCATTATAGATGAGGATAGTCACATTCTTGGGACATGTGATCACAAGTGAAGAATGTTTTATAGAAGCCAGAGAATGGTGATTAAGGAATGACCCAGATGCTCTTTTGTTACATTAGTCTGTAGTTTTATTCGATTAGTGGGGTACTATTGAGGTGTTTTGAATAATTTCTCATGATTATGATTCCCGCTAACTATGGTAACATGGAAAGTGGTAAATTATGTCTAGACCGAAGAATGTGAGGGAATCATCAAGGAACTAAAGAGAAGTCTGATCACATCACATGTACACACTTTTCTAACGAGTGTAGAAAGATTAGCGATATATATTGATTCTTCAAAGGATTTATTGGTTTGTGTACTCAATAAAATTATAATTTAATGTTATATGCCTCATGATGCTTGAAGGTCCATGAGACAAAATACATGATGCATGATCTAGAGCTTGTAGTTATTATTTTTTCCATGAAAATATAGAAGAAATCCCTATATGGTAAGGCATGTTCTAGATATACCAATCAAAATAGTTTACTATATATATTCTCACCAAATGATCCCAACATGAATCAAAGGACAAGGTTAGGGAAACTCAATGTCTATGATTTTTCTATTCACAATCATCCTAGAAAGTCAATCAATATAACTAATACTCTAAGAAGAAAATAACCTACTAGTCTATCAATATTGTGGATTGAGAAAGGCCATGTCTGCATGCAAATGATAAGGTTGAATTTAGAATTCATAATGGAAGTAAATACATCCTACCTTTCCCAAATGAATTTCCCAACCATCTATAGATGATAATATTAGGATGCACAAAGGGATGATCTATAGTTATAAAAGAAGGTGAATGCTGTAAAGGATGAGAATCATCCCATGTTCCTTATCGACGATGATGATTTGATTTTGTTTGGAATGTGACTTTGTGTCTCACCATCACCTGGGATAAAGAAGGAGTTATTTGATAATGCACATTGATCACCTTTCTCTATTCATCCTGATAGCACTATGATGTTTCATGATATTGTATAACACTTTTGGTTGGACAACCTAATGAAAGAGATAGTTGGGTATTTCTAAAGGTTCATGATATTTCAAAAACCGAAATCACAATGAATCAATTCTAGAGGTACGAAACATCTATTACCTATTCCCATGGGTAAATGGGAGAATGTCACTATGTAATTTGTCACGGGTCTCCGGGAGATAGTCTGGGAAAATAATGTGATATGGGTCGTAGTAGGATCACTCACCAGGACATCTTACATTATCTATATTCTGGAAGATCCCTCACTTGAAAAACATGAGATGATATATATGAATTAAGCGATAAGACTGAATGTGGTTTAACCCTTGATTTCCTCAAATCATGATCTAAGAATCATAACAATATTCTAGAGGAGTCTCCAACATCCTTTGAGTAATGAATTAATTTTCATCAAAAACTATCACCCCCAAACTCATGGGCAATCTGAAAGAACAATTCAAATGCTAGAAAATTTATTAAGATAATGTTCCGTAGAATTCAAAGGTGTATAGAATCGTCATATTCCATTGGTTGTGTCCACATACAACCATAGCTTCCAATTGAGTATTATTATAGATTTATATGAATCCTTGTATGGAAACCGATATAGAACTCCAACCTTTTGGGATGGTGTCAGAGAAAGAAAGCTACATGGATCGGATCTTATTAAATAGATGATGGATAAGGTTTTGGTCAACCATAATCCTATCAATTCTACGTAGAGTCTTAAAATGAGATATGCTAAAAATAATCAAAATTAATTGGAGTTTTATGTTGGATATAAGATCTTCCTTAGAATTTGACCATGGAAGAGAGTCATGCAGTTTGGAAGGAAATATAAGTTAAGCCCAAGGTACATTGGCCCCATTGAGGTCCTTGAAAACAAATAGTCATATCCTATCAACTTGGAATACCACTATATATGGCTCATGTTCATGATGTGTTTCACATATCTCTCATGAGGAATTACAAACCATATCCCTCACAAGTACATAACTCAATGTAGGAACCACTATAATTTGATCTCTCTTATGAGGAGTAGCTTGTAATTATTCTAGAACATACATATATGTTTATAAAAAAACAACGACCAATATTTTCATTTTGTTTCGGAATAAAGATATGAATGAAGAAGAAACATGGGAACATTAAGATGTAGTGAAGAAGAACTTCCAGCACCTATTTTTGTAAAAAAAAATTGAGGGAGAAATTTTATATGGGGGAAGAATCTAACAGCCCACTATATTATAAAAAAATGACCTTATTATAATTAAACTGTAATGTATAATAATTTTAGGAAACACAATGACATATCATGATAATAAAAACTATGTGATCATTAAACATTTATTTTCCACTTATGTGTGTTGAATTTCTAAAATCTGACATACATGGTTGTAATCTGTAAGAATTTTGGATTATGTTTGGAAAAAAATAAATTTTTTTCAATAGTTACCTACTGTTATGAATTATAGAATACCCATAGGAATATTAATATGACCCTTATGAATAGAAAACCATCCATGTTAATAACAACCTTTCCACAGAAAGTATAAAAAAATATATCCATAATATATGTAGAAATATTGTATAATTATATTATATCATTGGTATTAATTTAAGTCATAAATAATTATTTGATTTTAAAACAAATATATGTTCCTAAACTTTTTTCATAAATTAATAATTTTATGCCTTCTGGTATAAATATAATTTTATATGAACTTATTTAATTTATGAAGAAATTATAAAATAAATTTTAACTTTAAAATATGTTGTATTCATGTAAATATTGATTTTAATAAAAAATTATATTATTCATATTTATATAATTATTTTTCAAAAATGTAAATTATTTTTGGATACTACACATTGAAAAAATTGTTAGGGTGAATTTTTAAAATTTCCCTGAAATATTTTTATTTTTGGTGAAAAATGAAATTCGATAATTAATATAATATGGAAATAAATGAATTTCTACATCATGCATGAGTCATGGATGACGTAAATGGCCATTAGATAGAAAAAACATTATATAATTACTATTTTTAGTCACAAGAATCCTCATTATTTCTTCTCTTGTGGAGAAATAATAAATTAATGAACATAATATTATGAAACCGCTCCTCCCCTCCAATATAAATACCACCCCACACACCCTCATTTCTTCAAAACTCTCATGCTTCCAGAATTAAATATATTATTAAAAAATATAAAAAATATATCCTTCCAGACATCCCAAATCACATTCTCTCTTCATGTGATCAAATTCATTCCCATTAATATGCGCTCAAAAGACGTAAACTGATGTGGTAAATTCCACTTTCCGATTATTTTATTTTCTGTCAATTTCCTTCTTTTTATTTTTTGTTCATAACCAACATTTAAAAATATGGTATGATAACTCCAGTAACATAAATGTACTATAATTTTATTATTCTAATGGGATTATTCAACATACTCTCACTATCCCTCTCGTTTTATACGATAAATGAAAACACCATAAGATAATTGATTATTTATCACATTCCAGGATAATTGGTTTTCTATTTGAATTAAAATATTAGACACTAGTAATTGATCCATTTTAATGGTTTAACCACATAATAATAAATTGATTTTATCTTATGTGATGTTTTTTAATCCATGTTTTTATCATTAAAATGTATCTAATGATTCACTTAATTATATAAAATATAACTATAAGATAATATCTTTAATGTAACCAATAATTTATATTAATAAATTTATGATTACTAACCATATTTCAAACAAACATCCATTCATTAATATAAGTGAATTTTTCAAAAATTAAATTAAAATTAACAATCTCATACAATGAATTTAAGGTCTATTACTCATCCAGAGGTCAATAAAAGAACCTAATAAAACCATAATGAAGTAAAATAATGTATTTAAGGCAGCACAATTATTAATTAATAAATAAAATGTAATTATACATGAATTCAAACCTTATAAACGTTTAGACATAACGTAATGGGAAATTCTCCAACACAACTCTCTTTCTTTGGGTTTTCCATCTTCCACCCATTTTTAGTAAGGATATTCCTTAAAAATATTTTATCTGCAATTATCATTCATTTTCATGGATATACATGTTATCTAGTTTATTTTATGAATGTCAAAATGTTTTCTAAAATAATGCTTCTTTCAAATAAACTCACCCTTTTTTACTTCTCGAATATTGTTTCACTCTTCACTCAATGTTAAAGGTTATATGTAAAGGATTATATTTCCTCAAATTTTTGGGAAACCAATGTTTATGAATGTATGATTAATGATGATAACTCATTTTATTTACAATGGTTATTCTATGTTCAATTTTAAAATATTTTCAATGTGGCATGCATGATAATGTAAATGTTATGATGTGACGGGTGAACCCAGAATTATATAGAGGAAATATGAATGTTTGAATGTGACAGGTGATCCTAGAAGTATAATGCACTTAAATTCATTGGGTAAAGTGATAAATCTCAGTAGTTAAAGTGTAACTATGTGTGAAAATGAGTCTAACATTGTTCACAACTATGTGTGGTAGTTAAACACTAATACAAGATGTTTCATTATTATGAATTTCCACATTCTATGATATGATATAAATTATTTTTTGATTATGTTCAATGCATGTTACATTGTTTCAAGTTCATATATTTCCTCTTACTAGTATTTTATCTCATCCTTTTTTATGTATATCCTCTAGTGACATCGTGTACTAGAGAGTACACAAGAGATTTTAAGATGATAGAGATGAGGTAATTAATTAAATGTGAATGAAGTATGTTGTTAATGTTATTTATGATCCTAGTTTTTTCAAGACACTAAACCTTCAGATCCTCATTTTTTTATATTAATATGTTTTTTTCATTGTAATCATGTAAAATTAATGTTTTAAATGAAGGGTCTATATAGGTACCACATATGGACCACCAAGCTTGGGCCAACACACATGGTAAAAGGAAAAAAATATCCCTATGATCTATTGTAATCTCAACTGAAATGCCGACAATATGTGTAATTCATGGACCATGTTAGAAAATCCCACTAATGGGCTGCGTATAATTATGCCTAGTAGGATGTCCTGAAAGATGACGGGGGGGAATTAAGGACCAAAATATGAATAAATAGTAGAAGGTATATAGTTGAAAGAATGAAACCCATCCCATACCATACAACATAAGATAAATCATCTATGAATAATGTGATTAAATATGTGTTTATATGGACTTCACATCAATCCATTTCCACCAATAGAAGGAGAGTAACCTAATCTAACCATGAAAAGGTTAACACAAAATGCACATGGAATACCTTGCATGTCTTCCAAACACAAGGAAGGAGAGTCACCAATTATAATTTTATTGATTAAAATGTACATATATATAGATATATTCATAGCAAAGGAATCCCAAAAGAGAGAAATAGGTGATCTCCATCTCACATCCCATCCAAGATAAACAATCACCATCAGTTTCATATGGTGCATCAATGATTCCCAACAAATCACATGTATTTCCATAAAAAATTACATGCATTGACACACCTGTATAATCTGTCACACATTTTAGGGGACACAGTATCTTGGTAAAGGACCCTCTCCCATGTGATTCAAGGGGTTTTATTTAAAAAGATCTCATAATGGACTCATGCCCAAATGCATTAGGGGTTTCAATCTAACGTCATGATAACTCACGATCTATTTGATTGTGGGGATAATCTCAGTTGTCCAATGACCCATTGAAATGGTGATAGGGGTTATACTCTATCATATGAGCAATATCACCTATGAACAATAGGGAATTCCACTTTAGTCATCATGGACCCCCTTCCAATCTGATTTGGAGTTCCACATGAAAGGCCATGGACCTGCATCGTAATGTAAAAAAGGTGTTACACTCTGATCAAAGAAGAACCTCACTCTATATAATAAGTGGTTAATGTTTTATGGTCATGGACTTATGACCTAATGTGATATCTTGGTTCCACTCCATTTATCGATGATCCATGCACTATCTAATATTGAATTATTATGAAGGTTAAGGACTCACACTCTAACAAAATTGGTGGGGCACTCTTATCATCCAAGAATCACTCTCTATACGGTAGGGGTTTCCACTCAGAAGATTGAGGACCAGTTCCCTAATGTGACAGGTGGGTCCCACCTTGGTTATCAGGCACATGCACCATGCCCGATAGGATGTTCCAATCTGATGGTCTAGGGGCAGCGTGAATGCTAATTGGGGTTCCACATTATAGATGCCCCCAGAACCCTGATAAATTATTTTTATCAACATGTGCTACCAAAATAATCCATAGTCCTAGAAATTTTCATGAAATAACCTAAAATACATAACTGAGTGAAGCCAATATTTCTATACTGAAAAAAGTCAAGATAGGTTATTTGTTGTCCAAAATCTATGATCAATTGAATGAGACACAAGAGTTTGATGTATAATAAAAAGCGGGTACCTGAAATTCAGGGGATCCACATAGTGTGTTGTACAACTCTACATCATATCCATGTCCTTTCCATTACACATCTTGTTGTAAATGTAGTATTGCATGGAGTGTAAGGGCAGTACATGAAGTGTCTTATCTGAAAGCTGTAAAAATTCATGAGGCTCATCGTCAGTCCGAATGAAAAAATTTAACTCCACTGACATGCCACCATAAATGAAAATAGATTTTTTTAAAAAACATACATTTGTGATCCCCAGGGAAAAATGATCATGATAGGTTATTCACTTTCCCAAAAAGGATAAAAAAGTTTTTAAAGTAACATTTCACATCATAAAGCATGAATGGGTTTTCTTGGGCATGTCCGACCAATCATAACTAAATAAAATATATTGGTCTAAAAGAATACTTCTCAATATCCATGATGCAACACCACATTCATTTCATCATTATATATTTTAATGTTGAAGATATAATATATATAATATTTCATAATAATAATATTATTATTAAGATGGGATGCTCTTTGAAACCTAGCCATGATTCTGAACAAAGGTATTCATCATTTTTCTTAAAATGATCATTTCAATAATAGGGGCACGATTCCACTAACAGCTTGTCTATATAATTCCATATAAATATGTAAAATAGTAATGGAATATGGATAATATTATTTATAATGATATTATTATTATTATTATTATTATTATTATATAATTCGTTTGTAACATCTTCTTATGACATTATATTGATGTGTTGTTTGTAACATCACAAAACTGTAATTGATATGGTCATTTTAAGAACAATTTTGAATATACATTTTGGAATCGTGTCTTTGGTCTATGGAGTTCCCAATTTTATTATTATTATTATTATTTATGAATCACACATCTGATATATCATCCTCATATTATGTCAAAATGACAAACCTTAAGTGGTGATTTGTCTTTGATATTGAGGTGGATGTTTGGAGACTGATATCAGGTGTTTGGTATGGATATGTTTCATAGGCCTACTAAGCATACATCCTATGTTATGTGGTGAATTTTTACTTTTTATCTTGGTAGCTGATTTTTTCTAGTGAATAACATATGCTGAATGTATTTACCTGAGGATTTTAGTGGTATGATATGTTTGGATATCCATGGAATTTTTTTTGAAGTATGTATACAAAATTACATTTTTACCACATAATAGAGATAATTTTTCTGTGTTCTTCATGATTTTGGCCGAAACATGTCATGTACTACCATTACACACCATGTAGTTCTACATGTCTATACTCTCATGTGTGGGAGAGGACAGGAAAATAGAGTAGAGTGGGACCACATTTTTGTGGGTCCCCAAAATATAATGTACCAACTTATCAGTGAACTTAATACAGTCACATACCTTTTTCTTGAACATAGATTTTGTCCAATGAGTAGTCTATCATGTGTGTCTATCATTGTAAAATGTGATGGTTCCCTCGATTGTGGTTTTAGGGATACTATAAAAAAATCCTGCTGTGAAAAATTTTTATGAGGCACATGAAAATTGGAGTGATCTTGTATGAACACCTGAGGATCCTATAGATCGAACCCTAATCATCATGGGGGAGTGTACTTTTCCATTAAAATGTAAATGACTATAATATGGGGTGTGGGTCCTGGAGGACCAGAGTGGAACCCCTATCATATCAGCGCATGTTCCCTTGAACATCCTTGTAAATCCCCACTATATGATAAGTTTTTTTCCTCTATAATAAAATTCAAACCCCCTATCACATTATGGAACATGTCCTCAAACATATTAGTGGAACCCTTATTGGATAAGGAGTATGTCCACCATGAAAAATGTGTAACCAATTTTTAACAAATGAGGAATGAGTAGAAACCCATTATCAGGAAGGGAACAGTTCATGGATGGCCATATTAAAACCCCCCATGTCGCATCAGGGCACAAGTCCTCAACATTATGTGTGGAACCCCCTTTCAAAATGGGTGTGTGTACTCAATGACTATAGTGGAACCACCATTCTCTAAAAGTGTATGGGTATTCGACCAATAGTTTAGAACCCCCCCCCCACATAATCAAAGGATTTAGCCTCTCCTAAATGATTGTATCCCCCTTTTCTAATTTTTAACTGGTCAACATGACATCATAATAAACCCCCCATGCATAAGGGTGCAGGTCCATTATGGAATCTGTTGGGGTACCACCCCCCCTGATGTACATGGGTGTGGGTCCTCTAAATTGAGATTATGTCCCCTCAATAATTTTATATAGTGGCAAGGTTTTATTGGTAACATATGTTCATGTGGATAGACATATGAGATTTTGGTCATTATATAGGGGACATATATAACTTATTGGGACTATTCTCCTGAGATGGATTATGCGATGGAGATCCCCTTTCCATTTCATTTTGGATTATTTCATTGATTATGTAAATATATATATATATCTATATACAAATTACTGGATTTGGTTGCTCTGTTTCTTTGGGATTCAAAGACTTTTGGGGTATACTGAGTGCTTTCCATGATTAGCTTCACTTTGTTGGATGAGATTACTCTATAGCTAAGGCTGGAAAAACTAAACATGTATTCTATCTACAAAACATGTTTATTAAACTTATTAATGGAATGGTTTACTTACTATCAGGGTTTGGGTTTATATTTTTTGTTAAATATTTTCCTTCTATTTTTTTAGTATTTTGTCTTTTACTAAACCCATCGGTGTTTTGGGAATCCTATTAGGTATGTATAAATTCACGTCGATGTGGGATTTTTCGACAAGAGTCATATATAACGATGGTGAAGGATAGATCGATGTTGAATATAGAAGATCAGAAGGATAATTAGTTTCTTTGAGTGCATTTGTTGAATATACCTTGGAGATTATGATCTATTCCCTCTTATGAATTTTACATTATTGATTGTTTATGTTGAGATATATTTCTAGATGGACATGTATTTTTTCCCTTCATACATGTAGTATTAAACAACCATATCATTTAACAGTATAATTGTTTAATATAAATGATTTTTCCCTTGTATTTTTCATATTTTATTTTTATTTTATACACTTTTTTATCATGTTTGTAGTGTGTCTATAAGGAATTTGGAAATATCCTCTCTATGTAAGTTTTTCCATCATTTCTTGTTTATGTCCCTTGTTTTTTTTATGGAAATCTTGCGATAGTTGTGTCCCATGCTCCACTAGATTGGGTATTGATAGATTGGATTCAGAGTTATTTTTTATCCTTCAAATTGTTTTTTGAGTATCCCTCTTATGGTGGTTTGTTCAAGATATAGGGAACTAGGGTCAATGTTTCCCAAGTGTGGCTCTCAGGCTAGGGAACACAATGTCAGTGCGGTTGGAATAAGTATCCATAAATTAGGACTATGAAAGCCGATTTTTATACTCGGAATACTGATACATTTGTTTTAGGTATTTTCAATACATAAATATAATAGGATTGAGTTGTTAAATATCCTTCCAAAGTAATATCTCCATTGATATTTATATTATCATATTAATTTTGTACATATTGATCAGTTTTGAGATGCCTCTTTGCATAAAACCATATGGTTACCAATTTAGGATCACCAAGACGATTTGATGATTGATGAGACCTTAGTTTATGGTCCAACATGTGTGGTCCTTCCTCTAGGTGGATAAGTCGCAGCACCCCCACCATTCAAGTAGTACATAATACTAGTAAAGATAATTGAGCATACACACTTTTTTATTTCATAAAATGATTTCCAGCACTAGATACACTTGAGTATTATGGATGAGGGAGATCCCCTGTCACATGAGAATCATCATGAATCAGTTATATAAGTTTCTAGGATTATGAGGATGCTAAACCAACAAATTAATGTAGTTGTAACTATTTCTTTTTCCAGTGAAGCAGTTGGTTCAGGTGGTACCAAATGATGATTCACATATGATGAGTGTGAATTGTGAGTTCTATAGAGAGACATCTCATTGGTTTCATGTCGATCTATTCTATGTTCATTGTTTGCTAAGATATATCCCGATATTGTTGTGTGGAAATTCTTCTCATATGTGACCCCTTTAGATGGTGATTCTCATGTTGAGACTTCTCCACACTGACAAAAGGCATCAATAGATCCATGTGTTAGTGATATTTGACATGGATTCCAAATATCATGAAAGAGGGACACATCCCCCATAAATATACATTATTTTCAAATGATCTAAAATAGAGTAGGTGAGTCAATGTTGTCTCAAAGAGGATATTACTAAGGTGAGGTGGATGATTTCCTTTGTATTGTGTATATATGGTTCTTATTATGTGTTATGATGTCGGGGAAATACATTTCTGTTGAGAATGTTGGAAAGGTAATGGATAGATTCAGACAAATGGAGCATGTGGCTCAATGACATCGACTGTGGTTTGGTGTATGACATGTTTCTCTACTACTCAAGGAATAGTTATAAAAGACATTATTAATCTCAATTTTACTAAATGATTCCCATGTTCAAGCCCGATTCATACTAGTAGATTCCTTTTCACATTGACCTTGTTATGGGGTATTCCATGGAATGCATAGATAATCACCCATATCGGCTTATAGTGTGAAAATAGACTATGGGGGGGGGAGAGATCCACACACAAAATAATCATATAGATACAATCAGAACCTCTAATGTTTTTTACCTCATTATTGACCATCCTTCTACCATCCGTGCTAAAATTATTTCTACTTATATATGTGGAATTGATTCTAACTTCTAGGATAGAGCTTAACCCTTCGATAAGAAGTGATCTTGTAGTATAACCTGATAATATATTATATAAAAAGTTATATATTCTACCTTATCAGTTGTCTAGTATTACCCTTTGAGTGGTAAGTACAATGATATTTTATTATACTTTTTTTTGTAAAATTATGTGATAGTCATTGATGAGGATGTGATGAATTTACCACACCATCGATATTTGGGTTTCTCCATGGAAAATAACCTAGGATGACTTGATATCAGTACTAGCAATCATGATTTCCTTGTATACATGAGAGAGATGGGTGTGTGGTTAGAGGAGATTGGAGTTTAGTTTATTTGTAAGACCAACAGATTTTTTATTGGAATCCCTACATTATTCTCCTAATATAAAGAAGATAGCATGGGTATAGGTGTGGATTACACCACCAAATCCATGAGACTATATGTGATGAGAATCTACCCCTACGAAACGATGACCTTAATTCCTAGGAAATGGAGGAAAAGTGGGTCTTAATGTTTGAAACCAGGATGGGTTATCACTAGCTCCTAGTTTGATATGTGGATGTACAAAGTGTGAATTCCATGTAATTCCTATAAAATATAATTTTGATTATTGTTTTTGATAGTATGTGTGTAATGAAAAATAAAAAACATATGAGAATATAATATCAATAGAATTTAAAGTCTATTTACTAATTTAAATAAAATCAATATATTTTATATCTTTTAATTCCCGAGAAACTATGTTTGCATGTGTCACACACAACAATGATTTTATTTGATGGCATGAAATACAAACGACGATGAGTCTTACATAACAGTAAGAAATTTTTAAAATATCATTATTTAATAAAATTTTTTTTAACACATTAGTTAAATTAGTTATTATGAATATGACTAAATAAATTCTGAAAATATACAGTTTAAAATAATTAGAAATGAATTTCTTGGTTTCTAATTAATTATAAATGAATATAAGAACCATTTTGAATCTATTGGGATTATTTCAATTTTTATGCTTACACTAATTTATTATACTAATGTATTAAATTAATTACAATTAGTGAGTTATATTAATGTAATATATGTATATTAATTATTAAATAAAATATTTATGCTATTCATCCAATATATATTATAGGAATGAGTTACAAACAAATCTAATATAACATATAAAACCCAATCTTCTTTTATTAAGGTGCTTTTAATACATTTTAATGGATAACATATTTTAAATAATATTTAAAGAACTTATTTAAATCATATATGTCAAAATAAACATAATATTTTACATTAGGGAATAATAATTAGGTTAGGATTATTTTATTATTCTTCTAATAGGTTTCATTTCTTAATAAATAGTGATAACTATAATATTTTCACTATAAACATAATATTTATCTAATTTATTTAAAAGGATAAATTATAAATTATATTGTTTTTTATATTTATGTATATAATTATTTTACCAAATAATCCAATATTTTTCATTTGAATCAATTTATAATTTCCAATTGAATTTAAAAACACGGAAAACTATTGAATGTTTTTTACTTTAAGAACATGCATTATCATTCCATAACTAAGATTAAATATAAATTAATTTATTCCACATAATTAAATAGAATAAGGAAAAATATATTCTATATTTGGAGTTAATATAATTTATAATTACTAATAATTTTAAAATAATTTTTTACCAAAATTAATAGTGAATAAAATTATAATAATTTTCAATGATTAAAGTGAAATTATGCATAACATGGAATAGTATCTTAAACAGAAGGGGTCAAATGACCATAAAACATGTCAAATAGCCATTCTATTTCCATATTTATACCCTATAAAAACTTTTATATGTTGTTTAGATTATGGGAACCTCTTTTAATGTGAGAAATGGCGGTGGAATTCCCTTTTCCAACATTTACAAGAGTGACACTCCTCTATTACAAAAAGAGTTCATATCCTCTCACATACTCAAATATATCATGAAACTATGGATAAAACAATATATTTCGAAATATATCTGAAAAATAACTATCATATTCCTAGAATCCACAACTTTTAATTGTATCCATCCAAGGAACCCCTTTTGTTTAAACCAAAATGAGTTATCTGAATTAGAGGTAACAATATTCGTCAAACTAATTGGATTTATATCCATTATCAACCCACTAAACTCCTCATATTCATTGATTATATAATAAAACCATACATTTAATTTTATAATATGTTTTTATTATATGTATTCTACATACACAAACACACATATCCATCTAATGGGTAACGAACATACAATTTATTTGTATGGAGAACAACAACCTCTCAAAATGATGTTGTTTTCTATTCCTTTAAGAGCTATCATGGTATGAATTATGATGGAAACAGTATTTAGATAATATATTTATGATATTTAATATTTTTTTACTCATATTTAATTATATTATAACATATACCACTTTACTTTTCATTTGGTTTAAATATGAAAACATCATTTATAGATGTGTGTTCTACCACCTCATAAAAGTGATGCGATTGGATCTCTCGATATAAAGAATATCAAATGGATGGTTTTAATTAATCATATATTTCATAAAATCATCTATATTATATTCATGACATTTATAATTTTCTCAAAGTATAATATATATCATTTTATTTATTTCCCATTGACATACTAAAAAGTCATAACGTTCATAATGGACGTGTAGTGCTAACTCAACACGATTTGATTCCATTTGTATTTTAGGAAATATTTATATATAAGTATATTTTATTAAATATAATATTATTTTGTATATAATGATCATTCTGGAAATATTTAATTTAGTTACCATCAATCCATAATGATCATTTGAAAAATGGTAATGTCACTCATGCGTACGTAAGACCTACAGTCTCCATAGATGTAATATTGGTTAATTTTTCAAAATCATATATAATTATTATTTTTAAAAGTATAATTTTGGTATAAATATAATAATTATGTCAATATTATTATTTTTTATATGTTTTATATTGAACCCATTACTGATAGTTGACCAACAAATGTTGTTTTGGACACATAAACCATATTTGGTAAAAAAACCTAACTTAATATTACTGATTATGTTAACATATAAAAAATGGTAATTAGTGAAATAAAAGTTATTATAAACATGAAAAATTGTATAATTATTTTCAATAATTAACATAAAATTTTTATTCAACAATATAAATACAAATGAGAAACTTCAGACACAAGGTAATGCATTTTCATTTCACAATTTACATCTAAGAGAAAAATTTAATATTCAATATATAATAATTTATTGTTATATTTATACTTAACCATTGATATATTATAACGTTAATAAATTCACTTTTTGATATCTAAAAATTCCATTTAGTTTTATTCATTCATGAGGTGTATAATTAAAACTATTTCAAAGTAATATGGGTCACATTGGATTGTTTAAATATAATTTTCTTAATAAGTATTAATAATCATCATTCATTTATATTTGAGGAAATAATAACACCATTGTTCTATAATCACTTTATTTTTCCTCTCAGGTAGTAATTATGAACTTTAAAAAAAAGTAACATTTTTCAACATTAGTTTACTTGAAATGATTTAGAAAATGTTTTTAAGAAAACTCAACATCATTTCTCTCTTTAGATTGAGAACCTATTTTCGTTGAAAAATTATGTATTGTTAAAATTTTCTCAAATATGTTTTTAATAATTTTTTAAATGATTTCGTATTAATATATTAACCATTTTTCCTTTCACAAATTTTTTGAAAGGAATCTTCTTGTATCTTTTTGAACAAGGCTGTTTTCTAACCTTTTTATAGTGAAAATTTACACTTATTTTTACTTGTTATATCATGTATATAATTACCATACATTTTTTACATTGAATATTCATATGATCATTTAAAAGGTTATTTTTAATAAAATATTTTCAAATGTGATTTACAATTAAAACGTTTTTCAAGATGGTTTTTCATAATAAAAATATATTTTCTTAACAAATGTATTTCCAAGATATTATTATTATATTTCCATTCCTCTTTGAGAAAAACCAATTATTTTACTCGAATTAAGTTTTGTGGATCTGATACCTACATTAATATTTGACTTTATGGTTTGTTATTTGTTTTAACTTGTATAAAAATCACATTCACTTCATTGATTCCTTTTATTCCCCCTGTTAAATTAAATTTCATGTGATCATTTTACAGTGATCCTCCACTATATATATATATATATATCATTTTTTGTGGATATAATAATTTCATAAAATATAATCCATTTTTTCATATGGTTATTACTTTGAATGTTAGATGATTATTTTTATAAATATGGATAAATCTCTTTCTATTATTCAATTAAAATATTTGATAATATTATATTTTATTCAATATGAGGAATTACAAGGACATGAAATACATGGGTTATAGACCATTTTAGGAATTACATATGGTTTGGGGACCATTTATTGTAAGCCCCTCGATGCATCAATAGCCTTTTGAGAAAAATTAGTCAGTAATAAACCATTCGAGTGGGTTTTCAAGAAAAATAGATGGGTTTCTAGCCATGGATTTTTATTGTTTGAATGATATATATTGACAGTAGTGGTTTTCATGTACCTTTGGAATGACATAAACTAATTATGTATTTCATTCATTTGGATTCAATTGTTATTAATCCCTAATATTTTTCATTAATATATGCACGAAATCATTTAAATCTCAATTAAATGATAAAATTAAATGGGACTTAGTTTTTTACCTCGTTATATTGATTTTTCATAATTTACTTATTTGAATTGCATATATTTTCAGTTGTTACCTTTCTATACTGATAATTATCATTAATGAATTATTTATTATTCTATACATTACCCTTAAAATGAATTTTAACTCACCATTTTTTATTTTTATTTTCTCAGGGATTATAAGAAGTGCACTATGTATAGTTTATAATGATATTATAGATGGAATAAATATATATACCCTGAAATAAGTAAAATCATATATTATAATTATTAATAATTTTTTCATAAAATACATATGTATCTATATGGTTTACCAAGAATAATAAACCATTTGTTCATTTGTGATGCGATTTACATATATCTTCTGACAATGTAAGTAATAAAAAACCACAAATATTGGCCTTCTGGGGTTGGTTCACTATAGTTGGTTAAATTTGTATTTTAATAGAATCTAAGGGAACTATTTTTTTGAAAACATATAGTAGGTAATATAACCCTGTGGTAGAACATAAGGATAATTATATTTGAAAAATATATAATTTTTATATAATAGGGATTATATGGGTCTTCCAAGAAATAAATCTCTATCTAGAAACTATAATTGGATGTGGTTCAGGCACAAATGTACCTAGGAGTTACAACATTGGAATGGTGTGTTTGGACTGATTCAATGTAACTTCATACTTGGCAATGAGCCTTATTGTGCACATAGTTGGACACTTTTGGGGGATATAATAAGGATAATTCACAAAATCATTAAAAACCATTATGAATTATTTGAATAATAATGACAACGAATTTCCACGATTAAACCTAAGGTGTCTTGATTGGAAATTATGTGTTAAAAATTAAACATCCCAAAAAATATTATATATTTTTTTCAATATGATTATCGATACTCACCATTTGGTTTTTGGTTTTAGTAATTGACCCCATCAAGAGAAGAAACTCTAGACCATAGAAGGATCTATGTGGAAATATGTTCATTATGTATTTATGTATTTAAAACCTATTTAAAAGGGTATTTATTTGATAACTATATTTCAATGATTCTTATCATATTTATTATTTGAAATTATACTAATTTACTTTTATAAAAATAAAACCTATATAATGGGTGAAAACCAATGAAATATGGAAAGGTTGTACGTATTGAACCCTTTAGCGAAGGATGAGAGGGGTTGAACTCCATCCCCCTTACCCACTCAATGTCTTTTTTAGTATGTCCTTGTTTCTAGTTGAACAATATAACGAATAAATATTAATTATGAACTAGTAGTGTAACTTTTTTGCTTTAGATATTACTGAATTAAGAATATTGGATTTGGGGAATACTTAGAGACAAATTTAAATACCTTTCAATCATTTAGAGTCCATAATATCTATTAATAGTGTATTTTTGTGCTTTAGGCATTAAGGTAAATTTTAGGATATCCATTTCATGAATTAATTTTTGAACTCAATATTCATTGAAGAACATATTAAGTAAGAAAATGTGTGTATATAAATATATCATGTAAATATATTTCCACATTTACATAGGCACTAAAATAATTACCCAACATTATAAAATTAAATAGAAATAAAATTATTCCGTTATACCTTTTTTTAACAGACGATCTTCTAAATCATCGAAAATTTTTCATATGTGGCCCTCAATATGATATAGATCAATCACATGTTCATAATTAATGACCTAAATTAATTCCTATAAATATTTAAAATTTTACACCATGTTTTTATCTATATATTCAACCAATTTTCTTATACTTGTATACCTAGTTGTATGTATGACCATGTGACCTTTGATAGCATTTATAACACGAAACACCAATCATTTAAAAGAATATAATATCGTAAGAATTCATAATATATTTAACAGTTAAAATAAATAAAATATATATTGTAGCTCGAAATTCATGTGAAACTATATTTACGAATGTCACATACCACATTGAGTTTCATTGATGGAATTTGTTACACGCATGGCATAATTTAACTGAACAATATTATATAAGTTAAATATTATTTAATATAATAAGATGTGAACTATCCATTAATTTATTTATTATAAATAGGATTAAATAACATATGAAAAATTATTTTTTACATAAATATAAATCTAATTCATTCTTAAAAACTAATTAAAAAATAATATAAGAACCAACTGAAAATAAAGGGAATGTTTATATTTTTAGGCTTACAATGCTATTTTATAATAATAAATTATGTTGATTATGATTAGTGTGTGATATTAAAGTAAGATAAATTATATATTTAATAAGATATTTTTTACATTGGTTCAATAGATTTTACAGGTAGTAGATAATAATAAACTTCTTTTTAAAAAGAAAACCCTATATTTTCATTAATGCACATTTACAATTTTCTATTGGTGAACATATTTGATAAATATTTTTTTGGAATATTAATAAATATTATGATTCAAAAAAAACATAATAGTGGAATATGTAAAATAAAAAAGTATTTTTGGTTACATTTTTTGTATTTGTCTACTAGGTTTTATTTATTTATAAATAGTGAATAACAGAGAATTTTAATTCAAAACAGCTTCATTATCAAATGTATATATGAAAGAAAATTATATTTTTTATTTTTTAAATTTTTATTAATATAAATTTGTATTCAATTAATCCAATATAGCTCATTTTAGTTAATTTCACATTGAATATTATTATATAACCATTTCAAAATTTTGAACATTCTAACATTAAAAACACGAATTGTCATCTTGTCTACGTGATTAAATTTGAAATAATTTCTTCCAATTCCTTTATTTTAAATTGGAAAAATGGATTTAATATTTTGAGAATGATTTTTTTATAATTTATAATATTGTAAATATATTTGTAACCAAAATTATTAGTTAATGTAATTAAAATTAATTACAATTATAAATTTGTAATTAATCATAAAAAGGTAGTAAACCATAAACATATGGGCCCAATTGAACTAGAAAGTTGTCCATGAACCATTATACAACCATATTATTACACCATAATAGTTTTATATAATATGTACTATTATTAGACCCACATTCAATGGAAAAACACGATGGAAATTAATTTTTCCAAAACATACAAAAGTTCCACTCCGTTGACACTATAAAAAAGACCTCAAATCCTCCAACCTATCGACACCTCAAATGAATCATTTAAAAAAATATAAACAAAAACCTCCTCGAAATTCATCCCGTCAACTTGTGAATCTCAACATGGTCATAATGATATCCATGGAATCCATTTTTTTCAATCCAAAAAGAGTTATCTGAATAAGTGGTAAAATGCTTCCCCAAAGCCGTTAATTTTATTTCTATTCTATAATCCTAAAATATTATTATTCTGTTATTATATAAGAACACCAGTATCCTCAATATACTAATATTTTTTTCATATATTCTTTCTACCGGCATATATACTCACACCCATCTAATAGGTAACAAATATGCCATCTCTGTGTATGGAGAACTACTTCCTTGCAAAACAGTGTTGTTTGTTATTCCATTATCACCTCTCATAGTGGGAATTATTTTTAAAAAAATTAATATATATTATATATATTTTCGAAACCCTTCCCTTTGGGACTGTGTCATGACATACCCTAAGAACACCTCACGAAGGCCAGGGGTTGGCAATAGGTTCCTAAGGCATCAACCAACAAGTGGGAGGTATTTTCTTGTGCACCTGTATGCACACACACACAACCATATCCCAATTACATAAATGTGAACATGAATTATATTAAATAGACACTGATTTCATGTACAATTGATCATCACATTAGCCATAATACAATCCCAATAACGTCTAACTGGAAAATAGGAAAGTATAAAAAACTCTGTGGATAACCTTCTACTGAAAACCCCACCAGATGGGTATGTAAAGAGTATCAGTTGGAAGCCATATAATTATGCCTCATTTTCAAGGTCTCACAGGGAACCACCGAGTCATGGGCCACCATGTCCTCTGTCAAGGCGGAAGTCATCTCCAATAAACAAATCACGTGCGGGCAATGCCCGTATGTGGGTGAGTAATAACATAATCTGTAGGTACCGTAAAACCCAGAGGAAGGACCACAAAGACATCCACAATCAAACCAAAAATCATGATCACCAGGGATGATCATTAAAGAATACAAATCAAACCAGATATATTTTAGCATATGAAAGTAAAACCATCAGTCACAACATCGAACAAGATGGGATACTGGAAAAATCCTCCCCAATTCATATTTTGTCCCTTACGAGTCACACAAATTATGATTCCCACTAACCTATTACTAATGTGGTACTCATCCCTGATTAGTACTATGTCTAAACTGGGTCGTACAGAAGATGCTCCCCAACATGGGAATGCTAGGTTACACAGAAGTCACTTCCCACCTGTGGAAATACTAAGGTACTCCAACTTTCAAGCACAGTTGATATTCCATGTCACACAGATGTCTCCCCTCCCCATGTTCCTTACAGGTCACATAGAAGATGATTTCCATTGGTCCATAGTATTATATTACATAGGGTTTCTCATTAGTAGTCTTTTGTTCTTAGTCAACCGCAGGGTTTCTGAAAGTAGCATGCTCAATCTCAAGGGAACCACTTCCCATTCCATTTATAGAATTATAAAATCTATGAAATCTATTATAATGTATTAAAAAATATATGCCTCACCAAAATGTTTCCAATGATGGAAACAAGTAATTAATTGGGTGTATGATTTAAATGATATTTTAAAAAAAAAAATTGGACGGTTTAGTTCTGGTCCGGTCTAACCAGTTAGGCACACCGACGTGCCAAAGGTCCACTTAACCATCCTAGTATGGAGTCCACCAACTTCACCGGGGTAAACTGATCCAACCCCGACATAGACCGGCCTAGGTCATATCAGTTGGGTTGCATGTTAGCACCACTAGGGCAGCCCGAGCCCTATCTGGTCCTCTGGGACAAGACGTGGCTAGAAGTCACATCCAACTCCATGCTCACCCTATCAGTCATTGTGTGGTAGTTTCCTCCAGCCCATATGCACGGTGCGTCTAGGGTCACTGCTACATGACCATCCTATCCGACCAACCAGACTCCCTCACGTGGTGGAAGACCATGTGGCTCCAAAATATATGGCCCACCACTATGAGTTGCACCATCGATGCTGCTGAGGGGTCGCATCATTGCAGTCGGCCTAGCTGACAACTCTTCCTGGAATGTCATCAGGGTGCACTGTCTCCAACTCGCAACTGCCACCATGGGCCACCCCCAAAAGTGGGGTCTTCTACAGACCATCTGGTCTACACTGTTGGTCAATTATTTTCACCAAATATTCCTACGACCTCCATAGGGTATTGCCTTCAATGAAAAGCATTGGAATCATCCTTACGTCCCCTTTCAAAAATCTCTGATCACAATTAATGCACAAGCGGAGGGTCTCGATCTTAGTTCGTGCTTTCCTTCTCCCTGCATGTTTGAGTTTTAATATAGGGGGAAATTTGGGGATAATTTTTTATCAACAATAATTCATTCCCCAGTAGAAAACCCAAGCAACATCACCCACCCATAATAAAATATGATCTCCGTATCAACCTATTCGATGGTTTATCGGTGTTCATCTTTCATAACTATGAATGTGTAAAACATAAAAAAACCCCTACATTGATCCAAATTTTCCATTGAAGTGCTCCACCCTCCATGGTACAATCTATATTGGAGTTTGTCACATCCCTATCTCGTTCTTTGTAAGGCATCAAAATTTCAAGTGATCCTTCCATAATCCTTCATTTCTAAATTTATGGATTCCTTATTGTATTTTCATCATAGAATCACTATGGTTTAATTCTCCTTTACCCAATACTTTAATATAAAAAAAGGAAACACAACGCAATGTTTCTATTACACCAAGACATGCATAATTTTTCTATACCATTAATGAAATTTTATAGCAATTCCACATGAAGAAAAATGTCCATTAAGGATCTTCCTTTATTGCACCTCGTTTCCGAACCGCAACTCCATCGTCCTCATCTCAATGGTGAAAATGAAAATAAAATAAAATAAATATTTACGTTTTTTTATATATTCGAAAACTAACATTTCTTTCTAACCATGTCTAGTAATTATTAATCTACTTCTAGGTGAATCCTTGCCTTCCAAGTTCAATAGTAACCTTGGATTATCGATCTGAGAACCGTTATAAAAATTCAAAAACATTCTCACATATTGACTTATGTAACGATAGAAAATTTCTAAATTTTATTCTGGGATCATCAGGATTTTTAATCACATGTCGTTAAATTGTATGGTCATAAAATAATTTCATAATATTTAAAAAATATATACAGAAATTTTTGGACATTATATCCTCATCATATTAGGGATTTACATCAACAGAATCTAAAAAAGGTATAATCAAACAAATGGGGGTTCTTAGGAAGAATACAAGCCTCCCGCTCCATTGTGCTCTCCTAATGATTCTCGTACTACCACTAAACATTCACTAAAGGATCTGATCACCCATAAAAGACCCACTCCTTCCAATCCTTTCTCTCTATTGGAAACTCTCCAAACCTCGCCCAATCTTCAATGTACATCTCTCCCAAATAGATGACGTGTGATGGATCATGCACGTACCTCCTCAGATATGACACATGAAAAACACTATGCACCTGGTGCATTTATTGGTGATGATATAGGTGGAACACCAACTTACCAACTCTACAGAGAATCTGGAAAGGACTGATGATCCTCATTGATAGCCTTCCAACCTGGCAAAATCTCTACAATCACTATTGGGGTGAGACCTGATCGAAAGCATGGTATCCCACCATGAACTAAAATGGTCTCCTTACCCTATAAGCATATGATTTAATCTTACTCTGTGTAGTTTTAATCCACTCATGGATTATTTACACCTTCTCAGTCTTTCCCCGTACCAAATCTGGACCCATGAGTGTAGATTGCCCATGTTTTTGTCCACAATAGAGGTGACCTGTATGGACTCCCATTTATGTTTTAAAATGGTGGCATGTGAATTTTGAAGTGACAATTATTGTTTTATAAAAACTCTAACTATGTTAGGTTGTCATCCAAACTGTGACCAAAATGTAGGACACCAGCACGATGCTTGTCCTCTATGGTCTGTATGGTCTACTCGATCAGAACATCTATATGGGTGTGAAATGCTATGCTCAAGCACAGTAGAGTCCTGAATTCTTCGTTCAATAACTTCCACAGCCGAGATTTTATGAAAGAATAATTGTCTAAGAAAATCATTGAATGTCCCCCTTATAGCTGCATTATCCCGTGGATGTGGAGGCATCCAAATACCTCTACTGATCACTTGTCTCAAATGGGTAGGAAATTATCTGACTTGTTGTGTCATTCAACGATCACCCTAATATAATCGTACCTGCTAGACATGTGTATTAGCCCCACAAAAATCCATGAAGATAACATCAAAATTCAATTCTAGAACTTCAAGTGGTAGTTCCAAGCATTATGGGACCCACTACTCGACCTTACCTTATTGAAAATTGAGGAATCATGAAACAAACTATGTGACTAATTTCTTCATCCTTGGCCACACATATTGAAATTGGAGGTCCAGGTAAATATTCTCCACACTTGGATGTACCACCAGAGGGGTTTTAAGAAACACTATCAATACCTCCTCATGTAACATCACTGGTACTATGGTGCATCCTCTGAACTTGATGATGTTTTCCACACATATCAAAAATCATCAAGAGCTTGTCCTAAGGACATTTGGGAATGTAGTGTCTCACAGTAAACTTCCAAATCAATTACCTCCCTGAATTGTTGTAAGAGGGGGGTGATAGTCATTTACTGAAGGTAAAATGTTTCATCGGCATCTGTGAAGGATATCAGTATTGTGGATAACTCCTCTATTTCCTCACTCTGCTACTATAAACCATACCTCCTACTAAGGGCATCTTCCACCAAATTCCCCTTACCATGAGTATAAACTATCTCATTGTCATAACGCTAGGGGAACTCCAACCATCACTATTGTCTCTAGTTTTGGTACTTCTGTGAGAATCATTACCTGAGACTCTTATAGTTGGAGTAGATGGTAAACCAATCAACCATCAAGTAGTACCGCCACATATTTTTGGAAAAAACTACTTCTGCGAACTCCAGGTCTTGGGTCGCGTAGTTTTTCTCATGTTTCATCAATTTTTGTGTGCCATGGTTGATCAATATTTCCCCAGACATCAGGACACAAAATATTTTGATCCCTGATGCATTACAGAAGACTACATACCCAATACCTTCTTCTTGGAGTCACAATATGGGGGAATTTATATGTCTCTATATCAGCTCCAGGAAATACATATGGAACATATCCATCCACATGACAGATTATTCCTTTTGTGTCAGGACAAATAAATGTGATCCTACTCTGGAAAAGTCGGGAAAAAATCTTCTCTAGTATCCTCCTAGTTATAAGAAACTCCACACCTCATTCACGCTTCTCGGCGGATCCAAATAAATCACTGCCCCAATAATTTCTGAATACATAACAACTCTAACCACCGATATGATTTGTTATAGGTAGTGCAATTCTATAATATAGAGCTGGCAGTTCAAGAGCATCCAATAAATGCGGTGCTCTTGGTTTGTATCCTTGACTATTCATAGGTGTGTAGTGTGATCCTCCTCCGATGACAATTACACCAAGATGTATTCAATAAATACTACCATGAAATGGTCTAGATAAGGCTGGATGATCTGTTTCATGAGTCTCATGAACAGTGTGGGGGAAATGATCATGCCAAAGGTAAACAATGTGAACTCGTTGAGGCCATACCGGCCTCTAAAGTCTACCTTCGGAACATCTTTATCCCATTCACATACCTAATGATATACATTCCTGATTGAGATCTTTTAGAACCTATTTTCCACCTTCATCTAATAAAAGTCGTTATCAATCATCAAAAGTGGATACATGTTCTTCATAGTCACCTGGTTTAGGGGCTGAAAGACAACGCAAAGCTTCAATATTCTGTATGAATTTTGGGAAAAAACATTGGTTACGCCCAAGTTGAAATAATGGGCCTGAAGAACCCCAAATCATGCATGCCCTCTAGCTCTATACTACGTTCAAGAAGCTCTGCGACAACCATTCGATATTCCGGTGTCGAAATCGGTGTTTTCCCCTGGTACAGATCGATGCAGAAGTCAATCTCCATGCGAGTATGTAGTACCAGAACATCCTCAAGAATGAAATTATCACACCCATACACCAATACATAAATACTTGGACTCCCTAGGTCCACAACACTGAGGTAAATTCTATCTAAATGTTATGTGATAGGTTTCACCCTCCTCTAAGAAATTATATTCTATGGTCAAAATGTTCCCTTTTGCTGGTGAAGGAATAATGTTTCCCATCCTCACGGACACACGACAAATTGTTCATAAAATACTTGATATGAGAATGTATTATAGTTAACCATTCCATACCTAAGATGACATCGTAAGGCCTCTACAGTACTACTAGGAGATCCCAGTCGAATCTCTCAACTTATAGAGTAAGATCACACTACCGGAACCAGTCATTAATCATCAAATCCTCTTCCATAGGAGTCTCCAATCACATCGATCGAGCCAACAGCTCCACCAGAATCATTTCACCTCAAACGAGGTTTGTGAAAAGTAATGAATTTATAGAATTGGTGTCAATTATAACTACATATGAGGTAGATAAAACAAAAATATTACCTCTAATAATCGATGGAGTGATGTGGTCGTAGTCCTCCATCGTCTGAAGTTGGCCTCGACCTTATCCACCAGACCCCTAAGCCCATAGTAGACCACATGTGGATAGCGAATGTAGTACTGTGATCCTTCATTCACTAACTACCACTTGGCATTCTCTCCTTCCATGTCGGTCGCCCTGCAGACCTCCTCACTCGAACCTCTACCTCTAGCTTGGTGATCCCTCGACCACGTTCTAATCATCTGTGTAGTGGGTCACGGAGTCATGAGACATCTGGCCCTGCCCACCGCACAGGAAGCCCCACTGATTTCTTACTTATTTTCAATGATTTGGGAACCCCATACAGCCGACCCCAATTCTGGGGATCCTCCCCTGATAGACCTATACTTCTTGGGCGTCTGTGTCTGCTACGTGATTCTCACCAAAGAAAACACTACCACCTGAGGTATGCTGGTGGATATAGCTATAAGTGCATGCTTAACTAGGAATATCTCCACAAGAAGGGACTGTTCTAGCACTGCATCCTGAATGGGGATGTTGAGAGACACCATGGATTCCCTAATCGTCCATATGCGTCCATGCTCAAAGGTCCAGGATATGATGGAAGGGTCATCTACCATTTATGTGGAATACAATTACTGGTCTATAAACCATACAGAGTACTCATCCACTGAAAGTATTCCCTACTACAGGTTAACCAACTCATTTATTATGTACAGTACAGAAGGACGCCAAAAAAACTCATCCATTAAAAGTTTCTAAAA
The DNA here is from genome assembly GCA_963277665.1 of Viscum album. Taxonomy (NCBI): domain Eukaryota; kingdom Viridiplantae; phylum Streptophyta; class Magnoliopsida; order Santalales; family Viscaceae; genus Viscum; species Viscum album. The sequence goes on along the minus strand of OY728161.1, from coordinate 1,542,333,420 downwards.
GTGTGACAAGGGTAGGGTAACCACATCATTAATGTAAATCATCAGACTCCCCCATCTCCCAACCAAGCCCTAAAGAAGTCTCACAACTAAGATCTACATATTGTCAAGTGGTTCCCACACTATGTGGAAATCCCACGTCACTACCTCTAGCCAGTACTTAGCAACATATGGATATTTCTCTCCCTTGAAACTGGGAGGTCTTTGTCTACGAAACTCATTCAAGTTACTGAGTCAACCTACATTCTCTATCGGTAACACTAATAGTAACTACTGATCTATAGGTGGTGGGAACACCGGTGCACCACACAATGGGGATATCTCTATCACTAGTCCTAGAACCTATGCCCCATTTCTAGGAAGGCTATCCACATTATCACTCATTAGAAGCTTAGTTGGCCATCCGCATGGAAGAATCCTAATAAAAAACTAGATGTACCATAGTTATAAGATTGTACATAGTGATATGTCACTGATTTAATATGATCATATGAAGACACTTTTTCAACCATTTGTTTCATTTATAGGGCTAAGAAGAAGAATTAAGGGCCTTAGGGTATGGATATGTCAGTCGTTTCACCAACACTAGACTCCCCGATCCTGAATGTCGAACTATATTGATTCAACAATATTTTCCCCAAAAAAACAAAAAACTCTCCATGTTTGAGGAAAAACATACCAGCTATGATACCAAATCGTCATAACTCATCCCCCAGGGCCTGTGTGGTGACATGCCCCAAGACTGCCTCCCAATGTCAAGGGGTTGGTGATTAGTGCCGAATGTTTCTACCAGAATGTGGAAATAATTTTCATGAGTACCTATAAGAATGAACACAGAACCATTTCCCAATGCTCGAATATAAAACAAGCATGCCACTAAACAACCACTGGTGTTATTTACGTCTGGATGTCCAATGGTCTAGAATACAAACCTAACCAAAGACCAACTCAAAAACTAGAATGTACAAAAAAAATATCGGATATACATCCATTAAAAAAATCACATAATTTGTTTGTACATTGTAGCTACTGGATGTCGTTGATGTTTGTCCAATCTGTGTGGTATAATATGGAACCACTAAGTCCTAGGCCACCATATCCCCCTTCAAGGCGGTATTCATCTATACTAGACACAACACATGCATGTGAAGACTATGCATGAGTGAGTTACAACATAAATAGTAGGGACTCCAAAAATCAATGGAAAAGTCACAAATATATCCAAAAAACAAAAAGAACCATCACTAAGAATAATAATGATGAATGATATCTCACACCAGGTATATTATAGAGTATTAATGTAAAACCATCATTCATAAAATTAAGGACCAATATATGAAGGATAAATCCTCTATAATGAGTACAGTGGGCATGTCGGGTCACACAGAAGATGCTTCCCACTAACCCATGCCTATTGTGGTTCTCATATTTGATGTGTACCATGGATATGCTCAGTAACACAATATATGCTCCCCACTATGGGCATGTTGGGTCATAGAGACACCGCTTCTGACCTACGGCCTTTTGGAGGTACTCCTCATGTCGAGTACCATGGGTCTTCTGGGTCAGACTGAATTGTATCCCCACTGTATAACATTCTGGTCAATTAGATGTTGCTTTATATTTGGCCATAATATCTTATCCATAGAAGGTCACTCATCAGTATACTTTATCTCTCATCCAACCGTAGGGTTTCTAACTGTAGCACGCTTGATCTTAGGAGAACCTCTCCCCAATACATTCTTCGAATTTAAAAAACCATGTAATCCTCTATGTATAATGCCAAAATATCATACTTATTATATGGGTTCCAACACTGCAAATGGATCGTCAATCAAACACTTGGTTTGAATGTTACTGTCATTTTTTCAAAGTGGGGATAGTTGGGTCTATGTCTAGCCCGACCCGGTCGTACCGACCCAACCCAACCTGGTGTGGAGTCCCCTAACCCAACCTGGGTCCAATGACCCATCCCGGGTCTACGGACCAGACCCGGACCCGGACCCGGCCTGGGTCTGGTCCGTTGGGCCGTAGGTTTGGCCCGATGGGGCAGCCCATTCCCTATTTGGCCCACCAAACCAGGATGTGGCTAGGAGAGGCGACTGAATCCATATATTCCTCTAAGGTCACCACGGGGCCGTTTCCTCCAACTCGGATGCACGATTCATCGAGGGTCACTTCTAAGTAGTCGAGGAGTGTGTGCCACTAAAAAAACATGGTGCGCGGCTGCGGGCCACACCATGTTCATGACCAGGGGGTCATATCTCTGCCACCAGCTTTCATCAGTAGGAGACAGAGGGATCTTCTATAGACCATAGGGTCCCAATTAGTTCTTTGCTCATCGCACCAACTGGGACTCCAGTCTCTGTGAGGTATCACCTTCCCTACGAAGGCCATGAATCTGCCTTTCCACCCCTTTCAAAAATTCTTGGCGATGAATAAAGAAAAAGCGGAGGGGCTTGGGCTGTGTTCATGTCGGACTGTTCCCTCAATGTTAGATTTTTAACACATGTTTAGGTTACGGGATGATTTTATATCAATAATAGTTTAGTTCGGAATAGAAAACCCAAGAAACATCACCCTCCCACAGGAATGGATGATCCAAAGATCAACTTGTTCGTGGGTTATTTCAAATTAATCATTTGGATTGAATAATTAAGAAATCATGAAACAAATAAACATCTAACTCAATCGACGTTTGTCATTGAAGTTCTCCACCCTTGAGGGTTCACGTACTGTTTTTGTTCACTGGTTCATAGTCCCTTTCTTCGTAAGGTGTAGAAGTTGCTTGCAATCCTTCTATAATTCTTCATTCATCGTTGGAGTGATTCCTTGTTATAGGTCGTAAGAAAATACGTAGGGTTTAATTCTACACTCCCCAATGGATTATCATAATAATAGGAAACACAGAGAAATTTTCATAGTACACTATTTCAGTTATAAAACAGCATAACGGTAACTCTTTCACAATAAAAAATTCATTAGGAAGCTTCCATTAATGCACCTTATTGTCGCACAACATCATTCCATCTTCCACTCAACACTGAAAATGAAAATAAAATAAAATAAAATTTTATGTTATTTTATTATTTACCGAAATTTCAGAAAACAAATGTTTTTATACAACCCTTGTCGGTTAATGCTAATACATTTCTAGGAGAATCCCACCATTCCTAGTTCAATGGTGACCTCATATTTTAGATCTAATAATGAGTTCAAAATCTAGGAAAACCCACTCAAATGTTTACTTAAGTTAAGTTAAAAATTATTATAATTCAGTTCCAAGATCACCAGGCCTTGGAATCTTGTGTCGTCAAATCGTGTGGTCTTGAAATAATTCCATAAAATATTAAAAAATCACATACGGAAATTCCGGTACATTACATATATGATATTTATTATGTATTTATTCATATTTAATTCTTTTATAACACATACCATTATATTTACCATTTTCTAAAAATATGATATCATTTATTTTTGAAAAGTGGAGTACTGCATATGAAAAGAAAATTAATTCAATGAATCGACATATGTCATCTATAATGGATTATTTTAATTAAAAATATATTGTATAATAACCATATATATGATATTTATGACATAATTACCTTTCTGGAAATAAAATATATATCTTTTTCATTATTTCCCATTCACTTACAAAATAGTGATAACGTCGGTCATGAATGTGTGGACTACTACTTCCTTGACATGATTTGATTATTTTTACTTAACAAGAATAATATATATATGTATTTACAATTAAATAATATGAAATTTATCATATATTTCCCATTTTGGAAATGTTTATGTTTTTCACCTTCATTCTAAAATAATCATTGAAAATGGTAATATTACTCATAAATACTTACATCCTACCGTCTCCATGATTTTACCATTGGATCATTTTTCATAAAAATATTTATGACTTATATTTAAAATTTTAATTTTTTATAAATATAACAATAATTTCATAATAATTTGTATGTATATGTAATATAATGACCCCATTGATCATAGTTTACCAACATATTTTTTACACATAATCTGAATTTGGTCAAAATACCTGACGTAAATTTAATTGATTATATAGTTGTACCACGAAATTGTAATAAGTGTAATAAAAGTTATTATGAACATAATAAGCTTAAAAATAAAAGATATAATAAATATATGTTTTTTATTATTGAATATAAAGACCCATGATACAAGTTAGGCATAATTCAAGGGATTTTCATTTCACTTATTAAAAATGTCAAAAAAATATCATATTCACCATGTTCATATACTATGTGTTGTATCTACAAGACAATTAATATATTATATCATTTATAATTGTATATACATGGTATTAAAAACATCCTTTCTACTATAATTTTTTCATGAATCATATAATTTAAAATATTTCTAATTTGTATGGGATAATTTGGAATGTTTAATGATTATTCTCCTCAAGAATAATTTTCATTATAATTAATTTATATTCAAGAAAAATATATGAAAATTATTTCATAAGAAATTTCATTTTGATCACCTATGATTATTAAAAAAAACTTTTTTTGTAAAAGGATAATTTTTCATGTTTTTGTACTTATAATGTTTTATAATATATATAGACAGCTCAACATCCATTATCCCTTTAGTCAGATAACTATTCTCCTTCCAAAAACTATGTTTTATTAAAATGTTCTCAATTTTTTAAACATTTTCAAAATATTTTATTAAATATATTTTTATTCCTACTATCTTTAACAAATGTTTTTAATGGAATATTCTTTTCTCTTTCTAGATAAGGTTATTTTATATCTTTTTTAATATGGAAATGTAATATTAATTTTATATTATATTTCATGTTTGTTTTTAGAGTCCCTTATATATTTTAATTATCCTTTAAATGTTGAAAATGATATATTAAAAAAAATAATTCAAAAGTTATTTTCCAGAAAAAGGATTTTCAAAATAAAAAATATTTTATTTATAAATGTTTTTAAAATACCTTTAATTATTATTTCCATTAATCAATGAGAACAAACATTTATATTACTCCAATTGGGAGATGTTGTATTGATATCATATTTAATCTTCACTTGTATAGTTTGTTATAGATTTGGACTATATTATTCGCTTTATCTTCCTTGATTCCTTTTACTCCTCTTGAAATATATAATGTCCTATTATTTTTTTCATTTAATAGAACATAAATATATATATGATTTTTCATATATGTGATTATTTCATAAACCATATTCCACATTAAATATGATGTTTTCTTTGAAACTTAATTTTTTATTTGAATAAAATTGTGAAAAATTTGTATCATTTATTTAATATGGATACTTGATAAATAATACATTTTATTCAATATGATGAATTAGTAGGACATAAATGTCACATTTTGGGTAAAATTTATAGAATTCCCTATGAGTTATGGACTGATCATTGTAATCCACATTATGAATTAGTAATATATTTATATGAAATTAGTTGTTGACAAACCCATCGAGTCTATTTCAAGTAGAATAGATTGGTTTCTAACAAAAGTTTTCTTTGTTTTGGATGATAGATCATAATATTTTATGTTTTCATGTTCCTTATAAATGAAATCAAATAAGTAATAATTTCATTAATTTTGATCCATTTATACTTTATCCATGAAATTATATGATGAAACATATATTTATTAATTTCATTCTCAGTTCATTGATTAAATGGAATGTGTTTTAGTTTCCTACATTTCCATATTTTATTTGCATTATCTATTTAACTAAATAGAATGTGTTTTCATTTATTACCATCCCACATTAATTATTCTCATGGATTTTTTATTAATTCTAATATACATTTCATTTAATGAAATTTTGTGTTCTAAATTATTATTTTCCCTTCCACATGATTCCATGAAGTGTAATAAGATAGATATGTGAGGATATTGTATATGAGAAAAAGTTATATTCCTTGATGGAAGAGAAAATATGTGGAATTGAGTGTATTCAGTTTTATAACAATGCTCATTTATGAATATGGATTTCCAATACTAGTATACTATTTAGTCCTTTGGGACATGATTTACTAGTATCTTATGCAAATTTAATTGATAGTAGAAACCATCTCTGGGCCTTCTATGGCAATGTTTCAATATTATCTAAGTCCCTAAAGTTTTTTTGAGTTCACGGAAATACCCTTTGGCATTTTCAGTTCAACATCATAGTTCAAAAGACTTATGAGTAAGATAATAAATGTTTCATTATTTGGTTCAAGGTAGTCATATTTTATTATAGCCTCGTATCCATGGTGTCCAAGTTTAAACATTCAAGACCTATGTGGATGGTTCTAAATATGATTCAGTTATGTTAGTCGTATAAAATCTATCACGGAGTCAGTTCTTGAATTGAAGATCCACTTATTTGGATATGTATTTATATACAATGGAGTGATAGTCAATTCCATAGAGGATGAGGATGAATGAGCTTGAGGGCCACTTAGAGTGCGACTATGGAAGTTGATGTTCATAATAAGGATTTTCATCCACTATTGTCAAATTTGTAGAACGATTAATCAATGTAATTGCAGTTAAATTTTTTTCTTGGTGTTCACCAACTGAAAAAATTATGGAAGTATGTGAGCGAATCACTCTAAAATATTGACCATGGTGTATTGTTCTATGAGAGGGGTGTTTTTTAAGGAGAGGATTAAATTGAGGACTATAAGAGAAAGACCATTCGAAAGAATGTTATTTTATTGGGTGAATGTTTTTAGAAGTATAAGAATCAATCGAGGGAGATTGTGGGAGTGGGAGACCTAGATGTATTCTTAGAGATACTACTACTTTCCTTATTTTTTTTATGCATTAAAAAAATTAATAATGGAATAATATAGGGACTCTAGATTTTATTTTTAAGATATTAGAATAACTTATGATTTTTTTGGAATTAATAACCAAGACAACATGCAATTCTCTGGCCCAATGAACCATGAATTAATTTTTTTGAAAATAAATATATTTTATATTATTTTTGAACAGTTTTCTTAAAAAAGTAGAATATCTAATTGATAGAGTCATTAATTGGAATTATGATACCATAATATATTCTATAGCATGTGGTTTATCATAGGATCAATCTATGGTTGTTCGACAAGGGATGTTTGGATAGGTAAGATGTTGGTGGGTAAATTGGATAAATTAATAAATTTTAGATAATTTATTAAATTGTAATAACTCATATAACTCAAAAATGGATACTCTAATGGGAAATATGATACCACTATTTAGTTTAGAGCACTGACTATACCCTATGTTATACATTATAGTGGTATGGGTGGGATGTACAGTAATGGTAGTTGTTGGCGGTTGTGTTTAATCAAATTAAATAATTTATTTATTTGTATGAATTAAATTTCATAAACTATTTCCTTATATATTTATGCTTCTATAGAAATTTACTATTCTTATATATATAACCCATGTATAATTGAGGTCGCATTCCCCCTATTGTTTGAAGGAAAATGATGTCTGGACGATGTCATGGAATCAGACCGTGGTGAATTAACATACAAAATATGCAGTGGATCATCCTAATTGCTTGTGGGTATATTTTCTCCTAATAATATACCCATAAATGAAGTATGAATATTTTTGTGGTTTCCTCACTTATGATTAAATGATTGGGTATGATCAAATCTATTTTCATTGATATGTATTTAAACTAACTTTCACATGATACCATGTATTGAAAGAAATTATTATTTAAATTTATACATTGTTTTGGACATCTTATCACCATTGATATTACCAATATATGATCATTGTAACAAAAAAAATTATCATTGATTTTTGAAACATTTTTCTTGTGTTCCACCCCCACCATTCTTCAATTTTATCACCATTGGACCACTGGGTCAATTTTCAACATTTCCATGGTGCGTTAGGTAACAACTAGACCCCAATAATCATGATGGTTATATAAACACTTAGTGGTATTTTTTTTAAATGATCTGATAAGAACCATAGGTAGAGTTCTCAATAGAGGAATGGTGATGATGGAGATTTATTAGAGGTTGTTTATGTCATATATTGGATGCCAGATTTCCTTGATGACGTGCAACAATGATGTGAAGTTTGATGAAATTCATTCTGAGTGGAGTGTACCTAGGGGTAATCTTGGTGGTGGCTGTTTAGCATGGATATGGTGGTGGATATACTCAGATATTTAATGAGGATGTCAGAATTGATCATCATGGTTAATGATAGTATTAAAAATATTTATAATATTTATTTTAATTTAAAAAAATATTAAAATTTACAATATGGGTGTTGATTTAATATGAATTAAATGATGTAAAGAATGAAATTAAGGTAGGGTGCATGATTCCTTCTGTGTGAGGGAAGGACTTCCTATAGGACACTACACTTTGAAAATATTGTTTCCTCATTGATAATATCATTGTTAAACCAGAGATAGGTCATTTAGGCTTTTTGGGTGAGGATCATGAAGGTCGAGGGGATGCCAACACCTCATGCTGATAAAATAATTTGATAATAATATTATCATATTCTTTTTTTAGAATTACGGGTTCACCTCCCCCCCACTATCATGGGTTGATCCTATCCATCTTAGATGGTATCCATCTATTTTTAATTGGATTTTTCTCAAATTAACTCTTGATTAGTTTTTATAAATTTATCAACTTTAAAATTAAATATGATATTATCAAGGAAGAAATAATATTATTCTAATGTGTTGTCCTATATGGAGTCCTCCCTTCATAATGAAGGAATCACATTCCACCACATCGTAACTTCATTGATTTACACATTTATTTTATATTAACTCATCAGCATTATTTATAATTATAATTACAATATCACTAACCAGCATTATTATTGATAATGAAAATATTATTGCTCACCAAAATGATCACGTCCAACAACCTCATTAAAGATTGGAGTTTGGAAAACGCCACATCCTAGCCAATTAGTATCCTCCATTTTGACCATGTCGATGTCCTCTACTTAGAACCAATCTCTTCACACTACATGCCATTACCACACATCAACTGGCCAAACAAGGAGCCCCACTTCAAGCCATTCTCTATCATTTTCACACACTTATAGTGTAAACTCATCCAAAGAACCTAGATGATATATTCAAAAAACACAACCCCTGTCAATGTTCACACAATAATCATGATTTATGTGGTTAAAATAATATCAAATGATCCATGAATATATCAAACTATTAAAATTTTGGATGATGGGGAATAACATGAAGAAAAATGGATGAGATGAACAAGAAAAAAGTTCCAAATCTCAATGATCCAACATTTTTGGGACAGTTATCACATATCATCAATTAACATGGTCAAAACATGGCACAAAAATCAAATAAATTAATATTATAATTTATTTCATTATATAGGATCATATGATGATTAGATTAAATTTAGGTATAAGAAAATATATTTGATCTTGTTTATTCATTTAATCATTGGGTATACAACCTGAACTAACAAGTCGTACCACAATTATAGATCGATCATTGGTGAAAAATGAATCTTATTAAGATTAAGATGATCCATTGTGTCATATGTCTATTTATTCACCTCAATATACTCATATAAAATAATCCAATATCAATTTTATATGGAATTAAGGGTGGAAGATACTATAAGTGAACCCAATGATACGTGGTAAACCATTCTGGTTTTCCATAGCATAATACATAAAGAGGGAAAAATATTAAGTCATTTAATTCTATAAAAAAAGTATATTATTTATTTTAAATAAAAACACCTGCCTAAACTCCCTTTACTGTATGTTAAGCCCTGACACCATAGGTTGAGCTTAGGGTGAATTATGTATTCCATACTCAACATTTTCTTCATATGTCCAATCCAAATCTCCTTTGGTGATTTTTTTGGGAATGGATTACTAAATAAAGTTATTAAATTTATTAATTTATCTTATTAATCCACCAAGGACTACCCACCTAACCATCACGCACCAACTAACCATAGGATTCACCTTTCATAAACCCCATTATATGGATTTTACCAAGGTATTAGTTTTCTGATCGGGTGCTCCATTTTGGAGATATTATATTTTTTTCTTGAACACTATTCCAGCTTAAAATAATGTATATGTAATAATTATATATATATAATTTTGATCTCATCATCCCTCGAAATCATGCTCTATCTCATCTTCTGAATCCAAAACTATTCTTTAGAATCATTGAATGTTTTATATGCAATATCTATAGTGTCAACAAGAATGTACTCGACTAGTAGTATTGAACGTTGTGATTCACTAATATCAGTTCTTCCATTGGATATCGAATCACTAGGAATTTTCATTGATCAAACCCAAGCCAATATTCAACAACTAAATTTCAATTGAAATTATATACACAATATTTTCTATTATATGGTTATCATATCCTAAACAGGGTCTATCAAACCATCTTATGAAAGATTCACCATCATAAATATTACCGTTTGGCAGCACACTAGTAAAATATGAGGTTATGTATATATACCAAAATAATATGAATTTTCATATTTTATTCTAAAAAATAATTTATATATTTAATCAAATTTAACATTAATTTATTAATGATTATATTGAAATTTTGAATAAATTAATATATTAAAATAATGAAATAAGAAATTAATTTTTGGGAAATATATTATTTAAATTAATAGAGTTTTTTAATTTAATAAATTAATTTTTTTTAAAAATAATATTTTAATAATTCATTCTTATTATATTGTAATTGTTTAAGTATAAATGATAGTTTAATTTCATAATGTCCAAATTATTTCTTTAAGGGCCATAATATAATAAATGTTTTAATAAATGGAATTTTATATTAAGATTTTCATTTTAATAAAAAGTTAAAATTATCACATGGATAAATAAATTGATAAAATAATTATTATTTTTGAAATATGAATGTGGAAATTAGCAAATGATTAATTTTTCATTATTTTTAGTGGATTTTGAATACTAGGTATAAAATTGTATACAATATGAATACAGTATGTATTATGAAACATAATGGATCAAAGGTGATATAAAAAACTATATAAAAATAATCCATGTGAATATATTTATTTTACTCTTAAAAATTTTTTCATTGTTATTCCAAAAATTTTCATCCCATTATAATTCATATGAAAAATATGTTATATTTTAATTATTTAAAAGAATTTATATATTTACTTGTCTCCCCTCCATATCACAAATTTTATTCTTTCAATATTATATATTCTTGGCATTATAGTATATTAAGAACCACTCTTATTTTTCAGAAACCATGCCAAGAAAATATAGTTCTGTTTGTGGGTTTTATTGTGTCATTTAAGATTCAAAAACCAATGTTTTGAAATTAATAAATTATTTCCTAATATTTTTAAATAAATTCCTAACCATCCACACACACTCATTAACTAAAACACCAATGATCATTAATTTATTCTCTTTACCCCTCCCAAAAACACACTAATGATGTTATCAATATCTTAAAAATATCCTCTTAATATTGTAAATTCTCCCTGTTAATGTATGGGGATTATCTCACCTTCCAATTTTTTGAAGCACTTACATTGTGTTATTCCTTTTTATTTTTATTTATTCATCTTGGTTAATATTTTTTTTAGATTCCATTAATATCCATTGAAATACAAGATGATAACATTCCACCTATTTATCTAAATTATCCCGTCCTATAAACTCTATATACACAAGTTTTTCTCTCAAAATTGTCCAATGATTTTCTTAGATAAATATTTATATTTTATAATCACAAACACATTTATAATCATGGCTACTCATGTAGATTTTATAATCCTTAATTGTTTGGGAGCTCCCATATATGTAACATACTATCCATAATAATGTGATTAAATTTTTGGAATGGTGTCCGTATGATATTTGATATATGTGGAACAAGAATGCATGTACTTGATATGAATATGAGAGGTTGGGTTAGAATTATATAAACCTGTAATTTATTAGTAAATTGAGTTTTTCCAGTGACATACAATGTATGGTGAATTTAATTTTACCCTCTGCAAACATTTTTATGATGTCTCATTGGTTATCCATGACTTATGCTTATGATATTATGTTTTTTTGTACTTTGACATTTCAATGATTCATTCAAGCTATACTATTATATCATTATTCTATTTTTCATGTTTATTTTTCTAACATATATTATATATCATTCATATTCCTCAAAACTAAAATGTTTTACATTCAAACTATTTATTTTTTATTTTTTATATTCATTTCTTTTTCGCTCACCCCTTTCATTTATGCATTCCCATGTTATCCCATTTATTTTTAGAAGTGATGTTGAATTCCATTACAATTAAAGGGTGCTTTTATTTTGACATTGGTATCCAAATCCTATGTTTTGGGGTTATTTTTATAATTATAAAAATAATTTTGTACTGTTAATATTTTTTTATTATATTATTTGTGTCTTTATATAATAAATTATTAGTTATGGTAAATTAAGGATTTTTTTTTCAAAATTAAATAACTTCAGTTTAAAGATTTCTACTAATATACCCCAATGTGATATTTTAATACATGTGCATGTATGTTTATATAATTCAAATTTACAATAATATTATTTGAAATATAACTTCCCCTTTAATGAATTATTCAACATAATAATAAATGAAATTTTATAATACTCTTTGATATTCTAATATATAAGCTAATCATATCTAAACTCTTCCAATAATTGATATAGAAAATAACTAAGTATCCATTCATTAGATAATGAATAAAACCTGGGAATTAGTAAGTCTTATTATAATTATATTAAATTAACATTTAAAATACCTCATTCATATGACGGTCTTCATTTTATCCTCCATCTTGAACCTCAATTATTGTAAACTAGATTTATGGTATAACGATGAAATTTTTTATGCTATATTAAATTGATAAAATTATTCCTAAATATAAGTAAGGGGATAGATATTATTATTATTTTTATTATTATTATCTTTATCATAAATTCAAAGGATCATTTAACCGTATTTATTCTTAATCAAAATAATAGGTGAAACCCATCCTAATTCACTAGGTTGTCAAATTCCCATAACATGATTCCCATGTAGTTTATTATTCAATTCACTCATATCAATATTTTACCTCTATTAAATTATTTTATAATTGTAACACACCAATCGTCCACGGTACACTTCTCTTCGAATAATATAATATTTTTATTTTACGCAACTTTTAGTTCAAGCACCCCATGGCTAATAAAAGTAGTTGTTATGATTAGTAATACACTATTTATAAAATTTTACAAATTTTATTTTTAAAAATATACTGTATTTTTGGATTCAGTATTTCAAAATTATCATATTGTGAATTTTGGGTATTTTTCCGAAAACATTAAATTTTTGATGAATAGTGAAGAACACTGCGTTATATTTAAAAATAAACTTTTATTTAAATAATAATTATTATAATTTAAATTTATTTTCATTTAGAAAAAGATACAAAATCATATTATTAGTCTTATTTTATTCATTGAATTCATTTTATAATAATATTAGATATATAAAATCTCATTGAACTTTTTACCGCCTTTTTCCCACATTCTAGGCACATTTGCAAATTTGCATAAAAAGTAATTTTACCACTTCTGTGAATTGAATTTAATAAATCTTAAAGACTTTATTGAAATCATTATGTAAAATGTGGTCTAATATGGTGAAAATAATTTTTTTTGAATATTAACTTTTGATTTTTATTTACCACAGTTAAAATTAAATAGGGTAATTTAAAGTAAAAATTATATTATAATTATCCTAACACATATGATAATTCTATCAAATACATTTTTTTCGACCAAATAAACCTTTGTAATAAAATATTATCCTCTTGGATCCACTTGGATTAGATTTGGACATTTATTATTATTTTATTTAAAGAAGAGTTAAAAGTGTTATATTTAATGTTTAATAACTTATCAATTTTTAATATAGGTTTATACATAAGATAAATTCTAATATAAATATTAATTAGAAAGATAATAATATTTTATACATTAAGGTATCTTATAAATAATTTTTAGATATTAAATAATTAATTTTTTTAGGACACACAGATGATGCAGTAATTACATTATTAATGAATGATTAAAATAATTGATATTACAAATTTCAAAATGAATAAAAATTGAGACTTTTGATGCATTATGTCAATTATATAGGTTAATATGACATTTTAGGGATGATTAAATTTATTTTATTTAAGTAATCATGTTTTTTTAACTTTTCATTAAAATCAAATTCAAAATAGTGTCAAAATTGATATAAATGATTTTTAAAACAAATATGATATTATTAAATGATATAATATTCCTAATAATCTAAGGATTGGAAAAAGGACTTATATAATGATATATGTGTAATTAATGAATCACATGAATGTTTTTTTTTGAATTTTACTATATGGTTATTAACCATGTAATATAAAAATACATGAAGGCATTGTAATAGTTCATCAATTTAACTGAGATTTAAATCTAAAAGAGAAGTATAATATGGTGACCTAAAATAATCTAAAACATATTGGTTGGGTGGAGTTTGACACATACCCACCTTATTATAAATATTAATCCATTTTTAGCAATTATAATCTGAAAATGATTTTATAACAGAATAATATTTCAAGTATTTTCTAATGTGACCATCACCTCTCATATAAAATGGAACTTCCCCTTCTATTAAATTCATACAACCAAAGCCATTATTATAGGATAATCCCTTCAAAATCATCCTCAAAATTACCCTCAATTCAACCTATAGGCCTTTCGTTTTTCATAATCCATCCCAATATTCGTTTTTTTATCAAATCAAAAGGAAGAACCTGAAGAAGAGGTAATTACTTCATCACATCTTTTAATGTTCATTTCTCCTTCTACTTCATCTTTCATTGTTGTTACCATAATAATCTAAAATTATAGTACCTTATACATTCTTATATTTTATTATAAATATGTTACATCAATATCCATTATTCTATCCATACTTTGAATAAAAAAGTCACCATATGTGTGTGCGTATGGCTTACCACCTCCACGTTGTGGTGCAGTTTTCTATTCAACCCTTGATATTTTATGGGTATAATAATGAGTATAATTGATGTAAATAGTAAATATAACATGTTAATTATTATTTATATATGATATACCATCCAATTATAAACTATTTCACCACTAATAGAATGATATTGTCGCTCGTGAATACGTACGGATTTCTGTCTCCACAATGTGATGAGATTTCATTTCCCATCGTAACCATTAAATAATAATTTTCATTTCAATAATAAAATAATGTCTTAAACTTTATATAATTATATATATATATGAATAAAATACATCATATCCATAACTAACATGACTTACGTAACAATACATATAAAGTAAAATGAATTAGTTAACACCTGAAATAATGAAACTACTGATATATTGTTTACAAAGAAATTATAAAAGATCATATATGATATCATATTTATGTATATGGTTATTTTATAATTTAATAAAAATGATTTATCTATTATACAAGAGTTTTATGTACCCTATTTCAAGGAAAAATACATTATAAAGGTTAATTTTACTACCTCTTTACTTATCCGAGTTTGTTTATACGTAAGTACCTACTAGGACATCATTATCATCCACATTTGTGTTTCATAAAATTTTATTTGAAAATATTTTTTCAATTTCCTATAATATTGGTTAACTTCATTTATAACCTTTTTGAGTTTTTATAAAATGTTTTTAAAGGAGTTTTCTTGTCGTTTTCCAAACAAGGTACTTTATGACCTATTCGAAAAATAAAGGTAAAAATGTTTTTTTAACATATGCAGTGGGTGCATCTATTTTCTTCTATTTTAAAAATTATAAGATTCCCTTATAATATTATAATAATATTTTCAATTTAAATGTTCTATTTTATAATTATATGACTTTTAAATGATTTCAAATTAAAAATAGATATTTCTTTCAAACTGTTTTGATATCAACTATTTCTACATCCTTTGATGATTTTTATACTTGTCTGAAGATGATTTAATATGATACGATATTATATATTGTATTAAAGGTTTTTTGATATGTTTGATTATGGATGTATTATATTTATACCTTTTATAGTTTATGGTTAAAGTATTAACATTTCATATTCATGTTTAATAAGAATGTTTAAATTATATATCAACCATTATATATGTGGAATGCATTGGACTTAGTATGTGATGGGTGGTGCCTGGTATAGCTCCACGGTGCATTGGTAGGTACATGAGAGAAACTATTGTCTTGGAAGAAGGCCTTTATAAAATCATATTTTTAGTCTTGGAACAGGGCCTTAACTATGTAGTTATGATGTCAGGAATTATGCATTCTATTATTAAGAAATTAGTTATTGATATTACATGTGTTTACGCAACTAGTAGAACAACCATGTGAATATATGAGTGGAATTATTTGAATTATAATTTCCATATGATGCTGAATTTTATGTTTAAAAATCTTTTTTTAGTCTTATACATTGCCTTAAATTTTTATTTTTATTTATGATTGTTTTCACTATATTGTTATCCTTACTGAGTATCTGAGATCACCCCTTTCTTATGTTTTCTATTTCCTAGGATGTGAAGAAGTATATTATTAATGACATGTAGGGATAGGCTGAGGGATATGAGTGTTTTCAAAGGGGGTACCATATTTTTGTTTATCCATTTTATATTGTAATGTCAAACTTCTGTATATATCTAGTACTTCCATGTCTACTAAACTAATCGGTATTTCATAATATGATCACTTGTGATCAGGGCAATGTTTTTTAATAATACACTAACTCATGGTAACTAGTTTTTGTGTGTTATAGTTGGTAACAAAGGAATATTAGTACAAATCTAGGAAACTAGATTCATAAAAACTTTGATTTTAGAACAATAGCTGAAGATGGACATTGAAGATTAAAATAGAAGAAAAAACCTAGAATATTCGTAATATAGAATTTTTGTTAATTTTCCATGGAATACACCCATGTCTGGATATAAGTAGGTAGAGGCTGTTTTAGATCGGAATTACATAGGAGTGAAAACTCCTACAAGGTGTTTTAGGCATGACTTGGGGTATTATGGTGCACAACAACGGGCCTTACTGCACACTTGGTTATGATATTCTTGGAGGTGATGTTTAAGATAATTTACATTTTCATTAAAACCCATTATGAAGGATTTATGAGTAAATACCCCCTCATGGAAAATATTTTTTTAGTATTGTGGATTTTATACATAAAATGTTCAATTTATTTTTGGTATTTTACTAGTTTGGAATTATGTATTTCAATTCATAAATTAATCTAGTGTATTAAATTGATTAGACATAGAGCCTATCGAATGTAATGGAAACCGTATCAACACGTAATCCCTGAAGAGATTTCCCTCCTACAAAATATAATTTTTGTGGAGCTGGTGATTCATGGAGTGCTAAAAAACATATAACCATACTAGGACAACTCACTCAGGTTATGAATAATAACTATACCCATATGAAGAACCCTGATCCACAGTGCAGAGGATCAATGCTGGACTGATTCATGTGGAAAAAACCACCAAAATTCAATATCACTACAAATCCATTCGTAGCTATCCAATGGATAGGTTTTTTAGAAAAAATATTTCATGCTTTGGGGAGTACCAAAATAGAAAAAGTTGTTATGGTAGTTAATCACCTCATGGGAGATGCGGATCAATGGTGGACATTAATGAAAAATATAAAGGAGGATAATGAAGTATCAAATATGGAATGTGGAGAGTTTAATGATATTTTCTAATAAATATACTTTCCTCATGACCATTGAGTTGATATTGAAAGAAAATTTCTATGTCAAATGAAAAAGGAGGATGAGAATGTCGTAAAGTATGATGTTGATACTACAATACTCTCAATGTATGTTGTTGATTATATACGTAACCCAATAATTAAGATTTATTGATTCTTGGATCAGCTAAAACCATTTCTCCATCAAGAATTAGTATCAAAATACTTCTCGGCACATGATGATATTATCTCATGTGCTATCAAGATAGAAAAGGGATTCTCTATGTCTTACAACATTAAAGTAATGAAAGAGAATAAGAGATCTTATGAAAACTTTGGAAATGGAAATAAGGGTGAAAATGGAAAAGTTTAATTTCCATCCTACGGTACATGTGGGAAGAACCACCTCAGTACTTTCCTAATGAGAATGAGAGTCTCTTATAAGTGAGGGGAAAAAAGCCACTATGCTCATTATTGCGAGGGAAAGAAAGAGGCTATCAATGTTGAATGAAACAATTGTAGTGAAATGGGGAATTATTCAAATTAATGTCCTTATCTCAATGGAAACTTACCTTTGAAAATTACAAGGGATAAATTCCAAGCTTATGTAATCACTACTGGGGAGGTTAAAAATCCAAATGACATGGTTCAAGGTACATTAATCGTTTCCTAAAAATGCAGAAATTATTCATTTTATTTTATATCATTTAATTCATTTATATCATCCCAGTTTGAAAATAAAATTTGATATTTCCCATTTTATTTAATAAGGGAGTAATTAGTAAAAACTTATAATGGAACTGTCATTGCAACAATGTCTTGTCACTCAATTACCATTTGGGAACAGAAACATGCTTTATCTACTGATCTCATTGATATAACCATGATTGTATTTTATATCATCCATAATCTGTATTGGATTTCAGGTCATGATATAAAAATTTATTGTAAGAAAAAGGGGTTATAATTTTTGATGATGATAAGGATTACCTTATAATTAGTGCATAAAAGACACCATCAGATTCTTATCTAGATATAACCCTAATATCACTACTAAATTTAATTATTTGGGAGTAAGGGAGTGATATAACAATTGGTGAGGAAAGGAATTTTCAAATAGAATTTTTACCTTCTGTGCAATAATATTTTGATTTGTTTCCAGATGACATACATGGATATCCTCGAGAACGAGAAATTGTGATTTCCATTGGCTTAATTCCGGGTTCAAGGCACATATCAATGACTCCTTATAGAATTTCCAGTGTGGAATTAGTGAAACTAAATAAAGAACAAGAGGAATTGAGTAATAAGGTATTTTTTGTCCCTTATGTTTCTCAATGGGGAGCCCATGTTCGTTTTGTTAATAAAATGATGTATATATGAGGTTGTGGATTGAATATTGGGAGATTAATTAAATAGAAATAAAGAAAAAGTATCTCACACCTATCATTGATGATTTATTCAATCATATTCATGAAAAACAATATTTTTGAAAGATTTAACTTTGATCTTGATATATTCATTTGTCTGTTAAGAAGGAATACATTCCAGAGGCATCATTACATACCGTGTATGGGCATTACTATTTTACAATAATGCCTTTTGAACTAACTAATGCACCTTCTATTTTCATGGATCATATAAATATATTTTTCATGTAATATCTGGATAACTTTTTAGTGGTATTTATTGATGATATCTTGGTATTATATAAAATCTAATAAGAACATGAAAATCACTTGCACACTATTCGAAAAACTATTAGAATAAATGAATTATATGGAAGGTTTAATAAGTGTAAATTCATTCTTGTGGATATTTCTTTTCATGGCCACATTTTCTCTAAGGATGGAATCTATGTTGATACTTCAAAGACCAAGGTAATCCATGTACATCCACCCCCAATGAGTATAACTGAGGTACACAATTTTATAGGTTTAGATGGTTATTATCGGTGCTTCTTCCATATATTTTTCCATATTGGATAACCCATTAACTAGGATCCCAAAAAAATGGTTATATTTGTTAGGACAAATGTGTGTGAAGAATATTTTGAATAATTGAAGATAATAATATCCAATTATCTTATATTGACCCTGTCATCATAAAATTTGGGGTTTGTTATTTATAGTGATGCTTCATAGAAAGGCCTATGTTGAGTCTTTATGCATAATGATTGAGATATTTCATATTCATCACGGCAGCTACAAATTCAGGAACAAAACTATCCCACTCATGATATTGAGTTAGTAGATGTAATATTTTCATTGATCATATAGAGAAACTATATATATGGTAAAAATTGTGAGATATATACCAATCACAAGATTTTAAAGTATATTTTCTCATAGAAATAACTCAACTTTAGGCAGAGATAATGGTGTGAAATACTCAAGGATTATGATTTCACTATACACTACCACCTGAGTAAGGAAAATAACATAGTAGATCCTTTGAACAGAAAGGATAATGAATTTCTTAACAAGATGATCATTGAAAGTGATCCTGTTTTCATGGATCTAGAAAAGATGGATATGGGAATAATCATGAAAGGTGAAACATAAATACTTTTTCAAATGGAATCCAAATCGTATTTACTAGAAAGGATCAATAGTTCAGAGACTGATGATGATGAGTTTCAAAGAAAAATTATAGATGTGAATGATGGTTGATGTATTGAATTTGTATATGAAGAAGGAATTTTAAAATTAGAGAGTAGGGTTTATAATCCCAACATAACTGATTTTGAAAGATAATTTTTGGATGATGATTATAGATCAAATTTCTCTACACACCTCGGTTCCACTATGATTTATATAGATTTGGAGGAACATTTTTTGTTAGAAAACATGTAGAGGGAGATTTCTGATTATGTGTTAAGATATATGGTTTTTCAACAATTTAAGGATAGAGGGAAACAACCTAGAGGAGTTATGAATCCTCTTCCCATACCTTATTGGAAATGAGATGATATTACGATGGACTTCTTCCTGGGACTACCAAATACTCTGAGAATATATGATAAAACCAAGTTAGAACATTTTATAACTATAAGAGAAGATTTAACACTTTAACATTTAGAAATACTATATATTTTTGATTTTCTAAGACTTCATGGAGTACCCCTATCGATTTTTTATCATGATTTCCATTTTACATCAAGATTCTAGAAATTTCATTAGAATTCCCTTGATACTGAATTTCATTTGAGCACTGCCTACCACCCTCAAACTGATGGAAATCCGAATACAGTATTCAAACCTTTGAAGACATGTTGTGGTCCTTCTCACTTGACATTCAAGTTGTGTGGGACCAATATTTACCTCTGTTGGAATTTTTTTATAAAAATATTTTCCGTTAAAGTTTTCCGATGGAACCACATGAAGTGTTATATGGAAAGAGATGTCGTACACCAACTTTTTTGGCTGATATTGGTGAAGGAAAACTAGTAGGCCCCAAACATGTTGAGGAATCAATGGACAATGTGATGATTATCCAAACCCATGTCAAAGAAGCTCAATGTACTTGAAAGATCTATGCAGATAACCGAAGGAAGAATTTTTAATTTCACGTTAGAGGTCATGTTTTCTTGAAGGTATATCCATGGAACGGTGTGATACGATTTGATAATAAGGGAAAATTATTTCCCAAGTACAATGGAAAATTGGAAATTCTATAATTAATTCAAGTTGTTGTTTACTATTTAAAAATACCTCAAAGTATCTCTAATTTTCATGATGTGTTCAATGTATCACTATTGAGAAAATACAAGTCCAACCCAACACATGTAATAAACTATGAAGAAAAAGAATTGGAACCCGATCTATCTTATTGTGAAGATCCATTCAAGATTATTGATACTTGAGAACCAGTGCTGGGAAACTAGACAACTCATCTGTTGAATGTTCTTTGGAAAACCGTAATATGGAAGAGGCAACATGGGACCATGAAGAACATATGATAAAGAACCAATGAAATATTTTTTTTGTAGTAATATATTAGAAATCTCGATGATGAAATTATTTACAGGATAAAAGAATGTACAACCCCAAGCATCCACGATATGCTTCCCTTTGAATAATGCAATAGCTTCCATTATACTCAACATCGAGTTCTAGGATGACACGACGAATAAAACTAGCAGTTGTGAATAGTAATTCTAATTTTTTAAATTTAATAAATTTTATTTTTCCAAATTAACTACATTTTAGGATTTTTAATATCAATATTAGCTTAGGGTTAATTTTTTGTATTTTTCTGAAAACGTTCAATTTTTGAGGAATAGTGAAAACCACTACATTATTGTTTAAAAACAACTTTTATTTAAATAGTTATTTTATTTATATAAATTTATTTTAAATTCATAATAGATACATAATACCTATATTCATTCAATTTAATTCATTAAAGTCATTTTATAATAAGATTATATATATAATATTTTCTTGAACTTTTTATCGTCATTTACCCTCCTTTAAGGAACATTTGAAAATTTGCATAAAATGTAATTTAACTGCCTATATGAATTTAATATTAATAATCCACGAGGCATGGTTGACATTAGTATGTAATATTTTGTTCAATAAGATGAAAATAATTTTTAGTGAATAATAACTTTTTAATTTTATTTACCCCGATTAAATATAAATATGTCTATTAAAGGTTAAAATTATATTATAATAACCCAATAACATATACTATTTCTATTGGATATGTTTTTTCGACCAAAATAAACCTTAGGAATAATACATGATCCTATTTGATCCATTTGAATTATATTATGAAATTTTTTTATTTTATTTAATGATAAGTTAAAAGTTTTAAATTTCATGTACAATAACTAAACAATTTATAATATAGGGTCATACAAAAGATAAATTAGACTATAAATATTTATTAAAAATATATAATAAATTCATAAATCAAAATATTTTATTTATAATTTTTAGACATTAAATAATTTAATTTATATATGACACATTGATAATGTAGTAATTAACTTTTTAAAGAAATAGTATAATAAATGATATTTTAAATATAAAAATAAATGTAAATTGAGGGTTTTGATGCATTAAATGATTTATCTATGTTAATATGACCTGTTATGGTTTATATAATATATTTTTTGAAGTAATAATCTTTTTTTAGTTTTAAAAAATCCTAACACTAAATAGTGAAAAAATTGACATAATTGTGTTGTCCAGAAAATACTATATTATTAATTGATGTAATAATCTTAAAAATATAAGGATCAGAAAAAATGAATTATATAATTATATATATGTCACTAGTGAAGTACTTTAGGTTCACATGAAATTTTATAGTATGTTTATTAACCATGTAATATAAAATGACAAGAAGACATTGTTAAAATATACTATTTAACTAAGAGTTAAATTTAAATGATAAAGTTAATATGGTTATATAAACATGCCTAAAACCAATTGGTTGAGTGTATTACGACACATCCCCACCTTATACTAGAAATCAATCCATTCGGATCCATTATAAGTCGGAAATTATTTTATAATAAAAATATATTTCACATTTTCCAAAAGTGACCCTCACATCTCTTATAAAAGGTAACTTTACCTTTTCTTAATTTCACTTCTCCAAAGACATTTGTATTAGCCAAAATATTCTCCTATATAATACCAACTACCCTCACATAAATATTTCGGCATTACATTGATCATAATCCACTCTAAGGATGTCTTTTGATCAGATCTAAATGAAGAACCGGAAGAAGAGGTAATTACTTCATCTCCTCTTTCAACATTATATTCTTCATCCACATACTCATTCATTGTTTTTTCTGAACTAAAAATAATAAATCTAGTACCTTATACATAATGAGATTTTATTATAAGTATTTTACACCCATTATCATTATTCATTCCATCCAATCAATGAAAATGTCACAATACATTCATATGTAGAGGTTACCTTCTCTACGTCGTGGTGTAGTATTTTATTCAACACTTAATTATTTGTATGGGTATAATAAAGAGTAAAATTGATGTAAATAATAAATATAACGTGTTAATTATTTTCTATATATGATATAAAATCCAATTAAATACTATTTCATGACTAATATAATGATATTGTCGCTCGTGCGTATGTGTGCCATACCATCTCAACGACGCGATGATATTTCGTTTCCAATCCTATCCATTCAAGAAAAATTTTTATTTTATGATTACATTTTTTAAGAACATAATATAATTCTGGATATTAATCAAACAAATCCCATCCATAAAAAATATTACTTATGTAACAAAACATATAAAAGAAAAAAATTGGTTAACATCTGAAACAATGATACTACAAAAATATTATCAACAAATCAATATTAGAAGATCATATATGATATAAAATTATTGTATGAGGTTATTGTAAAATTTAATAACTTATATTTAACTATTATATAGGAGGTTAACGTACCCTATTCCATGTATGATTTCTAGGTAAGGGTTAATTTTACAATAACTTTATTTATCCGAGGTTGATTATATGTAAGTATCTACATGGACTTCGTTATCATCTGCATTCGTGTTTCATAATAATGTATTTCAAAACATTTTTAATTCCTCCTATAATATAGGATAAATTCATTTATAACCTATTTTGAATATATATAAAATGTTCTGAATGGAATTTTTCCATCGGTTTCAAAAAAAGGTACTTTACGACATTTTTGACAATTTCATGTAAGAATAATTTTTTTAAACGCATACGACAGGTGCGTCTATTTCCTACCATTATTACACCTTATAATCTTACCTTGAATGATTATAAGAATATTTCCAAAATAAATGTTTTATTTTATAATTATGTGACATTTAAATTATTTCTAAATAGAAATAGATATTTCCCACATATTGATTTGATTTCAACTATGTCAACATCGTTTGATAAATTTAACACTTTTTTGAAGTTGATTTTTTTATGATAAATGCTTCCATATTGTATTTTAGGTTTTGTGATATGTTGGACTATGGATGTGTTATATTTATACAATTCATGTTTTATGGTAAAATTAATACCATTTGTGTTTTAATTTTAATACGAATGTTTATATTATGTTTCAACCTTTTCATATGAAGAATGCATTGGACAAAGAAAGTGATGGGTGGGGCCCACTATATCTCTTTGATGAATCAGTAGGTCTCATGAGACAAACTAGTGTCTTGGCATAAGGACTTTACAAAATCATACTTATAGTCTTGGAACAAGGCCTTGACTATGTGTTTATGATATACAACTTTATGCATTCCATCAGTATGAAATTATATATTGATATTACATGTGATTATACGAATAGTAAAATAACCATGTGAATATGTAAATGAAATTATTTGATTTATCTATTACATATTATGCTGAAGTTTAGGTTTAAGAGGCTTTTTTGGCCTTATATATTTCCAGAAATGTTTATTCTTTTTTATGATAGTTTTTGCTTTATCGTTATCCTTACTGAGCATATGAGCTCACTCATTTCTTATGTTTTATTTTTCCTGTGATGTCAAGAAGTATAATATGATTGACCTACAAGCATAGGATAAGGGATATGAGTGTGTCAAAAAGGGACACAATGTTATTTTTTTTATTTTTAAATGTAATGTAAAACTTATGTATGTGTCTTGTACTTCCATGGCTACTAAACTAATCAGTATTTAGAGACATGATATATTATGATCATACCAATGTTTTGTGATAATGCACCAAATCCGACTAAATATGGAAGGGCTATTTCAAAAAAAAAAGTTTTATAAATAGTTATGAGTTCTATTGAAATGACACTTTCTGTATCTAGGAAAAAATAATCATTTCTTGAAAAATAAATTCATATACTCTTAAACAACAGTCATATCCTTAATTGTGAGTTTGTCAAAAAAATATGAGAAAAAATATCCTTCATGAATATGTAATAAGACCCATACAATGCATATAATTATCATTTGATGTTAATACTCATTATATCCATGATTAAAAAGTTTATAATGATTAAGAATATCATATGTTGCTTCCCTTCCTCAAAAAATACTCTAGGGTATATAAAAAAATAAAATCAATTCCAAAATAAAAATAAAATTTCTACTAGATAAATAATAACAGGATTTTGGTGAAACATATTCCCATGAACATCTACTAGAAATGGGATATTATAATTAGATGTTATCATCATTCCATGATGATATTTTATATCCAAATCTCATCTAATTGTTGAGGTGGTGATGTGATTAAAGAAACAAAATAAAATCAGATATAAAACAGTGGGTATATATAGATTCAAATAAGATATATATAACTATTGATTGTATGGTAAGTGCACCATTAATAATTGAAATTTAATTGAAAAAATTATTTTTTATATTGTTAACATTAACATTATTCCTTTTATTTTGTGGTTATTAAGGCCTACCATCCTCATTTTCTATTGGATTAGGGAATTTAATTTTATAAGTCCCAAATATATGGGATCCGAAAAATTTAAATTCATTATTTGAATCCATCTTCTCTACTATTTAATTTTATGAACATTTTATCCTTCTTCAACTATAAATAGTTCAATGGGGAACCTTCACAGATTTTTCAAACTTCCCATCACATTTTAGACTATTTGATAAGTGCATTTCCTTACATTTTTATCATTTATGTTGTTGTACAATTTTTACAATATTGGTATGCCATTAAATTTTCTATGAAATATTAATTATTTCCTATTTTCACTAAATATAATATAATTCTTGGACAATCCACATTTTATTAGTATATAAATATTCAATAAATGATTAAGTCATAGTTAAAAATTATTTTAATTGATAACACCTTTTTAATCAATGGTTTCAGGATAATAAAGAATTGAATTATTTGAATGACATGGTCAATGAAAAAATTCCTTGAAAGATATGAAATTCTTTCATTATATATACTTATGATTTCAGAATCCTTCTATTTTATATGATGAAATTACCATAAAAGTTTTTTATAAAGAGGATTGTTGATATATTTATTCAGATGTATCTTCATAAAAAAGTTTCCCATGGATATAATTTCTTTATCATTCAAACATTTATTTATTTGATTCCACGATTGATCATTTTTACATTTAATAAAAATACTATATTAATAACATTCTCATGTTATATTTACTTATAAATAGAAAATATTATTTTCATCACATTGATAAATATTTATATTAATAGTGTTTCTTAATAGCCTTCTATGCAGGTTAGTTATTCACTCATTAAAATACATAATCATATTTTCATCTTTTTTCTTTAAATTTATTCGTAATCTTAACATTAGGTTGATACATTATGTGGAATGATTTTTTAATGAGATTAGGAATACTATATTTATCCTATATCAAATACTAACTGCATTCTTTTGATAATGGGTATTTAATTTCTTCTCATATTTTTTGTATCATCGTTCCTCTTCATGAAAACCATTGAATAAAAAGAGAAAGAAGTGTGCGTGAAAAAATATTCATAGTGGGTAATCATATAATAATGAAAAATCATTTATAGGATTTTTTATCCATGGAAAAATAGTTTCAGTATTCAAAACTACTTGATTAAAATAGTCTATCCAGGGATATTATCTTTTAAAATTCATTAATATGGTTTATAAAGAAAATGTGAATTGACATTGCATATCCATTAGTAATGTATATCCCGCTTTTTACTCTTATCCCTATTCTTTGTAAACCGGCTATTCTTGTGTTAATAAGAAATCAACTCATTTTTGAGATGTTACTGCTTTATTCTTCTATAGTTGTTTCCATATTCTAGTATCCACACATTTATATTTCTTTTAGAAAAACAAAACAATCACCACATTATCCAATCATCATAATGTTATACAATACATTATCATATACTAGTGGTATTTATTAATGTTTTCTAATCATATTCTATAAAAATAACTAATCATTGATCTTCCAAGATATCAAATGTCTTCATTAAAATGTAAAGAAGTATAGAATCATTTTTAATTAATATTAAAATAATCTCACAAATATATATTCTATAAAATAGAATATAATTAATGTATTAAAAACAAGATATATAATCAGCATAATTATGAAATTTATGCAACATATCTATAAGAAGTCTTGATATTAGTAACCAATCATGTAATATTATCCATATAAAATTAAACCAGAACCAAGGGAAGGAAAAAATAAAAATTAGTGACCTTAAATGGTTAATAATGGAAATCATGTGACATATATATCATAAGTGGACATAACATTATCTTAAGTGTATTATATTATAATTAATAGTGTGCTCTAAATGAATTTATTTTTATACATAAATTTTTCGATATTAAATTACAGAATCATCTAATATATTGAATAATGGCTAATATAGGTATTACCATATATGATTTCTGAATAACAATGTGTTCAATTTCCTATACACCCTATAACATTACGATACAATTAAATGTGATATATTGTAAATGAAATATTTCTATTATCACATATTCTTTGATTTCTATGAAATGAATAGGGTAAAACTCATTTTTTTATTAGTATAACGGTTTTATATAATTTATTTCATAAAAATAAAATGAACATATTTTCAGTAAAATCATTTTGTATTCTAAAAATGCATTTTATTAAAGAATATATATATTTTGAATAATCTGTGTTGGTATATTATTTAATATA
This sequence comes from Viscum album, assembly GCA_963277665.1. NCBI lineage: Eukaryota > Viridiplantae > Streptophyta > Magnoliopsida > Santalales > Viscaceae > Viscum > Viscum album. The sequence continues at coordinate 1,542,304,872 of OY728161.1, read as the reverse complement.
ATCTAATTTTAAAAATATTTTTTTATAAAACAACCATAATTTTGAAATAATCATATCATAAATAAAGAATGTTGATTTTTTTTTGAAATTTTTTATTATCTAGTGAATATTTAAAAAATTATGATTTTCATTGAAAACTGTTTTTTGGTATCATGAATTTTTAAAAGTACAATTTTTTTATAAAACATTTATGTTGTAAATAATTATTAAAGTTTTAAATAATTCAATTATGTTCAGTGGAATAAATTTTATGGTTTTATTTAGTATAAAAACATTCTTATTGTTGAAATTGAATTTCAATGAACAAAATTCAATGGTTTTTATTTTAACATTCAATTAATTTATTCCATTTAATGAAATTGAATACTAAAATATGAATTTAATACATTAAATCAATAGGCCCAAATTTTGTAAAGTTTTACATTCTAGACTCATGAATAATGAATAGTAATTGCTGTACAATATATCAAATCGGTAAAAAGTAAATCAGATAATTAATGTTAAAAATTGTGATAAGACATTAAAATTAATCCAATACAATCATTCATCATATTGGATGAAAATAGTTATTACATGTCAATAAGTTTTGTTAAAATAACAAAACATTATGACTTATTAATTTTATTTTAACCTTTATATTATTTATATGAGAGAAAATGAAAATGATTGTACATTTAATCATTTAAAATGTACTATATTTTGTATAATTTATAAATTTTTATTTTAGAGAATAAAAAATTTATATATCATGATAATTTATATTTAATTTTCTGGTTATATAATTAGCTTAAATGATTAGATAATTATGAAATTATGTTAATTAAATTAATATATTATTAAAATAAATAGTTCTAAAAATAATAAAAGTAATAAAAATTTGTCCAAATTTTATGCTACAAATATATGTATATACATGTCACATGTTAAGGATTTCTCATAGTATTATATTTAAATTACCACTTTGTCTTGATGTATTTACATTCAAATTAAATTAATAGTGTAAAATTGACATTAATTATATTTTATTATAGATAATATTATATGAGATGATATAAATTTAATAAAATTATTACCCTTATACATATAAATTTAATATGGCTGAAAATAAAAATAATGGAACATTTATTACAAATTTTTTTTTATAAAGGCATTCTAGACATTAATTTTTAAAAAAAACATTTTTTGGTAATTGTCTAAATAAATAATTGTAGTAAAATCTAAAAGATATGGGTCGGGAAATTACTATAACATGACAGAATATTATTTTATTAGAGGAATTAGATTATCTTATTTTATAATTATATTACATTGAAGCTATTTTGAGATATATATACAAAAAAAATTAATTAAATATTTATTAAATTAAAAGAATGGTCATCCCGTCACATAAAAAATGGAACCCCCTTCTCTATTTTTATTACACCACATTGTGAAACATATATATACAACACCCTACAAAATTCTTTTATAAAAACTAGAAACATTATTCACAATATATCCCTTTCACAATACCAACCCTAGACCACTCGATACGATATCTATTGGAAGTATACTAATGAAGTGGTAATCATATTTACCAACACAATCATGTTTATTTCAACCTATACTTCATTAAAACATGTTATACATGGCCTAATATAATAAATATTCAATATATATATATATATGATAATGGAAAAACCAAATTTTTTTCCATTTCCATTATTTGAAATTTGTATACATCGATCGTCTATGAAAATAACATATCATCTCCTTTATATAATGAAATTAAATTTATATCAACACATTATATAGATATTTATAATGATTAAACAAATTAATACATATAATATTTAAGAAATAAAAAAACACATGTAATTATAATTTCTTATAATGCATCTTACCTTCCAATATATTGGAAAAATATAATGCCTCTTGTGCATAATTGTAGAATACCTAGTGAAACAGAAAATTATTTTTATGTTTTGACTCTTTTTAAAGTTAATTTCATTTATATCATACGTTGTACTCCATAATAAGATCAAATAAACAACTAAATATTATTATTTAAATGTTATTATTAGAAACTAGGAATTAAATTATTTGTGATGTATACTATTAAATAACTTACAAATTATATTGTTTATAATAATATAATAATAATTCATTGGTAACAAATTAATTAAAAACTAAAATATAATCCAATTGAATATAAATGAGATAGATTTATTTTTAGGCTCCCATGAGAGTTTTTTCTTAACAAATTAAAATAGATAAAATTAATAATTCATATTAATGAAATATATTAATAATATATTCAATCAAATATTTATGATATTCATTCAATATATATTGTTTGTATAAATTAATATTGATCCCAATTTTATGCATCAAACATATGTTTTTCAATAGGGAGTTTTCCACCTTTTAAAAAAGAACAAATATTAAATCTAATTTTGATAATTTTATAATTTATATATTGAAAATAAAATTCATTTTTTATGTGATAATATATTAATTTAAATTGGATTATAATTTTTTATCTTTAATATATGTTTCATGTTTAAATGAAATGTATTAGAAAATTTTATTTTCATTGAATAAAAAATATTCATCACAATAATTAATATTGTGAAATTATATTATTTATTGGTTTTAAAGTATAATTAGATTGATTTCATATCATATAATTGAATTCAGGTAATTGTAATAAATTACAAATTGAATTTGATATTAATATAATAAAATATTTTTACCATTTATGCATTAAAATTCTATTCTCTCATTCAGTCAACGACATTAATTTTTAATTAAATGTTACAAAATAAGAGTTTTTTATTTTAAAAATGGGATATATATATATGGAGACGTTAGGTCCAAATTATTTAAATAGGTTTATATTATTTTTAGAAATTTTTAATAATAACAATTGTATTTTTTTATTGACATCGTTAAATGCGAATAAAATAATTATGTGTAAAACTAATATTATAAATATTTAAAAATTAAAATTAAACATGACAAAATATCAATGGATAAGTTGGTGTACACTATTATAATCCTTATAATGAGATTATAACCTATGTAATCTAGTTGCGAGAGATTATGATATTTATTATGTTTTATTTAAAGATAATTTTAAGATGTCATACTCATATTTCTAGAAAAGTTATCATATTTATTATATAGTAATAAGGAAGATAAAGAAAACTATAAACACTAATTTTTAAGAAAAAAAATTACCATAATCAGGGTAATAATAATTTAATTTTTTTTGAATAAATTAATAAATTAAATGTTCGCATAATGGTGATGGAACAATGAATTAATCCATGTAAGTATTTAAAAAATGAAAATAAAAATACTAAAATATATATAATAAGAAATAAATATTATCAACCAAAAATTTTATAGATAAATTTTACAGGAAAATTATATTTTGGAAGTGTTTTTCTCAAATAAATATTGTGAATTTATGTTTTTTAAAATATCAAGAAACAAATAGTGTTAAAATTGACATTAATGATATTTTAAAATAACTAATATTTCATGAAATGAAATAAAATTCAAAAAAATCCAACAAATTTATACATTATTAGGATAATGTATATAATATAATTCATGATTAATTTAATGTTTTCTTGGAATTTAATATAAACTATATTAACATGTACGTTATAAAGACACATGTTGTCATTGTAATATTTAAACAGATTAAATAAGGGTTAAAGAAAAATAATAAAGAAAATAAGTGATACAAATTTGTCTAAAAATTATTCTATGAGATTATATAAGCCTATAATTATCTTCTATTTTAAATAACTCATTTTTAAAAAGTTTTCAATTAAAATTTAATTAATATTAACTGTAAATTATGAGTTTTTCAAAAAGTTCCCTACAACACAATTTAAAAAGAAAATATTCTCCCTCACTACATCATACCACATTATGCTTTATATATCAACAAAAATCTATCCATTTATTCTTGAAACACCATTATCTATGTTCTTTAGAAATTGGTGTTCCAAATATCACAAACCCAGGTCCCATGAGAAGAGATCAAAAGGGACTCTTCCGATCCAGAGTTACTCGTTTTTACCAACTCATTCATGATTGTTTCTTCTTCTACATTATATTATTATTATTTCTCAATACTAATGTAATAATAAATGTATCATATATATTATGATAGTTTATTATGAGTATGGTTCAACCATATCCCACCTTCCATCCATCCTATAAAAAATGAAATCACTGAGCCTACATACGAACAACTTACCGTCTCCCCATATTGGAGTAATTTTGTTATCATCACCACTTTTTTTATATGGGTCTAATGGTAGATATAATGGATTTAGATAATAAATATGATATAATATTTCTTTTATAAATTTTTTGTAACTTCAAAATTCATACCATTTCACCATTAATGGAATGATACTATCAATTTTTCTTATGTATAGCCTACTGTCACTACGACACAATGAGATTCCTTTTACACATTAACATTTTATGAATGATTATTAAATTTTATATAAAGATTATTTATAATATCTATGAACATGGTATAATTATTTAAATAAAATATATATGTGTGTGTCCTATTCATAAGAAACATGACTTACATGCCAAATTAAGCATTGGAAAATGAAGAAACTACCACCCAAAATAGGGGTAATAGCAGAGTATTATAAAAAAACTATTTAATACTATCATATATGATATCATAAATACAAATATATTTATGGTATAAATTAATTCTATGATGAAAAAATATATATGTGTGTTGAAATCACATTATACTAAAGGAATGTATTTGTTAAGGTATTTTTATGTCACTTTAATATCTATTAGACACATGTTGTATACACTTATTATTATGTTTCTATGGTGTATATATTACCCATGAATATCATTTTTGAGTACTACTCGAACGATTATGGAATATTCATATACATACAATTTTACTTTATTCATGTTGAATACAACTCTTCTAAATTAATTGTGGTATGTGTTAATTTCACAAAATCATTATTATTCATGTTCACCTAAGTGTCTACTAGAAAATATTTATCATCCATGTCCATGTTTCTTAAAAATGTTTTAAAAATTATTTTAATTATTATTATAAAATTATTAATGAATTTTTACCAAAATTTTACTTTTATTAAAAAATTTACGAAGAAATACTTTGAGGTTTTTCCAAATGGGGTACTATATGATTTATTTTGAATAAAATTATAAATGAACGTTTTTTTAACATACATGACACGGGTGGAACTTTCTACCATCATTACAACTTATTTTTATTAAATCATTCATTTCGTGTTTATGATATTATTTTCAATGAGGATGTTTAATTTTAAAATTTTCTGGCCTTTTGAATAAACAGTTTTGAAGTAAAATGTAGGTAATTTTCCAGATGAAATTTTATGGATTGTAATTGGGTAAATTAATCTGTGTAAAAATACCATATTGTATTTTCTGATTGATTTATTTTGATATTTTATAATATGAAAAACTATATATTTTGATGGTTTTATGATCATTTTGATTATAGATGTTCCATTTTAAAACCATTCATGATTTATGGTTGAAGTATTAAATTTCATGTGATATTTTTTCAATAGGAATGTTGATGTTGTTTTGTTTTAAATTTTTTATATAATTAATGTATTGTAATTTTAATGTGAGAGGTGAGGCCTTATAGGGACCACCGATGCATCAATAGGTCTCAAGAGAACAACTAGTTTGGGAATTAGAAGATGTATTACTCGTTTATGAATAATGTCTTTGATGAATCCTTGTTGAATTGAATGTGATGTCTTGAATTATAAATTATCACATTATGAGATTAATTATTGATATTCTATGTGATTGTACTATTATTAGAATATCCATGTAATTATTTATTTGTAATTACATGATATTAATTTATTCTTTCTGTATTCCTCTCATAATTTTTTTTAAATTTATTGTGTTTCAGTTATACATCATTCCATTATTTTTAGGTTCATTTCATTATAATAGCTTCCATTGTACGATTATCCTTACTGAGCATCTGAGATCACCTCTTTACTATGTTTTATTTTTAACAATATTGAAATATATATATTATTAATGATATTCAAGGTTTAGAAAAGATAATATTATTGATGTAAATGTATTTACTACATTGTATTTTATCGTTTCAATTATAATGTATGTGTCAAGTATGTAATATGGGTTCCAAAAATGTTGAACCGATCATTCATTCAATATTCAAGTGTTGTCTCTATGCCAAAGTAATAAAGTAAGGAAACAACTCTAGGATACTATGTTATTATGTTTTAATGTTGGTATTAGATAATGTTTAGTAGAAACATGGAAACTATATTTATAAAACATGGATTAGGTAACATAACGTTCTGATAGACTTTTTGGATAATAATAGAATAACATACAATAGTTTTGTTAAGGTATTGATTATATGGGTACTCTTAGAAATGCATCCATATCTAGATACTACAAGTGGACATGGTTATGGAAGAGACGTACCTTTTGGTAATAATACATGAAATGTGTGTGAGACCTGACATGATCAAACATGGAATATGGAATCTTACCTTACCGCACACCTGATTAGACACACTTGGGTGAATGATTTGGATAATTCACATTTTATTTACAATCTGATTTGTATTATTTTAATATATGATAAAAATTAAAAACTTATGTTCAACAATAAGATATTTAGATGGAAAATATTATTTCCATGGAATTATCTAAATGATTCTATTTTTTTTCTCACTATGAGTAATGTTACTCCCCCTATTCTTTCTGGTTTTAGTCAATGGATGGAAACTAAAGGATTCATGTTAATAATAAAAAAGATGGACAAGGTGGTGGTGGTGAGAAACAAAATGGTTTCTTTATAGAAGTGAATGTTGTTACTTTTCTAGTTAATCAATTTTTGTGTAATATTATTTACAAACTTATACATTATAAATTCTAAAACTCACTTAATAAAAGAAGGATTCAGTTTTCTAAGATCCTCACTGGTGGAGACCATATAGAAATTAAGTTTTTCTTTCTAACATGCTTGTTATCTATAAAGATACACCCGAGATTGTGTTTCAATGGATCTGATAAATTATTTATTTATGGTAATGATGGATATAATGAAAATAATTTTCATGAAAAAATGAAGACTATAATGGATGAAAATAAAACTAATCCTCGGAATTTATTATTGTTCATTTCCCAAAATATGTGTATACTAATAATTACCTATGTTAATACCCTATTATATTGGATTACTCATTGACCATATAAGGACCTATGTGAAAATAAATGTATGATGAATTTATGTATTGTTGTTGTATTGAAAACCATATTTAAAATTACTCATAAAGATTCACCTTATTTCATGAATGTCCTTCATATTTATTTTTGGTGTTACATTAATATAGTTATTAAAAAAGTAAATCCCATGGGCTGGGTCAAAACTCGACGTATTTGATAAGGTTGCGAGGTTTGAATCCATTACCGAATAGATACAATGGTACATCACATACCACTCGCCTATGTGAAGTCCTAGTGAGCATGATTTTTTTAGATTAAATATATAATGAATGTATAAATTTTTTTATTCTAATTCATTTTTTTATCAAATAGAAAAAATTTAGATTGGGAAAAGATATGTTAATTTAATGACTATCATTAATTCATAATAATTTCTATATTATGGACATTTTTTATGATTAATGAAAATGGATATTATGTGTAACATAATATGAATTGCAATTTTTTAGTTAAAAATGATTTCTTGTGGACTTGTGGTGAGTCAATTTAAATATGGAATGTTTAGAAAATCATTATAAATTTTGAGATTGAGGAAGTAAATTTTTTTAAAACATTAAGAGGGATTGATGTTTTTTGGAAGACTATATTATCAAATCCATTTTATTTTTTTGGTCTTTAATATTAGTCTTTTATTTCTTTGATGGAGGACGATTATTGGTTAAATTATCTATATTGGAACTTGGGTTATACTACTATACATTAGATATTATTTTTTTGGAATTGCCTATGTAATCTACGACATTTTGGTTTTTGTCAATGTATTATTATAAAATGAATATAGAGATGTAGTTTTGTGTATTTTTTAATCAATAAAAATTGTTTTATAATATTCAAGAATGAATAATTCATCTTAAAAATTCATAATTTCAAAAAAAGATTGGTTTGAGGAGGGAATTGATAAATCGATGAAAAATTAATTTTCAAGTTTTTCTGTTTACATATTTTATTAATATATGATGTAAATAATATTTCAAATATAGGGGAAATATATTTATACAAAAAATGTTATCATGATACATTTTTTTATGAATCAAATGGTCTCATAGATCATTACAGATTTGTAGTGTTGTTATTTTTAAATTTATACTAACCATGTTCTCTATCACTATCCATAAGGAAGTAACTTTTTTATTTATCACCTATACCTATTTTTTCCAACATGAACCTCGGTATGTATCATATCTGGTGAACTTCATTCTTCTATTAGTTAATTTAATATTAAATGTTTTATTGGCCTTTTTTATGTGATATTTCAATAAAAATATTTATAATAGTAAACCATAGATACAAAACATGAATTAAAAAATTGTATAGACTCGGTTTATTGAAGTATGGAAGAATGATACACAATTTTATTTTTTTGTTGTGCCTATTTGTATGATCAATTTTTTTATAACGTGAAGTCAACGCAAAAATTGAACATAAATAAGACATGAATGTTATTATTTAAATGTTACAATTATAAATGATCACTTATATTAGTAGTTATGAATATTCTAAAATAAAATATGAATATTATTAAATTAATTATGAATATATACAGTTTATATAAATATAATATTAATTCCATTGTAATGAAATTAATGAAAATGAATATATAAACAAATTTAATATAAAATAATAATTTTATATTTATTCTCTTAAAGGTTTGTTGCCTAAAAAAATTAATTTAATTAAAATATTAAATTATATTAATGAAATATATTTTTTATATTTTAATTAGTATATTTTTTCTATTAATTCAATATAATTTATAGGTGTAACAAAAGAATAACCCCAATTTTATAAATAAAATCCAATATTTTTTTAAAAGATATTTTAATACCTTTTTACAGAGAACCTATTTTGAATCTAATATTTAACAATTTTATAAATAATATTTTATAAAATAAACTTCTTATTTTAAAATGAAATATAAAATTTAACCTGGGATTAAATTTTTATATTTTTCTAATAAGTTTCAAATTTTCATGTGTAGTAATAACATGTTGTATTTTAACTGAAACTGTATTTTTCTTCTAAATTAATTATATTGTTAAATTATATAATTCTTTTTTAACATCTAATTATATATTTTTTCAGTAAATTTTATTTAAGAAATTTTAATCAATTCCTCAATAATTTTTAATGAAAAAAATTTCAATATATTGAATGTTTTCATAATAAAACATGTTCTATCCTTCTTTTAATAGGATTAATTTAAAATTTATTACCAAAAATTATGTGTTTTTAATATTGAAAATTTTATAACATTTTTGGAATCAGTGATTCCAATTAATTTAACTATGTTTCTTTTATTTGTTGGCATTAAGAATAATAACTTTTCTAATTTATTTATTAACATATTTATAAGTAAATCAAGTAGTTAATGGTAAAATAATATTAAAACTATTAGATAATTATCCTAAAAATTGTCCAAATTTAATTGGATATGTTTTTGATGAAATTATTCCATTTCCCAAGTTTATTTCCTTTGTAAACCAATTATATGAGAGTTTAAAATTTATTATATTCTATTTAATGAGAAGTTAAATAATATATACTGTTATATATAATAAATAGATCATTTTTATCATAGGGTAATACTGAAGATAAATTCTACAATAAATAGTAATTCTGAAGATAAAAGAATTATATTCATCATTTAAATTTATTTTTAATTTTTATGGAGTAAATAAATAAATTAATGGATTGCCCAATGACGGTGAAACATTTATTTAATTAATAAAAATATCAAATAAATTATTTTAAAAATATAAAAATGAATATAATTTGAGATACATAATTCCATCCAGGAATTTTATAGATTTATTTTACCAATTAGTGATATTTATGAAGTGTTGTTTAGATGTTATTTGGTGAATTTATAATTTCTGCTGTTAATAATTGATTAGTTATAAACTTAACATAATGTTAATTGAAAATAAATAATAAATTTATTAAATTATAATAATTTCATAAAATTATAAAAATAATCTTCATGGATGGGATAAAAATTAAAAATTCATCCTAGAAATTTTTTAATTTTTTAATCTTTTTTTTTGTAATAATATTAAAACTTACGTAGTAAAAAAACATGTTGGAACCATAAGATTTAAAACCATTATATTATTGTTAATTAATAAATATATATGTAATATGGGGACATAATATTGTATACTTTCATTGGTTGAGATTATTTAAACCCATACTAAATATTCAATTAAAATAACTCAATTGTGATTCATTTTAAATTAAATTTTAATTTATATTTACTTAATATTTTGAGAGTTTCCAAAAGATCATTCCAAATCAATAATAAAAGAGAGACTTCTCCCTCACTTGTTCTCACTACAATGATCCTAATTACTCATTAAAACCCTCCCCATTTTTCCTCACAACATAATTATATATGTGTTAGAGTTCCTGGTCTTCTAAAAAGATTAAACATACGTACCTTGGGAAGAAATATAAAGGGACTCCAGTGAAGAGGGAGTAATTGTTTTTTCCAACTCATTCAGCTTGATTTCCTCTTATACATCATCTTATTGTGTCACTTATATAATAAAGTAAAAATTCTATAATCAAAATTATGTGGAGATTATATAAATATTATGGGACAAAAATATCCCACCATGAAACAATCCTATGAAAAATATAATCATTTCACATTCATAGATACGACTTACCATCCCCACATCATACTGTTACTTTTTTTCATCACCAATTTATTTGGATTGATATAATGATGTATATAATAGAAATAAATACTAAATGATAAATTTTATTGAACTTTTATAAATTAAATTCCTTCCAAATCCTATCTCTTATACCATTAAAGGTCTAATACCGTCCCTCATGCATACGTATGGCCTATTGTATTTATGGCATGATGATATTAATTTACCACACTACCCAATTAATAAGGACTATAAATGTATATATAATTAGTAAATATAATATCTATGAACATAATATCATTATTTAAATCTATAATATATATACATTAGTCCTATTAAATAACAATATCATGACAAAACATACATTATAAAATCATGTAGTTAACAACTGTATCAAGGGTAATAGCAGAATATTTTTTACAAAATGATATGAGAAGAGTGTAAAAGATTTATAAATATGGATATTATTATAACATAAATTAAAATAATTATTTAATAATTTATATTTTTTATTAATGAAAATTAAAACAAAGGATAGTATGAGGTAATGGGATTTTTTCTCACTTTTATTTCTTTGCAACACATGTCATATGACTATTTGTTTCATTTCTCTGTTGTATATATTACCCATGAATGTATATTATTTTTATTATTTAGTTTATTATCTTATATGAATATACCTATAATTTTTTTTCGTTCATGGGGAATATTATTCTACTGATTATAATGTGGTAAGAGTTAATTTCTCAATCTAATTATTACTCTAGGTTGTTTATATGTATGTTTCTCTTGTAGATTATTTATCATAAATGACCATGTTTCCTAAAAAATATTTCAAAATTATTTTTAATATAATCCAAAAAAAATTTATAGTAATTTTACCCACATTATTTTTAAAAATGTGTTGAAAGGAATCTATTTTTTGTTTTCAAAAGGACGTACATTATGATGTTTTTTTTGTCAAACCTATGTAAGGAATTCTTCTTTATCTTATAATAAATTACTTGGTCTTTCCGTTTTCATGAAAACATAATGTATTTAAAAATCCTTTACTAGTTTATAATAATATTTTCAATGAAAATTTTAAATTATTATTTTTTCCACCATTTTAATAAATGGTTTAAACATAAAATGAGGGGAATTTCACTCATTAAATTTTTATGATTTTATTAGATTATTTACATCTATGAAACATAAATAGTTAGATCATAAGAATGATTGAAATTAGTTTATAATGATATCATATGCCATATTTTATTGATGGTTTAATGATCAGTCTGACTATTAGTGTTCTATTTTTTTACATTAATGGTTTATGGTTGAACTATTCAGATTAAGTATGCTAGTATTCCAAAAATATTTTTTTTTAATGTTTTTATTAACAATTTTTATATGTGGAATGAATTGAATGTATTTTGTGATGGGAGAGGCCCGCTATATCTCTTAAATGTATCAGTATGTCTTATGAGTGAAACTAGTTTCGAAATTGGTTGATCAACTACACGTTAGTATAGTGTCTTGGTAGAAGACTTGATGATACTTTTATGATGTAAGAAATTATGAGATATCTTATTTTGAGATTAGTTTTTGAAATTCCATGGGATTATTAGATTAGTATTATATCCATGGGATTATTTATATGGAATTATTTTTTTTCATTTATTCTTTCTATATTCTTCTCAACATTGTTTCTAAGTGGTTTGTGTATCATGTATACACCATTCCATAATGATTATGGTTATTTTTTCATAATTAATTACACTCTACACATCACCTTATCATATAATCCCACCCATTTATTATGATTTATATTTTCCAAGATTCAAGTTCATATATTATGATTTATAAGTTGGGTTAATCTAGGAGTATATTGTTTTTCTAATAGGATGGACAATGTTGTATTTTATAGTTTTTAATGTAATTTATATTTTATTTATGTAATATGGTTTCCAAAAATATTAAATGTATTAGTCCATTGGGATTGGAGACATTTATATATTAAAATTTAATTAGTAAGGTACAAACTTCAATCTATTTGAGTATGTGTATTAACAACCATACACACCCCAAATAATCAATAGTGTTTCTATAGAACCTAGGAAACATTTTCATGAATCATAGAAACTAATAATACCATTTTTAATGAACCATACAAGGAAATCCATCCATCATATTCCCATGAAGTCCTACTGAATTCTAAGGGATCATCCTTGAATATCTCAAGATGAAGAAAATCTTCATGGGTATCATAAGAAACCATTTTGATGGTTTATCCTAAATGAACAAAATTAAAACCTCCAAAAAAAGCATGAGAAAAAATGAAAATAAACATTACACCACACATATAATATAAAAATGTAACCAAATTGATATAAAAAACTACAATAGTAGATAATACAAAATAAATACGGAAGAAGCCAACATAAAGCTTGATCAAACTAATTCAATTAGATGAATGGTCTGATCACTGACTCATTTTAACTCACTATTTACCGACATCATAGGTACAAAACCCACTTCCCATGGGACATAGAACCATATAAGTCAAAAAATTCTCGGAACCTAGAATGGACATAAATACTAAATTAACATCAACCTAATTATTCAGAGATTGAGCTAAGGCAAGTAGGTTACCACCATGACTATGATATATTTTTTTATGAAACAATCAAATATATGTAGTTTATAAATAATAATAAAACAATATGTTTTCACATTACAATACAATATATATGAATCACAAGACATAAAAAATTACTTTTTCATATAAACTCCTTCACAAAATAATTCATGAAAATGTTTTACCAAAAATGATACTATTTCATGGTGATAATCATTACTCTTTAAAAGTAAAATACTTTTAAAAATAATCCCACACATGATTTAAAACTTATCAAAACACTACTTACGAATCATGCCATTATGAATATCATTTATACCATTTTCAATTTAAATTCATTTTAATAGCCCATATAATAGGAACAAGGAATGAAGATAAAGGATAATGAAACAAAACAATTTATGGTTATACATAAATACAATAAAAAGATATATCATAATAAATCTATATCAAGAAGAATCCACAAGAGGATCAACAAATAATACATTCCCATAGAAGAAAAAAGATAATTGATGACAATATATGTAAAAAATACCATATGATTCATAGTATGAAGAAACACCATGAGGAAAAATGGGTTAACATAATACATGAAAAAGTGGACCAAATTATAAAGAACTTAACAATCACCCAATCACTCGCAAAATCTCTCTTAGGATTCTCCTTAGTGAAAAACTCATAAAATTGTAATATATATAATATGTGGGTACCATTTAGTTGTAGACATCAACTATCATATTATTGTCACAATATATCCCACATGGAATCCTAGAAATCCCCATTAAATAACAACAATGGTGGGTTACAAGAAGATAATTTTACTACATGAAAAAAACAGTGAGATATCAACACAATCACGTCATCTCCCACCTCCAACACTACCAATAAAATGACACAATACACATATGAATCACTATAATTTAATTATAAAGTATCAATCACAAGGATAGACACAAACAACCACAACTACCAATGAGGCTCATCCATGGTACAAATAATATTACATTACAATGTTCTAACTAGGCATTCACAATTATCATATATAATATAAATAAAAAATAATTTTTTTTCTAAAAAAACATTACAATTCACACATAATTCTGAATAAAAGGAAGTCACATCTAGAAAAAACCAAATATGTAATGGTAAACTCCATTGTTATCCTTATAAAACCCTTCCATTCCTTGAAAATAAAAAAAACTTATAAACACATAAGGGTTTCTACATTGAAACACACATTTTTTCTAAATCACAATAAAATTGGATTTCAAAAATTAAATACCTCAATTTAATTTCATAAATCAGGAAGTGTACATAAAACACAATTAAAACTCCAAATTTTATTTAACTAAGCTAATCACCCAATTTAACTAAATAAAAAACCACCCAAATGGATTTTCTTTATAAAATCAAAATATGATATCATATTCATAAAATTATTATATAAAACAACATATAAATCATGAATAAATCATTTTACTCTCAAATAAAATAAAAATAATTAGAAAAACCTACATCAAGTTGAATAAACATGTCACCTTTGATGATATCCACTAGAAAAGGACTCAAACAATGGCTCACAATTATTATTGAAAAACCCCATTATTAAAGAAACCCTAGGAATGTAAATCATCATAAAATGGTAACAAGGCTTTGAGGATGTGGGTCAATAAGAATATAACCAAATAAGAAGATGAACTGATCCATCACATTTCAAACCAATTGACGAATCACAATAAAACCACCTTGAACAGGCCTTTTAAAATCCAAGGGGGATTTGTATGGAACAAACATAAGGGGAAAATAATTGTGTTATACAAGGGGAAAATCCAATTAAAAATAAAGGTAAATTTCAAATGTAGTACACTTTCAGTGTGATTCAAATTTTACTCACATTGTTAAACAAACCACTCACAAAGGATGAAGATCCCCATATTTTGAGGTGTATGAACTACATATTTAAGAAAAAATTTAAGATAACAATATACTTTAACCATATGGTATGGAAAAATTCCCTGATATAATTTTTTATCAAATAAACTCTAAACTAAAGGAAAATCAATGCAACAAATATCCACTAATAAAAGTGAAAATATAGGTGTTCTAGTTATCTTATTTGGAAAACTAGTTATGTGTTTTCCAAATAACCAACATATTTTACATTCCATATTTTCATGAAGATATTTTAGTAGTTCTTTTTACAATGTCGATTTTAAATAAAGGTTTCAAAAAATTTAAATCCCTTTATTACCAAAAGAATATTAAGATTATGATAGTGTTATTTATCAATGGAGATATATAACACACCGATGTATTAAAGGAACATCATTCAAAATAACACACGATACAAGTAATACAACAAATAAATGGACCAAAAAATCTTATTTTTTATATATATTCATTGTAAAATATCCATTAAATTATAGGGTGTGAATAATATTAACAAAAACAATATATATATATATATAATTTTATAAATAATAAATATTATTGAGCGATTACTATGAAAAGGTATTAAATTTTTATAAAATTAATTTTATTATTCATAAATTTGTTTCCATAAAAAATTTCTATTTAATAATTTTTTTATAAAAATATTTACAATATTTACTGGAAATATATGCCGTTTTATTTGATAGAATTGATATCATTTTTAAAATAATATTTTCAAAATTTGCATTGATGGTTTTTTTATATTTTCCTGAAAATATCATTTTTTAGTGACTAATTTAAAATATTGAATTTTTATTTAGATGGTGTTAACATTTAATTTATATAGAATGTCTTATAAAATTTTATATTTTTTTCAAATTTAATTAGTTCATTTTTCAAAAATAATCAAATTATATTATTTTTAATGATTGTTAAAATAGATGTTTTCAGGAAAACATTTTTATATTAAAAATAGTATTTTCCTGAAAAAAAAATTCATCCGAGAAATATTATGAAATTAAATACTGAAATGTGTTTTTAAAATTTTCATAAACAGATTATATAATTATAAAAAACTGGTCCTAATTTGGTAAACATTCCCATTTTATTTTTTTCATCCGGAATTGTAATAATAGTAAATTGTGTTACCATGGTAGAAGTAATATTTATTAATTAAAGGTAAAAATAATGAGACAAAGACCAAAAAGTAAACCATATTTTTAATTAAATTAATTTTATATGAATATTTAATTTCTAATTATGATAAGTTGATATATATGAACTATTTTTGTAAATTATCCATGGTATTGAGGTTTATATTATTTTATGTAATGAATAGTATAAAATTTAATTATGATTAGTTTATTATCAATAATTTTTTAACTTTGATAAATACAATATATGTTTAGTTTTAAAATATAATTTTAATGAAAATTTTAGTTTTTAACTTGGAAATTTATTTTTAGTTTTCCCTAATAAAATAATTACAACAAATGCTTACGTAGTCTTACATAATACTATGGAAAGTAGTAGAAAATCTTGAAATTTACTTTATAAATAAAAAAAATATTTTCAAGGCTTTAAAATGCACCAAAAATATAACAGATAAAAAATAAATATAATTTTTATTTTTATGGTTTTTATATTAATTAAAACTCTTTTGTGTTTTTTTTTAAGTCAAGAAAAGAAAATAGACCATAAAAATTGTTATTATGTTAAATTTTATTTTTTAAATTATTCATACAATATAAAAATAAATAATGGGTACATTTATGATAATATTAGGTCATTAGTTTCCTTATTTTTCATGTCATTGTCAAATTTTCATCTTATAAGGGAAATTATAGCCTATTAATATTTATTAATTAATTGGAGTGGTTTCGGTAAGAATTGTTTAACTGATGAGTTAATCAAAATAATGAAGTCTCAAATAATATAAAATTTCTATAAATTTCATTTAATAATTAATTTTATACAATATTATATTTATATTATAATTAATTATATTTTTGACATATTTAACCTTTAATATAGAGAAATTATATTATAATAATTCATCTATTCCCAGAAATAACATTAATTATATTTTGTAATAAATAATATTTTATTAAATGAATTATAATTCAAAAAATAACCAATATTCATCCATGTGGCTGTTTTGTTTCTTAACAAATTTCCAATTTTCTATTTATGTAACAATTTTCCTTTTATTGTAATTATTGTGACCTAAAAAGTGTAATATTTCTACTATAATGGCCATCCTAAAATATAAGGGTGAAAATAATACCTATATTTGTAAAATATATATTAAATTATAGTCTTTCAAAAACCCACATATTATCTAATAAATATATCAATTTGGGGGAAATTTGATATGTAATATAATATATATTAATTTATTCGATTAGAAAATTCAATGAATGTCACTCTCATAATAAAAGGACATTTCGTATCCAATTTTCATCAGTCATAAGTACCATTTAATTAGACCGATACATAAATTAATATGTTACTTCAATTATTTAAATATTATATTCATCTTATGTTTTTTAAAATATCAATTTTAAAGTGGTTAAGATGTAAAGTACAATAGGTTTTCTGATGAAGTTTTATATATTTTTACATTATGTTTTAGTTTTCAATCTTCATATAACTTCATAAAATACTCTTAAAACTTAATAAAATAAAAATTCATGCACATTAAATATACATATATGTTATTGTGTTAACATAATACTATATATGAATTTTTTTTTTCAAATTGTAAATGAATCTAATGTTATTTTATATGGAAGTCTATAGCATCATAACCCAATGAAATTTTTTTTATCTCATCCTCTCAAAAATAGTTATTATAATGGATTGGTAATTTATATATGATTTTTAATTCATATCTATCCTTCAAAAACTATAATATATCTCCAAATATATTAACTTTCAATCAATTAAAGAATGAAAATGATGTTTGTGCATATGTGTGCACTAGCACTTCCACAAATCATTGTGATTCGTTTTCCATCACCACAACACATGGATGATATTTATAAGCTTACATATAGGCATAACCTGTATGTTTTGATATAATTAACATTATATAATGATAAAACTGTAAATAACATCTTTTCATCATGGTTATTTAAAAAATAACATGTAACACATGCAGGGTTTCAACTGGTCATCTCTTGGAATGTAGCATATTTCCTTATTATAATCCTTCATCCATAGTAAGATTAAAAGAAATATTTGATTTATTAGAATTTTAATTAAGTAATAATTTTTATTTTGTTAATTATTGATCAATGACTTCTTTTACCATAGTTAATATAGTGAATTCATATTAGACATGTCAATTTAATATCTTCAAAACAACCATCATGAAATTAATTGATTAAGTGAATTAATATAACATTATAATAATTAAAATAAAAGTAAAAATAATATTGAAAAATGTTATTAATAAATTAAATAACTAACATATTTTTAATAATCATGAGTATAAAAAATATATGGTATATTTTATACTTGAAGAAAAATAATTTCTTATAAATTTATCTTCATTGAGACATATTTTAAATCCATACAACTAATTTATTTTATAATTCGTATAATCCCACATATAACATTTTATATCCAGACATAATACATCATTGTGTTTTATATTTAAATTTTAATTATTTCATCAATGTTGATATTAATTCAATCATACCAAATAGAAAGAGGTTTATAAAATTTATATTCATTCAATATGTTATACTTTTGTGTCTATGATTATTTATTTATTGATTATATATAAAATGATATTTGATTATATTATGTATTACATCAATTCATTATGTTATGATTGAAATTTTTGCACCTAATAAATTAATTTTTAAATTTACACTATAGTGATATATTAATTATAATAGTTATTCATATATGGTAGACTAATTTAGGGAGGTCATTCTTCCATTGTGGCCTTTTCCCCTTCTCAAAAACCCCCTCGGCGATGCACTAGGCATTGATGGAAATGATTCCCCTATCTGTGTTAGAGGGGGGATATCAGCTTTATTAATCCACAAATGATTATTTATTCTCAATCCTCCCATTCACGAATCCTTTTTTTATATTTTGGAAATCCTAGTTATGCTGAATGTTCCAAATCAGTATTGTGCATCACTGCATCATACACTCTCACCATCCATGTTAAAAATGATGCACTTATCTTATGCATAACATGGTGGATAATTTCAGAAATCATCATTCTTTGTTAATACTTTTTATCGATTTATTTTCTTATCAAATGGTAAATTAAAAGACATATTTAGGGGATTGTTTAAAAAGGGAATATAATGATCAGGTATATATTGATGGATAACTTGATTTTCACAAGGTCTAAGGCACATAAAAAATATAATGGGTTCTTCTTATATACCCTATGTTTGAAAATTTACTTACATATATATAATGATGATTTATTTTCAGTGATCACTGTATTTTTTCACGAACATCCATTACTTTTTCCAAACACCTCTTTGAGGCGTATTCTATGATATCTTGTTACCAGTTTTATTTTAATGATAGTTGAACAATTTTTTTAGTGATCCAATTTATTATAAAATTTATTTTGGGGTTTGTTTTTTTAAGATTCCATTTGAGTGGATCTGGAAATCTATTAGAGAATAATTTCATTGGGAGGAAGAAAAAGTCATTAAATAATGTGTAGATAACTGTTCATCATTCGGTAGGTAAGTATATTTTCTACATTATTATATTGTTTGTTTTAGAATTTGTAGGTGAAGATTAAAATGGTAGGTATTATATAACTAGTGATGCATTTAGGTGGATAATGTAGTGAAATCTAATATGGTACATCATAATGAAATCATGGAATATGAAAGAAAAATTAACACATAGCCTAAAGTTGTGGATATATTTTATTGATGGTAGCGATATGTGTGTGATAAAAATCCAATCTAGGTTCATCAATAGTGAAGGGAAGTATAGAGGGAACATGAATTTGGTTCCTAGATTAGTAGGAAATGGAAATATACATTATGTTAAGAGGTGTTAATACATGTAAATTATCTTATTGTGGTTATAGTCTAAGAGACAAAAAAGGAAGTCCAAATAGATGTAATGACCTGGAGACAGATATACATGTGGCATTATCTGAGAGGGGGTAATGAGAAATTTATTTAATATGAAGTATTATGTGGAGATATTAAACACAATTTATATAAAATACTATTTAAAAAGAATTTATAAATCGGGGAGACATAGGAGAAAATTAATCCAACACTGGACAATCAAACATAGAAAAATGATGAGTGGGGATCCAATGGGATAGAAACAGATGATGAGAGTATGAGAAACATCTCTAGAGATAATTAAAAAGTTTGAATTAAAAGTATAATTCACTTCTTAAGAATGAATAACTTTAATAATGGTTGTAAATAATTTTGGAGTTGTATTTTGACCAAAAGTAAAAAACCCCAAAGGTAGGAAGGAATATCACCATTTACCCAAAACAATGAAATCATGGTCTACCAAAATTTTCAACCATAAAGAAAAATGGATGATGGGAATGAAAAAAATTAGAAATACTTGAGAGATAATCATACAACCTAGGTTTTTAATTGTGGAGGAGTCCATACTGATTAAGCCCACCTTTGGAAGAAGAAGATATGTTTGTTAAAATAATTCATCTCACTCACACAAATTATGAACATTGTGACTATTTCAAAAAGAAATAAATCAATTTAATCATAGTATTATTTGAAACCAAATTAAGGGTGGAGGATTTTATCCATATTCCCAAAATGGGGTATTAATATGATGATCATAACCTAGAAGATCCAAAATTAATGTTATTACAATTCACTAGAAATTATATACAGATAATGTTTTTAAAAGACATAATTAATACATTAATGGATTCCAGATATCTTAGGGGTTTTAAAAAATTTTGATTTTAAAATTTTTGGGAAATAATGATTGGGATTTTTCCACTTATTTTTGGATTATCATTTGTTAGAGTTCTCACTTAACCCTTAAATGTGTCATCTTTGAAATAAAATCATTGTATTTAGGTGTTGATTTTTTAGGACGTATATTATGCTAAACAAATATCCTCTATTATTAACTGTATATTCTAATCATTGATTTTATATATCATTATTATATTTATATTGATTTAATGAAATGATTAATTTTTTGTTAATTCATTCATATTGGTTATTATGCAAAAGACATCACAACAGAATGTCTTTATTTCTCAATCACAATTTTTTTTGAATTTTGTTAATAGTCTTATATATGGGAACTATATGACTGTTATGTCTCAAAAAAAATATTTTCCTTAAATTATATCTAAAAATTAATAAATTTATTTTCTTTTTCCTCAATTTATGTACTCAATATACTAAAATATAGTTTTTATAGAAAACCAATATTGTTTATCAACTCTGTCGTGAATATTTTTTTCCATATCCATAATTTTTATGAAATATAATATAACATAATTAAATTTTTTATTATTTAATATAATTTATTAACCTCATTGAAAAATTTATAAAATGGTTTAAATGGAATATTTTTTTATCATTTTTTGAATGTGGTAATTATTGATGTTTAACAAAAAATTTGATATTAATTACTGTTTTAACATACACTACATGAAAAAAAGTTCATTCCATTACAAAAAATAAATTATTTGAATCATAATTTATTATTTTCTATGGTTCTATTAATAGAAAATTGTTTTCCATATAGTCTATAAATATGAATTTTTTAAAAATTATTTTCAATGTAATGGTGTTATATTCCCCAAGATTATTTGTAATGATTTATTAAGGAGTATATATTCATAGAAAACAATAACACAATATTTTATTTATTATCCAATATGTTTATTTTGTTATTATAATAACCATATTAATTATATATATGGTGTTTATGACTGAAAATAGGGAAATTAGTAACATTTAATATAGTCGCTTTTCATCATAAATAATTATATTGATTGTGTTTATCCTTATTCATATGATTAATGAATTGGACTTAGAATTTTTTTGGTGGGACCTAATAAATACCATTTAATAATCAATATCCATCCAAATGAAAACTATTTTTGGTATTTTGTTGAGACGCGGAAACTTTATTTATAATGAACTCAAATGTGGCCCTTACACAAATGTTTTTATATCCAACATTATGCTTTCCGTCATAATAAAATTAATAATTAATTCCAAAGTGATTATTTTAAATGTTATGATATACAAGGTTGTGGTTCAAGGGAATTTGATAATTTATAATTTATTATTCAATCATTCCTTACTTCTGCAATTTTTTCGTCATTTCCAAATTATTTACTAATTTAAATGTGTTTTTGGTTATTTACCTTGAATTATTGATTGTGACTTATTTAATCATGATATATTCTACATTAAACAATCCTTTCTAATCATTTGAGATCACTATTTTTTTTATTCTTTTCACTATGATATAAAAAGGATTCTTTTCATGAGATTAAGGGCGATGATTTTTTTACATTCAAAATAATTTTTATTTTATTATCTCAAATTTATTTTGATATTTATGTAGGTATCTAGTATAACAATAGTACTAATAGATATAGTCCTTCAGTATGTTATTTCATATATCTTTTTACAATATAACTATATAACCACAATCATTGGTCTAATAGAGTAGGGGTCTTTACAAACACCGGGTATATTTATGGATCATATGAACAATTCATTATATGAGATCATTTATTAATGTTTTATAGTATATATTATTTATATTTTAAATAATATTAAATTTATGCGGATCATTATAAATATATAAAAGTATTTTATAGTTTTAAAAGTATTTATTTTTTTTGTAAAATATAGTAAACATTAATTTTTTTATTGAAAGTATTTTTATTTACTTTTTAATATTGACTCAAAATATGAAACAACTAGTTATATAGAAAATTATATAGTCATTGATGAGTTTACAAGACAGAAAATTGTCAATGATGATCGAATTTTTCTATTAGTATGTCACTATCAATATTTTGATAAAAACATTTATTGTTTATCACGCCCACATACCAATTAAAAAAAAGATAGTTAAAAATATTTGGATAAATTAATTTGGAAAATATTTTGAGCAGTTTAAAATATTATTGTTTAATTATCTATTATTTTAATTTCTGTGAAGAAATAGATGATTTATCATCTATAGTTTTTTTCATTTAAATCTCTTTTGTTTTCTTATGTTGCAGAATACTTAGGTAATTTCTTATGCATTGCATCAATTGAAATCCCTTGAATAAAATTATCTAATCCGCGATATATAAGTTTTTAATATAGATTTTTTCTTAACTATTTGAATTAATCCTTAATATGGTGTAAAATTTAAAACTTATATAATTCTTAGATGTTCAATGCATATATTCTTTCAATAACTAGTTAAAATGTGGAAAAGATATTTTTGGAATTCAGAAAGGATTATGATTACACATTTCACTATTATACATGTAATGAAAACAAAGTAGATTTTCTCTTATGACAAAAATATAATGCATTGTTAAATATGATCCATTTGGAAGATCATTAATAATTTAATGATTTTATTAATGTTTAGTTGGATTTTTTATATATAAAAACACCATCAACTTTGACACAGGTATCATGAAAATCGATCTGTTCTAAAAACAGATATGAGATATTTTATGGATTTTTTTGGTTTACATAGAAAGGTTAAACATGTTAAGGATATAATATTTCATTTGATTAATGCTGAAAATAAGGTATTATTATATTCAAGAGCATATTATGTGCTGTGAGTGATTTTTTGTTAAATAATGAATTCTTTATTTATTCTCATAACTCTCAATATTTTTACTGATTACTCTATGATATATAGAGACCCTAATTGATATTATTGGTGGGATGGAGTGAGGAAAAATATTAATTATTTTTCCATGAAATATCATAGAAGTCAATATGTTAAGGATATATAAAATATTTTAATATTTATTCATTTTCTTTTCAAAATTCAATAAAGCTAATGAGAGAATCTCCCCCTATATATTCTTATGGGATTTTAGAATACATAACAATGTAATAATGTGATTTTGTTTATTATTGAACATATGATATATTTTTTGCATTTTCATCCAATTTGAGAAAATAACCCTACAGATCAACATGCTATAATCAATATTATAAAGGCTATTAAGTTACATTGACTCCTTATATTTGTTTAATCCTATCATGATCAAAATTTAAATCCAATTAATTGAAAGGATATATAATGTTGATAGATACTGAATAACATTTTATTACATATTTTTATCACCAATATAAGGGATATTGAAAGAAAATTGTTCATACATTTGAATGTATGATTCATACAATCTCGATATATTATAATGGATGTGGGGATAAACTACATTCTACATTATATATTTTTTATAATAATAATTTCATTAAATTTTATGAAGGAATCCGTTTAAGAATTATATGGCATCACAAAACACTAGCTTTTTGGGTAAAAGTTTTTTAGGGAAATTTGATGGATTTAGAATTGGTAGAAGATTACATTGAGAATATAAATAAGAATTCACAGTATATAATGATATTTTTTAGTGTGGATAAGAGTTATCAAGATAATTTCATTGAAAATATTTCATTTAATGTGGGGTCCTATAATTTATAAAATTATATCCTTGGAAATTTATAGTACATTTTTTGAAGGAACACAATACGAGTTCTAGGCTATATTAGTCAGTTAAATATTATGTAAAAGTGGATATAGTACTTGCTGAATGGAAATAAATCTATTTCATCTCTGGAACGTGATACGCTTGAATTTTTATTATTATTCAAACAGGCACCTGATGCATCTCATGTCATAATACCTAATGTAGTCCTCTAGGATTAAAAATTTTCATATGAGGAAAATACATTTGAGATACTAGATCACAAAGTGTAATTATTAGAGAATATCGTTAAACACCTGGTTAATGTTTTGTTGAAGAAAAATACGATTGGGGAAGAAACAAGTAAATATTAATAGTCTATAAGGTAATAATAACCTTAGTTGTATAATTAATGAATAAATTTTTTATAAAATAATTTATATTAAGGGGAATAAATTGAAAACCAATGTAATCCTATAAATAAATAAATTTTATGAATTATATTTATTCATTTTATATGTTAATTTTCATCACCATTTCATAACTAATTTATATAATTTTCTAATAGAAAAAAATATGTATAACTGAAATAATTTTCCACATATTACAATAATTCATATTAAATTTTGATTTTATAATTTTTTAATGAAATATTATATTAATTATATTTTTTTATAAATTATCATGGTAAAATATTTATAAAATATTTTTTGAACCTTTATGTTATAGTGGATTTTTTGGGTGACTTATAAAGTACAACATTTGATAAATACATTGAATTTTAGGATATAATCATGATATAATAATTAAGGGAACTTTTATGAAACCATTACTATATAAAAATAAATATTTAATGAGTAATAAAATTTATTTGAGAATATAATTTTTTAAATAAACATTATTGCTTCAAATTTTATAAATATAAGTAATATTTTTATTGAAATAAAAAAACAGTTGGTATTCACTTTAAATCCAGTATTAAATGGATTCATTTATGTGTTGGTTAGTTTTGAAAATAATACATATATATTGTTAATTATACATGAAAAATTAATTTCATTAAAATCATTATAATAATTTATATATTTTTTAAAATATTATTTATTTAAAAAATTATTTTTAAAAATTTTTCGTTCAATGCATTTAGTGAAAGTATATTAAAATTATTTTTAACAAAAAATATAACATTAATTCTAGACAATGGATTATAAATTTATAATCATCAAATTAAAATTTGGTAATGAGTTCGATTTCATTTTTAGTTATAATGAATAACTTTCAGGGTAATATTTGGTCACTGTGGTAAAGGATAATGGTTTAATTAAGTGGGTAAAATAAAATATATGATTTAAAATATCTACAAAACATTACTAAATATGATTTTTTTCCATATTTAAACCATACATTATCATATAATTGAAATTTGAATAATTTTTCATCACATTCAATCTCAATGACATTTAATATATTTTAGAGATCATAATATTTTATAGGATACAATCATCTCCTAATCATGTTCTTGAGTTATTTGTCTCACCAAAATCATATTCATTTATATATTAATTTATATACCAATTATAGATATCTAAGGATAATTTAAAAATCTAAACATAATTCATTCATGTTTATTTTTCCATCCCCTTACTTAAAATCTATTTTAACCTACTATAAATAGTGAACATATAATCATTAGTATAGATAAATGTTATTCTAATTATAGTAATCTATTTTCTATATAATTTAAAAAATATACGAAAATAAATTTTTGCTTGTATGTACATGTTCATACCATATCCATGAAGTGATGTGTTCCATAAATCATTAAAACAACACATAGTTGATTTTAAATATAGATTGTATGAATATATATAATATTTATTAAATAATTATAATTTTATGTCATAATGATACTATCTAAATCCTTAAAATTTTTGTCACTTGAATATTGTTTTTAAACTCTTTTGTATTTGTGGA
This sequence comes from Viscum album, assembly GCA_963277665.1. Lineage (NCBI taxonomy): Eukaryota > Viridiplantae > Streptophyta > Magnoliopsida > Santalales > Viscaceae > Viscum > Viscum album. The sequence continues at coordinate 1,542,277,688 of OY728161.1, read as the reverse complement.
CAACCACCCCTATAAATTGATGTATTTTTTTCATTTCATACTCACATTGATGTTAAAAAGGAATTATTTATTGATTTAAAATCAAATTTGAAATATTCTTTAAAATATTATTTAAAATATGTGAATTAAAATATTTATATACTCCATTTTCTTTTCGAAAATTAGATAATTTTAAATATTTATTAGGTGTGTGTTATAACTACCAATTTCATGAATAAATCCCTTTAATTTTTTAGGAAAACATTAAATGGACATTAAAAAATATATTTAAATCAAATATTTTAGTAATTAATTTTTTTAATAATATTTAGAGCATTTAATAATTCCCCATATGGCCATAGTCAACACCTTAAATAATTTTTGGGTTAAAAAACATCAAAACATATAATGTATATTTAAAAAATAATAACTAAATAAAATTAAAGTAATAAATGAATTAAAAAATAATGATAATCGAATGAACATGAAATTTATTTTATACTAAATAATTAAGATAATATATTTAATCAGGATTATAATAATGTACAATGTTTGATTGGAAATAAGTTAAGGTATTTTTCTTTATTTACATGTTTAAATTTTTCTATTAAAAAATCAATCTTATATTTATATTTTCTTAAAAAAATTAAATAATGTTTCTATCCATATGCTAATCATTTTTAGATTCATTTTATCAATATTTTCCATTTATAATTGTTTTTAAAAAATATCAATTTAAAAGTTAACATTTTTGTTACACTCGAATATTTTTATAAAAATGAAAATGAATTATTATTTTTTATATTTAGCACAAAATATCCTTTTCCCACTATAGATTTTTTCATTTATAATGCATAATATTATACATGATTTTATGAATTTCCCAAAATCTGATATTTCTATTCTTCTAAAAATATTTTATTTTTAATATTCTCCTAAATACAAATATATATTTGAATTATTTTATTAAAAAATGAAACTTTTTCTTATAGTTTCAACAAATCATTTTGGGATTTTTATAATGAAAAAGTGATATTTTATAAAAACATTTTTATGATATAGAACATGGAAATTACATTTTATAGTGGGTGAGACTATTTTATATCTCTCTTACTCATTGGGAATTTATTTAGTCTTTGAAGACCAAAATTTTAAGATCTACAATTTTGATACTCTTATAAAAAGGGTTCAATGAAGGGGAATAAAACTAAATTAAGTATTATTCCTCAAGATTATATCATGGGTTTCTATGATTTATATGGATTCTAAAATGATTTATTATATTCAATGTTTAATTTTAAATGTGGTTATTTTTTCTTTATATTCTCATGTTTTTTGTGAAAACATTGATATTTTTTTGGGTTTTTTGGTTTTCCACAATACTAATAGGGTTCCTTTGTTTATATATCCCATAGTATGGTTTTTTATCACATAACATATTTTTTAATATTATTCATATGATGTAAAGAAGATTTAGAACTATTAGTAGTTCAATAATTCCTTTATAGTTACTCATCCTAAAATAATTCAATGTTTCATTAATGAAATAGTGGTATATATTTTGGAAATTTTTTATTATGGAATAATTTACCATGTCGGGAAGTTTCCAAAATATAAATTACTATATACCATTTTCCCTTAAAATATTATACATAATAGATATTGGGAATATAATAATATGAAATCATTTCTGAAAAATAAATAATTATATGTGGTTTAAGATATGGAGAATTATATTAAGTTAATAGATCTTACTATTTAGTGTGTAATTATTGTATATATATTTTCCATAAAAGAAACTAATCTTGAAATAACTTATGATAAAATTTTGGAATTTAGGATTCAATGAATCCTCAAATATTAACATTTATACATATTAAAGATGATAATGAGATACATATGAGGGACAGTTAATTATGGATTATATACAAAGGAATGAATAAGAATGTGTTATAAAAATTCTCTTGTGATTATTGGTATGGTGATACGGTGGAAAAACATCAAGTGAAAGTACATTTTCATTTAAAAAGTATGTGTTGGTTGTTTTTGTAAAATTAAGAAACATATAACACATTGTACAACTGAGGTATTATAGTTATGTATTAAAATATCATATTTATAAAATATTTCACAGATTTATTTATAGAATGATCTAGGTGAAAATGTAAAATAAATAATTGTGATCGTCTTTGAATATTATAGTTCAATTTGTCTCATTAAAACACTAGAGAAACAAATTCAGAATAATCATGTTAAACGCATATATATTTAAATATATATATTTAATAAATAAAATGTGATGCATGAAAATTTTTAATTATTTTTGTGCATACCTATAAAGTAGTAACATATGTTATTAAAAAAGTATTAGCTATGTCGTTTTACAATAGAAACTAGTTGATCATTGGATTTCAATAACTTTTTCATTTTGAGTAATTTTTAAAGTATTCCACTTTCTCAATTGTATATCATGATTAATATTAGTTATTATATTTTTATTATGATTCTTATAACATAATAATTGTATCATGAATGGGTGTGATAATATTCACATGTAATTATTGAAGGAATTTGAAAAGTTACTAGTACTCAATGGATTCATCTGTATTTTTTAATATGCTATATTTTTTACAAAACATATCCTAGGGTAATACGGTATTGAAAATTTTATTATTAATACATCAGATTTGGAATATGGATTTCCATTTAATTTTATTATTTACGTTACATATAAATAATAAATAACATATTCAAGGAAAATATTTTGTTAATGATTTATTTTTTTGGGAGTGTGGAGAAGCTAGAACACATTATAATGATGGTTGGGAATTAAATAAAACATAAAATAGGGTTTTCATTAGACATTATATTGTGAATATTTTTCTTAAAATTACAGTTTGATAAATATTTGATATGTTGTAAAATATTTCCTTTTTTATGAGATAGATGAAATCAAAAAATGTAGTTAATTTTCTAATAAATTTGACGACAATTTAGTGAGGTATTTTTTAGTAAACAAATGCAGTTAAAGAAGTATACTTATGTTCATAAAGATCATTTTTAAAGGATATAATTATAAGGATAAAGGTGATATATATAGATTATATATTTACTCATGTCATCAAAATAAATACCCTGAGGATATTTTATAACATTTTAAGGGTTAATTTTATTTTCTTATAGACCTTCTGGGCCGATATAAGGATAAGAATGATCATTGTAAGTAAGATTTTGGTTATCATATGTTTGTGTTTATTTCTTATAATGAGAAAATGAAATCTTTTTTAATGATAATATTATCTTAAATGAGGAAAATATTTCCCTTAAAAATTTTATATGTATTACGATGAAGATTTATATGTTTCTCATTTGGGTATAATTTGATCTTTATAAAGATAATTTTTAAAAAATAGAATGGATGACGCCCATTAATAATGTAGATAACTATATTGAAAATGGTTACAATATAAATATAATTTCCATACATCAAAAGGATTATATACCATGTGAAATTTAATAATTATTAAGATGTTGTATAAATTTTTTTATATTTTATACATAATAAATCCTGATGCTTCTCATTTATACAAACATACACTTATGATCTACTCACATTCATACAAATGGATTTCATAGAGAATTTTTATATTAATATAATATTGAAATTTATTATAGAAAGAAATTGTATAAAATATTTATTACATATGATATGACATGGAAAAATAATTTAATAAATATCAATGAATTTCATGTAAATTTAATTTTTATAATTCTGTCATGGATCTCACCTTACTATGAATGAATTAATGTATATTTCAGATTATTATGACTTAAAATGAATTATGTGATTAAAATAACATATTCATAATGATGAAATATTCGGTATATTTATTAAGGATGATATACTCATATTAAATATAGGGAACTATTATTAGATATATTGAGATTTAAATATTTACAATATGGGAGATATTTTTTAAAAAACTACATTATTTCAGTAAAATATCTATATTTCATATGATTAATGAGGGGACCATGATGTTCCACTATGATACCATGAATATATAAAACTGATAACCATAAATATGTTTAAGAAGAAGAAAAAAAATTAAAATTTTTCAACTGCTCAATAATTTTAGTGATCATATTTGTTATTATAGGTCATTTTAGAAAACTGAATGTTGAATTATATTGTGAATCATTGGATCATGAAGTGTAACATAGATAAAGAGTTAGTATTAAACCAAGGATTACTAGTTATCTTTTTCCAATCCTTATATATTATTAAAACATGGACTTACAAATTGCACAGACAACTTTCATTAATATGGACATCTGGTCCTGGTCATCTAAAAAAACAATTTCCCCACAGACATGTGATACTCTACCTAGGGGTCACCCACATTCTCAAACTAATAATCAATGAAATAAATTCTGACATAGAACAACAATTAGTCGTTATTTATTCTTTCCCCTCATTCATTCTCACCAATGGAAACATCCCTGGAGGAAACCAATCCTGACCATCACACTAGGAAAATAACACTTAATTATAGAGTTTTAATCATGTGGGACACTTAAAACCAAGATGAACCTTAATGTGATGACCCTTATAATATTGTTATTTACCCAATTATCAGCATATGATTTTATATTCAACCATACCCCCATCCCATTTAGTTAATAATTTTCTAATTTTTGACACTATATATCAACCCATGCATTACCACCCCAAATATTGCTTAGTTAGTCATGTTATAAAAATGTTAAAACTATCCCCAATAATTTCTTAGACACACCACCGTAACATGATCATAAAATCCATAACTATATAATTTGAGACCCTATATCTCAACCAAGGTAGTTACACTACACATTAAATTGGGTTCCTCCTTTGATACGAATATGGCAATCTCAGCCTTACTGACAACACATACTTCCTTCCTTGACATGGTCGTTAGGTCCTGGACTTCTAGTAACCATATGTTACTCAATAGAAATTTGGTCCCCTACATGGGGCCCATATTTGAGATCAAATATATCACCAGACTACAAATTGTCCTCACATTCCTACAGTTTTCCTTTTAGCATGTTTTTCCTCAAACAAAAACACAATTTTAAACATCTCAGGATGTCTCCAATAATGATCACTAATTCAGTTGAATAATGCATAAATATTGAATTTTGATCATTTATCTTCTTGAAAATAATGATAATCCCATTCATATGACCTGTACCATTAATTAATATATCCAATTATATTATTTGGGTGATAATTTCAACACCACCCTCACACTCTATTAAATAACATTGTCCACATTGTGAACCAAAAATCTAAAACCAATTATTTCATCTACACTTAACGATGGGTTATCCTATGATACAATTTTGACATTTGGGACTTGATGAAAGAACATACAAAGCCACCTTAAAATGGTCATCGATTAATAGTTTTATAGTCCCAATATTTTTTAAAAAAACATGGTCTCATTCCCTGGTCCCACCCATGTTCTTGAATGGATCATCATACTAATGAAGGCACATAAACACTGACATTAATAAAGTTTTGCGGTATTGGGCATCCAAGAACCTTAGGTTACCACATAGACAGGTTTTCCCCTAACATGGTCCCATGAAATTTCTTAAACAGATTATAATATTAAATACAATCCCCATATTCCAACATGTATTATATCATTCATTCAACACTGCATTTTTTAGTTTTTGAAAAAAATATCATAAAAAAAGGGTACCATGGGAAAGGACAAAAATAAAAGTCTAAGGAGGTTGAAAATAATGAAGAATGAGTTAATATATTTTAATAAATTCTATCCCCTATAGTTTTAGTTGAATAATGAAGGAAAAATAGGTCATGTTGATCCCTTGTTCGGCCACAGTCACGGATGCAACATGATCTGCCACAATATTTCCCTCGCACCACATATGAAAAACATGAGTGTTGTTTTTGAAGATGCCCTTAAATTTTATTATTATATAGGAAATATACCAAGGAGTGGGTATATTAACATGAATAGATTCATGAATAATCATATAATCAGTTTCAACTTCCTCAAGATTAAAATTTTCTGGACACAGAATTTAAGTCATGTGAATATCTCTTTTTTCCTCTTCCTGAATGGTGTTCGACTTTCCATTATGGGCGATGAAAGCAAGAAGAAAAAACCTTTTTAAATCCCAAAATACCCCGCATCCCTGCATAATCCACAGCATACCAGAACCATCAAAATTGAATTTGTAACCCACATTTGGGAGAGACCAAAAAACCTAGTTTCCCATTAAATAATAACTATGATAATGGATTAAAGGGATATTCACCTGCATGATTCTTAGAGGGGGGGAATTAATCAATTACATGGAACCACTAACCAAATCAATCATGAGGTACATTGTTCTTGTGACATCATATCTTCATCTAGAAACAAGGCAGTCAAATCTAGATTTATTTCTCTCTTACCAAATACACAACCAACACGCATTAAGAATCAGTGCCCTAGACCTTTTTTATGGTCTTCCACCATTCAGACCAGAGAAAAATGATTCCAGAAAAGAATCACCAAATATTTATATGAAGAAAAATCCCAATGAACTCACCAAAACATTCATAGACAATCATAGAGTATTCTTCTTCAAAAAAGTGATGATTGAAATCCTCCTCCGTGTGAATTGTGCAGTAAAGAAATTAAGAGACAATATTAATAAACATCCTTCTCACATTATTATATGTAGGTAAGGCCGGTTTTATAATCCATCTTATTGATAATATTATTTTATAAGGAAATTTTTTGAATCATAAAAAATTTATCTAGGTTTATGGTTTCTCATTTGAATTAATGATCTTATGAATGTCCTTTGTAGTAAAAACACTAATTAGAAGCAGTGAAAACACATTTGTCCAGATCCAAATTTAATTAAATAATATAAACACCTCCCATTTATCTTTGTTCAAAAATTAATTAGTTAAACTAGGATATATACATGCCTCTCTAGAAAAGATAAAAGGCCCTGGACATTTCGGAAAACCAACTATGGAACCTGCCGAATTATAATTCCAAAAATAAATATATGATTTCCTAATAATCAACCATGAGTGTTTCTAAATAGATGAAATAATATTACGGATCAAATACCAAAATGTATAATAATCAATAAAATATTCCAAGGAACCGCTTCCTTGAAAAGACATAATTTTACCCCAGAGAGTATGCTCCTCCACTACCTCCCATGCATGTTTTTCTTGCATGTAGTGCATAACATATATTATATTCATGACATTAAGTCTACCCTCATGTATGGGTAATTCCAATAAATCCAATGAATTCTAATGTTGGTTATCCTGAAGAAGAGAAACCCATATTAAATCACCCAAGATTCTGTCAATATTGTCCAGAACCCCCTTATGCACTTTGATGGATGGAAGAACATGTATAGGTATATCCAGCAAATGAATGTTGATTAAAGTAATCCTGACACCAATGGTTAAATAAAATTTTTTTAAATTAAATACATGGTTCATAATTTTTTTCATAATTACATTAAAATCATTGATTTTAGTACAAACAAGGGATATAAGGGACCAAAGATTATTCAATGGAATAGAACCTCTCTGTATATTTAGCATTCTAGATGAGTAGGAAACTTTCTAATCCCCACATTTTTCAAAAATATATATATTACTTCTGTCACACTTGATAGTTTTTCAACTCCAATAACTGTAGTCATCCATAATTTTAATGAGAACCCAACTGATCTAGCACCGCGGTTGATAAGAATCAGGGTATCATCCAAAAACATATAGTGGGAGATTTTCAGTTGATTCATTTTTCATTGTTACAGAATTAGGATTCATGTAGATATTTTCTTATTAATAAGGAATCAATGAGTATCATGAATGAGAATAGAATGAGTCAGGGTAATGGGATCTCCTTGTCATAGCCCATGAGTAGCCTCAAAAAACTGGGAGATTTACCATAAAAGAAACTCCCATATAGAAAGAGCTCAACCAATGAAGCAGAATATTGTGACCCATGAGGAGACGCCCAAAAACTTAAGGACTCTGATGATAAAACCCCATTCCATTCGTTCATAAACATTATTCATATCATGATTATAATCAATGTTTAAGCCATGAAATTTAAATTTTTTATCATAGATCAATTCCTTAGACAAGGAAACTGCTCCCTGAATAGATTGACCTAGAAAGAAAACATGTTTCCCATAGGAAACCAACTGTAGTACATGAACCGATAGTCATGAGTTTATAATGATTGAATGAATTTCTTATGTAAAATTTCTCATGCTCACTGACCTATAATCCCGAATACAACATGGATTTTTAGTCTTAGGAACCATTACCAATGTTGTAGTACACATGGGCCTTGGGATAGAACCACCACAAAAGAAATCCTGGATGGCCAATATGAGATCATTCTTTACCACATCCCAAGATCCAATATAAAATGATCCTATAAAACCATCCGGACCTACAAAACTCTTTGGGGTAAGCTTCATTATAAAATTATTGATTTATTTCTCATTATGGATAGATTCTAGAAAAATAATTTCCTAAACATACATTATATTTGGTATTTTCGTAAATAGATTTGTATTCCTACTTGGATATCCAGTATCAATATTGGGATTAGTATCGGCAACTAAATATTTGGAGAAGGATAAGGTTACATTTACAAAAATAAAATTCATCCAAGAATGGTCCATATTCAATAAGAATATTTTGTTTAACACACTTCCTACAATCCATAACAAATGCTAGGAAATAGGATGAGTTTCATTTTCCTTTATTAAGCCATTTCACTATAGCTCTTTCATGATTAATACGTTCATGTTTTATGATCAGGTTGGCCATATAACTTTTCTTACAAGAAAGATCCTTAAGGATCATGTAATCTCATATATCTTCAAGAAATATTTACATATGATCAAATTTCTATTTATGAAATTCCATGTTTGGTTGATAAGAGGGATACCTTTCTCCCAAGAATGAATCTTATATTTTTGTTGTTTCAACATTTTATGAATGGACACCCAAAAATATGCTTGAATTAGTTCCTTCCAACAATCCATGGAAATCTGATGATAATCATGCATACCATTATATTAATCATAAAAGTAGAAACATTTATTTTCCTACATGTTTGGAGGATAAGAACCAAAGAAAATGTGAGTTATCTTAAATTCCATGGACAAGATAGTCCACCTTAGCATTCTGGAACCTAGAAACATCATGTACAATAGCTATAAAATGATTAAGATATCTCCAGAAATGCTGAATTCATTTAATGTTCTTACATCATGTTAAGTCATCCCCAGAATATCCCATATCAAGAAGCCCCATCCTGGCCACAAACTGGACGAAATTCAAGCTAGCCACATCAGGAAATTCACCCCTCCCTTTCATATCATTTGGATCAGCAATTATGTTAAAATATCCACTAAAAATCCATGGATCTTCCCCCAGATAAAAACTATTCAATTCTGACAATAAGGTCTCCCTCTTTTGTGTGTCACATAATCCATACAGGGAGAAAATAATCCCCAACTCCACATATCTGATGAATTTCACTGTAATGTATTGTTATCCCGCCATAAACAGATCCAAAGAAAAATATTTATTTCAGAAAACCCATATATGTTGAGTATCTGGTTCTGCATGCATACCTACATTCAATCTGAGTTAATGAGTAAACTACGTAATCATACTTATATTTTGTTAGTTCTAAAAAATAGTCGTAATATACACATTATACTTTTAAATTTCCCTTTTCATGAAATCATATTTCACCCAATGACCAATGTCACCTATATTCCAAATGATTATTAGAATCATTAGAATAATTTATTACTTGATTTGGCCACATGTATCTTGGTTGGACACGACATGGAGGCTAGATAATCCATAATATTGAAAAGTCACGCTCACGTTAAAACACTATATTCTGAAAAAATATAGATTTTGTAAGAGTATTCAAGAGAGAATGATACCACCTACAATCCTTACTCATATTTCTCAAAGATAATAGGTTATTTCATTTCTTATAAACTAGAGGAATCATAACATCATGAAATCGGACACCCAAATTTTGATGGGAGAGAGAAAACACGTGGGTTGAATACCTATGCCTTATATTCTCATCTCATAACTTAGTTCCCTTTTTTAATTACTTGCAAACACCTTGGGAGGTAATGTTTTCATCAATCTCAACTAGGGAAGAGGATGAATAAGATATGGGCTTAGATAACAAAGCACGGGGTCTCATAGAACCAAACTAGGAGGAAAATTTAATAAATAACCCTTCCCATAAAATCTCGGTGAATTCTAAATTTAGTGAAATATATATGAAAACATCTCTAATAATGATAGAGCATATATATTCTCCCTCAGTTTGAAAACAAAAAATCAGTAATAGAAAAAATCACTAATATCATGAAACATCTCTTTGGATGACTTTTTAATAGGTGACGTCGATTTATTGAAAGAAGAATATGGATTAATAATAGAAGAATCAAAACTTGATATGGGTACCTTAATAGAGACCCTACTGTAAGTAAAAGGAATGAAGTCCTTATTAACCTGGGTATCTATAAAGATGAATATTTTTCTATTTATTTTCTTTAAATTATATGGGAATTTTTTGAGTCCACGAAAATTGATGACGCATGATTCTGAGGCTCGTAGTGCCCAAAAATAAATTTATAAACTTTTTTTCGTGTATGTTTAGTAAATGTGCGATCATATTTTTTTATATTTTGAACAGATTCATAGAATTGAAATCTGAGGACACCATTGAACTTGCAGTGCTGGTTTCACTTAAGGAGACATTCATGTCGACTGCAGTAGGTCGAGAGTGAAAGTTAGATTTCGTACTTTTCGTGGGTGTGTTAAAAGAATAAAAATAAAATAAAATATCTTTATTTTAATTTTCTTGTTGAAACCTTCATAAGAGTTATGGAGGAAGGGACCACCCGAGTTTGAAACCTCCTTTTTGGATTTTAGTGGTGGGGACCACCTGAACCCTTCTTTAATGTGGGGAAATTCCTTGGAATCCTCCCATTAAATTGTGCCAATCTGAATTCAATTTAATGTTCCATTAAATTGTGCTAATGTAATTCAATCTAATGTTTCACTTAATTGTGCCAAATTTAATGGGCCAAATAACCAAATTAATTATTCCAACCTTAATTAATTTGATAAATTTATTTTAATATATGTTGGCTCCTCATTTCCGAGTTTGAAATTGTTGTAAAAGGAGAGTTGGGAGATCCTTGGAGAATTGGGAATAACTTTCTCCAATGAAGATCCACCCCCAAAGAAGAATGAGGAACCGACCCTGATCCTGGATCAGAAGCGTCTTGCAAAAGCGAAGAACGCCAACATTCTTTATCGACTACATCTTTCTTCCTCGCGCCACCTCTAATGATATAATAGATGTAGGGGTTTTATATATGTTTGAATTTATTCATTTGAATCCTCAAATCCTAATTTCATGACGATGATGGCCCATCAAACATGGCCATCGTCCCGCACATTAAATATTCTTATCTTCATGTTTTTTCTTCGCGTGGTCTTCACGCGTTCTTTGTCCCCATAATTTTTATTTGTTCTGGAAATATATACTTTTGCAGAGCATGATATATAAATATGAATCCCTCGACACAAGCATCAAAAATATGAGATCTTATAATATTTCAGGCTTACAATGAAGCCACAATGGCTCGTGGAAGAAGTCAATGGCCAGAAATTGGCCGACCACAACGAAGGAAGGGCGGCGCGTGTCTGCACTGCTAGTTGAAGAGGATGCTACGGCCCGTCGGCCACGTCGAGAAATAATAGCGCCTGAAAATCGGCCGGCCATGTGGCAAAGAAATGGTGCGTGTCCACACCGCATATGGTGGAGGATGCAACAACCACTTGGCCATGGCGGAGGTGGACAATGACCAACACTAGGATAGTCGTAGGAGGACAGCAGCACCACCGCGCCGCTGGAAGGAAAATTGGATGGCCGTTTAGGCCAGCCAAGGCCCATCGTGTGGGACCACCGAGTTGTCTCGCATTCTAACCAGGCCGCACAGCGAGGCGTCACAAAGGGATGCAAGCTGAGGCCACAACCGCGAGGCTACAATGTAGGTATCACAGATGACCGCACCAAGGGCACCACCATGGGCCACACCGCGAGCCACACTATGGGGAGCACTGGGAGCAACACCGCGAGACGCACCACAGGCCGCCAAGTGGGCCACGCTAATGGGTCGCGCCATTTGTAGGTTGGGCTGGTCTGGACCACAGCCCTGTGGGTTGGGCTTTCCATGGTCCCGACCCTACAGTCTAGACTAGGACAGGGTCAAGGTAACCTGAACATGGTCGGTACGACAGGGTGGGACCGAACTCTGGCCCATATGGGCTCTGTATTACCTTTATAGCCATAACTTGAGAATCATGCATCTGTTTTACGAACCGTCTATGGAATTAGAATCCTTGGATTTGGAAGGCCCTTTTGATATAATCCACTAACGTTTTGTATATGTTTGGAGTATGTCCGGGTTGGATCGGACCCCAAATCCAACCTGTCCCTCGTAGTGGAAACACTAATTACATACAGACCAGGCGTCCGATTGACGTGTATTCTATTGCATTTGGTCCCTTTTGACATGACCGAATTTTGGGTTACTTTTTTGTGGAACCTTGGTGTGGGATAGGTATGACCTATGGAATGTTGAGTGGTTCTCCCAAGTGTGATAAGCACAGAACCCAACCACTAGCTGAGACTGGATGATTAAAGACTATTTCAACTCGTAGTGAGTCAAATGGGCTAGTGGGGAGAGCCTTTGTGCAATACGGTCGACCCACGGTACTCGACAAGAGGAGTACCTCAGTAGACCATAAGGGAGAGCGCCTCTCTGTGATGTGGAAAACCCGTGGTGGGGAGTGCCTTTGTGTGACGTTGATAGGAGGAGTACCTCATTAGACCGTAGTTAGTAGGAAGAACCTCTATGTGACGTGGCGACCCACTGTACTCGATAGTGGATGAGTTCTCCAGTAGTAGAGGTTTCCGGAATGTTACTAGTTACTATCCATATAGAATCATGGGGTAGGGTATTAGCTTCCATAGAGATCATATGTGGGTCATCATTATAATTCAATTTCTCAGAGTTATATACATAGTGTGAGATGAACCATTATCTTTGTGATATTATTTCCTTCTTTGAAAAGTAGGGCTTTGGTATTTTGAGTTGTTCCTCGTGTTACCTCATGATTGAGATTGGTTTAATCGATAACTTAGGTATATGTATGGGCATATACCAAAGTAGGGTTGTCAGTTGTTTTCATGTTTTGAGGATTATCCATTTTTGATTTTGTGAGACCGTTGAGGGTGTTGGGGTCCCTAATGAGTATCGTTATACTCACCCCTGTAGGGTTTATGCCCACACCTTATTGTGTTTGGTGCAGATGGTAGACAGTGCTGACTGAGGAAGAGGGTACCAGGACTAGAGGTAGCACAGAGTTTGGCCATAGACAGGGCGTACTACAAAGATGACCGTTCGAGAGTTGTATCTACCCTCAAGGTAGTATTCCATGGTGTGTGTTCATATGAGTTGTACTCAGTCTTACTTGTACATTCTATTTTTTCTTATACATTACATTTGGGCTTGTATTCTGGACCCTTTTACATTCTGTAAACACCCATCTTACTACATAGTTTTAAATTATTCTTGTATCCTTCTCTGTGCTTAGTTGTGTGAGTTACTAGTTATAAAAGAAAATTCCTTCCAATTTTTAGGGAATACTCCTTTCAGTGATAATCTCTAGCCACTAGAATATGAATGGTGGGCTTGGGTTAGTCATGGCATGAGCCCCAAGGGACTGGTCATGACAAATTGATATCTGAAGAGTTTGGTTCTACCGATGAATTAGAACTCTGATATTTTATAAGTGGCAATAGTGTTATGTGTAATGGGTGTGTTTTTAAATTTAGGGAGTCTAGTGTGGGTGCGATGGATGACGTATCCATATACCAGGACCCTAAATTCTGCTTTTCGACTTTGCACATTAAAACACTGATTACGTGTGTTTTTGAAAAATTTGTGATCTATTTGAGTCAGCTGACCAGGTATAAACTTAATGAATGTGGCGAACCTTTTTCTTTTCAGGATACCTCCATGTAAACAACCATCCAGGATTCCAGTTAAAGTACATGATGATAGCCCATCGAGTGACGAGGCTTCGGTGTAGGACACCCTTTTGGAAGTTGTACTACTGGGTGGTGTACCAAAAGAACCACTACCCATTTGGTAGCTGATGCCACCAGGCCAGGCAACAGAGGGTGTAAGCAGCTTGAGCGTGTTTCATGAGTTCAAGCAGTAGAGGCCACCATGGTTTTGAGGTGAGACAGAACCATATGCAGTTAGAGATTGGTTGGAGTTTTGGTTAGAGTCTTTCGACTAGTAGGGAAACCGGCAGATCTCAGGGTGATCCTTGTCACCAGCCTTTCTTCAAGTAGCAGTGGGAAGATGGTGAAGCATGATTCTCCAGGTTCAATATGAGGTCACTCTCATCTTGGTGGACATTTAGAGACTTTTTAGGGCAGAGTTCATCCTAGAAAACCTACGCTCGGTGTGTATACATAAGCTTCTCCACATATAATTGGGTAACATGAATGTGGCTCAGTATTTAGTGGGGTTCACCAACCTCTCACTTTACTACACTAAAATTGTGTGGGACCCTTTCTTCAGGGCCCTGACCTTCGAGTAGGGCCTCCGATGGGTGACTGGAGCTTCGATGGATTCTCTCAGCATCCCGACATAGGAGGGGGTGTTAGAAAGAACACTGATAGTGGAGTGTTTCCAGGTTGAGCAGTCACTGGTAGTGAGGCCCACCACTGGACGACACATAGCATAGTCATTGGTAACTGGCAGTAGGCAGATGATGCAGAGGTCTAAGAGGACCAAACCTATAGGTGGAAAACCACTGGATGTAGGGTCAGTGGTTCGAGGCTCTCAAGGAAGAGGAGGACAGGCGAGAGACACACAGTGTTACACTTGCAGCAGGCATGGTCACATGGCCCATGACTGCCCAACCCGTCATACCGATGACCAGTAGACAGTCGAGGGACAACCAAAGAAGAGATATAGGTTAGATCAAGGTGTTATATAGGTTTTATTTGGATTTGGTAGAGGTGTGGGCCATTTAGAAGGTTGTGGGATAGTTTTTAGGTTCTACCTCCACCACATCCAGTTGGTCCACCCTGACCACAGAGAGCTGGAGGACAAGGAAGAACTCAGTTCCAAGCAGCAGAGTCCAACGACCACGGTGCTCCGGAGATGATTAGAGGTACGATATGTGTCTACTCCACCTTAGATGCAGTAATTATAAACACAGGTTCCAGTAACTCCATTATTTCCATGAACCTCGTTCGGTGCTTAGATATTCCAACAGATCCTTTGGCTCAATATTTACAGCTAGAGACTTTTATGAGAGTGGATTGGCCAATTTTTCACTAGTTCCAGTAGTTTGAGAATACTCTATGAGGAGAGAGCATCGACTGGGATCTCTTAGAAGTGGCGTCGATGACTTACAATGTTATCTTCAGTTTGGAATGGTTATCCACATCCCATTCTCATATTGACTATATTAGGCACAATGTGCGGTGTTTCCTTGTGGATGGGACCCGGTTTCCCTTCACTAGAGAAAAGGGTACCTTTGTAGTGTAATATGGACTTAACTGGAGGTTGGTGCAGCTGATCACACATCAGTTGGCTAGTCATACCCTCGAAGAGGTTGATGTTGAGAGTCCGAGCTATCATGTAGTGGTATACGAGTACGCTGATGTTTTCCTTGATGATGTTCTGGGTCTACCTCCTCAAAGAGGTAGAATATTACATCTACTTTTACCCCAAGATGACACGGATATCTACCCCATCATATTGGATGGCTCCCGAAGAGCATTGAGAGTTGTGAGTACCGCTAGAGGACATGTAGAGAAAATGGTTCATTAGGCCTTGTGTTTCCCCTTAGGCAACCCCAATTTTGATCCCCAAGAAAGCAGATAGGAGTTTGAGACTCTCTGTAGACTATCGGTGCCTGGACCAGGTGACTTTGAAGAACAAGTACCCACTTATGAGGATTGGAGATCTCTTTGATAAGAAGAAGGTAGCATGATGGTTAACAAAGATAGACCTCAGATCAAGCAATGACCAGCATAGGGTATGTGATGGGGATATGTAAAAGACAGACTTCTACTTTCAGTATGGGTATTATGTGTTCTTGGTTATGCTTTTCAGCATGACCAATTCCCCAAAAGTGTTCATGGGACTAATGAACATGATATTTCAGCCATACCTCGATCTCATTGTGGTATTCTTCATCAATGACATCCTGATATACTTAGTGATTGTGGAGGTTCAGGCCTTTCCTTTATATATTTTTCTGGACATAGTTAGAGAGAACCAACATTATGGTAAGGTATTGAAGTGCTAGTTTTAGATACGATCAGTCAACTTTCTGGGACACATTATCTAGGGGGATAGAGTTGTGGTGGATCCAGCAATGAATGGTGTTGTACTAGCTTGGGAGACACCCATGAGCGTGACAGAGGTGAGGAGTTTCATGGGTTTGTCCTGTTACTACCGGAGGTTTGTGCCTGAATTTTATAGAGTTGTGTCACCCTTATCAGAATTGACAAAGAAGGAGAAACCCTTCATGTGGTCAGAGATATTCCAGTGGAGTTTCCAAGAGCTATGTATGAGATTGAAAAGTTCCCCCATCTTGAGGAAACTGAAGGAAGGAATTGTGTACGTAGTCTATTGTGATGCATCAGGGACCAAGCATGGATGTGTTCGGATGCAGGTGTGAGTAGTGATCGCGTATGTTTTTCATTAGATGAGACAAAAATAGAAGAACTATGCTACCCATGACCTGTATTTTGAAGTAATAATTTTCTCCTTGATGATGTGGAATCATTACTTGATTGGATAACATTTTACAGTCAACTCTGATAATAAGAGTCTCAGGTATATCTTCTCTCAGAAGGAATTGAACCTGAGATAGTAGCATTGGCTTGGGTTCCTCGAAGACAATGAATTCGAGGTTGTCTATAATCTTGGGAAAGGGAATGTAATAGAAGATGCACTCAGCAAGATATCTGGTAAATAGTTGCTGAGTGAGGCATCATCGTAGCTAGCCACATTTAAGATATACTATGTGGATCGATATGGGGAAACTTATCTTCAGTCTCTGACAATGACTCCCCCACTCCTTCAACAATTCAGGGAGGCATTTCTTGGGGACGTAGACAACAAGGCTCGACGTGCTCAAATATCCACATGATTGGAACTTGATGGATTTTCTGAAGGAGGGTAGCACATCATCCTCTTCATAGTGATTAGTATAGTACCACTATCACATAGGGAGGAAGTGTTGAGGGAGTTCTATACATCCCGTAGTGTCGAAGATGTACCAGGACCTCTAACATCAGCACTGGTGGCCAGGAATGGAGAAGGCGGTGGTAGAGTTTTTCTCTCATTTCCTCTCTTGTCACCAACTGAAGGCTGAGCATCTAGTCCCAGCATGCTTAGTTCAGCCATTTGAGGTTCCATATTTTATGTGGGATGTAATTTCCATGGAATTAATGATGGGACTTCCTCCCACGTACAAGAGTCATGATTCTCTCTAGGTGATCGTTGACTAACTCACCAAGTCTAACCACTTACAATCTATTAGAGAGTAGGGATCAGTAGAGATATTGGGACATCTCAATGTGAAGGATATTGTACGGCTTCATGGAGTGGAATCTATGATTCTCTCCGATCATGATGAATGTTTTATTTCCTAGCAATGGAAGAGGTTGCAGGTGTTGTTCGGGACACAACTTCAGTTGAGCAATTCCTTCAACCCACAGACGGATGGCCAAACAGAGCGGACTATACATACCCTCAAGGATATGCTACATTCTTATGTCCTTGATTTTAGACACATCTTGGGGGATCACATACCTTCGGTGGAGTTCTCATAAAAAAATATCTATAACTCCACTATCAGTAAGGCACCATTTGAATCGTTGTATTGGTGACCTTGTTGATCAAAACTGTGTGGGACTGACCCAGGGGAGAAAACACTCTTGGAAAAATAGATCGTATGGGATACCAGAGAGAATGTGAAGATCATCCCAGTGTGTATGAAGACTGCACAGAGTAGGCAGAAAACCTATACTGATAGGAGATTGAGACTTCTAGAGTTCGAGGATGGTGGAAATGTCTTTTTATGGGTCTCACCTTGATGTGGTTTTTCTAGACTTAGCTAGGGGAATGTTATCTTGGAGGTTCATCAGACTGTTTCATGTCCTCATTAGAGTTGGTGAGGTGGCTTACTACTTAGCTCTTCCACATCAGTTGCACCAGGTGCATGAAATTTTCCATGTATCCCAGCAAAATATATATGTGCACGACCCTTCACACATAATTGATTAGGGAAAGCTGGAAATTGACCACGAGGTGATGATTATGGAGCTTCTAGTGGAGATTATGTATCGATAGGAGTGGGACCTTCATGGGCAGTCGATACCTCTAGTGCGCGTTCGCTGGAAGCATGAGAAAACTCGAAGAGAGCACATTGGAGTGGGAGGCTCAGATACATGCTCAGTACCCCCACATGATTCTCTACATTATGTTGTGGATTTTAGGGATGCAATTCTCTTTGGTGGGTAGAATGTAAAAACCATATTTTTAAGTGTAAAATTTTCTTTAATTATATGGGAATTTTATGAGTCCGATAATATTGATTGTGCATGATTTTGAGACTCGGAGTGCCTCGAATGAAATTATAAACGTTTTTTGATACATTCAGTAAAAGTTCGTGCGGTTTTTTTTACTTTTGAACTGGTGCTCAGAATTGAAATATGAGGACACCATTGAACTCGTAGCACCGGTATTCTCTTAAGGAGTCATTCACCGAGACCACATTAGGTCGAGAGTGAATGTTAGTTTTCAGACATTTTTGTGGGTGTGTTAAAAGAATGAAAATAAAATGAAACATATTCATTTTAGTTTTTGTGATGAAACATCCATTTGAGTTATGAAGGTGGGTACCACCCGTGTTTTAAACCACCTTTTAAAATTTTAGTCGTGGGGACCACCCGAACCCTTCTTTAATTTAATGAAATTCCTTGGAATCCTCCAATTTAGTTGTTCAAATGTGAATTCAATTTAATGTTCCATTCAATTGTTCTAATATAATTCAATTTAATGTTCCATTTAATTTTTCCAACTTTAATGTACCAATATAAACAAATTAATTTTTCCAACATGAATTAATTTGATAATCCTATTTTAATATATGTTGTCTCCTCATTTCCTAGTTGGAAATTTTTGTCAAATGAGAGTTGGGAGAACCTTGTAGAACTGGGAAGAACATTCTACAATGAAGAACCACCCCCAATAAAGAATGAGGAACCAACCCTGAACCTGGATTGGAAGCAATGAACGCCGACATTCTTAATCGACTACGTCATTCTTCTTTGCACCACCTACAACGAAAAATTGAGGTAGGTGTCTTTTATATTTTTGAATTTCTTCTTTTTAATACTCATACTATAATTTGATGATGACGATGGATCAATGAACATGGCCATCATCCCTCACATCAACCTTTCTTCTCTTCCTTTTATTTCTTCGTGCGTTCTATGTCCGTTATAAGAATGATATATGGTCATGAATCCCTCGACATAAGGGATATGAATATCTGATTGTATAATTTTTCTGGCTTGAAATGAGGCCATAGTGCCTCGTGGAATAAGGCAATGACTGGCACCTGGCCTTCCGCGAGGAAGGATGGGCAGTGCAAGTCCTCACTTCTGGTTCAAGATGAGGCCACATCCCATTGGCCACGGTGGGGAAGGATGGTGGTTAGAAAAGGGCCAGCCATACAGTGGAGCGGCGATGCACATTGTATCATCAGTGGACCAGGAGGGCGCGGCCTCTGGTCCAGAGCGGAGGCAGACGACGACCATCACCTAGCAGACCACAGGTGGACTGCGGTGCCATCACGCCGCTGGAAGGAAGACAGGATAGCTATTTATGCTGGCTGAGGCCCACCATGCGGGACCACCAACCATACCCTCATCCCACCGAGGCCGCATTGCGAGACTGCACCGTAGGCCGCATCAATAGGACGCACCACGAGGCCACACCACGGGCTGCACCGCGGGGCCGCACTGTGGGTTGCACCCTTCCCGGGCTGGGACAGGCCACCCCCTAGGTATGTCGGGCCTGCCGAAGATCTCTTGAACTAGACAAGGTCCCAGTGATGGATCCTCACCTTCCTCGAACTAGCATAGAGGTTAATGGAATAGCCTATCAAAAAGGGCCTTATACAGAGTTATTTGAGTTGTTTCCTAAATGAATTTGATATATTAAACCTATATAACTGATATGTTATTTTCCAATGGACCTCCAATATCAATTATATTTTCTTGATTCATATCCTAAAACAGTTATATCATCTTATCTGACCTCCCATTGGTTTATGGGGCATATGATTTATAGAAGAAGTTATTTGAACCTAATGCATTCTAAATCACTTTCAAGAACCCTGATGTAAACCAAGCATCTCAATATGAAATTATAGAACATGGTACTCTATGAATGTTCACTATTTCTAGAATATACCGCTTCCCATTCTCATCAAATGATAATTTCTCCTAGATATTTAGGAAGTGTGAAACCATGGATTTCCATTCAAGTATCACCAAAACTAGTTCTCTTCCTTGAGAGGACCTTATACATCCAATAATGAAATATACTATGAATTCATTCAATTTCAAATCAGGGATGGATTGAGGATTTTGATTCAATAATGTCATTGTTACTCATCCTTCACCTACTAAATAGTTTAAAACTGAGTAATAATGTATAAAATCTACCACTTCATATCCAAACACCTGTACTGACAACACAATTCTTGTATATCATGGTATGCTTAGGGTGAACTGAACAACCAGATGCATGAAATACCCTTGTCAACAATTCTCATATATCATAAGGAACCCAGATACATCCATGGAATGTTATAGTCTAATTTTCAAAAACATTGCAACCATGACGAGAGTTATCAAACTTTACACTCACCATTAAGGAAAGTACCTCATATTTGTATTGTTTCCTCATCCACAACAACTCTTGAAGAGAGGATGTCACTAATAGATAAATTAAAAAAGGAATATTATACTAAACATGAACCACCAAGATCAACTCATAAAATAAATCCATCAACATACACTCACAACTGGCCTCCTTGATGAATTAATTCAAAGTCTATTTGCTTATAGAGACAATGAAATAATTTCCCTTACCATGTGTATATGCAAGCTTTTAGTCTAAATCATGCAGGTTTTCTACCAAACTGTGTTGCCTATGATGCATTTTTTGATGTGTGAATATGGTCTTGAGACATTTACAATCCATGTTGAAAATGAATCGCTCACTAATAATTTAATTCATCGAATTGTGTAGAGGACAAACCATGGCCTCTAGCTAATGGTCGTGCATATAGTAGTTTAGATCATGTGGAATCTGCTAGCAGGACCCATATATGACAACCTAATTACCCAACATCAAAAAAATTCATATTATAATTAAAAACACATCAATGAAAATTCAATAGAATCTAAATAGGTATATTCAGGATCAAAATAGACATTAGTCTCTCCGTCAACACCTGAAGAATTGTCCTATAATCTTCTGTTTAATCAAATTTCAAACCATACCTAGTCAATGATATAATAAATACTTCCGTATGTGAGAAATATTATATTAATAGCTTTTAATTTCCATCCAAACCCAATAAACTATGTAGGTAGAAATTATTCTTGGGCTTCTTCTTCAATACCACAGTTCCCACCATCTCTGTTTTAACAGATACGATTTTTCCCATGAATTGAACCATATTAACCCAAATGTCAGATTTACTGAAATTTTAAAATATATAGTTTTATATATGTGTTCTCATCACGATATAAATATGATTTTAAATGTAATCCATGTTGAGATAATACAACAATATTTCATCATAGAATTCTACCCAAAAGGAATCATTATACTGGTTGAAAACCCAATTCATCATAGCCATGAAAACTATCATCACATTCATAAAACCGAATGACATGACCAGATACTTTTACAATCTATACCTTATTTAAATAATTGTAAATAGAATGTAGCATGGTCCCACATGAACATAATGGTATCCCTACACCAAATGTATATTCAAGATAAAACCGCCCATCTTCGGAGCTGGTCAAAGAGGTTATTTACACATGGAAGTGGATACTAGTTATTTAATACCAGCTAGTTTAGTTTAACATAATCCTTGAACAATTTAACATTATTTTACACCTTCATGGATGAAAGGTCACATGAACACCATGTTAATGTGATGTGTGGGATGAATACTTTTTCCTCATGATCATAAAGATTATTCTTAAATTCCTTAAGCTATTTCAGTTCAAATCTACATGGTGAAAAGACCATGGTGCCTCGCTAAGCACTAGATCATTGGTGAACTCAGCCACTCTATAAAGAGGTTATATATAGAAATCATCATTAAAAACTTCCTAAAAATGATTCACCAAATGATGGAATTCCATGATATTTATTATATGATTTCTCATAATGAGACTCTCTATCTGGGTTGTCAATCTACATACCCCATAACACTTGGTCCTTCTCTTCATTCTTGGATATCCGATTCTTCATTATGCATATATTTTCTTCCCTTAAGTGATGTCATATTAACACAATCGAAATAGAAATCTATTTGGTCTCAAAAAGGCACAATATAATCCATTCTAAGAATGAAATCCAAGCTGGTCATCTCATGTATAATGAAATTTTACATGAAGTGGTACCCACCTATCTGAGGGGGGAACTCCATGAACTAAAATATAAAATCTTCATGAACTCTGTATGGTGTTTCATTGGTTATAAATACACTATAATACTATATCACAAGGCCCCTAATAGTAATTATAACTAAATATTTCCATGTGATATTCTCTTTTGTGTAGGATGCACTACAAATTTACATCTTGAACTATTCTATTGAGATGTTGCCTGACTAGCCTAGATAGGTCCACAATACTGATTTTGAATCTCTGAGGCCATAATTACATAGCTATGACTGCTACCTTGTTTGGAATAACTTGTAGAAAACTAACTCAATGTATGAAATTGTGTGGTGGATTTAATACCCGATAGTGGCGTTGGAAGGGATCCCCTCTCACTATATGATGGATGAAAATATTTTCATTAGAAAAAACGGTAACCCATCCATTGAAAAGTTCATCAATTGATAAGGTTACTCATGAACTATGAATTCTTAGGGCCTAGCCTTCCACAATAGTTAAATGCCTAATGCCTATCAGTATGTGTCACCTAGTTGGATTTTCGCACACATGTAACCTTAAAATTTCCCTTCCTGTTACCAGATGAACCATTTCTCTACATCTGATCTATACAAACATTGCTCACATTTTCATAATTTATCTGATTAAATTCTATAATTTAGACGTGATCCAATATCAAAGAAACAGTATCCAACTATAATACGTTCACATGTAATCAGATAATGTATGCAATATCATCCTCAAAACACCTTGCAGTCATCAACTCATCACTAGTGAGAGTCTGAGAGAAATATTGGAGCTTCATAAATAATTTAAAATACTTGAGATCAGTCATAGCTCAATAATAAGGATTCAGAAACTCTAGGGTGAACCAAAATATCATATAATTTTTTGATATGTGATTGTATATTGTTTTATGGTAGGCCGCCCATGCTATACCCTAATGATGCTCATCATATCAGATGAGGTACCATATGATCTTTGTGTAATCATGTAACATGTAGTTTTTGATATTCAACCTCAACTCTGGAGTCATATCTATATGGTTGAAGATTGACATCATGGACTCTAACCACGACTCAGCAGCCTAAGGTCCTTTTTCCTCAAAGAAGATGGGTAGATGTTACTGCTAAAAATACTGAGTCAACTTTTCCATTGTATTGGATGGCTGAGGATTATCTTTAATAGACTACATATACAAGAATAAACTAGAATCATACTAAAAATAAACCCCCAGTGAAATATCAAAATGGGCTACCTTATGTGGACCGAAAAATGGTATTATTGGTGAATTAGGAAAAACCACCTCTAGAAAATGCTCATCACAAATTTCTTAACTTATAACTTGATGAAATCATTGTGGAATATCTCTATAATTTCCAGTATCACTCCTCAGAAATTATTTATAATTGATATGTAAATAGGTAAATATTGTTCGCAAATAATTCCATCTTACAAAAGAAACAAACCCATCAACTTTCTCCAAAATCAAAAAGAAGGTTCCTATAATGGTCGCAAAAATATCACAGGAGATACAACCTACTACACACAACTAAGTTCAGGTGAGGGTCAAGGTCATGAAAAACACATAATTGGTTCTGGAATATAGAGTGTCAATCAAATGGTATAGAGGAAAACAACATTTAAGTTTAATTTTTCATTTTCAACTATTGGTTTCCTTTTTATTATGAATATTTAATTCATTTATGTTCAATCACATTTATTGGGTAATTTACATCATGATCTGTAACGCCCCAACCCCAGCTACCCAGAGTCGGTGCATTACTTCGTAACATTGGCATGATAAAAAAAGATCAAGTCTCGAAAGACTGATTAGTTTAGTAGCCTTGGAAACACTAGATACATTCATAAATGTTACATTACAACATAATGTGAAAAACTAAAATAACAAAGTCTTCATAGTCCACACTCATATCCTCTTATGACTATCCCCGCAGGTCATTCCTGAAATACATCTTCACATCCTGGAAAATATTAAAACATTGAAAGGGGTGAGCTCAGATGCTCAGTAAGGATAACAATATTGCGGAAGCTTTCATAAATAAAAATAAACATTTAAGGCAATGTATAACTAAAACAAAAGCCTTTTAAACATGAACATAAACATAATATGGAAAAAGTAAAATGAGATAATGCCATTTACTTTTTCACATGGATATTCTACTGGTCGAATAATCACATGAAATATCATTAACCACTTTCATAATGAGGGAATGTATAATGCCAGACATTCTGAAACATTTTGTCAAGGCCTCGGCCAAGACGTCTAAAATGATTAAGGCCTCGGCCAAAATCACAAATCAAATTGGGAAAGGGCCTCGGCGAATTCCACGTCTAGTTGTCTCATGAGACCTACCGATGCAATTTTTCTAGAATATAATTACGTTTAAAATTTCTCAAATATACTCCAGTGTTTTTCTGAAAACATTATGCAATCTTCTGAAAACAAAATAACTAATTCTGATACTACTCGACTAATTACATGCCATGATGGGTCCATGCCCAATCCCTTCCTATCTACCACACTCGAGAGTCAGGTTTTCTGAAAACATTTTTAAGCTTACGTTAAATACTTATACATTTTCACTGGATTTTCATACATTTGAGAGAAATATCCCTCTCCTTTTTTAAAATCATTTTAAAAAGTTATGGCTTGCAGAAGAAGTCAAAACTCAAATAATGGTCATGGCGGTGAAGAATTCATTGTCGTTGCATATGTACGGAAAGAAAAACATTCCCTTTTTGTCATTTAGTAAAACTCTTCGTATAAAAAAGATTCCTTTTGAATAAACGTAAAAGTCAAAGGGGTTTATACACCGTATAAAAGAAAGTTGTGTATAAAAAGAAATATTCCTCAATGAAAGGAGATTGAGACGAAGTCCTTACAAAGATCATTTTTAAAATAAAATAGATCTATTATGTGTATTAACTATAAGTACACATAAATAAAGTACAATTACAAGATAGGACATAATAATATCACGACATAATTTGAAAGTATGAGATTAACCCAAAGAATGGAAATTGGGTTAAGAAGTTAACTTACAAAGATCATTTTTTTAAATAAAATAGATCTATTATGTGTATTCACTATAATTACACATAAATAATGTACAAATACAAGATATGACATAATAATATCATGACATAATTTGAAAGTAGGAGATTAACCCAAAGAATGGAAGTTGGGATAAGAAATTCTCTTACCTCGTGTCTGACTTGACTCAATCGTTCTTTAACCTCCTGAATAATATACTAGAGTTAATATATACCTTATTAAGAACCATTTTAAATTTCATTATCCTTTTTATATCACTTATTACAATGATATGAACATTATGAAATTATTTAAGTTAAAAACGGTCGTTTTGTCGCTCTTTGGTACTTGAGTCAACAATAAACTTCTTATAATTACAAGTTGTTTATGTGGTAGAATATCTATTATCTCCAGAATTATATTCATGATTTAGATTTCAGATATATCATATATATCCAGTATATACATTCATTTATAATATTATGTAACATTTAGAGGTAAGAAAAGAAATGCACCGTTCATGGAGACGGTAAGCCATACGTACGCATGAACGCTACTTTCATTTCTATTTCGTATTTAATGTAATGAAATCATAATGATATAAATGTATAATATAATTCCAGTATAATATAGTGTATAATACCATTTACTCCATCCTTTATACATCCCACATATTGCATTAACGATTCAAATCACTTTGAGGGGGCGGTAGTCCGCACTTCCTAAAATGAAATTATCGCGTTTACCCATAATGGAAATCATAAAGTATGCCATAAATGAAAAATACAGAAGCATAAGTAAAAAATAAAATATTATATATCATATATAAATATAGTAACATCTTAATGTCCACCTTTGAAGGTGTTATATGAGTGTTGAACAATCATCGTTTCGTGAGGCACAAATTCGCCATCAACAGAAACTGTATGTTCTTTGACCATTAGATGTAGGTGTGTGTATGTGTAGCTCTAATCCTTCTTATAACAACATCCTGGTATATTGAGGATACTGGTGTTGTTACAAAAGAAATGAATAAAAAGAGTTTAGGGGGGTGGAGAAGAAAAATAAAACAAAACAACATTAGAGAAGACATTACCTCAAAATCGGGTAACTCTTTTTGATTTGAGCCAAAGGATTCCTTGGGAAGAGTTCTGCCCAAAGTGAGGCTTCTAGGAGTAAGAGGGGGAAGTTGGGAGAGTATTTGGGCAGAGGTTGGCCGAACCAAATGGCTTGAAAGTGTGAATGAGGTGGTAGAGGTGGGGGCCTTTTATAAGAGGAGAGGAGGGGCTCTTTTGGAATGATTGAAATGTTACATTATTATACAACTATTTTCGGATTATAAAGGTCCCACACTTATATAATTCGTTGCTAAGGTGATAAGGGTTCTAAATATACCCATACAATAGTCTTTGGACAAGTTTAAGCCTTGGAGTTTACATTATCTTTTCATTTTATTAAAATCATTAAATAATGAGGTCATCGCTGCATCATAATGATGTCCTAAATAATTTAATTTATTTAATGTCTAAAAATTATAAAAAAAATACGATGATGTAGGAAATCTTTTTAACTTTCTAATGAATATTTATAGTCAAAATCTGGACTTGTGTAACCCCACTTAAAAACTATTTTAGTAGAACAACTCATGTTTGTGTCAATTTAATTTTAACATTAAATAAATATATATTAATGTCATTTTCCAACCAAAGTGGCTCCATGGGGTCCCCAAGTTGACCCATGGGTTGTCTTGGTCGGCCATGACTCATCCAATAGAAGTAGGAAAAGTGTCAATCTCATCTCATATTATTAAAACATTATTTTTACCTTAAACTACACTAATTACCTCTAATCGCGATTAAGAACTTAAAAGTTACTATTCACCAAAAAACTATTTTAATCTCATTGAACCACATTTTACTTCTTAATGACAACCATGTATGTCGGATTTTTTAAAATCAAATCACAGAAGTGGTAATATTTCATTTAAACGAAAAATCAGTTATTTAACTACCACTTAGTGGTTTCACTATTCATCAAAAATTGAAGTTTTTCAGAACAATGCCAAAATTTCACCATAAGCTATAATTGATATTCCAAATTCAAAAATGATGTCTATTTTACAAAATTCCAAACATATAAGTTGCATTAATTAATTTTATAATTAATTCTTGCTGTCACAACAATAGCGTGTTTTTAAGAAACTATTTATATCAAAAGATTGGCAATTGTATATGTCCAATTTCAATGTTAAATTAATTATAATGAACACCATTGGATAAAATGGTAAAAGAATATTCTAATTATACTTTAAAACCACTAAATAGTATAATATATCACTATAAATTATTTTGATTAAAAAAGTTGTTTCTAAGTAATTTTCACTATTCATAAAAAATTGGAAGTTCTCAGAAAATTACAAAAAATTCAACTTTGGATAATTTCGATATTACGAATACAAAAATGAAGTCCATTTTGAAATATAAAATTTCTATAATTTTACAAAGTGGTTATTACTATTCAAAATGGCTACTTTGATTAGTCTCGGTGTTTTAGAACTCGAAGTTGCGTACAATGCAAGCTATTGCATTATTGAATGAGAAGCGTATCGTGGAAGCTCGGGGTGTTACATTCTCCCCTCCTTCAATAAATTGCGTCCTCGCAATTTGAAAATTTTCTTTGAAAATAAAAGGTTGAAAAGAGAAAATACCTTTGAAGAAGACCCACATCAGAAATAAGATTAATAAAATTTAGCCTTAATAAGAGGGAAAGGGAAATGAAAAAGTCACCACCCAATTATGATCTCGATTAGGAGAACATTGGTGGAAATTAAGGACATATAATTGGAGGAAAACCGTAAATATTTGTAGGGAGTGAATGGGGTCATCAATTACAATCAACTGTCAAATTGAGGGCCTCAAAGCCTTCAATCTATGTTGATTTAAAATATCATCAGTTCAACAAGACATAAGGTATTAGGATAACACATTTTTTTTGTTTTAATATTCCTTTACTAAAGTTTAAGAATTAATTTATTCATTGAATAAGAGATAGGTATATATATATTTATTCTTTACAATTATAGTTTCAACCTTCAACTCATCTTTCACTCAAAAAGATAATAGAACTCAAAAATATTATACTTATCCAAATTGTATAAGGTTCCAAATGTTAACACATGACATTTAGATTAGTAAAATTATTTTGAAATAACCAGGGACTTCCTGTAGGCTAGTGGTAGGAAATAAAGGTCTGTCGCACTATGATTGTGGGTTCGATTCCTGCATCTTGGTCCGACGCGACGGGTTATGCCCCACCCAGTAGGTTGTCCTTTTCCTAAATCTATAGTATCATAATATTCCAAAAATAATCTTCATAAATTTTTTATCCTTAAACAATACTATCCAAAGATCAACTTAATCCACTCCAACCTTTATAGTTATCCAAAATACCTCTGTCCAGACTTTCTCTAAAAGGTCTCTTAATTCCAAAATCAATTTATCAGATTCCCCAAACAAAGTAAAGTTTCTCCTATTGTCACATACTAAAAATATAATTACCTTCATCATATTAAAACCTTACTGAAATCAACAAGTACTGCAGTACAATCCTTATATATATATCACATTATTCTAATAACTAGAATATAATCCATGAGTCCAAAATCACCAATACATTAGTTTTCTTGATTCAACTATAGTAACAGCATAAGATTTTCCTTGATCCCTTGGCCTTTTCTGAGGTATGTTTCCCTGACGCTTAGGACATTCATTTTCATAATGACCCATTTCTCTACAATTGTAGCATTCAACTTTGATAGCCTCTTTCTTTCCCTTGCAATCACGCGCCTGGTGACCTTTTTCCCCACATTTATAACAAACTCCCATTCCTTTTAGACAAGTACTAGGGTGATTCTTCCCACAATTATAACATAATGGAAAATCCTTCTTTCCCCTTTTCCATTTATCTGTCTCTTGTTCCACCGTTCTCTTCTTCTCTTTCTTTACTTTGTTGTCATAAGACTTAGAGAATTCCTTTTCTGTCTTGATAGAACACGAGACAATATCTTCGTATGACGAGAAGGTTTGTGAGACTAAAGCTCGATGGAGAAATGGTTTTAACCCATCAAAGAAATGGTCAATCTTACTTCTTGGGTTACGTATATAATCTACACCATGCCTCGCTAACCTTGTAAAGTTAGCCTCAAACTTTGCGACATTCTCATCCTCCTTTTGTCTCAGACTCAAAAATTGTCTTTCCATATCTGCTCGATGGTCACGAGGATAGTATTTTTCTAGGAAAAGATTTTTTAACTCCCTCCATTCCATATTCGATACGTCATCATCTTCCTTTTTGTTTTGAATCACCGACCACCACTGATTGGCATCTCCAGTGAGGCGGTAAACTTCCATGACAACCTTCTCCCTTTCGCTACTCCCCAAGGCATGGAATATTTTTTCTAAGGTGTTTATCTATTGCTCATCTACTAATGGATTTGTACCCCCATTAAATGTTAGCGGTTGTTGCCTCATGAAGCGGTCTAACATTGATCCTCCACGTTGTGGGTCAGGGTGATCCATACGAGTAAGTTTATTATTCATAACTTGAGTGAGTTGTCCCAGTATGGTAATAAGTTGATCAGCACCAGTTGTATCTCCAGATCCACAATAATTATCTTGAGCAGGAGGAAAATCCCTACACGGAGTGCGTGCATTAATACGGTTTCCATTCCTTCCACTAGGCGCCATTTCTAAACAATGGCATAAACTATATTATTTTATGAATCAAAATACATAATTCCATACTTGTAAGATACTTAACATAAATTGAACTATTTATGGATATAATCCATAAAAATGTTTTCTTTGAGGAAGTATATACTCATAACCCTTCATAGTGGTTTATAAAGAAAATGAGAATTATCCAAAGCATATCCCCCGGGAGTGTCATAACCAAGAGTACAACAAGGCCTATTGTCGTGCACCAGTTCCCGTTCGAGTCTAGCTCAAAGCATTGTTTTCGGGTTTTAACCCTAGGTACATATGTTCGAGAGCCGCCTCTACCTGCTCGTATCGAGATAGGGATGTATTGCTCGGAAAACTCACAAAATCTCTACAATAACAAAATTCTAGGAAGTTCTTCTATACTAATCCTCAAAGTCTATCTTTGGGCTATGTGCTCTAATCAGAGTTTATCTAAATCTAGCTTCCAAGGTTAGTACTGAACTGCCTCTGATACCAACTATAACGCCCCAAGCCCAGCTACCCAGAGTCGGTGCATTACTTCGTAACATTGGCATGATCACAAAAGATCAAGTCTCGAAAGACCGATTAGTTTAGTAGCCTTGGAAACAATACATACATTCATAAATGTTACATTATAACATAAGGTGAAAAACTACAATAAAAAAGTTTTCATAGTCCACACTCATATCCTCTTCTGACTATCCTGGCAGGTCATTCCTAAAATACTTCTTCACATCCTGGAAAATATTAAAACATTGAAAGGGGTGAGCTCAGATGCTCAGTAAGGATAACAATATTGCGGAATCTTTCATAAATAAACATAAACATTTAAGGCAATGTATAACTAAAACAAATGAACTTTTAAACTTGAACATAAACATAATATGGCCAAAGTAAAATGAGATAATGCCATTTACTTTTTCACATGGATATTCTACTGGTCGAATAATCACATGAAATATCATTAACCACATTCATAATGAAGGAATGTATAATGCCATACATTCTGAAACATTTTGTCAAGGCCTCGGCCAAGACGTCTAAAATGATTAAGGCCTTGGCCAAAATCACAAATCAAATTGGGATAGGGCCTCGGCCAATTCCACGTCTAGTTGTCTCATGAGACCTACCGATGCAATTTTTCTAGAATATAATTACGTTTAAAATTTCTCAAAAATACTCCAGTGTTTTTCTGAAAACATTATGCAAGCTTCTGAAAAAAAAAAAACTAATTCTGAGACTGCTCGACTAATTACAGGTCATGATGGGTCCATGGCCAATCCCTTCCTATCTACCACACTCGAGAGTCAGGTTTTCTGAAAACATTTTTAAGCATGCGTTAAATACTTATACATTTTCACTGGATTTTCATACATTTGAGAGAAATATCCCTCTACTTTTTTTAAATCATTTTAAAAAGTTATGGCTTGCAGAAGAAGTCAAAACTCAAATAATGGTAATGGCAGCGAAGAATTCATTGTCGCTGCATACGTACAGAAAGAAAAACATTCCCTTTTTGTCGTTTAGTAAAACGCTTTGTATAAAAAAGATTCATTTTGAATAAACGTAAAAGTCAAAGGGGTTTATACACCGTATGAAAGAAAGTTGTGTATAAAATGAAATATGCCTCAATGAAAGGAGATTGAGACGAAGTCCTTACAAAGATCATTTTTAAAATAAAATAGATCTATTATGTGTATTAACTATAAGTACACATAAATACAGTACAATTACAAGATAGGACATAATAATATCACGACATAATTTGAAAGTATGAGATTAACCCAAAGAATGGAAATTGGGTTAAGAAGTTAACTTACAAAGATCATTTTTTTAAATAAAATAGATCTATTATGTGTATTCACTATAATTACACATAAATAATGTACAAATACAAGATATGACATAATAATATCATGACATAATTTGAAAGTAGGAGATTAACCCAAAGAATGGAAGTTGGGTTAAGAAATTCCCTTACCTCGTGTCTGACTTGACTCAACCGTTCTTTAACCTCATGAATAATAAACTAGAGTTAATATATACCTTATTAAGAATCATTTTAAATTTCATTATCCTTTTTATATCACTTATTACAATGATATGAACATTATGTAATTATTTAAGTTAATAACGGTCGTTTTGTCGATCTTTGGTACTTGAGTCAACAATAAACTTCTTATAATTACAAGTTGTTTATGTGGTAGAATATCTATTATCTCCAGAATTATATTCATGATTTAGATGTCATATATATCATATATATCCATTATATACATTCATTTATAATATTACGTAACATTTAGAGGTAAGAAAAGAAATGCACCGTTCATGGAGACGGTAAGCTGTACGTACGCATGAACGCTACTTTCATTTATATTTCGTATTTAATGGAATGAAATCATAATGATATAAATTTATAATATAATTCCAGTATAATATAGTGTATAATACCATTTACTCCATCCTTTATACATCCCATATATGGCATTAACGATTCAAATCACTTTGAAGGGGGCGGTAGTCCGCACTTCCTAAAATGAAATTATCGCGTTTACCCATAATGGAAATCATAAAGTATGCCATAAATGAGAAATACATAAGAATAAGAAAAACATAAACATATTATATATAATATATAAATATAGTGGCATCTTAATAGCCACCTTTGAAGGTGTTATATGAGTGTTGAACAATCATCGTTTCGGGAGGCAGAAATTCACCATCCACAGAAACTGTATGTTATTTAACCATTAGATGTAGGTGTGTGTAAGTGTAGCTCGAATCCTTCTTATAAAAACATCCTAGTATATTGAGGATACTGGTTTTGTTACAAAAAAAATGAATAAAAAGAGTTTATGGGGTTGGAGAAGAAAAATAAAACAAAACAACATTAGAGAAGACATTAACTCAAAATCGGGTAACTCATTTTGATTTGAGCCAAAGGCTTCCTTGGGAAGAGTTCTGCCCAAATTGAGGCTTCTAGGAGTAAGAGGGAGAAGTTGGGAGAGTATTTGGGCAGAGGTTGGCCGAATAAAATGGCTTGAAAGTGTTAATGAGGTGGTAGAGGTGGGGGCCTTTTATAAGAGGAGAGGAGGGGCTCTTTTGGAAAGATTGAAATGTTACATTATTATACAATGCTTTTCGGATTATAAAGGTCCCACACTTATATAATTTGTGGCTAAGGTGATAAGGGTTCTAAATATACCCATCCAATAGTCTTTGGACAACTGTAAACCTTGGATTTTACATTATCTTTTCATTTTATTAAAATAATTAAATAATGAGGTCATCGCTGCATCATAATGATGTCATAAATAATTTAATTTATATAATGTCTAAAAATTATAAAAAAATACTATGATATAGGAAATCTATATATATTTCTAATGAATATTTATAGTCCAAATTTGGACTTGTGTAACCCCACTTAAAAACTGTTTTAGTAGAACAACTCATGTTTGTGTCAATTTAATTTTAACATTAAATAAATATATATTAATGTCATTTTCCAACCAAAGTGGCTCCATGGGGTCCCCAAGTTGACCCATGGGTTGTCTTGGTCGTCCATGACTCATCCAATAGGATTAGGACAAGTTTCATGCTCATCTCATATTATTAAAACATTATTTTTACGTTAAACTACACTAATTACCTCTAATCGCGATTAAGAACTTAAAAGTTACTATTCACCAAAAAATTATTTTAATCTCATTGAACCACATTTTACTTCTTAATGACAACCATGTATGTCGGATTTTTGAAATTCAAATCACATAAGTGGTAATATTTCATTTAAACGAAAAATCAGTTATTTAACTACCACTTAGTGGTTTCACTATTCATCAAAAATTGATGTTTTTCAGAACAATGCCAAAATTTCACCATAAGCTATAATTGATATTCCAAATTCAAAAATGATGTCTATTTTAAAAAATTCCAAACATATATTTTGCATTAATTAATTTTATAATTAATTCCCGCTGTCACAACAATAGCGTGTTTTTAAAAAACAATTTATATCAAAAGATTGGCAATTGTTTATGTCCAATTTCAATGTTAAATTAATTCTAATGACCACCATTGGATAAAATGGTAAAAGAATATTATAATTATACTTTAAAACCACTAAATAGTATAATTTATCACTATAAATTATTTTGATTAAAAAAGTTGTTTCTAAGTAATTTTCACTATTCATAAAAAATTGGAAGTTCTCAGAAAATTACAAAAAATTCAACTTTGGATAATTTCGATATTACGAATACAAAAATGAAGTACATTTTGAAATATAAAATTTCTATAATTTTAAAAAGTGGTTATTACTATTCAAAACGGCTACTTTGATTAGTCGCGGTGTTTTAGAACTCGAGGTTGCGTACAATGAAAGCTATTGCATTATTGAATGAGAAGCGTATCGTGGAAGCTCGGGGTGTTACACGATCTATTTAATTGTGTCACAAATTCAAAATATAAAGGCACATACTCTTTATAAATTGAAATTGGAGTATCAAGTAACTTTAACCCCACCACTACACCATGTAACAGGCTGTAACATACCATGTTTAGTGTTTTTATTGGATGAACTAACATTTACAATTTATTGAAGTACATTATCCTTAAATTTTCATTTCTATTCATCAATAAAACCAACTAATGTGGTAGAATTTGAATTTGAACTAATTATGTCATTATGGAAACACTTGAACACTACAATATTGTTTTCGACGCTTTCGCCGGGGCGCGCGCGTCCATCCGCCGGGGAGGGCGCGCTTCTTGTGGCCCCGCATTCCCGCTTTCCAAAGGTGGGCGGCATCCGTTCCTTACTTAGGGACGTATGCTCCTTGATCGAAACCGGGATGATGGGATGTCGGTTCTTCCTTCCGTGGATTCCTCCTTGGAGCTCTTCACATAGTCCGGGTCTCCCTCATAGATTTAAGACGGATTCATGAAGCTCATTCCCGGTGCCATATCTACATGGATGCCAGTTAATTATGCTGCTTCTGTCAAGACGCTCCAAGGGGTCTTGTCGGGACAGCAACCTGCGGTGAGGATAATGGTAACGTTGGGGCATCGTCGGCATGTCTCTCTTTGGTCCCTCATCACAGGGCTTCTTTAGGGCGCGGAAGCCCGAGGCATCCCACATCGAAGGCGGGGAATGTCTATCATCTGAGGTTTTCCTTAGCTTCCCATGTTTAACACGGGGTATGTCGCGAGTTTAAAGTCCTACGGAGACAGATCAGGTTAAAGGATCCCTAGGGAGGAACACCGATTTTGGGGCCAGCACGTGGGCGGCCTCCCGTACAACATGGAGTGGGATAGGGTGGCATGATCTCACTGGGATGTGGCGGCCCTGGTAAGGATCAGGATGGATGGCGGTGTGAAGCATGGGGCTTACGTTCTGAGAAGGCCCAAGAGGGGGGATACAGTTTAACGTCATGCGGGACAGAATACAGTTTAACATCATGTGGGGCGCGATACAGTTTAACGTCATGAGGGACACGATACAGTTTAACGTCATGCGGGACGGGATACAGTTTAACGTCATGTGGGATGTGATACAGTTTAAGGTCATGCGGGATGGGATACAGTTTAACGTCATACGGGACGGGAGATTTGGGACTTACGCTGAGAGGCAGCCCAAGGTGGTTAGGGAACCGACATGGAGAGGTCGGGACGACTGACTGGTGGGCTTGAACCTCGTGGAGGCTTCCTATGTGCCATGCGTTAGCATGGTTCAAAGTCCACGTAGTTCGCTGGGATGGGGCATACGCTCTGAGGTGGCCCATATGAGGATTTCATGGTCGATGTGCACTATAATCCCACGTGAGTCATGCTCGGAGTGGGAAACAAGAGGCACCAGGGACCAGACGATCACATCGCGGAGGGTGCGTCCGTGAGAAGTGGAATGGGGCTTACGCGTTGAGTGGCCCAAATAGGAAATAGGGGATTAATCGTGGTTAGAGGCCCTTGGGGTCGAGGCTTACTCCAGGGTGGAGGCCCGTGGTGCGACAAAGCGCAGTGGGAAAAGGACTCCACTAGCCATGGTAGGGGGAAGTATGGAGATGCACGGGTGCAATCATCCGCAAGAAAGGTTAGGGGCTTACGCTCTGAGGTAGCCCTTCCCCCGCGGAAAAACGCCGCTCCAAAAAGGAGGATCTCATTCCATGCGAGGAAGAGTCAACTCCCGTGGAGACGAGTGGGCGTAATGAATGTCCGAGCTGGGGGGGGACCCTGCGTGCGAAGCACGGGGTCGGAACACAGTTTAACATCTTGTGTTAAGGACGATGTGCTTAGCAGTTTAACGTCCTGCAGCTTGGACGAGGTGGGTTCACTCCACACCCCTAGGGCTTACATTCCCAACTCCCTCTACCCCTTGTGGAAGGGAAGGCATCGACAAGGTCGTGGTGAAGGGGGGCCGCAGGGCAAACCACCGGGGGGTCCACGTTAGCGTGGCTATGCGAAGAAGAAATAGCCGTTAGCGTGCCTATGCAGAAAAGTATAAGGCAAAGCAACGCAATGGGAAACATGGCCCAAGGGACCTTGAGGTTATTTCGCACGAGCCTCGAAGGCCGTGCGGGAAAACAACGCATGGCGCGCATGCCCGAGAGGGGAGACATCAAGTGCCGGTGCAGGGGGGCAGCCAAGGGGCATCAAGGTGAGGGGTCCTCGGCCTTGCGCGCACAAAAGGGACGATTTGCGTGCAAAACACCGGGACGGCGCGCAATAGGAGCAATGGAATTGCGCGCGAAGAGGGAATTACACGCAAGGTTTTGCGTGCACGGCAGGGTATTGCGTGCACGAGCCACGGATTGCGCGCAAGTGGGGAAACCGGAGGAAGGGGAAAATTCACTGAAGCCGGTGGAGTTGCGCGCAAAGGTGAACTCCGGGGCAAGGTTGCGCGGAATTCGGGATTACCTAGATGTCATATTTCACGCGGGGGGAGCCGAATTGCGCGCATGAGAGTCTCTTTGGATTCCTCAACCCCCAAACCGTTTGGTGACACCATATATTTATAGGCGACCTCCGGCGCGGAATCCAGGCGGCGCGCGATGTTTTCCGCACCGGGAACCGCTTGCGCGCAAAATCTCGCCGCGGAGAAACGGGGCGCGCAATTATTGCGTGCCTCACCGGTACAATTCTGTGAATCCCAGGAGCAATTCGCGCGCAAAACATTTTTGCGCGCGGATCCTCCTTTATTTCGCGCACCACTTTCCGGGCCTCCGGATCAGGTCTCTGATTC
Organism: Viscum album; assembly: GCA_963277665.1. Taxonomy (NCBI): domain Eukaryota; kingdom Viridiplantae; phylum Streptophyta; class Magnoliopsida; order Santalales; family Viscaceae; genus Viscum; species Viscum album. The sequence goes on along the minus strand of OY728161.1, from coordinate 1,542,239,738 downwards.
CAAATATGACTTTGCTTCATCATTCCGAAACTTCCTTTGGGAGTTGAGGGCTTTTTTCGGCATCAAAAAATTCCCCCCCTTGGAATTGGATCGAAGAGAGGTCGCAACGATCAGATTCCAAGGAAAATGATGAAACGCCAAAGTGCGGAGCCTCCTGGTCACATTGCGCGCAAAATTTTGATGGGGCGTGCAAAATGCCGGACTCGTGCGGAATCCTCTTTCCGCACAACGCGGAACCCTGGCCTTGCCTATAAAAAGGGTCGCTAGGTCCCAACTTCGTACATCTGCTTTTTTCGCGTGAAAAGTTGTTCGCTCTCGTGCGTGAAATTGCTCCGCGGCTGCGCGTAATAACGCACTGGCAGCGCAGAATTCCTTCTGAAATTTGGCCGTGATTTCACGCCAAACCGGGATCTTCTGTGCTTCGCGTACCGATTGTGCGCTCATATCCGGGATTTCACGTAACTCCTTCAGATTTCACGCCGAACTCTCTAATTCCACGCACTGTATCCTGATTTCGCCCAACTCCCGAAAAATTCGAGATGGCTGCAAACTGAGTCGATGAGGGGGAATCCACTGCCCGTAGGACAGAAATGGCAGCGAATGAGTAGGTATATGGTGCCAAGGTGATCGTCTCCAACAATCTCACCTTGTTCAATCTGCTGACTCCGACCCAAAAGGAATATCCCTTGTCGGACAACCTCCTGCTCTGGAATTTTGGCATCCTGGAGGAGGTACAACTGCCGAGCTTCGAGGTGGACACACCGCGGTCCTGGGTGACATGGGAGGAAGAAATTCCTCGCTACAACATCACCAACAACGGCCATCCTTCCAGGGAAACAAGACACATGGATGTATATGTCCTGAACCCAAGGACTAGGACCATTACCGGGGACGACCCTGTGACGGAGGATTCTTCGGCCCTCTACGCGAGCACGTTCCGTCAGAGCATCACGGATGACACGAAGGGCTGGCTGAAGGATTGGGACCTGCGATCTGGGGGTAACTTCACCAGCGAATAGGCCTAGGCGTTCTGGGTTCGCCATACATTCGACCAGTTCGGAGATGAACTGCGGTATATCGGCCTGTTCGAGGCGGTATAGACATCGCAGTTCCATTTCCACCGTCAGCCTAAACTCGGACTAGAGCTATTCACCTGGTGGTCTCCTGACACTAACACATTCCACCTTCTCATGGGGAAGTCGGTGTCAGTCTCTGGGACGTTCACTACATCGGCGGTATCCCACTGGAGGGTTACCAATACGATGATTTCGTTCCTCCAAAGAACACCTGAGGAGATAGGTCACGGACGCCTATGCTGACGTGGAACCTGCTACAGTTGGAAAAGGAGAGGCTGAGGGTCAAGGAATTACTGAGAGACATCTCCTACAAGAGATGGTTCAGCTTGTTCCTTGAGAAGGATCCCGCCATCAAGATGCCAGGATGGGGCAAACGGTGCCCAACTGTGGCTCATAGGAGAAAGGATGGGTCATACTGGAAAACCCTGGAGGCACGGCAATACCAATCATGGTGCTACCATGTCATTGAGGCCTGGGACCCGAACGTCCGGTATGCCGGGTTCCTTGCCGCCTTCCTGAGCGGCTGGCCCCTGCCGGTGCGGGACGCGAGGATGGGCGTCCGTCCGGCAACTTTGGTGATGGCGGGCTCCATGGCCTCCAAAAAATGATTCAACAAGGGCGTCCCCATGCTGGCCAAGTTGTATACCATTCTGGGGTGTATCTCACGAGGGGGGTCGCCTCGAAGAGTCTGTGGTCCTTTTCAGATCTTCCATGGCTGGGTGGCGGCTCATCTCGGCGGGTATACTTTCCCAAACGTCATCCATCCTCCGGGCAATGGCTTGCGACCGTCCTTTATAAACATTGCAGGGGTGGTTCCATTGATGCTCAATGAGGAGGGCGTGAGGATCCGCATTGGTAACCATGCCAACTTCAACTTCATCCCGTTCCCCACCTCGGTTGGCCAGCTGGTGGACAATGGGCGAGGCTCTCAGGAATAGCATGAATACTTCCAGAGCATTCGGGGCGGGGTGCTCGTGGCTCGGATCGATGGGAAGGTGATCTGCGAGCCGTACGTGCCATCCCGATTCGCTAGGCAGTTCGGGTGCCTCCAGCGAATGCCGAAGAAGGTATTCACGGCTGTCTGGCAGGAGAAGAATCCATGTGTCATGCGCCAGATGTGGTTGATTTTTGCCACCTTCGGCTCTGGCGACGTCGTTACTCTCCCTCCCACCGGGGTCGATGCCGGCCTAGCAACCGAATATGCCGAAAACTGGACCATTGCGTACCCTGAGGGGATATTACGCAAGCGCGTCCGGCAACTCGGGGTTACTCGCGCGGAAATCGGGCGACGGGAAAGAAGGGAAGGTGTCGTCGGAAGGGGAGAACCAAGGGCGCGTCAGGCAGCGAGGCTTGCACAGGCCGGGACTTCAGCAGCGAGGACATCACATGGTGCCTCCACGTCCTCGTTACCCGTAGGTGGGTCACATGAGGCGGCCAGGGAACTTCCTGGGAAGGAGATAAGATATCTGCTTGAACCTTCTCAAGACGCAATTCTCCCAGCACTGTGGTCGTCTTGGATGACTCTGCGGCAATCGCTGAGCGTCGAATCCATCTGGCAGAAGATAATGCGGAATGGGATCCAACTGCCGGAGGTCGGGCTCGTTCGGATTACTGACTGAGTGAACTTCCATCGGAGACATGCTTATCTGGCGGCCATGGAAACATACACATACTAAAGGGGGCGGCGTGCGAATCCAACTTTCCTAGTGAAAGTGATGCTCAGCCAGGAGCATGGTCCAGAAGGGATGTCGTCGGGAGAAGGCAACAGTGATGAAGATCTAGAGGGGGAGGAGGAAACCAGAGAGGACGAAGGCGAGGGAGAAGATGAAGAAGAGGATCCCGAAGGTGAGGATTCGCATGGGGCGATCTACCAAGGGAGTCTCCGAGAGAGCGGCGAGATTGCAAACTCTAATCTCGACATAACCGAGATTCTCGAGGTTTGTCTCTGTCTTCATTCATTTCCCTCATTCATCCATTCTACTTTCCAACTTCTAACTCACTTCCCCATCTTACTCAGGAGAATATGAGCGGTGGAAGGGCATCCCCACCAGAGGAGGGCGGATAGGAACTAGTGGGACATGATGGGGTTCCGACACCCATCATTGAATTAACCAGCACAAAGGGGTCTCCCCTTATGACGGCTCCTGCAGCGGTCGGAACACTGGGGACCGACGCTCTGGATTCCTGTAAGTCTCATGCTTCACTACTGGTGCTTGGTGTCAAGAGATCCCGTCTGACCAGCGTATGCCCTGCGCAGTGATCTCAACACTGGAGGCACGTCAGGCTGCGGAGCCCGGGCCAACCGCGAGTGGACCAGCGGCGGACATACCACCTCGCTCGAAACATGCTCTCTGCACTGATTCGGCCCCGACAATAGATGAACAGAGGGCGACAGACATTAGCGACGCTGTTCCCGGAATGCGGTCAGAAGCTGGTGGAGGCATCATTGCTGCTGGGGCGAGGGAAGGTCGCCCGGACGTCGAGGATTATATTCCTCATGAAGACATCCCTGGGGTGGATCCTGCTGCCGATTTGCTGGCGGCCTTCCCCGTATACCGACCTGCTGACCTAGAGGAGATTGATGACTCAGACTCAGAGGCATCCGAGGAGAGCCGAATGACATGGAACAAGGGGTGGAAGTGTATCCAGCGCTTTCTCAGGTAGCCCCAGTCCGATTGGATGAGGCAGATGGGATCACTTCAGACCTGGCTGCGCTTCATGTGCGCCGGAGGGGCTGATGCTCAGTGCCTTCATCTAACGGTCCGTGATTACATGGCCGAGAATATGCGCGAGAGCAGCCGGCACACTGACATTTCCCAGTGCCAGGAAGGATCGATGAGCACTCAAGCGCTGCTAAGGGCGGAGCAAGAAGTCAGACACCTTGAAGGGAATGCGGCAGATAAAGAGGTCTTCATCGCAACATTCTCTGAGCTCGTGGAGCAACTGACCGCCCAGCTAGCTGATGCACAGGAACAACTGGTGGAGGCGAGTCACCAGATGACCGTGCTTCGAAGTGAGCAGGCGCATGCACAAGCTAGGGCTGACGATGTGCGCTCTGTGGTGGCCGATGAGGAGAGAGTCTTTGAAGAGCGAAAAGTGTCCCTGGAGGCTACCAGCCAGAGGGTAGCAGCGCTGGAAAGATCACTTCAGCATGCTGATCCCTAAGGGCTTTGTTTTTGCCATCTCATGAACTTTTTGCTTGTACTGGTCATCGTCTCAATCCAATATATGGCCAAATCCACTCTTTTGTACCCTTGGTTTAATGCGCTCAACCATAGCTTCGAAACTAATAACAACTCACCCCTAGGATCCTGTGGGACATGCCCAACGTAAGAAGCAAGAGATGTTCGTACCATCATTTCGTTCAACTGTGGGGCATTGACCAAGCTTCAGGCATCCAAAATCGGGCCTAGACTTTTGAAGAGACCTCGGGCCGATTGATGTGTTGACTTCTCAATGTGCCTTAACACACGAGCAAGGCAATGTCGGGGGCATTGAAATCCTTTCGAACACATGGGGATGGAGAGAAAGGGTGCATCACGCTGCCCAAATTTGGAACCCAAGGGGGCGAAACCATCGAGGATAACTGTCAACCGTGGCGAAAACATAGCATCCATATCATGTTGGCCCGGAATGGGAGGACAATAAATGAGGGCTGACAGATGACCATGTTCGCAACATGAGGCCTAACTCAAATATCGTTGGTCAGTTTTCCGAAATGTTGGCCCAGGACAGTAGGCGGACCATAGGTTGAGCATCCATACTGTTAGGGGGTCCCTTCTAACATGACCAGTTCTCCGGAACGTTGGCCCAGGATAGTAGGCAGACCATAGGTTGAGCATCCATACTGTTAGGGGGTCCCGTCAAATGTGAAAGGAAATGAGGGTCCGAATAAGGGGGAACGCAAAGAGTGGGAGGTGGAGTGGTGGCTTGTTCGAACAGTGTCCAACAATCTCGACATTGCGCCACCAGGGCAAAGGTGCATCAGGCGGACGTACCAACCTGATCATGGGTCGTCCCAATTTCCAGGAAGGACCTCTTTGGCGAGAGAACTGCCGCTTCCCATCATTACCATGGGGCATCCCGAACATGCTCGGTGTATATATCCCGATTACACCATTTCTCATGAAGTCGGGGTGAGGGGCCAACAATAAAGAAGGATGGTGTTCAGCTATCCCTGGAGCTGGACACAAGACGAAACGTCTGGGCGGTCCTATGTATCTCATAAGTATGATAATCAAGCCACACGTAGTTCTGAAAATATAGTTTAACGTCATGCTGGACAAAATATATTTTAACGTCTTGCGGGATGAAATATGGATCTTAGTTTTAGGTCTTAGAGCTCCGACCATGATGATCTTAGTTTTAGGTATTAGAGCTCGGACCATGAGGAAAGGGGAAAAACGGACACATGGCCAGGCGGTTACAAAAACCCCGATGTGAAGGAGGACCTAAGCCCTACTTAACATGTGCTCTCCGGGGAAATGCTCGAGTCGAGGGACCGAACACGGAGGTAGTCTAGACCCACGGGGAAGTGCCCCAGACATTCCTACGTATCTCATAAGGTTGAGAATCAAGCCATACGTAGTTATGAAAATGACATGGTAAGATACCAGTGCCAAAGGAAAAGGGGAGTGCGGGCGTGGCCCTTGCACTAAAATAAGCGGCATTTGATAAATCTTGTTGGTCCTTTAAGGTGGGTGGTTTTTTTGTTGTAAAGAGACAGGCCCAGAGTAGCAAGCCATGGTGTCGCCACAAGCATCAAGCCGTGATAGGCGTTGACAAATGGCATGGCATAAAACCAATACCCAACGTGATGTCCTCTACAACGAGGTCACCACAATGCAATGCCGTTTTTTGTCATGCGTCCAGGACGATAATGTCATAGTTTAGGGTCATAAGGTTTGGACCAACATCACAGTTTAAGGTCATATGGTTTGGACCAACAACACAGTTTAAGGTCATATGGTTTGGACCAACAACACAGTTTAAGGTCATATGGTTTGGAGCAACAACACAGTTTAAGGTCGTATGGTTTGGACCAACAGCACAGTTTAGGGTCATAAGGTTTGGACCAACACCACAGTTTAAGGTCGTATGGTTTGGACCAACACCACAGTTTAAGGCCCTATGGTTTGGACCAACAACACAGTTTAAGGTCATATGGTTTGGACCAACAGCACAGTTTAAGGTCATATGGTTTGGACCAACACCACAGTTTAAGGTCATATGGTTTGGACCAACAACATAGTTTAAGTTTATATGGTTTGGACCAACCGCACAGTTTAGGGTCATAAGGTTTGGACCAACAACACAGTTTACGGTCATAAGGTTTGGACCAACAACACAGTTTAGGGTCATAAGGTTTGGACCAACCGAGAGAGGAGCCTCGGGCAAAGGAGCCTATGAGGGTTCTACAATCAGGGAGGGGTAGCAGATGCTAGCTCCCAGCTATGCTGGGCCCGAAACGCAGTGTCTGGGCGACTCCTCACTCCCCTAAGGGGATGAAGGTCAAGCTACACGCGACTCGTAATGAAGGGACCCAGGCACATACTCTAGAGCTCAGACCGTGGGAGCCCCGAGAGACACCGTTACGTAGCTCAGTCTGTCTGATGTGCGGGGGGTGTACTGAGTGTTAGTACAAGGAGTGTCGAGATTCCACCTTGGCACGGCGGGGTGGAAAATGAAATGAACCCTACCACCAACATTCAGGGCCTGGGGGACTGGCGTGGCGACTGAGGATTACTGTTGACCATGTTCGCAACACAGCATCCTGTCGTGTTAGCCATGGGGACAAACAAATGAGCATCAACCGCTGACCTTGTTCGCAACGCGGGATTTGTATCGATTTGTTGTCTGAAACCCCCGGGGGCGTTGGCCCATGATGGTAGGAGAGCCCTTGGGCGTTGTATCCAGGTCGTTCATGGGGGTCCCTCCAGGTATGAAAGATGACGGGGGCCCGAATGAAGGGGAACACAAAGCTTTGAAAGTGGATGGAACTTGCCTAAGTCGAATCTAGCACTCCAAGTTCTAGACCAGAGTGATTTGAGAACATCAGCAGACCATAGGAAAGGGTCAGAGGGCTCAGTCTGAGAGCGGCCAAGAGATGGCGGATCCCTGGGCAAAAGAGGGGGTGTATTGCCAAACCCCATGAGAACCAGGAGATCGTGGGATCTCCTATGTGATGGGGCTGGACCTGACATATAAGTGTTCAGGCGGTCCTACATATCCCATTAGGATGGGAATTAAGCCACTCGTAGTTCTTGATATGCGTCTTTAGACGCCATTGGACAGAGAAGGGCTAAACCCTGAGGACAAGGTGCGCGGGGTGCAGCTATCGCAAACCCGACGTGAATGGGGACATAATCTCACACCACGCCACGCGACCCTGTGGTCGAAGTCCCAAAGGCGAAACAGACGCGACATCGGTCCTCAAGATGGACCCAAAGACGAAAGGTCTTGGCGTTCCTACGTATCCCATTAGGATGGGAATCAAGCTATACATAGTTCTGAAAACACAGTTTAACGTCATGCTGGACGAAATATGGATCTTAGTTTTAGGTCTTAGAGCTCGGACCAAGAGGATCTTAGTTTTAGGTCTTAGAGCTCGGACCATGAGGAACCCACATGTAGGGAAGAGTGTAGTTTAAGGTCGTGCTGGACTATACAGTTTAAGGTCATGCTGGACCGTATAGTTTAAGGTCATGCAGGACCATAAAATTTAGGCAAAGTACTTCATGAGGAACATGGCGTTGGTGGGAGGAGTGATACGCTCCCCATCCATAGTCACCAGGGAATACGCACCATTGGGATAGACCTTGTAGACAATAAAAGGGCCCTCCCACATGGGCTCTAACTTGGGTGGTTTCCTGTCGGGAATCATTGGCGCTATGAGATCCAACACCAGGTCACCTTGCATGTAGGAGTGGAGGTGAACCTTCTTATCGAAAGCTCGAGCCATCCTGCTCTGATTCCTTTCCAGGTTATGTAAACCGCGAAGCCTACTTTCGTCCAGCGCTTCCAACTTGGCTAGAAGGATCTCATCAACTCTGTCCGGCGCTTGCTGGTCGTAGACCGCCGTGCGCAATGAGGGCAGTTGGACCTCGATGGGAAGGACGACCTCAGCTCCGTACACCAGGGAATACGGGTTCACCTGGGTGGAATTGCGAGTCGTCATTCTGTAAGCCCAGAGGGCGTTGGGGAGCTTGTCCGGCCAACTTTTCTTGTTTTGACCAACCATTTTTTGCAGAATGTTAGAGAGGGTTTTGTTAAACGCCTCAATCTGTCCACTCTCCTGCGCATGATAGCGGGAGGTGTGGTTCGAGAGAATGTTGTACTTGGCGTACAATCTCTTCAGCTCGGCTGCTCGGAAGTTAGTTTCGTTATCCGTGAGGATAGCGTGAGGTATTAAAAACTGGTGAATGATATTGGAACTCACGAAGTTGGCGATAGAACCAGCCTTGACTTCCCTAAGAGGGGCTGATTCTGCCCACTTTGAGAAGAAATCAGTGGCGGTTAAGATGAACCGGCACTGGCGCGCCGTCGTCGGCGGGTAGGGCCCTACGACATCCAACCCCCAGACTAAAAAGGGCCAATAATACTTAGTAGTATAGAGAGGCTCTGGTGGCCGATGCACAAAGTTAGCATGAACATGGCACGCATGACACCTCTTGGCGTACTCGATGAAGTCGTGGATCATGGCCGGCCAGAAGTATCCCAGTCTCCGAATCTGGTGGGACAACATCGACTCGGCCTGGTGGGCACCACAGGAGCCAGCATGCACTTCCTCCATGACCTGTGGGACCTCACGACTGGGACCGCATTGAAGGGTGAACTGCGGCGCGTGGCGCCAGATTCGTTCCCGCTCCGCTCGGTCCATCGGAAGATTGTCGGGCCGGAGATATTCAACCAGAGGTGTCCTCCAGTCAGGAACTGTCTCGATCACCATGCCTGGAACCCCGGGGGGGGGGGGGGGGGGGGTCCCGACGTGGGGGCACCAGCGGTGAGATGGTTCACTCGCGGGCTACGACCGCCCTCTGGGATAACATGAGCAATGACTCTTCGGTGCGCCACGTGGATGATTAGGTCATCCTGTTCGGGCTCCATGAGTTATGCGGCCAGGCTGGCCAAAGCATCTTCTCAACTGTTCTGCGACCGGGGAACGTGAAAGACATCTGTTCGATAGGGGAACTTAGCCATTAGATGGAGGGTTCACTCCAGCAATGACACGAGTTCTGTCTTCCGGATAGCATAGTCACCGTTAACCTGCATGATGACTAGCTCAGAGTCCCATTTTACATACAGGTGGGGTACGTTAACCTCCAGAGCCAACTCGAGGCTAGTGATGAGGACATGATATTCTACCTCATTGTTGGTGCAGCCCTATGACAATAAGAAAGAATTTGGAAGCACGACTTGCTTCGGGGTGATGAAGACGATTCCCAGGCCCACTCTGTTAAGCCTAGGATCGTTGAGACTTCTACCAGTAGGGCTTCAGGAGGCACCATCAAAGTGCATCTGCCAGCATGGGGTGGCGTGATCGACTGAGAGGATTGCCTCATTATGAAATCCCACATCTAGCGGCTGGTCCGCAGAGTTTGGATGAGCAGCTAAGAAGTCTGCCAATGCCTGTCCTTTGACGGCCTTCTGAGGTACGAACCTAATGTCGAAATGCTAGAGGATCACCGCCCAGCGTGCCAATCGGCTGGTCAACATAGGCTGACTCAGGATTTATTTCAACGGGTCTACCCGAGAGACCAACTGTACATCATGGTGCTTCAAGTAGAGCTGAATGTTTTGTACGGAAAATACGAGCACTAGGAAGCTCTTATCGATGGGAGAATATCTAATCTCTGCATCGAGGAGCATGAAGCTGAGGTAGTAGAGGCTATTCTCTGATCCCTCGTTTTTTTTCTGGGAGAGAAGGGCACCGGGGGATCGCTCCAGGACAGTCACATAAAGGACCAGCGGCCTTCCGGGGACGGGTGGCATCAGGACCGGCGGTTGAAGCAGATACTGCTTGATTTCCTCAAAAGTGGTCTGACACACTTCGTCCCACCCATAGGCGGCGCCTTTCTTCAAGACCCGAGAGATGGGCTTACACTTGCCGACCAGATTCGCAATGAATCGGCGTATATAGGCTAAGTGGCTTTGGAGGCCTCAAAGCTCTCGAATATTAATCGGGGGAGGCATCTGACTTATGGCCTTTATCTTCTCGGGGTCGATCTTGATACCTCGATACCTGACGATGAAGCCAAGAAACTTTCATGAGGTGACCCCGAAGGCACACTTCAACAGGTTCATCTTCAAGTGACGAGAACGGAGCAAACCAAACACTCTCTCAAGGACTTTGAGATGGTCCTGGTGCTGATGAGATTTAACCACCAGGTCATCTACATAGCACTCCACCAGCGTCTCGAGGATCGGCTTGAATATGTGGTGCATAGCCCGTTGATAGGTGGCACCGGCGTTCCTCAGGCCGAAGGGCATAACCAGATAGCAGAAAGTGCCCTGGGGGGCCCCTGAAGGAAGTGTACTCTACATCCTCAGGGGCCATCCATATTTGGTTATACCTGGAGTACCCATCCATGAATGAGAGGGCTTGGAACCCGGCCATTGTGTCGATCAACAACTCTGTCATGGGAAGGGGAAAGTCATCCTTCGGACAGTGGCGATTAAGATTGCGGAAGTCGATGCAGACCCTGATCTGCCCGTTCTTCTTCCTGACGGGCACAATGTTGGCTAGCCACCTGGGGTACTAGACTTCCCTGACGAAGTTGGCCTTAATGAGCTTATCCACTTCGGCCTCAACCATGGCACCGTGAAAGGTGTGCATTTTTCTGGGAGGCCAAGGCGGTGGACAGATACCTCGGGATCTAGTCCTGGTATCTCGTCATAACTCCAGGCAAACACATCACGGTGCTTTCTGAAGAAGTCTATGTACCGTTGTCATTCCTCGGGAGGCATAGCAGCACTAACCAATGTGGGTCTCGGGTCTGCCTCACTACCGAGGTTCACCTGTACGAGCTCGTCGGTCGTGGCGGAGACTCCCTCCTCAATGGCAGGAGGAGCATCTTCCATGTCTTCTTCTCCGCTTGGGGAAAGATCGTCCACGAGGGGAGCCGTTTCGGGGATGCTCGACCCTGATGGGGAGCTAGCACTGTCTTGGGCAGCAGAGGTCGTCACGACGGGAGGCTCATGCACTGAAGACACCATAGCGACAAAGGCGGTTGATCCAATCCCATCCGGCCTGCGGCCCAAGGGGCCACACTTTATGACATTGATGCAGTGGTGTCGTGTTGGCCTAAGCCGGTCGATCCCAGCTCGGAGAAACATGCATGTATGACGCACCGCCGTTGCCATAATCCCAACGTCCCGATATCGTATGGGGGTTGGAGGCTCGGGGATCACCTGGGCCTAGTTGGTGTAAGAGTACGAGGTGATTTCCTGCCATCTCTTAGACCCAGAAATATGCATTCCTCTGGTACCCGAGACAACAAATCACTCTCCCATATCGGGAGTTGTGGCCTCCAACCGATGGATTGGGAAAACATATGCGTCATCCAATCCTGCCCAGGGATCACTCGCGACAGCGGCAGGCTCAACCTCACCTGTCAGGATCTGCTTGTCCTTGCTCTTGTAATAGTCTGCGTCCAGGTAACGAGCTTCACAAGAGGCAAACGGGGACATATCTCCTTGGAGCACACCCACTAGACCCTAAAGGGAGTATTTGAGGCACTGATGGTATGATGATGGAACCGCTGCGTGAAGATGGAGCCACGACCTACCCATCAACGCGTTATAGGCAGTGTCCTGAGAGACAACCATGAATTCAGTATTTGCAATTAAGCCGTTGAACTGGGTCTTCAGATGAATCTTGCCGAGTGGAGTTTGCTCGGTCATGTCATACCCCTAGATTCTGAGGTCGGAGGGAGTTAAGTCATCCTCGGACAACCCCAGTTTTCGCAGTGTCTGAGTTGGGATCAAGTTAATCCCAGAACCCATGTCGACAAGACAGCGACAGATTTCCATGCCATTGAACTGGCTGGTGATGTACAATGGGTGAATGTGCCCCTGTATGGGAAGGTCTTCATCTTCACCAGAAAATGAGATAACCGCCTGACATTCAGCATCCTCAATCACCTAAGTGTGGAAGGATTCTCCGGCCGCTACCTTCATTTCAAACTGGAGGGGGTCCTCAGAGCCTCGGCGAGCGTGTCACGCATTTCAGATGACAGGCGGAGGGCCTCAAGGATGGAAATCCTCGCCGGAATGTCGGCCAGATGCTTCAGGACAACATACTTCCGCGCTGTACGCGAGCTTCTGCTTACAGAAGGTCGCTCTATGATTGGGGGAATAACGGGCCCTGCTGGCGGGACCGGTGACTGACTGGTACTAGGCACATCCCATTGTTCACTAGCTGAAGCCCGGGAGGTGGCTTCCATGCTTGGACCGGATGGCCGTAGTCAACCAGCGGCAGGGCTGGGCTGTTTGCGACGAGGGAAAGGCAATTCCGCCCAATCTAGCAACAAAAACGGTGGTGGAAGAGAACCTGTTGTCACCTGATGAGGGAGCCGCGAGTGCTGATCTCTACATCGGGCCTGCTGCCTGGTCTCGGTGGCGTGCACGACCTGACTGGAGGTGACGACCACCGTGCCCCGGCGATTCACGTAGCCACAGCTCCATCGACGTTGACGACGGCTGGGGACATTGGGGAGGTTCACCCGGCACTCCTCGTCGTCGGGAGCCACAAAGGGATTTACCAACTTCACTGTGTTAAACGAAGCGTACCTCGGGCTCTCGGGGAGGTTCACCCGGCGCTCCTCGTTGTCGGGAGCCACAATGGGATTTACTAACTCCACGGTGTTAACCGAAGCGTACCCCGTGCTCTCAGGGAGGTTCACCCGGCGCTCCTCATCGTCGGGAGCCACAAAGGGATTTACCAACTCCACGGTGTTAACCGAAGCGTACCCCGGGCTCTCGGGGAGGTTCACCCGGTGCTCCACGTCGTCGGGAGCCACAAAGGGATTTACCCACACCACGGTGTTAACCGAAGCGTACCCCGGGCTCTCGGTCGAGGATTCATCCATTATCGGACGGGGTCTCGGAGGGATCCCCATTCCCGGGGGCATGAAATCACCAAGCGTGTAAGAAGATGATGGAAATGGCTGGGTGAATTTTTCTTCTTGCGTCGCCGCCTGCTCTTCTGGGAAGAAGTAGGCTGGGATGACGAGTCTGAAGCGGCGCTCACAGATTCTGAGGACTCTGGCTGGTCCAGGGGGGCACGGATGATTCCATGGGCACGGGCGACCGTCCTGCGGGCCATCTAGTCATTATACTTCCCGGACCCACGGTCGGAAACCTGTTCCCACCCATCCTCGTCGTCACTACTGCCATCTGATCCCACGAAGACACCTGCCAACTGTGCCGGGGCTGGGCCCAACCTGACTATGTTGTTGTCAATCTGGTCTTGGAGCCAGTCCTTGAACACATAGAATTGTTTGATGGTGTGTCCCAGGAACTGGTGATAAGGGCAGTTGTTAGGGAGATCCGTGAGACACGCCTCTTCTAGCTTCCGGCACTTAGGCAGCCGCACGATCCTCTGCTCCAAGGCGCTTCAGAAATAACTGGGGACCTTGGCCTCGCCAAACGAGTAAGCCCGATTCCTTCTTCCTGGAAAGGGGACCCTTGGGGGATGACCATGGCCAGGGACCGGAGGACCAGGCTAAGGAGGCAGAGCCGGATTACCTCGCCTAGGTGGTGGCGGTGCGTTACGCGAAGGCGCTTGCTGATTTTGAGGCCGTTGCTGCTAGGTCGGAGGCTGTGGGGGTGGAACCCTATGAGCCTGCTGAGCTGGCCTCACTGGCAGCAACTCTAGCTATCTAGGGGCCTCTATCTGCGCCACAGCAGTGAGCTCAGCTCTGGCATCTCTCCTTGAAGAGATCACAGGAGGAAGCGGGCGTGCCAGACTGGCCTGTTACAGGGCTTCTTCGGGGTGTTGATCCTTGTCCGGGAAGTCCCGGAACCCTCCAGGGTAATTCTGTGTGATTAAGGAAGGAACCAAATCCTCCTTGATGTTCCCCACACACATATTTAGTAATTTCTCCTGAGTCAGTGGCATGTCAAGGGAGTACGTGAGCCCCTTCCACCGGGCGACGAAGTCTGCGACATTCTCATCAGGGCCTTTTCTTGCACTTGAAGTGGTCTACAATGTTCGTCTTCCAGGTTGTGGAACTGAACTGGTAGAGGAATTGTCGATGAAGGTCCTCCCAGCTAGTCACTGATCCAACAGGGAGCTGGCTATACCAAACGAACGCTGGTCACTCCAGCGTCTGAACGAAGCACCGGAGCTTGGCAGCCTCCTACTACGCTGGAGTCCCCAACATAGGCCCGCACCTCGATTTGAAGTGGGCCAAGTGTTGTTTCGGGTCTCTGGTCCCGTTAAAGGGCGAAAAAGTGGGATTCCCAAATCCTGGCGGGGCCGGCATGTCATCCACCCATGCGGGGTACGACTTTCCATTCTGTGGGATCGCCACCTGCCGAGTTTCCAGGGCCTCCAAGCGAGCGATGAGTACCTCCATCAGATCATCTGGATGCAGATTCATGTCCTGATGGGGATCTATAACCACAAGCGCATTGCTAGGCTCTTCGATACGATATTCGCGCTCAGTGGCTCGGGGGGTAGCTGGTGGAGCAACTATCGGAGCGGCGGGAGGAAACCGAGCAGGGTCTCCCAGGTTTCCTCGCTGCTCGGGATGGTTCGGCGAAACATATCGCGCCCTCTTGCCATGGGCTCCAGTGTCTCCCCTGTCGGCGAACACGACATGGTCACGGTTGCCCGGGGGGATCTCAGTAAGGGGTAGATGCTCCTTCCCCTGCTGTCCTAGTCTAGGGTTGCCGTAGACCGGCCGCCGCTCTGCAATGCGTTCGGCCAGGAGCTCATCAACCAGCCTATTTTCCTCGGCTAGCTGTTGGCGTAGTGTGGCCTTCTCGGGATCTTCCTCTACCTTCTGCACTGAGGAAGATGGGTCGGCGAGTTTGACAGACCCGAAGGGCTATTTACCCTTGCCGATGTTTTGGCCCAGTGCTAGTGCCTCCATGGGTACAGGAAGGCCTAGGAGACTCCTCTTTTGGAGAGTAATCCTCCCAGATGGGTCCAGCAGCGGCCTGTACTTGGGGGGTGAGTCCCTGTCGAGGGGCTCCACAACGTTTCCCTCATCTGAAAGGTCAGCCAAGTTGACCGTGATTTCCCTTAGCGATGTTCCATTAGGGCCGCCCAGTGGATCGGGCTGCCGGCAGATCGCACAGAAGAGGAGAGCAGCGTACTGCCCCCACCCGCAGACGTGCACGTGGGGGGTGGCCTCCTCAATAACTCTGTGGAGTACTTGAAAACTCTGGACGCATTGTTGCTGAAGGGCCTCGTGGAGGCCCAGCGACTCGGGGTGCCGGACCGCGGAGAGTGCTGCTAGGTCAACCCGGCAGCACTACTCACCAATCTCCTCGAGATGTGCTTGGCTCCCAGGATAAGGCGCTAGCTGATGATGGAGGCGGGAGTGAGTCACCCGAAGGATCTTGCGGAAGAATTCAAACTCTCCCGGGGTGAGTGACTCTGGAACATCAAAACCCGATTCTGCGACCGGCCAAAACTTCTCAGGGAAGTGGCCCACTACAAGAATGGTCCAGAAGCTCCACGGCTCCAGCTCAGTGTCCGGAACATGCCTCCCCTGCTCGTCCACTGAGGAATGTCGGGGAATTGGCAATGGCACTGAGGCAGGTCGTCAGGGTGGTGGGCTGGCCGGCGGGGAATACGACGAACAGGCCGATTGGCCGTCGATCCCTGGGTCATCCTCCTGAGGATACATTGACCTAGCCACCACGTCGCGATAGGATGGTCCGATGGATGGGCCTCCTGTCACAACGTCGGTGCTCGCAGAGGGTGTGTCACCTCGCGATCCTTCCATCAGTCCCCAGAAAGGTTCATCATTCTCCCTAATAGGGGCGGGAGGTGCTTCCGAGGAGATCAGCGGCAACTGCGGGCTTGATCCCTGGCGGTACACCAAGTCTTCATCCTCCTGGATATAACATAGAAGGGAGGAGGGAATCATACAGATCTCACATTTGGGGAGTACGAGACTAAAGCGTTGCATCCCCATCCCTGCCCTCAACTCGAAAGGTTGGGGGGAGGTTCTATCGTCGAATCGTACTCTACCTCAGAATCCGAGAAACGGACTGGTCTGATTCCGGTCTGGACTCCCCTGACATTCCTCCTACGGCGACGACGCCCGGCCTTCCTACCCCTGGGTAGCTCCTTAGGGTATGGAAGACTTCCTTCATAGGGTCCCCTGGCCACAATAGAGCTGGGGAAGAGGAAGACAAAGGCCGGGGTGCGAGAAGCACAGGGACAGATGTCGAAAGGGACATGGGGAGGACCTCAATGTGAGTGAGAGACTGGATACACAATGGCTCCATTCTCATGACCGGCGGTAGGGGGAGTGACCTCATACCCCATGCAGTGGGTGATGGAAGGAGTCATACCCGAAGCATAGCCGTCACGAAGAAGCTTTCGGCTTCCCAGATCGGTGGCACGGGACGAGCCTTCATGGTGAGCGGCACTACCGCGGATTGGTCCGCAGTGGCCATTTCCAGTGTCTGCGACTGGGAGATTCGACCCAACCTGCCTGCAGGGCGGTCGGGGTTTCGATCCCAGTCAGGCACACGGCTGCCCCTGCTCAACATGTGCAGGGATCTGGGAACAGGAGTCATCTGTGGTTGGAGCCACAATGGTTGCATATGCTGGTGCCCTAGGACGGGCGTTCTTCGCCACTCGCGCCCGACGTTGGCGTCGAGTCAGATGGGCCAGAGCCAGCGGTGCGGGAATGAAGATTGCCTGCTCCTCGGCTCGGGGAGTCGGGCGGCAGCGTCGACGCAGCCTGGCGGGGGTTCTTGCCGGTAACCCCTGTGATGGATTGCTGATCGGGTGGACATGGACATCCCCCACCTCATTGGCGTAGGGGAGGGATGTGTCACAGTGCTCTGGGGAAAGGCTCCCGAAGTGGTTGAACGTCGGCATGGGGAGCGGCGGCTCCCTGGGCGGCCCTCGAGAGCGGCGATGGTGGTGAGTCATGACCGCCTCTAGATCCAAGCGGGCCATGCCCCTGGTGGGGATGACCCCTTCCTCGTCATACCTACGAACCAGGTTATTGATCACCATCCGTTGCATGATTTCTGACGGGGAGTGGGGGCGCAAGCGTCGGGCTGCGACGGCGGTCTAAGTCAGAGCGACCATGGGATAGGTGGGACCGTGCGGGGTAGCCGCGTCGGGACTGCCCCTGCCCCTGTGCCTGTGGCCAGGTGGCGATCGAGCTCCAAATGCAATGATCTGATTCCTGGAAACAGGGATATGAACCCATTATTATCAACAAGAAAAGAGATCAACAACCAAGGCCCAACGTCATTCCGTCTTCCATGGTCGGCGATAGGGATCCATGCTGACGACGTCACAGAATGGATTAGTCAACGCCCTGACGGCTTCGACTCCTGGCGGGTTCATGTCACGGTGGAGGTTACCCAGACCTGGTGACATGATATTATTCCGATTCTCCAATGTCTACCATTCCCTGTGTTGAGGAGAAGAGATTCACGTCGGGTTCACCATTTTTTGTTTCCAATGCTTTCGTCGGGGCGCGCGCGTCCGTCTGCCGGGGAGGGCGCGCTGCTTGTGGCCCCGCATTCCCACTTTCCAATGGTGGGCAGCATCCATTGCTTGATCAGGGACGCCTGCTCCTTGATCGAAACCGGGATGATGGGATGCCAGTTCTTCCTTCCGTGGATTCCTCCTCGGAGCTCGTCACCTAGTCTGGATCTCTCTCATAGATTTAAGATAGATTCATGAAGCTCATTCCCGGTGCCATATCTACATGGACACCAGTTAATTACGCTGCTTCCGTCAAGATTCTCCAAGGGGTCTTGTCGGGACAGCAACCTGCGGTGAGGAGAATGGTCACGTTGGGGCATCGTCGGCATGTCTGTCTTTGGTTCCTCATCGCAGGACTTCTCGAGGGCGCGGAAGCCCGAGGCATCCCACATCGAACGCGGGGAATGTGTACCATCTGAGGTTTTCCTCAGCTTCCCATGTTTAACACGGGGTATGTCGCGAGTTTAACGTCTTGCGGAGATGGATCGGGTTAAAGGATCCCTAGGGGGGAACATCGATATTGGGGCCAGCACGTGGGCGGCCTCCCGTACAACATGGAGTGGGAAAGGGTGGCATGATCTCACCGGGATGTGGAGGCCCAGGTAAGGATCAGGATGGATGGTGGAGTGAAGCATGGGGCTTACGTTATGAGATGGCCCAAGAGGGGGGGTACAGTTTAACTTCATGCGGGACGGAATACAGTTTAACCTCATGAGGGACGCGATACAGTTTAACGTCATGCGGGACGCGATATAGTTTAACGTCATGCGGGGCGGGATATAGTTTAACGTCATGCGGGACACGATACAGTTTAACTTCATGCGGGACGGGATACAGTTTAACGTCATGCGGGATGAGAGATTTGGGGCTTATGCTCTGAGGCAGCCCAAGGTGGTCAGGGAACCGACATGGAGAGGTCGGGACGACTGGGTGGTGGGCTTGAACCTCGTCGAGGCTTCCTACATACCATGCGTTAGCACGGATCAAAGTCAACGTAGTTCGCTGGGATGGGGCTTACGCTCTGAGGCGGCCCATAGGAGGATGTCATGGTCAATGCGCACTCTAATCCCACGTGATTCATGCTCGGTGTGGGAAACAAGAGGCACTTGGGACCAGACGATCACGTCGTGGAGGGTGCGTCCGTGAGAAGTGGAATGGGGCTTAAGTGTTGAGCGGCCCAAAGAGGAAATAAGGGATTACGCGTGGTTAGCGGCCCTTGGGGTCGGGGCTTACTCCAGGGTGGAGGCCCGTGGTGCGACAATGAGCATTGGGAAAATGACTACACTGGCCTTGGAAGGGGGGGGGGGGGGGGGTACGGAGATGCACGGGTGCAATCATCCGCAAGAAAGGTTAGGGGCTTACGCTCTGAGGCAGCCCTTCCCCTGCGGACAAGCGCCGCTCCGACAAGGAGGATCTCATTCCATGTGAGGAAGAGTCCACTCCCATGGAGACGTGTGGGCGTAATGAATGTCCGAGCTGGGGGGGACCCTGTGTGCGAAGCACGGTGTCGGACCACAGTTTAACGTCTTGTGTTAAGGATGAGGTGCTTAGCAGTTTAACGTCCTGCAGCTTGGACAAGGTGGGTTCTCTCCACACCCCTAGGGCTTACATGCCCAACACCCTCTACCCCTTGTGGAAGGTAAGGCATCGACAAGGCCGTGGCGAAGGGGGGCCATAGGGAAAACCACTGTGGGGGTCCACGTTAGCGTGGCTATGCGAAGAAGCAATAGCCGTTAGCGTGCCTATGTGGAGAAGCCTAAGGCAAAGAAACGCAACGGGAAACACGGCCCAAGGGACCTTGAGGTTACTTTGAAGGAGCCTGGAAGGATGTGCCGGAAAACAAAGCATGGAACGCATGCCCCGCAGGGGAGACATCAAGTGCCGGTGCAGGGCGCAGCCAAGGGGCATCAAGGTGAGGGGTCCTCGGCCTTGAGCGCGCAAAAGGGAAAATTTGCGCGCAAAAAACCGGGACGACGTGCAATAGGAGAAACAGAATTGCGCGCGAAGAGGTAATTACTCGCAAGGTTTTGTGCGCACGGCAGGGTATTGGGCGCACGAACCACGGATTGCACGCAAGTGGGGAAACCGGGGGAAGGGGAAAATTCACTGAAGTCGGTGGAGTTGTGCGCAAAGGCGAACTATGGGGAAAGGTTGCGCCGGATTTGGGATTACCTTGATGTCATCTTTCGCGCGGGGGGAGCCGAATTGCGCGCACGAGAGTCGCTTCGGATTCCTCAACCCCCAAACCGTTCGGGGTCACCTTATATTTATAGGCAACCTCCGGCGCGGAATCCAGGCGGCGCGCGAAGTTTTCCGCGCCGGGAACCGCTTGCGCGCAAAGTCTCGCCGCAGAGAAAAGGGGAACACAATTATTGTGCGCCTCACCGGTCCAATTCCGTGAATCCCGGGAGCACTTCGCGCACAAAACATTTTTGCGCGCGGATCCTCATTTATTTCTCGCACCACTTCCCGGGCCTCCGGATCGGGCCTCTGATTCTGAATATGACTTCGCTTCGTCATTCCAAAACATACTCTGGGAGTTGTGGGATTTTTTCGGCGTCAACAAATACATAGTAAACAGTGAACCAGAATATCCAAATATAATCCATTCTATACATTCTGATTAGAAGATATAGAGTTGAATAATTTAATAATTTTATCGCCTATGGTACTCATTATGATGCATGCATTTAGACGCACTCATACACTAATTCCATGTTAAAAATACCAATAATAATAATAGTATCTTGAATAATTAAGCCCTAAAAATTTCTGTCACACAATGGTACAGTCTAAGAAATTAAAAAAAGAAAACAATAATAGAATTTACACAACCCTGGTTGTTTGGGTTTCCCCTATACACGGGTCAACTACTTTGAGGCATGAGCTCATTTCAAGATTCTATTGTCCTAGCATCCCAAATAAGACCAAATAGTAAGAAAAAGGTACAATGTCATTTATTTCCACATTGTAGCATCCTACCCCAGATTCCACATAATAGTACCCTAATATGGTGGCTAACACGACCTCAAACGCACCACCTTTTATGATAAAGGTTTCCGATACGATGTGAGGACCTAGGCTGTTTCTATGGGGATAATATGACCACATAGAATAGAGTGGAGCACAATAGTACATTGTAAATATGAAATAGAGGAAAAATTCACTAAAACCACTAGACCAGGAAATCACCATAGGTGAAACATAAATAATAAACAGATAATAGAGGAAATAATAATGTTATCCAAATAAGAAGAATAACTTAGGGGATACTGAATATTAAAAATATAAAATTTTTTATAATAATGATTCCATATAGCTATAGAAAAATAGTGCATGTTGAATTTGGGTATAAGTATAAACAACATGTTATTAAAAATATAAAAAATCTAAAATGATACTAATACAAGCATCCTGAGAATTGTCCTGATCCTCTTCCCCCATACTCTATCAGAAATATGTTAATAAAAATCTAAATATGGATATATCCTTCTATCAATACAATAAAGCATGAAGTATTATTGGGTGTCAAAGGCATCCCAATAATGATGTGAGATAGAGTAATAATATTCCACAACCAATAATTTTTAGATACATCTATTTCGTGATATATAAACATGAATAGTGTACCAAAATAAGTAAACTCAGGTAAATAATTATATTAATATATTAATATTCAATCCATGTTCCCAAATGGTATCCTGATAGAGTTTACATGCTTTATCTTAAGATGGATGTCTAAACCAAGGTAACCATAAAAATTTATAATTTATGTATATGAGTCATCGTAAATTACATATTAAATGGTGGAATAACCCAAATAATGTGATTGGAATTAGAGGGATCGTCCTTTGAATATCATTCAAGCATACAAGAAATTAAAATATGAGGTATCACATAAAAACAACTAATCGAGATCTATCAAATCCAAAGTGATGTATTGAGCCAATATATGATGATTCATATGGAATTTTGTGGGTTTTTATAGGATCCTTCGATATACAAAATAACACAGAATCTATCCAAGGACACCCATTATATCAATCATACCATTCGAACATCTATTTTTTCACATGCATATCTCTTAGTGCATTGAGTATCAACTGAGGCATAGCATTTCCATCTTCATTCAATGAGATATTATATGGTTTCTCCTCTTGGAAATTTTGTTCACTCAAGAGTAAATTTAATCTATCTAGAGAGTTCAAACAATGAAGTATAAGTATCTCCCTAGGAGTATCATGTAGTTCCACGTAAAGCACTATGATTCTATCTAAGGAATCCTATATTCGGGACATGTGCTCGCTCCTAACCCACAAAAATGTCATGAATGGAAACTAATAACGTGTAACATCAACCCATTTACATTTTTGTCAATATAATATATCGTATCCAAGAATTATATCTAAGACAAGAAATTAGGAAATATGGATTTAGATAATACACATTTAACATAATCATATGAACAAGAGTTCATGGAATTATGAAAAGTCAAAAAGAATAGGCATTAAACAACATGCATAAATAATAAAGAACATAGTATAAATCATTTTCATTGATATATATATCACAATTAATATGAAATGGATAAAGGATCTTGAAAAAACTCACAGCCTACTATTCGTTTAAATTTAATTCTTCTATTTAGTTCATACGTTCCAAGTGGAACACACACACACACATAGATGTTGAAATATCATGAATGATAAGATATGTCATTTAGGGTGGGTACAATCAATAGGTGGCTCCATAAAATCTTAACACCACAATTATGTGTTTTCATAAGATATATTCACAATACCAAGAGAAACCAATTTTATTAGTTTTTTAACATATTTGTTGCATCTCTAGAATGGTCTAGTGAACGTCACTACATCGCATCCATTAAAAAAACAAGGGTGAAATAACTATAACACCTAACTTTAGTTCATATAGGACCAATCATCTATTTTCATTATTTTATTAAACCTAGAAAAATAGATATATATTAAATGGTACAAAACCTTGAAAATAGGGGAAATTTGTCACACCTAAAGAGAAAAAAAGAGGATAAGAGGAACATGAAATAAATTCATCGCAATTTAAGAGCCTAAAAATATCATTAATATAGATTCAATGCTGAAGGAAACACAAGAGGAATTATGGAGATAAAGAATACCCAATAAATTTGAAGAACAGCCCACTTTGGAGGATCCTACTAGAGAAGAATTGGGGAGATATAAAGGAATAATAATTTTTTGTTCTATAAGGGAAATAAATAAATCCTCCCACATTGACAGGGGTATATGGTTTGGATTCATAGTTGGAAAAACTATGTGCGAACCATCTAAATATAAAATGTCTTAACAATGTTAAATAATGAATTTTCATGTGCCAAGGGTCTCACAGTTTAATAATAACTCTATTCCCCCCAATCACCCCACATTCCCAAGCAATAAAAAATATAAACCATATGGGCAGGGCAATATGGTTTCTCCTAATCGTGCAGGTAAGTCAGCATCCCTAATATTATTGCTCTAAAAATAACTATACACCCCTGATATGTTAATGACTCTATTTGGATGCACGAAAATTGTATAACAAATGAGTAAATACTGAAAACTAATGGTACATATCTATGATAAAATCCATGATGTTACAATTTATATATTTCTTTTTTCTATTCCATCAATAAAGAAAATTGGAATCAATTTTCATGTTTATGTAGGACATACGTCTCCGAGCACGGTTTGATACATTTTATCTATCTATAAATTTATGGTTTACTATTAATATGTATATAATAAATATATATGATACATATTTATTTATTTTTTATTTATTTATTTTTTAAAATTCTATATATGATTTATCCATTATTAAAATATATGGAAAACCCTCACTGAATGAAAACATATATAAATAATAAATCAGTTAGTACTCAAAATAATGATTTTATCAAATAATTTCTATTAAAAAGGTAGTAAAACGTTATATATAATAATTATATATATATATATATATGATTATTGTTTTGATTATTGTTTAAAATAAACCTATAAATATTATAGTCGGTAGTTGAACATGGGTAAAGGAAGTCAAATAAAAGGTATATAATTTCATCTCACTCTCACATATATGAGACACATGTCATATTGACCACAAGTTTGTTTTAAGTTGTTTATATACTAACCATTAATTTATTTTATGATTATTTTTATTAATTATTATGTATATAAATTTCCATATACATTTCATTTCTTTATGAGGATTATGATTTAAAAATTACCATATTTGATAGTCTTTTTTGTTATAATATAATTTTTTATCAGTATCCATATGATTATTCTAATAATAATGAAATTTCATTATTCTAATCTCTAATATAACATAATTTTTTTAACTACTATTTATTTCTAGATATTATTTTTTCCATTACATTTTATTCTATTTATGTATTCAAATATCAAACAGAATGTTCTTATAGATTACCGTATTTATAAATCTCTTTGGTGAAAATAACATTTTCCTTCCATATCCATGCTTTCTAAAGGTCTGTTAAAAATTTATATAATATTAGTTGATGACTATATAATGTAATTTTTACCCATGATTTTATTATTTCAAAATATTTTAAAAGGAATATTTTTCTCACATTCTAAATGAAGATATTTTGACTTTTTGACAAAAATATGAAAGGAATCATTTTCAACCTCTAGTGTATGGATAAAATTTCCATCCATTATGACCACTTAAGGATTTTATTTAACATTACATCTTTTCAAGGTTCTCGTACATGAATATTTTGATATTAATATTTTATAAATTTAAATATTTTAATAAGGTTATTTTAATGAGAAAAGAATATTTTCCTTAAGAAATACTCGGTGTTATCATTTAAATGAATTTACTTGCTATGATTTTGTAATTTGAAGTTTTATAATATTTAATGTGGGAATATTTCAATGATACCGTTATTAAAATTTCCCTATATTAATTATTATAATGATTACTAGATGATTATTATGCCCATTTCCTAATCATGTGTTATGCTATGAGGGAAAAATAATTTCTTTATGAATCATGTTTCTTTTCCATGGATTATTATGTAATTGTATGATTAAGAAAAATAATGAATTTTATAGGTTATGATATGATGAAGGTTTTATGAAATTATTGAATACATTTGTCATAATTGTTTTCAAAATATTGAAATCCTAATTATATACATCTATTAGGAATTGGGCAATAATCAATATCTCATGAGATAAGAAGGGCTAGAATATTGAGTTATCCTAGTTAGGTAATGGAATATTTTTACTATGATATTTTTTTGAGTAATCCATGAATGCTACGTTGTTTCGGTGGGTGATCTCATTCCACGATGCTAGACTGAGAAATGATCCTTGAATACTAATTAATTAATTTTCTATGCTTATGTTTATTTAAAAAATATACGACTTATGAAAATATGATACTCTAATGGCCAGTTTTATTTAATATCATTATGATTAAAATCATATTAAATACTAATATTTATACCCTGACACAATATCATTACATATAATATAAAAATTTTGGTTTTTCAAATGTAATTCTCATGTTTTGATACACTTGCACTCACATAATGCTGATATCTTTCTTTTTTAGCCTCATCGAGTACTGTATGTCACCCAGAATTATGTTTTATTTCCCCTTTTTATGAAGAGAGGTATTAATTATGATATATCTTAAAAGGGTTTTACTTTTGAATAACCGGTTTTTATATATCCATGATTCTAATGGAGATGATTTATATGATTTTAGAATTGATAGATATCTTAAGAAATGAATATTTATCAGTTAAGATGTAATTTAATAATATATATTCTATTGATCTATTTTATTTAATATTCATTAGTAACAACATACATACATGGTTTCCATTTTGATAGGAAAATTAATATATAAATCTTAGTCTTAATAAATATACTATGTACTTTAACTCACTTATTGATACCTTCTTCATTACATAGGGAATGAAAAACAATTACGGTGAGATCAAACTCTAAGTAAAGATTATGTAACATTTTAGAAAACATGAGTAAATAAGGAAAAATCCATATGGGAATAAAATTAGTAGCAAACAAAAGTAGTTTAATAACATGATCATTAAGAATAATATGTAAGTAATAAATGATGTTCATATACTGATATATATTTTTACAAAAAACATATTTTCTTCAATCTTGTCCACTAATATATTAACTATTAAAATAATATCATGGAAACTAATAACTAACTTCATAATGATGCATTTCATAATGATAAAAATTTTAAACATACCATTGAGGCATCATTATAATAAATATTTCATAAATGGGCAAGTCGCATTCCAAATACCCAAATTAGATTCTCTAATGGGTCCTAACAGTGTATAATAATTGTAATACCCCATGAATTTACAAATAGATTTAGTTTATAATGCAAGAAACCTGAATTCCCTACAAAACAACACATTTTATAATCGAGTTCTTAAGCAGACCTTTGCCTCTACTGTGTTTTGAATTTCGACAAATGGTCATCTAGAGTTGTGATCAGCATGTCATTTGGATTCTAATTGAACCATATATTTTTTTTGAATAGTAACATACCATTATTAATAGTAATATAAATACTCATATGACCCTTATGAATTGTAAATAATAATAATATTTCTTTCAAAGGTAAAAAGATGATGAGATCATAATTAATTTTTTAATATCTTGATTTTTTTTTGAAAAACTGAGTTCATTTTAGAATTGTAAACATCGAAAAAAATTAGTGTTATTTTTTTGGTATTTTCCAGATATTCGTGAATTTTTTATGAATAGTGAAATATGGTAAAATTTAATATATACAAATTATCATTTAAATACACTATTTATTAAGTCATAAGAGATGTAAGGTCAATTAGTTCAAACACATGTGTAGTTATTACTATTAGGGGCCAGATGAAAAAATTTTATTGGTTGTCTTTAGGGAAATAATAAAATTATGGAAAAAATATTCCAAATTTACTCATCTCCTCCACTATAACATTCCACCCCTCACTCACACTTCTCTTTTCTCCCCTAAGATTTTATGTTCTTTGTAACGCCCCGACCCCAGTTACCTAGAGTCGGTGCATTATTACATAACATTGGCATAATCACCAGAAAGATCAAATCTCGAAAGACCGATTGGTTTAGTAGCCTTGGAAAAACTAGATATATTCATAAGTTTTACATTACATCATAAAATGAAAAACTACTATAACAACATAATGTCTCCACAGTCCACATTATTATCCCCTCATAATATCCCTGCAGGTCATTCATAACTTACTTCTTCACATCCTGGGAAAAATAAAACATAGAAAAGCGGTGAGCTCAAATGCCCAGTAAGGATAACAATATAGCAGAACATTCAAAATAAGCATAAACATTTAAGACAATGCATTACTAAAACAAAATCTTTTTAAACTTGGACTTCAGCACAGTATGGAAAAAGTTAAATGAAATAATTCCATTTACTTGTTCACATGGATATTCTACTAATCGAATAATCACATGCAATATCAATAACCACTTTCATAATGTTGGAATGCATAATCCAGACTATCTTAACCACATAGCCAAGGCCTCGTGCCAAGACTACAAATAAGATTTTTCCAAGGCCTTGTGCCAAGACACTAGTTTGTCTCATGAGACCTACCGATGCATCGAGGAGCTATAGCAGGCTCCACCCGTCACATATTAAGTCCAATGCATTCCCATATGAAAAGGTTTAAACATAACATAAACATTCGTATTAAAACTAGCATACGAATTGTCAATACTTTCACCATAAACCATGAATGGTATAAAAATTGAACATTCACAGTCAAACAAATCACAAAACCTTCAATATAATAGAGATGTTTTGTATCATAACAAATCAACTTTAAATAAGCGTAAAATCCATCAAAGGATGTTGACATAGATGAAATAAAAATTCTTTTTAAAGAAATATCTCTTTTTATTTTGAAATCATTTATGATCAATATAAAATAAAAAAATTTCTTTGTAAATATTCTTATAAGCTTGTAAGGGAAGCTTTGAAGATTTTATAACGGCGGAAAATAGCCGCACCCGCCGTATAAGTTAAAAAAACATTCTTACCTTAATTCTGTCAAAAAGGTTAAAAATGAACTTGTTTTGAAAATGATAGAAAGATTCCTTTATAAACCACTTATAAAAGTCAAAAAGGGTATAAATGACTCTAAAAAATATTCTAGTAAATAGTAAAAATGTTTTAAAATACATTTTTAAGAAACATGGATGTGGATGATAAAGAGATCCCAGTAGATTATTACGTATAAACAACCTCGGATAATGAAGAGATTGTGAAATAACCCTTACCAATTTGGTAACTTATGAAACATACAACCCATGAAAGAGGTATCATACAATGAATATGTAAATACACAAAAATTAGAGTTTATTAAACAAAGAATATAAATATGGGCAGTACATACACCACACAAAAGGTGATGGTGTCAATATGGCATGAATCTCACGGGAATAAGGAGTGAGATGAAAACCCCTTACCTTTCACTTGTTTGTTGTATCTTATTCATATCCAGAATGATATCAAGTCCTTAAACATCATTTTTAAATCATAAAATGATAATTATACTTGAATGGATATGATGGAGAATGAATCTCATCGCGTTTGTGGAGACGGTAGTCCGTACGTATGCACGAGCGACAATATCATTCTTTTGATATTAAAATAATATATAAATGGATGGTATATCATTAACATGTTATATTTATTATTTACATTAGTTACACATCATTATTATACCCATCCAAATAATAATATATTGAATAACAATTACACCACGACGTGGAGACGGTAAGCCGTACGTACGCACGTATGGTGACATGTTTTTCAAAGGGTGGATAGAATACTAAATATGATTGTACCATATTTATAATAACATCACAGTATATATAAGATACTGGAGTTATTATTTTATAATGGTAATAACAAGGAATGAAGAAGTGGAAGAAGAAAGGAACTTGAAAAGGGGTGGAGAAAACATTACCTCTTCTTCGGGTTCTTCCTTTTGATTTGATCAAAAGGGCTCCTTAGGTTGGCTTTTTGATCACAATAATGCCTCTAGGTTGTAGTGAGGGAAGTTGGGAGAGTATTTGGGAAGAGGTTGTCTGAACCAAAAGGCTTTGAAGGTGTGAAGAAATGAGAAGGAGGAGTTCCCTTTTATAAGAGGGGTGAGGGGCACCTTTGGAAAAGCTAGAAATATTAATTTATAATAAATTCATATTCGGTTTCTAACGGCTCCAAAGTTGATTATTCAAAGTTTAATGTGGGGATAGGTCGAAAAACACTCAACCAATATAATTTAGACAGGTTTGGGTACTTATATTAACCTTATCTTTAAGTATTAACTCTAAGTTAATTAGTTTCACTTTTACAATGTCTCTTTGTATTTTTATAAAATATGGTTAATAAACTTACTATATACATCCAAGCGTCCCCCAAGTGGTCCATTAATGTTGAAACTATCAGTATATAAGTCTCTTGGCCGAACCTTAGATTTTTAGAAATTTAATATCAATTAATAATATAATATTTGTTTTAAGAACTCTTTTATGTCAATTTTGACACTATTCAATTGTTGATTTTTGTGAAAATCATAACAGATTTATTACTTCGAAAAAAGTCAATTAAATCAATACTAATATATCATATTATCCTATAAAATTAGTTTAATTCATTAAAAGTTTCATATTATATTTATTTGGGTATTTATAATATCAATTATTTTAATATTTCACTATTATAGTAATTAATTCATCATCACTGTGTCATAAATACATTAAATTATAAAATGTCTAAAAATTATAAATGAACTATCAATATATATGAAATATTTTTATCTTTATAATGAATATTTATAGTCTAAAATCCAACATATATAACCCAATGTAAAAATTGTTTTGCTAAAAGATATATGCTTGTGTCATTTTTGTATTCATTTTAACTTAATTAAAATAAAGTGTCCCTATCACCTACAAGTGGCACCATGGGGTCCCAAAATCGACCCAAAGATGCCAATGGTCGAACATGTATCAACCAATAAGGCTAGTAAATGTTTTAGGGTAATTTAGTATTGTTATAATATTATTTTTTAACCCTTATTTACCGAATATACCCTTAACCATGGTAAATAAAATATTTACCGCAGTAATTATTCAAAATGTTTAAAAATAAAAGTTACCTATTTACATAATTTGAACATCCGGATTCCAAATATGGAATCCATTTTTCTAAATTCAAAACACAGAAGTGGAAAAAATTAATTTAAAATTAATTCCCGCTGTCAAAACAAAAAGCGTGTTTTTAAGAGATAATAACTATCAAAAGATTGACACGTGTTTATGTTCGGTTTAATTGTAAATGTCCAATGACCAAAATTATATTTAATGGTAAAAATATATTATAAATATAATTTAAAACCACTCAAATTCATAATTTATCACTATTAATTATTTTGATTAAAAAAGTTGTTTTTAATTAAAATTTAGTAATTTTCACTATTCATCAAAATATGGAAGTTATCCTGAATGTACCAAAATTTTACCTTAGGCTAAATTCGATATTCCGAATCCAAAAATGAAGCCCATTTTGAAATATAAAATATATACAATTTCAAAAAGTATGTATTACTATTCATAACGTCTAGTTTGATTGGTTGTGGTGTGTGTTAGAACTCGAAGTTGCGTACAACACACGCTACTGTATTATTC
The DNA here is from genome assembly GCA_963277665.1 of Viscum album. Lineage (NCBI taxonomy): Eukaryota > Viridiplantae > Streptophyta > Magnoliopsida > Santalales > Viscaceae > Viscum > Viscum album. The sequence goes on along the minus strand of OY728161.1, from coordinate 1,542,209,175 downwards.
AAAGGAAAGCGTACCGTGGAAGCTTGGGATGTTTCATTTTAAATTTTTTTGATGTCCCCATTAAGTCAAAAAGTTTAAAATATTGTATTTAAAAAGGTTTCACTATTAAAAGTTGATAAAAGTGCAATACTGAAAATGAATCTGTTCTTGCATTATGTCTAAGAAACTCATAATATGGATTCTAAAATTATAAAGATTATATAAAGTTTAAAATTTAGTTAATACTATTCATAACCTCTTTTGAATGGCTTTTTTTTGTTATGTCATGGTGTGATTGAACTAGGTGTTGCGTGTAGTGCAAGTTATTGAATTATTTGGAAGAAATAACACACTATGAAATCTCGGGGTGTTACATTCTCCCCTCCTTCAATAAATTGCGTCCTCGCAATTTGAAATTGTTCTTCGAAAATAAAAGGTTGAAAATAGAAAATATATTTGTGGGAAAAGCCATATCAGAAATTCGGTTACTAAAATTTACTCTTAATATGAGGAAAAGAGAAATGAAAGGTTCACCACCAAATTATGATCTCGATTAGGATAACATCGGTGGAAATTAGAGACATATAATTGGAGGAAAAACGTAAATATTTATAGGTAGTGATTGAGGTCATCAATCACAAACAAGTATAAAATTGAGGTCCTTAAACTCATCAATCTATGATGATTTGAAATACCATCGGTTCAACAAAACATAGGGTATTAGGATAACACATTTTTGACGTTTCATAATATCTTAGTTGAAATCCCACATAGAAAAATGAATTAATGAGGCCTCTATTTAAAATAAAGAGTGGAAAGTATGAAGATTACCGAAAATAACACATACTAGGGTTCCATGTAGGAAAATATGGATATGGAAGAGAAATCTAACCATCAATTATCTGATGGAGAGTGGTAGAGAACATGGCAATGAAAAGTCCAACAATCCCAAAGCCATAAATTAGTGATGATTTAAGGTACCATCTAGGACAACATTTTTGTTCTAAGTTCCTTTTCTTAATGTTGAGGAATTTATTTATGAGATTTTCTAAGATCATAAGGATATATACTTGCTTTATAATTAGAGTTTTTTCCATTAATAAATTTCTACCACAAACTCATCTTTCACTCGTAAAAAAAATCTATTTATAATATTCGTACAGGGTTCTAAAATAAACGAATTTCTAATTCATCTACCAGATCTTTTAAAAAAACTACATTATTTAATCCAGGACATCTATTGGGCCAGTGGTAGGTGATACAACCTTGTCGCCCTTCGGTTGCGGGTTCAAGTCTCGCGGCCTTGCCGGACACCACGGGTTGCCGCCCGACCTCCGGGTTGTCCTTTTATGGAAATCCAAAATTAATCTCAAACTAGAATTTATTCAAAATACTTCTGACCAAACTCACAGTCCAACATTTATAAGGATGTTAAACTTAATGTAGATCCTTTTTACCACCTAATATCATATGAATACCTTCATCATGTATTCTTTTAAAACAATGAAACATCATGAATTACCATAATCCATATTGATTACATTCATGCTCCTTTATTCCATATAGAATGATGGATATACTTCATCAATCCAAAAATGTTTTAAACCCCAACAATGATGGAATATAAAAATCATTAATTAGTTTCAAGGTAGACAAGAATATCCAATATAATTTATCCAAATCAATCATGTATTATTCTAAAATCACTACCTCGATATCAGAACCATATTATGGTTTATCATTCTCTCAACCATATATTTTCCAAAAATTTAACCTGCTATTGAGTCACTTTTCTTTGTTCCACACAATCTCAAGTCTTTAATGAAATAGTACTGCAGAACAATCCTTATATACTCCATAATTATTATAACAAGTACATTGTTGATACAACACTCAATTGACATAATCAACATAAGAACTCTTATCATTCCACTTCATCTGTGGTAGTATCATAACTTGATTATTATCCAATAGCATCATTTGCGTCATAGTCTGATGACTGGGACATAGGTTCGCGTAGTGTCCAAACTCCTTTCAAATGAAGAATTGTACATTTGAAACCATTTTCTTACCCTTGCAGTCACATACTTTGTGCCCTTTTCCTCCACACTTATAACAAACTCCCATTCCTTTCAGGCAAGTTCCAGGGTGTTTCTTTCCATAGTTATCACATATGGGAAAATTCTTCTTTTCCCTCTTCCCTTTATCCATCTTTCTCTCTTCCATCCTTTTCTTCTCTTTCTTCCCTTCAAAGCCATAGGACTCAGTAAACTCTTTACTTATCTTATCAACACATGATATTATTTCTTCATATGATGATAATACATGCGAAACCATTTCTCTTATAAATTCTGGCTTAAGACCATGAAAGATATGATCCTTCCTTCTCTTTGGATCATGTGAATTGCTAGAGTTCTCATTCCTTCTACTGGGTGCCATTTATAAACAATTGCATACACTAGATTAGTTTATGAATAACAATACCTAATCCCAAACATGTAAAACACATAACATAAATTAAATGGTTTATGGATATAATCCATAATCATAAAAATGTATCCTTTGAGGATGTATATACTCATAAACTATTCATAATGATTTGTAAAGAAAATGAGAGTTATCTTAAGCATATCCCCCGGGAGTGTCGTAACCAAGAGTGCAGCAAGGCCCGTTGTCACGCACCAGTTCCCGTTCGAGTCTAGCTCAAAGCGGTGTTTTCGGGTTTTACCCCTAGGTACATCTGTGCCAGAGCCGCCTCTACCTGCTCGTATCCAGACAGGGATGTATTGCTCAGAAAACTCACAAAATCTCTACAATACCAAAATTCTATGAAGTTCTTCTATACTAATCCTCAAAGTCCATCTTAAATCTGTGTTCTCTAATCAGAGTTTATCTAAATCTAGCTTCCAAGGTTTGTACTAAACTTCCTCTGATACCAACTGTAACGCCCTGACCCCAGTTACCTAGAGTTGGTGCATTATTACATAACATTGTCATGATCACAAAAAAGATCAAATCTCTAAAGACCGATTGGTTTAGTACCCTTGGAAACACTAGATATATTCATAAGTTTTACATTACATCATAAAATGAAAAACTACTACAACAACATAATGTCTCCACAGTCCACTCTATTATCCCCTCATAATATCCCTACAGGTCATTCATAACTTACTTCTTCACATCATGGGAAAAATAAAACATAGAAAAGGGGTGAGCTCAAATTCCCAGTAAGGATAACAATATAGTGGAACATTCAAAATAAGCATATACATTTAAGGCAATGCATTACTAAAACAAAAGCCTTTTAAACTTGGACTTCAGCATAGTATGGCAAAATAAAATGAAATAATGCCATTTACTTGTTCACATGGATATTCTACTAATCGAATAATCACATGCAATATCAATAACAACTTTCCTAATGTTGGAATGCATAATGCGAGACTATCATAACCACATAGCCAAGGCCTCGTGCCAAGACTACAAGTAAGATTTTGCCAAGGCCTTGTGCCAAGACACTGGTTTGTCTCATGAGACCTACCGATGCATCTAGGAACTATAGCGGGCTCCACCCGTCACATATTAAGTCCAATGCATTCCCGTATGAAAAGGTTTAAACATAACATAAACATTCGTATTAAAACTAGCATACGAATTGTAAATACTTTCACCATAAACCATGAAAGGTATAAAAATTGAACATCCACAGTCAAACAAATCACAAAACCTTCAATATAATATAGAAGTATTGTATCATAACAAATCAACTTTAAATAAGCGTAAAATCCATCAAAGGATGTTGACATAGATGAAATCAAAATTCTTTTTAAAGAAATATCTCTTTTTATTTTTAAATCATTTAAGATCCATATAAAATAAAACATTTTCTTTGAAAATATTCTTATAAGCTTATAAGGGAAGCTTTGAATATTTTATAACGGCAGAAAATAGCCACACCCACCGTATAAGTTAAAAAAACATTCTTACCTTAATTCTGTCGATAAGGTTAAAAAGGACCTTGTTTTGAAAACGACGGAATGATTCCTTTATAAACCACTTATAAAAGTCAAAAGGGTATAAATGACTCTAAATCATATTCTAGTAAATAGTAAAAATGTTTTAAAATACATTTTTAAGAAACATGGATGTGGATGATAAAGAGATCTCAGTAGATTATTACGTATAAACAACCTCGGATAATGAAGAGATTGTGAAATAACCCTTACAAATTTGGTAAATTATGAAACATACAACCCATGAAAGAGGTATCATACAATGAATATGTAAATAAACATAAATTAGAGTGTATTACACTAAGAATATAATTATGGGCAGTACATACACCACACAAAAGGTGATGGTGTCAATATGGCATGAATCTCACGAGAATAAGGAGTGAGATGAAAACCCCTTACCTTGCACTTTTCCTTGGTTGGGGTAGGTTAACCTCCTGTATAATGGTGATATAATTGTTATTAAATTATACAAGAATCATATATATTAATATGATATCATATATTATCTTTTAACATTGATTTGTTAATAATATCTTAGAATTATCGTCGTTTCGGGTGTTAACTTACTCGTTTTATTTTATATGTTTTGTTACATAAGAATTGTTTTTTGTATGTTATTCATATACAGAATCATATTAAGTCCTTAAAAATCATTTTTAAATCATCAAATGATAATTATACTTGAATGGATACGATGGAGAATGAATCTCATAGCGTTCGTGGAGACGGTAGTCTGTACGTACGCACGAGCGACAATTTCATTCTTTTGATATTAAAATAATATATAAATGGATGGAATATAATTAACATGTTATATTTATTATTTAAATTAGTTACACATCATTATTATACCCATCCAAATAATAATATATTGAATAACAATTACACCACGACGTGGAGACGGTTAGCCGTACTTACGCACGTATGGTGACATGTTATTCAAAGGGTGGATAGAATACTAAATATGTTTGTACCATATTTATAATAACATCAAAGTATATATAAGATACATGAGTTATTATTTTAGAATTGTAATAACAAATAAAGAAGAAGTGGAAGAAGAAAGGAATTTGAAAAGGGGTGTTGAAAACATTACCTCTTCTCCAGGTTCTTCCTTTTCATTTGATCAAAAGGGCTCCTTAGGTTGGCTTTCGGATCACACTAAGGCCTCTTGGTTGTAGTGAGGGAAGTTGGGAGAGTATTTGGGCAGAGTTTGGTCTAACCAAAAGTCTTTGAAGGTGTGAAGAAATGATAATGAGGAGTTCCCTTTTATAAGAGGGGTGAGGGGAACCTTTGGAAAAGCTAGAAATATTAATTTATAATAAATTCATATTCGGTTTCTAATGGCTCCAAAGTTGATTATTAAAAGGTTAAGGTGGGGATAGGTCTAAAACCACTCAACCAATAGAATTTAGACAGGTTTGTGTACTTATATTAACCTTATCTTTAAGTATTAACTCTAAGTTAATTAGTTTCACTTTTACAATGTCTCTTTGTATTTTTATATAATATGGTTAATAAACATACTATATACATCCAAGCGACCCCCAAGTGGTCCATTAATGATGAACCTATCATGATATAAGTCTCTTGGCCGAACCTTATATTTTTAGGAATTTAATATCAATTAATAATATAATATTTTTTTTAAGAACTCTTTTATGTCAATTTTGACACTATTCAATAGTTGATTTTTGTGAAACTCATAACAGATTGATTACTTCTAATAAAGTCAATTAAATAAATCCTAATATATCATATTATCCTAGAAAATTAGTTTAATTCATTAAAAGTTTCATATTATATTTATTTTGGTATTTATAATATCAATTATTTTAATTTTTCACTATTATAGTAATTAATTCATCATCACTGTGTCATAAATAAATTAAATTATTTAATGTCTAAAAATTATAAATGAACTATCACTATGTAGGAAATATTTTTATCTTTCTAATGAATATTTATAATCTAAAATCCAACATATATAACCCTATGTAAAAATTGTTTTTCTAAAAGATATATGCTTGTGTCATTTTTGTATTCATTTTAACTTAATTAAAATAAAGTGTCCCTATCACCTACAAGTAGAACCATGGGGTCCCGAAATCGATCCAAAGATGCCTATGGTCGAACATGTATCAACCAATAAGGCTAGAACATGTTTTAGGGTAATTTAGTATTTTTATAATATTATTTTTTAACCCTTATTTACCGAATTTACCTTTAACCATGGTAAATAAAATATTTACCGCAGTAATTATTCAAAATGTCTAAAAATAAAAGTTACCTGTTTACACAATTTGAACATCCTGATTCCAAATATGGAATCCATTTTTCTAAATTCAAAACACAGAAGTGGCAGAAATTAATTTAAAATTAATTCCCGCTGTCAAAACAAAAAGCGTGTTTTTAAGAGATAATAACTACCAAAAGATTGACAATTGATTATGTTCGGTTTAATTGAAAAATGATGTCCAATGACCAACATTATATTAAATGGTAAAAATATATTCTAAATATACTTTAAATCCACTCAAATTAATAATTTATCGCTATTAATTATTTTGATTAAAAAAGTTGTTTTTAATTAAAATTTAGTAATTTTCACTATTCATCAAAATATGAAAGTTATCCGAAATGTACCAAAATTTCACCTTAGGATAAATTAAATATTCCAAATCCAAAAATTAAGTCCATTTTGAAATATAAAATATATATAATTTCAAAAATTAGGTATTACTATTCATAACGGCTAGTTTGATTGGTTGCGGTGTGTGTTAGAACTCGAAGTTGCGTACAACACACGCTACTGTATTATTCAAAGGAAAGAGTACCGTGGAAGCTTGGGATGTTTCATTTTAAATTTTTTTGATGTCCCCATTTAGTCAAAAAGTTTAAAATATTTTATTTAAAAAGGTTTCACTATTAAAAGTTGATAAAAGTGCAATACTGAAAATGAATCTGTTCTTGCATTATGTCTAAGAAACTCATAATATGGATTCTAAAATTATAAGGATTATATAATGTTTAAAATATAGTTAATACTATTAATAACCTATTTTGAATGGATTGTTTTTTTGTTAAGTCATGGTGTGATTGAACTCGGTGTTGCGTGTAGTGCAAGTTATTGAATTATTTTGAGGAAATAACACACTATGAAATCTTGGGGTGTTACATTCTTCAATATTCTACCAAAATATCTTTCCCTAGTAACTACCCAAATCCAATAAGCTCTTGTTCTTGCAAAAATTCCATAATCTCCTCTCTTAAGGATGTTCTCAAGGAGGTTATTTCAAGAGGTAAAGTGTCTCTATTTTTTATTTAATTTCATTTCAATATATATTATTTTTTATCCTCTACTCAACTCCACTATAAAACTGACCATGATAGATCCATTTTCATCTATATAATGGAATTATATCATGTGAATGGAAGAAATATCATCATTATCCTTACACTTTCTCTCTTTTATTTTATAAAAGAAATCAACATCCATGAGGTTCCAATTTATCACCATCGTGGACAACAAAAAAAATTCTTAAATTTACCTTTCATTTCTAGTCGTGAAATCATTTTTATAGTTGAAACAAAATTTAATATATGTATTATAACCTAATTAATATTTATGAACCAGTATAAAACATATTATTAAATTGAATGACCAAACTAGTTTCTAATAATCAAATAAACGCTACAATAATCTATGGTAATGTCATAAATATTTCATCTAATGAATAATCCTATTACAATGTAACCAAATCACAGAAATGAACATTAATAATTCTACATTATCATTAATTATATGTAATTTCAATTCTAGATATTTAGAAAAATTCCACAAGAACTCCATTACTTAAAAACAAGTGAATCGATTATGAAAATAATGAAAACGAACACTCTGGGATGATGAAATTCAATATTATAACATATCAATAAAGATATAATTGAACTAAAAAGAAATATTATAGACTAAATAAAATTATTATAGGTTTGAAATAAATTATTAATAAATCTAATTTCATATTCTAGAACCTTAGGTTCAAGAGCAGAACACATTCGGACTTACAGTAAGTATTTCTTCATCTCATATCCATTTTTTGTGAGATTTTACATATTCACAACTGATAATTGCGTATGGTGTATGTATATTTACCATTAATGTAACATATCATTAATATATTTATTTTAATGTAATTTAATGTATCATTTTAACATTATTAACTTTTGGGCATACAAATTGTTTGATTACAAAGTGGTAAGGGTTTTCCACCCGAACCTCCATTTTTCTTTCAGGTTACTTTTTTTATAATTACTTCAATGAAATTATTATCTATTATTATTTACTTATCATAATTTTTTGGTGATTGTTTTATATATTTTTACCAACTACAATACTTCATTATTTGAGGGGGATTAATACATTTTAAAACGATCATTCAAAATTATTTCTGTAATATATTCCCAATTCATGGGATCTTTTCAAATTGTTACCCATTTTCATGTGTACCCCAGAATCAGTGATAAGACACAATTATTTTTATAAAAACACTAATTTTATCTTGGAAAATTATCTTGAATCATTTCTGGATTTAATAGAACAAACGTGTCTTTCCACATTAAATGTCTCTTTAATAACTTCTATAAAATACTCAACCATGATTTAGTTCTAAAGATTCTTAAGAACACTTTTACATGATTTCACTTCTATGGGACATCATTTATGCCAAAAATAAAATTTTAATGTAATATTATTTTATTTTTTGGTATATTAATGTTTACAAAATTATTTCATGGAAAATACAAAGGATTTTCCAAAAGAACTCTTCTTATGTAAAAAATATTTTTCACATCTGACAGTATCTTTTATTAGATATTTTGATTATTCACCAATTACTTCTTAATTTTGGTGTTTGTATTGACCATTGGTATATCCTATCAAGAGTATCCTTTTTATCAGGATATTTTAAGGGATTATGATTTGAATGATTTAATGTGGCATTGGACACATTGGAATGATTAATGATTATTTCGTCATGGATTTTTCAATGGTCTCATTTAAAAGTATCTTCATCTATGTCACCGTACATTGGTCAATATTGTACATAATTTTAGTTTATATCCTATGAAATAATATACCATATTTAATTGAATGTTTTATAATTATTTTGATTATGGATGTCCTATCATAAAACCAATCACCAATTTACTAAGAAGGGATTGTGTTTAAGCTCAATGATTGGGGAAAATTATTTACATTTCATATTATTTATTCAATATGAATGTATATGTTTTTTATTTTTATCCCATGTCATATTAGGATTAAATTGAGATTATTATGTTATGGTTGGGGCTCGCTACATCCCCTCGATTCATTTGTGGTTCTTATGAGGAAATTAGACATAAACTTGGTCAAGGTCTTTCCAAATTTAATATATGGTTTTGGATGAGGCCTTAATCATTCATAGAGGTCTTGGGAGAGGCCTTGAAAATATATTTCATAATGTCTTCCAAATGCACTTTCCTCATTATGAAAATAGTATTATTGGTTTCTGTGGTTATTTGAATTGTATACAACCAATGATTATGACATTATTTATTAATCTCTTATTCCTTCCATAAGGGTTTCATCTTTTTTCAGCAGAATATTTTTTCAGTAATTTAACATGCCTAATGTTTTTGTTATTATATTTTTTGATGTATTTATTACATTAATGAGCGTTTGAAATCACCCCTTTCTTATGTTCCTTTTTATCAGGACATGAAAATTTTTATTATGGATTACCTACACGGATAAACATAGTGGTGTGTATGTTCTCAATAAATCATTCATGTCGTTTTTTCCTTTTTAGTTATAATGTAGAACATATATACGTATCTAGACTTCCAATACTACTAAACTAAATTCTCCTTTTTGATTTGATTCCTTCTAATCATGCTAATGTATTAAAATACTGCACCAGCTCTTAGTTTTTGGGGTTGGGGTGTTAAAGTTGTTATCAAAGGAAGTTTAGCATAAAACACAGAAACTGGATTTAAAAAATGTGGATTAGGGAAGAAATCCCTAATATAGTCTTTAAGGATAATAATATAATGACATCCTTTTATTTAAGTAAAGAATAGATTATGTGGATCATTCAAGAGAATATATCCCTGTCCGGATACTACAAGTGAACATGGTTCTGGCGCAGATTTACCTAAGAGTGAAATCACCAACTAGGAGTTTCAATCTTGACTCGGGGTATCTTGGTACATGACAACAGACGTTACTATAAACCTAGTTTGACACTCTCGGGTGATATTCTTTGGATAATTCACATCTTCTTTACAATCCATTATGAAGGATTTATACCACCAATGTAACCAAAGTATATGGTCCTATTATTTTTTATTCAAAATTTATGTTATGTGTTATACCATATTTAGATATATTTAGAGTTCACAATTTTATGAGCGGATATATATAATGGAATTTATTAGAAATGGGTCCTAGAAGAATGAATGAAAACATCACTAAATCATGATATGAGATGAGTAAGAAGGATCATATATCTGATGCTCTTAATCAATAATTTCCAAGGAAGATTGTCTCTTAGGTATCCTTATAATATGGGGAAATAATATCATGTATTGAAAGGGTATGTAAATAATTCTCTAAGACTTACGGCTTCGAAAGGAAGAAAAAGAATAAAATGATTGTAGGGATAAACATGGATAATGGTAGGGATGGAAAAATGTTTTTTCCCACATGTGATAATAGTGGAAGGAATCACGGTGGTATATTCTTGAGAGGAAAAAGAGTTTCCTTCAAGTGTGGTGAAAAAGGCCACCATGATAATAAATTCAATACAAGGATATAATTTTCTTATATTTAATTCTTCAACTACAAGTAGATGAGACTCTATGCGAATCAAAGTCCCAAGAATCAAAGGAATATTAAACAAATGATGATTTTGGATAATTATAAAGTAACGATGCTACTGCAAATGAAGTAGAATATTTAATGTTCCTAGTCATGATTTTTTTCATTTAAATATTTTTTCATTAATGTACTAGTTTTTAGAATTATGATATATATATAAGGATTGTATTAAAATCTTATATCATTAAGGATTTCATGTCGTATGATGAATGGTATAAAAGAAAAGTGATTCATTAGAATGATAAAAAATTTTAGACATGATTAAGGGAAATAAAAACCCTTAATATATATCTAATGTTTAGATAATGATAAAGAAATGATTGATTTAGGTCAGTACATACTACCTTGGAACTAATTGTTGACTTTATGAGTAGTGGTATATGTTATCATATATGGAATTTTCATCACTTTTAGATTTAATGAATATATCCATTAATATGTATCACAGTTAAGTAATAAATAATAATTCATGATTCCAATATGTTTTTTTGACAATTCATGTTATTACCATATTTCAAGAGGATGCATGATGAATTTATTCACATGTTTGGAATATGAATTTTAGATATGCTTCTTTTTTATTAATGGTTAATCATAATTTCATCACTGAAAATTACATACCTTCATTATAATGGGTTTAATCATTTATTTTATAAATTTTTAACCATTTATGAAATGGTTTAAGTTGATCATTGTATGGGGATTTAGTGTTTAATATCACTATATAACGGATTGAATTTTCTTCCATGATGTTGTTTTTCAATTTGAATGTGTTGTTTTGTAGTAAATATTTCATTTCCTTTCCCCTATTTAATATTATCTCATTACCAATTTCTTGATGTGGGTTTCCTATAAGGCAATTTTCAGGTATAAACCATTAAATCTCTAAGTTCAATTTATAATGTCGAGGATGAGGTTTTTGTAAGGAGGGGATAATGTAACACCCCAGGAATTTACAAATAAAATAAATTTGGAATTCAAAAAACGCAGAGACCCTACCAAAAAAATTTATAATTTAATCATTAAACCCAGCATTGCCTCTAATATGCTTGGAATTTTGAAAAATGGTCATCTAGAGTTGTAATCAGTATATCATTTGCAGGGTGATAGAACAAACATGATTTTTGGTGAATAGTAACATACCATTATGTATAGTAATATGAATTGTAATATGAACCTTCATGAATAGTAATTAATATTAGTATTTTGTATTTATAATTTAATAAGATGATGAGTGCTTAATTAATTTTTCAATGTGATATAAACAAATTAAACCATTAACATGGTTATTTTTTGAATCAACTATGATTTTTTGAAATCAAATATTATTAATATTTATAATTTTTTTTGAAAATTAGTGTTCTTTTTTGAATTCTACTTGTTAAAAAATGGTTTGGATGAATTTTTGGGATATTTCTGTTATTCTTAAATTTTTTATGAATAATAAAATGAAGTAAAAAACTGTATATACAAATTATCAATTAAATACCCTATATATGACATCATAAGTGATGTGAGGACACTTGGTTAGAACTCACATGCACTTATTACTTTTAGTGGTCATGTGGACCAATACTATTGGTTGTCTTGAGGGATATATTAAAATAAGGAATAAAATATTCAAAATATACTTCTATCCTCAAATATAATCCCCCACACTCTCCTCCTCACTCCTCTAAGCATTGAAGTTCATCAAAGTTATTCCCAAATACCCTCATCCAGTAACTTCCCACATCCAAGAATAACATGATATTTCCAAATGGCCAAAATCTCATCCCTTAAAAAGCTTTTCAAGGAGGTTATTTTGAGAGGTAATGCACCTTTATTTTTAATTTAGTTTAATTTCAATTTATCTTCTTTTGTTATCATCTCCTCAACTCCTCTATCCAAATTACCATGATAATTAAAATTTCATCTATATACTAGAATTATATTATGTGAATGTGAGAACTGTCATTAATACCCTTACTCAATCTCTCTAAATCTTATTTTATAAACGAAGCCAATGTCCATGAGGTTCCAATTTAAAACCATCGTGGATGAAAAACTTCCGTTCTTCAATTTTTCCTTCATAACTGGTCATGAAGACATTTTAAAAGGTTGAAACTGACTTTAAGATATGTATTTGAATCTTATTAATATTAATGAACTAGTGTACATACATATTATTAAATTGTATGACCAAACTAGTTCCTAATAATCCAAACACTGCTAAAATAATCAGTGTGGATGTCATAAATATTTCATCTAATGATTCATACTCCTTGCATGTAACAAAATGATATAAATTTCCATTAAACTCCATAATTTTCATAAATAATAATTTATTTCAATTCTAGATATTTTTATTCATTTTACAAGAACTTAATTACTTTAGAACATCTGAACCGATTATTAAAATAAAGAAAATTGTCACCCTAGAATAATGAAATTAAATATTTTATCTTATCAAATAAGGACATAAATGATTTAAAAATAATTATGATGAACTATATAAATTTATTATTCATAATTAATTATGTAATTAATAAGTATCATTTCATATTCCAGGACTTTATGTTAAATAGAGGAACACATTCGGACTTAAGGTAAGGGTTTCTTTATCTCACTTCCATTTTTGGGAGATTTTCTATATTTAATACTAATATGAGTTTATGGTGAATTTATACTGACCATTAAGGTAACATTTAATTAATATATTTATTTTCATGGTATTCAATGGATCATTTTAATATTCTTAATTTTGGGGCATATGAATCGTTTGATTGCAATGTGTTAAGGGTTTTCTACCAGAACATCCATTTTCATTCGAGTTACTTTAATAGTCTAATTACCTGAATGGAATTCTTTTGTATAATAATTTACTACTCGTAAATTATGTGAGTGTGTTTTATATATATTTAACAAAAATAATAATTCCTTATTTTATGGTCAGTTATACATTTTAAAATGATCATTCCAAATTATTTTTGAAATTCAAACCTGGTTCAAGGGATGTTTTCGAATTATTACATGTTTTCAAGTGTACAACAGAATCTATAATAAGGAACCATTATTTATAAAACCACTCATTTAATCAGGAAAAATGATCTTTGATAATTTTTGGATTTAATAGAACAATTTTTTCCTTCCACTTTAAAATTATCTATAATTCTTTCCTTAAAATGATGAAAAATTATTTAGTTCTAAAGGATATTTAGAACAATTTTAACATGATTTCACTTCAGTGGGACATAATTTGTGCCTAATGTATAATTTCAATTTCATAGTATTTTATTTTCTATGATATTTATGATTAAGAACTAATTTTATAACAAATACATAAGATTTTCTAAAAGAACTCTTCTTTTCAATGTAAAATGGATTTTTCTCATCTCACTATATCCTTTAAGAGATATATTCCTTGTTCGCAGTTACATAAATCTTTTTTTGAATGTACTTGCATTTATTATATCATATCAAGAGTCTCATTTTTTTCATGATATTATAATGGATTATGATTTAAATGTTTCAAGGTGGTATGGGACACTTGGAATGCTTAAGGATTATTTCCTCAAGGATTTTTGAATGGTATCATTTAGTAGTATCTTCATATATGTAAATGTCATTTGATTAATGTTATAATTCATTGAATATTATCATATATAATATCATCTATCATGTTAAATTTAATTTTTTATTATTAAATTGAATTTGGATGTTCTATCAAAAAACATATCACCAATTTACTTGAAATGTTTAGTGTTTAAGATTAATGTTCAGGAAATGTTATTTATATTTCATATGTTAGTTTCCACCTGAATGTATATGTTGTTTAGGATATTCCACACTCATATGATGAATGAATTGGACTTATTATGTGATGGTTGGGGTACGCTGTATCCCCTCTTTGCATCAGTAGGTATTATGAGAAAAATAGATGTTGACTTGGTCGTGGCCTTCCCCAATTTGATATATGATTTTAGCCGAGGCCTTAATCATTATTAGGCTTCACAACTGAGGCCTTGAATATATGATTCATAATTTCTGTCTTATGAACTTATTTCATTTTGAGAATATTATTGTTTCTTAATGTGGTTATTCGAAAATTATACTACCCATGATTATGGAATTATTTATTCAGCTATTATTCTTTCCATAACTTGTTCAAGTTTTTTGTTAAAGGAATATGTTTTTAGTTATTAAACATTCTAAATGTTTATTTTATGATATTTTATTCTTTATTTCATACCCATACTAAGAATTTGATCAAACCCATTCCTAATGTTTCGATTTTCCAAGTATGTGAAGAAGTTTATTATGAATTACCAGCAGGGATAAACTGAGAGTTGTGGATGTTCTCAATAAAAAAATTTATGTTGTTTATTTGTTTCATATTTTAATGATGAAGCTATATATATATCTGGTTTTCAAAATCTAATAAACTACATGGGAATTTCGGATACGACTCCTTGTAATCATTCCAATGTATTAAAATAATACATCGGATTGGGGATTCTTGGGTCAGGGCATTACAATACGACTATCTATAATCGAGAATCACACATAACATAGTAATTATAATTTATTCATCATATTTTTAGTCACCAATTTATAAATTTTTTATTTTCAACAAATATATATATTTAGAGAACATTACAAAATTTCAAGAGATCCCCAATCAATCACGTAGTTAAACATTATATTAAAAATATCATACAGTGTAGGAAATAAACATATTCAAGATGAATAAAATTTATATATGTCCAATGAAAAATATATAAAATTATTGTTTAAGGGAATGTTATTTACCAAAAAATTAATCAAGAGATGATATTTTACCATTAATTAACAAGAAAGGTTGACTTATTCAAAAATCTACTCTTCTGGTGGATAAAAAAATAAAGTATAAAATATAGAATAACGTTTCATTAAATAAATTTACTTTTAAAAAAATTGAAATATTATTGTAGAATCTAGATAGCATATAACTCATATGTATTCCAAAAAGTCCTTTAATTACTTATAAGTTAACAGGAAACATTGATTTTGAATTTTTGGGATAATAGATAGAAATAACAATTTTATAAAACATTATAAAAATTCATTTAAAATTTATATAATGTAAATTATAAAATAAAATTTCATTGAAAATTAATTTTACAAAACAAGATTAATTTCATAAATAAATTTTGAAAATTATGGTCAAGGAAAAATGTAACTGACAAAAAGGGAAAAAAGATCATGTTTTATTAGAACATTCAATAGATGATTCAAATTAAGAAGTGGGAAAAGGATACATTAAAACATGTACGATCCTATAATATCTAATTATAATATAATTTATTGATTTTATAAAATATTTAATATAATATTACTTTAATAAATAGTAAAATTAATCATTGGAAAATGATGTTGTCAAATAAATTCATACCTCATCGGTTATATTAAAAGTTTAGTCCCTTGAAAGAGTAATATTAATTAAAAAATCAATCATAATTAATAAATAAATAATCATTTAATATAAAATTATTTTTAAGTACCTATATCATATATAATTAAATAGATGAATAAAAAAAATATGTCTCGATAATGATTACATTGAGATGAAACTCATACAAATAACATATCATTGAAATGTGGATTAATCAACGTAGTGATTATGACTAACCTGATTAAATGAAAATAACAAATTTTAGAATAAAAAAACAAATTTATTGTAATTTAATATCATAATATTATCATGAAATTTACATTTAATATGGAACATAAACAAAGAAAAAGAAATTGAGTTATGAAAACTCTTAACTCTTCACCTAGTCTCTTCTAATGTGCTTTCAGCATCTTGTATAAAAAATACAAAAATTAATTTAATTCATTAAAGTAATAATATTTAGCCATATAAAGTCATATATTATCCAACAATTATATTTTTACATATAATTATTAATAATTCTTATTTAGAATCCTTGTTTCAAGGAGATAATTGCTTACTTTTTCATAGATTGTTCAGTTTGGTAGTTCTAGACCTTTTAATTTCTCATGGTTCCATCATTTATATAACAATAATTATATAAATTTAAAATATATTCATTATATGGAAATTTATATCATATTTGATATTTACTGATAGAAAATTTAATTATACTTTTCATAGAGATGATGGATCGTATGTATGCAAGAATATTGTTTTCACTTTTTGAAGGATATAATGAAATAAATATACATAATAATTCACCATCCAAAAAAAATTTATATCATATATATTGTATATATTTTTTTAATATATCCTTATTACCATTAATTAAATTTTGAAATTAAAAATTAATCTCATCACATTGTAGAGGTTGTTGTCAACATATACGAATAGAATAAGAAATCATTTTCACACATATTTCAATATTTTAAGGTATATGATATCATATATTTCTAGGATAATAGTTATGTAAAATTTTTAATATAAAATTATTAGTTTTATCTTTATAACCATTCAATAAAAGTGGTTATTAAAAAATTACACCTCTAAATGGGGACCATAATCCATACGCACCTTTAAGAAATGTTGTCACATTTTCTAGGATAAAAAATAAGTGTAAGATTTTTAATAGTCAAAATAGAATCATAGAATTTATATATTATTATATTTAATATTTTATAAATTTTACACTATATTTTGTGGATGCATGAGAATAAATTAATTTTAATGATTTGATAAAGATGATTACCTCTTCTCTAGTGCACTTCCATTAGATTCCATATTATGGACTCTTGGAATAGTCATTTAGGTAGACTGAAACCTATAATACATGTATATGAAATTTGGGAATATAATTTGGTGGGGTTGATTTTATATTCGGTGAACATTAAGGTTTAAATAAAATATATAATGCATGTCATTCTACAACTTAGGGGAGGGTAACATTTTAAATTTCAGGAAACTTCTATAATATAATTTGTGTCCAACTCATATAAAATGGTTTAAATTTTTTTTCCATTATAAAGAATTTTCTTTCTTTCTAAAATCATTATATTAAATGTATTATGTTTTAATATATTTTTTTAGACCCTAGGTTTTTTAACAACATTGTTATTCAATATTATCATTAATAGAAATAACAATGTATTAAATTTTAAAGGGTCATAATATTACATATAAGGCAAAAAATGAATATGAAATTCCAAAGGGAAATTTTTTTTCCCATATATCATCAGACATGTCCAACAAAAATATTTAAAATATTTTAAATAATTTAATAAAATATTATTTTTTATAAAATATCATTAATATAATTTTTCACTACTCAAGTAATTCTACATTAATATCAAAAAAGAAAATATGTAATTTGAATATAAATAATTAAAAAATCAATAATATGTTTTATTAAAATATAAAATTACTTAGTGAAAAAAAATTACCCCAAAAAATATTAACTTTAAATTAGTTCAAAATCATTAACATGATAGTTCTAATCCATGCACAAGTCCTGTGTCTTTGTTGTGTATGTACCGTAAGAAATTTATTTCATAAAAAAATTTAAAAATAAATTACATTGAGATAAAACTTAACTATTTCTTTAAATAAATATTTAAAACATAATATATCCTCTTTAATCCTTCTACAAAAAATCGATATGTTAATATTAAAATTGAGAAATTTTGGGATTATATTTATATTAAATAATTAAATTTATTTTTTATGGGAAAAGGAAACCAAAATCAAATATCAATAAAATTTTCTTATTTTTATGGAAAACTTTATTCCATAATAAACAATAAGTGATAATTTTCATTTTATTTTTAGATCTTTCCTCATATTTTTAACTATGTTATAACCATTTTATCATTAATGAGAGGAAAATATGAACCAAAATTACAATTCATAATAAAAAATAATAAAAGTGATGTATTTGAAAAATTTAACCCTTTGATTCTAAATATGTTTTACATTTTTCATAATTCTTCTACGAGATTTTCTAAAATATTAATATTAATACATAAAACATGGTGAATAATAGTTTTGAGAAAAAAGGTATTTTTATATACAAATATCAATATTATGAATATTTTTGGTTCAATAAAATAATTTAAAATTTTAAAAATAAAATGTTTTATATTTATATTTAGGAAAAAATCCAAAATATATTGTTTCTTTTAAAATTTTAAAATTAGTGAAAATAAATGATAGTATTTTATCTAATATTTTCTTCATCTATTCACTGAAAAATAAACCATTTCAGAAAAATCAAAAAATATTTCATAATTTAGTTTTCATATAAATATTGAAAATATAAAAATTTTATAAAATAAAAATTCAATAAGGGTGTTAAATAATTTTTATTCTTCATGCACAAAACTGAAATAAATCATTATATAAAAAACATGTGTTTTTGGATGTCAAAATTTTCAATCATAAAAATTAATGCATATTTCCTAGGAAATCATCAATAATTAAGTATTGATATGGACCATTATAAATTTCACTCATATTTCATGTATTCATACTGATTCCCTCAATTTTACTAATGATTTTAAAATTTTCACATTTAAATAATAACAATTTAATAGCATATCGTAAATCATTTCAAAATTGATTATGCTTGTTAAGAATTATATAGATTTTATTCATGATTTATCAAAAACTTTGTGTGGTATATCCTCTACCCTTATCTATACCACTATATACATTTTACCTCAAAATTTTATCCCAGTCATCAAATGATCAATATTTTAAAATACCATTATTGAAAACACACATCATACCTAAGAATACTAAAATTTCTATAGAAAATGAGATTTATAAAACCAAAGGTTTACTGAAAATTAAATACATTCATGTTCCTAAATAAGTAAAAAACCTTTAGGATGTAAATTGTAGAAATTAATGAAAACTCAAATTTAAAATTACTAATAGAGATTAATATAGATCATGGGAATGAAATGTTATTAGAAATAAAACAATAAATGTGTGAGGGTTGACATGGCCATCGATTAATAAAAAATAATGGTAAAAAAATAATTTCAAATTAGGATAATTTTTTCTAATGTGGGAGATAAAAATTTATATTTTTGATAGAGTAAAAGGTATAATTTAATTATTTGAAATATTTCCATTACCTAAGAATAGCCTCATATTTTTTTTGTGCATTAATGAATTTACACTTAATATCGTATTCAATGAAATGAAAATTATAGATAAATATTTCATTCATGATGCACTAAAATTATATTTTAATGGATATTAGGATCCATCAATGAATAAAAAGTAATTCATTATTTCTCTAAATATTTAAAAAATAAACAAAAGTTCATAAAATTTATATAATATGTGTAAATTAATTATTCTCTAAATCCTCAACAATAATAACATGATACCAAATTAATCTATTGTATAAATTGTTAATCTTAATACTCCTTTGATAATGTCTCTTCTCATATTCAAAACCCAAAAATTCAAAATATTTGTACCTGTTATTTTATACTCAAAATAAAATAATCATAAACACATAATATCAATCACTCATATGGTCATATAACAAAAATATATGTATCCTAAACCTATACTCTTTAAAATATGTTAATCATTTCTCTAAATAATTTTTATCTCTAAAATTTCATAATAAAATCATATATTTATCTAGAAATTAAATTAATATTTGTTCATATAATTATGTTTACACTAATCATATTATATTTATAATATATTGATGTTTTTAAAAATAAAAATAATCACTTAGATACCCAATCAATTTTAAACCTCATTGTTATATTTATGTGAAAATAATTAATTAAAACATAATAATTATTTTATCCGAATTAAACATTATTTTCTAAACTTAAAAAATAAAATTAACTATAAATATTATAAAAAATTCAACTTGAATCCATAAATTGTTAAATCATTCTTCATAGAATTAATATTTTATTAAAAAATATACTAAACGAGTGGGTTATATTACCATAAATTTCTCCAAAAATACATTAACATCCCTACATCGGTGTCATTCTTTGTTGCCACCTCGTCGGTTGGTCAGAGGACCTCAAGCGCACCAACTCATACACTAGAGGATTAAAACTAGTTGTGATGGTCTGGTATGTTAGCCATAGGGAGACTATACCATCATTTATTAGAGTTAAATGATAGTGAAAATTAATAAACAAAATTAAAAGAATATAAAAATATACAAATACTCATGTCACAAGCGACCCAAATAAGAAAAAAACACTCATGTAGAAGGGAAAACAAGATATGTCAATATAAGTGTCATGTGCCTAATATGAAATTGAAAATAATGACACAACGACTACACACATGGGTTTTGAACCATATCTGATTCCCTCCTCGAAGATCTATCCACAACCTTCCACTTATCCAAAGGCCTTTTCCCTTATTTAATTCAACATAAATATTATCTATTTAGGTACGAGTCGGGGAGCCAGAATATGGTGTGATTTCAACTCATTAGGCCACCACCAGTGGCATCTAATATAGTTCCAGTCAAAAGATACAGAATTATATTCTATAATGAAATAATTTTAATGAAACAACAGATTGATTATCGGATTACCAATTATTCTTTTCTGAGTACATTAACTCAAGGGATCCCAATGATACATGTACCTAAATACAAACTTCATCTCATAACAGATCATAAATAATTCCCTTTCTAATACTATATTTTAATACCTACATCTAGTAGACGATCGATGTATTCAAGATGATTTTATATCTTAGTACCTGATTCTACTCATGTCAGAGATTGAATATTCTCATTTAAGACCATAACTCAGAGTACTATTATTTCCATTTAGTAATTTAAAATTTTATCATCACATTTCCAAAGGTAACAATATCACAAATGTATGTAATATGACCATGTTACCATTCTTACTCCTCAATAGAATGACCATTTTCCAATTATTTTTACTCATAAGTATAATCACCATGTTACCATGTATACATCACATTAAAATTACAATGTTCTTATTGTGTTTATCATATATATGATTTCCATGTTACCATTTACACTTCTCAATTTAGAATGACCATTTTAGCATTAATAAATCTAAAAAATCATCAATTAATTATCCACACTAATTTCATTACTAATTCAACAATTAGTAAAATACATCAAATATGTTGCATAACACTCCAAATAACTAAATGATTCAATTCCATTAATTAACCAACATCATAGCTCTTATACCATAATTAATTTTCATGAATTAATTATATCTTTCTAAATTTCAACTCTACACTATCAATATCATAATTAATTATCTAGATCATAATCTCAAAGGACATAATTAATTCATAATTAAATATCTCAACACAGACAATTCGATATCTCATAATTAATTTTCCAATTAATTATAAATATTAAATACCCTATCTCTTATAACAAAATTCCCCAAAATTAATTATCTAATAGGGAATCACCTAAGTATCATGATTAATTCCACAATTTATAACATATTTTAACAAAACATTAATAACTTGATTGTTTAACCTAAAAATATCATTCACGGAATTGGATTTCTAAAGGATACTAGAATTTCTACAATATTTCAAACACATATCAATTTTACAACAATGGAAATTAGATTTATACCACCTACCTAGGTTCATTTATATATGTTTTCCCAACAGAAATCACAAATATTTGATCGTCACAACAATGTTTATCTGAGATTTTTTATCTAAAACCCTTAATCAATATATCCAAAAATATATATATAATAAATGTACATCTAGATTTACACTTTAAGATACAAATGTTACCCCATTGATTTATATTTGATGAATTAGTGGATAAGGTCCTCTACACGATCACAAGAAGGAGAAGGACATATTAGGTTAGTCATCGAGATGAAATCCACTTACTAGGATAAAAGAGGATCTTCAATTCGGGTTTTTTATTTTTTAGAACAGTTTCAAATAGACCTTGAACCCCTTTTGATAGCACTGGGATCATCTAAAATAGTCCAATCTCTAACCCAGGTCATAATGGCGGTGTTTAGGGGGTTTGATGTGTTTTTAAAACAATATTCTAATGAAATAAAATTGCATAAAAGATTTTCCCTACTTGGGGTGCATAGTTAGGGAAACCATGCATTAATTATAGAAACCCCAATGTCTGGGGTCATACGGTTACCTAGGATTATTAAAATGGGTTTTCAAACTGTGCGTAAATTGTTCATATCCCCATATCATTAAACATTCTTAAAACCCCACCCAAACACAACCCAAAAAATAATTCCAAAAAATGGTACTTAAAACAACCATATGTACCAGAAAATGTTTTCGAGATGACTCTAGAGTAGGTCAAGATCATACAATATCCCTCTCTCGTAATAGATTTTCCTTGAGAAAGACTCATGAAAGACTCTATGATTCTATTCCAAATATATGGGGGCCTTGAGACCTCATATATTCTTCCCTTCCCTAGGTTTTCTCTAGTACACATACATGTTTCCATAACACACAAACTATCTACATGGTCTTTTCTCGCAACACTTTCTCACTAGGATCCAAAACACATATAATATTCCTTTAAAAGGACCCATATATGTCATTGGTCAACCACATGAAAATAGATCACATGAGAAGGGTAAGGGGATAATTATGATGTTGTGATACATGGAAAACATCACTCATATTGTTGTATATTGGAGGAAGATCCAATCAGAATACCACCGTCCCGATTCTCTCTACTATCTCAAAAAGTCTAGAAAAAATAAGCACCAAATTGCCGTACTATTGTATACTATAGTGAACCGGCTTAGGAAACACTCTATGGAACATATGATAGCACTCATTAAACTGTAGGGGTCAACTCCATCTATTATCATATGACTTTTTTCTACTTTGAGACATAGCAATATGTCTTTGAATAAACTGCACCTACTCAGATATCTACTATCGAAGACTCAAACCCAACAACTCTATCCCACCATCCTCTTAAAAGTATAGTGGTTTTCTACATAGAATACCATAAAGAGCCTCATATAATTCCTTCTATATACTAGTATCATAATTGTTTTTATAGGTTAACACCACTAAATACAAGTGATTTTCCCAAAACGAACCAATGTCTAGCACACAATCCAGTAGAATACCTTCAAGAACCTTTATAGTACATTCTCACTACCCATCTATCTGTAGGTCGAAATCCATACGCAATAATACATGTTTCCCAAGGACTTTCTACCTGCCCTTATAGAATTGTGAAGTAATGCATGAATACAGATACGAAAATACAGTCTATCTCACTCCATGTAGATAGAAAATCTCCAAATTGTATAGTTCTCCCAACTATTATTCTTTAATGGTTTTCCTTATTTTAAATAAATGAACAAACTTTTTAGTTAATCCACAATGTCTCAAATAGTGTAATTCTTCTTAATCTTATTTGGAAGACCCACCTCAAAGTCCATTGTCATGTCGTCCCACTTTCCCTCTAGAATAGGATGTGGTTTATGTAAACCTTTAGGTCGTTGATTCTGTTCCTTTATCTTCTTTAAAGAAAATTATCTTGTCACAAACCTCATTATATCGTTTTCATGCATGGCCACCAAAAAATCATCCTAGGACATTGTACATTTTAGTTACACTTGGATGCACTGCCCATACTGAGGCATGAAATTCCTATATATGTTTTTCTCAATTGATCATAGGTACGGTCACTCGATTCCACACATAGATGATCTCTTCTATATCTATCAACCCTTATGAATATTATTCCCCTCATTAAAATATTTTCCTCAAAGATAATCACTCGGGATCCTTATACTATATATCTCATATCCTTTTGAAATGTGTAGAATTGCGGAGACCATCTCATTAAACTTTAACAAAGTCTGAGCTACCTCAGCTTCAGACATCTTCTTCTTAAGCTTCTTATGTTTCACTTGTTTTTCTAATTCATCCTCTTTTTTCCTTCAAGGCCTTAGCCTCCGCAGGATCCAAGCCAAACTGAGGCTTCCCTTGCACTCTCTTCTCTTTGATTTTCCTCCACTTAGCAACTACCTCATCAGGGTAAGATTTCTTCTTCTTTGGTTTTGGAGGTGCGGAATGAACTTCCTTAGATTTGGGATTCCTTGCTTCAACTTCAACTAATTTCAACATTCTCTTCTACACTGGCTTAGAAGATTCAGGTTCACCAACTTTTGGAACCACTTCTCCATGAACTGGTAAATCAAAGAACTCACCAGTCTTCTTGTCGAAGGCAACATTCATCCTTTTGAGGGTACCTTCACTCACCAACATAATTTTTCAAACTCTTGTCTTAGACTTTCAAGTCTCCTTGAAAGACTCAAGGCACCAAACTATTAATTTCGAGATGATTGCTGGATACATTATGATCTAAGCTCTCAGATTCCCTTTCTTAACATTCTCAATGGTGATAAGAATGTGTTTCATCAGATTAAACTTCCTTAGATTTATCAAAAAATATAATATAAAGATCTCACTCTTCTTCAAACTTTATTTATCACCCTTTCTCGGTACGATAAAGCCTTGTACCCATAATTCTAGAATCCTAAAATTCATAGATAGAGTAGCAATCATCGGAGCCTTGTCATCTGCCAGTCCAAGAGTCTCTAGTGCCTTTTCCTTGTTGAAGCTTCCTTTTGAATCTGGTAAAACATGAGTGATAAACTCGGCTTCTCCTTCATTGGTCAGCCCTACCAAGCTGGCGGCCTTGGTATATGAAATCTTATAAGTCTTTACATAAGACTTAAACGACAATTTCTCCCTACCATCTTCCTTAAAGAAGGAAACTATCTCATAGAACTCTAAAAGCAACTCTGAATATACTTCATCTTGATTCCCAGGATTAGAAACAACAACATATTCCCATCCATTAAGCATTATGTTATTGGATATAAGAGAATCATATTTGTTGAAGAAATTAAGATGATCCAACCTTTATCTATATACTAACAACATGGAAATCATCTTAGAGGTTGACATGTCTTGAGAAGCTACTTCCACAGACATTCAGATCTGAAGACTTCTGAGATGTTCGGAATGAAGATTGCTAAAGATCGGAACGGCCTTAAAATGGAGAGGCAGAGCATCAGGATGCTGGATTTTGAAAAACCGATGTGGGATGACCATTTGGGGTCTCTTTTAAATATGGAACGATATAACGGTTCATCTTCCTCGGTTGATCGAACGGTTGTAAAAAGAAAAGATATGATCTGACGGTTGAAAACCAATTCTCAAGAAAACATGAATCCGATCTATAGAGTTTTTTATTAAAACAAAGATTTAAGAAAACTATAATCTAAAAACAAAATATAAGAAAGTACTTGCTAATAAAATATGATTATGAAAACATGAGTAAGGAAATCATACCTTTCGGATTAGCTTAGGACGATTATTTGTAATGGGTAATATTCTTCTTGAAGAAGAAAAAAAATTGACTACGAAAAATCTTTATTACGAAAAGACATAGTTCAAAAAATTCTTTATGAAAAACTCAACAAAGAAAATGAAAATTTATTATAAGATATTCAGCATGAAAATTTCATTACAAAAGTTTGAATACGAAAAGGTCATTATGAAAGTCTCGGTACGAAAATATCATTACGGAAACACTAGTACGAAATTTTCCATTGTGGAAGTTTTCAATATGAAAATTTCCATTCCAGAAGTTTTCTATACGAAAATATCAATTACGGAAAATTATATTTCTGTAAATTCCCATTCCATAAATTTAGTTTTGAAATGTTTAAAAAAATAACTTTGAAAAATTTAGTTACTCTAACAATCAAATATACCCCCCTATGAAAAGGAGTTTATTACTGTTTGGATAATTGTTCAACAAGAAGTTAATGAAGAATGATTACCTTACGGTTATCTTTCCTAACTTTTGTTTAATATATTCAAATCTATCAGTGGGTAAAGATTTTGTGAAAATATCATCTAGTTGATCTTGCATTCTGATAAACTAAAGAATAATATCTCCTTTTAGTGTGTGATCCCTTAGAAAGTGATACCTAATATCTATGTGTTTTTCACATGAGTGATGTGCAGGGTTCTTACATAGGGCAATGGAACTTGTGTTATCACACAAAATTTTAGTTTTAGTAAAACTCATGCCATAGTCTATGAGTGTGTGTTGCATCCACAAAACGTGAGCACAACAACTTCCAGCTGCTACATATTTGGATTCAGCAGTGGAAAGTGCTACAGAATGTTGCTTCTTGCAAGACCAAGAAACTACTGAATCACCTAATAAATGAGAAGTTCCGAATGTACTTTTTCTATCCATTCTACATCCACCAAAGTCATCATTAGAAAATATTTTTAGAACAAAATCATTTCCAGAAGTATAAAATAATCCTAGATCCATGGTTCCCTTAAGGTAGAGAAAAATTCTTTTTACTGCCTTTTAGTGAGACTCCATAGGATTGGATTGATATATTTCACATAAGCATACTGATAACATTAAGTCCGGTAAACTAGTTGTTATGTAAAGTAAACTTCTTATCATACCTCTAAAAGATGTTCGATCTACTGGTTTCCCACCTTCATCAAGATCTAGATAGTTTGATGTACCAATAGGAGTACTTATACTTTTATTATAGTCATAACCATACTTTTTGAGAAGATCTCTAATATACTTATGTTGAGATATGTAGGTTCCTTCTGGTTTTTGAGAAATTTGAAAACCAATGAAAAAATTTAACTCACCCATCATACTCATTTCAAACTCGTATTTCATTAGACATGCAAAAGAGTCAATTAAAGATTGCTGAGTTGAACCAAATATGATGTAATCAACATAAATTTGAACAATCAAAACATTTTTCTTATCATTCTTTATAGAAAGGGTTTGATCTGTATTCCCCTTTACAAAGATATTTTGAAGCAAAAATCAAGTGAGTCTATCATACCATGCTCATGGGGCTTGTCTAAGACCATACAGAGCTTTGGTATGTCTAAAAACATGATCAGGAAGTTTTTTATCATCAAAGCCAGGTGGTTGATCAAAAAAACTTCCTCTTGGACATACCCGTTAAGAAAAGAACATTTCACATCCATTTTAAAATGTTTGAAATTAAAGAATTATGCAAAGGAAAGTAGAATACGGATAGATTCAAGTCTAGCTACCGGAGCATTGGTTTCTTCATAGTCCATTTCCTCTTACTGATTATAGCCTTTAGCAACAAGTATATCTTTATTTCTTACTATGACTCCATTATCATCACATTTGTTCCTAAAGACCCACTTTACTCCAATAAAAGAAGTTTCCTTAGGTCTTTAAACCAAAGTCCAGACTTTATTCCTTTCAAATTCATTTAGTTCATCTTGCATGGCTTTGATCCAACCATTATCACCTAAAGCTTCATCAGTTCTTTTTGGTTATAATTGGGAAAGAAATGATAGATGTTCTATTTCATTTCTTAAGGAACTTATATTTCTTATAGGTTGATTTACATCACCAATGATACTATCACTAGGATGATTCTTAAGAAACAAATGATTTGGGTTTTGTGAAACATGTTCATCAACATAGGGTAGAAAGTCTTCTCGGGTAAATGTTTCAGAAGTATCTTCTTGAACATTTTCCTTATTAGAAGGATCTTCTATCAAAGGTTGACAATTAGTTTTCGAAAACACATCCGAGGATGTAGGCTGGGATGGTTTAAAAACAAAAGGATCTGACTCATAAACTTTTACATGTACTTTTTCTTCAATAGTACAAGTATTTTTATTGAAAACTATATATGCCTTAGAAGTTATTGAGTATCCTAAGAAAATTCCTTCATCATATTTTGGTGCAAATTTATGTAGATTATCTTTAGTATTCAAAATGAATACTTTGCAACCAAAAACCATGAAGTAGGAAAGTCTTGGTTTTCTACCACTCCATAACTCATAAGGAGTTTTATTAAGAAAAGGTCTAATCAAAATTTGATTTATAGTATAGAAAGTAGTACTTACAGCTTCAGCCCAGAAATATCTTGCTATAGAATATTCACTCAACATGGTTCTAGTTATCTCTTGAAAAATTCTATTTCTTCTTTCAACTGCACCATTCTGTTGAAAAGTTATAGGTGCTGAAAAGTTGTGAGTAATACCTTTTCTACTACAAAAAGTTTCAAAATCAGAATTTTGAAATTTTCCTCCATGATCACTATGAATAGTTTTCAATGGAAGGTTTTTCTCATTTTTAACGTCAGCTCTAAAACTTTTGAAATAAGAAAAAGGTTCTGACTTCTTTGCTAGAAAATATACCCATGTAAATCTAGTGTAATCATAAACTAGAACAAACACATAGTATTTGCCTCCAATAATTCTAGTTTGTGTTGGACCAAAAAGACCCATGTGCACTAACTGTAATGCATTAGTTGTTAAAACTTCATGGATCGACTTGAAACTAGATTTATGTTTCTTTCCATATTGACAAGGATCACAAACTTTAGAGGAATCAAATCTAAGATCCCGTATATCCTTAACTAGTTTCTTCTTAGAGAGTTTACATATGTTCCTAAGGTTACAGTGACTTAGTCTTCTATCCCATAATCAGGAATGATCTTCCATTTCACTCAGGCAAGGTAAATCTTGGCTACTGAGGTCTTCTAAATTTATGGTGTAAGAATTCTCTTGCCTATTGGATGAGAGAATAAATTCTTCCTTGGAATTGTGAACTAAGCACTTATCATTCCTAAAATTCAAAAGGTATCCTTCACCACATAACTGACTTATGCAAATGAGGTTGTGCTTAAGACCATTAACAAAAAGAACATTTGAAATAAATGTTTTACCTAGAAGAAAAATATTACCAATACCAACAATTTCTCCCTTAGCATTATCTCCAAAAGTTACCTTTCCTCCTTTCATTTTGATAATCTTTTCAAAATAGCTTTTTTTACCAGTCATGTGCAGGGAACATCCACTATCCATGTACCATGTGTTGTTGCTGGTACTCTCTTTATTTTCCTGAAATCAATAAAAGAATTAGACTTTCGGAATCCAAATTTGTTTGGATCCGAGATTTCCAGATAACAAAATTTTAGGTACCTACATATTCTTAGAGAAATGAGCTTTGTTAAATCCTATAGATTGGGTTTTCTTTATGTAACCATTCTCTGCCCAGTGACCATCACATTGACACCTGGTACAAAATGGGGCACTTTGAGGAACAAAATAATTGTTAAAAAAATTGGTTTTTCATGGGTATAACCAAATCCGGATTTATATCTTAAAGGTCATATTTGGGAATACATTTTATCAAAATTTTATTTACCATGTGTAAAGTTTGATAAAAACATCTTTAAGGAAAAAATTTCAGACATGAGTTTTATAACCATGTTTTAATCTTCAAAATCATTAGATTTAAAACTGGAGCTAGGCTCAAAAACATTTTTCTTATAAATTACATTTTCTAACTCTTTAGAATGTTTGTTCTTATTAGAATTTACTTCCTCAAGATTTTTTGAAATTATTTCAAAATCAACATTTTTCCTAACAAGATCTTTATAAAGATCTGAAATTTCTTTCGTATGAATATAATTCCTAGATTTTCCATTATCATGTTTTTTTTGAGTTTAGAATTCTCAATTCCAAGAAGTTCTGCAAACCTAGAAACTTCATCATAGGTAGGTGAAATATTTTCTTCATCAGAAGAGGATTCTTCATCAGAATAGTTATAATACTTATTATCATTAGAATTTAAAGATACATTGGTCTACAATTCTGAATTTCATACCTTAGTCATAATGAAATGATAGTCAATAGGTATTCTGTCTATATGACCAAGATTCTTCTGTGCTGAAGATTCATAATCAGAAGATTCATCTGAAGAGTCACCACCACTGGCACTCCAGGTATCACTAGCATGCAGAACCTTTTTAGATTTGGATTTATAGTACTTATTTTTGTTCCTGTCTGAATTCCTTTCTTTCCTTTCTTTCTTTTTGAGTATAGGGTAATCTGGTCTAATATGTCCATCTCTCTTTCATTCGTAACAAGTAACTTCTCCATCTTTCCTCTCTTTCCTCTCCTTTTTCATATACCTGGATTGGAATCTTCTTTGGCCAACAATCTTTTTCATCCTTCGAGCATGATTTGCTAACTCATTTTCTGAGATTTCACTTTCACTAGAATCTGATTGGATAATAACTTTCTTAGACATGGATCTGGTTACCCTCTTAGGAGTCTTAGCTTTCATCTGATTTGATGTTGTTGTAAAACCAACAGTACCATTTCCATTTTCCTTTTTGATGTTGTCAGCATCTCGTTTCATTCTTGTTTCATGTTGGAGAAGAGTTCCAAATAGCTCATCAAGAGAAATTTGAGTGTCCTTCCTGTTCTCATCTATAGTTGTTCTTTTGGATTCCCACTCATTGGGCATAATATCAATTATCTTATCCACAAGAGCTTCATCATCTAACCCTTTCTCTCCCATAGACTGTAAGCTTTTGACTATAGTCATAAATCTCTGTTGAACTTTACAGATTGGTTCACTATAAAGAAAATTGAAGCCATGGAATTCAGCTCTAAGAATTTCTCTCCTAGTCTAAATCACTTTAGAAGTTCCAATGTGTGTATCCTCTAACTTCTTCCAGATATAATTAGCTTCTTCACAAGAAAAAATTTGGCTATATATATTTCTAGTCATTAAACATAGTAAAGTATTATGCACCTTATCATTGAATTGATACTCTTGCTTTTCCTTGTTAGTGAAAGTTCTTACTTCCTTATTAGGAATTTTATAATCTCCGGTAAGCATAACAAATTTTTCCACTCTAGTATTGATAAAAAAAGTCTTCATTAGATCTCTCCAGTACTCATAGTCATTACCATCAAATATTGGTGGTCTTGTAGGATTTAGATTATCAATGGAACCAACATTGACTCCTACCATACTTAAAATAACCTTCGGCACACAAACTTTTTAGTAGAAAATGTTTGTAATCACAAAGTTTGAAATGAAAATGTTCGGAATTACAAAGTTCGGAATGACAATGTTCGGAATGCGAATGTTCGGAATGACAAAGAACTTTCTAAGCAAGTATGATGAATAAAGGAAAATGATCAAGAAAAACTTATACGTGAATATAAGTATTTCAGATACCTCCTCTGATACCAATTGTAGGATCGAAATAATGATGGATATGATCAATATACAAGAGGGGGGTGAATGGTATATTTTAAAAAATTTCTTTAAACAAAGGAAAGAGCTAGGGTTAATAAAGTTAAACTAAGAAAATTCACAACACCTCTAACACCAATTGAAAAATTGGAATAATGAATGATGTTATAAACTTCAAGTTCTATGTACTTGATTAAAACTAGAAAGAGATTCCGAAATTAGGTTCGGGAAATATGGATCTGGAAATTGAAACTTAACTAAAGATTACAATATGAGAATCTACCGTAAAGCATATAATATCTAAATTTATCAAAGTACAAGTAAGGAAGTATAAGAGAGTCATACATTCCTTACAATACAATATGCAGCGGAAACATACAAGTAGTAAAACTACATGTAACAAGACATATGTCTTTTAACCCAAAGAGAAGGGTATCCAACAACCTTTGATAAAGGTCCCATGATTTATACTTTCAAGCAAGTCTGACTTACCCACACCAGGGTAAGCCCTCGATATGAATATCGGAATCTCTGTCTTGCTATCCCCGCAAGCCCTCAACTTTAAGGTTGTTGGAACCTCTGTCTTCCTCAGCAAAGAAGCCCTCAAACTTTAAGGTAGTCGGAACCTATGTCTTCCTATCCTCATAAGTCCTCGAATGTAATCACCA
Source organism: Viscum album (assembly GCA_963277665.1). NCBI lineage: Eukaryota > Viridiplantae > Streptophyta > Magnoliopsida > Santalales > Viscaceae > Viscum > Viscum album. Next base: position 1,542,176,501 of record OY728161.1, on the reverse strand, counting down.
ACATTCGGAATCGCACGAAGCAAATATGCACAAGGCAAAGTTTGAAAAAGCAGTTCAAACTTTCTGCATGAAGCTGAGAGTTAATAAGAGCCTCTCTCTAGAAATAACTTCAACAACATATGTGAACAATGTTGAAGAAGTTGTGTTGTTCTCTTTCAAACAAGTTCTTATTTATAGGGAAGGTCAGCCTCCTTTCCAACGGTCATATTTTTATTAAAAATCGGAGGGACATGTACACATGTAACTTAACCAATGGTTAGTTTATAACAGAATAGACGACATCGTTTTATAACAAAATAATTATAACAAAAAATAACGACATCGTTTTAAGTCTAACTCAAAAGTTCGGAATGAAGGTTCGGAGTTTAAACAAAATGTCAAAGAGTAGAAAAATTATAAAAGTGTAAGAAAAATGAATGTTTGGAGTCTAACCAAAAATAATATTTGGATTATAAATAAATTCAGAGTGTATAAAGCAAATATGATCATATTATGTTTAATAGGTGAATTCGGAATGAGAATTCTTCATCAGAATTCGTAATGAGAATTCATAATCAGGATTCGTCATTAGATTTCGATGTCGAACTTAATGAGAGTTCGTATCCAGAATTAGGACTAGAACATTATCAGAGTTCGTATCCATAATTCGGAGTAGAACTTTATCAGTGTTCGTATCCAGAATTCGGAGCCTAAAATAGAATGCTTCATATAAAAGTTTTAAACAATTATGAAAATATAGAAATGAATCTGATTCTTATACTTAGGTAATATATGGATATATATAATGAATATATGATAAGGATAATTTTCATTATAAAAGCGATTTTCATTATAAAAGAAATTTTCCTTATAAAAGTGATTTTCCATAAAGATAAGGTGTTTGTGGTTTTCAAAACAAGAAGGAATGGAAAAGTCATAAGGAAATCCTTATTGACTCAACATAAACCACACAGTTTAACCATGTAAATGCATCTCAAGCCTTAGTAATATTAATATAGAGGTTATGGGATTTTATTCTGCTTTAAATACCAGAAAACAAGGCCTTGAATGCATTTTAATCCAAAGAAAATTTTAAATTGATGAAACTAGAAAAATTTAGAAATTTGGAAAAAAAAAGTATGAAACAATTTTGGAAACACTGTTCACGAGACAGTAACTTGGATACTATAACTGCAAGACATTAAATTATAGATAGTAACTATGAGACAGTAACTCTGAGTCAGTAACTATGTAAAAGTAACTGTGAGCCATTAACTGTGAGAGAGTAACAGTGAGATTGTAACTCTGAGATAGTAACTGTGTGATAGTGACTTTGAGACAGTAACTGTGAGAAATTAACAGTGTGACAGTAACTCATACACTGTAATTATGAGAGAGTCACTCTAAGATAGTAACTCTGAAACTATAATTGTGAGACACTAACTATGAGATAGTAACTATGGGAGAGTAACTATGATATCATAACTGTGAGTATGTAACTGTGAGACACTATGACACTATTCATAAAATTGGAAACACAGTAAAAAGAACTAAAAATTTGGCAAAGTGTTGGGAATGAGTCACATTGGCCTCCCAGAACACCTCATCAACCATATTTATGAAACAGAATAGACCGGTGTTGTCTAGGAAATTACATTATATATGGTGTAATATATATTAAATTGGCCACATATGTTCTAATTCAATTTTATTTGTGAAAAAATGCATCCTTTTAATATTTAAAACCTTTTTATCGTAGTTAAAATTAATATGGATTAACTAAAGGTTAACCAAAATGATAAGGTTTAAAATAACTATAAAAGATTTTTAAATACATTAGTTGTTGAAATTCCAAAAATATTATATATTTTATTCAAATAAATTTCATTTTGTTTTGTATTTGGATTGAGATTTATTTTATTATAAATTAATCTTCCTAGAAATTCCAATTGTTCGCCATCCCTCTCTTATAAAATGGAACATATCTTTCTCATCTCTTCACACTTCATAATCTAGATGGTTCAGCCAATACAAGTATAAATCGCCTCCAAAATGACATCTTTAATTATAGACACCTTAATTTGGGCTGAAATCCATCCAAGGAAGTCATTTTGTGTCAATCTAAAGGAGATACCCAATGAAGAGGTAATTAACTTTCGTCAACAAATGTTATCATTTTATCTCCTCCATGAACCCCCTGAAATATACTTATTCCATGATAATATAATAAATTCAGGCTCTTAAATATACTAATATGTTATAATTATATGTTTTGTACCTACACTTATGCACACATCCATATATTGTGTAAAGAACTTATCATTCTTGTTTTTGGTGAACTACCGCCTTATTAAATGATGTTATTTTTTTCCATAACCACCACTCATGGTTGGTAAATATGATGGAAAATAATTTTTTATATGATATATATAGTATTTAATATGTATTTATTCATTTCTAATTATTATATATGCCATAATTTCGTTCTATTCTTTCTGTAAAAATATGATAACTTCGTTTGTGGACGTGTGGACTATCACTCTTCAAAGTATTGTGTATACATCACACATTACATGTAATGTATTAAGGATAGATTTAGTAAAAATATATGATATGTATTATTTATTTTTTATAATTTAAATATTTTATATATAAACACATATTTCATATTCTTTTTTCATTCAATATGACACGAAAATGGAAATAGTGTTCAGGCATAAGCATGACTTACAGTCTCCATGAAAAGTGTATTTAATTTTCTATTTATATCCATTTATAGTATTATAAATACATATATACAGATTATATACTATATTTGTTTCATTTTTATAATTATATATTGAATTAAATCATGATATAATTATGAGAACAAAAATATAACAAATCCCCAAACATGCAAAAAACAATAAATAATTAACCAAAAAATAAAATAAACATTTAATTATTGATAAATGGTTAATATAATTCCATAATAAATCATATATTATAAGAAATAATTTAATATAGTTCCTTAATATATTTATAATAAATTTATATTTATTATACAGGTGGTGTTTCTGAGTATGATGAGATTCAAGACATATGGTAAGGGATTCCTTGTCACTCTTTATATCTATAATATATATATGATAATCACCGCTTATTATTGTTTTTTGTGTATATATTTACCTATGAAATGTTATATCATAAATTTATATTATTTTATTATATTCAATTATTCAGTTTTTTATTCTTTCATGGGTTTTACAGTTCAAGTGTTTCCAAATTGGTATGGTAATTATCTCTCAATTTGACTTCTTTGAGACACATGTCATGTCATGAACTTATATTCTTTTACAAGGTGTATATACTTCATTGTGACATGTTTTAACATAAAGAAACGTATTTTCATGATATTCCAAGATTCATGTATGGTTATTATTTATTCAGTATGAAATATGTGTTCCTTAACAACATTTTTTTTAAAATATGTTTTAAAATTTTTTTAATTTATTTTTTGAATTTTCAAGAAAATGGATTTAAAATATGACTAAAATGGTATAAAATACTTATTTATATGTTTTTATGTTTATTTTAAAGGAAAAAGGTTTATTTATTTTTTATGATTTTAAAATAAGTTTTCAAAGAGTAAATGATATTTCTCTCACGAAATGTTTTAAATATATCATTCTAAATTATTTTCCATCTAATATGAAATATGTTGGTGTTACTTATGTCATACTAGAGATATGATCCAATGATACTATTGTTATTTTTTCTCTAAATTTATTTTTTTCTTATCGATTAATTTTTATGTGTTATGTTTATTTTTCTTGAGTGGTGTTATGATGAATTGTGTATGAAGCACATTTCATTCAATGGGATCTGATGTAATGAAATATTTCTGTTATTATGGAACACATATGTATAGATTTTAATATGTGATGGTTAGAACATATATATACCTATAATTTAGTGGGTAATGATTTATATCTCATGATATAATTATGGGAGGCAAGTCAAAATTCTTGATCCATTATGAATGTTTTGGAAAACCAATTCACTCAGAGAAGATGGGGAAACATCATTCCTCACTAGGAACAAACTATGACATGGGGTGGTGTTGTGCCCCGCCAAGTATGTGATGTCCCTATTAACAAAAATTTTTTGTTTTGGAAATATATCTTGACTTATTGGGAATGATAATACATGATAGGTTTTTTCTACAAATTTAATATCTTAGTCCAATTTATTATTATATGGATTATTCTCATGATTATATTATTATTCATGTATTAGGAACTTCTAATATATATTCCATGATTATTTTTTATGATACATTATAATATTTTAATGATCTTATAATTTTATAAGAACATTTTCATACCCCTATACTCATTTTTATGCATATGTACCTCCCTGGTTTATCCTTACTGGGCATCTAAGCTCACACTTTTTCTTCTGTTTTCTTTTCCTGTATTATAATGAACGGTTTTCGGTATGGGAAATATAGGGGAGGATATTTTAGGAATTTTATCTTTCTTTATTCTATAATTTTTTATTCCATGATTCCATATACACTAAACTAATATGGTCTTTGAGTGACTATTTATTTAATGTGTTCAGTATTCCAAAAAAAATGATGAAATTAAAATGTTTTTTGATATTGGTTCATTATTTTCAATATGAGAGCAAAGGATTAGTCAATCACTGAAAACTCTGATTAGAGAACATTAGTTAGATCCCTATGGATAATTAAAAGGATATTTTTAGGGATATTTTTATAGATAAGTCTGTATATATGATACAATTTAGGATTTTATTAATAATAATGAATATAATAATATTAAGACTATGGTGAAATATATTGAAATATTATAAGTAATTTTTATTTATTATGTGATTATACCACTATGATTAAATTTTTCAAATTTTTGTTATTGGTTTTAGTCGATGGTTGGAACCTAAAGGAATCGTGCTAATAATGGTTGAGAGGAGAATTTCAATGATTATCTTTTTGAGAAAGTTAATTTTATGGAGGAAGTAATGTAAGATATTGTTTCTATTATCACATAGATTTGGCAAGCTAAGAATCATAATAGACTACCAAATGAGAAACATATGGAACAATATTCATTGGAATCATTCAGGATGAAGCATCCACCATTTTTAACTAGGTCTTATGATCCACTATTGGATGAGAAATGGATCAGTACCAATAAAAATATATTTCCATTTAACCAATGTTCATAACATTTGAACGTCCTTTGGGATGTCTATAATTTATATGGTGAAGTAGATAAATATATTAATTTTATTAAGAATGAATTAAATTTGGATTAAATTAGATCCTTTTAATGGGATTATTTTAAGAACATATTTTTCAATATGTACCTTCCTCATATTATTTTTATTAAAAAATTAAATGTAAAACCATAAGATAAATAAATGAATCTGTTAGAACATATGAATAAGATTTTACATGATTTTTGAGGTACACTTATGGAATTATTATTGATATTGAAAGTATGGTTGATTTATTTTTAAATGTATTAAAACATCTCTAAAGGGTGTTAGAGAAAAATAAATTTTGTTATTATAATGAAATTGTCATATGTGTCATAATGGTGGAAATGATGGATTTAGTTATATATAAATATCTAGATTTTCAATAGATAGATAAGTGGGAGTTTAATTAAAAAGATAAAACCAATGAACATAATAAGATTCATTTTCCTTTATGTTCAATTTTTGTGAAATGGATTGGTGTATATTTTCTTAAGGGGGCTAGTAAGTTTTTCTGTTGTGGTAAGGATGGTCCTCTAGAAACATAATGATGAAGTAATTGGGAAGAGTTTAGCTAGTGGTGTGAATAAAGATTAATATTAAAATAATGAACACCCCACTCATCAATGCTTCTAATGTAATAAAAATGAGGAGTATGTTAATAAATTCCCTAATCCGAGGGTTTATGATGATGATCAACCTCAGAAACCTTTTTAATATAAATACAATTTGAAAAATCATGTGATCATTATTGGAGATGTGGAGTATGAAAACGCAGTGGTATAATGATTGTGTATTTATGTAATGGAATTTTGGAATAATATTGTATAATTACTTTTATATTATTATTGAATAAAGATATATATATGTATTGTTCTAATGTAGAATTTCCATAAGTATTTAAGAGAATATGATAAATGTATCGTGTAACCATGTAGACTTGTTGAGTAAATTAGGTGATATATATTGAAAACACATGTTTAAGGGAAGGATAAGCCGAAATATGTTTCTGATGATGAGATAATGATATTTGGATAATGATATGTTCGTTACGAATTAGTAAATTGGATGGTACAGATTTCCTTTGAAATGATTTAGGATATTTTGAAAACTGTTTTATGCTACAATTGATGAAGTTTACAACTACTTGGACTTAAGTAATATATCTAATAAAAACTAGAATAATAAAAATGAATGTTTCAAATATGTATTAATAATAATTTATGTTATTACATTGTTTCATGTTATTATTTTATAATGTTATTAACTAGTTTGGAATGTGACGTCCAATCACTTATTTTTATATTTGGGGCATAAATGTTAAGCTAATTTTGTGTACTTAATTCTATTGTTTTAGACATTCATATTATTGAATGGTTACGAGGAACATTTTGTGATGTGGATTATGTTACACTTCAGTTGATATTTATTGAGATTAATGTGTTATCTCTTCAAAGGTTGATTTATGAATTATTCTTGACTTATTTTATACTTTTTTTATAATTGTAGATACAATAACCTATAATTTAATTTATGGAATTCATAATCTGAAAATTCTAAATGAATAATAAATTTACATTATTCCATGAACAAATATGTGATGTGGAAATTTATCAAGGAAAAAAATGGTGAGGATAACTTAGTATATTGTAAATATATCATATCATGAAAATTCATCAACTTTATGAATAAAGGCACTGAAATAAAATGTATTCATATTATAATAATTTCAGATGATATTAATGAACTTTTTCAATACCCCTTAGGTTATGAAATTGTGATTGTTAACTTTCCCCTAACCATGTTCTTTATACCCCTTCTTCAGAACTTGAATGATTTCTTTCTCTTATACGTCCATGTTTTCACATTCTAGCCATCTTCTCCAATGTGTAATCCTAGTTATGAGTTACTTTAGATAATTATTATGTTTTTTATAACATATCTTTTCAAAAGGAAATTTATTTTTTCATTTTGAAGATGTGGGTTTCAATGAAAGAAAATAACATGTATTGAACCTTTGATAACCTAGATAAATTTTGATGGTGAAATTAATTTAAATGGAGATAGAATTTAACACCCTAATATTTTTCAAACTATTGTTTTCAAATTATTTTAACCTTTTGGATATATTTTTTTTCACAATAAGGATTATAGATTTTATTTTATTAAAAAAAAATTGGATTGAATTATATATAACACAAAGTCAATATTTTCTTATAATAAACACATAGATTAGTTTTTAGAAAACACGAGACTATGCATGGATTGTGTTACCCAAATCACCGAGTTCTTTTGATATCCATCAATACATGAAAGATCAATATTTACCAAAAATTAATATACAATTACTTAATTAAATAATATATAAAATATACATTAAATTAGATATTATAAATAGGATTTAATAAATTATATAAATATATGTTTTATAATATTTATTCATTGGATACCAATTAAATATAAATAAAAATATAAATCTGTTTATTATAAAGGAATTATTTTTAATTTTATACTCCAAAAGTAATTTTATATTAATAAATTAAATTAATTTCAATTAGTTAATTATATTAATGAAAAATATATGTTATATATTCAACAAAATATTTTTTTTATTCATAGTGTATATTTTATAGTTATATGATATGGGCAACCACAATTTTACGTAAAAAACCCAATATTTTCTAAACGGGTGACTTTTCGACCTTTTAATAGAGAAACAATTTTAAATCTACTTTTTGACATTTTCATAATTTTTTTGGATAAAATCAACTTCATATATTAATGCATAATATCAAAATTTAATATTTTTGAAATTTTATAATGATAAGTATCATTTTTGGATGAATAGTTAAAAATAATTAATTATAATTAAAAATATATTTTTCATTGAAATAATATATAGTAAAAAATTATATATTATATTGGTTTTAATGTATAATTATACAAAAAAAGTATCATTTATTAAAATTTCAGTAATTTGAGTCAATTTAAATTGAATTTTGATATAAAAACATGTCAACCATTTGGACGTTTTCACTTGAAAAACACATTTATTTATTACATAAAGGGGATTAATTTTAAATTAATTTTGTAAATTTATGAGTTTTTTATTTTAAAAATTATAATTCATATTTTTAATCATAATTTTAAAATCTATTAATTATTTCCCTCTTATTTTTAGACAATATGAATATTAACTTTTGTAATTTTTTTTACCATGATTAAGGATAAATCGAGTGATTAATGGTGGAAATAATGTATTAAATATATAAAAACTAACCTAACATTTGACCAAATTTCTTTGGATGAATATAATTATACCCATACCAAATAAGGATCTAAATTTATTAATTTAATATAAAATTCTCTAGGGAATTGACTTAAATATTATTAAACTCAAAGGGATTGAAAAAATGAATCACCCTGATTTTTAATAGGTATAATATTTTTAATGTTGTGATAAATATAGTATATTATTTACTATATATACTATCCAGAAAGATAAATTTATTATCTACATCATATAAATATATATTTAATTTTTATTGAAGATATAAGTATCATAAATAATTACATAATGGAGATGAAGTAATTATAAAATTAATGAAAGGATCAGTAAAATGATATTAAATATATTAAATGAAATAAAATTTTACAAAATTAAAGTGATACATAAATTTGATTAGATAATATGATTTGTAGGGATGTAATAGGAATTTTTTTTGAATTAATGTTTCTTCATTTATTTTCTGAATTTCAATGTTACTATGAGTGACAAAATTTATATTTAGGATATTTTATGAAAATAATATTTGATAAATTTATTTAAGAGTCAAGAAAATATTAAATAAGGAAAATGAAATGAAATGTGGTCTAAAACGTCATACAATGTTATTTTATGGTCCAACATGTACGTTATATTTAAAATAACATCCCCCTAAAATTAAAAACCCTGTTACCATTGCTAAAATTAAATTGAAATAACTACGTTATAATTTAATTAATAATATTTAAAATAAAATAAAAAATTGTCTAAAATATATTAGTTGATGATATTAAATAATTAATATATATATTATTCTAATAAGTTATATTTTTATGTTATTTTAATTGATATTGATTTTCTTATAAATTAATATTTTTCAAATTCCAAAATCACCCCTTCCCTCTTTTATAAAAGGGAACCTCTCCTCTTCACATCACCTATTATAGCACATATGGTTCAGCCAAAATATATCTAAATTAAATCCCAAAATATCTCTACTAATCATAGAATACATAATTTGGGATGAAATACAGCCAATGAAGTCCTTTTGTTCAAATTTAATGGGTATTCTCAAAGAGAATTTAATGTTCCTTAATAAAAGATTTTGTTTGATTTATTCCTTGAACCATATTAAACTATTCTTATAAATTGAATATATAATATCCTAGGTATCCTAAATACACTGATATTTTTTATTATAATGTTATTAATAACACATATTCACACTTCTATCAAATGGGTTACAAACATATCATTCCTTGACATGATGAACAACCGCATTATGAAATGATGTTGTTCGTTCTTTCATTACCACTAAACTGTGATACTAATTATGATGATAACACAGTTTTTTATTTAATATATATATATGGTATTCATGATGCCTATATTAATATTTAATTATTATATAAAACACACATTCATGATTTACATTTTTAAAAATGTGAAAACATCATTAGTAGACTTGTGGACTACAACCTCCTCCAAGAGATGTGATTCGTTCACAAATTACATGGATTGTATTAAGGATTGTTTTTGTCAAAATATATGATATTTACAAAATAATAATGGTAAGATAACTATATTACATATATATACATATATATCTATATAAATATATATAACTTTGTGTGTGTCTGTTTCATTTCCTTTCTTTCAATATGACAAGAAAATCAAATCATCATTAACGTGTATATATGACCTACCTTCTACATAAACAGTTTATTTAATTTTATATTTATATATTTATTTATTATTATAAATACATATATACTAAATATGAATTTAATATATTTAATTTTTATAATTATATTAATTTTTAAATCATGATATAATTATGAGGATAAAATGAATTTCAAATCAGAAAACATGGGGAAAACAAAGCAGTAGGCACCCAAAATGTAAATTTAAGATGTAATAGTTGATAAATGCATAATAGAAGACCATATTTAAATCATAAATTATATTATATAATTTAGTAATGTTATCCATATATTTATATTAATTTTATATTTTTTTTATAAGAGTTTTTCATGAGTATTATGAGATTTAAGACATAAGGTATGTGATCTCTCATGTCAATTTATTTTTTTAAGATATATAAAATAATAAAAACATATTCTTGTTGTGTGGTGTATATATTTAATTATGACATTTTATATCATGAATTTACATTATTCTATGATAAAAAAAACAATTCAATTGATATTTTAATTTTAAGGGGGTTACAGTTCAAAATTTAACAAATTGGTAAGGTATTTTTGTCTCTATTTCCCATATTTCAGACACAAATTATGTTATTCCCATATATTCTTTTACATGGTTTTTATTCAAAAATTTCAAATTTCAAATAATTAATATAATTTTTTTCATGATATTGTAATCTTTATGTAATTTTATTCTCTCTTATGTCGAAAATATGTGTTCCTTCAAATAATGTTTTCTAAAAATATCTTAAATTTGTTTTAAATGGGCTTTTATGAATATTCTAGAAAATGGATATGAAAGATATTTATAATATTTTCAATGATTTATTTATAAATTTTCAAGGATATGTTAAATTAAAAATTATTAACAAATTTTTTATGAATTCAAAATAAATCTTCATAGGGTGATGTTTATTTTTCTCAATGAATGATATCAATATATATTTCAAAATTACTTTCCATCATGATGAAATCTATTAGTGTTAATAATGTATTATTATAGATTTTATCTAATGATAATATTCTTATTATTTTTAGTGAATATTTTATATTAATGATTTATTGATGATTATGAATTATTATTTATTTCTATGAGTTATGGTACCAGAAAATGATTATGAAACCCATTTCATTCCATGGGTTTTTATATTTTGAATGATTTGTGTTCCTGTAGAAAGAATATGTATATATTTCATTATGTGATTGGTGATACCTATATATCTCTATAATTATTTGGGAAATAATTTATGTCTCATGAGATAATGATGTGTTTCAAGTCGATGGGCTTGAGACTCAATAGAATACAGGGAAACCCAATCAACCCTGGAAATAAGGGGAAACCCAATCATATATAAGGAAAAGACTATGACTGGGGATGGTGGTGGGACAACCTAGTAGGAGTAGTCCCCATTAATTTTCCTATTATTTTTTTAGAAATTCTCCTTGAACTATTGAGAATGATATTAGATGTTTATGTGTCTCCCAAAATTTTCATGTCTTATCACATGTCATGATTTCATGGCTTATTCTTGATATTCTCTTATAATTATTATCTTATGAACTGTCCATATTTATTCCATGATTATTGTTTATGATATTTATTATAAATTGTATCCTCTTGAGAACTTATTATCAATTTCTCATACTATTATGATCATGTTTATGCTTTTGTACCTTTATTGTTTACACTTATTGATAATCCAATCTCACATTTTTATGTTTTATTTTAAGAAAGTTATCAAAAATATTTTTATGTATATGTACAAATGGTGAAGATGAATATGGGAAATATTATATTTCTTTCAAAAGAATTGGATTGTGTATTATATGTTTCCAAATACACTAAACTTGTATTTTTTTAGGTTTCTAATTGTAATGTGTTTTATATAATCAGTATAATTATTAAACATGAATGTATGAAAAGTGAATTTAGATATAAAACACATGTACTCACCCATGAAGAAATAGAACTAGAACTGGATTTTTCTTACTGTGAAGAGTATGTAAATAGTCTTCACACAACATATCAAGTATTAGTATATTGGATAAATATACTTGTAATGGTTAATTAGAAAAACTATAAAATGGAATAATGAACATGGGATCCAAAGGATTTTAAGAAGAAGAGTCACCCAAATCTGTTTAGAAGGAAATATTCATGAAAAATTTTGAGGGTGAAATTTTGGAATAAGGTGATAATATTACACCAAAAATATTTTATGGTACGTATCATATAAGATTAATTCAATTCATTCTATAGACAATGTTGGACACAACATCAAGCATAAAATAACGGTAATATTCAATTAAATTGTAACATGACCAATGGAGAAGGAATATGAACATTAAAAATAGTTATGTGACCAACAGAATATTGACATAAAATATATAATTCTATATAAATTTATAGTTGTTATAAATTATATTATTATATAATTATATAATATTTTAAGTAAACAAATGTTTTTAAAATGATTAATTAAGTGTTGGTATTCTTCTAAAAAATGATTATTTACAATTTTACATTTAATTAAATGTTATAAAAGAAAATTTATTTTAATAAAATAGATTAATATATTAATATTGTATTTTCTTATTATTATTAGGTAATTCTATGAGATCATCATTAATTTTAAAAATTTTCATAGAATCAGTAAAAATTTTAAAATCTGTTTTTTTATTTAATGATGTTTTTAATTACACATTAATTATATAATATTTATAAAATTGTTTTCATAAAATTGAGTTCATTTGGAATTATTCAAATAAAAAATTGTCAAGTTTCATTTTTCATATTTTTCAAATATAGTTTAATTTTTTATTACTAGTGAAATGCATTTTTTAACATTTTATCCAAATACATGATTTATTGAGTCAGGGATGATGAATGGATGAGGTATTAACCCATTGGATCAGAATTTAGTTCATTAGTTATAATATTTAGAGAAAATAATCATCAATATATAAATTATTGACCAATAAAAATAAACTAATAATTAAAATAATGAAAAAACACCCCTATAATGCACTATAAATATCAACCCTCACTAACCCTTATCCTAAAATCTTACAATCCTCAGAGCATGTACAGTTTCTTCCAAATAAAAATTCCAAAGTCTTCCCAATTTCTAATTTACAAATCTCTCAATAAATGACCAAATACTTTGTTCCCAAAGGATGATCTCAAGTAGTATAATTCAAGAGGTAAAACACCAAATCATTCCCATTCAATTTCTTCCAATTTAATTTTATTTCTTATCCATACATCACATCCTATATCAAAAAATTAATTATAAATAGCATATAGTATATATACTCATATTTTATTATATTAATTTAAAATACACCATCAAACCCCTTCTCCAATCCCTTTTATTATTAAAATGAAAATATCCTTCATGATGTGTTGATATAACATAATCATGGATGATGTGTTTCCATTATCTATTATAACCATAATGGATAGATATAAAATTGTTATTATATTAAAATAAGATTTTATAAAACATATTATAAGTTATATTATGTTTTTTACCTGTATATTTACATAGTGATAAATAATAAAATAAAACTAGTTTTTGAACATTGAAAATTCACCAAAATAAACTAATGTTCGTCTTTAACCGTATATCTAATGAATAATCACCATTACTAGAAAGAATTCATGTATAAGACCATTTAATATTTTTTATTCCATTAATAAAATATAATTTATATTATAAAAATTTCTTCCCATTTTACATGATCTTCAGTAAATGTATTCAAGTGAACGAATAGCGAAAGATAAGGAAATGTACTCTCCCAAACAAAAAAATCATTAAATCATAAAAAGGACTATTAATGAACATAATAAAATAATAATTAATCAACTAAATTATTAATATCGTATTGATTAAATTATTAATTATTATAATTTCTTTATCTATGACATTAAGTGAATGTGAAGAACACTTTCAAACATAAGGTAAGGGATTCTCCAAGAGCCTCCATTTTTTATTTGTTTACTCTATTTATATATTTACCCCTTGGAAATTCTTAATTATTATTTTGCGCCTATCCTAAATTCAGTGTGTATGTAAAAAATAAATTTATCTAGCTTAATTATTCATTGTTTAATGGAAATACATGTTTTATAAGTATCCCTTATCAATTATACTTAATAAGAACGAATAATTAATGGTAATATGCCAATTTCATACCCATTTTCAAGTACCGTGGATAATATATTTTAGGATAATAATATTTTTGTAAAATAACTCATTTTATCATGAAAATAATTTTCTTCATTTCTGTTTTTATACAAACAGTTATTCTCTTTTCTAAATTTAATGAATCTTTAGTGTTTTCCCTTTAATCAGCATTAAAGAGGCTCATTTAAAATGATTATTAAACACTCCGTTTACATGTTTTCAATTTAGTTAGACGTCATTTTTATTGATATATGCTTATTTTCCATTGTTAATTTACAAGTATTATTTAATTCTATTGTTTCATGAACACCATTATGAAATTACATTTTGTTATGGCTTATTTTACACTGATTCCTAGTATATTGTATATCTAAACATACCATTCATTTGTAACCATCATGAATTAATGATTTCATGAAATATTCATATTTCATGTATTATGTATATTATTATTTACTTATTGAATTAAAAAAAATTATATATTTTTTTCTTTGAATGTTGTTTTAATTTTTGAAATATAGATAAATCTATATTCCCTACTCAATACAGATATTTTGATATGTCATGAATTTAATCTTATTTATGAATAATTATTTAAACTCAAAATTTCAAGTCGTACCTAGTTTTAGATACCCCTTGATGCATTGACAAGTCTCATTATACAAAACATTTGGTGACAAATCCTTCATATTTGTTTATATTAAGTATAGAATGGGGTTCTACCCATATACTTAAGCATTATGGACTATATAATGGTTCATGTGTCAACCACATGATGCCTAATAATTAGGAATATTCTTCATTCAATATTTATTTTTTATTTTCCATGATATTATCAATATTATAAATTCTATAGATATGTATTCTTTCAAAATTTATTAATTCAATTTTTTAGTTATTTACCATATCATAATCATTTTAACATAATCAATTCACTTCACAAAATATTAACTAGTGTATCGTTATTGGGTGTTTGAGCTCACAGATTTCATTTTTTCCTTCCCATGGTTATGAAGAATAAAACTTTGTATATGTGGAAAAAAACAATTTATTTTAATTTGTTATGTTTTATGATTAATTACTAATGTAAAAGGATACAACGTATTTTTCTAGTTCTAAAAAACTACTACAATGATCGATACTTTGTTATGTGATCTCTTGTAATAATTTCATTGTAATAAAATAACCACTAGGTTTATGCTACTATAGTTGGGGTTGTTATAGAGATTAATCACGTACCAAGAATGAACCCATTTTGATCGACATATCATACGGTTCCAATAGAGAATAAAGAGATAATTTTTTAGTTTGAAAATATAGATAGTAAGGGACTCATAAGGATGAGTACATCACCCAGTGGTGCAATTATGTAGTTCTCTGTGATTTAAGATAATAAAAATTGGATCTATGTTTATTATCAGATGTTGAACCTTGTGATAGTGTTGAACTGATATCCTTTTACCTAGATTGATGAACTTTTCGATCAGCTATATGGATCCTTATGGCTCTCCAATATTATCTTTGATCAGGATATCCCTATCTCGGAGTTAGATTGTATAACATTATTAAGACAATGTTATAGAGAGGTTGTGTACTATATGAGCACTTAGTGATGTTGTTTGAGATGACTATCAATATAACAGTATTCATGTCCCTCATGAACAAGATCATTCAACAATATGTGGACTATTTAGTTTTATAACTAATCTATGAAAACCTTATATACATTATGACACCAAAGCAACCTCTTTAAAACGTAGATATTTTCTAGAGTATGGTTAAACCACATAAGATTTCTTCCAAGTAGTCTATGTGTGACTCTATGATTTGGGAGGAGAAATATATATGACATATGGAGTATGTGAATTTTATATCTGCACACCTAGATAATGTCAATGTGGTCATGTATTAGACATTTCCTAAAAACAAGTTTGATATTAGATGATTTCTAGGATTATAAAGTTATTACAAGTGGTTTACCCAAGAATTATCTTGAATACCATCACCCATGAAAGCACCGATAATAAATGTGATGATGTTACTTTTCTCATACTGGTGTAAGATTGATATTATATAATAAATATAAGGTTGATAACAACTCTAGAACTAACACTCCCTATGTTTGGGGTTGGTTATGATATCTACTATGATTCATCTAGAATTTATCATAGAGTGGTGATGATGTAATGGGAAAAGTTTTAAACTATGGATATTTTCAGTTATTACCCTATGAGGGAATATACTCTATAAATGAAAAGGAGCTACAATCCATGTTCTATGCCCTAATGTTTTGGAGAAATTACCTCTTTGTTGAGAAAATTTTTTTCCCAGACCACAAAATCAATTTATATATCTTCACATTCTGGGGCCTATACCATATATAGACATGCTGGGTTTAGTATATATATAAATTGGAATTTTTATTTCATATTAACCAGATAAGGGTAATTTAATTTTTTTTTATTAGACATAATCAAATATTTTAGAAGATGCTTTCTAAAAGTAATATAGAAGATTTGTGATTCATTGAATGATTAATGGATGACTGGAGGATGGATTCCTTATAAGACAATGGTTATATGAATTTTTATCCCATTATAGTCAAATCCATAGTTGTGGACAAGATATAGAATGAATATAAATAAAATATAGAGTGTGATTTGATGGGATAATTGATAGCTCATAGTATTCTAAATCTCATATGGTCAATAAATGATGATTATATGATATTGGTACATGGGAGACTAGTAGTTACTACTTCTATCATGGAGGATATCATGAGTGATTATAATATCTCTTCTTTGTTAATGAATATCAATGCATCCCTGCTTTATCTTTATATCAGGTTGAGGTTATGTTTTTCCTGGATAAGCAGTGAGATTGATTGTTTTTGTATCATGATAACGTAACATTCCTTGGGTGAGAAATGAGAAAAATTATCATGGGGGGTTATTATAGCCACTAATGATACCTATGTGGAACTGATAGGAAGTCCCCATGGATTTTACAATATAGTTACCCAGGATACATTGGGTTCATGACACATACTGGGTGGTTTTAGATTGGTTAATGAAGTCTGATCACATGTTATTGAATACAGAGACTAACTCTATGACTTTTCTTGGAAAACTATATGTCTACGAGAACATAATCTTGCACAAAGTTTCTTAGATAATTTTTTAGATAGAGACATGCATTCTATGTCACAATTTTTCAATAGACTATTGAACTCCCAAGGAACTCTATTGAGATTGATCCTGGTGTACCATCATCAAAATAAAAGACTATACTAGTAGTCTATAAACATATTTTATCATAATTTTTTATCATTTTTACCATACCTATATGGAGAGAGGAATTATATCTTCTCCATGAATGTGTTCCCAATAAATTAAATATTCCATGAATTGAATCAGATATAACCTAATTAGAATTTCAACATGAGACCATATCAATCAGTGCTTGTTTTCATGAGGTGTTTGAGGTGTTAGTTTTGGTACTTGTTTTGTTCAAGGGGCCTCCAATGAGAGTGAATATATTTTTTAATAGGTTAATGATTGATAATTGAAAATAAATATCTTATGTAGACCATTGTAGGATTCCCATGGAGTTACATATGAGAGATAATGTTTTTTTTGTTACTCATAATTTGGGGCACATACATCTATGGAAGCAGGTAAATATTTTACCACATTTTATTTGAACCATTTTAATCAACAATAGGATATTGGAAGTGGAGTATCTTTTAGACCTCTCTTATAACTATTTGGGAATAAACGATGTGCCCCATATGTCATATGTTCATACGTGCATACCAAACCCAATGTATGTTTTATATTTTGAGGACATTGAGATTGAGACTGAGGAATCTTATGAGGTGCATCTAGATTGGAATAATGATCTATAAAAAATAATTTTTCAATGGAATATAGTACCACTAGTCCAAATTTAGTATACTTATATACTAATCTAGGAAGAGATTTGGGATAATTATTATATTTTTTGTGTTCAATGGAATGAGTTGTTCAGGGAACAATAGTATAGATACATCTAAGGGATGAGAAAACAATATAGGTGGTAATTGTAATATAATAAATGTTTAATGATAATTTAAAACCCCTTGTTTATTATTTTTGAAAATGTAACTTATGAATAAAAATAACTTAATAATTGTTTTAAAGGATTTTTTATTGATAAAACCATGGTTAACACACATGAATATTCTGTTGAATAATTTATGAGTTATGTGTAGATATTATAAAAAATTCAATGTCCCATAATGCATATGTGTAAAAAGAATGAAAATAATAAATATATTTTATTAAACTATTATTTTATCCAAAATAAATGAATTTATCAATAAATGGAACGTAGTATGAGCAATATTAAACATTAGGTCTGGGATGTGGTGTTTACCATAAAAGTAGTATAACATTTTTGAGTGTTTGTCATTTTGTACGGTTGGTCATGAGAATATGTTATTTAATAATTATATTATATCATTTTATAACAAATAATCTAATATAATTCAAACAGTGCATCATATGTGAAATTTGACACCACCATTAGGTATTTAATAAGATGTATATGATATTCAGGTTATAAATTTTATATAGCTTGAGTGCTAGGTAACATCACACGAGAAAGTAAACTTTTTATATTTAATTATTTAATTATTAAATTATTTTTATAATAAAAAACTAATTTCTCTATAAAGATGAATCATATAAGAAAATATGATACAAATTTTAGGTCCAGAACACTGGGTTTACCCTAGGTAGGGTATCACTTTTTTACACGATGGGTGTTTGGTCATGTTTCTATTTATTTTTATATTATTTAATATTTATATTAAATGAGTATTACTAATATATAATTAAATAAAAATGAAAAGTGAAGTTAATCATGTAACCTAACTCCACATTAACCATTTTCAATATGGGAAGTATTTATAATCCTTAAATACACTAGGATTTGGTATCTTATTGATGGAAATACCTTCACAGGATTAATCTTTTGACAATAAAATTATTGTTTAGTTAAAAAAGGATTTAAATTAGTATTTAACTAATGAAATGGATGATTCATTTTTGGGGATATCAAATATTAGAACCAAAATCATTATTAGCATTGGTGGATTTCTTCGAGCCTAACTATCTTGATCTCCTTGGTAGTTGATTGGTCCCACATTCATTCCATAGATCTAGTCCATCCAGCGCACATGAACCCCCCTTTGGATGTTCTTTATTTTTCACCAAGGGAGGAGTCGAAAATGGTGTTTTTAATTATTTTTAATAATTTATTGATTTATTTAGTTCCTTCGAATTTTTTTTCTTTTATTTAATATATTGTAAAAAAATAATTATTGAATTTTTAATAAATTGATAAATCTTAATTTATCTCTACAGATTTATAAATTTATAATGGGATAACTATACAGATCACTTGAAGTTAATAATGTGAATAAATATCCAATTATAATTATATAAAATATTAGTGTATAATTTATAAAAAATATAATATAAAAATGTAATTATTAACAATCATCAAAAGATAATTACATCAAAGCATAAAAAAGATAATTTTGAAAATTTCCAAAGAATAATTAATAAATATAGATAATATGATGAAACTTATAAAATAAAAATTAAGGGAAATTGTTGAAAAATAATTTTAATTGATTCAAAGATAATTTTTGGAAATTGTTATTGAATTAAAATCAAACGATTTTTATGAAAATTAAAAAATTATAATTCTATAGAAATATATATGATAATCATATTAGATTGTCAAATTATTATCTTAAATAAAAATACCAAATGATGCATTATTTTAATTGATCAATGATAATGTCAATTAATTATTTGAATAATAATTTCATAAAATTACCAAGATAAATTTTGTTAGTTTGTTAAACAACAATTATTAGGTCATTGTCATGTAGTATGTTTATTAAAATTATTAAACGATGATTACATATATTACAAAAAGAATAATTATTAAATTAAGTGAAATAGAAAATTTAGGATAAAATTAACAAATTTAATTATAAAATCACAATTTTTATTAAATGTATCAAAAGATAATTATATGGGAAAATTTTATTAATTTATATAAAGAAAACTATAAAGGAAAATTTATAATGAAATTATCACTGGATATTTATCAGGTATACATTTTATTAAATTATCAAAATATAATTATAAACAATAATTTGTATAAAATTATTAATATATAATTATAAAACACAATTCATGATAAAATTATCATATTTAAATTAAAAACAATAATTTTTATGGAAATTATCTAAAGGCGATTATAAGTTTTAATTTATAATTTATAATAAATTATAAAAATATAATTATAAAAGGTAAAATTGTATTACATTATCAATATATAATTATAAAAAATTATTTATAATTATTTATAGAATGATAACTATAAAGGACAATTTAGGATAAATTTGTCAGATATGATTATAAAAAGAAAATTCATGAGAAATTATCAAGTGATAATCATTTTCTTGAGGAGAATATAATGAAAACATGGGCCCACCTAAATGATTTTTTTATTATCAATGAGATGGAATATATCATCACATGCAACATTATATTTCTAGTTAATATATCATATTTGGATATGTTTTTAGGGGAACCTTGGTGAACCTCTATTATCATCGTTTTGATAATAAGGCCATGAATAAGTGTTCTAGACTTGTTTATACATAACTTATCATTTCGTCAACCATTTAGGTATGATGTTCCGTACCTTTTTTGGTCTGAATTACAGATTTTGTGTTAATATGATTATGTGTAGGCATATTTTGATGATCACTATATTTTATTATCATATATGGATGTGTGTTTTCCTATAAACCATGTGTTACAGGTTCTCCATTGAGTACTTTATTGCCTATTATTCATGTTTGATGATGATTACATGTATAATCTATTCTAAATTATATATAATGATACTATATTCTTTATCTTATATCATACCATGCTATGTATGCATTTTTTGTTATTATTAATGGAGCCCAAGAATGGTGGACCATTATGGAATGTTATCCCACTGAGGGGGAGTATGCTTAACACTTGACTATGTCTATGGGGGGTTCTATGCACATGTTAGGGATACAAAGATTCCTAGGGGATTCCATTTCATGCACTCTATGACTATAAAATTATATGGTTATTATTACTTGAGGACT
Source organism: Viscum album (assembly GCA_963277665.1). Lineage (NCBI taxonomy): Eukaryota > Viridiplantae > Streptophyta > Magnoliopsida > Santalales > Viscaceae > Viscum > Viscum album. The sequence goes on along the minus strand of OY728161.1, from coordinate 1,542,154,886 downwards.
ATGGGATACCAATCACCACAAAATTACTAGGTGAAGTCGGTAACATAACATTCTTGATGGACATAAATGTTTAGATTCATGATCACATGATGTATAGTATAATGATTAATTATCCATATAGATAACCCTTTGTTCTTATAAAACATGTTTTATCCATCGTGTATAGAGTCGAATCAGGTATAGCTATGGGATTGTGGTTTCTTAGTTATAACAGAGTCGCTCGGTTTTGAATTTTATTTTTTTATTTACATTCAAAGATTAGTAATATGGAATACTCTATTACATCTGATCAAATTAGGGTAAATACAGATTATTGGTGTCCTAAACACTCTTTTACTCACACCATACATAGGAATTTTGATGTTCTTGGAGATTGAATGAGATTTCTGACAAAGGGAAAGGGCCATATAGTGGATAGCTGAGCAGAGGTGCATAGAGTTAGTAGTATACATGGATGGATTCTGAATTCTAAATTTTTTTCATATTTAAATTATCTAATTTAATTCATCTGAACATGATTTACACTTATGTGAGTATCTCTAAGTTGTTTTACATGTATTCCATTTTTTTAGTTATTCCTCATGCTTACTATTATTATTTATTATATCGTCTATTGTTGATTATTCATCTTATGACATGATACTGATTGTATATTCTCCCCACTAATGGATTCAAACCCTAAATATTTGTTAGCAATATCTTGTGTATAGGGAGGTGTGAATATGGTAATGTGGAAATCTGGCTCAAACCTGGTGATTAAAGTTGGTATGTTTCATGATTGAAGGAATGTTTTTAAGGAAAAAATATATGGTTTACTTTTCATTAATGAATATATTTCTTCCAAGTCTATGTTTTAATTATATCATTTTAATGAATATTTTTTATTATACAATTATTTTTTTTAAAATAAATTACCCATTCTATCTATTTTATAACAAAATTTCAAATGAATCAAACAATCATTTTCCAAATTAGTTACTATTCTTTTTTTATCAAAAACATAAAGAGAATATATATTTTAACATATATGACATGACATGAATTTCTATCCATCTACACATCTCAATGTTATGAAGCATCCCATTCAAGTTTATATGTTTCATTAAAAGTATAATGTTTTCCAAAATACATTAAAATTTTGGATTTTAAATAATTGAACTAAAATTTAAAAGATATTTTTCCTTTCAAATTATTAAAATACACTTTTCTATAAAATTTTTTCTAATATGATATATAATATATTTAATTATGGTTCAGTGGGTATCTGAACAGGTGATGTAATTCTTATCCTTTATCTAGATGGTTTAAGATTATGATAGTGAGATGTTTATAACCCCAATTTTGTACATGTTCTATGCTATGATAGATTTATGAAATGTTTATAAAATGTGTTTTCTTCTCTTTTTTATGATATAATGATAATATGAATTATTTTGGTCAATTATAGAACCCATGAGTGTGTTTTTTATTATGCGATGGGTGGGTCTAGAATTTTATATCCCCCCATTTCATTAGTTAATGATTTATATCTCATGATATATTTATGGGATACATGATGTGATTACAGACACACTATGAGATATAGGTATTTATTTCTAATCTGTTATGACTTAATGGTTGATGTAAATAACCTTAACATATGAAATGGTTTCTATACATATTTGATTTATTAAAGTTTACAACATTATCTTGTTCTAAACCTAGGGCTCAAGATTGATTTATAATGTTTTATCACACATATGATTCATGTCTCTTGAAATGAGATATTTTTATTCCATCAATCTTGATTTTGATCCTCACTAGATTATTTGTGAACATTATAGGTTATAATCATGAAATTATTCCCATACTCATGTATAGTGATTTCGTATGATTATTTATTGATATCTCAAAATTTTCCCATACTAAGAATATGATATCATCCATTCGTATAAGGGGTTATGCAACCATTCATTGTTTTGTAGGGTAATATTGTAATAAAATTTTCATATACCATATGAAAATGAAATAATTATTTATAGAACATGGGAGAAGTTTAATTTTTAATACTTGGAGGGGAGGTTCTCTAAGGTTATATCATCTTCATATAATCTCTTCATGGCAGGTTATAATATTATTATTATAGATTATTGTACCAAGTTAATTATTTTATTATTTTTATAGATTTTATGTTTATTAAACTTAAGTATTATAACAAGACTCTTTTTTTATAATATAATATACATGATTAATTAATCCTTGTTGATAAAATTATGGTGGTCGATGATGAATTAGTTGGTTTTATATTTTGTACCTCTTTCATTAGTCTATCAACATGTGAAAATATATGATCATGTTCGGTCTTGTTTTATTTATCAAATAGATGTTACTTAATGAAAGTGGTAGGCAATGTTTATGGATTTAATTATTATTTATCCATAAAGAGAGGTAGTTTGTGATTTCATTTTTTTTCTTACAAATTAGTTAACTAATTTAATTAATTATTGTTTATCATAAAAGTGGTAATGGTAAAATATGTAGAGATGTTATAAGTAGAGGATTTTTTGAGACAACATTGAGTTATTCAGATAATAATATTTGATCACGATCTGGGTTTTTCTTATTATTTCATGGTTCTATGATGTTATTTCATCTCATAGCCATTACTTAGAATTTCATTCCAACTGCAAATAGATATTTATAGTGAATAAATGTCCCATATTTTTTGTCACAAGTTATATTTCTGTATTCTATATTTCATAGGACTGTGGGTGAATCTCCTGTTATTGTTCATGAGTTATTATTATATTTATTTACCCTCATCTATTTTTATACCTCCATTTGAAATAAAATATGTGAATAAATGTAAATCTCAATAATTATTTTCTAGAGGTGGGTATCTAATGATTCATGGAAGAAATATGGTGTACATTATCATATAGAGACTACATGTAGTTCATGAGTTGGTAATTGGATCAAGACCATCATCTTTCTTTTACTAAACTGAAAATGATACAAATAGAGTTTTTAGGGTAGTGGCCATCTGTTCCTAAAGGATTATCCTCTACATGCTTACTATATGATTTTTCATGTAACTATGTTATCTCCTTGTTTTATTATACCATTCTATGTCTTTCAATATGACTATGAGTTGGAAACTTGGTAATCTCTTTAATATTTATGAATTATATTTATAAAATTTTCTAGGAATCATATATTTTCTAGTATATTCATGATGAATACCTTGTTACTGATGGTAAGAGATGAATATTGATGATTATGTGAGATCAATGGAGATATATATTGACATTTAAGTCCATTATAATTAGTAGATTCATTATTCGAAAAATATATTAGTTTGTATATTAGGGGGGAATGTTGGATTGGAGGAACCTCTCTTGAAGTGTCATTTATTGACGTATTTAATTATGAAAAATCTATTTTGGGAGTTTTTTTATAAATGATATGTTTATTTCTAGAACTATATTATCAGGAATTGTTTCCATATTGTGTTGTGGTGTACTTTAGATATCGATAGATTCATGTATCCTATAAGGTGTTATGTTTTCAAGTTGTGATATATTTTTACTAGGTTTGGTATTAATTTTTTAATATGTGAATTAGAAGATAGATTTATAATGTAGAGGACATGATTTATCTTGGTCCACTATTTTATTGTGTGGAATTTTGGATTTATATTGGTCCAATGAATTATATTTTGGTACATGGAAGATATATTTTTTATTAAATTTAAACTATAAGATAGGATATTTTCATGATGGGTGTTGTTTCATTTTAATTAAATTGCAATGAATAACAGCAAAAGATTATTGGTTAGAGTGTATAAGTCAAGAGATAATGTGTGGAGTAAGGGAGAGTGATCCATTAATGTTTATTATTTATTTTAAAAGATGAGGTTTAGTCATTTTCTAATGGATTAATTTATTGTAGCATGAATTCATCCATTACACTAAAGATGAATTTTAAATTATATGGTAAACTATCTCTATTTAGCAGAATTCCAATGTGGTGGTTCCTATTATACCATGGTTTTTGTTTTATTGATATCTGTTTTAAGGTGGATGAGTAAGGTTTCCACTATGATTATCATGTCTTTAACTATTTTACTGTGGGATTCCTCTCATTTTGGGACCTTGTTTATTTTATTACTCTAAAATAGTCTTATTTATTTTGATTTTGTAAGGGGTATAGATAGATTCTTCGAATAGTCCCTTATTATTCTATGATTACCCCATCACACCATGATATTATGCTTTTAGATTCTATTATATATTATATTTCATACTAAATGTACACTTAATTCTTTTTACCTATTTTAAATCACTTTGTTCTTCGTGGCTCATCATGTGTTCTCTTCTGTAATTTTTATGGGACTATAAGTCCTTAAATTAATTTAATATATACCATGTATTAAATGGTGGTTTTCCCTTTAAATTTTATTTATTTATTCATTATTCACTTATTATCAAATGTTTATATATAAATTTTGGCATGTATATGGTTTTATTGGTTAAAGGATTGTTTTTTGTTTATGTGTAATAATAATTTGGGGGGTTGTATAATGGCATATGCCTTGTTAGTTTTCACCACCATCATATATTTTTTTGGTTGAACCTTCATTTGAGGATTTGGATTAAAATAATAATAAATTTAATTAATTATTATCTTGGTAAATATCATGATTTTATTATCATTGTGTAATTTTATTAGATTTAACAAATGATAGTTATCATTAAAAAATTAAATAATTTGAGGGGATGGTGTTATCAAGTATTTAATTTTTGTTTTCAATTATTATTTTGAATTATTGATTATTATCACCATTTATTCAAGAATTGAATATATCTTAAAACAATATTTATATTTGGGTATTAAAACATATGAAAATATATAAATAATAGAAATATGGTAAAATAGAGGAATAATAATATATTTTACATTTATATTTTTTAAATTTATTTTTTTGTGAGGTTATTTGGTTTATATTTTCTTATAATTGATGTGGTTGAAATGGTGGAGGCCTTATGGTTGTCCTTATGTTAAAATGGGATGACATGGTTATCAGTATCTTTTATTATAAAAATGTGGAGGGTTTTGGGAATCTTTGGTTTATCTTCATGGAATATTGAATGTTTATAAATAAGTAAAACTAATGTTAGAAATGGGATGATATGATATATATAGTCTAGGAATTAAGAAATGAAATTTTATTCAATATATATTATGATATACAGCTTTCTCAGGGATAATTGGATTTATGATGTGTAATAATTATGTATTGGATGAAAACATTTGTTATATAGTGAATAAAATTAGGTTATAAACTGATTGATGTTAATTAGTAATAAATTTTGAATTGGGGTTTTGGGGTTGTTGTTTTGATTTTTTATTGTAATGTTGGGGTTAGTATTCTGTTCACATAGAGTTCATAGTAGTTGAAAATGATGTATTGAAATAATTATGTGATTGTTTCACGTCATTGTAGAGAGGTTGTGAATCTAAGATTAGATGCATAGAGTAGTCTTATGATACATATTACAATTATTTTATTTTTTGATATCTTATGCACCATAATGTGAAACCTGTAACAAAAAAAATCATATATTAGGTTTTGGGGTATTTTTATTTTCCCCAATATCTATGATGGACGTTTTTTTATACACGAAGACCCCCCCTTCACCACATTCTCATCTAGTGTTGTATAGGTTGTGTTGGACTAGGGATATTATATGATATATGGAGAGGTAGTGATAATGAGGTAGGGATATGAGTGCATGGTATGATTTTTCATGGATGGATTAGGCCATCAGGTTGATGTATATTATGATTATTTATTATATAATGTAGGGGGATTGTTAGGCTAGATTGGGGTTTTTCCATGTGGTGGTGATGTGACTATCATATGTATTAATTTTTTAGTTATGGTATTATTGTCATGATGTAATATATATTATTGTGGTTATGTCGATATAAAAGGTGTATGAGGGTAAATATTTTTATTTTTGTTTCTTAAGGGACATTATTTATTTAGATAAGTGGTTATGGTGGGAATTTAATTATATATTCTCCTCATTACTATTTTACCATATTTTTCGCTGGATTTTCTGAGTGATAATTATTGAGGTTATAGGGTAGGTAATATTGTACATGTAATGATATTCTTTCACTTTTCAATCTAGGAGACATTCATATGATTCTTCTATATTTTCATGAATATTTGAAGTTAAGATCCCACTGATTATACATTTATTTTAGCTTAATATATATATAATTTTTAAATGGATTCATGCATATATTATCTATTTTATAAATATCAAAAATTAATTACATTATTGTTCATTTTGGAATAATTATCTTTTTACCTAGTTTGAGAAGGAACTCATAAAAGATTATAGGCCCCGAGGCACATGGCCCATTTCATGAACTTATGTCCCATGGTCATAGGGTATATAACATGACTTACTGGACTAAGGACATAACAACACTAGACAACCCCTCCCCAAAATTAGCATCATTGATGGGGTAATATACCCTCATTGAATAACTACACTTTTTGTATTTCCTTATAGAGAGCTTCATGGTTATTGATACTTTTTCTTTATTTTCTATAACATTTATTAGTTTCTTATCTAGTTATATATGATCTTATAGATATTACATTCAATGAATCCTATTTTGGGGATGTCCCCAATGTGGTTTGGCCAAATGTTTCTATGGCCTAGTTGTATTGTGGCCTAAAATTCTGCCGATCTATTGCCTGCGGATTCAAATAGGAATTTTAGCATGAGGGACTATGGTGGCATAAATGCCATGTTCCCCAAAGAACCAAATTTATGGCTCCTAGTAACTAATCCATTGAATAGTTATGAATCTACATTAATTGAAAAAATATCCATTATAGTGGTAGGTGTATAAAATTTGAAACTCTACCTAGCTCAGTTTTGAACTTCGGTTTTCCAGATGCAAGACAAGATATTTTATCACTCACACAACACAACTAATTCAAGATACATAGAGTTATTTATTGGTTTATGAATTACTCTATTTTTATATAAAATTAGTTAGAGATTTTGGAATGGCGATTGTAGAATTCACATAGTATATGTATTTATTTTATAGTAACTAATTTATTTATGAAATTACATGCATTGTGGGATTTGTTCATTTATTATCATGTGGAGAATATGAGTGGGTTTTTATTCTATTTTTCATGGATTTATGAATTTAATACTACCAAAATTGTTGTTAATACCAAACTTTCTAGTGGATAACACATTCCCTTTTATATGTGTGATATGGAAAAAACAATTGGATTTGTTTATGGGATATATTGGATACGTTCACAGATGATTATTGCAATAAAAATTTAAACATAAAAAATTTAAATTGATTTCTAAATTGAAAAATCACTAGTTTCACATGGGGGGATGATATTTGGACGACATGTATAACTAATGGTTATTGATGAAGATAAATATCTGCACTGTATAAATGAAATAAACAAGAGATAAGAAAATCCACATAAAACCCATTATAGATAATTCTATTATTGTTATAACTACTAGGATACGTGGAGATTGAGATAAGGGGTATGTGATCATAGAGAATGAATTAAATTCGACCCCTAGAGGCTTAGATATGAATCAAATAAGTATAAGCCTCATAGATATTCAAATATTCACTATAATCTTTATAGGTTGGTCTATAGATTGATAATTATTATTATGAGAAGATGATTAAAAAAGTTAATGTAGATACACAAATTAGTGTGGATCAATAAGAATGGGAAGATGATATGCTTATCAAAAAAATTGAAGAATCTACATAGCTAAAGAGGAGAGTCCCAAAATAGAGACTAATATGGAGGAAAAACATACATTTATAAAGGGATTCACTATAAATCATTATGAATGTTAATTATTCATTCCATATTATTTATTTGTATTATTGATTTTATTTGAGTCTCATGTTATTATATCTGTATTTCGAGAGATATTAATTCATAATTGATATTCAATATTTAAATTCTTATAGAGTTTTTTGGGATTCTAAACCATTATGTTATTGGATTCCATGTTATTGGTTGAAGGATACAATGTTTTTGAGAGAATAAGTGGGAGTGAATGGTCACATAAGGAACATGGAGTATATAAATTGTTAGTTGTTAGTATTCTATGAGAATTTGTAAAATTTTCTATTTTCTCACATAATAAAAAAATGAGAGAATTCATTTATTATGATAATGGTTGTAGATAGTATAATAAATATTCAATAAATTGGTTATAAACCACACTATTTTGGATATGAAACCTCAAAACATAATTTATACTAGTAATACTCTCCAACATTTTGTTTGAGTGTCTTGGTCCAATTTAATACATGATAGGATACTTCTTATTTACCATTATGTTCATTATGAATATTGTGAATTATCTAGATATGTAATTAAAAGGGGAAGAATATAGGTCACCTATTTTACATATATAACAAGTAGTTAAGTTTTAGGTATATTCAAAGAGTCTATTTTCCCCCTAAATTTATTTGTCACTCTAGTAAATTATAATATCATTTTTATAAAATCTAGTATAATAAATTCATAAATATTCCCCTCTATATCTATTCCAATTATTATATTCCACTACTATTCATATAACACTTGAAAAATTAATTATTGATCCTAAACTAGTTCATATATAATTAATTACCTAATAGTCTTCCATTAGTGTTTCACATTTATCCCTGTCAACCCCCATTGAAATTTGTAGTGTGAGAAATATATTAGAATGAATAACTATATAATTAATTGTATTTTTAATATTTATCATATCTACAAATAGTAACTTATACATATATATTTATATATAGAATAAAAATAAAAATCAAGATCAATAATTCAGGGATCCCATATAGGGAATTGAAAATGTAATTAACACAAAAGTAGTTTCCCACAATTGAGATATGTAATAACATTGAGTATGTGGGGGGTTGAATATTTTTTCCATGTTTTATAATTTTTTTCTAAATAGAAATATATTCCTCAATAAATTATGAATTCCACTAGAAAATAATTTTCTACTAATCAATATGTAAAAACAAAATAAGAAATATAAATAAATTATGATTATATGGTTCTTCACCAATGTGGGTGAGTACATTCTTTTTTATAAGTGTGAAGAAAACTCATGGATATTAAACTAATTTTATAAAATCAATTTAATGTTTTGAAGGTATAATTCGTAACCAAATAACCAGAACTTCATTATTTTGATGATAAAGATTCATACAACACTAACTTTTACAATTTATTATAAATAAAAAATAATTATTTTACATCAAAATACGTAATCATAAATAAAAATTAATCTTAACAAAATATGACTTAGTAAATGTGGAAATGATAATCATATTACTTTACCAAAATAAACAACAAATAATAATGTACTCATGAGCCATAATTTTTACGAAGATATTAATATCTCAACAATCCTCATGAATTTTAATATAAATATCAAATATTAATAAATCATAATTCCCATATCAATATAAATTTTGTTCAATTTTAACATTTTAAAATAAAAAATCCTGAATTCATGGACTATTTCAATGATTTTAATATTTTAAAATCCCATTAAAATCAATCTCAAAACCATTAATCAATTAAAGTAAAATTTCCTCTCAAAAACATCATACCATTGAGCATCGTAATATTGAAATAATTATTCCCTTTTAATTCCCCATAAATATCATTAAAATATTACTCCCAGTATTTATTGATTATTTTGTATGATTTTTTAATAAAAATAATTCTAGATAACTAATTTAAAATTACCATGAAATTTTACACATACAACTTAGAAAAATTCTAACAAATTATATATAGCCATTATTATCTTATTGGTGGGACTTGAGAAATATATTCATGTAATATGTTAAATCATATTTAATTTACATTAGATTTGTAGAACTCAAATATTTCCTAAATAACATCATCTCTTACTTATATAAAAAACTTTAATTTATAATCCCTTCTTTATGTAGGTAGTTCAACTTTTAATACATTTTTATATTGAAAATTATATAGCATATAAAACATACCTCATTATTTTCTAAATTATGTATAAGTTTTAATTTTTTGATATCAATTAATAATTAAATAAATCATTCATAGTTATATAGAGGACTGTTTAGTTTTCAATTATAATAAAACAACATTCAATAAGAAAATTCCATGATCTCACAAAGAGGTAAAAATTATTTTTTGCAGCTAAAATGAAATTTTAGACAAATACAACCAACATAATCATAATTATTTGTGTTATTTTGATCCCACCACTAGAGTGAAAACAATATCAACTAATAATACATTTACCTATATTGATATTTACTAATGAATGATAAAAAAATAATAGACAATATCATCTAATTAAAGAATACATAAATAAAATCATGACGAGTAATTGAATTATAAAATTTTAATTGGATAATATTTAAATTAAAATCATATATATTATAATGAAAATAATCAATTATTTACAAACACTAATGAATTTAAAAGTTAATCATTTAATTTATAACATATTATAGGCACTATATTTTGGACACAAGCATAGATTTTTGGAAATTCAAAATCATTAAGCACAAATTTTTCTAAAATACTTACAACTTGGTCTATGAAATCAGTTATTTTCATCCATTTTCCCTTGTCATAGAAATTATTTGTGCCTCTCTCACCTTATCAAAATTCTCTACTTTTTATTAACTACTTAATGAATAACCCCATGTAATTTTCAAAGATACCCTATGAAAATCCATCACTAAGTTCATCCATTAACTATATGTAGACCCCCAATGCATCCTAAAAAGAAATAATATAAAAAAAATTATAATTCTTTAAAAGATGTGATGAAAATAAAATATTTATGTCCAAAGCTCTTCCTTTTTCACATTAGGTGGTATCTTAAGTAATTAACTAATGTAAATAAAAAATGGTTTAAATATTTAACCAATGGCCTGAAAACCCTAAAAAATTGGTAATTCCATATATCTCTTATCCCTCCAAACTATGTTGAATTACCCCCTCCTAAGAAGTCTATACTAAGGAAAAACTCACCTTAGGAAAATATTCAAATGGAAACACCTTCATCTAAATTCCTTTATAGATCTCACTTCACCCTAGTTTCAAATAAAGTTACCTATTCTCACTAACCTTTAACTATGATTCACAAATAAAAAACCAAGATAAATATATCTTTATTATAAATCATTTCATTAGTATTAATTTTACAATTCAAAAATTAACTCATTATTCTAGGAAACAATGATTTTTTTCATTGAGGGATATCTACATAGGAAAATTATTCCATAAAACCTTTGAACATTCTTCTATAATTGAGAAATACTGGACTCCCTTCTATACATATAATAAGATATTATCATATATATTACCTTGAATATTGAAACATAATAAATTGGAGATGTCAAATGCTAAGTGAGGGTAAACATTTCGTCGTGTATAGAACTAAAAGATAATATAGATAATATAAAACATTGACAAGGGAGAAATAGATTATTATAATATAAAGAAACAATAATATATTTCTATTTTTCACAATTTTCCAACGTTATAAAAAAGTTGATAATACAAGAATGGTTTGTAATAATTAAATAATAAAAATGATACATGAAGTATAATCATTAGCTTCGACCATGAAAACGTTACAATAACTTGAGAAATAGAACAACTTTGAAAATCGTAAAAAACATTATTAAAGGTAAATCATAACAGTTTCAAAAATGAAAATGTACTTGTCTTATGTAGTGAACAAACAATATGTTTATACGTGATGTGGATAACATAAAAAATATTCATGCTGCATGTTTTTTTTAAATAAATATCTTTAACATATTTATAAAATGATATATAAATAATAACCCAATGAATTGGATAGCTATAATATACCCCACATCTTAGTAAATTTTACACATTCTTCCACTTGAAATCAATTATTCTTCATATAATAAAAACCCAATGGAAAAAATAGGTTTTGTAACATTTCTAAATGGTATAATGAATAAATACATAAAATATTACATCAATTTATACCACATGTTTAATCACCCAAAATAAGTAATCAAAAATAAGATTTTAGGGTCATTCAAAAAAAAGTTACTCTAATGTATTTATAAATTTTAAATATGAAAATATAAATAAATTCATAATAATGATATTTCAGAAAACTAATATTACTATTGTCATAAAGATAAAATTTTATGAATCACATTAAAAATGTCATTAACATTAAGGTATGATAAATAAATTTCCAAAACACCACATTTAAATTTATCAATAAAATAATTAATTAAAAAATTCTTATAGGGTTATCCATATGAAATATGGTGTGGGGGATTTAATTACAGATATGAATGCAAAATATTTGTAAATAATTTTAGAATAATTTTATTTAAATACAGATCCTAAATTTTTTTTAAAATCATCATTTTGAAAATTTTCATATATAACTTGTTGTATTAAAGAACATATTTTCTAAAAAAAATAGGCAAGGGTAATATGAGAGGAATGAGGGGATATTTTTATGGAAGAAAAACATCTTATTTAGAGAGAATGAAAATAATTATTAACATCATATGATTTTAGGATGAATGACTATAATAAATTTAATTCTATAGAAATCAAAATGAAATGATGTATATTAACCAAATAAAATAAGATAAAACAATCATTTAATAAAAATTTTCTAAAATTATTTAATATTATTCATGAAAAGAAGATGAGTCAAAATAATCCAACTATAACTATGTTATCTTTTGAATCGATATCAATTTAAAGAAAAACAAGATATGGGTTTTAAAATAAATTAAATGAAATTAAAATGAAATAATATATTCTATGGTCATAAGTCACACCATATAAAATATATTTTCATTATTAATAGGAATTATGTCCCAAGGAATTAAATTTGATACAAATACCCCCTTGCATTAAATTTTACATAGCATAATATTATCAAGACATTTGAATAATAAAATATCATAATAACCTCTTTCAGAACATCATTTATTTATATATTATTTTAATGATATAATTTATATTTTTAATGAATTTATTACATAGCTATATATTATTTCTATCATTAAATGTTATTTGATTTTGTTTTTAGTTTAGTACAGGTTTCTTAATAGAAGTGTCAATTATTGTTTTTAAATTATAACACACTATTTTTATAATACTTATATATTTTGGAAAACTTTTTTATATTTACATATAATAATATATTTTAATATCAAATGAATTTTCGTTTTGATTAATTACTATACAGTGTTTCATGAGCATAATTGAATAATTATATCATATAAAAGGATGGTGAAATAATAATATTCTTAATAATAGTTCAACCATTACAAAGCCCTAAAAATAATCATTAATATATAATGAGACTAGTATTTTTGTCCCTATAGTCATATATGTTTTTAAATAATAAAATTGTTCATGTATTTTAATAAACAGTCACAAATGAGGATAAGTTATAATCTATAGGAGAGTATGGCTAAAAATTTATTATTTTTCAATAATAACATTGTTACAGAAGAATAGTGATATTATATAGATATTTTTAACATGGTAAATCAAATGAAAAAAAAAATAGAATAAAATACTAGATTCAGAATGCAATATGTCACATTCATGTTGGCGATGGTCTGCATGTATTCATGGGTTATGTATTAATTTACATATTAGATACATGTTCATCTTCAGACCATATTACTTATTATAATATTTATAAAGGCCATATATATATATAGACAAATTATAATCATACCTCTAATCCACCCTTCTTATTTCACACATCACATTTCTATAGTTTTTACATAGATATAATGACATGCTTTTTCCATTCATGATGTTCTTCCTCACTATATGTTTTTTGGAAATTTTTGAAGATCAAGGATAATGATGATGTGGGATATATCCTAGTTTTAATGTTTTATTCATTAATAATAACTTTCCACATTTAATTCATACGCTTTTAAATGATGTAATAATCTATATGGAGTAAAAATACATTGTTTTTAATACTTATTTTTCTATAATTTTGTACTTTTTTACATTATTGATGAATAATGAAACATTGTACTGGTTCAAATCTTGTGTGGAACATCTATAATGATGTTTTAATTATTTATTAAAATATAGAATCATTCTTCAAACATTATAAACATAAAAATATAAATAAATACTTCCAAAAAAAATCATTACAATAGATATCCCTACCCTATAATTAGTGTCCGATAATCACTTTTCCGTTCAACAAAGATAACACCTTATACTATTTATTCACTTGGGTATCCATTTATCCCAAGATTCACATGTGTGTCCACCTATCCCTTGCATAATTAAGGGAAAATAATAGTAACATCACCTAGACAACCACTTATCCATATAAACAATAGGGAGACTACTCCTCTATAGACTAACTAGGTTGAAAAATTAGATATAAATTCTATAATGAGATACAACCTCAAAATATACTACCTTTGGAAAACCACATCATCTTTGAATTCAAATTAAAGAATCATATTCCTTATCTATTATCACAAACATATATGATATAATCTTCATAATCTCATTCACTTAAATTTATAAAATGGTAAAATAATATTTCTCAAAATACCCTATGAACACTTATTAGTCCTTGTCAAATCAATATTAGGTGGCTCCCATATAGGCCTCAATTAGAAAATCTTCAATTAAAAATATATATTATTCATGAAATCATGCTATATATGCCATTTAAATTATAATTTATATCTCTAACTCACACTGTGTTAGTTGCAAAGATTTTTCAAACCCAGGGGAAGGAAGGTTATGTATTAAAAATAATTATTTGATGATTTATTGTATTAAAGAGAGTAAAAAGAATATTGAATCTCTTATTTATATTTCATAATTATTGATGAAAAACATATTATAGAGCCCATTTTTATGATAACAATTAATGAATTAGATAAAATAATATTAACATACAAAAAATTAAACGAAGATGAAAGTGAAATACAAACTATTAGTTTAAAATAATTTCATAATTCACAGATAATTAATTACATGCATAATATTTGAAATTCACAGATATATGTCCCTCGTCAATGGATTAATCCAGTGTAAGGACGATTCTTGCAGCTCTCAACTTACTAGATTCATCCAACAATGAAAATTTATAAAAAATTATAATCTGAATCCACATAACTGAAGCATTGAAACATTTTGAAAATAATAATAATATGTACAAAATATATTACAAGAAGAATATATCTCATTTCAATATTATTATTCTAATGTAGATATAACATGATTAAGAATAAACATAGCCATATAATTTAATTCTGCCAATTTTTTTTATATTTTTAATTGTAAATACCTGACATAAGGAGGAGAAAATTGAAATAGAGATAAAAATAATAAAAATTAAAGGTATAGAATAAGATTCTTCCCTAGATTAATCATCCTATTTCTATCTTAAATGATTTCATGCTCACACTCACTAAAAAATCCACCTATTATAGACTTTTTAGATCAATATCTATATTTATAGATACCATTCTTGTATAAAAATTATTTTCCTATGAAAAATGATGGAGGGTTCATTTATTAGCTCCAAACACCACTGAAAACATCCATTAATCTAAATACCATCCAATAAAATAATCCATTTCTGTCATTTTTTCACTTCTCAAGTCACATCAATAAAACAATTAATAAAACACCCATTATCTTCAAGGGGAAATAAGAATACAATTTTTTTCAAATAAATAAATTTATTGATGCCAAGTGTGTAATAGTTTTGTATCCTTATATGCTTCTAGTGAAATGAACACAAATCTTGTAGGAAGACCAAGTGGTTACATTATTAAATATGAAGTATATAAAAAGAATAACATACCATGGTGGAAAATAGTATGGTATAATTGTTAAAATAGATACATACGTAAATTTCTCAATATATTTCAAATTATAAAATACAACATCGTTTTTTAGAACACCATTATTTCCCATAGCATTTCTCAATATATAAATCATAATACACCTCCTTGTATACTAGGAAAAATGAATCATAATAAATTGGTTTTCATATATTCTTATAAAGTGTAATAATAAAGTGGTAGATATTTTATTAATAGGATCATAATCAATTTGTATGGGTAAATAAATACAAAGAAACAATTTTGAACAATAATGTGAGTGTAATATGGATGGAATAATGTTTGAAAAAATTGAGCCATATAAAAAATCAATTGAGCATAAAACATATAAATAGTAATTAAAACAAATCAAAAAAATATATGGACATCAATAAAAAATGAAATAATGTTATATATATTAATACTAGACATGTGAATCATACCTTAAATGACTTAACAATATATATGAAAGTAATATAAAGGCCTTATGCCAAGACATCAAAAATATGGGTATAGACTAAACCCAAAACCATAATAGTTTTTTTCATAATACCTACTGATTCTTAGGGGGGATAAATAAGGCCCCATAAATCAAATTATATGTCCAATGCATTCAAAATATGAGTTAATAATAAAACAGTATCAGTATACCTTAATAATCAATAATTTTCCATATAAGTATAATTTACATATAAAATGTCATGGAATCCCCTAGTGAAAATATTCATAAACATTCCAAATAAATATGGTTAATCATGGAATTATATTATACCCTAAACATATGATTCAAAAATTAGTTGTACATATATAAAAATTCTTTAATAATATCTCAATAAAAATTCATTAGGGAAATATCCTTTCCACTTTAAAAGTCACTTTCTAAAAAAATATAGAAAATATTCAAGATGTAAGAAAATATATTTTTTGAAATAGACCATTTACTTATTTAATTTAATCGTAAAATAATTGAGTAATAATAATAGAGGTAAATTATATTCTTTCCATATTAGATTATGAAATTCATTTAAGACTATTATATGAAAAATAAAAAAGAGTCTCAGTTAGAAAATGACATAAACATTCATTTTTTATTTTTTTAAAAAAAATTAAAAGGTGTGATTTTTTTTGAATAGATAAAAAATAGAAAAAAATTACATGGTTGATAGTTAATCCCCAACGAATTTTCAAAAGTAATTAATCCCAAATAATGATAATTTTGTTTAATAAACCCTTACCACATGGTTATCCTTTGAATTGTAAGACCCATTAATGAAATAACATCAAATAATAAATTAAATACAATTTAGACAAAATGGTTCATGATATAGTATATAAAATGGTTATTATATACCCCGTAGAAAATAAATAAGTGGTGAATATGACATATGTCTCACAGAAGTAAAAGTGAGATGGGAAACCCTTACCTTTTGTCATACTTCCTTCATACGTGATCATACAAAATTTATAATAAATATTTATTTATTAAACCAATATTAAATAATTATATTTATATATATATCATTCCATATATTATTTAATTATAGCCATTTATCACCCATTAGTTAATAATTATTATAATCATTATTCTATATGATAACTCATTTTATTTTTAGGTAGGTTTTGGTTTTGTTGTTTTGATCCCTGAACATTGATCATGGCTATATAATCTCCAAAATTTTAATCATGAGATTATAATAATTCATATTTATCATATACATGTTTATGTTCATATTTGATAGTCAGTTATAGAAAAAATAATTACATTTTTCATGATGATGGTGGAATGTATGTGTGCATGAAAAATGACTTAATTTTTAATGGATGGAAGGATAAAGAGGTAAATAATAATTAATATTTACTAATATTATAATATAATTTAAATAATATATACTAATAATATTAATATTCATTACCATCCACAAAAAAAATTAAATTAAGAATGAATAACATCTCTTTGTGGAGTTGGTTGTCCAGAAGTACACATAATGGACAATATCATTTTCCAACGGTTTACAATCTAAAAAGGTAGGTATTGTATTATTATAAAAAAGATTAATTTTTATATAAATATAAATTATAAATATTAAATTTAACATAATTACCATCCATATAAAATAGTGGTGAAAATTGAATTTTATATCTACGTTGAGATGGTAAGTCGTACGTACGAATGGGTTGATACATTAACATCCCATTTAATGGGAAAAGGGTGGATGATTGTGGTTTTAAAATTATGATAAAATTTCACTGTATTTAAGATATTTATATTACCATTTTAATACAATTAAAATATATTTAGAGTATTTCTAAAATTAATTTAAAAAGAATGTGATTGTTTAAGGAGGTTAAATATTTTTTAGTGGACTCCCTTTTGATCTCATTTTCGAGGACATATGGATAATATTTTGGAATGGAATGATCACAAATAAATTAGATAATACTATTTAGAAAATTTAGGAGAAGTTTTTTTTTATCAATATATCTCTACTTTGGGTATTGATGTAAGGGAATAGGTTCCCTTTCATATGTGATGTTAGGGGCACTTTTGGAATTTATTAAAATATTATATTCATTTAAATTTTATATCATGGTCAAATGGTACTAAATTAATATAATTATAATATAAGGTCAATATCAGTATAATCAATTTCATGGAATAATATTTGGACATGTTTTGGATATTTTGTACGCTTAATATTTATTTTTAAACCCCATTAACCATTTAGACAATTAATGTACTATTAAAATTTTAAATCCACTAAGGGTCAATAATGACACAATAAAATTAAAAAACAACCCATTAATGGGCCCTAAATTATGTCATTAATCATATCCCATTAATTTTTAAATCTTTAATATATTTTTAGTTATAATTTATTTAATAGAATATTATTTCATAAATAATGAATAATGTCTAATTTATAACTATTCAAATAGTTTGACATTAATTAAATATTAAAAATAATGGAATTAAAAATGAATCCATGCCCCTAAAATATGTAATTTGTATCTATAAAATTGAGGGATCACCTTAATTATTTGGAATTATAATAATTTTAATAATTTTAATATACTGTATTTTTTTATTAATTAATTTATTATTCCTTATGCATTGTGAAAGAATTTATGATAATTTCTCCTATATAATAAATTAAAATAGTTTAAAATTATATATATAAATCATTTTCCTTTTAAAATATTATTTAAAACTAAATATATCTTTTTTTATCACTATCTTAAAAATATTATAGTTATTAAAAAGAGGGTGAATTTTTTTCTTTTCATTTCATAAATTATTATAACATTCATAATCTCATTAAATTTAAAAAAGGATATATAATTGAATAATGTATGAGTGTAGATAAAAGATAAAAATATATATAATTTATCATAGGGTCATTTTTAGTCCATATCATTTTCTTTTTAACCATAGTTTCATGATTTACCCTTTACCATTGTAATGGATATTAAAAAAATTTCATATCAATATGTCCAAAAATAAAGAGGGACAATTTAATAATTTTTCCCCATAATTATAAATAGAAATTAAAATTTTCAAGAATCATTTTCAAATGTTCTTGATGATAATTCAATATTAAAATGAATAATTCAATGAAAATCAATTGTTTTTTAAATAAATTCAATTTATGTATTCAATGATCTTATACCTAATTCTTCAATAAAATTAATTAAAAGTAACCTATATAGATTATTTATAATATAAAATAACTAATATTATATTTAATCTTATTAAAAATAAAAATATTTATTTTCTAAACTTTCAATCCAAATTATACTCTACTACAAAAATTGTTATTTTTCAATATTCACTAGAAAACAAATCTTTCTAAAAAAACAAATATTACCCAAAAGAAAATTTACACATTGTTATTTTAAAAAATTATATTATTTATTAAAAAAATTTATATATCTTAGATAAAATTATTTACAATACGTTCTCAATAAAATTGATTTTGGACTAGAACATATTTTTGAAGAAAAACAATAACTTTACTGAAAAATAATTACTTATTTTATAATAAATATTAAATATGTTAATAATTATTATGTCCATTATATATATATATATTAATTCAGTTTATAATATTCTGACAACCCCATTTAATGCCTTAGTCGTGACATTCATATTTAATGGAAAATGATTTCTCTGTATGAAAATTAAATGGGTAAAAAATTAATACTTCATCCTATATTCAATAGACTGTTCTAAAATGCACATAAAGGACTAAAGAGAGTGAAATTACTTTATTAATTACATTTCATAAGAAAAAACTTGTCCTTTGGTTATTCTTTAAACAATTTCCAATTCAACTCTTATATTTTTCAATTGGATTTTAATTTAAATTTTTCATGCTTAAATCCCTTTTTGTGAACCAAAATATCCATAGGTTTTTTTTTACCATTAAATATTTACCAAACCAAAAAAACATGCTATGATTAGATAAAAAAATAATTGAAAAAAATAATATGCAGATTTCAACTTCATCACTTCCATAAGTAGTCGAACTTAAGTCTCTTAAAAATTATATCTAACAAAAAAATCATATTTTTTTCAATAATATCACTAAATGTAAAATATGAAGCTACCATTAATCACCCTATAAATTACTATTAATGTCACATGTAAATTTCTTTATCACATATATTAATAAATAATAAGAAAATTATGAATCATTATAAAACAATAATGAAAACATTCATGCCTCTAAAAATTTACTACATCCTAATAAAATTTCATATTATTATATATATATCAAAAATATAAAAGTGTATTAAACTACATCATAAATCAAAACAGTAACCATTTTCGAGGTCACCAGTGATATCACGCTCACTTCTCAAATTTCAATATTTTCTTCATCCCAATAAAACATTATTAACTCACCATCATTAATATATATGTGTTATCATTCCCTTATTTTAAATATCACTTTAGCAAAAAATAAATTTTCTTACTTATCACACCATTTAATATATGCTTTCAAATCCTTAATGAAAAACATATATACTAAAATACATACACATTTTTTGACTCTTATAACCATTATATTATTAATAAAATTGTTATAAAACATAATTATTATATAATAAAAGAATTATATTAATCATTCCACTTTAAATGTAATATTATCATCAGCTTTACCTTGATCCATTTGATTCTTCTAAATAGTATTTCATTACACCATTGGTATTTATTTTTGTACTTCCCCATCTCATTATAATTTAGTCATTTTAAATTTACTTCTTATTCCTTTCATATGTAGTCACGAGCCTAGTTTCCTTCCACTCTAAACAAGTATAAAACTCTAGTTCTATTCAAGATAGAACTAGAATGTTTCCATCAACTATTATCACTTGAGGGAAAATCATTCTTTCCCTTATTCCATTTATCCATTTGTCTACTATCCTTTTATTCAATTACTTCCATAGTAATCCACAAAGGCTTTGAGAAATATTTATCCTTCTAGATATCAGGTTGTATAATATCCTAATGTATTTTTATTTTATACGAGAATATTTTCCTTCAAAGTATTTTCTTAATCGCATCTATTAACTGATCTATCTTAATTATTTTTATATACATAGTCTGAGGCATTCCTTGATAACCTTCTAAAGTTATCTTTATACACAATATCATTTTTAAATTCCTTTTATATTATGGTCAAGAATTTTCTCTCTATATCAACTCATCGTTTTCTTGGGAAAGGGTTTTCAAAGAAATGTTTCTTGAATTCCTTACATTTCATGCTTCATATTACCTTCCCATAGTTATATTTTATAATCAATAACCACCATTGACAATCATTAACTACGATATTATAAAATTTGATGAAAATTATATCCCATTAATTACTTCCTAGAGAGTGAAAATGTTCTATATAAAACATATCATGTTTTATAATAAAAATGGATTTGTAGACCAATTAAATAATCGATGATATTGATTCATGTTTGGGTCTAACATTTTCACATTGCATTAGGATCAATATGTTTTTTCAAACATGAAAGGTTATTTTTCATATCCTAAGTCAACATCAATGATATGGTTGTAATCTGGTGAGTTCCAACTGTACAACTAGCATCAACTTCACTATCATTACATTGAGGTAAATGCCAATATAGAGTACCTATATTGATACAGTTACAAATCCTTCCTCTAGTCACCATTTCTAAGTAATGGTATTTACTAGATTAAACCATAACATTAATAATCATATTGTATAATTTCTAAACTAATGAAACAGTTATAGTAAATCAATAAATTATTTTATTTCTAATATCGTAATCTAATGCTCAGTTTCATTGAGATTTCTCTCAAATATCATCATAGGGTTATTTTTCCTAATATAGGTGTTCTTAAATCTAGTTCACATGGTTTCAATAAATTAACTATGATTCCAATAATAATGAATCCAAATGTAATATCCTAGAGCTTGTGGTTACTTTATTAAATCATCACTTTATATAAAAAATGCCATTACAAATGACTAAATATATTATTAGACCTTGTAAACTAGATACATCATTGAATATCACATTAAATTTCAAAATATAAAATAATATATGGTTTTTACTTCATGAACCCTATAATTTCCCTTTTAATATCCTTACATTGAAATAGAAAAAGACTTCTTTGTAACTTCGGTAAAATAAAACATAAAAATGTGTGATATTAGATTCTATATATTGGTAGGAATAAAATGGTAGCTATCATAGATAAATAATATTAATAAAAATGTAAATGTAAATAACTAAAACACATTCCATTTAAATAATAATTTGTGCATAATATGGCAAGATTAAAAGATGGCAAAATATTTTCATTTAAATAATCATAAGAACTCAAATTATATCCCTTGATATTATATATAATAGAATAAACATATTAAAATTAATAAACATTCTCATAATGATGAAATGTAAATTTTCAAAATTCTAAAATATATTGTTGAGACCTCATATAGGACATCTGAAAAAAAAAATCAAGGACATGTTCCATGAAATATGAATAAATGAGTACTACCTAAGAAAAAAACCAATATAGTTTGTCTCATGAGACCTAATGATTCATCGATGGGATATATAAGGCCTTTCCCATCACTTACTATGTCCACTAAATTCCCGAAAAAAATACCAAAATTGATTCACCTTGATTTAAAAATAAATATCTAATTGTTTTGGAAGAATTACCACTGAAATAAATATGGATGATGATATCCTCATAATGTATCCTCAATATAGGATTCCAAAATTTTTTTTGACATATATGAACATTATTTAAAAATAAAACAGAAAAATTTCTTAAAGAAAATACCCTATACACTTTGAGAAAACATAAAAACATAAAAAAAATCCCATGTAATTATGACATTAAATTCACTAAAAATTTCCATGTAAACCTATAATTAATGATTACAATCATCGAATATTTTTGAAATATGGAAATTCTCATCCTCATAAATATGTTGGGAAATTATTCCTTTCTCAATTTTGTATGAAAATTCATAAATTACCTCATTTGAGAAATTATAGGAATATTCCAAATATGTTTCTAAAAAAATTCAAAAAATAAGAATATAAATTAAAAAAATATGTTAATTTTAATTACATTTTTGAAATCATTTATAGATAAATTACATAGGGAAGAGAAATATTCCCCGACTGGGGAAAAAATATAAACTTATGAATAATGATGAGATTTTGAAAAAAATATTTACCAATTGGGTATCATTTGAATCATATTCCACATGAAAGATATAACATAAAACGAAACTCTAATTTATATTATTAATGAGTTATTTGTGAAATAATATATCAAATAGGTAATATATACACCTCATAAAATAAATAAGTGGTGAATAAGTCATTTGTCATACAAATGAAATATTGAGAAAGGAAACTTTTACCTCATGTTTGCATTCATTCATATGTGTTAGAACATCCAATTAAAAAATTTATCTATTATAAATATATTATGTATCCAGATTAGAATATATCGTATAGTATATTATTAACATGTAACCTTTTATCACATATATAATAATAATTCTTCATTAAAATCACTATTTTGGTTCATAAGTACTTCGTTTTCATGTATGTTTTTCTTTAATAGTTTTGGTCCTTATATATTTTTATGTGATATATTATATCCATAGTTTTAATCATGATATAATTATTATATATTCTATTTGTATATATATATTAATGGTCATCTATTAATTTTATAGATTGAAAAATTAATCACATCATTCATTTTGATGGTAAGTCATTCGTATGCAAGATAGATTTTCAAAATTTTGATAGATGGAATGAAATATAGGTAACTAATAATTCAAATTTAAAAATTAATTAGTATATAATTTAATTCATATATATTTATCACATTCATCCTGACTACCATACATTTAAAATGAAAATAAAGAATGAATCACATTAGTTTTTGGAGGTGGTAGTCTACACCAACGGACCAGTGGCGTCATCATTTTATATTAGTTTGGAAGATAAAAATACAAGTAAGATATTATATATAAATAATTACAATTATGTTTTACATATCATATATAATCATTATTCCCATAACAATTCCGATTTATTAAACTTGGAAATGAAAAATGAATTGTATCTCTATGTGAAAACGGTATGTTATGCGTACAAAAAAGAAACACTTACAAATTCAATTAAATGGGAAATAGGTTGTAAAATCATCATTTAATATTATTGATAAATTTTTAGAATATTAATGGTATTTTTGTTATGATTTTATGATAAAATCAATATATTTAGCATATTTATAAGTATAAGTTAAAATATTGTGATTGGTTGAAGAAGTTTACCACATCTTCTGTGGACTCCCCTTTGATCCCTTTTTAAGGGACCTGGGGATCCTATTTTATATAGACCCCAAACTCCTGATATTGGATAATGATTTTTAGAAGAGTATTTTTAGTTAATTTTTGACAATTATTACTCATATTAGTGTACATAAGTATTGGAGGAGGTTCTTTTTTATAATGGTGGTGAGGGAAATTTCGGAAATTATTTCATATATTAAATTAATATAAATTATAAATAATTTATAAAAATAGAAAAAAACTTATATGCATAGAAGATAAGGTGATAATAAGTCAAAAATCCCATCATCCAATAAAATGTAGATGAGTTTTGGATATGTTTTAACATTTATATTGAATATTTAACTATCCATTTACCCATTGGAAAATTATCATAATACTAATACTTTATATCATATGTGGGTAAATAATGTTACTATATAATGCCAAAGAAGACAAAAATATAAAATGGGTGATATAACTAACAATATATAATTTTTTAAAAATCGATTATTTTTATGAATTTTAAATCATTTTATAAAATACTATTTCCATAAAATATCAATAATACTAATTTAGGAAATATACATTTATTTTTATTTAATTAAAATCATTAAAATAAGTGAATTATAATAAAATTAATTGCTATATCTATAATATGTCATTTATATGTAGAAAATTTATGGACCACCATACTTATTTTAAAATAATAATCCATTCAATTATTTTAATATAATTTATTTTAATTATCCAT
The DNA here is from genome assembly GCA_963277665.1 of Viscum album. Lineage (NCBI taxonomy): Eukaryota > Viridiplantae > Streptophyta > Magnoliopsida > Santalales > Viscaceae > Viscum > Viscum album. The sequence goes on along the minus strand of OY728161.1, from coordinate 1,542,129,305 downwards.
TTATTAAATAAAGCCATGTTAACATTTTGTAATAATTTATGTGAATTATACCATAATAAAAACTTAAAAATAAATTACTATGACGAAGATAAATAATTTATCATCAAATATAGTATAAATAACTAAACATATACCTTATTTATACCTATTCTAGTATTATTATAGTTCTTAGAAATAAGATTTTTGTATTTTTAATTTTTATTTATATATAATATTATAAATATTGTAATCAAATACAAAATCTTCATAAATCCACATAAAAAATAATGAGTTATCAAATAACTGTTAGTCAATTTTTGGGATCATTTTTTATTCTGAATAAGTTTTTTATAACCTTAATTACATGATTTAACCTTTAAGATGTTGATTAAAATAACTAAAGTTACTTTTACTATTTTCCAAAAATGGCCCATTTGATAAATTAGGTCATCAACATATTTTAAATAAAATTATAAAAATATATTTTAAATTCATAGAATATTTTAATTTAAGATTGAAATTCGAAATGCAAACAAAACAGTTTTTTCAAAAAAATGCATTTTGAATATAAAATGATATTATACTAAATTTAACCATATAGTTAATTCCAATGAACCAAATTGGATTACTAATAATATCATTTGTATTTTTTATTTTAAAAACGTAGTAAAATAATTTTTATCTTTTCAAATAGTGGATATAAAAATACAAATTTAAATAAAAAGAGTCATTTTTCACTATTCAGTGTAAAATAAATATTTCCGAATAAGTAAAAAATTTAACCCTTATAAGATTATTACATGATGATATGAAAATTTTTATTACTCATATAAATTAAATTTTATATAGGGTATATAATTTTATTATAACATTTGATCAATAATAAACATTTTTGAGGTGAAACATTTTCCGAAAAAAATAACATTACTGGAAATTGAGTACTTATTTAATTTGAATTAATTAATAATATTTAATAATGAATTCATTTATATTTGAATTTTGTAATTTTATTAATACTATTCATTTATTCTAATTTAATGGATTTTTTATAATTTCCAAATTTTAAAATTTACATTTTTATGCTTGGTGTTTCCTATTTTATACAATGTTGAATGTATAATTCATTTAAAATATCAGTTCTGGTTGAACCAGTAGCCAAAAAGTAAATTTAATTTATATTAAAAGAAAAATGTTGTATAATCATGTGGTTTTACATATAATTTCCAACATTCCACTTTGTATCAAACATACAAACACCCATCTTCACTAACAGATCATCTCACAGATAAACTACATGATTTTGTGACAATAGAGGAATTATTTCCCCCTTTGTAGACTATGTTTGAGCTATCCACATACTCTATTTATTAAAAATAATTTTAAAATGAAATAATACATTAATAATCTTCCTTGAGCCTCAAATTCTCACGTGGTAGTCGAATAACTCTTCTTCTACTTTTTTCGGTTGTACAATGTCTCAACCACACTTTTGATCATTTGTAGGCTCTCTTCACTAAGGCAATGTGTTCGGAACATCATATTTTCCAGAACACATAAAAATTTAAAATGGTTTAATAAACTCATGATATCCCCTATTTCATCATAAAAACATGAAAATAGAATGCATACAGTTACACTATACTGTATCTTCTTTGATAAACTTGGATTCAAAATCCTACAAATTTGAAGATCATCATTTTTATTCAATTTGGTTGAATCAATGTGATGTATTTTTCATCAATAAACTATAATTAGTCAACAAATTTGGTATTATAAAAATATAATAATAATTTTATACTATATATCATGGATTTAATTTCTTCAAAAACATCAACGTAAAACCAACACAGTTTTTCCCATCAATCCTCTTCAAACATTCGACCTTGTATGTTCTCCATCCTTGAATTCAGTAAGGGTTTCACCTTCAATTAATTTATTCTACTGTGAATAATCGTCAATAAATATTATCAAAATCAATTCCCAAATAATTTATATGATATGATTAAAAACACAAATTTCTTCTTTGTCACGCTGTCAACCCAAATAATTAGAAATCAACGTTTCGAACACAAAATGTGCCATGATAAACACTAATGGATCTGAAAATTCTACATTGACTAAAAAAAATAACCAGCTAATATTACATATATTGATCATAAATACTTTATATAATATCTATAAATTTTTCTTATTTCATTGTCTTTCTTTAATCTATCCCATACAATACATCACATAAATTAATACTTTATGAGCTTGGGTATTCTATGGTAGAGATCCTCTACTATAGAGACATTGAAATCATTCTTCAACTTTATGAATAAAATTTATTGAGGGATTTTGGATCTACCATATTTTTTTTCTTCAACCATACATATTAATCCATCAATATATCAAATAAATAGACATCATTGGGATCTTTTCACACCTCATTTGATAAGAATTTTTGGTCATCCTTCTATCCTACTTTTCTAGTGACATCAGAATATTTGTGTTCTATATTTAGATCTTCAATCTGTTGAACATGGATTGAAATGATTTTTAAATATAAATTTTCCATTTTTAAATGGCTTAATATAGACACCTATGGGAGACATCTACATTTAATGTCACTTAAAATTGAGATCTCAGGGGTGGAAGATTTATATTTTGATGAAATCTGATTTTCATTCTTTCTCATTTGTAGCTCAGATTGCTTTAGTTTATGAAATCAATATCATTAAAGTTTCTTCATTTGGATACAAGGTTGGAAGTGTAAAACCCCTACGTTATTATGAATAAATATTGGTTATATAGATCATGGTAAAATTGGATATGTGGGGATTCATATTAATTATCTATGATCATGGATTTTGTTGCTCTACGACACATTAAGCCACCCAAATAGTACTACGGGTCACATGGACACTAGGCCTTATGTGTGTCTCCCCTTATTACAATAGATTACGACTAGACTAATGTTTGTAAGGTGGTTATAGTGGGGTGAATATAACATATGTAGGTGATAAAATAAAGTTATAGTATTTATAATGCAGTGGAAATGAAATATTAAACTAACACGAGACTGATAACCCACCCATGGAAGAAGATAACCAAAAAAATAATGACAAATAATCTTAACACCATTTTAAAAATAAATCATCAAAAGAGCCATCGTAAATACTATGAACAAGATAGGTCGAACATTTCAATAGATAAATTATGGTCTCATATGGTTATCCTCAATATGTACATAAAATATTATGCTGACAAATATTGAAAACAAAAAGGAAAATCCAACTTTGGTAAGAACATCAAGGTACATTCCATCTATCCCATGAAAACATTCCACCCTACCTCTATGATCCATCTCCAGGGCCAGAACCGTTACCTAAATAAAAACCGAATCTCCCATGTATGGCATTTGAAATAATTATTATATCCCACCACCAATGTGTGCCTATCAGATATATGAGAATATGAAAGAGAGTACTAAAATGAATAAATAAACACATACACATCATATAAATAAACATGAATCCCTTATTCTCAATATCCATAAGGAATCAATAACATAAATTATCCAATGATTGTATAATAGTAGTATAGAGGATCTCTATCATATATCTAAATGTATCCCCTATCATATCGAAATATGGTTATCCATTTTTCACCTCCAATATTAGATTGTCAACACCATGATTTAGGTGAAAAATCATGTTGAAATCATGTAGCATTGTCCCGAAGGCATATCAAAATAGATACATATTTCCTCAGACCTCAGCTCATAAGAAACCATGTCAACTCAAAGAAATATGTCCATAGCTCATCGATACCTACCCTTAAAATAACAAAACCATCATCTCTACGGTCGACATCACAAGTAATGATGATAGACTTCTTCACAAAAAATCTTATCCCAATAGCCTAAAGTACATTGAGTCTCATCCCCTAACTGACATTATCACCACTTTCATCTAATGGATCCTCAAAATAATAATTTATTTATTTGGAAATAACCTAAAACCATTATACTAATACACATCTAAAGGATCCCTCTACCCATAATAGAGGTCAATACCACCTCGTCGTCTTAGTGCTACATTGTACACATGATAGAAAACATTACACTAGAAAACACTTGAGAGTGTAAATCACCAAGTAAATCCCCATGAGACGAAACCTATAACCACTTTTCTTTATGGTTGTACTACTCAACCTAATTTTCAACACATTATCATATCTCTCATTACATGACTGAAACATTATGACCTAATCGACTCAATATGATGACCATGTATCTCAAACTGTGATAATCATCACCCATAGAATTTAGGCCTCAACGAACATGATGATTAAATCCTCTCATTCTAGATGGATAATTCTATCTCAACCCTTTGGTTGATCCCGTAACATTTTCATGGAACGTTTTAATTAATATATGAAATGAAATATAATACAATTTAATAAAATTAAATCACCCCATCCGGATTTACCTATGATATGTGTCTCTCACTGAGAGTTGAACATTTTTTGTATTCAATAAGCATTCCAAATAGTGTTTCACCTGATAAAATAATTAATTAAATCAAATGATTAAATGTATTGGGACTCCCTAGGGCTACCCAAAGGAATACTTAATAACAAACCCCTAAAACACAAGTGAAATCATGGAGTAATATATGGACCACCTAGAATGTGCCAGTATATGCTCGCTCATCTAGTATTATCCTCTAACTTCATTTTGTATGTAATAAATTATCTTTTAACATGACCACCATGAAAATATGGTAAAATGTATCGTATGTACTATCACTATGTTTGGAATGGGATGGGATGAAAAGAGTTAAGTTGGGTTGGAGCCTTACCGATAAACATCCAACACTGATGATGGAGTGAGAAAAGGAACATGTATGTATTATTTGTTTCAACACCCATGAGAGGAGGATAAATGGATATCGCCTCTAATTTGGTCCTTTTGGAGAAGAAGATAATGAAGAATAAACCAAAATATATTAGAGGGAAAAAGTAAATTCATCTCATTAAAAGAGGTTCAAATTTGGATCACAAGGTTTGGATAGGTATTGGCCAACTGTGTCATGCCCACTATATAAAGGAACACCTCACATGGTTGTATTGCACGGTTTTCCAAAACCATTAAAAATGGTTTGAATAACCTCTAATAAAAAATATATAGGTTCCAAAAGTTTTGTACCCCCTCTTGTATGGTTAGAACAATATTTCCAGTAGACATGGATATCCACACTGCTACATTTGGGAGGAAACATGGTTTGTACAAAACATTAACCATAAATGCTCTCCCCACCGTAGGAGTAACCTACCTAGGTCATTTCCCAAATTAAAAATCAAATAAAACAATTGATCCACCAACTATCCCTATACACAAATACCTCTTATGATATATCATAACTCTTATACCTCACTAGCTTCTTATATCATCCTCATGCAATAGCTTTTACCCATCAAGCTTTGCATGTCATCGTATTCCAACCTTATCCACATGCCACACATGGTACTTATGTGGACATGCATCTCAAAAGATGGTAAAAAATTAATGGTTCCTCGCATCTCAATTTAAAACCTCATTACATCATTTATTAGATACCAATAAACTACATCCAGGCATTCTTCAATATATACCCATGTATCTGTCCTAGTTCCATACACCTCGTATATATTTCATATTCTAGATGATTCCAACCTAACAAACCATTATCTGGTTAGTCCAAAAATAAATATTGTGAACCTCATTCACCAAAAATGACATCCCTACACAAATGGCCATGAAAATATAATAAAATAACCATAGTTATACACACAACATACAAATAACCCTAACTAAATCCCAATACTTCTTTGAACCTGCTTTCTCCACTACATGCTCCTGACCTGCAGCTTGACTACATGACGTCTAGACTCTTTATGGTTCTGGAACTACACATTGTCCCCAATATTATGTCATGTTGTATCTATAAAAAACTCCATGTTACCCTTAATCATGGCTAACGACAATTAGCACCGGTCTAGGTCTGATCATAGAAACCAATGTTTTCCACATCCCCTAACTGCTATTTTTTTAGAATTATTACTATATATCCTCTCAATATTCCCAACATGACCACATGGTTGTCACTCCTTGGATGTATGATTGCATTGTCACTACACATTTTTCTTCCCCACACAATGGAATCACACCATTGATGGCCCACTCTATGGTGATTTTCTTGAGTACCTCACCTAACCACCCTACTAGAACCCCCCTCGGCCCCACTACCTACTATCTGATACATCATTTCTACCATCAGTTGAAGAGACCACCCATCTTGAATAAGACTAAACCATCCAATTTACCACTGTTATGAGTTCTTGATTCGCCTCATATATGAATGAGTCCAACTGAATAATGTTTACCTATAAACAAATGGGGTTCTGTAAAACATCCTATAAATTCTTCACCCTCGAGGTGTCTTCACCAACTATACCAGGTGCAGTACAGGACAATTCTTTGAAATTTTATGAATAGTCTATAAAAAATATTTCTCCCTTATTTAGTCTCAATAAAATATTATATATCTCCACCCTTATGATATCTTGGAATAAGTGCTCAAATAACCTATCTTCAAATTCCTTATAGGTCATCCCCTCATGTCATACCACCTAAACATACACATCCCACCAGTTCAAATCATGTCCCCTGAGTATGTACATAGCCATATTCACCAACTATATCGGGGGGCCTCTCAAGCTTTTAAAAGGTCATCTTAATCGACATGATCAAGTTTTTCCATTTATATTTCCACCATAACCATAAAATAATGGTGGGTGATGTGACTGAAATATTGGACTCAGGTATTATATTGAAATATCCACTTTCTATGACCTTTTTTCATCCTTTGTATTACACATACCTGGATCTCTAAACGATGGTCACCATGCCAGGGAAAAAATGATAACATATCCAGAAGTCATCCTACCATCACAAGATCTTGTACCTAAGCCTATGACAGTGGATCATGATCTCCTAGAAATCTAGGTTCCTAGCCTCTGTATTCTTAGGTGGCACTACATAACTGCCCACCTGAAACTATATTAGATCCTATATATGTGGAATCTCACTAAATACCAATTAAATTTTCATATATACTATATAAAATATATACAACAAAAATATTGAAAATATTAATAGGTCATAAAAAATCAATACCATTAGTCTCCCCTATTGAACCCCTAACACATAATGTTCCACATATTTGCCATTTACCTTCCCATGTCAGAGCCATATATAACATTTAAATCTAGACTCATGGCCCTTCACCTAACCACATCATAGTTAGGAGTTATCTATCAATCCAAATAAGAAGAGTAAATTTCCAAAAATGAGAATATAGGCAAGAAAATTCCATTTATCTTCCTTTTTTTACATTTTAATAATCTCATCGCCATATTCCTCTTGCAATGAACATCCTCAAAAACCATTTCACCTTAATATGATGACCTCAACACCCAAATTAGTGGTCAACATCACCACAAATATTAATCCTGTCATTCTTTATTATTTTTTAGGTCCATTTATATATATATATCACATATCACATATATATTTCGTTATATCAATGTTCATGAGATATTTGAGTAAAATGAAACCAAAGAGAGTCTTAGTAGGAAAATTATTCTTATCTTCTTTTTTTGATACATTAACTGACCCAACCACAATTAGCTTAATCTAGGTCCCCAATGACAATAAAAAGAAATTTATCATAAGCACGCACCTAAATATATATATACTTAAAACAACCTTCAGGAATAATCAAGAAATAGATGGCAACTATCTATTTCTATAATAGGAAAGGGGACCCATGAAAAGATAATAAAATAATAAAACCCATATGCAACACTCGATGTTGAAATATAATGAACTCTAAATATATCAAAAAAAATTCAATTACATCCCATGGAATCTTGGTCTATACAATATGCATGGGGATTTAGGCACCCAAACAAGATATCTGAATCTAGTTCTGACAAAATCTTTATCTCATTTTTACCATAGGAAAATAGTAAGACCCAAAAAGTGTTTAAAAATTACTTGGATACCATTTTTATTAACCCAATAAATTTATCAACCCAATTAGTTCTACAGGTTAGAGATCTGTTAGGCATTAAGGGAACCTCCCCATATTCCAAAGGCTATCAACTATATGTCAGGGTGTAAAGAAGTGATAATGCGGAGACTATACCCATTGGTGGTGATATAATAATGGTATAATATTTATAAAGGAGTAGAAAATATTTACCAACCCAATAATAGACATGTAATCTGTCCATGGTGGAAACAAGTACTAGAAATGATAATAAATAATATCAATACCATTTTCAGAATAAAATAGCACAGATATGATTGTAAATAATAAACCAAAGACATGTCAAACATGTTTATAGATAAAGGAATGTAATCTGTGGCCGACCAATGTTTGTATATAAAATATCATGATGATGCTGAATGAAAAAATGGGATGTAATAGATTAGGTAAGAACTGCAATGGATATTTCCATCCATCCCATAAAAAAGGCTTATGGAATAACTAAGATCCAAATCCTAAGACTGAACCTTTACCTAAATTAAAATATATAAATTATAAAAATGTCTTCATGGTCCCATTTATCTTCAATATGTCCCCACCAACATGTTCCTATTGAATATCTATGATTAAGTAGGTGTATGATAAAATGAATAAATCATCCCATGGATATCATATAAATAATCTCTCTTCACTTGTCCGAAAAAAACAATAAAGTAATCACATTCTTCATCCAATTCAGGTATAATTTTAGAAGAGTGGATCCGTATAATATAGACCATAGAAACCTCTGGTGTATGCAAATCTAAAGATCCCTCAAGAACCCTTGTAAGAGAGTCTATTTACCATGTTTCTACCCAAAACTCATGTCCATCTAAAGTGACAAATTTCTTGAATGAATGACCTAAAAAATAGCTAGTACCTTGGACCTCAAAAGATTAGAAACACTTCCGTCAGAATGTAAGATGTTTATAAAATAGCAGTACCTACACTCCAAATAATAGCACCCATGGATCAGCATCTGACATCCCAATGAATGGTGATGTCTTTCCAACCAAATAGTCATGTCCCAATGACCTCATGTAGGGTGAATGTCATCCTCCCACCCACGGTCTCAACACTACCATCTAATGGATCCTCACCATCCCTATGGATTTATATAACATATACGTCCAAAAATAATCCTATTACATATCTAAATGAGTCCCCACCCGCACAAGAATCCCATACCATCTCGTCAAATGAGTTTTATTATGTGGATATAACTCAAAATGGTGCAATGGGCCACAAGGCTCAGAAAAAAATACTAAAAAATGCCTAATACACATCATCTGGAACATCATGCCCCTATAAATGTGTCACTCAAACATATGGTAATAACAATATTATATGACTTGTGATATTCCCAAAACCAACTGAACCTGTCACCTTAATATGATGACCATGCCTCCCAACCTTTGATAGTCATCACTCATAGAATCTATGTCTCACCCAACCTGATGATTGCATCTCCTCATACCCAATGGATAACATAATCTCAGTCCATAGGCTGATCCCATAACGTCCCAATGAAATATAGTTTTGTATTGTAGTAGTATAATACAATAAAAATTTATAAAATTGAAGCACCCCAACCTAATATACATAATCTCTAAGCCTCTCACAAATCCTCAACATTTTATATTCTTGAGTGATCATTTTCATTGGTATCTGACAAGATCAATTAATTAATTTAAATATAATGACTAAATTTATTTGGTATCCCTTGGACTACTCAACAATACTCTGGGGAACACACCCCTAGTTTCTGCTGAAATTGTTGATAAATATATGAACCTCATACCTCATGTTGGTAGGCACTCGCATGTCCGATCATAGCCTCTAACCCAATTAAATTCGAAATAAATCAGTATTTTCCAAAAAAAAAACTCTCTATGAATATGGTAAAACATCTAAAATGGATTTATCAGTCTATATATAGAGGGAATAGTACAAAATCGGTAAAAGGATTGTGTGCCTTATTGATATGTATCCAACACCGTATATGGATCGTGAAACAGAGGTCAAATGAATGCTTTCTCACAACACATATGAGAGGAAGAGAAATATAACTCCCCTATACTAAGAGTGTGGTGGAGAGAATAAAATATGGAAGAAAACTAAATTTAATTGAGGAAAAAACATAATTATTCATTTTTAAATTTGGCCCATGGTTGGTTCTCATTGTTTGGCTAAATGTGTGTGAACCTTGCGACACCAACTATCATAAGGGACACCACACATGGTTGTACCGCAAGGTTTTCCAAACAATGAGGAAACTCTGGGAATCGCCTATGCAAAAACAATATAGATTCCTTTTTCTTTGAACCCCCTCCTCAAATTTTTGACAAATCGTTCCCATAGACCGGGAGGGATGCATGGTTACACCTTGGAGGCTGTATGGTTTTTATAAAAATTTCACCCCAATGTGTGTAACATAAGAATTTGGGTGTTCATCCGATGAAAAACCCAAAACAAAGAAAAAACCCCCAAGAATAATTTTGAGCCTTAAAAAGAATCTAAATTATATTCATTTATTCTAAGAAACTCTAAGAAATATGTTTTGACGAAATAAGAATTTGTTTTTCTAAGCACCAAACTCTGAAAATTCCAAATGAATGTTATATTTTACATGCTCCAAAAACCTGGGACATTTCAAATTCTAATTTGGTTTCATGGGTACCATCAAAATAATCTATGTAATGGTCCCTTTTTAATTTTTACCTATGTGAATCCATATATAATTTAGGTACATGGCCACCCATAATACCCCGAAATGAATCCTTCAATATAAAATAATATTGATAAATAAAAATAATATGAATACTTGATAACATAATTATTTTTAAAAAAATTAAATTAAATAATTTAAAAATAAAAAAAAATATGAATAATTAAAAAAAATTAACTATAATAAAAAAATTACAGATTGATAGAACCATAAAAATAAAAATATGACATTTACAAAACTCGTAGAATAAAAAAGAACAAAAATCTATATTATAAAATATATTTTGAAATAATGAATTCAACAAAATTATTATTTACTAATTCATACATTTCAATATCTAAATTAAACAATAAATTAGAAAATAAAAATATTTAAGAAATAATATAAATAGAGAAATATAATTCAAAACATTACAGTATAATTTGATAATAAATATATTACTATGGTTTAAATATATTTTTGATTTTAAAATAAATTAATTTTGAATAAGTATTTAAATATTATAATTTCTATAATAACACTAAGATCCAATCCTCATGTAAACATAAAATTTCAAAATATTATTAATAAAATTAAAGGAACTGTAATTCTTGTCCAAATTAATCAAAAGTAATTAAATATCTATTAAAATATCATTTTGTCATAAAAAATACATTAAATTAATTAAAACAATATTTGTAATGAATATAAGGAAATAAATATATATTAGTTGTGTACAATTGTGTGCACACCTTGGATCATGTATTATCTTGATAAGGGAATCTCCCAGTGGTCCTTCATAATCACTGTTTCCCATAGGATGTTTAGAAACATAAAACCATTTGATAATGAGTTGTCATATCATAAAGACACCAGTGTTACTGATCCTATCATGTGATGATCATATAGGATTCTATATTTCACGTAGGTTTCCTTGTTGATATCAATGATCCATTCATGTTTGGGACATCCTAGTAGTTATAATCATGTCCCATGTTCCCATGGATGACATTATCATTTTTAATCATTAATGATGTAGGGACACCCATGTATGGGAATCTCAAGAATAAGAACCAACATCTTCTTCCTTAATACATATTTGAAGTGATTTTACATATAGTTTCATAACTCAATACTAATACACATGAATTGGTCACATATAATTCCTCTAACTCTATGTAATATCAAGCCATACATGTATGAGATATTTATGTGTATTCATCAACCTTCACTTTATAGAGTCATATTCCCCATATGTCTACTCATCCATTAAGATCAATTCTTTTATTTATAAAGATGTTTATTCAAACATTAGGGACCACTAATGAATAATCCTTCTCATATCCTATTGAGGAATTATCCATTATGGAATCCTTCTTAAAGAGCTATATTCCCTATGAGACATATCTCTCAAATAGTCGTATTACATGTCAATTTTCCTTCCCAAAGGTCAACATTCTCCTTATTATTTCCCAAAAAAGTTTACATATTCTTTATGATCATACCTTATCTATCCTTTTTAGCTTCAAATAAACAATATGAATCAAAAAGGGAAGAAAATAAGAATGCCCCAAATCACCCAAATAATAGCATATCGTATGTCAAACCATCCCCAAAGGGCCATATTCTCAGCAAGATAAACTAGAATAGATCATACATTATTAATTTATTCTGTAACATTGTATGGGATATATTTACATTGAATTCCTAGATATATAAATTTAAACTATCAAAATTTTTTCCTCATTTCAGGATGTAAAATTGTATCATATGGCCCTTTCCTCAGACCATATAATATGAAAATCCATCTATGTGGGATCTAATTCATTTTAATAATATTATTTAGTAAATATTATTATGTTTAATTCCCAAAACCCAATAGTACTTAGAAATATTTCCCTAGAAGGAACTAATATGGCCCATTTCTCATACTATTAATGGAATGACATATCCCATTGAGTTTTATATAGCTAGAGATGTTTTGATTATTTTAAAAAGTATATATAGTAATCCAATTTTTGGGCCTAATTTAGACATCACTACACCTAAAACCTCCTTGGACTATAATGGAATTCTGTGTTCATAACTATTTTCCTTTAAATATCTATATAAACTACTACGTAAAATAAATATTGATAGCCTAAAATATATAAAAAAAATTTAAATTGACACATGGTTTTATTCACATTCCTAAAATAGTGCAAACCAGCCCCGAATCCAAATTTGGAATTATTCACGAAAATATTGTAAAATGAAAAGAGATTATCAGATTATGAAATATTATCCAAAAAATGTTGTGATAATTTCAACCTCTTATTCTATTAACTAATGGGACACCGTATGTGTCCCCATAAAACGCCTAGTGTTAGTCCAAATTTTGATGAAAGATTTTCACTAACAAAAAAATCAACCACAATATAAATTTGATGAATATTGGTTGATATGAAATCATTTTACCATAAATTGTTTTATAGATATAAAATACCCACCATTCTATTTATCAATACAAGATATTTATTGTGCTAGTTAATTATAAATAAAATAGTCTTTCAAATGAACCTATTACTTGGGCATCTGATTAATCGTCAATGTTTTATTTTTAATTCCTTATTAACATTTTTCTTGTCTGTTATTGTTAGGTTTTCCAAGCCATTAAAAAATTTAAATACATTCATAGATCCTAAAAAAATTACCTTTGATAAAAATGGATGCATGTGCCAAAATTGATATCATTATAGTATATCAATAAAAATGGGTGTTCATCATTGAGCTACACAGGCTACTCAAAATATCCATCCAAATCACCCAATGTATAACATTGTAGAAATTAGAGTTATGGCCTAACCACCCCAAAAAACATTATCAATGACCCAATATATCCATAAAAGGTAAGGAATTGTATGATTGGGGAATACCACCACAATGGTATCATTTTAACATTAGAGTAATATCTTGAGAACCTCCATGAAAAAAATTATTATAGAACCTCCCTTCAATGAAATTTCGTGAAATAATGTGGATTTTATGGACACATCCAACCGATTTTAGTGTTTTCAAAATCTATTATGAATCCTATATCCCTTATAATAATGAGTATAATATTTTAATTAACATCCATGACACTATCTAGGATCTTATTAGGTAGGATAAAACTATTAACCAAAGACATATTTATTTCCCCACCACCTCAATCCATCAGATACACACTAAAGTGGTCTCTTCAGATATACATTCATCAATTATTTATGAAATGGTTCCTATAATTATGTCTTTATAAGGAAAATATTTAATTAATTAAAGGGATAAGTATTATTTCCCATATCCTAATAAATAATCCTACCATTATATCATTGGGATACTGAAAAAAAGTTTCACATTCCTGGTCACCATTAATAAGACATCTTTAATATTCTAGATGTGATAGAGAAAAATTTGAGTAATTTTTATTATTAACCCAGAGAAATACAATATCTTTTCACCAATAAACAGATATACGGGTTATAATATTTTAATATTCCATATATGAAATACCAATATTTTTTCTCCCCTCAATAATATTGGAGATCATGGGGGTACCACATATGATACTAAGTAGTGTGATAATAAAGTCATTGAAATTTAACAAGATATTATTCATCTCTTAATAATGAATGAAGAACATAAAAACATCCATATTCCTATTCAAAATGATGTTTGTTGTCATTCCCCAAAGGGTAGGCTCATATCCCATCCAAAATAAAATTATATTATCATTATAATTTTGAAATCTCTATAAAGAAAGATCATATTGTTTCACCCACAAAAGAATATTGTCGGTATATTCCTAAAATATCTCTTAATAATACATATATTCCTAATCTTGTAATAGATAATCATTAATGAACATTGAAAATAGAAAATAGTCCAGATAATAATCCTATCAATATATATAATTAATAGAGACATATCTTTGTGTAACATGTTGAGTGATAATGTTCATTAAATCACTTAAAGGGTGGAAGAAATTGTTAAAAATATCATCTTTTTCCCTATAAAACAAAATTAATCAATTTTTATATTCAATTTATTTTCTCACATACGACGCATAAGAAATAACAAAAAATACACAATATATTTACAATGTTCATTCCAAAATATAAGTAAGTTATCCTAATAGTGATATGGTAAAATTCATGATCAAATGACTCACTATAATTATATCATGAACTACTCTGAGATAGGTAAATATTTAAAACTAACATTATTATTTTTATGCACCTCTCTTGGTTAGTTCATCCATAAAAATTAAAAATATGTCGTGTGTCTGTAAAAATGAACAACCATAATCCAATGAATGTTATTGAGTTTTCTTGTTGGTTAGGAACATCATTATCCTCTATTCTTTCATTGTATAAAGACATATAATCTATTTGAAATAATGACACAAAATTAATAAAAAACCACTTAATGATTATACCTCTATCATCAAATTATTTCATCTGAATACATATATAGTAGTAGTGACATAATCCACTCTTCCATTTTTGAACATTATTACTGGAATTTCTGGTCGGTTTATTAAAAAATAATATTTATATCAAATCATTTTCCGTTTTAATTAATATAAATTATCAAATAACCTATGGAAAAATATCATAAATAATCCTTATTTTTTTCATCAACCTATAATAAAATAGTTAGAATTAGTTTAATTTAAATTCTCTTAAAGACTCGTAAATCTAATATAAAAAATATCACTCATTTTCATTATAAATGATTAAATAACCTCATAATATATATATATATATATATCATGTAACATTATGTAAATAAAAAAATATAATGCAATTACTGATATCTATTTCATAGAATGAATATCTCCCTATATGACTCCATATATCTTCAATGACGTAGATCATTAAATTTGGGACAGATATCTCAAAAGATATCCTAAATTAAAATAACTCATTACTATATGTTTTTAATGATGATAACATCACATTGAATCATTTGAAATAAAAATTCTTTCAAAAAATTACATCAGAAATCGACCACTAATAATAACCATATCATAATAATCCAATGTCACATGAACTATCAATTTATAATGATGAAATAACAAAAGGTCATTTATAAAAAAGACAATTATATTAGTATGGATCCACCCAAACGAATTACTTATGACAAATATATTGGAAGAATAACCTTTATATAAATTTTATTTCATATTTCGATTACCATTATATATATTATTAAAACCATTATATATCTATATGAAACCATGATACACCTTTGTCTACCAGAAATCAATATTATAATTTCATACATTTATGCAATTCTCCAGGACCCATACAAAGTTAGTGAAACCTCGAAATAGACATGGCACCAAAAACTAAAAAATTTGAGTTCCCAAAACATAGAATTTGATACACTATGGTGAACAACTCATTATTTTAGGCAATTTATTTGATTCCTCCTTCATCAAATAATACAGTAACCTTTTTAAACTCGTCATAATAGCCGTAAATATTATCCAGGATATTTTCTATGACATTTTGGATAGCTAGGATATCCCCAAAATCTACTACAAAAAAATTTAGGGACTACATTAATTTTTTTGGAAGAAAATATAAACTGAAAGGCTAAATATGTATTCACTATGGATTAGTTATCCCAATTTATATTCGCAGTCCTCTTACTCTTCTTTATTCCACCATGGTGTCTCTGATAGCTTTTCCATGCTCACCATTATTGATATTGTAGGAACTTAACTCAAGAAAAAATTTGAAATTATCATTTTTATACATTATCTTAACATTTTTGTACAATTATAGGATCCCTAAATCTCTATATCTTCCCTTAATAAAATTATAAATCATAACCATTTTATAAAAAAGAAATCCTAAATAACATTTTTAATAAAAATCCATTTCTTGTGTAAATATTTCGTTTTTCCTTCCTAAAATACCACTATGAATGTTTTTTGATACCATTATATCATCGTTATTCTATCATCAACTTCAAGAAAATCTAAACATCTTTTGAGATACATTTTTTAACCTCTAATCACTATAAAAAATAAAATCTAACTTCATATTTAATTAGTCACATTGAAAATCAAGAGTTTAAAATTTTATTTATACAGTTATTATCAAATACCACATTCCCATCTTATCCCCTCTTTATTATCTTATCTAATTTAAGAAAGGGGTAAACATTATCCCCCATAGGATTTTTCTTGGAAATAATGGAAAATAAATCCCTTCCAAACATCAATTCCTTTTCAATCAAAAAATATTTAATAGTTAAAATCATATGAAAATAAACTATTTATAAAGAACTGGAACATTGAGTACTTAAATAATTTTTTCTTCTAAAATAAGTATGTATGTTTATACCACATCATCTTCTTCAAAACTAACAAACATAAATTAAATATAAGAGATGATACCACAATAAAATTTATTTATAAAGGATAACTTCTCCATTAATAAATATTTATTCATCACTAATACCATAATAAAATATACCCATTGATTCTGTAATACAAATATTCATTCGTACAATGTGATAAATTGTTGGATAAATTTACACATACATATATTCAGATTTCATTACTAACCCATTTTAAATACACTCTTTAAATATAACACACCAAAAATAGTTTAAACAATTAATAATAGATTAATCCATTTAGATATTTCTCTCCCTTTTTATACATTAATAGTTAAATATATAATGAGATTTATGTTTTCTTTCCCCACCCACTTCGACAAAATTAATATATAGAAAAATACAAGAGATGGGAATGAAGAACAATACCATAATCCTGAAATTGGTATGGTTTCACCCCCAACAACATCCTTTTATTACAAAATCATCCTTTGGAAGTTTCTTGGTGAACACTTGGGAAATTTAATCTTTTTTAAAAAAACATTTACATTAATTAATTTCTCTCCAAAATCTCCATGTTGAATTAAAATTTTATATCAATGTTCTGAAATATCAAGTTATAGTCCCAATTCATTAAAGGACTTTAAAAAAATAGTTTATCAAATACCAATGGTATTTAGAAATATCACTTCAAACATTACATATTCTTATTGGGAATTCATTCCCATTAATTGGGATGTTTCATTTATAGAAATAATTTATTCTAATTAATATGTCATCAATGTGATAGAATTATTTTTTATTATGTTTAATAAAAAACCCCTCTATCCAATGTCGAAAACCCCATTTGATTTTATCCTTATTTAATTAGCATATTTTATTCAATCCACACATACACATCTAAACAAATCGATGTTATATTTTCTAACAAATTTTAAAAAAACATGTTGTACCTATGATTTAACTGAAAATTAATTTTCATTAAGTAAAATTAAACGCTTATATATAGATTTTTATACGTAAAATATGTATTAATGGAAATTAAAATGTCAATTATTAATGTTGGATACAACATAATACTTATAATTTGATTTTATAATTATATTTATCTGACTTTTTTCCATTTTGAAAATTGGAGTCTTTGTTCCTACTTAATTTGGTATGGAAAATGGATTTAAACCAATCCTTTTTATCCTTTTAAAAAATTCATTATCATGAATCAATTTTTAATAGAAAAATTGATAAATGAATTTTTAAATTTTTAAGAAATAATTTATCAAAACTGCATATGAATATAAATTTAAAATAAATTTTTGATCTCTTCAGTATAAATTCCTTGAACACCTTCATCATATCTACAAAAAATATATTCCATTAACATAAAAAATATTCATAATTTATACTTAATTTCCTAGATTAATGATGATATTGTGATGAATTTTTCTATTTATAAAATTTTATTTTTCAATAAGGTGAAAAACATGTAAAAAAACTTATTATCCATGTCCTTTCACATTTAAAAAATTTATAATTTTGAAAACATAGTTCCCATATTTTTTAAGAAAAAACCTAAATACTTTCTCAATGAATACATCTTATTACAACTCACTACTAAGGAATAAAAACAATAAATCCATATATATTATCATTTTTTATATGAAACCTAAATTAAAAGACTTATTTTTATTATTTCAATCCTTTAAACCAGTTAAGAAGGATTCATAAAATTCCACACCACTAACCTATTATGAGACATTACAAACAAATCATACATTATTTATCCCAAATTATCCTTTTCAATCCAACATATTTTATAAAACCCTATTTTTCAAACAAAATCAATTTCAAACAATTTAGGAATATCTTCCATGTGTAAATATTAAATTTCTTTTCTAATTATTCATTCATATAATTGTCCCACTATTAGTTATAAAATCATTCAATTTTCATAAATAGGTTTAACATGAGATACCACTGATGTATGATTTTTTCTTCTAATAGTTTTCTACGTTTAAATTCACATGTATTTATTTCCAATGAAATTTTGGGCATCCATTTTACTTCACATCATGGTATGAGGTGTATTATATTCTCCCTAATCACTTGAAATAACTATGTACCCTTCTGCAAATTTAACATATTCAACAATTCTATCACTGTCTCAAATTTTTGAAGGTTTTTAATGAAAAGATTGTTAAAAATACTTATATTAATTTCTTATGCATCTCTTCCATAGTTCATTGTATGTTATAGTATTTTCAAATCAATTATATCAATAATTTCACTTGTCTTGTTATTATAATATTGGAATCATTTTTTCTTTGGAGGACAACTAGAAGAATTCTATCAACTCAAATTAACGCAAACATACCATGTTTTTCTCCTTTCAATTTGATGACATAGGAGATTGGATAATATTGAATATATTAAAAAAACAATTATTGTTTTTAATATAACATAGTGTCTGGTGTTAATTTTTTATATTTATGAATTGATTTTATACATAAACTATTTCTCCAATTTCATACATCTAAAACTATTTAGAGGTATCATTATTTATTAACATCATTCAATCCATCTATAAAAATATTACAACCTTCTATTTCGATATTCAATTTTCTGGAGGTTTTTATAGTATACATGGTACATAAATAATTTCATGATATTGAAGAAAAAATTAGTGTTTTATTAGTGTATTCTCCACAATTATATGCCAAACAAATTTCAAAGGATTCCCAGACTCTTTTTCAGAACATCTCATAAAAATATTTAACAAATTTAACACTGTCACGACCCCCTTCTACCATAGATTCCCCTCCTGAGCTGGAAATGGTGAAAGGGAGATAATGACCCCCCTGAGTCCCGCCCCCAGTAGGCCCCGGTGTGGCGACTAGCACCAAGGGTATGAGTATTCACAATCATGGGAGGCATTGCCCTTTTTTTATTTAAGATTAGGAAATAGGACAAGTCAACCTCAAAATGAAAAAGAACAAGTGTATATAAAAAACCAAGATAATACCACATGCATGTTTAAATAGATCTCAAACAAGGTACAAGTACAAGAAAGCTCAAAAGTACAATACCAAAAGAAACAAGACTACATCAACTGCAACAACTTCAACGGTCCCAACTAGTAGGGTCCCGCACAGCCTTGGTAGTCCTCCTGGAAAACTGAAAGTAAACATAGGGTGAGCATACAAGTATACTCAATATGGAAACCTAAAGCTCTCATGCACAAGTGGGGAGACATCCTAATGTCCCTTGAGAACAACAGAATAAACCTAGTAAGGAATTATATCCACCCAACCTCACCAGCCACACTAACCAAAAACACAATCACAACTGGTAGTAGTATATAAGAACAACAATATTGGGTACCCTGCACTATTTCCCATTAATTATCTGCTCTTCCTAATGACGAACGTCTTGACGGTTCCACACTCTTCCCAACCGCACACACCTAGGCCTCAGAACCACATACCCCACCCGCACACACCTGGGCCTCACAACCACGTATCCCGCCCGCACACACCTGGGCCTCACAACCACGTATCCCACCCACACAAACCTGGGCCTCACAACCATGTATCCTGCCCGCACACACATAGGCCTCATCCTGAAGGTTCTTGGGAAATAGAAAAACCTGCCCGAAGAAACATGGGCTAAAACCACCGCAAATGAATCCTACCCGAAGGGTTATGGGTGTAAGGTATCCTCAAGCCATCACAGCCAAGGGAAGAAGAAGCAAGAAGGAGCTAGTAACTAAGTGTCAAACACCCTCTTCCATGAAATGGGAGTGTTCGGCACAAAGTTCTCAACATGGATGAGGTGCGACAAAACACAAAGATATATAGAGAGAGAGATATATATATATATATATATATATATATATACAAAACACTCAGCACGACCTATGGATTCTAATCAGAGAACTGAGCACGTGCCTCGACACTGCCACTACAAAGCATACATACCACAAAAAACCCCATCCCCATTTAGGTTTTCATGTTTCAACAAAATCAGTTTCTTCATTCCCTAACTACTGGGAAACTATCCACAACCAACCACATCGATCGTTCATAAAGCATATCCCTGCCATCCACATATCATGTTAGGAAAACACAAGCAACACAACCAAATCCTTCTTATAAACCAATCAACCCCATTAATTACTGTTCCCATTCCATTACCATGCCCCAAAATTTATTAACTCTTCCACTTTTTATTTACTATTCACAACCCATAGATCGTTGACATTCAATCCCATCCCTACAGCCCCGCTGCCAACTTCCATAACCACAACCAAACCGTACATCATTATCCCTTTAATACCATTTATTTCAGCCCCACTACCCATCACCAACATAATATTCACACCAACCCTCAACCAAGCCAACTGCAGCCCCGCTACTCGCCCGATCCACAACAACCCACAAAACGCCCCCATCACATGCCACTTATCCAAGCCAACACCCACATGTTCATTATTTCATTTTGTTCAACTGGAGTGATCACACAAGGGTTCCCGATTTTAAATCAGCCAACTTTACGTGATTAACCAAATTCCACATTCAACGAGGTTCCATTCACAAAAACGGTCTATAAGGATAGGGAAGCATTTAATTGCACAAGCCAAGGCCCCCAATGACCATGATTTTTAATAGGCATAAGCCTATTCAATTCACAACATAACAGTAGGATAAACAAAGATAAACATAACAACTTCACCATACCCATTATTTAACCAGTTATTATCTGTGTTTAATGGTTCAACTGTTTCTCATGAAAACAAGAGGATTCCCACCCCGCATGATGCACAATTTAGAGAGACGAAGGTAAGATCCCTACCTCAACAGGTTCTGATCACAACGCTCCCCCGGATCAACATTAGAAGACATCCATCGGCGTCCGTAACTTCTGTCAAATCCCGGAAAAAACCGCCTCTGGTGGAAGTTGGAAAATAAAGGCCAAAGGAAAGACAATGTATCCAAGCTCTGAAGTTCCGCCTAGTCGTTACAATCTCATGGCCACTGACAGATTGTAAATCGGAGCTCGAACGAAGAAGTTATGTAAAAAGAGCCTTCATGTATCTTGGGAGAGCTCTGCTCAGAGGAATGGGGAGGAGAGAGGTGAGTTGAAAAGCAGGAGAGGACCCCTCCTTTTATAGGCGTGAAAAAAAAGTACACGGCGTGTACTTTATGGTACGGGGCGTGTACTCATCCATATCACAAGGTCACCACGTGGCTTCCAATAAGGCCTTCAACGTGGCAAGCGGCTGTTGATTGGTCAACACATGGTTTGAAGGTAACGCATACACAGGGAGGGACTACATGGCGTGTAGTATGGGGTACACGGCATGTAACCATTTATTTCACATAGCAAGAACACGGCTCCAACACGGCACACGGCCATTGACTGGTCAACACATGGTTTGAGGGTAACGCGTACGCGGGGAGGGACTACACGGCGTGTAGTATGGGATACATGACGTGTACTCATTTATTTCACATGGCAAGGACCGGGCTCCAACATGGCACATGGCCGTTGACTGGTCAACACACGTTTTGAGGGAAACGCGTACGCGGGGAGGGACTACACGACATGTAGTATTGTATACACGGCGTGTACTCATTTATTTCACACGGCAAGGACATGACCTTAAACACGGGGTATACCCAGTGAGTGGGTACACGGTGTGTACTCACACTACACGGCGTGTAGTTTCAAAATTCTGAAAAGTGTGGGAAAAGTACATTTTACCCTCCAAAAAACATCATGACCTTCTTTTTGGCAATGGAATGGGATGGAGAGGTCCGGGCCATTATATCAAATACCTTTTAAAGCATTCTTGTCCCCGAGAATTCAAAAGCCAACCCAGAGGATCCCAACAAGATTCCTCTTAGGTTCCTCGTTATAACCAGAACCTAACCATCAACCCTAATTATTGGTGTTAGCAATTCCTTCTCCTATGTCGATATATTATCCGCTTTAGGCGGCACTGACTTGCCTACACGGGTTCAATCGCATCCTCATTAATAGGTCTCGATTAAGAATCGGGTCTTCCCACTTCCATAAATTAGGGTTTTCAACTCGTACTGCCCCCAACCCCGCACAACCCACACACTTCCCAAACACGTGGTTTGGGGAAAATTAATTTTTCATATGTCGAGATATTATCCGCTTTAGATAGAACTGACTCGCACACATGGGTTCAATCACATCTTCAATAATGCCTCTCGATTATGAATCAGGTTTTTCCCCTTTTTCCCACACATCCGGACATGCTACACACTTCCAGAGAATAAGGAAACAAATGGTCTCACAACCAACAATCCATGTATTCCATATATCAAGGTACATAGTACAACGTCAAAACAAACCTCAGAAGAACAAGGAAAAAGACAAGTCAAAACAACTCCGGGTACTGAGCGTGCATCTGAGCCTCCTGCTCCCAAGTGCTCTCCTCAAGGACACCATGCCTCCACAACACACGAACCAACAGAATCATTCGTCCATTGAGGGTCGTCTCTTTACGACCCTCGATTCTGACTGGTCATTCCTCGAAGGTCGCGTCATCTCCCATATCTAACTCTCCCCAGTCGATAACGTGAGAGTCTTCGTGTAATTACCGACGAAGCTAGGAGACGTGGAAGACGTCATGAACCTTCTACAATGGAGGTGGCAAGGCTAGATGATATGCCACCTCGCCGACTCGCCTCAGCACCTCAAAAGGTCTGATAAACCTAGGGGAGAGATTACTCCCCTTCAAAAACCTCCTCTTCCCCCATTGAGGGAAACCTTCAAGAACACATGATCTCCCAACTCAAACTCTAATGGCCTCCTCCGACGATCAACATAAGACTTATGTCGGTCCTGGCCACTTTCATCCTCTCACGCACAAGCTGAACTTTCACTGTGGTGCTCTGTACTACCTCTGGCCCAAGAGAACCTATCTCACCAACCTCTTCCTAGAAAATGGGTGAACGACATGGTCTTCCTTACAAAACCTCAAACGGTGCCATGCCAATAGTTGAGTGGAATCTCTTGTTGTATGAAAACTTTACTAAAGACAAGTGTCATACCCATGATCCTCCGAAATCCAGAATGCATGCTCGATGCATGTCCTCTAACGTCTGGATAGTCGGCTCTGTCAGCCCATCGGTCTGGGGGTGGAAAGCAGTGCTAAGGCATAGCTAGGCGCAAAAAGCATGTTATAACCCCCTCCATACTCGTGAGGTAAACCGAGTATCCCGGGCTGAGAAAATAGTCGTTGGAACTCCATGAAAACGCACCACCTCGTCTACGTACCTCTGTGCTAAGGAACTCACCGGGACTGACTCCTTAACTGCTAAGAAGAGAGCCGATTTCGTCAGACGATCCACCACTACCCAGATAGCATCATAACCTCCCTGAGCTCTGGGTAGTCCTCTGATGAAGTCCATTGCGATGCCATCCCACTTCCACTCGGGGACATCTAAAGGATGCAACAAACCACTGGGAACATAGTGTTTAGCCTTCACTTGCTGAAACACTAGGCATTTAGCCACAAACTCTGCCACTGCTCATTTCACCCCGGGCCACCAAAACTATTACCTGAGGTCTTGGTTCATTTTTGAAAATCCTGTATGTACCGCCAAGGCTGAGCTATTGAACTCACAGAGAACTCCCTCACGCATCGCCTCCAGAACAAACAACCTTCCATGGAAAATAATTCGATGTCGGCAATCATCGGACCATACTTCTGGAGAATTCCCCTAATCGATACGATCCCACATCACTTCTTCCTTGGAGTCCCCCCACTGAGACTCTTCCACTCAATGCAACAAGGAGGACTACACCATCATTTGAAACAAACATCCTTTAACACCTTCTACCCTGGCATCCAAGTGCAAGGCTTCCAATTCACCCATCGCTTTCCAAGAATCAGAAGATTCCCAAACCACTTCCTTTTGTGACTTCCTAGTCAGGGAATCAGCCACAATGTAGCCCTTACCATCATTGTAGGAGATCTCTAAGTCATAGTCTTGGAGGAACTCGACCCATATCTGCTGCCATAAGTTCAGTTCATGCTGAGAGAAGATATAACACGGGCTCTTGTGATATGAGAAGACCACAAAGTGCTCCACAAAGAGGTAACGTCACCAAATCATTAGTTTGAAAACTACTGCTATAAGCTCTCGGTCATGGGTGACATAGTTACGCTCATGAGAGCATAACTTCCTATACCCATAATAGATCACTCCCTTCTTTTGTATCATTACGCACCCCATACCAAGGACTGAAGCATCACAAAACACCTCATACAACAACCCTTCCTCTGGAAACCTGAGTACGGGAGCACTGAACAACTTCTCCTTCAGGTAGTCGAAATCTTTCTCGCAATTCTCTCTCTATAGGAAGACTTGATTCTTCCTAGTCAAAGCTGTCAATGGAGCAGCAACTCGAGTGAATTCCGAAATGAACCTTCGATAGTAACCTGCTAGCCCCAGGAAACTACAAACTTCTGCAACGCTCTTGGGTGTTTCCCAAGAAAAAAACTACCTCTACCTTCGACAGGTCAACTAACACTCCATGTTGTGACACCATGTGCCCAAGGAAGTGTACTTCTTGATTCAAGAACATACACTTCGACAATTTCCCATAAATCTGGTGGTGTCGAAGGACTTCCAAGACTGCCCTGAGATGCTCAATGTGCTCCTCCTCTGATCTTGAGTAGATAAGGATGTCATCGATAAACACAATGACAAATCGGTCAAAAAACTCTCAGAAGACAAAGTTCATAAGTCCCATGAACACATCCGGTTCATTCATAACTCCAAACGGCATCAATAAAAACTCGAAGTTCCCATACCTACACCTGAAAGAAGTCATCGAGATGTCACTTTCCTTTACCCTCAACTGATGATATCCAGATTGTAGATCAATCTTAGAAAACCAACATGCTCCCCTCAGTTGATCGAAGAGATCATATATCCTTGGAAGGAGGTAAGGGTTCTTGACCGTTACCTGCTTCAAAATTAGGTAGTCAATGTATAGGCTGAGACCACCATATGCATTCTTTACGAACAAAACTAGATCACCCCATGGCGATATGCTAGTTCGAACAAAACCCTTCTCTATCAGATCGTCAATATTAATCCGCAACTCCCGCAACTCCGAAGGTCCCATCCGATAAGGGGCCATCGAAATCGGACGGGCACCAGGCTGTAAGTCTATCCCAAACTCAACGTCACGTCGGGGGGGGGGGGGGGGTTAGAGTCACAACCTTCTCAATAAAAACATCGAGGAACTCCCCAACAACCTCCAAGACATGCATCATCTCCATATCAGCTGGAACCACTGATAACCTGCCTAACACTGAAAGGAGAGGCTCTACACGCTGGCTTCCCACCTGATAGTTCCTCTAACCAATAAAAGCTATATGTTAACCATCCACGTCGGATAACAAGACACTTCTTCAGAAGTAGTCGATAACGGAACTAACAGAAAACAACCAATAGATGCCTAGGATGACATCGTATGGCTGCATCTGCAACATAAGGAGGTCCCCACTAGATCGATGTGGTCCCAATATCAACCAACATCCCCAACAAACACAAGATAAGCTGGTCTGTCCTCCAACTGGTGTACTCAGCACCAGGGGTACAGAAAGTCGCTCTACGTCTAGTCCCAAAGCATGGGCTAGACTAGGTGCAACAAAAGAGAGTGAAGCTCCCAAATTGAACAAAGAAGAAACGACAGTGCTGATGAAACATATCGTACCTCGCACCACCTCTGGTCCTGCTAGAGTTGCCAAATCTGCTGCGTGCAGTTGTCCAATCCTAGCTCCTCTGCCTCTCTGATGTAGAAAACCTCCCCAACCACATCTTGTTCGAGGTCCCTGAGGAGCACCCTGAGGTCGGCCTCCTCTTGCAAAGTTTACCCTCAGGGGAGCAGGGTCCTGCTGCTGCTGGAAGGGCCTCGCCGGCAACTGGTGCTGCTGAGGCGGGCGCTAAACCTGCCCACCTCCACCGTACTGCGCTCAGGTCGGGCACCGACTCTGAACGTGTCCGAAACATTCGCAAGAAAAACAATTCAGTCATGGGCTCGTGAAAAAGGGACGAGGACCTGAAGATCTAAACTGGAACTACTAGGGCATGCTCCCTACCGGTCTGAACCTGTAAGGTCCCATCACAGGAGACCTACTGCTGACTGTCTTCCCCTTTCATGAGTCCGACTGGATCCCCTCTCATGGTGCACCTCCCAACGAGTGCATCCTCTCTAAAACCTCTTCCGTCTTCTGTACTTCCAAGTATGTCAGAAGGGTGAAGGGGATGACAACAAACTGGTGCGAAGGACGAAGTGCCTCCTCCAATCGTCTCACCTGAGAATCCTCATCCGGAAAGAGATCCAGAGAAAAGTGCAGGAGATACATGAACTTGATCCCCAACTATCGTATTGACATACTCCCCTTATGAAGGGAGAGTAACTCATGACGCTTCTCCGCCTTGATCATGGAATAAAGGAATTCATCTTCGAAGTCCTTCTCAATGTCATCCCACGGAACATCTGTGTCTGTCTTCTCTTTGAGGTAGATCGTCCACCACGGACATGCCATTCCTCTCAGTTGACTGATTGCTAGGGGAACCAAGTACTCCCTCAGAGCACGGATCAAGGTAAAAGTGATCCCAAGCTCCTCAATCCACCCCTCCGTCTCCATATCTGAAGTACTACCCTCGTACTTCTTGAGGGTCTGTTGCTGGAAAGAACGGAGAGTCCTATACCACTGGTCATCTTCCTCCACTCGGTCAATCCTCAACTAATCGACCGCCTGAATCTGCTAGGCCTTGGCCGTCTTAGCCACCCAGGCATGACGTCCAGGTTCCATAGATGTACGGTAAACAAAGATCACTTTAGCCCAAGTAGTAAGAAAATTTCTCAGGGTTTTATTTTATCATTTTATTCAATTTCTTTCCGAGAACACCCAAATCAAGAAAAACACAATCATGATGAAGCATGTACCTTCCCTAGGGTCTCTACCCTGCAATCGATGCAGTCTCACTTGGTCGTTTGGTAGGCTCAGATTCCTTGCATTGAATCACGGGGGGCCATAAAATCTCGTGTCCTAGCTGGTCATCCCTGGCCTATGTCACGCACCATGATTAACCAACACTGTTTCCCTACCATCCCATGCAATCCTCACTGTTCCTAACTCCAGACTCCATCTTATCTCTCAACCATCAGCTCTAATACCATTCTGTCACGACCCCCCCCCCCCCACAAAAGACACCCGTGCTGAGATGGCAATGGTGGAAAGGAGATAATGAACCCCGAATCCCGCCTCTAGTAGGCCCCGGGGTGGCGACTATCACCAAGGGTGTGAGTTTTCACAATCATGGGAGGAATTACCCTTTTTATTATTTAAGATCAGGAAATATGACAATTCAACTTCCAAAAAGAAAAAGAACAAATGTATAGAAATAAACCCAAACCTATCCCACATGCATGTTTAAATAGTTCTGAAACAAGGTACAAGTACAAGAATGCTCAAAAGTACAATTCTAAAAGAAACAAGAGTACAAAAACTTCAACAACTACAACTATCCAAACTATTAGGGTACCGCATGGCCCTGGTAGTCCTATTGGAAACCTGGAAGTAAACATATGGTGAGCATACAAGTATACTCAGTAGGGAAACCTAAATATCTCTTGCACAAGTGGGGAGACATCCTAATGTCCCGTGAGAATAATAGAAAAAACCTAGAAAGAAATTATATCCACCCAACCTCACCAGCCACACTCACCAAAAACACAATCACAACAAGTAGAAGTATATAAGAACATGAGTATTGGGTACCCAACACCATTTCCCATTAATTAGCTTCTCTTCCTAACGGTGAACGTCCTGATGTTGCCACACTCTTACCGTCTGCACACACGTGGGCCTCAGAACCAAATACCCTGCCCGCACACACCTGGGCCTCACAACCACGTATACTGCCTGCACACACCTAGGCCTCACAACCACGTATCCCGGCCGCACACACCAGGGCCTCACAACCACGTATCCCACCCACACACACATGGGCCTCATCCCAAAGGTTCTTGGGAAATATTAAAATCTTCCCAAAGAGTCTTGTGTTAAAACCACCCCAATAAAAACCTACCCGAAGAGTCTTGGGTGTAAGGTTGCCTCAAGCCATCACAGCCTAGGGTAGAAGGAGCATTAAGGAGCTAGTAACTAAGGGGAAAACACCCTCTCCCATGAAATGGTAGTGTTCAGCACTAAGTGCTCAACATGGGTGAGGTGTGACAAAACACAAAGATACATATATATATATATATATACAAAACACTCATCCCGACCTATGGCTTCTAATCAGAGAACTGAGCATGTGCCTCGGCACTTCCACTACAAAGCATGCATACCACAAACAACCCCAACCCCATTTAGGTTTTTTTGTTTCAACAGAATCAGTTTATTAGTTCCCTAACTATTGGGAATCTATCCACAACCAACCACAATGATAATTCGTAAAGTATATCCCTGCCATCCACAAATCAAGTTAGGAAAACACAAGCAACACAACAAATTCCTTCTTATTAACCAACCAACCCCATTAATTACTATTCACATTCCATTTCCTTTCCCCAACATTTATTAACTCTTCCACTTTTTATTTATTATTAACAACCCATAGTTTGTTCACATTCTAGCCCATCCAAGCAGCCCCGCTGCCAACCGCCATAACCACAAACACACCGTACATCATTATCCCTTTAATACCATTTATCACATCCCCTCTTCCCATCACCAACATAATATTCACACTAACCTACAACCAAGCCAACTGCAGCCCTGCTACTCGCCCGATCCACAATAACCCACAAAATACCCCCATCACATGCCACGTATCCAAGCTAACACCCACATGTTCATTATTTCATTTTGTTCAACCGGGGTGATCAGACAAGGGTTCCAGATTTTAAATCAGTCAACTTTACGTGATTAACCAAATTCCACATTCAACAAAGTTCCATTCAAAAAACGGTCTAGAAAGATAGGGAATCATTTAATTGTGCAAGCCAAGGTCCCCAATGACCGTGATTTTTAGTAGGCATAAGCCTATTCAATTCACAACATAAAAATAGGATAAACAAAGATAAACATAACATCTTCACCCTCTCTGTTCTTTAACCATTTATTATCTTCATTTAATGGTTCAACCATTTCTCATGAAAACAAGAGGATATCTACCCCACATAATGCACAATTTAGAGAGGTGAAGGAAAGATCCCTACCTCAATAGGTTCTGATCACAACGCTCCCCCGGATCAACTTTAGAAGACGTCCTTCTGCGTCCGTCACTTCTATCAAATCCTGGAA
Organism: Viscum album; assembly: GCA_963277665.1. NCBI lineage: Eukaryota > Viridiplantae > Streptophyta > Magnoliopsida > Santalales > Viscaceae > Viscum > Viscum album. The sequence continues at coordinate 1,542,098,764 of OY728161.1, read as the reverse complement.
AAACCTCCTCAGGTGGAAGTTGGATAAGAAAGGCCGAAGGAAAGACAACATATCCATGCTCAGAAGATCTGCCTCGTCGTTATGATCCCGTGGCCGTAGCCGGATCGTAAATTGAACCTCGGACGGCAAAGTTATGGAAGAAAAAGAGCCTTCAAGTCTTTTGGGAGAGCTCTACTCAGAGGAATGGGGGGGAGAGGGGTGAGTTGAAAAATAGGAGATGAACCCTCCTTTTATAGGTGTGAAAAACAAAATTAGACGGCTTGTACTTTATGGTACACGGCGTGTACTCGGTCATTTCACATGGTCACCACGCGGCTTCAAACATGGCCTTCAACGTGGAACGCAGCTGTTGACTGGTCAACACACTGTTTGAAGGTAATGCATACGCGGGGAGGGACTACACGACATGTAGTATGGGGTACACAACGTGTACCCATTTATTTCACATAGTAAGGACATGGCTCCAACACGGCACACGACCGTTGACTGGTCAACACACGGTTTGAGGGTAATGCGTACGCTGGGAGGGACTACACGACATGTAGTATTGGATACACAACGTGTACTCATTTATTTAACACGGCAAGGACACAGATCCAAAATGGCACATGGACGTTGACTGGTCAACACACCGTTTGAGGGTAACGCGTACGCAGGGAGGGACTACACAGCGTGGAGTATTGGATACACAGCGTGTACTCGTTTATTTTACACGGTAAGGACACAACCTTCAACACGGGGCATACCCGGTGAGGGGGTACACTGCGTTTACTTACACTACATGCCGTGTAGTTTCAAAATTCTGAAAAGTGTGGGAAAAGTCCATTTTACCCTCCAGAACACTTCGTGACCTTCTTTTTGACAAAGGAATGGGCCGGAGAGGTCCGGGCCATTACAAACACCTCTTATTTAGGTTTCATAAAAGTAATGAATGACATATGAGTAGATTAATGAAATAAAATAAATTTAATGAAAAATGCATTAAAAAGAGTAAATATTTATAAAAAAAATCTGTTTTTAATATTGTAAAGTATTATATATATATATATAGTACATAGAAAATCCAAAAACCCATTATTTTGTTAATAGAGATCATTACATTATTCAATAATTGAACCCAATAAATTTAAAATAGTACAATGGGAATAAATAAATAAATCTATAATAAATAATTTAATTTGAACATTTTCATCACCATGATCTTCTAGAATCATCACTCGCATGAACAACAATATGGAATAGATTAAAAATAGTAGTAAAGTAAACAATATTTTTTAAATATAAAATATAGTCCATATGTATAATTATATTGAATGATGTAGAGAGGGATTAAGTGGTTTTTATTAGTTATAATATGTCTATTTTCATTTTAATATATTTTTTGAATTATAACCTAACGATTAGAAATAGTAACACGATGATTGGAAATTGTAATTGGGCCGTTTGAAAACTAATTTTACAAAATAATAATAAAATGTATTATAAATTTAACTTATATTAAGTTATTTATGAAAATATATATATCATAATGCTTAAAATAAGTACCCTGATTGTGAACTAAAAATAACAATATTTTTTCATCAAAATTTTACCGTGATAAGTACATTTTTTTAAAAAATATTTTTTATATTAGAAAATTAAATTAAATTTTTTAGATTAATATATTGGTAAAATTAATATTAATTTTATAATAATTTTTTTATAATTTCTAGTGGTTTGTATTTATATATTTTTTAAATACTTCGACCTTTATTTTAATAATAATGAAATAGTTTTTTCCACAGCATGTTTTAAACGACAACATTCATGATGTAATAATGACCTAATAAATAATATAATACTATTCTCAAACAAAAACATTTTTATTAAGTTAAATAATTCTTGAAATTCAATTTCAAATCCTAAAAATATTCCAAATTATAGAAGTATAATGTGAAACATTAAATAAACATTCTTATTTTTTCTCCTTTCATTTTGTTTAAACTAAAAAAGTGAATTATAAACTTGTATTAAGTCCCCATATATAAATATTTTATTAAGATTTATTTAAATATTTTATAAATTTCAAAATTATTATTTTTACAAAAAAATATATTATATTCAATGTTTTATACAAAAACACCCATCTTCACAAGAATAAATATACCCTCTCTAACCCCTAGGAAAACCATTTTACAAACACTTCCCAAATCCAAATAACTAGACAAATGTCCAAACATAAACACCTAAAAAACAATTTTTTATATTCTATAATAGTCGAATTCCAATCATTAATGATGTTTAGTGTCATATAAAAGGAACAACATTGGGAAAAAGGTAATTCCCATGCTTGTTTTTATTGAGATATAATTTTCTAATTCCATGTCTTAATTTGATTTTCTAATACCAAAATTCTTGAAACAAATAAAATATTACGTTAATATTATATTTATTATGTTAATATCTTATGAAAAAGGTATATCCCACACATACTCATTGTTAAATATCCCATTAACAATCAGTGAGCCTCCAAAAATTATGTTTCCAACACTCCAATTATCAAATCCATTGTGGATGAGTATAATATATTATAAAAAATATCTAAATATCTAAATATATTTATTTATAATATTACAAAGTTAACCATTATATTTTATAAATTTTAATAAATTAATATCATTAATTTTTTTTATCATATCTTATTTCAATGAAAATATGGTATCAAAACATTTCACCTATAATTATGGGATTTAATAAATATAATACAATAATTATAATTGATCAATAGTGAAAAATGAACCTAATTCACCTATTCTTCAATTTTTAATAAAACAATTCTGATAATATTATAGGTGGAAAATAGATGAAATAAACCTCGAGCTAATGTATAAAGATTCACAAAACCAACTCATTCTTTCTAGGTTTCCCCCTTTTGAAATTATTATTTTTAAATATATTATTGTAATGTTCATAAAATGGCTTTCCACTGTTTTCCCATTTTACCCATTTGGATATTGATATACCTACCCCACTTGTATGATATTTTAGACAATTTCAAATATTTTTTAAATTGAACTTATATTCCACAAAACATTACATTTACTCTTCTTGAGTTGTTTCTTATCTAATCATGAATTTTTATTTTTTATAAAAAAAATATTATTTATATAATTCATTTGGTAAACATAAAATTTATTCATTAAAGAATATTTAATGATACATTTATGAAACAAAATCATTTTCATGGGATGATTTCATGACTACAATGGTAATATCTTTCTGTTCCATGTGGAATGCATGACTATGAATAATTTATCATGTAATGGGTGGTCTTATAACTATATATCACTATAATTCATTAGGTTATAGGAAATATCTCATAGTTTTATGTGTATTATAGATTAACATGTTCTATATTGGTATAAAATTATTATTATTATATTTATTCTAATATGTTATCCATTAACGTGATATTTTATTTGTAAGTAACATTGTGCAGTATTTGCCCACTATGTTATAATGGTTAATTTTTATACATATGACACATTTCAGTCCTTTTTTAAAAAATATCTTCCATGATTATAATTATAATATTATGATTAGGATATCATGATGATGATGATTCTAACTAATATATTATTGATTTATGTCTCTTATTCCTCCCATCATATTCTTCCCCAACTACGCATTTAGTTTACACCTTTATTTGATGCATATTTTTAGGTATAAGAGTGTGTTATTTTTTAGAAAATAAAATCTCTATCTCGATACTATAGGTTTTTATAGCCCTTGCCCAAAATTTCATATGGGTAATAATCCCAAATATAGATAACATGGTATAAACTTAATCATTACTCAGTTCATAATAGGGGCCTTTATATACACCAATTTTAACAGTTCTTAGGTATAGGCTTTTATTAATCACAATCTATAAAAACCATTCTAAATGATGTGTAGCTAAAATAATTACCTCCTTAAAAGATAGAAAATATTAAAGTACATGATCCTAAATTCATCATTTAAAAATATTTTAATTCTATTCAAATATATCCCATTATATATTATAATAAAATTTAATAATACATGAGAATAAATTTGTTATGAAAACTTTATTTTCTTTTGTTTTTTAGAAAAAACTTATTTTTTAAATAATGGTGGAAACCCAAATTAACCAGAAAAATAATACATTTTTTGTACAATAAAACAATTTTATAACTAAAAATCCCATGGAAATGGGAATTATGGTTCAAAACATCATGGAATTTCATTTATTGATTTCCATTTCTGTTAAAAATAAACTAATCCATTTGGAACTTCATACTTAGTCCAAGAACAAGAATAAAAACATTTAGTCTCATATATTACAATACCCAACTATATTATTTACATAGATGAATATATTTTTAATGGAATTGGGGGTTAACATAATAGAAAATATCTTCTTTGTGATACACTATTCTGGGAAGGATAAGGATGATCTTTTAATTAAAAACATATGAGGATGAAAATTTGTTATTAATGATAATTAATGTGAAATCCAAAAATTAAAAAGGAATAAATGGATTTGGAAATCATAAATATGATGCTTCTTAAAAATTATTTCTCTTTAACCCTTCATAAAGTGATGGAGATATAATTAATTGAATTGATGGTGCATGTGGAAAATTTCACAAGGATTTTAAGATACTCCTCAGTTATTTTTATGGACATCAAAATAAAAATAGATAACTTTTTTTTATATTTTTATAACCACACTATATAAATGGTCTAAATATCTGAGACATTAGATATTACAAAGATGTAGTCTCAAGTGGTCTCAACTGATAGATAGTGTTTTGATAATGGTCCAATGGATATGGATATATAAAAATATGAATATAATTTAAAGCAAGAAGATCATATGAATAGTTGGGAATATTATCCATCCACCAACACATACTAGATTTGGAATGAATTATCATAGGAATTAAATCAAAGGGAAAAATAAATTCTATAATTTTAGTATATAAATCCACAAAGGTCTTTAATGATGAAGAGAAAAAAAATATTCATTCCAACATGGTTTTCGAATTGAAGTCACATCTTAATACACCACCCACAGTTAAATTATTCAACTATAAAGAGAAAGGGAATTGTGGAATGAATTACACTAAATAATATTTCTTCAACTATAACCAATTCTAAACACACTAAAATTCAGGTTAGATTATTAATTCTTATGATATAACCACTACATAATTAAAACATTAAAATAATGTCCTATAATGAATAAATCTTTTTTCCTCAAGAATTGGAATAGAATTTGGTTTTGGTTTTATTAAATAAATTATATATTGTTTGTATTATAAAATTATGGACTGGAAACCCCGGTACCATAAAAAAAGAAATATATAAAAACACGAAATAGTGAAAACATTTAAATTCAAGTATAATATTCAACTAATGTTATAATCTATGGGGAGATTTTTTAAAACGAATATTGTTATCCTTGATTTTTTGAATTTGATACTATATTGGGTGCATATTAGATCTCATTATATAGATCTAATATAAACTATTATTAAAATGGATTATATTTTGATATTATGAACCATCCCATTCTCTTGAACAGTTTAAATTATTATTTTCAATCTCTATAGAAAAATAACTCAAAAGTGTTGGTGGTGGAACACACTAAAGATGCATAACATGAAAAAATGGTTGAATCAATACTATGAATCAATCATTATGAAATTATTATTAAAAGGGAATATATTAATATTTTTATTAAATAGTTCCCAAATGTACCATAAATGAATAGGGAGATTTATGAATATAGTTTATACAAGTATCATGTCATATCTCCAAATTCTATAACAGGATGACACCTATAGAATTGGGGAAGTAAAATTGGAAACAACAATTGAATTTTCAAAAAGGGTTCATATCTCATAGTGCATCACCATGGGGTGAAATTATTGCATTTTCAATAAAATGGATGGGTATTTATTGTTTTTCATCGATTATTGGGATCCCAAAATGATCACCATAAACAAAAATTATACACTATAGTGTATTGATTACTTGTCCTGTCAATATCTAGCTGCTCTATAATTCACAAAGGGATATAATTAATCAATATATCTTTATATAAATGTGAATAAGTAATATATTAAAAAGATATCATTCAATTCATTGTACAAATACTATTATATTTTAGTGATTCCATTCACTCTTACTAATTACCCTAAAAATCATGGATATTATTAATAATGTTTTAATAAGAAATAATGATATATTTATGGTAGTCATTATTGATGATATTTTTATTTATACTAATAGTAAGGATTAACCAGAAGATTATATTTGGTTTCTCTATGTGAGACAATGAAATGAGATAATTGTAAGAACCTAGATCTTCTTTTTCAGGTATGTATTTCTTTTCCATGGAGTTTTTGAAAAAAGAAGAGTTTCTGGAAATTTTCTACATACACGTCTTGTGCGTTATGAGTACAAACCGTGTCATGCCATGCCGCATGAGGCCGTATATTGGTCATGTAGTAGACACGCACATGGTCATGTGGGTAACATGGAGGCCGCCTAAAGTAGAGTACGGAAAAGAAAGTACATGCTGTGTACTTCAAAAGTATATTCCATGTACTTTATTTTTTCATTAAATTCACCATGGTCACGTATGATAGACAGAACTGACACTTCTAGGTCTGGTTCATCCAATAGAGAGGGTACAACTGCAGATCTTCGAAGATCCCTCGAGCCTCCGTCCATCCTCCAAATTGAACAATGTCGATTGCGTTGGAATCAAATCAATGAGTTCTCTCTTCTGCTGGATCTTCATTTCTTGATTCTTATTATTTTCCATGTTATCATGGGTTGATGTTTTTAGGATTTTTTATAGATCATCAACATTCTAAGGAGATTCGAGATTTGAGGTTCAAGTATATTAATCTCTTAATCCCAATGTAGGTGGTTTGTGCATTTTTGTAGAACGCCTTTGAGTTTCATTTGAAAATTTTCCCAATACCCATGAATGATGTTTTTCGCGTTTACAGTTGTAGCCCTTTTATTTCTCTACAATGCTGGTATGTCTGAGTATTTTTTTATTGTTTGTGATTAGGGATAATTTTTGTGCTTGGATGTATTTCCCATGCATGTTTGGCCTGTTTGGACCTTTTGGTCTTGATTTATTTTTAGGCTGCTGTTTACTTTCCCATGCCTCCTATTGTAGGATAGACTGATTATTGTTCTAATGTACTATTGTGCTGTAGAATGATAGGCAAGTAGTTATTGAAGTTTAACTTGGCCGTTACGCCCCGCTACCCTTGATTTCCTTACAAGCCTCTGTGAGCACCTACTGTATAGACCATATGGAGAATGGACGTTCAGGGATTCTCCAGAGTGTATATATTTTACGATGAGATACCATATGGGGAGTTGATGTTGAGTGCTTCCTCATAGTGTTTGTAGTTCCATGACGCGGCCCACAGAGGGAATGTGATTTAAGTTCTTCCCTAGAGTGCCTTTTGTTACGATACGAGAATATAGGGGGAATTTAAGGTGAGTTCTTCCTCAGAGAGTCAATTCATAAGTAGAAACTGAGGGGTTAGTCTGAATGTATTGCCCATAGGGTGGCTTGAACATGTTAGATAGGACCAGAGGGGAGAGGCTGTGAGTACTTCCCAGAGGGTTACCTTGTGTTTAGTTGCTTTATTGTCTTGTTAGGTGGGACCAGAGGGTTTAGACTGAGACTGCTTCCCAGAGGGTTACCTGTTTCTTTACCTGCTTGTTAGTTATTTCTTGACACTAAACCGTGGATTGATTACTATTGAGTACCTTCCTTTTTACTACTTTCTTTACTTTTTCTTACCATATACTTTTTGACTTTTAGAAACAGACCTCTTGGTGGTTGCCCACTGGGATTAGACTCACACCCTATTTGGGCCATGCTTTTGGGCCCAAACAGATTATATTGTTGCAGGTCTAGACAAGGGAAAGTGCCCCTCTACTTCAGGTACATGACTAGCTGTGGAGATGGAGAGTATGGGGCCAAGCTATGCTTGCGATACTGAGGAGTTGTTTCCCTTTTATTTTTCATCTTGGTTTAGTACTATTTTTATTCCAGCATTACAACTTGTTTGGCTATTTTCCTAGACATATGTATCATGCATCATTTATATATATGTTCTCCTGTTGTTTCATTATTTTACTCTTCCACTGTTTACTATTGTTGGTTATTTCGTACTTCCGCTATTGTATGTATTTTTTTTACTTCCACTATGTACTATGTCAACGAGGACATAGTTTCACCACTATCACACCCAAGGTCTTCACTTCTGGTCGGCAGCCTCTGGCGTTCAGGGAAATGTGCTTGGGGTCATGTGACGAACTGGGTACATGCCGCCTCTGGGTGGCTTCTAGAACTAGGACATTACAAAGTGGTATCAGATGGGTTCTTTTCTATTGAGATAATTTTTGGAGCCTTTATCCAGAGATAAGAAAGAATAGGTATTTGTTAATAAGTTGCCTCCAAGAGTAGCTAACCCGTGTACAAGGAAAATAAAATCTACCTCATTACTGTGAAAAAATTGCAATTTTATTGTTGATTCGATTTCACTGTTGGGTGATTCACATGTTTTTTGAGGTTACCATTGATGTTATTGATGTTCAATTTCTGTCGCAACTTGATGAGATGAGGGAATGTCATCGCATGCATCATATAGGCACTTGTTAGAAATCACATTTAATGCATTCTTTCCATTCCATCTAGGATGAAATTGCAATTTCATGTTGTTGTGATAGATGTTGTGTAGAATATGCATGTTGTTGTGAGATATTCATTGATAGAAATACATGTTATTTGATAGGGAATTGTTTGTAAGGTTTTCTTTGAATGAATGCCAAAATTTGGTTCATGAGGTGTTATGGCCCCTCATGGACCGTAATTTTGTGGATCATTGACTTGATACTTTGTTATAACATGTTTTATATGCCAAACTTTGATTTGTGGGGAGTATGGGCCCTCATGGATCATAATTTGGCACATTCAGTGTTTGTTTCAGTGTTTTCTAGGTTACGATGTTGTTTTTGAGGCTTATAGTCCAAAAAAAACCCAGAATACACCCCATGTAGTGTTATGTACATACCATGTGTTCTTCTGTTCGTGAAGAAACTATTTTTCTTAAGTGCATGTTGTGTACCTTATGTACACGCCGTGCAGTCTCAAACTGTGTCATAGGCTATGTGAGAAGAGACAGGGGACAAGGAATTCATTAGTAACATGTCATGTATCAGTTGTGCACGCCCTGTGGTGCCGACCCTGTGTCTGCCCGTGTAACCAATAACACGGATGGCTAAAACCTTGAGCTATACATTCCATGTCTACTTGCAACACGCCATGAAAAATTACCCAGGTACCCAGCTGTGTCATGAAAAACATGGATTGGTGTTAACCTTTCACGTACATTGCGTGTTCTTCCTAAACACGCCATGTATTATGAGTCGTGTTTCAAGTCGTGTCACTGAAAACACTAGCCAGGTGAAGCTTGTCAAGTACATGTCGTGTCCAACATGAACACGCCGTGTAGTCTTGCCTTAGGAGAGTTATGTGGCTTAACCGTGAAGAGGGACTCAGGCAAGGGAAAATGATTCAAGTACACTCCATGTGTTAGGAGAACACATTGTGTGTTTGGGGTGTTACACAATCAGTTTAGGAAGGAGTAAATGCACATGTAAATTACTTAAGGGAACATGCCATGTAAGAAATGTACATGTCGTGAATTTATGTTTTATAAAACATGAATTCCTTCTTTCACCTATTCCCTTTTTACACAACTTATTTTCAGTCATTGATGACCTTGATCTAAATGTGTATGCTTGAACTTGTAGATTCATTCCATCGAGACTTCCTCTGGTTGTGCTCTAGTTTCCAGACGGTGATCAGACACCGGACATGGCTGATTAGGGACAACCTGAAGATCCTCCAGTTGTTCCATCCTTGGAACCTGCCATTGTACAAAATATAAGTGTTAACGCACAGTTCAGAGAGGCCTGTCTAAGGAGGATACCGACCTTTCAGGGAGCCCTGCCTCCTAACCCATTGATGGTTGATTTGATGCGGGTCATCAAGTAGTAGCATCCTCCAACATTATAAACGGTTGGAGGACCCCATGTTGTAGAGTCATGGCACGAAGACATGGTGGCGATCTTTGAGAATCTAGAGATGCCTCCAACGAGTAGGGAAATCCCGCTAACTATATGCTTCAAAACTCCACCAAGAGGTGGTCAGATTTGATCTCATAGGCGGGATTCCATAATGTCATGGCGTGGGAAGAGTTGAGCACATCGTTTATGAATACTTTTATCTAGACACCTTAAGGGGCGATCGAACCTGAGATTTTATGAGTCTGGAGTAGGGTAATCGTTCTTTTATGTTGTATTCTTCCTAATTTACCAAGCTGCAGTGCTTCACACCTTTTTTAGGAGGCGAGTAGTTTTTCATTGCAATGAATTTCAAGGATGGCCTCAGACAGGACATCCTCTCTCAGGTGAATATCATCATGATGGATTCCATCGCTTCCATCGTCAACTAGGAACTGATCACATAGGGAAATATAAGAAAATATGGAGTTGTGAGCTAGGGAGGCTCAACATCTAGATTTAGTGCTTCACCCGCGGATAGCTTGAAGTGTTGTAGGGAGAATACATGGGGAGATCTAAGTTGGCGGGATGCATCTTCTGGTATCCAGTTGGTGTGCTACTCGTGTGGGAAAAATGGGTATACAAGGCCACGGTGCAAGATAGACCTAGTGGAGTTCCAATCTTGCTATAAGTTTGGACACCTTCAGAATTTCTGTCAATTCTTCTAAACAGCTGCAAGTGACCGGGGTTCATCTATAACTCCTCGTATAGGATCAGCTACACCAGTTTTTCACCAGTCTGGGAACTAGAGTTCTTCCATCCATTCAGGACGAGATGGAGGTAATGGTCGTGGTAGTCAGTCACCAGGCTACCAGCAGTAGCAAGGTGGATCAGCTCAGTGTAGAAAGGCAGGGTCAGAGGGATACGGAGCATGCCCGGATTTTTCAGTATAGTAGACCCATCCGGAGCAGGATCCCGGCCCCTCTACAGTTCTAGGTATGACCTTGGTTGCCTCGATTTTATCTTCATCTCTTTTCGATACTGGTGCTATGCATATATTTATATATTCCACTGTTATGGATAGCCTTGGGCTCTATATATTTTATTCTGTTGATGTTATAACATTAGACTCTCAGTTGGGGACAAGAACATCTGGTGTACGTCAGGGCATAGAGTGCCCTCTTGAGGTTGGTGGGTTTCACTTCCTTTGGGATCTCTATGTCCAAGAGATGATAGGCTATGATGTCATTCTCAGAATAGACTGGCTAGTTCCCTTCCAGGCAGTCATCGAATGTTATCGTTGCAGGGTGAGTTTCATTTCACTAGAGGGTGGATCTTTTCTTCATAGGGGTTAATGGGATGTCCACGCAAGCAGGGCGGGTCCAGAGCATCATAGGCTGGGATGAGTTAATGCCCAGATTGCTAGTCGATATATGGAAGATCAGGGGACTTCTCAGTTAGACTTTCCTCTAGTGGTGGATCATTTCAGGGACGTCTTTATAGAAGAAATTTCTAGTTTTCCTCTGCAGCATGAGGTAGACGTTTCTATTGATCTTGTTCTAAGAGAATCACTGGTGTGCATTTATCCTTATAGGATGGCTAAACTAGAGTTGCAGGAGCTCAAGAAGCAGTTGGAGTAGTTGTAGACAAATGGTTTTATCTGACTCATTACTTCTCCTTGGGGTTCACCTATCTTGTTTGCAATGATGGTAGACAGTACCCTTAGGCTTTGTGTGGATTATCAAAAGCTGAACCAGTAGACGATCAAGAACTGATATCCCCTGCCTAGGATTGTTGATATCTTTGATCCTATTTGAGGAACTTGGGTGTTATCAAATATTTACATGAGGTTCAGTTATCATTAGATTCACATTAGATCATCTGATATACCTCTTACAGCCTTCGAGATCATGTATGGGTTATACGAGTACTTCATTATGCCTTTCTGTCTCACGAACGTGCCTATAGTTTTCATGGCACTGATGACCCGAGTGTTCCATCCATACTTGGATACCTTTATTGTGGACTTCGTGGAAGATATCTTTGGGTACTCTCACACTCTACTTGACCATGCAACCAATCTTGAGATTGTTCTGATTACACTGAGTGGGCATCAGTTATATTCTTATCTCTCAAAGTGTCACTTTTGGATGGATCAAATTCACTTCTTGGGTCATGTTATCTCATAGGTAGGAGTGTCAGTATACCCCGATAAAGTGAGAGTAGTAGCTTCTTGGGAGAATCCAAAGAATGTATTTGAGGTGTGGAGCTTTCTAGGGATGGTTGGACACTATAGAAGCTTCATAAAGGACTTCTCAAAATTAGCAGCACCACTGACAGGTCTGACTAAGAGGGGTGTAAAATTATTGTGGTCATATTATTGTGAGTTATGATTTACGGAGATCAAATAGAGATTGACTTCAGCAACGATACTAGTATTTCCATAGAAAGGCAAGAGCTATATTGTTTATTATGATGCTTCAGGTATCAAGCTAGGAGCTATGCTTATGCAGGAAGACGAAGTCATTGCGTACGGGTCTCGGCAGTTGAGACATCATGAGAGGAACTACCCGACCCATGATCTGGAGTTGGCATCTGTTGTTCATGCCCTATACTATTAGAGAAATTACCATATAGGAGAGAATTATTTGGTTTTCAACGACCATAAGATCTCAAGTAGATCTTCACTCAACGTGATCTGAATAGGAGACAACGAAGTTGGGTTGAGTACCTTTAAACTTTTGACATTGAGCTTGACTACACACCTAGGAAAGGCAACGCAGTGGCTAATGCATTAATTAGGAGGACTCAGATACCGACAGTTTAGAAGGCTATTATTGAGTGGCACCTGATGGCCCTATTCTTGGATATTCATTTGGAGGTGCAGGACAGACATGGGAAGAAATTTCATTCTTCTATAGATGTTACCTCTACTATTCTAGATCAAGTACGAATGAGGCAGTTATCAGATTCTGAAGGCCTAGATCTACAAGAAAGCATGTCATGAGGGGACCCCATTCCTAGATGAACCATTGGCAAAGATGAGATCTTTCATTTCTAGGGATGCGTATGGGTTCCAGCAGATATACGCGAGGAGATGATGCATGATTTCTATTCCTCAGTTTGGGAAGTTCATCCTGGTGTCACCATGATGTATCATGATTTACACTGTCAGTATTGTTGGCTATGTATAAAGAGGGACATTGTTGGTTTCATCATGAGATGTTCCACTTATCAGCAGGTAATGGAGGATCATTAGTGACCAAGAGGGATTCTCCAGAAGTTACCCATTCCCATGAGGAAGTGGAACGACGTCGCAATTTATTTCCTAACAGGTTTGCCAAGATCACCTCATTGGAATGACACAGTTTGGGTTGTCATTGACAGTCTTAAAAAGAATTCTCGCTTTTTTTCGATTAAAGAGACATTCAGTGTTGATGAGATGGGATGGTTATACATCTATGAAATTTTACACCTTCATGGAGTTCCACACTCCATTGTTTTGGATAGGGATGCTTGTTTAACTTCTCATGTCTGGATGGGGATTCAGAAGGCTTTGGGTACATAGGTACTTTTGAGTACAGCTTACCAACCCCTGACAGATTTCCAGTCTGAGCATACAATTCAGGTACTTGAAAACTTTCTCTGAGCATGCATCTTGGATTTTGGAGGTTCTTGGGAAAAGAATATACCTCTTATAGTGTTTTCCTACAATAATAGTTTTCAAACTACTATTCAGATTCCACCTTATGAGGATTTGTATGGTAGGACGTGCCGATCCCCTTTATGTTGGCTGGAGGTAGGAGAGGTAGCTTTGCTGGGACCTCATCTTGTGTAGGAGACCACAGAGTAGATAGAGGTGATTCGTAAGAGGATGGCTACTGTGCAGTCTCGACAGAAGTATTATGCTGATAAGCAGAGATGACCTCGGAAGTTTGAGGTCGGGGATTAGGTTTTCATGCGTGTCACATAGAGGTTGGGACTCAAGAGGATTATAAGACAGTGTAAGCATATGCCAAGGTAGGTCGGGCGGTTCGAGGTGTTAGAGAGTGTTGGGCCGGTTTCCAGTCGGTTTCAGTTACTTTAGAGGTACCAGGCTATGCATGATGTTTTTCACGTCTCTCAACTTCGATGTTACCTTTTAGACCTGTCACATGTCATTCAACTAGAGGAGGTTGAGCTCGAATTGGATGCGTCTTTTGAGGGTCATCCTATTGTAATTTTTGATCGAAGTACAAAGGTTCTCCCTAGAGAGTCTATTCCTCTGGTACTAGTGTTGTGGTAGCACGGGTGAGTCTAGGATGAGACTTGGGAGAGGGAGGCAGACGTACGATCACAGTGGCAGGAGTTGTTCTGGGTTTCTTCTTCTACACCACCTTGTTAGGGAAATTCGAGGATAAATTTATTTAAGGGGAATGTTTGTAATAATACAGATCATCCTACCAGGTATGTTTATCTTTTTCGGGGAGTTTTTTAGAAAATATGAATTTCTTAAAATTTCATAAGTACACAACGTGTATTTTATGAGTACATGCTATGTACTACCTTTCCGCATGAGCCCGTGTGATGGCCATGTAGTAGCCACACACATGGTCCTGTGGAGTGAAAAGGAGGCCACCTAAAGCAGAGTACGAAAAAGGAAAGTACATGCAGTGTACTTTCTTTTTTTTTCCTTAAACACACCAGGGTCACGTATGACAGACAGAACCATCTTTTTCAAGGTCTGGTTCGTCCGAGAGCAAGGATACGATCGCGGATCTTTGATGATCCCTTGAGCCTCCATATGTCCATCAAATTGAAAACCTTCGTATGCGTTGGAATCACATCAGTGAGTTCTCTATTCTACTGGAGCTTCATTTCATGATTCTTCTTCTTTTCAAGGTTATCATGGGTTAAATGTTTTTGATGTTTTTTTAGATCATCAACGTTGTAAGGAGAATTAACATTAGAGGTCCAATTATATTTAACTCTTAAACCAGAGGTAGGTGGTTTTTTCCTTTCTGTTGAATGTATTTGAGTTTCATGATCAAATTTTTCCAATACCCATGAACAAGGTATTGCTCGTTTACCATTTTAGACCTATTGTTTCTCTTCTGTGCCGGTATGCTTGAGTAGATGTTTATTTTTTGTGAATAGGGTGAATTTTTATGTTTGGATGTATTGGCCATGCATGTTTTTCTTGTTTAGACCATTTGGTCTTGATTGATTGTTAGGATACAGTTTACATTCACACACCTAGTATTGTAGGATGGTTTGATAGTTGTTCTAAATTGTTATTGTGTTGTAGAATTCTAGCCAAGTAGTTCTTGAGGTTTACCTTGGTCATTACGTGCTGCTACGCTTTCTTGACATACATGGGGTCATGAGAACCTGGTGTATAGACCATTGGGAGAATGGAAGTTGATGGATTCTCCAGAGTTTCTTTATATTTTACGATGCAGGACCACATGGGAAATTGACGTTGAGTTCATCCTCGTAGTGTCTATAGTTCGTCAACGCGGGTCACAAAGGGAATGTGACATAAGTGCATCCCTAGAGTGCCTTAAGTAACAATACAAGGCTATAGGGGGAATTGATGGTCAGTGCATCCACAGTGAGTCTATACATAATCTAAACCAGAGGGGTTATACTGAGTGTACTGCCCAGAGGGTGGCTTGAAATTGTTAGGTAGTACAAGAGGGGATAGGTTGTGAGTACTTCCCAGAAGGTTACCATGTGTTTAGCTACATTATCATCTTGTTAGGTAGGACCATAGGGGTTACACTGATAGTGCTTCCCAAAGTGTTACATGTTTCTTTACCTGCTTGTAAGTTTTTTCTTGACACTGAACTGTGGATTTTTTACTGTTGAGTACCTTCATTTTTACTACTTTCTGTACTTTTTCCTGCCATATACTCCCTGACTGTTAGTTATAGATCTAATGGTGTTCTCCTTCTGGGATTAGTCTCACACCTTGTTTGGGCCATGCTTTTGGGCCTAGAAAGATTATATTGTTGCAGGTCTAGACAAGTGTAGGTACCCTTCTACTTCATGTACTTGACATGCTGTGGAGATGGAGAGCATGGGACCAAGGTATGCTTAAGATGCTGAGGAGCTATTTCTATTTTATTTTTCACCTTGGGTTAGTGATCTTTTTATTCCAACATTGCGACATGTTTGGATGTTTTACTAGACATATGTTTCATTTTTCATTTATATATATGTGCTTCAGTTGTTTCATTATTTCAGTCTTCCGCTTTTTACTATTGTTGGATATTTCCTGAGTTTTCTATTCTATGTATTTGTTCACTTCTATTGTGTACTCTGCCAATGAGAGTATAGTTTCCCCACTATAATTCCCAAGGCCCTCGCTGCAAGTTGGTAGCCTCTGGCGCTTGGGGAAATGCGCTTCATGCCATGTGACCAACTGGGTTTGGGGCACATCTAGGTGGCTTCCCAAACCGGGATGTTAAAACAATGTCTTCTTAGTTCCTCTTGTGTGACTTTTGGATAATGGAAGTCATGTTATTAAGGAACATTATCTTAAGTAAAGGAATTTCTGTGGATCATTCAAAAAAAGAAAAATGAGGAATGACCAAGACCCCAAAGTGTCTTGGATATCTGTAGTTTTATTATATTATTTGGGTAATACAAATAATTTTTGAAAAATTTATCACTATTTTATTTTCTATTAACTATTTTAACAAAGAATGAGGTAATATATTTTTTGATAAAATCATATGAGTAAATATTGATGGATCTTGAGAAAATGTTAATCATTGCAACTCCACCCACACTAGTGCAATGTAGAGAAGGGTTTTGATATAAATTGTTGCTTCATTTAGAGGATTGGGTTTAGTAGTAATGAAAATTTATAATGTTGTAACTTATTCCTTTTTAATATTGGAGATAAATGAGCAAAACTGCCAAATATTTATTTTTAGTTAGTGGATGAGTTCATAAAATTAATGATTCTATGAGACCACCACTATGGTTAGATGTGTGACATATATATACATATATCATAACATTCTTAAGTATATATTCACATAGAAATATCCAAACATGAATAGGTGATGATGGTTATAAAAGATTCAGGAAAATAACTTCACTATTCACTACCATCTTGGAATGGAGAATAAGGCGACATATTCTCTTAGCATAAAAGTACCTACTGTGTTATCCCTGATATAGATTGATGAAGAACCTTTCTATATGACGTGTGATGTATGGATCATGAAATCATAATGGGGGAATGAAAAACTACCATGATGAATATATTTTTTAATCATTGATCCATAAAAAGATTATAGAGACTCAAAAGGATGATCAGTTGTTTCACAAGAAGGTGAAATAAATAATTGAATGAAATTTAATGAAAATACACAATGATGATTTTTGTTTCATTTAGTTTCGAATTACACTTTGTGTGCAATCTCTACCCTGTATAAAAAATAATCTATCAGATAATACTCATAGCTCATCTATCTCCATGTAACAGGGATTTAAAAATATGTATTGTGGTCTTCACGATAACTACTAGTGGGACACATGAAAAATATTATTATTGAGTATATATTAATGCTCTTGGTATTTTAGAAATTCAATGAACAGTTAAAAATTTTATAGGGCATGATACAACCATTTTATTACCCTCATTGAAATGTGATAACATGACCATGATCAGTGTCACTGGTCTCCCAAATGCATCCAATAGAGGAAATGTGACATGGGTTATTATAGATAAACTCCAAAATGCTACGCACTTCATCAATAATTAGGAATATATCAATTTTGAAAAAAAATATATGATATATGTAAAAGATGTGTTGAAGCTGCATAGGGAACAAATTTAAATTATTTCTCATCGTGAGACTAGTTTAACCTATAAATTCTATTGAATTTAAAAATACTAATTAATTAATTAATTGAATTTATGTTGGGATATCACCAGGAGACTAATTATTTGTAAGAAAGTACCACTTAGACACCTCCTCTCATGTTGAGAGCTTCTCCAATGAATTTTCATGTAGTATGGGTTTAATATATTTTGTTAGTTGAGTTCTCTTACCACAACAATATCCTATTCATTTTTAAATGGATATATATGGACATCTATATTAGAAGTTATATAAAACACCACAATGTGAGGATAAAGTGAGATAATAAATGCGATAAGAAATATATAATGAGAATGAGATTATAGACAATGTCAAACCAAACCATTAATATATATAATAATTGTAATCATAGAAAAAGATATTTTCCAAAAAACTATCAAAGGGACCGAGGGTTTGTGGTTCCAAAAAATGGTTTCCATCAAATATCACTATAGAATAGATTTTTATGGTTTTGAATGAAGGTAAATATTTTCCCACACATTATTGGCCCATTTTAGATCATTTATTTCATAATAGAAGTGTCTTAATAACTTGTGAATCCCAAAAACCTATATCAAGATCATGATGTGGTCCACATATCTCTATTGAGGAATTTCATTCAAAAATTATTACTTATATGGAATCTGAATATGGTACAACGGGATCACAACCTCTATCATGAGTATAATTTAGTGATGATCATGGATCATATTGAAAATATTCTACAAAATAGGATACATAACCTTTTCAATGTTTTGTGGAACAACATTAAATACAAATAGATGATATGGGAACTATATGAAATAATGGAAAAAAAATACCCTCATTTTTCCTCAACAAGTTATATTGGATGAAATTTTGGTTATGAAATTTTTAATATGGTGAACAATGTAATGACCGTGAAACTATATATTATATTTTATTGCTAAATAAATACGTGTTATTATATTATAGATTGTTATACATATATAGTTATTATAATAACCATAAACATGTTATTTAATTAATAAAAATCATTATATTATTAATCAACTAATCTCATAAAATTTTAATTAATAAAATTGGACATATGTAGAAAATAGAAGAACTAGAATGTGAAAATATAGATTATCATGATATATTAATATTAGTGCTCTTACAAAACACTAAGGAAATGGAATTAAATATGAGTAAACCTAATGAAATTTTATAAAAAACTACTAATCCTTCATAAGAATTATAGTGAATAATTTATAATGTGATATTTGGTTATTTATATAAATTAATAAGAACAATATATTAGTAAAGTTATGTAAATTACTGTAACCTAACAATTATGAATATTATCCTAGCCATCGAGAATAATAATTCAACCCTTGGAATAGTTGTTTTACCAAAAAATAATAAAATTATAATATACATTAAATTTATCATGTGCAAATTTTATAAATTTTAATATTCTAATTATGCATTAAATTCCTTGATTAAAAACTACTAAGATTTATAATAATTTGTTTATAAATTATATTTAAATATTTCATATAAAAATTTTATTTTTTATAAAAAATTAAATTATCTATGTTATAAAATTATATTTAATTTTATAATAATAATTTTAAAATTTCAAAAGGTTTATTTTTTTTATTTTCCCAAAATACATTAATATTCAGGTGAGTGGTAAAAATACAATTTTTTCACATCTAGTATCTTTTAAAGGATTTCACTCATGGTGTAATAAAGAACTAATCAATTATATAAATTTATTATCAAAAAAAAAATTTCAATATATTTAATATTCTAGGAAATTCAATTTCCAAACCTAAGAATTATTTGTCAAACACTAAAATTCTCAATTTCCCTTTAAATATACATTATTTAAATTTTTTTTCTTTTTTTCATATGATTAAATGAATAAATTATAATTATAAAGTGTTATAAAATCATAAAACCATGTAATTGTTTAAAAAAGTATTTAAAAATGTCAAAATGTTCTCTATTATAAGGTTTACCTTGTAAATTATTCATTATCCAATAGTTTATCCTAAACACACTCCTCTCATCAAGTGTACATAACCCCTATCCCTCCCCTTGGATGACCACTTCACTTATACTTAAAAATCTTGAAATCTACCTAATTAAAATCTTATAAACCCATTATTATTTGCAAGGAAATTTTAGTGTAATAAAACTCAATCATCTAAAGATGATAACGGTCAATCAAAAGGAAAAACATTAAGAAAGAGGTAATTTTAATTTGTCATTTTATTTCACTTTCCTTTTTAAAATTCTATATCCACTATTTAATTATTAACTTACCCAATTAGAAAATTTATGTATTTTGATAACAAGATCATTAAAATTTTAATGTCCTATTAAAAAGTTATATCCCACGCGTCCTCTTTGGCGAATGTTCCATTAATAAATAGTTAACTACACATGAGGATGTTTTCAACTGTCCAATTATCAAAAGAATGACGTCTTATTGTAATGTATTATTTATAATATATCAATTTATAAATATTATTGTTTTTAGTCCTCCCTATTTTATATTAATAATTTATAAATATAAATAAAGAAATATCATTAGGTCTTACCGACATGGGATATTTTACAGAAATTTTCCCTTTCAAAACATTTCACATTTAATGATGGAAATGGAGAAATGTAATAAAATTATTACAACTAATATTCCATGTCAAAAACTGTTACATTTTTTAGGGATACTTGTTCTATTAATCCTATATTTAATATATATTAGGGTTAAATGTGATGAAATAATCTATTCTCTATGTTAAATAAATTCTCAAACCCAACTCCTTATTATATTGTTATCTCTTCTTTCATATTATTTGCATTATAGTTATTCCTATAATGTCGTTAAAATTACTTGACACAATTATTTGAATTTTATTTCATTGGATATACATGTTCCTCACCTGTTCAAATAATTTATAAGCTAATTCCAAATTATTTTTAAATTGAAATTATTTTATTAAATCATCTCATTGACCACTCATGCATTATTTATTTTACACTAAATAATTACTATGTTTTGTAATAAAATTTAAATCATATTATTCATTTAGGAACCCAAAAGGATATTACTAAATATATTCTTTATGAATTATTTATCAAACTAAATCTATTCCATAGGTTTATTTCATGACTATAATTCTTATATTTATCTTTTCCATGTGGAATACACGGTTATAAAAATTATATGATGTCAAAAGTGGGTTTCAAATTATATAGCCCTCAAATACACTATGTAATATAATATATCATAGGAAATTGTGATAATTATTTGTAAACATGATTCTATATTTATTCAAATTTATTATTTTGGGATTTGTGGCCATTTTTTATGAGTAAACATGATTATACATTTTTTTCAATATACTTTTCCTAAGATACTAAAAAATTACATTTTGTAATGTATTACTATTATGTTATTTTTCTAAAAATTTAACTAATATTCATGTAAGAAGAAGGTGGGATACTATAATAAATATCAGCATTTCATTATTTCTTTCCCATGTGACTATAGATGTTATAATGGATCAACTCCATTAGATGAGATATTTGAATCTCTACCCATTTGTGAAATGAATTATTAATTTTCATGTTCTTCAGTATAGAAAAAAAATTCAATTTATATCCTCAACATAATAACACCATGAACACATTCTATATATATGAATACTGATTAATTTTCCTAATATATCCAAATTATATATTGAATTATTAATTTTTTAATTTCATTATCAATTTTCATGAATTAATTTCAATTAAAATTTTAATTATGATTCCCATTTTTTAAATCAAAAATTAAAAACCATTCATTCATCTTTATTTTTCACTAGAAAATCATATTTCCTAAAAATATCTCATTTCATTCATCTTTTATATCATAAATAATCATAAAATCGTGCCCCAGCCTACCAAAAAATTGTTTATTCTTGGGTTTTGGGTTTTTTCTACCAATTATAGTAGAATAAATCACAATTATATTTAGTTTCCCATCATTTCAAATGTTTTAAAATAATTATTTACAATCATTATCATGATTAAAAAAATTTAATTCTTATGTAATATATAAATATCACACACTATCCAATATCCTTGTATACTAATTCATTTATTTTTTATGTGAATCTTCAACAATAAGATCCTTAACCATAACTTTATTCCTTCAGTCCTGATAATAATTTCCTTGTTTAGATAGTATCATGCATATACATCATTTGGCAAGGTGACATAGTTAGATACAACATTCATATATTTATTATATTGGTTGATATTTTTTTTCAAATATCAATCTAAAAATTTCAAATTATTATGGAACATATCTTGTTTTAATGATATCATTTACCATCAATTTTAACCTCCTAATAATTATAAATATATTGTTGTACAAGAAATTTAATCAAAAAAACATTTCAATTTTACAAAAAACTGTCACATTACAATTATTAGTAATAAAAAGAATATTTATCATTAAATTGGATAATGTAAAAAAACTATGTTCTTTTATTTCATCAATATTTTGAATGTTAATTTAGAATCAATTTGGATTTTTTTAAAAAGTCATGAAAACATTAGATTCCCTGTAGACATAATTCCCAAAATAATTAGAGTCACTAGCTATGGTGGTTTTTGAATGAAATTTTAGATTCCCAAAAATTCCATATTTCTAAGCGAAATTTGAATTATCCTTGAGATTAGAAATTATGACATGATACTAATTATAACACTCTATACAAACTTGTTGATCATTAAAATAAAATTTGGAAGTTTATTGGTGTTGATCTTTTCATTCTTCATTCATCATTGAACATTCTTCAGTTTCATTATTAGAGTTATAAAACATCAATCTGGATTGGTTTTGTTCATCTTACACTTTGTCTAATTTCAATTTAGTATCATCAAGATCCTTCTCCATATGTTTTAAAATGTCATACGTCATGATTCTCTAGGTCTTCTAGTCATCAAAAAAATTCATAAGATTAATTTCCTTTAGTGACATAAATTATAATCTTCATATGACAATTACATAATTTTAAATGATTTATCATCAATCTTTATCATCCTATTCATCAATTTAAAATTTCAAATTTTGGGATACATTTTCTCTTTTCCCCCACTTGAATGAACTCTATTTCAGTTTCATTATAATTATGAAATTTTATACCTCTATTTATGAAATAAAATATTTAACTAGATGTGTTCTTATTTGAGTGTATTCTTGAAAATTCATCTTCTCCATTGCCAACATTATCTAATTTCAATTTTGGATAGTTTATTATAAAAATTCCCAAATCCCCATAATTATATATTTTATTTTCTATAATGAATTTAAAAATTCTATATCTTCATAATAAATTTATATAAAAGATAGAAATAATTTATTGAAATAAATATAAGCTTTTAAATCTAAATTTCATTAGATAACATAAATATCGTCACAAACACACTTCAAACATTTTTCATGTGTTTTGGCATTAAAAGAAACATCATTTTTTAATTTTTACATATTATTTATTTAATTATCATTCATCATTTCATAAGATATTTTATTATTTGTAATTCAACTTAAGGGGTATAACCTGGACCCTTTTCTTCCAAAGGAGAATGTTTCTCATAAAACATACTTTGTATGATAGTAACTATATATAATATAATAGTAAACACCTGAAATCATCTACATGGACTATGATAATTTTTTAATATTAACTAATCCTTATGAAGAATATAAAAATAGTCTCATTCGTTATGAATCAAGATATTATTCCCCCAAAACTACAACTTTCTATTATTTACAATGTCTTTTCCAAATAATGATATTCTCATGTTTTTCAAAAAACATTTTCCTACATTTATTACATTTAATTTTATAAATTTACCCCTAGAAAAAAATTCTAGCATTGAATTCATTTAAAATATTCCAATACTATGTTATTTAATAACATTACCTTCAACACATTCTAGAAATCTTTTAGTTTCAGATTTTAATACATCGTATCAAAAAAAGTTATGATATTGAAAAACTTTATCCTCCTAAAAGTGATAAAATTTTAGATAAAATATTTTATTCCACCAAATATTCATCAAATTATTATTGTCCATTAATGATAATTGAAATCAGTGACATATCATTAACTAGAAATAAAATTCAAATATTAAAAAATAGTTGCAAAAAATGATAATATTACTTTTATTTTCTAAGAAATGATGAGTTAGGAAATTAGGGAAATCATTCAGAGGATTTTGAACATTTGATTTATAATTTCAATCATTTTCAATCTAAAATTAAATTCATAACTTATTAGAGTAACTTTATTTTTTATCTTATGAAAAATAAGAACACAAAGACAATTAATTGGTGATAGACATGCATCTGTACTCAATTTGAGAGGCTAATCATTGAAATAATCCATTTTAATTCTGGATCTCTTGATACACATAGAAAACCCCATGTACCGCTATGATTTGCGAAAATACATTGAACATGTTTTACATTTATCTTGATTTTTTGTGAATATCCAACATATTTTCATAGTCATGAACTATTATAATACTGTAAAATGGGTAAACATGTGATAAATAATAAACTAATGACTATTTTTTATATATTCAAGTGTTGAGATTTTATTTTACTTCAATTATTTATTATTATCAGTATATCTCTCCAATTATCAAACATATAATTTTATCAAATAACATCACTATATGACTACCTCCCTATCATGAAAATAGTTAATAATGATATGTATATAATAGTAGTGAATTAAATTTATTGTCTCTCATCTATGTAATTTATGCATGAATCTTCCATAAATATTAATCTCCATTAGTACATCTCTCTATAATTATTCTTTATCAATGAATATATATTCATAAATACCATTTGAATAATATTCCCATAAATAATCATTCTACTATGGTCATCTAACTGTACTGAAAATGTTATATATATTAATATATTAATTATTAGTAAGATACTAATCTATTTATTAAAATCCATGAAACATTAAACATGATTAATGTAATAAATTCAAGTTATATTTATCACTTTATTGAACATTAGCATAGTGAAAATATAATTAAATTAATAATACTTATTTCACAACACCAATATATCCCTATGTATCCCTTTATATCCTCAGGATGAATCTCATTAAATTACTCACATCGATCTCTTAAATAGTATCATGGATGAAAATCCATCACTGTGATACATATTTTATGAAATATGACATCTACATTTTATCATTAGAAGTAGTAATATATTCTAGAAAATAATATGGAAATCAATTACTAATAATAAACATATCATAATAATATAATTTCTCATACAGTTCACATCTTCGTATTCATTAGAACAGAAAACAATAAGAAAATATCAAAATTTTCTAATTCAAGATCCACCCTCAAAATGTTCATATCACAATTAAAAAACATGAAATACATTATCATAGATTACATTTACTCTTATGATAACCAATATATGGATCTTTATAAACCATTTATAGCTTAGAGAGGCCATTAGTTACATTTACAAAACACATTACTTTTACTATTATATTCATTTTTCATTCCTATATGACCCTTATGTAGTAATTGAAACCTATATATTTCCTTTAGATAATAAAAATAAATTTTGTGTTACATTTTCATACTAATTGATGGTCTAAGCTGTAGAACCCACCTTTTCAGATTTTCTATTCATTTCCTATCTCTTTTAACAACACCTCAATTTTTCAAAATTTAACAAATGGATAAGTAAATATATCACAATATGGTTCATTCCATGTTTTAATCTTAGGGATCCACCATGGTCATATCCACAATATAGTAGATCATCAATTTTTTCATATGGATAACACCTCAAAAAATAGCCCCAGAATATTCACTATTTTATGGTGCTACTGATTCAAATTCCAAGACTTCATACTATTATTCATGCCACCATGGTGAAATCTATGGAATTTATTTTCTCATTTTTATTGATAAATTTTCTATTTAATGATTCCATGAAAAAATCTTATTTTTAGTGATAAGCTGTCAATTTTTAAACCACATCAGAATCTCTTAATCTCTATACAATTTCTACATAATATCACAAGGAAAGACATATTTTAAAAGGGGTATTCCTATAAAAAAATATATGTAAAATACATATTTTAATTGTATCTCTCGAGTTATTCCATCCCTGAAAAACACAATTCATGTTTTCTAATACAGTTAGGGCATGGTGATGTCACATGTGGGTTCCAACAACTATCTTTAACCTTCATAATTTTCTATGATCCCCTCATTATACCAAAACATTATATCCAACATCACCTCAAATGGATCACTATGAAACCACTAATTTTTTTTATTAATAAATTGAATGAAAAATAAACATAAAAATCATATCAAAACCACATTCAATTATTGAATCAGAGACACCTATTTAGAATCAGACTTATATTCATATCCTCACTCAATATTCCCCTGATATTCTCCCATGAAATTATCACATGAGAGTCCCTGAAATACTACAAAAATAAATTGAGGGTTCCCAGGAGTGTTCCTATACATGAATGATATATTTCACATTGTGGATTTGATCACTTTAATGGTTCTACCCTTGGAATACACTCTAATAGATCTAGGGGGTCATATCAAAGGGAAAATGACCCAAGTACGGTTTCATATTCCTACCACTATGAATGCAAATATTATTGAGCCCATTAAACATTTTTAATAGCATATAAATATTCTATCTATTCCTCATCGATGGAATAATGATTCAGTGTACATAAAGGCCCTCTTCAAAGAATATACATCAATAACTACATAGGTCCTCCTAAATGTACCAACCATATATTTACTCCCTATGGTAGTATATAGATCAACCATGGAGGCATCCCATGGTATAAGTTATATAAGTCCTCTTTGTTTTATGACAACGAATAGGAGATAATGTACTCCCTTTTCCACTACATAAATAGTCAATAATACCTTATTTCCACCCAATTTATGAAAATATAGTGACCATAGATTCCATTCCCTTTTTTTCATTATGTAGATTATCCCTGCAGGGACATTTATTTTTGGTGGTTTAGTCCACGCCATGATAACACAATACTATGATTTCCTATATATCGATAGTTACTCTATATTGTTAGGTTCACTACACCAACCACCTCATAATTAACCTATGATATATCATCCCAACCATATGATCATTGGGGGTGACAATCATCATCTATACCTATCTTTTTTATCTCATTAAACCGTGGAGTTCTAAAAGTACCTTGATTTCCATTAGAAAGTATTAGAAAAATTAACATTATAATCATAATAGTTTGAGGAATAAATGTTATCAGGTTAGAGAATTATATGATTATGTGGGAAACTATGGAATAAAAAAATATGGAATTCATGTTATATAACATGTACAATCTTATTTGTGACATTCATGACTCATTAATATAGGAATGAAAACACTACATATTCTAGAACCTATGAAAGACTTCTTAAAAATTCAAGAAAATACATCAACCGAAAGGAAAATATGCTAACCACATCAAGGTGATGGGTGATATCTATCAGTGGGGTTATTTTTATATCTTCTTAGTGGCATAAAGAACCAATACATTGAATAATATAGCTATCCTTCAATATTCCTTCATCAATGACATGAATACCATTTATTGATAATTTTATATAATTCACTTGATGTTTACATCAAATGATAAGCAGGGTTTGTGTCTCTACAGTTCACCTCACTTGGACATTATCCAAATTCATCAAGACCATGATGTTTAAAATTATTTCCCAATTTCAGGTCTTATTCCAAGATTCTTTGTATTTCAATGAGTCTTTCTAATAATTTCATCAATATTTTAAACCCTTTAAGTGATGAATTCATATGAAAATAGATAAATAATGTATAAGATCACATTCTGTGTTAACATGAATCATGGTTTAGATCATACAAACAGATAACTAAAGACAATTTCCCAGTCATAAGAAACTCTTACCTAAAAATTAAATACATATAGCCCAATTTTGAGTTGATGGTCAAACAATTATGAGGCCTTTGATAGAATCAACATTCTTATTTATACATGAGTTCCTTTAGCCTATAGGATTTGGTAATTTTTCTACCACTACATCTCCTTGGATTATCAATGAAATAATATCTCCATGACATGATGGTGGAGTAACCAAAATAACATCATCCAATGAGAAATGGTAATTTATATTCCCCCCTAAGAAAATAATTTTCCTCAATACAAGAAAAATATCTTCAATAAACCATAACACAAATACTCCCCTTTTTGATCTGTATCCTCATCTAAGGGATCACTGAGTGAATGTAACTAGAGATACAATCTCAAATTATTTATTCAAAAATGAGGAAATAAGAATTCATAAAATCGATGTATTTTAGTAAGGTCCTCTATGATGGATATTGGATAGAAGGATCAAAATTAAAGCCTCCCTATATATTATAATAAGGAGAAACCCCCTCACATCTTGTGTAAGTATGAGGAAATGATTCAGGATATGTGATATATATGAGTAATTGTAATTATAATTCAAATAAAACCATACTTAGTGAAAAATAGTGAACTGGATTATAAAAATAATATTCATCCAAAAGGAAGATGGTCTCCACCAACGAAGAAGGTGTACATACCACGAAGTAGAGGCACCCATACTATCTAGGTGCTCTATTTAATATTTAGTCACCTTCTACTAAATTTTATTATATTTAGGAAAAATGAAAATATATGGATCAAATAATATCCTTACAACTACTAAATGAAGTTTAATCCATTTATGTTGAAGAAGGTTTCACTGAAATAAATATGATGAAGATGAATGTAAGTATCTTATAGTTGAACTACACTGAGGAAACATTATTTAGGCTCAATATAGTAAGAAGAGGTAAATTCATATCCTTTAATATATTTTAAATTGGAAAAACTATTCAACCAGTATGCGAAATATATAACCATATTACTGTCTCTTGGAACACATTATCAATTTATCAACAACCATTGGATAAAGAGTATTTGGGATTTCACCTATTAGGGTAGTTAACACCAATATATCATTTCATATACCGAAGGCATACTGAAACTGGATATCAATTACCATCATTTTTGATATGTCCATATCATTATCTTCCCATTATGCCCACTATAGAATAAGGAAAATTGGAGAGAACCGAACCCCCAAGGTGTGTCCTCTAGAGGAGCACATGGGTTTTATTTATAATTAATATTAAAAACCACACCGGACCTCAAGTCCGATGTGGGATTCACACTCCAACACTCCCCCTCAAGCTAGGTGTAGATAGCTTGGAAACATAATGAAAAGAATGAAACAAAAAATAGATGCTAACACTCCCCCTCAAGCTGGACATACCCAGCTTGATTAAAAATACAAGACAAAAACAAATGAAACGGAACTAATAAAGTCATTGTTGATGATGATCCCCCTAAAGATGGTAATATGATGCTGCGGAAAAATAAAATATTGGTCATTGCCGGAAAAGTGTGGGGCCGGACCATAGAGCGCCGAGAAATCCACACTGGTGGGTCGGTCATCAGAGCGTCGAGATAATCTGCACTACGGGCCGGTCGTCAGAGCGCCGGGAAAGCCGTAATGTCGGGCCGATCGTCAAAGCGCTGAGAAATCCGCTCGGGCGGTGACGATCATCAAAGTGTCGAGGAATCCTCAATGGATGAGGCCAACGATTGAGGCAGGAATGCCGCAGGAGGCCGGTACGGAAGGAGCTGCCGAGAGGATGATATGTCGGGAAGATGCTCGGAGTTTCTGACAAGGCAGGGAATCCGCAGGAGGTGGCCTGGTAGAGGAGCAGCCTGGACCGGTTCACCTGGGGAGTGTCGGTCCTGCAAGGGAAGAAACTGTATGGGCAAGAGCCGGCTCAAGGGATCCACAGGGATGGGAGAACCTGGATGGAGAGGGGCAGACGTCGAAGAGTCTCTCTGACGGAAGTGGACAGATCTACTAGGGCAGGGAGAGACGGGCTGGACAGAACAAGAATCCGCAGGAGAGGCATAGGGAGATGCCGGCAGGGGGAGATCCACTGGTAGAGAGTCGCGCGGTAGGGCAGAAGGAGCCGCCAGAAAAACGCAGGAGGTGGGCGCCGCTGGAGAAGCAGAAGCACTAGGAGGAGGAGCAATCGCCAGGAGAGAGGGCCGCCTGGAGAGAGGACCACCGGGAGAGAACCGGTTGATGCGTGGATCCGGAACATCTACTGGGGGGCTGTGCTCTAGAGGAGATGTGCTCTGGAGGAGCTTCTATGGGAAGGGAGCGCGCAGGAGGAGCCGCGCTGGGAGGGATCATGGGTAGCAAGAGATGCGCAACGGACCGGTTCTGTCGCCGGGATGTGGTCGGCCGCGCTGGAGGAGGAAGCCGCGCCAGAAGTCGTGTGGGAGGAAGTAGATCCGCACTGGATCTGGACACTGCCGGGATGATCCGCAGAGGACCGACAATGGGAACTGGAGCCGCGGCGGGGAAGCGGGAGTCGCGCACATGGAGGTCCTCGGGGCTTGGACGCCGGAGAGCAGTGGGCGAGGATGCCAGGAGTTTCACGGCTGGAACCACCTTCTGGAAGAACCTCGTCGGTATCGAGGGAGTCGCGGGTTTTTGTTGGACGAAGAACAGGGTGTCTCCGAGATGGGTCATTGGGCCGGCGCAAGGGAAGCTGCAGTGAAGGCGGGGCCTGGCGCCGGGAGAGAAAACGGGAGGTGGCGTTGCGGGATCTGGAGGCGATGAGGGGGCCGGCGTCGGGACTGAGTAGGCGAGGCGGAAGCACCGGTGGCTTCTGTCGGGGCAGCGCGCAGTGGGGAGGAAGCCCGCAGAAAGAAAGAGCCAGCGGGAAGGCCACCGATGGTCGTCACGCAAAAGCAGAGGCTGGGATCGTCTGGAAGCTGAGCCGAGGCGGGGAGGGCCTGCGCGCAGGAGGAGCGTGCGCCGGAAGGGAATGCGCGCTGAGGGGGAAGCTACCAGACAGAGCCGGAGCGGGCGGCTGCCGCTCGAGAGGGATGACCGGCAGAAGAAACGGAGGGAGGGGGCGGCAGCTAGTTGGATGGGAGCCACTACCCCCGGACCAGGAAAACCCTAAAGCCTGATGGAAGAAAAAATAATAAGAATTAGGGAGGGAGGGTCGGGAGTAAATCCCTCTAATACCAGGTCGAATAAGGAAAATAGGAGACACATGAACCCTCAAGGTGTTTCCTCTAAAGGAGCCCTTGGAGTGTATTTATAATGAATATTAAAAACCACACCGGACCTCAAGTCCGATGTGGGATGCATATTGCAACACCCACTAATGAATCCATATAAAAATTATTTTATCGATATATCCATTATAGATTGATGTATATTAATTTATGAATAGAACTTATTAGGGGTGATGTGTTATAGTGAAACGAAAGAGAAATTCATATCAATATTGGGAAGATACTAATATTCTGTATCAAAAAAAATTTAATCCAACAATCCCTATCTCTAATGGAATACAATACCTGGAGTAGATTTAGACTTTTTTTTCCCTAATTCTGGCTCATGATTGCAATATCGAATTGACAAAAATCAAGAAAAATATAGATAATTTTCCAATACCCTGGGTGGAAATGTAGAGGCCCAAATCTTGACGTATATGGACATTACATTACATTTGTGGAATACTTAATACATAACAAAAATAGACACCAAAGGACTGTAATAGTATAGTGTCTTTGGAATCTCAGAACATAATCTGCATATCTTGGTGAAAGATCTTCAATATATCCCATAGAGATCTTATTTTTTTTACATAAAACCTTTCTTTATAACCTGGGGAAAAGAAATCATATAAAGGGTGAGTTTAAATTCTTAGTAAGGGTAAGAATGGATAAAATAAAACAAACCATATACATTTGAACTTAAAAACATGAAAACAATGTTTTAACATCATGATCTTGAGCAATGACATAAAAAATGGAATTACATAAGGCATAGATCATAAAGAAACATTAATCCTGAAAAATAGCATGGGAATAAAACATGTGATTATGGAAACCATTAAGCACGTGATATGATTTCTATAGTACCCAAGGCATTGCTGCCAAGACCATCTTAGTGGACAAAGTCCCTTTCTGAATCGAGTTCACTCCTCATTCTAGTCCTGTATTACTGAACCAGATTAACTTACCATTACAACCATGTCTATCTCATGAGATATAAATATTTACCCAATGCATTGGAGGGAGATATAGTTCCCACCCATCTCATAATGAAATCATTCTTACTTGTGCCAGAAAATAAACATAAAACATTCATCATAACCCAAAGTTGAAAATGGGTTTCATAAATATCATACCATCATCACATAATCCATATAAAACAAATGGATATTTCATAATAAGAAAAGTGAAACCATGTAAATCATAGTGACATTAAACTTGAAACATACACATATGAAATATTATCATCTTCGATGGAAAATGGTTTTGATGAAACACATGAAATGAATTCTTGAGGAAAATATCATTTCGTCGTCAAAACCAATTTATTTTAAAAAAATGTCATGGAATTTTAAAAGAAAAAGATTTTGTTGAAAATATTCATGAAATATTTTGGAAGAGGCTTCCTGAAAATAAGGCTTTATAAAACAATAAAAATCCTTTCATTCCGTATAAGTTAAAAAACATTCTTCTCGTACTTTTGCCAGAAAAGTAAAAAAGTACCTCATGTGGTAAAAAAAGAATAATTCTATACATACCATGTAGTAAAAGTAAAAAATGGGTAAAAATGACATTAAACAGGCATAATTTTTTTTTAGAAAACATTGGCTTGGATGATAACAATAACCCCAATAAAAACAAAAGAATGATCAATCTCGGATAAAAAATGATATTGGAAAATTTATCCCTTACCTTAGGTCTCATATGCTTCGTACGTATCCGAAAATCCTGTATAATGATTTAAATAAATTAATTGACTTACTACAGAATCATATTTATTGTTATGATATCATATATGGTTAAATTATGACTTTATATTACTCGTTCTTTTTGTAAATCCCATGTTAAAGAAACATTTTGGGTAAAATCATCTTATTTATCGTATGTGTTTGGACTTGTTGTTCTTGATGTTATTATCACTTATATCGTGATTTAATTACTTCCATAATGTAAATAATGATTTATATATCATATATATTCATTATATATCCAGGATATACATGTATTTATAATAGTACATAACATATGGAGGTTAGAAATGAAATGCACCGTTCATGGAGACGGTAAGTCGTACGTACGCATAAACAATAATTTCATTTCTATTTCTTATTTTAATGGAATTAAAACATAATTATATATAGGTATATTATAATTACAGTATAATATCATATATAATATCATTAACCACATCCTTTATACATCCCACATAAGGTATTAACGAATCACATCACTTTGAGGGGGTGGTAGTCCGCACTTCCTCAAATGAGATTATCGTATTTACCGATCGTGGAAACCATAAAGGCTTGATATAATTGGGAAGTAAATAAGAATAAGGAAATTATAAACATAATATATCATATATGATTACATTTCCATCATAATGGCCACCATGAGAGGTGGTAGGAGAAAATCGAACAATCATCGTTTCGTGAGGCGTTAGTTTTCCATCCACAGAAACATTATGTTCTTCATCCATTAGATTGATGTGTGTGTAAGTTTAGTTATAATCCTTCTCATAAAAACATCTCAGTATATTTAGGATACATGGGTTGGTAAAAAAATATTAAAAAGTGTTTAGGGGTTGGAGAAGTATAATAAAAGAAAACCACTTAAGAGAAACAGTTACCTTCAATTTGGGTAACTTCCTTTGGTTTGAATCAAAAAGACTTCTTCAAGTTCCTTATTCCTAATGAAAAGCTTCTAGGGGGAGGAGAGGGATGTATGGAGCTTAATTGGGAATAGGTTTAACGAGCGAAATGGCTTGAGAGGTGTGATAAATTTGATTTAAATGGTCTTCTTTTATAAGAGGGAGGAAGGGCT
The DNA here is from genome assembly GCA_963277665.1 of Viscum album. NCBI lineage: Eukaryota > Viridiplantae > Streptophyta > Magnoliopsida > Santalales > Viscaceae > Viscum > Viscum album. The sequence goes on along the minus strand of OY728161.1, from coordinate 1,542,064,734 downwards.
CTATAGGAAAGAGTGAAAATATTATTTTATAATATAATGATATTCGGTTTCTAATGGTCCAAAAATCATTATAGTCAAAGATAAGATGACTCATGGTCTAAATATAATCATCTAATCAGAATTGGATATGTTTTGGATAATATTTTAATCATTATAATCTTATTTATTTAAATCATTTATTAATGAGGTAAACACTTCATCATTGTTGTGTCATAAATAATTTAATTCATATTATGTCTAAAAATAATGAAACAAATACCATGATGTAGGTAATATTTTTAGATTTCCAATGAATATTTTTTGTTGGAATGATAATTTATATATCTCATTATAAAAATTAATTACTAAAAGATTATTGTTAATGTCAATTTTGTCATTACATTAAATTAATTAATCTAATGTGTCATTTTCTTTCATAAGTGGATTCATGGGGTCCCAAAATCGACCCTAGGATGAAAATTGTCGGCTATTACTCATCCAGTAATGTTTGGACAGGTTTTAAGGTAATTTTGAATTATTATAATATTTTTTTAACATTGAATAACCCTATTTAGTTTTAACCGTGGTAAATAAAAGTAAAAATTTACAATTCACCAAAAATTATTTTATCTTATTGAACAACATTTTACTTCTTGATATTAACTGTGACTCTTGGATTTTAGAAATTCAACTCATAGAAGTAGTAAAATTATCTTTTAAGAACAATTGCAAAAGCTCTTAGGAGGTGGGTAAAAGATGGTGAAAAGTTCAATACAATTTTTATAAATCTAAAATTATTATAAAATAACTCCAATTAATTTCATTGAACATATATGAGTATTATGTATCTATTTTTACCTAAAATAAATTTAAATCTAATAAATGATTATTTAAATAAAAATTTGGTTTTAACCAAAAAATCAGTGTTTTCACTATTCATAAAAAATTGTGATTTTCAGAAAAATACCAAAAATTCAGCCTAAGCTATATTTGATATTCCAAAATCAAAAATGATTTCTATTTTTCCAAATTCAAAACATAGAAGTGGAATTAATTAATTTTAAATGTAATTCCCGTTATCCAAACAAATAGCGTGTTTTTAAGAAACAATAACTTTCAAAAGATCGACACTTGTTTATGTCCAAATTAAAATTGAAATTAATACCAATGACCAGAATTGGATTAAATGGTAAAAATATATTCTAATTAAACATTAAAACCAATTAAAAATATAATCTAACCATATAAATTAATGTGATGAAAAAAGTTGTTTTTAATTAAAATATAGCGAGTTTTTACTATTCATCAAAATTTGAATGTTATCAGAATAATATGAAAAATTTATCAAAAGTAAATTTTTATATCTTGATTCCAAAGAATAATTTGAATTTGTCAAATTTAACTTATAAACATGTCAAAAACTAGATTTAAAGTGGGTGCGCCATCAAAAGGCGGCAAAACTGCATTTTTTTAAAAATAATTATTTTACCCGAAAAATTTATTTTTTTCTCATACCATGGTCTAGAAAATATGTAAGATGAATAATAATGTTATAAAATTCAAAATTTTGTTAATAATATTTATAATTTCTATTCCATAATAATATTATAATAGTATATCGTTGTTTAGTGAAACCCGATATTGAGTACTACACATGCTATCAAGGAAGGTCGTGATTGTGTGTAATGCAAGCCAAGTCAAGGTTGCGTGTTCTGAAATACTCCTTTGTTGTTTTGTATAACAGAATCCAAAAATATTTCATTTATACATTGAATATATATATACACACACTCAATGTTGCGTATAATGACTACTATCAAACAAACTTGAAATTGTGTGTAACACAATCCAAGAATAGTGTTGTGTATACTGCAAGCTAATACGGTGTTGCATATAGCACAAGATAATATTGGTGTAGCATAAAACACATGACATCAAATAAATTAAAAATTATACTTATCATAAAATCTTGGGGTGTTACATTCTACCCCCCTTAAGATGAATTTCTCCCTCGAAATTCATCGGGGTTATACATGGTTTAATACTTGAAAGTTTCTTTAATAGAAACCCACATCGTAAAAAGGAATACCAAAACATTTCATTTAAAACTATATTATGAAATGTAACAGTTACCCAATGTAACTCATCACTGTGTTTCCACATAGGAGAACATAGGTGAAAATATGGATATGGAAGAAAAATCTAACCATCAAGTTCTGATGGAGAGTAGTAAAGAACATGGCTATAAAAAAAGCCAACAATCACAAAGCCATAAATTTGTGATGATCTAAGGTACCATCTAGTTCATCAGATATAAGAGCACTAGGATAACATTTTGTTTTCAATATCATTTCATAAAGTTGAAGAATATTATTTAGACTAAATACTTACTTTATTTCAGTACATTCTCACTTGTGTTTATACCTTCAACAATTTCCACTTCATCTCTTAATGAAATGAAGTTAAATTTGTCATTCCTGAAGTGTTAGAAGATCATGTGATAGAATGATGGGTCATTCCATTTATCTCAAAGAAAAGGTTAGCAAAAGTTAACGGATACATAAGTCTATATATGGTGAGGTTAATCATATATGATTCCAAAAATGGGCTTATAATTCATCTATCATACTGCTTAATAAAATTAAACTAGTTTCTAATAACCTGGGACTTCCTGTTGTCCAGTGGTAAGCGGTAAAGGCCTAGCGCACCTTGGTTGTGGGTTTGATTCCCACAACCCTGTCTGACGCGATGGGTTTTCGCCCATCCTATGGGTTGTCCTTTTTCTAAAACTACACTATTATAACATTCCTGCAATAATATTGAAAAAATTTCTAGCCTTAAACAATACTATCTTATGTCAAACATAATTAATTCAAATCTTTAGGCTTATCCAAAATACATCTATCCAATCTCATTGTATACAGAAAATTATTACTTGAAAGGTCACATAACAATAACGTGAATAACATCATTTATCATACGATATATATTTTTGGTCACATTCCAAAAATGTGAATACCTTAGTCATGTATTCTATTGCAACATGGATTACCATAGAACCTTAGTTGAAAACATGAATGCTATCAAAAGTTGTCTCTTTCCACATTCCAAAATCCCAAAAATTATTTATACACAAACCATGATATCACTTTGTCCTTATATTCGTCATGAGCTCATGAATATTATTATTTTCCCTTTATCCCTTCATTATGAGCATATCATCTGCTTTACAAAAATATTTCAATCACTTTTCATGGTTATTGATGCCATATTGTTATGGAAAACCACAATGGACCAATATATAGGTATTCCAATATTCTATAAAAGTACCTCAACAACATTATACATGAATACCAATACATAAAAACTTCAAATCATCCTCTTAAATGATTGTCATGGAATAAGTCCTTCCTTGATTTATAAGTAACATCTTAGGTCAGGGCATTGAGTTAAGTAATTCCCATGTTCTCCACAGATAAGACATTGAACTATATAATAGTCTGTTACTATATGACCCTTCTCTCCACATAGATAACATCTTCCCCTCCATTTGATCTATTCTTCAAGGTTCTTATTTCCTTCTTTATAAATCTCAATATTCCTTTATCTATGCTCCTCAATAAGAAAACATACAAAAAAGTCCATCTTACTTCTATTTGATGAATTGAGAATACCACTAATGTTCACCTTGTTAATCATATATCATGATGACTGATTCGGAAAAATCACAAAATCTTTCTTTATAGACATTACGCAATTTCTTTGATCATAGTCACCAATTTTTCCATAGGATTAAATGTTGACCCAATTCATTCTGGTTCCCTCCATTGAATAAAACCAAATACCATAGTGTAAGAAGCAGTTAAAATAATGAGGAAACATGTAATCATAAAAAGTTACTTATGGGATATCTATCTTATCACACGTTGATTAATCCATGACACCTTAGGTTCGCCCTAGGTTTTTCATGATCGTCAACATAATTCTAGGATTGTAACCTATAGTTATACTAAACCTTATGGAAATCCCTAGGCATACCGTAGAAATATCTCTAGGGATCTCACTAAAGTTCTCGAATCCTAGTTTCCAAAGGTTGACTAAATATTTACTCTGATTCCAATTGTAAAGGCCTAAATCTTGACATACATGGAAATTACATAAATTTTTCAGAATACTTAATACATAACAAAAATAGACACAAAAAGATCGTAATATTTTAGTGTCTTTGTAAACTCGGAACATAATCTTCTAATCTTGCTAAAAGATCTTCAACATCTCCCAGAGAGATCTTATTTTTTTACCTAAAACCTATATTTATAACCTTTGGAAAATAAATCATATAAAGGGTGAGCTCAAATTCTAAGTAAGGTTAAGCATGGATAAAATAAAACAAACCATATACATTTGAACTTAAAAACATGAACACATTTTTTAAACATCATGATCCTGAGAAATGACATAAAACATAGCAATACGTAAGGCATAGATCATAAAGAAAAATTAATCCTGATAAAATAGAATGGGAATTAATAATGTGATTTTGGACAACATTAAGCACATGATATGATTTTCATAGTAGCCAAGGCATTGCTGCCCATACCATCTTAGTGGACAAAGTCCCTTTCTGAATCGAGTTCACTCCTTATTCCAGTCCTGTATTACTGACCTGGATTAACATACCGTTCCAGCCATGTCTATCTCATGAGATATAAATCTTTACACAATTCATCAGAGGGATATATAGGTCCCACTCATCTCATAATGAAATCATTCTTACTTGTGCCACAAAACAAACTGAAAACATTCATCATAACACAAAGAATAAAATGGGTTTCATAAACATCATCCCATTGTCACATAATCCATATAAAACAAATGGATATTTCATCATAAGAAAAGTGAAACCATGTAAATCATATATAAATTATACTTGAAACATACACATATGAACTAATGTCATCTTAGATGGAAAATGGTTTTGATAAAACACTTTAAATGAATTCTTGAGGAAAATATCCATTCTTCTTCAAAATCAATTTCATTTCACAAAACGTCATGCGATTTTAAAAGAAAGAGATTTTCTTGAAAATAGTAATGAAATATTTTGGATGAGACTTCATTAAAATAAGGATTTATAAAACCATAAATATCCTTTCATGCCGTATAAGTTAAAAAAATCATTCTTCTCGTATTTTCGCCGGAAAACTCAAAAAGTACCTTGTATGGTAAAAAAAGAATAATTCCATACATACCATGTAGTAAAAGTAAATTTTTTTTAAAAAAACATTAACCATACATAAAATAAAAATTAGAAAACATGGGCTTGGATGATCACAATAACCCTAGTAAATATATACGAATAAACAATCTCGGATTAAAAAATGAGATTGGAAAAGTTATCCCATACCTTAGGTACGATATGTTTCGTACGTATCTGACCCTCCTGTATAATTATTTAAATAATATCATTGACTTATTATAGAATCATATTCATTTTTATGATGTCATATATGGTTCACTTATGAATTTATATTACACGTTCTTTTGTAAATCCCATGTTAAAGCAACGTTTTGGGTAAAATCATCTTATTTATAGTATGTGTTTGGACTTGTTGTTCTTGATGTTATTATTACTTATATCATTATTTACTTAAATATAAATTGTAAATAATGATTTATATATCATATATATTCATTATATATCCATCATATACATTTATTTATAATATTACATAACATTTGGAGGTAAGACATGAAATGCACCGTTCGTGCAGATGGTAAGTCATACATACGCATGAACGCTACTTTCATTTCTATTTCTTATTTAAATGGAATTAAAACATAATGATAAATAGGTATATTATAGTTCCAGTATAATATCATATATAATATCATTTACCACATCCTTTATACATCCCACATAAGGTATTAACGAATCTCATCACTTTGAGGGGGAAGTAGTCCGCATTTCCTCAAATGAGATTATCGTATTTACCGACTATAGAAACCATAAAGGCATGATATAATAGAGAAGTGTAGAAGAATAAGAAAATAATAAACATAATATATCATATATGAATACAGTTCCATCATAATGGCCACCATGAGAGGAGGTAGGAGAAAATTGAACAATCATCGTTTCGTGAGGCATTAGTTTTCCATCCACAGAAACATTATGTTTTTCATCCATTAGATGGAGGTGTGTGTAAGTGTTGTTCTAATCCTTCTCATAACAACATCCTAGTGTATTTAGGATACTTGTGTTGCTACAAAATGATGGATTAAAAAGAGTTTATGGGTTGGATTTGTAGAATAAAAGAAAACAACTTAAGAGAAACCGTTACATTCAATTTTGGTAACTTCCTCTGGTTGGAACCAAAAGGACTTATTTAAGTTCCTTATGACTAATTTAAGGATTCAAATGGGAGGATAGGGATGTAGGGAGCTTAATTGGGGAGAGGTTTAATGAGAAAAATTGCTTGAGAGGTGTGAGGAATTGGATAGAAATGGTCTCTTTTTATAAGGGGGAGGAGGGGCTCTTTAGGAAAGAGTGAAAATATTATTTTATAATATAATTATATTTGGTTTATAATGGTCCAATAATCAATATCGTTCAATATAAGATGACTCATGGTCCAAATATAATCATACAATCATAATTAGACATGTTTTGGATAATATTTTAATCATTATAATCTTATTTATTTAAATCATTTATTATTGATGTAAACACTGCATCATTATTGTATCATAGATAATTTAATTAATTTGATGTATACAAATTATTAAACAAATACCATGATTTAGGAAATCTTTTTATCTTTCCAATGAATATTTATAGTCGAAAATATAACATATATATACCCTTATAAAAATTAATTACTAAATTATTTGTGTTAATGTCAATTTTTTCTTTACATTAAATTAATTAATCTAATGTATCATTCTCTTTCATAAGTGGCTCCATGGGGTCCCAAAATCAACCCAAGGATTCCCATGGTCTTCCATTACTCATCCAATAAGGTTTGGACAAGTGTTAAGGAAATTTTGAATTATTATAATATTTTTTTAACCTTGAATTACCCTATTTACTTTTAACCGTGGTAAATAAAAGTAAAAAGTTACTATTCAACAAAAATTATTTTTATCTTATTTAACCACATTTTACACCTTGATATTAACCGTGTCTCTCGGATTTTCTAAATTCAACTCACAGAAGCATTAAAATTATGTTTTACAAACAATTGCAAAAGCTCTTAGGAGGTGGGTAAAAGACGGTGAAAAGATCAATACAATTTTTATAAATCTATAATTGTTATAAAATGACTCCAATAAATTTCGTTTAACTTATATGAGAATTATTTATCTATTTTGGCCTAAAATAAATTTAAATCTAATAAATTATTATTTAAATAAAAATTCGGTTTTAACCAAAAACTCAATGTTTTCACTATTAATCAAAAATTAATGTTTTCCAGAAAAATACAAAAAATTCAGCCTAAGCTATATTTGATATTCCGAATTCAAAAATGATGTCTATTTTTCCAAATTCAAAATCATAGAAGTTGCATTAGATAATTTTAAAATTAATTCTCGTTGTCAAAACAAATAGTGCGTTTTTAAGAAACAATAACTATCAAAAGATCGACAGTTGTTTATGTCCAAATTCAAAGTAAAATTAATCCCAATGACCAGAATTGGATTAAATGGTAAAAATATATTCTAATTACACTTTAAAACCAATTAATAAGTTAATCTAACCATATAAATTATTGTGATGAAAAAATATGTTTTTAATTGAAATATAGCATGTTTTACTATTCATCAAAATATGAAAGTTATCAGAATAATATGAAAAATTTATCCAAAGTAAATTTTTATATCCTGATTCCAAAGAATAATATTATTTTGTCAAATTGAACTTATAAACATCTAAAAAAATAGATTTAAAGTAGTTGCGCATTAAAAAGGTAGCAAAACTGCATTTTTTTTAAAATACTTATTTTACCCGAAAAATTTATTTCTTTCTCATTCAATGTTCTAGAAAATATGTAAGATGAATAATAATGTAATATAAATTAAAATATGGTTAATAGTATTTAGAATGTCTAGTCCATAATAATATTATAATAATATATCCTTGTTTAGTGAAACCCGGTATTGCGTACTAGACATGTTATCAAGAAGGTCTCGATTATATGTAATGCAATCCAAGTCAGGGTTGCGTGTTGTGCAAGACTCCTTTGTTGTTTCGTATAACAATATAAAACCATATTTCATTTATACATTGAATATTTATATATATATATACAATCAATGTTGCGTAGAATGACTACTATCAAACGAACCTAAAATTGTGTGTAACACAATCCAAGAATAGTGTTGCGTATACTGCAAGCTAATATGGTGTTGCGTATAGCACAACATAATCTTGGTTTATCATAAAACACATGACATCAAATAAATTAAAAAAAATAATTATCATAAAATCTCAGGGTGTTACAGGAAATGTATTTAATTATTATAGAAATATAATTCCATGGTCGATTAAAAACTAGGAATGGATATACTTGATTTTATTAAAAATTCCATATGATCACAAAAGAAGAATAGATTTTCAATCTCTAAAAAAATAAACAATAATAAAAATCATGTTGCAAATTAATTTATCTCTATGTTGAAGGGACTGAATTACTCCTTGAATATTTTTCCTCTAAAAGTGTATCTACTAAAAAATATTAGTGATAATATCTAGGTTTAATTGCAAATAATTTTTTTAAATTTTAGTATAATGGTGGTTTCGAGGAGATAGCGTTTGTCTCATAAATCATTTAGGATTCCACCTAACATTCCACAGATATGTCTTAGTCAAATCCAGCATCCCATTTTAAAAATTCCAAGAAGATAAGAAACCTCAATTATCAGGCCCACTTTATCACCAACATTGTTTCTAATACATAAGAACTCATAGTATCAAATAGTCTCTACCCTAGAACAATAGAATGTAATTATCTCCCACATCATGATATATTTTAGTTTTAACCTCTCATCACGTATTTTGATTAAATAAATCAAACCTATGTTTCTGAAGAGATACGGTTATGGTGTATATTATAATAGCAATTTATAACAACCTACTAAAATCATGGAATATTATGAATCTATATAAACTCATTTAAAATACTAAAAAGTAAATTTCCATTTTAATAGAATGTTTTGGTATAATATTAATGATATATTTATTCAAATTGATATAATCTAATATATGGTTTATATATAGAAGTTTGTGTTTGGAAAACACTAGACTAGGAGACCCATAATTATAACACATGACTGAAATAAGATGAAAAATGGAATCAAATACAAAATATTCACGCACAAACATTCCATAATGGAATAATTATAATATTATTCAACTAAAAATGCATTATAATTATATAATAATTGAACTTTCTATTTGTGACCATATAACCCTCTTCAATATTGAAGACAATGACTCTATTTTGACTTTTTAATAAAAATCATGGAATTCATCATTGATAAAATGATATTGGAAGGAGAGTTTTGACCAATATCGAAGACAGTGTAGAATCATTTTGATATCATGTTTTCATCCCCTAGAGTATGGGGGACTTCTTGCCAAAAAAAATACAAGGGGAACCACCCTATCATATGAAATCCACCATATATGTGGAATATCACCACAATAAAATTATTCTCATTAATCCAACACAATAATTATATAGGTAATATGAGTAATTTTATGAAGTTTAAACGCATATTTATTTAATATCATTAGTTCATAGATATAGCTTGTGACAAGTTGGCCCTAATTATAGAACACGCACCAAACCATAGCATGGTTTTTAGGTATTAGCCTACTAGAAACCAAAAATTTCCCCCAAAGAAATGTGTTACCTTCCCTATGGTGCACCCACAATCTTGAAAGGGTCACCAGTCTAATGATTGTCCCCATAGACAGACACAAGTACATTCTAGTTATCTTTATCCTCATATGCACAAAAACGGGGAAACATCCCACAAAGTCACCCATCTGGATCACTACTCCTTGACAATAATTCTTAATTATTGATTACTAATTAGGTAGAATCCCAATAAGAAAGGCGAACCTAGTGACATGGGTTGTAATATTTATCCATTTTTTTCTCACTTTTCTAGGGATGTTATATAGAACCCCTAGACTCACACTCTAGGATTTGGTGCCAAAAACTAATTACATAAAACACTATCATTGAAAGAAAATTATTATTATATTATAATTATCACATTTGTAATCCAAATATAACTTTGTATATAGTCTTGGAGAATAATGGTAATTCACTAACTAATATAACCACACTCATTATCATCAAAAAAAATCTTTTTACACTATATAATATTCTCATAAATCAAAAAATGGTCTTAAATAAGTCTTGTAATGTCTCTAAAAAATCTACACCTCTAGACACCCATATGTATTGCATCTACTAAATACCTAGAGATTGGGAAACAAAAGAATAGATGTGATGAAATTCCTATTAAGGGTGACCATAATAATAAAGTATAACATAACATACATGAGGAACAATATGATATCATAATGTGAATGATAATAATAATGGAGTCATAGTATAAATAAGTTTAAAGATCTCGTATTTTTTAGGTATATCTCCCTTTGATTGTTTTATTGATCCTATTTTTTTGGTATTTGTTTCGTTGAAATTTTTATCTAGAGTCATGATCAGAGATGTAGAGCCTTGTTATAGAAGATAACCTAGAGTTCAGGGTTATATGTTTTTTGAATTAATTGACTCATGGTATAAACATGTTAGATAGTATTATATGGGAGTTCTATATGTTTATATAGATTTTGAGGTGGTTTGAGGTCTTACGAGGACTTTTGGACTTAAATATATCTAATGGTAATTTAAACACAATGTTAGTGCCTCACATGATGTGTAAATGACACTAGGAAGAAGTTGTGAATGGGGCATGGGTTGTGAACTCGTTCCTTCTGTGAGGTTTATTACACATTGTGAGTCTACATTACACAAAATATAATGCTTGAGATGGGATGAAATCACCAAATTTGAGTCAAATTTTTGGTATACCGGACAATTAATGTTATAATTCCATTAAATGTATTATCACACTATGAATTTCATGGTATAATCAGTTATAATTGAATATTGTGCTTATGTTTTTCATTAATTCCCTAAATCCATTTCTCCACTCAAGAATATGTGATTTTACAAATGATTGTAGAGATACTTTATCCATTCAAGATATCCCAGTTTTGTTTATTGATTATTTTGAGACCAATTTACTTGTTTTTATACTCATATCCTAATTATTCTATTCAATGGAGTGTTATTATGATTTTCACTATATTATCTAGTTTAGATCATTTTTTATGTGATCTATATTTCCTCATATATCATTCCCACACCTTTTCTTCATTGGTGATCCATTTTTCTATTTTTCATAATCATTGGGTTATGTTAGGTGGTATAAATCTAACCCTATGGTTGGATAAATTTTACGGTATATACAATATTTAGATTTCACCAACAGAACTTGTGAATTAATCAATTGAACAATTATTAGTGAAAAATTGTGAACTACATTACTTCGTGGAACCCTTTGGATTCAATGGTTCTACATCTTCTTTTCTAGATTCCTTTTTTTGGAGGTCCCTAGAAAAATAATGATTTGGGTAAGGGATTACAGTTTGTTTATCATGACATGATATTTAAAATGATTTCATGATGTGTAATTGCTGTGGTAATAGATTTTCAGCTATTAATATTCCTGGTGATAAATTGACATATAAATGAATTATTAATTGAAATAAAATGGCAATTTTCCTAATTATCCAATTATTATTATGATATAGTATTGTCATATCTTTGTTATTATGTCTTATTCGATTTGATGTTGAAATTGTTATATAGTGTGATTACACCACATTGATTTCATAATTGTAATATAGCATACTTCACCCAACTTTTTGGTTGAAATTATTATATTGTGGGATTCCCCAGTTTTATTTTACAATGGTAATAAAGAGGGCTTGGACCAGTATAATGATGTAATTCTTATATAGTAGGATTGACCTTATGATACATGATGTAATAATTAAATATTGAGATTGGCCTAGTTTATTATAAAATTATTATATATTAGGGTGTTACCATATGTAAAAATCCTAATACAGTTGGATTTACTTGGTTATGTGCTCAATATATAATTTATGGTTATGGTTTTCATGGTTTTTTACATGATCATGGACATTTCATCATGGTTCCAAATAATGCTGAATTATGTATTATATTAGTTGACTATTTAATAAACAAGTTTATTTATTTATTCATTCACATATAATTAGAAAGATTTTTTTAGACATAGTGGTGTCAGCCAATTGAGATTTACTCACACCATATTTGGGTCATCATTTGGTACATGAGATGATTGCATGGAAGTATGTATGGATAAGGGAAAGAACCCTTGTTGCTACTTTTTTATTATTCGATAGGATAGAGTTTGGATATTGGACTGAAATGGGAATTATGAATGTGGACATTGAGATAATTTTTCAGCTGATCATTTTATTTTAATTGTTTTTAGTTTTACATTAGATATATAGAATATTAAATTAAATGATTCATTATTATTGGATCATTAGATCCTCCTTTTACTTTATTTTTATTTTTGTTCAGTTTCCTTTATTTCTGTTACAATTGTATTTTTTATGCTAGTTTATTCAAACTATATTTTAACTCTCTATCATGGGGTATAGTCTCCCTCTATATATATCACACCCTTTCTACTTTTCAGCAACCCCTCGAGTATGGGGAGTCCTTTATGTGGTATCATAACAAACCCAATTTTTCCATGTGAGATTGTGTCATGTTGGGGTAGGATAAAAAATTTTATAATAGGATAATGTTTTTATTTTATATTACATTACTATTTTGGAATGGTAGAAATGAGACTAAGTTGTGTCAGGACTTGTCAATGTGCTTCTTCACTGTATAAGTAAACCCATATATGGTGGAAAATTAAACTACATAGGGATTGGATTACTATTCTACATTATTTCTAATTAATGTTGGTGTCATTTAAACCTATGTTATTCACATGTTGTTTGATGTTATTAATTCTTTATATTGACACTCATGGATTGATATGGAACGATATGAGTATGTATACATCATTATAGGTATATATAGAAATATAAGGACATGAATTGTTTATGATAAGGATATATTTATTTCATGTGATATATTTTGTTATATGAACAATGATACGATGTAACAATTTAATCTGACAAATAGAATTAAAATAATAGGTATGTCATTGTAAAACACTCATAAAACATATTCCGAGAGACCAGGAGTTCGGGGTTATCTTCTGTTGTCACATTTTGATGTTTACCTTGTTTTTATCAAGTGTTATATAGAGTTTTTTCCATTTTATAATTATTCTACATAATAATATTTTATTTAAGAATTTGCAGAGTGTAAATAAACACACACCTCATATAACTAAGCTGAAGATTCATGTATTTTGTAAGGAACATATGGAAGTTCATCTATGGAATATCATATAATGTTTCAGGTGATAGATTGAAAAGGATTCTTCTCACATAGTTCCTTAGATGCCTAAGTTGATGAGGGAGTTTGAGATTTATAATTTTCTTAAATTAACTAGGGGAGACCCCTAGGTAGCCCATTTCTTGATTGTTTCAGTCCATATGATCTTTAATATCCTCGAGACACCCGTATATAGGAGGTTGAATACTGTTTCACACATACCTCATGGTCCCTCTAAGAATTGTTTGAGATATTATATAGGAATATGGGTGAAAAGACGATTTATATTGTAATGAATTTGAGTAAAAGTTCATTATATACATTTACCCAAATACAATGAGTTATAAGAATCCTTTTTTGTTCATTCATCACACACATAATGGTATGTATGCAGTTGACTACAATGGATGATTCATCGACCCGATACACTTTTCACCATCCTTGTCTATTGATGAGATCTCTAGGTAAATTATTTTTACATATTAAATTAACTATGATATTAGATGATTGGTGAATATCTTTTTATTGAGTGAATTTTTAGTTTTAATGAGTCAAGAACACATCATTAAAGTCAATCTATGACAGTCCATGAGTAGCGGCCATGACGATTTAGTGGGGAAAACTGGGATCTCTTACTATGGTGAAAAGAAGCCATACTTGAAAATTTTTCACATAGGAAATAATTTCAATAGTATTCCTGGTAGTGGGTATCGAGATAAATATTGTGTTCTATTGAATTTATATCAATGTGGAATGATGCAACACAAGTGTCCTCTATGTCCATACCAAGCTTTAAAGTTCCATTATTGTTGTAGGTTAGGTCATCCACCAAATTTTTTTAGGTTCTTCACAAATTATATTATTTGAAGGGGTCATAATAAGTTCTTGAGTCTTGGATGGATTGATCTACACCTCAGCGGATAGGTAGTTGGAGTTCAATGGGGAATTCAATTCGAGGTAGGGGATGTGGTACCCTAGTTTCGAAGTATTTGTACCATGTATGGGGAATAACTCAGGGTTGACAGGATCCTAGGAAATAGCAGATAGTTAGATACATGATATGTAGTCTAGTCATGATATTTTAGATCTAGGATCATTTACCATTAGTGGTATGATTATGGTACAATCTATCATTTCATGAAATTTATTTGATACAAAATTGTCATATTTCATTTTATCTTCTCCTATTGAAAATGGTTTGAACTTATTATTGGAAAATTTTCATGGTGTTTTGAACATAAAAACACTATTGGGTGTGAGGAGATTAATATAATATTTTTCAATGCGTATTATCTAGTAATTGGTGTTTTATCAATTCTTGAGTGAGACAGTTGTGCAGGATATGACAAGTTTTTATTAGATTCTTAGAAATTATTTTATAGTCCTATACCAAGATTATATAGAATTTTAATGAACTACATATTATTTTATATCACTTTTAGGATGAAATAATTTTTACCAGGGGGAATAGGAAATGTGTGCTGGTCATTTAGGTCTAATTCATTGATAATTGGATTTTCTTTTGTTCATATTGTAGGTATTTCTCTAATTTATGATGGAATTTGTTAGGATTCTATTCCTATATTGTTATAATGTTTTCAAGATGTATTTATTGATGATTTATATAGTGTATAACCCAAGAGTGTGTAAATATCATTATTGAGTTAGTTTTGAGAGTATATTTGTGACAAACCATGATTTTATTGTATTTATCTTTATAAATTTAATATCTTCTATATCATATGTTGCAAACAACACCCAACTTAAACAAAAAAGAAATATTATTATATGATCATTATAAAATAGCCGTTTAATAAGTGGGAATGAATATAATTAGTCAAATTATTAAATTTATATATAACAAATACTATAAAATATTTTTTACATTCATCCATTAGATTTTATAGTAATAAGATAAGAATAAATTCAATTTTACCCCTGAAATCACTATTTTTTTGATAGGATGTTTTTTCACCTTCTAAAGGATAAAATTTTCAAACTAAATTACGATAAAAATTTAAATTATAATTGAATAAAATAATATTCATTTCTATAATGGGTATGTAAAAAATTATCATAGGGTAATTTTGATATTTTTCTGAAATGATTTATTTTCCAATGATCAGTGAAATATATTAATTTTTATAAAATATCAATTTTTATATTAAATTATATTTATAATTTTAATTTAATATAAAATGAAAATAAGAAATATTTTTTTGTTAATAATATAATTCAATTCATTTTAATAATCCTCATACCTTATTTTGGTATAAGTATATTTTTTTAATTAAAATGGATTTTTTAATATAACTATTTTTCATCATGTTTATCATGATTACTTTTTAATTAAACATAATACAATTAAACATTTAAAATAAATTCCTTATTTTGATTCATAATATCAAAATTTATTAAATATATCCCTTTATTTTTTGGAAAATATGAGTGGTAACCTTTGTAAATTTGGTTACCATAGTAAATGATAAATTGAGTAATTTTGGTTAAATATGTAATGATAAGGACTAAAAAATAACCATAAAAAATTCCCATATAATAATAAATGAGTTATTTTCTGTTATAATCATTAATGTTTTTGTTATATGGTAATTTATAGAAATTTATTTGGAAGTCATTATATTTATAATATTTTATTTAATGAAATGTTAAAATTTTTATATTCATGATTTTAATAACAATGACATGTTTTTAAGGTTTTATCTAGACAATATCTTAAACTATAAATAATATTTTTAAATA
Organism: Viscum album; assembly: GCA_963277665.1. Classification (NCBI taxonomy): domain Eukaryota; kingdom Viridiplantae; phylum Streptophyta; class Magnoliopsida; order Santalales; family Viscaceae; genus Viscum; species Viscum album. The sequence continues at coordinate 1,542,048,400 of OY728161.1, read as the reverse complement.
TAAATAAATAATATTCATCAAATTAATTTTTTTAGTGATGAAATAATTAGCTACAAACTTGCACAAAAAAATGTTGTAATTAAATTATTAATTGAAAAAATTAATTATAATAAAAATATTATAAAAATATTAAGTGAGATAAATAATTTCATAATTTAATTTCACATTTTAATTTGGTATTCAGTGGATATAATAAAATATTACTTCTGTAATTATCTTTTTGTCTGGATTTTTTATATTCAAAGTGTTGAATATTTTGAAAATTTATAGTAATGATAATTTAAAATAAATGATATTTTATTAAATGATATAAAATTACTAAAAATAATAAATTCTTAAAAATGGTATTTATATGGTTTAAAATTTTATTAAATAAAAATATGTTTAATATTTGACATTTTATAGTAACTAGGTTAAACCTAAAAAAATGTTCTCATGATAAGAGTTAAAAGGATTTAATAAATGTTAAAACAAAAAGATAAGGGCACAAATGTGACCTAAACTTACCTAAAAATTATTTTCTTAGAGGATATATACCCCCCTATTATTTTATATTATGAATAACTCATTTCATCCATTTGGGGTTTCAAATTAATTTATATTAATTTAATATTTAAAAAATTTCCAAAAGATCCCATCACCTCAATTATAAAAGTAAACCTCATACAATACTTATTTACACCACATTCAACCATATATATCATCCAAAACTATACCATTTCTCATCTATATATCTTTATTTTTGATCTTGGGGTCTTGTTCCTTCCAATACACCTACCATATATCCCAGACAGAAATTAAAATGGATGTCTGCCTAAGAAGTAGTGATCATCTTTACTGAATCATTAAAATTTTATTTCATCATCTACTTCATATCCATGAGATTTTTCCATGATAAATTAATTAATCTAGAAAAATATAGATTCTAAAATATTATTATGATTATCTGTAAACCCAATTTTATCTTTTATATTCATCCTATGAAAAACAATATCATCGCGTGTGCATAAAAATGAATTACCATATTCACACCATTGTGGAATTTATTTTTCATCACCACATTACTTTATTGGGTCTAATGATTTAATTAAGGTATGTATATGATAATTATGACATTTTAGAAACTATTTAAAAAATATAATTCTATCCACTTCCTTACCATTTCACTATTAACAAAATGATATTATCTCTTGTGTGTTTGTATGTACTACTGTCTCTACGACACGATGCGATTCATTTTCCACATTCATAATTCATGAAGGATTATAAAAATGTTTATAATGAATAAATATAATATTTATTATAGTAATATAATTCTTTATATGATATAAATATATCATTTTCAAATTAATTGGGAATTACATGACAAAACATGTAGAGGAAGATAAAGTAGTTATCACCTTAAACAAGAGTAATAATGAAATACTATAAACAAATAGGTCATAATATTATATAATAGGATCATATATGGAATCATAAATATGATTGCGATTATTATATACACTAATAACAAGTATAAAATTGTTATATATGATTTTAAATTACGTTCAAATAAAGGAAACCACAATTTAAGAGTTTCTTGTCTCACATTAACTTCCAGGAGACACATGTCATTTTCATTACCTTTTTCCATTATATGGTGCATATAATTCTAGTTTGACATATTATATCAGGAATATATTTTGTATTTATGTTATATAACATTTTCTATTATGTTATTTTTTCATGCTTTATACGAATCAAGTGATTATAAAGTGGTAAGGATTTATTTCACAACTTTATTTTTATTTGAGACTATTTATGTTTATTTCTCTACTAAAGAATATTAATGTTATATTAACATGATTTTTAAAATTATTTCAATTTTTTATATTATTAAATGTATTTTAAGTTCATTTGTTCCAGCTCTTTATTTTTTCAAAATTTTTAAATAGAAATATTCTTTTTATTTTCAAAAATAGTATTTTATAATATTTCTTGCAAAAAATCAAAAGGACTGCTTATTTAACATATATGGTATGAAATAAATTTCCCATTCTCATAAATGAAGTATGATTTATCGACTCATTTACATGTTTAAATTTTCATTTTCAATGAAAATTATTCCCCCATTATGTACACAGATAGCAGATTTTAAAAAATATTTTCAAAGTAAAAAAGGTAATTTTATTCATGAAATATTCTGACAATATCTCTAAAGAATTTTCCTATTTGGAAACATACATTATTTATTTTAATTTTGAGGGTTTAAAATATTGATACCATTGATAATACTTATTTGGATGGGTTGTGATTATATTTATTAGTGGAAACTGCATTAAATTTTTATCTTTTACTCAATATTGATATTTATTGATAAGGTGTGTTTTTTGTGAATTAAATTGATTCGGAGATGAATGAGGTATCATTTTGACATGAAATACATGTGTTGGGGATGGAATAATTCAATCCCCTCTATGAATTAGTATTCCCATCAGTCAAATCACTTGGAAAATATAACTGGTTTGTACCTAGTAGTTTTAAAATATCATTCGAAAGGACTTGATAATAGATATAAATTTAGCCAACCCAAATAAGTTTCTACCCAACAGTTTTAAACCTTATTGTGTTAGTTATTGATAATAATTGTGTCATTTTCATTGGATACATGATGTACAGTAATTAATAATGGCCTTTCTTAGGATTCCACTTATTAATATCCAAGATATTTTCACAATCATATTATATTTTTACCCAATTAATTCATTGTTTATTAATTAAATGGAATGTGTGATAAATTATAAACCCTTCCATGTTGATTATGTATATTGATTAATGATATCATCCAAAATAATTAACCCATAATGTTAATTTGATAAAACCTGTATTTTTTACATTCGAAAGAACCCATGATGTGTACTATGAATGTTATGCAAGGATATTCTTGAGGGGATAATGTTATTTTCAAAAAATTATTGAAATTATTTTTTTCAAATGTATTATGGGAATGATGATTTCATCTATTTTATAAATACTGCAAACTATTTGGTCTTCTGGGATGTGATTCCATGTGTTAATGCCAATGTACTGTAGTAAGACACCATATCTTGGTTACAAGAGTTTGGTTATTTATAGTTCATATTAGAGAAATTTTTGTAGAGGCCTTTGGTATAATATTTATTGAAACATAGATAAATGAAAAAAACTATAGGATATAATTCGTAAATATTCCAAAAAACTAATTTTATTATTTAGAGACTGTTTATAACTAAATTTTAATTTTTTGTTATGTATATCAATGGTTTTGAGATTATACATTATGTTTTTAAATTTCAGGATCTAATCTCTTTTATGCTATTTTTTAGAAATATAGCCTAGTGGATGTAATGGGAATCATATAAATGAACATAATAAATATATGGATTTTTCTCATAGGAAAAGAAATAATGCTGGAGTTGGGGCTACAGTTTCAGATGGAGTTGTAGTTGGAAATGAACTTATAACTATATTTGGATAGATCACTCATGTTATGAGTAATGACCTTACCCGTATAGAAAATCCTTCTGAATAAAACACATTTTAATGATGTTAGATCTTTTTATATATCAATAACCAACATCCCTTAATAAAAATTAAACCTTTTATAGAATATAAATGGATAATTTTTATAGAAGATATATTTATTGGCTAGGGAAGGGGAATGTTTGTTGTGTGAGTTCATTTTCTCTCAATGGATGTAGATAAGTGTTAGTCATTGATTCCAAACACTAATGATGGAAAATAAAAAACATTCATATAATGGGAGAGTTTTAGGGAACTTTTGTTATAAAATTATTTTCCTTGAGAATAATGAGTGGATATGGACCGAAAAAAATTACTCTATAGAAAAAAAAGGAAGGTTAAAATTTTTCTATGTAAAAAATATAAATTTATAATGTTATCTAGGAATGATATAAACTTTTTATGTAATCTAAATATTAATATTGATAATTCCATTGATGTAATTAAATCAATTCCTTAAAGGTAACTAGTCTCCCAAAAATTACAGCATATGAAGATATAGTATCATGTCATATTCAGACATAAAAATAATTCTTCATCTCATATTATTTAGAAGATAAGTGTTTGTACGATAATAAAATAGATACGTTGAAGAAATAAATATAATTCCATCATGTGATGTTTTTTTGAAAGAAACAACCATTAACTTTCTTGAAGAGAATGTGAGATTTCTAGAAATGTTGGGTGAAATGAAACCATGCTCCTCATGTAAGGGAAGAAATGAATATTTCTTTTCCTAATGCTTAAATTAAATGGAAATAGGGAACTATGTAAATGAATTAAAAAATTATTAAGAAAAAATAGCTCTGAACATGATAAAGGGATAATGGAAAAAGCTTATGTTATTACTACAATCGAGGTGGATTTAATATTTAGAATTTTAAATTAAAAAATTAATTTTTAATGTATTTTATCTAGGTTATTATGGTTATAAAAATAAACAGATATATAATTATTTTACAATTGTACTTATACATTAAGTATTTTAGATTATATGTTTAATTTTAATAGTGACCAGGAAAAGTGATTCAATGGAAAGTTGATCTTATGGAAAACATAATATTAAGGTTAATAACATTTAATATATACCTTATGTTGAGATAATAATGAAAAGAATTATGGTTTAATATTGGTGACTATTAAACTGGTTAGTGGTTTGATGTTATATGTGGTATTTATTTGGAATATTGCTTGTTTGGATTCAAATAATATACCTCATATTATATTATGATATCCATTCATGTTTTTATTAAGGTTTAAAGGTGATATTGGAATTCATATACATGTTATGTGAAAAAAAATTGTGTTATGTTTTTTTGGGAAAATAAAATGTTAAGATGATTTTTGAAATTTAGTGACCTTTCAAAAAAGATTACCTTTTAAATTAGACAAAAATATTTTGGAGGAGTCATATGATTATCTATTTATTGAATATATTATGTTGAACACTGTAAATTGTTATTTGAAGATTATAAATAAAATTTCAAACCATTTTTCTTTTAGTTTATTTTAAAAGGGTGGAGAAATAAATTTTGTTCCTTTTGATAAATGTGTTACAGGAATAAAAAAACATCTTGAATATTCATCCGTAATAAATGAATTAAAGATGGATAAAATAATAGATAAATAATGAAATTATGTTTTTGGGATAGAAAGAATGAAATTATGTTTAATGTCTTCATTGATTTTTCCATACATTAACAGAATCCATCAACCGTATGAAAAACATTTTAGAGAAAAAATATATACCTTTTTCTTTTATTTCAAAAAAATCAATTGTATTTTAATTGATAATATATTTATGGGTTTGATTTAGTTATCATTCATATGACCTTGTTTTCTTTCACATTCTATCAGAACATGATTGTTAGATTATTCTTCCATGTACATATTTTCTCTTCCCACTATTTTTATCCAAATATGAATCCTAATTTTGTGGAAACCATCACATTTTCCTTTCACTGTTATTAATTTCATGTTTTATTAACCATATTTATGATGTGGGTTTCTTATAAGGGAATTTTTAGGTATCATCCATTGATTATCAATGTGAAATTTAAAATTGTTAGGAAAAATTTTATTGAAGGGCGGGATAATTTTCTACCATAATTATTTGTGATATGTATCCATTAATATTTAATCTACTCGATAGCATATGTTTCATTAAATCCCCAAATTAAACGAACAATAAAATATTATTATATGATCATTATAACCGACCAATTAAATTTTTAGGAATAAATAATATTTACCAAATTATTAAATTTATACATTATATATTCAATAAAATGTTTTTAGATTTATCCAATAGACATGATATGCATATTATAAGAAAAAATTCTAGTTTATTAATAAACAGATTTATTTTTCGAAATGGAGTTTTATCTCCTTTAATGGAACATTTATAATAATATTAAAATTTAAAAATTTTATAAATGAAATTTTAAAATAATTTCATAATTATCATATGTTTAATTATTTTTATTTTTATTGAATTTTTTATTTTTCAGTGAATCGTGATTGATACATATTTCTATAAATCTATAATATTAATTATAATAATGTAACATTACTATTTTAATTTGATATAAATTTAAATTAAAAAAAAATTATTTATATTTAATATAATCCATTTTTATTTAATTGTCATTATAAATTATTTTGTTGTATGTATGTTTTTTGTTCAAAATACATTTTCCAAAAAAACTATTTTACTTTTTATTTTTTTCAGATTAATTTTAAATTTTATACTACAAATTATATGTTTTGAATTTCTAAAAAAGGATTCCATATATTTATTTTTAAATTAAAAATTTCTTTAATATGCCTTTTTATTATTACTTTTTTTAATCATTATATTAACCCTTATAAGTTCTGTTACCATGGTAAACGATAAATGCAATAATTTATGTTAAAAATAAAATGATGAGGAATAAAAATTACCGTAAAATGAATGAATATTTTTTTATTAATATTAATCCATAATAATATAATATTTGGTTATATAGAACATTTATGGCCCTTCAGATGAGGTTATTATATTTAAAATATTTTATTTAATGAAATAGAAAAGTTGTCACATTCATGGATTTAATAACAAGATCATTTTGTATATAGTGTTTCCCATAATATATCATTGACAATAATTTTTATTTTTAAATATAAAATAATTATATTAATCATAGTAGTTTATTTTTCATTTTTAAAAAAAATAATTATCCAACATTCTTGAACAAAACTGATGTTGTGATAATTATATTAATAAAAATATAAAATAAAAGTTTATAAAAATGTCAATATAAATATAATTTCAGATACATAATTCAATACACATTTTTTTTAACAAACATGATATATTGGGGATATAATAAAGTATTTTTTTTTAGGATTTCCGGTTTTTCTTGAAAAAAATTGTTGTAATCAATAGTATCCAATTTGAAATTAATGATATTTCAAAATAAGTAATATTTTATTTAATGATATTAAATTTATAAAAAATATAAAGTCATCAAAATTAATTGGATAATGCTTTAAATAACATTAACATTCCATTTATGTGGATTTTTTTAATTTTTTTGTAACCATATTACCTCTTAATGAAAAAAATACCTGATGAATGATAAGAGATTAAGAGATTAAATAATAGTTAAAACAAAACAAAATGAGGGTAATAATGTGAAATTAAAATGTAAAAAAATTATAAGATATTTTTTAGACGAATAGTCATATTATAAAAAAATAATCATTTTTATTTCCTTTTTAATTAAAAATTAATTTATATTAATTTAATATTAAAAATGTTCTAAAAGTGCCCTTCATGTCAATTGTAAAAGGGTACCTCATCCCTAATTTATCCACACCACATTGAACCTTATATATATTCCAAAAAATAACCATTTCTCTTAAAAAACATCCATACTTATGTTCTTTAAGTAATTTTCCTACCAAAATACCTAACCTATGACTCTTAATAGAAGTTATAAAGTATGTCTTCTAAAGAAAATGAAATCACCTTTCCCAACTCTTTCACGTTTATTTCTTCATATACATACAATTCATGTGTAATTTCTATTATAAATTAATAAATCCAATATCATATTTATTAGTAGATATTAATATTATTATAGGACACCATAATCCTCATTTTATCCATACTATGAAAAACAAAAAACACTGTGTTTGTGTACATATGGATTATCCTCTCCACGTCATGGTGTAATGTTTTTATCACTAATTTACTTGTTTTGGTATAATAAGATAAATAATATATATATATATATATATTTTATAATTATTAATTGATATTTATTCTATAAAAATTAATATATCATAAAATTCCTTACACTTTCACTGTTAAGGTAATGATAATATCACTCATGTGTACTTAGGGCCTACCATCTCCATGACACAATGAGATTCGTTTCCTATCTTCACCATTCAATAATGATATTAAAAATGTATATAATTAATAAATATGGAATTTATGACCATAATAACATTCTAGAGATGAAGTAACTCTATCCTATGAATAATAATAGGGACTTCCATGGAAAAACATCAATATAAAAATAAATAATTTAGCACTCTATATAAGGGTAGTAATGAAATATTATTTATAAATGGGTGACAATATTATATAAGAGGATCATATATGTAATGTTTCATTCCTCTCTTATCACGAACCGATTGTAGACGCCATAGAAACTGGCACACAACCCATCCCGTGAGAATGCCCCAGGGGGGTTACTGATCCCCACGGGTTGTAACAAGTCCCTTTGTATCATAAAAAAATTTGAGATTGATTTACCAAAATTAATAAACATAAAACAACAAACGAAACTAGGAAAAAATATTGATTTTTCGAACCAAAACATCTTTTACTAAAATTCACAACTGAATTACACAATTTAAAAAAACTCTCAAATATAATTACAAATTAATAAAACAATGAAATAAATCCCCAGAACCTCCACATGTTAATGGGAACCACCCTCAATCCATATCTACAACACCACACCACACACGACTGGTAAAAACATGAACTGGTGGCACAAAAGTTTTACCCAAACATTGAAAACAAAATAATCAAGTCTAGTTACACACAAAGGTGTATGTAGGGTGTCAGTAAAGGACCTGTATGATACCACCACCATGAGATTCCATGTTATAAACATTCAAAGACAAATAGATATCACAGTTTGGTACACAATAATTGTAGTAACAATTTCTAAAAGACTCTTCTCAAATAAAAGTAGTTTTCTAGCAGGCTGTTTTAATGTATCATCACTTTTAAATATAATTTCAATTATACTTAATTTTCAAACCAACCATACCGTATGCCGATGTTAAACACAAAGTAACATATGAGAACAAGAAATGGTAATGTAACCTCTAGGAACTAGCTCACTGTGGGTCCCAGGTACCTCATATATCGGTGAGATTAACCATCACAATAACCATTCTCATGTAGACGATCCACTAGTAGGGAGCATACCCATAACCTAGTGCTCCCTCATCAACATCATAATCATTGTTTAGTTAGTGTTGTATATGTCGAAATTCCTATGTGAAATTGAGGCCAAACCCTACTGGATAACTATAGTACTTGTACATGTCCACCCACCTATATACTCAAGTTTCTATCTATTTCTAAAACAAGTTCAATAAATAATGAAAATATAATTTTCAAATGAAAACATAGCTTCCACCAAACATATTCACCAAACATACCACATGTACATCACACAAGTCACATCATCCCCATTCTTATTCAAATTGATTTTAAAATCAAACTCACATGAAAAGTGTGTCAATGGAAAGTAGATCTTCTGGAAAACACAAGATTAAGGTTAATAATATTTAATATATGCCTGATGTTGAGATAATAATGAAAAAAAATTATGGTTTATTATTGGTGACTATTAAAATGGTTAGTGATTTGATGATATATGTGGTCTTTATTTGGAATATTCCTTGTTTGGATTCAAATAATATACCTCGTATTATATTATTATATCCATTCATGTTTTTATTAAGGTTTAAATGTGATCTTGGTATTCATATACATGTTATGTGAAAAAAAACTGTGTTATGTTTTTTTGGGAAAATAAAATGTTAAGATGATTTTTGAAATTTAGTGACCTTTCATAAAACATTACCTTTTACTTTAGACAAAAATATTTTGGAGGAGTCATATGATTATCTGTTTATTGAATATATTATTTTGAACATTGAAAATTATTATTTGAAGATAATATATAAAATTTCTAACCATTTTTCTTTTAGTTTATTTTAAAAGGGTGGAGAAATAAATTTTTTCCCTTTTGATAAATGTGTTACAAGAATAAAAAACATCTTGAATATCCATCAATAATAAATGAATTAAAGATGGATAAAATAATAGATAAATAATGAAATTAAGATTTTGGGATAGAAAGAATCAAATTATGTTTAATGTCTTCATTTATTTTTCCATATATTAACAGAATCCATCAACCCTATGAAAAATATTTTAGAGAAAAAATATAATCCTTTTTCTTTTATTTCAAAAAAATCAATGGTATTTTAATTGAAAATATATTTATGGGTTTGATTTAGTTATCATTCATATGACCATGTTATCTTTCACATTCTATCAGAACATGATTGTTAGATTATTCTTCCATGTACATATTTTCTCTTACCACTATTTTTATCCAAATATGAATCCTAATTCTATGGTCACCTTCACATTTTCCTTCCACTGTTATTTATTTCATGTTTTATTAACCATATTTATGATGTGGGTTTCTTATAAGGGAATTTTAAGGTATCATCCATTGATTATCAATGCGAAATTTAAAATTGTTAGGACACATTTTATTGATGGGTGGGATAATTTTCTACCATAATTATTTGTGATATGTAACCATTTATATTTAATCTACTTGATAGTATATGTTGCTTTAAATCCCCAACTTAAACAAACAATAAAATATTATTATATGATCATTATAACCTACCCATTCAATTTGTGGGAATAAATAATATTTACCAAATTATTAAATTTATACATTATATATTCAATAAAATGTTTTTATATTTATCTAATAGACATGATATGCATATTATAAGAAAAAATTCAAGTTTATTAATAAAAAGATTTATATTTCAAAATGGAGTTTTATCTCCTTTAATGGAACATTTATAATAATATTAAAATTTGAAAATTTTATAAATTAAATTTTAAAATAATTACATAATTATCATATGTTTAATTATTTTTAATTTTATGGAATTATTGATTTTTTAGTGAACCGTGATAGATACGTATTTTTACAAATCTATAATATTAATTATAATAATGTACCATTACTATTTTAATTTGATATAAATTTAAATTAAGAAAATTTTTATTTATATTTAATATAATCCATTTTAATTTAATCGTCATTATAAATTAATTTGGTATATGTATGTTTTGGGGTTCAAAATACATTTTCCAAAAAAACTGTTTTACTTTTTATTTTTTCAGATTAATTATAAATTTTATACTACAAATTTTTTGTTTTGAATTTCAAAAAAATGATTCCATATTTTTATTTTTAAATTACAAATTTCTTTAATAAGCCTTTTTATTATTGCTTTCGTTAATCTTTATATTAACCCTTATAAGTTCTGTTACCATGGTAAACGATAAATGCAATAATTTATGTTAAAAATAAAATGATAAGGAATAACAATTACCCAAAAATGAATGAATATTTTTTTATTAATATTAATCCATAATAATATAATATTTTCTTATATGAACATTTATGGCCCTTCAGATGAGGTTATTATATTTAAAATATTTTATTTAATGAAATATCAAAGTTGTCACATTCATGGATTTAATAACAAGATCATTTTTTATATAGTGTTTTGCAGAATATATCATTGACAATAATTTTTTTTAAATATAAATAATTTATATTAATCATAGTAGTTTATTTTTCATTTTTTAAAAAATAATTATCTGACATTATTGAACAAAACTGATGTTTTGATAATTTTATTAATAAAAATATAAAATAAAAGTTTATAAAAATGTCAATATAAATATAATTTCAGATACATAATTCAATACACATATTTTTTTAACGAACATGATATATTGGGGATATAATAAAGTATTTTTTTAGGATTTCTTGATTTTCTTGAAAAAAATTGTTGTAATCAATAGTATCCAATTTGAAATTAATGATATTTCAAAATAAGTAATATTTTATTGAATGATATTAAATTTATAAAAAATATAAATTCATCAAAATTAATTGGATAATGCTTCAAATAACATTAACATTCCATTTATGTGGATTTGTTTAATTTTTTTGTAACCATATTACCTCTTAATGAAAAAAACACCTGATGAATGATAAGAGATTAAGAGAATTAATAATAGTTAAAACAAAACAAAATGAGTGTAATAATGTGAAATTAAAATGTAAAAAAATTATAAGATATTTTTTAGACCAATAGTCATATTATAAAAAAATAATCATTTTTATTTCCTTTTTAATTAAAAATTTATTTATATTAATTTAATATTAAAAATGTTCTAAAAGTTCCCTTCACATCAATTGTAAAAGGGTACCACATCCCTAATTTATCCACACCACATTGAGCCTTATAAATATACGAAAAAATAACCATTTCTCTTAAAAAACATCCATACTTAGGTTCTTTAAGTAATTTTCCTACCAAAATACCTAACCTATGACTCTTAAGAGAAATTATAAATTATGTCTTCTAAAGAAAAGGGAATCACCTTTCCCAACTCTTTCACGTTTATTTCTTCATCTACATACAATTCATGTTTAATTTCTTTTATAAATTAATAAATCCAATATCATCTATATTAGTACTTATTAATAATATTATAGGACACCATAATCCTCCTTTTATCCATACAATGAAATACAAAAAACACTGTGTTTTTGTAAATATGGCTTATCCTCCCCACATCATGGTGTAATTTTTTTATCACTAATTTACTTGTTTTGGTATAATAAGATAAATAATATATATATATATATATTATAATTATTAATTGATATTTATTCTATAAAAATTAATATATCATAAAATTCCTTACACATTCACTATTAAGGTAATGATATTATCACTCATGTGTACTTAGGGCCAACCATCCCCATGACACAATGAGATTCATTTTCTATCTTCACCATTCAAGAATGATTTTAAAATTTTATATAATTAATAAATATGGAATTTATGACCATAATAACATTCTAGAGATGAAGTAACTATATCCTATGAATAATAATAGTGACTTCCATGGAAAAAAATGAATATAAAAATGAATAATTTATCACTCGATATAAGGGTAGTAATGAAATATTATTTATAAATGGGTGACAATATTATATAAGAGGATCATATATGTAATGTTTCATACCTCTCTTGTCACGAACCGATTGTAGTCTCCATAGAAACTGGCACACAACCCATCCCGTTAGAAGGCCACAAGGGCGTTACTGATCCCCACGGGCTATAACAAGTCCCTGTGTATCATAAAAAAATTTGAGATTGATTTACCAAAATTAATAAACATAAAACAACAAACAAAACTAGGAAATCAAATCTTGATTTTTCGAACCAAAACATCTTTTACTAAAATTCACAACTGAATTACCCAATTTAAAAATACTCTCAAATATTATAACAAATTAATAAAACCATGAAATAAATCCCAAGAACCTCCACATGTTAAGAGGAACCACCCTCAATCCATCTCTACAACACCGCACCTTGCACGACTGGTAAAAACATAAACCGGTGGCACAAAAGTTTTACCCAAACATTGAAAACAAAATAATCAAGTCTATTTACACACAAAGGTGTATGTAGGGTGTCAATAAAGGACCAGTATGATACCAAAACTATGAGATTCTATGTGATAAACATTCAAAGACAAGTAGATTTCACATTTTGGTACACAATAATTGTAGTAACAATTTCTAAAATATTCTTCTCAAATAAAAGCAGTTTTCTAGCAGGCTGTTTTAATGAATCAACACTTTTACAAATAATTTCAATTCTACTTAATTTTCAAGCCAACCATACCGTATGCCGATGTTAAACACAATGTAACATAAGAGAACAAGAAATGGAAATGTAACCTCTAGGAACTAGCACACTGTGGGTCCCAGGTACCTCATATCTTGGTGAGAGTAACCAACACAATAACCATTCTCATGCAGACGAGCCACTAGTAGGGAGAATACCCATAACATAGTGCTCCCTCATCAACATCATAATCATAGTTTAGTTAGTGTTTTATATTTCAAAATTCCTATGTGAAACTGAGGCCAAACCCTACTGGATAACTAGAATACTTGTACTTGTCCACCCATCTATATACTCGATTTTCCATCCAGTGCTAAAACAAGTTCAATAAATAATGATAGTATAATTTTCACATGAAAACACAGCTTCCACAAAACATATTCACCAAACATACCACATGTACATCACACAAGTCACATCATCCCCATTCTTATTCAAATTGATTTTAAAATCAAACTCACATGAAAATAGCCCACAACACATTTCACATCTCTTCCAAACCTAAAAATATACTTTAAAATTTTTTATAAAACATTTTCAAGATGATACAAAATACATTACAACCCACTAACACAGGAGACATAATACCCTTTTACGTTAAAAATCATTTTATCATCAAAATCACATGAAACATCTGACAAACATGTTTCGCACAAATATCACAATTTAATAAAACATTTCAGCAAGTTATAATTGCATTCTAAATTTTTTTGACATCATAAATCACCTATTGCCTTTCATAAACCACATTAGGTGAACACACTCACCCATATAGTACACATACACCCTTTTACCACTTGGTTTAACCAAATAAAACATTTACAATTTTCAAAAAAAAAATCCAAAATGGTTTTAATATATCTTCCACACAAAATCCATTTCAGAACCCCCTTTTAAGGACAAAATCACACCAAGACCCTACCAAAGACGAATTGGAAGTCCATGAAACATTTAATAAACCACTCTCACGTACTATAAATCACCTCAAAATATACCAAAAATGATTGACATGAAAAACACACATTTTAATAAAACACTTTCAAGATGTACAACAAAGTTCTACATGTAAAACCCAGTCAAAATCCCACATACAAGGGACACATGACACTAAGGAATCAACAAACCATAATATTCATCCCCTTTCAGCAACTAATAAATATTAATTTCATATTTTATAAAACTACCTGTCACGACCCGTCCTCAGGGCCCGTGCTGTGACTACCCCAAGCCTGCCTTCCATAGGCCAGGGGCTGGCGACTAGCACCAAGGCGTTAATCCCAATAAAAAGTAGAAGGAATTGCCTTGAATAGTAAACAAACACATAGAGTAAGAAAGCTAAAATAACACTAAGTAAAACTGGGTACAATAGTAAGTGTGGAAAAGTCAGTGGGCTAGAATACAAACCTAAACTGAAAGTAAAGTACAACTGAAAAACGGAGTACAACAACTAAAAAGTAAAGCCTCATCGCCGGGACGTCCACTAGAAGTCCCACATAAAGGGTAGGTACAGATAGCCTCCATAGCTTCTTGGGTCCAGCCGTTCACTCCGTGTACGTCCCGCCCAGTGGTCCAGCACTAGGTACCGTCTGCTCCACTGGCCTCTACCACGATCACCATTGTCCATCATCTGCATCCAACACAACGTAGTGCGGACATAGCCCATGAAGGGGTGGGTATACTCTACTCAGTAGGGACCCCGAGACCCCCGAAGGTCTCCCAAAATCCACAATGGATAATCCACAATGGAAATATACAAACACGAGGTTACATCTGACTCTACTTAGGTATATGCACATACATATACCTAAGTCATCAATTCTAGTTTGGCTCCAACATCTGAGCCCAAGTATGATCACATCCACAAAGGATAGCACAATACAATCCACATAGGAAAGCAAGTCAATCATATCAAAGATAATGATTGAAAGTCAACATTCATCTCACACAAGAATACTTCTTCGAAAGATGATAGAGATAATCGGATGTAGCCACTAAATCATCTATGTCGTCGGACCCACATAGGATCGATAGGTAACTAAACCCTAAAATGAACCACACAGGATCGGTATGCGCTGGCCCACACAAGACCGCTGAGCACTGACCCACACAGGATCTGACCCACACAGGATCAGTAGCACTGATCCACGTAGGATCGCTAAATGTTGTAGTCGTCATCATCGAATCCACGAAGGATTTCTGTTCTGTCTTCATCATCATCACAGTCGCAGCTAGCCCTAGGGTTCCCGCACACAGCAAGCTCGTTCGAGAGGGTCCGCTCCACGAGCCGAAGGGCTGCTACGTCAAATGACATGAAGTCCGAAGCTGATGTATCCAAATGTTCCATATCGTCAACAGAAACTCAATGTCACAGATGGCGCGTCAATCAGACTTCTGGTCTGTGAGTTATTGGATTTTTCGTTCTAGGGGCCCGATTGGATTTTAAGTCAAAACAATCCTGAACATACTCCAACTATGTCCAAACCTCGAGCGGTGTAAGCCAAAATGTCTGTCTCACTAAGAGGAATCCAACATAGTCGACTGCACGTCAATCGGATGTCCGGAACTCAAGTTATATGTGTTTCCGCTCCGAGGGCCCGGTTGGTTTCGTGTTCGAACCAACCCGGCCGAACCCAAAGTATTCCAAAACCTTGAGTGTAAAATATCTAAACGACCTTCTCGATCCAAGGATCGTATCGCATCTAACGGTGCATCGATCGGAGGTATATAACATGATTTATGGGAAAAAGAATGAAAGAGGTCCGAAAGTGGGGTTTTTTGGACCGGACTGACCGGGCCTGAGACCCCCTGGGTCGGTCCGAACCGTGTTGATCCCGCCCGGGTCTGGGTCTGGCCCACTTGAGAGCGGCCCGGCCCGGCCTGGGCGGCTCGGCCGGGCCTGGGCGGCACGGCCCAGCGCGCTGGTGCGCTAGTGGTCCGTTGTCCATCTCGGTGTAACCGAGCTGGGCGGTCAAGGGGGGGATGCCCCCTGTTCAAATCAAATCACCCCCCCCCCATGTGGGGACCACTGATGTTCGGCCAGCCGGGGGTTACGAACCCCCAGCTTCTCTTCTGACCAGCCTGTAACGCCCCGACCCCAGCTACCCAGAGCCGGTGCATTACTTCGTAACATTGGCATGATCACAAAAGATCAAGTCTCGAAATACCGATTAGTTTAGTAGCCTTGGAAATACTAGATACATTCATATGTTTTACATTACATCATAAAATGAAAAACTACTACAACAACACAATGTCTCCACAGTCCACACTATTATCCCCTCATAATATCCCTGCAGGTCATTCATAATTTACTTCTTCTCTTCCTGGGAAAAAGTAAAACATAGAAAAGGGGTGAGCTCAAATGCCCAGTAAGGATAACAATATAGCGGAAACTTTCATAAATAAGAATAAACATTTAAATCAATGTATAAC
Source organism: Viscum album (assembly GCA_963277665.1). NCBI lineage: Eukaryota > Viridiplantae > Streptophyta > Magnoliopsida > Santalales > Viscaceae > Viscum > Viscum album. The sequence continues at coordinate 1,542,031,318 of OY728161.1, read as the reverse complement.
TAAAACAAAAGCATTTTAAACTTGAATATCAACATAATATGGCAAAAGTAAAATGAAATAACTCCATTTACTCATTCACATGGATATTCTACTAATCGATTAATCACATGAAAAATCACTAACCACTTTCATAATGTTGGAAAGCATAATGCCAGACTATCATAACCACATAGCCAAAGCCTCCTGCCAAGACTACAAATAAGATTTTGTCAAGGCCTTGTTCCAAGACACTAGTTTGTCTCATGAGACCTACCGATGCATCGAGAAGCTATAGCGGGCTCCACCCGTCACATATTAAGTCCAATGCATTCCCATATGAAAAGGTTTAAACATAACATAAACATTCGTATTAAAACTAGCATACGAAATGTCAATAATTTCACCATAAACTATGAATGGTATACCACATCCACAGTCAAACATATCACAAAAACCTTCAATACAATATAGAAGTTTTGTATTATATAAATCAACTTCAAATAAGCGTAAAATCCATCAAAAGATGTTGACATAGATGAAATCAAAACACTTTTTAGAGAAATATCTCTTTCTATTTTTGAAATAATTTAAGAGCCATATAAAACAAAACATTTTCTTGAAAATATTCTTATAAGCTTGTAAGGAATGCTTTGAAGATTTTATAACGGCGGAAAATAACCGCACCCGCCGTATAAGTTAAAAAAACATTCTTACCTCAATTCTGTCGAAAAGGTTAAAAAGGACCTTGTTTTGAAAACGACGGAAAGATTCCTCTTATAAAAAGTCAAAAAGGGTATAAATGACTTTAACCCATATTCTTGTAAATAATAAAAATGTTTTGAAATACATTTTGAAGAAACATGGATGTGGATGATAACGAGGTCCCAGTAGATAATTATGTATAAACAACCTTGGATAATGAAGAGGTTGTGAAGTAAACCCTTACCTTGAACTTTTCCTTGGTTGGGGTAGGTTAACCCCCTGTATAATGGTGAAATAATTGTTATTAAATTATACAAGAATCATATACATTCATATGATATCATATATGATCTTTTAACATTGCTTTGTTAACAATATCTTAGATTTATCATTTTTCGGGTGTTAACTTACTCGTTTTCTTATATGTTTTGTTACGTAAGTCATGTTTTTCATGGATAGGTTGTATATTATTCATATCCAGAATGATATAATGTCCTTAAACATTATTTTTCAATCATCAAATGATAATTATACTTGAATGGATACGACGGAGAATGAATCTCATCGCGTTCGTGGAGACGGTAGTCCGTACGTACGCATGAGCGACAATATCATTATTTTGATATTAAAATAATATATAATTGGATAGTATATCATATATACAGAATCATTATCTTTTTATATTTATTATTTACATGAATTACATATCATTATTATACCCATCTAAATAATAATATTTTGAATAACAATTACACCACGACGTGGAGACGGTAAGCCGTACGTACGCACGTATGGTGACATGTCATTCAAATGATGGGTAGAATACTGAATATGGTTGTTCCATATTTATAATAACATCACAGTATATTGAAGATACTGGAGTTTTAATTTTAGAATTGAAATAATAAACAAAGAGGGAGTGGAAGAAGAAAGAAACATGGAAGAGGGTGATGAAAATGTTACCTCATTTTCGGGTTCTTCCATTTGATTTGATCAAAAGGACTCCTTAGGATGGCTTTCTGACTAATGTAAAGATTCTAGGATGAAGGGAGAGTATTTGGGAGAGTATTTGGGCAGAGGTTGGCCGATCCAAAAGTCTTGAAAATGTGAATAAGGTGATAGAGGTGGGGGCCTTTTATAAGAGGAGAGGAGGGGCTCATTTGGAAAGATTGAAATGTTACATTATTATACCATGATTTTCGGATTCTAAAGGTCCCACACTTATATAATTCCTGGATAAGGTGATAAGGGTTCGAAATATATTCATCCAATAGTCTTTGGACAAGTGTAAGCCTTGGATTTTTCATTATCTTCTCATTTTATTTAAATCGTTAAATAATGAGGTCATCGCCCCATCATAATGATGTCATAAATAATTTAATTTATTTAATGTCTAAAAATTATAAAGAAAATACTATGATGTAGGAAATCTTGTTAGCTTTCTAATGAATATTTATAATCAAAATTAGGACTTATGTATCCCCACATAAATTTTTTTTTAGTAAAACATTTTATGTTTGTGTCATTTTTTACTTTAACATTAAATAAAAGGTATTTATGTCATTGTCTAACTAAAGTGGCTCCATGGGGTCCCCAAGTTGACCCATGGGTTTTCTTGGTCGGCCACAACTCATCCAATAGGAGTAGGACAAGTGTCATGCTCATCTCATATTATTAAAACATTATTTCTACCTTAAACTACACTAATTACCTCTAATCGCGATTAAGAACTTAAAAGTTACTATTCACCAAAAATTTATTTTAATCACATTGAACCACATTTTAATTCTTAATGAAAACCATGTATGTCAGATTTTTGAAAATCAAATCACAGAAGTGGTAATATTTCATTTAAATGAAAAATCAGTTATTTAACTACCACTTAGTGGTTTCACTATTCATCAAAAATTGAGGTTTTTCAGAACAAAGCCAAAATTTCACCCTAAGCTATAATTGATATTCCGAATTCAAAAATGATGTCTATTTTACAAAATTACAAACATATAAGTTTCATTAATTAATTTTATAATTAATTCCCGCTGTTACAAAAAATGGTGTGTTTCTAAGAAACAATTTATATCAAAAGATTGGCATTTGTTTATGTCCGATTTCAATGTTAAATTAAGTCTTATGACCACCATTGGATAAAATGGTAAAAATATATTCTAATTATACTTTAAAACCACTAAATAGTATAATTTTTCACTATAAATTAATTTGATTTAAAAAGTTGTTTTTAAGTATTTTTCACTATTCATAAAAAATTCGAAGTTTTCAGAAAAATACCAAAAATTCAACATAGGCTAATTTCGATATTCCGAATCCAAAGATGAAGTCTATTTTGATAAATAAAATTTATAAAATTTCAAAAAGTAGGTATTACTATTCACAACGGCTAGTTTAATTAGTTGTGGTGTGTGTTAGAGCTCGAGGTTGCGTACAACACACGCTATTGCATTATTCGAAGGGAAACGTACCGTGGAAGCTTGGGGTGTTACATTCTCCCCTCCTTCAAATAATTGCGTCCTCGCAATTTCTAGGGTATAAAAAGACTCGGGTGGTTCTTCATCATAAGTTCCTCAGGTTCCCACGTTGCCTCTTCCATTTTATGATTTCTCCACAAAACCTTTACCAGACGAGTCGTCCGGTTTCTCAGCACCTGCTCCCTCACATCAAGAATCCTGACGGGCTCTTCACAATAGGAAAGATCGGGTTCCAGTTCTAATTTCTCATAGGTGAGTACATGCATTGGGTCAGGCATGTATTTCCTCAACAGAGATACATGGAAAACATCGTGAACTTTGGAGAGATTTGGCGGCATCTCCAAACGATATGCTACAGCCCCAATATGATCTAAAATTTCGAAAGGTCCGATGTACCTGGGACTCAACTTACCCTTCTTACCACAATGTATAACTCCCTTCCATGGAGATACCTTTAGGAAAACATGATCTCCCACCTGAAATTCCAAAACCTTTCTTCTGTTATCGGCATATCTCTTCTACCTTCACCTTCACCTTTTCCATTGTTTCGTCCACCAGTTCTGGTCCCACAAGTTTTCTTTCACCAACGTCATCCCAACAGGTTGGTGTACGACATCTCTTTCCGTATAACGCTTCATAAGGTGCCATCTGAATTCTTGAATGGAAGCTATTGTTATAGGAAAATTCTACCAGTGGTATGTATTGATCCCACATACCCTGAAAGTCAAGAGAGCATGATCTCAACATGTCTTCTAAGGTTTGAATAGTCCATTCTAATTGTCCATCTGTTTGAGGGTGATAGGCAGTGCTCAAACAAAGTTCAGTATCCAAGGCCTTTTGAAGACTTTTCCAGAATCTTGAAGTAAAACGAGGATCACGATCAGAAACAATCGATAGGGGTACTCCATGAAGTCTTACAACTTCATTAATATATAATCTTGCTAGACGTTCAAGTGGTAGATCCTCCCGTATAGCCAGAAAATGTGCTGACTTAGTAAGACGATCAACAATGACCCATATTGCATCATTCCTTCTAGGAGTCTTTGGTAGTCCCATGACAAAGTCCATCGTAATATTATCCCATTTCCACTCAGGTATGGGAAGAGGTTGCAATATTCCACCAGGATGTTGCCTTCTAGCTTTCACTTGTTGACAAACCATACACCTCGACACAAAATCAGCAATCTCCCTCTTCATATTGTCACACCAAAACTGTTCCTTCAAATATCTATACATTTTGGTTCTCCCAGGGTGTATAGAGAAATTGGAACTATGAGCATCATCCAGCAATTCCCTTTTTAGATCAGTTATATCAGGAACACAAAGTCTCTTCCTGAATTTCAAAATTCCATCCTTATACACAAAGTCCCTCAATCTTCCATCATTCACATCTTTAATCTTCTTCTGGAATTCTTCATCATTGGTCTGAGAACTCTTAATCCTTTCTAGTAATGATGGTTTGGCAACCATTTGAAAAAGCATTGATGTTTCACCTTCCCTAGTTATTCCCATGTCCATCTTCACTAGATCCAAGAAAATTGGATCCCTTTCAATTCTCATCACATTCAAAACTCCATGGTCTTTTCTACTCAAAGCATCTGCCACCTTGTTTTCCTTCCCCGGGTGGTAATGTATCGTGCAATCATAATCCTTGAGTAGTTCAAGCCATCGCCTTTGCCTCATGTTGAGTTCTTTTTGTGTGAAAATATACTTCAAACTCTTGTGATTAGTATAAATCTCAAATTTTTCACCATAGAGGTAATGTCTCCATATCTTTAAAGAAAAGATCACAGCTGCTAACTCAAGATCATGAGTAGGATAGTTTTTCTCATGAATTTTTAGCTGTCGTGATGCATAGGCAATGACCTTATCATTCTGCATAAGGACACAACCAAGTCCTTTCTTCGATGCATCACTATAAATAACAAACCCATCATTCCCTGATGGTAGAGTCAATACAGGGGCATTGACTAATCTTCACTTTAGTTCTTCAAAACATTTTTCACACTCTTTTGTCCAGACAAATTTAATCCCTTTACGTGTGAGCTTTGTCAATGGGTTAGCCAATCTGGCAAAATTCTGGACGAAACGTCGATAATAACCTGCTAAACCAATAAAACTGCGTACCTCAGTTATACTTGTCGGTGCTGGCCATTCTTGGATTGCCTTGGTTTTAGAAGGATCAACGGAAATTCCATCCTTAGAGACAATATGGCCAAGAAAAGAAATCTCATGAAGCTAGAATTCACACTTGCTAAATTTCCCATATAATTCATGTCTTCTAAGAGTCTTCAGGATAATGCGTAAGTGATTTTCATGATATTCGTGGCTTTTGGAGTATACCAAGATATCATCAATAAATACCACTACAAAGTCATCAAGATATTCCTTGAAAACTCTATTCATCAGATCCATGAAAACAGAGGGTGCATTAGTCAATCCAAAAGGCATTACTGTAAACTCGTAATGCCCGTACCTTGTTCGAAATGCTGTCTTTGGAACGTCTTCCTTCTTCACACACAACTGATGGTATCCAGACCGAAGGTCAATCTTTGAAAAGTATTGAGCTCCATGCAGTTGGTCAAACAAATCATCAATGCGAGGTAGGGGATACTTGTTATTTATTGTTATAGCATTGATCTCCCTATAGTCAATGCACAATCTCATAGATCCATCTTTCTTCTTAACAAAAAGAAAAGGGGCACCCCAAGGAGAAACACTAGGGCGAATAAATCCTTTATTACTCAATTCCTCTAGTTGTTTCTTTAGTTCAACTAATTCCACAGTGGCCATTCTATAAGGGGTCTTCGATATGGGCCTTGATCCAGGAATTAAATCAATGGAAAACTCAACTTCTCGTTCTGGAGGATGTCCAGGTAAATCTTCCGGAAACACATCAACATATTCTCTCACAATAGGTACATCCTCTATTTGAATCTTCCTTTCCTCACCCTCAGTAATTTCCTTCTCTTCCTCCCCAATAATTGAATTTAGTTGATCTACTGTGGGTGGATCTAAATAAGAATTATGTGGTGACGATTCGGCTCTAAAGATAAGGTGTTCCTTATCATCATTATCAAGAATCGTAGCCTCTTTCCTCTTACAATAAATTTTTGCATCATGGTCTGAAAGCCAATCCATACCGAGGATTATATCAAATTCAATCATGGGTATGACGATGAGATCAGCAGGTAAAGAGCATTTAGGTGCTCTAATGGGAACTAATCGACAAAACATTGTTGCAATAATACTTCCCTTAGCGGTTTTGACAGACAACTCCCTTGTTAAATCAAATTGTAAATATCTAATTTTCGTAGCAAACTGGGAAGATATGAAACAATGCGATGATCCAGAATCAAATAATGCATTTGCTAATCGTGAGGAAACCATTAAATTACCTACCACCTCGTCTTTCGGAGCTTCTACCTCAGCAGTTGTGATAGCATAAGCCTGGCCTTGATCCCTTGGCCTTTTCTGAGGTAAGTTCTCCTAACGCTTAGGACATTCATTTGCATAATGCCCCATCTCCCTGCAATTGTAGCACCGAACTTTGGTAGCTTCCTTCTTCCCCTTTCAATCATGAGCTTGGTGGCCTTTTTCACCACACTTGTAACAGACTCCCATTCCCTTCAAGCAAGTACCAGGATGTTTCTTCCCGCATTTACCACAAGATTGATATTCAACCTTTCCCTTCTTCCCTTTATTTCCATTCCCAGATTGATCAGCAGGTCTCTTCTTCTCTTGCTTCGCTTTAAAGTCATAAGACTTCGAGAATTCCTTTTCCGTCTTGATAGCGCACGAGACAATACCTTCGTATGAAGAGAAGGTTTGTGATACTAAAGCTCGACGGAGAAATGGTTTCAACCCATCAAAGAAACGATCAGTCTTACTTCTTGGGTTACGTATGTAATCTGCAGCATACCTTGCTAACCTTGTAATGTTAGCCTCATACTTTGCAACATTCACATCCTCCTTCTGCCTCAGACTCAGAAATTGCCTTTCCATATCCTCTCGATGGTCTCGAGGAAAGTATTTTTCTAAGAACAGCTCTTTGAACTCCTGCCATTCCATGTTTGTTAATTCATCATCTTCCTTTGTGTTTTGAATTAGTGACCACCATTGATCGGCATCTCCAGTGAGGCGGTAAACGGCCATGACAACCTTCTCCCTTTCAGTACTCCCCAAGGCATGGAATATTTTCTCTAAGGAATTTATCCATTGCTCAGCTACTATAGGATTTGTACTCCCATTGAAGGTTGGTGGTTGTTGCCTCATGAAACATTCTAGCATTGATCCTCCACGTTGCGGATCAGGGTGCTCCATATGAGTAAGGTTATTATTCATAACCTGAGCGAGTTGTCCCAGTATGGTAATAAGTTGATCGACACCAGTTGCATCACCAGCCCCACTATAATTATCTTGAGCAGGAGGGCAATCCCTACATGGAGTGCGTGCATTGATACGTTTTCCATTTCTTCCACTAGGCGCCATTTCTAAACAATGGCATAAACTAGATCAGTTTATGAATCAAAATACATAATCCTATACTTATAAAACACTAAACATAAATTGAACTATTTATGGATATAATCCATAATCATAAAAATGTTTTCTTTGAGGAAGTATATACTCATAAACCCTTCATAATGATTTTTAGAGAAAATGAGAGTTATCCTAAGCATATCCCCCAGGAGTGTCGTAACCAAGAGTGCAGCAAGGCCCGTTGTTGTGCACCAGTTCCCGTTTGAGTCTAGCTCAAAGCGGTGTTTTCAGGTTTTACCCCTAGGAACATCTGTTCCAGAGCCGCCTCCACCTGCTCGTATCCAGACAGGGATGTATTGCTCGGAAAACTCACAAAATCTCTACAATACCAAAATTTTAGGAAGTTCTTCTATACTAATCCTAAAATTTCATCTTAGGTCTATGTGCTCTAATCAGAGTTTATCTAAATATAGCTTCCAAGGTTTGTACTAAACTTCCTCTGATACCAACTGTAACTCCCCGACCCCAGCTACCCAGAGCCGGTGCATTACTTCGTAACATTGGCATGATCACAAAATATCAAGTCTCGAAAGTCCGATTAGTTTAGTAGCCTTGGAAATACTAGATACATTCATAAGTTTTACATTACATCATAAAATGAAAAACTACTACAACAACATAATGTCTCCACAGTCCACACTATTATCCCCTCATAATATCCATGCAGGTCATTCATAATTTACTTCTTCACTTCCTGGGAAAAATTAAAACATAGAAAAGGGGTGAGCTCAAATGCCCAGTAAGGATAACAATATAGCGGAATCTTTCATAAATAAGAATAAACATTTAAGGCAATGTATAACTAAAACAAAAGCCTTTTAAACTTGAATATCAACATAATATGGAAAAAGTAAAATGAAATAACTCCATTTACTCATTCACATGGATATTCTACTAATCGAATAATCACATACAAAATCACTAACCACTTTCATAATGTTGGAATGCATAATGCCAGACTATCATAACCACATAGCCAAGGCCTCGTGCCAAGACTACAAATAAGATTTTGTCAAGGCCTTGTTCCAAGACACTAGTTTGTCTCATGAGACCTACCGATGCATCGAGGAGCTATAGCGGGCTCCACCCATCACATATTAAGTCCAATGCATTCCAATATTAAATGGTTTAAACATAACATAAACTTTCGTATTAAAACTATCATACGAAATGTCAATAATTTCTCCATAAACTATGAATGGTATAACACATCTACAGTCAAACATATCACAAAAACCTTCAATACAATATATAAGTTTTTTTTTATATAAATCAACTTCAAATAAGCGTAAAATCCATCAAAGGATGTTGACATAGATGATATCAAAACACTTTTTAGAGAAATATCTCTTTCTATTTTTGAAATCATTTAAGAGCCATATAAAACAAAACATTTTCTTGAAAATATTCTTATAAGCTTTTAAGGAAAGATTTGAAGATTTTATAATGGCGGAAAATAACCGCACCCGCCGTATAAGTTAAAAAAACATTCTTACCTCAATTCTGTCGAAAAGGTTAAAAAGGACCTTGTTTTGAAAACGACGGAAAGATTCCTCTTATAAAAAGTCAAAAAGGGTATAAATGACTTTAACCCATATTCTTGTAAATAATAAAAATGTTTTGAAATACATTTTGATGAAACATGGATGTGGATGATAACGAGGTCCCAGTAGATAATTATGTATAAACAACCTTGGATAATGAAGAGGTTGTGAAGTAAACCCTTACCTTGTAATTTTCCTTGGTTGGGGTAGGTTAACCTCCTGTATAATGGTGAAATAATTGTTATTAAATTATACAAGAATCATATACATTCATATGATATCATATATGATCTTTTAACATTGCTTTGTTAACAATATCTTAGATTTATCGTTGTTTCGGGTGTTAACTTACTCGTTTTCTTATATGTTTTGTTACGTAAGTCATGTTTTTCATGGATATGTTGTATCTTATTCTTATCCAGAATTATATCATGTCCTTAAACATTATTTTTAAATCATAAAATGATAATTATACTTTAATGGATACGACGGAGAATGAATCTCATCGCGTTCGTGGAGACGGTAGTCCGTACGTACGCACGAGCGACAATATCATTATTTTGATATTAAAATAATATATAATTGGATAGTATATCATATATACAGAATCATTATCATGTTATATTTATTATTTACGTGAATTACATATCATTATTATACCCATCTAAATAATAATATTTTGAATAACAATTACACCACGACGTGGAGAGGGTAAGCCGTACGTACGCACGTATGGTGACATGTCATTCAAATGATGTGTAGAATACTTAATATGGTTGTTCCATATTTATAATAACATCACAGTATATAGAAGATACTGGAGTTATGATTTTATAATTGAAATAATAAACAAAGAGGGAGTGGAAGAAGAAAGAAACATGAAAGAGGGTGATGAAAATGTTACCTCTTTTTCGGGTTCTTCCTTTTGATTTGATCAAAAGGACTCCTTAGGTTGGCTTTATGACTAAAGTAAAGCTTCTAGGATTAAGGGAGAGAAGTTGGGAGAGTATTTGGGAAGAGGTTGGCCGAACCAAAAGGCTTGAAAGTGTGAATAAGGTGATAGAGGTTGGGGCCTTTTATAAGAGGAGAGGAGGGGCTCTTTTGGAAAGATTGAAATGTTACATTATTATACCATGATTTTCGTATTCTAAAGGTCCCACACTTATATAATTCGTGGCTAAGGTGATAAGGGTTCGAAATCTCTTCATCCAATAGGCTTTGGACAAGTGTAAGCCTTGGATTTTTCATTATCTTATCATTTTATTTAAATCGTTAAATAATGAGGTCATCGCCACATCATAATGATGTCATAAATAATTTAATTTATTTAATGTCTAAAAATTATACAAAAAATACTATGATGTAGGAAATCGTTTTAGATTTCTAATAAATATTTATAATAAAAATTTGGACTTCTGTAACCCCATGTAAAAATTGTTTTTGTAAAACATTTTATGTTTGTGTCATTTTTTACTTTTACATTAAATAAAAGGTATTTATGTCATTTTCTAACTAAAGTGGCTCCATGGGGTCCCCAAGTTGACCCATCGGTTTTATTGGTCGGCCAAAACTCGTCCAATACAAGTAGGACAAGTTTCATGCTCATCTCATATTATTAAAACATTATTTGTACCTTAAACTACACTAATTACCTCTAATCGCGATTAAGAACTTAAAAGTTACTATTCACCAAAAATTTATTTTAATCTCATTGAACCACATTTTACTTCTTAATGAAAACCATGTATGTCAGATATTTGAAAATCAAATCATAGAAGTGGTAATATTTCATTTAAATGAAAAATCAGTTATTTAACTACCACTTAGTGGTTTCACTATTCATCAAAAATTGAAGTTTTTCAGAACAAAGCCAAAATTTCACCCTAAGCTATAATTGATATTCTGAATTCAAATATGATGTCTATTTTAAAATATTCCAAACATATAAGTTTCATTAATTAATTTTATAATTAATTCCCGCTGTTAAAAAAAATGGCGTGTTTCTAAGAAACAATTTATATCAAAAGATTGGCATTTGTTTATGTCCGATTTCAATGTTAAATTAATTCTTATGACCACCATTGGATAAAATGGTAAAAATATATTCTAATTATACTTTAAAACCAATAAATAGTATAATTTTTCACTATAAATTATTTATATTTAAAATGTTGTTTTTAAGTATTTTTAACTATTCATAAAAAATTCGAAGTTCTCAGAAAAATACCAAAAATTCAACATAGGCTAATTTGGATATTACGAATCCAATGATGAAGTCTATTTTGATAAATAAAATTTTTAAAATTTCAAAAAGTAGGTATTACTATTAACAACGGCTAGTTTAATTAGTTGTGGTGTGTGTTAGAGCTCGAGGTTGCGTACAACACACGCTATTGCATTATTCGAAGGGAAACGTACCGTGGAAGCTTGGGGTGTTACACAGCCGGCCTACTCCAGCCGGCTGGCTGCTGCCGCCATGGGATCGGCTGGTCCGGTCCCCCTGCTCCAACGTCAGCGGCCGGAAACCGCCCCCCGCTCCCTTCTCCGCCGTGGCCTATAGCTGCGGCCTTGGTCCGTCCTTCGGGGCGCGATGGCGCCACACACCTCCGCTGTGGCCCCACACCGGCCGCGGTGTTTTCGTGATTTTCCGTTGCGGCGTGACAGCGCAGCGCATCCTTACCGCATGATCCCACGCGTTGTCGTTGCACTACGTCACTTTCCTTCAAACCGCACCAACAAAATGATGAGGGAGGAGGGTCGTCCATGTTTGTGCGGTCCGACCCCCTCTCGTTAATTGATAGCAAGCGGTCCAATTTGTAACAAGGAACGACGATGGAAGAATTCACGAATAACAAGAACAATAAATATCCCCTACCTCAAGAATTGTCGTTAAACGAGATTTTTCGCAGAAAGGGACATCATAGATTTGATCATCACGGAAGAAGACTCAGTAAACGTCATCGGTGTCGCAGAGAGAAGGATTAACGGTGTCGCGGTACACGACGTCGGGTGTTCGATCACCGAGGATTCAGCGCTCTTCGTCAGAGACCGACATTCTATGCGTTCGTCAACGAAGAGGATGAAGATCTTCAAGCCTTAGATCTTTTTCGCAAAATCCTCTCAACAAGCTAACCCCCTAATAAAATAAGTGTTTCTTATATTTTATTACCCATTTTCATAAATTTGAAATTCAAATAAAGAATTAACTTAAGTAATTAAACCTAAGTCATTAAATGGAGGGTTAAGGGGGGTTAGGTAAAATGAAGGGGTGGGGTTCGTGTGGGTCCCACCGCCCTCATAACCTCACTTGGGTGGTTACCCAACTTCCACCCAAAGGTTAACCACTTGGTAAAAAATAATATTTGTAGCTCAATTTTATTTTTAACTTCCACAATTTTTAATAACTTCTCTCATGTAAACGTAACTCCAGAAAAGGTGTTCCTAAGCAATTACCGGCGCTGCGGTTCCATTGGCGGCCTCGGAATTCGATTCTGAGCACCGGTCCAAAAGTTAGGAAATCCCACTCATTCGTTCACTGAACGTACCCGAGCTAAACTTCAGATAAATATTTTGGGCACACTGGGCCTTGGAATCAGGTGCCGTCAGAAACCGTATTCCTGTAAAATCCCAATGAAAATTAAGAAAAAATTTCCCTTGAATTTTACGGGTCTTTACACTACCACAAAATGTATCACATGAGTTACATTTCAAAAGTACACAATTTCAAACACAAATGTTACTTTAACACCAAATGTTTTACTACTACTACCTGAAATGGTTTTTTCACCACACCAAACATATTAGGAAAGTTATAAATTAATAAACCATGAAAGATATCTCATCATAAAACTATTACACCTGGTATCTCCTAGATTTAATGTTTCAACCCTCAAATCTTGGTGTGAAACATCAAGCACACCACTGCTGCACCACAAGGAATGGAAGAGAAACCTAAAACCTCAATATTACACAAAAAATATTCAAAATTAAATCCTTGGTTCGAAACCTTACTTTTGGACTTGAGTTACTTCATGAAAGGGTGAAAGAAAACCTAGTGAATTTGTTGAAATCAAGGAATGAAATACTTACTTTTATGATTTTGATATTTTCCCAATCAAATATACCTTTAATGTTGAGGTCATTAGGAGGGGAAATACTTTGTAGGATTCACATGGTAGTAGGGCATGAAATTGAGAAGGTATTTGTGGAATTGGTTTATTTCTAGAAGGGAAATGTTTGAAACTCAAAAGAATTTTAATGATCTTGACACCCCGGAATGGTTTTCCTGCATGGTTTTGTAAACGGTGTGGCCTAACCTTGTGGTATGTTCTGGCCACCCAAAACCATCCATTATCCTCCAATTTTATGGGGGTCAAAGGGGGAATCAAAGGGGTATGATATTCCAAGAATATGGAAGAAAACATCCCAAAAGAAACCATTCTTTTCACCAAAAAACTCAACCAACAACAGGGCACAAACCACCTCAACAACTTTCCCCATAATTGGTTCCACAAGAAGTGTCACTAATACAACTCCAAAACACCACAACCTCTTACAATACCTTTGAAAAAAGGGGATTCCAAGTACCTCAAAATAAACGCAAAACCATGATCACAGATCAATAACATAGGAGACACCAAAATTTCAAACCCAAAACACTCGGAAACCAAGAGAATGATAAGAACTGAGATAGGACTTGAACCAAATCATGGAATTGAAAATCCAAGATAAAATTTCTCCCCACCATAAAGATTTATGACCCCATAATGCCCTATAAAGGAAAAAATAAAAAATAAAACCAAATGATAAACCATGATTGACTCAATCTCCAAACTTCGCACCCAAAGGCCAAAACACCACTAGTGTTCAATTAAAAAAGGAATACTCTCACATATCATAACATACATCACTTTCCTGAACTGATCTATCGTATTTATATTTCCTCCCAATTAAAACTCCTCAAAAAATATTTGAACCAGATTCCAGAAATTTACCCAAACTAACAAAAAAACGAACAAGGTTACACTTACCGTGCTTTAACCAGAATATTGGGCAGTCTCCATTCCCAATGTTTACCCAATGAAGATGTATGTAGTTAGATAACTTTGAATAAAACTACCTACTTCCTAGCCAATACCAAGGACCAATCTGACTTACTAGTATGGTGAGACCCAAATGGGATCCCCGCTATAAGAGACTACTCAAATTTTCCCGAGATAGGATCGGGACACTAACAGCGGAGGCCCGAACGGACTCCCGGTTCAAGGGATGGAATTCAATTATAAATTTCCAAAAGAACATACATGAAAATCATAGTTAGTCTCCCCATAATAATAACTAACCAACTTAATCAGCCAGCTGGGCCGGTATAGGAAGAACCAAAATTCTATGTGTTGGGATGTTTGTGTGGTTAATCCGCACTGTTTGCTAAATTTTGCAGTAACTATGTGGATCCTTCTACATGAATGATTTTTCTAGGGCATGGTTACAACTAACCATAAAAAAACCATGTGCTCAACCTGTCTATTTGACTTATTAACCATAATATAAAAACTAAATGGAAACCAAAGGGGAATTTAATGATATCATGAGATAACATGGGCATGAGGTCCTCCACCTCCTTAAATCGAATGGGAAAAGAAAATCATTATGAAGACACTAGGGGATTAAATTCTTCCCATATTTCATACTGAAGATAGGACATTGTACAAGTATATGAATGACCAGAGCATTTCTCCTAATTATGCACCAACTTCACTCCAAAAACTATTTCTGGATCACAAATTATTGATGAATATTCAGCAACGTAGTTAGGATTTGGAACCCCATCTATATAACTTCTTCTTTTGATGCCACAAACAACTACACCACAACCCCAGATAATTTTACCAGGACATAATAGAATCCAAAACTCACCTTACCCTAACATGAAATTTCATTGGGAAACGGTATTAGAAGATGAACACACATCAGACCATGTTTAATAGGGTGAGAAACAACATATAAAATAGAAACACAGAAACCCCTTCCTCTAAAACAAAGGATTTTGAAGTATTTATAATGGAGGTATACTCCCAACAAAACAAATCCCCTCAGAGCATTGAACGACCATCACCTTTATAGTCAAACTAGCACATGACAACACACGGTGTCACCGAACATGATAATTGAGACTGACAGAAAGAATATAAGGAAAATGATCTTATGCCAAGTACCAAATATGTCTAAATTCCAGAAAGTGGCCAAAATACCTACTTCTGACCTTATTCACTACACTGGTGGTCTAACCTGAACTATTTAGAAGAGACATATAAGGACCCAAAGGCCTTGTTAGACACCATCTATATACTCATCAACAAGAACTACCTGATCCTACTTCTACCTTCAGAAAATCATGTAACATAAGAAACTAAGGTCTCTTTCCACCTTCCATGAGCACTCTCCCTCTACAAAAGGATCTACAAAACCAAAAAGGAAACTGTGTAGACTCGTTCTATAATGGTTGAGAAAATATTCTTTGTATTGATCAATGGGAAGATTTTTAAATGGAAAATCAATCTTGGTTTCACTTCAGTTGTGCACTAACCATTAATTGAGGGTGTACCATATCTAATAAAGTGGGTCCATTTGTCAAAACATGCCAAAAACCAAATCCAAACATATGAGGGGAACCACAATAAAGGATTTATAAAATTTTTTCAGAATAGGCCACTAACCAGCCCTTCTACCCAGCTTTTCAACCAAACAAAAACACAAAAGACTAGTCAAACGAGAGGGGTTCTTGGACTCAAAACACCCCACAACAACAAATTATTCAAAAACACATAATATAGACCATCCAAAACTAGTCATATAGACCACATGTTTTACTTTAAAATATTTTCTTTTAAGCAAAATGGTTCAATGGTTAGTGATTCCACCTATGGTACCCCATGGGTCTCACACATTCACGTTTAACTGCACAAAATGAACCCTCCTCATATCAATCTCATCACTCATAAAAGACATAACATCTACCATCCATCATCCCAAATAACCCCAAGAATGTGGTAAATCATGGGAATACCAATGGTTAAAACAAAAAATAACTCCACTTTTCAAAACCAAAAAAATCAACTAATACATTCTTTTAATCAAGACCTCTAACCAACAAAACAAACCAAATTTACAACATTAAAATATTTTCATAAAGAAACAATCATTCAAATTAGAACACAGTTTCAATTCATGTACATTAATATCAAAACATATCACCCCATTAAAATATCCTTCAATAGTTTAGAAAATTATATTGGAAACACTTTTTCAAACCCATCATTAACATAACTTTATACATTCAAAAGATGTATAAACAAACCATTTCCATTTCAAAACAATTCTGAAAATTCAGTTCCACCATTTCAAAAATCAAAAAATTATATCATTATTAGAAAATCAATTCACATAAAATTTATACTGCTTAAAAACTTGTTATTTTTCTTTAATATCAAACATCCATGATTTCACAACTAAACGCTACAATACAATGCGAGAGGAAAAATGTTTTAGTAGGTGACATGAAAATATGGTTGGTGTCCATATTCCAATATCTTAACTATCATGAAGAGTGTTGTATTGAAATATCCTCAACTCCACATGGATTTCCAAACCCTAAAATCTCACTGGGACCATTATCCCATCTCTCTTTTCATTTCCCCTAATCTTCATCAAACCAAGAAAAACGAAGGACTAATATATATTTGAACTTCCCCTGGAATCAATAATCGTGTCATGTGGTTTTGTGATTAGACTGGCTACCCATAACCAATATTCCAAGACCTAAAAATACTTTCTCTATTCTATCCCAACTATTCCCCAAATAACATTACCCAAAGAGTTTACCTGAACCTCTTTTGATACCATTTTGTCACGAATCAAATATGGTCACCATCCAAACTGACACCCGAACCAACCTGTGATAAGGCCCTAAGGGCATTCCTGATCCCCACATGCTTGAAGATGTTAATGGGTGTCATAAAATAATATTTGGGAATTATTTACCCAAATTTATAAACATAAAACAACAAACGAAACCAAGAAACCAAATATTGATTTTTGAAAACAAAAAATCTTTTATAAACAATTGGAACTGAGTTACCATATATAAAAAAACTCTCAAAGACTATAACAAATGAATGAAATTGAAAACAATATCCCATGGACCTCCACATGGATAGAGGCTCTCCCCTCAATCCATCTCCACAACCATGCACCACATACGACTAGTAAAAACCCGAACAATTGGCACAAAATATGTACACAAAGTAGTGAAAAAAAATTAACCAAGTCTACTTAAACCGAAATGTGTAAGTATGGTGTGAGAAAAATCCCATTAGGATACCACCACTGTGATATTCCTTGTGATAAAAATTCAATGATGAAAAGCATAAATGTTTCTGTAAACAAGAAATGCAAGTTACAATTTATAAAACATTCAACTCAAATAAAAGAAGTTTCCAGTTGGGCAATTTTAAAGAATAAACACATTTAAAAATTATTTCAATTCTACTTAATTTTCCATATATCCATACCATATGTCAATGTAATCACAAAGTATCTAATGAGAATAATCATTGGAAATGTAACCCCGGGGAACTAGCTCATTGTGGGTCTCAAGTTCCTCGTTTTTCGGTGAGAGTAACCATCAGAATAGTTATTCTTGTGCACATGAGCCACTAGTAGAGAGCATACAAATTGCCTATTTTTCATCCTCATCATAATCATATTATAGTTCGTGTTTTAATATTCAAACTTACTTTGTAAAACTGAGGAGAAACCCCATGGGATCCCTAGCATACTAGTACATGCCCACCCACCAAGACACTCGAGTTTCCCTCTTGTGCTAAAACTATTTCATCAAGTCAAGAAAATATAATTTTCACATGAAAATACAACTTCCACATCAAAAATTCGCCAAAAATCTAACATTTACATCACAAAAGTCACATCGTTCTCCTTTTTATTCATATTGATTTTGAAATCAAACTCACATGAAAATAGCCCACAACACTTTTAATAGCTCTTCCACACCTCAAAAAATTCATTCTACATTTTTTTAAAACATTTCCATGATGATACACAATGAAAAATAGCCCACACACACCTGCAACATAATACCCTTTTTTACCTTCAAAATCAGGTTATCATCAAACTCTCCTAAAACAGCCCACAAACATGTTTCACACCCACATCACAAATAAATAAAATAGTTTGGTAAGTTATAAAATATTATGAAAACGTTTGACATAATAAATCACCTATTTAACTTTAAAAACCATATTAGGTGAACACAGTCACCCAATCATTACACAATCACCTTTTTCGCACTTTGTTTAACAAAGTAGAAAATTTACAAATTTCAACAAACAATCCTAATGGGTGTAACTATGTCTTCCACACGAAACCCATTTCAAAAATCCCTTTCAAGGCCAAAATCACACCATGACCCTACCAATGAAGACGTTGAAGCCCATGAAAAAATTAATAAACCATCATAAAGTACTATAAAATCACCTAAAAATATACTACCAATTATGCCCACGAAAAACACACAATTTTATAAAACACCGTCAAGAAGTACAACAATGTTCTACACGGACAACCCAATCAAAATCCACCTTCCATGGCCAACAAAAAACAAAGGCATTAACAAACCAGGAATTTCATCCCCTATTAGAAACTAATAAATCAATTTAATATTTTATAATAATACCACAAAATATATCACATGAGTTACATTTTGAAATTACACAATTTCAAACACAAATTTAACATTAAAACCAAAGGCATTACTAATACCACCAAAAATGGTATTATCACCACACCCAACAAATTAGGAACATGATAAATTAATAAACCAATAATGCTGACTCATCATTAAATTATTAATCATGGAATCACAATCCTTTTATGACGAAACCGTCAATTCATAGTTAGAAACATAAATTGCACCATCGTCGCACCTCAAGGAAGTGAAGAGAAACCTAAAACCATAATATTAAACCAAAAATACTCTAAATAAAACCCCAGATTTGAACCCTAACTTATAGACATGATGAAATTCATGAAAGGGTGAATGAAAACCTAAGGAATGGGAAGAAATCAAGGTATTAAAAACATACATGCATGATTTTGATGTTTCCCTAATTAAATATCCATTCAAATTTGAGGTCCAATGGAGGGGGAGAGACCTTGGAGGGTCTCCATGTATGTAGGTAATGAATTGGAGATGATAGGGGTAGATTTTCATTTATTTCCAAAGGGAAAAGTTGGAAATTCTAAAAATTCAAAATGACCTAGACACCCCAGACGGTTTCCTTGCACGGTGTAGTAAATTGTGTGGCCTAACTATGAAACCTGTTTTGGCCACCGAAAAACCATCCATTGTCCTCCAATTTTATGGGGGGACAAGGTTAAAATTAATGGGGAAATATATTCCCTAGATGTGGGAGAAAAGTCCCAAAAAACCGTCTTATTCACCCCAAAACAATACCAACACAAGGGTATAAAAACCCCAACAAATTTCCCCATAAGTGGTGACAATAGGAATGTCGCTAATCCAACTCCAGAACACCACAACCTTATTACAAACCTTTTCCAAAAGTGGATTCCTTATATCATACTATACCCCCAAGAACAAGTTCATCGATCAAGAACACATGAGACAATAAAACTTCAATCCTGGCACACCTGAAAAAAATAGAATGCTAAGAACCAAAAGAGTAATTGAACCAAGGCATAGAATTGAAAATCCACGTCTGACATATCTATTCCATTTTATTTAAGGAATATGGTGTTAGAGGTTTTCTATGTGTCCAGGTGAAACATATCATTACAGTAAAACATTTCCCTGTTTTCCCAAGTTTTCTAATGGTGTCTTAACATAGTGGTCGCTCGGTGGTGGTGGATTTATAGTGGACAATGGAAGGTGGTTGCTTTCTAGTGGTGAATTACTAGTGTTGAATTTATATGGTTGTCCCACTAGAGGTTTACACATGTACTAACTCGCTTGTAGTCACTTGCTATATGTGGCTCGTTGGCACTCGCTCCCCCAACAGTGACTCATCTGGGAGTGCCTTATCTAGTGGTGTGTCACATGGCAGTGAATTTCTAAGGGTGGAAGATGTTATATATGATGGTGGCTCTAGAACAGTGTCTCATAGAGTGGTGACTCTCACAATGGTGGCTTGCAAATATTGTCTCATCCTACATTGGGTCATCTAATAGTGGCCCATATAGAGTTTTTCCAACTTCATCTTTTTTTTCCATTGGAAATGTTCCTTTAACATTAAAAACATATAAATCCATGTTTTTTTGTATCTGAAAACAATTAAATTCCCATAATTCCAATTATTATTTCTTTAAAGTTTTGGGGGATTCCAATGAGTCAAAATTTGTTATCTTGACTTGATCCACCATTAACGAAAACTCAAAAACATATCTAATACCACAACTCTATTTAGATATTTTTGAAATTGAGATACATTTCCCCATATTTATTACTTCATGTTTCCTCTTACAATGGTAAAACCTAAAATATTCTTCCCAAAGAAGATGATTAAAGGTATGAATCTTCTGATTCTTTATTCATTTGAGTTTTTTCAACTACATGTGCACCCCTATTTCAATGAAACTAAGAAGTGATGATCAGCTTTCTTCCAAGAAGGTATATCCTTCATCTCTCAATATTATTTTTCATGAAT
Organism: Viscum album; assembly: GCA_963277665.1. Classification (NCBI taxonomy): domain Eukaryota; kingdom Viridiplantae; phylum Streptophyta; class Magnoliopsida; order Santalales; family Viscaceae; genus Viscum; species Viscum album. The sequence continues at coordinate 1,542,010,327 of OY728161.1, read as the reverse complement.
GGAGGATATATATATATATATAATACCCTTGTGAATATAGTTTTCTCAATATTATAAAATATTATTGATCTGGTATTAAATTAGAGAACAAGGGTTGTAAAAATTGATGTCTGTTTCTACCATGTTATTGTTTTGTTAATATTTTGATTTGTATGGGTTAAATACCCACTAAAAATATTGGTCATTGGGGTCCTTGTTTGTGAATTATATGGTTTAATATAATTCATGTTTTTTTTTACCCGTTGAATTGTTTTTGATGAAAAATTTTAACCACTTATATATAGTTAATAAATGGATTCCCTAGGATCTTCAGGTTTCTATGATAACCTGTGTATTAAAAAATAGAATAAAATAAGGGATTCCTTATTAAATCAGAAAATATTTTTGGTTTGGTTTTTCATGTGATGTATTTGAGGGCACGATTGTTTATAGGGGTCAGTTCTATTTATATAGTGATTTGTGCATGGAAAAATGATGCAGTAGGGCTACAAAACTGGTTATGGGTTAATGTGTAATTGGATGTGGTTGTGTGTTGATAGATTGGGAGGGATGACTTAAAAAAGGATGGTATTGGTTTTCATGGGTCTTTATAGATTGATAACATGTAAAAAGATTCACAACTTACCTAGAGATCGATATATAACAAATAATTAATGGGTGCTTCACCTGATGTTTCTCCATGAGAAGCATAAAAACCCTCTTTTATCTTTTGTTTTTGGTAAGATGTGTATTTTATGTAAAGAGTAATTTATTTATCTGGTATCTTCACTTTCTAATTTGATTGGATTTATGTTTCCTGTTACTATGTTTTTTAGTTTTCTGGGTAGTGATGGATGTAATGAATATTGTTTACTAAAATTTTGGAATTGATTTGGTTGGTTTTATTAACAGAACAGAATTTTTTTAATTAAATCGGTTAGTAACGTGATATGACTTTTGTTGCTTGATGTGTGGTTTTATTCATTTAAAGTTTTCAGAAATGGTGGTAGTGGTGTGAGTTGGTGGTTTATCTCAGGACCCATTTTTGGGATTGAGTGTCTTCTATCATATATGTATATACATGTATTTTTTTATTTATATAAAAACTCAATAATAGTTTATCACTATGTTCCATACACACCCATTGTCATGGGGGAGGGTTCCATTCCCAAATATCCTAGTTGGAGGATGGATTGTTGGGCACATGCTCTTCCCTACTCCTTCTAGGTGGTGATAACCCATGTTCCTTAGGGTAGGATGTGGTGAGATTTCATAGCCCATGTATTAGAGGGTGTGGTGGTTTGTTTCCTAGGTATCTTCTTGATGAATCTAGGATGTTTTATTATGATCAAGTGTGTTTGGGTGGGATGTGTTGTGATGCATATGTTTGTGAGGAATGGATGTGATGTGTTATATTCAAAAGAGTTTTGATCCCAATTAAATTTGTTATTAGGGTTGGAGAGCGGCTAATCAGATGGAATGTTTTTTGGGGTACCCTATCCTCTATTCTCTATAAATTATATAACTTTAACTATATTATCTGGTGAGCATTAATTGGTTAGGTTGGCTGATTAGTAATCCTTCTTCGGTGCTGTTTGGTTCTGTTGTTTTTTCACGGGTGTACTAGTATTCCTCTTTCACATGTTCAAGTGAAAGATTGGTTTTCCTACTAAGTTTCCTTGTATACCAAATGTACATATATAAATCTTCATCTAGGTTTCCATTGCGATTTTTGGGACCATTATGGGTATTAATCACTAATTCCATTTGACAGTTTCTATTTCACTACATATCATTATTTTGGTATTTACATCTGAGACTCTTACCATTTCAGTTCTATTTATACATTCATTATGGGATGGTTTTGGATTTTTATTTTATGACATATCATTGACTTTTTCTGGATGATTTATTATATATCCCAATAATATTTCTTATAATGTGTAATTCCACACATATTACAAGATCTGTATACCCTTGGTGATAGTCTCTAACGTGAGGCCTGTTAGAGGTGGGACTCAGGAATAATAATGTCCCTTTCCTATTTTCCATCCTAGTATGGGTATATTTGGAGGTAGGGGTCATGAAAATATATTATATAATAATTATAAATTTGTTTATTTTTTAAATTTATAAATTTATTAAAACAATAATATATAATTTTAAGGAAATATCAACTAATGTAAATTTCTATAGAAGGGTTTCTCATATGTCATTTACTTATATAATACATATGTCATATTCACCACTTATTTCATTAATTTAGTGCATATACCTTCCATTTATTGTGTTATTTCATTAATTTATTAATATTTATTTTATCAAATTTTTCAATTTATGTTATTTTTTTAGGGGTAAAATAATTTAACTTATTATGAAGTGCTAATAATTTACTTCACAGTCTCAACATTATTTGATGTTGTATAAATTTAGGTCTCTTTTGATGGATATATTTTTATGATTCTTATGTTTTGTAAGAAAAATTCAAAAATATTTTTACTATTCTTCATTGAGTTATAAATTATGTTTTACCCTATTTACATTTAATTTTTTAAAGGAATCATATTATGATTTTTCTAAATGGTGATTTATTTTTTTCTTAAAAAAGTTGTAAATATTTTTTTTAATGACACAGAATAAAAATAATTACTAATATAATGATGCCTAAATGACTAAAAAATTTCATTAAATGTTTACAGGGTTATTTTAAAAAAATTATATCTTTATTACATTCGTATTTTTTAGATTTTAAACATTATTTGAAATGTAAAAAAATGGTTATTTTCATTATAAACTTTTCTTGTAATTTTCTTATAGTATTTTCATCTGTGGAAAAGTCCTTTATTGAATGTCCTGTAGGGAGACCTAGAAGTTAAATGATTTATATTGACTACTATGTCTCCTTTGGTTTCTCATGTTTTTTATCTAGGATGGATTATTAGAATTTTTTCTTCTGTTTGGATTATAATTGATTGAACTAAATGATAGTCTTAAACCGGAATCATCATTCATGTGTCAATGATCTCTGAAATCAATTGAGAAATTATAAGATATTATCTAATATTTATTTGATATTCGGATACCATAGTCATAGGGTGAGGCCATTGGATATGACATAAAATAATATTTGGAGTAGGTATGTCTTGTATATGTCTGTAGTGATATAGTTTGGATTGATTAAGGCACCAATGATATCCATGGATTTGATGAATCAGATTAGTTATCCTTTTTTGGATCACATTGAGGTGGGTTTTGTCAACAGACATCTTATTGTACTCTCGATCAATGGATGATCATCCCCAACATCCCTATTTTTTCCTATGTACATTTATAGATCATCATCATTATGCCAAGATAACAAAATTTTGTTTATGTATTGAAAATGTTAACTTATTTAACCACTTCTTCTTTGAGGAAAGAGTGTTAGTGGACATTGATATGGTTGAATCCATGTTATCATAGGATAATCCTATTAATTTATTAATCAATTGGTGCTTTTTTGGTTATCGGGTTTTTATCAGGGTTTTATCTAAGAACTCTCCTATCTGTAAACACTAATATCGTGGATGACCATGAAAGGGGGTATGATTGTTTGGTCATATTCAAGTTGGGGGGATTTTTAGGAGATGAATGGAATGCTTGCATCAACACCTATCCTCACATAACAGGTTCTAGATAAATTATATACCATATACTTTGACCCCACCATAGTTGGACTCATATAATTTTTTATTATGGAAGATCAAGTGTTATCTTATGTATTAAAACAGTTGAGACTTCATGAGAGGAATGGCCCTACTAATTCACTATATTTATGGGAAATGGTAAATTCCTTGACATGCTGGAGAAATTATATTATGGGTGATTGGTTCATGATGTAATTAGACCATAATACCCTCAGGTTCATATTTTCATAGAAGGGAATTATCTCTTATTAAAAGAGGCATGTCGAGTATCTATAGTTTTTCAACATCAAGATATACATTATGAAGGGTGAAAATCATTGTTGATTACCTAAGACAATATACACTTACAATGGAAGTGTTAGTGTCTTCTGAAATGTGTTGGATGATGGTATAATGACACATACTTTACATATTTTGATATTACATATTTTTTTATTAATATTAATGACATTGAAAAAGTACAATCCTTAGGACCATAATAGAGTAGTTTCTTTTGAAACATGGAAAATAATCTTCTATCTTTAGAAAATATCATAAAACTTCACCTTAAATATCTTTCGCTTTAGTACTCATACTTAAAATCATTCTTTGTAACTTCAAGAAATGAATCATATGAAAGGGGTGATCTCATAGGCTTTGTAATGCTAAAAAAGGAAGATATGTAAGGTTAACATGGGTGTAAGGGTTTGATAACATGATCATAACATTCTAAGATCATACCCATAATACCAAATATCTTAATCAAAGGTCATAGACAAAATATAATAAGTCCATAATACATGAATCATAATGGAATTAAGCTAATTATGTACTAAATAGTAACATAATAATAAGACATGAAATTTTTCCATACACATATGTATAGAAAATATTATGTCATGTATACCTAACTAGACCTTCATAACATATAGGGAATTGGATAATAACCCATGTACCAACATTGGAATTGGTCCCCCCACCGACCCCTCTGGTTTTGGGTTTCATAAACTCTCATGCGTACCCTCCTATTATGAGATTGTTATTCCCTCTTGTGTAACCTCTTTTTGGGGTCTTATCATTCTATATCATGTATCCTCTTATTAAAGGCTTGTGATTCCCTATCGTGTACTCTCTAGATAAAGACTTATGATTCCATCCCATGTACCCTCTTGTAATATATGTGGTATTCGTTTCCATATACCCTCTTATTATAGGGTTTTAATTCCTTCATTTGTACCCTTTGATTTCATTAAACATTTTTTATTATATAATTCAATGGAGAAATATTGGTCTCACCCATCCCATAATGAAATTATACATGAATGTTCCATAAAATAATAAATATTCATCATGTCATGACCCATAAAGTGATATGGGTTTCATAAAAATCATTTATTAACCCATGAAATTAAATGGGTATCGTAAACATTTCAACATATTATAACCCGTGGAAAAGAGATTGGTTTCATAATCATTTTATCATATAATACCCATGAAAAGAAGTTTCTTTCATTAGAAACATTTCATACCAATATTAAACCATTAAAATAAATATTAATAAACATTTCCATGGTTCATATACATTTTTCATAATAAAATATATCATATCCTTTGATCATATATGGAGATGTAAAATATCATTTAGAGGATTTCATATGTAAAATAACCTTCCATTGAAAACCACATTTTATAAGACAAAAAAAAATTAAATTAATTTTATTTAAATCAAACATTGAAAACATATGGTATATTCATTAAAGTGATTCGAAACATTTCATGAGGTAAAAATTACTTATGATTTGAAATATTCGTTTTGAATCACTATACAATTTGAAAACAATTTTTTTAAACACTATGAAGCTTTATAAAGAATTAAATTTAAACCATTTGAAAAACATATAAAACATATAAAAAATTAAATCATTTTACACGGAAATTATCTTAAAATATAATTTAAGACATTTTTTAATTTTTTTTAGAAAACATGTTTTTTAATAAAATATATTTCAGACCGAAGAGAGAAATAAGATTAGATTTTCAGAAGAAAGATAGTATCTTAATTATATTAATTATCAATGAGTAAAAAAATGTTATCATAACTCGGATATGTCATGAATAAATATAGGATAACAAATATAATCAGTGCTTTGAGATATAGATAATAAGATTTTCTCAGTAGAAGAATAATCATTAAAAAACATGACAAATGATGAGATTGTGTTAATAAACTCTTAAAAATTTTGTAATATTGAATAAAAATACCCAACAAATAATAAAACTACAATAAATTTAAAATTACATTAGGATAACATAGAATGTGTCTCAAAGAAAGAAAATTAAGATAAAATTTCATTACCATTTTGGTATCTTTTGAACCATAAACCCCATGAAATATAGATAATAAAATAGATATGTATATTACCATATAATTTATCATAATAACTATATAATACATTCATTATCAGTATATTTTCCATAAAAATGAAAGGCGTTATGAATAAGGAATAAGTCTCATAGAAATTAAAGTGATGCTAGAGATCCCCTTACTACTTAAGTAACTATTTAACCATGATCCCCATGAAATAATAACATAAATAGAAACATTTAATATAATTAAATAAATTAGACTCATTATATAACATTTTAAAGGTAAATATATAAAAAACACAATAATAATGATGGTTGAATATAGAATATATCTCACGGAAAAAAAGGGAGATGAGAAAACCATTACTATGTGAGTAAATTTTGAATCATGGACCTAATAAGATAATAACATAAATTAAATATTTTAACAATATGAAATAAATTAAATCAGTTATATAAAAAGATATTTGTAATTATATACACCACACAAAAATACAAGTGGTGAATATGGATTTTATCTCACATAAAATAGAAAGTGAGATGAAATTTCCTTTCCTTTAGTCTTGAATTTATTTGTACATGGTCAATCCTCATGTATGATAATTATATTGTTGGATAAAAATTAAATATGAAGATACTGATTGTAGTATCTAATTAAATCGATGATCAATATACAAGAGGTGAGTGAATAGTATTATTTGAAAAATCACTTGAGAACTTTTAATGATGGTGATGTTTAAAAAAGTTAAACATGGTAATTCACAAAACCATTAGGTTCTACGAAGATTCTTGATTACAGAAATAGGATTCTAAGAATTTAATTTCGAAAAAGTGGTTTCTGAAATGAAACTTAACAAAAGTTTACAAAGATAAATATTCTACATTAAAGCGTATAGATTCTAACTTAATCCATGTATACAAGTATAAAAAAGTATAAGATAGTTATACTTTCCTCAAAAATCAAAATGCAGTGGAAAATATGAAACAAAGAAGTAACAAGTAGTAAATATTTAAACAAAAAGAGTAGGGTATCCAAAAACCATGAATAAAGTTCCCTTGATTTATACATTCAATAAAGTATGTCTTACCCCCAATAGGGTAATCCCTCGATATGAAGATCAAACTCTGTCTTATAATCCCCACAAGCCCTCAACATCAAGGTAGTCGACACCACTGTCTTCCACAGCAAGGAACTCCCCGAACATTAATATAGTTGGGACCTCTGTGTTCCTATCCCCAAAAGCCCTCGAATGTACTCAACAGAATTTGTAGATACACGAAGAAATTCTAAACAAGTTGTTCAGTACACACAATGCAGGAATGTCTCTGTCAAGAAATCACTTCAGTAGCATATAATCTCTAGAGTTTTATAATAGTTCATCAATGTTGTAACGTTGTGATCTCTTTCAAAGGAGCTCCAATTTATAGGCACGACTTCAACGGTTGGCTCTAACCTCCAACAGTCATATTTTTTCTTGAATTGTAGATGGACCTATACACATTTCACTCAAAAAATGGTTGGATAGTAACTGAATGCATGACATCATTTTATAAACAGTACATGAGTAAGAAAAAATAGGGTTACTTAAAAAAATTCAATTTTTGGAATGTAAGAAAAAATAAAAGCTCAGAGTCCAACCAGAAACTATACGGAGTCTATAATACATGGATATTTTGATTGTATTTGTCAAAATAATTTGGAGATAGAATTATATAGAATTCAGAGTATAGATTTTATGGAAATTTGGGGTCTGATTTCATAAGAATTCGAAACCTGAACTCATAAGAGTTCAGAGTCGGAATTCAGAGAACTCGGAACCTGAACTCATTAAAGTTTGGGGTCAAAATTCCAAAATCTCGGAGTCAGAACTCGGAATTGATCAAAGTCTGTATTCAGAGAACTCAGAGTCAGAACTCAGAAGAGTTTGGAGTCTGAATTCAGAGAACTTGGAGTCTGAACATAGAAGTGTTCAGAGTCAGAATTCAGAGAACTCGAAGATGAAACTCAGAAGAGTTCAGAGTCAGAATTCCACGAACTCGGAGTCACATCTCATTAAAGTTCTGTTTCTGAATTCAGAGAGTTCAAAACCTAAATTTATATCCTGAAAACAAGATTCTTTATATCTATGAATATATATGATTTCGAGGTTTTGGATAAGAAATCGAATTTTATGCTTACAGAAAATGAACAATGAAAAACATGGTAAGGATAAATTTCCTTGGGGAAGGAAAATTTTCCTTATGAAAGTAAAACATAGGGTAAATGAAATATTCCTTAAGATAATGTGTATGTGATTTTCAAAACATGAAGAAATGGTAAATTCATTGGGGAACTTTTTTTCACTCAATAATCTCCCCAAACATGAACGAATGGAAAATTCATAAGGAAACATAAATTACTCAACAAATAATATTATTAAAAATAAATAATATAACCAAATTATTATATATAATACCATATATTATTTTATTATGACTTTATATTACCCTTTTAATATCATTTTTCTGTTAAAATGAAATTTCGGGTAATAAGAACATTTTTAAAATAGTTTTACTTGTTATTAATGATCCTCTTACATCGATCAATGTTTTCTTATTCATAGAATGTAAAAAATGATTTAAATATCATTTATATATTATGTATATATATATTTATAAATATCTATGAATTATTTTATTTTGAAATTGATTACATTTTTCATGGATATAGTAGGTCGTATATACGCTTGAATGATGTTTTTGTTTTCTTGACGTATTAAAATAAGGAATAAAAGTGAAATATATGTATATGAATTATAATTGTACTATAATTAAAATTTCTTATATATCATATAAATTTACATATCCAATATTTAATACATTAAATGTAGTGTGTGAATGAATCACATTGCTTTAAGGAGGAGGTAGTCCACATGTCCACAAATGAACTTATTATATTCCTACAAAATGGAAAACCATGATGATCTATGTTATATAATAATTATACAAGAATAAAAAAATAATTAATATAATATATGTCATAAAAAATAGAAATTCTATCATAATTAAAAACCGTAAGAGGATGTAATAGAAGAACAAATGACATTGGTTCACGAGGTTGTTGTCCTCCACACACATAAACGATGACTGTATATCTCGTTTGATTGAAGTGTATGTGGTTTTATGTCATGGAAACAACATAATGACATATAATTATACAAATAAAGCTTATTTTATTACATAATTTTGATATAATAATAATTAAAATGGTTTATCAATAAATATAACTAAGCTTCTCATTGAATAATATTACCTCTTCTTTGGGTAAATCATTTTAGTTTACAACAAAGGGCATCATTAGTTTTCCTTATTACAAAATTTAATTTTATAGGACAATATGAGGGATCTTAGGATCTTATTTTGGTGGGTTTTGGATTATGTGAATGGATTTATATGTGATAGGAAGTAAGGGGGTGTGAGTTACCTTTTATGGTGGAGGATGAGTGGTGTTCATATAAATATTAAAACATAAACAATATTGAGAGGTATCTCTTACAAAATGTGACTCAAATAATATTTAATTTCTTATAAAATGGATTATATAGTGTAAATTTTTGCATAAAATGTATTTTGGAAATTTTTAGAGGGTATTTGGATACTTATGATAAATTCTAACCGGTAAGTAAACTCATTTTAATGTTAATCGTTGTAATTATTTCTAATTACATTCACAAATATATTTTTTCTCAAAACATGTTTTAAAATATTAGAAATTATAAATTATGATAATTCCTAATATAGAATCCATTTTTCAAAATTATAATCCCATAAGTGGTAGAAATTAATTTAATTTCAATCTCATTGGTGTGTCGTGAAAATGGGGTTTTAGGAAGAAAATGTTTAAAATATTGAAATTTTTTTATGCCAAATTTCAATGTAAAATTGTGTTAAATTGCCTATATTTTATTATTACGTGTATGATTTATCTATATATTATTTAAAAAATATATTTGACTAGATAAATATTTTATATGAAAATGAAATTTTCAATTAAAATTCCTTGTATTTCACTATTAATCCAAAATGAAGCTTCTCGGAAAAATATACAACATTCACCAAAAGTAAATCTAAATATTCAATTTTAAGAAGATTTGGTTATTATTTGAAATAAGACTTATAAAATCCCCAAAAATCAGATTTAAAATAAGTGTTTAATTAATAGACACTGAAATTTCCTTTTAAAAAATACATCATCTTACTCATAAAAGAAGATTGATTCTTGTCTTATACGTATGAAATATATTGAGTGTAAAAACATTATTGAATATATTACACATATAAAATTTATTAAAAACATTTATAAAATGTAGTTTTTTAATTTATTGTGATCAAATTATTTGTGAACATAAAGAATTAGTTATCTTAGAAAATGAATTTTATTTTTTTCAATTTCATTCCATTTTCAAATCTAACTAATTGATATACAAAGAAATAATTTTAAATACATTTGTAAATAATATTTTCTAAATTTATTTAATATTATTTGAAACATATAATCTAGTATTATTGTGTTAATAATAGAAATACATTAATAACTATATTTATATTAAATTTTAGTTATGTAAAACTAGGCCTTTCTTTTAATGAATATTGTTGATGGAACTCAATATTGTGTGTAAAATAAGAAAACAACAGTGTTCTATGTGATTTAAGATATTATAAGTGTTTCATTTAGTTAAATAATAACATTGGGTTTGGATAAATTTGAGATAAAAATAGTATATTATTATAATACAAGATATATTCTGTGTCCTAAAAATAAAAAATGTTAGAAAGATCAAATTAAATGGAAAAAAAATATTTCCCAAAATCCTGGGGTGTTATATAACAACCCCTTTAAAATTAATTTCTCCTTCAAAATAAATTTGGGCTATAAATCTTTTACTTATTGAATTTTCCTTTCATAAAAACACATTATATAAATGAATACTAATACTTCATTAAAAAGGGATGGTTGGAAACACAGCAGTTACCCTAGGTAACTCATAACTAGGGTTGCACATATGTGATCATAGGTTCCAAGTGAAAACATAGGCATATAAAATAAATATATCTATCATGTTTTTATTTGGAGTGATAGATAAAATGGCCAGGATAAATTTAATGATAAAAATTACATAAAATAAAGGGGTTTCAAAAAAGGACATTGACATCACGAAAAATTATTATAATGGGAAATAATTGTATTTCAAGACCCTATTCCCAAACTAGATGAATTTTTAGGAGATGATGTACATACTTTATTTCAGCATAATCCAACCCTTTTTGTAGCTTGATCAATTTATAATACATCTAGTATTCTAGGGAATTGAGTGGAATTTATAATTCCTTTAGTGGTATTACACATGAGATCTATACGTAAAATTATAGGTTATTCAATCAGTTATTAGTTAAAATTACAATAATATTGTTATCACATGTTATTCAATATAAAGAAATACTCACATGGTGTGATAAAAAATTAATCTCTACAACCTCATGTTATAATTAACATAAAATATTCCATAAATGTTTATCCTTATAACCTTTATAAAATAGAAAAGTCAAAAATGTAAGAAAAAATTTCACTAAATATATTTAATTCATTTTAACATTAATAAAATTTATATCAAGATTTTACTCTTTGTTTTAACATAAAAAAAATGTGAATAACTCCATAATTTTTTCTCTTAATACTTAATAATAACCTAAATTACTATAAAATTTTATAGAAAACATGCATTATTTCTAATTACAATGAATTATTCATATATTTCATAAATAAAAAAATATTGCAATGTTATCTATGATAACATATACCACTTTTTCAACAATTCAATAATCAGTTTCCTGGAAATCATTACAAAACAATTTAGTTTATACAAAAACATCTCTTTATCCAAGATAAACATAATTTCTTCCACATCAAGAACACATTTAGGGTTATCTTCCCTTAATCAAAATATCAAAATTCCATTGAATCAATTCTCTTCATCATCAACACCATTCAATATATTTATGAAAATAATTTATAGAAAAAATACTTCATGATTAATATTAAATAGTTTATGATTTCATATATATATATATATATATACACTTCAATCATCCAACAATATTTTTAAATAATTACTTAGTATTCATAATCTGTTTCCATAATACACCCTTTCCAGGAATATGAAATTAGACTCATTTATTAAGGTTCCTAAACCACAATTTAATCATCCTAACAATGCTTTTAGAACATCACATACCATTCACATGTCATTCATGGTCTCTTTAAAATTTGATTTATAAACAACACTCATGCTACCTTCCTGATTATATTCAAGAGATTTTCACATAGGACATCGATTTTCATAAATCCAACACCTTCCACCTCTAAAAAATTCAATTATAACCCCACTAAATTGAGTTTCCGTTATTTACTATGAATATAAATCATAGTGTGACAAACAATTTTCATAGATGAAAATAATATATTCCAAAAAAACATACATATAGTTATCCCAAATCATGACATCATCTATAAACTCTATGAAACCATAGTGACATAGAATTTTCATCTCACCAGAGTGGTTCACCTATGCATCACCCCATATTCCTCCTCGGTGGGTTTGGTTTAGTAATCTATCTCTTCAAATGATGTGAGTTTCCATGGTTTAATTCTACTATGGAATCATCAAGAGAGAAGCCCCAACTCTTGATCAGTGTGGTGTTGGGAATAACCCTCACCGACAAAAAAAATATTATTAAGAATTTAATTAATTAGATAGGGAATAAAAACATGAACTACATCCTTGATCTTGTTTCCAATGTGGGACATGACCCCCATGATTGGGTGTGACATTCACCAACCACCATTAAATTCATTCCTATATGCATGCTAATATGTTTCCCTGAGTGTGTTTAAAAAATGTCCTACTACTAATCAACTGGCTTCCAAGTGTTTCTAATGGGATGCTATTTCATAATTGTCATATTTGTGGCCCATCAACTCTATCATGGTCATAAACCACCATGGTCCATCCACTCTCCCTTGTTAGAAAACCACCTCCTCAAAACCCAACATTCATAGTCTAATTTCTATCACTAACATTCTCTCGAACATAACCATCTCTCTCTTTTCACCTCCAAAACCACACATAGTGACACCCCTCTAACCACCAAATAATACTACCATCATCCTGAAAACATAATTATTGCCACGAACTCAAATACCACTTGTCACATGTTGAGCATTGCATCACATCTACTCTATCATGTGGCACCCTATCCCCCTCCTTAGTGGGTGGAGTTAATCCATCCAACTATTCATATGATGTGAGGTCCAATGGTTCCTTCAATCCATGTAATAATCATGAGAGGGGACCTAACTCTCAACTAGGGTGGTGTCGAGATTCACATGCACTATCCTTCAAATGGTTAGGTTGACTTCCATGTCTTTGATGGGGAAAACCACACAAACCAAAACCATTATGTTCTTGCTAGTATGGGAGGTAACCCCCTTGATTCGGTCGCGACATTCGGATTATCCTTTGATATACACCAAGAAATTTACATCGAAATTTCCATTAGTATATCACGAAGGGTTTCACATTTTATTTTCCAATGGTTGACTAACCTATTCTTTTAATAAAAACTATCTCTCCTCAGACATAACATACATGGATATTAAGTCGTTTTTGTGAATATTACACAAATTAAAATAGTTCATATCTAAGGAAAATAATTGTATAATGTTTTTTTAAATAAGGAAACCAAAACATCTATCTCCCTAAATTATATTCAACATATCCCTTAAAGATATTCCCATTTAAAACTTTTACTTGAAAACTATTATTCATAACATTGGGAAAGGAAAAATAATAAAGAGGTGATATTAGATTCATAGTAAGTGTAAGTAATAGAGAAATTTTTTTATAAAATAATTATTATAAAATAAGAAAATTATCATAATATTAGAATATCATACCCTATATATCAAATATCATAATCCAGAGTAATGTTATAAACATTAATATTTCATAATACATGAATCATAAGGGAATGAATATCATACTCTAAAAAATAATAACATAGTAAATACAAATGTAACCTTAGAATACACTTATTCGTGGAAAATATTATGTCAATTCTACCTAAAAATGCCTTTATAACATGTTATTCATTTCATAATCACCCATGTAACAACTTTAGAAATTATGTGTCATCCAGTGTACCCCTTGGTTTTAGGTTGCGATTCTCTCCCATGTACACTCTTTTTATGGGGTCGAGATACCCTCCCATGTACACTACTGTTACTATCTTGGGATTCACTCACATGTTTCCTATTGTTACATGCATGGGATGCCTTCCTATGTACCCTCTTGTTATAAGAACAAAATTTCTTTCCTTGTACCCACTATTTATAGTATTAGAATTCCCTACCATGTACCCAATTTTTTATAGGAATGTGATTCCCTCCCATGTATCCTTTGATCTCGTTGAACATTTATCAGTCCCACTGCATTAAAGAGAGATATAGGTCCCACCTATCATATAATTAAATCATACAACAATGTTCCACGAGATAAAAAAATTCATCATATGATGAACCATAATAAGTTATTGGTTTTATAAACATCATATCATAAACCATAGAATTAAATTGGTTTCATATACTTTTCATAATATTATTACTTATGAAAAATAGACAGGTTTCATAATCATTTTATAATTAAATAACCAAGAAAATAAGTGGGTTCCAAAATCAATTATGCAATATTAATGGTAAAATATTCATATAAATTATATGAAAAGTTTACATGGATTATATCCCTTTCAAATCAATATCTATATCAAAATGTTCCATATTATATGGAGAATGAAAATATTATTTAGATCATTTTATAAGGAAAACATCATATTATTGAAAATCACTATTTTTATTACAAAAAAAATTTCAAAATCATTTTCAATGAAAAAAACATTTATTACCTATGAATTATGATTTTTTATAATTTAAAACATTAATTTAGGATAATATACTTTCCACTATGAAAAATACTATTAAAATCATAAAACATTTTGAAGACTATTTTACAAGAAAATAAACATTAAAAATATAAAGGGGGATATGAAAATATTTATAAATACATTTTAATAAATAAATAATTAACTTTATTGTTACTTGAAAATTATTTTAAAATATCATATAATAAAATTTTCTAAAATATTTTTAGAAAACATGGGTTTTTAATAAAACATATTTTAGACTGAGGAATGAAATATTGTAAGATTTTCATAAAAAAATATTTGATAATTACATTATGTAAAAGAGAGTGGAAAATGGTACCATTACATTTATAGGTAATTAATAACCATAAGATAAGAATAATATTTATATTTATGGAGATATGGATCTTAAGATTTCATCAAAAGAAGAATAAAGATAAAAAATCTCGATAAATGAAGATTTTGTTTAAATAAAGTCTAATAACTTTTGTGATAATGAATCATAATCCCAATGGTAGAATTAAATTTCCTGAATCATAATAAATCATGAGGAAGAATAAATATAAGAAAATACATGTCATATAAAAGTGTATACACCTCATAAAATAATTAGGGGCATAATATGGAATGTGTCTTAAAGAATGAAAATTGAGCTTAAATTAATTTAATGATTTGGAAACATTTGAACCCTAAACCCCATGAAAGAGATATCATAAAATAGATACATAAATACACATAATTGTTTGGATAATAATCATATAATACATTAATTTTTATTATATACACCCAAAAAAATATTTGTGGGGAAAAGGTATAAGTCTCAGAGAAATAAAAGAGATACTAGAAATCCCATAACTACTTGAGTAACTTTTTAATCATTATAACCATGAAATAATAATAGCAAGAAAAACATTGAATTTCATTATGTAAAGAAACATTATGATATAACATGTCATAGGGGGTTATATTTAACACACAATAAAAACAATTGATGAATATTTCATATATCTCAAAGAAATCAAAATGTGTCGATAAAACCCTTAAAAAGTGAGTAACTTATGAATCATGATCCCTATAAAATAATAAAATCAATTAAATATTTAATGTCACTAAATTAATTAAATTATTTATATATTATTTCATTGGTAATTATATACACCATACAAAATAATTGACAGGTGAATATGACATGTACCTCAAGAAAAGAAAATGTGAGATGGAACTCCCTTACCATAAGTCTTCAGCTTCATCAAAAACATTCAAGCCACCTAAATGATAAATATAATTTTATAATAAATCTACAATAGAACCATATTATTATTTATAATACCATGTATTTTTTTATTATGAGTTTATATTACCTATTTATTAACAATTTAATGTTAAAGTTATTTTTGGGTAATAACTACTTTATTTTTTATATGTTATGACTTTTTATTCGAGATCATCATACACATATCGTGATTTAATTATTTAAATTATTTAAAACATTATATAAATAAAATATATATTCATTATAAAATTATTTATAATTTTGTATGAATGATATAAATATGAAATGAAATACACTATTCATGGAGACGGTAGGTCGTACGCCTCCATGAATGATGTTTCAATTTTAATGTCATAGTGAAAGAAAAAAAATTAATATATATATATATATATATATTATAATTACATTTAAATTATTAAATCATATATATGATATAATTATAGTAACCCTATCCTCAATACATTCCATGTAATGTGTGAATGAATCATATCTCTTTGATGATACAGTAGTCCACACATTCAAAAACAAATATATCATATTCCCAAAAATTTAATTCTTGAATGTATATGTCATATAATAATTAAATAAGAATAAATAAATAATAAATAAAATATATATCATATAAAAATATTAATTTAGTATTTATTCCAAACATTGAATGGTTGTATTATTAGGAAGAATGACATTTATTCGTGTGGGGGTAGTACGGTGTACACAAGAAAGGCGATTGCATATTTCATGTGATGGAAGTGTGAGTGATTGTCAGTTATAACCCAATAATACATTCATATTTGTATATTTAGAATAGTTATGTTAGTATATATTTTTTATATAACAATAATTGGTAGGGTGGATATTGAAATATAACCAAAATGATCATTGAATAATGTTACATCTTCTTTGGGTTAGTCCTTTTGGTTTGCACCAAAGGACTTAATTGGTTTGTTTTATTCCCAATGTGAGGGTTATAGGTTAAAATTAGGTATTTTTGGAGGTTATTGGGTTAGTTTTTTGATTTTCCAATTATCTTTGGATGTGTGAAGACATGAGGGGTACCCATTTATAGTGGAGGAGAAGTGTAATTATTATAAATTTGAAAAGGTTAACACTATAGTGCAATATCCCTTATATCATGTTGAAATTCTTATATAGTGATCTTGGCCTAGTAAATGATGAAATAGTTATATATATGGATATTTAGAGATGAATAAATTCATATATTGAAGGAAATTCACAATTTTTATTTTATGCCATGTTTTATAGTATTGGTTTTCTTGGTTGTGAAATATGCTCAGAGACATTCTAAAATGGTGCAAAATAATGTAAATTTTATTATTGTTTTAATTGACTAATTAATACACATTTTTATCTTTTTCTTGCATCTACTTTTAATCAGAAAAGTTTTGTTCATACATGGGGGTGTTAACCAAAAAAAATTATTGACTCCCTATTTGGGTCACTATTTGGCACCTAAGTACAATAAATGGAAGTGGGGTTGGATAAGGAAAAGGGACCTTGTTGGAAATTTCTTATTTTTGGATGGGATAGAGTTTATTGAGGTTAACAACATATGTTTGGTACTGGGGCCTTTGAATATTATTGTGTCATCTGATTAGTTTCTCATTATGGTTATCTTTTGAATTTAAAAACATTTCAATTGTTCCTTATAAGTTTCACTACTATTGGTTTAGTAGGTCTCATTTAATTTCCATGCTCTATATATTCTATTTCCACTATTTACATTACTCTAATATTTATTGAAACCTATTTATATCCATTGTATTGTAACTCTATAAAATATGATATAGTCTCAACACTATATATTTCACACCCCTGATAATTCTCAATTTCTTTTGGAATATGGGATGGAGCTCTTAATGTATCATAAATAACCTATTTTGTCCACATGAGATTGTGAAGAATCAGGGGATGTTATAGAAATGATGTCAAATGTTCATGGAATAATCCGAGACCATAACATATGAAATTGGAATAATAAGAATGGGTTAACAAAATAAACATTTCAAAATATAAATATGACAAGTCTCCCTACCTCATAAACAAAACATAGTTGGCCATGACAATTATCTACACACCATAGTTGTCTAGGCTCACTACCAAGTCACCATGATTTCTCATTTGATAGAATAATTAACCAATGAATTGGAGTGTTATATAATTTTGTAACCACCCATTATATAATAAAAATCATACATATCTGTCTGACATGGTTTCTATCAGTGAATAATAAAAAACACAAGGAAATGATATGTGTTTATATCCATTTTAAGTGGTTCCTTATAAAAATAATAATGACTTCACTAATAAACATGACATGATAAAAAAATGGAAAATAGATTGGTTTCTATTGACATTATGAGTAACTATATTCAAATAACCCTAAATAAATATGATTAAACCTATGGTAATTACACTCTGTAGAAAATGTATTTACATTCTAGACAATAATTTCCTTAATCAATCATTATATTATGAATCATAGTGAACCGCCTCAAATTAATAAATATATTATAGGACACTCCAAGATGAATGAAATTTGAATTATATCATTTCTCAAAAATGAATCATTAAGAAATAAAATATAAGTGATGGATTATATCATAGAGTTAAAGTAAAATTTCATAATCTATTAGTATAATTAACATTCATTATAACACTTTAATTATTCACCTAAACTGGCATATGAAATAGAAAAAGAAAAATTTGAGAATCATTATGAAAATTTTGGGAGAATAATAATTTAAATTCTACATTGAAATAATTAAAAAATTAATATTTTACGAAACTGTGAAGAAAAAATTCCATTTTGAAAATTTTACATCAAAGATAATAACTCTCTTATAAAATTAAAAAGAAATCATAAAGTTACATTCACATATATATGTATAAAATATATTCATTAATTTAAAATGACTGATATGGAAAAATTTTATAAAATCTATTAAATCATGTTTATAAAAAGTAAATATAGTTTAAAATACATATAATTCAATAAATGTGGAATACTTTTAGAAAAATTTATTATAATACTATTAAAGGAATCCTTTTTTGAAAAAAATATGCTTATAAAAAATGTTAAAAACACATTAAACCCCATGGAGGAATGACATCAAATAAAAATCATAATAAAACATTGATTTTCAAATTAGTGTTGGGAAATATGATTTTTTCTTAAGAATAGTCATATTTAGGTTATAGATCAATCGTTCAATATGTATAACATATGCATCAATGAATTACACCCATTTATAACTATAGGAGTTATTACTATAAACATCATTATTTTATATGATGACTAATTTCATAAAAAGGGGTATATTAATTAATATAAGTATGATATCTAGATAACATTTAAATATGACATTAAAATTGATAATTTTTGTAATAGAGATTCATAAGATGAAAATCAAGAAGATATTTCATGACTCATGGGAAAAAGGACTTGAGTCAAAAACAATTATTATGCCTTAAGTAAAATGTCAATCATAACCATCAAAGGGGGAATATCTTGATAATGATATGAAATGTACCATAAAAATAAAATAAATCAAAATAAAATAATAATTATATAACATATAAACTATATATAATTAAATTTGTGCATTATGAAAAATGTGTCTCCACTAAGGGAGTTGGGAAAAAATCACAACCCTCATTTCCCTATATAGTTGATCACACAAAAACATGCTATAAAATCCCATAAAAACTAAATATTATATTATATATCCTTATTGAACTCTATAAACATTTTATATACTTCATTTATAATTATATATATTAAATATAATGGTTCATTCATAGATGTTTTTATCATCGGGTGCTAACACTTTTAATTGTGTTGCCATTTATTTTTAATGTAAATATTGATCCATGTTATTTTACACAAAAATAATTATTATTATATTACCTTTGGTTGTTTAATTTATATCCCATGATTATTTTTCAATTTTACACTTTCTTCACATGAGTGTATTAGTTATGACTCTTAATGATGATTTTTGAGAAAAACTTGTTTCGATAGTTTTTTATGATTTGAGGTGATAAATTATAAATATTTTATGATATTAACATTATAAATATAGATCCTTCCAAAATATTTTATAAATTATTATTATATTTCCTTAATACTATATAAAAATTCATAATCATTCACTATTTAAACACTAAAACATTTCTCAATTATTCGGTAAACCAACCAAAAACAAATCTTTCTATAATGATTGAATAAGTAATAAAGTGATGTTACATAATGTCAATAAACTATTTAAATAAAACTATAAATTTATTATATATATCATATATATCAATGATAACCATTCCATCAATCATAAATAATGTGTACTGATGAAAAATAGAATTCATTATTCGTTGATGTGGTAGTTCGCCCGTACATAAGATTAGAAAACCATTTTCTAAATTGATAGATAGAGTCATGATATTTGAAAATTTATTATATAAGAATTACACAAATTTTATTGAAATAATATGAGTTCATTAATGTCTCTTTACAGACCACCCTAGTTTAGTGGATATGATAAATAATACAATTCCTTCATAGAAGAGGTGGTCTGCACACACACCAGATTAACTATCACATTCTATAATTAATGGATGGAATGATGATAAATGTAAAACATGATCATTTAAGAATAGTTTAAATAACACAAATACATAATTATTCATCAAACCAATCCATGATACCATCTTTAATGACCCCCTCCCCCTAAGACATCCCCTCATTTTCCAGGAACGAGAGAAGGGATAAGGTGACTACTAAAGTCCCACCTCAATTGGGCCATACGTTGGTGATGAGCTCAAAGGTTATATTGTAGAATAAAATAGGTGGAATTACACACTATTAGAAAATAAATTAAATAAATACATGACATATATACAAATAAATCTAACTCAGCAAAAAATTCTAATCCTAGGTGCCTACATTTAATGTCATTTTGACTAACAAAACTGAAAAGGATAAAAACAAGTATAAAAAGATAAACTCGACAATGACCACAAATCTAGAAAACCTCATACAAACCACAATCTATTCATTTTTATCCTAATCTCCACCCTAAATCTACTATACTAGAAAATATATTATACATACAAGGGTGAGCATAGAAATACACATAAATATGATACTCATTGGATCCCTTCATGAATAAGATAAAAAAATAATATTAAAACCTAGAAAACAACAACAAAACAAAATCATCATCAAAATAGGTATATAATGTTCCAATAATCACCATTGAAATTTCTCACAAAGTATATCTTACAATAGATAATTTATTTTAATAATAAAACAACAATGGAACCCCACCACTACTTCCCTGTTGGGTTTTCACTCTTCCCCCATCATCGTACACCATGATCCATATATCTCAACCCCCCCAAGAAAACATCCAAGATAAGTATTATAACATTATACTCATGAGTATTATCAAAAAGTCTTCCCATACCACATCACCATATAGTAACGACGTAGTTTCTAGGTTCCACCGCAACCCAAATGTTGTGTATTATACATCGGGTATTACACCTCAAGTCCTCATAGCACAGACATAGAGTAAGGTACATAACCCCATCATAGACTATACATAATCTACCTTTAATAATCCAATGAAAATATATTTACTTATACATTTGTATGAATTTAGAAATAAACACTATATACCTCTACCCACATGTACAAGAAACTAACCATCCAGAATACAAATAGATAATACTAATAAGAGAGGATAGTGAGGCCAGAGTGTATACTCATCCATCCATTTCACACTAATCATGATTTTTGTAAAAAAACCTACTATATGCCTTTGGGTTTCATTTTCCCAACCAACATGGGTGTGGTAACTTATGAAATAAAAAATATATAATATATAATATTGATAACAACCACACTATGGGAGTAACCTAGTCCAATTATCCACTACTATTATCATCACTCTGACATATGACAACCATTAATAGGGACTTGATATCTTAAAAGAACAAAACTATATAAGAGGACTTGCCTCAAATTACTACTTTCCATTTAAACAATTCATTTTTAATTATTTTATTATTATCAATTAATTAAAAATATTATTCCAAATTAAATATTTCATTATCCATTATAGTGGAGTAAATTCCATCTATGAATAATCCAAAATGATTCAATAGATTCGCAAGATTAATATTCCCTTTTCATTCCAAAAAATCTAACAATATAGTTTAAAATATTTTTTAAATAGTATTATCATTCCATATTTATAAGTAATCTAGGAAAGGATCTTTAAAAACATAAATGATATATATCCCAACACATCCAACATCCTTAAGTAGTTGGGAAATAGAATCCAAAAATGGGAAACTTATCTATCAAACCTTTAAATAAATCTATCAAAAAGAAACATAGATATCATCATCACAATAATGGGAAACCCAAATTCAACTGATTCCATAATATTAATGTCAGCCATCAAACCATCATTCATATCCACATGCATCTCTCAATCACATGTGTCATCTACCTAACCCACCTTGAGAATCCCCACCAATATCTCATCAACATTCCCAGGATCACATCACAAATTTACTATCATATCCAGATAACATAGAAGGAATAAAAAATCATATTCAATACGAAAATATAGGGCCAAAAAACAACTAATTCTATGTTCACATGAAAACAGGAACTCACGATCCCCAACACAAGGTATCCAGCCAATATAAACTAACAGTCACTGTCCTCCCCAAATATGTATCATTATTAAAAACATGTTTTTATCTTATCATGTATTAACTAATTCATTATATTTGTGTTCCAACTATGGGTAGACAAAGGAATCATCTATATCACACAATCCATATTACCTAAACAGGTTTCCTAGCACTATCCGTATTTAAAAATAATCAGAAAAATATAGTTCACTTTAATATTCCACTAATCATTAATATAATAAACCAGAATACCATATCAAAGTTATTTATCCAATTCCATCAAAACACAGAACAACATAATCAACTAAAAATTCATACATTAATCATTTTTATTACTATAATATTATAATAAACACTATATTTAATAAAAATAAATGTAATTTAATTCTATATGAAAAAATCAATTATTTTCGGCCATATATTATTTTTCTAATTTTATAAATATAAACATTCTAAAATAACAATCACATTATAAAAAAATATATTATAGATATTACCCTATTTATAAAATCAAGTGGAAAACTGTTATCACGATGGAAAAGAACAACATGTAAAAGCCAAAGATAAACCATGTAATATTTAATCTAGATTAATAGTAATTTTGTTCATTATATCACTCTATAATTGGATAAAACATGGTAAATTTATGAATTCATGTATTTATAGGTGAAGCAATGAGCCCCCAGCCTCAAGAGCACATAGGTTCTATACAGGAGAAAAGATCAACTTTATGAACAACTACTCAATGCTACCATGATGAAACAAAAATATCACAAGGGATTTCATCAATGAACACACTGTAAAATTAAAAATAAAAATCTCATAGAACAATGGATATCAAATTCCATTTCAGAAAAATAATGAACATGACCAACAAGGGTAAAATAGAGTGAAACTACTTGAAAAAGGTTGAGGAAACTATCTCATTTTATTTTGGTCCGTACATGGGAATTCCATATCATTTCCAATTGAAATGGGATTTACTGAAATCATACGACTACCATTGGTCAATGATGGGTTATGAGAAATTTGTGTTAGAAAACTGGGATTAATAGTATCTAGTATATTTATAGAATGGCATATTTTTAGTCGAACATGGTGAAAAATATAAGCCCATTACCAAGACCTCCTAGACCACGATGTTTTGGAATGATACCATCTCATAACCCTAGGTAAAACACACATATATAGGATCCATAGAGAATATCATATAAAAGGGGATCTAGGGATATGGAATATCCAACCCCACTCCCTATTTGGGTCACTATTTAGCACTTGATCAGAATACATGGATGTGGGGTAGGATAAGGAAAAGGGACTTTGTTGTAAATTGCTTATTTTTGGATGGGATGGTGTTTAGTGAGGTGAGCAACATGGGTTTTGGACTGGGGCCTATTGAGATTATTGTTTCAGATGATCAATTTATCATTATGGTTATCTTTTTAATTTAAAAACATTTCAATTTTCAATATAGGCATCACAATTGTTATTTTATTAGGTATCCGTTAATTTCCCTGCTCTATGTATTCTATTTTCACTATTTACATTACTCTAATATTTATTGATACCTCATTATCTACACTGTATGCTAACTCAATAAAACATGATATAGTCTCAACACTATATATTTCACACCCCCTGATAATACTCAACTTCCATTGGAATATGGGATGGATCTATTAATTTCTCCTAACTAACCCATTTTGGCCACATGAGAGGGTGAATAATCGGGGGATGTTATAGAAATGATATCAAATTTTCATGTAATAATCAATGAACATAACATATGAATGTAGAATAATAAGAATTTGGTAACAACAAAAACATTCCATCATATAAATAAGACAAGTCTCCCAACCTCATAAACAAAACATAGTTGGCCAGGAAAATTATCTACACACCATAGTTGTCTAGGATCACTACAAAGTCACCATGATTTCTCATGTGATAAAATAATTAACCAATGAATTGGAGTGTTATATAATTTTGGAACCACCCATTATATAATTAAAATCATACATATTCATGTGATACGATTTCTATCAGTGAACAATAAAAACCCCAAGGAAATGATATGCGTTTATATCCATTTCAAGGGGTTCCCTAATGAAATAATCATGATTTAACTAATAAACATGACATGATAAAAAAATGGAAAATAAATGGGTTTCTAATGACTTTATGAATATTTATATTCAAATAACACTAAATAAATATGATTAAACCTATGGTATTTACACTCTGTATGAAATATATTTAAACTTTAGACTACAATTTCCTAAATCAATCATTGTATTAGGAATCGTATTGAACACCATCACATTAATAAATAGATTATAGGACACTCCAAGATGAAATAAATTTGAATTAAATCATTCCTAATAAATGAAACATTAAAAAATAAAATCTAAGTGATAGATTATATCATAGAGTTAAATTAAAATTTCATAATCCATCAATATAATTAACATTCATTATGACACTTGAATTATTCACCTAATCAACCAGATGGAATAGAAAAATAAAAAATTTAAAAGCATTATGAAAATTTTTGGAGAATAATAATTTAAATTCTAAATTCAAATAATAGAAAAAGTAATATTTTATCAAACTGTGAAGAAAAAATTCCTTTTTGAAAATTTAACAGAAAAGATAAGAAGTCTCTTATAAAATTAAAAATAAAGCAAAAAGTTACATTCACATAGAAATTTATAAAATATATTCATCAATTTAAAATGACTGATGTAGAAAAATTTTAAAAAATCAATTAACCCATGTTTATAAAATGTAAATATACTTTAAAATATCTATAAATCAATGTTTATGGGATACTCTTAGAGACATTTATGACCATAATATAAAGGGAATACTTTTTTGAAAAAATATTCTTATAGAAAACATTAAAAACACTTTAAACCCCATTTAAGAATGACATGTATTAAAAATCATAACAAAACACTGATTTAAAAATTAGTGATGGGAAATATGAATATTTCTTAAGAATAATAATATTTAGGTTATTAATCAATATTTCAATCTGTATAACATATAGATCTATGAAATACACCCATTAAGAACTATAAACGTTATTATTATAAACATCAATATTTTATATGATGAATAATTTCATAAAAATTGGGATATTAATTAATATAAGTATTATATGTTGATAAAATTTAAATATGACATTAAAATTGATAATTTTTTGTAAAAGGGGCTCGTAAGATGAAAATCTAGAAGAGATTTCATGACTAATGGTTAAAAGGACATGATTCAAAAAAATTAATTATTCCTTAATTAAAATGTCAATAAAAACCATTAAAGGGGGAATATCATGATAATGATATGAAATATACCAACAATATAATATAAATCCAAATAAAATAATAGTTATGTGACATATAATGTATATATAATTAGATTTGTGCATAATGAAAAATGTGCCTCCTCTAAGGGAGTTTGGAAAAAAAATCGCAACCCTCATTTCCCTACATAGTTGATCAACCAAAAACTTGATATGAAATCACATAAATAACTAAATATTATATTATATATCCTTATTAAACTCTACAAACCTTTTATATACTTCATTTATAATTATATATTATAAATATAATAGTTCATTAATGAATTTTTTATCATCGGGTTCTAACACTTTTAATTGTGTTGCCATTAATTTTTAATATAAATATTGATCCTTATTATTTTACACAAAGATAATAATTATTAGATTACCTTTGGTTGTTTAATTTATATCCCATGGGTATTTTCAATTTTATACTTTCATCACATGAGAGTATTAGATATGATTCTTAATTATGATTTTTGAGACAAACTTGTTTTGGTAGTTTTTTATGAGTGGAGGTGATACATTATAATCATTTTAAGATATTAACATTATAAATATCGATCCATTCAAGATATTTTATAACTTTTTATTATAATTCATTAATATTATATTAATATTATTAATCGTTCACTATATAAACACTAAAACATCGCTCAATTAATCTGTAATCCAACCAAAACCAAATCTTGTTGTAATGATCGAATAAGTAATAAAGTGATGTTATATAACATTACTAAACCATTTAAATAAACCTATAAATTTATTATATATATATCATATATATCAATTATAACCATTCCATCAATCATAAATAATTTATACTGATGAAAAATAGAATTCATTATTCGTTGATGTGGTAGTCTGCCCGTAAATAATATTAGAAAACCCTTTTCTGAATCGATACATAGAGAGATGATATTTCAAAATTTATTATTTAAGAAATAAAATAATTTTATTGAAATAATATTAGTTCATTAATTTCTCTTTATGGACCATCCTAGTTTGCTGGATATGATAAATAATAGATTTTTTTCATAGTAGAGGTGGTCTGCACATACGCCTGATTTACTATCACATGCCCTAATGAATGGATGGAGTAATGGTAAATATACAAGGCGATCATTTATGAATATTTTAAATAAAAAAGATAACTATTCATCAAACAAATCCATTCTACCATCTTTAATGACCCACTCTCCCTAAGACTGCCCCTCATTTTTATGAAACGAGAGAAGGGAGAAGGTGACTACTAAGGTCCCACCTCAAGTAAGCCCTAGGTTGGTGATGAGAACAAAGGGTATGTCGTATAATAAAATCAGTGGAATTACACACTATTAGAAAATACAATAAACAAATACATGATATCTACACAAATAAATCTAACTCAGCTAAAAAATTCTATCCTAGGTGCATAAATTTAATGCCATTTGACTAATAAAACTAAAAAGGATAACAATGAGTATAAAAAGACAAACTCCTCAATGACCACAAATACCAAAGACCTCCTACAAACCACAATATATTCATCTCTATCTTTATCTCCACCCTACATACTATACTACAAAATATATTATACGTACAAGGGTGAGCATAACAATGCACATCAATAAGATCCTCCTTGGATCCCTTCATGAATAAGATAAAAAAAGAATGCTAAAACCTAGTAAACAACAGCAAAACAAAATCATCAACTATATAGGTATACTATGTTCCAATAATCACCAAGGAAATATCTCATAATGTTTATCATACAATAGATCATTTATTATAATAATAAAATAACAATGGTACCCCACAACTACTTCCATGTTGGTTTTTCACACTTCCCCCATCATCGTACACCATGATCCATATATCTCAAACCCCCCCCCCCCCATGAAAAAATCCTAGATAAGTATTATAACATTATACTCATGCATCATATCAAAAAGTCATCCCATAACACATCAACATATAGTAACAAAGTAGTTTCTTGGTTCCACCGCAACCAAAATGTTTTGTATTATACATCAGGTATTACACCTCAAGCCATCATAGCCCATACACAGAGGAAGGTACATAACCCCATCACAGACAATACATAATCTACCTATAATAAATCAATGAAAATATATTTACATATACATGTGTATGAATTAATACAAAAACACTATAGACCTCTACCCACATGTATAAGAAACTAACTATCCAGAATACAAATAGATAATACTAACAAGAGAGGATAGTGTGGCTAGAGTGTATACTCATCCATCAATTCTACACCAATCATGATTTTGGGAAAAAACCCTCTTATATACATTTTGGATTCATTTTCCCTACCAACATGAGTTTGGTAACTTATGAAATAATAAAATATATGAGATATCATATTGATAACAACCAAACTATGGGAATAACCTAGTCCAATGATCCATTACTATTATCATCACTCTGACATCTGACTATAATAGCTAGGGACTCGATATCTTAAAAGAACAATAGCATTTTAGAGTAATTGGATAAAATTACTACTTTCTATTTAAAAAATTCATTTTTTATTAATTAATTATTATCCATTACATAAAAATATTATTCCAAATAACATATTTCATTATCCGTTATAGTGGCATAAATTTCATCTATGAATAATCGAAAATGATTCAATAGTGACTCAAGATTAGTATTTCATTTTCATTCCAAAAAATCTAACACTATAGTTTCAAATATTTTTTAAACAATATTACCCTTCCATATTTATAAGTTCTCTAGGAAAACATCTTATGAAACCAAAAAGGATATATATCCCAACACATCCAACATCCTCAACCAGTTGGGAAACAGAATCAAAAAATGGTAAAATTATATGTCAAACATTTAAATATATTATATCTAAAAGAAATATAGATATCATCATCACAATAATGGGAAACCCAAATTCAACTGATTCTATCATATTAATGTAAGTCATGAAACCATCATCCATATGCATATGCATCTCTCTATCACATGTGTTAGCTACCGAAACCACCTTGAGCATCCCCACCAATATCTCATCAACATTCCCAGGATCACATCACAAATTAGGGATCATATCCAGATAACACAGAAGTAATAAAAAAATCATATTCAATTCTGAAATATAGGCCCAAAAAACAAGGCATTCTATCTT
The DNA here is from genome assembly GCA_963277665.1 of Viscum album. Classification (NCBI taxonomy): domain Eukaryota; kingdom Viridiplantae; phylum Streptophyta; class Magnoliopsida; order Santalales; family Viscaceae; genus Viscum; species Viscum album. Next base: position 1,541,980,805 of record OY728161.1, on the reverse strand, counting down.
CACATGAAAACAGGCACTCGCAGTCCCCAACACAAGGTATCCAGCCAATATAAACTAACAATCACTATCATCCTCAAATATTTATCAGCATAAAAAACAAGTTTTTATCTTATCATGTATTAACTAATTCTTTATATTTGGGTTCCAACTATGGGTAACCAAATGAATCATATATATCACACAATCTATATTACCTAAACATGTTTCTTAGCAGTATCCATATTTAAAAATAATTGGAAAACTGAAATTCACATTAATATTCAACTACTTATTAATATAATCAACCAGAATACCATATCAAAGTTATTTATCCAATTCCATTAACACATGGAACAACATAATCAACTAACAGTTCATACATTTATCATTTTTATTACTATTATATTATAATAAACACTATATTTATTAAAAATAAATATTATTTCATTCTACAGGAAAAAATTAATTACCTTCGACCTAATATTATTTTCTTAATTTCATAATTATAAACATGCTAAACTAATAATCTCATTATGAAAAAAAAATATTATAGATATTACCATATTTATAAAATCAAGTGGAAAACTGTTATCACAATGAAGAAGAACAACATGTAAATGCCAAAGATAAACCATGTAATATTTAATCTGTATTAATATTAATGTCGTTCATTATATCACTATATAATTGGCTAAAACATGGTAAATTTATGAATTTGTGTAATTATAGGTGAAGCAATGAGTCCCCAGCCTCTAAAGCACCTACGTTCTATATAGGAGAGAAGACCAACTTCATGAACATCTTCTCAATGCTACCATGATGAAACAAATATATCACTAGGTATTTTGTCAATGAAAACATAGTAAAATTAAAAATAATAATCTCATGGAATAATGTATATCAAATTCTATTTCATAAATATAGTAAACATTATCAACAATGGTAAAATAGAGAGAAACTACTAGAAAAATGATGAGGAAACTATCTCATTTTATTTTGGGTCATACATGGGAATTTCATATCATTTCCAATTGAAATGGGATGAACAGAAATCAGAAGACTACCATTGGTCAACTATAGATTGAGATAAATATATGGTAGAAAACTAAGATTATATAGCTTTTGGGATATTTATAGAAAGATATATTTTTAGTGGAACAGGGTTCAAAATGTAAGGCCATTCCAAAGACCTCCTAGACCATGGTGTTTTGGAAGGAGACCATGTCGTAACCCCAGGTAAAACACACATATATAGGATCCATAGCATAGATCTGATAAAAGGGGATATAGGGATATGGAACAACCAACCCCATTACACCACATAACATTGTGACCTATGTGGTGGGATATGGTGTATCCAAACTCTAGGCCACATGGATGATTAAGTTTATAGAACTAACAAATTAAACCAAGTATCTTTTTAACTATTGTTTTCCACTCCATGGTATAAGGATTATAAAGGTGATGTACCAACCTGAACAACATACATTTTTCATGAAATTTTATTTAGATTCACTAAATCTCATTCAACCATCCCCATACATTATAAATGGACTCCTCTACACCAAAACCTCAACTCCTATAGCTCAATACATAGAACCCTATTAAATACTATTTTATTAATATTTGATTTATCATTACTAACCATTTTACCACAAAAACACCCTATAAATCTTATTAACCTTCTCTTGCAACCTCAAAATCCCAAAAAAACACAAAAAAAATAACCTTCTCGGTCCCAGAACCATACATCAATACCTCTCAGACATTAATTATCCTTCATAATTTAAAACAACACAATATGATGAATATAAAAAGCATCTCAATATCCACCATTAGAGATACCTATAAAATATATCTTCATCATAGGATTTTCAAAATTTTATCATAGGATCACGTCTAATACCATGCAACTATAAAACCCAGATCCAAAACACTCTCCCATGGAAGGTACCTCTTAATTCTAAACCAAATCGTAATAATTAATAAGAGGGAAAATTCCTCACAAACCAGAAAAGGCCAACAACCAAAAAATGAGACAACCTATAAGAGAATAACTAAAAAATAAATATCTCAGGGTATTATTTTCATATCTAACACTTAGGTTCCCATGTACTCTCTTCAAAACCACAACACTTCCAAAAGTCACAAAACAAGGTAGTTGAACCTTTGTGAAACACATTATCTAAATAGAATGGGTTCTTTATTGGCCTCTCCTCACAACTCACATCACCATTAACATAAATCCCTCCCCAATAAAGTATGTGATAGTGATAATGATTATAATGGTAGATCTATGACATGTGAAAACCAATTTGTATTCATCACAACTATAGGGGAAGTTCTATCTGATACCCAAAAAAACTGACATGATAAAAAACATCAAAAGTCCCAACATACTATGGGAAAACATACTCATGTAACCAAAACATCACTTTCCATGATCATGAGTTGCCTTAAATAAGACATGATATAAAATTTAAAACTCCATATCTCTCCTCATATTTTAAGAATATGGCTTCTTACAATCCTACACTACTTTCAACCTTTCCTGTATCAATTGATCCATCTCTTTTGGGATCTAAACTAGTTTCGGCCAAAGTATTGCTGACATTATGATGTCATTCTATCACAATATAGATCATAAATGTAAGTTGTACACATAATCAAATTTTCCGATAAAAATTGTGGAATGAAAACTATTATTGTATGAAATCACAACCAATGTAAGGGGACTCATCCACAAACCTACAAAATCAAGGACATATAAAAAAATGTATTCAAGAGTTTGGATATTCTTCTCTATCTTATTGACTATATATGGATAAAAAGTAGTTTTGGGGAATAATTAAGAGAAAAAGGCACACTAGACACTTTTCCACACTCTGGAAGTAAAATTAAGATCATGACCAGATATGACTGTAATTAAGAATCCATGGTGTCTCATAACTTCGACCATATTCTTCCAAGAAAAATACTCCACCTCCTTTATCCTTATAATCTCTATATAGTGGTATAAATATCAAAAAAGATCTAGTATCACCCATACCTCACAAAAGACTCTCTATATTATGGCTGAAAAAATAAATATGTTCTTTGAGTTTTACCCCCACTTCCATTTGGGTGCATCAAATGGCTAGAACAAACCAATAAGACCATAGTTAATTTTCATAAATTTCTAGAAAAGAAACCATAAATACATAATTTCAACAAATTTCACTTCATCCCAATCCATAATAAATGGCCACTCATATATTGGTACATCCTTACCATTATTGGATTTTCTACCAAGGGTGATTTATGGAACTCATATAAAACTGTCTCATTCATAACAAAAGGGACCAAAATCCTTCCCTATAACGACACCATTTTTGTTCATCCTATGATTAAAAATAATAGGTATCTCTAAAAAACAATATCTCTATAAACCTCTACTACAGAATACCCCTACACGGAATCCTCTAGACGATGAAAGAAATTTGACTACACTATAATCTAAAAAATAAAACATTTCCTCTATCCTATGCTATATCATGATTCATTGTTGAGATCTCTTCCATCACTCTTGATTAATCTCTAAATTTACACATGGTATAACTTCTTAATATCTTTTTTAGCGCATCAGCTAAAACATTAACCATTCCTAATGTATAAAAAAATTAAATTCATAAATATATAATAATTTTTCCCTCCACCATTGTTTTTGTTAAATTCATGATAGGAGAAGATAATCCTTACACCCTTTGGATTGGTAAAATAAAAAAATGATTTCTAATAAGGTAATTTCACCATAAAATCCAAGAAAAAAACAATTTTATATTGAGATCATGAGGGTATATTTATGATCAGGTGGAAGTAACTACCATGATCTATAAGAGACCAATAATCTCTTCAGAATCGGAACATAGACCTATCCAAAATACGAAACATTATAAAAACCCACAAAATTAACACCCTCTATTGGAAACCAACAAACTAGAACACTAACCAAATTCTCCAACAAATAATAAAATACTTCTTATAACTTTTAAATACATATAAAAACCTTTTCATTTCTGGTAGAATATATTATAGGAGCCACAAACCAAGTTAAATTAGACACAAACGTCATTAAATAGCCTATAAGAAAAGGGATACTTCTTAACTTTGAAATAGTCATTGTAGCATCCTAGGAAAAATTACTTATATCTTAAAATGGTCCACATATAATCCTTCCATGGAAAAATATTTCCCCATCAAGGAAACTACATTATCCCATAATAAAAATGTATACAACCATTTAATAACATTAGAATACAATGAAAACACACAATGGCTTGCAGATTCCATGAATGCCCCTCGTCGGTCATGGAGTACATAGAGATGTCATCGATGAATACAACTATAAAATAATCCAATAACATTCTTGAAATATATGCTAATTTATTACAATAAAATTGGTGGATAATTTTTCACATAAAATGAAACCACTAAATCAAATTATTTTCATACTAAAATCAGAAAATACCATTAAGAATGTCTTGATTCATCCCTTGAATCAGTTGATATCATTAAGGAAAATTGATCTCCAAGAACCAACTAGATCCTTTTAGATTATTGATTAAATGATAAATCTATATGTATTGTAGTGATTATTTATTTTCACCCTATTTATGAAACAATAATCTATAAAAATAAAAAAGCTACAATCCACCTTCTTTATATAGAAAACTATTTCACCCAAATGTGAAATGATAGGCTGAATAAAACAACATCGAAATAGTTCATCAAGATATGAACATAGATCACACAACTCTTATGGATCTTTCATATATGTAAAAATAAATATATGATATATTTCAATTTTTATCATGATCCAAAACTTGATCCCACTTCGAGGTGGTAACACTAAAACTACCATTGGGATGATATTGGTGTAATATTGTACATCCCTTGAAAACATAGATTGTTGATCTTATAATGAACTCATTACTATATAATACATCTAGGATGATAAGGAAGAAATATTCCTCTGTCCAATATGACGGTCTCTCTTTCCAATGATCATTGTTAGCTCTCCATTAGCATCATAGAACAAAACATTGATCCTAATTTAGGATTGTATCCATAAAAATATGAAGTCTCCAAATGAGTGATTCAACACCAAAACATTTTCATATTCCTTGGATACATTATACAAATAAAATTTGCATCCCACTGGTGTTGTATTTTTCAAAGGAACGGGAATTATCCCCACCTCAATTCTTAAGGAATATATGATGGAATGTGATATGAATGATTTCATATCTCCAGAATAAAAATTGATCATCAACCATATTTGATAAAATATAAAGCATACATTGAATGATGTTTCAATCTATTGAAACTGGAATCTATAGGATAGGAATCAGACCCTAACATTCTTTACGACCTCTTTGACACTGATAAATGACACATACATAGTCTTCCATTTCTCTCCATGGACTAATAATATTTCAGGATATCTAAATCGTACACAATATCCTCACTACATATCCCAAGATTGATATTCCTATTATTTTTAACCCATATAAATCATATTAAATAGATTAACTAGAAGTGGTTCACCCGATGACATATTCCTACTCCAAAAGTTTTAGTTCTCTCATATCTAGTTCGCTTTATCTCTATTATAAAAACTGAAATAAAATCCCCTAGAAATGTACTGATAGCCTCCCCTACTAAAGAAATTATATAATGGTGTCTAGGACATACCCTGTATTGAGTTAAAATTACATTATTTAGTAATGTGGTAACTTTAGAATATACATATTCTTTACGGAGAATACTAATGAATCCCCAATTATGACCACCTAGTTCTTGCTACTATCTTTTCAATGACCACTTCCCTTTCCTTCACCTCATGATAAGTCTAAAATATGAACGAGGGGACATTTAGATGGATTTTTAGTCAAAAATACTCCTCAAAATTCATCACCCTCACCTCATCATCTATTAATAGGTTTACGTAATATTGGAGAGGGTTCCTGAAAGGGATCTCAAAATCCCACACACTAGAAATCTTTGGTTTAAGGGTAATTAGATCTAGGTGGATAGTCTAAATTATGGTAAAATATAGAAAACCAACTCAAAACTTGTCCTGAAACATCAATAATAGTCCCTCAGACTCTTTCTGATCCTTGGGAAAAAATATCAACCAGTTCCTCGCTTCCCATTATTGATTCTTCAAAGCCCTTGAAACCAATTATTCAATCTAAGCATGGATAAAACTAAAAGTCATATAACCCAACTCTAATCAGTCCTTTGTGGATAATTATGTAGTGGATCCCTCAAACACCTGAAAACTTTGGTGCAGGAACTCTCATAATTGCATCCTCCAAGAGTCATCTCCATCGCCCTCTACACTACAGTGATTCACTGGATCATCTTGCAGAACATATTAAGTGGAATTTCGATGAGAAAACTAGCCTAAGGGAATGTCTGAAAGAGGATAAAATCGTAAGAGATTCCAAAAACAATATTAATTAATATTTATCATTAAATAATTAATCATTTAATTCATTGTATTCAATTAAGGACTCCATATCGCAAGTTATACTAATTTAAAACGCATGTGTAGTGAAAAATCACACATAATCCTTTCCTAGGTCTATAATATGAAACCGGTATAACAACTTTTAGAAATCCTAGTATTTATAAAGGTTATTTCATTAGATTATAGAGGGGACTAAATACTTGTGTCTCAACCAGTATCGTTGGTTTTCATCTATTATTAAACATAGCTAACCCTATTTAACTACAAAAACATGAAGTCTTCAATGTATCTAACCCCAAATCTATCTTATCCCTTAATAGAAACCATTAATATCCCTCATTCGTGACTAAATTCCCCCAAAGATTACCTCTCCATGGTAGTAAATGAATGAAGTGAGATAGTGACCACTCGAGTCCTACCTCCCGGATGCCGCACCTTTGAAACTAGAACCGAGGGTATATAGTACATATAAATTGGACTCATTTCCCTCTTATATAATTTGTAGTTGATAAAGATATGATATAAAACAAAATTATACCTATTATACATAGTAAATATAAATCCAAAGTGCATACATGTATTGTTATACATTCTATAATAATTTGAATGGGAAAATATATATATGAAAATGTAAACTAAGTAGTCACCCCAAATCCCAAAAATGTCATGAAAAAGCATTTGATAATATTAACCAACATGATAAACTTACCCATTCTTATGAAAAATAGTTTATAAATGCATGGGGTGATCATAAAAATATACTCAATACGGTCCTCCAAAGTGCCTCTCTTTCCAATGATAAATAAATCATTATGAATTCCAGTGAACTTCATTGAAACCAACTCATCAACTAAACTCATATACTTAGTTCTTATCCTCAAAATAGAAATATTTCACATAGTATCACAATCAAGAGATCATGTATTATAATAATAAAACAAAATTGTTAGCTCCTACCACTTACCTTTTTATTTTATGCTCATTCCCAATGTGGTGCGTCTTGATCCACCTCTCTCCAAAATAATACAACCCAAAAATGCCTGCACTGTGTATCAAAATAAACTCTTAATGAATCACATCAACACATCATGTTATATTACATAACCCTATAGTAATTAAGTAGTTTCTAGGATATAAAATTTCCAATATGGTGTGTATCAAACAAAACATATTATACATCAGTCCATCAAATATCGTTCATTGAGTAAGGTACCTCATGACATCATAGCATATACATGTCTTACATATAATAACCCTTTGGATCATATATCCAATGATACATGTGCATGAAATAAAAAAATCCATTATAACCTTTTAAACACATAAGTAGGAAACTAACCATAATGTATATGAACACATAACAATGCCAAGAGATGTGATTGGATCCATAAGGGGTAGACAACAATTTTTTCCTCTCCAACAGAGATGTTGATGAAAACTCCTCACATAGTCCACTAGGTGTTAGTATCGCTATCAAAATTGGTGTGGTAGAATATAAAATCAACAAATATAAAAGATTTAATAATTATCACAACAACATTACCGGTATAATCACATCCATGTTTTTATTATTACTGTCATCACATGGACTCTTAGATTCCACTACGAAGAACTAGATATCCTATATGCATAAAAAAATTAAATAGTCCCATTATTAGTTTACTTATCTAGTTTTATAAAATAACACTTCATTAATTATTTTATTAATCATTAATTAATAACATTATTCAAAATCACAAATTCCAATAACCATCAACATGAAGTCCATGACTGCAAAGCAAAATCCAAAATGAATCCATGGTTTCCCATGAGTGGAATATCATTCTCATTTTAGAAACACTAACCCATGGGTTCATATATTTATTAAAAATTACTAACATTCCATAATTATATGTATTGTAAAAAAACCTAATCTACCATCAAATAGTTGCAACCAATCTCATCAAGTTACCTCAAGCAGTGGGGAAAGCAAAGGAGATAAACAAGAAGCATATACATCTGAAATTATAATATATTTAAAAAGAAATAATCCCATATAATAGTATGAATACAATGGGTAATACCAGATTAATCACATTCAATCATATTGTTTCCACCCCGACACCATCATCAATATCCCCAAAAATCTCTCTATCATTAACATTGACTCCTTCCAAAACAATGGTCCTTCACACTCATATCCAATCATCCTTCCCAGGCTCACTTCACATCAAAAGGATCATATCTAAATCATTCAAATGGAAGAAAACAAACAATAAAAGTCAATAAGGAAGCCTATGAACTAATAAAGGCATTCAAACTTTATGTGAAAATGGGCTCTCATGCCCCCCCCACAAGGTATCTAACCTATATAAAAAATGTACACACTCGGGACTAATGATTTATCATAATCAAGATAATAAATTATTATTAGCTCTTGAATAAACTGATTCCTTTTTACCAAGTTCCAAGTATGTTTAACTAAAGGATTCATATAGATCAATATATCAACATAGAATTTAAAATAGTTCCTTTCAAATTCCATCATTAACATGATTTAGAGAATAAAAATTTTCATTAACGTAACTCTAATCATTAATGTAATCCACAAGAACTCCAACTAAATTTTCATTATCCAATTCCATAAACATATGGAATAACATTATAAATTAATCATAAATACCTGATTTAATATTATTTCCATAAATTAATAAGAAATTCTAGAGTTTTTAAAAAAGATAGATAATATAATCGTTATCCAAAAAACCAATTATTACTAGGATTATGTTTTTCATCCAACATAAAAAATTTATACATAATTAATAAAACATAAAAAATACACACAAATCATGGTATAGATTGAACACTATCTAGAAAGTCAATAGGAAAACATTAAAAATGATGGAAACCAACAAAATGATATTAGTAAACATAAATCTAGTTCATCTTTAATTTATTCAGAGATCTATCATCACGTATCTCTTGAAGAAACTATGATCCCCCAAGGACATTGTTTCATGAACATTAAAGGAAATAAAATAGGAAACTCCATTTGGGAAATGATGATAAAAATATAAATCAAGGATAGAATGAGAGGGACAAAATAGAGATATATTTTCATAAAATAGATTTTGAACTAATATTAGATCACTACATATAAAAAAAATGATGCTTTGATTATTCCCTATTGGAAGGGATACTAAATCCTTCCCAAAAACTACCTTTGGTTTCCTCATCTTATAGAGAAATAAGTGGGAAAATTGTTGTTTAGATAGACTTATTGTGTATCTATAAGTAAATAGATTTTTAGAAGTCTAAAACATAACACCCTAAAGAAAAAAACCATTTTAGTGGGATACATCCCAGCCCAACTCCACACTATAGGGGAAATGAAATTGAAAAAACAATCCAATTATACCAGGGGGCTATTATATAGTTATTGTCCACTCCACATCACAACTTATGGAATTTTATACTTCACATCCTAACATCTATGACACTGTGATGCCATTTTTTGATGTGGATCCACATCTAATATCCCTAACCTCATACACTAAAATAGAACTACGATATTATTTAGCCTCCACCCTTATTTCATAGGAATGACTTCCATGACATATAATTTTTTTTAAAGTTGATTTGTTTTGATTTACTCACCCATTTTTGAACCAACACTCTTGAAACTAATTTGAACCTTTTCTTGGAATATCCAATGCTCTAAAATATATATTGAAAGGGATTCAAGGATCTATTTTTTTACATCATATCTAAGAGTGAGTGATGAAATACGTTCCACATCATGACATTCAAAGTATAGTCTTCTCATAGGAATGATTGATGTGTTGTTTTCTTAGTAGATACTAACAAATGAATTAATAATTTATGGTTCACTGATATAATGAAATATTAGTTTATATATTATACTTAATTAATTATATTTACAATATCTAGAATATTTAAATTGTAAAATTTAAAAATATTACGAGGATTGAATTACTCACATTAAGAAAATTTTATTTCTTTAGAATTATCCATTAAAATTATGAGATTGGGATTTTTAATGGAATAAAAATGAAATTATCCATGGGATATGAATCTTAGATAAAAAATATAATATTTTTAATAAAAAATAAATTTTATGGGTATTCAAAGAATGTTTTTATCGATGTTCTTTTATAATTGAATGGATTGCTAGTTTTTGAAACACACTTACTTATTAGATTTATTTTTTACTCCATTAAAGGTAAATTACCCCAATACATTGATATTATGAAGTATGGAACACTATATTTTTTATAATACTCCCATAAACATAGGTTGGATCGACCTCTGAGTGATATAGGGGATTATATATTCACCTTTGGCATTTACCCAAATACACATTTCCAATGTTACTTATAATTTACCTCATGATAATTAATTAATGTAGTCTCTATTAATATTGATTTTATAAAGTTATTTATGTATTATATTAATATATATTATATTACTTTTATTAATATAAATTTATATTATTACAAATTTTTAAATTTTAAATAATTTTTTTAACCCTTAATAATATTTTTAAGAAGTTTTTATTTTAAGAAAAACAATTATGTGTGAGATAAAATAAATAATTTCAATAATTTTTATGACGTAAATTTATTTATTAAAAAAATGAAGTTTATGTGACATTAAAACCAATTCATAGACAAATTTCATAAAAATATTAATTAATTTCAACAAAAAACGTAAAACATTTATCTTTATTAAAGTAATATTTAACTTATTCACTAAAAATGATGGACATGAATTCTCTAAGTTAAAATAATATTTTATAATTCATATTCGTATTCCCTAACTTCATACTCTAGCACATGAAATTTTTTCTACAATATATATCATTCTTATATAGTGATAGAGTGATTAAAATTATAATTTTCATAGGGCCCACATTTTCTTCTTCAAATTGATATATTTAAAAAATTCTCAAAAATTCATAATATTAAAATTTATCATTTTATATATGATATATTATATATAAATTTTTTTATTATTATATTTATAAAAATATTATATTGAACTTTTTAATTAATGTAAAGAAATATAATGACTGTCTTATTTTATTTTAAAATGACTTTATTAATAATTAAGTGTTTCTAATATTACATCAAACATAATTTTCAAATTATTGAATTTAAATATTTCCTATCATATACAAATAAATTATATGTTATAATAATGATCTTTAATAATGTTTAATTTAATTTACTAAATTTTCACAACAATAGTTTTAGAATGACTTAACAAAGGTATAAAAAATAGTATTATTTATTGGAATATATATATACTAAAATAATAATATGTTACATTCTACCCATTAAATATAATAAAACCTTGTAATTTTTTAACAAATAGATTAATAAGGATGTCAAATATATTTTCAGTACATACAATTAAATTTCAAATTAAATTTCTATATCAATATGTAATTTAATACTAAAAGATACATATTTTCTTCTATCAATTTAGGTGAATGCTTCATTTTTCCATTAGTATATAGCTTATTTATAAGCTCTTTTATTTCACAAAAAGTATTTTATTGTTTTTTTGATACATTTATTACTGTGTTTCTTCAAAAAAATCATATAGGAAACTAATAATTTTTCCCTTCAACATCTTTTTCAATTAATATTTCATTAGAATCAATAACTCATTTCTTTTTTTTGTTTTATAATTCAACTATATTAACAATGTTTATAAATTTTAATTATATTTTATTTATTATAATAACTACAAACCTAACACTATTGTTTTTTCACATTGGTAAAAGGTTAATACAATCACCACATCTTGTATTATATCCATTTTAGCTCAGTTTTGATGTACTCCATCCATTACATTTATATAATGTTTAGAGATGTTGGTATACAAATTAGTAAATGAAAAAGGGGGAACAATAATATTAGATGAAACAATACAAAAATGATGTATATACCCTAATTTATGATTTTATATTTTCAATCAAGGTTATACATTGAAAATAATCTATTAGGATATCAAATAGAGTTAAATTACATAAAAACATTTTATCATATCCTTAATAATGTTTTGTAAGGAGACTATAAATTAACCCAGATTATCTGTGGAATTTTTTGGCCAACTGTGCAGTTTGGTCCCATTCATATTTCACTACAATTATGATCGAAATATAACCAAATAATTGTTATAGAGATTTTTTCCCCTCTATTAATTTGTTCCAAAATATTCATCCACATTCAAGTATCTAGGAGTGGATGTAATTACTATGATAACCAGATAATCTCCCCTTTACAAAAAATATAGATATTATCTAATAATTAGAATTATACCTAGGGATTCTAATAATTTTCTCTTATCTTAACACCCAATAAATATATAATATTCCATATTTTAAACTCGTAGGTTTTTATATTTCTTTGAAACAATGACCATCATTACCTTATCAACTCATGTTTTCAATTATAGATCATAAATTTCCATTAACTAATAACATTGTAACCTATAATGTTATTTAAGAACTCCTCAAAGACCAATAATAGAACCCCTAGATCTATGATTTAATATCTAATACTAAAAACACATAACATACAACAATGGATTCGATAAGAATTTTTGTAAAAAATATCTTTTAGAGATTTAAAATCAAATGAACTTTTAGTTAAAAGATTAAGAGAATATGAAAAATTTAATATGTAACAAACCCCATGTCATTATCATCTAAAGTAATTTTCCATACACAATATGAGAAACTCTTAAATTCACAATAGGTCTTAAATAAGTACAATAATGCCTCCATAGAAGTTACTCATCTATCAATATCATTCATTTTAATTCCCTTTAAAAGATATACAATGGTAACCATAATAAAGGGTGTTCTCGTTTGTTAATTAAAGGTAAATATATTAATATAAAACAACATGAGAGACATTAGTAATATCATGATAAAATAATGAGGATAAAAATAATAATTTATTCATTTAATAAATAGATGATATAATATTAACCTTGATTAAGAAATTGTCATTACATAATATCGTGGAACCATAATATTGAGAACACAACATAATCTTAATATCAAAAATATAATTAAAGGCAACCTTCATCATTAAAATGTCATATTTTGAGAGTATTACATCCAACACAACATAGGGGGTTATAATTACATCCCACACACTAAGATATCTTAGCGTATGGAAGCATTACAAAATTCATTGGAGGTATGAAACACCCTGACACCATTTACCTAGATCCGGGACATTTTTTAATACATTTTAAGGATTACAAGGAATGATGCCCTGAAGGACCGATCAGTTTTTGTAGTAGTGGAAAATAGATTATAAATTGGAAAGTTACATAACACTTTCTGACATTAAACATTGCAAAAATAATCCTTTTAGAACACCATTATTCCCCTAGCTTAACCTTTCACATCAATCATAATACACTTCTTGGCATCCTAGGATAATAAAACACAAGAAAGGGGTGAGATCATATGCTCGTTATGGGTAAATAATTCATCACAAGCTATAAACATTTAAAGAAATATGTATAATAACAAAAAAACCTTTTAAACATGAACATAAACATAATGTGGAAAATAATCAGTCCAACATTACCATATTAACATGAAAATAGATATTCTACTAATATAATACTCACATGTAAAAACTAATTTATTAACACAGGAATTCATAATGTTGAAAATAGTAACTACTACATCAAGGCCTAGTCCCAAGGCCATTCACAAATATTCATTCGAGGCATTATTACAAAACGGTAGTTTGTCACATGAGACCTGCCAATTTATCAAGGGGCTCTAGCGGGCCCCACCTGTCACTTACGACATCCAATGCATCCCTCATAAGGAAATGGTGAAACATCACATAGTCATTCATATTAAAAGATGAATGAGAAATGTCAATAATTTACCCTTAAATAATGAATGGTATTTAAATATAACATCCATGGTCAAACATATCACAACTCATTCAATACAATATGCAAGATTGTATTATAATAAATCATACTCAATCAAAAATAATATCCAATAAATGTTGTTGACATTGTTGAAAATGATCAGTAAAAATCTTTGCGATAAATATCCCTTTTTCATGAAATCATTTAAATGTCCCCAAATTTATAAAGGAAGTCATTTTTCAATATATTTTTCAATCAAAGTGTTCCATTAAACATAGAAATGTTTTAGAGGAATTTAAATTTAAAAAAAAATCATGTCTATATAAATAAATCTTTAAAATAATTTTGAATACATAGACATTAATTAAAGATATTTGGAAATAATTTAAAATGATGATATATTTAATGATACCCTTCCATAAAACCTTAAAATATGCCTTTTGAAAACATTTTATTGAACATGGACATATATGATTAATATTTCAAAGTAAATTCCTACACTTAAACAATCTCAGATAATAATGAAATTGTGGAATTAACCCTTACCTTAGATCCGATAATCTTTGTACATGTCTGAAACTCCTATATGATTTTTTCAATTATATTAATAACTTATATAAAAAATAAAAATATTTCTGATATCATGTATGATTATTTTAGGAATTTAAATTACCTATTTATTAAAAATTCCAATTTAATGCATCATTTCATGTAATAATATATTGGTTTATCGTATGTGTGTTGACTTGTTATTCTTGATCATATTACATAGATAATTATTTACTTACTTTATAAATGTATAAGATGATTTATATATCAAAAATATAAATATAATAAATAGATAAGAAATGTAATACATTGTTCATGGAGACAGTAGGCCGTATGTATGCTTAAACGCTGATTCTATTTTCGTATTGTATAGAAGTAAGTGAATGAAATATTTCCATATGTATATATATCATTCCAGTAGCATTATTATATCATATATTTAAAACATATTAATAATATTTATTCTTATAATAATTATTGGATGGTGAACATGGATGATGAGTCTCATCGCGTCGTGGAGACGGTAAGTCGTATGTACGCACGAGCGACAATATCATTTCTTTAATAGTTAAATGGTATGGAATTGGATGTAATATTAATTTTAAAGATACAATATATTTATATAGTTAGTATTTAAATCCATTATATTTATTTTTATACCCATATAAATAAGGGGACACAAAAAACGATTTCCACTACGGCATGGAGACGGTAAGTCGTACGCACGCACGCATAGTGGTATTGTTTTTGATAGGATGGGTAAGAAGAGGAATATGGTTTTCCCATAATCATAAATAAATCTCAGAATATATAAGACTCTAGATTAATTTTTTTGGTATGGTACCAAATTAGTAAGAGTAAGTAGAATAGTAAATTAATATTGAAAGAATGGATAAAATGACAACCTCTTCTTCGGGTGTCTCATTTGGATTTTCCCCAAAAGACCCTTTAGGTTGGATTTCTGCCCAATATTTTTCCTCTAAGATGAATTGAGGGAAATTCGGAGGATATTTCGGCATGTTTTGGCTGATCCAAAGGGATTTTGAGGTGTGAATAAATGGGTAGAACTGGTTCGCTTTTATAAGAGGGAGGAGGGGCACTTTAGTAAATCTTAGATATATTAATTTATTATAAATTCTATTTCTACTAAAAATGGTCAAAAACACATCTAATTCGAATATAAGATAATGTAGGTTTGAATATTGATCATAAAATTATTTTTAGATATGTTTTAAATATTCTTTATACTTATTGTTTTGGTTAAACCCTTATTTCACCATTTTTAATCTTACTGTGATATCATGTTATTTACAAATTGTGGGTTAATGTAATTACCAAACCTTGTCAAGTGACACAACAAAAGTAATTTATGACATATTTTTAGTTTTCTTAACCATTTGGATGAATCTTATTTTTTAATTAATCTAATTTCATTTAATAAACTATTTTATGTTTTGAGTTCTGAAATATGTCAATTCTGAACACTATTCATACTTGACTTTTTACAAATTCATTACTACATCATTTTTTCAAACCAAATTAATTATATATAATATAATATGTCAATATCATCCATAAAATTCATGGATGTCATCAAAATAAAAAAATTATATTTATATTTACTTTTATAATACCATTTATTTAAATCCATTATTATTTAAGAAATAACTACATCATTATTGTGTCATAATTAAATTTATAGATATTGTGTCTAAATTGTATATATAAAATATAATGATATATGATTTTTCTAATTTTTGATGAATATTTATAGTTGAATAGATCAATTATATAAGCCAATATAAAAAATTAGTTAAAGAAACGTGTTTAGGTAATATTTTTCTTTACATTAAATTATTTCTTATAAAATGTCATTTTTACACCCAAGGGTCTCCATGGGGTCCCTAAATGGACACACGAAATACCAGGGTAGGATATATCTCCTCAAATTGTATTAAAACATGTGTTATGGTTGCTTAATATTTTTTAAGTTTATTTTTTACACTTATTTACCGAATTTACCCATTAACCATCATAAATAACATATTTACTGAATTTACTATTTATAATGTAAAATAATAATAGTTACATATTTATCCAATTTGGAGCTTATAATTTAAAACAAGGATTCATTGTTTCTAAATTCCAAATATATAGTTGGAAAAAATTAATTGAAAATCAATTCACGTTGTCAAAACCCAAAAGTATGTTTTCAAGAAGTAAAAACTATCAAAAGATTGACATGTTTTTATGTCCAATATAAAGTTAAAAGTACTTATAATGACCTATATAATATTAAATGATAAAAATTTAATCTAATTATACTTTCAAACAACTTAGATATATAATATTACAATATAAATTATTTTTATAAAAACATTTGTTTTTAATTAAATTTTATTATTTTTCACTAATCATCAGAATATTAAAGTTATCATAAAACTACCAAACATTTATAAAAACTAAATTTTTATATCTTTAATATAAATAAGAGTTTAATTTTATCAAATTTAATATTTAATAGTGTAAAATATTGGATTTAAAAATGATTCTCAACTAAAAGGCAGAAAAACATTCATTTTTTTGAAATATAATACATTTATCTAAAAAATTGAATTTATCGTAATATTATTTCTAAGAAACCCAAAAGATGAATTTTAAAATAATATAGGATGTATTGGAAATTCAAAATGTGGTTAATATAATTCATAAAATCATTTCTAATTTCAAGTTTGATAGGCTGTGGTGCACTTGAACACGATGTTACAAACATCGCACACTATTGAATTATTTAATAGGAAGAGTATCTTAGATGATTTGGGGTTATATTATCCCTTACTTTAATAAATTGTGTCCTCAAAATTTAAAAATGGGATTAAAAACTAGGGGACTGAAATTTCAAAATTTCATAGCTGAAATCCCACATCAAAAAAATTTATTAATAATGTCACTATTTTAAAATAAAGAACGGTAGGTATGAATGTTTCCAAAAATAACACACATTAGGGGACATGAATGACCAAATAGTTTTATAAGAGAAAAAAACAATCATGTTTTGATGGATAGTGATAGAGACTATTATTAGGATAAAGTTAGCAACCAGAAATCTATAAATCTACGATGATCTAAGTGACCATATTATTAATTTAAAACTAAAGTACTAGGAAAAAATTTTTGGTTTATAATTAATTTAAATCATATACTAAGAAAATATGCATTCATATTTATTTTACTTTTATAGTTTCATCATTTAACTAATTCCCACCATAAACACATCTTTCTCTTCAAAAGATAAAACTCAAAAAAACTATTCTATTTATCTAAATCATATAAGGATCCAAATATAAAAATATAACATTTAAATAAAAATAAAATATTTTATGTTAACCAGAGACTTATTTTAGACCAATGTTAGGTGATAAATCCTTGTCACGATTTAGTAGTGGGATAGATTCCTATATCCTTGTCCAACGCGATAGGTTATCACCCGACCTGTATGTTGTCCTCTTTCTAAAACTATAGGATTATAGCATTACAAAAAAATCATAAGAAATGTTATAAACTCATACAATAAAATCTAAAGTTAATGTTAATCCATTACAATATTTAAATTCATCCCAAATACTTTTTCCCAATCTCTATTTAAGATGTTAGTAAATTTCCAAAATCGATTCAAACATCAGATTCCCCAAACAATCATTGTCAAATTATGAAAATATGATTACCTTCATCATATTACAATCATAATGAAAACATAAAGTACTTCTATAATATCTTTATATATATCACATTCTTATTATAACCGTAATTCTGGAATCCAAAAACACAAATACATTAATTTAAACCATAGTAACATCAAAATATTGACTGTGATCTATTTTTTTATTTTGGGATATATTTCCTTTTCAATTTGGATAGTAATTTTCATAATGTCTTTTATCATTACAAATATAACATTTCATATATTTATTATTTCCCTTAAAATCAATATCCTAGTGGCATTATTCCTTTTATTTGTAACAAACTCATACTACATTTAGGTAAGTACCATTTGGTTTGTTCCCAAGATTATCACAAAAGGGGAAATTCTTTTATCCCTTTTCCCTATTGTCAATATCTTTCTGAACCATTCTCATATTCTCATTCTTTACTTTAATGTCCTAAGAAGTAGAGAATTATTTTTCAATATTAATAGCACACAAGACATTATCTCTGTATGAATAGAAAGATAATGAAACCAATGCCCATTGTAGGAATGGTTTTTACCCCGCAATGAAATGCTAAATTATAATTTTTGGATTACGTATGTAGTCCGTAGAGTGCCATGATAACCTTGTGATGCTAGCCTCGTACTTTTCAACATTCTCATCCTCCGTTTCGATTAGGCTCATAAATTGTCTTTCCATTTTATCTCACTATTCATGATGAAGTTATTTATTTATAAAAGTTCTTTAAACTCCCTAAATTTTATATTTCCCACTTATTCATCCCAATTTTTGTTTTTAATTAATGGCCACCATTGATCTACATCTTCTGAGAGATGATAAAATACCATGAAAACCATTCCCCTTTCGTTATATACCAAAGCATGAAATATTTTCTCTAAGGAAGTGACTCACTAATCAGATAAAAAAGGATTTGTAGTTTCATTGAATGTTGGTCGTTATTGTCTCATAAAGAGGTCTAACATTGATCCTCAGCATTTTGTATTAGCATACTCCATATGGATAAGGTTATTATTCATAACCTGGATCATCTATCCTGGTATGGTTATAAGTTGTTCAGTACTAGTTGTTTTTATAGCTCCACTATCATTATCGTACATAGGATGGAAATCCCTACATGGATTAGGTGTGTTGATATGATTCCCATTTCTTCCACTAGGTTCCATTATTAAACAGTGGCATACACTAGATTGGGTTATGAATCATAATTCATAATTCTAAACTAGTAAAATGCATAACAAAAAATAAAAATTTTATGCAAATATAATCCAAAATCATAAATATGGTTTCTTTGATCATATATTTACTCATTAATCATACATAATTATTTGTAAATAAAATTTTAATTTTCCTATGCATATCCCCTAGAAGTGTCAAACCAAGTGTGCAGTAAGGCACATTTTCATGTACCAAGTTATTCTGTGTCAAGACAAGAACACCTTGTCTGAGTTTTCAACACATGGTAATTTGGATCTAGAACCACATCCACATGTATTATCTATACTAGGATTTACTACTTGGAATATCCACATAATCCCTACTTTACAAATATTTTACGACTTTCTTCTATACTTGCCCTTAAAATCTTTCTTAAGGTTATGATCTCTAATATATCTTTTCTAAATATTTTTCTAATGATATTTCTAAACTTACTCTAATACCATATTTAATTCAATGACCTTATTTACTGAGAGTCGGTGTATTATTTTAATAAATTGGCCTAATTACCAGGAATCTTGTCCCGAAGGACAGATTAGTTTAGCAGTCATAGAAAATAAATTACATACATGAACGTTGGGTAACACTTTCTAACATAAAACATGGTATAAATAATACTTTATTAATTACATTATTCCCCTATATTAACTTTGCATATGAATCATAATACACTTCATGGAATCTTGGGAAAATAAATCCTAAGAAAGGGGTGAGTTCAGATGCTCGATAAGGGTAAATAATTCAGTGGATCCTATAAACATTTAAGGAATGATGTATAATAAAAACAAAAACATTTTAAACATAAACATGAACAAAATATTGATATAATAACTCAATCATTACCATATAAACAAGCACATTGATATTATACTAATCGAATAATCACATGTAATAACTAATTTTATAAAAAGGGAATGCATAATGTCGGACATAATAACAATTACAGCAAGGCCTTGTGCCAAGACCATTCATAAATTTTCTGTCTAAGACTTTTTCCAAAACACTAGTTTTTCACATGACAGCTATTGATACATCAAGGAGATATCGTGGGCCCTGATCGTCACATACTAAGTCCAATTCCTTCCTCACATGAAAAGGGTGAAACATAACAAAATTTTTACTATTAAAACTCGAAAAAGAAATGCCAATACTTTAACCATAAACAATGACTGGTATAGAGATACAAAATCCACAGTCAATAATATCATAACTCATTCAATACAATATGCATTATTGTATTATAATAAATCAACCGCAATGACGAATAATATCCAGTAAAGGAAGTTGACACAGTTGAAAATGTTTAGTAAAACTCTTTGAGATGGATATCCCTTTTTCATGAAATAATTTAAAATTCACACAATTTATAAAAGAATTCATTCAAAACATATTTTTGTATCCTATTTTCCCATATAATTTTGAATATTTTTAAAGTAATTATCATTTTAAAACAATCGTTTCCATAAAAATAAATCCTTAAAATCATTTCAAAAACATTGACATTAATAAAATATATTTAGAAAAATGAATCATTAAATCATTTAAATTGATTATCTTTATAAAGATACACTTACATAAAACCTTAAATGATTACTTTTGAAAACATTTTTTTATGAAACATGGACATGGATTATCAATATGTCCTAGTAAATACTTACAGATAAATAATCTCGGATAATAATGAGATTGAGGAATTAACCCTTACCAGAGATTTGAGACTCTTATTACGTGACTAAAACACCATTATAATGATTTTAAACATATTATTTACTTATATTAAAATCATAATAATATTTATGTCATCATATATGATTATTTCCTTACTTTGTATTACCCATTTATTAACAATTCCATGTTAATGCAACATTTAAGGTAACATTCGCTTTGTCCATCGTACGTGTTTTGAGTTTTTATTCTTGATCATATTACTTGGATAATGATTTAATTGCTTCAAAAATGTATAACATTATTTATATATCAAAAATATAAATATAATAAATATATATAATAAATGTAAATCATGGTTCATAGAGACGGTAGTTCGTACCTACGCATGAACATTTTTCCGCTTTTTGTATCGTATGGCATTAAGTGAATGACATATATTTATAAATATTTGTATATAATCCTAGTAGAATTATTATGTCATATATTTAATAATTATTAATAATGTTTATTCTTATAATCATTCTTGGATTGTGAACATGGAAGATGAGTCTCACCGCGTCATGGAGATGGTAAGTGTTATGTACACACAAGCGACGATATCATTTCCTTAATAGTTAAATTCTATAGAATTAAGTGGACTCTGATTTTTAATGAAATGATATTATGTTATATTTTTTATTTAAATCCATTATATTCATCGTTATACATATATAAATAAAGTTTACATGAAAAACAATTTACACCATGTCATGTAGACGATAAGCTGTATGTACACACGTAGAGTGGTATTGGTTTTAATAAAATGGGTAAAAAGAGGAAAATGGTTGTCCCATAATCATAATGACATCTTATAATTAGTATATTCTATATTTATTATTTTATTATGGTATCAACATAGTAAAATGATATTGAATAACAAAATAACTTTTAATGAATGGATAAAATGATTACCTCCTCTTTGGGTGTCTCCTTTTGATTTGCACAAAAGGACTCCTTAAGATGGATTTATGCCCCAATTGATTTTTGTAGGATTGATTTAGGGTAGTTGGGATGAGATTTAGGTATGGTTTGGACTAGAAAAATGGATTTGGATCTGTTAATAAGTGGGTATAGGTGGTTCCCTTTTATAAGAGAGAGGAGGTTCACTTTAGGAAAGTCTAGAAATGTAAATTTTTTATAAATTCCATTTCGACTAAAAATGGTCCCAAAATCATTTTATTATAAAATAAGATGATTTGTTTAGAATTAAAATACTGAAATAATTTTTATACATGTTTTTAATTTTTTTATCCTTATCATTTTGGTTTAACCCTTATTTTACCCTTTTTAATCTTACCATGATATCATGTTATTTACACATTGTGGGTTATTGTAATGAACATATCATGTAAAATAACCCACAATTAGTATTTTATGAAATATTTTTATTTTTATTAACAATTTTGATGAATATTATATTTTTAGTAATTTAACATCATTTAATAAACTATTTTATGTTTTATGTTATGAATTTTGTCAATTTTGGACACTATTCTTACATGACATTATAAAAATTCATAAAACATGATTCTTTCAAACCAAAGGCATTAAATATAATATAATACATCCATAATATAAATAAAATTCGTGGATGAAATAAAAATAACTAAATAAAATTTATTGTATCATTTATAATATCATTTATTAGAATCCTTTATTAATGAAGCAATCATTGAATCATCAATGTATCATAATTTAATTTCTTTATTTTATCCCTTAAAATTATAAATAAAATATCATGATCTAGGAAATATTTTGTGATTAATAATAAATATTTATAGTCTAAGAGATAAATTATATAGCCCCATATATTTTTTTTGTGAAATAAACATGTTTATGGTGTATTTTTCTATACATTAAATTAATTCTTATAAAATGTCATTTTCACACCCCAAGTGGATCCATGGGAATTTATAATCTTCCCAAGGAATCCCATAGTTGAAAATATCACTATAATTGGATAAATTTGTGTGTTAGTGTTTAATATTATTATAATATTACTTTTTTACCCTTATTTAACATATTTACCCTTTAACCATGGTAAATAAAATAATTACTGAAGTATCTTTTCATAATGCCAAAAAATAAAACTTACAAATTTACACAATTTAGACCTTATGATTCAAGATTTTTATTCCATTTTTCCAAATTCCAAACATAGAGTGGGAAGAAATTAATTTATTGTTACTTCCTACTTTCAAAACCAAAAAATAGGTTTTTAAGAAGTAAAAACTACCAAAATATTGACATGTTTTTTTGACCGATTTAATTGTTAAAAAACGTATAATGACCAAAATTATACTAAATGATAAAAATATAATCAAATAATACATTTAAATCACTCATGTTTATAATTCAACGCTATAAAATATTTTCATTAAAAAAGTGGTTTTCAATTAAAATTTTGTATTTTGTCACTATTCGTCAAAATATGAAAGATATCATAAAAGTACCAAAAATTTAACCAAAATAAATTAGTGTGTACAACTTATAAAGAATCATTTAACTTTGTAAAATTTAAAATATAAATATTTCAAATATTGTATTTAAAAAGGGTTCTCCATTAAAAGGTGGAAAATCATTCATTTTGGGGAAAATATTTCTTTTATCTAAAAATTGAATTTGATCTTATATTTTTTTTTAAAAACTCCAAATATGAATGTTTAAATACTATGGGATATATACATAATTTAAACTATGTTTAATACTATTCATAACCACTTTCTAAATATCTAGTTTGGTAAGATATTGTGCACTTGAACTCAGTGTTGTGTACATCAGACCCTATTGAATTATTTAAAAATAAAGAATACCTTGGAAGATTGGGGTGTTACATTATCTCCTTAGTCAATAAATTTCTTCCTCAAAATTTATACTCATGATTGAAAACTACGGGTGTGAAATTTCAAAATATCTGAGTTGAAATACCACATCGAAAAATGGATCAATGAGGCCTCTATTTTAAAATAAAAAAAGGTATGTATTAAGATTACCATAAATAACAAATACTAGGCTTCCACGAATGAAAATAAGGATATATAAGGGGAAAACATAAATTTATAATGGAGTGTGATAGAGAATATTATTAAGAGAAAGTTAACAACTATAAATATATAAATATATGATGACCTATGGGTCCATTTGATTCATCGCAATAAAATTATTGTGAATTTTTTTTGGTTTTACCATTATGTTATAGATTTAATTTAATTTGTTGACTAAGAACACAAAGAAAAATACTTAATTTACTTATAGAGATTCATACTTTATCTAATTCCTACCAAAACTCAACTTCCACTTCAAAAAATAGAACTCAAAAAAATATTTTATTTATCTTAATCATATTAGATTCCAATTATAAACACATTCCATTTAAATAAATAAAAATATTTTATACTATCTATTGAATTTTTGTAGGACAATGGTAGAAGATAAATCCTTTCCAAACTTTGTTTGTGGGTTCAATTCACATAGCCATGTCCAACGTGATGGGTTATCACATAACATGGAGGTTTTCTTTCTTCTAAAACTGTAGTATTATAACATTCCAAAAAATATCATAGGAAATGTCCTAACCGTAAACAATACAATCCAAGGTTCAACTTAATCCATTCAAACCTTTAGAGATATACCAAAATCTTTTGTCTAATATATGTAAAAAAAGTAATTAAATTTATAAAATCAATTGTAACATTAGATTCCCCAACAACAAAATGATTCTCTTATTGTCACATATTGAAAATATGATTACCTTCGTTATATTAAAGCCTTTTTAATAAAAGTAATATTGTACAATCATTAGTTATATATAATTATTATTATAACAATAAATCATGAACCTTAATAAACAAATATAATATTTATTCCACTTCGACTGTAGTAACAACATAATATTGACCTTGATCCATCTGATTATTTTGTTCTATATTTCTTTGACGATTTGGAAAATCATTGGCATAATGTCCTATATCGTTACAATTATAACATTTTAAAACCTTTTTATTTCCCTTTTAATCACGAGCATAGTGGCCTTTTTCTATACATTTTCAACAAACTTCCATTCCTTTTAAGAAAGTACAATGGTGTTTCTTCCCACAACAATCACATAAGGGAAAATCACTCATTCCACTTTTACTTTTATCAGTCTCTTGCTCCACCATTCTATTATTATCTTACTTTAATATAATTTCCAATGACTTATATAATTCCTTTTCTATCTTGATAGAACATGAGACTATATCGTCGTATGATAAGAAATATTTTTAGAACAACCCCCAATCTAAGTAAAGGTTTTGACCCATCAAATAATCAATAAATCATACATATTGGGTTTTATGTGTAGTTTGTAGCACACTTTTATATCCTTCTAATGTTATCCTCATAGTTTTCAAAATTCCCATCCTCCTTTTGCCTCAGGAATAGAAATTGTCTTTCCATATCTTCTGATAATTCATTAAGAAAGTATTTCCCTAGAAAGTTTTTATTATTCTCCCTCCATTCCATATTTCCCACATCTATATCCCCTTTTTTGTTCAGAATTAATGACCATCATTGATCGGAATCTTTCGAGAGATAATAAGCTTCCATGAAACCCACTTACCCTTATTTACTTCCCAATGAAGGAAATATTTTCTTTAAAAATCTTATCCACTAATTAGATAAGAAGGATTTGTTGTCTCATTAAATGTTGGAGGATGTTGTCTCGTGACGCGGTCTAAAATTGATCCTACATGTTGTGGATTGGGGTACTTTATACAGGTAAGGTTATTATTCATAACCTAAGCTAGCTGTTCTAGTTTGGTCATAAGTAGTTCAGTACTGGTTGTTTCACCCAGCAGCACAATCCTTATCTTGCATAATAAATAAATCCATACATGGATTACATGCATTGATATTATTTCTCATTTTCTACTCTGTTCCATTTTTAAATAATGACATACAATATATTAGGTTATGAATCATAATGTATAATTCAAAACTAGTGAAATAAATAACCTAAATAGAAAAATTTTGCATATATAATTAATAATCATAAATATGGTTCAATTGATGACATATTTCTCATAAATCATGCATAATTGTTTATTAATAAAATATTAATTATCCCAAGAATATCCCCTTTTAGTGTTAAACTATGGGTGCAGTAAGGCATGTTGTCATGTACTTGGTTACTCTGTGTCATGCCCGAAACACCTGGTCAGATTTTTCACAACATTGTATATCTGTTCCATAACCTCATCCACATGTTGTATCTAGACTGGGATGTACAGCATGGAATATCCACGTAATCCCTACATTATAAAATTTATTCGTGGTTCTTCTATACATATCCTGAAATTCTATCTTAGGGTTATGATCCTTAATATATGTTTTCTAAATCTATTTCCAAGGTTGTTTCTAAACATCCTCTGATACCAATTGTAATGCCCTAGATCTAGTTACCCTAAACCGGTGCATTATTTTAATACATTGACATGATTAAAAGAAATATTGTCCCAAAGGACATATCAGTTTTATAGTTTCAGAAAATATATGAAATACATTAACGTTACATGAAACCTTCTAACACAAAACACAGAAAAAATAATCCTTTGAGAACACCATTATTCCCCTATATTAACCCTACATATCAATCATAATACACTTCTTGGAATCTTGGGAAAATAAAATATAAGAAATGGTTGAGCTCAAATGCTCAGTAATGGAAAAAAATTAGTGAATGATAAAAACATTCAAGGAAAGATATAGAATAATAAAACATCCTTATGAAAATTAAATTTTACATAATATAGAAATAATAAATTAAACATTACCATATTAACATGAACATGGATATTCTACTAATTGAATAATCGCATGTAATAACTAATTTTATAATGAGGTAATGTATAATTTCGGACATAATAACTACTACGTCAAGGAAATTTCTCAGAACCATTCACAAATATATTGTCAAGGTCTTCTTCATAGACACTAGTTTGTCTCAAAAGTTCAACGGATTCATCAAGGGGATATAGACGGCCACACCTTTTACTTACTAGGTCAAATTCATTCCTCATATGAAAATGGTGAAATACAATATAATCATTCATAATAAAATATCATTAGAAATGTCAATGCATTAACTATAAATAATGAATGGTATAAAAATAGCACATCCACAATCAAACATATAATAACTCATTCAATACAATATACAAGATTTAATTATAATAAATCAACCTCAATCAAGAATAATATTCAGTAAAAATTATTGACATAGTTGAAAATGATCTGGAAAATTCTTTGAGAGAAATGTCACTTTTTTATGAAATCATTTAAAAGTCACACACTTTATAAAGTAATTAATTTAAAATTGATTTTTGAATAAATGCATCCCATACAACTTTGAAACTTTTCAAAGGAATTAAAATTAAATTAAATCATTTACATATAAAAAACTATCAAAATCATTTTAAAAACATGGATATTTATTAATGATATATAGAAAAATAAATCTTTAAAACATTTAGAATGAGGATATAGTTAAATATTTTTTATATAAAACCATAAAATATTCCTTTTGAAAACAATTTTCTGAAATTTTGACTTGTATTATGAATATATCTCATTAAATACTTACACATAAACTATCTCAAGTAATAATGAGATTCAAGAATTAACCCTTACCATAGATTTGATACTCTCTGCACGTGTCTGAAACTCCAATATAATGTTTTCAAACGTATTAAAAACTTATATCAGAATCATAATAGTAATTTTTTAATCATTTATGATTGTTTTATGAATTTATATGAAATATTTATAAACAATTCCAATGTAATTCAACATTTTAGGTAATAATCACTTTGTTTATCGTATGTGTTTTGACTTTTTATTCATGATCATATTTCTTATATTATGATTTACTAATTTCTAGAATGTAAAATACGATTTATGTATCATAAATATAAATATATTAAATATGTATATGAAATGTAATACATCATTCATAGTGACAGTAGGTTGTACGTACGCATGAATGTTGTTTCTATTTTTGTATCGTATGGATGTAAGTGAATGAAATATATATATATATATATATTCCAAGTAGCATTATTATTTCATATTTTCCATAATTATTAATAATATTTATTCTTACAATAATTCTTGTTTGGTGAATAAGGTAGGCAAGGTTTATCACGTCGTGGAGATGGTAAGTCGTACGTACGCAATAGCAACAATTTCATTTCCTTAATAATTAAATTGTATAAAATAAGATGGAATATCAATTTTAAAGAAACAATATAATTTTATATATATATTATTTAAATCCATTGTAGTAATTTTTATACCTATATAAATAAATTGTACATGAATTTTTTTTAAACCTCTATGTAGAGAAGGTAATTCGTACGTGCGCACACATGGTGGTATTTGTTTTCATAGGATGGGCAAAAAGAGGAATATTGTTTTCCCATAATCTTCAAAACATCTCATAAAATAGTAGATGATGGAATAATTTTTTAATAATGGTAGAAACATAGTAAGAAGATATAGAATAAAAACTTAATATTGAAATTAGGGATAATGATTACCTCTTCTTCAGGTGTCTCCTGTTGATTTGAACAAAAAAATTCTTATGCTGGATTTTTATCAAATAATTTGCCTCTATGATTAAATGAGGGAATTTTGGGAGGAGTTTTGGGAAGGTTTTGTTTCATCCAAAGGGATTTTTTGGTGTGAATAAATAGTTTGAGTTGATTCCCTTTTATAAGATGGAGGAGGGGCACTTTAATAAATTCTAAAATTATTAATTTATTATAAATTACATTTCAACTAAAAATGGCCCAAAATTAATTTAATTATAATATAACATGATATAGGTTCTAATACTCATCATCCAATAATCTATATTCATGTTTTTAATATTTTTTTTCCTTATCATTTTTTTACCCCTTATTTTACCGTTTTTAATCTTACAGTGAAATCATGTTATTTAAACATTGTGGGTTAATATAATAAACATATCATGTCAAACAACCAACAAAAATTATTTTATGACATATTTTTTCTTGTCTTATCCATTTTCCCTAATCTAATTTTTTTTAAATTTTATTTAATTTAGTAAACTATTTTATGTTTCGAGTTATGAATTATGTCAATTTTGGACACTATTCACACTTGACTTTTTAAAAATTCACATAAACCTAATTTCATCAAACCAAAAGGCAGTAAATCAAATATAATATGTAAATATCATCCCTAAAATTCTTGTATGATATCAAAATAACTAAATTACAATTATTTTAACATTTATAATATCATTTACTTGATTCCTTTATTAATGAAGGTACCACTATGTCATAGTTGTGTCATAATTAAATCTATTTATATTATGTCTAAAAATTATGATAAAATATCATGACGTAGGGAATAATTTGGTATTTTTAATGAATATTTATAGTCGAATTGATCAGTTATATTTCACAATATATAAATAATAGTGAAATAATCATTTTTGCTTTAGATTTTTCTATACATTAAATATGTTCTTATAAAATGTCATTTTCATACCCAAGTGGCTCCTTGTGGTCCCAAAATCAAATCACGGAAGCCTACGATCCAAAATAACTCATAAAATAGTATTAGGAATTGTTTTAGGGTTGTTTAATATATTTTTAATATTATTTTTTTACACATATTTACCATATTCACCCTTTAACCAGGATAAATAAAATAATTTCTGATGTTACTATTCATTATGTAAAAAAATAAAAGTTATATAATTACTTAATTTTGGACCCTCTGATTCCAAATAAGCATTCCATTTTTCTAAATTCAAAACATATAGTTGGAAAAAATTAATTTAAAATTATTTTACGTTGTCAAAACCAAAAAAAGGTTTTTATGAATTAAAAATTAACACAATATTTACATGTGTTTAAGTCCAATTTGTAGACCCTAAAATTTCATTGTATGTAATTTCTTAAAAGTAATTCAATAACATGTGCTACAGGAAATACCATGTTCGAGTGCACCAAGACTTACCAAACAAGCTGTTCAAAAGTATTTATGAATAGTATTATATGCATTTTTTATTTTTTATATTCTATATAAATTTTAACATCCATATTATGTGTTTCACATACATAATATATGAACAAATTCATTTTTTTCAGATAAAAAATGCCTTTTTCATAAAATAAAATTTTACAGACTTTTAATGGTGAACCCTCTTTAAATCCAATATTTTACACTTTTATATATTCATTTTGAAGAAATAAAAGGCTTCTTTACAATCGGGACAAAAAATTAGTTTCGATAAATTTTTGTTGTTTACTGATAACATTCATATTTTGATTAATAGTGAAAAATATTAAATTTTCATTGAAAACAAATTTTTTTAAAAAAATTTTATAGTGTTAAATTATTAATTTTTAATGTTTTTTAAGTATAATTATATTATATTTTCATAATTTAATACAATATAGATCATTATAAGTATTTTCACATTTAAATTTAACATAAACACATGTCAATCTTTTCATAGTTTTTACTTTTTAAAAACCGGTTTTTAGTTTTGACAATGGGAATTAATTTTAAATTAATTAATGAAACATGTAGATCTTTAATTTGGTAAAATAAAAAACATTTTGGATTCGGAATATCAAAATTATCTTTGGGTGAATTTTTTGTATTTTTCTGAAAACATTCAATTGTTTTATGAATACTGAAAAACACTGCGTTATTGTTTAAAACCGTCTTTTTTATTTAGATAATTATTTTTTCAATTTATATTTATTTTAATTTAAAATAGATATATAATATTTATATAAGTTTAGTGTAACTAATTTAATTTATTTTTTATTAAAAATGGATGTATAAAAAAAATTTGAACTTTTTACTGCCTTTTACCAAACTTCTATTAGCATTTGAAAATTTGCATAAAATATAATTTTGCAGCTTCTGTGAGTTGACTTTCGAAAATATGAGCGACACGGTTGACATCAATATGTTAAATTTGGTTCAATAATATTTAAATAATTTTTTATAAATAGTAACTTTTGACTTTTATTTTCCACGGTTAAATGTTAATAGGGTTATTAAGGGTAAAAAGGATATTATATTTACCCTAACACATATCTAAATTCTATTGGATCAGTGTAATTTGACCAAAAATAACCATAGGAATAAAATATGATTCTCTTTGGTCCTTATGGATTAGATTATGACATTTATTTTTATTTTATTTAAAGTAGAGTTAAAAGGGTTAAATTCAATATTAAATAACTAAACCATTTTTAATATAGGGTTCCACACAATATAAATTCTACTATAAATAGTATTTATAAATATAAAAATATTTAATACATAATTTTATTTTATTTATAATTTTTAGAGATTAAAAAATTAATTTTATTTATGACACAATGATGATTCGGTAATTAAATTATTGATGAAATATTAAAATAATTGATATTATAAATATCCAAATTTTTTAAATTGAGACATATGATGAATTCAAATAATTTCATGGATAATATGACGTATTATGTTTGATTGGATAAATTTTATTCGAGGTGATAAAGGTTTTTATGACTATCACAAAAACAAAATACAAATTAGTGTGAAAATTTACCTAAATTATTCTTTAAAAAAAATACTTTATTATTGGTTGATATAATATTCCTAATAATATGTGATTCGACCAAATTACGTAAATAATATTATATATGGCATTAATGAACCACTTTAGCTTCCCTGGGAAGTTTAGAGTACATTTATTAACTATATAGTGTTAGAATACAAGAGGACACTATAAAAGGTAAACTATTTTACTAAGAGTTAAATCCAAATGATAAGTTTAAAATGGTAACCTAAACTTGTCTAAACCTTATTGTTTGATAGTATTTTGACCCAAAATCACATGTGTCTTGAAATAAATACGTTTGGAGCCATTATAAATAGAATATGATTGTATAATAAATTAATATTTTAATCTATTCATAAAGTGACCCTCACCCCTCTTATAAAAAAGCACCTCCCCTTCTCTCAAGATCACAATTTCAAAGAAATTTGGCTCAAAAAACCCTTGACCAAATATCCTCCCAAATTCCATCACTTAAACTTATAGGCCTTCCATTGATCTGAAAGCCAACCTAAAATCCGTTTTAATTAGCACAAATGGAAACTCCAGAATAGGAGTTATTATTTTCACCACCCTCTTTCATGTTCTTTATTCTTCCACTTCCTCTTTCTTTATTGATTCCATACCAAAATCATAAATTCAGTGCCTCATTTATAATTTGATGTTATTATAAATATATTCCAACCATATTTGTTATTATGTTCATCCTATAAATGAAAAAATTTCCATATGTGCGTACATACGGTTTACCCTCTCCACGTCATGGTGTTGTCTACAACTCAAACACTTAATTATTAGGAGGGGTATAATAATGAGTATAACTAATGTAACTAAAAAATAAAAAATGTTAATTATTCTTTAAAATTAATATACCATCTAATTACACACCTTTTAATCATTAATGATATGATATCGTCGCTCGTGTGTACATACAGCTTACCATCTCCATGACGCGATGAGATTCATTTTCGTGTTCACCATTCAATGATGATTACAAAAATATATATATTATTAATAAGTATGTAATATATTACATAATAATAATACTTGATATATATATATGTACTTTTATATATCATATTAACTTACTTTCGTTCAATACGATACAAAAACGGAAACGTTTATGCGTATGTATGGCCTACCATCTTCATAAATGGTGTTTTCCATTTCATATATCGATCTATTATACATAATTATATTCTAATTATATATGATACATAAATCATGTTTTATATTTTTGATTTATTTTTACCATTATCTAAATGAAACTTTCAAGAATAACAAGTTAAAACACATATGATAAAGTAAGTGATTATTTCCTGAAATGTTAATTTAACATGGATATTATTATTAAATAACTAGTATAATGTCATAAATTAATCATGTAAGGAATAATAAATATGAATATGGTTAATTAATAATTTAATTACAATTATCTAACTATTATACAGGTGGTTAACTTACCCTCGACCAAAGAAAAGTGCAAGGTAAGGGTTATTTCCAAAAATCTCATTATTATCCGAGATTGTTTATATGTATGTATTTACTGGGATATACTTATCTTCGATACCCATATTTCGTAAAAATGTTTTCAAATGTAATATTTTAATGTTTAAATGAAGTTTTTATTTAACTACATCATCATTTTACATGTTTGAAAGATTTATCATTCTATATCCCTTTAATTCATGTCCATGTTTTCAAAATGACTTTATAGATTTATTTATATGTACATGAATGTTTTGAAATGATAAATCCTTTAAAAAGTTTCAAAGTGGTATGGGACACTTCGATTCAAAAATATCTTTTAAATTACATCCTTTATAAATGTGTTAAATTTAAATGATTTCACAAAAAGAGATATTTCTCTCACAAATTTTAACTGATCATTTTCAACTATTTCGGCATCCTTTATTGGATATTATTCTTGATTGAGGTTGATTTATTATAATAATATCTTCCTTATTGTATTGAATTAGTTGTGATATTTTTGATTGTAAATGTTTTATTTTTATACCTTTAATGGTTTATGGTTAATGTATTGTCATTTTGTATGCTAGTTTCAAAACGAATGTTTATTTATGTTTCAACTTTTTCATATGAGGAATTCAGGGGACTTAGTAAGTGATGGGTGGATCCCCCTATAGCTCCTTGATGCGTTGGTAAGTTTTATGAGACAATCTAGTGTCTTGGAATAAGGACTTGAGAAAATTCTAATTTGTTTTCTTGTCATAAGGCCTTGACTATGTGGTAATGATGTTTGGCATTTAGAATTACCTCGTTATGGAATTAGTTATTACTTATGATTATCTGAATAGTATAATATCCATGTGAATGTTTATATGGCGATGTTTGATTAATTTTTTCCATATTATGTTCAATATTATGTTTACCAAGGCTTTAGTTTTTATTACACATATCACCTTAAAAGTTTATAGCTTCCGCTAAATTATTTACCCTTATTGAGCATATGATCTCAACCTTTTTTATTTTTTCTTTTCCCAGGCATTCAAGAAGTGTATTATGATTGATATTAAGGGTTAATCTAAAGGTAATATTGAAATTATCAATGAACTATTTATGTTGTGTTTTATGTTTGAAATTGAAATATAAAGATAATGTATGTAATCTATTTTCCAGGACTACTAAACTGATCGGTCCATCGGGACATGATTCCTTGTAACCATGATAATGTATTAAAATAACGCACTGACTCTGGCCTTCTATGGTCGGGGAATTATAGTTGGTATTAGAGTAATTTGAGAAACAACCTTGGAAATATATTTAGATAAACTCTGATTGGAGAACATTACCCTAAGATAGAATTTGAGGATTTGTATAAAAGAACATCCATGAATTTTGGTAACGTAGATATTTTATATATTTTCCAAGCAATACATCCTTGTCTAGTTATGAACAGGTAGAGGCAGATCTGGCATAGTGATACCTAGGAGTGAAAACTCTGATAAGGAGTATTGAGCCTTGTTGCACTCTTGGTTATGACACTCCCAGAGATTATGCTTATGATAATTCCCATTTTCATTACAAGAAATTATGTAGGATTTTAGAGTAAATACTTCCGCAAAAAACATTTTCTGATTGTAGATTATATTCATAAACATTTAAATTTATGTTAGGTATTTTACATGTTTGGAATTATGCATTGTGATTCATAAACTAACATAATGTATGTCATTGTTTAGAAATGGCACCTAGTAGAAAGAATAAGAATTACAGCAATATGCATGATCAAAAGATTGAGAAGGATCATATCATTAATGGTATTAAGAAAACAATTTAAAAGGGAAATAGTCCCCCATGTATTATAATCATATGAAAAAATAGTATCATGTGTTAATAATATTTGCAAATAATTCTCTGAGTCTTATGGCTTTGAAGGGAAGCAAGAGAAAAAAATGATGGAAGAGAGAAATGTGGATAATGGGAATAGTGGAGAGAATGATTTTCCCATATGTGACAACAATAGAACGAATCACCTTAGTATATACTTGTTGGGAATGAGAGTTTTTTATAATTATGGAGAAAAAGGACACAATGTACATGATTGTGAGGGAAAGAATAATGTGTCAAATGTACAATGCTTCATCTACAAAGTGTTGGGATACTATGTAAATCAATGTCCAAATCATCAGAGTATACCCCAAATGTTGTTATTGGATAACAATCTAGTTATGACACTACTAAATATGAAGAGGAACTATTATTGTTCTTATATTGTTATTAAATCATTGTGTCATTTCAGTATTGTATTAATGATATACATGTTATAAGAATTATAGATTATATAAGGACTGTACTACAGTACTATTTCATTGAGGACTTGATATTGTCTAGAATCATTAAAAGTGACTCAATAACAGGTTAATTTTTTTGGGAATTTATATGGTTGAGAGAAATTTAAATCATAATATGGTTCTGATACTAAGGTAGTGATTTTTGAATAATATATAATTGATTTGGATAAATTGTATTGGATATTTTTGGCTACCTTGAAACTGATTAATGATTTTTGTATTTCATCATTGATATATTTTATCAAAATTTGGATTTTAAGAGTATATCCAGTATTATATAAGGAATAAGGGAAAAATAATGTAATCAGTATGGTTTTACAGTAATTCATGTTGTTACAATGTTTTAAAATAATACATGATGAAGGTATTCACATATTGTTAAGCGAAAAAAAAATATCTTCGTTGTGTTTACCTTCCTTATAAATTTTGGACCGTGAGTTTGGATCGAAGTATTTTGGATATGTCTAAAGGTTGGAATAGATTAGGTTTGACATTAGATACTATTATAAATGTTAAATCATTTCTTGAGATTATTTTTGGATTGTCATAAAACTAACAACCTAGAGGTCGGGTGACATCCCGTTGCGTTTGGTAGGGCGGCGAGACTTGAACCCGCAATAGAAGGGTTACAAGGGTGGATCAACTACCAATGTCACAAGTGATGTCCAAGTTTGTAAAATTTAGTTTTTTAAATATTCTAACAAATTAAATAAAAATTAGTTTTTTTTGAACCCTATACAATTAGGATAAATATAATATTTTTTAATTTTATTATCTTTTGAAGTGAAAGATGAGTTTGTGGTAAGAATTAGTTGACGGTTGAAACTCTACATGTCAATTATAATTTTTTCCGTAATAAATTAATAAATTAATTCTTAAAATTTAGGGAAGGGATCTTAAAAACAAAAATGAGTTATCCTAATACCTTATGTTTTGTTGAACCGACTGTATTTTAAATCATCATAGATTTTTGGATTTGAGGCCCTCAATTTTATACTTGTTTTTTATTTATGATCACTCCATATAAATATTAACATTTTCCTAAAATTATGTGTCTCTAATTTTCACCAATGTTCTCATAATCCAGATCATAATTTGGTGGTGAATTTTTTATTTTCCATTAGCTATTATTAAGACTAAATTTTATGAACCCAATTTCCGATCTGGGTTTTCCACAAAGGTATTTTTATATTTTTATGTTA
Organism: Viscum album; assembly: GCA_963277665.1. Taxonomy (NCBI): domain Eukaryota; kingdom Viridiplantae; phylum Streptophyta; class Magnoliopsida; order Santalales; family Viscaceae; genus Viscum; species Viscum album. The sequence continues at coordinate 1,541,943,549 of OY728161.1, read as the reverse complement.
TTAGAAAAACAATTTCATATTTTGATGACACAATTTATTGGAGGGATGAATTTAACACCCTAAAATTTCATAGTACGTTATTTCTTCACAATAATTCAACAACTAGTGTTACACACAACACCGAGTTCGATTGCACCACGACTTACCAAACTAGTTGTTCAAAATCAGTTATGAATATTATTATCTTCATTTAAAATTTTATATATTCCATATAAATTTTAACATCCATATTATGTGTTTCCTATACATAATATAAGAACAAATTCATTTTTTCATATATAATTATTTTTCATAAAATGCAATTTTACCGTCTTTAAATGTTAAACCCTCCTTAAATCCTATATTTTATAGTTCAATATATTCAATTTTACAAAATGAAATTCTTCTTTAGAATTCAGAATTAAAAAATTAGTTTCAATAAATTTTTTGTGTTTTCTGATAACTTGCAAATTTTGGTGAATAGTGAAAAATATAAAAATTTAAATAAAAATACATTTTAAATAAAAATAATATATACTGTTAAAATATGATTTTGAATGGTTTTAAAGTATAATTATATTATATTTTTATCATTTAATAAAATTTAGGTCATTATAAGTAATTTCACATTTAAATTTGACGTAAACACATGTCAATCTTTTGATTGTTTTTACTTTTTAAAAACCCATTTTTGGTTTTGAAAATGAGAATTAATTTTAAATTTATTAATGATACTTTTAGATTTTTAATTGTCTAAAATAAAAATATTTTTTGGATTTGGAATATCATAATTAGATTAGGGTGAATTTTTGCTATTTTTCTGAGAACATACAATTTTTTATGAGTAGTGGAAAACTGTGCGTTATTGTTTAAAACTGAATTTTTATTTAAATAATTATTTATTTTTTTTAATTTATATTTAGTAAAAATAGTAAAATAAAACCTATATATTTTCAATGTAGTCTATTTTAGTGATTTTTTTAATTAAATTACATGTATAAAATTTGATTGAACTTTTTACCGTCTTTTACCCATCTTCTACAAGCATTTGTAAATTTGCATAAAACATAATTTTTCTGCTTCTGTGAGTTGAATTTCGAAACTCTGAGAGACACGGTTGAAATTATTAAGTAAAATTTGGTTCAATGGGATGAAAATAATTTTTGGTAAATAGTATATTTTGACTTTTATTTACCACGGTTAAAAGTAAATATGGTAACTAAGGGTAAAAATGGTATTATAATTACCCTAACACATGTCCTAATTCTATTGGACAAATGAAATTCTACCAAAAACAACCATAGGAGTAAAATATGATCCTATTTGGTCAACTTGTATTAAATTAGGACATTTATTATTATTTTATATAAAGAATAGTTTAAAGTGTTAAATTGAAAGTTTAATAACCAAACCATTTTGAATATATGGTTAAAAACAATAGAAATTAGACTATATATATTAATTTTAAAGCTAAAACAATTTCCAACAAAGGTGTAATTTTAGTTATAATTTTTAATCATTAAATAATTTAATTTATTTATGATGCAATAATTAACTTAAAAATGAATTATTTAAATAATTTATATTATAAATATCCAAATAAATGTAAATTTAGAGTTATGATGAATTACACAAATTTTCTAGGTTAATATTACATGATAGTATTGATTATATAAATTTTATTCTATGTGATAAGGTTATTATGACTTTCACAAAAAGAAAATACCAAAGAGTGTCAAAATTGACAATAATTATTTTTTAAAACAAATACTATATTATTGGTTGATATAATATTCCTAAAAATATAATGTTAGGAAAAAGGGCTTAAATAAATTTATATATTTCATTAATGATCTACTTTAGGTTCTATTTTAATATTAGATTATGTTTATTAACCATATAGTGTAAGAATACTAGAAGACGCGGTAAAAGTTAAACTATTTAACTAAGAGATAAATCGAAAATATAATGTTAAAATGGTAACATAAACTTATCTAAAACATATTCATTGAAATTATATTGACCTATAATCACATGAGTCTTGATATAAATTCATTTTGAGCCATTATAAAAAGAATATGATTTTATAACAAATTATTATTTTAATCATATCCTAAAGTTACCCTCACCCCTCTTATAAAAAGGAACTTCCCTTTCTCTCAAAATCACAATACAAAAGACACTTGGCTAGGCCATACCCTACCCAAATATCCTCCAAACTTCCCTAACTTCAACCTAAAGTCCATACATTGATCATGAGTCCAACCTATGGATCCTTTTTGATCAACTCAAAAGGAAACACTTGAGGAAGAGGTAATAATTTCACCACCCTCTTTCACATTCTTTTCTTATTCCACTTTCCATAAAATTGTTGTTACAATAAAAAAATAATAAATTCAGTAACTTATACATACTATGATGTTATTATAAATATGGTACAGCCATATTATTTATTCTTTCTATTCTATAAATAACAAAGTAATCATACGTGCGTACGTACAGCTTACTGTCTCCACGTTGTGGTGTTGTCTGTTATTTAAACACATCATTATTTTCATGGGTATAATAATGAGTATACCTGTTGTAAATAATTAATATAACATGTTAATTATTCTATACAGTAAATATAACATCCAATTCAACACATTTTAATCATTAAGGAAATGATATCGTCACTCGTGTGTACGTATGGCTTACCGTCACCATTACACGATTAGATTCATTTCCACATTCAACATTTAATGATGATTAAAACAATGTAAATATTATTAATAAGGATGTAATATATGAAATAATAATAATAATAGATATATATATATATATATATATATATTTACATACATATACCTTATTCACTTAATTTTGTTCAATACGATATGAAAATGGAAACAACCTTTATGCGTGCGTACAACCTACCGTCTCCATAAACGGTGTGTTCCATTTCATATATCTATATATTATACATATTTATATTATAAATATATATGATATGTAAATCATTTTTTATATTACGGATTTATTTTAATCATGATATAAATGACATGTACAATAATAACATGTTAAAACATTTACGATAAAGAAAGTCATTATTACCCGAAATGTTAATTTAACATGGATATTATTATTAAATAATTAGTATAATGTCATAAATGAATCATGTATAGAATAATAAATATGAATATGGTTCTTTTATAATTTAATAACAATTATTTAACTATTATACAGGAGGATAATGTTCCCTCAACCATAAGAAAGTTCAGGGAAATGGTTATTTCCCCAATCTTATTGTTATCTGATATTGTTTATGTGTAAGTATTTTCTGGGACATATTTATCATTGATACCTATATTTCATAAAAATGTATTCAAAAGTTTTATTTTATGGTTATATGGGATATTATATTTATCTATATCATCATTTTAAATGTTTTAAATATTTTTCATTCTAAATCCTTTTAATTAATGTCCATGTTATCAAAATGATTATAAGGATTTATTTATATGGGCATGGATGTTTGAAATGATAATTATTTTCAAATGTTTCAATGTGGTATGGGTCACTTTGATTCAAATATCTCTTTTAACGAACTTGTTTTAAAAATGTGTGACTTTTAAGTGATTTCACAAGAAGGGATATTTCTCTTAAAAAAGTTTACGGATAATTTTATACTATGACAACATCCTTGACTGGATATTATTCTTGATGGAGGATGATTTATTATAATGAAATATTCCATGTTGTATTGAATGAGTTATGATATATTTTACTGTAAATGTTCTATTTTTATACTTTTCATCATTTATGGTTAATATATTGAGATTTTGTATTCTAGTTTCAATACGAATGTTTATGTTATGTTTCAAATTTTTCATATGATGAAGACAATGGACTTAGTAAGTGACGGGTGGAGCCTGCTATAGCTCCTCGATGCATCAATATGTCTCATTAGACAAAATAGTGTCTTGGAAAAAGGCCTTGACAAAAAATTTATTTGTAGTCTTCACACAAGGCCTTAACTATGTGGTAATGATGTTCGGCGTTAGGTATTCCGTCATTATGAAATTATTTATTACATGTGATTATTCTACTAGAGGAATATGCATGTTCTACTTTATATGGTGATGTTTGATTTTTATTCCATGTTATGTTCAATATTATGTTTGAAAAGGCTGTTGTTTTTATTACACATCATTCCTTATAAGTTTATAGTTTCCACTAAATTATTTACAATTTCTGAGCATTAGAGCTCACCCCTTTTTTATTTTTTATTTTCGTAGGATTCAAAGAAGTGTATTATGTTTGATATGCATGGTTTACCTAAAGAGAATAATGAGGTTCTCAAAGAACTAAATAAACAATGATATATTTTTGATATTGAAATGTAACGTCAATGTATGTAATCTATTTTCCAAGACTGCCAAACTGATCGGTCCTTCGAGACTTGATTCCTTGATATCATGCCAATAAATTAAAATAATGCACCAACTATGGGATTCTCGGGTCCGGGGATTACACAATTTAAATGTAAAAATTATTATAATGACCTAAATTTAATTATATGAGAAAACTATAATATAATTTTACTTTAAAACCACTCAGATGTATAATTTAACACTATAAATTATTTTTATTAAAACAAACTTCAATTAAAATTTATTATTTTTCAATATTCATCAAAATTTGAAATTTATCATAAAATCACAAAAAAGATATCCACACTAAATTATTTTTTTCCCAATTATAATTATGAATTCAATTTTCTCAAATTCTGTATATAAAAGTTTCAAATATTGGATTTAAAAAAAGTTCACTATTAAAATGTGGATAACATTCATTTTTTAAAAATAGTTTTTTTCTCTGAAACATTGAATTTTTCCTTATATTATGAATAAGAAACATAAAATATGAATGTTCAAATTATAAAGGATATATATCGAATTCAAAATGCGGTTCATACTATTCATAATAGCTTTTCAAATGGCTATTTTGATAGGTTGGGGTGCGCTTGAACTCGGTGTTGCATACATCTCACACTATTAAATTATTTAAAATGGAAGAGTAACTAGGAAGCTTCAGGTGATACAATGTATATATAGATATTTTCCCACACAATAGTTAATGAATATAATATATATGTTTTCCACATGAATTTTGTCAACATATCATAAAAACCATAGGAACCTAATATGGAATTCAAATTTTTTTTCAAGTGATTCTCTAAGGAATCATTCATGATTTCATTAATAAACAAAAAATTATAAATACATAGAAAATAATTTGTTATCTAATGATAATAATCATCATAACAGGTTAAGAAAAATAAATAAATATGATTATTGATATTTTATTTAATCCGTTTTTGAAATTCATATATATGTTTTAGAAAACAAAATTATATTATATTGATGTATTGTGAATCTATATAAACAACCTCAAATCATGTAATACAACATTGATAATTCATAGAGGAAATAAATCGAATTAAATAAATTAATTAAAAAATATTATTAGTATTGTAAAATATAGGTATGTATTATACCAAAGAGTAAAAAAGAATTTCATATTCCATTTAAATGAAGATGGTGAATGATATAATTTAAAGAATATTCTTTATGAAGCTTATGACCTGTATGAATACAACACTTTAAATAATTATGAAACATTATTTACAATAAGAATTTAATTATTCCATCGAAAATAAATCAAGGTGTGATTTTATTAAATCATGATAATAATAATTTTCATTTTGATAACCTTAATGTGTAGATGTGAATTTTAATAGAAAAAAACAATGGTAATGGAATGTAACGTACAAATAGAAACATGTAAAAATGATTCCTCCATTTGAAAATTACCCATGCTGAAAGTTGTTACAGTGTTTTATTATATATAAATATTCATTAATGTCAATTTAGATAAAAATAACATGAAAACACTCTATATGAAATAATTTTTAAAACAACTATTACAATATTTTGAAGGATGACCATTTTAAAAAAACAATCCAATTCAATAATGTTAAAAATAAATTAAAATACTTTGATGAAACTCTCAAAATAAAAAATATATTAAAAAATTTATTTGAGAAAAGGTTATGGGAGTCATGAAGGTCACATGGGATGATACATATTTTGGTTATAGATCACATTATTTATAGGTAAAACATGGACAAGTAAAAAACTATTCCTCAAAAAGTATTTGAGTTATTCATATCAATAATGTGATTTTATTTTAAAAAAAAATTCATAAAAGGGGGAGAGGATATTAATGAATCTGATTAATAATCTAGAAAAAACTAAAATATATCATTATTAACGATAATTGTAGGAAAATATACATGAAAGATCAAAATATAAAAAAAATTAATATCAGAAGTAAAAAAGGACTCGAGTAAAGATAACATTTAAGGCTTTAGTAACATCGTAATAAAAACCCTTGAAATTGAACATTGTTAAAACGGACCTCATATACCAATTATAAATTTTTATTCATTATATCCAAAAATTTGGTTATCATATAAAACACTTAAATGTAAAGTGGTGTATAATGTAAAATTTTTCTCAGTGAAGGTATATTGAGAAAAAACCTACCTTATTTACCACCTTATTTGATTAGATTATAGAATCCAATAAAGAACACTATCAATCATAAACTTAATATCCTTATTCATCTATATAAAAATATTATGTATTTTTTTAATTATTATTCATGACTACAGTGGTTCATTATAGCTTATTTATAACATTTAACACTGACACATTTAATTAACCTTCACTTTCTTTTTAATGTTAATGCTGATATATTCTATTTGATACTAAAGTAGTAATTTGAAAATTAAATATTTTTTTTAATATATATCACATGAATATTTATACTTCTCTACTTTAATCTAATGAGATTTTTAATGAAGACTCTTAAACAAGATGTCAAGGACAATGATTATTTCATAATTTTTAATAAGAACATATGATATTTTATTTACATGATTAGATATTGATATGGTAAATATATAACAATTAAAATACATTTAGTACCATAATATTTTATTCTATTAATATTATATAACATTCCTTAATCCTTTACAATATATAATATAAAACATCACTCAATTAAGCGTTAACATGTTCTAAATAAAAACATGTTTTCATGATCGAATGTGTAAGAATATGTCATTATATAATGTTAATATAACATTTAATAAAACCTTTAAATATAATATATATATATATACACTATATTCCACTATAAAATACATTCTTGAATCCATAAATGAAGGAGGATATGATAGATGAAAACTTTTCATTTGGGGATGTGGTAGTCCATACATGTGAATGATTAATTATCCCATTTTTCAATGGATAGGTGGAGTGATGGTATTTTAAAATTTTTCATTTAAAAGTTATTATAATTTCATAAAAATAATTTTAGAATATTAATGGTTCATTTATTTTCATCTATTTAATTTATTTAAGATGAATAAGACATGTTATTCAAGTAAGTGGTAGTCTGCACATATGCATGACTAATAATATCATTCCTTGTCAAATGGATAAAAAAATATAAACTTAAAATTTGATCATTATAAAATTTTATAAGTTAAATAAAAAATACTATTTAATTAAACCCTTATTTTATACAATACCTGAGAGATAGTGATGAAAAAAAAAACTGCATCGTGTCGTTGAAGTGGTAGTCAACACACATACACGATTGATTGTTTTTTTTCCTCGTAGGGGATACTATGCAATGAATTAATAATTTAGGAAAACAATATTTCGTGAAATGATATCATATATATTATAATTTATTAAATATTTTAATAATTTTATTGTGTATTTGGAAGTAAAAAATTAAAAATAATGACTAAGTGGAGAGTAATACTCACTTAGAGAACTGTGATTTCCAATTAATGATCCTTATAAATAAATAGATCTTACTAATTAAGGAGTATAATGGTTAGGATTCATGGTATAGATATAAACGATGAAAGAAAATCACTATGATACCTTGTAATTAGAATGGATGAGTGTGTAAAGAAAAAGTGTAAGTGTTTTATAAGGGAAGGATATGGTGGTTTTGGAAACACAATTATTTTTTATTTTTTATTAATACAATATTCATATCCAATGACCCATATAATTTTAAATTCAGAACTATTTTACATGTTATTTAGTAATATCCTCCCATAAAATCTTTTTAGTTACATAAATCGTTGATTGGTGTGTTCATATATTCAAATTTTTCTTTTACCCGAAATCACATCTCCTAGGGAATTCATACCTTCACCAATGATGATTAAATAAACTTTTCCCTATAAATATTGATAGAACCATATAATTTTAGTATTATAATCCTATATATTACATTTATCTATAAACTAAAATTAAATTTATTAAGAAAATTTTATTTTATTAAAAACGCACTTGACGCATAAAAAATGGTTTCTAGATAATAATGTCATGATGCATAATATTTATGTCTCAGAAAACTTTTATAATTTCAATAATTTTAATGAACTGATTTTTTTTTTAATTGAATATAATGTTAGAGGATATTAAAACAAATTCATAATATAATGATTCCAAAATAAAAATTAATTTAATGAAAATACAAAAAATAATTATATTTATTATCTTAACATCTTTATTTGGTTCTAAAAAAAATTTCCAGGTATTTTCTATATTCAAATAATATTTCAAAATAAATAATATTATTATATTATTAAATATTTCTACACATAAATTAGGTCTTCAAATTATAGTTCATTCTTATTTATTTATAAATTTATAAAAAATATAATTTTCATAAAACAAATATTTTATAATAAAAATGATAATTTTTAGATAATGGGAAAAAAATAAAACTATTAAAAAAATTATATTATAAATTTAAAAATTAATTTACAATTTCTTAAATTACATTACTAAATATTATATGTTTTTATTTTAATAGAAAATAATAAATATAACGATAAACTACTTTTATTTAAAATTTTCTTTTTAGTCTTTATGTTATTATGATTTTATTTTAAAATTATTGTAAATTTAATGAATTGTAATATTTCATATCATATATACATATATCATTTTAAATCCTAATTATATTTAAAAGATGAAAGTTTTAATTTAATAACATCTCAGGACCATCATTTTAGTGTCTGTGTAGAATGATATTGAATTGAGTATTGTTTAAGGGAATATATATATATATATATACATAATAAAATCATGGAATGATATAGTATATGATTAGAAGGAAATAGATTATGAGTGTGAAAAAAACCTAAAAATTCAAGAAACATTTATATAGAGTTTATATATGCCAAGTGGACATAATGAAAACTACTCTAGTGAGCCCAAAAAATTGATCCCCAATCATCTTTAGCTTTCTCAAATCCCATCATAATGATGTACTGAAAATAAAGAATTTAGTTTCCAAGTAATAATAATATCTTTATAAGTTCATCTTATCCCATACATTTATCCATCAATATTACCCAATATTTTGATCAAGTAAAAGATTCATGAACATGTTAAGTAGATACCTATGAACCCTAGACTAAAGAACAACCATAGGATTTGAAGAAGAGCTCATTAGACAAGAAAATAAACATCCTAAAGCATGTAAAAGTTATTCTTCCTAATTTTTGTACATTAAATTATCTTCACCACTCTAAAAAACTAAAACAATCCCTCATTGAAGAACATTAGGGACCCAAAAATTGGGAGGTTTAAGTAACTATTCTTAATGTAAAAGGTTGGAATACGTTCCCTACGGATTTTCACACTACTATTTAATTTAAAAATAATTACATAGATGCAACAATTTCTTGGAAAATAATGGAATATATATAGAAATATAGATAAAATTGATGTTATACATCCCATTATTGATAATAGTATGATGTTAACGTCACACAAGTCTAGTCCCCAAACCATAAAGGTTATAGTGAGGTAATACTAATGCCCTTCTACCAAGAAAATAATAGATTTGATAATAGTGTTGAGAAGAAACATGGGATAATCAAACTCATATCCCATTTTATTGATTTTTTGTAATCAAAATTTATTTTAGTTCACCAAGACAGTAAAATTAATGTTTTAATAGGAATATTTTGGATATAAAAGAATGTGGTGTTTCCACCCAAATACGATTTTGACATAAAATAATTTATATATGGAAAAGTAGGGGTCATGAATTTTTATAAGGCCCAATTTTAGTCCTAAAAAACATAAAATAAAATTATATGGTTTTACAGAGTGTGGGGAAGAATAATATTTTAAATAATTTCATCCTAAGAACCTTCACTAATAGCATGGTGCATGGTGATATCAGTATTAGTAGATAAATCATTAATACCTATGTATTTATCATCATCTAAATATAGGTAAACACTTATAATATAGGGATTTCAAAAGTCATATGAGTTTCATTTGAAAAAAATGCAATGAATTTCAAAAAAAAATATTTAATAGGTTTTTTAGAATAAATTCTATATTGGGGAATTTTCAACCCGAAATAAAAAATTATTTTAAAATCCATGTTTATTAAAGTGGATCTAGAGAAAATTTAACATCATTCACGTCTGACCAATATTACTTCTTAGTCAACATAGTTGAGGCTCATTGACCAAGTGATTATGAATCCCATGAGTAAATTTAAGGCATGGTGTTTGGAAAAAAAAATTCTATAAATTTAAGATATCAATAATGTCATATGAGAAAATATAAAATTTATATCCATGTGATCAAGGTAATGATAAAAATTACCCCAATAATAATTTCACCACATAATCTATATAATATAAAAATATTTATGTCATGTCTTCTCGGGATGATATTGGGGAGTGAGGCGTAAAAATATATTTTTTTATTCATTGGTTTGATCTAAATATGTCCACATATAATCTATTTGATCTAATAATGACTAGTTGTTATTCTTTAGATGGTTATAATGAGGTTGTCGATGATAAAACAAAGATATCATAGATTCCCCCTAAAATATTTTTAGTATCTTGTTTCAACAATCATGGATTATCTTATAAAGGTGAAATTGTGATATTGTTGGGGATATGTGTCCTATATTGATCAATAGTTCCACATCCCCTGTGGAATATAAGATGTATTTATCCTTCATTATGAAACACTAGGATATAGTTTCCTTCATTAATTCATAAAATTCTTGGTTCGATTATAATGTTTCCCCCCATTATTTAGGTTTTACAGATGGCCACTTTTCTATGAAAGGATTCCAGGATTATTCACCCAGTAAATACTACTAATGTAGATTTTAATTTGGATAATCTCATCAAATCCATCATCATTCTAGTGGATCAATAACCAATATTTCTATCCAATAATATTCACTCCAACAAAATGAACAAAAGAATCAATCTATATTTCAATTTTTTCAGATCTCATCTGGAATTTTCCAAGGTATGGCTTCCTTGTCCCAATAAAATAACATGTGGTCAATATAATGACCAATTTTCATGACCTAGACATCATTTTAGGGTATTTAGGATAACTCCTAATACTGATGGCCCCAAATTAAATTAATTCCACCATCATTAAGGCATCCCAATGCATATATTTTTCATAAGTTTCTCCCTGATTCTTGAATAATTATCATTCTATGTAGAAATATGTGATTATCTATATCATCAAGATAGTTCTAGGAAAGATACTGGATTGGTATGTTGTTGGTATTTTGGTTAAGTAAAAATTCTATCATGGTCATCTTTTTCAAGGATGTATAGTTCTCGAAAAATGAAAAACACATTCTAAATATAATCCCATTCAACGTGAATTTAGGTTAAAAAAAATTCCTCAACATCATGGTATTCAAAAATGGTTTCGAATTCGATATCTAGATGACCTGATAAATCCTTTATCTTGAACCTCATAGAATATCAAATAACTGAGGGGACAATAATGGAGTATGTCCTATATTTGAAATATAAATATCAAAAATAGTGGTAAATTTTTCAACTAAATATATTGAACAATATGGTTGACACATATAAGTGGGATGATGTTTTTAGGAATATATTAATGATATTGAGAAATATATTATGATCCCAGTATTATTGACTACTAAAGTAAAGAATGACCTCTCATCCATTATATTCTATCCAAATTTAAATAGTTCAGTGTTCAAAATTCCTAGAATAATGATGCATGAAAATTTAATATTACTTGTTATCTTTGAGAAAATATGTTCAGGTCAATACTCAATACATCGATATTTAAAAAATTTTGTGATCATCATATAATAAAATTGAATGAAGTATCTATTGTACCATGATATTAATTTTTATTTTATATGTAACTAGATAAATATATCACTGAATTTATGATGTCACATGATAATATATCATGATGGGAATTCATTCTGTGTCATTTTCAAAAGAATTTCATGTCTCAAAAGGTGGCTAATGTGTAGGTGTGGACTTATTGGATTTCAGTAAAAATTACCACAGTGAAGTCATTAATAGATAAAATTATATCAGTTGAAGAGTATTTTGTCACCCCTGATACTACCAAGATATCATAGTTGTAAATTGTTGGTGATTCTATTATACCAAGAAGAAAAAGGTTGGAAATTGTAAATAATTACATTTTTTATTGACGATTTTATTCATCTATCCATCCAATTCTATTCTATAATACTCCATACTTAAAATAGAATGATTCACCAAAAATGATGATATTTCATGATCCCCTATTATAGGACTTTAATTATCCCAATAGAAACTAATATACCATTTTAACATAAAGAGTGATTATCAGTTTATAATGGGTAAGATCAATTGTGAATATGTTGTTAAATATGAAAAAAATTTCCCCATTAATTATTATATACAATGGATGGGGGTGAATTCTTATCAATTTGGATGTACTCTCTTACACTTAATCCACAAAGACACCCGATATAATTTGTTTTCCAATATTTCCACCACCCTTAACGTCCCAAACTATGATAATAATCTAATTCACATATGGAACTATCAGATTGTCTCTCTATTCCTCAGTAATTATATTAACTAGATAAATAATGTTAATATCACCCTTGATCAAAGATAGTGCATATATTCACCATCTAGTTCTGCAATTGGATTACTTTCTCCTATTATAGACTACCTATAAAATGAAATGTTTTAATTTCAACTACACAATAAAGAAAATATCATGTTGTAGGTAGAAAAATTCATTATCTTTGATGAAGTGAATTGCTAAAAAATTCTCTATTAGCAACAATTTGGGGTAAGACTACTCAAATTCATTAAAGGAGAAGTCATAATTATTGTTATAAAGGGTGTTTTTTCTTGTCATACTAATTATAACTACTCAAGAACCAATATATTAAACCATTCCATGATAATAGTCTACTTTTGGATGAAAAGGATGGAAGACTACATTGAATTCATGATAAACATTTATTTTTGTCATTTAAATGAAAAAATAATCTATCAATGCATAGAAATACACTGAACTATTGAATAAAATGGTCAATAATCCTATAGGAAATTGATTTCATCAGTAAATATCACCTAGGTAAGGTCATGTAGTTTAGGTACATCCCTAGTGCCTCTAATTTCCTCTAAAAAGTGGGATGAAGATATTTCCTTATATTGGTGAGGATAATTTCCATCATCTACTTCAGCTGGAAGAATATCATGACAATATTTGGAATCCATTTCAAAATATAGATGGAAAATTAAAGCAATTGTTTCCCGTCCATGTTGAAAATATTGTATAATGAATTTTACATTAAGTCCAAACACTAATACCACTACCCTACACTAGAAAATGAACAGATATAGTCATTAATAAAATTTCAACATAAGATAGTGCATTAGGAAAAAATGAAATGTATAAATTTTAATTTCATATTAATTTTATTACTATAGCACTATAATATGTACTTTAAACATAAAAAACATAATATTTCCTTATATATGAAAAATAATTGACCATTCCCAATTAGTTTTAACAGCCAACATTTTTTATTTTTATCTTTTACCAGTTTTATAAAGATGATCAACCTCGTATTTAGATGTATGTGTAGGAGTTACTCAATATGGAAATGTTATACACACTACATTAACTTGAAATCAACTAGAACTAAATCTCACATGTGTTTAGTATGAATTTTCACCTTTGTTCTTTGTTTCAATTAGAACAAGTATTTACACATAAAAGTACAATGAAAACTGAAAATAAATCCTTGAAGTTAGAGAAAAACTCAGATGGGCCATACATAATAAAAAAATATAAACCCGAATAGATATTATTCCATGGACACAATGTTTAGAGAGATGACTATTCCTTCCACCGATTCAAGTGTTAAAAAAATACACTTCATTATTATAATATTGGTTTATATAAATCCTATATTTTTGGATAAAAATGTCATAATACAAAACTCAATGTTGTGAATCTAATAACAAAATAGTAAATAAGTCTTATCAATTCCACTAAAACTATATAAATTATAAGTCTTTGTTTGGATACTATAAACTATTTAAAAAATTTATAAACTACATAACTTTGAACCAAGTACCATAGTTGCTAGTTTCATAGAGTTAAATGGATCTACATGCGATCTATTATACTTTACATCAAAAATGAATGAAACAGTGTACATGTTAGACCTCTTTTACTTACATGATATCTAAATCCATGTGTGAATTCCTTATTCATATTTGTCTACAATCATTTATTATCTGGAGAACAGAAATACCCCCATTTCAATACTAGTGTAGATATAGTGATGATTCTAATTGAGTTCATATCGTTTCATTATCCTCAGTACACTAGGGAACCATTACATTACACCTTCCCTCTACTCATCATAAACTAGATCAATACATTATTATTTATTTTTTCAAATATTTTTCTACATTGATTTTTTTAATCATGGTATTTGTTGTTCCATATGAATATTTTATACCATTACTACCTTTAATGGTTCATAGTGTTCAATATCCACTCAGTGTATGGTCTCATCATTAACTTCCAATGTTATTACATCACACTATATATTCGGATGGAAATATACAAAAAAATGGAATTTACTTTTTATAAAATAACTATTTATGTATGTTTCCCTATTAATATATGATCTTTTTTATATCCAGACTTTTAGACCATGGAATAAGATAAATTATAATTATGTCACCCTTTTTATCTTTTTATAGATCACACTGTCATTCTTGTTGAGTTTTAACCCATTTATTAAAAATAAGATAATGTTTTCATATATTGTTCCTGAGAAAAAATAAAAAGTTCAGATAAGGGTACTTTCCACATGAACATAAAGTGAAATACTTCTATGTCCTTATTGTATGGAATTAAATTGAATGAGATGTGTTCCAATATAGAATATCTAATATTTCTTATGTCGAATTACATTTCATGACATAATTTCCTAGCTATAGATAAAAATTTGTATAAGAGAACCATCAATACATTGATTAAATCAATAATCCCATGAAATAATGAAATTCTCTTACATTAAGATGTTTTGTCTGAATGTATTGACCCTTATTGGTCAAGTTGTCCTTCTACCATTTATGTCTTGTTGTTATGATGAAATTATTTCACTCCTTTTTACATGTGATCTTGTTCTAAATATTATCTCTCCACTATAGGATTCTAAGTCTATAAACCTACATTGAGAAATAGTTCCCTCACATGTAAGAGAATTATATGCATAAATTTCTGTTATTAAAATAATTATGGATTAATTCTTATCCTCGTGGGATGCATTGTGATTCCTAGATAAATTTTGAAGGACCCATCAAAAAGTTCCAATCAAATCCCTTCATCTCCATGATTTCAGAAACTTAAATTTACATCCTATTTGGACATAATTTTTCAATTATTAATACGAATCCACATAATTCTTTTAATGGTCAAAATTTATATAGAGACACTATGGACAGATCCTTGTAGTATTACATTAAATTATTGAGCATTCACATTTTTGTCATCTGAATTTAAACAATAAAATTTAATATAAAATAAGTATAAACTTAATCTTCTTATATGGGGATATTCCATTTGACCAATATTAAAATTTCATATTCCTATTATTAAAGATCAATCAATATATGTTTTTTTGAAATTTATTTGGTTTCAATCATTTTTTCTACATTTTCCAAACATAATTTCATTGACCACTCAAAACATGAATCTAAATATCACTTTTATAAGAATGATGTGTTGATTGAATTATGATATCACATGATATGTTGTAAAACATGGATTCTATATCCCTATCCCTTATGAAAATATCGATTAAGTATGTTCCCCTTATATCCTAGTGATTTTTTCCACTCAATTATCTTCATACATTCGTTGATGTACAATATATTTGGTTAATTTTTTTCAGAATATCATTTGGCACATCTCTTGTTTATATAAGATATGTAGTGACATCCAAAGTAATTTACCCAATCACATATTACAATAAAATCAACACATTCTCTTAGTTTTTTAAGAACCTTTCATTCATTAAAAGTTATGAAAAAATTATTTTACTTTAAAAATGGGTTATATCTCAAGATAATATTCCCCTTATAATGGTATATTTATTGTTAAACTAAGCTTCATGTAACCTAATTCCATATCACATGATGTTCATACTCCATGATATATATTCTATCTCACATGATGAAAACATATTTATAATTGTAAACCATTTATACACATAAACTTCATAGATAATTATATCTAGTTGATATCAAGTTATAACACTTCAATTTACTTAAGAGCACGATTTACATAAGAAAAAATTTCAATATGTAATATCATTCCCCCATCGCCCATCTCTCTATCTATTTATATTTACGATTATAAATTCTATAATAATATTTTTTTATCCTAATATCATGACTATTATAACCCAAAATCAGATTGATTACATACATATATATCATTACTATATGTGTAATTATATCATTTTAGGATACATAGTGATTCCTAAAATAATTATTCTAGTGCCAACAATAAATCTTATTGGTTTCAGTCATACAAATTATGTATTTTCTCATTCACATAGGGTTTCTTATTATCACTCAATAGTGAACTAAATCCTCATAAGCTTACCCTACACATGATTTAGATCCTTTAATATACTTGTTGGTGAACTAATGATGTCTTTATTCCATTAGATTCATGATATGTTAGGATTACCTCTAGAAAAAGATGGATTCTCAACTACAGAACATGAAACATGTTATGCCTGATTTTAAAATATCTCACACCGTTACCTCTAATCAATCGATCCATCAATGGTTCCCTACTCCCACTCCTCCAGATTTTGGTTTTCATAATGTTTCTTCGATGATCAGGGCATGTTCTTTGGCTATACCTCCACTAGTCTCCTCATCTATCAAATTAGTTCTTATCTATTTTTCCCCTCAATAGGCCCCTTAGGTTCCCTTATTTCATGATGTACATATAGACCATCCATAACGTGTTTCTAATGGTAGATCTTTGATTCTAAATATTCATGGATTCCTTATTTCCTGAATCATCCATACTCCTCTACTAGATGCTGGTGGTTTTATTAAGTGTGGATAAAATACCCCAGGATCTACATCAAAGATTTATCAACCCTTGGTATTTTTCCTTTATACAAAGGATTTTTATCTTGATCTGTACAAATTTCTGTGGGGATTCTCTCTCAATAAAAGATTTTGTTAATGAATGGTGCTTTGTTTTCAAATGTGTGGCGCACTAGAAAAATAATATTTTCAAATGGTGAATGGAGGTACACCAAGGAAGCGATCCAGTGTGGGTGGCATTGTGGGTTACCATTCCTGGTCATTACTTCCCCTTCCATAATTTCTCTTTTCTGTAGAATGTTGAAAATTAGTTGGTGGAATTTAATTACATAGACTAGCGTACCTCACAGATGGAAGAAGCTTCATTCGCAAAAACATTTCATGGTGTTGGACCTATCGGGTCATGTACCATCAACAAATCATATAAAGGTTGAGGGTATAGATGGAAGACATCAAGATATCATGTTTTTGTCTCCTCGCTACTACTTCTCATGTTTCCACCTATAGGGTCACTCACTACCAATTTGTTACAGTCGTCGGTAGGGGGTTCTTCATTCCATCATTCCTCATGCCCTGATCCTATTGAGGAGAACATGGCATCGAGTTTGAATGGTTCCTAGCATATATTATCCAGTACAAAAGTATTACGGCCTCTTGTTCAAGATTTTTTCTCAATTTCCCCTCTTTTGGATCTTTTTAGGTGATGTCGCACAAGCCCCATTTTCTAGGAATTGTTTCATTATAGGCGATAGACCCTTCAAGCCTCACCTGAATGATCTTCTATGGCCCCCTATTATTTCATTCATGTTCACCTTCAAAGGGAAATGAGGTTTTCGTCCTCTTTTTTCTCTGCCTATGGGCCAGCATTGGTATCCTAGTCCTTTGGGTCTCCCACCAATGTCTTGAACCGAATCATGCTAGGGATTGAGCCATAACTAGTCTAATCTGACTCCAAAGAATAGGTGGTGGAGACAAGTGTCTAAGTCCCAATAAACATAGAGATTCCTTTCACTGAGTACATGTATAAACACATGCAGCCAACTGAATGCAAAGTGAATAGGAAAAGGAAAAAAGGATGCAATGAATCTCTATATATACACCACAACATGACTCAACCTCTAAATATTACTAGTATATACATGTAAATTGAAATAAAATGGGAAAGTTACCAGGACATCTAAAAAAGTTCCACAACTGGGAAACATGTGAAAAAGTAAAACAGCTGGGAGAGGCCCACTCCAGAATCCCATGATACGACCATCGCATGCAGTCCAAGATATCATATCACTAAGCTCTTTTTTATTCATGATCATCTTATACGTCATCTAAAAGGGCACACCACATGTGGTAAAATTCCATGTAGTGGTGCATATAAAAACACTCAGTAGGATGCCCCGAGGGCTCGAGGGAGCAGGAAAAGTGTTCACTAAAAGGGGAGAAGTATATAGAATAAGGAATATAATGAGAGTACATCTTATCTCAACCAGATAGTGAATTTAAAATCATCTAAACACAAGTATCTCAAAAATCTGAGAAGAATAACTTCTTATCTAGTATTCTCTACCTACAGAAGGAGAGTAGACTCATCCAACCACGAGAAGCGAGACACAGAAAGCACGTGGAATTTTTCATGTGAAATTGCCTCTTCGAGAAGGTTACTATCCAAAACCAATTTACTGGGTAATTAAAATAAAATATATGTATATATATATATTCTTCCAAGAAACCCAAATTACATATTAATGGGATCTCCATCTGATATCTCAGCCCAGGAAGAAGAGTCACCAACTTTACCAGATGTAACCACCAATGATTGCCAACATCCCTCACATATTACATGAACTATAATCCAAAGATGCTTAATCACCATACCATTATATTATCCACTTTGGGTGGGTCTATCTCACCCACGCGATTTTAGGTCTTGTCACAAGGATGTGTCTCGGTGGAGAAATCACCCCTCTTACACATGAGTCCAAGGTATCATCAAATCATGTCTCACAACTAATCTGTATCTGGAAATAGTAATCCTAATGTAGAGGACCAACAACCTAGTTTTTTTATGGTATTGCGCTCTAAAATATTTTTTAGAGGACCCACACTCAGATGTGTCAGGTGTATTCCACTCTTTTTCATCGTGGTCCATCTCTCGAGTGTGTTTAGGGTTCCACTTGAATGTAAATGATAGCGGAACCACACCCCTGTCGATGGGGGATTCTACTCTTATTTTCATGGAGTAAACATACCCTGGTGCATCGAACATATTCCACTCTCATAGTAGTCATAGAGGACCCACACCCATGCCGATGGGGGGTTTCCACTATAAGTCATCAAGGACCCACACCCTACCAGGTAGAAGGATTTTACATGGTAGGTATCAATTAAATACATTGGTCATCCCTACTAGGTGGTACTTCTTAGAAAACACAAATATGCTAGTTCCTGATCACTATAGTTTTCAAAATGTCTCCTGAATAGGTGTAAAATCCAAAACGTCTTGCATTGTATCTTGAATGTCTCTACAGAGGTCACCATCTCGTTCAACATAGAAAAACACTCTACATAGGAGACTCCCATGCCAAAATCCGAGTCCAAAAGAATGAGATATGAGATTTAGAGGATCCCTAGTGTGGTATAAGAATCATTTCGGGGCCACACTACCTATGGCCCCACCACGTCACTCGACAATGTACTCACCCATACTCGGGTACTAGTCTGTGAAAAATTACCGCTTAGGTGTGCTAGCACGCTCCCAGAGTACATGGATCCTCTGACACCAAAAGAAGATGAGTGCACGACGCTCATTTTTTGATATGAATGGTGAAAACATAATTCTTCCGATATGAATTTTTAAAAATTCCACTGACAATCAAAATGACCACACCTTCATCATCCTTAAAGAAACAAACACGTGATCAACTATTCATTCACCCAAATCAGACTCATGGTGAAAAAACCGTCGTTTATAGTATTTCAAAGGAACCATGCTTCTTGGGACCCACACCATGACCCAGAAATACATCAAGGGGATTTATCCATTTCAATCCTCTCAAATAATATTACGAGATTGACTAATCATTCATCTGAACAGTCACCTGAAAAAAACTACATTTCACAATTAACGGCCAAACCGGGTCTCATGGATCCCACACCTCAATCTCAGTCACAACACATACAACTAGTTTAAAAAGGTATAAATCATCTCCAGGGGACAATGCTTCTGAAGGTCCATCAACTAAACATCAGATATATGAGATATGTCTGATAAAATTTTCCTTGGATAAAAATAATTATATTATTATTATTTGATATTGAATTTAAATAAACGGATCCTCAATCATTAAATTAAATTCCCCAAACCCCCATCCCATGGTCTTCTATGAAGAAATGGTCATGATGCATCTAACGGCTTCCAAATCGGATTCTACATGTTGGAGTTATTGAAAATATAAATTTAGTAATATCATTAAATTTATTATTTCCCATGAATTTTTTGGGCCAAATATTAAGGTTGAGGAAAATCATTAAATACAGTCTTGAAATGAATGTTCCACAAAAAATATTAGGTTTCCACTGATATTGCATTAATAATTTTCCCAAGTATGAGTTATTATAGTTTAATTATTAATAATAATATGAATAATATTAATATTTTTTCAAAATGTTAGGGTTTTCTGTGGCAATTGCCGCCATCACCTAACCCCCCTGATCGTGTCTCCACCTGTATACCCAGTGCCACCATCCCAGCCCCTCTTCCACTCCCCCTAGCTCAATGGAGCCCCATCACCGTCATTCAAACTCGTCCTAACCGCCTCCAGATTACTGCCTCCAACTGAAGTCATCCACCACCGCCCAAGAGCGCTACCTTCCACCACACATCATGGAAGCAGAAGATCCACTATGACGAAAATATTCCATGATAAACTGGGACCATTCAATGGTCAGAAAAAAAACTGAAACTAGATCTGGGTTTCTCATGAGCCTATCTACAATGTGATGGTCTTTGCTATAGGAATCATTGACGTTTCTACGTGACGAAAAGTTGGTGGATCATCCACTCATCATCGTGCCTCTTTACTGCCAAAAACTGGAATCTGAGCATAAGTCAGGACTCCTTGGGTTGAGATCTTCATATACATAACCGTCACCCCAAATTTGGTAAATGATTTTATGGATCAAAATGTGAGAGGCTGAAGAATATAATGAACATGAAGAACAATAAATTAAAAATTCAATCGGACAATCGTCATTTTTAGTTTGGACCTCGATAAATGGTTTCAAAGATGAAAATTTTATTAGAAGCTAAATATGGCATTAAAATCATCTATCAGGAGCTGAAGAATTTGAAATATAATTCCTAACTAGATTTTTGGTTCCCCCATTTTGTTTTTTTCTATCTGATCTAACAAATCCTGACATTTCATCACGATCCGAAAAAGAATGGATGTTGAATCATTGTCATAAGGGAGAGTGTGGCTTCACCAGCACCTGAGAAGAAATGAGCCAAAATTCTTCTCATTTTCATAATCTCATATTTATAGGAATGTATCAGTGACTGCAGGATCCGAACATCCTATACCCTATCACCTGAGGTCAGCCCTATGGAAAACATTATGCTATGTACTCCACTATTCTCTTAGATTTCTAATTTAAATTTCTCTTCAGAAGTTTATCAATTTGACATCCTAAATAAATTAATTATCTAAATTTATTTATTTATAAAAACTCCATCAATTCCATTTTCAACAGGAAGCATGTGCCCAAAAATTTCTACCCCACCTAAGGTCAACAGTATGTTCCAGAATCAACTGTGACATCATATTTCCAATCTAAGCTACCGTTTGTTGTATTTCTTATTTCCTACATATGAATAGTGTGAAAACTCTTGATATTTTTATAAAATGTATTCAGGGTACTCTAGTCATTAAAATCACATTCCATCTAAGCACCTGACTCTGTATGTATATGTAGAAATATTACAATGTCCTATAAGGTGAAAACTAGGTCTCTACATCATTCACTATTTTATGATTTTTGTCCCCGGAAAGTAATAATATGGAAAAAAACTCATGATAATATGCTTGATTTTTGGTCTCCCGCTCCATGGAACCCTCCTAGACCTTTCCATCATGCCACATCATGTGAACTAATGGTATGGTCCATCGTTAAAAGTACGCTCCAATCAATGATGTGTATAGGAAAAAATCCACACATTTTCTCAGTTATGTCGGGTGGAAAAAATCGTGTACCTATTCAAAATATGAGTGTAGGGAATGGAATTGAATTACCTCACCTACACTCATCTTGATCACCAATGGCCTAAAGGACCATGGGGTAACTTTCCTCTACATCCAAAAAACAACTACCAACCCTAGCATATCCTCTGGCTGCTGGATAACATTTCCAGTCTACCCATCGATCTGAGGGTGAAAGCCTATACTTATCCAAAATTAGGGTTTCAAACACATCATTTAGGACTCTCCCCAATCGTAACATAAACCTTGTGTCATGATCGGAGACTAACATCGAGGGTACCACATGAAGTCAGATGATCTACCGCACATACAACTATCCCAGACCCTCTACTGATCACTGCTCTCTGACCAAGGGAATATGCCGACTCTATGATTCAGTCTATTATCACCAAGAATATGTCATGTCCCTTCACTATATATAGAATCCTAGTGGAGAAGTCAATGGATATTTCGTCCTTATTTCACTCTAGGATTTCAAGAGGAAACAACAACCTTTTATAACTCATTTCATAGACTTCATCTCCTGATAGGCAAGGCATTGTGAGACGAATTCAGCTATTTTTCATCACACACAAGTCTACCAAAACATCCACTGAATATTGGTACACATTTTCCCCAAACAGTGATTTACAGCTATGGGAGGTGGGTCTCTCACATAACATCCTACTATACCACAAATGGAACAATAAAACTCATTTGGAACGATATCTTAGGATTCCCTCCATCTTAATATCCATCAGGTGCATTGATTATGGATTTCTAATCCATTCAATATCTCTTAGTAGATGATTCGAAGTTGGGACTCTCTCAAACACTCAAGAAGAAAGGGTGTCCACATCGTTGACTAAAGAAAAATTTTACCCTCCTACTCTACAAAGGTCATCTACAGAGAAGATAACTTCTTCAAAACATCCCTCACTATGAAATAATGAGACATATTACTAAGGTAATCTATTACAACATTTTCCATCCCTATATTATAAACGATCTCATCAAAGACCTACATGATGTTCAACCAGCACCATCAGCTCATGTACAGGTCTCTCTAGGGAAAGACACACCTCAACCTATGATGGTTTAAACAAACCAAAAAAGCTAACTCTTAGAATATAGAATCTCATCATTCTGATAGAAAATACAACCACTACCAGCACCACATAGTGAGTCACATATTTTTTTCATGGGGTCTCCCTCTCCTCAGGCTTTAGATGATAATTGCAGTATCAAGAATTGATGTTGATCATGCAAGGTACTAATGAACTGGTCAGGTGAGTAAACTCATCAAACCACAAGAGGATAGACACAAAAATCATGTGTCATACCATGCATGTCTTCATCTCCCATAGAAAGAGAGTTTCCCCAACCCATATAATTATTATCACCCAGTAGTGGCATTCCATTGAAAATGAGTTCAAGCGAAAAATGTCCAATGGAAAATTGAGGATCTACTCTTCACTCTACTGCACAACTCTGTCCTGAACATAAAATTTAGAGGGATTTAACCACCATAGCTTGATATTACCCTCTTTGGGTGGCAATAAACCTCACTCAATATTTTCCTCATAACAAAAAAAAATTCTTGGTGGGGGGTGGATCCCTATTACTCATGCAATCAAAGTTATTCCAAACAACACTGACCTCGGGTTTCACCGACATCTTGCATCACGCTGGTAAAACCTCAAGATTGAATTTGTGAGAAAATATTTACTCACATGGTGTCTATCATGATATACTGGAAAATGTATAAAAGTCCCAATGTATACCTCTTATCATATAGCACAATATTGGATCACAAACACCAAGAACATGTAGCTGGATGCAGCCTCAGTTTCAAGCTCCCCGATCGTGAAGTGGTCCGCAGGGTGGTGGTGGATAGAGCTCATAAAATCAACCACCAACAACAATTCCCCGTTCAATTATACCAGCACCTCCCCCTTGGGGACCACCGTATCCTCACCTGGGACATCCCCAATCACAACACTATATCTGATGTGATGGTACACCAACTAACTACCTGTAAATCTCATTATGTCTTGTCGGACAGCCTCATTCCATGTGACATCACCTGTCACAAGCATAGTATCAGCCCTCCTTAAGATATCATGGTGCTCTTTGTTTTCCTTCACAACATTTCTGAGTGTGATAATGGGAAGTCCTCATACATTGAGGCCCTTCCCACTTGCATCTTAAAACCACACCAAACGTCTCAACTCAATCACACCCACTACCAAAACTATTTCACTGGTGTTTCATTAATAGAAATATTTATGCCACTAGTGCCCGGTCCATCAGCCTAGCAAATGTGTGGATTCAAAGGGGAACTACATTGACATTGACCTCTATAAAAATACCCTTCTCAAACTTCAGTGCCTAAATGATGATGTAACAAATCATGTTTAAAGAGTATTGAGTAAGGTATGTGAACTAAGCCTCGCAATCTTCCACAATCATACCTCCCTACTAAATATCGAAAAGATCTTTAACACAAATGGAGAGTATGAATGAGGCGTATCACTCCAAATGGAACATCTTCTTGGAGGTCATACAATTAGATTACCAACTCATCATGCATCATAGAAATTGAAACACCACCAACACTCATAGAATCAATGGAAACGACTGGTTGTCAATACCGCCATCAAAATAATTAGTGTATGAACAAACCTAAAGAGTTGGACCACTGATTCTAGCCAATCCTTTAATGACTAATGATATGGACCACTGTGAAACCTTAGATATCTTTGAAACTATAACTCACAAAGTGTGATTTTCCTTCCCATAGCCTCAACCTTCTCTACTGGGACTAACTACTGCTCAACAAGGGGAGGTGCTGCTACCTGTCCACCTGGAGGAAGTTGGATCAAATGATGGATCTGTAACTAAGGTCTCATCACTCATGTAATCATTTTCACAAACAAATGATATTTTTTGGATGGTTGTCATTGCAAAAGTATCTTGAAACTTGTTAAATATTACTATGTTCAAATAGAATATATATATATATATATATATACCACAAACAGGATCAGACTATAGAACGATAGTCAATGACTCAATCCTATATGATTCATATTCCAATTTTCACTACAACAAATGTCTCATCATGCCAAGTCAACAAATGAGTTTTTAAGGTCCTAGTAAATGTTTATGTTAGTCTCCACACCATTATTAGACTCCCCTACCATAAATTCACTCTCAAGACATGTTGACATTGTTTCCCTAAACCCAACCAAGAACCTTTTAGGGAAATGTCCGAACTATATCCAAAGGTTCAAACCACCTTTGATACAATTTTTCTTGACCGTACCCATGTTGGGGAACAATCCGCAACTCCCTCATTCCTTCCTCCATAGGCCATGGGGGGCAGCAAGTGCAGAAGGCACAAAAAACTCGAGGAGTTCTTTGCCCATGTACATGTACACACACACACAACCAACACAATGAAATATGTATAAGAAAAGGGAAACAGGATAAAACACTAATATATATATATAATACAACATGAATTGACCTCTAAAGATTACCAGTATAGAAATGTAAACAAAAAGATAAGGGGAAGGATACATTCCCACCTATAAAAGAGCCACAACTCGGCAACATGTGAAAAAGTAAAACAACTGGGAGAGTTCTGATCCTAATTCCAATCTACAACCACTACACACGGTCGAAGATCTTGTATCCTTAAGCTCCTCTAAAGTCACGATCAATCTATACATTGTATTCAAGGACACACTATGTGAAGGAAAATCCAAAGAAGCGGTGGGTATAAAAATTATTAGAAGGACGCACCGATGGCTCAAGGGATCACCAAAAGGGTTCTCCAAAAAGAGACTAGTACAAATAATAAGAAACAAATAAAGAGAGAATAACTCCACCCAACCATCTATTGAAATCAAACTCATCCAAACAAAAGGATCTCAAAATAGTGTGAAGATGAAATTCATATAAAGTGTTCCATACCTATAGCAATAGATTAGCATCGTTCAACCATGAAAAGCTATACACATAAAGAATGTGGCATACCTAGCATATTTTTTCCTCTCCTTGATGGAGAGTATCCAAAACCCATGGAGTGGGTACTGAAAATAGAATATATATATATATATATGTATATATATACTCAGTCAAGAAACCCAAACTAGATAGTAATGAGATCTTCATATTACAACTTAGCCTAAGAAGAAGAGTTGCCAATAGTACTAGAAATAACCACCAATGATGCCCAACATCCCTCACGTTTTCCTTGAACTATAATCCTAAGGGACTCAATCACTACACCTTGTTACTACCCACTTTGGGTGGGTCTGTCTCACCCTCATGGCTTTAGGTCATGTCAAAAGCACGATTTTTGGTGTGGAAGTGGCCCCTCTTACTCATGAGTCCTATGTAAAATCAATTAATGCATCTTCTATAATCCATAGTTGGAAAGAGTAAACCCAATTTAGAGGACCCACACCCTAGTGTGTTAAGGGGATTCCACTCTAATAGTCACCATAGAGGACCCACACCCAGGACCCATGCCCTGGTGCATGATGAGGATTGCACTCCCTTATTTGTCATAAAGGACACAGAGCCATGATGATGGGGGATTCCACTCTTCATCATCAAGGACCCATTCCCTACATTATAGGGGGTTATATATTGAATGTATCGAGGAACTAAATTTTCCATCCCTACAAAATGGTACCTCTTAGAACACACTAATATTCAAGAACCTATTCACTAACATCATCCCCCAGTGTGTTAGGGGGATTCCACTCTAATAGTCATCATAGGGGACCCACACCCAGATGTGTCTAGGGGATTCCACTCTTGTTCATCAAGGACCCTCACCCTAGTGTGTTAGGGGGGATTCGACTCAGAAGCACATTATAGAGGACCGACACCCATGCCGATGGGGGTTCCCCTCTTGGTCATCAAGGACCCATTCCCTACATTATAGGGGGTTATAGATGGAATGTTTCGAGGAACTAAATTTCCCATCCCTAGTAAATGGTACCTCTTATAACACAATAATATTCAAGCACCTAATCACTACCATCATCGAATGTCACCTAAATAGGAGTCATATATTGAACACCTCACATCGTATCTCAAAATCCACTACAAAGGTCACCATCACATTCTATGTTGAAAAAATCTCTCAAAAGGATACTTGTATTACAAAATCTGAGTTCAAAAGAATGAGGCACAAGAGATAGAATATTCATAGTTTGGTACCCGGTGAATGTGGGGCCCACAATATGTGTTGCCCCGCCTTATCACCCGACCATGTACTCAACAATACTCGGGTACTAATCTGTATAAAAGTACCCATAATGCATTTCATAATACTCTAATAATAAAAGGAAGCTCTGGACCAAAAGGTGGATGGTTAAATGATGCTCGTTGTTTGATCTAAAGGATAAAACATAATTAAACCAAAATCCCTCTTTAAAATGGACACTACTAAGATATCTAATCAGATACCAATGATCCTTGTAGAAAAAATCACAGGTTCAACTATTCATTCACTAGAATCATGAGTCCCTGTGATGAAACGTCCATTCGAAGCATTTTACACGAGTGGTGCTTCATGGGTCCCACTAAAAGATCCTGAAATACTTCAACTAGATTTCACCATTGATATTCACTTAGAAAAGCACATGAGATTGGAAATTCATTCGTCCCAAGTGAGACCTGGTGAAAAATACACATTTCATCGCAAACACCCAAATCAGAAATCATGGGCCCCACATGTCAATATTGGTCTCAACACTTGAAAATATTCATGGAAATTCCACCTACACTCTAGGGAGAAAACTTCTATGATGGTGCATCAAGCGGTCTTCAGATGAAGGAGATAGGTCCAATAAATGTTTCCTTGAAAAATAATTATTATATTATTCTTAATTAATACGATGTTTCAAGAAACCAAACATCAAACATGTAATTAAATTCAAAAAACCCCCATAACAAGTTATACCTCGATGTACGGGTCATGATTCCACTAACAGCTCGCCAATCAGACGTCAGATGTAGGTGTTATTTTGGGACAATGATTTAATAATATTGTTAAATCTATTATTTCCTTGGCGTTTCATCAACCCAGGTCGATGGTCAGGGAAAATCATCTGAAATGGTCTTGAAATTACCATACCATAAATTGGATCACACCACCACTAGTGGAGAATTACTCATACTCCATGAGTGGGATTTATTGCGGATTGAAGATTAATAATAATAATAATAATATCAATATTATTATTATTATTATTATTATTATTATTATTATTATTCTCAATCTCTTAGGGATTCATGTGACCACCACCACCATCACCTGGCCTTTCGACCAGTGCACCCCACACCGCCATCCCAGCCTCCCGTCCATGCCGCCCAGCTCGCCAGAGCCCCATCATCGTCGGTCTATCATTATCACACCCTCCTCTGGTCTACATCCTCGCACTAAATCTAACTACTACCACCCAAGAGTGTCTCCTACTACATCAAAATGTCAGAGACACACCACCACTTTGGCCACCATCTTTTATGGACAACTCGGACCACTCCAGTGTTCGGAAAAATAATCCAACTGTAGATCTGTGATTACTGGGTCCTGATCTAAATATTGAATTTCTCTTCAAGAATAATTATTGACGTTTCGATGTGAAAATATTTGGGGGATCTTTAGATCATAGTCGCGCTTCCTCCATTGACCAAAATGCAAATCTAAGCATAGATTTGGACACCATGGGTTGAGTCCTTCACAAACATACCCTACTCCATGTTTTGTCAAATATTATATGGATCAATAAGTTAGAGGATGAAAAACACAAAGAATGAAAAGAAAAGGAAATCATAATTTCAATCATACAATGTTAACTGTTAGTTTGGCCCTCATGAAATGGTTTCAAAGCATTAAATTTGACCAAATATTTAAAATTTAAACAAAATCACCAATAGAGATATTCATAACCCAAAATAGAATTACTACCACCATTTTTGGTTCTGTCATTGTGTTTTTTGCACTCTTATCTACTAGAACATGCAGTTTCATAATTATCTAATGATGAATGGTCGTCAAATCACTTTTGGATAAGAGAGTAGCACTTATCCCATGCCTGAGAGAAATAAGATAAACCATTGATCATTTCCTTACCCTCATTTTTGTAGGAAACTTCCAGTGGTCACAGTATCCAAGCCCCTCACACCCTCTTTCATGAGGTAACCCCAAGGGAAAGCACAGTGCTACGAACTCAAAAGTTCCCTCGGATGTCCAATGTGACTCTCAATTCATATGTTATTCAATCTGATGTATAGTAAAAATTAATTTTTTAATTTATTTATCTATGAGAACACCCTCGATTTCCTTTTACACAGAAATTATATACCCGCAAAAGGTATACCCAGCCTAGGGTAAACAGAACACTCTATACTCATCGGTGGCCTCATATTTCCGATATGAGCTAAAATTTTTGAGATATCATGTTTCCTACATTTTAAAAATGTGAGAAATCTAAATATTTTTATAAAAATTATTATGGGCCTCAGATTCACCTGCCACCATAGTGCCTGGCTCTAGAAATATAGGTAGACATAATCAAATTTCCTACATGGTTAATAACGAGTCTCTACACACCTCCCTATATCAGGAACAGTGCATTGTCGTTTGATCTACATGCATAGGAATATTGGAATGGTGATATAGATATAATAAGGGTTATAGGGATTCTCTACTAGTTTCACTCTACTCCATCTATAGTGAGTGTATCCTATTTTTTGGTCATTAAGGATCCTACCCATGAACCTCCATTGTTCCCTCGGAGCTCTCAAAGATCCCCCATCACCTCCTCCTTCAATACTCCACCTTGAGCCTCTTATCAGTAGAAAAATTGAATACTGGGGTAGGTTAAGTCGTCATGGAATGATGGTCATTTGAGATTTGATATCTTGGATTCAAAGATCCTCTAGGAATGTTCACAAGATCTCTGCTTCTCCTATCCCAGGTTACATATACACATCCTCCCTTATAATCCATTTCATTTGGGGATTATACCAGACACTATTAATATCAATTATTTTATTCCTTTTATAGAATACCTGGGGCCTTATTGCATGGGTGAAATATGACTTCCTGGCATTGGTGTTATTATAAAATCATGATTATTTGGAAATATTTCATGAACTGATGAAATATTTATCAAAGATAGTTATCATTTCTCATAGAATTAATTCATGAGGTTTCATGCATGCTTCCCCTCAGGAAAACCAAATCTATCTATTTTGGACATATTATAGGAAGGTGGACTTGGTCTAATATTCTAGTCAATTTTTAAATGTTAAGTCATTATGGGGGCTCTCATTTATCCATTTAGTGGTGTACACTAGTTGCAGTGATGATGATAAGGGTATGCTAGGGATGTATCTGGACTTCTTCAATCTTGGAGCAGATCCATTGATCAATGGTTGGGACTTCAATA
Source organism: Viscum album (assembly GCA_963277665.1). Taxonomy (NCBI): domain Eukaryota; kingdom Viridiplantae; phylum Streptophyta; class Magnoliopsida; order Santalales; family Viscaceae; genus Viscum; species Viscum album. The sequence goes on along the minus strand of OY728161.1, from coordinate 1,541,912,281 downwards.
TCATTCTTGACCCTTCAATGAAAATGGGCAGTGGTTCCATCCCTCTCTAAGATATTTGGGATTTTCATACTTTAGTAGAGTAGAACACTCTTTCAGACATAGACTATTCTATTGAATCAAACACTTGGTGGAATAACCAAAGAGGGGTTTGGTGCATATACTGGATACTTGACCGGTGTACCACCAAACATTATGATATCTCTTCCTTCTCTAGTTTATGGGTTGTTTGTATTCCTCAGAGTCCTTTTGATCATGCTCTGTTGTGGGTTTCTTTGGCCCCTCACTCAACTGATGTATAATGTTTCATCTTTTCTCATCTTTGGGTGTCCAACTCAGATAATCAGTAGGTTGTTCATGGTTATTGGAACATTCACCCTCATTAGATCCCATAGGTTCTCTTTCACAACAAACTCCATCGTCTAAGATAATATATTATATTTTTGAAATAGAATTTACCCCCTTACATCCATTATTTAGAGTCCCTTTCCTTGGGGATACTTCGGATGGAAACCATCCTGGAAGATAAAAGGAATGCCTCAACTTTTGAGGAACTTTCCCACAAGAAGTGTAGTTTAATTGATATTATTTTGAGGAATGAATTTATGTCTCATAAATAGTCCAAAAGTCACTTGCATAAAGAGGGAGACTACAATAAAATGTTCTCTCTTGCATGCATTGTTGAGAATCACCACTAAATCATCCCCAATATTCTTCTTCTCAATGGTTCTTTATTTGATTATATAAATGAAATTGTAGGTATAGGGGAATCATAACATAAATACATTAATTAATTTTCCATTTCTAGTTGGATTAGGGGATATACCAGGGGCCTATCAGGATTCATTTTAATCTATTCCTTCTTGTGTCAATGCTTTTGATAAGTCATTTTGGTGTCCATACTATAAGAAAATGTAACTCATGAGTCCGTATGGACCCTTATCCCTAGGTGTGTTCTAGACCATGATGGAATTCAAGGATCTTTTTATAGGGGCTAATGGGACATGGATAAGCCTAAAATTATGGTAGTGGTCTAGGATTATTTCCATAGAGGATACTTTCCACTAGTTTCTTGCACCACTAAACTGGTGCATAATCCTAAAATTAAGGTTCTATCCATTATTAATAATTTCCACTTGATACTTATTTGTATCATTCATAATAAAATCCTATCTGGCAGGATCAACAATAGGATTTAAAAGTACCTTCCTCGTTTGATATCAGATGAGTATCACAGGTTTTTCAAGGGGGAGCTATTCAAGGAGAAATTGGTATTTCTTAGGATATGATCAATGACATTAATATCAGTTTCCGGGGATCCAATATTCCTATAAAACATTATAAGGACCTATCAGGTGATTATGTTTAGTGAAAAATTATTCTCCAGGTTCTCACTATTATAGGAATTTTCCTTAGGCTATAGATTTTCTATTAACTGTCTTCCTTCTCTATGGTTATCCATTTATTTATTTGGTAGTAATTTCGGTTTCATTAAGACCTTTATGGGACAATTAAAAGATGAACCTATATCCTATATTCCTTTCATCCTCTCTCAGTATTCCATTACTCTCCTTATCAAGAGGATTGTTTCTTCTGGTTGCATTCATTCTTATTTGTAGAAGAACAACACAATTGGAATTTTCCACCTATTGTTTTCTTGATGAAACTCTATTATTTTTTAAATATAATAGGAAATATATTCTACACATAAATATAAAAATTTAAATATAATGTACTTGTATTTGGTAGATGATTAATCAATACATGATAATCCTTTTCATTTCTTCTTGTTTACTACAGAGGTGAGTTGATGTCTTACAAGGCATCCTTGGAATCCCTAAAAGTTTTTTCTAATGAACTATATTGTCACTCTATTATCCCTTGTTTGATAATTTATTCAACAATTTTATACTTTTGTTGGTAAAATAATGTGTTAGAGTTTTTATTGGAAGAACTGTTTTATTTCCATTATAGTTAGGATCACCTTCTTTAATAATGTTTTATATTTCATTCTTATTCATGTCACGTCAAGTCTTAAAGTTCATAATGGAGTTATCTAGAGCATTTAAAATATAATTAAAACCTTTATATTTGATTCCCAATAAGAGGAGATAAATCATTGGGTCTCTTGGAAAGAGATTGATAGATCAATAGGGGAGGGATGTGTTAATATCAAAAACCTTTAAACTTCTATTCATGGTATATTGGCCAAAATGGCATGGTACATCGTTGAAGAATATTCACTATAGGGAGAATTCATGGTGGGAAACTGTGGTAATAATTTGGGCTTATCCAATACTCCCACTTCCTCCTTGTGCCGAATGGTTCACCCATATATATTCAATTTTCATCCTCTCCCTTAGTGGATCAATTGTAGGGGTGACATAAATTTGAGGTTTCATAACTAGGATAGTTCGAAAAATGTTTTTCTTGGCCTCCCCACTCCTTGAATGATGATCAATGAGGCCAGAAGGTACACAAATTTAATTCAAGTAGTTCTGGCCATTGATCAACATCAATACTTTGATCTCATTAAACAAAATTCTGAGATAACCAATGTGTTTTAAATATATCTTCAACTGATAACATCTCAGCTATATATTATCAGAGGGTTAATTTGGTTGTTAGATAATTTGACTCCTAGGGGAGATCTTACCGTGCACTTAGATTCCTAATTAGTTCAATTTCTCAAACTGACGAGTTATGAATTGGGGTCTCCCCACAGATGAAAATATCAAGATAATTTGTATTTTTTTAGTGTTTTAGTGTTACTCTTTCAGTATCTCTTGAGAGGAGATGGATTCTCACTAATTCTTTATGAACTACAAGATCTAAATGATATATATCTCTCTTATAATTTTTATGCATATTTTAGGTTAGGTTTCCACTAATTTATCATTTTGATATCACTGGTTGTCAAGCCCAATCACTATCAAACACAAACTGAAGGCCCACATGTTGAATCATAATATTGGAAGGTGGATTTTTAGGAAGGTGTGTAATATGCCTTAGCATGATGGATAAATATTTTATACAAACAATTTTTATTTCTAGATCTCATGGAAATTTTGTTGAACTGGCCCCTCGACTTCTTAACAGGCCATGTGGTCCATCTCTTGGTCATTTTATGGATGGTTTTGTTCCTTGAATCTCATGTGGAACTAGTTCTGTATGCCAGTGGGTTCAGTGGTGTCCCTATTCTACTAGCCATAAGTTTAATACTAATGGTTCATGAGTCTCTGGTACCATGCAGGTAGAAGGTGTGGTCCAAGAACCCAATGGCTATGTAATTCTGGCTTTCTTGGACCACATTGGTATTTGGGATTCCAAAAAGTCTCATGCTTTTAATTTTCTCTCGGGTATTCATATGTACCATAAGGAAAATATTGATCTTGCCATAGTTGATATGGACACTTTGGTAATCCACATCTCAATGTTCAGATCAATGAATACTCCCCGGTCTACTGCATATCTCATCCATAAATGTAGGGGGCTGATCAGCGAACAAATTGTGGTTCTTCATATCTACATCGAGGTAAATAATGTTGTGGACAATCTTACCTCTTTGGTTTCCCCTGATATGAGTTTTATTTATTTCTCTATCCTCTGTTCCCTTCCTATTGGGGGAGTGAAAATTGTTAGATGGGACACCCTAAGTGTCATCTATTTTTTCCATTATTCATATTTGTCCTCCAAAGACGACTATATACAGTGGAACATCATTATCCATGTTACTCAACATAAAGCTGCTTGACATATAGTCCATCTTTTATGTCTTTAAAGTGTATAGAGTTGTCCATTATGTCATACCAAATTTCCAAACATGAGATCTATATTTGTGTATAGGTTAATGGAATATGGAACCCTAAACATGATTAATATATCATTTTCTCTAAAAATCTAGATTTTGTGCAGCCCATTTTCATATTTTCCTATGCACTTTGAAATAAGTCAAGATACAATCGTATGAATTATTCTATCTCCAATCTTATACCATGATATATAAATTATCTGTCAATATAATTTTATATAATTAATTAATATTATATAGTTTATTATAAAAAAATATATATTGATTCCATATTTTTTACAATTTTTCGAGACCTGTGCACCATGTATGTTACCCATGTACACAAACAAAATTTCATATCCATTCCCCTTAAAAATCCATAAATATTTTAGCATGGGTGGCTCATGAGTACTTTTTTAAAATAATTTGAATTCTCCCTTCCTAGGATATACACTCCTTTCCTTGTGTTTTTATAACTTCCATAAACCTTTCATGACTATGAGGTAAATGTGTGCTCAAGTCCAAGGCACACCTCAACATTGTAATGATATTGTTGACAAAATATATAGAATTACATACTAGGGGCATATTAATTCTAACAGTAATTTCCTCTAATATCCAACCACCTAAAGCAACATTATCATAGAACTTTTTATTTGATCATTTGTTACCAGTTTTCTAAGGAAAACTTTTTCTATTTATCCTCCTAGTTCAAATACATCATGTTTTGGATTGTAACATCATGATTCCATATAAAATGGTATTTAGTTGATCTTAAATGTAGATAACTATATATATTAACATATCCCAACAACAATAATTGTTTTTGGAATAAAATCCTTAAATTTTATTCACCTATTTTCGACGATGATTATAGTTTCATTGGGCACATCATTAAAATTGATTTTATCACACCATTGTTATGTACGATATCTATCCCTTTGGGTAATAATTGTTTAACCGTAATAATAAACCATTTTTGGTCCAAGTAATATGATCATAAACTGTGTTCATTACCTTCTAAGATCGCATACATTAACCTCTAGATATTTATTCACACTGGGTGTCATTTTTCCCTAATTATTTATATGATGTCAGTTTTTGGTTCAATATGTGTGACCAAAATCCCCTGTAACATTTAGTAAAAATGATGTGTCCTTAAATATTATTCCCTTTTGATCTAAATTACATGAGAATAAAAAATCCATCCATTTTCATGAAATAAACATACACTTATGATTATAAGGAGGAAAGGTTACAAAGCTTATAAAGCTTCCCATATAACCCTTTGGAAATCCACGATAAACTTACTAGACCCACTTTTGAAACCAATAGTAAGATTAATTTCATACAACCCTTCCTCAAATGTTCATTTAATAAATTGTGATATTTCTGATTTAATATGTATTTCTTTATTAATTTTACATTCCTTTATGTTTCGAAAATCACAAACACTTTATCATAAAGAAAATTATATTTTCTTAAATATTATTTTCATAAAGAAAAATTCCATTATCTAAAGAAATTTTATACTTACCTGTGTATTCATTAACTCATTTTATATTCTCTTTGAACAAAATTAAATTTATTACTAATTCTATAATATGAATCCTTATTAAATACCTCATTATCTTATACTTCCTTGTTTATAGAGTCTTCTATTTTTAGACTCCAAATTCTCTAAAAATTAGATACCAAATTATATGAAATTCAGAATGAGAATTCTCATAAATTTATACTCCAAATTCTCTGAAATTTAAACTCCAAATTCTTTGAAATTCAAACTCCGAATTCTCGAAAATTCAGACTCCATATTCTCTTAAATTTTGACTTTGAATTCTCTAAAATTTAGACTCAAATTTCCTCAGAATTTGGACTATGATTTCATCTAAATTCAGACATTGAATTATGTATAAGTTAGATTCCAAATTCCGTAGAATTCAGACTCCCAAATATTCAAAATTCAAACACCTAATTTCTTAGAGTTCAGATTATTAATTCCTCATAATTTAGAATCTTAATTTATTGCATTTTAGAATTGAAAATATATAGAATTGATATTCCATATTCTTTGTAAAATAGAATCCAAATTAACATGATTTATAGAATCTAATTATTTATATGATTAGACTATGAATTTTATTTTCCATAGATGTTAGATATTCAGAATTTGTTATGCTAATTCGTTTTTCCTTACACATGATTTTGTAAGTATAAAAATATTTCGTGCATTATCATCTATCTAACCATTTGTTGAGTTAAACGTGTATTGCTACCTACTAAATTAAAGGTAAAATATGACTATTGGTGGAGTGAGATGACCGTCAATGTTTATCCTTTAAATTAGAGTTCATTTTAATTATCTCATAATCAATATATCAATTTATCGAACTAGATATTACAAGTTGTAAAGTTATTTCTAGAGAGAGATAGATTCTCATTATTTTTTCGTTTCAAGATCACCATGTTCTACAGTGAACATCCAGTTCAGCTAGCTTCATGTGACTTTGATTGTTGCTGAGTACAATCAAGGGATTTAGGGGATATGAAGATAGAGGTGTTGACTACCTTAAATATCGAGGGCTTGCGGGGATAGTAAGACAGATTCATATATTCCTTTCAAGGTCTTACCCTAGTATGGGAAAATTAGACTATCAGGATATTATAAATCAAGGGACCTTTATCCATGGTTGTTGGATACCAAAGACTTTGGGTTAAAATATTTCCTATTAGTTACCTATTTTGTTACAATTTTTATTTCCAATATTTTTCGATAAGGGAAGAATGTATAATGATATTATACTTTCTTGTATTTTACTTACTCTGATAAATAAGATTATATATGCTATATGTAAAATCTGATTTTACGTAATTTGTTCTTAAGTTTCATTTCTGGAATCTTATTTTTGGACCCTAACCAAGTTTGTTTCATAGATCTAAAACAGGATCTATGAATTTTCCAGGTTTAACATTCTTAAAAATAGTTTTCCTTAAGATTAAGAATGAATGTTTTTAAACTTACATTTCATACCCCCCACTATTTTAATTGAGAATATACATATACTATTTCGATCCTATAGAGGTAACCTTTAGGGGTCGTTAATTATTCATGAATAAACTTTCCCTCACTGGCGTGATTTATTCTAATCTCTTTTGAATCTTCATGATCCTTTCATGTATATCAAAATTGAGAATATTTGAATTCAAGGGACACATATTCTTGGTAATATTAAAGACACCATATTTTAAAATTCCTACTATAGGCATATTCATTCCAAATAGAATCTAAATAAAATTATATCAAAACTCATCATTTGAATGTGGTGTAATTTAATCATATATATTGTTATTTCATACAATTATTTCCCAATTAAAATATTCTATTTCATTATATACAAAATCCAAATATCCAACTATTCAATTGTATTTTAAAACCATCATTATGACACAATATTCCAATATTCACATTTTTAATCAAATAATATGACATTTTATTCTTAATGACTTTTCACCATTGACTCATGATCCTGAGTTGTTTGATATGATGGTCCAAGCATCATGTTCCTAAAGATCATGAGATCACTGATGAGGCTATCTATTTTAATAAATTGTGCATTTCTCATTTATACTATGATTATATCAACCATTGTAATTTATGGATTGCTTCAAATTTTGTTAAATATATTGTACCAAAAACATCAAAATATATTACTCCATGAGTTGTGAAATTAAACTATATTCCTCAAGGGATCAATTGGAGAAATATCTTTCACAAATTAGACATATGTTGGTTAGGATACCCCCAAATCATCAGATGATGATTTGTACTCCTCATCCTAGTATTAAGAGGACTATGATGATTTGATTATGAATAATAATTGCATCTATGTTTTTCTAGGGTCTATATAGAGAAATTCAACCCATGGATTTAGGATCAAGAGAGGTGGTCCTTTTGATTGTATATTAACAAGGAGATAACATTGGATGTTTATATAAGTATCAAGGAGGGTATGCTTGATATGTTTAAATTTTAACATTAGATCAACCCTGATTTTTATTTTTTATACCTTCCTGATAAATATTTGTACTTGGATAGAATAAATTGGTTTGTGTCAAGCTAGTTTGTAGTCCATCTATACCATTTGGATTTTTTGTAGTAAAGTGTATCCCTGGAGATGGTTCTAGATTTCATGGAGATATAAAGATTTATCTTGATCTATCCACTTGGTGGAGAACTGGGTAAATCAAATTATAACTCCATACTAATGGTTATCAATCCACAATAGTTTGTGATTTTGTTTTCTTTCTAATTCATTTTCAATTTTTGCAAGATGAGATATTTTTTCATGGACCATAATTCTGATATTCCTTTCCTGTAGTCCCTTTTCATGATTATATATTTATATTTAGTAAATTATTAGTAGAATCTATATATATATACATGAAATATTTTGAATTGGTTGGCTTTCTATGGTCTTCTTTTTGGATAACCAATATGATCGTCAATGGATTTTTGGTGTTGTCGATAGAGGATCTGAACGAATTGGGGGTTATCACAATTCCCCTTTGAACCTTCTTATGATATGCTACTCATTTATGTTTATGATGGTTGTTTAAAGGTTTTGGTAGTGTTCAGAGTTTGATAAGGCTTGGATTGAAGTAATGTTTAATATCATATATATTGGTAACTCGTTAATGAAAAAAGTTTCTATGAATTAGGGATATTTAGAATGGTATAAGCTTCACATGATGGGGATATTTTTAAATTCTTGTAAAGAACTAGAATTCCCATGGAATTTTGTTTCATACATGGAAATTTTACAAGTCCGCAGTTTTTTACGGCGCTTGATTCTAAGGCCCAGTGTACCCGGAATAAATCTTTGATTATTTGTTCAGGTACGTTCAGTAAACGTACGAGCGGCATTTTATAAGATTTTAACGGGTGCTCAGAATTGAAATCGTAGGGATACATTAAACTCGTAGTGCCAGTTTTTTCTCAAGAAGACATTCACCTCAACAACAAATGATCTGGTATGAGAGTTTTTTTTGGGTTTCACGTGGATTAATATAATAAAATATGTGACAACTTATTTTATTTTTGTTGAACCCACTCCTTTTGGTTAAGTTGGTTAAAAGCTCCACTTGGGAGTTGGTGGTGGGACCGCTACACCCTAATCTCCCATGGGAGGATAATAAGGGCGGGGACCACCCGAGCAGCATAACCTCCCGCGAGAGGTTATGATGTCGCATCCACACAGGGCTTAACCCCCCATTTAATGGGAGGGGAGGAAACCTCTCAACTCTCCCTCATTAATGAGGGAGAACCTCTTGGTCATTTACTCCCCTCTTATTGGAGGTGGGTAAAACCTCATCAAAACCCCCAATTAATTGAAGGAATCCCCCTTGACCCTCTTCATGTTTAATTATGTGGGAACCACCGGGGCCTCTAACCCCCTCGAAACTCCGAAAAATTTAATATGCCAACCTCTCGTGCAATTAATTTGGTGGAGCCTCTCTTCTCATTTTGAATTTCAAATAATTGTGACAACGTCATGACTTAATTAAGTTGGGCCCACATAATTAACACATTCCAATAGGTATAATAGATTAAAATCTATGATTTTGGCACATTTATTCTCTCTTTAGTGGAGAGCTTGAGAGAATAGAATCCTCCAACAAAGAACGCGAAGATGTCGGCGACGACGCTTCTTCCTCGGAACCCCCTTCTGACATGGGATCTATTCGACAACCCTTCTTCCTTCATCTTCATCATCAACAGAACAACGCACGAGCATGAAAGTGGAAGTGTACGGCGAACGACGACAACATCGACTTCCCCCATGACGAATGAATGCCCGACAATTAAAAAGTTAGGGGTGTGTTTTATGTTGTTTAACACTTTGTCCTCTCACGTTGAATCAACTTCATGAGACACTTTCTATCATTCTAATGTGGAGGGTTCTGGCCGAACGAACATGGACCGACCCCTCTGCAACCTTTATGGTTTCAGAACCATGAGTCGATGATGAAGTAATGACGACATAGAAATGAGGTGATGATGACGAAAATGGTGAATAAATGTCGCGCTACCCACGGCCTCCGCGATCTGCACCCTCGGCCGAGTGGCGCCTGACCAGCCTACCTGCGTGCTACCTGGTGTGAGCCCCGGCAGAAACCACGTCTTGCCCAGCCCCACGGCACCCTACCGGCGCCCCCTGCATCCTGCCCGATGCCCCCCCCCCCCAGGCACCCTGCTCGGCACCCAGGACGCCTTCTCGGCGCCCCTCAGTGTTGGAACCACTTTGTGTATAGGTTAGTATTTGTTGTCAACAGTTGTCAATGGAATATCAAAATGAAAGAGATCAAGAAGTACTCCAATAAAATGGAGGAATGGAAGCTCACAATGAAGTAGATCATGAAGTACTCCGATGAAGTAGAGGAGTAGTGATTCAGACGATTGTTGTGTTGATCGTAAGTTCAAAGAACATGTGTCAAAGATGATACATTGTTTACAACAATGAAGAATGTGAGGAGTAATCCATCCAAGGATGATTAAAGCAGGATGGTGTTTTTTATGAAGACCATGGAATTACTCATGATTGCGTGAGAACCATGCTAGAGACTTCTTGACGGATTGAATCACATGGTTTGCATGAAGTTGATCATGACGGTTGATAAAGGAGGCAATGTGCCAATGAGTTGACTTATGAAATGGTCATGCATGTCACATTGTCATAGAAGATGATGGTCCTAAAGCTATTCCTTCAAAGAATACATATCACAATAGTGGAGTTTCTGATAAAAGCAAAAGAGTTGCTAAAGGATACAGATCACCAAGAAGAAGTGATGTTGATGTGATCGTGCTTGTCGACAAAGAAAACAAATGACATACAAATTTGTTGACAAAGGAGATTCAATGGTGAAATGTCGAGTTCAAGAGTTGTGGTCAACGATCTATGTTTCATTCAAGAACTTCGACAGAGGAATGGTTGATCTGGAGGCGGTACAAAAAGAGAAGATACAAGTTGGCGCCATTTTGCAGTGTTTTCCAAATGTCAGGTCCTCAAAATCAACAAATGAAGAAGAGTGATTTTGGCAAAGGGACTTGCGCGCCATACTCTTGGAGGATAGGAAACATGCGTGCCATATGTTATTGAATATTAGAGCATCAAAATATGACAAAGGGATTAGGGTCGCACAAGTTTTGGTGAGGTCGCGCAGGAGAATTATGTGTCGGGAAGAGTGTTGAATGCCGACGCCTTGAATGCATTATAACTTGCGCACCTATGGTTTTTTGAGATCAAAAGATCCAAATTTGGCAAAGGAAATATGTTCACGCAAGTTTGGATTTTGATCGCGCAAGTGCCTAGCAGGGGCCAAGACTTGCGCGCCAATGGATGACTTGTGCGCCGCCGCGCAGGGGGTCCAGTTTGCCTATAAATACTGGACCACCCCTCCTCATTTCTTACGGAGCTCAAGACTTTGAGATTGTTCGAGCTCTCGTCACGCAGGTGGTTGAACCGCGCAAGTGGTAGTTGGGTCGCGCAAGTAGAGGTTGCGCGCCGACTGATGGTTGAGTGCCCCTGGTGATTTGGGAAAGGAAGTGATTCGCGCAGGTTTGAAGTTCAAGAAGGCAGTGTCGCGCAGGTGCTATGGAGACACTTGTGCACCAGGTTATACTTGCGCGCCTAAGACTTGCACGCCAGATAGAGACTTGTGCGTCGGGCTTGGAAAGGAGATATGAATATTGTTGAAGCACGCCCGCCTTTCTGGAGCTTCACAAGAGCTAAAGATTTCCTGATACTTTAGGTGAAAAGCGAGATTGAAGAAGAAATCTAAATGATACATGCATGATCTCATGCATACATGGTGAATTGATTCTGACGAATGTCGAGTAAGATGAACATCATTTATTGAGCAATCACATAAGTGATTGTGATTCAGGAAAACGAAGACCAGGGGATCTAGTGCATTTAGTCATTGCACTAAAGAAGAAATATTGAACTATAAAGAGCATCAACTCTGAACCCTGATTCAAGGAAAGTCTCATGCTGAAAGGAGACAAAGAACATCAATGCACATTTATTGAAGAGACATTCACGTCTATAAACTGAGTGGGACTTCACCAACGGCAGTGAGCCAGGGGGAGTCAACGGGAGTGACCCGAGGGACGCAGTGAGCTATCCCTGAACAATTGTAAAGGCAGTGAGCCTGGGACAGAGTGTCTGTACCCAAAAATTTGTAATCCACATCTAGTGAAGCATAGTGGATTTAGGTACGACCGGAAACTTGTCGGCGTATACTCCTTGGACGTAGCCCTTAGTGGTGAACCAAGTAAAAATAGCTGTGTCATCTGTCTCTGCATGTGAATGTTTAATTGCTGATCATATCCATCATACAGGTTTAAGTAGTTCCTACCAATGTGGGAACAAGATCCACAACTTAACGAAGAAAAATTTTTCACCCTGATTCACCCCTCCCCTCTCAGGGTGTCCCGGGGTCCTACACTTGGCACACCTGTGGCCTGCACGAGCCCCGTGCAGCCAGCTATTGGACTCTCAGGTAGAGCCGCCTAAGTCACACCACTCGCGGTGCCGCTCAAACCTGCCACTGGCCCTCGAGCTGAGTGGTCCAAGTGGCAACCTCGGCTCGAATTGTCCATGCATTCTGCTAGACCGGTCCCAGTGGACTAGGCTGAACATAGTAGACTAAACTGCCCAACGGGTTGGGTCAGTCCTAGAAAGTCAGTCTCGGTCAATTCAGACCAGGTTGACCCAGACTGGGGTGGGCTGCGTCGGTCCGACTGGGTCATACCGGACCCATGCCAATACTGTTTCCTTTATTTTCTGGGGCCATATCTTTGGCCCCTGATTTTCATTTAACGAACTGTCAGTGGAACCAGTATTCTTGGAGCATAGTCATCCCTTTGAGTATACCCCACTAGAGTTCGGGGTATAGTTGAGTCATGGCTAGGTTGGTTCGTACCCGAATCCAACCGGGCCCTCAGGACTAAAATTCTAATAACTAACAGACTGGGCATCTGATTGACGCATCATCTGTTGCTTTGAGACCCTTATGACATGGCAGACCTTTGAGATACTTCTTCATTAGACTTCATGACACTTGGAGTATCAGCTTGTAGCTCGTGGATCGGACCATCCTGAAGACGAGGGAGCAGTGTACGAAGACCTAGTAGCTGAATGAGACATGACCACTGCATGACCGATTCGATTCAGAGTGACTCGACTAGCCCAGTGGGGAGTGCTACTGTGTGAGGCGGCAGACCCATGGTGGAGGAGGGCCACTGTGTGAGGAGGCAGACTCGAGGAACACGACAGGAGGAGTACCTCTGTAGTCTATTAGGGGGAGCGCTACTGTGTGAGGTGGCAGACCCCAGGTGGGAAGCATCTCTGTGTGACGTATCTGTCACACGATTCTAGATAGGAGGAGTACTTCAGCAGTCTATGGTTAGTGAGTAGGGCCTCAAAGTCGCGACCGGGCCATTGTACTCGACATAAGAGGAGTTCTCCAGCAGTCGTTGTTTCAACAATGAAAAATCATGGTTTGAGCTGAGACAATGACCTTTGTGTTTTCCTCATGATTGAGATGGGTTACTTGATACCTTAGATATATGTATGGGTATATACCTAAGTAATGTTTATCCGTTCAAATGATACAGTGTGGTTTATCCTTGTGGGATTTTGTGAGACCTTTAGGATATCAGGGTCCCTACTATGTATCATTATACTCACCCCTACATGGGATATTCCCGCACCTCGATATATTGGATGCAGACGACGGACAGTGCTGATGGATGTCAAGAGCGCCAGGACTGGACAGTACTCGGAGGAGGACCGTTCGACGTATCAGTACACGATGGAGTTTGATGAACGTGGAGTGCTGTAGAGGCCATATGAACCTACCCTTTAGGTAGGAACCCTAGAAAATGACCTAGTAGCTACTTTACTAGTTTTCAGTTGTACTTGTACTTTACTGTTGGGCTTGTATTTCTGGCCCCTTTTACTTTTCATCACTTATTCTGCATACAGTTTTGCTTCTTGTTTGCTTCCTCTTTTACTCTGGTTGTGTGTTCACATTTTATAAAGGCAATGCCTTCCCAGTTTTAGGGAAATATTCCTTTGGTGCAAGTCGTCAGCCCCTAGCCTATGGAAGGCGGGCTTGGGGTAGTCACGATACGGGCCTCAGGGTACAGTTCATAATAATTTTTATCATAGGAGTCGGTTCAACCGCAAAACATAGGACTCTGATCTTTTCTTTCTATAAAGAAATAGTGTTAAGGGTACTGAGTGTGGTTTTAAATTCAGGGAGTCCAGTGTTGGTGCGGCGGCCGACGTATCCATACAATAGGACCCTGACTACTGATTTTCAACTTAGTACATCAAAACACTGATTGTGTGTGTGTTTTCAAAAGTTTTCTTTATGTCATCTCAAACGAGGTCAGCTCATCGGGTATAATCTTCTGACTGTGTCGCAACTTTTCAGGATGCCTCCACACAGACAGCCAGTAGGAGTTTTGAGATATTACCCAATGACTATCCACCGAGTGATGAGGCTCTAGTACAAGTCCCTCTTACTACGTTAGAACCTTTGGGTGGTGTACCAGCAGCACCACCACCCGTTGGGTGGAATATTCCACCAGCCGCACTAGAGGACAGTGTACTCCGACTGAGCGCACTGCTCGAGTTCCAACGGTAGAGGTCTTCAATGTTATGAGGCGAGACAGATTCCCAAGTAGCAGAGGATAGACTGGAGGCGATTTCTAGAGTTCTCCGCCTAGTTGAGACACTATTAAAGAAGATGGTGATATTAGCTACCAGCATTTCCTAGTGAGTGACCATGAGGTTGGTCCGCAAAGTGATGGGGCTTTGGTATGTGGACCTTTTCCCGAGATTGTTCCTTCAGGTAGTGTACCAGCTATATCACTTCTTGTTTGTCAGGAGTTTCAACCGTTGGTTCTAGTTGATGACACGTGTAGGCTTAGTACCTTACACGCATTCCAGCACTAGATACCCCTCAGGTTCTGAGGTGAACCAAAATTACAGGTGACTGAGGACTGTCCTGAGGAGGTAGTTGAGAGTTGTCTAGAACTTCTACAGCTTCGGAAGGACTACATGTCGGTAGGTGAGTATTTATTGAGGTGTACCGATCATTCCTGGTACTCAATTAATATGATACAATCAGTGATTAGGATCTCGGACCTCTGAGTGATATGTGTTTAGGGAGATTCGAGCCAGCACTTTCTTTTTCCTCTATACATTCCTAACTATGTTAGGATGCTAGAAATAACCTTTGAGGATGAATGTTCTTTGGATGAGCGGATACAGTTAGTAAATGTTAGTAGTGGCGAAATCAAGAAAATAGTACTTGTCTCAGAGACTTAGGCATGTAAACTGTTTCATAAAGAGGATGTAACAAGGACAAATGAATTTTTAGGGCAGCAGATGTGGAAGCAGAGCTAGGAGAACAGCATGAGGTGGTGTAAATTTTGACATCTTACAACCACCCACCTTTTTAGACCCCACTAGGCTTAGAGAGCTAGATAGTAGAGGAATATAGTTGCATGTGGTCAAGGAGTGTGACCCAAGGGCTCTAGGAATGATTCGAGGTATGGAATGTGTCTACTACTAGTTGCCATATAAATAGACATAGGTTCCAATCATTCCATCCATCCACGAATATTTTCCCATACCTAGAGTTTCTTGTTAAACCGTTGACTTGACCCTCACATTTGGAGATACCTTTGGGAGGAGACTCGATAATCACACTTACGCTGACAGTGTGATTTTTCCATTGAGTCGAGAGTTTTGGTTGGATCCTCTTGGTGGAAGCCTCAAGCCCTTACGATGTTAGTTTGGGTATGGACTAGGAAACCACAGTTCATACACATATTGATTGTATTTGGAAATAAGGTTTTGGTTTATCTACAATGTTGAGATGAGGTTTTCCTTATTCAGAGAAAAAGGAACCCCAAGAAGCACAGGTTAAACTCATGCATAGGAGGGTGCAACCAACCACTCTTGAGTCATCCATCCTTACCCTTGTGCCAGCATGAGTTTTGAGTTTTGAGTTCATTGAGGACTAGGACTTTGAGATAGTCTATACTCCTGGGAAGGGGAACATTGTTGCAGATGTTCTCAGTAGGAGGACTGGTATAAAGCTTCTAAACAAGGCAACAGAGCAGCTGGCTACCTTATAGATATCATTTGTGGATAGGGATAAAGTATCCTTTCTTCAGTCTCTTACAGTCACTCCTCCCCTTCATCAGCGAGTCTGGGAGGCACATCATGTAGATACTGACTGTGAGACGCAACGTGCTCAGATATCCATAGGTCAGGAACCTGATGGATTTTATGAAGGTGGGCAGCACGTCACCCTTTTCAAGGGACATACCATGGTACCAGTTTCACTTCTGGAGGATTTGTTGAAGGAGTTCCACACTTCCCCTCTAGCTCAAAATCCAGAAGTGTAGAAGATGTACTAGGACCTTCGACGACAAAACTGGTGTCCTGGAATAAAGAAGGTTGTAGAAGAGTTTGTCTCTCGGTGCTTCACTTGTCAGAAAGTGAAGGTGGAGCACCAGGTACCAGTAGGTTTGGTTCAGCCTTTAGAGGTCCCATATTGGAAGTGGGATGGGATATCCATGGACATCGTGACAGGTATTCCATGTACATCCAAGTGTCATGACTTGATATGGGTAATCATTGACTGACTCGCCATGTTATCCCACTTCTTACCGATTAGTGAGTAAGTCTCAGTAGAGAGCTTGGAATGCCTCTATGTGCAGGAGATTGTGCATTTTCTGGGAGTACCATATTCTATTATCTTTCACCGTGACATGCAATTTACATTCTGACTATAGAAGGGATTGCAGTAATATTTCGGTACAGAACTTCGCTTGAGATCCACCATCCATCCTCAGACAGATTGGCATACCAAGAGGACCATCCAGACCCTCGAGGACATTCTCTACGCATGCGTCCTCGACTTCGGTCGTAGCTGGGAGGACCACCTACCATTGGTGGAGTTTTCCTAAAACAACAGTTATGACTCCACCATAGGGATGGAACCTTTTGAGGCCTTGTATGGACGACCTTGCAGATCACCACTGTGCTAGACATACCTAGTGGAGTCACTACTAGTGGGACTAGAGATGGTACGAGCTACCATAAAGAAGGTGCAGATCATCCAGGAGCAGATGAAGACTGCACAAAGCAGGCCGAAGTCTTATTCTGTTAGGAGACGGAGACATCTGGAATTTGATGGTGGTCACCACGTCTTCATACAGGTCTCGCCTCGACAAGGCCTACATAGATTTGGCTGATGCAGCAAGTTATCTCCAAGGTTCTTCAAACTTTTCTAGGTTCTCAGCAAAGTAGGCAATGTGTCTTACCGCCTAGCTCTTCCATCTCAGTTACACCAGGTGGATGACATCTTCCACGTATCCCAGCTGAGGAGATACGTGCACAAACCTTACCACATCATCGTCCATGGAAAGATGGACATTGATGATAGGGTGACATTCATAGAGGTTCTAGAAGTGATTGAGGATCGACAGGAGCGACTCCTGCATGGACGGTCGATTCCTCAGGTGTGTGTTCGCTGGAAGAATGGGAACCTCAACGAAAGCACATGGGAGTGGGAGGCTTAGATGCGTGCTCAGTACCCCCTTTTGATCCCTTAGTGTGAGTTGTAGCTTACAGGAACATAATACTCTGAGGTGGGGAGAATGTAAAGACCCATAATTCCTGTGGAGAATTTTTTTTAATACATTGAAATTTTACGAGTCCGCAGTTTTTTACGGTGCTTGATTCCGAGGCCCGGAGTGCCCAGAATCAATTTTTGAAGATTTGTTCGGGTAAATTCAGTAAACGTACGAGAAGGTTTTTATAACTTTTGAATGGGTGCTCGGAATTAAAATCTGTGAGCACCGTTGAACTCGCAGGGCCAGTTTTTTCTTAAGAAGACTTTCACCTCAACGTCATATGATCGGGAATGAGAGTTTGTTTTTGGGTTTCACGTGGATTAATAAAATAAAATAAGTGACAACTTATTTTATTTTTGTTGAACACACGCCTTGTGGTTAAGATGGTTAAAAGATTCACTTCGGAGTTGGTGGTGGGACCGACACACCCTAACCTCCCATGAGAGGATAATTGGGGTGGGGACCACCCGATCACCATAACCTCTTACGAGAAGTTATAACATGGGGTCCACATAGGGCTTAACCCCCCCATTTAATGGGAGGGGAGGAAACCTCTCAAATCTCCCTCATTAATGAGGGAGAACCTCTTGGTCTCTAACTCCCCTCTTAATGGAGGAGGAAAAAACCTCCTACAAACCCCCAATTAATTGAATGAAACCCCCCATTAACATCTTTAGGTTTAGTTAGGTCAGAACCACCTGGGCCTCTAACCCCTCGAAACTCCCCAAATTTAATATGCCAACCCCTCATGAAGTTAATTTGGTGGAGCCCATCCTCTCTTTTTGAATTTTGAATAATTCTTCCAACATCTTGAACTTAATTAAGTGGGGCCTACATAATTAATTCACGCCAATAGACATAATGGATTAAAATCTAGTATTTTCCCACATTTATACTCTCTTTAGTGGAGATATTAGGAGAATAGAATCCTCCAACAAAGAACACAAAGACACCGGCGATAGCGATTCTTCCTCAACTTCTTCCTCGAAACCCCCTTCCGATATGGGATCTCTTCGACGACCCTTCTTCCTTCATCTTCGTCATCAACGGACCGATGCACGAGATCAGAAGTGCTAGCGTATGGTGAACGATGACGACATCATCTTCCCCCACAATGATTGAACACCCGACAATTAAAAAGGTAGGGGTGTTTTAAGTATTTTAACGCTTTATCCACCCACGTTGAATCAACATCATGAGCTGCTTGATATCATTCAAACGTGGAGGGTTCAGGCCGAACAAACATGGCCCGAACCCTCCGAAACCTTTATGGTTTCGGAACCTTGAGTATATGGAAAAGTAATGATTGCATGGAAATGAGGAAATGACGATGAAAATAGCGAATAAAGGTTGTGCTACCTGCAGCCTCCGCGAACTGTGCCTCCGGCCGAGCGGGGCCCGACCAGCCTAACCGCGCGCTGCCCGGCGCGTGCCCCGGCCGAAACCGCGTCCTGGTCGGTGCCCCGACTGCTTGTTAGGTGTCGAACTGGTACCTAGGGCGCCTTCCCGATGCTCCCCGACGCCCCCTGGCGCCTCCGGCACCTAGGCTGCCTACCCGGCACCCCCACCCGGCGTCCAGGCTGCCTCCACGACGTCCACCCCCCCCCCTCCCACCGGCGCCCTGCCCCGTGCACATAATGCCTACCCGTTCCCCGTGCGGCCTGTTGTTGGCCTCTTGAGCCGAGTCACACCCTTCATAGTGTTGGCCGAACCTACCACTGGCCTTCGGGCAGAGTCACCCACATGGCGACCTCGGACTGAATTGTCCTTGCAGGCCGCTGGGCCGGGCCCTACAGACTGGGCTGAACTGAGCAGACTAAACCGCCCAATGGGCCGGGTCCAAACCAGAAAGTAATTCTGGGTCGACCCAGACCAGGTTGACCCAGACTAGGATGGTCCGAGTCGGTCTGACTAGGTCGGACCGAACCCAGGCCCATACCATTTCCTTTACATTCTTGGGCCATATCTTTAGCACCGGACGTCCGTTTGACGAACCGTCAGCAGTGATGGTATTCTTGGAGCATAGTCGTCCCTTTGAGTATACCCCACTAGAGTTTGGGGTATAGTTGATTCATGGTCAGGTTTGTTCGTACATGAATCTGAACGGGCCCCCGGGACTAAAATGCTAATAACTAAAAGACTAGGCATCTGATTGATGCGTCGTCTATTGCTTTGAAACCCTGATAAAGTGGAGGACCTTTGAGATACTTATTTGTGGGACATAATGACACTTGATGTATCGGATTTTTGCTCATGGAGTTGACCCTCCCGGAGATAAGCGAGCAGATTACGGAGACGTAGTAGCTGACTGAGACCTGAGGACTACTTGACCGATTCGATTCAAAGTGACTCGACTAGCCCGGTGCGGAGCGCTACTGTGTGAGGCAACATACACATGGTGGAGGAGCGCCACTGTGTAAGGTGGCAGACCTGTCATACTCAATAGGAGGAGTACCTTTGTAGTCTATTAGGGGGAGCACTGCTATGTGAGGCGGCAGACCCCATGTGGGAAGCATCTCTGTGTGACGTAGTTATCCCAAGGTACTCGATTGGAGGAGTACCTCAGCAGTATAAGGTTAGTGAGTAGCACCTCGGAGTCACGAAAGGGCCACTACACTCAACAGATGAGGAGTTCTCGAGCAGCCATGGTTTTGATAATGAAAAATCCTGGTTTGAGCTGAGTCAATGACCTTTGTGTTTTCCTCATGATTGAGAAGGGTTATTTGATAACATAGGTATATGTATGGGCATATACCTAAGAAATGGTTATCCGTTGAAATAATAATTATTGGTTTAAACTTGTTGTATTTTGTGAGACCGTAAGGGTCTTAGGGTCCCTACTGAGTATCATTATACTCACCCCTTCACTGGCTATGCCCGCACCTCGTTGTGTATGATGCAGATGACGGACAGCGCGAACGGAGGCCGAGAGCGCTAGGACTCGACGGTACCCAGAGGAGGACCTTTCGACGTATCGGTAAACGGTGGAGTCTAACGGATGTGGAGTTCTATGGAGGCCATCTATACCTACCCTTTAGGTAAGAACCCCAAAGGACAACCCAGTAGCTTCTTTACTAGTTTTCAGACATACCTATACTTTATTGTTGGGCTTGTATTTATGGCCCCTTTTACTTTTCAGCACAACTTCTGTATACAGTTTTTCATAGTGTTTTCTTCCACATGTACTCTAGTTGTGTGTTGAAATTTTATAAAGGAAATTCCTTCCCAGTTTTAGGGATATACTTTTTTGGCGCTAGTCTTCATCCCATGGACTATGAAAGGCGGGCTTGGGGTAGTCACGATACGGGCCCCGGGGTATGGGTCATGACACTTCATCCAAGTTTCAGGTGACTCTTTAAGGATTTTATGTTCATTTCCGACTTGAACATATTACAAATAGAACAACTGAATGATATTTACTCTATTTTTCATACCTAAAATAAAATATTACTTAAGTTTCGCTTGATCTAGGAATGGTTTTGGGATTTTGAGAAAATTCATTGTCATATTTTTTCACTACATTATTTTCCTATATAATTATATATTATAGATGAATATATTTTCAGGTCCAAATAGGCTAGGATGCAGTGGGTTTTTCCTTAGATCACATACTTATTGGATGATTTTCAATGTATGTGGTGATATTGTAGTAGATTAAACTAGATCAATTGTATATTGGGATATTCACTAATGTGTGTGTGATGGAATGTAAGTATTCATATATTTCAATTTCTATGTGGTGTAAATTCATTACACCTCATGTTTACATCGATATTTCCTTTTTAATTAATAACTATTTTGGGGATCTCGGTTGGGCCACCAATTCATGTCTCAGATCATTTTGGGAATAAAATAAAATATTCAAAATATTTATTGAGTGTGTATACATTCATTTCATTGGAATATTTATTCACATTATTATTTAATAAACCATATTTTCATGAAGACTACCTCATTTTTCATTATCCAATGTTTTATGAAAGTAAAATTTCATTCCATAATATTTTAAATTTTATTACCCTAAAATTGAAGATGAAAAAGGCATAAAACTTTTTACCTTGAAAAACAATAAAGGGAAACATGAGAAAACATAGAGTATCAGCTCAATAGGTCTCCCCATTATATGATTTAGAAAAAAGATAAGCTTAGAAAAGGGAAAGAATGGTTTAATGGTCTATCATACAAACCCCATAAAAATTAATTCATACTGACTAGGTCCTTTTACATTAGAAATAATTAGATCATTTTCGTTTCCTCTTATATATTGGTTTAGATAATCAATGATAAATGAAAAAAAATCATAATTTAGGGTACCTGATACATTTTGGAAATTTAAATAATTACTCCAAAAGAAATACCCCCTTTATGTTTGTCACCATGATGAATAACTTAACCCCTCATATCATAATATACTAATATGGTGTATAGTGATTGTACATAGGCCACCATATCTAGCCTCTATATACACATATGAGACCAGACATCCTAGAATAACCCACATCTCATATATATGTTAAAAAAAATATCTTAGGATCATAGTGAAAATGTCACTATATGAACACACATATATCTATCATCGTGTAAATTCATTGAAGGAAACCAAATTGGGATCTTCTTCCTCACAAGACCCATCGTGTTTCATAGTAATGATACAGATTAAACTATATCTACCCATCCTGTAACTTTTTGAAGTACCATAATTGAATATTTATGGATTGCATAATTTTTCATCACTAAATCAAGTAAAGCTAGTATCATGATTTAATCATTTAATTTCCATTCAGTATATTAGTGGAATCATTTAACATGATCTTACCACTCATCAATTTTATAAATTATGGTGTATTGTTGATTAGGATGGAATATAAGGTTGATTAAACTTTGGAAAGATTGTTTTCACTCATTTTGAATGAAGGGTAACATAAAAAACTAGAGTATGTCATTAGTTAGAAAAAATAAAAGAAGTTAAAAATAGATTTATTTTATAGGCTACATTCCACCAATACAAAAATTACATTCATTTATTACTCAAATTCATTAATGTGTTGTTGGATATTATATAGCACAATGAACATAGCTTTCTCAATATGGTGTAAACATTTCACTATGGAAGTGGAATATGATTCCTTATTCAAGTAATTGTTTATTATCCTTAGGTGGTTCACCATCTTTCATTCTGTATCACATAACTTTTGATGGAGGTTTTCCACTACTACAGTATATATATATTGATCGGGAATTATTTCTTTGATTCTTCCGCAAGACAAAGAAACTTTGTATGTAGTGTTTTTTATAGACCAATTCAATTTTCCATTTACTCAACCAAGCACATGAATTATTGGGAAACATTATCCAAATCCTACTCTTGGATAATTTATTTCCAGAATGCATCTATTTTATAATAATTGAATATTATATATCTTGAGACCATAAAAATTTATAGAATCCATTGTATATTCATACTCAGTTCTTCAATAGGGGCCCTATGAATAAATTTTTTATATATTTCCATGTTCATCATTTTACATTAAATTAGAATTCTATATATTCCTTGTATGGATTAGAGTCACTTTCATATATAGAGATGTTATCTGATACTAGACCCCACTAAGGGATCATATGATTTCTCCCCCAAGAACTAATTAGAATAAATAGAACCCCGACCACTATATGCTCATGAAGTGGGAATTTGGTGATGGAACAACCACAATGAGCTCTTATTCTGATGTTATTACTAATATAAATTGACCAAATAATGTATTTATTAATTAACTCTATAAATAGGTATAATAATAATATTTATAAGTCACTTTCATAATACTAACACAATTAATTTATGAATAATTTTTTCTTCTTATAGAAATGTATCTAAGGTTTTTTCTTCATATATTACTTATTTTACCACTATAGTGGGGTATTTTTACATCCTTGTTATTTTTTTTCCATAAATATGTTACATTGGACAATACATTCTTTAAATCCATTGAAAATTAATTATTTAAACCCTATTGTAACTATTTAGTGGTGATTATGTCTTATCCCATTGGGAATAACTTCATCTTTAGTGTGAGTGCCATGAATGTAGTAAAATACTCATGAAATTCAGAAAAAACAAAAAAAAATATAGAATATGTAGTGGATTTAATGAAAATACTGAATTAGATGATATATAAATAAGTCTACATTAGTGAAAAAAATGGATCTCATATTTATAGAGTAGAAATTGAACAACCTAGTTATAAATTATGGGAATTTAATTATCTAGTTTTATTTTATTTTCTAAAATTTCCATTTTATTTTTATCATCCATGCAAATATTTCACTGAATATATATTATATAATCCTAATAAATTCTTTTAAATGAACTTTTCATGGGTGAAGGAATCCTAACGTTTCCCTACCACACCACCCACTCATTCACGCATTAATGATAATATTTTTTATTTAAGATCAATTTCTCCGATAATCCAAATGTTACAACCATTATAGGATTTCTTCTTTATATTTTGATTATCACATGATTATGTAAATTTAAAAATTAATGTAATTTAGAAAAATTCTCATTTGTTCTTGGTGTTTGTAAAATTTATACTACCTAAAAATGAAGACAAAAATAACATCCAACATAAAGTTACACATGAATCATGGTACAATGATGACCTATAAAATATAATAACACTACTATATTATTTTCCAATAATCATGATTTTATCGTTAAAGTGATTTATGAAATCAATATCATACATCATAAAATGCATAATAAAATATTTTTTATATATAATGATTTTCTATCTAGAGGGATGATACTCTCACAATGATCCAATGATGCTCTACCACTTACTCCACCTCAAAGCATACTCTGATATTTAGTCTCTCCATGAGAATTTATTTTTTTTCTTCTACGAACTATATCCCCTTTAATACTCTAATTTTACATATTCATATTCAATAATAAATAATATTTTTGTGTCAATTCCACATGTCGAGATCACAGTCACAGATCTGAATATTACTCTGAGGCCTCCATGTAGCATGTTATTTATAAATTTTGGACCCCACTAGTTAAATAAGAAAAAGTCCACCACTATTATTTTTCCAATTAAAGAAATATCAATATCACTAATGACATTGATCACAACTCTATATGGTCATAACATGTTGAGTTCAAGGGTAATGAATAACAGAAAGGGGATTTCTTGAATCAACCTTCCTAAATTCAGATCCCATGTTCACCTTTTCTTGAAAACATGTTCCTATTTTATTATGATAATAGATAAGGATTTGATTTTGACCTTGTTTCAAAGACACCACAATTTGTAAAATTAGCTTTTCCTTTTTTATGCACCCATCTATATTTATTTTCTCGTACCTAGTCATAGCATTGGGCCTCAACTACTAATAAACCACAAGTGCCTCTAACAGTGAGGAAGAGTCTACAAAAATTCATAAAAATGGCTAGTAATTAATCCCAAATATCTTCAAAAAATAAACCATTATTATGTTTCAACATCAATAATAACTTATCATGGTTCTTAGAACTATATCAATATGTGTAAGAAAATGGCTACACTATAACATATCAAAATTATAAAAGAATAAAATTTTATCCAGTAGTGTATGAATACCATAACACTTATTTTAAATTTCCTACAATCAAAAATGATTTTATATTTTATTATGTGCAATGATTTTCTACAAAATCTTATGTTACATGTAAAACCGAGTATTACTGAACAATAGTATACTACTAATATAATTGTTTAACCTCAAAATTATCGCCTAACTGTTAGAGTGGAGGATGATAATTGGATTAACTAAATTATTAAAATATATGGTTTCCACTTGTTAATCCTAAACGTATTCCTTATATATAAAAACTAATCATTTAAATGAAATTGAAAAATTTCCTTAAAAACGTCATTTTTCTAAAAAAGAAATTGAATCTCACTTTACCCACATAATTTAAAAATAACTATTTAGAATTTTATAAAATTAACTGAACAAATATAAATATCATTTTTTAATGTGCAATAAAAAAATATCTTAGAGATACTTTTTTATATATTTATGATATGTTTTTTTTTTGATGACTTGTGAGGAATAATGAATTTTAATTTAAAACATCATTTTCATTTAAAAAATTCATAATCTAAAATTTCATAATGAATTAATTTTAATCTAATATTAGTAAAAACGTTATATAAGTTAATAAAATTTGGATTGTAAAATTAATTTTCATATTATGTTTTGATAGTAACACATTCTAAACATTTGAACATTCTCACTTTAAAACCCTTCTTTCTCATCGTATATAAAAGATTAATTTTAAATTAAATTCTGCTTCTTTTGTTGGATGAATTTGTCCAAATGGATTCCATATTTTGAATCATCCTAATTTATATAATCTAATAAGTTCAACCTAATTTTTTACAACAT
Source organism: Viscum album (assembly GCA_963277665.1). Taxonomy (NCBI): domain Eukaryota; kingdom Viridiplantae; phylum Streptophyta; class Magnoliopsida; order Santalales; family Viscaceae; genus Viscum; species Viscum album. The sequence continues at coordinate 1,541,886,335 of OY728161.1, read as the reverse complement.
TTATTAGTGAAAACTTCTAAAATTAATTATCTTGATTAAGGTAAAAAACAAGTTTATTGGGGGTTAAACTTAATATATAAAGGGTAAAATGACATAACAACTTGTCCAACATCCATTGTCTAGAAATATCTCATCCTTGAAAACATTATGAACTTTTTAATGATTTATTGGGATATTATTCAATGAATGTGACCTATATAATATTTTTTGTAATAAAAACAACAAAAATAACCATTCTCACCTTTAATATCTATAAATCGTTGAGACAGCTGAAAAACATCATAGTTTCAGTTATAAATATAATTTTTAAAGATAAATGTGTTTTTTTATCCTGATAATTTATTTTAGTGGTTTATAGCCGAAATAATTACTTTAAATTCTTATTAAACTCAAACACCCGAATTATTTTGTTAACAAATAAATAAAATAAATGATTCTAAAATATTAAAAGTGACGTAAACAGAATGAATTATTAATTAAAATTAATTATTTATATTATTATATTATGTTAAAGTGGTTTTAACATAATATATTACAATACAATCATTCAATTTTTTTAATGTAAATCTGTTAAATAATTTCAAAAAGGAGATTATTGTTATTTTATATCAATTGAACTTTTATTAAAAATATTAAAATTAATAAAAAACATATATTATTCTAAGTGTATAATATATTTAAATAAATATCAACAATTTTTCACTAATTGAATCTTTTTTATATTAAAATGATCATATTGACCCCTAAAATTAAAATAATAACATACTTTTAGGGTAAATCATAAATCGGGGATTTTTTGCATTACAAGAATTTATTTTAAAATTAATTTTACATAGACAAATTATATTTACTTAATAAATAGAATTTAGTATTTTGAATTCATATATATTATCTAATAACACTCATTTTAATTTTTTTGAGGGTAAATTAACAGGGTAATGAAAGACTAACAAGTTAACCTCATAGAAAACAATAAGTGTAAAATTGTGTAATCCTAAGGACTAAGGAATAATATTTTTAAAATTGGTTTGTTTCAGTATGGTGGAGTTGTTTATAAACCCCATAAACCCTGCCATTTATTATTATTAAATTCATAAGTTTCATTAGGTAAGGGAGACCTCTAAATAGTTATAACTTTTGAGTATTTTCAAAAATGTCATCCCTTCTCAATTATAAAAGGGAACTTACTCTCCACCATTTATCACACATTCAAACAATTTGGATCTGAAAATAATTTCCCATATTAGATATCAATCTCCCAAAATTTATATTATAAATTTATTTTTGTAAAAAATATTTCCTATTATGGATTTAGTTCAAAACTAAGGAGGATACCCGAAATAGATATAATGTTATTCAATGAACACCATTATTTTACTTCTTTCTCCACCTCCATAAATTTTTTTTAACCTTTAAATTATAATATAGACAATATAACCCATTTTATTGGATTTTTTATAATAAATTAATGAACTAAAACAACCTACACTTCCATAAAATGGTCTATAAAATCATTGCTCATGTGTTTGGTGGACTACCACATCGTCAACTGATGTCATTCGATATTTCATTGGAACCTATCATTGTAGGGTATTATGAAATATATAAAGTATATATTTATTAAATATGAAAAACGTTTACCTCAAGATTCATTATATAATATATACATTATTAGTTTCTTTCCCTTTGGGATATGATAACATTTCTCATGTGTATAGGGGACTACCACCTCATAAAGTGATGTGATTCGTCTTTCACTAAGCATTACATGGAAGGTTTTAAGTATAATGTTAATGATTTAAAGTTTTATAAATTAAATAATTATAATATTAATGAAATATCTAACAATATTTAAAAACAATTTATCAATTTTTTTCTTTTTTTCCCCTAAAAAGATTATGATGTCGTTCGTGTATGTGTGGACTACCTCCTTCACGAAGTGATATGATACACTTTAAATAACCAAACAAAGTGAATTATATTTATAATTATAAAATATGGTAATAGTGATATTTTTATCATAATTTGAAGTTAAAATATATCTTACCTTCTTTCTATAATGATCATTGAGAAATGGAACCATTACTCAAACATATGTCTGGCCAACCTTCTCTATGATCGTAAAAATATTTATTTTCCATAAGATCCATTCCTGGTTTTTCATTAAAAAAATTATATAAAAATATGATAGTTATATCATGATTATTATTCTATATATGATTAAATGGTATAATATGTGTAGGAATTGGATCATTTTTTATGAAACATGTATGGGAAATCAATGTGATAAACACTCGAAATAATAAAAATAATGAAAGATTATTGAAAAATGAAAAATAAAATTTTTTAAAAGTTTAATATATGGAATTTTACATATTTATATGGTTTGGATTTAATTTAATAACATGAATAAAACTACAATACATGTGGTTAAATAATGATCAACCCGAGGTAGGTGTAAATTAAGGGATTTCTTAACCCAGTTTCAACTCATTGGATTAAAATTCAATGTTGTTGATTAAATCGAACTCTGATTATGTTTGTAATTGACTTTTTATCATATGTTTTATTTATATATTTTTATGTTTATTTAAAAATGATAAAAATTATTTTTTAATTTTTTAATTCTCCCTTTAAAATTATGGACATTTTAAGGGTTTATTTCATAATCTAATTCAAATAAAGATTTTTTATTTCATATTAGTTGATGGAAGTTACATGATTTTTTTAATAAAGCATTCCATTTTATTCTCATGTGGTTATCAATGAAAAATTTCATGTTATAGTAATATTTTCCAACTCTTTTGTATTTATAATGTTTTATAAAAAAAATTAAGAAAATCATACATCTTTTCTATCTTCTGTTTGAAAAATACATTCTTCCCAAACTATGATTTCTAAAAAAATTAAAAAATTATTCAACTTTTAAAAACGATTTAGTAAAGTAATTTTCACCATTTTTTACTCCATATAAAAGTTTTTAAAGGAAATAATTATGATGTTTTTAAAAAAAAATTCCCATTTGGATTTTATATAAGGAATAATTGTTTAAACATCTAATAGAAAATGGGATTCTAATCCATAATGACCACTAAAATTATTTCGAGATTATTTTATATTGTTATGTGGTTGATTTAAATGAAATGAATTTTCTAAAAAATAACATTCAAAAGGGAATTTTTAAACAAAATATCTATCAATATGTTTTTCAAAATGAAAATTATATTTTCCTCTTCTGTGTTTTTAAAGAAATTATTATTAAATTTATATTCATTTATGAAAATAGCCCTTTATTATAACTCCAATGGATATATATTACATTGATATCTGCCTTGATATTAATATGTATGGTTTTTGATCATTTTTACTAAGGAAAATATTAACATTCACATACATGAACCGTTTTTATAGTCAATAAATTTCTATTAAGTGTATACAACACAATGATCATTTGGATTTAAATTTCCCAAAATATAAATATTACTTATCATGGATATGTTTATTTATTAAACTATGTATAATATATACAAGTAGTGTTATACATTGATTGTTATTTTATATATAGGTAAATACTGATAAATTTTTATCCATTACTAAATATAGATACATTATGATGAGTCATGTTATTTATGAATTAAATTAATTATTCATGATATAACAAATGCTTCAAACATGTATGGAATGGATTGGGGACCCGTTAATGTAAAACCCTTGAAGAATTTGTAGACTCGTGAGATGAAATTAGTTAGACAGAAACCCTATTCATTTGTAACAAGTATTTTTTATATATTCTTATGAAATGTTTCATGAGTATTATATCTAACCTTATTGTGAATGGTCTTGATGGTAACAGTATCAAGAACATAGAGAACCTGACTTCCAATAATTAATAACTTCTTTAATTTCATATATTATGGGTATCATAGATATTTTCAATATGAAATTATATCTGGATTCATTACAATCATTGATTACTGATTATATTTAATGTTTTTTCTGTTATTTACCCTGAAAAAATTATTATGTATTATATTTTCCTAATATTCAAGTAATTTTAATGGAATGCGCTATTTTATTACTTGGTTATACTAACTATTCAAAATTATCTATATAGGATAGAGAATCGTTGGTATGGAATATACCAATATTTCTCTAAAATGTATTTTAAAGAGTTATTAGTAGAGGCATTTACCAATGGTTTTCATTAAATCATTTTTATAAGTATAGTTTAATTTAATGATACCAATTTTTTAAAAAAAATTTCTATATATCTACCTTATTGGTATAAAACTATTGTAATATCGATCTTCCATCTATTTGAACTGGTGGAAAAAGATATTCCAATGGTTTTAACTGTTAGAAAATAATAATACCAATGGTTCTATCAGAACCATTGGTATAGATCTATATTTTCGAATAAATTTTTTTTAAATAGACCTCCCATAAAACTGCATATTCCAGCACCCCACCCTTCCCAAACAGTTGGCTAAAATCACAACATTACCTGACCATGTTATGCTTATATAAAACATTTTCACTAAACATCACAGAAAATTATACAACAAAGATAACGTAATAAAATAATAAATAAATTGAACTAGTGATAACACACATTCAAAATATTACATATATTAATACCCAACTAATCATCAAATATTTAATTTCAAAAATAGAAGTTAAAAATGTGAAATTTAAATCTCTCCCTTATCCCCATAAAGTTCACTACCTTCACCATCATCCTCACCATCATTCTCACCGCCATCCTCACTTTCATCCTCACCATCTTCATCACAGTCATCCTCGCTGCCATCCTCATCATTATCCTCCCCATCACCATTGTTATTTTGATCTCCATTTCCATAGCCATCACTATTACCATCATCCTGACCATATCAATCATAATCCTTAAGAACATTATCATCCTAAACACTACAAGGACTTTCTCTCCATGCACTCTATAATGTAAACATCATGAACATATATGTATCACTATCTATAGATGTATATAATAGATGTGTCTATAAATTTCATGAATATGTTATTGGCCTTTTAACTATGGTCATGCTCATGTATGAGAATTTTTTGGATTCTTATATCCTGTCTCGAGACTCTATTTCCTATACATGGGATGTTTACAACTTATTTCTATTATAACTTGCACATTTTGAGGGCAAACAACTAGTGGGGATAACACACTTCACTGGTTTATAGTGTACTATTCCATGGTTCTCATCTCCCAAAACCTGAGGTCAATTATCATTTTGCCCAAATTTTTTAGTATCCTACTCATCAAGGGCCTCAAAAGAACAGTTTTATAAATTTAAATGGAAAAATTAAATTGAAAATATATAATAAAATTTAAAATTAACAAATTTAAACATATAATCTATTATAGTCTCTATTTTTTTAGCACATTTCCATCTTTCATTTTCTTATCGACTAGTCCAATTTTTCTCAAGGAACATGTCCTTCAATATTCAGAACCTCCCTCTATATTTAAATTGAATATAGAAAATCATAATTCAATATAGGTTATTAATAATTAATTTCATAATGAAAATCTAGTGGATATATGTTGGGACCACATAGTGTGTAAGGTTGTATTTATTTTCAATAGTTTCCAATGAAGATCAAAATGAAGGAGATCAAGAAGTACTCCATTTATATAGAGGAATGGAAATTCAAATTATTTTTGTATTGATTGTATATTCAAAGAACTTGTGTCAATCAAAGGTGCCACATTATTTACAATAGTGAAGAATTGTGAGGTATAATCCATCTGAGGATGATTGAAGAAGAATGGGGATTTGATGAATACTATCAATTCGTCATGATTTCATGAGAACCATGCAAGAACCTACTTGAAGAATTGAATCATATGATTTGAATGAAGTATAGAATTATAGTTGAATAAGAAGAGTTGTTGATGAAGGAAAATCATAGAAAAGAAGCCTGAAGGTTATGGTTGAAGAATATTTTGAAGGTAGCACAGTTTCCATGTGTTTGCAAAACTTTTGGGCCTAAAAATCGAAAAATGCAGACATGGGTTATTTGTAAAAGTAGGTTCTCGCAAAGAGGAAGGGGTTTTTGGAAAAGGTGGTGTGTGCGTAAAATATTTGAGTTGTGCGCGAAAAAAAAACGTCGTGCACAAAATAGAAGAGCGAGGCTTTTTTGTGCAAGATGTATTTCCGAATCAGAACATCGAAAAATGGCAAAGGCAAGGGAAGCACGAAAAAGCCAGAGAAGTGCGTGGAAAAATATGAATACGTGCAAAAAAAATGTTGCACTAGAAATATTTGCGTGAGTTATTCAAGCAAGTAGTGTCTGGGATTAAAAATACTTAAAATTGGAAAAGGCAAGAGGCATGGGAAAAATCAAAGATGTTCACACCATGTGCTCGGAAAATCAAACTGGTGCACGAAATTTTTTGTGTGTGAAAAATGTGGGTTTGATGTTATACGCGCAAAGGAGTCATCAGGTTAAAAATGATGAAAAATATCAAATTCATGAGGTTCGCGAAGAACCTAGGTGGTGCGTGAGAAAAAAGTAAGGTGTGCATAATATAAAGAACTGAGAGACGGTTTTACGCACAGGAAGGGGTTTTACACGTAGGGTAAAAAATGCCTATAAATACAAGGTGAACACCTCCCATTGGTGTGGCTCGACACTTGGACAAATCCCGAGCACTAACACACAGAAAAATTGAGGTATAGAGTGGTGCATGAAAATAAGAATGGTTGCGTGAAAAAGAAGGTGTTGTGCGAAAAAGGTAATTTCTACATGAAAAAGTAGTGTTTCACGAAAATCCTTTTTCACGCTAAATTTTTTTTTATGCACAAGGTTTGGATTTTACGTTAAAGACATCGGTAAGGCTTCGTGAAAAATTTTGGGGTCTCGTTGGCCTTTTATATGTGCTTAGCACTCTCAAATCTACTTTGCGAAGAGAGAATAATAGTGAACCATTTGGTTTTACGAAGAGAAGTAGTACTGCACGCACATGACTGGTGTTTAACACCCTCCTTGTGATTTGAAAAGAGAAGAAGAAGGATTCATGAAACTATACTCATATCTGCATAGAAATAGAGAAATATAACGATACACTCAGGTGTCGGTATTGGGAATTAATGGAAGAGAAGAATAAGATTTAGTGCATTCAGTTATTTCACTAAAATAGAAGATTGAATACAAAAGAGCATCAACTCAAGACTTTGATGAAAGAATTGTTTCATGATGAACAGGAGACAAAGACTTTACTGTTTAAATATTTAGGAGACCTTTACATCTATAAAATGAGTGGGACTTCACCAAAGGCAGTGAGCTAGGGGGAGTCAACGGGAGTGACCAAAGAGACGTAGTAAGCTATCCCTAAACTTATGTAAAGGCATTTATCCTAGGACAGTGTGACTATGCCTGAAGCATTGTAATCTACAACTAGTGAAGAAAAGTTGAATTAGGTTCGACCGGAAACCTATCAGCATATGCTCCTAAGACGTATCCCTTAGTGGTGAACAAAGTAAATGGGTTATTTCAACTCATTGCATGTGAATGTTCGATTACTGATCATATTTATCATACATGTCTTACAAGTTCATACCAACGTGGGGAAAAGATCCATCACATTAAGAGAAAATGTTGACACCCTGATTCCCCCCTCCCCTCTCAAGGTGTCCTGGTTTCCATGAACATACATGATGATTGAATATGATTTTCTATAATTAATGATATAGTTATTTTAGCATGATATAATTTTGTTAATTAAATAAATTATATATGATAAATTCATAGAATTAATAATATGATTAAATAATTTTTTTGATCAATTAAATTAATTTCCATTTTAAGTATTCAAATTTTTATATATATCTTTTCCGAATGTAATTTCAATATAATTATATAAAATGGAAATGGAATGTCTTTATTGAATAATATTATAAATATTACATGTATAATATGGTATAATGGAAGGGTAAAATGTATGATATATGTGTACCTATTTTTATGTTTATATGTTTCTATTAATTAATTTGAATGGGGTTAAAATAGAGAAATACATGTTCTGTTTTTCATTGATGGAAATTTTTTAAAGAATATAATTAATATAGGTAATAGTTTTTGTAAAAAATAAACTTGAAATAGTTGGATATATTTTTATTTGGTTAGTGAATGATAATGTTTTGATAGTATCAGATCATGTAAAATTCAATATTTATTTTCTAAGAGGTTTCAAAATCATTTTTTCAAATGGTGTGTATATTTTTTCCATTTGGGTTAGTTGAAAATAAAAGAGGTATAGTTTATTTTATATTTTCATTCATGTTTTTATTTAAGTTATTAGTGGGTTCTTTATATTTTCTAATTAGAATTAGAATTATCCTTTTAATAATTGAAATGATTGGTAACATACCTTGAGGTGATTGGTTGTGACTTTCGTTGAGCTTATAATTCTACAATCTAGTATATTCTGGTTAATATGATAATCATATTTAGTTATTTCCTATTTTTGGATATGATATTAGCTATAAATGGGAATACAGATGTGATAAAATAAATTTAATAGATTAATAACAATAATATATGTGAAATTATATTATTTTAATATTTTAATATTTTATGGAATTAAGTATACTATAGAATAAAATGATTTGTGTGATTTAATAGCGACCTTATGTGAAACAAAATGTTTTACGGTGTTTTATATTATTGAATATATGTTTTGGAAATGTGACTATCTATTATTTAATAATGATTCCAGGTTATTTATAGGGTTAAATTGATGGAATAGTGTTTAAGGTGATAAAAGGTGTCAATTTTTTAGTTAATAACACTAAATCACATTGATGTTTTATAATTCTATGTATTAATGGTTTTATTGTGTGGTAATTGATCATTAATTATTTATAATGATTTTTTTAAAATCATCATCAGGAATGATGACAAGTTAAAATTTTTTAAAGGATATACCTGTTTTTTTAGGTTGAATAAATTGTATTCATGATTTTCTTTTTGTCACGGATTTTGCAAATTAACTCATGTTTTAACTTATTTTGATTATTTTTTATGAACTTTGATTCTCATTAACACTCTATTTCTCTCATAATATTCGGGTATTAAATTATTCACTATTTCAAATAAACTTTTCTATTTTTTGGTATCATTACTACCACATAATTAATATATTCCATAAACAAATTATTTTCTAAGAATTTGATAACCATTGGTCCATTTCAAATTATAATCCTCTATATTCTGATTCTAGTTTAGTAGATTATTGAATCATTGTGCTCTTATATATTCTGCAGTCCCATTCCACACAAACATTTTTGTTGTTGTTCAATATCATTACCTTATTTCAATTATTTTGTGTTTAACTTGTGATTATATGTTATACATGAACTATTAATTTTCTATGTAATTTCATAAATGTTTTTTGGAATAGAATTTTTTTTATATTAATGATTAATAATCTATATATTTATGGTAAATTCACATTCTACTATTGTTTCGATGTGATGGGACTGTGGATTACCAAGTTTAAAATAATGAAATAAATAGAATAATGGTAAAATAAAAATTTTTAACATTCTAATATTTTATAAAATGATTCAGTTAGATAAATTAGGACTGGAATTGATTTTTAATTTGGGAATTAGATGTGTTAGGTGTTTCTAATTATGAATCAAATTTATATTTTATGTTAATGGATTTTAATTTATTAATGGGATCTATTAATTATGTTGTTTTTTTGTTGAAAAAATAATTTCTATTGTAATGATTACAATCTAATATGAAAATAAATGTATAATAATGAACATTCCAAATAAACTATAATATTTAATGATGTGTCTGCGTGATGTGTGATGTGAGTTTTGTGTTCCCTTTTATGATGTGTTTTTTGTATGATTTTTTGTTAAAATACCACTATTATGTCGATAAATGTGTGTGAGATCATATAATTATCAAACATTAAAAAGATCCAAGAAAAAGGTGCAGTCTATCCTAGAAAATTATTTTTATGTTAATTATAGTTTTATATATATTGTAAGCTTAAAATATTCTTTGGTGGGTGATGAATTTTTTTGGGGAACTTGTAATTTCATATGTGATGGATGTGATTAAGTGTATTAGAATCAATTCCCAAGGTATAATCCAAAATAGTGTTTTTCTAAAACTAAAATGAAGGAAATATTACCATCTTTTAATTAAAAAAATAACCGTATTTTTTGGATAGTTATGAAGATGTAAAATATTTGGCCCCGTAGTAGATGATTTTAGAATAATATATAAACTTATAGAGTTCAATATTCACCTACACCAATAAGAAGAAATGATAAAGGGATTCAAATTTAAAATAAGAGAGATAAAAATATATTTTCCTAAAAAAAATTTGGATACGTAGAAAAAAAATTAGAAAATGAAATCAATATAGTTTCGGTTAATATTCAGCCATTTCACATTTATCTATGAATGTGTCAAAAAAATATAAAGATAAAAATAAAAACATTATTTAAAAATAGTTTAACGTAATGATCACTTAGTTTATGTACAAAAGTGATTTATTAAGAATAACTCACATAAGAAGACTACGAAAAAAGTTCCACAAAAAATAATAATATTGTTATATTATAGAAGTAGAAATTATCTGAACCATTTAGATAAATCTTTGAGTGCATGAAATAATGGACTTATTATAATTAAAAATAATTAATCCATCCATGAAAGAAAGAGTATGATTGGTTTGGTGGGATAAATTAATGAGAATCCATTTGAAATTTCCAAGCAAGCTAACAATGCTACTAAAGCAGATATGATCATTTATCTAGACCAATTGGAAATATAATGAAATATGGAGGAATCAAAATAAAGAGAAATAAATGAAGAAAAATAATGTATTACAAATGAATAATAAATTGAATTTTATGATATATTTTTAGTATAGGATGACCCAAAAACACATAAAATTTTTTTGTGAGGTTTATGAAAGTTATATACCTTTAAGGGACAATTTTTACATACTATTATCATAAATATATATTCAAAAGATGAATAATCATACACAAAATGATCCTTATAATCTTATTTCTATATATCAATGATGGGGGACTATATTGTGATCCAACAACATAGTGGTTACTTTTAACATATCTTCACCAATCATCTATGTTCATGATCAATGAATAAAAGGTGCATTGTATTTAAGCTCTGTATGTTTATTTTATATTATTCAAACAAATTATCTCTCTAATTTTTTATGTTTATAAAATTTTTATACATTTTTATTTTCATTTACATATATTATAACCATTCCCCACTGAACAATTTCAAATAACCATTTATGAGGAACCCCACTCTCTTTTCTCATAGTATCTTAACTAGTACATATGATATTAACCCATCTTTAAGATATTATATAGGATTCCACAAGAAAATATTATATATTAAACTCAATTTTTAATTTCCCAATAATAAATACTTCTTTACAATACACCAAACTATATAATTATTCAATATTGTTTTTTGGGAATAATATCCAAAGAATCATTATAAATTTCAATTAAATAAATCATATTTCCCTAACATATTAAACTATAAAATTAATAAATGTGTTTTTTATCTTCTTCCTTTCATGTCCATGAATAATAGTTCTCCCAAAAGTGTTAATTTATTTTATCACAAACTTGTTTTTTATATCATTGTAACACTTCCTCAAATATAATTTTATGCAATAAAAACCAATATGATAATGAAAATCATTTTAATTTTTATTCAAATAACTAAAATTCCAATAATAACATAAACCCAGTATTCATTCAATAAGAAATCATTTGTAGATAATTTTCTACTGGACACTTGTTCATGATAGGTGATTCCTCTAAATCATTACCGAATCTGAAATTCCAACCACTTTACAACTCATGCTTATATGTACTCTGCAGACCACCTAATTCCATGAGATGTGATATCGTCACAACCCCCCCCCCCATAAAAAATTATAATAAGGATGAAACCAAAATATTATTTCATATTATTAAAATAGTCATATAAAATTAATTCCAATAAATTTTCTTAGCTGTATTTCTGACCAATCATTATAATTTACATTATTAGGAAGGTTTCTCTAAAATAGTTTCCTGATGGAAATGTTGTTAGTGTATTTAGAATGCATCAAGTACTACATTATTGAAAAGTCTTTCCAATCATTTTATTTTACTTTTTGTACTCATCCATCAAATTAATGTGTTGGTTCTACACCACATGCGTGTGTGTACACCCATGCCTCTTATTGGAAGATATTGAACTGAAATAAAAATTTATTATATCAATAAATCCTACAATGGAAATAAATTATTGACAAAAACATTGAACAAGGTTCTATAAATATAGATGAGGTAGTCTAATCAGTGGGTGTACATGGATACCTATGATTTGAAGGATCATCAACCTATATAGAAGGAGTGACACCCAAATTCTTGCTTCGGTGGCTCATAATGTTCAATACTAGAATTTGAATGATCATAAACATAGTGGCTTGAGAAGAAGGAATTAGAAGTAAATGAATATATCATTAACATCTTTGTAAATTTATAATATATGTGGGGTGTAAGATCTATCATAAAATATCAAAAAAATGGTGAGGGGAATGAAATGAAAATAGGGGTAAAACCACGGGTGGCCCAAATATCTTAGGTTCCAATAACAACATCATTTATTCATACTAAATAATGTGGCTCACCTTCCACGTGGTGTCTCCTTGCTTCTCAGCTCCCTCTGATTTTCTACAATGCTCCTGGTTCATTTTATTTATTTGGTATTGGTCCTCATCTCCCTCGCTTCGAAAGCACTACCCATTTACGCTCCCTTCCACTGTTAACACGCTGCCTCCCATTCCCAGTCCCCGTCTACCTTCCCTACTCCACCTACTCTACCATCTCCCCCTCCATATCCAATATCCTTGTGTCCATCTCTAACTATTTTGGCTCATCCTATACATCCTCTGCTTATGTTTCCAACTTCTGTCTACTCAGCTCCACCTTCTGTTCAGTGTATGTGTGCATATGCATTCTACAAATCCTGGAAAACCTATTCCATAGAGCTTCGTCAGCTTCATAAAAAATTCAATCCCCTGTTAGGAATTTATTTTTTGAAAACATTGATTCAAATATCCTTCCATTATAATATATATAGTGAATGAATTTCCTTCCCTCTGATCACATTCTCCCTCCTCTCATCTCCTCCTACAATAGGTTCTCCCATAGCGACAATAAGGTCAGATCTGCCACCCCCAGGAAACCCATCATCATCCGGTGAGGCCCCTAAGACTGGTTATCTATCTTGATCGAAGTCCCTATTAATGACACCCTTGAGTCAAGGCCCATTGGGTGAATCCTCTACTTCTTTTCATAGATTGATGGTTTCTAGAAGATGCTCCCTAAAAGATGTTCTTCTTCACCCTCATCCCTTTTTTGTACCCAATGCCCCTTTATTTTGTAAAGTGATTATAAATTCCCCTCAATCAGACTCAATGGTGGGATACTCCAATTTGTATTTTCCTCTCGACTTTGGTTTCCCTGCATAGATGGATTTTGGTGGCACTATTTGGTCCTGGTAATCCCTCGATGTCTTCCATCTAGAAATGTGTGGCCTCATGGGGCCTTTGGTTATTGAAGCGAGTCTTGGATCTGAATAGGATGTTTTTCTACATTATCCATGGCATTAAGGATGATTTCATAGTCATTATGTCTCATAGATCATGCACGATTGGGCGATGTAACTTCAATCATTTTCCTTGGATGATGGAGGCCATCAAGGATTTGATTCCCCTCAATTTGGGTTATGGATCCACACTCTAGGTACATGATTTGTTTTTGTTCGGGCTCTCCACTCAAGAATTTTCCCACTAATCCAGTTGTCACCAATTTTGATAATGCCTTGTCTTGAATCATTACATTCATCTATCTAGAATGAGTGTTATAAATTGGAATTGAACTTGGGGAACTATTTGTTTAGAATAATCCCTCACTTTCTTCCATCCAGAACTGTGTGGCCTCATGGGGCCTTTGGATGCTGGAAATGGTCTTAGATCAGAATAAAATGTAGTTTTGCATTATCATTTCATCAAGGGATGATTTTATAGCAGTTTGGTCTCACATATCCCATGTGAATGGGTGATGGAACTTCAAAAGTTTTCCCTTAACGATGGGGGAACATCAAGTATTTTATTCCCCTCATTTTGGGTTAAGGATCCACACTCTAGGTACATGGTTTATTTTTGTTCATGATTTACCACTCTAGAATAGTTCTAATCATATGATTGTCACCAATTTTGATCATTCCTTATCTTGAATCATACATTCATACCACCAGAATGAGTGATATAAATTGGAATCGATGTGTATTCTCACTAATTTTCAACATTATGATTTTAGGGAAATTCACTATTTTTTAAAATGAAATAAAACTTGTTCTTCTTTTTCCCCATATTTATATTAATTTTTTATATTTTCTCACTTGAGTAGGAAGTGGTGGGTCTATAGAGACCTCGTACACCTCTTAAGAATGTTATAAATTTTATAATTTTCAAACATATGTTTTTATGCTCTTTGAAGTTGCAGGTTTATCATTTAAGAATCCATTTTATTAGAATGAGGATGAAAGAGAGATAAGGCATGGTAATAAAGTGATGCTATATTGTTATAATTTTTTTGTATAGGAATTGATGTGTTTTTCACTAATTTATCATTTTAATGATTTTAAGAGCATTGACTATTTTTTACAATTTAAAACACATGTTCTTATTTTCCTCCCATATTTATATTTATTATTTATATTTTTAAACTTGACAAGGATGTGGTAGGTCCATTGAATCATCTTACACCAATTAATAGTGTTATACATTTTACATCATTCAAACATATGTATTTATATTATGTGAAGTAGAAGGTTCATCATATGGAAATGAATTAGTTGAGCAAGAGGTTTAATGAGAGATAAGGTGTGGTAACAATATAATGATATATTGATAAACTGGTTTGAATAAGTTGGGTTTTCTTATGATTTATGTTTACATAACAATATTTCATATGTTCCTCAGTGAAATGTATTTTTTGATGTTGGTTTATATTGATGTTATTGTTTTTTTCTCAATTTTTTTCGTATTTCATTTTCATATTCCATAATACATGAAATAGGAGTTTGAATCCCATATTTCATTCCCTTGTTTAATTTCCTCTCAATCATTGGTTGGTTTTTGTACGATCTGTTTTTGATGCTCACATTCTCCAGGTTTGTCCCATCTTTATAATATTTTGCTCACCTCCTTCTAATTTTACATCAGTTTGTATTTATTTTCACATTAAAAAATTATATTTGACTTGGATATTGGTCACACCATCCACTTATTATGATATTTTTCTATTCATTTATGGTTTGATGGAACAATTATGAATTATTATGGTAAATACAACCCACCCTTTTAATTATTATATTCCTCCCTTAGGATTTTATTTGAATTTTATATTACATAAATGTATAATCTTATATTTGTTTCTTATTGTATGAAAATAATTTTATTTTAACCAAAATAATTATACTGGTTCATATTAGTTCACACAGTTTCATAATGTTAAAAATATTTGTTAATTTTTTAATATTTGTTTTTTAATATACACACATAGAGCTATGAAAACCCAACTATGCACTATTTTCTTCCCCTATATTGTAATGAAATTTATTATTTCAAATTTTTTGTGAATGATGATTTCATCTTTGTCACTTCAGGATTATGTCTGCACCAAACATCAATTATTTCTACTTGAAATGGTTTTCCTGATTGTAGATCCTTTTTGGTAAATTTTTGTATTATGAAAAAGTTTTATTTAATTCCAATATTCATTAAAAGGTTTTCTTCATTATGATGTTTTATTTAATAGCGTATCATTATGATTGGTTTTCATTGGGTTGTAACTAGGATTGTATAAATAATTTTAGTGTTTTTATATCGAATTTATAAATTTTTTTATCATGAATTTGTTTTAACAGACGTTTTTACTATTTTATTCTGAATCTTCATAGATATATTTAAAGATTATTTATATTTTATTTCTCATACATTCCCTGAAATCATAATCATATATGGATTTTTAAATACAATTGGTTTATTGTGTTATTCACGTTTTTTCTATACACAGATTTAGAAGCGAAGAAAATCGACATTAAAAGTTAAATTTTACTTAAGTTTGTTCATCAAGTGATCATTTACCCATCTAAATTCTATCATATGTTTCCTTGTACTATTCATACTCATGATTAATTCATTTCTCTAGCATCATTTTTTTCATTCCACATGTTATCATTATTTTCATCAAATCAATGCTTGGTGAATAGTACTGACCTATAGCTGGTTTGTTTTAGTTATAGTCATACACGGAGAAAAACATTTTTATGGTTCCCATTGTTTACAACATTACCTATATTGGGGTTTATAATGTGACTCCTTTTATTTTGGGGTCCTGTAGTTTATTTTTAATTCATGGTACGTGGAAATGATAAGGTCTGGTGGACATATTTACCTAACATGATTTCTTAAGTGACTTAGTGAAAGGTATTTTTTAATGTTGATTTATATGGGTTTTCTTATGTTTTACTTCATTGTTTTGGTGTTTCTTTTCCATATTCCACAATAAATCAAACCCGAGTTTAAGGCCCTTATTTCATTCCATAGTTTTGCTTCTTCTCAAACATTGGTGGGTTACTGTAACATCTCTTCTTTACTACTCATGTTTTTAAGTTTTTACTATCTTTAAAAACAATTATCCTTTACTTATACTTTTAAATCAATTTTTAATGATTTTCGCATTTATTATTCATATTTGACTTAGATATTTTTCACGCCATCCACCTATGGAGATATTTTCGTGATCATTTGTTATTTGATGGAAGAATTATGAAATATTCTGGTACACACAACCCGTCCTAATAATTATTATGTTCAACTATTACGTTTTCATTTGAATTTTGTATTAGTAAAATTTATAGGTTTTTATTATTCCCTTATTTTATAACAATGATTTTATTTTAACAAAAAAATTATAATGGTTCATATTATTTTATACAGTTTAATATTTTTAATAATATTTTTTCATTTTTTAATATTAGTTTTTTCTAATATACACAAGTAGATCTATGACAACTCAATTGTGCACTACTATATTCCCTATGTGTTACTGAAATTTTTCTATCATATTTTTTTGAGAACTATGCATTTAGGTTTCTCTCTTTAGGATTCTGTCCACACAAAAAATAAACAATTTCTCCTTAATAAGGTTTTCCTCATTATAGAGTCTTCCTAGAAAAATATTTGTATTTTAAAATAAGTTTTCTACATTTAACTATTCTCTCTATTATGTTGTTTTATTTCATAGTTTATCATTATGACTGGTTTATATTGTGTTCTAACTAGGTTATAATTAATTTTAATGATTCTAAATTGTTTTTATAGATGTTCATTGATCATGAATTAGTTTGAACATCATTTTTTTGTTTTACTCTGAATCTTCATAGATCTGTTTAGTGATTATTTTATATTTTATTTTCTATACATTCCCTGAAATCATAATAAGATATGGTTTTTTTCACTATAATTGGGTTATATTATTCTTTGTTTTAGTTTTGTATACAGCTATGCATAAGGGAATATGATCAACATTACAAGTAAAATTTTACTCAAGTTGGTTCATCAAGTGATCAAGTAACCTTCTAAATTGTATCATCTTATTTCTTGTACTAGTCATACTCATCATGAATTCATTTTTCTAAAATATTTTCTTTCCTCAAGTGATCATGATTTTCATCGACTCAACCCTAAATGAATAGTACCAAGCTACAACTAGTTGGTTTTTTGTTGTATTCATATATAGAAAAACACATTTATGGTTTACATTGTTTATATGTTTACCTATTTTGGGGTCTATAATGGGACACACTATTATGTTGGGGTAATGTTGGTCTATTCTAAACTCACGGTATATGGAAATGAAGGAGTCTGTTTGGTTCATGATAAACACATTTTATGTGGTGATATTTTTTTGTTATAAATAAAAAAATACAGTAAATCTATAGTTTGAAATATTTATTCCTTAATCTATTTTCCATTTTCTAGATTTAGTATAATAACTAATGTTTGAAATTATTATATATATTTAGTAGAGTACTTTTTTATTTATAAGGTGTAATGATTCCATAGTTTATTATAACCCATAGTTTATAGTAATACATAAAGATATTTAATATTTATTTTTATTTTGAATGCTAATATATTTACAATGGTTATACAAAATATTTATAACATAAATGTTAAATGATTAGGAATTTTTATAGGGTTGGATAAATATTTTTTTTTATTGTTTGTATTGTACACTTAAATTTTGGAATTCTACTTCAATCAATTAGGAACACCTACCATAAAATGAACATAATGTGGCTGCTACAAAGCTTTGTTTTATATGGTACTACTCGCATTAAACATCATGCATTAATATCTGATTTCACTTATATTTTGTATATAATTTATCAATATTCTTTTAATTATTTATTTATAGACTTCATTAAAGATTTTTATTGTATTACTAAATTTCTTTTATTATTATTTATTTTATGATTTCATGTATATATTGGTTCGAATTAGGAATAGTTTAGTAAATATAAAAGAATTTGATCTATAGATTCTTACATTATGAAGTGATTAGATGTTCATATTCATTTTTTTTCTATTATTCAGTTTTAAAAATCTATATATCCCTAATTTTTCTTCATTTCTTGATTCTACTATTTCAATTTATTTTAATATATATATATAGGTTAGTTTACTGGTACTCTTTATATATATATTCAATATGATTAATATTTATTCATTTAGATTTATTGTTAATTTAGTAGGATTCATTTGTACTTCCAAAAGGCTAACTGAATGAAATTTTTCTTGGTTTTAGATGACTCAATTTAGTTGGGTTTTATGTTGTTTTATTAGATTATGATTTTTTTTCTATTGGATTAGTGTATGATCATGTTTATATTCATTCCATTCACTATTTATTTTCCTAGTAATTTTATTTCATTTTATGTTTTTGGAAATGAAGGTATTTAATGATGATCGTTGAAGATAATATAAAAGTGAATTCTTCAGTTGGACATTAGTTTGATAATGGATTCTTTGGATAGCAACACACAGAGGAGTTTATACAGACTGTATCTCAGCCTTGGGATTCCTCATATTTTATGATGTTAAAAGTAAGTGCATGTGTTTGTTTTTTATGTTTGAGGATGCAGAAGATATAGATGAAAATATAGCTATAAATTTTTACATTTTAGACTTTGGTTTACATGGATAATGCAACTTCACTTCTCCTAGTTTTAACAGTACAACATATTTTATTTTCCCACATGATGTAATGCATTTTCACTAGATTTTAATGTTATATATATGATTAAAAATATATATTTCTTCTTCTCCGTGGATTATTTTGAGGTGTTGTATTGTGGAATTATAAGTTTAAATGATGGAATTTGTGAAATTTTCTGGATGGTTATCTTCACCTAAGGAAAGGAATGGAGTATGTTGGAGAAAACATTAATTCATTTGATAATTAATTATTTTTTCTTCTTCAACCAATCACCCCTTCACATCACACCAGTTATTTACTTTTACATATAATGTCATGAGAATAAAATTTTCATAAAAATTTTCTCTATTTTATTTATTATTACATAGTATGATTTCTTTTATTAAAAACCAATGAATGTATTTCTAACAATTCTATTATTTTATATAGTTGGAAAATTTTAAATCTCATGCAATTACATTTGGGATAATACATGTTGTGGGATAATAACAAGTGATATATGGTATGTATGATGAAGGGATATGCTGTGATCAGGTGCGTATAGTGGTGAGCATATCTCCAATACCACCCCCACCCCCATATTTTCTTTTTATTCACTGGTAAATCTATGATTTTCTAGAATAATTGTCTCTTAGGTAGAGTGTCATTATTAGATGTAAACAAAAAAATTAAATAACATGAAAAAATATCTTATATATATATTTGAAATAAAATGAACACAACAAGAACCAATGGAGGGAATTTGATTTATCTAATTTAGGAATTATTTTATGTCATCATTTTCCATCATATATCTCCAATGTTCTTAATTTCATGAATTTGAAAACAATTATTGAATTAATTAAAAATCTTTATGTAATGTATAGAAGAAACATGCTTGAATATGTGAAACAAATTAAATAAAGAATACCAATTTTTAAACCAAATAAAGGATACGTAGTGATATAAAAAATTCATTTTAAATTTAGTGGGAAGAATATCAAACCATAAAAGTCTTGTCATTGTAAAATCAATGCCTTCAAATTAAAATGTCTAAAATCGAAATGATATAGTTTGATTATATTTTCAATTTGATCTATTTCATTTTTTATTAGGTCATTTGGTTTATTTGGGATCATTTATCAGTTTATTTATAAACTTTTATGTGTTATGTCATTTGGTTTATAAGAAGGATTAGATAATTTTCCCCTTTTTGGTTTGCTCATTATTTTCTTTGGTTTTTTTTCATTTTAATTTATTTAATATGTCTCAAATAAATTCATCTTTATTTTTTCCAAATTAATTTATATGTTTTACATAAGTTCTAAGAGAGTTAAATTCAAAACATGATTATGCATCACAAAGAAAACTATAACCAATATATATTTAAAATGGACATGAATGTCAAATTGGATACAAAGAATTTTTAAGAAATACTATATAAATTTGAACTATACCAAACATAAAACCCCAAGTAGAGCTAAACCAAATGCACTGACAACACAGGCAGATTATTATATATATTTCCCACCATGAATTTTATTTCTCAATAAACTCCAACAATTGACCTATTAATGTAATCATATGTAATAAATTGATTAGGGACAATGGGATAAGGGATGGTGTCAATTTCATTATCACCATCACTAAAAAATGTATAGTAATTACTTCAACAATGATATCAAGTTGTGGCTACATATGATCTTTCACATAAAAAGAATCTCAACTAATTCCAATATATATGTCTCTTAAATATCTATAAATAGGGTCATGTCAGTACCTCGAAATACAAAATCGTCAATAAATTTGAAGCTCCTCATCATCCAATCAAACCAATTTTATTTCATCATGGTGACTTGACCTTGATAGTAATTATTAAATATTAGTATTCTCTTCACAACTCCATAATATGATTCATTTTCAAATCGGTGTCTAATATCTAGTATACGATCATAATAGTTTGTTATTACATCAACTATAAAACCTTCAATTTATGTTCTCATTTTCATTTCATATTGAGTCATAATAAATCTATAACCATTTATTGCAATTGATTTGCATTCCTAAACCACAAAATTAAGACCAAAATTCAAAACCTCTTATTTTCTTATAGATCAATTTGGCCGGAAAACTGAATACCTGAGTTATAAATGACTAATAAAAATAACTAAATATTAATTTTATTAATTTATTATAATAATAATTCTATATTTTTTATCAAAAAACAATAAAACTATTTTCAATCAAAATCCTATCTCCATATCAAATATAAAGATCAGTGATTTTTATTTGTCATTTTCTTATGTTCCTTGAAAAAAATAGAATTTATTTAAAAGATATATTGAATTACACGAAATGACATAACATATACATGTTCCATTAACTTTCTTGATGTTGTCGTTTACCAAATCATAGGTAAACAAAACTATGTGATGTTTCATCTACCACTCATAATATATTATGTGGTTAATGTATATGGTAAAATAATTATCCATATTTAAGTTTGTGATGGAAAACAGGGATCGATTTTTCATACATCACTTCTTTTTTTCTAATTTCCATGTTACATCTTGTAGTAATATTAGAAAAATAAATTGAACATAAATCCATACATTCTTGATCCATGTAACTATTCATGATTTAACCCTTAAGATTATTCATGTTCTATACATAAGACTTCAAAGTGTACATAATTAATTTAGTTGAATACATGCATTAAAATTAAATTGGTCATTCAAGAAGTATTTTTGTTGTAATAAAGATAGTTATATTCAACATGCATATAAATAATGATGGTTGAATTATTTTCTCTAACATAAATAAAAAATAACAGTACCTCTTCCAACATTTTCCATGAATTACAAGTAAAAATTCTCATCATAATGATCATTACAAAAATATCACAGCCAAATAACTTCCACCCATATGATTTTTAGATTGTAGATGATAGATTTATATTTGAATCGACTCATATAGAAGGATTTTATAATCAGGTGTCTTCATGATTTCAAATTCAACTATAATTTGTTTACTTGTTTTGATATGTTTCTTGACTATTTATAATGTATATATTTATTGTATTGTTGTTCAAGAATTGGAATTTTTTTGAGGATTCATCTCATTAGAAGAACATTAAACTTTAAATTTATATTAATTAATACACCCATGATGAAATTATAGTATGATACCACGATCCTCTAAGTCGCATCAAGATCATAAATCAACATTTTTCATTCCACTAAAAATTAGAAGAAATAAAATCAACATTTAATATGTAAGTATTTTAATATGCCTTGTGTCTAAGAACTAACGTAGAAAATTGGTTTAACAATAATGTGCGTCAAAGAATATACTTTTCTTCTTCCAATTGTAATTGGTTTTAGTGAAAACATTCTTCCCCATTAAATAATCCATTTGACCCCTCCCTAATTAAAAACTAAAATCATGAAATTCATTAAGCACATCAATTATATAAAAACACTGAGGTCAATTTTCATCTTCTATTTTATTTCCTATCCTTTGAATATTATTCAAATATAGATAATCCATTAGAAATAATCATCGATCTCACATAAAACTGAAACTACATAGATATTTAAGTCTTCTAGATATTGTATTCTTTAGAAAAATATTTAATGATATATTTCCCTTCATGATCTATTTAGACATCCTTTCATAAGATGGAAAATCATTTATTTCCCACATAAATGTAACACACATCTCAAATATTCCTTTTAAACAAGCATCATATGTGCTCACACCAACATACCTAAGATATTCAAACTATTTTTCTAAAGGATCCACATATAAATATATATCATTTATGTGATTAGAATGTCTAGATATTAGTATTATCATGAAATTAAAATGTTCTTTCACAAGCATCCATTGCGAAAGGTTACATATATGTATGAAAACTGGTCATGTAATTTACAATGAAATAATCTTTCCACATTGATTAAATTTTCACATGATAGACCCAACCCAACCAAAATCACATCGACTAAAAATCATAATATCAAGCATGAATAGAATTATATGAAAATCCTTCTATATAATGAACAAACACATCATTATCCTTTTTTATCTTCGAATCATGCTATTATATATTTATTGATATTTTATTCGACATGAAAAGATGTGGGAGTTTCAGAATCATGGGAAAGATCAGCAATTATATATGTGGAACAAGTTGTGGTGTTCTATCCCAATTTGGATTCCATCAGGATATTCCGTATTTTGTACAATCATTTCATTCATCATTTTCTCCCATAATAATATGGAATCATTCTGTAAGGAATAAATTTTGTTTCTGTAAAATCATTGTTCGTTAAATATAATCATTTTAATATAATAGTTCGAGGTAATATATGAATCATCTGAAAGTATGTCCTTAAAAATGTAATAATACAATCAATGGAATTATTATAAATCACATACATGGTTTAACCATGAAACATCCAAACAAACAAATTCCAACTCATTCATTTTTCCACATTGTAGATATATTGGATTTATAACAGCATCATTCAATATTTTCACACTATTATCATCATCATTTTCATTACATGCATAACATTTTCTCATATTGAAGAAATCTTGGGTTGGAATCATTTATTTATCATGAGGATTAATAAATTGAAATTGTTCATCTAATTAATTATCGAATCCATTCCCCTTATTCAAATCAAGAACATATTGAGATTTAATTTTCTCCGCATTATTAAATGAAAAATATAAAAATAACTCTAACTTGTTTTGAAAATTTCATGATATTTGATCGGTTTCCTACATCCAACTTCTATCAACTATGTAAAAAAATTGATAAGTCATTTTTTAAATGTAATGAAATAGGATTGAATTAAATCTAAAATATATTTGAGGAACTGATAATTGTTCAATTTATAGGAAACCATAACTAACACACTAGTCTATATTATTAACATAATATAAAAGATAAAAATATAAAATAAAATATTAAACAATGATATTTAATACTATTATATAAATGAGTAATAAATATACATAATAACACAAAAAATTAGTTTTTTAATTTTTGTTTTTATTTTTAATCATATTCAATTCACTTTTTTGTGTCTGTAATGATGAGTGGATGTAATATAGAGGGGATAAAATTAAATAAAATAAAATAAATCCTAACAAAATTAAAATTGTGTGTAATGAAAATTATGGGAAGAAAAGAGAAAGTGTAAATAATTATTTTATGAGATAAAATTCTTATAATGTGAATGATGTAATGAAAACATGACTGAAATTAATAAACAGATTTAAGGAGTTAATTTGAATTTAGTTTCATGAAATTTTTTCCAAACATAAGTTTCGTTTATAAGATAACCATTCCATTTCAAATGTATGTTGTTTTGTTAGAATGTATATGCTATATTAGATATTATAATTTTGACATTTAAATTTTTAAATAAATTTTAATTAACTTAATATAGGTAGGTTAGTTGAATACTAATGATTTTTATTAACCTTCAATTAATGAATCATGAGAGGATTTCATAAAATATCAATTTATCTAGTTCTTATAAAATTATTGATGAAGAGTGATTATAAAATCTTATATATTGGAATTTGATCAATGATTCATTACAAAATATCATAATTATTTGTGCTCTATAGAGTGGGAAAGATTATTTTCATATTAAATAGATAATACATTCGAAGAAAACATTTCTATAAGGAAGAAGATTCATGTTATCTTTGATATAACTCATATAGTTGGCTGTACGGTATTTTTTTAAGACATAAAAGGAATAATTTTTCTTTTTAAATTAAAAAAATGAAATTAATAATTTCATCACCTTATAATATTTTTTAAAAACTACTGTAATCAATCATAGAGTTACCTAAAATATATATCATTTAAAATAATCGGTTCATGTTTCATTTATATAAATTTAGAGAGTAACTGAATTAAAAAAATACATTACATGGGACCAAATTTTTTTATGAATATCAATAATAAATATAATTAAAACTAGCCTTTTTCAATGAATATGGTATATTTACATAAAAATTATAGTTTATTATCTCATAAATTGAATATTATGTATAATTATGGTTGAACGAAGTGATAATTTATTTGGAAGTTAATAATTTTATATTCAAGAATAATCGAATGAAAACCTTAAGGGATGAGATATTTTTGTAGATGTGGAAGAAAATTGAAGGTCATAGGTCAGTATTTTATATGGAGATAAGTTATTAAACTTATTTTTGGTAGAATATATAACCTATTCGGAACTCAAAAATTTTATGTGGAAGAATAATTGAATTAAAATTCAAAAAAAGGACGGATCACCACTCAGGGGGAAGAAGATAGAACCACTCATAGGAAATAATGGTATCGGTTTCAGAAATGAGGAGGTGTATCCCACAGTGTAATTTTTGGGAAATCTATTCAAAAGTGTTTTTAAAAAAATTGGTATATAGAATTTGTATGAAAATTTTTTTTACAACATTATTACATCGATAAAAAGTGATCCCTGTACCATAGTTATTTTTCATATTCATGAGCTATAAAAATGGTTTTATGAACACACTGTTATAGCCTTTAGTAAATAACCATATACACACTTTTATTAAAAACAGTTGTTATAGAAAGACCTATACCAATGGTTTATGGAAAACACTTGTATAGGTCAATTGGTATAGCCTCTTTTTTAACTAGTGATTTGTTCCCAGTTATTTAACTCATCATTTTTATTATCAATGTTTATTCCAAATAGCTTCTTTAGTACTTAACCATTACTAAAAATTCGATAACATGCATGTCGTTTTTACATTCCCCATGATTACATGAATTTTACAATGATATATATTAAATCATATTCAAAAGTAATAATGATAACCTTGAAAAAATATTCATTAATTTCTGAATTCAAATCTAATTCATGAATCTTGTATGCCTTTAATTTTAAAAAACTACTAAACTGATTAGTCCGTTGAGATGTGATTCCTTGTATCTTATAAAAATTTAATGAAGTATGAAACTAGCTACATACTACTAGGTTTGGGGTCACTACATGTGATATCATAGAATATTTAGGAGATACTGTGGGACCTTGATTGAAGAGAACATATATTTGGTAACATAACACTATGACTTAATTTTGGGATAATCATAGAAGATCGTCATAATGTTTTCTTAAAGAATAAATTAAGTGGGTTTACCTATAAATACATATCAATTTACATACTACAAGAGGATGTGGTTTTTGACCAGATGAAACTATGGGTAACAAATATTTATAGGGTGCATGGGTCGTGACCCGATCATCCCCAAGTGCCTGATGATGGGAATTACTATGTACCTAGTTTGACACTCTTTGAGAAAATTCATTGTATAATTTACATTTACATTACATAAAACTATGATGTATTTAAATTGATAATGATAATGAATAGCCTAGGATAAACCCAAATAAAATTAATGACCTATGTTGAATGAAAATAAAAGATGTATTTATGTATTGGGATTAAAAATAATTAAATATTAGATTTATTTTTGACAATGTATTCTTTTATTATAAGAATTATGAATCATATTTTTATTTTTTGGGAATCATATATGCCTTTACTAAATTAAGATATGTGGATACAATCATGGGTAAATGAGTTTATGATTTATCACATGTCCAAATTCTTAACCACCACTCTTATGATTTTATATGATGGGATACTACCATGAATAATGATATTTTGGGTGAAATATATGGACATATAACCCATTAGTTAAAAAAAATTAGTTAATTTTTTTTGGAATATTGCATTTAAATTTCATAGACATAAGTTTAAAGGTATTGATATCTATTAGAGATAATATTATTATCGATTAAATTTTAGTAATAATAGAATAATATAATTATACTTTGGGAATCAAATTTTATTGAAAACCATATAAAAAATATTATCGATTGAATATTTTTATTTCAATGATGTCTATCATTTTTTGGGAATGTAATAGGAATTATATTAATATGATTTCAAAAAGAGAAAAACCATAATGATGGGTGACATCCCATTGCATCCAAAAATTCGGTGGAGATTGAACCCATGACCAATAGATGTTAAGGGTTTCACTCCTACCACTGGCCTATGTGACGTCCAATTAAATATGTCATTTTAAAATTAAATTAGTTATAAAAAAAATATTAATGATGAAATAGTGTTTTTAGTTTTGATGTTTAGAGATTAAATTACTATATTGTATAACCTGTTCTATCCATAATTATTGTGAAAAAAACTGGAGACAAAAATATAAACTTTTCACTATTTTATGGTCTTTCGACCTATTAAAATTTAATTTTATTACTTCTGGCATAAAAATTTACTTTTGGATATTTAATTTTTGATGAATTGATGAATTATAAATTGATTGATTCATTATAAAATTATTAAATAATTATTATTAAATATAAAAATATCATGTAATTATATTTTTGTATTTTCATATAAAGTTAAATAATTCCTCAACATTAGGAAAATGATCTTGAAAAAAATTGTATCATATTTCCATCAATTATTATGCTATCAATAGAAAAAAATACTTTTCTAACATGATTATTAAATAATTTTAAAAATAAAAAAATTCAATGTTTTACAAATCCTAGATCAAAATGGTTACTGTTATTGGAAAATTAATTGTACACACAACTTTTAAATAATAAAACATGAACATTATTTAATTCCCTCTTTTATGGATTATTAGTGGCTTTGGTATTCTCCTTAGTTCATGTAATCACCTGAGCATGTACATCAATGAAAGGGGGAGCTAAAATATTTAAAGTATGATAGATATGATCTTGAATCAATATAACATGGTTGAGTATAATCATCATCATAAATTAATAATCATGAGAGGAAAAATTAGATAATTTCATGAAATATGGAAATGCATAAAAATGAAACAGTGTGTCTCAGTGGTCAACAACCACACATAGTTGTGAACAAACCTAGAATCATGTCTATGCATAACATAGGTGTATAATCTAAAGTTATTATTTTGAAAAATTATAGCATCATGTTCAAGAATATTTTACATTATATCATGTGATACCTAACTTTACCTAATGAATTTGATAATAATATATTTCCAAGCACACTGGTCATATCCTAACATTTATATAATCACGCATGCCAAATAGAATGTATAACAATCTGGGACATAAAATTACCAATTGAAAGGAAAAAAGGGTTTCATGAAAATTTAATATTGTACAATTTCATTTATAGACATCGTGGTTCCCAAATTAAAAAAAATAATAGCATAATTGGAATAATAATCATCAATATTGAGTGAAGAATCACCAATCTCAGGGTATTTAAAAAATATGTGATTTTTATAAAGAAGATTTCTTTTAGAAATATGTTTACATTTATTGAAAAAAAATAGATTAGAAGAATATATATCACAAAAATAAAAATTTATAATTAAATTATAGTTTTTGAATATTAAAATAACATCCATTATGAAAATGGATTGAAATAGTGATATCCTAAAGAAAGAGAGTTGGATGAAGAATCTCCACACCTTTTGTTTGAATTCTTTGTTCAATTTAATATCCTGGATAATAAAATTCGATTCATTAATTAATAAATCTAGAATCTATTGTACATTTATTTTATTCCTAATAATTTTATAGAGTTCACTTATGTCTATTATAATGAGTTAGGGAGTTCAATTTCATTATTCGGGATTGTTCGTTTTCTTGGTTTTCAAGATCGGTTTAGTTGTTTATATGCATGGAAGAACATGTAAAATGAGAATGATTCCATAGAATTGAAATTATATATTATTAATGATCATAGATAATTTTAATTGTTTCTACATTTAATTTGGTTATATGGTATGAGAATTATTTATTAAATAGAAATTTAATGAAATGATTTAATTTATTATTGTGGTTTTAACGACCATTATGTTCATACAACATTTTATTTAACATTATGATTATATGTTGGTTCTAGAATAAAATATAAAATATAATATTTATAATAAAATATTATTTGATAGTAAGAGTTATTTTATTACTATCCTTGAAGGTGTGGTACTGGAAAATAAAAATTCATCATCCATAGTGGCGATAATATAACACACCATGTATGATACTTTTATTTTAATAATAAATATATAAAGGAAGATATTTGAAGATGAATTATTACATTAACATAATAAAACTATAGTATATAAAATATAAATGAGTCATAAATACACATGGTTATGTTTAGGTGAGGAGGTAACAAAAAAATATAAAAGTACTTGAAAAGAAATTAATAGACATGAATGGGGATTTTACCTCCTGAATCCTTCCCTTTGTGAACCACCTAAGGGGAATTGGTTTTGGTAATTTGAATAGACCAAGTTATTTTTTACATGGGGGGATTGGAAGGATTATTGACTACAATTTGGTTAATTCTCAATCCTTGGTTGGTGTGAGGTGAAATTATGGTGAGGGGTGGTATTTATTGGGGAGGATAGGGGTGTTTTCTCAATATTTTATTCAATAGTTTATTATTTTGGATCAAGAATTTGAATAGTTAGAACCACATCACTAAAAATATAAAAATATTTATGCGTATTTAGATATTATTTTGATTACATCTTCTATGACTCAAGGAATAGTGTATTTAATTTATAATGTATATCTACCCTAAATTACCATATTTTTCTATCCAACAAAAAATCATGTATTTTAGTAAAATCCCAAAAGAATTACCCTAAACATTTTTAGACATGTATAATTAAGAAAGGAACTACAATTTATGATAATAGTTCTTTAAATATGATAAAATAAATTTTTAATTAAAATTATCATTTACTAAAAAAATTCAGATTTTAAAATTATATTTGCTTTTATGACACATTGAATAATTAATTAAAATCTCATAAAATTATCCTATAATAATAAAGAAAATAAAATTATAAATTATGAATCAATTTTATTGAAATAAACTTTCTATTAAATAAATATATTAATTCTAAAATTATAAATAAATACTTATGTTCTATAAAAATACCAACACATAATTAATAATTTTTAAATTAGTTATTTACTTTTACCATGATTTAATTGTATCATATTATAATTTATAAAATTCCAAAATTGTATGTATACTTTAATAGATTTGGTTACTTTTATATTGGTCGGTTTATTCTTCAGAAGGATCGTATTACTGTTCCAAAGTTCATTTTACTATTCCATTGCTATAGGAACAATAATTTATTGAAATCCCACTTATTCCATTCATTCTTCATTTATAATGTATGTTTTGTGTTCAGTTAATTATTTTATTTCACATATACAATAAGGAATAACTATAATAAGTGAAAATTAATTGATTGAATTCTACATCATCAAATTATTCTCCCTTTTTAAATTTCACCATCAAAATATCATTTTACAAACTATAGAGAAAATATGTGAGGTTACTTCTATTTCATTTCTTCCCTCGGTTCTCATGTGGCCTTTTTATACTTAAAGATTCACCATAATAATTTGACCATGTGGTTTGTCTTGTTACTTATGGTCCAAGATCTTCATCGGCTACTCCTTGAATGATAGGTCATTTTCCAAATGTACAACCTTTGGATTTAGTACATGTGAGGGATCTAGTATGCAATTCTTCGAGAGGGATACATGAAAAGAGCCTCAACCAATTTGGTGAGGACCTCTTAAGATAATCAACGAGACCCATGTTTGAAACAAGGAAGTTTCATATTTCTAGGTATTATAGCAGTTACTGTAGCTATTATTGTATTGTATTATTCGGTACTGTAGTAACTGAATCTATTCACATTGGGCCACTAGTTTGGGCTCTGAGTCCCTAAGGCCTTCAGTCCACCCAGGCCTTCGGGTTTAGTAAGTATTTCGGGCCACATTTACGGCCTTCGGTCCACCTCAAGGACTTCGGGCCACATGATTAGTGCAGTTACCCTGGATAGACTCTACAAAATAGGAGTAGTCCCAGAGAAGGATTCATAGAAAGTACACTCACCAAAGGAGAACAAAATAGATTTGGAAGAATGAGTGTGTATGGATATGCCATCAGTACCAGCCTGTGCTTGCATTGGAAACCTATCCAGAAGACCATGATAAGTTGGTGAGGTACAATCACGATGCAGATGATGGAGAGGGGAAATTCGTTGTAGTTATTATCTAGTTTAATTGCTTAAGACCTTTGGTTCATGTAATCTCTTAATCAAATGGGTCATGTAATCTGCAAGCACACGGGCCTTGTGAGGGTTCCCCCTCATCCCTCGAATAGGGGTTTTCAATAAATAAATAAAAATGAATGCCTTCAGGCCATTTGGGTAAGAGGGATACATGGAATACATTGTCTACTAGAGAGGTTATAAGGGGAACTTCCAGTCGATAGGAAAATTATTTTACAAGATCAATAGTATCGAAAGGGTCAATTTAACTAGGACTCATATTTGCTTTCATAAAAAATCTCATGATCCTATTCGATGGATAAATGTGTAGGAATACCATGTCTTTAACTTTAAACTCTATGTTTTGGCAATGATGGTCCGCATAGTTCTTTTGTTGACTATGGGCTTCCTAAATGTGCTACTGAATAATTTTATCCTTTTCCACCAATCCATTAACCATTTTAGGTCCCATAAGATTGAATTCACTAACTTAAACCCATCACATCATGTATATACATCTTTCTCCATAAAAGGATTC
The DNA here is from genome assembly GCA_963277665.1 of Viscum album. Classification (NCBI taxonomy): domain Eukaryota; kingdom Viridiplantae; phylum Streptophyta; class Magnoliopsida; order Santalales; family Viscaceae; genus Viscum; species Viscum album. The sequence goes on along the minus strand of OY728161.1, from coordinate 1,541,854,243 downwards.
ATATAAAGAAATTTGGATGATAGATTGGAAACTATTATTGTAGGAGAAATCGACAAAATAAAGATGTTTGTATCTCCCCCCATTGAATTCTACAGAACATACTATCGCTATGTCTTAAAATTTCGAAATTTTCCATTCATATTTTCAATCCGTTTAAGGATGATAGGACAAAATAAAGTTCATATTAGTATTTATATCATGTAGGAAATTTTTACAAAACATGAAAGAGAATATTGAATCTCAATAGGATACAATTGATAGTGGTACTCCCGGAAGCCTTACCGTTTCTATGAGGTATATCTTTGAATATTGATCCAGTGATAAGTCCTCTTGAATTGTGATAAAATTAATTAAATTTCTGATATGATCCACGACAACCCATATATATCTTTTTTCTCTAGAAGTATTCGTAAATACAATGACATAGTCCATGATGATATTTTCCCATTTCCAATTTCATATGCGTAATGGGTGCATCGTCCACTATGACTTCTGTCTTTAATAAATCACTTTCAAACATGCCTGGAACATTAATGTACATTCATATTTCTCCTTAATCCTATTTTCTCACAAATAGTTCTCTTTGATATCATAGTACATATTTTTACTCACAAGGTAAATATAAAAGGATGAGATATGTGGATAATTTAGAAGCTCTTTATTTATCTCTATATTTGATAGGATAAATCTCTAGGACCCAAAACGTTTGATTCCTTCAACGTCCATTTTAAACTCTAAAGATTTCCATTTTCTGACAACTTCCACTTTCATAATAATTTCCATATCATTTATTTTATAATCTCTTATTTTCACTATCTGGGATGGTTGAGAAGTTATTTTATAGAGGCTTTATGATGTTTCTTCTTTCAAGATTCTCATGTATATCCTTTTCAAATATAAGAAGATCATGTCCATCTAAATGTTTATCATTTATAATTATTTATAATCTTTTCTACTTAAATAAATATTCCACTTTAATCACTTTTCAAAAATGGCATTTGATTGAGAAGTCAGAGTCCTTAATGATGTATAACCATATTTATTAGAGAATATTAATCATTTTATGTTTGAATTTATATTTTAGGCTCTTATGATTAGTATATATTTCACACTTATACCCATAGAGATAATTCTACTAGGTTTTCAATATAAAGATCAAACATTCTAACTCCATATCATATGTGGGATTGTTTTCTAATGAATTTTCAACTTCATCAGGACATAATCAATAACTTTATCATTTTTATTAGTATACATGCTTTTCCCTATTTAAATCATCATTGTATACCACAAATAATGCACCAATTTTCATAACTGTGAGTACTATATAAATGATAAAACAAACTTTTTAACTATCAGAATAAGTATTCACATTCACTATTCCATTAAAACATTTCTCCAATATTATTCACGTTATTAAGTGGTTTTGAAAACCCTGATAATTTCATAAAAAATAATTGATAAAACCACTCTATAACTAAGAAACTAAAGATATCCATTACTGATGTTGACCTGATCTACTCTTAGATATATATTGTCTTGGAGGGCTCCACAGATATTCATTATCATGATTTTTTTGAACATAGGTAATAAATGTAGGTGATAATTGATTCATCCTTATTACTGATGAAGAGGATTAGAAATGTTCATGTTGAAACACTCGGGCATATAAAACCATTTTCCAGATTCTTTTATAACTGATTCTTCAATTCCTCTAGCTCAGTGGAATCTATTATTTAAGGTGAGTTTGATGTAGGAAGAAATCCATTAATAAGATCATTTGAGGACTCATCATCTCAGTCGTGATGAATACTACAAAATTCTTTAGGGAATACATCATTTTAGTCCCTTTCAATGGGAATGTATTCAGGAAGGATTCTATAATTTGTCTTATTCATTTGAGATAGATATTCCTTCTCATAAGGTAATAATATCCACACTTGAGATGATTCCTGTAAGTAACATTATTCATCCTCCTTAAACATTTATTTAATTGGTTGATGCCTTGGCATGAGAAGAGTGATCTACCTTTCCTGATATTTTATGTTGTCACTGTATAGTTATAAAAAATACCTACCCAATATTGTTTAAAACTACACTAAAGGAAGTATGAAAATGTTTTATGGGTGGTTTATTCAACAAAAACTAACTATGGGGGTGTTTAATACCTTGGATGCAATAATTTCCACAGTTTATTCTCACAGATAACTCAACCTAGATATTTTGATGTGGTGTTTAAATTTTTCAACTAAACTTACTGGAAATGATTGAATTCATTAAAAATGAATAAAATAGTGTGTTCTGTATTATTTTAGGAATAACGAGTATACCTATCGTAACATTATTTTTAGGCCCCACATTAGAATAATTTAGGGAATAATCTTTCCCTTTCTTATTTGGATTTTCTGGTTGATGGCACTGAATACCCTCGTGCAATCAAATATTACTACACTAGCTAGCATAGTGCCATTTCACCCAATAGTTGAAGAATTAAACCATTAGTGGTTTTATCCTTTCCTATACCACATTGTTCTACATCCTCATGTCTCTATAATCTTCATTACCCTATTTTCTTTTTCTCCCAAACTAGAAGAATTTCCCCATCCCATTGAGGCAATTCCCATGGTGCTTGTTCCAAACATTTTGACATGTGAGTGGTTGAGAATTCCTTCCACCTTTTTCATTAGATCCTTTATCTTGAAACTCCATATTTTATTTCATATCTCTATATCAAGGGGACCATTAACTAAACTCTATATTAATAATGATAGAACATCAAACTACTTCTTCATAGATTCTAACGTCTTGAAATTATAGTGCCTTTCGAAGGTGTGGTTTTAAGCCAACATTTAATCTATCAGTTTTTCTATAATTATTGATTAAAAAACTGAAACCATACCATGGATACCTTGTGAAATATTCTTCATAGTTAGGGAATGATCCTGCTTCCATTTCCTTTATCTCTATTAATTATCTCTCCATTTTTGTATGTATAATTTGTGGGAAATACCTATTAAGAAACAATATCATAATGTCTTCCAAATTCATCTCTACAATTTATTCCTTTGACTTATATTTAATTGATCAATTCCCACCATTGATCGAACAATCCATCTAGACCATAAATTTCCAAGGTGATCTTCACAGCCTCGAAATATTAATGCATATAAAAGATCATCTTCATTGGTTGATCTTATTTACTATGAATAGTAGATCAGATGATACACTAAACATTGGTGGACATTGCCACATAAAATACTTAGATAGCCGATTTCACCCTCTTAGGTAAAGGTGGATGTTAAACATTGTTATGTTTATTTTTCAATGATTCAGAGAAGGTTGGTAAACATCGTCAAATAATATTGAACTCCCTATCCAAAGGAATTGGTTTTGTCATTTAAGAAATTGTGACATTATACTGCACATGGGTTGTTGGCATGAATTCTCATGTTCCCACAATTTTCTAAAATATAAATGGTTTGAACAAAACTTAATTCAAATATTTCTGAATAAATAATTTAATAATTATTCAAATTGCCTATATTTAAAAATATTATGGGATACCAATTTTTATAATTTTTTACAATAATTCTTCTTCAGTTCTTATATATACTTATTCCCATACTAAGGTTTTTCAATGTGGTTTTCTAATCCAAATTCACAAATTAACTAAAATTTTATCTAATACAGTCTATAAAAATCCTTCTTTTTCATACATTACTATTACATCATTTCAAATATAAACACCATAATAGGATTAAAAATCTAAGAATAAATGGTTAAAAGTATTGGAATACATAGAATTATACATATCTTTTACATAATAAAACACAAACATTATCTAATTCCATATTCTATTGATTATTATTGGCATTACCAATATTATTAGTACATGTAATCATATGAGGATATACATCAACGAATGGTGTGAGATAAAATCTTTGTGAGTGGATATAAATAAGAACATAAATAAATATCACATGGGTTTTCATAATGATTATCATAACATCATAATCATTAGAGAAAAAATTACATAAAGGCATCGAATATGGAAATTCTTAAAAGAGAAACAACATGTCTTAGTGGTCAACTACCACATAGAGATGTGAACAAATTTTTCATTATGATCATGTATAACATATATAAATCAAAATAAAATCGTTATTATGAAAAAATATATCATCATTATCATGTAGATTTTACATTATCTCATGAGATAAAAAACATTACCCAATTAATTGGAGCACTATATAATTTTGGGTTCACATATCACATCAAAACATATACATATTCAAGCATGCCAGAATGAACATATAACAATTATTTCCATTAAATAACCCATTGATAGTAAAATGGTTTCAAGATAATTTTATAATTCATACATTCATGAATAAAAATTAAGGTTCCCAAAATACAAATAGATTAATATACTCGTTATAATAATCATCAATATTGAGTGAAGAAGAAACAATCTCAATTGATGTAAATGATATATTTTTGAAAAATAAGAGTTCTTTTAGAAAATTATTTTCATTTTTCAATAAAATATTATAGGAAGAATTTATATCATAAAAATTAAATTTTACGGACTATGAAATTATTTTTTAGGAATATTAAATGAAAAACCATACTGAAAATGGAGTGAAGGTTGGAAAACGAAAAAAAAGAGTGTTGCGATCAAGAATCCCTTTACCTTATGTTTGAATACTAACATCACTTTTCTATCTAATATTAAAAAAATTAGATCCATTAATTAATAAATAAATAACCAATTATAAATCTATTTTATTCATTAAAATTTTATTAAGTTCACTTATGTCCATTATGATGATTTATTGAGTTCAATTTCATTGTTCGTGAGTGTTCGTTTTCTTTGTTTCTTGATCGCTTCAGTTGTTTACATGCATGGAAGATCTTATACAATGAGAATGATTATAAAGAATGAATATTATATATTACTAATTAACATTGATAATTTAAATTGTTCTTATATTTCATTTGATTATATGGTATGAGGATAACTTATTTTGTATAATGTTTATGAAAATTATTTAATTTATTTTGGTGTTTTTTACATACATTGTGAACATATGTCAATTTATTTAACATCATGTGTATGTATTTGTTATAGAACCGAATATTACATATAATACGAATAAAAAATTTCTATTTATTCATAATATTTGTTTTATGTCCAGCCTTAAAGGTGGTGTTGAAAAATGAAAACACATCATCCACGGTGGTAGTAAATCAACACACCACATATGATTATTTAATTTTCAAAATAAAAATGAAAGGGAAGAGATTTGAAAATTAATTATTCTATTAAGATAATAAAATTATATCATTCAAAATATACTAGATTTATCATTCCACTTGGATAAGTGTATTTGAGGGGAGAATAATAAAATAAATGAAAAAGAAAAATAAAATAAAAAAATTAAATAGGATTTTAACTCTTGAATCCTTCTCCTTGTGAACCACTTTAGGGGATTGGTTTTGACCTTTTGTTGAGAGAAAAGTTTTCACGACATGGTATTGGGGCTTGGGGAGAGTATTGATATGAATTTTGTCAAGGATCACTCCCTAGAAGGTGTTATAGGAAGCGGTGGTGATGGGTTTTATTTATAGGGGAGGATAGGGGTGCTTCTTATTATTTGATTCATTAGTGTGTTATTTTGGATCCATAATAGGAATAGTTTCATCCTCAAAACTAAATATATTAAAATAATGAAGCTTTTTTGTGATTATTATGCTTATATAAGCAATGACTCTAATTATAGTGCATTTAATTTATAATGTATATATACCGTAAATTTTGGAATTTTTCTTTGCACCAAAAATTCAAGAATTTTAGAAATATAAAGAAAATTCACCCTAAAAATTATTCAGCATATGTAATTAAAAAATGATCCCCTTTTTATGAAAATATATTTTTATGTTTGAGAACATTAATTTTTAATGATAATCATCATTTATTTGAAAAATAAAATTTTTAAACTTTTAACTGGATTTATAACACTTTGAAAGATTAATTATAGTCTCATAAAGTTATCATATAATCACAAGACAACAAAATAATAAAATATTAATCAATATTTTGAAAAAAATATACTAAATAGTTATATTATTTAATTAATTATAAATAAATTTTTACCTTTTATAAAAATACCAATAATTAATTAATAGCATTTAAAATATTTATTTACATACACCAATATATAATTATATCATATTTTCATCTATAAGATGCCTAAATTTTATTTATACTTTCCTAGATGAGGTTACTAATCTGTTAGTGATTTTACTTTTCATAAGTTTCATATTACTATTCCAAAGGTTAATTTACTATTCCATTGTTATGGGATTCTTAATTTTTAAAAATCCTATAATTTAATTCATTATTTATTTATAATGTTTGTTTTGTGTTATTTTTGTGATTTTATGTAATTTATACTTTATTAAATAATTACAATAGTGGAACCCTCAGTGATAGAATTATGGGTAGTTATAATATCAATAACTTATTAACACGTATTAGATTAATTTTTTTGATTCCTATAACATTAAATTGACCATTCACTTGCCTATTACCATTGACCACAATCACTCTCTATTATTAATGTTATGTTTCATCTTTATCCACATCTTCAAATGAAATAAATTTTATCCTACTAATAATCCTAGTAATGTGTTAGTACATATGACCTTGGTAATTCCCATTTAATTTTATTAAGAGGATGTTTTATTAACCCTTTTTATCTGGTTTTTTCAATAAATGAAATTTCAAATATCAACCCCTAGATTCCCATGATCAAGTTTAAATTTTGAGGACACAATTTATTTAAGGGGAGGACAATGTAACACCACAAAATTATTAAAGATTAACATATTATTCAGTAGTTTATGTGATATTTAACTCTATGATTATCTTTTTTATAGGAAACTTTGGGTTTACCTTTTGTTATATGGAACAACGAGTGTCTTTAATTTCCCGTGTTACAAGAAATAACTGAGTTTTAATAAAAAGATATATATTATTCATATTATTATTTATTATGAAAATTATTTTCTAGATGTTGGAATAACATTTAATTGTAGGATTTACAAAAATATAAAAATAAAATATTTACACACATTTATTATCTATATACTGATTAGAAATAAATTTAAAATCATATAAAATAAAAATAAATTTTTACTGAAAAAGATTATTTCTCTAAAAATAAAACCTAAACAAACATTGTGCATGTAATATAAAATTATTTTATTCAAATTTTATAAATTTATTTGAGAAAACAAACAAAAAATTATAATTCATAATACCAAAATAAGATTATGGTTAGATTTTGGTATTTTTATGATAATTTTCATTTCTTGATGAATAGTAAACAAATAATGAATTTTAAATGAAAATGACTTTTTATTTAAATAATTTACGATGTAAAATTATACAATGTTCTTTCCTATAAGAAACTTAGACCCATATAATATAATATATTAAAATTTAGGTCAGTGTAATACTTTTCATATTGATGTTTTATTTGAAGACATTGTAAATTTTCAAAAAAAAAATCCCATTAAAAACAAACATTCTTATTGCACTAATGAGATTAATTTTAAATTAAATTATGCCACACCAAGATGATAAATTTTTTAAAATGGTAAAATTGTTAGACATTTATTTTATGTAGATATTTATACCATTATAACCTTAAAAAATAATTGTATGATTTATTGTGATACTATTCAATGAATTTGAGCTATATAACAATTTAAGTAAATAAAAAAACATTTGTTGCCTTTAATATCTATAAATATTTGGGATAGGGAAAAACATCATAGGAGCAGTTATAAATATTATTTTGAAATATATTTTATTTTTTTCGTTATTATTTATTTATGTTTTTCTAAATGAAATAATTGCATTAAATGACTATGAAACACCAACGCATGAATTATTTAGTTATTAAATAAATAGTTTAAACGATACTAACAATATTAAAAGTTATGTAAATTGAATAAATATTTTATTTAAATTTATTTATTATATGATTTTATCATTCTAAACTAATTTTAACGTAATATATTTGAATTCCATCATTTTTGGATACTTTTAAGTTGAAATTAAATGAATAATGTCAAAATTTACATTTATGAATGTTTATGATAAATGTCATTTTATTAAATGATAAATAATTAATAATAATTCTAACTTATTATAAATTATTTATAAATATTAATATATTTTGTAAATTTTACCTTAGTGGGAAATTTTTTTTATATGGACTATATTGAACTCTAAATAGTAAAAAACTATATTATCTTGGTAAGGATAAAACGGTGTTTTCCACATTATTTGAATTTCTGATAAAATTAATTTTAAACTCACATATGTTTTTACATAATAAATTATATTTCATAATTAGAATAATAATATTAAAATTATATAATAAAACTCATTTTAATTGTAGTCTTAAAGGATAAATTACCTATGTGAATAAAAATATACAAGTCTCCATGATAAAAATATCAAAAGGTTAATTAAATAAAAATAAAAAAAGGGAATAACATTATAAAAATGTGATTAATTTTGTGTAGTGGAGGTTTTTATCGACCACTTAAACACTCCCTTTAATTATTAATAAATTTTGGAGCCACATGAGGTAAGAGATACTTCCCAATAGTTAATACATTTTGGTGTTTATAAAAAATTCCACCATTATTTACTTATAAAATGTCACTCACTCTCCTCAATTATTCAAAGATACAAACCACATTGTTCCATCCAACACCTTCCTATATAAGCTCCAAAATTCCTTACCCTTATTATATGAGCCTCATTTTGGGTTGAACAACAACATAGGAATGATATTATTTATAATTAAGGTGGATAGCATAAGAATATTTAATTCTCTTCAACTATCATCTATATTTTACTTCTTTATCCACCTCCCTCGATTTTATTAAGACTTTTTGACATAGTAACTTAAGTATATTTCAAACATTGGGATGTTTTTATAATAATTTAATTACCTAAAACCACCTCCACATCAATAAAATGTGTTAAAAACACCAATCTGGTGTAAAATAGACAACAACCTGGCGAACCATTGTTGTTCTTTTTTCTATTACCACCTACAAAGGTTTTATTTTATAGTGGTCCTAATGTGTGTGTCTGTGTGTGTCTGTGTGTGTGTGTGTGTGTATAATAACCTAATTATACCTCAATATTCATTATATAGTACATACCTTATTAATACCTATTCTGCAGAAGATATCATATCGTCACTCGTATGTACAGTTGACTATCTCCTCGTGAAGAAATGTGATTCATATTCCACTAACACTTGACATGTAATTTGATAATGATAATGTTAATGATTATATGTAATATAAAGGAAATAATTATGACATTCATGACATATTTAAAATTCTATAAATAAAATATTTTATTTTATATTTATTCTTTTCACTCAATGAAAAAATATAATGTCGTTCATGTATTGGTGGACTATCGCCTTCACAAAGTGGCGTGACTCTCATTTCATCACTACATAACATTGATGATATATATAAGTATAAAATAAATTATTAATGTTTTTATTAAAATTTGATTAAGGTAAAATATCACTTATATCTTTTCCATAATGGTCATTGATTAAAGGAATTGTTACACATGTATACATATGACCTACTATCTCAGGGATGCTAACATACTTAATTTTTTCAAAACAATATTCATGATTGGATTTAAAATATAAATATATGTAAATATTTGGTAACTAAATCATTATTATTATTATATAGATTATATAATTATATAATTTTTTCAATAACCAGATCATTTATCATGAAACCTGCATGATAAAACAAGGTAATTAACAGTGAAAATAATGAAAATAAAGAATGATTACTAACAAATAGGTAATTAGTTTTTATAGAATAATCATATATTATATTATAAATCTTAATCTGGTTCATTAATAATTTAATTAAAATTTTAAACCCACTATTCATAACGTTAAATAATGATCAATGAAAAATAAGCATAAGGTAAGGGATTTCTAAAATCAATTTCCACTCATTATGATTGAATTAGACATTATTGATAATGTCATGATAAGATTATGTGTGTAATTTCATTTTATTATATTATTTAAAATTTAAAAATATATATGTTTATTTACAATGGATAAGAAAATTAATTTAGTTATTAATTCTCACTTCAATGTTATGAACATCTTAAAGATTTATTTCACAGTCTCATTCAAATCAAAATTGTTGATTCTTGAATATAATTTGACAGAAATTAGGTTAAACTTTTATAATAAAACCATCAATATTCTGATAATATGGTTATTAATGGACCCTTTCAAGTAATAATATCATTTTCAACTCTTTTTCACGTAAAATTTTTTATAAAATGCTTTGATGAAAACATGATATCATTTCTCTCTTTGGTCCGAAATATTTTATTTGACAAACCCATTTTTTAAAAAAAATTATAAATTATTTAACCAGAAAATAATAACATATTAAAGTCTTTTTCACACATTTTGTATCTTTTAAAAAAAAATTAGTGGAATATTAATATTTTTTTCCAAACAATGATTGTTTCAATTTTACGAAAAGAGTGAGAGGAAACATTATTTTAAGGTGTATGGAATAAATATGATTTAAAACTATAATGACCACAAAAATAATTTTTATATTATTTTTATGTTTCAAATTTTAAATATAAATAATAAATTTTCTGAATAATATTTCGAAATTTTATTTTTTGAAATCAGATTTTCAAAGAAAAGGGTTTTCAAAATATTTTTTAAAATTTAAAGGATGTTTCCCTCAAGAATTTTTCTAAATATCTTTTTTCGGTATTTATATTTATTAAATACAAAAAAGTTGAATTATTATAGAAATGGGTGTATATTTTTTTAATCTTGTGCTTAATATTCCCCTAGATGGTTTTTGATCATTTTGGATATGTAATGTATTAACATTATTATAATTGATTCACCTTTGAAGTCAATAACCTTCCCTGGAAATGTTCACTTTTATAAGATCATTTCCAATTATATTTCTCCTATATGTCCATATTATTTATCATGGATATGTTCATCACTTTTTTCATATAACATTTCAATATATAGTGAACTACATTGAATGTGATTTGATATCTGGGGAGATATTCATCAATTTTTATCCTTTACTAAATATGGATACATTATGATAAGTCAAAAAATTGGATTAAATTGGTTTTTTTATATGTGAGAAATTATTTTGAATGGTTCTGTGTGGGTTAGGGAAATGTTAATGAAATCCCCTCAATACATCGGTAGTCTCGAGAGAAGAAATATCTTAGCCACAAACCCTTTTTGTTTTTAACTGGAATGAAATAATGATTATTTTTAATGATTATAATAATAGAATTCCAAACCATCTGTGAAATGTAATTATTTTAAAGGTATGATGTATCTGGTAAAAATTGTATAAAATTATTAAGAATTTCCTTCATTTCTATTATTAATAATATTTAATATATTGTCACAATGATATTATGTTTGGATGCATTCCATTATCATATTATTGATTACATAGAATGTGTGTTCAGTTACTTACCTTTCAATATCGATTATTCTTTACCTTATCTCAATAGTCATGTTATTTAAATGGAATGTTTTCTCATTTATCTTCTATTCCATTTTGATTTATAATTATGGATTCAATATATCTTCCCATATAATTAACCGTTATAGGGAATTTGAGCCCACCCTTATTTTATTATCTTTCCCCAAGATTCCATGATTTTTAAAAGGATGTATAAAAAAGAATATGATAGAGGAATAATAATATAATTTAATGAAATTTATGTTATAAATTCATTATAAAAAATTAATGTAAGTATTATTTGTATTTATAGTTTACTAAGTATAATAACTTATCATTCCTTTAGGATGTGATTCTATTTATCATATTCCCATTTAGTTAAGTAAAAAAACTACATTTCAGAAATTATGTTTAGGTTCTCTATATACACATACTTGAATTTTAATTACTTTTAGGTTTTTTCCTCATAACCCTAAATGATTCAATCTTCATATCAGTGTTCCAATCAATTTCATTTTGAGTTGAGCAAATTAAATAATGTTAAATCTTTGGAAAACACACCAATAGATTAAAATATTTTAATATTAGAATAAATATTATTTTTTATCACTTTATATGAAACACCATTTTAATCTTACGCTACATGCCACAATGATTAAGTGTGTGTTATATTCAAGACTAGATTTTATCTCCTTTTAATAGAACACCTATTTCAAAAACAAATTTTTGCCAATTTTCTAAAAAAAATTAAAAAAACATTTTTAATTCGGAATTCCAAAATTATAATTGGGTGAATTTTTTGTATTTCTATTATAAGTTTCATTTTATTGATGAATAGAGAAAAATAATAAATTTTTTAAAAAAAAATTATTCTTGTTAAAATAATTATTTATGTAAAATTAAATCTAAGTTTAGTTTTAAATTCAATATATATAAATAATTAATATATTAATTCAATTTAGGTCATTAGAATATTTTTCATATTAAAATTGGTTATAAAAACATATTGATCATTCTAATGGCTCTATTCGAAAACCTACTTTCTCCCCCATGTTTTTGGGATTAGCATTAACCTTAATTTTCAAACTTTTATTATTTGAATTTTGAAAAATCTACATAAAATATTGTAATCAGAAAAATATTTTTGGTCTAATAAGTTCATCTAATTTTTGACCAAAAATATTAGTGAATGTGATTAAAATTTATTACAGTTATCAAGGTAAGATTAAGCTTAATAAGGGACACAACATTAATCTTAAAGACCAAAATGACCTTGACACTTCTCAAAAATCCTTTTTAAATAATTCGACCATATCCCAATATGGTTTAAATGTTATGTTTTTTTTGGTATATTTTGAAATTGAAGTGCCCTATTTGAAAGGATAAGTAAAAAAACAAAACAATTAATCTTTTCGTACATTTATCATTTATAAAACATTAGGATATTTCAAAAAGCATTATATTATTTGTTATAAATTTAATTATGAAATAAATTTTTTTATTATTAGAATAACAATTTACCAATATTTTTATTATTTTTTATATATTTAAAATGATTAAGAAATGCCAGCGTAGTGATTATTTAGTGAATAACCAAATAAAATAAATGATACTGTAAATATTAAAAGTAAAGAGAATTGATTTAATTATTTAATTTATTTATTTTATATAGAAATATATGATGTTAAAAATCATAAAACGAAATATATTTTAATTTTAATTTTTCATGGATATTGTTTCAATAAAATTAAATTAATAATGTCAAAATTGACAACATAGTTTTTTTAGAACAAATTAAATTTAATTAAATTATCTAAAACTAATAAAAAAATGTAAATTTGTTGAATGAATTTTTTAGTGTTCCTAAATATTAAATATGGTCTATTAATGTACCAATTTATCAATTATAATAATCATATTAACTCACATATTGTAAAAATGTTGTTACCGCGGTCCGGGTTTAAGCATTATTTTAGTGTGTAACATGAGATTTTTTTAAAATAACTTTCCTAAACACATGTGATTATGATTATATAAATTATATAACATATGAATAATTCATTGGATATATATTTTAAATTAAATCTCACTTTATTTTATTCTTAATGGTTAAATTACACATGTTAGAAAACTAGATGATTTAATAAAAACTAGAATGATATAATTTGGGAGTCATTGAAGTTAAGGTACCTAACTATTAAAATGAAAATAATTTCTTTGGTGGAGGTTCAATAAACCATTATTATCATTTAATACGTTATTTTTTCGTTTTAAGGCACTTTATTCCACATCCAGATTTTCAATTCCATGCTTTGTTGGAAGTTCTCTTTTGGTTCTTATCTTTCCCTTCGTTTCCAGGTGTTCCGGGTTTAAATTTTTGATGCCTCTTACTTGCTTGGATTGTGGCTTTATTCTTTGATATATATTTTTTTTAATTGGGATCCTCTTTTTTAAAATTCATTGTAGTAGTTTGCGGTGGTTTGGAGTGGGATTTGAGACACTCCTAGTGGCACCACTTGTGGGGTAGGTTGTTTAGGTGGTTGGTACCATTGAGTTGAATGCGTTTTAGAGTTAAAAGAATGGTTTATTTTAGGAATTATTATCCCCTATAATTTTACTGTCTTTCCCCTCTATTTTCCCATTGTAACCCCCTGAAATTGTAGGCAAAACAACACTTTTTGGCTACCCAAACAGACTGCACGGTTTGGCACATTTTTTACTAAACCGTGAAACCAAACTGTAAAGGGTGTCCAGGTCATTAAAAATACTTTTTAAATTCCATGTTTTCTCTCCCTAGATTTATCTAAACTCTTACCTTTCTTCCCCCATTCTAAAATTTCATCCATGGAAGCCTCCCAAGTTCCCCAAACCTCCCTTGGAACTCATTTTTTGAATGGGTTTTTATTGGGGAAACATCACGTTCTCTTCAACTAAGTGATTCAAAATTTTATTTCTCTATATTGTTTAGGTTTTATGCCCCTATACATGGGGTTAATTGTTTCTATAATTTATGTTTTCAAACATAAGGTTTTATAGTTGTTTTCTTGGTTGAGTATGTGAATTTTAGGCTCGATCTACCATTCTTGAGGTGTGGTAGTGGTACAGTTGGATTTTCGCAGAAATATTAAAGGGTTTTCATTATATGGGTAGGTGATTCCATGGGTATGAAATCATTTTGAATTATCTTATTTTTTTAATAATATTTTAATTTTTATATCTTTTTATTATTGGTGAAAAAATTGGTTCTAGTGTTGTTTGTAAATCAAATGAAATTTATGTGCCATTTTCATGTGAAATTGGGGGGATTCATAAAAATCTATATTTGGTTCATTTGGTAATCCCCTATAACAACTTAATTGATTTTAGTGAAATGAATTGAGTATTAAAATCATGTATTTAATTTTAATATCCTTTTTTAAGGAAAATTTGTTTTAGTGGTGTCTATGAAGAATATGATCATTGAGTGACATGTTTGTGTGAAAATGGAGGATTTACAAAGATATCAATTATTTGTTCATATGGGGCTACCCTATAACTAATTTTTTGGTTTCATTCAGAATTATTGGGATGAAATTTTTGTTTTGGTAACATATAAGTGTGCACATGGTGTGCAACGTGTGGATTTCAAGGAGTTTTGGTTGCAAATCAATGTGGGGTTTGAGAAGATGTTTCATTGAAAATCAAAATGTTCGGTTGTGTGATTTATGTGGTGTAATGTGTGTATAGAAACTATATTGTTTTTATGTGACTATTAGAAGTGTTTCATATAAAAATATATGTATTTAGAATGATTAAATTGTTTCTTGCAGAAAGGAGGAAACTTGGTTACCTAGGAAGGCGAAAATGTACTAGTACACAAGTGATCTGGATTGGTTTTGTCCCTATTTCACTGAAAAAAATGGGTAATGAAAACACTAACTAAACTATGTGGATGATTTTTGGGACAACTATTTTATGATTATTTTTCCTACTAGAGGCTTGTTCAGAAAAAATTATTTTGACATGGATATTTTATATCGTGGTACGAGATAGATAGGGTCTAAGACTATCTTGTCCCTAGGGGTTTTCCCAGTATTGATGACCATTGGATTTGTGGTATGTACCCTTGAATTACTATGTAATTGGTTGTATATTATATTATCAAACCTGTATTATTCAAATTTTGTAACATTCTGAGTGGTTTATTTTGAAAACATTTTCCAATTGAATGTGTATTTCTGGGAACTTATCGTCGTTTTTCCTTGCATGTTAAAACAGAGTTCTTTTTTAGCTTGTAATTCATACTCTTTGGAATGTTTTGGTGGTATCATATTGGTCTTAGGATCACACCCTACATACACCCCTTTAGTGTATGTAGACTTTATTTCTTTTGACTCATGTAAAGGCAAAGCCTTGGGTGAAGGTGGTTCGAGTTGTTTGTCCCCTCCTGTGGTGTGGTGTTGTGGAGACGGCTCGGGGGGGATGACCCATTTTCGTGTGGAGTCATTGAGGAATATTTGAATATATTTTTATTAATATTTTAAACTAATGTTATTTTTTTAAAACAATTTATTCAATTCTTGTTTATGTTAAGGCATGTTTGGTAATGATATATTAAATTCATATTATTGATTGTTTTTAATGTTTTATTCTTTGATACTCATGTAAATCGTTCCCAAACCAAACATATTGATACCCGGGCACTTGTTCCAGCCTATGGGGATAGGTAATTCCCATAGGTAATTGTCACGATCTGGTTTTGGCATTGGTATTGATGTCGGCCTGATTTGGTTCGTGACAAAATGGTATCAAAGAGGTTCACTCTTTTGGTCATGTTATTTGGGGAAGAGTTGGGATAGTGTGGAGATACGATTTTCGGGACATGAAATTCTAGTTATGGGTAGTGTTCTAGGCCTGCACACCTCGTGATGGTATTGAAGTTACCATGGGATGTTGGGTTTTATCTGAGTTAATTATTTCTCATGGTTCATTGATGATTGGGGGAAATGAAAAAGAGAGTTTTGTTAATGGTCACAGTGAACTCGCAAGGCCTAGCTAGCCATGTTGAGATGGGGATATTTCCCTAGATTTCTATCTGTGATGGTGATTTGATTAGCGTATGGCCAATAACCATATGTCAATGTCACCCACCAAAACTAGTTTTTTCTCACATTATCTGGTGTCTCTTTGTTTTGGAATCTTGAAAACATGGTTTTTTAAAACAAAAAGCACTGGATTTTAAGGAGTGTAAATTTTGATGAAGTGATTATAAAGTAAAGTGGAAATGTTTTTATTTCTAAAAGTATATAATTTAAATTTTAGAATTATTTTGACTGGGTAGATTGTGTGTTTACACCTCATTTGAAAGTATTAATTATGCTAAAGGGGGTTTTGAAAATGTGTTTTGAGTATAATTTTGTAGACCATGGAACACTTTTTTGAATTGAATTAATTATTCTAGAATTTTTGTGCAGGGGTTGAATATGGTTTTTTATTTTCTAACTATTGATAATTTTTTATGTTTTTTCAAACATTAGAACCTTATTTTTAAATGGGAAGAGTTGAGTTCGTAATTAAATTGATATTTATGAAATGGTGTTTTTCATGAAATTATAAGTGTTATGAAATGGGTTGAAAAGTTCAAAATAGATATTAAAAGCATGAAAGTGAGTTTTTATTGAATTATTGGTGCTTTTATAAATTGGTTTATAATATCTAAATTGGGTTTTTATTTTATGGTTAGCAGTTTTAAGAAAGGGAATGTGTGGTTAAACAGGTTTTGATTTAAAAAAAGGAAATGTTTGGTATTGGTAATTGGTGTTCTCAAGGGTGACCACATGAATGGTTATATGGTAATATGGATAAATATGATTTGGGTGCATGGTGTTTCATATGAACATGCATCTGTGAGGCTCATGATATACCATTGGTAAATGCACAACCCACCAATACTGTTTTTTATATTCTTTTTAAGGAAGGTATTGTTTTTTGATAATGTGTGGTTAAGAGATGTGGCTTATATGATTTCAGGATTATTATTGTGGGTTGTTTTGAGTTCAAGAACCCTTCTTTTTTACACGATGTTTTGGGTTGGCGTTTCATCGATAAGATGTAATAAATAATTGGTCACTGGTCTCATTTGGGCAAAAGTGTGGGAATCCAATGTGGTGGTCCTCCTCATGTATTCAGTTTAGGTTTGTGGTATGTCGTGACCAAATGAAAATATTTCTTAGGTACTTGTGTTTTCTTTTTTTCTTGGGTATGCCCCCAAAAGATCTAATGTATGATTCTTGTGTGGCCCATGGTGATTCACCATTGGATGATCCTCCAGTTGATCAACATAATTACTTTCATCTTGAGCTTTGGAGATTTATTTTAACCCTCTTCATTTTCGATTATGTGGTTTCCCTTGTAGTGGGAGAGTAGTTTTGGGAGTTTGAAATAAACCATAGTTTCAGATGTTTCCTGTGTCATCGAAGGTGAATTAAGTTCAAATTTGTCAGTGTAGAATGATATCTTAAATAGCCTTTGGGTCATTTGTCAGTCTCATTGGAGCAAGAGTTCATGTTAGGCCACCAGTGTGAAAAATATGGCAAAGAGTGGCTGTTATGGACACTTATTGGAATTGTCTGTTGTTTCTGACTCGACATAAGTTCCTTATCTTTTTTTTTTGTTATCCATAATGGCCATGTTTGGGGACTCCTTGTGATGTCACGTGTTCGTTTGAATGTAAGGGTGACGATTGTGCATTCTTATTAGAGTCATTATTTTTTCGGATGCGTGTATTCCTTCAGGGAATTCCAAAATAATTTTTTATAGATGAAGGTGTTTCTATGCGTCCTTTCTTTCTAATGTTTCCCATCCGAATAAATAATGGGTGTTGTTGGTGAATCCTCTTAGCCCTAGTTTTGGTAAAATGATGGGTCAGGGTAATGTGTGCTTAATGTGTGTCATGTCTCCTTGATACCATATGAGATCCCTGTGTAATTGTTTGTGGGATTTGAGGATGATGTTTTATTCAAGGGTTTTCCAAAGACTAATTTCGAGGCCTAAGATTCATTAATCCTTTGATCTCCAGCCATAGGTCCTGAAGAGAAGCTGGCGCATAGCCCAGGGAAATCCCGGAGTCGTTCAAACCTATTCTCAAAGTACTATCCTTAGTATAAAAGATAGTAATAGTTTAAACCTATGGTGTTGTTGTCTTTTTCCAATTGTTCATATTTAGTGGTAGGGGAAGAAGGACTTCATTTCAATGTTATATCCTATGTTTATGTTATTCCATTGGGTTTCCTTTGAATTTTTTTAGAAAATGATGAGATTTGGGTAAGGAAGACAAACGTTCACTGTTTGTGCATGGTTAGTAGTAAATGGGCACCAACCAAAGAAATAATGTGATAATAAGAAAAGGAAATCACATGGTCTCGGAACGACCGTGCATCTTTGTCCACATAACCATGTGAAGCTCCCCCTTTGGGTAGAATTATTTTTATGCTTAGTGGATGGTTTCCTAACCCATGTGGACAAACCGTGTGGTCATTCTATCTCTTTAAATTATGGGGACATTTCGTGTCGACCTATGCTGGTCTGCAAAGATGGTGGGTTCTCATGGTGGGGAGACACATCGTGGGTCTCACATAAGTCCTCTTAGAAAATGTATAATGTTAGATTACCCCTTACGCTGGGGATATCATTGGGGGTTCCCCAATTGGTGTCCTGATTCTATCTCAAAAATAATATTATCCCTTATGGTGGGTAGTCGATTTGGGTCGCCCCATATCAGTGAATCCGTTTATCTTTAGTGGTTTATTTGTATGAGTTAGACTCGTTCAGGGATATGTAACCATAAATTTATTACATGGGTAAATGTGGGATTGGATCACTCCCAATGGTTTTGGTTAATTACGGTTTTGGTATCATTATTCAGTTTCATGGTTTGTTTCAGGTGGATTGTTTGAGCTTATTTTGGTAGTGTTAGAGGAATTTTTTTTTAGTATGTAGATTTAATATGTTTGATAATTTCAATTAATTGGGTTATTTTTTGGTTGGTGAGAGTGTTATTTTCCTTTTCATGATCAACTACAGGTGTTTGGCCTTTTGGAGGTGGGTGAAAATTAGGAATGGGAGTCTATCTTAGTCTATTGTCTGGGTTTTGTTTTACTTCTGGTGTTTTTGTGGCTCTCCGAGGGTGAAAAGATTTATGGTGGGTTGAATTTTTACACCCAGATTTTCAACTCCATTCTTTTTTTGAAGTTTTCTTTTGGTTCTTAGCCTTCTCTTGTTTTCCAAGAGTTCTGGGATTAATGTATGGATGCCTCTTTCATCCTTGTTCTCGGAACATAGTCTTTGGGGTCTTCTTTGGTACTTAAACACTTATTTTTTAAAAGGGATTTTTGGAGGTTGAGGTGGTTTGGAGTGGTATTTTTGACACTCCTAGTGTCACCACTTGTGGGGTATGTTGTTGATATGGTTTGTACCCTTGAGTTGGATGAGTTTTGGGGTGAAAAGGATGGTTTATTCCTGGAAATTTTATCCCCAATACTTGGCCATTAATTCCCCCTTGGTTTCCCACTTGGACCCCTCTGAAATTAGAGGCAAAAAACACTTTTTTGGTGGCCAAAACATGCCTCATGGGTTGGTTTCACGGTTTACTAAGCCATGCGGCCAACCTGTGTAAGGTATCCAGGTCATTAAAAATGCTTTTGAAATTTCCGGTTTTCTCTCCTAGGATTTATCCATACTCCCACTTATCTTCCCCCCTTCGACCATTTCATCCATGGTAGCCTCCCAATCTCCCTAAACCTCCCTTGGAACTCATTTTTAATGGGGTTTTATGGGTAAACTACAATTTCTCTTCAAGTATGTCCTTCTATCTTTGATTTCTCTCCATTCATTTGGGTTTCTTCCCCTATCCTACAGGTACCTTGTATCTAGATGGTAGGGTTTAGTAACTAGGGTTTGATCCTTGTTTTATTGGTCCAATATTTTGATTATAGGCTCAATCTACCATCCTTGAGGTGCAACGGTGGGGCTGTAAGATTTTTGCACAATGATTCAAGGGGTTTCATTATTTTGGTAGGTGATTCCATGGGTATTAAATCCTCGTGACACAGATTTCTTTATTTTTAATATTTTAATGTTTATCTCATTTGATTATTGGTGCAAAAATCGGTTTTAGTGGTATTTGTAAAGCCAATGAAATTTAATTGCCATTTTTATGTCAAACTGGGGGGTTCAAAGAAATCTTTATTTGGTTCATTTGGGGCCTCCCTATAACAACTTAGTTGATTTAGTGAAATTTATTAGGGCTTAAAATCAAGTTTTGAATGTTTATCTCCTTTGGTTGTTGCTTCAAAAAAAAAATTTTAATGGTGTTTGTGAAGCATATGTTCTTTAAGTGCCATGTTTTTTGAAAATGGAGGTTTCGCAAAGATATAACTTCTTGGTTCATATAGGGATTCCCTATAACTAATTTTTTGGTTTCATTGAAAGGTATTGGGTTTCCATTATTGTCTTTGTGACTTATAAGTGATAGCATGGAGTGAAAAGTAGGGATTTCATGGAGTTTTGGGTGCAAAACAATGCAGGATTGGAGAGGTTGTTTTATTGAAAAGAAAAAAAAATTGTTTCCTATTTTATGTGGTATAAAGTTTCTATAGTTACTGTATTATTATTATTTGACCATTAGTGGTTTTTTTTATTAATTGGTATGTAGTTATCATGCGGAAATTTTTTATCAAAAAGGGGGAAAATCGGGTATCTAGGAGGGGGAATACGTTCTACTATGCTAGTAATCCGAATGGTTTTTGTCTGAGTTTGACTGATCAAAATGGATAAGAAAAACACTAAAAAATGATGTGGATGATGTTTGGGGACCAGTAGGTTATGGTTATGTTCTCTACTAGTGTCTCATTCATGGAAAAGGATATTGACATGGATATTTTACACCGAGGTACGAGGTACATAAGGTCCGACACTATCTAGTGCCAAGGGGTGGTCACAATTTTTGTGATAATTGTATTTGTGATATTTACCCTTGTATTAGGGGGTTTTTATTGTAATTTACAGTATCAATCATTTTTTTTCCAATTTTTTAACATTCTGAAAGTTTTATTTTGGAAACCGGTTACAATTGAAAGTGCAATTCTTGGAATTTATCGTTGTTTTCCATACTTGTAATAACGGTGTGCTTCTACACCTCGAATTGAATAATATTTGGATTATTTGGGTGGTATACTATTCGTCTTAGGCTCACACCCTACATACACACCATGGGTGTATGTAGACTTTATTTTATTTGACCCAGGTAAAGGTAAACCCTTAGGTGATGGTCGTTTGTGTTGTCAGTCCCCTCCAATGTTGTGGTGTTGTAGAGACAGCTTGGGAGTGATGAACCCTTATCATGTCGAGTCATTGTGGCTGATGTTATAATTTTTTTATTTATGTTTGGACATTTTTTACTTTTATTAAAACCATGTATTCAGATCTGGTATAGGTTAAGGATTTTTTGGAAAGAAAATTTTTGACTCATATTATTGATTGTTTTTAATGATGTATGTTATCATACATAGGTAAATCATTCCCAGGCCAAAAAAATTGATACTTGAGCACTTGTGACATCCCGTGGGAATAGGTAACACCCATCGGGCCTTGTCATGGGCTGGGTTTGGTACCATTTTTGATGGCGGACAGATTTGGTACGTGACAAAATGGTATCAAATGATGTTCACTCTTTAGGTCATGTTATTTGGGGAAGAGTCGAGATAGTCCAGAGATAGGATTATTAGGATCTGACATTCTTGTTATGGGTAGTCTACGTAGCCATCACAACTTGTGACAGGATTTAATTCTCAATGGGATGTTGTGTTTTATCAGAGTTTATTATTTCTCATGGTTTATTGATTATTGGGGGGAAATGAAAAGGGAGTTTGTTAAAGGTCTCAGTGAGCTCGCTAGGCCTGGAAATCCATGTGGAGCCGAGGATATTTCCCTAGAACACACTCTGTGATGGTGAAGTAGTTGGTGTATGGATGGAAACCATATTTCCAAGTCGACCACCGAAACTAGTTTCCTCTGAAATTATCTTGTTTCTATATGTTTTGGAATCATGGAAACTTGGTTTTTTTAAATTACATGATTTTATGGCGTGTGATTTTTTGGGAAGTATTTTTCTAGTAAATTGAAAATGATTTTATTTCTGAAAGTATAGAAATGAAATTTTAGAATTATTTTTAAAGGGTAAATTATGTGATTACACCTCTTTTTAAAGTACTAATTATGTTAAAGGGGGTTTGAAAAATGTGTTTCTAGTAGAATTTTCTAAACCAAGGAAAAGTTATTTGAATTTAATTAAGTATTCTTGAATTTAAGTGTGGTGTTTGAATTTGGATTTTTATTTTGTAACTACTGAGAATTTGAAATGCTTTATGAAATTTTAGAACCTTGTTTTGAGATGAGAAGAGTTGAGTTCATAATTAAATGTAAATTTATGAAATGGTGTTTTTCATGAAATTAGAAGTGTTTTGAAATTGGTTCAAATGCTTGCAAGCTGTTTTACAAGGCATAAAAGTGGGTTATTATTGACTTATGGGTGATCTTTTTTAATTTTTTGTAATATTTCAATTGATTTCTGATTTTATGGTTACTGGGTTTGAGAAAGGGAATGTGTGGTTCAAAAGGTTTTGATTTTGAAAATAGAAAATTTTGGTTTTGGTCTTTGGTGTTCTTAGTGGTGACCACATACATGGGATTAAAGGGGAATATGGATGGATATGAGGTGGGTGCTTGGTGTGGAATATGAACATGCATGTTTGAGGCTTGTGGAATACCATTGGTAAATGCACAACCCTCCAAAACAATTTTTTTAGTATTCTTTTAAAATAATGGTTTGTGTTTTGATAATGTGTTGTTGGGAGGTGTGGATTATGTGTTTTCAGGATTTTTATTATGGTATTTTTTGGGTTCAAGAACCCCTCTTTTTTACAAGATGTTTTGGGTTGGTGTTTCATCGATAAGTTGGAATGTAGCGTTGGTCAGTTTTCTCTTTTGTCGAAATGTTTGGGAGGCCAATTAGGTGGCTCCCCTAATGTGTTCGATTCAGGTTTGTTTTATTTTGTGACCAAATGACCATATTGGTTTGGTACTTGGATTTTCGTGTTGGCTAGGGTATTCCCCCATGAGGTGATAATGTATAATTCAAGTGGGGCCCAAGGTGATTAACCGTTGGAAGATCCTCCAGTTGATCAAAATAAGGACTTTCTTCTTGGGCTTTGGAGATTGAGTTTACCACTATTCTTTTTTGGTTATGTGGATTCCCCTGTAATGGGAGAGTGGTTGTGGGAGGTTGAAATATACTATATTTTATCAATTTTCTTGAACCGTCGAAGGTGAAAGAAGTTTCGGGATGTCATTGTTGAATGATCTATTAATGATCCTTTGGTTTTTTGGTCAATCTCATCGAATAAAGAGTTCATGTTAGGCCACCAGTGTGAAAAATCTGGCTAAGTGTTTCTGTTATGGCTGCTTGCTGGAATAATGTGTTGTTTGGGACTCGACATGTGGTCACTATCCTTGTGTTTTTTTATTAGCCGCAATATTCATTCCTGGTGATTCCTTGCGATGTCGTGTGTTCATTTGACTATAAGGGTGATGGTTTTTCAAACTTATAAGAGTCTCTGTCTTGTTAGATGTGTGTCTCCCTTTAGTGAATTCTCAAATCCTACGTTATAGAGGAACATGTTTCTATGTTTCCCTTCATTCTAATTTTTCCAATCTAATGAAACAAGGGGTGATGTGTGTGAATCATCAATGCCATAGTTTTGGAAAAATGTTGGGTTGGGCTAAAGTGGGTTTGAAGTGAGTCATGTATCATTAAGACCATCTAAGATCATAGTGTAATTTTTTGTGGAACGAGAAGAAGAAGTTCTGTTTAGGGTGTTTCCAAAGCCTAACTGCGAGTCCAAAAATGCTTCAATCCTTTGAGCCCCATCCATATGTCCCAGAGAGAAGTTTGTGGGTATTTAGGGAAAATCATAGAGTCATTCAATCCTTAGGTGAATGTACTATCCTTACTATGAAATATGGGAATAGTTTAAACCTCTGGCATCATCGTCTTGTTTTAGTTGTTTGTGTTCAGTGGTAGAGGTGGGAGGACCCTTTTCAATGTTATATCATGATTCTGTATTATTATATTGGGGATCCATTGAATTTTTAGAGAAAAGGATGAGATTTGGGATACAAAGACGAATGTTCATTGTTTTCACATGGTTAGTAGTAATTGTGAACGAACCAAGGAAACAATGTGATAATTGATAGAAGCTACTGCACGGTCTCTGCATGGATGTGCATCATGGTCCATGTAACCATGAGAATCCCCCTATTGGACCTAATTATTTTCATGTTTTACACATGGTTTCCTAAACCATGTGGACTATCTATGCTGTCATGACAACTCTATAAATATTGGGTTTATTTCGTGTCAGCTCAGGATGGTCAGTTAAGATGGTTGGTTTTTAGGGTGGGGATACCCATCATGGGTCACACGTAAGTCCTCCGGAAATAATTATAATGTTAGTTCACCATTTTATGCTGGGGACATTTTTCAGGACTTACACAATTGGTGTCCTGATTCTCTCTCATAAATTAATTTGTCCCTTATGGTGGAAAGTCGGTTTGCATAACCCCGTATCAGTGACTCAATTTTCACCATGGTGGTTTCTTAGAATTAGGTATTATCATTCATTTATATCCAGCCACCGGTTTCTTACATGGTAAATATGGGATTGGAGCACTGCCAATGGTTTTTTTAGGAAAGGTTATGGTTGTTTTATTCAGTTTCATTGTTTGTTTTAGATGGATTGGTTGAGCTTCATATGGTAATGTTTTAGAACTTTTGTTTTGGGATTTAGATTGAATATGATTGATCATTTACATAAATAGGGTATTTTTTGGTTGGTGAGAGTATTCTCTTCCTTTGTTTGATCAACTGGAGGTGTTTTTCCTTTTGAACGCGGGTGAAAATGTGGAAAAGAAGTCTATATCTGTCTATTTTTTTGGCATTGTTTTTACAAATTGTGTTGTTGTGGTTTTTTTCTGGTGGAATTATTTATGGTGGAGAAAAATTTCACACACCTATTTTAAATTCCAAGCTTTTTTGAAGTTCTCTTTTGGTTATTAGCCTTCTCTTGGTTTTCAGATGTTCTAGGTATAATGTTTTGTTTCCTCTGGAAACCTTGGTCTATGAACCTAGTCATGGGGGTCTTGTATAGTACATGTCCTTCTCTTTATTAAAATTTATTTTTGGAGGTTGAGGTGGTTTGGAGTGGGATTTTTGACACTCTTAGTGGCACCACTTGTTGGGTATGTTGTTGAGGTGGTTTGTACACTTCAGTTGGATGATTTTTGGGGTAAAAAGGATAATTTTATAATGTTTCTCCCCTATACATGTCCTATAATTCCCCCATGGTTTAGACAAAATACGTCCTCAAATTGGAGGCAAACCAACACATTTTGTGTTGCTATAATTAGTTTCATGGTTTGGTCGCACAGGTTACTAAAAGGTGCCTCCAAACCGTGCAAGGTGTCCAAGTCAATGAAAATACTTTATAAATTCCATGTTTTCCCTCCAAGGACTTATCCAAACTCCCCCCCCCCCCGTTTAATCCCCCATTCAACCATTTAATCCATGGAACCGTCTAATCTCCCCAATCCTCCCTTAGAACTCATTTTTTAATGGGTTTTTGATGGGGATACATCAATTTCTCTTCAAGTAAGTACTTCTATTGTTGATTTCTCTTCATTATTTTGAGATTATTCCCCTATACATGAGGATCCTTGTGTCTTGAAAGTATGTTTTAGAACCTAGGGTTCAATCCCTATTTTCTCGGTCCAACATCTACATTTTAGGATTCATCTACATTCCTTGAGGTGCAGCAGTGGTGTGGTTAGATTGGCACATAATGATTCAGGGGTTTTCATAATTTGGGTAGGTGATTCCCAGGGAAAAAAATCATTATGACTTAGCATGTTGGGTTAATAATATTTTCATGTTTATTTCATTTGATTATTGGTGAAAAAAATTTGTTTTAGTTGTATTTTTAAAGAAAATGAAATTTAGGTGCCATTTTTATGTGAAATTGTGAGGGGGGTCATTGAATTTTTTATTTGGTTCATTTGGAGATGCCCTATAACTACTTAGTTGATTTTAATGAAATTTATTAGGGCTTAAAATAATGTTTTTAATGTTTATCTCCTTTTGTTTTTGTTGCGAAAATTTTGTTTCATGGTTTTTGTGGATCATATGAACTTGAAGTGCCATGTTTTTCAGAAAATGGAGGTTTTACTAAGATATCACTTCTTAGTTCATATGGGGTTTCCCTATTACTGATTTGTTGGATTCATTAAAAGGTATTGGGATATGATTTTTTTTGGTGAATTATAAGTGTGAAATGGTGCACAAATTGGGGATTTCATGGAGTTTGGGTTGATAAACAATATGGGATTTGAGAAGTTGTTTTATTGAAAATCAAAATGTTTTATTCTGTTTTTTAAGTTGTATACAGTCTGTATAGCTATTGTTTGTTTGTATTTGACCTGTACTGATGTATTTATATGAAAATAGATATATTTTTCATGCTGAAATTATTTGAGTACAGAGCTAAAACTAGGGTATCTAGGAGGGCAGATAAGTACTATTAGACTAGTGATCCAGATGGGATTTGTCATGTTTTCACTAATAAAATTGTATAACGATGACAATAACAAAACTTGGTGGATGATGTTTGGGGAGACCTAGGTTTTGAGTGATTTCCCTACTAGTTTATCATCCATGGGAAATTATTGTAACATGTACATTTTAGACCTCAGTATGAGGTACATAGGGCCTTAGACTACATAGTGCCAAGGGGTGTTCCTGGTTTTATTGCTCTTTAGATTTTCAGTATTTAACCTTGTATTAGGGTGTGTTTGGATGTAAATTATAGTAGATAAAATTTCATATTCAAATTTTTTATCATTATCAATGTTTTATTTTGAATTTTTATTACAATTGAAAGTTAATTTCTTAGAATTTATCGCTGTTTTTCATACATGTTAAAATAGTGTGCTTTTTCACCTTGTATTGCATACACTTTGGAATCTATGGGTGGAATCATACTAGTCTAAGGATCACACCCTACCTAAAACCCTTGGGTGTAAGTAGACTTTATTTTTTTTGACTCAGATAAAATAAAATCCTCTCATGAAGGTGGTTCGGGTTGTTAGTCCCCTCCTACAGTGTTGTGTTGTAGAGACGGCTCGGGGGTGATGACCCCTTGTAATGTGCAGTCTGTGTGGATGATTTACTGCTATTTTTATTTATTTTTGGACCTTTTTTTTAAAACCCATTTATTCATATATATTTTATTTTATATATTGTTTGTAATGAAAATTTCATATTCATATTATTTATTCTTTAATGTTTTATGCTTTCATACTCAATTAAATCGTTACCAATCCAAACTTATTGATACTCGAGCACTTGTGCCAACCTGTGGGGATAGGGAATGCCCTTTGGCCCATATCACAGGTTGGATTTGGCACCAGTTCTGATGGGGTCCAGATTTGGTTTGTGACACTTTTGGTAAGGTAGACCTCTCATTAATGAATACATATTGGTATTTTCAAGTTTCCTACTCCCCCTCCACTATAAAATGGTAATAACTCAAACCATACTAACAACACTAAAACCATCTAGGACATGCCAGGATTTACCCCAATAGCTTCCCAAAAACACTCTCATATACTATTAATCCATATTTTTTCATAAATACTTCCATGGAAGAACATTGGTATAAACCAAAAGGAGTAACCTGATCTTAAGGTAACATTTTCCAATGATCTCTTTTCTTTAATTTTCTTCTCCACTCCCTAAAATTTTAGTATTACTTGATTACATGACAAAAACATTATCCTAAATTTAATTGAATATATTTTCTATTATTATTTATACCTAAACATACTCACACCTTCATCTAATGGGTAACGAACTTAATTTTTTTCTATACTGGGATCTAATTCCTCATGATACAATGATTGTCCTTTTTTCTATCACCACCACACTCAATGGACATTATAATGGACACTCTATTTTACATATATTTCATATTATAATTACTATGTATTTGTACTTCTGTAATAATTTTATAACTCCTACATTTACTCATTTCCATTTTTTATTAATATGATAATATTGTTTTTGGAAGTGTGCAGTAACACCCCCTCGGGAGCGATGTGATACATTCACACTATACATGGAACATATTTAGAATGATTTTAATAAACATATGTAACATAATATATATATATATATGATACTGTAATTATAATACATTCATTTTTCATTTAATTTTCTCTCTTCTAATATGAAAAAATAATGAATTTAGTTTTTATGCGTACATACGACCTATTGTCTCTATGAACGAAGAATTTAATTTATTATCTAAAAATATTATGGAAAATTAGGATACATATTTAAAAATTATATAAGATAATAAATTCATGTATTACCTTTTTGATATTATTAAATAATGATCTACTAAATATTAATAATGAGTAACAAGTCAAAACATACATGGGAATACTATGGAATTAACACCTGAAATAGTTAAAATAAAGAAAGTGTGTTATAAAAAGGGTAATAAAATATTGTAAGAAGTTAATATATGATATTATAAACAATATTATGGTTCTGGTAGAAGTTTTCAACGCAATTAAAACCAATATAAAAGATAACAAATACCAGAAAACAAAATCAAAGTAAACATAATGGATTTCCTCTCAATTTACATTCCATTAAGACTTTTTTTATGCAAAAATTCACTTTTATATTTTTTATGAACTAACCATTGACATGTTATATCAAAAATATACTTTTATTATTATATTATAAGTTTTATTAATTCATGGGGAATTATTGTTTAAATGTTTCAATGTGTTATAAGAATCTTTAGAATGTTTAAAGAATATTTTCCCTCAATAATGTATTAATCATACAAACCATTATTGTTCATTATCCTACTCTACGGTATTATTTAATAATACATATTCTTTATTAAATATTGAAATATGATAAATAAAAAATATTTCCATTAATTTAATCGAATATTTGATTCGAGGAATGCTTTGGATAGGTAAGACACTATTCTGGGAACGTTTATGGAAAGCCCTAAAGGTTAGGGACCTATTATTGGAAGCCCTTCAATCCCTGAGTAGGTTTTATGAGAAAAACTAGGTTTGGTTTTGGGAAAGGCCTTACCCATTTATTGTATTATTATAATGAATACTTGACATTTATAGATTCTTATCATTAATCCCTGAGTGTATTAGATTCTTGGAATGAAGGCTCAAGGATATGTTTTTTATATCCATCTTTATTAATTCAATCATTACATATTCAGTTATTATTTACCTATGATATTTGGTGCCGACAAATCTATGGATACATTTAATTTTCATTTTATTGATTTAATGGAATGTGATTCCGTTTCTCACCATCATATATTAATTATGCCTTATCTAGTTATTTACCTTGTCAGGATTCATTATTCGCATTAATTCATTATATATTATTTATTACATACAATTACTGAGAATTTGAGCTAACCCATATTACGTTTCCATTCCCCATTCTATGAAGAATAAGTATTATAATAATAATTCTATTTTATGCCCTGATCCCAGTTACCCAGTGTCAAATACTTTATTACATCACATTAGTATTATTACAAGGAATCATGTCCCGAAAGACTGATCAGTTTGGTAGTCTTGGAAAATACATTAAAAACATGAACATTACATTACACATTAGAAAATAAAACACAACATAAATGATCCTTTGAGAACACCATTAATCCCCTAGATTAACACTGCTTAACAATCATAATACACTTATTGGAATCCGAGGAAAATAAAACATAAGAAAGGGGTGAGGTTAGATGCTCAGTAAGGATAACAATATTGCGGAAACTTTTATAAATAAGCATAAACATTTAAGGAAATGTATAAAAATAAAAAAAACACTTTTAATATTAAACATCAATATAATATGGGAAAAATAAATCAAATAATTCCATTTACTAATTCACATGGATATTCTACTAGCTTAATAATCACATGCAATATCCATATCCAATTTTATAATGATGGAATTGAAAATTCTAGACATCATAACCACATGGTCAATACCTTTTTCCAAGACTAGAAATAATATTTTTTCAAGGCCTTCTCCAAGACACTAGTTTATCTCCTGAGACCTACTGATATATCTAGGTGTTATAGTGGGCTTCACCCATCACTTACTAAGTCCAATGCATTCCTTATAAGAAAAGGTTTTAACATAACATAACATTCATTTTAAAAATATCATATATAATGTGAATACATTATCCATAAACCATGAATGGTATAAAAATAACACATCCACAGTCAAAAATAATACAAAACCTTCAATAGAATATGGAATATTTGTATAATAATAAATCAGCCTTGATCATGAATAATATCTCATAAAGGATGTTGACATAGTTGAAAATGATCAGTAAAAAAATATTTGAGAGAAATATCCATTTTTCATGAAATCATTTAAAAGTTAAATAATTTATAAAGGATGTAATTTAAAAGATTTTTTGTAATAAAATTTTCCCATACCACTTGTAAACTTTTGAATGGAATTAACATGTTGAAAAATTCATGTTCATATAAATAAATCCTTAAAACAATTTTGAATACATGGACATTTATCAGAATGGTTTATAAGATTAAATATTTAAACAATTTGAAATGATCTCTTAGTAAAAAAAATTCCCTTAAAAAATCCCTTTGAAAACTCTTTTATGAAACATGGACATAGATAATAAATATGTCCCAGTAGATACATACATAAAAACAACATCAGATAATAAAGAGACTATGAAATTAACCCTTACCTTACACTTTAATTTGTTTGAGGGTACATTTAACATATTGTATAATGACCAAAGTATGTTATTAAATTATAAAAAAACAATATTCATATTTACTATATCATACATGATTCATTTATGACTTTATACTACCCATTTAATAATTATTTCCATGTTAAATTCACATTTCGGTTAATAATATCTTTCATTATTGTACGTATTTTAACTTGTTATTCTTGACCGTATCATTTACATCATGATTTACATACTTCCAAAATATAAAACATTATTTATATATCATATATATTTAGAAAATAAATATGTATAATAGATAGATATAGGAAATGGAAAACACCGTTTATGGGGACGGTAAGCTGTACGTAGGCATAAACGCTGATTCCGTTTTCATATCATATAGAATGGAAGTAAGTGAATAATATATAAGTAAGTACATATATATATAATAACTAGAATTAAAATTTCATATATTACATACTTATTAATAATAAATATTTTTATAATCATCATTGAATGGTAAACGTAGAAATTAATCTTATCGTGTCATGGAGACGGTAATCCGTACATATGCACGAGCGATAATATCATTCTATTGATGGTAAAATAGTATATAATTGGATGTTATATAGTATATAAAGAATAATTAACATTTTATATTATTATTTAAATCATTTATACTCATTATTTTACCCATACAAATAATGAAGTGTTTGAATAACAAACTACACCACAACGTGGGGACGGTAAGTTGTACGTACGCATGTATGGTAACATTGTCATTTATAGTATTGATTGAATAATCAATATGGTTGTACCATATTTTTAATAATATCACAGTATGTAGAAGTTATTGTAGTTATTATTTTGGGTTGGAAACAACAATGAAAGAAAAAGTGGATGTAAAAAAGAACATGAAAAATGGTGGTGAAATTATTAGCTCTTCGTCAGATGTTTTCTTTTGAGTTGATCAAAAGGTCTCCTTAGGTTGGCTTTATGATCACATTAAATAATATAGGATCATGTAATAAATTTTTTGAGGATATTTGGTCGGGTTTTTCTTGAGCCAAATGGCTTAGTAGTTGTGATTGAGAGAGACGGGGATGTACCCTTTTATAAGAGAGGTGAGGGTCAGTTTAGGAAAAGATTGAAATATTATTTTATAACAAAATAATTTTCTGTTTCTAATGACCCCAAAATAAATTATTTCTAGTCTAATATGGGGATGGGTCTAAAACTACTCAAACAATAGGTTTTATATAGTGTTAGGTCAACATATTAACTTTATCTTTTAGATTTAACTCTTTGTTAAATAGTTAAACTTTTAATGTGTCTTCTTCTATTCTTAAACTATATGGTTAATAAACATACTCTAAAAAACAAAGAGAACCTCAAGTTGTTCATTACTGACATATATATAATAATTTAATCCATTTTACTGAGCCTTACATTTTCAAGAATATTATATAATTTAAAAAAATAATTTTTTTTTCAAAACCCATTAATGTCAATTTTGACAGTATTTGGTATTTTGTTTTTGTGAAACTCATAAAAACAT
Organism: Viscum album; assembly: GCA_963277665.1. NCBI lineage: Eukaryota > Viridiplantae > Streptophyta > Magnoliopsida > Santalales > Viscaceae > Viscum > Viscum album. The sequence continues at coordinate 1,541,821,147 of OY728161.1, read as the reverse complement.
TATTACAGTGAACAAGATGCGTTGAATCAATAATGAAATTTCATATTCACCTATAAAATTCATGGATGTCATACAAACGTTGAAATTATATTTAATTTAATATTTATTATACCATTTATTTGATTCATTCATTAATAAGGTAATTACAACATCATCATTGTGTCATAAATAAATTTAATTATTTAATGTCTAAAATTTATAAATAAAATTCCATGCTGTTGGATATAGTTTTATCATACTAATTAATACTTATAGTTGAGTATATCTTATGTATAACCCTACGTTAAAAATGGATTAGTTATTAAACTTTGAATTTAACACATTTAACTCTTCTTAAAATAAAATAATAATAAATGTCCTAATCTAACCCAAGTGGACCAAAGAGGATCATATATTAATCGTAAGGTTTTTTTGGTAGAATTTCACTTATATAATAGAATTAGGGCATGTGTTATGGTAATTATAATATCATTTTTACCCTTAATTATCCTATTTACTTTTAACTATGGTAAATAAAAGTCAAAAGTTACTATTTGCCAAAAATTATTTTCATATTATTAAACCACATTTTACTTAATGATGTTAACAATCTCTCTCGGCTTTTTGAAATTCAAATGCAAATTTGCAAATGCTCGTAGAAGGTGGGTCTAAGAGAGTAAAAAGTTCAATAAAAATATATACATCTAAATTTTTTTATAAAATGAATGAAATTATTTACATTGAAAATATATAGGTATTATATATCTATTTTGACTTAAAATAAATTTAAATAAAATAAAAATTTATTTAAATAAAAAGTTGGTTTTAAATAATAACATAGTGGTTTTAACTATTCATCAAAAAAAATGGATGTTTTCAAAAAAAATTACCAAAAATTCACCCTATGATAATTTTGATATTAAAAATTCAGAAATAAATTATATATTAAAAATTTAAAACATAGAAGTTTCATTAATTAATTTAAAATTAATTCATGTTTTCAAAACCAAAAAAAAGAGTTTTTTAAAAGAAGAAACTATCAAAAGATTGACATGGGTTTATGTAAAAATTAAACATTAAATTACTTATAATGAATTACGTGGTATTAAATGACAAAAATAGAATCTAATTAAACTGCCAAACCCTTCAAATGCATAATTTATCACTATAAATTATTTCGATTAAAAAACTTGTTTTCAATTAAAATTTATTATTTTTAACTATTCATCAATATATGAAAGTTATCAGAAAAGAACCAAAATTTTATCCAAACTAAATTTATATGTCCTGTTCTAATGAAGAATTCAATTTAATTAAATTTAATATATAATGGTTTCCAATATTGGTTTTCAAAAGGGTTCTCCATTAAAAGGTTGTAAAATTTCGTTTTTTGTAAAATACTTCTATAATCTGAAAAAATGAATGTCTTCACATATTATGTCAAAGAAACACATAATATGGGTGTTAAAATTATATAGAGTATATAAGATTCTAAATTCAATTAATACAATTCATAACTACTTTTTGAATGGCTAGTTTGTTAAGTTGTGGTGTGCATGAACTCATTGTCGTGTGTAGCACAAGCTATTGAATAACTTTAATTAGATAGCGTACTATGAAATCTTGGGGAGTAACATTATCCCCTCCTTCAATAAATTGTTTCCTCACAATTTAAAATTATTCTTAAAAAATAAATGGATAGAAATTGAAAAATACCTTTGTGGAAAACCCACATCAGAAATTGGGTTAAAAAAATTAGTCTTAGTAAGATGGAAATGGAAAAGAAAAATTCAACACAAAATTATGATCTAAATTAGGAGAACATTGGTGGAAATTAGTGACATATAATTGGAGGGAAAACATAAATATTTGTAGGAAGCGATGGAGGTCATCAATCACAAACAACTGTAAAATAGAGTGCCTCAAAGACATCAATCTAAGATGATGTAAAATATCATCTGGTGAAAAAACATATTGTGTTAGGATAACACATTTTTGGTTTTAAGGTCCCTTCCCTAATGTTTACAAATTAATTTTTTCATATAAATACAGAAAAAAATATACTTGATAATTATAATTTCATCCTTCAACAATTTCCTACCACAAACTCATCTTTAACTCCAAAAGATAATATAATTAAAAAATATTCAATTTATCATAATCAAATAAGGTTAAAAAATAATGAATTAATAATTCACTTGTGAGAACATTTCAAAAATGAAATTATACAAACCCGGACATCATGTTGGCTAGTGGCAGGTGATGCACCCTTGTCACCCTGCAGTTGCAGGTTTAAGTCTCACGGCCTGGCCTGACGCGACGGGTTGTCGCCTGACCTCTGGGTTGTCCTTTTTTATGACAGTACAAAAATAATCTCAAGAAATGTTTTAACCTTAACAATAGTACCCAATGTCAAACATAATCACTTCTAGCCTTTAAACTTATCCAAAATACTTCTGTCCAATCTCACAGTCCAAAATTTATAAGGATTGTAAACATAATGAAGATCCTTTTTCCCACCTAATAACTTGTGAATACCTTTATCGTGTATTATTTTAAAACATTGTATCACCCTAAATTACCATAAAACCATATTTATTACATTAATTCTCCCTTATTCCATATATAATGCTGGATATACTCCTTCTATCCAAAAATGTTGAAAACTCCAACAATGATGGAATATAAAAATCATTAATCAGATTCAAGGTAGTCCAGAATATCCAATATAATTTATCCAAATAAATCATATATTATTCAAAAATCACTACATTGGTATCAGAACCACATTATTATATATTTTTCTTTTAACCATATATTTTCCAAAAAAAATTAACTTTCTATTGAGTCACTTTTATTGGTTCCACACAATCTCAAGTCCTTAATGAAATAGTACTGTAGTACAATCATTATATACTCTACAATACTTATAACATGTACAACATTAATACAATACTCAAATGAAACAATAATTTAATATAAACATAAGAACTCTAATCATTTCTTTTCATCTTCAGTAGTATCATAACTTGATTGTTATCCAATAGCATCATTTGGGGTATACACTGATGATTTGGACATTGATTCGTGTAGTGTCCCAAACCCTTGAAGATGAAGCATTGTACATTTGAAACCTTTTTCTTACCCTTGAAATCAAGTAATCAGTGTCCTTTTTCTCCACACTTATAAAAAAATATCATTCCCTTCAAGAATTTACTGAGGTTATTATTTCCACATTTTTCACATGTGGGAAAATCCTTTTTTCCCCTCTTCACATTATCCATATTTCTCTCTACCATCCTTTTCATACCTTCCATCCCTTAAAATCCATAAGAAACAATGAATTATTTACTTATCATACTAACAAATGATATTATTTCTTCATATGATGAGAATACATGGGAGACTATTTCCCCTTTAAATGTTGGCTTAATACCATTAATGATATGATCCTTTTCAATCATTCAGTCATGTGTATTTCTAGAACTCTCATTACTTATACTAGGTGCCATTTCTAAACAATGGCATACACTAGGTATGTTTATGAATCACAATGCATAATTATAAACTTTTAAAATACATAATGTAAATTGAAATGATTATGCATATAATCTATTATCATAAAAAAAATTCTGTGAGGAATTATGAAGCTACCCGAATCTGGAGCCACTTAACAGGTGCCCCGTACGTAGTTCGCCACATTACTTCAAGCACATTTCCCCAAATTCCAGAGTCTACCGACTAGTAGTGAGGGCCTTTGTGGGTCATTGGGGAAACTATGACCTCATTTGGTAAAGTATAAAAGGAAAAGTAAATAACAGTCAATAGTGGAAGCAGTAACCAGCATAAAATAACTTAATCTAAACCGTGGAAGAAAAGAATATATAGTAATGATGATAATGATGTAGTAGGTACGAGTATGCATGGAAAGCAGTGAACACACCAATGTTCTGAAATACAACTGAGAATCAATGCACTAAAATTAAACAGAAACTCCAGCAGCATTGCAAGCCTAAGCTCGGTCATATGCTCTCCATCTCCAACAAGCAATCATGTACCTGAAGTAGAAGGTCCATAATCTCTATCCAGACCTGCAACAATATAACTTGTTTGGGATGAAAATTAGGACCCAAACAGGGTGTGAGACTAATCCCAGTAGGCAACCACCATAAGATCTGATCCCTACTATTAGTGAGAAATATAGCAAAAGTAATGGAAATAAATGCAGTATAAAAAACTGGAGTACACTAAAGTAAACAATCCTACAAATAACCATTCAAAATTATTTATTAATTTAATTTTATCCTTTAATTATAAACCAAGGAATCAAGAAATCATCTCTATATTCCAAAGGCATAGAATGTAACACAATAGGTATAGCAGACTACCTAAACAACAAGAAGTACAAAACACAAACCAGTTCTTTGGCTTGGTGGAATCGTCACAACCAACCAAAAAATATTCAAAGTTACTCTCTGTGTGGCTCATACTAGCGGACACCTCTAGTCATGTAATAATATATAGGAATAGACACTCTGGGAAGCTCTCATCATCAATTCCCCTGCGGTCTTGTAACGATAGCTGTAGACTCTCTGAGGAAGCACTTACGTCTAATTCCCCCTATACTGTCGATACGTAACTAAGGACACTATAAGGAAGCAGAAAGTCCAATTATATTAGGTCCTTTGAATGATAATAATTTATAACAGACTCTCTAGGGAAATCTTTAATCATTAATTCCCTCTTTAGTCTACCACACCAGGCTCACACAGCCCTGAGCAGTCCAGTCATGCGTAATCAACTGTTAGCAGCCCTAAGTAAGTTCAAAAAACTACATGTCTAGTAGATAAAATTAATAAAAATCATATAAACACTAGGGAACACATGTAATCAATGTTATCAAGGTAGGAAATCAATGCAACAAGGTATGCGTCATAGGAAACCTAAGCCAAACGGTGATAAAACAGCCAAAACAAGGGTAACACCCATGGGGTGATCCTAAAACATGAAAACAATCATATATTATTATCAACTAACCTTAATCTAACATGCAATCTAAGGAAATTAAACAATAGGACCAGAATCCCTAACCTAGGATAACTGAAACATGGGAATTCAGAACTTTTGCACAAAAACTCAAAGACATTCAATGTAAGGCAACAAACCACCTACCTCGATCCTATGAGATCGATATACTTGAACTTCAGCCTATGAATCATCCTAGAATGGAGTAGATCTACAAAAATGTCTTAAACATTCAACCTAAGATAACACTCATAACAGAAAGAATCAAGAAATGTGGCCAAAGCAGAACCAATAACTCACCGCTGCGATTCTATTGCATCCGATGACGTTCAATTCAGATAACTGTTGACGAATCGGCACCTTTGAGAAGATTTGTGGCTGTATCCTCGCTCTCAGTTGAAGAAGCTAGAGAAGAAGATGTTTTGGGGGTTAATATGTGACCCCTATATGTTTAATTAAAAAAAGAAAGTACACAATGTGTACTTTTGGAGTACAGGGCTTGTACTAGGCTTTTCCGCACTCTGCATTAAGAGGCCTTCACATCACCCCTACATGGTCGTGTGTGTGGCCATGACAATACTAGCACATGTCCTCGAGCGGCATCAAAGTACATGGTGTGTTCTTATAAAGTATATGGTGTGTACTTCAAAAATTTCTAGAAACTCATCTTTTCTCAAAAACACTAGAAAAAGGAAAAACATACCAGAAACTAAGGTCTAGGTTCTTACAAACATCCCCCCTTAAAGAAATTTTTCTCTTAATTTCCCTAGTGAGGTGTGGAAGAAGAAACCCTGAACAGCTCTGGCTACTACGATTGTACATCAGCCTCCCTCTCCCAAGTCTCATCTTGTACTCGTCTATGCTACCACATCACCCATACAAGAGGAACATACTATCCACGAAGTACCGTTGCACTACGATCAACAATCGTGATAGGATGCTCCTCAAATGATGCATCCTGCTCCAGCTCAACCTCCTCAGGTTGAAAATCATGAGACATGTCTGAGAAATATCATCGAAGTTGAGAATCATGGAAGATGTCGTGCATAGCCTAGTACATCTGAGGTAAGTGAAACCTATAAGCCACCATCCCAACTATCTCTAGAACCTCAAATGGCCCGACATATCTCAGTTAAATCTTACCCTGTCTCATGATCCTCTTGTGTCCCAACATCGGGGTAACACATTGGAAAACCTGATCCCTGTCCATGAACTCCCAAGGTCGTATCCCCTGGTCAGCATAAGATTTCATCCAAGACTGTGCAGTTGCCATCCTTTTCTGAATCAACTCCACCTGTTCTATAGTCTCCTGAACAAGACGAGGTCCCAGCATTGTTGACTCTCCTACCTCAATCCAACACAATGGTGATTGGCACAGCCTACCAAACAAATCCTCGTAAGGTTCCATCTAAATAGTTTCTTGAAAACTATTATGATTAGAAAAATCCCCTACATATATATGTCTCTCCCAAGAACCTCCAAAATCAAGGACGCATGCTCATAGCATGTCCTCAAGCACCTGAATCATGCACTCTAACTAGCCATCTGCCTAGGGATGGTAAGTTATACTTAGATGTACGTGTGTACCCAATTCCCTCTGTAGCCCTTTCCAGAAATGTGACATGAAGCGGGCATCCCTATCTGAAATGATAGAACTCGGAACCCCATGCAAGCATACAATCTCACGGATGTACAACCGTCCAAGCTCATCAACACTAAAGGTCTCCTTAATCGGTAATAAGTGGGAAACCTTTGTTAGCCTATCGATGACAACCCATACTACGTCATTCCTTCTAGGTGATCTCGGTGACCTTGTAACAAAGTCCATCACAACATCATTTCAATTCCACTCGGGGATGGGTAGCTACTGTAAAATCCCCGCTTGTCGTTGGTTCTCCGCCTTCACATGCTGACAGGTGGAACACCTCATGACAAAACCAGCAACATCTCTCTTCATACCTGGCCGCCAATACTGGCGGTGTAGATCACGATACATCTTGGTGAAACAAGGATGTACTAACCAAACTGATGAATGAAAGTCTCCCATCAGCTCCTCACGTATATCTTCTAGCACCCATATAGGTCCCTGGAAACACAAGATCTCACCCTCACCTACGGTCCATCTATGAATGGGGTGCTCTTCTGAAATTCTTTCTTGTAGGACAAGGCCATCATAATCTAATAGCTTCCTCATTCGAACTCAGTCAAGAAGGGTTGAGGTAAAAAATACGGAAGAAAGAAAATTATGACACTATCTCTCATGCACCTCAAAATGCATTTCATAGAACAGATCCCTAAGCTGCCACTTGCTGCTGGCCTCCTAAACTGCCTGTATCTGTGTCCTCCTGCTCAGTGTGTCTGCCACAGTGTTGCATTTTCCAGGAATATAAGAAAGCTCAAAATTGAAAGATTGTAGGTACTCAACCAACCTATGATATCTAAGATTCAAGTCACACTGCGTGAAGATAAACTTGAGGCTCTTGTAGTCAATATATAACACAAAATGCTCTCCCAAAAGATAATGTCTCCAACAATGCAAAGCATGAACAACTGCAGCCAACACCAGGTTGTGCGTAGGATAGTTCCTCTCATGTGGCCTTAACTACCAAGATCCATATGCAACAACACGATCCTACGACATAAGCACTGCTCCAAGCCTAATGCCAGATGCATCATAGAAAATTGTATAACTCTTCCCCAGCTCCGACAAAACTAGAATCGGTGATGAAGTCAATCTTTCCTTTAGCTCTTGAAAGGATAAATCGATGACTTCTTACCAAACATACTTCACCCCCTTCCTATTAAATCCCATAAAAAGTGATTCTAAGCATTAGAAGTCATGTTTAAACCGCCTGTAGTAACCAGCCATCCCTAAGAAAAATCCTACCTTGAAGACATTCTTCTGCTGCTCCCTCGTAACTACTACTCTCACCATCTATGGGTCTACTGATACTCTTGCCTCTGAGATGACATGATCCAAGAAGTGAATCTTGCCCATCCAAAATTGTCACTTTGAGACCTTAGCATATAACTGATGCTCCCTTAGTGAACTCAAAATGATCTCTAGATGGGTATCATGGTCGTGTCGAGTGTGTGAGTACACCAAGATATCACCCACAAAAACCTCCTCAAAAGAATCCAAGTAAGGATGGAAAACATTATTCATCAGTTCCATGAAAATAGTTGGTGCATTTGTGAGACTGAACGGAAAAACCAAATACTCATACAGACCATACCTTCTCTGAAATGCTGTAAGAGGTATATCAGATGGTCTAACATGCAACTGATGGTAGCCGGATCTCAAGTCGATCTTCAAGAACACTTTGGATCCTCAAAGATGATCAAAGAGATAATCTATCCATGAAAAATGGATATCATTTTTGACCTTCAACTAGTTTAGCTTCCGATAATCCACACAAAGCCTAAGGGTACCATCTGACTTCTTCGGAAACAGGGCAGGTGGACCCCAAGGATAAGTATTGGGTAGGATGAAACCCTTTGCCTGGAACTCCTCCAACTGCTACTTGAGCTCCTGCAACTCTTGTGTAGCCATTCTATAAGGAGTAATGGACACCGGTTCCACTCCTGGAACAAGGTAAATAGAAAATTCTACCTCACGCTCTTAAGGAAAACCGAAAAAGTCCTCTAGAATGAAATCCCTAAAATGATCCACCACTGGAAGAAATTCTATCTATGAAGTCCCCTAGTCATCCAGATACAGACTAGCAATCTAAGGTGTAACTTTGCCCAACCCATGATTATCTGGTTTAGCTCTACTCGCCTGGACATCCCATTCACCCTTGTCAAGAAACGATCCGCCCTCCGGTGATGTGAAACTCACCCTACGGTGATAGCAATCGACAAAGGCCTAGAAGGAAACTATCCATTCTATCCCGAGAACGACATCATAGCCTGTCATCTCTAGGAAATAGAGGTTCCACAAATAATGACACCCACCAACATCAAGGGGGAAGTCTAAACACTGGAGCACGCTAGCAGTTCTAATTCCGAAGGGAGAGTATAGTGTCATTATATCCTCAGAAGTATAAACATTATGTCGAAGGATTTCTGCAGTATGCATATAAATAAATCTATGAGAAGCTCATGTATCTAAAAGTGAATAGGATTAAATTGAGGCTAATAAAGTCATACCTCGAACTATAGATGGTCCTGGATCGTGCTCCTGATGAATCTGATCTACTGCAAAATTCCGGCCTGCACTACAGCCCTATGTAGCAGCCTGAGATCCCTGAGCTAACCCTCCCTGAGCCTGACCACTGCGTCCATGACCTCTACCATGACCTGAATGACCTGAAGATCTCCATCCCCCAGTCTGTTGTGGAACTGGTATTCCTGATCCTGTACACGGAGTCAAAACTGATCCTCCTTCACTAGCCACTAGAAGGAGAAACTTGCAGAATTGCAACAAATGACCCATCTTGCTGCAAGATCGGCACTCCACAGGGTCTCTTGGGCATTGTGGATTCTTATGCCTACATTTTACACACTGATAACACACCACTTGGTTTCCGAAATCATGATCCCTCTACCAGAAGGAATACCTCTCGTCCTCAGGTCACCTCGTGTAAACTCTCAGTGGAACTTCCTGTTATCTATCTGAAATGAATCAACCCAGGATGCTGAACCGCCCTGGTCCACAACTCCAATATCCCTTAGATTTATTTATGTGGTAAGTTCTTGGTTGACTATCAGATAAATTGAAGTTGACTAAAATATGTTCACCTATGATCTGATGTCTAGTCTGATGCCTTCCTCAAACTTCCATGCTAAAAACAGCTCGTCATTCCCTATAATGGTTGTGAAACATCGTAACTTTGTGAAGCGAGAGGAATACTCCATAACTCTGAGAGTACCCTCCAGTAGGTTCATGAACTCTCTGGCTCTGTTAGCCCTCTGCGTCACTAGGTAGAAGTAGTCGTAAAACGTATGCTGAAACTCATCCCAAGCCATAACTTGTTGGCGCGCTGCCTGTGAAACCACATCCCACCATCTCTTGGAAGAATCTCGCAGAATATAGGTCATGAGCTTCACTCTCCTCTCCGAATTCATCTCCAGGTTCTCAAAGATGGATAACATGGATTCTATCCATGACTCTGCAGCCTAAGGTCATCCATCCCCTATGAATGTGGGAGGATTCTGCTACTAAAACCCCCATGTCAGCTCTACCATAGATGGGGCGGGATGCTAAGCTCCTTGGAAGATCTGCATGAATCACATGAAATCTCTCTGAACTGGCTATCGGCACCAGTTTCTGGAATCACTGCAGGGGCCATATTCGGAATGATTGGCGGAACTAATGGTAGTCCCTGATCTGTCGTATCAGGCGTACGGTCACTGCCTTGCAGCTGACGGTGATCCAGAGGACGTCTCGATGCCATAGCTCTGAAAGGTCAAAAGCACACCATAGATTCAGGATTAACAAAGATAGAAAAACTGAAGGCACAAGAATGAATAGATAAAATAAGGCACTCAACTTATGAAAAACATGACTACACGGAATGTTCTTTTCCTACATTGCATGTTCCCTTAGTTCATTCACATGGGTGTGTACTTCCACCTAATCTAGTCATGTAGCACCCCAAATACATGGTGTGTTGTACTAACACATGGCGTGTAGGAAGAAACGATGGTTAAGCCACAAGGCTCCTCTAAGACAAAACTACATGGAATGTTCAAGGAAGAAACGACGTGTACTAGTCATTCTATACCTAGCCCATATTGTTAGCGACACGTCTTGACACATGGACGACACTACATGGCGTGTTCCGGATGGAAACGACGTGTATAAGGAAGGGTAACACCGACCCATGTTGTTCATGACACGGTTGGGTACCTAGATCAAACTACACGACGTGTAAGATTCAGACACGGCGTGTATGTGAAAGGATAACATGACCCATGTTGTTTGTGACATGGCTAGGATACCTATTTCATACTACATAGCGTGCTAAATAGTACACGGCATGTTACTATAGGATTTTTCAGAACCCTTTGTTTTTTCATATATAGTCAGTGACAGGGTTCAAAACTACATGGAGTGTATTAATAAAATACACGCCCTGTATTCTGGGCTTTTCTGGGCAGTATCTCCAAAACTACTCTAAATCCCAAAAAACAAAGAAAACAAGGGTTAAGGTGCCAAATTCTGTTCTATGAGGGCCCATACTCCCAGTGAAGAAAACTTGGCATCATAACAATGCATATAAGAAGCAAAAAGTATAACAAACTCACGATACACAAAATTTCGATCCTTGAAGGCCCATAAAACCACTAAGTCAAAATTTTGTCATCCATGATAAAGAATCTCTAAAAAACAATACCCTATCAACATAGAAGGTATTCTATCATAGTAGCTATCACAACAGCATGCATAGTCTATCACAAATTCTATCACAACTACATGCAACTTCTAATGCAATTTTGGTGGTATGAAAAAATTCATGAAATTTGATTTTCTCAAAAGTGCCTATATGATGCATGAGATGGAATAACCTCATCTCATCGATTTTGAAAAAAAAATAGAATCAAAATCATATAAATTGTAACAACACAACACTTGTGCACCACCCAACGGTGAAATCAATTAAACTCTAACATTTTCAAAACTCTAAAATTGCAATATTCGAGGTAACATGGATTTTTTCTTGTACACGGGTTCTAGAACTCCTGGGAATAGCTATTTACCATTTACCTATTTCTTCATATCCCTGTCTAATGTCGTTAAATAGTAAGTCAATAAAAAATGAAAGAATCTCTTTTGATGCCACTTTATAACGACCTAAATCCGGAGCCACTCAACGGGTGCCCCATACCCAGTTCACCACATGACCTCAAGCACATTTCCCCAAACACCAGAGGCTAACGACTAAGAGAGAGGGCCTTGGTGGGTCATTGCGGAAACTATGCCCTCATTTGGTAAAGTTTACAAGGAAATGGAAATAACAGTCAATAGCGGAAGCAGTAACCACCATACAATAACTAAAACTAAATAGAATAATAAAAGAATATATAATAATGATGATAATGATGCAACAGGTACAAGTATCTATGGAAAGCGTCAAACATAACAACATGCTGAGATCCAATCGAGAATCGAAGTACTAAATTTAAACAACAACTCCAGCAGCATCGCAAACCTGAGCTCAGTCCTATACTCTCCAGCTCCAACCAGAAATCATATACCTAAAGTAGAAGGGCCACAATCCCTATCCACACCTATGACCATATAACCTATTTGGGATGAAAATAAAGACCCAAACAGGGTGTGAGATTAATCCCAGTAGGCAACCACCACATGATCTATGCCCTACTGTCAGTGAGAAATATATCAAAAGTAATGGAAATAAATGCAGTTGAGAAAACAGGTGTACACTAAAGTAATCAATCATAAAAATCTCCATTCGCATTTATTTATTAATTTCATTCGATCATTTAATTATCAACCAAGGATTCAAGCTAACATATTTATATTCTCAAGGCATAGCAAGTAACACAACAGGTATCTCAGCAGACTACCTATACAACAAGCAGTACAAACCCAAGCTTGTTATTTAGCTTGGTGGACTCATCACAACCAACCAAACAATATTCACACTGACTCTCTGGGTGGCTCATACTGGCAGAACCTTCCAGTCAGGTAATCATACAAAGGAACAGACACTCTAGGAAGCTCTTAGCATCAATTCCCCTGCGGTCTTGCTATGATAGCTATAGACTCTCTAAGAAAGCACTTACGTCTAATTCCCCATATAGACTCGATACATAACTAAGGACACTCTGAGGAAGCACAGTGTCCAATTCCTGTAGGTCATGCAAATGATACTAACTAATAACAGACTCTCTGGGGGAATCTCTTAATCGTCAATTCCCTCTTTAGTCTACCACACCAGGTTCACACAACCTTGCGCAGTCCAGTCGTGGTTAATCGACTGTTAGCAGGCCTAAGTAAGTTAAAAAAACTATTTGGATAGTAGCTACAATGCATCAAAAGAAAATAAATAGTAGGAAACATAAGCAATCAACTATATTAAATCATAACATCAATGAAAAAAGGTCTCCCTCACAGGAAACCTAAATCAAATGGTGATAATCATCCAAAACAAGGTAAAAACCCATGGGGTGCTCCTAAAACATGCAAACAATAATATATTATTATCCTTTATCCTTACTCTAACAATGAATATAACTAAATTAAAAAATATGAACCAAATCACTGACCCCGGATTACTGAAACATGGGAATCCTGAACTTTGGCACAAAAACTCAATGACATTCAACGTAAGGCAAAAAACCACATACCTCGATCCTAGTAGATTGATATACTTGAACCTCGGCCCATGAATGGGCCTAAAACGGAGTAGATCTGCAAAAACATCTTAAACATTCAACCTACGATAACTCTCATAAGAGAAAGAATCATGAAACGTGGCCATAGAAGAACTAAGAACCCACCACTGTGATTCTATTGCAACCAATGGCATTCGATTCAGATAACCGGTGACGGATCGGTGGCTTGGAGTAGATCTGCGGTTGTACCATCGCTCTCTATCGAAGAAGATGGACAAGAAGATGTTTTGGGGTTAAGACGTGACCCCGGTCCATTTAATGAAAATATAAGAAAGTACACAGCGTGTACTTTTGGAGTACACAGCGTGTACACGACTTTTCCACACTCTGAATTAAGTGTCCTCCACATCAACATTACATGGTCATGGGTGTGGCCATGACACTGCTAGTACACAGCCTCGAGCGACATCAAAGTACATGGAGTGTACTAATAAAGTACACGAAGTGTACTTAAAAATTTTCCAAAAAATCCTCTTTTCTTATAAACTCTAGAAAAAGGTAAAACATACCTGAAATGAAGGTTCTGGTTCTTACAAATTATTTACTTCTAAATCATTGATAATTGCTAGAAAATAAAATGTGAATTATCCTATGAATATCCCCCAAGATTTTCGTAACCAAGACTGCAGCAAGGCTCGTTGTCTTATATTGGGATACCCTGGGTCATGCCTAACACTCCTTGTCAGAGGTTTCACTCCTAGGTACATCTGTACTAGATCCAACTCTACCTACTCATATCTAGACATGGATGTACTTCATGGAAAATACAAAAAATCCCTACATTAACAAAATTTTAGGTATTTTTTCTATACTAATCCTTAAAGTCTATCTTAATGTAATGTTATCTAATCAGAGTTTATCTAAATCTATTTCCAATGTTGTTGCTAAACATCCCCTGATACCAACTATAATTCCTTAACCCCAGTTACCCATATTAGGTTCTTTATTACATAACATTGGCATGATTACAAGGAATCATGTCCCGAAAGACTGATCAGTTTAGCAATTTTGGAAAATAGATTACATACTAGAACATTACATTGCACATTAGAAAATAAAACACAATATAAATGATTACTTTATAATTCCATTAATATCATAGATTAACCCTTCTTAACAATCATAATATTCTTCTTGGAATCCTTGGAAAATAAAACATAATAAATGTGTGAGATCAGATGCTCATTAAGGAAAAAAATATAGCGGAAACATTCATAAATAAGAATAAACATTTGAGGGAGTGTATAATACTTAAACAAAATTCTTTTAAACATAAAATTCAGAAAAAATATGGCAAATATATATATAATAATTCCATTTAATTATTCACATAGATATTCTACTAGTCGAATAATCACATTCAATATCCATAGACAATTTTAAAATGATGGAATGCATAATGCTAGACTTTATAAACACATTATCAAGGCCTTTTGCCAAGTCTATAAATTAGATTTTGTCAAAGCCTTATTTCAAGACACTAGTTTGTCAAATGAGACCTACTGATGCAACTAGTAGTTATAGAAGGATCCACCGATCAATTACTAAGTCCAATCCATTCCTCATATGAAATGGTTTAAACATAACATAAACATTCGTATTAAAACTAGCATTCAAATTGTCAATAATTTATCCATAAACCATGAATGGTATAAAAGTAACACATCCACAATAAAACATATCACAAAACATTCATTACAATTTTGATGATTTGTATCATAATAAATCAACATCGATCAAGAATAATATCATGTAAGGGATGTTGAGAGAGTTGAAAATTATCAGTAAAAAATATCTTTGAGAAAAATATCCCTTTTTCAGGAAATCATATAAAAGTTGCATAATTAATAAAAAAATTATTTTAAAATATAGTTTTGAATCAAATTTTCCCATACCACTTTGATACTTTGGAATGGAATTAACATTTTTTGACATTCATGTTTATATAAATAAATGTTTAAAACCATTTTGAAAACATGGACATTAATGAGAAAGGATTAGAAAAATAAATCATTAAAAAAATTTAAATGATGTTTTAGTAGAAAAAAAAGTACCTTAAAATGAATCTATTTTAAAACTCTTTTATTAAATGTGGAAATGGATAATAAATATTTCCCTAGTAGATACTTACGTAAAAACAACCTCAGATAATAAAGGGACTGTAAAATTAACCCTTACCTTGCACTTTCCTTTGGTCGAGGGTACGTTTAACCTCTTGTATAATTATGATAGTATGTTATTTAATTATACCAGAACCATATTAATATCTATTATATCATACATGATTCACTTATGAATTTATACTACCCATTTAATAATGATTTCCTTGTTAAATTAACATTTCGTGTAATAATTTCTTTTTTATCATATGTGTTTTAACTTGTTATTCTTGACCGTATCATTTAGATCATTATTTATATAATTCCAGAATATAACACATTATTTATATATAATATATATTTATAATATAAATATGTATAATAGACATATATATGAAATGGAAAAAACCATTTATGGAGACGGTAGGTCGTACGTACGCATAATGGTTATTTCCGTTTTCATATCGTATTGAATGTAAGTAAGTGAATAAGATATATGTATGTACATACATATATAAATATTTATATATTATGTATCATTATGATGTAATATATTACATAATTATTAATAATATATATTTTTATAATCATCGTTGAATGATGAATGTGGGCATGAATCTCATCGTGTCGTGGAGACGGTAATCCGTATGTACGCACGAGCAACAATATCATTATATTGATGGTAAAATCATATATAATTGGATGGTATATAATATACATATAATAATTTACATGTTTTATTTATTATATAAATCAGTTATACCCATTATTATACCCATCCAAATAATGAAGTGTTTCAATAAAAAACTACACCAAGATGTGGAGCCGGTAAGTCGTACGTACGCACGTACGCACGCATGGTGACTTTTTCATTTTTATGATTGATATTGTAATGAATATTGTTGTACCATATATATAATAACATCACAGTATATAGAATTTATTTGAGTAATTATTTTTTTATGGAAACAACAAAGAATGAGGAAGTGGAAGAAGAAAAGAACTTGAAAGAAGGTGGTGACATTATTACCTCTTTTTCAGGAGTTTCCTTTTGAGTTGATCAGAAGGGATACATTGGTTGGATTTATGATTAATGTAAGGACTATAGGTAGATGTGAAGATATTTGGGAGGATATTTGGGCAGGTTTTGGTCTGTACAAAGGGCTTATGGGTTGTGATGTTGAGAGAAGGGGAAGTACCCATTTATAAGAGTGGAGAGGGGCACTTTAGGAAATGCTAGAAATATTATTTTTTAATAAAATAATTTTTGGATTAAAAAGGATCCAAAATGATTTATTTCTCGGATATAGTGGTGATGGGTGAAAATCACTCAACCAATATGTTTTAGATAGGTTTAGGTCAACATATTAATGTTATCTTTTATATTTAACTCTTAATTAAATAGTTTAACTTTTACCGTGTTTTCTTGTATTCTTACACTATATGGCTAATAAAATTACTCTAAACATACAATAGAACCTCAATTGGTTAATTAATGACATATATAATATTATTTAATCCATTTGTCTGAACCTAATATCTTTAGGAATATTATATAGATTAATAATATAATATTTGTTGTAAAAAGTCATTTTTTCCAATTGTTATACTAGTTGGTATATGGTTTTTGAGAAAGTAATCACTAAATGATTACATAAAACTAGATACAATGAATCAATACTAAAATTTCATATTCATCTAGATAATTCTTGGATTTCATAAAAATTTTGAAATTAAATTTATTTTAATATTTATAATACCATTTATTTGATTCTTTCATTAATAATGTAATTAATGCATCATCATTGTGTCATAAATAAATTTAATTATATAAAGTCTAAAAATTATAAATAAAATACCATGAATAAGGAAATCCTTTTATATTTCTAATGAATATTTATAGTCGAATTTATCTTATGTATAACCCTATATTAGAAATGGATTAGTTATTAAACATTTAATTTAACACTTTTAACTCTTTATTAAATAAAATAATAATAAATGTCTTAATATAATCCAAGTGGAAAAAATGGGAATATATGTTATTCCTAAGGTTTTTTTATCGAATTTCCCTTATCAAATAGAATTAGGAGATGTGTTAGAGTAATTATAATATCATTTTTACCCTTAATTACTCTATATACTTTTAACTATGGTAAATAAAAGTCAAAAGTTACAATTCACCTAAAATTATTTTCATCTTATTGAACCACATTTTAATTACTAATTTGAACCATATCTCTCAGATTTTTGAAATTCTACTCACAAGATTGGTAAAATTATGTTTTATGCAAATTTGTAAATGCTCCAAGAAGGTGGGTAAAAGTCGGTAAAAGTTCAATAAAATTTTATACATATAATTTTATTATGAAACCACTCAAATGAATTAAATTTAACTTATATAGGTACTATATATCAATTTTTAATTAAAATAAATTAAAATAAAATTAATAATTATTTAAATAAAAAACTGGTTTTAAACAATAACATTGTGTTTTTCAATATTCATCTAAAATTTGATGTCTTCAAAAAAATATAAAAAATTCACCCTAAAATAATTTTGATATTATTAATTCAGAAATCAATTCTATTTTACCAAATTAAAAACATAAAAGTTGAATTAATTAATTTAAAATTTATTCCCATTGTCAAAACCAAAAAAGCGGGTTTTTAAGAGTAAAAAACTATCAAGAGATTAACATGTGTTTATGTCAAATTTAAATGTGAAATTACTTATAATGACCTAAATTGTATTAAATTATAATGATATAATCTAATTATACTTAAAAACCATTCTAATTAATAATTTATCACTATAATTTATTTCGATTGAAAAAGTTTTTTTCAATTATAATTTAGTGTTTTTCACTATTCATCAAAATATGCATGTTATAAGAATAGTACCAAAAATTTATCCAAACTAAATTTTTATGTCATGATTATAAAAATGTATTTAATTTATTAAATTGAATATATAAATTTGTAAAATATTGGTTTTAAAAATGGGTCTCCATTAAAAGGCGGTAAAATTTTATTTTTTGAAAAATACTTCTTTTATCTGAAAAAATGAATTTGTTCTCATATTATGTCTAAGAAACACATAATATGGGTGTTAAAATTATACAGAGTATATAAGATTCAAAATTCAGTTAATAATATTCATAAATTTTTTTTGAACGACTTGTTTGGTAAGTTTTGGTGTGCTCGAACTTAGTGTTGCGTGTAGCGCAAGCTATTGAATTACTTTAATGAGATAACGTACTATGAAATCACGGGGTAATATATTCAAAGATGTTGTTTATTCCATTTAATTATGTATCATGTTTGTATTTCCTATTTCATAATGTATTATGGGTGTTATTTATATAATCTTTCTTTCTAATCATACAAAAAATTTCGATCCTTCAGGATTTTATTCCTTGTAATCATGCCAATGTAATAAAATAATGCATTGGCTCCGAGCTTCTGGTTCAGGGTGTTATAGATTGTGTCAAATGAATTTGAGCAACATATTTGGAAAATATATTTATAAAACATATATTAGGGAGATCAACACTAGGATATAAATTAAAGATAAGTATACAAGAACATCCTTGAATTTGGTAAGTTAGTGATTATTTCAGTATTACTAACAACGCATCCATGTCTGGATACTATAAGTGGATGTGGTTCTGGCACTAATTTACCTAGGGGTATCAAATACAATAATGTGTTTGAATCCTAACTAAGGGTAACATTGTATATGAAAATGGTTCTTATAGTGATACTATTTTGACACTCCAAAAGGATAGACTTTAGATAGATCAAATTTTCATTACCAACCATTATGATGGATTTGAAAAATAATTATTTCCCCAATGAAACCATGTAAATGTTTTTTAGTACAACTACACCTAAATTTACTAATATAGGTTAATTATTTTTCTATTTATGATATTGTAGATTATGATATGAAATATCCTAGTGTATGTTGTAATTTACTAATTATTCATAGAAGAAAGAATGTGAACCTCACTGATGTACGTGATCCGAAGAGTAATAAAGACCAATAATTTCATGGTTTAAGACATTATTTAAAAGGGAAATAGTCTCCCAAACATTCCAGTCACATGAGGACATAGTGTCATTTAAAAATGAGATGGGTAATAAACTATCCAAGACCCATGTCTTTGATAGAAACCAAAATAATAATAGACCATCTAGGAACCATGAATAATGGAATGAGTCCAAGAAGACGAAGGGAAAGGGGGATTTATGACTTGTGATAATTTTGGTAAGAAACAGCCTAGTACTTTCTTAAAAGGAATTTGAGTTTTCTAAAAGTTTGGAAATAAAGTCCGTCATTCTTTTTATATAAAGGGTAATAAAAAGGTTTCTAACATACAATGATTCAACTATAAGGATATGGGGCACTATGAAAATCAATGTCTCTATTGACAATATAATATATCATAAATGATTCTATTAGATAATGATAAAATTATGTTATGACTACAGATGAAGAGGAATGATTAATATACCAAGTGAAGAATAAAGAAAATTTGAATATTTTATAAGCAATGTACTTGTTATAAAAATTGTTTAATATATGTTTATTGTACTATAATACATTTTTATTTAGTATTTGAGATCATATGTAAAATTCTACCATGGAATTTTATTCAGTACAAAGTTAAAAAAAATTAAAACACGTAATTAAGGGAAATACAATCATTAATATGTTCCTGATATAGAGACAACGATTACTAAATAATTGATTTTAACAATTAATCAATACATTGCAAATTATTAATGACTAGTCGATAAGTGGTCTATAAAACCCTTTTGGATTTATAAAATATATCAAACGACATGTGTATTCTATAATGGATAGGGAATAATGCATGTTTCCAATAATATTTTATGGTGATTCGAGTGGTTTCTATATTTTAAGTGGATACATGATGAAGTTATTCAAATGATTAGAATGTAAAAATTTTGAGTAGGTTCATATTGATTAATTGCTAATGATAAGTTCATTTTAAAAATTTGATGACCATTATTCTAAAGTGTTGGGTCATAACCATGGGGAAACATTAACCATTTATTTAGTGTTTTATCTTGAACTTTGAATCTGGTTTTAGTGAATTATATATTACTTAACTATAATATGAATCTTGTTTTTAGATATGAAGTAGGAATAGTTCAAGGAATGACCAAAGGATGAGATTATGCTTATAAAAACATACCAAGTAAGTATATTTACTTATATTATTATAGAGTGAATGAATTAATCAACTATAGGAAAAATGATCTTGAAAAAACAAATTTTTTCCAAGTACCATCATCTTTGAGGTATCAAATGGCCCTTAGATATTTAATGATTTTGAGCATTATGATTGTTAACTTTCTCTTAAACATGTTCTCTATCACTCTCCATCAGAACATAATCATATTATTTTTCCTCTATATCCATGATTATATTTTCCACATATGTTAACCTAGTATATAGTTTATTTAATTATAAATTCTACATTCCTTTATCTCCTTTTAAGAAGATGTGTTGTTGACCCTGGTCACAAAGTGGGTTATTCAACAATTGTATTTTTAAATATAAATTACTTTATTACTAAGATCGAGTTTAAATTGAGATGATGAAATTTAATTAATGCGGGATTAATTTAACACCACCAATAAATTACACTATCATTCATGTTAAAATAAATATTAATTTTCTCTCTTTATATGAAACACTGTGTTAATATTATGAAATACAAAACATTGAGTTCACTTGTGTTACATTCATGAGTGGGTTTTACATATTTTTAATGGATCACTTATTTAAAAACTAAAATCTAGTAAATTTCATTTATTCTTTTTTCAAAATAAACATAATTTTTTTTAATTAATAATTTCCAAATTATCTTATGGTGAATTTTTTAATTTTTTTGAGAAGTTTCATTTTTTGATGAATATTAAAAAATTACATTTTAGATAAAAACTGCCTTTTGTTTAAATAATTATTAAGGTTGAATTTTATTTATATTTGGTTTTAAAGTCACAATATATCAACTATTAATATATTAGTCAAATATTTTTCATTGGGATCATATTTATTTTAAAATTATATATATATATATATACTTATTGAACGTTTGATGGTTTCTGTATTAAACACACCTTTTCTCCCCATGTGTGTTGAATTCGCATTAATCTTAATTTTCCCACTTCTATGATTTAAATTTTCAAAAATGTAAAAACCATTTTTTAACAAGTAAAAAATAGTTATAATAAGATCTACTTAACATTTTACAATAATGACTTGGGAATGTGATTAAAATATATTTATGTGATTAATGGATGCTTTAACTTAGTAAGGGACTAAACCTTGATCGTAAAGACCAAAATGACCTAGAAACTTGTCCAAAATATATTTTCTGCTAATAATTAAACCATGTCCTTACCTGGTAATGATTTTATGGGTTTTTAGGATATTATGAAATAGATGTTCCCTATATAAAATGTTATATAAGGAATGAGATAAAAATGAAACTTTCTTTACCTTTGTCATTTGTAAAACATTGAGATATTTAATAAACATAAATTTATTAGTTATACATATCCTTTTGAAATATAATTGGGTTTTTTTGTCATAATAGATCATAAATAATTTTTATATAAATTTTATTTACTCATAATGCTTATGAAACTACAACGCAGTTATTATTTATTTAATAACCAATGAAAATAAATAATACTATAAATATTAAAAGTGAAGTGAATGGATTTAATTATTTAACACATTTTTTAGATGAATATATATTTTTACGCAACATAAAGTATAATTTATTTGAGATATAATAACTTATTTTATGTTATAAAATTAAAATTAAATAAATATTGTCAAAATTTATATTATTGGTATTTTACAATAAATGATGCTTTATTAAATGATTTAAAATTTATAAGATTCATATATTATGCCTAATGCTTTTTATGTGTTAATATGTATTAAATATGGTCTAGTAATGTAATTATTGTATTTTAAAATTAAAATATTCACCCATATATTGTAAAACTGTTTATAACATGTTGCTGATTTATGTAGTGTTTTAGAGCATCACATGTGATTGTTTTATAATTAATTTCAAAAACATATGGGAATTTTATTTAATAAATTATATATTATATTAATATTTAGTTTATCTATACTTTACAATAAATATCAATTTATTTTATTTTTAATGGTTAAATTACTTAGTATAGATTACTATATTCTTTTATAAAAACCAAAATGAAATAATTGGAGAATATTAGTTGTTAAAGAACCATAATATAAAATGAACATATTTATGTGTGGTGGAGGTTCTAATTTACTGTTATTACACTTTATTCCACTATGGTTTTCATTTTGGATGCACTTTAGATAATTGATATCTCCCATTAATGAATACCTTTTAGTATTTTCAAGAGTGTCCCTCCCCCTCCACTATAAAAAGGAAAGAACTCTACCCCTTACTCAAACTGACTAAAACACATAGGTTTGGAAAAGATATGACTGAATATCTTCACAAAGTCCCACCCATATACCTTGAATACTCAATTTTGGAAAATTTCTATCCACGAAATCCATTTGGTATAAACTAAAAGGAGTTACCTGTTTTAAGGTAACATTTTTCCACTATATCTTTTCTTTCATGTTCTTCACCACTCCCTATAATTTTCTTATTCCATGATGACATAATAAAACCAGTATACTCAATATAATTGTATTTTTTATGTAATTATTTCTATTTACACTTAAACAGACCTCATTCTAATGGGTAAGTAACATACTATTTCTATGTATTGTGAAATACTGCCTCACAAAATGATGATTATTCATTTTTCTTTCAAATCCTCTCATAGTGGCCATTATGATGGAAAATATATTTATATTTGATATATATGATAATTTTTCTGTATTTATACTTATTTCATACTTTTATGACACAAAAATTTAATAAATCCCATTTTTCATTACTATGATAACATCTTTTGAGAAAGTGTGGACTACCACCCCCTCGAAGCGATGGGATTCATTCACGGTATAAACAATACATATTAAAGATTATTTTAATAAATATATGTAACATATAAACCATATATATGATAAAATAATTATAATATACATATATATCATTTATTTTTCCTTATTTTAATATGAAAATTAAATTAATGTAGTGTTTATGCATACGTACGGCCTATCATCTCCAAGAACGGCGCACTTCATTTGTTATCACCAAATATTATAGATTATTATAAATACAATTTTACCAAATATATATGATAATTAAGTCACATTTTACATTTTTTAGATGATGAAATCAGGATCTGTGATATAGGGGCAACGAGAAAAAATTCAAAACATGCTTCGTAAAACTAGGAAATTAACACCCGAAATAGATAAAATAAAGGAAGAGTGTTCAAAAAAGGTTAATAAATTAATGTAAGAGGTTAATATATGATATCATAAACCATAATATTATTCAATAATAATTTATTAACATATTTTATACCAATATATAAGAGTATAAATACCACAAAACAATGTGAATTTTATGGTAAGTGATTTCATCACAATTTACATACCATTGACACTTATTTTTGTTATTCCATAATCCAGTTTTATATGTCGCATGTACTAAACTTTATCATTTTATATCATGAATCCCCTTATTGTCATGATATTGTAAGTTTCAGGTAATTATTTTTTAATTTTTTCCTAAAAGTTTCAATGTGTTATGGGACACTTTTGTAATGTTTAATTATTTTTTTCCCGTAAAAATGTTTTAATGTAAACAACCCTTGTTTTTACATATCCACCAATAAGTTATTATTGATAAATCCATATTCATTATTAAATATGGATATATTATTAGGATCATATTTATTTCATTTATTAAATAAAATATTTTATTTGAGAAATTCTATGGACATGTAAGACACAGGTTAGGAATAGTTTAATTTAAGCCATATGGGTTGGGGACTATTTAATGAAATCATCTCGATGCATTGGTATTTTTCATGAGAAAAAATAGATATTGTTTTTCCATATCCATAGCCATTAATTATATTCTTGTAATGAATATTTGACATAAATATATTATTATCATGAATCCTAGATAGTATTAAATAATTTTTATAAAGCCTTGAAATTATTAGTTTCTTGGCATGAAGGCTCGACAATATTTTTTAGATATCGATCATTATGTATTCCATAATTGTAACATCCTAGATAAATAAGGAATAAATGACTTTTCATATTTATTAATATTAGTGAACTAAATATTAATTCTACTTTAAAGGGGACACTATGTTTGATGGCAGACCTGGTACGCAATAATGGTTTTCTTTGAAATCTTCCATTCCACAATAACAATATATTATTATTATTTTAAATGGTAGTTAACACCTAACCATTTTAATGGTGGGAATGAATAGAACTAACTAAAATATTATTATTACGTTTGTTAAATGTTTTTACAGTTATCCAATAAAAGTTATAGGCTTAAAATATGAATGAATCTAATTTTAAGCCTGAATACTCTAATATTCAGTAAATGGTCGATTTACCGCCTTTTGATGGTGAACCCTATTTAAATAAAGTTTTGGTCATTTTTATAAATTGTATTTGAAAACATAAAATTCTTCTTTAGATTTGGGATATCAATGTTTACTTTGGGAAAAATTTTGGTATTTTTCTGATAAAGTTCATTTTTTAATTAATAGTGAAAAATATTGTATTTCAATTCAAAAGTGCCTTTTAATGTAATTTATTTATATGGATAGATTATCTTTTTAATTGTTTTTAAATTTTAATTAGAATATATTATTACCATTTAGTCTAATTTTTTTCATTGTAAATTATTTCATTTTGAAATTGGACATAAACAAGTGTCAATCTTTTGATAGTTATTATTTCTTAAAAACACACTATTTGTTTTGACAACGGGAATTAATTTTAAATTAATAAATGAAACTTCTAGGTTTTTAATTATTTAAAATAAACATAATTTTTGAATTCGGAATATCAAATATATCTTTGGTTGAATTTTTGGTATTTTTATGAAAAACATTTATTTTTGATTAATAATGAAACCACTTAGTAGTAGTTAAAAAACTGAATTTTTCATTTAAATGAAATTTTACCACTTCAGCGAATTGAATTTTGAAAATCCAACATACATGGTTGTCATTATTATGTAAAATGTGGTTCAATAAGATTAAAATAATTTTTGGTGAATAGTAACTTCTGACTTTTATTTACCGCGGTTAAAGGTAAATAGCATAATTCAAGGTAAAAAGAATATCATAATAATACCAAATTACCTTAACATTTGTCCTAACCTTATTGAATTTGACATTACCAACCATGGCCATTTTGGGGTCGATTTTGGGACCCCATTTAGCCACTTAAGAGTGATAATGACACTTTAGATTAATTAATTTAATGTAAAGGAAAAAATGACACAAACAACTATCTTTTGGTAAATTAATTTTTACATGGGGTTATATAAGTTATATTTTCTACTATAAATATTCATTTGAAATATAAAATTATTTACTACATCATGGTAGTTGTTTTATAATTTTTAGAAAAAAAATAAATTAAATTCTGTATGACTCAATAATGAGGCAGTATATACCTCATTAATAAATGATTTAAATAAATAAGATTATAAATATTAAAAAAAACATCAAAAACCTGTCCAATTCTTGTTGGAAGATTTTATTTCGACCATGAGTCATCTTATCTTCGTCTTTAATAAGGTTTGGACCTTTAAAAAACGAATATAAATATATAATAAAATAATATTTTCACACTTTCCTGAAGATCCCATCCTCCACCTTATAAAAGGACCCCACTTCTAACCAGTTACTCACACCTCTCAAGCCTTTTGGATCATTCATACTCTACCCAATTAATCTCCCTATATCCCTATCCTCCTACTAGAATCCTTAACATAGGTAGAAGGTTCTTCAAGAAGTCCAATTGGATCAAACCAAAGGAAGTTACCCAAATTAAATGTAACAGTTCCTCTTAACTTCTATTCTTTTATTTTACTTCTCCAACCCCTAAACACTTTTCATTCCATTATTTTATAAAGACACAAGTATCCTAAATATACTAGTATGTTTTTATGAGAAGTATTTTATCTATAGTTACACACACCTTAATCTAATGGGTGAAGAAGATATTGTTTCTGTGGATGGAAAACTAATGCCTCACAAAATGATGATTGTTCGATTATCTCCTACCGCATCTCATGGTGGAAATTAATATGACACTATATATATATATGATATATATTATTTTTATGTTTTCTTTATGAATCTGTATTTTTCATTTATATCATACATTTATGGTTCCATAATGGGTAAACGTGATAATTTCATTTGAGGGACTACAGACTACCGCCCCCTCAAAGTGATATAACTCATTCATGCATTATGTGGGACGTATAAAAGATTTTGTTACTAAAATTATATATGATATTATAATGGAATTATAATATACGTATCTATCATAATTTTTTAATTCTGTTAAATATGAAATTGAAATGAAAGTAGTGCTCATGCGTATGTACGACTTACTGTCTCCATGAACGGTGCATTTCATTTCTTACCTCTAAATGTTATGTAATATTCTAAATACATATATATATATATACTGGATATATATTATATATATGATATCTATATCATGATTAAAATTCTGGAGATAATGGACTATTTACCACAAGGAAAACTTGTAATTATAAGAAGTCCATTAGTGACTCAAGTACCAAATATCGACCAAACGACCATTATTAACTTAAATGATTACATAATGATTATAACAGGGTAATAAGTGATATTAAAGGAATAATAAACTTGAAAAATGTTCCTAATCATGTAAAAAATAACTTAATTTTATTATTCAGGAATAAAAATGAACAAAAATTCAAGACAGACACGAGGTAAGGGATTTCTTATCTCACTTTTAATTTGGTGAGATTTCCGTTGTTTGCCACTTATTTATTACATGTGGTGTATTTTGTACTGACATTTGATATATATTATCATGATTCTCTTTATATTCATGTTATTGTATGAATAATTTTGTGGTTATTAACTTTTTGTCACACGACTCGATCGATTACAACGTGGTAAGGTATTTTCTTATCTCACTTTTAATTCCATGAGATTTCCATTGTTCTCCACTTATTCATTGCATGTGGTGTATTTTGTACTTCCATTTGATATATATTATCATGATTCTAATTATAATCTTGGTATTATGTGATTCATTTTGTGGATGTTAACTTTGGGTCATACGACTCAGTTGGTTACAACATGGTAAAGGGTTTCATCTCACTTTTTATTCATGTGATATTCATGCTATATTTTCCACTATTTTCCTATTGTGTGGTGTATGTACTGCCCATTATTGTACTATTTGTGTAATATACCTTTATTTATGATAATTTACATCTTCATAGTATGATCCTTCTTTCATGTGGCGTATGTTTTATAAGTTACCAAATCGGTAAGGGATCCTTCACCCACCTCTTTTTAAAAGACTTCTTTTTTATTATGTCTTATAATTTACATCTTATTATGTTTGGATATGTTCTTATATATACATGTTGATGTAAAAATTATTTAAAAGTGTTGAGATACCCTTTTTATCTCATCAAATCATTTTCGTAATTATAAAGTGATGTCGTTAGGCTGTCAAATTTATACAAGGGAACTTCTTAACCCAATTTCAATTATTTGGGTACAACATGTACTTCTTTAATATGTCATCCTATGAATATGTTTGAATGAAATACGATTGTTTTACACGTAATATACACTTATGTTGTATGTATTTATATTTTTCACACACAATTATGTGATTGATTTATCCTTAATTTAAGGATACCATCCTTATAAGGGATTTCATCCCAAGTTACATTTCCACGGAGACTTCATTCTTGTTTTGCACCAATTCACTCTTATATGGTGTATGTACTGTCCATTGACATATTATATCATGAATCTCTTTATTCTCATGATATTATAATTTTCTGATTAAATGTTCTTCCTCATTTATTTTCATTCAAGAATCTTTGTTTTTTGTTAAAAAACTCTTTAACCAAAATATCATTTTAAATATTCTAAAGATTTATTATTATAAATATTTATCATTAATGTAAATGTTTTGAAAATGGGTTTTAGGATTTATTTTTATGGACATTAAAATTTTCAAATGATAATTCACTTAATATCTTCAAAGTAGTATGGGACACTTTGATTCAAAAATCTATTTTTAAATGGTTTTGAAAATGATTTGATAAAGCATTGTTTATTTCAATATCATGATTTGATATATTGGAATGTGGAAATGTTATATTTCCTTTATACTTGTGTTATGTGTTATGATTATGTTATTGTTATTGGGAATTTTTTATGTATACGGGTGGTTCCATGATAAGCCTAGGGTGGGTGAGCCCGAGATAGCTCTCCAATGCATTGGGAAACGTGACAGAGGTAAACGTGATGTTTCTCCTAAGAGATCTAGGGAATATAATGTGATGGGTATTCCAAGTGTAACTCCCTACGTAGTTGTGATAGATATAATGTATGTTTTATATGGATACCATAAGTTACCTTTAGGATTTATGATTTATGTGTGTTATTCATAAATCTTATAATTTTGTATGGTATGTTACGATTGAAAAGTATGATTTCATTGATTTCTATTTATTGATGCGATAATGTTTTATTTCCTTATTTTATAACCCTTACGAGCTTTTTATTCTCATCCTATGTTTTAGAAATGTTTTTTATAGGACTTAGAGATGAATAGGTTCAAGGATGGGATTAAGGAAAAGTCATTCTCTCTAAAACATGAAACTAGACATGTATCTTTTTAAGAGATTAAATTTATGAAAAAAAAGGATACTGAGTAGTAGTGTCTACATGTAATATTCATGTTTTTATATAATAGTTGTCACCTAATTCTCTAAAACTCTACACCAGAAAATATCCTCAATGTGAATTATTCATTTAATTCAATATTATGTAATGGTTTAAGGTCGGGTCCTTTTAATAATTATATATTTAGTTATTATCTACCAATAATATTTTTCATCAACATATCAATGGATAAATTTCATTCTTTGATTCTTTATTTAATTGAATTTGTTTCAGTATCTCACCCTTCCATATTGATTATGCCTTATCTAGTTATTTGAATGGAATTTGTTATCATTTATTTACTATATCATGTTAATTTATTATGATTGATTTATTATTTCTTCTATTTTACATATGATTAATATGCCTTTTATCTCATATATAAAATGTTTTTTCCCAGATTATGAAGAATAAATTGGATAATATGCACTAAATTATTCTGTTTATTTCTTTTTATTCTTTATCATGTTTTTATTTAATTTTTTCCTATGTATAATGGTTATCATGTATGGATTTTTTTTTCAAGAATCTTAATATGATCAGTCTATTAAGATTTTATTCCATTTAGTCAGTACTATGTAATAAAATAATGCACTAGCTCTGAGTTTCCGGGATGGGGTGTTACATTTGGTTGGGTCTTCTTCTTCATATGGACATAGAACTCTATCAGAGTATTGTGTTGAGAACATTATATGTGTATTAAAATGAAAATGAAACCAAAAATTTGGAAAATATTGATTCCCCTTCATCCGAAATTCATTTTCCTATAAATATGAAATAACATTGATCATGATTCTCCATAATTGAACCCCCTTAACCGGGATACGATCCGGATCTATAATTAGTTTTTTCAACTATATAAAGTTTATATATATTTCAATTCATTCAATTATAAGTTTCATTGGGAATATTTTTTATGTTTTCACATATTATCTTAATATGGAATCAAAATCATCCTATTCATCTTCTTCAAATGTGGTTTTGGTTGTGTCTTTTGTATTTCTTTGATACTGCGAATCTTGACTCACTTTATAGGTATTTAAAATCATCATTTCCATCTTGGATTCTAATTCATTAGTCAAGTTTGAATTTTTTTTATCAGACATCATACTAAATGATAATATAAATAAGTATATAATATTTTTCTGTATTTTTGATGGAGATCTTAGGATGTCATCCTTAGTTCGTTCAAGATCAAGAATCACAATTTTTTCATGCATGGGGAATGGATGTAGTTATCATGGTTACTTCTAAAAAAGATTGTGTTTAGTGGGATGTAATCCTATATAAATTTAAAAACAAACATTTTTTAGTTTGATATTCATTTACAAGGTCCATGATCAAGGTATGTTAAGGATGGAGATCACTTATTAGAAAAAAAATTACATTTCACATGCAGCCGGTATACTTAACATAATATTTACTTGTACATATTTAAAATGAAATGTATGGTAACTTGAAACATTATTAGCATGGTCACATAAGGATATTTCTTGCAGTCATTTGAATACATCATTATTTTTTCATATACCATTGGTTAACTGATCATGGAACGATTCTTGTGGTCACATGATTGGCATAAAAACATGTTGACATGAAATATAAAATTATAATTATGATGTTCTCTTATATAAAAAAATATAATGATGAAAACAGAAATGAAACCAAAATAAGTATTCCACAAATTTAATCATTCCAAAAAATGAATCAGGAATGAAATATTTTCCAAACCCAAAATTCAATCAATCACTTTGGAAAATCAAATTTCAATTTAATAGTAAAATTATTTAAAAATATTATTGCATAATAAACAAAAAACCAATTAGTTAAATAAATTTACAATAGACATGTGTTCTAAAAAAACAATCAATGAAAACACCTTCAATATAAAGTTATTCCAAATTAAATAATTATTTATTATAGTCATATTTCATCATTAAAAAATCCTTTCAATTGAAAAATTAATTTACAATCATATATAAAACCTGGGCCGCATAAAACTCTAAAAAAATTAAAAATTATTATACCCTCAAAATATACATGTTTTTACTTTGATTAATAAAGTCTATATTTTATATACGAGTTAAAAATGATGGATGTCGATACATTGATCTATGAGGAACATGATTTTGAGAGGGTCCACTATTATAAATATATTTTCATACAATACTTTCCATTATTCAAATATATTTCTAAATTAAAGAATTAAAAGACTCATTAATCACTACAAACTTCATGCCTCATATATTAAATCATCAATTACTATGCATTAGTATAATTGAAATCCCATTTATATGAATTTGGACAAGATATATTTAAGTTTAATTGGAAACTTATCAATAGGAACCTTAACTTTTCAAAATCTACGAGGTACAAAAGATTAAAGATTAATTTCTCACATCACAAATAAAATTCAAAAGAATTCATTGTAAGCCAATTTTCACCTCTATAATTTGGATTCAGTGTTAGCCTCATATTAAGGAATTCATTTTTTTATAATTATTAAATTTATTTATTTTTTATGCCATGAATTTGAAATGAAGAAATTCAATATACATGTTTATTTTTTCCTTGTGTATCATAGATTCGATTTAGGATTCTAAAATACCATTTTACTCTAATTTCAAATGATATATTTTATTTTATTTTAGGTTTTGTACCTAAGGTGTTTTTTTCCAAAATTATGAGTCCATTGGGTTTATGTTCAGTGATTTTATTTCATCATATTCAAATTTTAATTCAACAAATATCTAATGGATTACAATCCCTTTCATTATTCCAAACATTTTTATCATAAAATAGTTGATAACATCACTCAAAAATAATAAAATAACAGCAACATTACACTCTATCACAACCTTAATACTAGAACATAGTAATTCCATATTTCAGATAATATTTATGTTGGAATTATTTCCTGAATAAACTCATATTTATTCCATTTTTTAAAATTTTGAAAAACATTGAAGTATATAAATCATTACATCATATCTAATAATAGGGAACTACACCTATTCCCAACACATAGAACCAAAAATTATCCACAATAATTATTCTAAAGGTGGTATATAAATTTTATACAAAATATATTGAAAATTAAGTAGTTCATAGAATTATTGAATGTTATAAAAATAATCAGAGATTGTTTTCCAATTTAATCTTAATATACAATATATATATATTCAAGATTTAATGATCTTTTATATTTAAGAATATAAAAATGAATTTATTATTTGGCTTAAAATATAGAATGAAAAAAATTATTTATATTTGTATCATTTAAATCGATTTATTTTTTATTGGGAATAATAATTTCTCTAATTTGGTTCAATATGATTCAAAAATCCTAGATATGAGTAGTTAATCACCTGTCTCAAAAAAATATTCATGCAATTTATGTCAATGTAATTTAGAGGGGAACATCCCCCAAATTTATTACAAGTAAGAATGTACGAAAAATAAATAAATAAAAACATTTAAATATTAGTCCTGTGAAGGATGAGTTTTCATCATTTGGGTTTAGCCAAATGTATTCTCCTTTTGATCATTTAAAAGTTCCCATAGTTTGAAAGTTATACATCATACACAATGAATATATGAACATAATATTCACGAGTTATAATTCCTATAATGAAAATAAGCTGAGGGTTTTAAGAGAATTTTATCTATAATGATGCAGAAAGATTCACATTTGATGTAATTTACTTGGATTTTTAAGAAGAATGTTCTTTTATAAACTATATTATTTTAATGATAATTTTTTCTATTTTTTAGTGAATTAATTTTGATTAGGAAATATTTCTTATGATAAATGAATAAAATAAAAAACACTTTATTCATTCAGCTGTGGAATTTTAAAACAAAATAACATAAAACTATTATTTCACAAAATTGGATTACTTCTCTCCATATATAAAATAAATCCACTAAATGTGAATAAATCAATTGGGGAAACCAAAAAAATTGAATAAAATTATTATAACAATGAAATCCCATGGATCACATTCCAGAATGATGATCCTCAATAGCTATTATGGCCTATATTGAGGAAGGAAACCATGAAACTAGAAAGCATTATGAAAAATCCATAATATGAAATAATATGTGTACCTTACAAAATCATAGTGGAATAAATCAATTATTTAGTAATTACATATATAGTAATGGAATATAGAAATTATAAATATGGTCATTGTGAATATAGGAAATACCAATATTTTCATTTAAAATATAGTCACTGTTTATATATCCAATAGTTATTCTGAAGTAGTGTATTGTCATGTATTAATATTAATATAATATAACTAATATAGAAAAAATATGATATGGAAATATTAAAAAAAATTATCATTTGTTTGTAAATATTAATATTTTTTAATTGAAATATTATAAGATGTATATATAAAATTAAAATAAATATTTTAATACCAATTGAGTAGTAAAATGAAATTTCATAATATAATTATTAATTTTAAAGGTAATTCTTATAGTGTATTTATTAAAAAAGTATTATATTTTTTATGAATAACATTATTCTATATTTTTTATTTTATACTAAAAGATTATCATTAACACATTTAATATATTATATATTAACTAACATATGAATATATTATAAATTAGAAATTTTTATGAAATAATATTAGGATAACATAATGATTAAAAACATAAATTTTCATCCAAGGTAGTTTTTCTATATCTTTTGTATATTCACTAAAAATTTGAATGTACATATTTTATAAACTAAATTATATATTTCTAAATTTATATTTTGATTTTATATTTCAAAATTCTTATATCATGTATGTATAAAAAATTTCAACAAAATTTTATTTTCATGTGAATAGTGAAAAATACAATTTTTATGAATAACAGGACTTTTATGAGTTTATTACTGTGTACGAATGAATTTTCAATTAATCAATAAATTTTTTGGGAAAAAATATTAATTTTTTATCAATTTATAATTTAAATAAATTTTTTCCTAAATTATGTACCCATATTTAACATTTTAGAATTAAAGGTATATTTTTCAAAATATTGATCTTAATATATTATAAAATTACAATTTTAAAATTAATAGTCTTATATTTTTAATATTAAAATAAAAAATATGATTTAAAATTTATTATCGTTATGTAAAAATTATATATTATGTAACATATTTATTTTATTTTTTGGATAAAGGATAAATTACCTACTTAAAAACTATTAACCATGGTGAATCCCAAATCGTAACAATGATTATACTTATAGGTAAAGGAACTATCATTTTTAAAATATATTCTAATTGAGTTGTATAGGGTTTAATAGATTTAACTCTTATAATCTAAATAATTTGTCAATTATTGATCAGCTTTCCTAGGGAGTGACATTACATTTATGAATATTGTTTTTTATTCACAAAAAAAATGACCATTCTTTTTCACTTATACAAGGGGAAATCCTCTCCTCAGTTCCCCTAAAACCAAAACCTATTTAGTTTATAAAAAAAATAAAAAACCTATCTAAAAAATATTATAAACTATATTGTGTTTATGGTCTTCTCAATAGTCCATCCTTCAAGACTTTAACGCCTTCATAAAATAGATAACACAAATAAAGAGTTATAGAATTATAATTGATTCTTATTATTTTCATTTTCCTTATCTATTTTTATTATTTATGAAATTTAGTTTCACAATATTAAATTTATAATATCATTATATTTATTATATAATTACTTTATTATAATGATTTTAATTCTTTAACAAAGGTTCCATTTTTTCTCTAAGAAAAGGCAAAACAATATTTGTGTATACATGGACACTAACTCTATAAAACATCATGTTTTTTTCTCAATTAAAACCAAAAAAAATTAATTTTAATTTTAATTTGACACAAAAGTTTTATATTTGTAAAAAATTTGGAATTATTAAATTATAAAACATATTATAAATTTCTCTTGTTCAATTGAAATTGAAATCATCAACTATACATTTATATAGATTGTGTCATCCATATTTTGATTGATTTCCATTTTTCTTATCATCGCCTCATTCATTTGTGGTAATAAGAAAGGGACTAATGGGTAAATATTATTTTTATGACATCATTAATGGTATATATTGTATTATTTTTGTACATATTATTGATATTAACAACAAATGATAATTTTTAATTTGATCGTTTAAAATAACAGTACTAAGAGGATAGTCTTTAATTCAACTTGTGTAGGATTTTCAAATACATTAATTCTTATTATAATTATTTTAATGCTCTAATATATCACTATTATGAAAAAATAAATGATATAATTATTCTACTATTGTAATTATATTCCAACTATAAACCTCATAATCATCCATTAGGCATGGCATGTTCATGTTCGAGTATATTTTACCACCTATATGAATAGTGATATTAAATTATATAAAGGATGATTATGAAAACATACATAATTGTATAATATGTTAAAAACATTTAAATAAGGATTATATTTTATTTCAAAAAATGATACATCATTATATAACTCATTAAATAATAAAATATTGTTCATAGGATAAAAATCACAGAAAAAATATTTGTTGTCGGCTTCATATTCATGGATAATTAAAAAATATTTCATGAATGGAAATTTGAAATCCATATATATTTATAATTAACCCATTATAGTAAAATTAATGACCTTTTTATAATGAAAATGGTTTGATTAATGAATAAGAAACACACTATTAAGAAACTAGTTAAAAAATCAAGATTTACCACACCCAACATTAAAATAGTTAATAACTATAAAATATATTTATTGAGAATGTTAATAATTAAACCATATAAAAGTTAATTTATAGGAAAATAATTAAATAAGTGATTATTATATTTATTCATCTCATAAAGTATCTTATAATTCATTCATATTAGTAGGGAAACATAATATTGGGTTTGTTGCCTCAAATTTAATTTTCTAACACCTCCTTCTTAGTGTGCACCATAACTATGTTTTTGTTGTGTCATTACATCAGGATGACTTATTTTACCATATTAATGGGTTTTAAGAGACATATCATGTAAATTTTTTTTATTTACACTTATTTTAATCATACCCTTCCTAAATATGTTTTTGATAAAAAATTTATACAAAACCTAAGGGATTCATTCTCTAATTTTTAAATCCATGAAACATGATTGATATTTCACACCATGTTTTTGGAAAATTGTATTCACTACCAATTTTATTTTACACGAAAAAATATATTCCATTTCATGAGATTATAATTTTTATTTTATGATCAACCTCCCATTTTTTAATACCAATATTACTGATTTCACTAGAGATTTGTTAACATAATTTCTGATTCATTTGGTCATGATATTTATGACATGAATTTACATTTAAATATTTCATTTATCCAAAATTAAACTATGTTTATATTAATTAAAATTTTTCTTTTGGGACGTTACTTTTCATCATAAATAACCACTTTTTTCTAAAATGTTTATGAAATGAAAATGTAATGTTGGTAAAATTTACTTCCAATCATATCAAGGAATATTTTATTCCATCAACATGATTTCATTCCAACTAATATTTTACACTATTTTTTAAAATATAATAAGTGGTTTTTTAAACAATGTTATTTCATGATATTTTCCACTCCATATTTGGTTTTATAAATTTTATGATTTTCTGAGAAATAATTTATAAAATTAGTTATTTCAAATGCAATTAATATAACGAATAATAACTTAGTTCTTTCTAAATTAAAATTTAAATGATACCCAAAAATATATTATTTTATGAATATATTTAAAAAGATATATTTTAATGATTTCCGTGGGAAAAAATCTTCCCACCACCATTTTTTTAAATATAAGAACCTTTTTTATTTAAATATTAGATCCTTTTATATTCCTCTCTACGAAACTATAAATTTTTAACTTTTTCATAGACCCTAATCCCAACCAGGGTCAGGTTGGGTTGTTTTTGGAAAGAAATTGTCAAGAGGGTTGTAGGTTGGATGTAGTGTAATTACATATTGTGTAATTG
Source organism: Viscum album (assembly GCA_963277665.1). Taxonomy (NCBI): domain Eukaryota; kingdom Viridiplantae; phylum Streptophyta; class Magnoliopsida; order Santalales; family Viscaceae; genus Viscum; species Viscum album. Next base: position 1,541,783,683 of record OY728161.1, on the reverse strand, counting down.
GAATACACAATGTGTCTTCATTACATGATGTGTAATGACTTATGTGGGATAGATCATGTCATGTAAAGTGTTTTTTCAAGGGAGGTATACCCCAAGCGTTACACACCATATAATGAATTTTCAAAAAATTCAAACTCCTGAGTTAGTATTAAAAAATATAGTAGGGCCTCGATTTTCAGATAGAACCTCCCCCCTTCGTTATCATTCACATAAGTGTAACCCATAGATATATAATCTGTGTTCAAATTCCGTTATGATTTCCAATATCCGATTTCAAATATGTTTTTCTAATTGGAGTTATGTTGGTAATATCATTATATATCGTGCAATATTAATTGTTTCTCTTCGTCTCAATTGAGTTATTTTGGTGTAGGATGTAATGTACTATTTACATGGTGTTGAGATATTCATTAAATTTATTCTAATCTTGGCCAAAATAATTGATAATACTATCCATTGAGATTATTATAGACCTAATTATGGCATTCAATGACTCTTTACCCAAGTATTTGTTTTCTAGAAACTTTCATCATTGTGTGCGCACTGATTTCATCAGGTTATACCTATTAAATTTATATTACTTTCTAATAGTCCTTAGTATCTTATTCTAAGACCCCTGTTATATATGTTCTTCATATTTAGAGGTTCTGACCACAATATTTGCCTCCCCACATAGGGTGATCCTATATTTTTTCTTTTATTATATTATTATATCAATATATACCACCGTTCTAGTGTACAGTGACTTTATCTTGATAAAGGTATGTGTTTAAATTAAATGAATTAATAATTTCTTAACCCTTTTAAGGAATTTTTTAAATATAAATGATGAATATCATTATTAATTGGAATTTATAATGTATGCATCAATTATACCAATTACTTGAAATTGAATGACTTGGTTTCATGTCTGTAGCACACCATTACATGCTTGATGAAAGGCAGTTGAGTGGATCTACTTAGTGATAATGTAATTAAAATATTGAATGCTTGCATGTTCGTTCTATTAATTTCTATAGTAATGAATGGTATGGAATGAACCAATTGAATTATTAAATTCCATGAGTTTTATTATCCTTAAGTTATTAAATTAACCAAGTAAAAGGTGCATGTTGCATATAGACTTGATCATTTATATAGGAGTGTTCATACCCAAGCTAGCCTTAGAATCTCGATGGTATTCATTGAGCACTCATGGATGCCATTTTGATTTACGGATGTTTATTTCCAAGGGAGATACCAACCTTTGAACTTGGTCATTGTCTACTATTTCATTAACAACATGATGATATAGGGTTCCCCTATTAGATTTTAGATATCAGAATTCATTTTACACACTCTATTGATCCAGCATGATGTCTCCAACATGTGTCAAGATTGATACACCCATTTGGACCAGCCATGTCTTATCTCATGATTACCTTAGACCAGATCCTTGGACATGGTTATAATCATATTATAAAAAAATTTCTTGGATATTTCCGCTTAGATTACATATTGACCCCTTATAGATTTGATAGCAGATATTAATGAGTTATCTCAGCCCCTGCTGTCAAAGATTACATTGATATTACCATAGATCACATTCACTATTATCATTATCATAGGATTCCTTGTTATACCTTGGATCATTTATTATTATTATTATCAAGATATGATATTGATTCTAGTTATTCATAACGTGAATTATATATATATAATGAACACAAATCAGTTAAAAATTTAACTCATGTTTTAAGACCTTACCAAATGAGGTTGATGAATATATTGGGTTATTTACACTTTTATATTATCCTTACATTCATTTATATATATATATATCTCACTTTACACTATTTTAGTTTATATTTCATAGACTGGGTGTAAAAATGTTGTTAGTTGTGGTCAAATTATATTTATTTCACATACAATATAGTTCATTGGTTCATCGAAGTATTACATGTATTTAAGTGTTGCAAAGTGGAATAATCCCATATTGGAAACATGATAATGCATTATATCATTCGGAAAGATCATGGAAGTATATGATAGAGCTAGTTCTTGGAATGCATGGATTGTTTTGGAATTTTATTGTTCTTTAGTGTAATATGTATTGTCTACTACGATGTACACATATTTTCTAGTTTTTATAGACATGAGATACATTATGATAATCTTTTGTAAGTGATTCAGATTCCAGTTGTTAATTGATTATTAATTCATGGATGTTTAATCCTATTTTTTCTATATACTATTGATATTCTTATTCCACTATGGTGGGTTACTAGTCGTGTCATTTATTGTTGGTTATCAACTATGTTATTGATTATTATCTTGACTTTCCTATTTTCTTATCATTATATGTATCTATTTTGATCCACCCTTGTTATGAGGTCATATTATCCCCATAAACACACAATAGACCCTCATTACTAGTCCGGAGCCTCTATAATATAGGGAGTTTAGCATAAGGTAATGTGTACAACCATGATCAGGGTAACATGGATTGTAATCCTGGTCTAATACATCAAAAAGTAATATAAGAGTAGTTGTTATATTTATTTACTATTTTCAGATAATATAAAGGATATTTTGAGGTGTTGTATGACTCTTTTCTTGTCTGAATAGCTCCTTTGTGTGCTTTTCTCCCCACCCTAGGGTTTCTTCCCCAATTAAGGTGGAGAAATGCATTTTTAGCATTAATTTATTTCATCTATAATTCCAATGTAAATGCACCATTTCTGTCCTACTTTTCTATTCTTCCTTAATTTATACCTTTAGGGTGGATCTATCTAATTTGGTAATATGGATATCTAACAGTCTTCCTTTTTAGTGAGTGGATCTTATGCTTTCTTTTCATTCCTTACAAGGGTATCTGTCTCTATTTTTTGGGCCTTTGACTCTGAATCATAGCTTCTCTACTGACCATATAAACATTACCAAACTCTATTTTTTCTCCTTCTTTGAATATTCAAGTATTTTTGGGAGGTTTTTATGTTTTTGGTCATGGTTTTCTACTAAGGCATTTCCCGGTTGTTCTGTTATTCTATTATCTTCTAGTATTTTCCTTGTATTATTCTATTTTAGTTCCTTGATGTTGATGGTTTTGTCTAGTCATTGTGTTTTTTCATGTTTTCATTGGTATTTTCTCAATTCCATTTATGGTCCTCTCAGATGTTATGATTTTGGGTTTCATCTTTCTAAAAAAATTGTCTTCTTGTTTTATCATCCATCCAATAAACTCTTTCCATGATTTAATGTGTAATGATCAAGTCTGATTTGACCTGGTGCGTTGGTCTCGATGGATCTTTGGGAGGTGTTTTTTGAGTGGTCAATGAAATTTCATGACGTGTTCTAGCATTGGGTTTTCATTATTTCTGCTAATATGATGATATATCTAGACTAGTTTAACTCCCAATGGCACTGTAAAAGTGTAAATGTTTGTTTATTCTTAGTTATTTAATTCATTTTTTCAATTTTTCAATATGGATGATGGTTCCTGTAAAAACCTGATCTATTGAATAATATTTGGTTCTTAATATTGTGTTTTATTTTATTTTGTACTCAATAAACCAATATACTTTTAATTGATGAAGTGAGTACAACTAAAATTAGAATGTTGGGTTCCAACTGTTATGTTATTATTGGTCAATATGACCGTTGGAAACTATAATATTAATGTTATGATTATTGATTATAAATACAAATGAGCATGGTTAAATAATAATGAATGAAGAGTCGGGGCCTCATTTTGTAGATTCAGGTCGTACGAAACCCAATTTTCAAATCTTTTGCAGGAGGTCGCATCACTAGGATTTGCTATAGACCTACCCCAAGCTGAACATGAACATCTTATGCTTGAACAAAATCTCTTATGTGAGAATATCAAGATGATAGAAATCACCACTCAAGAAATATTTTCCAAGACACCCCAAGATTCTCTCACCATTACACACCTTACTCTTAATTCCCAAATAGGTGTAATATGGTGCTATGTAATGAGGCCTTAGTTGTTTTGTGTGACCCTTTTATATTAATAAAATTATTATTTCTTATTATGGTAAAAAAAATTAAATTCAAAAATTCTTGATAAATATATGATGAATTTATAGATGATTCATATTATTGATGATTATTAGAAAAATGGTATTTTAAAATATTTTTTTATATTTTAAATAATTAATAATGTGAAACGATTTTCAACAAACGGTCTTACACAATTGTGATTGGTAATAAACTTTAGATTCTAATAAGATCAACTTATATTTTGGTGAATAGAAATGTTTCCCTTATGAATAGTAATTTGACCAATGGAATAGTAACCTCACTTAATAATGTAAAAATATAATACAGGCAACTTGATTGGTAATGTGATATAACAGCATTATTAAATAATTATTTGAGAATTTATAACTTATGTATTAGTATATTTTCGAGTAAATATTTCTTTTACCTAAAAATTAAATATCTATTAGATAAAAAACTATTTTCATAAAATAGTGTTAATTTTTTAATTCAAAGCATCGATATTAGGTTAGGGTGAATTTATGATATTTTTATAAAATGTTTTTTCAGTGAATTGTAAAAATACAGTTTTGAGTTTCGGTGTGTTTAATGACATTATTAATGATGTAATAATGATGTAATAAATCTGGTAGACTTCTGTAATTTATGATATGTTATGAGGTGTCCCAAGTGTCCAATAACATTGGATAATAAAATGGGCAAGCCCCTGGTTTTGCAAATACCTCTAAAGAGGTGTCCCTTGGAAATTAATAAATTATTCCCTCAATTTTACTACAAATATCACCCATTCATTAATTCCATTCATTCCAAATTACTCCTCAATGATTCTATGGTTTTTCTAATTCACAATTAGTCCTCCAAATGTTCCCTCAAGCCCCCCGAGGTCCCAACTATCTTGTTTTTGAAGTTACTCTTCAAGGTAAGAGACCCTTTCACCCTCCTCTTTTAGTCATGACTTACATCATGTTATGTCTTCTAGTTTCAATTTTATTATGAGGGGGTATGTTATTATATATTCCTATTACTTTCTATTTTATGTTAAAATTATTAGACACCATTTCATATCTCAAAAAAACACTTTTTGAATTTTTATGTGACGATGTTAGGCTTCCGATTTTCATAACAGAGATCGCATCATCTGTTTTCTTTCAAGTTTTCTTTTCGTGGGGTATGTCATTCAAATATCCATACCATGATCTTATTTTAATTTTATAATTTCCATATATTATATTAAAAGTTATGTATGACTTTTTGACCCATTTTCCCTCTATTTTTAATATAATTTAATACCATGCCGCATAGCCATTATACTGCAATATTTTCTTCTCAAAATATCTCTCTTTTTCAAGAAATTCACATATTTTATTTTTATGAATACCCAAATAGCTTTTTCCCTCGGTTATTCCCCAAGACATAAAAATGATATATTTGATTATGTAATTTTCATACTTAAAGCCCTGATTCCCTTTCCTTGGGTTATAAAGGACACAATGATCTTGTTTTCTAGCACTTTTTCAAACATCAAGATTTTAATATGAAACCCATTTTATGTAATCTATTTGGGTTATTTATGAAATTTATGATTATAATATATGTGGATCCCATTAAAATAAATACATATTTATGGTGTTCCCTGAATGTGATATAATGCATTGGGTAAATAATTTAATCTCAAAAGATAACAAGTTTTACGATACCTTGGTTAATAACCTAGGAAATACTTATGACACCTTGGGAATGGACCTTGGTGATATTTTTTTAAGGTTAGGGCCGAAGCCTCATTTTTTGTTAAAGAAAAGTAAAGACCTATTTAACTGGGTAGAGGGAGACCCATTAAATAGCCCTAAGGCCCAGTGGGCATTTATCCCATTACATGACCCATAGGCCCAATTTTTCAGCACAAAGCCCAATATGTGAATAGTACTGCTACAGTACCCGCACTGCTACAGTAATTCACAGTACCGGCCACTGCTACAGTACTCTGCCACTGCTATAGTGACATGTCGCCGCTATAGTGACATGCCACCGCTATAGTGCCCGTCGTTTCTACAGAGTCGCCTCTACTACAGTACGCTATAGTAACCTACGCCCAGTGGGTTTTGAACCCCCATTTTTCATATAGATTTAAGGGGTGCTTACCACTAAGCCAAACCCCAACTACATGGACCTTGGTGATATGTTCATGAAAGTATATATTAAATGTTTTAGACACATTTTCATGTTATTTTTCATGTTATTATTATTATTATATGCCTCTTTATCCATATGTTTTTATTGATGTCGCTCAAGTTCACATGTAAACTCTTTCACTTGTTTTCCTTAGTAGGCCTTGTACTCACCCTTTATTTTACTCTATGTCTCCATGATATTATATAAAGTAATTTTACTTAGGATAAAATTTTGATTAAGCCTTTAATGTTTACCATAAGAATATATATTTTTTTTCATGTTATATGTTCCTTATTTACAAGACACTAGACTTTAAAGATATTTTTTTTAATATAATGAAATGTTATGTAATCAAGATGGAATTATTCCATAGTTGGTATCAAAGGATAGTTTATTTATTTTTGGAAGTTAGGATAAGAAAAAATTGGGAAGAAACCTATAGAAAATTTTAAATAAAATTAAACAACCAAGTATTTTGGTGAAATATTAAGTAAGTGGTTTTCGAACAAATAAATCCATTTATGGATATGAACTTATTGATCTGGCTAAAAAAGATGAAAAATGGATTGAAAACTCTGACAAAGAGTTTTGGGCTTGACTTGGGGTATCCTAGTACACAACAAAGGGCTTTTCTTCACTCTTGGTTTCACACTCCTGGGGGATATGTTTCGTTAATCATAATCTTTTTATGAATCATTATGAAAGATTTATTGATAAAAGTAACTTTTTAAGAATGAAGTTTAAAGAAATAAAATTACTTTATATTTAAATTATTTTTTAATGAAATAATAATCAATCAAATGTTTTATTATTTTAGAAAGTGCAGGGAAATAGTAGGAATCGTGCAAATGGTGACCTCAATAGACTATGCACTGAAAGACCTCTGATAGAGGCCAGAATGGTAACTATCATGAGAATGATGAACCAACTAACAAAAGTTATGGTAAATAACTTAAATCAAGATGATAAACTGGTATCCCTATAATGGGAACAACATTATCTTTAGTAAATTATTCCTCAAATACCACAAACCTTTAGTGGTTCTATCGATCCATTGATTGTTGAAGAGTGGATCAGCTCAATCGAGAATATCTTTTTTGTGATCCACTATTCAGAACAAGAGATGGTCACCATGGATTTTTATAGGTTATAGATAGAAGCTAACCAGTGGTGGGAACTAATTAAAAACATGGGTCCATGAGTGGAGGTTGAAGCTTTGGAGTTTGAGTAGTTCAAAGGTATCTTCTTCAATAAGTATTTCCCTCATTCCCTGAGAATAAAAAATATAGAATGATTTTCTTGAGTTGAATCAGAAGAAGAATGAATCTATTGAAAGATAAGATATGAACTTAACACATCTTTCCAATTACACCTCAAACATTTTCAGGGATCTTAACAGGAAGGTTGATAGATTTTTTTGGTGGACTAAGACCACATTTGCGGTAGAATCTATCCATCCCAAACTATGATAGCTATGAGGAGATCATGTGGAGTGTGATGATAGTGGATGTTGAGTTCAACAAGATTCATTGGTCTCATAAATCCAATGACAATAAGATATCAATGGATCTATGATTAGGGATGAACATTGATCAGGGAAGAGGAGGCAAGAAATTGAAACATCTGACATGTAATAAATGTGTGAAGAAGTATTCAGGGAACTGCCTTCTTAGAAGTGGGAAGTACTACAAGTGTGGAAGAGAGACCATATTACACAGAATTGTCATAGATAGTTAAACCCTCAACTTCCCAACGCTAATGACAGGGGGAAGATGGTATAGTCCCTACGTGATGTCGAATTCAATAAGTTTGAACAACTTGGACACTTTTCCTGTAACACCCCAGGTAAATAAAGAATATGACATTTTCATATTTATCCATATTTTTTAATAAAATATTAATATGACTTTAAAGGGGATGCAATGCTCGATGGCGTACCCAACACGCAACAACGAGTCTCTTGGAAATCTTACGTTGCACTCTAATAATAAAATAACCTAATTTTAAATGGTAGTTAACATGTAGCCATTGTAATGGCGGGAATGGTTAGAAATAACTAAAATATGATTATATATGTTTTTAAATGTTTTTAAATTTATCCAATAAAGGATAGAGGCTTAAAATACGGAAAGAATTCAATTTTAGGCGTATATGCCATAGTTTTCACTAAAGGCTCACTTATAACCTTTTGATGTTGAACCATCATTAAATATAGATTTTTTCACTCTTAAACATTCTTTTGGACCAAATAAAACTCTTATTAAGAATCGGGACATCAAAATTTACTTTGTGTAAATTTCTGGTATCTTTCCGATAAAGTTCTTTTTGTTAATGAATAGTGTAAAATTTTGTATTTTAATTCAAAACCTCTTTTTAATCTAATTTATTTATATGATTAGATTATCTTTTGAATTGTTTTTAAAGTTAAATTAGAATATATTTTTACCATTAAATCCAATAGTGGTCGTTGGAATTAATTTCACTTTGAAATCAGACTTAAACTAGTGTCAATCTTTTGATACTTATTGTTTCATAAAAACACGCTATTTGCTCTGACAGCGGCAATTAATTATTAAATTAAATAATGTGACTAATATGTTTTGGATTTTGTAAAATGGACTTCATTTTTGAGTTCTTAATATCAAATATAGCTTAGGGTGAATTTTTGGTAATTTTCTGAAAAACTTCAATTTTTGATGAATAGTGAAACCACTAAGTGGTACTTATAAAAGGTGATTTTTCATTTAAATGAAATTTTACCACTTCTGTGTTTTGAATTTCAAAAATCCGACATACATGGTTGTCATTAGAAATTAAAATGTGATTCAATGGGATAAAAATATTTTTTTGGTGTATAGTAACTTATTAAGTTTTTAATCACGATTAGTGGTAATTAGTGTAGTTTAAGGTAAAAATGATATTATAAGAATGTGAAAACACCATTAAACTTGTCCTACACCTATTGGGTGAGTCATGTCCGACCAATACAAGCCATTGGAAAACTAGGGGACCCCATGGATCCACTTTAGTTGGAAAATGACAATAATATATTTTTATTTAATGTTAAAATTAAAAATGACACAAACATGATATGTTTTACTAAAACAATTTTTAAATGGGGTTATACAAGTCATCATTTTGATTATAAATAGTCATTGGAAAGGTAAAAAGATTTCCTACATCATAGTATTTGTTTTATAATTTTTAGACATTAAATAAATTAAATTATTTATGACATAATAATGATGCAGCGATGACATCATTATTTAACGATTAAAATAAAATGGAAAGATAATGTAAAATCTATGAACTACACATGGAAAAACTTATTGTATGGGTATATTTCGAACATTTATAACCTTATCCACGAATTATATCAATGTGGGACCTTTTAAAACCGAAAAACATTTTCAAATAAAGTAATATTTCCTTACTTTCCAAAAGTGCCCCTCCTCTCCTCTTATAAAAGGCCCCCACCTCTACATCATTTCACACACTCCTAAAGCCTTTGGCTCAGCCAACCCCTGCCCATTTACTCTCTCCACATACCTCTCCTCATCCTAGAGGATTCTCTTTGGGCAGAATCCTTTCAAAGAAAGCCTTTAGGCTCAAATCAAAAGGAGTTACACTTTTAAAGGTAATTCATTCTCTCATGTTCATTTGTTTTATTTTGCTTCTCCAACCCCCAAAACTCTCTTTATTTACTTATTTTGTAACAACACCAGTATCTTCAATATACTAGGATGTTTTTATAATATTTATTCGAGCTACACTCTCACACAACTACATCAAATGGTTAAAGAACATACGGTTTTCGTGGATGGCAAAATTCTGCCTCCCGAAACGATGATTGTTCAATACTCATCTAACACCTTCAAATGTGGCCATTATGATGTCACTATTTTTATATGTGATATATAATATGTTTATTCTTTACTTAAGCTTCTGTATTTTTTTATTTGTGGATTACCTTTATGGTTTCCATTATGGGTAAACACGATATCTTCATTTAAGGAAGTGCGGACTACCGCCCCCTCAAAGTGATTTGATTCGTTAAATACCATATGTGGGACGTATAAAGGATGGAACTATGATATTATATATAATGTTATAATTTAATTATAATATACCTTTATATCATTATTATTACATTCTATGAAATACAAAATAGAAATGAAAGTAGCGTTCAAGCGTACGTACGGCTTACCGTCTCCATGAACGGTGAATTTCATTTCTTATCCCCAAATGTAATGTACTATTATAAATACAAGTATATTCTGGATATATATGAAATATATGATATATACATCATGAATAAAATTCTGGATATAATAAACATTTGGCCAGACAAACAACATGTAATTGTAAGAAGTCCACTTTCGACTTAAGAACCAAAATATCGGCAAAACAAATATTATTAACTTAAATGATGACATAATGTTTATGACTTGGTAATAAGTGATATAAAAAGGAATAATGAACTTGAAAAAGCTTCTTAAGGATGTAGAAATTTACTCAAGTTTATTATTCAGGACATTAAAGAACGATCGAGTCAAGTCGGACCCGAGGTAAGGGATCCTACTCCTCTCTTTCTTTTTAAGTATACATTTTTATGTCATTCCTTTTAAAGCTCATATTTCTTGTTATTGGGATGATCTTTTATATTAAACTTACTTTAATTTTTATGTTCATGTGATGATAGACCCTATTCTCTTTCATCAATCCATTTTGGATGTTTTGAGTGGCGCCGTTAGGCTGCCGAATTTTCGTAAGGGATTTTTCATCTCACTTTTATTCTCGTGAGATTTATGCTACATTTTCCACAAATTCCATTGAGTGGTGTATGTACGGCCCATTATTCTACTCTTTGTGTAATATACTTTCGTTTATGAGTATTTACATCAATGATCTATTATCCTTCTTTCATGGGGTGTATGTTTTGAAAGATACCCAAGTCGGTAAGGGAACATTTCACCCTCCTCTTTTTTAAAAGACTTCTTTTGTTGGGTATTTTAATTTACATATTATTATGTTGGGATATGTTCTCATATATCCTTATTGATATAAATTTTATGTCCAAGTGATGAGATACCCTTCTTATCTCTCATCAACTCATTTTGATGTGATGCCGTTAGGCTGTCAAGGGAACTTTTTTACCCAATTTCGTTTTCTTTGGGTTGAACATGTAGTCATTAAATATGTCATCCATTGAATATGTGTGAATGGCCTTTTATTGTTTTACACTTAATATCCACTTATATTGGGTGTATTTATATTTGTCAAACATATTTTCGAGATTGATTTATCCTTGATTTAAGGATACCTTCTTTATAAGGGATTTCATCACATTTGACATTTCTATTGAGGGTTCATTGTTGTTATGCACCAATTCACTCTTATATGGTGTATATACTGTCCATTGGAGTATTATATCATGAATCCATTTATTCTCATGATATTATAAAGTTCTGACTAAATTTTATTCCTCAATCATTGTATTCAAGTGTCTCTAATTTTGGTAAAACCACTTTAAACAAAATGTCATTTTAAATGTTTTAATTATTTGTTCTTATTAATATCAATGTTTTCAAAATGGTTTTAAGCATTTATTTATATGGATATTAATGGTTTAAAATTTTATGCTTCAAGGTGGTATGGGACACTTTGATTCAAAATCTCTTTATTAAATGTTTTAAATGGTTTTGAAAATGGTTTTGATAAAGGATTCTATTATGATATATTGTGATGTGGAAATGTTATCATTCCTTTATGTTGGTTTTATGTTTTATGATTTTAAATTGGTACTTGGACATTTTAACGGGTGGTTAAGTTATAAACCATATGATGGGTGGTGCCGTGAATACCAGGACGGGTGGTTACGTTATAACCTCCAATGCATTGGGTATGGAAGTCGGTCGTATGGCTATTCCATTAAGTATGTATGGAAATTGGCCGTATGGCTATTCCATTAAGTGATATGGGTGGGAGTCGACCGTATGGTTATTCCACTTAAGTATGTTTATGTCCAAAGTTACCTTTATATATGTTATGTGTTCTTTATATGGGTTTTATGGTAATCCTTTGGTTACAAAAAGGTAAGTAATGATATTTTATTCAGTGAAGAGTTTTTACTAATTCATAAAGGTGAAAAGTATTACCTTGTTAAAGTATACATGGTTTACTTTTTGTTTTGATAAACTAACAGTTTTTATTCTTTGTGTATACCTTACTGAGTTTTTATGCTCATCCCATTTTTTTGAAATGTTTTTCACAGGACTTAGCGTGGAATAGGGTCAAGGATGGGATCAAGGGAAAGTCATGCTACCTAAAACATGAAACTAGACATGTTTCTTTTTTAAGGCTTTTCATTTTATGGAAATTTAGTAGAAGAGACTACTTTGTAATATTTTGAGATGTAATAGTTATTTCCTAATTCTCTAAAACTCTAAACCTGAAAAGATCCTCAATGTGTAATCTTTTAATAACTCAAGATTAATTAAGGTTTAAGGCTGGGGCCTTATAGTTGGTATCAGAGGTCAGTTTAGATAACTTTAGAGGTTAGGGTATTCTTTAAGCATAAGTGACATTACCATAATGGTTAGGATTTCAGACAGAGTCCTAGTTTTAGATAAAGTGAATGAGTAAGAATATATTAGTGTTTATCTTCCTCATTAGTACATGATGGTTATGTTGATATACTCACACTGACCTTTTTTGTTTTAGTAAATGGCTGGATCTAGCAGGCACCAAAATGACAAAAGGTTTGAAGGAAACTGTGGTGGTTCTATGATTAAGATACTAGATAAAATGGGGGATTCAATGAGGAAACTCGTGGTTGTTCTAAACCAACTATCAAGGAGTCATGATCAACCACTTCAACCTTGGTGAGTTCTCTAATGCATCATGTATGAGATGGCCAACTCGATGTGGAAATTCAGGTAATAATTATTAAGGTAACCATTAGGGTTTATATGATCCTTACTTTTGAGGTAATTATGGGTTATTATATGTTATGGTGGAAAATTAAAGGCATGAGATAAACTTGAGGTTAAAATATGTTATGATCATCTTTGAAGATTTTATCCATTTTTTGGGAATGATTTGAGAATTATATAGTTTTGGAAAAAGGAGAACACGTAGACCGTGTGACAACCTGTCGCGTCGGACAAAGCTGCGGGAATCGAACCCACAACCAAAGTGCGACTGGTATTTATCGCCTACCACTGGACTACGTGAAGTCCCTGGTTAGTTTGACTGATTATTTTTAGTTATATGATTTTATGAATTAATAGTAAGTTGATTTTGGGTTATTTATGAAAATGATTAACCTATCATGGAGGATATGTGATTAGGTTAATTACTTTTCAATACGAGACTTTAGGAGAAACTGATGTTGTTTGGAGATAAATGTCACGATTTAACTTGGAAGACTATATGAATAAATCCTTCAAATATTTGGGTTTCAATCTTATATTGGTTTAATTTGAAGAATTTTATGGGAAAATTTTTTTATCGGATGATCCTTGTTGAACTTTGGGTTTTGTTGGAAAAATTTTGGAGATTAAGCATGGATTTTCTTTTTAATGGGTTATCCTTTTCTGGATTATCTGACCTTGTACTAACCTTTTTGGTTTTGGTTTTGGTTAAAGCCTAAAGACATGGGATGCATATAGTTCTCTTTTGTGGATTAGGTTATTCTCTAGAAGTTGATTATAGTACTCTTAATACGAACAAGTCACCCTAAATACTCGTCTTTTGGAAAAAATATGAGTTTGATTAAGGAATCTATTAAAAGTTGAAAGTCAACATGATAAGTGATTATGTTTCCTTATGAATAAATTCATCAATAAAAAGTAACTTAAAACAAAAATGTTATCTATTAACTTTTCCTACTGGGGAATCGAATACCGTTTAACCCATCACAAGTTTGTGATTTTCTTGTGGTTAACTTTCTCCTAAACATGTTTTCTATCACTCTCCATCAGAACATGACCCTTTGTTTTTTCCTCCATGTCCATGTTTTCATACTTGGAATCCTAGTATGGGTTAACTCGGGTGACCTCTATGCTTATCTTTCTTTATTTTAAAGTGATTGTTTTACCGACTCTTGTTCCGATATGGGACGTTCAAGGATGTTTCCAAGCTCAATTTTAAAAATTGCGAGGACGCAGTTCCCAAAAGGGGGGAAGGATGTAACACCCCAGGTAAATAAAGAATATGACATTTTCATATTTATCCATATTTGTGAATAAAATATTAACATGACTTTAAAGGGGATGCAATGCTCGATGGCGCACCCAACACGCAACAACGAGTCTCTTGGGAATCTTACGTTGCACTCTAATAAAAAAATAATATTATTTTAAATGGTAGTTAACATGTAGCCGTTTTAATGGCGGGAATGGATAGAAATAACTAAAATATGATTATATATGTTTTTAAATGTTTTTACATTTATCCAATAAAGGATAGAGGCTTAAAATACGGAAAGAATTCAATTTTAGGCGTATATGCCCTAGTTTTCACTAAAGGCTCACTTATAACCTTTTGATGTTGAACCCTCATTAAATATAGTTTTTTTCACACTTAAACATTCTTTTGGACCAAATAAAACTCTTATTAAGAATCGGGACATCAAAATTTACTTTGCGTAAATTTCTGATATCTTTCTGATAAAGTTCTTTTTTTAATAAATAGTGTAAAATGTTGTATTTTAATTCAAAACCTCTTTTTAATATAATTTATTTATATGATTAGATTATCTTTTGAATTGGTTTTAAAGTTAAATTAGAATATATTTTTACCATTAAATCCAATAGTGGTCGTTGGAATTAATTTCACTTTGAAATCAGACTTAAACTAGTGTCAATCTTTTGATACTTATTGTTTCATAAAAACACGCTATTTGCTCTGACAGCGGCAATTAATTATTAAATTAATTAATGTGACTAATATTTTTTGGATTTTTTAAAATGGAATTCATTTTTGAGTTCTTAATATCAAATATAGCTTAGGGTGAATTTTTGGTAATTTTCTGAAAAACTTCAATTTTTGATGAATAGTGAAACCACTAAGTGGTACTTATAAAAGCTGATTTTTCATTTAAATGAAATTTTACCACTTCTGTGTTTTGAATTTCAAAAATCCGACATACATGGTTGTCATTAAGAAGTAAAATGTGGTTCAATAGGATAAAAATATTTTTTTTGGTGAATAGTAACTTATTAAGTTTTTAATCGCTATTAGTGGTAATTAGTGTAGTTTAAGGTAAAAATGATATTATAAGAATGTGAAAACACCATGACACTTGTCCTACACCTATTGGGTGAGTCATGGCCGACCAAGACAAGCCATTGGCCAACTTGGGGACCCCATGGATCCACTTTAGTTGGAAAATGACAATAATATATTTTTATTTAATGTTAAAATTAAAAATGACACAAACATGATATGTTTTACTAAAACAATTTTTAAGTAGGGTTATACAAGTAATCATTTTGATTATAAATAGTCATTGGAAGGAAAAAAATATTTCCTACATCATAGTATTTTTTTTATAATTTTTAGACATTAAATAAATTAAATTATTTATGACATAATAATGATGCAGCGATGACATCATTATTTAACGATTAAAATAAAATGGAAATATAATGTAAAATCTATGAACTACACATGGCCAAAACTTATTGGATGGGTGGATTTAGAACCTTTATAACCTTATCCATGAATTATATCATTGTGGGACCTTTTAAAACCGAAACACATTTTCAAATAAAGTAATATTTCCTTACTTTCTAAAAGTGCCCCTCCTCTCCTCTTATAAAAGGCCCCCACCTCTACCTCATTTCACACACTCCTAAAGCCTTTGGCTCGGCCAACCCCTGCCCATTTACTCTCTCCACATCCCTCTCCTCATCCTAGAGGATTCCCTTTGGGCAGAATCCTTTCAAAGGAAGCCTTTAGGCTCAAATCAAAAGGAGTTACACTTTTAAAGGTAATTCATTCTCTCATGTTCATTTGTTTTATTTTGCTTCTCCAACCCCCAAAAATCTCTTTATTTACTTCTTTTGTAACAACACCAGTATCTTAAATATACTAGGATGTTGTTATAATATTTATTCGAGCTACACTCTCACACAACTACATCAAATGGTTAAAGAATATACGGTTTTCGTGGATGGCGAAATTCTGCCTCCCGAAACGATGATTGTTCAATACTCATCTAAAACCTTCAAAGGTGGCCATTATGATGTCACTATTTTTATATGTGATATATAATATGTTTATTCTTTACTTAATCTTCTGTAATTTTTTATTTGTGGCTTACCTTTATGGTTTCCATTATGGGTAAACGCGATATCTTCATTTAAGGAAGTGCGGACTACCGCCCCCTCAAAGTGATTTGATTCGTTAAATACCATATGTGGGACGTATAATGGATGGAACTATGATATTATATATGATATTATACTGGAATTATAATATACCTTTATATCATTATTATTACATTCTATAAAATACAAAATAGAAATGAAAGTAGCGTTCATGCGTACGTACGGCTTACCGTCTCCATGAACGGTGCATTTCATTTCTTATCCCCAAATGTAATGTACTATTATAAATACAAGTATATTCTGGATATATATGACATATATGATATCTAAATCATGAATAAAATTCTGGATATAATAAACATTTGGCCACATGAACAATATGTAATTGTAAGAAGTCCACTTTCGACTTAAGAACCAAAATATCGGCAAAACAAATATTATTAACTTAAATGAGGACATAATGTTTATGACTTGGTAATAAGTGATATAAAAAGGAATAATGAACTTGAAAAATGTTCTTAAGGATGTAGAAATTAACTCCAGTTTATTATTCAGGACGTTAAAGAACGATCGAGTCAAGTCGGACCCGAGGTAAGGGATCCTACTCCTCTCTTTCTTTTTAAGTATACACTTTTATGTCATTCCTTTTAAAGATCATATTTCTTGTTATTGGGATGATCTTTTATATTACACTTACTGTAATTTTTATGTTCATGTGATCAGAGACCCTATTCTCTCTCATCAATCCATTTTGGATGTTTTGAGTGGCGTCGTTAGGCTGCCGAATTTTCGTAAGGGATTTTTCATCTCACTTTTATTCTCGTGAGATTTATGCTACATTTTCCACAAATTACATTGAGTGGTGTATGTACTGCCCATTATTCTACTCTTTGTGTAATATAATTTCGTTTATGAGTATTTACATTAATGATCTATTGTCCTTCTTTCATGGGGTGTATGTTTTGAAAGATACCCAAGTCTGTAAGGGAACCTTTCACCCTCCTCTTTTTTAAAAGACTTCTTTTGTTGGGTCGTTTAATTTACATATTGTTATGTTGGGATAAATTCTCATATATCCTTATTGATATAAATTTTATGTCCAAGTGATGAGATACACTTTTTATCTCTCATCAACTCATTTTGATGTGATGCCGTTAGGCTGTCAAGGGAACTTTTTTACCCAATTTCGATTTCTTTGGGTTGAACATGTAGTCATTGAATATGTCATCCATTGAATATGTGTGAATGGCCTTTTATTGTTTTACAATTAATATCCACTTATATTGGGTGTATTTATATTTTTCACACATATTTTCGAGATTGATTTATCCTTGATTTAAGGATACCTTCTTTATAAGGGATTTCATCACATTTGACATTTCTATTGAGGGTTCATTGTTGTTATGCACCAATTCACTCTTGTATGGTGTATATACTGTCCTTTGGAGTATTATTTCATGAATCCATTTATTCTCATGATATTATAAAGTTATGACTAAATGTTATTCCTCAATCATTGTATTAAAGTGTCTCTAATTTTGGTAAAACCACTTTAACCAAAATGTCATTTTAAATGTTTTAATTATTTGTTCTTATTAATATCCATGTTTTCAAAATGGTTTTAAGAATTTATTTATATGGATATTAATGGTTTAAAATTTTAAGCTTCAAGGTGGTATGGGACACTTTGATTCAAAATCTCTTTATTAAATGTTTTAAATGGTTTTGAAAATGGTTTTGATAAAGGATTCTATTATGATATATTGTGATGTGGAAATGTTATCATTCCTTTATATTGGTTTTATGTTTTATGATTTTAAATTGGTACTTGGACATTTTAACGGGTGGTTACATTATAAACCATATGACGGGTGGTTCCGTGAATACTAGGACGGGTGGTTACGTTATAACCTCCAATGCATTGGGTATGGAAGTCGGTCGTATGGCTATTCCATTAAGTGTGTATGGAAATTGGCCGTATGGCTATTCCATTAAGTGATATGTGTGGGAGTCGACTGTATGGTTATTCCACTTAAGTATGTTTATGTCCAAAGTTACCTTTATATATGTTATGTGTTCTTTATATGGGTTTTATGGTAATACTTTGGTTACAAAAAGGTATGTAATGATATTTTATTCAATGAAGAGTTTTTACTACTTCATAAAGGTGAAAAGTATTACCTTTTTAAAGTATACATGGTTTACTTTTTGTTTTGATAAACTAACAGTTTTTATTCTTTGTGTATCCCTTACTGAGTTTTTATGCTCATCCCAAGTTTTTGAAATGTTTTTCACAGGACTTAGTGTGGAATAGGGTCAAGGATGGGATCAAGGGAAAGTCATTCTACCTAAAACATGAAACTAGACATGTTTATTTTTTAAGAGTTTTCATTTTATGGAAATTTAGTAGAAGAGACTACTTTGTAATATTTTGAGATGTAATAGTTATTTCCTA
Organism: Viscum album; assembly: GCA_963277665.1. Classification (NCBI taxonomy): domain Eukaryota; kingdom Viridiplantae; phylum Streptophyta; class Magnoliopsida; order Santalales; family Viscaceae; genus Viscum; species Viscum album. The sequence goes on along the minus strand of OY728161.1, from coordinate 1,541,764,717 downwards.
ATTCTCTAAAACTCTAAACCTGAAAAGATCCTCAATGTGTAATCTTGTAATAACTCAAGATTAAGTAAGGTTTAAGGCTGGGGCCTTATATTTCCAATCACTTTCCAAATTCGAGGGCAGTCGAGGGGAACCCCCATCATCCTCAACAAAGGCCAAGGGAGAAAGGCCATGCATTTTCTATCATGACCGTTGACGTTGTATTGTTAAATAATTTGGTTATAGGTATTTTGTTTTTTCAAATCTTGTAAGTACTTGTTTTGATTCTGGTTCTATGCATTCTTGTATTTCCTCCAAGATTGCAATGAAATTAGAATCAACCCCTGAATTTCTAAAACAAGAGTTATCATTCAATACTGTTAGTGGGATTATCTAAGCATAATTAAGGTTTATAAACTCTAGTATTTAATTCAGTGTGAAAAATCTTATTGAAAATATATTAGTCATTCACATGATCGAATTTGACATTATACTAGGGATGGATTGGATCTCAAAGTATAAAACTATGATCAAATGTAGAAGCAAGAAAATATAAGTAGTATTAAATGGAAAACCTATTGTTATATTCTGAGGAGATATATCTCAACCTTATATTTTCCTATAATAACCTCTTATATCTTTCTTTATGGAGTTTATTGATGATGAAGAAAAATAAAATGACGGTATAAGGATAGAAAATGTCCCCATTTTCCATAAATACATTGATGTATTTATTAAGGAGTTACATGAACCTCCCCTAAAAAGGGAGGTAGAGTTCTCCATTGGAATCGTACTTAGATATCATCTGATATCCAAGACCCTATATAGTATGGAAAATGTGAAGCTGGAAGAAATAAATAAACAAATCAAATATCTTTTGGAGAGGGGGTTTATCTAAATGAGTGTGACTCCTTGGGGAGAACATGTTCTCTTTGTGGAGAAGAATGAAGGATCAATGCGGCCATGAGTTGATTATAAAGAACTGAATGGGATCACAGTAAAGAAAAAATACTTTCTTCCAAGAATTGATGACTTATTTGACCAACTCTGTGGGGCTCAATTCTTCTCTAATATTGTTCTTCAATCTATTTATCATCAATTGAGGGTGAAGAAGGTAGATATTTCAAAACCTGCCTTCTAATCAAGATATGGGTGTTATGATTTTGTTTTTACATGATTTGGATTGACTAGTTCTCAAGATATTTTTATGGATTTTATTAATAGATTCTTTAAAGGAAACCATGATAACATTGTGGTAGTTTTTATTGATGTTATTATCATATATTCCAAAAGTTATGAGGATATTGAGGATAATATAAGGGTTATTTTGAAAATTTTACAGAAGGAGAGGGTTTTGGATCATTCAACAAATGTGAATTTTGGTTACAAAAAGTTTCTTTGTTGGGGCACATTGTAACCAATGAAGGAACCATAGTGGAACCTACAGAGAAAAAGGTTGTATAAGAGTGTCCTCATCCAACAATAATAACTAATATTCATAGTTTCATTTGATTAGCATGATATTATAGGAGGTATTTGAAAATCAGTTGACAACATTATAATCCATTAACCAAGTTGACTCGAAAAGTGGTCAAGTTCATCTGGAAAATTGTGTGTAATGAATTTTTCCAAGATCTAAAGAAGATATTGGTTATTGAACCAGTGTCAAATATACCCTCAAGTTGAGAAGGATTCATTATTTTTAGAAAATCATCTCTGAAAGGTCTTGGGTGTGTCCTCCTGAAAAATGAAAATGTCAACACTTATTCATCTTGACAGTTGTAGACTGATGAGAATAACTATCTTACGCAACGTCTTGAGATTCCTATGGTTGTTTTTGATCTGATGATATAAAGGCACTATATTTATGGGGGGAAATGTGATATATATATATATACATACCATCAATAATTGATGTATATTTTCACAAAAAAAGAAATTGAATATGAGACAAATGAGATGTTTGGAAATTCGTAAAGACTATGATTATTCAATTCAGTATCATCCAAGAATATAAAAAAAATTCATTGATACATTAAGTAGGAAAGACCTAGTTGTTCTGTCCAATATGAAGATTCAATGATATCCGTTCACCAATGACCTAGTAACGCTATACATGTGAATTATAAGGGAAGGGGCATAATCAACCCTATTCCAGATGATTTCTCAGTCATCATTACTAGAGAACATAAAGAATGATCAAAAAGAAGATACTTTGTTATAGAAGAACTTTGAGGCAGGGAAGGATTGGATGTTTCATAAGTTCAATATTGATCAAGAATTTGTACAGAAATTTCATTCAAGAATATGTATTCCATCTATTCCTGAAATAAAGGACTTGAGAGATTAAGTTCATAGCTCTACTTTCTTTATACATCCTCTAAGTACAAAAGGTATAGGTGCCTTAGTGATCATTGTTGGTGGAATTATATGAAAAGGGATATTGGTTACTACACTAAACGGTACCTGGTATGTCAAAAAGTGATGTCAGAGCGGAAAAATCCTAAAGGGGTATTAAAAAACTACCCATACCAGCTTGGATTTGTGACAATATCACTAGGGACTTTGTCACTGGTCTCCCACGAACATCCAAAGGAAAAAATGAGATATGGGTTATTTTGGAACATCTCACCATGGCTGTTTATTTTATCTCTATTTCAGAAAATTTATCCCCTGATAAACATTCCATGGTTTTCTTAAAATAAGTGGTTAGGATGCATGGAGTTCCACTTTTTATCATATATGATCATGATCCAAGGTTTGTATCAAAATTCTAGAGAAGTCTTCAACATGCTCTAAGTACCGAATTGAATTTTAGTACATCATATCACCCCCAAACTGATGTCCAATATAAAATGACTATTCAAAAACTCAAGGAAATGGTGAGAACATGATCAATATAATTTAACGGTGGATATGATCAACATATCCCATTATTTGAGTTCTCTTACAACAATATATTCCACTCTATAATTCAAATGAAACCCTGTGAAGATCTATATGGGAAGCGATGTAGAACTATTACTTGTTGGGATGAAGTTGGTGAGAAAAATCTTCTTGGGATGATCTTGTGAAGGAGATGATAGAAAATCTTCATCCCATCCAGTAACACATTAAGGCTTCTTAGAGTCGAAAAAAGATATGTGGTGAAAACCGTCGAAGGGGCTTGGAGTTTGATGTTGGTGACAAATTATTTCTTCTGATTATACCTTGGAAGAGGTTCATGAGGTTTTTGAAGAAATAGAAGCTCATCCTAAGTACATTTTCCCCTATAAAATCCTTGATCGCGTAGGATCAGTGGCCTATTAGGGTGTACTTACTACAATTCTAGAACAAGTTCATGATGTCATCCACATATCCTCATTGAGGAAGTACATACCTGACCCTTCACATGTACTAAATCTGATGGTGGTACAACTAAACCATGACCTTTATTATAAGGAGAATCCAGTGGATATCTTGGATTATAGAGACAAGGTTCTACGCAACATGACTACCCACCAAGTTAAGGTGTTGTGTAGGAACCACAAACGTGAAGAATACACATGGGAACCAGAGGAGTCTACATGGAATAAGTGACCACACCTATTCTCTTATAAGGGTATGAGTTGAAAATTGGGGGAAGAAATTTCAAACGGTTGGAAGAATGTAACGACCCAAAGATTTGAATAATACTAGTTTCATAATTTAGTGTGTTCCTTTATTTTGTACTCAAATAAACTATATCCATTTAATTAACGAAGTGTGTATAATTAAAATGGTACCATTTGGTTCTAACTGTTATATGATCATTGGTCAATATTACAATTTGAAACTATACTCTTAATGTTATGATTATTTTTTATAAATACAAATGATCGTGGTTAAATAATACCGAAAGAAGATTTTATGGCCTTATTCAATACACTCGAGTCATACGAAGCCCATCTGATAGATCTTTGGAAGAAGGTAATATAACTGGGTTTTGTAATGGACCAACCCCATGCCAAATTCCAACACACTAATATTAAACGAAATATCTTACGGGAGAATATCAAGTTGATAGAAATCACCACTTGGGAAATGTTGTCTGATCCCTGTAAGAGTTTATCACCATTACACACCTTACTCTTAGGTCCTATACAAGTGTTATATGGGGATATGTAACGAGGCCTTGGTAACATTATGTAATCATTCTATATAAGTAAAATTGTTATTTATTATTGTGGAAAATTTTTTGAATTTCAAATTTACTGTTAAATATAGAAGAATTTATAGAAGTTTCATATTATGGATGAATATTGAAAAAATGGTATTTTAAAAAAAATTATACATTAAATAATTAATAATGTGAAATGATTTTCAAAAAATGTTCTTCTATAATTGTGATCGTTAATAAATTTAGATTTTGATAAGATCAATATAATTTATGGAAAAAAGTAAATTATGAATAGTAATATTACCTTTTTAAGTAGTAATGTGACCAATGGAATAGTAACCTCACTTAATAAAAAATAAATATAATTTAGGAATCTTGATTGGTAATGTGATAGAATAGCATTAGTAAATAATTGTTTTAGAATTTATTTATTAAGTGTTAGAATATTTTGATTTAAATATTGTTTTTAAATAAAAACTAAATATATGATAATTAGAAAATAATTTTCATAAAATGTAGTTCAATTTTGAATTCAGAGTATCAATATTTAGTTTTGGTGAATGTATGATATTTTTATAAAATGATTTGTTTTTTGGTAAATAGTAAAAATACAGTTTTGAGTTTTAGTTGGTTTAATTACATCGTTAATGATGTAATCATGATGTAATAATTTTGGTCAACTTGTGTACAGTAATATATGTTACGATATGTCCCATGTGGATAGTTTCATGGGAAAATACCATGTTCAAGTCCATGGTATTTCAAATACCATTAATGAGGTGTCCCTTCGAAATTAATAAAATATTCTCTCACTTTTTCTATAAATACCAACCCATTCCTTCAATACCCTCATTCCAAATTCCTCATCAACAATGATCTGACCTTTTTACCCCCCTATGAGTCCTCCCAAGGTCCCCTCAATCCCCTCAAGGTCCAAACCATCATGTTTTTTATTTTACTATTAAAGGTAAGGGAACCTTTCACCCTCCTATTTTTGTCTTTACTTCATTTATGTTATGTTTTCTAGTTTACATTTTATTAATTAAGGGTATGTTACTCTATATCTTTAATGATTCTTATTCTATGACCAAATTAAGAGATACCATTTCTAAAATCATAAACTTATTTTATGTTTTTTTAAGTGACGTTGTTAGGCTTCCTAGTATTTGTAAAATAAATTGCATCTTCTCTTTTCTTTCATGTTTCCTTTTCATGTGGTATGTCATTCAATTATCTATACAGTGATCTTATTATATTTTATTCTATCAATATACTTTATTATGATTTATTTATGAGTTTTTTACCCTTTAACCCTCTCATTTTAATATTTTCTAAAACTATGTTTCATAATTGTTATGCTGTAGAATTTTCATCTCAAAATATCTCTCTTTTTCTCAAGAAATTAAATTATTTTATTTATGTGAATACCCTAACATATTTCGTTTCTAGGGTTATTCACCAAGACATAAAAATGATATATTGTATTCTAGAATGTTCATACATAAAACCATTATTCCTTTTCCATGGGTTATAAATGACATTATGATCTTGTTTTTAAGCGCTTTTTAAAACGTTGCAATTTTTATATAAAACCAATTTATTTTACTCACTATATGTTATTTATGAAATTTATGATTAAGATATTTGTGGATCACATGAAACTTATGAATTTTTACGGTTTTTCTTTAATAGTGCTCTAATTCATTTGGAAAAGCATTTAATCTCCAGAGATGACATGTTTTGTGATACCTTGGTGAATCACCTGGGTTATTTTTATGAAACCTTGGGGATGAAACACGGTGATATATTATTGAATGTCTACATTGAATGTTGTATCAACATTTTAATGTTATGTTTCATGTTATTATTATTATGATATGCCTCTTTATCTCCATGTTCTTATTGATATTTCTCAAGTGCACATGTATGTTGTTTTGATTGTTTTCCTTACTAGTCTTTATGCTCACCCTTTCTTTTGATGTATGTCTTTAGGATATGATATATAGTAATTGTACATAGGATGAACCTATGATGAATAATTTCAGCTATACTAGAAGAATGTTTTTTATTTTTTTAGGTAATATGTTCTTATTTTCCAAGACACAAGACTTTAAAGAACCTCTGTTTTTAAAATGTAATGAAAAGTTGTGTAATAAAATCGTTATTCCATAGATCCCATCATCGAATATAATGGATTTCAGTGGTTTTTGGTTTTCATCAAAGTTGTTTTAGTGTTTTATAGTGGTGAGGTTCTCCTGTGACTGGTGTTGGATAGTGATGATAGTGCCAACACGAAGGAAATATGGGCAGTGGTCCTTGTTAAGATGATTGTAGGAAATAGTACATAATTTTTTAAATTGTCGGTACACATGGATCGTGGTCTCCAAATATTATTTTACTTTATTTTTGAATTTCGATCCTTATTATGGTTGTTTTCAACCTTTATAACATAAAATAGTTTTTAAGTACTGTTAAACCATAATGTGGCTAATTTTAAAATTAAAAAATATATAATTTTATGTCAAATGTTATTATTAATTGTTGTAACATGGTTATATGTTTCTCTTTGGTGTAGTTAACTCGTTTTTGTGGTAAATAACATTTTTTTCTAGAATTACAATTAGCGTGGTATATATTTCTTATTATCATTTATAAAAATTCATTTTTTGGTGGCTCACATGCAATTTAATGGTTATTATTATTATTTTGATTGATATTATATTTTATCTATGTCACGGTAAAATTTTGGAAAGGAAGAATTATTAAATTTTTCTTTATAGTCAACTAGAATTCAAACTCTTTTTATATTCAATGTTATATATTTGAATTTTTTTATATTCATTGAATGTGTTCCCTGTGATTACTAGTTATCGATGTTTTTTATATATTATTATGTTACGAACATTTTATTATATGGTAGGGGATTAGTTATTTATATTTTATGCATAAATATAATTATTGTTTTCTGATATATAGTAATGGTGGCACTTTATATAGATAGTTTCTACCCATTTCATCTATGTACCTATGGTAACATGAACTTATCTTGGGCTATGATTTAGTGATTTGTAGTTTCAATTCATTGGTTATTTTAGATATTTTGGATTGGAATGGGTATTTTACCATGTCGATCCATTTAATATTACACATTATATACAAAGACCCAATATAGATGGGGTTTAATTAGAATTAAACGGGTGTCAATTTCAGTGATAAGGTTTCCGGGAAATTATTCAATTGGAATCGTTATACATTTTACTCAAATATTGATATATCTATATATTATCAAATGTAATCTTAAATGTAAAATATTAGAACTTACCAATACCTAGCCTTCTCAGTGGGTAGTCGTGGTAGTATACCTTTGGTAGGGAACCATATTCTTATATTCTTCTTTAACTAGTTATTTTATATATTTCTAAATTATTTTTGTGTAATATTCATATAATTTTTACAGTTATTATACCATGATTTCCTCGTGTCGTGTGCTAGGAAGGTGGTGACGACCATGCTCCAGAGATGCTGGGCCTTGAGCATCCAGTCATACTTTAAGGGAGTTTCATTTGATGTGTTTCCTATTATACCTACTATAGGAACTGATTCTTAGATTCATGATAGTTTTTTTTTGATGCAATCCATGTATGGTTCTCCATGGATTACACCTACGATATAAGATTTGATATGTGAGATTCAGTAGCATCTTCATCCCACCATTTGAAGGATGGAGGTCCTCAGGATGATGATTATTGGCTGGAGTCATTGTATTTATCTTTAATAATATAGTGTCACCTCTATAAAGGAGGTTCAATATTTCTACTTAAATGATTAATGATTCATCCGAGAACTGGTGGGAAGTGATTATCCAAGCTAGTTTTCCTCTGGTAATGGTTTGGGCTAAATTTTTTACTACCTTTTATGATCACTTATTTCCTAAAAATCTGAGTGCTGAACAACCTAAATATTTCATGCATCTTGAGATGTTTTTTATATTATTCAGGGAATAATAAACATGTTTTACTAAGTTGTGGTTCTTTTCACCATTTCTATCTGAATATGGTCTATATCGAGCATGAGGTTTTGAGGATAGGCTCGAGTACACATCTGTACTCTGGTTAACATCGTTCACCTAAAAAATTTCTCATTTTGTTAGGAAGGATCTTATTAGTGATTTTAACTTTAGGGAAGGTGGTAGAAATGGGAAAGGGGATCAAATTTAGGGAATGGAAATAGTTTTTCCATTAGTATGAAGTATTACCTTGAGCTTTTACCTCAGATTAGTTGTGGTCAGTCCAACCTCACTATAAGATGCATTATAAGCCATGAGTATGGAAGGTAGTAGAATTTGAAGACTCATTGTGATAGGAACTAGACGGATTTATTTTCTTGTGAATGTATGGGTCATCTATAGTGATTATGTAGAAAATTACATATACTTATAGTGGAGGTGGATCTACAGTTGCTCCACCATCAAGGGAAATATCATTTACACCATTTCAAGCCTGGAATTTTTTAGAAGAAATGAAAAGAAGAAATGGGGGTGAATTTTTTCCAAGGTATACAGACTCCTAATCAGCATCTCCAGTAGAATGAATATATTTAGGGTAGCCCAACTATAGTACAGGGTCATTGATCATGTTAGATTCATGCATTACAGCTAAGGCCCAAAGATCAAAGTGGATAATTGTCTATTGTATAATGAACTATTCTATTATCCTCCACTATTGTATCTACATTATTCAGTAATGGTTCCTCAAAATCCTTTATCTATTTTTCAATGTGGAAAGTCTCATTTTGGAAATTCTGAATTACTATGGATTATTGAACATAGATAAACTATTAGGAGTGTGTTCAAAGGGAAAATGACAATACGGGGAATATAAAATTTCTGTGGGTAGTTACCACATCAAATGAGACCTAATTTTTCTTAATATGATATGATATTGATGCATTATTGGGATGGGTTTTTTAGTTCCATAACATGCCTATGTGAACTAATATCACCACATTGTGTTATTAACATCAGCAGAGGGAACCAGTTGTATATAAAATGGTGAATGGAATATTGAGGATATTATAGTTGGATCATAGAATCATGGGATAGTTTGAGTAACCACATATATTTCTAGTCTCTTTATATATGAATAGTGTTTTCTTCAAACTGATATCCCCTCAGTAGTATATTTTTTTATAGATATATATCCCAATTATTTTTTCAAATTACCTTATGAATGATAGGAATATTTCACCATAGGGATTTTTCCAAGAGTAGATCTAGTTTTCATTCCTCATGACAGGATGTCCCCAACTATGATCTAAGATATCAATCGATAATTTTAGTATTTAAAGGTTAATAAATTTATCTGACCCATCAAATATTTTGGTGTTAACCTATGATTTTCACCAAGATGGTGGATGGGAATCATCATGTATGCATGGATCGCTAATGGTTGAACCATCTTATGATTAAGAAATGTCATCCACTATATATGATATATGGTATCTTTTCCTAGATTTAAGGATCTTGGGTGTTCTAAAAGAGTGACTTGGGATCATGCTATTATCACGTGTGTGGCAAGCCTTCATATGTACATTGTACAACAATTTATACAGGTTCTGGTATATATGAGAATCTCGTTTTTTTATTCATTATTTTTAACTCAACATTCATTTTAATATATTTGATTAATAGGTTGTTCCACCCCAATCTATATTATTTTTTCATTGTATTTTTTGATGACATCTTACGGAATTCTCACACTCAAGGAGACCATGCTAGGAACCTTGAAAATATTTTCAATATACTAAAAGAGCATAAAATTTATGTAAATATTTCTTTTTTGATCTTTGTGATTGAAAAAACACCACTTCTGATATCATAATATTTTCAGAATTAGGAGTATCTATTGACCTAGAGAATGTGAGTGTGGTGGTTTTCTGTGAGCATACCAAGAATGTGTTTTATATACATTGTTTCATGAGGATGGATGAATATTAAATTCCTCTCATACAAAACGTTTCAATCCTTGATGGACCTCTTAATTGTCTTAAAAATAAGTTTATTATGTGTAAATAGTAATAAGAATTCATGAAATCCATTCATTCGATGAAATAAGGTTTTTTGAATCTATTTTGTTTCTTCTAGAGCCTGTAAGTGGATACACATTATTCTGTGATAAATAATGTATTTAATGTGTTCCATGATAACATATAAGAATAGATTCATTACATGTGGTTCTTGGATTTCGAGGCCCCATGAGTTGAATTACCCAACACATGACCTGGATCTAGTAGTAGTTTTTCATACCTTACATCATTGGATACACTATCAGATGAGGGAGAACATTAGGGAGAATGCAGACTGGAAGAACCTCAAATATATCTTAATATAGTGTATACTAAATCTCATACTGTGAATATGGGTTGAATATATTTATTCCTTTTCATTTGAGCCTACCTATATGCATAGAAAAGGAAATGTGGTATTATAAGTGATGGTTAAAAAAACTCAGGTATAAGAACTATTGGAAGCCAGTTGTGAATATATGTTTATGGACTTATTCTCTTAATTGAATCTAAAATTTCATGATAGTCATGAGAAGAAATATATACCATCCTGGAAACATACATGAGACGTCTTTTATAAGGTGAATGATAGGTAGTTTTTAGATCTTGGGGACCTGTTTCCCTAGGAAGGTATTACTAAGGAGGAACCACCTTAAGACTATTCTGTTGATGAGGATGATATCCTACATATATTTGGGTATATTTGGGTTCTTAAAGATATAATAGAGGAACTGATGCATGAGTACCACACTTCTTAGTGGTTTTTTATCTTAGAATTTACAAGTTGTATTGAGGTTTGTGATGCTAGTATTGGTGGTCTAGGATAAAGCATCAGATATTAGGCTCTATCACTTGGTGTTCCACCTTTAATTTGGTGAATGTTGAGAACCAATGCTTTATTGGATTATTAAATTCTCTACTAGTCCCATAATGGAAAGGGTAGATGTTGCTAAGGACATTTTAGTTGTCTAATTGAGGCCACCTTGAGGTAGCGACATAGTTTGGGCAGCTGTTGATCAAGTTTTTCAAAGTATCCCACTTTCGACATATCAAATAGACTTTCTCAGATGATGATCTAGGAAGACTATAAGTCCATGAAATCATATCACTACATGGGTTTCTTTATACTAATAATTTAAATAGGGATAACCATCTCATATCGTTGTTCTTGAAGGGGTTTCATAGAGTTATGGGTACCTAGGTTTATCTGAGCACTAGATTTTGTTATTAGACTAATTGACAATAAGAACATATGATACATGTGATATAGGTAATTCTCTGAGCAGGATTACATTATTTTTGTGTATATTTGTAAAATCATATCCCTCTCTTAAATTTCACATATAATAATAGATTTTAGGTGATGAATCATATGAATCTTTATGAGGCCACATATGGTAATTTTTTCATTCACCTATATACTTGTTAGAGGCCTTATAGGAAGCACTATTTGGTCTTCACCTCATGAAGAATACTTCAAAGTTGGTACAACTGATTAAAAAGCATATTTCTAGTGATCTTTTTAGACAGAAATCTTATGTTTATTTCCATTGACAACAATTGGGTATAGAGGCTGGTATTGTGTTTTCTGGAAGGTATCACCCTAAATTTGACATAGAAAGATCCTTTAGAAAGGGAAGTTTTCACCTCATTAGTTCATATCATCTGAGATCCTGGATTGAGTCGAAATGGTAACCCATTAGTTTTTATTACCACAAATATACCATTACTTGCATGATGTATTCAACATTTCACAACTTTTATGTCATAATTTTCATCCTTATCAAACTTTTCCTCCCAAGGAGATTAGTTATATGTTGATTTAATTTTTAGATGTATCCCATATGCATTGTTGAATGGAGCATGAATGATATCAAGGGTCGGTGTGCTCATTTAGTAAGGGTTTTATAGTTGTAGGGTAGTGGAAAAGATAAGACATAGGAGAGATAGAACAACGTATGTTCCCCATCGCTGAAGATGTCCTCAGATTATGTTTATCAACCCTTGGATGTTGAAAATCGGAATGAGTTCCTTTAAGGGGGTGAATTTATGAACATATTTCTTATTTCAGGTATGGATACTTTAAATTTATTTTTTAAGCTTCTATAATGTTCTATTTTTGCATATACCCTAATCCATAACATAGACAGGTGGAATAGTTTTTTGAAAGGAAGTGGAATATGGTAGTAGGATGGTTGTAGACTAATTACATGTTATTTATTTGGGATAATCAACATGTATTCATTACATGATGTGTAACACCCTGAATAGTCTAGTTCATGTCCATTAAATTTTTTTTACTAGTGAGGAAGACCCAAAGCCTTACATGATGTGTAAATCATTTACACACCATGTAAATTGGAATGTTATTTTTAAAAAATAGTGGTGGGGCCTCTATTTTTTTTAGAAACTCAGCCCTTTCTTTTCTCTCATAAAGGAGAACCATATGTAGCCCTAAACATGGTTCTAATATCATTCCTCCATTAGATCTCTGATTTTATATTTCTTTGTCTTATTGGATGTGAACTAGTACAATATCTATTAATCATAGGTATTTCATCTTTTCTCTACTCCCTGATCGAGTTTTTATAGTGCATGCTCTTGTAACCTATTTTTAGGGCATTAATCCATTTGTCATATTTCTTCTGATCCAAGAAAAATTAAAGCATGATATTATATGGGGAGATTACTACATGCAGAATTTCGTTGTTTTATGACCCATTTGACAATTCATGACATTCTATACTCTGTCATTATTGGGAACACGTTGATTTTATTGGATGTTTCCTATTAAATTCATGTGCCTTTATTATATTCATTATAATCATATTCCTAGACCCTTTTTATATATTTTAATTATCTTTGGATTTTATGACCTCAACGTCAACCACCCCCAGTAGTGTTCTCCTATAATTATTCTTTTAGTCACTCGTTATGTTTATCTACACCACCTTTCTTGTGTGTTGTGGCTAGACAATGATAAATTCAAGTGTGTAAATTAAATTAAAACATTATTAATGGTTAGTAAATGTATATATCACAAGAACCTTATAAGGTTTGTGTTTCGTTAAAATAGATGAATAACATTTGAAAATGGAAAGTGTAATGTATTCATCACTTTTCCTATATAAATATAATTGAATGGCATGATTGTATATCTATATCATGACTTTCCATGCATAACAGAAGGTATCATGGTGAACCAAATTAATTAAAAAATAATTAAAATACCAAATGTTTGAATGTCCTTTTTATTCCTCTCTATACTTATTAATGGTATGGAATAGACCAATTGAATTATTAAATGGAATGAAATTTACGTGTCCTTAGATATTAAAAATATCTAGTATAATATACTTGTTTCATATAGACCTAATAATCACTATTAGAGTGTTCATACATGATTCATACTTGGATGAATGAGGGAATTATTTAAGAACTTTTGGATTTTATTCTGAATCAAGTACGTTAGTTTCATTGGGAGATACCAACCTTGGGACCTTTTCCATGTCTACTGGTGGATTCTCAGCATGACGGCATATGATCCCTCCACTATTTTTTAGATATCAGGATGAATTTCATACACTCATTATATCCAACCTGACATTTTGTACACATGGTACCCCAAATAAACCCATTGGTTATAGTCCATTCTTATCATGTGATTACCTTGAACATGATACTTGGACCTAGTTAGAAACATATTGTGGTTGAATTGCTTGGGTGGTTTTCCTTGGATTACAAGAAAACCCATTAATACTATGTTATAGGTTATGAATGAGTTGGATTGACCCATGAGTTCAAGTGTGAATCGGTTATTTCCTTGGATCCTTTTCATTATTTTCATTATCGTTTGATTCATTTTTTTACCATGGATCCTATGTTATTATTGTTATTATCATGATATAATGTTAGTGTTGGTTCTACCTCACTTGAATAATTTATATAAATTGAACACAAGTGAGTTAGGTAAATTTTATCATGTTCAGAGACATTAATAGGTGAGGATGAAGACTGTATGAGGGTATTTACATTTTTATACAGTTCTTGCCTTCATTTAATATATATTCGTGTACACTATTTTAGATTATATATCATATACTAGATGGTAGTGATGTTTTTTCTAGTGGCCTATGGAGATTTATCTCACATCCCCTTATTGGCCTCCATTAGTACCTAGGAAAATTATATGTATGAATGTGTTAATAAGGGGATGCATCTAGCTTTCGACACCTAGTCTTTTTTTGTTGCATTATGATGGATATTGGTAACAGATGATAGATCTGGTGCTTAGGATTCTTGGATATATTGTGGAATCGTTTGGGTTAATCTTTATAGATTTTATTAATGGCTGAAATGTTTACATTTTTTGATTTGTAGAGACATGACATACATTATCATAATTTTTTTTATATTATTAATCTTCTAGTTATTATTGGATTATTAATTCTTGGATTTTTACTCCATATTCCTCTTATTAACTGACTGAAAATTTAATTTTTTTATTTCTGAAAAAACTCTTTTTCGTTAAGTGAGAACCCACCAGAACACAAATCCATTCCAAAGGATAATGGAGAACCCAAACCAAAAAACAAGACGGAATAGGCTGGTCAAGGATCCTTGCCCAGAATCAAACTCCTTGAGCCGCCATGAACGAAAAAACCATCCAAAAATCACTCAAATAGTTCAACATTTACCAAAGCCACCTGCACAATCCAAAACCTCAAGGAATCCGTCGAACCCAACGAAATTGGGGTCATGAACGGTGGAACATGATGCAATGGTAGAGGGAACCAAGAAAATTCAGAACTATCCAGGTGCAAAAACCCTTGATAACCATAGAAGTCGCAAACTGGTCTCAGGTTGAACCATCATTGTCCGTGCATGTGCCTACAAGCATTCGGCACCGCGGCTTCCCTCGAAAACACAAGGCGGGGATCCTGAGCACCATAGTAAGGAGACATGACGCAAAATCGGAAGGGTAAGTGCCAAGATCTGGAACGCAGAAAAGAGGCAAGATCTAGAATGCAGGCAACGTCCTCACCGAACCAATCCCCCAGACAAAACAAGAAACAAATGCATAGATATCCAGACTGTACGAGTCACTCTGTCGAAGGGGGGTGCTCCTAGATGCACGCAACACACAGGGTTTGGGAAGGCTGAAGGGCGGCGCACGATCCGTCAATGACATCATCCTCACACCAGCATGATCCGTGCTGGGTCATCGGATCTGGAACATTCCACGAACAGCAGCACTTGAGGGAGTCGCGGATCCACCGGACAGCGTACCAGGTGGGGTTAGTAGCAACGTCGTGCGAGGGGAGCCAGGTGAGAAGCCGAAGACAAAACCTCTTTTGTAAAGGGAGGTGTACTTGAGTACATGTGGACAACTATCTTGGGGCACTATTGAGTGGAATTTGGGCCTTGGGTGTCATATAAAATTTAGCTTCATTATTTTATAGTTTCTGAAAGAAAATTATTTAAGCCATATATTTAAAAAAAATATAACATTTATAATGAATTCAAATTATTGTGTATATTTGTTTATTTAAAAATTTATTTTTATAAAACTACATAAAATTATTTTTCACCAAATTACATATCCTTTGAAATATCTTACTCTTGATAGGGTTTTTTTCAATGTTAACATCCAACTAATTTTGACAAATTTATTTTGCAATTTCATTCCATTTTGGAGAAATGATCTATCACATCCTTTTTATGTGTAATAATTTTCAATGTATAACCATAATTTTCACGAAATGGTTGTCCAATGTGAGTACCTTATTGTTGACTACATTTATTGAAGGGAATTCATCTAGATTACATGCATTGGTTGGGATGAATTATTTTCATATATTTATATCCATTAACGATATTGTGTAAATTAAATGATCTTTATAATCTTTATTGAAAGATATTTACCTAGAATTTTACACTATGACCATGGACACGCATTTATTTTCCATGGTTTATAATGTTTTGATAATTGATTGAATTATCAATGTCTCCCATATGTGAATTCATTTTAAAAAGTTATGAAATACAATTTTTTTAGTAAGGGTTATTTCAAATATGATGAGAGTTTGATATTATTATGTTTATATATATATATATACCTATAGGTTGTTTCTTATATCTGCCTCGGATATATTTGTTATGATTTTATATTGCTACTGATGTTTACTCTTGAGTATAATTTTGTAACTTTCAATCATGATAACAGATTGTGTGTCTCATGAATGTTATATTCCATATAATAATATATGTTCCATATTGTAAATACGTTTCATAGTATTCTTTTTATTCTATAGACTATGTATTCTCTCATGGATCGTGTTTATTATCTCACCTTTTTTATTCATGTATTTTTAATGACAAGTTATATTCCATGATTTATGACCTAAGATTTTTTGGGTATTATTTTTTAATGATTTTTGGTTATACCCATAGGCTCCTCTTATGATCACTTATTAACCTTGAATATTTTATATTATTATTACCCTAAAAATCAATCTCATATCACCCTTTTCTTATATTTGTATTTCCCTAAGTTATAAATAAAATTAATATGTGAAATGTGACTTCAAGGTTGACCTATATAGAGAATTAACAGTAGATATAGAAGACATGTATTGTATTACACAATTTCTCTAATAGTGGAAATAAATATGTTCACTAGTTTAAAATTTAAAATGTTTTTTGAATTGAACGTTTTTTCATAATTCTATAAAACTCTAATTCGAAAAGGTTTTGAGAATGTGTTTTAATGAAATATTTTTTTTCGGTCACATAATTATATGACTATTTTTATGGATTTTCATAATTGGTATCATATTATGGCTTAAATGACTCTATATTAAATATACCGCATTTTAAAAAACATAAATATTTATCTTATTATGATCATTTAAATTAACCAATAATTCACTGTAGGTAATAATTATAAAATGAAATTGTTAATGAATATTAAATTATTAAATTTATGTACTATATTTGTTTTCATAAGTATTGAAATTATAAATAAATCATGAAAATTTAATTATTTTTTAAAAAATTAAAAATAGCATAACAATCGTCATTAGTTTTAAACAATGATAAATTATTTTTATAATTGATAGAATTATGTTTTTTCTAATTTCAATTGTGATTCGGAAACAAAATAAATATATTTATGAGATTATGAAATTATGTAATTATACATTATCTTATTATTTTATCAAAATATCAATTCATTTTTATTTAAAAAATTAAAATGAATGTTAAAAAAATTAAATCATATGATTTTATATAGTACTTATATAAATATATAAAATGGAAATTATATGACATGTATATATATATCAGTTTATATAAAATTATGGAATATTTGAATTGTAAATATGATCATTTTTTTAATAAATAATTTAAGAAATGTATGAATTTATTTAACCAAACATAAAATATTTATAAAATAATAACTCATAATTTTTATAACCTATTTTAAAAATTAAGAATTAATGTTGTCATATATATATATTCATATTTTTATTATTATATTAAATAAATGATGTAAATAATTGAAACAAATGGTTAAAATATTAATGTATAATAAATAAAAATACAAGAAATAGAGATAAGGATGAATAGAAATTGGGGTTTGCAGGAGAGATCAAGTACCTTGGAAATCTAGTTGAGAGATCGGTGATGATTCGTCTTCATGAGTCGAAGCTGAGATCGATCAAGTCTGAGAAGAAATAGATCTAGTGAAGTTCAAGAAAGGAAAACAATAGCTGGGAGAAATAGAATCGATTCACTTGGCTAGATCTGAGTGATATGGTTGGGTGGGAGTGTCCTCAACAGAGATTCGAAGCGCAAATAGTGTTCTGATCTCTGATGATGGCATTGTTGTCATCGTCTTGGGGTAAGTATTTTTCAAATATATAGTGTATTGTGTTTTGAAGTATGAATCATTTTGAATTGTAGATGCAAACATGTATTGTATTATGTTTTGAAATCAGAATCCTTATGAATCCTATTTGTTGAACCGATTTATATATCTTAAATTCTTTTTCCCCCTTCTTTAATTTCTGACACTCTAATAAAGATTAAAGTCATTTTCATTATGGTCCATTTAATGTATCTCATCTATTTCTCAAATAGTTTTCATAAATTCATATTTCTTGGTTCTTCTTAATTTATATTTTGAATAAGACAAAAAAATTAATTAATTCATATTATTCATATACAATGCATGCATATTTGTTGTAATTTCAAACAGGTTCTTCAGTACATTGAATTTCTCGTTTGACAAGTATTTCAAAGGTAACAATTAATGCCTCTTCTATGATTTTGGATCACTTTATATCATACTTTGGTCTTCTTCTCATATTCTTTAATCAAATAAATAAATATATATCTCATATTTCACTGTAAATTTTGGATTAAACATTATTATACAAAGAGATATAAATTATCTATTAGGCTATCCAATAGTTTATTTAAGAATAATATCTATTTCTTAATGGTTACAAATATAAAATATTTGAACACCCTCTATGATAATAAATAAGCATGAATATAGTCTAAAAATTAGTGTAGAGTAAAATCACATGTAGTATACAGTTATTTATCGTTAAGGGAAAGTTTAATTATTTGTTTCATCAAATCTATATTTATTGAAAATGTAATTCTATTATGTTTTTTGTTTTTTTATAGAATATATTTGTATTACTTATTTTTAAAAAATCATTACTTCTTGAATTAGTTAGATTATTTATTTATTTATCTTTATTACAAATTTGATCTAAGTGGATTTTTTTTGTTTTTAACATTAATAATGTCAAAATTCTATATAGTAATTTTTTAATAAAATAAATGGTATCTATATTAATATTAAATCCCTTTTTATGTAAATAAGTATATTAAAAAAATGTTTTTATTTTGCAATAGAAAATAAATTCTAGGATTTTGATTTTGTAAGGGATATACTGCAATTCATCTGTTTTCAATTTTTTCTCAAATCAAAATGAGGATAACTATCTATTTTTGAACAATTTGAATTTTAATAACGTATTATTTTATTTAAATTATTTATTTATTATGTTTTCCATAAAAATAATGTTTATTGATTTATGTTTTTATCTTAAGTTAGTTATTTTTAGTTTCAAATAATTAAAACTACCATGTCATGTGTAAAAAGTATATTTAAAATCAGGAATTTCCTTCATAAGATATGGATATAGTCATAGTTCATGACATGTAAAGCATGTAATAGTATTTATTATTAACTATATATGTATATTGAATTAATATAACATTAATTTATTGAAATTATTTTTAAATATCCTTTTGATAAGGGAAAATATGGATGATAAATATTCTCATCTCATGGAAAGATAAGTTGATGTGATATTTTACATTTTAAAATTTGGAGGATGTGTGGTTGTGATAGTATATATATATATATCTATGTGTGTGTGTGTGTGTTAAATGTATTTTCATGTTTTTAAAGTATAAAATCCTACTGAAAATGTATATATACATAAAAAAAGATTATAATTTTTTTCATAAAAACCCAGAACTTGAATATTGTAAATATGGTAGGGAATGGGTGAGTAAACCCATCACTCAGAAAGTGGGTCGGAATAAGATAGCATTCAACGTTACAAGTTACCCTAGTATTTTGTTATAAAAAAGATTTTGTATTCTTTTTTAGAATATCATTGGATTATTTTCTATACAAGTTTTCAATTGTATGTATTTTCAAAAGGTATAAATATTTTCCAAGTGTAAATAAATTAGAAATTATTTTAAAAATTTATTTCTAAATATATTTTGATGGTATATCAAAATAATTTCTCAAAACCTATTTTCATCAAAATATTTCCTAAAAAGGTATTCAATTGATTTTAAAACCCATTACTATGTAGTTGATTGCACATCCCATTATATTAATTGTTTCCCAAATGTGTCTTAGAAAATCAAATTCATATGTCCTTGTTTTTAGAGTTAGTGTGCACTGAAGAGTAGTAGACATATGTTTCATATTTGTGTCAACACTGATAAATGTAAGGTGTTTTCTAATCCTCTAAAACCTAGACTGCTAAAACATTCTCTATTGTTTAAATCTCTTTTTATTTTTTATTTATCTTTTATAATAAAATACACCACAAGTTTTAGCATTGAGTCTGGTAGCATGGACTCATGGCATTATAATTGGTATCAGAGGAATAGTCCAAGAAACATTTGTGATTATACTATATACATAATGAAGTTCAATACTATGTGTTTGAATTTTATTTATATAGTTATGTCCCCGTAGAAATTCCTTAATTCTGAAGTTGGGAATTAATAATTTTCTCACGTATGATAAGCGAATTGTGAGTGTGTAATTAATTTAAGGTGGGAATAATGTAACATCCCATGTTTTAATAAACATAATTAAAAAATTTATTATTATCATTTAAATTTAAAAACAATTCAATTTTAGTAAAGAATGATACAATAAAATTGTAAGTGAATATTAAATTATAAACGTTAGGTAATATATCATTTTTATTTAATACAGAAATTATAAATAAATTATTATATTTCTATTATTATTTTAGAAATTAAAAATATTATAACTATCATAACTAGTTTTAAAAATCGATAAATAATATTTAAAAATGAAAGAATTAAGTTTATTTGATATCAATTATGATACTAAAAAAATAAATATATTTATGAGATTATGAAATTATGTAACTGTAAATTATGTTATTATTTTTCCAAAATATAAATTCATTTTTATTAACCAAAATGAAATGAATGTTTAAAAAACTGAATTCAAAATATTTAATATAATATATATATATATATAATTAACTATATATGATATAAATATATATATATATATATTAGTTTATACGAAACGATAGAATATTGGATTTATAAATATGATCCTATTATTATTTTGAAACAATATATTTTGAAATGTTTGAATTTATTTAACAAACAATTGATATTTATAACTTAATAACTCATAATTTATATAAACTAATTTACAATTTATGAATAAAAGGTCTTTCGTGTGTATAAGAATTATGATTATTTTGTTAAATAAATGATGTGATTAATAGAAATAAATTATTAAAATAATAATGATTAATAATTAAAAAAAATAGAAATATAGATAACGTCGAATAGAAATCGAGGTTCATTAGAGAGTTTGAGTGCCGAAGAAATTGAGTTGAGAGTTGGGTGAGGATTCATCTTTATGATCTCAATCCGAGACAAAGCGAGAGTGAGAAAATGATCTCAGACAATGTTTGAGTAAGGTAAAAAAAATCTTTGAGAAGGAAAATAGATTTAGATGTCCAGGTATGAGCGAGATGGGTCTGGTGAGGGTGGATTGAGTGCTATCATATGAGATTCAAAGTTCAAATACTAATCTGATCTCAAATGAAGGCATTGTTTTCATCCTCTATAGGTAAATGTTTTCAAGATTTGTATGGTGTTTAATTTTGATGTTGAATCCTTGCGAATCATATCTACATAACTATAGTGTATCATATTTTTATGTCTGAATCATTAAAAATCCTATCTATTGAGCTGATTTATGTATCATGAATAATTTTTTCCCTCTTGTTCAATTTTAATCCCTCAGATAAAGATCTCAGTCATTTTCATTGTGGTCCATTTAATGTATCCCATCTGTTTCTCAACAGTTCTCATTGATACATATCTGTTTCTTAATCTCTGCAATTCAGATTTGGAATAAGGCAACAAATTTAATTAATTTTCCATATTTGTATACAATGAATTTCAATTTTTCTTCATTTCCAATAGATTATTTGGTACTTTTATTGGCCTCTTCAACCTATGATTGAATTTTAATAATTAATTCATCTACTTAGATTTCAAATCAATTTCGATCATATTATTTTTCTTCTTCACATACGCTTAAATTAAATTAATAAATCTATATCTCGACATTCACTAAAAATATTTGGTTTAAAAACTGTTATACATGTATATATAAATTATTTTTTAGGCTATCAAAGGTTCTATATATGTAGTAGCTCTGTTTCTTGGTTCTTACGTACATTAAATCTTTCAATAACCACCGTGAGAATAAATAAGCTTGAAGAGAGTCTGAAAATTAGAGTACAAGAAAATCACTTGCAGTCTGCTATTATGTTTTGGTAAGGGAATGTTAATTTATTTGTTTTTTCAAATATATATTTTTTTTTAAAAAATAAAATTATTTTTTCTTTATTTTTGTAAGTAATATAATTATATTCCTTTTTTTTAAATTATGTTTTTTATTTCATGATTTTGTGAGATTATTTATTTATTTATGTTTATGAAAAATTTGATGTAAGTTGAACTTATTTTATTTGCATTTATAATGTCGAAATTATATTTTATAATTTTTAAAAAAAACTAAATTTAATCTCTTTTAATATTAAAAATATATTTTTTTGTAAAGGAATTTATTTAAATTAATTTTCTTATTATATAAAATAAATTCTATGATTTATATTTTTTAAGGGATATACTTGTAATTAATTTTTTCAAAATATGTTTTTCAAAATTAAAATGAGGTTATATATCTAATTATTTTTATGAACATTTTTATTATTATTAAGCGAGAATTTTATTTAAGTTATTTATGTTTTATGTTTACCTCAATAATAAAATTTATGGATTTATGTTACTATCTTTTGTAATATATTTATACTTTTAAATTACTAAAACTATCATTTCATGTGTATAAAGTTTTTATAAAATCAAAAATGTGATTTATAATAAATGTTCATCATATTAGTTCATGACATGTCAATCATGAACTAGTATTAATTTTTAATTATATATGTCTGTAGTATGAATAAAACATTCATATTTTGAAATGCTTTTTAAATAAAATTTATTTAATGGAAAATATTGATGAAAATTACTCTCATCTCATACAAAGACAAGTCGACATGAGATTTTATTATTTCAAATCTAGCAGATGAGTTATTGTGAACGTATATATATGTGTTGAAATTTTTTTCATGTTTTAAACGTAATATGGACAAGTGAAAAATATACATATACATAAACCATGTTTAAAATCTTTTCTATAAAAATAATCCACATGGATGTTGTAAATATGTTTGGGAATTGGGGAGTGAGCCCATCCCTCAACAATTGGGTAGGGCTAAGATAGCCTTTAATGTTACATGTTTCCACAATATTTTTTCTCAAAAATATTTTGTATATCTTTTTAGAAATATCATAGGATTATTTTTCTAATAAGGATTTCAAGATTAAGTATTTTTAAAATATTGAAATATTTTCAAGACATAAATAAGTAAAACGTTATTTTCAAAAGTTTTTTTCCAAAAATTATTTTGATGTTATATTGAAATAATTTCAAAATAATTTCTCAAAACATATTTTTAATAAAATATTTCGTAAAAAGGTATTTCAAGGATTTTGAAACCCCTTAATGGGAAATTTAATGGTTATCCCATTATTTTAAATGTTTCTCATAGATATCTTAGAAGTTAAAATTTATGTGTCATTGTTTTCTGAGTTATCATGTGGGGAATCATATTAGGTATAAGTTTAATCTTTCTTTCAACTCTAATACATGTAAAGTGTTTTCTAATCCTTCAAGACCTTGATCTGTAAAATGTACTATATTGTATAAATCACTATATACTTCAAAGTTATCTTTTATAGAAAACTACAAAACATGTATTATCATAGATTCTAGAAGTGATGACTCAAGGTGTTATATTATATATTAGGATGTTATTGATTGAGAATGTTATTAATGTTATAATTTCGATTTACGATAGATATGTTGTGGTTATTCATAATTTTAATTTCTTATAAACCCTTTAGGTTTTTTTAGGAAATATTGAATATTTTTGGGGATTCAGATTACAGAATATTAGAGAAAAATATATGTAAATTCTAAGGGATATGTATATTTTTTTGGATTAAATCCTAAAATTTCAATAATGTAGAGGTTTTGTGGTTTTCCAAAAAACATATTTCCTTACATTGATACTAGAATGTTGATTTATGATGGTTCAATTTTATTCCAAGGTGTGATAATACCAAATTGGTATTATTGTGTGTTAAATAAACCATGACCCGGTGCATGAAAAATAAGCTTAAGTGAACATCTTTCTCGACACTCTAGGGGATATGATTTGGTCAATCACATTCCCTTTATGAACCATTATGTTGGATTTTTTACTAGATACATTATGTTTTTATGTCAATAGGTATGTGATAGTTAATCTTAATTTAAGCTATATATAACCAATATGTTTATAGTATTACCTAATTATGGTATAGTTTTCGTTACACCCTGAGATTTTGGGAAATATTTTTTCGAATTATTTTATCCTTTTTCTATTTTTCATTTGACGTGACACTTGAAATAATACCATATATATATATATATATTAAAAAAATAATTCAAACATTCCTTTCAAATGAAATACCAACTTAACTTGATTGACACACAATACAAACTTTTCAAGCGCTCCACCCAATACTGACATTGCGTACATTACACGCATCATCGACTTGGCGTACAATGTACGCAGCACTTAGTTTATATGACATATATATATATATAATTATTTTAATGAGATAATTATAACCTAACTGTTAAAAAGATTTATACTAATTGTAACAACTACTTTTAAAATAAATTTTATAATCCATTTATATAAATAAATCAAATTGACAATGAAAGATATTATTTTTGATAAAGTCCTTTATGTTAAAAATATTGTTTCCATGAATGAACCAATTTTAATAATATAATAAATTTTTGAAACTTATAATAATTAAATTTTATAAAATAATATTCATTATTTCATACATAAAATCTACCTTATCCTACTGTTATTTTTTGTGATTTCTCTGAGAAACTTCATTTTTTGATGAATGGTGAAAAATTATTCTTTTTGTTAAAAGATGTCATTTTTTAAATAATTAATAACTATAAATGATATTATAAAATTTATTTATGGTGAAATTAAATTAATAATACATATATTAATACAAATTAATTCATTAGAATCAATTTCACTATGAAACTAATTATAAAATCTAAACAAACATTTGAACTTTTTTTACTTTAAAACTCTGTTATTTAATCTCGTTAAAGGGATTAATTTTTAATAAATTTCCTTCAATTACATGATTATAATTTGGAAAAAATGATTCCATATTTGGAATCATAATAAATTATATTTTTTTTAACAATGTATACTTTGTTTTCGACAAAATATTTTTGTGAAATTGATAAAAAAAATTATTACATCGATTAAAGGGATAAATTATTCTAATAATGTACTAATTCTTTAATTTATGACCCAAAACAACCTATAAACTTGTATAAACCCAATTTTATGTCCATATTTTTACCATATAATCAATTTTATTGACCTGTATCCATGATTGGATCCACTATCAACATGAAAAACGTTGGTGTAATTATCTCCTCAAATATTTACAAGAGTGTCACTCTTCCTCCACAATGTAAGAGCACAACCTCTAACCATTTTTCAAACCTCTCAAAAATATTATTTTCCACCAATAAATTCACAATAAACTTCCAAAATATACTCCTGAATACCATGAAGCATCAATTTTGGTTGAAATCCTCTCAAGGATGCCTTTTTGCACAAACCAAAATGAGTTACCTAGTTAAGAGGTAACGTCTTCTCGCTTGCACCTTTCTTTTATTTTTATTCTTCACCACCTCTACTCACATAATTAGATTAATATTTGAAAAATGGTATCAAAAATATACAATAATTTTTTATGTTATGTTTTTTACCTACACTTACACACACCTCTATCTAATGGATATCGAACATATTGGTTTTGCGTTTGGAGAATTACTACCTCACGAAATGATGATTTCTCTTTTTTCATTTACCATAATCGATGGTGGCCATTATGATGGAAAATTATTTTATATATTTCATTTATTATATTTATTATGTTTTTATGATTTTTTATTCTTTTTACAACACAAATATTTTAACTTTCCATTTTGTGTACATATGAAAATCTTGTTTGAGGAAGTGTGGACCACTACCCCTCAAAGTGATGTGAATCATTCACACACCACGTCGATTGTATTAAGGATGAGTTCAATAAAATAAAATTATATATATTATATAATCAAATAAATTAAATATATATATATATGTTATTTACATACTTTTTTCAATACGATAATAAAAACGGAAGCAATGTTTATGCGTACGTATGATATGTCATCACCACGAATGGTTTATTCCATTCATAATCTAATTTTATATAAATAATTTTATATAAATATACTGGTTATAAATTAACTTTATATAATTTTTTACATTCTATAATCATCATATAAGTATAAAGACCAAAGATATAACAAATTAAGACCAATGCGAAGAACAAAGAAAATATTACACCTAGGGAAACCTTAACATAATATCGTTAATAATAAGGTAGTGTAAGGTAATCATAATAACATATATGGTATTATGTATAATAATATGTTTATTTAAAATATTTATAACAAAATTATATTTATTATATTGGTGTTTTGAATGAGTAACAAGATATTCAAGAAACAAGATAAGGGTATTTAATCTCCCTTTTAATTTATTGGGGATTCATGTAATGTTCACCACCCTTTCCTTTGTTTAGTGTATGTAATGTATATTATTTAATTACATGTATCTTATACTAAAACATATGGAAATTCAAATGTCTATTTTATATTTTTTATTTCATGGGTTTATGTTTCAAAAGATACAAAATTTGTAAAAATGTGTTGTTTCAATTTTCCTTTTTGAGACTCATGTTTTGTTATGCACTTAAACTCTTTTTTGTGGTGTATATACATCCATTTTAAATATTATATCATGAATATATTTATTTCCAGGATATATTAATCTTAATTTAATTTAATTTTCTTAGATTGAGAGTATGGTCCTATATTACCGAGTTATAAGAGTTTATTGAGGAAATCTCATCGTATTTCGAGTTTGTTTTTGTTAAAGCTTCCATTGATGAGATATTATGATCCATATCTCAATAACACTCATTAGTTTTCTTCTAATTTCATTTTTCAAGATATATTCATGTTTCATTATGCTTTTTATAACCTTTAGAACTTAATATAATGGTCTTATGTATAATTTGATTGTCTCTCTCTTCAGTCGGACATATATTATATTCAAAAACTAGGTTTTTTAAAAAGTTTTCAAAAGAACTGTGAAGATATTTTTAAACTAAAAAGGATTTTAAATTTTTTTATTGTATTAAATTATTATATTATATGTTTTCAAAGATATTTTTAATGAAAATGTTTTGAAATGGTTTTATGTTATAAAAACCAGACTTCAAAGAAGAAAGAATGTTTTCCTCAAGAAATTTTTTTGAAAGGTATTTAATAATTATTTTCCATATAAGATTAAATCCATTTATTTTACTCATTAAAATCTAGGAAATGTTATAAATTTCTATTCATATACTTTCTATAAATGGGTTATTCTAAATGTCATGGTCTTTATGAAGCTTTTTTCCCTTTTAGAAGATACATGTTTATGAAACCTGCTTCTTTTAATGGGTTATGATTTGATGAAATGGTTATAAAACCTATCTATTTTCCATAGGATTTGATGTGACTAAAATTTAATGATACCTATTGTTGAGTCAATAAGGTTTTCCTTATGACTTTTCCATTCCTTCTTGTTTTGAAAATCACAAACACCTTATCTTTAAGGAAAATCGCTTTTGTAAGAAAAAAATGCTTTCTTAAGGAAAATTGCTTTTGTAAGAAAAAATGCTTTCTTAAGGAAAATTGCTTTTGTAAGGAAAAATGCTTTCTTAAGGAAAATTGCTTTTATAAGGAAAATTGCTTTCTTAAGGAAAATCTCTTTTATTATAAAAATTATCTTTATCATATTTTCATTCATATTTTTCTTAAGTATGAGATTCGGATTCATTTTCTCGGAGTCATTAAAACTTAAATATATAAGCATTCTGTTTTAGGATTCGGTTCTGGACCAGAACTATAAGGAAGTTTCATTCCGAAATCTGGATATGAATTCTGACTAAGTTCTATTCCAGATTCAGGATACGAATTCTGAAGAATAATTCTCATTACGAATTCTAATGAAGAAATCCCATTCCGAATTTCTCATTACGAATTCTGATGAAGAATTCTCATTACGAATTCTGATGATGAATTCTCATTACGAATTCTGATGATAAATTCTCATTACGAATTCTGATGATAAATTCTCATTACGAATTCTGATGATGAATTCTCATTACGAATTCTGATGACGAATTCTCATTACGATTTCTGATTCCGAATTCCTATTCCGAATTCTCATTCCGAATTCACCTATTAAATAGAATCTGATTATCTTTGTTTTATACACTCTGAATTTATTCACTCCGAACTTTCACTCCGAAATTTCTATTCCGAACCTTTTTGTTAGAGTTTAAAACGATGTCGTACTTTCTGTTACACTTGTTTTGTTATAAAACGATGTCGTCCGTTTTGTTATAAACTAACCGTTGTCTAAGTGACACGTGTACAGGTCCCTCCGAACTTTAAGGGAAATATGACCGTTGGAGAAGGAGCCGACCTTACCTATAAATAGGAGCTCATTTGAAAGAGCTCAATGGTGATGGCTGATGCATATGCTGATTGCTGAAAAAGTGCTTACATGCTGTTGAAGTGATTTCTAGAGAGAGAGTCTCTTATTATCTCTCAAAGCTTCGTGCGACTCCGAATGTTGGTGATTACATTCGAGGGCTTCCGGGGATAGGAAGACAGAGGTGCCGACTACCTTAAAGATCGAGGGCTTTCTTGCTGAGAAAGACAGAGGTGCCAACTACCTTAAAGATCGAGGGCTTTCTTGCTGAGAAAGACAGAGGTTGCCAACTACCTTGAAGTTGAGGGCTTGCGGGGATAGCAAGACAGAGACACCGATCTTCGTATCGAGGGCTTACCCTGGTGTGGGTAAGACAGACTTGCTTGAAAGTATAAATCAAGGGACCTTTATCCAAGGTTGTTGGATACCCTTCTCTTTGGGTTAAAAGACTATTATCTTGTTACTAGTAGTTTTACTACTTGTTGTTATTCCACTGCAATTTTGTATCATAAGGAAAGTATAACTTTCTTATACTTCCTTACTTACTCTGATTAGTTTAGATTCTATACGCTTTAAGGTAGAATCTCATATTGTAACTTTTGTTAAGTTTCAATTTCCGGAACCATATTTCCGGAACCTGCTTTTGGAATATCTTTCCAAGTTTAGTTCGGTGTTAGAGGTGTTGTGAATTTACTTAGTTTAACTTTGTTAAACTTAGCTCTTTCCTTTTCTTAAGGAAACTCTAGTTATTCATAATTAACTTTAAAGGTTCCAAAGGAATTTTTAAAGTATACAATTCCCCCCCCCCTCTTGTATATTGAGCATCTCATATTATATTTCGATCCTACATTTGGTATCAGAGGTTGGAAACCTCTTACTCTATACCATTATTACATTTGGTATCAGAGCCAAGGTTACTGAAATACTTGTACTCACATACAAGTTTTTCTTGCTCAATTTTCTATTCCGAACTTTTTCATTCCGGATTATCCATTCCGAACTTTTTCCCATTCCGAACTTTGTGATTTCGATTCTAAGCTACTAACAAGTTTGTATCCAAGTTATTATTTAGTATGGCAGGAATTAATGTTGGTTCGATTGACAATCTGAATCCTACAAGGCCACCAATATTCGATGGTAATGATTATGAATACTGGAGAGATCGTATGAATACTTTTGTTATCAATACTGGAGTAGACAACTTTGTGATGCTTACTGGTGATTATAAAATTCCTGACAAGGAAGTCAGAACCTTTACTAACCAGGAAAAGCAAGAATATCAACTCAACTATAAGGTACGCAATACTTTATTATGTTCAATGACTAGAAATATATATAGCCAAATTTCTTCTTGTGAAGCAGCTAATTGTATATGGAAGAAGTTAGAGGTTACACACTTTGGGACTTCAAAAGTAATTGAGACTAGGAGAGCTATGCTCAGAGCTGAATATCATGGCTTCAATTTTCCTTATGGAGAACCTATCTGTAAAGTTCAACAAAGATTTATGACAATTGTCAACAGTCTACAATCTATGGGAGAAAAAGGTTTAGATGATGAAGCTCTTGTGGACAAGATAATTGATATTATTCCCAATGAATGGGAATCCACGAGAACAGCTATAGATGAGAACACAAAGGTTACTCAAATTACTCTTGATGAATTATTTGGAACTCTTCTACAACATGAGACCAGAATGAAGAGAGATGCTGACAACATCAAGAAGAAGAATGGAAATGGTACTGTTGCTTTTACTACAACTTCAAATCAGATGAAAGCTAAGACTCCTGAGAGAGTAACCAGATCCAAATCAAAGAAAGTCATTTTCCAATCCGAATCTAGTGAAAGTGAAGTTTCAGAAAATGAATTAGCCAATCTTGCTCGAAGGATGAACAAGATAGCTGGGCAGAGAAACTTTCAATCCAAGTATAAGAAGAAGGATAGGAAAGATAAGAAAGATGGATAAGTTACTTGTTACGAATGTAAGAGAGCTGGACATATTAGACCAGATTGTCCTATGCTCAAAAAGAAAGAAAGGAAGGAAAGACATTCAGACAGTAACAGGAAGAAGTATTACAATGCTAAAGCTAAGAAAGTTTTGAAAGCTAATGACACCTGGAGTGCCAGTGTGGTGACTCTTCAGATGAATCTTCTGAGTATGAATCTTCAGGACAGAAGAATCTTGGTCTTATAGCCAGATTACCTATTGATAATCAATGTCTTATGGCTAAGGTACGAAATTCTGAATCATTGACCAATGTTTCTTTAAATTCTAATGATAGTAAGTATTATAACTCTTCTGATGAAGAATCATCTTCTGATGAGGAAAATACTTTACCTACTTTTGAAGAAGTCTCTAGATTTGCTGAACTTCTTGAGATTGAGAATTCCAAACTCAACAAGAAACTTGATAAGGCAAATTCTAGGAATTCTATTCTTACTAAAGAGATATCAGATCTTTCTAAAGATCTTGATAAGAAAAATGCTGATTTTTAAAGTATTTCAAAAAATCTTGAGGAAGTAAGTTCTGAGAAGAATAATCTTTCTAAAGAATTAGAAAAAGTAATTTCTAATAAAAATGTTTTCGAGCCTAACTCTAGTTCAAAAACTAATGATTTTGGGGATAAAAACTTGGTTGTAAAACTCAAGTCCGAAATTTTTTCCTTAAAGAAGTGTTTATCAAACTTTACCCATGGTAAAGAAAATTTTGATAAGATGTATTCTCAAATACGACCTTTAAAAAATAAATCCGGATTTGGTTATACCCATGCAAAAACAGTTTTTAGTAACAATTATTTTGTTCCTCAAAGTGCCCCATTTTGCACTAAATGTCAATGTGGTGGTCATTGGGCAAGAAGTTGTTCCTTAAACAAAACCCAATCCTTAGGTTTTCATAAAGCTTACTTTTCTAAGAAAATATGGATACCTAAAATTTTATTGTCTGGAAATCTCGGATCCAAACAAGTTTGGATTCCGAAAGTCTAACTTTGTTCTTAATTTCAGGAAAATAAAGAAAGTTCCAGCAACAATATTTGGTACATGGATAGTGGATGTTCCCGGCACATGACTGGTAACAAAAGCTTTTTTGAAAAGATTATCAAAACTAAAGGAGGAAAGGTATCTTTCGGAGACAATGCTAAGGGAGAGATTGTTGGTATTGGTAATATAGTTCTTTTGGGTAAAACTTTGATTTCAAATGTTCTTTTTGTTAAAGGTCTTAAGCACAACCTCATTAGCATAAGTCAGTTATGTGATGAAGGTTACCTTGTGAATTTTAGGAATGATAAATGCTTAGTTCACAATTCCAAGGAAGAATTTATTCTCTCAGCCAACATGCAAGAGAATGTTTACACCTTAAACTTAGAAGACCTAAGAAGCCAAGATTTACCTTGCCTAAGTGCAATGGAAGATCATTCTTGGTTATGGCATAGAAGACTAGGACACTGTAATCTTAGGAACCTATGTAAACTCTCTAAGAAGAAACTTGTTAAGGATCTACCGGATCTTAGATTTGATTCTTCTAAAGTTTTTGATCCTTGTCAATATGTCAAGCAACATAAATCTAGTTTTAAGTCAATCGGTGAAGTCTCAACAACCGATGCATTACAGTTAGTGCACATGGATCTTTTTGGTCCAACACAAACTGGAAGCATTGGAGGCAAATACTATGTGTTTGTTCTAGTTGATGATTACACTAGATTTACTTGGGTCTATTTTCTAGCAAGGAAATCTGAAGCTTTTTCTTATTTCAAAAGTTTTAGAGCTCAAGTTAAAAATGAGAAAAACCTTCCATTGAAAACTATTCATAGTGATCATGGAGGAGAATTTCAAAATTCTGATTTTGAAACTTTTTGTAGTAAGAAAGGTATTACTCACAACTTTTCAGCACCTAGAACTCCTCAACAGAATGGTGTAGTTGAAAGAAGAAATAGAATTCTTCAAGAGATAACTAGAACCATGTTGAGTGAATATTCTATTGCTAGACATTTCTGGGCTGAAGCTGTAAGTAGTGCTTGTTATACTATAAATTGAGTTTTGATTAGACCTTTTCTTAATAAAACTCCTTATGAGTTATGGAATGGTAGAAAACCAAGACTTTCTTACTTCAAGGTTTTTGGTTGCAAAGTATTCATTTTGAATACTAAAGATAACTTACATAAATTCGCACCAAAGTCTGATGAAGGGATTTTCATAGGTTATTCCAAAACCTCTAAGGCTTATAGAGTTTTTAATAAAAATACTTGCACTGTTGAGGAAACAGTACATGTAAGATTTGGTGAGTCTGACCCTTTTGTTTTTAAAACCTCCCAACCTACATCCTCGGATGTGTTTTCAAAAACTGATTGTCAACCTTTGATAGAAGAACCTTCTGATAAGGAAATTGTTCTAGAAGATACTTCTGAAACATTTACCCCGGAAGACTTTCTACCTTATGTTGATGAACAGGTTTTACAAAACCCAAATCAGGTGTTTCTTAAGAAACATCCCAGTGATAGTATCATTGGTGATGTAAATCAACCTGTAAGGACTAGAAGTTCCTTAAGAAATGAAGTAGAACATCTAGCATTTCTTTCCCAATTAGAGCCTAAAAGCACTGATGAAGCTTTAGGTGATGATGATTGGATCAAAGCAATGCAAGATGAACTAAATGAATTCGAAAGGAATAAAGTCTGGACCTTGGTTGAAAGACCTAAGGAAACTTCTGTTATTGGAGTAAAATGGGTTTTCAGAAATAAATGTGATGAAAATGGAGTCATTGTTAGAAATAAAGCTAGACTTGTTGCTAAAGGCTATAATCAGCAAGAAGGAATAGACTATGAAGAAACCTATGCTCCAGTAGCTAGACTTGAATCTATCCGCATTCTACTTGCCTTTGCAGCATTCTTTAATTTCAAACTTTTCCAAATGGATGTGAAATGTGCTTTTCTTAACGGTTATGTTCAAGAGGAAGTTTTTGTTGAACAACCTCCTGGCTTTGAAGATACAAAACATCCAGATCATGTTTTTAGACTTACCAAAGCTTTGTATGGCCTTAAACAAGCCCCACGAACATGGTATGATAGACTTACTGGATTTTTTCTTCAAAATAACTATGTTAAGGGAAATGCAGATCCAACCCTTTTTATAAAGAAAGATAAGAAAAATGTTTTGATTGTTCAAATTTATGTTGATGACATTATATTTGGTTCAACTCAGCAATCTTTGACTGACTCTTTTGCTAGTCTAATGAAATATGAGTTTGAAATGAGTATGATGGGTGAGTTAACATTTTTTATTGGTTTTCAAATTTCTCAAAAACCAGAAGGAACCTACATATCTCAACATAAGTATATTAAAGATCTTCTTAAAAAGTATGTTTATGACAACACTAAGAGTATAAGTACTCCTATTGGTACCTCAAACTCTCTAGATCTTGATGAAGCTGGGAAACCAGTAGATCAAACATCTTTTAGAGGTATGATTGGAAGTCTACTTTACTTAACAGCTAGTCGACCAGACTTAATGTCTTCAGTATGCTTATGTGCAAGATATCAATCCAATCGTAAGGAATCTCACTTAAAGGCAGTAAAAAGAATTTTTCGCTACCTTAAGGGAACCATGGATCTAGGATTATTTTATACTTCTGGAAATGATTTTGTTCTAAAAAGCTTTTCTGATGCTGACTTTGGTGGATGTAGAATGGATAGGAAAAGTACATCCGGAACTTGTCATTTCTTAGGAGATTCATTAGTTTCTTGGTCATGCAAGAAGCAACATTCTGTTGCACTCTCCACTGCTGAAGCTGAATATGTAGCAGCTGGAAGTTGTTGTGCACAAGTGTTGTGGATGCAACACACACTCACAGACTATGGCTTGAGTTTTACTAAAACTCAAATTTTGTGTGATAACACAAGTGCCATTTCCCTAAGTAAAAACCCTGCACATCACTCTCGTGCAAAACACATAGATATTAGGCATCACTTTCTTAGGGATCACACACTCAAAGGAGATATTATTATTCAGTTTATCGGAACGCAAGATCAACTTGCTGATATTTTCACAAAATCCTTGCTTTCTGATAGATTTGAATATATTAAACAAAATTTAGGAATGATAACCGTAAGGTAATCTTCCTTAATTAACTTTCTGTTAAAAAATCTCCTTACAGTAATAAAATCCTTTTCATAGGGGGAGTACATTTTATTGTTTGTTTAACAAAGTTTTTCAAAATTTGTTTTCGAACTTTTCGGAACGAAAATTTACGGAATGGAACTTCCGGAACTACAATTTTCCAGAAAGGATATTTTCGCACAGAATACTTCTAGAATGGAAGTATTTGTATTGAAAATTTCCGGAATGGAAAACTTTCGTACTGGTATTTTCATAACGGAACTTTCGTACTGAATCTTCCATAACAAGTTTTCTTATTTACTTTTTCGTGTTGAGTTTTTCGTATTGAGCTTTTCGTATTTACTTTTTCGTATTGAGTTTTTCGTATTGAGTTTTTCGTATGGACTTTTCGTATTTACTTTTTCGTATTGAGCTTTTCGTAGTCGTCTTTATATTACCCATTACGAATAACTTTCCTAAGCTAATCCGAAAGGTATGATTTCCTTACTGAAGTTTTCGTAATCATATTTTACTTGCTGGCAATTTCTTATAGTTTGTTTTCGGTTTTTGGATTTCTTAATTCTTTACTTTAATAAAACCTCAAAAAGATCGGATTCAAGCTTTCAACCATTAGATCTGATCTCAGATCATTCTAAACCGTTAGATCAACCGAGGAAGTTGAACCGTCATCCCATTGCCTATATAAAGGGGACCCTATTTTCTCGTCCCACATCGATTTCAAGCTTTTGCGTGCTGAAGCTCTGACTCTCCGATTTAAGGCCTTTCCGAACCACAGTTTTCTCAGTTCCGAACTTCAGTCTTCTCTGTTCCGAATATCTCAGAGGACTTCTAATCCGAATGTCTGCAGAGTTAGCTTCTCAAGAAATGTCTTCAACCAAGCCTATTTCTCAGTGGTTAATCTACAGAGAGAGGTTAGTTCATCCGAATTTCTTCAGCAATTATGATTCTATTATTTCAAAGAATATCAAGATGAATGGCTGGGAAGGTGTTGCGGTATCAAAAACCGGCAACCAAGATGAAGTCTACTCTGACTTTCTTGTCGAGTTTTATGAGTCAGTTTCTTTCTTCGAGGAAGATAATAGAGAAAAAATTTCTTTCAAATCGTATGGCAAGACATATAAGCTTTCTTACACCAAGGCTCCAAGCTTGGTAGGGCTAAGTTATGAAGGGGAAGCTGAGTTTATTTCCCATGTATTTCCAGATTCTTTGGGTAGTTTCAACAAGGAAAAGGCATTAGAAATTCTCAGATTGGATGATGAAAAGGCTCCGAAAATAGCAAGTCTTTCTACAAACTTCCGGATTTTGGAGTTATGGGTGCAAGGGCTTATTGTACCAAGAAAAGGAGATAAGGATAGCCTGAAGAAGAGTGAGATATATATCTTAGATTTCTTGATAA
The DNA here is from genome assembly GCA_963277665.1 of Viscum album. NCBI lineage: Eukaryota > Viridiplantae > Streptophyta > Magnoliopsida > Santalales > Viscaceae > Viscum > Viscum album. The sequence continues at coordinate 1,541,728,388 of OY728161.1, read as the reverse complement.
ATCTAAGAAAGTTCAACTTGATGAAGCATATTCTTCTTAACATTGAAAATTTGAAGAAGGGGAATCTGAGAGCTCAGATCGTGATGTACCCGGCAATATTGTCAAAGCTCATAGTTCGGTGCCTTGAGTCCTTCAAGGTAGCTTGTAGTTCCAAACCAAGGGTGTGCAAGATCATGTTGCTCAGTGATGCCACTCTTAAGAGAATGAATATAGCTTTTGACAAGGAGTCAGGGAAGTTTATTGATCTACCTCCTCAAGCAGAAGTGACTCCGAAAGTGGCTGATCCGGAATCATCCAAGCCAGTAAGGAAGAGGAAGCTGAAAGAAGTGGTAGTCGAAGCTGAGGAACCTAAGTCTAAGGAAGTCCACTCCGCACCTCCTAAGTCTAAGAAGAAGAAAACCTATACTGATGAGGTTGCAGCGAAGTGGAGAGCTGACAAAGAGAAGAGGAAGGAAGGAGATCCGCAGTTCGGATTGGATCCTGCAGAGGCTAAAGCTCTGAAAGAAAAGGCCGCTGATGAGCTTGAGAAGCAAGCAAAGGAAAAGAAGCTTAAGAAGAAAATGTCCGAGGCTGAGGTAGCTCAGGCCTTTTTAAAGTTCAACGAAATGGTTTCAGCAACCATTCCCGTTCTGAGATCATTCTCTCTGGAATCTCTACCTGAGACTCCAGGAAGAAATCTTGTTACTCCGGAAGAGGCTGTTGCTACTGAGGAAGTAGAGCAAGTGGAAGAAGTTGAAGAATCTGCTGAAGGAAGTGGTGAGACAGGAGATGTGCTCAAACAAGTAGATGAATACAAAGGAACTCCTTCGGAACACTTGTCGCTCCGGACTTCTGAAGCTCAATCTTCAAAGCTTGTTACTCCTGAATTGGAAGAAGAGAAAGGTGAAGAAGAAGTTTCTTGTCTGAGAGAAGAGGAACAACTTTCACTTGATGCTGCTCAGAAGGAAAATATAGAAGTTGCTGATGAGGAAGATTTGGTTGTTCAAGTCTCTGATAGCGAGAAGAAATCTCCGGAACAGGTTTCTATTCCGAAAAAAGATAAGGGGAAACAAATTCTTGCTGATACCCCGAGTTCAGAAAAGAGTATGAGGAAGGAAGCTGGTAGTTCTTCTAAGAGGAAGTTGGAGCTTATTGAGGAAGAAAATTCTCCTAGCAAGATTTCAGATTCGGAGTCATCTTCGTTGGGGCACGATTTTATTGTTCAGTCCTTGAAGAAGTTGGTGGGAACCATTCCGACCTTCTCTAGCATTGACTCTAGATGCCAGATGCTTCAACATGCGCTGAATCAGAAAACCGACTCCGTATCCATGGTAATGGATAAGTGTGTTGAGATTGAAGCTTAGTTCAAAACTTTCTTCGTTGGTTATGAAGCACATAAAAGATCTTGCAAGAGGATGACAAGCTGGTCGAAGAAAAATGTGGAAGAGATGAGGTTGCTGGATGAGTTTCAGGAAAATGTTAAGGATGCATTTCAAACCGAGGACAAGAAGTTTCATGAGATGACTGCATCATTCGATGAGAAATTGACAGAGGAAAAGAACATTCGGATTCAGGAAGTGAGAGATCTGAATGGAAAGCTCAACTCCGTTAATCAGAGTTGGAAATTTGAAAGGGATCATCGGATTGATTTTCTAGAAAGGATGAAGGCTCAGGAAGAGAAGATGAAAGCCCAGGAAGAAAAGTTGAAGGCTCAGGAAGAAGTAATTGAAGCTCAGTCAGCAAGAATAGTTGCCTTAGAAAAGCAAGCTGAAGAAGATCATAAGGACCTCAAGAAGATCAAGACGATTCTCAAGGGGCTAATGTCGAAGGAGAAAGATCCGAAATGACCAATCCGATCTTTTTGTTGTAATCTGTTTTTGTTGCTGACATTTCAAATATAATGAGAATTGTGTTTGTTGTTTCGTTTGTTGTCATTACTAATTTTTCAGGTACTTTGTTATGTTTCTTCCATTCCCTCCAATTCTTTTTGAAAATCACAAAGGGGGAGAAGGAAAAGATCCTTAAGAAAAAGAGGAAATCTAATAAGTGCTTATCAAAGGGGGAGAAAGGAAAATACCCAAGGAAAAAGAACTCTAATAAGAGTTTGTTTAAGGGGGAGTTTTTCTTAAAGAAACATCACTCCAGAAATATGAATACGATCCTTAGAGTTTCAAAGCCTAAGGGGGAGTTAGTCGTATTCATCTATATTTTTTTAACCAAGGGAGATAAGATTTAATGTGTTTCTTCTTAGAATAGCTTTTTCGTAAGGATGTTTGTGCTTTCCAAAAAGGGGGAGATTGTTGAGTCAATAAGGTTTTCCTTATGACTTTTCCATTCCTTCTTGTTTTGAAAATCACAAACACCTTATCTTTAAGGAAAATCGCTTTTGTAAGAAAAAAATGCTTTCTTAAGGAAAATTGCTTTTGTAAGAAAAAATGCTTTCTTAAGGAAAATTGATATTGTAAAGAAAAATGCTTTCTTAAGGAAAATTGCTTTTATAAGGAAAATTGCTTTCTTAAGGAAAATCGCTTTTATAAGAAAAATTATCTTTATCATATTTTCATTCATATTTTTCTTAAGTATGAGATTCAGATTCATTTTCTCGGAGTCATTAAAACTTAAATATAAAAGCATTCTGTTTTAGGATTCGGTTCTAGACAAGAACAATAAGGAAGTTTCATTCCGAAATCTGGATATGAATTCTGACTAAGTTCTATTCCAGATTCAGGATACGAATTCTGAAGAAGAATTCTCATTACGAATTCTAATGAAGAAATCCCATTCCGAATTTCTCATTACGAATTCTGATGAAGAATTCTCATTACGAATTCTGATGATGAATTCTCATTACGAATTCTGATGATAAATTCTCATTACGAATTCTGATGATAAATTCTCATTACGAATTCTGATGATGAATTCTCATTACGAATTCTGATGACGAATTCTCATTACGATTTCTGATTCCGAATTCCTATTCCGAATTCTCATTCCGAATTCACCTATTAAACAGAATCTGATTATCTTTGTTTTATACACTCTGAATTTATTCACTCCGAACTTTCACTCCGAAATTTCTATTCCGAACCTTTTTGTTAGAGTTTAAAACGATGTCGTACTTTCTGTTACACTTGTTTTGTTATAAAACGATGTCGTCCATTTTGTTATAAACTAACCGTTGTCTAAGTGACACGTGTACAGGTCCCTCCGAACTTTAAGGGAAATATGACCGTTGGAGAAGGAGCCGACCTTACCTATAAATAGGAGCTCATTTGAAAGAGCTCAATGGTGATGGCTGATGCATATGCTGATTGCTGAAAAAGTGCTTACATGCTGTTGAAGTGATTTCTAGAGAGAGAGTCTCTTATTATCTCTCAAAGCTTCGTGCGACTCCGAATGTTGGTGATTACATTCGAGGGCTTCCGGGGATAGGAAGACAGAGGTGCCGACTACCTTAAAGATCGAGGGCTTTCTTGCTGAGAAAGACAGAGGTGCCGACTACCTTAAAGATCGAGGGCTTTCTTACTGAGAAAGACAGAGGTTGCCAACTACCTTGAAGTTTAGGGCTTGCGGGGATAGCAAGACAGAGACACTGATCTTCGTATCGAGGGCTTACCCTGGTGTGGGTAAGACAGACTTGCTTGAAAGTATAAATCAAGGGACCTTTATCCAAGGTTGTTGGATACCCTTCTCTTTGGGTTAAAAGACTATTATCTTGTTACTAGTAGTTTTACTACTTGTTGTTATTCCGCTGCAATTTTGTATCTTAAGGAAAGTATAACTTTCTTATACTTCCTTACTTACTCTGATTAGTTTAGATTCTATACGCTTTAAGGTAGAATCTCATATTGTAACTTTTGTTAAGTTTCAATTTCCGGAACCATATTTCCGGAACCTGCTTTTGGAATATCTTTCCAAGTTTAGTTCGGTGTTAGAGGTGTTGTGAATTTACTTAGTTTAACTTTGTTAAACTTAGCTCTTTCCTTTTCTTAAGGAAACTCTAGTTATTCATAATTAACTTTAAAGGTTCCAAAGGAATGTTTAAAGTATACAATTCACCCCCCCCCCCCTCTTGTATATTGAGCATCTCATATTATATTTCGATCCTACACCTATTTCATTTAATGGTTTATGATTTGGTGTATATAAAACATATGTCTTTTTATGAGTCATGATATAATGAATGTTTCATTTTCTTGTGGAATAGTTATAAATGATTTTGTTATGAGATGGGTGGGACCTATATCTCCCTCCAATTAATTAAGTAATGATGTATTAATAATGAGTATAAATGTTATATATGAACTTTATTACATGTTAGACACATTATGCATGGACCTATTTTCATGTCCATAAGTTTATGTGTGATCCTGATAACAGGCTCACAATGTTATGAGTGAACTTTATTACATGTTCACAATTTTATTCATGGACCAAGTCTAATGTCCATAAGTTTATCTGTGACCCAAATTAAATGTTAATATTTTTATGTTTTAATCTAATTACATGTTCACAATGTTGTGCATGGACCTGGTTTCAGGTTTATTAGGCAATTCGTGAACCTAATTAACCATTCACAATGATATGAATGGACCTGGTTTTATGTCCATTAGGTAATGCGTGAACCTGATTATGGGTTCACAATTTTATGCATGGAAATAGTTTCATTTCCATAAGGCTATGCGTGAACCTGATAACATGTTCAAAATGTTATGCATGGACATTTTTTCATGTCCACATGTTGTTGTTGGGGCCTAATTTCATTTCCTTAACATAATGAGTGATAATGTTTCAACTTATACATGTTTAAAATGTTATAAACCAATGTGCATGAAATAAATTCCATGTATTTTCATATGTTATGATTCCTTGGCTTATGTTGTTTATTTTCTTATTATTCATGTCTTATGAACATCCATTTTTTATTACGTTCTCCAATTTTCAGGTCATGATCTTTAAATTGTTTTCACAAGTTCCATACACTTTTGTTTATGTTATGCTTATGTATTTCCTTTATTTTCCCTTACTGAGCATCTGAGATGACACCTTTCTTAGGTTTACTTTCCCCAAGGTATCAATAAGGGTTTTAGGTAGAACTAATAAAGGTGGTTATCATTATCAGTGATGTTAAAGAGCTTTCACTATAATAGAATATTTTTTTAAAAGTTTCCAAAGGCACTAAACAATTACATTCCTTGGGCATGTATTCTTGTAATATACTAAATATTCATCTAAAATGATGTAATATCCAAGTATGTCATGTTGGGGTCGCTAAAGTTGGTATCAAAGGAAAGGATTAGTCAACCTTTGGAAACAAGTATGACAAAACATTAGTGAGATCCCTAGGTATATTTATAATAATATGTATAGTAATGTGTCTATGGATATGTATAATAGGAGTAAACGATTAGAATAATGTCCTAGATTTTTGTAATAAAGGGTTGAGTGAGTTGTTTTCTAGAAATACATCCATGTCTAGATACTGTAAGTGGATGTGGCTCTGGGGCAGATTTACCATGGGGTAACAAATCCGATAGGATGTTCTGGGCCTGCCTCAGGGTATTCTATTACACAAAAATGGGCCTTGATTCACACCTGTTTTGACAATCTCTGTGGATATTCTTTGAGAATTCAAAAACTATTCATGAACCTTCAAAAAGGATTTGAATATATAATGCCCTTGAAAACCCAAGGATGACATTGAGTGTCATATATTAAGAAATGTGTCATTATTTATACATCTTATAAGTAATTTTTCATGATAATGAGACCTTATTATTTGATTTGAGTTTCTCACCCCTTGCTTTTTGGTTTTAGTCAATGGAGTGAACTATAAGGAACATGGTTAACATTGAATGCTCCTGATGTGGAAATTAAGGGAATTATAAAAATTGATTTCCCATTTAAAAATATCATAAAGGGAATCAAAATGTTGTATGATTATTGGTTATACATCGGACTATAAATAGACCATAAATGACATGTAAAATGTATGTGATGTTCTTAAAGTATTGATTACATTGGTCTTAAAAAGCATGATTGGATTGAGGTTGAGGATCCTTAAAACATGATTCATAATTTCATATTCTAGAAAATTATTATTGAGTATTAGGTTGATGAATATTGAGTAATGATATAATAATAAATTTGGATTAGTAATGTATTTTTGAATTCAAATATTATGTTATATTACTCAAGAGATGTGTAAGTATATTCAGTATATGTTTTCTGTAAGGATTGAAATGGACATGTCGAAAGGTGATGAAGACATGGAATGTTTATTTCATAGAAGTGTGATATTTTAATTAAGGGAAGGTAATCCATAATTAATGTATGGAGTTGAGAAAATTATGGTTGGATAAATATATATTGGATATAAATTAGAAAATTGGATGGTTCAAATTACCCCAAAACTGTTTATTGAAAAAGTGATCTATGTCATCAAGGATTACATTTACAACTTCTTGGATTTAAAGGATATATACAGTAATAATTTGAGTAAGTAGGAATGAATGATTTCAAAAAGATTTATGGTAATTAAGGTTGATACCATGTTTCAAGGGAATATAAGATATGGGAATTCCCATGTTTTGAATGTGAAAACAAAGTTCTACTTTCTGATATATGGGGGAACAATTTATATCTGATTTATGACTTTGTTTCGATGTTTTTTATTTTCATTTTTTAGAAGGGTTATATTTTTAACCATTTATAAAATATTTTATCTTAACAATCATATGAAGTTATTAAGATTAATTTTTTATCTCTCTATATGAGGATTTATGCATATTGGATAACCTATTAAACAACTATGTGTTGATAATGACTGAGGAAAAATTGGATGGCATGTCCTATATCAAATGATATATGAGTATATTAAAAATGAAAAATACACCATCCTTTTATAAAGAAAGAGGTTAAGTTTATCAATGTACAAAAAATAATTAAGTTGTTCTGAAATATTGAAATAATGCATTAAAATTCTTAATGTATAGTAAAAAAGGCTCTCAAACCCAAATATGTTGTCTTAATCCTACGTTTTTGATAAATCTGAAGGTCCCTTAAGTCAATACAGATTTATGTCCTTATGATTGTAAACATTATCCAAACCACATTTTTAATCACTCCCCATTAGAAATTTATGGTATTATTTCTCTTCCATTCCATGTTTTCGCTACCATCCTTTGTTCTCAAGGTGGGAATCTCGTTATGAGATACTTTGGGTAACCATTAAGGTTCTAAATTTACCTTTTTAAGGAATTTTTTATATCCATTCTTATATTGTGGGATTACATGAATGAATATTTCAAGTATTAAACCTTTGATAATCCAAACTAATTTCAAGGGAGAAATTCATTTTAAGGGGGGTAGAATATAACACCCTAAAATTTTTTGAAATATTTTTTTAAAATTAATTTACCTTTTCGATACTTTTCATTTCACGTAACACTTGAAATAGAACATTATATATATATATATATATACAAAATAAATAAGTCAAATATTCCTCTCACATGAAATACTGACTTGGCTGGCGCTACATGCAATACTGACTTGTCTTGTGCTACAAGAAATATCGTCGTGGAAAACATTACCCGCAACATAGACAATGTGTCCAATGAACGCAAAACTGGGTTTTTAGGAAACATATTATATATATATATAATCATTTAAATTAGATAATTATAACCTATATTTAAACATTGTCATAGGAATAGTAATAATTACTTTTCAAATATTTTTTATAATCAAATTATATAATTAAAACAAATTGATAAGGAAAGATAATATTTTTTGTAAGGTCATTTTTTGTTGAAAATAAATTTTTCTTGAATGAAATTATTTATATAATAAAATTAATTTTAAATTAATATATCTATTTAATTTGATACAATAAAATCCATTAATGAATTCATAATGTCGAAGATATCATACTATGAATTTTTGGGATATTTTGGAGAAACATCATTTTTTTGAGGAATAGTCAAGAATACTTCTTTTAGTTTAAAGCATCATTTTGTCTAATTAATTTTTAAGTATAAATAATATTATAAATTTTTTTTAATGAAAAATTTGATAAATATTATATCAATCAATACAATTTAATTCCTTAGAATCAATTTCACTATGAAACTGAATATAAAATCTAAGAAAATATTTGAATTTTTTCTACTTTAATACACTATTATTTCATCTAGTCAATAAAATTAATTTTTTCCATATATGTTATTATAATTTATAAAAATATCTTCTATATTTGGAATTATCATAACATATAATTTATAATAAGTTCAACATTGGTTTTGATCAATGATATATGTGATGGGGATTAAAATTAATTGCACCGGTTAAGAGAAAACTTAGACTAATAAAGTACTAAACCAAACATTTAAAACCCAAAAATACCTAAAAACATGTCTAACACCCATTGGATATAAATATTTAGACCCTCTAATTAGATGTCTCTACCTTCGAATGTTATTTTATCCACTTTCAACATGAGAACATCAGTGTAATTCTATCTTCATATATTTACAATAGTGTCACTCCTCCTCGACTATAAAAATACACCACCCCTACTCAATCCTCACACATATTAAACCATTTAGTCTCATCCATGACCTACCCAATATGCTTCCCAAAAATCCTCCCATATCTATTTTAGTATCCCTTTGGGTAGAAATACTCTCAATTAAGCCTTTTTGGACAAACCAATACGACTTCTTCGATTAAAAGGTAACGTCTTCTCTCAAGCTCATTTCCTTTATTTCTCTTATTCACCCACTACAATATCATTATTACATTATTGTATGAAAAAATAAGTATAGTAAATATAATATAATTTTTTATTCAAATGTTTCTATATACATTTACACACACCTCCATCTAATGGATATCGAACATTTTGTTTCTGTGTATGGAAAATTACTACCTCACAAAACAATAATTGCTAAATTTTCATTTACCACTAGTTATGGAGTCCATTATGATGTAAAATATATTTATTTATGTCATTTATTTTATTTATTATGAATTTAAGATACATTATTCGTTTTAAATCATGGATCTATTTAGATTCCATTTAGTGTTAATAAGATAATCTTGTTTGAGGAAGTGTGGACTATCGCCCCAATAAATCAATGCGATTCATTCACACACCACATGGATTGTAATAAGGATTGATTGAATAATATTATATGATATATATTATATAATAATACTACCTTAATATATTTATATATACATATGTCATTTACATACTTTTTTTTATTATGATAGTAAAACATGGAAACAATGTTCATGTGTACGTATGACTTACTGTCTCTTTGAATGGTGTATTCCATTCCTTACTCCAATATTATATAAATTATTTTTATATAAATACAATGGTTATACATTATTTTTATATTAATATAATGTTTATACATTATATTTATATCATGTTTTAAATTCCAGAATATTTATATAATTATAATTATCAAATATATAATAAATTATTGGCCCATACAAAGAACAAAGCAAATATTACCCAGAGTGAAACATTAACATAAGATCATTAACAAGAGGGTAATATAAGGTCATATTTAAAATATATATGGTATTAGATATAATAATATATTTATTTAAAATAAGTAGAATAAATTTATATTTATTATACAGGAGGATTGAACTATTAGAAAGAGAGTCATGACACAAAGTAAGGGGATTTCTTCTCACTTTTATTTTTTGTGAGATTCGTGTTATGTTTACCACCGTTTACTTTTGTGTGGTATATGTACATACTGTGATTAAATTGTATTTATATTATACATAAAATAATTTATTTTCGCATTTCCATTTTATAATACTTCTTTCTGGGGGTTTATGTTTTAAAAGATACCAAATCCATAAAAAACGTTTCTCTCAATTTTCCTTCTTTGAGACTCATGTTTTGTTATTCAGAGAAAATATTTTTCAAGGAGAATAAAATTTCACTTTTTATTTTTATCATGAATCTCCTTATTTCCCTGATATCATATGCTTTAGTTAATTTTTTTTCTTACATGGAGTGTATGATTGCAATTTATAAAGTTATAAGATTTTATTGAAGCAATCTCATTGAATTTCGAGATTATTTATACTTTTGCTTCCTTTGATGAAATATTATGATAGATATCATTAGAACACTCATGAGTTTAATTATCCTACATTTAATCAATATATTATAATGTTTTATTACCCTTTTCCCACTCTTTAGTATATAATATAATGTTTTAAAGTAAAATATGATTGTCTTTTTCTTCAGTCAGAAATCAATTATATTTAAAAACCATGTTTTCAAAAATGTTTTCAAAAGATCCCTGAAAATAATTTTCAATGAAAAACGATTTTAAAAATGATTTATTATTTTCGAGGATTCCTTTATATGTTTTCAAATCTATTTTCGATGATTTTTTTTTCAACGGGTAGTCTTCCAATAAGAAATAATATTTTCCTCAAGAAATGATTTTGGAAGATATTTAAAAATTATTTTCCATATAAGATGACATATGTTGATCTTAATCATTTCCTAATAGAAAATGATATAATGGTTCTACTCATATCCTTTTGTAAATGGGTAAGGTTTAATTTCATGATCTGTATGATGTTCATTTCCTTCAAAATGATTATAGGTTTATGAAACTCGTATCTTTTCACAGGTTATGTTTTGATTAAATGGTTATGAAACCTATCTACTTACCATAGGTTTTGATGTGATAAAATGTTAATGATAATAATTTCATTTCATGGGTTATGATTTTATGTTCATAAAACCTATGTATTTTCATGGTTCATGATATGATGAATGTTTTGTTATCTGGTATAACATGTATTAATGATTTTATTATGAGATGTGTGGGACCAATATCTCGATCCAACTAATAGGGTAATGATGGATCACTCATTAGTATAAATGATATGTGTGAACCTGATTACATGTTCACAATTTTATGCTTGAACATGGTTTCCTTCCACATTTTTATGCATGAACCTTATTACATGTTCATAATTTCTAGACTTAACCTGTTTATGTGTTCACAGTGTTATGCATGGACCAGGTTTCAAGTCAATAAGTTTATGTTTGAACCTTATTACATGTTCATAATATTATGTGTTAACTGGATAACATGTTCAATATTTTATTCATGGACCTCGTTTCATGTCCATTAGGAAATGTGTGAACCAGATTACATATTATCAATGTTATGAATGGACCTGGTTCTATGTCTATTAGGTAATGTAAGAACATACTAACAAATTTTAAATGTTATGTATTAACTTTGTTTGACATCCACATTGTTATGTGTGAACCTTATTACATGTACACAATGTTATTCATGGATCTAGTTTCATGTCCAAAAGTTGATGTTGGGGCATAATTTCATGTTTTTAACTTAATGAGTGAACGTGTTTCTACTTATACATTTTCACAATGTTGTAAATCAATGTGACTGAAAAAAATTCCATGACATGTCCTATGTTATGATTTCTTAGAATATGTTAATTATATATTTATGATTCATGTCATGTGAACTTCAAATATTTTTTATGTTCTCTAATATGTAGGGCATAACCTTTAAATGTTATTATCAAGTCCATAACCTTTTGTTTATGTTAGTCTTCTGTGTTTCCATTATTTACCCTTATTGTGCGTCTGAGCTCACCCCTTTACTATTTTTCCATTACCTAGGGTATGAAAAATGGTTTTTGGTATATTTAATATATATGGATATATTTGTGGTATATGTTTAGGATCCTTCACTATGATATAAGATTTGGTTACAATGTTTCCAAAGACACTAAACTATTATGGTCCTTAGGCATATATTTTTGTTATGTACTAAATCTTCATCTAAAATGAGTTAATATCCATGTATGTCAAGTTAGGGTCTCTATTATTTAAGATCATTGTTTGAAAAAAAATATGTATTTGGAGAAGACATATTTGGATTAATATTTCATACTCTTGTACTATATATCATTTAGGTATCATCATAACCAATTTAGTTTTGGTATTTGGTTAAAATAGGATCAAGATGATGATACAATGAATGGTATGTATCTAAAACCCATTATATCCTATAATTGAATAAGGGATAATAATTAAATTGGTGATAGTATATGTAAATTCCATTTATGATTGAAAATGTGAGTTTCCTAGTCTTACCTAAGGTATGGTGTTTGATGTAATAATAGAAATATATTTTTAATAATCATAACTATTTTAATTATTGAGTGGTATTTATCAATGTTATTTTTATATATTCTAAAATTATTTAGTTTTATGTTAAACATTTAAGGACCTTTATTTATCGTTCAAACTGTAATGGTTTTGAGAAATACAAAAAATGAAATTTGTAACCTTGAAAATAATTTTTAGGAAAATGTAATATTTTTAGGGATATATATTAAAGAACACATGATTTAGTTATGTATAACTCATAAGATGGATATAAATAAAATTTCGATGTAAAATGGGTTGTTTTGTTTTGATAAAATCTATTTAGAGAGTATTGTAAATTATTATTGTTTTCTATAAGATGTATCTCATTATATTATTTGGTGATATTTTTCAAATTTATGGGATTATGATACATATTGACTAGTATTTTACCATCTTAAATAGTGATTAAAACATGTTAGAGATAAATATAGAGTAAAAATTTATAGTAATATGTAATCTCATGGTGGATTGATTTCATAGTGTTTAATTTCTTTCAAAGGGGTATGTTATGGAGAATATATGATTAATTTATATACATATTAGGGTATATGATTGTATGGATGGATACTGTTAGTTGAGTACCGATAATAAACATTGAATAGACTAATAAATTATGTTATATAATATTTGAAGTTATATCATGAATTATGAATATGTTAAGAATATGTTCGGCTATTTTCAATAGTTAAGAATAATTAAAATTGTTGGGACAAGATTTATTTAAGGGTTCAGTATGTAACACCCTATGTTTCTCAAGAAGAATGTTGTTTTATAAAATGTATACATATAGTTCTTAAAAATTTATTCTATTTGTATAATTTAATTATAATTGTTTAGGAAATAAGTTATACGAGATAATATTTAAATTGAAAACCCTTTTTCATTCATTAGTGGAACAATATAACAACAGTACTTGAAACTATGTATTTTAAAACATTGATTATTAAACTCCATTGATTAAATGAACAAATAAATTTGAATAAATCGAAGTGTAAAATAGATATAAAAGATTAAAATCTTCAAGGATAGGAAATCACATGGATAACCATCTACCTTTAGGATCATAAATGGCTAGAAAAATCCTTTAATGGGGAATATCACCGTGAAAATAGAAAGAATTATGAAATATATATTAATGAATTAATAAAGTTTCTTTTAGAAGTTATAGTTTAATGAATAATTGATTTACTATGTCTTTATATAGGATTGAAATATGGATGTTATAATTATTTTCATTGGAAATAAAATTATTGTAGTTATGTTCATTGAAAATATATTTTATCTTTATACTTAATTCATGTATATCTATGTAGTAAATTCAAAATTATATAACTCATAATGAACTAACATTATCATATCCAAATATTCCATATATATATATATATATCTCTATGTGTGTTTTTGGGTGTGTGGGTGTGTTTAGTAGTTAAAAATAAATATTATTATTATTATAATTCAAATATTTTTTGTTTTTTACATAAATACCAAATAAATATTTTAATATCAATATAGAATAAAAAATTAATTTTAAAATATAAATAATTCTAATGGTATTTGCTAAATAGTTTTCAGAAAAAAAAATTTCAAAGAACAACATTCTAAAGAACTCTATATTTTATCCAAATATATTAAATTAAAATAATATATATATATATATATACTAATATATTGACATCATTATAATTATAAATTTATATGAATTAAAATTTAGTACATCGAACTATATAAAATGTAATATTTTAATAAAAAAATTATTATAGTTTTTTATTATCACTTAAAAACTACATGTGTATATTTAATAATATAAATTAGATTAAAGTGCCTTAAATTTTTGTTTTTATATTTCCAAAATTATCTAAGAAATAATATTTTAGATTTTTCAAAAATGATTGATTTATAGGTGAATAATGAAAATTATTGATTTTACATATTTTATAAAATTTAAAAATTCATAGTACATAAATTTGAAATGGAAATTTATGAAACCATTTTTATAAGAAAAAATGTTTATTTTATTATTGAAATTATATTATTTAAAATAATTATTATCTCATATTTTACATTCTAGAATTTTTGTTATATTTTTCGAAACATTGTTTTTAATAAAATAAAATATTTGTATTTAAAATTAATTTTTATCACTTTTAAAAATTTACTAAAAAAAATGAATTTCAAATTTAAAATAATTACTTCTAAATTTTTTAATAAGGTATTTTTTTATGAATAAAGGATAACTTCCCAAGACGAATTCTAGTGACCATGGTGAAATAAAAAATAGTAAAAATGTGTAACATTAGAGGTAAAGCGACTAAATTTTTTAATGAATTTTATAATTGTGTTGTTTTTTAAGAACAACACAATATATTCTATTATAAATTATCTCATATTTTTTATTATTTTTTTACTGACATTTACCTACCTAAATTAAAAAAAATATTTACAAAAATAACACTCATTTTCACTTATAAAAAGAAAATTTCCCTCCTCACTTACCCACACACCAAAACCACTTTATTTCATCAAAAAATCAAGTAAAACCATTCTTATAAATCTTATACATGATAAGGAGGTTTGTTTAATTCAAAATACCATCCTTCAATGATTTAACCCCATTTGTAAAAAAGATAACCCAAGTAGTTATGTATAGAATTCATGTTCCTTCTTCGTCTACTCTCTTTTCTTGTCATCATTTCATCATTATATAATTTATTTTCACGATAATAATTTTATAATATCATTATTATAAACACACAAGTATATTATTAAAATTATAGTACAATATTTTACCACCCATCTCGTTTTCCATAATAAAAGTAAAAAAATGATATTTGTGTGATCACACACTACAACCTCTATGAAGATTCGTTTTTGGTTTTCCTTATCATCCATACATAACTTATAATAATATTTAATTTAATAAATAATTATTTAATCATTTACATAATCTATATTATTAATTGATAATAAATATAATTCATTTCTCCATTCTAGGAAAAATGAAATAACCTACCATGAATACCTGTTGCATGTGGCCTCTATATAACCATTTATTTTTATTTTTATTTTAATCACATCATTACACGGATAGTAAAGAGATTGTTTTTAATTGATAAATATAATTTTTATGAAATCATTTATGTTATGATATCACAAATTCAATAACATATTACTGATATGATCAAAAAACATTTATCTTTATGTTGATCATTTAAAATAAGGAATAAAAAACCTTATTCAAATAATGAAATATTTTCATATACCTTACTTATTCCTCTACATAATTTATAATTATTATATATCATAATAATTAACACCTAATTATGAAATTATGTTATTGGTGTAATGATGTGTCAACTAAATCAAATCATAATCATCAATTATGTAAGGTATGTTCATGTTTCAGTCAGTTTGACCACATACTTGAACAATGGTAATAAATTATATAATGTATTATAAGAAAATTATAATTAATTGATTAATATGATAAAATATATAGATATCTATTTTTTCTAGAAATTATACATTAATATTTAACTCATTAATTAATAATAAAAGCATTGTTGGTTACAAATAACTGAAATATATTCGTTGCAAGTTTCATCATCTAAGATAGAGAAAATTTTACTCATAAATGTAAAATTAATAATTATAAATCATTATAAATCATTAATTATAATTAAATTATTGAACATGGAATTAATTTGTTTGTGATGGTTATGAAAAACAACACTACTATTATAAAACTAGGAAAAAATGATCATGATTACATACACATGACATAGACAATAGGTAATTACTAACAAATACAAATATAGAAAACTATTATAAAAGACATATAAAACCTAATTTATATAAAAAACAATTTAATTTAAATTATTATGTTACTTATAATTTTTATATATGAGAACATCATTAATTTGACTGAGGAAACAATGTGAGGTGTTCTTTCTCCCAAATATAATTTCTTTATACTAATTTCTTAATGTAAACCATGAAACATTTCATGTGGAGTTATTACTAAATAATGAATGTATTTTTTTCATATGAATTGGGGTTTGATAATCATATAATTTATTTTATTAAACATTACATAGATTTAAGAGATACGAAACTTCAATGTTGGTTTTATCAAAATGTTTATCAAATCATAAGGTTGTATTGGTCTCATGTTTAACTCCATGAACCATGTTTTATATTTTATACAGTAGTTTTTTTATATGGTGCATTCACTATATAATTACTTTAATATTTGAAAATATATGGCATTTATTTATTTTTTAAATTCCATTTAACTATTTTCCTCTCAATGTACTTCGATACTAACATTACCTGTTCTTTAAGAACCTCATATACTAAATATCTAATTCTTTGGGTCATTATATTTCATACATTAATATATATTTCAAGATTATATTCATACTATAATTAAATATATTTTCTTTTTTTCATATTTTTCTCTAGGTAAGTTAGATTTAATCATTAAGAAAAATATCATTGTTATCTATTTTCTAAAATAAAATAGTAATATTAGTAATAATAACTCACAATATTACAGATGAATTGTTTATCAATGGATAAAATTTAAATTGCACCAATTTTATCCTCTATTTTTTTGTAAATATAATATGTATTGTTTTATATTATTCTTATAATTCTATTTAACTCATTTGAGAAGGAAAATTTTATACACTTTTAACAATGTGGTTTTTCAAACAAAGTTATATAAAAACATTTTCAATGTAATTTCTTTTGGATGATCTTTATAAATTTTTATGGAATCCATTATTGAATATTATTTTTTCAAGGTGTAATGTTTTAAAATGTTTTCAAGTCACATTTTTTAAAATAAAAATTAAATATGACCTATAACTTCCTCATTTTATGAATATGTAGAAATTGATTTTTGTTAAAAAAATTAGATAGAATAAATATTTATTCCTTATTTTTTGTTTAAAATATTATCCCTATATTAAAATAGTTCCTAAATTAAAAATATTTATATATGATATTAAAAAACTATATTTTTTAAACTCATTTCAAATTTCAATGGAATTTATTATTTTTCAAGTTATTTTTCTAAAACTCTTGAAAAGAAATCAACTATGTAATTATAATTAATCATATCTTTATCATGATTGGGTATTTTTATCAAATGTAACCATACATCATGTTTCATTTTATGGAATATATAATTACTACCTATTCATTAGATATTATTTTTATTACCTTTTTCTTTCCTAATTGTTTTCAGTGCGTTTCGACAATTTCCCATCCATTGATTTTCCTCTATTAATTCTTTATTATTGATTCCTTTTATAGAATATATTTTACATAGATTCTATAAATTTATATATTAGGGGGGAATTTTTATCATAATATTAAATCCATTCTCTATATTATTTAAATATTATATTCTTTATTATCTTGATTTAATGGTATTTACCAAGAGATTCACTCTATTTCATTGGATACCCATTTACATTCTATGGGTTGGTCTAGTTATGATTGTTGATGGATTTATGGATGATTTCCTTTTTTTAATTCCATTAACAAGGATATTATCTATATTTTATTTCAAATGTGTTCATTATTATATGATGAATGATTGATTTTAATAAGGAACTAATATATATGGATGATGTTGGCTAGAATCTTATATAACCATCCAAAGAATTAGATATGTGTATTATCACATGAGATAATTATGTAAGAGTATGTGTTAGTTTCACATAATAATGGTCCTTGATTGAGTTGCTCATGAATGTTACGTTACCTATATTAATTCATGTTCTATATATGAAATACGTTTCACAGTTTTATGCTTATTCACATGACTATATTTTCTATCATGTATCATGTTTATTGATTTAATATTTTTATTTTTCTCTTGTTTTATGCACATTTTGATGAAATTATTTGTGAGATAATATTTTTTATTATAATATTCTTATTTTTATTGGATATTCCCATATTCTCATCTCATACTCACTTATAAATTTTATTTTTATCATTTATTTTTACCCTTACAGATCATATGAGATCAAACATTGTTTATGATTTCATTTCACTTGGTTAAAAATATAATTTATATGTATGGTGTGTCTAGAAGGATATCGTATTAGAATAATTTGTGGGAGATGATTAAGAACTATTTTGGATTATTTTTTTTCTCTCACAATGGAATCAAAAATTCTTATTAGTTGTAAAATACAGGATTTTTATTATTTAATTTTTTATCTTAATTGTCCTAAACTATAAACCAAATTTTTATTTATACTATTTTGTATTGAATTATTTTCTTTATGTAATGTAATTACATGATTATAGGGTCTGAGTCTTAATATTTGAGTATTTGGGAATATTTGAAATTTCATGGGGATTGTTCTCTTGAAATCTCTTTGACTGGGGTGAATTTTTAGTTCAACATACTATCAATGCATCTGGAAAAATTTTAATATCAAAAGAGTGTAGACTATTCTTTAGAAGAAAATGGTAAATAAAAAAATTAAGAAATAAGAAACCTTGTGTAATCTTCTATGAATCACTATATTTATAGTTCTCAGTTAAACAAAACGATGACTCATCATTCAAAAAAAGAGATGGTTTTCAATCCCTTTTGTTTTTATTGAGTGTATTTATTAGTATATGACCATTAACCATGAATTTTATAATATAATTTCAATCTAGTTCTAGCCCCATATTGAAAAAATCACTCATAATAGTGAACGGTGCATACCAATTGATATTTAATTAACCAATAACTATCTCCATACATGAATTTAATGACAAGAATGTTTTACCAACCTTTAAATACATCTATATAATGATATATTCCCGAAATTAATTTATTAAATATTTATAAATTTATTAAATAATATGTAATAACATTATAATATTATCAAGACCTCTTATCTCACACAACCTTCTTTCACTATTGTAACTAAAATCAAAACTCAAATAATTGAATTCATAAAATGATTTATGGTAAAGTTAAACATGTAGATTACATGATTCTATAAAAAATCCAATAAGAGATATCCATATGGGAGACTAGAAAGTATTATTGTAAGACCACAATGTTTGTTCCATCTTATCAGACCAATATTTTCATGACCTTGAAATTTTCTTCTAAAAATCTTGATTGAGATTCCTATTCTAGATTTAAGCCTCACAATATGATTATGTATAGTTTTTGGTTCTTGTTATTTAAGAATATCAAAATTTCTATAATAAAAGTTTTAAAATTTAATTGTCAAAATGTGTTCTTTTATTAGTAATAAATTCTTTATGAACTCTAAATATTTATAAGATATTTTACTTTATCATTTTAGTTATGCTGGATTTATGGATATTGGGAAGATAAATAGCCTCAACACTCTGGGAAAATTTTCTACAACTACATGTATATACTCATTTCAAGTTTATGAAGGGAATGGTCGCATGAAATTGGATCCCCACACAACAAAAATTTCATCCTCTAGATTTTTTTGGGAAATATCAGATATTTAATAACAATATTTTCAATAATATAAAACTTTTCATATCCTTTAACAAGACATTGAGAATACATAAGAAGGTTACTCTTTTAGAAACTAGCATGAAGTACATTATTTTAATTTATCTATATCCCATTGTATCCTCTCCTTAGTGGATAATTATAGCTCTCATATATTTGAATTATTCCCAAATCATCCATGAAACTCTATATATTACTATCAACACATATCCTAAAAATAAATTGATCATCCAAAAGAAAGTAATTTAATTAAATAATTTATTTCTTCTTTTAGTTTTATGAATTATCATTGGGGAAGAATTTAATATAATATAGTTTGTGTAATTTTTAAACTAGGTATATTTTAAAACTAAGGTATGAAATATTTTAGTATTAGCAGATGAATTATTTACCTCCATGGGTTCTTCATCTTGGGTACTAGGTACTATGGATAAGTGGTAAACAACCATATTTTTTTATCTATCACTAACCTTTATTTTTAATTCATATTTTTATAACTGAATTTTTTATATCATAAGTCCTGATTTTTATTCTTATTAATATATAAGATATTTAATAGAATAATTATCACTGAAGAACAAAATCATTGACCTACTTAGATATATCATTAATTTTTCTAGAGACAGAATGTCCTGAATGAACTCTTTTTTATTAGTTTTTTAATTTTTGGTAAAGTATCTAATATCTTACTATCATCATAAATCACATATAAGTTTCACTACATTATTTTCCCTCAAATTCCCCCATAAACAAATTATTGGCATTAGAATTCACTTAAAATGGGATATTGTAATCATGGACATGAATCACTAATGGGGGTATAATATTCTCTTTAAAAGGTTTTATGATTTTAAGAACCTTTCATTAGAATACAAATCTCAGACATTGACTAACATTGAGCAAAAATGCTTCTCCATTTTTGACAAATACTTGATTAATCTCTTATAAAAAACTTTCATATCCAAAAAAATATTATTTTAATTAACATTTTCAACTAAGTTTAACTTTTGGACCGCAAAAATTTTATCATTTTAAACATCATTCACCATATTTTAAAACACATTTAAAATTAAAAATCTAATTATAACCATTAAACAGATCTTTTCCACTCTAAATCCATATTTGTCTCTTTAAATATATCCCTAACATTTTTCCAAATCTGAAAGTTATTTTAAAAATTTTTTCCAACTATTTTAATGTCATCCATAAAAGATACATTTCTCAACTAAATAATATCTTGTAAAATGGCCATCATAAATATTTAAGAATTGGTTGGAGTACCAAAAAATTCAAAGGGAATTATCAAGTGTAAAATGACCCAAATAGACTAGTGAATGTTTTATTTTTCATGTCTTCAAGATCTAATGAAATATGATTATACCTAGAATAAAAAACAATAAAATATATGTAATCATTTCTATACATCCTCTCGTGAATTTTGTTTCAAAATATCATTGGGAAGTGTCAATTTGTAGTGTAATCATTGAGTTACCAAAATTATATTCATACCCTAAACATTTATGACTTTCTGATTTATATTTTATCATTAATTTAATTAGTATAAATAGTAACACTACTCTTCTTAGGGACCACATGGAAAAGACTATACAATGTTCCATATTATATTTGAACAATTATCATAGTTTTTAGAAAACTAATGACTTTCTACCTAACTAATTTTATGATTTTTTGGATAATAGTACTTTTTCCATAAATTCATTATTTCTGGTAAGGATTCATGGAGACTCTAGGCATTCATTAATAATTAATTATCCACATTATGTCAATTATAGTCCATCCAATCACAGATTTAAAGTCTCTCAAAAAATATATAAAACTCTACTTTTCGAATCCTCACATATTAGATGAGATGATGATAAAAACATAAATAAGTCACCAAAAAATAATATTCCTAATGATCAGGAGGGGATTTTATATCTATATTTTGTAATTTTTTACATGATAGAAGACACTTGGGTATATGAAGTCCATGTTCTTCTATGTGATTTAAAATTTGTTTTTGAAATTTGGAATGATTTTTAATTTGAATACTATAAATAAATTATTTCTTCATTTTCATTAAAAGAATATATCAGACATCTCTCTAAGTTAAAAATATATGTCATAAAATTCATTCTATAAAAACTATAAATTCATTTCAAGATAACTTTATCATACATATCAATATATTCCTCAAAATTATATATATGGAAAGGATCCTCATAATATTCGAGAAATTTATCAAGCCTGTAGATAGAAAATTGATCATATAAAATTCCCATTTGAGTAAAAACCAAACTACTAAATTTCTATAAAAAACTATCAAGATTATTAATTTTATCAATGTCAAAAAATTTGGGGAGAATTGATTTAAAATTCCAAAGTAATTATTAGAATCATGGATTATTTATTTTTTTCCTCTTCAATAATATCAATAGATTTTAATAATTTTAGAAAATCAAATATCCAATTTGTCCCTCTATAAATAATTTTTTTATCATTATTTTAAGAAGTAAACTCTTATTTTTTCCCTTTAAAATTAAATTTTTTTTACCATTATGAACAATAATTATATCTCCTTCAATTTACAATAAAATAATACATAGAATTTTAGGTAATTCCATGTCACAATCTATATCACGAATGAAAAAATAAATATCAAAATATAGATTCTTTACTCTAACTAGAAAATCATTATCTCTCCCAATATGGTGAGTAATTGAAAAATCAACAAATTGTAAGACCAGAGTAGTGAGATTTGGTACTAAAAACCTCAATTGTATAAATAATGAAAAATAGATAGGATTTAAACTCACTCCATGTTCACATATATAGTAGTATATGACTCATTATCATTATCTTCAGGGGAGGAAAAAATTATTTTTGTCCTCAATATATGGGGTGTCCAATTCTGTAGGAAAACATTATACACATTTCTGAGTTTATATGATGAAATTCAACTAGAGTGTTTATTTGAATAGATTTTCATTGGTGATTTAATTTAGTATGGGTTATGATCTAAGGCCTCAAGGAAATGAATCGTTATTTGAATATGTTAATCATGTCCACCGAACATGTGAAGATTCAGTTAATAATTTATCATTTAAATTATATTAATGAATTGAATGGTTTAAGAAAGTTTCCTCATAATTGGTGGTATCCCAATAATTTCTCCTCCCATCAATTTTCTTGTATTATCATCCATGTTTTTTAGGTGTTTTTATCATGTTTTGTTAGATGAATCTATAGGTTTCAATGTTCCTATAGTGCGGTAATAAATATATTTAACTTCATCATATTCCAAATTCAGGGTTTCAGTTTCATCCATATTTTTATTTTAGATATATTTAAGATCATTTCGGTCTTATTTATTAAATTAAAGACCACTCATAACTATTATAGACAATACATTCTCTCTAGGATTTATTTCAATGTTTCTTGGATGTTTACCATTATCTACACCTCTAAAATCTCTAAACAATTTACATATTTCTAACATATTTTTTTAACTCATCATCTATTTTTACTTTATCTTTTTTATTTTGAACCATTTATGAATAAAAATTAATTATAAATTATTTAAATAGATACATGAATTCATTATTTGATCTACATTATTCTGTATTTCGTGTTTTTAAATTTTCTCCAAATTTGTTGATGAAATCATGGTAGTGTAACATGACTATGCACTCCCTTATCTTTCCAATAAAGGATATCACAAATCCTATAGACATGGTTTTATGAATTTTAAAATGAATCATACATTGGTTGAATTATAGGAAAATTCCAAAAAAAATATTTCATTCTCAAGTACCTAGGAATGCATATTGTTATTGTGAAAACATGAATTAAAATATCCTAAAATTTCAAAATGGTGAAATTACTCTTTTAGTTTGTTTTGATTATTTTTTGGGTAAAAACCAGTGGATTGGAACATTACTTGTATAAGTGGATTGGTTTCCTTTCTAATAATATTTTTTCTCCCATTACACCAATTCAATGAATTTTTTTCCTAAGTGTTGAAGATTTGCTTATGTTAATTTGCATTTGTTTCACTTATGATCCCTGTAAAGGGACTTTAACCATCATTTAGAGGTACAATGTAAAGATATTCAATAATTTTTCATGAGAAATTTTTGTTTGAATTTATGTTTGGGATAATATCTACATAAACCCATGAATCGATCACATTGCTCGTTAAACATTTTTCCCTCATCTTTAGAAATCCTAGGATTATGTTTCTTATTTAAGTGATCATTCTATTGGAAAAAAAATCATGAAAAAAAATTATGTACTTGATCCCATGTGTCACAAACATGACTTATTATAAAGGTAAATTTAATTTAATTTCCCTTCATGATTTTTTTGGTGTTTCTAAAGCTTTTATGGGGGAATGGGTGAGTTTTCTTGAATTGGGCCAAATTGTGATCCCAATTCCAAATTTAAAAATAAATTGTGATTCATTTATAACTCTTTCATTTTAAACATTTTTCATCCATTACAGTTCCTACTTGGAATACCTTTACTTAGGAACACCACCAATAAATTTGGACCATTTATAAATCTATAAGCATGGTGAATTTGATTTTTTATTTAAGGGATTGGGCCTGCCGGAAAGCCCATGTCCTACATTAATAACTTTTTTTAATTTTTTAAAAACTCATAGAATTTTTACATTTATTAAGTGATTACAACTATCCCCAGACACTACTTAGCTATGGCGCGCCCCCAGGCTCTCCCCCCTCAATTTTGAGCTCAATAGAATCTCGAAATTGGGTGAAACGTGTCTAGATTTCACAAATCGCCTAGATTTGAAGAGGTAAATTGATCCTTTCATAATGCCCTCAATTTTTTAATCTTTTTCCCACGTTCCTATTCCTAAATGATCTTATCGTATTCTTTCTAACCCCCTTTAAATTTTTAGCTTTTTTAAAATTCAGATATTGGTGGATGTTGGGTCGTTTTTTTCATGATTTTTTTGGGTAAGTTTTTCTCTCTTCAATTCATTCCTTCTCCTTAGGATTTCCTCCATCTTTCATGAATTTATTGAATTTACAGAATTTAGGGTTCGAACATAGGGTTTTATTTGGTGTATTTTGGATCAAATATTGTGGTGTAGGGATGGATTTAGATTCCTTGTAGTGCGGTGGTGGTGTGGTTCATGTTTTACACCAAGTTTTGAGGGATTCGACACTTTCGGTAGGTGGTTCCATGTGTAAACAATTATTTATGAGTTATCTTTCTATATTTATTCATTTTTGTATTCCTAATATGTTGGGTGTGGTGCGAAAACATTTTATGATTGATTTGGTTAAGTGTTTAATTTTATAGTATCTTGTTAACTTAAAATTTGATGTTTTAATGTGTAACTCATGGGGTATTATTTGGGTGTATTTTATAACATATTTAATTGGTTTACTAAATCTTTTTTGGCCTGAAAATTATGGTTTGGTAGTGTATTACTATCATGTGATTCTAAAAAGAGGGGTTTTCAATAGGGTTTATGTGTAAAACATTGTTATACTTCATGAGAGCATTTTATAAAAATGCGTGTTTTCATTTGTATCTTTTATGGTATTATTCAAGGTTATTTTTTAAAACTTGAAAGTTGTTGTATAAATGTCTCTAGGGATACAAATTATGTTTTGGATTATAATTGGTATGGTTTTTGTCTTAAACTAGGGTTTTGAAATGTGTTGTGTGCGCAAGACATAGTTACACCACTTGGGTTCTTTTTATGAAAATTTAAATGTTTTAGTTGGTTAAACAAAGTGGGTAAAGGGTGAATATGTAGTGCTTGTTGTGTGTGTTCACCTAATATGGGTTTTTGAAAGGTGACGTTATATTTTAATATTTCAAACATTTTTATAATGTTTTTTAAATTTCTGAAATGATTTATTAAATTGTGATGTTGGGGAAAAACATGTTTGTGGGATGTTTCATGCATGTTGGGTGATAAAATGATTTTGAAGGTAAAAGTTTATTATGTGGAATGTGTGTGTGGGATATTATGTGATTTTTATGACCTTGTAAATGTATTATAAAATTGTTTAATGTATTTTTGTAAGTTTTAAAGAAATGTGAATGTGTTGTGGGCTGTTTTGGTGTGAGCTGGATTTCAAAATCAATATGAATGAAAAGTGGACTTTTGTGACTTTTGTGGTATACATGTGGGATTTTGGTGAATTTGTGATGTGTAAATTATATATTCATGTGCAAAGTATATTTCTTGAGTTGTTTAACTTGTTTGAGCACAAATGGAAAACCCGGGTATATAGGTGGGTGGATGTGTACTAGTATGCTAGTGAATCCGTGGGGTTTGACCTAAGTTTCACTTAGCAAGATTGGCACTTACAACTTAAACTAAAATATGATGATGATTATTGGGGACCAATTGGTCATGGTTATGTTCTCTACTAGTGGCTCAGACATTAGAATGGATATTTGTGATGGTTACTCTCACTGAGATACGATGTACCTGGGACCCACAACGAGATAGTGCCTAGGGGTTATTTCCTATTGCTTGTGCTCATTAGATACATTGTGCTTAATGTTGGCATATGGTATGGTTGGATGAAAAATTCAGTAGTGTTTACATTATTTCTAAAATTGTTTATTCTTAATGATATCCCACTTGAAAACTGTTTTAATTTTTATGTTGCTTCTTTTAGAAATTGTAACTAGAATTTCTTGTTTAGGAAAACATGCAAGATTTTCATCATTGAATTTTTATCACATGGAATATCTTTGTGGTGGTATCCTACTAGGCATTTTATCAAACCCTACTTATACCCTTGGGTGTATGTATACTTGGTTATTTTTTCTGTCACTGGTTGGGTACAGTTTTTAGTGTTTGTGGTCCGAGATTCAAGCAGGTCCTTAGGGGTGAAGTCTTGTGGGGATGGCTTGAGGGAGGTACCTATTTCAATGTGGAAGTTCTTGTACTATCCTTATTTGTATTTGTACCTTTTTAATGGTCATTAATAATAGTTTTAACTTATTTAATTTAGTTCTGAAATTTTGTAAAACATGATTTTAGTTGAAAAGTCCAGATTTATTTTATTTGGGTTGTTTGTTGTTTAATGTTTATAAAATCAGGTAAATCTTTCCAAATTCTCATTATATGATACCTGGGCACGTTTTTAAGCTCATGGGTATTGGAAACTTCCTTCGGTCCTTATCACGGGCCGGGTTTGGGGCCGCGTTCGACGGCTACCAGATTTGTTTTGTGACAAAATGGTATCAAATGAGGTTCTGGTTATTTCTTTGGGTCGTGTTATTTGGGGAACAGTCGGGATAGTTTGGAGTTAGTATTTTCGGGACATGGTATTCTGGTTATGGGTAGTGTGCCTGATCACCACACCTCATTACGGGATTCAATTATCGAGGGGAATTTTGGACATATCTAATTACTTTGGTTTTTTTGTTTGATGATGATTAGGGGAAATGAAAAGTGAGTTGGGTTAATGGTCTCAGTGAGCTCACAGGGCCTGGAAATCCATGTAGAGCTGGGAATTTTTCCAACAACACTATCTGTGACAATGATGTGATTAGAATATGTCTACCAACCATATGTCAATGTCACCCACTAAAACTAGTTTCCTCTAGCATTATCTTGTGTTCTTTAGTTTTGAAATCATAGAACATTGGTTTTAAAGTGACTTGGTTTTAAGAAGTGTAAGGTTTTTGTGAAATTATTTTCAAATAATTAATGATTGGTTTGATTTATGAAATGGTGGAACTTAATTTTCATGATTATTTTGAAATGGAAAATGGTGTTCTTACACCTCTTTTGAAAGAATAAACTATACAAAAGTTGGTTTTGAAAAAGTGTTTCCAAAAGAGTTTTATAAACAATAAAAGGATGTTTTAATGGGATGAGATGATATGAAATTTATGTGAATAGAATGAAAGTGAGTTCTTGTATAAATATTTGTGTCTTTGTGAAAATTTTAGTAAGATTTGAATTGGGATTTTGATCCACTGGTTAGAGGTTTTGAGAAAAAGAATGTTTTGGTTGACCATTTTGGTTTTTAAAAGTGGGAAGAATATTTGTTTTAACCTTTTGTATTTCTGTGAGTGACCACATGAATGGGGTTATATGGGATGATGGATGGTTGATGGCATGAATAGATGAGTGTTGGGATGGATTTGAGGAGGGCTCCTGGTGTGGCACAAAAACATGCATGTGTGAGGCCCATGGGGTACCATTGGTAAATACGCTTACCGCTGAACTGTTTGTTTTCAAAGAAATGGTTTTAAAGAAAAAGATGATGTCTTGAGGAATAGATTGGGATGGTTTTTATTATGTGATTTTGAAAATGTTGATGTTGTGGGTTGTTTTGAGTCTAAGAACCCCTCCTGTTTCAACTGTGTTTTGGGTTTGGGTCTGGTCGGTAAGCTGTGTTGTAGGGACGGATAGTGGTCTCTTCTAAAAAATGTTTTGGAATGCCTTTACAGTGGTTCCATTCATGTTATTGGATCTGATTTTCAGTATGTCATAAACAATGGACCATCTTTTTTGGGTCCTTGGGTTCTATCGTTGGATAAGATATGCCCCATTAAGTGTTAGTGAACAACTGAAGTGCAACCCAGATTTTTTTGATGTTTGAAGACCCCCTAGTTGATCAATATAAGAAATCTTTTTCTTGATCATTTTAGATTGACTCTACATCCTTTCCTTTCATGGTTTTGTGTATTGTCATGACGTGACCCTACCCGGGCTTGAGCCGCAACTACCCCAAGCCTGCCTCTATAGGCCAAGGTCTGGAAACAAGCACCGAAGGCTAAACAACTCGGGGAGGGATTTGCTTGAGTACCTCTACACACACACGCAGCCCACTCAATGCAGAAATGCAGAGTAAAAGGAAAAATAAAGTACCAACTACTATAAACATCCACAAAAGTGCATTGACCACTAAACAGTACAATGTAAGTGCTAAAGGAAAACTGAAAAGAAAAGGGGAGAAACAAGCGCCAAACCAGAAAAGTGCAACAACTCGGCAACAGGTAAATGAAAGTAAAATAGCTGGGAGAGTCCCACACCTAGAACACAACTATAACCATTGCACGAGGTCCAATCTCCCAAACTCGTAACCTCCTCTGACATCACCACCAACCTGTCTGTCATCTGCAAGGGAACACCAAGTGCTGGAAAATCCCAAGCGGGGGTGAGTATAAAAATACTCAGTAGGATACCCCGAAGGATCAAGGGAGCAACAAAAGAGGTGGTGAAGGGGTATGCATTTGATCGAATAGGGAAAAGTAAAGGATTAGAACCGAGAGTGCAGCAAAGAGTACAGCTCAACCCACCAAGAAGAAGGAAGTAGACTCGTCCCAACACAAGGAGCTAGGAAATTTGAGAAGATGAACTTCTCATCGAGTCTTCTCTACCTATAACATGAGAGTAGAGTCATCCAACCACGAGAATCTAGACATGGAAAGCATGTGGCATACCCTGTGCATTTTTGCCTCTCCTGGAAGAAGAGTAACCAAAACCCAAGAAGTGGGTACTGGAATAAGGTATATACATATCAATGTGCTCAATCAAGAAACCCAAACAAGATCGTATGGGGATATCGATCCCGTAGCTCAGCCCAAGAAAGTTCGTAGCCCACATTCCCATAGGTAAACACCATTGATTCCCAGTATCCGCACGTCTGCCCCGAACTGCAAGACAAGGGGCTCAAATCACCGCACCTTGACATTATCCGCTTTAGGCAGCACTGACTCACCCACATGGTTTTAGGTCACGTCTCAAGGGCGCAATGTGGCAGGGATAGTGCCCCTCGTACTTGAGAGTTCATGGGAAAGTCAAACCACACCTTGTCATCGTCACACAGTCAAGAGGTCTGGTCAAAGTCAAAGTTGTCACATCACTGACCCGTACAACCAAGGGTCTCGCTCCGGTAATCACGGAGAAAAAATCCCCAGACTAGCCTAGTAGTAAGGACTGAGTCTGAAAGGAGTTGTTGGGTAACCCACTACCTAGTCTCTACTAGAGGATAGACCATAAGAGGTCATTGGGTGACCCACTGCCCAGTCTCTGCTGGAGGGTAGACCCTAAGAGGTCGACATGCGACCCACTGCCCGGTCTCTGCTAGAGGGTAGACCCAAATAGGTCGAGAGGTGACCCACTGCCCAATATCTGCTACTGGGTATACTCAGAAGAAGCCGATAGGCAACCCACTTCCCAATATCTGCTGGAGGGTAGACCCGGAAGAAGCCGACAAGCGACCCACTGCCCAGTCTCTGCTGGAGGGTAGACTTGGAAGAAGTCGACAGGTGACCCACTGCCTAGTCACTGCTAAAGGGTAGACTCGGAAGAAGCCGACAGGCATCCCACTGCCCAGTCTCTGCACCTGGAATTGGTCCGATAACTCAAGAATTCCATTGACATCATTGGGTGTTACCAACATCGCTACTGTGCATTGGTTCGAAGTGCATCAAAGGGACCTCCATCCAACACCGTTTCATGTTTCCACATTTAACTTGATCTCAAAAGAGGCTCCACATTCCCAAATGGATTACACTGTTACAGTCAATTCATAAAAACACGTGAGATAGACTACTTACTCGCCCGAAATGGACAACCAGTGAATATGGTACTATTCACCATAGCCATCCGATGTGGGGCACGCACCCCGACTCCGATACTCATCGGGCGAACTACGCCATCACAATATTCTCGTAAAAACATGATGAATCGACTATTCATATGCCCGAAACAGACACCTAATGAAAAATCCATAATAAGCTTCACACATATTAAGAGACGGCTCGTGGGCCCATGCCTCAACTCCGGCTTCAACGCCTGAAACCACCCTGGTAGATTTTTCCTCGATGCCAGGGTCACAATGTTGTTAACGGTGCCTAAAACGGACTCGGGATAAAAAAGTTGTAACTCCCCACATTATACGCAAACGGGGCCCTATGGGGCTAGCACTTTGAGCCCGAATTTAGGCAGGCGGATTTCACCATTGAAATCCCCTCGATAAAACACTTAGAAATGATTACTCAAACACCCTAAATGGATGTCGGGTGAAAAAGTGGTGTTCCACCGTAAAACGTGTGAGCTAGACCATGTGGGTCCCACACCTTGTATCCAACTCGAACGCTTCAAAAATCATCTCGAGAAGTCCGCACGAGGACTGGGGTCATGCTGCAGCTGACGGCACGTCAATCAGACATCCCAAGCAGATGTTAGGTCTGACGCAACAATTAATTATATTATATTATTAATTAATTAATTATCTGTGTTAAGCATTTCGTGCCTCCGAGCAACGAAACCAAACCACCATTGTTCCGAACGAACTTCAGAAGGTCCATCTCAACCCAGGACCACAGTGCCTCTGAAGGCACGTCAAACAGACATCCGGCTCGCAAAGTGCATCCATCGCGGATTTATTTAATAATTTATTATTATTAAATTAAACGTCTTTGGGTCACTCAACTTCAGGAATGGAACTGAAAACCCTGGAACCCACTTCAAACAGTCTTCCTCGCCGATATGAACTCACAGGCGGAGACGACGCATCAAACGGATGCGCCGTTTAAAAATTACCCCCCCCCCCCCGAATATAAGGGGGCCAATCGTGCCGATTCAAACCGTCATGAACTGCTGGCTGCGGCCCACTCCAGCCGCACCGAACCACCTTGGGTCCAATTTTCTTCTCATCATACCAGCCAAAGTCGGTCTCCAGGTTGCACCTGTAGGACCCGCGAACCGTGGGTCCCTGCTTCCTCTACACCCACGAGGCGCTGACCTCAGGGGTCTTCTCCGACCACGACAGGGCCACTGTTGCCCCTTGCCTGTAGCGCTCCGCTGCGACGTCGTCAAGGACCACTGGCCGTCTCTCTGCCGACATTGCCTGACGCTAGTGCCCTGGCTACCTAGAGCTCCCCCACTCGACTGCGCTTCCCCAGCACCGCCCGTCCTGTCTGAGCCATGCGCTCCCAGACTCGGGGTGATCCCCTACCAAATCATGTGCCATCCTCCTGCTATGCCACACCCGCAGCTGCAACCACCTCCACCCAGCTGCCCCGACACCACCCAACTACCTCAGCTCCTCCCAGAGCTGCCCCGTCTGCGCCTGCCACTCCCGACACCCGCATCTTGTCTGAACACCCAGCCGCATCCACTTCCTGACGCTTGAACCCCCGTTGCGCCACCCCGAGCTTCGGCCACCTCCTTTTCCAGATCCGGGACTTCCGACGGCCACCATCACTTCTCTGATGGCCCAATTCCAATTCCAAACATGGGTTCGGGATCATCGGGTAATCCCTTCACAACGCCTTCCCCCGATCGTTGATCTGACACGATTTGGAACATTTGAAAATTATAACGGATATCTATGAAGAACAGAATGAAGAACAGGGTTCCAAATAGAGATTAATGGTCGTGTTTTTGTGGCCATCGATAATTTTTGTGAATAAATGAGGGAAAATAAAAATTGAAACTAAAGTAAAAATTAAATCGGATCTCAAAAACAAAAGAGATCCTACCTCGTTGGATCTGTTCATCATTGGCGAAGCCTTCGTTGCGCTCCACCTTCGACCCGCCGAGGTTTCGGTGAAGATCGTCCCACGATCCAATGAAGAATGGCGAAGAACACTCGAGAGGGGGAGAGAGAGATATATATAGAGAGAGAGGAATAAAAATCCGTCTTCCTTCAAAACTTAGTGAATTTATAAAAAATCCACTAAAACTCTCCCAATGGGAGCGGATTCTGAAACCTCCTCGCCCGCCTATTTTATCTCACGCCTAGGAAAAATGCCCCATTTCAAACTCAATGGAAGTCTCAGATTTCAATTCCGAGACTTCGTTCGAATGTTATTCAAAAATAATGCCAGTGATAAAAATCACTAAGTGGAAATTTCAAATTGACCACTTAGCCCCTGGGAGACATCTTTCACAGCAGGCCCGCGCCCGCAACTTTTTCACCCCGCCTAGGGTAAATGGCATGTACCAGACTCAACGGTGCCCTTGGTTTTCCCATCCGAGAAACCTTTTACGAGATTCCTGAGTTCAACCACTAAATGAATAAATTAATTATTTAATTTATCCATTTCACATTCTGATAGCAAGCGAGGGGTCCAAACGCCCTGTGCTGACATGTTTTATGCCATTCCTATGGTAAACACCCTATTTGGGACCCATTAATACCCTCAGATTTCGGATAATAAACACTGTTTATGATTTATCCCATTTTTTTGGCCTTCCCAGTGTGAACGCACTGAAAATTTAATTCCTGCCACACCAGGGCACGGAATCACAGGCCGTCTGAAGGCGCTACCCTGGAATAACATCAAGAAATTTTTCTAAGCTTTTTATAGAAAAAACCAAGTTATTACATGTATCCTCTTATAGCAGGTGAGTTATCATTGATGTTTTAAAGAGACCTTAGCTTGTTAAGTTTCCAGATTTTCCTAAGGTGGAAGTGGTCTTGGGTTGTTAGCATGGATGAGTATCTGGATTATGTCTAAGAGGTCCTCTCAGTCCTATGTAGTCTCTTCAAAGAAGGAGTTCAAGTTAAACCACCAGTGTGGAAAATTTGGTTAAGAGAGGATATTGTGGACATTTCTAAAATTTTGTGTTGTTTGGGGATGTTTTATAAGGTCCCTCTCCATGCATTGTTTACATTAGTCGTAATGGTCATGTTCAGTGACTCCTTCTGATGTCATGCGCTCGATTGACTGTGAAGGTGAAATTCATGCAATACTCTAAGAGTCTTTGTTATGTTGGGAGAGTGTGTCCCTTGGAAAAACATCAAAATCTTCCTTTTTTATTGAGTAAGGTTTGTATAGGTTTTATTTACTTCTATTTTTTCTCACCTAAAGAAACAAGTTGTGATTTATGTGCATCTTCTAAGCCCTTGTTTTAGTGAAATATTGGGTTAGGGTAAAGTGAGTTTTGAATGTGTTATGTCTTGGCAATATTATCGAGGATTGCAGTATAGTTTTTGGTGGAACCAAAAGAATAATTCTTATTCAGGGGGTTTCCAAGGACTAATTGTGAGGTTGAAGATGCTTTGATCATTTCAGCTCCAGCGATAGGTCTCGGAGAGAACCTATCGTAGTTAGGGTAAATCCCTAGGTCGTTTAAACCCTTGTACAATGACATATCATTATTGTGAAATTTAGGAAGAGTTTAAACCTATGGTGTCATCGCCTTTCTTCAATTGTTCTCGTTCAGTGGAAATAGGTGGAGGGACTTGTACCCATGTCATTGCCTAATGCCATTCCCTCCCCCTTTCACTATGGGAAAAATGGGTATTTGCGACGGGTTATTTGCGACGAGAATAAATCCCGTCGCAAATAGTCCAGTTAAAAACTTATTTGTGATGGGGGTATTTACCCGTCGCAAATAAAAAGGCTTTTGCGACGGGATTTCTTTCCCCGTCGCAAATAACCGGCGGCGGTAAAAGGTATTTGCGACGGGAAAATATTCCCGTCGCTCATAGTATGTTATTTGCGACGGGACCCGTCGCAAATAACTATTTACTCGTTGACCGTAATTAATGCGGGCTAATGTATTTGCGACGGTACCCGTCACAAATAATCTAACCTATAAATACCCCCATCCGTTTTTTTCAAATCATTCTCATTCTCTATCTTCTCCTGCTCTCAAACTTGTGTTTCTAAAGCTGAGTTTTTCTTCAGTTTAATTATTTTCTTCGGAGCTGATATTAATGTTTTGAAGAACGATCATAGCAGATCAATTTTCAAGGTATTTATGTTCATTTTAATTTAATATTTATTTTTAATTTTTTATTAGTTTCTATTATTCTTAATTAGTTGTAATTTAATTATGTTTACATTGTTTTCTTACTTAATAAATTTAAATTATTAGTATTGATCATAGTTAATGGTAATTAGGAATAATTAGTAATAATTTTTAATAATTAAGAATAAATATTAATAATTAGTAATAAATACCAATAATTAGGAATAATAACATTATTACATTATTAGTATATTTTATTATTAATATTAAAATAATATAATTTTTTATATATATACAATTCTCTTTTCATCTGTGTTTTTACTGTCTTCAAATTTATTATTTGTATGTGGAGATAGAAAACGCACAGATGAAAGGAGAATTGTATATAAATCAGAAAATTATATTATTTTAATATTAATAATAAAATATACTAATAATGTTATTATTTGTAATTATTGGTAATTATTCCTAATTATTTGTAATTATTCCTAATTATTGGTAATTATTCATTTAATTACTAATAATTAGGAACAATTATCAATAATTATCAATAATTAAGAATATTTAGTAATAATTAGTAATAATTACCAATAATTAGTAATAATTAGTAATAATTATCAATAATTAGTAATAATTAGTAATAATTACCAATAAGTAGTAATAATTACCAATAAGTAGTAATAATTATCTATATTTTGGAATAATTAACAATAATTAACAATAATTAGTAATAATTAGTAATAATTACCAATAATTACCAATAATTAGTAATAATTAGTAATAATTACCAATAATTGCCAATAATTGCAAATAATTACCAATAATTAAAAATAATTAGGAATAATTAGGAATAATTAGGAATAATTAGGAATAATTAGGAATAATTAGGAATAATTAGGAATAATTAGGAATAATTAGGAATAATTAGGAATAATTAGGAATAATTACGAATAATTAGATATAATTAGGAATAATTAGGAACAATTAGGAATAATTTGGAATAATTTGGAATAATTAGGAATAATTAGGAACAATTATCAATAATTATCAATAATTATCAATAATTAGTAATAATTAGTAATAATTAGGAATAATTAGGAACAATTATCAATAATTATCAATAATTAAGAATAATTAGTAATAATTAGTAATAATTACCAATTAGTAGTAATAATTACCAATAATTAATAATACTTACCAATAATTTGGAATAATTACAAATAATTAACAATAATTTGTAATAATTTGTAATAATTACCAATAATTACCAATAATTAGTAATAATTAGTAATAAATACCAATAAATGCCAATAATTACCAATAATTACAAATAATTAGGAATAATTAGGAATAATTAGGAATAATTCGGAATAATTAGGAATAATTAGGAATAATTAGGAATAATTAGTAATAATTAGGAATAATTAGGAATAATTAGTCATAATTAGTAATAATTAGTAATAATTAGTAATAATTAGGAATAATTAGGAATAATTAGTAATAATTATTTATAATTAGTAATAATTAGGAATAATTAGGAATAATTAGGAATAATTAGGAATAATTAGGAATAATTAGGAATAATTACCAATAAATAGGAATAATTACCAATAATTAGGAATAATTACCAATAATTACCAATAATTACCAATAATTACCAATAATTACCAATAATTACCAATAATTACCAATAATTACCAATAATTACCAATAATTACCAATAATTACCAATAATTACCAATAATTAACAATAATTACCAATAATTACCAATAATTACCAATAATTAGCAATAATTACCAATAATTAGCAATAATTAGCAATAATTACCAATAATTAGCAATAATTAGCAATAATTACCAATAATTTGCAATAATTACCAATAATTTGCAATAATTAGTAATAATTAGTAATAAATACCTAAAATTAGGAAAAATTAGAAAAAATTAGGAAAAATTAGGAAAAATTACCAATAATTAGGAAAAATTCTCAATAATTAGTAATAATTACCAATAATTAGTATTAATTACCAATAATTAGTAATAATTACCTATAATTAGTATTAATTACCAATAATTAGTATTAATTACCAATAATTAGTAATAATTAGGAATAATTACCAATAACTAGTAATAATTACCAATAATTAACAATAATTAGTAATAATTAACAATAATTAGTAATAATTACCAATAATTACCAATATTTAGTAATAATTAACAATAATTGCCAATAATTACCAATAATTGCCAATAATTACCAATAATTTCCAATAATTACCAATAATTAGTAATAATTACCAATAATTAGTAATAATTATGAATAATTAGTAATAATTACGAATAATTAGTAATAATTACTAATAATTAGTAATAATTACCAATAATTAGTAATAATTACCAATAATTAGTAATAATTACCAATAATTAGTAATAATTACTAATAATTATCAATAATTACTAATAATTATCAATAATTACTAATAATTAGTAATAATTAATAATAATTAGCAATAATTAGTAATAATTAGCAATAATTACTAATAATTAGTAATAATTAATAATAATTAGTAATAATTAGGAATAATTACTAATAATTAGTAATAATTAACAATAATTTGGAATAATTAGTATTAATTAGGAATAATTAGTAATAATTACCAATAATTAGTAATAATTATTATTAATTATCAATAATTAGTATTAATTACCAATAATTAGTATTAATTACCAATAATTAGTATTAATTACCAATAATTAGTATTAATTACCAATAATTAGTATTAATTACCAATAATTAGTAATAATTACCAATAATTAGTAATAATTACCAATAATTACCAATAATTACCAATAATCACCAATAATTACCAATAATCACCAATAATAACCAATAATTACCAATATTTTCCATTATTTTCCAATAATTACCAATAATTACCAATATTTTCCAATAATTACCAATAATTACCAATATTTTCCAATAATTACCAATATTTACCAATAATTACCAATATTTACCAATAATTAGGAATAACTACGAAAAATTATGAATAACTACCAATAATTTGGAATAATTACCAATAATTTGGAATAATTACCAATAATTTGGAATAATTACCAATAATTTGAAATAATTACCAATAATTAGGTAGAATTACCTTATTACATTATTTGTATATTTTATTATTAATATTAAAATAATATAATTTTCTATATTATATACAATTCTCTTTTTTTCTGTGTTTTTTCTGTCTCCACATGTAATATTGGCATTCTTTTTCAAAATTATCAACCTACTCGCCAATGGAGAGGTGAAAGTGAATGCCAATATTACATGTGGAGACAGAATGTGAAACACACAGATGAAAGGAGAATTGAATATAATATAGAAAATTATATTATTTTAATATTAATAATAAAATATACTAATAATGTAATGATGTTATTATTATATAATTAATATTTATGAAAAAAATTATATTAGTATTATTAAAAAAAATAAAAAATCAATATAATATTAAAATTATCAATATTTGTAACAGGTTTTGCTTTATTCTCAATATATTCAATTCTTGCTTGAGTGTTTTTTCTAACAAATTATTCAAAACCAGTAATACTTTTATATTTTATAGAAAAATATGGAACAACAAGGTCGTCAACAGTCATTATTAGATGACCGCATATGGATAAATCAACGTAGAAATCCAAATGGTTCTGGTTTAAATCCAGTATATATAGAGGGTGTGGAGATTTTTTTATCATTTGCGGCATCAAATACAGAATTTTTTTCAGAAGGAAAGATAAAATTCCCTTGTAGAAAATGTGCATTGAGAACGTTTGACACGTTTGACAATGTGGGGGAACATCTCTTGCGTTTTGGTTTTCAAGAAGATTATGTTTTTTGGTATCAACACGGTGAACGCAGTTCCAGAGAAGGTGATACCAACTTGATTCCGGATCCATCCCAGTTTCAAGATTTAGTACATGATGTTGCAGGTTCATCTGTTCAACATACAGAAACTCCGGATGATATAGCTTCAAATCCTGATTTGGGACCGTCTGAATTTTATGAGCTGTTGAAGTCTGCTGAGGATGCATTATATCCTGGCTGCAAGATGAGAAAATTAGAAGCAGTTGCAAAATTTATGGCTATCAAATCAGATAACGGAATGTCAAACACCTGTTTTGACCCGATATTTTCTTTTCTGAAAACACTGTTATCCGAAGGAAATGTTTTACCTGCAAATTACTATGAAAGTAAGAGGTTGGTTCGAAATTTGGGACTTACTTGTCAGAAGATTCATGCATGTTCAAATGACTGCATTTTATATTCTGGGGAAAATGAGTCGTTGGATAGTTGTCCCACATGTGGGCAACTGAGATATAAAGAAGGACAACACGGGAAGTCTGGTTTGATTCCTGTAAAACAGTTGAGATATTTTCCTCTTACATCCAGACTTCAGCGTTTATTCATGTCTAAGAATATAGCGACAATGATGTCATGGCATAAAGAGAATATTTCAACCGATAAAAGCTTGAATCATCCAGCCGATGGTGATTCATGGAAACAATTTGATAGAGTGCATCCATCCTTTGCTTTAGAAGCTAGAAATGTTCGACTGGGCCTTTCCACTAATGGTTTCTGTTCGTTTGGATCTTATGGTAGTCAATATTCATGTTGGCCGGTTTTTTTAACTCCGTACAATTTACCTCCATGGATGTTGATGAAAGAGCCATATATCTTTTTGACTTTACTAATAGTAGGACATCCGAAGAAAAATATTGAGGTTTATTTGAAGCCATTGATTGATTAATTAAATTTATTGTGGAGTACTGGTGTCAGTACATATGATGTTGCAACGAAACAGAATATCAGACTGAGAGCAGCATTGATGTGGACAATAAGTGACTTCCCGGCTTATGGGATGTTATCTGGCTAGATTACACATGGTCAGAAATCATGTCCTTACTGTATGGGAGAGAACAAAGCATTTATGCTCATTCATGGAAAGAAACCTTGTTATTTTGACTGTCATTGCAGATTTCTTCCAGCTGATCATCCTTTTCGCAGAAACAGATCTCATTTCAGAAAAGGAACAGTTGAAATGGATGGACCTCCAAAAATGCTCTCAGGTTCGGAGTTAAAATAAGTTTTATTTTCATTACCTCCCATCACTTTTGGTCCCACAATAAACCAACAGAAAATTTCTGTTTTTGGGAAAGAACACAATTGGATTAAACGTAGCATATTTTGGGATTTTCCATATTGGTCTGATTTGTTGGTCCGCCACATGTTAGATGTCATGCATATTGAGAAGAACTGTTTTGATAATTTGTTTCATACAGTTTTGGATACGCCAGGAAAGAGCAAAGACAATGTAAATGCACATTTAGATCTTGCCCAAATTTGCAGGCGTCCAGAATTGGAACTATTTGAGATTGTCAGAACAGAAAGGTTACTGAAACCAAAAGCAGATTATACACTGTCTAAAGAAAACCGTTTATTATTTTGTCAGTGGATTTCAGATTTGAGACTTCCAGATGGTTGTGCTTCCAATTTGGGTAGATGTGTAAAGAATGGTCATATTACTGGATTAAAAATTCATGATTGTCATGTTATAATGGAGAGAATTCTACCCATTGGATTAAGAGGTCTGTTGAATTCTGTGATTTGGGATTCCATAAAAGACACGTCTCATTTTTTTCGGGAAATTTGTGCGGCTACGGCAGATTACGATGCTTTAGGAAAACTTGAAAAAGATGTTGTTGTAATTATATGTAAACTGGAAAAAATATTTCTGCCGTCTTTCTTCGACTCAATGGAACATTTGATGTTACATTTTCCATATGAAGCCAAATGTGGAGGTCCGGTACAGTTTCGATGGATGTACCCATTTGAAAGATGCATGCAAAAATTGAAAAGAAAAGTACGTAACAAAGCATC
Source organism: Viscum album (assembly GCA_963277665.1). Taxonomy (NCBI): domain Eukaryota; kingdom Viridiplantae; phylum Streptophyta; class Magnoliopsida; order Santalales; family Viscaceae; genus Viscum; species Viscum album. The sequence continues at coordinate 1,541,687,980 of OY728161.1, read as the reverse complement.
TGTTGAAGGATCTATTGCAGAAGCTTATTTGCAAGAGGAAATATCTTTTTTCTGCTCCCATTATTTTGAATATGAGTATCCTTCAAAACACAACCGAATGGGACGGAACGAGAGGAATATTGATGAAATCGACAATCAATTATCTATTTTCAACCAGTCGGAGCTTGGTTTTGGTGGAGTTTATGAACGCTGGCTTTCAGATGATGAACATCAGAGAGCTCATACGTATGTTCTTCTCAACTGTGAAGAGATGACATCAGTTGTACTGTAAGTGTTTATATCACTTATTCTATCATTTATGTTACAGTAAATAACTTTGGTTTTTATAGGTTGTATGATAATCATATCAAGAAAAAAATTCCACAAATTACAGCAGCTGCTCTCGAAGAACGTCGACTGAAAAATTTCTCTCAGTGGTTTCAAAAACGGGTAACATAAATTCTTTATCTTTTAGAAACTCATTCAATGTATAGTTTACTATATTGATAATTATTTCACAAATTTTCAGGTTTCTCTACATGCTGATAAAATTGACAAACGGCTGTGTGTATTGAGTAACCCACCTTCCAAACTTGTTAAAACTTATAATGCATATGTGGTGAATGGATTTCGATTCCACACACATGCATATGGGGAATCAAAAAAAACAATGAACAGTGGAGTTAGCTTGAGAGGATCTCATCATCGAGAAAATGAAGTTGACTTTTATGGCATACTTGATGAAATCATTGAACTCTGTTATCTTGGACAACATTACATAACCATGTTCAAATGTTGGTGGTTGGATACAGAGAGAGGAGTGCGTGTTCATCCGACTCATGGAATCATCGATATTAAATGTAAAAGTGTTCTCGCAGTAAATGAACCATTCTTATTGGCTCAACAGGCATATCAAGTTTATTATGCAAAGTACTGTGCAACATCAAGAGACTTGACTGATTGGTGGAGTGTAATAAAAATCAAAATTCGAGACAATCAGTTTAGTCAAAGTGAATGTGCTTTCACTAATGTGCAAAGAATTGAAGTTTTTCAAGAGAGTACTCAAAATCAATCTTTTTTACAAAGAGACATGAGTATCGATGACGACACCCCACATTTAAGAGTCGGTGATGACGATGATGTTAATGATGTCACATATGAATTTGAAACGGTAAGAGATGAAGCAATTGTAACTCGAATGGATATCGATGATGTTGAGGAGGAATATGAAGATGACATTGACATATATGAAGATGATGATGAAGATGAACACTGATAGCATTCCATGGTATTTATATACAATCATAATATGTATATATGTATATATAATAGTAATTATCAATTATTTGCTAACATTAACATTTTCTGTTTCAGATGGACGACGCCACATTTCGTGAGTTGGCGGATGCTGACCTGACTTTTGATGCGGATGAGTTGCTGACAGATGACCCTCAGCCTGCAGGTGCTCCAGGGAGTACGCGGAGGGGGCGCGGTCTTGCACAATTTATGATTCCTGACCCCGTCCCCGAGCGACGTCCACGTCTTGGGTTTGATCCACGCACACGGAGGTGTGATAACCTGTGTGATAACCTGTGGATTTGACTAAGATTTCATTAATCTATTCACATAATAAATGTTTATTATTTTTTCAGCTTTCCGCATATAGCTGTCGGACAGGGCAGCGCTATTTTGCGCAACTATTTCTCTCAGCCGTGGACCACATGGGAGCAGATTCCCATTGATGTGCAGCAGGCCATGTTCGTCCATTGGTTAGTACGTACGTAAATAAATAATTTTTATTTTGAAAATTATTTCATTTCTAACTTGATATTTTGATTTATTTTTAGGGTTTATGGTATCCGATCGAGGATACCATGCGTGACGCCATCCACGAGGCATGGGAGGTGGCCATGCGTGATCGCCTTCGTCAGTTTTTGCACAATTTAAGAAAAGCTGCGATGAAGAAAGCAGGAGTGTCAGATTTTGAGGAGTCATGTAGAGCACACCGACCAGAGTATATTTCATCCCATGTATGGGATGGATTATGTGCGCACTGGGTTAGTGGTGCCTTTCAGAGGAGATCATCGGTGGGGAGGTAGAATCGGGGGAGACAGGAGGTGACTAATCGAGCTGGGAGTCGTTCTTTCAGTACTCATAGACATCATCTAGTACGTACATTATTTATAAATATTTTATATAACTATAAATATTAACAGTTTATTTTTTATTCTTATAGGCTGTCGAGCACCCCGATATTATAGAGTACGATGTATATCAGAGGATGTATAGTGATCCTGCTACTGGGGAGCTCAGAGGTGATCGTCAGCATCACATCGTGGTCAGTATTATTTGTTTTCAAGTTTAAAAATTAACTGCATATAATATATTCACAATTTTAATTTTAAATTGCAACTATAGGAGTCATATGAGGCCGCAGCGGCACAGGCCCGGCCTGAGATTCAGGCCGAGTCATCAGATCAGACCACTGCCCGTCAGTTCGATGAGGCGGCATGGATGCAGGCCTCCCAGTATGCCTTCGAGAAGGGCCGGGTAGTTGGTATCGGCTCTCGACTGACTCCCGGAGATTATTAGGGCAGTGCTGCGATGTCGGCGTCCAGCTCGAGAGGAGCTCGTGCATCTTCTTCTACACAGTATGAGGATCAGTTGCGATCTCAGACTGCACAGATAGAGAGTCTCTGACAGGAGCAAGAGCAGATGCGTCAGCAGCATGAGGAGGAGCGTCGACGCCAGCAGCAGCTGTACGAGGAGCAGGCGAGTCGGTGGCAGCAGCAGCATCAGGAGCAGATGAAGTACATGCCCCGACTCACTCATGCTTTAGGGATGGAGTTTCCTCCACCACCATCTGCAGATCCCCCACCTCCCCCCCCCTCCTTCAGATTAGAGTTTGTATTTCTGTTATAAAATTTTTGAAATCAAAATATATTTTTTTCTATTCGTAGTTTCTGTCTCATTATAAAATATTAATAATATTATATTTTTAAATAACAATATTAATATGAATAATAATATTATTTATATTTTATAATATTAAATTTTATATATATATTAAAATTTTATAATATTATAATTTAATTATATTTTTTGTAATACTTGAATTATTTTAATATTTGAATGTAAAATAATTCTATTATTTATATATTAATTAAAATAACTTATTAATATTTTTTTTATTTATGAATTATAATTGTAATATTATTATATTAATTAAATCATTTATTAATATTCTATTATTTTTTATTTTTGAATTATAATTCTACTATTATTATAGTAATTAAAATAATTTATTATTTTCATTTGTAAATTATAATTCTATTATTATATTAATTAAAATAATTTATTAATAATTTATTTTTTTTTATTTTTTTATAGTATTTGGGACGGGATACTATACCCGTCGCAAATACTAGTATTATTAATAGTTTTTTATTTTTTTTAAAAATAGTATTTGCGACGGGATACTATGCCTGTCGCAAATACTAGTATTATTAATAGTTTTTTATTTTTTAAAAAAAATAGTTTTTGCGACGGTACCATCGCAAAAGGTATTTTAAAAGTTTTTTACAAAAATACGGAATACTATTTGCGATGGGGAGAATGACCATCGCAAAAAAAGGCTTTAGCGACGGGCCCGTCGCAAATAAGTGTAGTTGCGACGGCGTTTTCAGCAACGGGCCAGTTGCGACGGGACCCCGTCGCAAATGCCCCGTCGCAAATACCTGTTTTTCTAGTAGTGTTTGGTTTCCACTGAGTCATTGGAGAATGGTTGGAAATTTGGCTAGACAGTTTGAGCAAAAATTTTGTGCATGATTAATAGTGATAGGGTGCTAGGAAGCCACGTGGAAAGAATGATCTGGAATGTTAGTGCACAGTTTCCCAAACCATGTGGACTAACAATGCGCCCTTCCCAAATCTTCAATTTTTTCTGGGTCATTCTGTGTCGGCCCATGCTGGTTGGTTAAGATGGATGGTTATTATAGTGGGGAGACCCACTATGATTATCAAGTATTTTCCATTATAAATTTTGAATGGAAGTCTACCCTTTATACTGGGGAGTCCGTTCAGGCCTTCCCTTTTTAGTATTCTGATTCTGTCTTAGAAATATCTAGGTTGTGTCTTCTGGTGGGGAGCCTATTTTTGTCCCCCCGCACCAATAACTCAGATTTATCCATGTTCTTGGATTGGTGGTAGATAGTCTCATTTGGAACTATCTAGAAACAAACATATTCCTTGAGTAAATGTTGTTATTGGAGATCACCCAATGGTTTAGTTAAATGAAGTCAAGTGTAACATTGTTTCAAGTTGTTTTTCATTTAGGTGAATTGCTTTAGTCTTGTTCGGATATGTGTTTGAAGAGTTTTCTTTTTGGATAAAGTATGAATGTGATTTATCATTACAGGAATGTGTTGTATGTTTTTTTATATTAATCTTTCCTTAATTGATCATTTTAGGTGTTTTGGCCTATGGGGGCGAAGCATGGCAGAGAAGTACATCTTGGTTTATCAGTTGGGTTTGGTTTTTGTATTTGGACTTACTGTGGATATTTGGGGACGAATTTTTTACATGTTAGGGATAATTGTAACAATAATGACTTATTATAAAGGTAAATTTCATTTAATTTCCATTCATTCTTTTGTTTTGGGGGTTTCCCAAGCTTTTATGGAGGAATGGGTGAGTTTTCTTGAATTGGGCCAAACTGTGAGCACAATTCCAGATTTAAAAACAAATTTTAATTCATTTATACCTCTTTAATTTTTCAACTTTTTTGATCCATTACAATTCCTACATAGAAACCCTTGTCCTATGAACACCACCAAATAAATTTGGACCATTTAGAAATCTAGAATTATGGTGGATTTGAGTTTTTATTTAAGGGATTGGGCCTACCCAAAAGCCCATTTCCTACATTAAAAAGTTTTTTAAAATTTTTTATAACTCATTAAATTTTTAAGTTTACTCAGTAATTCCAACTCTCCCCTGAGACCACTTACCTAAGGCGCGCCCCCATGCTCTCCTACCCCAATTTGGAGCTAAATATAATCACGAAATTGGGAAACAATTCTCTATATTTCACAAATCGCTCAGATTTGAAGAGGTAAATTGATCTTTTCATAACTCCCTTTAATATTACTATTTTTCCCCGATTCTAGTTCCTAAATGATCTTATCATCTTATTTATAACCCCCATTAAATGTTTTTCGGTTTTAAAATTCATATACTTGTGGATTTTGGGTTGTTTTCTTCAAGATTGTTTGGGGTAATTGTTTTTCTCTTCAATTCATTCCTTCTCCTTAGGGTTTCCTACCTCTTTCATGAATTTATAGAATTTCCAGAAGTTAGGGTTCGAACCTAGGGTTTTATTTGGTGTATTATTGATCAAATATTGTGGTCTAGGGCTGGATTTAGCATCCTTGTGGTGCGGTGGTGGTGTGGTTCATGTTTCGCACCATGTTTTGAGGGATTCGACACTTTCGGTAGGTGGTTCCATGTGTAAACAATTATTGATGAGTTAGCTTTCTGTATTTATTTATTTTTTTATTACTCATATATTTGGTGTGGTGTGAAAACTATTTATGATTGATTTGGTTAAGTGTTTAATTTAATAGTTTCTTTTTAACTAGAAATTGGGGGTTTTCATGTGTAAATCATGGGGTATTATTTGGGTGTATTTTATAACATATGGAATTGGTTTACTAAATCTTTTTTGGCCTACCAATTATGGTTTGGAAATATATTAGTTTCATGTGGGCCAAAGAAGAGGGATTTTTAATAGGTTTGGTGTGTAAAACATTGTTATACTTGTGAGAGAATTTTATGAAAATGTGTCTTTTCCTTTGTATCTTTTGTGGTATTATTCAAGGGGATTTTATAAAACTTGAAAGTGGTTTTATAAATGTCCCTAGGGCTTCAAATTATTTTTTGGATAGGAATTGGTATGGATTTGGTCTTAAAGACGGTTTTGAAATGGGTTTTGTGTGCAAGACATAGTTACACCACTTGGGTTCTTTTTATGAAAATTGTTAATGTTCTAGTTGGTTAAAAAAGTGGGAAAAGGGTTAATATGTACTATTTTGTGGGTGTGTGCTCACCTAATATGGTTTTTTGAAAGGTGAAGTGATTTTTTATGATTTCAGACATTTTTAGAATGTTTTGTAAATTTCTGAAATGTTTTATTAAATTGTGATGTTGGGGAAAACTTGTTTGTGGGTTATTTCGTGTATGTTTGGTGATAAAATGATTTTGAAGGTAAAAGGGTATTATGTGGCATGTGTGTGTGGGATGTTATGTGATTTTTATGACCTTTTAAATGTTTTATAAAATTTTTTAATGGATTTTTGGAAGTTTTAAAGAAATGTGAATGTGTTGTAGGCTATTTTGGTGAGAGTTGCATTTAAAAATCAATATGTATGAAAAGTGGAATTTTATGACTTGTGTGGAATACATGTGGGAATTTGGTTACCTTTTGTGTGGAAATTATATTTCAATGTGAAATTATATTTCTTGACTTGTTGGACTTGTTTGAGCAGAAAGGGAAAACCCGGGTCTCTATGTGGGTGGACATGTAATTGTATGCTAGTGAATCTGTGGGGTTTGGCCTCAGTTTCACATAGAAAGATTGATGCTTACAACTCTAACTAAACTATGATAATGATGGTTGGGGACCACTAGGTTATGTGTATGTTCCCTACTAGTGTCTCGTGCAAGAGAACAAATATTTGTGATGGTTACTCTCACTGAGATACGATGTACCAAGGACCCACAACGAGCTAGTGCCTAGGGGTTATTTACTATTGCGTGTGTTCATTAGTTACATTGTGCTTACCATCAGCATACGGTATGGTTGGATGGAGAATTCTGTAGTGTTTAAATTATTTCTAAAAGTGTTGATTCTTAATGATAGCCCACTTAAAAACTGTTTTAAATTTTATGTTGCATCTTTTAGAAATTGTAACTAGAATTTCCTGATTATGAAAACATGCAAGATTCTGGTCTCTAAATTTTTATCACTTGGAATCACTTTGTGGTGGTATCCTACTGGAAATTTTCTCACACCCTACTTACACTGTTTGGTGTATGTAAACTTGGTTATTTTTGTTGTCACAGGTTGGGTAAAGTTTTTAGTGTCTGTGGTTCGAGTTTCTAGAAGGTCCATTGTGGTGAAGTCTTGTGGGGATGGCTTGAGGGAGGCACCCCTTTCCATTTGGAGATTCTTGGGCTATCCTCGCTCGGTTTTGTACCTTCGTAATGGTCTATAAAAATAGTTTTAACTTATGTAATTCATTTATAAAATTTTGTAAAAGACGGTTTTAGTTAAAAAAATCCATATTTATTTTATTGAGTTTGTTTGTTGTTTAATGTTTATCAAATCGGGTAAATCATTCCCAATTCTCATTATATGATACCTGGGAACTTTTTCCAGCCCATGGAGATCCAGAACACCCTTCGGTCCTTGTCATGGGGCGAGTTTGGGGCCGAGTTCAGTGGCTACGAGACTTTGTTCGTGACAAAATGGTATCAAAGGAGGTTAGGTTAATTCATTGGGTCGTGTTATTTGGGGAACAGTCAGGATAATTTTAAGTTAGTATTTTTGAGACATGGTATTATAGTTATGGGTAGTTTTCCTGATCACCACACCTCATGATGGGATTCAAGTCACCAGGTTAATTTAGTACATATCTAATTCCTTTGGTTTTCTTCGTTTGATGATGATTTGGGGAAATGAAAAAAGAGTTGGGTTAATTATCTATGTGAGCTCACAGGTCCTGGAAAGCAATGTGGAGCAAGGAATATTTTAAATAACACTATATATGATAGTGAAGTAATTGGAATATGTATTCCAACCATATTTACAAGTCACCCATTGATACTAGTTTCCTCTAGCATTCTCTTGTGTTCTTTAGTTTTGAAATCTTGGATCTTTGGTTTTAAAGTGACTTGGTTTTAAAAAGTGTAAGGTTTTTGTGAAATGATTTTCAAATAAATATGTATTGGTTTTATTTATGAAATCGTGGAGATGAATTTTTATAATTATTTTGAAATGGAAAATGGTGTTCTTACACCTCTATTGAAAGCAGAAACAATATAGAAGTTGGTTTTGAAAAAGTGTTTCCAAAAGAGTTTTCTAAACAATCAAAGGGTGTTTTAATGGGATGAGATGATATGAAATTAATGTGAATAGAATGAAAGTGAGTTCTTGCCTAAATGTTTGTGTCTTTATAAAAAGTTTATTAATATTTGATTTGGGATTTTGATCTCATGGTTAGCGGTTTTGAGAAAAAGGATGTGTTGGTTGACCGTTTTGGTTTTGAAAATGGATAGAATATTTGTTTTAACCTTTGGTATTTCTGTTAGTGGCCACATTCATGGGTTTATATGGGATGATGGATGGTTGATGGCATGAATGGATGAGTGCCAGGACGGATATGAGGAGGGTTCCCGTTGTGGCACATAAACATGCATGTGTTAGGCCCATGGGGTACCATTGGTGGATACGCTTACCGCTGAACCGTTTGTTTTAAAAGAAATGGTTTTAAAGTAAAAAATGATGTCTTGATGAATAGTTTCGGATGGTGTGTATTATTTTTTTATGAAAATTTTGATGATGTGTGATGTTTTGATTCCAAGAACCCCTCCTGTTTGAACTGGGTTTTGGGTTTTTGTTTGGTATGTATATTGTGTTGTAGGGATGGTTAGTGGTCTCTTTTGAAAAATGTTTTGCGATGCCTTTACGGTGGTTCCATTCATGTGTTTGGATCTGGTTTATGGTATATCTTGACCAATGGACCATCTTGGTTGGGTCCTTCGGTTTAATCATTGGATAAGGTACGCTCCATGAAGGGGTAGTGCACAACTGAAGTGAAACCCGGATTGTTTCGCCGTTTGAAGACCCTCCAATTGATCAATATAATTAATCATTATCTTGAGATTTTTAGATTGGGTCTACACCCTTTCCTTTCATGGTTTTTTATCCTCTTATAGTAGGAGAGTGATCATGAGTGTTTTAAAGAGACCTTTGCTTCTTGGGTTTCAACATTTTCTTAATGTGGAAGTGGTATGGGGTTGTTAGAATGGATGAGTATCTGGATTATGTCTAAGAGGCCCCCTCGGTCCAATGTAGTCTTTTCTAAGGAGTTCATGTTAAACCACCATTGTGGAAAATGTGGTCATGAGAGGATATTATGGTCATTTCTAGAATTGTGTGTTTTTTGGGGATGTTGTATAAGGTCCCTCTCCATGCATTGTTTATATTAGTCATAATGGTCATGTTCGGTGACTCCTTGTGATGTAATGTTCTTGACTGACCGTGAAGGTGAAATTGATGCAATACTCTAAGACTCTCTGTTATGTTGGGAGAATGTGTCCCCTTTAAAAACATAAAAATATTCCATTTTTTTGAGGAAGGTGTGTATAGGTGTTATTTACTTCTATTGTTCCTCACCCGAAGAAACAAGGTGTGATTTATATGCATCTTTTAAGCCCTTGTTTTAGTGAAATATTGGGTTAGGGTAAAGTGATTTTTTAATGCGTTATGTCTTGCAAATCTTATCAGGGATTATAGTGTAGTTTTTGGTTGCACCAAAATAATAATTCTTGTTCAGGGGGTTTCCATGGACTAACTGTGAGGCCGAATATGCTTTGATCATTTGAGCACCAGCCATAGGTCTCAGAGAGAAGCTGGCTCATAGTTAGGGGAAATCCCTAGGTCGTTTAAACCCTTGTACAATGACATATCATTAGTGTGAAATATAGGAAGAGTTTAAACCTATGGTTTCATCATCTATCATCAATTTTTCTTGTTCGGTGGAAATAGATGGAGGGCCTTGTACCCATGTCATCGCTTAATGGAATTCCCTCCCCCTTTGGTTTCCAATGATTCATTAGATAATGGTTGGATATTTGGCTAGATAGTTTGAGAAAACATTTTGTGCGTGATTAGTAGTGACAGTGTGCCATGAAGCCACACGAAAAGAAGGATCTGCATAGTTAGTTCATAGTTTCCCAAACCATGTGGACTAACCATGAGCCCTTCCCAAATGTTTAAATTTTTTTGGGTCTTTCTTTTCCAGCCCATACTGGTCGGTTAAGATGGTTGGTTCTTATGGTGGGGAGACCCACTATGATTCTCATGTGTGTTCCTTCATAAATATTTAATGGAAGTCTACCCTTTGTACTAGGGAGTCCGTTCATGACTCCACCTTTTAGTGTTCTAATTTTGTCTCGAAAAAATCCTGGTTGACTCTTCTGGTGGGGAGCCTATTTGTGTCCCCCCGCACCAATAACTCATATTTATCCATGGTCTTGTATTGGTGGTAGGTAGTTTCATTTGGAACTATCTAGTAACCAAAACATTCCTTGAGTAAACATTGGTCTTGGAGATCACCCAATGGTTTAGTTAAATGAAAGTTAGTGTAACCTTGTTTGAAGTTGTTTTTCATTTCGGTGAATTTCTTGAGTCTTGTTCGGATAATTGTTTGAAGAGTTTTCTTTTAGGATAAATTATGAATGTGATTTATCTTTACAGGAAAGTGGTGTATGTTTTTTTGTTGATATTAATCCTTCCTTTATAGATCACTAGAGGTTTTTCAGACTTTGGGGGAAAAGCATGGCAGAGAAGTATATCTTGGTTTATCGGTTGGGTTTGGTTTTTGTATTTGAAATCACTGTGGATTTATGGGGATATAATGTTTAAATGTTAGGGAGAATTGTTAAAATAATGACTTATTATAAAGGTAAATTTCATTTAATTTCCATTCATGCTTTGTTTTGGGGGTTTCCCAATATTTTATAGAGGAATGGGTGAGTTTTCTTGAATCGGGCCAAACTGTGAGCCAAATTCCAGATTTAAAAACAAATTTTGATTCATTTATAACTCCTTAATTTTTCAACATTTTTCATCCATTAAAATTCCTACATGAAATCACTTGACCTATGACCCCCACCAAATTAATTTGTACCATTTAGAAATCTATAATTATGTTGTATTTGAGTTCTTATTTAATAGATTGGGCCTTCCCGAAATCCCATTTCCTACATTAAAAAGTGTTTTTTATTTATTTATAACTCATTCAATTATTAATTTTATTCATAGATTCCACCACTCCCCCATGACCACGTACCTAAGACGTGCCCCCATGCTCTCCTACCCCAATTTGTAGCACGCTATAATCGCGAAATTGGGAGAAATATCTCTTTATTTCACAAATCGCCTAGATTTGAAGAGGTAAATTAATCCTTTCATAAATTCCTCTAGTATTACTCTATTTCCCCCATTATAGTTCTTAAATGAACTTATAATCTTCTTTATAACCCCCCTTAAATGTTTAGAGGTTTTAAAATTCAGATACTTGAAGATTTTGGGTCGTTTTCTTCAATATTGTTTTTGGTAAGTGTTTATCTATTCAATTACTTCCTTCTTCTTAGGGTTTCCTACCTCATTAATGAATTTATAGAATGTAAAAAAGTTAGGGTTAAAACCTAGGGTTTTATTTGGTGTCTTTTTTGTCAAATATTGTGGTCTAGGGCTGGATTTACCAACTTTGTGGCGTGGTGGCGATGTGGTTCATGTTTCACACCACGTTTTGAGGGATTCGACACTTTCAGTAGGTGGTTCCATGTGTAAACAATTATTGATGAGTTAGCTTTCTGTATTTATTAATTTTTTTATTACTCATATGTTCGGTGTGGTGTAGAAACTGTTTATGATTGATTTGGTTAAGTTTTTAATTTTATAGTTCAATTTTAACTTGAAATTGGGTGTTTTCATGTGTAACTGAAGGGGTATTATTTGGGTGTATTTTATAACATATGGAATTGTTTAATAAATCTTTTTTGGCATGAAAATTATGGTTTGGTAATGTATTAGTGTCATGTGGGACTAAAAATATGGGTTTTGAATAGTTTTTGTGTGTGAAACTTTGTTATACTTATGAGAGAATTTTATTAAAATTGTGTTTTCATTTGTATCTTTTGTGTTATTATTCAAGGTGATTTTATAAAACTTGAAAGTGGTTTTATAAATGTCCCTATGGCTGAAAATTCTGTTTTGGATAGGAATTGGTATAATTTTGGTCTTAAACGAGGGTTTTGAAATGGGTTTTAGGTGCAAGACATAGTTACACCACTTGGGTTCAATTTATGAAAATTGTAAATGTTTTAGTTGGTTAAACAATGTGGGAAAAGGGAGCATATGTACTATTTGGTGTGTGTGTTCACCTAATATGGGTTTTTTAATGGTGAAGTGATGTCTTAAGATGTCAAACATTTTTATAATGTTTTTTAAATTTCTGAAATGTTTTACTAAATTGTGATGTTGGGGAAAACTTGTTTGTGGGAAGTTTCGTGTATGTTTGGTGATAAAATGATTTTGAAGGTAAAAGGGTATTATGTGGTATGTGTGTGTTAGATGTTATGTGATGTTTATGACCTGGTATGTTTTTTATAAATCTTTTTAATGGATTTCTGGAAGTGTTAAAGAAATGTGAATGTGTTGTGGGCTATTTTGGTGTGAGTTGGATTTCAAAATCAATTTGAATGAAAAGTGGAATTTTGTGACTATTGAAGTAAACATGTGTGATTTTGGTGAGTTTTGATGTGGAGTTTATATTTCCATGTGAAAATTATATTTCTTGACTTGTTTAACTTGTTTGAGCACAAAGGGAAAACCCAGGAATCTAGGTGGGTGGGCGTGTACTAGTATGCTAGTGAATCTGTGTGGTTTGGCCTCAGTTTCACTTGGCAAGATTGACGCTTACAACTTTAACTAAACTATGATAATTATGATTGGGGACCAATAGGTTATGGTTATGTTCCCTACTATTGGATCGTGCACGAGAACAGATATTTGTGACGGTTACTCTCATCGAGATATGATGTACCTGGGACCCACAAAGAGTTAGTACCTAGGGGTTATTTCCTATTTCTTTTGCTCATCAGTTACATTGTGCTTACCATTGGCATACATTATGGTTGGATGGAAAATTGAGTAGTTTTTAAATTATTTATAAAAGTTTTTATTCTTATAGCTCACATGAAAACTGTTTTAATTTTTATGTTGCATCTTTTAGAAATTGTAACTATAATTTCCTGTTTATGAAAACTTTCAAGATTTTCATCTCTAAATTTTTATCACATGGAATCTCTCTGTGGTGGTATCCTACTGGTAATTTTATCACACCCTACTTACACCCTTGGGGGTATTTAGACTTGGTTATATTTTCTGTCAAAGGTTGGGTACAGTTTTTAGTATGAGTGGTTCAGGTTTCTAGCAGGTCGTTGGTGGTGAAGTCTTGTGGGGATGGATTGAGGGAGGTACCACTTTCCATGTGGAGGTTCTAGGGCTGTATTTCTTTGATTTTGTACCTTTTTAATGGTCTTTAAACATAGTTTTAACTTTTGTAATTCAGTTCTAATATTTTTTAAAAGACGTTTTTAGTTGAAAAATCCATATTTCTTTTATTGAGTTTTTTTGTCGTTTAATGTTTATAAAATTGGATAAATCGTTCCAAATTCTCATTATATGATACCCGGGCACTTGTTCCAGCCCATGGGGATAAGGAATTCCCTTCGGGCCTTGTCATGGGTTGGGTTTGGGGCTGAGTTCGGTGGCTACGAGATTTGGTTCGTGACACCATGTATCAAATATTTCTAAATATATTTTCTAAAAATGGATTATTTTTCATTTTCTTTCAATAAAATTTGGATTACACTAACTTTCAACTCCTCATTACTCAGTCCCCTCTTTTTTGGTTTTGTCACCACCTAGTAAATTCACTACTGAATTCCAGTTAATACTCATTTAGAAGTTAATTAAATTATGAAAACATAGAAAAGTGAAATTCATTGATTTCATAATTTTTACACTTAGGAATTTACATAATAAATAAATGATTACTATAAACCATAAGAACATATATATCATTGTGTGTATATATTTATTAGATCATAACAAGTTTTAGTGGGTTTACATTTTTATCTTTATTATTATTATTATTCTCCCCCTAATATTTCTTTTTGATTTTGTTAGTTTACTATTTTAGAACACTAATATATCTGTTAATTTATTGATTTATGGGATATATGTACAATTATTCAGACCTATATTTCATATGGATATGTATTAAATTTAGTTTTTATTTTATTTTTTGTGAAACATATTTTATGAGTTATATTATATTTTATTTTCTTACAGATTTTTGTTTTTTCTTCTAGGCCACACATTACTTCATCAATAAAGACACCATAAACGAATAGAGGATATAATTATTTTCTATGATATATAATTATTTATACTATATTATAACTAGTTATTTGGGAATAGGGGTCAATCAATAAGGAATTAGTTCTTATTGTTTGTGAGTGAACAAGAATGCTGTAAAAACACATATAAAATTTTAATAGAAAAAATAAATGCATCAAAACTAATGTGAGTGATAAAATTTATTAAAATTAAGAAATTGTATTATTTAGAAGTGAGAAATATACAAGGAGAATCATATCTATAGAAAACATTGATGTACTAGGATATGATATTGGATTATTTAATTGGCTATTTATTATTTTTTTCATAAATGTTTAATTTATTTCTTCAAGAATAAAAAAATATCAATGCATTGGGATATTAAGAATCTATACAATTTATTCAAATTACCAACCAATGGGTGAATTAATTTTATTGTTCCCCAATTATAGTATCCACCCATCTCTTTAATGATGATAAAAGGCTTAGATCTATATCTAATTCTCATTTTATCCTAGTATGTTCCCCATGATGAGTTAGCATGTTACCAGATAGATTAGTAGATGAATAAGTAGTTAAAAAATAAATTCAATCAAAACAATTAATCATTGATTACTATAATTTATAAAAAAATTACGGAATGAAAAATGATGATGAGTTTATTTTCTTCTAATAAGTTCCACAAAAATGATGTTAGACTTTTAATCCTCACAATCTCATTCCCCTAAAAACATTTGTTAGTAAATATGTTTATATCAAAAAAATATTTCAATATATCCAAAAAAAATATAATAAGGAGAATGAATAAGTAGGAAAGAGTTAGTGGATATCTGTTGAGGGCTCTATTAATCTTCTCAAGATCTAGTGGTTCTATTTTTCATTTTCTTCGTCTAATCATTCTCATATCTCCGGTATCCTCCCCAAGTGATTATTTTTCTATGTTTTTGGACTTCATCTTCTTCGTTCATATCTATTTTCATTATCGGATTCATTAATAAATAAATAAATTCTCAAATACCTCTAATCAGGAAAGTGGTTACTACTTAAAATATTTCTCCAATAACTCCGAATGAAATTATGATTGAAAATATTTCTCATCATCTCTAACACCAGAAGAATTTCCTCTAACCAAATGTTCCACTAGATAAAATTTTATTCTCATCAGAGATAACTATGCAGATTCTAGATTATATCCACCTATATATTTGATGGTTCATGATTAAAATAAGGATGGGATGATAATATAATCCTTTCTCAATTGAGTTCCCTTTATATTCTTTACATGAAACCATTTTCCCTTTTTAGGAATACAAGAAAAAAATGTTTGGAATGTTACCTTGTGGTTTAGTTACGAGGATCTAGAATATAATATATACATCTTTTAAAATCTTGTGTCTTTTAAATTTAGTTTTCTAGTCTAATTAATAATATTTATCCTAACAATATAATAAAATTCCATGATGTTGTAAAGAAAGGAACAATATTTCATAATTAATATGAAAATCTAGGAATTGTGACCACAATTATACTTAAATCATTATTTATTATGTGATAGTATCAAGCAAAACTTATCATACATGTTGGAATTTGAATAATACCAAAAATAAATAACTAAACACCCCCAAATTTAAATCTTGTTTATTAATTTTCAAAATAACCCCTAATTTTCCCATCATTATTTCAGTATTTATATCTATTTTCCTTTTAAATGGGCCCAAAAATTGATTTCACAAAGATGGTTGGGTCTTCTCCATCATTTTGGCTTTAAATACCATTTTATAATTGTGTCTAACACCAATTTTGCATCCTCCAATGAACCTGAAATTGCTAAATATGGGAAATTTTGAGAAGTAGTCATATTAAATTCCTCTTCCTATAAACAAGAAACAAAAAATACAAAAATTATTCAATATAGAACCCCTGTTAACTATTAAAAATATTGAAGAAAGTGTTGGTTTTTCTAATTTAGTAATATAGATCATAGAATCATATCATTCAAGTTAATGATAATTTATGAATCTTTTACAAGATTCACATATTCTCTTTATAGTAAATCCATTTGACTGCGTTCATCTTCTACAATAGTTGTTTCATATGATGCTTTAGGATAGGGATGATTTTCCTATGCTTGTTTCACAATATTGATCTCTAATATCATCTCTTATATCTTTGATTTCAATTATTTCATTTGGCATAGATGGTTATAAGATTATTTAATCATAAATAATATTTAAACGTTATGATTAACCTTATCTCCATATCTGAATAGTTACATTGTGAGTTCTTCCTTTGTTTATCTAGTCTCTAAAATAACTCTTTGTTTATGTGTGGTTGATTAAAATTAGGTATCACTATATTATCTCTATCATCTTCTATTTAGTTTGGATATACTTTTATGATCCACTATAAACAAAATTCAGTAGGTTGATTTGTAGTGATATAATTGGTTAGTCTCTCCACTAAGTGGAAGGTTAATTGTAAAGGGCCACGTTTGAAGGTTGTGAATGATTGAGGTCACTTGGTTGTGGTCAATTTAAATTTCCAAATATGGTCATGATACTGGCCATTAGAGTGCTTTATAGTAAAATAGAGTTAATGGAACTATCAAATTAATTTGAATTGGTATTTTCACTATAGATGAGTTCTTCTAGTCACATTTGGAATTTCTAATTTTCTACAATGGATTCAATTAAATAACCATGGTACGATTCTTATAAACACTTTACTAACTTCACAACACCTTGGCATTCACCTTGACATTTTTAAATATAATTCAAACATAAATTAAATTCCAAATACATAGTGAAATAATAAATAACGAAATAAAACAAAAAATATATATTCAAAAAATAAAATTTATCAAAAATAATTGAATATAGTAAATATTATTTTCAATAATAGAAAATCATTCAAAAACATTTGAAAATAAAACTCCAATTTAAAATCCATATTATTTGTTATAAACTTATATAACATTAACTCAAGAGTTTTTTTAATTAAAACCCAAAAACACACATATTCATAAAAACATTTCAATGGCTAGAAAACCCTAGTGAGGAAAATATTCATGGATTCACTGGTGGTCACCATTAGGTAAGCTGGGAGGGTCCCCTATTAATGACTCAAGGTTCATGGATGCCTCCATCTTGAGAGGTGAAATATTCATAGTCTTTTGTGAGAAGATAAATTTATTTATATTTTATTTACATATAGTTTTATTATATTTTTATTAAAATCATAAAAAAATATTGGGAAATAGTTATATAAGTATAATAAATAAATAATCAATCAATCATGTTCCTTTTAAAAATCCAAGAATTCATCCAATGAGGCACAAAAATTGATTTTCAAAAAAATTTCATCCATCAGGGTATAATCTCCTTAAGAATAATTAATACTACTGGGAAATAGGGTAGGAAATAGTTTTTTAACATGGTTTCGTGAAGTTATATTCTTATACTCATTAATAATATATGATCCACCTTTCCCTGTAATAGAAGAGGTGGTTGAGACATGTATTTATGTTTCCACTATTTCATAGTTGAATCTATATTTGTAGCATGGATTGGAATATCACCCTAAGTATACCCATGGATATCCAATAGGATCCACTTATAATACATTGAAGAGAAGTCATATTTTGATTAAATAATCATCATGTCATTTCATAGAAATATGTGAAAAATGAAAATGTAGAGGAATAATTCAAATTATAAAATCTCAGACTACTTCAATTATGTTTGGCCAAAATTTTGGCACTCTCATGATGCAAGATAATGTAAATAAGGGAATATTATCATTATCACAATGGAAATCCCTTGGAAGTAATATGGAAACACAGTTCAGTACCACCACATCCATAAACACCTTTTAATAATATAGAATCTCTTCCAACATTTTAGTTGGCTGATTTTGTGATGTATATCGATGTTATGCCAATGGTCTATTGTAGAGATTACAAAGTAACAGTAGTTTCCCTATTGACTATAAGAAAGGGTTATTTTTATATTTTCATAATATCCTTAAATCGTAAATATAATATTATTAATGAGTAACCTTTTCCTATATACTAATATATGATTAATTCATCCAAATATTCATCCCAATATAGTGTGATAAATCCCTCAGTAGTTCCTTGTTTCCCATATCATTCACCATCTTCACAGTGTGAACACACTTACCAATATTTTATACTTATATCTATAGATCAAGGATATTATTACCAATATAAATATTTTTATTCTAAAGGTTTAATAATATATTTATTTTTAAATTTAAAAATGAGGTAAGATGGATACCACCTTAAAGGGTAGCCAATAAGTCGTTCATATTCACAACTGTATGGAATTTTTCTTAAAAGTAGATATCCTTAGGATATAGAATGTCTAAATGATCATTATAAAAAAAATTATGACTTTAGTAGGGATTAAATTATAACACCTATTATTCATTCCAATATTTTCGTCTACATCCAATATTGTAATAATTTATCATCAATGTGAGTGCTTTGGATTCAATTCATGACATGACAACTCTTTAGAATGAGACAATCATGATGCATATGGATCAAATTGGAAGATATTTTTAGAAGCATTGATAGTAGTTCCCTCTTTATGAGACATCATGGTGAACCATTTTCCTCTTCCTTGATATGAATTTTTGGTTTCATGTGAGCACTACTTCTTTGTATCTGATTTAGATAAAGTTACATTGAGGAATGGGAATGCCCTACTGTCAGCTTGATGAATCCATCTAATAATGAAAACATAGTTAATACCCAATATAATTCATGGTCCATCATTATCCATTGGTTCTTTTTCACCAATTTTTTTCACATTATACATAAATATATTAGTGGCATGACTGCCTTATTCTGGATGATATAGAAATGATTGGAAAACTGATGTGGTGACCATACCTCATAATCAATGTTGAAATTGATCTCAAATTCCAGAATGAAATATATTATGAAGATATTATATGGAAATTATTTATATTATACCTAACATAAACTCTAATCATTCCAGTAGTTGTATATCTATTGTTTAGAAACAAGAAGTGCATATTGAGACATAATAGTCTTAGAGTATTTCAACCCTTTATTAATAGTAGCCTAATATAATAGTTATCTTTGATAAATGATATATTTATACACACAAAAATTTTGACCTACCCAATTATCCAATAAATATTTAAATTTTGTTCAGTCAAAACATAAAATAGTTAAATAATAAAAATATATATAATGGATCTTTTTATTTTTCGATAAATGGCTAACACTGGTGCATCTTATTTAACACTGGTATTGTTAACTTGATGGACATCCCAACATCCAAAAAAGTTGCTACCATAATTATACTAGGCCGTAAACTTTTTGTAAATAAGAAATAATTAAAATATACTTACTCATCCACATGGAAAAGAACACCACAAACCAATACTATTCAGTGATTCTTGAAGAAACATCATAACCTCATTTCTCAAGTCGGTCATTCACTAATTATATAAAATATGATAACAGTATCCCATTTTATGAATTGTTGGGAACCCCATTAGGTATAATGAAATTTATTCATTTCCTCTAGGAACCAATAAAATATTTATCTACGTCTAAAAATTGATTTAAATCTATGAAATATTTCTATTCCCTCATGAATTGAAAATTTCCCCCAAAAATAACTTGATCTAATATGGGTTATTATTAAAGATCACACCAAGAAACATCAGGGGGAACAAATTTTTCATACGTGGAAATGAGAATGGGTTACCAGTGACCTTATACACATCCCATAGACTAATCCAAAAATCATCATGTGTAATAATAACTATTTTCATTTGTGGGATCTAATATCTAAGAATATCTAAGAGGAGTTCTTTTATATATTGGTCTATGAGATATATACGTAAATCTAAATCACTTCCACCATCAACTACAACTTAATATATATGCATATCTAATGAACCCTTTACACCCACATTAAACTGATATTCCTAGCACCTTTGAGATGTATGTTTCACTAATAAATACATTGTATATGTTTTTATATGAAATGTTGGTTGAATGTTATTGAAAAAAATATTTATAAAGATATGATACATATATAATATTTTTTAGGCTGATCTTAGAGAGATGCATAATATATGAAAGGGTTACCTCATCTTTATAGATGTATACTACTTTTGATGTTATATTCGTACTCCGTATTTCTGGGAAATATAAAAAACATTATCCTAGTATTTCAGCAATAGGTCTTGGAAAATTCATGTTAGTCAAGAGAATATGTTTATATAAGGATAATAATGTTAACACTTGATAATTTTGGTGGTTCTTCCCCATGGTTTGTGTCAGAGCTAACATATATGGGATTCATTGGACAAAATACCCTTTTCCCAATGTCTGTAACTAGATTTTCCATGTATGAACTGTCTTCTATATCTAAAATAGTGTTCAATGTATGATCATTCACATTTATATAAGGTGTAACTCAACAATGTTAGTGTGTTGAAGAAGAAAATGAAATAAAAGAAAATATCATAGACATATAGGATTAACATAGACTTAACCAGGTAAAAATTAATTAATGGACAAAAATTCTATTATTTTATACACTGAGGATATTTTCCTATCTCACTTATCTTAGTTGACTTTTCACAACCCATTCTCTCATGTGTACATCACCCTGGTAGAAGTCGTACACTAAACCTAGCATGTCTCACTATGTTCTATGATAGGTAGAGACCTACACTCATCTTTCTAAAAGTAATGTGTAGTGCGATATAGATATTGAATATATTGGAATATCTCAACTTTGATTTTTAGAGAAAAATGAATTAAACCCCTATTATATATGGTGGAGTCAAGCTAAACACATAGGTGTGATTGTGTGACTGTACACCAAGGAAGTAGCGTAAATAAAAGCATAATCCAAAACAAATTCATCAACCACTCTATTGTTACCATAATCATATTAAATTTATGACTTCATTTGATTTTTATTAAAATTATTATAATCAGATCCAATTATAATGTGGGAATTTTTTATTGAACCCCTTGGTAAATGTGCATCTAGTAGTGGAAATTCTCAAATGCAAAGAATAACTTTCACCCAAGTCCATGTTCCTAGGTCTACAAATTGAGGTCTTTATTCCAACATGGGCTTATCCAAGAACATGTGCATGCATTACGTACTATATTCATTCACCCTACATACAAGAATGTACTACACCTATGTTCCAATTCCATGATCTAAGAAACCATGGGAAAATCTTGTTCCAAATTCATTCATTATAAATAAATAAACCCACACAGACCTTTATTTTGAATAATATAAAAAAATTGGATCTGTGGGGAAGATGAATGTAATCTGTAAAAACCTCATGATAATATCTTATTTTATCTTTCCATGTGGGTTTATATTATAATACCTATGTGAAATAACATGAAAATTTATTGTAATTGAGTTAATGAAGTGTGTGAAAAAACCAAAAATATCATGGAAGACCATTTCACCACTATTATATTCAATAAAAGTGATGGATGAATTATTAATTGCAATAACTAATATTAATTATTAATATTAATTACTATATTTTATAAAGTCTAATTATCTATAGATATTTTTTGAATTTTTTCATTTGAGAAATGAATATTTATTATTTTTAAGTAAATTTATCATTTTATTACATGGTTTTATTTTAAGGATAAATATATAAATTTTAAAAATTAATATTAATAAAAACAGAATTCATTTTTGGATTCATCATATAAAATTTATCTTAGGTTAAATTTTTTGGATTTCTCTAAAATGGTTGATTTTGGTGTTAATACTGAAAATACTAATTTTTAAAAAACTATTACATTAAGGAAATAATAATGAATGAATAATTACATAAAAAGTTCAAACAAATATATTTGTTTTTAAGGAATATAAAATTATATAAAAATATTTTATTCAATTAAGAAACTCATGCATAACTTTTTTGAACATATGTTTTATTTCATGCTGAAAAATAACTATTTTTGGAACACTTAAAATAATAGTGTTTTTGTAAGGTTCCAATTAATTTTTAAATTTACCAAATAACATCATACATTTATTCATTTATTTATAATCTAATTAATCTGATTATATATGATATTATGAAAAATATTATTATAAAATCATTTTATTCTTAAAAAAATATTTTTCTAAAAATTTGTTTTCATGATTTTTACAAAATTGCAATATTTATGAAACATATAAAAATTGAATCTACAAAATTAAATTAAATATTTATAATCACAATATCTAAATTTAATTATTTGTACACTTTAATTTTCATTCATAAATATATGTTTTCTGGGGTAAAAGTTATGTTATCTCGGTAGATGAAAAAACTGTTACGAGTGGATAACTATTATTTAAGGATTGAAATATCTCTAAAATTCAATTGATTGGAATGATTGAGTTGATTTAGAACATACACCATATTTTCTAAAAAATTGGTATTATTGTATCCCACCATCCCAAAAAATAATCATTATATAATTATAAGTCGGAATAATTTTAAGAGTGTCACTCTTCTCAATTATAAAATGGTACCACCAATCCTCACTTATTCACTCCAATAGATCACTAAATGTCAAAAAAAAACATCATCCTAAATAACTATTAAAATATACTCCTTGTGATCTGTTCATAATTTTATATTCACAAGATCCTTCTTATATGGGATAATGTGAATTTATAATAGGTTATCCAAGGAGAAGTTATACACCCTAACTGAACTCTATCATGTTTATTTCTTATTATACAACCTTATTTTATGTTCCAACTACTCTAAAATATAGATATCAGTATCATTGATATATTAAAATGTTATGAAAATATATAAAAAATATTTTTTGACTTCATTTGATCTTATTGGAATTGAACACATTGCTCGTGTGTACAACTGAACTACCACCTCTGAAAAGTGATATATATCATTTTTCATCACCTCATCACAAAAATAATTATAAAGATGGATGTATTTAATGTCTATTTTATTTATGAAATAATTATTATTTAATTATATTATAGTATTTATACTATAACACTTTATTTGATTGGAATATTACAACGTCACTCATGAATATGTGTGGAATACAACTTCCACAAAGAGAATTGGTTCATTTTTCCTTCCCACCATGTTTGGTGGGATATAATGATGTAATTAATGAATAAATTTGAATGTTTTACAATTTTATGACTATGTAAAGATAATTGTTTTCTATTTTATTTACTTTTAATATTTTAGAAAAATGAAAATGTCATTTAAGACTATATACAGACTACCATATCATTAGAATGTTGTACTTCATTTTTCCTGACCACACTACGAAGATGGTTAAAACATTATACGAATTGTATAAAATTTATAATTATATAGTGTTTAAGATTATGTATATTATGGATCCATTACTCTATTGACCATGGCTGAAAACCATATGTTCTTTTTCATTTCATGAACTAAAAAACCATAAAAACTCACGACATGTGATTAATAGATTTAGTAACTAAATATAACATAATAATAAAAGAAATAAAAATAATATGTTATTATTATTGAAGATATATACAATTTATGAAGTTATATAAGAATTAAGGAAAGGTATTATTCATTTAAAATATTATTTTAATTGTTTTAAAATCCTTCTATTCTATAACCATGTTCATTTAAATATTTCATGAAAATATTATTTATACATAAAAAATTGGTAATAGTCATTTTCAAAAAAATATTTCTGTATTTTTTAATAGAATTTTATTCATCAATTTATATGAATTTAATTTATATATTTTTTTATAAATAATGTGATAAAATTGAATAAGAAAAAAAAATTTCTATAGTGTCATATAATTTATTAATTATAAAGAATACTATGTGTATTTTTATGAATTTTATTTGAATATCATATTCCTATTGTTATTATAATTTTTAGTCTAAACATTACCACAAATTTTAAGGGTATTTCTTCTCAATTTAATTTGATTACGAAAATTATGTTCAATGATGGTATCAAAAGACAATTTATATTATATTGGTTATTTAAATGATATATTTAATGTGTTTCAATGATTTTGTTGTTGTTGTTATGCTTTTATATAAATTTCTTGTTCTTATTTTCCCCATCAAATTAATTGGGTAATAATAAGTTCCCTATATGAGACATGTTGTAATTAACAATGTGGGTTATTCCATATGTAACTATGATTATAAGTTTAATTTTAAAAGTGATATGAAGATAATAAATCATGTTTCCTACAATTGTTTCAATGTGTGAAAAAAAATTATGGAAATCCATTGATTTTATTTGTTATGAGAAAAATTATTGTTTTAACATAGTTGTTAAATCTAATGTTTAAAGGATTATTTTTTAAGGAAATGTTTTCATATTTTAAAAAAACCTCATGATCAATATGTTTCAATTATTATTTCTTACAATATTTTTGATAAAATCATTGTTTATTATATATGACTTCAAGATTAATTTCGTCATTATTTAATCCCAAAACATTTTACCAAAAAAGGAAACATTTTTAAGGTTTTTTATAGATTCTCAAACGAACTAATGAGTTTTCCTTATTTTTATCCACTATATATTTTTTTTCTCATCCCTTATTTTAAATCGTTTTTAATTGGGGAAATATTATATCAAATAATTTTACCAATGTAAATTGATACGTGTCTTGGATAATGAAAAAAAATTTTAATCAAATAATAGTATAAACAGAAAAAAAAAATTATAGAAAAGTGTATAATGAATGGACATTTAATCTTTGTTATGTAATTGTTTTTTATTCCAAGAAAATAAAACCCAAAATTGTAATATAAATGTAAAAAATTTAAAACATTATTATATTTCATATAATTATGTTTTGATTAATTTATGAGGTGTTATAGTCATCATCAAAGAAAATCATTAAACAAATTTAGAGGCTATGGGGATCTTAAATGATGCATTAAATAGATTCAAAATTGTAGTTATATTATCTTGAGATAATGTTTATGAATTTATAGTTTTATTCCTCTAATAAATGTTTATTAAAAATGTTATCTAACCATGGAAACAATGTAGATGATGTATAATGGTAACAAGAGACCGATATCCACCTCCATCAACAACCTTGAATGCTTGGAATTGTAATATAGAAGATTTTTTATATGTTAACATCATTACATTAGATTATTAATGACGGTTCTCATGTAAGAAAGAAACTAAATTGTCTATAGAGGAACATGACTTTTATGGAATGTCTTATAAATCATCACCCTCAAGATTATGGTCGACCTTTATACCTAGTGGTAGTTAAAGGAGGTACTAATTCCTAGGGAATGATATTTGATGTATTGGAATGTTTAAATCATCATAAGGTATCTCTTTATAGTTATCATTTTAAATGTGAAGTTGGTCATTTATGGTCTCAGATTAATAATTCCTAATAAAATAATAGGATTGGTTCCATAGAATGGATCACATTTAATGATATTTTCCAAGAAAATTATTTTACTAATGTTATTTGACTTATTATTGAAATATGTTTTTTAGTTCAAGTAGAAGGATATGGAATATGTTATCACTTATAAAGAGAATTTATCCAGATTCTATAGATATTAACGATGTATTATTATAAATCAGGATAATAATATTGATCTGTTCATCTTAAGATTTAAACCATGATTGTGAATTGTTTCAATTAATTATGTGCTCAGAATTTATAATTAGATATTTTCATGTGTTTATAAGGTCAATATGGGGTCTATAGAATTTTATTTCAACCAAAATAAGAATAATTCGTTATGGCCAATAATGGGGATGAATCCATTATATAAATATATTGGTTTGAAATTTATGATTCCATCTATTGATAAATATAGTAAGAATCATTATGTAAAATTTTAAATAGTGGGAAAAAATATTTATTGTTGTTGTAAGATAAGACATATGTAATGTGACTTCATATTGAATAACAATGGTAACAGTCATACCAATTATGATAATACAGTAGTAATATATTTTATTTATAATTAGATGGTTCATTTGGATGATGTGTATATGAAAATGATGTTTGAAAGATAGAAATAATTAAGATATTTTTAATAATGGTGTGTAAAAGTTATTTAATATTACATCGATAAAGGTTGAACCATCAAACAATGTGTTTAAGGGTGCATTACTTTCTCATTCTGATTATCCCAATATCTTATTTGATTTTTGTTATATGCCTTAATTTATTTATAGGATGTATTCTAATAAAATGGTAATATCACATCAGGTAATAAAGATATATATTTTTGAAAAACTCCAAATTGAAATATTATAGAAACAATAATTTTAGATAGCCTTACTTTTTTCATTGAGTAAATTTTTTTCCCTATAAATCTTGTTGTTGATCCCTTTGTAGAGTTTTATGTCATTATGGGAATTTATTGGCATTCAAATTATTCTAGGAAGATACATTGAAGATATAAATAATTCACATTCAATTATTAGAGTGAGTTTCTATTTATATTTAACAATGAATTCATACCTATAATAACATATCAAGAATATAATAAATTTATTAATGATATTGTTCAATTTAATAATTCAAATTTCATTGATAATAATGTAATTATGATGATACTATGGTAAATGAATTTTTAGGTGTGTGTATTTTTGACATACCTTGTAATATTCTTGATTGGGAATTTGACATTACAAATAACTTAGTTCTTAATTATAAGAAAAAATAAAACATTCTTATCAAATTTTTCAAATTTTATTAGTCATTCATTTTTACAAAAAAATACAATCACCCAAAGGGTATGAGATTAGATGGATGAAACCCTTATTAATTTATTCATGTAATTGGTTTTTCAAATCCATCAAATTGATGACTTTTTTATTCAATCTATAGTTCTCTATGTATTTTGGATATTTATATTATGTCTTTTAATCAATTTTTCAATGTGAAGTATAGATATATTCTAATTATGGGTTTTTATTCAAATATTGTCCATTACGAGTTTCTAGTTTTTAATTTCAGGTTGAGGAATACACCCAATATATTTATGTATCTTCTAAATATCATTTTCCAAGTGTATTTAATGAATTTTTCTCTAGTTTTAATTAAATAAATTCAGGTATATTCTAATATCTATTAATATCATGTGAACTATATAAGTATTTTTGGAAACTATTAAAGGAATGATGTTATTTTTTAAATTTAAAAAAATATGAATTTTGGTTACAATAGAGTTCAATCATTGTTGATATTATTTTTAATGATGGCTTAAATGTTGATCATATGATATTTAATGTTGTTTCTAAATTACTAAGACCACAAAATGTCACACATATTCAAATTATTATTCGATTATAGTGTTACTAGCGATGGATTATTGAAAAAATTTCTTGTTTATTTAGTCCAATAACCAAGTTAACTCGAATGGGGTAAAATTCATCTCAAAAAAGGAATTTTAGTAAATTTTTCAGAATTAAAATTATATTATTCAATGCTCCATTGGAAACCTTTCTATCTATAAATGAGGCGCCTTTTATTTATAATAATACAACATTAAAGGACCATGGTTTTTTTCTAATTCCTAATGATTGGATAATTTAAAATGAATCATGCATATTGATATTTATTGTATATAAATATATTATAAATTTTCTTTTCCTTAAACAATAGTTTTTTCAATTTTTAAAGGCAACATCCATATACATTGAATGTAATATATACATAGATAATAATAATTTACTATATATAATTATCCAAAAAAATTGATCATGAAAATGTGATAATGGATAGAATTGATAAAAGAATATAATTACATTATTCATTATCATACATGTAAAGAAAACAAGGTTTTTAATTTCTTCAGTCAGAAATATAATGCATCATTAACCCATATTTTTTAGGAATATGATCTATTTTATTATGATTTAATGAATCTAGAATTATAATTTATATACCTAGAAACCCTTACAATTTTATCTCTAGTATCAACACAATATCCTCTATTAAAATGATTTATGAAGGCTTAGATGGATGATGTTGGTTTTAAAAGAAAGTTATAATAATTTAGTGAAGGTAAAATTCATTAATTTAATATAGAAAAAGAAGTTATTGGTAGGTATGGAAAGATTTTGTATATTCCATATTGTTTTTAGTCAAAACATAACTTATTGAGTGATATAACATATCTAAATTTTTCATTTTTCTTGGTAGTACCAATATGTATAGATACAGTGGATGATAATGTTAGTAGTCTGCAATGAAGAAATATATTATTTATTTGTCATCAAATGCATGACGTGTAAATAATCACATTATTAGTTATAATAACCAAAAGGGATATATCAATAATTTTAAATATTTAAATAGAAATTAGAGAATATACAAGTGGATTTTTTGTTGGGATTATAAACAATATTTCGAGGAAATTTTTGATCATTTGATTATTTCTATGCATTTTCTTTTTATTATTCATATTATGACATTAAATATTTTCTGAAAAATAAGTTAGAGAGATAATAAAGTTATATAAACCCCCTATATATTTTTTATATAAACCATAAAAAATATTTACATCAAATAATTTGAAAATAATTCATAATTTATTGGGTATTGAGTTAAATTTTTGTTCAAATTTTCATCCTAAATTTTACTGACAATAAAGGGAAACCACATTGATTTTGGAGAAGCTGCATTGAGATTTATATCTGGATTACTATGGGCATTTGGTTAAATATAAATCAGATTATGTTTTCCTTAAAATACATCCATGGAAAGATGTTATGCGTTTTGGAATGAAAATAAAATAAAATTTATCTTTTGTAGCACATTATGAAATAATATAAAAGGTTAGATTATTTTCATATCAAGTGGCCTATCCTTTTAGTTTTACTTAAGTATATTAGGTATTTTATGTTTTTTTCAATGAAATATTAACTATAAGTATATCATTTTTTTATCCCTAAAATGGTTAAGTTGGAAAAGAATCCTTTTTGGTGAAAACCCAGTTCAAATTCTAGATAATAGATAGGAGGGAATTTATTTTTGGATTTAACATATTAGTTTATTCTTATGGTGAAGTTTTATAATTTTCTTGAAATGTTTTTTTGTGACTATTTAAAATATATATTTTTTAAATACCATAAAGCTAACAAAATAGTTATGATGTAATTATGGATTAATAATTTATAAAACGTTCCCATTTAAAAAAAATGTTTTTATACTATTAAATAAATCATTTAAAATGTATTCTTAATTTTTAAATCCAAATCTAATGTTTTGGAAATTAAGTTATATTTTATTATAATAAAAATTTATTTCTGAATCATTCCATTAAATAATGTAATTAAAAGGTTAAATTCTGATTTGTAATGATTCAAATGTAATATAAAATTTATATTTGTAACTATAATAAATTTATTTCATCATAATCAATAACATGTCATATTTTAGTGTAAAATAATTTTTATTCTTAAATTAGGCATTTCTCTAAATAATATTTTTCATTCATATTGTGTAGCTATTTTATAATTAATTTGTTCATTCATTAAAATTTGAATTATATAAATGGATTCCAAATATTTAATAATCATGCCCAACTTATTTTATAATTCCCCTTTATTTTTTTTAAAATACCTACGTAAAAATGATATGTTTTCTTTGTAAATGATTAAATGGATTATAACTGTTGAACTAAGAGATAGGACATAAAATATATCTAAATACTTTTTAGATGTTATGTTTTGGATTTATTTATACCCTGAAACATATTTTATTGAAAAGTGGGAGTCCATTGTAACACTTTCCCTTGAAATTGTCTATATATTATTTTAAAACATTTAATAATAAAAAGTCTTCCCCACAACTTACATATAATAGATAACCTCCTCTCCTCACTTCTTCATAAACATTTATCACTCTATCCTAACTATAGTAACCTCAGATTCTTGGATTACGTCTTCCGCATGATTTCTTGGGGATGGAAAATCTTTATGGTGGGGAGGTTTTAACATCACGTTACCCTGATCAGGTATCTTTTCCCATTTATATGTTCCCTTTTCATTCATGTTCCTTATAAGTGGTGTTCTAGATTTTATGAATGTTGTAGAGAAGGTACGTGTTGTGTACTAGAGGTACATGCTGTGTAGGTACACGCTATGTACTGGAGATACACTAAGTGTACTGGAGGTGAACGATGTGTAGGTACAAACCATGTACGAGAGTTAAACATCGTGTAGGGACTAAATAGAAATTTTTTGACCAAAGTCGATGGGTTTTTCGGTGTAACTTATCCAGCATGGCCTACACGATGTGACCAAGGGGTACACATCGTGACCCGGCTTATTCCAAGGTTAATTTAACATAATAATCTATTTTGGCTCGGTCTTTCCTAATTCTATTCATTTCTCTCGACTTTAGTAACCCCTATGAAATTTCCATAGGTGCCCCTCCTTTCGGGTAAGCGTTCTTTCTGGTTCCTTGTTGTAGTCCATCATTATTAAAATGTCTTCTTAAGACCTACATAGATCTACCTTGTTTCTCCTATTTTTTCCCCATATCTATAGCTGTTATAGATAGATCTAGGTTTTTGGATTACAAATAAGTTTATTTTTGTCTTTTTTGTTGGTAGTAGAAGATGTCTGAAGTTTTTTTGTGGAGAAACAAACCGGATTCTTGTGCGTTCTACACCCATTGTCAAGTTTCGTCAAATCCATTGAAGTATGTGGATTCACTATCATTTCCTCTTTAAATGATTTATTTTATTACTTTCAAATTTATTATATTTAATGAAATTGATTATGAAATCTTGGTTAAATTCCGGTAATAAATCTTCATTAGTGAAGATTTATCATTTCTTATGAAATTATATAATCGCGGTGAATTGTAGGGAAAATGTTTTTAGTTACTTTAATTTAAAATGTTTATTTTAAATTTTCTATTTTATAGAATATATAAACGGGTTCTTAGGATTGGGTTTTTCAATAAAATGGTCATTTTATTGAAGTGGTTTGGAATAGAAATGGCTTTGACGGAAAAATGGTTTTCAATAAAAATGTGGTTTTAATGAAAGGGTGTTTTGGAAAGACCCTTCATCATATTGGCGTGTTATTTCATATTTTATATATAGGTATTAGTTGAAATATGACCTTGTTCTTAGTTAAAAATGGATAATGAAACATGGGATATAATTACCTCATGACGACTTCATAGATCGACAAGTAACTACTCATGAGTATGGAACTCTCACCTCCTGTGGCCTGAAGGCCTTCATTTTTTATTGATTTTTGATAATCCTCCTTTAAAGGTGTGAGGTGGAACCCTTACAAGGCCCGTAGGATTAAGTATTACATGGCCCATAGGACTTAGAGGGATTAAATTGCCCGTAGGTTTTAAACATTACATACAACCCAGACTAGCTACTTGGAACTACTCCTCCCCGACATCTTCGTCATGAAATCAGCTCTCCACAGAGTATGGGACTCTCAAAATGAAGCATATGTGTGTGAATGAATGATTTTTTTGAATGGTTAGGGTATGAAAAAAATGATATTTTGAAACTTTTTTAAAACGTTTTTAGTATTTTTATGAAATTTTAGCTATCTGGAAATTTTGTTTTTAATATAACTTTTATTCTTTAGGTTACAAACAGTTTCAGATATTGTTTATATTTAGTAATAAACTATTTTGGGAAATTATTTTTTATAAACTATTTTATATAAAGTTTCATAACTCTTTGATCCTAGTGGAATGAGTAAGGAAGTCATTTTAAAATTCCTAATGAGTTTTTTAGTCATCCCTTCTTTGGAATTTGACGGTTTTGCAGATGTTATCTTCTGGGGTGGTGGAAAAGGTAACGTATCGTGTATTTTTAGCACCACTTCGTGATACTTGGGTTGTTTTCTGATCTTAGATCATGGATACTATAGACAATGGGGTATTTTGGTCTTTTGGGTTCTTAAATATTCCTTTTTTTATTCACTTTGATAGTTCCTTTTCCTTCCATAGTTTCACAATTTAAAGTTGTTTTGTTATGAATATAGTGGTTTAATTATCTTTCGATTTTCATGCATTATTTAGAGAGCTATTTGACCTTGGTTTTTTTGGTTAGTGGTTTATTTATTAAATGGATAATCATCCTCCACCAGTATTTGAAACCCTTCGGCATTTATTTCCAACCTTTGGCATCTTATTGATGTCTCTTTAGGTCTAGTAATGATTCGTTGTATTCTCAAGACAGTGAGAATAGGCGGTTCATTACCCAGCCAATATATACTAAAATACCACCCCATACCCCCCTCCACATGACCTATAATTCTCTTTCTTCTCAAAAAAATACATCCAATAAGGATTAAGGTATAAGAGAATTAAGTATTCTAAGGTGAAAAGAATAAGCCCTACTTGACCTCTTATATGTTAATTGATTCTTAAACCTATAACTATTATATTATAACCATTTTAGAAATATGAAATCAATTTTCTTCACCATAATTATTTTTTATTTTGATTATATATAAAAAATATTCCTCCAACATTCCATCATATGGGATGTGAAAAAATATTATTTGCGTACGAATGGACTACCATCTCCACAAAGTGATGTGTTTTATTTTTCAGAACCACCCAACATGGATGGTTATGAAGATTAAAATAATAAATATTTAATATCTTTATGTAATTATTATGATTATATATATATAATATATTATCTATATTCATATCCTTCAGTCTATTGGAAAATCATAATGTTTATCATGTGACCATGTATACGACCACCTCCACAAGGAGATATGATTAATTTTCCATTAATTCCATACATGGATGGTCATAAATAGTTATTTAATGAATAAATATGATATTTATAATATGTTACATGATGTTACTATTTTGAGTTTCTACTCATACCCTATTTTAATGATTCTTTAATTGGGGTTTGTCTTGGTTAGTTTCGGGAAGAAATTTTAAAATTTTGGTTGTCTCTTGGGATGTGCATGGTTGGCACATGGTTTTCTCAAACCCTACACTCTACAATTAAAAACCATAGAAATCCATCAAATAAGGGTTTACATGATTGGAACATAATTTAAAAACGGTTCACCCATGTATTATTAATAGTTATCCCCTTTAGGGGAGTACACCGTTAGGGAGCATGATTTTAAAAATCATGTGGCACACTCTAGGAAACTGTTTGTGCAGGTTTTAATTATTATGAAAATTTATAGAAAGATATCATTAAATAAGTTTTTACTAACCACACAGCCCCAAATACTCTTGGAATAATTTACTATGTCTTGAAAGCTCTCAAGGACCCATTTTGTCTCCTCTAAACACTTTCTATCGAGGATTTAAGCTTGGTGAACATTACATAATTCCTATCCAATAAGAGATATTCCCCTATTCGTTCTCTCTTGATATCTTCTTCTATTATCATTAGGGTTTTTTATATATTAATGTTATTGTAATATGTTATGTACATTGTTTTAGATCTTGAATTTAGTTTTGATTCTCAAATCTATATTGTCGAAATTTTTTATTAGAGTTTCCAATTGTGGGTGTTGTGATTTGTGATCCCATGATCTCGATATTGGTCGATTCATTATGTTTTCTCAACTAATTTGACATAAAATTAATTTATTTTAAATTAGATTTCATTAAATTACATTGTGAGAATACAAATTCTATAAGATTTGGGATTTTAGTTAATTTTTTATGCTATTTGGGGAAAACCCTCAATTCCATTGAATTGGGGTGTGATTTTAAATTTATGGAATTTGGAAATTTAATTTTGAAATTATTTTGTGAAATTGAATTCAGAAAATGGATTAAATTATTTTTATTAGAACAAATTTTGGTTTACCCTGGAAAACATCATAAATTGATCTAAAACCCATGTTTTGTTTTAAATAGGAATTCTCATTTTGAAATGGGGAATGGGGTAGTTTTATTTTGAAACATTTCGGAATAAATTTCCAATTATGGATTGTTCTTTTGTCACATGAAATCATATGTTTCTAGTGAGTTACTATGGAAAAATACACTAGGTTCTATTTTCCCTAGAAATGGGTTGATTCTTTACAAATCTAACATAAACTTATTGGTAAATTTTAACCTTTGTTGGATATTGAGTAGTCCTTTTGGACTAGTAGAGAAAGGATGTGTCTGCACATTTTCATTATAAATATAGGAAAATGTCAGGATAAAATAACCCAAAGCTATGTCACCTATCATAATATGACCATGTTTTCCCTTTATGATTATTGTGATATATATTCAATTATTTTTAAAACTACTTTACACATGCTTGGTAAATTTATATAAGCAATTTATATAAAAGGTTTACTAATTCAGTGTTCCATTTTTCCCATAAATTTAAAGGAATGGCATGTATTGTGTTATATATTCTGTTTTACTTCCATTTATATTTTATTTGATATTTAATGAATGATTTGGTTTATTATTGTTGGCCTTTTATTTTTTAACACTAGGTGTTACCCTACTGGGATTTTAGTTCACAACCAACACGTGCCTTCTGGTGTTTTTTGATTTCTTTCTGCTAGGTTTGAGCAAGGGATACGAACCACTTAAATTTGGATTTTTTTATCATTTGGGGAAGGAGTTTTTTTATGTTGGGACTTAGTTGTTTTCCTTTCTATTTCTAGTAGATTTTAGTTTTAAATTGGGTTTATATACCTCTTTGACTTTTGGTATTATTCCCCTTTTGTATTTTTCTTTTGATAATACTAACTTGTATATTTTTTGGTATAATGTAGTTTTACTTTGGGTTTATATACCTATTTTACATTAGGTATTATTCTCCCAATTGGGTTTTATTTTGATACTACTAACCTCTATCTATTTATTCTGCTATTTAGTGTGGAAAATTATTTCAAACTTTATCTTTTATGATGAGAGGTTAAATTCTCCAAACTATGGGGATTGGGAACTCCCTTCTGGGCATTTCAAGATCATCATGGGTATCAGTTCACTAGGGTTTCCATCCCGGTTCATAGAAAACTGATATCAACAGTCTAAGTTTTGTATCTTTCTATGATGTTAGAATGAATTAGTGAAATATTTTTAGAACATAGGAGATATTTTGGATTGAGTTCCTAGATAGATCTATCTAGATTGATCCTTAGGTCACTATGGTTTGTTTGTGAAAGTCTTCTGGAGGAATAGTTCTAGTCATTTCCATGCATATGATTTGCATAGTTGAAATCCAAATATTTTTTTCTATAAGATTTGATTAATTTTTTGAGTTTCTTTGTATGAGTGTTAATATGATGTATTCAATTTTATATACTAGTGTCGTGTAACTTCATACCTCAGAAAATATGTGTTAATAAGATCTTGGATGAATATTCTAATGAACCACATAAAGATAATCCTATTTTGAACCATAACCTATTTGAGGTGATTGTGCATTCTTTCTATGCTCTGGTATTGGAACATGAACCCATTAAAATTCAGGATCAGGTTGTGGAACCTCATATGAATGAATTTAGGAATCATTATCAGGAATTCATTTTCCAGATGCCAACATCATTCTGAGGGTCAAATGATATTCCAGTGGTTGAGGATTGTTGAAGGATAATTGATCTTTTGTTCGAGTTCATGGAAAAACCAAATGAAAAAAAAAGTATAAATGGGAAACATTACTTTTATAGAAAAAAGTATTTGGTGGGACACAATGTTGATAGAGATTAATCCTAAGTGATTATAGGTGAATAATGTAAAATTTCATTTGAATGACCATTTATATCCCCAGAAAATGGTTTTTTCCAAAATTATAGAGTTTTTCAAACTCGAGCAGGCCAATAGGACCATGATAGGATATGAATTTAACTTTTCTTAGATTTTTATGTTTCAACGTCAGATTATATCAAATTAGAAGTTGAGGACCCAATTTTTTGAGATAGTACATCAATCTTATATTTTTATATAATGTATTCTATTTTAATCACCTTTCATATATTTGTGTGTTGGATAGTGATTTGATGGTTGAGATGGACCTGGCAAGTAAGTCAGGGTATATGAGAGTTCTTTTTTCTCTCAGTATAAACTCTATGAGTTTATTTAATAAATAGATAAATCATGATTATTCTATAGAATCCCTCATTTTTATTACATTAATTTTCATTAAATATTACCAAAAGATGAAATTTAAAAATCGATTTTATTTTAAATCAAGAACTTATTACATGAAAATATAAAACACATTCTTCTAGTACACTTAAAATTATTCCTCATAGGTTCATCTAAAGTAAAATTAATACATATCATATCTAGGGGACAAACATAAAAATAAAGTGTGAGAAGAATGCCCAATAAAAAAAAGAAAAGGATGTGGTTATTTTTAGAGGAGGTCCAGGAGAGAGATTACACAGTTCATGGCTGGGGGTGGCTTTATTGATTTGGGGTTCTTATGAGATTGATTTACATGGTGAAAAAAAACCATAAGGGGTCTTCACCATTTTTGGAGTAGATTGAATAGATGTCTGGCCAATATGGAATCCATATTCAAGTTATCCAATACTATATTAGGCCATCTTGTTCATGGTATATCAGATCACTCCCCTCACCTGGTTTCTTTTTTACCTAAGCTGGATCATCGATATGGTTTCCATTTCCTCCAACAATGGGTTAGTAAACTGGGATATAAGGATGTGGATTGTAATATTTGGGATTATCCTAGAAAGATTGGCTCAGGGGTTTCCATTCATGATAAATTGCATCGCCTCAAGTCTAGACTCCTGTTATGGGAAAAAGACCTCCCTCTGGTTAACTATGAGATCAATGATACAATGCATGATGTTGAGAGGATGGAATATCGGCTGAAAGAGGAATTGGAGGACCATACTTTTGAACAGATTTCTATTAGAATGGAAGTGCTAGCTATTATGATCTTGGATCAAGAGCGTTTGGCCAGGGACTTTGTGAGAATCAAGTGTCTATGGGAGGGTTATTGAAACACAGTATTTTTTCATGCATGTATTACAGAGAGGAAGAGACCTATCAAACCGAACATTCTTCTGGATGACGCCTCTTAAATGGACTCTGGGGATATTATTGGAGGTATGGACCTCTCCAATTTCTAGGATTTTCTGCCTACTCATAATAGTCGTTTTCCCACTGGGTATATAGGAAATGATAATGGTATTTTCGAGGTGATTTCCCATTGTGTATCAGATTAGGAAAATTAAGGGTTGATCTCTCTTCTAGATGAAAAGGATATTTATAATACCAAGATTAATCTTCACCCAGATTGTGCCCCCAGACCGAACGGGTTCCCAGGATCCTTCTATAGAGCATCATGTGATGTGGTTAAGGGGGACCCCATTATGGCTATCCAATACTTCTTCAGGGGTTGTAGTTTACCGTGCATTGCATGTGCCACTACTATGATTCTCATTACCAAAAATAGTAATCCCTCATCTATCATGCACCATAGACCAGGGTATATGTGCTACTTTCTTGATAAAGTGATTGCAAGTGTTTTTAATGGCAGTATTTCAATACATCTTCCATAATGGATCTCCATGGAGCAGCATGGTTTTTTGGGAGGTAGGTCAATCGTAGGTTCTATTATGATTTCCCAATAAATTATTATAGATATGAACTTCATAACCTGGGGGTCTAATGTGGATCTCAAGCTGGACATGAATAAATTTTATGATCGAGTGGAATGCGGCTTCATCATCAAGGTGATAGAATGTATGAGTTTATCTTCTTGGATTATTGGCCTTGTTTTCAGATGTTTCAGCTCCCTGTGGATGGCAGTCTCATTCCCGAGGAAGTCCTTCAGGTTCTTCAAAGACATTCGTGGGCTAAGACAGGGTGATCCATTTTCCCCCAGTATTTTCATCATAACACTAGAGGTTCTCATCCATCTCATTCATAAGAGCATCAATAATGGAGAGATTCTACCTTATAAGAGAAGCATGAGGGACATTTCCATCTCTCACTTAATTTTTGCAGTTGAACCCTGGCCCTTCACAATGGGGGTAAAATCTATCTAAGGACGAAATTTTTTTTGGAGGATTACGTCCACCGGACTGGCCAGCTCATCTATAAAAATAAGAGCCTCTTCTTTAACCCAAACAGTTTCTCTCTGATAAGGTCTTCTGATATAAAACTCACTCCTACAATGAAAATGGGTTGTTTTCCCATGCCATACCATGGGGATTCCATCTCCCTTTGTAGATTGTAGATTCGGTATTTCTAAATTCTTTCCAGCAAGATTTAAAACATCATACACAACTAGAAAATAGGTTTTTGTCCTTTGGAGGACGCATTGCTCTCATTAATAGTGTTCTACTAGAAACTCAAATCCACGTTCTATCTAACATCAAGGCGCCAAAGGGATTTTTTACCATTATTGAGAAGCTCTTGGGTGGATTTACCTGGAATAATCTTTTGGAATTGAAGAATCATTGGGCTTTTTGAGGTAAGGTTAGGAGGCCTACTAAGGAAAGCGGCATTAATGTTCACTGCTTGAATGACACTCTCAGTTGCATGCATCAATGGTTGAATTGGGAAGTGCTGGAACAGAGTACGCAGTGGGGGATAATTATGAATCCTCTTTTTAGTATTCACTCCCTAATGAAAGGTCGAGTTTCTTCTTTACATCCTACTATTGCTAACCTTTTTTCTGAGATTTGTTTGCACTCTTATTGGGTCATCAGGATGCGGGAAATTTATATCTAGCACCTCAATTGGGCTAGGATTTTGCTCAACTTCCCGGGGTTCCTTTCTCCCACCATTTCTTTCATGGAGGCTAGTATACACCCATATTTCATTAAGGCTGTTCTTGACAAGAAGCAACAGGATTTGTCCAATCTCATTGCTTTGTCGCAGGAACCTGAAAAATGTGTCTTCAATCCATCTTCATCGGGGGATTTCTTGACTCAGGATTATTGATGGTCTCAGGTCTTTATAGAGGATTAAGATAAATGGAATTTCATATTTTGGACAAAGTTTGTTCTATCCAAATAAACCATTCTATGAGGAAGGATCAGGTATCAGGCTATCCCCATGCACAAAAATATTTAACGATGTGGGATCCCTCTTGCTTCTCAGTGTCCCGGGTGTAATGACTTCAAAGAGAAAACTGTTCATCACATATTATTCCATGGATGATTGGAGT
Source organism: Viscum album (assembly GCA_963277665.1). Taxonomy (NCBI): domain Eukaryota; kingdom Viridiplantae; phylum Streptophyta; class Magnoliopsida; order Santalales; family Viscaceae; genus Viscum; species Viscum album. The sequence continues at coordinate 1,541,648,577 of OY728161.1, read as the reverse complement.
GTGGTTTGTGGTGATCCTTTGGGAAATTCACAATACTCTATGACCATAACCGAGTGGAGCTTCTATTCATTGATAGGTGGTTCCATGGGTCGGGTGATAGAGGTCTGGAGAGGATGGTGCACGCTGTGATTCTTCTGGCAGGGTGCTGACCTATTTGGAAAGCCAAAAATATTTTTAGACATGAGTGGGTTTATACTTTAATAAATTATATCATCTTTAGGACTTTGAATCGCCTCCTTGATTTGGCTCAGCTTTCTAGAAATTGGAGGGATACCCCCTCCTTACAGTGGATGATCCCTACTTCCCCCGTTGTGTAGGTTCCTAACAACAGCTCCTATAGCTTATAGGGGTGATTGAATCCTCCCTTTATGGGCCTTAAACTCAAAACTGATGGTTCTTATAGGATGGGAGTCTTTCGTGGGGGTGGGGCTATCCGAGACTCCAAGGGTTCAGTCCTATTTTCCTTTTTCTCCTACTTGGGATATGGTTCCTCTCATTGGTCGAAGCCATTGTAATGCTCATGGATATAATCCTTTTCCACCAGTAGGGTCTAACCTTATCCAAAGTTGAAACAGACTAAATTATTGTCCATGATGGACAGAATTATTTTTCCCCCTCCATGGTCAATGATCTATATTATTTAAAAGTGAAAAAGCATGATCAGCAACAAGATCAATGTTTTGAATTCTTGTCTTGAAGGTAACAAATTGGATGATTACATGGCATCATTGGATGTCCTTTGACATGAACCTGTTTTTCTTCATGATATCTTCTCTTTGAAACCCAAAGGGGTCAATTTGATTAGAGGGGATTCCCTCGGCCTTCACTATTTCATGCATCCTTAGACTTCTTGGCTGCTTTTTTTGGATGTATTGTTTCCTTATAATAAAGAACTAACATTCATGATGATACATTCATGAACATATCGCTAACGTACATCCCCAAGGAGTCATAAAAATTACCAAGGTTATTCACCAAGGCATCATAAAACTTTTCATCTCTAGAGATTAAATTCATTACCCAATGCATTAGAGTTATCTCAAGGCGCACCCATAATATTTCATAATTTCCTTATGATCCATATATATAATAATCATAAATTTCATAAATAACCCAAAGAGAATAAAATAAATGGTTTTCATATTAAAATCATGATGTTTTAAAATGTGCATAAAAACAATATCATTATGTCATGTATAACCCGTGGAAATGGTATAAGGGTTTTATGTATGCCAATTACAAAATCAAATATATCATTATTATGTATTTGTGAATACCCCTAAAAATGAAATAGTTTTGGGTATTCATTTAAATAAAATATGATAATTTCTTGAGAAAAAAATATATTTTGAGACAAACATTCTACACCACAACGGCTATAAAACATGGTTTTAGAAAATATTAAAAAGAGAGGGGAAAAGGGTCACCCACTCATAAATAACTCATAATACTATGTAAGAACATAATAAAATGTAAATTAGATTATGGAATGTATATTTGGATGAAATACCACATTAAAAGGAAACTAAAAAGAAAAGAGAAGATGAAATTTCTTTTACGAAAATTCGGCAGCCTAGTGGCTTCACTTAAAAATTCAGGAAATCAGTTGATGAGATCAGAAAGGTTATGTCATAATTTGGGAATAAAATATAAATAAACTAGGATATATAAGAACATATCCCCATATAATAAAATGGAAACTAGAATACATAACATAAAGGAAGTCATGACTTAAATATGAGGGTGAAAGGTTCCCTTACCATGAAGAGTAACTTCAAAAACATGAAAGATGGGACCTTGGTGGCCTGAGGGCACTTTGTGAGGAATCCATGGGTGGTAAAAATACCATTTCTTAGTTGAGGAAGAATTCGGAATGAAATGAATGAAATAATGTGTGGGTATTTATAGAAAAAGTGAGAGAATGCTTTTTAAATTTCCAAGGGACACCTTATTAGTAATATTTTCCAAACCCAGGGCTTACCCATTGTATTGGTCACTTGGGAAACCTCATAACATATAATATTACTCGAAAGTGGACCAGAATTATTATATCATTATTACATCGTAAATGATGTCATTAAACACACCGAAACTCAAAATAGTTTTTTTACTATTCACTAAAAAAGAAAAAAATTTATAATAATATTAAAAATTCACCCTTACCTAATATTAATTCTCTGAATTCAAAAATGAACTCCATTTTATTAAAATAATTTTATAATTATGAGATATTTATTTTATATGTAAAAACTCTATTTACCCAAAAAAATAATAATACATAACTAAAAAATTATGAAATAGGTATTTACTAATGTCGTTATATCACATTACCAATCAAGATGCCTAAATTATATTTATATTTTCTTAAGTAAAGTTACTATTCCATTGGTCACATTACTATTCATAAGGGTAATATTACTATTCATAAATTACTGTTGACCAACAATTATGTTGATCTTATTAGAATCAAAATTTCATACAGATCACAACTATAGAAGACCATTTTTTGAAAATAATTTCACATTATTAATTATTTAATGTATAAAATAAATATTTTAAAATAACATTCTTCCAATGTTTATCAATAATATTTGACTTCTATAAATCCATCCTATATTTATCTAGACATTGGAAATTCACAAATTTTGCCATAATAATAAATAAAAATTTTATTTATACAAAAATATTACACAAAGTATCTAAGGCCTCATTACATAGCACCTTATAAAACATGCGTAGGTCCTAAGAGTATGGTGTGAAATGGGGATAGAATCTTGGGGTGACTAAAAAAACATTCCTGAGTGGTAATTTTTATCAGCTTGATCTTCTCCTGTAAGAAATTCTGTCCACGCTTAACATGTTGGAATTCGGCTTGGGCATGGTCCAAAGCAATGCCCAGTGATGCTACCTCCTTCCCAAGCTCGGATATATAGGCTTCATATGACCCGAGTTATAACACCCCAAGATTTTATAGAACGTTATTTCTTCAAAGTAATTCAATAAATTGTACTACACGCAACACCGATTTCTAGTTCACCAAGACTTACCAAACCAGTCGTTCAAAAGTGGTTATGAATAGTACTAACTGAATTTTGAACATTATATAATCATTATAATTTTAGACTCAATATTATGATTTTCTTAGATATAATATAGGAACAACTTCGTTTTTTTAAGATAAAAGAAGTATTTTTCAAAAAATTCAATTTTACTGCCTTTTAATGGCGAACCTTTTTTAAATACAATATTTGGAACTTTTATATATTAAATTTGAAAAATTAAACTCTTTTTTTAGAATCAAGACATAAGAATTTAGTTTCAATAAATTTTTGGTACTATTCTGATAACATTCATATTTTTATGAATAGTGAAACATACTAAATTCTAATTAAAAACAACTTTTTAATTGAAATAATTATTAGTGATAAATTATGAGTTTGAGTGATTTTAAAGTAATATTATATTATATTTTTACCATTTAATCCAATTTTGGTCATTGGATATAATTTCAAATTTATAATGGACATAAGAAAGTGTCAATCTTTTGATAGTTATTATTTCATAAGAACACATTTTTTTTAAATGGAAAATAATTTTAAATTAATTTAATCCACTTCTATGTTTTGAATTTAGGAAAATAGATTTCATATTTAGAATCAAGAGGTCCAAATTTTTTAAATAGGAAACTTTTAATTTTAGACATTTTGAATAATTCCTTCGGTAAATTTTTTATTTACCATGGTTAAAGGGTAAATCTGATAAATAAGGGTAAAAAATAATATTATAATAACATTAAATTACCCTAAAATGTGTCCTAACCCAATTTAATGATACATGTACGACCATGGGCATATTTGGGTCGATTTTTGGACACCATGGAGCCACTTGTAAGTCATAATGACACTTTATATTAATTAAGTTAAAGTAAATACAAAAATGACATAGGCAAATATCTTTTAGAAATACTTCTTACATTGGGTTATATATGCTATATTTTCGGCTATAAATATTCATTAGAAATATAAAACTATTTCTTACATAATGGTATTTTATTTATAATTTTTAGACATTGTGTAATTAAATTTAATTATGACACAATAATGATGCATTGTTTTCATTATTAATGAAAGAGTCAAATAATTAGTATTATAAATGTTAAAATAAATATAATTTGAATGTTTTGATGACATACAAGATTTTTATTGGTCAATATGACATGTTAGAGTTTCATAAATGAATTTGGTTCGAATTAATAAAGTCATTAAGACTTTAAAAAATGAATTATTAAATAGTGTCAAAATTGTCATATAAAAGTTTTTAAAAAAATATTATATTATAAATTGATATAATATTCCTAAAAAAATATGTTTCGGCCAAAGGACTTATAAAATTATATTTTTATCATTAATGTACCACTTTGGGGTCTCTTGGAAGTATATAGTATGTTTATTAACTATATAATATAAAAATACAAAGAGACATAGTAAATGTCAAACTATTTAACTAAGAGTTAAATCAAGTAGATGAAGTTAATATATTGACCCAAAACTGTATAAATCCTATTGGTTGAGTGTTTTTGAGACCTATACCCACATTAACCTTTAAATAATCCAATTTTATTCCATTATAAATCGAATATAAATTTATTATAAAATAATATTTCTAGCTTTTCCTAAGATGCCCCACACCCCTCATATAAAAAGGCACCCCCCCCCCCCTTCTCTCTAATTCACACCTTCAAATCCATTTCGCTCGGCCAACCCCTGACCAAAAATCCTCCAAAATTTCCTCAATTCAACCTAGAGGAATTATTTTGATCATAAATCCAACCTTAGGAGACCTTTTGATCAAATTAAAAGGAAGAAACCGAAGAAGAGGTAATTATTTCACCACCCTATTTCAAGTTCCTTTTTTCTTCCACTTATTCTTTATTTGTTATTTCCATTCTAAAATAACAACTCTAGTATCTTCTATATACTGTGATGTTATTATAAATATGGTATAATCATATTATGTATTCTATCCATCCTTTGAATGACATGTCACCATACGTGAGTACATACGGCTTACCGTCTCCATATCGTGGTGTAATTGTTATTCAAAACATTATTATTTTGATGGGTATGATAATGATGTGTAATTAATGTAAATAATAAATATAACATGATAATGATTCTGTATATATGATATACCATCCAATTATATATATTTTTAATATCAAAAGAATGATATTGTCGCTCGTGCGTACGTACGGACTACTGTCTCCATGAACGCGATGAGAATCATTCCCCATCATATCCATTCAAGAATAGTTCTCATTTGATGATTAAAAATAATTTTTAAGGACTTTATATCATTATTTATATAAATAAGATACAACCTATACATAGAAAACATGGCTTATGTAACAAAACATATAAAAGAAAACGAGTAAGTTAACACCCGAAATGACGATAATACTAAGATATTATTAACAAAGAAATGTTAAAAGATCATATATGATATCATATTAACGTATATACATCATGTATAATTTAATAACATTTATTTCACCATTATATAAGAGGTTAAACTACCCTCTACCAAGGAAAAGTACAAGGTAAGGTATAATTTCACAATCTCTTTATTATCCGAGGTTCTTTTTACGTAAGTATCTACTGGGACATATTTATTATCCATGTACATGTTTCATGAAATACTTTTCAAAGGGATTATTTTAAGGTAATTTATTATTAAAACATCATTTTAATTGTTTTAAATATTTATTCTTCTAAATCTTTCTCATTAATGTCTATGTCTTCAAATTGTTTTTTTAAAGATTTATTTATATGGACATGAATGTTTTTTAAATGTTAATTCCTTTCAAAAGTTTCAAAGTGGTATGGGACACTTTGATTTAAAAATGTCTTTAAATATCACCCTTTATAAATTTTGTGACATTTAAATGTTTTCATTAAAAATGGTATTTCTCTCAATGATTTTTACAAATCATTTTCATCTATGTAGAAATCCTTTAATGGATTTTAAACTTCTTTTGAAGTTGATTTATCAGGATACAAATCTTCCATATTGTATTGAAGGTCTTGAGATATGTTTGACTGTGGATGTGTTATTTTTATACCATTCATTGTTTATGGGTAAATTTTTGACATTTCGTATGCTAATTTTAATACGAATGTTTATGTTATGTTTAAACCTTTTCATATGAGGAATGCATTGGAGTTAGTAAGTGATGGGTGGAGCCCGCTATAGCTCCTCGATGCATCAATAAGTCTCATGACACAAACTAGTGTCTTGGCATAAGGTCTTGAAAAAATCTTATTTGTAGTATTGGAACAAGCCCTTGACTATGTGGTTATGATAGTCCGGCATTATGCATTTCATTATTATGAAAGTGGATATTGATATTGCATGTAATTATTCAACTATTAGAGTATCCATGTGAGTAAGTTAATGGAAATATTTTTATTTATATTTTTCATATTATTATGTAGTTTATGTTAAAAAGAATTATTTTAGTTTTATACATTGCCTTAAATTATTATTCTTATTTATGAAAATATATATTGTATTGATTACCCTTACTGAGCATTTGAGCAACCCCTTTCTATGTTATATTTTTCCTAGGATTCCAAGATGTGTATTGTGATTGATATGTCGGGTTAAGCCAGGGGAATAATAGAATTCATAAAGAATTATTTATGTTTTTTCATATGTTATAAAGTGTAATGTAACATTCATGTATGTAATCTATTTTCCAACACTGCTAAACAGATCGGTCCTTCAGGACTTGATTTCTTGTAATCATGCCAATGTATTAAAATAATTCACCCACTCTGGGTAACTGGGTTCGAGGTGTTACAGTTGGTATCAAAGGAATATTAGCTATAACCTTGGAATCTATATTTAGATAAACTCTGATTAGAGAACATTACCCTAAGATAGACTTTGAGGATTAGTAGAGAATAACTTCTATGAATTTTAGTACTATAGAGATTTTGTGAGTTTTCTAGGAAATGAAACCATTTCTCGATACGAGCAGGTAGAGGCGGCTCTGGCATAGATGTACCTAGGGTTAAAACCTGAAAACACCGCTTTGAGCTAGACTTGAACGGGAACTGGTGCATGACATCGGGCCTTGCTGCACTCTTGGTTACGACACTCCCATGGGATATTCTTAGGATAATTCTCATTTTCTTTAAAAACAACTATGAAGGTTTTATGAGTATATATCTCCTCAAAGAAATTTTTTTTTGTGATTATGGATTATATACATAAAATGTTCAATTTATGTTAGGTATTTTACATGTTTGGAATTGTGAATTATGATTCATAAACTGACCTAGTGTATGCCATTATTTAGAAATGTCACCCTGTAGAAGGAATGAGAACTCCAGCAATACGTATTATCCAAAGAGTAAGAAGGGTCATATCATTCATGGTATTAAGCCATCATTTAGAAGGGAAATATTCTACTGTGTATTCTCAACATATGAAGAAATAGTATCCTATGTTAATAAGATAGGTAATGAATTCTCTGAGCCATATGGCTTTTAAGGGAATAAAGAGAAGAAAAAGATGGAAGAGAGAAAGATGGATAAAGGGGAGAGGGAAAACAAGGATTTTCCCATATGTGATAACTGTGGAAAGAATCACCTTGGTAAATGCTTGAAGGGAATGAATGTTTGTAATAAGTGCGAAGAAAAAGGACACCATGTACGTGATTTCAAGGGTAAGAGAAAAGTTTCAAATGTACAATTCTTTATCATCAAGGAGTTGGGAAACTACGTGAATCAATGTTGAAATCATCAGAGTAGACCCCAAATGATACTATTGGATAAGAATCAAGTTATGATACTAACAAAGATAAAGAGGAATAATTTAGAGTTCTTATGTTGTTATTAAATTATTGTGTCATTTGGGTGTTGTATTAACGATGTTCTAGTTATATGAATTATGGAAAAAAATAAGGATTGTACTGTATTACTATTTCATTGAGAATTTGAGATTATATGGTCCTGATACTGAGGTAGTAATTTTGGAATAAGAGATGGTTGATTTGGATAAGTTATATTAGATATTCTTGACTTCCTTAGAACTGGTTAATAGTTTGTTTATTTCATCATTGTTGGAATATTCAATAATTATGGATATCAGGAATATATCCAGTATTTTATAGGGAATATGGGAGGATGAATGTAATCAATAAGGTTTTATGGTAATTTAGGGTGTTACCATGTTTTAAAAGAATACATGATGAAGGTGGTCACCTGGTATTACATGGAAAAAGGATATTCATTGTGATTAACTTCCTTATAAATTTTGGACTGTGAGTTTGGATATAAGTATTTTGGATAAGTCTTAAGGTTGGAATGGATTATGTTAGAAATTGGATACAATTATTACAGTCATTTTTTGGATTTTCATAAAAAGGAAAACATAGAGGTCGGGAGGCAACCAGTCGCATCCTGTAAGGCTGTGATAATTAAACCCGCAAACGAAGGGCGACAACGGTGTATCAGCTACCACTGGCCCACGTGATGTCTTGGATTGAATAATGCAGTTTTTTTAAAAAAATCTGGTATATGAATTATAAATTAATTTTTTTAACCCTATAAAAATAGGATAAATAGAATATTATTTTTATGTTCTATTACCTTTTAGAGTGAAAGATGAGTTTGTGGTAGAAATTAGTTAAAGGATAGGACTCTATTTGTCAATTATATATTTTTATTCTTCTCTTATTATGTGAGGAAATTAATTCTTATATTTTAGTTATGGGATATTAAAACCAAAAATGTGTTATCCTAATACCATATGTTTTGTTTAACCTATGGTATTTTAAATCATCATATATTTATGAATTTAAGGCCCTCAATTTTACAGATGTTTGTGATTGATAACTTCAATAACTACCTATAACTATTTACGTTTTTCTTCCAATTATATATCTCTAATTACCACCAATTTTCTCCTAATCGAGATCATAATTTGGTGGTGACCCTTTCATTTCCCTTTTCCACTTATTAATACTAAATTTTATTAACCTAATTTTCCATGTGGGTTTCCAAATGAATTTTCTATTTTTAACCTTTTCTTTTTGAAAAATAATTACAAATTGAAAGGATGAAATTAATTGAAGGAGGGAAGAATGTAACACCCCAATATTTCATAGTATGTTATTTATTCAAAGTAATTCAATAACTTGCACTACACGCAACACTGAGTTCTAGCGCACCATGTCTTACCAAACTAGCCGTTCAAAAGTAGTAATGAATAGTATTAGCTTAATTTTGAACTTTATATAATACTTATAATTTTAGAATCCATATTATGACTTTCTTAGACATAATATAGGAACAAGTTCATTTTGTTAAGATAAAATAAGTATTCTTAAAAAAATCATTTTTACCGCCTTTTAATGGAGAACCTTTTTTAAATAAAATATTTGAAACTTTTATATAATAAATTTGAAAAAATAAACTTCATTTTTAGAATCAGGACATAAGAATTTAGTTTCAATATATTCTTTATACTTTTCTGATAAATTTCATATTTTGATGAATAGTGAAAATTGCTATATTTTAATTAAAAACAACTTTTTAATTGAAATTATTAATAGTGATAAATTATGAATTTTAGTTATTTTAAAGTATAATTATATTATATTTTTACCATTTAATCAAATTTTGGTCATTGGACATTATTTCACATTTAAACTGGACATAAGCAAGTGTCAATATTTTGATAGTTATTATTTCATAAAAACACATTTTTTGTTTTGACGATGGAAATTAATTTTAAATTAATTTCTCCTACTTAAGTGTTTTTAATTTACAAAAATAGATTCTATATTTAGTATCAGGAGGTCCAAATTGTGTAAATAGGTAACTTTTATTTTTAGACATTTTTAATAATTACTTCAGTAAATATTTTATTTACCATGGTTAAAGGGTAAATTCAGTAAATAAGTGTAAAATATAATATTATAATAATATTAAATTACCCTAAAACGTGTCATAACCCTATTATATGATACATGTACGACCATTTCCATCTTTGGGTCGGTTTTGAGACCCCATGGAGCAACTTTTAAGTGATAATGACACTTTATATTAATTATGTTAAAGTAAATACAAAAATGACATAAGCAAATATCTTTTAAGAAAAACAATTTTTAAATAGGGTTATATATGTTATATTTTCAACTATAAATATTAATTAGAAATATAAAAAGATTTCCTACATATTGGTATTTTAATTATAATTTTTAGACATTGAATAATTAAATTTATTTGTGACACAATAATGATGCATTATTTTCATTACTAATTAAAGAATCAAATAATTGGTATTATAAATGTTAAAATAAATATAATTTGAATGTTTTTATGACATAAAAGGATTTTATTGGTTAATATGACATGTTAGGGTTTCTTAAATGAATTTGTTTCGAATTAATAAAGTTTTTATGACTTTAAAAAAATGAATTATTAAATATTTTTAAAATTTACTGAAAGGAGTTTTTAAAACAAATATTATATTACAAATTGATATAATATTCCTAAAAATATAAGGTTCGGCCAAAGTACTTATATAATGATATTTTTATCATTAATGAACCTCTTTTGGGTCTCTTGTATGTATATAGTAAGTTTATTAACTATATAATATAAAAATACAGAGAGACATGGTAAATGTTAAACTATTTAACTAAGAGTTAAATCACAAAAAAGTCAATATAGTGACCCAAGCCTGTCTAAAACCTATTGGTTGAGTGGTTTTAGAACTATCCTTTCCTTAATCTTTAAATAATCCACTTTGGAGCCATTATAAACTGAATATGAATTTATTATAAAATAATATTTCCAGCTTTTCCTAAGGGGCCCCTCACCACTCTTATAAAATGGAACTCAACCTTTCTCTAATTCACACCTTAAAAGCCATTTGGCTCAGCCAAACCCTACTCAAATATCCTCCCAACTTCCCTCACTTCAACCTAGAGACCTTAGTTAGATCTTAAAGCCAACCTAATGAGACCTTTTGATCAAATCAAAAGAAAGTACCCGAAGAAGAGGTAATGATTTCACCACCCTCTTTCAAGTTCCTTTCTTCTTCCACTTCATCTTTCTTTTTTATTTCCATTATAAGATAATAACTCCAGTATATTCTATATAATGTTATGTTATTATAAATATGGTCCAATCATATTCAATACTCTATCCAACCTTTTAATGACATGTAACCATACGTGAGTACATATGGCTTACCGTCTCCACGTCGTGGTGTAATTGTTATTGAAAACATTATTATTTGTATGGGTATAATAATGATGTGTAATTGATATAAATAACAAATATAACATGATAATTATTCTTTATATATGATATACCATCTAATTATATATTATTTTAATATCAAAAGAATGATATTGTCACTCGTGCGTGCGTACGGACTACCGTCTCCATGAACGCGATGAGATTCCTTCCTCATCATATGCATTCAAGAATAATTCTCATTTGATGATTAAAAATAATTTATAAGGACTTTATATCATTCTTGATATGAATAAGATACAACCTATCCATAACAAACATGGCTTATGTAATAAAACATATAAAATAAAACGAGTAAGTTAACACCCGAAACGACGATAATACTAAGATATTATTAACTAAGCAATGTTAAAAGATCATATATGATATAATTTTAATGTATATACCTCTTGTATAATTTAATAACAATTATTTCACCATTATGTAGGAGGTTAAACTACCCTAAACCAAGGAAAAGTACAAGGTAAGGGTTAATTTCACAATCTCTTAATTATCTGAGGTTATTTTTACGTAAGTATCTACTAGGACATATTTATTATCCATGTCCATGTTCCATGAAGGAGTTTCAAAGGTATTCTTTTAAGGGAATTTTTTACTAAAACATCATTTCAAATGTTTTAAATATTTATTCTTCTAAATCATTCTCATTAATATCCATGTCTTCAAAATGGGGTTTTGTGGATTTATTTATATGGACATGAATGTTTTTAAAATGTTAATTCCATTAAAAAGTTTCAAAGTGGTATGGAAGACTTTGATTCAAAAATTCCGTTAAATGTCTTCCATTCTAAATTGTGTGAGTTGCAAATTTTTTCATGAAAAAGGGGTATTTCTCTCAAAAAGTTTTACAAATTGTTTTCATCTATGTCAAAATATTTTAATGGATTTTAAAGTTGTTTTGAAGATGATTTATCAAGATACAAATATTCCATATTATATTGATGGTTTTGTGATATGTTGGACTGTGGATTCGTTATTTTTATACCATTCATGGATTATGGGTAATGTATTGACATTTCGTATGCTACTTTTAATACAAATGTTAATGTTATGTTTAAACCTTTTCATATGAGGAATGCATTGGACTTAGTAAGTGACAGGTGGAGCCCGCTATAGCTCCTCGATGCATCGGTAGGTCTCATGAGAAATACTAGTGTCTTGGCATAAGGTATTGAAAAATATTATTTGTAGTCTTGGTACAAGGCCTTGACTAAGTGGTTATGATAGTCTGGCATTATGCATTCCATCATTATGAAAGTTGCTATTGATATTGCATGTGATTATTCGACTAGTAGAGTATCCATGTGAGTAAATAAATGGAATTATTTTGATTTATATTTTCCATATTATGGTGATGTTTATGTTGAAATGGCTTTTGTTTTAGTTTTATACATTGCCTTAAATTTTTATGATTATTTATGAAAATTTCCATAGTATTGCTTACCCTTATTGAGCATTTGAGCTCACCCCTTTCTATGTTTTATTTTCCCCAGGATTCCAAGAAGTGTTTTGTGATTGATATGCAGGGTTAATCTATGGGAATAATGGCGTTCATAAAAGATTATTTATGTTGTTTTGTATGTTATAAAGTGTAATGTAACATTCATGTATGTAATCTATTTTACAAGACTGCTAAACTGATCGGTCCTTCGGGACTTGATTTCTTTGTAATCATGCCAATGTATTAAAATAATGCACTGACTCAGGGTAACTGGGGTCGGGGTGTTACACAAGTCTACTGGATGAGTTCGTCAACTATTTTTTCTATATAATTTAACATTGATCATTTTTATTTATAAACAATAGTCTTTACATTAAGATTATAGTTTCTAACGGTCATATAAATATCAGAACTCAATGGTATGATTTTAATTATAATCACTTCATTAATTAAAACGATATAGTTTTTCTGATTACAAAATAAAATAACATAAAAAATTTGGAAAAATATTATTCAAAAGTTCAGGTCGTTACATTATTCCACCCTTAAGAAATTTCGTACCCTAAATTTCAAATCATACACTTTGAAAATAATAGGTTTGGTTTCTTCTGCCTCATAGACTCCTATGGTTCCCATGTGACTTCTTCACATTTTTGGTTCCTCAACAACACCTTAATTAGTTAGGTAGTATTGGTTCGTAGAACCTTGTCTCTACGATCCAAGATCTCCAATTGTTGTGTCTCGTATGAAAGGTCATGTCCCAGTAGTACAACCTCGAGATTTAGTTCACATGAAGGGTTGGGTATTTAATTCGTCAAGAGGGATATGAGGAAGACATCATGAACTTGTTCTAGATTTTGAGTAAGTGCAATCTGATAGGCCACTGCTCCTATGCAATAAAATATTTCATAGAGTCCAATGTACCAAGGACTGAGATTCCCTTTTTTCTCAAACCTCTTGACTCTCTTTTGAGAATAAATTCGAATAAATAATTGTTCACCAACATCAAACTCCAAGTTCCTTCGACAGTTATCGTCATAGCTCTTTTTATGATTCTGAGCAGCCTTAATGTGTTGCGGGATGGCATGAACCATTTATGTCATCTCATGGACACGATTAGGCCCAAGAATATTTTTCACCCCAACTTCCTCACAACAAGTAGGATTTCTACATCTCTTCCAATATTTATCTTCATAGGCTGCCTTTTTAAGTCTCAAGTGGCAGCTGGTATTGTAAGAGAACTCAACTAATGGGACATGTTGATCCTATCCACCTTTAAATTCCATTGAGCATGTTCTTAGCTTGTCTAGGAGTGTTTGAATAGTCCTTTTAGATTGGCCATTAGTTTTTTGGTGATAGTCTATACAAAATTTCCATTTGGTACTCAGATCATGTTGAAGACTTCTCCAGAATTTTGATGTGAACCTTGGAACATGATCAGAAACGATTGAAAGTGGATCTCCATGTAGCATTACCACATCCTTCATGTAAATAATAGAATTTTGATCAAGAGAGAAATATTCCTGAATAGATATAAAATGGTCAGTCTTGGTGAGATGATCCATAATAACCCATATCGCATTATTTCCTTTGGAAGTTCTTGGAAGACCAGTGAAAAATTTCATGGTGATATTGTCCCACATCCATACTAGTATGGGTAGTTGTTGTAATACCCCTTTAGAAAGTTTTCAATCTTCCTTCACTTGCAGACATACCATTAATCTGGTAGTGTAGTCAAAAATCTCCCTTTTCATATTATCCCACTAATAATGATAACAAAAGCCCCTATAAATTTTCGTACTTCTCAGATGTATAGAGAAGTTAGAGCTATGACCTTCATCCATCATCTCATTCTTTATTTCTGGAATAGATGGAACACGTAGTCTTGTATGGAATTTCAGTACACCTTCTTGAAAAGTATTTAACTATGGAAACTTCCCATCCCTCACAACCTCAAACTTCTTCTATAACCAAGGATCTTCTTTCTGATCATTATTTATCTTCTCTAGTAACGAAGTTTGAGATATATTTTAGAATAGGGTGGATGATGTTCCTTCCCTTATAATTCCCATGTCCAGCATTACTATTTCATTCATCGTAGGATCTCTTTGAATCCTCATCATGGACAGAAAAATTGGGTCTTTCCTACTTAATGCTTCAGTGACTTTGTTTTCTCTTGCGGGATGATAATGAAGTGAACAATCATAGTCTTTAAGAAGTTCCAACCATATCCTTTGTCTCATTTTCAATTCCTTTTGTGTGAAAATATACATCAAACATTGATGATCTGTGTATAAATCATATTTATATTTTTAAAGTTAGTGCCTCCATATCTTCAGAGAAAAAATAACTACAACAAGCTCAGGATCATGCATAGCATAGTTCCTCTCACGATTCATTAACTTTCGAGATGCATAAGAAATGAATTTGTAAAATCTCATGAGGATTCACTCAATCCATTTCAGAGATTCATCGCTAAACATAATGAATCCTTCTCCATTTTAGGGAAGAGTTAGTAGGGGTGCAATAACCAATATCTTCTTTAGTTCTTGGAAACATTCCCCACACTCCTTTGTCCAGATGAACATGACCCCTTTTCAAGTTAACTTGGTTAATGTATTAGAAAATCATGAATGGTTATTCAGAAACCTCCTATAATATCTTGCTAATCCAAGGAAACTGTGGATCCTAGTTATTGTTACAGGCTAAGGCCACTCCTCTAAAACCTTGGTCTTTGTAGGGTCAATTGTGATTCCCTTATTGGTTAAAATGTTCCCCAAGAAAAAAAAATTGTAACCAGAATTCACATTTTATTAACATTTCAAAAAGCCACTCCTTCTGTAGAGTTTTTAAAATAACCCTTTGATGGTTCTCATTCTCCTCCCAACATTTGAAATATATCATAATATCATCAAAAAAACTACCAGAAATTAGTCATAGTAGTCCTAAAACACTCTATTCTTCAAATCCATAAAAATTTCTGGAGAATTAGTCAATCTAAAGGTCATAACAAAAAACTCATAATGCCCATATCTTGATTGGAAGGCGGTTTTTAGAATATCTTCCATCTTTACCCCCAATTGATGATAACTATATCAAATATAAATTTTATTGAAGAATTGAGCCCCATGAAGTTGCTCAAATAATTCATTAATTCTTGGAAGATGGTATTTTTTTCTACATTGTGATCTCATTCAGTTCTCTATAATCAATGCATAGTTTCATTGATCCATCATTCTTCTTCACAAATAGAATAGGTTCTCGCCAAGGAGACAACTCAGTCAGATAAACCCCTTCTCCAAAATTCCTTGTAGTTGTTTTTTTATTTCCTAATTCTCCACATTTCCCATATTTAATGGGGTATTTGATATCGGATGAGATCCAGGTATGATTTAAATAGATTACTCTACCTCTCTTTCAAGGGGTGGATAGGGTAACTTCTCAGTAAATACATGAATGTATTCTTGGATGATGGGGACATTTTATATCCTTATACTCTCATTTTTTTATTCTTCTTCACTGATTAACTCCATAAAGAATGATATAAGAGGTTCTTCTAGAAAAAGATCAGATTGATATATCTGTCCATGGAATATAATGATTGGTTGTCCATTCATAACTAGTGAGATTACCATTCTTTTACATTTTATATTATCATTATAATTTCATATCCAGTCCATCCCTTGTATAATATCGAATTATAGCATGAAAATTATTATTATATTTATGATATGATTATGATCACAAAATTAAATACTAGAGTGTTTAAACATTGTCAATGCTTGGATAATCCAACCTTGATACTTGACTGATAACTCAACTTTTATAAACTCAGTGGTTGATTCTAAATTCTTTAAAAACATGATGGAAATAAAGGAAGTCATAGAACCAAAATAAAACAATGTTCATTCTAGATTTAAGAGAAGAATCATAGTACCTACCACCACATCATTTGGAGCTTCTATATCATCTATCGTGATAGAAAAATCCTGACCATTCTCCCTTGGCCATTGCTAAGGCAGATGGTGGTTCCCCTCCACTTCCCTCGGATATGGAAATCAGTTGTAAATGTTCCCAACTTTCCCACACTTATACAATTGGACATCAAGTTGGGACTCCACCAAATTCCACTTGTTTTTAGTGTTGGAAACTTAAGGTTTCACCTCACTACAACAATTCTGTGAAATATGGAAATCTCTTCCACACTTATAGCACTTCCCGCTCCAGATAGGTAGTTCGTCGAAGACTTATTCCCACATTTATTACACATGGTATGTTTCACTAGTTTTCCTTCTCTTCCCAGATCAAAGTTACTCCCTAATATCGGCTCAATTGATCTATTCTTTTCATTTGATTTTTGAGTCCAATACATCTCACTAAACTCTAGTTCAACTTTCAATACACTCTTCACAATCTCTTCATAGCCAAAGAATCTATCAACCTTCCCATTAAGATCCATGACAAAGCATGATGTATAATAGTTAAATTCTTATAATGTTTATCTCATTGCATCCAACATATTCATTCTTTTTATGATTCAGCTTGAGAAACTCCTTCATCATTTTTTTCTCATAGAACATGTGAAATATTTATAGAACAAGATCCCTCTGAAATCTTCCCACTTTTTAGATTCAACCTCCACTCTTTGAATCATTTTCTTAATTAGTTATCACCACTACTCAGCTTCTCCCTCTAAGTAGTAAAGAGTCAAGGTGGCCTTCTGTTTTTCTGAATAGCAGATCAAATAAAAGATCTTCTTGATGTAGCTGATACACTGTTCATCAATCAATGGATTGGTCGATCCACTATAGTTTGGTGGTTTTTGACACATAAATACCTCCCCAAAATGTTGGTCCCTTCGCAGTGAGATTGTTCTCTTAGCTTGATTCGGGTTATTTCCCATAAGTTGAGTTAGTTGGTTCATCATTCTCATAAAAGTTTCCATTCTGGATTCCATCGGAGGTCATCATCACATGGTCCACTATGATCACCATATTCACAGTTCCTCTTATTTCTCACCATTTTCAAAAAGAATACAACTTTTGTTAGAATATTATTTCATTTACCAATCTTTTTACAAGAAAATATTTTTATTTCTTAAAACATCATGCTTAAAAAATTACGTTTCCCAATAAATCCTTCATAATGATTAATAAAAATATTGTGATTAATGAAACATATCCCCTAGGAGTGTCAAACCAAGAGTGTATCAAGGATCTTTTTTCTATACCAGGATACCCCCGATCAAGCCAAAAAGTCCTTGTCAATGTTTTTACTCCATGTTACATATGTGCTAGATCCACATCTATTTGTTCGAATCTAGACATGGATTTATTTGTTTGAAACCCACTTACTTAATATTTTACCAAAATACAAGGAAGTTATCCTATATTTAAACTTTTCTATAGGGTTCTTCCTAATGTTTTATAGACTAATTTTCACAAATAACTAAATTATCCTTGGATACCAACTACAAAATCACAAATTTTATTACATAACTTTTTCTTACATTTTACAAAAGAGGATCTTTAAAGTCTAGTGTTTGGAAATCAGAAAAATATTACATGAAAACATAACAAAACATTATTATAGTATTGTTTAAAGGATTAATAATTATTTCTCCTGAATTACAATTACTACATATCATGTCTTGGGGACCTACATTAAAAGAAAGGGTTAGGAGAAGTCCCAGTAAGGAAAACAAGCAAAACAGTTTAAATGTGAACTAGAGCGGTATCAATAAGAACCTGGAGAAAAAGAGGAATATAATAATAATAATAACATGAAAAAATAACAAGAAAATGTGGCCAAAATATTTTATTTATACATTCATGAACATATCACCAAGGTCCATCCCTACGGTGTCATAAAAATTACCAAGGTTATTCACCGAGGTATTGTATGACTTTCTATCTCTAGAGATTAAATTCTTTACCCAATGCATTGAGTGATATCAAGGCACACAATTAATATGTCTTAATTTTATTGTGATACACATATATCATAATCATACATTTCATATATAACCCAAAGAGAATAAAAGATATGGGTTTCATATCAAAATCGTGATGTTTTAAAAATTGCTTAAAAACAAGATCACTATATCATTTATAAAACATGGAAGGATAATAAAGGTTTTATATATTCCAAATCCAGAATAAAATATTTTATTTTTATATCATGGATAATACCCATATAAAAAAAATATTTTTGGGTATTTAAAATAATAAAATAAATGAATTTCAGGAGAAAAAGAGAGATATTTTGAGTATAAAATTCTGTAGTATAACGGCTACGCAACATGGTTTTAAAAAATATTAAAAAGAGAGGGGTCAAAGGTAACCCATTTGTTAATAAATAAAAATATAGTATAGGAAAATAATATAATGTACATAAAATCAGTTTATGGATATTTTAATGTCATACCACATGAAAAGGAAACTTGAAAGAAAAGAGAAGATGTGATATATTTTATGAAAATTCAGCATCCAAACAGCACCATTTAAAAATCAGAAAATAAGTTGATGAGAGAGGAAAGGGTCTCTAATAATTTTTAAATATTATTGAAATAAATAAGGATATAGAATAACATATCCCCACATAACAAAATTGAAACTAGAATACACAACATAATTGAAGTCATGAGTAAAAGTGGAGGGTGAATGGTTCCCTTGCCTTGAAGAGTAACATAAAAACATGAAGGTTTTGACCCTGGAAGGAATGAGGGAACCTTGGAGGACAAATTAAGAGGTAAAAATTCTAAGGCATCAATGATAGGGAATTTGAATCAAAGGAATGATGGAATGGGTTGGTATTTATAGAAAAAGTGAAAGAATATTTTGTTAATTTCCAAAGGACACTTCATTAGTGATATTTGAAAAATCATGGACTTTCCCATGGTATTTTCCCAAGGTATTGGACACTTGGTACACGTCATAACATTTATTAATATTAAAAAGTTGACCAGAATTATTACATCAGGATTACATAATTTATTTTGTCATTAAACACACCGAAACTCAAAAATGTATTTTTACAATTCACTGAAAAATAAAACATTTTATAAAAATATCATAAATTCACCCTAACCTAATAGAAATGCTCTGAATTAAAAAAAAGAACTAAATTTTTGAAACTAATTTTCTATCTATGAGATATTTAATTTTTAATTAAAAAAACTATATATTATAAAAAGTAATAATACATAAATTATAAATTATGAAATATTTATTTACTAATGTTATTATATCCCATTACCAATCAAGATAAATAAATTATATTTATATTTTCTTAAAGGAGGTTATTATTCTATTGGTCACATTTCAATTCATTAATGTAATATTACTATTAATAATTTACTATTCACCAAATATTAGGTTGATCTTATTATAATCTAAATTTATTACTGATTGCAACTATAGAATAACATTTTATGAAAATCATTTCACATTATTAATTATTTAAAGTATAAAAATAATTTAAAATACCCTTTTTCCAATATTCATCAATAATATGGATCTTCTATAAATTCATCCTATATCTATCTAGAAATTTGAAATACAAAAATATTACAATAATAAGAAATAGAAATTTTATTTATACAAAAAGATAACAAAAAGAAACTAAGGCCTCATTATATAGCCCCTTATAACACCTGTATAGGACCTAAGAGTAAGGTGTTCAATGGTGATAGAATTTTCGAGCGGCTCGAACAACATTTCTTGAGTGGTTATTTCTATTAGCATTAACATATCCAGTAAGAAATTCTGTTCAAGCTTTACATATTGGTGTTTGGATTGGGATTGGTCTTGAGAAAAGACCAGTGATGCTACCTCCTTCCCAATATCTAATAGATGGGATTCATATAACCGGAGTCTACTAGATGAGGTCATCGAAACTTGTTTCTATATTATTTAACCATGATAATTTTTATTTATAAATTATAATCATATAAGTAAGAGTATATTTTACAATGGTCATATTTAACAATGGTCATATAATAGTCTGAATCCAACAATCTCGTTTTAGTTATACTCACTTCATTAATTAATTGGATATACTTTTGCTGAGTACAAAATAAAATAACACAAAAAATTATGAAACAAATATTACTCAAAAGTTATGGTCATTATAGATTCTCATGGTGTTTCTAAATAATATGTTTCTTCTATACCTCCTACAGTTTCAGGAAGAGGCACCTTTGTTTTTGACCACTGTGGTATGCTTAAGCACTCAAAACATGCTTCACTGAGTTACCCCAGATATGTGGTTCATGTGGATTATCGAGTGGCATACTGATGTTTTTTTTATTTCTATTATACACTTTGTAGTGTCATGGAATCATCTGAACCTAAATGAACAATGGTACAGTCAGATGATTTGTGAACAAAGGGGTGCCAGCCACAGGTATTAGAAACTGATAAACTTCATGTGGTGGAAGAGTCTCTAGGGGAAGAAAATATGAGTCTAGTAACCGTTATAGGAACCATAAATAAGGATTCATCTCTAGTGACTTCTTTATTTGATACCCATGAATCTCATTTGATCATTTCATCTTGTTTTGAGAATTATTAAAATCTTCCTACAGAGCTTTTAACATATGTTATTGATATTACTACACCCCTTGGTATTTTCTAGTTCTCAACATAAAACCTATTTACTACATATTTAGGATGGATTATATCATTATTATTAATTCCAAAATAGATTTTAATATTTTTCATGTATCATTTACTGTGCATGATAGTGTGTGTCATGTCATTTAGGGACAACAGGAATGGAGGTAGAGTAGATCTGGACCATCTTATCTAGAGTTTGGGAAATTGATATATATGTTTTATTTTGACCTAGAGTAATAATCTTTGAGTACTTATCTCCATCTAGTTGTTTTTTAATTTCCCATAATTTTTCCTTCTGAATTATATGGTCTACCACTAGTAAGGGAGGTATATTTGTCTATTGATTTAGTACTTCATACTCAACTAGTGTCAATTCATTCTTACCTCATGGAAAAAGCAGAAATTAAAGATTTTAAGACTTATTTGTATGCTATTTTAGATAAATTAGATATATGCCTGAGTGTTCTACCTTCAAGGGAGCCCGTTCTACTTTCTAATAAAGTTGACGAGTCACTTCACCTTTGTATTTATTACTGAGAACTCAATAAAGTTATTATAAAGATGAAATATTAGTTGGTATTGACTAATGATATGTTAGACCATTTTAAAGGGGGAAATTAGTTATCAAATATTTTTATTCTATCTGGTTACTCTAAATAGAGAATAAAATAATCTTCCTTTCAAAAAAGCTTCCTTTTTGAGTGGGTATGGAAATTTGTTAGTTTCTCATCTGTCTATTTTTTCTAACCAATACTCCTATAGTATTTATGGATTTAATTAATATTATTTTCAATGAGTATCATGATACTTTTTAGTGGTATTTTCGGATTACATCCTTTTTTCACTAAGTCACATAAGTATAGTGTGTGTCATCTTAGAGCATTACTAAAATTCATGATAAATCACCAAATTGATGTGAAGATATTGAAATGTGATTTATGGATTTAGGAAGTAAATTTTGTTGTACACATGGTGTCAGAACATAGTATCTATATTGATCCTGGTATGGTTATGGATGTTTTGACATTGGATAAACCCTGAATGTTTTTGAGATTCAAAGCTTCTTGGGTTTAGTGGTGTATTATCATCAGTTTGTAAAGGATTTCTCAAAGTTTGGTTATATGATGACTACTATACCTTGGAAGTGAGAAATGCTTATTTGGTATGAGAATTATAAGAATTATTTTGTTGATATGTAATGTCTTTATAATACTTTATCGTTGTGGACTATTCTATAGTTCGGGCAGGGCTATGGGGTCTTCTATGAGGCATCAAGTTCGGGTTTGGGTTTGGTTCTTATACAGGTGATCATGTCATTACCTATGTATCTCAGTAGCTTAGGCCACATGAGAATAATTATCTGACCAATTACATTGAACTCATTAGTTGTGATGCATGAACATTAGAGTTTATGGCATTTCCTTTTTGGAGAAATATTTACCATATATTCCTACAAATAGTTTTTGGGCTTATATTCACTCAAAATGATTTAATTTTTCATTAATGGTGTTGGTTGAAGTACCTAAAATATTTTGACTATTACATCGCCTATACCAAGGGGAAAGGTAATGTCATCATAGATTCCATTAGTATAAAACCACCTACCTAGGTCATGAAAGAATCATCAGACGAGTTGAATATGGTGGATATTTTTTCACTGTTCCATATTGGAATCTAGGAACTAGGGGTGACAATTTTTTCCATTGTTCAGTTGACCTCTTCTCTTCCTAAGATGATTCTTTAGGAACATCATCTTGATGATGAATTTAACCTAATTAGAGGCTCTCTTTATTGTGGTGATACTATTT
Source organism: Viscum album (assembly GCA_963277665.1). Lineage (NCBI taxonomy): Eukaryota > Viridiplantae > Streptophyta > Magnoliopsida > Santalales > Viscaceae > Viscum > Viscum album. The sequence goes on along the minus strand of OY728161.1, from coordinate 1,541,625,374 downwards.
CTAAGTATTTATTCACCATGAATGGAATTATTTGATTTTTGGAATTGTTATATTTTTATGTTATAAATGAGAAAATATGGGAGGAGGTATTTCCATAATTCCCCATGGGATATGTACCTAAGAACCCTACGATGTTCATTGATATTTGGTGATGATTCTTGTGTCCAGGTATGTGATGAGGATTGCATATTTTGTCTCTTACTATTATATTTTCTAGTTGGTCAAGGCCAGGAACGAGGGACCTTCATTCTTGATTCAAGCATATCCAGTGGTGAATCGTAAGTGGTATGAGATATCTATGGACTTTTTGGTTGGGTTTACTCATACCCAGGCAAAGAATTTTTCAATATGGCTTATGATAGATAAGCTAACCAAAATAGATCACATTATACCCATTCATGATACAACCAAAGTTGATGAGTTAGAAAATATCAAGGTGAAACATACTATTTTTTAATGGAGTTCCATATTCTATATTCTCTGGTAGGTATCCTCAGATTACTTATCATTTTTTGAGAGTATTAAAGTGGAATTTGGTTCCCATGTTCTTTTGGGTATGGCATACCATGCACAGTTATATGGTCATATATAGAGAGCTATCTAGGTTCTTGAGGATATTACTCTTTCTTATGTTCTATACATTAGTGGATCTTTGGATGACCATTTGGGGTTGGTTTCATTGGATTATAAAAATAGTTACTTATTAATATTCAGGATGGCTACTTTTGACACCTTTTAAGGTTGGCTTTGTGAATATATATTATGTTCTCTATGGATCATTGAATGTTCCTTGGTTATACCAATCTTGGTTCAATATATGACAGTAAAGATTCAGTTGTTTCAACCAAGAATATAGATGGTAAAGAGAAAGTATAAATTTTATGTGGATCATCACCATAGAACATTGTAATTTTCCTTTTGTGATTAGTTGTTCTTGAATAATTCACCTCATTTAGTTCATCTACATCTTGGGAAGAAAGGAAATATTTCTATTCATTTTGTGGGATGTTTTGAGGTTGTTGAGAAGGAGGGAAAAGTGTCATACCATTTATCAATTATTCCACAGTTGATATAAATACATAATGTGATTCATTTATTATAGATGAGAATGTATCTTTATGATCCATCTCACATTTTTTCCTTGAATGATCTTGATGTTGAGCATAAGTTATTCATGAATGAGCATCCAATAAGGATAGTTGATTCTGAAATCAAGGTACTTCTTACACGAATGAAATCACTAGATTAAATTTTATGGAATCATGGTTCTGATACTCATGATACATAGGAGATAAAGGAACTAATGAGAGAATATTTGGATCATCTTTTGGACATGGATACCTCTAAATAGGCATTCTTGGGATAGAAAGTTTCTATGGTGGGGAGGTTGTAACATCTTGTTAGTATTTTTGAGTACTTCTTAAACCATAACATTAACATGCTTTAGTTGATGTTTTCTTGGGTGATATTTGAAATAAATTTTAATATCTTGGAAGGTTCTTGGGCTATTCAAGGATACCACATTATTTTCCCAAACCATGTTCCATTCTAGTTCAAGCATTGCAAACCTGGGCAGTGAATGTTTTCAGAGTGTTCACATGGTTTAACAAACCATTCAACCACCTAGTTGAATATATTTACCCTTATGGATAGAATAATTGTTGAGGTTCATGGTTTTAAATATTTTTTATCCCCTATAGGAAAATTTTCTTTCATGTTTTTATTATTATGAAAATTTATAAAAAAATACCAAACCCCTTTTTTACACCTTGATCAGCCCCAACTCCTTTGGACTTGATTTCCTAGGTCTTGGTATCTCTCAATGACTCATTTTTTCACCTCCAAATATTTTCCAATGAACATTATATATTAGAAAATTTCAATTGATTCCTCTATGGTAAGGGGTCATACCTCGTTCATTCTCTCCCAATATCTTATTCTCTCTTCTTTAGGGTTTGGTAGATTTTTGTGTTGTTGTAGGATCTAAACTTCATTCTTTAAGATCTTATATATTTTTTATTCTAGTATCTCTATTTGTTATATTTTTTATTTAAGTTTCATGTTGTGAGAATCATGTTTTTTGATCATGTGATCCTGGGTATGCGGTTCCATCTATGTTTTGTCAATGGATTTAACCTAAAATTATTAATTTAAATTAAATTTTTTAAAATTGGATTTTGAAAAACTAAATTAGATTTGAATTGGGATTTGAATTAATTTATAATTAAATTTGCAGGAAACACATAATTATATTTAATTGTGGAGTGATGTGAATTTGATGGAATTGTGAAATTGTTTTGTGGAAATGATTATAGAAAATGGCTTAAATTGTTTTGATAATATCAGAATTTGTTTTGTCCTAGAAAAATGTATAAATTGAATAAACCCATGATTAGTTTATTAATATAAATTGGCCTACGGAAATGGTAAATATGATAATTTTATTTTAAATAGTTTTGAATTAAATTTCCCATTATTAATTTTTGTTTGAAAAAATGAATGCATAGGTAGTTAATGAGTTATTAAGGACAAACATGCTTGGATGGAATTTCCCTAGAAACATATTTACGAATTAAAACTCTAACCTAAATTTATTGGTAGATATTATTCTTATTAGTATGTTGGTTAGTCCTCTTTGACAATTATCAAAGGGATGTCTGTTCACATTAGATTTATCATTATGTTAGAGTGTGAGGATCCCATAACCTAGAACTATCATACCTCTCAGCAGATGACCATGTTTATCCTTTATTATCATTTTTATATATTTCAATTGTTTTTTAAAATTATTTAAACCTGAATTATGAATATAAATAAACTATTTTTTAAAAAAATTATTAAACAATTTTTCTAAATGTTTCTATAAATTGAAATGAATAACATGTTTTTTAATATTAAATTTTACTACTACGCCTATTTTATTTGATATTGAAATCATAATTTTGTTTATTATTATTGGCCTCTTATTTGGGAACACTTGGTGAGAATATTATATTATTTTAACTCACACCCTTCATATGTATTTTCATTGTTTGTATATTTATTTCATCCGGGTTTTAGAAATGTAAATGCACCACTTTGATGCATTTTTTTGTTGATCTTTGGGATATGATTGCTTTGTATGTTGGGACTTGTGTTTTTACCTTTCATTTTTTGGAACATTATAGTTGTAATTTGGTTTTATATATCTATTTTACTTCTGGGGTTATTTTTTCTATGGATTTTTCTTTTGAGTATATGAACTTGTATTTATTTTTACAACAATTTTGTGTAGAAAAAGAATTCCCACCATAATCTTGTATGATACCAGGTTCTAGTCTTTAACCTATGGAGATTGGTAATTCCCTTTAGGCCATGTCAGGATTGTCCTGGGTATCAGGGTACCAAGCTGTATCAGTGAGTTCATGACATTATATATTTATGATTCATATTTTTTAGAACTATGTATAATTTATTTCCTTTTCATCCTTTAGAAAAATGAATACATAATTAATTTTTAGGTATAGACTACCATATCAATGTAATGATTTTATTTATTATTTCCTAGAAACCTTAAATGAAATGGTCAAAAATATAATAAATGTATAACCATTGTAATTATATCATGTTTAATATTATGGATATTATTTATAGATTACCCTTTTGAACACGGTTAACACTCTCACATTATTTTTTAGATTATTATCTTAGAAACCTAAAAACGATGGACATATTCTCAAACAATTCTATGACTATATTACAAATGAAAATAAATAAAATAAATGGAATAATTCTAATGTAAAAAACATGGAATTTTTTAAATATAAATTAAATAACTAATATAATTTTATTAATTAAGTTATATAGAATGTCTAAAGATATAAGACACTTAATGTAAGTGACTTTTTATTAAATGTTTGTTTGAAATGTTTTAAAAACATTCTCATATATATCAAAATTATTTCAACTGTTTTAAGAATGAAAATATTTTTAATGTTCTTTTTCAGAAACGTTTTACCTTTTTCGTAATGTTTTCAAAATAATAACTTCTATTTTTCTAGAAAATTCATATTTATCTTTAATTACAAAATGTTTAAAAATACTATTCTTTAATGAATGCAACATGAAATAATTTTACCTATATTATATCCTTTATTTTTTATTATTTTTACTCTATAAAAATATATAGTTTTTATAAATATATTTTATTCCAGATTTTTTATTTTCATGTAAAAATGTTTTCAAAATAAAATAATATTTCTTCTCTGTTTTTAGAGATAACATGATGTTATTTTTTCTTACATGCATAGAATGAAATTTTTAAAAGTGTTATAATGTAAATAAAATATTTTTTGAATTTAACACATGATCTGGTTCTTTGAAATATAATATTATATTGGGTGGTTCTGATATATCCCTCTAATTCATTTTTTAATTCTGTGTTCTCCATTAGAGACGTGTTGGAATTAACCTGGTGTGTTATTCCATTTGTATGTGTGATTTTTTCTGTGACTATAATATTGATATAATGTTGATTTCTTGAGGTACCCAAATGTTGTTGTATTGTTGAATTTTTTTGTGAAATCGTTTTATTTCCCAAGATAATATAATGTGATTATTGTTTTATGAACTTTTATGGTGTTTTTTATAAAAGTCTTATTTTCAATGGTAATGTTTTCATGTTTTCCAAGAAACCCACAAGATTATGATTTTTATATTATGATTTATTATGATATTTTTTAAGAAATATTTAGTCAAAGAACATGATTATATGTTTATGTAAACGTTTATTAAAGATACATTTTATTATGAAAAGTGAAAATTTTGGTATGGATTTTCATGATTTCTCATATGGAATAATGTGTTATCTTTATTTTTATAAACCATACTAATATTTCTTCTCATACAAAAGTTTATAATATTTTTAATAGGTCCTAATTATTTTTATTAATTATATAAATATAAATTAGTAAATATGTTGAATGATTAAAAATCATTAATAATGAAATATGAGTGTTCATAAAAAACCTACTTTTGTGAAAAAGCTGTACACTATATTAAAATGAAAACATTTTTTTGATTTTGTTTAATTTATCTAGAAATATATATCTACTGATCTTGTAAATTTATGATGTTGAAACCCTTGTTGTAGATCATGTATTTATGTTGATAATGTTACTAGGTATTATAAGGGTGACACATCACTCTAACCTTCCACTACGAAGACACTTAGCCCTATACAATAATAAGAGAACCATGTGTTCCATACCTCTCCACTATGGTGTAACATCACTCTATTAAATTAATATGTTTAGAACTTTTTCATACCTTCACAAGGGAAATTTTTTTTCCAAACATCACTATGGTGAACAATTCCCTATCGCTTTACATTGATGGGAACACCCCCTTACTTAAATTGGGATACCACTTCTCCCTAGACTCACTTGGGTGACCATTTTCTCTACCCTCTCTCTATGGTAGACTCTTTTAACTAATCTTCATGTGGGTGAAAATTTTCCCTAAAAATCTCTACTATTGTACTATTCCCTCAGTCACTTGTTTGGAACCAATAGAACATCCTCTTTGTAATCCCATTCACTCATATTTTTTAAATATGGTTATAATATTTCCCAATACACCTTTTATAAAATCATTATCCCATGTAATCTCAATAAAACATGTTACCCCTCTTAAAATCTTGCATGGATTCCTAAATTACATGATTGTGTTATATACAACAACATGCACCCCCATATACTTTATATTCCCTTGATGACGGTATCTTCAACCTAACAGATCACATTGGGGGTCCCTGAGGGTATTTTTGAACAATTATCACAATTATAATGAGAGATGTTATCTTGAGAACACCGGTGAGACCTATCCTAGATCCCTTATCTAAAAATTGGCTCCCCCGGTTGCATGTTTGTTGTCTCATTCGACTCAAAATTCAATTTAGGTTTGGAAATTATCAATAGGTAAAATCACCAACCATGTTTTTTTTATGACATTATCACTTTGAATCATCAATGAATAAGGGACACCAATCATTAAGAATTCCATGTTAAATTCATAACACCCTCCTTATTAAATGATATTCTACCTGAGTTTAGTCAATTTCCCTATCTTTTCATCAGTTATCAGGATGTTGATGCATTTTTTTCTCCCACATTGTGTATTCCCCAATGACGTAACTATGGGTTTCTTAACTATATTCTTGAATATCCTCTATATTGGACCATATACCCCATGTTTCTTTCTTTATGTTTAGATTAAAACCCCCAGTTTGTATAAAGTATAGGCATCTTATGAACCATCTCGTCTTTAGGAGTCCATATCCCTCCTGATTTCCTTCCCAAATGGTCATAGATCATACATAAAATTGTTCTTAAAGTGATATATTCACCATGATACATCATTATCAAAATTTAATTTTCACGGAGAGACATCCTTCAATAATATTAATATTTGCTATGATAATTCATTCATACTATCATTTATTAACCGACAAATATGATGAATTATAATGGACGCCAATGCATAGGACTCAACTTATCCTAAAAATGAATTATTACCTATAAGACCTTCCAAGTGTAACTATATTCACTTTGATATGGACTATATATTTTCAACCATAGAAAATTAACATCCCATTATTTTTTAGGTACCCCTCACATTTATGACTTAATAGCAGGACATTAAAGCATGGAGCATATTCCCTCACCACAATATATTAAATATTATGTTATGATATTTTCACATGAACTTAGTGTAAGTAAATTGTACCATATAGTATTTAATTATAGTTTATCTAAGTACGTTTGTAACACCTTTCAGTTACAATCCCAATAAACCATGTGTCAAAGATGCATGAAACAAAAGTGAACCACTTTTGTCCATTTCATATGACCATAAAGTGTACACTATTTTCTATTAATTGGTGAAGAACTATAGGGGATAAATTTAAATTAATATATATATATTATAATCCCCTTATATGGATCTAATTCCAACACCAAAAAATATATGGCCTCTCAAGAAATATACAACCTTCAAAGTGCCCAAATATGTGTTTTTAAATAAAAATATCAATTAAAATATCAAGATTTATATAGAACCTCATATTTAGATGGATTGTTATATGAAAACATTATTTCAATAAACTTATTACAATCTGTTATCTTGTCACACACATGGATTTGGTAATGATTCATGAGTATGTCTTAAATTTATGAAATTTTCCCATAGTGGGAAATAAGTCACCCATAAAGGGTGAAATATGCCAGACCTACAATCCACTTAAACAATGCACCACCTATTTTTTTTAATTTACCAATAATTAGCTTCGATTTGTAACCTAGTTTTCATTTATTTAAAAACATAGGCTTGGTGAATCTTATAAGAAGAAGGGTTATCTTTTATCTTTCATCCATAAATGGTTGAGTGATATTTGATGTTAGGAATTTTTGTCTCATGGAAATGGATAAAAGGATGTAGATTTTTAAAAAAATAATTAATTAATTTTATTTACAATATAAAAATATTGTATAATTTCATTCAAACATATCATAACATAAAAAAATTATACAATCTCACAACACATTGTGTACTACATATAAATATGGCTGAAAGTTAAACAATATTTTTAATTTTTTTTCATAGTGAAATTCATCATTCATTATGATTGGGGAATTTAATTCTCCCTATATTTTAGATTTAATCCTTAAAAATTGTTTTATATTAAAATCAACCATCTCAAATATCAAAAAAATAACGAGTAATTTAATTTACCATGAATATATGGTAAATATAAATGTCACTATAATTTTGTTCTATGGATTGATGCCTTTATCAAAAAAACACAAATATTTATAATAACTATTAAATTCATTAAGAAAATTTGTAAAATAACAATCATAATAACAATCCTTTATTTTTCATTTGTTTACCTCATTCATAATAAAATTTGTTTATAATACCAACATTAAAAACAACTAAAAACATATTAATGAGTGTGAAAAGTATATCCACTCATTATGTAAAATATTTTATGAGCAACCATCATCTAATAATCACACATAATCAATAACACCTTTTCAATATATGATAAAAAATAGAATGCATCTACTAAATTTCAAAAATATTTCTTATAACCATTTTCTGTGATAATACAAACATAACTAGTGTATTAAAAGAGGAAAAAATACTATCTATATCTCTCTCTATTATAACTCATAATAAAAATAAAAATAAAATTATTTCCCCCTTTTATATCAGTAATTGGAAACTTCTATAATAGTATAACAATGAGTATACATACTTTAGTCAACATTTTATTCATCCATACAAATACTTGAATATTTCTGTAGTAATGGTTAACGATATTATAGAATATGCAACTATGGGGGAATATAATTGAAAAGACAATTTATTCACCATTATTTAAAACTTATGACCCTTATAACCATTTTTTAAAAAATTTAAAAAACTTGTCAAAAAAATTAACTATGTCTAATTTGGAATACCCTAACCATTATTATGTGACTACATCAATCATAATAAGACCCTTGAAATACTCAAATTTAGTTAAGTGACACCTACAATAATTGTATCTCATCTTTCCTTTCCAACCACATGTAATTATAATCCTAGTTCAATGGGTCTTATGAAAATAAATTTCATGATAATAATTTACCTTAAAAACACATTTTTTTATTATTTCTATGTTACACTAAATTAACTCCATTTAGATGATTCTAATCTAAGTCACTTATTCTGGTATTTTTATTTGTGGTTATATCTTCATAAAAAATCTATGTGTGGATTAGTTATGGCTTTCCACAATTGAAATATTGAGGCTTATCAATCTCATTACATAAATTTATAAAACCATTTATCAATTATTCATATAAAATTCAATGATTTGTTATTTATAATCAATAAATTTTAAATCGCATTCCTATTATAATTCTCACTACCTATAATCACCCATTATTAAAACCTACAAAAACATTGTAAATATTTAACACTTACTAGAATAAACACATTACCCACCAAAATGATCCTAATTATCTAACATATATCCAATAAAAAAACTTATTGTAAAATAAATAACACCTCCTTCGACTCATAAAAAAAATACCAAGCCATGTATCATCCCATTTTTTGGAAATATATAAACCTCAAATATCACAAGTGAGGAAGTTCATAAAAAAATAAGAAATTAAAGAATTATTAAACAAAAAACAATGAAATATATAATCACGTGAAAATTATATATAAATAGTAGAAAAGATCAACCATCAATGCAAATAAAATGAGATTACTCTGTGATGTCCCAAAAATAGAGCTCCCTCAATTGACCAACATAGTTAGCTACGGGACTTTTGGAATGCCTCCCCATATAGAAGATGTTGGTGAAATGTAGAAAGTCTGCACAAAATATCGTGGGGAGAATATACCCTCTTCTAAAGAGTTGAAATAAGAGAATAAAAAATAATTTTATAGAATCAAAAAAAAAAGAAACAATATGAATAATAAAACATGAAACCAAATAGGAGAAGGGAAAAAATAATAAATCCAAATAATAATTGTATAATTTAAGGATAAGATGAATGTAAAAAAATGATTTTTTGGAAAGGAATATAGATAAAATATTAATAAGGCTCAAATAAAGGCTATAAAGACCTCATTCAAAAACCCCATGTAGGTCTCATCTCTTAGATGAACCCCATCAAGTAAGCTAAAAATCAATTTCAGGGACCCTTTCTCTTATTCAAACTAAAATACATGAAATTTATCTGATAAATACATAGAGGACCATCTAGGGTGTGTGTAAAAATTAGTAGGCTGACATAACTATTAATAATTAAATCTTGTATGAGATATTTATATCATGAAATAATGAAAATATCAAGTTATTAATTTCTTAAATTACTACTTCACATGAAGTAAACATGTGGAACCACATTTTTTCATTTAATATTTATGGTCATCAAACCCTACTTAACTTCCTTGTAGGAAATCATTGAATAATATTTTACCACCATACATAAGGATGGATCACCTAAATTAATGGAAACTTACCCTACAAATGGATGAATCACACAGAACATATCATATATAAATGTCATCTTCCCTATGGAAAACCATAATCTAACAATGAGACATCATATGATTGTGCACCTATCCCTTAGTTATCCAATTGGGCCACACACTCTACCATTGGGCATCAAGTACCATTTATCCTAGACCTCAGTTGTTACAAAGTCATGAACCATGCCCATAGGTGTTAGAATAAATCATTATCCATGTTTAGGAAAATTCAACACGATAATAATTATCCAACCCTCAAGAATCAATCATGTAAATTTCAAATAATCTCAATATATAAGAAATCAATTCACAAGTCCAAACTCAATCATACAAAATTTATCACCACAATGATGAATGATCAATTTATAAAATTATCATTGTTTATCCAATATTGTCTCATAAATATGGGTTACCAATTATCCTTATATATATATACATATATATCAAACCAGTTTCATTTTTCATTTAACACTAAGTTCATTAAAATATATGTTAACCTATTTTGGTAAACGTGATTCTAAAATAAGTAAATCAAAGAATTTACATGCTATGAAACTTCATAAGATTGTGACATCAATCCATAAATTTCATTTCAATTTATCATAGGGATATAATATCTGGTTGACCAACTCTTAACAAGTTCCATGGCTAGGACACCAACCATGTGGCCATAGATCTTAGTCTCCACACCAATGGACCCAATGGGATAAAATGGCTGGTCTAAAAAAGGTATTATTTTTTAATAGGGGTTATCAAATTAAATATATCACACCCATGGTGCACCATCATGATTGTACATATCACACATACTATGTATGATTAAATGAGATAAAAATGGAAAATATTTTGTCCATACATCTTTATTTTGTGTTCAAAGGAACACTATCAAGGGTTTTCAAATGAATAAATAAAGAGAAATATATCACAAGGAAAACCTAGATTATATATTAAACAATATAAAAACCTAGTGTCGGGGAGGGGTAGCTCCATGTTTTATGTTTTGTTTTACTCTCTTAGACCTTCAAGTCGTGATTTGTCTTAATGTCATGAAGTTTATTTGGGTTCCCACTTATGCCCTTAAAATGGGGCATTATTATAATAAAAATTGAAGGTCTTCAGGCCATCAGATAGATATAAAAACCTTGTTCAGTGATGGAAAAAATATCACACCTCCATAAAAGATGATATTTTAGGAAAGGTGAAAAAAATTAAGGAACTCACTGTATATATAAAACACTAAAAAATACATCTAGAAAGAAAATAATCACCCAAAAATATGTTGGAGTTTCCCTAGGGTTTTAGAGAGAAGGCTACATGGAAAAATTAAAATAATTAAAATGCATAGTGAATCTTAGACTCTTGAACCTATTATATTCAAAACAACAACCCTTTGCAATATGTGAATTTCTTGATTTATAATATTTGATCTAAAACATGTCACCTCTGGTCAAAATTATTAAGAACCAAACTAGGGTGTCATCTTACCTGACACCCAACTTAATATGAGACATGGACAGAAGGGCGTTACCAATCCCTATAGGATTGAAACTAGTTCCAGGGTATCATGAATATATTATTGGATTGATTTAACCCATTTATATAATCATAAAAACCCCACAAAAATAAACTTCACAATGCTGAATAATCATAACCAAACATAGTACAAAAATTTCTATATTCTTGTTTACAATGTTATGAAAAACCCAAAAAGATACACAAAAAAGGGTACAACAACACTATCCCACAAACCATTATACCGTAAGAGGGAACCATCCTCACTCTATGAAAAACAACACTTATAAGAGAAAGACCTCTAGAAACCTGAACCACATTCACAATCCATCTTACCTATACCTGAGTCATACATTAAAAATTCAACAAACACCCAAAGTGTCATGTAGGTTGTGATCCGAATCCCGGTAGTATCCCACCCAATAAAATATATTCCATACCAAAACATTAAAAGAAAAATTATCATAAAGATATTATAAAGGAAAATATTAACACATTTTTATAGAAAACATTTTAAGGTAACACATTATTTTCTTTTGAAATACCCAATAATTATTTGTCTATGATGATGGTATGTAAATTATATCTCAAGTGATCACTAAATTATGGAAAAAACCTAAAGGAACCAGCTATAATGGGGTACAAGGAACCTCATATCTCGGTGAAACATGGTATAGTAACCACAACCTAATGTGTTCTTATACATGATCCACTATGAGGGAATAAGACAAAGTCCAATTGGCCTCCAATCATCATCATGATTTAGTTAGTATTTTAAACATCAATCCTAGTAGGTGAATTTATGAAAAGCCACTTACAATTAAAATAGTGTACTAGTCCTAGTTCACCCACTTATATACAAATGGTACCCTTTATGCTCATTTATTATTTAAAAATAATATAAAGCAGTACATTCACATGCACAGATGGAAATCAATATAAAAATGTGTTATTAATCACTATTCCCATAAGCTAAGAAACATTCAAATCTAAACAAACCCCAGAACAATTACTAAACATGTTTCAAATCACTTTCAAGACTTATTAAACCACTTAAACCATTTATGAAACACTTTAAAGAAGCTAAACAATTAACAAGATTTTAAAAAATCCTATAGAAAAAACACTTTCAATCTATATGAACATTAAAAACTTTTAGAAACACATTTTTAACATCATGTATGATGCATATAATAAAAAAAATGAAGAATGCATATCAAAATCAATAAATAATTTTTATGCATCAAACTACCTACCATAAGGGTATAAACTTCCAGAAATCAGTTCTAAACCACAAATCAAACACCAAGGGACCCTACAAATAAATTATGGAACCAAAACATCAATATAAAACCCTAAATAACATGATTCGTCCCTAAATAGGTCACACAACCTGTTGGACATATGAAACTCCAAGAGAGAAGAAGAGAAACACTAGAAGAGAGAAAGAAATCAAGGAAGAAACTCACATACTTGAAGAATCATAGATAAACCACACTAAATACACCAATGAAATTAATAATTAATGGAGTCGTGGGAGGGGAGAGGATTCTAGGTCTAGAAATCATGATTGGGGAAGAAAACGGGTGATTTAGGGTTAAATACTAAAAGGACACATCCGTTATTTAAAAAACTTTAATAACCTAGACAAGTTGCATGGTTTACTCTTATGTTTATCCAAATACGCAACCATAAAACCCTTATTTTCTAAGATTAATCAGTCCCACTATTATCTCAAAAGGTTTCCAAACCATGTTCCAACACTGTGATTTTCCCTTTTTCTAGAAATGAAACTTTCCTTCACGGTTACCTGGTCATAGGAAAAAGGTTTTCCAAATCATACCCTACATGTTGTTTAAATAAAAAGTTTATTTTATTCCAAAAACATAAGGTAACCCCAAAGGGAAGAATTCTTAGAAAAAATTAAATAAGAAAATACATAAAAATTAAATGATGTGTGTGAAAATTTTCCCCACAATGAAAACTACCTCCCACTAGAAATAAATACAAATATTGATCAAAAAATAAAAATAAATACTCTATCTCAATCTGCTACTTCTGCTCCCAAGTATCATGGTCTTCATTACAGTGCATCCAAATGACCCAAACATGAGGGATGGACTTTCCATGAATCACTTTCTATTGATAATAATTAATCTAAACTTTCTATTGAATCACGAATAAATTTAGCTCCAATTCTAATTCTTCTCAATTCAACATGTGAGATGAATCTCGGTTAAAATTTTTGTGCTAAGATACATGGGACACATCCATGATTGATATCAACTGATGGGTAAATCTAACCAATATACCACCTTAATTACCATCTTGGTAATATAAAAAGGTCTAACATACCTTGGGTTTTTTTCCCTTTCTTACCCAAATGATGATGACTCAGGTGAGGTTCCAATTTAGAAGTGCTTTGTCTCCCACAGAAAAATATAAATCACGACACGATTGATCAGCAAATGAATTTTTGTGGATATGAGCTTTCAAAAACTACTAACTGGTCATATTTACCTTCTGTAATATCTATTGCACTATGATCATCCCCAGTAATGCAGTTTCACCCACCTCATCCCAATATTAGGAAGACAGACATGACCGAATATAGAGCACCTCAAAAAGGATCCATTTGAATAGAGGATTAGCAACTATTATTATATGAAACCTTGACCAATCCAAAATGGTTGTCCAATGATACTGTAAAATCCAACACACATTACTGGACCATTTCTTCAAAAATTTGATTTTCCCACTCTGTGTGACCATCTTTTTTAGGATGCCATTCCATGCTCAATTTGACATGTGTCCTCATTACCTTGTGACGACCTTCCCACAATTATAGAGGTAAAATGATGTCCATGTATAATAAAATTTATAAGGGAACACCATGAAGCCACACTACCTCTTGAATATACAACTGGCCTAAGTTATCTAACATTTTTGAATATCTAATTGAAATGAAGTGGGATGACCTATTCAAAGGATCAATCACTAACCAAATGGAATTCCTTCTCAATGTTGTTTGAGGTAATTTGATAATTAAGTCCATGGTGATTTATTCCCACATTTAGGTATGAATTGGTACTCGATGAAGAAAATTAGATGGAATTTGGTGATCATCTTCAACTTGTTGACATGTGTGACACTATGATATGAATTGAGTTATGTCACACCTCATCCTTGGACACCATTAATGATGGTGAACATCATAGAACATCTTTGTGTCTCTAAAATGAATGGATCACTAATAATTTTGGATATCTTGTATCAACACGTATATCAACAAAATGGAACAACAAAGTAACCCTTGAAACATAAAACTCCTTCAGGAGACATAGACCAATCACAAAGTTTCACCCCTACTATCAAGGAACTTCATGGACTGTTGTCCCAACTCATCAATAGGATTCTCCTAGTGAATCAATTCAAAAATAGAGGGTGTAAACTAGTCACTATCCAAGAACACACCTCTTTTGTGCTTATTAGTATTTATGTGCATCCGAACAAAGAACCCCATCAAAGATCACTTATTACTGGACTCTTTCTGGGCGTACATAGGAACTTTTCAACTCAAATAATCTTCCTCAACAATAAATTTTTCAGGGTTATAAACTATAAAAATTAAACACCATGAAATTACTACACCCAATGATGCTTCATTTGATTCATATCATTTTTAAAGGAAAATGTAGGATATGATCTTATGATCAAAATAAAACAAAAATTTCTCCTCTAAAAGATAATGGTTCAACATCTTCAAGGCATTCATAACTGTTGATAGTTCTGGGTCAAGTGTCTGGTAGTTCTACCTCTATGTTTAGAACTATGGAGAATCATAAGCCACTACATGGTCGTCCAACATAATCACACACCTAAGACCGTACATGATCCATCATTATAAATCACATACCCCTTTCCATGTTCCTATAAGATCAAAATAGGGTTGGTGGTTAAAAACCACTTAATCTCCTTAAATAACACCAAACATTCTTGGATCCATTCAAACATCACCCCCTTTTGGGTGAGTGTCATCATAGGGGAAGAAATTTGAGAGAACTCTTCAATGAACCACTTATAATATCCAACCATGTCTAAAAAGCTCCTAATTTCCAAAACATTATTCGGCTAATCCCATGAAATAACAGCAGTAATATTTCGAAGGTCCATTGAAACCCCTCATTCCTCGATCACATGAACCAATAAATATCACATCTTTAACTCATAAGTTTCATTTGGGAAACATTTCATAGAGACCTATATGTTTTCCCTCACACAATCTTCAAATTCCTCTCATGCTCCTCCTCAAATTCAGAATAAAGAAGGATTTTTTCCATCAACACCACAATGAAGAAATCAAGATACTGTTAAAACACCATATTCTTATGCACCATAAATACTGACAGATTGTTTTTCAAACCAAAAGTAATGATAAAATACTCAAAATGGCCATATATTTTTTTGAATTATGTTTTCAGAACATTGGAATATCTCACTCTAACTAGGTGATAACAAAAATGTAGGGAAATATTAAAAAACCACATTTCCCATTTAATCCGATCAAACAAGTAATCAATGCATCGAAATGGATACTTGTTCTTGATTATTACCTTTTTTAAATTCTGGTGATCAATGGACAAATGGAACAATCCAGTAGCCTTATTCATAAACAATACCAGGGTGGCCCAATGAGAGGTGATTAGATGAATAAATCATTTGGATGCCAAATATTCCATCTATACCTATAATTACCTCAACTGTGTTGGGGAATATGGTACGAGGGAAGTGATATAGGCTATTTTCTTAGTTAAAAATTTAATGTTAACTCAACTTAATGATTCTAAGGAAATCTAGAAAAATCAAATAGAAAACCCTCTATAATCTCAGCCAGTAAATGATGTATTCCACCCATAAGAGAACCACCATCATCTTCCAATGCGAGTAATGATAACTAAAAAATGATATTACCTTATTCCATAAGTGTAGGTTTAACATGTTCGGACCTAGGATCCCATTCACCATTAAAAACATGGGTACTACAATTAGGATCCACAAAACTCACTCATCACCTATAAAAATCAATGTGTTCTTGAAATCACGCCATCCAATACATGTCAAATATTTTTTCAAAGGGGTTTGTATATAGAAAAAACCCCAATTCAATCTCATCCACTTAAATGGAGAGTGCACATAACAGAAACCAAAAACCCTACTCTCTCCTTACCATGTTTATTTACCAACTCCATCACATATGAAATTAGTTAGGTTGGTAATAGTACCATATAAACAAGGAAGGTAGAGATAAAAGTGACATTAAAACTAGTAACATGGAGAACAATAGCTAAATATGATGCAATGAGAATGGTATCTTGAACTATAACATGCCCTTTATCAAATTATGTAGGTTCTCAATCCAATGCAAGATGTTTCCTAGTCTAAAAAAGACCCTGAGAATGACTAATGTCTTGTGGCTCTGCACTGAACTGACTCTTGAAAGAGGATAATATAGCGTTGCCACTTTTACCTCCAAATTAAGAACCCACTTACATGGATGTTTATGACAGGACCAAAATCCCCCTAGTAGCCACCGACCCTACATTACTTTGATATTGATGCATCACATTGAAAAATTCATCATGTGTTCCATAGCTCCACATCAGTTAAAGGGTAAGGGAAAAGATGTGAACACTTGTCATATGTGTCATGTCTTCCCAAACTGATGCCTCACAACCGATCTAGTATCATAATCCATAGATGAAGACTATCGGGAAGGATGTCATAAAATTCAACCTCCATTTTTTCCTTACTATTCCCACTTCCTCTTCATCTATGAGAAGTTCCCACTGCACGTAGTAGACACTAATCCATACAAACTATGATATTTAATAAGATTTTTCTCTACCATCATATCCTGATCAACCACCTCATCAATGGTCTTTATCTAGAATAATAAAACCTAATATATGATTTCTATTTTCAACCACCATTTTAATCATTGAGCCTTCATTTTCTGGTATGAAATGAGCTTAAGTGCATGCCAGAATAACTCAAAAAATAGATTGGTGGACTCCATCAGGGACCGGTCTCCGTAAACATGATCCAAAATCTCTCGGGATATGTGACAAGCCAAGACATCAGGAAAAAACTTCTCATTTAAAAGATAATTAAAGTCATTCCTTCTCATATTCTCAAGATTTCCATCATGCACCATTGAGTCCTACAACATTTGATTGGTGCCTTCCTATAAGAGTGAGGGACATTTTACCCTGAAAGCCACATGATTATCAAAGAACTCAAACATACTATTTTTCTTATCAATACACCCTTTTTCATATTATGTTTCCATTATACCTTGGATGGAATGAGGATTTTCATTAAGTAACTCATGATCCCTTTTCCCTAGGACCCATTTCTGCTTCTCAAACTACAGCGGAAGAAAAACCCACTCCCAGTTCCAAATCATGGACAACCCTATAACGTCCCGGTTCTAGAAGCCACCCAGAGGCTCCCCGTACCCAGTTGGTCAAATGGAATCAAGTGAATTTCCCTGAACTCCAGAGGTTACTGACTAGTAGTGAGGTACTTGGGTGTGATAGTGGGGAAACTATGCCCTTATTGGCAGAATACACCGCGGAAGTAAACAAATACATATGAGAGAAGAATCAGTAATAATATCATACAAAAATAAACAGCCGAAGACTGATAGAATAAATTGGATCACATATATATAATTATTCATGATACATATTTCTAAGAATTCACTGAAACCACGAACAATGCAAATATATAGTACTAAACAATGTAAAAAAGAAAAACAGTAATCAGCTCCACAACATCTCAAGTGTATGCTTGGTCCCATGCTCTCTAGCGCCACAGCATGTTATGTACCTGAAGTAGAAGAACTCTTTCCCTTGTCTATACCTGTAATTATATAAACTGTTTAGACCCAAAATCATGTCCCAAAAATGGTGTTAGACTAAATCACAGTTGGAAACTACCACAAGATTTGTTCCTAAAAGTCAATGAGTATATGGCAGGTAAAAGTACAGGAAACAGTAAACAAAAAAGTACGCAATAGTAAACGATCCATAGTTCAATATCAAGCCACAACTAACCAAGTAGATAGACACAAATATGTAACCTTATTGGAACTACCCATAGCCTATCCAATCCAGTCCAACCTAACAAGTACAAGAAACCCTTTGGGTTGTACACTGAGTCTAACCCCTCTGGTTAAACATAAGCATAGACTCTCTGAGAAAGCACTCACTGTCAATTCCCCCTATAGTCTCTTAATGGTACTAAAGGCACTCTGGGGAAGCACTCAACATCTCATTCCCCCTATGGCCATATTTAAGGAACTACAGACACTCTGAGGAAGCACTCAACACCAATTCACCATGTGGTCTCACATCATAAGTAAAATAGACACTCTGGAAAAGCCCTCAACGTCCATTCTCCATATAGTCTATACACTGGGTTCTCAGAACCCTGTGTAATTAAAGAAAGTTTAGTAGTGAATATCAACCAAGGTAACCCTCAAGAACTAATTGGATAGAATTCTATAGCATAATAGCATAACAGAACAATAGTCACACCATCCGAAATAACTAATCATGGGAAAGTAAACAGCAGCCTAACATGAAAACTAGACCTAAAGGTCAAATCAGGAAAAAAAATGCATGGGAAACATAGCCAAAGAACATGAATTCTTGCTATTTAAAATTAGATATCATCTACTCAAGCACACAAGCATAGCAGGAAAACAACAGGGCTAAAACAGTAAACACGCAACACCCCGTTCATGGGTATTGTAAAAATTTGAACATAAAACTCAAATACATTCAATGGAAAGGAACAAACCACCTACCTAGATGTTAGGTGATTGCTATATGTGAACCTAGAGGCTTTAATCACCTTAGAATGTCAAATACCTATAAGAACGTTTTAAATGTTCAACAGAGGATATCATGAGGAAGAAGAGGAATCGGAAAACGATGCTCTAGGAGAAGGAAGAGCTTACTGAGGCGATCCCAATGCAATAGATGGTGCCTGAATCAAAGATAGGATAGTGGCTTGGGGGTTCGGAGAAGCATCATGGCTATATGAGAGCTCTCGGCCAAACAAGACCTAGAAGAAGCGTGTTCTGGCGATTAGACGTGACCCCGGTCTATTTAATGAAAAAAGAAATATGCATCTAATGTACATGGACTATACTCTCCTTTTTTGTACTCCACTTTAGGTGGCCTCCAGGTCACCCCCACACAGCCGTGTGTGTGACCATGACACGGACAGCACACGACCTCCTATGGAAAAGTAGGACATGGCATGTACTCATAAAGTACACAGTGCGTGCTTCAATAATATCCAGAACTTCCACTTTTTATCAAAAATTTCCAGAAGAAGAAAAAATATCTTAAAGGAAAGTTCAGGTTATTAAAAACTTACCCCCTTAATGAAATTTGTCTCTGAATTTCCCTAGCGCGGTGTAGAAGAATAACCTCTAAACAGTTCCTTCCAATGTGCGCGTACATCAGCCTCTCTCTCCTAAGCCTCATCTTGTACCCGCTCGTGCTTCCATCGCACTCATTCCAGGGGAGTAGACCGGCCATAGAGAGCCTTTGTAATTTGATCAACAATTTGGATTGGATGCTCCTCAAAATATGAATCCACTTTCAACTCAACTTCCTCAAGTTGGAAAACATGAGATGGTCTGAAAAGTAACGTCGAATCTGAGAAACATGGAAGACGTCGTGTATAGCTTGGGACCTATAAGGTAACTGAAACCGATAGACAACCAGTCCAAATCTCTCCAACACCTCAAATTCCCCAACAAACCTCAGTGAAAGGTTACCCTGTCTCTAAAGCCTCTTGTTTCCCAATCTCGGTGTGACACGCATGAAAACTCATTCCCCGACCTCTAACTCTAGAGGTCGTCTCCGTTGATCAGCATAGGACTTCCTTCGAGACTGTTCAGTAGCCATCCTCTTCCAAATCAACTCTATCTACTCTGTGGTCTCCTGAACAAGATGAGGTCCCCAAAAAGCTACCTCTCCAACCTCCAGCCAACATAAGGGTGATCGGCATGGCCTACCGTACAAAGCCTCATAAGGTTCCATCTGAATAGTTTCTTGAAAACTATTGTTGTTGGAAAACTCCCCAAGAGGTATCTGCATCTCCCAAAAACATCCAAAATTCAGGATGCATTCTCATAGCATGTCCTCAAGCACCTAAATCATATGCTCGGACTGGCCATCAGTCTAGGGGTGGTAAGCTGTACTCAAAATCACATGTGTACCCAAATCATTCTACATCCCCTACCAGAACTAAGAAGTAAAACATGAATCCTTGCCAGAAACGATGGAGTGTGGAAATACATGTAGATGTACAATCTATCGGATGTACAACGGTCCCAGCTCATCAACAATAAATGTCTCCTTGATCGGAAATAAGTGATAAACCTTCATAATTCTGTCAATAACAACCCAAACTGCATCATTCCCCCAAGGCGACCTTGGAAAACCTGTAACGAAATCCATCGTAACATCATTCCACTTCCACTCGGGGATGAGAAACTACTACAAAATCCCTACTGGTCGCTGATGCTCTGCCTTCACCTACTGATAGGTGGAACATCTCATGAAAAAACTAGAAACATCCCTCTTCATACCTGGCCACCAATACTGGCGGTGTAGATCACGATAAATCATGGTGACACCAGGATGAACTACCCAAACTGAGGAATTAGAGTTCCACATCAGCACCATGCATATGTTTGATGGCACCCATACGCACCCCTAGAAACTCATGATCTCATCCTTGCATATTGTCCATCCAGGAATTGGGTCCTCTTCTAACATGCTTTCCCATAGGACTAGGCCTTCTGAATCTGATAGCTTCCTCATTCACACTCGATCAAGAAGGGTAGAGGTAACAACTATAGAAGAAAGTAAATTATTCTACTACCTATCATGCACCAAAAAATTCATCTCAGAAAACATAGCCATAAGATACCACTCACTACTGGCCTCTTGAACGTCATGTATCTGAGTCCTCCTTCTCAATGCATCATCTACCGTGTTGCCTTTCCCAGGCTTGTAGGCAAGCTCAATGTTAAAATATTGTAGGTACTCAACCTACCTTCACTGTCTCAAATTAATATCCTGATGAGTGAATATGTACATAAGACTCTTGGGGTCGGTGAAAACCAAAAAATTCTCTCCTAGAAGATAATGTCTCCAATAGCATAAGCCACGAAAAACAGCAGCAAACTCGAGATCGTGTGTTGGGTAATTGTTCTCATGTGGTCTCAACTACTGAGACCCGTATGCAATGACTCCATATCCCTGCTTAAGAACAGCTCCTATACCGATACCTAAAGCATCACAATGAATAGTATATCTCTTTCTTAGCTCTGGAAATACTAGAATCAGTTCTGAATTTAACCTCCCTTTCAGCTCCCGAAAGGCTAACTCACAAGAATCTGACCATAAAAACTTTTCACCCATCTTAGTCAGACTCTTCAGCAGTGCTGCTAAGCGTGAAAGGTCATGAATGAAACGTCTGTAGTATCCAACCCACCCAATAAAACACTATAACTCAAATAAGTTATTCGGTTGCTCCCATTAACTACTACTCTCACTTTCTCTAGGTCTACTAATACTCCTTTTTCAGAGATAACATGACCCAAGAAGTGAATTTGATCCATCCAAAAGTGGCATTTTGAGAGATTATCATATAATTGATGCTCTCTGAGTGCACTCAGAATGATCTAAAGATGTATATCATGATCGTTTGAATTTTGAGAGTACACAAAGATATCATCCATGAAAACAACCAAAAATTATTCCAAGTATGGATGGAACACGTGGTTCATCAGTTCCATGAACACTTCAGGTGCGTTCGTGAGACCGAACGGCATAACCATATACTTATATAGACCATACCTACTCCAGGAGGCTGTGAGAGGTATTTCAGATGGTCTAATGCACAACTGATGATAACTATACCTCAATTCAATCTTCGAAAACACCTAGGATCCCCGAAG
Source organism: Viscum album (assembly GCA_963277665.1). Classification (NCBI taxonomy): domain Eukaryota; kingdom Viridiplantae; phylum Streptophyta; class Magnoliopsida; order Santalales; family Viscaceae; genus Viscum; species Viscum album. The sequence goes on along the minus strand of OY728161.1, from coordinate 1,541,602,738 downwards.
CTTATCAAAGAGATCATCAATCCTTGGTAATGGATATCAGTTCTTGATCGACAATGGGTTAAACTTCCGATAATTCACAAAAATCCTAAGGGCGCCATCTTCCTTCTTTGCAAAGAGGATAGGCAAACCCCAATGAGAAGTACTGGGTCGAATGATACCCTTTTCTTGAAAATCCTCCAACATCTTCTTATGCTCCTACAACTCTCGTGTAGCCATCCTATATAGAGGAAAGGTCATTGATTTAACTCCTCAAATGAGCTAAATATAAAATTACACCTCTCTCTCTAGAGGCAGACTTGAAAATTCCTCTAGAAAGACTTCCCTAAAATGATCCACCACTGGTGGAAATTGTAACTGTGAAGTCCCCTGATCATCCAAATATAAACTAGAAATATGGGATGTAACTCCTCATAACCCATGATGCTCTAGACCCGCTCTTATTGCCTGGACATCCCACTCACCCTTATGAAGAAACGATACACCCTCTGGTGATGTAAAACTCTCCCTACGACAATAACAGTTGACGACTGCCTAGAAAGGAACTAACCAATCCATTCCGAGAATGACTTCATATCTTGGCATCTCTAGGACATAGAGGTCCCATAGGAAGTGACACCCACCAACCACAATAGGGAACTCCTTACACTGATGTATAGTAGTCATTCTATTTCCCAACAAATTGTCTAATGTCAAAATATCAGCATAAGAAAGGATGTAGAGACCAAGGTTCTCTGCAACAACAACAAATATAAAGCTATGGGATGCCCCTGTATCGAAAAGAGATGAAGATAAAACTGAGGAAACTTGGATCATACCTTGAACTATAGAGGGCCTGGGATCCTGCTCCACTGAAATATTTTGACCTATATTGTAGCCCTTCGACCCTAGCTGACCGCTCTGATCTGATCTACCCTATTGTCGCTGAAATCTGGGTGACTGGATACCTCGTCCATGGCCTCCACCTAATCCTAAACGGCTAGAATAACTCCAGTTCCCAAACTGGTGAGAAACTGGTGGTGATGCTCCCAAACACGGAGTCATAGAAGAACACATGTCACCAGATGCTGGTGAGAAGATCTGACATAAGCGCTGAAGGTAACCCATCTTTCTGCATGATTGGCACTCCACTGGGAGTTTCAAGAATTGTGGCCTCGTATGCCCGCTCTTTTTTAACTTGTATCACACCACATGGCTACTAGTAGATGTGGTTTTCCTCTTTAGATCACTGTATGATAACTCCCTATGATGCCTCCTGCTATCAGTAGGAGGAATAGTATCCCCAAATGTTGACCCGACCTGGCTCATAACTCCATAATCCCTCATATTGTACTCTGTGATCAGCGCCTGGTTGACGATAGAAGTAATCATAGAATATGTGATGAAAATCATCCCATTCCATAACCTGCTGGCATCCCGACTATGATATCACATCCCACCACCTCTTGGTGGATTCTCGAAGCATATAGGTAGTGATCTTGACCCTCTTCTCGGGAGGCGTCTCTAAATGGTCAAAGTTCATCAGCATGGGTTCTAGACATGACTCTATAGACTAGGGTCCTCCATCCCTTGGGAATGTGGGAGGATGCTGCTGCTGAAAGACCCGCTTTAATTCTTCCATCGAAGGGGCAGGAGGTGGTGCTCCCTGAAATGTTTTCATCATCCTCATGAAGCATTCCATGAACTGTGCATGAGCACTTGAATCAGGTATAACTGTTGGTGCCAAGATGGCCACAATAGGAAGATCTACAGGAAGTCCCTGATTATTCGTATCTGGCGTCTTATCACTGCCCTGTAACTGGCGGACAACCGGAGGAGGTCATGGTGGAATGACTCTGCAAGGTCAAACGCACACCTTAGATTAATAAGGACTGAAATTGAGATTTGTAATAAGGAAACAAAATAAAGAAAACATTCAGGTTTTAAAAAACATGACTACATGGTGTGTATAATTACCACACAGTGTGTTCCCTTAAGCCATTCACATGGGTGTGTACCTCTGCCAAAATAGGCCGTGTAACACTCAAACCACACAGCGTGTTTTCCCAACACACAGTGTGTACTTGAATCCTCTTCCACTACCCAAGTCCTTTTACACAGCAATCCACATGGCTCTCCCAAGACAAGACTACATGGCGTGTTCAAGATTGACATGGCATGTACGTGAAAGGATTACACCGACTCGTGTTGTTAGTGACACGGCTATTTACCTGGGTCAGACTACATGGCGTGTTCACTCCTGACATGGTGTGTGTAACTTAATTATTATCTGTCTGTTTTGTTAGTTACACGGGAAGATGCAGGGTCAACACTACACTTTGTGTTCAAGTGGTACAAGGTGTGTTCCCACTAGACCTTCCATATCCCGTCTTTCATCCCACACGGCCTACGACACGGCTAGGGGTTACACGGCGTGTACATAAATTACATGTCGTGTACTTAAAAAAATATTGTCTTCCTAAAAAGAAGAACACAATGCATGTATTCAAAACTACACGGCATGTATTTTGGGTTTTTTTAGATATTAAGCCTCAGAAACTACTCTGGAACCCAGAAAAACACTGAAACGAACATTTAAGGTGCCAAATTCCGATCCTTGAGGGAACATACTCAACACAAATTGAATAATGGTAGCTTATACATGTTACAACAAGGAAATAAGGCAATGATTCACAAAATTCCAGTCCATGAGGGCCCATAACACCACATGAACCAAAGTTCAGCATTCATACAAAAAAACCTTACACAAGCAATACCCTATCAAAAAGTAGGTATTTTTACCAAGGCATTTATCACAATAGCATGCATATTCTACACAACATCTATCGTAACAACATGAAATCGCTAATGCACCCTATATGGCTTGGAAAGAGTGAATGAAATGTGATTTCTAATAATATACTATATGATGCATGAGATGGCATACCCTCTTCTCATCAGGTTGTGATAGAAATAGAACCTCAATAACAACAATGGTAACAACACAAAACATGTGAATCACCCAACAGTGAAAACAAATCTACTGTAAAAGTACAAAACAGTAAAATTGAAATAAACGAGGAAGATTGGATTTTACCTATAAACGGGTTACCTACTCTTGGGAATATCTTATTACGAAGTACCTCTTTTATCCTATCCCTGACTATAGGCTCTAAAAAGTAAGTCAAGAAGAAAATAATCCTCTAATACCACTTTGTAATTTCCCGGTTCCGGAATCCACCTAAAGGTGCCCCGTACCTGGTTGGTTACATGGCCTCAGGTGCATTTCCCCAAATTCCAGAGGCTGCCGACAAGCAGCGAGGGCCTTGGGTGTGATAGTGTAGAGACTATTCCATCATTGGAAGAGTACATAGTAGAAGAAAACAAATACATACGAGGGTAGAAGTAGTAATAATATCATGCAAAAATAAACAGTGGAATATTGATAAAATAAACTGGAGAACTTATATAAAATGATGCATGATACGTATGTCTAGAAAATTAGCGAAACAAAGCACAATTCTGAAATAAAGTACTAAACCTTGCACAAAAAAATAGTTATCAGCTCCACAACATCGCAATCATATTCTTGGTCTCGTGCTCTCCATCTCCACAGAATTTCAAGTGCCTGAAGTAGAAGGTCGCTTTCCCTTGTCTATACCTGCAACAATATAATATGTTTGGGCCAAAAATAAATTCCCAAAAAGGGTGTGAGACTAAATCCTAGTAGGAAACCACCACGAGATCTGTTCCAAACAGTCAATTAGTATATGACGGGTAAAAGTATAGAACACAGTAAACAGGAAAGTACTCAACAGTAAACTATCCACAGTTCAATATCAAGCAACAACTAACCAAGAAGATAAACAAAAATAGTTACCCTTATGGTAAGAACCCATAGCCTATCCCCTCTGGTCCTACCTAACAAGTACAAGCAACCCTCTGGGTAGTACACTCAGTCTAACCCCTCTACTTCATCTTAATCATAGACTCTCTAATGAAGCACCCACTGCCAATTCCCCCTATAGTCTCATAATGGTACTAAAGGCACTCTGGGAAGAACTCAACATATCATTCACCATGTGGCCCATGTAGAGGAACTACAGACACTCTGAGGAAGAACTCAACATCAATTCCCCATGTAGTCTCACATCCTATGTAAAACAGACACTCTAGAGAAGCCCTCAACATCTATTCATTCTATGGTTTATACACCACGTCCTCATGAAACAATGTAAGTAAAGCAAGTGTAGAAGTGTGTATCGGCCAAGGTAAACATCAACAACTACTTGAATATAATTCTTCTGCATTACAACATAACATAGCAACAGTCACACCATCCTACAATACTAGGCATGGGAAATTAAACAACATCCTAACAAGAAAAATAGACCCAGTTGTCAAAATAGGTAAAACATGCATGGGAAACACAGCCAATGCACATCAATTCACCATATTCAATATTAAATATCATTTACTCAAACATACATGCATAGCAGGCAAACAATATGGCTGAAATAGTAAATGTGCAATACCCCATTCACGGGTATTGAGAAAATTTGCACATAAAACTGAAAGACATTCAACAGAAAGGCATAAACCACCTACGTCAACATTATTATATCGCTATATGTGAACCTCTAGGCTTGAATCACCTTATAATGATGAAGATCTACAAGAACATCTAAACCGTTCAACAGAGGATAACTTGAGGATGAAGAGGAATCAGAAGACAATGCTCTCGGAGAAGGAAGAGCTTATAGATGCGATCCCAACACCATCGACGGTGGTCGAATCGGAGATCAGACGGGCGATCGGGGGCTCAGAGAAGTAATGTGTTCATAAGAGAGATCTCGACCGAATGAGACCTAGAAGAAGTGTGTTATGGCGATTAGACGTGACCCCGATCCATTTAATGAAAAAAAACAAAATACACAGTGTGTACATTTGAAGGTCATAGCATGTACTCTTCTTTTCTATACTCCGCTTTAGGAGGCCTCCATGTCACCCCACACAACTGTGTGTGTGGCCCTGACATGGCCAACACATAGCCTCCTGTGGAAAAGTGGTACATGGCGTGTACTCATAATGTACATGGAGTGTGCTTCAAACATTTCTAGAACTTCTCCTTTTACTCAAAAATGGCCAGAAGAAAAAAACATACCTACAAGGATGGTCTGGGTTCTTGTAAACCCCAACGAGATCTTCTATTATTCCCTGATCAATTAGTGAGGAATAAAAATATCCAACCCCTTTTTATGGTTTCACATGTATTCTATGGGTATTCATTTTTTTATAAAAATTAATAACCATAAGAAAAACTATCAATACCCCCATTCTAAAAAAATTCAGTAATAAAAACAATATTGAACACATTCATAACCCAAAAGAAAACCAAATCAATTTAAATAACAATTCAACAAACCAAACCACTCCACCCCCAACCATTTTCTAGAAATAGTCTTCAACTTCTGCATCTCACTAGGAGGAGAAGTCAAAAAATCACAACATCCCATAGTGACTCAAGTCCTGTAATGAGGGGTGTTGTCCAGGCACCCTGCTCACAAACAAAACTTAATGCCCTGATAGTCATAGCTCCATTCAATCCAAATTCATCTCGAAGTAACTTGAACCAAAATAGTGTGACCTACCCTAATGCTATTTTTTCACAAAAAAAACTAGGATACCATCTAACCCTACATCGGACCCGGACTTTGGAATGGCTTGATCGGTGTCTCTGATCTCTACAGGCTAGAAACTAGTTCCTAGGTATCAAAAATAAATCATGGGAAAATTTTCATTTATTTATATAACCATAAACAATGAACAAAAATAAACATTATAGGGTGGGATAATCATAACCAAAAATAGTAAAATATTCCAGATTAAAGTTTACAACTCTAAAGAAATCCTGAATGGGATACAACAAAAAGTGACCAATGAAACTATCCCAAAAACCTCTATGACAGGTGAGATAATCATCCTCAAACCACCACCACAAACGTATTCAATTAAGTGATCACTATAAACCTCAACCACCTTCACAATACATCTTTCCTTTAGTTGGTTCAAACATAACTAACTCTACATACACCGAAATGTGTGTGCAGGGTGTGAGCCAGATCCTATTAAAATTACACCCAACAAAATAAATTCCAAGTCAATACGTAATAATACAAATTAACTTGCATGTTTCATAAGGTTAAATCTTGAAACATTTTTATAGAAAACATTCATAGGGAACACATGATTTTCTTTCTAAATAAACAACAATGTGCATTGTATGCCGATGGTAAGCATGATATCTCAACATATCACTAAATAAGAAGAAAATCCCAAATGCATTAGCTATAATGGGACACCAATAACCTCATATATCTGTGAAATGGGGTGTATCAACCACAACCAAAAGTGTTCTCATGCATGACCCACTAGGAGGGAACATCCCAAGGGCCTAGTTGTCTCCAATAATCATAATGTTTCAGATATTGTTGTAATAATCCATTATTATAGATGAATTCGAGACAATAAACATTTTAGTCAAATAATGTACTAGTCCTAGTATTCCCACCAAGATACCCATGTTTTCCTTTGTGCTAAATTATTATTTCAAAAGTTGTATAGATTTATATATTCAAATCCACCCAATCCAATCAATATAAACACACTAGATAAGTCACCATTACCATAACCAAACATATCTCCAAACCAAATGCACACCAAAACCATTCTGGAGAATGTTTCACACCACATTCATAATTTATTAAACCACTTACACCATTTATGAAACACCTTCAAGAAGAACAATAAGGAATAAACATGAAGAATATCTAATTTCCTTTATAGAAAACAAATTTCAAGACATAATATCTTTAAAAAAATTACAAAACACATTTCACGCATCATGTACAATAAAAATATTAAGACAAATAAAAAAATAAAAGATATCAAAATCACCAAATAATGTTTAATCATGTAACCACCTACCATAAGTGTAGAAGCTTCTGAAATTAGGGTTAAACAACAACTACACCCCTAATGGACCCTATGCATGTAATATTGAACCAAAAATAACAATATAAAACCCTAAATTAAAGGATTAAATTATAAACAGGTCACCCAAACCTCTGAAAATATGTAACTCTTGAAGAGAAGGATATTACCCCTAGAAAAGAGGATTAAATCAAGGAAGAAACTCACTTCCTTGATAAATATGGGAGAAACCACACCAAATCCACCATGGAAATGAATATCCAAGGGAACAGATGAGGGGAAGAGGTTCCTAGTGATAGAAGTTCCTAGTAGGGAAGAAAATGGTGGATTTGGGGTGAAATCCAAAGAGGAAACATCCATTATATTTAAAAATATAATGACCAGAAAAAGTTACATGGTTTACCCACACAATTTTCAAAACCAAATGGAAAATGTGTTCCCTTTACTATCCCAGAGGAATAGTTATCACATTTATCTATAATGGTTTCCAAACCATTAACCAACTATGTGATTATCCTCTTTCCAAAAATGAGATTTGGTGACATGGTTACCTGGGAAAGGGGGCACGATTTTCTAAATCGTGCGCCAACTATGTGAGACATGTTGTTAACTCAAAATTTCCATTTTCCTATAAAAACACAAGGTAAACTAAGAGTTAAAAAATTTAGGATTAAAATAAATTGAAATTACATCAAAATTAAATCATGGGTGTGACAAATATAATTATGGGTTTTTCATTTCATGATGTTATCCATTTTCAGGTCCTATAAATGTTTCATCCTCAGAACGTTTTCATGGAATCTTCTAAGTAACATGTTCATGTCATTTAACCCATTCATGATGTGAATGTTTCTTACTAATATATCATCTTACATATTATATATAAAAATGTCGAACCACCTCCAAATCTTTCCAAACAAACAGAGAACCATTGTAATCTTTTGAAAAAATAATATGAGGACTCTATTGATTCAAATAAACACTAATCTAAGAACGTTAGGTCATTTTCCACTGAAAAATCCTTCTATAACCTAAATGAATTAAACCACTAGGGTTTGAACTGAAAAATAAAACCTAACTAAAAGAGGACTAATCAAAACTGAAGAGGGATGTTCTAGGAAAAATATGGTATCTTACAACCTCACGAGCATATAACGGCTCATCCTTCAAAGCTCCAAGAATCGCTATGGGGTATCGATGAACATGTTTGGTTATTGTGTTTAGATATAAAATTACCTCTCCCATGTATCCTCATGATCATACCCTTACTACAACTGTACTTGTGCTGGAATTATTTTCCTCCCCGAGAGATACCTCTCATGATGGTCCACAATTTGTATCAGATACTCCTCAAAGGATGAATCTACACCAATCGTAGTGTCATAAATTTATATTAAATGATATAGGACTTTATAATATCTATGGATATATGATTCATGAATCACATTTTCATTGGAACAATAACACTATGATAGGTAAAATCTATACACTAATTGACCAAAACTCCCCACTATTTCAAACGACCTGAAAAAACTAGGCTCTAGAATCCTTTGTTTCCTAATACGGTGCTTCTCCATCCTAGGTGACACTGAAGGAGAACATGATTATCCAACTAAAACTCTATATGTTTTCCCTAATTGTTAGTGTGTGGTTTCTTTTATCTCTTTATGGTCACCAATATATTTCTAATCAACCAAACCTTCACAGTTATATCCTAAATGATACTAGGCACATCAAGAATTGATTCATCATCCTATAACAAGTAAAGAGGGGAATAAAATAGCCTTACATAAAATACCTAAAAATGATCCATATGTATTTATTTATAAAATATTTTATTATTGGTGAATTTCATCAGTTCCAAATGATTCTCCCATGAACCGCTAATATCCAAAACATTAGCTCATAACATATCCTCAAGAATATAAACAGACCACTTAGAATTTCTATCGGTCTGAGGATAGTAGGTTTTACGTAAAATAACCAATGATCCCTAGGCCTTCTATAAACACAACCAAAACAGATATGTGAAGCAGAGATATCAATCAAAAATAGTTCTCCTCGGAACATCATTCAATTGAACTATCTCACGCAAGAAATGACTACTATGATCATCAATGGTGAAGGTCTCCCTAGTGGGAAATAAATTTCCTACCATTTTCAGTCGATCTACAACCACCCATAATACATTATTCATGGGAATTTTTAATGGTTAAACCTATCTAATAAATTGGTGTCATCATCCTACATCCACTAAGGGATGATAAGTGGATGAAACAACCCAGTAGGCCTCTAATTCTAGACCTTCAACTACTTATTGGTGAAGCATTTCACCATAAATCCCATTATCTCCTTCATCATCTATATCCACCAGTATTATCTGCGGATATCGTCATATATCTATATAAAAATATATATTCCAAATATCTATAAGTGTATAACTTCCTCATTATCTAATCTTGTAAGCTCATAAGAACCCATAATCATCTATTGATAAGAAGAACATTATCGCTTCTAAGAGACCATCCTAATGGTGGATCGCCTCCATATAGGTTTTCCATAAAAGTTATTCCACAAAAATATAATAACTAATCTATCTTGATCTTTTTAAGAATCATTGTTATTATTGATTTCAATGGCATAGATTCTATTCCTCAGAACTCATGATTATATATTGAATTTCATGAAATAGTGTTATAAACTGCCACTCATCACATGACTCCCACACTACCTCTATATAAATATTCATTCTCATGGTTTTGGTAATGAAATTAACATTTTCTGTTGTGTCTACTTGCTTGAAGTTGAAATACTATAAATATGCATCCCACCTCCTTTGTAGAAGGTTCCAGTCTCACTGGGAAAAGATGTACTTGATGTTCTGGGGGTCTGTGTACACCACCACACATTAGCCAAGAAGATAGTGTCTCCAAAATAATAGAATGTGTACTAAAACATCTAAATATATAACTTGAGTAGTATAATTCCCATCATGTGTCTTAATTATCTTGATCTATAATCAATTATGTAATCCTCCTACATGATAACTTCTTTGAGTCTGGCTCAGGATGCATCCTAGTACACAGTATAATCCTTACCGAGCTCAAGTAAGGTGAGGATTGGTAATGATGTTGTAATACTACTACTCTCTTGGAAATATATCTATCAAGAATTGGATAAAACAAACTTCACGCCTTTCATGGGTAGCTCGAGCATCAGTGCTTCTATATGGGAGAATTACTGGGTAATGTTCAGTTAATAACCTACTAGACTATGAAAAACGTGAATCTCAAAGACATGCTTGGTTTCCTCAAAAAAAATACATGGTTAAAACATTCTTTGGGTTTTCTAACATTGCATACTCTGAGATAACATGGCCCAATATGTAAACTCTATAAATATAGACAATATCTCACCAGTACAAAAACTATTTTTAACATCACAATTTTCACATCGGGTTTTTAGAACTGATTTGAAAATCCCTAAAAATCGCTTTTTCACGTAGGTTATCATATAACTAGCATGAAAAAAAATGTTCATCACTTTTCCACATCAGTTATTAAATAACCGACATGAAAAATCCATTTCCATGAAAAGATATCAAAATTTTCACTTATTTTTCACGTTGGTTATTATAAAACCATCGTGAAAAATTGATTCTCATGACTTTTTCATGATGGTTATTTAGTAACCAATTTTAAAATGTATTTTTCACATTGGTTATAAAATAACTAACATGAAAAAAGTGGACAAACATGTAGTTCATTTCCCAATCTTTAATTTGACAGGTCACAGAGCTCAAATGGAGTTACGGATTAAATGCCATGGCCTTCTAAAGTTGATCATCTCTAAACAATGTCTTAGGGAAGGCCGACTTCGGAAGTCCATAACATTTAATATGTAACCCCGTTTGACCTCCGTGACCTTTAAAATTAAATCTTGTAAAATGAATTACATTTTTGTAAACTTTTTTCACATCGATTATTAAATAACTGAAGTGAAAAAGTCGTAATAAACAATTTTTCACGTCGGTTATTTAAAAATAGATGTGAAAATGTGATGATGATTGATTTTCCACGTCGGTTTTATAACATCCGAATTGAAAAATAATTGAAAATTTTAATATCTTTTCACGTCAGTTATCATAAAACTAATGTGAATGATAATTTTAATATCCCACGAACGCAAAATTTCAATTTTTTTACATTGCAGCATCGAAATTTCATATTTCCGCAAAAAACTTTTAATTCAATATTTTCTTTTTTCATCTAAATTATATGTTTCCATTATAAAAATATCATAATTTAATGATCATTTATTTCAAACATTATCGTTCCTCTAACTCGACTCGTTTGATCTTTAATGTGAATCAATAATTTCTTCTTTACATGATCTCATCAAGGTATATTTAATAATTTATCCATGATTTTGGGTTTTTATGATTTGTTTTCTTAATTTATATACCATTTTATGATCATTTCATTCAAACATCATCGTTCAACCAATTCAAATTGTTTGATCTTCCATGTGAAACCAATATTTCTTAATTCTGTGATCTCGTCATGTTATTTGTAACTATTTTCCCATGATTTATATTTTCTATGAGTATTTTTCTTAATTCATATACCATTTAACGATTATTTATTTATTATAATGATGGATAATGATTTATATCATCATAAAACTACAAATCCAAATACGGATTTAAAAATTCCTTCTAAGATGATGCTACGGTTAGCTCATTCACTCTTTCCTCGAAAAAAATATCAATCTTCTGATAGTAATAAATTTTGATCTGTAACTCCTTTTGAGCTCTATGACCAGTCAAAAAAAAGATTAGAAAATTATCTTCAAGATGGTAAACATTTTTTACGTTGGTTATTTACAAAACAACGTTAAAACTGACTTTTATCATCGATTATTAAATAACCAACATAAAAATGACTTTTAACATCTGTTTTTTCAAAAACAGACGTAAAAATGGCTACTTAACGCCATTTCTAGAAGGTCGTTCAATTACGTTTTTTGAAAACTGACATTAAAACCCATAAAACCCCATTTATTACATCTATTATTTAATAACCGATGTAAAAAAGTCATATTTTTACTGTCGCTCGCAATAACATCGCCAAAAAACCGACCTTAAAAAGAGAAAAAATAAACATAAAAAAAGTTTTTATACAAGTGTCTTTAGATATTTTTGTGTAAATATGATGATATATCAGTATACAAAAGATTATTTTTAGATGTTATGCATGATATTCTTCTGAATGGGCATGCACTAGGATGTAATCACTGAAAAGAACATAAAATGATCCATAACAGGCTGAAATATTTTATTTTTCAAGGCCACAAATATCACTAGTACTTTAGTTAGAACAAACGGTATCACCATGAATTCATATAATCCATTATAACTCCAAAGAGTAATTTCGGGAATGTCTGGTGGCCTCACACTCAACTAAAGATACCCTAACCATAATTGAATCTTAGAAATGATATTTTCACCTATAAGATGATCATAATGATCTGTGGTGTGAAAAAGAGGATATTGGTCCTTGAAAGTCATCTAGTTCAGTCTCTAATAGACCACACATAGCACATAGTCTCGTTATCCTTTTTGGAGAGGACCATAGGAGAACCCCACAGATATATACTAGTATGTATGATACATGCCACAACCTAAAATAAAGAGGCTCGATCTTTGACTCCCAGTCTCGCCTCGAATAGGCCAGGGGATGGCAACTATCCCTGAGTAGTCTATCACAGACATGGGAGGCCTTAGCTTATCATACCTGTATGCACACACCTACATACTCCTCCATGAAATAGTGTACAGATATATAAAAAACTGAAAAAAAAAATGCATGCATATATCTATCCCAACCCGAGAATAATAGAGTACAAAAATGGAAAATATAGGTCCCACTAAAAGAAAACTGAAAAATAATCTGACCTACTCAAATGGAGGGTATTTCTTTCGAATTCCCACTAGTAATATCCATAGTATGGATCCAAAAAAAAGCCCTATTCTGTCCAACTACTACACTCTTCATGCTCCAGGTCCAACTGGGACTCCATCAAAGGACCTGTGGTCTGCAAAAGACACAACTTGTGCAGGAAAATCCCATGAAGGGGTGAGTATAAGAATACTTTATAGGTACCACAATATGATAAACCAAAATGTTAGAAACATATAGGAATCAGTTAACCCAACCTATCTAGAGGGAACCCAAATGAGAGAGAAACTCCATCTCAAGACCACCCTCCACTATACAGAACTAGTAAGCTCAAAATCCATGAAATTTCAATGAAATGACACACACCATGATGACTCACAGGATATACCCAGATATACTTTCAACAGACTCTCATGTCTAATGGTCCTGACTATAGACTTCTCAAATCAACCAACTCAAGATTCCAATGTAACACTCACAATCGTCTCATGAGGTTCTGACCTCATAGTCGGAAATGGGATCCTACTCAAGGAGGATATTGAATCTGGACTCAGATCACACATACCAAGAAGCAATCCATTCCTAATGGAATGTGGAATGATAGGGTACAAGCATCGACAACTCATATTTGATGAGTCAGCCTCACCATGTCCAAAAGGAACACAACCGATAGATTATACTCTATCAGAAAATAGAACTAACAGTACAACACGGCTAACCATTGTGATACCTATTCGTGAGGACATGCTCAATGGATAGTGACATGGAAGAATTCACCTAGTGACTCAACTAAATCCAACTCCTCAGGTAGGGGATCCCTCCTAGGGTCTGTTAGGGGACACTAAACCCAAGTTGGAAACAGATAACATAGAAAGGGGTATTTCACAACAACTAAAATCTGGAACAACTCACCTAATAGAGGATCAATTCCCTATCGAGTTGTCACAATGATTCCAAGAACTCTACTGAGGAAAATATCATGATTGATCATAGAAGGAAGAATCGCATCTCAATACACAAATAAAGAGTCTACACCCAGTGCTCGTTGGGGGATCTTCCCACTACACGAAAAATCATCTTTGATAGAGAATCGATTCCTTTATAAATATTGGTTACACCAATTATATGTACCCTACCATGGAAAATGTAAGGATATGAGGATCGAGTTGGGATTATTGAGGAAACACATGCTCCAAATACATTGAATCTTTTTTTGAGGCATATTGAGTCAAATCACTCTAGAAAGTGTAAATGCATCAATGTTTCACATATGAAAAGTAGTTGAAGAGGGATCATAGTCTGGTGATGGGGACGTGATACAGTAAACCCTCGTAGCGATTGGACTAGGGGGACCCACTCAACCCTTCTAGCCAAAACATCACTAATAGATACCAGGGGGACCAAATAAACCTTTCCAGTCATAACAATATGAAAAGGGACCAGGGGTCCCAATCAACCCTGCCAGCATAAACGTCACGAAAAAGGACCAGGGGGACCCACTGAACCCTGTCATTCTAGGACACACTAACCCAAACAAACCATTAAAAAAACCTTCACATGGAACATCTTAGGAATATTATGTTTCCACCATCATGTTCTAGATGTAGAAATCCTCAAAATTTAATACTCACGTGATCTATTTTTACTTCTAGGGTATAAAATAACCACAACTTCTATGATGGAAGAAGTATATGGAATTTAATTTAGAGTACATGGTGTGTACGCTAATCTCTCATCCTATCCATTTATTATACATGTCCATAGAAACATGAGGTATTCCTATGTAAAATTAAATGGTGAGTACTTGAAATTACATTGCATGTACTCTTCAAAGACCAAATTTTGGTATTCTTTTTCACAAGGCTGGAAACACAGCCCTGTGCTACTACAAGATTTTTAATCATAGAACACAATGTCTACTTTGGAAACGTCCTTCTTCCCCAAAAGGGAAGAAAAAATGACATGTTTGATTGGTTTACACGTCGTGTAAAAGGGGACACCCAAAAGGAAATCCCAGAAAATATATCGAAACACCCCCATTGTATATGGGCTCCAAAATCATAAAACAGTGCATCAAATTGGGGATCAAGTATAAAACAAAAAACCACCTACCTCGAGAGAGAAATGTTGAAGCATCAAGGCTAAATCCATTCTTCAAAGATGCTACTGTCTGATCAAGGAATGTCAGTTGTCAAGATCTGAGACAGACGATACTTCGTTTTCTTGATTCAGACCTCGGGTCATTCACCGGAAAATAAATTGATGGTGGGGGCTTTGGCCCCTCTTACATGAACACAGAAGGTGATAATGGGTTATGGTGTTAATTTTAAATTAAATCCTCCCCTTGACTTTATGTCCTAACCCCGACTCGCCTCCGGCCCGACTCCTGACACTAACAAAGTTTATATTACGCATAGGGTAAAAACAATGTTCTGAACCCAACCACATTCTCATAAATCCTACTTCATAATTCACCTATGAATTTTTCATGGTTCATGTGAAACTATTAATGGGTGGTAGAATATATTTTATATTTTAAAATCATAATGTTGTGGCTAACTAGCCCTTAGATTCTTGGGATGTTGTAGTGCCTGACTATAGAAATATTCATAGAAACATTCCAAAGCCTAGTTGAGCCAAAACATGAATCACTACATCCTCCACAACTTAAGGTTTCTCATTAATAAAGTGGGATAGACTAGGATCAATGTAAAAGACTAGATATCTACACTTGGACTTCCATGCCAGAGATCACACCATAGGTTCCAATGGTATAACAAACACACACCAAGTGGAACCACCACATAGAAAGACCACCATGAACTCCAAAAAGGGTTCTCATGTTGCTGAAAAGTAGTCACTAATGGGAACCTTCAATAAAATCCACACACCACCCAGTTACCACCAGGATAACATCATGAAACAAGAGGTACATTTTTTCTTAGATGTGATGGTTGGAAAACACCCAAATCCTACCACAAAAGTTACCAGAGGTAGTAACAACCCGTCACGTATCCAACCCACACCAGCAATAGAAGAGTGAGATCCGACCAAACAAATGGTCTCATCCTCAAACATACATGGACACCTTAATTAATTTATCACTATCCATCCCCAATAGATCACAACCGGCTCTGAATGGTCTCTTCCAACACCAACACGAAGAAAAGGGGAAAAGACCACCTCAGCACCCCATCTCTCCAAATGACTGGCAGCAATGCAATCCCATAGAAGGTTGGTGTAATCACTTCCTTATTTAAAATACATTGGGAACAATACCACTAGATATCCCATCACACAAGACCTCAAAACAAAACCTTAAGAAAAATATCCCTACCACCTAGAGAAAAAATATTGTTTCGTGATTGTACACACTGGGTCTTGGAAGCCCTTACAAAAAAGCCGCTAACACATGATACTGACCTCAAACCCACAGGTCAAAGGAACTCATCCACCACACCTTGGGATTATCCACTTTAGGCAGAACTTGCTCGCCCATACGGTTTTAGATCAATTTTTTAAGGACACACCTTAGTGGGGGAATTTTCCATCTTTCTTGTGACTCTAAATCTAGGTGGTAACACACCACAACCTCCTAAATTTTCCCATGTACAATATAAAAATGATCACATGAGGGTATTCATGAAAAAAAGGTCATTCCATAAGATCAAACTGGGTCTTATTGGGCCCTCTATCCACCAATAGCCCTCATAAAATGATCCAAAGTAACAAGTCCAAAAGACACATCCACTAAATCTCGATATTGTTTTCTTTGTGTGGAACTAACTCACCCACATAGTTTTTCATTGGGTCAAAAAAACGTGTCTCGATGAGGGAAGTATCTATCTTCCTCATGCATTTAAAGCGACAAAGAGAAACACCAACCCAAGGCTCCACCGACTACCTATGTATTCCCAAAAGAAAACCCAATCAAGAATATAAAATGAAAGAGTGCCTCCCCAAAATGTCTAAAAATACAACTGCAGAGAGTAGAAATAACATAAAGCATACCTATATTCATTTGGAGGCTCTAGGTCAAAACCCTCTAGAAACTAAAACTACCCATGTCCCTATCCACCAGCTCTATAAACCTAGACTAGGCCACCTGGGGGGGTTTGAGTTAATATATTCATGTACCAACCACATCCAAGTACTAGGTCTCTAAAGTCTCATCCACTTCTTGACGAAACTCACTAAAATTGCTTCCATTTCCAAGTCATTTTATTGACCGGTCTTCAAAAATCAATACGATGGATCAGAAAACATCTCACAATATTTATCTGTACATCACAATCATAGCAGTGCCACTCTCACTAATTTCTAGAACCCTATCATTAATATTGAGTATGGGCACATGTATTCCTCTGAACACTATGGTGCCTCCTATGTTTCGTGTGTGATATCTATGGGTCCTGCTCAACCTGGACCTCCAGAGAACTATGTCTCTAAAGCTCTCAGTACGTGCATGATCCCAATGCATCACCATCCAACGGCCATATATCCATCCATAGCTCAGTCTGAAAATACTCATCCACCTAAACTCTCAATTGTGGGTCAACACGTTGCTCAACAGGCGGTGGCCCCACCAACTACACAGTCAAAGAAGAACATGTCTTGTGAATAGGCCCCTACAGGGAAACCACGTCACTCATTGGGTCATACTGCAAACCCATCAATTGAATCCTCTAATATTTTCTTTGTGTAAACATCCTAAAAGAAAGTAAAGAAACACCACGGTTAAAGAGTATATCTGGGGATATTACTCAATATGGACAATAAAAACCCAAAACCCAGTCCTATATAATGCATGTACCTTTATTTCCTCTGTGACCTATGCCATAATTCACTGAGTCGAAAGGCAGGTTTTTATAGTCTTAGTGAATGGATACATTGGCCTCCCCCACCATCACATGAGTCCCTATCCTGAATGTCAAACTTGAAACACCATAACACTTTCACTATGCAATTGAAACGAAACTAATGACTACAGTCCCAAATTGGGACCCCTTCTGATACTACTCTGTCCCAACCTAGCCCATTAGGGCTCGACCTATGACTCCCCAAGCCCACATCCAATGGGCTAGGGGCTGGTGACTAGTGTCGAGTAGGCTATCACACACATGGAAGGCCTTATCCTAGCATACATGAATGCATGCACCCACATACACCTCCATGTAAAAAAGTAGAGATATATATATAAACTAAAAACTAAAATGCATGAATAAATTTATCACATAAATATTAAAATAGATTACAAAAATATAAAATGCATGGCCCACCAATAGAAAACTATAAAAGCGTCCAACCTGCTCAGATGGAGGGGGTTGCAATCAAACTACCACCTGTAAGATCTGAATTACAGCTCCAGAAAAAACCATGGTCAGTCTATCTACTATGCTCTATATTCTCTTAGTCCAAATTGGAATATGTAGAAGGATCTATGGTCGGAACAAGGCATAACATGTGTCGGAAAATCCCATGCAAGGTTGAGTATAAGAATACTCAGTGGGCACTTCAAAAACACAAACAAAAAGGGAGAAACTGATAGGTATCGGTCATCTCAAACTAACTAGAGCAAACCCAAATGATAGAGAAACTCCATCTTGATACCATATTTGGATATACATAACTACTCATCTCAACATCCCATTCATTTCAATTAAAAGAAACACACCATAGGGACTTTCTAAACATACCCAGATATACTTTCAACAAAATCTCAAATCTAATGGTCTTGATCATAGACTGATCACAACAACCAACTCAAGATTCCAATAAAATGCTCGCAATGGCCTCATTTCAGAAAAGGGATCCCACTTGAGGCAATGGTAGCATCTTTATTCAATGAACACACACCAAGAAGCTATCCATGCCTGATGTCACACCGACTGAGAGGGGAAAAGCATAAAAAACTCATAGTTGATGAGTCGAGATCGTCATACCCAAAGGCAGTCAATTGATAACTTCCACACTATCAAGTAATAGAATAAACAGTGAAACCATGGAAACCCTTGTGATCCCGTTTGTGAGGGCATGCTCAACGGACAGTCCCACGGAAGAAGTCACCTAGTGACTCAACTAACTTCAACTCCTCAAGTAGGGGAACCCACCCATGGTTTTCTAGGGGACACTAAACCCTATATAGAAACATAAAACACAAAAAGGGGTATTGTGTGACAACCAAACTGTGGAACAACATGCCTAACAAAGGATCAACACTCGTGTAGAGTTGTTCACACTGATTCAGATAACTCCCCCGAGGAAAACATCAGGATAGATCACAAAAGGAATAATTGTGTCTCGATACATAGTTGGAGTCTCTACACCTAGAGATCATTGGGGGATTCATCCCTTACTAGAACAATCATCCTAGGTAGTAGATGGACGCACAGGTAAATATTGGTCACAATAATTCCAATTACCCTGCCAAGGAAAACATAAATATGTGAGGATCATATCGAGACTCTCAGGGTGACACATGCTCCAAATAAATTGCCTATGATATTGAAGAGGATTGAGAAAACACACTCCAGAAAGTGGGTATTCATCCATGTTTCACATACGAAAATCAGGCTAAGAGGGTTCATAGTCTGGTGAAGGGGAAGTGATACCGAAAACCATCATAGTGATAGGACCAAGGGTGACCCACTCAACCCATCCATCCTAAATATTTCTAATAGTGAACAGATGAATCAATAAACCTTTCTAGTTAGAACAACATGAACAAGGACTAGGGGGCCTACTCAAACATGTTAGTCTAAACATCATGAAAAAGGACTAGGGGGGCACTCAAAACTTCTGGTCTAGACATCACTAACCCAAACCACCCCCAAAACAACACCTTCACACTACACCTCCTAGTCCAAAACCATGGCCACCATCATGTTTTTTATGGAATAAATCTCAGAATGGACTACTCACAATCCCAATTCCGACTTCTGGGGCACAAAATACTCTCAACTTATAAGCTGTAAAAAGTATATGGTGTGTACATTAGTGTACATGGAATGTACTCTAATATCTCCTCCGGAACATATACATTTACATGGCCAGAGAAGCATGGGGTCTACCTCTATAAGAATACACATCATGTACATGAATGTACATGGCATTTACTATATAAAAACCAAATGTTTCTGTTCTTTTTCACAAGGCTAGAAACACAGCCATGTGCTACTACATGGCATGTACTCAAACTACACAGCATGTACTTATAAAAAGTTTGTATTCCTTGAATTGGAACAACACATTGTGTGTGTGACTATATTACACACATTTTAGATAAGAAAATATGATTGTAAATCCCTGTGAACAGCCTAATACACCCTCTTTAACCCCTAAACATATAGATCAACCCACTAGGGGTCTCTAGCAGTTTTCTATGGGCTCTAAAGCCTTAAACAATGCATCAAAAGGGGTTTAGGACTAAAATTAAAAAAATCCTACCTATAGGGTGAAATTTCTATTCTTTAAGGTCAAATATGTTCTCGGAAGCTATCATTTCATGATCTAAGAACATCTTCCATCAATATCTGAGACTCATGACACTTCCTTTTCTCGATTCATCCCTCAGGTAAATTGTTGACTAAGAGGGAGAGGGTAGGGAGATTAGGCTTCTCCTTCCGGAGCACCAAAATGAAAAATGGTAATAGGTATTTAATTTTTTTTAAATCCTCCCATCTACTTAACATCCTGGCCCCGAATCACCTTCAGCCCAAAACCTGGCACAGATAAAGTTCATGTTGTGCTTAGGGTAAACACGGTGTTTTGAACCCAATAGTGGTCTTCAAAATCCTATCCAACAACCATACTCGTAATTTTTTATATTTGATGTGAAAATATGAAAGGCCGAAAGAAAATATTTATTATTTTAAAATCATTGTGTCGAGTCTCACCAGCCCTGAGATTCTTGTGTTGACTTAATGCTTGTAATTAAAAAATTTCTTAGAAATATTCTAAAGTATCATAGGGAAAAAACCTAAGCGACTTCAATAACCTTGGCTTCTATATCTCCCAATTAAAATTTAAACTGATAAATTCTAATGGTTCCATCCTATATGTCTAGATAGAAATTTGGTCATCTCTGGGAACCACCTTGATCATGAAATTGAGCTCCCGCTCATGTTGTAATTCGGAGAAATATTCATCAATGAAATATAGAAAATAGTACACCTCGGGAGGAAACATATCATATTGCATTCATTCATCATCCATAATAAATATTTCAATATCATCCTTGATCAATCCAATCTACACTGGATTGGACCTACATGACCAGCCTGAATTTCACTCTCACCCTGGTGAGTATAACTACCCCCATCTATAGATACAGAGGTAAATCTGTTTTGATAAGAATTGATTTGAGCCTAGTATATAATTATATAAACAACACAAATATTCAAACTGAATCCTATCATTTTTCAAATAATAATTTCACAAAGGAAATTACATCAACCATTCTCAAGAGAACACTCTACACAACAACTAATACCCTCTGACTACACTCTCAATGATGTGTCAATGGTCAAGATCCTATCAATTCTTTTAATATCCCATCCAATACAATTTTCTAAGAGAGAATATAGAAAGTAATATAAGTATACTGTATGATATAAGAATAGTACTTCTGAAGGTAGAATCACCATCAACAAAAAGTGTTGGAGCATATAGTATAAAATGAAGCTCGATCACCATTCTAACTTATGATCTAGTATGATTTCCCTATGTTATTCCATAAAAGTGGTACTACCTCTAATACACTAGGTACCACATCCCTTACCTTGTCCTAAATAGCCAATTAAACTCCAAATACCAGTCTATTGAGGGGTAGTTGAGCCTCTCTCATAGTAAGGTGTCTATCCTAATCCCTTTACACTTTTAACCTATGGAATTTTCTTCCAATATTTCTGAAGATAACTAAAAAATACATAGTCAAGACAATTCACTGTAGGGTAAGGACTCTTTTGGTGCCCATATACTAGCCTAACACACTAAGAGAACTACACTAAACCATGTTCCTAAGTAGAAAGACTCCTCCATTGATTACTTTTATTTCTAATGAACAATAAGAAACTAATATATTGATTCTTCCATCCACCAGAATAAGATTTATTATATCACCCTACTAACATTTTTTAGGCACCACTTTGGGAATCTCTCAGATACCCTTATATGATGAGATCCCAATTTATCAAATATATAAGTCTATTCAAGTGAAAGGCCTTCATCATTGACCTAATCTCATTGAATATCCCATCTTGAAAATTTGTCTTCCTTGAAATCTCATCATATAAAATGATGAAGGAGATAGATATAGGTTAATGAAGTGTTTGATGTAGACCATCACTAACATGTCTTGTTGAGTCATAATCGTAAACTTTTAAGCCTTGTAATCCCACAATATGTTGGGATATAAGGGTCTCAAAAAAATTCCAGGAATTCTTTCTAGAATAAATTCTCTTTCAACCCATGTTGATCCTGAATGTCCCAAAAATTCTTAGATAGTCCACAATGAACTTAAAAAGTAATCTTCACCCACCACCCTGAGGGTATCTTAAGTTGTTTGAAGATTTTCTAGACTAACATTCTCTATAACTTAACTACCTTAGAGACTACATCTCTAGTGAATTTAAGAGGATTTTATAGTTGTAACTCTATCATCATATCATACAGAAGACGTATGGTGTTAACAGTCTCCCATTCCATTAATTAAAATACCCTTAAGAAGATACCATGGAGGGGATCTTCCATATAATCCTCAAGAGTTATAGGAATTTTTGGCTTGATGGTGTGGGGGTAATTCTTATTTCCACTCAACTAGTGCTCAATTCTATGATGATAATGAGGCATTTTAATCTACACTGTTTCAATGCACACCTTAGAACATACGGTGAAAAAATATAAACCTCAAACAATTAATAAAAATAGAGAACCAATGGCTCAAATTTCCTCTTACCAATATTAATATATAAATTATAATACCATATTATTTTGATTGATTTAATTTATCTTGTATATCATGGGTTATAATTTCATATTTTTAACATGGGAAAATATGTAAAATGCGAAAAAAATATATCAATATCGTGAATAATTCTTGTCAAAATACCTACCTACATGACTATAATGATGCATGTATTCACATCACATTATATACTTAGAAAT
Source organism: Viscum album (assembly GCA_963277665.1). Taxonomy (NCBI): domain Eukaryota; kingdom Viridiplantae; phylum Streptophyta; class Magnoliopsida; order Santalales; family Viscaceae; genus Viscum; species Viscum album. The sequence continues at coordinate 1,541,579,645 of OY728161.1, read as the reverse complement.
GAGTAGAAATATAAATAAATTTCACATAAAATTACATGTGAATCACCCAAGGTGAGATAACATCAAACCATAACAAGAGAACATCATGAACAATCATCCCATCCTTGGGAACTCATATTGGCCCTCGTAAATGAGTTAGAAACTCATGTGTACATGATAATTAAAAAGGCATGACACATACTAGTCTTCATTCTACCTTTCTAAATTAGTAAAGAAAAATAAAAACATTATCCTCTGATAACACATTATAATGTCCCTGACCTAGTGCTCCCTCAACTGACCATGCTGATTAGCTATGTGACCTTAGGTGTACCTCCTTGTATACTAGAGGATTCTGACTATAAGAAAGGGTGTAAAGAATATATTCGGGAGACTAATTCATATGAAAAATAGTTACAATGAGTATATAAAAATAATAATATAGTATCATAAATAATAGAAAAAAATATGAATAATTAAATTGGAAACCAATGTTGAAAGGGGGAAAGTGAATAAATCCAAAAAATTATAAAATAATGTAATGAAAAGATGAATGTAACTAAATTACAAGATAAAATTCATAAAGAAAAAAATAAAATTTTGAATAAAATAATTTCTCCAAATACCCTAGTACCAATCTCTATTGTGTCCCCATCTCCAATCTCAAAACATCCGGTAAGATACAAATCAAAAATAGGGTTCATTTCCTTTATCCAAACCTATATCCATGATATTTTTTTGGGAACCAAATAGAGTAACATACAAGGTATAAGTGAAAATATATAGGTTGACACCACTCTGTCTAAATGATTATATTCTATGAAATTTAGTGCATAAAATAAATAGAATAACTAGATATCAATTTAATAATTTAATACCTCACATAAAATAAACATGTTTAACCTAATGTTATGGGTTTACAGTTGAGGCCATCCAAATAATCATTGGTGTATTTTCGGGTATCTTGGACTATGTGTGGATCATCTTTCATCATGATGGATCACTTGATTTTGTGGTAGCTTCTGTTATTAAGGATGAATCACCCACAACATTTCATAAACATATTTCCTCATCCCTGAGGCTAACCAAAATATCACCATAAGGAATCTTATAAATATTAATCTAGACTATAGGTATCTGACATAATCATATAGTCTTCCCTCTTGAATCATTATCCTATTGGACTATCCATTAGGTGTCGGAAAATGATTCACTATTGTAACATCCCAGACCCAAATGTAACTCAAAAATTCCCTGATCCTAGTTGGCTACATGGCCTCAATCGCATCTCCCCAAATTCCATAGGCTTCTAACTAGTAGTGAAGGGCAAGGGTGAGTTCTTGGGGTGACTATGACCTGATTACAAGAGTGTAAAATAGTGGAATAGTAATAAATGTCAATAGAATAATCAAATATAACAAGAATAAAACTGATAAATAAACAAGTCATTAATACATAAGAATGCCATAATTTTATCATAAACAATATTGATGATACATGACTCTACAAGTAAACAAAAACAAGTACATAATAGTATATTGGAAGAAAATATCCCAAAGTCCCAAGAAGAGAATAATTTATATCTCCAAATAGCATCATGAGCCTCGAATCAATCCCATTCTCCCCTGCTCCTAAGCCTAACAAAAAATCAACCCTCCAACTATGGGAGCTTTCCCATGTCTCTACATACATCCAAAATTTTTTTTCGGGTACCCAAAGACATCCAGAACATGTTGTGAGACACAATCCCAGTACATAAGCACCCAAAGTTCAATATAATTCCTTACTGTATATTATATTATGTTAATCATTGTTTAGGTAAACAAGTAAGAAGTAAATAAATATACAGTGCTCGTGCCATATCTAATACTACATAAGTTACTCAAAAATCACCTCTCAAGGATCTCCATAAAAGATGGTCAAGATCCTTAAATGTAATATAAAAGTAAAAGAGAAAAAATTTCCTGGCATCTTCGTACAAACAATAGAACCATATAATTGAACATGTCACATTTACCACTATAATTCCATAGACCAGAAGCCTCAGAAATATCTGCAACTGAGTTGTTCAGCCATAAATAACGAAATTCTCATGCCTATTACTTATAATAAATGATTAATAAAATGAAGGGCTAGATCTAAGGTCTATAATACCAAATAATCCTTTTCAATTCCCAATAGAAGCTCAATGAAACTAGGTTAGTTACTAGTTGGTGTTTTAGGATCATATCATACCAAACATGTCCTACGTGAGTCTATGGAACCAAGATCCAAGTGGTAGCAAGGCCCAAGGTATCCCTCAGAATCAAAACCCAGGGATAATACTATATCTAAGTAAAATTCTACCATATTCAAGATCCAAGGATCATCATCCAACGCATCTATGGAAACATTCACCATTTTATTCTATTTACCTTTTCATACAATATGATTCTACCCACTCATATAACCATTTCACATTCAATTTCATCTCCTGGTTATACCCCATCATATATCATATTTTAAAATGGAATGAAACTAAAGAGTATACCTACTCATTATTCATATTTTACATTTAAACATATCAAATGAGTTTACCAACTCATTTAACTCATTCCTAAATAACCCTTTTAAGACATTAAAGTTTAATATAAACCATTAAATCAAGTTTCAAATGAAGGGGAGGAAAAAATATACTAATAGGCCATTTGATTCATTTCAATTATAAATGGTATTACTATTACTAGGAAAGATCATCAACACAAATAATGGGTGGTTCAAAAAAGGGAAAAAATTAGAGGAAAATAAGGAACACCCCATGGGTGGACTTTGGTTTGGGAAATGACCACCATTACATCAGAAAGCAATCGAAGGGATTCCCTAGTAGGTCTAAATGAATGTATTTTAATTAACCAATTCAATTTTAGGGTCACGTCAGAATGTCTAGTGGGGTGAATAATGCATGTTAGGTCTATAAAGCAATAAAACAATCGGAAAAGTATATAAAACCTACCATATCTCGGTAGTAGAATTCTCATCTGGTATGAACTCCTCATTTGACTAATATTGGGAGAATAATAAAGAATGAGTGATTAACCTGAAATTAAAAAAAAATCATCTCGAACCTAAATAACACAAATTATATCCACAATATTGAATAATGTCTAAAAATAAATTTATAACTCACTAATTCAGAAACAATGAGATGATTAGTGGTTAAATTGGACTCCAGATGGATGATCAGGATCAAAACCATGAATATACACTAAGAAAGATTCCTCATATTGCATGCTGTGTGGGAGGAAAAAATGTGATTTTAGGATAAAATCAAATTTAATTACATTTAAAATTATCAATAAACACCCAAAATTAAAGTGATGCATGCTTTAGGTACTTGGTTTGACAAACCGTGCACCAACCGTGAAATGTTATCTACAGAAAAGGGCCACCGCATGGTTTCCTTGAATGGTTTGACTAACCATACACAAACCATTATAAAACACACTATCAAAATTGTAGAGGTTTCCACATGGTTGTGTGGGCTCAAATCGTAAGGTTTGGACTAACTATTTTGATTTTAGCTCCTCAATTTCCATCTTCACATGTTTAATCTAACAGTGCACCCTACCTCGCATGGTTTGAACATACAATGTGCTAAGATTTTTTCATCACAAAACATGGATTTCCAGCACCATACAAGCACCATACACCCCAGACACCTACATGACCTAAAATGGAATTCACATTATGTCATACATAAAAAGTCAAACTAAAAAAGAATGGATCATTACCTCATACAAAAACCTAGTTTCTAAACATCTTCCCTACCTAAATTAATTAATTCTTGAATTTCACTTTGAAGGGTGTTAAATATTCATCTAAAAACAATTGTGGCCCCTGAGCATGTACATTATCCTCCAGTCCCATGTCATATCCCTTAAAAAGTATTTCTTCCCTAGCACCCATACTAGAGGAACTTATTGGCCTCAGAAAACATTTTTTCTCCTATCAACAATAGGAAAATGATGCTCCTCAATTGATGTGTGTTCTCGAAACTCAACTTCCTCAGGCTAAAAAGAATGAGATGTATTCAAATGACAGAGGAATAGGAGAGATACATGTTAGACATAATTCCTAGCTCGATACTTCTAAGGTAACTTTAAATGGTAGGATACCAAACTGAATCTCTTTAGAATCTCAAATAACGCGACATATCAAGGTAAAATCCTACCCAGTCTCATATTCCATCTATGTACCCATCTTGGTTAAACATGTATGAAGACTTGATCCTCATATTCAAATACTATAGATCATATTCATCGATTAGCATAATATTTTAGTCAAGACTATGTAGTATAATTCCACTTATGAATAAATTGGACCCACTCAGAAATCTCCTGCACTAGACGTGGTCCCGATAATGTTGTCTCACCTACCTCTAACCAGCACTGGGTTAATCGGCATGGCATGCCATAAAAAGGATCATAAGTATCCTTCTGAAAAGTATCTTAAAAGATTTTATTTTTGGATAATTCAATGACTGGTATATTCCTCTCCCAAGAGTACCTAAAGTCTAGGACACATGCTCGTTGCATGTCCTCATGCACCTAAATCTTCCACTCTAACTGGCCATATGTCAAGGGTTTTTATGTTCGGAAAATAATCACATGTGTACCTACTTACCTCTACAAACTCTACTATAAATGTGGTATAAAATGGGCATCCCTATAGGAAATTATATTTTTTGGGACATCCTAAAGTTTTATTGTCTAATAGATATACAACCTCCCAAGCACATTAACATTCAAGGTCTCCTTGATCGATGGGAAATGAGAAACCTTGATGAGCCTTTAAAAAATAACACATAAAACATCACTACTTCATGTTATCCTTTGTAGTACTATCAAAAATTCCATCACAACATCATTCCATTTCCACTCGGGAATAGTTAGCTACTGGCTGGTTTTTAGTTTTCCACCTTTAATTACTGACAGGTTCAACATGACATGACAAAACTAAATACACATATTTTAATACCTGGCCTCCATTAATGGAAAGAACATTTATCTTGAGAAACAATAACATTTTAGTATCTTTAATCATTTAGCTGATGGTTCTCCCCACCAAAGATTTTATCACCAAAAAGGTAAATTTTGATCCACGGTACCTCCAAAATCACAATTTCCAAACAAAGCATACCACTAAATAATTCTAGTAATGATCCCAAAATGGCATCTCTAACTTAGTGAACCTGAAGAAATTTTAGGTCGTATTAGGGACCTCACCACAAAGGAATGGTCGAATCATGATAGACCAAACTGACAAGGGTCATGGAATATTTCTTAAAAGACACTTTTGACATTTTTACCACACCCGACTCAATATAGTGAAGTGTTTAAATGGGTTATTTACAACTATAAGAATCGAATAACAGGGATAAAAAATCAAGCCAACCTAGATGAATATTTTTAAAATGATCGGATTAGACATATGGAATATTAAAAAATGAATCCGAACACCTTCTTCAAGGCATATTTCATTTACAATGAACACTTCCACCAAAGTACATACCTAAATCCTGGTGAAGTTACTTATTCAAACCATCACTTAAATATTTAAAATAGTGGTGTCTAGAAAAAACAATAGGGGTAACCCATATCCGTCCCACTATAATCTCGACCCTTTATGACCATCACCACTAAGTCCAACATGATTTCAGGGTAACCTCAAATTCATTAAACTGATGTTCAGGTAACTAACCCATGGTATCCCATATTCCATGATTACAAGTGAGATTTTTGTACTAGGCCAAGATGCCCACTTAAAAATATTTTTTGTTCCCAAAGAATTATCTTCCTGGTGTTCAATTTAGAGGAAAATTACTGGTGTCCAAGATTCCATCCAAGTTGTTACTTATGGGAACTGAAGTATCATTTAGGACTAACCATGCCTCGATAAGAATCACATGTCAACATGTAACACTATGAAAACAAACAAGAGAATCCCAACATATTTTAGAAAATTTAGAGTAGTGTAAGACTAATGCTCTCTTAGTACATCAAGGACAAATTCAAGATAGGATAATTTTGGTAAGGACCCCGGTTCCCGGTTGCCTATGGGGCATGATGTACTAAAAATTTATCACAAATAGTTACAATAATACATCATGTCTCATACTACAGAATATAGCAAGGCTCGGGATTCTGGGAAACCAGCTACTTCTGAAAAACTACTTAGTACAAATCCAAGCCTGAAAAATTTTAAATCAAATACGTAGGGTGAGAAAAATATGCCCAGTAAGGGGTATTAAAACGTTTAGAGAATTTTCTTTCTCAAAGCCTTCATTTGGAAGATGATAAAACACTTCATTAGAAACAAGGCATTATTTTTTTCTTAAAACATGTAAATACTACATTCTTGAAAACCATTTGCACAAAAAAGAGGTACATACTTAAAATAAACATTAAAGAAGACTTAAATCAGAGAGCGCAAACATGTGAAGAATAAATGATGCATAATTTACAACAAAAATTACTTCAGTTCTAAAAGTCTACGTGTAAGAAGGAAAAACATTCATATCATGATTCATTGGCACATGAAGTTCTTATAACAACTTACCATATTTGTTATGTTCTTATCTCATAATTTCATTCTCATAGTCAAGGGAATTTACAACTAGGGGATGTCCTGTTAGTTGAACTATCCCCTGGTTGACCATTTATCATCACATGTTGAGGGAATGTATAATGCAAGAATTCTTTCAAGACCTTGTGTCATGACCATAAAACATAACTTAATATGGGTCAAGGCAAACCTCATACCCTATTTCCATGGTATCACAAGCCAAGGCTAACCGCCAAGACCATCGCACATAACGTCTCATGAGACTCATCCTTTACCCAATGCATTGGAGCGCTGTATAATTCTGGGCGCGCCCATCCATAATCATTTAATTCCAATACATCCCTCACATATTTGACATGTTATTACATTCATAGGGTCTCATTCTTACATTCATTACTCATAATCCAATTACATGCATTTTAATAGTCAAGGAATGACAGTACAATCATTGATAAAATCTAAGACATAAGAAATAAAAATACCTACACATAAGATATTAACTTAACAATTGAAACCATGGGCTTAATGGAAACTTTATAATAAACACATTAACACTTCAAAAATCAAAATCCCAAGTTAAAAACGAGGCCATTCATATTTAAAACACATGTTGATATATGGGTGTCAAGAAATCATCATGTTGACACATGAATTGACAAGAATGCTGTTAAATGAGAATTTTCAATTGGGAGAATAATTTTGATATCAAACTAATCCTTAATCTTTTCTATATATATACACATGTATATAAATAGTTTTGGTGTCATTCGTGAATTAATAATCTTTTAGGGTAAAAATACTTTTATTAAATTATCATGTTACCCCAAAATGAATTAAAACATAATAACCATAAACATCCATTTTTTTATTCTGAAATTGTTTGCACGTAATTAAATAGATGTATTCATTTATTGGGATTTATATATATATATATATATGTATATATATATATATGTATGTATATATACATACATACTAGTTCATACCTTAATTTGAACAAACCAACAACAATCATTTCCCTACCTGTTTTAACATGCTATGGATCACCCACAAGAAACCAGGAACACGACATAAAGCAAGATTTACACATATATATATATATATATGTGTGTGTGTGTGTGTGTGTGTGTTTATACATATATATATACGACCTGAAACTAAACAAAACAAGTTGAAATCGCAAAACTCTTTACTTACATGTTTTAAAGTCTGATTACTAGGTTCATGGAAAACCTTATAAGTTAAAGGATCATAGTATATGCATGTTAATGTGATTATATAAATATATATTTATATATATATAAAATAATTCTAACCCAAAACTAAAACTAGGTAAGATAATGTAATCCATTTCTTACATGTTTTAAAGTTTGGATATTAGATTCGGGGAGGGCACAGAGAAAGAAAACAAGAAACATGGGTGTTTTCAAGCTTCATATACATATATATGTTTATATAAATATAAATATATATAAACATAATCCAAAAAAACACAAGCAGGATAAGAGGTCCCTTATCAGCTCGGAGAGGCGAAAAATGAAGTGCAGAAGATGTCGACGAGGTGGTCGAGGGTCCATGGAAGGACGTGTTGGGTCGGAAGAAACACCCGAGGAGGGAAAAGATGGCAAGAGGGGGGGTGAATTGCCTTTTAAAAAATTGATTCACAAATTAAAAATCAAAGTAAAAATGCAGCGGAAATAAAGAGGCAAGACACGCAAATTGATAACGGAGTTCGGCCAAAACCCGGCCTACGTCTCCGCTCCCAACTCAACCGTTGAGAGATTCCTACCGCTTGCTTTTCAATGGTTTTAGCAAGAAACCCACTAGGCTTTGAGGTAGCACTAGGACCTATTACAGCTTGCTTTTATTGGTTGAGCAAGAACCCAATGCTTTTAATGGTTAAGCAATAACCCACTAGTCTTTTTACAGGTGAAGACTAGCTCACCGATCTCAAGCCTTTTTACAAGGTAAGGCTTGACAACCTCTTCACACCTTAGTGGTGGTGTGAGAACCCAAAGAAAGGGAGGTTGAGAAAAGGGTTGGGGTTTGTAGGCACAAACCCAATTTTAAGCTCAAAGTAAATAAAACAATAAAACCCGTATTTGGGAAGACTTGGGCGCCTTTGATTGGATGGAGATGTTGAAGGCCGCTTCCAAGCTTCTTTGAAGGAGCTCCTTGGATGTGGAAGTTGTTGGAGCTAGGTGGGTTCCTTTGAGGAAGTCCGCCGGAGGTTGGCCAATTGATCCAAAATATGTCCGTTGGCTTCGTATATGATCCGGTAGATGTCCGGGGATTCCTTGGCCTTTATTTATAGGCTAGGAACCCTTGGGGAGGCTTCGGAGCCGTTGGAGAGGTCTTCGGAGCCGTTGGGAGGCAAGTGGAGCAGCCTGGTCAAAGCTCCAACGGCTAGTTTGACTGGGCCACCGGCTGGCCGGTGCAGGGCCACCGGCTGGCCGGTGCCTTGGAATGTGGAGAGAATTCTGGTCCAGGCTCCACCGGTCGACCGGTGGAGGAGCCACCGGATGGCCGGTGGTGAGACAGTAGGTCTCACTATTCATCTGGGTGCCACCGGTCGACCGGTGGAGGAGCCACCGGCTGGCCGGTGGCAAGAGAGTAGATTGTACTTTTTGGGCTGGATGCCACAGGTCGACCGGTGGCAGAGCCACCGGTCGACCGGTGGGAAGGCAGTAGCTACCCCTTGAGTCTGGGTGCCACCGGCTGGCCGGTGGTGAAGCCACCGGTCGGCCGGTGGACTGAATTTCAGTCCATTTCTGCCTCTTCCTTGGTCAACTTCTTGGCAATCAAATGCCTATCAACACAAACACTTAAAACACAATGTTAGATAAAAATGAAAGTGATTGTGATCATGAAAATCAAACAACGAGAGGTTCGAGATGTACAACAATCTCCCCCTATTTTGATGATCACAATCACTTAAACAATTAAAGTAAAAACATGAATTGAAAGGAATGCTTAAATAAAAATGAAATGTAAAGCAAAGCATGATCAAAAAAGTTTCTCCCCCAATCAATCAAGAAATTCTCCCCCTTTGTGATTATCAAAATAGAGTGGGGCATAAAACTTGATTGAGGGAAATTTTGAAAAACAAGGGATGAGATTTGAAAATCAATTGAAATTTTGGAAATTGAATGATTTGAAACAAAAATTGAATAACAGTTTGAATTGAAAGTTTTGAATCAAAAACCAATTCGATACCAACTGTTGGAAACTAATTGAAAATTGAAAATTCTAAATTGAATTTTAAAAAGAATTGAAAATTGAAATTTGAAACCAAATGAAATTTTTGAATTTTGAGATTTTGAATCAAAAATGAGAAAGTTCTCCCCCTAAATAAAAAGAACTAATCACCGGGGAGTGGGATTTTGAAAAGAAACAATTTTAGGCCCGGAGAGACTCGCAAGGAGGGATTTTTCAATCCAAACTTGTCTCATGGCGGGTCTTCTCCTATAAAACTCATCACTATAGAAAATAGACTTGGGTTGGCCATACCGGGCGTTTTTACAATTACACTCATAAATGAGATGCCCGGTTTTCTTGCAATAATTACAAAATTTGTAATCGGAGCTCCCCCTTACAAAAACAGTTTGAGCATGGGAGGAGGAGGCTCGGTTGGTATAGCCAAGTCCATTGGTGGTTCGGGATATACGTTGGGAACCAAGTATATTTTTCAAATTTTGTTCACCTTGGGTGAACTTGGCTAGGGTCTCTCTTAGGTCTTTGATGGTTGATTCCATGGAATCAACATTTGGAAAATTTTGGATTTTAAGGGTCAACTCTTCCTTCTCTTTGAGAAGTTGTTCTTTTTCGGAAGAGAGTTTTTTGAAAGACTTTTTTAAAGAAACAAATTTTGAAGAAAGTTCGTGAAAACCATTTTCAAGTTGGTCTCTAGCAAATTGGAGATCCTCATAAGACAAATGATTAAATGAATTTGAATTTGAAGAACAAGAGGAGGAAGAAGAGGAAGAGGATGATGGTACCTCATGTTTTGCCATTAGGCATTTTTTACCTTGGTCGCTCGAGGAGAAGGAGGAAAATGAAGAGGTGGAGCTATCACTCCATGTTGCCTTTGAAGCCTTCTTCTTTTCCTTTTTCTTGGCCCTTTTCTTGTGAAGTGGGCAAGCGGGTACGGATTTTTCATCGGGTTCCTGCTTTTGAGCGGGTTCTAGCTTTTGAGCGGATTCTTGCTTTGGAGCCTCACTAGTACCTTCATAGGTTAGTTCTAAAAGCTTCCAAATATCATGAGAAGATGTGCAAGAAGAAATACAATCAAAAACATTTCGGTCAAGACCACAATGAAGAGCGTTCATGGCTTTGCCATCAAGCTCAAAATTTGCAATGTCAGCGGGGGTCCATTGAGATTCATCTAGAGAAGAAAGCGTAAAACCATGCATAACAATTCTATAAATTGGATAGCTAATGCTTTTAAGAAAAGTTGACATGCGGGTTTTCCAAAAATTATAGTCGGTCCCATCAAAAAATGGAGCCCGACCCAAAGAAAGGCCTTCGGGGGCGAAAGAGGTTGATGCCATCTTAATGGATCTTAAAATTTGTAACCGGTTAGGGTATTACACAAATTTCCCTCTGATACCAATTGATGGATCGGATCCCTCGGCCCAGCAATATTGTCCGCTCTGGCCCAGTTGCTATCCCAGGCCTCACGGCTTTAAAACGCGTTGCTGAGGGGAAGGTAGGCACGGGAATTTCAAGCACCCACCAATCTCTCTCCACAACCGATGTGGGATTGGTTACCGGGGCACAGGCGCCAACAATCCTGGCGGGGGCCCAACAATCCTGGGCCCAGGACACAACATCCCCCCCCCCAAGCCCACACCGGTCCCGAGACCAACCTCCCTCTGATACCAATTGTTGGGTCGGAAGAAACACCCGAGGAGGGAAAAGATGGCAAGAGGGGGGGTGAATTGCCTTTTAAAAAATTGATTCACAAATTAAAAATCAAAGTAAAAATGCAGCGGAAATAAAGAGGCAAGACACGCAAATTGATAACGGAGTTCGGCCAAAACCCGGCCTACGTCTCCGCTCCCAACTCAACCGTTGAGAGATTCCTACCGCTTGCTTTTCAATGGTTTTAGCAAGAAACCCACTAGGCTTTGAGGTAGCACTAGGACCTATTACAGCTTGCTTTTATTGGTTGAGCAAGAACCCAATGCTTTTAATGGTTAAGCAATAACCCACTAGTCTTTTTACGGGTGAAGACTAGCTCACCGATCTCAAGCCTTTTTACAAGGTAAGGCTTGACAACCTCTTCACACCTTAGTGGTGGTGTGAGAACCCAAAGAAAGGGAGGTTGAGAAAAGGGTTGGGGTTTGTAGGCACAAACCCAATTTTAAGCTCAAAGTAAATAAAACAATAAAACCCGTATTTGGGAAGACTTGGGCGCCTTTGATTGGATGGAGATGTTGAAGGCCGCTTCCAAGCTTCTTTGAAGGAGCTCCTTGGATGTGGAAGTTGTTGGAGCTAGGTGGGTTCCTTTGAGGAAGTCCGCCGGAGGTTGGCCAATTGATCCAAAATATGTCCGTTGGCTTCGTATATGATCCGGTAGATGTCCGGGGCTTCCTTGGCCTTTATTTATAGGCTAGGAACCCTTGGGGAGGCTTCGGAGCCGTTGGAGAGGTCTTCGGAGCCGTTGGGAGGCAAGTGGAGCAGCCTGGTCAAAGCTCCAACGGCTAGTTTGACTGGGCCACCGGCTGGCCGGTGCAGGGCCACCGGCTGGCCGGTGCCTTGGAATGTGGAGAGAATTCTGGTCCAGGCTCCACCGGTCGACCGGTGGAGGAGCCACCGGATGGCCGGTGGTGAGACAGTAGGTCTCACTATTCATCTGGGTGCCACCGGTCGACCGGTGGAGGAGCCACCGGCTGGCCGGTGGCAAGAGAGTAGATTGTACTTTTTGGGCTTGATGCCACAGGTCGACCGGTGGCAGAGCCACCGGTCGACCGGTGGGAAGGCAGTAGCTACCCCTTGAGTCTGGGTGCCACCGGCTGGCCGGTGGTGAAGCCACCGGTCGGCCGGTGGACTGAATTTCAGTCCATTTCTGCCTCTTCCTTGGTCAACTTCTTGGCAATCAAATGCCTATCAACACAAACACTTAAAACACAATGTTAGATAAAAATGAAAGTGATTGTGATCATGAAAATCAAACAACGAGAGGTTCGAGATGTACAACAGGACGATACAAAACCCTCTCCTTCAGTGCAAACCGAGGCTTAAAACTAGGGAACCTCCTTGAGCGAAGATGCTGACGGGGTATCTGAGGTTCTGCATTAAATGGACGGCACTAACTCGTGGAAAGAAGGGTGATGTCGGGTCCACCACTGGCCTGGGTGAAGATAACGCAGCACTTTCTACCCTACTGGTTCGTATGTGTGAGGAAGAAGGAACCGAAAGTGGGGCGTGGAAAGGAAGATCCATAATTAAACAAATGGCCCAGATGTGAAGTGGTATTAAAGAAGAATGGACAGCTGCGATGGAGCTGAGCGGGATCCGACGGCCAAGAGGGATGCAGCGTCGGTTTGGTCCGCAGCGTGAAGAGGGAGGCGGACTCCTCCTCCCTAATTTGTCTTTTTTTTATATATAAAAATAATTATATTATATTATTTTTTGGTTTGATTTCTTAGCCAGCCTGAACCCTCCTCCTTTTCCGGTTTTTTGGCGCACGACCTACTCCACGCAGGCCTTTTTTTTAATTTTTTCATCATTTCTAATATCTTAATATTGTTATTTCTTATATTATCACCATTAATTTGTATATCGATATTATATACTCTTTTATTACACCTATTATAACATATAATTATTATTAACAAACAATTATTGATCAACTTTCATTATTTTAAGGAAAGTCAATAGTCTTTTAATACACATAGGCATTAGTTTATTTACCCCTATCTATATCACATTATTATTTTCATTCATTGACTTATATATACTAATTACCTTAATCTCTATTTACAGGAAAGGATCTATATTAATATTTTTAATACAATTAGACATTTAACATAATAACATTAATAATTATTTTCAAAATTCACAATTTAGAGTGCATTGATGTAAACATTATGAAAATGAAAATTGTAACACAAATGAAACCATAATTTGACATAATCTCAAAACTGCTAATTATAAAAAGATCAAATTATAAAAATTTGAATTATTATTATTACTTATTTTTAATTTTGAGGTAAGTATAATACTTTTAACTTAACGTTTGACACAACATATATATATATATATAAACCAAGAGTTTGCACGCATATTTTGATAGACTAAAAAAAGGTAAAAAGATATTGGATCATGGGGGTGCCAACAGCTATAATTATAGTCGTTGGTGTCTAACGATCAGATAGGTGTTCTATAAAAACCTGGTCTCGGGGTATCTCAAACTCTAGGCAACTGAAGAAGAAAGGGGAGAAAATGGTTCAAGTTATTCTTTTGGTGATTAGTATGGCTGTGGTGGCTTCAGCCATCCTTATGTTTGTTTTGATGGATGCCAAAGACCCTTATCACCTTCTCGGGGTTCTTGTGGTTTTAAGCGGTCTTCCTATAATTTTAATCGGGTTTTTAGTTGGAATATTTGGTTTTCTAAGCTTCCTCTTTGATCATTGTGAGTTGTAGTTACCAAGGTGTTCCTCGTTTGAATAAATGAGCCTTTCGTTCATTTTGGTGCATTTACTCTATTTTATATTTATATATTTGTTTTATAAGAGGACAGCTTGTTTGATTAAATGAAGACGTAGTAAGATAAAAAATATCATTACATAATGTAGTTTATTAGGACATTACATTATTTTCCCTTCAATGAATTGTGTCTTCGCAATTCTATTCCTAAAAAGATAAACAAAAAACCTAGTCGTACAACATCACCGAAACAGGAGATCCGGCTTGGTTAACAGAATACCCAAGTTAGTACATAGTTCCTCTATTTCACTAGCCCAGATGCACCTTTAGTAGTAGGTTTTGAATCCTTGCTCATGTGTACTACACACAGGCTCCCATAGGGTGGCTCGTGCGGTGAAAAGCTTGGAAATGTCCGAGTGGACAAATTCCCTGGTAACCCTCCGAACTACATCACGCTCAAGGTATTCGAGGGGGATGATGCGATTGAGGAGACTAAGATTTAAGATCTGGAACATACAGGATACCTTGAGTTGGCCATCTCGAGCAGCTATGAGGAAGCATGCTCTGGAAGAAATGTTTTGCGCCAGAGTAAAACACTAGAAGAGGCCTTCGTAGTATCTCCCCCTTCACTTATGGTAGGGGATTTGGACAGTGCCAATGAGATGAAAAACACGGTCATCCCCCTGACATGAACAGAGAATCTCAGGACGGTTTGATAAGTCAAGAAGTCATTGGAAAGACCCTCGCAGGTGTAGAAAAGATGGATAATCCACCCTGCAATTTCTGATCAAGATAACCTCTACTAACTCATCAGGCAGTGATGAGATGTTCGTTTGATCATCCATCTGAAAAAAAACATTCAAGAGGACTCACTTAACAGTACTGATATGGTAGAGATAGGAAAGGAAACAAGAAACATTCAATTACACAAAATTTTACATATCGAAGCCTGAGTTTACTAAACGAACACCACAAAGAGAGGTAAAACTCTCTAACTCCTTAACAACACACAGGCTGAACAGACGAGACTAAACTCATGGGAACACCTATCAAGCCTCCTGAGTTTATCATGAGGGGTATAGAGTTAAAATCGTCATTATACACCTGTTGCCTATAAGAAAAACTGGTGGATTAATCTTCTAACATCCCAAAGTCCATCAACTGGCCCCATAATATGTAGTGAAAAATCTGACACAGGTAGGCCGCTCAGAGGTCTTCGGCAGCAGCAGCTTCTTGAAAGGGGTTATCGATCATCGTTCCAAATTCATCGCTAGTTGTGAACACTCGGAAGAGTCCCTCCTGGTACCTTCCCCGACGTGCATAAGAGGGTAATTGGGTCATCATCATTAAGAGATAATCCATTCCCAATCCCCGGTGAAGACTAAGCACCCTAGGCAAGTTTGGCACTTCATACAGGTGCTTGCATGTCTTGCGAATACAGGCGTAATGAAGACTGTTCTCCCGACTATCCAAAGACACATTGGTCTCTAGGGCCTCAGTGGGAAGTGACTGTAGATTGGTAGATACATTTTCATTAGCCATCTGAAATTTATAACATATTTACTTAGTCAATCATAGTAATATATACATACCACCTGGTTTTCTAGAGTTTCCTGAACTCATCCTCTAATACCAACTGTAAGGACCCCAGTTCCCTGGTGCCTATGGGGCATGATGTACTAAAAATTTATCACAAATAGTTACAATAATACATCGTATCCCATACTACAGAAGATCGTGAGGCTCAGGGTTCTGGGAAACCACCTGCTTCTGAAAAATTTCTTAGTACAAATCCAAGCCTGAAAAGTTTTAAAACAAAAACGTAGGGTGATAAAAATATGCCCATTAAGGGGTTTTAAAACGTTTAAAGAACGTTATTTCTCAAAGCAGTCATTTTGAAGATGATAAAACACTTCATTAAAAACAATGAATTATCTTTTTCTTAAAACATGAAAATCCTACATTCTTGAAAACCATTTGCATAGAAAATAAGTACATACATAAAATAAAATTTAAAGAAGACATAAATCAGAGAGTGAAAACATGTAAAGAATAGATGATGCATAATTTACAACAAAAATTACTTAAGTTCAAAAATTCTGTGTGTAAGAATGAAAAAAATTCATATCATGATTCATTGGAACATGAAGTTCTTATAACAACTTACCATATGTGTTATAGTTCTTCTCTCATAATTTCATTCTCATAGTCAAGGGATTTTCCAACTAGGGGATGTCTTGTTAGTATAATTATCCCCTGGTTGACCATTTATCATCACATGTGGAGGGAATGTATAATTCCAGACTTTGTCAAGACCTTGCGTCATGACCATAAAACATAACTTAATACAGTTCAAGGCGAACCGCCTACCCCATTTCCATGGTACCACAAGCCAAGGCTAATCGCCGAGACCATCGCACATAACGTCTCATGAGACTCATCCTTTAACCAATGCATTGGAGCACTGTATAATTTCGGGCGCACCCATCCATAATCATTTAAGTCCAATACATCCCTCACATATTTGACGTGGTCTTACATTCATAGGGTCTCATTCTTACATTCATTACTCATAATCCCTTTACATGTGTTTTCATAGTCAAGGAAGGATAGTACAAACATTGATAAAAGCTAAGACATAAGAAATAAAAATACATACACATTAGATATTAACATATCAATTGAAAACATGGGCTTAATGGAAACCTTATAATAAATACTTTAACACTTCAAACATCACAATCCCAAGTTAAAAACGAGGCAATTAATATTTAAAACACATACTGATATATGGGTGTCAAGAAATCATCATGTTGACACATGAATTGTCAAGAACGCTGATAAATGAGAATTTTCAATTGGTAGAATTATTTTGATATCAGACTAATCCTTAAACATCGTCATATATATACACATGTATATAAATAGTTTTGGTTTCGTTCTTGAAGTAATAATATTTTGGGTAAAAATAATTTTATTAAATCATCATGTTACACCAAAATGAATTAAAACATAATAACCATAAACATCCATTTTTTTATTCCTAAATTTTTTGCACGTAATAAAATAGATGTATGCATATATTGGGATTTATATATATATATAGGTATATATATATATATATGTTTGTATGTATACATACATATATACTAGTTCATACCTTAATTTGAACAACCCAACAACAATCATTTCCCTACCTGTTTTAACATGCTATGGATCACCCACAAGAAACCAGGAACTCAACATAAAGAAAGATTTACATGTATATATATATATGTGTGTGTGTGTATGTTTATATATATATATATATATATATATATACGATCTGAAACTAAACAAAACATGGTGAAATCGCAAAACTCTTTACTTCCATGTTTTAAAGTATGGTTACTAGGTTCGGGGAAAACCTTATAAGTAAAAGGATCATAGTATATGCATGTTCATGTGATTATATACATATATATGTATATATATATATAAAATAATTCCAACACAAAACTAAAACTAGGTAAGATAATGTAATTATTTGCCTACATGTTTTAAATTTTTGTTATTAGATTCGGGGAGGGCACGGAGAAAGAAAAAAAGAACCAGGGGTGTTTGCAAGCTTCATGTACATGTATATGTATATATTAATATTAATATATATAAACATAAACCAAAACCAAACACAAGAAAGAAAAGAGGTCCCTTACCGGCTCGGAGAGGAGGAGAATGAAGTGCAGAAGACGTCGACGAGGTGGCCGAGGGTCCAAGGAAGCATGGTGCAACAACCTCTCCTTAGGTGAAAACTGAGGCTTAAAAGTAGGGAACCTCCTTGAGCGAAGATGCTGACAGGGTATCTGAGGTTGTACATTAAATGGACGGTGCCAACCCATGGAAAGAAGGGTGACGTTGGGTCCACCACTGGCCTGGGTGAAGAAAACACAGCACTGCTTACCCTACTGGTTCGCATGCACGAGGAAGAAGAAACTGAAAGCGGGGCGTGGGGAGGAAGATCCATAATTAAACGGATGGCCCAGTTGTGAAGCGGTATTAAAGAAGAACGGACGGCTTTGATGGAGCCAAGCTGGATCCGACGGCCAAGAGGGATGCGGTGTTGGTTTGGTTTGCGGCGCGAGGAGGGAGGTAGACTCCTCCTACCTGATTTTTCTTTTTTTTTATATAAAAAACAACATTATATTTTTTTTTATTACTTAGCCAGCCCAAACCCTTCCCCTTTTCCCTTTTTTCGTCGCACAACCTGCTCCACACGGGTCTTTTTTTTTTACTTTTTTCATCATTTCAAATATCTTAATATTAGTATTTCTTATATTATCACCATTACATTACATATCGATATTATATACTCTTTTATTAAACCTATTATAACATATAATTATTATTAACAAACAATTATTGATCAACTTTCATTATTTTAAGGAAAGTCAATAGTCTTTTAATACACATATGCATTAGTTTATTTACCCCAATCTATATCACATTATTATTTTCATTCACTGATGTATATATACTAATTACCTTAATCTCTATTTATAATAAAGGATATATATTAATATTTTTAATACAATTAGAGATTTAACATAATAACATTAATAATTATTTTCAAAATTCACAATTTAGAGTGCATTGATGTATACATTATGAAAGAAAATTTGTAACACAAATGAAACCATAATTTGACATAATTTCAAAACTGTTAATTATAAAAAGATAAAATTATAAACATTTTCATTATTATTATTACTTATTTTTAATTTATAGGTAATTATAATAATTTTAACTTAATGATTGAATCAACATATACATATATATATATTTTTATAAACCATGAGTTTTCATGCATATTTTCATAGAATAAAAAAATTGTAAAAAGATATTGGGTCATGGGGGTTCCAACGACTATAATTATAGTCGTTGGTGTCTAACAGTCGGATAGGTGTTCAATAAAAACCTGGTCTTTGGGTATCCCAAACTCAAGGTGACTGAAGAAGTAAGAGGAGTAGATGGTTCATGTTTTTCAGCTGGTTCTTGGTATGGCTGCGGTGGCTTCACCCATCCTTATGTCTGTTTTAATGGATGCCAAAGACCCTTATCACCTTCTCGTGGTTCTTGTGGTTTTAACCGGTTTTCCTGTCATTTTAATTGGGTTTTTAGTTGGAATATTTGGTTAGCTAAGCTTAATATTTGATCACTGTGAGTTGTAGTTACCAAGGTGGTCCTCATTTGAATAAATGAGTCTTTCATTCATTTTGGTGAATTTACTCTATTTTATTGTTATATTTTTTTTATAAGTGGATAGATTGTTCGATTAAAGGAAGACATAGTCATATAAAACATATCGTTACATAACACAGTTTCTTGGGACGTTACAATTTCTCATCATTTAAAAAGATCACACTAAGAGGATACAAAATATTTCTAAAAATATTAAACGATCCATTACTTGTCTACTTACTTTAAAAGATTCTTAGCTTCACTTGTAGACGTAGAATCAATAATAGATCACATGGATTTACAACCTGATGCATCTTGTGGTAGTTCAAGACTTAAGACCAAATTTCATACATGACTAACAGTGTTCTTCAAGGGTTTCATTTCGATAGATCTACATTGATGGAATGATTCCAATAAAGCTTAGACACATAAAAAAGAACCGAAGTAGAACTCCCCGCCATAAAAGTGAACATAATATAGAAAGAAGAGATAGAACATCCACTAAAAATAATTCTAAATTAGATTCAAAATAACACACATGTGACACTCACTTGAGTCATACTCAATGAATCCAGTAATTTGGCATGAAAATAAAAAACCAACCTAACTAACATGTAAAAACACCTAATTCTCTTAAATGTCATCTCAAGCATTGATACAAGCATGATTTCCTTAACTCCTAGGTCATCCAATTTATGTACTTAATATATCAAGGATAAACAATTTCCCTAGACTCAACTAGTTTTTTATATTAGTTAGCAACTCGGTGAGTGCTGCATTTATGAATGCATAGTACCCAGAGTTTTCCGAAACAAGATGAACCTCCCTAATATTTTCAACAGGTTGTCCCCCCTATTCATCAAAGTATCAGGTCATTGGTACAAGATATTTATCCTAGAGTCATATATTCTCATATGACCATTAAACTGGATGACAAAATAACAAGTCTTCCATCATAATAGAAAAGACAAAGTTCACAATACCAACTAAGTGGCTGACCATGCCCTGGGTATGTTTAACCTGTTGAAACTGAGAATTACTCGATGCTCATGCTTGTAACAAGGGTCAAGTATTCCATGAACACTCATCCAAACAATGGTATAATTAAAAAAACTTTAACTTCTACTTGAAAAATTGACCACTAATCGTCACTAAATGATAGAAACTGAAAACATTTAGCAAGGAACATTGGTACTAGGGTGCTTCCTACCTTGGTATAACCCCTTAAAAAATAAACTATCGACCTGTAATGATTTAACACCGAAAAATGTCACTAGGATTAAGATCCTATCACTTAAAAAAGTAGTAAAAAAACAGGCTAAAGAAAACACCCACATTTTTTTCTATATAAACATAATAGAAAGTTTGAACTACCCTTACACGAGGGATTAAAAAAAGTATACCACTTCTTGTTCTATTTTTAAAGTACTTACATTGAATAAAAAATAATCTTTATAAATTTAAGAGATATCAAAAAAAATCAAGCATTAAATATTAAACAGATGAAATTGATGTAACGAATGAATTGTATAAAAACAAAAAAATTTTTATCAAACTTCCTTTTTAAATTATAAACCATTTTTCATCATTCAGTCATAATTAGTCAATTTATCAAAATAAAATCCTTTCAAATTATTTATGATAAGGATACCTACAAGGTTTCCATTAAACCAATATGGTTCCTTCGAAAATAAACCCAATAGAATATGTTTTCTTATCAAGGTTATAAACACCCATAACTGGTTATCTAAAAAGAAAAATTTCCCAATTGACTGACTAGGCATAGTTTAGAATTTTTAAAGTAAATCACACACCATCGAAAGAAAAATTTTCAAAAAAAATAGCTGAAAAGAGTAGGAAATATCAAAACCCTCTCAAAACCAATTCATACCACACATTTTTCTCCTAAATCTAGGACAATAAAAAGAATAGTCACCAAAAACAACTATAGACACTACATATTTCCCACTCAAAATTCAGGTCAAGGTTAGGTTTAAATTTCCAAGTCTAATTTCCATTTTAAATTCATTTCATATTCATTCCCATTTAATTTTTATCATTCATTTATTCAAAATATTTTACCAATGGTTCACCAAGTTCCAATCCATGAGGGACCGAAACACCACGTGAACCAAAATTTGGTTCCCATGTAATTCATAGCATATCAAATTCACCTTAAATAATTTAGTGAAATGGTGAATCACTTTCCACTCAATAAGGGGAAATACATTTTATGAACTAAAATACAGTATCACTTTATTTATACACTACAAAATATATATCACAATAATAATTATATATATCATATCACCTATCCTTATAGCATGCAACAAGTAATGCATCCTAAATGATATGGAATAATTCATGGGATGTGAAATATAGTAGGTTCCTAAGATGACTCATGAGATGGAACACCCTTATATCATAGGGTTTTAGTTAAATAGAACCCAAAATAATATATGTAATGATATTATAATTCAAGTGTGTCACCTAATGGTGGAATAAAATCAACTATGATTGTAAAAATCCTAAAAAATAATTTAATTTGAGCCAATTTCTCTTTATCTTATACATTGGTTAACTACGCCCAATAAAAACTCACTAACAAACTACATTTCATTATTATAAATTTCTATTATCACATAATATTAATGAAAACAAGAAAATAATCTCTAATACCACATTGTAAAATCCCAGTCCCAGATGCCACTCATCAGTGCACTAAGCCTGATTGGCTACATAGCCTTAAAAAAATCTCCCCAAATACCAAAGGTTACAGGCTAGTTGCGAGGGACTATGGTGTATCTATGGGAAGACTATTACCACATTAACATAGTGTAACAGAGAAGAATAGAAATGAAAGTCAATAGAGGAAGAAGATATAAAAGGTAGACAAGTGATAAATAAACAATATAGGAATATATAAGAATTACATAAGTGTCTCATAAATAGTATGGATAATACCATCAAATATACAGAATAAAACATATGAGAATAATAGTACTATATAAAGCATGTACCCCAAAATAAAATAAATTCCAACAAGTTCTATCTCTAAATATCTTTACAAGACTCAGATTGGTCCCATGCTCCCCTTCTTCTATATATGTCTCTATATCATACCTCAAATTCTGGTCACTTTACCATGTTTCTACCTTCATCCATATAGTATATTGGGTACCCAACTATAGCTTGAATAGGGTATGAGATACAATCTCAGTAGGCATCCACCCAAAGGAAAATTCAATTATTTTCAATGAAAAATAATAATCTAATAAGTTTGCATGTAAACTGGTATGTTGTAAATAAATGTGCAGTGCCCATGGAATATCTACTACTAAATAGGTAACTTTAAAATATCTTCTCAAGGATCCCTGCAAAAGAAGACCGATATCATAATATAGAAACTATAAGTAAAAGAGTGTAAGTTTCACATCCTCTCCATACAAACCATAGTACCATATCAACCATGGTATTTCTATATAACTAGAAGAATCATAACATCAACTATTGAGTCATATAACCAAACATACCACATCTACACCAGCCATGTTGTATACCAGAAGTGTCATAAATCTCCATGGTCAAGCTGTTCAACCATGTAAGAAATATTTCTAACAGTAGTGGAATATAATAAAATTTTCAGACCAATAGGGGAAATATCTAAGGTGTATAAGACCAAATCATCCTCATCGAGTCCCATGATCATTTCGATGGAAACATTGTTTGGCACTGGTTGGAGTCATAGAAGAATTTCGTTCCAAAATTGTTCTATTTGAGTCCAATCAATCCAAATCTTAGTGGTATAAATTCCCAAGTCATCCCATGGAATCAAGACCTAAGGATCACACTCTATTCAAGGAATCGACTACCACATTAAATATCCAATGAGCATCATTCAAGGCATCTATGTAAACATTTACCATTTCATACAAATTACTATTTTATACAATAAGTATCTATCCACATAGATATTCATTTCACTTTAAATTTCATCTCATGAGTATACCCACTCATATATCACAATTAAAAATCAAATGAAACTAAAGAGTATACCCACTCATTATTCTTTATTTACAACTAAACATATCACATGACATTACCCGCTAATTTCCACATTTCCCCAATAACACATTTAAGGAATTCAACTGAAATATAAACTATTTAATCAAGAATAATAAGAAAGAGGATGAAAAATAACTCCTAACAATCCATTTGAATCATTTTATTTTAATTGGGCTTCCTTTTACATGGAAATATCAATATCATAGCCCATGGGTAGTTCAACAAAGGAAACATAAAAGGTAAAAACATGGTATATACTATAGGTGGCCTTTGGTTAGGGAAACAACCATGATTACATCACAAAGAAACCTAAGGTCAACCTTAATAGGTCGAAATATGTCTAATTCAATTAACCAATTTAATTTCTAGGTTGTGATAGAATGTTTGGTGGGTGGAACAGTGTAATATTGTTCTATAATGCCCTAAAACCAATGTTAAAAGTATTGAAAACCTATTGTAGCTTGGTAGTAGACCGCTCGAATATTATCAAATAACGATTCAAGTTAAATCTCTGTAAAATTTAAGAACTAATGAAAAACATGAAATTGGGGAAAATCATAGTGAACCTAAATATTGAAAATGATATCCATAATATTTAAGAATGGATAATATAGACTTGAGAACCCACTGATGTGTATCCAACGAGATGATCTATGCTTGAATTTGAATTCAGATGGATGATCGGGAAAAAAATCAAGAATAACATCAAATGAGATCCTTGAAACGTGAGGCTTTCTAGGATGGAGAGAAAAATGTGATTTTAGTATAAATTAGAAATTAATTAATATTAAAATTATTTAAAATTACCAAAATAAAAGGGTTTCATGGTTTAGGCACATAGTTTTGAAAATTGTGCACCAATCGTGCACAGTTAGCTATAGGTAAGGTAGAACTCACATGGTTTCCTCAAATAGTTTGACTAACCATTGGAAAAACATGGAAAAACTGACTGTCAAAATTGAAGAGTTAATCACACATCTGTGGGGCCCAAATCATGTGGTTTGGGCTAATTTTGCAGCATGTAGCTCCTCATTATCTTGCCTCACACGATTTAAT
Organism: Viscum album; assembly: GCA_963277665.1. Classification (NCBI taxonomy): domain Eukaryota; kingdom Viridiplantae; phylum Streptophyta; class Magnoliopsida; order Santalales; family Viscaceae; genus Viscum; species Viscum album. Next base: position 1,541,555,072 of record OY728161.1, on the reverse strand, counting down.
CTCACTATGTGGTCTTCCCTACACAGTTTGATATAACTATGTGTCGTGATTATTTCACCAAAAAACATGGATTCCAGACTTTGGAAAATACCTGAAAACCCCACAATACTTCCAGGACCTCAAATGGATTTCACATTATTCAATATTTAAATAATCACTCTAAAATATAAGGGATCCATACCTCATAAGAAAACTCGAGTTCTTATAACCATTACCTCAGATGCCAATATAAATCATGATTCATATCCAAACAAACTCTATATTCCAATAAGAATCAAACCCTCAAGAATCAATCACATAGATTTCACACTAGCTCAAAAGCTAAGAATGAAATTTGAATGGACAAAATCATTCATAAAAGGTATATCACTACAAGGTCAAATGATCAGTTCATAAAATTATAATTTATTTTTATAATTAGGTATCATATATCTCATTTACTAGTTATCTTAAAAGATAAATAATACTTATTTAATTTATAATTTAACCCTAAGTTCATTAAAATATCAATTAACACAATTTATCTGAGGTTACTATACCTTAATAAAATCACACAATTTACATGTTATGATAATTCAAAAGACTAATCCAATAATAAATTGATTTTTTTAGAATTTATCATAGAGATATAATATCAATATTCCCAAATATAAACATGTTCTAAAGGAGGAACACAAATTGGGTGGATGTAGATCTCAGTCACCACACATATAGACCATACATGATACAATGGATGGTCTAAAATGGATTATCATTTTATAGGGAATTTCCAATTAATTTGGATTCACGCATGGTGTTCAAAAGTGATTTCACATATCTCCCATACTATGGATAATTAAATAAAAAAGGTATATTATTAATCCCACACACCTTTATTCCATGATCAATAAAAATCTCTCAATGGGATTCCAATAAATAACAAAGGTATTGAAGATTACATGGAAAATAAAGATCATGGAAGAAAAAATACGAAAACATGATTCAATGATGGTCAAGAGATCACACAGCTATAAAGGAGGACAATAAATCAAAGGGGAAAAGAAAAATAGGGGATCTCAACATATTTCAAATGCTACACCATGACATTATTAAAGGAAAAAATCTTTCTAAAAACAAAAGGACTCATCCTAGGGTTCAGGAAAGGTGGTTGCATGATGAAATGAAAATAATCCATATGTGCAAGATGGTTTACACAAATGAATATGATATATTAACGACATTAAACTCTTTCAGGACATGAATTTCTTGATTAATATGAAATTCCAAAAAAACAGCTTTCCTTGGGTTAATATAACTCTTGAAAAACATGTCATGATTTGAATAGGTTTCATGTTATGTAAATGTTTAACACTCTTAAATGGTTAATGGAATATTATTAGAAAACTGTTCACACCATGAACCCCATTCACAATGTGAATGTTTCAAGGAGACACATCCCAACCCAAATTCTAGATAAAAAATATAAACCCCCTCTTAATACATCCAAATCCATGGAGAAACCTCGTATTCCTTTGAAGTATTTATAACCAAACTCTGTTAATTCAAAAAACATACAAACTAGAACTTTAGGTCCTTTTACATAGCCATATCTCTTTATTCCCAAAATAAACATTACAAAAAAGGTATAATTAAGAAAATAATACCCCACTGAATGCGGTTAATCGAAAAATATAGAGGTACATACCTAAAAAAAGGATCTCAAAAATCATTTATTTTTAATTATACCGTAAACTCATCTTCTAACATCTCACCCAGGAAACCTAAGTCAATGTTATTATTGATTAATATCTCCCAATATAGATATTTGATTAGTATCATGAACTAAAACATAAAAAATTTATCATTAGAACATTTTGTCTCAATTTATATTGTTAATTTAGTTATCATACTCATATGAGTCAACAAATTCATCAGCATCCCTATGGTTTATCATAAGTGTCACTCTTATGGTTTTAGACCTAGTATTTTTCAACCTAGTGACTTCACGTAGAGGTTACATAATAATTATGTATCTTATTCTAATAAAATTTATATTTCATGATTGTATTCAAATATTATAATGAATAAAATACAATTTTAGAAATTATCAATGTGTGTTCTTCACTTTTCATTTTCGAATAAATTTCCAATCACAATAAATAATTATTATAGACCCTATCCTATAAAAAGTATATGTAATGTAACTCCCTAACAGGTCCCTGAAATTTATTTTATTTCTTCTAAAGTCGGTTAGTAATCAATTATATTCCTTCAATTGTATTGTTTTATTTACTAGAGCCTATGTTGGGTTTCTTAGTATAGTAAACTAAACTCTAATACCTTCAATATTGTTACCCTAGTATCTCAATCCTCAAATGTGACATAATATAAACTCTTACATGAATATTTTATGCTAATTTATCACATCCTATGATTATTTTATATAAACTGCTCAATACCACAACAATTTTTTCCCTAGGCTAGTAACGAGTTCCTGTGTATTGAAATACTATATAGTAGGAATTAACTTAAATAAAAGACATGAGATTCTAACAATAGTATGTATCTCTATAATTCTTTCTATAATAATATATTTCAATAAAATATATACACAAATATATTTTTATCTAAATAATATATTAATTTATTTAAACAATAATTAGTTAAAAAATAAATACATGCCTTCATCCACCGTAAGTTATAGATGCGTCTGGAAATTTAATAATGGGGTAATATTTTATATACTATTCTCATACATTTTATTATTTATATGATTAAAATAAATTTAATACAGTAATTCATTTTAAATATTGTTGATTATAATTTATTCACCATTAAAAAAGAATAATTATTAATAGAAATGGGAAATGGGAAACAATTTATTGATCATTAAAATTGATGGTATATCATTAAAAAACACCTTAAATCATAAAATATAATATTTACTTTAAATTTTCTTTCTCGATAATAAATTTATATGACAGTTCCTCAATGTCAATTTCTCCACAAACAACTATAAAAACTCTCCTCATATAGTTTTTTTTAAATTTAGAATTCAAATATGATAATGTGGTAAATACATTATATTTTGTGACGATAAAACCAATATGAATAGTTTTTTACAATATCACTCATCTCAATTTTCCAAAAAAATTACATTTCACACTTCTAATTAAAAATTATAAACTTTATTTTGAAAATTTAGTTTCATCATCCACACATTAAATATATGAATATTATCTCATGATTATATATTCCTTCAATGATGTCTTTTATAAGACCATAACAACAATTATCAACTTCTGTTGATAAAAACTCAATGCCATTATTTTTCACTACACATTTGAGAAAAAAATCTCTAATGATAAATAAAAAAATTAAATATAAATCTATAAGACTACCTATTATTAAAAATATACAATCAAGTAGTTGGTTAAAGTTTATATTCCATATAATGTCACATAATTATCTGAAGTTATAAACATGTATATTTCATCTATTTTGAGAGAATGAAGTATTGTTTAAAAAAATAACTCATTCATTTTAATCAAAATGAATTAAATATTGAAATAAATAACTCATGTATTATTCATTAATTATATAAAACATTATTATAGAATATGATAATTAGTTACAAGAGGCGTTCCTCATTAAAAATAATCAATATATCTAAAAAAGTTCATAAAAAGACATTTTTATGTTCTAATAGTGTATTAAAATGGAATGTATATTATATTTTAAATTAATGAGTCATTAGACATTTACTTTATCCATAAAATTACTAATTATTTTGAAAACACATAATAGTGGGACTAAAATCACATGAATTTATTTGTAATAAATGGTGTTCACTCTCTAGTTGTTCTATTTTTTATCTTGATATGATTTTCAAAATTAATTTCAAGATCTCTAATATATGAAATATAAAAATTCATATAATTATCCATTAAAAAATATTTTTCTATTTATTTTAAAAAAATATGTTACATAAACATATATTTTCTATGTATTTTAGAACCACTAAATAGTTTAAATCCACCTAAATTAGAAATCTCCAAAAAAACATGGCTCTTTAAGATAGGGATTTGATTTTTCTATAGTTGATAAATTTTTTGTATGGTTTTGGACGAGAATGGTAATATAACAATATTTTAGTTATTAAAATATAATTTTGAGGTATTTATTTTATTTAGGATGATGCATTTACCCTATGGTGTTAGTTTAGTACTTTTTTAAGGTGATTATATTTACTGGTGATTTGTTGGGTTTACATGAACCAACTCAAAGGGACCCTTCTCAAGCTACTAGAAATTCAGGTGGGAATCACTAAACTCAACTCTAGTGGGGTATAATTAGGTTTATAACATTTATTATGATTATTATACAATTTAGGAGGCCTTATCCTATATCAACTTATAATAGAAACATATCAATTCATAAATTATCCAACAACACCTGAAATGTTTTTAATATATTTAGACATCTAAATTGTATACATTACATGCATGAGAAATAATCTATATGTAAAAATATATAATAAAATATAAAAATAGAAATTTTACCCCACAAGACAACTCCTTTGATAGACCTAAGAAAGTGGATTACTTCTCCTCGTGGCATGTAATCCTCAATCGATCTCTATTTTTGAAATTCATTGATTCCAAATCAAACATCTATTCTTTATCAGGAATAACCATGTAGTCATATGTTCCTTATCTAAACTAGAATCTTCTGATCCAATTCAACCAAGACTATCTCTGAAATTCTATGTCATTTACACAAATACATCCCATGTGGTCATTAAACTCTTAAGAGGGTGAGTATAAAATTTGTATGTCTGATTCCCCAAAACCACAATTGATGGAAGATGAAAATTATATCTCAAACTATGAAATATAAATGAAATTAGTGGAATACATATAATAATACTATGTCTGTTCTCTATATCTATAGGTTCCAGGGGTATAAGTAAAATCTCAATCATCTCATCTAAAATCCTCTAAATTCATACTATATGAGTTGAGATGGGAACAACTATGTTAAAATAAATCATGATGTAGATATCCAACTATAAGATGAATCCAAAAGGTAATATATAATTTTATGAGTTGTCAAATAGATTGAAAATAAAAACTAATACACCTTTACAACTTCCAAGTGGACACTAGAACCCATAACGGGGATCATACTCACTACTAAATCATACTCTATAGTTGAGGGAACACATCACCCTTTATTCCACTGATCATATATCTAAATTCATAATTATTTCAACCCTATATAAACTCATATAATCTTTTGTATATGATCTCACGCATCATGTATGGGGGAGTGATATTGAAACATGTAAAGGCTCCCCTACATTATTTGATCTATTTAGAAAGGTGGAATACCAACTGCATCGACATAAGATATCACTACTAAGAATGTGGTGGGATGTCGAAACTTATATGATATAATATTAGATGATCGCAAAACCCTATTTTGTGTGGTATATTGACTTCAAATAATGGTGGTGGATAAACTATAGATAAGCAGAACATCTTTGAATGGGAGGGTTACAAACCACATTAAAACTAAGATAATCACACCAGAACCTAGTCATCAGTCCTATGACCCAAAATTTATAATCTAACTATCTCACAAAGATAATTATATTGTGCTTTTAAACATATTAATCCATTTAGATCTATGTGAAATAATACATTGTGTAAAAAATTTATTTTTCCAATATGTATAACCAGTGAAGTATTCCTGAAATAATTTTCACGTATGTAGAAGAATACTTTGTGGAGTACTACAGGTATAAAAAATGGACTAATAGGGTTTGATGATCATTATAATACACATGTGTTTTCCCTACACACTTACTTAGAGCATGGAAACATGGTAAACATTTTCACTACATTGATCAATGGTTTTAGTCAAGCTGAACCTGACCTACCCATGTCTAGGTCGGGCTAAGACACCTAGGATATAGGATCAGGCTGGATATCCTAATGTATCGGCCTAGATTATATGATTAGTCCTAACAATATCGTATAATGTATTTCAATGTTGGTCAGCATGATTTGGTTGATCGAGCCCCACCTATTGGTACAACCACAACAACCAAATGGTTGTATCCCTTCTCTCTTCCATCAAAGCCTACATGGTTATTGTTTAATACATCCACCAACTACTGATGTAGTTGTCACACTATCACCACTTCTAGAAACTATTTAATGTAACCCTCATCCTTATCACCAACTCAAATGAATACCTTCATCTATCAACCACCACTCCCCTCCTCTCATATCAGTTATTGATGTCCACCCATTAGAACTACCACCATCAAGTATCAACAAGACATTATGTCTCATTTTCCCCATTGTATCCCACAAAAATGTTTCTCAAAATGTGTACTATCATCTCTCACTTAGTCCCCATTGGTGAACCTCCAACTCCACTGTATGAATCTAGATCTTAATTTTTAGGTATGAATCTTACATTCTGGTTGTTTTGAGAAAAATTAGAGTTTCTAGAAATTTCATGAGTACATGTTGTGTACTCAGTTGTTGTGCGTTCCTGTGTACCGGCCGGGTAGCAGCTGAGTAGATGGTCGTGTGTGGTGATTGGGAGACTGCCTAAAGAAAAATCTAGAAAAGGGAAGTACACATCGTGTGCTTTTAAAGAACATTCCTTATAAATTATTTTTTTCATTAAATAGACGGGGTTCACATCTAATGGAAAAAACACACTTCTTCTCGACCTATCTCGTCTAGGACCATCCATACTACTGCAAATCATTGTCAAGCCCCTAACTCTCCATTCGTTCTCCGAATCGACCATTGCCAATTGCATTGGAATCGCCACGGTGTGTTCTTTTTTATTCTAGAACTTCATCACCTGATTTATCCTCTTTCACGAGATATCATCAGTTGTACATATTTAGTGTTTTGGAGATCTACGACATTATAGGGTGATTCAAGGTCTAAGATTCACATATATCGATCTCACAACACTGAGGTATGTGGTTTTTTCTTATTTGTTGTTAGTCATTGAGTTATATGTGCTAATGTGCCCAATACCCTTGTTTGGGGTATTGTGTGTTTATGCTTTTAGCCATTTTATTTGCATGATATGTCTTGTTTGTTTGGATAGAGGTTAATTGTTTGAGAATTGGGTTATTATTCCCAAGATATGGATGTTTTCCCATGTTGGCTTGTTTTTGACCATTTGGTCTAGCCTTCCCTGTCAGGATGCTGCTTTGATTTCCATGCCTAGTATTGTTAGGGTGGAGTGATTATTATTTTACATGCTATGATATGTTATAGTTTTTTTATCCATGTGGTTTTTGAGGTTTACTTTGGATGCTAATTATCGTTTGTGCATGATTACTTTACACGGGGGCGCGGGAACCTGGTGTAGTGAGACCATAGGGGAAATTGACAATGAGGGCTTTCCTAGAGTGTTTGTTATATTTTTATCATGCAGGGAGACCATAGGGGGATTGACGTTGAGTGCTCCCTCAGAGTGTTTATAGTTATGTTATGAGGCCACTGGATGAATTGATGGTGAGTGCTTCCTCCGAGTGTATGTAGTTTACCTTTAAAAGACTATAGGGGGAATAGACAGGGAGTGCTTCCTCAGAGTGTCTTTGTTCACACATGACTATAGGGGGAATTGATAGCGAGTGCTTCCTTAGAGAGTCATTGATATATCTTTCCTTGTATTTTGAACCAATGGGGTTAGGCTATGATAACTACCCAGAGTGCTTCTTGTATTTTTTTTTGGTAAATTATATACTGAAAGTAAATGTTTGTAAATGAAATTGTTGGATTGTCTACTTTTGAGTGCTTACTTGTTTACTACTTCTATTTTATCATTCCCTGCCATATATATTCAATGACTATTATGACTAGATCATTGGGTGGATTCCTACTGGGATTCGTCTCACACCCTTCTTGGGTCATGCTTTTGATCCCAAATAGATTATATTGGTGTAGGTTCAGATAAGGGAAATCACCCTTCTACTTCAGGTACATGACTGCTTTAGATCTAGAGTGCATGGGAACAAGATGAGGTTTGCAATGCTGCGGAGTTGTTTACTAGTTTTCTTTCTGCTTTAGTTTTTTACTTTATTTAATCATTTTGAAGTTTTTGTATACTTTCCTAGATATATGTGTCATGACACATTACATGTGTCCTCCAGGTTACTTCTTCTAGTGTTCTATTATTTATTGTTGTATGTTATTATTACCGCTTCCCCTATTGAAATCTGTTTTACTTTTGATGTGTAACTATACCAATGAGGTCATAGTTTTACACTATCACACCCAAGACCCTCACTTCTAGTCGACAGCCTCTGGCATTTGGGTTAATGCGGTTGAGACCATGTGACCAACTAGGTACAGGGCAACTCTAGGCGGCACCTGGAACCAGGATGTTACAAAGTGGTATCCGAGTAATTATTTTCTTCTAAACTTATCATTTGGATCCTATTGACACATATATGAAGGAATAGGTTCTTGGTAATATTTTTTGTCTGGGCATAGCTAACCCGTATACAGGGAAAAGCCAATTTACATTGTTATTTCAGTTTTTCTAGTTTTTCAATTTTGCAGTTTATTTTATTTCACTATTGGGTGACTCACATGTTTTTTATTGTTATTATTGATATTATTGAGGTTTTATTTATATTGAAAACCAATGAGATAAGGGTATTCCGTCTCATGCATCATAGAGTCACTTGCTATAGATCACATGTCATGTATTCATTCCATGCAATTTAGGGTGCATTACTGATTCCATGTTGTTTTGATAAATGTTTTGTTAGATATGTATGTTGTCATGATAGATTCCTTGATATAATAACTGCTATTTGATACGGAATTAATAATATGTAAGATTTAGTATGAATGAATTCCAAACTTTGGTTCTTGAGGTATTATGGGACCTCATGGACCATAATTTGGTGGATCATTTATCTATTACGTTTATATATAACATATATAAGATTCCAAGCATTGATTCACAAGGATTATGGGCCCTCACGGATCATAATTTGGAACCTTAATGTTCATCTCAGTGTTTTCTAGGTCCCGAAGTAGTTTCGAAGGCTTCCTGTCTAGAAAAAACCCTGAATACACTACGTGCAATGATAAATACATTCCATGTGTCCTTCTATTCAGGAGGGAACTATTTTTCTTAACTAAACACCGTTTACTATATGTACACGTCGTGTAGTCTCCAACTATGTCGCTGGCTGTGTGGGAAAAGACACGGGGTTGGGAAATATTTAGTGGAACATTTCGTGTGCCTAATGTACACACCATGTTGTGTAGACCATGTTTCCACGAGTGTGACTAACCACACGGATGGATAAAACATAGATTATACACACCATGTCAAGATTAGACATGCGGTGTAGTGTAACCCTTGTATCCAGACATGTAACGAACAACACGAGCCGATTGAAATCCTTCTTTTACATGTCGTGTCTAAAATAAACATGTTGTGTAGTGTTATCCGTGCATCCACCCATGTGACTAACAATACAAGAAGTTAAGAACTAATTTGTGCACGCCATGTCCATATGAAACATGACATGTATAAGTGAGCCATGTAACCATCCATGGGACTAACAACATGGGTCAGTGAAGTTTGTTTAGTACACGTTGTGTCTGTCAATAACACGCCATGTAGTCTTGTTCTAGGATAATTGTTTGGATTAGCCGTGTAAGGGATCTCGGGTAGGGTAAGAGGATTCAAGTACACACCATGGGTTAGGAAAACACGCCATGTGTATGGGGTGTTACACGACTTGGGTTGACAAAAGTACACACCCATTTGAAGAATTAAGGGAACCCATCATATCGGGATTATTGAGGTCGTTAATCCATGTTTTGATAAGCTTGAATGATTTTTCGTCCTATTTCATTCTTACACTTCTAAGTTTCATTCCCTGATAATCCTGATATAAGGTGTGCACTTGGCCTTGTAGAGACATTCCAACGAGATGCCATCCATTTGTATGCAAGTTACAGGGCAGTGATTAGACACCAAACATGGATGATCAGGGACAACCAGTAGATCATCTAGTTTTGTAAGTATTGGCACCAGTCGTTATCCCAGATACAGGTGTCGATGCATAGTTCATGGAGGGATTTATGAGGTTTATGCAGACCTTCTAGGGAGTACCACATCCTGCCCCGTCTATGGAAGAGTTGAAGCGGGTCTTTCAGTAGCTGCATCTTCCCACTTTCTCTAGGGGTGGAGGACCTTAGGCTGCAGAGTCATTGATTGAAGCTATGCTGACAATATTTGAGCATCTGGAGATGCCCCCATAGAGGAGGGTAAAACTCGCTACTTATATGCTTCTAGAATCTTCCAAGAGATGGTGGGATGTGATCTCATAGGTAGGACACCAGCATGTTATGGTGTGGGATGAGTTTCAGCATACCTTCTATGACTACTTCTACCTAGATATTTTGAGGGCCGATCGGGTCTAAGAGATCCTGAGTCTGTAGAAGGGCAGTCTTTTTGTTATGGATTTTTCTTCTCACTTCATAGAGCTACAGTGCTTCTCACCCTTTTTAGGGGGAGATGGTTTATTCTTACCAAGGATGTTTTAGGATGGTCTTAGACAAGACATTTGGGGTTAGGAGAAAATTTTCATATTGACTTCCATCACTTCTATAGTCCACCAAGATCTTATCAAAGAGTGCAACCTAAGGAATTTTGGAGATGTGGGATAGGGTGGTTCAGCATCTAGAGTTCCTATTTCTCTGGATAATAGTATAAAGTGTCGCAGGGAGTCTACCTGTAGAGATATGAGTACACAGTATGCACCTTCAAGGAGCCTGGTGGTATGCTACCAGTGCAGGAAGGTTGGTCATATGAGGCCGCATTTCCTGAGATACTCCCTAGAGTGCCGATATTTTAGCAATATGGGTCATCTTTATCTCTTCTTTCAGTTTTTTCCCCTGCAGTTGGTGATAGGGGTTCTTCTATGACTCTGCGTTTAGGAGCAACACCACTAGTATCTCATCATTCATGGACCTAGAGTTCTTCTGGATGTTTAGGATGAGTTGGAGGTTGTGGATGTGGTATCCAGTCACCAGGATTTTAGTGAAAACATGGTGGATCATCTTAGAGCCGTTAGGCATGGTCAAAGGGCCATGGTAAAGGTCAGACTTTTGCAGGTGGGAAGACCATGTAGGATCAGGATCTCGGACCCTCTACTGTTCAAGGTACGATCCTAGTTTCCTATATTTTAGCTTCTTCTCTTTTCAATACAAAATATCCCTATATATTTATATCTATTTTTGTTTTGGAGATCCCTGTGTTATATATCTTTTCTTCTGCTAAATATCTTGATTCTAGACACTCCTTTGGGGACTATAATGGCTAGTGTATGTTAGTTCAAGTAGTTCCCTGTTGAGGTTGGTGGGTGTCACTTATTCTGGGACCTCTATGTCTTAGAGATGATGGAGTATGATTTCATTCTTGGAATGTACTAGTTAGTTCCCTTCCAAGTTGTTGTCGACTGCTATCATCGTAGGGTGAGTTTCACATCCCCACAGGGCGGATAATTTCATCCTAAGGGCGAATGGGATGTCCAGGAGAGCAGAACGGGACCCGAGATTCATGGGTTGGGAGGTGTTATAGCACAAATTTCTAGTCTATAACTATATGAGTAGGGGAATTCATAGTTGGACTTTCCTCCAGTGGTGGATCGTTTTAGGGATGTCTTTACTGAGGACTTCTCAGGTTTTCCTCCAGAGCGAGAGGTAGACTTTTTTATTGAACTTGTGCCAAGAGCGGCACTGGTGTCAATTCCTCCTTATAGGATGGCTACACCAAAGTTGTAGGAGCTCAAGAAGTAGTTATAGGAGTTGCAGTAAAATGGTTTCATCTGACCCAGTACTTCTCCTTGGGGTTATCCTGTCTTGTTTGTGAAGAAGGAGGATGGTACCTTTAGACATTGTGTGGATTATCAGAAGTTGAACCAGTTGACTGTCAAGAACTGATATCCCATGTCAAGGATTGAGGATCTGTTTTATCAGCTTCAAGGATCCCATCATTTGTGTGCTAGACCATTTGATATACTTCTTATAGCCTTCTAGAGCTAGTATGGTCTATATGAGTATGTGATTATGCCATTCAGTCTCACGAGCGTGCCTATAGTTGTCATGAAACTAATGTACTGAGTGTTTCAGCCATAGTTAGATTCCTTTGTGGTAGTCTTCGTGGATTATATCTTGTTATACTCTCAAACTCGATAAGACCATGCTACCCATCTTGAGATCTTTTTTAGTACACTGAGAGTGCATAAATTATATTCTAAGCTCACAAAATGCCAATTTTGGATGGACCAGATTCACTTCTTGGGTCATGTTATCTCAGAGACAAGAGTATCAGTAGACCCAAAGAACATGAGAGAGGTAGTTTCCTGGCAGAAGCCGAAGAACTTATTTAAGGTACAGAGTTTTCTAGGGCTATCTGGATACTTGAGAAATTTAATACAGTACTTTTCATGCTTAGAAGAACCATTGACATGTCTGACTAAGAATGGTGTGATGTACTTATGGTCAGACTCTTGTGAGTCAACCTTTCAAGATCTCAAATGAAGGTTGAATTTAGCACCAATACTAGTAATTCCAGAGCTGGGAAAGAGTTATATTGTGTACCTTAATACAACAGGTATTGGGCTGGGAGTTGTTCTTATACAGGGGGAAGGAGTCACTGCGTACGAGTCTTGGTAGTTGAGTCCACAGGAGACGAAATACCCAACGCACGATCTTGAGTTGGCTATAGATGTTCATGCTTTACGCTTTTGGAGACATTATCTTTTGGAATAGAATTTTGTGGTCTTCACCGACCACAAAAGTGTCAAATATATTTTCACTCAATATGACCGGAATTTGAGATAGCGAATGTTGGTTGAGTACCCTCAATATTTTGACTTTGATCTTGCCTGCACTCCTGGGAAAGGAAACACTGTGGATATTGCTTTGAGAAGGAGGACTCAAAAACAGGCAGTTCAAGAGGCCAGTAGTTAGTGGAAGCTTATGGATCTATTATCTAAGATGCATTTTGAGGTTCACAACAGATAGGGGATGACGTTTCTATCTTCGGAAGTTCTTACATCTACTCTTCATGATTGAGTGCGAATGAGGCAACTATCAGATTCTAAAGGCTTAGTCTTATGGGGAGTGTGTTAGGAGAAACCCCAATTCTAGGATGGACCATAGGTGAGGATGAGATCTTGAATTTTTATGGGGGAGTATGGGTGTAAGAAGACATACGTGAGGTGATGATGTAGAACTTTTATTCCTCATTTTTGGAAGTTCATCCTAGTGTCACCAAGATGTATTGTGATCTACACCATCAGTAATGGTGGCCAGGTATGAAGAGAGAGGTTTTTGGTTTATTCATGAGGAGATCCACCTATCAATAGGTGAAGTCAGAGAATCAGTGACTAGTAGGGCTTTTACAGTAGTTACCCATTCCCAAGTGGAAGTGGAATGACGTCGGGATGGATTTTGTGATAGGTTTGTTGAGGTATCCTCATGAGAATAATGTAGTATGGCACTACTAGAATTCTTGTTAATTGCGACGGACTATTTGTGATGGGATCCCATCGCAAATAGGCTTTAGCGACGGGGTTCCGTCACAAATAGCTCGTTGCAGAAAATGTTGTCGCAAATAAACTTCCAATTATTTGTATTATATATACATAAACGTTTTCTACGACGGTCCCGTCGCAACTAATTATTTGCGACGGGATTACTTACCCGTCGCAAATATATTTTTAAAAATATTTAGTTAAACTATTTGCGACGGGGTCCCGTCGCAAAAGGCCCCATCGCAAATAATAAATTAATTTAATAAAAATAAAACTTAATAATATTACAATTGATGAAAAAATAATATTAATATTATTAAAACAATAAAAATATTAAAAATATAAAAATTCTCAATATTCACAAAAAAATATTAAAATATTAAAAATTAAATTATGTAATATTTGAACCAATATAAAAGACAGAAAATATAAATAACCCATATTACAATTTTAATTCAAATGTTTGTAACATAAAAAAATCACTGAGGGGTCGTCTGGAGGAGGTAGAGGAGCTGAAGGAGCAGGTGGAGGAAACTCCATCCCTAAACTACGAGTCAGACAGCGCATGTACTTCATTTTATCCTGATGCTGATGCTTCCATCGACGACTCTGCTCCTCATAATGCTACTCCTGCTGTTGTTGCCGCCAACACATCTATTCTTACTACTTCCGCAAAGTCTCTATATGCTCAGCCCGAGCTCGCAACTGCTCCTAATACTGGGAAGCAGAAGATGATGCCTCTCTACGAGCTCCTCTCGAGATGGACTCCGACATCGCAGCAGTACCATAATAAGTACCATGAGTCAAATGAGAGATGATTCCAACTACTCTACCCTTCTCAAAGACATACCGAGTCGCCTGCATCCATGCCGCCTCATCGAAATGGTGAGGACTGGTCTTCTCAGTCGTCTCGTCTTGACCCTCGGCCTGTGTCTGAGAGGTCACAGCCTCATATGACTCCTTAAATTCCAATTTAAAATTAAAATTGTCAAAATATTATATGCAGTTAATTGTTAAACTTAAAAAATAATACTAACCACAATTTAACGCTGGTGATAACCTCTAATCTCTCTAGTGGATGGATCACTGTATATCCTCCGATAATCTTCGAACTCTGTAATATTGGGATGCTCGACTACCTATAGAAATATAAAATAAACTGTTTATATTTATAGTTATATAAACTATTTTAAAAATATACTTACCAGATGCTCTTTATGAGAACTGAATGTACGACTACCAGCTCGATGTGTCACCTCCTGTCTCCCCCGGTTCTGTCATCCCACTAATGATCTCCTATGAAATCCACCACCCAACCAATGTAAACATAATTCATCCCAAACGTTAGATGAAATATACTCTATTCGGTGGGATCTACACGACTCCTTAAATTCTGTCACCCCTTCTTTCTTAATGGTTGTTCTTCTCAAATTGTGAAAAAACAGGCGGAAAGGGTCATGCATAGAAACCTTCCATTCCGTGTGGATAGCATCGCGCATTCTATCGTCGATAGGATGACATAAACCCTACAAATAATGTATAATATAAAGTTGTTAACAAAATAAATTTCAAAATAAATATTATTTATTTACGTACCATCCAATGATGGAGCATGTCGTGTCGCACATCAACGGGAATCCGTTCCCATGTGATCCATGGATGAGAAAAATAATTTCCCAATATGGCGCTCCCCTATCCAATAGCTACATGCTGAAAACTATGAAAAAAGAATAAATAATCAATCAATTAGTATATATATAAATAAATTAATTAAATCTAACTAAAATATATAGGTTACCATACCTCCATGTGTGTGGATTGAAACCAAGATGTGGACTTCGCTTGGGGATAGGGTCAGGAATCATCAGTCGCGCAAGACTACGCCCCCTCCGCGTACCTCCTGAACCACCAGTAGGTTGAGGGTCAGCTAATCCCACATCCTCATCATCCAAAGGTAGCTCCGCCTCCAACAACTCACGA
Organism: Viscum album; assembly: GCA_963277665.1. Lineage (NCBI taxonomy): Eukaryota > Viridiplantae > Streptophyta > Magnoliopsida > Santalales > Viscaceae > Viscum > Viscum album. The sequence goes on along the minus strand of OY728161.1, from coordinate 1,541,539,501 downwards.
AATAAATCATCATCCATCTAAAACACAAAATGATTATTGTTAGTAGATAGTTGAAAATGACTATTATATATAGATATATATTATTTTTGATTATAACCATCATTTAATTATTTCAATGTGAATCTTCATCCACCTCTCTATACCTGTCAATTTCAATGTCTTCATCTTCCTCCTCAGCATCATCAATATCCATATGAGTTTCAGTTTCATCATCTCTTGTCATTTCGAATTCATTTGTAACAACATTAACATCTTCATTATCATCGATCCTTAATTGTGGGGTGTCAACGTCGATATTCATGTCTCTTTGTGAATCAAATGGATTTTGAGTAGTCTCTTGAAAAATTTCAATTCCTTCCACTTCAGCGGAACCACATTCAGTTTGAGTAAACTGGTTTTCCCGAGATTTCATTTTTATTATTCTCCACCAATCGCATAAGTCTCTTGAAGTAGCACAGTAATTTTCATAATAAATTTGATGTGCCTATTGAGCTAGTAAAAATTGTTCATTTACTGCAAGAAGACTTTTATATTTAATATCGACGATCCCATGAGTCGGATGAACACGCAAACCACTTTCAGTATCCAACCACCGACATTTAAACATTGTTATGTAATTCTGTCCTAGATAACATAGCTCAATTATTTCATCCAAAATGCCATTAATGTCAACTTCAGTTTCTCTGTGATGTGATCCTCTCAATAAAACTCCATTGTTCTTTTTTTTTGATTCCCCGTATGCAAGTGTATGAAATTGAAAACCATTCACCACATATGCATTATAATATTTAACCATTTTGGATGGTGGGTTACTCAATATACACAGTTTTTTTTCAATTTTATCAGCATATTGAGACACCTGAAAATTTGTAAAACAATTATCAATATAATAAATAATAAACGGAATTGATATTAAATCATCAATAATTTATCTTACCAGTTTTTGAAACCAGTGAGAAATTTTTTTGTCTGCGTTCTCCAAGAGAAGCTGTTGTAATTTGTGGAAGTTGTTTCTTGATATGATTATCATATATCCTACTAATAAAATAAGTTTAAATATTGTAACAAAATTATATAATAAGTTATAGAAGCACTTATAGGACAAATGATTTCATTTCTTCACAGTTGAGTAGAACGTATGTATGAGCTCCGTGATGTTCATCATCTGAAAGACATCGTTCGTGAACTCCACCAAAACTAAGATTTGGTTGATTAAAAACTGTTAATTGATTTTCTATTTTTTCATTAACATTCCCCTCGTTTCTCCCCATGCGATTCTTTTTTGAGGGATATTGAGATTCAAAATAATGAGAGCAGAAAAATGAAATTTCCTCTAGCAAATAAACTTCAACAATTGAGCCTTCAACTGATGCTTTGTTACGTATTTTTTTCTTCAATTTCTCCATTCATCTCTCGAATGGGTACATCCATAGAAACTGTAATGGACCTTTACATTTAGCTTCATGTGGAAAATGTAATATCAGATGTTCCATTGAGTCAAAGAAAACCATCGGAAATATTTTTTCCTATTTACATATAATTACAACAACATTTATTTTAGTTTTCTTAGCACATCGTAGTCTGTTGTCACTGCACAAATGTCTCGAAAAAAATATGATATTTCTGTTATCGAATCCCAAATCATAGAATTCAACAAAACTGTGAATCCAATTAGCATAAGTCTTTCCCTTATAACATGAAAATCATGACTTTTTAATCCATTAATATAACCATTTTTAACGCATCTACCCAAATTGGAAGCATAGCCATCTGGAAGTCTCAAATCTGCAATCCACTAACAAAATAATAAGCGACTCTCTTTGGACAGTGTATAAGCTTCTTTTGGATTCATTAACCTCTGTGATCTGACATTTTCAAATAATTTAAGTTCTGGTCGCCTACAAATTTGGGCAAGATCTAATCGTGCCTTTACAGTATCTTTAGTCTTACCTGGTGTATCCAAAACCGTATGAAATTAATTATCAAAACAATTCTTCTCAATATGCATAACATCCAACATGTGTCAGACCAACAAATCAAAACAATACGGAAGATCCCAAAAAATTCTCTATTTTATACAGTTGTGTTCTTTCCCAATGCCATGAATTTTTTGTTGGTTTACTGTTATTCCAAATGTGATGGAGGGTAATAAAAATACAACTGATTTTAACTCTGTACCTGATATAATCTTTGGAGGTTCATCTCTTTCAATTATACATTTTCTGAAATGAGATTTGTTCCTCCAAAAAGGATGATCGGTCGGATGAAATCTATGGTGACAATCAAAATAGCAAGGTTTTTATCCATTAACCAGCATAAAAGAATTGTTTTCTTTCATACAGTAAGGATATGATTTTAGACCATGTGTACTCCAACTAGATAACATGCCATATTCCAGAAAGTCACTAATCGTCCACATCAATGCAGTTTTTAATTTGAAATTTTGTTTCGCAGCAACATCATTTGTATTAACACCATCACTACCCAATGCATTTAACTCATCAATCAATGGTTTCAAATAAACATCAATATTCTTTTTCAGATATCCTGGGATTAACACCATTATTCCTAATTATTACTAATTATTACTAATTATTACTAATTATTACAAATAATTACTAATTATTCCTAATTATTCCTAATTACTACTAATTATTCCCAATTATTCCCAATTATTCCTAATTATTCCTAACTATTACTAATTATTAGTAACTATTACTAATTACTACTAATTATTACTAATTATTATTAATTATTACTAATTATTACTTATTATTAATAATTATTACTAATTATTACTAATTATTACTGATTATTACGAATTATTACTAATTACTACTAATTATTACTAATTATTACTAATTATTACTAATTGTTACTGATTGTTACTAATTATTTCTAATTATTACTAATTATTACTAATTATTACTAATTATTCCTAATTATTACTAATTATTCCTAATTATTACTAATTATTCCTAATTATTACTAATTATTCTTAATTATTACTAATTATTACTAATTATTAATAATTATTCCTAATTATTTATAATTATTCCTAATTATTACTAATTATTCCTAATTATTCCTAATTATTCCTAATTATTACTACTTATTGCTAATTATTACAAATTATTACTAATTATTCCAAGTTATTACTAATTATTACTAATTATTACTAATTATTACTAATTATTACTAATTATTCCTAATTATTACTAATTATTCCTAATTATTCCTAATTATTACTAATTATTACTAATTATTCCTAATTATTTCTAATTATTCCTAATTATAACTATTTATTGCTAATTATTCCTAATTATTGCTAATTATATCTATTTATTGCTAATTATATCTATTTATTCCTAATTATATCTATTTACTCCTAATTATATCTATTTATTCCAAATTATATCTATTTATTCCTAACTATATCTAATTATTCTGAATTATTCCTAATTATTCCTAATTATTACTAATTATTCCTAATTATTACTAATTATTCCTAATTATTACTAATTATTCCCAATTATTACTAATTATTACTAATTATTACTAATTATTACTAATTATTACTAGTTATTCCAAATTATTACTAATTATTACTAATTATTCCTAATTATTACTAATTATTACTAATTATTCATAATTATTACTAATTATATCTAATTATTACTAATTATATCTACTTATTACTAATTATATCTAATTATATCTAATTATTACTAATTATTCCTAATTATAACTATTTATTGCTAGTTAAATCTATTTATTCATAATTATATCGAATTAATATTAATTATAACTAATTATTTATAATTATTACTAACAACATCAATTTCTTAGTAAAACTAAATATAATTAAAAATCAATTGAAATCTAATTAAATTAGAACTCATAAACAACAATTAAAATTAACATAAAAAATATAAAAAATATAAAAAAATATAAATACCTTAAACTTTGATATTCTGAAGATATTGAAACCCTCTGATTGCTCTTGTATAAAAAAACTTCAACTAAAATAAATTTTCTCTTTGAAACTGAAAAATGAAGAGAGAGAGAGAGAGAGAGAGTAAGATCTGAATGATTTAGAAAAAAACGGATGGAGGTATATATAGGTTCGATTAGTTGTGACGGGATTATTTGGGACTGGCTTCCCGTCGCAAATGGTGGTATTTGCGACGGGTCCCGTCGCAATTACCCTCGCCCACATTAATTACAGTCGGCGGTTAAAAGGTTATTTGCGATGGGGGACATCTCCCCCGTCGTAAATTCTTTTCACGTGGTTTGGTGCGCAAGCCGCGCCAACCTATTTGCGGCGGGAGACGAAATCCCGTTGAAAATAATTGGTTATTTGTGACGGGCACTTCTCCCCGTCGCAAATAGCTCGTCGCAAATAGCGATTTTTCCCATAGTGTGGGTTGCCATTGACAGACTCACATAGGTTTCTCACTTCTTGCTGATCAAGGGGACATTCAACATTGATGAGATGGGAAGGTAGTACGTCCAAGATATTATATGGTTAAATGGAGTTCTGCACTACATTGTTTCAAACTGGGATGCCCGTTTTACTTCTCGGGTCTGGCGGGGACTTCAGAGGGATTTGAGTACACAGGTACTTCTTGAGTACAACATACCATTACCAGACAGATGGCCAGTCCGAGTGTCCGATTCAGGTTCTTGAGGACATGCTTCGAGCATGCATCCTCTATTTTAAAGGTTCTTGGGAGAAGGACATACCTTTTGTGGAGTTTTCCTACAATAATAGTTTTCAAACAACTATTGAGATGGAACCTTATGAGGCTCTATACAGTAGTCCATGTTGATCACCATTATGTTGGCTAGAGGTATGAGAGAGAGCTATGTTGGGACCTCTTCTTTTCCAAGAGACCACGGAGAAAATAGAGTTGATTCGGAAGAGGACGGCTACTGCACAGTCACGAAAGAAGTCATACGTTGATCGAAGGAGATGACCTCTGGAGTTCGAGGTCGAAGATTAGGTTTTCTTTCATGTCACATCGAGGTTAGGACACAAGAGGATTAGGAGACAGGGTAAGCTTTTGTTGAGTTATGTCGGGTCGTTTGAGGTTTTGGAGACAGTCAGACCAGTTTCTTATCCACTGCAGATACCTTAGAGGTACATGGCTATGCACGATGTCTTCCACATTTCTCAACTTCGATGTTACTTCTCTTACCAACCTCATGTTTTTCAACCCGAGGAGGTTGAGCTCGAAGTGGACGCCTCATTCGAGGAGCGTCCGATCCATATTATTGATCAAAATGTAAAGGTACCCTATGGCCAATATGTTCCTTTGGTATGAGTGCTATGGAAGCACGGGTGTGTACAGGATGAGACCTGGGAGAGGGAGTCTGATGTAAGATCGTAGTGTCCAGATCTGTTCAAGGATTCTTCTTCTATGACCCCTTGCTAGGGAAATTCGGGGAAAATTTTCTTTAAGGGGGTAAGTTTGTAAGAACTCAGATATTCTTTTCAGGTACGAATCTTTCATTCTAATTTTTTTTATAAAAAAGATGAGTTTTCGGAAATTTCAATAGTACATGTCGTGTACATTAAGTACAAGTTGTGTACTCGGTTTCCACGTGTGACCATGTACTGGCCGAGTAGCGGCCGAGTACATGGCTATGTGTGGTGACCTGGAGACCGCCTAAAGGGGAGGCCAAAAAAGGAAAGCACACACCGTGTACACTAAGAGAAAATTTGTTGTTCACGGTGGTTATTTTTTGGGTATTGTGGCAGTTTAAACAACCGCTATATGCTTTTGTAGCGGTTTTCGAAAACCGCCGCTAAATTGTGTGTCAGAAAACTATTGTCGGTTGTTATAGACGTTTCGCGGTGGTTTTTAGAAAACATCGTAGATGGAGAACTTCGCGGTGGTTATCATGCTTTTAGCGGCGGTTGTCCCGGCCAGGGGCTTAAATTTTTTTAAGGGCAGTTTGAACCACCCCTAAAAAATGTAATCCCCTGGCTGGGAGAACCTCCCCTAAAAGAATCATAACCACCGCAAAGTTCGCACAAAAGATGGGCCACTGTAGTGGCGGTCAAAACCGTCGTGGAAATTAGCTGTTGTTATAACCGTCGCGAAGTTCACGCGGAAGATGGGCCACTGTAGCGGCGGTCAAAACCACCACGGAAATTAGAGGTGGTTATAACCGCCACGAATAGAAAAAATGATGACATTTAGCGGCGTTTATAACCACCTCTAGGTGAAAATTTCTGACATATAGCGGCGGTTTAAACCACCGCTAAAACCAAAATTACATAAAAAACAGCAGCTTCTGCAGCTTCTATACTAGTGCCCTGAAAAAAAACAATTACAAGAACATAGTACCCACATGGATTTCTGCCTATCCAAACATGTCATATCTATAGGGGTGCATGTTGTGTATAATTTTTGGAACATTAATAAGGTCATGGCTATACACACTAACCTTGTCGAGTCACATTTCATGTATCATTGGATAACACACCATATATATTGGGATAACATGATTGTGTGTATCAAAGATACATTCCTAACTAAATCATAGGTCCTGAAAATTGATCATCCCACAAGGACATGCAGTCAAGGTTTACTTCACACTATAGAGACATTAGTGGAACTCTTATTTGTAACCCGATACATACATGTTGTCTACATGCAAGTAAATTATATATATTGGGAATTCTATAGTATTTCCCTATTTTCCATCTTGAGACTCGGATATTGGAATGTGAGTAGTCCATTCGATGAATTTTCCATATACATCACAGTGTTATGATCCTCTTTGGAATTAGAGGTTAGACTTTTAGAAATTCAATAAATTTTTGTTCTTTATCTCTATAAGTCTAATGACTAGGTTTGGGAAAGATGATTGGAGAATACATGGGGTTGGTTACTCCCTTGGAAATGTGTCGATTATAAGGAATGGGTATCCTACATTATTCATATGGAATGATACTCCCCATTATACTCAAATTGTGGGTCCTATATGTTAAGGCATATAATTAACTATCTCTTAGACCTGACAAGGTGTGGCTCCCCCATATGATGGATCATAAATCTTGGAAATCTCCCACCAATGATGTGTAGGTCATCTATGTTTGGAGATAAGTACCACTACTTTCAATGTGGTTTTATCAATGAGATTTGGGTCCTCCAATGGAGTTAGTACACCAAAAGGTGACACTCCTATGACTTTGAGTGGTTGGCATCCTTGATATTATTTCTAAGAGGTGATGTGGGTTTAGAAAATTTGTCTTGAAACAATGGTTTAGTACTCTCTAAACTAAAGTGTGTACCTCTTCATTGTATAAGAACCACTATTATTCTTATGTGGAAATACATAATATGGGATGTTTAAGTAGTTCAGGTACATAAATACTTTTGATAGATTAGACACTTCTTATTAAATTCTTGAGTTGACTTGCAACTAGGTTGTAAAATTTAATCCATATGGTTATTTTAGTATTTTTTACCTATTATATTCTCAACATTATCTTGAAAACCTAAGATATCAATCTATAAGGATTGTTATCCAATTGACCCTACCCTCTTTCCTGAACTAAATACCAAAACCACTCAGAGTGTTTCTCATCCCATGAACACTGAATTACCATGACATTCCTCAACCCTTTCATGGTTACCCGCATAACAACACTTTTTTGTTATGTATAATAACCTAATTAAGATATAAGAGAAAACACTGTATAATATGCATACCATGACACTCCTCAACCCTTTCATTCCTAATTTTTTATCTATTCTTTACTATGGTACAGTTGTTGGAAAGAGAAAGGTTGGTTCTATTAATGCTTTTGTATGAGACTGATGTAGGTTGTTGTGTCCTAAATATGCATACCACACTTAATAAATCAAGACATAAAAGGAAACATCAGAAATTAATAAAATACATAAAGAAAACATGAAAAATCAAGAAAATTATATGTCATGAAAATGTTTGGAAGCAACTATGTGCCACAGATGATACATATACAAACATACTATGAACACATATTGTCACCCTCTCCACCTCTAACATATCAACAATACAACTAATCACTGTCCGATAATGAACAGATATCGTCACCCTCTCCCCCTCCATCTCCACTTCTGGAGACCACTTGTAAGAACATTATATTGAAAAATAAATAGTGTTTCATATTTATATTTAAACTTAAAACCAATAAAAGATTTCATACTAAATTATTTTGAATTCTTGTGATTTACCTGCTCACCACTAGTTGATAAAGTACCACCAGGGGCATATCTTCTCATCTGTTGACGTATTTCAGTCAACTCTTTCTGCAACGCGGATATCTGATACCCCTCCTCTTGAACTGTGTTTCATAGATAAATAATCTCTTTCTTAGCATCTCCGATTATGGGCTGACTACAGCCAGGAGTAGATGTAGCTGCCATCCTCGGTGGCCTGCTAAAAACCTCAGATGGTATGGGTCCTAAACTCATCCCGTGCACTCTACCAGGATGCTCCTTCCTAAGGACTTTAGCAACCGATTCATCCTGGGAGACTGAGTAGGATTGCCCAGAATTGGCATCCCATAGTTCTTTGATTTTTACCTATAAATAAAATAACAATATATATTAACACAGTAAAAACTAATGATAAGTTATTATAATAAAAAATTTACTTCATACCCCAACTTCCTTAGCAGGCTAATTAACAATGATTCCATCTGATTTTTTGTGAACATCCGACCATAGTTCAGTTCGGGAAGCTTCGTGCCCTAAACTCTGTGACTGCATTAAGCAAAGATAAATAAACAATTAAATATATTAAATATACAATATTGTCTTATAAATATTTAAACAAATTAAAATATTACCAGATACTATCGGCTTCTAGAAAAGCTTTTTGAGCCCGCAATGTGAGGGATGACTAGCTTTGCCCGGCTAGATTCATTCCTTCTTAAGAGATCCCAAAATTAATAAAATGCAATTTAATAGAATAGTAATCAGTTTAATATCCTCTTCGTATACATGTATTAATGTAAAATAATGATAATATAATGATATATATTTCAATACCATCCGCTTCTCATTACAATGTCTGTCAACAAAAACTTTCCACTATTCATTTGGTACCCCCACTGGGTAGCTTCTCATACATTTGTTTCACAGTCAATAAAAAATCATTAACATCACACCACAATCTCCATTGTAAATATTTCCATTTCTTACCAAGATTTTTCAACGTCCACTTCTATGCTATCACATTAGCAACTGTAAAGTGGAAGAACATCTGTATACAGAAATTCATTTTTAACATATTAGTAACATGACATTCAATTAAACCATAATGTAATAAAATTACCTTTATTTGGAAATAAAAAAATTCATTTTTCCAGCTTGGAGGCATATGTCTCCAATCATCATAAGAAATAGGAAGGGAATTGGGCTCCGCTGCCAGCTGGCCTATGATCCGGCCAAGTAGCCATGCGACGTCATCCGTAGGGACCCCATAAGAATCAAATGGCATGACTATCTTCTCAATATTCATATTCCAAACATCTGAACTTTTTATGTTTTTCTCCATAGATGAATTGTTTTTTTCTTCAATGAGAAAACAATTAGTAGAAAAAAAATTCAATAAATTTATTTAATTAAAATTTGTACCTATGATAGTGACCCTTCAGTATGTCCGTGATGAACTGGAAGTGGCACACCGCTGCCCGGATGATGAGGCTGCTGAAGGGGGAGTCGACGACTCAGCTTCTAAAGGGACACTCATGGATAGTGTGAGAGATGTTTCAGGGGGAGATGGTCTAGGGGGGTAGGCAGTTGATGGCTCATATGTCGTAGGGAGAGAGACAGATGGATCGTCATATGTCGCAGTAGTGGATGAAAGAGTGTATTGCTTCCTCCTTGGAATTCATGTCATTGAATCAAATAAAAATAAGTTCATAACATATATTTCCAATAAAATATGAAAAAAAATAAAATTAAAAATGATAATAGATGCCCAATACTAACAAACAAAATATACATAACAATGATAATGAATGACTGCATAAATGAAATAAGTGGTTACTGAATGAATAAATAAATGTACATACAATAATTTTCCCCTTCAAGCATGTATGTTTCCTACTCCATTACATCATCCACTTCATTCATCCTTGCAAGACTAACATTTTCAATATCATGATGGATAAATAATTCTGCTACTTGATCTTGATGAGATTCAATTTCAGAGGTCAAATCTTCCACTTCATCACCCATATCATACAAATCTCTTTGTATTACGTGAGCAACCACACTCCACCCTTCATCCACAATATCATTAACATAATATACCATTTTTTTTGTGATGATAATATATATGGATCATGCATTTCATGATCACCAACATCCATCAAGCGAGATAAGTTCACAAGAGTAAAGTCAAAGGAATCTCTTTTAACACCTATGATAATATCGACCCAATTGAATTTGAATAAAATAACTGAAAAATGACCACAGTAGTTTAATTCAATAATATCAATGAGCTTTCTATAGTATTCAACTTCAGAAAACGTAAATATACCACTATTCTGTGTTTTCAAACCCTCTTCTCGATCGACTATACGAAATCTGATGTCATTCACATTGTAAGCATCGAACATTCTAACTTGTTTTAGAGGACCTCAAGCAATAAACATCAAATATTATGACACCTCTACTCTAGTATCAGTATTCATGATCAAAAAAAAGAAATATACTTTATTAGATTTACAAAATATATGTGTGAAACTAATATTCATATTTATTGAAATATTTAGAAACTTACATATCGTGAAAACCATTCTAAAATATCTTTATTAACAGCTTTCGTTATATCTTTATCATTTCATGTTCAGCCTCTCATTCGTCTCTTTGTTTATATCCTCAAATCTTCAATAAATGGATCTGAAATTTCACTATTCAGCAGCACATATCTATGTGCCTGTAATAATTCCAATTCTGTCTGTGTCACATTTGAGGTCCTCCCAACTGATCGGCCAACAGAAGGAAATATTTTTGATTTCTGATGTATTTGATATTGATTTGATGTGTTTTCAACACTTCTAACTCGATTAAATATTCTCTCAATATCATCTGAGTATCTATAAAAAAAGGTAAGACACTCCTCAGCCAAATATCCTTTAGCAATAGAGCCTTCTGGTTGAGCTTTGTTTCTCACGTATGATTTCAAATGCCCAAGATATCTGTGAAACAAAATAAACATAATTATGCATTTAATTAAGTGCCAAAAATTGTTTACTTAACTGAAAAACAAAAAAAAAATAAAGTAGCTCTTAATTGGATACATCCATCGATAATGAACGGGGCCTCTTAATTTAGCTTCATCAACCAAAGGCACGGTTAATTGCATCATTACAGTAAAAAACGACGGGGGAAAGATCATCTCCATTGCACAAAGGGTCAATAAAAAACTCTCCAGGATGTTGTCAAGATGAAATGGATGTAGATATTTCTCACATAGTTGTCTGAAAAATGTGCATAATTGGAGTACAACTGCAATAATTTTTTAAGGTAATAATGTACGCAATGCTAATGGTAGTAACTGTTGTAACAAAATATGTGAATCGTGACTTTTCAATCCATGTAACTTACAATTCTTCAAGTCAACACACCTCGAGATGTTACATGAATACACATCAGATACCTTAACATTCATTAAAATTCGAAGGAATGTATCTTTATCACTATTTTTTAATGAAAAAATTGTCAGAGGATACTTTTCATTCTCATCTGGCAAGAGATCATGTTTTATGTTCATTGCTTGTAAGTCATTGCGAGCATTGAGATGATCCTTAGACTTTCCAAGCTAATTAAGAAATGTGAAAATGAAATTGTCACAGAAATTATTCTCAATATGCGTCACATAAAGATTATGCCGCAACAAATTAAATTCCAAAAACATATGTTTGAATAATATACTTTTTTTCTTCCATTGTTGCGTTCCGATTTCTCTTGACGATGAACTTCAAACCCGTTTCCCTCTATCATAAAAATTACGAACCGTACCAGATTATGTTTCAGCATTTCCAAGTTGTGTCAATATTTTATAACTAGTTAAAAACATTGGAGGTGGTCTACAATCAATAAAACTATTAAACATTGATCTGTTCAGCCGAAATCTATGAGATGCATCGAGAAATCTTTGATGGCACAAGAAGCACCATTTTCCACTGTGAGGTAGCTGTTTGGGCTCAAAATCAAAGTTACAAATAGGACAAGCCAATCCCATGTAAGTGTTCCAACTAGATAAATTCTCATGCCCAGGGAAGTCACTAATAGTCCACATTAAAGCAACATGCATTTTGAACATTGTCTTAGAATAAGCATCAAATGTATCAACACCGTTTCTCCACAACTCCTGTAATTCTTCAATTAAAGGCTATAAGTATACATCAATATCATTTTCCAACATTTGTTTTTCAAGGAATAATCATCGAAATGATAAAATACATTTGTTTCATACACATCCATGGAGGAGATTGTAGGGGATCAAAACAACTGGCCAAATGCTATAACTGGTACTCAAAGTCCCAAATGGGTTGAATCCATCGGTAGCTAATCCCAACCGAATATTCCTAGGATCAGCTCAGAAATCTGGATGTAATGAATCAAATTTCTTCCACGATTTTGAATCTCATGGATGTCTCATTAACCCATCATTTTTATTATCTACATAATGAAACTTCATGTGTTCGGTGGTTTTTGATAACATGAATAATCTTTGAAATCGAGGATTTAAATGAAAGTAACGCAAAATCTATGTAGCTATGTTCCTTTTCTTATTCTTCATGAAAGTATGTTGATTCAGACTTCCAACACCACCCATTAACTGCCATCTAGAAGAAGAACATTTGTTAAAATTCTTTCTACTTGAATCCTTTCGCCAATAAAGCATTAAATCATTGGGACACGCATGTATTTTTGTATTATTCAAACTAAACCTGTTAAAAACTTTCTTCATATCATAAAAATTCTCGGGAATGTATTCTTCAGAAAATGCATCACCCAACTATTACAATATCATAGACATTTCCTTATTTTTAATTCCACAAAGACATTTTATATGGTACAACTTCAGTATAAAATAAATTTTTGAATATTTCAAATATCCACTATACAACTCTTGATTTCCATCGTTAACTAAATCATGGAACATATTTTCCTCAGGGAATTTTTCTCTTACATTATTCTCCATAGAATCAAGAGGATGATCCATTGATATGCTAAAATCTGATATGGTTGTCCGACAGTCTCAAAAACATCACTTGTCTCGTTGCTATTTGTAGCACCCTCATCTGGTTGTTCTAATATGTTTTTATGTTGACTGTGGTCTCTTGCAATGCCGAATGCATCATTAATAAGGTTTTTTATTTAATTTTACATTATCGATGAAGTTGGGAGGTCATTCAATGGATTGACATCAGTGCTCAACCTTTCTGTAACATTGGATTCTCCGTGCCAAATCCAACGCAAATATTGACCAGGGAATTTATTCAATATTAAATGTTCATAAACTTCATCTCTCCTCAACCATCTTATAAATTTACATTTAGGACATTGACATCTTATTATCCCTTCAATGGATCGATTGGAAATTGAAAAATCTAAAAGCTCATTCAACCCTTAATATACTAAGGTGTGTTCCTTGGTAATGTGATCCATCTTTTATCCATGTTATATCATAATGTGCCTACACAATATAAAAAAAATTAAAACACATAAATATTACTAAATAGGGAAAGATATTCATATATACTAGTTGAAATAATATATAAATATGTTACATAAGGTTTTCCTATATGATCCATGGGGTGGATGTTCTAATAAAGTACATGTTATTCAGCTAAAGGAAGAACTGATTAAATGCAAAAAAATCATGAAATAAGTGATGTAATAATTATTTCAAGTCTCATTTGATATAAAATATGATCAAAACGTGTCATGGATGATCATGAATCAGCAAGTGGTGTTAATAAACAACTTTTTTTCTTCAAAACTTGATCTAGAAGTTTAATGCTGAAGTAAAGTCACTTGTTTAATCTATAATTACATTAAAAAGGGATTATTCTATAATAAAAAGAGGTTTTCAAGTCTTAACTAAGATAATCAATGATGTCATATTGAATCTAGTTTATAACAAGGGATACCAAGCACTGAATTTAGTAGAATTACACCAATAATAAGAAGAAAAATTTAGAGGTGGAAGTAGTTATTTCCTTACTATCATTAGTGTGGTTTCAGTGTCATTGGTAAATTGTTATTGACATGATGAATCTAATTTTGAAGTTATATTGATATTGTGCAAACTGATTAAAGTGGATGATAAAGACAACTCTTATGGTTCCATTACCTAGGTATATAACCCCAATTTAAGGGATAAATGTCTATCAAGGGCCACATTCCCAACTCATAAGGTTTGGAGAACCTATCATTATCCATATAGTCCATATTGATTGCTCATCCAGCAAAGGAACCTAACTTGGTTCCATATTGGGTCATTCATATGTTCTCATAGATTATCATACCATTGATGACCATTACAACACAATCCCATAGCCTCACCCCGAGACATTTCTTTAAGAGAGAATCAATTTCAAAAAACAAGACCTTTATAGATAACTTGATCCATAAATACATTATTGACATGCTATTGGGATTTTAATTTCTCTATAGTTAAGCCTCTCGCATATATAACATAGCCATCCATGGTTGTATAATCAATGAATCATACTAAAGAGAATTCTATGAACCCAACATGAATCTCTATCCTCATGTCTCATATGTTAAATAACTCATAGATCCCATTCATGTCCCATACCCACCTACATGAAATTTAAATCCACACAATAAATGCATAAATATATCCTATAGTAATATTAGTCATAAACTACCTTGACCATAGAGTTATCCCCTTAAGAAATCTCAATTCATCCTCATCAAAGCCATCTCTAGGAACCAACACCATCTCAATCCCCTGACTAATAATATTACAACATATGTTATAAAGCAATAATAATAAATTAAGATAATTAATCTATATTCATTCAATTAGTTATACTTTAGGGACATCTCATCAATTATGTATCCTCACTGTAACTTCGAGAAATGGGGTATGGATCACTCTTGGAACAACTCTGAGCTCATTTCTAAACAAGACCCATATATATGAAATCAATACATTAAATGAATTCATCCAAATTTGATGATAAACCATAATAAATTATGGCAATGACTCAACAATAATGAAACTACCTAAAACATTATGCATTTTTCCTACACAAGATTCTTCTAACCATTACACAAAAAAATACACCGTAACAGGATGATCCCACTGGCGCCGGGGGAGGGGAGCATACCTAGGGTAAAAACTCAACGGGTTCAGGGGATAATCTAGTGTCAGAGGTGTTGGGGGGAGAAGTGGAGTTAGCAGCGACGTACGACGAGGTCACTGGCAGCACGGGAGGGAATCAGAGGGGAGCGGATCTAGGGTTCACGCTCGTTGGGGGGGAGAAGCCTCGCGGGGTCGGGGGGAGAGATCATTGGCTCAGGTGGGGGGGGGGGGGTGGAAGTGTCGTCGATCTAAAAAACAAAATGGGTTTCACGGAGGTTTTTAATAAACCGCCTCTAAACCCTTTTAACAAAAGGTTTAGCGGCGGTTTTGTAAACCACCCCTAAAGGTGTTTAATGTTGTAGTGGTACTTTTAAAGAATACGTTGTGTACTTTCTTTTTATTTAAATAAACTAATTGGGGTCATGTCTAATGGACAGAATGCACTTTCTCTAAGCCTATATCATCTAAGAGCGTCTGTACGGTCGTTGATCTTCTCCGAGACCCCCGAATTGTTGTTTTTTCTATGAATCGATTGTTGTCAATTGTGTTGGAATCACCACAGTGAGTTATTTCTTCTTCTGGAACATCATCTCTTGATTTATCCTCCTTCATGAGATATCATCGGTTGAACGTTTTTAGTGTTTTTGTATATCTACGATGTTCTAGGGAGATTCAATGTCTGAGGTTCATCTATATAGATCTCATGACATCGAGGTATGTGGTTTGTGCCTTTCTGTATTTATTCATTGAGTTATATGTGCAAAACTGCCCAATACCCGTATTCGATGTTTTGTGTTTTTATGGTTTTAGCCATTTAATTCTATTGTTATGCATTGTTTGATTGAATAGAGGTTAATTATTTTAAAATAGAGTTCTCTTTTCAAATATATGGATTTATTCCCCATGTTTTCTTATTTTTGACTGTTTGGTCTAGCCTTGCATGTTAGGATGCTGCTTTGATTTCTATGCCCAATAATGTTTGGGTAGAGTGATTATTATCTAACATGCTATGATATGTTGAAGTTTGTTTATCCAAGTAGTTTTAGAGATTTACATTGGGTTCTGATTAGCGTTTGTGAACAATTTCTTTACACGGGGCTACGGGAACCTAGTGTAGTAGGACCATAGAGAAAAATAACGTTGAGGGCTTTCCCAGAGTGTCTATTATATTTTTATCACACTAGGAGACCATAGAGGTGATTGAAATTGAGTTCTCCCTCAGATTGTCTGTAGTTACGTTATGAGGACACAAAAGGAATTTACATTGAGTTCTTCATCAGTGTGTCTGTAGTTTACTGTTAAAAGACTATAAGGGGAATTGACGGTGAGTGCTTCCTCAAAGAGTCATTTTTCACACGACTATAAGGGGAATTGACCATGAGTGCTTCATCATAAGGTCTTTGATATATCTTCCCTTGTATTGTGAACTAGAGGGGTTAGGGTATGAGAACTACCTAAAGGGTTGCATGTATGTTTTTTTGGTTGATTGAATACTTAAAAGTAAATGTTTTTAAATGAAACTATAGGATTTTCTACTTTTGAGTACTTCTTTGTTTACAACATATTTTTTCTTATTGCCTGCCATATATATTTACTGACTGTTAGGCCCAGATCATTGGGTCCTTTCCTACAGGGATTATTCTCACAACCTGTTTGGGTCATGATTTTGGGCCCTAATAGATTATATTTTTTGAGGTCCATAGTAGGGAAAGCACCCTTCTACTTCAGGTACTTGACTACTTTGGATCTGGAGAGCATAGGACCAAGCTGAGGATTGTGATGTTGTGTATTTATTTAATTTTTTTCATTGTACTTTGGTTTGTACTATATTTTATCATTGTGATGTGTTTGGATACTTTCTGATACATATGTGTCATGCATCATTATATGGGTGCTCCAGTTTACTTCTTTCAGTCATCTATTGTGTACTGTTGTATGTTATTATTACTGCTTTTTCTATTCTTATATGTTTTACTTCCGCTTTGTTTCTTTGTCAATGAGGGAATAGTTTCCCCACTATCACACCCAAGGAACTCACTTCTTGTCGGCAGCCTCTGGAGTTTTGGGAAATGAGCTTGAGGCCATGTGACCAACTGGGTACGAGGTGCCTCTGGGCGACACCCGGAACCGGGACGTTACATCCACTCCCACCCTCAAAGGATATTGTTAAAGTCTCTTCATGACCATGCATCAGGGGTGTGAAAGGAAATAGAAATGGATAGAGAGAAATATATTTTGGTTCATGAGGGGTGAGTAAGATAAGAGATAAAGGATTTTTGGGCCATGATTAGGAATAATCACTATACTATCAATGATTCCAACATAGATCATTTTTTCATCTTTAAAAGGATAGTTTAACATGATTCCTTTGAAATTAACAATTGCAAAATTAATGGTTTAAAAATGTTTAAAAAAATTATTTTCTATGAAAAACATGGATAAGTGATAAAAAAATAGTGATCTGTAACTCAAAAATGTATTGCTTGTTGATAAAATTTACTTTTTATTAATTTATCGAATATAAAATGATTTATGAACTAGATTTTTTTGAAACATAGAGCTAATATTTTCAAGTTTTTATCCTTCTATAGATTTTTTGGAGAAATTCTACTTAGAATTGAGATTAAAGCCTTATTTTTCATTTGGGAGATTGTAGATGTTTATTTATAGGAAACAGGTAAATGGAAGGCATATTATAGCCCCCAATATTCTCTTTAGTCTCATCACCATTGTTTAGTAAGATGGTTGGTGGTGAAGAATGTCTTATGGAGGCTCATTTTAGGGTTATTTTTTTTCTTTTTAGTTTATGTATTTTAGCTAGAAATTTTTAGTATTGTGGTTTCTTACCCTTCTAGAATTTACTTTAGTTTTACACTACTTTTATTATTTAAGAGACACAATTATTTTTTTTAAATGATCCCTTGTGGAGTAACATCTCAAGTGGTGTTCTTAAATAAACCTGAGATGGTTCATTACAAAATGTTATCAAATTGAATACCCATCCTAATGTGTTTTGATACTACATAGGTGTAGTTTTGTTTTATTGGTTGAAATGATTTAGGACCATTGGAATTTAGAAATAATGTTTTGGGTGATTCTTAGACATCTCACTTTCGCTCTGAACTCAAGTTACCATTGGTCATCAAGGGACTGTTTCCAAGATTGAGACTTTTAGTTTTCAGGTTATTTGAATAAAATGGATTATAGGGTTCATTTAAATGTTCATATTTATTATAAAGGTGTATTTTTTTATTTTTTTAATCCATGATTAATTAATATAAATTATTTTTAATTATATTAATATAGATTTTCGATTTTGGTCTTCTAATTTGAAAATTTTCTATTAAATTGATTGGTTATTGTTATTTGTGTTAATTAGACAATGCATTCTTGAATATTTATTCTTAATACGGTTGAGAAATCATTAATAAATTCTCCACAAGTGAATAATTTTGTGGAACCTTCTTTGGTGTAATCTATAATATGAACAATTTAAAATTTGGTTCGGGTGAGTATTAGATACCAGGGAGGAGTGGTGGATCAAGTCAAAAAAAATTATAATAAGAATCCACTTATCTTTTGTAGATGAAAAGGACATTAGGAATATGAGGAGAAAATTGAGTATATTTAATGGATATTCCATATCTTAAAAACACTTAAATATTGTAAAGTTTATTTTTTCTTGTATATTCATGAGGGGATAAAAAAGAGTTGGTGGGACTCTATTCTACAAGATATATTGCACGAGGGTGTCACCAGGACTTATTTCAATAAAATATTCAATTATTAATTTGATTGTAAGATGATACATGTGGAAAAGTCTTATTAATTTCTACCATATTAGTAAGGGATTAATGTTTTTTATTATTCCAGTTGTTTCACTGAGTTGGTACACCTAGAATCCTCTCTTGTTACTAATGACTACCACAATTCTATGAGGTCTGAGTTGGGTTGAGGGAAGATATTCAGTCAATGATAATTATCTTATGCCTTATGATTTTTTGAGGTGTTGGATAATGTGGCTATGTATGAGGCATACGTATCTCGGATGACTGGTTTGGGTGGATCTTCAGTTGTAGTTGTTAGCTAGAGTGTTTCTTTTTTCTATAAAAGGAAACACATGAGAATATTGTTTTCTTCAAAACAAGTTTCAAGAGAATTTTCCAGAAATAGGAATTTTGGTTCTATATGTGTGGGAGGCCTGGTTATATTAACCCCAATTACACATAATCACCTAGATCATATCAACTCAAGTGTTTTTTTATGATTATATCTTAAGAATGTATGGCTTGATCCACTCTCACTAAGGTTTAGTATGATTTTTCCGATACATCCATGGATGGATGGTATTATCCTCAGTTAAAGGGGTGCTTATATAGCTAAAAGGTTTCAAGGGGGAACTAAAATTATATTTATCAATGATTTATAGTATTCTATAGAGGAATATGGGGTGGGTTCAATAAATATTAGAGGTATGTTGTTTATTTCATCCTCTATGATATTAGATTTGTTTGATATAAATGTTATTAATTATTTAATATCTTCAAAGTTGTTTTATATCTTGGGAATACACTCTAAGATTATGTCGAACCTTTTGGATCTTTATATGCCTTTTGGAATGCGGTTTGAGTAATGTTTTAAATTTCCTTCATGTTGGGTGATGATAGTTGACTTTTATTTGGTGTGGGACTTCTTAGTTCCTGGTCATGATATCTTTAAAAACATTATTGGCATGGAATGGATGATCATTTTAAGGTCTCATATTGACTATTATCATTGTCGATTTCATTTCATATCTCTCTATGGGGTCTCTCATGTCTTTAGGGGTGAGTGGGATTCTATCTCTTTGTGAGTAGGGAATGTTGTTCTATATGTCGGGGTGATCTAAAGCCAGTTGAAAAAGATGTTCCTCGATGTTAGTGAATCTTTCATGAGTATTCCACTTCTCATAGTGGTTAATGTATACTCCTAGGTATTCCTAGTGATTCTTATGGGTTACCACCTCAAAGGGAGGTGGAGTTCTCTATTTAACTTCTCCCAAGTATGATTCCCATTTCTATTCCATCTAAACATGTGGAACCTAGTGAGTTAATGGAACATAAGGTTAAGATTGTGGATCTTGAAGAAAAGGGATTTATTCATTCTATAATGTCACCTTGGGCTTTATATGTTCTATTTTATAAAAATAATAATAGGGGATCCACATAACTTTTATTGATAATAAAAATCTAAATCATGTGGTTGTTAAGAAAAAAATCCATTTCCATGAATTGAGAATCACTTTGATCAGCTCAGAGGGGCACATTGGATTTCTAATATGGACCTACGGTCGGGGAACCAGCAGTTGGGATTCAATGAAGAGGATATACCTAAGACAATGTTTGGGGTCTGATATGTTCCTTCGTGTTTACATTACAATGAAATGAACTATATGAATTAGTAGTCTTTAATAACGCTGGAAAAAAGCGCTGGTAAAGTGTACCTTAATTAATGCTAAAAAATGTTAATAAAGGGAACTATTTATCAGCGCTAAAAAAGAGTCATAAAAGGTACCATTTATCAGCACTTCTTTTTTTATCACTAATAAATGGTTACTTTTTTCATTTTTTAGCATTACTAAAGGGTGCCTTTATTAGTGCTTTATTTTTATCCTTGGTAAAATACTTGATACCTTTTTCCAGTCCAATATTGAATTAGTGAATGTGTGGCTACTTTTTATATATGATGTTATTTCATGCCAATATTCGAAGTCTGCTATGTCGATGGGCTCCCACATTAACTATTCATAGATGCTGATATGGGGTCGTGGCCCCACACAGGCCTTGCCCCACTCTTTACTTTCTATGGTTTAGCCCACCTGTATATGTTTGAATATGCCCACTTACCACACCATCTAGTCTTATACATGGTCTGACCCACCTATTTTAATATATACCCATAAAAATACAAAAATAAGTGATTAATATTTTTTAAAAACTTGAAATAATCATACAGATAAAAATTTATAATGAATCAATTATAAAATAATAATTCTTTTAATTAAATAATTGCAAATAAATTTAATATATATATATATTTATATATGTGTATGTATAATAAAAAGTTGTATATATTAAATATAGATATATTAAATGAATAAATTGAAATAATTATAAAAATTAGAATTACACATGGATAAATTGAAAAAAAAATTAAACATTTTATTAATTAAATAATTGTCAATAAAATTGAATAAATTTAATATACATATATATAAATTCACAATATTAATAAATATTATATATTTAATATAGAAATATAAAATGAAAAAAAATATATAATTAAACAAAATAACTAAAATGGGTAAATTAGAAAAGTGTTAAAAAATTAATGAATAAATTATTAATAAAAATGAATAAATTTAATATAGATATATAAATAATAAGTAGTAATAAATAATATATTTTAAATATAAATATTGAAAATGAATAAAATATAATAATTACAGACATATTATTGTCTTATTTATTTTCAATGGTTTATATACATTATTATTCATTAATATATTTAATGTTTTTAACACACACACACACACAAATATATATATATATATCTTAAACTATGATTTATATAATATATATATATATATATGCTTACAAAAATTAAGTCATAAATTTAGTGAAGAATGTTTTATAATTAAAAATTAATATAAATTAAAAATATTGACTAATTTTATTAAGTATTGGACATTTAACATAATGCACAGTAATTTTTAAATTTAACATATATGAAAAATGTTTTATATTAATTTGAATAATATATATATATATGTAATTCATAAATATTTATATATAACTCACACACATAAATATTTACACAACTAAATAAAATATTATATATAAACAATGCACCTAATATTTTTGTAATTTATTTAAAGTTTCATATTCATTTTTCAGTTTTATTTAGTTGCATGATATATTTAATATATTCTATTTTTAACTGATAAATTTTATTTATTTAATTTTAATATTATTATAGTTGGTATTATTTATTTATTTTTAATTTTTTTTAATTTAATTGTTTTTTAATTATATATATATACTATGTTTCAATATTTTCAATATTTATTCATCTTTAAGTAAATATATGTCCATTATTTATTTTATAATTTATTTAATGATTTATTTAATAAATAAAACTTGTCTATTTTCTAAATTTTTTTAAAGTGTACTCATTTTTAATAATTCAATTTCACTCATTTTTAACATGCATGCATTTAATATTATATATTCAATAATAATGTTAAAATTATATTTATAAATAAATATATTTCTAAATGTATATTTACTATATTTATAAAATTATATATATATATATATAATTATAAATAAATAAATATTATTTCTTAAAAAAGTTTATATATATAAAAATGTATATATATTATTATGTATTTCAATAATTGGAAAATTATAATAAATAGATTTAAATATTTAATATATTTACTATATTTATATTTATATTCATATTCATATTTATATTCATATTTATATTTATATTTATATTTATATTTATATTTTATTTATATTTATATTTATATTTACATTTATATTTATAAACTATGAATATATATATATAATTATATAAAAATATATATAGATATAATTATATTTATAATTGAGAATTTATAATAAATATATTTAAATAATGAGTAAATTTAGTATAGTTTAACTTATATTTATATTTATTTATTAAACATATATATTTATACCAACATATATAATTCATTATAAATATATTTACAAATATATTTATTTTAAAATATATATTTACTATTTTTATAAAATTGTATATATATAATTATAAATAAATTAATATAACACTTTAAAAAAGTTATTTATACAATTATAAATACAAAATTATATATTTAAATTATTATCAATGTATTATAAATATATTTATTATATTTATTATTATATTTGTATGTATTTATAAAATATATATATATAATTATTTAAATGTATAAAATGATATAAATACATTTATAATGATATAAAAATGTTTATAAATATATTATAGAAATGTATTTATTTGTAATTATAATTATAAATCTTTATCAAAAAATTTTCTTCCCTAACGTTTTAGCATGGATAAAGATATATTTTATCAATTCTTCTTTAGCCCAGATAAAATTTATGTTGATCATCCCAAAAACGTTAATGATGATAATAATGTATTTTTTTTGTGTTTATTATTTTAGTGATGATGAAACCCCTCGTTATAAGTGATTTTTTCATGCGTTGATGAAACCAACCCAGATATTTTTTAAAAATACCCCCAACTAAACCTATTTTCGTCATGTTACTCAAACTATCACGGAATTCTAGTGCTGCATCTCTCCCTCAACATTCTCTCAATCAAATCAAGTATCAAATATATGCTATGACATTTTTCCTCCCCTCTCGTTTCTTTCATGTTCAAGTTCAATGGTCTGTGATAATGTGGCTATATCTTGGCTCGATGGTCTCTTGGTTTCATGTTTAGGGTATTTACTCCATCTCATTCATTTTATACTACATCAATGTTATTCTTTCTCTTCCCTCCCTACTTTATGATATTGTCTAAATCATAGTCGGGTTTAGTTTCTATATTTTTAATGTCTTCATTTGTATGGTGTTCAGGTTATATTTAAGAGCATAGAAATATGATTTTCTAGGGGCTTTCTTCATATGTTTGTATTTCTTTAGGCAATTCCCTATTTCCCCCTTATTCACAACATAAAATAAATGCTTAATATTTTTATCACAAATTCTTTAATAATTAATTTTATTTTTTGAATAACAGTTGTTGTTACATAGAAACATAAAATGTTTCAAAAAAATTTGATTAAAAAAGTAGGTTCTTAGGTTCTTCAATTAAAAGTAATTTATATTTAGTGGAACATTTTTTAAATATCATTTTAAATGACTAAAGAGTTCACTTTTGTGATTTTAAATATTCAAAATGGGCTTAGTTTTCTTTTTGATTTATTACTAGGATTTGTACTAAGGTTGAAGAGTTATTTAATATTTTAGTTTTTTTACATGAAAATCCAATAGATTTTCATTGATGGGTTTCCCCTACAGTTATCTACAGTTTATGACATTGAAAATTAATGATATTTTTTTATGATTCTTTGAACTAATATTAATTTAATGAAACATTATATAGTTTTAAATTTTATTTTTGAAATCCAATTCAATTTTAAAAAGCTATTAAATAAAATGGTATTTTAAATTTTTATTCCTCATAATTTTTTCAAATGCCTGTTTGGTACTGTAAAAATGGAGTTATTAATTATATCATTTTTAAAATTTTTTCCAATAGAGAACTGTTAAACATGTATACCTGTAATTATATTTATAATTTTATATATATATTTAAATTTTAGTATATCTATGTATAGTGATTTTGAAAACTATTATTTTTTAGTATAAAGGATTCATAAATTATTTATTAAATTATTCTAATTATTCGATTCAATATTTTCTAGAAATAGTTTAATTTGGTTTCTTCTTCAGTTAAATTAAAAATTGCATTTTAAAATTGAGGAAAAGTAACTATTATTGAATACATGCTCATTTTTATATATAAACCTAATTATTATTTTCATATATACATAAATTTTTATCTTAGGGGATATTTTAATTGGATTTAAAGTTTTTAGAAATTAAATTTTTGGATTCATTTTTTTAGAGTTTTATTTTTAATAAAAACGTTTTTAAGAATTTGTAGTATAAAATATCATTGTTTCTTGGGTTTGAATGGTTTTCTTTGAAATTAATGAGATTCCTTATATTTTCCTTATTTTAATGTTTATCAAATTTTTTGTCTTGAAAATATAATGACATGTTAAAATTAGGTTATGAGATCACTTGTTAATCTTTTCTCTCCACACACAAATTTGTTTGTTTTTTATTTTCCCATATGGTTTGAATAGCATGTGTGCAAGTGATCCTGTTTTTTCTCGATATAACTCGCCAATTCCCCATCCAATCTCTCTTTCCTTAATCCATTATTTGTTCAGCCTCTCCTTCACCTTCAAATCATCCATTGATAACAGATTCATCCATTGAATTCATGAAATTACAATCTCTTGCACACTCTGTCAAAATCTGTTGATTACATGACATCGTCTTTTCGGGGGAAATATAATTTTAAAAAATTGGAATGTCAGGTAACAATTAAATGTTAGAAAAAATAATTTTCAAGGGAATCCTTCCAACCAATAATAAATACATTTTTTCCAAAATATTTATTACTAATTAATAGATTATTATATGTCTATATGTGATTAATTGGAGAAAGAAATCCATTTTATTAACATTTTTAATAATATATTTTAAAATTATAGATGAAATATTTATTTTCAATCACTTGATTTATAATGTAAAGTGTATCCGAACATGGTAAATGGAAATAAATGAGATAGGAAACATTTATTCTTAAAGTGGATACCCATCATTAGTGGGATGTCCAAATGAAACTAAATAAGTATCAAGAGTTGTCTGATGATTTTCCGTGGTCAAATTTCTTGTAATATTTCAATTGAATGATACTTTTTATTGATCTTTTAACTAATCATATATGATATTTTTCGACAGACAAGTAAAAACCACATGTACTTTATAACTACTTTATAGATCCACTCATACTATCAATAAAATTACACATGGCCCACCACATACTAAGTGATCAAGTCAATTAATATAAAATCCTCTGACTTATTGGGCTCCCACTTAGAAAGCTTACAAAAACCTTCCTAGAATTGCCTTCTTTTTGTCAGGAGATGCTATGTGTTTATGAAATTAAGTCTGTACAAAAATGATTTTCCCTTTTCATGGTGTAATTGAATGATTTCTTTGAATTTTGATATTGTAATGTCAATCTCATCATGAGTGTGTGTGAGACCATCCACCTGATCATTCTCACAGTCGCACCAATCAAGGAGACCCTTGTAGGGATCAGACTATGGTTGCTGATTTTTTTTGGATTTAGGAAACACATGAATAAATGTTGTCTAGTGCTTCACCAACTCCAATCTAATGAACATTTATATTTAAAGATATTATTTTCATCATCATTATCTTTGCCTCCAAAATATGCATTATTTTATTTTGTGTCTTGGGACTCATCCACCCTCTTTTTTGGATACGAACCTATGTTTCATGAACTACTTTTAGCTGTAGTCATCCCATATTGGGTACTCGTGATCATTTTGGATGAATTTATATGATAACACCTACCACCAATTACCCATTTCATTTAAGTCATATAGAAATTATATGAAGCTATAAAATGTTAGAATTAATTTATTATAATTATAAATAAATGTTTCCTTTGATTATGAATATATTATGTGTATATTTTTTACAAAAATGAATATTTTATGAACCTGGTAGGATGTATATGAATCAAAAATGTACCCACACTATTCATATAGAAAAAGAGAATAAATATGGAGTTAAAGAGATCACAATATTTACAATATATAATGCATAAAACCCTTATTAAATACATTTAACAGGTTTACTTTGTTGTTATTCAAGACAAATTAGTTTGGATGAGATGGAAAAAAATTTACTCTCACAGAATATATCTGATTTATAACTATTTGACTAAACATGGGGAAAACCTAATGTTAAGGCCAATTGGGATGATATTATGGTTTATCAATCATTTGATATGAATACCAATGTAAATGATGATGTAGGTCATATGGAATAAATTAAAATTAAAATTTAATATTACCTTCATAATTGTCCAAGGTTTCTTGATACATTAAATAGTTTTCCTAAGAGGCAATTGTATACTAGGAAAAAAATACAAAATAACATTATTATTTGTATTAAAGTTATTTAATTCAAATTCTGGTAGAGGATTGAGGGACACCGTCTTTAAAAGACTACATTATATTGTAAATGATATGCTAATAGAATAAAATGAACATCCTTGTTGAGAATATGATTCTAAATTTTTTTATATTCAATGGGAATGATCTCTAAAATATAAATTCTTGTCCAAATAATTTCTTATTGTTTCGTAAAGACCATGAATCAGTCATAAAATTCTCTAAGTGAGACACGAATCAATAAAATCAAGGAAAATAAAGTCCTTAAAAAGATGTATGGTACATTCGTATCATTTCATAATTTAGAAGAGTATATGGATGACAAGAAACTCTGATACAACTAATATGGTGATTTAATGATGGAATACTACATCATACAATGGACTCACCTTTGGGGAATAAAATTGATCATAAGTATCCTAATTTTGGAAATGTGTTGAAAATATTCTATCATGTCTTTTCTAAATATGCAATTAATCCTTCTTCTGTATAGATTAATACTCACAGTATATATCCCATCATGTTGGTAAATTATAACTTACCTCCATGGTTATTACAAAAACATAATATTGTATTTACCTATATCATGACCAAAATAACCCAGTAATGAATTTATATCGATTTGGAACCATTGACCAATGATCTGAAATTAATGTGGGATACAAGTGTTACAATGTTTGGTACTTATAAAATTCAAGAATCCACATTGGGGGTCACGTTGTGTGGGATGAAAAATGACTTTCATTCTTATGGAAAATTTTCAGGCTATAGTATTAATGTAATTATAGGGTGTACAATTTTTGAATAATAAGCTCACTTAGTTTTGTTGAAACATTACATGAAGAATTTTTTTTTTCAATCATGAATTTTTACCGAGATGAAATAAATACCAATATTGGATGATAACATTTTATGGGAATATTGAAAAAGATACAATACCTTCTCTAATAATGGGTGATCAACTATTCATTGATTTAAAAGATATTGAAATTGTTTTTGATAAACTAGTTTAAAATACATTTAAAATTATGTTGGAAAAAGAGAACAATTTTTATGAATTGAAATAATAGAATTGTTTGAACGTCCAAAATTTGATTGATATCAAGCATGTAGAAACGAAATTAACTTATAGTGTTATTTTAATGTTACTAAATGTTCCTAGAAAAAACAAAATAGGTAATAAACTCTATTATGGACATGATTGATATGTGAAAAAGGGATGAGTTGGAACCGGTGAAGGGTAAAGTGAATACTTTTATTCCTCTACCATCTTACACTCTATCTAGATAAAAAAATTGAAAATTTTCATATTCCTTAATGCTGTAAAAGTTCCAGAGGGGTGTTCACCAAATATCAAGAATGTTTTTTGAATGAATAAATGAACTTTATGGTGACTAAAATCATACAATTTTTTCTCTTTTTATGTAATATTTGATAGCAATCTATTTTCATATCATTCTTAATGAAAATGTAT
The DNA here is from genome assembly GCA_963277665.1 of Viscum album. NCBI lineage: Eukaryota > Viridiplantae > Streptophyta > Magnoliopsida > Santalales > Viscaceae > Viscum > Viscum album. The sequence goes on along the minus strand of OY728161.1, from coordinate 1,541,510,801 downwards.
GAAATACATTAACCAAACACTACATAATTTTCAAAGTGATGTGTAGTAAAGTTATAGACACGGTGATGTTTGCAATCACGACTAAGGAGGTTGATATAATATTATGTGGATTAGAGATGATCTTACCACTATCATTCTTTGATATAATGTCCCAACTGATGAATCACTTGGTTGGAGAGCTTAAACTATGTTGCCTTATCCATTATAGATGGGTGTGCCCCAATGAATGGAATATAAAGATTTTGAAAGGGTATGTCAATAATCAGATTTGGACAGAAGTTTTTATTGTAGAACAATATATTATTTAATAGGCGGTAAAATTATATATGGATTACCTACTAGATGATGATATCATAGGTTTCCTAATGTCTTTTCACGGAAGATTTCTTATGGGAGAAGTGATTTCTGGATGAGATGTTGTTACAATCACTACTGGAATTCTTGGTAATTGTGATGGCCAATTTGCGACGAGATACCATTGAAAATAGGATTTAGCAATGGGGTCCCATCGCAAATAGCCCGTTGCAGAAATGCTGTCGTAAATACAATTAGTTGTGACAGGCCCATCGCAAAAAATCCTACTTGCGACGGAAAAACGTTACCGTCGCAAATAAGATTCTGATTATATATATTATATATACATAAATGTTTTCGCAACGGGCCCGTCGCAAACACTATTTGCGATGGGCACTTGTCCCGTCGCAATATATATATATATCTTTCTGTGATGGGCCTGTCGCAACCCATTATTTGCGACGGGAAAGTAGTCCCGTCGCAAATATGTATTTAAAAATATTTAGTTAGACTATTTGCGATGGGACCCCGTGGAAAAAATTCTCGTCACAAATAACATATTAATTTTAAAAAAAATAAAATTTAATAAAATTCCGATTACTGAAAAAATAATATTACTATTATTAAAAAAATAAAAAATATTAAAATTATCAATATTCCCAAAAAAAATATAAAAAAATAAACAATATTTAAATTCTCAATATTCACAAAAAATGTAAAAAATATTAATAAAATATTAAAAATTAAATTATGTAATATTTGAACCGATATAAAAGACAAAAAATGTAAATAATTCATATTACAATGTTAAATTTAAATGTTTGTGACATAAAAAAAATCACTAGGGGGGTCTTCTTCTAGAGGAGGTGGAGGAGTTGAAGGGGCTGGTAGAGAAACTCTATCCCTAAACTACGAGTCAGACGACGCATGTACTTCATCTGCTTGTGATGTTGCTTCTACCATCAACACATCTGCTCCTCGTAATGCTACTCCAGCTACTGTTGTCGCCGACACATCTCTTCTTGCTGCTTCTGCAAAGTCACTATATGCTTAGTCTGAGCTCACAACTTCTCCAGATACTGTGAGCCAGAAGATGATGCCTCTCCACGAGCTCCTCTAGAGCTGGAATCCGACATCGCAACAGTACCATAATAAGTACCATGAGTTAAATGAGAGCCGATTCCAACTACTCTGCCCTTCTCAAAGCCATACTGAGTCGCCTGCATCCATGATGCCTTATCGAAATGGTGAGCACTGTTCTGCTCAGTCATCTTGTCCTGACCCTCAGCCTGTTTCTGAGAGTTCGCAGCCTCATATGACTCCTTCAATTCCAATTTAAAATTAAAATTGTAAAAATATTATATGAAGTTAATTTTCTAACTAAAAAATTAATACTAACCACAATCTGACGCTGGTGATCACCTCTAATCTCACCAGTGGCTGGATCACTGTACATCCTCTGATAAACGTCGAACTCCGTAATATCAGGATGCTTGAATGCCTACATAAATATAAAATAAAATGTTTATATTTAAAGTTATATAAGATATTTAAAAAATATACTTACTAGACGCTCTCTATGTGAACTGAATGTACGGCTACCAGCTCGATGTGTCACCTCTTGTCTCCCTCGGCTCTATCGTCCCACTGAAGATCTTCTCTAAAATCCACCACCCAACCAGTTTAAACATAATCCATCCCAAACGTGAGTTGAAATGTACTCTGGTCGGTGGGATCTACATGACTCATCAAATTCTGTCACCCCTGCTCTCTTAATGGTTTTCCTTCTCAAATTGTGAAAAAAAATGACGGAAAGGGTCACACAAAGAAACCTGCCATGCCGCGCGGATAGCGTCGCACATGCTATCATTAATAGGATACCATAAACCCTACAAATAATTTATAATATCATGTTTTTAATAACATAAATTTCAAAATAAATATTATTTATTTACATACCAGCCAATGATGTAACATGTCGCGTCGCACATCAACGGGAATCTGTTCACATGTGATCCATGGATGAGAAAAATAATTGTGCAAGATAGCGCTCCCCTGTCCAATAGCGACATGTGCGAAACTGTGAAAAATGAATAAATAATCAAACAATTAGTATATATAGTAATAATTTGATGAAATATAACTAAAATATATAGGTTACCATACCTCTGTGTGTGTGGATCAAAACCAAGATGTGGACGTCGCTCGAAGATAGGGTCTGGAATCATCAGTCGTGCAAGACCGCGCCCCCTCCGCATACCCCCTGAACCGCCAGAAGGATGAGGGTCATATGATCCAAAATCCCCTTCATCCAACGGTAGGTCAGCCTCCTGCAACTTCAGAAATAGCTTAGGGTCCGTTTGAAACACAAAATGATTGTTGTTGGCAGATAGTTGAAAATAAATATTATATATAGATATATCTTAGTTATGATTATAATCAGCATTTAACTGTTTCAGTGTTGATCTTCATCCTCTTCTCCATAGTTGTCAATGTCAATGTTTTCATCTTCCTCGTCAGCATCATTAATATCCATATGAGTTTCACTTTCAGCATCTCTTATCATTTAAAATTCATTTCTAACATCATTAACATCTTCATCACCATCGATCCTTAATTGTGTGGTGTCATCATCGAAATTCATGTGTCATTGTGAATCAGATGGATTTTGAGCAGTCTCTGGAAAATTTTCAATTACTTCCACATCAGTGGAACCATATACTTTTTGAGTAAACTGATTTTCCTGATATTTCATTTTTATTATGATCCAGCAATCGCTCAAGTCTCTTGAAGTAGCACAGTACTTTGCATAATAAATTTGATTTGCTTGTAGAGCCAGTATAAATGGTTCATTTACTGCAATAAGACTTTTATATTTAATATCGAAGATTCCATGAGTCTGATGAACATGAAAGCCTCTCTCACTATCCAACCACCGACATTTAAACATTGTTATGTAAATCTATCATAGATAACGCAAATCAATAATTTCATCCAAATTTCCATAAAATTCAACTTCTGTTTCTCTATGATGTGATCCTCTCAAGAAAAATCCAATGTTAATTGTTTTTTTGATTCCACATATTCTTGTGTATGAAATCAAAAACCATTCACCACATATGCATTTTATGATTTAACCATTTTGGATTGTGGGTTACTCAATATACACAGTCGATTATCAGTTTTATCAGCATATTGAGACATCTTAAAATGTGTAAAACAATTATCAATATTATAAATAATAAATGGAATTGATATTAAACCATCATTAATTTATGTTTCCATTTTTTGAACCCACTGAGAAAAATATTTTTGTCTGCGTTCTTCAAGAGAAGCTACTGTAATATGTGGAAGTTGTTTCTTTGTATGATTACCATATAACCTACAAATAAAATAAGTTTAAATACTATGACATAAATTATAGAATAAGTGATAGAAGCACTCACAGGACAAATGATATCATTTCTTCATAGTTGAGGAGAACATATGTATGATATATGTGATGTTCATCATCTGAAAGTCGTCATTCATGAACTCCACCGAAACCAAGATTTGGCTAATTAAAAACAATTAATTGATTGTCTATTTCATCATTAACATTCCGATTGTTTCGTCCCATATGATTTTGTTTTGAGGGATATTGATATTCAAAATAATTATAGCCGAAAAAAGAAATTTCCTCTTGTAAATAAGCTTCAACAATTGAGCCTTCAACTGATGATTTGTAACATATTTTTTCTTCAATTTCTGTATGCATATCTTGAAGGTACATCCATCAAAAATGTATTGGACCTCCACATTTAGCTTCATGTGGAAAATGTAATATTAGATGGTCCATTTAGTCAAAGAGAGCCAGCAGAAATATTTTTTGAAGTTTACATATAATTACAGCAACATCTTCTTCCAGTTTTCTTAGCACATCATAGTATGTTGTCGCTGCACAAATGTCTCGAAAAAAATATGATATGTCTGTAATCAAATCCCAAATCATAGAATTCAACAAACCTCTAAATCCAATCAGCATAAGTCTTTCCATTATAACATGACAAGCATTACTTTTTAATCCAGTAATATAACAATTCTTAACACATCTTCCCAAATTGGAAGCATTTCCATCTGGAAGTCTCAAATCTGTAATCTGCTGACAAAATAATAAGAGACTCTCTTTGGATAGTGTATAAGCCGCTTTTGGCTTCATTAACCTATGTGATCTGACATTTTCAAATAGTTCAAGTTCTGGTCGCCTGTAAATTTTGGAAATATCTAATCGTGCCTTTACAGTATCTTTGGTCTTACCTGGTGTATCCAAAACTGTATGAAATAAATTATCAAGACAGTTCTTCTCAATATGCATAACATTCCACATGTGACGGACTAACAAATCAGACCAATACAGAAGATCCAAAAAACTGTTACGTTTTATCCAATTATGTTCTTTACCAAAGCCATGAATTTTTTGTTGGTTTACTGTTGGTCCAAATGTGATGGGGGGTAATGAAAATACAACTTATTTTAACTCTGTACCTGAGATCATCTTTGGAGGTTCATCCCTTTCAATTGTACCTTTTCTAAAATGATATTTGTTCCTCCGAAAAGGAAGATATGTTGGAAGAAATCTACGATGACAATCAAAATAGAAAGGTTTTTATCCATTGACAAGAATAAACTCTTTTTTTCATTCATACAGTAAGGACATGATTTCAGACCATGTGTACTCCAACCAGATAACATGTCATATGCCGGAAAGTCACTTATTTTCCACATCAATGTAGATTTTAATATGAATTTTTTTTCACAGTAACATCATATGTATTAACACCATCACTCCACAATGCATTTAACTCATCAATCAATGGTTTCAAATAAACATCAGTATTTTTTTCAGATGTCCTGGGATTAATAGAGTCAAAAAGATATAAGGCTCTTTCATCAACATCCATGGAGGCATATTGTACGGAGTTATAAAGATAGGCCAACATGAATACTAACTACCATAAGAACCAAATGAACAGAAACTGTCAGAAAAAAGACCCAATCACACGTTTCGGGCTTCTATAGAAGAAGACGGATGCATACGGTCAAAATGTTTGCATGAATCACCATCATATGGATGATTCAATCTTTTATCAGTTGAAATCTTGGTTTTCTGCCATGACATCATTGATGATGTGTTCTGAGACATAAATAAACGCTGCAACCTGGGTGTATTTGGGAAATATCCCAACTGTTTTACTGGAATCGATCTAGACTTCCCTGGTTGAGATGCTTTATACCTCGATTGTCCACATGTGGGACAAATCTCCAATGACACATGTTCTCCAGAATATAAGATGCAATAATTTGGACATGCATGAATCTTCCGATAACTAAGGCCCGGATTACGAATCATCCTCTTTCTCTCATAGTAATTTTTAGGAAAAACATTTCCTTCAGTAATAGTGTTTTAACTAAAAAAAAATCTGATCAAAACAGTTTTTTGACATTGCATTATCTGATTTAATAGCCATAAATTTTGCAACGGCTTTTAATTTGATTATCTTGAAACCAGGATATAATGCATCCTCAACAGACCTCAATAACTCATACTATTTTGATGGTTCCAACTCAGGAGTTATATCAATATCATCATGAGTTTCAGTTTGTTTCACAGTTAGACCTGTAACATCATGTACTAAATTTTGAAACTGTGATGGACCCAGAATCATGTTATTAGGATCTTCTCTGGAACTGTGTTCACCATGTTGATACCAGAAAATATAATCTGGTTGAAAACCAAACCACAAGAGATGTCCCCAAACCTTGTCAAATTTGTCAAATGTTCTCAGCGCACATTTTTTACAAGGACACATAATTGTCCCTTCTGAAACATATTCTTGTTTTGATGATTAAAATGCTAAGAAATCTTCAACACCCTCAATATATACAGGATTTAAACCAGAACCATTTGAATTTATGTGCTGATTTATCCGAGCTCGTTCATCTAATAATGACTGATGTCGACTTCCTTGTTCCATATTTTTCAACATAAAATATAAAATAATCACTATTTTTGAATAATTTGAAATTATAAAAAAACTATCTGAAAAAATAAGATAAATAATTACAACTACTTAATAATTACCATTAATTAATGGCGAGACAATTTTTAGTGGATTGACGGCTACTCTTTTGTCCAACAACTCATTTAATTGCATCTTTCTCACTCTGATTATTGCTAATTATTTCTAATTATTCCTAATTATTCCTAATTATTGCTAATTATTACAAATTATTCCTAATTATTACAAATTATTACTAATTGTTACCAATTAGTACTAATTCTTACTAATTATTACAATTTATTAATAATTAATACAATTTATTAATAATTATTACAATTTATTACTAATTATTACAATTTATTACTAATTATTACTATTTATTACTATTTATTACTAATTTAGCAATACTTAGAAAAATGAAAACTACTTGAATAATGAAAGGAAATTTGGTAATCATCATTGTGGAGATGATTACAAATTTTCCCTTCATTATCCAAGCAGATTTCGTTTACTAATTATTAGTAATAAAAAAAATATACTATTAATATTTACGAAAAAACAATATTAATATTATTAAAATATTAAAATATTTATAAAATATTAAAATTATCAATATTCACAACAGACTTTTCTCTATTCTTAACATGTTCAAATTTGAAAGGGTCGTCAATTGTCAAGTCATGCGCAATAAAAAGTTTGTGTCAGTCATGTCCAATGTAAACTCTATAATTTTACTTGTATGGTTTATCACCTCGTAAGTAGTGTTGTAATAGGACGACCAAAGTAATTATGTTCTCGTCTCTAAGAATCATCTCACATGAGACTTTACGTAGACCATTCTTCCTTAAAAATTTGAGAGGATATCATTATCTTTCCCTTAAATTTTCAAGGAAGAATGGTTTATGTAAATGTTCATGTGACATAATTGTTATGGATAAGAAGGGCATGACTTGGTTTGTCCTATTGAAACACTACTTGCAAGGTGATCAACTATGCAAGGACAATTATAGAGTTTATATTGGACATGGCTGACACAAACTTTTTATTGCGCATGACCTGAAAATTGGCGACCCTTTGAGATTTGAACGTGTTAAGAATATAGAAAAGCCTATTTTGAATATCGATAATTTTAATATTGGACAAAAAAATTATTATTTTAATAATATTAATATTGTTTTTTCGTAAGTATTGATAATATAATTTTTTTTTCATTACTAGTTATTGCTAGTTATTGCTATTTATTGCAAGTTATTTCTAGTTATTCCTAGTTATTCCTAGTAATTCCTACTTATTCCTAATTATTCCTACTAATTCCTAATTATTACTAATTATAGCTAATTATTACTAATTATAACTCTTTAATGCTAATTATTAATAATTATATCTATTTATAGCTAATTATTACTAATTATATCAATTTATTACTAATTATTACTAATTATTATTAATTATTCCTAATTATATCTAATTATTCCAAATTATATCTATTTATCACTAATTATTACTAATTACTGCTAATTATTCATAATTATTCCTAATTATTACTAATTATTCCTAATTATTACTAATTATTCCGAATTATTTCTAATTATTCCTAATTATTCCAAATTATTCCTAATTATTCCTAATTATTATTAATTATTCCGAATTATTCCTAATTATTCCTAATTATAGCTAATTGTAGATAATTATAGCTAATTTTAGCTAATTATAGCTATTTATTTCTAATTATAGCTAATTATTACTAATTATAGCTAATTATTACTAATTATAGCTAATTATTAATAATTGTAGCTAATTATTACTAATTATTGCTAATTATTACTAATTATAGCTAATTATTACTAATTATAGCTAATTATTAATATTTATAGCTAATTATTGCTAATTATAGCTAATTATTACTAATTAAAGCTAATTATATCTATTTATAGCCAATTATATCTATTTATAGCTAATTATATCTATTTATATCTAATTATTACTATTTATAGCTAATTATTACTAATTATAGCTAATTATATCTATTTATTACTATTTATTACTATTTATTACCATTTATTACTATTTATTACTAATTATTACTAATTATTACTAATTATTATAAATTATTACTATTTATTACTAATTATTACTATTTATTACTATTTATTACTAATTATTACTATTTATTAGTAATTATTACTAATTATTACTAATTATTACTAATTATTACTAATTATTACTAATTATTACTAATTATTACTAATAATTACGTATTATTACTAATTATTACGAATTATTACAAATTATTACAAATTATTACGAATTATTACGAATTATTACTAATTATTACTAATTATTACTAATTATTACTAATTATTACTAATTATTACTAATTATTACGAATTATTACGAATTATTACGAATTATAACTAATTATTACTAATTATTACTAATTATTACTATTTATTACTTATTATAAATAGTTATTACTAATTATTACGATTTATTACTATTTATTACTATTTATTACTATTTATTACTATTTATTACTATTTATTACTATTTATTACTATTTATTACTATTTATTACGAATTATTATGAATTATTACTAATTATATCTATTTATTACTAATTATTACTAATTATTACTAATTATTACTAATTATTACTAATTATATCTATTTATTACTAATTATTACTAATTATAACTATTTATTACAATTTATTACTAATTATTACTAATTATATCTATTTTTTACTATTTATTACTAATTATTACTAATTATTACTAATTATTACTAATTATTACTAATTATAGCTAATTATTTATAATTATTACTAATTATAGCAAATTATTCTTAATTATTTTTAATTATTCCTAATTATAGCTAATTGTTCCTAATTATAGATAATTACATCTATTTATTATATATTATTATTTTTTATTATTTTTTACTATTTATTAATATTTATTACTAATTATTACTAATTTTTACTAATTATTACTATTTATTACAAATTATTACTATTTATTACTATTTATTACTATTTATTACTAATTATTACTATTTATTGCTATTTATTACATTATTACTATTTATTACTATTTATTACTATGTATAACTATTTATTACTATACTAATTATTACTAATTATATCTATTTATTACTAATTATTACTATTTATTACTATTTATTACTTATTATATCTATTTATTACTAATTATATCTACTTATTGCTAATTATATCTATTTATTGCTAATTATATTTACTTATTGCTAATTATATCTACTTTTTCCTAATTATATCTATTTGTTGCTAATTATGTTTACTTATTGCTAATTATATCTATTTATTGCTAATTATATCTATTTATTCCTAATTATGTCTAATTATATCTAATTAATATTAATTATTTATAATTATTTATAATTATAACTAACAATATCAATTTCTTAGTAAAAATAAATGTAAATAAAGTCAATTGAAATCTAATTAAATTACAACTAATAGCCAACAATTAAAATTAACATAAAAAAATTAACAAAATATAAAAAAATTAAAATATAAATACCTTAAACTTTGATATTCTGAAGATATTGACGCCCTCCGATTACCCTCGTATAAAAAATTTCTACTAAAAGAAATTTTTTCTTTGAAACTGAAGAATGAAGAGAAGGAGAGAGTGCTTGATCTGAATGATTTGGAAAAAACGGATTGTGGTATATATAGGTTAGATTAGTTGCAACGGGGTTCCCGTCGCAACTGGTACTATTTGCGACGGTGCCCATCCCAAATACCCTCACCCGTATTAATTAAAGTCGGCGGTTAAAAGGTTATTTGTGACGGGACCCGTCGCAAATAGTACCTGCCGACAGTCTTTTTGCGACGGGACGACATCCCATCGCAAAACGTTACTAACCGTTGTCGGGTATTTGCGATGGGTCCCGTCGCAACTACCTCTGCGCGGTTTAGCGCTCAAGCCGCGCAGTTTGGCGCGCAAGCCGCGCAAAACTATTTGCGACGGGAGACATCTCCCCGTCGCAAATAGTATTTCCCCAAACTATTTGCGACCGAAAGATGTCTCCCGTCGCAAATTGCTTCCTGGACGGGTTATTTGCGACAGAGAAAAAACCTGTCGTAAATAGTTAATTTTCCCGTAGTGAATTACCATCCCAGAGTGGGATCAAGAACACCATTAAAATATACATTATAGTGAAGATATTGTTCTATAAATTGAATCCAAAAAATCAATTCATAGTAATTTGAATACATCAACAGCTGAATGAGGGATATCGAATACACATTATCAATAGTTTATAGGATGGTTCAATGATCGTATTTATATGGACTTATCAATAAATTTAAATTCAATTATTGAATGAGTTTGATGGCTTGCCCGGGAACCAAATGAAAATGTTATATCTTACATTGGATTTGTAATCAATGGTTATATGTTCTATAGAAAAGAAAATAATGACTCGGGTACAATGAAAAAAATAAGAGTTACCCTTATGGAGGAAGCAATAGACACATCTTGTTCCCTGAATAGAAATTCAATATATGTGAATATGTAATATTTTTTAATTATAAAATAGATATATGAGTTGAATTATAAAAACATTCAAGGGATGATTTTCTATTTCACGTGGGATGAAAATCGTAGTCCACTGAATGATGCTGAAATGGGATCCATGAAGGTGAATTTTAGTGTATGAGGGAAAAAGGATGAGTCGTTCATAATGGAATCATAATAAATGAAAGTATTTTATGTCTCAGATCCAGAAAATAATAATCCTTGATTTTCCTAATATTGACTAAATACAATAGGTTAGATTAAAATTCAATCAATGATGCCCCTTTAATTGTCTAATCACAATCAGTTCATAGAGATCCCAATATAGACAATGTCTTGTACATTATAGGGGGCATAAAGTGGGGATTTTGATTCTAGATAGATAATTCAAATACATTCAAACATTAAAAATTTAAATAGGTTCTATGATAAGGTTAAAGTGTATTTTAATATTCTATTATGTTACTCATAATATAATGTGTTATCTGTTGTATTAACATAATCTAAAGTACATTCTTGACTACTCATGTAGATAATGTCTTCTACACATGGTGATGTAACCAATATCATTGAAGAACATGAAGTTGATGCTAAAGATGTAGAATTATTAGGGGATCAATAGTGATTTGACGAAAAAAATAATTGTGTATCATCATATTGTTGACTAAAATTATCATGACAATATTTAAGGGTATAAAATTTGAGGGTGGGTGGAATCAACGTGGCTGACCTGTTGACCCCAAAATTTCAATATTCATTTTTAATGTTGGGTTCTCAAGGAGGATGAATTTTATAATTGATGTTTATTTATATAATCATGTATAGCATGTAATAAAGGGAACCCTTTAGATGATATAATGGTAATGTTTTGATATTTTTTCACTATTTTACCCAAAAAAATAATAATGAAATGATGATTTAATTTTCATTATTCCTTGCATATCTTTTTAGTTTTAGAATATTTCCATAATAAATATGTAATAATGGCCACTAGAAATTTACATAGTGTCTTTAAGACACTTCTTACCATGTTTAAGCTTAATAATTCTTAAAGGAATGTAATTCCCCACCAAAGAGTTACTTATACACACATTATAAATAACAATCAAGGAATTATTTCATCAGTAGTCATAATGATAAATCATTTTTGGTGAATTATATTTGATAATATAAAATTTTATACTGTTTATTTTATCCAATTTGATTCAAAAAAATTAATTTATGAAATAGAAAATTAGGTATGAAAATAAAGGATATGTAGAAAAATCAATGAAACTATTTCAGAAAGTAAGGATGGGGTACACTTCACAAGAGAAGAAATTCATATGTATTTTAAATCAATGATAAATGTTTTATGTTATATGTAACAAAATTTGTTACTTTGATTATATGCACATTAATGAATTAGAATATGAATCCACTTTTATCCCACATCATGGTCAATGGAAAGAGGCCCATGTAAAAAGGGGGAACTAGTAGATGAAAAAAAAAATTGGAACATGTTTAAGTATGTTGTAATTTTAATTTGATATGATTTTCAATATTTTTAAATAAAAATATCTTCTTATGTTCTTATTTTTTATATGGTTTATACATAAGAATCAGTAATTACCCCACCAGAAAAAAAACTACTTTCAATTTATTTGATGTAGTCAGAACAATGTGATCATATTATAGGTATGGTTTTTACAATATCTCTTTGAACATATTTCAAGAATAAAAAAATAACAAGAATATATATATGAGATCAATAAATTATTCTAGGTTCAAATAAATGATTTTCAATATATTATTGTCCTCTCTGGTTTGGAAGACCATTGTATGTGAAAGGATCTAAGTGAACTGGTGGGGGAATAAAGATCATCACATGAACAACCAAATAAACCCACTACCATTGAAGCTAGTTATTCCCATCAACCTCATACCTAACCTCATTTAATCAATATTGTTATTACTCCTTCACCTCAATGTTAATCAAACAACTTCTGATATCTTTATATTACTAAAATTCGACAATGTAATGTTAAATGTGGTTTCTATCTATCAACACTCACGCACCACCTTGTTTAAAGGGGTAAAGTGTATAATATCTTGGGATATATGCTACTCAACAAAAAATCCCAAAAAACCACTTTAGAGTGTGGATTTTGGTAGCTCACACTACTAAAAAACTGATTTTATTAAGTGTTAGGGATTTAACCGTGCTAGCTGAATGTGCTATTAAATACCCCCTTTATCAGTGAAAAAAAGAATTGTTAAAGGGGATATTTAAGAACCCTTTTTTAATTTGTGAAAGGGGGTATTTTTTAGTTCTAAAAAGCACTATTAAAGTGGTCCCTTAATCAGCGCTTCTAAAAAATCATTGATAAATGGGCCCCATTATCAAGACTAGAAAAAAAAAGTGATGATAAAGGGGTCATTGTCAGCACTTCTAAAAAGTGCTGATAAAGGTTGCTCATTATGAGTGCTTGTAAAAATACTAATAAATGGGGATATATATCAGTTCTTTTTTAAAAGAGCTGATAATGACCCACGTTTATCAACTCTTTTTTACTACTACTGATAAAGAGTATATTTGAAAATAAATACAACTCATTAAAAATAATATATTAAAATATTAATATATTAATAATGATATAAATATAATATTTTTTTAAATACATTTTAGATATTCCTAAAAAATAATTTTCACTTAATATATAAAATATTTACTGAAGAAAACTTATAAAATAATTAAAAAATAATTATAATTAATAATTTTTTAATTATTATCAAGTAATAGTCGTTTATCAATAACTTGTGATAATAAAAATAATAAAAATAATAAAATATCTAAAATAAGTTGGAAACATAAGTCGAACATCATAAGGACATAAATTTTGATCTGGGTATTCGTTTGGGATCTACCATATATCAAATTGAATATTGTGATAAGATTTACTTAGTGTTGACTGGGGGAACCTCGATCCCTATTTTTTAAGTCCAAGAAGACCTTGAAGGCCTCCAAATCTGATTTTTTAGTATGGGTACCCCAGTTATTTAATATTTTATGGATTTTCAACCACATTTAAGGGAGTCTGGTTATTTTTTTCAATGTGGAATAAATTTATTCCCACACCTTACATTCATATTGATATTATGGTTTTTAAATTTTATCATTTTTAACAATTTTTTTGTTTCTAATTAAATATATGCATATTTTCTTATATTTACTTACAATAAATCACTTTTATAAATACATATATCAAAATATTAATTTTAAATGTATTTCTAAATATAAAAATAAAATATTTATCATTCATTCTATTTAACGTAAAAAATTATCCATTCTATTTACTTTATAAAAAGGAAATATATATATATATATATAATGTTTATATATACATATGTCTATGAATTTATATATATATATATATATATATTCAAATATATATAAATCAATATTAATATTTAATACATTTAATTTAATTTAATTTTATATAGATATATCATGATTTTAAAAATATATACAAATAAATAGAAAAGTCATTAAATATACAAAAAATATGCATGTCATGGTTCTAAACCAAATTCAGTCTCATAAGGGAGGTCCTGGGATCAAATATAGGTGTCCATAGGTATTAATGGTTTCCTTATAGTGTTGAGGAAGGGGGTATCATGGGTGATGGAGGATGGGGTATTCAAAATCATTGGCAAACGGTCTATAATTAAAGATAAAGGGAGTGTCAGGGTGGGAAAAAATAATTATTTTTTCATATGTTTAAAATATCTTATTTAGCACTGTTAAAAGACCAAATTTAACAGTGCTAATAAGGATTTGTTAGAGGTACCCTTCAATAGTTTTAAAAAAAATTAATGGAACCCTTCATTAACACTAAAAACCACAAATAATGGGTGTCTTTAATATCTATTTTTATCACTATTACCCCCCCCCATTATACATCACTCGCAATATCATCTATTTTGAACAATTGATAAAACCCTATAACTATATTTTTCAAAGACCTGATTTGTAGTAGTGTAAATATATGGCTTTGGAGTTTCTTGTTTTACAAGATGATCTGGATATTTCAATAGTCAATCATGTTATTATAACTTTCATAGAATCACTGTCTAATATTATACTAATACAAGATGTGTGTCTTTAATAAATTTTTTCAAAAGAAAAAAAATATAATAGTTGATAAAAAATGTATTGAAATGAGGTATGGTAACAAATACAAATAAATCAATGGGGAAATAGAATGTTGGATTGAAAAGATATTGTTAATCGACTAATAAAACAAAATTTCATTCCAGGAGTAACTTCTCCCTACCAACTCCACTAAAACATATATAATCATTAAAACTTCATGAAGAGGCCACAATTAAATATATATATATATTTCTAACCTACCATATGAATAATAAATATTTGGAACTATCGTTACTGAAACATTGGTTTCAAGAGTATAAATGGGATTCTCATGTTTGAATGTTTGGGAGACTCGTTTTTTAATACATACATAAGGTACATTCACAAAATATCTCTACCCAAAAAATTATTGAATATATTCATTAATGTAAATAACTATTAATTAAATGATATAGTATATTCAATGAATTGGATCCAAAATATATAGTGGCTGCTAAATATAAGCTAAATCATGGTATAATTTCGGTAAATGAATACTAGATACTTATAGATTTATCCAAATGGAAAAATATTGAGGTATATATAGCATTATTTGACTATCAAAACGTATTTCAAAGAATTTTCTTTTTTTCAATATTTCTAAAATATTTGAAGCCAGATAAAAACAAATATTGGGATATTATAATTAAAAATTTATAAAATATGTCTTAAACCATAAAAATAATAGAATCCAAGAATTGGTAATTTCCAAAAGTAATTACTATTTCATTAAAAATACCTCATAATAGTTATTGTCTATATTTTCTCAGTACTTCCAATATTAGAAACAATATACATACTCAAAATAAGAAGTTAGTTTCTTTAGAGATTAGTGTTTAGTGTACATTGTTTTAGAATGTTTTTATACTTCAATTTTTTTTATTACCTACTATTTTTGTGATCTAGTATAGGTTTTGACAATAGAAATATATTTGGGGTGTAAATTATTAGTATCCTAATGATTCTATATTATTTTTATCTATTTCACAAGGAGAATTGTAATAGAGGGAATTAATTTTTTTTAGAATTAAATTGGTATAATTTATGTTGTCAGAATATGTACAAACATCATGAAGAGGTGACTTCCTTATACTTATTTATTTAATTTTATCATCAGTTTATCTAATTTTATAGTTAATTTCCTTATCATTTTTATCGAATAATTATTTCATTAAATTTACACATTGGTTCAAAACACATGCAACATGCTCAAAACTAAGAAAATGATCTCATATTATTTTAGAAACTTTATAAAGACAATCTATAATTCGTTTTTCACATATAGGAATTGATCGCACATAAATATGACACCTGATTTCATAGATATTAGTTAAAGTACATTTTATAAATAAAAAAGTTTCATTTTAGTTTAAAACATATTGAAATAATCAAAATTAAGAAAATAATCTCGTATTATTTTTAATTATTAGTAAAATGATCAATAATTCTGTTATCATGTGTAGGAATTTGACCATACATCCATATGACACCCAATGTGGTTGGTATGAATCAAAATTCATGTTTTCAACACAAAAGTTTCATTTTAGTTTAAAATGTACATCAAATAATAAAAATTGATAAAATGAGTTTAAATTTTTTTCAAATGTTAGGAAAATGATCCATATTTCATTTTTCACAAGTTGGAATTCACTACATATAAATCTATGACTTGTGGTGGTTGATATTACCCAAAGTGTGTTTTTATCAATATAAACCCACCATTTTTTTAAAACGTGTGTCAAATGGCCAAAAACAATAAAAAATAATATTATTTTCAATATTTAGAAAAACTATCCATAATTCAATTTTTAGGTGTAGGAATTAAGTGCATGTCAATCTGACACATGATGTGGTTGATATGACCTGATGTTCATGTTTCAATATAAAGATTCCATTATATTTTAAAACACACATAATATAGTCAAAATGAGAAAAATATCTTGGACTATTTTTAATCTTTTGCATAATTATTTGTAATTCATTTTCCACATGTAAGAATTGATCACACATCAATCCAAGAAGAAATGTGGTTTAAATATCATGTATTGTGAGTTTTCAATAGAAAGGTATCATTTTACTTTATGGCGAACATCAATTCACCCAAATTGATAAAATGAGCTCAGATAAATTTAAAAATGTAATAAAATGCTATATAATTCAGTATCCACATGTAGAAATTAGATGCACATCAATATGACACATGATGTGATAGATATGACCTGAAGTGAATGTTTTCAATTGAAAGGATCCATTTTAGTTTAAAATACACATCAAATATCCAAAACAGAGAAAACGAGATCATATTATTTTAAAGATTTAGTAAATTGAACCATAATTCATTTTTCATGTGTAGAAATTTACCACACATCTATCTATGATTTGATCCAGTCAATATGACTTGAATTGTGTGTTTTCAATAGAAATGTTTAATTTTAGTTTAAAATGGACATAAAATAGCCAAACCCTAGAAAATAAGCACATATTGTTTTCAAAATTTTACGAAATGATCCATAATCCATTTTTCATGTTTAGGAATTGACATAAAATTTATTTGACATATGATGTGATTAATATGACCTGCAGTGCATGTTTTAAATAAAAATTATCCATTTTAGCTTAAAACACACATCCTATATTCAAAACTAATAATTTGATATTGGATTGTTTTCAAACACTAATAAAATGATCAATAATACATTTTTTGATGTGTATGAATAGATTGTACAAAAATATGCCACATAATGTGGTCGATATTACCCAAAGTGCGTGTTTTCAATAAAAATATACCATTGTAGTTTAAAACTAACATCAAATTTCAAAAACCAAGAAAATAATATTTGATTGTTTTATAAAAATATTAAAAGTGTTCTTAATCTATTATTAACTTGTAGGAATTGAAAGCACATCAAGATGACATGTGATGTGATCGATATGAACCAATTTACCATATTTCAATAACAAAAGTGTCATTTTAGTTTAAAACACACCTCTAAAATATAAAACTAAGAAAATGAGATTGAATTGTTTTCAAAATTTAGGAAAATGATACATAATTCATTTTTAACATGTATAAATTAACCACACATCAATCTGAAACACTATGTAGTTGATATGACCTGACATGCAAGTTCTCAATAGAAAGGATAACTTTGAGATTAAAATTCCCATCAAATATCCAAAACTGAAAAAATGAGCATAGGTTGTTTTAAAAAATTAGTAAAATGATCAATAATTCATTTTTAACATGTAATAATTTACATTACATTAATATGACACATGATGTCGTCAATATGACATGTAGTGCATGTTTTCAACACAAAAGTGAAATTTTAGTTTAAAACATACCTCAAATAGACAATATTGAGTAAAATAGCATAGATTATTTTCAAACATGATTAAAATGATACATAATTTATTTTTCATGTGAATAAATTTACTTCACATAAATCTTATCCACGATGTGGTCGATATGACATGAATAGAATGTTTTTAATAAAAAAGTTCCATTTTAGTTTAAAAGACACCACAAATCTCAAAAACCAACACAAAGATCTCAAATTATTTTAAACCATTATCAAAATTAACTATAATTAATTTTTCATATATAGAAATTTTATTCATAGAAATATGACACATGATGTGATTGATATGACCATAAGTGCATGTTTTTAATACTAAAGTAAAATTTTAGTTTAAAACAAACATCAAATATCCAATCAAAAGAAAATGAGCTTGGATTGTTTTCAAACACTATGAGAATGATCCATAATTCATTTTTTACATGTAGAAATTATCCTTGTATAGATACATGGACTTAACATTCTTGGATATTACGTCATTTTAGAAGAATATTCATCATAATACAAAAGTACATGTCTGAGGACTATAATTTTTAGTGTCTTTGGAAACATGGAACACATTCTTATAGTTTGGTGAAAGGTCTTCTACATATCCAATAAAGATATTCCCCTTTTTACGCTTACTTAAAATCCTTTCTTCCAAACATGGGGAACAGAAATAAGGGTGATCTCGTATTCTTTGTAAGGGTAAAAATAATAAAGATATATAAGCATTACATAAATATAGGGGTATGAGAACATGATATTTTTATTTTATGATCATTCCCTTCATATAAAAGATCATAATCATGTTTCATAGAATAAATATCGGTAGTTAATAAGACAATAATCATAAGTTAATCAATAGAATAATCAATGTAAGAATAACATCAAAATTATACATATAATTTTATTCCAAAATATAAACATGAAATATAATTCTCTAAAAGTTAAAGAGAATTGCCAAAACATATCAGGGAACTTCATTGTGACCACACCAATGGTTCTGAACACACCACCATACCCAATCATATTAGTTACCTTATATTGTGTCTAGTTACACATTCATCCCATAGTGGATCAGGTTTCCCCATCTTCCCGTAGTGGATCGGGTTTTCTCTTCTTCCCATAGTGGATCGGGTTTCATCCTCTTCCAATAGTGGATCAATATTTTCAAATTATTTTCCATCATTATCTCATAATAGATAGTTATTTACCCATTTTATTGGCGGTAGATATAGTACCAAACCATCACATACTGAACTCATACATACGTGTTCCACAAGATAATAAAAAAACCATCCTAGCATGACCAATAAAAATAGATTGGTTTCATAAAAATCATATCATAACTCATGAAATGAAATGGGTATTGTAAAAATTTCATCCAATCATAACATATGTAAAAGTTATGGGTTTCATAATAATTGCATTTAGAATCACCATATAAATGATGTGGTTTTATTAAACTTATTATGATGATAAAACCCATGTAATGGAAAAAGGATTCATAAAAAATTCTTCATCTTAAACACAAACCATTCAAAGAAAGAATAATAATGGCATCATTTGATCATATCCCTAATAAAGTATAAAATATAAAAAATTATGACATATTATTTGGTGAATTTTTTTTAAATACCACTTGAAACATATTTTAGGAAAATAATCATTCTTTATGAATCACTTTTAAAAACATGAAATATTTTCAAAATCATTTTCTTTGAAAACCACTTTGAAAAAATTATATAAGATGATTTAAAAATCATTTAAAAAAAATTTAAACATAAAAATATTTTAACAACTTTTTAATTTAAAACATGTAAAATAATATTTTAAAATCATTTAAATCAATTTTTCTAAATAAAACATTTTTTGAAAACCTTTTTCCTTGAAAACTTATAAAGGAATATTTTAATATCATTTAAAACACTTCTTTGACACATAAATTTTTTTAAAATAATTTTGTTTGAAAAGAGATTTATAATTTCAAAAAGGATGATTTTAATATGATTTAAATCATTTTACATTAAAAATTATCTTCAAATAAAATTTTAAAATATTTTTGAATACATTTTAAAAAAATTATTTTTGAAGAAAACATATTTACGACCGAAGGAAGAAATAAGGTCATATTTTCATAAAAAATAAATATATTAAGTAGAAAAGAGTATTAGAATGGTAACAATACATGAATATATCATTATTAAATTTAGTTGAATAAACTTCATGAGAATTTTTGAGAGGTGGATCATAATATTTCCCCAATGGAATAATAATCATAAACAATCCCAATAAAAGAGGATAATGTAATAATGAACTCTTTTCAATTTGGTAACATTGAATCAAAATCTCCATGAGAGAATAATATTTCAAGAATCATATAATATAATTTTAATAATAAGACTCATGATATAACATGTCAAATAGACATTATGTACACCTCGTAAGATAATATAGGTGTATAAAAAAACATGTATCTCAAAGAAAGAAAATTGATAAAAATATTTACTTACCGATAAGGTAACATTTAAACTACAATCCCCAAGAAAAATAAATCATAGAATTGATATTTAAATACCAATAAATCTTGTGATATTAATAATAGAATAAATATAGGGGTTTTATATACACCACACAAATGAAATGAGTGGTGAATGTGGCATAAGTCCCGTAGAAATTAAAGTGAGAATAGAGAACCCATAACTTCATGAGTAATGAAATCATGATACCAATGTAATATTAACATAAATTAGAACATTTAATATCATGAAATTAATTAAATTAATTTCGTAAAATCTCATAGGGAACTGTATACATCACACAACAATAATATGTGGTGATTATCTCATGCATGTCACAAAAATAAAGTTAGATGGGAAATCTCTTACATTATGTCCTGACTCCCGTCATACTTGTTAAAATATCCTATATAATAAAAAAAAGTTTATTATAAACATAACAAATAACCATATTAACGTATATAATATCCAATATGATATGATTATGACTTTATATTACCAATTTATTAGCAATTCCATGATAATGTTATATTTTGAGTAATTACCGCTTTATTTATCATACAAGTTTTGACTTATTATTCTTGATCCTCTTATGTAGATCCTGATTTAATTATTTAAATAATGTAAACCATGTTATAAATATCATATTTATTAATTATATACATATTTATAAAAATATATCGAAGATATAAATATGAAATGAAATATATTATTCATTGAGATGGTATGGCGTATGTGCGCATTAATGATGTTTCCATTATCTTTAAATATTAAAAAAATAAAGTAAATGACATATATGGGTGTATGTATATATATATTCCTATATTATTCATATTTTATTCTTAAAATACATTTTTACTAAATCAATCCTTAATAAATTCCATGTAATGTGTGTACAAATCACATCGCTTTGAGGAGGTGGTAGTCCCCACATCCACAAACTAAATTGTCGTATTCCAAAAAAATGGTTGAAAGAATGTATATATTATATAATAATCATATAAGAATAATTAAATAATAAATATAATATATATCATATAAAAAAATTAATTCCTTCATTATTTCCTACCATGATAGGTGGTATTCAAGAACGAACAACATCCTTTCCTGAGGTGGTAGTTCGTCGTACACACAAAATGATTTTTTTGTGTATCCCATTTGATTGAAGTTTTTGTGAGTGAAAGTAAAACACTTAACATAACAACATATAAGTATATTTTGGATCTTGAGGTTATTATATAATCTTTATATAAAAATAATTTTAGGGGTGGATAGAGATATAAAACAAAAGTCCTTGTTGAAGGGTGTTACGTCTTCTATGGGTAACTCCTTTTGGTTTTCACCAAAGGGATTGCATGGTTGGATTTATATCAAATGTTATTATTATATGAGTAATAGATCCTATTCAAAGTGTTTTATAGGTGTGGTCGAATTTTCTAAGTGGATAAAGGGACACATTGGGAATTTTTTAATATATTTTAGTACTCCCCACGTTTTACATGTCCCCAAAGGGTTACAAATGGTCCATTGCAGATCCATATAAGTGTTATGGTAAATATGTGTCAATAAAATGATTTTATATACAAGTTTAGGGTCATTTTGAATCCTTATATTCAAAGTTTAGTCATTAATTAACCTCATTTGTACCTTAATCACTGTAATTAATTTTAATTA
The DNA here is from genome assembly GCA_963277665.1 of Viscum album. NCBI lineage: Eukaryota > Viridiplantae > Streptophyta > Magnoliopsida > Santalales > Viscaceae > Viscum > Viscum album. The sequence goes on along the minus strand of OY728161.1, from coordinate 1,541,488,196 downwards.
CATTCACTAATAGTTTTTGTTCAAAACTAATTTGAACTTATTATAATATATAAATTATTATTATTAAAAATATGGAATTCATTTTCCCAAATTATAATCAAATAATTGGTAAAAATTATTTTAAAATTAATCCCATAGATGGGATGAGACGACAAGGTTTTAAGGTGAAAAACTAAAAAAGCATGAAGTATTTGTAAATAAAATTTCAATGTTATATTGGTTATAGTGGAACAAATTGGTTTTATTTGTGTATAATTTACCTATTTTTACTTTAAAAAAATTAAAGTATAATTTAACTATCTAAACAAATTAGATGAAAAGGCAGTTTTGAATTAAAATTCTCTATTTTTCAATATTCATCCCAAAAATGTTGTTGTTCAGAAAAATCCCAACAATCCAAAAAAAGTATGTTTAGTTATTTTCATTTCAACATTGTATTTTATTCATAAAATAAAAGTTAAAAAAGTGTCAAAAATCATATTTTAAATATTTTCTTGATTAAAAGGTGGTATAATTACGTGTTAGAAAAATACAACTTTTTATTCATAAAATTAGATTTATTCTTATCTTATACCAATAAAATATTATGGATACATGTAAAAAAAGTATTAAATATATAATGCAAAAATTTTATTAAAACATTCATAAAATGTGTTTTCTTTAATTTATTGATATAAAAATTTTAATGTACATTGGAAAATATTTATCTTAAAAAAGAATTTCTTTATTTTCACATAGTTATTAAATACATTTCTAAATAATTTGTAACCAAAGGATTGATTTTAAATATAGGTGTACCACTTCTTAATTGAATCAATGAATAATTTTTAATCCTTTGTGTTTGATCATTTCATTCTATATTGGTAATCCTAGGTTTTTTCAAGGCTTGCCACAACTTAAACCTGGTGACAATGATCCATATAAAATAACAAAATATTAAATGGTAATTAATTAAAAGTCTATGATTCCATATTTTATAGTAACTAAAATAGTGTAGGTAACTAAACATAACACCATGTAATGTAATCAATTGATTTCACAATTTTAGTAACACAATTTAATCATTTTACTTGAATGTGATAAGACAAAAACATTCTAAGGGGTTGTTTGGTTACATAAGTAAAGGGTTTTTCATAAGTTCCAAGACCAAAGCACTATAAGGGGTGTTTTGTTTTTAAATAAAGTATGGTTTTTATTGGAATTTAAAAATACAATAAGGGTTGGTTCGGGTTGAGTTCATCAACCTTCAATAAAGTTTAAGGTCGTCGTAGAAAATATAGGTCATGGTTAAGGAGATGAATTGATGGAATAGTAATTTATAAAAAAGAATAGAACTTATGGAATTTATAATAGGATTATATTTTATAAAAAGTGATAATTTAATTTAAAATCATATAAAACACCAACCTTGGTCCCATAGAAGACTCATCATTCAGTTTTGACATCAGTTTTGGGATCGAATTAGAGATGATGTAAAACAAGAAAAAAAATACATAAAAATAGGGTTATGACATAAATATGGTGATAGTTATTCCTAAATAAAAAAATAGGTAAATTAATCCAAAGGACGGTTATCCTTTCCAAGGTAGTTACAATGTGACTGGTGGTGAAGAAAATATTGGTCAGATATATTATATCCAAAAAAATCCAAAGAGAAGAGCAGAAGAGACTACAAAGAGATATAGTGCACAACTGATGGTGGATAAAAAGGAAATTAATTTTTAAAGGAAAACAATTAAATTTTCATCTTACATAATTTTTAACTATGTACATGGATTTTTAGCACTATTGGGAAAACTAAGAATCAATCATGAATCCCTAATATAAAAAAGAAAGACACCCCGAATAGTTATGGAATCAATCTGAAAAAATATGCTCAAACTATAAAAATTGAACTTATAAAAATTATATTTATCACATGGTTTTTATGCCTCTTTCACATTGTTTATCAAAATATTATACTCCAATTTCTGGGTCACACAGTTGAGGTGTATGGATAGTTAAAACAACATGTTTACCATTTTTCCATACAAATTCTCTAAAAACCATATCTCTAAAAAATAAACCCTATTGAACACTCTCAGAACAACGTGTACTACCTAGGGAACATCCACTTTGATAAAAACAACTTTTTTTGATATAATTTAAAGTGGAACATAACTATATGATTAAAATGGATCTTTCAATTCAAAATATATCTTTTTACACCGAAATAACACTGTATATATTACACATATTCCTATAGTTATGACTATTAAAACCCTATTAAAGAAAATAACTAACCAATTTTAGTGATATAAGTATTTCATTATTGAATCATCCATCTAAAAATATACTCAAACCACCTTATCTTACACAAAATACCATTCTTATTGGAAATAAGGCCAAAATAGGGTGGTCACTAATATCAATAACATCATTAATGGGGAGTTCCAACCTTGAAACTATTATGGACCACATTAGAATAAAATAAAACATGTTCCAACAACCATTTTGAATCTTATACAATAACACAAAATCATCCAATTCCCACTCAATGGTGTTTCATATAGTAAATATTTCACCAAAACCAAACCAAATCTTGATTTATATTCTGATGAAATTTTCATCCTAATCATTTAGATTGAAAAATTATATTGTGTAACATGATTGAGGAAAACATCTTGAAGTTTGTTGCCCATGATTCATATTAAAACATGGCCATGCTATCCTCAAAGGGTCCCAACACCATGAATAAAACTATATCCTAAATAATGACTCAATATAAAACTATCATAGGGTAGTTTAGTCATGAGTTTTAGAAAAACATCATCCACTAATGGATTAATTTTCTATAAAGGGGGGTCAATGTTAGAATATTTAATAGAACAGAGGAGTTAAAAACCATAAAAACATTAAGTCTTATACTATAAAAAATACTCTATAACAAGAGTATCATACTCTCATCACAAAACAATATTCTCTCTAGTTTCATATGTACACAACAAACTCAGTGTATGGGTGGTATCATATATTATATTGTAAATTAACTTTTTGTTCTTGAATGTTCCCCTGATGAAAACATTAGATAGAAACTACCTTAGACCATTGGGTAATAATGTCTCTCCATTGAGTCTTGGAAAACAACACCTCAACCTTCTCTAAAAAGTGGAGACAGGTCCAACTATAGGAACATTCTCCTGATGACCGTTCCTTTATACAAGTGCTTGCTATTAGTGGGTAGCACACTTCATTTTATTGGTTAATCCCAAAATATGTACAGAATGTGTGGATGATATAACATATGATGGGTCACAACTATCTGTTATATGATACTTTTACATACATTATTATTTCTAATAATGATTATTTTTAGCTTCAAGTTTACTAACAAATAAATATATTTCTAGTGGAATGATAGGTTGCCTAATACACCTAAAATATATTTTTTTGCCAAATAACTTATCTCAATACATTCTTAATATAAATCCATTAATTCTCAAAATACATCATTTACATGAATCTTATATAAAAATCACATCCTAAGGAAAAATTCACTCTCATATCACTCTTATATGATCCAACACACTCGAGTGTTTTCCATGTCATAGGTAATATGTGTGTGCCACACTAATCTCTCCTAAAATAATCTAGGGAATAGTGACTTCCCCAGATTATGATTGTCACATAATATGGGAGGCATAGGCCTATATTAACCTACATTATTCACATGTCTCTAATATTTTAAATATATCCAATTAACAAAGTATGAATGAAATACCATAACTATATATATATATATATATAAATCTAAACTATATGAAATCGAGGAATGATACATCATCTACAAGTGTAGATAACTAACAAAAAATCAAAAAAGTATTATACGTCAAATAATCCTATGACTTTAATATACAAAAGACATGAGAATTATCATAATTACAAAAAATTAACCTATATCATTATCCAGCTACAATGGTTAATTCCACCCTCACAAAATACTATTCTCTATCATACATTTTCATGAATCACTAAGTGACTTCTCTGAACAAGACATAACCACTCAACATTAACTAAGAATATATTTGAACCAATAAGATATTTCCATATAAAAAATACATATTGAAATAAATCCCATTACATGGGACTATAAATATTCCTAGTAGGTTCCCATGAAACTAAAATAAATGGAAAAAAGAATATGTTAGCTCAAACTCTAGTATATAAAAGAAACTAATGTAAGACAGAGATGAATAATCTTTAAATAGTAAACAAATAGGGTTCCAATGGTAACAAGTAAGAAAAAAATAATACCTACTCAAATACTTAATATTAATAACAGATTAACAACTAGAGAATATTATAACTAATATGTTTTCACAAATCCTGATGTTGATTATCGATAATACACTGTAGTTGGGAATGTAATGTCTCAATAAGACTCTATGATTCTTGTTGATTTTCATGCTCACAAATAACCTTTTTTTTTACAAATGAAATTATATTAATTATTTTTTAGGATTATTTCTTGATAAATTTTTAATATTTACATGTTATATTTTTTATCTGATATTTTCTAGATATTGTTTAAGTAATTTGGAATCATTTTTCAATACCAAAAATTTTTATGAGTAATTTATGGTTCCTAAAACATATAGTTTTAATAAATGTGTTGATCAATAAATCATATTATATTTTCAAATTATGGATCTAGAACTTTTATTTTTAAAAGAAACCTTATGTTTTAGAAACTAATGTATGGTTCAAAAACCCAACATTTTGAAGCTAACCATACTTTTAGAGTTACCCTATATTTGAATTGGTCAATGAATATGTTTAAATTTAATATATTTTCTATTATTTCTATATAAATATTGTTGAGATTAAATATATTTCAAAATATTCCTAAACACTAATTCAAATGATCATTTTTAACAAGTTAAACCAAATCCAATTCCTAAGGGATGTCACGGATTTATTTGAACATTTTAAATTAAAATACCCACAGTTTATCTAGTGATTTTCATAGATCAACTCAACTGAATGAAAATAATGTTTATATTTATAAATACCTATAGATTTTTAATTTATATAATAACTCCATTTTTTAATAAAATTTCACTTTTATTTGTAATAGCTACACATTATAGAAATAAATGTTACAGTCTTTTCTAGTATGACTATTAATATATTATTGTTGTAATATTTTATTATATATTTCTTGATTATGATTTTCAATTATTATATCTTCAAATATTTTCATTCTTTAATAATTTTATCATTGAAGAATAAGATATGTTATGTTTTAGATGATTTTGAAACTATGATATAAATTTATCTCATAATCAACTCAATTAATCTTAACTTCAAACATTATAATTTTCTTATACTCATTCAGGATGAAGTGTTAAATTTACATTCTAAGATGTGTATATTTCTTGTTCCATATAGTAGATCTAGAAGGCCCTGTGAAATCCCTCTTATAAAGGTGTTAACTGCCTATACTCAGTTTTGAAGGTCTTTAGATAAAAGGTCATTTCTAGTGAAAATCACCAAACTCACTGAGAGGGTGTTGGTGGAGTGGGATGGGGAATATTTGTGCTCCTAACAACTATAAAACTATTTTCATCTTATTTTTTCTATGGTTTACTGCATAATAATGATTTAATAATATATCACTACATATATTTATTTTATATGAAGAGGTATTAAACATGAATATACAAAATATTTTAAAAGAACACAATCCCCCCCTATAGTGCATCTTTGTATTATTTAGACCTGACCATTGGAATCAGAGAAGTTCTTTTTGAATAATTCTGATAATATCTAGCATGCTCAAGTAAAAGCTCTATATGAAGAAACATATAAATGAAAAGACTAAAGGAATGAATTTCTAGGATCCATTAAAATTGTTTTATGAGAAATAATTATGGATATTGGAAAGATTGTATGATTATTATTTTAAGAATAATGGACTTAAATTTTACATGAATATTGATAAATCTTATGAAATCCATGAAACAATATCAAAATGGGATGTTTCTGAAGAATATAAGTGTTATTTAAATTAGATATAAATGAATTAGATTACATATAGACTTTGTATATATGAATTTCATCATGTATCACAATGTTCTACTGCATATGAGATATGGAAAACTATCATTGTTACTTTTGAAGGCACTGAATATGTCAAGAAATTATGATACTACACTAAAAAGATAAAATTCAATAATTTAAAAATAAATTTTGGGGAAATAATCACTCATATGAATATAATATTAATCTAAATTATCAATTTTGTTTCTAACTTTATAGATCATATTATAAAATATGGGAATATGAAAAAATTTATGAGATTATTACTCTTTAAATGGTATGGGTTGATAGCTGCAATATGAAAATACAATCTGATCTCACAACCGACAATAAATGAATTTATTGGATCAATAATGATGTATGAATAATAAATGAATATTGAAGCTAAAGATTGTTGGATGTTAAAAATAGATATTACCACTCTCAATGTTACTACTCAAAAATATGAAATGAAATCAAATGAGGAAGAAGTACTCTCAAATGATTTGAAACATAGAGAGTCTAAAAGGGAACTAAATAATCTAGCAAGAATATTTGGTAAATATTATAAGAAAAATAATGGATTCAATAAGTTCTAAAATAAATTTCAAAATATACTTAAATAAGTAATATTCTATGAATGTATTGAAATGGGATAGAACAAACTTGATTACAAATAATTAAATAAAGAGAAAAGGAAAATGGAAAATAAATAAATGGAGTTTCATATGGGAACTTATTGTGACAAAAAAGATAAAAAAAATCTATAAAGGTTTCATTGAGTGTCTCAATAGACTCCAATAGTATTGATAAAAGTGATGTAGAAAATATTTAAACAATATGAAAGAAAATATGTAATTTATAGGTAAAAAAGAAGAAGAGGTATAATCTTACTATTCTTCAACATATGATTCTAAAAGTTTTTCTAGTCGTATATTTGTTTATTATTTTTCAATGCTTTAAAAGAAGTATGAATCATTAGTAAAAAATAATAAATCACTGAAAAAAAATATTTTTTTATTAAATTAAAAATATTTTGTGTTAAAAAAACATGGACTTAAATGAAAAACATAACAAATATATATGAAACTATATTGTTCATGAATATACATTTAAAGAGATAAAAGTTAAAGTAGAGTCGTTCAAAATTGTTTCTATTATATTAACTAATGTAAAATAATATATAAATTTGATTCTGGGTAAAAATGTTTATAAAAATGAGAAATATGGAATAATAAGTGATGGGGAAAATTAAAAGTTGTATAGAAATTATTTTTTACCTAGTTCTAAGAATATCAAGTATTTTTATTCTGTAATTAAAGGTACTAACTCTAATAACTATTTTTTATGAAATCCATAAATTAGTAGAATAAAAGAGTATTTTAATATACATATGACTAAAGAAATTTCAATAATTTTTCAAAAAAATAGTCATGTCTGATTAACCAAATATTTTGATGATGACACAACTATACCTTTGAAAATTAGAATACCAAAATAGCATTTTGTTTAATTTTTTTATAGGAAAAATTTCTTTAGAACTAAAATTTTGTATGGTAAATGAATATCCTACTCAAGACACGTTATTTGAGACACTTCCAGTTTTTATAATTTAGAAAATTTTGATGGAGACTTCTTTACATTTAGTGACAATGAAAAAGGAAAATAGTTAGAGATGGAATACATTGAAATTAAAAATCAATATTGATCAATAAAGTTATATATATTTAGGTTCTAAAACACAATTTAGTAAGTATATATCAATACTATGATGAATTTTTTATCTTATTTTCTCTATAGATTACGAATGATTTTAAAAATAAAAATGTATTAGGATTAGAGCACCCATAATTGAAAATAATTATAATTTAGATCTCAATTAATTTTAGGAACAAAAAGTGAATTGTATAGTTGCTAAGATAAATGAATTCAGGATTTGGAATAAGTTATTTAGACACTATAATGTATTTAATTTATATAAATTATATAAGAAACATTTAGTTTCTGATTTTCCAAGTCTTTGATTTGATAAATATTAATTTCTTACACATTCCAAATAAGCAAGAAACCCAAGTCATCCATCATATCTACTAAGAACTTTGCTATATCCAAACCTCAAGAACATACCCACATGAAATTGTCTGAACCATGAAGAGTAGAAATATTAGATGGTAGATCATATGTTCATAATTATATTGATGATTTTTTTATATCTATTTGGGTTTATTTTCTAAAATTTAAAACTAAATATGTCTCTTTTTTGTAAACTTTTAAAAATTATCCAAAATGAAATATATTTCAAAACAATTTCATTAAGTTATCATGGGGGAAATTTATGAATCATGATTCTAATTCATTTTTTTCTCAGTCTATGGAATTAAATAGAACTTCTCTTCAGCCACAACACCAAAAAATAATAGAATTTCATAAAGGAGAAATAGGAATATTCAAGAAATGACATGAACTATGTTGAATGAATATAGTCATCTGAATAAAATTTTAGCAGAAGCTATTATCACATTTTAATCATATCTTTTATAGAGTTTTAATAATTCCCTTTCTTAAAAATACACCCTATGAACGATAGAATAATAGAAAATCTAATGTTATATCTATTAAAGTGTTTGGATATAAGATTTATATCATGAATACTTAGAAAAGTCTTGATATATTTGATATCAGGTGTGATGCAATAATCTTTATAGGATATTCTACTACTTATAGATATTATATTTTATATAATAAATATTCAAAGATTATTTATGAATATGTTAATGTGATGTTTGATCAGATTAATCCTTTTTATCACAATTAAAATGAAACAGATAAAGTTACAAATTATTTCAATAATGTGAGACTTGAATCCATTAAAGTTGATTTTGAAAATATACTAAAATATGATAAAATTCAGTCTAATCTTAGAAAACATCAAACTAGTGAACCTGAAAGTGTCTTACTAGACATCCCAGAATCTTATATGATCATCTTTGGAAAACTATAATAGGAAATATAGAAATAAGATCTTTGAAAATAATGAATGATGGAAATATAACTGAATTTTATACCATTATATCTCAAATAGAACCTAAAACTATAGAGGAATCATTATAATAAATAAATATTGATAATAAATATTCAAGAATAATTTAACATGTATAGAAGAAACATAGTTTGGTAATCTGTTGATAGGGCATCTAATCATCCAATAATATGAACCAAATGGGTTTTCAGAAATAATTCATATGATTAAGGAATAATTACATGAAATAATTCTAAATTAGTTTCTAAAGGATATAATCATGATTAAATTAATAGATTTTGATGAAACCATTTCACCTATTGATATATTATAATCTATTAGAATCATTTTATCTTATGAATCATATATTAATTTTTAATTATATTATTTGGATGTAAAATCATTATTTAAATTATTTCTTAACGGAAAACGTTTATATTGAACAACCACCATGTTTTGAAAATTTTCATCTAGAAAATTTGATTTCAAGATATACTAAATATATTTATATCCTTAAATAAGAAACAAGAGTTTATTATGAAATATTATGTTCCTTTCTTCTAAAATGTAGATTTTCTATAGGATTTTCTGATCCTACTCTCTTTATGACATTTTTATGGTTTGGATATTATGTGTTCACAAATTTATCTATATGGTTTTATTAATTTCAAATAATAAAATGGGTTTCAACGGTTTCTAAAAACATATTCAAAAAATTCTGAAATGAGTATGATGGGAGAATTAAATTTTATTCTTGGTTTTCAAATCTATCAGAATGATTGTGGTAGTTTTTTAGATAAAATTAAATATATTACTGGTTTATAGAAAAAAATTGGACTAGAAAATAGAAAAAATTATAGAACTCTCTTGTGTTCCAATATAAAACATGATTTGGGTAAATATGGAAAACTAATTAACAGTAAGTTATATAGTAGTATTATTAGAAGTTTTTAATATATTACTTCTAGTATATATGAAATGTTGTTTTTCATATATCATTATTCTACATTTTGTAAAAATACAATATAATCTCATCTTAACACTATTAAAATAATTTTATGATATTTAAAAGTAAATATTTTTCAATATTTACTTTATTAAATAAACATCTGAGGCTAATTTAAGATCATATTTAGATAATTATTTTGGCTGATATCTGTTGAATAGATAGAGTACATTAGGAAACTATCAATTATTTGGGAATTACTCAGTATCATTTTCATGTAACTAACAACATTATGTTTCTTTGTAAATAGCTAAGAAACAAAATTTCTTTTCTAATAGTTTTTTGACACAGTTTTTGTGGATGAACACTATACTGGACATTGAAATCAGCTTCAATATTATTCCTATTTTATATGAAAATAAAAAAGAAATTAATATTTTTAAAAATCATGTATGTCACTAAAGAAATATAAATATTGATACAAGGAATAATCTTCTAAGAGATCGTATTCTAAAAAAGGATATATATATATATATGGAATTTTATAATACTGAATATCAACTTTCTGGTATTTTTACTAAAACACTTTCCACTGCATGTTCTGGATTTGATAAGGGGAATTTTTGTATATTCCATTTTAAATAATGTTTTATAATAATTTATTTTATTTAAATTTTTTTAAAATACATAATATATTACTTTCATCAATTTTTATTTTAATGTTATTTGGTAAATTATGGATTTATTACTATTTTAAAAAATCTGATTTTTTCTAAATGAAAATCTATAATGATTTCTATTAGTATTTGGGTAGAGAAACTAAACTTACATAAACAAAAACCATTAATAACTCTTTTTCTCTCAATTTAACACATAATCTTAAACTTTATCATATTACAGAACTCTTGTTTTCTATTTGAAACCCTAAAATCCAAACCCCAATCTTTTGTATTTTCTAAAGTGATGAAAAAACATTTGATAGATGAAGGTGTTCATAGTGAATCCAATAATCAATACATTTCATGATCATATATAATAGTCCTTTAGGGGAATTTCATTGACTTTGAGTGGTTATTTCATCTAATATACTCTTAAATCAAACCATATATTTTCACAGCTTTGAATATATTTTTAAAAGTGAATATACCATGTATTATTTTGTTGATGATGAAAAACAATTTTATGATCATTCCAAATTTGGTTTTGGGGACATAGAGGACATTTTTTTCAGAGGTAATAAATTATGATTTATTAGTTTCCTCTATTAAAATAACTAATATTTTCTAGTGCCCCCATAAACGTTTTTTTTAATATTTTGTCTATTAGATATTCTAACCATAATTTTGAGTATATTATGTCTTATCTTTTTGGACCCACATTAAGAGAAAAGATGTTTGTTAAGGATCATGGGGATAACTAAAAGGTATTCATTAAATTCATTCATTATGGGATAATACTAATTATTTTTTTGTTAAATTAAATTCTATTTCTATATATGTATATAATTATTCAAATGTTAAGTTGCATCAATTTAATTTTTTATATATATGCTAAGTTATATGCAACATTTTCGTCAAAGAGAAGCATTAATATCTTTTATATGTATGGAAGGTTTGATTCTCGGATTTTTTATTATAAGAATACAATATTTTACATTAAAAAATCCATTATATTTCATCAAATTAATATTCATTTTTCTATGAAATTAAAAAAAAATGGATTTTTTATTACCTAAAATGGAAAGATGATGTCGGTTTGTGCAGATGACCAATAGGAATCTAGTAGTAATTATTAGGGGGGAATTTTACTTGAAAATAAGATGGGTCAATATGATTTCATGATGAAGAATTTGATAATCAAGAACATAGGAAGTTGTTGAAGTAACATGGGGAAAAATTTAGGGTAATGTAAGTGAACCACCACCTACAATACGAGATGTTCATCATTATTCTAATGAACTTTCAAAAGAAGGGAAATAATGACTCTCTTGTAAAAAAGACTAGAAAAATATAAAGAAATAAATATATAATCAAGAGTCTGATTTTTTTATAGTACAAGCGGTAAACTAAAATAGTTTATTTGTGTGACAACTACTACTGTAGAAAAACCAATAGAAAATAAAGATGGGCATGAAGCTTATGCAGATGATTAGGTTGAGGAGACTGATCAAAGGGGTGATAAATTTCCCTCTAATATAGTTTAGAAAACAAGAATAATTTAAAATCAAATAGTATTTTGTACTAATGAACATTTGGAAAAGGATGCAAGTGAATCTTGTGAGATGACTAAATTTCTTGGCTTATTTTCATTATCTTCCACTAAAGAGGATAAATTCGTGTCTCTAGATGTAGTTAATGTTGGAAAACCATCTCAAATTCAAGAATAATAATAATATGATTCTATTAATTCTCAAAATAAATATGTGTTTTGTAAATTTAATTTGATGAAAGAAGATAATTAAACCATGAAAAGTGATCTAGATGTATCTAAGAGATATTTAGTGGATTTGAAAAGATCAACTATTACAAGAGGATAATTGGAATAAGATAAAAATCATCTGAATATTCTCAAATAAAATTCTATTTTAAAATTATTATAATGAATATCAAATAGAAAATTTTGATCAGATTGGGATTCTCAAGGAATAGTATTTTTCAAATTAATATTTTGGTGATTTAATAAAATACATGGGAATTCAATTAGATTAACTAATAATTAGATTATTTTTGTAAGGAATTCTACTTCTATTCATTACACATCTCTAGATTTTCTAACATTGTTAGAGCCTATTACTATGTCTATGTCTTTTATTAATGATAGGATATAGAGGCTTCAATGTGATATTGATCCACTACATGTTTTTTTGTACAACACAAAATACCTTTAGGGTAAATTAAAATCATTTGAGACAAGTATTAAACATATTCTAAATTAGAAAGTAATATAATTAATTAGTTTTTCTATAATGAATAAAATTTCCATGTGTTTTTAGGGTCAATTTGAGTGAAATTATGGAAATGGGATAGGGCTCGAAGCAGTTTATGAAACATTGGTCTAAGATTTTTAACCAAAATTTTGAAAGAATTATACAATAGATGAAGGATTTTTATTAGATTTTTATAATAACATACACAACTGACACATCATCTAAACACGATCTTTCTCCTTCATCTTGCCCTACCTCTTATCTATTTTACTCAACTATTTATTTCAATCATATAAAATTCTTTAATAAAATTATTATTTTTTATTTAATTTTTTTTATTTATATCTGTTTCTCAATCAATATTTAGTGACTAAAAAATAATCATATGTGTCTTAAAATAATAATATATTTACTTCAAGTTTAGTGATACATTAATTTTGTTATAAACCATTTACAATACTTTATTTTTTATATCACAAAAATGGGGAAAATATTTGGGTAAAAAAACCTTTTATTGACTATAATATATTTACCAAAGAGAATAAAATAAATTTAATTTAGTATTATAACTAACTATTCATTAAAATAAATATCTTTTTTTAGGTTAGCATATAATTTTTATCATAAAGTTTTTATGATGTTCTTTTTTATTCTTAGTTTATAAAAAATTAAATGAGAACTATAATTTTGGTTATATCAGACTCTGTTTTATTTTTGTTTTCATTTCTTATATATTCTAGATGTTTTTTTTGTATATGGGTTTTCTGACCATCAAATAGGGTGAGGTTGTTGGGAATGTATTTCCTCAACAATAATCTATGAATATTGTTGATTTTCATTCTCAAAAATACAATTGTCTGTTTAACTAATGAAACTAAATTATACATCTTTTCAGAATTATTTATTGACCAATTCATATTATTTAGGATTTAATTTTTTTATCTAAAGTGTTTATGATATGTTTTTAAATAGTCTAGAAACATTATTCAATACACTACATTTATAAGAAAAAAGTATGGTTCTTAGAACCTACATTTAGATTAAATATATGGATTACATATCCTATGTTGTTGTTAAAGTATGGATTAAGAACCATACCTTTTTGAAGAAATCCTAAATTTTAGAAAATAACATAAGGATCAATAACCCAACATTTTGAAGAAAACTGCACATTGTCAAACATACTTTTTAAGATACCCAATGTATGAATTATTCAAGGATAGAGTTTTAATTTAAGCTATTTTCTTGGATTTCTACAATAGTCTCACGTAAATATAATATATTTTCAAATATTATTAATGGATGATTCAAATAATCATGATTAATAGAATAAATAATTCAAATTTCTAGGGGAATTTATTACATTATTTGAGAATTTTAATTTCAGAATATCAAAATTTATCATGAGATAATCTTGGATCATTTCAACAGAAAAAATTATATATTTTTTGATAACAACAAAGGGTCGTATAATTTATATAATACAAGAGTTTTTTAATATGACTTCTATGTTATTTTGAAGATATAAACTTTATATACATACATGTTATTATCTTCTTTAGTGTATTTTTAATCTATTTTCATTGATAATTTTGTTTTTTCTATATATTTAATGATGACAATATTCAACTAAGACATCTGCAATGATTTTATTTTTTTAAGACTCTTATATTTGAATAATAATTTTGATTAACTTATATTTGGTATTGTAACTTTGAGATAAATCTATCTCTCAATCAAATCAATTAATCTTGATTTCATATCATACCAGCTTCTCTTACACAGTTGTGGTGGAGTTTCATCTTCTTGTACTAAGCTATAGATGTTTTTGGTTCCCTTTAAAATATCCAGAAGTCCCTTTTTAATCCTTTTTGAAAAGGTGTAAACTTCTAGTACTCTGTTTCAAAGGTCTTGTGATAAAAAAGACTCATCTAGTGAAAATCACCAAACTTGTTGAGGGTGTATTGGTGGATTGGACTATGGGTTATTTATGGCCTAAACCACAATAAAAAATATTGTTTATGCTTTTTTTCAATAAATAAATTTTATTAAATAAAAGGACACTATATATCTTCATTTCATATGATGAGGGATAAAATTTTACTTTTCCAAAATTTATAAAAGAACACAATTCCCCCTATCTTATGTACATTTTTATAATTATGACCTAAAAACAATATCTCAAGGAAGCCCATGTGGTGTCGTGGGGTTATATGTCTTAAATAATATAAACTATGTAGATATTAAAACATCAAATATTCCTCAAAAACCCATATATTTTATTATGAAAGTCACTAAATCGTGATGATCTATTAAGGGAACAAAACACACACATGTCTATCAATACCATACCAATAAAAAAATATCCGATCTAAAAATATAATAAACCTGTGTAACACTACATGAACATTTTTGTAAGATCTCTAACATTGTATAATGGGATATTGCCAATTTTGGAACATTTTTTACCCTATCATATTCCCTTAGAATTGGGTAATATTGAATCAATGAATAGAGGAAATTTTTTCCCATGTATGTGAGAGGTATGTTGACCCTATAAAATCCATAGTTGGAGGATATCATAAAAGGACTATGTAGAGGTCGGGTGAATAATGACCTTACCTAATGATGGTGGTAAAACTACACTATGGAACACCCACAACCCTAGGGAGGGTTACTAACCCCAATAATACTCAGATCATTTAACTAGGTCATAATCATCAGTACTATGGATCTAAATATATAATGTACCTATATAAAATTGTAAATACAATTTTATTTTCAATATGAAAATTCCATTGTGATCTATATAAAAAAATACTCTGGAAAAGGTATTTATTATCAAAAATAAACATCCTGGGAAAAAGAAACAAAATAAAAATCATATAAGAAATAGTGGTTTGTGTGGTAGCCTCTGTGAATGTCATGTGTCGCCTGAGGGTTGGTGGTGTAAGCTATGTAATTTTTATGTTTCTAATTATAACTTATTCTATATGATCATTTAGTTCCCACATGCACCATATTAGATGGTGGGGCCTCATTATATCTGACCTGACCCAAACAGTTACAGGTTGGGCAAAGTATCCAGCGCAACTGGGTCTGGACAACTAGGATAAGAACACTATCCACCCCATGGTAATTGGTTGACTCAAATTGTGTAATCCATCATGTATCTTGAATATTAACAACCCTTATTATTATTATTTCAGTTTTTTCAATTGTAATATCCCACTTCTATTGGATTCTGATGTCTTCATCACTCCATCACCAATACTAGTTATTATTGCAGCTTGAACTCATTACTACTTATAACCTCCTACACTGCCACCATAACTATACTACCATATCCCTATTAATTATTCCTAGACATTAATAAAAAATTATTAATTTTGACACCATCTCACAACACTAATCCACTATGAATACTATTTGTCACCGCACCACATTCCACTACTGTCTTTACATGTGTACCTTCACCTCTCACCCATACCACCAAGCCAAACATCCACCTCCACTATTTTTGTCCACTACTAGGTCTCGTGACCCATCATCCCCATATGTTAGAGAGAAGATAGAAAATATAGTGGAATATAGTGATAAATATTGAGAGATATGAGAGAGGGAAGAAGGGGGGTTATGGAGTATGTTCATGCCATTATCAGCCATAATCACCATTCTATAAATGAATCCAACATAGAGCATCACATATCCATAAAAAATAAAAATAGGGTAATATTATTACATTTAAATAAAATTGTGTTAATTTAATTATTTTAGAATTTTTTACAATTTCTAATATTTTACATTAAAATCATAAATAATATAGAAAAAAGAATAATAATCCCTACTATTAAAATTTATTTCTCCTTTAAAAATGTTGCATTATAATCTATTTCAATCTCCATTATAGATGTGAATTTTTATATTTTTCTTATTAACATACTCCACGAATCTCAAATATGAGGAATTATATGTCTAACTCTAGGATCTGTAGATTAATATTCATAAATATAATTAATTACTATGTATAGCATTTTAGTAGTACATATAATAATTTCTTAATAAATTAATAATTTACCCTAATTATTTTATTCCATTTTAGATAGTTAATCCTTGCGGATATAATGATAATGAATAGTATATGGACCCTAAGTTAAAACAATTTTTTTATGAAAACACTTGGATAGGGTCCTCTTACTTGTGTCTTTTTAAGATTATTTTTAAAATTCACCAGAATCCACAAGTGGGTGATAAAAATAATAATTTAAAATTAAGATATTTTTATCAAGGCCCCATGTAATGACCCAATGTTTTTCATTGAAAATTCCCTTCATATAATTATGTCATAAAATAACATGAAAACACAACATAATGAACTACAAAGTGATAATTGACCTTTAAACATAAGTTTTTCACTTCCGTGTTTGGAATTTTTAAAATCTGACATACACGGTTGTGTTCAAGATGATTTTTGGAGTCTAATGAAACAAAGATATTTTTTGGTTATTGGTAACATACCCTTATGAATAGTGATATACCCTAATGAATAGTATCCTTAGCTATGATAGTATAAAAATAATATCCATGTGAAAATATGATGTACGTATATTTTAGAATAAGTAAATGAATGTTTTAAAACTATTTTTAGTAATAAACCATGATTTTAATTTAATATTAAATTTTCTACACGTCGAAAATTGGTTTGGGAAATTTTTTGGGATATTTCTGAAATACATAAATTTTTATGAATAGTGAAATACCGTAATTTACAAAAATAAGCTAAATAAGCTAATTATGGAGTAATGTGCCGTGTTCTGCTGATGTAAGAACACTTGGTTTGGGATAACAAGATAAAATTAATATTCTTGGTCATTCAAGACTCATTATTATTTGTCTTAGGGGAAATTAAAAAACTAATGAATTTTGTATTAAGGAAACCCCTCTCCCCTCCACTATAAAAACCACCCTTCACACCCTCATTTCCTCACACCTCTCAAGCTCCAAGCCTTCTCTATACTCTACCCAAACATCTTCCTTAGCCCCTCCCACACTTCCAATAGCATTTGGTCTCATCAAAAGACAAAGCCTATCTTCATTAAAGAGAATATCAAGAGGAATATTTAAGATGTAATTTCTCTCCCTCTTCTCCTTTAATTATCTTTCAAGTTCAAGTTCATTTCTTGATCTCTCTCCCACCAATATTCATCTAAATGGTATTTTAACTCCATTATTATACATATAAGGTAATTTTATGATTATAATGGGATATTATATCATCCAAATCCCTTTAACTCTTCCTTTTATTTTATTAAAGAGAACACTGTTCGTGAGGTGTTAATTTTTCACCTTCAAGAACGACAAGCATTCTTCATCCATTTCTACCTTCAGATCATGTCATGAAACCATTTTTATGGTTGAACCAGATTTTTTTATATATATTATTTCATATTTAATGTTCTGTAAATAACCTATGGACATATTACTAAGTGATAAGTTAAAACAAGTTCATTGTGATCGAAAAACCTCCCATATTAACCCAAATAATCATCATTAATTATTATCTAATGATTCATTCAAATGGATATAATATGATTCATTATAAGATCATTAAATATATTGTAATATCATTAAAAGCATGTAATATCAGTTCTGGATGTTTACCCATGTTCTACCCAAACTTCAATTTAAGAATACAAGTGAACCACTCAAGAAAACCATAAAAACAAACATTCCCGAATAATGTTTTTATACTCTATAACTCATCCAAAGGCACATAAAATCACATAATGAATCCACAATGAACCATATTAATGCACAAAATGTTTTTGATTTCTAATTAATGAATATAATTTCATTATACTGGACATTAAGTAGAAGGAATCATTCAGATACAAGGTAAGGGGAAATTCTCAAACCCAATTTTATTTCTTCAGGTTCTCCCTCTTTCACTCAATTTTTGATATGGTTACTCCTTAAAAATAATTTTTTTGTCACTGTATTTTATTTTCTAGGATATAAATTCTCATCACTATTTTTTTTTCAAACAAAATTTTTACAAAAGAACTCTTCTTCTAAGAACTCACCATTTACGTCTCATTCAAGGTTGATGGTTCTTGTATCAAATATGTTATTCCATATTTATTTTGCGAACAAAAAGTTTATTAATGTGTTCTTTTGAGATGAAACCCATTCCTTTCCATGGGTTATTTATGTTCATCATTGATTTATGTGCTATGTGGATTTCATGATAATGATAATATTATGATGTGATGGGTGCGCCCAGAATTATATAGTGCAATATGAATGTTTGAATGTGACTAGTGCGCCCGAAATTATACAATGCTTTAATTCACTGGGTAAAGTGATGAATCTCATGATTAAATGTGAAATTATGAGTGAAAAATATGCTATCTTGTTTCAAAATTATGTGTGGTAGTTAACCACTAAGACATAATATTTCATTTGTATACATTGCCACATTTCAAGTCTTATATTTATGCTTCCTCTCATGTTCATGATCTTTTTCCCATGTTATGATTATGCTCACCCCATGATATATTGTTCTTATCTATTCTCTTACTAGGCTTCTAGATCACCCCTTTTTATGTATATCCTCAGGTTGCTACATGTACTAAGGAGAGGACAAGTTCCAATAAGAATCTAGATAAGAAGAAATTAAAAAAAATGTTTATGCTTGATGTTGTAATTTTTATGTATGGTCCTAGTTTTACCAAAACAGTAAACCTTTGGATCCTGTATATGTAATACAATTATGTTTTTTATCTTTAAAATGATGTAATAGTAATGTAAGAAAAGTTTGGGTCTCTATAGTTGGTATCCGAGGAAGGGCTTAGTTAATTTGGGAATTAGGATTAGTGAACCCTAGAGAAAACCTCTAGCATGAGACTATGTACAAAATGCACACAAGACTAAGTAAACATATGAACATAAGAATATTTACATATGGGCCCCATATGTTATGTTTTTAGTATAAATTGTTCAAATGAATAAGTTATGTATTCATGAATTGTTTACTTGTGTGTTGTTCTAAATTTTTTTATTTTAGAAAATGGTGGGAACCAAGAGATATCAGGCCAACAACTCATGCAAGGTCCAATGAAACGATTTCCCGAATGACATCCACAATGATTTGGGAGGTGGAGTTTATAAATTAATGGTGATTCTTTCCCAATTATCTCGGGTTATGAACAATAACCATAATAATGGAGAACATAATCCTTCACTACAGAGAGAGAAACTTGCTATCTAATGTTTTATGCGGAAACAACCACCGATGTTTAGGGGATCATCCAATCCACTAGTTGCGGAACAGTGGGTCAACTCCATGGAGAATATCTTTTCTATCCTTTACTATTCTCAGATAGAGAATGTGACCCTATCCATTTATCATCTAGATGGAGAAGCCGATCAATGGTGGGATATGATTAAGAACACCAAGCCAAGGGAGGAAATTAAAGAGATCGAATGGGAAGAATATAAGATAATGTTTCTTAACAAGTATTCCCCAAGAAATCTTTGCTCGAAGATGGAGAGATAATTCAAAGAGATTATGAAAAACGAAGGAGAATTTTTCAAAACCTATGAAGCTAATTTCACAGGGCTTCCAAGGTACGCTTCGGTTTTTGTTATCAACAATGATAGAAAAATTGCTAGATTATTTAGAGGATTAAAACCACACCTTTTAAAGGCTCTTGCAATTCGATAATTTCGGAGTTATGAAGAATTTGTTTGATTTACCCTCAAATTAGAGATGGAGTTTAGAGAATGGTCCCATGGCTATGGGGATAAGAAATTAAATATGGAGTTTCAAGCTAGAGGATCTAATGACAAAAGTGGGAAGAAAACTCAATGACCCACATGCCAAAAATGTGGGAAGATGAAACATGGGAACTGCCTCAATGGGATGGGGAAATGCATTAAGTGTGAGAAATAAGGACACCATGCTCAAGAGTGTCGAAAATACATGAAAAGGAAGGAGAATGTAGCCGATGAAAGGAGATAACCACTCATGGTTCAATGCTATAACTATAGGGAGCTATGGCACTATGCAAACCAGTGCACTAAACCTCGAGTTCTCAAGGGTAATCAGCGTCAGCAGCCACCAAATCCAAATGAAAAAGGGAATGCTTATTCCATCACTACTATGGAGGTGGATCATGATATTGAAGTCATACAAGGTACACTTCTTATTCAATCAATAATGTCAAAAGTCTTATTTGATTCTGGTTATACGCATTCCTTTATATCTTGCAAGTTTCTTAGAACTATAGAATCGAAGCCCCAAAACCTTGAAGTATAGATATCTGTAAAAACATCAAGTGGTGAAATCATTGCAACCCAAGTGTTTGACTGCTCTCCTGTTGGCATATGTGGGAAGATTCTTCCATAAAATATTGTAATACTTCCTTTGGTGGAATTCAATTCTATAATGGGAATGGATTGGCTCTAATTATATAGAGCACATATTAGCTTTCGAGAAAAAGAAATATCTTTTCTTATTCCGAACCATTCCATGATCCTCTACAAATGAAAGGAAGATCATTAATCTCCATTGACAAATCCTTCAATGGTGTGGGTGTTGATTTCCTATGAAGAAGAAAACCTCACCCAAATGGTTGAGTCGAAGGAAAGTGCCATCCTTGAGGAAATGACCATCATGAGGGAATATGGTGATGTATTTCTCGAAGAGTTACCCGGAATTCCCCCGAATCATGAGGTAGATTTATCAATTAAACTCATACCCGGAGCTACTCCTATCTCGAAGTTTCCCTATAGGATGGCTCATATCGAACTAGAGTTAAAGAATCAACTGCAAGAGAATCTGGAAAAAGAGTTCAGACACCCTATTACATCTCCTTGGGGTGAGCCAGTGCTCTTTGTGAAGAAGTAGTATGGAACAATGTGGTTGTGTATCGATTATCATGAACTCAACAAGATCACCATAAAGAACAAGTATCCTCTTCCAAGAATTGATGACTTGTTAGATTATTTAAAAGGATCACAATACTTCTCAAAGGTGGATCTACATTCTAGATATCATTAGGTAAAGTTGAATAAGGAAGATATTCAGAACACTACCTTCCAAACAAGGTATGGGAACTATGAGTTTTTGGTGATGCCCTTTAGACTTACTAATTCCCATGAAATATTCATGGATTTGATGAATAAAGTCTTTAGACATTACCTTTAAAAATTTGTGGTATTTTTTATTGATGATATTCTCATCTAATCTATGATAAAGGAGGAACATGAAGAACATCTAAGACTTGTGTTAGAGAAATTCAGAAAGGATAAGTTGTATGCCAAGTTCAGCAAGTGTGACTTTTGGATGAAACAAGTCATGTTCTTGGGATATCTGATCACAAGTGAGGGAATTTCAGTGGATCCTTAAAAAAAGGTGATTGAGGAATGGACTAGGCCATCTTTTGTCACAGAAATCAGTATTTTTATTGGATTAGCTGGGTACTACTGACGTTTTGTGAGAAACATCTCACAATTATCAAGCCCACTAACTAAGTTAACAAGGAAAGGGGTAAAGTATGTTTGGATGTAATAATGTGAGGGAATATTCAAGGAGCTTAAGAGAAGGCTGATCACTACACCTGTACTCACACCACCGAAAAGTGGATAAAGTTTTTTGATATACAATGATGCTTCAAAGAAAGGATTGGGTTGCGTACTCATGAAAAATGATAATGTGACAGCCTACGCCTCACGACAGTTGAAGATCCATGAGCAGAACTACCCGACGCATGATCTAGAACTAGAATCCATGATTGTTTCCTTGACAATCTAGTGGCACTACCTTTATAGTGACAAGTGTGACATATAAACCGACCACAATAGCCTAACGTATATATTCACACAAAATGAGCTCAACATGGATCAAAGGAGATGGATAGAGCTAATCAAGGATTATGAATGCTCTATTCACTACCATCCTAGATAGCTGTACAAGGTAGTTGATCCTCTAAACAGAAAATAACCCACTACTCTATCCATGTTACGGATTGAGAAAGACCCTATCTTCTTGGATATGCAAAGAATGAATTTTTAAATCATAAGAGCAAGGGATACATACTACCTTTCCCAAATGATTGTGCAACCATCCATCCAGGAGAGGATTAAAGAAGCACTAAGGGATGATGTGGAGATAAAAAAAAGGGTGAATGCAGTAAAGGAAGGGAAGCTGCCAGAGTTCCATATTGATAATGATGGTGTGATTCCGTTTGGAATGTGGCTTTGTGTGCCTTCATCACCTGGGATAAAGAAAGGGATTTTGGATAATGCACATATCTCAATATTCTCTATCCATCCTGGGAGTACCAAAATGTACCATGATCTCCGAGAACACTTCTGGAGGGATAACATGAAGAAAGAGATTACAAAATATATATCAAGGTGCTTGATATGTCAGCATGTTAAAGCTGAGTGACAAAAGTCCAAAGGAATGATGCGGCCATTGCCTATACCGATGTGGAAGTGGGAAAATTTTACTATGGACTTTGTCACGGGTCTCCCGAAGACATCGAAGGGAAATAATGCAATATGAGTTGTGGTTGACCGACTCACAAAGACTTCCCATTTTATCGCTATTCAGGAAGATCTCTCACTTGAACAACTTGAAAAGATATATGTGAAGGAAGTGGTGATACTGCATGTTATTCAACCCTCAATTTTCTTTGAACATGATCCAAGGGTCACATTTAAATTCTGGAGGAGCCTTCAACATGCTTTGAATACTGAATTAAATTTCAGCATGACCTATCACCCCCAAACTGATGGACAGTCTGAAAGGACTATTCATAAACTTGAAGATATTCTAAGAGCCTGCTCTCTAGAATTCAAAGTTGGATGGGATTAGCATCTCCCATTGGTTTAGTTCTCATACATTAATAAATTACACTCCAGTATTCAGATGGATCCATATGAAACGCTGCTTGGAAATCAATGTAGAAGTCCAACCTGTTTGGACGAAGTTGGAGAAAGAAATCTATGTGGATGTGATCTTGTGCAAGAGATGATAGAGAAGGTTCAAGTCATCCAGAAACATATCAAATCTTCTCAGAGTCGGCAAAAGAGCTACGCTGGCAACCTTCGAAGGGAATTGGACTTCGACGTTGGAGATAAAGTCTTCCTACGAATATTTCTATGGAAGAGAGTCATGAGATTTGGGAAGAAAGGGAAGTTAAGCCCAAGGTATATTGTCCCATTTGAGATCCTTGACTGCATAAGAGTCGTGGCCTATCATCTTTCACTTACACCAAATATGGCTCAAGTTCATGATGTGTTTCATGTATCTCTAGTGAGGAAGTACATACCAGACCCCTCACATGTACTAAACTCAGAGGTGGTGCAGCTGGAAGATGATCTCTCCTATGAGGAGCAGCCAGTAAAGATTATGGATCTGAGAGATAAGGTTTTATGCAACAAGAAAATCAATATTTTCAAATTGTTGTGTAGGAACCATAAGTTTGAAGAAGCAACTTGGGAACCAGAAGAGGCAATGAAGGAGAAACACCCTCACCTATTTTTGTAATGTGAAATTTCAGGGGTGAAATTTCTTAAGGGGGGGAGAATGTAAGGACCCAAAGTTTTTTATTGAAAATTAAATTCTTATAGTCATGTCATAAAATAACATGAAAACACAACATAATGAACTACTAAGTGATAAGTGACCTTTAAACATAAGTTTGTCACTTCTGTGTTTGGAATTTTAAAAATCCGATATACACGGTTGTGTTCAGGATGATTTTTGGAGTCTGATAAAAACAAAAATATTTTTTGGTGAATAGTAACCTACCCTTATGAATATTAACATTACCTTATGAATATTGATATACCCTAATGAATAGTAACCTTATCTATGATAGTATAAAAATAATATTCAAGTGAAAGTATGATGTACCTATATTTTAGAATAAGTAAATGAATTTTTTAAAACTATTTTTACTAAAAACCAATGATTTAAATTAAATATTAAATTAATCATATTTATAAAATTATTTTTGAAAAATGGACTTCTTTTTTGGATTCTACACATCAATAAATGGTTGGCGTAAATTTTTGGGATTTTTCCAAAATACTTTAATTTTTATGAATAGTGAAATACCGTAATTTACAAAAATAAGCTAAATAAGCTAATTATAGAGTCATGTGTGATGTTCTACTAATGTAAGACCACTTAGTTCAGGATCACATTATAACATTACTATTCTTGGTCATTCAAGACTCACTATTTCTTGTCTTATTGGAAATTAATAAACAAATGAATTTTATATTAAGCAAACCCCTCTCCCCTCCACTATAAAAACCACCCTTCACTCCCTAATTTCCTCACACCTCTCAAGCTCCATGACTTCTCTAAACTCTGACCAAACATCTTACCTAGCCCCTCCCCCACTTCCAAGAGCTTCTAGTCTCATCAGAAGACCAAGCCTAGCTTCCTTAAGGATGATCTCAAGAGGAAGATTTAAGAGGTAATTTCTCTCCCTCTTCTCATTTAATTTCCTTTCAAGTTCAAGTTAATTTCTTGATCTCTCGCCACCTATCTTCATCTGAATGGTATTTTATCTCCATTATTATACATCTATAGTAATTTTATGATGTTAATGGTATATTATATCATTAAACCCCCTTTCCCTTTTCCTTTTATTTTATTAAAGAGAACGTTGTTCGTGAGGTGTTAATTTATCACATTCAAGAACAACAAGCTTTCTTCTTCCATTTGTACCTTCAGATCTGGTCATGAAACCATTTTTTTGTTTGAAAAAAAAATTATATGTATTATTTCCCATTTATAGTTCTGGAAATAACATATGGTCATATTACTAAGGGATAAGTTAAAACAAGTTCATTGTGATCGAAAAACCACCCAAATTAACCCAAATAATCA
This sequence comes from Viscum album, assembly GCA_963277665.1. Classification (NCBI taxonomy): domain Eukaryota; kingdom Viridiplantae; phylum Streptophyta; class Magnoliopsida; order Santalales; family Viscaceae; genus Viscum; species Viscum album. The sequence goes on along the minus strand of OY728161.1, from coordinate 1,541,462,329 downwards.
TCATTTAATTCTTATCTAATGATCCATCCACGTGAATAGAATATGATTAATTATAATATCATTCAATATACTATAATAGAATTTATGACATTTAATATAAGTTATGGATGTTTACCCTTGTTCTACCCAAACTTCAATTTAAGAATACAACTGAACCACTCGAGAAAACCATAAAAACAAACATTCCCAAATAATGTTTTTAAACTCTATAACTAATACAAAGGCACATGAAATCACATAATGAAACTATAATGAACCATATTAATGTGAAAAAGTTATTGGATTTCTAATTAATGAATATAATTTCATTATTCATGACATTAAATAGAAATAAGCATTCGGATACAAGGTAAGGGGAAATTCTCAAACCCAATTTTCTTTCTTCGGGTTCCCCCTCTTTCACTCCATTTTTCATATGGTTACACTTTAAAAATAATTTGTTATTCATTTTCTTTCCTTTTCTAAGCTATAAATCTTCATAATTATTTTTTATTTCAAACAAAATGTTTTCCAAAAAAACTATTCTTCTAAGAACTCACCTTTTACTTCTAATTCAAGGTTGATGGTTATTGTATCACGTATGTTATTCCCTATTTGTTTTGGGAACCCAATGTTTATGAATGTGTTATTATGAGATGAATCCAATTCATTTACATGGTTTAGCTAGGTTAATCATTGATTTATGTGCTCTTTGTCATTCATTATAATGACAATATTATGATGTGATGGGTGCGGCAGGAATTATATAGCGGAATATGAATGTTTGAATGTGACGGGTGCGCCTGGAATTATACAGTGCTCCAATGCATAAGGTAAAGTGATGAATCTCATTAGTAAATGTTAAATGATGTGTGAACAAGATTCTACCTTGGTGCACAAGTATGTGTGGTAGTTAACCACTAATACATGATGTTTCATTTTTATACATTACCACATTTCAAGTCTTATATTTATGCTTTCTCTAATGTTAATGATCTTTTTCCCATGTTATGATTATGCTCACCCCATTCTATATTGTTCTTATCCATCCTCACACTGGGCTTCTAGATCACCCCTTTTGATGTATTTCCTCAGGTGGCTATATATACTAAGGAGAGGACAAGTGCCAATAAGAAGTTAGAGGAGACGAAATTAAATAAATGTTTATGCTTGATGTTTTAATTTTTATGTATGGTCCATGTTTTCCCAATACACTAAACCATTGGATCCTCAATTTGTAATACTATTACGTTGTTTATCTTTAAAATGATGTAATAGTAATTTAAGAAAAGTTTGCGTCACTATACTCCACCATTAGAGCAATTCCATATTAGTACAACCTGGTTGTAGTCACCAAAACTCAAAATCAATGAATCCATTAGAAACATATTTCTAAATTTGATTTCATGTGTAATTATACTATATTACCCTTGGTTAGGCCCTAGGGTTCAATAACTCCAAACTTTGTTTTGTCTTGACCATGAAAATTTTGGGTCACAACATCAGTGGATATACAACTCCATTTTTATTAATTTATTTAAAAATTTAAAACATTATCTTCTATTTATATAAAATAATTTTTATGTCACATGAAATATTTTTATGTGGGTGTAATGATGTTGCCACAACCCCCTAACCACAAGGCTTACCCCTCCTTGGCCAACAATGTGAGAAGGAAGATAGTGACCCCCATGTCCCGCCTCCAGTGGGCCCCTGGTTGGAGACTAACACTGATGGTATTGTAAACACACAAATGGGAGGAATTACCCTCTAAGATAACACATGATAACGAGTGAGATAATACAGACACCAACCAACTCCAACTCAGACTTCAGTATAAAATAAATCCAAAGTACACAAATTTTCTATCATACAAAACTACTACAACTGAAATAGAAAACTGCAAGTACCAAAGAGACGTAAAAATAGTAGTGACCACGTATCCCGGACGGCTCCTGCAACCCCAAGCTAGTAGTAACTAGACTGATGTCCAACCTACTCCAAGTGACCTGGAAAAAAAGATTATATATACATAGGGTGACTATAACAGTATACTCAGTAGGATCCTCCCTGAAGCCTCTCATGTAAAAGTAAATAAAGCATTCTAAAGCATAGTGAACAACAAGTGAAACTAACTCATCACCTAAATAGGTATTCTATGTTCCCAGCCTCACCATGGAAACTGTCACCATGTATTGCATAAAAGGGTATATAATATAATAAATAATATCAAGGGTACCCTACTACTACATACCCACTAGATTTCTACTTTTCCTTAATGTCACACGTCCTAAGCATCTCTCTCCAAAAAGGCTTGCTAGAAGACACCTGGGCGGAGCACCAAAATATGCACCTCATGCAGCAAATCCACCACATCTACATAAAAGAAGTAACTAGGTAGTTTTCAGGATCCACCATAGCTTGCACAATGTTTATCATATGTTGGGTATTAAATATAAAGCCACTATAGCTCATACACCGAGTAAGGGTCCTCAATCCATCATATCCTATACACATTACACCTATAGTAGTCCATAGGAAACTATATCCAGAATATATGTGTGTGGATAATTACAAGCCATTACAGCCCTCCACCCACATATATGGGGAAAACTAACGGTTCTTCCCACCAGTACAAGTAACTACCAAGAGAAGAGAGTGGGTCTAAATGGGTTAGTCATCCATCCATCCTCCCACCAGAATGCTGGAGAAAACACCCCCTATGGATCAGCATCCATAGGGTTTCAGTTTTCCTAATCGACGTGGTAGAGTAGCATATAAAAACGAAAAAATAATAAAATATAATATAGCTCACAACCACACTATAGGCATAACCTATTCTTAGACTCAATTACAGCTAACGTCTCTTGGACTCAGGGTTTCCACTTCAATGACTATGTATCATATAAGCACACAACCATTTGGAGGGAATTTTTACATTACTTCATTACCTTTTTACCAGTTTCACTTTACATTAATTAATTATCTAAACATTAATTAAACATTAATAATTCCACATTATATTTCATTAGCATCACACCTAAGTTCCATTATTCCTTTAAATTGTAACATCAACATTGCATCCCAGCAAGCTCCAACCACATCGGTTAACATCATTTATTCAATCATTTATTGAAAACATTATAACTTTACCATATTCCCATTCATTATAGAAAAAACATTCTAAGTTATTAAACGTAATGGGGATCTACTTAGAGAGTAGATGAACTACTCATCAAGTCTTTCCCACCTTTAGAAAGAGCATAGACCAATACTCCCTCGAGAAGCTAAACATGAAAAACTTGTGGTATACCCTGCATGAACTCTCCCCTTTTGGAAGGAGGGTAAGAAAACCAGCATCCTTGAGTTGTAGGGAAACTAATGAAGATAAACATTAAACAAGAATCAACAAGCATCTAAACATTCACATCCAACCTGTTTTGTCATCCCTGTAATCCTCCCCGACACCCACATTCCTAAACCGATGCATCTCTCCACTCTAGGCGTCAACTATTTCCACAACCAATAGGCCTCCCTATCCCCACATATCACAACAGCCATCCAAGCTCACATCACAACACAAGAATCAGGAAAACAAACATCATACCAACTAGGATCTTGTCCCTTAAACAAGAAAGAGGGCAACTCAGAACCCTATGAGGAAATATATTTTATGAAAAAACCAGTTCTATAATCCATCTGTAATTAACTGGTTCATTAAAATTAGGTTAAAACTATGGGAAACCTAAACATAAATCTATCATAGTTATCACAAATTGATTAAACATTCTTACTGCATCAATTTGATTAACATCAAATTATAACAATAACATACAGATTCATTTAAATTCCTATTTCTCTTTATCCAAATAATTATCAATTAATTCTGGATTTTTGTTATTTACCAATTTCATCAAGAAATACATTCAAACAAGAAAATCATAGATATGACACTCTCCAGTAAAAATAAAGTAAGTATCATATGATCGATATCAATTTATTTATCCAGTTAAAATATTTATTTTGTCAATTCCATTATGATTCGATGGGATAAAACATGCTAACTCTATAGTATCATGTAAAAGAATAGATAATCCATGAATACCCTTCCTCAAATGGTTTCCAATTATCATTGAAAAAACTAACAAACAAGATCATGATCACCTATTTGGGAGGATTGTATCCACCTGAGGATTCAGAGACACCATCACACTAGCCAACAACCAAGAAAAGTCCATTATGAACATGGAGATCACATTCCATAACATAAAAATGACAAATAGAAGGAAATTAACCCAAAATAACGAAGAAAAATCATACCTTATATCAATGATTGATCGATACTGTTTGGTTTCACCAAAATAGAGGTACAATTGCAGTAAGAAGAACATCAAGGGGAACTAGTCTAAGGAGGAATGTTTGATCACATGACTTCTATAAGAAGGAATGTAAGGTTCGAGTATCTCTCACCAAATAAAAATAAGGTAGAACAAGGGAGTAGGATATCTCATCCCATTAGATGATTTAACAAAGTAGTGGTTTAAGATACACTAGATTATCCATTAAAAGAGTTTCCCATTAAACAACATCTTTATACAATGTAAAGGCATACTGATCCTTAGGAAAATTAATATAAGAGTTATGGGATTTGAATCGGCCTTAAATCCCATAAAATAAGGATTTTAATATGTTTTTTGTCAAAAAAACGTTAAATCGAAATATATGAAAAAATATGGAAATTTGGAAAAGGAAATATGAAATAGTAACTGTGAGATAGTAATTGTGACACCATTTCTGTGACACCATTTCTTTGACACCGTATTTGTGACACCGTTTCTATGACACCCTTTCTGTGACACCTTTTATGTGACACCGTTTCTATGACACCGTTTCTATGAACCATTTCTGTTACACCCTTCCCGTGACACCCTTTTTGTGACACTGTTTCTGTGATACCCTTTCTGTGATACCGTTTCTATGACACGGTTTTTGTGACACCGTTTCAGTGACACCATTTCTGTGACACTTTTTCTGTGACACCATTTTTGTGATACCATTTTTGTGACACTATTTCTGTGACATCGTTTCTATGACACCATTTCTCTGACACTGTTTATGTGACACTGTTTCAGGGACATTGTTTTGGGGACACCATTTCTGTGACACCATTTCTGTGAAACAGTTTGGAGTTATGGAAAAGGAAATGTGATAGCATTTCGTGAAACTGTTTTTAATTTTGCAAAGGACATGTAACACTGTTTCATGAAGTAGTTTGGAATTTTGAAAAAGTGTTGGGTATAAGTCAACTTAACCTCCCAGAACACCTCAAACACTATATTTCAGTAAGGAATAAACTATATTGGTGTAGCCCATTATATCAGATAACTCTCCAAACATTATCATCCTTGAGAATCCAAATCAACCCCAAAAGGAAATAGAAAAGGGGTCGGAACGACAACCCATTGGGATACCTCTCAAAAGAGAGAAATCCAAAAAAAAAGCAATCTCATAAACATGAATGTTCTATAACCACAAAGTGAACATCATTACATGAAAAGAGTTAAACATCAAAAAACTCTGGGTACTGAGCACATATCTGTGACTCTCGTTCACAGGTACTCTCCTCCACACCATCGTGTCAACACATGACACAAACCCTGGGGATATAATGTTCGTGCAACACCTTCTCTTTGCAGTCTTAGATCTCCACTGGTCACTCCATGAATGTCACATCATCATCAATATCGATCTCTCCCCAATCGGTGATGTGAGAGTCATCATGAAGATAACAGCGGAGCTATGACACATGAAAAACATCGTCTATCTGGCTCATATATAAGTGAAGTTCTACTAGACATTCCATAAAAAACATGAGCAAACACCTTGAAAGGCCCAAAAAACTGGGGAGAAAGATTACTCTAATGACCAAACCTTCACTTCCCATAACGGGGAGTCACCTTTAGAAACATGTGATCCCCAGCATCAAACTCCAAAGGTCTCCTCCTTTGATCGTCATATGATTTCTGACAATCATGCATTGTCTAATCCTCTCACAAATTACCTGAACCATATCTTCAATATTCGACACTACATTTTGTCTAAGAATTGCTGACTCTCCAACCCCAGTCCAGCACAATGGAGAATGTAAAGGTTTCCCATACAAGGCTACAAATAGAACCATAACAATAGTAGAGTTAAAACTATTATTGTTATCAAACTCCACCAAGGGTAAGTGCCTTATACACGAACCACCAAAATATAATACACAAGATTACAACATGCCTTCAACAGTTTGGATAGTCTGCTTTGTCTGACTGTCTGTTTGCGGATGAAAATCAGTGATAAGGCATAACTGAGAACCAAAATCATGTTGGATACCTCTACAAACCCTAGTGGTAAAACAAGGATCTCGATCGGAAATGATCATCCTTGGGACTCTGTGGATTTTCACCACCTCCTTCAGATACTTCCTCGACAAAACATCCACAGAGCATGACTCATTGATCACTATAAAGTGGGATGATTTTTTTTAAATGATCCACTAAAACGAAAATATATTCATCTCTTCCCTGAGATCTAGGTTAACCAGTAAAATATTCCATTTATATGTCCTCCCACTTCCACTGAGGAATAACTAATGGATGGAGAAAACCATGGAGGACACAGTGCTTGACCTTCACATTCATGAAGAAAAAACATTGAAACACAAACATCAAAACTTTACTCCTCAACCTAGGCCATAAAATAAGACTCCTCAAGCCTTGGTACATATTTTTAACGCCATGATGCACCAATAAAGTCTAACTATGGAAATTTCTAATAACCTTCTCATGCATCGCCAATGGGACAAGAATCATTCCATGATACAACACCTAGTGTTGTTTATCCTCAGACCAACCATCAGGGGCCTTTCCACAAACAACTCGGAATGTCTAGACCTCCACTAATAGATCCCCCAACTGGGAATCTTCACCCTACTACACCTAATATGAATGCACCGTCATCTAAAAAACACATCCTTTGCCCTCAACTTCTCCCATATCAATATGTAATGTTGAATGTTATTCCATTACACTCTAGGAATCACCAGATTCATGCAATACATCACTAAGTGACTTCCAACTTAGCAAATCAGCTACTACATTACCCTCCCTAGTTTTATATGATAGTTTGATGTTGTATTCTTGTAAGAACTTCACCCACCAATGTTATTTCATGATTAATCCACGCTGAAAAAAAAATACCTTAGATATTTATGATCGGTGAAAACCACAAATCTCTCTCCAATGAGGTAATGTCTCTATAAATTCATAGCAAACACCACTTCTACCATCTCAAGATCATGGGTGGAATAGTTACATTCATGGGGACGCAACATCCAAGACCCATAAGAAACGACCAATATTTGCTGTATCAAAACACAACCTAACCCTAGATTCAAAGCATTACAAAAAAAGTAGTGCTAAGGCATAGTTGAGAACCAAAAGCATGTTGTAGACCTCTCTAGGACCTTGAGGTAAAATGAGGGTCTCAATCAGAAATGATCATCCTCGGGACTCTGTGGATTTTCTCTACTTCCTCTAGATACTTCCTTGACAAAAATTCCACAAATCATGACTCATTAATCTCTATAAAGTGGGATGATTTTTTAAAATATCCCGTACAAGACCAATAGAGTCATGTCTTCTCTTATCCTTTATGTTCAATTCTATTACAGGTGTCTCAACCTAAGGGAAATTGACTATGAAACTCATGTAGTAGTCTACAAGTCCCAGGAAACGTCACACCTATGACACTGTCTTGGGGGCTGCCCAGGACGAAACTACTTCTATCTTTGATGGATCTACAGATACTTCCAGTTGGGACACAACATCCCCAAAGAAATAGACTTATTGAGCCCAAAACTCACAATTTTAAAACATACCAAACAGTTGTTGTTGGGGAAGAACTCCCAAAAATGGCATGAAAATGCTCTGTATTCTCCTCCTCATACATGGAGTACAAAAGGATTTCATCGATGAAAATCACCACAAACTTATCCAGGAACTTGTGGAACACAGCATTCATCAATCCCATGATCACAACTGGAGAATTTGTCACACTGAATGGATTACAATGAACTCGTAATACCCATGACGACATCGAAAAGCAGTATTGGGAATATCCTCATCCATCACATTCATCTGATAATATCCTGACTGCAAGTCTATCTTTGAGAACCAAATTTGACCATTCAGTTGATCAAATAAATCATCAATTTGTAGAAGATGATAGCAATTCCTCAATGTCACTTTGTTCATGTGACGATAATTGATACACAACTGCAAACTTCCATCATCCTTCTTCACAAACAAAACTGGTGGACTCCGCGGTGACACACTTAGCCAAATAGAACCTCATTGTAACAAACCATAATGTTTTATACGTAGCTCTTGTAACTCAGAAGGGGCCATCCTATATGGAGACATATAGATAGTGGAATATCCTGGATGTAGCTCGATCCTAAACTCGATCTCTCATCGATGGGGTAATACTACAACATCTTCTAGAAAAACATTAGGGTACTCTTCTATGACTGTAGGAAATGTAACCTCTTAAACCTCTGAAGAACTCAGAATCAACTCAGCCATCAAGGATGATAATGACCGAACCCGCCTCTGACCCATCTGAGGGTCTCTATCTCCAACAAACATTGTGGGCTCTCCATCAGCATCAAATGAAACCACCTTCTTCCTAAATAAATCAATGATATCCTTAGCTGAATACAACCAATCGATGGAAAAGATGACATCATATGGTTGTATCAGTAAACATAGGAAATCCCCAAAGAATAGTGCTTCTCCAGCACTGGCTTACAATCTTTATATACATCAAACATGTAAGCTCGACCTCCAACTAGCGCAATCGATGCCAGGGGAATGGGAAGCCTCTTTACCTCAAGTCCCAAAGAATAGAAAATGTTAGGTAATATTAAGGAATGTGTCACCCTTAAATTAAACAAGGCTTACACCCAAGAATAAAACAAGAAAAGGGTACCTCAAATGATGTCAATCTCACCCAACACTGGAAAAGCTAAAGCATTAAGCTGACCACTACCTTCTCCACAACCTCTATAATCCTGATGATGACCACCTCCATGACCTCACTCTACTCTCTTAGGATGGGGAGAATCATAGGACAATCCTCAATCTTCCCCATCTGTTCTCTAGTAATCCAAAGTTGGTGTACCCTAATACTTCTACCTCGGCTATAACATCCTCAATGGAGGAACTTGGAGTGGAACACCTGGTGCATAATGACTACTCTGATTGTTTGGGCACTCTCATTGTTGATGACCTCGTCCCCCATAATAAAAACAATCTCTTAATCCCTTGGAATAGGCCTGAGAGTCGCCTCCCTAGGAGAAAATGAGATCCTGAGAGTCGGTTCCTACACCCCTCTGAATAGAAACACTTATTTATTGAATACTGAGAACCCCTAACCGTAGCTCAGCTTCATGAGTAATCATGAAGACTCCCCTCTCCTAACGATCCAGTTTGGTCCAATGTCCTCTTGACGACCTCTACCCACAGAAACACCTCAAGATATTTCTTCAGCATAACTGGGGTGACCTGTCATTGTATCTCTGGATGAAAATCCTCCTCAAAATGTCTCACCCTAGTCTCCTCATCAGGAAAAAGTCTGAAGCATATCATAAAAGGTTCCTGAAACAGATTCCAAAATCTCACACACTGGAGCTCCCAAGTCGAAGGGTAAGAAGCTCCTAGTGGCTGGACACCTTCGTAGTAGAAGAAAGAAACTCAACTCTGAACTTGTCTAGGAACACCTCCCATGAGATCGTAGACTCCTCACGATCCACGAGGAATAAGAACCACCACTGTCTCACTGCTCCATCAATCATAGTAACATCCAAAGACACCCTGCGCTCCTTATGAGCGCGGATCAAACTGAATCCTATATCGACCTCCTCCAACCGGTATTCTATAAATGCATCAGAAATAGATCCATTTTACTTCTATAGACTCTGGTGCTGAAATGCTCAGATTTTCCTCCTCCATGTTTCATCATCGTCAACCTCTACCATGCGGCGATCTGCTATTGCATCCTGCGGGATATCTTCTATGTGAACCTGTTGAGGATGTTTACATGGAGTGATACCTATAAAATAACAAAAAGTTATATCTCTTAAACCTAGAATATATAATACTCAACAATAATTAATTAATTTTTTTCTTTTATTCATTTATTAATTTTAGGTTAACTTATCCCAAGGTCTACCCATTCAAACACAAGCACAAAGAAGAATGATGCATGATCCTTTCCTAGGTCTCTACCCTGCAACTTCTATCACCTTGTTTAGTAGCCATTGAAAACAAAATGGTCTATGCATCAGATCATAGGGGACCCCAACCACTTATGTTTCAGCCTATCTCCAGTGTTTACATTACTTTATAAACTTAACTGACACTATTTCCCTACCAACCCAGGCAACCTTGTCAGTTCCTAACAATTAACTCCATCCTATCTGTCAACCAGACCTCTGATACCACCCTATCATGACCCCCTCCCCACAAGTTTCACCCCTCCTAGGCTGACAATGTGAGAAGGGGGATAGTGACACCCAAGTCCCACCTCATGTAGGCCCTGGGTTGGCGACTACCACCAAGGGTATAGTAAACACACAAATGGGACGCATTACCCTCTATGAAAACACATTATAAAGAGAGTGATAATACAGGCACCAATCAAATCCAACATATACTGCAATATAAAAGAAATATCATGTAAAAAAATGTGATGTCATATAAAACTACTACACCTGAAACAGAAAACTGCAAGTACCAAAGGGAAGAAAAAAATAGGAGCGACCACAAATCTCGAACAGCTCCAGCAACCCCAAGGTAGTAATAACCAGCCAAATCTCCAATCTGCTTCATGTGACCTAAAAATAGTATATATATTTATTGTTTGAGTATAATTGTATACTCAGTAAAATCCTCCATGGAGCTACTCAAGAAAAAGTAAATAAATCATGCTAAATCACATCGAACAACAACTAAAACTAACTTGTCACCTAAACAGGTATACTAATTTCTTAGCCTCACCATGGATACTCTCATCAAGTATTGAATACAAGAGTATATAATATAATAAATTATATCAAGGGTACCCCTCTACTACTTCCCCACTAGTTTTCTACTTTTCCCCTACATAGCACATCCAAAGCACCTCTCTCCAAAAATAATTTCCCGTAAACACTCAAGCAAGGAACCACAACATGAACCTCCTGCAACAAAACCACCACATCCTCATGAGAAAAGTAATCAGGTAGTTTCTGGGATCCACCACAGCTCGCACAACATGTATCATATGTCGGGTATTAAACCTCAATCCATTATATCCCATACACTGAGTAAGGGTCCTCAAGCCATCATGGACTATACATGTTACACCTATAGTAGTCCACTGAAAACTATGTCCTAAATATATATGTGTAAATAATAAAAATCCATTACATCCCTATACACACATATATGGGTAAAACTAACCATTTTTACAACTAGCACAAGTAACTACCAATATAAGAGAGCATAGCCAAAGGGGGTAGTTAGCCATCCATCCTCCCACTGGAATGTTGGGGAAAACACCCCCCCCCCTCCCACGGCTTAGAATCCCTAGGGTTTCTGTTTCCCTAACTAACAGGTGGATTAGTATATTGAAACACAAAATGTTCATAATATACTATAGCTCACAACCACACTTTTGGAATAACCTAGAATAAGACTCAACTATAGCTTGCATCTCTTGGACTCCCAGTGGCCACTTCTAAGGATGGGTATCCTATAAGAACACAACCGTTTAAAGATAATTATTACATTACTTCATTCCCTTTTTATATGTTTCACTTTATGTTATTTAATTCATTAAACATTATTTAACCATTAATAATTCCACATTAAATTTCAATAGAATCACACCCATGGTCTACGATTCCATTAAATTGTAACCTCAGCATTGCATCCTAGATAACTCCAACCTTAGAGGTTAACTTCATTTATTCAATAATTTATTAACAACATTATTACTTTTTCATATTCCCAGGAATTCTAGAAAAAATATTCTATGCTACTAAAGACAAGGGGGCTCAACTCGTTCTGTAGATGAACATCCTATCAAGTCTTTTCTACCTATAGAAAGAGCATAGACCCATCCTCCCTCGAGAATCAAAACACAGAAAGTTCATGGAATACCCCACATGTCCTCACCCCTTTTGGAAGGAGGGTAAGCAAAAAATATGCCTTGGTGGTGGGGAAAGTAAATAAGAAAAACAACCAACAAGAATCCACAAGCATCCAAACATTCACACCCATCTCGTTTCATCATCCACGGTGTTCTCACTGATACCCACATGAATAAAATGATGTATCTCACAACTCTAGGCATCAATTGCTACCACAATCAATGGGCGTCCCTGTCTCCACATATCACAACAGCCATACATGCTCACATCACAACAAAAGCAGCATGAAAACAAACATTGTATCATCTGTGCTCTAGTCCCTAAAACAAGAAAGAGGGTAACTCATAAACCTATAAAGAAATATATTTTATTAAACAACCAGTTCTTTAATACATCTTAAATTTACTAGTTCATTAATAGTAGGTTCCAACCATGGGAATCCTAAATAGAAAGTTATCATAGTTATCAAAAATTGATTAAACATTCTTACTTTATCAATTTCATTAACGTCAATTTATAACAACAACAACCAGATTCATTTACATGCCTCTCTATATTTATCCAAATAATTATCAAATAATTATAGATTTATTTTCTCTTCCAATTTTATAAATAAATACATTATAATAAGAAAACAATAGATATCACACTATCTATAAAAAATTATAGGAAGTTACATATGATCGATATAAATTTATTTACCTGGATCAAATTTTTATTATGTCAATTCTATTTTGATGCAATGGGATAAAACATGATAACTTTATAATTTCATGTAAAATAATAGAGAAGCAATGAATCCCCTACCAAAAAAGGTTTTTGATGCTCTTTGAACAGAATAAAAAAATATATCATAGTCACATATCTTGGAGGACTGCATCCACCCAATGATGTAGAGACACCACCACACTGGCCAACACCCAATAAAATTACATTAGGAACATGATTATTTAATTATATAATAGGTAAAGGAGAACAAAAAGAGATGAACCCAAAAGAACGATGATAGATCACACCTTATATCGAAGATTGATCGATACTGCTTAGTTTCACCAAAGTAGGGGTGCACTTGTGGCAAGAAGAACTTCAAGGGGAACCAATCCAAGGTGGAATTTTTTATCGCATGACTCCTACGGAAAGTAAGGAAGGGTTAGAGCATCTCGCACTAGAGAACAAGAAGGTAGAATAATGGAGGATGATATCTTGTCCCATTAGAAGATTTAAAGATGCAGCAGTTTAATATATTTTGGATTTTCCATTAAAAGATGATCGCATTAAATAATGTGTTTTGACCAAGTAAAGGAATCCTGATCCTTAAAAAAATTAATATATAGTTATCGTCTTTCAATCTCCATTAAATCCTTTAAAACAAGGATTTCAATGCATTTTTCATCAAAAATATGTTAAATCTTCGAATCTAGAAAAATATGGAAATTTGGAAAAGGAAATATGAATCATTAATTGTAATATAGTAACTATGAGATAGTAATTGTGACACCATTTTTGTGACACTGTATTAGTGAGACCATTTCCGTGACACCATTTCTATGACACCATTTTTGTGACACCATTTTTGTGACACCATTTATGTGACACCGTTTCTATGTCACCATTTCTGTGACACCATTTCGATGGAACTATTTATGTGACACCATTCCTGTGACACCATTTTTGTGACACTGTTTTTGTGACACCGTTTCTGTGACACCATTTTTGTGACATTATTTCTGTGACACTGTTTCTATGACACCATTTCTGTGACACCATTTCTATAACACCTTTTATTTGACATTTTTTCTGTGATACCATTTCTATGACACTATTTCTGTGACAGGGTTTCTGTGACACTATTTCTGTGACACTGTTTATGTGAAACTTTTTCTGTGACACCGTTTCTATAACACTGTTTCTATGACACTATTTATGTGACACCGTTTCTATGACACTGTTTCTGTGACAAAACTTCTCTGACACTGTTTCTGTCACTTTTTTATGTGAAAAATGTTTCTCAGACAATGTTTTTATGACACTGTTTTTGTGAAACCCTTTATGTGATACCATTTATATGACACCATTTCTGTGACATGGTTTCTATGACACCATTTCTATGACACCGTTTCTGTTACACTACTTCTGTGACACCATTTTGGTAACACCATTTTTGTGAATCATTTTAGAATTTGGGAAAAGTAAATGTGAAATAGTTTTATGAAATAGTTTGGGATTTTGGAAAAAGAAATGTGACACTATTTCATGAAAAAGTATGAAATTTTTTCAAAGTGTTGGTTGTAATTCACCTTGACCTCCCAGAAAACCTCAAACACCAGATTTTATCAAGGAATAAACCAGATAAGTCTTATACATTATAGATGTGGATCTATTAGAGGATGTTGAGATTTTTATTTTAAGATATTCCATGGAATTTTTAGATGTATTAAATTCGACTTTTGATAGGAGTAATTAATTGGAAATTAATGAAATGACTATTATTATGTTTTTTTAAATTAATGATTGGAATTAGAATAAAAGAATGGAAAATTTCATTTTCCATGTAATAAGTTTCTAATAGAATCTACATATACAATATTCTATTTCAAAGTTAATAAACCTCATTGATGGTATCATAATGGATCAGTGATGGAAAAAAGGAATGAGTTATAGAATGAATGATTAGTGGAGACCATTAGTGGATTGACGTATAGTGTTCATGCTGGAATCAATCTCGGTGACACAAATTCTAATCTCTTTAATATTTATTATTATTATATCAGAACAAAATTATTCCATGTTTTTTAGATAATAAATATTCATTTAAAGGAATTATTATGCGATTATATGAAACTAGGATAAATAATGAACATTGATTTGGTTAAATTATTATTTCAAATTTATAATAAAAATTGATATAAAATGTAAATTTATTATATTATTATAGAAATTTCTTTTGGGTGGAAATGGGTTATTGAAGATTATTGAAATATAATTAATTGTTTATTGAATATAAAATGATATAGATAGGAAATGTTGAATAGTTGAAATGAATTTAAATTCATGAAAATGAAGTTGATTATTGATTATAATTCACATATTAGTTTTTTTGGAATGTGTTTAGGGGAATATTTATGTTGATAATAATTTCATTGAATTTAAAAAATAATTTATTTATCCCCAATGTGAACATAAAGATCTGAATTTCTAAAATTCAATGTAAATAACTTAGTGGTATAAGGTTAGAATTTAAATACTTTAGCATGGCCCATTAAAATATTCCCAGGGTATCATGTCACTCAATGGAAGTTTATGTATTATTTTTCTTCATTATAAATGGATGATTCGTCATTATAATACAATGGGTTTTACCTTATATTAAATAGGAATGGTACATTCTGAAGTTCAATAACTTTTTTAGAAGTTATATATGAATATATTTGTGATTATAGTTGTTTCATCAAATTTTTCAATATGGGGGTTATAGCTTGAACTTTTATATATATAATTATTTATTGATAAGATGGTATTAGTGGTGATACTCAATTATACTAAACACCCCTATATTAACACTCTTTTGAGATGAGAAATATAGATATGGATAAAATATATAGAATAATATAGTTTCTTAAATGGTTAATTTAATATATATTAGTGATTCTATGTGCTTGGGGTGTTAGAGTATTTTTAGGATTTGAGTAATGAAAGAATTGTGGTGTATTAATGATCCCTAGGATTATATTATTTGTAAAGCTATGTATATGAGTGGAATAACATTATAATTTGGTTATAAAAATGAGAACCATTTTCTGACTAATTTTCAATGTGTAAAACTAAATGTATAGAAGTTGTTTAAAATTGATTTGAAGTCATATAGAATGAAAGATTTTTTTATTAGTGGTGTGAAGATAATGGTGATGAGCGATGATGATGATGATTATTATTATGTGGTGTTAGTGTTTCTCTTATGGATATCCATAGTAGATCTCATTTATAATGGATATGACACAAGTAAAATATGGGTTGGTATCATTGGATGGATAGTTGATATACATTGATATTTTCTAAGGGTATAGAATTTCCCAAACAATGGGCATTGAGTGAGTTCTTGAATTAGAGGTTTTAAAATTAAGACAGTTTTATATACAATATTAATACTTGGAATTAGTTTGAGAAGGTTGAGATAAGTAGATGGTCCATCCAAATGGGATATTTGAACAATGAACTTTTTTGTTGAGTTTTTTGTGAGTATTGACACGTCATTAGTGGGTTTAATTCTTTGGATACTTTAATTATTATATTACCTTAAAGGATAATTTTCAAAATATATTCATGAAATATTTATTATCAGAGACCCTTATATAAGAGATAAATAATGAATATTTTATTGATATAGTAATGGAATTCCTCAATTCAAGTGTTTGGTGTGAATGTTTTATGTTTTTAGGGTATTAAATTGATTTTATGATTGATATAAAGTTGATATATCATCATTTCAATAGGTATTTATATAACATCTCATGACCACACTTTCAGACTCAATGCTTGGAAATTTTGTGTAATTTTTATAAAAAGAATCTAAACAATTACACAACACTTATTACAATTGACGATCTTTTATTAGTCTAGGTTTCGAATTATTAGACAACACCTTATATTTATTAGAGTTGGAAAATAAAGAAACAAAAACAAAATAGGGTTACGCACACGTGAACTTCAAATGGGATGACATCACCATTTAATCTTCCAAGGTACCTATGAAAAATTGTTTAAAACCAAAGGGGAGAGCATAAATATTCCTAGTAAGGGGTTTTAAAACCTTTGTTAAATCCCATTAAAAATTTCCCATATATAATACATTTGAAAAATTCAATTAAAAATACATTTTTAATAAAACTTATACAAAATACTATAATGCCTTAAAAATGATTATATGTCTAAAACGCCTTTGAACTAATCTAGTGATTCTGTTGAAAATGTTAAGCAATCTCTTAAAACAAAACACATGAGGCCACTTGAAACTTTGAATCCTATATTTGGACTAACCACTTGAGGTATGTATTCACTTTCCAATTCCCTATCATATTTACAGATTTTAAGTACAACTTTTGATAAAACAATTTTTCTTAGCTTACCTCAGATACATATAATTTTCACTAGAGGTTTAGCTTCAAATATATATATATATATATATAATCATACCTAGAAAATTTGTGTTCACTTTTTTATATATATAAATATATAAATACTAATAATTATTTTAAATTATATGTTCGACTTGGTATGACCAAATATTAGGATACATAAACTTTACATAAATAATGTGGAAGAATAATTATCAACCACATAATTACAATATCATCTTAATTTCTATAAAAATCCAATTTTTTAATTTTTTACCAATGATCATGCATATATATAAATAAATATATATTCATGTATTAAATTTCATGATAACAAAAATCATCGATGAATGGCTATAATCTTGATTGGTAAATAACATGGACATGATAAAATAATGAAAATTTTAATTTATAAATTTATACATAGATTAATATGTGGATAATCATAATTTATTTAAAATAGTTATATACTTGAAAATTAAATAAATATATATATTAACATGTCACAAAATAATAGAAAACATTCATGTTGAAATAAACCATCGATAAATAGAAATATCTTTTAGTGGAACTTATATGAAATCAAATTTAAAACCTAAACATTGATAAATGTATATATATATATATATCCCTCACATGTAATTATATAAAATTATCCATACAAAATAAGGTTAAAAGTAAAATCAAAATTTAGAAATGAATAATCCCTTACTAAAAATTAAAACATAAAGTTTGAAAATAATTAAAATATCACTTCTAAAATAAAATATATAATATGATTTCATATCATAAAAAACCATTCATTTTAATAAAGCGATCCCTTAAAAAACCCAAAAAATAGAGAAAAATAAAAAGTTACTTTACACTAAACTGGATTTAATCATAATTTTCATAAAGTAAATATAAACCTAAAAGATTTAATTGAAGAAATACCTTGCATTTATTGGTTGTGTACTGTATCCCTTAGAACAAAACTATTTTGCAATGAATATGATACCCGATCTGAAAAAACACAAGGGTTGAGACTCTCTACTATACACAAGAAAGACTCGCATGACTACTTCTCTATACACTCAATGCAATAAAAGAAAAGGGTGAAAGGCTCTTATTTATAAGCAAAATATCTATAATTATATTATTACACTAACATTATGGAGGTTTGATAAATTGGGGAGATTGTAAGACCATAGTATCATAGGTGATATGAAAAAATTAAAAGAAACCAAAGAAAATACAACGTATTTGAAGAAATTTTTCTATATTCACAAAGTTTTCTATATAAAGTGAAATACAGAAAAAAAATATTGAATCAATTTTATGCAAAAGGAAAATAATAGGTTTGGTTTTTTGATAATATTTGTAATTAGATTTTTCAAAATTCAATAACTCCACCAGAAACCATTGAAAATCGATATACATAATTACTGGAAAATTAATTCATCCAAAATCACGACAAAATCCAGCTAATAACATTTTAAAGAAGAACATGAAAGAAAAATGAATAGGTCACTTGATCAATAATGACCGTAGAATAAAAAAACATCTAGGTTATTAATAAACCTAAAAATGAATCTACAATAGAAATTTGGATACAAAAGAATCAATGAATAAAACTTACTTGAAAAACTAGATGACGTGAGGAAAATCTCTAAAAATAAAAGGTTGTTCTCCCTCAATCGAGTTCAAAGAACCTTTGCGGTCATGATTTGGTTTGTGATGCTCGATGAAACTCAATTTCGACTCAAACCAAAGACCTATGTTCATCCAAGAATGATGTCACCTCCCTCATCTTTCCTCTTTTCATGGATATCTCACTCAGACCTGTGTCTCCCTCGAATTGGTTAAAAATGAATCTAAAGTTTTTTATCAGAAGAGTCATCATCTTCTATGAGCTTGTCTGAATAAGACTTTGACTCGTGAATTCTCTCAGATAGGTGAAAAGGAAGAACCCCCTACTCCTCCTTTCTATTCATCAACACTAAAACCCTATTTCTCTCTAATTAGTTTTTATTAATTTTTTAAAATCATTTCATTTTCATTTTTTTAACTTATTTTTATTTTTTTGGTTTTAATAAACCTTTATTTATAATTTTTATTTAAAAGATACATATATATAAAATTAACTTTAAAAAAAATAAGATTATTAATTTGAAAAATATTATTAATAATTAAATGTTCATAATGTACATTTTTTAAATTAATTTAAAATACAATTCAAATTAAAATAAAAAATTGTTTTAAAAATTTTTGTGTCATAAAAATTACTTATTATATATAAATAAAAATCATATTTAAATTTATTAAAACATGTTTTATTGCATGAAATTAATATTTTCATAATTTCATTTGTCATGTTATTATTATTCTTAAATGAAATAATTATTTATAATTACCAAATTAGACTTCTATATTATCTTATAATTCATAATTTGAAATTTTAGAAATTATTTATTTTGTTTTATAAAAATTTATTAATGTTCAAATGACTAAAAATAAAACATTAAAATAAAACCAAATTTGTAAAATTAGTATTTAAATTTTAATATTAAATTTAATTTCATGAAAATAATTATTTATTTTAAAATTATTAAATTATATAAAAATCATAATTGATGAATTATCATTATAATTTATTTGTAGATAATTTAATTACCCATTCATAGTTTTGTTTTATTATAATTAATAATATTGAATTATTGATTAAATAAAACGAAAACTAATAATTAATTAAATAATTTTTTTACTAAAATTCTATATGTTACAATTTAGTACTAATTTTAAGTGTTAGATTGGAATATTTTTATGCGTTCCTTCATAGAGGTATTTGAAATAGTTAGGATGGTAGAGAGTTTTTTGAAAAAAATAATTTATATTCTATGGAATACATAATATGATATACCTTTTTGGTGACATAGAGGTGGGAGTACTCAATTTTAATAAAAATATATTTTATGTGACGTTATAGGGTTCAGGTACAAGCAAGGTTTATTTTCTCTAGTGAGTGTGGTATACAATCTTCTACAAGGATTTGAGTTTTTTTCTCTTATAGTAGTGTAGACTACCTCTAGTTTGTAAATACATATTTTTTATAGTTTTTAGATGAGGCATGAGTATAGTGAGACAAATTATTGAATACCCCATCATCATACTTGGTATTACATTACATATAATCAGTATGATTGGCTCCCATTAGTACCCTAAACACATGGGTATTTTAGAAGATAAGATCTGTAGAGATCTTACAAAAAAGGGGGATGAGATAAGTGGTAGGTATATAAAGGAGTAGTTTTTCTAGGTTATATCCATTTAAATAATTTCTATGAAATTAAAATATCAGATGTGGTCCGAGGTTTGGTTTTTATTTAATCCACCTTTTCTTTTTTTATTATTGATTCAGCTCTCTCTCATTCATTTATAACCACTTTCCAATTTGATAGGTAATATATTTTGGTATATAGGCATTAGATTTCATTATATTTTATAACACAAGTTGATAGTGGGAGGTGTTTGGATGAGTTGTGATTTTTCAGATGGTTATGATATGTGATTTAGTTTTTTGGGGCCAAATTTTTTTATGGATGCACCGCTTTGATGTACAATTAGGGAATGCCTGGTTAAATTCCATACAACTTTTTACAATTTTTTAATGACATAAAGTGGTTTTTTTCTTTTTTAGATGTATATAATGTAATTTTTCTTATGGTACAATATTTGCATTTGTGTTTTTTATGGTTTAAGCCACAGAGTATCACATTCAAGTTGTTTAATTGGGTATTTGTTGCATCTAAAGTGGAAATATATATGTTTACCCATGTTAAGAGGTATTATGTTAATGTGTTCTATATAGATGTTCCAAGATTTCATAATGGTGTAATGTTGAGTTTTTATTGACCTATGTCTAAGTGTTTTGATTATTTTAAGAGTAGATTATTCAATATAACCTATATTGATTAGAGAATTAGAAATTTAGATTGAATAGTTGTTACAATGATGTTTTCTTTTGAAAATTTTGTTGTCATGTGATACTCTAGTAATATTTGTAATGATTTAAAATGAAATATTGAGGTTGTTAATGTATTATCTATAGTTGAATCTTGTGATAATGAAATATCATTATTAAATTCCTTGGATAAATTATTTTTCTGATCTATTGAAATGAGTGAGTTGGTTTTCTATGATTGATTTAAAATGTGTATATCAACAAATAAGGTTTAAGGATGATGATATCTCTAATAAATATTTTAATTTATTTTATGTTCATTTAAAGTTTTTAGTTCATCCATTTGGACTTATAAATTCACCAATAGTAATTATTATCCTTATAAAGATAGTTCATTGACTATATCTTAATGATTTTTTTATAGTCTCATTTGATAATTTTTTTTATTCAATGAATGAGGAGGACCGTGAAAATCATATCACTAGGATTATAAATTTTATTATGAAAATTAAATTTTATTATAATATGAAAAAGTGTCAATTTTAAAAACATGAGTTCATTTTCAATGTTATGTTATTTCATGTCTTGGTGTAGGTGTAGAACTGGTGATGATTGAGGTGGTTGTAGAACGAAATACATAGAATAAAGTTTCTAAAGTAAGGTATGTCATAGGGTAATCTTAATATTATAAGAATAATGAAATATATTTTTCTTGGATTGATATTTTATTATCATATTTCGCTAGTAAAATGTTTTATTTTTCATTAATGAATAAGAGATGGATGATTTTAAATTCATAAATGATAAGTTACTAGATGCTCCAATTATTTGATTAATTTTTGGGATACTTTTTATATGGTCTATTATACTGCATCCAAATATGGTATTCTATTATTCTTCTTGTAAGAGATAGTATTCATTTCTTTGAAACCTGGGAAAGTATATCCCCATGAACATAATTATTCCATAAATGATTTGGAACTTTTGTGGGGGGGGGGTTATGCGTTTAATGAATTATTTTAATAGTGAATGGTTTTTGGTTCATTAAAATGATAAGTGATTTAGATTTACATATTCTCAAAAGGTTTTAAATTTGTAATAGATAATATAGGATTAATTATAAAAAAAATATGATTTTGATATCACATGCACCCTTAGGAGTGGTAATATTGTGGTTGATGCCATACCTGAGAATTCATAAGAGGATAATTCTTGATGTCATGGAGGAAAATGGGAGTGGTATATTTATTATAATATATTTATATTAGTTATAAAGATATGGATGATAGATATTATCATTAGATGTTGGTGGAATATTAATTAATGCAACTAATAGAGTTGTTTCGTTGGGATACCAAGATGTGGAAGTGTGGAGAGAAAAATTCTGAATGTTGATACATTGAATGTTTAGTTATATGGTTTTAGAGTGTTAGTTATTAATTCATGGGAATTTTCTTATTCCCTAGATCAGACATAATGTTGTTATGTCTGATTTTCATAGTTCATTATTGGTTATGCGTCCAAATATTTCGATGATGCTACACATATTGAAGAGTTCTTTTTTTGGGGATGATGGAAGTTGTAGCAATGTTTGATTTCGTATGTATTATATTACAATATGTGAAATATATACATCAAGTTCTAGAATTATTATTACAACCTTTGGAGATTCCCATGCGAATGTGGGAGAAAAGTTATATCAGTTTTTATATGATTTGATTAAATCATGATATGGTGTATTGTTGTTTGGTTTGTTATGGATATAATTAAAAGGAAAACATGTTTAATTCTTTTTAGTGAGTTGATGTTAGTTTAAATATTGAGAATAATTATGTTAATAGTTTTGGGATTAGTTATGGAATCTTAAGAAAAATAATATCTAACCATGAATCTCTATTTACCACATGATTTTGGAAAGGATTTAAAACTTCCATTAGTACCCAATTTTTCATGATCATAAAATTTAACCTAATCACTAGTCTTTAAACTAAAAGAATTATCTAGAAATTAGAGGGAATGTTGAGAAAATAAATATTTTATTTTATAGGATTAATAGATGAACCTTTATAATTAGTCTAATATTCTTATAATAATATCTTACATTCCTCTATTATTATATCTCCTTTTAAGGATTTTATTGAAATACGATGTAATTCACTAATTTGTTCGATAGAGTTTGGTGAGGAAACTTTGGTTTAGACAATGATTGATTAAGATATGATGGATAATATGCATGTTATTCATGATTAAATGGGAACTACTAAACATAATATGAAATCCTATGGGGATCAGAGGAAAGGTTCTTAGATTTTCAAGTTAATTATAGTTCTTTCTTAAGATTTTATCATAAAACTAGGAATCAAATGTTTTATAAGGTAAGTAAGTTCTCACAAATATTTATTGAAAAACTTGAAGAGAAACAATGGATTTGATATTTATAATATCTTTTGGTGGTACTATATTAGTTGTAATAGGTCCATAACATGATTTATGTGTCACTTATTTATAAGGAATATTTTAATATTTATTTATGTAACAAATTTGAGTGATGTGGTTATTAAGGTTGATATATCCTATATGACGTATCTTTTGGGAATAAAGTATAGTAGAGATACAATTTTTATTGAAATCTATTTCCTTAATAAGAGTTTCTTGGATGCATGGTGGTAAAGATGAAAGAACATGTTAAATATAAGCACATATGCAAGTTAAACATCAAGATTTTTGTAATGTTATTCAGGTAGTTTTTATTGTAGAATTTTATTATATAAATGGATGATAAAGAAAATATAGAGTTTCTATTATATATTTTTACAATTATTGTTAAATAATTTAACATTTTAAATGTTTAAATGGATTTTTTAATATAAATACTAATATTATAATATTTTTGGAGTTTTTGACTTTTTACAAGGTTTTAGTTAAGAATAATAATATTTTTAATTTTTAATTCTTGAAATGGACTTTTTATCATGTCCTTATTATTAGGTCACTTAGTCTACATTTGGGTGGTGGATTTTTCAATTTCAATAGTGATGAGATATACCCATGAAGTGTTAGGTGGTAGTGGTATTATTATATTATTTATTTACTTTTATAATTTATACATTATGGATTATTTTTAAGAAATAAATATTATATCATATGAAATATTTCCATTTTTGGGGAATGATGCGAGCATATTTTAGGACATAGGGAAGTATATTTTATTATATTTCATGGAATGTTATAGTAATTAATGAGGAAACATTATGATATGAATTAAATAGAAAAAGGTGAATTGATTAATGTATGTTAATGCATGTTATTAATAATTGAAATTAGATAAAATTAATGGGGATATTTATTCTTCTAAATATGATATTTCTGAGAAAAATATCTATAATATAGTATCTCTATAAGTTTGGAAACCCCAAATGATGTTTTTATAATGAATTGGGTAAGGCTATACAAGAAATGAGATTTTGTAAATTGATCATTGGAGATCATTAAAAGCTTAATTAATAATTTTTATAATTGAATTGATGTATGTGACTTAAATTATTATCTCTTATATAACCCCTATAGATATATACAGATTAGGATATTTTATATTGGGAGGATAACTAAAATTTTTTTGAAGTAATTAATGTGTAGTAAAATAAATTTGAGATGATTTAGGAACATAGTACTGGGGTATAAGCTTTTATTCTAAATAATTGAAGTTCAGATTGAATATGAAAGAAATGGACTATTTTTGAAAAAAAAATTACTATAAATTTCTTATTGAAAATCGGTAGAAATTTTACTCTATGGTTATAGAAAATGAATGGATAGAGAATGAAACTTTTGAATTGTGGAAATTAATGTCAATTAGTGAATTTGTTGTTAATTATTGATTATAGTTAAAATATAAATTATTTGGAATGAGTTTCTGTTTTAATATTGATGTTGATAACTATTTTTGAATAATTATAATATTTTTTGTTACTCTATTATATGAACCTAGTGCATGAAATAATTTAAATTCAGAGAAAATATCATAGAGTTTAGAGGGTAGTGTTTACATAATTCTTCATGGGTTCTATATCATGGTTTTTGAGATTATATTTTTCTTTTTTCCATGGGATGGGTGGGGAGGTGTATTTGATATAGTTTGGTTCATGATAAATAAACATTAGTTTGTGCCACATCCTTGAGTTAAAGTACATTTTTTGCTATAATACCCATGGTGTGATGTGATTTAGGTGAGGCCATGCCACCTTTTTATAGTTCCACAACATTTTCGATTGAAGTCTATATAGAATAATGTTTTTGAGATATAAGGATTGTGGGATATAATGAAAATGGTAGTGATATCAAAATATTGTGTTACGGTATGGTGATGTGAAATAAATATGAAAGTGGAATGATTTTTGTTTAGTTGAAAGGGTCCTTGTCATGTATTTCATAAGTTGTATGGTTGTGGTATTAGTGTATGCATAAGATAAAAATAATTGTAGTGATATTGTATAGTTATACTCTATAGGGTTAAGAATTTGTTAGATCTAGGTGGAAGCATGTCATAAATATATGGTGTAATTATTAAATACTGTATTTGTTTTTGTAATGTCTTATGTGGGAAAATCAATTGATAGTGGGGGTTTGCAACATTTTGGGATGCGTAATAGTGAACTAGAAGTTCTTACTAGTAGTTTGACTATGGTTATGATATTTAATGATGATTCTGGGGATGATTTGGGGTTTGTAGGGATGATATGGTATATATTATTGGCTATGATATATGATGGGGTAGATATTGGTTGAGAAAATAGGATTTCTTGAGGGTGGACATCTAATAATGTAATGATAGACACAAAAGGTATATTATTATGAAACTATTTAACTTTTAGTATATGTGATGTGTGATGGTGATAACAGAGTTTATAGAGGTGATATTCCTTGAGGTAATATTCCTAGTAATTCAGTGGGATTCCATGTGGTTTTAAAACTCTAAAACAATGTTTGGTATGGGTGGGGAGATTTCATGAGGATGGAAATCTATAAAACCAGTGAGCCCTTATGAATATATAGTGTCCCAACTGATAAATAGTTATAATTTGAATGGTGAGTACCTTCACTTCCCATTTTATTCCCAATTTTGGTGGTTAGAGGTGTCCAGGGGGTTCCTATAGATTTTTTTGGAGTTTGAAGTTGCAGTAGAGATGTTGTTGGATGTTCACATCATATAAGTATAATTAACAGTGAGTAAGGGTAGTCCGTGACTTGTGAAGCCTATTGGTTTATGGCATGTATAAGAATAAGTGGGAACCTATTATATGGATTAAATTCCATGTAAGTGTCACTCATGATGTGTATTAAAAAAAGGTCGAGGGAAATATTTTTTTATTAAAATTTGAATTTTATGTAATCCTTTGGAATTGATATAATGTATATATATCACACAATTTGAAACCATCAGTTTTTGATAATTAATGTTATTTTCATGGTTTATCTCTTATTTTGTTCATCTGTCCCATTTATTTCCATGACTTATTTGATATTGAGAGGTATTATAGACCACTTCCTCCAAATTTGATCCGTTAATTTATGTTAATCCCAGTTAAAATTTTGGGGGAAGTTATTTTCTCTTCATGAAGGTTTTATCCTATTATTTATTTGGGAAACCACTTTGGTGGTGAAATTTATGTTGTGCTTTCAGCTATGTTTTGGTGATCCTTTGGTGTTTTTTAGGATGATCCTTGGTTCCCATTTGCTTTTCAAGATTGTGGGAATTTCTCCTTCTCCAAGTGGTGTGGAGTGAGTTTGAAAAGCTTCTTTTAAGGTATAGAACCAATCATTTATATTTATTGTGTTTCATGCCAAATGGTTTTACTATTATTTTTCATTGGGATTTGGTTTTTAAGTTTTAATCAATTGTAAAAAATTGGATGATTAAAATTGAATGGGGAATGGGGGAATTATTCACATTTTTTTACATCATTGGTATTATTGGGATATGACGGATTAATGCCCACAATGAATTTTTTTTTCCATTCAAGGATTTTTATTTCACTAGATAATATGTGTTTTGATTGTTGGGTCTATTATTATTGTTGCGATATCAACCTAAAAAGGAAATTTGATAACAACTTATATTTGTTTAATAAAATGATTTCCCCATGATTACGGCATGTGTGATAACACCCCTAAAATAAAGTGAAATGTGATAAAATCCCCCTTGTCAAATCTATAAAATGTTATTTAATGTGTTATGATGTGTAGTAATTATTTTGGTGTATCTATGCATGGTTACGATACGATGTTGGGATGATGGGTGAGATGTGTCTTTGCTTTTGTGGGGGTGAGGTGATGGTTGTATGTTCATGCTT
Source organism: Viscum album (assembly GCA_963277665.1). Taxonomy (NCBI): domain Eukaryota; kingdom Viridiplantae; phylum Streptophyta; class Magnoliopsida; order Santalales; family Viscaceae; genus Viscum; species Viscum album. Next base: position 1,541,434,708 of record OY728161.1, on the reverse strand, counting down.
TTAGGGCAGTGAGGTGGTTGTTGTTTCGACATGCTTCTAGGGAGGTGAGATGGAGTTGTTTGGTTGTGCATTTGGTGTGGTGAGGTAGAGGTTTTTTGGATGTGATTTTGGGGGTAGTAAAGTGGTTTTCTATCAAACTTGTCATGAAGTGAGGGAATGGTTCAATGGGAATGATGAGCTTCTTGTGGTATGTGGTTACTATTGCTAAATACATGGGTAGTGATGGAATAACTTTTTTAATAATTATTAAATTGGTTGAGGTTTGACTTGGTTAATAGTATGGAAATGGAAAATGATAAAATAAATGATGGTTGGTGTGGATAAGTGTAGATTAGGATTAATAATTTAATGAATGGGTCAGATAATGGAATTTTTTGGAAATACAAAATGGAGCCCGTGGATTTTTGTATTGTTTTATGTATTTAGATGTGGCAGCGAAAGTAGAGATGTTGTATGTTGGTTAGTTTTTTATTGTTAACTCATTAGTTAGGATTGTGTGTGTGGGTATATGTATATACTTGTATATTCCTTGTGACTTTTATACACACCCCACCCATGTGAGTCACTATGTATCGACACCAATATATTCACAGAGGGGATATTATTTCCAGTATATCATTAATAATAATTGATGGATGGATACCATCACTTTTGATATCTCTCTTTACGGAGAGTATATATTCAAAGGCTTTGATGGATGAAGGCCTTTTATTGAACTCGGTTATGTCCCATGTGTTTTTGGGATAGATTTGTTGTGATCATGCTATGGGTTAGTGGCCTATGAATTTTTAAGCAATATGTGATATGTCCATGTTCTAGGTTATCTTATGGTGGGGTTCATGCATGGTAGGACGAGAGTATGAGGTTGATGTATTTGTTGTTCATGATACCCTACTACTCCATATATGGTTGTAATGTGATGGATCAGGTGTCTGCAAGAAAGCGGTTGTATGACTGTGTTGTGTTGTGGTGGCCTTGGTGTTTTTGGGCATGATGTGATTTTATCGTACTATGGGGTTGTGGTATATGTTATTTTGAAGGAATAATAGTTCTCATGCAGATGATGTTGGGGTGTGAGTGCATAAAATCAGTGGGAAAGCGATCTGGGATACCCTTTATCGATATTCTTCTTATTATGTACTATACTTGGCATGAATTATTTGGTTATCATTCCTAGGAGTGGTTGGGGTGGTTAATTTACATTTTTAGGTGTTATTGGTTCTGTTGTTTTCTCATGGGTGGATTAGTATTCTTCTTTCACATGTTCATGAGACACATTGGATTTACTACTAAGTATACTTGTATTCTCTTCCAATATATTGAAATCTATGTTTTGGTTTCTTGGAAGATTATGTAGATTATGATGGACATTACTAGATGATACCTTGGATAGTTGTAGTGTCAAATCTTTACCTTTAATTTTGTGTATTTACCATGGATACTTTTTTCTATATCAGTTTTATTTATACAATCATGTGGAATAGTTCGGATTTCATTTCGTAATATTTCATGGAGTTGCTTGTGGGTGATTCCTCTTATCTCCCAATATTAGAATATCAAATATGGTAATGCCTCCCATTTCATGAGTTTTTTATTCTCTCGGTGTTATTTTCTAACCTAGGGAATATTGAAGATGGGACTTGGGGGTTTTTATCTTTATTCCCTTATTGTAGTATCTTTGGAGGGAGGGTTCATCACAAATTTGTATCAGAGATAATGGTATAGGGATATGATGAAGTTTGTAGTTTAGAAAAGTGAGGATTTCATGGGTTGTTATGGAATAAATTTTATTTGACCTTGGTACGTAACATAGGATATAGATATTTTATAGGAAAAAATATTTTAGGGCTCTCCATGATGTAGTGGACATATTTTGAGCCTGTTTAATGACTATGTGTGATGGGATTATTTTTAGGATAGAGACCTAGGAGAGGTATTTGTATTATGATGAAATGTGTTACCATTTGGTTTGTGTTGTCTTGGGAAGGTTAAAATTAATCTTAATAAAATTTCATACTACCTTGTACTAGGAAATTCTTATTTACTTGCAGCCATGTATCATGTTCATCATCCACATCGAGATCAGGAAGTTGAGTTTCAGCAGGATGATCTTATTGAATGACTTAGGGTCATTCTCGTAATGGAGGATGAGGTTGGTTAAAGGAAATTGCTCACATTCTATCTACAGTCATTGAGGAAGTTCAATGGTAGTGTTTTAGATGCGTAGATAGAGAGATAAAAGGAGGATCTCGAGTTTTTTTCTATTTGATCTGGGCCCTGACAGAGTAATGGGTCCCTTTGAAATTAATTTAGATGTGCGGAGCTGTGTGTTAGTGGTGGGCATTGTTACTAAAATAAAAGGAGGAGGTAGATGTTACATGGGTTTAATTTCATAATTATTTCCCATAAAGTTTCATTTCATTGACCAAGAATTCATTGAAAAGGAATGAGAATATTTCTCCTCAATAGTTGAGAATGTCCATGTGGGAGTTTGGAATCATGTTTAATGACCTTATATAATATTTCCAAAAACATTTTATAGATGTGGTGTCTCATGTGAGATGTCTTTAGGTGAAACTCCATCCTTCTATCATGTATAGAATCGGTCATTTTGCATTACCTATAAATCTCATGGTTTAGATGAAGATAGAGGTCCGTGAGTGGATGCACTATTGGGGAGGTTTTTCTCAAGAGGGGAACTAGTTGATTTCCTTAAAAAGAATAGTTATCTTTTTCAGATCTCATGTTCCAAGGACTTTATGGTTTTGACTACTATAGATTTGACCTCATTAGTATCCCTTTTATCCTTTTATTCCCAGTGGTTTTGGTACATTTCTTAGAAATATCATGCTATTGTGTTTTGGTTTTGGTGTTCATGGACATCTACAAAACTAGTTCTAATGGTTCCCTGAGATTAGTATGGTGGAGGTGAATAGTTTCACTAGTAGCCTCAGAAACAGTTTCTAGTTATATCATTTCACCAATATGGGAAGTGGGAATATTATTAATTAGAGGAGATGGACCAAGAAGAGGTTTACAAAAACATGTTCCATGTATGTGGGGACTTAAAACTATGCATGGTCATATAGGTGGTCATCTGAATTGAGTTAGCAGATATGTTATTGGTCAGTTTCACATAGTGTAGGTGTTAGGGCCATAAGGGTCATATATTGTTATATGTACAATTAGTTTATTTAGTACATTTTGTGACTTTTTTGATTTAGGATCATCTCACTCCTTTGTTTCACACACTCCATCTCGAGCTCTAGGACTAGACATAAAGAGTCTTCTTGTTCCCCTTGTATTGACTACACTAATCAGAGGCCATGTCAACATTTTTGTTGTGTTTCAAAGATATGGATTAGTAATGGGGCCACATTAGTACTATTGGGGACATTTTATAGATACATATGATTTCATATGATTCCATCCTTTACATTGATTGGTTGTATATCATGCATTCTGCTATCTGTTACTTCCAGAGGAGAGTCCTTTTCTCATATGTGGATGGCCAACATGTGCTTTTTTTAGAAATCATGGTTCTCATGTGAGATGTCAGTGTATCGAGAACCTTCATTCTTTGATGGATGATTCGTCCAAGGAATTATTGGATTTTGGGAAGCGGGAGGTCTATGGTGTTTTGAAGGAGTTCGTGGATGTTTTCCTAGAAGAGGTTATGATGTTACCCCCTCGACATGATGTTGATTTCAGGATAGACATTAATCTTAGTGATTATCTTATTTCATTGAATTCTTATTGGATGGTACCTTCTAAGTTGCGAGATTTTATGATTTAGATATATTTATTAATTCAAAATGGTTTTATTCGTCATAGTGTGTTATCATGAGGTGCACCATTTTTACTTTCCAAGAAGGTGGACAGTAGTTTGAGGTTGTGGATAGACTACTGGCGGTTGATTCGGGTTACATTCAAGAACCATTACACTCTTTCATGGACATAAAATATATTTAACCAATCAAGGTTTCTTTCTATGATTGATCTACGGTTTGGATATCAACAATTGAGTATAAAGGAGGGATATATCCAAAAACTGCATTTAGATTCAGATATGGGAAGTTTGAATTTTTTTTCATTTTTTCAATGTTCCAAAGACACCATCCATGTTCATGGGGATTATGAAATCATCTTTCTAGGATTTCTTGGACTAGTTCTTCATTGTATTGATCGGTGATATATTAATCTAATAGAATTTAGAGGATGAGTATGTAGATCTTATCAAATCTATCTTTTAGGTCCTTAAACACAAAAAAAGTTATGAAGTTTTTTCCAATTATATGTGTTTGACATGAGAGGTCCATTTCCTCGACCTTTTTTTGTCTCAGTAGGGTGTGTAAGTTGACCCATCAAAGGCTGAGGAAGTTGTTTCATGGGAAGATCCCAAGAACATGGTGTAAGTTCATAGTTTCAATTATTGTGTGGGATATTATCATATTTTTTTCCTAATATATCTCAAGATTCAACCCCATTAATAGATTTTACATACAAGGTCTTGGATATTTTGTGGAGTGATCAGTTTCAAAAGGCATTCAATTACCTAATGTGGATGTTGGTTAGTTCTATAGTACCTTAGTTTTTAGAGAAATGTGTATGTTTGAGGTGTTTCGTTACATTTACATTCTAGCATTGGAATAAATTTTTATGTAGTAGAGGGAAGTGATATCTTATGGGTCTATTTAGTTACATAATAATGAGTGTAACTATTCCACCCATGATTAGGAGTTAGAATCTGTTTTGTTTGTGATGAATTTGTGGGGCCATTACCTCATTAGATAGCATTTTAGGGTAATCACAGATCATAAGAGTCTGATGTGTATCTTTTCATAGCATGATATTAACTAATAGAAGTTATGGTGGATGGATATTATTATGTATTATGATTTTGATATCTTCTATACCTTAGAAAAAGTTAATTTTTTTGTTGATGTTTTGATTATGAAGTCGGTGAAGGATGTTGTTCGGGAGTCTGGGGACTCATGGAGAGCAATAGAGGAGTTTCCAACCTTACACATATATTTAAGGGTGGATGATAGAAGAGGATTTTTTTGTAAATGAAGATAAGGCCTTCTATGATGTAGAAGGTGGAGGAGTCTAAATGGGGATACTCAAAGGAATAGGTGACACGCGATCATGTTGGCCTTGGTGATTCCCTAGAGGGATGTTCAGGGGATGGTCGAAATCAAATGTTGTTTCATGGGTGGTTTTCTATTATGGTAGTGATGTTTTAGGTACTCCTTCATAAGTCACCATTTTTAGTACACCAAGGAGTATCCAATATGTAATGTGGATTGAGGGTACGGTTTTACTGGCCCTAGATGAAATAGGCAGTCGCAGAGTTTTGGGGGAAGTGTTAGGATTGATAGCAGGTAAAGGCTTAGCATCATGTTCCAAAAAAAAATTGTATCCATTGGATGTTCCCATGTTGAAATGGTATGAAATATTATATGATTTCCTCATAGGGATACCCCAATATTATGGATGTTGTGACGTTATATGGGTGATCATGGATCAACAAAAAAAATGGCTCAGTTCATAGTGATCAAGGATTTGGGCATAGTGGATGCTTTTTGAAATAGGTATATGGATGAGGTATTGTAGTTTCATGGAGTTTCAAGGTTCATTTTATCAAATAGGGATGTGTGTTTTACCTCATGAGTTGATAGGGGATTACATAATGATTTTTTCACTTAGTTATGCCTCATAACTACTTTCCACCCTCAGACTGATAGGAATATGGGGTGAACTATAATGATTTTTGAGTATATGTTGTGGGAATACATCTTAGACAGCAGACACTATAGGAAAATCACCACATAGCGGCAGTTTTTAAGGATATGGAGGCAGTTTAAACCGCCGTAATATACCGCTATGGCGGTTTCAAAAAACCACCACTAAATTGTGTTTCAGCATAAAATATGATGATATTTCTTCAATTTAGTCATGGTTTATGGTAAATTTCATAGTGAAAACATTTGATAGTGGTTTCTTGTGGTTTTATCACTGGTTTTCCTAGGGAAAAATGATTTTTTTCATGGCGGTTTAAACTACTGCTAAAAAAATTTCATTTTCTCTGGTAAAATCACTGCTAAAACTAAGATAACCCTCGAAAATGGTAATAAAAGATGAAAACTATGTATCAGTGGTTAAAAATTCCACTAAATTATTCTATTTTGCAGTGTTTTTAACCACTTCTGATAGTAAAATACCAAATTATAGATATGGTTTTAATTGCCTCTAAATATGATCTATTTACTTAGAGGTGGTTTAAATCACTGCTAAAGCTAGATTTATAAAAAAACACAGCTGATTATGTAGCCTAATAATAGTTCCCTGAAAAAAAAAAGATTCCAATTTCACATGAAAAAACACCTTACATCCAAAATAATACAAAGAAACCAAAATTATCATAAGAAAAATCACTTTCAAATCCACACACACTTGTCAGAGTATCACCCATTTCATGGTGTAATAATCGTTCCACCAAGCCCATCCATGTGTTCCCCCTTAAAAACTGTTCTTACTCATATGAAGCTAAGTAACCCGAACAATGTGATCATCCATGAAATAACATGTATCACCCCTAATGTATAAAGTGTCAATAACCTATGATCCCATCCTTTGTATTTCATAAAGAGGAAAGCACTTGTATTTCATGGTGTAATTGATACATTGATTTTCTTTAAATTTTAAATACTATTGATGCCATGTGTACAGCCATATCATCTTATAAATCAAGTGGATTTAATGAGGTTCACACCTATAAGTTATTTAAATTATAAATTCATAAGGGAAATGTAGTAATCAATCCATGTGTCATAACATTTTATTTAATTAATTAGGTAGTCCATTACATAATTAAAGGTTTCTAATAATTGAATAAAAATAATAGGTCCATATGGACTACCCATGGTAGTTAACACCATACATGAAAAGGTATGTGGTTGGCCATGCTATCATGAATTTGATATGATAACATCTAGTTCTCTCAATAATACATAATCCCTAACAACCAAAAATAGGTCTTGGTCACTAATTCATACATAAGGGGTTGTCGCGTCCTTCCACAATTCATTTGAACTTCACTTTGATAGATTAGAAATCAATACACTTAAAATTGGGTTTATTAGAAAAAATAATAATTATATAATGTCATTAAAGGATAGAACTATTCTTATTGGTTAAAATTTTAAGTTCATGGTCCTTAACATGAACAATTTAATAAACAAGGGATACTAATCTTAATTAAACATGTTCAACAAATTAAAAAAAATCACAAGTCGTCGCATAGTATTCCTACCAAAAATCATTGTAACACAATTTATAAAACATCAAGACAGAGATATGATATATACTACCTACTAAATACCATGTATGACTAACATGAACAATATAAAGGCATGTATCTATCTATATTGAGAGAAATTATGGAAACAAATTAATTCATTGATAATATAATTAATTTAGTAGCACCAAAATAAGGCATTTAGAGAGAACATAAATGTAAAAAAAATGGAGGAATATTCCAAGACTCAATGAGTGATATAAAACTCAATTAATAAAGGTTGAATTAAACACTATATAATGGGAATCAATCCAACCCTTTGTGAGGAGAGGATGGGAGGAGCATGGGTGGGATCCCCATTGAGCACATGAAGGTGAAATAAAGATATGGTGAAAAGAAATAAATACCGATGGGATTTTTTTGAAATTTCTCACTTGTTAAATGAGGCGTACATTTTTTCTAAATGTTTATCCATAATTTGTGCCAACCATTATCATGCCACAGATTATGGAGGGTACTCTCATAGTTCATGAGAAAAAATTGGGAGACCATGAACAAACTGTTCATTCTACCACTCTTCAATAAATGCATCAGGTTGTACTAGTTGAGGGATATTTTTTTGTTTTCTATAAAATTATTAAACTATTAGGATGATAGTATAATGATCTAGTGGGATGGGTTTGAGTGTTTTATGCACTATATAAGGCTACATGAATAATATTTTTCCTATTGTATTCATAGCATAACACTGGTAGATCATATAATCTTGGAGATATTCTAGATCATTCTAAGTACTTTCCTTTTGTTTAGAAAGGTAAAATTTGTCAAATATTTAGGTTTCTTGAGTGTTTTTATTGGGTTTTGTTGATCTAAATAAAAAATATAAAGTATGTTAGGTAATAATAGAATCACTCACCTAAATGTGACAAAGTAAAAGTTAATAGTTATTAAAAATTATTAATTGGACTCCAACACTAATCCAATCCCCTTCTCAATATTTATCATATCTTTCCTTGGATCCTATAAATTGGTTTTAGAGTGTTGGTTCATATTTTAATGGGATATCTATTGTAATTTTATTCACATTTTAATATTTAAAATTTTCTTCATGATTTACTATGAATTTTAGTTTTAGATAAGAATGATTTGAATTTTATCATAATTTAGTTTCTTCCATAAAATTGATAAATAAGAAAAATAAAGAGAAGAAAGAAATTATAAAGATGACCCTATTGAGTAAGGAAGATGTTTCTACATAATGGAATGATAAATATGATAGGTATAGATTATAAAGAGAAGTGATGGAGGTTTATTCTACTTCTAATTATGTTGATAATCCATCTACCTTAACAAAATCAAGACACTCATGCGTTCAACAGATATTTGAAAATTCTTATCAAAACTATTTTTAATAAGAGGAAATCATAAGTGGGAGTGATAACATGACAACTATAAAACATGATAGGAGAATACTATAAAATTTGAATAAAGAAGTATTATCCACTAAAAATAAGTTGAAGGGAGTTACAAAGCTGGATATTCTCAAGAAAATAAACAAGAAGGTTAATTTTTCATCCTTGGGTAACAAACCTAATAAATTTCGGAAAATAAAATCATAAAAAATAATCCATGATAATAATAAAACATAGAATATTTTATGTGGGAAGTCCAAGAAGGCTGTAAATATACCTGAATAAGTTTTAATGATTTTAGAAATGATACCAAAAACCTCTTCCTCATCCTCTACACCATAGATATAACAACCAAGAAATTTTTACATATTATTATATAATTCACAAATATAAATGTCCATTAATACAATATAAGGATTGTAAATTCCTAGTGTCTTTGGAAGAATTGGTTCATAATACATAAAAAGAAACATGATAAATAAAGAAAATTTTAAGTCATGAAAATTTTTGGTGGCATCTCTATGACACACATGATACATATACAAACCGATTGTTACCATATTTGTCCAATATATAAACAAAAAAAACTAATCGATGTCCAAAGATGAACATAACTCGTTACCGTATCCACCCCCATCTTTACTTCCTAATACCACCTGTAAGAACATTATATTTAAAATTAAATACTATTGTATAAGTATATTTATACATAAAACCAATAAATGTTTAAAAACTAAATGATTTTTAATTTTAGTGATTTACCTTCTCACCACCAATCTATACAATACCACCATGGGTAGATCTGGTTGTATTTTTATATATATCAATCAATTCATTCTACAAAGAATATATATGAGAAAGGTGTGACTATAATTAAATAGGTCACCACTAATGATATCCATAAATATAACCAGACTATAATAATTTACATCTAGAAGTGCTATGAATAAAAAAATTAATAATTTAATTGAAAGGCAGTAAATAACAAATAATGCTCAGGCTCTACGATGACACTTGAGAAGCTGATGAAAACAATATCCCCTATGAATGAAAATTTAATGTATATATGGATGAAATATATATCACTGATGATGATATTATTTCATGCATTATCGATCACACTAATGATAAAAAATAACTAGAACAAACCAATGAAATTTCGTAAACCAAGAGTATATATGATGAGAATGTCACTAAGAACATTGACACATTGGATGACATCAAAGAAACATATAGCACTAATTAAATGGATGACATGGATTAAATGGTAATGAAAAACATCACGAAAAATGTAGATGATTCCAAGAACAACAACAATCACAATGATGTGGTGATGTAGTAAAAACATTTGATGATGAAGACCCAAATTAACGGATGAACCAAGGAAAAAATGATGTTAATGAAAAAAATAATAACCAAAATGATACTAAATACATAGAACATACCAATGAAAGTGATGACATGAACTATACCAATGGAAAGTATGACGTAAATAATTTCAATGAATATAATGAAATTGAATACATCTATGAGACAAAAGATATCAGGGACACCTATGAGATGAACGATACCGAATAAACTCTTGAAACAAATAAGTCATATTAAACTAATGACTCTAAAGAAATTTAGGACATAAATCACATTAATGTCACTTATTACCATTTGAATATAAACACAACTGAATATGATAATGAATGGGAAAACACTGATGACATAAATAATGTTGATGACTCTAATAAAACCATAAATTCTAGAAAAAAATTAATGAACCCAATGAGATAGGAGAAACTGGTGATATAGAAGAGTCCAATTACATATCCATCACTTATGAACCCAATAAAAATGATGACATGGGTGACATTGATGACACTTAGTACATTGGTGATATAGAATATAGTAACCAATATAGAAATATAGTAATACCGAATTAAATATAACGCATAAATGACATGGGTGACACTAAAAAACCTAATGAATCTTATAACATCAATGAAACTGATTACATTGATTATTTAAATTAAACTTACAATAATGATGAAATTATTTATATAGATGATCCAAACTAATGATATAGTTTTACAGAGTTGAGGGATTCAAGGGAGTCATCGAGGTTATGGGGGTTGTCGGGGTTGCATGCTCCTAAAGATTCAGGGGGTCTCGGGGGGTTGCGATGGGCAGTGAGGTGTGATGAGGGGTGGTGAGATGCGGTGAGGGCTTCGAGGGGTCGCTAGGGTCGTCAGGGCCACGTGGTTTCTTGGATCCTAGGGTTTCGTGGGGTCGTCGTGGTCGGGGGGTTGGGTTGTCGGGGGAGCTAGGGGAGTCGGTGGGAGAAGTTTCATTTATATAAAAACCCACATTTCCAGGAGGTTTATTAAAAATTGGTGCTAATTTATTTTAAAAAAATAGTATTAGTTTATTAAACTGATGCTAAAAATCCACCTCTAAAAACTATTAATGTTGTAGTGATATCATGGGCATGAAACTTTACCTTGTTTTATTTTTATAATAATAATACATAACACTTTTCCATTGGTGTGTCTTTATTTGAGTATTTGTTTAGGATTATATAATGTTCTCTGTTGTGTTTGGTGGAGTTTGTGGATGCATAAGTTCTTAGACCCGATGTGGTGAAAAACACAATAGAAAAGGATCATCTTGTTCCAGAGGGGATTAAAGTAGTGTTGAACTAAAATAAGTCTTATGTGGATTACAGGAGGATTACCTTGGATTTCAATGTTGGTAAACACATGTTATTAAAGGTTTCCTTTTAACGTGGGAAGTGTAGGTCTGGTAGTGGGGAGCTTTATCCTTGGTACTTTTTACCTTTTGAGGTGTTGGGGTGGTCTAGTGAGGTGGGATACCAGTTGGAGTTTCCACAATGGATAGAGATAATCCATGAAGTCCTTCATGTCTCTCATCTTTATTTTTATCATCATGATAAATCCCATGTAAATTATGAGGGATATTTTGATATTTATGACAACAAGATGTTCATGAAGCATCCATTAGATATCTAGAATCACTAAGAGAATGAGATTAATTGATATATCATTTTTTTGGTTTGTATGTGGTAAAGGAAAGTGGACTCGAGGATATTAATTTTGAGTGATAGAAGCACATTTAATCTCAGTACCAATAGTTTTTTGAGATTTTATTTTCTAAATATTTTTTATTATGTGATGTTTGAAACCTTATATTTTACAAAATTTGATTTTATTTCCTTGATGTATGATGTCGGGTACAATTTCAACATATTAAAATGGGAGGAACAGATTTATAATTGAGATGCATTATACTATGATGAAATTAATCTTTTGTGGGTGATTCAGTTCCACCTGGAATAGATTGTGTCTTGATATAAATGATTTACTTCTTATATTCACATGTTCAGGTAAGTGAGGTTTGTTTCTTGAGATAGTTGTTAGTTTGGGCTATGTATAGGTTGAGATGGGTTTGTAGAAGTGTGTTTGTGTGAGTGTTCACATTTTTTTGTTTTCTTGGTGATGAGGTTGTGAGATATGTTTTGTGGAAATTTAGTTTGGTGTGTGGCTAGTGGTAGCTTTTAAGGAGTGATGAGATACTTGAAAGGTGTCTCACGGGGTGGTTTTTTCATCCCCTTTTCTTCTAGCCCTTGTTTTGGATTATTAGTGGAGACAATAATTTAAGAGGTATATAATTTTATAGAATATTCCTTACCAGCCCATTAATTTTCTAGTTTTGTGTTTGGAGGTGTGTGGGGAGGTTTTGGGAGTTTTCTGTGGATGTTGAAGCTGCATCAGAGCAGCTACAATAAGTTCATGTTTTGTAAGTAGAATTCATGACGTGTAAAGGTGGTTCACAGCTTATGAATCTCCATAGTTCATTTCTAGTACATGTATAAGGGGGATCTTGTGAGATATATTAGAATTTTTTTAAGAGAAATTCATGAAATTTATTAAATAAAGGTTGAGGAATCTCCTTTTTCATTTAATGTTTAATTATTTGAATTCTTATGGAATTCATGTCATTTATATATATTACACAACATGAAACCGTAAGGTTTCTACCATATAAGTTATTTTCTTGTCCAATTCTCATCTTTTATTCAAAACATCCTCCCTCTCATTTTGTTCAAAGTCCTTGGTTAATTTAAGGGATCTTTTATTCCTCTACCTATATCTTTGACTCATTGATTTAGGTTGATATCCATTTTCAATTTGTAGTATTTTTTATCACTTCTTGGTGGTTTTCTCATATTCTTATTTTGGATACCTAATGCGGTCACCACTATAAAACATGCTTTTAACAGTGCTAAAATTAGAATTTATTATCACTAGAGAAGAGCTAACTACCGGAGCATGATTAAAAGACCTAGTATTTTATTAGGGGTCCTTTATCATGACTAAAACATTGATAATGGGTGTTTTTATCAATATTTTTGGAAGAACTGATAAATTCTTAGTTTATCAGTGCATTTAGTAGTGCTGATAAAAGTTCATATAGTAGTGTGCTATAACAATGCACTACAACACCAGAAACATCACGAAGAGAAAGAAAAATCAGTTAGAAATACATATTTTAAATGAAATAAAATATAAAATAATAATAAAATAAAAAAAATATATACATTTCAAATAAAATACAAACATTACTAAACATCAATGTTCCTTTGTATTTTTTCCCCCGACACTGATTCATGCTATTTCCGAACAAACCACTCCATCTCATGCAATATAATGAACCTATATATGGAAAAAATTCATAGGTTTGTAATAATATAATTCAATAAATTAAAATAATTTTTTAATTTCAATATAAAAATTCAGTCATATCAGGAACATTATGTATCAGATTGATTTGTGGTTGATTCTTGAACATCACACCATTTCTTGTTCATCTTCAAAAATTATCTCTATTAAGATTAAATAATTTTGTATAATATAACAATGAAAAAGAAATTAATTAATCAATAGAAGATAAAATGATGAGAAAACAATTTAGAGTAACTTTCTTTGTTATGGAATTGTGATAGGAATTTTAAACTAAAATGACTTATATATTGGAAACATGCTCTTGGAGTCATATCAGTCACACCCTGAATCAAATTGAGCATTTTATAATTCATGCACATCCCAAATGACATATGGATCATTGTACTAAAGTATCAAAACTTTTTGAATGTTTTCCTCAGTTTTGAGTATGTCGCTTTTCTTTTTTATTAAAATTCCATTTTAAAGTGAAAACATTCACTTTGACTCATATATGTCATATAGTGTGTCAGTTTGATGTAATACAGATTCATACATATCAAATGTAACACCCCAAGCTTCCACGGTACGTTTCCCTTCGAATAATGCGATAGCGTGTGTTGTACGCAACCTCGAGTTCTAACACACACCACAACTAATTAAACTAGCCGTTGTGAATAGTAATACCTACTTTTCGAAATCATATATATTTTATATTTCTAAAATGGACTTCATTTTTGGATTCGGAATATTGAAATTAGCCTAGGGTGAAATTTTGGTACTTTTCGGATAACTTTTATATTTTGATGAATAGTGAAAATTACTAAATTTTAATTATAATCAACTTTTTTAATCAAAACAATTAATATTGATAAATTATGAATTTGAGTTGTTTTAAAGTATATTTCAAATATATTTTTACCATTTAATTTAATGTTTGTCATTGGACATAATTTCACAATTAAACCAGACATAAACAAGTGTCAATCTTTTGATAGTTATTATCTCTTAAAAACATGCTTTTTATTTTAACAACGGGAATTAATTTTAAATTAATTTCTGCCACTTATGTGTTTTGAATTTGGAAAAATGGATTAAATATTTGGAATCAGGATGTCCAAATTATGTAAATAGGTAACTTTTATTTTTTCACATTTTGAATAATTACTGCGGTAAATATTTTATTTACCATGGTTAAAGGGTAAATCCGGTAAATAAGGGTTAAAAAATAATATTATAATAATACAAAATTACCCTAAAACGTGTCATAACCTTATTGGTGGACACATACCCGACCATGGTCATCCTTGGGTCGATTTGGGGACCCCTTAGAACCACTTGTATGTGGTAGGGACACATTATATTAATAAAGTTAAAATAAAAATAAAAATGGCATAAGCTTACATCTTTTAGAAGAACAATTTTTACATAGGGTTATACATGTTGGATTTTCGATTATAAATATTCATTAGAAATCTAAAAATCTTTCCTACATAATTATATTTTATTTATAATTTTTAGACATCAAATAATTTAAATTATTAATGACACAATAATGATGCAATTTTTACCTCATTAATAAATCATTTAAATAAATAAGATTATAATGACTAAAATATTATCTAAAACCTGTCCAATTATTATTGGTTGATGTTATTTAGAAAATTAGTCATCTTATCTTTGACCTCAATGATTTTTGGACCATTATAAAACGAAAATAATTATATTATAAAGTAATACTTTCACTCTTTCCTAAAGAGCCCCTCCTCTCCCTTATAAAAGGAGACCACTTCTACTCATTCCTCACACCTCTCAAGCCACTTGGCTCGGCCAAACTCTACCCAAATACTCTCCCAACTTCCCTCACTACAACCTATAGGCCTTAGTTTGATCAGAAAGCCAACCTATGGAGCCCTTTTGATCAAATCAAAAGGAAGAACCCGAAGAAGAGGTAATATTTTCACCACCCCTTTTCAAGTTCCTTTCTTCTTCCACTTCGTCTTTCTTTGTTCTTACCATTCTAAAATAATAACTCCAGTATCTCACATATACTGTGATGTTATTATAAATATGGTACAACCATATTCAGTATTCTATCCACCCTTGGAATAACATGTCACCATACGTGCGTACGTACGGCTTACCGTCTCCACGTCGTGGTGTAATTGTTATTCAATATATTATTATTTGGATGGGTATAATAATGATGTACAACTCATGTAAATAATAAATATAACATGTTAATTATACTGTATATATGATATAACATCCATTTATATATTATTTTAATATCAAAAGAATGATATTGTCACTCGTGCGTACGTACGGACTACCGTCTCCACAAACGTGATAAGATTCATTCTCCATCGTATCCATTCAAGTATAATTATCATTTGATGATTTAAAAATGATTTTTAAGGAATTGATATCATTATGGATATGAATAATATACAACCTATCCATTACAAACATGGCTTACGTAACAAAACATATAAAATAAAACAAGTAAGTTAACACCTGAAACAACGATAATACTAAGATATTATTATCAAATCAATATTAAAAGATCATATATGATATCATATTAATGTATATGATTCTTTTATAATTTAATAACAATTATTTCACCATTATACAGGAGGTTAACCTACCCCAACCAAGGAAAAGTACAAGGTAAGGGTTATTTCACAATCTCTTCATTATCCGAGGTTGTTTATACGTAATAATCTACTGGGATCTCGTTATCATCCACATCCATGTTTCTTCAAAATGTATTTCAAAACATATTTAATATTTAAAAGAATATGGGTTAAAGTCATTTATACCCTTGTTTGACTTTTTATAAGAGGTTTATAAGGGAATCTTTCCGTCGTTTTCCAAACAAGGTGCTTTTTAACCTCTTCGACAGAATTAAGATAAGAATGTTTTTTTAACTTATACGGAGGGTGTGGTTATTTTACGCCGTTATAAAATCGTCAAAGCTTCCCTTACAAGCTTATAAGAATATTTTCAAAGAAAATGTTCTATTTTATATATATATGTCTCTTAAATGATTTCAAAATAGAAAGAGATATTTCATTAAAAAGAGTTTTGATTTCATCTATGTCAACATCCTTTAATGGATTTTACGCTTATTTGAGGATGATATATTATGATACAAAACTTTTATATTGTATTGAAGGTTTTGTGATATGTTTGACTGTGGATGTGCTATTTTTTTTTATATACCATTCATGGTTTATGGTGAAAGTATTGACATTTCGTATGCTAGTTTTAATACGAATGTTTATGTTATGTTTAAACCTTTTCATATGGGAATGCATTGGACTTAATATGTGACGGGTGGAGCCCGCTATAGCTCCTCGATGCATCGGTAGGTCTCATGAGACAAACTAGTGTCTTGGCACAAGTCCTTGGAAAAATCATATTTGTAGTCTTGGCACGAGGCCTTGGCTATGTGGTTATGATAGTCTGGCATTATGCATTCCATCATTATGAAAGTGGTTATTGATATTGCATGTGATTATTCGATTAGTAGAATATCCATGTGAATAAGTAAATGGCATTATTTCATTTTATTTATGCCATACTATGTTGAAGTTAATGTTTAAAAGGCTTTTGTTTTAGTTATACATTGCCTTAAATGTTTATTCTTATTTATGAAAGTTTCCGCTATATTGTTATCCTTACTGGGCATTTGAGCTCACCCCTTTTCTATGTTTTATTTTCCCAGGATGTGAAGAAGTAAATTATGAATGACTTGCAGGGATATTATGAGGGGTTAATAGTGTGGACTATAGAGACAATATGTTGTTGTAGTAGTTCTTTTTTATTTTGATAATGTAATGTAAAACTTATGAATATATCTAGTGTTTCCAAGGATACTAAACCAATCGGTCTTTCGAGATTTGATCTTTCTTGTGATCATGCCAATGTTATGTAATTAATGCACCGACTCTGGGTAACTGGGGTCGGGGAGTTACAGTTGGTATCAGAGGAAGTTTAGTACAAACCTTGGAAGCTATATTTAGATAAACTCTGATTAGAGCATGTAGACCTAAGATGAACTTTGAGGATTAGTATAGAAGAACTTCCTAGAATTTTGGTATTGTAGAGATTTTGTGAGTTTTCCGAGCAATACATCCCTGTCTGGATACGAGTAGGTAGAGGCGGCTCTGGCACAGATGTACCTAGGGGTAAAACCCGAAAGCACCGCTTTGAGCTAGACTCGAACAGGAACTGGTGCACGACAACGGGCCTTGCTGCACTCTTGGTTACGACACTCCCGGGGGATATGCTTAGGATAACTCTCATTTTCTTTACAAATCATTATGAAGGGTTTATGAGTATATAATTCCTCAAAGAAAACATTTTTATGATTATGGATTATATCCATAAATAGTTCAATTTATGTTGAGTGTTTTATAAGTATGGGATAATGTATTTTGATTCATAAACTGATCTAGTTTATGCCATTGTTTAGAAATGGCGCCTAGTGGAAGAAATGGAAACCGTATCAATGCACGCACTCCATGTAGGGATTTCCCTCCTGCTCAAGATAATTATAGTGGGGATGGTGATGCAACTGGTGCCGATCAGCTAATCACCATACTGGGACAACTTACTCAGGTTATGAATAATAACCTTACCCGTATGGAGCACCCTGATCCGCAGCGTGGAGGATCAATGTTAGATCGATTTATGAGGCAACAACCACCAACGTTCAATGGGAGTACAAATCCCTTAGTAGCTAAGAAATGGATAAATTCCCTAGAGAAAATATTTCAGGCTTTGGGGAGCAGTGAAAGGGAAAAAGTTATCATGGCAGTTTACCGCCTCACTGGAGATGCTGATCAATGGTGGTCATTGATTCAAAATACGAAGTAAGATGATGAAGTATCAAATATGGAATGGAGGGAGTTCAAAGATCTGTTTTTAGAAAAATACTTCCCTCGCGACCATCGATCAGATATGGAAAGGCAATTTCTGAGTCTGAGACAAAAGGAGGATGAGAATGTCACAAATTATGAGGCTAACATTACAAGGTTAGCAAGGTACGCTGGTGATTATATACGTAACCAAAGAAGTAATATTGATCGTTTCATTGATGGGTTAAAACCATTTCTCCGTTGGGCATTAGTCTCACAATCCTTTTCGTCGTACGAAGACATTGTCTCATGTGCTATCAAGACCGAAAAGGAATTCTCTATGTCTTATGACTTTAAAGAAAAGCAAGAGAAGAAGAGACCTGCTGATCAATCTGGGAATGGAAATAAGGGGAATAAGGGAAAGGTTGAATATCCATCCTGTGGAAAATGCGGGAAGAAACAACCTGGTACTTGCTTGAAGGGAATGGGAGTCTGTTACAAGTGTGGTGAAAAAGGCCACCAAGCTCGTGATTGCAAAGGGAAGAAGGAAGCCACCAACTTTCAGTGCTACAATTGCAGGGAGATGGGACATTATGTGAATGAATGTCCTAAGAGTCAGGAGAACTTACCTCAGAAAAGGCCAAGGGATCAAGGCCAGGCTTATGCTATCACTACTGCTGATGTAGAAGCTCCGAAAGACGTGGTGGCAGGTAATTTAATGGTTTCCTCAAGTTTAGCAAATGCATTATTTGATTCTGGATCATCGCATTGTTTCATATCTTCCCAGTTTTCTAAGAAAATTAGATATTTCCAATTTGATTTAACAAGGGAGTTGTCAGTTAAAACTCCTAAGGGAAGTATCATTGCAACAAAGTTTTGTGAATCAGTCCCCATTAGAGCACATAAATTTTCTTTATCTGTTGATCTCATCGTCATACCTATGATTGAGTTTGATATAATCCTCGGTATGGACTGGCTTTCGGACTATGATGCGAAGATTTATTGTAAGAAGAAAGAGGTTATGATTATTGATGATAATGATAAGGAACACCTTATCTTTAGAGCAGAATCGTCACCACCTAATTCTTATTTAGATCCACCCCCAGTAGCTCAACTTAATTCAATTATTGGGGAGGAAGAGAATGAAATAACTATCGGTGAGGAAAGGAATGTTCAAATAGAAGATGTACCTGTTGTGAAAGAATTTGTAGATGTATTTCCGGAAGATTTACCTGGACATCCTCCAGAACGAGAAGTTGAGTTTTCCATTGATTTGATTCCTGGATCAAGGCCTATCTCGAAGACCCCTTATAGAATGTCCACTGTAGAGTTAGTCGAACTAAAGAAACAACTAGAGGAATTGAGTAATAAGGGATTTATTCACCCTAGTGTTTCTCCATGGGGAGCCCCTGTTCTTTTTGTTAAAAAGAAAGATGGATCTATGAGGTTATGTATCGACTACAGGGAGATCAATGCTATAACGATAAAGAACAAGTATCCCCTACCTCGTATTGATGATTTATTTGACCAACTGCATGGAGCTCAATACTTTTCAAAGATTGACCTTCGATCTGGATACCATCAGTTGTGTGTGAAGAAGGAAGACATTCCGAAGACAGCATTTCGAACAAGGTACGGGCATTACGAGTTTACTGTAATGCCGTTTGGATTGACTAATTCACCCTCTGTATTCATGGATCTGATGAATAGAGTTTTCAAGGAGTATCTCGATGAATTTGTGGTGGTATTTATTGATGATATCTTGGTATACTCCAAAACCTACGAAGATCATGAAAATCACTTGCGCATTATCTTGAAGACTCTGAGGAGGCATGAATTATATGGTAAGTTTAGCAAGTGTGAATTCTGGCTTCAGGATATTTCTTTTCTTGGCCATGTTGTCTCTAAAGATGGAATCTCTATTGATCCTTCTAAGACCAAGGCAATCCAAGAATGGCCAGCACCTACGAGTATAACTGAGGTACGTAGTTTTATTGGTTTGGCAGGTTATTATCGACGTTTCGTCTAGAATTTTGCCCGATTGGCTAACCCATTAACGAAGCTCACACGTAAAGGGGTTAAATTTGTTTGGACAAAAGAGTGTGAATAATGTTTCGAAGAACTGAAGAGAAGATTAGTCAATGATCCTATATTGACTCTACCATCGGGGAATGATGGGTTCGTTATTTATAGTGATGCATCAAAGAAAGGACTTGGCTGTGTCCTTATGCAGAATGATAGAGTTATTGCCTATGCATCACGACAGTTGAAAATTCATGAAAAAAACTATCCTAATCATGATCTCGAGTTAGCAGCTGTGATCTTTGCTTTGAAGATATGGAGGCACTACCTCTATGGTGAAAAATGTGAGATTTGTACTGATCACAAGAGTTTGAAGTATATTTTCTCACAAAAAGAACTCAACATGAGGCAAAGGAGATGGCTTGAATTACTCAAGGATTATGATTGTACGATACACTACCACCCGGGGAAGGCAAACAAGGTGGCAAATGCTTTGAGTAGAAAATACCATGGAGTTTTGAACAATATGAGAATTGAAAGGGATCCAATTTTCATGGATCTAGTGAAGATGGACATGGGAATAACCAGGGAAGGTGAAACATCAATGCTTTTTCAAATGGTTTCCAAACCATCTTTACTAGAAAGTATTAAGAGTTCTCAGACCGATGATGAAGAATTCCAAAAGAATATTAAAGCTGTGAATGATGGGAGATTGAGAGACTTTCTGTATGAAGATGGAATTTTGAAATTCGGGAAGAGACTTTGTGTTCCCGATTTACCTGATCTAAAAAGGGAATTGCTGGATGATGCTCATAGTTCCAATTTCTCTATACACCCTGGGAGCACCAAAATGTATAGAGATTTGAAGGAACATTTTTGGTTGGACAACATGAAGAGGGAGATTGCTGATTTTGTGTCAAGATGTATGGTTTGTCAACAAGTGAAAGCTGGAAGGCAACAGCCTAGAAAAGTCATGCAACCTCTTCCCATACCGGAGTGGAAATGGGACAATATTACGATGGACTTTGTCATGGGGCTACCAAAGACTCCTAGAAGGAACGATGAAATATGGGTTATTGTTGATCGTCTTACCAAGTCAGCACATTTTCTTGCTATAAGAGAAGATTTACCCCTGGAACTTCTAGCAAGACTATACATTAATGAAGTTGTGAGACATCATGGAGTACCCCTATCGATTTTTTCTGATCGTGATCCCCATTTTACTTCAAGATTTTGGAAAAGTCTTCAGAAATCCCTGGATACTGAACTTCATTTGAGCACTGCTTACCACCCTCAGACAGATGGACAATCAGAACGGACTATTCAAACCCTAGAAGACATGTTGAGATCTTTCTCACTTGACTTTCAGGGTATGTGGGATCAATATTTACCACTGGTAGAATTTTCCTATAACAATAGATTCCATTCGAGTATACAGATGGCACCATATGAAGTGTTATACGGAAAGAGATGTCGTACACCAACCTGTTGGGATGACGTTGGTGAAAGAAAACATGTAGGCCCAGAACTGGTGGAGGAAACGGTGGAAAAGGTGAAAGTAATACAAAATCACATCAAAGCAGCTCAAAGTAGGCAGAAGAGCTATGCCGATAATTTAAGGAAGGATTTGGAATTTCAAGTTGGTGATCATGTTTTCCTAAAGGTATCTCCATGGAAGGGACTCATACGTTTTGGTAAGAAAGGTAAATTGAGTCCCAGGTACATCGGACCCTTCGAAATTCTAGAACGAATTGGGGTTGTAGCTTACCGATTGGCAATGCCGCCAAGTCTCTCTAAAGTTCACGATGAGTTCCACGTATCTCTGTTGAGGAAATACATGCCTGACCCAACGCATGTACTCACCTATGAGGAATTAGAACTGGAACCCGATCTGTCTTATTGTGAAGAGCCTGTCAGGATTCTTGATACAAGAGAACAAGTACTGAGAAACCGGACGACGCGTCTGGTAAAAGTTTTGTGGAGAAATCATAAGATGGAAGAGGCAACGTGGGAACCTGAGAAACTTATGATGAAGAACCACCCGAGTCTTTTTATGCAGTAATACCCTAGAAATTGCGAGGACGCAATTATTTTAAGGAGGGTAGAATGTAACACCCCAAGCTTCCACAGTACGTTTCCCTTCGAATAATGCGATAGCGTGTGTTGTACGCAACCTCGAGTTCTAACACACACCACAACTAATTAAACTAGCCGTTGTGAATAGTAATACCTACTTTTTGAAATCAAATATATTTTATATTTCAAAATTGACTTCATTTTTGGATTCGAAATATTGAAATTAGCCTAGGGTGAAATTTTGGTACTTTTCGGATAACTTTTATATTTTGATGAATAGTGAAAATTACTAAATTTTAATTAAAATCAACTTTTTTAATCAAAATAATTAATATTGATAAATTATGAATTTGAGTGGTTTTAAAGTATATTTCGAATATATTTTTACCATTTAATTTAATGTTTGTCATTGGACATAATTTCACAATTAAACCAGACATAAACAAGTGTCAATCTTTTGATAGTTATTATCTCTTAAAAACATGCTTTTTATTTTAACAACGGGAATTAATTTTAAATTAATTTCTGCCACTTATGTGTTTTGAATTTGGAAAAATGGATTACATATTTGGAATCAGGATGTCCAAATTATGTAAATAGGTAACTTTTATTTTTTCACATTTTGAATAATTACTGCGGTAAATATTTTATTTACCATGGTTAAAGGGTAAATCCGGTAAATAAGAGTTAACAAATAATATTATAATAATACAACATTACCCTAAAACGTGTCCTAACCTTATTGGTGGACACATACCCGACCATGGGCATCCTTGGGTCGATTTGGGGACCCCTTAGAACCACTTTTATGTGGTAGGGACACATTATATTAATAAAGTTAAAATAAAAATAAAAATGGCATAAGCTTACATCTTTTAGAAGAAAAATTTTTACATAGGGTTATACATGTTGGATTTTTGATTATAAATATTCATTAGAAAGATAAAAATAGTTCCTACATAATTATATTTTATTTATAATTTTTAGACATCAAATAATTTAAATTATTAATGACACAATAATGATGCGATGTTTACCTCATTAATAAATCATTTAAATAAATAAGATTATAATGATTAAAATATTATCTAAAACCTATCCAATTCTTATTGGTTGATCTTATTTAGAGAATGATTCATCTTATATTTGACCTCAATTATTTTTGGACCATTATAAACCGAATATAATTATATTATAAAGTAATACTTTCACTCTTTCCTAAAGAGCCCCTCCTCTCCCTTATAAAAGGAGACCACTTCTACTCATTCCTCACACCTCTCAAGAAACTTGGCTCGGCCAAACTCTGCCCAAATACTCTCCAAACTTCCCTCAATACAACCTAGAGGCCTTATTTTGATCAGAAAGCCAACCTAAGGAGCCCTTTTGATCAAATCAAAAGGAAGAAGCCGAAGAAGAGGTAATATTTTCACCACCCCTTTTCAAGTTCCTTTCTTCTTCCACTTCTTATTTCTTTGTTCTTACCATTCTAAAATAATAACTCCAGTATCTCACATATACTGTGATGTTATTATAAATATGGTACAACCATATTCAGTATTATATCCACCCTTTGAATAACATGTCACCATACGTGCGTACGTACGGCTTACCGTCTCCACGTCGTGGTGTAATTGTTATTTAATATACTATTATTTGGATGGGTATAATAATGATGTGAAACTCATGTAAATAATAAATATAACATGTTAATTATTCTGTATATATGATATAACATCCATTTATATATTATTTTAATATCAAAAGAATGATATTGTCGCTCGTGCGTACGTACGGACTACCGTCTCCACAAACGCGATAAGATTCATTCTCCATCGTATCCATTCAAGTATAATTATCATTTGATGATTTAAAAATGATGTTTAAGGACTTGATTTCATTCTGGATATGAATAATATACAACCTATCCATTACAAACATGGCTTACGTAACAAAACATATAAAATAAAACAAGTAAGTTAACACCCGAAACAACGATAATACTAAGATATTATTATCAAATCAATATTAAAAGATCATATATGATATCATATTAATGTATATGATTATTTTATAATTTAATAACAATTATTTCACCATTATAAAGGAGGTTAACCTACCCCAACCAAGGAAAAGTACAAGGTAAGGGTTATTTCACAATCTCTTCATTATCCGAGGTTGTTTATACGTAATAATCTACTGGGATCTCGTTATCATCCACATCCATGTTTCTTCAAAATGTATTTAAAAATATTTTTAATATTTAAAAGAATATGGGTTAAAGTCATTTATACCCTTGTTTGACTTTTTATAAGAGGTTTATAAGGGAATCTTTCCATCGTTTTCCAAACAAGGTGCTTTTTAACCTCTTCGACAGAATTAAGATAAGAATGTTTTTTTAACTTATACGGCGGGTGTGGTTATTTTCCGCCGTTATAAAATCATCAAAGCTTCCCTTACAAGCTAATAAGAATATTTTCAAAGAAAATGTTTTATTTTATAAATATATGTCTCTTAAATGATTTCAAAATAGAAAGATATATTTCTTTAAAAAGAGTTTTGATTTCATCTATGTCAACATCCTTTAATGGATTTTACGCTTATTTGAGGATGATATATTATGATACAAAACTTTTATATTGTATTGAAGGTTTTGTGATATTTTTGACTGTGGATGTGCTATTTTTTTTATATACCATTCATGGTTTATGGTGAAAGTATTGACATTTTGTATGCTAGTTTTAATACGAATGTTTATGTTATGTTTAAACCTTTTCATATGGGAATGCATTGGACTTAATATGTGACGGGTGGATCCCGCTATAGCTCCTCGATGCATCGGTAGGTCTCATGAGACAAACTAGTGTCTTGGCACAAGGCCTTGGCAAAATCTTATTTGTAGTCTTCGCACGAGGCCTTGGCTATGTGGTTATGATAGTCTGGCATTATGCATTCCATCATTATGAAAGTGGTTATTGATATTGCATGTGATTATTCGATTAGTAGAATATCCATGTGAATAAGTAAATGGCATTATTTCATTTTATTTATGCCATACTATGTTGAAGTTAAAGTTTAAAAGGCTTTTGTTTTAGTTATACATTGCCTTAAATGTTTATTCTTATTTATGAAAGTTTCCGCTATATTGTTATCCTTACTGGGCATTTGAGCTCACCCCTTTTCTATGTTTTATTTTCCCAGGATGTGAAGAAGTAAATTATGAATGACTTGCAGAGATATTATGAGGGGTTAATAGTGTGGACTATGGAGACAATATGTTGTTGTAGTAGTTCTTTTTTATTTTGATAATGTAATGTAAAACTTATGAATATATCTAGTGTTTCCAAGGCTATTAAACCAATCGGTCTTTCGAGATTTGATCTTTCTTGTGATCATGCCAATGTTATGTAATTAATGCACCGACTCTGGGTAACTGGGGTCGGGGCGTTACATCAAAAATGACTTATAAGTCATTTTCAAAAATTATCAAGACAATCCAAGCATGTTTTATTGAATTTCAATGAGTGACACTATTTGTACTAAAATAAAAATTTTAAACTATGAATGAACACTTTGAGTCATACCTAGAAGATCATGTATAATATTGAGGTGTGGCTAATTCCTAAATTTCACTAATGAATTATTTAACAATTTGATAAAATATAAAAAATAGGAATGTGTTTTCTTCTCTTTGAGTCTGTTAGTTTTGTTTTTTACTAAAATTAATGTCATTTTTAAATATAAATAAACAGATCATGTCATACCAGTCACGTTGTGTATTAGATTTTGGTGTAGAGGATTCTTACATATCCCAACTGATATATGAATTGTTTTTCATAAATTATCATAACAATCAAAATTCATTTCTTGGCTTTTAGTAATTCATTTCTATTTTTTACTAAAATATCAATTTGAACTAGAAACAAACACTTTTAGTCTTACTGGTCAAATCAAATACCAGATTCATGTGAGAATTATTTATAAATGTAAAAAATGATAAATTAATCATTTTCCTAAATTATCAAGCCAATATGAGCATGTTTTCTTGGTTTTATATGAGTAACATTTTTTGAATTAAAATTTTCATTTTAAACTAATAATAGATGTTTTAAGTCATACCAGCCACATCGTGTATCAGATTAAGGTAAGGATGATTATTAAGCATTAAATGATTAGTCAGATTGAGGTGATAATGATTTATACATGTCCTTAATACTGTATTGATATTTTTTCTAATTTATCAAGACAATATAAATATATTTTCTCATTTTTGAGTACATCACTTTTTTTTACTAAATGTCATTTTAAAATGGAAAAATGAAATTTTGAGTCATACTAGTCACATCATGTATTTGTATGATGTGTGACTAATTCCTACATGTCAAAAATGAATTTCTAATTTTTTTTCAAGATTATTAAGGCGATCTAAGCATGATTTCTTGGTTTTCATTGAGTGAAACATTTTTAACAAAAATTACAATTTTAAATTTAAAATGGACACATTGATAAATACTAGGCACATCTTTGATTGGATTGTGGGGTGGTTGGATCCTATATGTCAAAAATGAATTATAGAACATTTTATAAAGTTTTAAAATAATATGAATGTGTTTTATTGGTTTTGAGTAGGTTTTTTTCTTTTCTATGAATATCAATGTCAATTTTAAATAAAAATACACTCTCTGAATCATATCAGTCAAATTTTGTGTCAGATTAAGTAATAGATTATTCCAACATGTCCCAAATAAATTATGGATGGTTGTTATAAATTACTAAAACAATAAGAATTAATTTTCTTGTATTTGAGAATATCACTTGTCTTTTTGAATAAAATGTCATTTTAAACGGAAAACATGCACTTTGAGTAATACTAGTCACATTGTGTTCTAATTTGATGTGAGACTTATATACATCAAAAATGAATTATATATTGACCCCCTAAATTATAAAGACAATCCTAGTAAATTTTTTTGGTTTTTATATTTTCAATTGTATTTTGAAAAAAAAATTAATGTCAATTTTAAATAAAATTACATATTCGGAGTCATATTAGGCACATAGTGCATCAAATTTATGTGAAGATAATACCTACACATCACAAATGACATATGGATTTTTTTACTAATACATAAAAACATTCTTAAAGTATTTCATCTATTTTGAATAAGTGATGTCTTTTTGAATTAAAAAATAAATAATAAAATAACATGCCTTAAAAGTCATACCAAGAACACTGTGTATCAGATTGAGGTGTAGATAATTGAAAATGTGATATGTGTTTTTCTTTAAATTATATATATAAACCTAGAAAAGAGAGAACATGTTATATTGTGATGGATGATTAAATCTTATGCAGCCTCAAACACTTCACATTTCAATCAACATGGGGTTTCCTACTCTATAAGAAAGGAACATGCTCTCTCTTTTGTGTATAGTTGTTAATAATTGAAAGAAAAATATGAATTTCCAAAATATTTTAAAAAAAATAGTATTAGATAAAAATGATAAGGAAATTAACAAAAAAACTTGTGGCTAAAGTGATGAAAAAATAAATTAAATAAGCAGTAGGAATTCACCATTTCATTATCGTTGTAATCATTATTGACTCATTTCCTTATTTTTATTATCTCAATTATAGACTCTAATTAAAATCTACCACAAACATGAGAATTTTGGAACAAACAACCCCAATTTGAATAAAATAATCTGCCAATATGAAAAAATAATTCATATATTAGTAAGACTAAAAATAAATAAATTTAAGATAAATATGAAAAATTATATTAATTATTTGGAAAATGATTTTACTATTAAAACATCATGATTGGAAAGCATGTACAAGAAAATAAGTTTTTAAAATATTTAGAAAGAAACAAAAAAACCAATATGTATTTTAACTCACTAAATTTATTTGATAAAGTATAGATATAGGTAAATGTAGTTCGGATCATGGGGAATTAGTGTTATAAATTTTGAGTAACTTTTGCATATTTTGAACAAAAAGCTAAACTATAATCTAAAATCATAATGTCTAAGTCATACCATGCACACCGTGTATTGTATTGAGGTGTAATTGATTGAGTATGTGATAAGTGTTTTTCAGTCAACTGTATACACAAATATATAAAATAAATAAATGTTCCATTTTGATGGAATAGGAAATCCAATGCAACCTAAAATGCCTCATCGAAAATTAACATGTTCTCTATTTTCTAGCTTATTGCAGATGGTTGATAAAAAAATAATATTTCCCAAAAGGTCTCTGAAAAAAATATTCAATTATTATATAAAAATGATAAGGAAATTAACTTAAAATATAAGATAAAATGGTTACAAAATTAAATAAATAAGTTGTAAAAATTATCCTTTCTTTGACCATAGTAAAGGGTTGAATCACCCTTTTTGAGGATGTCATTTTTTTATGATCTCTTTGAAAATTAAAAAAATAGATAAAGTGTGGCTCTCCTAAATTTTTTTTACATCAAAACTATGTAAAATATTTCATTGATGGGAATGAACCCACTATAGAAAACTATTAAAAATGTACTATTAGTATTTGGGCATATCAAAGAGGGATTCACATGATGAAATACAGTAGTCTTACCGAATAAATGTCATAGAATGATCAAAAGATGTTTTTTGTTCTTTCTTTTTTATATTAAAATGTTTGTTCCATTCTGTCTACTAGTTTCTAAAATTTATTGAATGTTTCTATTTTAGATGCTCAAGTTGGTTTCATTGTATGAATATTTGAACAATACTACAAATAGAAATGTGTATAACTAATATGTCAAGGTTGGTCCTGATGAAGCATTGAGTGACAACCCCATGGATAGTGGGTTAGAGGATTTTTTATTGAAACAATCTAATTACTATTATTTGAGAATGAAATTAGTATTTCTTTGATCTCCCATTTCATTTGAAGGTGATGAATATACACTTGATGTTTTTTTGGAAGATCTGTATAATTGGGAATCAAAAAATATGTACATCCATTCTTTAGTAATCTACTTCAATTTCCTTTCTTCACCAAAAAATCCACATACTTCTTCTCCCTCAAAAACTTTTCATCCCTGTAGTATTATAAATTTTCACTTTCCATCATGTTCCTCCACTACCATTAAATGAAGAGAAATGGAAAAACCTCTAATCAGTCATAGAGATAATCCCTGGTTAATTATTTTATTTAAGGAATCCACACAATTGGTTCATTTTGTGGAAGTGATCACTTTTAATCTGTTTATGCCAAAACTATAATCCACTTTCAAGAATGGGATCCACCGAAAATATTGATGGACATAGAAAACAAAATAAATATCTTATGAATCCTTTTTAATTGAAGATGATTGTACAATGATGGATGGAAATATTTTTTAATGCCCCATTGTATAAATCTTTAAAAGAAACCTCAAGTGTATACTCTTAACAACCAACTAAAGTGGTGGAAAAAAGAACTATCAATTTCTTTATTGGAGAAGACAATCATCCGACTCTCTATCCAAGGGACTATCCCCCAATGCTTCATCAGGACAATCCCTGGCATATTTTTCATTAACTTTTCACTTCGTGAGATTTTTCAAAGTCTCATACGCTTGAATAAACTCAACCATATGAAATAAACACATTCAATTAATTTCAGTAATAGGGAGACACGAAAATAATGATAAAAATTTCCAAATACATAATAACCAAATTAGAAATAAATTATAATCCTTTAAAACCCATGTGAAACAAGCATATTTAATTGCAATTAAATCTAGATTAGAATTATTATTTCATATAATCAATTTTCAAACACCAAAAAATTTGAAACTTATTAAGGAATAAATGAAGAAAAAATACACCTTCCAAGGGATATCGTAGATGATGAAAACACTTTAGAAACAATGAGGGTGAATGTAGCGATTAAACAAGAGTGGAAAAAAGGTAACGAATAGCGAGAGAGAATGAACAAAGGAATTCAAAACGAAATGAAAATAGGGAAAATTGTAATTTTTTCGACTATTGGAAAATAAATAGTAAACATAACCTTATGAGATACCCAAACAATCAATCAATAAGAGAGAAGGAGAATAAAATAACATATCCTTGATTCAATCATTGATTTATTCTCAGAGAAAATAAATATAGCATTTGTGAAAGGTTATATTCATCTATGCCTTTGATTATTTTGAGACAAGATTCGTTCAAGATGTGGATTTGATACACGGATGGACTCAATACATGACTCGAGACGTGATTCAAGACTATATTCAAGAAGGAGGAGGGGCATAGACAGTAGGTGGCTCCCACTGAATTCATGAGATATCATGACTAAAACAGTCGTGGTTATAGTTCTCAAAATAGAATTGGGAGACTTTTATCAGCACTTCCAAAAAAATGTTGTTAAAGAAACATTTAAATAGAACTAAATTAATAAGCTCTAATTAAAAATATCTTTATCAGTGTTTTTTTAGTGATGATAAAGACAGATCTTTATCAGTGCTAAAAATGCTTTGCTAAATATACCTTTTCCATGTGTTTTTTAGCACAGATAAAGTTTAATATTTAGCAGCACTAAAACATTATTGATGATAAATTATAAATAAAAAAATTGAATATATTTATATCATTATATAATTAATTATTATTAGTTAATAATAATTTAAATATATAATTATCTATTTATGATTATATAAGTAATTTTTTAAAAAATATATTTTTTATTTATAATTATAAATATATAATTTTATAGATATAGTAAATATACATTTGTAAATGTGTTTGTAAATATTTTTATAATGATTTTTTTACAACTATTAATATATTTATATCATTATATATATTTATATAAATATATAAATATATATAAATATAGTAAAAGTATTCATTATATAAATATATTAATTATAATTTTATAATTATAAATATATTTATATCATTTTATATTTTTCTGTATTTATATTTATATATATTCAATATATATATATATATTTATATTTATATATATTTAATAAATATATATATATATATATAAATTTAAATAGAGTAAATATATTCATTGTTTAAATATATTAAATATAATTTGAAAATTATTTAAATACATAATTATTTTTTTATAATTATATAAATACTTTTAAAAAAAATTTATATATTTTATCATTATATATTTTATATAGTTATAATTGAATATATATATATATATAATAATAAATATAAAATTATATACAAATATATTAAATATATTGCATATTTAAATAAATTTATAATTATTTTATAATTATTTAAATATATACAATTATTTATTTATAAATATATATGTATAATTTTTGAAAATTAATATTTATTTATTTATAATTATAAATTTATAAATTTATATATATATAAATTATACATTTTGTAAATATTTTTATTTATACATACTTATTTACAAATATATTTTTAAAATTATCAATGAATATATAATCTTAAATGCTTGCATATATTAAACAATTTATGATATTGAATAATTAAAAATGAGTATGCTTTAAAGATATTGAAAAATGGATATGTTTATACAATTGAATATAAATTATTAAAAAAATATGGATACATTTGGAAATACTGATCAATACATATTGAAAATATTAAAAAATTGTAAATAAATAAATATATATATTTACATACATAATAGAGAATTAATAAATTATAAAAAAATAAAAAATAAAAAATAAAAATTTAAAAAACGAAGAAATAATATCTAAATGTAACGATATTAAATATGAATAAATAAAATCTACTGATTAAAAACATAATATACTAAATGTATCATATTATAATGAAATTTAAATTTGAATACTGGAATTTTAAAAAATTAAATAAATATCATGTGTATGTGTTTCTATATAAGAATTCTTTAATTTCATAAATATTTTTGTGTTCATTATATACAAAAATAGATTTATAACATATAAGTTCATGAAATAAATTTATCATGTGTTTCATATATGTTAAATTGGAAAATCAAATGACATTCGATTATGTCCATTACTCGATGCATTGGACAATATTTTTAATTAATATTAGTTTTTAATTATAAACCACTAAATATATGACTTATTTAATATAAGTGAAAAACCTTTTTGTATTATATAAATCATATTTTCAAAAATATTATATACATTGATATATATATATATATATATATTAAATGTATTAATGAATAAGTATGTATAAAAACTATTAAAAATGAATAAGACATTAATATGTTTTTAATTTTTAAATTTTATTCATTTTCTATACTTATATTTAATATATATTATTTATTACTATTTAAAAATAATATATTTATATATTAAACTTATTCATTTTCATTAATTATTGTTTCATTAATTAATATTTTAAGAATTTTTAATTTATTCATTTTTGACATTTTTTAATTATTAGAATTTATTAATTTTCTAATTCTATATTTGATATATACTATTTATTATTATTTATAATATATATATGTATGCTAAATTTTTCATTTTTATGAATAATTATTTTATGAATTAAATGTTTTATATTTTTCTTAATTTACTCATTTTGAATTTTGATTTGTTTAATTATTTATTTTTATTCATTTTACATGTCTATATATTTAATATAAAATATTTTTTAATGTTTATAATATATATATATATATATATGTTTGTCAAATTTATTAATTTTTATGAAAAATTATTTAATTAATATAATTTTTTATTTATTAATATTTAATTTATATTTGATTAATTTTTTTGTTTTATTTGGGACTATCATCGGCAGTTTTTTAGAGCATATAAGGGATAACCATTATCAATGCCAAAAATAAAGTGTTGATTAAGGTTACAATTTATTAGTGCTAAGAATAAATCATTCATAAAAGGTTCCCTTTATCTGTGTTTTTTATTGGTGCTGATAAAAGTATGTGTTATTAAAGGCCTATTTTTTAGTTTTGGGTGGTGTGGTTTTGGTTTAGGGCATGAGTTGGGATGTGTTTTGATGATCTGTTTGTGCAGTGTAGGTTGATCAGTGGTTTCCCACGTGCAGTTGTTTCTTGTGGGTGTTTCTTCTTCACCATACTATGTGCAGCGAATTGGAAAAGCTTCATTGAGGTAGGGATCCCCTCATTTTTTTTCATTATGTATAATGCTGGAGGGTTTTAGTATTATTTATCTATGGTAGATGGTTGTGTTGTCTTAATTTAAGATAAATAATTAGATAATTGAAATTGAAATAGTGAATGAGAATGTTTCTCATGCTTTTATAGATTTGATATTATTTTGATATTATAGATTTTATGGGTTTGCTTCCATGCTAAAAAATTTATTTGTTTGGAGATATCATTTGACTAGATGATATGTGTTATGATTGATGGGTTTGTTATGATTTTTTTGATATAACCCTAAAATAGTGATTCTGAAGACCATGGATTTGAATTCCCAACATTTTAACGTGCTCTATGTGCATCCAAATGCTTCGGCCTTTCTGACAGGACCCACCTTCCCATTGGCTCTGGTGCCGATACACCATCCCCCTTGGATACCTATGATGTTATGACTAAGAGTTTATATCCATCTATCTCCTTCCTAGTTGTTCAGGACTCCTTGTTTGGTCTTCCTTTGAATGAAATCCTCCTTGCAAATCCCTTGAGTCCAACTCATCAGGCTCCTTTTCCATTGGTCCATATAAGATCCTCTTTCATTTATTTGAATGAATGAACCCATGTGTTAAACTTCCTGACATCAGTGTTCTCTAAAGCATTGGGGCTCCTCATAGAGACATTAGTGGCTCATTTTAGGGTGTAGAATCCACGGCTTTTCCTGTTTTTGAACTTTGTTTGAGCTTGGAACATAAATCACCATGACATAGTTTTTGAGCTAAATATTAAATCCCACCTTAGAGTCCTAGAATCATTGGATGATTTCATCCAATCTTGGGCTTGTATCCCTCCCATGATCAATCGTTGTTGCTTCCATATCTCTTGTTGGTCTATGGATGTCCACCATGGACAGAAGTCTCCCTTGATGGTGGTGAGGGTTGGGCTTCCCAACCTACCATTTCCCTTCCAAAATCATTCCTTTATAGAGGGGATTGGTGAATCTCTCAGTAATTTTCTATATATTGATTACCAGAATCTCGCACTTCAGAAAACTGTGTCAGCCTAGATCTGTGTAGAAATGGACATCTCGGCTCCTCTTTCATCTTAGCTGTGCTTCCGAATTGAGGGAGGCTTTGAATGGATTCAACCTTTATTCAACCCCTAAATACCCCAATTCTGTATTGGTTGTAAACTATTCAATCACTCATTTTCATAGTGTATAAATTGATCCTCCCATAAATTGTTGTAGAGACATGAAAATCTTATGGTCCGTACCAAATCCCCGCCCCCACTATGGGTATAGCGTGACCATCATTGAGTACCAAGATGGATATTAATGATGTGATTGGTTCTTTTCCATATTTCCTCTAGTTCCCTCCCTGATTCCTCTAGATAGGCTAGGTGGAAATATAAATGGAAAATGATAGTCTATTATGATCCCCCATGGATTCCTTCCCCCTCCCAAGTCGTGGCCCATCATCTCAATCGGTTTACTTATTCAACCGCTATAGTGTGTTTGTGGAGTAGAGATTATAACAAACATGCTTCTTATTTCACAATTAAACATAATTTATTACATAAAACACTTCAAGGGATACAACATATAACATCTAGAGTTATAGTATCTTTGGGGATTAAAAACATTACTTAACAACTTAGAACATGAAACAAAACATCTTTATTCAAAACTTCTTTTACATGACCACAACATTCCTTCGTACTTAGCATTGCATGGGATAACCTGAGGACATGCATAAGAAAAGGGTGAGCTATAAATCCCAGTAAGTTAATAAACAAGGCATAAAATAAATAATATATTACATGTTATATAATAGACATATCAATGGAGCATAAGAGAAACATGAACATAAAGGCCTGATATAGCATGATTATCATAACATGGAAATGTGGGAACAACATTTAACTTGATTTTAGCATGAGGCAAGGATCATTGCACATGGATCATGAGTAAAACCTAATTTCACATGAATTAGAATTATTAAAACCTCATTGCACTTTACGTATCATGATTTTAATTTTTACCCAATGCATTGGAGCACTATCAAGGATCACCCTTCTTAATCATTTCATTTCATGAAAAAGTGTGCCACATGGATCATATAAAATTAATTCATTAAAAATAATCATTTATTCCATGTTAAAGGGATGCGGAATTAATACATAAAACCCTATAATAAATAAGTAAATGTGATTAAAGGTGAATACCCTTTATATATAAATGGGGGTGGTATTCACTACACAATGGCTTTGGCTTGGAAAATTGCACTGCAATTTCGGTAGCATAACGACATGACATAAAAATTCATAAAAATGGTTAATGATAGTGGAATGGGTGTATCATAATAAGTACATGAAATTTATATTAATGGGGTAATATAGATACATGTTACAACATATGTAATGGAATTTAGATTCACAAAACAAAATAATTTCTTGAATGTAAATGAGGAGAAGAAATCCCTTACAGAATTTTGGAATGGTAACGATTGTACATGGGATTCATTGATGGGAGATAAAGGGGTCTATAATCATTCAAAAATAAGTAGGTAAGTATGGGGAGGTTCTAAATCATTCCACAAAATTTCTAATACAAATTAAAAGGGTATACCAACATAAGGACAGTTTGATAAAAATGAGAAAGGAAGAAATCCCTTACTTGGAAGTTTGATTCTAAAGGATTGGGAGAGGCTTGAAAGAGGATTCTTGATGTCTTGGGAAACCTTTGGAGGATTATAGTGAGACGAGGTAAGAGGTTGGTCAATCTCTAAAGAATTTGAGTGAAGTGTAAGTGGGAGCTTCTTTGGGTTTATATAATAAAAGATATGGAATTCTTTTTTATTTAGTTTTTGGACACCGCACATTAAACTAATCAAAACCACAAACCAACCCATTTTTATTGCAAAATGGGAGGGGAAAACATTATTTTATAAGTAAAATGTCTAAAATTCATAAAATATTAGTCTTGCTTATGTGGCGGTGAGTTACACTCTCAAGGAAGTCAATTTAAAATATTGATTGGAGGGTCTAATAACGCTTTGTAAAATAAATCAAACAAACCAAAAATCATATTTTTTAAATTTTAAATCATATATTGGCCGAAACTCCCATTTATATTATTTTATTACATCACTATTGGGTCATTATTATTTAATAAAATACATTATATAATTAAATGGTATTTATTTTTTACCCAAAAATTCGACTGTCTCAGAAAATTATGAAAAATTCACCATTGGAAAATTTCGACATCCTAATTCCAAAAATAATATTCATTTTTTCTAAATAATTTTATAAATCTGTTAATTTATACTTTTAAAATTAAAACTGACATTTATG
This sequence comes from Viscum album, assembly GCA_963277665.1. Lineage (NCBI taxonomy): Eukaryota > Viridiplantae > Streptophyta > Magnoliopsida > Santalales > Viscaceae > Viscum > Viscum album. The sequence continues at coordinate 1,541,397,866 of OY728161.1, read as the reverse complement.
AAAAATTCAGGGGTTTTGACAAAAATAGCTGTCAACTCTTAATAAAAATCACAATTCTATTTATAAAAACTATATGATAATTTATATTTAATATAAATTAATTTAGTAATAATATTTAAATAAATATTATTTAATTCAAAAATCCATTAATTAATAAAAATAGATTTCTTAATTAAATATTAACTACAAATACTATTATGCTAAAAAAATATTTAAAACGTAACAATAATAAAATTAATGTATATTTTTTATTCTTTAAAAAAATAATGCACATAATCATATGGATTGGGTATTTTTACATAAAATCTACTAATATTCATATATGACCTAACAGTAAGGTGTGTGATGGTGACAGACTCTTGGGGTGGCTCGGATAACATCGCATTGGTAGTAATCTCTATCAACTTCCACTTCCCTCGTAGGTGGTTCCGTATGAGCATAATGTGTTGAAACACAGCTTGGTATTGGTCAATAGCGAAGCCCAGTGATTCCACCTCCTTTATGAGATCCGAGAAATGGGCTTCATATGGAGAAATTATACTGGATAAAGCCATCACTTCCTTTGTTTGAGTAAATTGGGTTTGTTAAATCCCTATATTTATACTAATCATGTTATCTTTGTTCAAAGGCTATATTAGAAATGGTCATAATTCATAACGGTATTTTAAACTCAAAAAACATAAAACTAACGATTTGAATATGTTTTACATAACCATTTTTCATAATAAAACATTTAATTAAATCAAGTGGAGTTTTCATTCATGAATGTTTGTGTTGGTACAATATTCCCCTGTTAAGAAATTTCCCCCTAGAAGTTTACTTTTCCCAAACTAAAAAATATGTGGGAAACATTGCTTCATTACATCCTATATAACATACATGACTTATTATAAAGTTAAATTTAATTTAATTTCCATTTATCCTTTGTTTTTGGGGTTTCTCAAGCTTTTATGGTGGAATGGGTGAGTTTTTTGTGAATTGGGCCAAACCGTGAGCCCAATTCCAGATTTAAAAATAAATTTTGTTTCTTTTATAACGTTATCATTTTTTAATATTTTTACCCATTCCAATTCATAAATGATCTACCCTGACATATTAACACCACCATTGTATTTTGGAGCCTTTATAAATCCATAACCAAGGTGTATATGGGTTTTTATTTAAGGGATTGGGCCCGCCCGAAAGCCCAATTCCAGTTTTAAAAATAAAATTTGATTATTTAATAACGTATTCATTTTTAAGTATTGTTCGGTGATTTCAAGCCTCAAACTCTCCCCTTGAACCCAGTAAAGCTTCCAAGCTCTCTCTCCTCTCTTTGGGTCTCTTCTTCATTGTATTTAGTGATGAACTTATTAGGGTTTATAAAATCAGGATGATTTGAAGAGGAAAATTCATTCATTCATATCTCCTTAAATATTTACCCTTTTTCCCCCATTTCAGTCCCCACATGACCTCCTCCTCATCAGCCGATCCTAACTATCATGTTTTTCTGCTTTTAGTTTCAACATTTGGTAACTTAGGGGTAATTTCTTCAAGATTTTTCAAGGTGAGTGTTCCTCCCTTCCACTTCTTCCATTTCCTTAGGATTTCATCCCTCTTTCTTGATGTTCCAAAGTATCCAGAACCTAGGGTTCGTACCTAAGGTTTAACCATGGGTCTTTTTTGTGAAACTTTTTTGTATAGGGCAGGATTTATCATCCTTGTGGTGCCGGGGTGGTGCGGTTGATGTTTCACAGCATGTTTGGAGGGATTCAACAATTTCGGTACGTGATTCCGTAGGTAGCCATTTAATGATGAGTTAGTTTGCTTGATTAAATAATTTTTCATGTTCCTTATATGATGTGCATTATGAGAAAACCATTTTTGGTAGCAATAGTAAATCATTTGGTATTAAAGTTACATTTTTTCTTGAAGTGTGTATTTTTCAAATGTATTTCATGTGTTGTCTCTTGTGTAGTTTTGTAAAATGTTGAAGTGATTTATTAGTTGTTGATAGGGGCTGCCAATTTTTTTTGGGTAATGATATAGTTCCATGTGGGCCTAAAAGGGGGGTTTCTTTGAATGGTTTTATGTTTATAACCTTGTTATACTCCTTGAAAGTGTTTTATAGATTTGTGTGTTCTCTAGGGTATCATTTGTGATATTGTTCAAGGTGATTATATAACATTTGAAAGTGGATTATTACATGTTTATTGGGATTCCAATTCTATTTTGGTAGGGTCTTGGTGTGATTTTGTCTTAAAAAGAGTTTTTTGAAATGGGTTCTATGTGCAAAGTTTGGGTATACTCTTTATAACTGTTTTATGAAAGTTTTGAATGGTTTATTGAGTTGTGTAGTAGGTGAAACTATATCAGCAAACTATTTTTGTAGGAGTATATTTTTAAAAGGTACATTTCATTTGTTAAAAGTCTGTTATTTTATATGTATCATCTTGGAAATATTTTATTAAATTGTTTGAAGGAGATATTGAGGTGTGGAAGTGATGTGAAATTGATGTAGAGTGTTTTGTGTGAGTGTGATGTGAAAAATTGAATTTTTGATTATGAAAGAAGTGTTATTTTCAATGTGTGTGGGCTGTTATATGAGTTGAAATATCTTATAATTGTTTTATAAAATTTTTTAATGGTTTTTTGGAAGTGTTGAAGAAATGTGAAATGTGTTGTGGGCTATTTTGGTGTGAGTCAGACTTCAAAATCATTTTGAATGAAAAATAGATTTTTGTGACTTGTGTGGTATACATATGGGATGTTTGGTAAATTTGTGATGTGTAAATGATATTTTCAAGTTCAATGTATATTTCTTTACTTGTTTTTCTTGTTTGAGCACAAGGGTAAAACCTGGGTATCTAGGTGGGTGGACGTGTACTAGTAAGCTAGTGAATCCGTGGGGTTTGGCCTCAGTTTCACTTAGCAAAATTAACACTTAAAACTCTAATTAAATTATTATGATGATGATTAGGGACCACTAGGATATGGGTATGTACCCTACTAGTGGCTCGTGCACGAGAACAGATATTTGTGATGGTTACTCTCACTGAGATATGAGGTACCTGGGACCCACAACTAGCTAGTGCCTAGGCGTTATTTCCCATTGTTTGTGCTCACTAGATATTTTGTGCTTATCGTCGGCATACGGTATGAGTGGCTGGAAAATTCAGTAGCCTTGGTATTTATTTTAAAAGTTTTTATTATTTAAATTATCCCACTTGAAAACTGATTTGTTTTAAGTTGCATCTTTTAGAAATTGTAACTAGAAATTACATGTTTTTGAAAATATGCATGCTTTTGGTCTTTAAATGTTTATCACATGGAATATCTTAGTGGTGGTATCCTACTGAGGATTGGCTCACACCCTAATTACACATTTGGGTGTAAGTAGACTTGGTTATTTTTTTTGTCATAGGTTGGGTACAATTTTTTTTTTGTTCCAGTGGTTCGGGTTTCTAGCAGTTCCTTGGTGGTGAAGTCTTGTGGAGATGGCTTGAGGGCAGTTCCCCATGCCATGACGGTTCTTGGGATGTTTCATTATGGTTTTGTACCTTTGGTATAGTCTTTTTGAGTTGTTTTATGCAATGTAATTCAGTTCTGAATTTTTGTAAAAGATTGTTTGGTTTGAAAAATCGAGATTCGTTTTATTGGATTCATTTGTTGTTTTAAGTTTATAAACATGGGTAAATCATTCCCAATTCTCATTTTATGATACCCGGGAACTTGTGACAGCCCGTGGGGATCGGGAATGCCCTTCAGGCCTTATCACGGGCCAGGTTTGGCACTGGTTTCGGTGGTGACCAGATTTGGTTCGTGACAAAATGGTATCAGAGGCAGGTTCGCTCTCTTTGGGTCATGTTATTTGGGGAACATTCGGGATAGTCTGGAGTTAGGAATGTTGGGACTTGGGATTTTGGTTATGAGTAGTGTGGCTGATTACCACACCTCATGACGTGATTCAGGTCTCCAAGGGAAGTTGGGACCTTTCAGAGTCCCTTGGTTTTCTTGGTTTAATGATGATTAGGGGAAATGAAAAGAGAGTTGGGTTAATGGTATCAGTGAGCTTGCAAGGTCTGGAAAGCCATGTGGAGCCAGAGATATTCCCTAGAACACTCTCTGTTACAGTGAAGTAATTGTAATATGGTTTCCAACCATATTTCCAAGTCACCCACTGAAACTTGTTTCCTCTCGCATTGTCTTATGTTCATTAATTTTGAAATCATGGAACATTGGTTTTAAAGTGACTTGGTTTTAAGAAGTGTAAAGTTTTTGTTAAATGATTTTAAAATAAAGATGGAATGGTTTGATTTATGAAATGGTGGAACTGAATTTTTTATAATTTTATTCAAATGGAAAATGGTGTGCTTATACCTCTTTTTAAAAGTAGAAACTATACTGAAGTTGGTTTTGAAAAAGTGTTTCCAATAGAGTTTTCTAAACAGTAAAAGGGTCTTTTAATGGGATAAGATGATATGAAATTGATGTGAATAACATGAAAGTGAGTTCGTGTCCAAATGGTTGTGTCTTTCTGAAACGTTTAGTACGATTTGAATTGGTATTTTGATCTCCTGGTTAGTGGTTTTGAGAAAAAGGGTGTGTTGGTTGACTTTTTTGGTTTTGAAATGTGGAAAGAATGTTTTGTTTTAACCTTTGGTATCTCCATGGGAAACCACATTTATGGGGTTATATGGGATGATGGATGATTGATGTCACAGCTGGATGAGTGTCAGGATGAATATGAAGAAGGTGACCAGTGTGGCACAGAAACATCCATGTGTAAGGCCCATGGGGTATCATTGGTGGATACGCTAACCGCTGAACCGTTTGTTTTCAAGAAATGTTTTTAAAGAAAAACATGATGTATTGATGAATTGTTTGTGATGTCTTATATTATTTGTTTTTGAAAAAGTTGATGTTGTGGGATGATTTGAGTCCAAGAACCCCTCCTATTTGAACCATGTTTTGGGTTTGGGTTTGGTCATAAAGTTGTGTTGTAGGGACGGTTAGTGGTATCTTTTGAAAAATGTTTTGAGACGCCTTTATAGTGGTTCCCTTCATGTGTTTGGATCTGGTTTGTGGTATATCTTGACCAATAGACCATCTTGGTTGGGTCCTTGGGTTCTCTCATTGTACAAGGTACATCCCCATTAAAGTTTAATGCATAACTGAAGCGCAACCCAATTTTTTTTCTCCATTGAAAAATCCTCCAGTTGATCAATATAAGGAATATTTTTCTTGAGCTTTTTAGATTGAGTATACAACCTTTCCTTTATTGGTTTTTTGTATCCTCTTATAGTGGGAGATTGATCATGGATGGTTGAAAGTGACCTTAGCCTCTTAAGTTTCCTAATTTTTTAAAGGTGGAATTGTTCTGGGGTTGTTAGCATGGATGAGTATTTGGATAGTGTCTAAGAAGAACTCTCGGTCCTTCATAGTCTCTTTGAAGAAGGAGTTTATGTTAAAATACCAGTGTGGGAAATCTGGTCATGAGAGGATATTGTGGCCACTTTCTAGAATTGTGTGTTTTTATGGGATGTTGTACAAGTTCTCTCTCTATGAATTGTTTATATCAGTCGCAATGGTCATGTTTAGTGACGCCTTGTGATGTCATGTGCTCGATTGACCGTAAAGGTGAAAGTTGGGCAATCATCTGAGAGTCTCTATTATATTGGGAAAATGTCTTCCTGGGAAAAAATATTCCATTTTATAGGAAGGTGAGTATAAGTGTTCTTTACTTCTATTGTTTCTCACCCGAACAAACAAGGTGTGATGTGTGTACATATTCTAAGCCCTTGTTTTAGTGAAATATCGAGTTAGGATAAAGTGAGTTTGGAATGTGTTATGTCTTGGAAAAACTTATCGGGGATTTTGGTGTAGTTTTTGTTTGCAACGAAAGAATAATTCTCATTCAGGGGGTTTCCAAAGCCTAACTGTGAGGTTGAAGATGCTTCAATCATTTGAGCTCTAGACATAGGTCTCGGAGAGAAGTTGACTCGTAGTCAGGGGAAATCCCAGGGTAGTTTAAACCCTTGTACAATTTCATATCCCCAGTATGAAAGATAGGAAGAGTTTAAACCTATGGCCTCATTATCTTTCTTCTGTTGTTCATGTTCATTGAAAATAGGTAAAGGGCCTTGTACCCATGTCATCACCCAATGTTATTCCATCCCCCTTTGGTTTCCATTGAGTCTTTTGAGAATGGTTTGATGTTTGGCTAGACAGGTTGGGCACACGATTTGCACTTGGTTAGTAGTGACCATGCCCCAGAAAACCTTGTAGATAGAAGGATCCCCACTATTAGTGCATGGTTTCCCAAACCGTGTAGACTAACCATGTGGTTGTCCAAACTCTTTAAATTCTGGGGGCTTTCTGTACCACCTCATGCGGGTCAGTTAAGATGGTTGGTTCTTATAGTTGGGAGACACACTATGAGTCTTATATAAGTTATTTTTTAAATTTCTGATAGAAGTATACCCTTTTGACTGGGGATTCCATTCAGGCCTCCCCCTGTTAGTTTTCTCATTCTTTCTCAGGGAAAAAATATATATATATATAGGTTGTCTCTTATGGTGGGGAGGTTATTTTTGTTCCCCCATACCAGTAACAAAGACTTATCCATGGTCATGGCTTAGCGGTAGGTAGTTTCATTCAGAGATATCAAGCTACCTACATCTTCCTTTAGTAAACTTTGGGATTGGGGAGTACCCAATGCTCTAGTTAAAGTAAGGCAAGTGTAACCTTCTTCGATGTTGTTGTTCATTTGGGTGAATTTATTGAGTCTTGTTCGGATAGTGTTTAATGATTTTTATTTTGGGATCAATTATGAATGTGATTGATCATTTCAGGAAAGTGGTGTAAGCTTTTTTTGTGAGAGTAATCCTTCATTAATTGATCACTGGAGGTGTTTTGGCCTTTGGGGGTGAAACCTGACAAGGGAGTGTCTCTTGGTTTCTCAGTTGGGTTTTGTTGTTACTTCGGACTTTATGTGACTTTCTGGGGCAGAAAGTTTTCATGGTGGGGAGAATTTTCACATAAATGAATTATTGTAAAGTTAAATTTAATTTAATTTCCATTTATCCTTTGTTTTCGGGGTTTCTCAAGATTTTATGGTGGAATGGGTGAGTTTTAGAGAATTGGGCCAAACCGTGAGCCCAATTCCAGATTTAAAAATAAATTTTGTTTATTTTATAACTTTTTCATTTTTTAATATTTTGAACCCATTCAAATTCCTAAATGGTCTACCCTGACATACTAACACCACCATTGTAGTTTGGATCCTTTATATATCCATAAACAAGGTGTATAAGGGTTTTTATTTAAGGTATTGGGCACGCCCCAAAGCCCAATTCCAGTTTTAAAAATAAATATTGATTATTTAATAACATATTCATTTTTAAGGATTTTTTGGTGATTCCAAGCCTCAAACTCGACCCTTGAACCCAGTCACGCGCCCAAGCTCTCTCACCTCTCTTTGGAGCTCTTCTTCATCGCGAGTTAGCACTGAACTTATTAGGGTTTCTAAAATCGGTCAGATTTAAAGAGGTAAATTTATTCAGTCATATCTCCTTAAATATTTACTCTTTTCCCCCCATTTCAGTCCCCACATTACCTCCTCCTCATCAGCCGAGCCTAACTATTAGGTTTTTCTGCTTTGAGTTTCAACATGTGGTTAATTAGGGGTAATTGCTTCAAGATTTTTCAAGGTGAGTGTTCCTCCCTTCCACTTCTTCAATTTCCTTAGGGTTTCATCCCTCTTTATTGGTGTTCCAAAGTATCCAGAACCTAGGTATTGTAACTAGGGTTTAACCATGGGTCTTTTTGGTTAAAATTTGTGGTCTAGGGCTGGATTTATCATCCTTGTGGTGCCAGGGTGGTGCGGTTGATGTTTCGCAGCATGTATTGAGGGATTCGACAATTTCGGTAGGTGATTCTGTGGGTAACCATTTAATGATGAGTTAGTTTTCTTGATTAAATAATTTTGCATGTTCCTTATATGCTGTGAATTATGAGAAACCATTTTTGGTAGCAATAGTAAAGCATTTGGTATTGAAGTTAAATTTTTTCTTGAGGTGTGTATTTTTCAAATGTATTTCATTTGTTGTCTCTTGTGGTAGTTTTGTAAAATGTGGAAGTGATTTATTAGTTGTTGAAAGGGGCTGACAATTTTGGTTGGGTAATGATATAGTGCCATGTGGGACTAAAAAGGGGGTGTCTTTGAATGGTTTTATGTGTATAACCTTGTTATACTCCTTGAAAGTGTTTTATGGATTTGTGTGTTCGCTTGGGTATCTTTTGTGATATTGTTCGAGGTGATTATATAACATTTGAAAGTGGATTATTACATGTTTATTGGGATTCCAATTCTATTTTTTTAGGGTCTTGGTGTGATTTTGTCTCAAAAATAGGTTTTTGAAATGGGTTCTCTGTGCAATGTTTCGGTATACTCTTTATAATTGTTTTATGAAAGTTTTGAATGGTTTATTGAGTTGTGTAGTAGGTGAAACTATATCAGCAAACTGTTTTGGTAGGAGTATATTTATAAAAGGTCCATTTAATTTTTGAAAAGTCTGTTATTTGGTATGTATCATCTTGGAAATATTTTATTAAATTGTATGAAGGAGTTATTGAGGTGTGAAAGTGGTGTGAAATTGATGTGGAGTGTTTTGTGTGAGTGTGATGTGAAAAATTGAATTTTTTGATTATGAAAGATGAGTTATTTTCCATGTGTGTGGGCTGTTATCTGAGTTGATATATCTTATAATTGTTTTATAAAATTGTTTAATGGTTTTGTGGAAGTGTTGAAGAAATGTGAAATGTGTTGTGGGCTATTTTGGTGTGAGTCAGACTTCAAAATCATTTTGAATTAAAAAGGGATTTTTGTGACTTTTGTGGTATACATATGGGCTGTTTGGTGAATTTGTGATGTGTAAATGATATTTTCATGTTCAATGTATATTTCATGACTTGTTGAACTTGTTTAAGCACAAGGGGAAAACCCGGGTATCTAGGTGGGTGGACGTGTACTAGTATGCTACTGAATCTGTGGGGTTTGGTCTCAGTTTCACTTAGCAATATTGATGCTTAGAACTCTAACAAAATTATGATGATGATGATTAGGGACCACTAGTTTATGGGTATGTACCCTACTAGTGGCTCGTGCATGAGAACAGATATTTTTGATGGTTACTCTCACCGAGATACGAGGTACCTGGGACCCACAACTAGCTAGTGCCTAGGGGTTATTTCCCATTGCTTGTGCTCACTAGATATTTTGTGCTTATCGTCGGCACATGGTATGAGTGGCTGGAAAATTCAGTAGCCTTGGTATTTATTTTAAAAGTGTTTAATCTTTAAATTAGCCCACTTGAAAACTGATTTTTTTAAGTTGCATCTTTTAGAAATTATAACTAGAAATTATATGTTTTTGAAAACTTGCATGCTTTTCGTCTTTAAATATTTATCACTTGGAATATCTTAGTGGTGGTATCCTAGTGGGAATTGGATCACACCCTACTTACACCTTTGGGTGTAAGTAGACTTGGTTATTTTTTTTGTCACAGGTTGGGTACAATTTTTTTTGTTCCAGTGGTTCGGGTTTCTAGCAGGTCCTTCGTGGTGAAGTCTTGTGGAGATGGCTTGAGGGCGGTTCCCCATGCCATGAGGGTTCTTGGGATGTATCATTTTGGTTTTGAACCTTTGGTATAGTATTTTTGAGTTGTTTTAAGCTATGTAATTCAGTTCTGAATTTTTGTAAAATATTGTTTGGTTTGAAAAATTGAGATTCTTTTTGTTGGATTCTTTTATTGTTTTAAGTTTATAAACTCAGGTAAATCGTTCCCAATTCTCATTTTATGATACCCGGGAACTTGTGCCAGCCCGTGGGGATTGGGAACACCCTTAGGTCCTTGTCACGGGCCAGGTTTGGCACTGGTTTCGGTGGTGACCAGATTTGGTTCATGACATCCTCTGATTCCTACATCGCTTCATCGAACATATAGTTTCACCATAACACCTTGATGAGGGGAATTGTCTTATTTCATAGAAATTTGTCCCTATGATCTAATATCTTCACCGAATTATCTTCATAGGATAGGTCATTCTAAAATTGTACAACCTATGGATTTAGTACATGCAATGGGTTAGTTATGTACTTCCTCAAGAGTGGTACATTTAATACTTGATGTACTTGGGATAGGTCTGGTGGGAGGTCTACTAGATATTCCACTTCTCCAATGTGATGAAGGATCTGAAAAGGAACAATGTACCTTGGACTAAGCTTTCCTTTCTTCCCTAATCTCATAAATATCTTCCATGGTGATATGTAGAGGAATACCATGCCTCCAAAATCAAAATCTTGGTCTTGTCGATGATTATTAGCATAGATATTTTTTCAACTCTAAGTAGCTTTAATGTGTTGTTGAATGGTCTTAACCTTCTCCACCATTTATTAAACCATTTCTGGACCTAGGAGTTTCTACTCCCCAACATCATCCCAACATTCCAGTGTTCTACAACTCTTCATATATAGGGCTTCATAAGGAGCCCTTTGGATGCCTAAGTGGAAACTATTGTGTTAAAAGAACTAAAGTAGAGGAAGATGTTGACTTCATCATCCTTTTACGTCCATTGAGAATGCTCTCAACATGTTCTCAATTGTTTGGATAGTCCACTCAGATTGGTCATCAATTTGAGGATGATAAGTCGTACTGAAGTTCAGCTCATTATTCAGAGTATGTTGAAGACTCTTCCAAAACATATAGGTGAATCTTGGATCTTTTCAGGATACAAAATATAGTGGTACTCCAGGAATCCTTACCACTTATCTGATATATATCCATGCAAGTTGATCCAATGAAAATTCCTCTCGAAATTCAATGTGGTTTACAGTCTTTGTAAGACAATAAACTACAACCCAGATAGCATTGTTTCATTTGGATGTATTTGGAAGTCTGATGACAATTTCCATAGTGATTTTCTCCCGTTTCCATATTGGTATGGGTAATGGTTGCATCGTTCCCTTATACTTATACCTCTCAGCCTTCATTTGCTGACATACTATGCACTTTGATGTATACTCATCAATCTCATTCATCATGTTATCTCAATAATAATACTCTCAGAGATACTGATGCATATTTGTGTTTCTTGGGTGAATTGAGAAATTTGAACTATTTGAATCATCCAAAAGTTCGTTCTTTAAATCTATATTTGATGCAACACATAGTCTGGTCCCAAATCTCACAATTACTTCTTCATTAACATTGAACTCCAAGGATTTCCCTTTTCGGATAGTTTCCACATTCTTTGGAATTCCAACATCGTCCTTTTGTGTATCCTTTAACCATTCCAAAAGAGATGGTTGAACAATCATTTGTGAAAGGATTGATGATATTCCATTATTTAGGATTTCCATTCCCATATTCATGAAATCTAATAAGATTGGATCCTTTTCAATTCTCATCATTGATAGAATTGTCGGGTCCTTTCTACTTAGATCATCTTCCACCTTGTTCTCTTTCCAAGAGTGGTAATGGATTGAGAACTCATAGTATTTGATCAGATATAATCATCTTTCTTTTTTTATATTCAACTCTTTCTGTGAGAATATATACTTGATGCTTTTGGGGTCCGTGTATATTTCACACTTCTCCCCAAAGAGGTAATTCTGTGAAATTTTTAAATAGAAGATTACTGCATCCAACTCCAAATCATGTGTTAGATAGTTCTTCTCATGAACTTTCAATTTATATGAAGCATAGGCAATGAATTTTTCATTTTTCATCAACACACAACATATTCCCTTTTTCAAGGAAACACTAAATACCACAAAAAGTTCTCTAATAATGGGTAATGTGAGCACAGGTGTAGTGATAACCCTTATTTTTAACTCCTTGAATCTTTCTTCAAATTCATGACTCCATGAATACATTACTCACTTATGAGTTATCTTGTTAAGAGGGTTTTACAATCATGATAAATTTATCACAAATCAGAAATAATATCAAACTAACCCAAAGAAGCTACGGATATCCATTATTGATGTTTTCTTCATCCATTTTTCAATTACAGTTGTCTTAGAGGGATCCAAATATATCCCCTTGCTTGTGATGATATGATCCAAGAATGAAACCTCCTTCAACCAAAACTCACACTTTCTATACATTTCATAGAGCTTCTCCTTTCGCAAGGTCTCTAGTACGGTTCTTATATTCTTCTCATACTTCCCTTGCTTTCGAAGTATATCATAATATCATCAATAAAGACAACCACAAATTTGTCGAGGTAATCTCTAAAGACTATTTTCATCAATTCTATGAAGATTGATGGAGCGTTAGTGGGTCCAAAAATAATTACTATGAATTCATAGTGCATGTATCTTATATGAAAATAATTCTTGGGTATATGATCCTTCCTCACCCTTACTTAGTAATATCTCGACCGCAGATCCTCCTTGGAGAGGTTTTGTGCTCCTCGTAGCTGATCAAACAAGTCATTCATTTGTGGCAGAGAATAATTGTTCTTTATCATGATTTTTTGACCTCAAAATAATCAATTAAAAGGCACATTGACCCATCCATATTCTTAACGAAGAGGACTGGTTCACCCCATGGTGAAGCACTTGGGAATATAAACCCTTTATCCAGATTCTCCTGTAGTTATTTCTGCTGATACTCAATCTCTAAAATAGACATTCTATATGGATTCATGGATATGAGAAACACCTCATGTATAATATCAACTGATAATTCAACATCTCTTCTATGAAGAAGAACAAGAAATTCCTCAGGAAACACTTCAGCAAATTCACTCATAATAGGAATTTATTCAAGGATGGTTGCTTCCATAGACTCAATCATATGATCTAGATATGAATGCTCATAGGGTAGTAATATCCACACTTGAAATGATAGAGCTAAATAATAGTCATCTCTCTCCTTGCACTTTCATATATTCAAGTGTCGATTCTTCATATAGTGAGTGATTTCCCTCTCACGGAATTTTATTTTTCTCTATATAAGGAAATCCAATCCATGCCATGAATTGCATCAAATTCCACAAAATTTAGTATGAAGAGGATCACTGGGAAGTTCAATCCACAAATTATAACAAGTTAGGAGTCATATTTATGGGATGCAATGATTGCCCCATTTTTTGTTCTCACCAACATCTTTAATTCCATAACTTGTGGTGGTGTTGGGATTGTTATACTAACCTTTTTGGATATAAAAGAATGCATAGAACCAGAATCAAAAAGTACATTCACTATTCTTGAATGAATAACTAGAGTACCTATCACCACTTTGTTGTCAGGTTCACTTTGGCTGTAGTGATGGAAAAATATTTCCCTTTAAAACTTGGAGGATGTTGGTTGCCTACAAAAACCCATGGATTAGGGCACTAGTTTGAAAACTTCTCTAGTTCATTGTAGTTGAAGAAATGAAAAACACATTGAGCATCAAATGTAGTGTTCATTTCCTCTATCACAGCTGTGGGTTTCTCTTATCATAAGTTAATAGTAATGTGACTTTATCTTCCAAACCTAAATCATTTCTTTATCCCCTTAAAACAATTTTTGGGGTGCTTATTTCCACACCTTTGTCAAGTGGGGTGCTGAATTTTCCTAGAACCGTTAGATTTATCCATCGGACCACTAGAATTAAATTCCACCTTTCACTTATAATCCCCATGATACCCTGGAGATTCACCTATCTCCATTTTGACTTTGAGGGAACATCAGACAATTTCCACGTAGATCTTGAAGTCACAGATCAGTGTGTATTTTTGAAGTCTAAGTTATATCCCACCAAATAAATGTTTAACCATTCATTTAGGGGTAAAAATAATGACAGAGGCATATTTTTCAAGCCATGTAATTTTATCCTCATATTCTATGATGGATCAATTGACTTTTTTCTTGATGGAAAGGAAGTCCCTTTCCATCTTAAGTCGGAGGTTTCGAAGAAAATATTTGTCCAAAAGAATTTCTGTAAATCCTCCAATTCCAACACCTCGGTATATTCCTTGGGCTTTGTATTTTTTATCAATTTCCACTATTGATCAGCTTCACCCTTCATATGAAAAGCATCTAGAAGAACCTTCTCTTGTTCGGAACATTTAAGGATGGAGAGTATCTTATCAATGGATTTGATCCATTGTTCAGCGATTAAGGGATCAGATGATCCATTAAAAGTAGGAGTCCTTTGTCTCATGAATCTCTCTATTGCGACTAGTACTTTTTTAGGGGGGTTTATTATTCCACTTGACACATGTTTCTATTCAAAACATGAGTTAACTGAGAGAGTATCATGACAAAATTTTCCATTCCCGCTCCAATCTGATTGGGCATCTCATTAGAACAGTCATCACATTGAACTTTGTGTCGGTTGTTAGCTCAAGTCCTCCTATTACTATCATTTGTCTGGAATAAAAGTATTATTAGATATAATAGATAAAGTGTAATCCAAAGACAAAAATGGATGACTTATAAATTACCTTTATTTCCTTAACATATGAACTTATAGTCTTCAATCTGTGTTATCCATTATCTACTTCCAAACATATATTCTTAGGGTAATTTCTTTATTCCATTATCGATGGTTTATAAAAAGCTTGTGAATTTACCAAATCATATGCCTCAGGAGTTTCATAACCAAGAGTGAAACAAGGCCCATTATTATGCACCAGTTCTCATTAAATTCTTTCTCAGAGTGGTGTTTTAGGGTTTTACCCCTAGATACATTTGTGCTAGATCCACCTCTACCAAATCATATCTAGAAAGGGATATATTTTCTTGATAAACCACTTACTCAATAATCACCAAAATTTAGGGATGTTTTTATTATACATAATTATTATCCCTAAGGACTTCACTAGGTTTTTGAAATCCAAATCCCAAAAATAACTAAACCTATCCTCTAATACCAATTATAACAACCCTGCTTTTTATTTCACACTTAAACATAATTTATTATATAAAACTATTCACTTGATACAACATATAATATCGAGAGGTATCGTATATTAGGGGATTAGGAACATTACATAACAACTTAGAACTTAAAACACAACATCTTTATTGAAAACATCATTTACATGACTACAGCATTCTTTCTAACTTATCATTTCATGGGATAACCTGAGGACATGAATAAGAAAAAGGTGAGATATAAAGCCCAGTAAGGGACTAAAAAGTAATAAAATGAAAAATATAGTAAATATTATACCATTATAATATTAGTGGATCATAAGATAAACATTAACATAAATGCATGATATTGCATGATTACCATAACATGGGAATGTGACAACAACATTTAATATGATTTTAGCATGATCCAAGGATCATTGCACATGGAGCTTGACTAATCCTGATAGAACATGAATTATAATGAGTAAAACCTCATTCTAGTTAATATATCATGATAATAATCTTTAACCGATGCATTGGAGTGCTATCAAGGTGCACCCTTCTTAATCATTTCATTTCATGCATAAGTGTTCCACATGGATCACATAACATTGATTCATTAAACATCAGCATTTACTCCATGATAAAGGAATGTGGAATTAATACATGAAACTCTATAATCAACATGTAAATGTTCATAAAGTTGAATACCCTTGATAGATAAATGGGTCTGGTATTCACTTCACAATGACTTTGTCTTGGAAATTCACGGTTCAATTTTGGCACCATTATGGTGTGACAAAAAAACATGGTTGATGAGAGTGAAAGGGGTGTATCATAATAATTAAATGAAATAGAAAGTAATGGGGACATATAGATACATTTCCTAACATATATAATGGAATTTATATTCATAAAACTAAATAATAGATTCATTGTAAATGAGGAGGGAGAAATCCCTTACGGAATTTTGGCATGGTAACGACGGTACATGGGAGGCATTGATGAGAGAAAAATGGGTGTATCATCATTATAACATAAGGAGATAATTATGTAGGAGGTGAGAAATTATACCTCAAAATTTGTAATTAAAATTAAAAGGGTATAACAACATAAATAATGTTGGATAAAAATGAGAAAGAAATGAATCCCTTACTTGGAAATGTGATCCCAAAATCATGGGAGAGGATTGAGAGAGGCTTATTGGGAGATTTATTAGCCTTGGTAGGATTCTTGAGAGAGGAGGTAAGAGTTTGGTCAAGCTCCAAATGCATTTAGTGAAGATTAAGCGGGATCTTGGGTGGATTTATATAGGAAATAAAAGGGGATTCTTTATTATTTGTGTTTTAGACACCACCCATTAAACTAATCAAAACCACAGACCACCCCATGGTTTTCTTCCAGGGGTTTTTTCAAAGGGTAGTGTATAACATTATTCTATAAATAAAATGGCATAACTTATTAAAATGTTTGGCATTATTATGTGGAGGTGAGTCAAACCCTCAAGGAAATCAATTTAAAAAGTTAAAATGTTTTATAATTCTTGGAGGGTCCACTATATCTTTGTAAAATAAATCAAACAAAACTAAAATCACTTTATTTTATTCATATAACATATATTGGCAGAACACATCATTTATAGTATTTTATTACATCACTATTAGGTCATTTTGATGTCATAAAACACTTTATATAATTAAAAGGTATTTAATTTTTACCCAAATATTCGATTGTATCAAAAATTATAAAAAATTAACCATTGGATAATTTTGACATCATGATTAAAAATATAATATTCATTTTATCTAAATAATTTTTTAAATCTGTGAGTTTTTACATTTAAAATAAAAACTCACATTTATCGAAAATTCATTTATTTTGACAAAAATGGCTTTCAAACATTAATAAAAATCACAATTGTATTCATAAAAATTATAATATCATTTATATTTAATAAAAGGTAATTTAGTAAAAATATTTTATTTAAATATTATTTAATTAAAAAATCCATTAATTCATCAAAAATATATTTCTCAATTGAATATTAACTTAAAATACTATTTATACTTTAAAAAATATTTACAAAGTAACAATAATAAATGAATGTATATTATTTATTCTATACAAAAATAATGCACATAATCATAGGTCTAGGGTCTTAATACATAACCCCAGATAACACCCACATAATACCAAAGGGTAAGATGTGCGATGGTGATAGACTCTTAGTGTGGCTCGAATAAGATTGCTCGAGTGGTAATCTATATCAACTTCCACTTCTCACATAGGTGGTTCCATTTGAGCTTAACATATTGATTCTCAGCTTGGGCTTGGTCAAGAGAGAATCCTAGTGATGCCACCTCATTTATGAGCTCCGACAAATTGGTTTTATATGGAGAAATTCTAATATATGATTCCATCACTTCCTTTGTGTGAGTAAATTGGATTTGTTAAAGCGATATATTTATACTAATCATATGATCACTATTCAACAGATATATTAGAAATGGTCACAATTATTAATAGTATTTTAAAATCCAAAAACATAAAACCAAGGAAGTGTGTATGTTTTACCTAACCATTTTTCATAATAAAGTATTTAATTAGATCAAGAGTAATTTTCACTAATGGATGTTTGAGTCGTTATAGAGACCCTCCCCACTTCAAGAAAACCAAAGGTATGGTTGCAGTGTCTCCAAATCATCAGAGGAGGTGACAAGGTCAGCCTCTAAACTCATTATTCCATTTAATGGGGTGTGCATGTGATCACAAGAAAGGAATTTGAATGTTTATTTATGTGATAAAGATAGGTTTTTTATTATCCTGGGTCCTGTACCATGTGATATCTCCTCTAATGTTTTCTATGAGTATATAAAATTTATGTGTCCTTAGAACCTAGGTTAAAATGGATTTCCTCTTGAATGAGGAATCCAGTCACAATGTACCACTTTTGATTGTTTTTAAACCAAATAAACACCATAATAAGGTTGTAAAGTTATCCAATATGATTGTAATGTGATATTATATTCATTGTGAACCCATGAACATCCACATATGGGTATTTTTAAGAGCCCAACAATGTTGGAGATGCTAATGACTACTAACCAAAATATCTCGGTTAATGTGGATATGGGAAACCAGTGGTGTTTCATTTCCTTTGTGTATGAAAAGTGTCAGTCCTAGATTTTTCACCATATTTAGGTTGATCTGGGATCCTTTAATCCATGGGACACAACATGGACTGTGGGAGGATATTTTAACATAATACTGGAGGAATCTAAAAAAGGGTGGGAACTCATTCCCTCACAGCGATAGGGATGTATTCTTGGACTCCATAGCTCAGGAGGGAAATCATAACATGGAATTATCTACAGACAAATTTACCTGGTGCAATAACCAAAGGGGAAACCATAGAACTTGGTGCGGGTTGTACCGATGATTCGGTAACCACCAAGAGATCTCTTCCTTTTAGAATAATGAAGTTATTCATTTGGATCATGCATTTTTAGGCCACTCACTCTAGCTTTTTTATCTCAATATGGGTAATAATATTGATAAAAAATTATTCTTATCCAACAGGTTGTTTCATAAAATTGGGTTCCTTAATGTGGTGAAACATTACTAGGTGGCTCTGAGTCTGGGGGCACTGGATGAATTTCACAAAAAACTTTGTTTCTTGAAAAAATCTCTCAAGGAATGGGCTACCTCCCTTCCCTCAGTCCAACCAATCCTGGTGTATATGAAAAGAGAAATTAAAAAATCTAAATCATGTTTTTAGGAAACATGGTATGATGATTACTTATCATCCCTGGTGCTCAAGAAGTATCATTTCAATGAGATGTTTTTGGAAAATGAGTGGTGGATCCGCAAAAGATCCAAGGATAATTTTGTTAGAGAATGTAATAAAAATACTCTTAATTTCATGCTTATAATAATTAGAAATGTTGAGTTCATACTCCAAATATTTGGCTGGAATATGGATCCCATACTGGTGACATGAACGTGATCAGTGATATGTTGAATACCCATTTGAACTTTTTACTATATGAACCTAACCCGTGTATGCAGAATGGTTTTCCTAGAGTCCAAACTAATCTGTTTGACTCTATTTAAAGAGTGGTATCCAGGAATAGAAATAATGTTATTGGAAGTATTATAGAGTAAAAGGAGGTGTTGGAATGTGTCAACTCTCTCAATTAAAAAAGCATGCCTAGCCCGGATGGGTGCGTGAGGTTCTTCTACATTATCTCCAACAAAATCAAGTAAGAACTTATAGATATTATCAAAAAATTATTCTGTAGAGGGTTTTTTCCACAGGTGTCTTTAACAACTTATTTTATTCTTATCCCCAAGGTGAAAGACACATCCACTGTCAACCACTATCTACCCATCAATATGTGCACTTTTTTTATACGGTGTTGGATGAAATCATCAATATATAGGATCTCACAGTTTTTTCATGAGTGTGTATCTGAGGAGAAACATGACTTCATCCAAGGAAATTCCATCCATGGTTTAATGGTAATTACCCATTCAATGGTCATAGAGTAAAATCATAAGGTGGTGGGGTCCAATATTGTCATTAAGGTTGATATAGATAAGTCTTATGAACATCTGTAATGGAAATTCATCGTTAGGGTTATGAGATATTTTAGGTTCTCTGAATGGGTTTTTTACATTCTATTTCAGTGTTATAGCTCTCCGTGGATTAAAATTATTTTCATGAGAAGATAATTTGGGTTCATAAAATTGGTTAGGGGAATCAGATAAGGGGATCTCCTTTTACTTAACATCTTCATCATGGTACAAGATGCTCTTATTTTTATTGTTTCCTCTCGTATGCAATAAGGCATTCTCCATCATTAATACTGTGGGGCTCATTTCTCTAGGATTCCTCACCTCCTCTTTGTTGATGATTTTGTGTTATTAATTTATGTTTTTTGATACTTCGTTATGGTATTCAATACTATTATGATGGAAAACACCCATTGGAGTTGTAAAATAGTCAACTGGGAGAATATTTGGTTCTTCTTTCTTCCCTCTTACTCTACTAGTCATAGGAACCACATTGAGTACAGACTTGGTATATATAGTATGAAATTTCCAATGGTGTACTTGGTTGAATCCATTTCTCCTAGTAATTTCCTTATTAGACACTTTTAAGGTTTGTCCATAATATCATCTTACATATAAATAATTGTAATAATTATTCTATGTCATTTAGAGGAAGGATTTCCTTTGTTTAATCTTTGTAGTTGTCAATTCCAATGAATATTTTTTTCTGTGATAAATGTGAAAAAATTGATTCTTAAATATATTTATATCCTTCTAATTTTTTTATCAAAGATTCTCAAGGGGAGGGAAGATGCCACTAGGACTCTTAGAGTAAACTTGTGATACCAGTGCAGCATGGGGACATCAATGTACAACATGTAGGGGAGGCTTTATATTTTCTTTAGGGAAATATTTTCTGGTGTTTCATTGAGGGACATTCCCTTTAGATAGTGTTCATCAAACTAATTCATTTATTTGGCCTATGGGATCAAATAGGGGACTCATCCGCTCTTGGGTACTGCCTTTGTGGACACTTAACATTGCTTCAGGATCACATTAAATGGATTATGGGATGTGGTGAAATCAATTTCTTGGATTATAAATAGGGTATCTGAATCTTCAGGTATCCAGGGTGCCCAATGCATGGCTTAAAAATTAACCAGGCCTGATATTTTCCCTCATTCTCCCAAGAGATCCTTTAACCCTTGTGAAAAACATGTGCTTGAATTTATCATGATGGAGGATTCACCAAGTCAGTGTATCTTCTTGGGTTCCTCTTTTAGACTGATTTATTCCAAGGACTACAAGATGTTGTTTCTCCATCTAACTAGTGACCCTTTTGGGAATATTTTTTTGTGAAAATCTATCTTGACTGAGTTTAACTTAGTATTTTGGAGGATACATCTCCATTTGATCCCTGCAAAACAGGATATTAGAGGTAAGGGTGTTCACCTATCATCTAAATGTATTTGATTCTCAATTAAAAAATAAAATATCATGTCACATATCTTCATCCAAATTGAGTTGGTGGGTAATTTATAGAAAAATCTATGTGATTTCATGTGCGATACTAGAGTGTTTGAATCCTTTAAGGAATTCTATCATCAATGGTTCAAGGGAACATATTGAAATATGCCTGAGGAGGAATCCTGTATGATTCAATTTGAGGTGGGATACTAGTGCATATGGTATTCACGCACCTAGTTTTGTCACACTAGCCACTCTTCATCATGCGTACCTTTGGTGGTAAGGGCCAAGATCCTTCATGGTTAGTATGTGAGTATTTTGAACCACCAGGATGAGGTCCCCTCTTTTAGCCGTTACAATGCCATAAGGCTTCCTTCCGACCATCCTAAAACTCATATGGTACATTAGGTGTGATTGCTTCCTTCCCTACATAGTCTTAAATTCAACACCAATAGAGCATTAAGTTAAGGATACTTCTATGGGGGGAGGGGTTCATGACTCTACTAGGTCAGTTCTGCGCATTTGTATCTCCTACTATGGGGATAGTGATTCATTAATATTGGAGGAAATGGCCATGCACAATGGCATAGAGTTTTTCAAATAATGAAATATCTCGTTTTATATTATAGAGATGAATCCTCAAATTATATGGATCTCTATCTAATGTGACTTTTCCATTCCCTGGACAAGCACCTACTTCATCCATAAGTGTATGGCTCTCCTTCTAGATGGAATTGTGCTTCCCCAAACATGTCATGAATGAAAATGTGTGCATGATTTCTTGGCATCCACGGCTACCCAAGAGTTCCCCATCATGTAATTTACCAACTTAGTCTCCCTTACCTTAGGTGGTGTGGTCATTTTTATTAGGTATTGTATTTATCTCAACTGTTATAGGCCTATGTGGTGTTTTTTCTCCCCTCTCCAGACCCCCATTTATCTTAATAAAATTTTTGTTGTTGTTGTTGACCCAAAAATGGAAATTTTATAACTAGTTATATATTATTAATAAACTTTTATCCCTGTATTATGTCTTCTATGACAACACCTAAAAAATAAATTGAAATATAATAAAATATCTTTAGTCAAATTTGAAAAATATTCTTTGATGTGTTTTGATGAGTATCTATGATTTTAGGGTTGTAATGTAAGTTTTTTTTGGTGATTTTGGCTGATGGATGAGATGAGGTTGTGCTTTTGGAGTGGAGAGGTGATGGTTGTTTAGTCATTATTTTGGAGAGGTGTGGTGGAGGTTGTTTTCACATGTTTTTTTGGCGGCGATATGGTGTTTTTTTGGTCATGCTATTAGGGTCGCAAGGTGGTGATTGCTTGTATGTGATTTTGGGGCAGTGTGGTGGTGATTATTTGGCAATAATTTTAGGGTGTTAAGATGATGGTTCAATGAGATTGATGATATTATCGTGATATTTGGTTTATTCTGTAAGATGCACAAGTGGTGATGGAGTAAATTTCTTAATAATGATTTAAATTGTTAGGGTTTGGATTGGTTAATGGAATGGAAAACTGAAAAAGAAAAATAGATGGTTTTAAGTGTGTTAAGATGTGGATGATTATTAATAATTGAACGACTGGGTCGGGAAATTGAATCAGTTGGAGATACAAAATGGGGATTGTGGCTTGTTTTATAGTGTTATGTATTTATAGGTGGCAGTGAAAGTGGGGATGTTATGAGTTTGTTAGTTATTTTCTTAACCCATAAGCTGGTATTGTGTGTGTTTTTATATGTATATATTTTCATATTCCTTTTGATTTATATATTCAACCCACCAATATCTAGAATTATGTGCTCATAACCATATATTCATGTGGGGTGTCTTTTTTTCCAACATCTTGGGGGTGGGGATGGATGGGTATTTACCCATTCATTCCCACTCTAATTTCAAGGAAAGTAGATATACACATTATGTGATGGTTGGAGGTCTATTAGTTCACTATAAAATATATAGGGTTTTTTTGGTTGAGATGTGATTTTACCATGTAGTGGGAAGGTGGACCAGGTATTTTTAGGAAAATGTGATATATTCGTACTATGGGGAGGATAATAGTGGGGGTGGTGCATAGTATGAGTAGGTAACTAGGTGACTACCTTAATTTCCATGATACCATACTTCTTTAGTTATGGTTTTTATGTGATGGATCAGGTTTCTATGGGAGATATGTGATATGACTTTGCTATGTGGCGGCGGCCCATGTGTTTTCAGCTCTGATGTGATGTGACCATGTGGTGGGTTGTGTTATATGTTATTGGGAAGGGGTGGGAGCACTATGATGTATGAAATTGGGGTGTGATAGAGGAGAATCACTATGAAAGAGGTGTGAGTACCCGTTATTGATATTCTTCTTATTATGTTACTATACTTGGATTGTGTTATTTAATTAGTGAGATTTAGTGAGGTGTAGGTGGAAAGTAGACCTATTTAGGATTTTTTTTGTTATGTTGTTTACTCATGGGTTAATTTGTATGCTTATTTGAAATGTTAACAATAGACTTATGCTTTCCTATTAAGTATACATGTATTATCACCCTATGAATATAAAATTTTTATCATGTTTCTAGGAAGATTACATGTACCATGCTGGACATTGCCAACTCAGATCTTAGTTACCTTCTATGTCACTCCATTAGATTTACTTTTGTGCATTTACAATGGAGAATTTTACCTATATCAGTTTTATTTATACATGCATGTGTGTTGGTTTTGGTTTTTTTATATTAAGTCATGGAGTTTCATGTGCATGATTCATATTATCTCATGGTCTTATATTCTTAAAGAGGATAATGCCTCTCATTTCATGAGATTTTTTTATACCATTGGTGTTATTCACCAACCCAAGGCCTACTAGAGGTAGAAATCAAGGGTCATTATCTATATCCCCTAATTTAGGTATCATTGGACAGAGTGGGTCATGACAATTATAGAGTTCACTTATAGTTAGTAACAACATATTTCTTAATATAAATATTTTAGTGAGTTCCCTCTATGGGGATAGCTACATCATAGAGGTGATCAAACATTGAATTCTCTATTGATGAAAAACTATTTGGATATGGATTATTTATGGTATTTATTATGGAAGTGTTTATATGATTTAATATTAAGTGAATGCTATGGGATTGGAATGTTTGATGATGTTTTTTAAATAGAGGTGTTTGGACGGATGATCTTTAGAAGATTCTTATGAATTGATTTTTATTTGTTTTATTTATACCTTATAAGGTTGAATTATTGTTATTTATTCACATGGAAATATGAGAGTTATCAATAGTAAACAAATAATTATATTTCTATTCCCACTCCTACATTATATAAATCTATTTTTTTATTATTTGGATAGAGGTTTTGGCAGTTTCAAGAAAATATAGATGTTAAGAGAGGATACATTTCTACAATGGTTATTTTATATAACATACCAAAGTAATAGATTTTAAGATAGTCGTCAAGTTTCTTTATTTGGTGTGTAATTTCTATATATTATATTATATTCATTGATATAAATTATATATTTATTGATATTATAAAATTGATTATATTATTCATGGGGTGGTGGAGTTTTCTTTTATTACGAGTAAAAAATTCTATCAAAGTATGATATTATAACTAGTTGATGGTCTTCCAACCATGGACGGTAGAAGGTGGGATTTAAGGGGTCATACATAAACTCACTATCAACATAAGTGGAGTCCTTATGAAGGAAAGTCATGAAAAACAAATTTCTAGTTAATTATATGGTCATATAGACCCTTAAATCAATAAATAACAGTTGAAATGGTTTTTCTAAATTTCATTATGTAATCACCTTGAAAAATTTAACCAAAGAGTACAAAACTATGTAACCAAATCACCCTAGGTGCACCTCTTGATCGCCATAGGAAAGCATAAACATTAATTTCTAGATAATACCATAGTTAGAGTTTATTATCCCTAATTGATTGCTAATATGCTCTGATTGGGGATCATATCAATATTCATTATAACCCTATTAAACATTTGATATAACAAATTTATATCATGTCAACCAGTGGAAAAAAATCAATAGTAATAAAACATTTTGTACTTCCAAAAGTTATAGGAACATGTATAATTTTATATATAGATTCTAAAAATACTAGAAATCAAAAGAAAATTATAATTGATCAAAAAAATCAAACAAAAAGGCCATTTAAGAAAAATAAAATATATATATTGAAAAAAAGTTTTTTTATATATGATATCCCTAAATGAAGAGTTTATGATGATACATGTTGAACTGTATAAGATGATCCATCAACTACTTTAAAAATATCAGAGTTTATGACTCGCTACTCTTCCTTTTAACCTCTATGATATGGCGACTTACCATTACTTGGATCATTTAAAAAAGGTTATACATATGTACCTACCTAGATATGTGTATTTTTTGAACATAAAAACACAGTATTCATACACCACTCCACCCCTTACATACCATTTATAAACTAACTAGTACCCAACCCATGCATTTTTATGACATAATCTTAACTAACATACTCATAATTTATAGTATCTGAAACCTCTATGCATATGCAATATATAAGAGAAAGAAATATAGTATTAAATAATAATTAATACATAAAATAAAATATAATCACAAATTAATAGTTTAACATTGTAATTAATTTGTTCCTGACCTATTCAGCTAGCATTAATCTTCATTGATCTTATTTTTATGATCATGCGTAGTTGGAAAGTGTATTCTTAATTCAGTGTTGACTTCTCACCTATATTAAATATTTCTAGATCTAATTCGTGTTCTAAATTTATTTTCAAATAAATTTAAAATGATAGAAAAATTGGATAGATTAAAATGAGTGTGCCCATAAGTGTAATTGCAATGACTAGAAGAAAAATATACCAATAGATGCACCAATAGTATATATAATCATTAAAATAACTGAATGAAACACCATCTTTATACTATAGACAATCACATGTATATTATATGTGATATATCACTATTTTCGTATTATAGGGATCGATATTTTAAAATGGAATCAATATAGAACAACTATATTATAATTTTCCTAAAAAAATTATTTTCATTTGATTCCTCCAATACCTTGATTTTAATAATTGATATTATTGTTCAAAAAATAAGTGTAATATCAAGTTATATGAACATTAATGTATATAAATGTAATTTATAAATGAAATAAAATCTCTAAAAATTCTATAATAAGTGTAAAAGAAACAAAATCTAGAATTGAAATAATATTCAAATGCATAATGGTATTGACTACTATAAAAATATGGTCACATATTATAGTATAAAGTAAAATTGTGTGTATTGGTGTACACTATTAAACTATGCATAATTATTCACATTTTATTTCTACAAGTTTAAGTACTTTAAAGCAATTGTATGAATACTATTTTCAAAATGTGTGTTTGAATTAATGCCTCTTATAACTGTTTTAGGTATACAGGTAGATCCTAGTTAGGGATGAATTAAATTATGCCTCTTATATTATTATGAACCATGTGTAGTATCTATAAATCTCTGATTGATGTATATTAATATTTTTAAGGCATTCAAAATCAAAAAAACCAATCTAGATAACAATGAGAATGGGAGAATACATGGTAATTCTGATGTTTTTCTAGTTCCAAGACCCTTTCCTCATCGTTCAAGGATATTAATGGGAGCACTTGTAGTGAAATTGGAGGACACAATGTATTTGTACAGGATCATAAATCTCCTACACCATTATAATACCCAATAAATAGATAATATTATATACATAACATATAAAAATAATTTAGGGTCAAAATTTCTAAAAATAAGGATTTGTTTGAGGTGATAGATTCAGACCCAACCACTTCTTATTTTTAAATCACACCCAACATTTTTTACTCAAAATAGATTCTTTGACTCATATGTACAAGCAATGAAGCCAGAAGAACCTGGATCCTAGGAGGTTATGTGATAAAATTGTATAAAATGATAGATTAATCAATTAACAATGTAAAATAAATACTCATCTATGGTACAAAAACATGATAAACACAAATTTAGAGAATAGATATTTTATAACACTAGATCAAATATATTATTTTAATTGTTGTTAATTGGTAGGTTACTTTGTTTCTATAGAATTAAAACCTTGAATTTAATTCTATAGGATTATATTCAATGATAATAAATTAGTTTTCTACGCCAGCTATTCTATAAACTAATGTCACCTAATTGTAAGTCATTTGAAATTACAATGTCTTGTGTATAGAGGAAGGTTTAGATCATCTTGAATCTCTATTTATATTATGCATATTGTATGTGTATGGGTGTTAGATGATGTCCTATAAAAAGAGTATATCAGTTATTTATTTATTTCCTTATGGTTATTCATTTCAAAAAATACTTCATATCATATCACAGTGTTTAAAATACACCAATAATAATATGGTATGAATACCTTTACAAAACACTAGTAACCAAATTATATTGCACAGGGGGAGGGTTACAATATAAAATGTGAATATATGCGTATAAAATGTGACGGTGGTTATATAAAAATTGTGTTTTTGATATAAAATTTAAGTAGAAATAAAATTAAATAGTTCATACCATTGAGTAAAAATATGACATTGTTATCATACTTGAAACAAATTGTTGGGATATTGAATCAGAAGGCACAACCTTTAAGATAATGAAATTTATATTCATGCCCCAAAAATAATGGTACTTGTTATGTGAAATGGGGTTCAATTATGTACTACTAAATTTTATTATGCCAAAATTATAAAAACATTAATGTAAAAAAAATATGTATTTTTTATAACAACATAAGTTAGTGGATGTGAACATAAATGAGTTTCATAAATTATGTTATTTAATCGATATATAATTTTGATATACTATTAATAAAAGATCAATATTATATCAAAAAAATATACCAGCACAATTGAGTTGGATATCTTAGGATTATAATTTTATTCATAGTTTAAAGTTGTTGGCTTAAAAACATGGTTTTAAGTTGGGTTTTTCTAATGAAATTCAAATCATCTATATATGAGGTGAAATAAATATTCCTATAATTTAACATACAACACTCATTTGTTTATTATAAATATATCTAATTATTTAATTCTATGTATAATTTATGTTATAAAAACAGTTTAAAAATCATCATTGTATATTAATCACAGACATATTTATGATGATTTCATCAATTATACATTGTAATTTGTTAATATAAAAACTCATTTAATAATACATCCTAACTGATTCCCTTGAATTTTGTTAACATTTTCAAACTAATTTTATTCATTAATTAAAATTTATTCTACTCAACATGTACTATCTGATTTATTTAGGATGCAGTATTTGTATATTAGCATTACTATGTATGTATTATGCACATTTTCATAATAATATTTAAATTTTGTGAGAAAATTGGATATCTATATGAAACCAAATTTCATTTGAAATACAAAGAAAAACCAAAGTCAATGAATAAGAAAGATTAGAAAATATTGGTCATAAAAACTCGTATGATGCTTAACTTTTTCACAACAAATATAAATGTGGATTCATTATCCCTACATCTCATAGAAACCCATAAATCAAACAATTAAATTTTGATAAAGTAACCACACTACATGAAAGATTTATTAGAGTGGTATAAGTTCAAAAAAATTCCAGAAATATTATCTTAACAATACATATTAATAAATACATCTAAATAAAAAATCAATGTGATGAATTAGTAACCAACTCAATTAAAATTTGTTCTTGAACAATTGATTTAGTCTATTGAATTTAAAAGTGCTAATTTAAGTAATTCATAAAAATTGAATAATAGTTTTCAATTTTTGTCTTAACATACTTGGTTTGAAGTGGGATTATCTAATGAAACTTAAATATGACTAGTCACTCAACATATAATTTGTAATATATATAAAATCATATATTATTGTGTAATTGAAACATATAAATAATAGAAATTATAATAAAAAACACTTAATATGTAGGTACAATATAGGTACAAGATATTTAGTATACATATCATGTATATAATACTCTCATTTTTTGTTGATTTAACCCCAGTCATGAAATACTTGAACATATGCAAGATAAATCTCTTATATTTATAATTGAAATGAAAAATATTGATAATTAAAAAAAATATAAATAAACAAAAATTCCTCTATTTGAAGAAATAAAACATCTTTGATTATTACAAATAGCTCTGGTTATTACCGTCAATTTATAATTGATGTTATCATAAAATTAAAAAACATCAATGCATAATAATTAGATGTATTTATTATGATAACATAAAATATAAATTAGAATTATGTTAATATACCTAATCAATTGTTAATACATCCTAATAGATCCAACTCAATTATGTTAGCATTTTCAAATTGATTCAAATATTTAATTTAGATTTATTCTATGAAAGATGTGTTGTTCAATTTTTTTATGATGCACTATTGGTATATTAACATGACTATAGATGTATTATGATGTACTAATTGATCATAATTGATTTGGATTTCTTCTCTATTGGTACATATGTGACTGTGCATTATAGTTTAAAATGTATTGATGAAACCCTAAATGGGGTTTAAATTTCAAAAAATAACCTAAATATTACATTTATAAACTTGATATATGTCAAGATAATAATAACATGTGCATTACAGTTATAATATTTCCATGATTATAAAAACAAAATAGTTGTAAATGACATGTACATTACATTTACAAACTTTAATGTCGGAACCCCAAACAAGGTTACTATTTCAACTAAAAATAACTAAATTGTGTTATTATTTCTAATAGTTCATAATTTTGAATGATTTATATGCCTATATCGATATTGTTTATTCTTTTAATGATCAAAACTTATTTTTCTTAAATCTTAAGGAAAAACATTATGTATTTTTGTGTTTTGATATAACATCAAAAAATTTACCATTATGAAGAATATGATATGAAACATACATTTATAAATTATTGTATCACATATTGAATAACATAATTTTTTAGAAGAAAAAAATAAAGTATTCATATAAAAATAAGAATACATACTAGTTTTCTAAATAGATAAGAATTAGGAGGATAAATAATTTAGTCAATACCTATAAGAAGAAACATGGGGTTAAACTAATTTTGTAAATATGAAATATATAAATATACACATATTTTATATAGATATAATAAATTTAAATAACATTTAATAGGAAGATAAATATATATAGGTAAATGTGATAATCTAAAAATTAAATAGACAAGTTAATAAATTTAACAATGTACAAAATAGACTATAAAATAAAAACATTATGAGAAAGATAAAAACATAAAGATAATATTTTATTTCACTATTATGGTGAAAAAACTATTTTTAAAATACATTTTCATGATTACTTATGTCATCCTTATCATTATTTACTACATTCCCAGTGAAATAAAAAATAAAATCATCTAAACCAGTTTTCTTGACAACAATATGAAATGTATTTTACATCACGCACAAGGATAAATCCATTTTTATATCTTTTTCATCATACTATTTGATATAACATCTCGTAATCAATTAATAAAGCCTTATAACCCATGGTTGAATTTAGGAATTGAAATATATAGATTCCTTACAACAACAATCAAATACATGATCTTTACTATGTTGAAAGAATATTCTAATATATTTTTGGGATAAAAAAGTAGTATATTAGATAAAACACATATTACATGTATGAATTCTAGTTTAGGAATTAATGGAATGCTAGGTATTGATGTTTTGTCTAAAAAACTAAATAAACACTACACATATGTAGACATTTTTTCAAATTTTGGCTATACTTGGAAATATGAATCTGATATCGCACTGTTACATGGACTAAAACCCTTTATTTATGAGTTAATACAACATATAATTTATTTGTATATTACTATGTATACATTAAATATTTCACTTATTGAAATAACACCAAATCTACATGAAATACTAAATTATTTCTTGGTATTTTTATAATAATCAATTCTTGGATGGGAGAAATAACAACTCCATGGATGGAAATATAAAAGTGTACTAATATTGGAATGGAAAAATGAATCATTATTCCTAGAATAAAAAATTGAAAAAAAGAGAATGAAAATACTAAAAACTATAATAAAGGATTAATTTGAAATATTATAAAAAAATAAAAAATCAATACTATATAAATCAATTCAAAAATAGAGTATACCTAGAGTTTCAATATGGATATCATCTATAAAAAATAATTTTTCATTACTTATATGGACTTTCATCCACTACTCTCCCATCTATCGTACATCGCATATCAACTCAAAATATAAGTATATATTTTGAAAAACAAATGATGAATATGGAAAAAATAATTCTAGAATTTGATTAATAGATTTTCAGTTTATCCAACAGTTCATCATTTTCACTTCATCATCAGTCATCATTCTACATTGTTGGTGACTTGAAAACAAAATATAATTAGGTGACGATAAGGATCATCAACACAGATAAAAAAATTGGATAAAAATTAATTTGAGTTCTTAGAATAACTAATTTATTAGATTAAATTTCATTATAGAAATTGGTAGGATATGAATAAAAAAAATTCATGATATAAAATTGAATAAATATAAATAGGCATGTATCTTACATGTTAAAAATGGTTCAAATTAAAAAATGGAAGACACTTCTTTAGTAGACTATGGTGGATTTTCTTTGAGAAAATATACAAATATGATTCATCATTAGCCAATTTTTATTCTTGTTGGTTTCACCTTCAGTCGGTGATCTACTTCATCACTAATATAAATACATAATCTGATGTGAAAATAATAAAAAACATTGCATTAATAAGAAAACATGGAGAAGAAATGGCATATTATTATATAGAAAATTTAAATATTATTTTCAAATTTAATTCAATATAGATAGAAAAAATAGTATAAAATTAGTTTCATTATAGTTTCAGATATATTATACTGAAATTAAATATTTAAGAAAAAAATAATTTAAAAATCCAAATCATAAAATATGACATTTCATAACAAAAAATACTAAGTAATAGCCTATAAAATGTAATTTAAATATAAATATTTAATTTAAAATTCAAATTGATAACTAAATATAGGGTGACTAGTGAAATTTCTTAGGCAAAGGTATGTGAATCATTCATAAAAACATACCACTAATTAGGGGAGGATAAAAAATTAGATGAAATGACTATTATGTATGAGGCAAAATATGGTAAGGTAGAGTACAAGAGGAAATACCTAAATATCAATCATTTAAGATTAGATATATGAATATTTTAATAATATTGAGAAATATATTTTAAAAATTGAATAAAAAATGATGAAGCAAAAAAATTATCATGTCACATTATATAATAAATAATAAATTAAAAAAATAGGATTTGAAATCAAGAAAGTAACGAAAAAATTGAAATTCTAATAACTCAAGTCATTAAATTAAAGTCTAATTCATCATGTTAAATAACAATATAGTTTCAATATTTATACAAAATATGTTCAAAAAAACAAAATAATGGAATATTAATCATGCAGCACATATATATACTTTATCCAAACCAGATTCTCTTTTTAATATGGGATCATAGGGGTTGAATTCTGAATTTTAGAAACTGCAACTACATCAAATATATATATATATATAAATTTTATTATAATAAACATTTTTGGATAATGCTCAATATACTAAATATTTTAAATTACATGGAATATATATATATATACTTAATTTTAACTATTTGTGACATTTATCACAAACCATAATCATACCAAGACACATCCAAACACTAGCTTTCTCAAATATGAAAATCAGATACGTGGTCATGATCAATTTCCAGAGAAGTAATAATCTGAAGAAAAAATCATCATAAAAATATGATTAAATCATAGTTTATATAAAAAAATAATATAATAATATATTCAAATCAATTTATAAAAATTATATGTTAAAAATCGACTAAAAATAAAAATGAATAAGGAATAATTTTAAACTACAAAACACATAAATGTACTGGTACATGGAATATAGAATTGAAAAATTCATGTAAACATTCTTGTGGAAAAATTAAAACAAAATAAAACCGTAAACCTATAACTAGATAATCAATGTAAAAAATTCTATAAGTCAAATATGTCCACAAAAATAAATAATTTTGTGGAGTTGGTAGTTGACTGACCTGTATCAACCATTGAAGAAATCATTTCCTAGGGAAGGACCCTGAGAAAAGGATATTCAGAATCATAATAACCCTTGATGTAGTGAAAACATGGATATGTATATGGATTAATTCTTGTGTCAAGAATCATAGTTAATCTAAATGATTAATATAATATTTATCCAGAATAATGAAAATCATAGTTAATAAAAACTGACCATGATAGTAGAAAAAAGTGGGTAGTTTGAGGAAATAAAAACAATGCACGGTGAATATTCGGGGGTGGAGATGGAGGAATTAATTATGATGGTATGGGGAAGTGGGAGAGGGGGATTTGGAGGAGGTGGAGTTGGGGACGACGACCTCAGGGAGGGGATGAAAAGATGCGTTTGGGGGAGAAGATTCAAGGGTAGGGAGATAGGGTTGAGGGTATGGAAGAATTCGGAGAGGGGATATGGGAGAGGATGGTAGGGTTTGAAAGAAGCATAGGGATTTTTAGGAGGTAATCTTGGGTATTTATAATTTTATATAATAGGTTTGTATTTTTTTTAAAAATCCATGTTGCGATAAACAAGGATACAGAAGGTATTCAAAATTTACCCGAGGTAGGATTAGAAAAATTGTTAATCAAAGTAAAAATATTATGAAATCAGAAATATACATATATTTTTATCAAAATTAAATCTCATAGAGGAAGTAGGATTGATCCATGGTTGACTTTTAAAAAAATAAATTCTTTTCCTTGATGTGTAAATCATAAAAAATTGGGTCCATGGATGGATAAGTAATGGATTTTGACTTTGGTATGAAATGAAGGAAAGGTCTTCTGATATTGAATCACTAGTATGAAATGAGGTTAATGAGTAAGAAAATTAGGGTTTAGATGGATGGACTGGATTGATGGAAACATGATCGAAGGGCTGGGATTTAATCCCAAAGGAGAAAAATGGAGAGACAGATCGGGATTAGAAGGGACAAACAAGATTTAGTGTAGCACGATCGGATGGTCTAGATATGATTTCGTGAAAAAATGAATATCCCACATCAAAACCGATTGTTTTCAAGAGATTCCATATAATTCTGGATGTGGGGTTTCTAACATTGATGACACAACACACACAAAGGGATCCTTACACACAAGATCCCACTCGGGCCTTGGCCCATCCCATAAAAGTGGACCATTTCTCAGTTCACATATGATTGGTTTGAAACTCAGCCTACCTATACATAGGCTAACCTTCCAGTTTCTCGAGTGGTCTTGTACTATTCCCACTGGACCTTTAGGGCTTGGCCTTACTGGCTTCTCGTGTTTGTCATGGGCACTTAGAACATTTCTTGTAAAAAAAATCATACATTACCAAAAATCATTCATTTTTTTATGACCTTATGTAGATTAAATACATACTTTAAAATTTTAATTATGTTGTTGTTATTTGGAATTATAAAATTATTTTTATCAAATCCTATGGTTATAAAATCAAATCAATAATTAAAACATTACATCATTAATTTTATTATTTCAAATATTATTTTAAATTCATTTAAAAAATTTATCATATCCAATAGTAAAATTATAAGAAAACCCAATTTTTATCAAAAATATAAATGGTCACTAAAAATTCCAATGACTATTTTTTACAATAGGCTTATAAAATTTATAAATATTATTCTAAGGCATTCCAAAACACAATAAAAATCATCAGAGTTCTTTTCTTTCTTCAAAAATGGTTTTGTAAATTTATCTTTTTCATCGAATTTCAATTATTCTTATCTCTATTTGTTAAGACCCGTAAAATTCATGGAAATTTTTTTCTTAATTTTCTTTGGGATTTTACAAGAATGCAATTTTTGAAGGCACATGATTCTGAGGCCCGGTGTGCCTAGAATTTCTATCCGAAGTTTAGCTCGGGTACGTTCAGTGAACGAACGAGCGGGATTTTCTAACTTTTGAACCGGTGCTTGGAATAAAATTCTGAGGGCAGCGATGGAACCGTAGCGCCGATAATTTATTAGGAACACCTGTTCCGGGGTTGCGTTTTCACGAGAAAAGATGATAAAAATTGTGGAATTTTATTTTATATTTTAACTACAATTTTTATTTTCTTTAAGTGGTGTAAGGCTTTGGATGGAAGTTGGGTAACTACCCAACTTCCCAAGGGAGGTTATGAAGGTGGTGGGGCCCACACGAACCCCACACCTTCATATTCTTTAACCCCCCTCAAGTCACCTTTTAATTTTGATAACTTAAGTATTAATAACTTATGTTATTAATGGTGTGAGTTTAATGTGTGTGTAGGTTTGAATTTCAAACTCATGTCTAGTTAATTAATTAAGCGAGGGATTAATTTATTTTGGGTTAGTTTCTTGTGGTGGAGTCTTGGGGAGGAAAAGGATAAGGATTGAGTAACTTCTTCATCTTCGATGAAGAACGCGAAGAACACATCGAACTTCGTCGAAGAACACCGAATCCTCGGAGACCGACTACGCGATGCCGTATACCACGACGGTTCTTCCGCGACATCTTCTTTCGCGACGTCTCCTTCCGCAACATCTCCTTCCGCGATGTCTTTTTCCGCGATGAATCCTCGTTCGACGAACCTCCGTTCAAGCTACGCTCGAGGTAGGGGTTTGTTTATTTTATTTTGTTTGTGAATATTACTTTCACGTTCTTCGTGTAATATGACCAAATGTTATCGATTAACGAGAGGGGGGCCGGACCGCACAAACACGGCCGACCCACCTCCTTTATCCTTGTTGGTTCTATTGTGGATTGGAACGGAATGGCGTGGTGTCGACGCACCACGCGGAATCGTGCAGCAAAGAATGCGCGGTGACATTGAGCCACGCCATGAAATCGAACAAGGACACGACGCCGTCGCGGCGCGTTGGAGAGAACCGAAGACACCGCGGCCGAAGCGGGGCCGCAGCGGAGGGGCGCGGCGTTGTCGCGCCGCGCCGGACGAACCAAGCTGCGGCCGGTTCTGGGCCGCCGGTGTCGGAGAAGGGAGGGGTCTGGCCGACTCCAGTCCCGTGGCGGCAGAAACCGGCCGACTGGGGTGGGCCGGCAGGACAAGAGGGAAGTCGGGGGTTCAAACCCTCGTCCAGCCAAGCTAGCGGCCCCTATTAAGGGGGACCGCGGTTTCAAATCATGGGGGACATCCCCCCCCCCCCCCCCCCCCGCAAAAGCCGAACGGTTCGGCCGTTCGGCCGAGCCAGCAGGCGCCGCGTGCCAGCGCGCTGGGTCGCCGCGCTGGGCCGCCGGGCCGCTCCGGGGCGCGCCCAGCCGGGCTGACCCAGGGGGTCTCGGGCCGGGTCGATCCGGGCCCGAAACCCCCATTTTCGGATCCTTTTTGGTCTTTTGCCCATATCTCGGGCTACGGACCTCCGATCGATGCGCCGTCAGCGGTGATGAGATCCTTGGATCGAGACGGTCGTTTCGGTATATCGCGCTCAAGGTTTCGGAATACTTTGGGTTCGGCCGGGTTGGTTCGTACACGAAACCAACTGGGCCCTTGGAGCGGAAACGCTCATAACTTGAGCTCCGGACGTCCGATCGACGTGTCGTCGACTTTGATGGATTCCTCTTAGTGAGGAGGATCCTTTGTCTTACTCCACCCAAGGTTTGAGTGCAGGTGGAGTACGGTAGGGTTGGTTTTTCCTTACAAACTAACCGGGCCCCTATGACGAAAAATCCAATAACTCTCAGACTGGGCGTCCGATTGACGCGCCGTCTGCGACGTTGAGTTCCTGTTGACGATATGGAACTTTTGGATACATCAAATCTGGACTATGTGTCAGTTGATGTATCAGCCTCTCGGCTCGTGGAGTGGACCCTCCTGAACGAGCTTGCTGTGTGCGGGAACCCTAGTGCTGGCTGCGTTTGCGACTGTGACGACGACGACTGTGCAGAGATCCTCAGTGGATTCGACGGCGATGACTACAGCACTCAGCGATCCTATGTGGATCAGTGATACCGATCCTTTGTGGGTCCGATCTTGTGTGGGTCAGCACTCAGCGGTGTCGTGTGAGCCAGCACCTACAGATCCTGTGTGGGTCTGATCCTGTGTGGGTCTTTGCAGGGGTTAGTTACCTATCGATCCTGTGTGGGTCAGATCCTTTGTGGGTCATTGCGGGGGTTAGTTACCTACAGATACTGTGTGGGTCAGATCCTTTGTGGGTCATTTCGGGGGTTAGTACCTATCGATCCTTTGTGGGTCTGACGACTTAGATGAATCAGTGGATATATCTGATCATCTCTATTGTCATACGAGGAAGTATACCTGTGTGAGCTGAATCTTGTTTTGCTTTCCTATGTGGATTGTGTTGTGCTATCCTGTGTGGATTTACATTTTTCTTTCCTATGTGGATTCTGTTGTGCTATCCTGTATGGATTTACGTTTTTCTTTCCTATGTGGACTAGGTTGTACTTGGGCTCGGATGTTGGAGCTGAATGAGAATTCATGACTTGGGTATATATATGGGTATATACCAAAGCAGTGTCAGATGTTACTTCGAGATTTCATCTTTCCTTTGTGGATTTAGGGAGACCTTCGGGGGTCTCGGGTCCCTACTGAGTAGATTATACTCACCCCTACACGGGCTATGCTCGCACGATGTTGTTTTGGTTGCAGACAACGTAAGGCGCTGATCGTGGTTGATGCTTGCGGAGCAGGACGATACCTGGAGGTGGACCACTGGACTGGACATACTCGGAGCGGTCGGCTGGACCTGAGGAGCAGAGGAGGCTATCTGTACTCACCCTTCAGGTGGGATTTCTAGTGGACATCTCGGTGTTGCGGCTTTACTTTTCATTAGTTGTTTTCCCTTCTAGTTGTACTTTACTTTCAGTTTGGGTTTGTATACTAGCCCACTTACTTTTCCGCACTTACTGTTGTATCAGCTTTTACTTAGTGTTTAATTTTACTTCTTGCTTGCTATGTGGTGTTTGTTTACTTTAGAAAGGAAATGTGTTCTCTTTTTATCGGGAATTATGCCTTGGTGCTAGTCGCCAGCCCCTGGCCTATGGAAGGCAGGCTTGGGATAGTCACGGCACGGGCCCCGAGGACGGTCGTGACAAATTGGTATTAGAGGAGTTCGGTTCTACCACCAAACTTGGGACTCTGATCTTTTTCTATGTGAATCAATAGTGTTAAGAGTATTGGGTGTGGTTATCAGTCCAGGGAGTCTAGTGTTGGTGCGGAGGCCGACGTATCCGTACACTAGGACCCTGACTTCTGATTTCCGACTTAATGCACGAAAACATTGATTGCATGTGTGATTCAAGTTTTCTTTGTGATTACTTTGTGTCAGCTCACCAGGTATACTGTTTTGACCATGGCGCGCCTTTTTCCTTTTCAGGATGTCCCCACGACGGCAGCCAGCTAGGGTTCTGAGAGTTGTACGTGACGACAGCCCACCGAGCGACGAGGCCTCGGTGCAGGGCCCTTTGACAGCTAAGGCACCGGAGTTACCTTTAACCGTCGAGCCACCGATGCTTCCAGCCCCAGCCACTGACGATGCATGTCGCCTTAGTGTACTGCATGAGTTCCAGCACCAACAACCACCCAGGTTTCATGGGGAGACGGACCCCCAGGCAGCTGAGGACTCGCTGGAGGCAGTGGTATGAGTTTTTCGGTTAGTGAGGACACCAGTAGACCACATGGTGATCCTCGCTGCAAGCCTACTGCACGCGGCAGTGGGCTGATGGTTGAGCTTGATGCTCTAGGTGCACATTGAGGCATCTCTTCTCTGGATGGACTTTGAGAGCCTCTTCCACTCGGATTTCATCCCATCCACCCTCCGAGTGGTGCGCATCCAGGAGATTCTTCAGCTACGGCAGGGCAACTTGACAGTCGCCCAGTACTCGGTGAGATTTACTGATCTCTCTTGCTACTCAACAGACATGGTACGGGACCCATTCTTCCGGGCCCGGACCTTTGAGCAGGGATTGAGGAAGAAGATTAGGGCATCGCTGATCTCCCTTAGCATTCCGACTCAAGCAGGAGTACTGGAGCGATCTCTTCTCATCGAGAGT
Source organism: Viscum album (assembly GCA_963277665.1). Taxonomy (NCBI): domain Eukaryota; kingdom Viridiplantae; phylum Streptophyta; class Magnoliopsida; order Santalales; family Viscaceae; genus Viscum; species Viscum album. The sequence continues at coordinate 1,541,358,718 of OY728161.1, read as the reverse complement.
TTTCTTTCTGAGTCTACACCAGCGGCGAGACCTACCGCAGGGCGACACGTGGCGGAGTCTTCTGTAGCCGGCAGTAGACAGATGTTGCAGAGGTCCAAGCGGGCCAGGCCAACGGGCTGACGACCATAGGATACTGGCTCAGAGGTGCGGGGTACACGTAGTAGAACCAGTCTTACGGGTGGAAGACAGTGCTATGCATGCGGTGGGCAGGGCCACATGGCTAATGACTGCCCGACCCGCCATGCAGAGGAGTAGCAGACGGTTGAGGAACCACCTAGGCAGAGGCAGAGGTTTGACCATGGCGGTCCGCCGGGAGCAGGTGGATGAGGCCGAGGAGCTGGTTGAGCGGCAGGTGGTGGACGACGTTTTGAGGATCTACCACCACCACAACCAGGAGGTCCACCCCGACCTCAAGGGAGAGCACAGCTTCAGGCAGCTGAAGCTTACGATCATGGAGCTCCGGAAGCAGGTGGACTAGTGCGGGACTAGCTCCAGGCATAGAGGCCTTTTCCCATAATGCCTCTAGCTTTGTAGTTTGTGTTGCCTTGTGTCCTTGTACTTTGAGTTGAAGTAATAAAAGACACATTCAATGGTGACATTTTCTTTCTTGTCTTTTGTTTGTTATTACTAAGAGGTGTCGGTTAAAAACTATTGACTTGAACCTCACTTGCAAGATTCTTACTGGAAGAGACCTAGTGACCACACACTGATGCCGACAGTGTGAATCAACCCATGGAGGCAAGAGTAATGGTTGGATCTCTTGGTAGTAGCGTCGAGGCCTTACGACGTCATCCATGACATGAATTAACTAATCATGATGGGATTGACTGTATTAGGCAAGGAACGTGGTTCATCCAGGGGATGAGACCGGATTTCCATTTTTGGAAAAGGAGAAATCTTTTCAGCTTTGCAGAATGTTAAAGAGGAAAGGGCAACCCTTTGTGTGGTCAGTCAGATGTCAGCAGAGCTTCCAGGAGCTGAGACAGCGATTGACCAGCGCACCTATCTTGAGGTTTCCTGAGGAGGGAGTAGGGTTTGTAGTCTACTATGATGCATCAGGGACCGGACTCGGATGTGTCCTGATGCAGGAGCGGGCGGTGATCACCTATGGATCATGTCAGTTGAGGCCGCATGAGCATAACTACGCTGCCCATGACCTGGAGTTAGCAGCAGTAGTCTTCGCTCTAAAGACACGGCGACACTACCTGATGGGAGAGCGCTTTACATTCTTTTTTGACCATCAGAGTCTCAGGTACATCTTCACTCAGAAGGCCCTGAATCTGAGACAGCGGCGATGGATCGAGTTCCTCCAAGACTATGACTTTGAGATAGCCTATAGTCCTGGGAAGGGGAACGTGGTATCTGATGCTCTCAGTAGGAGGACGGGAATTCAGATACCACTCCACCATCGGGATGGCACCATGCGAGGCGTTGTACGACTGACCTTGCAGATCTCCTTTGTGGTAGACAGACCCTGGGGAGTCAGCACATGTGGGACCGAAGATGGTCCATGCCACGACAGAGAAGATCCAGGTCATCCAGGAGCAGATGAGGATATCTCAGAGCCGGAAGAAGTCTTATTCTGACAGGAGGCGGAGACCAATAGAGTTCGAGGATGGTGACCACGTCTTCTTGCGTGTCTCACCTCGATGTGGATTACGGAGATTTGGCCGAGGCGGCAAGTTGTCTCCACGATTCATCAGACCATTCCAAGTCCTCAGCAGGATTGGTGAGGTAGCTTATCGCCTGGCTCTACCACCTCAGTTGCACCGAGTGCACGACGTCTTCCACATATCTCAGCTGAGGAGATACGTGCATGACCCGACGCATATCATTGACCATGGGGAGCTAGACGTTGATGATGGGGCGACTTATATGGAGATACTAGTGTAGATCGAGGATCGACAGGAGCGGGTCCTACGTGGATGGTCGATTCCTCTAATGCGCATCAGATGGCAGCACGGGAACCTCTAGGAGAGCATTTGGGAGTGGGAGGCTCAGATGCGTGCTCAGTACCCACATTTTTTTCACTAGCTTATGATGTATCTTTACGGGGAAATAAAGCCCTGAGGTGGGAGTAATGTAAAGACCTGTAAAATTCAAGGAAATTTTTTTCTAAATTTTATTTGTGATTTTAAAAGAACGTAGTTTCTGAAGGCACATGATTCCAAGGCCCGGTGTGCCCGGAATTTCTATCCGAAGTTTAGCTCGGGTACGTTCAGTGAACAAATGAGTGGGATTTTCTAACTTTTGAATCGGTGCTCGGAATCGAATTCTGAGGGCACCGATGGAACCGTAGCGCGGGTAATTGCTTAGGAACACCTGTTCTAGGGTTGCGTTTTCACGAGAGAAGAAGATAAAAATTGTGGAAGTTTAATTTATATTTTAACTACAATTTTTATTTTCTTTAAGTGGTTTAAGGCTTTGGGTGGAAGTTGGGTAACTACCCAACTTCCCAAGGGAAGTTATGAGGTTGGTAGGGCCCACACGAACCCCACCCCTTCATATTCTTCAACCCCCCTCAACTCACCTTTTAATTTTGATAACTTAAGTATTAATAACATATGTTATTAATGGTGTGAGTTTAATGTGTGTGTAGGTTTGAATTTCAAACTCATGTCTAGTTAATAAATTATGTAAGGGCTTCATTTATTTTGGGTTAGTTTCTTGTGGTGGAGTCTTGGGGAGGAAAAGGCTAAGGATTGAGGAACTTCTTCTTCTTCGACGAAGAACGCGAAGAACACATCGAACTCTATCGAAGAACACCGAGTCCTCGGAGACCGACTACACGACGCTGTAGACCGCGACGGTTCTTCCGCGACGTCTTCTTCTGCGACGTCTCCTTCCACAACATCTCCTTCTGCGACGTCTTTTTCCGCGATGAATCCTCGTTCGACGAACCTCCATTCAAGCTACGCTTGAGGTAGGGGTTTGTTTATTTTATTTTGTTCGTGAATATTACTTTGACGTTATTCGTGTAATATGACCAAATGATATCGATTAACGAGAGTGGGGCCGGACCGCACAAACATGACCGACACACCTCCTTTATCCCTGTTGGTTCTATTGTGGATTGGAATGGAATGGTGTGGTGCCGACGCAACACGCAGAATCGTGCGGCAAAGAATGCACGGTGCCGTCGCGCCGCACCGTGAAATCGAACAAGGACGCGACGCCGTCGCGCCGCGTCAGAGAGAACCAAAGACACCGCGGCTGGAGCGGGGTTGCGGCAGAGGGGTGTGGCGCCGTCGGGCCGTGCCGGACGAACCAAGTTGCGCCCGGTTCCTGGCCGTGGCGGAGCAGGGTGACGGGCGACTGGTTCCGGGTCGCCGGTGTCGGAGCAGGGAGGCGAACGGCCGACACCGGTCTCGTGGCGGCAGAAACCGGCCGGTCGGGGCAGGCCGAACGGACAGGAGGGAAGCTGGGGTTTCAAACCCCCGTCCGGCCAATCTAGTGGCCCCCATTAAGGGGGGCCGCGGTTTCAAATCACGGGGGGCAGCCCCCCCCCCCCCCCGCAAAAGCAGAACGGCTCAGCCTTTTGGCCAAGCCAGCTGGTGTCGTGCGCCAGCGCGACGGTTCGTCGGACCGCGCCCAACCGGGCCGACCCGGACCCGGGTCAGGTCGACCCGGTTCGGGCTCACCCAGGGGGTCTCGGGCCGGGTCGGTCCGGGCCCGAAACCCCCGTTTTCGGATCCTTTTTTGTATTTTTCCCATATCTCAGGCTACAGACCTCCGATCGACGCGCCGTCAGCAGTGATGCGATCCTTGGATCGGGACGGTCGTTTCGGTATATCGCACTCAAGGTTTCGGAATATTTTGGGTTCGGTTGGGTTGGTTCGTACACGAAACCAACCGGGCCCTCGGAGCAGAAATGCTCATAACTTGAGCTCCGGACGTCCGATCGACGTGCCATCGACTTTGATGGATTCCTCTTAGTGAGATGGATCCTTTGTCTTACTCCGCCCGAGGGTTGGGCACAGGTGAAGTACGGTCGGGTTGGTTTTGCCTTAAAAACCAACCGGGCCCCCGGGGACGAAAAAGCCAATAACTCTCAGACGGGGCATTCGATTGACGCGTCGTCTGCGACGTTGAGTTCCTGTTGACGATACGGAACTTTTGGATACATCAACTCTGGACTATGTGTCAGTTGATGTATCAGCCTCTCGGCTCGTGGAGCGGACCCTCCCGAACGAGCTTGCTGTGTGCGGGAACCCTAGTGCTGGCTGCGTTTGCGACTTTGACGACGACGACTGTGCAGAGATCCTCAGTGGATTCGAAGGCGACGACTACAGCACTCAGTGATCCTATGTGGATCAGTTCTACTGATCTTTTGTGGGTCCGATCATATATGAGTCAGCGCTCAGCCGTTCTGTGTGAGCCAGCGCCTACAGATCCTATGTGGGTCTGATCCTGTGTGGGTCTTTGCGAGGTTAGTTACCTATCGATCATGTGTGGGTCAGATCCTTTGTGGGTCATTGCGGGGGTTATTTAACTACATATCCTTTGTGGGTCATTGTGGGGGTTAGTACCTATCGATCCTTTATGGTTCCGACGACTTAGATGAATCAGTAGATATATTTGATCATCTCTACCGTCATACGAAGAAGTATACCTATGTGAGCTGAATCATGTTTTTCTTTACTATGTGGATTGTGTTGTGCTATCCTGTGTGGATTTACGTTTTGCTTTCCTGTGTGGACTGGGTTGTACTTGGGCTCGGATGTTGGAGCCGAACGAGAATTGATGACTTAGGTATATGTATGGGCATATACCAAAGCAGTGTCGGATGTTACTTCGAGATTGCATCTTTCTTTTGTGGATTTAGGGAGACCTTAGGGGGTCTCGGGGTCCCTACTGAGAAGCTTATACTCACCCATGCACGGGTTATGCCCACACTACTTTGTGTTGGTTGCAGACGACGTACAGCGCTGATCGTGGTTAAGGCTTGCAGAGCAGGACGGTACCTGTAGGTGGACCACTAGACGGGACGTACTCGGAGTGGTCGGCTGGACTCGAGGAGCAGAGGAGGCTATTTGTACTCACCCTTCAGGTGGGATTTCCAGTGGACAGCTCGGTGTTGCGGCTATACTTTTCAATTGTTGTTTTCCCTTCCAGTTGTACTTTACTTTTAGTTTGAGTTTGTATACTGGCCCACTTACTTTTCCACACTTACTATTGTACCAGCTTTTACATAGTGTTTACTTCAACTGCTTGCTTGCTCTATGGTGTTTGTTTACTTTACAAAGGCAATGCCTTCCCTTTTTATCAGGAATTTACGTCTTGGTGCTAGTCGCCAGCCCCTGGCCTATGGAAGGCGGGCTTGGGTTAGTCACGGTACGGGCCCCGAGGACGGGTCGTGACACTATTTATTTTCTTATTTTGATAGATCCAATGGATAAAGGATACAAAATCTGTTTTATTTTACTAATGGTATGATTTCGGTTGGTGCTACTAGGGATTACAATGAGTCTTTTGGAGCACTTTAGGTCTTTATCCATGTAATGATGTAATGTACAACTATTTTATAAATAAAAGATTTTCTCATATGTTATCATTTTCCTAAATTCATATGAATTAATATATTTTCCTAAAAACAATAATATTATCAACATAAATTTTGTATGGGTTCGGGGTGATACATCCCCCCTAAATGAATTATGCACTCACAATTCTCTTATACTCACAACCAATTTTAGTTTTCAACATTGATGTTCCTAAAAAACAAACTAATTATTATTCATTTTCAAAATTGAATTATTGTCAATTAATTTATACCCTCACTAAAATCTCCATTATTGGGGATTCTCTCAAAAAGTTTTGTTTCTATCACTCAAACAAATCCTAAAGCAATTTCAAGCTCCTCAGCTTCTTTTTCCCAAACACAACTCGAGAAAATATTATCAAACCCATATAAACAATGATATTTTCTTGAGATAGAGGCATTATGGGTGTAAATCTTTGTGATTTTTTAGTGGAATGTAATTCTATAAAACCACATAACTAAATTGTTTTTTAAAGCCTCGTAGTCTTTGAGTCTCCCATATAAATTGAAACAAAAAAACTGACATATATACACTACATGGAGGTCACCCACTCTTTCAGCTTCATGAATGTCTAATAAAGAATGAAATTTTTCAGATAGAGTGAAACATTTTAAAATAAATTCAAAATATATTCTTTTTCATGCAACAAAATGAATTCATACATGCATGAGGACATAATAAACAAACCTAGATCGTAAAATGAATCAAAGTATATTAGGAGTATTTAATAGTGGATAGATTAATTTATAAGATAAAATATGGTTTGAAAAGGCTTCATAATCATCCAAACATGACTTCAAAATTATTTTTTCAAGTAATTCATGTGGAAGGAACAAAAGAGTTGTATTTTTTCTTCTACCTTATATATGTTAAAAGTATTAATTTTCTCCTAATTTTCTTAAAATTGTCTAGGCGATTCCTCATATACCAAATGAAAATCCCAGAGCTCATGCTTTCAGACTCAAAATAAATAAATTCTATGTATTATTTATTTAAATAAAACAAAACAATACACAATAATTTATACAACATAGGGACTTTTACAGTCTAGATTATGGAGAATTAAAAAACATTAAATTTTTCAAAGATTATAAATAAAGTAAAAAAAATTTCATCACGTTTTCTAACTCTTTAGGGGTATCTAATTCCTTCAAAACATTCTACTAAATCTGTGAAAAATAAATTTTAAATATAGGGTGAGTAATAATTTTTCTTTTTAAGGGGTATTAAATTTTTTAATAAATTAATTTTAAAATATATTCTTAGAATAAATATATATGCATAAAAGTAGTTTTTAGAAAATCGGAATCAAAATAAGTATATATTAATTTCATAGAATAAATATATTTTAAAATATTTTTGGGATTTCTCAATTGAAAATAATAAATTTTTTGTGGGTCTTTTGTTGATACATGGAAGACCATATTATAATCATAAGGCCGCAAGTCCTAACTTATATGGGACAAATCCCACTAAATATTTAGGGTTTCACTTCCCATAACATCCCTTAAAATTCATTATACTAGTTCCAAATTTATAAAACACTTTTAATGGACGTTCCTTTATTAAACATATCCCAAAAAATTTCAAAATACATACATAAAAATTATTTTCTTACAAAGAAAATAACCCTTCATATAGCGTATCATAAAATTTTGATAAAAATTTACAACACCATTTTTAGGATAAATCCACTCTATTAAATAGTTGTTTCTATTTGAAACCCATAATTATAATTTCATAATAAAATTAATTCGCGCTTGATTAAAAATGCATAGAATGCCACTTATAAGTTATATAAGGGTCATACCAAATTATGTGTGACATATACGGGGTTGTAGATTCAATTTATCACATGAAATAATAACTTGATTAGGTTTAGTGCATAAAATTATAACTATTATTATTTATCACATAATTATAAACTATAAAATAATAGATTAAGAATAAAATTACATCCTTTGTATATAGATTTAGAAACAAAATATTAATCCTTATATACATAAATATAAATCATTATACCTTATGCATAGAATGATTTTATGAAAAACATAAGAAACTCCTTTGCTAAATAAACCAATTACAATATATATTCATAGAGATAAAAATTAAAACAAAACATTTATCTTATAAATTCTAAAAAATAGAAATTTATATAGGTATATATATATATATATATCTCTCTCTTTATAAACAATATAAAATGATCAATAATAAAATAAAAACCATACAAACCATAGAATTGGAAATAATATTTAAAACAAAAAATCATATCTTATATATTATAAAAATAGATAATCATATATGAATATATATATGTGTGTGTGTGTAAATCTTTGTAAAATGAGGATAATTTGATTAAAAAAATAAACCCTTGCTTTTTTTGGATGAATTGAGGGACTAGTGCTTTTGGACTTCAAGAATAAAAGAAATATAGGGATTTTTGGGAGGTTATCTTAGGTCTTTGGAGGTTTTTATAATAGGTTTGTATTTTTTTATACTCAATGTTGCAATAAACAAGGATACCAAAGGGATTAAAAATTAAACTATGGGAGGATCAAACCAAAATTTTAATTAATGTAAAACATTATGAAATAAAAAATAGACATGTATATATTTATTAAAATCAAATATTATGTTGGAATCCGGATTGAGTCCTGGTTCAGTTTTAAAAAATAATACTTCATTCTTTTTATTGCTATAGAAATTAAAGAAAGGTGGTGCAATGGATGCAAATGGAAGGGATTTATAAGGTGGAAATAAATGGTTGAAAAGGATCACAATGTTGAATCACTGGTGTGCCATGTTCTAAACAAGGAAAAAAATAAAGATTCATAGGGATGGTTTGGATGGAACGAAACACAACTAGAGGGTTGGGATTTAATCCTATAAAAGAAAAAGGTTGAGACCAATCAGGATTGGAAGGGATAGACCAGATTGATCACTTCATGATTAGACGGTCCAATTCTGCACTTATGAAAAAATGTGCATCCCATATCGAAACAAATTAGTTTCGGGTGACTCCATATAATTTTAGATGTGGGGTGCCTAACTCTGATGACACAACACACACACAAAAGATATTTACACATGACATCCTTCCAGAGCATTGGCCCAATCCATACATGTGGACTGGTACCCAATCAACCTATGCTTGGTTTGACACCCAACCCATCTATACATGAGCTGAATTTCTGACTGATCAAGTGGGCAGGTTTTTTCCCACTGGACCTTGAGGGATAGGCCTTATATTCTACTCTTGGTTGGGGTGGGCAATTAGGAAAAAAAATCAAAAAAAATTCTAAACATAACGAAAATCATTCATTTAGTTTTTATGACCTTATATAGATTAATTACATAATTTAAAAAATAATTAGGTTATTCTTATTTGGAATTATAAAATTATATTTATCAAATCATAATGTTTTAATATCAAATTTATAATTAAAACATTACATGTCATTAATTTTATTATTTATAAATATTATTTTAAATTTATATTAAAATTTTAAAAAAGACAATGGTAAAATTAGAAGAAACCCCAATGGATATCAAAAACATAAATGGTCACTAAAAACCCAATAGATATTTTTTACAATGGTCATATCAATATTATGAATACATATCTAATGAATTCTACATCACAACCAAAATTATTTGATATCTTTTCATTCTTCAAAAATTGTTTTGTGCATTCCTATTATTATTATCATTTACATTATTTTTATTGATATTTATTTTCATATTATGGTAGATCCAAGGGATAAGGGCTACACAATTTATTTAATTGTTCTAATGGGAGGCATTCTGGTGGTACTGTTTGGGATTGGAACAATCTTTCTTGAGTTGTTGAGGTATTTATCCTTGTAATGATGTAATGTAATAGTGTTTTATTAATAAATTTCTTTTCATGTATTCTCATTTTCTTTAATTCATTTGAATTAAATTATTTTCATAAAAAAATATTAACAACATAAATACATCACGGGTTTAGAGCATTACATTCTACCCCCCACCCCAACTGAATTATGCCCTCACAATTCAAATGTAATCCCAACCACTTCCAGTATTCCACATTTATCTTACTAAAAAACAGTCTAATTGTTATTAATTAACAAAATTTAACTATAATTAATTAATTTATACTTTTAAAAGAATCTCTGGTGGTTGAGGTTCTCTCAAAATGGTGGGTTTCATCCAGTTAAATTGATCCTCATAGTAGTTTCATCTTCCTTATCTTTTATCTATCAAACAAAACATGAGTAAATATGATCAAACTCATATAAAAAATGTTTTTTTATTAAGATAGATTCATGAGGGGGTAAATATTACAATTGTCCGAGTGGACTAGATTTTTATAAAACAACCTAACTATCTTAACTTATAAATCATCAATGTCTTTGAGTCTCCCATATAAAATGAAAGACAAAACATGACACATATATGTTGCATGGAGGTCACCCAGTTTTGCATCTTCCAAAAATACTACTATTGATTGAAATTATTTAGATAGAATGAAACATTTGAAAACACCTTAAAAAAATCCTTATCATGCATAAAAATGAAGTTGTGCATGCATGATGACATAATAAACAAAACCCAATCCATTGAAGAATTTAAGTATATCAAGAGTATTTTATATCAGATAGTGTCCTTTAAAATATAAAATAAGGTTCTAAAAGGGTTCATTATAATCCAAAAAGTACATTAAAATTTAGTTTCATGCAATTCATCAGGAAGGGATAAAAGTGTTTAATGTGATCTCATGCCTTCCATCTAAAAATATTGAGGAACAGAAAATTTCCTAAGGAAATATACTAAATGTATTAATTTCATTCAAATTTTCCAAAATTATCTAGACCATTACTCTAATACAAACTATAAATCCCCGAGCCCACACTTTAGAACTCAACACACTCAAATACTGTGTATTTTTTTAAAGAATACTGCATAATATGTAACACTTTATTCAATAAAGGACTTATTCGGGTCAAGGATCTAGATAATTATAAAAAAACCTAAAATTTATCAGAGTTTACAAATAAAATAATAACCATGTGTTATAACTCCTTAATCATAGCGAACGCCTTCAGAACATTCATCTAAACCTATAGAAAATAAATTTTAAACAATGGCTGAGCAATTATTTTTCCCAGTAAGGGGTATTAAAAACATTAATAAAATTCCTTATAATATTTTCTTGTAAGGAATATATATATTATAAGTATATTTTTGATCTTTAGGAACTAAATAAGTACATATTAATTTCCAAAAGATAAATTTATTTGAAAAGATCATTGAGAATTCTCCAATGGAAATATTAATTTATTCATGGGTTATATTTTATACTTAGTATCCCATATTTAAATCATAATTCCACTAGTCATAACTCATAAGGGAAAAATTATTTTTAAGATTTATGGGTTCAGTCCCCATAAAATCCCTTAGAATTCATTATAACTGTTCCAATTTTAGAAAACACTTTTTATGGAATTTACTTTCTCAAACATAACCCAAAAAATTTCAAAATATATACATTACATTTATTTTCTCAAAAATAAAATAACCTATCTTATAAAATGTCATAAAATTTTATTGAGAATTTATAAAACCATTTTTAGTATAAATCCATTCTGTTAAATATTTATTTATATTTGAAAACCATAATTAAAAGTTCTTAATTAAATAAATTCATAATTGATTAAAAATGAATTGAATACCACTTATAATTTAGATAATTTACATACCTAATTACGCATTACATACTAGGGGTGTATATAAAATTTCACACATGAAATAATAACTTGATTAGGTTTATCACATAAAATGATAACTATTATTATTAAACACAAAAATATAAGCCATAAAATGATAGATTAGAAAAATTTATCCTTTGTATATAGATTTTTAAATAAAATATTAATCCCTCATTATAACTAAATTAATATACATATATGTATATGTATATATATAAATATAAATCATTATACATTAGTTATAGAATGATGTTTTAAAAACATAATCAATTCCTTTGATAAATGAACCTCTAAAAATATATAGTCTTAGAGATAAAAATAGAAACAAATCCTTTATATAATAAATTATGAAAAATAGAAATTTATATAGATACATACATATAAATATATATATAAACAACATAAATTGATCAATACTAAAATAAAATCCTTACAAACCATAGGCTTGGAAATAAAATTTAAAAAAAACCCTTATCTTATACATTCTTAAAATATATAATCATATGTATATATATATATATAAATATATACATATATATGTGTGTGTGTAAATCATTCTAAAATGATGATAATTTGATTAAAATATAAACCACTACCTTTTTTGGATGAATCGAGGGACTAAAACTTCTAGACTACAAGAAAAAAGTAAGTTGAGGTATTTTTAAGAGGTGAGCTTGGGTCTTTTGAGGTTTATATAAAAGTTATTTTTTATAATCCATGTTTCAATAAACAAGGATACTAAAGGGTTTAGAAATTGACCTGAGGGAGGATAAAACAGAAATTTTAACTAAATTATAAAAAATAATAAATATAAGAGGTGGATATATTTATTTATTACAATTAAAGCTTATGGAGGAAGATGGATTGACTCATGGTTCAGTTTTAAAAAACAAATAATCTATTCATTACATTATTGTGGAAATAGAAGCAATATGGGACCAAGGATGGAGATGGAAGGGATTTATATAATGAAAACAATGGAGGAAAGGGCCCATACCATCGACTCGCTAGTGCGGCACGAGATCAAAAAGGTGTAAATTTAGGGTTCAAAGTTATAACTTGGATTGAAGGAAACACAATTTTAGGTCTAGAATTTAATCCCATAGGATAAAAATGGAGATACCCATTTTGATTGGAAGGTATGGATAAGATTTTGTGTGACACGATCATATGTATTAGATCCACATTAATGAAAAAATGTATATCCCACATCGAAACAAATTTGTTTCGAGCGGCGATATATAAGGCTAGATGCAGAGTGCCTAATTCTAATGAAACAATTCACGCAAATGTATCCTTACACCTGGGATACCACCTGGGCCTTGGCCCAACCCATACACTCATATCGGTACTCGGTTCACCTATTTTCAGTTTGAAACTCAGACCACCTATACATGGGATGACCTTCCTGTTACTCGAGTGGGATTTTACAGTGCCCACGGGACCTTAAGGGCTTGGCCTTACACATTGCTACAAATTTTGGTGGGTGTTTAGCAAAAAAATTAAAACAAAATTGTTATAACTAAATAAAATCATTTTTTATGACCTTTTGTAGATAAATTACATAATTTAAAAATCTAATCCTGTTATTCCTATTTTTAATTATAAAATTATCATTATAAAATCCTAAGGTTATAATATCTAACTAACAATTGAAACATTATATGTCATTAATTTTATTATATTAAAAAAATATTTGATATTAATTTTAAATTATTAAAACATCTTATGGTAAAATTAGAAGAAAACCAAACGTTTATCAAAAACAACAATGGTCACTAAAAATTCCATCGACTATTTTTTATAAGGGTCATATAAACATTATAAATTCATGTCTAAAGAATTCCAAAACACAAAAAAAACTTCAAACTTCTTTTCTTAGTTAAAAAATGGTTTTTTGCATTCCTCTTATTCTTAGAATTTTTATTATTATTATCACTATTTCTTTTCATATTATGATAGATCCAAGGGATTAAGGTTACACAGTCGGTTTTATTATGTTGATGGGAGGCATTCTGATGGTTCTTATAGGGCTTGTAATGAGTTTTCTAGAGTAATTAAGGTCTTTATCCTTATTACAATGTAATGTAATAGTATTTTATTAATAAAAAAGTTTTTCATGTGTTCTCATATTTTTGAGTTAGTTTGAATTATTTTATTTTCATAAAAATTATAATAATATCAGCATAAATACATCATGCATTCGGGGAATTACACCCCCCTAACTGTATTGCACCCTCAGAATTTTCTTCTACTCGTAATTACTTTCAATATTAAGAAATTATATTCCTAAAAAAAAAATTATGATTATTAATTATCAAAATTGAATTATAATCAATTAATTTATACCTTCACTAGAATCTCTAGTATTGTAGATTCTCACAAATAATTATATTTCATCCAATTAAACAGATCCTCATAGCAGTTTCAATCTTCTCATATTCATTCACCCAAACACAACTCGAGAATTAATGTATCAAAAACATGAAAATAATTGTATGTTCTTGAGATATATGAATGAGGGGTGTAAACATAGCGATGTTTAAGTGGAAATTATTTTTATAAAACTACTTAACTGCCTCAAATTTTAGATCCTCAATGTATTTGAGTCTCCAATATAAACTGAAACAAAAAACACAACATTGCTAGGGTACATGGATGACACATTCTCTTGACGCTTCCATTAATTCGATTAAGGACTGAAATTTTTCAGATAGAGTGAAAATTTTATAAGACTATCAAAATGTTTTCCTTTTCGTGCATATAAAGGAAGTTGTGCATGCATGATGAAATAATAAAAAAACCCAATCCATGAAAAAATTAGAGTATATCCAGAGTATTTTATATTTGATAGAGTCATTTACAAGATAAAAAGGTTCGAAAAGGGTTTATAATCAATTGAACATAACATTAAAATAATATTTTCAAGAAATTCATCAGTCATAGACAAAAGGTGTTTTTTGTGGTCTTTTGTATTTCTCCAAAAAATATTAAAGAAAATAATATTTTCCAAGGATTTATATTAAAAGTTTTAATTTCATTGTACTTTTGAAAATTTACCAAGATAGTTCCTACGATACCAACTATAAATCTATAAGCCAAAGCTTTGGACTCAGCACTAATAAATACTATGTATTTTCTTATTAAAGAAAATTGAATAGTACAAAACACTTTATACAATAGAGGAACATTTTTTGTATAGGTTATAAATAATTAGAGAAAAAAATTAAATTTATTAGAGTTAAGAAAATAAAATAAAATAAATTTCATCATGTGTTCTATCTCGTTATGTGTAGTGAAGTCCTTTAGTACATTCTACTAAACCTGTAAAACTAAATTTTAAACATAGGGTGAGAATTTTTTTTATCAATAAGGGGTTTTAAAAAAATTACTAAAATTATTTTAAAATATTTTAATGGAATAGAAATATATAATTAAAATTATATTTCAGAACATTGAAAACTAAATAAGTGTATACTAACTTCAAAAAATAAATATATTTTAAATAATCATTTGGTTTTATACATTTTAAATAATAATTTTTTTATGGGTCATTTTTTATACATTGCAGACCATATTAAAATCATAAGGCCTCTATTCATAACTCGTATGGGACAATTTCCCCTTAATATATATGGGTTAAATTCACATAACATCACTTAACATTCAATATAATAGTGCCAATTTTAGAAAACACTTTTAATGGAACGTCCTTTCTCAAAAATAACCTAAAAAATTCAAAATATATACAAAATAATGTTTTATTAAAAATAAGATAACCCTTCTTATAACATTTAATATCATTTCCTTAAGAACTTCCAAAACCAATTCTAGTAGAAATACATTATTTTACTTTTTTGTTTCTATTAGAAAACCATAATAAAAAGTTCATAATAAAATAAATGAATTATTGATTAAAAATCCATGGAATGCCACATATAAGTTAGATAATGGACATACCTAATTAGGAATGATATACCTGGGGGTGCAGATACAAGATCCACATAAAATTATAAATAGAATAGGTTTAATACATAAAATTATAACTATTATTATTTAAAACATAAATATAAACCATAAAATGATAATTTAAGAACAAATTTATATCCTTTTCATATAGATTTGGAAAAAATATTGATCCCTATTTATAAATAAATTGATATTTGTATATTTATATACATAAATATAAATCATTATACCTTATACATAGAATGATGTTTTAGAAATATAAGAAATTCCTTTCATCAATGAACCTATTACAAAATATATAGGCTTAGAGATAAATAATAAAACAAAACCTTTATCTTATAAATTATAAAAAATAGAAATTTATATAGATACAGATATATATATATATACATGTAAATATGTATATCTTCATAAAAATATAAATTGATCAATAATAAATTCATAACCATACAAAATATAGGCATATAAATAAAATTTAAAACAAAAACCTTATCTTATAAATTCTAAAAATGGATAATAATATATGTGTGTATATATATATGAAAATATATGTAAATCTTTTTAAAATAAAGATGATTTGATTAGAAAAAAACCCTTACTTTTTTTGGATGAATCGAGCGACTAGAGCATCTTGACTTTAAGAACAAAGGAAATGGAAGGATTTTTTGGAGGAGAGCTCAAGACTTTTGAGGATTATATAATAGGTCTGAATTTTATAAAAATTCATGTTGCAATGAACAATGATACTAATGGGATTCAAAATTGAACTAATGGAGGATCAAAAGTGTGTTAATTAAATTAAAACATTAATAAATTGAAATGATACATATAGATATTTATTAAAATATAATCTTATAGAGGAAACCAGATTGAGATGTGGCCTGGTTTTAAAAAATAATCCATTCTTGTCATTATTGTGTAATTTGAAGATACTTGGGGTCATGGATAAAGATGAAAGGTATTTAGACGGTGTTATTAAGTGGAGGAAAGGTCATGTAGTGTCAAATCACTAGTTTTTCATGACATCTATGGTGAAGAAATTTTGGGGATCAGAGGGATAACTCTGATTGAAGGTAGCATGATCAGAGGGTTGGGATTGAATCATGAAGGAGAACAAGTGAGAGACTCATAATCATTGGAATTGATGGACATGATTTTGTGTGGTGTGATCGGATGGTCCAGATCCTCTTCATTGTAAAAATTTTTATCCCAAATTGAAACCAATTGGTTTCAAGTGATTACAAATAAGGTTGGATGTGGGGTGCCTAACTCTGATGACACAACACAAACAAAGGGATCCTTACACATGGGATCCGGCCTGAGCCTTGGCCCAACCCATACACGTGAACTGGTACCCATTCCACTTTTGATCGATCTAATAACTCCTATAAAAGGGTTGACTTGGGAGTTTCTCGAGTAGGCTTGTGCTATGACCCCTGAAACTTGAGTACTTGGGCTTATAGGCTGCTCTCGGTTTTGGCGGCCACATAGAAATTTTTTTGTAATTGTTTTTTAAACCTAACCCAAATCATTCTTTTATTTTTTTTATGACCTTATATACATTAATTTCATAATTTAAAAACATAATTCGGTTATTATTATTTGTAATTGTAAAATTATCTTTATCAAATCCTAAGGTTATAATATCAAATAAATAACTAAAAAAGTACATGTTATTAATTTTTATTAATTTCAAATATTATTTTAAATTAATTTAAAATTTTAAAACATACAAAGGTAAAATTAAATTAAAACCCAATGGTTATCAAAAACATAAATGATCGCTAAAAATTCTAATGGATATTTTTTACAATGTTCATATAAACATTATAAATACAAGTCTAAGGCATTCCGAAACACAACCAAAATCATCAGAGTTCTTTTCTTGCTTAAAAAAAGGATTTGTACATTCCTATTTTTCATATCATTTCCATTATTATTCTCACTATTGGTTTTCTTATTATGGTAGCTCCATGGTATGATGAAAACACAGTTAATTTTATTGTGTGGATGGGAGGCATTTTGGTGGTACTTCTGGGGCTTGTAGTGAGTTTTTTAGAGTAGTTTAGGTCTTTATCCTTGTAGTGATGTAATGTAATTTTGTTTTATTAATTAAAAAATTTATAATATGTTATAATTTTCTTGAATTTTTTTTCAATTAATTTAGTTTAAGAAAACAATAATATTACCAACAGAAATACATCATGGGTTCGGGGCTTTACACGGAGAATATGGGAGTTTATATTTTTAGGGGATGATGAATGGGAAATAGTGAAAATGGGGGAGATGGGTTTTGAGGATGAGTATTATGCAGAGTCATAGTCAGTATCGAGGAGAATAAATAGAATAATATTTTTAAGAGATTAAATAATAGTTGAGTGACAGGAATATTTATGGAATGGATGTGGTGATGATGTGTAGAAGGGTGGCATGTCATATATTACATATAATATATTATTATGAAATAATAATGAAAATATATAAATAAAAAAATTGTTAATATGGTCAATCATTGGCATTTAGAATACAAAAAACTCATAATAAATAGCCTCAAGTAATCAGAAGATCCAAACCTAATTTACCTTCTTTGATCCTAGATTGTAATTTGAAATGAATTAAAACACTAGAGTCAAGGGGAAAGACCCATCACATGGGGATAATTAATTGTGTACACAATGTTGGGGAAATATCATAGCACATCACTTTTTGAATAAGTTAAAGGGTACACAATGTCAAGGTTTTTCCAACCCATCCCATTCCATTAACCTCTTCATTGACAAAAGGTGTACCTAATATCCTCTTATACTAAAACAACCCAACATTTTATCAATCGAATTTCCTTTCGTATAATTGTTTCAAATTTATTATTATAGTATAATTAACAAGAACCACATGATAAACCGAGTAAATGTTTTTTAATAAATTTAAAATTACACTTAGAGAAGAAATATTATCATAATAATTTAAATTATTTTAATGGGAAAAAAATTGAATATTATAAAATAAGAATATAAAACATTGTATCTACTCATTTTCTATGTATAATCAAACTCACAAACAGAACATTAAAATTTAAAAAGAATGCTAGAAAGGAAATATAAATTTTGAAAAATAAAATATATATAACCTTGAGTGAAAAATATAATTGAATTAATAAATGATTAAATGGGGGGGTATTTATATAAATTATGGTACCCATATGACCATTATAAATCTAACTATTATAATAGTAATATGACCATCATAATAGTGACAATACTATTAGAATAATAATATGAGTGTTATGAATAGTAACCTTGAAATTAGAATATTATTGTCTCATTTTCCATAGTAAAATAACATTTAGTTATATTATAAAATGAAAATATGATATATTTATAATATAATTCATGAAAATAATTGTTCTAAAAATTATAAAATTAGAGTTTGTATTTCTGTAAAATATGAATGTTTTTTCATTTTTATGATAAATATAATGATTTAAAATATTTTTTATTTTCGTAAAATGGATTTATAAACTAATTTTATATTTTATTTTGATAATATTATTATTTTATGATACCATAATTTGTTCTTCAATGGGTCATAAAATCGATAAAAATATTAAAATTGGAATTTTTCATATAAATGATTATTTTATTTTAAAATAAATTTCAAATATTAAGAAAAATATTTTCAAAAAATATATTTCATTTTTTGGAATCATTACATTAAAAAATGGTTAGATTACATTTTTTTATTTTTATAATATAGTTTAATTTTTGGTGAATAGTAAAATACAATAAATTATAGTATTAATCAACACAAGATAAATAAGTAAATTTTTGAGTCATTCATTATACGAACCCCATTTAGTTTGGAATTACAAGAACTAGTTGTTTTATATTGTCCCAATAAAAATACTATTGATATTATTGATCTAAAATAATAAACAAGTGAATATAATATCTAAAAACACATGTCTTCTCCCCTAATCAACACCACCCCTTCTCATCACAACATCTAATCCTTGGATATTTTAACATATTCACCCAATTATCTTACCAATTCTTTCCCCAATATACTAGTTATGATAGTCTCACCCAAATTCCATTTAAAGGTTCTTTAAGGAGTATTTTAAGGGGACAATAATTAAGAGCCAATATTCTTAGTTTATATCTATTAAATTATATTATTCTTATAAATTCTTTACACCTCCATCACTCAGCATAATATAATCAATACAATATTATAGTTATATGTGAATTATATTTTATTGTTATGGTATATCCATCTAATACCCTCCCCTATTTTGATTCTAAAATTAATATTTTGTTCACAATCATCTTGGTCTACTACCTCCTTAAACAAAACACTGTATTATTCTTTACCTCCATCAAGGATGGTTATAAATATAATATTTTGGTTAAATATGACTATAATAATTATTTTATAAGACATTTATATTTAATTCCTATTTCAAAAATCATTCAATTAAATAAAACAAATCATTTTCACAACGGTCAATAAAAAATGTAAAATGTACTAATAATTTAACATTAATGATTTGATAAATGATGTGTCCCTATATTAGCACACAAATGATTATTTAGGAAAATTTAAGTTATATTTAATTAATTTAATATGAATTCCTCTTACTTATATAATTATATTACCATTTTAAAAAACATCAATAATTATATATAAGTGATCTGGCCCTAGAATCATGAAATGAATTCCCCTGGAACAATAAAATTAAAATTTATATCTAATAAAAATAAAATAAATAAAAAACAAAATTATTATAAATCAAATATTTAAATGTAAAAGGTTATTAATTAATTAATTAATGAGTCTAATATTATTTTCCAATACATTAAAGTCAAGTGCATATTCATTATAGAATAAAAGGAAAGTGATCTCTCCATAAAGCCCTATTTTAATTTGGTTTACACTTTCTCTCTATTTACCTGTATCTATAATTTTATTCTCATTATATAATTATTTTATATTATGTATATATTTTCCAAACATATACACTATTTTTATTTAATTTTTTTATGGGAATATACACGTTTAAAAGTTTTCCTTCTCATTTTCTTTAAAAACTCCTTTTAAATGGAACTTCTATGTTCTTTTTATTTTCAAATTAACACTCAATGAAAGGTTTTAAAACATATATGGTTTCAAAAAAACTCACTCTTATATATAAAACTACTTTGGTCACGTTATTTTGTATAGTAATTATTTTGATCTTACCCTATTTAATTACACTTTACCCATTCCATAAAACTCAGCTTAAGTGGAACATTTCAAAAGTTACCTACCCATTATTTTTCATTTAATAGCATTATTTAGACCTAATTTATCATAATATATTGTTATGTTTTCTTTTATTTATGTAAAATAATAATTTAATCCCCTATTTCATGGAAACAATTATGATACTCCCTTGGGTTATAACATGTGGCATGATTATGAAACCCATTTCATTCCATGGGTAATCCTTATGTTTATTACTTATGTTTGATTTCTTCATGTGGCATAAATATACAAGTACGTGATACAAAGGTTTAATCCAAATATTAATCTAATTTATTTTTCAATATTTGAATCACATAAGAAGATATGTAGGGGATGAGGTATTATATCTAATCCATGATGGGACTTTTTCGATCATGTGATGTTTTCTATTTGCTTAGCCTTGACTTATTCTAATTTCATGTTTTATATTGTTACAAAGTTACCATTTTATAATGATATTATCATTCTAGGATCTTTAATTAATTACATGAAATGAGTATTTATGGGTTATTCCTTTAATTTTATTAGGTTAGGAATTTTTACTCATATGTTGTCATTTATTTCCTTGTTCATTACCATATTGGGAATTTTAGCTCACCCATTTTCTCTATATATTCCTCAGGTTGTCCTATGTAGTTTTAGGACCAAAAATAGAGTTAGTATCTCACTATGGAGATTAAAATAATGTATTCTAATTTTATTTTCACATTGATGTGTTATGAACATTTTCTTCCAAACAAACTAGGGTTTTCGATCCATGGTTTGTATTTAATGGATATTTACATAAAAATGATATAATTATATGTATAAAAGGATTGGCTAACTATAGTTGATAACAAATAATATTATTGATAATTATATGGATTATAACAATAAAACATTATTTATAACTTTAGGTATAATTATAAAAATAAGACTATGTATATAAAAATATCCTAGAAATTTAGTGATGTTTTGAGAAAGTGGTTTCCAATTAATTACATCCATTTAGAGACAATATTGGTGTATTTGGATCAATAATAGTTGTAAATAGGGTTAGAGACCTGAAAAGAGTTTATTGGTATTTGACTTGATCATCACCTAGTGTGTGGATTATACGTCATGATTTACACCTATTTTGACACTATCAAGGGATATGCTTTTTAAAATTCTCTAACTCTTTATAAACACTTATAAAGAACCTGAATATATTTTTATTTTATAAAATATAATAATAAAATTACAATGGAGAATCTTTTTTTAAACAAATATAATAATAAGTCAGGATGTAGTTATTATTTATATTTTTTCCCAACTAAGTTCATATTTTACTTTTTATATGATCATTAGTTATGTATTGATATTCCCAATATTATTTTTTATTTTATTATTTAATTATGTAAAATATGATAAATGATTCCAAAAACCAGTGTGATATGAAATTTGATGATTGACCAAATGATATTCCTAGCCTGATGGGGGAGGGATATAATAACTTTATTGTAGTGTTATTTAAACTTGTTCAAGTTATGAATAATAACATGAATAAAATGGAATGACATCATTATTATAATAAAGAACATGTTATGGTCGAATACTTTATGTAAAAATTCCTCCAACCATGTGTGGATATTTTGATACCTTATTCAAGATAAAATGTACTAAATCCATTTAATATATATTCTATGTCTTCCAATGATCGGAAGAAGATAACTTTTTATAATTTTATATCATTATGATGGGTTAGAAGATCAATGGTGGATATTAATCAAGAATAAAAAGTCTATAGTGGATATATATTATATGTATTAAGAAGGATTAAGAAAAATATTTTTTGATAAATAATTTCCCCATACTCACCATCTTAAAATGGAGATATTATTAATCATACTGAATAAAAAGTAAGATGAGTCAATCTCGGTGTGAAAAGATAACTTCATAATGATTTCATGGTACACCTTATGAATTATCATCATCAAATAAATTAAGGTGGACCATTTATTCAATGGATTAAATATAAGCCTAGAAAAAATAATTATCAATTAAAGACTATGAAAACTATAAAGGGATTTATTATTGTTCCCTCAAGGACAATATGGATATTATATACTCTTAGTGGTCTCATGATTTGGGAGATAAAAATAATTGCATAGAGTTTTCTTTGTGAGGTTCATTGGATCAATCCAATGGATGGATAAAAATCCAAGTACCCATCTATCAATAATATGGGAAGAAGCACACCAAAAACACTTAAAGGGAACCATGGTATGATTTCAATGAGGAAAAGTGGGGAATCATTCTAATTAGTGTTAACTATAGATGAAGAATCCTATAAATTTTGTGGAAGAAAAAAATTCAATATCAACACTCATACAGAAGTCTAGTGCTTCAACTACAAAGAACATTGGCATTAAGTTCGAAAATTCTCTAATTTAATCATTTTTTGGGATAATAAATGATGACAACTTCAAAGTAATAGAGATAAATGAAGGTAATCTTATATCAATACTACCATGGATTATCATTATAATGATGTTGTAATAAGTATATTGGTTATTCATTCCGTAATAGTGGACATAATTTGTGATTCAGGTTATACCCATTACGTAAAATACTGCATGTTTAGTAGAACTATTCAACCACCACCTTAAAACATGGGGTCCATTTATCTGTGAGAATAGAAAAAATGTATTATTACATCCCATGTATATAAGTCTTCCATAGTCAATGTTTTTAGTCTGAATATTTCATCATTATTATAAATTGATTAAATATTGGGTATGTAATGGATATCCTTAAATAAATACAACATCAAGTGTCATGATAGGGATATCACTCTTCACATTTAGATTCATACTCAAATTCAATAAATGTGTAAGTAGGAGAATTAATCACCATTGGAATCTTCAAAATCATGTTTGTAAATTATTTCATTATGAGAAATCATATATAGCTCCAATAATCAAGACTAAGGAGAGAATAATTCTAAAATACATACCCATTTTAAGTGATTATACTAATGTATTCTGAAAATAGTTTCCTAGTCTTATTATGAATAGATGGTTTGAGGTATAAATTTAAATTATACTAGGATATCTACCCATTTTCAATACTCCTTATACAATAGCCACCATTGTGTTAGAATAACTGAAGAATATATTATAAGAAAATCTGGATAAGGGTTTCATATTCCCGAGTGCTTCATTGTGGGGTTTTATAGTCCTCTTCATCAATATGATGGATAAATCCATGATCCTTTGTATTAATTGTCATGATACCTAAAAAATCATGTTAAAGAACATGTATCCCCTTCCATGGATAGATTAAATGTTTAATCAACTATGTGAGGCCTGAAATTTCAATTAATTGGACCTTTGGTCATGATGTCACCAACTAAAGTTGAAAAGGAAGATATTCCAAAGACTACCTTTTGAATAAGTTATGGATACTATAACTTCATAATGATTCCCTTAGGTCTCAATAATGTTCCATAAATATTAATATACATAATAAATTGAATCTTTATATATTAACTTGAAAAAAATTGGTATTCATTATATATAATATATTGATATACTTTAAAAGAAAGGACAATCATGGGGAGAATTTCAATACTATGCTAAAAACCATGTGAAATGATAATATATATTAAATTTATAGTAAATTTGATTTTTTGATGGATGGATTATCATTATTGAGTCAATTTATCACCATAAAAGGGATATATTTTGACCCTTTTAAGACAAAAAAAATTGATGAGTTTCTAAGGCCAACATTTATAAGAGAGATATGTAGTTTCCTTGAACTATATGGGTATTTGTGATGATTTTTTATAAAATTATTAAGATTTTTAAACCCGCTAAAAAATTTTAATCATATGGGAGTATATTTTTTCTAGACCAGTGAATGTGAAAAGAGATTCAAAGCATAAAAAATAATATTATCATTGCACCAATACTTTCCCTACACATAATTGGGTAACTTATAGGTGTATACATATATTAATGAATAATAGGTTTAGGTTATTTACTAATTAAAAATGATAAAGTGATCACTTGTGCTTCAAGGCTGCTAAAGCTTCATAAGTATAACATTATCATGTATGATCTAGATTTGGATGTTGTGATATTCACATTGATAATATGGAATAATTATCTCTATAGAGAGAAGTGTGAGATATATATAGATAATAAGGCCAAAAAATACACATTCACACACAAGGAGAATAATATAAACTAGTGAACATGATTATATATAATCAATAATTATGACTTCTCAATCCACTTTTATCCTTATAATTAAAATAAAGTAACAGATTCTCTGACTAGAAATAATATAACCAACTTATTAATGATGAGAATTGAAAAGAATACAATATTATTAGAAATAAAAATTAAGGACATAAGGATCATGAAGGAAGAATAAAATCATTCCTTTCTCAAATGATATCCCAATCATCCCTTTTAGAGAAAATAAATTGTGCTTTAAGTGATCATCTAAAAATCAGGAATAAGGTGAAATATATCAAAAATGGGAAATCATAGGAGTTAAAAAATTGATGTTGATAGAGTTATAATATTTGGTTCATGACTATGTATGCCATAAAATCTCAATATAATGTACGATATTTCCAATGATTCATATATCTCAACCTTCTTTATCCACCTAGAAATAATGAATATGTATCGATATCTCTAAGAGAACTATTTGTGTTATAATATGAAGATAAAGATCATGGAATATACATCACATTTCTTATTATGTCAGTAAGGGAAGATAGAAAATAAAAATTCTTAGGGGATGATAAATCCATTACCTATACCTACATAGAAATCGAAAAATATCACAATATACTTATTCACTAGTTTTATAAAGATATCTAGAGGAAATAATGCTATATGAGTTTTGGTGGACCATCATACAAATATAGATAACTTAATTTCAATTTTATAGAACTTATAAATCTATAAACTTGCAGTAATAGATCAATGATATTTTGTGAGGATGTATGGGATACCATTATAGATTGTATCTGATCGAGATTTGAGATTTACCTCCTAGCTCTATAAGAGTCTCCAAAATAAAAAAAACATTGATTTGAACTTCATTGTGGCTTATCAAACCCAAAATAATGGTCAATATGAGTAAAATATCTAGAAAATAGAATAAATTTGGAGATCATGCTCAATGTAGTTTAATGAAGGATGTGATCAGCATCTTCCTCTATTCAATTCCTTATACAGTAATGGCTTCCATTAAAACATCTAAATGGATCCAAAACAATCCCTTTATGGGAAGAGATATAGAACACCTATATGCAAGGATTATATTAGGGAATGAAAACTTTTTAGACCATATATCATTGTGAAAATTGTAAAAAATTTAATACCATTCAGTGGAACATAAGGGATTTTCATGGTTTAACAAAGAACTATGTTAACAATCATTGAGGGGACCTAGAATTTGAAATCAGGTATAAGGTATTACTATGCGAAAATACATGAATAATAGTAATGTAATTTTGGAATAATGGAAATCTATATTCTAGGTACATCAGGATTTTTAAATTTTTAATCATGTTGGATCTTTGGATTATCGACTAGCAATCCCACCAGCCCTTTATTTAGTATATGAAATAACATCCTCAAACCCATACCCCCAGATCTAGTGATATAATAATAAACATTAAATTTTTCGATTTTATATTGAAGAAGGCGAACCAATTATCACTATACAAAAATTAAAACATCGAAAGGAAAGTTATATTCACTTATATTCTCAAGGACATTTTATGTATAAGTTTTTATTGACATAGGATATCTCTTAACATTATGGATTCATAAAAAATATTAAAGATGAAAATATTCTCCCACTATACCTATATTTTATATATTCTAAATTACATCGTCATCATTATCCATATGAAACCCTTCTAGAAATAATTCATTTAATATCATTCTTGATAACCAAGGGAAATGGAAATATAAGAAGGGTGAGATAAAATTCTCATTAATGGTAAACATATGCATAAAAAATTAATAAAAATTGTGATCATAATGATAGTATAAGGGTATGATGATAATATAAAAGTGCATGAGTTTAACATAAGAATATTCATACATATCAATACCTAGATCATCAAACATGAGAACATGTCATAATGCTTTAACAGAATAAAGAGTCATAAAAACAATAATTTTTATGAATGTGATATCAATCTTGATCAAATGAAACATTTATAACCCATTTAATTATGACAAAAATGTGTTGGAATATTGGAACATCATCATCATATAACCCTTAAAAATCCTTTAAAATTTAAATAACCATATGTATTACATCCAACATAATTCTTGGGTGGATGTAATAATTAATAAATTTAATGGATCTCTGTCTAGGAAAACCCATTTTATAAGATATATCAGTCTCACTCGGTACTATTTCAGAATTCCTACCATATATAATATCCAATAAAAAAATTAATAAGGTAAATAAAGAATAAATTTCATTATAAAACCTATTAAACATACATTTTTCTTTTCAAAACATAATCATACCATAGAAATGAAATGGGTACTATGATAATATTAATGAAGCTTGATTAAAATTTCTAAAAGGAACAGGTTATAAAATAATATCCTAGAAAAATTATTAACCTATGGAAAAAAATGGGTATTGTAATAATCTCTTTGAAACATTATTATCCCATGTAAAGATAAATGGGTTCCATAATAATCAATTTCAATCATGATTAACTCAGGGAAATGAAATATGTTCCATAAAAATATTTTTGAAATATAATAATAATACATCAATAGCAAGAATGAGGATGGTATCATTACAAAATATCCCCATAGAATCGTAAGTAACAATAAGTGTTGTCGACATTAATGAATGAAAATTACATTAAAAACATTTTTGTGAAAAATAAACTTTTCATTTAGAAAATAAATTTTAAA
The DNA here is from genome assembly GCA_963277665.1 of Viscum album. Taxonomy (NCBI): domain Eukaryota; kingdom Viridiplantae; phylum Streptophyta; class Magnoliopsida; order Santalales; family Viscaceae; genus Viscum; species Viscum album. The sequence continues at coordinate 1,541,331,229 of OY728161.1, read as the reverse complement.
AATTAAAATCATAGAATACTAAGTAAAACGTTTTCTTTGAAAAAAATCCTTGGAAAATATAATTAAACATTCTTGGAAAGTAATGGAAATGATGGTGGGAAAATCTATTCATGTGATAAGTGTTAAAAATAAACATTATTTTCCAAATATTTTGAAAATTAAAGTAAAAATTACACATTTGAAAAATGTTACAAAAATTAATGTCAATAACTCTTAAAATAATGAAAAATATCATATAAAATTGATTTATGAAAAATATTATTTTTATAAAATAAAATATTTCATAGATTTTATAGAATATGGATATAGAAGAGAAAGCTGCCCAATCTAAAATAAAATAAATGATCAACATCAATTAAAAATGACTTTATTGATATTTATTCAATCAATAAGGGAGGAAATAAAAATTGGAAATGATTACCACATTAATTAAAAATGGATAGGAAATATATTTGGTTCAATAAAATAATACCATATGATTTATTCCAAAGGAACCTTGAACATAAACAATCTTTAAAGGAATGTGATTGCAACATTAAACCATTTACACTTTGGTAAATATTTAATAATAAGACCTAAGAAATAATAACATCAAATGATATTTTAAATATAACAAACATAAGAATTTTTCTTATATAAAATTTCAATGGAAAGTATATACACCTTGAAAATTTATATTGGTATATATCACAACATTTTCTTCAAAGAATGAGAATTTGAGACGAATAACCCTTACAAAAATCAAACCATTCAATTTGAGAACTAATTAAAGAATCAATTAATTTTATCAAATTTAAACACACATAAAAAAAATTAAATACAACGTAATATAATAAAATTTCATTGCACACATAATCATATAATATAAAATATAATAAATAAGTAATAAAACCTAATGAAAAAAATTGAGTTATAAAATTATTTACTACTTGGTAAATTTGAAGTCAAATACCCTTAGATGAAATAACTAAAATTATAACATAAAATTCTTTGATGTAATAATTTTTAATGGTATTACATATAAAAGGGGTATTATATACATCATATAGTAAAAACAAGTGTTGTTTATGGCATATGTCTCATGAAAATAAAAAAAGTGCTTAAAAAAACCATTAACTCTAGTCTGACATTCTTCAAACATTTTCTAACCTCTTGTATAATAAATATATTATAAATATATTATTTTCTATGAATAATTTCTTGGTTTAAAACCTTATACATAAATCATTTATTTAATTTATTTTTGATGAATTATTTAAATACATAATATGTTAAGTCCATTTAATGTGTTTTGAGAAAGTTATGTTCATTGTTTCAAAACATCATTGGTGTATTGATCATGGTAAAATAAGACATTGTTTCAAAATAAAGAAAATATTAATCATAAAATAATAATCCAAATTATTCATCAAATATATTTTTAAAACTAATAATGAAAAATAGTTGTGAAAAATTAACTATATCACAATCATAGAGGGAGTAAGTCGTATGTACACATGTGTAGCTTTTCAATTTTTCATTGATCATAATGGAAAATAAGTAATTAATGTTTTCTATTTTTAGAATGAAAATAATATCATAAATACCATTAATTTCATTAAATCAACATATATATCATATATTTGTTTTGGATAATAAAAAATAATCACATCACTTGGCAGAGGAGGTAACCAACATGTACACATGAAGGACATTATTATTTTTTATACAAAGATATAACATGATATATTATCTTCTAATAATGATAAATTTTTTATAAATATAAATAATATTTTATTTATATCAAATATAATCATTAAAATTTTCCATATTAACTTCCATGTAAATCATTAGTGAATAAAGAATCACACTAGTTCACGAGGTGGTATTTCATCGTACACATGAGAAATGTTATCATGCCCCCCACAAAATAGAATGTAAGAAATTATATGTGACATAATAACTCTATAAGTATAAATAAATAAAATTTTCATATTTATAATTTAAATACATCATTATAAGAACCCATGATATGAGATGAATGAAATTGAATGACAACATTTCATGAGGGAGTAGTCCGTCGTACACATAAATAATGAATCTGTATCTCATTTGATGGAAGGGGAGATGTATTTAGGTTATTAGTTAAATATTATAATATATAATTATATGATATAAAACTTTGGTATTATATAATTGAATTTTATTAAAATTTTAATGAGGTTAGAGAAGAAATAAAATAAAAATGATCAGTTAAGCAAGATACCTCTTCTTTAAACAACCTCCTTAGTTAAGCACAGAAATACTTCATTGTATGAATTATGATCAAAATAATTTATCTATGATATGTATAGGGATTTATTTAAGGATTTTGGGAATTTTATTTCTAATATAAATTCCCATTATGGTGCGATGAGCATAGGGGATTGGGTGTTCATCTATAAGTGAGGTGTTTGGGATACTTGAAATTTATGAAAACAAAATGTTGTACCTGGGTTTTTAACATTCCAAAAGGATACAAAATGTATCATTATATATACTTAAACATTATAAGGTCTGATTATGGTCATATAAGGTATTTTATACAAGTATTTAGGTCATTTTCAATATATTTTTAGTTTAAATCCTCGGTAAACTCATTTTCACCAAAAATGTGGTTATTAATTTTTACTAATTTTACCATTAAATACACTCAAAAATTAAGTTTAAATTATTATATAATTTAAATTATAATTATTCAATGTATGGAATAAATTTTTATGAATTAAATTTTCAAAATTGGAAAAAAAATATATTTTAAAATTACACCCACATATGTGATGAAAATACAAGTTTTCAAGATGTGTATTTTTCAACAAAAACATGATTTTATATTAACTCTATTGAATATAATTATAATTTTGTGAATATAAATTAAAATATAATGAAATATTATATACACATTTAATTTAAAATATTCCACATTATATTTCTTTAATTAATTAATATAAATAAACATTACTCATTTTAAACTAGTTTTAAGAAAACCTTATTTTCAATCCCAAAATTTACTTATACTAAAATCCTTTATATAGATGATTAAAATGTAATTAATTGGATTAAATATAACTAAAAAATAATTATTTAATTTTAAAAATTGTTCAACACATAATTATGAAATTATATTTATTTATTTTGTTGAAATGAAATCACATTTTTATAAAAATTGGTATTTACCATTATTCAAAAAAATCAATATTTTTTGAAAAAGACCAAAATTTCCCCCAATGTAAATTTTCATATTCTGATTTAAAAAATTAAGTTCATTTTATCAAATAAAATTTATAAAATTTCCAAAAATTATAAATAATGTTTTTTCATGAAAAATAATAAATTCATTTTTTATGAAAATTTATTTTTGAAAAATAAAATTACATTACTTATAATTGATTAATTATTTTAAAAAACTCAATAATTTATATTGAGTATGACATATATAAATATCATAATTTAGTTAATAATATTCAACCACTCCAATCTAATATCTTGGAAAAATAGTTATATATTTTGTGGGTCGATTAAGCTCAGTGTTGTGTGTCTTATATGCTATAGAACATGAGAATATAGGGCTTAAATGTGCCAAAAAATTTCAAATAGATTAAATTTATTTAAAAATAAATATATCTTAATGTTTCTTGAGTTACATAATCATCTAATATTGTTGTTTTGTGCCATATATGATATCAAACATAATTTTATTCTTTTAAAATCACGGGGTGTTACATCATCCCTACCCCCTTTAAAAAAGAGTATCCTCAAAATTTGATCTTTATCTTGGTAATAAAAGGTTATATTTTTTAAAATAAAAATTTAATAGTCCACAACACAAAAAGGGATAATAAAAATTTCTCTTAATAATTGAGAAATGAAAATATGAAATTCATCTCATAACTAAGATTCCACAAAGAAAAAACATTGGTGGAAGGTGATGATGTATACATTGAAGAAAAGTGTAAATAATTATATAGAGTGATATAGAACATTGATCACATGAAATTTAGTAATCAATAAAATCATAATGACCTCAAAAACATTAATTTTCATTGAGTGAAAAAACCATCAGTTCACCAAAAATAAATATATTATGATAATATTTTTGTTTAAGGATACATTTCCTAGATTTGAGAAATTATTTTACAATATATATTAAATATTTAGTGATATATACTCACTTAAAATTTATAATTTCATCCTTTACCAAATTTCCACCATAATATCATATTTTTCTCCAAAATATGAGTATTCAAGATGATTTTTTTATGCATGAAGAACTAAAATATACTTTTATATACAACATAAGCATATAATAATCAATTTATTCTACCTATATTTATAGATTAACCAAAAACAAAAAAAAATAGCACATGGAAAGATAATTCCCATAATAAATAAACCTCTATATAATACATTAATCAATAAATTCAACATTAATACCTAATGTTAAAACTTAATAATTCCATATATAAAATAACTTATATCCCAAATAACTTTAATAACATCCAAATTAATATTATTTTAACCATAAAATGTATGTCATACATTTCATAATAAAATACCAAAAATATTCCAATCTTCTTAAGAAATACAATTAATCACTTATTCACCAAATCACTTTTCAATACCATGGTCATCTAAATGATAAAACATATCCTCACAAAAATACATCAATATCAAATATCTTATAACCAAAAAATGTTATCAATACCATAAAACATATGTTTAAAAAATTAAAATGAATACTTTACATTATACTGACACTTTACATATACTTAAAACTAATGAAACAACTCCATAATTCCCATTAAATCCTTTAAGATATAATCAAATAAAACCTAAAAATGGGTGTCTAATAATATGAAATTATATTAAACCTTAATCTTATACACCAATGATGGTATCTAAAAAACACAATATAAAATATTATGATAACATCTCAATTTCCAAAATTATCTAATCCTTTCATTTTATGCCATCAATAATAGCCCAAAACCCACACATCTGGATCTGGTGATAAAATTGTAAACTTCATATTCATGTCCTTAGAAATGATTAAGGTGACATAATTTTCAACATCCAAAACATAAAATATCAAAAAGAAAATTAGATTCACTTAAATTCCAAAGAAAAGTTCTGGTTTTGAATTTTAGATAGTTATGAAAAACACTTAACATCATGGATTCGTCAAAAATGGTTCAAAAAGATGAACATCATCTCCCAAAATACCCATCTTTTCATATTCTACATTAGGTGATCATCTCTATCCATATAAAACATTCAACACATAATTCATTTAACATCATTATTGATAACCTAGGTAAAAGAAATATCATAAGGGTATGCTCAAATTCATAGTAATGGTAAACATAATCATTACAAATTGAACATCATCAGTGATCATAATAATATCTTAAGGGTGTGATAAAATATTCAATGTTCATGAGTATAACATAAGAATATTCATACCCATCAATACCTGGATCAAAAAATCTAAAAACATGGAATAATATTTATCAACGTAAAGAGTCATCAGAAATAATAATCATGAGCCATGTGACATAAATCTTGATCAAAGGAAACATATATAACCCATAATAGTATAAAAATCATGTTGGTATCCTAGAACATCATTATCATAGAAACATTACAGAACCCTTACAATTAGAGTAAGAATACTGTCACCAACCAATATAATTATCAAAAGAACATAATAATTACCCAATGCATTGTAGTTCTATATGGTTGGACCAATCATATATAATTTCCAAAAACCGTTTTATGAATAAGGTACATAGTTCTTACATTTATTAATAAATCTTATAAAACAACCATCATTATTTTCAAAACATTATTAACCCATTGAAAAAAAAATTATTCCATTGAAATCCATTTTAAATATGACAATCCAATGTAAATGAAATGGGTTCCATAAAAATCCCTTTGAAAAATGATTAAACCATGGAAAAGAAATGGGTTCCATAAAAAATTCTTTGAAACGTGATTAACGCATCGAAAAATTTATGGTTTCAATAATAATCTCTTTAAAGCATCATTATCCCTTGGAAATAATCATAATCCACAAAAATATATTTGAAACAATCATAGTGAATCTAGATGTATAATTTAGATAGTATCATTAAAAAATTCTTTCATTGGGTTATAAGTAACAAAAAAGGTTATTGACAATGATGAATGGAAATGACACAAAAAATTCATTAAAAAAAATATGGAAAATAATATTTTCTTTCTCATAATGACTTTTAAAATCATAAAATTACCAAAATATTGTGAACATCCTTTTCTTGGAAAAAAACATGGAAGCATATAAATTAAACATGAAGTAAAATATTGGAGGTGATGATGGAAAAACAAATTCAAATAATAGGAGTTAGAAATAAACATTTATTTCAAAAAAAATTGAAAAATGTAGTCATAAGTGACCCATTTTGAAAATGTTAAGAACTTTCCTTTTAAATTTTTTTAAAATAAGTTAAAAGATCATTTAAAAATGATTAATTAAATCATTTATTTTTATAAAATATCATTTTAAAAAATTATAAAATAAGGATATGGAATAAGAAGATAAATGATCTTAAAGAATATACAATATCAGTATTACTTACATATACATTTCATGATATTTATTCAATACATACTAGATGAAAATAAAATAAAAAATTTAACCACTTTAATATCAATTGGGAAATAAATATATCTAGTTTAATAAAATAAAAACATTTTATTTTCTTCAAAGGAATCTTAAACACAAACAGTCTCGAAATGAAGGAGATGGTAACATAAATCTTTTTACACATTTGTAACTCTTCAATCATAATCCCCAAGAAATAATAACATAAAATTTTACTTTTAATATCATTAAAATAATAATTTTTGTGATATAACACGTCAAATGGAAGTATATACATCTCAAATGTGATTATTGGTTCATATCATGATGTTTTTATCAAAGAAAGATAAACTTAAATGAATAAACCTCATAAGAAATAATACCATTTAATTTATAAATTTATCAATCAATTAAGTTTATAAAATTAAAATCCATATAAAAAAGTGGAAATAAATCATAACCTAATAAAAATTCATTACACAGATAATCATATAATATTAAAAAAAGTAAATAATTAATATAAACCAATGGAAAGAAATGAGTTTTAATATTCTTTACCTCACAGTAACTTTCAATTAAAATCCCGATGGATAAAATAATTCATATTAAAACATAAAAATACATGGTTTATGAAATATTAATAATATTACTGGAAAAATGGGAATTATAAATAAAAAATAATAATAAAAAAGTGGGGAATATGGCATTTATATCCAAGAAATAAAAAGTGAGATGAGAAACCCTTACCTTCAATCTGTCTTTATTAATACATGTTCCAACCTCCTATATAATAAACTTATATTAATTATTTTATTTAAAAATAAAAATTTCCCTGAATAATTAATTATATTTAATTTTTTAATTAGTTTATTTCTAATTACATAATCAAATACATAATTATTTAATTCTATGTCAGGTGTTTTGATGGCATTCGATTCATTATTTCAAAACGGATTTTTTGTGTGGACCAGGTCGAAGGGATCAATTATTCAACACCTATATAATAATAATAATGATATAATTATCATATTTATTCATCAATTATACTATTAAAATAATCAATGAAAAAAATTTATATAAAATTAACTATGTTACAATCATGGTGACAGTAGGTGGTATGTATGTTTGAGTAACATTTCTATTTTTAAATTATCATTATAGAAAGAAGGTAAGTAATAATTTATCATTAAATAATTATAATAATATATTATATAAAAATTTGTTTCAATATATATAATTATATATATAATCTAAGTGTTTTTGTGATGAAAAATTAATCACATCTCTTTGTGGATGTGATGGTCCACATGTGTGCACGAACGTTGTTATCATTTTTCAATGTAAAAATGAAAATTATATATTACCATTTCAGAATGATAAATATTTCATTAATATCATAATTATTTAATTTATTTAAAATATATTAATATAAATTATCCTTATTAACTTCCAGGTAAATCATTCATGAAAAACAAATCACATCACTTCGTGAGGTGGAAATCCATCGTACGCATGAGAGGCGTTATTGTATCCACAATAGAATGAAAATTAAAATCCGTTATAATTGATATAATAAATCCATGAGTATAAATATATTAAAAATATCATATATAAACATTAAATCCATCATTTTAACAATATTTCATAAGAGATTAGGGAAAATCAATGTCATCAATTTCGTATGGTAGTATTCTGTCGTACACACTAATGATGATTTTTTATCCCATTTGATTGAATTTGAGATGGATTTGAGATATTAAATTAACATATTAACATCTAATTGTATGTTATATTAGTTTTATATTATATAATAATAATTTAGGAATATTTTTTGAAGTTGTAAGAATAATTAATATAAAAATTCTCAATAAAGAACAATACATGTTCTTCAGACAACCTCATAAGGAAACAACTAAAAGGATACCTTAGATGGATTTTTGAACAAAAATAAGAGATCTATGATTTAGGTAGGTAAGTATTAAATACATTTGGATAGTTATTGGTGGATAAAAATGGTTTTTAAGGTTTGATGTAAAGAGGATAGATGTGTCCTTTTATAAGTGATGTGGGTGGGACACTTCTAATTTTTTTAAAAGAAAAAGGTGTACCCATGATTTTCACATGAAAAAAGAATCCAAAATGTACCATTTTCAATAATAAGAAATTATAAGTTATATATAAAACATATAAATTTATTTCAAAAAAAAGGTAATTTTGACCCTTATATTTTTAGTTTAACACTCTCAGAAACTTATTTTCACCTTAACTAATGTAATTAATTTAAACTACTTTCACAATTCATTACGATAAAATATTAATTTGACCTCATTAGATATTATAAATTATTTTTATTCTAAATATAGAATCCATTGTACCAAATTTAATTTATGTAAGTGTAAAAATGTTTAAAATCAAATCCAAAGATGCAATAAAAAAAGGTTTTCAAGAAGTTTATTTTTCAAGGAAAAGATGATATTCTATTAACTGTACGACTAGTAATAATCCTTGTATGGATATAAATTAATATTAATTAATATATAATATATAAATTCCATTTAAAACATTTCTTATTGTGGGGGTTTCAAAATTAATTAAAATGGATAAAAATTATGAACTTTAAAATAGTTTTCAGAAATTCTATTTTTTACCTAAAAATTTACTTATACTAAAATCCTATATAAAGATGATTGAAATTTAATTAAATTTATTAAATATAAATAAAGAATATTTATTTCATTTTAAATAATATTCAAGACATAATGTTACATTCAAATTTACATAATTTATTAAAGAGTGTTGATATTTTAAAAAAAATATGTTTTCCACTATTCACTAAACTATCTATATTTTTCAAAAAATCCCATATGTTCACCCAATTAAATTTCTATATGAAGATTTCAAAATTGGTTTATATTTTATAAAATAAATTTAATAAAATTTCCAAAATAAAAATATTATATTTTTTATGAAGAGAAATAAAAAACATTTTTGAAGAAAACATATTATTGAATAATGGAATTACTCTACTAATAATTGATTGATCATATACTAAAAATTAATAATAGTTTATATTTATTTTATTGTTAATATATATACATATATATATATCATATAGTATTTAAAACTATTAATACCTACCAATTTAACAGCTAGATTGTAACATTTATATATTTCATGGGTCATTTAAGCTCGATGTTGGTGTCATATATGATAACAATAAAACAGATATTGGGGTTGCATGTATCATAATATATCAAATATACTAATTTTATTTAAAAATAAATATATATTAATGTTTCATAGTGTTATGTTGTCATCTAAGCTCAGTGTTATTTTTCTTATATATTAGTGAACACAGTTTTCCTTTTTTAAAATCTAGATGTGTTACCTGTGATCTATTCCACATATTGTTCTTGAAGAAGTAAATAATAGAGCCCTGAGATTTACTGAAATCATATGTGGTACAAATGAAAAATTAATTCTCTTATGAGTAGTAGTTAATGTTAGACAATAGAGACAAAGTTCTCTTCAATAATACAACTCAATTCATTAATGTACTATGGTGAAACCATAAGTATGGTAAAGAGACATAGGAACTGGAGGAAGTAATAAAGAATAAGTACTCTCACATGTTTTCACCATAGTAATTAAAATTAACTTTTAGGGGTGAATTTTTTTAATGGGGAAGAATTTAATCAATGGAATTTCCCTTCTTATTTTTATGTCATATTTAGTAATGTATTATAATGCAATCTCACTATATTATAATAACCAACTACATTTTATTATTATAATTTTAAGATTTAATTTAGAAAAAAATTTCCATAATAATTGAAAGAATAAAAATGGTACAATAATTATAAAATAATACAATATGAATATGAAAATATGGATCTACGTAATCCCCCAGAATAATCACACTCATGAATAACATTGGAGATATGAATTATAATAATAGTAATGAAATATGAATTTTGAAAATATAAATACATATTACCTTTAGAAAAACAGAAATTAATGAAATGATATGTATTTATATAAATTAGGGAACCCATATGATCGTTATAGATGTGATAGTTGGAATAGTAATTGAACCATTATAGTAGTAAATGAATCATTGGTTTGGTAATCCAAATTTTAGGAATAGGAACCTGATAATTATAATTATTTCCTCGCTTATGTAGGTGTTAAATAATATATATGTATTTTAAAAAATTAAAATATGAAATATTTATATCATAATACAAGTAAATAATTATTCTAAAAATTATAAAATAAATGTCTATTTTTTTAAAACATGTCAGTTTTATCTTTATTTTTATAATAAATAAAATGATCAAAAAAATATTTTCATAAAATGGATTTATAAATATTTATTATTTTGCATTATAATTATAAGATAATTTTATGAGATCATAAGTAATTATTTGTCGGGTAAGTAAATCAATCATAATTTTATAATTATAATTTTTTTAATAAATGAGGATTTTAATTAAAGATTAAATTTCTCATTTGTAAAATTATTTTCAAAAAATGGAATTCAGTTTTTTAATATATAAATCGAAAAATGGTTAATGGTAATTTTTTTATTTTTTAAAAACAATTTAATTTTTGGTGATTAAATAAATATAGTAAATTGAAATATTTGGAATTATAAGTTAAATACATGAATTTTTTAGTCATGTATATTGTAAGAATCCATTACATAAAACACAAATTAACTAGTTACTATATATAGTCACAAGAATTGATACTATTAATAGTATTGATAAAAAATAATAAACTAATAAATTTATAGGTAATATTTTCAAATGACCCCATTTAATTTCCTTTCTTATTCAATTTTCTCATAACATCCATCATTCAACATAACATAATGAAATTATTTTTATAAATATAATGGAATGTTATTTTTTAGGATATATCTATATAATAACCTCTCTTCTTTTGATTCATAATTGAATATGTTGTTCACAATAGGTTTGGTTCATAGCTTCCAAGGAAAACCCAATTTTTTTTCTCCACCGCCTTTAGGGATCAATATAAATATAATATTTATGGTTAAATATAATTACAATTAGTATTTTATAACTTATTCCAGTCATTTAATATTTCATAAATCATTTAATTTAAGAAAAAAGATCAAGTTTGTCACGTTTGATAAATTGGCCAAAATGAACTAATCGTTTAACATTAATGTTTTTCTAAATTAATTATTCTTATGTTGGAACACAAATGAGTATTTAGGAAGATTTAAATTTATGAAATTAAATTAATACCATTTCATTTAACTTCTGTATTTATATTACCATCTTATAAAAACATCAATGATTATCCATAACTGATATGATCATGGAGACATGAAACAAATTCCCTTCAAATAAAGAAAAAGAACTTATATCACATTAAAATACAATTAATGTACATAATAAAATAATATTAAATAAAATATAGGCATACAATTTTGTCTATTAATTAATTAAGGAGTATAATTTGATTGTCTAAAACATTAAGGTCTAGCGCAGAAATATTATAGGATATAAGGTAATGGATCTCTCTGAAGCAGACTATTTTTTTAGTCACACATTATCTCTCTTTACCTGAATTTGTCTTTTTACTATTCTTATATAATCATCATATATTATTTATATTTTTCCAAAACATATATAACATGTTTCTTTAACCATTACTTGATAGTTATATACATGTTTTCAAGGATCCCTTCTCAGTTTCTTTCAAAAATATGATTACAGGGAGTTTCTCTATTTTCATTCCCTCTTTTAAAGTATCACTCAATAAAATGTTTCAAAACATAGCTTGTTTCTAAAAGAACTCATCATTGTTTAGAAACCAATTTTTTCACTTTTGGTTTTATGATAATTATTATTCTCTTACCCACCATAAATAATTTTTACCATTTTCCCTAAAACCCCAATTAACTATCACATTTTCTAAATTACCTACTCACTCTTTTTCACATAATAATTTCATTTAGAGATATTTTATCATTATGTATTCTTATTTTTCTATTATAAATTTATAGGAATGATTTAATCCCTTATTTCATGGAAACCATTATGATACTCTCTCTTTTTATTTCGTATGAAATGATTATGAAACACATTTCAGTCCATGGGTAATCATTATATTTATAAATTATCAATGATTTATGTACGTTGATCTCATCTACATGTACATGTGATGATGGGACCACCGATATTGTGATCGACTGCATTAGGTAATTTTTTAGTCTAATTTAGTGATTTTTTTGGGATTCATGAGTGAACGAAATCCATGATTGTGGAGACCCAACCCCAAAAAATATTGGACCTAGTGTCTACTACCATTATATTCATATAAGATACAAGTAAATCACATACCAAAGTACAAAACAATTTAGTATTATTGGTAAAACAGATACATACATGAGTCTTTTTTTATTAATTATTACATTAATTACAACATAATTTTTTTAGGATAACTTTATAATATCTATCATATCCATGCATATCATTATTATTACACTTTAGGGAATTCCTAGGGAAAGGAAAAATAATAATTGTCTGATCATATAATTTGTAAGGGTAAAGTATAGAATAATCAATAATGAATAAATGAAAATAATCAATATGGAAAGGTATATAACTAAAAACACATGGAATGTAGTTAATATCTTAAAATGAAGTGATTAAATAATATGGAAAGGTAAGTAACCAAAAAACACATGAAATTAAAATAACTAGATAAGGAAAAAATCAATATAGCAAGGTAAGAAACTAAAACACATGCCATTTAATCAATGAACTATGAATGAAATGAATCCATATATATATTGACGCAAAATCTAATGGATTATAATTAATTAATCAAAATGAATACAATGCTTAATTATTTTATGTCATGTTTCCCAGGAACCTATTATCGAGAAAAGCTTGTGCATGCATGGGATAGCCTAGCCAAACATCCATGCGAAGGTGGACAGCTGATTTCACGATGAAGATGCTACGGAGGAGCAGTTTCAAGTAGTTAGTCTGGGTTGTATGTAATGTTTGAAGCCTACGAGTAATGAATTTCTCTAAGGCCTATGGGTCATGTAATACTTGTGCCTAAGGGCCTTTTAAGGGTTCCACCTCACCCCTTGAAAGGTGTATTATCAAAAAATAAATAAAAAATGAAGACATTCGTGCCATTGGATGGATGTTTCCCAGGAACAAGATACCTTTATCATAAATGTTGTTTAAAATTTACTGGGTAAAACCCCATTATCTTTGGCTAGTAAAATTAACTAATCTCATGAGACTAACAATGCATCATGGGGATTGCATTAACTGGTCCCCAACCTATAGATATTGATTTAAATGGTACCCAACCCATGTCTTTCATGTCCAAATCATTATCTAACAATTGATTTTAATTTATAAACAATGTTCCTTATCAAATATCTATATTCAGTAAAGGATATAGATTTATCAATATTTCCCCAATATATAAAATAAATTTCAAAGTAATCACTATATGGAAAGTTGTATATAGTTCAAGAAATAATCATATCCATGAAAAATGATATTGATATTTAGGGTAAATTCGATGTCAAATGATCAAATGAAATTGAATATTTCTAAGGGACTTATAAAAGAATAAAGGAATTTAATGTGAATACTATCCTTGTCCAATTCAATCATAAAACATCTAGAGGAATAATAAGGATGGAATTAATAAAAAATATCCCATGTGGATTAGAAAAAAATGTTTTTTGTCATTGATGAATAGAAATTCTATTAATGTTATTTTGAAAACATTCTTTATGAAAATATCTTTTTTATTTTGAAAAAAAAATTAAAAATCCATTTTAAAAATATTTTGTCTAAAAGTTTACCATTTAAACATGAATAATAATGTTTGAAGAAATGATGGTTGGTAAATACGTACATGTTGTATGAGGTAAAAAAGAACATTCCTTTTGTATGGTAAATGTTAGAGAAATTGTTTTTCAAAAAATCAATAAAATGATTCCTTAAAAAATAAGGGTAAAGGATAAAGTAGGTAAAATGTATTTAATAAATAATTTTGGAGAGGTTAATTTTTTTAAACATTTTAATAAGATGATTTTTTATAAGAAAATAGGTTCTCTAACTAAAGAGAGAAACGATATCAGGTTATCTTAAAACATTTTCAAAAACATTTTGAGTGTCAAAGAGTGGAAAATGGTAATTTTAAATGAAAATTTCTTGAATAACTAAGGGATAATATAATAAAATTATTTATTATAAAAGGATAAAATAATTTTATCGGATAGAAATTCAAGTTTAAATAATTCAAAAAAAAGAGATTGTAATGTAAACCCTTAAAAATATTATAATGTTGAAGTGTGAATCAATCAACTTGTAGATTATGTGTATCAACTGTAAATCCAAATATAGAAGTGTAAATGCCTCAATAGATATTAAAATTCGTTATTAAAATAATAATATAATATTAAATAAAATTTGTAATTAATATTACCCAATGAAAATAAATTGGTTTATGAAATTATTTTCTACTTGGTAACATTTAACTAGAATACCTTGTGATGGAGTAATTCAAATTGAAAATCAAAATATCGTGAATAATGAATGAATCATGATATTATATAAAAATTGGTACGTACACCATATATAAGAAATTTGGTGCACAAAAATAAAGTGATTTTTGCAAGATAAAGTTAAGAATCAGGAAAGTGAGATTACAAATATAATCATTAAAAATGTTCTAAAAAAGAATAGTATTTAAGCATTTTAAAGTGACTCATACAACATTGAATCATTTCAATCATAATAATCATGAAAGAATAAAATTAAATGAAACTTATTATATCATGAGAATAAGGTGATTCATGATATAATATGTAATAGGGTAGTATATACAACATATAAAAGTTAATTGGTGCATAATAACAAATAAGTCCTAATAGAGTGTAAATTGAGACAAATATCTCACCTTGCACTTCCTTTCAAGTGAACATACTTTAACATCATATACAAGGTTTTTAAACATGTTAATAACTTATAAAATGACCATAATAATATTTATAGTATCATATATAATCTTATTTTAATATCTTATTAATTTTTTGTTAATAACCTTTCATTATTTTTACTATTTCAGTTATTAATTTCCTAGTTTCTAGAGTAAGTTTTGACATCTTATTTTATGTTATTATTAATTATATCATGGTTTCATCATATCAATATTTTAAATCATTATTCAAACATCACATTTATCTATTATATATGTATTTATAATAATATATAATATTTAAAGATAAGAAATTAAATTCACTCTTTATGGAGATGGTAGGTTGTACGAACACATCAACACTACTTTCATTATATTGTCATGTTAATAGAATGAAAAGAAAATTATATATATTTATATTATTTTTTCATTATCATATTTATGTCATATATTTACATAGGTTTATTAAAACCATCTTTTATTCATTCCATCTATAGTGTGAATGAATCACATCTCTTTGAGGAGGTCGTAGTCCGCACTTCCACAAACGATGTTATTGTATTTTCAAAAAAATAGAATGTATAAAGATGTGTGTTATAAAATAAATAAATAATAATAAATACATAATTAATATCATATATATCAAATATAAATAGATTTACTATCTTATGTTTCACCCAAGAGTTGTGTTAAAGTAAAAAATATATCAAATTTGTTTCTTGAGGATGTATTTCATCGTACACAAGAACGATAAGTTTGTTACCCATTATATGGAAGTGTCTATAATTTTAGTTCATACACTTAACTTAAATAATATATAAAAATATTTATGAAACTTTTTTTATATAATCATGTAATAATAATAGTTTATGGGTGGACAATGAAAGTGAAACTAAAGATCTTGAAGAAGTCTCTAACCACTTATTCGGGTAACTCCTTTAAGTTCACACCAAAGGGATTCCTTGGATGGATTTATGCCCAATGTGGTGATTTTAGGATTATGGTAGTGATTTTAAGGATATATCTGGGTTTATATTGGTTGATCGAAAGTTAATTGAGATGTTTGACAAAGTGGGAGTTGTGAGTGCCTTTTATAGTGGATAGGAGTGTCACTCTGGTTAACTTTTAGAAAGAGAATTCCACACATGTTTTTCTCTTATCAAGTGGAAAAATTAAAGGTAAAAATTATATCAAAGTTAATATAAGGTCTAAATATGTACTTACAATGGATTTTGGACACGTTTATTTTTCATTTTGTTACTTAAGTTTAAGATTTTTTCCTTTATTAAACTTAATTTCATCATAATTGTCGTAATTAATTTTAATTACATTCACTAATATTTTTTGTCAAAAAATAATTTAAACTTATTTGAAATTATTAATTATGTTGATTCCAAATATGGGTTACATATTTCAAAATTCCATTCACATAAGTTCTATAAATTAATTAAAATTTAATCTTGTAAATAGGATGATAATGTGGGTTTTTAAAGAAAAAATGTTCAAAAGGTTTCTCGGTTTTTATATTCAATTTCAATGTGAATTTGATTAAAATGAGATAAATTATATTAATTAATTAAAAATTTATCAAATTAATATTTAAAACAAATTTAAAGTATAATTTATACTAAAAATAAATTAGATGAAAAATAAGTTTTAAATAATAATTCAGTATTTTTCACAATTCATCAAACAAATAAAACATCAGGAAAAAATAATAAAAATTCACCATAACCTAATTTTTATGTTTCTATTTAAAATACTTTGATTATTTTAACATATAATATTGAAAAAAGTTCCAAAAATGGATTTAAAACAGGTTCTCCAATAAAAGTTTATAACAGTGCCTTTATAAAAATATATGTTTTTTGAAATATTTGGTTTGTTCTTATCGTATGCTTATAAAATCTATTATATTAACACAAAAATATTTTATTGATTAATATATGTATATATATATTACATTAATATCACTCATTAATTAAAATTAATTTAATTTTTTAAGATAAAACACCTTTGTGTGAATAAAAATAGTTTTCTATAAAATATTCCCTTTATATTGAATTGGTTCTTATTTTAATTTATAAATAATTAGTAATAAATGAATTAGTTTTAAATTTGTGTAAACTATATATTTTCCTAATTTTTTTAATACTATTCATAACATCTAGTTTATATCTTATTATAATAAATAATAATATTTTAATCATATATTATTTTTTGGTAAAACATAGCTTTGTGTGTAACACAAGTCATAAAAGAAACCCATTATTATGTGCGAGGCAACAAAACTCAATATTGTATGCATTAAAATCTATCAAATATACATAAAAATTTATATGTATTAAAATGTATCAGGATATTATTTTTTCTTACATACTTGTTGTTGTGTTTCATACATGCGACTGAAAACAAAATTCTTACTTTAGAATTTCAAGGAGTTACATTCTTCACACATTAATTAATTTCATCACCACAATTTAAAATTATCCTTGGTGATAGATTTTTTGTTATTTCTTATGATTAAAATCCCACATCATGAGAAGGATCCGTAATAAATCCCTTATGAAAGAGATAATGGGAAGTAAAAAAGGTGACATGGAATAACATATAACCAGGTCTCTAAGTAGGAGATCATTAATGGAGAGAAAAGATACCTACATGGAGGAAAAGAGAAAATATTTATAGGGAGTGATTGAGTTCATCCATCACTAAAAATTGAATGATAAATGGAATATTTAGGGCCTCAAATCCATAAATATGTTATGATTTAGAAGATCATTAATTCAACTAGAATTAAGGTATTATGACGACATTCTTTTGATCATTTTCGTGATGCTGAAAATGTACATTACTGCCTAAGAATATTAGGAAATATACTTACTTGATATATTTATATAAAGGCAATATCATCCTTTTATTTTTAATTAATCAATTTCCAATTAATCCATTACTTCAAGATAAGGATATCCAAAATTTAACTTTGATTTCTGTTGCACTAAAATATACTATTAATGCATCTTAATTCCCATAAAAGAATGAAAAGTATAAATATTGGTCTCTAACAATTCTATAAATACAATATGGTTAATATATTATTCTCTAAACCTAAAAACTAACAGTATAGTTTCATCATTTTTATTTATTCTGCAGATTTTTTTAACTAAAAACAATGATATATTAACCAAAACATTGTGTGGTTTAGTAGTTGGCATGAACCATTATCATCCTTCAGTCTTGGGTTCAAGACCTGTAGCCCGATGTCTAGTCGGCCTTCCCGCGCCCTGCGTACTCTACATGTGGCCAACCCGTGCCCCACTCGGCCTGCCCGCTGGCCTCCTGGGCTGAGTTTCCAGTGCCGCGCCCCTCGCGGCACTGGCTGAACTTGCCCCAGCCTTCAGGCCGAGCCGCCTACGTGGTGACATCCGGGCCGAACCACCCCTGCAGTCCGCTGGGTCGGACTAAGTGGACCTGGCCAAACATAGTAGGTTGACCCACCCAACGGGCTGGGTCAGACCCATCAAGTCTATCTCGGTTGACCCAGACTAGTTCGGCCCAGACTGGGTTGGGCCGAGTCGGTCCGACCGGTTCGGACCGGGCCCAGGCCCATTACCGAACCCTTTACCTTCTTGGGCCATATCTTAAGCACCGGACGTTCGTTTGATGAACTGTCAGTGGCGTCATTTTTCATGGAGAGAAGTTGTCCCTTTGAGAATACCCCACTGGAGTTCGGGGTATAGTTGAGATACGGTCAGGTTGGATTGTACACGAATCCAACCAGGCCCCCATGACTAAAACGCCAATATCTAACAGACCGGGCGTTCGATTGACGCGCCTTCAGTTGCGTTGAGACCTCTTCGACATGATGGACCTTTGAGATACTTCTATGTTGGACTTCGTGACATTTGGAGTATTGACCAGTAGCTTGTGGAGCGAATCTTCCAGAGACGAGCAGGAATATGTACGGGAACCTAGTAGTTGGATGAGATTTGATGACTGATGATCGATTTGACTCGGAGTGATTCGACTAGACCAATGGGGAGTGTCTCTTTGTGAGCAAGGCAGACCCACGGCAGGGAGCGCCTCTTTGTGAGTGTGGCAGACCCACGGTACTCAACACATGGAGTACCTCAGCAGGCTATGTGGGGGAGTGCCTTTGTGTGAGCGCAGCAGAACCATGGTTGGTAGCGCCTATGTGTGAGCATATAAGATCCATGGTACTTGACAGGAGGAGTACCTCAGTAGTCCAAGTTAGTGGGAAGTGCCTCTGTGTGATTTGGCAGGCCCACTGTACTCGATATAGAAGGAGTTCTCTAGCAGCAGAGGGTTCAGATTGATATTATCCATAGAATAAAATCCAAGTTGAGCTGAGTCAATTACTTTTATGTTTTCCTCATGATTTAGATGGGTTACTAGACAACTTAGGTATATGTATGGGCATATACCTATATAATGGTTATCCATTGATTTTATACCTTTTGGTTTATCCTAGTTGGGTTTTGTGAGACCTTTAGGGTCTCGGGATCCCTACTGAGTATCGTTATACTCACCCCGCCATGGGTTATGCCCACACCTCATTGTGTTTGTTGCAGACAACGGACATAGCTAACTAAGGCAGAGAGTAGCAGGACTGGACGGTACCTAGAGGTGGACCACTCGGTGTGACGGTACACGGAGGAGATGGACTGACGGGAGTGTTGAGGAGGCCATCTATACCTACCCTTCAAGTAGGAATCACGGAGGTCGACCCAGTAGATTCTTTACTTTTCTTCAGTTGTACTTTCTTTTCAGTTGTACTTGTACTTTCCTATTGGGCTTGTATTTCGGGCCCCTTTTACTTTCTAGCACTTCTTTTGTATACAGTTTTACTTAGTGTTTTTCTTCCAGTTGTGTACTCTGATGTGTTTTTTACTGTTATAAAGTCGATGCATTCCTAGTTTAGGGATTTACACCTTTTGTGCTAGTCGCATGCCCCTAGCCTATGGAAGGCCAGTTTGGGGTAGTCATGATACAGGCCTCGGGAAACGGGTCGTGACAAATTGGTATCAGAGGATTCGGTTCTACCACAGAACATAGAACTCTGATCTTTCTTTTCTGTGAAGAAATAGTGTTAAGGGTACTATGTGTGGTTTTCAGTTCAGGGATTCCAGTGTTGTTGCAAGCGGCCAAAGTATCCATACACCAGGACCCTGACATCTGATTTCCAACTCAGTGCATGAAAACACAAATTGCGTGCGTGTTTCCAAAAGTTTTCTTTAAGTCAGCTCAACCAGGTCATCTCACCAGGTATAATCTTTTAAGAATGTCGCATTTGTTTCTTTTAGGATTCCTCCCCACAAACGACCTGTTAGAGCCCCAAGAGTCGTACACTCATACATCCCACTGAGCGATAAGGCCTCGGTGCAGGGCCCTTCACCAGTGGTAATACTTCCTGTTGGGCCACCGATGCCACCAGCCCTAAAAGAAAACAATGCACACCGATTGAGCGCGTTTCACGAGTTACAATGCCATAGGCCACCCAGGTTCAGGGGAGATACGGACCCCCATGCAGTTGAGGATTGTATAGAGGCTGTAGTGAGAGTATTTAGGCTGTAGGGGCACCAGCAGACTTTATGGTGATCCTTGTCACAAGTCACCTTCAGGAAGCAGCATGCAGATGGTGGAGCCTAATGCTCTAGGTGCATCACGAGGTGACACTACTTTGGGAAAACTTCAAGAGCCTGTTCTGGGTAGAGTTTGTCCCAGCCACCCTACGTACGGTGCGGATAAAGGAGTTACTTCATCTGTGTCAGGGCAGCATGATAGTAGCACATTACTCAGCGAGGTTCACCGACCTCTCACGCAACTCCATAGATATGGTGTGGGGCCCTTTCTTCCAGGCACAGACCTTCAAGTAGGGGCTCAGACGGGAGATCAGAGTGTCGATGATCTCACTCAATATCCCAATGTAGGCACGGGTGTTAGAGAGATCCCTCCAAGTGGAGACTTTTGTTGTTGAGCAGTCACCAGTAGTGAGACCCACTACTAGCTGATACGCAGTGGAGTCTTCTATAGCTGGAAGTAGACAAATGTCGTAGAGGTCCAGGAGGACCAGACCTATAGGTATGCAATTGAATGACTCAGGATCAGTTGTGCAGGGCACACGGAATAGAGACACACATTCTAGTAGCAGGAATTGTTACTCATGTAGCGGCCAGGGTCACATGGCTCTTGACTGTCTGACCCACCCTTCAGATCATCAGTAGACAGTTGAGGGACCTCCCAGGCAGAGGCATAGGTTCAAACTAGGTGTTCCTTAGGGAGGAGGTGGATGTGGCAGAGGAGATGGATGTACAGCTGGTGGTGGACGATGTTATGAGGTGTTACAACCACCACCACCAGGAGGTCCACCCTGACCACAGGGAGCATCTAGATAGGGGAGAGCTCAACTCCAGGAAGCTGAGGCCTACGATCACGGTGCACTAGAGATGATTTGAGGTACAATCTGTGTCTACTCCACCTTATCTGCAGTTCTTATAGACACAGGTTCCAGTCACTCTTTCATTTCCACATCCCTCATTCGGAGCTCAGAGTTTTCGAATGAGCCGTTAGTTCGATCCTTATGGCTAGAGACTCCTACGAAAGATGATTTGACGATTACGCACTAGTGCTGGCAGTGCGAGCTTACTCTAGGAGGAGAGAGCTTCGGCTGGGATCTCCTAGTAGTGGCGTCGAGGTCTTACGATGTCATCTTAGGTATGGAATGGTTATCTACAGTCCATGCTCAGATAGACTGTATTAGATGAAAAGTGTGGTGTGTCTGCATGGATGGGACCAGGTTCACCTTCACCGGAGATAAGGGAACCTTTACAGCGTAGGACGGACTTACTCGGAGGAGGGTGTAGCTGATCAATCATCAGTTGGCTGCACTTACCCTCGGAGCAGTAAATGTGGAGAGTTCGAGCTATCCTGTAGTGGTGGACCAGTACGCGGATTTTTTCCCTAACGATGTTCCAGGACTACCTCCTCACAAATATGTGGACTTATACATTGACCTATACCTTGGGATAGAACTGATATCTACATCAACATATCGAATGGCTTCCACTGAGCTTCGTGAGCTGTGGGTACGACTAGAGGACTTGTAGGGGATGGGATTCATCTCGCCCAGTGATTCTCCCTAGGCATCCCCTATTCTGTTTGCCAAGAAGGTGGATGGAATTTTGAGGTTCCGTGTTGACTACCGTTTCTTGAACCAAGTGACCGTGAATAACAAGTACCCACTCCCGAGGATTGATGACCCCTTTGATCAGCTAAAGGGATCACGGTGGTTCTCAAAGATAGAACTTAGATCAGGCTATCACCATTTCAAGGTTTGAGATGAGGATGTACAGAAGACGGCCTTCAAGTGTCGGTACGGCTAATACAAGTTCTTGGTTATGCCTTTAATCATAACCAACGCTCTATAAGTGTTCATGGGACTCATGAATAGGATATTCCAGCCATACCTCGATCTCTTTGTCATTGTCTTCGTCAACGACATTCTGATCTACTCGACTACTGAGGAGGAGCATGCCTACAATTTACAGGTAGTATTGGACACACTCCAAGAGTACCAGCTTTATGGTAAACTCTTGAAGTTCTAGTTTTGGATCTTAGAGGTTCAATTTTTGGTACATTTCATCTCGGAGGCTATAGTTTCAGTGGATCCAGGGAATATTGACGTGGTACTTTCTTGGGAGACACCCAGGAGTGTGATGGAGGTACGGAGTTTCCTGGGTTTTCCTAGATACTATTGGAGGGTTGTTCTAGATTTCTCTAGAGTTGCAGCACCACAATCATCCTTGACAAAGAAGGGTAAACCCTTCATGTTGTCAGAGATATGCCGGTAGAGCTTTCAAGAGCTGAGGAAGAGGCTGACTAGTGCCCCCATCTTGAGGCTTCAAGAGGAAGGCGTAGGGTACGCAGTTTACTACGACGCATCAGGGACCGGACTTTGGTGTGTCCTGATGCAGGAGCAATCAGTGATCACATATGGTTCTTCGCAGCTAAGACAGCATGAGCAGAACCACACTACCCATGACCAGGATTTAGTAGCAGTGGTTTACGCCTTGACGATGTGGAAACACTATCTGATGGTCGAATGTTTTATCGTGTACTCTGATCACAAGAGTATCAGGTATATCTTCTCTCAGAAGGACTTGAACATAAGACAATGATGTTGGCTTTAGTTCTTCCAGGACTATGACTTCGATATAGTCTATACTCCTGATAAAGGGAATGTTTTTGCAGATGCGCTCAGCAAGAGGACTGGTATACAGCTACTAGGAGAGGCGACAGAGCAGCGAGCTACTTTAGGGATAACGTTTGTGGATAAAGATGGAGTAGCATTCCTACAATATCTTACTGTCACTCCCCCACCTCTTCAGCAATTCAGGAAGGCACAACAAAGGGACGCTGACTGCGAGACACGACGTGCTCATATATCCACATGATATGCACCTGATAGATTTTCTTGAACGTGGGGAGCAAGTCATCCTCTTCAGAGGACGTACCTTGGTACCAGTGTAACTTCACGAGGAAGTGTTGATGGAGTTCCACACATCACCTCTAGCGGTACATCCAGGAGTGGCAAAGATTTATCAGGACCTTCGACGACAGCACTGGTGTCCTGGTATGAAGAAGGCAGTAGCGGATTTTGTCTCTCGATACCTCACTTGTCAGCAAGTGAACGTGGAGCACTAGGTACCAACAGGCTTGGTACAACCTTTAGAGGTCCCAGAGTGGAATTGGGATGGGATATCCATGGACTTTTGGATGGGTCTTCCACGTACATTTAGGGGTCATGACTTGATTTGGGTGATCGTCGACTGACCCACCAAGTCGGCCCACTTCCTACCGATCAGAGAGCAGAGTTTAGTGGAGAGCTTGGGACGCCTCTATGTGCAGAAGATTGTGTGACTACATAAAGTACCTTCCTCTATTGTCTCCGACCGTGATGCACAGTCTACTTCCCAGTCATGGAAGGGGTTGCAGGAGGCTTTCGGGACATAGATTCGTTTGAGCACCGCCTTCTGTCCTCAGACAGATGGTCAGACTGAGCGAACCATTCAGACCCTCGAGGACATGCTATGTGCATGTGTCCTTGGCTTCAGTCATAGCTGGGAGGATCACTTATGTTTGGTGGAGTTTTCCTACAACAACAGTTATCACTCTACCATAGGGATAGCACCTTTTAAGGCCTTGTACAAGAAACCTTGTAGATCACCCTAGTGCAGAACAGACCCTGGGAAGTCAGCACTAGTGGGACCAGAGATTCTTTGAGCTACCATATAGAAGGTGCAGATCATCCAGGAGCAGATTAATACTCCACAGAGTATATAGAAGTTGTATTCAAATAGAAGATGGAGACCTCTGGAGTTTGAGGATGGAGACCACGTCTTTCTACAGGTCTCACCTCGATGAGGTCTACAGTGATTTGGCCGAGGAGGAAAGTTATCTCTGAGATTCATCGGACCTTTCTAGGACCTCAGCAGAGTTGGTGAGGTGGCTTACTTCTTAGATCTTCTACCTCAGTTTCTCCGGGTGCACGATTTCATCCACGTATCCCAGTTGAGGAGATACGTGCATGACCCTTCCCATCTCGTTGACCATGGAGAGATGGACGTCGACGATGGGGCAAATTTTATGGAGGATCCTGTGGAAATTGAGGATCGACAGGAGTGGGTCCTACATGGGCAGTCGATACCTCTTGTGCACGTTCGCTGGAAGCACGGGAACCTCCAAGAGAGCACATGGGTGTGGGAGGATCAAATGCATGCTCAGTACCCCCATTTGTTTCCATAGTTTGAGTTTTAGCATACAGGGACGTAAAGCCCTGAGGTGGGGAGAATGTAAAGACTTAGAAATTCCGTTGAAATTTTTTTCTTAAATACATGGGATTTTTACAAGTCTGGTATAATTTACGATGCTTGATTCTGAGTCCTCGTGTTCCCATAATCCATTTCTGATGTTTTTTTCATGTACGTTCAGCAAACGTATGAGCAGGATTTAATAAATTCTGAACCGGTGCTTAGAATTGAAATCTGAGGGCACCGTTGAACTCGCAGTGTCGGTATTATCTTAAGAAGACTTTCACTTTAATGGCAGTCGGTCGAGTATGAAATATATTTTGTGGGTTTTATAAAAAAAATTAATAAAATAAAGTGAGCCAACACTTTATTTTATTTTGAGCTGCCATTTGGTGTGTGGTGGTTAAAACCTCCCCATGGAGGTTGGAGGTGGGGGCCACCACAACTTAACCTCCCATGAGAGGTTATGGTGGTGGGTCCCAGCTGAATATAACCTCCCTTTGGAGGATAATTTTGGTGGGGACCACCCGGGCATGTAACCCCTTGGAACCCCCCATTTAAGGTGGAGAAACTCTTCAACTCCCATTTATTTAATTTATGCCAACCCTCTTCACTTAATTGAGCCAACATCACCCCATTAATTAATTGAGTTGTCTCATTTAATTAAAAACCACAATTTTAATTGTTGTGCCAACAAATAAAAGGCAACGCTTTCTTCTATTATTTTTCCCTTGGAATTTTGGTGGAGCTTGGGGAGGAGAGGAACTCTCTAACGAAGAATGACCACCGAAGAATGAAGAACGCTCTCCCGAAGAAGAACGCCGATGAGGGATTCCTTCGACAATGAAGAACGACCCCCTACAACCTTCTTCCTCAGACTCATTCGATGTCGGACATGTTCTTCTACCACGGATCGATGACCATCTTTCCGCGACGTCAACGATCGACGACCAGCGAATCCAAAGGTAGGGTGATTATTACTTTTTGATGTTTTACCCTTTTTTATACATTCTTCAAATAATAAAATTGGATTAATGAGGACGTGTTAATGATAATATTCTTCTCATGATTTTCCAAATGATAACTTCCTAAATGCGGAGGGTGTGGGCCAACCTAACATAGCCTGACATCCTCCGTCGTTTTCTCTCTTCTTATGGCATTCTACGGCATGGTGATGAGGCGACGATGACGAAGGTGGAAACGAAGAAGGACGTACTACCCACGGCCTCTGCGAATCCACCCCCCCCCCCCCCCACAGCGCACCGATGCTTCCGGCCAAACACCGTCGGCCCGAGCGGTGTCGGGCCCGCCTACTTGCGGCCTCCCAACACCATGCCCGGTGCGCGGCCCACCTACCCACAAACCCCGGCGCCCTGCCCGGTACGTGGCCCGCCTACCTGTGGCCTCCCCGCGCCCTGCCTGGTGCGCGGCCCGCCCTCTGGCGCCCCCATGGCCTACCCGGCCGCTGCCGAGCCCTGCCCGACGCCCCCGCAGCCCACTCGACGCCCGATCGGCGCCCCCTCGGCCTGCCTGCGCCCCGTGCGCTCTTCCCACAACCTGCCCACTATCCTCTCGGGCTGAGTCTCCTGAGCCGCACCCCTCGTGGAACTGGCCCAACTGGCCCCGGCCTTCGGGCCGAGCCACCTATGTGGCGACATTCGGGCCTAACCGCCCATGCAGTCTGTTGGGTCGGGCCCAGCAGACCAGGCCAAACTTATCAGGCTGACCCTCCCAACAGACTAGGTCAGACCCATCAGGTCTATCTGGGATGACCCAGACCAGGTCGGCCTAGACTGGGTTGGGCCAAGTCGGTCCGCCTGGGTCAGACTGGGCCCAGGCCCATTACCGACACCTTTACCTTTTTGGGCCATATCTATGACAACCCTGCTTTTATTACAAACATAAACATGATTTATTACATAAAACTTCACTTGATACAACAAATAAGATCGAGAGGTTTAGTGTCTTTGGGGCTTAGGATCATTACATAAAAACTTGAAACATGAAATACAACATCTTTATTGAAAACTTCATTTACATGACCACTACAGTCCCTCGTACTTAGCATTGCATGGGATAACCTGAGGACATGCATAAGAAAAGGGTGAGCTATAAATCCCAGTAAGGGAGTACACATGGAATAACATGAGGAGTAAAATACATGTTAGACAATAGGCATATCAATAGATCATACAATAAACATGAACATAAAGGCATGATAAAGCATGATAATCATAACATGGAAATGGGGCAACAACACTTAACATGGAATTAGCATGAGCCAAGGCTCATTGCACATAGAGCATGAGTAAATCCTCATTGCACATAAAGAACGAGTAAACCCTCATTTCACTTGAATTAGCATGAGTCAACACTCATTGAACATGACGTATCATGATACTATACTTTACCCAATGCATTGGAGCGCTATAAGGGCGCACCCTTCTTAAGAATTTCATTTCATGCTTAAGTGTTCCACATGGATCATAAAACATGGATTCATAAAACATAAACATTTATTCCATGATAAAGGAATGTGGAATTAATACATGAAACTTTGTAATCAATATGTAAAGGTTCATAAAGTTGGATACACTTGATGGATAAATGGGCATGGTATCCACTACACAATGGCATTGGCTTAGAAAATCGGTGCGATTTCAGCAGCGTAACGGCGTGACATAAGAATTCATAAAAAAGGTTGATGAGAGAGAAAGGGGTTCCTCATAATATTTACATGTAATGGAAAGTATGGAGGTCAAATAGATATATGTCCCAACAATTGTAATGGAATTTATATTCATGACACAAAATTATTGCTTGAATGTAAAAGAAGAGAGAGAAGTTCCTTTCGGAATTTCGGCATAGTAACGGGTGTACATGGGAGGCATTTAATGAGAGAGAAAGGGGTCTCCCATCATTCAAAAAATAAGAGGGAAGTATGGGGGAGGTGTGAAACCATACCCCAACATTCATAATTGAAATTAAAAGGCAAAACAACTTAAAGAAAATTGGACAAAAAATGAGAAAGGAAGAAAAAACCCTTACTTGGAAGTGTGCTTCCAAAGGCTAGAGATAAACTTGTGAGAGGCTTCTTGGGAGCTTGGAGAACCTTGGGAGGATTCTTGAGAGAGTAGGGAAGAGGTTGGATGAACTCTAAGGGCTTTGAGTGAGGAGGAAGTGGGATCTTGGGTGGGTTTATATAGGAAAGGTGAGGGAATTCTTTATTATTTAGGTTTGGCTCCCCTTTCATTAAATTAAGCCAAACCACAAACCATCCCATGGTTTTTGACCATGGTTTTTGGCAAAGGGAAGAGGAAAACAGTATTTTATAAGGCCAAAGACCTAACTTCTTAAAATATTAGGTTTTCTTATGTTTAGGTGAGTCACACTCCAATGAAAATTAATTTAAAAAGGCAAGGTGTTGAATATGTCTTGAGGGGTCCATTAATGCTTTGAAAAGTAAGTAAAACAAACCCAAAATCACATTATTTTAATGGTAAAACATATATTGGCCGAAAAAAAAGATTACAGTATTTTATTACATCACTATTGGGTCATTATGATGTCATAAAACACATTATATATTTAAACGGTATTTAATTTTTACCCAAACATTTGACTATCTCAGAAAATTATGAAAACTTCACCGTTGGATAATTTCAACATCCTGATTATAGAAATGACATTTATTTTATCTAAAAAAATTTCTAAATATGTTAATTTTCACTTTTAAAATAAAAACCGACATTTATCGAAAATTCACGGGTTTTGACAGAAATGGCTTTCAAACCTTAATAAAAACATTTAATTTCATTCATAAAATTATAAGATCATTTATATTTAATAAAAATAAATTTAATATTATTATTATTATTTTATTAAAATATTATTTAATTAAAAAATCCCTTAATTTAATAAAATAGATTTCTTAATTAAATAATAACTTAAAACACCATTTGTATTTTAAAAACTATTTACAATGTATCAAAAATGACTAGAAATTATATTCATTGTTATATACAAAAAATAATGTACATGAACATAGTACTGCTTATTTGTTACATAACCCCTTAAAATAGACGCATAAGACCTAAGGGTAAGGTGTGTGATGGTGACAGACTCTTGGGGTGGCTCAGATAACATCGCTCGAGTGGTAATTTCAATCAACTTCCACTTTTCCCGTAGACGGTCACGTTAGAGCTTGACATGATGAAGCTCGTCTTAGGCTTGGTCAAGAGCGAAGCCCAAGGATGTCACCTCATTTCCGAGCTCCGACAAATGGTCTTCGTATGGGGGAATTCTACTGGATGAGGCCATCGCTTCTTTTGTCTGAGTAAATTTGGATTTGTTAAAGTCCTATATTTATACTAATCATGTGATCACTGTTCAACGACTATATTAGCAATGGTCAAGAATATTAACATAAAACCAAAGAAGTTGACATATTATAAATACATTTTATATAAAGATACATTTAATAAGATCAAGAGGGATTTTCCATTAATGAAAATTTGGTTCGTTACAATATTCCCCCCTTAAGAAATTTCGCCCTTGAAATTTTCCTTTTCCCACACTAAAACAAATATGGTTAACTCAGCTTCATCATATCCTCCAATTCCCAAGTTGCTTCTTCAAACTTGTGGTTTCTCCACAACACCTTGATGAGGTACATTGTCTTATTTCATAGAACTTTTTCTCTACAATCTACGATCTTCACGGGTTTCTCCTCATAAGAAAGACCATCTTCCTATTGTACCACCTTAGAAGAGAGTACATGTGAAGGGTCCGGTATGTACTTCCTTAAGAGGGATGCATGAAAGACATCATGTACTTTGGACATGCCAGGTGGAAGTGCTAGTCGATAGGTCACAGCCCCGACATGATCAAGAATATAAAAGGGGCTGATGTACCGTGGACTTAAATTCCCTTTCCTTCCAAACCTCATGACCTTATTCCACGAAGATATGCATAGAAACACCATGTCTCCAACTTTAAACTCAAGGTCTCGTCGATGATTATCTGCATAACTCTTTTGTCGACTCCAGGCTACCTTGATATGATACTGAATGGTTTTCACCTTCTCCACCATTTCTTCGACCATTTCTCGTCCAATCAGCTTATGTTCACCGACCTCATCCCAACATGCTGGTGTTCTGCACCTTTTCCCATAGAGATCTTCATATGGTGCCATTTGGATGCTTGAGTGGAAACTGTTATTATAAGAGAACTCAATCAGAGGAAGATGTTGATCCCATCCTCCTTTAAAGTCCATTGAGCACGCTCTCAACATATCCTCAAGTGTTTGGATAGTCCGCTCAAATTGGCCATCAGTTTGAGGATGATAGTTCGTACCGAAGTTCAGTTCAGTATTCAGAGCAAGTTGAATACTCTTCCAAAACTTAGAGGTGAATCTTGGATCTCAGTCAGACACAATAGATAGTGGTACTCCATGCAACCTTACCACTTCCCTGATATATATCCGCGCCATTTGATCCAATGAAAAATCCTCCCGAATAGTAATGAAGTGTGCAGTCTTTGTAAGACGATCCACAACAACCCAGATTGCATTGTTTCCTTTGGATGTCCTAGGAAGTCCGGTGACAAAGTCCATGGTGATGTTCTCCCATTTCCATTCTGGTATGGTCAATGGTTGCATCATCCTCTTAGAATTCTTCCTCTCTGCCTTCACTTGCTGACACACCAGGCACTTTGATGTATATTCAGTGATCTCCTTCTTCATATTATCCACCAAAAGTTTTCTCAGAGATCTCGATACATCTGTGTGCTCCCTGGGTGAATAGAGAAATTTGAACTATGTGCGTCATCCAAAATTTCCTTCTTCAGCTTCGGACTTGATGGAACACATAGTCTTTTCCAAAACCGCACAATTCCTTCTTCATTAACATTAAACTCCGAAGATTTCCCTTTTAGATAGCTTCCACTTTTTCTTGAATTCCCACATCATCCTTTTGAGCATCCTTTAACTTTTCCAAAAGAGACGGTTGAGCAATCATTTGTGAAAGGATTGATGATGTTCCCGTCTATATGATTCCCAGGTCCATCTTCATCAAGTCTAAGAAGATTATATCCTTCTCAATTCTCATCATTGATATAATCATTGGATCCTTTCTACTTAGGGCATCTGCCACCTTGTTCGCTTTCCCAGGGTGGTAATGTATTGAACAATCATAATCCTTGATGAGCTCTATCCATCTTCTCTGGCGCATATTAATCTCTTTCTGTGTGAATATATATTTAATACTCTTGCGGTCAATATATATCTCACATTTCTCCCCATAGAGATAATGTCGCCATATTTTCAAGGAAAAGATCACCGCTGCCAACTCCAGATCATGTGTTGGATTGTTTCGCTCATGGATTTTCAGCTTCCTTGAGGCATAGGATATAACTTTATCATTCTTCATTAGCACAAAGCCTAATCCCTTATTTGAAGCATCACTGAATACCACAAAAAGTTCCCCACTTGTGGGTAAAGTGAGCACGGGTGTAGTGATAAGCCTCCTTTTCAACTCCTTGAAGATTTCTTCGCATTCATCATTCCAAGAAAACTTTACTCCCTTTCGAGTTATCTTGGTAAGAGGGATGGACAATCCTGATAAATTTCTCACAAATCATCGATAATATCCAGATAACCCCAAGAAGCTATGGATATTCGTTACTGATGTTAGCCTCAGCCATCCCTTAATTGCATCTGTTTTGGAGGGGTCCACAGATATCCCATTGCTTGTGATGATATGGCCCATGGATGAGACCTCCTTCAACCAGAACTCACACTTTTTGTACTTTTCATAGAGCTTATCCTTGCGCAAAGTCTCTAGTACAGTTTTTAAATGCTCCTCATGATCCTCCTTGGTTTTGGAGTATATTAGAATATCATCTATAAAGACTACCACAAATTTTTCAAGGTAATATCTAATAACTCTATTCATCAAGTCCATGAATATTTCTGGAGAATTGGTGAGTCCGAAATGCATTACTATGAATTCATAGTGCCCGTATCTTGTATGAAAAGCAGTCTTGGGGACATCTTCCTTCTTCACCCTTACTTGATAATATCCTGACCGCAAATCCACCTTGGAGAAGTATTGTGCTCCACACAGCTGATCAAACAATTCATTGATTCTTGGGAGAGGATACTTTTTCTTTATCGTGATTTTTTTATGTTCACGATAATCGATGCAAAGCCGCATTGAACCATCCTTCTTCTGGACGAAGAGGACTGGTGCACCCCATGGTGAAGCACTTAGGTGTATAAACCCTTTATCCAGATTCTCCTGTAGTTGTTTCTTCATCTCTTCAAGCTCAACAACAGAAATTCTACATGGAGTCTTTGATATTGGTAGCGCCCCAGGTATAAGTTCAATTGAGAACCCAACATCTCTTCTTGGAGGAAGATCAGGCAGTTCCTCGGAAAACACTTCAGAAAATTCCCTCATATTAGGCATTTCTTCAAGGATGGTTTCTTCCTTGGACTCAATCATCAGAGCCAGATACACATGCTCATAAGTAAGTAACATACATGATTGAGATTATGGAGCTAAAGGAGATTTATCTTCCTCCTGACACTTGTAAAGAACCGGGGGGTCGATTCTCTATATGGAGTGTGATTTCCCTCTCTTGAAAATTTGTGTTGGATCTATATAAAGAAAGCCAATCCATGCCATGAATTGCATCAAATTCCACCAGAGGGATTATGATGAGGTTCTCCATGAAATTAAATCCACAGACTATAACAGGGGAGGACTTATACTCATGGGATACAATGATTGCACCATTTTCCTTACTCACCGACATCTTTACTTCCATGATTTGTGGTGGTGCTGGGATTGTTCTACTAAACTTTTAAGATATAAAATAATGCGTAGAACCTGAATCAAAAAGTACAACCTCTATTATTGAATGAATAACTAGCGTACCTGTCACCACTTTATTGTTGGGGTTTACTTCGGCAGAAGTGGTGGAAAAAGCTCTTCCTTTCTTCCTTAGAGGTTGTTGGTTGTCTCCGAAAACCCTTGGATTAGGGCACTGATTTGCAAAATGACCCGGTTATTTGAATTTGTAGCATTGAACAATGCGTTGAGGTTCTAATGGTGCGTTCCTCTCCTCTTTCGCAGACGTGGGTCTTTCTTGCCGATAGTTAACAGCTAGGTTCCCTTCTCTTCTACACCGGAAGAATTTTCTCGTCCCCTTAAGGCAATTTCCAGGGTGCTTCTTTCAACACTTTTGGAAAGTGGGGTGCTGGATCTTCTTAGCACCATTGGATATATCCATCGGACCACCAGCATTGAATTCCACCTTACTCTTCTTGTCCCCATGATAACCCTGTGATTCCCTGATCTCAATTTTGAAATTGATGGCACATCGGACAATCTCCTCATAGCTGTCGAAGTCACGGCTCGCTAATGCTTTCCGTAGGCTAGGCTTCGGCCCACCAAAGAAGCGGTCAACTTTGCATTCGAGGGTAACGAAAAAGCCAAAAGCATATCATGAAAGCCTTGTGAAGTTTTCCTCGTACGCTCCAACAGATTCTTCATCTTTTTGCTTGATGGAAAGGAAGTCCCTTTCCATCTTAAGCTGGAGGGTGCACGGAAAATATTTATCGAAAAACATCTTCTGAAAATCCTCCCATTCCAACGCCTCGATATCCTCCCCATGCTTCATATTTTTGATCAACATCCACCATTGATCAGCTTCACCCTCCATATGATAAGCCTCTAGGAGAACTTTATCTTGTTCAGAACATTGGAGAATGTACAATATCTTTTCAATGGAGTTGATCCATTGTTCAGCGATCGTGGGATCGGATGATCCAATAAAAGTAGGAGGCCTTTGTCTCATGAAGATATCGATAGCGACTTGTTCTTTCTTAGGGGGGTTTGAACGTTCCTCTTGACCCGTGTTTCTATTCAAAACTTGAGTTAGCTGAGAGATAAGCGTGAAAAAGTTCGCGATTCCCGCTCCCATTGGATTGGGCATCTCATTAGTACGGTCATCACACTGATCATCACAACGGTTGTTAGCCCGAGTCCTCCTATTACTGGCCATTGGTTGGAATAAAATGAAAGTTAGGGGTAACACATAAAGGGTAATCCAAAGACAAAAGTTGATGACTTATAAATAAACTTTTATTTCCTTAATCATGAGTCTATAGGCTTCAATCTAGGATTTTTATGATCTACTTTCTAACATATATTCGTAGGGTCATTTTTTTAATTCCCTTAATAAGGGTTCATACTAAGCTTGTGAATTTATCAAAACCTATCCCCCGGGAGTGTCATAACCAAGAGTGCAGCAAGGCCCGTTTTCGTGAACCAGTTCCCGTTCGAGTCTACCTCAAAGCGGTGTTTTCGGGTTTTACCCTTAGGATACATCTGTGCCAGAGCTGCCTCTACCTACACGTATCCAGACAGGGATGTATTTGTCTGATAAACCACTTACTCAGAACTTTCCACAACTTAGGGATATTTTTATTATACTTAGTCTTGTCTCTAGGGATTTACTAGGGTTTCTTAATCCCAAAAATAACTAAACCTATCCTCTGATACTAACTACGATAACCCTGCTTTTATTACAAACTTAAACATGATTTATTACATAAAACATCACTTGATACAACAAAGAAGATTGAGAGGTTTAGTGTCTCTGGGGCTTAGGATCATTACATAAAAACTTGAAACATGAAATACATCATCTTTATTGAAAAATTCCTTTAAATGACCACTACATTCCCTCGTACTTACCATTGCATGGGATAACCTGAGGACATGCATAAGAAAAGGGTGAGCTATAAAGCCCAGTAAGGGAGTACACATGGAATAACATGAGGAGTACAATACATGTTAGAAAATAGGCATATCAATAGATCATACAAGAAACATGAACATAAAGGCATGATAAATCATGATAATCATAACATGGAAATGTGGCAACAACACTTAACATGGAATTAGCATGAGCCAAGGCTCATTGCACATGGATCATGAGTAAATCCTCATTGCACATAAAGCACGAGTAAACCCTCGTTGCACTTTAATTAGCATGAGTCAGCACTCATTGCACATGACGTATCATGATACTATACTTTACCCAATGCATTGGAGCACTATAAGGGTGCACCCTTCTTAAACATTTTATTTCATGCATAAGTGTGCCACATGGATCATAAAACATGGATTCATAAAACATAAAAATTTATTCCACGATAAAGGAATGTGGCATTCATACATGAAACTTTGTAATCAATATTTAAAGGTTCATAAAGTTGGATACCCTTGATGGAGAAATGGTCATGGTATCCACTACACAATGGCATTGGCTTAGAAAATCGGTGCGATTTCGACAGCGTAACGGCGTGACATAAGAATTAATAAAAAAGGTTGATGAGAGAGAAAGGGGTTACTCATAATATTTAAATGTAATGGAAAGTAGGGAGGTCAAATAGATATATGTCCCAACAATTGTAATGGAATTTAGATTCATGATATCAAATTATTGCTTGAATGTAAAAGAAGAGAGAGAAGTTCCTTTTAGAATTTTGGCATAGTAACGGGTGTACATGGGAGGAATTTAATGAGAGAGAAAGGGGTATCCCATAATTCAAACAATAATAGGGAAGTATGGGGGAGGTTTGAAACCATACCCCAACATTCATAATTTAAATTAAAAGGCAAAACAACTTAAAGAAAATTGGACAAAAAATGAGAAAGGAAGAAAAAACCCTTACTTGGAAGTGTGCTTCCAAAGGATAGAGAGAGGATTGTGAGAGGCTTATTGGGAGCGTGGGTCACCTTAAAAGGATTCTAGAGAGAGTAGGGCAGAGGTTGGACGAACTCCAAGGGCTTTGAGTGAGGTGGTAGTGGGAGCTTGGGTGGGTTTATATAGGAAAGGTGAGGGAATTCTTTATTATTTAGGTTTGGGTCCCCTTACATTAAATTAACCAAAACCACAAACCATAACATTGTTTTTGCCCATGGTTTTTGGAAAAGGGAATAGGAAAACAATATTTTATAAGGCCAAAGTCTGAACATCTTAAAATATTAGGGTTTCTTATGTGGAGGTGAGTCAAACTCCCATGAAAATTAATTTAAAAAGGCAAGGTGTTGAATATGTCTTGAGGGGTCCATTAATGCTTTGAAAAGTAAGTAAAACAAACCCAAAATAACATTATTTTAATGTTAAAACATATATTGGCCGAACATAAAGATTATATTATTTTATTACATCACTATTGGGTCATTATGATGTCATAAAACACATTATATATTTAAACGGTATTTAATTTTTACCTAAAAATTTGATTGTCTCGGAAAATTATGAAAAATTCACCATTGGATAATTTTGACATCCTGATTCCATAAATGACATTTATTTTATCTAAAAAAATTTTAAAATATGTTAATTTTCACATTTTAAATAAAAACCGACATTTATCAAAAATTCACGGGTTTTGACAGAAATGGCTCTCAAACCTTAATAAAAAAAATTTAATTACATTCATAAAATTATAAGATCATTTATATTTAATAAAAATTAATTTAATATTATTATTATTATTTTATTAAAATACTATTTAATTAAAAAATCCCTTAATTTAATAAAAATAGATTTCTTAATTAAATAATAACTAAAAAAACCATTTGTACTTTAAAAACTATTTACAATGTATCAAAAATGATTAGAAATTATATTCATTATTATATAAAAAAATAATGTAAGTGAACATAGTACTACTTATTTGTTACATAACCCCTTAAAACAGCCGCATAAGACCTAAGGGTAAGGTGTGCGATGGTGACAGACTCTTGGGGTGGCTCGGATAACATCGCTCGAGTGGTAATTTCAATCAACTTCCACTTTTCCCATAGACGGTCACGTTCGAGCTTGACATGTTGAAGCTCAGCTTGGGCTTGGTCAAGAGAAAAGCGCAAGGATGCCAACTCTTTTCTGAGCTCCAACAAATGGGCTTGGTATGGGGCAATTCTACTGTATGAGGCCATCGCTTCTTTTGTCTGAGTAAATTTGGATTTGTTAAAGTCCTATATTTATACTAATCATGTGATCACTGTTCAATGGCTATATTAGTAACGGTCAAAAATCTTAACATAAAACCAAAGAAGTTGATATCTTATAAAAACATTGTATATAAAGAGACATTTAATAAGATCAAAATGGATTTTCCATTAATGAAACTTTGGGTCGTTATAATATCTTTGGCACCGAATGTCTGTTTGATGAACTGTCAGTGGTGACAATTTTCTTGGAGAGAAGTCATCCCTTTGAGAATACCCCACTAGAGTTCGGGGTATAGTTGAGATACGATCAGGTTGGATTGTACACAAATCCAACCGGGCCCCTAGGACTAAAAGGCTAATAACTAACATACCGGGCGTCCGATTTATGCGTCGTCTATTGCGTTGAGACCTCTTCGACATGGAGGACCTTTGAGATACTTCTATGTGGGATTTAATGATAGTTGGATTATTGACCAGTTGCTTGTGGAGCGGATCTTCCAGAGAAAGGAAAGAATTTGTGCGGGAACCAAGTAGCTGGATGAGACTTGACGACGACTGATCTATTCGACTCAGAGTAATTCGACTAGCCCAGTGGGGAGCACCACTGTGTGAGCATGGAAAACTCATGGTGGGGAGCGCCTCTGTGTGCGCATGGCCGACCCATGGTACTCAACATGTGGAGTACCTCATCAGGATATGAGGGGGAGCACCTTTGTGTGAGCGCAGTAGACCCACGGTGGGGATTTCCTTTGTGTGAGCACGGTATATCCACGGTACTCGACAGGAGGAGTACCTCAGCAGTCCAAGTTAGTGGGAAGCACCTTTGTGTGACGCGGCAGACCCACTATACTCAATAGAAAAGGAGTTATCTAGCACCAGAGGGTTCATATTGATATTATCCCTAGAATAAAATCCTTGTTGAGCTGATTCAATGACTTTTATGTTTCATTCATGATTCAGATGGGTTACAAGATAACTTAGGTATATGTATGGGAATATACCTAAGTAATGGTTATCCATTGATTTTATACTTTGTGGTTCATCCTTTTTGGGTTTTGTGAGACCTTGAGGGTGTCGAGGTCCCTACTGAGTATCGATATACTCACCCCTGCATGGGATATGGATGCACCTCATTGTGTTGGTTGCAGATGACGGATAGCACTGACTGAGGCAAAGAGTAGCAGGACTGGACGGTACCCGGAGATAGACCACTTGGTGTAATAGTGCACGGAGGAGATGGACTGAAGGGAGTGCTGAGGAGGTCATTTGTACCAACCCTTCAGGTGGGAACCCCAGAGGATGACCCAGTAACTGCTTTAATAATCTTCATTTTTACTTTCTTTTCAGTTGTACTTGTACTTTCCTGTTGGGCTTGTATTTACAGACCCTTTCACTTTCCATCACTTCTTTTGTATACAGTTTTACTTTGTGTTTTGCTTCCATTTGTGTACTCAGATGTGTTTTTTTACTGTTATAAAGGAAATTCCTTCCCAGTTTATTGATTTACATCATTGGTGCTAGTCGCAAGCCCCTAGCCTATGGAAGGTGGGTTTGGGGTGGTCTTGATATAGGCCCCAAGAGACGGGTCGTGAAAAATTGGTATTAGAGGAGTCGGTTCTACCGAAGAACTTATAACTCTGATCTTTCTGTTTTTTGAAGAAATAGTGTTATGGGTACTTAGTGTGGCATTTAGTTCTGGGAGTCCAGTGTTGGTGTGGTCAGATGACATATCCATACACCAGGACCCTGACTTCTGATTTCCAACTCAGTGCACGAAAACACAGATTACATGCGTGTTTCCAAAAGTTTTCTTAAGTCATCTCAACAAGGTCAGCTCACCAGGTATAATCTTTTAACCGTGTCTCGTCTATTTATTTCAGGATGCCTCCACGCAAACGACTAGTTAGAGCCCCGAGAGTAGTACGCTCATATAACCCACTGAGCGATGAGGCCTCGGTGCAGGGCCCTTTACCAGTGGAGGCACCAGCGGTACTACTTCCTGTTGGGCCACCGATTCCACCAGCCCCAGTAGCAGACGATGCACGCCACTTGAGCGCGTTGCATGAGATCCAATGTCAGAGGCCATACAGGTTTAGGGGAGATACGGACCCACACGGGGCTGAGGATTGGATGGAGGATGTGGGGAGTGTCTTTAGCCTAGTAGGGACATCGGTAGACTTCATGGTGATCCTTTCCACGAGTCTCCTTCAGGAAGCAGTAGGCATATGGTAGAGCCTGATGCTCCAGGTGCATGATAAGGCAACACTACTTTGGGCAGACTTCGAGAGCCTGTTCTGGGTGGAGTTTTACCCAGCCACCCTATGGGCGGTGCGGATACAGGAGCTACTTCATCTGCAACAGGGCAGCATGATAGTAGCACAGTACTTAGCAAGGTTTACCGACCTCTCACGCTACTCCACAGATATGGTGCGGGGCCCTTTCTTCAGGGCGTGGTCCTTTGAGTAGGGGCTCAGATAAGAGATCAGAGTGTCGATGATCTCACTCAACATCCCAACGCAAGAGGGGGTGTTAGAAAAAGCCCTCCTAGTAGAGAATTTTCTTGCTGATCAGTCACCGGCAGCGAGACCCACTACTAGCCGACACCCAGTGAAGTCTTCTACAGCTGGAAGTAGACAGATGTCGTAGTGGTCCAAGAGGACCAGACCTACAAGTGTTCAACCGCCTGAATCTAGATCGGTTGTGTGGGGCACATGGAACAGAGACACACATGCCAGTAGAAGGTAGTATTACTCATGTAGTAGGTAGGGTCACATGGCTCATGACTATCTGACCTGCCATTCAGATGATCAACAGAGAGTTGAGGGACCTCCCAAGTAGAGGTAGAGATTCGAACGAGGCGGTCCATAGGGAGGAGTAGGAAAAGGAAGAGGAGATGGATGTGCAGCTGGCGGTGGACGATGTTATGAGGTGTTACAACCACCTCCACCAGGAGGTCAACCCCGACCGTAGGGAGTAGGTGGATAGGGGAGATCTCAACTCCAGGCAGCTGAGGCCTACGATCAAGGTGATCTAGTGATGATTCCAGGTACAATATGAGTCTACTACACCTAAGATGTAGTTCTTATAGACATAGGTTCCAGTCACTCTTTCATAGCCACATCCCTCGTTCATAGCTTAGAGTTTCTGAAGGAGCCATTAGTTCGATCCTTATGGCTAGAGACTCCTATGGGAGCTGATTCGACGATTACACACTGGTTCCGATAGTGAGAGCTTACTCTACGAGGAGAGAGCTTTGGCTGGGATCTCCTAGTAGCGGCGTCAAGGCCTTATGACGTCATCTTGGGTATGGACTGGTTATCTACAGTCCATGCTTAGATAGACTGTATTAGATGAAAAGTGCGGTGTTTCCGCACTGATCGGACCAGGTAAACCTTTACCGGTGATAAGGGAGACTTTACAGTGTATGATGGACTTACTCAGAGGAGGGTACAGCCGATCACTCATCTGTTGGTTGCCCTTACCCTTAGAACAGTAAATGTGGAGAGTTTGAGATATCTTGTAGTGGTGGACCAGTACGCGGATGTTTTCCCTGACGATGTTCCAGGACTACCTCCTTGAAGAGAGGTGGAATTCTACATTGACATGTACCTTGGGATGACACCGATATCTACACCAGCATATCAGATGGCTCCCACTAAGCTTCGTGATCTGCAGGTGTAGTTGGAGGACTTGCAGGGGAAGGGATTCATCCGGCCCAATGATTCTCCCTGGGAAACCCCTATTCTGTTCGCCAAGAAGGCAGATGGAAGATTGAGGCTCTATGTTGACTACCACTGCCTGAACCAGGTTACTGTGAAGAACAAGTACCCACTCTCGAGGATTGACGACCTATTTGATCAATTGAAGGGAGCACAGTGGTTCTCAAAGATAGACCTCAGATCAGGCTATTACTATCTCAGAGTTTGAGATGAGGATGTGCAGAAGACGGCCTTCAGGTGTCGATACGGACACTACGAGTTCTTGGTTATGCCTTTCAACATAACCAACGCTTCAGCAGTGTTCATGGGACTCATGAATAGGATATTCTATCCATACCTCGATCACTTTGTCATAGTCTTCATTGATGAAATTCTGATATACTCGACTACTGAGGAGGAGCATTCCTACCATTTGCGGGTAGTACTAGACACACTTCGAGAGCATGAGATTTATGGTAAACTCTCAAAGTGATAGTTTTGGATCCGAGAGGTTCACTTTTTGAGAAATTTAATATCGAAGGCCAGAGTTACAGTGGATCCAGCAAACATTGACATGGTACTTTCTTGGGATCCACCCAAGAGTGTGATGGAGGTACAGAGTTTTTTGGGTTTGGTTGGATACTATTGGAGGTTTTTTCCAGACTTCTCCAGAGTTCCAGAACCAATATCATCCTTGACAAAGAAGGGGAAACCCTTTTTGTGGTCGAAGAGATGCCAGCAGAGCTTTCAGGTGCTGAGACAGAGGCTTACTAGTGCCCCCATATTGAGGCTTCCAGAGGAAGGCGTAGGGTACATAGTTTACTACGACGCATCAGGGACCAGACATGGGTGTGTCCTGATGTAGGATCGAGCAGTGATCACATATGGTTCTTGGCAGCCGAGACAACATGAGAAGAACTAAACTACCCATGACCTGGAGTTAGAATTAGTGGTCTTTACCTTGAATATGTGGCGACACTATCTGATTGGTGAACGTTTTATCATGTACTCTGATCACAAGATTATAAAGTGTATCTTCTATCAGGAGGACTTAAACCAGATACAACGATGTTGGCTTGAGTTCATTCTAGGACTATGACTTCGAGATAGTCTATACTCCCGATAAGGGGAACGTTGTTGTAGATGCGCTCAGTAGGAGGACTGGTATACAGCTACTAGGAGAGGCGACAGAGTAGTGAGCTTCTTGAGAGATATCCTTTGTGGATAGAGATGGATCAGAATTCCTACAGTCTCTTACAGTCACTCCCACACTTCTTCAGCGAGTCATGGAGGCACAGTAAAGGGACGCTGACTATGAGACATGACATTCTCAGATATCCACAAGACAAGAACCTGATAGATTTTCTGAACGTGGGGAGCTCGTCTTCCTCTTCAAAGGACGTACCTTGGTACCAGTGGTACTTCAGGAGGATGTGTTAAGGGAGTTCCACGCATCACCTCTAGTGGTACATCCAAGAGTGGAAAAGTTGTACCATGACCTTCGACGACATCACTGGTTGCCAGGTATGAAGAAGGCAGTAGAAGATTTTGTCTCTTGATACCTCACTTGTCAACAAGTGAAGGCGGAGAACCAGGTACCAACAGGCTTGGTACATCCTTTAGAGGTCAAAGAGTGGAATTGGGATGGGATATCTAGGGACTTCGTGATGGGTCTTCCACATACATCTAGGGGTCATGACTCGATTTGGGTGATCGTCGACTGACTCACCAATTTGGCCCACTTCCTACCGATCAAATAGTAGGGTTTAGTAGAGAGCTACGGATGCCTCTATGTGTAGGAGATTGTGTGACTACATGGATTACCTTCTTCTATTGTCTTCAACCATGACGCATAGTTTACTTCTCATCTATGGAAGGGGTTGCAGGAGGCTTTCGGGACACAGATTCATTTGAGCACCGCCTTCTGTCCTCAAACAGATGGTCAGACTGAGCGGACCATTCAGACCCTCAAGGACATGATATGTGCTTGTGTCCTCGACTTCATTCGCAGCTAGAAGGATCACTTACCTTTGGTGGAGTTTTCCTACAACAAAAGCTATCACTCCACCAAAGGAATTGCACCTATTGATGCCTTGTACGAGAAACCTTGCAGATCCCCCTTGTGCGGGGCAGACCCTGGGGAGTCAGCACTAGTGGGACCATAGATGGTGCGAACTACCACGGAGAAGGTGCAGATCATCCAAGAACAGATGAAGACTACATAGAGTAGACATAAGTTGTATGTTGACAGAAGATAGAGACCTCTAGAGTTCGAGGATGGAAACCACATATTTCTACAGGTCTCACCTTGATGAGGTCTACAGAGATTTGGCTGAGGCGAAAAGTTATCTTCGAGATTAATCGGACCTTTCCAGGTCCTCAGCATAGTTGGCGACG
This sequence comes from Viscum album, assembly GCA_963277665.1. Taxonomy (NCBI): domain Eukaryota; kingdom Viridiplantae; phylum Streptophyta; class Magnoliopsida; order Santalales; family Viscaceae; genus Viscum; species Viscum album. The sequence continues at coordinate 1,541,287,632 of OY728161.1, read as the reverse complement.
TGGCATACCGCTTAGCTCTTCCACCTCAGTTGCACCAGGTGCACGGTGTCTTCCATGTATACCAGCTAAGGAGATACGTGCACGACCCTTCCCACATCATCAACCATGGAGAGATGAATGTCCACGATGGGGAGACTTTTATGGAGGTTCTAGTGGAAATTGAGGATCAACAGGAGAGGGCCCTACGTGGATGGTCGATACCTCTGGTGCATGTTCGTTGGTAGCACGGGAACCTCTAGAAGAGCACATGGGAGTGGGATGCTCAGGTGCGTGCTCAGTACCCCCATTTGTTTCCATAATTCAAGTTGTAGCTTACAGGGACATAAAGCCCTGAGGTAGGGAGAATGTAAATACCTGGAAGCTCCATGAATTTTTTTTTCATAAATACATGGGATTTTTACGAGTTTGCAAAAATTTACAGTGCTTGATTTCGAGGCCCGGTGTGCCTGGAATCAATTTCTAAAATTCTGGTCGGGTATGTTCAGTAAACGTACAAGCGGGATTTTATAACTTTTGAACCGGTGCTCAAAATTGAAATATGATGGCACTGTTGAACTCGCAGTGTCAGTATTCTCTTAAGAAGACTTTCACTTCAATGGTAGTGGGTCGAGTATGAATGATAGTTTTTGGGTTTTATCAAAAAATTAATAAAATAATGTGATCCAACACTTTATTTTGAGCCTCTATTTGGTGTGTGGTGGTTAAAACCTCCCCATGCAGGTTGGAGGTGGGTGCCACAAAACCTTAACCTCCCATGAGGGGTTTTGGTGGTGGGGCCAACCCAAACATAACCTCCCTTAGGAGGATAATTTTGGTGGGGACCACCCGGGCTTGTAACCCCTTTGAACCCCCCATTTAAGGTGGAGAAACTCTTTAACTTCCCTTTATTTAATTTATTCCAACCCTCTTCACCTAATTAATGCAACTCCACCCCATTCATTAAATGAGTTGTCTCATTTAATTAAACACCACAATTTTAATTGTTGTGCCAACAAATAATAGACAATGTTTTCTTCTATTATTTTTCCCTTGGCATTTTGGTAGAGCTTGGGGAGGAGAAGACCTCTCCAATGAAGAATAGCCACCGAAGAACAAAGAATGCTCTCCCGACGAAGAATGCCGATGAGGGATGCCTCTAACTTTGAATAATGACCCCCTCTGACCTTCTTCCTCGGACTCCTTCGACATGGGACATCTTCATCTACCATGGATTGATGACCATCTTTCCGCGATGTCAACGAATGATGAACTGTGAATCAAAAAGGTAGAGGGATTATTACTTGTTGTGTTGTACCCTTTTTCTTACATTATTAAAAGGATAAAATGGGATTAATGCGGATGTATTAATGATCATATTCCTCTAATGATGAAGTAAATGATAACATCCTAAACACAGAGGGTGCGGGCCAACCTAACATGGCCTGACATCCTCCGTCGTTTTCTCTCTTCTTGTGGCATTCTACGGCATGGCGATGGGGCGACGATGACGAAGGCTGCAATAAAGAAGGTCGCACTACCTGCGGCCTCCATGAATCCCCCCCCCGGGGCTCACCGATGCTTCTTCCCAAACACCTTTGGCCCGAGCGGTGCCCGTCCCACCTACCCGTGGCCTCCCGGCGCCCTGCCCGGCACATAGCCCGCCTGCCCGTGCCCTCCCGGCTCCCTGCCCGGCACACTGCCTTCCTGCCCACAGCCTCCTAGCGCCCTTCCTGGCACGTGGCCTGCCTCCCCGCAGTCTCTTGGCACCCTGCACGACACGCGGCCCACCTACTGGCGCCCCCACGGCCTACCTCGCCACTACTGTGCCCTGACGAGTGCCCTCTCGGCGCACCTGCGGCCTGCTCGGCGTCTAGCCGGCCTGCCTGTGCCCCGGGCGCTATGGCCGCACCCAAACCATGCCCCGCACAGCCTACGTGCTGGACTCCCGGGCCAAGTCGCCCGAGCCGTTCTCCTCGCGGTGCTGGCCGAACTGGACCCAGCCTTTAGGCCGAGCCGCCTACGTGGCAACATCTGGGCCTAACCGCCCTCACAGTACACTGGGTCGAGCCCAACGTTCCCAGCTAATCTTAACGGGCTGACCTACCCAACGGGCTGGGTCAGACCCATCGGGTCTGTTTGGGTTGACCCAAACCAGGTCATCCTAGACTGGGTTGGGTTGAGCCAGTCTGACCGGTCCCAAGCCCATTACCGACCCCTTTACCTTATTGGGCAATATCTTTGGCATCAGACGTCCGTTTGACGAACCATCAGCGGTGCTAGTTTTCATGGAGCGAAGCCGTCCCTTTGAGAATACCCCACCAGAGTTCGGAGTATTGTTGAGAAATGGTCAGGTTGGATCATACACGAATCCAACTAGGCCCCCGGGACTAAAAGGATAATAACTAACAGACCGGTGTCCGATTGACGCACCATCAGTTGCATTGTGACCTCTTCTACATGGCATAACTTTGAGATAATTCTACATGGGACTTCTTGATAGTTGGAGTATCGACCAGTATCTTGTGAAGCGGATATTCTAGAGATGAGCAGACATTTGTGCGGGAACCTAGTAGATGGATGAGACTTGACGACTGGTGATCAATTCGACTCGGAGTGATTCGACTAGCCCAGTGGGGAGTGCTTCTATGTGAGCGCGGCAGACCCATAATGGGGAGCGCCTCTATGTGAGTGTGGCAGACCCACGATACTTGACATGTGGAGTACCTCAGTAGGCTACGAGGGGGAGTGCCTCTATGTGAGCGTAGTAGACCCATGGTGGGGAGCACCTCTGTGTGAGCGTGGTAGATCCATGGTACTCGATAGGAGGAGTGCCTCAGCAGTCCAAGTTAGTGGGAAGCGCCTCTATGTGACACGGCAGGCCCACTGTACTCGATAGAAAAGGATTTATCCAGTAGCTGAGGGTTTATATTGATATTATCTCTAGAATAAAATCCTGGTTGAGGTGATTCAATGAATTTTATGTTTTCCTCATGATTGAGATGGGTTACTAGATAACATAGGTATATGTATGGGTATATACCTATATAATGGTTATCCATTGATTTTATACTTTTTGGTTTGTCCTAGTTGGGTTTTGTGAGACCTTTAGGGTCTTGGGATCCCTACTGAGTATCGTTATACTCACCCCTGCATGGGTTATGCCCACACCTCGTTGTGTTGGTTGCAGACAACGGACATCGCTGACTAAGGCAGAGAGTAGCAGGACTGGATGGTACCCAGAGGTGGACCACTCGGTGTGACGGTACACGAAGGAGATAGACTGACGGGAGTGTTGAGGAGGTCATCTGTACCTACCCTTCAGGTAGGAACCCCGGAGGACGACCCAGTAGCTGCTTTACTTTTCTTCAGTTGTACTTTCTATTCAGTTTTACTTGTACTTTCCTGCTGGGCTTGTATTTCCGGACCCTTTTACTTTCTATCACTTCTTTTGTATATAGTTTTACTTAGTGTTTTGCTTCTAGTTGTGTACTCTGATGTGTTTATTTATTGTTATAAAGGTTATGTCTTCCCAGTTTAGATATTTACACCTTTGGTTCTAGTCGCCAGCCCCTGGCCTATGGAAGGAAGGCTTGGGGTAGTCATGATACGGGCCCCGGGGGACGGGTCGTGACAAGATGTGTAGTAAGGAATATTGTCGTCTATCAGGCTATACTGAGTCTGGACAGATGCACCTTGTCAGAGTTGTTATCCCTAGGTACATCAGTTTTAGAATCATGTCCACTTATAGTATCTAGTCAAGGATTTATTTCTAGGAAGACCCTCATAATACCTATCTAACTGAAAATTTATGTTATTCTTATACAATTATCATTTATTTATATATAAGGGAAATGTTAAATAATATATTTTTTCCTAAATCTTATTATCAAGGTTTCTACAAAATATGATTTGATACTAAATAAAGTGACCCGATCTGGAAAGTCTGGATATGGGGTCAAATACGATTACATGGGCATAAGATACAAGTAAATTGCATTTGAAATGACCAAATAGTTTAGTTTTCTAGGTTAACCAGATACATAAATGACTCTTGTTTTTAAAATAAGTAAATTAAATACCAAATAATTTTATTTCATGGATAAATTTATTCCATATAATGTAACCATTCATATCTTTCTTCATACACTACAACAAATTCTTAGGGATAGAAAACAAATGTAAAAGGAAAAAATCAATATGGTAAGTTGAAAAATTGAAAAACATGCTATTTAATCAATTAACTAAGAATTAAATACATCCATATATATGTCGACACAAAATATCATGGATAATAATAACATAATCAAAATGAATACAATGATTGATTATTGAATTTCTTGTCTCCCAGGCACATGATACCTTGACCATAAATATTGTTTAAAATGTTCTAGGTAAAAACCCATTAACTTAGGCTAGCTAACTGATTTCATCCCATGAGACAAATGACGTATCGAGGGGATTTCATTAACTGGTCCCCAACTCATAGTCTGTTCTATAAGGGTTCCTCCACCCTTTTCTTGCATATCCAAAGCATTATTGACTAATTGATTTAAATTAATAAACAAAGTCCCTTATCAAATATCTGTATTGATTAAAGGATATATATTTATAAATATTTCTTCATTAAATAAAATAGCATCCAAAGTAAGCACCATATGAAAATTGGTATAGGTTTTAGGAAATAATCATGTACATGAATCATTATATGTATATTTAGGTTAAATTCAATTTCAAATGATCATAAGAAATTTAATATTTCAAGGGGACAAAAAACGAATCAAGGAAGTGAATGTGAATAATATCCTTTTCCAAATCAGTCATAACACATCTAGTGGAAGAATAAAGATGGTATCAATAAAACATATCCCAAGTGGAGTAGGAACAAAGGGTTTATGTCATTGATGAATATAAATACAATAAAATATATTTTAAAAACATTCCTGAGGAAAATATATTTCTTATTTTGAAAAACATTTGAAAATATTTTTCATTGAAAATCACATTTAAAAATGTTTAATTTAAAAATTAACCATTTAAACGTTCAAGGTAATACACAAATAAATGATGGTTGGTAAATCTATACATGTCATATGAGGTAAAAAGAACATTCTTTGTGTATGGTAAAATTTTAGAAAAATTATTTTCTGAATAAGAAATAAGAATTTTCCTTTTAGAACATGGGTAAAATCCCTAGAAGGAAAATGGGTTTTAATGTCAGTTTTTAACCAATGCTTAAGCTACTGATATAAAAAATCGGAGTTTTGAAATTAGTTTTTATATACCCAAAAAATGTAATTAAATTAGATTTTTGTTATTGGTTTTGTAAAAAAAATCCAAATATACCAATCGGTATCAATTTTGATGTTGGTTTCAGTAAAAACTGATGCCAAAAAGTAAAAAATATATTTCTTTCATCGGTTTTTAAAAATAACGACACCATAAATAAATAAAATATTTTTGATATCTTTTTTTACAAAAAACTGATTCCAATAATTTTTATTTTTCATGTTTTATAAAATTTCCTAAGCTTAGATTTGATTGTTCCTGAATCTAAAATGGAGTTACAGATCAAAATTTCTGGTCATCTAAAGTTGAACATATGAATGTTTTGATTGATACTACTAATTTCAAAGAAAATATAAGAAACATGAATGAAAATCACATACAAAAAAATTAAATAAAAAAACATATTATTTTGAACATATTTCAATTTTTTTGGTAGTTTCTGTCTAATGGATATTTTTTTTATCATCATAAATTTTAGATTTAGGGTTGAACACATGCGATAATGAAAATAGTGCCAGATAGTAAATTTTACACCTCATTTGGTAAATCACATCCAAATGTTTTATATTTTTAACTCAATAATAAGAATAAATCATCATCTTAAGAAAGTTAATCTAGTTTTTTAGGAATGAAGGAAAATAATAATAAATAAATAAATAATTAGAATAGATACTGTGTTCAAATCATCAAATGAAGCTGCGTTGATGACTTGATTGAAGCAAAGATGTCAAAAATTTCAAAAATGATGAATGAAAGAGAATATTGATTTAAATATAGAAAACGAAAATATATTCAATATCATTTTATGAAAATTTAGGCAGGACATTAAAAAGATAAACGCACCCTATGAAAAAATTGAAATATTGATCCTGCATATTTTCGAATACTATTTGGCATTGGTTTTGTTTAAAACTGATGAGAAAAAGGATATACATTTGTTTTTTTGTGTCATTTTTTTTACAAAACTTCTATTAAAATACAAATCAATATCATTTTTGGTATTAATTTATAAATAAACTGATGCTAAAAAGTTAAAAAATTATTTTCGCGTCAGATTTTTTAATAACCGATGTCAAAATGTAAAAACATAAATATTTTTTATAATGTTTTATAAATTATACTAATCTTATATTTGATAGTTAGTATATCTAAAATGGATTTACGTCTTCAAATTTATGGCTTTAAAAAGTTTCACTTAATTAAGACTTCTCTTAGAGAAGATAAACTTCTGAAATCCATAACTTTTAATCTGTAACTAAGTTTTAGCTCCACTACCATTCAAATCGAAGATTAGGAAATAATATAAAACATAGTTAAAATAAAATAATTTTTATCTATAGTTTTTTTTTGAAAACCACCATAAAAAAGTATTTTTTCTAAAAATTTGGCGCCTGTTTATTAAAAAGAAAAACCCAAAAAATATCTCTAAACATATTTTGTATATGTTTATAAGAAACATACATCATATTTTTGATGTTAAAATTTATTTTTATACTAGTGAAGGAAAATGGGTAAAATTTTATTTAATAAATCATTTTATAATGGTAAGAAATGTTTTTGAAAACATTTTAATAGAACATGGTTTTTTGGAAGAAACTAGGTTGTCTGACTAAAGAAATAAATGAAGTTGGGTTTTCTTAAAAACATTTTCAAAAACATTTTGAATACTAAAGAGCGGTATAATGATACTATTACTTGAAAAGGGTCATGAATAACTATGTGAGAATAAAATGAAATTTTTTATTATAAAATTATCAAATAATTTTATCTAATTTAAATTAAAGTGTAAAAAAATCCTAAAAAATGATATTGTAACATAAACCCTTGAAAAGATTATAATATTAGAGTGAGAATTAATCAATTATTAGATTATGTTTATCCACTATAAATCCATATATAGAAGTGTAAATACAAAATTAGATAGTTAATTTTATTATATACATAGTCATGTAATATTAATTACAATTAGGAAGAAATATAACCAAATGAAAAGAAATTGGGTTATGAAATTCTTTTCCACTTGGTTACTTTTAACTAGAATCCCCTTAGATGAAATAATTCAAATTGAAATATAAAATATCATGTACAATGAATGAATCATTATATTATATGAAAAAATTGGAAGTATTTACACCATATATAAGAATTTAAGTGCAAAAAACAAAGTTATTATTTCAATATAACACTAACAATTATGAAAGTAAGTGAGATTTCAAATATAATCATTCACAATGTTCTCGATGAGAATAATCATTAAATATTCCAAAGTGTCCCATACCACTTTAAAACACTTGAATCATAATCACCACGAAGTAATAACATTAACTGAAACATATAATATCATGAGAATAAAGAGATTCCTGAGATAACATATCAAATGGAAGTATTTATACCATATAAAAGTGAATTGGTGCCTAATAACAAATTAGTCTTAATTGAATTTAAGTTGAGATGAAATGTCTTATTTTGTGTTTCCTTTTGGGTAAAAGTCACTTAAATATTTATATAATGGGTTTAAACATGTTACTAAATTATAAAATAACCATTATGATATTTATAATTTCATATATATTCTTATTTTAATAACTTATTACTCGTTTGTTAATAACCTTTCATTATTTTAACTATTTTAGGTATTAATTTCCTAGTTTTTAGAGTATGTTTTGACATGTCATTTGTTACTCTTATTAATAATATCACATTTTCATCATATAAAGAATTTAAAACATGATATAAATATCATATATATCCAGTATATATGTATTTATAAAAATATATTATATTTGGAGATAATAAATGAAATGCACTATTCATGGAGACAGTATGTCGTACATACGCATGAATGTTACTTTCATTTCTTTTTCATATTAAAATATTTAAAAGAAATTTATATATATTTTTTATAATTAAAATTTCATATCTGTCATATAATCTACATATTTTAGTTAAAATTATCATTTCCATTTATAGTGTGAATGACTCGCATTGCTTTGAGGGGCGGTAGTCCACACTTCCACATATGATGTTATCGTACTTACACAAAATGAAAATTATAAAGGTATGTGTTATAAAAGAATTAAATAAGAATAAATACTTAATTAATATCATATATATCATATATAAACATATTTTCCATCATAATGTCCACCAAAGAGAGGTTGTAATGGAAAAACGAACAACTTCATTTCGTAAGGAGTAAGTTTTCTATACACAAGAATGGTACATTCATTAACCATTAGATGTAATTGTGTGTGATTGTAGGTCGACCCCTTAACATAAAAAATATCATTATATTTATGATACTAGTTTTTTTATATAATCATGGAATAAGAAGAGTTGAGCGGTGGATAATGGTAATAAAACTAATGAGTATGAAGAATTTTGTTACCACTTATTTGGGTAAATCCTTTTGGTTTGCATTAAAGGGATTCCTTGGGTGGATTTATTCCTATGGTGAGGCCTATATTATGTGTTAAGGGATGTTGATGAGCTATTTGGGTAGAGTTTGGTAGATCCAAAGTATCCTGATAGGTGTGAGGAAGTGAAAGGTGTGAGGGACTTTTTATAGTAGAGATGAGTGAAACACTTGTAAATTTTTGTAAAGAGAATTCCACCTATGTTTTTCCCATTTCAAGTGGATAAAATAATGGTATAAATTTTATAAAAGATAGTATAAGGTTGAAATATTTCTATAAAATATAATTTGGACATGTTTCTAGGTCATTTTGACCTTACAATTAAGATTTAGTAACTTGTTAAGATTTTTTAGAAAAGTGAGCTTTGGGGATCTTATAATAAGTAAAATTTGAATTATAATAGTTTGAAGGTAGGTAATTTACATTTATACATTTGTAGAATTGTAATTATATCATTATAGAGTTATAGAAAATAAAATAACTTCCTCGTTCAATCCTTTTCTTGCAAGTGCATTCACTAGGGAATTGGCCTCACGATAAACATGTGTGATAATATAGCTCTTCGAAGAATTTTTCTCAAGAAAATTAGCCCATTTTTTTATCAGTTTCCATGAATGGTGGACCTTCCTAGTTTTGGCAACTTTAAAAATTGTTGAAGAATCTCACTCAAACCAAATGTTTTTCTAGTTATTTTGACTTGAAACCATGAATACATTAATATGGCTAGTCATTTCTGATTCCTAGGTTGTTGCAATTCCACAATATATATATATTGATATTCAATAACATCTCCAAAAGATCCCTTGAAGATATAACCATAAAATTCTGGCCCTATATTTTCCCTCAAGGCCCTATCGGATTTTCATTTTTTTCCATCCAACAAAAGGAAGATACTAGAAAACCTCTAGTTTACAGTGTATTGGAGAATAATTTCCACGAACGTTCCTTATTATTAGATATTTGATGTATTTTACTAAATTTTTAGTGAACAGATTGAAATGAGTTAACATTATGATCTTCAATCACAATTTGGGAAATATATTCTTCCACATTGAATTGTGTCTGATCATGAATGGCTTTTCCAACACCTCTAGATAGTATGCACTAGTTCAAAAAAGGATTATTTGAAAATAATGGCAATCTACTTAGACATCTAGATGTCAAGTAGTGCAGGAAGAAAATAATTTATAGTGTTATTTATTATAATTTGGAATTCAAATAAATTAGACACAGATTACCACAATGAGGAGTCAGAGTGGGAGTAGAAAAATAAAAGGTCTACATTCTCACAGTTCTAGTGGAAAATCACACTCCTTTAGTACAGATAAAATCCATCCTGTTGAATATTAGTATAAATAGGTATTTTATTAAATTAAATTCACAAAAATAGAGTAAACCTATAACGGGGAATTAATTTTTTTGTGAGGTTTCTAATCCATTTGTGAGGTCCCTAAACAAGGTTTTTATAGAAGTGTTTTGAGTCAAGTTTCCCATTCAGAGCCAACTCCTAAATCAGGATGTCTTTTGGGTTTAGAAAATCATATCTTGAGATGGCTTGCATAATTTCATATAGAAATATATTTAGGTTGTTCATATGGTCCCTTATATATATACTATAATCAATTCCTTGGTTCGTAGAGATAATATCATACATGACAGGGCTTCGAACCCAATTATTAGACTAAAAATTGAGAGGGGATTTAACACTAGCCATCCAATGAGCATGCATAAAAATATTCTAAGAAATATCCTTATGTCTAAGCCATACCAAAGATTCCATGTTACAGGTACTCCATGAATTTAATTTATCAACAATCCTAAGTATAAGAAAAGTTAAAGAGTCTTTGTCATTTTTAATGATCTTCCAAATGAATTGGGTCTGAAGGGACTGATTGAAAAGTATCAAATTTATGATGTCAATACCCCCAAGAGCATAAGGCATGCATCACAACTTCCTTGAGATGGTGATAATATTTTTTTCTAGTATAATTCCACTCCAAATGAAACTCATCATCAATATATTGATGGATTTCTTGACCTAGGATGTCCAGTAGTAAACCATGAATGGGTAAACTACCTTTGAGAAAATCACAAGCTTGACAAGTCAAGCTCATCCATAAAATTATATGGATTTACCTTTCCAGGAGGCTATATTACTTCTAAACTGACTCATAATGTTGATGAATTGAGAACCATGTGGTCTTCCCCAAAACATGGTAACACCCAGATAGCTAAAATGAAGAGAGGCCATTCTTATCCCCAAGTCATTTATCATACTAAGCTTTCTTGATGTCGATATGTTCAGGCCAATGTAAATGAAAGATTTTCTCTAACTGACTTCCTAGCCTAAAACGTCTTCATAGTGTAGGATATATTTTTTGATTTTTTTTATATTCATCTTATATCCTAGAGTAAAAATTATTATATCATTAGCAAAAAATTGATTAGATGGGGCTAAAATACCTCGATCTGAGCTGATAGTTTTTAGATCATAATTGTTTCCCATGTGTTTTAATATCTTAATGAGATAGTCTTCAGCAATGGAAAAAATAATAGTAGAGAGGGGGTCTCCTTGTATCACCCCTCTTGAGCATTTGAAGTAGCCCTTCAGGGAACCATTGATTAAGATAGATATGCAAATATATTCAAGTAGTACTTTAATCCAAATAAAAGATTTTTTATTGAAGCCAAAACTCAAAAGAACATTTATAATAAATCATCACTCAAAAGTATCAAATGATTTTTTGACGTCATGATTTAGTGAAATTTTTCCTTATATTGTATATTTCATTATAATATTCACACATTCAGATGTAGTAATCAAGAAATATTGAATTATTCTTCCTTTAATAAAGACAATTTGATTCCATGAAATGATTTTGTTTGATATCCAAGCAAGTATGTTGGTTATAATTTTTTAATTATTTTTTGTATAGTAATGAAAATATCAACTGTTTTGAACTGGATGATTTTTCTTGCATTTTCAACATTTTGAATGAAGGAAATAAACTAGTAATTGAAGCATTGAGTGATAGATCCACCTTGTAAAAAAAGAATGAACAAATTGCTAAATATTAAGCTGCATAACCTCCAAAAAATGTTGACAAAAATTATTTGTTAATCCATCTGATCTACGAGATATTCCCTTGCTAAGGCCAAATGCAACATATTTAATTTTTATGTCCATATGAGATGATGTTAGGAGAAAAATATCAACCTTGGTGAAAAGATTTGTAATGATTCCTTCCATAATATTCACATTCCTTGATAGTCCATTGAATAGATTCTCATTAAAAAAAATGTGATTTTAAAGTGAATATCTTTTATTGAAAATTTGGTCTCTATCTTTCAAAAAAAAGAGGGTATTTTTATCTCTTATTTATCTTTGGAAATAATTGAAAAAAATATTATTTATATCTTCATCCTTAACCCACATGGTTATGAACATGTATTTTTTCGTGTTTACTTTTATACTGATAAGATTTTATTTCTTGGAAGATATTTATGACACTTGATTAACACCTAAATGGATGTTTTCTTTAGTGATGGCCTCATTAATGGAATGAATATAATTATCTAGGGAATCAATTTCATCATCAAGATGGCTAAAAAATTTCATGATCCAATATTTCATAATAGATTTTAGATTTTTCATTTTAAAGATGCAATCAAATGGGTTTCCATTATAATCAGTCCCAAACCAAGTTTCATGGACAATTATATAACATTTACGGATGTATGAAATGGACTTAATGAATCTAAAAGGGATGGGAAGATACTTTTAATTTCCATGTAATCTCACCAAGATAGTGTGATGATCGTAGTTATGATTTTACAATGTGATACATGAAATAGATCTCCAATTTGCAAGAGAATCATCATTAACATAGGCTCTTTCAATCCTTCTAGATCTCACAACATTCATATTCCTTCTGTACCAAGTTTATTTTTCCCTAAATATATTAACATCAGTAAGGTATGAATCTGAAACAAAAGAATTTAACACTTTGATGGAGGCAAATCTGAAATAAGGACTCATTGTTTCATCAGAATGAAGAGTATAATTAAAATCACCATTGAGAAACCATGACACTGTGATAGAGATTTAGGGGCCCTTGATTTTAGACCATATATATCTTCTTTCAGTGTAGTTATTGAAATAATTTATGAATGTGTATAATATTCTCTTATTTTTTAGAGATAGATCATATGATACATTGATCTCTTTAATAAACTATTATGGTATTATCCACTGAGTTGTGAAAAAGATTCAAAATTATATCATGTGTGGTAGAGGCTTCAGTTATTCTTAGAATACGATAACTATTGTTTACAATGGAATTTTCTTGGTTGGGGAGTTTTTTTAGATAATCTACATCAATTAAATAATTTTTATACTTACCATCATGTATCCTTAAAGAACATTTTGTTTTGGGGTTTTCCAAGCCTTGTAAGTTCTAGAAGAGTCTCCTCATTTTGACCTTATTTTGGGGGTGCATTCCCCCTTTTCTTTAACCTCCATTTTCATGTTTATATCATATTTTCATTATTTTTTCTTTCAGCCTGAAGAAGAAAGTACTTAATCATTTGTAGCATCACCTTTGTGAATGTTTACTATGTAATTAATCTTTCTGGATACTCCTCCTAGTATAATTCCCAATTCTTTCTTGTTCATCAATTTTGTTTCTTGGGTTTAGTCCAGCCTATGTTCTATTCTATTTTAACCATTAATAGCCAACTGAGTAACTGGGACCTGCTGATGCTCTTGGATTTTTCTTGACCCCTATTCTAACCTAATTTAACTATAAATTTCCAGTAAAATAATTTCTTTAATGTCGTGTGAGATTATCTCAACCATGAATTCATGATCTTGTAGAGAGAATATAATGGAGAAAATATCTAATGATAAACACAGTAAAATATCAACACCATTATCCTCTATATAACCCTACTTGATATAATTATGTAAACACAATTTCATCCTATGGTCATTCTATGATAAATTTATAATTCCTTCATTACATTGAAAAATCAGTATCCAAAAATTTACTTCAATACCTAAAGCACAAAAATATACTTTTGAAGGATCTTAATGCCCATTAAAAGGTGAAAAGTCTAAATATTAGCCTCTAACTATTCTCCAAATCTAATATAGTTAATACATTAATCTATTAACCTTAAAGGTAATTTTATAGGTTCATCCTTGTTATTTATTCTTAAAATTTATTAACTAAAAATAATTACATATTAACTAGAACATTGTGTTTGTCAGTGGTTGGCATGAAACACATATCGTCCTTCGGTCATTAGTTCAAGACTTGTGGCCTTTTCGAACATGAATGGTTGTCACAAACATACATGTTTTCCTTTTCTAAAAGAAAATTAATATAATTAATATAATATTTTAAAAATGTGATGTAAATCCATAAAATATGGTTAATCACTAAATTTAATTTTAACTAAGGTTTTCAATACAACCATAATACATAAATGCTTTATCTGTTTTATTTCAACATAGATCCTTATTTAGACTATGGTTTAACCAAGGTCAATAATTTTCACTATCTATTCAAATCCTTCATAAAGGTTTTGAAAGTAAATATGAATTATACTATGTATAAATTAAGGGAGTTTCAAACCAGGTGTGTATTAAGGCATGTTGTTAGGTACCATGTTATGTCGAGTCAGGCGCGATGTACCTTGTCATTTTCGTTACCCTATAACAACCCTGGTATTTATCACACATTAATTCATGTTTTATTACATAAAATATCACCTAATACAACCCAAAATATCCATGGGTATAGTATATTTGGGAAATTTGGAACATTACTTAACAAATTGAAACATAAAAAGAAACATATTTATTGAAAACTTTTTTAACATGACCAAAATGGTCATTCGTACTTAACACTTCATGGGATTGCATGAGGACATACATATGAAGAGGTGAGATATAAATCCCAGAAATAGAATAAAAAATTAATAAAATGAGGAATAAAATACATATTACATAATAGGAATATCAATGGAGCATAAAAATAATATCAATAATAAGTCATGATATAGCATGATAATCATAAGATGGTAAATGTATAAACAACTTCAAACACAGCATCATAAACATGGGTCAAGGATAAACCATCCAAGAAATCATTGTGTATAAAATTACAATAAAGTAATTAGGTACACCTATATCCCACCATGATGTACCATTATACTTAACAGTACCCAATGCATTATAGCACTATTTAATTCTGGGTGCACCAATCACATTCTTTTCATTCTCATGCTTAAGTGTTCCACATAGATCATATAACATGGATTCATTCAACATCATAATTTATTCCATGATAAATGAATTATGAATAAATACATGTAAGTCCCAAATAAATAAGTATATGGTCTTAAATGTGAATACCCTTAAAAGATAAATGGGTATGGTATTCATTATATAGTTATTTTGGCATGGAAAATCATGGTGAAATTTCGGTAGTATGAAGACATCATGTAGAAATTCATAAAATATATTAATGAGATATAAAGTGGAATATCATAATTTAGACATGAAATGGATTGTAAGAGGGACATGTAAATACATTCCCAACATATTTAATTTGAAATATAAGGTATATTATATTCAAAGAAACTTTAATATAAAGGAGAAAGGAAAGAACCCTAAAAAAATTTCGGCATGGTAATGGGTTTACAAAAAGGTTCTTAAGAGGGTAAAATGAGATTTAGAAGAGATATCATACTTTATAAATCAAATATAAAGTAATTGGAATATTTAGTAACATAACCTAACATAGTTAAAAAGAAAATTAAAATACATAACATAAAAGGAATGATTGCTAAAAGAGTAGGGTGGAAGATCCCTTACGGAATATCATCATAGTAAGGGCTTAGATAAAGTTAAAAATGAGAGAGGATAAATAATATATCATTAAGATAAAATCAATTAGAATGGAATATAATAATATTAAATTTATCACAATATAACCAATTTAAATTATAAATATTAATTTCAAGGAGGATTCTTGAATTGAAAGATGGAGAGGAAAGTGAGGTTCAATTACTTGAATGTGTGACCCCAATAGCTTGGTATTGGATACTTGGGAGCTTAGTGGAACCTTTGGAGGAAAATAGGGAGTATGGGGAAAAGTTTTTTCTTTCTAAAAATAGTTTTTGTGAAGATAAATGGGATATTTGTTGTTTTTATATAGGAAAGGATGGGGATTTCTTCATTATTTTGTTTTTGGAAACTACATGATAAAATATTCAAAACCACAAAAAATCCCTTTCTTCCCATTGTTTCTACCAAATTGTATTTGAATAAATTATTTTATAATGAATATGTCTGAATATAGTAAAATATTTCACTTTCTAATGTGGAGGTGAGTCACACTTTCAATGAAAAAAATTTAAAATATTAAAATATTTTATAAGTTTGGAGGATTCACTAATGATTTATAAAATAAATAAAATAAACATAAAATAGATTTATTTTAATAAAACCATTATATTTGGTCGTGTAAACCTTTTTTTGTATTTATTATATCCTTATTAGGCCTTTATAATGTCATAAAACACGATGTATAAGTATACGATATTTAATTTTTAACAAAAATTTGATTGTCTCATAAAATTATGAAAAATGAACTATTATATAATTTTGAAATCCTGATTCTAGAAATAATATTCATTTTACCTAAATAACTTTATAAATATTTTTATTTTAACTTTTAAAAATAAAAACCAACATTTATTGAAAATTTATGGGTTTTGACAATAATAGTTTTTGAACCATAAGAAAAATTACATTTTACTTCATAAATGTTATATGTTCATTTATATTCAATAAAATTTTTTATTAGTAATAATTTATTAATATATTGTTTATTTCAAAAATCCATTAATTCAATAAAATATATTTCTTAATTGAATTTGAATATTAACCAAAAATAAAATTTGTTCTTTAAAAATAATTTACAAATTAACAATAATAGGATGAAAATATATCTATTACAAAATAATGTACATGTTACTATTTTTAGGGTATTGATAGATATTCTTTTATTACAACATCATATTCCTTAAGAGTAAGGTGTGTGATGGTGGGGCTTTCTTGGCATTATTCGGAGAACATAGTTTGGTTCATGGTATCGATGAGATTGAAATTCTTTTATAAAAGTTTTCTTTAATGATTAAGTTATTGGAACTCATCTTGGTATTGTTCTAGGGAAAGCCTATAAATTCTATCTCCCTTGTGATCTTGGATAAATGGTCTTCGTAGGGTATGATCTTACTAGTTGAGGCCATCACATTCATTGTTTCCTTCAAAATAATTTTTTAAAACCCTATATTTATAATAGTCATTTCATCATTATTCAATAGATATATTATCAATGGTAAATATTCTTATTGGTTATTTAAATCCAAATGGATATAATAAAATAAAATAAGTGCATGTGTTTTCTATTTGATTAAATCAAATAGGTGAATTTTATTCATAACGGTTTGGGTCATTACAATATTCCACCCTCAATTTTTTATTTTCCCATGCTAAAACATATAAGGGTAACTCTACTTCATCACTTTCTTTGATTCCCACATTACTTCTTCAAACTTATGGTTTCTCCATAACACTTTGATGAGGGGAATTGTCTTATTTCGTAGAAATTTGTCTCTATGATTCAATATCTTCGCCAGCTTCTCCTCATAGGAAAGTTAATTATTTAATGGTAACACCTCTATATTGAGTACATGTGATGGGTAGGCTATGTACTTTTAAGAGGGATACATGGAATACATCATGTATTTGAGACAGGTTTGGTGGGAGTTCTAGTTGATAGTCCACTACTCTGATGCAATCAAGGATCTCAAAAGGGATGATATACCTTAGACTAAGCATTAACTTATTCCCAAATATCACCACATTCATTCATATGAATATGAATATGAATACCATGTTTCCAACATCAAACTCTAGTTATTGTCGACAATTGTCAGCATAGCACTTTTTTACTATGAATATACTTGATGTGTTGTTGAATGGTCTTACATTTTTTCACAATTTCCATGACCCTTTCAGGACCAGGAAATTATTGTTCCCCAACTTCATCCCAGTATGAAAGTGTCCTTTACCTCTTCCCATAAATGGATTCATAAGGATCCACTTGGATGCTCGAGTGGAAACGTTTTTTGTAAGAGTACTTGACCAGATTGGGATGTTCATACCATCCTCCTTTTTATTAGATTGGGCATGCTCTCAATATTTAATCATGTTTTTAGATATTTAACTCATATTATAAATTATTTTGAGGGTGATAAGCCATAATGAAGTTCATATTAGTGTTTATATCTTGCTGAAGACTTTTCCAAAACATAGAGATGAATCTTGGGTCTCAATCAGATACAATCGATAGGGGTACTTCGTGCATCCTTACCACTTCTCTGATGTATATCTATTCCACTTGATCCAGTGATAAATCCTATCAAATCATAATTCAGTGTGTAGTATTTATAAGATTATCAACAATAACCCAGATAGCATTGTTTCCAGGGTGAATATAGAAGGTTGAACAATGTGTATTGTCCAATAGTTCCTTCTTTAGCTCAGGATTTGATGTAACACATAGTCTTGACCCAAATATCACAATTCCTTATTCATTAATAATGAACTCTGATGATTTCCCTTTTCTTATGGTTCCCACTTTCTTTTAAATTCCCGTATCATTTTTTTGATCAAACATTACCTTTAAATAATAGACGGTTTAGAATGTATTTTTGAAAGGATTGATTATGTTCATTTCTTTATGATTCCCATGTCTATACTCTTCAAATATAATAATATCATATCCTTATTAGTTCTCATTGGTGATATAATTGTTGTATCCTTTATACTTAGAGAATCCACTTCTTTTTTCTATTTCCCATTATGGTAGTGGATTTAGAAGTCGTAATCCTTGATGAGATCTAACTATATTTGTTGATTCATATTTATCTCTTTTTATGTTAATATATATTTATGACTTTTATGTTTTGTATATATTTCATACTTATCCCGAAATATATAATTCCTTATAATTTTCAAATCTAAGATAAATTCTTCTAACACCAAAGCATGTGTTGGATACTTTTTCCCATGAATTTTTCACTACCTTGAAGCATATGATATGACTTTGTCATTTTACATCAATACACAGCACAATCCTTTCATATAATCATCACTAGAAAATTAAGAAAAGTTTCCCACTTGTGGGTACTGTGAGCATAGGGGCAGTTCTAAGACATTTTTAAACTCCATGAATATTTATTCACATTCATCATTCCAAGAAAATTTGACTCCCTACCCAGATAGCTTAGTAAGAGGGTTTGGAATTCATGAGAAAATTATCACAAATCAAAGATAATATCTAGATAACCCAAGGAAACAATGGATATCTGTCATAAATTTTGGCCTCAACCATCCTCTAATTTATTTTTTCATTTAAGGATCCATAGATATCCCATTACTTTTGATTATATTCCCCAATAATGAGACTTACTTCAACCAGAACTCATAGTTATTGTACATTCAATAGAGCTTCAACTATCAGAATGTCTTTAGCATGTTGTTCAGATGCTCCTCATGGTCCTCCTTTTTTTGGAATATATTAGAATATAATCTATAAATACTACCGTGATTTTTTTAGATAATATTTAAATACTATATTCTTCAATTACGTGAAGGTTGATGGATTATTAGGGTCTATGAATTGTATCACAATGAACTAATAGTTCTCATACCTTGTATGAAAAGTAGTCTTGGTGATATCCTTCTTCTTTACCCTGACTTTGTAATTTCTTGACCGTAGATCCAATTTGGATAAGTATTGTGCTCCGCATATCTTTTCAAACAAGTAATCAATCTATGAAAAGGATACGTTTTCGTTATCATGGTCTTGTTGAGCTCATGATAATAAATAAAAATGTGTATTGACCCATCCTTTTTCTTGATGAAGAGGATAGGTGCACCCCATGGTGATGCACATGGGCATATAAAAACTTTATTAAAATTATCCAGTAGTTGTTTATTTAGATCCTCATGTTCCACAACAGCCATCTTATAAAGATTCTAGGATATTGGAAACACCAAATATATAATCTCGATTAAAAATACAACCTCCCTTTTATTAGGAAGACCTGGAAATTCCTCTGAAAATACATTAATGAATTCCCTCACAATAGGCATGTATTCAAGGATGATCCATTCCTTAGACTCAATCATTTGATCTATATATGCTTTCTCATAGGGAAACAATACCCATTCTTGAGATGATGGTTTTAAAGAATATTCAGCCTACACCTTTCACTTGT
Organism: Viscum album; assembly: GCA_963277665.1. Taxonomy (NCBI): domain Eukaryota; kingdom Viridiplantae; phylum Streptophyta; class Magnoliopsida; order Santalales; family Viscaceae; genus Viscum; species Viscum album. The sequence goes on along the minus strand of OY728161.1, from coordinate 1,541,267,590 downwards.
ATAGAATCATGGGTCAATTCATTATATGGAGAGTGATTTACCTATTATGGAAATTTATGTTGGATATATATAAGGAAATCTAATCCCTTACCATAATGGCATAAAATTATACTAAAGGGATTATGGAAATATTATCTGGGAAGTTAATCCCACAAATGTTGATAGGGGAGGAGTTATATACATGGGATGAAATTATTTCCCCATTTTATGTTTTCACCGACATCTCTACTTCCATGATTTTTTGTGGTGTTTGGATTGTTCTACAAAACTTTCATGATATAAAAGAATGTATAGAACTATAGATGATAACCCTACATTTCACTTTTTGATTATGGTTCTGCTATATCCAATATAGACTAAAGGATGATTATTTTTAAACTATTAAAACCATAAATGGGAATCTAATAACAGTAAAGAGATTATGTATAAATTACATGTATTTTATTAACCATAAATTTATAGGATTCAGTCTATGTTATCCAAGATCTATTTCCTAACATAAGTTCTTATAGGAATTGTTTCCCTTAATAATGGTTCTTATCTTGCTTATCAATTTTCTAAATAATATCCCCCAGGAGTATCAAACTATGTGCTTAATTAGACTTATTGTCATATACCAGGTTACCCCATGTTAGGCCCAAAACACATTGTCTGGTTTTTTACCCCTTGGTATATCTATGCCAAAACCACACCCAATTATAGTATCCAGAAAGGGATTTATTTTCTTGATAAACCACTTACTCTATAATTACAAAAAATTAGTGATGCTCTCTTACACATAATCTTATATTTAATGTTTTTTACTAGGTTTTTCTATTCCTAATCCCAAAAATAATTAAACATATCCTATAATACCAACTATAACAACCCTTATCTTTATTACACATTACTAAATGTTTTATTACATAAAATTACACTTAATACAGCCTGAATTATTGAGAGGTCTAGTGTCTTTGGGAAATTAAGTGCATTACAAAACTACTTGAATCATTAAAATCAATATCTGTATTGAAAAAATTCTTTAACATGACTGAAATTTTCCTTCATGCATTGGATAACCAATGAAAATACATAAGAAAAGGGTGAGCTATAAAGAACAGTAAGGTAATAAACAAGGAATAACATGAGGAAGACAACACATGTCATACAATAATAATATGAATAGATCATAAAAAGAATATGAATAGTAAGGCATGATATAACATGATAATTATAGCATGGAAAATATGGAAACAACTTAAAACATTGCATCATAAACATAGGTCAGGGCTATACCCGCCAAGACATCATGGTGGAAAAAAGTGTCATAAAGGAACTTGGTACACCTATATCCCAACATGACGTATCATGGTATTAACATTACCTAATGCATTAGAGCGCTACATATTTACGGTTGCACCCATCATATTTATTTCATTACCATGATTAAATATTCCACCTAGATCATATGAAATGGATTCATTCACAATAATAATTTATTCCACGATTAAGGAATGTGGAGTATATACATATAATTTCCAAATCAATAAGTATATATACATAAAGCTTAATACCCTTGATAAATAAACTGGTATGGTATTCATTACATGATTATTTGGGAATGGAAAATCACAGTGCAATTTTGGTAGTATAATGGCATCATGTATAAATTCATAAAATGGGACGATGAGAGAGAAAGGGGTCTCTCGTCATTTAGATATAAAATGTATAGTAATAGGTACATGTAAAGACATTACCCAACATGAGTAATTGGAAATAGAAGCAATATAATATTCAATGAAACATGAAGATAGAGGAGAAAGGATATAACCCTTACAAAATTTCAGCATGGTAATGGTTTTACAAATATGTTCTTAGGAGAGTAAAATGATATTTAAATGGGATATCATAATTTATACATCAAATGGAAATTTAGGGGGATATTTAGAAACATTGCCCATCATATGAAAAAGTAAATTAAAAAGGCATAACATAAAAGGAGTTCTTGATAAAAGAGGAGGGTGGAAGATCCCATAGGAAATTTCATCATAGTAACATCTTAGATGAAGTTTAAAATGAGAGAGGATAAATAATCTCTCATGTAAATAACATCAACTGTAAAATAATATAATCATATTAAATATATCACAAAATTGCTACTAAACTTGATTTGATGCTAACTATAATGACCTGGCCCTAGAAAGCTCAGGGCCAGTGTCTACGACCATTACATTAGCATAAGATAATATAAATTTCATACCAAAGGACAAACCAATTTAGTAGTCTTGGTAAACCAGATACATACATAAGACTTTTTTTACAAATGATTACACTAGTTACAACATAATATTTTTGGAGGATGGCTTTATTATATATAGGGTATCCATTCATATCTTTCTTAGTACACTTTAAGGGATTTCTGGGGAAAAGAAAACCAAATAATTATGAGCCTAAATAATCAGTGAGGGTAATGTACATTAGAAAAAATAATTAATCAATATGGATAGTAAATAACTAAAAATGAATTCTATGTAAGAAATAAATAAAAAGTAAGTGAGGAAATACTATGGAAAGGTAAGTAACTCAAAGAAAAATACATTTGAATGACTATATAAGAAAAAATAAATATGGAAATATGATGACCTAAAACACATTCTATTTAATCATTGAATTGAAAATGAAATTATTCCATATATATTTAGATAAAAAATATCATAGATAATAATAACTAAATTCAAATGAAGATAATTATTAATTATTGAACATCATGTTTTCCAAGTACATGATACCTTTTACCATAATGATGGATTAAAATATACTGGTTAAAAACTTATTAGATTATTCTATTCAGCTGATTTAATCCCATGATACTAAACATGCATCATGGGGCTTGGAATAACAGGTCACCAACCCATTGGTCTTTCATTAAATAGTTCTCAAACCATGTATTTCATGTCCAACTCATTATTGAATAATTGATTTAAATTCATAAACAAAGTGACTTTTCAAATATCCATATTTATTAAAGGATATGGATTTATCAATATTTCATTAATAAATAAAATAAAATTCAAATTAAACACAATATGAAAAAATAGCTTATAGTTCAGGGAATAATCATATCCATCAAAAATGATATCGATATTTGGGGTCAATTCAATGTCAAATGATTATAATAAATAGAATATTTCATGGGTACTGACAAAGTAATCAAGGAAGTGAATGTGAATAATATCCTTGGACAAATAAATCATAAACCTTCTAGAGAAAGAATAATGATGGTATCAGTACAACATACCCCAATTATAGTAGAAATAAATGGTTTTTGTCATTAATTAATAGAAATACTATAAAATATTTTTTAAAAACATTCTTGAGGAAAATATCATTTTTATTTTCAAAAAAAATTGAAAATATTTTTCTTTGAAACTGTCTTTTAAAAAAATATTTAAAAATTAACCATTTAAAGTTGAAAATGATGTTTCTTAGAAATGATGGTTGTTCAATACATACAAGATGTATGAGGTAAAAATAACATTAAATTTTCATAGTAAAATGTTATAAAAATTATTTATTTAGAAAGTGACAATAATATTCCATTGAAAACATGGGTAAAAGACAAAAAGGATAAAAAAATTACTTAATAAATAATTTTTTAATGTATAAAAAAATTGAAAACATTTTAATAAAACATGGTTTTTAAAAGAAAATAGGTTCTCTGACAAAAGATATAAATGAATTTGGGTTTTCCTAAAAAAAATATTATAAAATATTTTCATCACCAAAGATTGAAAAAATGGCCATATTAGTTTAAAATTTTCATGAATAAATAGAGGAGAATAAAATGAATGTTTTTATAATAAAATAATCAAATAATCTCTTCTGATAGAAATTCAAGTGTAAATAATCCTGAAAAAAAATATATTGTAAAGTAAACTATTAAAAATTTTATAATGTTACAGTGAAAATTAAACAATTAATTGATTATCTATATAAATTTTAAATCCACATAAAAAAGTGGAAATAAATCAATAGATAGTAAAGGTAATTATACACATAAATATATAATATTAATAAAAACAATGAATTTGTATAACCCAATGGAAAGAAATTGGGTTATGAAATTCTTTTCCACGTGGTAACTTTTAACACTAATCCCCTTAGATGAAATAATTCAAATTAAAACTGAGAATGTCATAAATAATGAATGAATCATGATATTATATGAAAAGGTGGCAGTATATACACTATATATATGAAATTAGGTGAAAAAAATTAATGTGACTATTTTAAGATAAAGTTCGAAATCCCAAAAGGAAGTCATATTGTAAATATAATCATTAAAAATGTTATCGAGGAAAATAATCTTTAAACATTCCAAAGTGTCACATACCACATTGAAACATTTGAATCATAATACTCATGAAGTATTAATATTAAATGAAACATAGGATATATCTATAATAAGGATATTAATGATATTACACGTCAAAGGGTAGAATAAATACCATATAATATTGAATTGGTGTGTAATAAAAAATAAGTCTCAATGGAATGTAAATTGAGATCAAATCCGTTACTTTTTATTTTATTTTATAGTGAAAAATCCATTGAAAAATTGTATAAGGGATTTAAACATGTTTATAAATTATAAGAGAACCAAACTAATATTTATTGTATCATTTATAATCTTTTTTTAATATCTTATTACCGGTTTGTTAATAACCATTCATTATTTAAACTGTTTCGGATGTTAATTTCCAAGTTTCCTGAGTAAGTTTTGACTTTTTATCTATTGTTATTATTAATTAGATAATGTTTTCATAATCTCCATAATGTAAAACATGATTTCAATATCATATATATCCATTATATATGTATTTATAATAATCTATAATATTTGAAGATGAGAAATGAAATACATTGTTCCTGGGGACGGTAGGTCGTACGTACACATGAACGCTACTTTCATTTCTTTATCATATTAAAAGAATGAAAAGAAAATTATATATATATTGTAATTAAAATATCATATCTATGTCATATATGTTACATATTTTTATTTAAAAAATCATTTATATGTTCCATTTATACCATGAACGAAGCACACCACTTTGAGGGGGCGGAAGTCCACACTTTCACAAATGATGTTATCATGTATAAAAAATGTTAAGTATATAGATATTTGTTATTAAAGATTTAAAGTGGAATAAATATATATTTAATATCATATATATCATATATTAACATATTTTCCATCATATTTTTCACCCAATAGAGAAGGTAATGTAAAATAACAAACAACTTCGTTTTGTGAAGTGGTAGTTCGTCGTACAAAAGAATAGTATATTTTTTACCCATTAAATGGAAGTGTGTGTAAGTATTGGTATAAAACTAAAAAATTATTAGTATATTTAGGATACTTTTTATATAAGAATAAAATAAGATGATTCAATAGGTGGAGAGTAGAAATAATACTAAAGATCTTGAGGAAGTTTATTACCACTTATTCGGGTAACTCCTTTTAGTTTTCACAAAAGGACTTCCTTGGATGAATTTATTCTCAAGTTGAGGCTTCTAGGATACGTTTAGATACTTTTATGATCTATTTGGGTAGATATTTTTTTATCCAAAGTTCCTTTATAGGTGTGAGGATGTGGGAGGGGTGAGTGCCATATTATAGTGGAGAGCAGTAGAACTCTAATGAATTTCTGGAAAGAGAATTCCACCAATGTTTTTCCAATGTAAAGTGGATCCACTAATGGTAAAAAGTTTATTAATGGGATTATAGGCTAGAAATATCTCTATATAATGAATTTTTGACAAGTTTATAGGTCATTTTTTTCTTATGTTTAAGGTTGTGTCCCCTATTATGCTTAATTTCACCGTAATAATTTTAATTAATTTTAATTAATTTCACTAATATTTTTTGTAAAAAAAAATTCAGAATTGAATAAATTATAAATTATTATTCTTCTAAATATGTAATCTATTATTAAAAATTCTATTTATAGAATTTGTAGGAATTAATTTAAATTTAATCTTGTAGACCTGATGAAAATGTGGGTTTTTAAATTAAAAACATTCAACATTTTTCTAGTTCTTCATATCCAATTTCATTATTAAATTGATTAAAATGAGATAAATTAAATTAAATAATAAAAACTTAATCTAATTAAACTATAAATCCAATTTAAAATATAATTTAACCTTATAAATAAATTATACCAAAAAATAGTTTTCAGTTAAAATTAAGTATTTTTCACTATATATCAAATAATGAAACTTCACTAAAAAAATAAAAAAACATTGTCCTAACCGAATTTTTCTTTAAAAAATTTCAAATATTAATTATATTTTAACATATAATATAACGACCAAATGTTTTTCAATGGAAATTACCTTCTCATAATTATTTCATAACATCACATGAAAACACAACATAATAAACTACTAAGTGCTAAGTGACCTTTAAACGCAATTTTTTCACTTCTGTGTTTGGAATTTTGAAAATCTGGCATACACGGTAGTAATCAGTAAGTTATTTGGAGTCCGATAAGGAAAACATAATATTTGGTGAATAGTAACCTACCCTAATTAATAGTAACATACCCTTGTGAATAGTGATATACCCTAATGAATAGTAACCTCACCTATGGTGGTATAAATATAATATTCCAGTTGGAAGTACGATATAAAAATATTTTAGAATAAGTTAATGAATGTTTTAAAACTGGTTTTGATAATAAATTATTATTTAAAAATAAATATAAAAATAATCATATTTAGAAAATTATTTTTGAAAAATGAAATTCATTTTTGGATTCAACATGTCAAAAAATTGGTAGGGTGAAGTTGTGGGATTTTTCTGAAATACACGAATTTTTTATGAATAGTAGAATCCGATAATTCACAATAAATGCTAAATAATGGATTAATTGAGTCGTTGATGATGTTCTGCTGATGTAATCCCACTTATTTTGGGATCACTTGATAAAATCACTATTCTTAGTCATGGAATACTTACTATTTCTTGTCTTTGGAAGAAAAAATAAATTAATTATTATAATATTATGATATCCCTCCTCTCCTCCACTATAACCCACCCCCCCTTCACTCCCTCTTCTCTCCACTCTTCTCAAGCCTTGTGCCTTTCCATTATTCAGCCCAAATCTCTCCCCAAGGTCCTACCCCACGTCCAAAAGCTCTCAGCCTCCTCAAAATACCAAAACCTCTCCCCTTAAGAGGTTCTCAAAGGAGCAAGTCTCAAGAGGTAAATTCCTCTTCCCAATTTATTCTTTTCTTCTAAGTTCTTTTCTTTTTTATTTCTTTCCTCACCTCCCTTCACCATAATAGTATGATAAATCTAGTAACATACATGTACTGGAATGTCTTCATGCTAGTGGTATATTTCATTATATTTTTTCCTTTCCCCACCCTTTTATTTCAAAGAAATGAAAGCACCGTTTGAGATGTGCTAATTTAACACAATCAAGGACAACGGTTTATCAATTTCTTTTATTATATTTAATTACGGTCATGAAACTATTTGTGTTATGATTGAACCAGATTATTCTATATGTAATATATCCTATTTTGGGTTCTGTAATCCTTTGGCATGAATGGAATTAATTTATAAATCAAAACACATTCTCTGTAATCAAATCCACCGATTAACAAATATGGTTATCTCTAAGATTATATATATAATAATTCAACTTCAATATATGTAACCTAATTAAAATTAAAACCATTTAATCTCCTGGATATTAACTAAAGAAAATAAATTCAATTATGGACAACCACTTTCATCTTGCATATAATCCAAACTTGAATATAAGTGAACCGATCTTTTAAAGCCAAGTAAACAAACGAGTCTGAACAAGTACAAAACACCAACTTGAATTTAGAAGAGTTTCTGGGCTTATTAATTAATAATCCTAATTTTTTTATTCAGGTCGTCAATAACAAGTACAAAACACCAATGCATTTAAGGTAAGGGATCCTCCCCTTTTTACTCTTAATCAAGATTGTTTTCTATGTTATTCCTTTTTGTGTAATACCAAGTGATGGGGTACATTTATACACCTTCCCCATACTTCTCTAATGTTTTATAAGTGATTAGAAACCATTTATCTCTCTCATCAATCCCTCTTATTTACACCTGATTCCATGCTAATAAACCATAATGAATTCTACCCAAACTTCCCTTATTCCTTCGGGTTGCTCTATCTTTCTTTTTACCAAAATATATTTTTCCTTTATTTTTATGTAGAACTTAAAAATTTTGTTTATATGCTCAAAAATCATGTTCTAAGATCCATATCTCATTCTCTTTTGGGGATATAAATTCTTTTAATTGAATCTCCCCTTGATACTTCCTAATAAGCACACTCATTTTAAAGGTACTTCCCAAACTTTTACCCAATTTCAAGTGCACTCTATCTTCTGTTTTAAGACACAATTGTCTTTGTAAATTCTGTGTTTTTATTATGAAAACCTTCTTGGTTCAATTCTGGTTTGATATAAAATAATGTCTTCTTTAATTTTTAAAAAGCTCTTTAGTATTTTCCTTAAAATCGCACAAAGATGCTTTAATGCTAATGCTTCTAAAATAAATTTCTCATATGTTTTCACTTATTTCTGACAGCACATACCATGTTATTTGCCTATTTTAACCTATGAAAGTCCATGTATTTTCTAATTCATTCCTTACATGGACACTTTCATAATATGCCATTTGGTTATGATTTATATCATGATTGTGGTGCCCAATTATTTATATGGGTACCCTTATGTTTGTGTATGGTTGATTATGTGTGATTATATATGTGGTAAGAATATTTATGTGTAAAGAATATTCATGAAAATTTTGAGATGGGTGCGCCCAGATAGCGCTCCAATGAATTGGGTAAGGATATGTCTCATGAGATGCGATGTGAAACAGGATTGGCAGTTAGCCTTGACCTGTACTGAAATGTGAAACGAGATTGGTGGTTAGCCTTGACCTGTACTAAAGAAATGTTTTATGATTCTGCCACATTTATATTATTCCATGTTTATATGATCTCAATCTTATATTAAATGATTTTATGAGTTTCATGCTTTGGATATCATTATTTCATGCCTCCTAACTCATGTGCTTGAGATGTATCCTTATGTTCATTCCCTTACTGGGATTTTTAGCTCATGCCTTTGTTCATGTGTTCCCCAGGGTACCCTATGCAGATATAAGGGCTCAAAGTAAGTTAGAAGCTCTTTATGGAGATTAAATAAAGATTTTTCTTTTGTCCCATGTTTTATGTTATATTTACCTAGTCTTCCAAGACACTAGACTTAACGATCCTTGGCTTGTACTCTGATTATTAATTATGCCTAAAATCATGAAATGTTTTATGTAAAAGGCCCACGTTTCTATATATAACATTTATAATTTTTTCAAAATTTTATTTAAAATAGGTTCTCCGTTAAAAGGTGGTAAAAGTGACTTCATAAAAATAATTTATTTTATTTGAAATATTGTGTTTGATCTTATCTAATTATTACCAAATATATTGGATTAATATAAAAAAATATTTCATATAATGTTATATATATATCTTAAATTAGTATCACTCACTAATTTTAATTAATTTAATATGTTACGATAAAATTCCCTTGTGGGGATAAAATATTTTTCTATAAAAATATTCCCTTTATATTCAATTCGTTCTTATATTAATTTCTAATTAATTTGTGACAAATTAATTAGTATTATATTTTTGTAAACCATATATTTTCAAAATTTAGTTAATATTATACATAATGGATAGTTTATTTCTTATTATAATATATAATAATATATCAATGATATATTATTTTCCTATAAAACCCATCCTTGTGTGTAATGCACTTCGTCATAGAAACTCTTTATTGCATTCGATGGAAGGTAACTCAATATTGTTTTCATTGAAATCTAAAAAATATAATTAAATTATTAAATATATTTTAACATTCAGGATATTATATTTTCTTATGAGTTTAGTGTTTCATGTCATACATGCTATTGAATACAAGGTTGTTGAATTACAATTTGGGGCGTTATAATGATGGGAATTTGTCCACCATGTGACATTTTCTTGATGGTTATAATTGGCTTATAATTATGTAATTTTTATTTTTCTATAACATTTATAGGTTTCCATGATCATATGATTAGAATTTATTTATTTTATGCCTCTATATGATTATTCTTGGGTTATGTCTTTTGTGTTATCATGTTATGCCTTATAACTCATATGTTATGCTCTATTTCCATATTTATTCCATTATTGGGATTTCTATATCACACCATTTGTTTATGTATTCCCTAGGTTATCATATGTAGTTTTTTGAGATAAAAGTGAGTTAGGAGCTCATTAAATTGATTCAAATAAATTCATTTTATTTAAATTTTACTTTGATGTATTATGAACCTAGTATTCAAAAGACATTAGGATTTTTAAATCATTGGTTTGTGTTTAAGTGGTATTTATGTTAAAAATAATGAATTCATATGTGTAAAAAGATTGTTTTTATTTATATACAAATGAAATATAACTTTAAAAATATATATTACCTTCATCGGCTATTGGGTGTAATAATCATATGATTGAACACAAATTTTTAAAAATAATGTAATTTTATCAAACTAATTTATATCTTTTAAACATGTTAGATCATATATAATTAAAATTATCAAGCCAAAAATTTATAAATTTTAACATAATGAAATTATAACACATGTTATACAACAAGGAAATAAAGAACAAAACATTCACTTATAAATCAAGGCATCCCAGCATGAAATTTTTTTATTTTATTAACTAAAACTAATTTCAATATTAAATAAAAAAATTAGGAAAACAGTTAAATTGTCTACACTTAATTTAAATTAATTATATTTATCCATGTACCGTTGCTAAACAAAATTTTAATAATTATTAGAGGAAGAATGTGTCACCTACCTATATTAGTTTTGAATGAATATTAAAGGTACAAAAGAAGAATATTTTTCACCACATAAGGGATTTATCATACCAAATTTTTTGAAAAGAAAATATTTAATTCTTCCCTAAATAAAAAAATTATATTATAGAATCAAATAATTTTATCTTACTGACACCATAATATACCTATTCTGACCCTATATAATTAAGAAAAATAAAAGGATCCGATTGATTCTATGTAAATTCCCCAACCCTAGTGTCATAGTTTGAATTTTTACTTTATTACATTATCACTAAATACAAAGAATCACTTCTTGATGGACTGAATAGTTTTGTAGTTTTTAATAAAGATATAAAAAATGAATCTCCCATTATTTTTGAAAGCATAAATTACAATATAATATTTTCTTTGAGAAAACATGTATTAACATTTTCATATTCCTATATATTAATCATAAAACACTTCATAGAATCCTAGGGAAAGGAAACATATGAAAGGGTTAATAACAGATGCATTTTAAGGGTATATATATAAAAAAATATGAAATAAAATAAATAAACATGAATATTATGACCATGATATACAATAATAAAATATTACATGTATCTAATATCAGAAAATAGTTGAAAAAATTCATGGATAAAATAAAAATATAAATAATCAAATGGATAATAATAAATATTTTTATAATGATTGAATGTATAATTCCAGGAATCGTAAACATAAAATCAAGGCCTTGTTCCAATACTTGATAAATTAATGGGTAGATCCTTAATTAAATACCCAAAAAAGAATTTCTCATAATACCTAATAATGAATTATGGGGATATAAAGGGCTCCTCCCATAACATACTAAGTAAAATTTACTCATCATATGAAATTATTGAAATATAAACAGTGTAATCATTCATATTGAAAAACTAGAATATGAAATGTAAATAATTTCCCAAATCAATAAAAGTTATCATAAATAATCCAATATATTATAGATAACAATATAAAAATATGACATCCCTGACAAATCATAATATTCAACAAAAAATTTTGACATATATGGATATACTTTAATAAGATCATAGGAAATTTTCATGAGGAAAATGTTATTTTCACTTTGAAATCTCTTATTTAAAGAATAAAATAATTTACAAATATTAAGGAAAACGTTTTATTTTAAAATAGCCGTGTAAATTTTAAAATAACTATTCAAATAAATTATTCTTTTAGATGGTGTTAAATTCTTTTCATGACATATAATTTAAAAAAAAATTCTTTCACAATTTATTAAAAAGGTTAAAAAGTACCTCTTTAAAAAAACATTCCTTTTAAACCATTTTTAAAAATTATATCATTGGTAAAAGTTTATTTTATAATTCATTTTATAATGTTAAAAAATTATTTTATACATTTTATGAAAAATATGAACATGAAAAATAAATATTCCCAACAAATAGAAAAACAATATCAGTTTTTCTTGAAGGCATTATCTTGGTATCTTGAGTACCAAAAGAGGGTAACATGAAAGTAAAAAATACTTGTGTATAGTAATAACCAAATTAATTAAAAATATTCAGTTTAATATATAAATATAAAATATTTTTCCCTAGTGGAGACATAAACATGAATAATCATGAATAATAATGAGATTTTGAAATAAACCTTTAGTTGGGGTCTAAATTCATTCATATATGTTCAAAAATCCAATATAATAAATGTATATTTATTTTTAATATATTAAAAACCATAATCATGTATATATATAAATTATTATTACCCTATATGATTTACATACTTTCTTCTATCACCTATTTATTATCAATTATTTGTTTAAATCACTATTTTGAAAAATAAATGTTTTATTTTTCATGTATGTTTTAGTTAGGTAGTTTCAGTCCTTGTACATTGATCATGGTTCCATCAACTAAAAAATTTTAATAATGATATTAATATCATATATATTTGGTATATAAATATTTATATAAATCAAAAAAAAAGATAAAAATATATAAATAAATTAAATCATTCATAGAGATGGTAGGTTGTATATACAACTGGATGATGTTTCCATTTATTGAAAAAATTAATTAAAGAATAGTAAATAATAATTAAAATTTATAAAATAATTATTATATCATATATATATCTATATAATATATTAATTAAATATATCCTTATTACTATCCGTGTAAAATTAAAATTAAAAACGTATCACATCGCTTATTGGAGGTGGTAGTCCACACGTATGCACGAGCGATGTTATAATTTTCCAAAGGATTGGAAAGTAAGAAGTTGGATGAAATATTATAATTAAATAAGTATTATTATGTATTAAATATCATATTCATACATTAAATCCATCATTATATTCATTTCTGAGAAGCTATTATGGAAAAAGAATTACATCAGTTCACAAGGCGGTAGTTTTCAATACACATGATCGACATTTTTGTTTCCCATTTGATTGAAGAGGATATTGATATTGTTTATTCCATTAAATAATATCATATTAGTATATGGAATATATTTTTTTTATTACTTATTTATATTTTTAGAATATTTTCAGGGGGTATGGGAAGAAATAAAAATAAATCCCATTGATAATACATATACCACTTCTTTAGATAACCACTTTATTATATTACCAAAAGCCTTAATTAGTTGGTTTTATAATCAAATCAAGGACTCTAGATCATGAGGATGGATGTAATAAATATATTTTTTCAAATTATAACCAATACATACAGAAATTTATGCGCATTCAGGATATTAGATGAGATGTTCTTTTATATGTTCAAGAGGGGACCCATATAGAAATTTCATAAAAGAATAAAAAATTGATGAAATCATTCCCAAGAAAAATTATCCCAATTTGAAAAATGTTTGAATTTGGGAAATTATAAGGTCTATATATGGAAAATAAATTTTATTTTTAAAATTTTAATTGGAAATTTTACCATTATCTTTTGGTTTAATCCCCCCACCCAACTTGTTTTAACCTTAAACGGGATAACTAATTTTTACTATTATTACTATTCATTGTTACCAAATATTTAGTTGACTTAATTACCTAATATAAATTCTTATGATTCTAAATATGGATTAAATTTTATCAAATTTAATTCACATAATTTATTTAATTTAATTAAGAATAAATCATACAAGCGTGGAGAAATAAAAACAAGTGGTGGATATGGCATATGTCTCATCGAAATAAAAAGTGAGTTTCAAAACCCTTACCACTAGTACAGATTTGTTAGTACATATTCAGAACTCTAATGTAATAAACATATATTAATTTTTTGATTTATTAAGAATATTTTCCAGGTTTAATAACTTATAAATAAATCATTTATTTAATTTATTTATAATAACATATTTAAAGACATAATTAGTTAATTCCATGATGTGTGTTTTGAGGAAGTTCATTTCATTGTTTGGAATCATCATTAGTGTATTTATAATGTTCAAAGATATCATTATTTTAACATCTCAATAATAATAATCATGGAAAAATTATCATATTTATTCATCAATTATATTTTTAGAACAAATCATGAAAAATGGTTATGAAAAATTAACAATGTTATAATCATAGAGAGGGTTGGCCATACGTACGCATGAGTAATGTTTCCATTTTTCACTGATCATTATGTAAAAAAGTTAAGTAATATTATATCTTTTCACAATGATAATTATATCATGAATACCATATATTTACTTAAATATAATTATATATATAGAGATTATTATTTTTATTACATTCCTATTATATCATTTTAATGGTAAACAACATAAAATAATTACATGACCATGATCCAAAGGTTTAGTGTCTTCAATAAAATTAATATCATACATAACATTTAAAAAATAAAACATAAACATTTATTTAATTCCTACTTCTCTAGCTTTTTATTGGCCCTTGAATTCTCCTTATTACAAGTAGTCAAATAATAATATACATCAAAAGGGAGTGAGATAAAATCCCAATAAGAGGAAGTATAAGAAAATGAAACAATATAAAATGGGTTGATCATAATCATTATAATTATAAAATTATCATAGTATCATAATCGTGAGAGGAATAATTATGAAAAGGCTTGGAATGTGGCAGTGCATAAATAATGAAACAACAGGTCTTAGTGGTCAACTACCACACATAGTTGTAAACAAAGATAGAATCATGTTTATTCGTATTTAACTTCTTCTCCTGAGTTACATCACATTAACTAGTGAATTGGAGTGCGATATAATTTTGGGTGCACCCATCACATCAAAGTATTTACATTGTGCTATATAATTATGGGTGCACCTGTCACATCATAACATTTACATTATCATCTATGCCACATTAAATGTATATCAATATTGGATATAAAGGTACCCATGTAAAGTAATGGGATTCATTTAATAAATCAAACATTCATAAAATTGGGGTTCCCAAATGAAATATGTAATAATTTAATTGATATATGAATCATCAACCTTAAGTGAAGAATAAATAGTCTTGAGAAGTAAAAGGTGTGTTTTTTTAAGAATAGTTCTTTTTGGAAAACATTGTGTTTATAATAAACTCAAGTAGAAAACATATATATCTTACAAAAAGTAATATAATTGTGAAGAAATGTTATTTAAGGAATATCCATACTGAAAATGGGGTGGAAGAGGGAAAACCCAAAGAAAGAGAGTTGGGTTTGAGAATTCCCCTTCCCATATGTCCAAATGTGTTCTTCACATTAATATCCTATACAATCAAATTTTATTAATTAATTAAAAAAAATAACCTTTCATACATGAATTTTATTCATTATGGTTTTATTAAGTTCATTTATGGTCTTTTATATGAGTTATAGAGTTTAATTTCATTGTTTGGGAGCAGTCATTTTCATAGTTTTCATGATTGGTTCACTATATACATGAATGGAAGTTCATGTAAAATTTAGATAAATAACTATATTTTTTATTCTATTTTATTAATGATATTATAGAAGTTTAAATTATCTAATAATTTTTTGGTGGTTTTTCGATCACAACAAAATCATTTTGTTTTATCATTTAGTATTATGTATATATGTTAGTTATAGAACATAAAAAGGGTAATAAAATAAAATGTATAGTCTTTTTTCAAAAAAAATTATGGTTTTATTAACATATTTAAAGTAATTAAATGATAATTAAATCACATAATCCATGATGTCGGTAAATTGACACATCATGAGTGATGATTTCATTTTTAAAGTAAAAGAGAGAGATAAATATGGAGACATTATTTTAATGATGTATGTTCCATTAACATGATATAATTCATGTATAATTAATTTTCTGGAGTTCTTGTGCCATTGGATGATGGAATTTGAGAAGAGAATAAGAAAACAAAATAACTTGAAAGGAAATTAAAATACAAGAAAGAGGAATTTACCTCTTTAATTCCTCCTCCTTGAAAACCTCATTAGGGAAATGGTTTTGGTAATTTGATGATACCAAAATCTACTAGAAGTGGGAGTGGGGCTAGGGAAGTGTATTTGGTAGAACATGGGCATAGATAAAATATTTATAGGTGTGAGGATAATAGATGGTGGGTGGTGGTATTCATAGGGGAGGAGAGGGGTGTTTTCTCATTATTACATTCATGACTTTATTATTTTGGATCAATACTATGAATAGATTGAGAATTACGATAAAATATAATAAAATAATGAATGGGAGTTCATGATTATGGTTCTCACATTATATACTACTCAATTAATAGTTTATTTAACTTATAATGTATATATATAGTAAATTATTGTATTTTACTATGCACCAAAAATCAAGTATTTCAGAAAAATCCCAAAAAATCACCCGAACCATTTTTCAATGTGTATAATTTTAAAATGAACTCCAGTTTATAAAAATAATTTTCTAAATATGAGTAATTTATTTTCAAATTAAAATCATCATTTACTTGGAAAATGAAAATTATAAAATTTTAACTCATTTTGTAACACTTTGAAAAATTACTTAAGATGTCGTAAATTTATCATAAAACAATAAGACATAAAAATTATAATTTATTGATAAATTTTATGAAATTTCTGTTTATTTTAAATTATTAAATTAATTTTAAAATTAAATTAAATATTTATGACTTATAAAAATTTCAACACTTCATTAAAAAAATATAAAATAGATATTTACTTACACTACAGAAAAAATAACCTATATCCACGGCTCAAAACCATGGGTATAGCCTAAAAAACAATGGGTATAGAGAACGGTGGAAAACTGAGGTGTCGGTATATATTTATGGCATATACCGATGGTTTGGAAAACTGTGGGTATAGGTTTTTTCCACTATGTTATATCCCTATATCCAAAGTTTTAAAACTGTGGGTATAGGTTTTCAAAAAAAGCTTATAATGGGTTTCGATCCAGCGACCTCATCCTCTAACACTTAGTGCCTCACCACTCCAGCTAATTAACTTATGTATGTATATATATAGCTAAATATATTATTCTAAATTGTGGGTATAGGATGTAAAAACATGGTAATATGTGTTCCCATGAAAAAAATTGTGGGTCCTGCGAAATCCCCCACCCAACACGGGAAAGCTATACCCACGGTTTGGAAAACCATGTGTATATGTCCTAAAGAAACCACCCTAGACACATGGTTTTACAAAAACCATGGGTGTAGGTCTCAAAAATCAACCCTATACCCATGTTTTTTCTAAACTATGGGTATATCTCATGATAAAAAACTTTTACACATTGTTCTCCTAGAACTGTGGGTATAGTGGGACACATACCCACAATTTTGGGAAAACTGTGGGTATTGGCCCATTTTCTAGTAGTGTTATACTATGATATAATTATACCATAGATTCATTTATAAGATACCAAAATTTTATTTATACATTCATGGGTGAGGATTCTATTTATTTGGTTGGATTACTATTCATAAGGGTTATATTACTATTCCTAAGTTCAAGTTACTGTTTCATCGGTATTGTTTCCTAAACTTCTTTAAATTATTATTATTTAATTTATTATTCATTTATAAAGTTTTCAGTATGGTAAATTGGTCATTTTATGTGGTTTATACTACATGAAAGTACTAAAATAAGGGATAAATTCCATTGATAAAAGTTTGGGTTGTTACATTCTTCCCCACTTTTTAAATATCACCCTCGAAATATCATTTTACAAAAACAAGTGAGGGTACTTATCCTTCATCACCTCATATAGTTCCTATGTTTCTTCTTCATATTTATAGTTCCTCTAAAACACCTTTACATAGTGGGTTGTATTATTTTGTAGAACATTATCTCTCTAGTCTATAATATTTAATGGATGCTCCTCATAAGATAAATAATCTTCCAGGAGTACCACCTCTGAGTTTAGTACATGTGAGGGATCTGGTATGTACTTAATTAGGAGTGATACATGAAACACATCATGAACTTGAGACATATTCAGTGGAAGATCAATCTGATAGGCCACAGCTCCTATATAATCAAGGATCTCAAAAGGTACAATGTACCTTGGGTTTATCTTACCTTTCTTTCCAAATGGTATGACTCTCTTTCATGGTCATATTCATAGGAATACTTTTATCTACAACATCAAACTCCAAGTCCCTTATATGGTGTTTATCATATCTATTTTTCTAAATCTAGGTATCTTTGATATGTTGTTTTATAGATTGAAACTTCTCCATCATCTCTTACATAATATCAGGTCCAAGTTGCTTTCTTTCACCAACTTCATCTTAACAGGTTGGAGGAATACATCACTTTCCATACAGAGCTTCGTATGGAGACATCTAAATACTTTAGTAGAAGTTATTGTTGTATGATAACTAAATCAATAGATGCTATTGATCACATCAACCTTTTAATTCAAAATATAATGTTATTATCATATCTTTGAGCATCTTAATAGTACTTTCAAATTGGTCATCAGTTTGAGGATGATTGGCCATGATGAAATTTAATTCTGTACTCAAAAAATGTTGAAGAGTCGTCTTGAATTTAGATGTGAACCTGTGATCCTAATTAGAGACAATCGAGAGTGTAACTCCATGCAGTATCACCACTTCCTTCACCATTATCTTTGAATGTTATACAAGTGAGAGATATTCCTTAAGAGAGATAATGTGGAAAGTCTTTGTGAGTTATTCAACCACAACCCATATCACATTATTTTCTTTGAATGTATTCGAGAGACCCATAACAAAGTCCATAGTGAAATTCTATCACTTCCACATGGGTATAGGAAATGGTTTCACAATCCCTTTGGAATTATGTTTCTCTACATTAACTTTATGACATATCAAGCAACTTTAGATATATTCTACAGTCTCTTTCTTCATGTTATCATACCAGAAGTGTTCTTAAAGATCACAGTGCATCTTTGTGATAAAAGGATGGATATATAAAGTTTATCTATATACATTATCCAATTATACCTTCTTTATCCCAGTTTATGAAGTCACACAAAGAATCGTTCCAAAATAAATTACACCAGCATTATCAATATGGAACTCTTATAACTAACATTACTTTACTGCATTCACCTTCTTTTTTAATTCTGTATTATCCATTACCACCACCTTAATCTTCTATTAGATAGATGGTTGGGAGATAATTTGGGAAAGGTAGGATGAAGTCCCTACCTTTATGATTTTAATATCAATCCTTTGTATATCCATGAAGATAGGGTCTTTCTCAATCTGCAACATGGATATATTAGCATGTTCTTTTCTGCTAAAACCATCAGCTACCTTGTTTTATTTTATAGAATGATAGTGAATAAAACAATTATATTACTTAATTATCTCTAACTATGTACTTTGGAACATGTTGAACTCCTTTTATGTTGATATATACTTTAGGATCTTTTGATTGATATATATGTCACACTTCTCACCGTAGAGGTAGTGTCGCCAGATTTTCAACATATAAATCAGAGTTGCTAGCTCTAGATCATGTTTAGTGTAGTTATAATTGTAACGACCCAAAGTTTCATTAATGGAAAATACATCTTGATCCAGTTAAATGTCTATTTATGAAAAATGTTTTTATAATATGTCAACTTCTTTTGTTTTATGTTAAGAGTTGTGACCGTTACTTTTATAGTTGTTGAACAGTGATCACGTGATTAGTATAAATATAAGGCTTTAACAAACCCAATTTTTACTCAGACAAAGGAAGTGATGGTCTCATCCAGTAGAATTGCCCCATACGAAGCCCATTTGTCGGAGCTCGGAAAAGAGGTGGCGTCTTTGGGCTTCTCCGTTGACCAAGCCCAAGCTGAGATTCATTATTTCATGCTCGAACGTGACCGTCTATGGGAAAAGTGGAAGTTGATTGAGATTACCACTCGAGCGATGTTATCCGAGCCGCCCCAAGAGTCTGTCACCATCGCACACCTTACCCTTAGGTATTATGCGGCTATTTTAAGGTTTTATGTAAAAAATAGGTAGTACTATGTTCATGTACATTATTTTTTTTGTATATAATAATGACTATAATTTCTAGTAATTTTTGATACATTGTAAATAGTTTTTAAAGCACAAATGGTGTTTTTAGTTATTATTTAATTAAGAAACCCATTTTATTAAATTAATGGATTTTTGAATTAAATAATATTTTAATAAAATAATATTATTATTATTATATTAATTTTAATTAAATATAAATGATCTTATAATCTTATGAATGCAATTAAAATTTTATATTAAGGTTTTAAAGCCATTTCTGTCAAAACCAGTGAATTTTCGATAAATATTGGTTTTTATTTTAAAAGTGAAAATTAAGATATTTAGAATTTTATTTAGATAAAATAAATTTCATTTCTGGAATCAGGACGTCAAAATTATCCAATGGTGAATTTTTCATAATTTTCTGAGATAGTCAAATTTTTGGGTAAAAATTAAATACCGTTTAAATATATAATGTGTTTTATGACGTCATAGTGACCCAATGGTGATGTAATAAAATACCATAATCCTTATTTTCGTCCAATATATGTTTTATCATTAAAATAATATGATTTTGGGTTTGTTTGACTTACTTTTCAAAGCATTAATGAACCCCTCAAGACTTATTCAACACTTTTCATTTTTAAATTAATTTCCATGGGAGTGTGACTCACCTCCACATAAGCAACCTTATTATTTTAAAAAATTCGGACCTTGGACTTTTAAAATATTGTTTTCCTATTTCCTTATCTAGAAACCATGGGCAAAAACCATGGGAGGGTTTGTGGTTTGGATTAGTTTAATATAAGGGGTCCCAAACCTAAATAATAAAGAATTCTATCACCTTTCCTATATAAACCCACCCAAGATCCCACTTCCTCCTCACTAAAATCCTTTTGAGTTCGTCCAACCTCTTCCCTACTCTCTCTAGAATCCTCCCAAGGTGCCCCAAGCTTCCAAGAAGCCTCTCAGAAGCCTCTCTCTAGCCTTTGGAAGCACACTTCCAAGTAAGGGTTTTTTCTTCCTTTCTCATTTTTGTCAATTTTATTTATGTTGTATTGCCATTTTAATTTCAATTATGGAAGTTGGGGTATGGTTTCTCACCTCCCCCATACTTCTCTCTTATTTTTTGAATGATGGGAGACCCCTTTCTCTCTCATTAATTGCCTCCCATGTACACCTGTTACTATGCCGAAATTCTGAAAGGAACTTCCCTCTCTTCTTTTATATTCACGCAATACTTTTGTATCATGAATATAAATTCCATTTCAATTGTTGGTACATGTATATATATTACCTCCTTACTGTCCATTACATGTAAATATGATGAGAAACCCCTTTCTCTCTCATTAAATGCCTCCCATGTACACCCGTTACTATGCCAAAATTCCGAAAGGAACTTCCCTCTCTTCTTTTATATTCAAGCAATACTTTTGTATCATGAATCTAAATTCCATTTAAATTGTTGGTACATGTATATATATGAACTCTTTACTGTCCATTACATGTAAATATGAAGAGGAACCTCTTTCTCTCTCATCAAACTTTTTTATGAATTCTTATGTCACGCCGTTACGCTGCCGAAATCGCACCGATTTTCTAAGCCAATGCCATTGTGTAGTGGATACCATGCCCATTTCTCCATCAAGGGTATCAAACATTATGCACCTTTACTTATTGATTACAAATTTTCATGTATTAATTCCACATTACTTTGTCGTGGAATAAATTATTATGTTTTATGAATCCATGTTTTATGATCCATGTGGCACACTTATGCATGAAATGAAATGTTTTAAGAAGGGTGCACCCTTATAGCGCTCCAATGCATTGGGTAAAGTATAGTATCATGATACGTCATGTGAAATGAGTGTTGACTCATTATAATTAAAGTGAAATGGGGGTTTACTTGTGCTTAATGTGCAATGAGGGATTACTCATGCTCCATGTGCAATGAGCCTTGGCTCATGCTAATTCAATGTTAAGTGTTGTTGCCACATTTCCATGTTATGATTATCATGCTTTATCATGCCTTTATGTTCATGTTTCTTTTATTCTCTATTTATATGCCTATTGTCTAACATGTATTGTACTCCTCATGTTATTCCATGTGTACTCCCTTACTGGGTTTTATAGCTCACCCTTTTCTTATGCATGTCCTCAGGTTATCCCATGCAATGCTAAGTACGAGGGAATGTAGTGGTCATGTGAAGGATGTTTTCAATAAAGATGTTATATTTCATGTTTTATGTTTTTATGTAATGATCCTAAGCCCCAAAGACACGAAACCTCTCGATCTTCTTTGTTGTATCAAGTGAAGTTTTATGTAATAAATCATGTTTAAGTTGTAATAAAAAGCAGGGTTGTCATAGTTGGTATCAAAGGACAAGTTTAGTTATTTTTGGGATTAGGAAACCCTAGTAAAGACTTAGATACAAGACTAAGTATAATAAAAACATCCCTAAGTTTTGGTAATTACTAAGTAAGTGTATTTTCAAACAAATACATCCCTGTCTGGATACGAGAAGGTAGAGGCGGCTCTGGCACAGATGTATCCTAGGGGTAAAACCCGAAAACACCGCATTGAGCTAGACTCGAACGAGAACTGGTTCACGACAACGAGCCTTGATGCACTCTTGGATACGACACTCTCGGGGGATATGTTTTGATAAACTCACAATATTGGTATGAACCCTTATTAAGGGAAAAAATCCCCTAAGAATATATGTTAGAAAGTAGATCATGAAAAGCCTATATTGAATCCTATAGACTCATGAGTTGAGGAAATAAAAGTTTATTTATAAGTCATAAACTTTTGTATTTGGATTACCCTTTATGTGTTACCCCTAACTTTCCTTTTATTCCAGCCAATGGACGGTAATAGGAGGACTCGGGCTAACAACCATTGTGAAGATCAGTGTGATGATTGTACTAATGAGATGCCAAATACAATGGGAGCGGGAATCGTGAACTTTGTCACGCTTCTCTCTCAGCTAACTCAAGTTTTGAATAGAAACATGGGTCAAGAGATCCGTTCAACCCCCCCTAAGAAAGAACAAGTCACTATTGAGAGCTTCATGAGACAAAGGCCTCCTACTTTTAGTGGATCAACTAATCTCACGATCATTGAACAGTGGATCAACTCCATTGAAAAGATCTTCTCCATCCTTCAATGTGCTTAACAAGAGAAGGTTCTCCTGGATGTTTATCGTATAGAGGGTGAAGCTGATCAACAGTGGACATTGATCAAAAATACGAAGCCTGAGGAGGAGATCGAGGCTTTGGAATGGAAGGAATTTTGGAAGATATTTTTCGTTAAATATTTTCCGCGCACCCTCCGGCTTAAGATGGAAAGGGACTTCTTTTCCCTCAAGAAAAAAAGACAAAGAATCTGTGGGAGCGTACGAGAAAAATTCACAAGGCTTGCACGATACGCTTCCGTCTTTGTCGTTACCCCTGAATGCAAGGTTGACTGCTTCTTTGGTGGGATGAATCCTAGCTTGCGGAAAGCATTAGTGAACCATGAATTCGACAGCTATGAGTAAATTTTCCGATGTTCCCTCAAGGTCGAAATGGATATCGGAGAATCATTTGGGTATCATGGGGAAAAGAAGTGTAAGGTGGACTTGAATGCTTGTGGTCTGATGGATAAATCCAACGGTGCTAAGAAGTTCCACCACCCCACTTGCCAAAAGTGCGGAAAGAAGCACCCTGGAAATTGCCTTAAGGGGATGAGAAAATGCTTTAGGTGTGGAAGCGAAGGGAACCTAGCTATTAACTGTCGGCAAGAAGGACCCGCAGCTGCGACAGAGGATAGGAACGCTCCGTTCGAACCTCGACGTGTTGTTAAATGCTACAAATTCAATGAACCGGGTCATTTTGCAAATCAGTTCCCTAATACAAGGGTTATCGGAGGCAACCAACAACCTCCAAGACAAAAAGGAAGAGCTTTTTCCATCACTTCTGCCTAAGTGAACCCCAACAACGAAGTGGTGACAGGTACGCTAGTTATTCATTCAAGAATAGCGAACATACTTTTTGATTCAGGTTCTACGCATTCTTTTATATCTCGAAAGTTTAGTAGAACAATCCCAGCACCACCACAAATCATGGAAGTAAAGATGTCGGTGAGTACGGAAAATGGGGAAATCATTGCATCCCATGAATATAGGTCCTCCCCTGTTATAATCTGTGGATTTTATTTCCCGGCGAACCTCGTCATACTCCCTCTAGTGGAATTTGATGCAATTCTTGGCATGTATTTTCTTTCTTTATATAGAGCAAACATAAATTGTCGGGAGAGGGAAATCACACTCCATATGGAGAATCGACCCCTGATTCTTTACAAGTGTCAGGAGGAAGATGAATCTCCTTGAGCTCCATCATCTCAAGCATGGATATTACTGCCCTATGAGCATGCGTATCTAGATCAGATGATTGATTCCAAGGAATAAACCATCCTTGAAGAAATTCCTATTGTGAGGGAGTTCGCTGAAGTGTTTCCCGATGAACTGCCAGGTCTTCCTCCAAGAAGAGATGTTGAGTTCTCAATTGAACTTATACCTGGGGCGCTACCAATATCCAAGACTCCATATAGAATGGCTGTTGTTGAGCTTGAAGAGCTGAAGAAACAACTACAGTAGAATCTGGATAAAGGGTTTATACACCCAAGTGCTTCACCATGGGGTGCACCAGTCCTCTTCATCAAGAAGAAGGATGGGTCAATGTGGCTTTGCATCGATTATCACGAACTTAACAAAATCACGAAAAAAACAAGTATCCACTCCCATGAATTGATGACTTGTTCGATCAGTTGTGTGGAGCACAATACTTCTCTAAGGTGGATTTGCGGTCGGGATATTATCAAGTAAGGGTAAAGAAGGATGATATCCCCAAGACTACTTTTCGTACAAGGTACGGGCACTATTAATTCATAGTAATGCCTTTCGGACTCACCAATGCTCCAGCAATATTCATGGACTTGATGAATAGAGTCTTTAGAGATTACCTTGACAAATTTTTGGTAGTCTTTATAGATGATATTCTAATATACTCCAAAACCAAGGAGGACCATGAGGAGAATTTAAGAACTATACTGGAGACTTTTCGTAAGGATAAGCTCTATGCAAAGTACAGAAAGTGTGAGTTATGGTTGAAGTAGGTCTCATTCTTGGGCCATATCATCACAAGAAATGGGATATCTATGGATCCCTCCAAAACAGATGCAATTGAGGGATGGCCGAGGCCAACATCGGTAACCGATATCCGTAGCTTCTTGGGGTTAGCTGGATATTATCGACGATTTGTGATAAATTTGTCACGATTGTCCAACCCTCTTACCAAGCTAACTCGAAAGGGAGTAAAGTTTTCTTGGAGTGATGAATGCGAAGAAAGCTTCAAGGAGTTGAAAAGGAGGCTTATCACTGCACCCGTTCTCACTTTACCACAAGTGGGAAGATTTTTGTGGTATTCAGTGATGCTTCAAAGAAGGGCTTAGGATGTGTGCTGATGCAGAATGATAAAGTGATATCCTATCCCTCAAGACAGTTGAAAATCCATGAGAGAAACTATCCAACGCATGATCTAGAGTTGGCGGCTGTGATCTTTGCCTTGAAAATCTGGCGGCATTATCTCTATGGAGATAAATGTGAGATATATACTGACCAAAAGAGTCTTAAATATATATTCACACAGAAAGAGCTTAATATGTGCCAAAGAAGATGGATAGATCTCATAAAGGATTATGACTGTTCAATACATTACCACCCTGGGAAAGCGAACAAGGTGGCAGATGCCCTAAGTAGAAAGGATCCAGTGATTCTATCAATGATGAGAATTGAGAAGGATCCAATCTTCTTAGACTTGATAAAGATGGACGTGGAAATCATAAATAAGGGAGCATCATCAATCCTTTCACAAATGATTGCTCAACCATCTCTTTTGGAAAGGTTAAAGGATGATCAAAAGGATGATGTGGAAATTCAAGAAAAAGTGGAAACTATCAAAAAGGGAAAATCCTCGGAGTTTAATGTTAATGAAGAAGGAATTGTGCGGTTTGGGAAAAGACTATGTGTTACATCAAGTTCGGAGCTGAAGAAGGAACTTTTGGATGATGCACATAGTTAAAATTCCTCTATTCACCCAGGGAGTACAAAGATGTATCGAGATCTCCGAGAAAACTTTTGGTGGGATAATATGAAGAAGGAGATTGCTGAATATACATCAAAGTGCCTGGTGTTTTAGCAAGTGAAGGTAGAGAGGCAGAAGTCTAAGGGGATGATGCAACCATTGCCTATACCAGAATGGAAATGGGAGAACATCAACATGGACTTTGTCACCGGACTTCCAAGGACATCCAAAGGCAACAATGCAATCTGGGTTGTTGTGGATCGTCTTACAAAGACTGAACACTTCATTGCTATTTGAGAGGATTTCTCTTTGGATCAACTGGCACAGATATATATCAGGGATGTGGTAAGGTTGCATGGGGTACCACTATCTATTGTGTCTGGACGAGATCCAAGATTCACCTCTATGTTTTGGAAGAGTCTTAAACATGCTCTAAATACTGAACTGAACTTCAGTACGGCCTATCATCCTCAAACTGATGGCCAATCTGAGCGGACTATCCAAACACTTGAGGATATGTTGAGATCATTCTCAATGGGCTTTAAAGGAGGATGGTATCAACATATTCCTCTAGTTGAGTTCTCTTATAATAATAGTTTCCACTCGAGCATCCAAATGGAACCATATGAAGCCCTTTATGGGAAAAGGTGCAGAACACCGGCATGTTGGGATAAGGTCGGTGAACGTAAGCTGCTTGAACCAGAAATGGTCGAGGAAATGGTGGAGAAGGTGAAAACCATTCAGCAGCATATCAAGGCAGCCCATAGTCAACAGAAGAGTTATGCAGATAATCGTCGAAGAGACCTTGAATTTAAAGTTGGAGACATGGTGTTTCTACACATATCTCTTTGGAAGAAGGTCATGAGGTTTGGAAAGAAAGGGAAGTTAAATCCAAGGTACATCGGCCCCTTCAAGGTTCTTGATCGTGTTGGGGATGTGGCCTATCGACTAGCACTTCCACCTACTATGGCCAAGGTGCATGATGTATTTCATGTATCCCTCTTAAGTAAGTACATACCAGACCCTTCACATGTACTCTCTTCCGAGGTGGTACAATTGGAAGATGATATTTCTTATGAGGAGCAACCAGTGAAGATCTTCGATCGTAGAGAAAATGTTCCACAAGATAAGACCATGCCCCTCGTCAAGGTGTTGTGCAGAAACCATAAGTTTGAAAAAGCAACATGGGAGTCAGAGGATATGATGAAGCTAAGTTACCCACATTTTTTTTAGTGTGGGAAAAGGAAAATTTCGAGGGCAAAATTTCTTAAGGGGGGAATATTGTAACGACCCAAAGTTTCATTAATGGAAAATCCCTCTTGATCCAGTTAAATGTCTATTTATGAAAAATATTTTTATAAGATGTCAAATTCTTTGGTTTTATGTTAAGAGTTGTGACCGTTACTTTTATAGCCGTTGAACAGTGATCACATGATTAGTATAAATATAAGGCTTTAACGAACCCAATTTTTACTCAGACAAAGGAAGCGATGGCCTCATCCGGTAGAATTGCACGATATGAAGCCCATTTGTTAGAGGTCGGAAAACAGGTGGAATCTTTGGGCTTTTCCCTTGACCAATCCCAATATGAGCTTCATTATGTCAATCTCGAACGTGACCGTCTACGGGAAAAGTGGAAGTTGATTGAGATTACCACTCAGGCGATGTTATCCGAGCCGCCCCAAGAGTCTGTCACCATCGCACACCTTACCCTTAGGTATTATGCGGCTGTTTTAAGGGGTTATGTAACAAATAAGTAGTACTATGTTCATGCACACTATTTTTTTTATATAATAATGAATATAATTTCTAGTCATTTTTGATACATTGTAAATAGTTTTTAAAGAAAAAATGGTGTTTTTAGTTATTATTTAATTAAGTAATCCATTTTATTAAATTAAGGGATTTTTGAATTAAATAATATCTTAATAAAATAATAATATTATTATTATATTAATTTCTATTAAATATAAATGATCTTATAATCTTATGAATGCAATTAAAATTTTATATTAAGGTTTGAAATCCATTTCTGTCAAAACCCGTGAATTTTCGATAAATGTTGGTTTTTATTTTAAAAGTGGAAATTAACATATTTAGAAAAAAATTTAGATAAAATAAATTTCATTTCTGGAATCAGGATGTCGAAATTATCCAACGGTGAATTTTTCATAATTTTCTGAGACAGTAAATTTTTTGGGTAAAAATTAAATACCATTTAAATATATAATGTGTTTTATGACATCATAATGACCCAATGGTGATGTAATAAAATACCATAATCCTTATGTTCGGAAAATATATGTTTTATCATTAAAATAATCTGATTTTGGGTTTGTTTGACTAACTTTTCAAAGCATTAATGAACCCCTCAAGACTTATTCAACAATTTGCCTTTTTAAATTAATTTCCATTGGAGTGTGACTCACCTCCGCATAAGCAACCTTATTATTTTAATAAGTTAGGACCTTGGACTTGTAAAATATTGTTTTCCCCTTTTCGTTTCCAGAAACCATGAGCAAAGACCATGGGATTGTTTGTGGTTTGGATTAGTTTAATATAAGGGGTCCCAAACCTAAATAATAAAGAATTCTCTCACCTTTCCTATATAAACCCACCCAAGCTCCCACTTACTCCTCACTAAAATCCTTCGCAGTTCGTCCAACCTCTGCCCTACTCTCTCTTTAATCCTCCCAAAGTGCCACAAGATCCCAAGAATCCTCTCACAAGCCTCTCTCTATCCTTTGGAAGCACACTTCCAAGTAAGGGTTTTTTCTTCTTTTCTCATTTTTTTCAATTTTCTTTATGTTGTATTGCCCTTTTAATTTCAATTATGAATGTTGGGGTATGGTTTCCCACCTCCCCCATACTGCCCTCTTATTTTTGAATGATGGGAGACCCCTTTCTCTCTCATTAAATGCCTCCCACGTACACCTGTTACTATGCTGAAATCGTGAAAGGAACTTCCCTCTCTTCTTTTATATTCAAGCAATACTTTTGTATCATGAATATAAATTCCATTTCAATTGTTGGGAGATGTATATATATGACCTCATTACTGTCCATTACATGTAAATATGATGAGAAACCCCATTCTCTCTCATTAAATTCCTCCCATGTACACATGTTACTATGCCGAAATTCCGAAAGGAACTTCCCTCTCTTCTTTTATATTCAAGCAATACTTTTGTATCATGAATCTAAATTCCATTTCAATTGTTGGGACATGTATATATATGACCTCCTTACTGTCCATTAAATGTAAATATGATGAGGAACCCCTTTCTTTCTCATTAACCTTTTTTATGAATTCTTATGTCACGTCGTTACGCTGCCGAAATCGCACCGATTTTCTAAGCCAATACCATTGTGTAGTGGATACCATGCCCATTTCTCCATCAAGTGTATCCAACATTATGCACCTTTACTTATTGATTACAAAGTTTCATTTATTAATTCCACATTCCTTTGTCGTTTAATAAATGATTATGTTTTATGAATCCATGTTTTATAATCCATGTGGCACACTTATGCATGAAATGAAATGTTTTAAGAATGGTGTGCCCTTATAGCGCTCCAATGCATTGGGTAAAGTATAGTATCATGATACATCATGTGTAATTAGTGTTGACTCATGCTAATTCAAGTGCAATGAGGGTTTACTTGTGCTTCATGTGTAATGAGGGTTTACTCATGCTCCATGTGCAATGAGCCTTGGCTCATGCTAATTCAATGTTAAGTGTTGTTGCCACATTTCCATGTTATGATTATCATGCTTTATCATGCCTTTATGTTCATGTTTCTTTTATGCTCTTTTGATATGCCTATTTTCTAACATGTATTGTACTCCTCATGTTATTCCATGTGTACTCCCTTACTGGGCTTTATAGCTCACCCTTTTCGTATACATGTCCTCAGGTTATCCCATGCAATGCTAAGTACGAGGGAATGTAGTGGTCATGTAAAGGAAGTTTTCAATAAAGATGTTGTATTTCATGTTTTAAGTTTTTATGTAATGATCCTAACTCCCAAAGACACTAAACATCTCGATCTTCTTTGTTGTATCAAGTGAAGTTTTATGTAATGAATCTTGTTTAAGTTGTAATAAAAAGCAGGGTTGTCATAATAATCATGGATCTTCAACTATCATGTGGCGTAGGGTATCACATTATCATTTTTCATGGGTAAAAAACCTAAGCCTTTCTTGAAAGCTTCACTGTATATCTCAAGACTTTCTCCACTTTTTGGTAATGTGAGTATAGGTGTATTGATCGGCCTTCTATTTAGCTCCTTCAATATTTCCTCACATTATTTTGTCTATAAATACTTTACCCTTTTCCTTGTTAACTTAGTTAGAAAGATTGAGAATCATGAGAAATTTCTAACAAAAAATCAGTGGTACCCAGCTAAGCCAAGAAAACTATGGGTTTCTTTGACACTATAGGGCATGTTCAATTCCTCAATTGTCTTTATTTTTTAGGGATCAGCAAAAATTCCTACAATTGTGATCACATGTCCCAAGAATGTGACTTGATTCATACAAATGTCACACAATCTAAACTTTTTGTATACCTTCTCTTTATTTAATTTCACCAACATATGCCTTGTAAGTTCTTCATGTTCCTCCTTGTTCCTAGAGTAGAAGATAATATTATTAATAAACACTGCAAAAAAAATCGAGGTAATGTCCAAAAAATATATTCATAAAATAAATAAATATTGTAGGGTAATTAATAAGTCCTAAGGGAATCACCAAAAACTCATAGTTCCCATACCTTGTGTGGAAGGAAGTCTTCTGAATAACTTCATTATTTACCTTTATTTGATGATATCCTAAATATAGATCCACCTTTGAGAAGTACTGAGCTCATCGTAGTTGATTGAACATGTCCTCAATCCTTGGAATAGGATACCTCTTTATAGTGATCTTGTTGACTTCACAATAATCTATACATAACCAAATTTATCCATAATTCTTCTTGAAAAAGAGCATTGTCACACCCCATGGTGGTGAAATAGGTTGTATGAACCATTTTTTCAAATTCACTTGAAGTGATTCTTTAACTTCTACAGTTTGATAGGATCCGTCCAATAGGGACACTTTGAGAAAGTACTATCTTTGGGTATATGTTATATTGAGAAAGATACCTCACTATAGGGGGGATGTATGGGTAACTCTTAAGGAAATAACTCTCTATATTCCCTCACAATGGGAATTTCCCCTTGGTTTATACCTTCCTTTAACTCAACCATTTGAGAGAGGTATGATTATTCAGAAATAATCAACACCCACACCATTAAATGATTTTCCAAATTAGGTTCGTGGTCTTCCTTGAATTTGTATAATAGCATGGTATGGTTTAGAAAATGATATGATATTTTATTTTCCCAATAGTTTATATGTGCTCTATATAATGAGAGTCAATCCAATCCCATTATAATATTAAATTACACCAAGGGGTGTATCTTGAGATTCACTAGAAGAATGTTCCCAAATATTCCAACAAGATAACAGACCAACACTTAGGTTGAAATAATTTCACCAATTTGTGTTTTTAAATATATCTCTACACCAAGGTTTTTGGTCTTAGATTCAATAGTTCTGGAAAACTAGAAAGATATAAAGGAATGTGTATAACCATAATCAAATAATATTATTCCCATTCGTGATTGAATGGGATGATTACCATGTATGACTTCATTTTCTTTCTACGCTTTAGTAGTAGTGATGACATAATCCTTGCCTTGATCCTTTGGATTTGGTGGTTGCTGATGCCGATTACCCTCAAGGACTCAAGTTTTAGTGCATTGGCTTGCATAGTTCCCTTTATACATGTAGTCTTATCATTGGACCATGGGTGGTTCTCTCTTTTCCCCCACCACATTATCCTAATTCCTCATGTATTTTTTAGATTCATGATCGTAGTGTTCTTCTCTCCTGCACTTGAAGCATTTTCATATCCCTTTGAGGAATTTCCCCTTATGCTTATTTCTGTATTTTTTATATGTGGGTGGTTGATTTTTCATTCCACCTTTCTCATTATATCCTCTAGCTGGAAACTCTATCTTTCTTTTCCTACAACCATAGTCATGGGACCATTCTCCAAACTACATCTTCACTTTGATATCACATCGAACAACCTCTTCATAACTCTCAAAGTATTGAATTTCTAGAGACATTCGAAGGTGTGGTTTTAATCCACAAAAGAATCTATCAATTTATCTATCATTATTGATAACAAAACCTGAATCATACCTCCCAATCCTTGTGACAATTTTTTCTTAGGTCATGAATGATTCTCTTTCCTTTTTATTCACCTCTATAAATTTTCGATCCATGTTTATTTGAATAGTCAAAGATAAATTATTGTTATGAAAATATTTCTTAAAGTATTCCCACTCCATATTTTAATTTTTTCTTTTATCTTGGTGTTATTAATCAAATCCCACCATTGGTCGGCCTCTCCATATAAACAGTAAATGGACAGAGTCACCCTCTCCATCTTAGAATAGTGAATCACTAAAAATATCTTCTCATTTGAGTTGACAATCTATTTATAGAGTAGTGTATCAGAAGATCCACTAAATGTAATCGGTATTTGAATAATAAAGGAATATATAGTTTTTTTATTCCTCTTAGGTGAAGGCGGATGTTAAACATTATTCAGGTTATTGTTCATAACTAGATACAGCTGGGTAAGCATCGCGATGGAAATTTTAACTCTAAGTCCCAAATCATTGGGAATCTCATTCATGAAATCACTGCATTGTACCTCACATGGGTTATTATCATGGTTTCATTTAATTCCTGACATTTTATAAAATATAAAATTTTAGAACAAAACATAAGTCAATAAGTTATGAATAAATAATTTATTCTTTTGGGCAATTAAATATAAAGGGATATCTTATGGGATACCTATGTTTATAATTTTAAAAAACAAATATTATTAGGTGATTACATATACATAGTCTCACACTGATGTTTTTAAATAAGGTTCTCTAATATTAATTCTCAAATTTACTAAACTGTGCTCAGATACCAACTTTGGAAACCCTACTTTTTATTACATAACTATTACATCATTTTAATGATAAATTGCATAAAATAATTACATGACCAGGATCAAAAGGTTTAGTGTATTTGGAATATTATGACCACACATAACATTTACAAAATAAAACATAATCATTTATTTAATTCCTTCTTCTACATCTTCTTATTGGACCTATAATTCTTCTTAGTAAAAGTAGTCACCTGAGGATATACAACAAAAAGGGGTGATATAAAAGCCCAGTAAGAGGATAGATATAATAAAAACAATATAAAATGGGGTCAGCATAATAAATATCATCATAAAATAGGAATAGGATCATAATTATTCCATTATAAATCAAGAAATTCTTAGAATCTGGCAATTTATAAAAATGAAACATCATGTCTTAGTGGTCAACTACCACTAATAGTTGTGAACAAATATAGCATCATGTTCATGTATACTTCAATTTTTTACATGAGATAAATCACATTACCCAATTCATTATAGTTCTATATAATTCGGGGCACACCCATCACATCATAACATTTACATTGCGCTATATAATTCTGGGTGCACCTATCACATCATAACACTTACATTATCATGCATGCCACAAAGAAAATATATCAATATTGGACAAAAAATGACCCATGGAAATGAATCTGTTTCATTTCATTTATAATATATTAATAAACATTGGGTTTCCAAATGAAAGGGGTAATGACATACTTGATATATGAATCATCAGCCTTGAGTGAAGAAGAAACTATCTCTAGATGCAAATGGACTGTTTTATTAAGAGGAGTTCATTTGGAAAATAGTATGTTTTTCATAAACTGAATAAGAAAACATATATATCATATTAAATTTAATATAATGATTATTAAATTAAATTTATGTAATATACATACTGAAAATGGGTTGAAATTATGAAAACCCAAAGAAAGAGAGTTGGGTTTGAGAATTCCCCTTACCTAATGTCTGAATAGTTTCTCCAATTTAACATCCTATATAATATTATTATATTCATTAATTAACCAATAAAAACATTTTAAAAATGAATTTTATTCATTATTGTTTTATTAAGTTCATTTATGGTCCCTTATATGAGTTATAGAGTTTAATTTCATCATTCTTGAGCATTCGTTCTCATGGTTTTCATGATCGGTTCACTTGTATACATGAATAGATGTTTCTTTAAAATGTGGATAAATATACAGAATTTATATTATATATTATTAATGATATTATAGAATTTTAAATCATCTTATAAATAATTTGGTTATATGTTATGATTATGAATCATTAGATAAAAGTTAATGATAATCATTTTATGTAAATTTTGTCATTTTTTTATCACAATGAAATAATTTAGTTTTATCATTTGTTATTATGTATATAAGTTATTTAAAGACCATAAAAGGGTTTATAAAATAAAATTAAACATTTTATGGTTTTATTAATATCCTTTAAGTCTCTAAAGTAAAATAAAAGTGCATCGTCCACGATGTTGATAAATTGAGTCATCGTGGGTGATGATTTCATTTTAAAAATAAAATAGAGAGGGGGAGAGAAGTTTATTAATTCATTTTCCATTAAAATGGTATAATTACAATATATTTAAGGTAATGGATTAATCATTCCATTTATATGAGGTTAGTTGAGTAAATAATAAGAAAACAATAGAAATTAAAACAAAATAAAGAGGAATTTGTATCTTGAATCCCTCCTCTATGAGAACCTCCTTAGAGAAATGGTTTTGGTATTTTGATGAGACTGATAGCTCATATAAATGGGGTAGGGGTTAGGAAATATTATTGGGAATAATTTGTGCAAGGTTCCAAGCTTTAGAGTTGTGATTAGAAGATGTGGTGAGGGTGGTATTCACAGTGGAAGACAGGGATTTTTTCTCATTATTACATTTAGTTTATTATTTTGGCTTAAGACTGTGAATATATTGAAAATTATCACTAAAAGTATTAAAATAATTAATGGGGGTTTCACATTATGGTTCTTAAATAATATATGACTCAAGTAATAGTGTATTTAACTTATAATGTGTATATACAGTAAATTGTAGAATTTTATTATTCACTAAAATTCAAGTAGTTCAGAAAAATCTCAAAAATTCACCCGAACCATTTTTATACATAAAGGAATATAAAATTAACTACATATTATGAAATTAATTTTTTATATATTATTAATTTAATTTTCAATTAAAATCATCATCTACTTGGAAAATACATATTTTAAAATTATAACTGATTTTGCAACACTTTGAAAAATTAATTAACGTCTCATTAAATTATCTTAAAACCATAAGAAATAAAAATACCAATTTATGGATAAATTTAATGAAAATAATTTTTATTTTAAATTATAAAATTTATTATAAAATGTTAATTAAATATTTATGACTTATAAAAATTCAGACACTTAATTAATATTTTTTAAAACAGCTATTTACTTAGACTATGATATAATTATACCGTAATTTCATTTATAAAATGCCTAAATTTTATTCATAAAATCATGGGTGAGGATTATATTCATTATTTTGTTTTACTATTAATAAGTGTAATATTATTATTCCTATGGTCAAGTTTTTATTTCATTGGTACTGGTTTCGTAACTGCTAGAAATACTTCTTATTTCATTAATTCTTCATCTATAAAGTATTTATTATGGTATATAAGTGATTTTATGTGGTTTATACTACATTAAATTACTATAATTTTAGATAAATTACACTGATAAATGTTTGGGTCATTACAATATATCATCCATGTGTTTTGGGGAATAAAAAAGAATTACTTCCCTTTGCGCAGGAGGTAATCCGCACATAAACTTGAAGGACATTATCATTTTTTATAATAAGAAATAATATGATATATTATATATTAATAATTATAAATTTCTAATTAATATAATTAATATTTCATTTCTATCACATATATTAATTAATATTGTTCTTATTAACTTCTATATAAGGCATTTGTGACTAAATAATCACATTACTTCAAAAGGCAGTGGTCCGTTGTACACACAAGAAAGATTTTTGTATCCCCCACATTATAGAATATAAGAATTTATATATGATATAATAACTATATAAGTATAAATAAATTAAAAAAGTTATATATATAATTTACATCCATCATTATAACAACCCATGAGACAAGATGAATGAAAATGAATGACAACAGTTCGTAAGTCGATAGTCCACCGTCCACATGAATAATGATTTTGTATCCAATTTGATGGAAGGGGAAATGGATTTATGTTATTAAATTAAAAAAATTAATATATAATTATATGGTATATATTATTTTTATTATATAATCTCAATTTAATAAATTTTTAATGCGGTGGGAGAAGAAATAAAATAAAAATGCCCAGTTAACTAATATACCTCTTCTTTGGACAACCTCCTTAGGTAATCACCATAATACTTCATTGTATGAATTTATTATCAAAATAATGTATCTATAATATGTATATGGATATATTAAAATATTTTTTAAAGTTATTTTTGGATAAAAATTTCATTTATTGAGTGAATATTATAGGAGATTAGGTGGTTGTTTATAAGTTAGGTGAGTGGGACAGTTGTAATTTACGAATAGAAAAAGTTGTACCCACATTTTTTCACATTCCATAAGGCTATAAATTGAACCATTATAGATACCTAGACATTATAAGGTCTAAATATGGGTATCCAATGGATTTTTTAAAAGTTTTAGGTCAAATTGTTTCATCATATTTATAGTTTAAACCCTCAGTAAACCCATTTTCACCTTAACTGAGGTAAATAATTTTTTCTGATTTCACCATTCATTACGGTAAAAAATTTAGTTGATATTATTATATAATGAAAATTAAAATTATTATAAATATTTAATATATTTAATGAAATTAAATTCTCACAAATTACAAAATTAATTTTAAAATTACATTAGGAGATGCGATGAAAATGTGGGTTTTCAAGAGGTTTATTTTTCAACAAAAAATGATTTTCTATTAACTCTATTAAAAATAATAATAATTTTATGAATTTAATATAGAAAATTTAATGAAATATAATGAATAAATTTAATTTAAAAAATTCATCATTAGGTTTTTTTAATTAATTAAAAATGAGAAACATTATGCATTTTAAAATATTTTTAAGAAAAAAACCCATTTTTAAACCCAAAAAAACATATATTAAATAATATAAAAAGATGATTAAAATGTAATTAATTGTATTAAATATAACTAAATAATATATATATAATTTTAATTAATATTCAAAACATAATTGTAAAATTAAAGTTTTTTTATTTTATTGAAATGAAATGACATTTTTATAAAAATTGGTATTTTTCACTATTCATAATAATCAATATTTTATTAAAAATCCTAAAATTTCACACTTCATAAATTTTAATATTAGGATTTCAAAAATGTAGTTCATTTTTTAAAATAAATTTTATAAAAGTTTCAAAAATTATATATAATATTTTTTATGAAAAGAAATAATAATCAATTTTGAAGAAAACATTTTTTTGAAGAATAAAATTAATTTACTAACAATTGATTGATTTGTTTTTAAAAAATTATAAATAACTTTGGTTGAGAAGGATATATATATATATACCATAATTTAGTTAATAATAAAAATCCTCTCCAATTTAATGGCTAGGTATAACGGTGATATATTTAATGGGTAGTTTAAGCTCAATGTTTCATGTCATATACACTATAGAACAAAACAAATATAGGGGTTTAATGTTCCTTAATATATCTAAGAGATTAAATTTATTTAAAAATAAATATATCATAATGTTTTAGGAGTTACATTATTATATAATATAATTTTTTGTGTCGTATACGCTATCGAACATAATTTTATTCTTTTGAAATCTCAAGGTGTTACATCTTTCCTATCCCCTTTAATAAATTGTATCCTCATAATTTAATCATTATCTTTCTAAAAAATTTCAGATATTTTTAAATACATTTTTAAAAACCTTATCATAAAATGGGTTAATAAAAATTTATCTTAAGAATATAGAAAGTTAAATACAAAGGTTGTCTCTTAACTGGGTGTCCACGTAGAAAAACAATGGTGGAAGGTGAAGATATGGAATTACAATAAAAGTGTAAATAATTATGGAGAGTGATATATACAATTGATCACAAGAAATTTAATGATCAATATAATTTAAAGGACCCCAGAACCATAAATTTTCTTTGAGTTAAAGGACCATCGGTTCATTATAAATGAAGGTATTACAATAACATTTTTGATTCAAGATCCTTTTCCTAGAGATAAGGAATTATTTTGAAATATAGACTAAAAATATATTGATATATACTCACATGAAAATTATAATTTCATCATGTACCCAATTTACACCACAATATCATATTTTCACTAGAATATGAGTATTCAATATGAATTTTTTATGAATGAAGAACTAAAATATACTTTTAAAGACCACATAAATATAAAAGGTATAATCAAGATATTTTACCAATCTTTAAAGATTAACAAAAACCAAAATGTTTAGCACATAGTAAGATAATTCCCAGAATAATTTGCCTTTATATTATACATTAATCTCTAAAATTCAACATTAATACCCAATGTTAAAACTAAATCATTCCATATATAAATGAACCTACATCACAAATAACCTTAATAACATCAACATTAAGAGTTTTTTAACCTTAAAAGGTATGTCATACCTTTCATAATTCAATACCAAAAATACAATAATATTTTTATAAAGTTCCATCAATCACATAATCACCAAATCACTTTTCACTCCTATGGTCATCTATATAATAAAACATGTCTACAGAAAAATACCTCAACATAAATTATCATATAACAAAAAAATGTTATCAATAACTTAAAAAATACTTCTTTAAATTTAAATGAATAAATCACTTTAAGATGAAGCTTTACATATACTTCAAACTAATAAAATAACTCTAAAAGTGTCATCAATTAATTTAAAATATCATCACATAGGATCTCAAAAAGGGTGTATAAGACTATAAAATTATTATCAAACTAAATATTATAAAATTATTATGGTATTTTAAAATCATAATTTAAACCCTTATGAAAACATTACAATCTCAAAAATTATCTAATCCTTTAATTTGGTACAAAAAAATAGGCCCAAACTTGCACATCTGTATCTAGTGCTCAAATCATAAACTTCAAATTCCAGTCCTTAATACTGATTAAGATGACCTAATTTTCACCATTCAAAACATACAACATCAAAAAAAATATTTTATTCACTTAAATTCTCAAAGAATGTTTTAGGTTTATAATTTTAGATAATTCTAAGAAACACATAACATCATGAATTCATCAGAAAATGGTTCAAAAAGATGAACAACATATCACATTATACCCATATTTTTATATTCCACATTAAGTAATCATATTTATCCATATGAAACCTTCAATAAATAATTAATTTAACATTATTATTGATAACCTGGGGAAAAGGAAACATAATAAGGTAAGCCCAAATTCTTAGTAATGTTAAACATAATAAATAAAAATTGAACGTCATTAGTGATAATAATAAGATCTTAAGGGTTTAATGACGTAATAAAATTTAATAAGTATGACATAAGAATATTTATACCC
The DNA here is from genome assembly GCA_963277665.1 of Viscum album. NCBI lineage: Eukaryota > Viridiplantae > Streptophyta > Magnoliopsida > Santalales > Viscaceae > Viscum > Viscum album. Next base: position 1,541,227,356 of record OY728161.1, on the reverse strand, counting down.
ATAAATATATGGATCATCAAATATAAAAACAAGTCATAAGTATATAACAAAGTAAAGAGTCATTAAAAACAGTAATCATGAGCCTTCAGATATCAATATTGATCAAATTAAACATTTATAACCCATAATAACATAACAAACACATTTTTTTATCTTAAAAAGTCATTATCATAGAAGCCTTAGAAAACCCTTACAATTAGAATAAACATACTATCAACTTCCAATATAATTATCAGGAGAAAAATCACTACCTGATTCATTGAGGTGCTATTTGGGTGCACCCACCATATAAACTATATCAAGCTCAATCAGTGCTAACTGGGTGCACCCATAATATATAATTTCCAAGAACCATAATATGAATAAGGTATATATATCTTCTATTTCTTTATAAAACTTATAAAACCCATTATCATTTTCAAAACTTGATTAACCCAAGGAAAAGAAACCTATTATATTATAATTCCTTTTAATGATGATTAACCCATGGAAATACAATGGGTTCCATAACAGTCCATTCAAAACAATATTAACCCACAGAAAACATATGGGTTCAATAAAAATTTCATAGAAACATGATTAACATGATGAAAAAAATAGTTTCAATAATAATCTCTTTAAAACATCATTATAACTTGCAAAATAAATAGGTTCCATAAAAATCTATTTGAAACAATCATAATACGTTTAGATGAAGAATGAGGATGGTATATTTATAAAATATCCCCATTGAAGCATAAGTAAAAAAAGGTATGTTGATGTTTATAAAAAATAATAACACTAAAATGTCATTAAAAAATTAAGTAAAATAACAATTTCATTTTGATAATCACTTTTAAAAACATAAAATTACAAAAAAAATTGAAAATACTTTTCTTTTAAAAAAATGGAAAAATATAGATTAAAATTTAAGGAAAATATAGGAAATTATGAATAGAAAACAAATTCATGTCAGAACAGTTTAAAATAAACATTATTTTCAGAAAAGTTTGAAAAATGTATTCAGAGGTAACCTATTTATAAAAATTTTAGAACTTTCCATTTACGAACTTTTACAATAAGATAAAATGTCATTTAAAATGGATTATGGAAATAAATTATTTTAATAAAATAAATTTTTTGAAAACATTTTATAATCTAAGGATATAGTAGAGAAAGATAAATGATCAAAAATAATGTACAATATCGGCATCGCTTATAAATAACATTCATGATATTTATTCCATCAATAATAGAGGAAATGGAAATAAAACATGTTAAAAACTTTAAAATCTACTAGGGGAGAAAGATATAGTTTTCAATAAAATAAGAGCATTTTATTTCCTTCAAAGTAATCTTGAACATAAAATTCTTGAAAGGAAGGATATTGTAACGTAAATTCCTTTCTAGTTTGGTAACTCTTCAATAATAAGCCCTATAAAATAATAACATAAAATTATACTTTGAATATCCTGAAAATAATAATTTTCATGGTATAACATGTCAAATGTCAGTATATACACCTCACAAATGAATATAGTTTCATATCATATTTTTTTCCTCAAAGAAATCTAATTTTAGATGAATAACCCTTGAAAACATTATACCACTAAATTTTAGAAGTAATTAATCAATCAATAAAGTGTATCAAATATAATTCCACATAAAACAAGTGAAAATAAAACATAGTATAATAAAAATTAATTACACACATATTCATAGAATATCAATTACAATGAAGAATTTGTATAATCTAATGAAAAGAAATTGAGTATTAAAATTCTTTACTACCTGGTAACTTTCAAGTAAAATTCCCATTGATAAATTAATTCATATTAAAACTTAAAATATCATAGTTATTTAAATAATAAAAACATTACATATAAAATGGTGTGTATATACAAAAAAATATGGGGAATATGGCATATGTCTCTAAGAAATAAAAAGTGAGACGAGAAACCCTTACCTTCAGTCAGTCTTTCTTCATACAAGTTCAAACCTCCTATATAATAAGCTAATATTAATTATTTTATTTCGTAAGAAAATTTTCTAGGTTTAATAAATTATATTTATTTTTTTATTTAATTTAATTCTATTTACATATATAAATATTTAATTAGTTTAGTCCACATTGTGTGTTTTGATGATGTTCGATTCATTGTTTCAAAATGGATCTAGTGTGTTGACCAAGTAAAAGGGTTCAATTTTTCAAATAATCTAGAATAATAATCCTGATATAATTATCATAATTATTCATCAATTATAATTTTAAAATCATTCATGAAAAATGGTTATGAAAAATGAACTGCGTTACAATCATGGAGATGGTAGGTCATACATATGTATGAGTAACATTTCCATTTTCAAATTATCATTATGGAAAGAAGGTAAATAATATTTTATCAATATTGATATATAATTATATATTAAATACAAAATTAATTCATTATATATACTTATATGTATCTTCCATGTGTTGTGTTGAAGAAAAATGAATCACATCACTTTGTAGAGGCAACGGTCCACATGTACAAACGGATGACATTATCATTTTTCAATTTACGAATTAAAATGACATATTACCATTTCATAATGATAAATATTTCATGAATATCATAATTAATTCATTTATTTCATATATATTAATTTAAATTATCCCTATTAACTCTCGTGTAAATCTTTTATTAAAAACAAATCACATCCGTTTATGAGGCGGAAGTCCACTGTACACATGAGGGATGTTATCATATCCCCAACAGAATGGAAAGTAAAAAAATTATATTTGATATAATAACTCCAAAAGTATAAATATATTAAAAATAAAATATATATACTTTAAATCTATAATTTTATCAATCTTTTATATATGATCATAGAAAATGAATGTCATCAATTTGCGAGGTGATGGTCCCTCACACTCACTAATGATGACTTTGTATCCCATTTGAGGAAATAAAAGATGGATTTGGGATATTAAATTAACATAAAACCATATAAGTATATAGTATATAATTTTTATATTATATAATTATAATTTATGAATATTTTATTGAGTTTGAAGAAGAATTAACATAAAAATTCTCGATAAAGAACAATTCATTTTCTTCAAACAACCTCCTAAGGTAACAACTAAAATCCTTCATAGGATAGATTTGAGAAAAAATTATGGGATCTAGGATTTGATGAGGGAATTAATAAATACATTTGGGTTGGTATTGTATGATTAAATTTATTTTAAGGTGTGATGTGGATAGTAGAGTGTTGTCTTTTTATAAGTGAGGTGAGTGGGACACTTGTAATTGTTTTAAAGAAAAAGGTATATGTTTGGAAAAAATCCCTCAAGGTAACATTGCAGAATTTTTGGGTTGATTGTGTTTGTTTACAAAGCATGTTTCCATGGATAATTGTCGAGTTCCAGAGAAGTTGTTGAAAATCCATGTTGACTAAGAACGATGACAAAGGAACAGACGATCTGGAGGCGATACAAAAGAGCAGTACAAGGTGGCGCCATTTTCCAGTGTTTGTCAAATTTTTGGGGTCCAAAATTTGGAGTTTGGTGAGCATCGCAAAAAGTGGATATCCATGAAGATATCAACAAAATATGGAAAAGGCATGAATTTCGCGAAGATGGGCTTCATGGATTGGATTTCGTGAAGACCAGAAAAATGATGGCGGTGATTCTTCGCGATTACGTCAAGCTTCACAAACGGTAGAGTTTAAGCACATCGCGGTGGTGAAGGGCTTTGCAAGGGAGCTTCACGGTGAAGGCATGAAGGACTTGACGGTGATGCTCCGCGATTACGTCAAGCTCCGTGATCAGAAAATTTCCATAGTGCTTCTCGATTTTGAGAGAATTTTGGTAGGAACTTTGGAGCTTCGTGATTTGAGATGACATGGCATTGACTTTACGCGAAAAGTTTGAGGGTTGGTGGAATCTCCTATAAATAGGCCCCGACCCCTTCAAGAGAAGTATAAGAGAAGGAGAGAGTTTTCGAAGAAAATATTTTGATCTAGGTTCACAAAGGTAGTTTGCAAAGGTAGTGCTCTTTGCAAAATAGAGGTGCTTCACGGTAGCTAATCTAGATCCGTGAAAGGAAGTGCGCTTTATGAGGCCACATACTCTAAGGGGTGTGCTTCGCGAAGAGGTCGGAGCTCTGCAACGGCCTAAGAATTGCGAAGTCTTAAGCTTCGTGCTAGTGCTTCGTGAAAAGGAAGGAGCTTTACGAAGGCTTGTTTTAGCTTTGTGAAATTGGGAGCCTCATGAAGTAAGGTACTTTGCGACGGTTTATCAAATGGAATTTCCCAGTGTTTAAGAGTAAAAGGGGTATTCATCAGTGGATGAATGTTGGACATTAACATAGCATCTACCAATAGTTGAGGACTCATGTATTCATGATAATTAAGAGACCTACAAGTCTATAAACTGTGAATTGATCCTTTCCAGAGCAATGAGCAAAGGAAGAGGAAGAAGGTGATCCTCTCCACTGGTAGTGATCTAGAGAGAGAGAGATAAAGAGGGAGTGACCCTTGGGAAAGTAGTGAGTTGACCCTAAACATTATAAAGGCAGTGAGCCTGGGAATAGAAGTGATCTAGCCCAAACATTATTGGCAGTGAGCCTTAGTGGATTTGGTACAGCGGTACATCGTCGTTGTATACTCCTTGGACATAACCCAGTGAGGGTAAACCAAGTAGAAATCGATGTTTCTGCCTGCTTGCTTCCCTGCATTGCATTCAAAGCACCATCATTAGATAAATAAGAAAATAAGTGGTCATAATAAACACACAAGTGCAAACAAATCAACCCTTGTAATAAAGAGGTCAAGATCCAGTGGGGCAGGAAGAATTTATAAAAGAATATCCATACCCTAATTCCCCCCCCCCCTCAGGGTATATAGGCCCCTATTGGTCCTGAAAATTGGTATCAGAGGGATAGGTTTCTTTTATAATATTTTTTTGATCCATCTTAGTGTTGTCGATTTGTGTGGTTAAATTAGTCTGCTCTTATCTCGGTGTGCCATGGAAAAGGAAAAAAAATCAAAGAAGAATCATAAATCGGGTGATATCCCACAGTGTGGAATTCATTATGGAAAAAGTGTGATTCAACTAAAGGAATCAAACAGCTTACTGAAAGAAGGATTGGATGAATCTGATAGGGAAAAGATAGATTCACTCAATAATGATGTAGGAACAAGTGAAGTACTTGAAATTCAAAGTGATATTGAAACTACTGATGATAAAGAAGTTTCAAGGAGTCCGGCTGTAAATGTTGTTAACATGACAAAGAAATTGAATCAGAAATTGGATAAAGGTGTTAAATATTAAGATATCCGGATCCAAGTATTGGAAATTGAGTTCAACAAGATAAGAGGCTTAAATCAAAGGCTTATTGATGTGGCTATTAAACTAAGTGAGAAGAATGATTCTCAAGGTGATAAACTACAAAAAATGGCTAGAATAAAAGGAAAACAAAAGGCTTATGGTTGTGAAGAGAATCAAAATTCATAAGAAGTTCAAAATCTGAAAGATAGAAATGATGATCTAGCTACACAATTGTCTGAAAAAGTTTAGAATTATTAAATGCTACAACAAGAGAATGTATCTGTCTCTTAATCTATTTCTCAGAAAAAAAATGAAAGTAAAGGAGAAATGTGACATGGTAGAAAATCTCACACAAGAACTGGAAGATGAGAGGAGTTGTGGAATGAATATAAGAAGAGATCTCAATACCCAACTTGAATCAAGAGATAAGAAGATTCAACAATTGGAGGAAGTGATAGAAGAATCCAAGAAAGAAATGGAGATATAAAAAGACAAAGGAAAACCTAAGTTAAAGGATTCACTGAACTTACTATTCAATTTTCCTTCGGAAGTTGATGATAAAATTAAAAGTATGAGATTTCTGAGGAGAAACAACAAAATATTTTTTCAGCTCAAAGACCATGTATTTTAGGAAAATCGGGCATTGGATTTGATGAATCCCCTCCCGTACATGATATAATGTGATCCGTGAATAGTTCTAGGAGTGGATACTAAGTTGTGGGTGTTGGAGATAGGCCTAAGAGGATAGTTTCAAAAATAAGTGATGATAGGTTCTATTTATGTGGGATTCATGGCCACACATCAATCTTTTGTTTAGAGGCACTAAAATACATTTAAGGTAGTTAAAATAGAAGCTTTGATAAATATGAGAATAAGAAGAAGCATCATGAGAAATCAGAGAGAAGATTCTCTCAGAGGAAAGCATTCATTAGATACTATTACTGTGGAAGGAAGGGACACACCATGAGTATGTGTCAGGAAGATCAGGAGATCCATGTCAGAGGAAGAACTCAAGGTGCATCGGCATATCGACATAGAAATGATGAAATGAGGTATGCCTTTGATGGAAAATGTTTTATATGTTCTGGTTATGGGAATTTTGCAATAAATTTCAGTAAGAAGAATGAAATAAAGGAAAAGGAACTCGAAAGGATATTCTCAACTCCAGGTGTTCATGATAAGAAGTTATGCACTAGAAGACAAAGTGAACAGCTCTCGTGTAGAGAATTTGAACAAACCTGGAAGATTAAGGGGATATCTATTGTAGTTGTGAGTAAGAAGAATGCACATTCCGTGGAAGACTCACCACCAGTTAAAAACAGTGTGGTGACTCATATATCTGATAAAAGATTGATAAACAAAGAATGCGTTGAAAAATTCATATGTCATGTGCCACATAGAGAACTAGAGTAAAAAGGAAAATCCATGCAATGGTGGAAGAAGCAAAGGAAGATGACAAGAAGAGAGATTCCTACTCAGAGAAGCAATCAGGGGAAGTGTCATATTGGTGGAACATCAAAGAAGGTAATGTCTACCAATGTTTTTAAACCTCAAAGTGTGAAGAAGGCCAAGCCTTCCGAATCTACATATCAGAAAAAGGCTCAGAATGTGGGTAAAGAAGGCCTAGTCATAAGGCTAGAATAGTTGAAGTTGTCTAAGCAGCTAAAAGAAGCGAGGATAGAGTGTGATGATCTACAAGAAAGAATCAAAGGGTTAACCCATTAGGATCAACCAAAATCATCTTCTTGGGGATTCCAGAAGTTCCCATATCCCTATGTATATAAATGTTGTTAATTGATGATTCAAGTGTTTCTGGTTTTAGGGAGATATGATCCAAGGGGATGTGGCATCTAAAGATGCAAAGTGGAGAAGTGATATGCTCCAGAGTTTCAATTGACTCAAATCAGGTACCAGAGTTGGAGAAGAAACGGAGCAACAGAGCAAAATAGAAAGTGATTGTGTTATTAACTTTATCTCTTGTTTCCTACACCGAGTTCCAACTCGGTAGGCTTAGAGATTTTGTTAGTGTCTTAATATCATGTGCCAGATTGGTATAAATGATGCAGGTGGAGAAGAATGGTTATGAGTCTGAACAATGTGCCTAACCCCAAGAAGTGTTGCATAACATAGGTGGAGTATTAAATGACCAAATCATATGCAAGATCCATTAATCAAATAATTGGATGACTCAGCTTAGGTGTTTTCTATAGAGGGAAGACATATTTTGGGAGAAGTAGCTATAATATAGCATTCCATGACTATTTATTTTTCTCTAACAATGTGGTATAAGCTGGCTATTTTTAGGATACCAAGAAGCTGTGGGAAAGTATCAACAAGTTCCAACAAGAAGCTCATAATAGTAGTTGAAAGAAATAATGTCACTGAACAATGACACAATTACTAGTTGTCTATTGAAATTAATTAAGTGGTAAGAGACTCAGGGATACCTAGATCATATTTAGAAGAATTAGACAAGGGATATTGTTTTGAGTCCAGCAGATAAGAATGTCATCGGGTCTAAATGGGTCTATCGCAACAAGATGAATGAAGATGGTACAGTGATTCAGAACAAATAATGACTAGTGTGCAAGGGGTACTCCCAGATAGAGTAAATAGATGTTGATGAGACATTTTCACCAGTTGCAAGGCTGGAGAAAATCAGATTATTTTTAGCCATATTAGTGAAAATAAAGTTCAAAGTGTTCCAGATTGATGTCAAATATGCATTCTTGAATGGTATTCTGGAGGAGGAAGTGTATATTGAGAATCCATATGGTTTTCTCATTCATGAGGATGATAAAAAGGTTTCTAGGATGAAGAATGAATTGCATGGGCTGAAACAAGCACCAACAGCATGGTACTCAAGGCATGATCAGTACTTGAAGAAGCTTGGTTTCTAGCGTGGGGGAGTTGATTACAATCTCTATTTCAGCAATGACAGTAATCAAATGATTATGGTGCTGGTTTATGTTGATGACATAATATTTGGCTGATCATATGAAGCTTAGTGCCGACAGTTTTCCAATTTCATGAAAACTGGGCTTGAAATGTCAATGATTGGAGAGCTAACGTTTTTCCTTGGTCTATAGGTGACACAAGGAAGGAATGAAACATTAATTTCTAAATCCAAATATGCCAATGAGATTTTGAGAAGGTTTGGAATGGATAATTTCAAGGAAATAATGACTCTGGTTTCTACCCAGATGAAATTATCAAAAGATGATAGTGGAAAGGTAGTTAATATCACTAAATAGAGGCAAATTATTGGAAGTTTGTTGTACTTGACCGCAACAAGGACTGATATTGTTTTCTCCACATGCCAAGTAGTGAGATATCAAAGTAATCCCAAGTAAAGACACATGATTTAAGTGAAAAGAATACTTTGGTATATCAAGGGCATGGTGGGCTTCGACTTAACATATAATGACAAATCTCAGAAAGAGTTATTGGGATATACTAACACAGACTAGGCCGGTTCAGCAGATGACAGGAAATCAATGTCAGGAGTTGCATTCTATTTTGGTGGATTTTGTGTTTCTTAGAGTAAGAAGTAAGATTTCATTTCATTGAGCACCGCAGAAGATGAGTATATTGCGGCCACTCAAGAATTCACACAGTTAGTGTTGATGAAGCATCATCTTGAAGATATGGGAGTTGAATTGAAGTCTCTGATCGGAATCCAGTGCGATAACTCAATTGATATCAATCTTAAGAAAAAATCCATTTCATCACTCAAGTAAAAATCACATTGAGATCAAATATCATTTCATTAAGGAGAAGGTGGAGCAAGGGATTGTGAAGTTGGATTATGTGCCTATAGAGCTACAGGTTGCAGATATTCTGAAAAAGGTCGTACCCAACGAAGCGTTTGAAAGGCATCAACTGGCTCTATGAGTTTAGTTGACTCCCCGCACTTGAAAGAGTGTGGATGTAGAACCCACCCCCCATCCTTGAGATATTGCATGTTTTTCTCTAATGTGCTAATCTTTGTTCCTTATAATGTTGCAGATCGCAAATGGGTGACCTTCGGGTTCATTGTCAAAGGGGGAGAAATAGTGACTCCTCAAGGGGGAGAAACTGTGTCTAAGGAAGGGAAAAATGTCTTAGTAAATGACACGGGGAGAAGCTGACAGGTGGAGTAGCGATATAGGTGGAGAGCAATGACATAGGGGAGAGTATTAAATCTGACGATACTAGAATTGATCGATCAAAGAATAGATATCACGATAAGCTGAGGATCGTGATAAAAGTAGAACAATGATGTTGGAATGGTGTGAGAAGGTTTCCAGCTATCACCAATTGGTATCCGTGTGGTTCAACAATTGGTATCAATTTAGCAATTGGTATCAGTTTGCAATCGACAATTGGTGTCTGACATGAAGTGATTCTTTGATGAACTATTCGTACTACTCTTGTTTCTCACGCCGAGCATTGCTCATGTAGGCTTAGAGTACGTGTTAAGTGAATCCTTTAATGCTATCAGAATCGCAAGAGGAGAATGGTGGTAGTGGTAGGAAGAAGACTCAGTGAGGTATCAACGTACAGAAAATCATTCTGAGATGATTTGTGAAGCATTGTCAACAAACCCAAAGGGGGATATTGTTGGTCAAAAATCCCTCAAGGTAACATTGCAAAATTTTTGGGTTGATTGTTTTTGTTAACAAAGAAGGTTTTCATGGATAATTTTCAAGTTCCAGAGAAGTTTTTGACAATCCATGTTGACAAAGAATAATTAAAAAGGAATAGACAATCTGAAGGTGGTACAAAAGATCAGTACAAGGTGGTGCCATTTTCTAGTGTTTGCCAAATTTTTGGGGTCAAAATTTGGAGTTTGGTGATCATCGCTAAAAGTGGATAACCTTTAAGATCTCAAAAAAATATGGAAAATGAATGAATTTCACAAAGATGGGCTTCATGGATTGTATTTCACAAAGACCAGAAAAATGGTGGAGGTGATTCTTCAGGATTAGGTCAAGCTTTCGAATGGTAGAGTTGAAGCGCATCACGGCGGTGAAGGGCTTTACGAGGGAGATTCGCGGTTAAGGAATGAAGGAATTGACGGTGATGCTTCTCAATTACGTTAAGCTTCGTGATCGGAAAATTGCCGTGGTGCTTCGTGATTTTGATAGAATTTCAGCAGGAACTTCAAAGCTTCATGATTTGAGATGACGTGGTGTTGACTTCGTGTGGAAAGTTTGAGGGTCGGTGGAATCGCCTATAAATAGGCCGCGACCCCTTCAAGAGAAGTAGAAGAGAAAGAGAGAGTTTTCGATGAAAATATTTTGCTCTCAGTTCACGAAGGTAGTGTTCTTCGCAAAAGAGAGGTGCTCCGCGGTGGCTAATCTAGCTCTGTGAAAGTAAGTGCGCTTCACAAGGCCTCATACTCTAAGGAGTGTGCTTCGCGAAGAGGCAGGAGCTCCACAACGGCCTAAGCATTGCGAAGTATTGAGCTTCGTGAAAATTCAAGAGCTTCGTGAAGGCTTGTTTTAGCTTTGTGAAATTGGGAGCCTCACGAAGTAGGGTGATTTGTGACGATTTTTCCAAAGGAATTGCCCAGTGTTTAAGAAGAAAAGGTGTATTCATCAGTGGATGAAAGTTGGAAATTAACATAGCATCTATCAATAGTTGAGGATGGATGTATTCATGATAATGAGGAGACCTACAGGTCTATAAACTGTTAGTTTATCCTTTCCAGAGTAGTGAGTAAAGGAAGAGAAATAAGGTGATCCTCTCCACCAGCAGTGAGCTAGAGAGAGAGAAACAGGGAATGACTCTTGGGAAAGCAGTGAGCTGACCCTAAACATTGTAAAGGCAGTGATCCTAGGCATTAAAGTGATCTAGCCCAAACATTTTTGGCAGTGAGCCTTAGTGGATTTGGTAGAGTGGAACATCGCCATTGTATGCTCCTTGGATGCAACCCAGTGAGGGTGAACCAAGTAAAAATCTTTGTGTCTACCTACTTGCTTCCCTGTATTGCAATCAAAGCACCATTATTAGATAAAAAAGAAAATATGTGGTCATAATAAACACACAAGTGGAAATAAATTGACCCTTGTAATAAATAGGTCAAGATCCAATGGGGCAATAAGAGTTTCGAAAGAATATTCATACCCTGATTCACCCCCCCCCCCCCCTCTTAGGGTATATAGGCCCCTATTGGTCCTAATAGTATACCCATGTTTTCACCCGAAAAAGGATCCAAAATGTAACATTATTAAGAATAAAATATTATAAGGTAAATATAATCCCATAAAAGTTATTTTATAAATCCATTTATGTCATTTTGACCCTTATAATTTTAGTTTAACATTATGAGAACCCTGTTATAACCTTAACCTATTAATTAATTTTAAATATTTTCAATATTATTTATGGAAAAATATTAATTTTTAGATTATTATATAATATATATTATTATTATTAAAAATATGGAATCAATTAATCCAAATTCAATTTATATAAGTGTGAATATTTAATTTAAAATCAAATCTGCAGACGCGATGAACAAGCGGGGTTTCAAGAAGTGTATTTTTCAAGGAAAATATGATTTCATACTAACTCTATTACTAGTAATAATCATTTTATTAATATAAATTATTGATAATTTATATATAATATATAAATTACATTTAAAAAATTTCTTATAGGGGTTTTTTTAATTAATTAAAATGTATAAACATTATGAACATTAAAATAGTTTTCAAAAAACTACAGTTTTTTACCATAAATTTTACAAATACTAAAATCTAATATAAATATAATTAAGATTGAATAAATTGTGTTAAATATAAATCAATAATTTTTATTTTATTTTAAATTATATTGAAAACATAATGGGACTTTTAAATTTACTTAATTTATTGAAGAGTAATGACATTTTATAAAAATATGTTTTCACTATTCACTAAAAAGTAAATATTTTTTGATAAATCACAAAATTTCAGAAAATTTATCTTTTGATATGTATATTTCAAAATTGAATTTAATTTTATAAAATAAATTTCCTAAAATTTATAAAATTAAATTATAATATTTTCATGAAAAGAAATAAAAATTATTTTTTTAAGAAATTTTTTTTTTCAAGAATAGAATTACTCTACAAAGAATTAATTGATTATATACTAGAAATTATAAATATTTTATAAATATTAAGTTATATATATATATATATATTTCATAAATTATTCAAAACTATTCATACCTTCTAATTTAATGGTTATGTTATAATAATTATATATTTTGTGGGTCATTTAAGCTCGATGTTGAGTGTTATATATGATATCCATCAAAAAAACTATTGGGGTTGTTTGTACCATAATATATCAAAGATATTGAATTTATTTAAAAAGTTATATATCTTAATGTATCATAGTGTTACATTCTCATTGTTATTTTTTGTATATTATATCCAACATAATTTTCTTATTTTAAAATATTGGGGTGCTACCCATAATGTATTCCAAATATTTTCCTTGAGGATGTACATGAAAAAGACCACAAATATACTAAATTCATAGGTGGTACAAATGAAAATTTATCTCTCTTATGAGTAGTATCTGATCTTGGAATATAGAGATAAATTTATATTCAATAAGGAAACTCACCTAGTCAAAGTACTATAGTGAAACCATAAGTACACGGAGGAGACATGGGAACTAAATGAAGCAATAAAGTAGAAGTACTCTAACCTATTTTCACCATATTAATTAAAATTAAATTTTTGTGGTGAAATTTTTTAATGGGGAATAATGTAAAGACCAGGAATTTAATCAATGGAATTTACCTTATTATAATTATGTCATATTTAGTAATGTAGTATAATGAACTCTTAACACATTATAAAATCAAATACATTTTATTATTATATTTTGAAGAATTCATTTAGAGAAAAAAATATATCCATAATAATTGAATAGATTACAATGGGACAATAAGTATAAAATAATAACATACTAATAAGAAAATATGGATCTTATAGATCTCCCATAATAATCACAGTCATGAACAATACTATAGAAATTAACTAGAATGTTAGTAAAAATGTGCATTTTCAAAATAAAAATATATCTTACCTAGAGAAAAAATAGAAATGAATGAAGATTGAATGAAATGATATGTATTTATAGAAGTTAGTAAACCAATATGATCAATATAGATATAAATCTTGGAATAGTAATCAGACCTTTACAATAGTAACTTAATCATTAGAATAGTAATACAACTATTAAGAACAGTAACATGATCTTTAGAATAGTATCCTCACTTATGTAACTGTCAAATAATGTATATTTATTTTCAAAATGAAAATATGAAATATTTATATCATAATACAAGTAAATAAATGATTTAAAATTTATAAAAAATGATTATTTATTTAAAAACATTTTTTTATTTTTTTTCTATAATAAATACAGTAATTTAAAAAATATATTTTCATTAAATAGATTTAAAAATATTTATTTTGTTTTATTAGTATGATAAGATAATTTTATGATATTGTGAGTAATTTTAAAATGGGTCATAAAATCAATAAGAATATTATAATTGGAATTTTTCAAATAAATGTGGATTTTATTTAAAAATTAAATAAATCATATTTGTGAGAAAATTAATAAAATAGAATCCATTTTTGGGGTCCATACATCAAAAAATGGATAGTGTTAAAAAAATTATTTTTTAAAAATAATTTAATTTTCAGTGAATAATGAAATACAGTAAATTACAATATTTAGCATTATAAGTTAAATACATGAATTTTTCAGTCATGTATTTCGTAAGAAATAATTATTTATAACTTAAATGAACTAGTTAATATATATAGTCACAGGAATCGATAATATTAATAGTCATGAGAAAAAATAATAAAATGATAAATATAATATTAAAAAACACTCATCTCCTCCCCTCACCACCCCTTCTCCTAACAACAAATAATCCTTAGAGCTTACCAAACATCTACCCAATTATATTCTCAAGCCTCTCATACACATCTAAGTATTTTTTTTTGTCCCACCCAAAGACCATTTCAAGGTTCCTTCAGGTATATTTCATGGAGAAAAGAATTTATAGGTAATATTCTCAAATGACCCCATTTTTATTCTATTCTTATTATACCTTCTCCTAACCTCCATCACCCAACATAACATAATGAAATTATTATTATAAATATACTAGAATGTTATTTTTTTTAATAATATATCTATATAATAACCTCTCTTATTTTTATTCATAAACAAATATGTTTTTCACTATATGGTTGCTTCATAGTATCCATGAACACCGTAATTTCTTTTTCTCCACTAACTTTAGGGATGGTTATAAATATAATATTATTGTAAAATATGATTATAATATGTATTTTATAACTTATTTAAATTTATATAATATATTAAAAATAATTTAATTTAATAAAACAAATCAAGTTCAGGATGTTTGGTAAATTGGACAAAATAATCTAATCATTTAACATTAATATTTTACAAAATGATTTGTTCTTATATTGGAACACAAATGAGTATTTTCGAACATTTAAATTTATTAAATTAAATTAATACCATTTCATTTCACTTATATATTTGTAGTCCTATTTGAAAAAAACATCAATGATTGTCCATAAGTGATATAATCATGGAATCATGAAATGAATTCCCTTAGAATGATGAAATTGAAATTATATCTCACTGAAATACAATTAATGAACCTAATAAAATAATATTAAAAAATATAGGTGTAAAATTTTGTTAATTTTTTAATTAATGAGTCTAATTTTATTATCTAGGACATTAAGGTATAGTGTATAATGATTATGGGACATAAGGTAAGGGATTTCTCTAAAAACACTGTTTACTTTTGGTCATGCATTATCTTCCTTTACCAGAATTGATCTCCTTATTATTGTTATATGATTATTATATATTATTTATATATTTACCAAACCTATATACCATGTTTATTTAATGATTAATTGATAGGTATACTTATGTTTTGAAGGATGCCTTCCGAGTTTATTTTGAAAATACGATTAAAAGGATCTTCTTTGTTTTTATTACCTATTTTAAAGTATCACTGAATTAAATGTTTAAAAATATCAATAGTTTCTAAAAACACTAATCATTATATGGAAAACCATTTTTTCACTTCTAGTTTTATTAGAATTATTATGGTCTTACCCTTTTGAAAGACTCTTTACCCTTTTCTATAAAACTCCACTTTAGTGTCGCATTTCTTAAATTACCTAACCACTCCTTTTCACATCATCATTTCATTTAAAGATAATTTATCATGATATATTATTTTTTATATTTTATTAGTTTACATGAATGATTTAATACCTTATTTCATGGAAAACATTATTATACTCCCTTTTATGCCTTATGACATGATTATAAACACATTTCATTCTATGGTTAATCCTTATATAAATGAATTGTGTTTGATTTTATTATGTGGAACTCATATACATGTACATGTTAGAATGGTTTCACCTAGATTATGATTTACCACATTGGGTGATGTTTTAGTCTAATTGGGTGAAATGTTTGGGATTCATGAGTGAACCTAATCCATGATTATAGAGACCTAACCCCATAATTTTTGAACCCAGTTTCTATAACCATTATATTGGCATGAGATACAAGTAAATCATGTCCCAAGGGACTGTACAGTTTAGTAATATTCGTAAAATTGATACATACATGACTCTTATTTTAAAAATAATTACAATAATTACAACATAATTTTTTTTTGAGGATAACTTTCGTACATCTAGCATATACATGAATATCATTCTTAGTACACATTAAGGAATTCTTTTTGAAAGAAAACAAAATAAGGGTGAGCTCAAATTTTTAATAAGGGTAAAGTAGAGCACAGTTAATAATAAATCAATGATAACAATCAATATGGAAAGTCAAATAATAGAAAAAATCATGCTATGTACTCAATATCTTCAAAGGAGGTGAGTAAATAATATGGTAAGGTATTTAACCAAAAACACATTCTATTTAAATAACTAGATAAGGAAATATCAATATAGCAAGGTAAGAAACTGAAACTCATTCCATCTCATCAATGAATTAAGAGTGAAATTCATCCATAAATATTTTGATGAAAAATATCCTAGATAATTAAAACATAATAAAAAATAAAACAATGCTTAATTGTTGAATGTCAGGTTTCCCAGGCACATGATACCTTTACCGTAAAGACGGATTAAAACATACTGGGTAAACACCCATTATCCTAGGCAAGTAAACTTATTTTATCTCATGAGACTAACGATGAATCTTGGGGATTGTATTAACTATTCCATAACATGTAGGGATTTCATTAAATGGTCCCCAACCTGTGTCTTAAATGTCTAAATAATTATCAAATAATTAATTGAAATTCATAAACAAAGTTACCTGTCAAATATCTGTATTGAGTAAAGGATATATATTTATCAATATTTCCATAATAAATCAAATAACTATCAAAGTAAATACAATATGTAAATGGTATACGGTTTAGGAAATAATCATATCCATGGGAAGTGATATTGATATTTAGGGGGAATTCAATTTCAAATGATCATAGGAAATTTAATATTTTAAGGGGACTAACAAAGGAGTAATGGAATTGAATGTGAATACTATCCTTTTCTAAATCAATCATAATCCATCCATAGGTAGAATAAATATGGTATAAATACAACATATACCATGTGGAGTAGACACAAAGATTTTTTTCCCTTGATAAATATAAATACTATAAATAATATTTTAAAAACATTATTAAGGAAAAAATGTTTTTATTTTGGAAAATATTTTGAAAAATATTTTTATTTCAAAATAAGTTATTTTAAAAAAAATATATTAAAATTTTATCCATTTAAACTTGAAAATGAATATTTGATGAAATTATGGTGGGTAAATTTGTACACGTCATTTAAAATAAAAAGAACAATCCTTTTGCACAAAAAAAAGATAGAAAAAAATTAAAATATGGGTAAAAGATAAAATGGTTAAAAATGTCCTTAATAAATAATTTTGTAATGGATAAAAATATTTTTTAAAATATTTTAATGTAACATGGTTTTTATAAGAAAATAGGTTCTTCAGCTAAAGAGATAGATGATGTCGGGTTTTCTTAAAAACGTTTTGAGTACCAAAGAGTGGTAAAATGGTACTATTACATAAAAAAGTTCATGAATAACCTGAGGAGAATAAAATGAATGGTTTTATTATACATTGACAAAATAATTTTCACTCATTGAAATTCAAGTGTAAACAATCCTAAAAAAATAAGATTGTGAAGTAAACCCTTGAAAATATTATAATGTTGGAGTGTGGATCAATGAGTATATTTTGTGTATCAACTGTAAATCCACATATTTTAGTGTAAATACATCAATATATATTCAAAATTATTATACACATAATAATATAATATTAATTATATTAAAAAAGTAATATAACCAAATTAAAAGAAATTAGGTTATGAAATTCTTATCTACTAAGTAACTTTAAACTCGAATCCCCTTAGATGAAATAATTTAAATTGAAACTCAAAATATCATGAAAAATGAATGTATCATGATTTTATGTGAAATTATAGTTGTATTTAAACCATAGATAATATTTTTTTTGCACAAAAATAAATTGATTGTTTCAAGAGAATGTCAACAATCCTGAAAGGGAGTGAGAATACAAAGATAATCATTAAAATGATTCTTGAGAAAAATAATCATTAAACATTCCATATTATCACATACCACATTGAAACAATTAAATAATAATACTCATGAATTAATAACAATAAATGAAACATATAATATCCTTAGAATAATTTGATTCATGATATGACATGTCAAAGTGCCGTATATACACCATATAAAAATGAATCAGTGCATAATAACAAATAAGTCTTAATGGAATGTAACTTGAGAAGAAATATCCTACCTTGTGTTTCCCTTCAGGTGAACATCATTTAAACTCTTGTATAAGGGGTTTAAACATTCTATTAAATTATAAAATATATATAATCTTATTCATAGTATCATATATAATCTTTTTTTAATATCTTATTATCTATTTTTTAATAACCTTTCATTATTTTTGGAAATGGGAATCCACATATGTGTTTACCTTGTCAAGTAGATCCAATAATGGTAAAAATTATAACCAAGTTGATATATGGACTAAATATGGCCATATAATGTATTTTGGATAAATTTATTGGTTATTTTTTTCATAAGTTTAAGGTTTGTTCCCTTCTTAATCTTAATTTCACCATAATCGTTATAATTAATTTTAATTATATTCACTAATATTTGTTGAAAAAAAAGTTGAAATTATTTGAAATTATAAATAATGTTGATTAAAAATATGGAATACATTTTTACAAATTCTAATCAGTAAATTTTTAGAAATTAATTTAAATTTAATCATGAAAACAGGATGATAATGTGGGTGTTTAATATAAAAACGTTCAAACAACTTCTTGGTTTTCATATTCAATTTCAATATAAAATTGATAAAAATGATATATATTGGATTAATTAATAGAAAAATTTATCTAATTAAATATTAAAAGTAATTTAAAATATAATTTATCCTTGTAAATAAATTATATTAAAAATAAGTTTTGAATTAAAATTCTGTATTTTTTACTATTCATCAAAAAATAAAACTTTATAGAAAAATACAAAAAAATCACCCTAACCTAATTTTCATTATACTATTTAAATTATTAAGTTTATTTTAACATGTTATATTGATAAAATGTCCAAAAAGTTGATTTAAAATAGGTTCTCTACTAAAACGTTGTAAAAGTACCTTTATAGAAATATAGGTTTTTGTGTGAAATATTAGGATTATTCTTATCTTATGCTTATAAAATATATTGGTTTAATATAAAAAATGTTTTATTGAATAGATAATATATATATATTACATTAATATCACTCACTAATTGTAATTAATATAATATATTAAGATAAAACACCCTTTAGAGAATAAAAATAGTTTTCAATAGAAATATTCCATTTATATTAAATTGGTTCTTATATTAATTTCTAATTAATTTTTAACCAATTAATTAGTTTTATATTTTTTTAAACCATTTATTTTCATTAGTTATTTAATATTAATCATAATGGATATTTTATATCTTATTATATTAAATAATAATATTTTAATAATATATTATTGTTTGGTAAAACACAGCCTTGTGTGTAATGTAAGTCATCCAAGAAACTAATTGTTCTGTGCGACAACACATAACTCAATATTTCATGCATTAAAATCTATCTAATATATTGAAAATTTTAAATATATTATTCAGTCTTGGGATATTATATTCCCTTACATTCTTGGTGTTGTTTGTCAATCATGATATTGAATACAATGTTTTTAATTTAGAATTTCTGGGAGTTACATTCTCCTCACCTTAATTAAATTTTATACTCATAGTTTAAACATGATATTGGTGATATATTGTTTTATATTTCCTATGTTAAAAGTCCCATGTCTAGAGAAGGGTTCGTAAGAAATCCTCTAGAAAAGAGAGAAGGGGAAGTACAAAGGTGATGTAGAATAACATATAACCAGATCTCTAAGTAAGAGATCATTAATGGAAAGCAGAGATACCTACCTAGAGAAAAAGTGTAAATATTTATATGTAGTGATTGAGTCCATAAATATACAAAAAGTGAATAATAAATCTAAATTTTAAGGCCTAAATTCCACAAATATGTGATGATTTATAATAAAATTGATTCAACTAAAATTAAGGTATTAGGACTACATTATTTTGATCCTTTTCCAGATGCTAAAAATTTCCATTTCTACTTAAAAATATATAGAAATATACTTACATGATATATTTTTATAAAAAAAATTCTTCCTTTGTTGGTTATTTTATCAATTTTTAATTCATAAATTACTTCAATAAATGGATATCCAAAAAATTATTTTTATGCCTAAAGAACTAAAATATACTTTTAATTGATCTTAAGTTCTATAAAATATTTAAAAGTCTAAATATTGTTCTCTAACTATTCTTAAAAAAAATATGATTAATACATTAATCTCTAAAACTAAAAATTAACACTATAGTTTTTTCATTATTATTTATTCCTCAAATTTTTTAACAAAAAACAATGACATATTAATCATAACTTTGTGTAGGTATGGGGTTGGTGTGAAATCCTCATCATCCTTCAGTCATGGATTCAATACCTATGACCTTCATAGACTTGATTAGTTTTTACCCAACATACAGGTTGTCCTTTTTTAAAACAATATTAATATAATTCTTATAAAATTTCTAAAATTATGATGGACATCTTTAAAATAAGGTTAATCACTAAATTGAGTTTTAACTAAGGATTTCAACAAATATTCAATACATAAATACATTATCTATATTATTTCAAAATATATATTTATTTGTTCTATGTTTTAACTTAGTTCATTAATTTTCACTACCCATTCAAATCCTTCATAATGGTTTGTCAATAAAATGTGAATTATCTTAAACATATACCCTAACAATGTAAAAATAGATGTGCAATAAGGCATACTATCATATACAGGTTGTAACAAGTTAAGACCAACACACCTTGTTAGAGTTTTTACCACAATATATGTCTATCCAAGAACCATGTCCACTTGTAGCATCTAGAAAGTGATTTATTTCTAAAAAGACCCACATAATCCATATCTTACAGAAACATTAGGATGTTCTTCTATACTTATCCTCAATTTCAATCTTAGTGTTATGTTCTATAATCTATGTTTTCTTGCATCTAGTTCTCAAGGTTGATACTAAACCTACTCTAATTCAAACTATAATGACTCGACCCCATAAAGTCGAGATTCTATGTCTACTTCCATTACATTGGCATAAGATGCAAGTAAATCACATCCCACATGACTGAATAATTTAGTTTTCTTTGTAAAAAAGATATATAGATAATTATTATTTTATAAGTGAGTAAACTAATTACAAAATAATTTTTTCAATGATATCTTTAATCCATATATCGTAACCTTAGATATCATTCCTAGTATACTTCAGGGAATTCTTGGGGAAAGGAAACAAAATAAGGGTGATCTCAGAAGCTTAGTAAAGGTAAATTACAGTAGAAGAAATAATTAATATATGAGAATAATCAATATATCAAGGTAAATAACTAAAAAATTCCATGTTATCAATATATGAAAAGGAAGCGAGTAAATAATATGGTAAGGAAATTAACTGGAAACACATTCCATTAAAATAACAAGATAAGGAAAAATAAATATAGAAAGGTATGAAACTGAATCACATTCGATTTAATAATTGAACTGAAAATTTAATTCATCCATAGATATGTCGATGAAAAATATCAGGTATAATAATACCTTCATCAAAATGAAGATAATGCCTAAATATTGAATATTGTGTTTCATAGAAGCATGATAACTTTACCATAAAGACCTTTTAAACTGTACTGTGTATAACCCCATTATCTTAGGATAGACAACTAGTTTCATCACATGAGACTAATGATGCATTGTGGGGCTCGCACTAACTAGTCCCCAACTCATCGATCTTGCATTAAATGGTCCCTAACCTTTATCTTGCATATCTAAAGAATTATTAAACAATTTATTTAAATTCATTAACAAAGTAGATTATCAAATATCCATATTGATTAAAAGATAAATATTTATAAATATTTCCCTAATAAATAAAATAAAATTCAATGTAAACACGTTATTAAAAATGGTATAACGTTTAGAAAATAATCATATCCATGAAAATATATATGGGTATATATGGTAAATTCAATTTTAAATGATTATAATAAATTAAATATATCAATGGTACAAACAAAGGAATCAAAGAATTGAATGTGAATATTATCCTTGGCCAAATCAATCATAAAACATCTATAAGAATAATAAGGATGGTATCAATACAATATATCATAAGTGGTGTTGAAATAAAGGGTAGTTTCCATTGATGAATATAAATACAATAAAATATATTTTAAAAAAATCTTGATGAAAATATCTTTTTCATTTTGAAAAATATTTTTAAAATATTTTAATTTGAAAATAATTTTAAAAAAAATTATTTAAAAGGTAACAATTTAATACTTCAAAGTAATCCTCAAATAAATAACGACACGGTAAATCTATACATGTCATGTAAGGTAGAAATAATATTTCTTTTTTCACCATAAATGGTGATAAAAATTATATGTTATGAAAGAAATAAAAATATTCATTTTAAAACATGGATAGAAGAAAAAATGGTTAGAAATGTATTTAATAAAACATTTTTTAGTGGTAAAAAATTTTGAAAACATTTTAATAAAATATATTTTTTAGAAGAAAACATATTCTCTAACTAAATAGATAAATGAGTTCAAGTTTTCTTAAAAATATTTTCTAAAATATTTTGAGTGGTAAAGAGTGGGAAATGGTGTTATTACTTTAAAAGGCATGAATAACTAGAGGATAAGAAAATTAATGTTTTTATTATAAAATTATCAAATAATTTCTTTTTATGTAAACTAAATTGTAAAAAATCCCAAATAAAATGATATTGTAATGTAAACCCTTGAAAAGATTATAATGTTGGAGTGATAATCAATAAATGAGTATATTATGTGTATCCGATTTAAATTCACATATAGAAGTGGAAATATATAAATAGATATTAAAAGTCAGTATAGACATAATCATTGAATGTTAATGATAATTAGGATGTAATATAACCTAATAAAAATAAATTTGGTTATGAATTTATTTTCTACATGGTAACTTTTAACTCAAATCCCCTTAGATGAAATAATTCAAATTGAAACACAAAATATCAGAAATAATGAATAAATCATGATATTATATGAAAAATTTGTAGTATTTACACCATATATAAGAAATTAGGTGAAAAAAAAAACAAGCTAATTTTTTCAAAATAATGTTAACAATCAAGAAAATAAGTGGTATTGAAAATATAATCATTAAAAGTGTTCTTGAGAAGAATAATCTTTAAACATTCCAAAGTGTCACATACCACTTTAAAACACTTGAATCATAATCATCATGAAATAATAAAATTAAATGAAACTTATAATATCATAAGAATAAGGATATTATTGATATAACTTATAAAATATAAGTACATACATCATGTAAAATTGAATTGGTTTATAATAATAAATAAGTCACAATGGAATGTATATTGAGAAAAAATATCTTACATTGTGTTTCCTTTAGGGTGAACGTCCATTAAACTTATGTATAAGGGTTTTAAACAAGTTAATAACTTATAGAATAACCATAACAATATTTATAATATCATATATAATCTTATTTTAATATCTTATTACCCATTTTTTAATAACCTTTCATTGTTATAACTATTTTTGTGTTAATTTCCAAGTTTCTCGAGTAAGTTTTAACTTGTTATTTGTTGTTTTTATTAATTTGATCATGTTTTAATCATATAAAAAATGTAAAACAAGATGTAAATATCATATATATCTAGTCTAAATGTATTTATAATAAAATATTAAACTTTTATAGAAGAAATTAAATGCACTATTCATGGAGATGTTAGGTCGCACGTATGCATGAATTCTACTTCCATTTCTTTATCATATTAAAATAATTGAATGAAAATTATATATATTATAATTATATTATAATATATATGTCACATATTCTATATATTTTAGTTAAAATTATCCTTTATACATTCCATTTATAGTGTGAACGAATCACATGACTTTGAGGGGTTAGTTGTCAAAACTTCCACAGACGATGTTATCGTATTTACACAAAGTGGAAATTATAATTGTATATGTTATAAAAGAATTAAAGAATCATAAATACTTAATAAAAATCAAATAAATCATATATAAACATATTTTCCATCATAACGTCTACCCAATAGATGTAGTAAAGGAAAAATGAACAACTTCATTTCACGAGGAGGAAGTTTTCCACATAGAAGAATAGAACATTCATTACCTATTAGATGGAATTGTGTGTGAGTTTAGGTGGAAAACTTAACATAGAAAAATATTATTTTATTTATGATACACGTTTTTTTATGTAATCATGGAATAATAATATTTTAGTGGTTCAATAATGGTAATAAAACTAAAGATCTTGATGAAGTTTGTTACCTCTTATTTCGGTAACTCCTTTTGGATTGCACTAATGAGCTTCCTTAGATGGATTTATACCCTAGGTGAGGCCTATATTATGAGTTAGGGGATTTTTATGATATATTTTTGAAGATTTTGGTTGATAGAGTTTGGCTTTATAGTTGTGAGGAATTGGGAGGTGTGATTGCATTTTTATAGTGGAGAGGAGTTATACTCTTGTAAATTTTTGGAAAGTCAATTCCAGCCACGTTTTTCCCATTTAAAGTGGATAAATTAATGGTATAAATTCTATAAAAGGTAGTATAAGGTATATATATGGCCATAAAATAAATTTTTAACTTGTTTCTAGGTCATTTTGGACCTGATGTTTAGGATTTAGTCACTTATTAAGCTTAATTTCACCTTAAACATTGTAATTAATTTTAATTAATTTCACTAATATATTTTTAGTAAAAAACTAATATTAAATTATTAAACATTATAAATTATGATTATTTAAAATATTGAATCCATTTTTCCAAATTTCAATCATATATTTGGTAGAAATTAATATAAATCTAATATCGTAGACGGGATGACAATATGGGTTCATACAGTAAAAAATGTTCAAAAGTTGTATAGGTTTTCAGATCCAATTTCAATGTAAAAATTGATTAAAATGATATAAATTGGATTAATTAAAAAAATTATATATTTATACTTTGAAACCAATTTAAAATATAATTTAACCATAAAATAAATTAGACAAACAGATCAGTTTTGAGTTAAAATTTCGTATTTTTCACTATTCATAAAAAATGAAACTTCCCCGAAAAATACCAAATTTCACCATAACATTAATTTTATTTTCCAATATAAAATATTAATTTTTTTTAAATGTAATATTTATAAAACTTTTAAAATTTATATTTAAAATAGTTTCTTGATTAAAATATAGTACAAGTTCCTTTATAAAAATATAGGTTTTATATAAAATATTGAGTTTTTTCTTATCTTGTGCTTACCAAATATATTGGATTAATATAAAGAATATTTTTTAAAATATAATATATATTTATATGTATTACATTAATATTAATCAAAAATATTAATTAATTTAATTTGTTAATATAAAACCCCCTTGTGAGAATAAAAATAGTTTCTATAAAAATATTATTTTTATATTCAATTTGTTCTTATATTCATTTCTAATTAATTTTTAACCAATTAATTAGTTATATATATTATTAAACAATATATTTCCATAAGTTAGTTAATAATATTCATAATGGATAGTTTATTCCTTGTTATATTAAATAGTAATATTTTAATAATATATTACTAGTTCGGTAAAACTCAGATTTTCATGTAACGCAAGTCATTGAAGAAACTCATTATTATGTAATATGTAAGATAACTTAATATTGTGAGAATTAAAATCTATATAATAATGTATCCAAATATTATATTCCCTTTTGTTCTTGGTGTTTTGTTCCATACATGCTATTAAATACAACATTCTTACTTTAAGATTTTGGGGCGTTACAATCTCCCCACATTAATTAAATTGGTTCCTCACAATTTAAACTTGATCCAAGTGATATATTGTTTGATATATCCTATTCTTTAAATTTCACATTTTGAGAAGTTTCCATACTAAATCCTCAAGAAAATAGAGAATGGGAAGTACAAAGGTCATCTGGAATAACATATAACTAAGTCTCTAAGTAGGATACCATTCGTGGAAAATAGAGATATGTGCCTAGAGTAAAAGAGTAAATATTTATAAGTAGTGATTGAGGTCATCAATCAAAAAAAATTATGATAAATGGAAATTTTAGGGCCTCAAATCCATAAATATGTGATATTTTAGAAGACCATCGATTCAAAAAAAATTAAGGTATTAAGACATTATATTTCTGATCATTTTCTTAATACTAATAAATTACTTTACTAACTTGGAATAAAAGAAAACGTTCTTTATTTATATAATTATATAAACAAAATTACCTAATTTTGTTGTGTTTTTATCAATTTCCAATTCATCCACTTATTCTAGAAATTGATATAAAAAAATTAACTTTGATTCTTGAAGAACTAAAACATACTTTTAACAGATCTTAAGGGCCATAAAAGAGTGAGAAGTTTAAATATTGGCCTCTAACTATTATCCAAATCCAATACGTTTAACAATTTAATCTCTTAACCTAAAAAGTAACATTATATTTTCATCATTATTATTTATTCTTCAAATTGATTAACTAAAAATAATGACATATTAACTAAAACATTGTGTAAGTCAGTAGTTAGTGTGAAACCCTTATCATCATTTTATCATCAATTCAAGACCCATGACCTTGCTAGACTTGATTGGTTGTAAAATAATATACATTTTTTCATCTTATAAAACCATATTAATATAATTTTTATTATATTTTGAAAATTATTATGTACATATATGAAATAAGGTTAATCACAAAATAAACTTTTGAGTAAGGTTTTTAATACAACTTCAATACATAAATAATTAGTTAGTTTTATTTCAATATTGGTCCTTCTTTTGTCTAGGTTTAATCTAGGTCATTCATTTTCACTATCTACTCAAATATTTAATAATTTTTTCTAAAGAAAATGTAACTTATATTAAGCATATCCCCTCATAGTGTCGAATCAGGTGTATATTAAGGTCTGTTGTCATGAACCAGGTTATTCCAAGTAAGGCTCGATGCACCTTGTTAATGTTTTTCCCCAAGGTATATCTTTTTCAAAACCACATCCCCTTATAGTATCCAAAGATGGATGTATTTCTAGGAATACCCATATAATTCCTATCTTATTAAAACAATAGGATGTTCTTCTATACTAATCCTAAAATTAAATCTTATGGATATGTTCTCTAATCTATGTTTTTCTAAATATAGTTCCCAAGGTTTCTACTAACCTTCTCTAATGCTAATTATAGTAACCCACCCCCAGAAATATCAGATTTGGTGTCTACAACCCTTACATTTCCATAATATATAAGTAAATCTCATCCAAAATGACCAAACAATTTAGTAGTTTTAGTAAACCAGATACATACAAGAGTCTTATTTTAAAAATGAGTACACTAATTACAGCATAATTTTTTTTCAAGGATATCTTTATTCCATATAGCTTATACATTCATATCTTTATTTTTACACTCCATGGAATTCTTGTGGAAAGAAAGAAAATAAGGCTGAGCTTAAATGCTTGGTAAGGGTAAAGTACAGCATAAGAAATAATGAATTTATTTGAATAATCAATATGGAAGATAAATAAATGAAAATATATGTCACATACTCAATAGCTACAAAGTAAGTGAGTAAATAATATAGTAAGGTAAGTAAGTAAAAGGAAATTACATTCAAAAAACAATATAAGGTAAAATAAATGTGGAAAAATAATTAACTAAAACACATTCCATTTAATAAATGAATTGAAAATTAAATGCATCTATATATATTTCTATGGAAAATATCATGGATAATAAAAACTGAATCAAAATTAATAGAATTCTTAATTATTGAATTTCATGTTTATTCGGAACATTATACCTTTACCTAATGAATAATCTAAATGCACTAGATAAAATACCATTAGATTAGGAAATCCAACTGATCTTATCCCATGAGACTAAAGATACATCGTATAGATTGAATTAACAGGTCCTCAACCCATATGGATATCATTAAATGATCCCCAAACCATTTATTTCATGTCCAAATTATTATCAAATAAATTAATTAAATTCATAAAAACAGTGTCCTATAAAATATCTATATTGATTAATGTTTATGGATTTATCAATATTTATAGAGTAAATAAAATAAATTTCAAAGTAGAAAAAGTAAGAAAAAATGGTATACAATTTATAGAATAATAATATACATGAAACATTTATGGATATTTAGTGGAGAGTAAATTTTAAATGACCATAAGAAATTGAATATTTCAAGGGGACTAACAAAATAATCAAGGAAGTGAATGTGAATAATAACCTTAGACAAATCAATTATAAACCATCCAAAGGAATAATAATGAAGGTATCAATATGACATATCCCAAGTGGAGTGGAAACAAAGGGTCATTGTTGTAGATGAATAGAAATACTATAAAATATATTTTAAAAACATTCTTGAAGAAAATATCCATTATTTTTTAAATAAAAAAAATTGAAGATAACTTTTAAAAAAAATAAAAAATTAACCATTTAAACTTGCAAAATAATCATAGAAGAAATTATGGTGGGTAAATTTGTACAAGTTATAAGAGGTTAAAGTAATATTATATTTTCATTGTAAAAAGGTTAAAAAACTGTTTTTTCAGAAAGTGACAAGAATATTACTTTGAAAATATAGGTAAAAGAAAAAAAGGGTAAAGTTTTATTTTATAAATCATTTTGGAATGCTTTAAAAAATTGAAAAGAATTTAAAAAAACATGGTTTTTAGAAGAAAAAAGGTTCTCCCACTAAATATATAAGTGAATTTTGGTTTTATAAAAAAAATATATAAATTTTGAGTGCCAAAGAGTGGGAAAATGATAAAATTTCTTAAAAAGGGTAATGAATAACAATAGGATAAGAAAATTATAAACTTTTTTATACAATGATCAAATAATTTCCTCTAATGAAAATTCAAGTGTAAATAATCCTTAACAAAATGAGATTGTAAAGTAAAACCATGAAATTATTATAATTTTTGGTTGGTAATCAATCAATGAATAAATTTGTTTATCAATTTAAAATCTACATATAAAAGTGGAAATAAATAAATAAATAATAAAAGTTATTATAAACATAATAATATAATATTAAGGACAATGAGGAAGTAATATAACTCAAGGAAAATAAATTGGGTTATGAAATTTTTTTCTACTTAAAAACATTTAACTCTAATCCCCTTAGATGAAATAATTAAAATTGAAACTCAAAATGTCCTTAAGAATGAATGAATCGTGATATTATATGAAAAAGTGGATGTATGTGCATCATATATAAGAAATTAGGTAAAAAAAATTAAAGTGATTTTTTCTAGATAAAGTTAACAATCACAAGAGGAAGTGTGATTAGAGAAATAATTATTAAAAATGTTCTAAAAGAGAATAATCTTTAAACATTACAAATTATCTTAGCCTCATTCAAACATTTGAATCATAATACTCAAGAAGGAACAAAATTAAATTAAAATTATAATATCTTGAGAATAATTATATTCATTATATTATAAGTCAAAGGGAGGTATATACATCATATAAGAGTGAATTGGTGTATAATAACAAATAAATATCAATGGAATGTAAATTGAGATGAAATCCCTTAATTTGTGTTTCATTTCAGGTGAATGTACATTAAACACTTATATAAGGGATTTAAATGTATTAATAACTTATACATAAACAATACTAGTATTTATATTATCATATATAATATTATTTTAAAATATTATTGCCCTTTTTTAATAACCATTCATTATTATAACTATTTTCGGTCTTAATTGCCTAGTTTATCGAGTATGTTTTGACTTCTTATCTATTTTTCATATTAATTAGATCATGGTTTCAAAAACTATAGAATGTAAAAAATTATTTCAATATCATATATATCCATTATATATATATTTATAATAATATATAAAATTTGGAGACGAGTAAATAAATACATTTTTCAAAGAGACGGTATGTCGTATGTACGCATGAATGCAAATTTCATTTCTTTTTCATTTTAAAAAATTAAAATAAAATTACATATGTGTATATTATAATTCCATTATTGTATTTATGTATTATATGTTGTATATTTTTATTAAATCTATCCTTTATACATTTCATTTATAGTGTGAATGAATCACATCGCTTTGAGGGGGTGGTAGTCCACACATCCACAAACGATGTTATCATATCTAAAAATATTATAAATTATAAGTTTTTGTGTTATAAAAGTATTAAATAAGAATAAATACATAAAAATATCGTATATATCATATAAAAACAAATTTTTTATCATAATTCCCACCCATGATGGGAGGTAAAGTAAAAACGAACAACTTCGTTTCATGAGGTGGTAGTTGGTCATACACAAGAATGATAAGTCTGTTACCCATTAGATGGAATTATGTGTAATTGTAGGTATAAAACATAACATAGAAAATATAAATATATTTAGGATACATTTTTTATATAATCATGTTGTAATAAAACTTGAGGTGGAGAGAGTTGAACTAAAACTAAAGATCATGAGGAATTTGGTTACCTCTTATTCTGGTAACTCATTTTTCTTCCCCAAAGGGATTCCTTGGATGTATTTTTTTCAATTTTAGGATTTTAGGATGAGGTGAGGGAATTTTTTGGATCTATTTTGGTAAATATTTTTCATGCCAAAGTTTCTTGAGAGGTATGAGGAAGTGGTGGGGGTGAGTGCCTTTTTACAAAGAAGGGGAGTTGAACTTTTTAAAAATTTTGGAAATAGAATTCCACACACATTATTCCCACTTCATGTGGATCCTATAATGGTAAAAAGTTGATCCAATATCAGATAGGTTCTATATATTTCCATAAAATTTCTTTTGGAAAATTTTCTAGGTAATTTTTCCTTTACGTTTAAGTTTTAGTCCCTTGTTAAACATAATTTCACCTTAATTGTTGTAATTAATTCTAATTAACTTCACTAATATTTTTCATAAATAAAAAACAATATGGCCTTATAAGAAATTATATATTATGACTCTTATAAATATGGAATATATTTTTTCAAATTCCAGTCATAGAAGTGGTAGTAATTAATTAAAATTTAATCCCATAGATGTGACGATAATGTGGGTTTTAAAATTAAAAACATTCAAACAATTTATAGGTTTTCATATCCAAGATAATTATTAAATTGATTAAAATTAGATAAATTTTAATAATTAATAAAATATCGATCTAATTAAACTTCAAAACTAAATTAAAATACAATTTACCCATATAAATAAATTATATAAAAAACTAGTTTACAGTTAAAATTCAGTATTTTCTCTATTCTTCAAATAATGAAACTTTAAAAAAAATAAAAATAATTCATACTAGCCTAATTTTTATCTTCTGATTTAAAATATTAATTTTATTTTAAAATTTAAGATTTATAGGATATATATAATTATATTTAAAATAGTTTCTTTATTAAAAGGTAGGAAAAGTGCCTTCATAAAAATATAGGTTTTTATTTAAAGTATTATGTTTGTTCTTATATAATGCTTATCAAATATATTGGATTAATATAAAAAAATTAAATTTAATATATAGTATGTATATTAAATTAGTATCACTCACTAATTTTAATTAATTTAATTTATTAATATAAAATATCTTTGTAATAATAAAAAAATATATAAAAATATTCTCTTTATATTCGATTGGTTCTTATATTCAATTATAAATAATTTGTAACTAATGAATTTGGTTTATATTTTTTTAAACCATATATTTTCATAAATTAAGTAATAATATTTATAAAATCTAGTTTATATCTTATTATATTAAAAATTAAAATTTTAATAATATATTATTTTTCTGTAAAACTCGATATTGCGTGTAACGTAAGTTATTGAAGAAACTCATTATTTGGGCACCAAAAGATAACTCAATGTTGTGTTCATTTAAAGATATTGAATATATTTAAAATAGTAAATATATTATATTTTCTTGTGATATTATATTCTCTTACAATATTGGTGTTGTGTGTCATATATGCTATTGAAAACAATGTTCTTACTTTAGAATTTGGGGTGTTATAATGATGGGACTTTGTCCACCATGTGACATTTTCTTGACTGTTAATCTTTAATTATTTTTATCTAAATTTTATTTTTCAATAAAATTCATAGGTTTCCATGATCAAATGATTACATTTTATTAATTTTATACCCCCCAAGTGATTATTCTTGTTCCATGCCTTTTTTATTATTATGTTATGCCTTCTGACTCATATGTTATGCCTCATTTCTATGCCTCTTCCCTTATTGGTCTTTTCAGGTCACCCAGTTTATTTATGTATTCCCTAGGATATCCTATATATTTTTAGGAGATATAAATGATTTATTAGATCACTAAATATATTAAAATAGAGTTTTTTTATTTTAGTTTCACTTTGATGTATTATAATCCTAGTATCCCAGATACATTAGGATTTTTTAATCCTCGGTTTGTAATTAATTGGTATTTATGTTAAAAATAATGAAATAATATGTGTAAAAGGATTTTTTTCTATATATAAAACTGAAATATAACCTTAAAAAATATATTAAAAATATTATATGTTTGGTAAAATAATTATACAATTGAACACAATTTTTTTATAAATAAGATAATTTTATCTAACTAAATTATATATTTTAAAAAATTTATACATTATCGAATTAAAATTATCAAGAAAAAAATTTATAACTCATGACATAATGAATTCATTACCAATGTTATATAATAAGTAAATAAAGAACATAATATTAAATTAAAATAAATTCATCCCTACATGAAAATTTGTTTTTCATTCAATAAAACTAATTTCAATGTTAAGTAAAAAAAATTGAAAATAGTGAAATTGAAAACACTTAATTAAAATTAATTAGGGTTACACATATACCATTTTTAAACTAAATCTTATAGATTATTAAAGGAATAATGGTTCACATACATAGATTAGTGTCTAATGAATATTAAAGGTACAAAGGAAGAATTTATTCCACCACAAAATGGAGTTATCATAAGTATAGTACGGGAAAAGAAAATAGTCACTTATTCCCTAAATAAAAAAAGTAAATTAAAAAAAACAAATAATATTACCTTATTAACATTATAGTATACCTCTTATGACCCTATATAATCAATAACAAAAAAGGATTTGATTGATTCTATGTAAATACCCCAACCCTAGTGGCATAAGATAAATGGTTACTTTATTTCATTATCACTAGATACAAAGAATCACATCTTAAAGGATAGAATATTTTACTAGTCTTAGATAACTAGATAAAAAAAATTATCTCACATTAAATTTGAAAACATAAATTACAACATAATATTTTGTTTGATAACACCATTATTAATTTTTCCATATCCCTATATATCAATTATAAAACACTTCCTAGAATATTGGAGAAATGAAACATAAGAAAGGGTTAAGATTTAATGATTCTTAAAGGTATATATACAATTGAAGATGACACAAAGTAAATAAAACATGAATATTACGACCAAGATATACAATAATAAAATATTTCATAAAACAAATCCCATAAAATAGTTTAAAAAATCCATGGATAAGATAACAATATAAATAATCACATTGATAATAATAACTAGTTTCATAATTATCAAACATATAATATTGGGAATCAAACACATAAAATCAATTCCTTGTTCCAAAACCCAATACATTAATGGGTAATTACTTAGTTAAAAACCCAAACAAGATTATCTCATGATACAAACTAATGAATCAAGGGGATATAGGGGGATCTTCCCATAACATACTATGTAGAATTCATTCATCATATGAAATGGTTGAAATATATATAGTGTAAGCATTCACATTGAAAACTAGCATACAAAATGTAAATAATTTACCCAATCAATAAACATTATCATAAATAATCCAATGTAATATAGATAATGGTATAAAAATATGACATCTCCAAAAAATCCTAATATTCATAAAATAAAATCGATATAAATTAATATACTTTAATAATATCATAGGAAAATTTCAAGAGGAAAATTCTACTTTTACTTTAGGATTTCTTATTTAAAGATGAAAATAATTTCCAAATATTAAGGAAAACATTTAATTTGAAAATAAAATTGTAACTTTGTAAGTAAATATTCAAATAAATTATTGTTCTAGATGGTTTTAAATTTTTTTCCTGACATGTAAGTTAAAAAAACATTTTTTCACACTTTTGTAAAAAGGTCAAAAATTACCTCATTAAATAAATGACATGAAGATTCATTTTAAAAAAATAAAAAATTATATCATGGGTAAAATTTTATTAAATAATTAATTTTAAAATGGTAAAAGCAAAATTTTATACATTTTATAAAAAATTTATATAGGAAATAGAAATATTCCCAACCAATAGAAAAAAATAAGTTTTTATTAAAAATATTATTTTGGTATCTTGAGTACATAAAGAGAGAACATGAAAGGAAAAAAATAGTTCATATGAATAAAACAAAATTGAATAAAATATATTCTTTTTAAGATATAAATATAATATATTTTCCCTCATTATATATATAAACAAAAATAATCTTGGATAATAATAAGATTTTGAAATAAACCCGTACCTGTGTTCTAAATTCACACTTATTTGTAGAAACCTAATATATAATAAATATATATTTATTTTAAAAATTTCAAAAATAATAATAAAATATATATATATATATATTACCCCATTTTATTTACATATATTCTTTTATAACCCATTCGTTATCAATTATTTATTAAAATCATTGTTCTGGGAAATAGTTGCTTCATTTTTCATGTAAGTTTTAGTTTAGTAGTTTCAGTACTTATATATTGATCATGGTTCCATCATCTCCAGAATTTTAATAATGACATTAATTTCATAAATTTTCATTATATACATATGTATGAAGTGAAAAAAAGTTCAAAATTCAAAAATAATTACGTTGTTCATGGAGATGGTAGGTCGTACGTACAAATGAATGATTTTTCTATTTTTTGAAAGAATAAACGAATGAAAGTAAAATAAAATTTTAAATTTATAAAATGGTTATTATATCATATATATAATATATAATTATTAAGTTTATGCTTATTACTATCTATATAAAAAATGAAAAATGTATCACATCGCTTCTTGGAGGTGGTAGTCTACACGTACGCATAAGCAACGTTATCATTTTCTAAATAATTGGAAGGTAATAAGTTAGATGTTATATTATAATTAGATAAGTATAATTATGTCTTTAATAAAATATGTATACATAAAATCCATCATTATATTTGTTTTTGAGAGGAGGTTATGGAAAAATAATTGCATTGGTTCACGCGGCAGTAGTTCACCATAAATATGATCAACATTTTTGTTTCCCATTTGATGGAAGAGGGGATGGATATTTTTTATGTCATTAACATAATACCATCATAGTATATGGAAGATATTGGTGTCATTATTTCATCATATTTGTAGAATATTTTAATGGGGTATAGGAAGAAACAAAATAAAGTGCAATGATAAGATAATGGACTTAAGAATGGTATTTTTTTAAGGCTTCACTGATATAGAAGGAAATTTAATTATTGAAAGGATATTAGATGATATGTTATTTTATAAGTGGGGTAGGGTAACCATGTGGAAAGTTCATAAAATAATACAAAACAACGAAGTCATTCCAAAGAAAAATGATCCCAATTTTAAAAATGTTGGAAGGTGGGACAGTATAAGATCTAAATATGGAAAATAAATTGTATTTTTACATATTTAATTGAAAATTTTACCTTTATCCTTTCGTTTAACACTCCCCCAACCTATTTTAACCATAATCAGGATAACTAATTTTTATAATTCATTATTACCAAAAATTAAGTTTACCAAATTACCTAATATTAATTCTTGTTATTATAAATAAGGAATTAATTGTACCACATCTAATTCATATAATT
Organism: Viscum album; assembly: GCA_963277665.1. NCBI lineage: Eukaryota > Viridiplantae > Streptophyta > Magnoliopsida > Santalales > Viscaceae > Viscum > Viscum album. The sequence continues at coordinate 1,541,191,241 of OY728161.1, read as the reverse complement.
TACATAATTTAATTCATAATAATTCCAACAAGCATTAATAAAATCATTTTTTGAAAAAAAAACATGAAGTATAAATATTTTTTATATCAAAAATCATTAAAATATTTATTTCAATGACCTAAATTGGTTTAATAATAATAAAATTTAACTAGTTTATATTTTATAACCTTTTTAAAACAAAATTTAGCTTTGTAAATTATTTAAATGAAATGAAAATTTTTCATAAAAATCTATAAATATTATTATTCATTGAAAAAATAATCTATTTATAAAATGATAAACATTTAACACTAATAATATTTTCACCTAATAATTTAAAAAAGAAATTTAAATTATTCAAATAAACTTTCTAAAAGTTTAAATTTGTAATTTTAAAATAAGTGTGCAAAATACGATGTAACCACTTTACATAAAATTCTTATTTCTAAGAATAAAATTGGATTTATTCTTATCTTGTGCTTAGAAAATATATTATATTAATGATTAAAAAATATTTAATATAAATTATATAAATTTCATTAAAATAATTCACCAATATTGATTAATTTAGTTTATTAAGATAAAAAAACATTTCTTATATAGAAATAGTTTTTTAAAACAAAATTATTTTATGTGGAAATGATTTTAATTTTTTTATAATAAATTGATAACCAATTAATTTACTTTAAACATGTTTAAAACATATATTTTCCATTATTTTTTAGTTATATTCATACCTTCAAAATTAATAGATGGTTTGTAATGGTATACTATTTTACAGTTTATTTATTCTTAGGGTTTCATGCATTGCAAGCTATCAAAGAGGTTGAATTTATTTAAGAAAATAAATCATTAAATCTGGGGCGTTACATTCACCCTTTATTCAAAAAAATATCATCCTATAAATTTCCATAATGTCACCTCATGAACATATTTGAGTAGTCCTTCATCATATTTTTCACTAGTTCCTTCATCCCCTATTCTATATATGATTTCTCTAAAGTAATTTTACTTGACAGGCTATATAATTCTTCAACACTTGTTCTCTAGTGAATAAAATATAGATAGGATATTTCCATTAAGATATATTATTTCCCCAATCTATTTTTTTATTGGGGATAAGATGTGTTGGGTATGGATTGTATTTCCTAAACAATAATACATAGAACATATCATGTACTTTAAATAGAGTTGGTAGAATTGCTAAATGGTAACCCATAGATACAATTCTTTCTAGTATTTAAAAAGGCTTTAAGTACCTAGGGATTAGTTTACTTCTATTACCAAACCTTATAACACCCTTAAATTGTGACACTTTCATTAAAACACGATCTCCCTCTCGATATTCCAAATATTTCCTCCAGTTATCGGTAGAGTTCTTTAGCATTATATGAGCTTCTTCGATATGGATTTTAAAAGTATTTATGTTATTTTTTGTCTCCTCTACAAGTTATGGGACTCTAATCTTCATTTCACTAACTTCATCCCAAAATTTTTAAGTATGACATCTCATGATATATAGTGCTTCATACGATTCCATTTTAATACTTGAATGGAATCTATTAGTATATGAAAATTATAGCAAAGTTAAATACTAATTATAGATACCATGAAATTAAAGAGTTCATGAATTCAACATGTCTTCTAATGCTTGAATATTCCTTTTGTAATGTCTATCTATTTGAGGGTGATGATCAGTTCTGAAATAAAGCTCAGTATCAAGATATTTATGAAGGATTTTCTAGAATTTTTATGTAAATCATTAACCATGATCAGACAAAATTGAAATAGGTTCACCATGAAGTCTTAAAATTTTCTTAATATAAGTGTTTTCAAGGTGATAAAAAGGTAAATATTATTTTATAGTGATGAAATGTGATGATTTGGTAACGGGATAAATAATAACTCATATTGCATCATTCTTTCTAGGAGTCTTTGGTAAACCAGGGATAAAATCCATACTAATGTCATCCCATTTCCACATAGATATTCATAGAGGCTTCATGAATCTACTAGTATATTTTCACTCATCCTTATCTTATTAAAAAACAAAACATCTTGACACATAATCAAAAATTTCCCACTTCACGTTATCCCAACAAAAATATTCATTGAAATCACTATACATATTTGTGCTACCATAGTGTGTAGAGAAATTGGTCCTATGGGAATCTTCAAAAAAATCATCTTTAAATTAGGTATTTAAGGAACTCATTGTCTATATACTAATTTAAGAACACCATATTTACAAACATAGTCTATCAATTTTCCATCATTTATAACATTAATTTTCTTTTGAGAATTCATAACATCAGGTAAAAAAATTATCTTTTCATAGAAATATAGTTTGGAAATCATTTGAAACATTAATAAAGTATACCCTTCCTTAATAATTAAAATATCCATATTTTATATATCCATGAACATAATATCCATTTATATCCTCAATTTAATCATAAATCCATGATCTTTCCAACTTAATTTATCTACTACCTCAATTTCCTCCTTGGGTGGATCTGTATTGAGAAATCATAATCTTTGAATAGATCGAACCATCAGCATTTCTACATATTGATCAATTTCATTAAAAATCTTTATTTAAAACTCTTGATAACCATATATATCTCACATTTTTTTTAATATATATAATTTATCCAAGTCATCAAAGGAAATATTACTATAGAAAATTCAATATCATGGGTTGGATTTCCTGTTCATGAATCATTAACTACCTTGATACACAGTCAATAAAATTATAATTCTTTATAAGAACACGACCAGGTACCATATTTGATACATCACTATATACCCCAAATCCATCATTTCCTAATGTTATATCGAAAATCAGAGCATTCACCAATTTCTTATTTAATTATTCATAACATTATTCACATTTTTTTATGTAAACTAAACCCCTTATGATTAATCTTGGATAATGGGTTATCCATTTGGACAAAATTTTAAAACAACACCTGATAGTAATCAACCAACCCAATAAAATTACATTCCTCAATTATTTTTATTGGTGTACACCATTCTTAGACTACCCTTGTCTTCAAAAAATCAACTAAGATTCCATTCTTGGTGATAAATTTAAATGAAAATAATCTTTATGAAGATAGAATTCACACTTTCTAAATTTCCTATATAATTCATCTCTTTTAAAAATTTCTTGAGTGATCTACAGTTGATTCTGATGATCCTTATAGATCTTAGACTACACCAAGATATCATCAATAAATTCCAAAACAAAATTATCAATATATTCTTTACATACACTATTCATTAGATCTAAAAAAAATAGTGTGAATTAGTCAATCCATTTGGAATTATTATAAACTCATAATTTTTATACCTCTTTCAAAATTTTGGGTTTGTTGTATCATCCTTCTTTTCTAAAAATTAGTGATACCCAGAAGGAAGGTCAATCTTTGAAAAATATTTATCTCCATGATGTATTGTTAATAATTTATTAATGTGAGGTAGAAGATAATTGTTCTTTATCATAATATCATTGATTTACCTATAATAAATTTAAAACCTCATGGATCCATATTTATTATTAACAAAAATAATATGTTCTCCCTAAGGTAAAAAACTAGGGCATATAAATCCCTTATTACCAAAATCCTCTAGTTTTTTCATCAATTACACCAATTACACAATGGTAATTCTATAGGGAGATTTTGATATAGTTTATGAATCAGGGATTAAAATCAATGGAAAACTAAACATCAAGATCTTTTTATTTCTAAGTAATTCCTCGAGAAATATATCAATGTATTTCTATTCAATATGTACCTCCTCAATTTGAATATTACATTTCCAATCACTAGATTGTTTCTATTATTCTTCACCAATGATCTCATTCATAAGAGCTATTATGGGTAGATTAAGGCATGAATCATATAATTATGTCTCCCCTCTAAAGATAAGGAATTTAACATCTTCATCATGAATCATAATTTCATTATATTTTCAAAAAATATTTTCATAATATTTTGAAATATAATACATAAAAATGATTATATAAAAATCAACTATAGGTATAAAATGATGTTATAAAATAGGGAACATATATGTTTCATAATAGGAACTGAATGAAACATCTATATTGTAGTTAGACTTACACAAGGATTCTTTACTGATAAGATCCTTCTTAAGGATCTTGGGAAATATATAATTTCCATAGAAAACTATGACAATATAAAAGACTAAAATGAACTAAAATAGAATAAAGAATTTTCTAAATTTAAGAATATGATTAAAGTACCTGCCACTACATATTTAGGAACATCATTCTTAGATGTTGTGATCATGTAATCTTATCTTTTATCCCTTTTTATTTTCTAGGGAAAATTCCCATTATTACTGGGATAATAAATTTCAAAGTACCAAATATCCATACAACTGATGCATTGAACATTATAAGCTTCTTTTTTCCTTTCAATCACAATCCTAATTTCCCTTATCTCTAAACATTAAGTAAACTCACATTCTTATCAAGAATATTCAATGGTGTTTTTTCCATATTTATTAAAAATTTTGAATTATAACCTTCCCTTATTACACTTATTTTTATTTCCTTATCTATATTTATTAGTCACCATTTTATTATATTTTCTTTCTTCAATGTCATAAGACATTGAGAATTATTTATATATCTTGACATCACATGATACTATGTCCTAATATGATGAGATAGTTTTGAATATTGTTTCTATTTTAAGTATTGGATTTAAGCCATAAAATAAATGGTCAATCATACTCTTTGGATTACGTATGTAGTCTATATCATGCCTTGATAACGTTATAAAGTTGTATTTATAACTGTAATTTTTTTATCATCCTTCTATTTTAGACTCAGAAATTGTATCTACATATCTTCTCATTGTTCATGTGGAAAATGATTTTCCAAGAAGATTTTCTAGAAATCCTTCCATTCTATACTCACTATTTCCACCTCATCTTTATTTTTTTGTATCAACAACCACCATTGATATTCATCCCCTAGTAGACGACAAACTACCATGATAACTTTGTCCCTTTAATTACATCCCAAAGTAATAAATATATTCTCTATGAAACTTATCCATTCCATAAATAAAAATGGTTTTTTATTCCAATTAAATGATGAAGGTTGCTGACACATGAAGTAGTATAAGATTTTAGCACCACATTATGCATTAGTATGTTACTCTATAAAGGTAAGGTTATTATTCATAAACTGGGTCATCTAACCCAATATACATATGGTTAATTCATCTCCAAATATAGATCGAGATCGAACTTCATTATATTTCAAGAGAGGGAAATCCCCACATGTATTATGTTCATTGGTATGTTTTCAATTCCTTTAACTAGGATCCATTTTTAAATAATAAAAACACTAGATTATATTATAACATTATGAATTATAATGTATAAAAACTTTTTAACCACTTAACATAAATTGAATATTTTATTCATAGATAATCTCATAATCATAAACTTGATTTCTATGGGAATATTCTAAAATAAAAAAAGAATTAAAATAATTTATAAATTTTTGAAAAAATGTGAATTAACCTAAGAATATTTACTAAGAGTTTCAAAACTAGGTGCACAATAAGGGAACACTCACCGTACTTCAAACTGTTGGCCGAGATATAAAAAAACCAACTCTTTTTAGGGTTATTACCCTTAGATGCATCTATAATAAAACTATGTCTATATATAGTATCCAGATAGTTAGTGTTTCTAGAAAAACCAAATAATATGTACCTTAACAAAACATTAGTATGTTATCATATACATAGAATTATCCTCAAATTATTTCCTATAGTTATATTCTCTAATCTATGTGGTAGTGATATAAAGAAATCAAATATTCTATATAACTAATACCCTATAAGAGGATACTAACTCCATAGATAATAAAAAATATATAAATAATCACATTGATGATAATAAATAGTATCATAATGATTTAATTCATTATATTAGAAATCATAAATTTACCGCCAAAATCTCATGCCAAGAAATCATACATAAATGGATAAGGCCCTGGCAAAATACCCAAACAAGATTGTATTGTTAGACCTATTGATGCATCAAGATGATATAGTGGGCCCTACCTATCACATACTATGTCCAATTCATTCATCATATGAATGGAGTGAAACAAAAACATTTTTATTGAAAACTAGAATACAAAATGTTAAACAATTTCCCAATCAGTAAAAAAAATTAAAAAACCATCTAGAGTAATATGTATAATGGTATCAAAATAGTACATCACAAATAAATCATAATTTTTACCAAATTATTTTTACATAAATAAAAATAAATTGAAAATATCTCTAGAAAATTTCTGATGGAAAATATATTTCTCAATTTGAAATAACATAATTAAAATCTTAAATGCATCCAAAATATTAAGGAAAATTTTTTATTTGAAAAAAATATATTTTATCATGTGAATGAAGCTTCAAATTAGTGAGTTTTCTTGATGGTGGTTAAAAAGACTTGGAATTTCTATATATATTTTTGTTAAATTATTTTGGATTATTATGAGTCTGCGAAAATTGACAGCACGTGATTCCAAGGCCCAGAGAGACCAGAACATAATTTTGAACTTTTTTTAAGGTAAATTCAGTAAATGTGAAAGTGATGATTTCTATCTTCTGAATTGGTGATTGAATTAAAAATATGAGGGAACCATTGAATTCTCAGTGTTGGGATTCTTTTAAGGAAAGCTTAACTTTGTTCAGAAAAATTCAGACGAAAAAGTTAATTGTTGGACATTACAAAAACCAGAATAAAATTACTAATGGTTATTTTATTTTCCTTTTTCCTACCATTGAGATACAGTGGTGGGAACATGGTGCAACATTAGACTTTTAATGAAAGACTTTTAATGTCTTAAACCTCTTATTTCTTTGGTTTTTTAAGGAAAAAACTTATGTGTTTAATTGACTCATTAATTATTGTTAATTAATGAATAATAATGTTAAACACAACATGAGAGATTAATCTCTATTTAAAAAAAATCTTGGCGATGGGTTTTGGGGACTCACAAGAGAAACCTCTAATAAAGTACTGGCGACGTCTTCCACCAATGTAGAACAGAGCTTCGACGACCATTGGAGGATTAGAATTAGATAATGATGGGAAACTAAGAACACCTTCGAACACAGTTTTATCTCCCTCATCTGCAATGTCTTCCAAAAAGTCCTAGGTAGTGGGTTATGTACTTAATTCCTCCCTTTTTCCTATTCTTGAATATTATGAGGAACCCGAATCAACCTTCCAACAGGTCGATCTGCATTTCATTCTTTAATGTGGGAAGATAATGTGTGGTTACTTTATGGGATTTTTTATGATTAAATAATCCTTCCCATATTTAACGCTAATTAGGAGGGTGCGGTCCAAACAAAAAAGACTTAGACCCTCCGCAAAACTTTTTTTGGATGTGTTCTTCATGGGTGATAGACCAATAAGGCGGAAAGATGAAACTTGGTGCCACATGGTGATGCCAGCATCCCAGAAGGCCGGTAGGTGTAGTTGGAAAAGAAAAAGAACCTTCAGAGCTTCACCGGGGGCCCGTGAAAGCCCTCCCAGTGGGGCGGCCAGCTCTCATCGGCCACAAAGTGGTGGCGGCACCCGAAGGTTCCGTAGTGGATAGGGGGTGGCCAGTCGACGTCGACCTTGTTAATGGTGAATGACGTGCTGTGGTGGAAGTGGAAGTAGAAAAAGGGATGTCGCAGAGGAAGTTCCATGGCTCCAGCCACGGAAGAGGTGGACCTAAACCGCGAGTCCCTCCCTAGACTAGTCCAATGGATCGGTTAGCTATAGGGGAGTGGCTCTAGCCTAGCACATCCTATTTGAATAATCAAATGGGCTATGGTCCGTTTGGAAGGGGTGCAGACCCCCTGCGCCCAGCCAGCTGGCCGCGCCTAGCCAGACTGGGCTGGGAACCGCTAGTTCGAGTGGGGACCAATGGGATGGGTTGGGTTAGTCCGACTGAGTCAAACTGAGCCCAGACCCTTCATGGCCTAATTTCCCTTAAATGGGAATATCTTCTAAACCAGACGTTCATTTTAAAAACCCTCTACGGCGTCAGAACCCTTAGGACGAGGCGGTCATTTTGAGATACTTAACTTATGTTTTGGAGAATGATGGAGTATGGTAGGGTATGATCAAACCCGAATCCAACTAGGCCCCCAGCACAAAATACCAATAACGTACAGACTGATTATCTGATTGATGTGTCCTCTGTTGCATTGGAACCCTTATGACATAGTGGTTCATTAGGTTACTTCATTGTGGAACTTCATGGTGGGTGAGGAATGACCAATGTCTTGAGGAGTGGATCCTTTCGGAATAAATCGTGCTTAGTTCGGGATTCTAGTGGCTGGTTCTGATGTGATGAAGGAATAGCGATCCACCATGGGTCATTACTTATTTGTCCTTGCTGGGTTAGAACTTAGCAATCCTCAGTGGGTCAGCACTTAGCGATACTCCATGGGTCAACACTTAGCGATCCTTCATGGGTCAGAACCTAGTGATCCTCTGTGGGTCAGAACCTAGCAATATTTTGTGGGTTAGCACCTAGCGATCCTCTGTGCATCAGCACGCAGTGATTCTTCATGGGTCATCACCTAGTAATTCTCTATGGGTCAGCACCCAGCGATCCTCTATGGGTCAGCACTTAGCGATCCTCTATGGATCAGCACCTAGCAATCCATTGTGAGTCAGCACCTAGCAATACTTTGTGGGTCAGCACCTAGAAACCTTGTGTGGTTTAGTAGCAAAAGCCTCTTGACAGAATAAGATGATCTAGCTTTATAACTAATCATTTTTATTCTTGTTCTTTAAATTTTATATTTGTATTGAGTTGAGTATTTCCTTGTGTGTTGTGATTAAGATCATGCTTTGTGGTTTTTCCTCTGGGGAATTATGAGAGACCTTAGGGGGTATTGGGGTCCCTATAGGGTATTATTATACTCACCCCTACATGGTTTTTTACCACACCATGTTGAGTCTTGTGCAGATGATGGACAGCATTGATAAAGGTTTGGGAGCTAGGACCAAACGGTGCATGGAGGTGACCGGTTGATGTAGAGAGTCGTAGTGATGAGTTGTAGCTAGCCTTCAGGTAGGATCCTTGGGGGATGATCTCAGAAGATATTTTCTTTTTCTGTTGTATTACCTCTTCCAGTTGGGCTTGTATACTTGCCCCTTACTTTTGGTTCACACTTTTACTTCAGTAGTTTTACTACGTGGTTTTCTTTTGTTGTGTACCTAGTCAATGTTTGTACCGGTTTAAATTCAATTCCTTCTCATTTTATGGATACACCTCTCTAGTGTTATTTTCCAACCACTGTCCTATAGAAGGCGGGCTTGTGGTAGTCACGGCATAGCCCTCGAGGGATGGTTCAGGAAAAAGTGGTATCAGAGTAGTCAGTCCTACCGAAGAACTAAGACTTTGATCTTTTGAATGGGTAAATATTATTAAGTGTTTTTAGTATGGTTTTTAATTTGGGTAGTCCAGTGTCGGTGTGGGGACCAAAGTATCCATACACCAGGACCCTAAGTTCTGATTTCCGACTCAATAAACGAAAACATTGATTGCGTGTGTTTTTGAAATGTTTTTCTTTTGATCTCTTTTAAGTCAGTTCACCAGGTATAACTTATTGATAGTTTCATGCCTATTTCTTTACAGAATGTTGCCACATAGATAACCATCCAGGATTCCAATGATAGATCATTATGAAACCCCACCGAGCGATGAGGTGTCATTGCAGGGCCATCTTACTTCATTAGCACCTTCGGGTGGTGTACCAATAGCACCACTACCCATAGGGTAGTAGATACCACCATCCTCACCAGCAGACCATGCACATTTATTGATAATGTTTCGTGAGTTCCAGATACATATTCCTCTAAGGATTCAAGGTGAGATAGACCCACAGGCAGCTAAGGACTGGCTTGAGGCTATGGCAAGAGTTTTCCACCTAGTTGGGACACTAGTAGACCATATGGTGATCTTAGAATCTAGTAGCTTCTAGGGAATGGCAAGGAGATAGTGGATCCGGACACTCTAGTTTCACGATGAGGAAACCCTCTCCTGGTTGGACATTGAGAGCCTCTTTAGGGCAGAGTTCGTTGTAGTGACTCTACGCTCTGTAAATATTCACGAGCTACTACACTTACAGCAGGGTGTCCTGATGGTCACCCAGTACTCGGAGAGATTCACTAACCTCACTCTATATTCCACCGACATGGTATGGGACCCTTTTTTTAGGGTTTGGACATTTGAGAAGGGTCTTAGAAGGGAGATCATAGCATCAATAATATCACTAAATATCCCGATGCAGGCTGGAAATATTGAATGAGCACTATTGGTGGAGAGTTTCCTAGCTGAGCAGGCCCCAATGGTGAAAGAAACCACCAGAAGAAAGGTTTTCGAGTCATCTGCAGCAGGCAGTAAGAAGATGACGTAGAGGTAAAATTGTGCTAGACCTTTTGTAGGATGACCCTAGGACACAGGGTCATAGGTGCAGAGATTGCGAAGCAGAGGATTTCATCTGAGGACTAAAGTCCATTACTCTTGCGGCAGACAGGGGCACATGGATCGTGACTGTCTGAATTCCCATGTGGATGATTAGCATATGGTCAAGGTACTGTTGAGACAGTGACAAAGGTTCGAGCAAGGATGTCTTTAGGACATCGTATGTGGTAGAGAAGCAAGCTGTGCAGTAGGAGGTGGGCGAAGATTTGAGATTCTACCACCACCACCTCTAGGTGGTCCACCCTGACCTCTGGGAGTAAGTGGACAGGGGAAAGCTCAGCTTCATGCAGATTAGGCCTATGACCATGGCACTCTAGAGATGATTTGAGGTATGATCTATGTCTACTCCAACCTAGATTCAATTCTTATAGACACAGGTTCCAGTCACTCTTTCATTTCCACGACACTCGTTCGGAGCTCGTAGATTCTGGTAGAGCTATTAGCTCGATCATTGTGATTATAGACTACTATGGGAGAGTATTTGATGATTACACACTAGTGTCGGTAGTGTGAGCTTACTCTAGGAGGTGAGATCTTCAGCTGGGATCTCCTAGTAGCAGCATCAAAACCTTACGACATCATCTTAGGTATGGACTGGTTATCAACAATCTATGCTCATATCTTCTGTTTTAGGCACACAGTGTGGTGTGACCATGAGAATAGGACTATGTTTTCCTTCACTAGTGAGAATGGGACCTTTGTAGCTCTGGATGGGCTTTCTCGGAGGAGGTTATGGTCGATCACTTATCAGTTGGCTAGCCTTACCCTTAAAGTAGTTCACAATAGGAGTTTGATCTATCCAATAGTGGTGGACCAATATGATGATGTATTTCCTGAGGATGTTTCTGGACTACCTCCTCTCATAGAGGAAGACTTCTACATTGACCTATACCCAGGGATGGAACCGATATCTACACCATCATATCAGATGGATCATATGGAGCTTTGAAGCTGAGGGTACAGCTTGAGGACTTGTAGAGTAAGGGGTTCATAAGGCCTAGTGTTTCTCCATGGGCATCCCCAATTTTGTTCACCAAGAAGGCAGACAGGAGTTCGAGGATTTTTCTAGACTATTAGTGCCTGAACTAGGTGATCGTGAAGAACAAGTATCCACTCTTGAGGAGTTATGATCTCTTCAATAGGATGAAGGGATATCGGTGGTTTTTGAAGATAGACCTTATATTAGGATATCAATATCTCAGGGTACGGGATAAGGACATACCAAAGATAGATTTTAGAAGTCGGTATGGCCACTATGAGTTCTTAGTAATGCCTTTCAGAGTGACCAACACTCCAGTAGTGTTTATGGGACTCATGAAAAAGATCTTACATTCTCACCTTGATCGCTTAGTGTTGGTTTTAATTGATGAAATATTGATATACTCATCATCTGAGTAGGAGCATGCTACACATATGTAGATAGTTCTAGATACACTCTTAGAGCACCATCTTTATAACAAGCTCTTGAAGTTCAAGTTCTGAATATGGGAATTCCACTTTCTGGGACACGTTATCTCAGACGCTAGAGTTTTAGTGGATCCAGTGAAGATAGAGGCAGTGCTTGCTTAGGAGCCACCAAGGAGTGTGACCGAGGTGCAGAGTTTCCTGGGATTGGCTGGGTACTACCATAGATTTGTACCTGACTTTTCCATAGTAGCAGCACCCTTTTCAGCTTTGAAAAATAAGGTATAGACTTTATTTTGGATAGAGGGATGCTAGTATATTTTCTAGGAACTGAGGAAAATATTTATGAGTGCCCTCATCTTGAGGTTACCAGAAGAGGGAGTTGGGTATGTAGTCTATTGAGATGAATTAGGGACCTGATTGGGATGTATCCTGATGCAGGAGCGTGCGGTGATCGCCTACTACTCACAACAGATAAGGAAGCATGAGAAGAACTATGATACCCATTACCTTGAGTTAGAAGCAGTGTTCTTTTCCATGAAGATGTGGAAGAACTACTTGATGGTTGAACGGTTTATTGTTTACTCCAATCACAAGAGTCTCAGGTATTTATTCTCATAGAAGGACCTTAACTTGAGATAGCAACGACAGCTAAAGTTTCTCTAGGACTGACATTTAGATATTCTACACTCCTAGGAAAGGGAACATGGTGGCATACTCACTTAGTAGGAGGTCTGATTTATAGTTGTTGAGTGAGGCGACAGAGCTGCAAGATGCGTTGTAGATAACCTTCTTAGATAGTGATGGAGAAACATACCTCTAGACTATGACAGTTACTTCCCTACCCCATTAGTGAGTCAGGGAGGAACATCTTGGGGATGTTGAATATGAGACCCGATGTGCTCAGATATCCTCAAGACAGGCTCCTGAAGGATTTTATGAAGGTGGGGAGCACGCATTATTTTTAGAGGACACACCATGGTACCAGTGAATCTATGGGAGGAGGTGTTGAGGGATTTCAACACATCCCATTTGGTGGTACATCCTGGTGTGGAGAAGATGTATCAGGACCTCCAGCATTAGTACTTGTGGCCAGGGATGAAGAAATTAGTGGCGGAGTTCATTTTGTGATGCATCACTTGTCAGCAAATGAAGGATGAGCACCAGGTTCCAGCAGGCTTGACTCAGCCACTTGAGGTGTCGGAATAGAAGTGGGATGGCATATCTATGGAATTCGTGTTAGGGCTACCACATATGTCTAGTGGCCACGATTCCATCTTGGAGATCGTTGAACAACTCACCAATTTGGACCATTTTCTACCCATCCAATAGTAGGGATCAGTAGAGGACATAGGACGCCTCTACATACAAGATATAGTATAGCTTCATAGGGTTCCTTTGATGATCATTTCAGATCATGATGATCATTTTACATCTCAGTTGTGTATGGGATTGTAAGAGGCATTTGGGTCTTAGCTATGATTGAGAACTGCCTTTCACCCTCATACAAATGTTCAGAGAGAGCAGACCATCCAGACTCTTGAGGCAATGATTCGTGCTTGCATCCTTGATTTTGTTCGCAGTTGGGATGACCACCTTCCAGTGGTGGAGTTTTCATAAAACAATAGTTATCACTCCACCATTGGCATGGAACTGTTTGAAGCCTTGTATGGGTGACCTTGCAGATGACTTATATGCTGGATAGACCCTGGGGATTCAGTACTTATGGGTCTAGATTTGGTACAGGATACCATTGAGAAGGTGAAGATCATCCAATAGAGAATGAATACTACACAGAGCCGGAAGAAGCCTTATGCTGATATGATACAAATACCCTTGGAGTTTGAGGATAGAGACCATGTATTCCAATGGTTCTCACCTCAATGAGGATTAGGGAGGTTTGGCCAGGGGGACAAGTTATCCCTGTGGTTCATCAGACCTATCCAGATCCTTAGCAGAGTAGGCGAAGTGACATATCGCCTATCACTTCCCCCACAGATGCATTGGTTTCATAATGTTTCCCTTGTGTCGTAGCTGAGGAAGTGCGTGCATGATCCATCACACATTATCAATTGGGGAGAGCTGGACATTGATTATGAGTTGACATTCATGGTGTTTCCGGTGGATATAGAAGACTGATAGGATCAGGTCTTTAATGGGCATTCGATTCCTCTAGTGTAAGTTCAGTGGCAGCATGGGAACCTCCATGAGAGCACATGGGAGTGGAAGGCTCAGGTTCAAGATCAGTACCACCATTTTTTTCCCTATTTCTGTTGTGGCTTTCAGGGATAAAAAGCCATAAGGTATGGAGAATGAAAATACTTTTAATTTCCATATAAATTTTTTTAAAATTATTTGAGATTATTATGAGTGAGTGAAAATTAACAGAAAATGATCTTCAGGTCCAGACATTCTAGAGCGGAATATTGAACTTTTTTAAGGTATATTCAATAAACATGCGAGTGACCATTTCTAAATTCTGGACTAGCCCTCAGATTAAAAATAGGAGGGTAACATTTAATTCTCAATGTTAGGATACGCTTAAGGGAAGCTTAATTTTTTTGTAAAAAGTTGGACGAAAAAGTTAATTTTTGGACTTTATAAAAATAAAAATAAAATAACTAAAGGTTATTTTTTTATTTTTTTCAACCGTTGAGAAATCATGGTGGGACTGCGGTGCAACATCAAACTTTTAATGAGATACTTTTAATGTCTTAAACCTATTGTTTCTTTGGTTTTGTGAAGACAACATTTATGTATTTAATTTAGTCATTAATTACGGTTAATTGATGAATCATAATGTTAAACACAATGTGAGAGATTAATATCTATTTAAACAAATATTGGGCATGGGTTTTGGGGACTCATGAGATGAAACTCTCACGAAGTTTTGCCGACGTCTTCACCAACATAAAATGGTGCTTTAATGACTATTAAAGTATTCGAACCAGACAATGATAGGAAACAGTGAACACCTTCAAACGCAGGTTTATCTCCCCCATTTGTAGCATCTTCCAATGAGTTGCATGAAGGGGGTCATGTACTTAATTCCTCCCTTTTACCCATTCTTGAATATTATGAAGAACACAGATCAACCACCCAATGGGTTGTTCCGCGTTTCATTATTTAATGTGGTAGGATAATGTGGGGTTACTTTATAGGATTTTTATGATTAAATAATCCTTCCCATATTATAACGCTAATGCAGAGCATGTGGGCCGAATAGAAAGGGCTCAAATCCTCCTCTGAACATTCTTTGGTTGTGTTCATCATGGGTGACCAACCAATACAATGGAAAGAAAAAACCAGGGGCCACAAGGTGATGGAAGCGTCTCGAATTGCCTGTAGGCATAGTTGGAAAAGAAAATGGACCTCTAGAGCTTCACCTGAGGCCTGCGGAAGCCTCGCCGGTGCGGCAGCCATCTCTCATCGGCTGGAAATAGGTGGAGGCACTCGACGGTGTTTCGAAAAATAGGGGGGTCAGCTAACGCTGACCACATTGATGGTCAATGGCGCACTGCGGTGGAAGTGGCGACAGCTAAAGGGATGTCATGGAGGAGGTGATGTGGCTCTGGTCGTGGAGGAGGTAGACCTTGACCATGAGTCGCACCCTAGACAAGTCTAATTAACCAGTCAGATGGAGGGGGTAGGTGCTAGCCTGGAGCTTCCTGTTTAAGGAACCCAATGGAGTATGGTCTGTTCAGAAGGGGTGCGGACCCCCCCCCCCCCCCACACACACACACACACACCCAGCAGGTGGGTCGCGCCCAGTCGGCGGGTCGCACCCAATCAAGTGGGTCAGGCCAAGCCCATGGCCTAGTGAGTCGTACCGGGCCTAGTCGAACTGTGTCAGGCCCAGCCAGTTCGAGTCGAGCCCAGTGGGTCGGGTCGGGTCGGTCTGACCGGGTCAGGCCGGACCAGCACCCTTTACAACCCAATTTTTCTTAAATGGACATATCTTCTAAACTAGACTTCTGTTTGATGAACCATCTATGGTGATGGAATCCTTAGGAAGAGGCGGTCCTTTTGAGATACTTCACTTCAGTTTTGAAGAAAGTTGGATTATAGATGGGTTGGATCGAACCTGAATTCAATTGGGCCCCCAACACTAAAATTCTTATAACATACAGACCAGGAATATAATTAACGCACTGTTTATTGAGTAGGAAGCCTTATGAAATGGGGGTTCATCGGGTTACTTATTTTCTAGAATCTGTGGTGGTTGAGTTATGACCAATGGATTTAGGATCAGATCCTCCTGGAATAAAGCATGCTTAGTGCGGGAATCCAGTGGCTGGTTGTGATGTAATGAAGGAATAGCAATTCTATGTGGGTCAGAACTTAGCGATCCTCTGTGGGACAGCACTTAGAGATCCTCAGTGGATCAGTGCTTAGCAATCCTTATTGGGTTAGAACTTAGTGATCCTATATGGGTCAGCACCTAGTTATCTTCTATGGGTCATCACCTAGTGATCCTCAGTGGGTCAGCACCTAGTGATCCTCTGTGGGTCAACATGTAGCGATCTTATGTGGTTCAGTGCCTAGAGATCCTCCATTGCTCAGCATCTATTGATCCTCTATGGGTGAGTACCTAGCAATCCTCCTTGGGTAAACACCTAGAAATCTTCTTCGGGTCTTCACCTAGAGATCCTTTTTGGGTCATCCTATAGCGATCCTTTGTGGGTCAGCACCTAGCAATACATTGTGGGTCTACACCTAGAGATCCTTTGTTGGGTCAGTACCTAGTGACCTTGTTTAGTTTACAAGAAAAAGAATCTTGAAAGAATAATATGATCTAGCATTATGACTAATCATCTTTATTCTGGTTCTTTAAGTCCTATGTCTAGTTTTAGCTGAGTCTTTCTTTGTGCTTTGTGATTGAGATCATGTTTTTTGGTTTTTTTTCTTTATGGAATTATGAGATACCTTTAGGGGTATCGGGGTCCCTACTGGTTATTGTTATACTCACCCATGAATGGGATTTTCCCTCACCTTATTGTGTCTTGTGTAGACAAAAAATAGCTTTGACCAAGGTTTGGGATCTTGGACCAGACAGTGCACGGAGGTGACCGGTTGACACAGAGATCTGCAGTGACAAGTTGTATCTACCCTTCAAGAAGGATCCTTGGTGGATGATCTCAGGAGATGTTTTATTTTTATGTTTAATTATATCTTGAATTTGTTCTTGTATATTGGCCTCTTACTTTTAGTTCACACTTTTACTTCAGTAGTTTTACTACGTGGTTTACTTTTTCTGTGTACCAAGTATGTGTGTGTACTGGTTTAAATTCAATGTCTTCCCATTTTAGAAATATGCATTTTCAGTGCTAGTCGCCAACCCATGGCCTCTAGAAGGCAGGCTTGGGGTATTAATGGCACAGGCCCCGGGGGACAGTTCATGATAGGGGTAAATGTTTTTATTCTGTTTAAGTTAAAACCCATTCTCTTCACACTTTTGTAATAAGGTTAAAATGTACCTCATTCATAAAAATACAAGTAGATTACTTTTAATCGACTTTGTAAAAGGTAAAAAATGCATGAAAATTTTGTTAATAGATCAATATTTTTTTTTAAACATCCTTTTATACATTTTACAGAAAATATGAACATGGAAGAGAACGATTACCAACTAAGTAAAAATCAATGTCATATTTTCTTAAACTAAATTGGTACCTTGTGTAATTAAATATTGTAAATTTAAAGGAAAACTTTTATTTTATAATAATAACAAAATAAAAACAAAATATATTTCTTTTAAGATATATATATAAAATAATTTCCCCATATAGAGACATAGAGATAAATAATCCCAAATAATGATGAGATTGTGAAATAAACCCTTACCTCACGTCTGAATTCTTTCATATCTGTTTGAACCTCATGTATAATAAATATAGATTTATTTTAAATGTAGTATAGATCCATAGTCATATATATCATACCATGTATAATTTCATTATATTCTTTTATCACCCATTTTTTAACATTTTTTATTAAAATCATTATTTTAGGTAATAATTATTATGTTATTCATTTATGTTTTGGTTTAGTAGTTTCAATCCTTGTATTTTGATCAAGTTTACATAAAATAAATATTATTAATAATGATTTAAAAATAATATATATTTATTATATATTTATTTATAGTAATTAATAAAAATTATAATTATAAAAAATTAATTACTTTGTTGACAGAGATAGTAGGTTAAACGTACGAATGAACGTTGTTTTCATTTTTTGACATAAGAAATAAAAAATGTTAAAAAAAATTAATATATTATATACCTCATAAATATTTATTAAATATATCCTCATTTCCATCTATTTCAAAATAAAATGAAAAATGCATCACACCCCTTTATGGAGGCAGTAGTCCACATGAATGAAAAAGCAACACTATTTTTTCCAAGTGATGGGAATGTAAGAAGGTAGAAGTGATATTATAATTTCATGACTATAAATATTTCATAAATATAATATTTATTAATTAATTCCATCATTATATCTATTCAATAGAGGTGGTTATGTTAAAAAATTACATCAGTTCGTGAGGTGGTAGTTTGTCGTACACAAGATCAAGGATTTTGTTTCCCATTTGAAAGAAAATGGGATGGATATAGATTATTTCATTAACATAACAACATATTAGTATATGAAATATATTGGTGTTTTTATTTCTGTATATTTGTAAAATATTTTATGGTATTGATGAATAAATAAAATAAAATGTGTATGGTTAAGAACTGTACCTCTTCTTTAGATAACCTCTTTCAGCTTATACCTAAGGCCTTAAAGGATGGTTTTATAGTAAAATTAGGGACTCTAAGTAATATTTATGTATTTAAGGAAGGTTTATGGGAAGGTATTTTATAATCCAAAAATATCTTTTGGTCTGGCATGGATAGTAGTGAATATGTCCTTTTAAAAGTGGGGGAGGGGACCTACTTGCAAATTTCTTAAAATAATACAAAATGATAAAGTCCTTCTGAAGAAAAATAATCTAAAATATCCATATATTTAAATTTTGTATATGATAATATTTAAATATGGCTATATGGTATGGTTTTTAAATTTTTCACTTGCGAACACACTTATGCCTTGGTTTAACCACCCACCCCCCCCCTGAGTAGAGTTGTTTTAACCTTTACCACGATAATTAATTTTTACTATTTTTATTATTCATTATGACTAAAAAATATAAGTTGAAATTATTAACTAATATTAATTATTTTTAATCTAAATATAGAATTAATTTTACCTAATTAAATTCATATAAGTGTTAGAATTTAATTTAAAATTAAACTCGCAAGTGTGACTAAAAGTTGTTTTCCAAACAAAAGTTTTTCTTAAGTATATAAAATTATTATATCAAGACTCAACATAAAATAGATTTAAATGACCTAAATTGAATTAATATTAATATAATTAAACTAATATTTATTTTAAAATCATTTTAAAACAAAATATAAATTTTTAAATTCATTAAATTAAAAGATAATTATTAATAAAAAATAATATTTTTAACTATTCATAAAAAATTTAATCTCTTCAAAAAATTCTCAAAAATTCATTTTAAGATAATTTTAACACGATTAATTAAATTATGAATTTAATTTTTAAAAAATAAATTTTCTAAATTTGGCCAAAATTAATTTTAAAATTAATGGGAAAAACATGAAAAAAATGCATTTTAGAAAAAATACATTTGTTAATCATAAAACTAGATTTATTCTTATCCCATGTATAAAATATTATTTGAATGATAAAAAAATTATTGATTATATAATATATATATATATATATTTCATTAAAATCATTCAAATATAGTGATTAATTTAATTTATTACGATTAAAACACATTGTGTTCATAAAAAATTTAAAGAAACAAATATTTTACTTTGAAATATTTTTTATTTATATTTATAATAAATTGATAATCATTAAATTTATTTTATACATTTTAAAACCATATAATTTTGATAATTTATTTATTCCTATTAAAATACACCAGTTAACGTTTAGGTTATAATGGTATACTATATTACGACTCATTTAGACCCAGGTTTGTGTGTATCACAAGCTATTGAAGAGGTTAAATTTATTTAAAAATAAAAAATTCATTAAATATTACGGTGTTACATTTTGAAAGATATAACCATGATATATTTACATTTTTATATAATAGTAGGTAAATTTTATGAAATTTATAAAAAAAGGAGATCTCGTATTGTATCTTCCAACGTAGAACATTTACTCAAGATTCAAAAAGCCTTGGATCATATTAGGTGATTGGACCTCTATGTTTAGAATAATAAGTAAGGAAATGCATAAAAATAATAGGGGTTATTAGATAGTGTAAAAACTTGAGTGGTGAGTTGGTTTTAATGATTTTAAATTAATAATTAAAATTTAAAAAACATACCCCCTTTAAAAATCCAATAAAATTATCACTAGATTTCTAATGGGTTACCCAAAAAAATTTAGTGGATTTATAATTTCTACAGTACCTCCAGTTCTATAGTAAGTGTTTTATTCCTTTCTATATAATTTCTCCCTTCTTTCCTTCTTTCACCCATCTCTGCAGTTACTCATATATGCACACAAAAACTCCACCCTTTACTAATAGATACCAATAATTATGAAATTAAATGGAAAAAATTAATTAAAATGTTTATCCAAATAAGTGAGGGTCATTAAAAACACCCAATAATCAATATTCTCAATACCGGTAAGCATCGATATATATTTTGAGAAAAAAATATTTTTTATTTAATTATCTTCTCATTTCTCATTACAAATTTTTATCATGAAGCTTTATGTGTTTCCATCGAATTAGGAATTAATGTATCACTTGTCCTTACAACACTATTTCACTCTATTCATTGAAAAAAATTATGTTTCTATATTAGGATCCATATCTTCTATAAGTGATGTCATTGTATCATATTACATGAATAAGATCTGATTTATATTTAATTATTTGAGAAACATGGAAGGTATTATACATAGAACTAAATTTCAAGGTCATAGTAAGCTGATTAATATTTTATCTGAAACGTACCAATATTTAAAATCTCATAAAAACATTGGAGTTAACTTCCTAGGTTTACCCATCTGTTGGTGACTTAATCTCAACGGTACCAAATAAAAAACATTGTCACTAATTGAGAACACCAAAGGTTCCTTCCGAAATAAGAATTATAATTTTTTAAACATTTACCCATCACAAGTAATTTTTTTATCAACATTTCTTAATCTAACATCTCTTTAAAAATACTAATCCCAATCACCACTGATTCTCATATTTTAGTATAATAAAGGGGGAAATGACATATAATTATATAAAATATTCAAACGGATATGTTTAAATATTTTATGGGTAGCTATTATTGTATGATTATTACACTAATGATCAATAAACAAAACTTGTTACATGAGAAATATAGAATATAACCCTATATCATATCCTCTAAAACATCAATGGTTAACTAAGACTAGCCATCCATTTAAGGGTGAAAATAAACACATGACATTACTAGAGAACCTAAATATCATTAAAACCCATTCCATAACTGATACATAAAACTCAAATCAATGTTAGATATGATATAAACTATTTCACCATAAAGTATCATGGTCTCTACTAAATAGAATTTCCTAAACTCATACACTAAAGATGCTTCTATAATTTTTAAAAAAAGATATGGTTTAGTTTTATTTTGAAAAACTATAAAAATAGTGTATCGATCTATAAAATTTCATGTTGGTATTTTATAATTCCCATTATAAATTTATCATATCACCATGCAAGTACTGAAATTGGTTGAACATCACATACCATTATTTGATACTCTATGTTCGGTCATTTACCAATGAATCTTACGATAATAAACCATGCAACATCCTTATTTGTTATACATGATGTGGTGGTTGTATTGGGTATCATAGGAATCAATTTTTAACTCAAGTTAAAATATAATAAGTAGTATGATTTAGGTTTTCTCTTGAGTGAAGGTTGTTTTTTTATCTTTTTCTTTTTTTGTTTTGATTTAATTTCTTCTGAAAATAAATATTTATTATTTTTCAAAATAAAATGTAAAAGGATGTTTCGATTCACTTTTATATAAAGTTTAATAACCTTGGATATACCCTCACTTACCTTATATAATAATTGTTAAATTATATTATTTTGGTCTCTTTATATCTCTAATCAGATAAAACCTCAATTGATCATCCTAACTATATTTTTTGAGTTAGTAAAGAAGTGAAATCACCAATCTATTCTCTTTCCTTTCCTATACAAGTGTTTTAATATCACAAATTAATCTTAAATCAACCCACTAATCACCATCATTTGTACTAAATATTGTCCATGTCATGTATATTTATAATACAATGAAAATAGAAGAATAATAAAAATAAAAAGTTCAATGAAAACATCATATTATCTAATAAATCAAACACTTATATAAAAATTAAATATAATAGAATTAAAAATTAATATTGGAATTCGTTAACATTAGTAGGGGATTCTTTTTATCTTTACTAATAATGGTTTAGTGTTCCATCACTTGAGTGGGATTATAGTTAAAAAGAAAATAAAAAATGTATTAGTCACAAAATTTCCTAAAATAATTAACATATTAGAAGATTATCATTCCCAGTTATATTATTAATATTCTGTATTTTAATAAAAGTACCATAATGATCATGGGTATCATTTTTAATATTTAGTATAATCTCATCACGTGTGAGTAATGCAGTCTTCCATCCTTTGGTCGAGTGACTTACTCCCATGGTATGCTCATAATTCTCATAAGTTTCATTGCTCAAATTGAATCTATTTATATAAACTCCATGTGTTATGGTCTATTTTCAAATTTTCTTTGATATATCTCTATGAAATATTCTATATTTATAATTCTATTTCACCATATTCTTATCCTTCATATCTTGTATTGATATCCAAGATGAATCTTGGGCATTTTTTTTCTGATTTGGGATGACTGGAGGAATATAAGTAAAGTGTAGTTAAAAATAAATTTATATCATAAATTTCATATTTTAATCCCCATAGTTTATACTTGGAAGTGTATAAAGTTGTAAAGATAGAGGAATTCATATCCATATCTAAAAAATTTATATAATTTTTTGGAAATTATTATTATATTTATAAGTTTTACACAATAATCTAGGATGTCTTACTAGTACATGGTGGAGGTTATGTACACTAAAAAAGTTATACGCATAGAGAAAATACATACAGGGTGTTGGAATTCATACACCATGGACAAGATAAGGTCATATAAAAATGGTGGTTTTATTTCATATAAGTATTAATACTTATTCATGTCTATAAAAAATTCATATGAAATAAAAGAATTCAATTGTTATCTATGAAAAGTTTTATGTAGACTAGGAAAAGTTTAATGCACACAAGGTTTAGCTCATGAAGTTACCAGATTTTTCCACTCTAATATCATATATGTTAGGCCTATATCCTATGTGACATATGTAAATTCATATTAGGATACTCCACTTTCAATTTAATAAGATTTTTCAAATCATGAAAATAATTTACATAATATAATATTCATAAAATTTTATTGAAAAATGAATTAAATAATATAAATATGAATTAAAATCTTATAAATAGTTTATACCCTCAATTTAAAAAAATTTATGTATTTATAATTAATTACCAAATAAATAAAATATCTAAAACATTATAGATACTATATTTTTTTATTACCTTATTTTAAATATCTTTTCCAAATAATAGGCATCCAAATGTTAAATATCTATAAAATTGATAAAACATAACATAAATATTTATGGCTATTTATTCCCATCATACATAAACAATATATTTTTATAAATTTTATATGGGCTTCAATTACTATTAATAAAGTATTCTTGTTATTGGATATTGATTAAAATATAATTTAGTGGAACTAAGATTTATACATGTGTTAACTTTCTAAATTCATCTTCCATAACAACCCTTTCCTTACTTTCCTTTTCAAACATCCTTGAAACTTTATATGCGAAATTCAGATATATCACTTTCCCCTTATTCTTCCAAGTTCAAAATTCAATAAATATTTTCATCCCCATTTTCAATTAGTTCATATTGAATATTTCCTATCCATGTGTGTGAAAATCACTTATTATATTAGTGTTGTTAAACCTATAACTAAATAATCACATGATTTATGATAACCCTTGTGTCTCATTGAAATAGTCATCATATAGAATAAATTTTTGGGAAGACATTTCTTAGATCGCTTTAACTCTAATTTTATGGCTAACTCATAAAAATTTGTTCATTTTTTGACATTATATGACTTCTAGATTATTTCACATCTTTTTTTGTTACTCCCATTCATTTGAGTTATCTAGATTTTATTTAAGGAGGATTTGTGGGAGTTAATCAATAATAATGGGTATTTCACCCGAGTTCATGATCAAAAGATTAGTTTCATCATTCTATCATTTTGATTTAAGTATGTTCTATTCAAATAACAACTATTACCCCAATTATAAAGAAAAATCATTCTATGGTTCAGAATGTAACATTTCTATTTATTTATTTCAATAGGGGAATGAAGTTTAAATGATATATTTGTAAAAAATATATTTTCTAATCGTAAACACATAAATAAATAGAAAATAAATATTATATCTTAAACTTGTTATTCCTCTCCCCCGCTCATTTTAAATAAACTAGTCACAATTAATTTTATCTATAAAATTTAAATGAATGGAATATTTAACATATTATATTCTATACTAGTGTAAAGGAAAAAAATCTAACAAATAATATTATTTATTTTCATCCATCATGGTGTAGTATGGAATCACCCACTCGTTCCTTCCAAAATCTTCATAAAATAACTTCAAATGTTATATTCTCACTTTAATTGGTTATAAAAATATATATATGTTTTATCTAAACTATACTGAATTAAAAATTTTTAGTAAAAGTAATGGATCTAGTCCACTTGGAATGAATTTTACTTAGAATGAGTTTAATTATTGAGGATAACAATAACATTTTGCCTCCAACTTGAATGTATCTTATCTAAATGAATCTATCATATACATATCTGGATATTTGATTATATAGAATATATTTCTCATATATTTCCCTTCACCAAAATGGCCCAAAGGCCTTCTTTTTATTGATTTTTGGATAATAACTTTTTTTATGGTTTAAGAGGGAAAACTAACATGGCCTATATTCCAAGTGGTACAAGGCCCAATAAATGACCTGAAGGACTAGAGGCACAATGCCCAATACATGAACTGAAGGCCCATACCACTATAAATTTCCATCTCCAACATCTACATAATTGAATTCTCTTATCTCCTAACCTCTCATTGCTGATCAACTAGAATTTACACATGCAAATTTTTATAGTTCCTGGTCCCTATGGTGATTTTCATACCCTCTCATTCCTCTAATCTAGTTAGTTTTTCTCTGGTGGATGCTACATTTATCTAAATCCTCTTCTAGGCCTACTCTTTGTGGAATCTAGGCTACTCTAAGGACTTTGTGTCCTGAAGTCCATGTTTCCTAAAGGCCTTTTGGTTACTTGAAGGCCCTGTGACCCATAAGCCCAAACCGGGGGCCCCAATAGGTTGTGTGTTATAGCTCAATTGTAATATTTCAATATTTCCCATATACTATTCTATAAGGGGTCATACCTTGGGGTTTTAAATTATGATTTTTACGATTAAAGAGTATCTCCCAACTTTTTATTGAACCATTTGTGTTGGGTTGGAGTAACCTTTCCATATTCATCTTTATTTCTCTATCGCAGAACTCAACATACCCATATGGTTGTGGGTGGAAATTATTACAAATATATGTTTTACATTATATTTCCTCATTAGTTATTTCATTCCCAAATTAAAAAATTGTGTTCCTTAACCACTTATTATTTCTATAATCAAAAGTATCCCACAGTAAATTTGTCATCATTAAAACTCAATCACAAATTTTACATCATCAACTCTAGTTTCATGTGCTTCAATAAACTTATAAATATTGTATAATTCTAATTTTTATATCATAAAATCCATAAAAATTGAAATTTTCCCATGAAATATAATCCACATGCATAATAGTTTTCATAGAAAATTAGAGGTTATGGAGGAATTTCATTTATTTTTAAAATTTTGCTAATGAATTGATTTTTATACATATTTTACAAAAAAATACATGAGTGTAATAAAATTTCCAAAATATCATTATCTAACAATTTTATAGCTATCCCATTTATTACAATGTGTCCTCCATGAGAAAGGGTATTGAAAATATAAGCATAGAATTTACCTATTCTTTAAGTATACACCATCTAATTATTTGGTAACTCAAAAAAATTCATAGAAAAGGATACACCCAAATGTAGTATTTGGACTTAAATTTTAGTTTCAATGTTTTATTCATACAAAATAAAGAAGGAACCTTTGATTTGATCAACAAGTTCACCATGTAAATTTAGTATGGTACCTTAATAAATTCATAAAAATACTCACTTAGGAGTGAATCATCCAATCCTACCTCAATGGATGTCACAACATTTATAGTAAATAAAAATCTACTCATGTGGTTTGGAACTAGGTTCTCACAATACTACTTATCTTTAATTTACAAGTTTAAATATTTTAAAAGAATCATTCACTTCACCAATATTATCTTTTAATCATCCTTATTTATTAAATATCTAAGTGTTTCAGGATTATAGTTAATATTCATTTTCCGTTTTATCAAATATGAGGGAATTTTCTATAAATCAACAAATATTGCTAAAAACACCGTCAATGTTGTTTTGTAGTTGATTTATGTTGTTTCAAGGGAATATGAATCATAGTATATTTTTTGTGGACTCCCATTGAACTTATAGAAAATTATAGATCACATTGTTTTGTTAGAATCATCATATATAATTTATAATGTTCATTCAGGCCTGGTAGACAAATGATATATGATATGGTCGTGATTTCATTCAGTCTATCAATGGTTATCCTGCATTAATCAATTAACACAAAATAAACCTCTTTTTTATGCAGTTTAGTCAAGGTAAAGGTAATGTTATTAAACTCGTCAATAACTTGTCTTTAAATTCCATCATAACCTAAAAATGATCTAATATTATTCATAGGGGTTTCATGTGAAAATATTGAAATAATGTTAAAATTTTACTTATACACATTAATTCTATTCTTGGATATGATTTGGATTATCACATTACATTTATCCACTATAAAAGAACAATTTTTCAATGTTTAAAACCAAATTTCATTCAATTCATTTTTTTTAAACCATTTTACAAATTTTATAACATATAAAATATATAATAAAGTAACATAGAAATACAACCGAGATGTTTTAAATTTGATCTAAAAATATTCTTACTATGCAATATCATCATCCTTCAAAGCTATTATAACATAAAAATTACTATAAAACTCGTAAAATAAACAATAATGACCCTTCTCATCTAATCTATATAGAATTTTATCTATAAAATAGACATGGAGTGAGTATTTTTATGTCATATAGTTTAATTTTATATCATTATTATAGACCTTTAATCTAATTTTAATCATAAGGGGAACTATATCATTATTATCATTTTTCACAATGGTGATTTTATGATTTTTTGGCACTATATAAATGGGACTCATCCACTGGGATTTTTAGATGGGTTATATGATACCAACATTAAAAAATCAATCAATTTATTTTTTCACAACATCCATGAGGTCTCAGTTGTGCCTTATTTAGGGCTCTATAATAAATTTTGACTCATTCTCTAGGATAATCTGACGTACACACATACATAGTGGGACTAATCCCTAGGATTTATACTAAAGACAAGCCTTTGGAACTATATTAATTTTATAATTATTAAAAATTGACTTTATTTATTACGATTGAATTTATTTAAGTTTATTATAGACCGTTTTCTATTTTCTTTTAGAAAATAATATTTTGAATTAGTAGAAAGTATCTTAAGTTCAAGTTCAAGTAGTAGTTTTAGTTTGGTTTCAACTCGTTGTTTCTCATTCATGCAACTTGTACGTTTAAATATAAATTATTAGCCACTAATTTAATCATATCAGAAAAATATCCTCATATAACTCTTAAAATATTCCACTAAACTAATCATATTCTAGATTTAATTAATTTTTTAAAAAACTGAAAAGCAATAAAGATTAGGTTATTCTAAATTTTCTTCTAACATTATGATTTAATCTAATATTTAAATTTCATTAATAGAATAGTAGATAATTTTATAATTAGATAGTGTTAAAATATATTGTTCCACTTTAAAGCATCTCATTGAATCTAAATTTCTAAAATTAATTGTTTCTTCTTTGAAATACATTGAAAGTGTTCCCTCATTAACATCTATTTTTTAGTAGTATTATCAAATTTCTAGCCTAAAATGATGAGGGAATGGACTGTAACTCTTTCTTCGTCTTTTTTAGGATATAAAAATTATAAGGAGTCAATAGTCCTTTAAATATTACTAGTAAATCCTATAAGAATCCAACTGGGTAGGTCGAGTTTTGGTTGGCTACCTATACAAGAACTGAAGTAGGCTAGAGTTTCCCAGTCTATAGGGAAAAGTAAACTGAGTAAGGATTAACATTCATTGAAACACCCAAGTTAAAAAATACATTAGAAAAAGTTATTTCTACTAAGCTTAAGGGGATAATGAATATACCTAGGTGTTGACATTTCAATCTATTTTGGGGTTATTAGAGAAAGAAATGTATTCCTATGATTACAATTTATCTCTCTATAATTTTTTCCTTGGTACACATCAAGTTAAGAAACATTACATACCTTATAAGTTGGAGTATGTAACCTGGTAAATTTATGTTGAAAACTATATTCATGATGGTTTTTAGAGTCTCTTATTATATATATAGTTAGTTGGTATTCATGGGTGGGATAATTCTGGAAGTCAAGGGTGATTATTAAGATACATATTCTTTTTTATAATTTCCTTTATCCCTATTCACTAGTTAAATTATGACAAGAATCTACTTTTATACGTATACATGGGTTGGTTATTCTTATACTTTGGGTTTTCTACATTTGTATTCAACATTTAGTGATGGTAATTTATTACATTTCACTTCTATCACACAACATAAAGAGATAAAAAAACGTTACCTTTATTTTTATGAATTTAATAGGTAGGGATCATATCAAATCATTGATTTAAAATGTTTTTCAAAGTAAAAATGATCTATCCAAACTAAAATTTCACCTCTTTCAGCTTTTAACCATTAGTTATAAGGGTGAATTATTGGTTTCTTTGAGATTTCATAAGTTATCCCACCTTTTCCTTCATGTAAGTTTATTAATTCATTGCATGATATTGGTGTATTTTATATGGATGATAAATATTTCATTATATGTGTGGGGGTCGATAAGGCAACTGGAAATCATGTCAAGAATTTTTCCTTTGAGGCTATTTGTTTCTAGATACATATTTAATTAAATAATACTCTTTAAATATTTTATTTCTTATTAGATGTGGGTTCTTACATTATTATAAGGCATCTCAATTCTCAACATATTAGTCTTGGGGTATCTATTTTTAAAATGCTCGAGGGAATGGAATAGCTAGAAGAATTTAGGGATTGTGGTTATGTATGCATCCCAAAACTATCTCAGTGATAATAGTAACAAAATAGATGTTAATTATTCAATATTAGTTTTACGTAAAGTGGATTTTCAAGTATTTACCTCATGTGCTCCTCCCAAAGTAGATCCTGTAAAAATTCATTATGAGTTTTTGAGATCTTTTACAATAATTCTTAGACTTTGGATGGTGATTTGTTTAACACTGCCCCTATAATGGAGCAATCTAATAGGTTCCTCTCATTATCAAGTATTCCTTTGTAATATAACATCATGAAATAGTGTTCTTAAAAGGGTTAGTGAGATAAATATTTTATCAATATCTTGAAACTATCCCAAAACTCTTATAGGTTTTGTTTACTTTCTTACTTGATCCTATCAATCTCTTTCCTCAACTGTGTTATTCTTATGGTAGTGAATAATTTGTAAATAAAATTCATTTTAGGGTTCATCCAATGTGGTTAATTCTTCAGTTTATAGATTTAATAGGAACTATTTGGATGATCCTTCAAGATAGAATTAAAATCCCTTCAGGTTGATTTGAACTTTGTATACTCTTCTATATTTTATGTTACTGCAAACATTATAAAACTCCTTACAAGTCTAGTTAGGGTAATATCCTTCCAAAATATAGATATTTTGTAGTAGTTTTATAATTCAATTTTTGAGCACAAAATAATGTTGATTACTCAACTGTAATGGAAAATTATTATTATTAATGATATCTATAAATAAATCTCAAAGTTTCTTATTCATTTGATCTATATTTCACTCCATTTTTTCATAACCTAAGGTGTCTATAATGGAATAAGTACAAGAATATGGAGAGTCTATTAAAGGAATTGGGAAAATATCCCTCTCTAATTTATTATGGATTCTAATGTTACAAACTCTATCTAGTAAATTTATTTCAACCTGTGGATTCAATATAAATATGTGATCTAAAATAATACTAGTCATGTATCGAACACATATCAAAAAAACAACACTCATATACCTCATTGAAATAGATGCTAGGATTATGTGGTGGATATCATGGGTATCAAGGAATAATGTTTTGGAATTAAGTTAAAATGTATTCAATATATGGTATCATGTTTTCTCTAGAGAGGAGGTTGTTTTTCTTTGTTTTTTTTTCTATGGGCTCAGTGCGATTTGAAAATTTTGATTAATTGTATTTCATAATAGAAAATAAAAGTGTGTTTGGATTCAGTTATATATATAATGGACTAACATAGATATCCCCCCGCATACCATGATAAATCATCATTCAATTAAACTTTAAAACTATCTATATATCTCTATCCACCTTCAATTAAAACCTTCACTAATATACATTAACAATTAGTAAAATATTTAATAGATATGTATAATAAAAAATTCATTACAAATCCATAACTATCAAAGTGATCAGATATCTATTATTAATCCCAAATAAACTGACTTCCGCCATAATAGTAGGTGAATATATGAAGGTTTCTTATATGTGTGAACCAATAAAACAGGGAAGAATAATTTTAATAAAAAGTAAAATTCAAACAACCTACTGTCTAAGAAAACAAACACATTAATAGAAACAAAGTATAATATAATTAACAATTAAAATCATAATTTATTTATAGGATAGGGGGTATCATTTACATGACTACTAATGGTGTAGTGTTCCATCACTATAGAGGGATTATAGTAGAAAGGAAATGAAAAAACTGTAGTTTTTGCTTCTCCCAACTCAATTGACCAATTAGTAGTTTATTATCCTCCTTTATATATTGAATAGTTCCCCTCTTTATAAATGTAGTAGAATAATATTTGGGGTCCTTTTTTTGTTTTACTTAATTCCTCTCCCATGTGAGTGGCACATTCTTCTTTCCCTTGTTCAGGTGTCATATTTCAACGGTTCACATGGTGTCCTTCTATGTATAAGTGTTTATATCTCATCCCATTAAATGACATCTATGTTTATCGTTTGATGGTCCAAATTCAATTCATACAACTCCCTATCGAATCTTCCAACTTCACAAATCCCTTCCACCATCTTATTCCTCTTTATATCATTGAATTATAACCATGTGCATGCTGAGGTGAGGTACTTCATAATTTTGGAAAACTAGAGGAATATATGTAAATACAATATTGAATCCAATTTATATTTTAATTTTTATATGTTAATTCCTATGGTTTATATTTGTAAAAGACTAATTTCATTCATAGGTTAGAAGATATACATGAATCTTATTAATTCATATTGTTCTTAGGAAAATTTATTTAAGCTTTAAAATTCATATGTTGTTGACATGAAATTATTACACAAGCTTAGTGATATCTGTATGCACATAAAATCATATGAAGGTATCAAAGACATATAGGATGTGGTATTCCACACACTCTAGCCGATTTGAAGTCATACACAACTGGTGGATCAAAAAAATAAATGTATAAAGTCTTACGAATTCCTAATAAAAATAGATATGAACTAACTAAATCCACATAGGATCTATGTAGGTCCATACATAGCCAAGGTAAATTCTAACGTACACAGAGTTTAGATAATTCATTTTCTAGATCTCAACATTCCAAAGTCAACTAAATAGAGCCAAAGTCTTATGTGTCCTAGGAAAAGTCATACGGGACTGGCCCTTTGATAATTTCATAGTATTCTAAAAATCAATAAAATTATTTACTCAGTGTATGAATTATTTGAATTCATTTCAAAAATTAACTTATAAATAAAAAAATTTAAATCCTTTAAATAGTATTTATCGAGAATTCACTAAATCAATAAATGTATTTCTAATTAATTAAAAAATAATTCAATAATTAAATATTAAGATTTAAATTAATTTTTAATTTTAATTCCATATTCTAATTATTACAATATTTAATCCTTTTATTTCAGATTATAGTCATCCAAAGGTGAAAATTCTTTAAAATTTCACAAAAAAATGAACATTTATATCTCATGACTAGGATACAGATTTTTTTAAAATATTTATTAATAAATTTTCATAAATCTAGGATGAAAAAACTATATATACATTTGATATTTTCTCAGGGCATCTCATTTTATACCACTGGGGACCACAATTATTCCATAAATATATACTAAGGATTGATAATCATTAGACTAGCCATTGTGGATCTCCCCAAAATTGATTATCTCTATAATAATCATATAACCAAGATTAAATAAATGAGAGTATTTGACATGATTTATAATAGACTATGTAAGATCTAAATGGTACATATACATGATAGTCTAATCTTTAATCAAATTCAATTTTATTTCAACCATTAGATATATTAATCTCTTTTCCTATTGCACCTTTTGAGGGTGATTTTTTCTACTATGAGTATTGACAACTACATTAACATTAATAGAAGTTTATTAGATATAGAAATTAAATTATCATATATATTATACCTATAAATACTTTATTAAATTTTTATCACTCTTGGAATAGAAATATTTAAGGATTTTTGGTAGATAAATTCCATAAGATTCTTGTTAAATTGTAAAAATATGAAACTATAAAAATAATGGAAAACTATTGTTACTTTAAAAAAATTGGACTTTCCAATGGGAAATATCTATTGTGAACAAAATTACATTATGCAATGATCTTGTATATGAAAGAAACTGAGGTATAATGATGACGGATCATAGTACACTACAAACCCTTTACGTAGCATTGGTAATATCATAATTATACTTATAGTTATCAATTTATTCATATCATGGAAAGACAATTCACAATGATCTAACCATATATACATTTCTAATTTCATTGATAAATATATCATTAGATCACTCATTTTAGATATATCCTATATATAATAGTTATAATATCTAACATGTATAATAAAAATCTATTTTAAATAATTTTGAATCAACTTTCTAAGATATCACAAATTTTAAATTCTTAAGATACACTGATATGCCGACATTAGAAATTATATTCCTAAGGAACATGAATTATTATATCTAGAATGATTATTCAGAAAAAAAATTTATTAAAATAATTTTTACTCGTGTTCTTCAACACAATCCAATGATGTTGAATGTGATCATATTTTTATTTAGATTATATAAGGATATCATCCAAAAAATCTAAAATAAAAGTGTCTAAAAATGATGAATGATCATGTCCATTAATACAATGAATCCATCTAGTGAATTATTCATATATCAAAACCGTACTATATACTTGAAGTGACCTTAATATATCAAAAAATACATCTTTGGAATATATTTTGGCCTTAGTCATGGTAGATTATAACTCAAACATAAGTCAATAATGAAACACCATTTTTCAACATTTAAAGTTCCAAATAAATTTTAAACTTTTACAAAAATGTTATGATTATTATAAGTTACATAGATAAGATTTTTTATAATCTACATATAGATGTAGACTTTTATCAACCTTCTTTGTGACAAGGACTATTGCATCCATGGGATAAGAGACGAGTCTAATAAACCTCTCTTCTATAAGATCCTCTGAAAAATATAAAAATTATCATAACTTAGTTGTTTCTATTTTATTTGTATGAATGGATAACATTTATGTTCCCACAAATATATCAATGGTAAATTCCACCACTACCTTATAAGGGAATCCAAAATAGTATTCTTTGAAAACATCAGAATAAAGGTTTATCATAGGAATAATCTAGGGATGAGACCAACCATTTTACTTGTAATCACTACTACATTCTCATGATTAATAATTTCTTGAATAGCTGTAAATTTCAACTCTCCATGATGATTATATTGAGTTCTATTAAAAAAAAGAAAAATTCTTCACATTTATAACAATAAATAATTGATTATAGTTAGATTAACCAATCCATTCTCAAAATGTCATAATCACTTTCATATTCAAAATAATCATATCCTAATGATTTCTAAACGAATCCAATACTAAATCATAAAATTTATATCTCTTATTATGGTTTATTTTCTTTTATAAAGGGGCATTAAGACACAAAAATATTGGTGAAGCTTCATTTTTTAGTTCAATAAGTTATAAAATTACTCGAAAATTATTCAATTAAAATAATCTATATAGAATATAGAATATGTAAATTTAGATGACACCAAAATTCTAATTTTTAATATGGAATTCCACTCTCCACTATAAAAAAATGATTACTCAACATCATGCTTCTTTATTGAACTCTCATACTAACTCTAACATATTAATCACTACTATAATGTGTGTAATTAAGTTTGAGGGCCTTAACTACCAAGTTACTACCCTCGACTTAATATCCCAAAAATAGCTCAATGACTACCATAAGACTCAATAACAAATTGATACTATCATCCCCTGGTCATATAAGGTCACATACCAACATTTTTTATACATTGATTTAGAAAATTATCTGATGATTTTTATACTGGCCACGTGAACAAAACTACTTCACCTCAAAGATACAGTTTGACTTATTATGGACATCATACCCATATTGACGTCACTATATATAAGATCCTAATATTCTAGTAGAAAATGTATTTCCACTTACTTGGATTCCATGGTAATGTTCTTTTATACTCATAACTTCCTAATGTCTCTTCAATATACCATAAGAACTGTCACCTATAGTCTCACCATTAAACGATCTAAAATTACCAAAACATAAATTAGATAATCTCTTAGCAAGAATGAACTTATTAATTAATTCAAATAGATTAGATATATAAAAAGTAATTAATTGATTATTCAATGGATCTTTGAACCCCATTTCAAAATGTTTTACCTATGATTCCTAATATCCAATCATTAATAATGAGAATAAAAGTAAATTTTTAATTTCAATAGTGTATTATATTATGTCCATTAAACCCAATTTATGGTTAATGAGCACCTAATACATTACCCGATATATATTTTATGGATATATTTCTTTAGAAACATATCTTGAAATTTCTATCATGTAATGCCCTGGTTCTTCTTGGATTCAAATATAAAATTACTCCATAGATGAACCACCCCTTACAGCTTGAGGGTGTCCAATATAACCAATGATATCACTAATATCTCTATTAACATAAAAATATAGTAGATGGAATTAATATTATCCATTTCCTATAAAGAGATACATCAGATAAAAACATCAGAGGAAAATGGAACTGAAACACCCTTATAATATATGCTTCCATGGGATCCCTTCAAGGATCTCTTTAACCAGTGTCTTTAAGTGGATTGGAAAGCCCTTATAGAACATTATGGTCAATCATAGGTAAAGTTAACGATGTCTGGTCATTAATTCCATCATCTATGGAAATATTTGATCATTTATGATTCATAATCTACAATAAAGATGGTAATGGTTTTAAAATCCTTTTCTATGAATATATAACTCAATACATAGATTTTTACTATAATTTTTTTCATCACCATTCATTATCTTTGAATTACATCGATTTATTAAAATAATTCCACATAAAAAAATTAACATATACATTCTTAAGAAAATCTCCAAACTAAATGAAGAATTATCTAACCAATAAGAATCATAAAAAATCAAAAATATCTTTTGAAAACAATTAAACAAGTACATTAAACATAAACATTGAATGAATAGTTAACATGAAGATTAAAGATGGTTTTTCTCTTTTATGGTAAAAATTTATTGATTAATTCTAACCTAGTAATTACCAATTAATAAATACTAAAACAAGGTTTATATATTTTTTATATTTAAATTATTACAAAAAATTAATTTATTTCAACTATAATGTAAAAAAATGCAAGAATATGCATGATGTATCAAGTTTTTATATATGTTCCTACTTATAGACATCATTTGATGATGCAAGAGACTTAATATAAAGGAATAAGTTAAATTAGAAAGAAAAATAATTCCAAGAAAACAACAAGAAACCCAATCATCCACTATAATTATATATATGAGACATTTTTATAGATTACATCTTGAGTCCTAATAGTAATACTTCTTTTCTACTATATATTTTTTTCTACCCTAGGGATTATTGACCACTGAGATGGTGGTGAATCGGTGGTATTATTTTTTTTAATACCTCTTAATTAAATCCATTGAAAATTTAAATTTTATCGATCTACTCAAATATTTCTCACATCCTCACCTATTGTGTTGTAATAATGAGAGAGATATAGAACACAATTTTTACAAGGTTTGATTAAAATACCCTTCTCCTTTATATGATTTTTTATCTCCCCAAATCATAGATTTATTCACCATTTCGATAATATTTTAAAACTAAGGATAGTCTAGTATTATAACCATTGATTCCACTATGTTCCTTCTTCCTGAATCTACTGGAAGTAACTATAACTTCTTAATAAATATATTTAGTAAAGGAAACCATTGGGATCACTTCTGGTGATCATTATACCACTGGATGATGTTCCTCCTCTACCAAAAATGGATTATTATCCCTTCTAAAGTAATCCTTCACAAAATTTAGCAACACTATAACTATTAAAACTCACCCCATATCTTAAATGATCTATTATATTTTTATCATTCCAAAAACATAGGTAAAAAGTCTTCTTCTTCAGTAAGTTCTCTCTATGGATTAAGACTCATCTTCTCTCTTCTTGATAAAAAATCGTATTGGGAATTTTTAATTCTATTACACTCTATTATTTTTAGCTATCAACTATTATATCAATATTTATAATTTTGTTCCTATACAATTTATACTTACATAAAAACATTTTGAATATTATCTTCCATATTAAAAAATAAAGAAGGTATTTAATATTCTGATTAAGAAAATCTTATCATTTAAATTTTGATGATATTCCCACTATAATTCAACCAAAAAATATCATTCAAAATCCTGAACAAATCTATATAAAGACTTAGGTATTTATTTCTTTTAATTCATATAAAATTTCTTCTTTATTTAACTCTAACAAAATCTTAATCTAAGTGTCCATAAATTCGTTATTCATTTTCACAGATATCCTTCTTATATTATGTGGAGATCATCTTAGTTACTAATGTCTCTCCTGAATAGATCTCCTTATTTAATGGATAGAATCATGATCATTTATTTGATCATGAAATTTGAATTCAATGAATATTATTTTCACAACTTCATCTTATTAATTAATTTATTATGAATTTTTATTCTGGTTTTTCTTCAAATATCCTCACTAAATATAAACATACTTACATTTTTAATTTAATAAGGATTTGGTTAAGTGTCTCATGAAACCTATACTAACTAATTTCACATATACTCTCAACTTGATGAAACTTATACAGGTCACAGTTGACACTTATAAAGACTGTCATATAACACTTACACTGGTCTAAATGGCACCTATATAAACATATTTCACATGTATTCACATCAAATTAAAATATACACTAGCCATCATTTTCTAGTTTCTTTATCTAATTAAAAGTACACAATCATCCCTTTTCTAAAATTAAGTCTCAATTGTTAAATTACATACTTTCTCCTCTTCGAATCATGTCCTCCAATACCATCTCCATACTTTCTAAATCTACTCAAAGAACCTTCAAAAACGATTTAAATATAGTCTCTATATCCACCAACACTTTCTATTAGTTTTCTTATAGATTAATAAATAGATAATCTCATTAACACTATGAGGATGTATATATAAATATCTTACAAGAATCACCACTTCCCTCACCAAAAAAAATATTTGACATATGGATAACAAAAACAATAAATCACTTAGGAACAAAAATATCTCCATTTGTGTTGGTTGTTAACACCTATAATAACTTCTTATATAAATATGTGTGCTTATTTTTCTCCATTTTTTGGTTATAAATTCCAAGGATGATATGTTATTTTCTTCAAACCTCATTTAATTTCTGTAAATGAATTTCCCAAACCTATTCTTCCTTTCCCAAATATGAATCACAACATTTTTCAATTGAAAAAAGTATGATATCACATTAAATTGATAGAATTTATCCTGTATTCAATAAACTAAAAGTCTATAAGTGAATATCCTTTTTTTAAAATAAGAGTGCATAATAAAAGATATCAATGTAGTCAATAATCAAGAAATCATGTGATATATTCTTTGAATTTTTTCTAAGGGTTGTTAAACAATATTTTTATATAGAAAAAAATTAACATTCGAAAAAAATTAATAAACCCATCAAAACAGATCATGTTCACATCATAAAATTCCACCTCTTCCTCAAATTCTCATTACTAAATATTCCTCCTTCATAAATATTTTTACCATTGAAATAAAATTAGGTTTATGGGTGATTGAGTACTTCTTTCTTCAAATTTTATAGGGTCTTCCAAAACATCTATATTTTCTTGATTCATAAAGTTATTGATTTTTTTATTACTCAATATGATTTTTTTCTCTCCTAAAGGGATGAACGTATATATTTCCCCTCAAGTATTTTGAGATGAAATATGAAGAACATCTTATTTAATGTTCAGTAGTGATAGCACTCAATCAACTCTTTCAATTCCCTACATATCGGCATAAGTAAACAACAGTTCAATGAAAAAAGGCGGGACCACATTATATATTAGGAGTAATACTAATGCTGATATAGTTTTCTCAAACTATACTTTTATTTTATTCCAAACTTATTGTTACTTCTCTTTAACATGTTTCTTTACCATTCTATTATATAAAAATGATTCTTGGTGTGGAATATATTTCTCCACCTCATATGTAAAATAAATTTCATTACCTTTTAATTGAAACGTAATTTTTATATTGTTTCTATGGTCGGGTGGTCTTTATAGACTATATTTTGTTACATTACTTGATTATCTACACATTTTACATAATTTTTATTGAATTTTATTATAAGTATTTTTGGACAACTACTCATTATATTTTATTTTATTATCTAAAAACATTTTTTTCATTCTCCATAGCACTCAATTGTGCCATTTATATTTGTTTATCCTTGGATATTTAGTTAGGAAAAACATTCAAGAACTCTTTATTTGGTTTTCTAACTTATTTTTTCTTCTCACTTCCTTAGTCTCTTCAAAAAAATATGAATTATTTATTATTTTCCATTAGTATTTATTCCCTTTCACTCTATAAAAAAATTATTCTGGTAGAATAATCATGACCTCTTAATCTTTTTGACCTTTTTATACAAACCTTCAATAAAAATCATCCAAACATTCATATCTATTTTGAGTGGTCAGATATTGAGATGTTTTTTCATAGATTATTTCTTTGAGAAATAATTTTTCACTTGCTCATAGAAACCCCCCTGGTTTTTTTAACTTTCTTAGTAATGGAATATTTTAAAAAAAGTATTGGATTTCTGACCATACCTTACACAGCACTAGAAAAATACCTCAAAATTTGGATCTTCCATTTTGATATGAAATCGATTCATAATATTAACATTTTTGTCCAGCTATATTTTAATACTTCATTTACTATATTAAATTCTTCCTTGTAATGTTCTTCTCTTTCTTTGATATGGAAAATTACATCTCAATATTCTTGGCCCAAATTAGTTTAGAATCATTTTTTCAGATGAACTGTTAGAAATATTATACTTATATTGATATGGGTTAGGTGACTATTTTACATGCCCATTGGGACCCATCCTATCATCAACGTTGGGAGATTTACCTTTAACTAAAAACTGACTAGTTCAAGTAATCTATAAAATTTTCAACCTGATTCTGAACAACAAGAAACATATAGTGAATCATACCTAGCTCTTTTTTATGTACCTTAATTATCCTAAGGATCATTGATATAATTATTTTATTCATCTTCAATAAGATTATTCTTCCATATATCATCAATATAGGTTGTCTCATTTCTAACCAACTCCTCTTAATATTTTTCTACATTTTTTATCTGTTAATAGCTTCCACTATTCTTTCTCGAGCTGTGTAATCTACTCAAGGGAAGATTCTATCTTTCTATTCAACTTGTACGCAAGTTCATTCTTATCTTTACTATTATAATTAATAATACATTAATAAAAAATTTAATTAACAAGATAAAATAAATTAGTTTAATCATTTGAACATCTAGATTATTCCTCTTTCTATTTTCATTCTTATAAGATTTTTTTTCTCTAAGTATGCTTCTCCTGATCCTTACACTTTTTAAATTTTGGTGTCTTTTAAAAATATTTATATGATTCAGATTATTCAACTAGTACATTTAGGATATATTTTTAAATGTGACCAATATCATCATAATTATAACATATTAGTAATTTTTTACCATTTCGTTTTTATTTCACCTTCTTAAATTTCTTTGATATAAGAGAAATAATTTGTTAAATGTATTTATCACCATCTCCATCATCTGAGTCTATTTATCTTAAAACTTAATATTATTTTTCTTTTCATTTTCTCATAGATTTAAAATAAATATCGTATTTTTCATTCATGCTAAAAGCCAGTTATTTTCTCATCTCAAATGAAATGAGTATATTGGGTGTCACTTCAACTATCAAAAATTATTTAACATATGGGGTTATATTTCTTCAATTAAAATGACCAGAAACGTTCTACATTAGTTTCATACTAATGATTTAATCTTCACTATTTTTATTAAAACCTCGAATGATTCTCATAAAATATTTGAATCTAGTAATGTGGTATTAAATGGTCACGTCATCATATTTCTTTATGTATTCAAATATTATTCTTTTGGTTTGAAATTTATCTTCATTAACATTATTATTTCTATTATAATAGCTAAAAAATATATCTGAAATCATCATGTAGTTTAAATCCCCATAAATGTTTTGTTTACATTTTATAAAAGGACGATTAGGATAGAAATTTATCATTTCCGTAATTATCCATATTCAACATATCAAAACGTTTCATGGACACTTCTTTAGTAATTAGTGGAAAACCATCTTGGAAGCATCTATCAAATTAGATCCAAATGATAAGAGGTCGAAGGGATTTATATTCCACTAGCTATGATATTTTTTCCACCAAATATATAAACATGTTGTATATTCATAGATTTTTTATACTCTATAATTATTATCTTTAACTTCTTCTATCAATAAATGGAACCCACTTAGATATCACTTTTTATACACTAGGGACAATTGAATAATGAAAGGGGGTAAATTAGTGGTTTTAATTTTACAAATATTTTTTAATTAAACATCTAAAACTTGTCAGTGTTCTTGATACACTCAAAGGTTTCTCATAGATTCACGTCATCTATAGTAATTATTTGGGAGATAAATAGAGAAGAATGAAATACTTTCAAGGTTTGACTATAAAAGCCTAATCATTTCCATAATTTTGTATCCATCCAATCATGGGTTTTTCCACTATATTCAACAATCCTCTACAACTAAGGATAGTCCAATCCAATCAACACAGAGTCCATTATATTCATTCCCCAATAATCCACTAGAATTAACTAAAACTTCTCAAAAAATTGATCCATTAATCAAATACATTTTTATTTATCATAGTGATCTTAATATCTCTTGATGATTTTACACTTACATAAGAAAATGGATTAGTACATATACAAATGTTCACATTCAAGAACATTAGTATCATTTTTGATCTCAAAACTCACTCAAGACCCAGAATGGTCTTCTTTCTTATATTTCTTCTTCAAACTCGAGTAGTGAGCATTATTATTCAATAAGAAATCTCCCTAAATTCATAATTTTCTTCCCTCTCCTTGATATGAAAGTATATTGGGCTCTCTGAATTCTGACACACATTAGTGTTTGTGATTTCATTTTTTTCCCCCTATATTCATTCTACTTTATACAGACTATTTATACTCACATAATAAATTAATGAATATTATATTATATATTTTTAAATCTAAAAAGTCTTTAATCTTAATATAAATGAAATATTCTCATTTAAAAATGGAGTAT
Organism: Viscum album; assembly: GCA_963277665.1. Taxonomy (NCBI): domain Eukaryota; kingdom Viridiplantae; phylum Streptophyta; class Magnoliopsida; order Santalales; family Viscaceae; genus Viscum; species Viscum album. The sequence goes on along the minus strand of OY728161.1, from coordinate 1,541,148,765 downwards.
ATTTTTAGTTTGGAATCACCCTTGAGATATCATCTAAAATTCTTATCAAATCATTCAAAAGATTCAAGTATTTAATTATTTAAATTTCTCCAAAAAAATAACTTTATTTAACTCCTAAATAATATTTATCCATGGTAATATTACATCAAGCATCATTTCTATATGGAAACTTCTTCTATGGTGTAGATATTTTCTTAGTGGCTAGTTTCTCGCTCATCTATATCTCCTTCATTATTAGGTAGAATCATTTTCATTTAGTTGATCATGGTATTTAAATTCCATGATGAATAGTTTAACATCATCATCTATTTAATCTATTTGTTCAGAAAAATTATTCTTATTTTAAATTAAATATTATCATTGAAATATTAACTTAATTAAATATCAAATTTACTCAGAATTTGGCTAAGTATCCCCTGACACCTAATCTCATAAATCTCAAACATAATCTCAGCTCATAGACACAAATTATGGTTGTTGAACTCTCTGTGAGATGGTTATTTTAATAATCACAAATCTTAGATTTATTTATTTCAATTTAGTCTTTTGTTCAAATTATTCTAACTATGTTTATATATGTTTAAATCATGTCTACATATGTTTATCTATGGTAGTTTATGTTTTACAGTTGACTTGGAAGTATTCTGGATTGAACAGAAACTTTGTGAGAATCCCATGTCTTGACTCACCGTTTGTTATTTTCTGGTCGCACCGATGATGAACGGTCGCACCGATGATGAACAGTCGCACCAATGATGAATGGTCACACTGATGATGGGAACTGTCACACTGAGGACAACGGTCGCAACATCACCGATCGCATAAAGGAACTACCGATACTGATGATCAATGAGCTACCGATGTTGATGCTACCGATACCGATGATCAATAAGCTACTGATGTTGATGTTATCGATACCGATAATCAATGATCTACCGATACTGATGAAAATTCAAAATGAATCACCAATATCATGACTCACCAATCTCATGACTCGCCGATAGTCATGAAAACTTTTTGAATTTCTATAAACTCTTCTTTAATTTCAATGATCATATTTGATGTTTTTAATGAAATTAATGATATTTAATGTTAGTTTTTGGCATGTTAGGGGACCATACCTTGTACCTATGAAAAGGTAATCATTCCCATTGTCAGAGCTTGTGGAATAAAAGTAAGATCGAGCTGTAGTAAAAGTAGTGCGTGAAAAGGCATAGAGATAGAATTCTTCCATGAACATACATGAAAATAAGAACACATGAGGAAATTGAAGAAGACAGTGCAAGATCTTCAAATAACTCTCATGCATGCAACCCAGCACTACTGAATAACACACGAAGAACACTGGAAACTAGAGAACATACTCACCTGTGAAGGACACCAAGCTAAACCATGATACTCTATTTTTCAAAAGAAAAACTAGAGAAAGACTCAGAAGCATTTATACTGATTCCAACAAGTCCAGATCTGCACTAATAATCTCTAGAGCATTTTAAACTCTTACCTAATCTCTCTAAGTGATTCATTTATTTACATTTTGAGCAGTGTTTGTACTCTGTATACTTTACACACACACTATCTCTTGTGCTAAACTGGAGGACACTAAATCATCATTCCAAACTATATACATCATATTATATCCCACTGAGGATATTGGTAGAGGTCAAGTGTGACATGGACAGCCTGTGTGTTGCTGCCTTTGTTTTCCCATGAAGAACTGTGGTACAGGTCTTAGGACCTGGACAGTATTGTACTGTTGTTAACCCTAATCTAGGGTGTGGATCAAATTTATATAAATTGTTTGAGAGGATTAAGTCTCTTCTTGATACTGAACCTCTTGGTTATATCTTCTGTTCTTTTTTAGTATAAGTCTAAAATATACTACACATATCTTTTATATTCCGCTGCTGTTACTTTGAAATACAAAACTATTTTAAAGTTACTTTGATAGTTAAATTATCAAGTGTTTATACTTTTTGTGAACCAGTAGGTTAGCTTCAAAAGCTAATTTAATCCTGTGATTAAATTAACTGAGATCTAATCAATCTTTAAGAAGACAATTGAACATTTACAATCTATTAAAATACACTACATTTTAACTTGTTTTATAAATTGGGGGATTTTAATAGAAATTATTTTTAACAGAAATTTTAATTGGAAGTCAATTCACCCCCCTCATGAGTATCCACTCCGACCAACATTTGGTATCAAAGGATTTGTTTTGTTTATCAAAGTTTTCAAATACTCTATTTTTGAAACTGTGATTTTAGTTATATTTTAAAGATCTTAAATTTATGTTAGTTCTAAATTTTATCTCTTTAAATTTATTGGTTAAACTCTAGTTATGGATAATAGACTAGAAGGTGCTGCTACCAACATGCCACCTTTCTTTAATGGCATAAATTATGCCCAGTGGAAACTGAAAATAAAAATTCTTTTAGAAAGTATGGGATTTGATATCTAGACTGCTATAGAAACTAAATATAAGATTCCAACAACTGTTAGAACTACTCGGGATGAAGCTACTAAGATAGCTTACAATAATAATTGTAAAGCTATGAATGCTCTGTATTGTGCTTTAAAAGATTAATTGTTCAACAGAATATCTACTTGTAAAACTGCCTATGAAATATGGGATACTTTGAGTGTTTATCATGAAGTAACAACTAATGTTAAAGAAATGAGATTGAATACATATATTATTAAATATGATAATTTTAAAATGAAGACTGATGAACCTATCTCTGACATATATCTCAGGTTCAATGAGATTTTCAATACAATGATCTCTCTTGGAAAAGATGTCACTACTAAAGAACAAATCATGATAATATTGAGATGCCTACCAGATTGATGGAGAGGCACTTCTGTTTCAATTAGAGAATCATGTGACATAGGAAAGCTACCAGTCAAGGAGATCATTGGTAAGCTTATGATGTATGAGGAAGAACTCAAGGTGAATAAGGAGGATGATGATGAACCTAAAATGAATTCTGTATCTTTTAAGTCTATTACTTTAAAGATAAAGGACAAAGACAAAGTTCAAATACAAACCGAAAGTTCAACAAGTGAATATTCAGACACTGAAAGTGATGCTGAGATGGCCCAAATAGCCAGGAGATTCAAGAAGTTCTATAGGAAGAATAAATTCTTCATAAAATCTAATTACAAAGGAAAGTATGACCACAAGGGTCATTGGAAGAAGTATTAGAAAAATCCTAACAAGAATGATGAAGTTGTCTGCTATGAATGCAAAAGGAAAGGTCACATTAAAGCAGACTATCCAAAATTTAAGTTCAAGAAGAAACATGACTACAAGGGAAATAAGTATAAGAGAGCTATGAAATCTACCTGGAGTGCTTCATAAGACAGCACAAGTGAATCGGAAGTTTCAGATTCTGAAAAGAATTGTGCCAACATGTGCTTCATGACCAATACCTCTAAGGTACTTGTTTCTCCTATGTTGAATGATTATTATTCTGGAAGTGATTCTAAATCTGAAAATATGTCTAGTGAGGAACTGTTTGAATATTGTAATATGCTAGAAGAAACATGTAATGAACTTAAGTACAAGTATAAATCCTTAAAGAAGCAGCATGCTCTCACTGCCAATGTTAAATCTTCACTTGATATAGAAAAGGAAAAGAATGATCAACTGTTAAAGGAAAATACTGAACAGAAGTTGTCTAATGAGCAATTAAGGAAAGACCAAGAAAAATTTACAAATGGAAAGGATACACTAACTCAAATTCTAGGAAAACAAGTGGAACCAAAATATACTACTGGAATAGGCTATCAGCCTGGACAGAGACATCTTACTAAGACTTGATTTATTCCTAAATCTAGACAAAATTGTGCTAGTTCTAGTTCTGGTAATTCATATGCCTCAACTAGTTATTCACACAGTTATATATCAAATAGAGTTTATCTTTCAAAATATGTTTAATCTCTTAATTATATGAGACAAATAAGACAAATTTGTATACCTAAAGCTTTGATTGCTCACAAATCTGGACCCAAGAAGATCTGGGTACCAAAAACATTTTCCATATAAATTTGTTTTGTAAGAAATATGTTTGAAGAGTTATCATAAGAAGATATGGTACTTGGATAGTGGATGTTAAATACATATGTCTGGATATTACTCATGCTTCAATAGTATAATCAATGTTGATGGAGGCCATGTCATCTTTGGTGATAATTCTAAAGGAAAAATCATCGGCCTAGTCCTGATTGGTAACACTGATTCAGTTTTGATTTCTAAAGTTTTATTTGTTGATGGACTTAAATATAATCTGTTAAGTATTTCTCAATTATGTTATGATGGATTTAATGTAAAATTTGAAAATGATTCCTGTAATGTTTTTAACTATAAAAATGTTTTAGTATTTTCTTCTTTGAGAAATGAAAATGTTTATGTTATTGATTTAAATTCTTTATCCAAACAAAATGTTACTTGCCTAAATGCTTTTCATAAAGAATCTTGGATATGGCACAGAAGATTAGGACAATGCAATATACATTCACTTAGAAAGATGACTAGGAAGGACTTGGTTAGAGACCTACCTAAACTTGAATTCCCAAATGACAAAGTTTGCAATCCATGTCAAAAGGGAAAGAAACATAAAGTTTCTTTTAAATCAAAGAAAGAAGTCTCAACTTCTCAACCTCTCGAGTTGGTTCACATGGACTTGTTTGGACCCTCTAGAGTTTCTAGTTTAAATCGGAAGCACTATGTCTATGTCCTAGTAGATGACTTTTCTAGATATACTTGGGTATACTTATTATCTCACAAGATTTAAGCTTGTTCTTACTTTATTAAATACTCCAAGACTGTAGAAAACTCTAGTGGACTTAAGATTAAAACCCTAAGAAGTGATCATGGTAGTGAGTTTGAAAATCATGACTTTGAATCTTATTGCTCACACAATGGCTATAGTCACAACTTTTCTGCTCCTAGGACACCTCAGCAGAATGGTGTAGTAGAAATAAGGAATATAACCCTTCAGGAAATATCAAGAACCATGCATAATGAATATGACCTACCTGTTTATTTTTGGGATGAAGCTGTCAATACAGCTTGTTAGGTCATCAATAGAGTCTTGATCAGACCAGTTCTCAAGAAGACCCCTTATGAAATATGGAATAATATAAATACTAAAGTTAGTTACTTCAGAGTCTTTGGTTGCAAAGTTTTTATTCTCAACACTAATGATAATCTAGAAAACTTTTCATCCAAGAGTGATGAAGGAATCTTTTTAGGATATTCTATATCTAAAAAAGCCTATAGAGTATTTAATAAGAGAACCAAGTATGTGGAAGAATCTGTTCACATCAAGTTTGATGAATCTGATCCACATGAACCTAAACCATCTCTTGAGAATCTTGAAGAAGATTTATCTGTTCTAAATCTTAATGATAAAATCAATAACCCTGTTGTAAAGACAAAAAGTTCTGGAAATGTTCCAGAATACACTTCTGTAGAACATGAACCTAGAAAAAATCCTAAAATCTCTAGTCCTAACATTACTAGATCAACTAGGATTCTAAACAATCATCCTTTAGATTATGTTGTTGGTAATCTTGATAGAGGGACACAGACTAGAGCTTCTCTAAGAAACCAGGCTGAACATCAAGATTTTCATTCACAACTAGAACCTAAAAATATCAATGATGCTATCAATGATGAATTTTTTGTTATGGATACGCAAGAAGAACTAAATCAATTTGAAAGAAACAAAGTCTGGGAATTAGTTGACAAACCTAAAGACACTTTGACCATAGGCACTAAATGGGTTTTTAAAAATAAAGTTGATGAGTCTGGAAACATAGTTAGAAACAAAGATAGATTAGTTGAACAAGTATATAGTCAAGATAAATGTATAGACTATGAGGAAACCTTTTCACCTGTAGCTATATTAGAAGCTATTAGGATTCTACATGCCTATACTGCTCGTCTGAATTTCAAGTTATATCAAATGGATGTTAAAATTTCTTTTCAAAATGGTTTTATTATTGAGGATGTTTTTGTTGAACACCCACATGGATTTACTAATCCTCATTTTCCAAATCGAGTTTTTAAACTTTCTAAAGATTTATATGGTTTGAGAGAAGCTCCAAGAGCTTATTATGATAGACTTAGTAGTTTTATTATTTCAAAAGGTTTTACTAAAGGGATTTCTGATCCAACTCTTTTTATTAAAATAATTTCTAAAGATGTTTTGATAGTACAAATCTATGTTGATGATATTATTTTTGGGTCTTCTAAAAATGTTTTATGTACTGATTTTTCAAAAAGTATGAAAACTGAATTTGAAATGAGTTTAATGGGAGAACTCAAATATTTTCTTGGATTTCAAGTTTTTCAAAATTAAAATGGTATTATTTTGAATCAAATTAAATATACAAAAGATATTTTAAAACGTTTTTTCTTGGATATTATTAAGGAAAGTGATACACCAATGAGTACTATTTGTAAATTGGATGCATATAAAACTGGGAAACCAGTAGATCAAACCAATTATAGAGGTATGATTGGGAGTCTACATTACCTTACTACCAGTTAACCAAATATTATGTTTAGTGTGTGTATGTGTGAAAGATTTCAAGTTCATCCTAAATAATCTCATTTGCTTGTTGTTAAAAGAAATTTTAAGTATCTTAAACATACTGCAAAATTAGGTTTGTTTAATCCAAAAAGACAATCTTTTGACTTAACAAGTTATTCAGATGCTGAATTTGATGGTCGCAAGTTAGATGGGAAGTGCACATCTGGAACATGTCATCTTTTGGGAAAGTCCCTGGTATCTTGGTGTAGTAAGAAACAGAAATCTATTGTATTATCTACTACTGAAGTAGAATACATTTCTGCTGGTAGTTTTTGTGCACAAATTCTATGGATGAAACACACTTTTTTGGACTATGGATATGATTTTAAGCATGTTTCAATAAACTGTGATAACACTAGTGCAATTAACATATCAAAAAACCATGTGTCTCACTCTAGAACCAAACACATTGATGTAAGGCATCGCTTTTTGAGAGATCACTAACAAAAAGGTGATATTACTCTTGATTTTATAGGTACTGAACATCAATTAGCTGATATTTTCACCATGCCCTTAAGTTCTAAAGGTTATACATGATTAAACAAGATTTAAGTATGATAGATCTGTGAAACCGATCTGTGAAACCGATCAGTGAAAACGATCTGTGCTACCGATTGAGTTATAGTGTGTTTGAGACCTTCAGTGTTTATTTAAAATGACGTTGTTTTACTTAATCGATATTTTATTATTTTTCAACCCTAAATGATACAAATAATGACACATGGCTATTTATTTTTCTAAGAGATTGTTGACCTTCCATATCCTACCGAACACTCTCTTCTCTTTATTGTAACCCGAACCTTTCAAACGTATTCAAACCTCTCCAAACCTCTCAATCCTCTTGAATCTCTAATGGAAAAGAAAAAGAGAAAAGGCAAGGAATCTGAATGTTCTTCACCTATAAAGCATTCTCGATGAGAGTCAAGCAGCACGACGTAGAGGTTAGTAAACCTGGAGTTTGAAACTCGGAAAGTTATAGCTGAGAAAGAAGCGTGTGACGAATGGGTGTTATCGAGAAAGTCTGCATTGTTGAAGGTATTAGAGATGCAAGGATGGAATGACTAGTTCTGTAATAAAAACTGAGTCTACTACCTGAATCTGGTGCATGAGTTTTACTTAAACTTAATTATTGTTTTGGATGGAGTAGAGGCTGCGATATTGTCTTCAATAGTTAAAGGGAAAAATATTACTATTTCAACAAAACAATGGTCTGAATGCTTGGGAGTAACTCATAATGGAAGATATGAGGATTACGTTGGTAATATCCCTCCTACTACTGATTACTTTTCTTATGAGCTATCCCTGGAGTTATTGACTAGGAAGTTTGAATTGAGGAGGATATATGCTGCTGAGTTGGATGGTGAGAGTAGAATCCTGTTTAAGTTTATTCAATATCAAATATGTCCTAGAAAAGGTGAATTTTCTTTAGTAAAGTATCAGGATATTTTTGTTACCTATTTTGTTGGATGGTGAAAAGATCAACCTGTGTAGATATTTTTCTGAGCATATTTCTGAGATGATAAAACCATCAAAGAAATCTACATTTTGTTTTATTCTAAGAAAATATTTGCTATGCTGAAGTTCTTGGACTGTGTTGATGATGGAGATGAGTGTATCTCATCCAGTAGCTTCTGTGTTAACAAGGATATTTGTAAGAGGATGAAAATAATTTGGAACCCATGGAAGAAATCTTGGGTTGCTGATGAGGAGAAGTTGTATGACTTCTTAAATCCTACTGATCATCCTACGAGACCAAAGGGGATGAGAGATCCTAGTTTTAAAACCTGTTGAAGAAGTGGTTTATTCTGATGAAGAAGAGTAAGCAGTAGTTCATAAGGGAACTGGTGAGTCTAGTAAGCAGGGAATAGAAGAGAAAGAAGATGAAGATGAAACGGATGCTGAAAAGGAGCCTGAATCACCTCTTGATGACAGGAGTGATCCTGATACAGTGAGACCAAAGAAAAGAAGGATGGAATTTGGTTCGGCAAGCCCTCCTCTCAAGTTACCAGAGATAGAACCTCTTTTAGATGATGAAGAATAAGGTGAGGCTAATGAATCAACCTCTGAGGAGTATGAATCCTTTAGTACAGACAGTTCAAGTGAGAGTTCAGTTAACAATGATGATGATGAAGGCAATGATGGTGTTGAGGGTGATGTTGATGGTGATGGTGATAGTAGTAGTAGTGACAGATGTAGTGGTGATGATGATGATGCTAATGCTCAACCTATAGAAGGTAAGAATGTGATCCAAGATGATCCTCAACCCCAACCAAATGTGCAAGAAAATTTCCCATAGGCTGAGAGAACAGAACATTTGGAGATTAATGAGGATGAGGAAGTCCCTCTTGAAATTCTTGGAAGAGATCAGTTTGTGAAACCTATGTATCCTTCATGCAAAGCCACATGGGAAGAATATTCAGGTCTTGTTGTTCTGGGATTAGACTATCCAGAGGAAGAAGAAGAAGAAGGAATGAATCTTATAGGAGTAAGTGACTCAGTTAAGGCTCGATTGGTTGCTAAATATATGCAAGTGACAACAGACAGACCAAGTCCTTCTGTTTCTAAAGCAAGTTCTGATCCTGCAGTTTCCCAATCTGATTTTGACATATTTAAGGTTGAATTGATTCAAGTAGTTAGAGAGACTATGAAAGATGAGTTATCCCATGTTCCTAATCCTGCACCTGTGACTTTATCCGAAGCTGATATGGATGATTTGGCTCAAAGAGTGGTAAGCCTTATCAAACCAGACCTGTGCAATTATAGTGAGTTGATTGGTAGGAACATTACTTCTTGGAATCAAACACTCGCGGATTTAGGAAATAATTTGGTTTCTCTGTCAGGAGAGTTCATAACAACCATCTCTGTTATGATGTAAGTGTTGAAAAATCTAATAGAACATATGAAGAAGGCAGATTTGAGGAATCTGAAAGCTGAGATCACTCAAGTTGTTGCTCAGGCTAGTTCCTCAAAGGTGACCAAGATTATTGTTCATGAGATTAATACATTAAAGGATGTTATTAAAGAAGATATGGAAGCTCTTGGAAAGATTTTGGATTTGGATTCTTTGAAAAATATTAAAGAGCATAGTGATCATATTCATAAAATGGTGCAATTGTATTCAGCCGATACTACCAAGGCTCAAAAAGAGATTAAAGAGAAAGTGGATCATTATTTCTCTAATATTTATACCAAGCATGAGTTGAATCATCATTTTAAAGTTTTGTATAACAATTTGAGACTCCCTCTAGTTACTCAAGATTTTAAGGCTCAAGTTCAGCAGTTGAAGGATTTTACTTCTACTTTGGAAAGTTTCATACAGAATAAGGATGATTTTGAAAAGTCTATGATGTATGGTGGAGAAGTAATTCAGGACATCATCAATTTTCTCAAACCCTACCTTCATGTGCAAGCTAAGTCCATTGTTTTTCCTACTACTGAGCCTCTTAATTCATCAGATGTTTCTTCTGGTCAGATGTCTTTATCTCAAGCTCTCTCTAGTATTTGGCCAGTCTTTCAACAAACTCCTTCAGAAAGATCTTCTACTCCTCAGTAGGTGACCTTAGAACCCACAATTTTTCCAGCTAGAGTCATCCTGCCTCTTTTCTTCATCCATCCAGTTCAACCTTCCACCCATCCACCTTCTAGACCATCCATTCCTCCAACTGCCAAAGTAAAATCTCCATTGCACCCCGAGAAATAGTTGTATCTGTCAATTTTTGATAGGGTGTCTATTTCCTGTACTTTTCACTTTTGTATGTGATTTTTTGTACTCCTTTTCAAACCTTATTTTTCAAATGGAATATTCTTTCTTATCTTATTTCTCTTTTATCTTCCTTATCTTTTCTTTTTTGATAATCCCAAAGGGGGAGAAATGAGAATTGAGAGATGAGATATCATGAATATGAATATGGGATGAAGTGAATATGCATATGAACCCATGATTCCCGTTTAACAAATTAGTACTTTGTATGACTGCTTCACTGTTTACTACATGCATACATATACACAGGGGGAGAAATGCTGACTATATATCTAAGTTGAAGTAATGTTGAAAGTGTAGAATGAATTGTATTATTTGATTTATATTATATGGGGAGAAGTTCTGTTTTCTATTCTAACCTTGTCTTATCTTTTGGCATATTTTTTTTATATAGGGGGGTCATACTGAATGACATACTTTTTTCTCTCTTCATTTATTCCATTGATTTGTGATTACCAAAAAGGGGGAGATTGTTGAACTCTCTGTGAGATGGCTATTTTAATAATCACAAATCTTAGTTTTATTTATTTCAATTTAGTATTTTTTTCAAATTGTTCTAAATATGTTTATATATGTTTAAATCATGTCTAAATATGTTTATATATGTTAGTTTATGTTTTATAGTTGACCTAGAAGTATTCTGGATTGAACAGACACTTTTTGAGAATTCCATGTCTTGACTCACCGTTAGTTATTTTCCGGTCGCACCGATGATGAACGGTTGCACCGATGATGAACAGTCGCACCGATGATGAACGGTCGCACTGATGATGAATGGTCACACCGATGATGAATGGTCGCACCGATGATGAATGATCGCACCGATGATGGTAACTGTCGCACCGATGACAAAAGTCACAACATCACTGGTTGCATCAAGGAGCTACTGATATCGATGATCATTGAGATACTGATGCTGATGCTACCGATACCGATGATCAATAAGCTACCGATATCGATGATCAATGAGATATCGATGCTGATGCAACCGATACCGATGTAGATTCAAAATGACTCACTGATCTCATGACTCACTGATTTCATGACTCACCGATAGTCATGAAAACTGTTTGAATCTCTATAAACTCTTATTTAATTCCAACGGTCATGTTTGATGTGTTTAATGAAATTAATGATATTTAATGTTAGTCTTTGGCATGTCAGGGGACCATACTTGGTACCTATGAAAAGGTAATCATTCCCATTGCCAGAGCTCATGGAATAAAAGGAAGATCGATCTGCAGTAAAAGCAGTGTGTGAAAAGGCATAAAGATAGAATTCTTCCATGCACATACATGAAAAGAAGAACACATGAGGAACTCAAAGAAAACATTTCAAGATCTTCAAATAACTCTCATGCATGCAACCCAGCACTACTGAAGAACGCATGAAGAACATTAGAAACCAGAGTACATACTCACCTCTGAAGGACACCAAGCTGAACCACGATACTCTGTTTTTCAACAGAAAAACTAGAGAAAAACTCAGAAGCATTTCTACTGATTCCAACGAGTCCAGAGCTGCACTACTAATCTCTAGAGCATTTTAAACTCTTACCTACTCTCTCTAAGTGATTCATTTATTTACATTTTGAGCAGTGTGTGTACTATGTATACTTTACACACACACTGTCTCTTGTGCTGAACTGGAGGACACTAAATCCTCATTCCAAACTCCATACATCATACTGTATCCCACTGAGGATAGTGGTATAGGTCAAGTGTGACTTGGACAGCCTTTGTGTTGTTTCCTTTGTTTTCCCATGAAGAACTGTGTTAAAGGTCTTAGGACCTGAACAGTATTGTACTGTTGTTATCCCTGATCTAGGGTGTGGATCAAATTTATACAAATTGTTGGAGAGGACTAAGTCTCTTCTTGAGACTGAACCTCTTGGTTATATCTGCTTTGATTTTTTAGTATAAGTCTAAAATATACTACACATATCTTTTATATTCCGATGTTGTTACTTTGAAATACAAAACTTTTTTAAAGTTACTTTGATAGTTAAATTAGTAAGTGTTTACACTTGTTGTGAACCATTAGGTTAGATTTAAAAGCTAATTTAATCATGTGATTAAATTGACTAAGATCTAATCAATCTTTAAGAAGCCAATTTGACATTTACAATATGTAAAAATTCACTACAGTTTAACTTGTTTTATAAATTGGGGGATTTTAATAGAAATTATTTTTAACAAAAAATTTAATTGGAACTCAATTCACCCCCCCTCTTGAGTATCCACTCCGACCAACAATGGTCATATATTAAAACAATATAGATTGTCTAATTACACATATACTATTTAATATGACACCTATAGAGACTAATTACACATTTATTCATAGAAACATTGCATGTATGTTATCCATTTTCAACTAAATTTTAGTGTCCAATGACACTTATGTAGCCAACCATTTTCAAAAATTTAGTAACATAGAATCACCATACTTGTTACACTTTTAATCATATAACTATTAAAAATAATTATCCCATATCAATCAATGTGAAACCCTTTCAAAAATATTTAAACTAGTTTCACACATCATGCCACACTTTCATTTAGATTCCTTAAAGAGCACAACATAAATAATCTATTTAAAACCTTAAAGATGTATCCATAAAAATACTCTAAGTATCATAATTTACCTCTATAAAATAATATTTACATATTTAAAAAAATAAAACACTTGGACACTTAAAAACCTTGTTATAATTATCCTTAATTGTTCTCAGATACTATTTTTCAATGACCGTGACTCAAATACTTGAGTTGTTTAAAATTAGGTAACCACGACACCATAGGTTCACCTCCTAATTAAAATATGGTGATATAAGTGGTAAGAGATATAAAATTATAAAGTGGGAGATTATTTTCATTCATATAGTGATAAAATGAACATATTATGGTTCAAAAAAATATTCTGCATAACCCTTCTAATAAATAGTTTTACCAAGTGTGTAATTTATCAATTATCAAAATTAGATGAACAATAAGAATAAACTTTATACTACCAATAGTTATAAGAACGTGATTCATTTGATAAATAGAATCTAAAAATTCCAAGAAGGCATATAAAATATGAAAAATTTCTAAACATGACATATGAAAATGATAAGTGATCCAAACTGACACTATATAGGAAATATAAAAATTTTAATAGGTGGAATGTACCTATATGAAGAGGTGGGTAAAGCCCAATGAAAAACCACCCAAGAAGTTACATCCACTAAACCAAAAGGATCATAACTAATGACGCACTACCATCACTTTTAACCTACACAATTTTTTTCTTCACCTTTCACATAATCATCTTCCAAATAGTCTACACACATACCTATTCGTACATGTGTAGGGTTTGTGCATAACATCACTATAGGTGGTCACTATCTTTCCCATTATATGATTGTTATAAACTAAATCGTATGTATAATTGAAGAAATTATAGAGAGTGATTAGGATAGTACATCCAACATATTTAATCATAGACATTTGACATAAACAATAATCATAATTAATAACCCTCAATACATGGTGGATCCATGGTTATTTTACCTACTTTAGGGCTAGACCAAAATATGTAACAAATTAATATACTTGTTCTAGGATAAAATGACAATCCAATATCTAAAATTAATAAAGTATAAAAATTCATGTAAATCACATAGTATATTCCGTCTATAATAAGGGAAAGGGTATATAGATTCTTAGCATTATATGTATGTCGTATTCAATCAACCTATTTAGTAACATATGGTATACCTGATCAACTCATATAAAACTATAATATACCATTTAAAATATAAATTTATAAAATTATATTACATTTAAAATAAACATATCATTGAACATAAAAAGTTTAAAAAGAATATAATTTTACCAAATATAATTATATCTTTCAAACGTGTTGGTAAATAACTAAATATAATAATAAATACAACAATATATAAATCTTAATAGAAGCTATGAATATGGAATGTTATGAAATATGTTAGGAAATAATAAAACATTCATAATATATCAATTCATGCTAACTTAAAAAATCATTGACTAAATCCATTTTCGAAGCAAACTAAAAAATTTATACGAAAAAAATTTCATTTGAAGGAAATTATTTTTAGTTAATTACACTCTTCCCTTATATTTATAAACTATCTCTTTATGATTATGAGATAATAAGGTGTACTCATCCTAGATAAATTAATAATTAATCTTCATATTTAAAAAAAAATTCTATATACCACCAACTAACAAATTTAGCTAACCTAACTTATCCTAAAATAATAGATTCATCACTTCCCTAAATAAGAAAACAAATTCAGAAAATAATAAGTAATCACTTTACCTCAAGAACACCATCAAAATCCTCTGTTATCCCCTTCAAATCCATTAATAGTAAAATTATAGGATTTATTCTAAAACCTAGATCAAATAGGGATTTAATTATTTATATCATAGTAATTAGATGATAACAAATAGAGGGAGAAATGATGGCCAATATTTTGTTTCCTAATCAAGAACCATTAAACAATATTCATAATGCATTGAATCATCCTATATTTTTTGATCTTTATAGAAGGAAGTATAATTTAGGAAGATCTCCAAAATGATAGGTATATTGGTTGTAGAAGATAAAATAATGAGTGGTGGATTAGGGTTAAGGATTTTTTAGTTTTAATTATTAAAATCACACAACTTCCACACTTTTAAAAATGAAAAATAATTCCCACTAGATATCTAATGGGTTAACACTAAACTTCCAATGGATTTAAATTTTCTACCAGATCTTTAGTGATAAAACCAAAGTTTAAATAACTCGCTATACCATTTTTTATTTTCATATTTCAATCAACCATCTCTTATAATACTATTTTATTCCCCCAATAACTTTCATTAACCATATAATACCATAATTTATGTATTAAAAAGTAATAAATTGATGACTATAACTAAATTTTTATTTTGGCATCAACACATATAGTGTCAATAAATTCATATATATTAAAAATTTCAAATCAATCATGATCAAATTTCCAAAACTGATCTTTTTTAAATGCTAATAACATTAATTTAAGAATAAACAACATTATAAGATAAGCAATAATGATTTGTAATTGGAATTTATTAAGGAAATATAATTTATTTATCTTGAAATTTAAAAGCCTTATAATTTTATATCAATTATACACACACACACTTGTGAATACAAAAAAAATTATTATAAAATCAATTATTTTAAAGTATAAAAAATGAGGCTTTATCATTTTTTATAATATTTTATAAATAGGTTTGTATTCCCTGTTTCCATCACCTAAATATATATTTAATGGTTTTCTCAAGATTATATCCTAGAAATCACTTCATTAATTAACACTATCTTTTTATTTTTACATAACACCAAGGTTTGATTTAAATATTGTAAATTGAAGATATTTTTATTTTTATTATTATTAGTGAGTTTTTTATTCATAGTTGAATTGAAAGGAAATTTAGGTTCCAAAAAAATCTAAAAAAATACCATTCAAATGTTATCTTGAAATTTTGTACTAAATTTTGAACACCTTTCAAGATTTGTAGTGTTGAATTGTATTTACTACATCCATAAAGTGACATGTTTTTTCTTATGAACTTATTTAGTTGGGGAAAGAGGTTAATGAAATCAATGAATTCATATTTTATTCAATTTTTATATCAAATTAACTCTAGGAATGTGGCCAAAATTATGTTGTGTTGATATGGAGACATCACTAACCTCATACATAGAACCTATTATGTTGTAGGCTACTAAACATCCTTGAGTGATCAACCTTAAACATTGAAAATTTTATTCCATCGATAATAAATCAAATATTCTCATGTCATTATTTATAAAAACTATAATTATAAGTATAATGATACATTTTTATATATATAATTGTTTTTTTATTTATAGATAAAAAATATTTTAAGAAACAGTTTTTGTCATTGAACAATGATGAAAATGTATAAAAGTATAATTGATGAAAATATTTTATATTCCTTTATATAACTGATCATTATGGTTAGTGCTTAGATTCATAAGATTTTTTTGTATGTTATGTATGTTTATTGTATATAAGTTATTTATCATCCTATAACTTTTTCTCCATTATATAATGTCTGGTTAGAAATATTATTTCATCCAGTTATGCATGAACGCTTGACCCTCAATGTAGATTTGATAGCTATTTTTTAGTTTAGTAGGGATTCTATCTCACATATATTGTTTGTTTAAATTTTCTTATTTATTTTTAATTACTTTATTTCTAATTATAAAATATGTTTTCTATTTTTTTTATTTTATGAATATAAGATAAAATTTTATTGAAGTACATGAAATCTTCCTGTCCATTTTAATTTTAATTTCTATTTTATATAACATCTATTTTTATATCGATCGTATGATTTTTTTCCACTATATCGACCAGTGAATTTTTTCCTTCATTTTTTAAATTTTGGATTTTATATATTTATTAAATTTATTTTATTTGATAATTTCATTAAAATTAAATTTAAATTAACTAAAATATTTTTATTATGTTATAATAAATTTTTCAAAATGAAATATAGTTCATATAAAAAAATGAGAAAGGTTGAACACATACTTAAAAATATATATTGAGATCATATATTTGAATACTTTATATGAAATCATGATCCAAAAATGAAATGAAATACATTATTTTTTATTTATAATATCAATGGTACTTAATTTTAAATCAATATAATCTCTATCAATACATCAAAAAGAGACTGAGATTTTGAATTTTATAAGATTATTTAAATCCCAACATAAAATACGATGTAATGTTTTGAGGTTTTATAAAAATAAATTTTTTTAATAATTTATATAATAATGATCATATATCATGACTAGGTGTGCATTGGTTTATTGGTTCTTATTATAATGAGTTATAATTTGGTTCCACTATAATAGAATGTAATTTTCTCCCTATAAAAGTATTTTATCAATGCTAAAAAACATTGAGATTTTAGGCATAATTAAATTTTAGTGAATTTATTTGATCTTTTATAGATATGAAAAATGATATGTAGGACTAGTGAAGTTACTTTTTATTGATGTAATAACCAAAAAAAAAATAAATAAATAAAAATGAACAACTAAATACCCCCAAAATCCTCAAAATAAAAATTATAAATATATTTCATTGTCTAGAAATAATTATGTACATTAAAAATATTTTCTTATCAAAATAATTACAATCAAATCATTTAAAAAATATAACATGTGAATAAGATCATGTTGACAAATCATCAACCATATTTTTAATTTTAATAGAATAAATAAATGTACATGCAATACAAAAATTCATATATAGGTAAAAATAAACAATATGTTTTTTATTATATGACTAAACAAATTTAAAAATAATAACAATTGAAAAAATAACTTTACAAAAATCATAATATAACACAAATCAAAGTGTCATGGGATTTATTTATACTAGTAAAAAATTAATCATTGATAAAATTCCACCATGGCATTCATGACATTCTATGATTTTTATTATCTATTATAAGTATGAGATGTATGTTTTGAACATAAATATAACTTTTTAAATTGAAAATATAATTTCCTAAACCCAACTCACCCTACATTAACTGAACTAGATAATTACATGATCTCATGGGAACTTTCTAATATGTCAGAGTTTTCCAAATAGTTGTGAGGGTTTAAACTGTTAC
This sequence comes from Viscum album, assembly GCA_963277665.1. Lineage (NCBI taxonomy): Eukaryota > Viridiplantae > Streptophyta > Magnoliopsida > Santalales > Viscaceae > Viscum > Viscum album. The sequence continues at coordinate 1,541,130,673 of OY728161.1, read as the reverse complement.
TATGGGTAGACTATACCCTCATATAAGTGTATGAAAACAATTAAATAACATAAAAAATCATCATAATATCCAAATAAATAAATTAACGCACAACCAAAGAAACAAAATAAATAATAAATTATATGCTATAGAATATGGTTTATCTATCATGAAACACAATTTAAGTAGACACAAATAAGATCTTTATTGGGTATATAAAATACTTCATAACCCAAAATAAGATAAAATGAAATCCAAAAAAGGCCCTGATTATCAACACAGCCCCATATACTAACTTCTTTCAAGCTATCTATATGAACCATCCTATACTGATAATTATATCAACCTATATGTGCAGTCATGAGTTTATCTCAGGTTCCATTATTCCTAGGCTGTATAGGAAGGGTGTGGGTGTATCTTAATTGGTCACTATCAATGATTCCCCTAACATAACCTAAAAAATATATTGTAACCACAATATGATATGTTTAGAATAAATATAAAATTTATATAAGACTAATTAAATAATCACCTTATACCCTCACGATCTATTGTGACACCCAGTTTCAACTATACCAACATCGACCAATGTCAAAGTGTCTCCAAGAAAGTCACATAAAATATATTATTAGGGAGGATGGATAACCAATAAGAAATACCATGAGATGACTTATCTTTATGAATGTCTCCCTATAATTAATAAAATCATATATTATATCAGTGGAATGTCTCTCTCCTTAAATATCTGAATATCATACTCAATTGGAATAGTGCACAACCAATATATCTTATATATCATACATGAGGAGTATTAAAACCTCCCATTATATCTAATATATTATACTCAGGGTGAATGGTTACGACCTAGTATAACTTATATATCATTTCAAGGGGAAAATAGAGCTCTCCCAATGTAACAACCCTATATTTTATAAAATATATTTTTGTATAAATTTAATTTCATTGATATCTTGTGTTACACACATCACAGTGTTTAAATGAACCATAATATACTATTATATTTTAGTTATCACCTAGCCATTTCATGGGAAGGTATTAATAAGACTAACTAAACTATGAAAAATATTTGGTTACTTATGTATAAATGAATTCTTTGGGTATTAATTAAATATAAATAAAATATCATTTAAAAGTAAAATAGATATTTTTCTAAAAATACATTTTATGCGCACATCGTATTATTATCTTAATAAAATAAATTAATAAATATTTTTCAATGATTTTAATGAAATATATATATTATATATTAAATGAAATGTGAAAATATTTTTTAAAAAAATTTTTCTATGAATACTGTAATAATAAACCAAATTTTACACCTAAAAATGTATTTTCCTAAAAAGAGGTTTTCATCATATTTTGTATGATTATTTTAATATTAATTTATTCCATGTATAGATATTGAATTTGATCAAATTGATTTGATATTTTTAATTAATAGATTCATATTTGGTAAATATGTCCCTTGAAATCTTTTCAATATGAATAGTAACTATGGTAAAATTTATAAACTCAATAAAGGTTAAATCAGTTTAATTTAGTTTAAAAATATGTTATAAGACCATAATTTTTATCATAATTATTAATGAGTAAGGTAATTATACCTTTATCATATTTTGAAATTTAGTTTTTTAATAGACACATGTCCTTGAAAATGACCTATAAAATATTTAAAGTAAAAAAAGTTGCAAAATTAAGATCTCTTAGATTTAAATATCTATTATGTATCCATATTGGGGAAAAAATAATTTATGAATGAGTCTAAGTGTATATTTTTATCATAATGAAATTATTTTCGTGATATAAATTTATTTTTAGTTTTTAGTAATTATATAATTACATTAAATGTTTATGAAATAATGATTTAGTATTTCTCTTACTAATAAATATATATATATAATGATTTTAAAAATATTAAAAGTAATATAATTTGAATTAATTAATGTGTACCATGAATTTTTTAGATGAATGTTATATAATAGTGTTACATTGAATAATTTTATTTAAATTCTTTTATTTATTTCCTTTAGGTCAAATTAAATGAATTTTGTCAAAATTGAAAATAATAATATTTTATAATAATATATTTTATAAATTTACATAAAATAGTAAAAAAATTAAAAGAAGAAAATGGGATAATATGTAGTCAAAAATATCCTCCCTTTCCCATTTATACTCTATTTGAAACTATTTCTCTTGATAAAGACTTAAATAATTTTTAATCTTCTATGAAATTCCCAAGGCGTCCCTCCCCTGAATTATAAATTGGAATCCATAATTTCTATTTTTCACGCCACTTTGAGACTTATATATCAACAAAACTCAATCATTGTATCTCTTCCACTACCCTATCCATATTCTATAGGTTTTTTTCACCCCATAAGACTAACCCTGGATCTCTTAAAAAGATATTTAAATGATTTATTTCTACAAAGAGGTAATCCCTTTAATCAATCACTTTCATTTTAATTAATTTTTTACCTTCTATAAATGTATTATATTCTTTATTTTAAGAAATTGGATCATCCTTTCAGGTATGGATCTTGTTTTCTGGTGTTTTTAAGGAAAGAGGAGAATCTAGAAATTTAAGGAATACACGTTGTGTACTTAGGAATTCTCACTGTGTATCATGTTGTTGCGGGTAGCTGTGTATTGGCCATGTAACAGCCAAGTACATGGTTATGTGGGGTGACCTAGAGACTGCCTAAAGCGGGGCCCGGTAAAGGCATATAAACTTCATGTATATTTAAAGAACACATTGTGTATTTTTATTTATTTGATATATCGGACTGGGGTCGCATCTAATTGGCAGAACATTCTTATTTTAGCATTGTCTCATCCAAGAGCGATGAATATCGTCAATTCTTCTCTAAAACCCATTTGTCCTTCTATTCTCTAAATCGAACATTGTTGATCATGTTGGAATCAAATCGGTGAGTTATTCCTTCTTCTATATCCTCTTCTCTTGATTTATTCTCTTTCGTGAGTTATCCTTAGTTGAAAATTTTTTATGTTTTTGTGGATATACCTCATTCTAAGTCTATTAAATGGATTAGGTTTAACTATATCGATCATACAACGTCGAGGTAGGATATTTGTGCCTTTCTGTAGATTTATTTGAGTTATATGTGCTAAAAGTACCCAATACCCTAGTTTAGGGTATTGTGTGTTTAAGGAATTTTATCCTATTAATGTCTTCTATAATTTTTTTTCTTGAGTAGGGGTGTTTGATTATGAATAGGGTTTATTACCTTACTATGGATGTGTTTTAACATGTTTATTGGATTTTGACTGTTGGGTCTTGAATTACATGTTATGCTATTTTTATTTCCATGCCTAGTGTTGTGAGGATGGAGTGTTTATTATATGACATTCTTGTGATATGAATTGTAGTTGTTTAGCCAAGTAGTATTGTGATTTACTTTGGCTTCTAGATATTGTTTGTGTATGATTGTATTACACAGGGTTGTGGTAACCTTGTGTAGTGAGACCATAGGGGGGATGGATGCTAAGGGCTTCCCCAGAGTGTCTATTACTTTTCACGTTGTGAGATCATAGGGGGGGATGGATGTGATTGCTCCCTTATAGTGTCTTTACTTCCACATTGTGAGACCACAGGGGGAACTGGACATTGAGTGATTCCTCGTGGAGTTTGTAGTTTACCATTATGAGACCACAGGGAAATTGATGGTGAGTGCTTCCTCAAAGAGTCTTTGATTAAGAGGAACCATAGGGGTTAGACTATGAGAAATTACCATAGGGTTGATTGTGTTTGATTTTTTGAATAATTAGTAAATGTAAATGAATGTAGTTGAAACTGTAGGATTGTTTACTTTGAGTACTTCCAAGTTTATTACTTCATTTTTCATTTTATCCTTCTATATATATTCAATAAAAGTTAAGCACGTGTCTTTTGGTGGTTTCCTACTATGATTCGTCTCACACCTATTTGGGTCATGATTTTAGGCCCAAACTGATTATATTGTTGCAGGTATAGATAAGGGAAAGAGACCTTATACTTCAGGTACTTGATTGATGTGGAGCTGGAGAGCATGGGACCATGCTGAGGCTTGCGATAATGCGGGAGTTCATTTGGTTTTTTTGGTACTTTTGTTTAGTACTTTATTCCAGCATTGTGACTTGTTTTGATTCTTTCCAAGATACAAGTTTCAGACATCATTATCTATATATATATATATATATATTATACAGTTGTTTATTAAATTTCATTCTTCTATTGTTTACTTATTTTATGGAATTATAGCTTCCACTACTATTATGTGTTTGTTTCCACTGTGTCACTCTTCCAATGAGGGCATAGTTTCCCCACTATCACACCCAAGGTTCTCACTGCTAGTCAGTAGCCTCTGGCATTAAAAAAAATGTGCTTGAGGCCATGTAACCAATAGGGTACGGGGGGCCTTAGGGTGGCACCCAGAACTGGGACGTTACAAAGTGGTATCAAAGGATTTCTTTTCTTCTTGACTTACTATTTTGATCCTATAGATAGGGATAGAAATGAATAGGTAATTGGTAATAAGTTATGCCTAGTAGTAGCTAACCCATGTACTGGGAAAAGCTAATTTACCTCAATTATTGTAATTTTTTAGGTTTTGAAATTATTAAAGTTGATTTGATTTCATTGTTGGGTGATTCACATGTTTTTTTTTGGTATCATTGATGTTATTAAGGTTCTAAATATGTTTCAACCAGATGAGATGAGGGTATTCCATCTCATTCATCATATAGGAACTTGATAGAGATCACATGTCATGCATTCTTGTCACGCCATTTAGGGTGAATTATCGATTGCATGTTATTATGATAGATGTTGTGCTAGATATGCAGGTTGTTGTGAAAGATCCCATGATATAATACCTATTATTTGATATGTTATTACATATTGTGTAAGGTTTCGTTTGAATGAACTCCAAACTTTGGTCCTTGAGGTGTTATAGGCCCTCATGGATCAGAATTTGGTGGATCATGTGATTTCTTACACTGTTATACCCTATGATATACATGTATATGATTCCAAGCATTGATTTACAGGGATTATGGGCCCCCATGGATAAAAATTTGGCACTTAATTATTTTTTTAGTTTTTCTATGGGATTCCAGAGTAGTTTTTAAGGATTACTATCTAGAAAAACCTAGAACACACAGTGTGTAATGATGAATACACACCATGTATCCTTCTTTTTGGGAAGGAAAAAAATTAAATTATGCACCGTGTACTATATGTACACACCATGTAGTCTTTAACCGTGTTTCTTTCTATGTGGGCAGAGACATGGTGTTGATAAATCTTTGATTTAACATTCTGTGTACCAGACGTACACATCGTGTTGTAGAGACCATGTATCTGGATGTGTAACTAACGACACGAGTTGGTGAAATCCTTCTAGTACACGTCTTTTATGGCATAAACACACCATGTAGAGTCAACTATGTCTCCAACCATTTGACTAATGAAATGGGCGGTAGAAAACTTAGGGTTACACATTGTGTCCAGGGATAACATTTCGTGTAGAGTTACCTAGCAAGGAGTCGTGTGGTTTATCCGTATAGAGGAACTTGGGTAGGGTGAAATGAGCCACGTACACACCATTTCCTTGGGAAGAACACGTCGTGTGTAGGGGTGTTACACAACCATTTTCGGCAGAAGTTCACACCCATGTGAAAGCTTAAGGGGACATTCCATATAGGGGTCATACACACCATGTATCCCTATTATAAAAAACTTGAATGTCTTATTACTCCTGTTTCTTTCCTTCTCTTCTAAGTTTAAATCCTTGATAATCTTGAACTAAGTTGTGTGCTTGAACTTTCGGGGCCATGACACCAAGACATCCTCCAGTTGTATGCCAGATACTGGGCAAAAATCAGACACTAGACATGGTAGATCAAGGACTACCAGGAGACCCTCCAGTCGGGCTTGTCATGGCACCAGCCATCATTTTGGATACAGGTGCCGATGTACAATTATTATAAGGATTCATGAGGTTTATGCAGACCTTTAGGGGAGAAATGTGTCATGTCCTATCTATGGAAATGTTTACATGGGTTTTTTAGCTGTATCATCCTCCCACTTTCTCTGGGGAAGGAGGACCTCAGGCTGTAGAGTAATGGTTAAAAGCCATGTTGTCTATCTTTGAGCATATGGAGACACCTCCAGTGAGGAGGGTGAATCTCACTATGTACATGCTTTGGGATTTCTCCAAGAGATGGTGGGATGTGATATCATAGGTAGGGCTCCTTCAAGGTATGGCTTGGGATGAGTTCTAGTGTTCCTTCAATGATTACTTCTACTTGGGTACTTTGTGGGCCGACCGAGCCCGAGAGTTCATGATTTTATAGTAGGGTACTCTTTTATACATGGAGTATTCTTCTTGATTCACAGAGCTGCAGCGCTTCACACCTATCCCAGGTGGTGATGAGTTATTTCTGCAAAGGAAGTTTGAGGATGGAATCAGGCATGACATTTGATCTTAGGTGAACATCTTTAGGTTGACTTCTATAACTTTTATAGTCAACCCGGCATTGATCACAGCATGTAGCCCAAGGGATTATGGGGCTGTGAGCTAGGGTGGCTCTGCATTCAGAGTTGTTACCCCTCCGATTGATAGTAGGAAGCATTGTAGAGAGTCTACACACAAATATCTAAGTAGGAAGAATAATTATCTATGTAGCCAGGTGGTATGCTACCAGTGTGGGAAGAGTGGGCATATGAGGCCACATTGCCTGATAGACCCAGTTGATTACCGATCTTGCAGCAAGATGGGACATCTTTAGTGTTTCTCTTAGGTTTTCTCACTAGAAGCTAGTGATAGGGGTTCTATTTTGAATCCTTATACTGGAGTAGGACCACCAGTCCCATATCAATTAGGGAAATGGAGTTCTTCAGGATGTGCAGGACGAGGTGGAGGTCGTGGATGCAGTGGTCAGCCATAGGGTTTCCAACATCTACATGGTGGATCAGCTCAGGGATCATAGACATATTCACAGGGTTGTGGCATAGGTCATTCTTTTTTGAGAGAGCATACCCAGCAGGAGAAGGATCCCAGACCCTCTACAGTTATAGGTATGATTCTAGTTGCCTCGGTTTTAGCTTCTGCACTCTTTGATACTGGGGCTTCCCATAGTTTCATATCTATTTCTATTTTTAATATCCTTGGGAAATGTATCCCTACCTCTGCTGATATCTTTATGCTGGACACACTGTTGGGTACTAGAACAACTATTATATGTCAGTGCAAGGAATTCCATCTTGAGGTTGGTAGGTGTCACATCTTATGGGACCTTTATGACTTAGAGATGATGGGATATGATTTCATTTTTTTAATGGACTTGTTAGTTCCCTTCTAGGATTTTGTCGATTGCTATCATTGTAGGGTGAGTTTTACATCACCAGAGGGAGGGACATTTCTCCATAAGGGTGAATGAGATTTCCATGCAAGTAGAGCTAGACCCGAGCATCATGGGTTGGGAGGAGTTACAGCCCATATTTCTAGTCTGTATCTAGATGACTAGGGGACTTTACAGAAGGACTTTCCTCTAGTGGTGGATCATTTCAGGGATGTCTTCCTAGATGACTTTCCAAGTTTACCTCTAAAGAGAGAGGTGGAATTTTCTTTTGAGGTTGTTCCAGGAGAAGAACTAGTGTCCATTCCTTCTTATAGGATCTATACACCAGAGTTACAAGATCTCAATTAGTAGCTATAGGAGTTACAGGAAAAGTGTTTCATCCAACCAAGCACTTCTTCATGGGGTTCGCATGTCCTTTTTGTGAAGAAGGTGGACCGTACCCTCATAATTTGTGTGGATTATCAAAAGCTGAACCAGTTGACGGTCAATAACTGATATCCCTTACCAAGGATCGATGATATCTTTGATCAGCTTCGAAGAGCCTAGGTGTTCTCAAAGATTGACTTCAGATCCAATTATTATCAGTTGTCTGTTAGACCATCAAATATACATCTTACATCTTTTTGGAGTAGGTATGGTCTATACGAGTATGTGGTTATGCCATTTGGTTTCACGAATGCACTTGTAATTTTCATGGAACTAATGAACTGAGTGCTCCAACCATACATATAATCTTTCATTGTAGTTTTTTTGGACGCTATCTTGGTGTACTCTCACACTAGACATGACTATGATACCCATATTGAGATCGTTTTGAGTACACTGAGAGAGAATTATTTATATGATAATCTCTCAAAATACTACTTTTGGATGGACCAGATTCACTTCTTAGGTAATTTCATCTCAGAGAAAGGAGTATCATTAGACTGAGAGAAAGTGGGAGTAGTATTTTCCTGGGAGAAGTTGAAGAATGTCTTTGAGTTACAGTGTTTTCTAGGGATGGCCAATTACTATAGATGTTTTATACAGTACTTTTTATGCTTAGAAACGCCATTGATGGGCCTAAATAGAAAGGGTGTGAAGTAACTATGGACAGATTCATGTGATTCAGTCTTTCAAGAGTTGAAAGGGAGGTTGACTTCATCACTGATACTAGTTTTTCCAGAACCTAGAAAGATTTTTACTGTTTATAATGATGCATCAGGTATCGGGCTGGGAGAAGTGCTTATGCAGGGGGAAGGAGTCATTCGTATGGGTCTTTGTAGTTGAGGCCACATAAGAGGAATTACCGGATGCATGATCTCAATTTGGCTGCATTTTTTCTTGATTTATGATGATGGATACATTATCTTTTGGGCGAGCATTTTATCAATTTCACCAACCAAAAAATTATCAAGTATATCTTCACTCAACATGATCTAAATTTGAGACAACAATGGTGGGTTGAGTACCATCAGTCCTTTGATTTTTATCTTGCCTACACGCTTGATAAAGGCAATGGAGTGGCTGATGCTTTGATCAGGAGGACTCAGATACAGACAGTTTCGGAGGCTAGCAGTGATTGGAAGCTTATGGATTTGTTTTCTAAGATTCATTTGGAGGTGCACAATAGAAAGGGGTAGACATTTATTTCTTCTGTAGCTATTACCTCTACTCTACTTGATTGAGTGAGAATTAAGAAGCTATTAGATTCCGAAAGACTAGTCCTATGGGAGAGTGTGTTGGAAGGGGACCCTATTCCTGGATGGACCATAGGTGAGGATGATATATTGCGCTTCCATGGATGTGTGTGTGTGTGTCAGAGGACATACGTGAGGTGTTGATGTAGGATTTCCATTCTTCAATTTGGGAAGTTCATCCTAGTGTCACCAAGATGTATCAAGATCTACACCATCAGTATTGGTGGCTAGGTATGAAGATAGATATTGTAGGTTTTGTGATGAGGTGTTCCACCTATTAGCAGGTAAAGGTGGAGCATCAGTGACCAGTAGGGATTTTTCAGTAGTTACCCATTCTCGAGTGGAAATGGAATGATTTTGTAATGGACTTCATGATAGGCTTACAGAGGTCACCTCGGGGGAATGATGTTGTTTGGGTTGTGATTGAAAGACTCAGGAAGGTTTCACACATCTTACCAATCAATGAGACCTTCATTGTTGATGAGCTAGTAAGGTTGTACATCTGGGAGATTTTACGTTTACATGGGGGTATCCACTCCATCATTTTATACAGGGATGTCTATTTTACTTAGGTCTGGCAGGGGTTATAGAGAGCTTTGGGTACATAGGTACTTTTAAGTACATCTTACCATCCACAAACATATGTCATGTTCGAGCTTACGATACAGGTGTTGGAGGACATTCTTCGAGCATGCATCATAGATTTTGGAGGTTCATGGGAGAAGCACATTCCTATAGTGGAGTTTTCCTACAATAATAGTTTTCAAGCAACTATTTAGATGGAACCTTATAAGGATTTGTATGGTTGGCCATGTCGATCACCATTATATTGGCTGGAAGTAGGAGAGGTAGCTATGTTGAGACCTCATCTTGTCCAAGAGACTACAGAGTAGGTGGAGTTGATTCAGAAGAGGATTTATACTACACAGTCATGACAGAAGTCTTATGTTGATTTTCAGAGACGATCTCTGGAGTTCAAGGTTGGAGATCAAGTTTTCTTACGTGTCGCACTGAGGTTGGGACACTAGAGGATTATGATACGGGGAAATATTTCACCGAGATACGTTAGGCCGTTTGAGGTTTTGGATATATTTCATCGAGTTACCTATCGATTGTAGTTATCTCATAAGTACTAGGATATGAACAACATCTTCCAAGTTTCTTAGCTATAGCGTCACTTCTCAGACCAGTATCATGTTTTTTAACCTGAGGAGGTTGAGTTGGAAGTGGAAACCTCGTTCGAAGAGCATCTTATCCAGATCATTGATTGCAGTGTGAAGTTTTCCTATGGCTGGTATGTTCCTCTGGTATGGGTACTATGGCAGCATGGGCGAGTACAGGATGAGACTTGGGAGAGGGAGGCCAATGTATGATCACAGTGGCTAGAGTTGTTCGAGGATTCATCTTCTCCTCCTTCTTAGGAAAATTTGGGGATGAATTTATTTTCTAAGGGGGGAAGATTTTAAGAACTCAAATCTTTTTTAAGTTATGGATCTTTCTTTCTGTTGTTTTTGAGGAAAAAAGATGTTTTTGAAAATTTAAGTGATACACACCGTGTAATTACTAGTACACGTCATGTATCCTATTTCCATGGGTATTCATGTACTAGACATGCAACAGACAAGTACATGGCCATGTGGGGTGACCTAGATACCGCCTAAAGTGGGGCCTGATAAAGGAATATATACGATGTGTATATTTAAATAACATGCCTTGTATTTTTTTTTTATTTGATATATCGGACTGGGGTCGTGTATAATTGGCATAATCATCTTCTTCTAGTGTCGTCTCATCAAGGAGTTATGGATACCACTAATCCTTCTCTAAGCCCCTATTTGGCCATCCATTCTCTGAATCAAATGACATCAATTGAGTTGGAATCGCATAGGTGTGTTATTCCTTCTTCTAGAGCGTCTTCTCTTGATTTCTTCTCTTTAGTGAGTTGTCCTTGGTTGAATTTTATTGACTTTTTTGTAGATCTACCATGTTATAAGTCGATTCAAAGGATAAGGTTCAACTATATCAATCATACAACATCGAGGTAAGTGGTTTGTGCCTTTCCATAGATATTTTTGGGTTATATGTTCTAAAATTTTCCAATACCCTATATTAGGGTATTGTGTGTTTAGGGAATTTAATCCTATTAATTCCTGTTATGCTTTGTTTTCTTGAGTAGTGGTTTTTTATTATGAATAGGGTTTATTACCTTGTTATGGATGTGTTTACCTGTATTTGTTTTCTTTTGACCACTGGGTCTAGAATTTCCTGTTAGGCTATTTTCTTTCCATGTCTAGTACTGTTAGGATGGAGTGTTTATTATATTACATGCTTTTGATACGAAATGTAGTTTTTTAGCCTAGTGGTTTTGATATTTACATTGGTTTCTGGATATAGTGTATGTACTATTATATTGCATAGGGTTGTAGGAACCTTGTGTAGTGTGACCATATGGGGAATGGATGCTGAGGGATTCCCCAGAGTGTCTGTTACTTTTCACGTTGTGAGGCCATAGGGGGATAGATATGAGTGCTCCCTCAGAGTTTCTGTAGTTCCACATTTTGAGACCACAGGGGGAATTGAATATTGAGTGCTTCCTCATATAATTTTTAGTTTACCATTAAGAGACCACAGAGGGTATTGACATTGAGTGCTTCCTCAGAGAGTCTTTGATTAAGCTGAACTAGAGGGGTTAGAATTTGATAACTTTTGAGAGGGTTTCTTGTGTTTGATTTGTTGAATAATTCATAAATGTAAATGAATGTAGTTAAAATTGTAGGATTGTTTACTTTGATTACTTCCTAGTTTATTAATTCATTTTTCATATTTTCCTTCTATATATATTCACTAATGGTTAGGCATAGGTCTTTTGGTGGTTGCCTACTGGGATTCGTCTCACACCTATTTGGGTCTTTCTTTTGGGCCCAAACAAGTTATATTGTTGCAGGTATAGATAAGGGAAATAGACCTTCTACTTTATGTAGTTGATTGATGTAGAGCTGTAGAGCATGGGACCAAGCTGAGGATTGCGTTGATGTTGGAGTTTATTTGTTTTTCTTGTAATTTAGTTTAGTAAAATATTCCATCATTTTTACTTGTTTGGATGCTTTCCTATATACTTATGTCATGCATCAATATCTATATATAAATGCTATAGTTTTTTATTCATTTTCAGTCTTCTATTATTTTCTTATTGTATGGAATTACTGCTCCCACTACTATTATACATTTTTTCCACTATGTTACTCTACCAATGAGGGAATACTTACCTCACTATCACACCCAAGTCTCTCGCTGCTAGTTGGAAGCCTCTGGTGTTCAGTGAAATGCGCTTGAGGACTTGTGACCAATTAGGTACGGGGAACCTCTGGGCAGAACCCGGAACCTGGATATTACATTCATAAAATAATAAATTTAATATCCTAAATATAATAAAAAAATTATTATTATAAAACTAACTTTACTCACACTCTTTTCATCAAATGGGAAATGAAAATATCGCTTATTCAAACAACAGCTTGCCATCTCCGTGTAGTGATACAATTCAGTTCTCATCACCCAATTTTATGAATGAGTATTATGACGGGTTTATTTTTTATATATGATAGTTATGAAATAATTGTACTTATTTAATGATAATATCATATCTACCTTATTACCTTCCATATTTTTGGAAAACAATAATGTCAATCAGGCATACGTGTGGACTAACAACTCCTTGAAGTAATGTGATTATTTTTCCATTTATATTTTACATGTATGGTAATAATTATAGATTTAGTGAATATATATGATATATATGATATAATAATTATTATTAAAAATATATTACTTATTTAATTTTGTTTTGTTTCATCCGCTAAAAAAATTAAAACAGTGTTCATACATATGTATAACATGTCGTCTCCATGAATGATGTAATTAATATTTTTATATAATATTTTATGAATGAATTTAAACTTTTATATAATTAATATATATTATATTTATATTATTATTAATATTCTAGAGATTACAGAACCCTAACTAAAATACAAGTACCAAAACTACTGAACCAAAAAATACCGGAAAAACAAATAAAATATCACTTAGAACTGCGGTTTTAATAAATACGTGTTAAAAAATGGGTTTTGAATAGTTATAAGTAAATAATTTATGGTAAAATATTTATTATTATTTTTATTAAATATATTTAAAATAATTTTATATTTATTATACATGAGTTTCCAACATGTATAAAGAAAGTTGGACCTAAGGTATGGAGTTTTCATCTCACTTTTATTTATGTGATACATGTGTATTATTCACCAATGGTTTATTTTATGTGGTGTATATACTAAAAATTAATTTATTTTATGATATATTTTTTTTTGGATTTACCTATCTATATTATATTATTTCTTTAATGGGGCTTGTGATTCAACTTTTACCAAAGCGGAAAGGATTTTATGTTACAGTCTTATTTTTTATTAGGATTATTTATTATTATGTTTTCGATAAAGAAATATTATAATATACCTCTCAATAAAATCATTAATTTTATTCTCTTATAGTTATTTAATAGAGAAAAAATGCTTTCATTTTCCTCACCTTAACTACTCAAGAGACTAAAAATATGTTTTTAAGGAAAATCGACTGTATTTCTCTCTACGGTAAAAAATAAATTCCCTTAAATGTTCATGGTTTCATAAAATATTTTCAAAAATGTTTTAAATATTATATAATGATATTTAAAAGTAATTTCTACCCATGGTTAAATTTTTAAAATATGGTTTTAAAATGAATCTTCTTTTCATTTTCTGAACGATGTGATTTTTTTAAATTTTTACAGGATAATGAAATGATTTTTTTTAAATTATACAGTATGAATGTAATTTCTCACCATCATGATCACTCAATGATTTGAAACATTGAATATAATTTTACATGTTCATTTTCATAGAATATTCTTCTTGATAATATTTTCAAAAAAAATTATATCATAAACAAGTGATTTCAAAATGAAAATGATATATTCCCCAAGAATGTTTAATGATCCATTGAAGGTATTTTTATTAATCAAAAACTACAACCCTTTATTTAACTAATTATTTACTAGGAATATGGTCCAAGAATAAAATCCTTATTCTTTCTACAGTTTTTTATTTTTATGATGAATATATATATATATATGAAATAAGTTCCTTTTCTGCTAGTTATTTTTACGAACCAAGTTGGGGCGCCATCTAACCCGACACCTGACCTGGACCCTGACATGGACCTAATGGAATTATAAATTCCCATGGGATAGAAACTAGTTCCTACGTATCTTCATTACACTTTGGGAATTATTTCACCCATGATTCACAACAATTAATAATTATCAAAAAGGAAACATCACACCAAGATTAATATCCATAACCCAAAGAGAAACAACTATTTCAAGTTAAACATTTTTCAACATAAACTAAAAACCAAAATACCAAAATGGGGAGGGAAAAAACTATACAACCTGGCCTCCATTAAACAATAGAGTCAACACCCTCAGGAAATATCCACCAACACCTAAAACAATAGGTACACTAGCAACCAGATCCACCATCACCATCATGAAACATCTTTCCTTTACCAACGTCAAACATAACATTATCTACATAAACCTTTTTACATTTTTGTTTTTAATTTTAGGTATTGTTATGGTTTATTTTTGTCTCAACTTGGTTTCTTAGATTTACTGAGGGTTTTTTCTAAAGAATGGAGTTTTTATACTTGATTTTAGGTGGCGCACGGTTGGAACACAGTTTGGGGAAACTGTGCACCAATCCAGAAGAGACTATGTTCCTTAGAAAGTTGAATTTTATAGTATTTATAGACTATTGTATGGGTGTGTTCCCCCCCAGTCAAACAATGCAGCCATTTTCCTCTAGGATAGAGGAGATGGTACTGTTTCCTCATTGTTTGGAATACCATGTGGCCAAACAGTGCGGTTTGTTCAAGTCATTAGAATTGTTGAATTTACCTTTCTACCCTCATCTAATTTTAACCAAAATCCACCAAATTTCTTCCTAATTTAGTATTTTATTCCCTAGGAACCTCCTACTCTCCTCATAAATCATGGGTGTTTCGGTGTGTATCTTCAAGAAATCATTAGTAAATTCTCTTTATTCTTTATTTCTTCAAATTTCTTGGGTTCTTCTTTACACTTTATAGGGTTATCTCTTCTCTAGTGGGTTTTTTTTCATAACATGTCTTGAAACTTGGTTTCTTCTATTTAATATTGGTTTTATGGTATGATATTTCCTTTATATGGTCCTCTTGTGGTGAAATTATGTTTTTCATCGTAAACTGGAAGTTTCCAAGATTGAGGTAGGTGATTCTGTGCTTTAGTATTATTAGATGAATTTAATATTCTTTCTTTTCTTCTTAAATGTGTCATATAGATTATGTGTGTGGTGTGAAATGTTTTTTCAAAAGGTTTTGAAGTTAATATGGGTTAAAAGATTATTTTATAAATTAATTTATTGTGTATCATGTGTGATCTATTTATTATGCTTGTAAATTTAGTTATGTATATGGTGTAAAAAATGTTTTCAAATATATTTTTTGTGTGTATGGATTTGAAAGAGCTTTTTCATATATAAATGCTGTTTTTTCATGTGGTTTCATATTTTTTAGTATTTTTACATGAAATTTGTGATCTATGTGACATGAGAAATTGAATTTCACATAAAAGGAATCCTAGGTATCTTAGTGGGTAGACTAGGACTAGTATGCTAGTCAGATATGTGGGGCCAAAGACTAGTTTATTCTAGCAGGATTCATTCCAGAACACTAACTAAACTATGATAATGATTGAAGACCACTAGAAAGTTAGATAAATTCCTCCCTAGTGGCTCGTTTAAGAGGACATTGTGGGTCATGGTGTTTTTAATATTATCACCAAGATACAAGGTTCATAGTGTCCCACTACTACTAGTGCCTTTAGGTATTACCTATGATGATCTTATGTTGTGGTTCTTACTGTCGGCATATGGTGGACCTTGTTTCCAATTTAAATTTCAAAGAATACTTTTTCTGAAAATATATTCCTTAAAATGTTTTTCTAAAATTGATTCAAACCCTTTTTTTAAACTATCATGGTTATGTGTCTTGTAATGTTTGGAATAAAATCCTCCTTTTAGGTGATATAATAATGGGCTTTGTCTGACACCATACATACACCTTTAAGTATATGTAGATCTTATTATGCTTCACCTAGTAAAATTCAATATTTTTCATGGTGGTGATGGTGGATCTGGTCATTAGTGTACAAATTCTTGAAGAGGTTAGTGGAGGTGTAATGAGGGTGTTGACCCTATTGTTTCATGGAGATCAATTTGTGTATTTAGTTTCCCTTCTTATCTTGGTATTTTTTATTTTTTGTTTATGTTGTTAAATGTTTGACTTGAAATTTTTGTCTTTATTTTGGTTATGTATATTGATCTTAGTGTGGTTTTTTATTCTTGAGTATTTCTTAATGTTGTTTATAATGGGTGATATCATTCCTAAAACTTAAATATTGATACCCATGTACTAGTTTTCAGCTCATGAGGATCAGAAAATCCCTTCGACCCATGTCACGGGATGGGTTGGGTGTCGGGTTGGATGGAACCCTGTCTTGGTTCGTGATAGTTATGTTGTGATGAAATGATGGAATTTTTATGAAATCTATTTATTTTTCATGGGTTATTCTATGATTAAATGTTTATGAAACCCATTATTTTTTTATGGGTTGTGCTATGATGAAATAATTATAAAACCTATTTATATTTCATGGGTTGTACTGTGATGAAATTTTTGTAAAACCCATTTCTTTTTAGGGGTTATAATATAATGAATGTTTTATCATATTATGGAAGAAATATATGTGATTTTAATTATGTTTTTGGTGATACATATATCATCCTCAAATTAATTTGATAAAGATAGATATCTCATGAGATAAAATAGATTGGAATGTGGAGTTAACCCAATTCAATAAGGGAATTTTTCCATTAATATGCTCATGGGAGTGAACATTGACTACTATAATGGGTTTTTTAGTGAATCCATTCCACTATTATATTATTTTAAATGATTCTTTACTACTATGGAAATAATTTTCTATTCTTATATGTATCCCAAAAACTTATGACTTATGCTAATTTTATTCTATCATGGATCATGTACTTTAATTCCTTTATAATTCATGTCTTATGAACTGAAAAGATTTATTTCATGGCTCAATATTGTGATATATGATTTGTAGTTTATGTATTTATAATTTTAATATCATGTTCTTATATCATTATATTCATTTTATTTTTATGTGATCATTAATATCTCCCTTTTTTACCCTTACGAAGCATTTGATCTCAACAATTCTTATTGTTTCTTTCCCCAGGTTGTGAAGAAATGATTTAATAATTATATTTATAAGAATGGCCATTGTTATGGATAACTTAGTGAAAAATTATGTAGATATTTTACTCGGTGGTAGACTTTATCCAGACTAGTGGGACAGTGGAAGGCATGCTCAAGTTGTTAATGTCGACAGTAAAATGATGTAGAAGGAGGTGGTGAAGGTTATTATGAACCTAGGTGGGGATGTCATTGTTAAACTTCTCTATGAATATGGAGGTGGTAAATTAATTATAGAAACAATTATAGGCACTAACATCATGGTGGTAGTGGATTTTGAACATGTGATGGCGGGAAAGACTCATCCAATATGTGACAGTGGGGTTGTGGTGCCAAAATCGATGGATTATGATAATTCAGAAGAAATGGGGCCTCATGAGAAAGTGGTGAAGACTGCACAAACTGGGATTAACCTAGGGTTTTGGGCCTCTATGTCTTATTGTGATATAAGTTAATGTCCAATGGGTTTATGGGTCATGTAAAGGGATACCTCTACGAAATAAAAAATGAAAGCGTTCATTTGTTTTAATAAAAATAAGGGGGTTCCCAAAAACTATATATATATATATATATATATTATCATGATTATGAGGTCTTCTACTATGATCATTTTTATCAAAATATTATTTTTGGTTTTATTCGATGGATGTATGTAGAAGGAATTGTGTAAATGATGAATGTGATGGACAATAAAATGATTTTACTCCTAAGAAACCAAAGGTTATAAGAGATGGAATGAAATTTCTATTTCTATAATCACAAAAATTTATCAACATATTGTTCATGTTGGTCTTCCAAATGAGAAATGAAGGGAACAACTTTATTTTGATTCCTTCATGAGGAAACATCCAACATTTTTTAGTGGTACCCCTAATCCACTAGTTACTGAAAAATGGATCACTACCATTGAAAAAAAAAATTATTCTCTAGTTTTTTTAACATGATAATTTTCTTCTTACTATTTATCATTTGGAAAGAAAATTAGATAAATGGTGGACTCTTATCAAGAACACAAATCAGTAAGAATAAATTAACTCCGTACAGTGGGATGAGTTTAAATTATTATTTTTTAATAAGTAATTTCCTCATATTCTTCCCATGAAAATGGAGGGGAAATTACTTGAGATTAAATCAAATGATGAAAAATACATTGGTACCAATGTGGAAAATTTTATAGGAATTGTGAGGTATGCTTATGAAATCTTCATACAAACTAAAATTAAGTTTGAATGATTCTTTAGTGATGTAAAACCAAGTATCTAAAGGATGTTATGAATAAGATACTTTATTATATATGAATAAATTGTTTAATGTTATATCAAGGTGTATATGGATAATAGAGAGACATAAAAATGTCATGGTTTTTATAAGAAAAAGAAATAGATATCAAAAAAATCTAAAAAACATTGAGAGGAGAAGATGATATTTTCATTATGACCAATATGTGGAAGGAAATATAAGGGAAATTGTTTTAAGGTAACTACTAAATGTTTCAAATGTGTAAAGGAAGTTCATTGGGAAATTAAATCACAAAGTTATGGGAAGAAGGTAACTAATGATGCGAATATAGATAAATCTCTACATAATCAACAACCACCACTCTAGTGTTCTAAATTCATGGTGTATATGAATTATTCCAACCAATGCCCAAAAGTAAAGGTTAATTATGATTATCAATGTCGATAAACTATTAATCCAAGATATAAAGGGAAATATATTGTGATATTTATTTATTATGAGGGGTACAATAATGACATGGTGAAGGGTACACTTACCATCCACTCTAGAACTTCTAATCTCTTATTTTATTCTAGATCTACCTAATCTTTTATATCTAAATAATTTTATGAGGGTATCACTATACTACCTCAGTAATACGATTTTGAGTTTTAGTAAAAATCCCCAATGGTACGGTGATTGAATCTAACGTATACGATTCAACTTTAGTTGAAACGTATGGGAATTTTCTTTCTATAAACCTTGTTGTGCTACCTTTGGTTGATTTTTATGTTATCCTGGGCATGGATTAGCTTTATTTACATAAATACAAAATCAATTTATAAGGGAAGTTGTGTTTGATATTATGAACTAACCTATTATATTTTATTACTGTGACGATAAATATGAACATATTATAGAAATCACATCCATTGTATGGATATTGATTCCTATTCAAAAGGGGTGTTTATATTTTATGTTTAGTGAGAAACTCAACATCAATGATATTGATATTTTATGAAATTTTTTTATGTATTTTATAATGGATTGAAAAGACTTACCCCAAACCAAGAATTTGATTTATGGATAGAACTCATGTCTGGTTCTACACCTATTTTAAAGACTCTGTATATAATTTCCCCAACTGAGTAGAAGGAATTGAAGAATAAACCCTAAACGAATATGTATAAGGGATTCATTCAGCCAAGTGCATAACCACGGGTTGAACTAGTCCTTTTTGTTAAGAATAAATAGTGATAAATGACACTCTTAATTGATTATAAATAACCTAACAAGATCACTATCAAGAACAACTATCCTCTACCACATATTGATGACTTTTTTGATCAACTTTGTGTAGATAAATACTTTTATAATATTTACCATTGTTGTGGATATCATAAATTGAGATTTAATAAAAAGGACATTCCTAAAAAATAATTATGTTCAAGGTATGGATACTACGAATTTATATTTATTCCATTTGGTTTTACTAATTCCTCATCCATCTTCAGGGATTTAATTAATATAGTCTTAAGAGATTACATTGATCAGTTTTTGGTTGAATTTATAGATAAAATTATTATATATTCAATGATCAAGTAAGATCATGAATATTAATTGATAATTGTACTAAATACCATAGGTAAGGAGCATCTTTATGAAAAAATTACCAACTATGAATTTTGGATTTGAAAAGTTTCATTCTTGGGTAATATAATATTAAGTGGTGGTATATCAATAGATCATTCAAAGATAAAAGTTATTGACCATTGGAAAAAACCAACAACTTTTACTAAGATCCTTAGTTTGACTGGTTGGGAAGGATATTATCATCTCTTTTTGGATAATTTCTCACAAATATCTAATCCTCTCAACAAGTTAACTTGGAAGGTAGAAAAATTACGTTGGAAAAATGAATGTGAATAAAATTTTAGAACTGAAGGGAAGGTTCATTAGTGAACTTTTGCTTAATTTTACCTATATTTGAGAAGGGTTAGAAATATATAGCGCTTCATCGAAAAAAATATTCATTCTCATGAAAAATGATATGGTGATAGCTTGTGCCTCAAGCCAATTGAAGGATCACAAGAAAAATTACCCAACTCGTGATTTGGAGTTAGTTGTGGTAATTTTTTAATTAATGATATGGATTAATTATATTTATGGGGAATGGTGTGATATATATACTAATCATTAAAGTTTAAAGTATATTTTTATAATGAAATATTTGAATATGTTCCAGAGAATATGGTTGGATATGATTAAAGATTAATACGGCTCAATACATTTTCTCCTTAAGAAATATGAAAAGGTGGTAGATGCATTGAGCCAAAAGGGTAGTGTTATCTTATCTATGATGAGGATCAAAAAATATCCAACATTTATATATTCAAAAAGGATGTATCTTTAAATCTCAATGAATGGGGAGAAATATTATCTTTTCTCAAATGTGTGTTCAACCATCTTTCCAAGTATATATTAGATAGGTGCAAATTGAAGATATAGAACTACAAAATAATTTCATAAATTATCCTAAGTTTACCCATGATTATGATGGGATGATAAGGTTATATAACCATTTATGTGTTCCATCCATACCAAATTAGAATATGTATCTATTGGGTGAAGCTCATAGTTCGCCATTATTTATTTATCTTGTACGTACAAAGATGTATAGATCTCTAAAAGAGTATTTATGGAGGGATGGTATGAAGAGAGACATTGGTGATTATGTATCTAGATTCTTGTTATTTAATATTACTGAGTATTAGAGGCAAAAGTATAAGGGTATGTTACAACCATTTCCCATACCAGAATGGAAATGGGAAAACATCACCATTGATTTCATCCTTAGACTCCCAAAAAAATAAAAATGATACAATGTTATATAGTTTATAGTTTATCACCTTACAAATAACATCACACTTCATTACCATTAGATAATATTTCTATTTGGATAAAATTGATATAATTATTATAAAGGAAGTAGTAATGTTTCATGTAGTATGACATTCTATTGTATCTGGTCGGAATTATAGGATTACCTCAATTTTTAGAAAATTCTTAAGCAATCTATGGATAAATATTTGATTTTTAGTGAGGTATATCATCCTCATATATATTTTAATCATAATAGAACAATTTTAACCTTATATAATATGTTGATATCTTTTTCTATGTATTTTATACGTTTTTAGGATCTACTCATTCCTCTAGTTGAGTTTTCTTATAAAAATAGCTTTCACTCGAGCATTTAAATAGCTCATTATAAAGATATCAAGGGAAATAATTGAATATATCAAAAATTATAGTGTTATATTTTATATATATAACTGTTGGGGCTTGATATAGATAATGAAATGATATAGAAATTCAGACCTATTAGATGGTGCATCAAGACTTCTCAGAGTCGATAGAAATATTATACTAAAAATCATCAATGTGACCTTGAATTTGAATTTCGTGATAAGGTTTTTATTTGAATTTATACATGGAATATTTTTATGATATTAATAAATAACGGATAGTTGAGACCTAGGTATATTGTTAATTTTGAGATTCTTGATCGAATAGGGTTTCTAGGTTATCACTTAGCGCTTACATCGAACCTCTCTCAAGTTCATGATATATTTCATGTATCTATCCTAAGGAAGTATGTGAATGATACATCAAGTGTACTAAAATTATAGTTCATAACACTATAAATTTATCTTTCTTATGAGGACTAGTGAGTATAAATCATGAATCATAGAGATAAATTACTTCGTAACACAACTACTCACTTGGTGAATGTTATATGGAGAAATCAAAAATTCAATGAAGCTATATAGGAACCCAAGGTTGAAATGATAGAATTACATAATTATTTTTTATTAAATTGATTATTTTTTAGGGAAAATTCATTTTATTGGGGTCTAATGTAACACCCATAAATTTTATAAAATATTTTTTAAAATAAATTTAATTTCTTTGATAACATGTGTTTCATGAAACACCAAGTTTAAATGAACCATGACATGATATTAAATTATAGATATATCCTAGTATATGGATTGGTAGGTAATAATAATACTAAAAATTATATAAAAAAATTATGGTTACATATGTATAAATTAATTCTTTAGGTATCAATAAATTAGAAATAAAAATAAATATCAATTTAAAGTAAAAGAGACATTTTTATGAAAAAATAGTTTCATTCACCCAATGTATTTTTATATTAAAACTTTAAGTTAATAATAATTTTTGAATTATTTTAATGAAATATATATATTATATATTAAATAAAAAAATAATATTCATTTAATACTTTTTCTATCCATGCGATATAAATAACCCAATTTTTTTGTTTACAAAATTATTTTCCTAAAACTCATTTTTCATCACATGTAGTGTGATTATTTAAAGATTAATTTATTCCACTTATAAAAATTGAATTTTATAAAATATATTATATATTTTGAATAAGGATATTCTAATATTGTAAATAGGTCCCTTTTATTTTTTGTTAATATGAATAGTAACTATGGTAAAAAATTTCACCTCGGTAAGGGCCAAGTCATGTTAATTAAGATTAAAAATAAGTAATAAAGACATAAGTTTTATTAATAAGTATTATTAGATGAAGAAAATTATACCCTTATCACCGTGGGATGAAAATTTCGTTTTTTAATGGAAACGTGTCAATGAAACTGACCTATATATAATATTTCAGTTAAAGAATGTTTTAAAATGTCACTCTCTTAGTTTTAAATATCTCTTATGTGTCCACATCGAGAAAAAAGTAATTTATGAATTAATATAATGTTATATTTTAAAATTTATGGAATTATTATCATTATATAAATTTATTTATAATTTTTTGTAATTATATAATGGCCTTAAATTGTTATGTCACAACGATGTAGTATTTCTCCAATTAATAAAATATATATATATATATATATATAATGATTTTGAGATTATTAAATGTAATATAATTTTATTATGGGTTCAATGAATTTTTAAAATTAATATGACATATTATTATTATTTAAAATAATTATACTTTAAATAAAACACAATATTTATGACTTTTAGGTTATATTAAATGAATTATTTCTAAATAGGAAATAATGAAATTTTATGAAAATATAATTTAATTAAATTACATAAAAATATAAAAATATTAAAAAGCAAAAAGGTGAAATATTTGGTAAAACAATTCATCCCTTTCCAATTTATAGTCCATTTGGAAACATTTTTCATGATAATTACTTTAATATATTTTACCCTTTTATAAAATTCTTAGGGTGCCCATCCCATTAATTATAAAAAGTAAACCAATACTTTCTATTATTCACACTACTTTCAGCTTTCAATATTGACCAAAATCTACAAATTTATCTTATACACTACCCTAGACACATAATAGAGGCTTTGTTATTCCCAAAATACCAATCTAAGATCCATTAAGAGGATATCAAAAGGAGTTATCTCAAATAATCGGTAATCACCTTAATTGGTCACTTTCTCTTTAATTATTAATATAACTCATATAAATCTATAATATTATTCATAAAATTATAAATTTATTATCCCATATATACTAAAATTTTATTATGATTATAAAAACACCTTTATATAACCACTTTTAATCAAATTGGTTGTGAAAATGTCCCTTGTGTGTATGTATGGATAACCATCTCCATGTGGTGATACAATTCATTTCTAATCACTATATGTGATGAATGAGTATTATAAAGGGTTAAATTTTTATATTTTTAATTATTAAATAATAATACTTATGTAATTATAATATCATATCTGCATCTTTACCTTATAAACCATTGGAAAACAAAAATGTTAATCGTGTGTACATGTGGACTACCACTTCAACAAAGAGATGTGATTCATTTTTCATTTCTTTTTTCCATGGATAGTAATAAGGATGTATTTAATGAATAAACTTGATATATGTTATATAAAAATTATTATTTAATAGATATTTATTATTTATCATTATATCATTCTGTCTATTGAAAAGATAAAAACAACATTCATGCGTACATATGGCCTACTGTCTCCATGAACGGTGTAATTCATTTCTCTATGTATACTTATTTTAATGACTCTAAAAATTTATAAAATGAATATACATGATATTTATATCATTACTAAAAGTTTTTTATGTGGATCAGTTACCAAAATATAATTACCAAAATTACCAAACCAAAACATATATAAAAACTGAAGGAGATATCACCCATAATAGTGATTTTTATAAAGAAGTGTTTAAAAATGGGTGATAAAATGTTATATATAAATAATATATAGTCTAATATATCTTATTATAGTTATTTAATTGATTTATAACAAATTTATATTTATTATAAAGGATATTCCAAAGCGTACAAAGGAAGTCAAACCTAAGGTAAGGGATTTTCATCTCACTTTGTTTTCTTTGTCACACATGTCATATTCAATACTTGTTTTTTTATATAGTGTATATAATACCCATGAATTAATTTTATGATTTCTATTATGCATTTTATGTGGATTTTCATATCAATATGAGATTATGTATTTCATGTGCCTTATATATCAAATGTTTCTAAAGCGGTAGGGGTTTTATGTTACAATATCGTTGATTATTGGGATTATTTGTTTTTAAGTTTCTGATAATGAAATATTATGATATAAATGTCAATAAATTCATGATATCTCTTCTCCTATGGTTGTTTCATGAAAAAAAATCTTTTCCTTTCAATTTTATTTCCTTAATTACTCAAGATACTGATAATATTTTTGTAAGGAAAACTGACTTTATTTCTCTCTTCAATCGAAAATATTTTCTATTCCATGTTCAAGTTGTCTAAAGATGCTTTAAATGATGTTTTTACTATCCTAAATTAATTTTTAAAATTATCTTTTACCCATATTTTATTTTTTATAAAAAAATATTTAAAATTAATCTTCATATAATTATTTCAAAATGGAAATGATATTTTACTTAATAATTATTAATGATATTTTAATGGTATTTCTATTCAGAATAGAAATAACCCTAACTTTAACATATTATTTACTAGGGATATGATCCAAGGATACTATAATTATTCATTCTCTAAATGTTTTACATTTATGATAAAAATATTTGTATTAAGTTCATTCCTTTTCAACTAGTTATGAAATGATTAATGGAATGAAAGTTTACCAACCATGTTTCTTTTCCATGGGTTATTCTTTCATGAAATTTATATAAAACACATTTCTTATCCATGTGTTATACTATAATGAAATTTTTTTTAACCCCATTTTTTCCATATATTATGCTATGATGAAATTTTTATAAAACCAATTTCTTATCTTGGGATCAAATATGATGAATGTTTTATGATCTTTTAGAAAACATATGTATGAATTTCATTAAGTGATTAATGGGACATATATATCACCTAAATTAATTGGGTAAAGATATATATCTAATGAGATAAAATGGACTATAATGAAGATTAAACTAATTTTATTAATGCAATTTTTCCATTATGATAGTATTGGAAGTGAACCTTTACAACTATGATGGTTTAGAGAGTGATCACCTTATACTATAATAGTCTTGGTAATGAACCTTGAATACTATGGAAGTTATTTTATATGTTTATATATATTCCAAAAAAGTTTTATTATTCTGATTTTTTTCTTTCATATCTCATGTTATTTGATTCCTTTATGATTAATTTAATATGTACTTAAACAATTTATTCCATGACTCAAGATTATGATCTATGTTATGCAAGGTATGGATTTAAAATTTTATGCTCATGTTCTCACATCCTCATGCTCATGGTATAATTATATTATCATTTATATATCTCTTTATTACCCTTAATGATAATCTAATCTCAAACTTTATTATATTTCCTTTTCTCTTCTTATGAATAATGGTTTTAGGAATGATATTTCTAAGAAGAGTTCTAGTTATAAAGAACTTAATGGAAGAAGATGTATATCTTTTATAAACCAGTTGTCTATGTGTCCATGTTTCTAAAGTCACTAGACCTATATGATTCTGGTGTGGATTGATATGTTATTTAATAAATATTCATCTATTAAAATTATATATCTATTTATGAAATCTATCGGTCGTTATACCCAATATATCTCATATATCATACTCGAGGGGAATAACACATGCTTTATGTATCTTATATATCATACTTGGGGTAATTTCACCCCACATGTATATTTTATATACCATACTTAGGGGGAATGGAATTGAACCTGTATATCTCATACTGATATCATGGGAAATAACTATCCTCCCATATAAGTCATGTATTATGTCTCATGGGTTTTCCAATAACTTGAACTTGAAATACATCATCTAGGCTGGCCTCTCAACCACAAAAAATTTTATTATCGCTGAGTGAAAAATAGAAAATCATTATACCTCCACTTTTGGGTCAATATGGTTCAGGGGAAACCACTTGGGTCCCCTATGACACCCATATCTTCGGAACCCTACATGTTTTTTTATCATTACCAACTCTATGGTCTCAAATAATCACTCATAGGGAATAAAATTAATCAAAATGCCCATGATCACATCATGTAATAATCTATCATACTTGAGATATGACACATGAATCACACTAGTGACATGGAATAAATATCATATCAATCCCAAAATAATTCTAATTATACACACTCTCTAAAAATACACTCATACCCTTTCCAAGATATTACCACAAGGATACACAAATATCTGTGGGAACTACACTCACCCTCACACATTTAAACTATCCAAGAGGCTATAATGTACTTTTATATATCCATGTAACCAACCCCTAAGTAAATAACTTCTACAATATCATCCTTCCATACTTGGGTGATTAAAAGAATTTATCTCAATTTTTAACATGCTCATTATTTCATTTATAACACTATAGATTATTTATATTCGATAATAACATTTTATAGTATAACCATTTATCATTAAAAACCTAGTCACAAAACTAGTGTCCATGGGTCCATTATGTCCTAAGACACATAGTTATACTCATGAAAATTTAATTTATTCAATCCATTTTAAAATTTAGTTCAATAAAACATTAGTGGTGAGACCACAAATAACATGTTCATAACAAAATTCATAATATTTAGAAATATGTTTAGTGATAACCAACCTTATTTAAATTTATTTCAATATAAGCAAGGTTTCAAAACCATCTTCAAAACATGGAAAATAATGTCCAGAAATCATGCACCAACGTGAATCCATCACCCCATAAATTACCATTTAATAATGAATCAAAAAAATTAATCATTATAATAATTAATTTAATAATTAGTTCCACAATTTAGGTTTAGGAAATGAATAAGAATTCACCCACTAAGAAATTTCTATTGACCATAACAATGATCAATGGTGGGTGCACCACTCCTGGGATCCTTTTTATCCTTAACAGACAAAATCCCAAATTTCATATTTCATTTAATCTGTTAATTTTACCCAAAACACTAGAAATAAAAATAATAATTTAGGGTAGTGACAGACTAGTTTGAATATAGTAAAACCCATGTTTAATCATACTCTTGGGATATCCACTAGATAAATTGTTATAATTACTCCTCATTTGGTATAATTCAACCATTATCTAGTGGAATCATCACTCAAAATCCACACCTAATATCCATAAATCAAAAATAATAATTAGGAAAATAAACTAAAGAAGTACCAAATTGGAGTGATTCATTTACCTTAAGTTATCACAGAGATAAAAAAGCACTTGAATCCATCATGAACCAAGGGATATCACACTTAAATATGATGATTAGTTCAAGAGAACCCTACAGGATAAGTTTGATGTGCAAAGGTGTAAAGTACCATAATTTCATTTTTATAATGTCTTCCTAAATTAAATAATTATTTTATAATTTTTTGGAAAAATCATGAAAATGCCCACCATAAGGGAAACTTTCACATAAACTATGACCCTTACTCGTAGAAAAATTACCCTTACTAAAAAAAGGTACTATTTTTTAAAAATATACCCTTACACATGTTGGGTATTCCCATACATGTGTAATATTTCAACCCATCTCCAGATGACTCTTACTCAAAAAATAATAATCTTACAAAAAAATAATCTTTCTAAATATTTACTCTTACTACAATGTAACTATTACTCATTTACATAGAAAACTTTTTACTCTTACCCATATAGGGTGTCATTAATTTTACCCTAAAGTTTTTTATATTGCCAAAAAGTTAGTCATACTTTTCAAAAAAATTTCTCTTAATAAAATTATACTCATAATCATTTTATTTTTCATTTTCAATTCTTATACATAGAGGTTGAATCATACATTTCTAAACATACTATATTTTTCACTAGGGATCTATAAAATAACACTTAATCACTATATAATTGATGTTTTTTTACCTTTGACAAATTTCAATAAATATGTTTCAACTCCAAAAAAAACCCAAAACATAAAAAAATTAATTTTAACCCTCACAAACATGACCAGACTCTAAAATAACACTATATTAATGGTGGAAACACCTATAACAACCATTAATAATCAATCAAACCCTTATGTCTAAGAAAAAACCCAAGGCTCATTCTCTAGACTATATTGAAATCCCTAGTACCTTTATGGGGTTTCAATACACTTGATCGAGCCAAGGTTTAACACAAATTACCTTTAATAAACATAAATCCACTCATTACTATCAAAAATCATTTAAATTTTCGATATAAACTTACATTTCAATATTAACCAAAATTTAAATAGATTTGGATTTTTAGAAAAAAATTCGAAAAAACCCAAAATTGACTGGTCTAAGATGTTACTATCACCCCATAATAAATATTTGCATCCTCCAAAATTATCCTTAAGAATCTTCCATAAAACATTTCTATTACCAATTCCTAATGCACATCCCAAATTATATGCCTCTAACTGATTATAGTCCTTCCAATAACACACTCAAACTGACTCCACTTCTTAAATTCCTACCCACCCACACATTATATTTATTATTATTTTCATAAAATCCAAAAAAATATCACTCCCTATAGAATTTAGACATTATCATTTTATTTATATCACACACCATCTTTTGACGTCACTGGACTGTACCAGACTATCACTGGCTTATTTTTACCATCAAGGGTAACATTTTCATCATCATCAAATTAATTGGTTTCATTCTCAAATATATATTCTAACAAAAATATATGAATTTTCCTTTATGTCATCATGTAGTCCATAAGAACCAATATCCCACACACCTAGTGACCCTATCATGATATTTCTTAAAACACACACTCATTCAAACCAACCAACTACCATCCCTGGTCTAGTGGTTGAAAGTTACTTAACATTATAACTCAAATTCATTTTCTTGAACTAATACCATTATCTAAGTTTTTTCTATTCATTTCACACAACCCTACTACTTCTAAACAAGCATTACATCAGAACTGAAACCTCCTCCCACCTAGGTACACTAATATTTCATTCTTATTGTTTTCTAAAAAATCTTTGAATAAGAGATACATGTTTAGTTCACTTATATTGTGATCCCCAATATTGAATTTCCATTATTACCAACCCACTGGTATGATCCTGACACATAACAATGATTAACTACCCATTTAATTTCACAAGCCCCACTAATATTCCTCAAAGAGATCCACATCTCGAGCCTAGGTTAATAGTCCAATGGTATTGAGGCACTCCAAAAAACATCTAACTAATACTATAAATCACAAGCCATCATAAAACCAGTCCCTATGAATCCATATCAAGGTCTATGACATTACTCACCAACACATGAATCTCATGTTTCATCCAATTGTGGGACATTCCTAGTCTTTTAATAAATTCCCAATCACATTGGTGTACAAATTATAATGTTTGATTTACTTTATGAAACTCTGGATATAACATTGAACCACTCATTTCCTTAGTGTTTCACTTGTCTCAACAGTCACAATACCACAACCCACATTTCAGAAAAGGTCATAACTCATTCATTATATGAGGGTACCACTGTGATATATCCAAAATATTAACGACCCCTCAGTCATTATTTCATCACAACAATCATATCATGATGTATCATTTCTCATAGTTAAACTACACCTGGTTTTTTTTTCCTAGAGAAACCCCTTCTCAGACTAACACATGTCATTATGTCTAGGGTCAATACCCCATATATCCTCAAGGGGTAGAACATGAATGTCCCAAAATTTAATATCAACACACTACAAAGTCATAAAAGTAAACCATATAGAATTTAATATATCATCTTAACCTCACCCTAGTAGTCACGTTACTTACCCAACTCAATATCCTTATCTAGAAGATTTTTCCTAAATTTTACTCATTGACATGTCCCTCGTGTACTCAAAGACGAATCTCATGTAATCAAAAACTAGGATAACTTAACTTAGGATAAGATTATACATCACCCATCTACATTAAAAATAAGTTAAATTAAATCACACTATAATATCCCATTTTAAGAGAGAATCCATCTAACAATCCTCAAGTAATGAGCTCCTTGAACTCTTTATGAGTGAAACCAACTTATAAAACAATTCATCCATGTGCCACATAACACATGTTTCAATACTAAAAATCCTAGGGTTAACTACCTATTATTCTATTATTCCATTCCTCTCATGCATTTCAAACACATCACTGCATAATCACTACCCATTATTTTACATTGTAATGTTCTTATGGAATATCCATGACCATATCTCATACATAATAGAAACTACTACGTACTAAGAATGGCCACAAGCAACTACCCATGATCATAATTTTTCAAGGGACTCATGGGTAGGTTGACCCCTCTCTTAGGTTACAGTCACATATAATAACTCTTATCAACAATAATAAAAATGTTTATTACTATTCAATTGTAACATTGGCGCCTAAATAACATGAGTCGCATATCAAAATCACTATGATCTATAACCTAGTCCAGAATTGTACCCTATATAGATCTCATATAATATAGAATCATCCATGCTCTAATATTAGATACCTCAAGGAAAATCACATGACAAACACCACCTTTGGTGTTCTCATGCACATATTAGGCATCTCATAATCAAATCAATGACTACTCTAGGGTTATAATCCTCATTGTGACTCTATAAGTGAGACTACCCCCTTGAGGATCAATATCTCATATATATTAATATATATATACATAACATCTCTCTATGATGATTTTTATCAATTAGATCATAACTATGGTTTTATAAAATGGAATATCATTTGAATGTTAAGTATGGAGATGCATTATAAGTTTATATTAGCATTCTTTATAACATATGATAAATAATATGTAGAAAAAAAATTAAAAATGAAAATAATGACTCATATAGTTTGGTTATATATAATTACACCAAGAATATATATGGGAAAACACCATATAGGCTATTGTTAACATTATAATTAAATAAACCCATTTTCTCTTTTTTTGAAGAACTTATATCATAATCAAATACAAGCATGAACATGCCATTTTAACCTATATGCCTAATATGATGAATGAACTCAAATTTTTTCCACCATGGTCTAAGAGAAAAAAATATATAAATAAAATAAATCAAAAACATCACTTTTAAAAAGAATCAACTCAATTATAATAATGAAAATATGGAACATAATTCCCAACTCCATGGTAATATGGACTTTAACTTATGTATTTTTTGTCCAAGTATACGACATAACAATCATCCCAAGTTTCAACCATTTATATATCTTATCTACTATATCCCAAATAGTAGGATGATTAACAAATGATCTAATACAACTTTGTAACATCCTCAACCAAACTAACTCTATATTGACTAAATTATGTCTCTATGTGATCTTGCGTGTGCCTCCTCAAATGTCAATGGATAAAAACAAGTAGTTAGGGTCTAAGGTGTTACCTGGGAAATACTATACCATCATATCATAGAAAGAAGAAAATAATGAAAAAAACATAAAAAATCAACATAATATACAAAGTAATCACTAAAAATCCTGACCAATTCTCCAAAATAAGTAACACATCACATGCTATAGAAAATAATCTATCTAACATGTCACAAAAGTCGGGAATATTTCAACAAAATCTCTGATGGATAGATAAAATAAAACTCATCCCAAAAGAAAATATACTAATATACCAATATTGTCTCAAGTCTCGCCCTAATCCCATCTCCAAACCTTATCCAAGCTATCTGGATGAACCATGAAATACATAACCTCTTCCTCACATGTACTGTTTATCATAAGGTCTAATCAAGTACCATTATGTTAAGGCTTCCTAAGCATGGTGTGAGAAAAACACAATAGGCCACCACCAATGGTATCCAAAACATAACCAATAAACACAGTGTCTATATAATGTGAAATTATTACAATAAATAAAAAAATTATGTTGATATAATAAAATAATCATCACTCACACTCAGGTTCTATTGTGATAATACGGATCCATTATACCTTCTTTATCTAGTTCTGGTCTATCTCTGAGAAAGTCACAAAAACATATATTATCTATAATAATATAACCCCACTCAAAAACAACATCACGTATTATATATGGGGGAATAGTTCCCCACCTACAATACAATCATATATCATATCATCAGGAATGGTGAGTGACCTATATATCACATATATAATACTCAGGAGGAATGGAACTCCACTCGTATATCTCATATATCAAACATGGGGTGAATGTAACCCACCCCATATACTCCCTATATAATCCTCATGGAGAATTATGCTTATCATATATATCTAATATATCATATCAAAGGGAAATATATCTCACTTAATATTTCTCTTATATTATACAAGAGAGGAATTAAACTTACCTAGTATGTCTCATATATCATACTTAGGTGGAATTTCTCCCCACCCATATATCTCTAGTATCATACTTGGTGGGGAAACCCTAGCCATATATATCATATCTCATATTGGTGTAATAGTTCCCCACTCTTATATATTATATATTATATCACATGGGTTGTATACGTACCCAAAAAAACATCATCTATGTTTCCCTCTCATGTACACAACCTATTCTCAATACCATAATCATAATGGTCTATAATTATATTTTCATCCCTACACTAACCCTACCTAGGGTAAAAAAAATATTCTAGGGAACCCATCGGGGTCCCATGGGTCACCCATTGTTCGGTCACCCAATATGGTTTTTGTTTTCTCATTCCCAACTCTTATGTCAAAACCCACCACTCGCAGGGAATATCATCCCTCAATGTGTCTAGGATACCACCATGTAATATCATCCCTTAGACTATACTACTTTAGACCTCCATGAGATTTTATGGTTTTATGGGTTTTTTCCCATATTTTATAATAAAAAATCAATTATCGATCGATGATAGGTCAGTACTCTTGTCGAACCTACATTATAACCCATTCCATGGTATCCTCTATAGGTTACACACATAACGGTGCAGGATATACTCTCACCCCACACACTATTCAAATTTCCAAGATGATATAAGGTGATTTGTGATTTTTTTGTGACCTATCCCTATCTCAACCATTTCACCTCCATGAGCCTCCAATATTTAAAGTATATGAGAGGAACCAATCTCATGTTCTTCCATGTTCATTCATTTCATTTATACCCCTCTAGTTATTTTATATTTTTTAAAACATTGTTATATTTTAACCCTTGATCATCGATATCCAAGGCACCGAACTAGTATCTAAGGGTTTATTAAGGACCAATACAGTTCATTCTATAAAGGAAATTTTAATGGAAATGATTGATTTTTAATTTAAGTCCAATAAAACATGTGTGGAAAGACTGTGTATCACATGTTGTGTAAAATTTTATAAATAGTATAGTGATGATTGGGGAATTACTAAATCATTTATAGTTATTTAATTTATAGTAAATTCTTGGCTACCATTTTCAATGCTCATCCAACTTCATCCCTCCATCATCCACTAACATGAATCCCTAAATCCATCGATAACAGTTTTATAATTCATAAAATAATTTGTAGTCATTTTAAAAACCCATTCCATAACTAATTCAATAATTAATATTTCATGCATAAATAAGGATTCACTCACTAGGTGGTCACTAATGTACACCACCTCGAGTAACCATATGGGTATTTAACAGAAAAAACCCATAATTTCTTATTTTATATCATATAATAATTTCACCCAAATTATTTAAAATACATAAGTAGTTTATTCCACCAATATACCTATTTTAATCTATAAAAAACAAGTGTGGTAATCCTCATAGGATCTCCATTATAAAATACAAGAAAAAGCCTTATTATTCAAGGTGATTCTACAATGATCTAGTAGAATCATCACTCAAAACCATTTCTTAACATCTGTAAAACAACAGTGAGGAAAATTAAAATAACCTGACGAAGAATCAAATTTGATTGATATATCTACCTCAAGCTATCATCCAGATTAAATGGATCTCAAAACCATCATGAATTGTAAGAGATCCAACTTGGATTATAAGAGGGGGGAAAGAGCACTCTATAGGATGAGTTTGTTGTGAAAAAGGGGTGAAATACCCTAATTTCCCTTTTATAATCTATTCTCAATATAGATATTCTTTTTTTCATTTTTTTAAAGAATCTTGAAAATTCTCATTATACTGAAAATTTCACAATCATTGGGACCCATACTCATAGAAAATTTACCCATACTAAAAAAAGTTACACATACAAAAAAATTTACCCTTACACATATATGGTATTCCCATACTAAGTATATATTTTGACACACCAATAAATGGATCTTACTTGAAAAATAAACTTAAACCAATAAAAATTTACACTTACTAAAAAGTTACTCTTACACCAAAAAAAGATAAACTTTCTAAACAATTACTCTTACTCATTTACTTTGCCAAATATTTTATCTTACTCATACAGTGTTACTCCAAATATACCCATACTAATTTTTACATTTCCAAATATTTACTCTTAATTTTTGGAAAATTTAATCTTTTGAAAAAGTTATTATTACTTATTTACTTTTAAAAAAATTACTCATACTCATAATGGATGATTCTTACATTTTTTGAAATATCCATTTTTTTATGAATTGCCAGATAAAATAAATCTTTTTAACTATAAAATGACCCATATATTTATTTCCTTTTGAAATTTTCCCAAATTATATTGATACACCCCCCACCACCAAACATTAGTAATTAATTTTAAACCATAAAAAAATTATAGATCCATTATTTATTGAGGATTCATTCTAGAAAAACCTAAAATAAAATTTTAGTGAAAATATAATCCTCAACCTAGGTCCAAACCATAAGTCTTGTTCCTTAGCCTATACTGATAGCCCTAGCACCTCTATAAGATTTTAATAAACATGGTCAATCCATGGATCCACCCAAATCACCATTATAGAACATAAAGTTACACATAATACCCCTATACGATGTATATAATATATTTAAACAAAAAAAGTAACACTTACTGAAAAATTTAAAAAAAATTTCTTTTTTGAAACAAAATCAAAGAGACCTGCACTTAGACATGTCCAATATATTATCGAAAACATGAAAATCATATAATTCTAACAATTATATGTGTCTTCATAATATAATATTCATTCTTACATGTCAAAAATTCATTGGACATCATTTTCCTATAATTTCATTATAATATTATTATTTTATTCTAAGTTTTGAGCATGTGATGTATTTTTTTACTAAAATAATACATTTAAAATTTAATATTGTACTTTAATCATTTTTACTTCACTACATGTTGGAATTATGAATACTTTATTCATACATATAAAAAATTAACTAATTCATATTTTACTATTGTTTCATCGAATTTGGATCATCTTTAATTGATTTGATCGTGTCACCTAGGTTTCTGACATTGATAATAATTATAATCGAATAATATACTTTAGGTTGTTTCATCCAAACCATATTTCAAAATTATGTGTGGTTCATTAATAATGGTATAAAATTAATTAAAAATATTATTTATAGAGTTTCACGGCACTTCAATCATGTTTTCATGGTTTAGGCATATGAGATAGTTTTCAAATAAAAATGTAAAATTGAACTTTAAAAGACATAGTTTTATTCTATTCAACCCCACCTTGTATTGAAATGGTTGTTCTCTAATAAAATTCAAAAAATGAATTGAATATTTATTTTCTGGAGTTTAATAGTAATCTGAACTTAATTTGCTAATTTTTTTAATGTGACAAGTTTTTTTAATAGAAATGTAACATATAAATTGAAAACATCAACTTTATGACATTTGGACCATACCAAGTGTCAGAATGGACTTTGGTTCATTATTTTATACCAAAATGATTCAAAGATCATTTGTCAATATTTTAACAAGTATCGAAATATGTTTTTTTTATCATGTGAAAAGTGTTTTTAAATTTGAAAACACTTAAAATAGATGAATCCACCTTCTTTCATTCCAACTAGACCATGCTTAAGAATGATAATAAGTTTATTCTTAAAAATTAAAAATGAATAAATGATCATTATTATGTAGTTTCATGAAATTATTAACTAATTCTTTCACTTTATATTATGAATATGTATCCAATTTGACACAATCTATCAATTTTTCATCTTCAAGGTCAGGTAGAACACATCTAATAAGTACATGCCTTCTATGAAAGGTTAATTGATCATATCAAATACGTAAAATTTAGCCCTATAAATAGTGTAGAATATGTGTCATTTTAATAAATTTAAAACATTAAAAATATTCTTAATATGTTCAAATTATCCACCATGATATTAAAAAACACATCAAAGTTTTCATTAATATAGCGCCATATTTAGGTCTTATTTCCCCAAATATTTTGTTTCCCATGTTTCATAGAAATTTTATACTTCATGAAATATATTTTTAAGATAATACAATAACACACATGTATTCTAAAGAAAATTCACTAGAAACTCATATGATATTACAAAATTAGAGGGGATAAATAATTTCTTCAAAATAACATAATGCAACAGGTCATTTTTTCTCAACTAGTATCAAACTCCACCAACGACATATCATATTAAAATAGTCTATATTATATATATTAATTTAATCATTTGTGATGAATAGTTTATTGAATTATATTTTGAATTAATCACATCATATAAAAATACATTGAATAAATTGATGAAAAAAAAATCACACTACTATATAATCATGCTTATACATCACTACACTTTATCAGTATAAAAAAGTGCTGATAAAAATGGTTATTTTATTAACACTAGTTAAATTTGATGATAAAGGACACATTTATCAGTGCTAAAAACAATGATAAAAGAACTCCCTTTGTTATTTATTTTTCATAACATTTATATAGGATTCCTTTATTGTCACTTTTTATAGCGTTGGTAATAGGGATTTTATCAACACTTTTCATAGTGCTGAAAAATATTATGCTTCAAAAAAATATGCATATTATTGAAAATCATATTTTAATTTATAAATAAATTAATATTGATA
This sequence comes from Viscum album, assembly GCA_963277665.1. Lineage (NCBI taxonomy): Eukaryota > Viridiplantae > Streptophyta > Magnoliopsida > Santalales > Viscaceae > Viscum > Viscum album. Next base: position 1,541,092,446 of record OY728161.1, on the reverse strand, counting down.
TATATATAATGTATGTTCATAAATATGATTTATATATTACTAAATTTGTATTTACAATTAACATATAATATATTTTGTGAAAAATATTTTTAAAACAATTGAAAATTGTTATTAATTAATAATTTTCTAATTGATATTAAGTAATATAAATTTAATAAGAATTTTATGATATAAAAGATTTAAAAAATAATAAATATTTTAAGATAAGTTAAAAACATGATTTTAACTTTAAACGGTCAGAACTTTTTATCCAAGTATCAGTCTGGGATCTACCACATATCAAATAAAGACCTGTGAATAGATCTATGTTCTATTGATCAGGGGATGACCTGAGAACTATTTTCTTTAGGTCAAAAAAGGCTTAGAATTCCTCTAAAACTGAGTTTTTATTTGGGATAACCTGACTAAAAATTAATTTCTTTTATTATCGAAAGTCCCCTTGTAAGGGATGAGGGGGAACCAAACATGACTTCAATGAATTAAGACATCAAACCATGCCTCAAATGTCCAAAATCCAAAAAACCATATCAAACCACAAAGAAAGGCCACACCCCATCATAAACAACTTTAATTCTAGTTTCGACCTTTCCCATGATGCACGATAAGTTGTCCCTAATTTTTTAATATTTTATTAGATTTTAGCAATGTTTAACTGGTTCTTCAAGTATTTTTTGGGTTTAGATGGAAATTATTTATGGGGGTTACACTCATATAGATATTATGGTATTGATATTTTACCCTTCTTCATATTGTAGTGTTATTTATAATTAAATAAATTCATATATATATATATATATACTTATTTTTATATATTTATATATATTTATGTATATATATATATATGTAAAAATAAATATTTAAACATATTTACATATAAATTATATTTTTAAATATACAATTATATGAAAAAATATATTTATTATCGATTGTATTTAAACTAATAATCTAACCATTTTACTTACCTTATAAAATTGTATGAATATATATACTTATAAAAAAGTATTTATAATGTTTATATATAAATATAAATATATATATGTATGTTTGTCTATTAAAAAACATATTTATATATATATTATAATAATATGTGTAAATAAATATTAATATAAATATTATTAAATAAATATATATTGCAAGATATATTTATATATATAAATATATCAATATATAACAAGTAAAATTTTCTAGGCTAGTGGTAATTACACTTGATATGTATATATATTTATACATTGCAACAAGTATATGTTAAAATATACATACATTCATATATATAGACACACACACACACACACACACTATATATAGAGAGGGGGGATAGCGAGTCTGCACATAGACACGTAAAATATATATACACACACACATGAATTTGTTTATAATAAAAGTGAAATTTATAAATACATTGTAAAAAAATTATATATAAATATATAATTATACATAAACATATGTATATACATGAATATATAAACATATATGTAAATATTTAAATATGTAAATATAAAATATATATATGAAAATATAAAATTATACCTAACAATATAAATATATATGTAAATATAAAAACATATATTATAATGTTTTAAGAATAATTATATAATTATATATAATTATATGAATAAATATATAAATTTAAAATATTTAAGTGTATATATATATAATTCTTAAAATTTTGAAGATATTTGGATGATGTAGTGGTAATGGAATTCCCTATGCATAAGGAGGTCCTAGGTTTGAATCACTATATGTTTAGTCTCATGCGCATAGTTAGATTATCTAATAAAACACCCAAACAGACTCCACTGCTTAAATTCCTACCATCCCATGCATCACACTACAAATTATTTTCAGTAAATCCATAATAATTCCTCACACCCTATTGCATTCATGAATTATCAGTTTTCTGATTTCACATAGCATTATTGGATGTCATTGGTCTACACATGATGTCATTGGTCTACACTAGATCATAAATAGCTTTTTTTCACCCAAGAGGGTCCCCAGCATCTTCATCAAAATGTGAATTTTAATTCCAAATTCTATATTCAAAACACAAGGCTCTGACTTTTATTTTATGTCAATATGATGTCAATGTACATCGATATTCCACATAACTAGTCACTCTGGCATCCTATTTCCCACAACACGCACTAGGAAATACCACCCTACCATAGTCATGAAAATATAAATTCATATATATATATATATATATATCGGATGCATTTCATTAATGTTTAATCACGATTTAATTGATATTACACTTGGTTTTAGTTTTTTTTTACAAGAATTAGGAATTCAGGACTCAAAGGAGAAATGTTTCAAAAATGGAAAAAAAACATCTTTATATGTTGTGAATCTACATAACAAAATGTATACTCCTCAAGCAAAGTTCTTGTGAGTAGAATCCAAACCCGTGAATCTAAAATATAAGGTGTGAACCAAGTACAGGATTTGAATCCAATTTAAACATCGTGATAGGTTTGAAATTCCAAATCTATTCAGATACGTGGTGTTGAATTTTTACATGATGTAAAAATTTAAAAACATAACTTCTACTAAATAATCAATTTATAAAATCTATAAGATTTAAAATTTTCAAATATTTTTTGGATCTTAAGTGCAAAGTGTGAAAGAAAATTATATACAGTGATATCTTCGAAGCATAAGACACTAAAATCACATACATGACATGAACCATTTACACATTATGTAACTTTTAGGATCCATAAATATTCAGTGACCCTGACACATAAAAAACATCTTGAACACCCATCTTTATTTCATCCATTATTTTTGTGGCTTTCCCATTTTCATTCCTCTTAGTTTCTATTGAGTTATTTTATTATTTCAAGCTCTCTGTTGTTTCCACATTGGATTTAAAGACTTGTTTTTTATTCCTTGATGTTCCCAAATTCTGATTTCAATCCAAATTTTTGTGAAACATCGATTTTCACTATTTCTGAAATCAATTTATTTTTTAATTTAGTTCATACAATTTTAATTTTCAAATGATTTATTTTGAATTTTTTAATCATTATTTCAAGCATGCCATTTTTCCCTTCTTTAATTCAATTCCATTATGTGAAACTAATCTTATTAGGGTTGGGGGTCAATATTAGGGATAGAGTTGAACCTTATGAATATATAAAATTGAAATTTTGTGATCTTATGGCTAGTAACCATGTTTAAACCAATTTTAAATATCATTTTATTACATCTACCCTGACCATTGGATATGTAATCGAAAGACCATTACCTAGTTTGAGTTGATCTATCAAGGACCAATGGTCTATGATTATTTCTTCATATAATCTATCCTTTTGGAAATAAGATTTTAAAATATCTATAGACCAAGGATTAGTTTCCATATTATGATGATCTAATTTTTTGGACGAAGATCATTTTTGGACTTTTTACCACTTTTTATCCCATGTCATAGTTTTATCCAAAGTTAGATTCAGGATCAACATTTGGTTATAAACTTACATTGACCCCAAACCCTTCCTTTCAATTTGAATTAATCCTAAGATACTTAGTTTTATGAAACTAAAACTAAATATTGAATGTGAGGAATCCTCCTCAAAAGGTTTTTAATTGTGGGTTTATTTCTTGCAATCTTTCTCTATGGGTTCGACCCTAGACTACCATTATTCTATGATTTAGTAGTAAACTCTAGTTTTGGAAAATTTTAAATTATAATTTGATCAATTCCCATGTGTAATAAATAATTTCATGTGGGATGGTAAAATTTTATCACTATTTTTAGGTATTGTTATTCTTAAGAAAAGTAACCTACAGTACAAACAATGGATTACTTCACACCCTCCCTCTCCTTATTTTTTTCCTTCTTATTTTCTTTTTATAAATTTTTTTTTATGGAATAGAACCTACATACACTTTTATTTGGTATATTGCATGCTCCATGGAATAGAACCTACATACACTTTTATAAATTTTTATTTGTGCCCATCATCGTGTTCCTCCCCAATTAAGTTTCACTCTTTCTTGATAAAATCTGGACACATTCACATGATCAAAAACATGGGTAAATTCATTGGACATTAAATAAAATACCCCCATGATAACATTTAAAATTTACTAGAGGTTTAAATCACCTTTTTTAACCAATGTGTATCATTAGATGCCAACATATTGAGAGTTTTCTCATTCTTCTTATGCAATAGGGCCATGTATTTGCTAAAAATTCATACTCCTGAGTCCATCATGACATCGAAATATATAGAAAATAAATTTATAGATAAATAATTACCACTAATTGGAACCTGGAAACTAAAAAATTAAATTCAAAATTTTAATTAGGCTTATGTAGAATTAGTTTGGGAATCATGGGACTCTTTTAAGGAACTAACTAGGTTGTTCCCACATCAAGTACTTGATGTGTGGAATAAGCTTAAATCTTTCTATCAAGGACTCCAGCCTTTTCCCTATGTCGTTGTGGATGTCTCTTCTAAATACATGCTCATGATAAAGACCCATGAAGTTGGAAGAGCAATATTGAATTAAATATCCCACAATTTTAGTCTATGGAAAAGTGATAGATGACAACCCCAGGGTAGAATACATCAACTGGAAGAGACTACCCACCTAGCGGCCCAAATAGAAGTCCTTACCAAGAAGCTTGAATCTTTTCAACTACCTAAATCACCACCACCCTCTCCTTCTACTATTATAGAGATCTAATCTTTTGATATGTGCAGAGTCTCGCATCCCTATAAGGACTTCATGGAAGGTTTAGAGGAACCACAAGAACAAGATTGTAATTAAATTAATTACAGTCAATAAAATCAGTAGTACCAGCAGTCCTAGAAGTACCAAAAATAGTACTATCAGCAAAGGTTGGATCAGTAGCCACAATAGGATAATCAAGGTTAAGTTCAATAAAGTAGTGTAAAAGATCCACCAAGGAATTAGGGACCACATTGGTACCCACCTCACTTTCTAACTCCTTAACCTCAATAATAACTTTCTGAAAATTCTTTTTTATTAAATAAAGAAAAAACCAAAAACCAAACAGTAAGACCCCTCAAGGAGTTCAAAAATTTTGGATCCCAAGAGCATCTCCTTGGATTACAATCCTACACTCAAGGGGAAGATAATCTAGGCTATCATAGATAACCAAATCCTCTGTTGTATCTCTCATCTCAGCAAGCGAGTCTGACGTGAAGTTAGCTTCTCTCCAAATATGGTGAACATTCTGCCCAAATTTGGTATCTGTAAAGTAGTGATGTACCATATAAATCCAGTCCCATGGCACCGCATGAAACACCTTAATATATATCACCATAAATTTTGATTCTGTCTTGATTTCATCCGCTTGAAACCCATACATCCTACAAATTTCCATACCTAATAAGATGGACTACACCTCCGCACCTAATGAGGATCTAGACACATAAAATGCACTGAACCTCAAAATAATAGAACCCTGAGAATCTTAAATAACCCCTATACCTCTCATCATCCCCCCACCCCATGAGAGAAATATATACATTAAACTTCAATCCACCACGAGGAGGTATCCACTTGATCCAGCGGCCCTCCTTGCTGTGAGGCACATGTGATCTGTTGAAAAGATGACATTTCATAAATGTGAGCTAAGTCCATTTAAGAAGCGATCCCATCTCAAAGGTCATATATTTAAGATGCATCTAGAGTAATAGATATGACCTCTTAGGGATCAACAACAACTTCACTTACCTTTTCCTAGAGATCAGTAGTTTTCATCTACTTTAAAATAGTAGTATCAACAAGCTATGTTAATGCCACTAAAACAAGACCAACCTCTCTACTTTAATATTGAAAACTTGATCATTGCCTTCATGGAAAAATCATATCAAAGGATGAAAATCCAAGAGACTGAGATTCAAAATCCAATGAATTCCCTATGAAAAACTTATGCATAAAGTGGGAAACATATCAAAGACCCAATCGGGTAGATTAATGGGTATATTACATGGTAATATTGAGACTCATACAAGGATGTATGTTATGGATATAGTTCTTAGAATTGAGAGAATTTTGGACATTCAGCAGCTGTTCTTAAGTGATAAAAGGTATTAAAAAGAATATAATAAAGATAACCGTGATAAAACTCAAGAGGTAGAATAAACTTACAAAGATCCCATATAGGAACATCCTAAAAAGGAAAATTCATATGTGTATTTTCTAGAATAATAGCCATCTATACCCTTTCCATAGAGGATAAGACAAGATATAAAGGAGGGAAAATATAAAAAAAATCTTGGGATGTTTAATAAATTAAACATCAACATCCCCTTTTTTGAGATAATTTCTCAAGTTCTTTATTATAAAAGATTATTTAAATAATTCATTTCAATAAAAAATAAAATGGAAGAATTAGGAGTCATCTACCTAAATTATAAATGTTCCACCATTGTTCAGTGGAAGATCCCACCAAAAATGTGAGACTTTGTAAGTTTCTCAATTCCTTTCACTATAGGGACATGATATTTTGAAATAAACCTATGTGATCTTGGAATAAGTAACAATATTATGTATAAAAGTTTATTCCAAAGTATAAGAATTTTATAATTAAAACCAACATGAGTGGACCTCTAACTTGTTGACTACTCAATCAAGCACTGTAAAGAACAACTCGAGGACATCTTAGTAAAAGTTGGAAATTTTATTTTCCCTAATAATTTTCTAATCCTTGATATGGAGGAAGAAGGAGATATACCCATAATTATAAGGTGACCATTTATCACTACTGTAAAAGTGATAATAAATGTAAATCAGGTAAGTTTAATTTTGAGAGTCAGAAAACAATAAGTTTTGTTCAATTTAGTAAAGGTCACTAAGAAAAATGTTGATTCATTGGATTTTTAAGAAATATCTTTTACTAATAAGAAATATGAATATAAAAATAGTGAGGATAGAAAAAAATACCTCTTTTTTAAAATGTATGAATCACTCACAAGAACATGAATTACACTATTCCTCAGATGAGGGATGTCGCCCCAACTTTCATCCCCTTGGTTTTTAAGTACCATTCTACAAGGGGTGTTTCATCACATTTAAAGACATATAAATGTAAACATGTATTACTATAGACAATAAAAAAATTTCTAGCTAAGAAATAACCTAGGATATGTTATATTATATTTTAGGGTGATTTAATAATGCTTTATATGGTATAGAGGTGTGATTTCATATGTATTGAAAATTAAAATTTAAAAATTTAAAAAAAATAAAAAATAAATAAATTCACTCCTTGTGAAGAAAATAAAGGACATGAATATGTCAGGATCAAGAAAAATAAATCTTGATAATTAAAAATCATTTATATAATACACTATGTGAAATCCTTTATGCAACTTTAAAAGGTCGTGAGTTAAGGTTCACATTTAGAAACTCCATCCCTTTGCTTGTGCTCACGTGTGACCCTCTATAAGTCCCCAGCCTTAAACATTACATAATCCTGATTTAAGTCAAGAATTTAGATTGAGGATCTTTTCAAATTTAGATTTTTAGAGAATTAGGTCGTAACTATTACATTAAATATCAAAAATTACAAAGTAGACACTTATACTATATCCAAAGTTTTCCACAATAATAAAACTCCTTAAATAAAACAAGAGTTATTTTCTTGATATAAATTTTCTTGAATAATTTATTTCTCTTGCCCTTCCTTATAACCTATGAAAAACATTTCAAAAACTTTGTATGAGAATAAAAAGCTCAGTAAGGGTTATAAAATAAATAAATAAAACATTATTCCATCAATACATACAATCAATGAAATCATACTTTTCAATCATAAAACATAATCTCTTTAACATACCTCACAAAATCAATAGTTTTATGAATAACACATAGAAATCATAAATTATAAAGGTAAATTGTGGAATCCATAAAATAATTACATTATAGTTTTCACTCCTACGTAGGGAGTTACGTTTGGTATACCCATCACAGTATATTCCTTAAATCTATTAGGAGAAATATTAACGTTTACCTTCGTCATGTTTCCCAATGCATTGGAGAGCTATCTTGGTCTCACCTACCATAGGGTTATCACGGAACCACCCATATATGTAAACAATGCCCAAGAACCATAAAATAATCATAACACATGAACAAGAATAAAGGAAAGATAACATTTCCACATTTTAATAAAAATATAACATTTTAATATATTGACATAATCAATCCATTCTTAAAACCATTTTCAATACTAAAATACATAAAAAGATTATATGGTTTTTATTTTCCTTTTTAAAAACACTATAGCTTGTTAAGGAATACAAATATAAAATAATTCTTGTGGTGGCAGAAAGGTTGTTGGCACCACATACATTATAAAGAAACATTCCTTTTTTCATTTAGTAAAATGCTTTATAGAAAAATATTCCTTTTGAAAATAATTTAAAACATTTAATAAAGATATTTTTTAATCAAAGTGTCACATACCACTTTGAAACATTTATATGAATTAACATTTTAATTCATTAATGTTCATATAAATAATCCCTTAAAACATTTTTAAAACATGGACACTAATGAGAAATAATTATAAAATTATATCTTTAAATAATTTAAAACAATGTTTTAGTTGAAGAGTTTGTTACCACTTGAGAAAATACTTAAATAAAAATAATTAAAGAATAACATTAAAAAACATATAATATCATGATAATAAGGATAATAATAATATAATATGTCAAATGGTGGTATATATGCCTTATAGGATAATAAAGTTTCAAAATATCATGATATTCCTCAATGAAAGGAGATTGAGACGTATTCCCTTACAAAAATTTGGCAGCCTAACGGCGTCACATTACAATTCAGAAAATGAGTTGATGGGAGATAAAAGGGTATCTCGTCACTTGGACATTAAATGTAAAACAATAAGGATATATAATAACATATCTCAACATAAGAAAATATAAATTAAAAGACATAACAAAGATGAAGTTTTTGACTAAAAGAGGAGAGTGAAAGGTTCCCTTACAAAGACCATTTTGTAAATAAAATAGATCGATTATGTGTATTCACTATAAATAAACCTAAATCAAGTATAAATGCATGAAATTACATCAAAATTTATAACTCACATAATCATATCACGACATAATCAAGAATTATATGATTAACCCAAATAATGGAAATTGGGTTTAGAAGTTTCATTACCTCAAGTACGACTTGTCTTGTTTGTTCCTTGTTCTTCCTGAATAATAAAATTAAGTTAATTTATACTTGATTTATAAAAATTTTCAAGATTATTATTCCATTTATATAACAATTTACCTTTCTATAACAATTATATAATTATTTGAGTTCATATCGGACATTTTGTCTATGTTCAGAGCTTGAGTCAAAAATGAACTTGTTATAATTACAAATTGTCCATGTGGACAAAATTACATTATCTCCAAAATGATATTCATGATTTATATATCATATATATCATATTTATCCAGTATATATGTATTTATAATAGTCCATATCATTTGGATATATGAAAATTAAATGCACCGTTCTTGGAGACGGTAAGCCATACGTACGCATGAATGCTACTTTCATTTCATTTTTTCATTTTTAATGGAATGAAAACCAAATGATACATAGGTATATTATAACTCCATTATAATATATATTTTATATATGTTACATTATTTGATTAATTCCATCCTTTATACGTTCCATGTATAGCATGAACGAGTCATATCACTTTAAGGGGGCGGTAGTCCACACTTCCTCAACTGAAATTATCGTATTTACTCATTATGGAAACCATAAAGGTATACTATAACTGAAAAATACAAAAGAATAGAGACAATATAAATATAATATATATCACATATAAATATAGTTCCATCATAATGTCCACCATGAGAGCCGGTAGGGGATAATTGAACAATCATCATTTCGTGAGGCAGTAGTTCATCATCCACAGAAAAAGTATGTTTGTATCCATTAGATGGAGGTGTGTGTAAGTGTAGTTTGAATAATTATCCTAAAAAACTATTATAATTAGGATACTATTTTTTTATGTAATCGAATAAAAATAATATAATAGGGAGTGAAGAAGTAGAATAATGGAAAGGAATTTAAGAGAAGACGTTGCCTCTTAAAACGTGTAACTCTCTTTGATTTGAGCCAAAAGGATTTATGTAATTGTCTTATGACTAGAGGAAATCTTCTAAGAGGAATAAGATGATGTTGTGAGATTCTTGGAATATATTTTTTACTATCTAATGGGCTTTATAGGTGTGTGTAATAGGATAGAGGTGGTGGCCTTTTATAAGAGGGAGGAGGGGCTCCTTAGGAATGTTTGAAAGTATTATTTTATTATAAAATTATTTTCGGTTTAAAAAGGTCCAAAACTCATTAAATTAGAATATATAATTAATATAAGTCGAAATAAAATCATCCAATAAGAATTATACAGGTTTTTTATATTTTTTAATCCTTATCTTTTTTATTTAACCCTTTTTTACTCTTACTGTTTTATCAAGCATTTAACACTTTGAGAATCAAAGTAGTTACCAAAACATGAAAAATATCTAATAAAAGAGTTTATAATAAAATTTTAGACTAATTATAACTATTTTCTGAATATTATATTTTTTAAAATTTTATAATATTTAATAAAATATTTTATATTTTAAAATATGAATTATCTCAATTTTGACACTATTAATATCATGACTTTTTTAAAATCTATTACAACCTGATTGATTTGAAAAAATATTCATTAATAAAAAATATAACATGTAACTATCATCCAAAAATTTCATGTATGATATCAAAATAACAAAATTACATTTATTTTAACATTTATAATATCATTTATTTGAATCCTTTATTAATGAAGCAATCACTGTATCACCATTGTGTCATAATTAAATTTATTTATTTAATGTCTAAAAATTATAAATAAAATACCATGATGTAGGAAATATTTTTATTTTTCAAATGAATATTTATATTATAAGATATCACTTATATAACCCCATATAAATAATTTTTTAGTAAAAGATATATGTTTATGTTATATTTTCCTTAACTTTAAATTAAATGTAATTCAATGTCCTTTTCACACACAAGTGGCTCCATGGGGTCCTAAAATCGACCCAATGATTTTCATGGTCAGAAATATATCATAAAATAGGGTTAGTAAAAGTTTAAGGGTAATTTAATATTATTATAATATTATTTTTTACCCTTGTTTCCCAAATTTACCCTTTAACCATGGTAAATAAAATATATCTAAAGTTTCTATTCATAATTTATAGAAATAAAAGTTACCTATTTAAAAAATTTAGACCTCCTAATTTCAAATATGGAATCAATTTTTACAAATTCAAAACATAGAAGTTTCATAAATTAATTTAAAATTAATTCATGTTGTCAAAACCAAAAAATTTGTTTTTAAGAAGTAAAAACTACCAAAAGATTGACATGATTTTATGTCCAATTTCAAAGTGAAATTACTTAAAATGACCAACATTTTATTAAATGAAAAAAAATATAATCCAATTACACTTTAAAACCAATAAAAATAAAAATCAATATATATAAATAAATTAGATTAAATGGAAGTTTGGAATTAAAATGTTGTATTTTTCACTATTCATTAAACAAATGAACTTTATCAGAAAAATATCTAAAATTTCATCCAAATAAAACATTGATGTTATAATTCTAAATAATAATTTTATTTTGTAAAATATGACATATAAAATTGGAAAAAACTATATTTAAAAAGGGTTCTCCATCAAAAGTCGGTAAAATTACCTTTTAAAAAATATTAGAGTATTTAATGATTAAAATAAGATTCATTCTTATTTTAAGCCTCCAAAATTTTTTGGATAAATTTAAATACATTTAAAAAACATGTATAATAATGTATTAGTTATTTATATTAATTCCCTCTAGTATAATGGCTAGTCTTTAACTACCATTTAAAATAATAATATTATATCATTATTATTTTCAGTATGACTTAGCATTGTGTGCAACATAATATTTTGGAGAAACCCATTGTTGTGTGCGGGTATGCCATTGAACATAGAATCCCCTTTAAAAAAACTTATTTAATTCACAAATATTAAAAAATATAAAAATTTCATATTCTTTATTTACCTAGGATGTTACATCATTCCCCCCTTTTGGAAATTTTTTCCTCGCAATTTTAAAATTGGGCTTGGAAACTACATTGAAAGTCACACATCAGAAAACGAGTAGATAAAAAAATCACTTTAAAAGAAAGAAATAGAATTACAGAGGTCACATGAGATAAAACATACTAATATTGTATGAAAACATGGATATGGAGGAGAAAATAAGTGTCAAGCTCTGATGGAGAGTGATAGAAAACAAGTTCAGGAAAAAGTTAACCACTGGAATACCACAAACTTGTGATAGGTTAAACAGTATTTTATTCCACAGTAAGAAAAGTAAATGGAAAATATTTTTTGTTTTAGGCTCCATTTCATAAATTTGGATAATTTATTTATGATATTTAATAAGAACATAAGGAAATATACTTAATTTTAAAGTAATGTTTCATCCTTTGATAAGTTTCTACGAAAAACTCATCTTTTCTCCAAATGATGAGTATTCAAGATGAATTAGTCAAACCTAAAGCACTATAATAAACTTCTAGAGAATAAAAGGATCCAAAAAATATGAACCATATACTTCTCATGTCTTTAGACATTAACCCAAACCAAAAATGTTAGTACAAGATCAGATAATCCCCAAAAAGGATAATCTTTTATAAAAAATAAAATACTACTCTTAATCTCCATAATTGGACAAACAATACCCAAATATAATCAAAGAACATTAAATACAAAATTTTCCTTAAAATTATTCAAAATAATACATACTATGTTTGAAACCCAAAATTCAGAAGGATCTGATCCCATAATCTTCCACAAAAATCTTAACATTTTACTCCAAATAACATCGACTACTCTTAAAGTCTCATACTGAAAAGTAATTAACCTAATCAAATATTCTCCAACATAGTTTAATCATTTACATTAATAACATAAATATTTATATGTCCACAAAAAAAACATAGATTCTTCCAAAATAAAATTCTACCATTACTCCTCAAATGAAATCCCATAGTATTCAATTTTCCTTAAGAATATAGTGTTCCCAAAACAGAAAACCTCTTCTAAAATAACCTTTATCACTTCATAAAAATATCATTTTCTTATACTAATGATATCCATTTAATAAAACATAATATCCCAAATCAAATTATTCTTGATCAATAAAATTTCTTAACAAAAAATAATGAGTCACACTAACCAGCGGCTTCACGTAGGCTAGTGGTAAGTGATACACCCTTGTCTCCCTTCGATTTTGGGTTAGATTCTTGTGGCCTTACCAGATGTGATGGTTTTTCACCCATCTTGTGTTTTTTCCCTTTTTATAAAACTCAAAAATAAACCTAACATGATTTAACCTCAAATTTGGTATTATACCTATCATTTTCATCCCAAAAAATTAATATCTCAACATCTCAATTCGTGAAGTCTTATATATATTGTAATTTTTTTATTTCACCTCCAAAAACTATTCCCAAAAGAAATAACATCATACCTTGATCATGGTTTCCATATTGTTTCACTGACATCTTGTTCACTTAGGTAGAAGGTCCATGCATTGCAATAATGATTTAGAGATACTTCAAAATAATCTCCTTCCTTTATCCAAATACATCTCATATAACTTGGGTCATATAGGTGTTCATAGAAAACTAGTTTTGGAAAATAATCATGTATGAAATTTAATTTCAAAACATGTGATAAAACATTCTTTTTATAAAATAGTCAGATTGAGTTTTATTTGAAACATTCAATCAATGTTCCTTTTAAAATAACATGAGTATGTGATGAAAGACTATAATTTAAAATCAAATATAAATAAGTTGTGCAATGGTCTCCTTCATCAAAACCTTTTTCAAAATCATAATATGCTTAAAAATCTTGTGATAAGGTAAAATATTTAAAAATTCCTTGATAATATTTACCTTTCTTGAAAATATTAGAATATTTAGAAAATAGGATTTGATAAAATACAAACCATGATCCACGATGGTATCAAGTTATAGAGGAGGTGTTTGATATCTCAAAAAATTACTTTCAAGTGATTTGTATGTTAGAAAATGTTTCAGAATCTTTTGGACATGAATTTGAAATAATTATTACAAGCAATTCATCATGAATAGAAAGGAGATTTATTTGATATCCTCCTCCTTCCATTTATAACAGACATTCCTTGATCTTAAAAAGTTACAAAATAAGGACTTAACTTAAAGAGTATATATAGAGACTAACCATGCTTCTAACAAAAACTCTTAATCCATAAAGATTCCTAAACCGACCTATGATACCAACTATAAGGCCCCAGCCTTAAACATTACATAATCTTGAGTTAAGTAAATAATTCACATTTAGAGTCTTTTTAGGTTTAGAGTTTGAGATAATTAGGCTGTAACTAGTACAGTACATCTCAAAAAATACAAAGTAGACACTTATACTTTATCCAAATTTTTTCACAATAATAAAACTCCTTAAATAAAATAAGAGTTCTTTTCTTGATATAAATCTTCTTGAATACTTATTTTCTCTTACCCTTCCTTATACCCTGTGAAAAAATATTTCAGAAACTTGGTATGAGCAAAGAATATCAGTAAGGGTTATAAAATAAAGAAATAAAACATTATTCCATCAATACATACAATCAATGAAATCATACTTTTCAATCATAAAACAAATGCTCTTTAAAATACCGTATAAAATGATAAGATTTATAAATAACACATATAAATCATAAATCATAAAGGTAACTTGTGTAATCCATAACATACATACATTGTAGCTTTCATAGCTACATAGGGAGTTATGTTTGGAATACCCATCATAGTATATTCCATAAATCCCTTAGTAGAAACATTAATTTTTACCTCTGTAATGTTACCCAATGCAATGGAGAGCTATCTTGGGCTCACCTGCCCTAGGTTTATCACAGAACCACCCGTATACGTAAAAAATTCCCAATAACCATAACACAATCATAACACATAAACAAGCATAGAGGAAAGATAACATTTCCACATTGCAATCATAATAAAACATTTCAATATATTGACAAAATCAATCCATTCTCAAAACCATTTTCAATACAAAAATACGTAAAAACTGTATATGGTATTTATTTTCCTTTTTAAAAACACTACGGCTTGTTAAAGAAGTAAAATATCAAATAATTCTCGCAGTGATGGAAAGGTCGTTTTCATTGCATATGTTAAAAAGAGACATTCCATTTATCATTTAATAAAACTCTTCATAAAAATAGATTCCTTTTGAAATCCATTTAAAAAATTTAGTAAAGATATTTTTCAATCAAAGTGTCCCAGACCACTTTGAAACTTTTATAGGAATTAACATTTTAAAACATTAATGTACATAAAAATAAATCCTTAAAAAAATTTAAATACATGGACATTAATGAGAAATATTTATAAAATTTTATCTTTAAAACATTTAAAACTATGTTTTAGTTAAAGAGTTTGTTACCAATTGAGAAAACACTTAAATAAAAATAATTAAAAAATAACATAAAACAAAACTTATAACATCAGGAGAATAAGGAGATTCATTATATAATATGTCAAAGGGAACTATATACACCTTATAGGAAAATAAAGGTGCGCAATATCAAGATACGCCTCAATGAAAGGAGATTGAGACGTATTCCCTAATGAAACTTCGGCAGCCTAACGGCATCACATTAAAATTCAGAAAAATGAGTTGATGGGATAGAAAAGGGTCTCTCATAACATGGACATAAAATTTATAGTAATAAGGATATATAATAACATATCCCAACATAAGAAAATGGAAATTAAAATACAAAACAAAGAAGAAGTCTTTGACTAAAAGAGGAGGGTGAAAGGTTCCATTATAAAGATCATTGTGTAAATAAAATAGATCGATTGTTTTTATTCACTATAAATTCACATAAATCAAGTACAAATACAAGATAGGACATGAAAAGTTATTTCTCACATAATAATATCATGACATAATCAAGAATAATAAGATCAATCCAAAGAATGGAAATTAGGTTAATAAGTTCTATTACCTCAAGTCTGACTTGTCTTGTATGTTCCTTATGCTTACTAAAAAAAATTAATTTAATTTATACATGTTTCATAACCTCTTTTAATTTTATTATTCCTTTTATATCACTTATTACCTAGCTATAACAATTAGTTAATTATTTGAGTTAATATCGGACATTTTGTCGATGTTCGGAGCTTGAGTCAAAAAGGAACTTGTTATAATTACAAATTGTCCATGTGGTAAAAATTCCATTATCTCTAGAATGATATTCATGATTTTGATATCGTATATATCATATTTATCCCGTAAATATGTATTTATAATAGGCCATATGATTTTGATATATGAAAATGAAATGCATCGTTCATGGCGATGGTAAGTCGTACGTACGCATGAACGCTAATTTCATTTCTTTTTTTCATTTTTAATGAAATCAAAACCAAATGATAAATATGTATATTATAACTCCAATATAATATATATGTTATATGTGTTACATAATTTCAGTAATTCCATCCTTTATACGTTCCATTTATAGCATGAACAAGTCATATAACTTTGTGGGGGTAGTCGTCTGCACTTCCTCAAATGAAATTATCATATTTACCCATTATGGAAACCACAAAGGTATGCTATAAATAAAAAATACATAATAATAGATAAAATAAAAATATAATAACTAATTTTCCATCATAATGGCCACCATGAGAGGCGGTAGGAGATAATTTAGCAATCATCGTTTCGTGAGGCAGTAGTTCATCATCCATAGAAACAGTATGTTCGTATCCATTAGATAGAGGTGTGTGTAAGTGTTGTTTGAATCCTTATCCTAAAAAAACCTATTATATTTAGGGGAAAAAATTTATGTAATCAAATAAAAATAATAGAATATGGATTGAAGAATTAGAATAGTGGAAAAAATTAGAGGAGACGCTACCTCTTAATACGTGTAACTCGTTTTGATTCTAGCCAAAAGGATTTCTTGAATTTCCTTATGAAAAGAGTAAAGATTCTAGAAGGAATTAGAGGGATGTTAGGATATTGTCGTAGTATACTTTGGACGATCCAAGGGGCTTGAAAGGTGTGTGTAATGGGATATAGGTGGTGGCCTTGTATAAGAGGGAGGAGGGGCTCTTTAAGAAGGTTTGAAAGTATTATTTTATTATAAAATTATTTATTGTTTTAAAAGGTCAAAAACTCATTAAATTATAATATAATATGAATATAAGTCTTAATAAAATTATAAAATAATAATTAGATAGGTTTTGGATATTTTTTAATCCTTATCTTTTTTATTTCATCCTTTTTTACTCTAACCATTTTATCAAGAATTTAACACTTTGAGAATCAAAATATTTACCAAAACCTGACAAATATCAAATTAAATAGTCAATAATACAATTATAGACTTATGATAAATATTTGGTGGAATATTGTATTTTTTTAATTTTATAATATTTAATAAAATATTTTATACTTTAAAATATGAATTATGTCAATTTTGACACTATTCATTTCATGACTTTTTAAAAATCCATAATAACCTAATTGATTCAAAAAAACTTCATTAATACAAAAATAACATGTAAATATCATTCAAAAAATTCTTTTATGACATAAAAATAACAAAATTATGTTTATTTTAACATTTATAACATTATTTATTTGAATCATTTATTAATGAAGCAATCACTGCATCACCATTATGTCATAATTAAATTTTATTTATTTAATGTTTAGAAATTATAAATAAAATACCATGATGTATGAAATATGTTTATATTTAAAATTAATATTTATATTCTAATATATAACTTATATAACCTCATATAAAAAATTTTCTAGTAAAAGATATATGTTTATGTTATATTTTCCTTAACTTTAAATTAAATGTAATTAAATTTCATTTTCACATAAAAGTAGCTCCATGGGGTCCTAAAATTGATCCAAGGATTACCATGGTCAACATTATCTCATCCAATATGGTTAGGACAAGTGTCAGGTTAATTTATTATTATTATAATATTATTTTTTACCCTTGTTGACTAGATTTACACTTTAACCGTGGAAAATAAAATATTTTCTGAAGTTTTTTTTCATAATGTCTAAAAATAAAAATTACCTATTTACATAGTTTAGACCTCATTATTACACATATGGAATCCATTTTTCCAAATTCAAAACATATATGTTTTGGAAATTAATTTAAAATTAATTCCCGTTGTCAAAACCAAAAAGCGTCTTTTTAAGAAGTAAAATCTACCAAAATATTGACATGCATTTATGTCCAATTTCAAAGTGAAATTACTTATAATAACCAAAATTGGATTAAATGATAAAAATATAATCCAATTACACTTTTAAACAAATAAAAATAACAATCTAACTATATAAATAAATTATTTTGAAAGGAAGTTTTGAATTAAAATGTAGTATTTTTCACTATTCATTAAAAAATGAACTTTTTCAAAAAAATACCAAAAATTCATCCAAAGTAAAATTTGATGTTATTATTTTAAATAATAATTTTATTTTGTCAAATATTATATATAAAAGTGAAAAAAACTATATTTAAAAAGGGTTCTCCATCAAAAGCCGGTAAAACTACCTTTTAAAGAATATTAGAGTATTACATGATTAAAATCAAATTCATTCATATTTTAAGCCTCTAAAATTTATTGGATAAATTTAAATACATTTAACAAACATGTATAATCATATTATAGTTATTTCTATTCATTCCATTGAGTATAATGTCTGGGAATTAACTACCATTTAAAATAATAAAATGATGTTATTATATTTTTCAGTACGACTCAGTATTGTGTGCAACATAAGATTTTAACGAAACATATTGTTGTATTTCGGGTATTATATCAAACATATCATCCTTTTTAAAGTAAAATTAATATTTAATTCACCAATATTAATAAATATAAAAATTTCATATTCTTTATTTACCTGGGATGTTGCACCCTTAACCTCCCCTATCCCCTCACAATTTTACTGGAAAACACCCACCACCTATCCTCTCCTCTGCTACCAAATCACCCTTCCCCATTATCTGTCACTTTGTTACCTCCTTTCTCCATGGCCTTCATAAAAATAACATCATGGGGAGAATATCCTTCACCACCCAAGTGCCAAGAGGTTTCACCACCTCCACCACCTATAGATCATACCCCTTCACCCTCTATATATTCTTCTACCACACTTTTAGTTTTATAGGAGTCCCATTCATTATCCAGCTAGTCTCATGGTGTTTACCTACACCAGAACCTGCATCCCTACATCCAATTTTATACACTTGATCATTTGTTTCTCTTGGTCTACTTACAGGCCAAGCCGATAAGGTATAACAAGACCTTGGATCTAGATGTGCTCAAGCACAGTCATGTCCATAAGAACTTCCACAAGATGCTAGGATAGATACACCAATCCAATATCATAGAGGTGTGTAAAGAGATGTTTTGGGAACTCTTCCTTGATTTTATATCTATTCTATAGATCGAATTGGAATGCATCACCTCTCACCTTAGTTGTAGGCCCTGGGAGCTCACCCTAGGATATTTTTGGCATCAAACTCAGTATCTACACTAAAGAGTTTGTTGCTTCCCCTACCTACCCTACTATGTGGCTAGATAGATCCAATATATATTTTTCTAAGAGATGTTCATTGATCTCCCAGTACCCACATATTTTCCACAATCCACATATGAAAAGTATCACTCAGTTATGGGTGTTTCCTTTCATATTTTCCACCAAGATCTAGTGCATTCTTGGATCACATGATGGTATTCTCATGGGAGTATCATCCAGATTGAGATTCCTATCCTCACTTATACCATGGGAATCCCATCCGTCAACATCGCCCATCAGTATGACTTGTACTATGAGACCCAGTTATGAAGGGAACATGGTACTCTCATGGGGGGAGTTTCATCACCCACTATTCATGTCATCTTTAAACCTTCGATATAGTTTAGACTATTTCTTCACTTGGTAAGATGGGTCACATTGACCTCCTCATGCTCAACAAGATGGGGATCTTGAGGAAGGTCTATGGAAGATACTAGTGTTTCTTAGAGTAAATTGAGGATCTTGTTACTACATAATCACCTACACCTAAAACTGATACATTGGCCCCATATTCCACTTTATCCCCTATTTCCACATCCACTCCAACACCACCATCCTCCTACAATCATATCATCACCCTCTACCACAACTAAACCTCCACCCCTACCTTATATTCTCCCTCCCCATTTCCATTAGACATTTGGCATGTTCTCCATTGCATCCTGGAGAACTCATGCTAGATATTCTGTCATCTCTACATTCCTTTCACCGATCCATCCCATTTCACAACCCCTACCCCAGTACAAACCCCTTCATCTTCCCACCCACCACCACCTAAAAAACCCTACCACTACCACCATTCCCACCCAATTCAACCTACCTCCCAAGATCACCAGCCCTAAAACCCGATAAAAGTATCTTATAGAGTAGGCCTAATGGTACAAGGGTCCTGCCCACCAATCTACATCTGAGATTCCTCTGATTGATCCATTTTCAAGATGTATGTACTCATTATATATTGGTACATTTCCCCATCCATCCTCATCCAATACTATTTCCATCACCATGTATCCTAATATGGAATTTGATCCTCCAACCCATTCCTACATGGATGAGATATATTTAGAGGAGCTAAACCATACCTTCATGATTTGGGAGGGGACTTCCTGATGCATAGGCCAATGAACATGCCCTTATTTTTAGTTACATCCATATCCCCTCCCCTATTTTAAATTTTATGGGTGTCTATTTTTGTATCTCAATTGTATCTCATTTTCACTGATGTATCATTTCTCATATATATGGATGGGATATAGTTTTAAATTCACTATATGGATTGGTTATTTTTAATTATATTTATGCATTACTATATCCATTCCTAGTTATATTGCATCATCTATGGTCATTGAAAAGACTATATTTCCACCATACACCCTCCTACTTTAGATATATCATCATCTGTATGGTATATAATTCCATATTGAGGAGATCCAGCTCCAAGTACATATTCAGTAAGAACCACCTCCATGATATGCACAATAGTAACTACTTCCACATGAGCTTCACAACTGACCTATTTATGAGGTCGTTAACCCCACCATGTATCCCCATGAGCTCAACAATACATCCACCAATTTCTGCAGGAGGTAGAGGACCTATGAGAAGATAAATGGAACTAAATTATTTCATTTTCCATATGTCTGGATGATGATGTCATAGTTATACCTTTATGGGAGGCAATCCATATTTGTTTTCTTTTATTTCAGTCATGTTTTTGGAACTTTTTTAACTTTTGAAGCTTTTTTTTCAATTGGGAATCCTAAACTTTTTTGTAGTCCATTCATGCATCTAAGTATGTTATTTTCACCTTCCATATTTTTTATTACATAATGGTTAACCCAGTGGAATAATTTTTTATCTACTATAGTTTTTTTTTTCTAAAAACATTTTTATGTAGCCCAAATTCCAATCACCATACAAAATGTTTTCCCATGGAATGACTTTCTCTATTAGGATATCTTGATTCCCTATTTAAAAAAGTCATAAATTTCCATTTCATTTTCATCTAAGTTATACTTAATATATCTCCAATGGAACTTTTCAAGATAGTATGGAAATTATCTCCTTTTAATTTTGGGGAGTCATTACTGGGATTTATTGTTGACATATTTTAGAATTTTTCTTATTTTCACTTATCTATGAGACATTTTTCATTAAAATAATGCTTTACACTTGAAATATCATTACACCCATTTAAATAAAATAAAATTTTGGGTTGGAGATTATTGAAATTCATTTTTATTCATTTTTAGATAATTAACATGATTACTTAGTTGAGTAATTTAATTCTAGATTCTAGATTTTTGAAATTTATTTTGATTGACTTATTATTGGATATTATGCACTGATTGATTTCTAGTTATTTTTTATACTAACATTCCCAAGATAATTATGGATCTCTATTTTCATATTCTTTTCTAAGTATGTTTATTGAGAGATACTTGGGTCATGTTAACCTATCTGAACATTCATTGGGATCTTATTGAGGATATTATTGAACAAATACACTATTAAAAATATTGAGTAAATCTTTGTTGAACCATTTTTCTTGAGACCATCTGGTACATATTTTCTTTTTTAGTTAGCAGTAGCCATGAATAACCTTATCATGATGGATCTTTCTCAAGAAAATTATCCTTTATTACGTTACACTTGGTACTATGAATTATTTTCATTTGAATAAGTTTCGGGGACTTATCATCTTTTCTATAGACAAGATAATAGTTTATGAGGAGACGTATGGTGGTATTTTCACTAGATTGATAAGATATTTTTCATGATTACTTTTTCCATTTTCTACACTTACTCTATTTATTTAAAAAGAAATATAAAAAAATGGGGTTGTGTATTATGAAGTTCAAAAATCACCATTATTAGACTGATGAATCTTATGATGGATCATATGTTGTTAGGTGATGGATGTGAGATATGGACTAGACACAATTTTCAAAAAAAAATAAAAGAAAAATAATGGAACATTCTTTATGCTATATTGAAATACTCATGGTCCCACTTTGAGTTGCTTGGAGCATGGAAACATTTTTTCTCGGAGGATTTATTTATTTCACTATTCATGATTTTGATTAATTATACTGTAGATATTACCCACCTTGTTTGATTTATTTTCACTATCTTCCTAACCACCCTCAACCTCAGAGATGTTTAAACCTTATTACTTATGCCCACAAGATTAATTTTGTATTTTTATTAATGAGGTGATGATGATAGAACTAATACAATCATATTTTTAGGAACATATATTCATGTAATGAGAATAACTCTAATTTTATATTCCCTTGAATGATGAGAGAAAATTTATTATAAGTTAAATTACAAAATGGGTATAGAATCTAAGGAATATCTATGAAATTGTAATTAAAATAATAATAAATATGAATAAATATCATAACAATGAGGCCTGACTAATTATCTTTACATGATTGATTCTAGATGACATTATTTTTCCTATTAAACTTATTTTTATCTAATTGGTTTTGATGTATGTATCTTATTTAAAAAAATTATTTTGAAATACCAATTGAGATACATTCTTCTTGAGGATAATAAATTTTTCATGTGTGGAGTAATTTCATAATATGAATTAATATATATTTTTTGGATAAATTTCATTAATGTTTAATCATGATTTACTTGATAATACATTGTTTTTTGTTTCATTTTTGTAAGAATTGGTAATTCATGAATCAACGAAGAAATGATGGGAAAATAGAAAAAATAATATTTACACATCATGAATCTGCATTACACATCATTTACTCCTCAAGAAAATCACCTGTGATCCAAAGTCCAACCCGTGAATCCAAAATACCATGCATGAACCAAGTACATGATGTGAATTTGGTTTACACGATGTGAAAGATTCGAAATTCCAAATCTATTAAGATACACTATGTGGAATTGTCACATGACATGAAATGTTTGAAACCTAATTTCCACTGAATAATCAATCCATGAAATCTATGAGATCAAAACTAATTAGATAATTTTCTCAATCTGATGTACATGGAGTGAAATAAAGTTACACACTGTGAAATCCTCAAAGTATAAGCCTCTCAAAATACATACATGATGTGAACCATTTACATGTCTTATACCTTTTGGGATCTATAAATATTCATCAACCCAAATGTATATAAAAGAGATAAAATTTCAATATTTATTTCTTTTATTTTTTCTATTTATTTTCTATTTTAATTAAAAAAAGTTTCCATTAATTTATTTTATTATTTCAATAACTTCTTTGTTGACACTTTGATTTAAGGACTCGTTTGTTGTTCCTTGTTGTTTCGATGTTTCGATTTCAATCATGATTGCTGTGAAACATCAATTGATAATTTTTTCTTAATTTTCTACTCATTCAAGTTTGTTTTTAACTGATTTATACATTTTCAATTGTGTATTGATTTATTTTTAATCATTTAATTTTTATTTCAATCATGTTATCTATTTCCTCAATTTCATTCAATTATATCATGTGCGAATAATCTACTTAGGGTTCAGGGTCAATAGTAGGGGTGGATTTGAACATAATGAATATATAAAATTAAAATTTAGTAATCCTATTACTAGTAACCAGGTTTAAAACAATTGTAAATATCAACTGATTTCATCTACCATGTCCATAATAGTTGTAATCGAACTACCATGACCTAGTTGGAGTTGATCCGGATATTACTAGTATCATGTGATTCTTTCTTCTTAGAATAAAATATTCATGTGCTTAGGTTGTAAACTATCTCTAGGCGAAGGATGTATTTCTATATTGAGTTGATCCAATTGGTTGGACCAAGATCAATTGGTTAATTTTGTATAACTTTAAAGATAATATCATAGGTCTATCCCAAGTTATATTTAGCATTATCTATTTCCTATACCCAGAAATTGACCTCAAATCATTCATTTAAATTTTAATTAATTGAAATATACTTAGATTGTGAAAACCAAAACCAAAGAGTGAACATGATGAATCCTCCCCCAAAAGGTTTGTACCATTGGGTTTCTTTACTGCAAGTTGTCTCTATGGGTTGGACCCTGGTCATTCATTGTGATACACCTTAGTAGACAAGTATAGTTTGGGAAATACTAAATTTAAATATGATAAACACCCATGAATAATCGACGATGTTGTGAGGGTCAATCACATCACTTTTCTAGTGGTTGAAAGTCACCAAACATTCTTACTCAACTTTATTTCCAATAATTAATACCACTGTCTGGGTATTTTCCATTCCATGCACATAACCCAACTACATCCATGAAATCGTTGTCTCAAAACCACAACCTCCTCAAATTTGGTTCCACTAACATGTCATTAATTATGTTTGATAGAAATTCCTTGAACAATTGCTATATATTTTAACCACCTATGTTGTTCTCCCTAATGATGAATTTACCTTATTAATATCCCACTCACACGATCCTTCCAAATAAAAATGATTAATTGACCATATAATTTCACGAGCCCCACTCATATTCCTTAAAGAGGTCCACATCTTGAGTCATTCACAATAGGCCAATGGTATTATGATTCTCTTCATATCCCCTACCTAATATTGTAAAGAAAAAAAATTGTACATGCATTCCCAATAGATCTAACTCATAGTTTGTGACTTTTCTCACCATCGCATGATTCTCATGTTTCATCCTACTATGGTTCATTCATACTCTAGTTAGAAATTATCAATCACATTAAATAAAATTTTATAATGTTTGAGGAACATTATGATTACTCATCCATAATGTCAAGCCACTCATCCCCATAGTGTTTCACAAGTCACAACAGTCATAATACAGCATCTTAGATTTCAACAAAGGTCAAAACTACTATTTATATAAGGGTAAAAAATTATATATCTTTAGTAATATTGTCCCCTGATTCATTCTTCCATCATAACAGTCATATATTGATTCATCAGTTCTCATAGGTCAACTACGCTTGCATGTTTTCCCCAAAGAAACCCCTACTCATAATTACACATGTCATTGTTTTAGGGGTTAGTACCACATACATTCTCAATGGAAAAAAATATATGTCCTAAAATGGACAATTATCCCACTATAAAGTCATAAAATGAAACCACTGAGCATTTCACCCATCATTTTGACCTCACCCTAAAAGTTACATAAATTTTCCAACACAATCTCTCTATCCTGAAATTTTTTCTATAATTAAACCCATTGACATGTCCCACGTGTCCTCAATACCAATTTTACATAATCAATAACCAAGATTACCTACCTTATAAGAATATTAAAAAGCACCCATACTCCTAAAATATAATTAAAACTCGCCCTTGTATCCCTTGTTAAGAGAGTATTCATCAAACCATCCCCAAATTCCCAACTCAGTGAGCCATTTTTGAGTGAATCCAACTTATAAATCCATTTATATATATACCACCTCACACACATGTTCATATCATAAATCCTAGGTTCAACTACCTTTAATCAAGTATATCATGCATCCCATGAATTTTGAACTTATCACCACACAATCACTACCAATTATTTCACATTATTAAATTCTTATAGAATCTCTAAGAATATATTACATATATGATAGAACCTACCATTCACTATGATTGAGAAAATTTATCTACCCATGATCCTAATTTTTGTAGGGATTAATGGGTAGGTTGATCCCTCTCTCAAGTTACCATCACATGTCATAACTCATCTCAACAATAATAGAAATGTTTACTCCTAATCAATTATAACATCCACTCCCCAATAACCAAAGTTACATATAAACATAATTGGGGTCTACATCTAAGTCCATAATCATACCCCACATAGATCACAGCTAAAAAATCATCATTCATGCTCTAATAGTAGATACCACATGGAAAATCACATACCAATACAAGACCTTGATGGTTATTATACATGTATTAACTTCTTATACTCAAATAATGACCACTCATGGGTTTTGGTCCTCAAAGAGCCTCTATACGCTAGACTATCCCCTTGAGGATCAAGATCCCATACATGAACATATATATATATATATATTCATAATATCTATCAATGATGATTTTTATTAATTAGATCACAACTTTGGTTTAATTAAATGGAATATCATTTTAAATTTAAATAGTAACACACATTATAATTGTTTGTTAGCATTATATATAATAGAAACTATATAATAAGTAGAAGAATTAATTAACAATGATAATAATGAATCCTATGTTTTGGTTATGTATAATTCCACTAAGAATCTATTTGATAAAAAACCATATAGGTTATTGTTGACATAGTAAATAACTAAACCCAATTTCTCCTTTTTTCATGAGCTGGTGTCATAATCAAATTCAAGAAAAAAATATGTCATGTTAACCTATATGACTAATATGATTCATTAACATACACCTTTTTCAACTTTGGTCTAGGATTAAAAACCTGAAATCAAATAAATAAAAAATAGCATGTTTAGAAAGAATCAACTCAGCTACAATAATGAAAATATGGAACATAATTTCAAACTCTATGGTAACATGGACTTTAGCTCATGTAGGTGTTATCTAGGTACATGACATTACAACCAACCCAATTTTTGACCTGCCCTATATCCTATATAGGATATACCAAATTTTATGAAAAATATAACAAAAGTTATGATACCACTTTGTATCATACTTATCATGTAACACTCTATATTAACTAAACTAGGTCTTTATGTGCCCTTAGTAATGCCTCATAATTTTCCAAAGGCTATAGACAAGCATTCTGGTCTAAGGTGTTATCATGGAGAAACTATAACCTCATATCATAGAATGAAAAAATTAAGAAAATAACTAAAAACATGTCATCATAATATATAATGGAATAAATAAAAAACATGTCCAATTCCCCAAAATAAGTAACACATCACATGTTATAGAAAATAATTTATCTAACATGCCACACAAGTCTAGAAGATATCAAAATGATCTACCATGGATTGATAAAACACAAATCATCCCAAAAATAAAATAAATTAATATTCCAATCTTGTCTCAAGTATCATCCTGATCCCATATATTGACTTCATCCAATATATCCAGATGATCCATCCAATAATAGGCCTCTACCAAACCTATACCATTAATCATGAGGTCTTATCATGGATCAATATGTTTGTGATATCATAGTAGGGTTTGATTAAGAATAAATATGACACTACCAATGGTATCCCAAACATAACCACCAAATAAAATTTATGAACAATGTGATATGAATACAATAATTAAAAAACAATGTTGGTATGAAAAAATACTCATCATCGACCCTCAGGTTCTAATGTGACATCCATTATCCACCGTACTTGCCTTAGCCAATGCTAGACTGTCTCTGATCAAGTATCATAACCATATATCATTGAGTATAATAGAACCCAACTCAAAATGACCATCATATATTATATCATGGGGAATATTTACCCACCTCTAATGACATTATTTATCATATCATAGGTAAAGGAGCATTCCCTATATATTTCATATATCATTCTTGGGAGGAATAACACCCCAGATCTATATCTTAAATATCATACTTGGGGTGAATGTATCTGGCCCTTAATATTTAATATATCATCCTAGGTTGGATTATTCCTATCTATTATATATCATATATCATATCTATGGAAATAGAGCTCGCTCGTTATATATCATATATCATACATGAGAGGAATGATTCCCACCCCATATATCTCATATATCAATCTTGAGGGGGGAGGATCCCCACCCATATATCTCATGTACCATACTTGAGGAGGGGGTGGAACCAATTTTATATATCTCATATCTCATATTGGGGGAAAACTTTCCCACATATATATCTCAAATATCATATCAAATGGGTTGTCCACTCACCTGAACCCATAACACGTCATCTAGGTTGTCCTA
Organism: Viscum album; assembly: GCA_963277665.1. Classification (NCBI taxonomy): domain Eukaryota; kingdom Viridiplantae; phylum Streptophyta; class Magnoliopsida; order Santalales; family Viscaceae; genus Viscum; species Viscum album. The sequence goes on along the minus strand of OY728161.1, from coordinate 1,541,063,768 downwards.
TAAAGTAAAAAACCTATTTTCAACACCAAAATATTAATGTTATATCACTATAATATCCTCCCTAAATTAACCCTCTCTATATTAAACATGATATTGGGGAACCCACTAGGTCACCATGCTCCCCCATTATTCAGACACCCTACATGCGTTCAGTTTTCCCATTCCCAACTCTCAATTCAAAACTCTCCACTCATAGGGCATATCAACCCTCATGGTGTATATGATAAATACATGGATTGATCAAACACACTATAAATATGGTATATTAATTACACTATAGAGATATCATACATACCATCATAGTTATAAATTCATTCTAGGTAGATCCTCTCATTGAACCAACATTCTAACCCTTTACAAGGTATCCCCACAAGAATACACACATATATATGGAGGAGGTATGATCACCCCCCACACTATTCAAATATACATAAGGATATAATTTACTCTATTATATCCATGTGACCTACCCCTAGTTCAAACATTTCAACTCTATGACCCTCCCATACTTGGATTAGATCAGAGGAATATATATCAACGTACACCATGATCATTCGTTTCATTTCTACGCCTTTAGTGTTTTTATATTCCATAACACATTTTTATTGATTAAGTATTAAAAACTAATGTACAAAATACCAAAATTTTAACACCCCAAGCTTCCACGGTACGCTTCTCTTTGAATAATACAGTAGTGTGTGTTGTACGCAACTTCGAGTTCTAACACACACCATAACCAATCAAACTAGCCGTTATAAATATTAATACCCACTTTTTGAGGTTTTATACATTTTATATTTCAAAATTTACTTCATATTTGGATTTGGAATATCAAAATTATCTTAGGGTGAATTTTTGGTACTTTTCTGATAACTTTCATATTTTGATGAATAGTGAAAATTACTAAATTTTAATTAAAAACAACTTTTTTAATCGAAATAATTAATAGTGATAAATTATGAATTTGAGTGATTTTAAAGTATATATAGAATATATTTTTACCATTTAATACAATTTTGGTCATTGGATGTAATTTCACATTTAAACCGGATGTAAACAAGTGTCAATCTTTTGATAGTTATTATTTCTTAAAAACACGCTTTTTGTTTTGACAGAGGGAATTAATTTTAAATTAATTTCTGCCACTTATGTGTTTTGAATTTAGAAAAATGGATTCCATATTTAGAATCAGTAGGTCCAAGTTATGTAAATAGGTAACTTTTATTTTTAGACATTTTGAATAATTACTTCGGTAAATATTTTATTTACCATGGTTAAAGGGTAAATCCGGTAAATAAGGGTAAAAATAATATTATAATAAAAATTAATTACCCTAAAATGTGTTCTAATCCTATTGGTTGATACATTTCCGACCATGGTCATATTTGGGTCGATTTTGGGACATCATGGATCCACTTGTAAGTGATAATGACACTTTATATTAATTAAGTTAAAGTAAATACAAAAACGACTTAAGCATATATCTTTTAGAAAAACAATTTTTACATAGAGTTATATATGTTATATTTTTTAATATTAATATTCATTAGAAATTTAAAAATATTTCCTACATAATTTTATTTTATTTATAATTTTTAGACACTGAATAATTAAATTTATTTATGACACAATAATGATGCAGTATTTTCCTTATTAATGAAGGAATCAAATAATTAGTATTATAAATGTTAAAATAAATATAATTTGAAAGTTTTGATGCCATACACGAATTTTATTGGTCAATATGACATGTTATGATTTCTTAAATTAATTTTTTTCGAATTAATAAAGTTTTTAAGACTTTAACAAAAATAAATTATTAAATATTGTCAAAATTGACATAAATGAGTTTTTAAAAAAATATTATATTATTAATTGATATTCTATTCATAAAAATATATGATTTGGAAACAGTACTTATATAATGATAGGTGTATCATTAATGGACCACGTGGGGGTCTCTTTGATGTATATAGTAAGTTTATTAACTATATAATATATAAATACAAAGAGACGTGGTAAATGTCAGACTAATTAACTAAGAGTTAAAACTAAAAGATAAGGTTAATAAAGTAGCCCAAACCTATCTAAAACCTATTAATTGAGTATTTTTCGACATATACCCATCTTAACCTTTAAATAATACACTTTTTATCCATTATAAATCGAATATGAATTTATTATAAAATAATATATCTACCTTTTCCTAAGGTGCCCATCACCCCTCTTATAAAAGGGCACTTCCCCTTCCCTATAATTCACACCTTCAAAGCCTTCTGTATCAGACAAAACCTGACCAAATATTCTCTCAACTTCCCTCACTTCAACATAGAGGCATTATTTTGATCATAAATCCAACCTAAGGATCCATTTTGATCAAATCAAAAGGAAGAACCCGAAGAAGAGGTAATGTTTTCACCACCCTCTTTCAAGTTCCTTTCTTCTTCAACTTATTCTTTCTTTGTTTTTTCCCATTCTAAAATAATAACTCCAGTATATTCTATATAATTTGATGTTATTATAAATATGGTACAACTATATTCATTATTCTATCCATCCTTTGAATGACATGTCACCATACGTGCGTACATACGGCTTACCGTCTCCACGTCATGGTGTAATTGTTATTCAAAACATTATTATTTGGATGGGTATGATAATGATGTGTAATTGATTTAAATAATAAATATAACATGATAATTATTCTTTATATATGATATACCATCCAATTATATATTATTTTAATATCAAAAGAATGATATTGTCGCTTGTGCGTACGTACGGACTACCATCTCCACAAACGCGATGAGATTCATTCCACATCGTATCCATGTAAGTATAATTCTCATTTGATGATTAAAAATAATGTTTAAGGACTTTATATCATTATTTATATGAATAAGATACAAACTATCCATAACAAACACAACTTATGTAACAAAACATATAAAAGAAAATGATTAAGTTAACACCTGAAATGACGATAATACTAAGATATTATTAACAAAGCAATGTTAAAGGATCATATATGATATAATATTAATGTATATGATTATTGTATAATTTAATAACAATTATTTCACCATTATACATTAGGTTAACCTACCCTCAACCAAGGAAAAGTACAAGGTAAGGGGTTTTCATCTCACTCCTTATTCCCGTGAGATTCTTGCCATATTGCCACTATTACCTTTTGTGTGGTGTATGTACTGCCCATAATTGTATTACTTTTGTAATACACTTTAATTTATGTGTATTTACATATTAATTTTATGATACCTCTTTCATGGGGTTTATGTTTCATAAGTTACCAAATTAGTAAGGGTTAATTTCATAATCTCTTTATTATCTGAGGTTGTTTTTACATAAGTATCTAATGGAACATATTTATTATCCATGTCCATATTTCATGAAAGAGTTTTCAAAGGGATTGTTTTAAGGAAATTTTTTACACAAAACATCATTTCAAATGTTTTAAATATTTATTCTTCTAAATCTTTCTCATTAATATCCATGTCTTCAAAAAAAATTTAAGGATTTATTTATATGGACGTGAATGTTTTTAAAATTTTAATTCCTTTAAAAGGTTTCAAAGTGGTATGGGACACTTTGATTAAAAAATGTCTTTAAATTTATTCCTTTATAAATTGTGTGACTTTTAAATTTTTTCATGAAAAAAGGATATTTCTCTCAAAGAGTTTTAAAAATCATTTTCATCTATGTCAACATCCTTTGATAGATTTTAAGATTATTTGAAGTTGATTTGTTATGATACAAAACTTACATATTTTATTGAAGGTTTTGTGATATGTTTGACTGTGGATGTGTTATTTTTATACCATTCATGGTTTATGGAGAAAGTATTTACATTCCGTATGCTAGTTTTAATACGAATATTTATGTTATGTTTAAACCTATTCATATGAGGAATGCATTGGACTTAGTAAGTGACGGGTGGAGCCATCTATAGCTCCTCGATGCATCAGTAGGTATCATGAGACAAACTAGTGTATTGGCACAAGGCCTTGATAAAATATTATTTGTATTCTTGGCACAAGTCCTTGACTATGTGGTTATGATAGTCTTGCATTATGCATTCAATCTTTATGAAAGTGGTTAGTGATATTGCATGTGATTATTCGACTAGTAGAATATCCATGTGAATAATTAAATGGAATTAATTCATTGTATTTTTTCCATATTATTTTGAAGTTCAAGTTTAAAAGGATTTTGTTTTAGTTATACATTTCCTTATATGTTTATGCTTATTTATGAAAGTTTCTGCTGTATTGTTATCCTTACTGAGCATCTGAGCTCACCCCTTTCTATGTTTTATTCTTCCCAGGATTCCAAGAAGTGTATTGTGATTGATATACAGGGTTAATCCAAGGGATAATGGTGTTTGTGAAGGATTATTTATGTTGTTTTTTATGTTAAGAAGTGTAATGTAACATTCATGTATGTAATCTATTTTCCAAGACTGCTAAACCGATCGGTCCTTCGGGACTTGATTCCTTGTAATCATATCAATGTATTAAAATAATGAACCTACTCTGGGTAACTGGGGTCGGGGCATTACAGTTGGTATCAGAGGAAGTTTAGAAATAACCTTGGAAACTAGATTTAGATAAACTCTGATTAGAGCACATAGCCCTAAGATAGACTTTGAGGATTAGTATAGAAGAACTTCCTAGAATTTTGGTATTGTAGATATTTTGTGAGTTTTCTAAGCAATACATCCTGGTCTAGATATGAGCAGGTTGAGGCGGCTCTGGCACAGATGTACCTAGGGGTAAAACCTGAAAACACCACTTTGATCTAGACTCGAACAGGAAATGGTGCATGACAATGAGCCTTGCTGCACTCTTGGTTACAACACTCCCAGTGGATATGCTAAGGATAATTATCATTTTCATTACAAACCATTATGAAGGGTTTATGAGTATATACTTCCTCAAAGAATACATTTTTATGGATTATATCCATAAATTGTTTAATTTATGTTAAGTGTTTTACAAGTTTGGGATTAGGTATTTCTATTCATAAACTAATATAGTGTATGCCATTGTTTAGAAATGGTTCCCAGTAGAAGGAATGTGAACTCCAACAATATGTATGATCCAAAGAGTAAGAAGGATCATATCATTCATGGTATTAAGACAACATTTAGAAGGGAAATTGTCTCCCATGTATTCTCAACATATGAAGAAATAGTATCATATGTTAAAAATATAAGTAAAAAATTCCTTGAGTCTAAAGGATTTGAAGGGAAGCAAGAGAATAAAAGGATGGAAGAGAGAAAGATGGATAAAAGGAAGAGGGAAAAGAATAATTTTCCCATATGTGATAACTGTGGGAAGAAACACCCTGGAACTTTCCTAAAGGGAATAGTAGTTTATTAAGTGTGGAGAAAAAGGACACCATGTATGTGACTACAATGGTAAGAAAAAGGTTTAAAATGTAAAATGCTTCATCTACAAGGAGTTGGGACACTACGCGAACCAATGTACAAATCCTTAGAGTATTCCACAAATGATGTTATTGGATAATAATCAAGTTATTATACTACCACAAATGAGGATGAATGATTAGAGTTATTATGTTGTTATTAAATAATTATGTCATTTGAGTGTTGTATCAACGATGTACTGGTTATAATAATTATGGATTATATAAGGATTGTACTGCAGTACTATTTCATTAAGGACTTGAGATTATGTGGAACTATGAAAAGTGACTTAATAGCAGGTTAAATTTTTGGAAAATATATGGTTTATAGAAAGATAAACCATAATATGGTTCTGATACTGAGGTAGTAATACATGTTTGATTTGGATAAATTATATTGGATATTCTTGACTACCTTGAAACTGATTAATAATTTGTATATTCCATCATTGTTTGAGTTTACAACATTTTTAGATATAAGGAGTATATTCAGTATTCTATAATGAATAAGGAAGCATGAATGTAATCAATAAGGTTTTATGGTAATTCAGGATGTTGCAGTTTTTTAAAAGAATACATGATGAAGTTGTTCACATGTTATTACATGGAAAAAAGGATCTTCATTGTGTTTGACTTCCTTATAAATTTTTTACAGTGAGTTTGGATAGTAGTATTTTGGATAAGTCTAAATGTTGGAATGGATTAAGTTTGAAAGGTTATTTTTGGATTTTTATAAAAGGACAAAACACAGACCGTGTGACAACCCGTCATGTCGGACAAAGCTATGGGATTCGAACCCACAACTATTGTGTGATTGGGATTTATTGCCTACCACTAGACTACGTGAAGTTCCTGGATGGTATAATGTAGTTTTTTTAAATGGTATAATATGTTAATTATAAATTCATTATATTTGGAACCCTATACAAATAGGATAAATAGAGTATTTTTTTAGTTGTATTATGTTTTGGAGTGAAAGGTGAGTTTGTGGTAAAAATTTATTAATGGATAAAACTCTAATTATAAAGTAGGTATATCTCCTTATGATCTTATCCAATCTCATAAATAATTTCCTCAACATTAAGAAAATGAACTTAGAATAAAAACGTTGTCCTAGATGGTACCTTAGATCATCACAAATTTATGGCTTTGTGATTGTTGGCCTTTTCATAACCATGTTCTCTACCACTCTCCATCAGATATTGATGGTTATATTTCTCTTCCATATCCATGTTTTCCTATATGGAACCCTATTATGTGTTATTTTCAGTAACCTTAATACTTACCACTCTTTATTTTAAATAGAGGCCTCATTAATCCATTTTTCGATGTGGGATTTCAACTAAGATATTTTGAAATGTCAACCCCAAGTTTCCAATACTGAACATAAATTGTGAGGACTCAATTTATGTAAGGAGGGTATAATGTAACACCTTAAGCTTCCATGGTATGCTTCTCTTTAAATAATACAGTAGCATGTTTCGTGCACAACTTTAAGTTGTAACACACACCATAACCAATCAAACTAGCCGCTATGAATAGTAATACCCACTTTTTGAAACTTTATACATTTTATCTTTCAAAATGGACTTCATTTTGGGATTCATAATATCGAAATTATCTTAGGGTGAATTTTTTGTACTTTTCTAATAACTTTCATATTTTGATGAATAGTGAAAATCACTACATTTTAATTAAAAACAACTTTTTTAATCGAAATAATTAACAGTGATAAATTATGAATTTGAGTGATTTTAAAGTATATTTAAAATATATTATTACCATTTAATACAATTTTGGTCATTGGATGTAATTTCACATTTAAACCGGATGTAAACAAGTGTCAATCTTTTGATAGTTATTATTTCTTCAAAACACGCTTTTTGTTTTGACAGTGGGAATTAATTTTAAATTAATTTCTGCCACTTCTGTGTTTTGAATTTAAAAAAAATGGATTCAATATTTATAATCAGGAGGTCTGAATTGTGTAAATAGGTAACTTTTATTTTTAGAAATTTTGAATAATTACTTTGGTACATATTTTATTTACCATGGTTAAAGGGTAAATCCGGTAAATAAGGGTAAAAAATAATATTATAATAATAATTAATTACCCTAAAATGTGTCCTAACCCTATTTTTTGATACATGTCCGACCATGGTCATCTTTGGATCGATTTTGGGACCCCATGGATCCACTTGTAAGTGATAATGACACTTTATATTAATTAAGTTAAAGTAAATACAAAAATGACTTAAGCATATATCTTTTAGAAAAACAATTTTTACATAAGGTTATATATGTTATATTTTCGACTAAAATATTCATTAGAAAGGTAAAATTATTTCCTACATAATTTTATTTTATTTATAATTTTTAGACACTTAATAATTAAATTCATTTATGACACAATAATGATTCAGTATTTTCATTATTAATGAAAGAATCAAATAATTAGAATTATAAATGTTAAAATAAATATAATTTGAAATTTTTGAGGCCATACACGAATTTTATTGGTTAATATGATATGTTAGGATTTCTTAAATGAATTTTTTTTGAATTATTAAATTTTTTAAAACTTTAACAAAAATAAATTATTAAATATTGTCAAAGTTGACATAAATGAGTTTTTAAAACAAATATTATATTATTAATTTATATTCTATTCCTAAAGATCTAAGGTTCATCCAAATGACTTATATCATGATAGGTGTATCATTAATGTACTACTTGGGGGTATCTTGGATGTATATAGTAAGTTTATAACTATATAATATAAAAATACAAAGAGACATGGTAAATGTAAAACTAATTAACTAAGAGTTAAAACTAAAAGATAAGGTTACTAAAGTGACCCAAACCTGTCTAAAACCTATTGGTTGAGTGGTTTTCGACCTATCCCCACCTTAACCTTTAAATAATACACTTTTTATCCATTAGAAACCGAATAAGAATTTATTATAAAATAATATTTCTAGCTTTTCCTAAGGTGCCCCTCACCCCTCTTATAAAAGGGAACTCCCCCTTCCCTCTAATTCACACCTTCAAAGCCTTTTTTCTCAGCAAAACCCAGCCCAAATATTCTATAAACTTCCCTCACTTCATCCTAGATGCCTTAGTTTGATCATAAATCCAACCTAGGAAGCCCTTTTGATCAAATCAAAAGGAAGAACCCGAAGAAGAGGTAATGTTTTCACCACCCTCTTTCAAGTTCCTTTCTTCTTCAACTTCTTCTTTATTTGTTTTTCAGATTCTAAAATAATAACTCCAGTATCTTCTATATATTTTGATGTTATTATAAATATGGTACAACCATATTCAGTATTCTATCCATACTTTGAATGACATGTCACCATACGTGCGTACGTACTGCTTACCGTCTCCACGTCGTGCTGTAATTGTTATTCAAAACATTATTATATGGATGGGTATGATAATGATGTATAATTGATTTAAATAATTAATATAACATTATAATTATTCTGTATATATGATATACCATCCAATTATATATTATTTTAATATCAAAATAATGATATTGTCACTCGTGTGTACGTACAGACTACCGTTTCCACGAACGCGATGAGATTCATTCCTCATCGTATCCATGCAAGTCTAATTCTCATTTGATGATTAAAAATAATTTTTAAGGACTTAATATAATTATTTATATGAATAATATACAACCTATCCATAACAAACACGACTTACGTAACAAAACATATAAAAGAAAACGAGTAGGTTAACACCCAAAATGACGATAATACTAATATTTTTTTAACAAAGCAATATTAAAAGATCATATATGATATCATATTATTGTATATGATTCATGTATAATTTAATAACAATTATTTCACCATAATATAGGAGGCTAACCTACCCTCAACCAAGGAAAAGTACAAGGTAAGGGGTTTTCATCTCACTCCTTATTCCCGTGAGATTCATGACATATTGCCACTACTACCTTTTTTTTGGTGTATGTACTACCCGTAATTGTATTCTTTGTGTAATGCAATTTAATTTATGTTCATATACATATTCATTGTATGATTCCTCTTTCATGAGGTGTATGTTTCGTAAGTTACCAAATTGGTAAGGGTTAATTTCACAATCTCTTTATTATCCGAGGTTGTTTTTATGTAAGTATCTAATGGGACATATTTATTATCCATGTCCATGTTTCATGAAAGAGTTTTCAAAGGGATTATTTTAAGGCACTTTTTTACAAAAAACATCATTTCAAATGTTTTAAATATTTATTCTTCTAAATGTTTCTCATTAATGTCCACGTCTTCAAAATGGTTTTTAAGGATTTATTTATATGGACATGAATGTTTTTAAAATGTTAATTTCTTTCAAAAGTTTCAAAGTTTTATGGGAAACTTTTATTCAAAAATATCTTTAAATATATTCATTTCTAAATTGTGTGACTTTTAAATGTTTTCATGAAAAAGGTATATTTCTCTCAAAGAGTTTTACAAATCATTTTCATCTATGTCAACATCCTTTGATGGATTTTAAGCTTATTTGAAGTTGATTTATTATGATACAAAACTTACTTATTTTATGAAAGGTTTTGTGATATGTTTGACTGTGGATTTGTTATTTTTATAACATTCATGGTTTATTGAGAAAGTATTGACATTATGTATGCTAGTTTTAATACGAATGTTTATGTTATGTTTAAACCTATTCATATGAGGAATGAATTAGACTTAGTAAGTGATGAGTGGAGCCCACTATAGCTCCTCAATCCATCAGTAGGTGTCATGAGACAAACTAGTTTCTTGGCACAAGGCCATGACAAAATCTTATTTGTAGTCTTGGCACAAGGCCTTGACTATGTGGTTATGATAGTCTCACATTATGCATTCCATCATTATGAAAGTGGTTAGTGATATTTCATGTGATTATTCGACGAGTAGAATAATCATGTGAATAAGTAAATATAATTACTTCATTATATTGTTTCCATATTATGCTGAAGTTCAAGTTTAAAAAGCTTATGTTTTAGTTATACATTACCTTATCTGTTTATGCTTATATATGAATGTTTCTGTTGTATTGTTATCATTACTGAGCATCTTAGCTCACCCCTTTCTATGTTTTATTTTTCCCAGGATTCCAAGAAGTGTATTTTGATTGATATGTAGGGTTAATCCAAGGGATAATGGTGTTCTTGAAGGATTATTTATGTTTTATTGTATGTTAAGAAGTGTAATGTAGCATTCATGTATGTAATCTATTTTCCAAGACTACTAAACCGATCGGTCCTTCGGGGCTTGATTCCTTGTAATCATGCCAATGTATTAAAATAATGCACTAACTCTTGGTAACTGGGGTCAGGGTTTTACAAAAATAGTATCCAAGGGTTTATTGTGTCCTAATACAGTTCATTCTACTAAGTGAAGTTTAAAGGAAGTGATGCATTTTTAATTTGAGTTCAATAACACATGAGTGGGTAGACTGTGTTTCACGTGATACATAATAAAATAATAACCTTTATATAGATTATTATGGATATCTTACCTCATTTAGAGTTATTCACTTTATAATAAAGTCTTGGATGCCATCATTGATTCTCATCAAACCTTATCCCTCCATCATCCACTAACGTAAAGCCCTAACTCAATCAATAAAAATTTTATAATTGAAAAAAAAAATCATTCTATTAATTCATTAAATATTTAATATAGTAATTAATATTTTTCTAATAAATGATGACCCACTCACTATGTGATCTCTTATAACCAACACCATAAGAAAAGGGGTGTGTACCACCCCAAGTATCCATCCCTGAATTTAACAGACAAAACCCCCAATTTCTTATTTTATTGAATCTTTTAATCTCACCCAAAAAAATTTAAAATAATTATATTATTTAGGTTCCTAATATAACTATTTTAATCTATATAAGAAATAGTCTGATCATCCTCCTAGTATCTCCTTTAGAAAATATATGAAAAACTCCCCATCATTAAGGATGATTCCACCATGATGTGGTGGAATCAACTCTAAAACCCCTTGATAAAAATTCAAAAAAAAATAGTGAGGAAAAAGAAAATAAATATAGGATAAACCAAATAATAGTGATATATTTACCACATCTAGACACGTAGATCAAATGGAACTCAAAGTCATCAAGAATAGTGAGAGATCCCACTTGGAGTCAATGAGAGGGGTAAGAGAACTCTACAAGATGAGTTTATCATTAATATGGTTTAAAATACCATAATTTCTATTTTATAATGTTTTCCCAACTTAAATAAACATTTTAGTCATTATTTTAAATAATCTAGAAAATCTCATCAGAGTGAAAATTTGACATTCATCAGGACCCATACTCATAGAAAAGTTAAATAAAGTTTCACTTACAAAAAAAGTTACCCTTACTCATATAGAGTATTCCCATACATAGGCTATATTTCAACACAACTATGGATTAACCTTACTCAAAAAAATATGTTACACCAAATGAGGTAGCACTTAATAAAAATATACACTTACTCATTTTCTATTTCAAATTTTTACTCTTAATCATACAGGGTTACTTCGAAGTTACCCATACTCATTTTCCTTTTCTAATTAGTTACTCTTAATTTTAGGAAAAGTTACTATTAATAAAAAATTTCCATTACTAAGTTTATTTTCCAAATTATTACTCGTACACATACTATAGGACACTTAAATATTCTAACATAGCCATTTTTTTACCAGTCACTATAAAAAATTACTATTATTAACTACAAAAAGAGTTATACATTTTTTTTCTTTTACAAATTTCCATAAATCACTCGCTAAACCCAACCCACCACCACCCATAAAACATTAAAAATTTATTTTATCCCTTAGAAACATTTTAAGAACAATAAATTATAGAATATTCATGATGGAAAACACTATAACATAATTTTATAAAAAATAAAATAACTGATCCATGACCAAATGTTTAGTCATGTTCCCTAACCTATATTGATACCCTGGTGCCACTATGAGGTTCCAATAAACCTGGATGTGCCAAATTTCAACCCAACTCACCATTCCTAAACATGAATTCTCACATAACATCCCTAAATAATTTATTGTATAGTTTTAAACTAAAAAATTATATTTAACTGAAAAAATTTAACAAATTCAAGTTTTTGGAAAAAGGAAAAAAAATCCCACATTTAGACAGGTCCAAGATGTTATATAAAACACTTAATTTTGGTCTTTTAGAACATTTCATGTGTCTCCATGATAAATAATTCAATTTTATATATCAAAAATTAATTGAAGATCATTTTTCTATAGTTTGATAACAATATGAGATTGATTTCTTAGTTTTGAGTATGTTACAAATTTTTTAAACTAAAATATTATATTTAAATAGTAAACATGTATTTTAGATAATTTTAAATATTCCATATATTAGAATGAAGAATAATTTATTTCTACATATCAGAAATCAAAAAATACTTATTTTACAAAACTTGCATCAAATTCAGAGAATGTTTTCTTGATTTTAGAATGTGATGAGGAAATATAACTTTGATAACATTTATAATGGAAATATACACTTTAGGTTATTTTAATCAATCCCCCTTTTGAAATGATGTGTGGTTTATTAATAAAGGTAAAAAATAAATAAAAAAATATTTCTAGAATTTCATGACACTCTACTCCTATTTTCTTGGTTTTTGGGAAAGTGATACACATTTCAAACTAAATTATCACATTTAAATTGAAAATATGTAGTTTTAGTCTATTTGACCACACCGAGTATCAAAATGGTAATTCTTTACTACAATTTAAAAAACTAATTGAATATTTTTTTCTTATAGTTTCATGATAATCTTATTTTTTCTTAATTTTGAGTATGTGACAAGTATTTTTAACAGAAATATAACTTTTATATTGAAAACACCCACTTTATGACATTTCAACCATACCAAGTGTTAGAATGTGTTTTTGTTCATTATTAAATGCTGAAAATTAATTAAGGATAATTTTTCTATATTTTAACAAATATAAGAATGCATTTACTTAGTTTTAAGAATGTGACATGTCTTTATAACTTATAAATAACTAAAAATGGAAAAATTGAATTTTGTTCATTCCAACCAGATCATGCTTCAGAATGATAAGAGGTTCATTCTTAAAAATAAAAAATGAATCAGTGATAATTAATCAAGAGTTTCATGCCATTATTATCTCATTTTTTCATTCTGAATCATGAATATGGAACCAATTAGACACAATCTAACAAATTTTTCTCATTATGGTAAAGTGGAACACTTATAATAAATACAAGTCTTATATGAATAGAAAATTCATCAAATTGAAAAAGGGGAATTTATACTTATAAATAGTGAATTATGGATTTCATTTTATTATATTTAAATAATTAAATAATTTTTTATTATGTTCAAATCATACACTAAAATTTTACAAGACACGTCAAAGTTTTGATAAATATATAACCCATTTTAGGTCCCCTTTCTCCATATATTGATTTATTTTTTACATAGAATGTTTATCCTTAATTAAGTATTTTTTTATTATAATATAATAAAATTCATGTATTCAAAATAAAATTCACTAAAAACTCATATAATATTATAGAATTAGTTGGGAAAAATAATTCCTTCGAAATAATATAATGAAACTCGACATTTTTCCTCAACTAGAATCAAATTACACTAACGGTGTATCATATTAAAATGTTCTATATAAAGTAGATTAAGTTATTAATTGATTATGAGTCAATTATTGAATTACATTTTTATTTAATCACAGTGCATATAATAATATTGATTGATTTGATATAGAGAAACAAAACAAAACACAAAAAATATCATGGTACTACATAGTCCTTCTTATTAAATGATAAAAAACAATGATAAATTGGGTGCTTTTATGAGTGATAAGTAAGAGGAAAGATAAAGGTCCCCATTATCAATAGTAAAAAAACATTAATAAAATCACCACCTTTATTAGCACTTTTCTTAGCACTGGGAAATGATGTCTTTGTTAGTGTTTTTTAGTGCTGATAAAAGGGGGGGTTTATCAATGCTTTCCTTAGAGCTAATAAAAGGTTTCCTTTAATGTGTGTGTGTAACTATATATTATAAACCATATTTTAATTTATAAATATATTTATAATAATTTATATAAAATATAGTTGCGTATATATGATTTATACAATAAAAAATATGTATTTAAAATTAACATAAAATATATGTACTGAAAACGGTTTTAAAATAATTAAAAAATAATATTAATTAATAATTTTATAATTTTTATTTATTAATAGATATTTAATAACAATTTGGTGATATGAAATATTTGAAAAATGATTTATATATTAAGATATGTTGAAAACATGACTTGAACTTCAAACTATGATAACATTTAATTCTGGAGTCCATTTGTGGTCTACTATATATCAAGTTGAAGCATGTGAATATATATACAGAAAATTAATTAGAGAGTACTATTGGCATTTTTTTAGATCAAAAAATTCCATGAAGGCAATCAAAACTGATTTTTTATATGTGATACCCTAATTTTTTAATATTTTATGGAGTTTAATGTTCTTTTCAGAGGGTATTAATAGATTTTTTTAGTAGAGACTAAATTTATTCCTAGAGGTCACACAGACATAAATTTATTTAGAATAAGTATGAAATTTCTAAATACATTATAAAAAAATTATATATAAATATAAAATTATACATGTGTGTGTGTGTGAATATATAAATATATATGTAAATATTTAAAAATGTAAATATATAAATATACAATTATATGTGAATATATAAATATACAATTATATGTGAATATATAAATCTATATATAAAAATAAAAACATGTTTTATAAATATATTTTAAACAAAATATATAAGTACATTTAATTATATGAGTAAATATATAAATAATGAAATAATTAAGTATATATATATATATAAACAAATAGTTCATAAAATATTGAATAAATATAAAGCATGGAGTGGTAATGACGTTCTCTATGCATAATTAGGTGCCATGTTCAAATCCCTACACGTGTAGATGCTCGCATGGGTAGATTAGCAGTGGTGACAGGTGGGGTTGATCGTTGATAAAAGGCAGGGCTCGTGGGTTGGAGTTGTGGCATTAGTGAGCACTGATAAAGAGTAGGTTCCTGGGATGGAGTGGGTGTCATGAGAAGGGGGGATGAAAAAGGTATAGGTGGGTAGCTCAAATATTTTTTAAAAATATTTCAATGATGATATACATATTCTTTATGTGAGCTTTTTTAGCACTGATAAATGGTTATTTATAAGCGCTAAAATAAATGCTAATAAAGGCTCCTTTATTGGTGCTAGATAAAATGGGTTGATAAACAGATACTTTAATAACACTTCTTTTAACACTGATGAATGAGGACATTATCAGAAATTTGTATAGCATTGATAAAAAAGTACTCTATTTAAATAACAAGACTATAGATATTACCTTTTAATGGATGAAAAAGGCTTTTAATAGTGCTAAAAAAATAAATGTTAATCAAAATTCTGATAAAGTCCCCCTTATCAGTGTTATTTTAGTGCGGATAAATGCCTAGCTTATTGCAAGTGTGTTGTTAATATAATAGCACACCCAAAAAAATAGTAATTTCAAACAATGATATATAAATTTAATTGAAATCATGAATAAAAAAATGTTCTCCCATGGTATATACAAAAAAACACTTCTATATACATTTCAAAAAATTTTATATATGATTACATTTACAATTATCCAATAAAAATTTAAAAACACTAATATTTCATATTTTTACACCCATGATCC
Organism: Viscum album; assembly: GCA_963277665.1. Taxonomy (NCBI): domain Eukaryota; kingdom Viridiplantae; phylum Streptophyta; class Magnoliopsida; order Santalales; family Viscaceae; genus Viscum; species Viscum album. The sequence goes on along the minus strand of OY728161.1, from coordinate 1,541,047,502 downwards.
CCAATCAAAAATTTCCAAAAATAGTATCACTTTCCCAAAAAATAATCTCAACTCAAGAAAAATATTCCTCCTATATAATAGAATGAATATTATGTTAGTAATACTATAAAGAAATAAATTAAACATTAATATTAAATAATAAATTAATAAAATGTAAATTTTTAATAAATAATACACGTTTGGAGTTATACTGGTCACACCGTGGATCATATTTAGATGGTGTTAATTCATACACATCACAGATTAGTTATGGATTATTTTCCTAAAATATTAAAACAATCCAAATGTTTTTTATCAGTTTTTAGTATGTCGCTTGTTCTATTACTAAAATTAATGTCAATTTAAAATAATGACACATTTGAAGTTATAACAGTCACACTGTGCATCGGATTGAAGTGCGGATAATTTCTACCAGTCACAAATTATTGATGGATTGTTTTCCTAAAGTATAAAAATAATCTGAATAAATTTTCTTAGTTTTCAGAATGCTAGTTTTGTTTTTTTACTAAAATGTCACTTCAAATAGGAAACAAGCATTTTGATTCATAATGTTCATATCGTGCATTATTTTGATGTGAGACTACTTAATATATGTCATAAATGACTTATGAATCACTTTCCTAAATTATCAACACAATCAGAGTGTGTTTTCTTAGTTTTCAAAGAGTGACGCATTTTGAACTAAAATATCAATTTTAAACTGATAATAGACACATTTAGTCATATCAGTCACACCATGCATCGTATTGATGTGATATTGATTCATATATGTAAAAATGACTCAAGGATAGTTTTCTTAAAGTATGAAAACAATCATAATGTTTTTCCTAGTTTTCAGTATGTCACGTGTTCTTCTTTACTTAAATTAAAGTCAATTTTAAATAAAAAGACACATTGGGAGTCATAGCGGTCACATCGTACTTTGGATTGAGTTTCATTTGACCCCTATACATCACAAATTACTCATGGTTCGTTTTTATAAATTATCAAAATAATATGAACGTTTTTTATCTGTTTTCAATATGTCACTTGTTTTTTTTACTAAAATTAATATCAATTTTAAATAAAAATATACACTTTGAGTTATATTGGCCACAATGTGCATCATATTGAGGTGTGGTTGATTCCTACACATCAAAAATGACTTATAGATCATTTTTATAATGTATAAAAACAACATGAATTTGTTTTCTTAGTTTTTAGTATGTCAATTTTGTTTACTTACTAAAATGCCATTTCAAACTGGAAACATACATTTTGAGTCATACCGATCGCATCGTGCATTGATTTTATGTGAAACTTCTTCATACATGTCACAAATTACTTATGAATTATTTTCCTAAATTATAAATAAAATCAGAGTGTGTTTTCTTGGATTTCATAAAGTGGCATGTTTTAAATAAAAATGTTAATTTTAAAATAATAACGGACACTTTTAGTCATACCGGTCACACCGCGTGTCGAATTGAGTTGTGGTTGATTTATACATGTAAAAAATGACTCATGGATCATTTTTCTAAAATATCAAAACAATATGAATGCATTTTCTTAGTTTTGAGTATGTCACTTTTTCTTTTTACTTAAATTAATGTCAATTTTAAATAAAAGACACACTTAGAGTCATATCGGTCACATCGTGATTCGGATTGAGGTGTATTTGAATCCTACAATTCACAAATGACTCATGGATCATTTTCCTAAATTATCAAAATAATATGACTTTATTTTATTGGTTTTCAATTTTTCACTTGTTCTCCTTACATAAATTAATGTCAATTTTAAAATAAAAAGACACTCTTTGAGTCATAGTGGTCACATCGTGCATCATATTGAGGTTTGGTTGACTCTTACATGTCAAAAATGAATTATTGATCATTTTCCTAAAGTATCCAAACAATTTGAATGTTTTTTTAGCAGTTTTCATAATTCCAAAAAAAATTACTAAAATTAATGTAAATTTTTAGTAAATAGACACACTTAGAGTTATAATGGTCACATCATCCATCATATTGAGGTGATTTTGATTCCTACATGTTAAAAATGACTGTTGGATATTTTTCCTAAAGTATAAAAACAATACTAATTCATTTTTTTAGTTTTTATTATTTCACTTGTTCTTTCTACTAAAATTAATGTTAATTTTAAATAAATAGACACAGATGGAATTATACTAGTCACACCATGCATCATATTGAGATGTGTTTGATTCATACACATCAAAAATGACTTATTGATCATTTTCATAAATAATCAAAACAATCCTAATATGTTTTCTTGGTTTCTAGTATATTACTTTTTATTTTTACTAAAATTAATGTTAATTTTAAATAAAAATGGACAATTATAGTTATATCAGTCACATCATGTATCGGATTGAGGTGAGGTTGATTCCTACACATCAAAAATGACTTATGGATCAGTTTCCTAAAGTATCAAAATAATTTGAATTCATTTACTCAGTTTTTAGTATGTCACTTGTTCTTTTTACTGAAATTAATGTCAATTTTAAATAAATAGACACACTTGAAATTATATTAGTCACACAGTGCATCATATTGTTATGCGGTTGAATCATACATATAGAAAATGACTTGTGGATTATTTTCCTAAAGTATCAAAACATTCTAAATTTTTTTTCTCAATTTTCAGTATGTCACTTGTTCTTTTAACTAAAATTAATGTCAATTTTAAATAAATAGACACAATTTGATTTATAGCAGTGACACCATGTATCTGATTGATGTTCAGTTTACTCATACACATCAAAAATGACTTATGGGTCGGTTTCCTAATGTATCAAAACAATTTGACTGTGTTTTCATGGTTTTCAGTATGTCACTTGTTCTTTTTACAAAAATTAATGTCAATTTTAAATAAATAGACACACTTTTAGTTATACTGGTCACATTGTACATCAAATTGAGGTGTGTTTGACTCTTATTCATAAAAAATGACTCATAGATCATTTTAATAAATTATGAAAACAATCTGAATGTGTTTTCTCAGCTTTTAGTATGTCACCAATTCTTTATGTGAAAATTAATTTCAATTTTTAAAAAAAAAGACACTTTGATTCATACTGGGAACATATTTTATCAGATTGAGGTTTTTCTGATTCCTACATGTCAAAAATGACTTATGGACTATTTTATTAAACTATCAAAATAATCTAAATAGGTTTTCTTAGTTTTTAGTATATCAGTTGTCTTTTTTACTAAAAATTATTTTAATTTAAAATAAAAAAGAACCACTTTTAGTCATACCTGACACACCATGTGTTGGACTCATGTGTGGATGATTACCACACTTTCCAAAGTCTTTAAACAAACCTTACCTTCCAATTTTATCATGATTTACATTTTATTTCTTTCTCATATTGTCAACACTGCATATTGACTCAATGTTCTTAGATAAAAAACATTTCTCATTATTGAAAGTCAATAGAGTAGAGGAATCTCTAGTGCCCATTATATCATGATAATTCAACACAATGAGAAAATGAGATTCCTTTAATCTTATGGTTTTCAATGAGAAAGGGTTTTCATTTAAATAACATCAACTCTATGATGTTTTGGCAGCTTAAAAAAGAGAAGAAGTAAAAAACGTAAAGATCTATAAAAAATACAAAATAACTGTTAGATCAAAATGATAATAAAATTAACTTACAAATATTATATTAAATTATGATAAATTAACTAAATAAGTAGTATTAATTCACCTTTTCATGATGGTTTTGTATATTATTTACCCATTTCTTTGTTTTCATTATCTCAATTACAACCTCTAAGTCCAACAGCTTTGAACAAACCTCACCAACTCAAACAAAGGAATCTCCTTATATAATAAAACAATTATCATGTGATTAATACTAAAAATAATTAAATTAAACATAAATATGAAATAATTATCTACTTCTATAGATGTCACATCTTCACTCAATTTGTGTACATTCTTCTATCAGGTATGCTTCCCTTTTTTTCTAATAAAATATATATAGTCTTGTGAATATGAGTCTTTTCTATTGCCATAGTAGTACTAGAAAAATATAAATAAACATATTATTAATAAATATTTTAAATGAAATAGTAATTATCTTTGAAAATACATCTTTAGGGATTTTAGTTTGTTCATTTTCATGACTCATCCTAGTGGGGCCTGTGTCGTGACTCCCCAAGCCTCCCTCCAATAAGCCAGGGGCTAGTAACTAGCACCAAGTAGGTATATCACTAACATGGGAGGAATTTCCTATGTACCTATATGCATGCACCCATATCCAATCCCACAAAATGGTGAAATGTAAAAACCACTAAGTAAACAATGCATGGAGACCACTATATCCCATCCAAAAGAGTGTGATAGGAAATTAAAGCAAGTAATGTAAACTGGGGAAGAATAAAATCCCACTAAAAAGATTATGTAAACCAAAAGTCCAACCTATAAACAAAAGATACTATGACTACTGTATGTAGTTGTCAGAACACCTCGGCATTCATGATCTCACAAAGCTCTGTTTAGTCCTGGTCCACCTAGGACTTCATCAAAAGGTCACTCATTTGCACAATGAACAAAATATATGGGAAAATATTGTACATAGTTGAGTATAACAATAATCAGTAGGACACCCTGAAACCATGAATAAATATAAAAAAGTAAAGTACAGTCAACTCGACACAAGTATATGTCTACAAAATATATATAAATACCCAGATATACTCAATCTATATAGAAAGGGTTACACCACTTGTAGTGGGGTCACACGTCGTGACCCTTGACCCTGGGTACTACCCATGTACAATAGCTCATGTATTTAGAACATGTCATGTAGAAAAGGAGTACATGACATATCGTAGAGATCACACTTCGTTTCCTTCTATCTGAGGTTTGCTCGTGTACTCTATTCATGTGACAATACATGGTGTCAACCCATGTAACCTTTCTGTGTATGAGTACATGGGGTAGCCCATGTATTCAGTCTAGGCCATGCCGTGTGGTGGATTACACACCGTTTAGGAAGCACATATACTACACCCCATCCCCATGTACTTCCCAAAGTACACGTTGAGTGGTCTAATGATGAACACATTCCGTGTAGCCTGGTCTACACGTCATGTGTTCTAGAATTTCCAAAAATTCATCTTTTTCATCCCACTCACTTTACCCAATTGTCAGGTTCCACTTTGGTACTGGCTTCACCTCAAAAATAAATATTGATGTTGTTCTTAACACCCTAACACCCAAACGAAGGGTTTCGGGCCTTCATTTTTCTCAGAAAACTAATTAAATTAAATCCAACACATTTTACCTAAAGAACGATTTATCCCAAATCACTTTGATTCATCCTTCTTCATCATCATATCACCTCTATCAATTCTTCCTGATGTTGTATCTTCGATTTTGTATTGTTACACCAAGATACAAAGGCACAATGATCATCCGTTCAAAAACTGTTGAAGAATAAAGAATGCGTGCAAAAATCAGGGGAAAGAAAATGAAAAGGGAACAAATATGAGGAACAAACCTCAGTCGTCATTCATTCTAGCCCCTATCCATTCCAATAATAATGATTATTAATAAAAACACTGATCTCTATAATCAAACCCCATAAATCCTAAAAATTATAACCCATCCCACAAGTAACAATTGAATCGCGGATCAACCTATTTGTTGGTTGGTCCACATTCATTGTTGAATTCAAGAACAAGGAAGGAAATAAAAAATAATGCATCCTACCTGGGAATTGGATTGATCTATATTAAAGATAGATTACCACTGGTGAGATCCATAAAGAACATCATTCATCAGTCTTCGATCCATAGTTCTGTCATCACCCACCGAGATAAATCTTTAGGGTTTCCTCTCTAGAGCCTCTAGGGAATCATAAGGTTATTATCCTAACCCTGGATCCATTATTAATAGTTTATTTAAAAGAAAAATCATCACTACATCACTATGCTGATGAAAGAAAAAAATAAAATAAATTCTCAATTTAGTTTATTCATTAAAAATGGTCGTGACTACTTTTCATATTTGACTCGATCCAACCAATGTTTTGTCATTCCTATGGTAAAGACAGTTCTCTAAATTTAGAGGTTATCTTAGATTTTTTATATGGGAACCCATTTATAAGTTATTCCACTTTTTAGGGAAACTGCACATACGTGCTTTTTAATATTTTAATACATTTAAAACATTTGTCCCGGGCTCACCAGGCCTCAAAATCACATGCCTTCTCAACAAATAGTCTAAAATATAATCTATATAATATTTAAAAATAATACACAAAAAAAATATAAGGCATTACATTCTCCCCACCTTTTGGATTTACATCCCCAAAAATCCAAAACAAAACCTACTCAAAGGTATGTGGGTATTGTGCACGAATCTGAGCCTCTTTCTCCCATGTTCTCTCTTGGAGATTATTGTTCTGCCACCAGACATGCACCAAAGGATCGCTCGCTCATAAAGGATACTCTCATGTTTATCCTCAATCTCCACGAGGTAATCAAAAAAAGTCACTCCATCCTCTATGTCCAACTCACCCCAATAAATAATGTGTGATTGGTCATTCACGTACCTCCTCAGTTATGACACATGGAAGACGTCGTGTACCCGATTCAACTACAAGGGTAGAGCTAAGTTATGCACCACCTATACAACTATATGTAGTATCTGAAAAGGTTCAATAAACCTTACAGATAACATGCCTCCCTAGAGAAATCTTTGTAATCCCCGTCAAGGTGAAACCCAAAGGAACACATGGTCTCCTTCCTCAAACTCCAAGGGCCTCCATCACTTGTCAGCATGTGACTTCTGATAGCTCTGTGCAGTCTTTATCCACTCTTGAATGATCTGTACCTTCTTTGTAGTAGCTCATACCAACTCTGGGCTCATGAGTGATTACTCTCTTGGGTCATTACAGAGACATGTTGATCTGTAGGGTCACATATACAAAGCCTCTAATGGTTCCATACCATTGGTGGAATGGTAGTTATTGTTTTATGCAAACTCCACCTATGATAGGTGATCCTCCCAACTATAGGTGAAGTCCAACATGCAAACCCACAACTTGTCTTCTAGAACCTGAATAGTCTACTTCGTCTAGCCATCCATCTGTGGGTGGAACATTGTTCTCAAGTGTAACTAGCTTCCAATCATCTCATGTAATCCCTTCCAAACCCAAGATGTGAAATGATCATCACGATCAGAAAAAATCGGCGATGGAACTCCAGGGAGTCGAAATATCTCATGAACGTTGAGTTTTCCCAAGATCTCTACTGAACTATGCTCTTAGATATCTAGGAAGTTGGAAAACTTGGTGAGTTGTTCAATGATCACCCAGATGGAATCCTATCCCCTTGACGTATGTGGTAATCCCGTCACAAATTCAATTGATATCCCATCCCACTTCCATTTCAGTGCCTCAACGGGTTGATCTAAAACTACTAGAATATGGTGCTCAGCCTTGACTTGCTAAAAAGTAAGGCATCTAGAAACAAACTATGAAACTCCTTTCTTCATCCTTATCCACCAAAACTGGTGTTGGAGGTCTAGGTATATATTCACTACACCTAGATTTACCACCAAAGGGGATGTATAAAACTCTCTCAGAACCTCTTCCTACAATTTCATTAGTACTATTGTGCGTCCTCTGAAAATAATGATGTTCTCCCCACCTTTTGAATATTTGTCAAGAGCATGCCCTATGGATATTTGATCACCTAGGTTACCACAGTTGGTATCCCCAATCTGTTCCTCCCTAACTTGATATAATATTGTAGGGGAAACAACCATCTACTGGAGGTAAGATACTCCATATCCATCCATAATGGATAACTGCAATAAGGCCAAATTCTCTGACACCTCATTCAATAGTTATGAACTAGATATTTTTTTGAGAGAATCTTCTACAACGTTCCCCTTCCCAGGAGTATATATAATCTCAAATTCATAGTCCTAGAGGAACTCTATCCATTTTTTTATCTCAGGTTCAGATCCTTGTGAGAGAAGATATACTTTATACTCTTGTGGTTGGAGTGGATGACAAATCGATCGCCCATCAGGTAGTTTCACCACATCTTCAATGTAAATAATACCACTGTTAACTCAAGATCATGGGTAACATAGTTTTGTTCATGTGGTCTCAATTGGAATGAACCATAGGAAATCACCACTCACCTATGCCACAGGACACAACCAATCTCAGTTCCTGATGCATCGTAGAATACTACATACTCAACACACTCCTTTGGTAATATCACGATTGGATCACTCATCAAACTCTGCCTCAACTACTAAAAATCATGTTGTCACATCTCTGTCCATACAAAATGATACCCCTTTCGAGTCAAAGTTTTCATAGTTTTCGAAATCCTGGATAAATCTGGTATGAATTTCCAATAATAGCCTACTACCCTGAGGAAGCTCTGCACCTCTATCATTATTCTAGGCGGATCTCATGCTAATAATTACTTAACCTTGGCTAATTCTACTTCTACTTCATCCACTGAGATAATATGTCCCAAAAAGTGGACTTCCTAAATCAAGAACTAGCACTTTAAGAGTTTCCTATCAATCTAGTGCTCTCATATTATGTCTAGAACTATCCTTAAGTGTCTGGCGTTCTCCTCCTCGGATGTCAAGTACACAAGGATATCGTCGATGAAGACTACCACAAACCAATTCAAGGATGAAATATCTTGTTCATGAGTCCCATTATCATTTTTGGGATTTTCTATATGCCTAAGGGAATCACTAAGTACTCATAGTGACCGTAATGATGTTTTAAAGTCATCTATGGTATATCCTCATCCCGTACTCGGAACTAGTGATAGTCTGATCTAAGGTCAACCTTCAAGAACCATCACCCCCCTCTCAACTGATCAAATGGGTCTTTGGTCCTTATTAGTGGATACATGTTTTTCATGGTCACCTAGTTCAAGTGTTTTTAGTCCACACACAGCCTCAATCTCACATATTCCTTTTTGAAAAACAAAACATGGGCCACCCCGGGTGAAGCACTGAGTCTCAAAAAAAACCTTCCTCTGAAAGTCCTTCAATTTCACCCTCATCTCGCAAAGCTCTATGAGAGACATATGATATGATGGTGTAGATATAGATTTTGTACGAGGGTGTAAATATATGTATAAGTATATATCCCAGTTAGAAGGTAATCCTGGAACATCTTTATGAAATATGTCTTTATACTCCACCACCACTACTGGAAACTAGAAGCTCATAACATCTACTACACCAAGGGTCGGGATAGCCAACTGATGAATAATTAGTTGCACCCTCCAATGTATGAGTCAATCTTGGTCTTTCTGTGTTTCTTTTTCACCAAAATTGTAAAACCTCATTCCATCATTGCAGACACACCACACCCTTTTCCTAAAATAATCAATTTGGGCATGGACTTCGAATAACCAATCCATCACAAGAATGACATTGTAAGCCCTCGATGCTTTCACTAAGAGTATCTAATATAAACTCTCACCTTTAAGGGTCAAGTCACACTTTAAGAATAGATGTGTGATCATCGAGTCTTCTCTAGTAGGTGTCTCCGAGCATAAGGTTCGAGTCAATGGTTAAAACAGAATCTTAAGGTCTCGTACAAGATATGTGATGATAAAGGAATGACTAGAACATGTATCAATCAATATGGAAGATAAATTAGAATAGAAACATATCATACCTTAAATAATTCTTAGATCTCCTAGTTCACATGCCTCGACCGCATGCAGTTATCCCTGCCCCTATCCTCCAGCTCCTTGAGCCTGGCGTGGACCACCTGGTGGTGGTGGTGGTAGTAAGTCAAAATGTTGACCACTTCCTACTACTCTCCAAACTCCTCTACCATGATCATCACCCTATGGATCTTCCTTCTCTATTCATTGTCTCTTCCTCAGTTCTCTGCCCACAATCTACCTATCAACATTTTGACTTTTTAGAAAATCTCAATAGAAATATCCCCTTCCATCACATGATTAGAACCACCTCTCCCTATGCTGACTTGACCCACCCTGTGAGCCTTGAACTATAGATTATCTATCCTAGGACCTCCTCCAGAAACATCTCCCATGCCAAAGTCACTGGTACTGATGTTGGACCCCTGTTTCTGAGGTCTCTGCTCTTGCTCGTCCACTGCGGACTATCACTGGTTGTATTTGTTTGTCCAAGAAGATTTCAACCACCAAATCTCAATCAAGCACCCCAATATAAGTCAGAATGCATAGAGGGATAATGTTGGATCAATTTTCTCTACAAAAACCTCTCTCAAAGGTTAAAGACCTGAATTTCTAATCTCTAACCATATCCATTGAGTACCTAGAAAGGTTGGTAAACCTAATTGAATAATAATCCACTATCATGCTACCCTACTGAAGCTAAAGAATCACATGTATACACACATCTCTCAGTGTAACTGGTGATATATCCTCTCTAAAGAGATTCTTGAACTCTATCAATGAAAGAGTCACCTTATCATGAGTCTGGATAGCCATACACCACCATCGCCCCGCTGATCCATGTAGAAGGCTTGCTTCCAGAACCACCATCTGATCTGAAAGTGTCTGAAATAGGTGGAAAACTCATGTCACTACCTCATGCCAGTCCTCAGCCACCTGAGGGTTGGCTCACCTCAGAACTTGAGGGGTAACTATCACTAAAACTCATGGAGTTCACTCATCTTGTTTTCCTTGTATTTTGGTGTTGCGGGCACCACGTGCTTCTCAATAGCTGGTGGTATAACTATTTCACCACATAGAGGTAACATCTGGGGAAATGGTCCTTGTATCGAAGCCTCTTCACTAAGGGGTCATCCTCAGGATCAATCTACTGAGTCGTATTTGGTATGTGTCATAAAGGCATCTTGTAAGAAAATAAGATGTACCATGGTCAATTAGCATATCTGGAGAGATTACTCAATATGGATATAGAAACCATAACCAATTCATATATGATTCATGTACCGTTATTTTACAGACAACCAGTGTTCTCATGTACTAAGATGAAAAGTAGGTTATCAGAGTCCTGGTGTATGGATATGTCTGCCTACTGCACCAACACTAGAGTCCCTATCCTAAAATATGAACTTGAAACACTTAACACTGTTGCCCCCAAACTAATCTTGAAGACTCATGGTCCTAATGTAGAACCTACCACCTCTGATACCACTTTGTCACGACCCATCCTAATGGGGCCCATTCCACGACTCCCTCATAGGACAGGTCTAGTTACTAGCACTCATTAGGCATATCAATAACATGGGAGGCATTTATTATATACCTATATTCACACACCCATCTCCAATCCCACAAAATGATGAAATGTAAAATCTACTAAGTAAACAATGCTTTCATACCACTATATCGCAACCAACAATGTACGACAGGAAAGTAAAACAAGTAAAGTAAACCGGGATAGAATAGAAGTCCACTAAAAAGATTTTGTAAACCACAAGTGAAACCTATAAACAAAAATTATTTGTACTTTTTCATGTAGTCATAGAAACAACTCGGATTTCCTGATATCATAAAGCTTTGTTCGGTCCTGGTCCACCTAGGACTTCGTCAAAAGGTTGTTCCTCTACACAAGACACGACACATGCGGGAAAAGCCCGTGTAGGGGTGAGTATAACAATACTCTGTAGGACACCCCAAAACCAAAAAGTAATATAAAAAAGGAATGTACAGTAATCTCTATACAAGTATTTGTCTACAGAACATATAAGAATATCTAGATATACTCAGTTCAAGACACATATTCTAGAGGTAATTTGTGACTATTGTATACCAACACTAGGGATTCGTCATGAAGATTATACAAAGAACTCAATCGGTAAAACACACTCCTGAGTCTGATAGCACAGATGACATCCATCTGAGAAGTATTATTTATCGAGAACCATCATGAGATATAGATATGCTGATAGATGTGAAGAGAGAGATATGATACATAGATGAGGATCACATCCAGGGACATAGGGTGATACTGACAACTCAAATCTAGATTAACCCTCCAAGTAGAGGATTGATGCCCATATAGTGTTGGTCATGTCGATATTGAGTACTCCACCTAGGAAAAAAGAATGAATAGAGGATCCTACTCTAAGCCTCTTAGAGGATTCCACAACTCTGTCCAGGAATTCATACTGGACCTATGAGTGGTAAATGATTCATACCTACCTTTAGAGAAAATGATAAGGGGAACAAACTCTAATGAAACTTGTCCAAGATACGGATGAAAATATAATCAAGACATGTATAAAGGGGTACACAGAGTGTAGTAGGGTCACACGTCATGTCCCTTGACCCCAGGTACTGCCTATGTACAACGGCCTAGGTCTTTAGAACATTTTGTGTTGAAAATTAGTACATGATGTGTAAAAAAGATCACATGAAATGTCTTTACATCTAGGGTCTACCTATGTACTTTGGTCATGTGTTAGTACATGGCATCAACCCATGTAACCTTTCCCATGTACCAATACATGGGGTATCTCATGTATTATGTCCAATCCATGCCCCTGTGGTGGAGGACACACCATGTAGGCAACTTGTGTACTCCACCCCATGTCGGTGTGCTTCCCATAGTACACACCGAGTGGTCCAGTGATGAACACATTTCATGTATCCTGGACTATAAGTCGTTTGTTTTGTAATTTTAAAAAAGACATATTCTTCCTCCTGCTCACCTCATCCAAATTTTGAGTTCCTCTTCAATGCTTGGTTCTCCTTGAAACTCAAAATCGAGGTTTGTCTCACCACCCTAACACCCAAACAAGGGGTTTTGGGCCTTCAATTTTCTCGTAAAACTGATTAAATAAAATCTGATACATTTCTTCTGAAGAATGATTTCTCCCAAATCACTTTAATTCATCCTTCACTGTCGTCGTTGCACCTTCGTTGAGTCATCCTAATTTTGGATCTTCAATTTTAGATCATTGCTCCCAGAAAAGAAGATACAATGATCATTCATTCAAAAATCATTGAAGAGTGGATAACTCATAGAACAATTGGGGGAGATAAAATTCACAAGGAACAAATACGAGGAATAAACCTCAGTCATTGTTCATTCTATCCTCGATCTATTACTGTAAGAACGATCAACAATCGAAACAATAATATCTATAATTAAACCCCTTAAATCTATAAAATTATAACCCATCCCTCAAGGAATGATCAAACCATGGATCAACATGTCTGTTGGTTGGTCCGTGTTCATCATTGAATTCAATAATAGGTAAGGAAATCCAAAATAATGCATCCTACCTGGAAATTGGATCTCTCTGTGATGGAGATAGATTGCTGCTAGCAAGATATGTCAATAATGGCATTTTTCAATCTTCGATCCATGGTTCTATCATCGCCCACCTATAGAAATCTTCAAGGTTTCCTCTCCAAAGACTCTAGGGAATTTCAGGGTTATGATCCTAGCCCTTGATCCCTACCTAAAGGTTTATTTAAAATAAAAATCATCGATACATCAACGAAATGGAAAAATAAAATAAATCCTTAATTTATTTTATTCATTAAAAATTCCTATGACTACTTTTCATAGTTGACATGCATCAGACAATGTTAGTTCATGCCTAAGGTAAAGTCACTTCTCTGAACACAATACTTCCATCAGATATCTGATCAAGGTACCCATTTATAAGTTATTCCACTTTTTAGTAAAACCGAGTGTGTGTGTTTTTTAATATTTTAATATATTTCAAATATTTTTTTCGAGATCATTGGGCCTCAGAATCTCACGTCGTCTCAGCACCTGGTCTCAAATATAATCCATATAATATTAAAAAGTAATACATAGAAAATTAGGGACATTACATTCATGGAATATGATATCTCTCATAAATTTATAAACATAATAACCATAATATTTTCCATTTTTTTGTTACAGACACTACAGAAACATTGAGGAGAAGAAGTTATTTTTCTTGATATGTGTTTGGATAATGAAATCATATTATATATACCCTAACACTTGTCTAGTTGTAGAAATTTTCAGGGTCCTTATGTTTATCCCCTAGCCTCATTCCATATTTTTCATGATATTGATGCACCACCCTATCATAATAGAACCCTCATTAAAAGATAATATAAATTATTTAACGAGATGTTTAGTTCTAAAATGTCAGATTTAGTGTATTACAAATTGAAAAACTCCATCTTGTGTCATCAGTTTTTTGGATATACATGCATTAAATCCATGAAATAAATCTTTATTAGAGTATCCAAATTGACTACAATGAGCATCCAATATTTATTAAAAACATAAAAAAGGAATAAATCTTGGGAGTATCCAAATTATATTTTTGTTTGTTCTATAGAGGTGGTGTGACGACTAACGATTCTAAAAAATATTATGGGGAAATCCCTTAATTTTTTTGATATATATGCCTGCTATAAATATAAAATGTATTTAGTCATAATCATCATAGTATATGAGATTTTTTGTAAAATTAAATCATGAAAACATACCTCATTTATACATTTACAACTAAGGCTCCTAGACAATCATAGTCAGGGATTTCATTTACATTATCGACACCAATTTAGTCTTCACCTTCCTTTCTGTATATGTTTTCTTCAAAATCAAATATGTGACTAATACCATTTTTTAACATTATAATCACTTGAACCGTCAATGTTAATAAATGTGGATACAGAATGGGTGGGGTAAAGGTGCTTTCAGAATATGTTTTTGATCGATTGGTTGATCCTTTGTATGGTTTTGATTCGGTGTTTTGTTTCACACTTTCCCTTTGTCTTTCTATAATAGAATTCATTAGTTCAAACCTTTTTTCATTAATTGTTAAAGGTTTAGCTTGAAAAATAAATTGGAAATGAATATCTCCTTGTCATTGTGTTTTTTACAAGATATAACGACCATATAAAGAATATTCCAACAGCTCGATCGACCATATTAATATCATCTTCATCAAGTGAAATAGGTAGCTCGATACTTGGCTCATGAGCTATGATAATCACAACTCTCACATGACCTGTTGGAAGTGGTTTGTTGTTTAGATTATCGTCTTAGATATTGAACATTGTATCCCTCTCTACAAGGTGATGAGTGGTGTTTATAGATATAAATCGTATTCATTTTATCCCTATAGAATATTATTGCATGAAATGTATCAGTGTCTGTGTGATTCACATTTCAAAAAAACAATTATTAGAATATTTATTACCATGACTAAGACAACAATTTTAGGGGAATGTCTCACCTCGAAGCTGGTGGGGCAAGGCTGGATCTTCACGTGATGGTTGTTCTTAACTTGTTTCTTCTCTTTGATTCCCTCATAAAAGTTTCTAGAAACTATCTCTACCATTTGAATTACTCTTCAATGGTATCTAGTATATCTCTCATTTATTTAATTTCTTCACATTTATCCTCCTTTTATTTTTTTTCTCCAAGTAAGTTAAAGGTGTCACCCCAAAACCCACACCTCTAACACAGCCATACTGTTCTGTGTGCTTCAAGGCCACCGATAGTAGGATTTCATCTGATATAGGTTGTAACGCCCCGACCCCAGTTACCCAGAGTCGGTGCATTAATTACATAACATTGGCATGATCACAAGAAAGATCAAATCTCGAAAGACCGATTGGTTTAGTAGCCTTGGAAACACTAGATATATTCATAAGTTTTACATTACATTATCAAAATAAAAAAGAACTACTACAACAACATATTGTCTCCATAGTCCACACTATTAACCCCTCATAATATCCCTGCAAGTCATTCATAATTTACTTCTTCACATCCTGGGAAAATAAAACATAGAAAAGGGGTGAGCTCAAATGCCCAGTAAGGATAACAATATAGCGGAAACTTTCATAAATAAGAATAAACATTTAAGGCAATGTATAACTAAAACAAAAGCCTTTTAAACTTTAACTTCAACATAGTATGGAAAAAATAAAATGAAATAATGCCATTTACTTATTCACATGGATATTCTACTAATCGAATAATCACATGCAATATCAATAACCACTTTCATAATGATGGAATGCATAATGCCAGACTATCATAACCACATAGCCAAGGCCTCGTGCCAAGACTACAAATAAGATTTTTCCAAGGCCTTGTGCCAAGACACTAGTTTGTCTCATGATACCTACCGATGCATCGAGGAGCTATAGCGGGCTCCACCCGTCACATATTAAGTCCAATGCATTCCCATATGAAAAGGTTTAAACATAACATAAATATTCGTATTAAAACTAGCATACAAAATGTAAATACTTTCACCATAAACCATGAATGTTATATAAAAAAATAGAACATCCACAGTCAAACATATCACAAAACCTTCAATACAATATAAAAGTTTTGTATCATAATATATCATCCTCAAATAAGCATAAAATCCATTAAAGGATGTTGACATAGATGAAATCAAAACTCTTTTTAAAGAAATATCTCTTTCTATTTTGAAATCATTTAAGATACATATATTTATAAAATAAAACATTTTCTTTGAAAATATTCTTATAATCTTGTAAGGGAAGCTTTGACGATTTTATAACAGCGGAAAATAACCACGACCACCGTATAAGTTAAAAAAAACATTCTTATCTTAATTCTGTCGAAGAGGTTAAAAAGCACCTTGTTTGGAAAACGACGGAAAGATTCCCTTATAAACCTCTTATAAAAAGTCAAACAAGGGTATAAATGACTTTAACCCATATTCTTTTAAATATTAAAAATGTTTTGAAATACATTTTGAAGAAACATGGATGTGGATGATAACGAGATCCCAGTAGATTATTACGTATAAACAACCTCGGATAATGAAGAGATTGTGAAATAACCCTTACCTTGTACTTTTCCTTGGTTGGGGTAGGTTAACCTCCTGTATAATGGTGAAATAATTGTTATTAAATTATAAAAGAATCATATAAATTAATATGATATCATATATGATCTTTTAATATTGATTTGATAATAATATCTTAGTATTATCGTTGTTTCGGGTGTTAACTTACTTGTTTTATTTTATATGTTTTGTTACGTAAGCCATGTTTGTAATGGATAGGTTGTATATTATTCATATCCAGAATTATATCAAGTCCTTAAAAATCATTTTTAAATCATCAAATGATAATTATACTTGAATGGATACGATGGAGAATGAATCTTATCGCGTTTGTGGAGACGGTAGTCCGTACGTACGCACGAGCGACAATATCATTCTTTTGATATTAAAATAATATATAAATGGATGTTATATCATATATAAAGAATAATTAACATGTTATATTTATTATTTACATGAGTTGCACATCATTATTATACCCATCCAAATAATAATATATTGAATAACAATTACACCACGACGTGGAGACGGTAAGCCGTACGTACGCACGTATGGTGACATGTTATTCAAAGGGTGGATAGAATACTGAATATGGTTGTACCATATTTATAATAACATCAAAGTATATGTGAGATACTGGAGTTATTATTTTAGAATGGTAAGAACAAAGAAAGAAGAAGTGGAAGAAGAAAGGAACTTGAAAAGGGGTGGTGAAAATATTACCTATTCTTCGGGTTCTTCCTTTTGATTTGATCAAAAGGGCTCCTTAGGTTGGCTTTCTGATAAAACTAAGGCCTCTAGGTTGTAGTGAGGGAAGTTGGGAGAGTATTTGGGCAGAGTTTGGCCGAGCCAAGTGGCTTGAGAGGTGTGAGGAATGAGTAGAATTGGTCTCCTTTTATAAGGGAGAGGAGGGGCTCTTTAGGAAAGAGTGAAAGTATTACTTTATAATATAATTATATTCGGTTTATAATGGTCCAAAAATCATTGAGGTCGAATATAAGATGACTCATTTTCTAAATAACATCAACCAATAAGAATTGGACAGGTTTTAGATAATATTTTAATCATTATAATCTTATTTATTTAAATGATTTATTAATGAGGTAAACATTGCATCATTATTGTGTCATTAATAATTTAAATTATTTGATGTCTAAAAATTATAAATAAAATATCATTATGTAGGAAATCTTTTTATATTTCTAATGAATATTTATAATCGAAAATCCAACATGTATAACCCTATGTAAAAATTGTTCTTATAAAAGATGTAAGCTTATGCCATTTTTATTTTTATTTTAACTTTATTAATATAATGTGTCCCTACCACATACAAGTTGTTCTAAGGGGTCCCCAAATCTACCCAAGGATGCCCATGGTCGGTTAAGTGTCCGCCAATAAGGTTAAGACACGTTTTAGGGTAATTTTGTATTATTATAATATTATTTTTTAACCCTTATTTACCGGATTTACCCTTTAACCATGGTAAATAAAATATTTACCGCAGTAATTATTCAAAATGTGTAAAAAGAAAAGTTACCTATTTACATAATTTGGACATCCTGATTCCAAATATGTAATCCATTTTTCCAAATTCAAAACACAGAAGTGGCAGAAATTAATTTAAAATTAATTCCCGTTGTTAAAATAAAAAAGCGTGTTTTTAAGAGATAATAACTATCAAAAGATTGACACTTGTTTATGTCTGGTTTAATTGTGAAATTATGTCCAATGAAAAACATTAAATTAAATGGTAAAAATATATTCGAAACATAATTTAAAACCACTCAAATTTATAATTTATCAATATTAATTATTTTGATTAAAAAAGTTGATTTTAATTAAAATTTAGTAATTTTCACTATTCATCAAAATATAAAAGTTATCAGAAAAGTACCAAAATTTCACCCTAGGCTAATTTCAATATTCCGAATCCAAAAATGAAGTCCATTTTGAAATATAAAATATATATGATTTCAAAAAGTAGGTATTACTATTCACAACGGCTAGTTTAATTAGTTGTGGTGTGTGTTAGAACTCGAGGTTGCGTACAACACACGCTATCGCATTATTCGAAGGGAAACGTACCGTGGAAGCTTGGGGTGTTACATTCTCCCCTCCTTCAAATAATTGCGTCCTCGCAATTTCTAGGGTATTACTGCATAAAAAGACTCGGGTGGTTCTTCATCATAAGTTTCTCGGGTTCCCACGTTGCCTCTTCCATCTTATGATTTCTCCACAAAACTTTTACCAGACGCGTCGTCCGGTTTCTCAGTACTTGTTCTCTTGTATCAAGAATCCTGACAGGCTCTTCACAATAAGAAAGATCGGGTTCCAGTTCTAATTCCTCATAGGTTAGTACATGCGTTGGGTCAGGAATGTATTTCCTCAACAGAGATACGTGGAACACATCGTGAACTTTAGAGAGACTTGGCGGCATTGCCAATCGGTAAGCTACAACCCCAATTCGTTCTAGAATTTCGAAGGGTCTGATGTACCTAGGACTCAATTTACCTTTCGTACCAAAACGTATGACTCCCTTCCATGGAGATACCTTTAGGAAAACATGATCACCGACTTGAAATTCCAAATCCTTCCTTCGATTATCGGCATAGCTCTTCTTCCTACTTTGAGCTTCTTTGATGTGATTTTGGATTACTTTCACCTTTTCCACCGTTTCCTCCACCAGTTCTGGGCCTACAAGTTTTCTTTCACCAACGTCATCCCAACAGGTTGGTGTACGACATCTCTTTCCGTATAACACTTCATATGGTGCCATCTGTATACTCGAATGGAAGCTATTGTTATAGGAAAATTCTACCAGTGGTAAATATTGATCCCACATACCCTGAAAGTCAAGTGAGCAAGATCTCAACATGTCTTCTAGGGTTTGAATAGTCCGTTCTGATTGTCCATCTGTCTGAGGGTGGTAAGCAGTGCTCAAATGAAGTTCAGTATCCAGAGATTTCTGAAGACTTTTCTAAAATCTTGAAGTAAAATGGGGATCATGATCAGAAACAACCAATAGGGGTACTCAATGAAGTCTCACAACTTCATTAATGTATAGTCTTGCTAGACGTTCCAGGGGTAGATCTTCTCTTATAGCAAGAAAATGTGCTGACTTGGTAAGACGATCAACAATAACCCATATTGCATCGTTCCTTCTAGGAGTCTTTGGTAGCCCCATGACAAAGTCCATCGTAATATTGTCCCATTTCCACTCCGGTATGGGAAGAGGTTGCATGACTCCTCCAGGCTGTTGCCTTCCATCTTTCACTTGTTGACAAACCATACATCTTGACACAAAATCAGAAATCTCCCTCTTCATGTTGTCCCACCAAAAATGTTCCTTCAAATCTCTACACATTTTTGTGCTCCCAGGGTGTATAGAGAAATTGGAACTATGAGCATCATCCAGCAATTCCCTTTTTAGATCAGGTAAATCGGGAACACAAAGTCTCTTCCAGAATTTCAAAATTCCATCTTCATACACAAAGTCTCTCAATCTCCCATCATTCACAGCTTTAATCTTCTTTTGGAATTCTTCATCATCGGTCTGAGAACTCTTAATCCTTTCTAGTAAAGATGGTTTGGCAACCATTTGAAAAAGCATTTATGTTTCACCTTCCCTGGTTATTCCCATGTCCATCTTCACTAGATCCATGAAAATTGGATCCCTTTCAATTCTCATATTGTTCAAAACTCCATGGTCTTTTCTACTCAAAGCATCTGCCACCTTGTTTGCCTTCCCCGGGTGGTAGTGTATCGTACAATCATAATCCTTGAGTAATTCAAGCCATCTCCTTTGCCTCATGTTGAGTTCTTTTTGTGAGAAAATATACTTCAAACTCTTTTGATCAGTATAAATCTCACATTTTTCACCATAGAGGTAGTGCCTCCATATCTTCAAAGCAAAGATCACAGCTGCTAAATCGAGATCATGAGTAGGATAGTTTTGCTCATGAATTTTCAACTATCGTGATTCATAGGCAATAACTCTATCATTCTACATAAGGACACAGCCAAGTCCTTTCTTTGATGCATCACTATAAATAACGAACCCATCATTCCCCGATGGTAGAGTCAATATAGGAGCATTGACTAATATTCTCTTCAGTTCATCGAAACATTCTTCACACTCTTTTGTCCAAACAAATTTAACCCCTTTACGTGTTAGCTTCGTTAATGGGTTATCCAATCGGGCAAAATTCTGGACGAAACGTCGATAATAACCTGCCAAACCAATAAAACTACGTACCTCAGTTATACTCATAGGTGCTGGCCATTCTTGGATTGCCTTGGTCTTAGAAGGATCAGCAGAGATTCCATCTTTAGAGACAATATGGCCAAGAAAAGAAATATCCTGAAGCCAGAATTCACACTTGCTAAACTTCCCATATAATTCATGCCTCCTCAGAGTCTTCAAGATAATGCGCAAGTGATTTTCATGATCTTCGTAGGTTTTGGAGTATACCAAGATATCATCAATAAATACCACCACAAATTCATCGAGATACTCCTTGAAAACTCTATTCATCAGATCCATGAATACAGAGGGTGCATTAGTCAATCCAAACGGCATTACAGTAAACTCGTAATGCCCGTACCTAGTTCGAAATGCTGTCTTCGGAATGTCTTCCTTCTTCACACACAACTGATGGTATCCAGATCGAAGGTCAATCTTTGAAAAGTATTGAGCTCCATGCAGTTGGTCAAATAAATCATCAATACGAGGTAGGGGATACTTGTTCTTTATCGTTATAGCATTGATCTCCCTGTAGTCGATACATAACCTCATAGATACATCTTTCTTTTTAACAAAAAGAACAGGGGATCCCCATGGAGAAACACTAGGCCGAATAAATCCCTTATTACTCAATTCCTCTAGTTATTTCTTTAGTTCGACTAACTCTACAGTGGCCATTCTATAAGGGGTCTTCGAGATAGGCCTTGATCCAGGAATCAAATCAATGGAAAACTCAACTTCTCGTTCTGGAGGATGTCCAGGTAAATCTTCCGGAAATACATCTACAAATTCTTTCACAACAGGTACATCCTCTATTTGAACATTCCTTTCCTCACCGATAGTTATTTCATTCTCTTCCTCCCCAATAATTGAATTAAGTTGAGCTACTGGGGGTGGATCTAAATAAGAATTAGGTGGTAACGATTCTGCTCTAAAGATAAGGTGTTCCTTATCATTATCATCAAGAATCGTAACCTCTTTCTTCTTACAATAAATCTTCGCATCATAGTCCGAAAGCCAGTCCATACCGAGGATTATATCAAACTCAATCATAGGTATGACGATGAGATCAGCAGATAAAGAAAATTTATGTGCTCTAATGGGGACTGATTCACAAAACTTTGTTGCAATGATACTTCCCTTAGGAGTTTTAACTGACAACTCCCTTATTAAATCAAATTGGAAATATCTAATTTTCTTAGAAAACTGGGAAGATATGAAACAATGCGATGATCCAGAATCAAATAATGCATTTGCTAAACTTGAGGAAACCATTAAATTACCTGCCACCACGTCTTTCGGAGCTTCTACCTCAGCAGTAGTGATAGCATAAGCCTGGCCTTGATCCCTTGGCCTTTTCTGAGGTAAGTTCTCCTGACGCTTAGGACATTCATTCGCATAATGTCCCATCTCCCTGCAATTGTAGCACTAAACGTTGGTGGCTTCCTTCTTCCCTTTGCAATCACGAGCTTGGTGGCCTTTTTCACCACACTTGTAACAGACTCCCATTCCCTTCAAGCAAGTACCAGGGTGTTTCTTCCCGCATTTACCACAGGATGGATATTCAACCTTTCCCTTCTTCCCCTTATTTCCATTCCCAGATTGATCAGCAGGTCTCTTCTTCTCTTTCTTTGTTTTAAAGTCATAAGACTTAGAGAATTCTTTTTCGGTCTTGATAGCACATGAGAGAATGTCTTCGTACGATGAAAAGGATTATGAGACTAATGCTCGATGGAGAAATGGTTTTAACCCATCAAAGAAACAATCAATCTTACTTCTTTGGTTACATATATAATCACCAGCATACCTTGCTAACCTTGTAAAGTTAGCCTCATACTTTGTGACATTCTCATCCTCCTTTTGTCTCAGACTCAGAAATTGCCTTTCCATATCTGCTCGATGGTCGCGAGGGAAGTATTTTTCTAAAAACATATCTTTGAACTCCCTCCATTCCATATTTGATACTTCCTCATCTTCCTTCGTATTTTGAATCAATGACCACCATTGATCAGCATCTCCAGTGAGGCGGTAAACTGCCATGATAACTTTTTCCCTTTCACTGCTCCCCAAAGCCTGAAATATTTTCTCTAGGGAATTTATCCATTGCTCAGCTACTAAGGGATTTGTACTCCCATTGAACGTTGGTGGTTGTTGCCTCATAAATCGATCTAACATTGATCCTCCACGCTGCGGATCAGGGTGCTCCATACGGGTAAGGTTATTATTCATAACCTGAGTAAGTTGTCCCAGTATGGTGATTAGTTGATCGGCACCAGTTGCATCACCAGCCCCACTATAATTATCTTGATCAGGAGAGAAATCCCTACATGGAGTGCGTGCATTGATACGATTTCCATTTCTTCCACTAGGCGCCATTTCTAAACAATGGCATAAACTAGATCAGTTTATGAATCAAAATACATAATCCCATACTTATAAAACACTCAACATAAATTGAACTATTTATGGATATAATCCATAATCATAAAAATGTTTTCTTTGAGGAATTATATACTCATAAACCCTTCATAATGATTTGTAAAGAAAATGAGAGTTATCCTAAGCATATCCCCCGGGAGTGTCGTAACCAAGAGTGCAGCAAGGCCCGTTGTCGTGCACCAGTTCCCGTTCGAGTCTAGCTCAGAGCAGTGTTTTCGGGTTTTACCCCTAGGTACATCTGTGCCAGAGCCGCCTCTACCTGCTCGTATCCAGACAGGGATGTATTGCTCGGAAAACTCACAAAATCTCTACAATACCAAAATTCTAGGAAGTTCTTCTATACTAATCCTCAAAGTTCATCTTAGGTCTACGTGCTCTAATCAGAGTTTATCTAAATCTAGCTTCCAAGGTTTGTACTAAACCTCCCTCTGATACCAACTGTAACGCCCCGACCATAGTTACGCAGAGTCGGTGCATTAATTACATAACATTGGCATGATCACAAGAAAGATCAAATCTCGAAAGACCGATTGGTTTAGTATCCTTGGAAACACTAGATATATTCATAAGTTTTACATTACATTATCAAAATAAAAAAGAACTACTACAACAACATATTGTCTCCATAGTCCACACTATTAACCCCTCATAATATCCCTTCAAGTCATTCATAATTTACTTCTTCACATCCAGGGAAAATAAAACATAGAAAAGGGGTGAGCTCAAATGCCCAGTAAGGATAACAATATAGCGGAAACTTTCATAAATAAGAATAAACATTTAAGGCAATGTATAACTAAAACAAAAGCCTTTTAAACTTTAACTTCAAAATAGTATGGCATAAATAAAATGAAATAATGCCATTTACTTATTCACATGGATATTCTACTAATCGAATAATCACATGCAATATCAATAACCACTTTCATAATGATGGAATGCATAATGCCAGACTATCATAACCACATAGCCAAGGCCTCGTGCCAAGACTACAAATAAGATTTTGCCAAGCCCTTGTGCCAAGACACTAGTTTGTCTCGTGAGACCTACCGATGCATCGAGGAGCTATAGCGGGCTCCACCCGTCACATATTAAGTCCAATGCATTCCCATATGAAAAGGTTTAAACATAACATAAACATTCACATTAAAACTAGCATACGAAATGTCAGTACTTTCACCATAAACCATGAATGGTATATAAAAAAAATAGCACATCCACAGTCAAACATATCACAAAACCTTAAATACAATATAAAAGTTTTGTATCATAATATATCATCCTCAAATAAGCGTAAAATCCATTAAAGGATGTTGACATAGATGAAATCAAAACTATTTTTAAAGAAATATCTCTTTCTATTTTGAAATCATTTAAGAGACATATATTTATAAAATAAAACATTTTCTTTGAAAATATTCTTATAAGCTTGTAAGGGAAGATTTGACGATTTTATAACGGCGGAAAATAACCACACCCACCGTATAAGTTAAAAAAAACATTCTTATCTTAATTCTGTCGAAGAGGTTAAAAAGCACCTTGTTTGGAAAACGACGGAAAGATTCCCTTATAAACCTCTTATAAAAAGTCAAACAAGGGTATAAATGACTTTAACCCATATTCTTTTAAATATTAAAAATGTTTTGAAATACATTTTAAAGAAACATGGATGTGGATGATAACGAGATCCCAGTAGATTATTACGTATAAACAACCTCGGATAATGAAGAGATTGTGAAATAACCCTTACCTTGTACTTTTCCTTGGTTGGGGTAGGTTAACCTCCTGTATAATGGTGAAATAATTGTTATTAAATTATAAAAGAATCATATACATTAATATTATATCATATATGATCTTTTAATATTGATTTGATAATAATATCTTAGTATTATCGTTGTTTCGGGTGTTAACTTACTTATTTTATTTTATATGTTTTGTTACGTAATCCATGTTTGTAATGGATAGGTTGTATATTATTCATATCCAGAATGATATCAAGTCCTTAAACATCATTTTTAAATCATCAAATGATAATTATACTTGAATGGATACGATGGAGAATGAATCTTATCGCGTTTGTGGAGACGGTAGTCCGTACGTACGCACGAGCGACAATATCATTCTTTTGATATTAAAATAATATATAAATGGATGTTATATCATATATACAGAATAATAAACATGTTATATTTATTATTTACATGAGTTTCACATCATTATTATACCCATCCAAATAATAATATATTGAATAACAATTACACCACGACGTGGAGACGGTAAGCCGTACGTACGCACGTATGGTGACATGTTATTCAAAGGGTGGATAGAATACTGAATATGGTTGTACCATATTTATAATAATATCACAGTATATGTTAGATACTGGAGTTATTATTTTAGAATGGTAAGAACAAAGAAAGAAGAAGTGGAAGAAGAAAGGAACTTGAAAAGGGGTGGTGAAAATATTACCTCTTCTTCGGGTTCTTCCTTTTGATTTGATCAAAAGGGCTCCTTAGGTTGGCTTTCTGATCAAACTAAGGCCTCTAGGTTGTAGTGAGGGAAGTTGGGAGAGTATTTGGGCAGAGTTTGGCCGAGCCAAGTGGCTTGAGAGGTGTGAGGAATTAGTAGAATTGGTCTCCTTTTATAAGGGAGACGAGGGGCTCTTTAGGAAAGAGTGAAAGTATTACTTTATAATATAATTATATTCGGTTTATAATGGTCCAAAAATCATTGAGGTCGAATATAAGATGACTCATTTTCTAA
This sequence comes from Viscum album, assembly GCA_963277665.1. Lineage (NCBI taxonomy): Eukaryota > Viridiplantae > Streptophyta > Magnoliopsida > Santalales > Viscaceae > Viscum > Viscum album. The sequence goes on along the minus strand of OY728161.1, from coordinate 1,541,021,217 downwards.
ATAACATCAACCAATAATAATTGGACAGGTTTTAGATAATAGTTTAATCATTATAATCTTATTTATTTAAATGATTTATTAATGAGGTAAACATTGCATCATTATTGTGTCATTAATAATTTAAATTATTTGATGTCTAAAAATTATAAATAAAATATAATTATGTAGGAAATCTTTTTATCTTTCTAATGAATATTTATAATCGAAAATCCAACATTTATAACCCTATGTAAAAATTGTTCTTCTAAAAGATGTAAGCTTATGCCATTTTTATTTTTATTTTAACTTTATTAATATAATGTGTCCCTACCACATACAAGTGGTTCTAAGGGGTCCCCAAATCGACCCAAGGATGCCCATGGTCGGGTATGTGTCCACCAATAAGGTTAGGACACGTTTTAGGGTAATTTTGTATTATTATAATATTATTTTTTAACCCTTATTTACCGGATTTACCCTTTAACCATGGTAAATAAAATATTTACCGCAGTAATTATTCAAAATGTGTAAAAATAAAAGTTACCTATTTACATAATTTGGACATCCTGATTCCAAATATGTAATCCATTTTTCCAAATTCAAAACACAGAAGTGGCAGAAATTAATTTAAAATTAATTCCCGTTGTTAAAATAAAAAGCGTGTTTTTAAGAGATAATAACTATCAAAAGATTGACACTTGTTTATGTCTGGTTTAATTGTGAAATTATGTCCAATGACAAACATTAAATTAAATGGTAAAAATATATTCGAAATATACTTTAAAACCACTCAAATTCATAATTTATCAATATTTATTATTTTGATTAAAAAAGTTGATTTTAATTAAAATTTAGTAATTTTCACTATTCATCAAAATATAAAAGTTATCCGAAAAGTACCAAAATTTCACCCTAGGATAATTTCAATATTCCGAATCCAAAAATTAAGTCCATTTTAAAATATAAAATATATATGATTTCAAAAAGTAGGTATTACTATTCACAATGGCTAGTTTAATTAGTTGTGGTGTGTGTTAGAACTCGAGGTTGCGTACAACACACGCTATCGCATTATTCGAAGGGAAACGTACCGTGGAAGCTTGGGGTGTTACATAGATGTTACTGATTCCTATGAATATATCAGATATAAAATATAGGAAAATAAGTAATATTTTTTATGTAATAGTGATTTAAGGAAAAAAATATTATGTCATACTTACACATGTTTCCTGCACTTTTTATGTGTTTTCATCTATCTGTATCCCATCATTATTTTCATGTGTCTCCTTCCATAGTACTTAGAATGGGATAGAAATAGATTTTTATATAGAGTCATCAATCTACATATAAATAGAGGAACATATTTATGTTGTTGTTTCATTTCATATAAAATTATTATAGTAGATTTAAAATATGTAACAATTTTTTTCAAGTGAAGTGTACCCCATCCTTGATTTATAGTAGGGGTGCATTGGTTTTACTACATGTTCCTTATTTTTAGCACTCAGTTTATTTTTCATAAATAAAAAATTTTCAATCAATGTGATGAATACATGTATCTTCAGACAAAATATTATTATCCACAATGTACCTAAAAAGAAACATTCACATGATGGCCAGAAAACACATCCCACACTTCTTGGGTCATCAGGTGTGCAAGTATAAGTAGTGGGTGAGGGTTTATTTTACTTTCAGCATCTTTAAGATGATGTCTTATTAGAATTGTTTGAAATCATCTATGAATTCTTCCAATGAGAATTATTACATATTTCTTATGGGAGTCATCTACTATAAATTCACTCTATATGGGATTATGGATACTAAGTCAATGTTTCATTATTTTATTTTTTAGTAAAATAAATAAATGATATCATAATTTCACCATAATATCTTCCCACATCAGTGTCTTAAGCGTGGTCACAACATGGTGTCACGAATCTACATCAATCAACACACATTGTCAATTGAATGTTACAATGTAACTACTAGACATAGATTGGTTGGGGTTAACATGTTGGCCTCATGCATTCCATATGACCTCGTATTTTATGCTTGTTATTTTCAACTTAATGATTTTTTCTAACACTATCAAACTACGATGCTCCTTTTTTTATGCATCATTGATCCTTTTTCACATACCATTTTATTAGATTCAACATCGTTAATATGTTCCTCTAGAGAAGTAGCATCAGCATGTGAAGATGGTCATTGTACCTTGGCACTGGGAGCAGAAACAGGTTGATAAACCTGTTCTTCCGTAGGATTTCGAGCACCAGCACATACTGAAGGTCATTATTCCTATGCACTGTGAACAACAACAGGTTGAGACACATGTTACTCCTTAGGATTAGAAGTACCATCACATGTAGAAGTCATTATCTATAGAATTAATTTAACATTTAATTTAGAGTACATAAATGCAGTAGAAAAATGATAATAACATGAGATAACACGATGTATATTACAAAAAAATATAACTTGATTATTGAACTCTCTTTTTTTAAGGCTGTAGGAATTTTAACCCTTTATAGACTATACAAATCCATCCATTGTGGTCTACCCTAACATAAAAAAACTCCATCTACATTGGGACCACTGTGAAATGATTTCGATGTCCCAATGAAAGGGTCATCCTCAGTTAAATTTTCATCTAACCCTTCAGTGGTTTTGTTTGATAACAGAATAATTGACCACTTTTGGTTTATGGGATTTGGAACATAAAATACTTGTACTGACTGTAATTCCATTATAAATCGTTCATCTTTATATCCTTCCTTTCTGAAATAAACTTTCACAAATCATAATTCATCTATTTTAACATAACTTCTATTATCAACCCACTTGCATTGAAAAATAATCACTTTGAATGTTGTATAATCCAACTCCCATATTTGTTTGATGATGCCTAAGTATTTCATATTCGCGTAAATTGGATTTTGTTCCTTAATACTAGAAACATGCATCACCTTATCCATAAGTGTAACTCCGCTATTTTTTGTGGTACTTTATTCACTATGTTCATTTGTATAGAATGTATAACCATTAGTTAAATAACTATTGTAAGATAATATATACACACTTGGTCCTAAAAATAGCCATCAAATTCGTTCTAAAATTGAATCTATATTTTCATATTAATCCTTAAAAATATAGTATCTAAACCATCATATTAATTATTGATTATGTGTATATGATATCACATTTAATCCTATTATGGATTCAACTGCCTAATAATTTCTTTGTGTGTTTAAACATATGGTGAAACCTCTAAAATGTTATGAAAAATGAAAATGTGGTCCTACTCCCATTCTGTAATATTGATTGTGACAACATATCTTCCAGATATTCCATCACCCGAAAGCCACCCAGTGTGATAAGATTTTAGTAGACCAATGATTCCCACACCATACATGCATTTGGTACAGAATTCAATATCTTCATCAACAATATATCACTCTATAACACAAACCTCGAGATGACTTTGATTATTGACATACCCTTTCAAAATCTTTATATATCGTTCAGTAGGGTACATCCATATATAGTGTATATAACCACATAGTTGAATCTCTATAACCAAATGAACCATAAAATGAACCATCATATCAAAGAATGTTTATGGAAAGAACATTTCCAATTCACATAACATGATGTCAATGTCTCTTTCCATAGTTAGCAATTTTTTCAGGTTTATAACTTTACTGCATATAACTTTGAAGAAGAAACAAATCATGGTAAATATATGATATTAATTCATGGAAAAAATGAAACATAAAGATATAATAATTATATATTACATCAAAACATGGTATTAATGTGATTTCAGACACTTTAACTTTAAATCGGTCATTGACACAATGTTCTTGATATTCGATGAATACCCCTATGAAACCTTTATGTCATTCAAGAAGTTATAAACCTAATATCTCTTCTACCTAGAATGTGTGTAAGCATATAGAAGAATAAAAGTTTGTTTTCACCATTCACTGGCGCCAACTCTTCTCATATTCCCTTGTCAACCATGCCCAACCTAACCTTAATTTCATCCTTTATTTTTCAGGGTTCACTTAGAAACGTGTTGATGACACTATCACATACATGTTTTTCAACAAGCATAACATCAAGAAAATTTCTGACGTACATACAATTCTAGTGTGGAAATTCAAAAAAACTATTTTTCCAACCAGTTTTCATAAGGTTTTAAGAAAATGGTTTACCAAAAGCAGTGCCCACATATTTTACTTTCTCAAACATTTGATCACCTGTTGGTAGAGATGGTGTTGTATATTCATATTAACTTCGATCGAATGATTTAGTCCAAGATCGATACTTATTTCATCGTGGTAGAAATACAAGATTTCCTAAAAACACAATATTCAATGAATGTTTCACCTTAATTTTTTGTGTACCTTGTTTGAAAATAGGACACCCTCAAGTTCTTTTAATTCTATATCCTATAAGATTTTCCATAAGAAAGAAAGTAATTTATTATCTTGTACAACATGTCTCTCAACATGAAATATTAATTTTTTTAAGAATCATACAACATAACACTTTAATCCCACAGAAATTTAAAATCCTCAATCAATGGAGCCAAATAAACATCAATATCATTACCCAGTTATTTTCGTCCTGATATAAGAGTAGATAGCATGATGTATTTTCATTCCATGAATAACCATGATGGAAAGTTATAATTTTCCAACATAACTGGCCATGTTCTGTGAGTGCTAATTTTAAAACCAAAAGGATTCACTCCATTTGTAGATAATGCATGTTGAAGGTTTCCTGTCTCATTTCCAAATTCAAGATACTCATGATCAATTATTTTACATTGAGTTGAGTCTTCTGGGTGATGTAGTTTCCCATCTTTGTTTATCGTATCTGTGTACCATTACAATTTCTCTGTAGTCTCCTCACTTACATGTAGGAGCCTAAACCTTTGAATGATTAGAAAGTACCAAAAAAGTTTCATAGTATCATATTCATATTTCTTGTATCGATAATCAGCACAATTTGGTCATTGTACAAGTGATTTTTGGCCCTTTCAAAATAGTATATATTCATTTGGGAATGTTTGTATTCCTTCAGAGATCATACACATAGAGTGTAGCATTTTTTAGCATCGTATGTTTGTCTTAGGAGCTTATTATTTTCTAGGAGAAGTCATTCAAGAGAGAAATTAGTTCCATAAAAATTAATACACTCCATATGTTTCCTAATTTAAAATTATACAGCTTCAATATGGATGAAAATGTTTTTTATTTAGTGAAACCAATATACAATGACATCTTTGCACAACTCTTTAACTTCCCAAACAATTTTGGTCAATCACAAAATACATCTTCAACTATCCTTTTCATTTCCTCGATTCAATATTCATTATCATTCACATCTATAATCACCTCAATACGGTCTTATTAATTTTACACACTTGTAATCATACCAAATGATCCATAAAATGTAGTTCCATCCCAGCCATTAGCTACATTCACTTTTTTATCATGTTTATTACAACATTTATAACTTAGATCTATTCTGTGATAGATCAAGTGTTCTTTCAACTCCTATATACAAATTAGTATTGAATAACAATAGTGTAAACATGGAAAAAGGATTTGAGAAGGTTCATATGCATGATTTTTTTCAGACTTGATGAACTCTTTCACTCCATCTTCATACACTTTTGTCGGATGATTGGAATCCATCCATTTTTTATTCATATCCATCCTATTTGATTAAGTAATAGTAATATTTAACAAATTAAATACACAAAATATGTTCAATTAGGGTCAATATCCAACTATATATCCCTCTCATAAGATCTAAAGGAAGTGAAAGAACCCAGAACAAACCTAAACCTATAAAATATAGGAATTATCTAAAATTCTAGTAGGTCACCACAACCTACCAAATATAAGAGGTAACTTTCATATTACTTCCTAAAAAATCTAGTTTGAATTACATTATAAAAATAAACATTTTCTATATAGTTTTACCAAATAAGTAGTAACACATAAAAGTGTGTAAAAACTATTTTTCTAAGATTTTCATTAAATGAAAACAATCACTTGGAAAACATTTTTCCTCAGCCAATACCCCTTCATAAAATTAACTTTTTAAAATCTGAATTTAAACTATTTCATAAACACCCAGTTTTTAAATACACATTTCAAAACTCAAAGTGGTTTCCAACAATCAAATAGTTTTCTAAAACATTTTTAAAAACCAACCATTTCCCTAAAACTATGCTTGGTGTCCTAAACACCCATTTTCAAAACTCACACATTCTTAGAGTTTCAAATAAAAACCATTATAACATTTCTCATTTGATAACAATTTTCAAACACATTATTAAAATAGTTTGAAAACACATCAAAATCATGATTTACTTTTTCCTTCTTTAAAAAACATTCACAATACTTTTTCAAAAAAAAATGAAAATAAAACCATAAAAAGAAGAATGAAATCACACAGTCAAGAACCACTATGTCAAGTTTGAAAATCTAGATCATCAATAATAAACATCCCCACATTGGATCACAAGTTACAATGGTCATAAAAGAATTGATGCGGCTTAAGAGGGTATCACACCTTTTATGTAAACTAATTTTTTATAAAATTTAAAATGGACCTTCTCTTTTCAAAACATAATTTGAATTCCAAGCCATTTTATCATTTATAAAATCCATCCCAAAATACTCTTCAAACCAATTTTATCCAAACACATTTGAAACTCAAATGAGAATTTAAGCAACCCTTTAAACAACCATTGAAAAACATTCAAATACACAATAAGTTTCAAAATACAATCCACATGGTAAAACACACCATTTTGAAATAATTTATCTCATTTGAAAATCTTAAAAGCTTTAAACACCCCAAAATGTTGATATAAATATTAACCAAGGCTAAAAAATGGTTTTAAATATAGATCGCATGGGTTAACTCACCACTTAAAAAACATTTTCCAACATTATTAACACTTTAAAATCACCCAAACTCTTGGTTTGAAATCCAATTAACACAAGAATAATTTTTAAAACATAAATTTGGTGATTACCACTGATTTTAAAACTAAATTATTATTTTAAAATATCCATTTAGTCATTTTCCCAAACACTTGTTATCAAATATAATTCCATAAGAAGGAATAAACCTACTTTGAAAACACCATTTATCCCTCATGGGCACTCATATAGGCATAATTATAATAAGTAAAAACATTTAAAACACAAATATTTTAAAGATAAAGAAAATATGAAGGAGAAAAAAATAAAGGGAGTATGGTATATAAGAAATATAGTAAAAATATGATGATGTAGCAAGGACTAAGAAGGAAACATCAAATCTAACCAAAGTATATCTGTAAATAACACATAATCACTTTATAAATAGGATGGTCTATATAATGGATTAAGATTAATATAAAAAGTTAATGGAAATGTTCAATAAATGGTATATAAACATCTCATTCACCATTGAAATCTTACAAATTCCTTCATGTGACAAGTTCCTTAAAGAACTCAATTATAATAAAAATTAATTAGAAGATATATGAGTTATTTGTCTAAGAGATTATTTTTTATTTATTGTTTAATGAAATCTTGCACTAAAACATCAAGGTCCATGTATCTTTTCTATTCCATGTAATATCAGTGTTTGAACATTCTAGAATTTCATTTTTGATTTATAGGGGCTATCCGGCCTATGACGCTAAATGTTTTCAAGAAAATTAATCCAAATACAATAGATTTTATTCTTTAACTATATGACCAGTCTATTGAGTATGTCATTGGAATTTAGGATGATTTATTGGTTTAAGTAGGAAACATAATCATTCCCATTGATATTATCATTCAAGAAATTGTGGAAGAATGATAATTACTAATAATAATTGGATGAAATTTCATATCCATGGGGATGTTGTTCATTAATTTTAATCTAGGATAGTTTATTTTTTAAATTGTAGAAGATCAAGTCCAATTTTTCTTGGCGAAAGAGGTGAATCAAGTAGATGAACATGAAGATTGTATTGTCTTTATCACCACTAATGAAAATTATATAGAATTAAAAATAAAATTGGTTGAAGAACAAGGTATGTTATACTTGATTGATGTAAAATACAAAATAAATACTATGGAAAGTCATGAGAATACATAATAATAAGAAAGATTCACTACAACAGATCTACTTTCAAGGGGTTCCATCAATAAATTACATCTCTAAATTTTGGTTCCACCCAAATTAGAGATATGGACATTCTTGAAAAACTTGAGGTACTTATTCTTAGGAAAATCATAGGAAATGTTAGGTGAGTTCATGGACTATAAATAACTCTAAAAAAAAATTCATGGTGGGGGTTATAGATAATCCACAAGATTAATACCACGATGGATACATTATTGGAATTGAGAGAAGAGTTGATCTTGATATTGAACTCAAAGTTTCCTCTGAGGACATTAACATATGTAGGGATAAAACAAGGAAATCAAATGAATTTTTATAATAATCCAAGCTCTTTATCCAATAACAAATAGAGTAGAAATCCAATACTAAAAATGGATTTTAAAAAACATAAATAATAAATTATGAAAAATATAGAAATTTGGTTGAGGTATGGTTCATGAATGAAGAATGATCATGGATAATTTATGGCCTAAAAATTATTGAATGATCTAGTCACGAGAATAAAGCAACTCAAAATTTATGTTAGGAAGTTGTGATCGAAGTGTGATAATTAAGAGAGGCTTATAACTCTCAAAATGGAATAATAAAGATCATGTGCATGGGCTATGAAAGATAAAAAAGAGGTACATTAGGAATATACATAGAGGGTTGATACCAATAGACCAATAAAGTTGTTCCATGATAAATTAAATTTAAACGAAAGTAATGATCATAAGAATAAATCAGAAATAGTTGAAGAAAAACCTCAATGAATCAATTTGGGGAAAAGGTTGCATTTAGAAACTTCCAATAGAATCAAAAACCAAAATATGGTGATGAAAAGGAATAAGAAATACACTAAATATTTGGTGTTATTTTTGTGTAAATATGAGACATAAAAAATTTGTTCTATAAAAAAGTGAAACTTTATGGATAATGAGAAACAAAAATATATGAGAATAATTTTCTATTCATGGTATGTTTATAATGAATATTTCTATTTTTGTATAGGATATGGATAAAAAGACATGTATTTCTAATCTAGGGTATGAATGGATGTACCGACAAAAAATCAAAGGGGAAGATCACAACTGTTAGAAGTATCATTAATCAGGATGAAAATGATGAAAATATAGAGGTCAAAACATCACTAAATAAGAAATGTAGTAGGCTAAAAACCAGTGATAACAACCATATCTGTGACAGCGGTGAGAGAGATGGTGGCAAGGAAGGGAGTAATGATGATGGTGACGTCGACGGAGAAGGAGAGCGGTGGGGTTGGGAGAGACGGTAGTGGGGCAGGGAGAGACGGCGGTGAGGGGGAAGTATGGCAGAGTGGTGGTGCGATGGCAGTCAACTTCCACGATAGCTTCAAGTGTGCAAGAAAAGAATACGACTATTAGAGTTCATTTATAAAATCGCATAATGCTTTTATCAGTACTACATAAAAATTTCTGATAAATCTATGTTTTATTAGTGCTAAAAAAATGTTGATAAAACATACCTTTATCAGCATTTTTTGTGCTGATAAAGACACATTTTATCAGTGCTTTTTTAGCACTGATAAAGGCGTATCTTTATCAGTGATAAAAAATTGCTAATAAAGATATAATGTTACTAATTTATTTATATTATTATATATATTTGAAAAATTATATATATAATAAGTATATATATATTTATTTATATTTATAACTATATTTATTTATTTATTTATTTATTTATATATATAATATTTATATAATTATATATATTTATAAAATTATTAATATTATAGATATTTATTTATTTATTTATAATTATAAAATTATAATAAAAATATTTATTAATTTTATAATTATATATATTAAATATATATAATAAATATATTTATTATAAATAATTGTAAATATATATTTACTTGTTTTTATGACTATACATTTATATATATTTATTTAAACAATTATAAAACTATAAAAACTATATTTCTTATATTTGTGGTTTTATAAATATATATAATTAATATATTTGCTATATATATTTATATGATTATAAATATAATAAATATATTTATAATAATTTTATAATTATTTAAATAAATATATATTTATTTATAATTATAACTAAAAATAAATATTTATTTATTTATTTAAATAATTATAAAATTATAATTACTGTATTTATTGTACTTATACTTTTATAAATATATATAATTAATATATTAATTATAATTTTATATTTATTTAAATATATCTATATTTATTTAAAATTATAATTATAAATATTTTTATTAATTTATAAATATTTGTATATATTTATAAATATATTTATTTAATTATATATATTTATAACATTATAAGTATAATAAATATATTTATTTTAATTTTATAATTATTTAAATATATAAATATATTTATATTTATTTATAATTATAAGTAAAAATAAATATTTATTTATTAATACATGATGGGGTTGGTTCTTAGAGAATACCTCTCTCTTCGCATCGATGGAATATATGTTTTATTCAAAATTTCTTCATCTAATTTTCAATCTCTGGATGAATTTCTTGTATAGGGACACTTCGACTCCCATAAGAATGTGGGTGCTAGCTCGTTTCAGAAAATTGTTTGAGAAGGGACTTCCATGGAGAGCGATTGTGCACTTAACTATTCTATCTCCCTCTTCAAGGATTAGATAGCAGGCATCATCCGTCGCAAGTGTAGTATCGCTCATGTCAATGAAAATCCAATGGAAATCTCAGAGTGCATGGAAATGGCTGAGCACTCTTTAATTGCCTGTCGAATTCTACCTAAGGGGTCGATGCCCTGGAAGATTAGGGATTTGGTTGAACAGATTTCATCCATTTGGGGTTTCATGAATTGGAAATGCATTTCACTTGGAAAAGGATTCTTCCAATTTCTCTTCCCTTCGGATGATTTTGAAAATGTGTGCATGGGGGATTGGTTTGATTTCCCTTAAGCCCATCTTTCTTCACATCCATGAGTGGGATAAGTGATTCAATCCTTTGGAGATTGGAAACTCATCCGTGCAGTTGTGGGTCAAGGTCTATGGTCTTAAATGGATACTTTTTCACCCTAGGATACCACATTACAATGCAATAGTGATTGGGATTCCAATCATAATTGATAAAGAAATTGAACTGTCCAGATTTGGCCACTTTGTGCATCTCCTAGTTGAGGAAGATTTGTGATCTTCTTTAATTGAAAAGATTTTTCTTGCTACTAATGAGGATGAGGTTTTATTGAATATTGAATATGGAAAGGTTCCTAAATTCTATAGAGAATGAAAGGTCTTATGATATGAGCTCTTGAATTGTAGAAGATTGATTGTTTGTGGATTTTCTTTCGTAAAAGGGCATGATGTTAATTCATGTTATAAAAAATATAAAGGCTTCATTACCAGTATTCAAAGGCCTCCTGAAATAGATACGAATTTCCAGCTGCAAATAGGAGGTCAAGTGATCTTAGCGGGAAATGGAAATGTTGGTAAGACTGGGTAGGATAGGATTTCACCGAATAATGCTTCTGGTGATGGGAATGTGCAAAGTGGTCATAATGTGATGCCAATGGGGGCTGATTCATGTCATATTGAAGGTGGTGATGCATGTATTGGATCCAGCCAACATAATTTTGGGAGTATTGAAATGAGCAAGAAGCCTTCCAAGTCCTGGGTGCAAATTTTTGAAATGAGCAAGAAGCCTTCCAAGCCTTCCAATCGTGATGAATGAATCTTTTCAAGTGCAAGGCTGGTTGGAATCTCATAGATTTGTTGTTGATAGAGCTTGGGGCTCGTCTTCTACTGAACGTAGTCCGGGAATTCTGAAAGCAGAGGAGTGTGAATCGTCTCAATGTTTCTTGATTTTCAAGGGTTCCACTGCTAGAGGTTTATGCCAAAAGGGAAGCATTGCTTTTTTCAAAGCGAATTCGGATGTTATCTCAGAGTGATTGGAAATCGGTAAGTTTTCTTTAATCATGTGACTGATTTTTTCCAAAGGTTCCAAACCTCTAAAAATTGATGATTTGATCGATCGTCTATCATGCATCTGGGGTTTTATTGATTAGAAGTGCATCTCACTCGAGTGTGGGTTTTTTTATATGTTGTTCCCTTCTGATGATATGAAGATGAGAGCATTGGGTATGGGTTTGTTGTCACTCAAATCGGGTGTTCTTCACTTCTGTGAATGGGAACAGAGTTTCAATCCCTTGGAGGTGAGCAGTTCATGTGGTCAATTGTGGGTCAAGGTCTGCGGTTTCTACTATGTTTTCTGGCACCCTTGAATTTTATATAACATTGCCTCGATGATTGGAATGCCTATAAAGATGGATAAAGAAACCGAATTGACAAGGTATGGTCATTTCGCTCACTTCATGGTAGAAGTCAACCTATGCTCTACTTCTATTGATAGGGTCTACCTTTCAACCGATGAGGATGAATTCAGTTTGCGCATTGAGAATGAGAACATGCCATGTTTCTGTTCAATTTGCAAGAGGATCGGCCATGAGGTTTCAAACTACAGAAGTAGTTTTTTGTGTTCGTATTGCTTTCGTAGAGGACATGAGGAAATCTCATGTTTCAAAAAGAATAGGATGGGAAAATCAGTTGGATTGATTGGAGCTAGTGGGAATATGTTGGATTCCACCTAGCATATGGTTCAGACAACCGTGGAGACAGGCATTAGAGCTTCTCTTCATGCTAATAAACTGGTTACCCATTATGATGATATTGGTACATATACTCAGTCTAGCAAGCAAGCAGGAGATGAACCAATTATGACAGTGTTAGAATCCCCTGCTTGCGTTGGGATGGAAATTCAGGGCAAGCGGAATAATGAGAAATCTTGGGCTGAAATCTTTAAGGATGAGGCCAATAATGTTAATGATAATGCCAAATGTGTATATGTTGGACAAGTTCAAGAAGTGGAGCAACTGAATGAAGATGAAATCCAAAGGGTGGTTGATCAACAAGTCTTAACTAGCCAGGAAATTGCCTCAAGTCACCGTAAAGGCATGCAAAAGGCAGATGTTGCTTCTCACGTGAATCCTCAAAAAAAGAATGAAAGCTATCGTGGATGCATAGGGATTCCAAATGGTCCTTTCTCGGAAAAAATCAAATGGGAAAAATGTTCCTTTTGATTATGTCATGTCAGATGACCAGACAATTGTTTCCAAGTCTGTTGCAGAGGGCAACATTGCTCATCTGGATGCCGGATCATTGAAGGACAACTTGGATGTTGATGAACATGAATGAGATTGTCATCCAAAAACATGGAGACGAGGGAGACATCCCAAAAGGTTGTGGTTAGGGGACGTGATCGTGATAACTTGATTGCATCACAGGGGCGGTCCACCAGGTCTAGGGATCAACTTACATCGGAGCAACAGAAACTCAGGGATATGTATTCTGCGCCTCTTAATAAAAAAAAATCACAATCTGAGTGTGAGTCGGTTGATGATGGTGCCACTTCTGACTATGGTCATGGTGATGACATTGATCCTTTTGATATGTAGCTTTTCATTTGGACAAGGGGTTGTCTCGTTGATTGACTCTGTCTTTATCATGCTTGTTTGTTACTTTTCTTTATATTTTTAATAAATAGTCAAGAGTCTTGGCGTCTGGTTAGACCGACTTCATATATATATTAGGTGTTTGAGGGTACAATTATAGATCATAAAAAACGAGTTATCACATATATGAACAACATGAATAATAAGGGTGTAATGTATAAATGAACAATCATGATGAATACATGACATATTCACATCAATTATACTCATGCATCAATATATTTATTGACCAAATTCATTGGAAAAATATATTTATTTAAATATATATATATTTATAATTATAATTATAAATATATATATTTAAAAAGTATTTTTATATAGTTATAAATATATATGTGTAAATATAATAAATATATTTATTATTTAATAAAATTTATTATAACCTTATAATTATATAAATATATATTTATTTAAATATAATATTATAAATTTTTTTTAAAAGATTATATATATATTTGAATTATTATAAAAAAAATTAATTACAAACATGCATTTTTTATTTAATGTATATAAATAAACAGTATTTTTTAGTATAAATATAATAATTTTATATAAATTAATAATATTTTTTATTAAAAATCATTATCAACGCTAATAGTAGAACTGATAAATCTACCATTTATCAGCGCTAACAAAATCACTCATAAAAAGTACACATTTATCAGCGTTTTTTTTTTGTGCTGATAAGAGGTAGATTTATCATGGCTGATAAAGGCTCCCTCTTTTATCAGCGTGTTTTTCTTAGTGCTGATAAAGGTCGGTGTTACCCTTGCACCGATCTATGGTAGTGGATGCTTACAACATCAAGGGTTATTTAGCGGTGTTAAAAGCCATTTCTTGCATAGATAAAAGCTCGGTCTATAGTAGTGTTACCTCTATGCATGATTCAGTCATCTTTTAAATGTAGTAACCTTTAAATTATAGTAACTCCCTAATCCGAATGTATCAACTTATCAAAACAATATGCAAATTTATTCTTAAAATATACGACTAAAAACTTAATATACTTATTTTTATAAATTTGATAGCCACGACCTTTTCAAGTACACATTATTCAAAAACACAGAATCACTTTTTTGTTCAAAAGAATTGATGAATAAAAAAAACAAAAAACTCCCATAGCTGATTTTTTGTTTAAAACAAAGTTTCCTCCGTTTTTCCCTTCTTTTTAAAAATCTCATATATGCTTTCAGTAAAGTGCACGGTAAAGCGCGCCTACAAATACAGCGTTGCTTTGGTACGACCGCAGACAATATTTAGATACAGGGAGACGAACCAAAGTATATCGTAGAGCCGAAGCAACTGCCAATTACTTGAAAACAATTGCATGGCGCAGCTGTTTAGGCGTTGGGTGCAAGGAAGGAACTGCGAGGCTTTAGGTTAAAACGGGCAAAGTGGGCTTTTTCTTTTAGGGTGATGACTAATTATCATGATCTTCTCACTGATGACAATCAAAGCGCCTCCCTACCACCCTTCTTCTCCAAGCCTCCCTCCCTTCATATATGACTGAACACTATCACCATTACAAGGGTTCTTCTTCTGCAACTTTTCCTTGTAACTCTTAACCATGAATTCTTTGGATTAGTCTCTGCAATCTTGTGACCAGCAATGGGTTTTCTAAAAACTAATGCAATCTTTCTCTTTTAAAAAATGTGTCATTTTGCTTTATAGGTAGTTAAAAAACATCAAAAAATTAATTGATTTTCTGAGGAATGATCTTGCGTTTGATGACAATTATTAAAAGTGTTCATAACACTTACCAAAGGAGATAAAAAAAGCTTGGATTTTTTTTTGAAAAAAAAACCCATTTTTATAGATTTTGGAAACACCCATTGTATATGCAATACCAAAACACTTGAACATAATTGATTATATAATTTGTGATGAACATTAGATGTATTTTCTTTTATAAGTGAAGTCAAAACATTATATTAGTTGATATATAATTTTTGAACTTGATAATCTAATGTCGTCTTCGAGGACGTTGTTATCATACATGCTTTGTATCAAGTATATTACATGGATCACGTAACGTCCCGACCCGGTTCACTCAATAACAGTAACCGGATCGGTTGACGACCATACCTCAAGCACGTCTCCTCGTACATCAAAGACTGCAGACTAGCAACGAGAGTCTATAATGGTACGATGGAGAGACTATCACTACTTCAAAATCAGGCATTAGCGGTCGTCTTTGGTGGTCGCGGTAGCTAGGTCCGGCGCTAAAGGAAATTAGCGACCGCCTTTGGCGATAGCTATAGGCCTTCTCCCCCGACAACTGCGACATCAGTCGCTAGGAAGACCAGTAACGACCGCTAGTGCCTTAGAAAAATATAGGATGTAGCGCCCGCCAACGGCGGTCACTAACCCATAGAATTTTTTTTAAAAAAAATTGCAGTATGACAGCCCCAATTACAAAAAAAAACAGTCCGCAGAAATCAAAAACAACAAATAAAAAGCAGGCATTCATACCAAACTAGTGATCTAAACAACTATTGATCCCTTCCAATATTTCGTCTTAATCAACCTACTGATAAGATACAATAAAAAAACAATTAAACAAAGAAAAAAACAAATTATTTTATTTAACATTAATCATATTTATTCTGTTAATATATATATATATATATATATATAGAATAATCAATATAGTCTATATAGTGTTACCTACAGAAAGCATCATAAATACAGAAATGGGGCATAGCTAATCTGAAATATCTGTTTACAACATTTATCAGTTTAACAATGGCTATTAAAAGTAGAAAACCATGTTTATCGTATACCAATCAATCTGGGCATTAGATTGATGCGTAGTTGACTCCGATAGAGCACATATGATTTTCAGCAATGTTCTGCTAGCTTTGCATGTCAATCAGAAGTCATTTGCTTGTTTTTGACTCCCTGATGAGAGATATGTCAATTCAATAACATAAGACAATGTTACCTATCATTTTCCATCATATCGGGTAACCCAAACATCTGATGGATGCAGCGTCGATTCCCTCATATCAAAAATTGGTCGGTGTTCTTTCTTCGACAATTTCATGTCAATCCAAGTGTGTTTGTTTGGTACTCACCCCTTTTACATGATTTGTCACTTAACTCCAAATATGAGAGACACACGTCACTTTTGATCATACCGATCAATTGGCTATCTGATCCATGTGTTGATGCATCCTACAGGTAACATACCAACCCAGATCACCTCTAAGATGGTGGCGGGACCGGTGGGTCACATGACCTTAGGTGCGTCCCCCCGTACGCCAGAGGCTCCCAACTAGAAGTGAGGGTCTCAGGAGGTGATAGTGGGGAGACTATGCCCTCTTACCAGAGCTACACAACGGTATAACAAAGTATATGTAAAAGACAATAGCTGAAGCACCAAATAAATATGAGACAAAGCAGTGGAAGAAAATATTTAAAAAATTAATAAAAGTGGCCAATGTCCATTTGTACAACAGCTGAATGCATGTCAGGGTGATGATACTTACTGAAAGCAATAAACAATACACCATGCTTGACAACAAAGAGCAATAATAAAGGAATACAGCAAAGCCCCACTAGTGATCTCCTTGAGTATCTCGAGCTCCAGCTCGATCTGTCACGACCCGACTCATACTGGGGCTCGAGCCGCAACTACCCGAAGCCCGCCTCCATAGACCAGGGGTTCGCGACTAGCGCCGAAGGTACAAAAAACTAGGGGAGGCCTTTGTCTAAGAAACTGTACACACACACACAACTAACTCAGTAAAAAAGAGCAGAGAAAAGAAAACAAGATACACACTGCTACAAAAGGGAAACCAACATACATGCATCGACCTCTAACCAGTTCAAGTAAAGTGTTGAAAAGTAATGACAAGATAACTGAACATAAAAAGGGGCAAAACACGCCCCCAACTAGAAAGGTGCCACAACCCGGCAATAGGTAAATTAAAGTAAACAGCTGGTGAGTCTCACACCCAGAAATCCTCCTACGTCCACTGAATGCAGCCCAAGCTCCTGTGTCCTCTATGCTCCTCCGTAGTCTCGATCGACCTGTCCATCATCAGCAAGGGCACACCAAGTGCGGGCAAAGCCCAAGCAGGGGTGAGTATAAAGATACTATGTAGGATGCCCCAAAAGCTTGAGGGAGAAACAAAGGAGATACTAAAATGGTGAGAAGTAGATAAATTAAGAACAGTGTAAGAGTACAATAGAGAGAGTGTAGCTCAACCCGACAAGAGAAAGGAAGCAGGCTCATCCAACCAAGAGGAGCTAGACACGGAAAGCACGTGACATACCCCGCACATCTTCACCCCTCCTAAAAGGAGAGTATCTGAATCCAAAGAGTGAGAAAAAAAGTAGGGTGTATATATATGCTCAACAAGAAACCCGAGCGAGTGTGTAAGGGGATCTCAATCTCTATGCTCAGCCCAAGAAAAGTCGCTAACCGTTCAAAGGATATCCATTACTGATGCCCAACAGTCCCGCACGCCAAAGATGCCTCATCGCTGAACCGTACAACCAAGGGTCCCGCTCCAGTAACCACGGAGAAAAAGTCACTGACTAGCCTCATAGAAAGGGCCGAGTCTGAAAGAAGTCATCTGATAACCCACTGCCCAGCCCAGCTGGAGGGTAAACCCCAAGAGGTCGTCAGGTAACCCGCTGCCCAGCCCCGCTGGAGGGTAAACCACAAGATGTCATCGGGTAACCCACTGCCCAGCCCCGCTGGAGGGTAAACATCAATAGGTCATCAGGTAACCCACTGCCCATCCCCGCTGGAGGGTAAACCACAAAGGTCTTCAGGTAACCCATTATCCAGCCCCACTGGAGGGTAAACCACAAAAGGTCGTTGGGTAACCCACTGCCCAGCCCCGCTGGAGGGTAAACCCTAAGGTCAACGGTAACCCACTACCCAGCCCCACTGGAGGGAAAACTCAGAACTGGTTCTATAACTTCGCACTGCCCATTCCATCACTCGGTGTCACTAACACCGCTACCGTGCGTAGGTTCGGAGTGCGTCAAAGGAACCTCCGACCAACGCCCTTTCATGTTTCCACATTTAATGAGATCTCGAAAGAGGTTCCGCTCTCCCAAACGGATTACACCATTTTAATCCTCACAGAAAAACACGCGAGATAGACTATTCACTTTCTAGCAATGACTCCCGATGGAAAAGTTATTCAACACCACTTTATGCCCATACGACGTCTCATGGGGCCCGCACCTCGGTCCCAAAAGAGGTCAGGCAAGCTGCTCCATCGCGATGCTCTCGGAAAAGCACGCCAAAACGACTACTCATACTCCCCAAACGGACGTCGAAAGAAAAAGGCACAGTACGATGCACACGGCTTAACAGACGGCCCGTGGGGCCCATGCCTCAACTCTGGCTTCAACGCCTAAAACCACCTTGGTCAACTTCGTCTCGATGCCAGGATCACAACACCGCTAACGACACCTAAAACGGACTCCGGATGCGCAAGCTGCAACTCCCCGCATTATATACAAGCGGGGCCCTGTGGGGCCCACACCTCGACCCTGAAACACGTCACGCAGATCATACCATTGCGTTCCTTGCAGATAACCATGTGGCGTAGGCTATTCATTTTCCCTGAACGGACTTATGAAGCATAAGTCGAAAAAATGCAACATACATCCGAAAGCCGCCTCGTGGGGCCCACGCCTCGGGCTCGAATTTAGGCAGGCAGATAGTTTCGTTGCAATCCCCTCAGAAAAACACTTAGAATCGATTACTCAAACACCCTAAAGGGATGTCGGGTGAAAAGGTGGTGTTTCACCGTAAAACGTGCGAACTAGGCCCTATGGGGCCCACACCTTGTCTCCAACCCAAACACTTTGGAAAGCATCTCAAAAATTCTGCACGAGGACTGGGGTCACGCTGCCACTGATGGCGCGTCAATCGGACATCCCAAGCAAGAGTTAGGTCCGACGCAAGAATAATTAACTAATTAATTAATTAATAAATTATTTGCATTAAGCGTTTCGTGCCTTCGAGCAATGAAACCAAACCACAAGGGTTCTGAACCAACTTTGGAAGGACCGTCTCAACTCCAGGGCCACAACACCTCTGACGGCGCGTCAAATAGACATCCAGCTCGCGAGTACGTCCGTTTTAAACTTTAATAATAATTTAATATTATTAAATTAAAGCTTTCCGGGTCACCCGTCTTCGGGTGCAGAACCCAAAAACCCCGAAACATACTTCAAAAAGCCCGTCTCACTGACATGGACCTGCATCCATAGACGACATGTCAAACGGACGTGCCGTTTAGAAATTACGGCCCCCCGAACGCAAGGGGGGCCAACCAGGCCGGCTCACCCCGACCGACCCGATCTGAACCGTAGGCCCGCGGACCATCCGCGGGTCTGGCCCGACTTTCCACGGCCCGCTGGCCGCGGCCCGCTCCAGCCAAACCAATCCCTTCGGGTCCGGTTCTCCCCAGCAGACCGACCTTTGGCCGGTCTCCGCGTCGCGCCTGCAGGACCCGCACTTTGTGGGTCCTTGTCCGCGGCGCACCCCCGAGGTTAGCGCCTCAGGGTTCCTCCCGAACACGACAGCCCGAGGGTGACGCCCTCTCACCGCCATCCTGTGGAGTGCACCACCGCGACACCTGCTGCCCGCGGTGCCGCCCGGCTCCCCCGCTCCGCCGCTTTGCTGAAGCCCCGTGCCCCCTGCTCGCCACCGACGCCGCAGCCGCCTCACGCCGGCCCGCCGAACGTCGCGGCCGGCCGGGCCTGCTCTGCTCTTCGGCCGAATGCCGCCACCCTGCTCGGCTCCTCCACCGAACTCCGCTGCACCACACCGGCCACACCCGACGTCGCCACCTCGTCCGAACCCCCCGGTCGCACCCGTTGCCGGACGCCCGACCTCTGGCCACCGCCCTTTCCGGAGCCGGGTCTTCCGACGACTGCCGCCACCGCTCCAGTGGCCCGATTCCAAATCTGAAGAGGATTTGAAATCCTCGGGGCGAGGCCTTCACAACACCTTCCGCCGATCGTCGATCTGACAAATATTGGCGCGTCTGAAAATTGGGACGAAGAACGCCCAAGAACGAGAATTAAAAAAGGGCTCGAGCGTTGACCGTGTTCGTTCGGCCAACGCCCCAATTCTAAAATTATAAAATTTAGATGACAAAATTTGATGAAAAAATTTAATAAATCAACGAAGGTGTGAAATTTAACAAGAATCCTACCTCGAATCGGTCGTTCGCCGTTGGCAACGCGTTCGCTACGATCCCACTTCGATCTGCCGGAGTTCATTCCTCAATCTGGTGAAGAACGGTGAAGAACGACTAGAGAGATAAAGATAGAGAGAGAGAGTGTGTGTGTGTGTGAATTAGAGTTCTCCCTTAACCCTACACACCTACTCTCTATTTATAGGGATCCTACTCAGCGTAGAATCCGAATTCACCGCGCCCTCTCATTTTATGTCGTACCTAGGAAAAATGTCCCGTTTCAAACTCAACGGAAGTCTCAGATTTCCATTCTGAGACTTCATTCGAAAGTTATTTGAAAAGGACTCCAACGATAAAATCACTAAGTCATTATTTCAAAATGACAATTTTTCCCCTGGGTGACATCTCTCACAGCAGGTCCACACCTGCAACTTTTACACCCCGCCTTGGGTAAACGACATGCTCTGGACGCAACCTTGCCTTCAGATTTCTGATCCGAGTTACCGTTTAGGAGGAAACACAACCCCACCATGTGTATAGTATAAAAACACTTAACATTTTTATAAAATTTATTCCGGGCACACCGGGCCTCGGAATTGCACGCCGTCTTCGCACCTAGCTCTGGAATAATATGTAGAAATATTCCAAAGTCTTACAGGAAAAAACCAGGTCTCTACACAATCCTTTGCTCCCAACTCCCAGATACAAACAATACAAAATGAGCAATCAATCATCATCTATAGTCCCGTGAACCATAAAAATTTACTTAGGTACCCCAGTACAATGGCAGCCCAAGTAGGGCGTGAGATATAAATCTCAGTAGGTCGGCACCACCGATGTCCAAACCAATCCAAACAATGAATTGTAAATTAAAAAGTGTGTCATATAATGTAATGTTGTGTGGTAGAAATTAAAACTAGCAACTTGGTCTGGGTTCCTAAATGGACAATCTTCCCATATCACCTGCTTCGGCCTAAGATGGAAATATGAACGAGTACTTGTAAGAAGTAGAATGCATATTTATATATAAAAGAGGATAGAAAACAGAAGGTAGAAAAAAAGGAAACATACCCCAAAGCCTATGTTTTAACTTTGGGTCTAATATATGTATCAACAAAGAGTGTCATAGGACACCAGAAAGGTGTCACAAACCACAAGGGAAACCAAACATCATCTTTATTATAATTATGTTCAAGTCGTAGAGTTGGAATCTGAGCCCATCCCAAAAGGTATCACTTCTCTACATCCTTCAAATTACCCAATACTATAGGGACCGTCCAAGGTAATCATTCAAAAGACCAAGTATCGCTAGGGGTACGACTTTACCATGAGCGAGTCCTGGTATCACACAGAAGGGGTCGAGTATAGCCCGAGGCTTGGCATAACCACTTTTCCAAGGAGTCCGTCCTAGATAATACCTTGGGGAACGTGTATCACTCACAGGTATTTAGAAAGCCCAGGGAAACCAAACAACATCTTTATTATTATTATGTTCAAGTTGTAGAGTCGGAGTCCGAGCTCATCCCAAAAGGTATATCTTCGGTACATCCTTCAAATTACCCAATACCACCGAGCTCGTCCAAGACAATCTTTTGAAAGACCAAGTATCGGCCAGGGCATGGCTTTACCATGAGCCCGTCCTAGTATCCCACAGAAGGGGTCAAGTATCACCTGAGGCTTGGCATAGCCACTTTGCCAACGATTTCATCCTCTATAATACCTTTGGGAACCAGTATCACTCATAGGTATTTAGAAAGACTAGGGAAACCAAACAACATCTTTATTAAAATTATTATGCAAAAAAGTTTAGAATGCATGTCAAACCACTAGAATAGGGCATCACAATTTGGAACTTGCATGTACAATAGAATGTAAACAAAAGTATATGGCCTAAACATGCCTCAATGATAGGTTATTAATGACATTAAATAGAACAAGCTAACCAACTTGTTCAAGCAAGGCATTCAACTCAAACTATCACATTACATTTATAACCTAAAGAATAAGGTAAGATGGAATTTATGTGGGGCACACCCAAAGGGGTGGCCAAGAGGCAAGGAAAACACCCTGAATGGATTTCACCATAAGCAAAGGCCACAACAGGCACTATTTAACAAAACATACAATTTAGTAAGAGATAAAAAGGAATTGTCGGAAGGTTGCAGTGAGCTATACAAAAACGCGAGATATAAATAGCAACGAAATGATGGAAAATAAACATACACCCTACACAAACAATTTACCAATTAATTCACTTTACCTAAACATGGAAATTTCATTTATGATATTCAATGGTAAAAAGGAATGTTCCATGATCAAGGCATATACCTATTCAGAAATGTCATTTGAGCTAAACAAGCATGATAAGTCAATTTATATTATTCAAAGACAACAAAAGCTAACTATCCATAGAACAAACACCAACAAGAGGTATATAGAAAACCGAAACCAAATCTAAACTTGATATAAATAACTATCACCACTCTTTGGTTTAGAAGACAGTGCACCTCCATTAGAGGGGTTTTATTATAAAATAATGGTATTGCTTTATCACACAATTCATTTAATTATATTTAACATTTATTCTAAAACTCATTCATCATAATTAAAATGCAATAATTTATGAAACTAAATAAACATAACTATCACTGTGAGTTTTCACAGACAATGCACCTTCATTGGAGGGGTTTAATTATAAAACCATGAATTTCTTATCAAGTAACTATTTATCACATTTAACACTTCCTTCATGAATCACACTCAATTCAAATTAAAAAGGAATTTAATATAATCTTTAATACAGGAATTAAAATATAATAAAAGTGCATTAAGAAATTAATTAAAGATAGTAATTAGTTCATTATTTATATTGAAAGGCAAAGGAATGGGATCCTACCTCAAGTAGAGCTAAGCTGTCCACTCTGGCCCTTCATGCTTTATATCTAAAATTTGTTTCTCCCAAACTAGGCATACACACCTTCACATACATGAAAGGTCACCTAGCCCATATGCACACACCTACATGGCCATGGGCATGTGCAATGGGATCCTTACATATATGCTTATATGAATATACCCATATCTACTCACCTATGCATGCAATTTTTATATACATACATAGGCAAACCTAGCCTCATACATGTATAAAGACTACCATGCATGAATATACGTGTAATGGGGGAACCTATATATATATATATATAAATACATACCTATGCATACGCAGGAAAGTCGCCCTTGACTTGGAAACTTGAAACCACTTGACAGGGACCAAAACACCACACAAAGGATAATACGAATCCTAAAAATCATAAAGAACACTACATAAACAGTGTGAAACCCACCAATGGCATTAAACCCTTACCTCGGGTGTCGGCAACAAATTGAAACGAGATGAACCAACACCAAACCAACCAACGCCCTAATGATTAAATACTAAGGAGTCAATAACACACAATGACCCTAAAAAAAGCAGTGCGAAATAAGGGGCAACAACAAAACTCACATCAGGTCAAAGATGGTAGACCGAAAGGCACCGAACTACCTCTCCTTCAATGGTGGTTTCCGAGACATGCACCGAAGTGCCTTAAGAGACCATCTACACCCACTTAGAACAAGAGAAAACCAAAAACCGGATCACCCCCAAAGCCTTAGGGTTTGGTCGAACCTAAATGAGGAAAAGGGGAGGCTGAGAATTGCGCAAGGAAGGTAGGAAAGGATAGGATAGGACTTACCATGTATATTAGAGGAGAAATCGAGTAGAAATGATGGAAGATCAGACAATGAAGGAGGAGGGCATGGGGAGGGGGGTCGTCACGCTGAAGGGGAACCTGATGGGGAGAGGTGTGTCGTGCGAGTCTCCAAGGGGGAGTAGGAAAGTGTTAATTAGGTTTTTATTTTTTAATTTAAAGTAATTAATTTTCAATTTTAATTTTTAATTTTAATTAATTTAACTTCTTAAAAAAACAAACATTGCGGGGGTTCTGACTCTCAGAAAAACTTTTTGACGCTCTATTTTAGAAACAGTCTGCTCAGCTAATGGAAAATGTTAATTTCCTTCTCTTTTACATCCGGTTAAAAATGAGGAATGTTACAACCATCCCACCGTAGAACTTATTATCCCCGACAAGCCTTCAGGAACAATGTAAACTTCATCCTATCCATAAGGGTCATGAATTCTCGCACAAAAGGTCATGTTGCATCTCTAAATTCCCAATGCACGTTCAAGAATTAATTAGGTAAGCAACACATATTCCATTAAGATATGATCCAATTCTCATATTAAAATGGAAACGCCGAGACAATACTTATCCAAGCCCTTTTTTCTAGAGGCACGACCATGTATTCATCTCATTAAACATCTAGTAAAAGTTACTTCCCACATTAGGCTTTAACGTTAGAAAGATGAAAATTCTCCATCGACCATAAAGCCCATGTCAAGCCAGATTTTTATGAAAATACTTAGTTGACACAAACCGCACTTCTGACCCAAGGAAACTCAAGGAGAAATTTAAACTATCCTTACATGAGGGTTTAAATGATGACACCACTCTAGGTTCTAGTCCCAAGACTTTTACATTTATTAACATTTATCTTATTTTTAAACATTTAGAAGGTTTAAAAGAAACATCAAGTACTCATTTAAAAAAACACTAGGTACTTGATTTAGCTAATGCCTCCAAGGTCAAAGCATCTCACTACAAGAAGCTAACACTAAAAAACAAGCTATAACATAGAAGAATGACATTTTAATCATGAAGACATGCCAATAAGAACAAAATCACAATACAAGGAAAATATTCTAGTAAAATGGAAGCATGAAAAAAGGCTAGCATGTTAAATAAATACAAAACATGGAATAAATTTAAGGTACTCAATCATATCAGCAATAAAACAAAAATGCAACTATATGGCATGACACTATGCATGACATGTGAATTTTTATGTGCCTAATATGATGCATTAAATGCTTCATCCTTACCATGAAATGAAAAGGGTAATATACCATAAACATCATACATTCATAAGAATAGTTAATCACACCAATCACTCGAGGTGAAATTATATCAACTATAATATCGAAAAGCATGAACATCAATTTCCATACCTGGCCACTTGGTCATTTCCCGTATGTGTGGTGATCAGTCCCAGGCAAAGCTATTAACCAAGCAGCGACACATCCCTAGTCTCCTGTCTACCAACCAAAAATAGTAAGATGAAAGAAATAACCTCTGGTACCACTTTGTAACATACCGACCCATCTCACCTCTAAGATGGTGGCCAGACCGGTGGATCACATGACCTCAGGCGCATCCTCCTATATGGTAGAGGCTGCCAACTAGCAGTGAGGGTATAAAAAGGTGATAGTGGGGAGACTATAACCTCTTATAAGAGTTGCAAAGTGGTATAACAAAGTATAATTAAACGACAATAGCGAAAGCAACAAATAAATATGAGACAAAGCAGCAGAAGGCAATATTTGAAAAATTAATAAAAGTGGCTAATGCCCATTTGTACAACAACTGAATTCATGTCATGGTGATGGTACTTACATAAAGTAGTAAACAATACAACATGCTTGACAACATAGAGAAATAATAAAGAAAATACAGAAAATCCACATGGGTGATCTCCTTGAGAATCCTGAGCTCCAGTTTGATCCTTTGCTCGCAACTCCTAGATACAAATAGCACAACATGAGCAATCAATCATCATCTGCAGTCATGTGAACAAGAAAAATCTACTCGAGTACCCCAGTTCAATGGAAACCCGAGTATGGTGTGAGATATAAATCTTAGTTGGCTAACACCATTGGTGTCTAACACAATCCAGATAATGAATTGTAAATTAAAAAGTGTGCCATATAAAGTAATGGTGTGTGATAGAAATTAAAACTAGCAACTTGTTCTGGGTTCCTAAATAGAAACCCTTTTCATATCATCTGCTTCGGCCTAAGATGAAAATCTAAATGAGTACCTGTAAGAATTAGAATGTATATTTATATATAAAAGAGGCTAGAAAATAGAAGGCATACAAAAAGATAACATACCCCAAAGCATGTGATTTAACTTTGAGTCTAATATATGTATCAACAAAAAGTGTCATAGGACACCAAAAAGTTTTCAAAAACCATAAGGGAAACCAAACATCATCTTTATTATCATTATGTTCAAGTTGTAGAGTCGGATTCCAAGACCGTCCCAAAAGGTATTTCTTTAGTACATCATTCAAATTACCCAATACCACCGAGACCGTCCAAGGAAATCTTTCGAAAGACCAAGTATCGCTTGGGTCATGGCATTACCAGGAGCCCGTCCTAGTATCATATAGAAGGGGTCATGTATCACCCGAGGCTTAGCATAACCACTTTTCCAATGAGTTCATCCTCGATAATCCCTTTGGGAACCAGTATCACTCATAGGTATTTATAAATCTCAGGGAAACCAAACAACATCTTTATTATTATTATGTCCAAGTTGTAGAGTCGGAGTCTAAGCCCATCCCAAAAGGTATCACTTTGGCACATCCTTCAAATTACCCAATACCACTGATATCATCCAAGGAAATCTTTCTAAAGACCATGTATCTCTCAGGTCATCGATTTACCATGATCCCATCCTAGTATCACATAGAAGGGTTTGAGTATCACCTGAGGCCTGACGTAGCCACTTTTCCAACGAGTTCATCCTCGATAATCCCTTTTGGAACCACTATCAATTATAGGTATTTAGAAAGCCTAGGGAAACCAAAAACCATCTTTATTAATATTATTAAGAAAATAAGTTTAGAATGCAGGTCAACCCATTAAAACAGGGCATTACAATTTGTCACTTGCATGTAAAATAGAATGTAAAAAAAGCATATGGCCTAAACATGCCTAAATGATAGGTTATTAATGAAATTAAATAGTACAATCTGATCAACTTGTTCAAGGAGGTAATTCAACTCAAACTATCACATCACATCTATAACCTAAGGAACAAGGCAAGATGACATTTATGCGGGGCACACCCAAAGGTATGGCCAAGAGGCAAGGAGAACACCTCGAACGAGTTTCTCCATAAGAAAAGGCCATGATGGGAACTGTGGAATAAACCAGAAAATTTAGTAAGCGACAACAAGGCATTTCTAGAAGGTTGCAGTGAGTTGCACAAAATGTGACATCTAAAGAGGAACAAAATGACAGAAAAGAAACATACACCCTACACGAACCATTTACCAATTCATTCACTTTACCTAAACATGGATATTTCATTTATGAGATTCAAGGGTAAAAAGGAAAATGTCATGATCAAGGCATATACCTATTCTGAAATATCATTTGAGAAAAACGATCATGATAAGTCAATTTATATTATTTAAAGAGAACAAAAGCTAACTAGCCACAAAACAGACACCAACAAGAGGCATACAAAAAACTCAAACAAAATCTAAACATGATATAAATAACTATCACCACTCTTTGGTTTAGAAGACAATGCACCTCCATTGGAGTGGTTTTATTATAAAATCATGGAATTGCTTTATTAAACAATTCATTTAATTATATTTAACAATTATTCTAAAACCAATTCAGTATAATTCAAATGAAATAAGTTAAGAAACTAAATAAACATAAATTTCACTTTGAGTTTTTGTAGACAACGTACCTATGTTGGAGGGGTTTTATTATAAAATAATGAATTTCTTATCAAGCAACCATTTATCACATTTAACACTTCCATAATAAATCACACTCAATTCACATTAAAAAGGAATTTAATCTAATCTTTACTGTAGTAAGTAAACTCTAATAAAATTTTAGTAAGAAATTAACTAAAGATAGCAATTAATGCATTATTTTAATTAAAAGGCAAAGGAATGGGATCCCACCTAAAGTGGAACTAATCTGTCCACTCCGATCCTTCATCATTTCTAACTAAAATTTGCTACTCCCCGACTAGACATCCACATGTTCACATACATTCAAGGATGCCTATCCTATATGCACACACCCGCATGGCCATGGGCATGCACAATGGGATCCTTTCGTACACGCTTATATACATATACACATATCCACTCACCTACGCATGCAGTTTATATATATATACATAGGAACACCTAGCCCCATACATGTATAAACACCACCATGCATGAATATACATGTAACTAGAGAACCTATATATATATATATATAAATACATACCTATGCATATGCAGGCGAGTATCCCTTGAATTGGAAACTCGAAACCACTTGACATGGACCAAAGCACTACACTAAGGATACTAAGAATCTTAAAACACATATAGAACGCTACATAACTATTTTGAAACCGTCCAACTACATTAAACCCTTACCTTGGGTGTCATCGATGAACCAAAATGAGATAAACCAACACGAAACCAACAAACTCCCTAACGATTAAATACTAGAGAGTCAATAACACATAAACACCCTATAAACAAGAGGTGTGAAATAAGTGGAAACACCAAAACTCACCTCGGGTCAAAGACGGTGGACCAAAATGAATCGAACCACCTCATCTTCAGTGGCGGTTTCCGGGACATGCACTGAAGGGCCTCAATAGACCATCTGCACCCACCTAGAACAAGAGAAAACCAAAAATCGGATCACCCCAAATCCATAGGGTTCGGCCGAACCTAAATGGGGAAAAGGGGAGGCCAAAAATCATACAAGGGAGGAAAAAAGTGGAGAGGACTTACCATGGATATTTTGGGAGAAACTATGGAGAAACAGTGGAAGATCAGACAATGAAGAAGGATGGCGTGGGGAGGGGGCATCTTGCTGAAGGGGAACCCGAGGGGGAGGGGTGTGACGCATGGGTCTCCAAGGGGGAGGAGGAAAGTGTTAACTAGGTTTTTATTTTTTAATTTATTTTTCTTTTAATTTAAATTAATTCATTTTAATTTTTAATTTTTAATTATAATTAATTTAACTTCTTAAAAAAACACATATTGCGGAGGTTCCGACTCTCGAAAAAATGTTTCGATGCTCTGTTTTAAAAATGGTCTGCTCAGCTAACGGAAAAAGTTAATTTCCTGGGCTTTTTCATCTGGTTCAAAACACAAAATGTTACACTACATATTTTAAATTACTTAATGATCATTTTCCTAAGATTTCATGTCATTCGAAACTAATTTGGTTGGTTTTGTTATGGTGACTGTCACATTATGTTGATAACCAAATTTTGAATGGGAATATGATTATGATCTAGTGCCTTGTCCTTCACTAGAATACACTAGTGATCTACCTAAATTGCATCTATAATATGATATTACTCTTATATAGCTATTGTAATTATTCTAAATTCTACTCCGGAGATGGGATTAAAAATATACACATGTAGCATTGCTTCTTCATGATCATGCCAACATATCTTATTTGTGGAAATCATAATATATTGATAGTTTTGATGATAATGTGTAGGGTTATGATCTATCATTTTGATGTTTCCAAGATATTATGGTAGATGTATTCAATTTACCAAGGATATATGCCCTCTCATATCCTCATATTGTATTATTATGAAAATATTATTGACATGATGGATTAAGAATTTGATTTATCAACTTGATTACTACCCTATATGGGTGTGTTATTTCAGTGGGAACTGAAGGAAGAGATGGATGATGGGGTGCATCTATGATATATGGGTAGTATCCATTGTTGGGAACCATAACATGCACCAATTCTATACTAATAACCAGAATATTCAGACAATATTTCTTATATAGATTGGGAGTATTGACCTAGCACATAGTTTTTGTGACTTTCTACCGATGATAACACCTTTGGGGATCCCATGTTTGTGTAGCTAGAGTGGAGGTCTAGTGAAAATCCTCCACAGTAAGATGATAAATATTAGGACTTCCAGGGAACTATCAACATCATGTAGTAGGGTTCTATTTTCATATCAAGAAATATTATTAGAACTTGTAGAATGTATACATATAATGGTTCTTTATGTTATCAAAAACCATATATGATATGAATAAGAATGAACAAATGATTAATGTTGAAAAGAATGGTAAATTTAACAGTGAGAAACAAGGTTGCATCAACTTCACTGTAAAGACTTATAGTGCAACTACCATGAAATCAGTTCATATATGATAATTACTAAGTACAACATGAAGTCATTTTTAGTCAAGGAACCTAGAGTATACTAGAAGTAGATCAGATTCCATGCTTGAATTAATTTTAGTAATTTCAATGTGCATACCTATCGTTGTGATAATAAAACCTTACAAGGATATTGAAAACCAATTGATGGAGACACCAAGTGGGTTGAAAAAATTGATCCTCAAATGATTCCACAACTTTATCAATATCCATGGAATAATAATGAGCATCCAACTATGATTCAGTTGATTTGGATTAAAGAGATTTTGAAAAGACATCACGCGTTAATGGAAAACAATAACCAAGAATAACAATTAGTTTAGTATCATATATAAGAAAGTAAAAATTTACACTAAATGGGGGATATAGTTAAAATTTTGTTGTTATTATATTCTTATCATTGTTTACATATATTTTATGGTTTTATGTATTTTATTATAAAAATATTATAGGAATTTTAGTCTGTATGTTTTTTGGAAAAATAATTTCTTTAATTATTTTCCCTCTAATTCATGTCATTTTTCATGCATGTATATGTCAAATATAGATAGAATAAGCATATAAAAAAAGTTAAACAATTCATAAAAAGTTGAAAGATTATGAATTTTTTTTAAATAGAAGAGCGGGAAAATAATAATAACATTCATTAAACATGAAAATCGATTGTTTCTCCTTTAATGATCTCTCTAACCCAATTAACAGCTTCTTCATGTTGAACAACAATGAGTTTTTCCTGAACCATACCAAAGGGGAACGTACTGTGACTCTCCAATCCCTCCTCCAATTGGCCAGGGGTTGGTGACTAGCACCGAGTAGGAATATCACTGACATAGGATGCCTTAGCCTAAGTACCTATACACATTCACACATCTCCAAGACCATGAAATGCTGAAATGTAAAAATAACTGACAATAATGCATGCATATATCTAAATATTGTAACCAGAGTACGACATGAAGTAGAGGAAAGTAAATAGGTCCAAATACAAGACCACCACAAAGAGTCTGAACACAAGTCCAACCTGAAAGTAAGAACTGGGGACTGCTATCAAAATCCATAAGAAGACACCTCAGTCTTTCCTATATTACTAAGAATCATATGGTCCTGGTCTATCTAGGATGTTGTCAAAAGGTCAATAGTCTGTACAAGACACGATGCATGAAGGAAAATCCAGTGCATGGGTGAGTATAATAATACTCAGTAGAACAACCAAAACCCACAAATCATAATAAAAGGAAATACAATCACCTCTACATAGGTATATGTCTACAAAACATATAACAAGAATATCTAGATATACTCAAAAAATACACACAACCTATAGGTATATCACAACCATAGTATCCTAGCCTAGAATTATAGCTCAAAGATTCTGCAAAGCACACATCTGTGAGAACACAATACTTATTCTGATAGCACTGATGACAGTTTTACGATAGGTACTGCTAGTCAGGTATCATCATTAGAAGTACACAATAATAGTATGAAGATAATATGATACATAAATGAGGATCACTGACAAAGAAGTGTGGTGACACCAATAACTCAATCCATATTTACCCACTATGTAGAGGATTAGAGCCCACATAGAGTTGATAATAATGATACAAAGAACTCTTCCTAGGGCATGAAGATAAATATAGGATCTCATTTAGGGCCTCTCAAAGGGATTTTAATGACTCTATCCAAGAATTACTTCTGAAGAGATCAATGTCCTAGGAGTAGGAGACGATTCCATACTAACCCTTAGGGAAAGGATAGTGGGAAAACACCCTAACAAAACTTTTCCAAGATATGGAGGAAAAGGGATCTAAGCCATTTATAATAAAGTAAAGAATGTGTAGAAGGTTTACACGTCGTGTTCCTTGACCTCGTGTCCTACCTGTGTAACCAGAAAATGTATCTTGCTCATGCCTGTGTAGAAGTACATGACGTGTAGGATGCCCATGTAGTCTACCCATGTGCTAGTACATGGATTTAGCCTATGTAAATGTACCTGTGTACCAGTACACGGATTAGCCTATGTACTTGGTCCAGGACATGTCCATGTAGGGGAGAACACGACGCGATACAACCCGTGTACTCCACCCCATGTATGTGCACCCTCTGAGGTACACATTGTGTCTCTGGTGATAGACTACATGCCCTGTGATAGGGGTCACACAAAATTTGATACTTATGTTTCTCCTGAAACACTAGCTACCACTGGGAGTGACCCACATGCAGTGTAATACTAGATTACATGCTGCGTGGATCTGGATTTTCCTGAATCCCAGATCTACGATCCACATGCCTTCTCTGCTACTCCAACCTCTGATCCGACCATGCCTCAACCTTAAAATTAGTTATTAGGCCTTGATGAACCTATAAATCACCGATCAATAAAATTTGGGCCTTCAATATATTTAGAAATAGGATTTTTCATCGTACTTCATTGCACACTGAAGAACATGAAAATTCGGTACCTACACCATATGATTTGATTCCATCTCTATCTTCGTACCACCATCATGACATGCTGATACCAAATCTATAATTTTATATCATTTCACCAAAAAATGGGTGCACAATAATTTATTGATCAGAATATGTCAAACCCTAGGCCAAACAAAGAACATCCATTGGTGAATGAATAACCTGGGGAGAAAAGTACCATAATAGATAAGAGGAACAAACCTTGATCAATGTTTGTGTCAATATCAATTAGTTTCTGTAAGAATAAAATGATTAAATCATTAATTCAATGTAATTCTTCCACCCCCCCTCAATATACCCATCACACAAGTACGTACGATCCACGGATCAATCCGTTGGATGATTGATCAATGTTCATTGTAGGAATAAAAAATGGGAAAGAAAACAAATCAAACAATTTTCCTACTTCGATTCGTATCAATCATTGATGAAGAATGTAGTTGCTTCATATTCATTGGTTAGATCCTTTGAAGCCATTATGCATCAATTTTTTTATCCAAAATCCAGTCACCGTTCTTCGGAGAGAATTCCTCTGAATCCCTCTCCAATGACCCACCAAAAGTTCTAGGATTATGCACCCGAACCTGGTATTCCTCTATAATAGTCTATTTAAAGACAATTAATTAGGTCTCTATGTCACTGTGTCAAAATAAAAAATAAAATAAAATAATTAAATTATTTTATTCATTTTATGTCGGCGACTACTTTTCCACAAAAGTCCCATTCCAACCATAGTCAAGTATCTCCTAGGGTAAAACCCACATTTTGAACTCAACGGTGCCCTTCGATTTATGATCCAGACACCCATTTAGATGTCATTCCACTTTTTTAGGATATATTTTCTTGCGTTCTATTAAATATATTTAATATATTTTAAACATTTATTCTAGGAAAACCAGTCCTTGGAATCACAAACCGTCTCAGCACCTAGTCTAAAAAATGACCCATATAATATCCAGAAATAATACATATAAAAATATGAGATATTAAATTATCCCGACATTGGGTCTTTATATCCCCCAAAAGCCAAAATAAGGGTTACTCAAAAATATGTGGGTACAGAGCACGAATATGTGCCTCCTTCTCCCATGTGATCTCCTAAATATTCTCATGCAACCATCAGACATGAACCAATAGAATTGATCACCCATGAAGGATCCTCTCATGTCGATCCTTAATAACTATCGAGTACTTAGTAATGGTTTCTCCATCCTCAATTCCTACATCATCTCAATTGATAATGTGTTATGGGTCATGTACATACCTCCTCTACTATGAAACATTGAATACATTATGTACCCAGTCTAACTTCGGATGTACATCTAAGTGGTACGACACCTCACTAACTCTATGCAATATCTGGAATGGGACAACGAATCTTGTGAGAGTTTGATTCCCTAGAGAAATCTCTATAATTCACATCGATTTGAAACTAATAGGAGTAAATGATATCCTTAATCAAACTCCAAAGGCCTTTATCATCTATTTGTATAAGACTTATGATGACTCTGCACAGTCTTCATCCACTCTTGGATGATCTTTAACTTCTCTATTGTAGCTCGCACCAACTGTGAGCCCTTGAGTGCTAACTCTCCTAGACCAGTTTAGAAAAGTGTTACCCTATAGGTTTTCCCATACAAAGCCTCTAATGGTGTCATACCAATGGTGGAATGGTAGATTTTGTTGTAAAAAAACTCCACCAGTGGTAGGTGATCCTACCAACTATGACCAAAGTTTAATACGAAAGCTCACAACATGTCCTCTAAAACCTGAATGTTCTGCTTAGTTTGGATGTTGTTTTTGGGGTGAAATGATATTCTCAAGTGTAACTGAGTCCCAAACACCTCTAAAAATACCTTCAATAACTAGGATTTAAAGCGAGCATCAAGATCAGAAATGATCTTCGATATAACTCCATGGAGTCAGACTATCTCCTCAAAGTAGAGGCATCCCAATCTCTCTACTGTACTCTTCTATTGAATTAATAAGAAGTGGTCCAACTTGGTGAGCCAATCTTCAATCACCCATATGGCATCGTTTCCCCAGGATGTATGTGGTAAGACTATCTTTATGTCATGGATATCCCATACCAATTCCATTCTAGAACCTCAAGGGGTTGAGATAAACCCGCTGGAACATGGTGATTAGCCTTCACTTTATTATAAGTAAGGCATCGAGAGACAAACTCTACAACTCATTTCTTCATCCCAAGCCACCAAAACTAACATCAAAGGTCCCGGTACATCTTTTCCACACCTAGATGTACCAACAAAAGATACATATGAAACAATTTTATAAACTCCTCCCACAACATCACTGGTACCATTGTGCATCCTCTAAAAATAATGAAATTCTTCCCACATTACGAAAATCCACCAGGAGATTGTCCAGTGGATATCTGAGTATGTAGGGTCTCAGAGTTGGCATCTCCATGAAGTTCATTCCTAACTTGCTGCAAGAGAAGAGGGGTAATAACCATCGATTGGAGGTAAACTTCTCTGTATCCATACACAAAGGATAATTTCAATGAGGCCAACTACTCCAATGCCTCATTCAACAACTCTACATGAGATCTCATGCTAATAGATTCCATTACCACATTCACCTTCCAAGGAGTATGGAAAATTTCAATGTCATAATCTTGGAAGAACTCTAGCCATTGCCTTTATCTCAATTTGATATCCTTTTGAGAGAAGATATACTTGAGACTCTTGTGATTAGAGTAGCTGATAAACCACTCTCCCATTAGGCAATGTCACCACATCATTAGTGTGAATACCATCACCGCTATATTAAGATCATGGGTCATGTAGTTCTACTCATGTGGTATCAAATAGCGTAAAACATAGGTAATCACTGTCGGCCTCTACACCAGAACACAACTAAGATCTATCCCTAATGAATTGTAGAACACTACGTACTCGACACCATCCTCTAGAAATCTCAAGATGGGAGTTCTCATAAATCTCTATCTCAACTACTGAAAATCATGTTTCCATCACTCTTTCTATATGAAAGGTATCCCCTTTTGATCCAAAGCTATCATGGGTGATTATATTATGAAAAAATTAGCTATGAATATCAATTAGTAGCCTTCCAACCCAAATAATCTCCGCACCTTTTTAACACTCTTGGGTGGCTCCCAAGATAACACTACCTTGAACATGGCCGAGTCAACTACCACTCCATCCACTGATATAACATGTCTTAGAAAGTGGACTTTTGAATCTAGAACTAGCGCTTCAAGATCTTCCTATAAAGATGGTGTTCGTAGGCTACATCCAGAACTATCCACAGGTGTCTTGCGTGCTCCTCCTCAAACACCAAGTACACAATGATATTTTCAATGAAGACTACCACGAACCAGTATAAGTAAGGCTAAACCATCTGGTTCATGAGTCCCTTGAACACTAATGGGACATTTGTCATGCCAAAGGGATCAGTAAGTACTCATAGTGACTATAGTGAAATCTGAATGTCGTCTTGACTATATCCTCATCCCGTACTCCCAACTAGTGATAGCCTGATATGAAGTCAGAATTTGAGAACCATTGTGCCCCTCTCAATTTGTCATGACCCATCCCCCAGGGCCCATGCCGTGACTACCCCAAGCCCGCCTTACATATCCTAGGGGTTGGTGACTAGAATCAGAAAGTCATATCCCTAAAATGGGAAGGCATTACTTCAAAACCTATACACACAGACATGGCAAACTGTGCATAAGAAAAACACAGTGGAAGAATAATGGTACAACCACAACTAAAAACCACCACTGAGTGTAAAAGTAAGTACTAAAATTAAAGGGGCCAAAATAGAAGCCAAAATGAAATAGAAGTACAATAAAAAGGGAAAAAATATCTTGAGGTCATCCACCAAGGATCCTACCTAATGGGTAGGTACATATCATCACTGTAGCTCTCCACGTCAACTGGTCACCTCCGTGCACTGTTTTTCAATCACCACTGAGCACCGTTTAGCCCTGACTCCTCAAGACTCAGTCAAGCTGTCTGTCATCTACATAAGAGACAATAAGGTGCGGGAAAATCCCATGTATGGGTGAGTATAACAATACTCAGTAGGGACCCCAATACCCCTAAAGGTCTCTCAAGATTCTACAAAGAAAAAACCACAAATCATGATCTCAATCACAAAAAAAGGCAAAAGATGACTCACACTATGTAAAACTTAAGTACATAAGTACTGATGATTAGTCGTAAAGCTAGATCATCTTATTCTATCAAGAGGCTCTGCTACTGACCCACACATGATCACTTGGTACTGACCCACACAGGATCGCTAGGTGCTGACCTACACAGGATTGCTCGGTGCAAACCCACATAGGATCTCTAGGTGCTGACCCACACAGGATCGCTCGGTGCTGACCCATATAGGACGACTAGGTACTAACCCACATAGAATCTCTCAGTGCTGACCCACACAGGATAACTTGGTGCTGACCCACATAGGATCGTTTGGTGACCCACACAGGATCGCTTGGTGCTGACTCACACATGATCGCTATTCATTCTTTATGACACAGCCAACCACTGGATTCCTTCACAAAGAATGCTTGATTCCGGGAGGATCTGATCCTCAAGCCATCAGTTGTATTTCAATTGGAATGAAGTCCCACAATGAAGTAACCCAATGAACCAACAGTTTATAAGGGTTCCAATGCAAAAAAAGGCGCGTCAACCGGACACCCGATTTTTAAGTTATAAGCATTTTAGTGCCGAGGGGAAGGTTGGATTCAGATTAGACCCATCCCAGACATAATCTAAATTTATCCAAAACTCAAGTGGAGTATCTCATGAGGACCTCGTCATCCTAAGGGTTCCACACAATAGAAGTTTTGTCAAATGGACATCTGGTTTAGAAGATATGCCCATTTAAGCGTAACTGGGTCAAAAAGGGTCTGGGTCCAGTCCGACCCGGCCCGATGGGCCTAAATCGAATGGAGATGGGCTCGTTCCGGTTCAAATGGGCCTTTTTCGGCCTTCTGGGCCACGATCTCATCCCATTGGGCCTAACTGGAATGGGGTTGGGCTCGGTTTAGTTCTCCTGGGCATGTTCCGGCCCGCTAGGCCACAGGCTCGACCCACTGTGCTGGGGGCTCAGACCACTGGTCGTGGGCTAGGACCGCTGGGCTGTAGGTTCGGCCCGGCCCACCCAGCTAGGTGTGGCCCACTGGTTGGGCATGGGGGTCCTCTCTCCTCCCAGATGAACAAAATTTTGTTCAGTTTCAAAGCAGCAACGCCAATTGGCGCCACACCACCTGGCCGATCCCACTGGACCAGTCACCTGAGGAACCCACGGACTGTGGGTCTACCCTCCACTGCAGATCGAAGCCGTAGCCTTCCTCCATGGTGCGCCATCCAGCTCTAATGTGGCCAGTAAAGGTCGGCCGCCCCGTTTTCTACCACAGCGCCTTCGGACGCCGCCTCCTCCGGTTACCAGCGCCGCCGCACCGGTGATGCTTCTACGGGCCACCGATGAAGCTCTAGTGGTCCAATTGTTTCCTATCTATTCCTATGGGCCTCCTAGGATGATGAATACACTACGCATCTTGAAGTTTCACCTTGATTCCATATTTCTTAGTCACCCACGAAGAACTCCACCAACCCGAGATCGACGGAGGGTCCGGGCCATGTTCGACTCGGCCCGCGCCCTCTGTGTTAGTGTTATAATATGGGAAGGATTATTTAATCATAAAAACTCCCATAAAGAAACCCCACATTATCCTCCCGCATTAAAGAAAGAAATTCAGATCAACCCATTGGACAATTGATCTGTGTTTTTCATAATATTATGGAATGGGGAAAAAGGGTGGAATTAAGCACATAACCCCCTTCCTTGAATACGTTGGTAGATGGTGTAGATGAGGAAGACTTGACCGCATTTGAAACATGTTTTTTGGCATTCATCGCTGTCCATTTTGAATCCTATAAGGTGTCAAAGCTTCATTTTACATCGGAGGAATTCATCGTCGGCACTTCTTCAGAGCTTCCTCTCGTGAGTGCACAAAAACCATGCCCAAGATTTGTTTAAATAGATGCGAGGAACCAACCACATTTCATAACATTGATGTGGTTCTTTAATGAACCAAATTTAGTGTTACATTAAAATAACCAATGTCGAGGTTATGAAACCCAAGGGTCAAGTCATTGAATTCCCTATTAACTCTGCTGTTCCACCACGCCACTCAACGGTTACAAAAAGAGTTAAAATAACTCATGGAGTTATTTTATTATTTTTTTGTAAATTAAAAAAACCAACTTTTTTGTCCGAACCTTAATGGTCAAAGTTAAGATTTTTCTAAGTGAATCCCAAAGCTGTGAATTCAACAGTGCTCTCATATTTTCAAATTTGATCACTGGTTTAAAAGATAGAAATCACTGCTCGCATGTCTACTAAATGTACCATAAAAAAAGTTAAAAAATTATTAACAGTCACCCTCGACGCGTGACAGATGATGTTAGGCTCTACCTAAGGGGAATAATCCTTCACAAGCTCAACAGTACTCTCAGATTTCCAATCTGAGTTTCCATTTAGGAGTTATAGAATTTAACAATAAAATAATTTTTACTTAATTATTTTATTTATGGCCAAAAACTAACTTCTACTATTGGACCACACCGGCCAATGTTAGGATCTACCTAAAGAAAGAATACCCTCATGAGTTCATTGGTGGTCTCAGATTTTTAATCCAAGTCACCGTTTGTGAGTTATAAGCATTTGAAAAATAAAATAATCTT
Organism: Viscum album; assembly: GCA_963277665.1. NCBI lineage: Eukaryota > Viridiplantae > Streptophyta > Magnoliopsida > Santalales > Viscaceae > Viscum > Viscum album. Next base: position 1,540,980,974 of record OY728161.1, on the reverse strand, counting down.
ATTTAATTATTTTATTTACGGTTATGCCATTTTTGGGTTTTCTCACTGGTACCATGTGCCGGTTAAACTTAAGTCACACCTAAGGTAACCCACTATCCTGAACACAACAGTGCCCTCATATTTCTGATCCAGGTACCCATTTGAGAGTTATTCAACTTCTTTAGGAAAACTGCTCACATGCACTATTTAAAGCTTAACATTTTTTCAACGTATCATTCTGGGAAATCTGAGCCTCAGAATCATGTGATGTCAATTATCTTAGTCTCATAATAATACTATATAATTAAAAAAATTATTCATAAATTCTGGGTCTTTACATCCTCCCCACCTTAGGGCTTTACCTCCCCGAAAGACACAATAATGCTAGGGAAACAAATTGGGGTACTGAGCACGTATTTGAGCCTCTCACTCCCATGTGCTCTCTTGGAGGTTCACGTGATGCCACCAAATTTGCACCAGAGGAATCAAATGCCCATGAAGGACCAAATCTTGTCGATCCTCTATCTCCACTGGGAACTCCGCAAACATCGCCCCATCCTTGATGGCCAGCTCTCCCCAGTTGATTACGTGCGATGGATCGTGTACGCACCTCCTCAACTGCGAAACATGGAAAAAATTATGTACCTCATGCATCTGTGGGGGAAGAGCTAGATGGTACGCCACCTCACCTACTCTACTGAGGATCTGGAAAGGTCTGATAAACCTTGGAGATATATTTTCACCTCGGCCAAATTTCTGCAATCCTCATCGGGGTGAGACCCGTAGGAAGACATGATCTCCCTCCTCAAACTCCAAAGGTCTCCATCTCATGTCGGCATAAGAATTATTATGGATTTGTGCAGTCTTCATCTACTCTTGGATGATCTGCACCTTCTCAGTGGTAGCCCGTACCAACTCTAGACCCATAAGTGCTGACTCCCCTAGTTGTGTCCAGTATAGAGGTGATCTTCATGGTCACCCATAAAAAGACTCAAACGGGGCCATGCCAATGGTGGAGTGATAATTGGTGTTGTATGAGAACTCCACTACTGGCAGGTGGTCCTCCCAAATTTGGCCAAAATCAAGGATGCAAGCATGAAGCACGTCCTCGAGTGTCTGTATGGTCCGCTCCATCTGACCATCTGTCTGAGGATTGAAGGTAGTGCTTAATCATAGTTGAGTCCTGAATGACTCCTGTAATCCCTTCCACAACCAGGATGTAAAACGAGCATCATGATATGAAATGATAGTAAATGGAACCCTGTGAAGCCGCACAATCTCTTTTATGTAGAGGCGTCCCAAGCCCTCTACTGATCCCTGCTCATGGATGGGTAGGAAGTGGGCCGACTTGGTGAGTCGGTCAATGATCACCCAGATGGAATCGTGGCCCCTAGACATACATGGTATCCTTGTCATTAATTCCATGGAGATTCCAACCCACTTACATTCTGGAACCTCAAGTGGATGAGTCAATCCTATTGGAACTTGATGCTCAACCTTCACTTGATGATAAGTGAGGCATCGTGAAATGAATTCCACCACTACTTTCTTCATCCCTGGCCACTAGTACTGACATCAGAGATTCTGGTACATCTTCACCACTCCTGGATGTTCCACCAAAGGGGATGTGTGTAACTCCCTCAACACCTCCTCTCATAGCATCACTAGTACCATGGTGCATCCTCTAAAGAGGACAACATGCTCCCAAAATTCAGAAAATCCTTTAAGATCCTGTCATGAGGATATCTGAGTACATCAGGTCTCAATGTTTGAATACCCAAGTTGTGCCTCTTGAACTCGCTAAAGGAGTGAGGGAGTGACAATCATCGACTAGAGGTAATCTACTCCATCACTATCCACGAAGGATATCTGCAATGCGGCTAGCAGCTCTGTTGCCTCACTCAGAAAATGCAGATCAGACCTCCTACTAAGTGTGTATTCCACCGCTTTCCCCTTCCCAAGAGTATAGACTATCTCTTAGTCATAGTACTGGTAGAAATATAACCATCATTGTTTTCTCAAATACTGAAAATACTACGGGCACCTTTTCATCCCCACAAAAAGCTACCCCTTTTAACTGATCGGTGTGCCATCGACCCTCTAATAGCAGGTATTCATTCTGCATGGCCACTTGGTTAAAGTGCCAGTAATCCAAACATACCCTAAAACACTGGGTATTACTAATACCTTCTTCTGAAAGTCTCCCAACTATACTCTCAGCTCCCGGAGCTTCATGGGAGCCATCTGATATACAATTGTAGATATCAGTGTTGTCCCTAGGTACAAGACAATGCAAAAGTCCCTCTCCCTGCAAGGAGGTTATCCTGGAAACATTTTTAGAAAGGATGTTCTTGCACTCTTACACTACTATTGGGAACTATAAACTGAGAAATTATGCTGCCACAAGGGTAAGGCTATCCTACTCAAGAGTGATCGGCTACACCCTCCTATGCACGAGTTTATCCTGTGCTGCATGGGTTTCCTTTTTCTCCAACCAAGGGAAACCTCATTCCAAAACTGTAGATATACCACATCCATTCTTCCTAAAACTATCAATCTGAGCATGAAATGTTGATGAAAAGTCTATACCCAAACTAACATCATAAGGCCTCGATGCTTCCACCATGAGGTTCTAACTGAAACTCTCATCTCAAGCGCTAGATCACACCATTTGCGTAAGTGTGATTATTGAGTCTCCTCTCATAGTTATCTCCAAAAATAAGGTTCATTTCAACGGTTTAACAAGAAACTCTAGGTCTTGAACAAGATTCGTGACAATAAGGAATGATTAGTACCTATTTCTATTAATTACGACATCTAATAGTAGACAAAACCAGACCTAGAATCATTCATGGAGCCCATGGGTCACACTCTTTGACCAAATGCACCTACTCCCTTCCCCTGTCCTCCAGCTCCCTAAGCCTAGTGGGGACCACATTGGAGTGTTGGTTATATCATATCGAAATGTACACCACCTCATACTTCTCTAGTAGCTCCCCTTCCACATATTATGCCCTGCTAATTCATATGTCCCTACCACTTCCTCTTCCTGAAACATTTCACACATCTAAGTCTCTGAGACTGACATCGGTTTCCTACTTTCCCACTGTTGACATTCACTGGCTTCATCTACTCAGACAAATAATTTTCAACCACAAAGGTTCTCTCTGGCACCCTAACATAAGTAAGAATACACAGAGAAATAATGTTGGCTCAGATGTCCCTAAACACATCTCGCTCAGAGGTCTGAGCCCTGAAGCACTAGTCTTATCGTATTCATCGAGTAACTAGAATGGTCGGTACACCTCTATGAATACTCAATTAATGACATGTCGTCCTGTCAAAACTATAGAAGCTCTTGGGAACACAAACTCCCTTACTTTTCATGGCAAGAGAAACCCTTCTTTGAGGAAGGTTATCAAGCTCTGTCCACAAAAAAAGTCACCTCATCGTAAGATAGGGGTAATATAAATCATTCCATTACCCTGATGAGCCACATAGAATTCTCACTACCAGGACCACCATCTAATATAATGGTGCCCTTTCTAGATGGAAACTCGGTCACCACCTCAAGCCAGTCCTTAGTCGCATTTGAGTCGGGATCGCCTCAGAACCTGAGGGGTATCTGTCACTAAAACTCAAGTAAGGCACTGAGCCTATATGTTTCCTATACCAGTAGAGTTGGTAGTAACTTCTAACCAACAAGCTGTGGTATTTTTGAGACACCGCCCGAAGGTACCATCTCAGGCAATGGTCCTTGTACTGAAGCCTTGTTACACTATGGACCATCCTCATGGTCACACCTTGGAATCCTGATTGGCTGTCTGCGTGGAGGCATCTTGAAAGAGAGTCAAGATGAACCACAATCAATAAGTTATACATGGTGAGCTGACTCAAAATAGATCAAAAGAAAAAACATTTCAAAAACACATGCAATCAGTGTTTTCATATACCATGTCGGAAAACAAAATTTAGGGTCCTGGTGTGTGGATACGTCAGTCGCCGCACCAACACTAGACTCCCTAGACTGAAATCCGCACTAAAGACACTTAACACTATTTCCCCATTGAAAATATCAGAGTCTTAGTTATTTGGTAGAACCAACCCCTTTGATACCACTTTGTCATGACCCATCCCCCTGGGCCCGTGTCATGACTACCCCAAGCCCACCATCCATAGGCTAGGGGTTGAAAACTAGCATTGAAAAGGAATATCCATAGAATGGGAAGGCATTGACTTAAAAGCTGTACACACACTGACAGAGCACACAACACAAAAGAAAAACACAATGGAATAAGAATAGTCCAAAATTAACTAAAAACCACCACTGAGTGTAAAAGTAAGTACTAAAAGTATAGGGGCCAGAATACAAGACCAACTAAAATGGAAGTAAAAAAAAGGAAAAACAACTCCTGAAGTCGTCCTTCAAGGATCCTACCTAAAGGGTAGGTATAGCTCGTCACTGCGGCTCTCCGCGTCAACTGGTCACCTCTGTGCACCATTTGTCAATGAACTCCAAGCACCATCTAGCCCTGACTCCTCAAGACATAGTCAAGCTGTCTGTCATCTGCACAAGACACAACAAGGTGTGGGCGAAGCCCATTCAGGGGTGAGTATTACAATAATCAGAAGGGACCTTGAGACCCCTGATGGTCTCTTAGAATCCCACAAAGGAAAAACCAAAAACATGATCTCAATCACAAATGAAAAAGAAAAATATAGCTCACAAAAGGTATAAATTAAGTACAAAAGTAAAAATTATTAGTCGTAAATCTAGATCATCTTATTCTGTCAAGAGGATATGATGCTGACCCACATAGGATCACTTGGTGTTGACCCACACAGGATCGATCAGTGCTGACCCACACAGGATTGCTCAGTGCTGACCCACACATGATCGCTCAGGGATGACCCACATATGATCTCTTGGTGCTGACCCACACAGGATCACTATTCATTCTTCACGTCATTATCATCCACTGGATTCCCGCACAAAGAACACTTGATTCTGGGAGGATCCTCTCCTCAATACATCAATCATATTTCAACTAACACGAAGTCCTATGAAGAAACCCAATGAACCACCATGTCATAAGGGTTACAACATAATAGACAATGCATCAACCAGATGCCTGGTCTGTAAGTTATAGTAATTTTAGTGCCGAGGCCCCAGTTGGATTTAGATTCGATCCAACCCGGATGTACTCCAACTTTGTCCAAAACTATAGTGGAGTATCTCATAAGTACTACCTCGTATTAAGGGTTCTAGTACCACAGATGGTTCGTCAAATGAACGCCTGGTTTAGAAGATATGCCCATTTAAGCATAACTAGGACAAAAAGGGTTCGGGTCTAGTTTGACCCGGTCAGACCGGCCCGAACCGGTCTGGTAGGCTCGGACCGAATGGGATGGGCTCGGTCCGGTTCGCCTGGGCCCGGGTCGGCCTGCTAGGCCATGGGCTCGGCCCGATAGCCGTGGGATAGACCTGTTGGGCCACGGGGGCGGCCCGCTGGCCGGGTGTGGGGGTCTGCTCTCCTGAACAGATAAAAGTCCATTCGATTTCAAAGGAGCTGTGCTAGTTGGCACCACACCACTTGGTCGGTCCCACTAGACTGGTCACCTGCGGAAGCCGTGGACTTTGAGTCCACCCTCCACCACGACATGAAGTCGCAACATTCTTCCAAGGCATGTCGCCGCAGCACGCCACCCTGATCTGACGTGGACGGCAAAGGCCGACCACCCCTTTGTCTACCTCAGCACCTTCGGGTGCTGCCTCCTCTAGTTGCCGGTGCCACCGCACCGCCGATGCTTCTATGGGCCACCGACGAAGCTCCGGTGGTCTGATTCCTTTCTCGTCTATGTCTACGGGCCTCCAAGGACGACACCTACACCACATGTAACACCCCAAGGTTTTGAAAATAAATATAGAATGCAATTTTATAATCTATCCATTAAACACAACTTTGCCTCATCTATGTTTTGAATTTCGAAAAATGGTCATCTAGAGTTGTGTACAGTAAGTCATTTGGAGTCTGATAGAACAAACTTGATTTTTGGTGAATAGTAACATACCCTTATGAATAGTAATATGAATAGTAATATGACCCTTATGAATAGTAAATAATAATAATATTTTATTTTCTTAAGGAAATAAGATAATGAGATCTTAATTAGTTTTTCAATGAGAAATAAAACTAATCTCACTTTAAGATTGTTGTTTTTCAAATTAACTATGAATTTATTTAAAAATTAAATTAATAATATTTAGAAAATTATTTTTGAAAAAAGGATTTCACTTTTGAATTATACACGTCGAAAAGTGGTAGGGGTGAATTTTGGGGATTTTTCTAAAATTCTAAAAATTTTATGAATAGTGAAATATGATAAAATACTGTATATACAAATTATCAGTTAAATACACTATTCATGACATCACAAGTGATGCAAGGACACTTGGTTTGAACTCACATGCACTTATTATTATTAGGGTTCACATGAAACAACACTATTGGTTATCTTGAGATAAATAATAATAAAATGAATTAAATATTCAAAATTTACCCCTCTCCTCCACTATAAAAACCCCTCACCACTCCCTCTACTCTTCACTCCTCTAATCCTTGAAGCTCCTCAAAGTTCTGCCCAATTACCCTTCCCAAGTCTCTCCCCACGTCCAAGAAGCTTCTGGTCTTTCCAAAAGACCAAAACCCCTTCCCTTAAGGATATTCTCATAGAGGTTATTTCAAGAGGTAAAGCACCCTTCTTTTTCATTTGGTTTCATTTCAATTTATCTACTTTTGCTATCCTCTCCTCACCTCCTCTGCCCAAATGATCATGATAAATCTAGTATCATCTATGTACTGGAATTATATCATGTGAAAGGATGAACCATCATAAATATTTTTACTCCCTCCCTTTTATTTTTATAAACGAAATCAACGTCCATGAGGTTCCAATTTATAGCCTTTGTGGACGACAAAGTTTCGTTCTTCAATTTCTTCTTCATTACTGGTCATGAAACCATATTTATGGTTGAATCAGACTATAATATATGTATAATAACATAATTAATATTCAAGAACCAGAATATGTACATATAATTAAGTTATATGAAAAAACTAGTTAATATTAATCCAAATACCGCCGAATAATCGAAGTGGTTGTCATCTAATGATTCATCCTCATTCCATGTAACCAAATGATAGAAATGACCAATACCAATTATTTTTGCTCATAAATAATATATAATTCCAATCCTAGAGATTAATAACCATTCCACATTAACTCCATTACTTAAAAACAAGTGAACCGATTGTGAAAATATAGAAAATGAACACCCCAGAACAACGAAATTCAATATAATAACTTAGAAATAAGGGTATAAATGAACTAAATAGAATTATGATAAACTAAATACATGTATAATAGGTTCTTAAATAATTTATTAATAAGTATAATTTCATATTCCATGAGATTAAGTTCAAGAGAGGAGCAGGTTCAGAGTTAAGGTAAGGGTTTTCCACCTGAACATCCATTTTCATTCGGGATACTTTCATTGTCTAAATTACCTCAATGAAATTATTATTTATTGTTATGTACTCATCATATATTATGTGTGAGTATCATATATATGTTTACAAAATATAAACCTTCCTTATTTTATGGATAGTTACATGTTTTAAAAGGAACTTTCAAAATTGTTTCCAAAATACAAGCCCAATTCAAGGGAATTTCTCCAATTCATATCTATTTACAAGGGAACTCTATAATCTGTTTTTCGAAACCATTATCTTTCTAAAAATAATTATTTTATTATAATAATATACTATCTTACTTCAATTATAGTTTCATACAAATATTTTCCAAAAGAACCCTTCTTTTCAAAATAAAAGAGTATTTATCTCAAAATTGCTTAATGATTTTATAAGAGTATTTTCGTTTGATTTAATGCTCTTATTGATTCCATGGTATTATTGGGTTTAATAATTTATGATTTCATCTACCATATTTTATTTAATGGTTTATGACTGACTCTATTTTGGATGATCTATCCTAAAACCATTCACCATATTACTCGGAATGGTTAGTGTTTTATGTTTAATGATTAGGGAAAGATAGTTACATTTCATATGATAGTTTCAATATGAATGTATATGTTGTTTATGTTTATCCCTGCTCATATGAGGAATGAATTGGAATTATTATGTGATGGTTGGGGCCTTCTATAGCCCCTTAATTCATCGGTAGGTCTCGTGAGACAAACTATGGTCTTTCCACGAGGCATTGACAAAATGATTATTTTATGGTCCTAGCACGAGGCTTGGACGGTATGGTTATGATGTATGACATATGAACCTCCCTCATTATGAAAAAATTAATTGAAAGTTCATGTGGTTATTTTAATAGTAGAATGCCCATGATTATGTTTTATTATGGCATTATTTACTCATCTCATATTCCCGCCATAATTTTTTTCAAGTTTATTATTAAAGGAATGTGTTTTCAATTATTCACCATGTATAATGTTTATATTATCTTCCGTTGTATTTCTTACTCTTACTGAGCTTTTGAGATCACCCCTTTCTTATGTTTCATTTTCTCAGGACATGAAGAAGTAATTTATGAATGACTTGGAAGCATAATCTAGGAGACATGATGTTTCTAGTGGAATAAAATAGTGTTTTGATTCCCTTTATGTTGTAATATTAAACTTATGTATGTAAACTTTTTCCAATAATACTAAACTAATCAATCTTTCAGGATTCGTATTACTTGTATGTATGCCAATATAATCAAATAAGGCACCGATTCTAGAAAACTGGGGTCGGGTCCTTACAGTTAGTATCAGAGGAAAGTTTAGTAGAATACTTGGAAACTAGATTTAGAAAATGTAGAATTAGAGAAGATTACCTAAGTTAGTATTTGAGGATATACATATAATAACTTCCTAGTATTTTGGTAAGGAATAGATTATGTGGATCTTTCAAGCAATACATCCCTGTCTAGATACGAGCAGGTAGAGGCAGCTCTGGCATAAATGTATCTAGAGGTAAAACCCGAAAACACCACTTTGAGCTAGACTCGAATAGGAACTGGTGCATGACAATGGGACTTGCTGCGCTTTTTGTTACGACAATCCCGGGGGATAATCTTAGGATAATTCACATTTTCTTTATAAGCCATTATGAAGGACTTTAATGTAAATATTCCTCAAAGAAACCATTTTTGTGAATATGGGATTATCCATGCGTAGGATCTCAATTTTTCAGAGTATTTTTAAGTTAAGATTATACATTATGATTCATAACCTAATATAGTGTATGCCATTATCTAGATATGGCGCCTAGTGGAAAGAATGAAAATCGCATGAATGCATGTGTCCCCTGTAGGGATTTTCCTCCGAGGAAAGATAATGATGTTGGCTCTGGTGCGGTGACTGGTGCTAAGAAACTCATAACTATACTGGGACAACTTACTCAGGTTACGAATAATAACCTTACCCATATGAAGCATCTGGATCCATCACGTGGAGGAGCCATGCTTGATCGCTTTATGCGACAATAACCTCCATCATTCAACCGGACTACAAACCCATTTGTAGCAGAGAAGTGGATATGTTCCCTTGAGAAGATATTTCTCGCTTTGGGATGTAATGAAAGAGAGAAGGTTATCATGGCAGTATATTGTCTATCGGGAGATGCAGATCAGTGGTGGTCATTAATCCAAAACACAAAGGAGAAGGAAGAGATAGAAGAGATTAAATATAGGGATTTTAAGGAAATCTTCTTAGAAAAATATTTCCCTCATGAGCAGTGAGCAGATATGGAGAGACAATTCTTGAATCTGAGGTAGAATGAAGATGAGAATATTGCAAGGTATGAAGATAACTTCACAAGATTAGAAATACATGCGGTAGACTACATACGAAATCCAAGGAGCAAAATTGATCGATTCTTTGATAGCCTAATGCCATTCCCCGGTGGGAACTGGTCTCCCAAAGTTTTTCATCATATGAGGGTATAGTTTTATGTTCCATCAAGACAGAAAAAAAATTCTCTAAGTCTTATGAATTTAAGGGAAAGAAAGAAAAGAAGAGGGCTACTGAAAACCATGGGAAAAGAAATAAGGAAACAGGGAAGAAGGGAAGAGTTGAATTTCCACCATGTGAAAATTGTGGAAAGAAACACCACGATGCATGCTTAAAAATAAAAGGAGTATGCTACAAATGTGGTCAGAAAGGCCATCTTGCTGGTGATTGCAAAGGGAAGAAGGAAGCCAATGATGTTCAATGGTATAATTGTCGGGTGATGGGACACTATGCTAAAGATTGTCCAAAACTTCAAGGAAATATGAAACAGAGAAGGCCAAGGGATCATGGACAAGCTTATGCAATCACAACTGCAGGGGTTGAAGTTATTAATGACGTGGTGGTAGGTACTTTTATCGTTTCCTCAAGTTTATCCAATGCTTTATTTGATTCTGGATCATCACATTGTTTCATATCTTCATAGTTTCTAAGAAAATTATATATTTCCAATTTGATTTAACAAGGGAGTTGTAAGTGAAAACTCCTAAGGGAAGTATCATTTCTACAAAGTTCTGTAAATCAGTTCCCATTAGAGTATATAAATTTTCTTTATCTACTGATCTCATCATCATACCCACGATTGAATTTGATATAATCCTCAGTATGGATTGGATTTTGGACCATGATGAAAAAATTTATTATAAGAAGAAGGATGTTACGATTTTTTATGACGATGATAAAGAACACCTTATCTTTAGAGAAGAATCATCATCACCTGATTCTTATCTAGATCCACCACTAGTAGCTCAACTAAATTCAATTATTGGGGAGGAAGAGAATGAAATAAATGTGGGTCAGGAAATGAATTTTCAAATAGAGGATGTACCTATTGTGGGAGAATATATTGATGTGTTTCCAGAAGATTTACCTGGACATCCTCTAAAATGAGAAATTGAGTTTACTATTGATTTAATTCATGGTTCAAGGCCCATATCAAAGACCCCTTATAGAATGGACACTGTAGAATTAGTATAACTAAAGAAACAACTAGAGGAATTGATTAATAAGGGATTTATACTCCTTATAGTTTCTCCATGGGGATCCCCTGTCCTTTTTGTTAAAAAGAAAGATGGATCTATGAGGTTATGTATCGACTATAGGGAGATCAATGCTATAACAATAAAGAACAAGTTTCCCCTAACATGAATTGATGATTTATTTGATAGACTGCATGGAGCTCAATACTATTCAAAGATTGAACTTCAATCTGGATATCATCAGTTGTGTGTGAAGAATGAAGGCATTCCGAAAACAGCATTTCAAACCAGGTACGGGCATTACGAGTTTACAGTGATGCCTTTTGGATTGACTAATGCACCCTCTGTCTTCATGGATCTAATGAACATAGTTTTCAAGGAATATCTCGATGATTTTGTAGTAGTATTTATTGATGATATCTTGGTATAATCTAAAAGCTATGAAGATCATGAAAATCCCTTGCGCATTATCCTGAATACTCTTAGAAGACATGAATTATATGGGAAGTATAGCAAGTGTGAATTCTGGATTTAGGAGATTTCTTTTCTTGGCCATATTTTCTCTAAGGATAGAATCCTAGTTGATCCTGCGAAGAAAAAGGCAATCCAAGATTGGCCCAAGCCAACAAACATAACTGAGGTACACCGTTTTATTGGCTTAGAAGGTTATTATTGACATTTTGTTCAAAATTTTGCGCGACTAGCTAACCTGCTAATGAAGGTCACATGTAAAGGGTTTAAATTTGTTTGGACAAAAGATTTTGAAGAATGTTTCTAATAACTGAAGAGAAGATTAGTCAATGCTCCTATATTGACTCTACCATCGGGGAATGATGGGTTTGTTATTTATAGTGATTTTTCAAAGAAAGGACTTGGTTGTGTCCTTATGCAAAATTATAGGGTTATTGATTATGTGTCACGACAGCTAAAAATTCCTGATAAAAACTATCCTACTCATTATATTGAGTTAGCTGCTGTAATATTTTCTTTAAATATATGGAGACATTATCTCTATGGTTAATAATGTGAGATTTATACTGATAACAAGAGTTTGAAGTATATTTTCTCACAGAAAGAACTCAATATGATGAAAAAGAGATGGCTTGAACTACTCAAGGATTATAATTGTACGATACACTACCACTTGGGGAAGGAAAATAAGGTGGTAGATTCTTTGAGCAGAAAGGATTAGGGTGTTTTGAATATTTTCATGGATCTAGTAAAGATGGATCTGGGAATAACCATGAAAGGTGAAACATCAATGCTTTTTCAAATGGTTGCCAAACCATCTTTACTAGAAAGGATAAAAAGTTCTTAGGCTGATGAAGAGGAGTTTCAAAAGAAGATTAAAGGTGTGAATGATGGTAGATTGAGTGACTTCATATATGAAGGTGGAATTTTGAAATTTGGGAAGAGACTTTGTGTTCCCGATATACCTGATCTAAAAGGGAATTGTTGGTTGATGCTCATAGTTCCAATTTCTCTATACACCCCAGTAGCACTAAGATTTATAGATATTTGAAGGAACATTTTTGGTGGGACAACATGAAGAGGGAGATTGCTGATTTTGTGTCAATATGTATGGTTTGTCAATAAGTGAAAGCTGGAAGGAAACATCCTAGAGGAGTATTGAAACCTCTTCCCATACCTGAGTGGAAATGGGATAATATCATGATGGAATTTTTTATGGGACTACCAAAGACTTCTAGAAGGAATGATGCAATATGGGTCATTATTGATCGTCTTACCAAGTTATCACATTTTCTTGATATAAGGGAAGATTTACCACTTGAACGTTTAACAAGAATATATATTAATGAAGTTGTAAGACTTCATGGTGTACCCTCATCAATTGTTTCTGATCGCGATCCCCGTTTTTTATCACGATTCTGGAAAAGTCTTCAGAAGGCCCTAGATACTGATCTTCATTTGAGCACTGCCTACCACCCACAAACTAATGGACAATCAGAATGGACTATTCAAACATTGGAAGACATGTTGAGGTCTTTTTCACTTGATTTTCAAGCCATGTGGGACAAGTATTTACCTCTCATAGAATTTTCCTACAACAATAGCTTCTATTCAAGTATTCAGATGGAACCCTATGAAGCATCACATGGGAGGAGATTTCATACACCAAACTGTTGGGATGATGTTGGTGAAATAAATCTCGTGGGCCCAGAGCTTGTTGAAGAAACAATAGATAAGGTGAACATTATCCATAACCATATCAAAATAGCTCAAAGTAGGCAAAAGATCTATGTAGATAACCAAAGCAAGGATTTGGAGTTTCAAGAAGGTGATCACGTTTTCTGAAGGTATCACCATGGAAGGGTATTATACACTTTGGTAAGAAGGGAAAATTAAGTCCCAGGTACATCAGAACTTTTGAAATTATGGACTGAATTGGATCCGTAACTTACCGTTTGACAATGCCGCCAAGTATCTCCAAGGTTCACAATGTGTTCCATGTGTCAATGTTAAGAAATTAAATTCCAGACCCAACACATGTACTCACTTATGAAGAAGTAGAACTTGAGACCGATCTATCTTATTGTGAATACACTATCAAGATTCTTGATACTAGAGAACAAATATTGAGAAATCGGATGACTAGACTAGTAAAGGTTCTATGGAGGAACCATAAGATGGAGGAAGCAACATGGGAGCCTGAGGAGCTTATGTTAAGGATATACCCGAATATTTTTAGGTAATATTATGTGAATTTCGAGGACAAAATTTTTGTTAGGAGGGGAGAATGTAAAACCCCAAGGTTTTGAAAATAAATATAGAATGCAATTTTATAATCTATCCATTAAACACAACTTTTCCTCTTTAATGTTTTGAATTTCGAAAAATGGTCATCTAGAGTTGTGTACAGTAAGTCATTTGGAGTCTGATAGAACATACTTGATTTTTGGTAAATAGTAACATACCCTTATTAATAGTAATATGAATAGTAATATAACCCTTATGAATAGTAAATAATAATATTATTTTATTTTCTTAAGGCAATAAGATAATGAGATATTAATTAGTTTTTCAATGAGAAATAAAACTAATTCCACATTAAGATTGTTATTTTTCGAATTAACTATGAATTTATTTAAAAATTAAATCAATAAGATTTGGAAAATTATTTTTGAAAAATGGATTTCACTTTTGAATTATACACGTCGAAAAATGGTAGGAGTGAATTTTTGGGATTTTTCTGAAATTCTAGAATTTTTGATGAATAGTGAAATACGATAAAATACTGTATATACAAATTATCAGTTAAATACACTATTAATGACATCACAAGTGATGCAAGGCCACATGGTTTGAACTCACATGCACTTATTACTATTAGGGGTCACATGAAACAACACTATTGGTTGTCTTGAGGTAAATAATAAAAAAATGAATTAAATATTCAAAATTTACCCCTCTCCTCCACTATAAAAACCCCTCACCGCTCCCTCTTCTCTTCACTCCTCTAAGCCTTGAAGCTCCTCAAAGTTATGCCCTATTACCCTTACATAGTCTCTCCCAACTTCCAAGAAGCTTCTGGTCTTTCCAAAATACCAAAACACCTTCCCTTAAGCAGATTCTCAAGGAGGTTATTTCAATAGGTAAAGCACCGTTCTTTTTCATTTCGTTTCATTTCAATTTATCTACTTTTGATATCTTCTCCTCAGATCCTCTATCCAAATGATCATGATAACTCCAGTATCATCTATGTACTTGAATTATATCATGTGAATGGAAGAACCATCATAAATATTCTAACTCCCTCCCTTTTATTTTTATAAACAAAATCAACATCCATGAGGTTCCAATTTATAGTCTTCGTGGATGAGGAAGTTTCGTTCTTCAATTTCTTCTTCATTACTGGCCATGAAACCATATTTATTGTTGAAACAGACTATAATATATGTATTATAACATAATTAATATTCAGGAACCAGAATATGTACATATAATTAAGTTATATGACAAAACCAGTTAATAATAATCAAAATACCACCGAATAATCGAAGTGGTTTTCATCTAATGATTCATCCTCATTACATGTAAAAAAATGATAGAAATGACCAATACCAATTATTTATGTTCATAAATAATATATAATTCCAATCTTGGAGATTTATAACCATTCCACATGACCTCCATTACTTAAAAACAAGTGAACCGATTATGAAAATAGAGAAAATGAACACCCCAGAACATCGAAATTCAATATAATAAATTAGAAATAAGGGTATAAATGAACTAAAAATAACTATGATAAAATAAATACATGTCTAATAGGTTCTTAAATAATTTATTAATAGTATAATTTAATATTACAGGATATTAAGTTCAATAGAGGAACACGTTTGGAGTTAAGTTAAGGGTTTTTCCACCCGAACAACCATTTTCATTAGGGATACTTTCATTGTCTAAATTAGCTCAATGAAATTATTATGTAATGTTATTTACTCATCATATAATCTGTTTTAGTATCATATATATGTTTAGAAACCAAAAACCTTCCTTATTTTATGGATAGTTACACGTTTTAAAAGGAACTTTTAAAATTGTTTCTAAAATACTAGCCTGATTCAAGAGAATTTCTCTAATTCATATTTATTTACAAGGGCACTCTATAATATGTTTTTGGAAACCATTAAATTTATAAAAATAATCATTTTATTATCAAAATACTATCTTAATTCACTTCTGGTTTTATACAAATATTTTCCAAAATAACTCTTCTTTTCAAAATAAAAGAGTATTTATCTCAAAATTGCTTAATGATTTTATATGAGTATTTTCGTTTGATTCAATGCCCTTGTTGATTCCATGGTATTATTGGGTTTAATAATTTATGAAGTCATCTACCATATTTGATTAAATAGTTTATGACTGACTCTATTGTGGATGATCTATTCTAAAACCATTCACCATATTACTCGAAATGGTTAGTGTTTTATGTTTAATGATTGGTGAAAGATAGTTACATTTCATATGATAGTTTTAATATGAACGTATATGTTGTTTATGTTTATCCCCGCTCATATGAGGAATGAATTGGACTTATTATGTGATGTGTGGGTCCTGATATATCCCCTCTATGCATCGGTATGTCTCATGATACAAACTATGGTCTTGGCATGAGGCCTTGACAAAATGATTATTTTACGGTTCTAGCACGAGGCTTGGCCGGTATGGTTATGGTGTACGACATATGCACATCCCTCATTATGAAGCTTGTAATTGAATGTTCATGTGATTATTCGACTAGTAGAATACCCATGATTATGTTTTATTTTGGAATTATTTACTCAGCTCATATTGCTGCCATAATGTGTTTCAAATTTATTATTAAAGGCATGTGTTTTAAATTATTCACCATGTCTAATGTTTATATTATCTTATGCTATATTTCTTAATCTTACTGAGTATTTGAGCTCACCCGTTTATTATGTTTCATTTTCTCAGGACATGAAGAAGTAATTTATGAATGACTTGCAAGCATAATCTAGGAGACATGATGTTTCTAGTGGAATAATGTAGTGTTTTGATTCCCTTGATGTTGTAATGTTAAAATTATGTATGTAACTTGTTTCCAATAATACTAAACTACTCAGTCATTCGGGATTTGTATTCCTTGTATTTATGCCAACGTAATCAAATAACGCACCGGCTCTGGGAAACTGGGGTCAGGTCCTTACAGTTGGTATCAGAGGAAAGTTTAGTATGATACTTGGAAACTAGATTTAGGAAACATAGAATTAGGGAAGATTCTATAAGTTAGTCTTTGAGTATATACATACAACAACGTCCTGGTATTTTGATAAGGAATATATTATGTGGATATTTCAAGCAATACATCCCTGTCTAGATACGAACAGGTAGAGGCAGCTCTGGCACAAATGTATCTAGGGGTAAAACCCGAAAACACTACTTTGTTCTAGACTCGAACGGGAACTGGTGCACGAAAACGGGCCTTGATGCACTCTTGGTTACAACACTCTTGGGGGATAAGCTTAGGATAATTCAAATTTTCATGACAAGCCATTATGAAGGATTTTAATGTAAATATTCCTCAAAGAAACCATTTTTGTGAATATGGTATTAGTCATGCATATGATCTTAATTTTTCTGAGTATTTTTAAGTTAAGATTATACATTATGATTCATAACCTAATATAGTGTATGCCATTATCTAGATATGTCACCTAGTGGATAGAATGAAAATCACACGAATGCATGTGTCCCCTGTAGGGATTTTCCTCCGATGCAAGATAATGATGTTGGCTCTAGTGCTGTGACTGGTGCTGAGAAACTCATAACTATACTGGGAAAACTTACTCCGGTTATGAATAATAACCTTACTCGTATGGAGCATCCAGATCCACCACGTGGAGGAGCCATGCTTGATCGCTTTATGCGACAACAACCTCCATCATTCAATGGGACTACAAACCCATTTGTAGCAGAGCAGTAGATATGTTCCCTTGAGAAGATATTTCTCGCTTTGGGATGTAATGAAAGAGATAAGGTTGTCATGATAGTATATCGTCTATCGGGAGATGAAGATCAGTGGTGGTCATTAATCGAAAACACAAAGGAGGAGGAAGATATAGAAGAGATGGAATGAAGGGATTTTAAGGAAATCTTCTTAGAAACATATTCCCCTCGTCAGCAGCGAGCAGATATGGAGAGAAAATTCTTGAATCTGAGGCAGAAGAAAGATGAGAATGTTGCAAGGTATGAAGCTAACTTCACAAGATTAGAAAGACATGCTGTAGACTACATATGAAATCCAAGGAGAAAAATTTATCGATTCTTTGATGGCCTAAAGCCATTCCTCTGGCAGGCACTGGTCTCCCAAATTTTTTCATCATATGAGGAAATAGTTTCATGTGCCATCAAGATATAAAAATAATTCTCTAAGTCTTACGACATTAAGGGAAAGCAAGAAAAGAAGAGGGCTGCTGAAAACTCTGGGAAAGGAAATAAGGAAACGTGGAAGAAGGTAAGAGTTGAATTTCCACCATGTGACAATTGTGGAAAGAAACACCCTGGTGCATGCTTAAAAGGAAAAGGAATATGCTAAAAATGTGGTCAGAAAGGACATCTTGCTAGTGATTTCAAAGGGAATAAGGAAGATAATGATGTTCAATGCTATAATTTTCGGGATATGGGACACTATGATAAAGATTGTCCAAAACGTCAAGGAAATATGCAACAGAGAAGGTCAAGGGATCAAGGACAAGCTTACGCAATCACAACTATAGAGGTTGAAGTTCCTAATGACGTGGTGGCAGGTACTTTAATTGTTTCCTCAAGTTTATCCAATGCTTTATTTGATTCTAGATCATCACATTGTTTCATATCTTCCCAGTTTTCTAAGAAAATTAGATATTTCAAATTCTATTTAACAAGGGAGTTGTTAGTCAAAACTACTAAGGGAATTATCATTGCTACAAAGTTCTGTGAATCAGTTCTCATTTGGGCATATAAATGTTCTTTATCTGCTGATCTCATCATCATAACCATGATTGAATTTGATATAATCCTCGGTATGGATTGGATTTCGGACCATGATGCAAAAATTTATTTTTAAGAATAAAGAGGTTATGATTTTTTATGATGATGATAAAGAACACCTTATCTTTAGATAAGAATCATCATCACCTGATTCTTATCTAGATCCACTGCCAGTAGCTCAACTAAATTCAATTATTGGGGAGGAATATAATGAAATAATTGTGGTTGAGGAAAGGAATTCTCAAATAGAAGATGTACCTATTGTGAGAGAATATGTCGATGTGTTTCTAGAAGATTTACCTGGACATCCTCCAGAACGAGAAATTGAGTTTTCCATTGATTTAATTCCTGGTTCAAGGCCCATATCGAAGACCCTTTATAGAATGGCCACTGTGGAATTAGTGGAACTAAATAAACAACTAGAGGTATTGTGTAATAAGTTATTTATTCTCCCTAGAGTTTCTCTATGGGGATCCCTTGTCCTTTTTGTTAAGAAGAAAGATGGATCTATGAGGTTATGTATCAAATAAAGTGAGATCAATGATATAACAATAAAGAACAAGTATACCCTACCTCACATTGATGATTTATTTGACCAACTGCATGGATCTCAATACATTTCAAAGAATGAACTTTGATCTGGATATCATCAGTTGTGTGTGAAGGAGGAATACATTCTGAAAACAACATTTTGAACTAGGTACGGGCATTACGAGTTTACAGTGATGCCTTTTGGACTGACTAATGCACCCTCTGTATTCATGGATATAATGAAAAATGTTTTCAAGGAATATATTGATGATTTTTTAGTGGTATTTATTGATGATATCTTGGTATACTCCAAAAGCTACGAAGATCATGAAAATCACTTGCGCATTATCCCGAATACTCTTAGAAGACATGAATTATATGGGAAGTATAGAAAGTGTGAATTCTGGCTTCAGGAGATTTCTTTTCTTGGCCATATTTTCTCTATGGACGAAATCCTAGTTGATCCTGTGAAGACAAAGACAATCCAAGATTGGCCCACGTGAAAAAAACATAACTGAGGTATGCTGTTTTATTGGCTTAGTAGGTTATTATCAGCATTTCGTTCAAAAATTTTCCCGGCTGGATAACCCACAAACGAAGCTCACACGTAAAGGGGTTAAATTTTTTTGGACAAAAGATTGTGAAGAATGTTTCAAAGAACTGAAGAGAAGATTAGTCAATGATCCTATATCGACTCTACCATCGAGGAATGATGAGTTTGTTATTTATAGTGACGCTTAAAAGAAAGGACTTGGTTGTATACTTATGAAAACGATAGGGTTATTACTTATCCATCATGACAGCTAAATATTTATGAGAAAAAATATCCTACTCATGATCTTGAGTTAGATGTTGTAATCTTTGATATGAAGATATGGAGACATTATCTCTATGGTGAAAAAATGTGGGATTTATACTGATCACACGAGTTTGAAGTATATTTTCTCATAGAAAGAACTCAACATGAGGTAAAGGATATGGATTGAACTACTCAAGGATTATGATTTTACAATACACTACCACCCAGGGAAGGAAAATAAGGTGGCAGATGCTTTGAGCAGAAAGGATCATGGAGTTTTGAACAAGATGAGAGTTGAAAGGGATCCTATTTTCATGGATCTAGTAAAGATGGATTTGGGAATAACCATGGAAGGTGAAACATCAATGCTTTTTCAAATGGTTTCCAAACCATCTTTACTCTAAAGGATAAAAATTTCTCACGCTGATGATTAGGAGTATCAAAAGAAGATTAAAGCTGTGAATGATGGGAGATTTAGTGACTTAGTATATGAAGATGGAATTTTGAAATTTGGGAAGAGAATTTGTGTTCCCGATATACCTGATCTAAAAAGGGAATTGTTGGTTGATGCTCATAGTTCTAATTTCTCTATACACCCTGGTAGCACTAAGATGTATAGAGATTTGAAGGAACATTTTTGGTGTGACAACACGAAGAGAGAGATTTCCGATTTTGGGTCAAGATGTATGGTTTGTCAACAATTGAAAGCTATAAGGAAACAACCTGGATAAGTATTGAAACCTCTTCCCATACCTGAGTGGAAATGGGATAATATCACAATGGACTTTGTCGTGGGACTACCAAAGACTCCTAGAAGGAATGATGCAATATGGGTCATTGATGATCGTCTTACCAAGTCAGCACATTTTCTTGCTATAAGGGAAGATTTAAAACTTGAATGTTTAAAAAGAATATATATTAATGAAGTTGTAAGACATCATGGTGTACCCTCATCAATTGTTTCTGATCGCGATCCCCATTTTACATCATGATTCTGTAAAAGTATTCAGAAGGTAGATACTGATCTTTGTTTGAGCATTGCCTACCACCCACAAACTGATGGACCATTAGAACGGACTATTCAAACAATGGAAAACATGTTGAGGTCTTGTTCACTTAATTTTCAAGGCATGTGGGACCAGTATTTTCCTCTCTTAGAATTTTCCTACAACAATAGCCTCCATTCAAGTATTCAGATGGCACCCTATGAAGCATTATATGGGAGGAGATGTCCTACACCAAATTTCTGGGATGATGTTGGTGAAAGAAAGATCGTAGACCCATAACTTGTTGAAGAAACAATGGAGAAGGTGACGATTATCCAGAAACATATCAAAATAGCTCAAAGTAGGCAAAAGAGATATGTAGACAATCGAAGGAAGGATTTGGAGTTTCAAGAAGGTGATCATGTTTTCTTAAAGGTATCTCCATGGAAGGGTATTATACTCTTTGGTAAGAAGGGAAAATTAAGTCCCAGGTACATCGGACCTTTTGAAATTCTAGACTGAATTGGAGTCGTAACTTACCATTTGGCAATGCCACCAAGTCTCTCCAGGGTTCACATTGCATTCCACGTGTCAATGTTAAGAAAGTACATGTCAGACCCAACACATGTACTCACTTATGAAGATGTAGAACTTCAGCCCGATCTATCTTATTGTGAATACCCTATCAAGATTCTTGATACTAGAGAATAATTATTGAGAAATCGGACGACTCGACTGGTAAAGGTTCTATAGAGGAACCATAAAATAGAGGAAGAAACATGGGATCCTGAGGAGCTTATGTTAAAGACATACCCAACTCTTTTTAGGTAATATTCTGTGAATTTTGAGGATGAAATTTTTGTATGGAGGGGAGAATGTAACACCCCAAAGTTTTGAAAATAAATATAGAATTCAATTTTATAATCTACCCATTAAACAAAACTTTGCCTCTTCTATGTTTTGAATTTCAAAAAATGGTCATCTAGAGTTGTGTACAATAAGTCATTTGGAGTCTGATAGAGAAAACTTGATTTTTGGGGAATAGTAACATACCCTTATGAATAGTAATATGAATAGTAAAATGACCCTTATGAATAGTAAATAATAATATTATTTTATTTTCTTAAGGCAATAAGATAATGTGATCTTAATTAGTTTTTCAATGAGAAATAAAACTTATTTCACTTTAAGATTGTTATTTTTTGAATTAACTATGACTTTATTTAAAAATTAAATTAATAATATTTAGAAAATTATTTTTGAAAAATGGATTTCACTTTTGAATTATACACGTTGAAAAATGGTAGGGGTGAATTTTTGGGATTTTTCTGATATTCTAGAATTTTTTATGAATAGTGAAATATGATAAAATACCGTATATACAAATTATCAGTTAAATACACTATTCATGACATCACAAGTGATGCAAGGACACTTGGTTCGAACTCACATGCACTTATTACTATTAGGGGTCACATGAAACAACACTATTGGTTGTCTTGAGGGAAATAATAAAAAAATGAATTAAATATTCAAAATTTACCCCTCTCCTCCACTATAAAAACCCCTCACCACTCCCTCTTCTATTCACTCCTCTAAGCCTTCAAACTCCTCAATGTTCTGCCCAATTAACCTTCCCTAGTCTCTCCCCACGTCCAAGAAGCTTCTGGTCTTGAAAAAATACCAAAACCCCTTCCTTTAAGGAAATTCTCAAGAAGGTTATTTCAAGAGGTAAAGCACCCTTCTTTTTCATTTGGTTTCATTTCAATTTATTTACTTTTTCTATCCTCTCCTCACCTCCTCTGTCCAAATGATCATGATAACTCCAGTATCATCTATGTACTGGAATTATATCATATTAATAGAATTACTATCATAAATATTCTTACTCCCTCCCTTTTATTTTTATAAACGAAATCAACGTCCATGAGGTTCCAATTTATAGCCTTCGTGGACGACGAAGTTTCGTTCTTGAATTTATTCTTCATTACTAGTCATGAAACCATATTTATGGTTGAACTAGACAATAATATATGTATTATAACATAATTAATATTCAGGAACCAGAATATGAACATATAATTAAGTTATATGACAAAACTAGTTAATAATAATCCAAATACCACAAAATAATCGAAGTCATTTTCATCTAATGATTCATCCTCATTCCATGTAACCAAATGATAGAAATGAACACTACCAATTATTTATGTTCATAAATAATATATAATGGAAATCCTGGATATTTATAACCATTCTACATGAACTCCATTACTTAAAAACAAGTGAATTGATTATGAAAATAAAGAAAACGAACACCCCAGAACAACCAAATTCAATATAATAACATAGAAATAAGGGTATAAATGAACTAAATAGAATTATGATAAACTAAATTCATGTATAATAGGTTCTTAAATAATTTATTAATAAGTACAATTTCATATTCTAGGAGCTTAAGTTCAAGAGAGGAACATGTTCGGAGTTAAGGTACGGGTTTTTCCACCCGAACATCCATTTTCATTCAGGATACTTTCATTGTCTAAATTACCTCAATGAAATTCTTATTTATTGTTATGTACTCATCATATATTCTATGTTAGTATCATATATATGTTTTCAAACTATAACCCTTCCTTATTTTATGGATAGTTACATGTTTGAAAAGGAACTTTCAAAATTCTGTCCAAAATACAAGCCCGATTCAAGGGAATTTCCCCAATTCATATCTATTTACAAGGGCACTCTATAATATGTTTTTGGAAAACATTATCTTTCTAAAAATACTCATTTTATTATGAAAATAATATCTTACTTCAATTCTGTTTTTATACAAATATTTTCCAAAATAAATCTTCTTTTCAAAATAAAAGAGTATTTATCTCAAAATTGCTTAATGATTTTATAAGAGTATTTTTGTTTGATTCAATGCTCTTATTGATTCCAGGGTATTATTGGGTTTAATAATTTGTGAAGTCATCCACCATATTTGATTTAATGGTTTATGACTGACTCTATTGTGGATGATCTATCCTAAAACCATTCACCATATTACTCGGAATGCTTAGTGTTTTATGTTTAATGATTGGGGGAAAGATAGTTACATTTCATATGATAGTTTCAATATGAATGTATATGTTGTTTATGTTTATCCCTGCTCATATGTGGAATTCATTTTACTTATTATGTGATGGGTGGGGCCCGCTATATCCCATCGATGCATCAGTAGGTCTCATGAGACAAACTATGGTCTTGGCACGAGGCCTTGACAAAATGATTATTTTATGGTCCTAGCACGAGGCTTGGATGGTATGGTTATGATGTACGACATATGAACCTCCCTCATTATGAAGCTAGTAATTGAAAGTTCATGTGGTAATTCGACTAGTAGAATACCCATGATTATGTTTTATTATGGAATTATTTACTCAGCTCATATTTCTGCCATAATGTGTTTCATGTTTATTATTAAAGGCATGTGTTTTCAATTATTCACCATGTCTAATGTTAATATTATCTTTCGCTGTATTGCTTACTCTTAATGAGCATTTGAGATCACACCTTTCTTATGTTTCATTTTCTCAGGACATGAAGAAGTAATTTATGAATGACTTGCAAGCATAATCTAGGAGACGTGATGTTTCTAGTGGAAAAATATAGTGTTTTGATTCCCTTCATATTGTAATGTTAAACTTATGTATTTAACTTGTTTCCAATAATACTAAACTACTCGGTATTTTAGGATTCGTATTCCTTGTATGTATTCCAACGCAATAAAATAAGACACCGTCTCTGGGAAACTGGTGTCGGGTCCTTACACCGCGGGGCCTGAAGTTTCGCCTTGACACCATATTTCTTGTCTGCCCATGAATAATGCCACCAAACTTAGATCGGTGGAGTGTCTGAGCCTTGTTCAGCTTGTCCCGCTCCCTCTGCATTAGTGTTATAACATGGGAAGGATTACTTAATCATAAAAACCTTCATAAAGAAACCTCACATTATCCTCCAGCATTAAAGAACAAAACACGAATCAACCCATTGGACGATTGATCCGTGTTTTTCATAATATTCAAGAATGGGGAAAAAAGGGAGGAATTAAGCACATAACCCCTACCTAAAATATGTTGGTAGAAGGTGCAGGTGATGAATATGGGACCATGTTTAATGTGTGTTTGTTGGCATTCATCATGGTACGATTCATATCCTCTAAGGTGTTGAAGCTCTATTCTATGTTGGAGGAAGTCATCGTCGGCACTTCATCAGAGGTTCCTCTCATGAGTGCACAAGAACCATGCCCAAGATTTGTTTAAATAGATGTGAGAAACCAACCATGTTGCATAACATTAATGCGGTTCATTAATGAACCACATTTAGTGTTACATTAAAACAACCAACATCAAGGTTACACAACCCAAGGGTCAAGTCATTGAATGACCTGTTAACTATGTGGTTCCACCACATCACTCAACAAATAAAAAAAGAGATAAAATAACCCATGGAGTTATTTTACTATTTTTTTGTAAAGTCCAAAAATTAACTTTTTCATCCAAAGCTTGCCAGTCAAAGTTAAGCTTCGCCTAAGAGAGTCCCAAAACTCTGAAATCAATGGTGCTGTAAGATTTTCAATCTGAGCACCATTTCAAAATATATAAATCACCGCTTTTATGTTTACTGAACTTACCTTAAAAAAAGTTAAAAACTTATTAACAGACACCATAGAACCATGTCGATCGAGGTTAGGCTCTACCTATGGGAATACGCCCTTAAAATCTCAACAATACTCTTGGATTTCTAATTCGAGTTGCTGTTTAAGAGTTAAATAATTTAACAATAAAATAATTGTTACTTAATTACTTTATTTACGTCCAAAAACTAACTTCCACTATTTTCCCATCCCGACCAATGTTAGTATTTAACAAAGGAAAACATACCCTCATGAGGCCAGAAGTGGTCTTAGATTTTTAATTCGAGTAACTGTTCGTGAGTTATAAGCATTTGAAAAATAAAATAATTTTATTTAATAATTTTATTTACAGTTATTCCATTTTTGGGTTTTCTCACTGGAGGCTTGTGATGACTAAACTTAAGTTGTGCCTAGGGTAACCCACCATCCTGAACGCAATGGTGCCCTCAGATTTTTGATCTAGGCACCCTTTTAAGAGTTATTCCACTCTTTCAGGAAAACTTCTCACGCACACTATTTAAAACTTAAAATTTTTTCAACGGATCATTTCGGGAACTCTGGTCCTCAGAATCATGTGCCATCAATTTTTGCAGTCTCGTAAAAATCCAATATAATTAAAAAAAATTATACAGAAATTTCAGGTCTTTACACAATTGATCAAAGATTTCATCAATCCTTGATTGTGGATATTTTTTCTTCATGATCACCAGGTTCAAGCTTCAGTAGTCCACACACAACATTAAGATCCCATCTTCATTTTTGGAAAAAAACTGGGTCTGCCCATGGTGAACACTGTTATAACAAATATCTTCCTCTGCAAGTCCTCTAACTTCACCCTCTACTTGTGAATCTCTATAAGAGTCATCCAATATACTGGCGTGGATATCGATGATATCTCAGGGTGTAGATAAATGTATAAGTCTATCTATCGATGGGGTGGTAAACCTAGAACATCCTTAGGGAGGACGTCCTCATACTCCACCACCACTGTAAGAAGCTAGAAACTCATATCATCCACTGCACCAAGGGTTAGGATATTCAATTGAGGAGTAATCAACTACACCCTCATATAAACAAGTCCATACTGCACTTCTTGGGTTTCCTTTTCACTGAAAAATAAGACCATGGTTCCATCATTGTAGACACACCACACCCTTCACCTAAAATAGTCAATATGGGAATAAACTGTAGATAACCATTCCATACCAAGAATTATTTCTTAATGCCTGAACACTAATACTAAAAGATTCCAATAGAAACTCTTACCTCCAATAGTTAGGTCACACTATCTGCACAAGTGTGTGACCACTGAGTCTTCTCTAGTAGTAGTCTCCAAGCATAAGGGTCAAGCCAAAGGTTCCAATAGAATCTCTAGGTCTCATAGAAGGTATGTTTCAAGAAAGGTATGACTAGAAGTTATGTATATCAGTAATAAAACTAAGGTATAAGAGATGCATATTGTACATTGAATCATTATCAGAGCATCTAGGTTGTAATGATTGACCACCTGCAGCTATCCCTGTCTCTATCATCTAGCTCCTTGAGCATAACATGGACCACATGGAGGTGGTGGTGGAAACAAGTCAAAGCATTGACCAAATCCTACTACTCTCCCCAATCCTCTACCAAATCTATAATTCTATGAACCTCCCTGCTCCTACCACTACCTCGACAACCTACTTATGGTCTTTTTGTCAGTAGTATAGTAGGTTAGACAATCTCATTCAATATGTCCCCTGCCATCACATGAGTAGCACCAACTATCTCTAGGATGACTGGACCCACCCTGTGAGCCCTATAATATAAATCCTCTGTCCTAGGACCCCCTCTTAAAATATCTCAAATGTCCAAGTCCCTGAGACTGATTCCAGATCCCGACTTCCAAGGTCTCTGCTCTTGATTTCCCACTGTTGAAAACCACTAGTTGTATATGCTCATCCAATAAATTCTCAACCACCAAAAATAACTCTAACACTGCAGAATAGGTAAGAATTCACAGAGGGATAACACTGGATCTGATGTCTCTATTAAGACCTTTCTCAAAGTTCTGAGCCCGGAATAACTAATCATTATTCATATCCATCGAGTACCTGTTAAAATTGGTAAACCTCGATGAATACTCAGATACTACCACACTTCCCTGCTAGAGATATAAAATCTCTTGGATATGTACAAAACTTAGTGTAGCTAGTGATAACTCCTCTATGAAATTGTGATCAAAATATATTTATGAAAGAGTTGCCTCATCGTATTATTGTGTCACTAAACACCACCATCGCCCTAGTGAGCCGTGAAGAAGGCTTACTTCCAGGACCATGATATAATCTTCTAGTGTCTTGAATAGATAGAAAACTTAGGTCAAAACCTCAAGCCAGTCCTCAGATGTATGTGGGTTAGGCTCACCTCAGATCCTGAGAGGTATATTTCACTAAAACTCATGAAGAAAGATCAGCCTGTGAACCTCATCTACTTATACTACGAGTACAACGTTCTTCTCTACGGGTGGTTGTATGGCTGGTGCACCACCTAGAGGTAACATATTGGGAACATGTCCCTATATTGACACCTCATAACTGAGGGTATCATCCTTGTGATCATGATGCTGAATCCCAAATGGCATACATCATGGAGGCATCATGAGAGTAAACAAGATTTACCCCCATTAGTGAGTATATCTGTAGAGATGACTCAATACGGATATGTAAACCACAACCTATTCCTATATAATGCGTGCACAATTTTTTACCTACAACAATGTTCTCATGTAAAGAGTTAAAAATAGTTGATCAGAGTCTTAGTGTATGGATACGTCATCCACCACACCAAAATTGGAGTATCTGGCTAGAAAACTAGACTAAAAAAACTGAACACTATTTACCCAATCCAATATCACAAACTCTATTCCTAAAGTTGAACTGACTACTCTGATACCACTCTGTTATGTCCTATCCCAAAGGGGCCCATGTTATGACTCCCCAATCTCACCTCTAATAGGCCAGGGGCTTATGACTAGCACTAAGTAAGCATATCACTAACATGGGAGGCCTTAGCTTATGTACCTGTATTCATGAACACATCTTCAAGAACATACAATACTAAGATGTAAAAAAATGACAACTAAGCATGCATACCTATAAAACCCATAACCAGAGTACAATAGGAAGTAAAGTAAATAGGGCCAAATACAATTCCACTATAAAGAGTCCGAGCACATGTTCAACCTAAAAGTAAGTACTAGGGACTATAGTCAAAATCTGTAAAAACACACCTTATACTGTCTGGTCTTACTATACACCATCTGGTCTTGGACCATGTAGGACTCTATCAAAAGGTTGATCTTCTACACAAGACATGAAACATGTGAGAAAATCTCATGAAGGGGTGAGTATAAAAATACTTATTAGGACACCCTAAAACCAAAAATCATACAAAAAATGAGATACACTTAGCTCTATAAAGGTATATGTCTACAACACATATAACAAGAATATCTCGATATACTCAACAAAGACACACATTATAGAGGGCAGTCACAACCATAGTGTACCAGAATAGGATTCCAGCTTAAAGATTCCACAAATCACACACCCCGTTGAACAAACTCCCGAGTCTGATAGTACTAATGAAATCTATCTAATAGGTAATTCTCATCAGGTCTCATCATTAAAAGTATATGCCGATAGTCTGAAGAGAATATGATACACAGATGAGGATAACTATTGAGATCATGGGATGATACCAATAACTCAATTATTATTAACCCATTATGTAAAGGATCAACACCCATGTAATGTTGGTAACAATGATACCTAGAAAACCATCCATGCCATGAAGATGGATATATGATCTCACTTAGGGCCTCATAGAGGTATTCCAACAACTCTATCTTGGAAGTATTGTTGAAGGAATTATTGTCCTAGGAGTAGGACACAACTCCATACCAACCCTCAGGGAAAGGATAAGGGGAACAAACCCTAACAAAACTTGTCCAAGATATGTAGTAAAATGGATATAAGACATGTATAATAAAGTATACACTGTTTAGAAGGGATACACGCCGTGTCCCTTGACCCCAGGTCCTGCCTGTGCAACCAGCCCATGTCCCTTTTCTGTGTATGTGTATAAGTAAATTATGTGTGAGATGACCATGTAGTCTACCTATGTTTCATTATATGGATTATTCCGATTTACATGTTTCCGTGTACAGGTACACGTCTTAGCCAGTGTATTTGTTCTAGGCCGTGTTTGTGTAGGGGAGTACATGGTGTAATTCAACTTGTGTACTCCACCCATGTATGTGTACCCTCATAGGTACACGATGAGTCTTCGGAGAAATATCACATGTCGTATGATATGGTTCCAAAGCCTTGTGATACTTATGAATATACCAAAACCATAGCCACCTGCAGTAGGGACCCACATGCCGTGTAATCCAGAATTACACACTGTGTGGATAGGGATTTTCCAAAATATCTGGTCCATGATCTGCATAGATTATCCATTTATTTGACTTCTTATCTAGCCATGCATTACCCAAAAAATCTTGAATCAAGCCCTTGTGAATGTAGGAATCTCTGATTAATAACTTTCAAGCCTTCAATCTGATCAAAAATGGGATTGTTCATCATTGTTCATTGCACACCATAGAACGTGAAAATTGGAAACCTACGACGTCCAATTCTCTAATATCTTCATCATTGCACCACCTTCATATCATGCCGATCCCAAATCTCCAAATTCATATCATTGAGCAAAGAAATGGGTGCACAATGGTCGATTGATCGGGATTTGTCGAAACCCGAGCCAAATGAAGAACACTTGTGGGTGAATGAAGAACCAAAGGAGATAATCACAAGAAAAAAATAAGATGAATGACCCTCGATCAATGATCATGTCGATATTGATTTGTTTCTATAAGAATAACAATGAAGAAATGATCAATTCAAATTAATTCTCCCAAAAACACCCTGCAATAAACCCATCCTGTATGTACGTATGATCAACTGATCAATTCATTGGTCGATTGATCATTATTCATCATAGGAATCAAGAACGGTAAAGAAACCAAATCAGAGAACCACCTACCTCAATTCGGATTGATCAATGATGAATAACGAAGCTGTGACACATTCGTTAGTGAGAGCCTTTAAATCTGTTGTCCATCAATCCGCGATCCAGTAGCCATTTGTCTGAGAGAATTCCTTTTAATCTATCTCTAAAACCCTCCAATGATTTCAGGGTTATGTAGATAACCCTGATATTTCTCTATAATATTCTATTTAAAGAAAAGGAATTAGGTTGCTGTGTCAACAAAAGAAAACAAATAATTTAATTAAATTATTTTATTCATTTTATGCATGTGATAACTTTTACACAAACAACCTGTTCCAACCATAGTTAAGTTGTTCCTAGAGTAAAAATAACATTATTAACTCAATGGTTTCCTTATATTTCTAATATGGGCACCCAATTAGAAGTTATTCAACTTTTTTAGGAAAATTGTGCACATGTGCTATTAAATATATGTAATTTATTTTAAAAATTTATCATGGGAATACTAGACCTCAAAATCGCACACCATCTCAGCGTCTAGTCTCAAAAATAACTGATATAAGATCCAAAAATAATATACAGATAAATCCCAGAAATTACCATGTTTATCAATATATTTTTCAATAAAGGAAATGGTCTCAGGTTTATCTCGTTTAATTAAAAACACTCATCACCTTGAAATTTTCAAGAAACTTGAAAATTATGATTATATGGAATGATAATGAAGAAACTATGTTCTAATTTTGATTTAAAAATGAAAGGTTCATTACTAACTCATTCATATATGTATAACATCTTGTTAAAATTCACCAACATAAACTGATATTAACTAACTTTACTTCCACAGATTGGATCAACCCAATGACACTAGAAATATGTATTTCAACATGTGAATATATACATCTACAATGATGTATTTTAATTGACCACAGTAATAACTAGAATCGACAGATGGACAACCAATTCTGCTATTTTGTGTTGCTCATTCGTCATCGAAATATTTAATGATAATCTGAAATCCATTAAAAATCTTTTTATAAGTACAAAATCATTGAAACAATCATGAAATGATTCATAATGGGACCATTTAATTTTATAATCACTCACACATGACTTCTCTTCTTTTAGATCATTAATATGTTTCTTGCAAATGATAACTCCATATTTAAGTGATCAAAATTATAAATTCAAATATAACATGTAAAAGTTAAACAATAAAAGTGATAATACACTTACTGCATCAATGATGAAACTGATGGAGTATTGAACAAGATATATCAATGATCTTTTATTTACTCAATGTTTTCCATATAAAATATAGTTATTTCTCCAACTTGACCATCATGAATCTGCTAGGGATTATATAATTTTGTTTCAAAATCCATAAGATATTCTACATAAAAATTAGTACACTCATCCAAAAAATAACCATTGGTTATTGATGCCATTGGATGAGATATATTACATATGATCCATTTCAATGTATTCAAATACCAATAAATAGGATATGCACAATTAAATTGCATAGAAACAATAGTCATTAGTTCATCGATAGGTGCACTATCAACTGAACCATAACATTGAAACATGAGGATGGAAATAGTTTATCCACATGATAAAGAATAAGTAAAATTCAGTGCTATAAATTTTTAAACCACCCATTAGTTTATTTCTAAACAAATATTTCTCAACAAATTTCTCATATTAATCAATGTTTGAACAACATTGGGTGATAAATAATCATGAACTGAGATTGGAATCAACTGCTAAAGTAGTATATGATTCTCCTGATTTTTCAACCCTTGAAATGTCCTACTCATCACCTTCACACACTTTAAAATATTATAAGAGTTACCATCACACACCTTGACCATCTTAAAAATGGAAAGAAATTTCTCTTCCTATTTTTTTCTCATCATATACTATGCATCAAGCAGGTATGCCTTGTTTCCCTCACCCAACTATAAATGCAGTTGTTTTCTTAAAACCATTTCTTCTAAATGACATCATGCATTGACATGGTCCTTTTATTTTCCACTAACACCTAAAATGGTCTACAATATATCATCACAAACACTTTTTTCAATGTGCATGAAATCCTGATTATAACTTAGCATGTTTGTTTTCCAATAAGAGAGATTAAAAAAATACGTTTCTCCTACAAATTGTGACTGTGTTTTCAACCTGCACCATGAATATTATATAATGGATGAGCCATAAAATCCTAGAATTCAAATACCATGTGGATGTTTTCTTCCGCACCCTGTGATAATATTTATACTCCAATCATGGCCTTTTGTGTTGGGTTGAATTATATAGAACCATGAAATGACACTATGTCCTTTCTGAACATGTGATGAGTGGGAAGAAAACATATATGACTCATGTATGTTCACTTATTACAATAAATAATCCATGTATAATTTTTACATTTATTGTAGTGAGGGAAATAAAATTACCCTTTTGTACTCCAACCAGACAATTTTTCATAAGCTGGGAAGTCATTGATTGTCCACAATAAAGTAGCCTATAGTTTGAACATTTCATTCATTTCATATTTTTAATTCATTACACCATCTCCTAAAAATTCATTCAACTCATCAATCAATGGCTGATGGTAAACATCAACCTTATCCCCTAGACTTCTAGGTCCATCAATTAGAGTGTAAAGTAATAGAAATTGTTGTTTCATACAAATTAATGAAGGAAGATTATACGAAACCAACCCCATGAGACATGTGCTATGATTTCCACCAACTATAGACCTGAATTAATTGAAACCATCAACTTCCAAACCCAATCAGGCATTAAGAATATCTTTAGAAGAGTCAGGGTGTCTCTGATCAAAATCTTTCCATACAAGAGAGTATTATTGTAATGAACCAATTATTTATCAATGAAATTATATTCTTATAATTATTTATTATAGTATACTCATATAATATTACATATAGAACACAATTAAAACCTTATAAATTAATAATGAGTGAAATAAAAGGTATCTCTAGAAGTTAAGGAACACATACCGATAAAATAGTAACTTGACCATTGATTGGAATAGTAATGCAACCCTTATGAATAGTAAACCAGACAATTGAATAGTAACCTTACTAATGAAAGTATAAATAAAATTTATCCATCTTATAAGTTATAATATTATATAATTATATAATGGAAAAAGTAAATATTTTTTTAAATTATTAATAAAGCATTGGTATTTTTGGATGTATTGTATATTTAATTACAATTCTATGATTAATTTAATAAATTAAAATTAATTTTATTTTCATAAAATAAATTCATAAATTATTATTTTTATGTCTTATGATCATAAGATAATTTTAGGAGACGTTAATCAATTTTTCAAAGTGTTAGAAAAGTAGTTTTAATTTTAAAATTATTATTTTTCAAGAAAATTATGATTTTAATTAAAAATTAAATTTAACACATTTAGAAAATTATTTTCATAAAATGGATTCCATTTTTTACTTCTACATGTAGAATAAATATTGGGGTGAATTTTTTGTATTTTTCTGAAATACTTGAATTTTTTATGAATAGTAAAATTTGATAATTTATGATAAATGATAAAACCTGAATTTCTGCATCATTCTTGAGTCATGGATGATGTAAATGGACATTCGTTCGAACTAAAATTCTCTATTTAAATTTTTTTGGTAATAATAATCAAGGCTATTCATAGTCTTGGGAAAAAATATTAAACTAATGATTAAAATAATGGGGAACCCCTCCTCCCGTCCACTATAAATACCACCCCTCTTTACCTCTTCTCTTCACTCCTCTAAATCCTTGTTCCTGGTCAAAATTCTGCTCAAATATCTCCCTAATCCCCTATCCCACGTCCATAATCCTTTGGTGTCTAAAAAATAACAAATCCTCTCCTCTAAACAGGTTCTCAAGGAAGATATATGCAAGAGGTAAATTTCTCTTTTCATTTCTTTTATTTTCATTCAATTTCCTTTCATTCTTTTCCTTTCCTCACCTCTTTTCATACAAATGTTATGATAAATCCAATACCTTAAATTTATTGGATTTTTTATGACAATGTAATATTTCATCATCATTTCTATTTTCCCCTCCTTTTATACTAGAAATGAAAACACTATCCGAGATGTGTTAATTTATCACATTCAAGGACGACGGGTTTTCAATTTCTTTTATGGTCTTCAATTCTGGTCATGAAACCATTTTGATGGTTGAACCAAACTATAATATATTTAATATGTATAATTTAAGGTTATGTATTTTTTTTAAACATGATATTAATTTATAAAGAAATTTTTTTTCATTGTGATTAAAAACCGCCAATTAACCAAAATGGTTATCATTAATGTTTTATATAATGATTCATCTTCACTCTAAATAACCAAATGAATTTTACAAACATGTAATATTATGGATGATAAATAATAATATATAACTCCAATTATGGACAACCATTCTAATATTATATGTTTATCCTCACATGTATATAAGTAAACCAATCATGAAAACCAAGGAAACAAACGCACCCAAACAATGAAATCAAACCTCTTAACCCAGCCAAACGACCATGAATGAACTTAATAAGGATATATTAAATCAATTACATGAATAAGAGATTTTTTAAAAACTAATTAATGAATGTAATTTGATTATCCATGACACTAAGATCATGTGAAGGACACCATCAGACTTAAGGTAAGGGATTCTACCTGACTTCCATCATTCCTTCGGGTTTCTCTATCTTTCTTTTTACCCAAATTAAGTTATTTTTTATTTTTATGTAAATCTTATAAATACCGTGTATAAAAAATCATGTATTAAGGTTCATTCGTCATTCTATTTCAGGGATATACATGATTTTAAGTGGTTCCCTCCTCAATACTTCCCTGATATACAAACCCGTTTAAGGGAACTTTCCAAATTCTTACCCAATTTCAAGTGCACTCTATAATCTATTTTAATCAACTGTTATTTTTATAAAATAAGTATTTTTATTATGAAAACCTTCTTGGTTCAATTCTGGTTTTATATAAAACATAAATCTCCCTTTTTATTTTAAATTCTCTTTAGTATTTTCCTTAATACCACATTAAAATGTTTTAATGCTAAAATTTCTTAAATTCTCTTCTTACATGTTGTCACTTCTATTTGACATCACATACCATGATATATGAATATTTTCCATTATGAATGTACATTTAGGTTTTAATTAATTTATTTCATGGACACTTGTATGATACACCCATTTATTATGCTTTATGACAAGATTATGATACCCATTTCTTTTCATGGGTACCCTTATGTTTATGTATGATTGATTATGTATAATTCATTATGTGAAAAGCATATTCACGAACATGTTATAATGGGTGCACCAAGATAGTACTCTAATGCATTTGGTAAAATTTAGTCTCCTGAGACATTATGTGCAATGGTCTTGGAGATTAGCCTTGACTCGTGCTACCATGTGTAATGGTCTTGGTGGTTAACCTTGACTTCTGCTCCTCTATGTGTAACAAGCCTTGAATCTTGCTAAATTAATGTTTTTTGTTGCTACAACATTACTATGAATCCATGTTTATATGATACCATGTTTAAATGTTATGATTCCATATGTTCCATGCCTTTTTATATCAATATGTTATGCCTTCTAACCCATGTGCTAAAGCTTTATTCTCAGGTTTATTCCCTTACTAGACTTTTAGCTCATCCCTTTATTCTTGTCATCCCCAGGTTATCCAATGAATATGTATGAGAAAAATGGGAGTTAGGATCCCTTTATAAAGAATAAATAAATAAATGTTTTATTTAGTCCCATGTTTTATGTTTTATGTACCTAGTCTTCCAAGATACTAGACTTTATGATGACCAAATTAGGCACAAGGGGCGTTTGATTTTTTTTTTATTTTAATGGGTCTCATTTATTTTATTTTGAAAAAAGGGTCACAATAGCACCACTTGAAGTGGCGCTATTGATTATAGATATCGGAGCACCACTTCGAGTGGCACCCAATCCTCAAATATATATAAAAATATATAATCATAAATATATATAATGATAAATATATAAAATCATAAATATATATAATCATTAATATATATAATTATAAATACATATAATTATAAATATATAAAAATATATATATTTAAAATATATATATATATATATATTTAAATCATGTATTTATTTATATATAATTAATAAATAAATATATATTTATATATTTAATAAATATATAAAGAATATAATAAAATTAATAAATATATTTAATAAATCTAATAAAAATATAATTAATTTTATTAATAAATATATATTTAAAAAATTTATATATTTACAATATATATATATTTAAAATATGTATATATTTATATATAAATATATCAAAATATTTGACAAATTTATTTATCATATTTATAAATATGTATTTATTTATAACAAAAGTGTATATAATTATTAATTTCATATTTAATAAATATATATTTATCTATAATTGTTAATATATAAATATGTACATTTTTTTAAATATATATATATATTAATAAAAGTGTATGAAATTAATTATAAATATATACTTACAATTATAAATAAATATAATTATAAATATATACATATATATATATATATATATAGTTATATATATATATATTTATATTATATAATTATAAATATTTATTTATACAGATAGATTTGTAATTATATTTATTATTTATATTATATATATATTTATTATATTTATGATTACATATTTATTATTGTGTATATATATATATTACATATATGTTTATAAATACAAATTAATTATATAAATATAAATTTAAAATTACAAATAAATATAATTATAAATATATATTTATTATAAATAAATAATTAAATAAATATATATATATTATATAATTTTAAATATTTATTTATAGAGATAGATTTGTAATTATATTTATTATTTATATTATATTTAATATTACATATTTATTACTGGATATATATATATATATATATATTAAATATATGTTTATAAATATAAATTAATTATATAAATATAAATTAAAAACTATAAATAAATATAATTATAAATATATATATATTTATTATATATATATATATATTTTATAATTATAAATATAAATTTATAAAGATAGATTTATAATTATATTATATATATATATATATATATTATTTATGATTACATATTTATTATTGTATATATATATTTATTAAATATATGTTTCTAAATATAAATTAATTCTATTAATATAAATTTAAAATTCTAAATAAATATAATTTTAAATATATATATTTAACTACAAATATAAATATATAATTATATATTAATAACTATAAATGAATGTAATTATACATATATAAATATTTAAAAATATAAATATAAATATATATATTATATAATTAAATATATTTATTTATAGGGATATATTTGTAATTATATTATATATATATATATATTTATATAAATAAATTCATATTTATAAATATATATTTATAATTATATATATTTATGATTAATTTTTATATTTTTGTTTATAATTATATATATTTATGATCATATATTTATATATAAATATATATATTTAAATAAGGTTTATTTAAAACTATGTAAATATAGAATTATAATTATATAATTATAATTATATTTATAAATATAATTATAAATAATTTCACATTTTTTAAAACATATTTATAAATATATTTTTATAATTATAAATAAATATAATTATATATATATATACATATTTATAAATATATATATAATTATAAATATATATTTATAAATACTAATTTATTTATAAATATATTTAATATTAATAAATGAAATTATATATTCATTTATTTATAATTATAATTATATAAATATATATATATATAATGTAATTATTATATTTAAACTGATATATTTATTATATTTATTAGATTTTTAATTCTATATTTTTTGCATTTTATATTTATAATAAATTTAATAAATTGATAATATATTTATTATATTTATTATTATATTTTTTTATTTTATATTTATAATAAATTTATTAAATTTATAATATATTTATTATATTCATTATTATATTTACAATTATATATATTATATTTATTTATAATTAATAATATATATATATTAAAGGTGGGCTTTGGGCTTGTTTTTTGTGAAATACTTAAGTGATGATGGCGTAGGTGTGCTGGCGAGGTGTGGTGAGGGACCCCAAGATGTCGTTTGATGATGGATTTTCACTTTATGTTGTTGTTTTTTGATTAGTATCTCTTTTTCTACTTTCATTTTGTTGGCATGTGACGTGCCACATTGTTCGCTTTTTTATACTTCAATTCTCATTAATAAATTTTTAGGGGTCGAAGACATTCGACTCCTGAATTTTCCTAGTATATTTTTAATT
This sequence comes from Viscum album, assembly GCA_963277665.1. NCBI lineage: Eukaryota > Viridiplantae > Streptophyta > Magnoliopsida > Santalales > Viscaceae > Viscum > Viscum album. Next base: position 1,540,941,955 of record OY728161.1, on the reverse strand, counting down.
ATATATTTATTTTATTTATAATTATCTAATTATTATAATGATATAATTATTATAATGATATATTTATTATAATTACATATTTATTATAATTACATATTTATTATAGTTATATATTAAATATATAATTATAATAATTATAATATATATATATATATAATTATATTAAATATATATTTATAATAAATATATTATAATTATGTATTTATTAAATTTATAATTATGTATTTATTATAATTATAATAATATATATTATAATTATACATTTATTATAATTATTTATTTATTATAATTATATATTTATTATATCTATAATTATATATTTATTATATTTTAATATTTATTATATTTATATATTTATAATAATTAGATATTTATTATAATTATATATTAATTATAATTATGGATTTGTTATATTTATAATTATATAAATTATTATAATTTTATATTTATTATATTTATATATTTATTATAATTAAATATTAATTATATAATTATTATATTTTTGAATTTATTATATTTATAATTATTTAATTATTATAATTTTATAATTATTATATTTATATATTTATTATTATTATATATTTATCATAATTATATATTTATTATAATTATTATATTTATAATTATAAATTTATTATAATTATATAATTGCGAGGTTGGGGGGGGGGGTGAAGGGGTCAGTGCCACTTGAAGTGGCGCTGGACAAACCCCTTTCCCCAATTAAATTCAACACTACCCCCATAAGCTAAAAGAACCCCTGTCGCAAAATTTACCTCAAACGATCATTGGCTTGAAATATGATGCTTTACTCTGCTTAAAATCATGTAATGATATGTGTAAAAGGCCAGGGTCAGTATAGTTGGCATCAACGGATGATCTAGTTATTTTTGGAGATTAGGAATAGAGCAATGTAGTTGGAACCTTATGTATAAGACTAAGTATAAGAACAAATCTTTAAATTTTGGTAAGTATAGAGTAAGTGGTTTATCAAGCTAACACATCCCTGTTTGGATACAAACAAGTGGATGTGGATCTGGTACAGATGTATCTAGGGGTAAAACCTGAAAACATAACTTTGAGCTAGACTTGAATGAGAACTAGTACACGACAACGAGCCTTGCCTCACTCCTAGTTTGACACTCCCAGGGGATATGCTTTAGTAAATTCATAATCTTAGTATGAACCATTATTAAGGGAATAAAAAAAAGGAGTCCATAAGAATATAAGTTAAGAAAAAGATCAAGGATAACATATATTGAAACCTAGGGAATCATAAGTTAGGATATAATTATAATTTAATAGTTTATCCTTTAAAGTTTCTTTTTTATGCTTAATAGCTAAGTATTCAAGCCCTCTAACTGTAAGTTTTTTTTCTTAGTTAATAGAGGAAAATAGAAGAACGCGTGACAACAATAAATATGATAGAGAATGTGAATATTTACTTAATGATATTCAAAATATGATGGGAATGGGTGCTCAAAACTTCATAACAGTACTCACTCAGATGGCTGATGTTATGAATAATAACTTGAATCATGTGGAATGACCTCCTCCTCTAAGTAAAAAAGCAAGTTTCCATTGAATCCTTCATGCGGAAAAGGCCTCCCATTTTTAGTGGATCTTCCAATCCCATACTCAAGGAAAAGTGGATTAAATCCATTGAAAAGTTGTTCTCTATCCTCCAGTGCTCCGAAGAAGAAGAAGTCGTACTGTCGGTCTATCATTTTGATGGGGAAGCTGATCAGTGGTGGACACTGATCATCAATACAAATTCCTAGGAAGAAATTGATTCCATGTATTGGGAGAAATTTGATAAAATGTATTTCAATAAATATTTTCTTTGAACCATTCGTCTCAATATAGAAAGAGAATTCCTTAGACTTAAGCATATGGAAGATGAGTCTATCAGGGAATATGAAGCAAACTTCATAAGGCTTGCAAGATACACCTCCAGCTTTTTCATGGACACTGAAATCAAGGTGAATCGCTTCTTTAGCAGACTAAAGTCAAGTCTACGAATAGAATTGGCGATTCAAGACTTCAACGGTTTTGAGGATATTGTCTGTTGCGCCCTCATGGTTGGAATGGAGATCAGGGACTCTCAAGGGTCTCGTGGGCCCGATGAAAAAAATTGGAAAATAGAGTATAATATGGGTTTTTTGGAAATTAAATCCCATTATGTAAAGAAGATCAAACATCCCACATGTCAAAATTGTGGGAAGAAGCATCCTGGGAGGGAACCAAGAATTGCTTCAAATGTGGAAAGCTAGGACATCTGGCTAAAAAATACTGAAGGGATATGAAGAATCCCACTAATGTAGAAGAAGAAATGAAGGTTCAGATCAACGATCAACCTATAGTGTAGTGTTACAACTTCAAGGAGCATGGGAACTTTTCAAACAATTTCCCTAAGCCAAGGGTTGTTAGAGGAAATCAATAAAAACTTCCAAGGAAACAATGAAGGTCTTATGCTATCACTACTACTAAGGTTGACCAAGACAATGATGTAGTGATAGGTATTCTAGTTATTTATTCAAGAATAGTGAGCATACTATTTGATTCTAGTTCTATCCATTCTTTCACATCTTGAAAGATAAGAAGAACTATTCAAACACCACCTCAAAAATCAGAGGTTAAGTTATTTGTGAGAACAATGAATGGGTCAATTATTGCATCCAAGGTTTATAACTCCTCCCCAATAAATGTTTGTGGACTGAACCTCCCATCAACTCTTGTCATACTACCATTAGTTGAGTTCGAGGTTATCTTGGGAATGGATTGGATATCTTTATAGAAATCCAATATCAAATTTTGGGAATGGGAGATCACTCTTCACATCATGAAGCATCCTCCAATTCCTTACAAGTGTAAGGAGGAAGATGAATATCCTTTAGAATCATTGTATCAAGTGTGAATTTTACTACCTTATGATCAAGAATTTCAAGCTCAAGTGATTAAAAAAAGGATATGATACTTCTTGAAGATATACCCATCATGAGGTATTACGCTGATGTATTTTCCTAAAGAATAACTTGGTCTTACTACTGATCAAGAGGTTGAATTATCAATTGAAATTATTCCTGTATCTATGACTATATCAATGACACCTTATAGATTGACCACTGTAGAGCTGTAAGAGCTGAATAAGCAGTTACAGGAGAATCTGGAGAAGGGTTTTATACGCCCGAGTGCTTTACCATGGGGCACACAAGTACTCTTTAGCAAGAAGAAGGATGGATCAATGTGCCTCTATATTGATTATCATGAGCTCAATAAAATCATGATAAAGAACAAGTATCCACTATCTCATATAAATGGCTTGTTCGATCAGTAATGTGGGGCTAATTATTTGTCTAATGTGGATCTTTGGTTGGGATATCACCAATTAAAGGTGAGTAAGGAAGATAATCCCAAAGATGCATTTCGGACAAGGTATGGACAGTATGAGTTCATATTTATTCCCTTCAGAATCACTAATGCTCCAAAAATATTCATGGATCTAATGAATAGATTCTTTAGAGATTACCTCGATAAATTTGTGGTAGTCTTTATTGATGATATTCTGATACACTTCAAGAGCAAGGAGGATCATGATGAGCATTTGAATATTGTACTAAAGAATTTGAAAAGGGAGGAGATATATTCAATGTATAGTAAATGTGAGTTTTGGATGTAGGAAGTATCATTATTAGGGCATGTTATCACCCACAAAGGGATATATGTGGACCCTTACAAGAAAAAGTCAATTTAAGAGTGGGATTGACCAACATCTGTAATAAAGATCCACGACTTCCTAGGTCTAGATGGGTATTATCGACAATTTTTGAAGAAATTTTCATGATTTTCAAACCCAATGACCAAGCTGACACGGATGGGAGTAAAGTTTTTCTGGACTCAAGAATGTGAAGACTATTTTAAGGAGATGAAAAAGAGGCTTATCACTGTGCCAGTACTCACACTCCCAACAAGTGGATAACACTTTATGGTGTACAATGATGCTTCAAATAGGTTCTTAAGATGTGTGATGATGCAAACTGATAGAGTGTTAGCCTACGTATCAAGGAAGATAAAAATCCATGACCAAAACTATCCTACACATGATCTAGAATTGGAAGCTATGATCTTTGCATTGAAAATCTGACGACATTATCTCTATGGGGAGAAGTGTGAGATATATACTGATCACAAGCATCTCAAATATATATTCACACATAAAGATCTCAATATTCACCAGTGAAGATGTTTAGAGATCATCAAGGATTATGACTGCTCAATCCACTACCATCCCGGTAAGACAAATAAGGTGGAAGATGCTCTCAGTATAAAAAATCCCGGATCTTTATCAATGATGAGACATAAAAGGGATCCAATCTTCTTTGCTTTAAAGAGGATGGACATGAGAATCATTAAGGGAGTAACATAATCAATCATTTCTCAAATGATTGGTCAACCACCCCTCATAGAGAAAATAAATGATTCTCAAAAAAATGTGGAATTTTAGAAAAGGGTGGAAGCTGTCAGAGATGGGAAATCCTCTGAGTTCAACATTGAAGGAGTTATAAGACTTGGGTCGTAATTATGTATATAATACGATCCAGAGATAAATAAGTATCATTTGAATGATTCACATAGCTCAACCTTTTCTATTGACCCATGGAGCACGAATATGTATCAAGATATATGAGAAAAAATTAGGTGGGAAAATATGAAGAAGGTGATTTCTGAATATACATCAAAGTGCATGGTATTCCAATAAGTGAAGGATGAAAGAAAAAAGTCTAAGGGGATGATTCAACCACTATATATAAAAAAATGGAAGTTGGAGAACTATATAATGGACTTTGTCACTAGACATCCAAGGATATCCATATGAAACAATGCTATTTGGGTCATTGTTGATCATCTTACAAAGACAAATAAATTTATCACAATTTAAGAGTAATTCTCATTGGATCAAGTTGCACATATATATACCAAAGAGGTGGTAAGGCTGCATGGAGTACCATAATCTATTGTATCCAATTGAGATCCACGATTCACCTCAATGTTATGGAAAAGTATCCAACATGCTCTAAGAACTGAACTGAAATTTTGTACAGCCTATCATCCTTAAATTGATGGCCAATATGAGTGAACTATTCATAAATTGGATGATAAACTAGTACAAAAAAGATTCTTTATATTGATTTTTTTGCTTTTTAACATCGGTTTTGTGGCAACGTTGTGGCAACGTTATTGCGACCGACGTAAAAAATATTTTTTTAATGTCGGTTATTTAATAAACGACGTTAAGTTTTTTTATTAAATTATTTTTCACATAGGTTTTTAAAAAACGGACGTGAAAGACTATATTTTATACAAAAAAATCATGTTGAAACTCTATTTTTAACATCGGTTATTTAAAAACCGACGTTAAAAGTCATTTTTTACGTCAGTTTTTTAAAAAACCGATGTTAAAAGTCATTTTTAACGTCAGTTTTTAAATAAAAAACGTTAAAAATGTTTCTCATTTTGTATATAATTTCCCGAGATTTGATTTGACAGGTCATAGAGCTCAAATAGAGCTACAGATCAAAAGTTATGACCATTAGAAGTTTGATGTATTTTTTTCCGAGGAAAGATCGAATGAGCCAACCAAAGCATCATCTGAGAAGGAAATTTAGAATTCGAATGATGATTTTTAGTTTTACCATGATACAAAGAAGAAATAGTTATCCCGAAACATTAAATGGTATATAAATTAAGAAAACTAATCATAACAAAACATAAATCATGGAAACATAATTATGAATACCTTGACGAGATCGCAGAAAGAAGAAATAGTGGATTCACGTTGAAGATCAAACGAGTTGAGTCAGTGGAATGATAATGGTTGAATGAAAGGATCATTAGATTACGATTTGTGTATAATTAAACCATATAAATGATATGGAAAAAGAAAACACGGTATTAAAAATTTAGGCGGCAACTGAAAATATTGAGCCCGCGCTATGAAAAAATTGAAATCCTGTGTCGGCGGGATATTAAAATCATTTTCACGTCAGTTTTTATGATAACCGACATGAAAAATATTAAAATTTTCTCTGATTTTTCACGTCGGTTATATAAAAACTGACGTGAAAAATCAATCTTCGTGACTTTTTTCACATCAGTTATTTAATAACCGACGTGGAAATTGAAAATCTTAGTAAAAATTTGAAATCCCACATTGGAGGGATATTAAAATCATCTTTCACATCAGTTTTATGATAACCAACATGAAAAATATTGAAATTTTCACTGATTTTCATGTCGGTTATATAAAAACCGACCTGAAAAATCACTTTTTGCCTATTTTTTACGTCGGTTCTTATAAGAAATGACTTAAAAAATTAATTTTCATGAATTTTTACATAGGTTATTAAATAAAAACCATTAAAAATGCTTACAAAAATGTAGTTCATTTTTCAGGATTCGATTTTATTGGTCGCGAAGCTCAAACAAAGTTACGGATTGAAAGTTATGGTCCTCTGAAGTTGGCCTTCTCTAAGACTTCATTTAGAGATGATCATCTTATAATGGCCATATCTTTTGATTCATAACTCCATTTGAGATCCGTGACATATCAAATCAAAGCTTACGAAATGAAATACATTTTTGTAAGCATTTTTAACGTCGATTATTTAAAAACTGACTTTAAAAAGTCACGAAACCCAATTTTTCACATCGGTTATTATAAGAACCGACGTAAAAAATTGGTTTTCCTAACTTTTTTACATCGTTTTTTAAATAAACGATGTTAAAAATTCTTACAAACATGTAGTTAATTTTGTAATATTCGATTTGATAAGTCACGAAGCTCAAATGGAGCTATGGATCAAAAGTTATGATCCTCTGAAGTTGGCCTTCTCTGAGACTTCATTTATGGATGATCAACTTCCGATGGCCATAACTTTTCATCCGTAAATCCGTTTGAGCTCCATGACCTATCAAATCGAAGATAGGGAAATAAACTAAATGATTGTAAATTTTTTTGATGTCGGTTATTAAAATAACTGACGTGAGGAATCAGGGAAAATTGATTTTTCACGTTGGTTATTAAATAACCGACATAAAAAGTCAACATAAATGATTTTTCATGTCAGTTATTTAATAACCGACATTAAAAATCAGAGAAAAAAGAATTTTCACGTCGATTATATAATAACTAACGTGAAAAATCAAATTTCAGAGATTTTCACATTGGTTCTAAAAAACCGTCGTGAAACGGGTGACGTTAAAAATACTTTTTGTACTCGTGATATGTTGAGAGCATGTTCTATGAACTTCAAAGGAGGATGGGGCCAACATCTTCCACTGGTTGAATTATCCTACCACAACAGTTTCCACTCGAGAATCCAAATGAAATCATATGAAGACCTTCATGGGAAAAGGTTCAGAACACTATCATGTTGGGATGAAGTTAGTGAGAATAAGATACTAGGACCTGAAATGGTCAAATAAATGATGGAGAAGGTGAAAACCATTTAGAATCACATCAATACAACCCAAAGTAGACATAAGAGTTATGACAACAATCATTGATGGGACCTTGAGTTCAAAGTTTTAGACATGGTATTCCTCCACATATCTCAGTGGAATAAGGTCATGAGATTTGGGAATAAAGGAAAGATAAGTCCTACGTACATCGGCTCGTTCAAGATTTTTGATCGTGTTGGAGACATGGCCTATCGACTAGCACTTCCACATACCGTGTCCAAACTACATGATGTCTTCCATGTATCCCTATTAAGTAATTACATACCAAACCCTTCACATGTACTCTCTTCAGAGGTGGTACGGTTGGGGAATGATCTTTCTTACGAGGAGAATCCATTGAAGATCTTGGATTTTAGAGATAAAGTTCTATGCAACAATACAACTCACCTGGTCAAAGTACTATAGAGGAACCATTAGTATGAATAGGAAACATGAGAATTGGAGGTGGAAATGAAGGAAAATTACCCACACCTATTTATGACTTAGAATGTAAAATGAAATTTTGAGGGTGAAATTTCATAAGGGGGAAGAATGTAATGACCCAATGTTTTATCAATGAAATTCTCTTCTTATAATTATGGCTTATAGTATAATCATATAAGATTACATATAGGATAAAATAAAAACCTTATAAATGATTAATGAGTGAAATAAAAGGTATCTTTAGAAGTTAAAAAACACATACCGATGAAATAGCAACTTGACCTTTGGAATAGTAATGTGACCCTTATGAATAGTAAACTGAAAAATTGAATAGTTACCTCATTAATGAAAGTATAAATAAAATTTATCCATATTGTAAGTTATAATATGATATAATTATATCTCGGTATAAGTAAACAAGTTTTTTAAAAATTATTAATAATGTGTTGATATTTTTGTAAGTCTTGTATATTTAATTACAATTTTAAGATTAATTTAACAAATTAAAAGATAATTTATTTTTATAAAATGAATTCATAAATTATTATTTTTATGTATTATGATCATAAGATAATTTTATGAGACCATAATTAAATTTTTAATGTGTTAGAAAAGTAGATTTAATTTTAACATTTGTATTTATCCAGAAAATTGTGATTTTAATTAAAAATTAAATTTCACATATTTATAAAATTACTTTCATAAAATGGAGTTAATTTTTTAATTCTACATGTCAAAAAATGGTTGGGGTGAATTTTTGGGATTTTTCTAAAATACTTGAATTTTTGATGAATAGTAAAATATGATAATTTATGATAAATGCTAAAAGTTGAATTTCTAAATCATGCTTGAGTCATGGATGATATAAATGGACATTGGTTCAAAATAACATGATATATTTACTATTTCTAGTTACAAGAATCAATAATATTCATATTATTGAGAAAAAATATTAAACTAATGATTAAAATAATGGGAAACCCCTCCTCACCTCCACTATAAATACCACACCATTTTACCTCTTCTCTTCACTCATCTAAAGCCTTTTGCCTAGTCCAAATTCTGATCAAATATCTTCATAATACCCTCTACCACATCAATCATCCCATGGTTTTTTCAAAATACCAAATCCTCTAACCTAAAGAGGTTATCAAGGATGATATATTTAATAGGTAAATTACTCTTTTCATTTAATTTATTTTCTTTCATGTTCCTTTATTTCTTTTCCTTTACTCACCTACTTTCATAAAAATATTATGATAACTCCAGTACCTTAAATGTAATGGATTTTTTTTATGATATTGGAATATTTCATCATCATATCCTCTTTCCCATCCTTTTATACTAGAAATGAAAACACCAACCGAGATGTGTTAATTTATCACATTCAAGGACGAAGAGTTTTCAATTTCTTTTACCATCTTTGATTATGGTCATGAAACCATTTTGATGGTTGAACCAAACTATAATATATATAAATTGTATAATTTAAGGTTCTGTATTTTTTTTACACATGATATTAATTTTTAAATAAAAATGCGTTCTTTGTGATTAAAAACTGCCAATTAACCAAAACAGTCATCATTAATGTTTTATATAATGATTCATATTCACTCAAAATAAACAAATGAATTTTACAACCATGTAATATTTTAGATTTTTAATAATGACATATAACTCCAATTTTGGACAACCATTCTCATATTATATGTTTATCCTCACATGTATATAATTAAACCAATCATGAATACCAAGGAAACAAACGCTCCCAAACAATGAAATTGAACCTCTTAACCCATCAAAAAGATCATGAATGAACTTAATAAGGCTATAATAAATCAATTACATGAATAAAAGTTTATTTAAAAACTAATTAATTAATTTAATTTTATTATCTAGGACATTAAGATCAAGTGAAGGACACCATCAGACTTAAGGTAATGGGTTCTACTTGAACTTACATTATTCCTTCAGGTTGCTCTATCTTTTTTTATCCAAATTAAGTTATCTGTTCTTTTTTTGTAAATATTCTAAATTATGTGTAAATTCTAAAAAATCATATATCAAGGTTCATTAATTATTCTCTTTCAGGGATATACATTTTTTTAAGTGTTTCCCTCTTCAATACTTATCGATAAGAAAACCCATTTAAGGGAACTTACCGAATTATTACCCAATTTAAAATGCAATCTATAATATATTTTAAGCCACCATTGTTTTTATAAAATCAGTATTTTTATTATAAAAACCTTCTTGGTTCACTTCTAGTTTTATATAAAATATTATGCCCCTTTTTCTATTTTAAATGCTCTGTAGTATTTTATTTAAAACCATACTAAACTGTTTTAATGCTAAAATTTCTTAAATTATATTATTACATGTTTCCACTTATGTTTGACATCACATTCCATGATATATAACTATTTTTACTTATTAATTTACATGTATGTTTTAATTCCTTTCTTTCATGGACACTTGTATGATACACCTATTTATTATGCTTTATGACAAGATTATGATACCCATTTTGTTTCACAGGTACCATTATGTTTATATATGATTGATTATGTATGATTCGTTATGTGGAAAAAATATTAATAAAAATGTTATGATGTGTGCTATCAGATCATGCTCCAATGCATTGGGTAAAGTTTAGTCTTACGAGACGTTATATGCAATGGTCTTAGTGGTTATCCTTGACTTGTGCTACCATGTGGAACTGTCTTGATGGTTAACCTTGAATTGTTCTAATCTATGTTCAATGAGCCTTGAATCATGCTAAATTCATGTTTTATGTTGCTTCCACATTACTATGAATCCTTATTTATATGATCCCATGCTTATATGTTATGATTATATATGTTCTATTCCTTTTTATATCATTATGTCATGCATTCTAACCTATGTTCTGAAGCATTATTTTTATGTTTATTCCCTTACTAGGATTTTAGATCATCCCTTTGTTCATGTTATCTCCAGGTTATCCTATGAATATGTATGGCCACAATGGGAGTTAGGATACCTTTATGAATAATAAATAATGAAATGTTTTATTTAGTCCCATGTTTTAAGTTTTATGTACCTAGTCTTCCAAGACACGAGGATTTACAATCCTCGACTTATAATAGGATGCTTTACTATGCTTAAAATCATGTTATGATAGTTGTAAAAGGATAAGGTTTCTATACATATTGGTGTGTTAGTATATCAGTTTCCTTATTTATTTCCACATTCCATCTCATTAATTGAGAAAGTTTAGATGAAATAAATAATATTTTCAACCAAGATTTCAGTGTAAAGTAATGAATTTGATTTATGGAAATAAATTTCCTCTATTTCACAGTCTAACTTTGATGATTCTGATTTCCCCTGTTACCTTTCCTCCTGAAAGAGTAACAGACTGTACAATTATCCAAATTCATAGTTTTCTTTATGAATAGCATACATTTATTTTCACATGTATCTATGGTCTCATATGTAAAACCCAAGTTCTATTTCAACTTATAAGCATGATAATATTACTCATGAATCTCAGCATTAGTATGAAGTTATTTTTTCAACAATAACAATAACATGTCGAACGATGTATCTAACCACTGATTCAAAGTCTTCAAGTGAAAAAACTCCATGATAAATGAAAATTTACTGTAAGCAGTAAACTTATAGTGTAATTTAGATTGTGCATCATCAAATATTTCTTAAAACCTCAATGATTCATGACATCCACCACAATGTTGATTGGTCTCACTGGTCTCAAAATTCTAGATGTTAATTCCTTCAGGAGCCATCCCAAATTCAATTTCAGTAAGTATTTCATGTGTTGGATCAGTCATCCTCTCATCAACATCCATCAGAACTATTTATTTATGATGAAAATGAATATATTCTTCCCCATGATGAGTACAACTCTTATAATGTTTCCAAAACCCATTCAAGAATAGGTGCTAGCTTACAGTATCTCATAATAATTTATATCTTTTTTCACATTTTCTACATGGAAAACTGATATAGTCACTTTGAATTTTTCTAGTGAAATCAATAAATTTCATAATGCATTCAAAATATTCTCAAGAAATTATATTTGGAAGATCAATCTAACTGTTATCCATATTTGTATATATACAACAGGCAATAAAATCTACACAAGATTTCACATTACATGAATTTTTAGAATTTCTTATAACACCAGACAAGTCTAGCCAGAAGAAAAGCTTCTGACCATTTATTAAAAAGAAATAAAAAGATACATAAGAGCAGTATACCAGGTCAAACAATCAGAAATGCTCTCATCCACCAAAAACTGGTCTAGAGATCATAATACGACATATCATTTCCATAATCAGAGTCACCAGCTGTCTCCCACTCTGATTGAGACTTATCCTGATTTAAGATTTTCAAAATATTTGTATCCAACTTCCTTGACACCTTAGACGACGATCTGGTAGACACGTTTGTAGGAACATTAGAATAATCCTTATGTGGTCTTTGATTTACGGGAACAGAGGTGAAACCCTCACTAGCAGCACCCTTTGTATTGCCACATAAAACAACATCCTTGTAAGAGGTGTGACCGCCACTACCTGAGACCCTAATCGGGGTACCCACATTCTCTTGATCACCCTCAGAAACGTTCCCCCATTTATCAGGTAATTCAAAAACTTGGAAAAGCTTCTGGATTTCCTGCTGGCAATAAAAATGTTGTTTCAAATCATTCTGCTTGGAGACATCAACCTAGAGAGTATCAGGGTCCACAACTGGAGTAACCTCTTTACCCAAAGAAAACAGAGTCGTAGAGGGTCCACTATGGGCCTTCATTAGAGAAGCATCAATTAACAACCCTTTGACAGTATCAAGCCCATCAGGAACATTGGGAATGGGCTCACTAAGTGAATCACTATCATGAGTAGTAAATTTTGGCAACATCGAGTCTTTCCCCTTTGACTTCCTATGACAGAAAGCTACTGAATGTCCTCTCACCCCACATTCCCCACAAGAAACATTACTCTGGCATAGCTCCAATGAATGTCCAATGGCCATACATTCATTGCAGAAAAGCGGTTTTTTTTCATACTCAACATCAATGTGAATGTTTTCAGAAGGAGTGGAAAGGGTTACCTTGTCAATCAGAGTGGTGCTGAGATCAAACTCTACCAACATCCTAGAAAAACGACCAAACTGAACATCCTCAGTCTCTTTGTCAAGCCGAATCAGAGTCCTAATTTCCATACCAATATCATGCAGAATTTTTAGATGCCAGAGGACCCAATTGAGTCCATGAAGACGAATCCATAACTGAGAAAATTAATTTCTTGCACATGAGACAATAAAATCCAATGACCATTAATGTAAATGCAACCATCCACGTTTTAGAAAAAAGGTTCCCATGCTCCATGCTTGAAGCACCAGATCATTAGACGGACAAAAGTAGTGGAAAAATCCACGACCAAGTGAAACACATTTCCAATTAGAGAAACCCCACAAAAGCGAGGTTCTACAGATCAAATCATCATTCTTCCATGGTTGCACACCTTTAGGAAGGAAAATTCATGCAATCAATGATTTTTCCCAATTTACATTCTCTCATCAAGCGCTGCAGGATTTGCTTCAACATGATATGATGAACCCTTGCGAAGAATTTTACTAGGACCTGAGTCCTTAAACCGTGCAAATGAACAGGCTCCATACAATTTCAACCCTGCATTTGGTTGTTTCATCACATCATAAAAGGAATTAAATCCTTGAAGAACATCACCACAGGGCAGAACCAAATCATGCAGCAGTGCCTCATGGGGTAGAACTGGACCGCGAAGCACTGCCTCAACAGAAGCTACAACCGCATCCTCCTAATTCGTTGAAGTCCGAAAGTCACCTTGGCTCTTATCAAACTTCAAGATTAGATGAGATGTCTGATAAGATTCCGCAGATCCAGCATGAGGCTTCGAAACCACATGAACACCAACCGATGAAATCGCCTTCGCCACAACTGTAGGGTTGCAAGAATAAATATTTTATAGAGAGGAGATTACAAACAATTCTGGATAAAGCGTATATTTTTAAGAGAAATAAAGTGTCGATCAAATGAATATATGAAATTAAACTCAAATAAGATATATATTTTTTTTGAAAAATGATATTTCTTTGTAAAACTTTTTTATGTATAAGGAAATAAGAATATCCATTTAAAGGATAAGTAAATATAAAGACAAAATTAAGTATCAATTATAATATATTAATAAACACATTCTCAATAAACACATTTTCAAGAAACACATTTCAAGAAATTTGAAAACACTTACACAAAAGAATTTATCAAAATGAATATATAATATAAGAGGTTTTTAAGAATTACTTCTAAATAGAGGTAAAATATTGATTTATTTGATTTTTTTACATAATTTGCATATAAACTTTAGAAGAAACCCACTTAAATAACATAAAAACACATTTTAAACAAATTTTCAAACACTTATACTAAATCATTTATCATAACCATTATGAACTATCAGATATTTTTAGTCATTGTCAACACATTATCATTTATTTACTAAATACATACAAACTAGCCCTCAAAATCAATTGAAACACCTATACTAGAACATGAATCAAACCTGTATTTATTAAAGTATGCAATAATGAAATTCCATCACAATGAATGAAATTTTTTCAAAGTGCACACAACTGACATTCATATATTTTTTCTAAGGATACATGTACCCTTTATAAGAACTATAGGGAAGATCCCATTTATTAAATATCTCGTGCACTTAAAAAATTTATTTTCATATAAAGTTAAACATTTTATTCATTCCAAATAGCAATGAGAAGGTACAAAAACATTGGTACGAAGCATACCCACTATAAAATAGATCATCAGAAGCTTAATATCTTTTTAAGGGAACCTTGTGTATTCAAAATTTTTTTGGTTACCAGTGACACAATATAAAATAATATCACATTTAAATTAGTAATAAAATATGAATAAGACTAGTAAAAACCAGCATCCCACTCTTTCTTTCAAGATTGAGCTTCTCATAATGGTCATGTACTGTCACGAACCAGATCTAGTCACCACCAAAACCGGCACCAAACTTGGCCGACGACATGGACCGAAAGGCGTTCCCAATCCCCATGGACTGGAACATGTTTTGGGTATCATAAAATGAGAATTGGGAATGATTTACCTGAGTTAATAATCTTAAAACAACAAAAGAATCTAATAAAATGAATCTGGATTTTTCAAACCAAACAATATTTTATAAAAATTTAGAAATGAATTAATTATTTTAAAACAACTCAATAAGACTATAACAAAGGTAAAAATCCAAAATAAAACAACCCAATAACCCTCATGGAAAGGGGAACCGCCCTCAAACTATCTTCACAAGACTTCACTACCAAGGACCTTCTCAAAACCCGAACCATTGGAACTATAAACTGTACCCAACCCGCAACAAAAAAATAACCAAGTCTAGTTACTAAAAAGGGTGTAAGTAGGATGTGAGACATTTCCCTGTAGTATACCACCACTAAGAGATTCCATGTGATAAATATTCAATGACGATAAGCATGCAAGTTTTCAAAAACATGTAATTTCTAGTTACAGTTTCTAAAAGATGCAACTTAAACAAAATCAGTTTTAAAGTGGGATAATTTAAAGAATCAACACTATTAAAATAAATTCCAAAGATACTGATTTTTTATCCAATTATACTATATGTAGATGGTAAGTATAAAGGATCTAATGACCACAATCAATAGGAAATAACCCCTTGTCACTAGCTCAATGTGGGTCCCGGCTACCTTGTATCACAGTGAGAGTAAAAATCAGAAATATCTATTCTCATGCATGATCCAATAGTAGGGAACATACCCATAACCTAGTGGTCCCCAATAATCATCATCGTTGTTTATTTATATTTGTAAGCAACAATCTTGATAAGTGAAACTGAGTCCAAACCCCACGGATTCAGTAGCATACTAGTACACGTCCACCCACCTAGATACCTGAGTTTTCCCTTTGTGCTCAAACAATTTCAACAAGTCAAGAAATATAATTTGCACATGAAAATATCATTTCCTCATAAAAAAATCACTAAACATCCCACATGTATACCACACAAGTCACAAAAGTCCACTTTTCATTCAAATTGATTTGAAATCCAACTCACACCAAAATAGCCCACAACACTTTTCAAATTTCTTTAACACTTCCATAAATCGATTAAAGAATTTTATAAAACCATTATAATATATTAAAACTCACATAACATCCCACTCTCATGTTACATTATAACCTTTTGTTAACCAAAATCCGTTTTTCACATCACACTCACACAAAACATCCCACATCACTTTCATATCTCTTACACACTTTAGAAAATCCTTCAAACATTGTTATAAAACATTTCCATGATGGAACACATCACACAACAGACCCTTTCACATTTAAAATGTACCATTTCAAAATATACACACTCTAAAACAGTTTTCTAATATGGTTTCACCTCTTACATAAGTCATTAAATCATTAAAATATTTTGTAAAACAATTCTAATAAGTATACCAAGAACTTTTCTCCGAAAAACCATTTCAAAACCATATTTCAAGGACAAAACCACACCAAAAAATTACTGATGTAGAATTGTAAGCCCTATAGACATTTATAAAACCACTTTAAAGTGTTATAAAATCACCTTGAATAATACCACGAAAGATACAAATGAAAATACCCATTTTCATAAAATGCTCTCAAGAAGTATAACAAAGTTTTACACACAAAAAGTATTATAAGAACCACCTTCCAAGGCCCACATGACACTAAGTAATTAAAAAAACATAATTTTCAGCCCCTTTAAACAACTAATAAATCAATTTCATATTTTATATAACTACCACAAAAGATACCACATGTGTTACATTCGAAAAGTTAACAACTTCAACAAAAATGAAATTATAAAATTAAATGCTTAACCAAATCACTCAAAAATGGTTTTCGCACCACAAACAACATATTGGGAACATGAAAAACTAGTAAAACAAGAAAACTAACTCATCAAGGAATGGTTAACCATGGAATCACATACCGAAAGTGTCGAATCCTTCAAAACTTGGTGCAAAACATCAATCGCACCACCGCCGCACCACAAGAAAGATAAATCTAGCCATAGACCACAATATTTGACCAAAAAGACACCAAAAAAATCCCTAGGTTTGAACCCTAACTTCTGGACATTTTAGAACATAATGAAAGAGGGAGGAAACCCTAAGGCAAAATAAAGATAACAAGAAGGAATCACTTGCCTTGAAAAAATATTAAAGAAATCACCCCAAATACACTAGTATCTAAATTTTCAAATATCCAACCAGTCAAGGGAGATTCAAAAAAGGTTGAAGATATCATTTATGAACTAGAATGGAGGAAAAAGAGTGAGAAATCAAAGAGTTATGAAATAATCAATTTACCTCTTCAAATATGAGCGATTTGAGAAATTCATAGAAGTTTCATCCATATTCGTAATGCAAACGAGCTTCAAAGAGGAGGAGGAGAGCATGGGGGTGTGCCTTGGGTATGTGGTCTTGGGGAAGAGTTGGAATCACCTAAAAAACGTAAATATGGAAGGATATATTAAAGGTTAAAAAAATATTTTTAATGAAGGAAATGAGCTTTCGGGCAGACCCAATACCTTAAATAAAAACCCATATCCACCATGATTATGGATTCTTAAATGGTCCGAATTAATATGGTGGTGTGAATAGGTCAGGAAATGACAAGTAGGAATTGGAATGGAAGAAAAATTTTAAAAAATGAAGGATTTATAAAGGAATAAAAATTTATTTTTAAATCTGGAATTGAGATCACGGTTTGTCCTAATTCATGAAAACTCACCCATTCCTCCATAAACACTTAGGAAACCCCGAAAACAAAGAATGAATGAGAATTAAATTAAATTTAACTTTAAAATAAGTCATGTATGTTTCAATTCTCCCCACCATGAAATATTTTTGTCCCTGGAATGCCACAGCAAGGCCAGATACAAAAACCAAACCCAACCGATAAACCAAGATGTACTTCTTTGCCAAGCTTCGCCCCCAAGGGCCAAAACACCTCCATTGATCAATTAATGAATGATTAATCTCACAACCCAAACTTACACTAATTTCTTGAAATGATCAATCACATTCATAATTTTTCCCAAAAGAAAACTCCTCAAACACTATCCGAACAAGACTCAAACAATTCACCCAAATGAACAACAACTTAGAACAAGGTTACACTTACCTTACTTTAACAAAACCACCGGGATCTCTCCAATCCCAACATTTAATCAAGGAAGATGTTGGTATCTAGATAGTTATGAATGAGACTACCTACCGCCAAGCTAAGACCATGGATAAATTTGAGCTATTGGTATGGGGGGACACAAATAGGCACCCCACCATAAGAGAACCTATATTTTTCCGAGACCGAATTAGGACACTAATAGGGGGAGGCCTGAATAGACTCCCTAGTACAAAGGGAAGAATTCCATTCAAAGTTTATGAAGGATCCTACATGAGAATCATATTGGGTATCCCCACTATAAGAACAAACCATTTTAACCAACCAGCATGTGGCGACATAGAAAGACCCAAAAAAAAATTAATGATTTGGGAAGGGTGCAGGGTTAGTCCGCACGGTTTTGGAAATCGTGCACTAACTGTGCAGATCATTCATTCCGCATGGCTTCTTAGAACACAATCACTACTAATTGTGCACAAACTGTATCCTCAACACATCTATCTAAATTTCTTACCATTCTCTAATGACTCAATGAAAATAAAAGTGGTAGGGATTGACATTAGGTGATGACATGGGTACAAAGCCCTCCACTAATTTCCACCGAACGGGAACAAGAAAAGAAAGGCGAAGAAACGAGAGGTTTAAACTCTTCCTATCCTTCATAAAAAGGATATAACATTGTACAAGGGTTTAAACGACCTTGGGATTTCCCCTGACTATGAGCCAGCTTCCCTCTAAGGCCTATGGTTGGAGCTCAAATGATTGAAGCATCTTCGGCCTCGCAGCCAGGCTTTGGAAACCCCCTAAACGAGAATTCTTCTTTTGGTCCCACCAACAACTACACTGCAATCC
The DNA here is from genome assembly GCA_963277665.1 of Viscum album. Classification (NCBI taxonomy): domain Eukaryota; kingdom Viridiplantae; phylum Streptophyta; class Magnoliopsida; order Santalales; family Viscaceae; genus Viscum; species Viscum album. The sequence goes on along the minus strand of OY728161.1, from coordinate 1,540,922,883 downwards.
TTGATAATATTGACAAGAAATAACACATTCCAAACTCACTTTACCCTAACCCGATATCTCACTGAAACAAGGGCTTAGAAGATGCACACACATCACACCTTGTTTCGTTGGATGAGAAACAATAGAAGTAAAGAACACCTATACTCACCTTCCTCTAAAATAAATGATTTTAAAGTTTTTACAAGGGAGACATTCTCCCAACATAATAGGGACTCTCAGTGGATTGCACAACTTTCACCTTTACGATTAATCGAGCACATAACATCACAAGGCCTCACTGAACATGACCATTGCGACTGATATAAACACTACATGGAGAGGGACCTTATACAACATCCCAAAACAACACACAATTCTAAAAAGTGGCCACAACATCCTCTCATGACCATATTTCCCACACCGGTAGTTTAACGTGAACTCCTTCTAAGAGACTACGAAGGACTGAGAGGACCTCTTAGACACCATCTAGATACTCATCCATGCTAACAACCCCAAACCACTTCCACCTTTGGAAAATCAGGAAACTTAAGAGGCTAAGGTCTCTTTCAACCTTCCATGATCACTCTTCCACTACAAGAGGATACAAAAAACCAATAAAGGAAAGGGTGTAGACTTAATCTTAAAAGATCAAGAAAAATATTCCTTACATTGATCAACTGGACGATCTTCCAACGACGAAACAACTTGGGCTGCACTTCAGTTGTGCACTAACCCTTACAAGGGGTGTACCCAATCCAACGAGAGATCCCAAGGACCCATCCAACCTGGTCCATTGGTCACGACATACCTCAAATAGATCCAAACGGATGATGGGAAACACCATAAATGCTTCCTAAAATATTCTCAGAGGAGGCCACTAACCAGCCCTTCAACCCAGCTTACTGACCAAACACAAAATCAAAACACTGTTCAAACAAGAGGGGTTCTTGGACATAAAACATTCCACAACATCAACATTTCAAAAAACACACAGTACACACCATCAAAAACCACTCATAAAGACATCATGTTTTCCTTTTAAAAACATTTCTTTGAAAATAAACACTTAAGCGGTTAGCGTATCCCCCAATGGTACCCCATAGGCCCCACACATGCATGTTTCCATGCCACACCAGGAAACCTCCTCATATCCATCCCGACACTAATATAGTCATGATGTTAACAAACCATCATCCCATATAGCCCCATGCATGTGGCCTCTCACAAAAATTCCAAAGTTTAATACAAAAACTCATTCCACTTTTCATAACCAAAACAATCAACCAATACTTCCTTTTTCTCACGACCACTAACCACGAAATCGAACCCAAATTACCGCATTAAAAAAACCTTTTCAGAAAGGCACAATAATTCCAATGAAAAATCACTTTCAAGTTAGTCACATAAATTTCAAAACATCCCATCCCATTAAAACACCTTTCAATATTTTAAAAAACTCCATTGAAAACACTTTTTCAAAACCAACCTTGACATAGTTCATGATTTCAAAAGAGGTGCAAACAAACCATTTTTCATTCCAATAAGATAATGAAAATTCAGTTCTCTATTTTCAAAAATCTAACCATTACATATTTATTAGATAATCTTTTCATAAAAACATTATGCTTCTTAAAATCAAGTCACTTTAAAACCAAAGTTCCATGATTTCAAAACTAAAGAACACAAGACAATGCGAGAGGAAACTAGTTTCAGTGGGTGACTTGGTCATATGGTTGGCAGCCATATTCCAATAACTTCACTATAATAGAGAGTGTTATAGTGAATATCACTAGCTCCACATGGCTTTCCAGGCCTTTCGAACTAACCAAGACCATTAACCCAACTCTCTTTTCATTTCCCCTAATCATCATCAATCCAAGAAATCCAAAGGACTCATATAAATCTTGACTTCCCTTGGTGACTCGAATCCCTTTATGAGATGTGGTGATCAGGGACACTAACCATAACCAAAATACCATATCCCAAAAATCCTAACTCTATACTATCCATACTTTTCCCCAAATAATGTGACCTAAGGAATTAACCAAAACCTCCTCTGATACCATTTTGTCACAAACCAAATCTGGTCTCCACCAAAACCGACACCAAACCCAACCCACATCATGGGAAAAAGGGCGTTACAAATCCCCATGGGTTGGCACAAGTTCCTGGGTATCATAAAATGAGAATTGGGAATGATTTACCAAAGTTTATAATCTTAAAACAACAAAATAATCCAGTAAAACGAATCTGGATTTTTCAAACCAAACAATCTTTTACAAAAATTCAGAACTGAATTACATATTTTAAAACAACTCAACAAGACTATAACAAAGATACAAATCCAAAAGGAAACAGACCAAGAAACTTCATTGCAAGGGGCACCACCCTCAAGCTATCTCCACAAGACTTCACCACCAAGGACCCGCTAGAAACCCGAACCACTGGAACTAAAAACTATACCCAACCCGCAACAACAAAAAATAACCAAGTCTACTTACACCAAAGGGTGTATGTAGGGTGTGATTAAATTCCCAGTAGGATACCACCACTAATATATTCCATGTGATAAACATTCAATGATGAAAATCTTTCAAGTTTTCAAAAAAATGTAATTTCTAGTTATAGTTTCTTAAATATAGAACTTAAAAAAAATCAGTTTTCAAGTGGGATAATTTAAAGAATCAACACTTTTAAAATAAATTCCAAATCTATTTAATTATCCATCCAAATATACCGTATTCAGATAGTAGGTATAAAGGATATAATGAGCACAATCAATAGGAAATAACCCCTAGACAGTAGCTCATTGTGGGTCCTAGGTACCTCGTATCTCGGTGAGAGTAACCATCACAAATATATGTTCTCGTGCACGAGCCACTAGTATGGAACATACCCATAACTTAGTGGTCCCAAATCACCATCATAATAGTTTAGTTAGAGTTTTAAGAATTAATCTTGCTAAGTGAAACTAAGGCCAAACCCCATGGATTCACTAGCATACTAGTGCACGTCCACCCACCTAGATACACAAGTTTTTCCTTTGTACTCAAACAAGTTCAACAATTCAAGAAATATAATTTACACATGAAAATATAATTTAATCATAAAATATTCACCAAAAATTCCACATGTATACCACACAAGTCACAAAAGTCCACTTTTCATTCAAATTGATTTGAAATTCAACTCACACCAAAATAGCCCACAACACTTTTCACATTTCTTTAACACTTCCACAAATAGATTAATTATTTTAATAAAACCATTAAAATATATTACAACTAATATAACAGCCCAATCACATGTTACATAATACCCTTTTCATAACCAAAATCCATTTTTCACATCACACTCACACAAAACATCCCACATCACTTTCACACCTCTTACACACTTTAATAAATCCTTCAAACATTTTTACAAAACATTTCCAAGATGGAACACATCAAAAGACAGACCCTTTCACATATAAAATGTATCATTTAAAAATATAAACACTCTAAAATAGTTTTCCAATATTGTTTCACCTCATACATAAATCATTAAATCATTCAAATCATTCGTAAAACAATTCAAAAGAGTATACCCAAAATTTTCTCATATAACCCATTTAAAACCATATTTCAAGGATAAAACCAAACCAAAACACTACTGATTTATAATTTTTATCCCTATATACATTTATAAAACCACTTTCAAGTGTTATAAAAAAACCTTGAATAATACCATGAAAGATACAAATGAAAACACCCATTTTCATAAAATGCTCTCAAAAAGTATAACAAAGATTTACACACCAAAAGTATTCCAAAAACCCCCTTCCAAGTCCCACATGACACTATGGAATTAAAAAAACATAATTTTCATCCCTTTTAAACAACTAATAAATTTATTTCATATTTTATAAAACTACCACAAAAGATACCACATGTGTTACATTTGAAAAGTTCACAACTTCAATAAAAAATGCAATTATAAAATTAAATACTGAACCAAATCCCTCAAAAATGGTTTTTTCACCACACACAACATATGATATATATGAAAAATAAGTAAAAAAATAAAACTAACTCATAAAGTAATGGTTAACCATGGAATCACCTATCAAAAGTTTCAAACCCCTCAAAACTTGGTGCAAAACATCAACCGCACCACCGCGACACCACAAGGAAGATAAATACATCCATATACAACTATATTTGACCAAAAAGACACAAATTAAAACCCTAGGTTCTATCCCTAACTTCTAAACATTTTAGAACATAATGAAAGAGGGAGGAAACCCTAAGGGAAAAGGAAGAAACCAAGAAGGAATTACTTACCTTGAAAAAATATTGAATAAATCACGCCAAATACACCAGTATTTGAATTTGAAAATAGCCAACCATTAAAGGGAGATTATAAAAATGTTGAAGAGATAATTTAGGAACTAGAATGGGGGGAAAGAGTGAGAAATTAAGGAGTTATGAAATAATCAATTTACCTCTTCAAATCTGGGCGATTTGAGAAATTTAGAAAAGTTTCATCCATATTCGTGATGAAACCTAGCTCTAAAGAGGGGGAGGAGATCATGGGGGAGCTCCTTGGGTATGTGGGCTCGGGGGAGAGTTGTAATCACAAAAAATTTAAATATTGAAGGAGATATTAAAGCTTTAAAAAATATTTTTAATGCAGGAAATGGGCTTTTGGCAGGCTCAATCCCTTAAATAAAAACCCATATCCACCATGATTATAGATTCCTAAATGGTCCAAATTAATATGGTGGTGTTAATGGGACTGACAAGTAGGAATTAAAATGGATAAAAAATATTAAAAAATTAGGGATTTATAACCGAATATAAATTTATTTTTAAATCTGGAATTGAGCTCACGGTTTGGCCCAATTCATGAAAAATCACCCATTCCTCCATAAAAGCTTGGGAAACCCCCGAAACAAAGCACGAATTGAAATTAAATGAAATTTAACTTTAAAATAAATCATCTATGCGACATGTACCTTGATATATAATTTTATTTTTTATTACTACATAGTAAAATAAAGAATAAATCGTTATTATAAATTACAATACAACATTCTATATCATCAGACTTAGTTCATTAAGATTTCTAGGTTATACTACTATCCCTTAATGGGAAGCACTATTTTTTTAAATTTTTATCAATGTTTTTTTATAGAAATATTAAATTTACCAATGGAAGTAAAAAACCTAACCTCATCTAATATATAAATTCAATATTCCTCTGTTTAATCTATTTTTTTATTTGTTCCACATTAAATGCAACGATTATTCACATTCATTCTTTTCAAAAAATAGTCCACACAATGCTATGAATTCCCTAAACATGGTTTCTACACCGATTTAGGATATTAGAGTATTTAGATATCATGGATATGGGTATTGAATAGTTATATCATATCCCCTCTTTTTATCTAGTTTGAATTTGTAATTTATAGTCAACAAATATAATATCTGAAATTTTCCAAGATTTGATGCTCATCTTTCCTATGAAAGCCTTCATATGAGAGAAACATAAAATATCAATAACATTAACCATTATACACACTATTAAATTCAATAAAATAATACATATCAAATTGACTAAATATGTTAACCCAAAAAATATGGTAAGAAAATTGACCCAGAACCTACCACCCAGCTTTTAAAAAACTCTATAAGTAAAGAAACAATTTATCATGATTTTAACTATAGATGCAGAAAATTCAAATCATGAGGTCATTATAAATAAATGATTTACATAAGAAAAAAACTAATAAATATTTAAAACTAAGAATTTATTTAATATATATAGATATATATGTTTAAAATATATAAGAAATTTAAATTCTAAAAATTCATGAGAACTAATAGAGATTCCAAGATTATGTCAGAATTGGATATTTGTGATTGTAAATGTAATTTTTTTTATAATTTATATTTTTTTAAGAAATATTGATAAGGAATTAAATCATAACATGCATTGTTGAGAGAGAACTATGTTATTTTTTACGTAAAATTGGTTGTATTATCAGCATGTAAAAAGAAAATGCTGAGTACTACACTGAGTGAATACTTATAAATATATAACATGAAGACAATTCAAGATCCAATTTTTTAACTATCCTATAAGTGGTTGTGTCATTTTATTTCATTCATGTATAATTCATATTTATGTAGTATGTATAAAAATCCATATTCCAAGTGAAGAAGTAACAATATGTGACTTGAAACTCTTGACTATCCCATCATGTTTCATTACCACAGAATGGTTTCAAGAGTTTAAAATTTATAGTAAACCTTGAATGAAACCATGAGAAAACAAACATAGAGTTTTCCAAGGAATCATGTACAAGGTAGAAATGGTGTGACATTTCAGTGTTTGAGGATATTGAATTATGAACTGTGATCAAGTTGGTTGTAATATCAAGTGTAGGTTGTTGTGCTGGACATTGAAGATTACTATTTAAAAAATAAATATATATATATATATATATGTATATATCGGTTTCAAAAATGATGACATGTATATACACATTTTAAACTAACAAAATAATTATGTATATAATAAATTACATAAACTAAATTATGATAAAAACAACATAATTTTAATGAATAAATATATCAATATATAAAATATAATATATAATTTTAACACTTAAAACATTAAAAACATAATTAAATAGAGTATATTAGAACATATGTTAATAAAAAAATATATTAAAAAAATGGAAAATATTTACACATGAAAATGTTTCCATAAATATAATTCCACAAAACATCAATAACATTTAATTCTAAAAATAGAATAAAAATTTTATAAAAAAAAATTTATTCAAATAAAACATTGACACATAAAATTAAACATAATTCCAAAATAGAAAAGGAATTATTCATGAGGAATAATTAATTGATTTTCAAGTGGTGATATTTAAATGATGTAATAAGATATTTATAAAAAAATGATAGAAATGAAATTTCCAGTACTAAAAGTATATGTCATCAATATGGTAACCATCTATCATCCCATGTTAAGACACCACATGATCTAAAGTGGGCCTCTTGATAAGATAGAGTCTACTAACTAGAGACATGGGTTAAATAATACAAAATTATATGACTATACCCACTATATCCCCATCTCCAATAATGTAAATGTAAATGTAAATAGTCATCCATAACTGGTATAATATTATATTAAAATATAAAAAATTAAAATGGTAAGGTAACCATAAAAAATATTACACATCATAATATAATAAAATTAACAAATATAGATCATATATTCATTTATCAGAATAATTATTTTCTAGTTAATCAATCTTAAAAATCATGTGAGAAAAAAATTAATAAAATATAAGTGATATTATTATAAATTCTTTTCCTAGCCTCATATTTATCCCATATTCCTTGTTAGGATACTCTAGCTCAATAAATTCTGCTACCAATATATGGTCCTACCTCATACAATGCATGACATACATGGTATTAATGTGAAACATAATAGGACACTACTAAAGAGTCTGCTAATAATAACAATATATATTTTTCATCATGTACAAAATTAAATGGATGTCATAAATCACATCATGAATACTCCATTCACAACATTAGGTGATCAATATTCTACCTTGATTGTCTACTCATACAAGATTAAAATAATGAATGAAATAGGATAGCGTTTCACATAGTCTAATCAAATAGATACAAGTTGAATCGCAAAAGAAATTACTGTCCCTATGAGAAATTGATTCTTATATCACATTACCTGGTATGATTGGTATATCATTGGAATACTATGAAATATAGAGTCCATTTTACCATACTATAATATGTTTAGGAATATCTATGGGATACCATGTAACACCCCGAGCTTCCATGATACGCTTCTCATTCAATAATGCAATAGCTTGCATTATATGCAACTTCGAGTTCTAAAACACCGCGACTAATCAAAGTAGCCGTTATGAATAGTAATAACCACTTTTTAAAATTATAGAAATTTTATATTTCAAAATGGACTTCATTTTTGGATTCGGAATATCGAAATTAGCCTATGTTGAATTTTGGGTATTTTTCTGAGAACTTCTAATTTTTTATGAATAGTGAAAATACTTAAATACAACTTTTTTAATAAAAATAATTTATAGTGATAAATTATACTATTTAGTGGGTTTAAAGTATAATTAGAATATATTTTTACAATTTTATCCAATGGTGGTCATTAGAATTAATTTAACATTGAAATTGGACATAAACAGTTGCCAATCTTTTGATATAAATTGTTTCTTAAAAACACGCTATCTGTCGTGACAGCAGGAATTAATTATAAAATTAATTAATGCAACTTATATGTTTGGAATTTTGTAAAATAGACATCATTTTTGAATTCGGAATATCAATTATAGCTTAGGGTGAAATTTTGGCATTGTTTTGAAAAACTTCAATTTTTGATGAATAGTGAAACCACTAAGTGGTAGTTAAATAACTGATTTTTCATTTAAATGAAATATTACCAATTCTGTGTTTTGATTTTCAAAAATCCGACATACATGGTTGTCATTAAGAAGTAAAATTTGGTTCAATGAGATTAAAATAATTTTTGGTGAATAGTAACTTTTAAGTTCTTAATCGCGATTAGAGGTAATTAGTGTAGTTTAAGGTAAAAATAATGTTTTAATAATATGAGATGAGATTGACACATGTCCTACCCTCATTGGATGTGCCATGGCCGACCAAGAAAATCCATGTGTCAACTTGGGGACCCCATGGAGCCACTTTAGTTGGAAAATGACATAAATACCTTTTATTTAATGTTAATGTAAAAAATGACACAAACATGATATGTTTTACTAAAACAATTATTACATGGAGTTATACAAGTCATATGTTTGACTATAAATAGTCATTGGAAATATAAAGAGATTTCCTACATCATAGATTTTTTTTATAATTTTTAGACATTAAATAAATTAAATTATTTATGACATCATTATGATGCAGCGATGACCTCATTATTTAACGATTTTAATAAAATGAAAATATAATATAAAATACAAGGCTTAAACTTGTCCAAAGACTATTGGATGGGTAGATTTAGAACCCTTATCACCTTATCCTCTAATTATATAAGTGTGGGACCTTTAGAATCCGAAAAGCATTGTATAATAATGTAAACTTTCCTTACTTTCCAAGAGTGCCCCTCCTCTCCACTTATAAAAGGCCCCCACCTCTACCACCTCATTCACACTTTCAAGCCATTTGTCTCGGCCAACCTCTACCCAAATACTCTCCCAACTTTCCCCCCTTACTCCTAGAACCCTCACTTTGGGCAGAACACTTCCCAAGGAAGCCTTTGGCTCAAATCAAAAAGAGTTACCCGATTTTGAGGTAATGTCTTCTCTAATGTTATTTTGTTTTATTTTGCTTCTCCAACCCCATAAACTCTTTTTATTAATTTATTTTGTAACAACACCAGTATCCTCAATATACTAGGATGTTGTTATAAGAAGGATTATATCTACACTTATACACACCTACATCTAATGGTTAAATAACATACGGTTTCTGTGGATGGTGAATTTCTGCCTCACGAAACGATGATTATTAAACACTCATAAAAAACCTTCAAAGGTGGCCATTAAGATGTCACTATATTTATATATGATATATAATATGTTTATGTTTTCCTTATGCTTCTGTATTTCTCATTTATGGCATACTTTATGATTTGAATTATGGGTAAACGCGAAAATTTCATTTTAGGAAGTGCGGACTACCACCCCCTCAAAGTGATGTGAATCGTTAATGCCATATGTGGGATGTATAAAGGATGAAGTAAATGATATTATATGATATATTATACTGGAATTATATTATACATTTATATCATTATGATTTCATTCCATTAAATATGAAATAGAAATGAAAGTAGCGTTCATGCGTGCGTACAGCTTACCGTCTCCATGAACGGTGCATTTCATTTCTTACCTTTAAATGTTAAGTAATATTATGAATGAATGTATATACTGGATATATATGATATATATGATAACTACATCATGAATATAATTCTGGATATAATGGATATTTCACCACATGAACAACTTGTAATTATAAGAAGTTTATTATTGACTCAAGTACCAAAGATCGACAAAACGACCGTTATTAACTTAAATAATTATATAATGTTCATAACATTGTAATAAGTGATATAAAAAGGATAATGAAATTTAAAATGGTTCTTAATAAGTTAGATATTAACTCTAGTTTATTATTCAGGAGGTTAAATAATGGTTGAGTCAAGTCGGACACGAGGTAAGGGAATTTTTTAACCCATTTTCCATTCTTTGGGTTAATCTCCTACTTTCAAATTATGTCATGATATTATTATGTCCTATTTTGTATTTTTACGTTCTTTATGTGTACCTATAGTGAATACACATAATAGATCAATTTTATTTTAAAAATTATCTTTTTAAGGACTTCGTCTCAATCTCCTTTCATTGAGGCATATTTGGTTTTATACACAATTTTCTTTTATACGGTGTATAAACCCCTTTGGCTTTTACGTTTATTCAAAAGGAATATTTTTTATATGAAGCGTTTTACTAAACGACAAAAACGGAATGTTTTTCTTTCTGTACATATGATGCGACAATGACTTCTCCACCGCCGTGACCATTATTTGAGTTTCAACTTCCTCTACAAGCCATCACTTTTTTTTATGAAAAATAAATACAAAGTTTTAACTTTCTTTTATTTTGGTATTGAAAATGGTTTTGAAAGCATTTTTATTATATCAATGTGTTTTATTGAAATCTTGTGATTGAAATGTGGAAATGTTATGTTTCCTTTATGCAAGTTTTATGTGATACGATTATGTTATGGTTTATGATATGTTTAAACCCATTCATATGAGGAATGCATTGGACTTAGTAAGTGACGGGTGGAGCCCGCTATAGCTCCTCGATGCATCGGTAGGTCTCATGAGACAACTAGACGTGGAATTGGCCGATGCCCTTTCCCAATTTGATTTGTGATTTTGGCCGAGGCCTTAATCATTTTAGACGTCTTGGCCGAGGCCTTGACAAAATGTTTCAGAATGTCTGGAATTATGCATTCCATCATTATGAAAGTGGTTATTGATATTGCATGTGATTATTTGACCAGTAGAATATCCATGTGAATAAGTAAATGGCATTATCTCATTTTACTTTTGCCATATTATGTTTAAGTTCATGGTTAAAAGGCTTTTGTTTTAGTTATACATTTCCTTAAATGTTGATGTTTATTTATGAAAGCTTCCGCAATATTGTTACCCTTACTGAGCATTTGAGCTCACCCCTTTCAATGTTTTAATATTTTCCAGGATGTGAAGAAGTATTTTATGAATGACCTGCAGAGATAGTTAGAAGAGGATATGAGTGTGGACTTTGAAGACTTTGTTATTAGTTTTTCACTTTATGATGTAATGTAACATTTATGAATGTATCTAGTGTTTCCAAGGCTACTAAACTAATCGGTCTTTCGAGACTTGATCTTTTGTGATCATGCCAATGTTACAAAGTAATGCACCGACTCTGGGTAGCTGGGGTCGGGGCGTTACAGTCGGTATCAGGGGTAGTTTAGTACTAACCTTGGAAGCTAGATTTAGATAAACTCTGATTAGAGCACATAACCCGAATATAGACTTTGAGGATTAGTATAGAATAACTTTCTAAAATTTTGGTATTATAGAGATTTTGTGAGTTTTCTGAGCAATACATCCCTGTCTGGATACGAGATGGTAGAGGCGGCTCTGGCACAGATGTACCTAGGGGTAAAACCCGAAAACACCACTTTGAGCTAGACTCGAACGGGAACTTGTGCATGACAATGGGCCTTGCTGCACTCTTGGTTACGACACTCTCGGGGGATATGCTTAGGATAATTATCATTTTCTCTACAAACCACTATGAAGGGTTATGAGTATATACTTCCTCAAAGAAAACATTTATTTTATGATTATGGATTATATCCATAAATAGTTCAATTTATGTAAAGTGTTTTACAAATATGGAATTATTTATTTTATTTCATAAACTAATCTAGTTTATGCCATTGTTTAGAAATGGCTCCTAGTGGAAGGAATGGAAACTGTATCAATGCACGCACTCCGTGCAGGGATTTCCCTCCTGCTCAAGATAATTATTGTGGATCTGGAGATACAACTGGTGCTGATCAACTTATTACCATACTGGGACAACTCACTCAGGTTATGAATAATAACCTTACTCGTATGGAGCACCCTGATCCGCATCGTGGAGGATCAATGTTAGACCGCTTCATGAGGCAACAACCACCAACATTTAATGGGGGTACAATCCGTTAGTAGCTGAGAAATGGATAAACTCCTTAGAGAAAATATTCCAAGCCTTGGGGAGTAGCGAAAAGGAGAAGGTTATCATGACAGTTTACTGCCTCACTGGAGATGCTGATCAATGGTGGTCATTGATTCAAAATACAAAGGAAGATGAAGAAGTATCAAGTATGGAATGGAGAGAGTTCAAAGAGCTTTTCCTAGAAAAATACTTTCCTCATGACCATCGAGCAGATATGGAAAGGAAATTTCTGAGTCTGAAACAAAAGGAGGATGATAATGTCGCAAAGTATGAGGACAAATTTACAAGGTTAGCGAGGTATGCTGCAGATTATATACGTAACCCAAGAGGTAAGATTGATCGTTTCTTTGATGGGTTAAAACCATTTCTCCGTCGAGCTCTAGTATCACAATCTTTCTCAACATACGAAGATATTGTCTCATGTGCTATCAAGACAGAAAAGGAATTCTCTAAGTCTTATGACAACAAAGTAAAGCAAGAAAAGAAGAGAATGGTGGAACAAGAGACGGATAAAGGGAAAAAGGGAAAGAAGGATTTTCCATTATGTGATAATTGTGGGAAGAATCACCCTGGTACTTGCCTAAAAGGAATGAGAGTTTGTTATAAATGTGGAGAAAAAGGTCACCAGGCGCGTGATTGCAAGGGAAAGAAAGAGGCTATCAATGTTGAATGATATAATTGTAGGGAAATGGGGAATTATGCAAATTAATTTCCTAAGCATCAGGGAAACTTACCTCAGAAAAGGCCAAGGGATCAAGGACAATCTTATGTTGTTACTACAGTTGAAGCAGAATAACTAATGTATTGGTTCTTTTGGACTCATGGACTATATTCTGGTTATTAGAATAATGTGATATATATATAAGTATTGTACTGCAGTACTTGTTGTTTTAGTAAGGTTTTAATATGATGAAGGTAATTATATTTTTAGTATGTGACAATAAGAGAAACTTTACTTTGTTTGAGGAATCTGATAAATTGATTTTGGAATTAAGAGACCTTTTAGAGAAAGTTTGGACAGAGGCATTTTGGATAACTATAAAGGATGGGATGGATTAAGTTGATCTTTGGATAGTATTGTTTAAGGTAATAAAATTTCTGAAGATTATTTTTGGAATATTATAATACTATAGTTTTAGGAAAAGGATAACCTGCAGGGTGGGGCATAACTCGTCGCGTCGGACAAAGCTACAGGAATCGAACCCACAACCATAGTACAACATGCCTTTATATTCTACCAATAGCCTACAGGAAGTCCCTGGTTATTACAATATAATTTTACTAATCTAAATGGTATGTGTTAACATTTGGAACCTTATACAATTAGGATAAGTATAATATTTTTGAGTTCTATTATCTTTTTGAGTGAAAGATGAGTTGAAGGTTGAAACTCTAATTGTCAAGCAAAAATATATATATACCTATCTCTTATTCAATGAATAAATTAATTCTTAAACTTTAGTAAAGGGATATTAAACCAAAAAAATGTGTTATCCTAATACCTTATGTCTTGTTGAACTGATGATATTTTAAATCAACATAGATTGAAGGCTTTGAGGCCCTCAATTTGACAGTTGATTGGGATTGATGACCTCAATCACTCCCTAAAAATATTTACGTTTTTCCTCCAATTATATGTCTCTAATTTCCACCAATGTTCTCCTAATCGAGATCATAATTTGGTGGTGACTTTTTTATTTCCATTTCCCTCTTATTAAGGCTAAATTTTATTGACCTTATTTCCGATGCGGGTTTTCCACAAAGGTATTTTCTATTTTCAAACTTTTATTTTCAAAGAAAAATATCAAATTGCGAGGACACAATTTATTGAAGGAGGGGAGAATGTAACACCCCGAGCTTCCATGATACGCTTCTCATTCAATAATGCAATAGCTTGCATTGTACGCAACTTCGAGTTCTAAAACACTGCGACTAATCAAAGTAGCCGTTATGAATAGTAATAACCACTTTTTAAAATTATAGAAATTTTATATTTCAAAATGGACTTCATTTTTGGATTCGGAATACTGAAATTAGCCTATGTTGAATTTTGGGTATTTTTCTGAGAACTTCTAATTTTTTATGAATAGTAAAAATACTTAAAAACAACTTTTTTAATCAAAATAATTTATAGTGATAAATTATACTATTTAGTGGTTTTAAAGTATAATTAGAATATATTTTTACCATTTTATCCAATGGTGGTCATTAGAATTAATTTAACATTGAAATTGGACATAAACAGTTGCCAATCTTTTGATATAAATTGTTTCTTAAAAACACGCTATCTGTCGTGACAGCGGGAATTAATTATAAAATTAATTAATGCAACTTATATGATTGGAATTTCGTAAAATAGACATCATTTTTGAATTCGGAATATCAATTATAGCTTAGGGTGAAATTTTGGCATTGTTCTGAAAAACTTCAATTTTTGATGAATAGTGAAACCACTAAGTGGTAGTTAAATAACTGATTTTTCGTTTAAATGAAATATTACCACTTCTGTGTTTTGATTTTCAAAAATCCTACATACATGGTTTTCATTAAGAAGTAAAATGTGGTTCGATGAAATTAAAATAATTTTTTGTGAATAGTAACTTTTAAGTTCTTAATCGCGATTAGAGGTAATTAGTGTAGTTTAAGGTAAAAATAATGTTTTAATAATATGAGATGAGCTTGACACATGTCCTACCCTCATTGGATGTGCCATGGCCGACCAAGACAATCCATGGGTCAACTTGGGGACCCCATGGAGCCACTTTAGTTGGAAAATGACATAAATACCTTTTATTTAATGTTAATGTAAAAAATGACACAAACATGAAATGTTTTACTAAAACAATTTTTTACATGGGTTTATAAAAGTTATATTTTTGACTATAAATAGTCATTGGAAAGATAAAGATATTTACTACATCATAGTATTTTTTTTAATTTTTAGACATTAAATAAATTAAATTATTTATGACATCATTATGATGCAGCGATGACCTCATTATTTAACGATTTTAATAAAATGAAAATATAATGTAAAATCCAAATCTTACACTTGTCCAAAGACTATTGGATTGGTATATTTCGAACCCTTATCACCTTATCCTCGAATTATATAAGTGTGGGGCCTTTATAATCCGAAAAGCATTGTATAATAATGTAAACTTTCCTTACTTTCCAAGAGTGCCCCTCCTCTCCACTTATAAAAGGCCCCCACCTCTACCACCTCATTCACACATTCAAGCCATTTGGCTCGGCCAACCTCTGCCCAAATACTCTCCCAACTTTCCCCCCTTACTCCTAGAAGCCTCACTTTGGGAAGAACAAATCCCAAGGAAGCCTTTGGCTCTAATCAAAAAGAGTTACCCGATTTTGAGGTAATGTCTTCTCTAATGTTATTTTGTTTTATTTTGCTTCTCCAACCCCATAAACTCTTTTTATTAATTTATTTTGTAACAACACCAGTATCCTCAATATACTAGGATGTTTTTATAAGAAGGATTCGAGCTACACTTACACACACCTACATCTAATGGTTAAAGAACATACGGTTTCTGTGGATGGCGAATTTCTGCCTCACGAAACGATGATTGTTCAACACTCATAGAACACCTTCAAAGGTGGCCATTAAGATGTAACTATATTTATATATGATATATAATATGTTTATGTTTTCCTTATGCTTCTGTATTTGTCATTTATGGAATACTTTATGATTTGCATTATGGGTAAACGTGAAAATTTCATTTTAGGAAGTGCGGACACCGACCCCTCAAAGTGATGTGAATCGTTAATGCCATATGTGAGATGTATAAAGGATGGAGTAAATGATATTATATGATATATTATACTGGAATTATATTATACATTTATATAATTATGATTTAATTCCATTAAATACGAAATAGAAATGAAAGTAGCATTCATGCGTGCGTACGGCTTACCGTCTCCATGAACGGTGCATTTTATTTCTTACCTCTAAATGTTAAGTAATATTATGAATGAATGTATATACTGGATATATATGATATATATGATAACTAAATCATGAATATAATTCTGGATATAATGGATATTTCACCACATGAACAACTTGTAATTATAAGAAGTTTATTATTGATTCAAGTACCAAAGATTGACAAAACGACCGTTATTAACTTAAATAATTACATAATGTTCATAACATTGTAATAAGTGATATAAAAAGGATAATGAAATTGAAAATGGTTCTTAATAAGGTAGATATTAATTCTAGTTTATTATTCAGGAGGTTAAAGAACGGTTGAGTCAAGTCGGACACGAGGTAAGGGAATTTCTTAACCCAATTTCCATTCATTGGGTTAATCTCCTACTTTCAGATTATGTCATGATATTATTATGTCCTATTTTGTATTTTTACGTTCTTTATGTGTACCTATAGTGAATACACATAATAGATCTATTTTATTTTAAAAATGATTTTTTAAGGACTTCCTCTCAATCTCCTTTCATTGAGGCATATTTGGTTTTATACACAATTTTCTTTTATAAAGTGTATAAACCCATTTGACTTTTATGTTTATTCAGAAGGAATCTTTTTTATACGAAGAATTTTACTAAAAGACAAAAAGGGAATGTTTTTCTTTCTGTACATATGCGGCGACAATGACTTCTCTTCCACCGTGACCATTATTTGAGTTTCGGCTTCCTCTACAAGCCATCACTTTTTTTTATGAAAAATAAATACAAAGTTTTAACTTTATTTTATTTTGGTATTGAAAATGGTTTTGAAAGAGTTTTTATTATATCAATGTGTTGTATTGAAATCTTTTGATTGAAATGTGGAAATGTTATGTTTCCTTTATGCATGTTTTATGTGATACGATTATGTTATGGTTTATGATATGTTTAAACCCATTCATATGAGGAATGCATTGGACTTAGTAAGTGATGGGTGGAGCCCGCTATAGCTCCTCGATGCATTGGTAGGTATCATGAGACAACTAGACGTGGAATTGTCCGAGGACCTTTCCCAATTTGATTTGTGATTTTGGCCGAGGCCTTAATCATTTTAGACGTCTTGGCCGAGGCCTTGACAAAATGTTTCAGAATGTCTGGCATTATGCATTCCATCATTATGAAAGTGGTTATTGATATTGCATGTGATTATTTGACCAGTAGAATATCCATGTGAATAACTAAATGGCATTATCTCATTTTACTTTTTCCATATTATGTTGAAGTTCATGTTTAAAAGGCTTTTGTTTTAGTTATACATTGCCTTAAATGTTGATGTTTATTTATGAAAGCTTCCGCAATATTGTTATCCTTACTGAGCATCTGAGCTCACCCCTTTCAATGTTTTAATATTTTCCAGGATGTGAAGAAGTATTTTATGAATGACCTGCAGGGATAGTCAGAAGAGGATATGAGTGTGGACTATGAAGACTTTGTTATTAGTTTTTCACTTTATGATGTAATGTAACATTTATGAATGTATCTAGTGTTTCCAAGGCTACTAAACTAATCGGTCTTTCGAGACTTGATCTTTTGTGATCATGCCAATGTTACGAAGTAATGCACCGACTCTGGGTAGCTGGGGTTGGGGCGTTACATACCAACTGATAAATTTTTTACTTGGAATACAATGATGGATAAGGAAATAAACATTGGATACAATGAGATATAGAGTTAACTCATTCAAACTCATAATCAAATGTAGATTACATTAGCATTGTTCCCAACCCATTATATTTTGTAAATTAATCATCCTAAATATGGCCTCAATTAACCTAGTACTACTATAGAGAAATAAATATCATTATAGTTTGGGAATAGAAATACATTAGTTGGTCAAGTACTCATAATCATGGAATAATACTTATCTTAAGTGTGTGTTTGTTTAAATGTACTAGAAATATTTTCCATGATTACTACATGTAGAAAATTTATTTATTTTAAATAAGAAATATAAGAATAGATCATAGATTTTATGTAATTGATAAAAAAATTGTCTTTAAAATAGGGGTGTTTATGTTTTCCGCACTAAATTTGAGAGACATATAATGAAGAAATTAGAAAGAAATTATTTTTACAAAGACTAAACAACCAAAAAATAAATAAATGAAAAGGTCAGTGAATTTTTCTATCTGAGTGATAGATATAATGAACCAAATCTGGTTCCCATTAAAACTGACATTCGACCTGGTCTGTGGAATGTATCAAAGAGAGTTCCCTATCCCCATGGGTTGGAACAAGTGCCTGTGTATCTTAAAATATAGGTTGGTAATGATTTACCTGAGCTAGGATACAAAAAAAATCAATAAACCAAATCTAAAAATTCATGATAAAAAAGACTTAATGAAAATTAAGAACTGAATACAAGGTTTTAAAAAGGACATGGGAGGTCCAAAACTACAAAATTAGCAGAAAAACATCCCAAATACTGCCACACAATAAGGGCCCATCACCCATGAGCCATCTCCACAAAACCACACCACATAAGCAACTAACAACCCAAACTTCCATCTCCAAAGGCCTTTCCATTAATTATGTGAAACCTAATGAAGTATACTTACACCCAAAAGTGTAAGTAGGGTGTGACCCTAATCCCAATAGGATACAACCTAAGGACTTCATATAGTAATAATTACAAGATAAAAAGCATGCAAGTTTTAATAAACAAGAAGTGGTGGTGATAATTTCTAAAGAATGAAACTTTTAAAAGTAAGTAGTTTGCAAAGAGAAATTTCAAAGAGTGAACACATTTTAATAGAACATGTAAGAAACTTAATTTTCAATCCAAACACACCATAATCCAATGATAAATACCAAATAGTCAACGAGAACTAATCTTGGGAACACCGAAAGAACTAGTTAGTTTTGGGCCCCATGTACATCGTATCTCAGCATGAAGTAACCATAACAATATATGTTCTCATGAACATGAAACTAGTAGGGAACATACCCATATCTTATTGGTCCCCAATAATCATCATGATAGTATTTTTATTGTTGTTAATGTCAAACTTGTTATGTAAAATAGGGAAAACCCACTCCGGATCACTAGCGTACTAGTACACATCCGCCCACCCAGATACCCAGGTTTCCCCCTTTGTGATCAAAAAATTTACACATGTTACCAAATGCCACTTCCACATAAAAACATTAGTTCTGGCCATACACATTCAAAACAGTAGCTACAAATTCTTTTCACCATTTATATATCTAAATAAACCATTTAAAATATCCATAAAACAATTTCAAGGAACATTACAAAAATTTTCACTTAAAATACATCTAAAAGACCTATTTGAAAAAAAATGCACACCTAAATTATCTAAAACCATAATTTTAAATAGATTGTTTTTAATAAAACCCTTCCATGAATTATAAAACAACCCCAAATGGTACAATATGGAATGCACACGTAAAACACCAATTTTCACACGAAAATGGCACTTAAAAATCAATTTCATATTAAATTCCACCAAAAATATTTTTTTCAGAAATAAAAATGAGGTAGGAGTATGATAAAAATAGAAATAAATCAATTCTAACTCATCTAGTAGTGCTTATACATAGAATCACCTACCGAGTGTGTCAAAAACACCAAATACTTGTGCGAAAGTTAAACCACACCACCGCCGCACCACAAGGGAGTTAAAAAAAACCTAAAACCACATGATTAGATCAAGAAACCCAAGATAAAACCCTAGGCATGAATCCATACTTTATGGATAGTAGTAACTTCAAGATAAGAGGATGAAACCCTAAGCAAATGGGATAAATAATAGAGGAAACTCACTTACTTTAGAAACCTTGAAGAAATCACCCCAAATACACTAGTAATTTAATCTCTAAGTATCCAAAACTAAAAGGGAGGTTCTAATAAGGCTGAGGAGGTCAAGTGGGGATTTAATTGGGGGAAAAAGAGTAAAAAATGAATGATTTATGAAAGAAACAAATTACATTTTCAAATATGGATGATTTGACAAACCTCGATGAAGTTCTCCCTAATACCTGATTAATATGAGATCTAAAGAGGGAAAATGGAACATGTGGGTATTAATAGGGTTTGTGGGATATATTGAGAGGTTTAATAAACAAAAAATATTAAAACAAATAAAGAGATATAAAATAATTAAATTATTTTTTAAAAACTGGAAATTGGATCATGGGTTGGCTCAATTATTGAATAAATCACCCAAATCCGTCATGATTATGAGTTATTAATGAGTAAAAAAGGATATGGTGGTTTTAATAGTTCAGGTAAGGATAATTGGGAAGTGGAATGGATTAAAAATGTTAAAAAACTAAGGAGTTATAAAAGAAACAAATTTTGTTTTTAAATCTTGAGACGG
Organism: Viscum album; assembly: GCA_963277665.1. Classification (NCBI taxonomy): domain Eukaryota; kingdom Viridiplantae; phylum Streptophyta; class Magnoliopsida; order Santalales; family Viscaceae; genus Viscum; species Viscum album. The sequence continues at coordinate 1,540,902,183 of OY728161.1, read as the reverse complement.
GCTCACGGTTTGGCCCAAATCATGATGTAATCACCCCTTTCTCCAAAAATGCCTTGGAAACTTCTAAAAAAAGAAATAATAGAAATTAATGAAAAATAACATTAAAATAATTCATTGATGCTACAATTATTCTCACCATAAAAAACTTTCCACCCTCAGAAAGTTAGCTTGAAGCCTGATCAGACAAGTGAAACAAAAACTACTCTTCGACCCAACACTTCTGCTCCCATGTCTCATGCTCATCAGTACCATGTTGATAGGAGAATCAAACCAGAGGAATAGTCTTACCTAGAATCAATTTTTCTCAAGATACAACAATACTCACTGGTCTCTCAACCACATATATATCATGATCTATATCAAACTTCTCCCAATTTAGCACATGAGATGGATCCGGGTTGTACTTCTTCAGTTGTGAGACAAGGAAGATTCATGGATAGATATCAATTGAGAAGGAAAAGAAAACTTGTATTCCACCTTTCCAATCTTCTCATTAATCTCAAAAGGTCTGATATACCTTAGCATTAGCATGCCCTTATTTCCCAAATGGCGATGACCTAGACCAGGGCCCACTTTCAAAAACACCCGATCACCCACCAAAAACTCATGGTCTTGATGGATTGGATAAAAATATGATTTATGGTGACTCTGTTCAATCAATAAATGCTTCCTAATCAACATTAAATTCTCATATGTATCCTTCACAAGACTCGTCCCCAATAGTGAGGTCTCACCTACATCATCCCAATATAGGGGGGACCGACAAGGAAGACCAAAGAGCACCTCAAAGGGATCCATTAAAATTTTAGGATTGGTAACTGTTAATATAAGAGAACTCAAACAATACCAAATGGATATCCTATGAAACTCCAAAGTCCAAAACACATGCACAGAGCATGTCTTCCAAAATCTGATTCACCCGATCTTTCTGACCATCCATTTTAGGATGGAATGTCATGCTCATCTTAATCTGTGACCCAAAGCCTTCTGAAGGGCTTCCTAATACCAAGAGGTGAAATAGTGGTCTCTATATGAGACAACTTTTGATGGTACATAATGAAACCTTACCTCCTCCTGAAGATACAAACGTCCGAAATCACCCAATTTAGTTGTTCTCTAATCAAATGAAGTGGGAAGATTTGGTCAGATGATCGATTAGCACCAAAATGAAATTCTTACCCCGATGTGTATGAGGCAAGAAAAAAATGAAGTACATGGAGACCTCATCCCACTTCCAGGAAGGAATAGGTAATGGCTAGATCAAAATAGAGGGCCTTTGGTGATCCACTTTCACCTACTGACATGTGTAGAATCTCGACATGAAGTCAGTTATGTCCCATCTCATAACTGGACACCAAAAATGTTGACGCACATCATAATACATCTTGTCGGCACTTGGATGGATAAACCACTGAGACAGGTGGATATCTTGCATCACTGCCTTCCATAGAGATGATGAAACTAATAATCATCCCATGAGGCATAATATGTCTTTGGGAGATGATGACCAATCATAATATATCTCCCCACCATGAAGAAACTACCTCGACCACTGAAAAAGTTTATCACTAGGCTGTTCTCATTGAATCAACTCCAAGAGAGAAGGATTCAACCGAATACTCACCAAGAACACACCTCTATTGTGCTCCTTGGTCTCCACATGCATCTGAGAAAAGAGACCCATAAGAGTCCACTCATCACTAGACTTCCTCAAGGCTTTCATTGGTAATTTTCTACTAAAATCATCCACCACCGCATTTACTTTGCCCGGGGTATAGATAATGTCAAAGTCGAACCCCTGCAAGTACTCGATCCAACGACGCTGGCTCAGATTGAGATTGAAAGAGCTCATATTTTCATAATTATTCATTTGTTTTTCAATGATTTAATCCCTTAACATTAACCAATTTGATCTTCTTTGGATCATTTTATGCTTTTTTGGCGGGTTTTGAGATCAAATGTGAAAATTGGTTAATTTGGGACATTTAACAGTTTTATGATGCCTCTATATTTCGAGCATAAATCCTAAAATTGTGATCCAATTAAAGTGATTATTTTTTAGGATGAAAGGATTCGTGTTATACAAAATATTCTTCTAGACCAAGTGCCAATTAGAACTCTATAAGGCCAAAAAAAATCGGTCAATGTGAACACATAATCTGGCAGGCAGAATAGACAATGACTCATTCAATGAATCATATCTCAGGATACTAACCATCAAATTGGTTGATTTCATCTGGGATCAAAATTCAACTCTAAAAGGAAGCTTCAAATTTAATTTCATGTAGAAATGTGTTGATTAAGGTCTCCCTTAATCTGGTCAATGTAGGGTTGGTGGAATAGTGATTGGAGACCAGAAAAGGCAGGTCTACTAATTTGGCCATAACTCATTCAAAATGAATCCAAATGCCTTGAAACTTCCGAGTTAAATGGAAAAATCCATTTAACACATCCGATAAGAAGGAACATTGGCCTGATTAGATGAGATGGTGGGATCACTGAAGCTATCTTTCTATTGGACAGATTCTAAAGGAGAAAATTTTCGTTCTTTCTTTTATTTAATTTGTTCTTCTTAGTTTTATAATGTATTATTCTTCCCCATTATTATAAATCAGCCTTACCATGGTGGGGTAAATATTCTGAGTGATTGGGTAAGGTTAGGTTTTATCTTTTTTAATGTTTTAGTTCTTTCATTTGATTAAATAAAAACTCTCTCTCTTCTGCGGTGTTGGTTTCAAATTCAAATAAACAGTTTTATTATCTTATGCGATTGTATTTGATTTAATATTCTATTGTTATTATTAATTTGGTAAATGTTCATAATCTCCTTCTACTAGGTTTTGGTCTATATATGATGGAATATATTAGGGCTTAGTGGTGAAGTACTCAGTGATCGTCAGTACGTGTGGCATGGGTATTGAATATTCTTAATTGTTTGGGATAAACAAGACCCGATCAGGAATTGACTAACTCAATTGAGAGTATTTGATACATCTGTTTAACACATAGGAAGGAGAGTATACCAAGATGATATATTAGTAAGGTTTACTCTCACTATCACCATTTAATGAGGGAGTGATAGGAAGCGATCGTGAAATATCACTCAAACTGACTTAGTAGAAGAGGATTGAATAAAATTGGAACTATAATACCATTACAATTGAAAACTCAACCCCAACCTGATCACCCAATTATTACCACTGTTTTTAATTGGATTATTTTTTCAATTTTTTTTTAAATATTTTACTCTATTTTATCCATTAGTTTCGTTTCTTTGTTTTCATAACCTCGCAATATCAAAAATAACCCCACTTCATTATCAAATTTAAAGTGACATAAGTGATTGTTGAGTGATCCTCTCTGGAGAAAACCTAGGTTAACCAATATAAGATATTTTAAATTAGTAAAAAATGAATTTTTCCACACCCCACTATAGGAACATTTAAAAACTTGGAACTATTTCTGGGGAGGCAGTTCCATAGTCTAATTATTAATATTTAACATTTTTCAAAAAAAATTTAAAAAAAGATTTTTCCAGGCTATTTTCAAATGATCATTTCTTTAATTCATGGAATAACTACCATAAGTAAAATAACCAATTAATATCTCTCCCTTGTCCAATGAATAAGGTGTTTATGTTATTTTTATATAGGTGAGGTTATTTTGGAAATCAAATAACGGGGAAGAGGCATTCAAAGAATTCATAGCTGGCCTGAGGGAGGACATGGAAACGAATGTTATTGAAGTGATGGCATGGGTGATAAATAAGTTCTCCTATTACTTTTCAATTTTTTTTAATTTGTACAAGTTATAGGAATTAGAGGAGCCTAACTACCTACCTCAATCTCCTACCACTCACCTCCAAGAGAAGCTATCCACTGAAGAAGCAATGGAAGACGAACCAAATATGGGTGATGATTTTTTATTAAACTCATTACCTTCTTATTTTGTTGAAACTGGGTTGATTATCACCTCCCCTTGCTTGAAATTTTCATATTTGGACAAAAATTGTATTACCTTGGTGGATGAGGAAAAAGAAGAAGATACACCTAAAGAGGAACACCTAGATCTCTCCAAACATGATGATCATTTATTGGAAGGAGTTCAAGATGAGATCCAAGTTGACTTTCTTGAGGAAAAAGAGACACAAGATGCATACTTTAAAAGGGAATAATTTTATATTGATTCATCATGTTTTAATTTTATACAAATAGAATTACACTCTAATTTTTTCCTTTAACTATTGTTTTGAAGAAATATACCTTGAGGAATTACTAGATAATGAAGAATAAGTTGTGAAAGTGGAAACCAAGAAAGAGGAGGACTCATTATTTTTTCTACCCCCACCATGCATGTTTAACATCATTTTCATGGGGGTAGATTTGGTGTAATATATGAATAAAGTACTCAACAAAAAATAATATGTTCATGATGGAAGGAAAATGTTCTGGTGGATCATATTAAAGAAACTCAACCCACCATCAGATTGGGGATATCCAACTGAAACTGCCCATCTGGAGGCTGTCAAAACCCAGGGCCCACTTGGGGGTCAAAACAAGATCTATCAGTCTAGTCACATTCTATTTCTATTTTCTTTTCTTTTAATAAATTTATTATGTTTTATTATCTAAATTTTTTTGTAGGGTTTTATGTGTGCAACACTTAGGATATTAACTCGAGGCTTCACTGAAAATAAAGTTAGGTCGTACCTCTCTTTATCACTTTCTTGATTTATGTGACGAGATTTCAAAAAATCATACATGTGAAATCAATTTGAATGCATTACGACATTACATCATTAACATGTGTGGGGGAGGGAACCTTTATAGTTTATTAATTTCAATTGTTTTATTAGCTTTTTTTAAATAGTGTGTTTTTCAAATTTTTGTGTGTTTTTAAAACTTTTGAGATGAAAAAATTATCATTGTAACTTTTGAAACCCATGTATATGAGTAAAGAAATTTATTCCATGAAACTGAGGTTAAATGAATTCAGAAATTAACTTTGTTTCAAGTTCAAATATTTGGAAATTTTATTAAAAGTACTATTATTTTTGAATCACATGCCCCAATTAACTGTCTTTATATTTGAAATCACTTTCCAGTGATGCTTATGAACCTAATTTTCATATTCTTTTCATTCACCTCACTTCTTGAGAGAACCATAAGATGATTGATTTAACCAGAATTTGATTGATTTCTATCAAAACGTGAGGGTTTGAGGTACATGTGTTTTAAATAATTGAGGAATTTATTTGGTATTAAAGCCCCTATTTCATACAAATCCTTTTTATAATGTCCCACCTTGTACATTTAATCCTTGTATCCCTTAGAGGCCATGAACATCCTGTTAGGTTAGCCACATCATAAAAAAAGTTTCCCTATCCAACCTGCTCTGGAAGTGAAATTGCATAATCTTGTTTAACTTAATTGTGGGGGGAGGTTGAATTGTGTTGTTATGCCTCATTTAAAGGTACATTGGGTGGAAAATAAAATGTTGAAGAGATGTTCTTGTTACTAAGAAAATAATTTTGTTGAAAGCTATGAATTTTATAGAGCTTTCATCATAAGTGAAGATGTTACTTTTTTGGAGATTTCATGATAAGTGAAGTTGTGCCTTTCTAGAGCTTCTAATTAAAAGAACGTTGTTCCTATCTAGATCTTTCAAGAAAAATCATGTTTGAGATGATTGATACTTTTGCTGCTGAAATGATGAATGATGTGATATTTCAAAGATTTCTCATGTTAATGGAGGTTATTTACTACTAAAGGGAGTGAGTAGGAGATCATATTTGAGTAAAAATTAGAATAATGTAATTTTTATTCAAAAAGTTACAGTCCCTCCTCATTCATCCTAATAATTTTTAATATTTAAATCCAACTAACCTAAATCCATAGAACAACTCTATAAATTCCTCATGATAAAAATAAATCCTTGACTCACATCTGGTGGAGATGAAGGAATTTATCAAACCTATGGTGACCCTTTCATGAGTATTAGATGAAAAATACATTATTGAAAATTGAAATTTGTGTGATGAGGGAAAAGTTAAGTGAGGTAAGTATGGAATCCCTTCTTTTTATTACACAACTTTTCATTACATTTTACAAACAGAGGATCTTTAAAGTCTAGTGTCTTGGAAATAAGGAACAAAATACATCAAAAAAACATAAAAAATTCTTCTAAACAACTATTAAGGATTCATCATAGGTTCATACTATGTACAATTACTTCATATCATATCCTAGATACATACATAAAAGAAAAGGGTGAGCAGAAGGCTCAGTAAGGAAAACAAGTGAAACATTTGACATGTGATCTTGAGCAATAATAAAAACATGATGAAAGTCATAAACGAATGAGAAATGTAAGAATAAGAATATAATAATAAAAATAAAATTAATTATATATTTAATATGTGGCTAAAACTTTTTATTTATACATTCATGAACACATCACCAAGGTTTATCCCTGAGGTGTCAAAAAAATTACCAAGGTTATTCACCAAGGTATCGTGAAACTTGTCATCTCTAGAGATTAATTCTCTACCCAAATCATTAGATAGATATCAAGGTGAACACTTAATATGTATTTAATTTCATGTTATACACATATATCATAATCAAACATCTCATAAATAACCCATGGAGAATAAAAGAAATGGGTTTTATTTCAAAATCGTGACGTTTTAAAAGCTCTTAAAAAACTTGATCATTGTATCATTTATAACCCATGGAAAGGGAGTGTAGGTTATATGCATGTCAATTAAAGAATAAAATATATCATTTATATGTCTTTATAAATACCCATATAAATGAAATAGGTCTGGGTATTCACATAAATAAAATAAGAGAATTTCTTGAGAGAAAGAGAGAGAAAATTTGAGATGAAATTTCTGTAGCAGAATGACTATATAACATGGTTTTAGAAAATATTTAAAAGAGAGGGAACAAGAGTCACCCACTTATAAATAACTCATTATATAGTATGTGTAAAGAATAAAAATAAATAAGATAATTTTAGGGATATTTGAAGGAAATACCATATGAAAATGGAACTCGAAGGAAAAGAGAAGATGCAATTTCTTTTACGAAAATTCGGCAGCCTAACGACGTCACTTAAAAATTAAGAAACTAAATTGATGAGAGAATATAGGGTCTCTCATAATTTTTAAATGAAATTTAAATTAATAAGAATATATAATAACATACCACCACATACTATTATGGAAGCTGGAAGACATAACTTAAAAGAAAATAATGACTAAAAAAGGAGGGTGGAAGGTTCCCTTACCTTCAAGAGTAACTTCGAAAGCTTGAAGGTCGGGATATTGGGAGGATTGAGGGAACCTTGGGAGGACTATTTGAGAGGTAAGGAGACCATAACTTCATGGAGGATGATTTTGGAATGAAATTAATGAGGGAAATGGCTTGGTATTTATAGGAAAAGTGAGTGAATAAATTATTAATTTCCAAGGGACACCTCATCGGTGGTATTTGCAAAACCATGGGCTTTCCCATGGTATTTTGACATGGTATTGGTCACTTGGAAAACCTCATATAATATCTCAATATTCATAAGTCTACCATAAATCTTAAAACATTATTACATCATTAATGATGTCATTAAACACCCGAAACTCAAAACTGTATTTTTACTATTCACTGAAAATTCAACTGTTTCAGAAAAATCCAAAAACTTTACCCTAACCTAATATCAATACTATGAATTCAGAAATGAACTCCATTTTATGAAAACAATTTTCTAAATAATTTTAATTTAATTTTTAAATAAAATCATTATTTATTCCAAAAATACAACTTTAAAACTATAACTCATTTTGTAACACCTTAAAAAAGTAATCAAGGTCCCATAAAATTATCATATAACTATAAGACCATAAAGTAACAATTTATGATTAAATTTTATGAAAATAAATTTCCAATTTAAATTATTAAATTAATTATAAAATATTAAATAAAATATTTATGACAAACAAAAATACCAAAACTTAAACTATGATCATTTTTTCACTTTTTAGATTTCTAAAATGTATTTATACATTCATGGGTGAAATTTCTATTTTTTAGGTATGTTTACTAATCATTAATATCCATATGGGTATGTTACTATTCCTACTTTTCAATTCACTAAAAACCAAGTTGATCTTATTAGACTCTAAATCTTTCACTGATCACAACTGTAGAAGACCATTTTTTGAAAATCATTTCACATTATTAATTATTTAATGAATAAAAAATATTTTAAAATACCCCTTTTTTTCTAAATTCATCATTAATACACATCCTATATTTATCCAGATATTTGAAATTCACAAAATTTTCCATAAGAAGAAATAAATTTTTTGTTTATATAAAAGGATTACACAAAGCAGCTAAGGTCTCATTACATATCCCCTTATAACACCAATATAGGACCTAAGTGTAAGGTGTGCTATAGTGATATAATCTTGGGGTGGATTAGACATCATTCCCCGAGTGGTGATTTCTTTTAGCTTGAACTTCTCCCTTAGGAAATTCCGTTCAAGCTTCATACATTGAAGTTCGGCTTGGGCTTGGTCTGAAGCAAAGCCCAGTGATGATACCTCCTTCCCAAGCTTCGAAAGATGGGCTTCATATGGCTCGAGTCTACTGGATGAGGCCATTCAATCTTCTTTCTGTATTAATTAACCAAGATAACTGTATTTATAAAAACACAACGTTAAGATTATAGTTTCCAACGGTCATATTGACCAATGGTCATATAATAGTCAAAACCCAATGGTGTCATTTTAATTATACCCAATTCATTAATTAAAGGATATAGTTTTTTTGAGTATAAAATAAAATAACACAAATAATTAGAAAACAAATATAATTAATAAGTTTGGGTCATTACAGTAAGTGTTTTATGTGCATGGGAGGAGAAAAAAAGATGAAATATATTGAATGATATAAAATGAAGAACTTTAAATAATCATTTTTTAGGAGGAATGATATATTTTATTTATTGGAGTTAAATTGTTAGATCTCATGGATATGTGTTTTAAATTTTCTTGGATTTGATATCAATGTTTACTTGTCAAGGAGTCCAAGTGATAAGTTTGGGGGAATTGATAGAGCTCATATTTTAATAATTATTCATATGTTTTTCAATGATTTAATCCCTTTACATTAACAAAATTTTTGCTTTTTTTGGATCATTTTATGTTTTTTTGGGCGAGTTTTGAGCTTAAATGTGAAAAGTGGTTAATTTGGGACAATTAATAGTTTTATGATTCCTTTATTGTTAGAGCTTAAATACTAAAATTGTGATATAATTAATTTGATTCTTTTTTTTAAGATTAAAGGCTTCGTGTTCTATAAAACATTCTTCTTAACCAAGTGCCAATTCGAACTTTAAGAGGCCAAACAAAATCTATCAATGTGAACACATAATCTGGCTGACAGAATAGATCATGAATCATTCAATGACTCATATCTCAGTCTACCGACCATCAAATTGGATTATTATAGCTAGGTTCGAAAGAAAACTCAAAAAGGAAGATTGCTATTAAATTTCATGGAGAAATTAGTTGATTAAAACATCCCTTGATCTGGTTAAAGTAGGGTTGGTGGAATAGTGATTGGCGGCCAGAAAATGTTCGGTCTACTAATTCATACATAACACATTTAAAAAGCATCCAAATGCCTTTAAACTTTGGGGTTAGATGGAGAACTCTATTTTAAACCTCCTATAAAAAGGGACCTCATCATGATTTGATGGGATGATTGGAGAACCGAAACTATATTTCTGGTGAACAGATTTTGGAGGAGAAAATTCATATTCTTTCCTTTAATTCTTTTTTTATTCTTAGTTTTATAATTTCTTATTCTTCCCCCTTCTTATAAATCACCCTTACCATGGTGGGGAAAATATTTTTAGTGATTGGGGAAGTTTAGGTTTTATCTTTTGTAATGTTTGAGTTCTTTCTTTTGATTGAATAAAAACTCTATCTCTTCTGCGGTGTTGGTTTCAAATTCTAATAGACAATTTTATTATATTATGTGATTGTATTTGATTTAATATTCTATTGTTATAATTACTTTGGTAAATTTTCATAATCTCCCTCCCCTAGGTTCTGGTCTATATATGATGGAATAGATCAGGGCTTAGTGGTGAAGTACTCAGTGATCATCAGTATGTGTGGCAGGGGGGTTGAATATTCTAAATTGTTTGGGATAAACAAGACCTGATTAAGAATTTCCTAAATCAATTGAGGATATTCACTACATATGTTTAATTCATAATAACGAGAGTATAACACGATGAGATATTGGTAAGGTTTACTCTGACCATAAATATTTACTAAGGGAGTGATAGGAAGCGATTGTGAAATATCACTTAAACCGACTTAGCAGAAAGGGATTAAATAAAATTGGCACTATAATAACATTACAATTGAAAAACCAACCCCAACCTGATCACCCAATTATTATCACTATTTTTAATTTCATTATTTTTTCCATTTTTTTAAATATTTTACTTTATTTCTTTCATTATTTTCTTTTCTTTGTTTTCATAAACAAACAATATCAAAAACAACCCCACATCATTATCAAATTTAAAGTGACATAAGTGATTGTTGAGCGCTCCTATCTGGAGACAACCTAGGTTAACAACTATAATATATTTAAAATTAGTAAAAAATTGTTTTTTCAACACCCCATGACAATCACATGTCTGAGATCCTTCTGCAAGAAGATGTAGTCTAGTATTTTGTGATTGAGTAGACTTCAAAATTTTCCCCAAATAGGTAGTGATGCCATGTTTTCAAAGCATGCATCATAGCTGAAAACTCTATTTCGTGGGTTAGATAATTATTTTCATGTGGTTGGAGTTAGTGAGAACTATATGCCACCACATGATCACCCTGCATAAGCACACACCCAAGAACTATACCCAAAGCATCACAATACACCACATACCCCTTTATAGACTTTGAAAAAATCAGCAATGGGGTGGTAGTAAACCACCACTTAATCTCCTTGAAAGTTTCCTAACATTCTAGGCCCCTAAAAAACACCACCCCTTTCTGGGTGAGTGCAGCCATGGGTAAATAAAGCTGACATAAATCTTGAATAAACCTCTTGTAGTAACCAGCCAGACCGAGGAAACTCTTGATCTTGAAAACATTCTTATGATGCTCCCATGACATAATGGCACTAATCTTCTGAGGGTCCACTAAAACACCCTGCTATGAGACCACATTCCCCATAAAATTCACCTCCATGATCTAGAAAGTTCACTTTGATAGCTTTTCATAAAGTCAATGATATCGCAATGTACCCAACACGATCTTCAAATGTTGCTCGTGTTCCTCCTCTAATCCAAAGTAAACTAGGATTTTTCCATGAATACCACGATGAAATAATCAAGATACTGGTGTAACACCCTTTTAATGGGTGCCATGAATACCACTAGAGCATTGGTTAATCCGAATGGCATGATCATGCAATCAAAGTGGTTGTAGCTTCTTCGGAGGGCTGTCTTCCAGATATCTGACTCTTTCACCCTGAGTTGATGGTAACCCAAACACAAGTCTATTTTCGAGAACCAATTTTCCCTATTTAATGTGTCAAAAAAATCATCTATTTGGGGAATTGGATATTTGTTCTTTATGGTTACCTTGTTCAGCTTCCGGTAAACAGTACACAAGCGGAGGGACCTATGGGTCTTTTTCGCAAAGAGAATAAGAGTGGCCCAAAGAGAGATGATCAGGTGAATGAATCCTTTGGATTCTAAATCATCCAGATGTATCTTTAGTTCCCTCAATTTTGTGGGGTCCATACAATACAAGGGAAGATATATCAGTTGTATTCCCAGTGCCAATTCAATCATTAACTCCATGTCCCGCTCTGGAGGCAAGCCTCAAAAATCATATAGGAATACCTTCGGAAACGCATTCACTACATGAGGTAGTATATCCTCTATATAATTACCATATTACTCTTGTGAGAATGATAATAACGGGAAGAAAATATTCCCCAACTCTAGGAGTGTAGGTCCTGCAGAACCGACCGAGGATCCCATTCCCTAAGAAAAACTTGACAACTCACATCTGGTAACATGAAACTGACCTGCCACCTATATAAATCGATGTGTGATTGAAAGTGCACCAGCCAATCCATTCCAAGTATTATGTCAACTAGATCCATATTTAATATTAGGAGGTCCCACTCCATATCAACCCCTAACATAGAAAGCACACACGATGGGCTCCTAAAACACTGCTCCTTTTTCTTTCTTAGTGGTGTCACTAACTCCATCGTGAAGGAAAACAACTCAGTTGGAAAATTCAGTGTGTTCACAATACAAGAAAAGATCAATGAAACTTAAAAAGTAGTATAAAAAATAATATTAGATATAGAAGATGAAATCAAAATGGTACCTCAAACTGTTGACGATCCTGCCTCTGATCCCACTCCTGCTTGATCCACTACATGAAGATGCCACATTTCTACCGAATAATGGAATCTTGGCTCTGCCCTGAACTGGATCTTCCCACAAGATGATCCAGCCCTGCCACCATGACCACCCCACTGAGATACCCCCTTCCTCGATGGTACTGACTGATCTAGAACTCCACTAGAAGCCACTGATCCCGCCCCACTCTGATGTGGATGTTCCATCCTACAAAAGTTCTACAAGTTTCCCATACCTCCACACTAATAACATGGATTCGAAGGAGACGTGCATGCTTTTCAAATGTTCCATGGCCTCCCACACTAGTGGCACACGATGGACCTCACATAAGAATCCATAGATAATTCTCCCTAGAAGAGTGGCCTGAACTACCACCTCCTTTATTCCCATGCTCCTCTCACTTACTTTTCTTCTCAGCTGAAGTACCACTTCCCATCACTAATACTATCCCAGAGAAACCATCCCTCCACTTTTAGTTGATCTCCACCATACACACCTAGTCAACCACCTCTACATAGGTTTTCATAATGAATATGAAGACATGGGAATAGATCTCTAGCTGTAAACCCCTCTAAAACTTCTAGGCCTTCATCTTCTCATTGGAGACTATATTCGGAGCATATCAGACTAACTCAGAAAAATGGTTGGAATACTCCATCACTTGAATATTCCCCTGAACAGGTTCCATAAACTCTCAAGATTGAGCATATGCCAAAACTTCAGGGCATTAATGGTTGTTGTAGATAACCTTGAAGTCCTTCTAACTCATCTACTCGTGCTTCCAAGCTTGAAGCATTGATTCCCACCACCTACAGTTGGTAACCTATAACAAGAAAGATTTAAATTTCACCCTGACCTCATTTGGTGTATCTTGGAACTCAAACATACACTAGATATTTTCAAGACACTCCTCCGCTTCCTGGAGTTCTATGCTACCTCGGAAAGTAGGAGGATTATTTTTCAAAAACTCCTAGGCTTTTTCCTTCCTTGGAACAATATCATCTTCTATAATAGAAGCTATAAAAAGAGTCAGCACATTTCCTAGATCTTTGATAGCATGAACCGCAATCTCTACTAGCCTCAGATCAAGAAATGAGGGAGAACTCTTTCCAGCTTCCTCCTGTGGGTGCATGGGATCTTTCCAGGGAGGCATGTTTCTACAAAAGGAAACTGTCCCAAGATCAAAAATCAGTACAAAAGTTTTGAAAAATTTTATAAGTAACCTAAAATATAATTAATCCAAACACATTACAATAATAAAATAAACAACTACTTCACCCCCACCTGATGTCCACATGCAGTCTACAACCCACACATTTCACTTGAAAGTGAATTCAAACAAAGAATCCCAATATCCCATGGTGAATCGAGGTCTGTCATAAGAGGTGCAGGCCATGCATCCTACTAATGACCAAAACTCTGATCCCTAATAGTCTTAACTCAAGTCTAACCTGATTCATCCCAAAATAATGATAAAACCCAAAAAAATTAACTTCTTTTGATACCATTTTGTCATGAACCAAATTTGGGTTCCATTAAAACTGACAACCAACCCAGTTTGTGGCAAGTACCTAAGGGAATTACCTATCCCCATAGGCTAACACAATTACCTGGGTATCTTAAACAATTTTTTGGGAATGATTTACTTGAGTTAGGATACATCAAACAACCAAAAACAATAAAGAAACCAAATATAAAAATTCTTGCCAAAACAAGACTTAATTAAAATTCAGAACTGAATACAAGGTTTTAAAAATGACACGGGAGGTCCAAAACTAAAACATTACCAGAAAAAAACCCCAAATACCACCACACAACAAGGGTTTATTACCCACAATCCATCTCCACAACACCACACCACAGAAGCAACTAACAACCCTAACCACCATCTCCAAAGGTCTTGCCCTTACCTATGTCAAACATAATAAAGTCTACTTACACCCAAATGTGTAAGTAGTGTGTGAGCCTAATCATAATAGAATACCACCCAAAGACTTCATATACTAATAATTATAAGATAAAAATCATGAAATCTTTAATAAACAAGAATTGGTGATGATAGTTTCTCAATAATAAGACTTTTAAAAGTAAGCAGTTTTCAAAGGGAAATTTCAAAGAGTGCACACATTTCAATAAAACATATGTGCTACTAAATTTTCCAGACAAACACACTATAATCCAATGATAAATACCAAATAATAAATGAGCAGTAATCTCTGGAACACCCCTAGGAACTAGTTAGTTTTGGGCCCCATGTACCTCATATCTCGGTGTGAAGTAACCATAAAAATATTTGTTATCATGCACAAGCCACTAGTAGGGAATATAACCATAACCTAGTGGTCCCCAATAATCATCATGATAGTTTTTTAGTGTTTTCAATGTCAAACTTGGTAAATGAAACAAGGATGAAACCACTCCAGATCACTAGCATACTAGTACACATCCGCCCACCTAGATACCCGAGTTTCCCCCTTTGTGATCAAATAATTTCCACATGTGACAAAATTACACATTCACATAAGAACATTTTTTTGGTCATACACATTCAAAATAGTATCTACACATTATTTTCACCATTTATATATCTCAATAATCCATTTATAATATCTATAAAATAATTTCAAGGAACATAACCAAACTTTGCACATAAAATCCATCTAAAAGCCCTATTTGAAAAATTAATTCACACCAAAATTATCCCAAACCAGAATTTTCAGTAGGAAAACATTTTAATAAAACCATTCCATGAATTATAAAACAGCCCCAAATGGTACAACATAGAATGCACATGTAAAACACCAATTTTGACATAGAAATGGAACTTAAAAATCGATTTCTTATCAAATGCCACCAAAAATAATTTTTGTAGAAATCAAAATGAGGTAGGAATATTATAAAAATAGAAATAAATAAAGGCTAAGTCATCTAGTAGTACTTACACATAGAATCATCTACCAAGTGTGTCAAAAACACCAAATCCTTGTGGAAAAGTTCAACCGCACCACCGCTGCACCACAAGGGAGTAAAAAACAAACCTAAAACCACAATATTAGACTAAGAAACACAAGATAAAACCCTAAGAACTAAGACCTACTTTATTAACATTACAATATTCAAGATAATGGTAATAAACCCTAAGTAAATGGGAGGAATAAGAGAGGAAACTCACTTACCTAAGAAACTTTTAAGAAATCACCCTAAATACACTAGTAGTTGAATCTCCCAACAACCAAAATTTAAAGGGAGGTTAGAATAAGGATAAGGAGGTCCAGTGGGGATAGAAATGGGGAAAAAAGAGTAAAAAATGAATGATTTATGAAAGAAACAAATTACCTTTTCAAATATGGATGATTTGAGAAACCTTGATGAAGTTCACCCTAATCCCCAATGAAGATGAGACCCAAAGAGGGAAAATGGAACATGGGGGATTAGCATAGGGTTTTTTTGCTCTAGTGATAGGTGCAATGAATGAAAAATATTAAAAAAATAACGATATATAAAATAATTAAATTATTTTTTTTAAAATTGGAAATGGGCTCACGGGTTTGCCCAATTCTTTAATAAGTCACCCAAATCCACCATGGTTATGAGTTCCTAATGGGTATAAAAGGACATGGGGGTTTGAATAGGTCATGAAATTCCAATTAGGAGGCGGAATCAATGAAAATTTTTAAAAAAATGAAGGAGTTATAAAAGAAACAATTTTTTTAAATCTGGAAATGAGATCACTTTTTGGACCAAATCATGATGTAACCACCCCTTTCTCCAAAAAATGTCTTGGAAACCCCTAAAGAAAATAATAATAATAGAATTTAATGAAAAATAACATTAAAATAAATCATATATGTGTCAATGGAAGTTCTAAAATCCAATACTTCTAAACCAAAATTAGGGAATACATGGTTGTACAACTAATCCGGAACCACATGAATGTAGAGGTGGTGTTGGAGGCCATATGAGATGCGAGGGAGGGGTAGTAGTGAGGTAGGATGAGTAGCATGAGGACCTGAGTGTGGACATGGTAACAAATGAGGCATGAGGAGAGGGATCCCGAGGCATGGGAGGTAGATGATGAGGTGGGGAGTGGAGTAAGGGAGGGTGAGGGAGTTGGAGAGAGAGGGAGCCCGAGCAAGAGGTAAAGGATGGTACGACGAGGAAGAGGACAAGAAGTGGTGGAGGTAGGTTTTATCGAAGGGAGGACTGTTCAAGAGGGAGGGAGGGGGGATATGTTAGGATAATTTTTTTAGGCTTCTGATTAGGATGTCTCTATTGATACCCAATTGAAACCGCTAATGGTATATTCCCATTCCATAGGGCTCAAAAACTCTAATTTCTAGTAGTATATTCACAGTGGAGTACAATGGTAAATAATAACAACCATGAATCACCTGAATGAATACTAAAGTTACATTAGATGAAAATAATAAAATAGAAAAAATTGTCATAAACATTAACCAGTATCATATACAAAATGATGATAATGTCATGATGCTATAAACAAATTGGGGAATACAAGGGAATGTAGCAGCAAACATACAATAGGACCATGCTATAAAAAAAATACAAAATACAAAAAAATATCTCTAATATAATCACAAGAACAAGATCAGTCTTCTACTATTATACTCTATCCCAATATAGAAAATAAATAATCAATAGTTGGGTGCTTTGATTTGTCCCCATCTGCATCCATGAAGTCTGTCTGGGTACCAATCGGAAGACCGCACTGGGTGTGAGTAAAACTCAGCAGGCCACCACCAATGGTGTCTAGAACTATCCATCATATTATTATAAAAAGAAGTAGTGTAAAGGTAATAATAAAATTTTTAAATGGTATACATAATACCCATATAGGTCTGGGATCCCAATGAGACACTCATATGATAATTACCACTTCATCCTAAGATGAAATATCTCTGAGTGTATATTAATTATTATTTAATTTATAGTATAGGCTCCGGAATTGTGGCTCATAGCTGAGGAATCTCTAGGTGATGATATTAATATAAGGGATCTATAAGTCAGACAATTTTTATGACTTAACTATGGAAGTAAAAGAAAGAATCCATGTATCTAAAGCGTTGAATGAATCTAAGCATGTTATTTGAATTGGAAGACATGTCATCTAATTAGTTCCAATGATGACCCAATCCATGGAATTCCACACATTATACCCATTTATCACTTCTAGTGTACTATAAACCCATTAACCTATAACAATATCCATGGAATTCTATATAGAAACATAGTTATCACGGAAGTAGTGGTATAATGGTATTTCTCTCTAAGACCATATATGGTATTTTATGGAAGGAACAAATTATTGCCTGCTGCATAATATAAATCCATATACTCAGTCCATGGTATTACATACAAGAATCCATGTTTCTCCCACAGAGTAGTATATTCCATTTATAATTTATTTAATTCAATATGGATGAGGTTCCTATCTAAGCCATTCTAATTTGGAACCCATGTATATCCCTTTTCATGAAATACAAAATTCACATGAAATATAAGTCTATCCATGCCATTTAACAATTCACTTACATAAGTTGGACATTCATTTATAAGTAAGGACTCAAGCATTATGTTTAAGGAAATAAAAGGGGTAAAGATCATGGTCTTACAATTTAACTTTCATTTAATTCATATAAAAATTCATTTATTTTATTTTTAGCATCCCAATTAAAAAGGGGAAGAACACATTAGAAGGGTGGTTTGATTTCACAAACAAGGCATGATCATTTAAGATGATTAGAAAATTCATTCCAAAGGGTTTGTTCAATTTGAGTTCACTTACCCCCATTTGTATAAAGGGTCTCATGGGTCATATAAGTCAATGCTTAGAAATTTAATTAAAAAAAGACAAATTTTAATAGGTGGTAAACAAAAGGCCTGACACATGGCACAATGACACAAAATATAAGAAACTAAACATTTAGGGAAAGTAAATGAACCACACACCTTACATCAGTAGTAGAATCCTCATCCAGTATCAGTCTCCAATAATAGATAGAGTGAGAAAAATCAAAGAGATAGAAAAATTATCTGAATATAGGGAATATTATCTTGCAATAATATAATGTCAAATATGACAAGATAAACATATTAAAGAATAAAAAGGAATCACAGACTTACCATTGGCTATCCAACATGATGATCACTAGTCAATTTCAAGCTTATATGAAAGGTATCACTTAAATCCTAGGTATAAGAGGGAGAGATCTATCCACATGTGGCTACTAATATGTAAAAGAAGGATTAAGGATGTTTGAATTTTAAGGGGAAAGGGGGAAAATGGCCATTTTACACATTTTATGAGGGTTCACGGTTTGGACACATCATTGACCAAACCCTACACCAACCATGTGCCACCATTTTCTAAGTGTAATACCCCATCACATGACTAGGCACACTATTTTTGAAACCATGCACAACCTCTTCATTATTACTATCCATGTTTTCCACCCCTAACATGATTATGAGTAAAGATAAACAAAGTTTGTTCCAACTATGCTCCACAAAACTGAAATCTATTTCGGTTTTTCCATTACCATGTGGACTCCCTTGTATGGTTAGACTAATTATTCTACTTCTTTACAGGGCCACACGGTTGAGTCACATAGTTAGTACCGACCATGAACCAACCATGCACCTTTACATGATTCTCTAAAAAATAAAACTCGGAGCTCTAAACAAGCCCCGAATTATCCTAAACCCTTCATTGGTCCCTTAAGAGATATTTCAAGGGAGAAATATGTGTTTTAAAATAAAAATTTAATGATCCAAACCTTATTGAAGATATTGAATCTTACAACCTACCCTCTTGAAAACAACTCATCCCCAATATTCTCTGAGGGTGGTTAAGGATCATCTGAAAAGAATTCCAGACACTAAGAATGTACATTTGAATCTCTCTCCAATGTATCATCCTATACCGAAACATGATTCCATAACACCCAAACTGGAGAAAATGACCTTCATCGGTGAGACTTTGTGCTCTGATCAATGGTAAACATTAAATAATCCTCGAAAGAAGCATCAATATCTAATTCCACATCATCAGGATTGAGAATATGTGATGGGTATAAATAGTGATGATGTAATTGGGAAACATTAAAAACATCATGCATATTCCTATATCTCTTAGGGTGATCTATTTGATAAGCCACTGGTCTGACCCTCTATAAAATTTTTAAAGGTTCAATGAATCAAGGTGATATCTTACCTTTCCGCCTAAACCGTCAAAGCCCCAATCTAGTAGAAGCACCCAAGACAACTCGATATCCAACCGCAAACTCCATAGTTATTTGAAGATGATTATAATATTACTTATTCATGTCATTATTTCTATCCATGCACTTCCTAATATGATGTACATACTTTGATGTTTCCTAAATGAGATGAGGTCCCTGTAGTGTTACCTCACCCGCCACTAAACAACATAGGGGTGAATGGAATGAACTACTGCATAAGTCCTCATATGGATACATCTACATAATCTTTTTAAATATATTATTATAATCAAATTCAGCAAGAGGCTATTTTTTCGCCCAATAACTGTGAAAATCAAGGGATCATTCTCAGAGAAAGTCCTCTATCACATGTATAGTACCCTTAGACCGATTGATAGTCTTAGGGCAGCAGAATATTATCAGGAGCACTATAAACCTAGATTGTTCTATAATACCTACTGAAACTACAACATAAACCAGGAATACCTATATAAAATGATGGTATGTGTAACTCTATTATGGAGTATCATCTCCTAGACATAAATCCTCGCAAACTCATCCACTACATAGGTCTCCAAAATAAGAAAGATGTGGGTAACCTTTTTAATCATGTCCTAGATAACTCATACCACATCACAACCCCAAGGTGAATTCAATAAGCCAATAATGAAATACATAGTGAAACAATATCATTTCTATTCCGAGATAGGCAATGACTATAAAAGTCTCACTGGTCATTAGTGTTCCACCTTTACCTCTTAAGAGGTGGAACATCAAGTAACAAACCCTGCTATATTATTTTTTATCTATGACCACAAATACTAACAACATAATTCATGATTCATCTTGGTATCATTGGGATATAATTCTCAAGTATAGGAATGAGAATCTCACATAAACTCATCTCATCTGTTTTTTGGAACCATGAGACACCCATGAATTCACAAGAACTCATCCCCATCAAGGACCCAACCAGGAGGTGTGTCTTCACCTAAAACACTCTCCCTTTGGACTAATCCCTCATGATCATAAAAATTCATCATCTTCATTTTAAAAAGTAGTTATGATTTTATTGACAATTATTTGAGTACATGCTTTCTATAATGGTCCTACACATATCAATGCATCTCAAAAAATAAATCCACCATCAACTATTAATCGTGTACCATAAAGAACTTTCTTATAAGTCTTTTAGCTCATATATTCATTATCTAAATTTCCTTTTTCCAGTTTATTTGAAATCTCAAAGTTAAAAGGCTATAGTTATTCGACCCACCTTCATTTTTTGACATTTAAGTCATGCTGAGTGAATATGTATTTGATTATTTTGTGATCCATGTATTCAAAAAACTTATCTCTAACAAGATAATGCCTCAAATAATTCCAGTATTGAACCATAATGGCTAGCTTAAGGTTGTTCATTGGGAAATTCCACTCATGAGGACTCAAATGAAAATGCACATATGCCACAACTCACTTCTCCTACATCATAACTTCTCTTAACCTGATGCCTGATGCATCATATTAAAATGTATATCTTCTACCTTGGTCTAGAAGAATAATGATTGATGTTAATTTCAAACTTCTTTTAAACTATTGAAATCCTTTCTCCCAATCATTTATCCATGTAAATTTGATAACCTTCTTGATTAATCCCATAAGCAGTGTTACAATACATGTAAAATCTTGAATAAGACTACTATAATATATAGATATTCCCATGAAACTCTTAATTTAAAATAAATTTATAGGATACTCCTAGGAAATCATGGATCTCACTTTTTCTAGGTCCATAAATACTCACAATTATGGTATAATGTGACCAAGGATGTGAAATTTATCAATCCATAAGTGGAATTTTGTGATTTTAGGAGAAAACATATTCTCATTTAGTGTACTCAATATAATGTCAGGGAGATTTTCATGATCAAGTTAATTATGATAATACACTAAGATATCATCCATAAAAAACACACATAAAGAATCTAGGTATGGGTGGAAAACCCAATTCAGTAGGTCTATAAAAACACCCGACACATTAATGAGTCTGGAAAACATAGATAAATACCCATTCAATCTATATCTACCACAAAATGTGGTAGGTGGTATATCTGAAAGGATGAATTATACCCGATGATATCCCAAACTCAAATAAATTATTTAGAAAAATAAATCTTCTTATAACTATTTGAAAAGGTATTCTATAAAAGGTAGTGGATACAGGTTCTTAACCGTAAGATGATTCAGTCATCGGTAATCCATGAAAACCATTATGGTCCCATCCACCTTCTTGAAAAGAATCACGAGTGAACCCAAAAGAGAAGTATTGGGTCATATAAACACTTTGAATTTCATGTCCTCTAACTAATTATTGTGTTCTTGAGGCTTAGTAGGATCCATACTGAAAGGAGGAATAGATACCGGTGCCACTTCTAACACTAACTCAATAGTAAACTCCACTGATCTCATGGGAGGTAACCTATAGAAGTTTTTAGAGAATACATACATGAAACAATCCTCTATAATAGTAAATATTGTATATTGTTTTCCCAAATCCACTCAAAAAAGGATAGAAATTTGGGTTGTCACTTCACCCAAACCACAATTCTCAGGTTTAGATCATCTTTCTTGGACATCCCATTCACCTTGGAATACATAGTTATTACCCTTGGGCAGTGATAAGACACCCTATGATGATAATAGTCAATATGGGATCAATAGGTAACCAACCATTCTATTTTAGGAATGATTTAAAATCCAATAATCTTTAAGATATAGAGTATCTATAAGAAACACTAGATTCCAATATCTAGGGGCAACTAACTTCATTGGCATAATTTTTCCGATTGTAATCCCAACAGAGTATCAAGGGAAATCACTCTAATTTTTTTTATCTCAGGACCATGAATTTTCATGATATAAACATATATAATTGAATGATAAGTTACCATATCAAATAAACCAATTACTAAATTCAAGGCTACTAAAATCATACAATGAACCATAGATGGTCTATCACCCTGCTCCTTTGGTATATGATGTAATATTTTTATCGGGCCTAGTTTGGGTTCTTGAGATAAAACCTTGCTAAACCAAGAAGGATGAAACTACTAGTATTGAATATATGAAGTCTAGATACAAAAACCTCTTACACCTCTTTAGCCTGATCTAATGGTAGTTCTTCAACTCCCTGCATTATGGAGAGATGTTGATCCTACTCCAAAACTGGGAGTCAATGTTGATCCCTTTTTACTGGACATTGGGGGAAAGGCCCTAAAATACCACTTAAGATGAAACATCTTCACATAAACTAAATATATTACTAGGTCCTTAATACACCAGGGATTTGGGTTTCCATGCCTACCAGATTGACGATATACCAGATGGATACCTGGATGCATGCTCTAACTACTGCTTCCCCTACGAGAAAAATCAAAATGGTTATTTCTACCACTGGATGAACTAACACCCTATCTATGAACTAGAACACAATTCCCTACACTCTCTATTTGCCTTAGGTTATGCTTAAAGATGAAGGGTTAGTTAATTATTTTATAAATAGACTTTAGATGAAAAATATTCACTTGTGATTGGATGTACTGACTAATCCTATACTTAAATCACCTTTCATTGGTAAATTAGCCACCACAATGTATAGTAATGAAATGTTGGAGCTCTGTAAAATGAGATGAATAGTCCATAATAGACATATTACCCTACTGAATGTGCATAAACTCCCCAAATCATTCAAATCTCATCATTTTCAAAAAAAAGTAACCATAAAAGGCAGTCCAAAAGTCCCTCCTGAAAATGTATTGCTGTTGACATACCTGATTTAGAACATAACCTAAATTATTGGAAGATCCATCAAGTTCATAAATGGAGATCTTGACCTTTATTTCTATAGGAGTCTATATATTCTCAAGGATCGATAAAATAGCCTTTATCCATGAATCATAATCTTGGGGGCCACTATCCCAAAAGAAGTTTGGTAGATTTTTCTATTGAAATTCTCATTTTAACTCTTCCCTTAAAGGGGATTGTTGCATATCTCCCTGTATAGTCTTTTTAAATCACAGGAAACCCTCTCAAAACAGAGTTTTAGTACCCATATCATTTATAATAGGAGCTACCGAAAGTGGCACCATAGGAGGTAATACTAGTGGTGTAGGTCCCACCTCATATAGAGCATGGTAACCACCACATTAATGCCATTTTAACATAGGTTTTCATTTAGATATATATATATAATTCCAAACACACACCTCAAAACGAGTTCTGATCTTCAAATTAAGGAATAAGATGGGTACAAGACCTTTCTATATAAGATTTTATATCCATTTTACTACTCTTAAATCCAATTCTAATTAATTTATAATATCATAGTGGAATATAAGATACAGTACCAACACCCACTACTAATGTCAGGTCTAGGTTATGGTATCATATCCTATAACATAGGTCCTAAAAAATGGAGTGTCAATTTCTTGTTATAGAAGAAAACAACCTTTAAATTGAAATTGAAACCCCCATTTAGTGGAAACCATTCCATTAAATAATTACAATTCATTAATTTTATAAATGTATATTATTGTCCAGTTTGGTGAATTACCACTTCCAAGTTAAAAAAAACTATTATTTATAAGTTTCAATTAGAATTTCAAGTAACTACAACCAATTCAATAAATTTATTTCATTTTTTAGATATAAAAGTTTATGTATAAGGTTTAAATATATGAATCACCATTCCCAATTTATAAAGATCCATACCTTTTATAAATTGAAATTGGAAACCATTTAATTGAAACCACAAATGTTTCATCCCCTCGAACTAATGGTTCATGGCTCAAACATTTCATAATTAGACAGTTGAGGTTCCACCATTAAGATATATGGGAAAACAAAATCTATATTGATGAATAAACATTAATTTACCAATTATTTACCTTTATTCAAGAAACATTAGTCGAATTAAAAATATAAAAGTCATGGAACTAAAACATTTTGTAGGAAATTCACACATTAACATAAATAAGGAATGACATATGTATGATATATAAATCCTCAGTTCCTATAAAAATGCATTGAAAATAATTGTTTTCTATACTGGGTGAATGGTAAAAGACAATACATAACAATAATGAATGCCACAAATCATGTGTATACCCAATGGTGAAAATAATACTACTATAATAGGGGAAAATTGAAACAAAAAATACCTTCCCATAATGAATGGATTTCTCCCTATAAGTGGGTTAGATACTCCAAAAAACAGTCTCATTGATGAAATCAAACATGTCCTAGTCTCCTCTATACTATCCAAAAATAGTAAAATAAAGGAAAAGATATTTGGATTCTAGTTGTCACATCCCAACCTGATTCACTCTATAACTATAACTAGACTTGTTTGTGACCTAGACTCAAGTGCACATCCTCGTATTCCATAAGTGTATAATAAGAAGTGAGGATCTATGATGGTACTGTAGGGAAACTATAACCTCTTTATCATAGTTGAGCACAATGATAAATAATAATAATCATGAAGTAGAGTAATGAATAATAAAGATACAATGGAAGAATATCATCCAATAGAAACAAATGAATTAAACAAAAAACAATATCATATATAAACTGATTATAATGTCATGATTCTATAAAAAAATTGTGGAATACCAGGGAATAAGGTAGAAAACATACAAAAAGTATATGCTAAACAAAACAAACAAGAAGTCCAGGAACTATCTCCAATAACATGATGAGAACAAGCTCAATCCTTTACAACTTTACTCTATACTAGTATATGAATCATGCATCCATAGTTAGAAGTTTCCCTCTATCCCTACTTAAATCCTTTTAAGTCTGTCTGGGTACCAATCAATGGTCTAAACATGGCATGTGTAAAACTTAATAGGCCACCACCAGGGGTTTCTAGAACTATCTAGCATTGGATTATAAAATGAAATATTTTGAAGGTAATTATAATTGTAGTAAATTAAATGCATAATACCAATTGTGTTTTGAGAATCTAATGTGACACTCATCTGAGACTACCTTCTTTGGCCTAAGATAGAATGTCTCTAATTTTCAATTAATTGTGATTTAATTTAAATTATTAGAGTAGGTACTGACACTAATAGTCAAGGAATACCTATATGATGATATTCATATAAGGGATTTACTAGTCGCATGGAATTTAAGGATTAACAGTGAAAGTACAACAAGATAGTCATGTATCTAAACCACTATCAGAATTCAAGTATGTTATTTAACTTGGATGAAATTTCATTTAATTTTTTGGATTCCTGATCCTGTCTAAATAATTCCACACATAAAACCCATGTATCACTCTAGGTTTACTATAAATCCATCAACTTATGAATCGATCCATGGAATTTCATATAGGAACCCAGGTATCGGACTAGGCATGGTATAATGGAATTTCCCTTTGAGCCTGTCTAAGGATTTCCATGGAGGGAGCCAAGTATCACCCATGGCATAATAAAAACCTATCTTCCTGGGGATCCCATCTATGGTATTCCATACAATAATCCAAGAATCACCAAAAACATAGTACAATTCCATTTATAATTTATTTAACACAATATGATCAAAGATCCCATCCAAGGCATTCTGGGTTGGAACCCATGTATCGCACTTGGCATGTACATTTCATTTAACAATTATTATACTTAAGCTAGTAATTCATTTATAATGAAGGCCTCAATCATGGAGTAAGAGGAAATTCAAGGGCCAAGGTGAATGGTCTCACTATTTACCTTATATTTAATTCATTTAAACATTTCATTTAATTTATTTTTAACATCCCAATTAAAAAGGGGTATAATAGTACATATCAAGGGAGGTTTGATCTCATAAGAAAGGCATGTACATTTATGAAAATTATACAAAACATCCTAAATAGATAGTTCTATTTGAGGTCATTAACCCCTATTTGTATAACATGTCTCACAAGTCATGTAGGTTAAGGACTACATATTTAAATAAATAAGGACACATTTTAAGAGGCGATGTAAGTGAGTTTTGGTAAGTGTCACAATTCCCCATAATATAATAAACTAGGAATTTATGTAAATGTACTATACCACCAACCACACACTAGTAGTAGGCTCCTTATCCTGTATCAGCCTCTAATCCAGGATAGAACCCGAGAAATTAGAGAGATAGAAAAATACCATTAAAATAGGTAATATTAGATATAATGAATATAAAACTATATGTGGAGAGAGAAATAATGAAAATAATAAAAAGGAATCATTGAATTAGCATTTTCTATCCAATGTGATGAATGATGGTTGATTCCGAGATTTTATGAAATATATACCTCAACGACTAGGTATAAGAGAGAGAGTGATCTATGTGTGTGGAAAATGATGTAAAAAATATGAAGGAAGAATGATTTTTAATTTTAAGGGGAAAATGAAAAAATGGTCATTTTATACATTTTAAGTGGGAGCAAAGTTTTTCTATATGGTTGGACAAATCATGAGCCAACCAAGTGCCACTATTGTCTATGTGGAACACCCCTACCCAAGCATAGATGCATGGTTTAAAAAACCATACATATCCTATTCATGATTATTTTACAAGTTGTATACCCCCTCACATGAAAATGTTCATAGTTAAAAAAACTGTTCTCCAAAAATTATCAAAATTATTATAATTTATTGTAGGTTTTTCACGTCCACACGAACTCCCTCACGTGGTTGTTTTACACGGTTAGTACAAACAACGAGTTAACCATGTACCTCTACATACTTCTCAGAAAACAGAAGAAGCTCTAAGATCTAAACAACCTCTAGAATATCTTGAACCCTTCCTTGGTCCTTTAATACACAATAAAAGGGTAAAATAATTGGTTTAAACTGAAAATTAAAGTATTTTGACCACATAGAAAAATTAGGATCTTATAGATCACTCTTTGAGATTAATATAACATCAAAATTGATATTATGATAAGATGAATGGAAAAACCAACTGATAGTTGTAATAGTAATCAAAACAATATAATTAATTTATTATGATTTAATGTATTTTTTCAGTGAAAAACTCAAACATGTTAATTTATTTATGTCCACTAATGCATAAATGGGTCAATTATATTAGTTTTATAACATCAGTTTAGAAGTGATGTCATGGAAAATGACATAATTTTTTTTTAATGTGGATTTATATGAATTATGTGTTTTGTTCCATTGGATTAAATTTATTTATATACCATTGATTTCTAAACCACATTTATTAGGTTTGATATATACATGTATTATTCTAATTACATATTTTTTATCTACTGCATGCCTTATGTAATAATATCCTTATAATATTTTTTGCATCTATTGGATATATTAGTCCTCAATATAATGAGAGTATTTATATATCATGAAAATATACTTGTAGACATGTCTTATGATCTAGACACATTAGTTTATAAGGAAAAAGAATATGTCTAGTTATCAGGTGTTGTGGCCTATAAGCATTGTGAATTTTTCTTATGAAGTGTGCACTTTGTGATCACCATGAGAGGATATCATGATGAAAAACCCACAATAGGAATTTTATGTAATATGTTTCATTGAAAATTTCATGTACTATGTGAAAAAATCACCAAAAATAATTTCATGTATTATTGTTGGAGTAAGTTCCTTATAACTAATAAACTATTTTTAATTTTTATTACTAGAATGTTAATAAATATCATATCACATGATGAGTTTTATTTTCATAATATTATAATGAAAATGTTCTTGTAATATTTGTCACATCAAAAGGTTATAATAGTTTCATACTATCATGAGAAACTTGAAATGTTTTAATAATATTAATAAGCATTAATCAGATGTTATAGATGATATAGTTTGACATGTAACATATGATGTTTTTACTATCTAATGACTGGTGCTCGTAATAATACTAGGCATATTCAAATGAAGTTTCACACTTGATAATCTTCAAGATGATAGGATATGAGGAGATATTTTTCAAAAGGAATTCTACATTTTATATGTGTCATTGTACATTCTTGTTTATAAACATGTGTATTGGTTATTAGTCTTGAGATTATTATAAATTTATATCATGAATCATATACTTTGATGTATTATAAAAAACTATGATGATATATACTCACATCAAAGTAGAAATTTTTGGGTGCATTATAAGTGATATGACACTATTTGAATAAGTTAGTCAATAATTTGTCTCTTCGGAGTCAGTGGGAGTTGATATCTACGAACCATTCATTGAAGTGGAATTATTTGATTATGTCCATGGAAATGGAAGTTTATCGATGAATTCATTTCAGGTGGTTATCAAGCATATTTATATATGACATGAGTATGCAACCGAATTAAAGTGATATTGATACAAAGAGATTATATTATATAATAAGAGTTTCTATGAGGGTTAATTAATGTGTTTTTAGATTTTAATCATTGAATTTAGGTCAGTTTTTCTAATTCCATTAGAAAAGAGGCCTACAGGGTCACATACTAAGTGTATCTAGAATGTTAGTTAAATTTTATTTGAATCTAATATAAAAAATAATCATTATTCATGTATTATGGTTTAATAATTATTGTATATGGGTTTATCACATTTATTCAATAATGATTTATTCGAGTTAGAATATATATGGGTTGAATATTTAGAAAATATTTATTCTTTATCTTGTGAATATAATATACATTTATTTATTGAATGAATAATATGATGATATTTATTTACTGAAATATTTATTTATCATTCAAGGGACGATAAATTCCAATCGGGTCTAATGATTCGAGTTTTGAGCCCTATGAAAATGATGTATTTTGTTTAATATAATTTAAATAAATATTGATTTATTTATTAAATAAATTATATTTAAATATCCTTGATTTAGAGCATGTCATGAAATATAATGTTTATATATATATATATCTATGTTTATTTATTAATAAACATATATATAGGTATATATTATTATATATTTAAATAAATATTAATATATAATTTATATAAATAAATATAAATATATTTATATATACAGACTCACAATAACAAATATATATACATGTAAACACACACACACACACAAATATATGCACAAACCTATACTATAAATGTTTTTAAAAATAATTATATAAAATATATAAATATAGGAATAAATATATGGATAAAAAATTTGTTTATAATAAGAAATTATGATAGGGAAGTGGTAAGGGTGTTCTTTTTTGCATATATAGGCCCTAGGTTCAAATCCTTACAGGAATATACATGTATTACATGAGCAGGGGTAGTGGTTATTGTGGGTGAGCACTGATAAAGAGGTGTTCATTAGGTGTAAGGGATGCGACTGGCTTTGATAAATGGGGTGGTGGTGGGTCGTAGTGGTGTAACACCTCAAATAATATGATTTTTTTATCTTTATCAATTATTTTTTAATGCTGATAAAACTTTCACAGATAAAGAAAATTTTTATTAGAACTAAAAAATGTACTAACAAATGCTTCTTTATATTAATTATTTTTATAGTGTTGATAGTGTGTGCCTTTATCAGTGCTTTCTTTAGCGCTAAAAAAATCATTCATCTTTCAATGTCACCATCAATATCAATGCTTTTTTAGAATAAATTAATTTTTTTAGCACTGATAAAAACCCAATTTTTAGTAGTGTTACTAATTATTAACCCTCTAAATGTAATATAAATTATATCATTTTATAAAATATAGACATTTATGCACATAATAGAATCTACCAAAGAATTATCTCCAAGACCAAGAGTGATCTTCTTATGAAATATCTCAATAATAAAGAAAAAATAATCCATATCAGCTATCTCAATTCTAGGATAATAAGAGAATATTTCATCTAGACTAGGATAATAATTATTACAATAAAAATTAAATGACATATGGTATTATGTAACTCTATGCAATGACTTAAAATACTGTTGAAGATGTACTGACATTCATGAAGTGTGCGTGAATACCTTCAGGGTAATTGTTCTTTAGATTATTCACATCCATAATGTGGCTAATAGAGTGACTATCAATTTTATCATCAATGGGAAAAAAATTATCAGGCTAAGAGATTTTTTTATAATTAATTATCAATTATCTGTGAAAATATTCTCAATATGAATATTCCTAGTTTCTATTCATCTATTTCTAATGATTTATTTAAATAAACCAATGATAAACCTTATTGTTAATAAGATAAACTGATTTCACAATGTATTGAGACCTTTAAGTTGTATCCGAGAAACCACATATCAATTAATAATTATTTATTATTATTTAATTTATTTTGACATTTTTTGTTAGTATAAATTTTTAGTTTTTGATTATTTAATTCAATAGTTAAGATAACATGATCATTATGTTTAGAATAGGTGAATAATAGATGATGAATACTCAGAGATCCCATCCAGAGGATGTGAGGATTCTTACTAAAGTAAATGATTATGACTAATTATTATTATCTAATCATTGGTGACAATAAAAGTGTCTCCCTTCCTACCATCCTCTCTAAGCTTCCCTCCCTCCGCATATCACTATGCAATATTATCATTATAAGGATTAATTTTTCACATTCCTTCCATTAAAATATTAACCATTAATTATTTGGATATCTATAATCATTGAAATTCCACCCTCTATCATTTCCTCTCAGTGTATATAAAATCAATAAATTTAGGGTTGGTCACTAAATTCATATTCCATTTAAGTGAAGCTTTATTTACTTATAACTATTTTGTAAGAATAAATCAGTGGAAAATAAAAATCCTATACTCATTTAGATATATACACTATCATATTTTTAATGAGAATGAATGTTTATATAAACTAATTCAATTATAATTTTTAAAAAACATGTCATATTGGTAGATAAATTATTATAATTCATAAAAGATTTAGTTTCTTGTCTTGGGAATCATCTAATGTTAATGTGTATAATTGAAATTATCAATGTTGTTTATAAAACTTAGCAAAGAAATAATTAAAAAAAAACTAATTTATTTCAAATTTTTGAAAAAAATAACTATATAAATGCTGTAAAAACTATATCTATATGAAATAACAAAACAAATAAACATAAAAAATAATTTAATTTTTGATAACATATATAATTATTTTCTTTTATATGTGAAATAAAAATATTATATAAGTTTATTTATAAATTTTAAACATAATACAATAACAAGGGATCCATGTATGATGAACTAATATAAAAGGATCCATTAGTGATCACCAAAATTATTTAATAAAGGCCTATAGTTTCTTCCTAAGGACCACCAAATATCGATCTCTTTTGGAAAATCATTATTTGTAAGATCGATCTCTTTTTACAGGTATTTATCCATTTTAGTTTTCCTTTTGTTCTTGGTTGGGAAAGGGTTTGATTTTCATTGGGAGTATTCAAAGGTGGTTTGGATATTTAAACTATAATTTTTGAATGAAAAACAGTTTGTAGAAAATTTACATTCTATGTTAATGGGTTACACGACATGTAGATTTTTATCCAGGATGAAATAACCCAAGATTAGATTTTTTTTGGCGTAAACTATTAAAAATAATTACATTATCTGTAATGGAATTACACTCCATGTAATTTCCCAAGAAGAAAATTAAAAATTTTAGTGCAATTTATTTTGATTCTATTCATTCACACATCCTTCCTTCATAGATTTGTGTTTAATACACAGTAAGCCTTTTTTTCTTTATTTTTTTCTTTTCCCCATTCCTTTTATGAACAGGTGGAATCTTTTGACCATTTTTGGTTTCATGAATTAAACTTAATCCTAATTTTTAGTCCATATCTCTTGAGACTTTGTTAATTTGTCCATCTTATATAAATTGAGGGTTGTGGTTGGGAAAGAGTTCATTAATGATCATGAGGTAGGTGGTCTAAACGGTAATTCCCATATTCTCGAGTTAATTACATGTTTGTAATTTTGAATTTTCAATTTCCATGATTAGGTAATTGCATCATAATTTAAATTTATAAAATTGATTTGTCATGTGGTAATTGAACGGGTTGAACATGGGTCAATTGGAATTGTTTGAATTGTGGTCATGAAATTGATGGGTTATTGGGATTATGAAATTGGTTGTTTAATGTGAATATGAATTGTTTAATGATGGTAATTAAGGGATGGTTGGATTAACCTTAAAGGGTTAATGGATTAAATGATTAAAAGTTGATGAATGGTTTAATGGTGAATTGTTCATATTATTCCTTGTGATTGAAGTGTTGAAACATGATTGTTTTGATAATTGAAATGGTTTACCATAACGTGAAATGTTGACAAGATGGTTAATTATTATTAACCTTGATAAATGTGATATAAATTAAATGTGTGATTGAATGATAAATGGGGTGGGGGACAAGGACTAATTCTCCAAATACCCACAGGGTGCTAGACATGACATTCTAGGAAAAAATTCTTGCATGTGAATATTATTATATGGGATATGGATTGATGATTTAAATACCCATGGGGTGTGGTATAGTGAATGATGCTCCAAATACTCATGGTGTGCAAGACATGACATTCTACTACTATGAGATTGTCATTAGACTATAGTTCCAAGTGGTTGTGCTATGAATTGAAATAAAATGGACAATAAAATCCTATGTTATAATGAATTGCGATTATCCATGTGATATACCTTGGGGATGGTTCTGAATCTGGTATGGGCCAAAGTGTGTATTGGTGGTTTGGGTGTCATCGTGAATATGAGTAAATTATGTGGTTAATTAAAGAATAATTGAATTGGTAAGATTCTTACTTAACATTTGTAATTTATTATTAATATAATTTCATACACTATTTTGACCGGATATTGTTTTAGATTCTATTGATGGTGAACTAATAAGTTTGAATAACACCTACTTATTCTCCCTGATTAGTTGTTAAATAAACTTTGTGTTTATAGGACAAGATAATGGAAGAGCCCTATGATAGATGGATGAGTTGGGATAGAGCACAGATTAGGGAACCTGACATGATGTCGGGACCCTCTTGGGAGTGTTCAATGTACTTATTTTTGGTTTTACATTAGATAGTTGGCACTGATCATGGAATGACATATATACTACCTCAGTTGCGGATATTGTTTCATGTATTGGTTCATCACGTGATATTGGTCTATATTGGTTATTGATTATTATCACATGGTTATTTCATATTTACTTTCGTTTTTGAGATACTTTGATAAATAGGGTATAGTCTCCCCCTATTTTGTTAGACCCTCACTGCTTGTCGGAAGCCTCTGACATATGGGGAGGTGTGCTTGAAGTCATGTGGCCAACTGGATTGGGGCACCGAAATGTGGAACCTAGGTCGATACGTCAAAAAGTTGTATCAAAAGTGTTTCCTTTATTTTATTTTCATGTTTCTTCTTATTTGGGAGTGTTATACAAGAGGTTAGGATGAGTCATGCCTTAGTTTAGAGCTCAGAAATGGGAGTATCTAACCCATGTGCATATATAATATCCAAGTAACTAGGGTGGGATTATTGTTATTGATGTGTGTTGTTACATTTGAATGTTATTTCACCTCAAGTGATGCACTTATTGTGTGATGTTATTTGTTTCCAATATTTGAAAGATTTGACCCATGTCTTGGTATGTAATGATAGTTTTGTATACACGCATCATTATAGGCACTTATGATTTAGTGTGATATACATCATTTTAGGCACACATGAAAAACATGGTTGTGGGTGAGTTGTTTAAATGAAAAATGTGCCTAATATGACAATGAAAATTGTAAATGATGTTAAATGTGGTAAATTGAAATGGAAAATGAGTGTATAATGAGAAACCTGAATAATTATAATGTGTTTAACCCATGTTATCCATGATCTAGATGGGGGATGGTTGAGGTTAGTGATGGTGCCTCAGTTTTGATCATGTGAAGGAAAATGGGGGATGCCGTATTATGGATTATGGGAATCTCTCTTGTGAAAATATTAACATTGTTTAATGTTTCAAAAGAAATGTGTTTGTAATTATAGATATTTTTCTCCATGACAAAGCTTATTTATAGGATTATGGGAGTAAATGGCTAGAAATATGCCTCTAGTAGTGGAATCTGGGGCTCCGATAGTTATGGGTCTGGAGTCCGGAGATCAGTTCCATGAGAACTTTGTTCTCTTTATGTAGTTTATGGAGAGATACTCAAGAAGGGTTATGAAAAGTATGTCATAACTAACATGGTAGTTTTAGTTTCATCACCCTCATACATTCATTGAACAAGGTTGGCCTAAGGTGGCTTAGTTCTGGATTGAGTCTATCTAGAATATTATTTACCAATTAGATAGTCATATTGAGAAGAGAGTCAAACTAGATTCTTATATGTTATGTGGTCTAGTGAAATGTTTATGGAAATCTAGGATTGGTATGTGCAGATTTAAAATATGGAGTTAAAGGAATTTTATGTTAATTTCTTGGATCACTTTTAAACTGAGACATTGATACATGAGAGGGAATCAAAGTTAATGATGCAGACCCATGGGAGTATATCTATGATGGACTATGTTGTTCACTTTACCGATGTAAAATGCTTTGATCAAGCATTGACAGTGGATGAGACAACTAGAGAAAGAAATTTTTTGGATGGGATTAAATATGAGATTAAGTACTAGGTTAACATCCTTCAGTTATATAAGTTTACCAAGGTGGTGGATGAGAATATCATATCTGAAGGGAACCTAAAGGAGGCTTCCAGTGGAAGATAGGTGGTATCTTCTTGATGACCAGGAGTCACATACTCATAGAGTAGAAAGTATCACTTTATGAATGTTGACCAGAGAAGTGAATTAGAGTTCCAAGGGGAATGGTTAGTTACTCAATACCTTGCTTGACCATTTTCCACTGGTTTGGTAGGTTGGGTCACTTTCATTCGAATTGTCCCCCACCACCGGTAGGGTACCAAACATGTGGTGGGATGAGACATCTACAAAGATTTTTTAAGAACCTATGATAGATGGGTAATGAAAGATGATATAGGTAGAATCATAGTTTTGGAAGGGTATTCCACCCCATATGAGTTAGGAAGTTATAGTTTTAATAGCCATGGAGGTCGAGTAAGTGGATGTGGTAATTTTTGGAATGAGTGCTCACATCAGTAGAGTGGTGTAGCTCAGGGGACATAGAATACAACACAAAGAAGAGGAGCATGAAATATTCATGCAGTTCAACCTGCACTTGTGGATAATGAGGCTGGACCATCGATAGTTTGAGGTACTATTCCTATAGCATTTATGCTTTCTAGAGACTTATTTGATACATGAACATCTAATTATTTTATATCTGTACAACTTTTTAATGGGTTGAGTCTGATGGTGGAGTTTGTGATTGGAGTTATAATGATTGTTATACCTTTTATGGTACTGTAGAGAGACATATATTTGTGAAAGGGGTTTCATTTGAGGTTAGTGAGTAACATTTTCTTGGGATCTCTACATACTTGACATGTTAGGATTTCAATTTATTTTGGGTAAGTACTTGTTAGTAGTATACTAATCCCTCATTGATTGTTACCACAAGATAGTGACTTTTATGTCTTCTGACAATGAAAATTATGTTTATTGTGGATAGTGGGATATCTAGGAAGGCTATGCAGGTCCAGTTCATCAAAATCTGGGAGAACTTACCTTCCATGTTAAAATCAGTTTATATATGATAGGGGTGTAAATCATGATTTATTTCCACCCATGGTGGAACAATTTCAAGACATGTTTCCTGAGTAATTCTTTAGGCTTCCACTTTATATAGGTGTTGAATTTATAATTGAGATCATGAATGGAGATGATATTATTTGTATTCCACCATAAAGAATAGAACCAAAAATGATTCAAGAGTTTAAGAATCATTTATAAAAGTTGATGGATAAGGTATTTATTCATCTGAGTACGTCGCCTTGAGGTCTAAGAAGGCCAATGGGTCAATTTTCTTATGTGTCTATTACTAAAATTTGAACCAGATAACAATGAATAACCAGTATCCTCTTCCATATATCAATGATGTCATTGAATAGTTGAGATCAACTTGTGTTTTTTAAATATTGAATTGATATTGGGGAATCATTAGTTGAGAGTTTGACTATATACCATGAATAGATTTTATAAGTAGGTATGGCCTTTATGAGTTCATTGTGATGCTGTTCAATCTAAAGAATGAACCAATAGTGTTTATTTCCATAATCAACAAAATATTCCACTTGTACCTAGATTAGTTTGTGGTTTTTTTCATGAAATCTTGATATTCTCCAAGACTAATGATGATCATTCCCAACATCTTGACATTGACCTGAGTACACTGAGAGAGAATTGGATACATGTCAAGATATCTAAGTTTCATTTTTGGATCAACAAGGTAAATTTCATGGGTCAAATAATCTTAAATTAATGTGTGTTAGTGGACCTAGAGAAAGTTCAGGTAGTAGTTTCTTGGGAGAGGCCAAACAATTCCATTGATATATTCATTTCTCTAGGATTTTAAGGTTATTATAGAAGGTTCATCCAAGAATTTTCCCACTTTGAAACACCTATTTTGCACTTGACAAGGAGGGGATAAATTTTTAAAGGTATGTAGTATGTGAGAATGATTTACAAGAGTTTAAGAAGTGGTTGACTACTACCATGATATTGATCCTACATGAGCCAAAGGAAGAGTATACATTGTTTTGTGATGCATATGGGATCAATATTAGAGCAGTGCCATTGTAGTGAGATCGAGTTGTGCCGTATGGGTCACGAAATTTGATGCCATATGTATAGAATTACCCTATGAATGAACTTGATTTGGCTATAATTGTTTATGCCTTAAAGTGTTGGGGGGCATTATCTATTGAATGAAAATTTTACTATGTATTCTAATCACATGATCTTAAAGTATATATTTTCACTGTGAGGTTTGAATATATGAAAAACCTGATGGGTTGAGTATATGAAGTTGTTTTATTTTGATTTATCATATATACCCAGGAAGTGAAACAATGTTGCCGATGCTTTGAGTAGTAAAACTCAAACTCTGGTAGTTTAGGAGTGTAGTTCCAAGTGAAGGATAATGATTTTTTTAGCCGATATGCATGTTGTGGTTTGGAGGGTCAAGATAAGATGAAAATTATATCATTATTAGTGGAGTCCAAAAATATGAGTTGGATAGGGAAGAGATAGTATCATGATCTATAGTGTTTGTCCTTGAAGAAAGCCTTGAAGGTGGGGAGTCACCTTCAATTGGAACACATATGAGGATTAAAACTTCTATGTTAGGAGACATGTAGTTGTGCCTATGTGTATGCATGTGGTGTTGATGTATATGTTTCATGGTTTGAAGTGGGCGGTACATTAGGGATTTAATTAAATTTACCATGAACTACATCGAAAATACTGGTGGTTGGGCCTAAAAATTAAGATTACAGGGTTGATGACACGCTGCTACACTTGTCAATAGGTGAAGGACGAGCATCAACGATATGAAAATTTTCTACATCCATTTACCATTCCATAATTGATGTGGGAAAATATTACCATGTACTTCGTGGTGGGTATCCCGAGGATGCCATGGAAGAATGATTCTATTTGGGTTATTGTGGACCAATTGATGAAAGTAGCACATTTATTTCCCATTAGGGTCACTTTTTAAATGGATCATTTGGGATACTTGTTTGTAATGGGGATAGTCCATTTTCATAGGGTTCCATAGAGTATAGTTTTAGACTATGACTCGCACTTTACTTCAAGATTTTGGAAGGGTTTATGGAAATCATTGGGTACATAGGTGTATATGAGTATGGATTTTGAGCCATAGATATATGGGTAGTCAGATCATACTATTCATGTTTTGGATGATATGATTTAGGTGTGCATTATAGACTTTAGTGGGTCTTGGTAGAATCACTTAGTGCTCATTGAGTTATCTTATAAGAACATTTATCAGGAAAATATTCAGATGGAACCATATGAGACAATTTATGGTAGGACATATAGATCACCTCTATGTTGGATGAAGGAAGGCGAGTCATAGTTGTTTGGACTGAGTCTCATGGAGGATACATCAGATCAGTTTCAATCAATTCATAAATTTATGGCCATGGCTCAGAGTATACATAATTCATATGCTCATAGACATCGATGAACCATTTTTTTATAATGGGTGATCATGTGTTATTTCATGTATCACCTATATTGTTTCACCATAGGATTCAGAGGTAGGTATATTGGTGACCAAGTTTGTTTAACCTCTTGAAATTGTGGAGAGAATTGGGTTTGTGGCATACCAATTGGCTCTTCCATAAAGATATAGTACTATGCATGATAATTTTCTTGTGTCACAGATTCAGAGGTATTACCCAAACCCAAATCATGTGATTGAAGTTGATGATGTTGAGATTGAGATTCATGTGTCCTTTTAGGATCATCTGATACATATTTTGGATCACAGTGAGAAGGTGTTGTGGGGAAGAAACATGGTGATAGTTCGAGTATTGTGGCAACATTCTCATGTTTAGGAGGAAAATGGGAGATAGAACAGATTAGTGGGTTATGTGTCCCGATATTTTTACCTCATAATCTTAGAGATTCATGGGAGTACATCTTGAGGACGAGCTATTATATGGTGGTAATATTATAAGACACCATTCAATTTTCATTCATGTTTCCTTTTGAGTTTTATCTTCAGTCTATGGTGGGTAAGGGTTTTATTTTAATTGGGAGAATTGTTAGGTGGTTAAGATGTTTAAATTATAATTTTGGGCAGAAAAATAGTCTTTAGAAAATTTACACATCATGTAAATGGGTTAAATGATGATAAAATTTTTAATCGGGATAAGATCACTTGAGAAGATGAGTTTTTTAGCATAACCATTAATAATAATTACATGGAATGTAATGGAATTACATTTCATTTAATTCACCAAGTAGAAAATTAAAAGGTGTCTTGTAGTTCATTTTGGTTTCATTCATTCTTTCATTATTCCTCCACTCAACCCTAAGGAGACACTCTACAATTTTGGAATGATTTATTCATCTCTAATTAGTAAGGATTGATGTTTAATAACTAGTAATCATTTTTTCTTTAGTTTCCTTTCTTTCCCCATTCTCCTAATGAAGTGGTTGAACCTTTTGACCATTTTTGGTTTTTGGGATTGAACATAATCCTAGGTTATTGTCTAGACCTCTTTTGTGTTTGTTAATTTAACATTCTTACATCAATTGAGGCTTGTCTTTGGGTGAGAATTCATAATTGATATTGAGGTAGGTTTTCTAAATGTCAATTTCTATAGTCTTGATTTAATTTCATGTGTGTAGTATTTAAATTTCAATTTCCTTGATTAGGAAATTGAATCAATATTTAAATTGATTAAATTTAATTGTCATGGTATAATTGAATTGGTTGTACTTGGGGAAATTGGGAGTGGTTGAATTGTGATCATGAAATTTATGGGTTATTGGGATTATGAAATTTATTTTTTAACATGAATATGAATTTTTAATGATGGGAATTTAGGGATGGTTGGCTTAACCATAAAGGGTTAACGTATTAAATGATTAAATGTCGATGAATGGTTTAATGGTGAATTGTTCATATTATTCCATGTGATTAAAGTGATGAACCATGAATATTTTGATAATTGAAATGATATACCATTATGTGAAATGATGATAAGAGTGTTAATAATGATTAAACTTGTTAAATTTGATATATGTGAAATGTGTTTTTGAATTATAAATTGGGTGTGGGACAAGTACTAATGCTCCAAATACCCATGGGTTCTAGAAATGACATTATAGGCCCTAATGAATTCATGTGGATATTCTTGTATGGGATATGGACTGATGCTCCAAATACTAATGGGGTTTGGGATGAAGTTCCCAATGATTCATGCAGGTAAAATGAGAGTAGGGTGGGGGTGGGGATTAGTGTTCACAAGTATTGTGTAATTATCATTTCTTCACTCTTACCCCTTTTTTTGGAACCTCTCCACTTGTTAGGGTGAATGGATTTTATCTGTTTATGATCACAATTAAACCACATGAAAGAAATAATGTAACTAAAGAACAAAACATAGTATTTTTACAAGGGACACCCTCGATACAGGTGACTACATCATTGATGTGTTCGGGATGACCCAAGACATAAATTCTCCACTAATAACGAATCACCAATTTCAATTGGATTGGTTAGGTATCACCCTAAAACCATAGTGGGTTGGTTTGAACCTTTTCCAAAATTATATTGGTATACCCCCAGTGTTCTGTATAATGGAATCACACTAGTGTTTCACAAACCAAAAAACTTAACACAATTATAAATATCAAAAAAACATTAATCTTACCCTACAACAGAAAACTGATATTTCAATTCGACCCACTTAGAATAAACAGATTACAAAATTTCTCACTTCACCTTAAAGTCATTGAATTACACTAAATGTAATCAACAAAACTATATGAAATTTATCCTAGAATACTCTTCTAAATTACTATTTGTTGTCATTTCCACTTTAGATCACTGAAATATCGAAATTAATAATTGAATATTATTCAATACACTTCAAACTGTATTCTTCCATGATTTACAAAAAAAAAATCTTTCAACTCAAACAAATACTATTAATAGTATTTCCAATTACTACACACTTGTACAATGGGACAATTATATTTTCATAGAAATATTATTTCATGAATGTAATTCTCATTACATAGAAAAATTGTATACTACCATCTCCTTTTCATATTGCTACAATGCAATGCTGTTGTTTCTTTCAATTTCTTAAAAATATTCATACAATAAGAATTGAATGGATACCTATTCTTTTTCACAAAACTACATCAACTTCCTTTGTGTACATCTATCATAAAATGATAACACTTTTTCCCTCATGTATAGTGAAATACATATTCTAGGTTCTCACTTCCCTCAATTTATGTATATCATTTTATGAATAGTGTAACACTCAATACCTATTCCCCATTGTATGATTTATGCAGAAAATTCATGAAAATTTTATCATCCACTACAAATGATTCTTCAAGTAACTATCCTAGAATCATTGGTACATATTATTTCATGTATGGATGGAATAAGACAACTCATTTTTTATTTGTCTAAAAAACACATCAATTCTATTCCTTCATGGAAGTATACCCTGAAAATAGTTTATATAATATTTTATTTACATAACATTAATTTGGAAAGAACTCAATAACAACTTAAAGACAAAATAACTTATGCACGAATATCTTTCTATGCAAAATTCTTCAAGATCATCACATAATATTATGTGTTCTACCTCTATACTTATTAATTTTTCACGAAACTCACAGAGGATATGATTGATTTTGTATATTATATCTTGCATAGTTCTTTCAAAAAAAATCAACTATATACAATCCTTCAAATATTTTTAAGTAGGGTAAACTAACACTGATCTACTTCACGTGAACCACCATTGTGTAGATAAATCATGTGAACCAATTTCTTCTTCTCGTTGGTTTGTGAGAACCATATTAAAAAGAATTATGTTACACAAATTAGTTAAACCATGTAATTGAATCACAGGATTAGAACCATAATGATAATGAAAATGTTGATGATAAACTTGAACACAAGGAACTTACTTCACAAATTCAGAGCGATTCTCTTTTTCTATCCAAGGATCTCATAGATTCTATTGGATGAGAGATATGCTCACTACAATGAATAAGATACTTGAAGGTATTTATAGAAATCATACCAAAGAATTAGTGCTATGAAAATCATATAGAGACACACATTTTATAAAACTCATGCAACACTACCTCAGTGACATGATATCAACATCTTTGGAAAACCATTTTTGATTCACACAGATTTCTTTAAATTTTATCATAGTAAAAATATAAAAACGAAGTTTCATATTATATCGATTATATTCAAATCTTTAGGATGATAAAATAGTGATTAGAAGGCTCGATTTGATCCTTGGATGATGCTACATGGAGGAA
The DNA here is from genome assembly GCA_963277665.1 of Viscum album. NCBI lineage: Eukaryota > Viridiplantae > Streptophyta > Magnoliopsida > Santalales > Viscaceae > Viscum > Viscum album. The sequence continues at coordinate 1,540,859,480 of OY728161.1, read as the reverse complement.
TCCCAACAAATTATAGTTCTCAGATGGTCAAGGTTGAATACAACACGTGTGGGTGATTGAATGAATGGGAGATATATGATCTGATGACACATCTTATACCAATTATTTTTTGAAAGGGGAGAAACAATAATTGATAGTAACACATTGAAATGATTTTCTAAGGAGTGCTTATTTATAATACGAGGTGCAACATAGATAGTCCGGAAATGGTTACCAGTCCTGCTCACATATCACACAGGAACCTCCCTTGCCAGTGCACTGCTCCACTTCCTCCTTTCATGGTGTCTTTACTTTTTTGCCCTGTCCCCTTTGTGTATTCACTCCAATGCAATTCATTTGACACCCCAGGTTGGATGGCTTCCCTAGTTGATCCTAGTACCCACCTAAGTAGTGGTGAACCTAGATCCCATGGTTACCAGAAGTCCTAGTCTATTTAAAGTATTAGGCCAACATAACTTATTATCTAAAAATAAATACCATTCCCATACAACATATTTAATAAGAAAAGTATAAATATATATTTGTTACATGGTATCCTTAAATTCTTCAACAAATTACTGATCAAACATCCTAGATCATTAAAATATTATCTATTTCTACTTTTCTATATTTCATCAACTTACTGATTGATAATAATCATTGTCTCCTTAAATGTAGTAAACAATGTGAATTATCCTAATGTAATTGGGAACATGTTTTGAAAATTAAGAATATTTATGAAATCACCACAATTACTGTTTCCTTATTTAAATAAAATCATAAAAAAACCATTCCATCTTAATAATTCTCAATTAATAGTTGTCCAGAGAACTCACTGAATTCTAGGAGTACTTACCAGAATTCTATCAAGAAGGGATCAAGTAACAAGGAGAGTGATCCTTGATTCCTCCCATCACTTTTGAAGAAGTTACAACAGAAATTTTCCAGGATAAAGTGAAAAAACACAAGTTCAAATATGATATTCAAGAGCTTAAAGATATGGTGAAAAATATAAAAGAAAAATTGGATTGGATAACTGCATATAACCATACACCACCAGAGAAATTCGATTCTGAACCTAAAACAGAAGATGATAAACGTTTCTTACATGAGGAGGCCAAAAAGGAGGTGACCCTAATGTTTCCTGTTTTTCTATGGAAAGATAAGAAATTGAGACCAAACTAGAGTTGGAGGAACCTAACAATATTCCTTCACTTCCACCATCAGACTCCAAGAGGCACTCACTACTGAGGTATTGATTGAGCTAGAACCAACTCAAGGAGATGATATTTCTTTATACTCGTTCCCATATAATTTTAATGAGACAGGATTGTGCATCACTTCCAACTATTTTGATTTTACAGAATAATAAAATATTTGTTATTCCTTAGAGGATGAAGATAAACATGTATGTCCAACTATTAAGGAACAGAAGTAGCTTCTTGATTTTAATGGACACACATTTGAGGATCTCAAACATGAAGAGATACACATTCATGAGCTTGAATAAATCATAAAAGATGTTTCTTTTATTGAAGTGGAGAAATTACTTATTAAAAATTCACATTTTATTCAAGTAAAAATAACTGTTTACTTACCCTTTAATCATTCACTTCATGTGTCACCTATGAAGAAAGCACTGGAAGATAAGGAAGAGGTTGCATAAGTAGGAACCAAGAAGAAGTATGATTCATAATTAATCCCACCCCTACATGAAATATGTTCCAATTTTTGAAGGGGGAGGATCTGGTATACTATATCCATGGATCATAACTAACCCATAAGGATAAAATAGAAGCTGGGAAAATCCACATGTGGTGGTTAAAATCAAAGAAAATTCATACACCATGTGATTTTGGATAATATCTAGTACTTCCCTCTGAAGGTAGTAAAAATTTAGGTCCCACTTGGGGGATCATACCAAGATTGATCCATTACTTTCCTTCAAGGAATTTAGAATTTGATTTCATTTCTTAGGAAGTAGTGAAATATACAACCTCTACCTCTATCTTATTGAGATTAAAAGAAATGATACTTGTTCTTAATTGTGTAATTCTATTTTTTAGGTTCATAATGGAAGAAGGAATCCTTAAATAGTGAAGGAGGAGGAACATGATTCAATTCAAAAGGGATTTCACTTTTAGTGTTTATCTTTTAAACTTCTTACATTTTTGTCCAAAAAACACGTTTCGATCTTTAAAGTTAAAATTGCATGCCCACAATTGAATTATGATTTACTTGACTAATCTTGGAGACATGAGTATCTTATAAATCCTATGATTTCATGTTTTAAATTTCCCTATTTATATGATTAAATGAGTAAAATGGAGAATTAATTTTTTTAACGTAAAGCATGGATATTGAAATGAGGACTCATGATTTGAAGGAATTTATTGATTCATGTAAAGGAAATTCCCCAAACATTTTTAATTCTATGATTTTTGGAAATTATGTGAATTTATTTGTAATTAATAATATTTCTTTGAGTGATTTCCCCAAATCATATGTCCCATTACTGATAGGATTTCTAGACTAAGTACTTCCTATTTTATCTTGAGCATATTTTTAACTGATCTTGGAACATTCCACCTTCCAGGAGTTTAATTTGTACTTTTAAGGCTATGATTATGCAAAAAAATATTTAAAATTATTGAAAAATCCTTTGAAAATATATTTATCCTTAAAATACCACCTTTACATCAATCTTTCTTTATCCCATAGAGACCATGGATGACCTTGTTAGGGATGAGGCATGTTTCAACCCATTTTTATCCATTACTACCCTACTATTAATAATGTTGTGATATTTTAACATTGAAGTGTGGGGGTGAAAGGAATCATGGTAAATGGGATGATTTATAATGAAAGGAATAAGTGTGAGGATGATTATTGTGGGAATTTCAATAGGATGTGGAATCGATCATGGTACTCTATTGTTTTATCCTATTGAATATAAAAATATTTAAAATGAAAGAAAGAACCAAAAAAATGAGAAAAATGGGTTTTTATTTGGGTAAACAAAAAATCACCATTATTATACCTATGATTTATATCATACGTGGTGAGGTGGTGGATATGAAGTTTATTCTAAAGAAAATATTTTGAAAAAGAAATAAAAATGATAAAGGTTCTTTGAAAATGAAAAAAATAAAGTTAAAAAAAAATTCAAGAGAGGGAAAAAATCATTCATTATACTTAAACTAGTCATGATCCATACTTTGAGTCTTAGGGAAAGTTGAGAGTTATTACAATTTTAAGGGTATAATTTTTAATTTGAATAAAATGATTTATGCTTTAAGAGTTAAAACACATCCTTGATCATTATTTTTAATCATCAAATCCTACCAAACTTAAGCCTCAGAGTCATTAAAACCTTAATTGAATTTCCTCATGATTCTATGTGCATTTTGTCTTTACAAAGTAGAGAAATTAGTTCTTTTACAAGCTTATAGATAAAGAGAATTTTCACTTGATATGAGCAAACATATTCTTGAATTGTATCATGAGTGATGAGAGAAAATACTCAAAATTGAGGTGAATCATGACTTGACACATTTAATAACAATGAATTGAGGAGCTTGAATGGATGAAATGAGAAGTTCTATCATTTTTCAAAGGGGAAAAGTAAATTACATGAATTAAATATTTATTTGAAAAAATATAAATTGAATTGATATTTTATGTGGATTTTCAAAAATATTATTTGACATTGATAATTGGTCAATTATCTTTCATTTAATTTTGAATATTGATGACATTGGTGCCCCTTAATTTTTAATGTTGAGATTTTATGGTTGAGGAAAAGTACGGTTTAAGTGTCGGGGAATTGATAGAAAAAATATTTTTCATAACTTTTCATAAAATTTAAATGTTTTAGACCCACCACAGTGTTATTTTATTGGAAATTGTCACATTATTTAGTTTTTGTGGTATTTTGAACTAAATTGTAAAAATGGCCTAATTTTTTGTATTTGACTATTTTATTTTTATTCTGTATTTTAGTCATAACTTTTTATAAGATAATATAAATTATGAAATTATTTTTTCTAGGATCCAAGAAATCTTGGGATACATTTCGTCCTACCATCCTACAAGTTTAATCCATCAATTGGATGCCCAAAATCTGTTCACAAAACATGCCTCGAAAAGTGTTCAAAGATATGGAATGTTTTAAATATGAGCTTATATCTTGAATTTTTCTGTCGCAATTAAGCTAAAATTAGACACATATATGGATACATAATTTATTAAAAACTTTAATTAAGGATGAAATATGTGAATTATCCATTTAGAAGGCCATTAATGCATGGGAAACCAGATACATGAAATATGGAGAGGCTTTCTGGATGGATTAAATTATCATAGTGAAAGAGTCATAACTCTCTCTACACAACGAAAAATATGCTGAATGTTTTTTGGGAGAAGAGAAAGGCAATTTGAAATTACTTTCATGAAGGGGTCCACATATTAATTGGCCATTTATTGGGTCTAACATGTGGAATCTTTTATAGGGACAATATGGCCTATAAAAGGAGGAGAGCACCACCTTTATAAATCATTCCATTATATCCCATTCCACCCAAGGAACCAAGGAGGAGATCTTCATATAGGGAGGCTGGCTGAAAATTTCCTTCAGTTCTTCTTATTATTTATTTTTTAATTTTATTTATATTAGTTTCATTTTCAATTGCAATTGAAATTTTATTTTTATTAAATTAATCCATGCATTTCGGTTTATTCATCCATTCTACAACACTTCTTCTCAATTTTCTTCTTTTTATTAAAAGTATTATTATTATTTATATCAATAATAATATTAATATTATTATCAATATTAAAATTATTATCATCCTTATTATAATTATAATATTCTTAATTTAATATTATTTTACCCTTTTCTTACCCCCTTTAACTTTTCAAAAATTATTCATTTAATAATAATAATAATAATTTTAACATTATTTATAAATTATATATTTTATTATTTTGTTTTATTTCTCTCTCTCCCTCTCTCTCCTTATCCTCCATTATTCCACTTTTATTTTATTCATCCATCATTATTTATTTATTCTTATCTTCTTCCTCTCTTCTTCAATCAACGCCACCATTGTGGTATCTCACTCTTGGAAATGAGTGGTTGACCCTGAGGCTTGGATTGGGGGGACGTAAAGGTGTTCTTGAATTTTTATGAATGATTATTTTAAGTTTTTATTTATAATTGAGTAGTATTCATTGATGAGGTAAATTTGTTCGATGTAGCAATGACACATAATGACATACCACTCAATATATCTATATTATTTTATTTAATCACATTTACCTCTCTCCATTAGTTAGTTCTTCTATTGTTGGAGTTGAGATAATAAATGGATGAAACAACAACAATTGAGTCGGGTCCTAGAATATGACACCTCCTAGACCAAGGAGTGAAATCAAACCTGATTAAAGGAGTAGGTTTAATTAATAGTACTTAGGCATTCAATGATATTCCATAACTTCTAAATATATAATAGTAGTCCAAAAATGAGATTTCATGCTTGTATTATCAAACTAAAATCCAAAACACAAAGGATAATAATTATTGAACCCAAAACAGAACCAAAAAACCAAGTTATTTATTTTTAACTCATTATGTGTCCAATTTTTATGTTAGTATAAATTATAATATCCATTATTTCATATCATTAATTAGAAACCCCAAAAATATTGTAATTATTTTCTTAAATAAATCAAAACAATAAAATGGTATAGAATAGGTGAATTAGATAAATTAGGTGAAAAAGTGAATGGCACCTCAAGTGAGGTTATCCTATTAAGCCTACATACTGCATTAAGAAAAATATAATTTCTTTTAACAACACTCTGTGATAGGAATGCATCACAACTAGTGTCATTGTCATGGTTCCAATTAGTTATTCATTTAAATTTTCTATTCTAACATTTTTTATAGATTTTAATGATTTTATAAAAATAAAAACTAAAAAAATTATTTCTAGGATGAATTCAAATAATTATTATTCTGTATGAACTGAAGAATACTCTCAGGTGAAAGAGTGAGTTGATAAAGCCCCTGCTCAATAGAATATGATGTTACGTTATGGGCTAGGTAGATCAGGGGAGCACAAAGCCAAATTCTCCAAGAGGAGGAATTCAATGACCTCACCCAGGATCTCAAGGAGACCCTTGAGCAACCAGTTGTTTAAGGATTGACCATAGAACTCACTGAATTCTTGGAGTACATCCTATAATTATATCAATATGTGGTCAAGATAAAATAAGAGTGTTCCTAAATTACTCCCAACAATTTTGAAAAAGTTCCACCAGAATGTTACTAGGATAAAGTGGCAAAACACAAGGTCAAATATGATATTCAAGAGTTTGAAGAGATGGTGTAAAATATATATGAAAAATTGGATTGGATAACTGAATATGTACTAGAATCATTCAAGAAATCCAATTCAGAACCTGAACCATAAGATGAGCCACTTGTATTACTTGAGGAGGATAAGAGGAAGGTGACCTTGCTATTTCCTGATTTTCTAAGGAAACCAAGAACTTGAGGCCAAAATAGAGGTGGATAAGCATGAATACCTACCTTCACTTTCCACCACCAGACTCCAATCTCCACTCACCACTGATGAATTGATTGAGACATAAACAACTCAGGTAGGTAATATTTATTTAAACTCTTTCTCTTATGATTTATTAAGATATAATTGTGAATCACTACCTAATGTTTTGATTATACATAATCAGAAAATATTTTTTATACCTTATTGGAAAAAGATGAACCTGGATGTTCACCTTCTGAAGAACACATGGAGTTCCATGATTTTGATGGACATACATTTGAGGAGCCCCATCATGAATATATCCTTGATGATGTGCTTAGGGAAAATGAGAATAGGGGCTGATTTTGTTGAATGGGAAAAATTTCTTATTAAAAATTCAAATTTTATTCAAGTAAAAATACCGGTTTACTTCCCCTTCGATCATTCATTTCATGTAGAACCTATAAATCTAGCACTATAAGATAAATAAGAGGTTTCACAAGTAGAAACCAAGAAAGAGAACGATTCATACATCATCCTACCACCACCATGCAAGCTATATCTCATTGTGAATTGGGAGGATCTGATTTAATATTTCCATGGATCATTACTTACCAATAAGGAAAAAATGGGCTAGAAAAATCCACATATGGTTGTTCAAATCAAAGAAGCTTTAGCCACCATATGATTTTGGATAACAACTGGTACTTCCCTATAGAGGTAGTAAACATTTAGGGCCCACTTGGGGGATCATACCAAGACCTATCCCATACATTCTTTCTAGGAATTTAGATTTCAATTTCATTTATTAGGAAGTAGTGCAACATTGAACATGATCCCACTATCTTTTTGAGCATAAAAGACATGATCCTTGTGCTTAATTGTGTAATTCAATTTTGTAGGGTCATACTGGCAGAATAAATCAACAAATAGTGAAGGAAGAGGAATAAGATTCATTTCAAAAGGGAGTTTACTTTTAGTATTTATCTTATAAACAATTTACATTTTTTTTCCCAAAAACATGTTTTGAGCTTTAAAGTTATAATTGCATGCCTACACTTGAATTATGGTTTACTTGACTAATCTAGGAGACATGAGTTTATTTGGAATCCTATGATTCCATGACTAAGATTTCAATGTTGATATTATTAAATGAGAAAAATGGAGAATTAGAATTTTAAATTAAATCATGGATATTGAAATTTAGACTCATGATTTTAAGGAATTAATTAATTTAAGTAAATGAAATCCCCCAATTATTTTTCATGATTTTATTTTCTACAATTTATGTGAATTTATTTGTTATTATTAATCATACCTTGATTGATTATCCCAAATAATAAATATCATTCCCTTGAGGATTTATAGTCCAATTATTTCCTATTTTATATTGATTATATTTTTTGAGTGATCTTGGGACATGCCCCCAGCTAGAACTTGAGTTTTAAATTTTCAAAGCTATGACTATTCAAAGACACATTAAAAATGATTGAGGAATCCTTTGAAAATCCACATATCCCTAAAAATAAAACCTTTAAATCGATCATTATTTAGCCCATAGAGACCATGAATGTCCTTGTTAGAGATGATCTATGTTTCAACCCATTTTTATCCATTCATACCCTACTCTTAGTATTTGTAGGATTTTTTAAAGTTGAAGTGTGGGGTGAATGGAATCATGGTAAATGAGATAATTTATAATATATAGAAGATATGTGGGGGTTTTTATTGCGGGAATTGTAAAATGGTGTAGAATAATTATTTATAATCTATTGTTTTGTGCCTCTTGAATATAAAAAATTGAAAATGAAAAAAGAACCAAAAAAGAAAAAATGGGCTATGATTTGGGTAAACTAAAAATCACTATTATTAGAGATATGATTTATATTATACGTGGTTAGGTAATGTATATGTGGTTTATTATAAATCATAAATTTCTAAAAAGAAATAAAAATGATAAAGGTTTTTTGAAAAAGAAAAAGAAATAAAAGTAAAAAAAGTCAATAGAGGGAAACAATCATCCATTATACTAAAACTAGTCATGATCTTTACTTTGAGTATGAGGGAAAGATGGGCAAGGAAGGCTCGGGTCCAGGCTATTCGTGGGACCCCCCAAATTTTATTAAAAGAAAAGACATAGACACTGCAGATAAGGGAGGGGAGGGATCCATCGATCCACACACAAAACCCCTTACGACCTTAGCCCGAAGGCCACAGAAAGAAAGGAAGAAAAGAAAAAAAAGAAAAAACAAAAAGTCAAAAGACCAGAAGGGAGAGAACACAAGGGGAGGATTAGTCAACATGTCCACCAAAATCCTCCAGCTCCGCACCTCGAATCCCCATGTCCACACCAAAGCCGTCGCCCACATCACCAAAACTGAAATCTGACTCAACACCCACATTTGTTGAGTCCCATCCAAATTCAAAATCCTCTTGCATGCCAAGCCTGGATATCAGTTTCATCCTCGCCTTTTCTTGCTCTGCAGACATTGAAATATTCTCTCACTTATTCACCTTTAGATTGAGTTTGACAGCTCGTGAAGAGGCTCTAGTTGCCATGGGATGTGGGAGGGCAGAGTAATCCCTCCTCTGCCTTTGTCTTGGAGGGGCGGAAGTGGAACCAGCTGCAACACCCACCTTCGCACAAGTGACGCCATCACTGACAGCCGATGGTGAATTCCCTTTCTTACATTTTGTCCCAGGAGTTTCAGCACCTCCTCCGGTTCTTTTCTCTTTTGACCTGGCCATAGCAGCGTTTATCCGACGATCAGCCTCAGCAAACCTCTCCGCGAGCCTCTCGGCTTAATCCTCAAGCGGGAACCTTTCCCGTTCAAACCAATCTATCTCATGAAAATTCACACAAAAATCTTCAGCAGAGGGGACACCATGAAGGACCATAGCCATGTGCAATTCCATGGGCCGAGGGCTAACGCACTTGTCACTGGGAGGATCCTAAGCACCGCTTGTGCTGTCAGAGGGAGGAGATAACCCATGCCCCATGTCAGGACACCCGGATAGGACCATGGGGGAATCACTCCTGTTCATGTGCGGCCCCTTGGATATCCAGGTCTCTTCATCCATCCTAGAATTTTCCTCAGCTGAAGAAAATCTCCACTCATCCCCAGTCTTCAGGCCCTGAGCAACCACTGCTCCCTTCACAGCATCTGCCACCAGCACATCCACCACGGCAGGCTTAGCCAATGCTGCAACCTGGAAGTTCTTTGGAGAAATTGCAGCACCCTCAATTGATGGAAGGGATTCAGCAGTGATCTCATTGAACTTCAGGCCAGCTATACCATCTGGCTCCAGATCCATAGCACAGGCCTCCTCCACATTTCCTTTCCAGACACCCATCACAGCAGTCATCCCTAAGTCTGTCTCCTTCGAAGGGGAGTCACCACACTCATGAACACCTTCAACAGAAGCCTGATTATCCCTCTCAACCAGCATCACTTCCTTCTCATCAGCATTTCCCGAAACACCAGCACCTCCATCCAAACTCACAACGAAGCCACCCAAATCTATCAGGGACACCTCTAAATCACTTCTTGGAAGAAAAGAAGACGAGCAGGGAACATCAGCATTCAGAGTTTGGGAGGAATCTACCTCCTCTGTCCCCTTCACCTCCACCAGAGGGAGGATAATCTCATCAGAAGACATGCGAGCCATAGAACCACCACCCCTGACAGTGCCAAAGCAGCCTCCAGAGTGATCACTGTGCCCCTAACTCCAACAAGATGAGCAGAAAACCGACCATTGCTCAAAGATGACAGGCTGTCTCCACCTGAGTTCTTCCCCCACTGCAATCCAGATAGCATCCATAGGAGACTTTGAAGCATCGATTTCAACAAAATCCCTTGGTGATACCAGATGACAAAGGGCCCTAGTCCTACTATCCACACAAAGGAACCTCCCCACAAATTCCCAAGCATCGAAATAATAGATATATTTTGAAAGGGAAGGGGAAGATCAGGAAACCTCACCCAGGTAGTAGCAATTGGGGAACTCTGCTTCAGATGAAAATCAACGCTCCACCGAAAGAGGGAGAAACGAGCTCCATTGCATGACCGAGGAGCCGCTGACCAGGCAAAGACTAGGTCTTCCTCCATGGAAAAGCGAATCATTATGTGGGATCTATCGATCAGGCCCACAGTCGCCCAAGCCCTAAGATTCCATAAATCCGAAACGAACCTGTCAAAAGTGACAATGGGGGGTCGCCGCATCGGGTAGCTTGCAATCAGAGTCAAGCAGTGTAGGTCTGAAGCCTCATTGAACCCCCGAATCGAGAGGGGAAGCTTCTGGAAACCTTCGAAATACTCCGGAACCTTCAGGCAGAGCACCGTTCTCGGAAAAGAGGGTAACAAGTTAGCAGAGGAGAGCAAAGAGATATCCTCCGAGAGAGGATCCTCCCTCGTAGAGGGGAAAGGTTCTTCATTTTCCATCATCTTAAACCAACTCCTTCACCTTTATATTTAAACATCAAATTTTTCAAACCTTAAGCCTCAGAGTCATTATAACCATAATTTAAAGTCCTCATGATTTTATGTGATTTTTTTCTTTACAAAGTGGTGAATGTATTTATTTTAAAATATTATGGATAAGAAGACTATTCTCATTATATGAGAATAAATGTATTTTGATTTTATCTTGAGTGATGAGGGAAAAGAATCAAAAGTGAGGAAAATCATGACTTGGAATATTTAATAATAATGAACTGAGAAGGTTGAATGAATGAAAGGAGAAGTTCCATCATTTTTTAAAATTTGAAAAGTAAAATACATGAATTGAATATTTCTTTGAAAAATTAGAAATTTAATTGATATTTTATGTGTATTTATGAAAATTTTATTTGACATTGATAATTGTTTTTTTATATTGCATTGAAATTTGAACATTGATAACATCAGTGCCCTCTAATTTTCAATGTTGAGATTTTATGCTTGAGGAAAAGCATGGTTTATGTGTATGGAATTTTAAAGAAGAAATATTTTACATAATTTTACACTTAATTTCAATGTTTTTAGACCTACTATAGTGTTATTTTATTGTCAATTGTCACATTTTTTTTTTTGGAATTTTGAGATTAATTATAAAATAACCTAATTTTGGGATTTAACTAATTATTATTATTATTTATTTTGAATATATATTTTTCTAAGATAATTGAAATTGTGAAGTTGATTTTTTTAGGATCTCTAGCATATTGGGATACATTTAATCATTCTGTACCACAAGTTCAATCCATCAATTAGAGGCCAAAAATCAGCTCACAACACAAGCCTCAAAAAGTTTTCATAAATCTGGAATGTTTTAAATATGAGCTTATATATAAAATTTATCCATTCCAATGAAGCTGAAATTGTATAGAGATATGGATAAAAAATTTATTATAACCTTTCATGAAGGAGGAAATGTGTTAATCAGTTGTTTGGTAGGATATTAATGCATGAAAAATTAGACACATGGAATATGGAGAGGCTGTTTGGGTAAATTAAATTCTTATAGTGAAACATTCATAAATCTCTCTAAACATGGAGAAATACTCTGAACGTTTTAGGGGAGATTCAAATGAAAATTTGGAACAACCTTAATGAAGGCTCCCGTGTGTTAATCATCCATTTAATGGTCCGAACACCTAGAAACTTTCAAAGATAAAATCTGTCCTATAAAAGGATGAGTGATCCTCCTTCCCAAATCATTCCATTCCATCTATACCAACAAGGAGATATACACAGATGAATGTTAGACTCAAATCTCACCCTTTTATTCTTCTTCTTTATTTTTCAGTTTTATTTATTTTATTTTCACTTTCAATTGTAATTTAAATTTCAGTTTTATTAAAATAATCCATGCATTTGTGCTTCTTCATCCATTCCACAATTCTTCTTATAAATTTTCTTCTTTTAATTATAATAATAATAATAATTATTATTATTTGTAATAATATTAATATTACTATCAATAATAATATTATCATTATTATTATTATAATTATACAATTCTTATATTAAAATTATTTTATCCCATTCATTCTCCCACTTCATTTTCAAAAATGCTTCCTTTAATAATAATAATAATTATTATGTAAAATTATTTATAAATTATATATTTCATTATTTTCTTTTTTTCTTTCTATGCCTCTCTTCTAACCCCCGTTATTACAGTTTTATTTTATCCATCCACCATTATTTCTATTTTCCTCTCTTCTTACTCCCTTATTCCATCCACTCCACCATTGTGATATATCACTCTTAGAAATGAGAAGCTTACCCTGAGGCTTGGCTTAGGTGGAGGCCAAGGTATTCATGAATTTTCCTCAAAGTTTATTTTATATTTGTAGATATAATTGAGTAGCATGCATGCGTGAGGTGAATGTCCTTGATGTGGTGATGTCCCCCAATTTCATACCACTCAATATATATCTATTATTTTATTTAATCATATTTCCATATCTCTATTGGTTATTTCATTAAATTTTTGATTTGTGATAATCAATGGAAGAAATAGTATTGATTGAGCTGGGTAATGGAAGATGAAACCTCCTAGACTAATGAGTGTCATCAACCATGATTAAAGGAGGATTTGGAATTAAGAGTGATTAAGAATTCAATGATATTCCATAATTTCTAAATAATGAATAGTAGTCCAAATATGAGATTTCATGCTTGTATTATCAAACTAAAATTAAACACAAGGAGGATAATAGTGATTTAACACAAAACTGAACCCCAAAACCAATTTCTTTCTTCTTAACTCATTCTATCTTGATTTTAATGTTTGTATAAATTAAAATATCCATTATTTCATATCATTAATCAAAAACCCAAAAAATATTTTAATTTTTTTTTCTTAAATCAATCATAAAAAGAGATAGAATAGGTGAATTAGATAAAGTAGGTGAACAAACTGAAAGGATCCTCAAGTGAGATGACCTTATTCAGCCTCTGTGCTGAATTAGGAAAAACATAATCACTTTTGAAAATTCCCCACCACAAGTGTATGTCAGGAACATAGGATTCACTCATGAGATGGTATAAAGGTATTACCATATAATCCTATCCATGTTATACAATATATGGAACTAGGTATTTCTCAGGGCATAGTACAAAATCATCTCCCTTCAAGTTTGTATGAGGTAACTCAGTAGGGAACTATGTATTACTAATGGGTAATGTAATGAAATCCACTCGGTGATACCATCCTTGATTTTTTATGAATATCCAGTATATCACTCAAGGAATGTTTCAATTCATTCATAACTTTTAATATTTTTTCTCAAATATTCCATCCAATGTGTTCTAAATTGAAACTATTGTATCATCCTCAACATGGTATAAGGGAATTTTCATAACAAGTGTTTAACCCATACCATCTAAACAATACACCTAAGCTATATTTTATAATTCATTTCAATTATAACATCCAAATAAACACAACTTAACTATTTTCTCAATTCAATTCCAAGGAATGAGGCCCATAATCCTTTAAAAAGGGAAAACCCTAATGTGTTTCTTATGTTAAGGTATAAATCCTTACACATTGATTGGCGAGTTTATAGAACTACTCTAACCATATAAGTATCAATTTTGTTTAATTAAGATGAAATTTAGGATGGGGAACAAACAATTCAACATGCCACAGAATGAAACAAAATATAACATTGAGACTTTAAGGAAAAATAACTTGTCCACCTACCTTATATTTGTAGTAATCTTCTTGTCTATTTTCATCATTTAATTCAGTATGAAATAGGAGAAATTGGTTAAGTATAAAAATGACCTAAAAATATCAAATATTAGATTTCTTAGAATTAACACTCTTTAGGGAGATATAAATGAGGGAAATAAAGAAGATCAATGAAGGGATTACAGATAGCTATAAAAATCAATTTATGGAGGAATAACTGGAGTTCAAATGAAGATACTAGATCACAGACTCAATGAAGGTGCATAAAGAGATCGATCCATTGGGGGTGCGATATGTGAAAGGGGAGGAAATAGGGAGAAATTGTTATTAAATAATTAAGGTTACAAATGAAATTCCACACAATTTTAATTTGTGAATAGTTTTCTAATCAATGCACCTAAACCATGAAACACTACTGGTTTAAGTGTCACTAAGTGTGTAGAATAAGTGCATGGTTTGGCCACACCATGAACAATATGTGAGACCCTATATACACATCTAAAACACCCCACATGGCTATAAAACTCCCTTTTAATGGTCTAAAAAAATCCTGTATCACCTTTCAGGTCTTTCACGATTGAGTCTCATTGTTAGAACTAACTATGTTCTAACAGTACTAGCTAGTCTTCCTTTAAAAAAAGGAGTTTTGAGATCATAGGGATCCCTAAACACTCCCAAACCACTCATTATCCTCCAATTAATAGTTCTATTAAAAATATATATTTGAACATAAATTTAAAGTATCCGTACCTATTGGAAATGATGAGATGTTACAACCTTCCCTCCATAAAATAGATATCCACTAAGTCTCCATTCTGATGATGGTAATACATCATTTGAAAAAATTTCCATTCATTGAGCATCTATGAAGGCCAATCTCACCTGGTCATCATCTTGTAGAAATATATGATTCAATTTTACCCAAACTAGAGTAACTGAACTACCTTAGATATTATTCATTCTCTATTCAATGATACTAATTGGATTCTTATTAAAAGAAGTATATGCCTCCATATCAATATTCTTTAGATCAAAATAATAATACTGTTTAGAATAATAATTGGGAAACTACAATAGATAGCTGATATTGATCATGTACTAGTACCTATGAGGTGGGGATAACCTTTAGGATACTGAACTAACTCTCTATAAGGTCTTGAAAGACATCATGTGGCATGGTTATAGCTTTCCATTCTTCCAAATATGTCAATGAACAAACCAGGGTGAATCTCATAGAAAGATCCAATGTACCACCTTGAACTCCAATGTCCATGAACAATGATAATTATATGATTTTTTCCTAGGGTTTGTGGTAGCCATAATCTCCTAGATAAGCTGTACTTACTCTGATGTCTCCTGAATGTGATAAAGTCCCAACAATACTACCTCACATACATTTAACCAACATAGGGTTGAACGACACAACCTACCATTAATTCCTAATATATATCCATATTTATAGTTACTTAAAACATGTTATTATACTAAAATTCAGTTAGAGGTAGGTGTTTCTCCCAAGAACCTCCCAAATCAATGATTCATTCTACAATAAATTTCTCCAACACCTGTATAGTACTCTTAGACTAACTGTCATTCTAAGAGTTATAGGCTATAATCAGAAGCAATTCTGAAGCCGGTGCCTTCTGTAATCCCTTTTATAACCATAAAATAAACTCATAATCTCCATATGATATGAAAAAATAGGGAACAAAATGAAGTAGTATGATATCTTGAATATAGATCCTCCTAGGATTGTCCACTAAAATGGTCTCTTTGATAGGTATAAAGTGAGTGACCTCAATAATCCATTCAACGATCATCCATACAGAATCACTACATAGAGGGGATATCTATAATACCTTCAAAAAATCTATAGTTACGTCATCCTAGTTTCATTATTTAATGGAGAAAAGCTAAAAAATTCTAGAAGGGTATTGATACTCCACCTTCACTTACAGATATGTGGAACATAAAATAATAAAATTTTTAATCATCCTCTTTATACTGATCATTAGTACTAGTAGTGTATATCTTGAAACATCTTGGTGAATCTTGGGTGTACTTCTAAAAAAATGCATTGTACTCCCACATTAATTCTTCCAATATATTCATAGCCACCCAGAAAAACCCATGAATGTGAAGAATCTCATCATCATTAATAACCCAACCAGGTGGTGGGTCCTCACCTAGGACATTTCCCCCTAAGATTAAGACATCAAGATCAAAAAATGTTTTCTATTCTTTAATATCTCCAAAAGAGAATATGTAACCAAAATATCTACTAAAATAGAATTCCTATAATACTACTAAACTTCTGTATGCATCTCAAAAAATAGATTGATCATCTTCCATGTACTACTGGCCTCTTAGAAGGTCTATGTTTGAGTCTTCTTACTCAAATCATTATCCACCACATTACCCTTCCTGGGAAAATAAGCGAGTTGAAATTGAATGACTATATATTCAATGTGAAGATCTTCAAACTTAATAGTGCACATGAGGAGATCTAATGTGAAGGAATTTTCTAATCAATTAAAATAAGATAAATGATATGATTGGTGACACTAATGGAAGTCAAGTAGCACTGATGGTGGTCGAGAATTCCGGTTCTGAGAGAACCTATGATCGGGATGGTCCTATGGGTGAGTCCAATGTCTAGAAATAAGAGACATCTAAAGAGGCCACAACCTGGGATCTTATTTTACACTCAGGGGAGGTTAGGTTGGAAGTTTCTCTTACGATTAATGCCTCATAAGTGAAAGCTGAGAGACTTCTTCTAGTGGATACTAATAAAGATTATACTGAGTGGACTAACAAGCAAGAACTTATACTGGTAAGAGGTTTTAATATAGGGAAAATGAATATGGAGGAGTAAATCCAAATGTGGGAATAATTTCTTATTGGTTCAAAGATCTCATCAATGATGATTCAGATTTTGAGGTAAGCTACATCAATTAGAAATTATTTAAGGATAGTGTTTCGAATAGGCTGAAATTTTATTTTATTAGTTCATATATCTTGTATGGTACTTTATGTTTATACTATTTTGGTGGTCGCTTTCCCTTAAAAGTGTTTGAAAATAAAAAATTAATTTTCAGTCATTGAAGATGTATTTGAGGTTTTTTCTGTATATACAAAAAATCTCTCTCACTATAAATAGTATCTATTGCAGAATATATTAATTAACACAACTTACTACTCGAAATATTTTTGTGGGAAATTCCTCTCACGAGGCCTCAATTTCTGAAACCCATACACCAAAATTTGATTTTCCTACATAAAACTTCACGTTTCTTGATATGTGACTCATAAAAATAAACAATATAGACTTTTCCTGGCTTAGGAAGAATAGGATCGGTTCTTAATTCAATCTTACTTTCAATTACTTAAAGGATTTATTGCAAGCTTCAAACCATATAAACATGACCCTATTAATGGTCAAGCCTATAAGCAATGCTATAAGACATGATAAATCCTTTATAAAATGTTTATAAGGGAGAACCAGCCCCAATAATCTATGTATGTAAAAAAACTTCTTGGGATAGTCCCAAAAAAATAAAACACTCACCTTTTATGGGATAATATATACCCCAAACTCTAAGATTATGTGTCCAAATAAGTGAACCTTATCAATCCAAAAGTGAAATTTAGTGAGTATAACATATAGCTGATTCTCTATTAGTTTATTCAATATGGTTTCATGATTTTTTTCATAGTTATTTCAAGTCAGTGAATAAACTAATATTTCATCTATTAATACTACCACAAATGAGTCCAAATATGGGTGGAAAACCCAATTCACTAGATCCACAAAAACTACAGGCATGTTCATGATATTATAATTCATGACCAAATACTCATACAATCCATATCCACTATAAAATGTTGAGTGTGGTATGTATGATAGTCTCACATGTACCAAGTGATAGCCCGACTTCAAATTCATCATTAAAAAACCCCATGCTTCTCAATTATAATCAAAGAGGTCATCTATACATGGTATTGGATACAAATTATTAATTATATGTTGGTTTAATCAATGAAAATACATGAAAATTTAGAGGGTACCATCTAACTTCTGGGTGAAAATGAAGGTGAACCCCATTACGAAGAACTAGGTTATATAAAACCCTTAGATTTTATGTTTTATAGCCTTTTCTTGGGCTCTGGAATCTCTATTGGTTCCATCATATATGGAGGAATGGAAACTGCTACTACTCATAGCATAATCTCAATTGTGAACTCCTCCTCTTTTACATGAGGTAATATAGATAAGTTTTTATGGAATAAATCCCTGAAATGGTCCACCACATGAGAAAAATTTATACGCTGGGTTCCTTGATCACTCTTAATAAGATTAATGTTATGGGCTGTCAATCCACCCAAACCATGATACTCTAGTCTATGTTGACATGGATGGACATCTACTTCATCTTTATGAATATAATTACCATACTTGGGTGATGTGAAGGAAACAATCTGATGATAGAAATCAATGTGATCACATAAAGATACTAACATGACCATCCCAAGTATGGTGTTGAAACCATTCATCTTGATAAAAAAGAGGTTCCATACAAAATGATAACCACCCATCTCAAGGGGGAATTCATTACATTAGTGTACACTCTAAGATCAGATCCCTAAAAATGCATTGAGAGTCATGATTCCATAAAAGTACAATATATCTAGGCCAATAATTTCTAGAATTTCTAAAGATACAAAAGAATTTAAAGCAACCATGTCAAATAATGAAGATACTAAGTTGAATATACTATAATAATAACATACATTATATAATTCTTGAGACTCTTATCCTTATTTATAGGCTTCACTACATGTAACTTGTCTGATTTATGGCCCTGAGCTTCAACCTGAATACCATGAGTATACTTGTTATACTGACACAACACATATGAAGCCTGGATATAGTGGCCAAATCCATCTCCTCATACTGATCAGTGGGTAGTATTCTATCTTATTTCATGACATGGAGTATCTAATACTAAAATTGAATGTGAATTTGGTGTATATCCATTCTCACTAGGAACTGGAGGAAAGGTTATAAAAAAACTATAGAGATGGGCCATCTTTCCACAAACTTGACACTCAATTAGGGCCTTGGTACACTAGAGCATCTTACGGACTTCCATACCACCATTGTGACCCACTATATTACTGTCAGTGCCCATCATTTGATTGGAGCTGCCCCATCAAGCAGGATCAAAGAGATGTTTCCTGCCACAATATAAACCGCTTCCCTGTCTTGATGTAGAACCTCCCTGACCCACACTTGTAGCATCCCAGCTATTTATAGAATAATAATTTTTCATATAAATTAATATTTATGAATAATAAATTAATTTTTCATTAAAAGGTTGCTTTTTTATATAGCGTACTCAACATGCAACAACATATTTATCCAAAATCTTACATTCCACACAACATTGAGTTATGTCGAAAAATAATAAAATAATAAAATAATTATTTTAAATGGTAGTTAATGCATAGAAATTGTATTAGAGGGAATGAATATAACTAAATAAAATATTATTACACATGTTTTTTAATATTTTTTTACATTTATCCAATTTTTTTAGAGGCTTAAAATTATATTTAATCTAATTTTAAGCATAAAATACTCTAATGTTTTTAAATGGTCATTTTACCGCCTTTGGATGGAGAACCCTTTTTAAAAAAAGTTTTTTTCACTTTTATTTGTTATATTAGATAAAATAAACTTCTTATTTAGAAGTGTAACATCAAAATTTACTTTGGTTGAATTTTTTGTATTTTTCCGATGAAATTCATTTTTTAAAGAATAGTGAAAAATGCTGCAATTTTAATTCAAAACTGCCTTTTTGTCTAATTTATTTATATAGTTATGTTATAATTTTAATAAGGTTTAACGTTTAATTGGATTATTTTTTTATAATTAAATCCAATTTTGTTCATTGTAAGTAATTTCACATTGAAATTGGACATAAACACATGTTAATCTTTTGGTAGTTTTTACTTCTAAAAAACACGCGTTTTGGTTTTGACAATGAGAAATAATTTTAATTTAAGTACTAAAATTTCTGTGTTTTGAATTTTAAAAAATCAACTCTATATTTTTAATCAGAAGGTACAAATCTTGTAAACATATACCTTTTATTTTTGGGAATTATTAGTAGTAACTTCAGTAATTATTTTCATTTACCATGGTTAGAGGGTAAATCAGGTAAATAAGTGTAAAAAATAATATTATAATAATATTAAATTACCCTTACATATGTAATAATCCTATTATATGAGTTATTTAAAACCATGGTCATCCTTGGGTTTTATTTTGGGACCCCATGGATCCACTTGGGTGTGAAAATAAAATTTTATAATTTTTAATTTAATGAAAAGGGAATCATAACATAAATATGTATATTTTAATAAAACAATTTTAATATAGGGTTATATAAGTGAAATATATAACAATAAAAATTCAATATAAATCTAAAAATATTTACTAAATAATGGTATTTTATTTTTAAATTTTAGACACTAAATAAATAACTTTATTTATGGCATAATGATGATGCAATGATTACCTTATTAATAAAAGATTCAAATAAATGATATTATAAATATTAAAATAAAATTTATTTGATTATTTTTATGCCATTAAAGAATTATATAGATTATATTGACATATTATATTTTATTTAATTCATTTGGTTCGAAGTAATCAAGTTTTTATGGCTTTAACAAAAATCAATTTCTAATTAGTGTCCAAATTGACATTAATGAGTTTTTAAAACAAATACTATTTTATTAAATGATATAATAGTCCGAAAAATATAATATTATGAAAAATTACTTATATAATGTTAAAAATTTCATTAATTATCCACTTATGGTTCTATTGTAATTTTATAGGAAATATAGTAACTATATATTATGAAAATACAAGAATACATGATAAGATTTAATGTTTTGAAAGGGTTAACGCTAAACGATAAGATTAATTTTGTGACCAAAATTTGTATAAAACATATTGGTTGAGTTTATTTTTACCCATTATCATATTATCCTAGAAATATATTAATTTTTAACTGTTATAATTCAAAAATAATTTTATAATAAAATAATATTTCAAGACTTTCCTAAAGTGTCCCTCCTCACTCTTATAAAAGGACACCACCACTATCCACTTAATCACACCTATAAAGTCTCTTGTATCATCAATATTGTGCTCAAATAATCTCCCAAAATCCCTACAATTCTCTTAAAATCCTTACCTTGGGCAGAAGGCAATTTGAGAAATACTTTTGGCTCAAATCAAAAGAAGTTACCCGATTTAGAGGTACCATCTTATCTCAAGTTACTTTCCTTTATTTTCCTTCTTCTATCCCTATTATAATCTTATTATTCGATTAAATTTAAACAATAGTATCATAAATATTCTATGATTTTGTTATGATAATGATTCTAACTATACTTACACACACCTCTGTCTAATGGATACGAACATACTGTTTCTGGGTACAGTGAACTACTGCCTCATGAAACAATGATTGCTTAATTTTCTTCTACAACCTCTCATGGTGGAAATTATGATGGGAATTTATTTATATATGATATATAATATATTTATATTTTCTCCATGATTCTTTTATTTTTATTTTAAACAAACCTTTATTCTTTCCAAAATAGGTAAATACGATAATTTCATTTGAGGAAGTGCGGACTACCGACCCACAAAGTGATATGACTCTTTAATACCATACATAGAATGTATAAACGATGGAATTAATGAACTTATGTAACATATATAACATATATATTATACTAGAATTATAAAATACCTATGTATCATTTAAATTCATTCCTTTAATATAACAAATAAATGAAAGCAACATTCATGTGAACGTACGACCTACCATCACCCTAAACGGTGAAATTAATTGCTTATATATAAATGTTATAAACTATTATAAATAAATATATACTGGATATATATGATATTTAAATCATTAATATCATTCTGGGTATGATGTACTTTTGACTACATGGACAATTTACATCAAAATGAGTTCATTTTCGATTCTTGTACCGAACAACGACAAAAGGAACCATATGAACTTAAATAATTATATAATTTTTTATAACATGATAATAAGTAATATAAATAGAATAATAAACTTTAGAAGAGTTATGAATTAAGTAAATATTAACCTAAATTTATTATTCATGAATATAAAGAACGAACATGATATGTCAGACTCAAGGTAAGGGACTTCGTCTCAATCTCCTTTCCTTGAGGCATATTTTGATAAAATACACCTCCTTATTTTATACGGTGTATAATAAATCTATTTTAATTTAAATTTTTTTCAAATGGAATCTTTTTTCTACAAATAATTTTACTAAACTAAAAAAGGAATGTTTTGAATGTATGCTGCGACAATAATTCAACCGCTGTAACCGTTATTTGATATTTGGATTCATCTATAAGACTAAATGTTTTTAAAAGGAATAGAAATACCTTATTACCTTTTTTGTGTATTTCGTTATTGAAAATGGTTTTGAAAGTGGATTTACTATTTCAATATCTTGAAATGAATTCCTGTGATTGAAAATGAAATTTTATGAGTGAAATATTGATAACGGAAATATTTTATGTGTTTTGATTATATAATGGTACTTGGATATTTGATGGGTGGTTACATGATAAACCAATATGGGTGGTCGTTTGATAAATCAAATGATGAGTTGTTTCATGATAAACCATGGGGGTGTGGTTACATTATAATCTTCAATGCATTGGGTATGAAAGTCAGCCGTATAGCTATTTCATTTAGTGATATGTTTTGAAGTTGAATGTATGGTTATTTCATTTAAGCATGTTATGCACCAAGTTACCTTTATATGTTATATGTTTCTTTTTATGGGTTTATAGTAATATTTTGGTTACAAAAAGGTTAATAAATGATATTATATTTAGTGAAGTATATTTAATACTTCTTAAACGTGAAAATTGTTACTTTTTGACAAAATATTCATGGTTTTCATGTTATCCAAAGACTAACAGTTTTCATTTTTTATGTATCGATTACAAGGTATTTTATGTTCATCCCCTATTTTGAAATTTTTTTCATAGGTTTTAAATAAGAATAGAGTCAATGATGGGATGAAGGAAAGGTTATGCTGTTTAAAATGGAACGAACCGTGTTTCTTTTTAAATTTTTTAAGAAACAAATTGTGTAGCGAGTAGAAGTGTCTACTTTGTAATAATAAAGTTGATATGTATGTGTTATGTCCTAATTATCTAAAACTCTAAACCTGAAAATATCATAGAAGTGAATTAAATTCAAATTATCTACTTAACTCAATATTATGTAACATTTAAGGCCAAGGCCTTATAGTTGGTATAAGAGTCTAGTTTAGATATCTTTTTGAGTTATAATAGTGTTAATAGAATATCCATAAAAGATTTTTAATTTATGGTCCAATGAAAATGACATTTCATTTCGATATTACCACATTACTTCTTCTAAGATATGTTTTCTCAGAATAGTGTTCTGCACAGGAAACTAGGCAGCTGTGCTGGGAAGACATACAAAGTGAAATAACCTTCCAAATAAACATTCTGAGAATGTCCGAACCAGAACTGATTTTTTGATGTTATGTCTTAGTTGACTCAGGAAATAAATGGTGGTGGTTTCCATGCATGATATCAACCAGACCAAACAAAGAGGCATATGTCGATCGTAGAGCATTTTATAAGGCAATGTCCTCTACCATTCAAAGGATCATATAAACCTATTAAAGATGAAGGGTGGATTAAAGCACAATTTTTTTTAATGTAATGGGGTGTTCAAACAGTCAAAAGTTTATTCTTGGTGTTTATCATTTTAAAAGTAAAACTAATCAGTAGTGGTGAATGATTAAAAATATAAGAGGAACTGTAGAGATTGATTCCTTGTAATGAGATGAATTTAAGAATATGTTCCTGGAGAAAGATTTTCCTACGGCTGTTCAACTTATGATGGAAAAGAAATTCTTGGAATTGAGATAAAAGGAGGATGATTCTATGCTTTAATATGAAGAAAATTTCACCCGTTTGTCAAGGTACATCCCAAATTTTATATGTGATATTGATAGAAAGATAAATCTTTTTTACTCAGGATTGAAGCCGAAATGTTGAAGGGTGTTATCTTTTCATGAGTTCAAAAGATATGAGAAACTTTTTTGATGTGCAAACAAGGTAGAAATGGAGGTTTCTAACAATCATGTGTTCCATGATAGAAAACAAAATAAGAAATCTAGTTGGTAGAAAATGGTTTAGAATTAATCAAAGAATCCTAGAGGTAAGAAAACCAAATTTCCAACTTGTGAGAAGTGTTGTAAAAAAATCTTGGAGAATGTTTCTCAAAGTTCGGGAAGTTCTTCCAATGTGGTAAGACTGGTCATATTATTCGTAATTATATGGAATATGATCAGGTAGGTAATGGAAAACCAACAATAATATGTTTTAGTTGTAATGAGATTGGAAATTATAGAAATGTGTGTCAAATGTTGGTTACCCAGTGTGGAAACTAGCAAGATCGAAATTAGTAGGGTATGGAAAAACCATTTTCTACTACTATAGTTGGTGTGGGAATATTAAATAAAGCGGTGAAAGGTATGTTACAGATTTTTTCAAAATATTCCAATACTCTATTTGAGTCTGGATCATCAAATTCCTTCATTTCTAAGATCTTTGCAAGTAAATTGGAAATAACACCTCATAAATGTGATATAGAACTTTTGGTAAAGAATCTAAGTGGAAGTATTAAAGAAGCCATGATTTATAGGAACCTTCCTATTATCATTAGTGGGATTGTGTTTCCTGCAAATTTTGTTGAACTTTCAATAGTGGAATTTGGTATCATTTTGGGTATGGATTTTCATCTGGTTCATCATTCTAAAATAGATTGAAAATATAAGAAAGTTTTATTAAATGATATCATACCATTGATATCATACCCAGAAGTTGAAATATTGATTAAATATATTAGTGAATGTTTTCAAGCTCATGTTGTTGAATAGAAAGAAACAGTTTTGATTAGTGACAATCCAGTAGTGAATGAATTCACATATTCTTTTCCTTATGAATTTCTTTGTATTTTTCTCAATCGGGAAGTTTAATTGATTATTGATTTATTTCCTGATGAAAATTCTATTTCTAAACCCCTTATAGAATGGATCAAGTACAACTTGATGAATTGAAAAAATATTTGCAATAATTACTTAATAAAGGTTTAATTCAACTTAGCACTTCACCATGGGGTTATCCAGTTTTATTTGTGAAAAAGAAAGATGGTTTTATGAGACTATAGAGCCTTGAATAACATCAAAATTAAGAAAAAATATTCGTTTCCTCATATCTATGATTTGTTTGATAAGATCTAGGGGGATCAATATTTTTCAAAGATTGATTTGAGGTCTTGGTACTATTACCTAAAGGTGAAGGAGGATGATGTTCCAAAGACAACGTTATGAATGAGATATGGGCATTATGAATTTGTAGTTATACCCTTTGGGATAACTAATGCACCTGCTGTATTTATGAATCTCATGAATGGAGTCTTTCATCAGTTTTTCAATCAGTTTGTGATTGTGTTTATAGATGAATTTTTGGTATATTCTAAAAGTCGGGAGGAACATGAAAGTTACTTAAGGATTTTTTTGAAAACATTAAAAGGAAAAAGACTATATGGAATGTTAAGTAAAAGTGAATTTTGGCTCCAAAAAATTTCTTTACTTGGTAATATTGTATCTAAAGATGGAATAACTATTGACCCCTCTAAAACAAAAGTTTTTGAAGAGTAGACAAGACTTACCAATTTAATAGAGATTCATCATTTTATTGGATTAGAGTGTTATTACAAAAGTTTTGTTTAAAACATTTATCAGTTATCTAGACCACTAACTAAGATTACGTTTAAGGGAGTTAAGTTCATTTGGACAAAATAATGTGATGATTGTTTTTAGTAATTGAAAATAAGATTGGTAAATTCTCCAGTTTTGGCCCTTCCTTACAAGAATAGTGAATTTATTATATACAATGATGCATCACTGAAAGGAATTGGTTGTGTTCCAATTCAAAATGGTCAGGTAACTTCTTTTTCTTCACATCAGTTGAAACCTCATTAGTTAAATTACCCTACAAATGATTTGGAATTAGCTACCTTTGTTTTTGAATTAAAATTTTAGAGGCATCATTTGTATGGCGTAAAGTGTGAAATATATACTAATCACAAAAGTTTGAAGTATATATTCACTTAGAAAGAATTAAACATGTGAAAAAGAAGATGATAGGAATTAATTAAGGATTATGATTTCATGATTCATTACCATCCCGGAAAAAAAAGGGGGCTGATGCATTGAGTCGAAAGTGTAATGCTATATTAACCATGATACATTTGTAAAGAGATCATTTGGTGTCTGATTTGATATGTTTTGGATTGGAAGATATTGGTACAATGAATTTCTCTATTTTTTTAGGTGTCAGTGAAATCATCTCTATCAGATAGAATTAATCAAGTGTATAAAGAAGATAGCGAGTTGTAGAAAATGGTAGATTTGATTCAGAATGGTTAGTTACCTGAATTTAACATTGGGAATGATTGTGTTTTGAGGTTTGGAAAGAGATTATGTGTGCCTTGTGATTCACAGTTGAAGAAAGAGTTTTTATGTGAAGCTCACAGTTCCTTGTTTTCAGTTCATCTTGATAGTACTAAGATGTACAAAGATCTTTGAGAGTATTATTGGTGGGATGGAATGAAAAGAGATATTTCTAACTTTACTGTGAAGTGTTTGACTTGTAACAGGTTAAACCATAACTACTATTACCAAAAAGTATGATTTATCCTTTTACATTGCTGAAGTGGAAATGAGAAAATATATCCATGGAATTTGTAGTGGATTAACAAACACTTATTGAGGTATCAATTCAATCTAGGTTATTGTTGATCGATTGACAAAATCTTATCATTTTCTTCCTATCCAAGATACTCTTTCTCTAGATTAATTTATTTGATTATATATTAAAGATATAGTAAGGTTACATGGAGTTCCTCTTTCTATTGTATCTGATCATGATCCCAGGTTCACTTCTAACATTTCTCAAGGCCTTCAGAAGTCATTAGTAACTGAATTAAATTACAGTACACCTTTTCATCCTCAATCAGATGGGCAGTCAGAATGACCAATTCAGACCTTAGAGGATATGCTACATGCTTGTTTAATGGATTACCAAGGAAGTAGGGATCAACATCTTTATTTTCTTGTGTTTTTATAAAATTAAAATTTTCATTCCAATATACAGATGGCACCATTTGAATCATTATATTAAAAGCAGCGTTGAACTACATATTTTTGGGATGAATTGGGTGAATGGAAGTTGATGGGACCATAATTGGTTGAAGAGATGGTAGAAGAAGTTCAATTGATTCATAAGAACATGAGGAAAACATAAACCAGGAAGAAAAGTTATACAGATAACCAAAGGAAGGATATTTATTTTGAGGTAGGTGATTATGTCTTTCTCGAAGTTTCTCCATGGAAAAGTGTGATGAGTTTTGGTAAAAAGGGAATGTTGTGTCCGCGGTTCATTGGGCCATATGAAATCTTGGAGAAAGTTGGATCAGTTACCTAAAGGGTAGATTTACCTCCATTTTTATCCCAGGTACAGAATTTTTTTTCATGTTTTAATGTTGATGAAGAATATACCAAATCCATATCATCTTTTGTGTCTAAAGGTAGTCCAGTTGGAAGAGAATATTTCTTATGAGGAACAACCAGTCAAGATTCTTGATCATAGAGAGCATGTGTTGTAGAATAAGGTGATTAATCAGGTAAAGTCTTTGTGGAAAAACCATATTTTTGAATATGTAATGTGGGAATCTTAAAATTCTATGAGGGATAAAAACCCCCACTTATTTGATAAGTAAATAGAATTTCGGGGACACAATTTCTAAACGGGGGAATGATGTAGCATCCCAAGTATTTATATAATAATACATTTTCATATCTATTAATATTTATGAATAAGATATTAATTTTATGTTAATGGGATTATTTTTCCAATAGAGTACTAGATAGACAAGAATGGGTTTCTCAGAAATCTTACGTTGCACACAACATTGAATTATACTGAAAAATAATACAATAATTATCTTATTATTTTAAATGGTAGTTAACACCTAGATTTTGTTTTGGTGGAAATGAAAATAACTAACTAAAATACTATTACACATGTTTCTTAAACGTTTTAACATTTATCCAACGAATTTTAGAGGCTTAAAATGAGAACGAATCCAATTTTAAGCATAAAATACTCTAATATTTTTAAAAGGTCATTTTACAGCCTGTTGATGGAGTAACCTTTTTAAAAATAGTTTGTGTAACTTTTATAAGTTATATTTGATAAAATAAAAAACTTATTTAGAATATAAGCATCAAAATTTACTTTGGTTAAATTTTTTGTATTTCTCTGATGAAATTCATATTTTAACGAAT
This sequence comes from Viscum album, assembly GCA_963277665.1. Classification (NCBI taxonomy): domain Eukaryota; kingdom Viridiplantae; phylum Streptophyta; class Magnoliopsida; order Santalales; family Viscaceae; genus Viscum; species Viscum album. The sequence goes on along the minus strand of OY728161.1, from coordinate 1,540,830,723 downwards.
AGTAAAAAATAAAACATTTTAATTCAAAATGAACTTTTTATCTAATTTATTTATATAGTTATTTTATCTTTTTAATTGGGTTTAAAGTGTAGTTGAATTATTTTTTTTATCATTTAATCCAATCTTTTTCATTGGTAGTAATTTGACATTGAAATTGGACATAATCACATGTCTATCTTTTGGTAGATTTTAATTCTTTAAAACATGTGTTTTGTTTTTGACAATGGGAATTAATTTTAAATTAAGTAATATAATTTCTATGTATTGAATTTTAAAAAATTGATACCATATTTTTAATTATAATATACAAATTGTGTAAATAGTTACATTTTATTTTTTGACATTATGAATCATAACTTCATTAATTATTTTTATTTACTATGGTTAGAGGGTAAACCTAGTAAATAAAGGTAAAAAAATTATATTATAATAATATTAAACTAGCCTAACACATGAAATAATTCTATTTTATGTGATATGTCCAACCATGGGCATCTTTGGGTTGATTTTGGAACCCCATGGGGCCACTTGGGTTGTGAAAATGTCATTTTATAAACATTAATTTAATGAAAAGGGAAATATAACATAAACTTTTATATTTTAATAAACAATATTAATATAGGGTCATATAACTAATATATATGAATATATATTGTCATTATAAATTTAAAAATATTTCCTACATCATGTTATTTTATTTATAATTTTTATACATTAAATAAATAAATTTATTTATGACACAATTATGATGTAGTGATTACCTTATTAATGAAAGATTCAAATAAATGATATTATAAATATTAAAATAAAATTAATTTGATTTTTTTATACCATACACTAATTTTATATATGATATTGACATATTATCATTGAGTTGATTCATTTTTATTGAAGGAATCAATTTTGTATGACTTTAACAAAAATCAATTTCTAAATAGTGTCAAAATTGACATAAATGATTTTTAAAAGAAATAATATTTTATTTAATGATATAATAGTCCTAAAAATATAATATTCATCCAAATAGATTATATAATGTTAAAAAATTCATTAATGATATAATTATGGTTCTATTTAGATTTTATAATAACTAACATAACTATATATTATGAAAATACAAGAAGACATGGTAAGAGTTAATGTTTTTAAAGGGTTAAAGCTAAAAGATAAAGTTAATTTTGTGACCTAAAATTGTCTAAAACCAAATAGTTGAGAGTATATATTCTCATTTTCATCTTAAACTCGAAATATGTCATTTTTTAACTATTATAATTCTAAAATAATTTTATAATAAAATAATATTTCAAGAAATTCATAAAGTTCCCCTCCTCCCTCTTATAAAAGGACACCACCTCTACCCACTTACTCACACCTATAAAGCCCATTGGATCATAAAAATTATGCTCAAATAATCTCCCAAAATTTCTCCCTTTCTCACTGAATCCATACATTGGTCATAATGCAATTCAATAAGCCTTTTAGCTCAAATCAAAGGAACCTACCCGATTTAGTGGTAACGTCTTCTCTCAAGTACCTTTCCTTTATTTTACTTATCCACTCCATATGATCTTATTATTATTTTATTACAAAACAAAAATAGTATCCTATATATACTAGTATGTTTTTATTATAAGTATTCTAACTACACTTACACACACATCCCTCTAATGGTTACGAACACACTGTTTCTATGTACGACGAAATACTGCCTCACAAAATGATGATTTTTTAATTTTATCCTACAACCTCTCATGGTTGAAATTATGATGGAACTATGTTTATATATGATATATATTAAATTTATATTATCTCTATTATTCTTTAATTATTATTTATATCATAACTTCATGCTTTCCATAATGTGTAAATACGATAATTTCATTTGAGGATGTGCGGTCAACTGCCCCCTCAAAGTGATATGACTCGTTAATGGAATACATGGAATGTATAAAGGATGGAATTAATGAAATTATATAACATATATAACATATATATTATTCTGTAATTATAACATACCTATGTATCATTTAGTTTTAATTCCATTAATATGTCAAATAAATGAAAGTAGCGTTCATGCGTATGTATGGCCAACCGTTTCCATGAATGGTGCATTTCATTTCATATCTCCAAATGTTATGGACTATTATAAATACATATATACTGGATATATATGATATTTAAATCATGAATATTATTATGTAGATGATGTAATTTTTACTACATGAACAATTTACATCAAAACGAGTACATTTTCGACTCATGTACCAAACATCGACAAAATGTACCACATGAACTTAAATAATTATAATTTTTTATAACATGATAATATGAAATATAAAATTAATAATAAACTTGAAAATGGTTCTAAATAAATTTTAAATTAACCTATGTTTGTTATTCATGAATATAAATAATAAACCAGACATGTAAGACTTAAAGTAAGGGACTTCATCTCAGTATATTTTCATTGAGGAATATTTTTGATAAAATACACCTTTGTATTTTATATAGTGTATAATAAACCACTTTTACTTTTAATTTAATTCAAATGGAATCTTATTTCTACCAATAATTTTACTAAATTAAAAAAGGAATTTTTGCAATGTATGCGCCGACAACGACTCTGCTGACATAACCGTTATTTGATATTTGACTTCCTCTATAAGCCTTAATTCTTTTAAAAGGAAAAGAAATACCTTATTCATTTTTTGGGTATTTTGGTATTTAAAATGTTTTTGAAAGTGTATTTACTATTTCAATATCTTGAAATGATTTTTTTGTGATAGGAAATGAAATTTTACGAGTGAATTTTGATAATTGAAATCTTTTATGTGTTATGATTATATAATGGTAATTGAACATTTGATGGGAGGTTATGTGATAATACAAGATGGGTGGTTACATAATAAACCATATGATAGGTGGTTTTATGATAAACCAGGGATTGGTGGTTATGTTATAACCTTCAATGCATTGAGTATGGAAGTCGGCTGTATGGCTATTCCATTTAGTGATATGTGTGGAATTCAATCGTATGGTTATTCCATTTAAGCTTGTTATATCCGAAGATACCTTTATTTTGTATATGTTTCTTTCTATGGGTTTATGGTAATATATTGGTTATAAAAAGGGTAAGAAATGAGCTTATATTAACTGAATTATATTTACTACATCTTAAAGGTGAAAAGTTTTAATTTATGATAAAGTATTCATGATTTTCATGTTATCTAATGACTATCTGTTTTCATTATTTATGTATCCCTTACTGATATTCTTATGATCATCCCAAGTTTTTAAATTTTTTTATAGTGTCAAAATAATAATAGAGTCAATGATTCGATCAAGGAATAGTCATGGTGTTTAAACATGGAATGAGCCATGTTTATTTTTAAAAAGATTTTATTTTATGAAAAAAATTGGGTAGTGAGTAGAAGTGTATACTTTGTAATAATCAAGTTGATATGTTTGAGTTATGGCCTAATTCTCTAGAGCTCTAAACTTGAAAAGATCCTAAAATATAATTAAATTCAAATTATTGAATTAACTCAAGATTTTGTAACGTTTAAGGACGAGGACTTATAACAATAACATATTCACTCAGGTTATTCCTGATAACGAGGGATTGATTTACTATCTTAGAAACAATAGATAACCAAAAGAAATTCACTTGATATTGGATGGAATATGTAATCCCATAAAAAAACTATCTTAATTTCATATACTATTCACCATTAAGTGTCTTTAAAAAATTATGATTCTCAATGAAAGGATTTTAATAATACATCATAGAAATAACACCTTGATATAGATTTATACATTTCCTAGAACAACCTTCCCAAAATTTCATTGGAAAGAAGTAATCATAATTGGTTTTCAAAAATCATACCCAAACCATACACTTTTCTCGATCAACCTTTGTGATTATATCCCACAATATCTTAGAAAGATCACTTTGCATATAAGTCATGAGATTGACCAACCTCTCAAATGGAATCTATATATTCTTGAAGAATTATTACATGACCTCTATACATGACTTATTAACCTAAGGACCACATACTCTTAAAAAGGTATGAGTGTGCTACAGATGGAACTATATCGTCATATATTCCATAGAAGGAGAAGGTCATGGGCCCATATAAAAACTAGATTAGTCATATGAAACCCTATCATAAATGAGCTTCCACACCTAGATCAAGAACAAGATGATGTGTCATAGGATGAACTACATGAGATAATACTAGTGGCTCAGGTTCCACCACCTCTAGAGAATGTTCATTCCTATACTCTTTGGTAATGAATTGAGGATGTTGTGGTGGAATAACTATACAATTTCCCAATGGATTCCTCATATAAGATTAAATAGAAAACATGATCACTGATAATAGAATAGGTTATGATATATACTCAATTTTCCACCACTAATAAATTCTAGAACTATCCAGTCTGTGCATATAAATTGAGAAGTGTGATGGTAATAATCAATGTATAATAGTAAATAAAATAAATTGTATCAATCTATGTTTCTCATAAGACACCTAACCAAAATTACCTACTTTGGTATAATATAGAATGTCTCTGAATATATGTCACCTTTTATATATATAGGAATAATTACAGACATTTATTTTTACATATACATCATATAACTAGGTAAATAAGTGTGTATAAATATAGATACATAACATTAGCCAAGACATGAGGTGTATACCCAAGGAATCCATGATAATCATTAGGGGTTTCTTAATTCTCATTGTATATGAACATTGGGAAAATGTATAATTATACCATTATATAAGTAAGTCATAAAATGAATATAACAATATTCATTTCCTTGGAATAAAAATAAATTAATTTAATTACATGTCATCCTATGATCGTCTAAGGTGTTTTGTGAAAAGGAATCTAGGTATAAATCTAGGATCACTATAAATATTCATCACCATTAGAGTCCATCTATGGTGCTCTGTATAAGGAACCCCGGTATCACTCCTGATATGGTATAAAGGAATAAAACCCTAAGATCATCCATGGTATACCACATATAGAAACAAGTATTTCTCATGGTATGGTATAATATCATTCCCCTCCTAGCTTGTTTGAGGTAATTCACTTAAAAACCAGCTATTACTCATGTGTAATAAAATGGAATAAACCTAGTGAGCCCATCCAAGGTATTCTATAAATAAACCATGTATCTCTACCAATATGTTACAGTTCATTTTAAGTTATAATCATTATGGTCGACGAGCACATCCATGGAATGTTGAATTAGAACCCTTATATCACCTTCATTATGGTATAAAAGGAATGGTCATAACTAGTGTTTAACCAATACCATTTAAAAAAAACACTAAAGTGATGTTTTTAAATACATTTCATTTAAAAATTTCAACTAAAAAAACCATAAGTGGTGGTTCAATTTATATACAAGGCATGAGGCGCATATGCCATTAAGAAGGGTACACCCTAAGGTGTGGCTTAACATCAAGTTTGACATCCTTAAATGTTGATTGGTGGGTTTATAAAACAACTCTATGGATGAAAATATGAATTAGTTTAATTTATTTTTCATTTACAAGGCATTGTATAGTGACCGAGGATTTCCGTACATGGATATTAGATCTTTTAGATGAATATTCATTAAATCACACAAACACATTCCAAAGGATCGTAATGGTTTTTTCCTTTGGAGACTAGGTACACAATATTCAAATTTGGTGAAATATATTCAACATCTCCCATAAATATCATCCCCAATAGTACTATTAAGAAATAAGTCCCATTTAAAACATTTCATCATAATCTAGAGAAAGAGAACATAAGAAAGTGTGATATCAATTTCTTAGTAAGGTTATACAAGGGGATACTTTAGAATAACATGAAAATAAGGTTTTTTTAACATGATAATACCATTCTAAAAACATAACCTGAAAATCAATGATCATAATATTGAGTTAGGAAATAAATACAAGTAGTTAATAAGACATTAATCAAAAGGAAGTCAACGAACCTGAGCCAAGATATCAAAACATTAGAAAAATACATATAATTGTGGCAAAAAAATAATGATGTAAAATAATTTATATAGTAGTAAAGGATCAATTCTAAGGGTATCATAGTGGAATGGGTTCACTCCCAAAATCATCATGGTAGCCGAGGTTAACTCCTAAGAACAACATAGTAGATAAATCATTTTACTGAATTAGGTTCACTCCCAATTCCAGTCCTATCCATCTCATGATATATAAATCATTACCAAATTAATTGGAGGTTGATATAGGTCCCAACCATCATATAATAAAAATAATATGTATGTTCAACACAAGATCATAAATCATTCATCATATCATAGCCCATAAAATGAAATGGGTTTCCTAAACATTGAACAATATAATAGCCTGTGGAAAATAGAAAAGTTTCAATTATTTCATCATAACATAACCCATGAAAATACTTGGGTTTCAAAAGATTTTGTATTGTTATATAAACCATGTAAGAGAATTTGGGTTCATAAAAATAATTCTATCATAAATATAAACCATTCAATGAAAGAATAATAATAGTATCCTTGGTATATATCCCAAATAAATATCAAGTTACATCAAAGAATGTCATATTTGATGGAAAATTATTTTGAAATATGAATCAATTTGGATTTTTTTTGAGGAAGGGAAATTTTCTAGGAAAATAAAAATTCAAAACAAAAAATTAATAAAATATTTTGAAAATTATTTTCTTTGAAGATAAACATGACAAATTATAATGGAAACTTTATAAATATTTTAAAATATTTCTTGGGGAAAATATCTTTTATAATTTAAAAAACTCTTTCGAAAGTATATCATATTTTTAAAATTAATTTTCTTTTAAAATTACCATGGAAACATATAAATTATGTTTTAATGAAAATAATGTTCATGAAGGTGGGAAATTCCATTCATGTTGTACAAGTTGAAACAATATTTTTTCCACATTTCCAACGAAATCCAAACATAAATTGTTTGGAAAATTAAATGAAGATTTATTTTAAAATATTTTGTAAAAATGTAAAACAAGGGTAAAAATTTATTTAATAAAACATTTAATAAATTTTAAAAACATTTTTGATTTTTTTGAAAACCTGGTTTTGGGAAAAATGGGGTTTTGATTGAAAAGAGTAATAAATATGATTTTTTATAAAAAATATATTTTGAACTATAGTATACATAAAGAGAAGAAAATTAAAGGAAAAAATGTATTATCATACGTATAATATAACAAAATTCATGATTCCCCTGAGATATGGATCATTATATTCCAATATAATATTCATAAACATAAACAATCTCTATAAACGATTAGGTTGAAACATAAAAGCCTTACAACATTGGTAACAATGAGTGATAAGCCCCATGAAATAATAAAATTAAGTTAAACATTAAATTACATGAGAATAAATAAATTCATGATATTATATATCAATGGGGATGTATTTAAACCTCATAAAATAAGATATGTCTATAACATGAAATATGTCTCAAAGAAGACAATTTGAGGCAAAAATCCCATACAACTTTTGTAATATTTTGAATCATCATCCCCAATAAATAATAATATAAAATTAAATGTAATATATCATGAAAAAATGATACTCATGATATAACATGCCTAACTGAAATTATATACACCACAATGAAGAAACAAGTGGGGAATTTTCATATGTCTCGAAGAAAACACTAGAGACTAGAAATCCATTTCTATAAGTATTGAATTCTGTCCTACATGTTCAAACATCATGTATAATAAATATAATTTTATAATAATTCTATTTATTAACCATAACTATATATATTATACAATATATGATTTTATAATTAATTTTTATTACTACTTATGAATAATTTCATGTTAAAGTCATGTTTCAGGTAATAAGTGATTTATTTTTCATATATATTTTGATTTGTTATTTTTGGTCCTCTTACATTGATCATGGTTTCATGATCTACATAAGAATTATCATGAAATATTTAACATATTTATACCAAAATTATAATTTTATGACCAATCATTAATGATGGAATTTAGAAATTAATTATGTTATGATCATGGAGAGAGTTGGCCATATGTACACAGAAGTAATGTTTCAAAATTTCAACAATAATTATGAAAAGGTGGTAAGTAATATTTTGTATTTATAAAATTATAATAATATAATAAATAAAATATTATTATTTTATATATACTTATACATATGATCTATGTGGTGTGATGATGAAATTGGAGAGTCACATTGCTTTGTGAGGGTGGTAGTCCTCACATTCACAAATGACGTTATCATCATTCAGTGAGTGAAAGGGTAAGAAATAAAATGATATATTATCTTTTAATAATTTAGAATATTTAATTAATATAATTATTATATAATTTAAATCTCATATATTTATTAAATTTATCTTTATTATACTCCATATACATAGTTAGTGAAAAATGAATCACATGGATTCACGAGGCGGTAGTTTTTTTACATATGAGTGACATTATCATATACCATAAGGAATAGAACATAAAAAGTTATATATTATAAAATGAATCAAGAAAAGTTAATATTTTATAAATATCATATATATACATTATCTCTATCATCACACCCAACTGTGAGAGGTGGTAATGGAAAAATAAATGACATCGGTTCGCGAGGCGGTAGTCCGTAGTACACATGAATGAGGATCTTATAACCCATTTGATGAATATGGGGATGGTTTTAAATCATTAAGTTAACATAAAAAATATTATTATATAGAATATACTTTTTATACTATACCAGCATGGTTGAAAAATAATCAAAGGAGGTGGAGGAAAAAAAATAAAAACACTTGTTGAAGAACATTACCTCTTCTTCGGGTAACCTCCTTAAGCTTTCACCAAAATATTTTATAGGTTATATTTATTACCAAAATAAGAATTATAGGATTATAATAGGTAATTTTTAAGGTTATTTGGGAAGTTAATTTAATAATAAAATGCTTTTATGGCATGAAGATCAGAGGAGAGCGAGTGACCTTTTATAAGTGAGGTTAGTGGCACCATTGTAATTTTGTAAAGAAAAAGATGTTCCCACATTGGTCACTTGACAAAAGGGTAAAAAATAGACTATTATCTAGAATTAGAAATTATAGGTTAAAAATATATCCATAAAATATATTTAAGTTAAGTTTTTATGTCATTTTTACCCTTTCCTTTTTAGTTTATCCTCATGGTAAACTCATTTTTACCTTAGCAATGGTACATAATTTTTCATGTTTTTACTATTTAATATGGTAAAAAATTAATTTTACATTATTATATAACAGAAAATATTATTACCCAAAATATTTAATCCATTTTCAAAATTAAATTTATATAAGTGGTAAAAATTTAATCTAAAATTAATCCTGCTGATGTGACGAGAAAGAAGGGTTTCAAAGTAATTTTTTTTAAATGTTTAAAAAGTTTTTATATAAAAATTCTATATAAAAATAATTAAAATGAACTAAATTGGATTAATAGATATATAATTTAACTAATTTTAATTTAGAACAAATTTAAAATATAACTTATCTTTATAAATAATTTAAAAAAAGTTTTTAATTAAAATTATGTATTATTCACTATTTGTAAAAAAATAATCATTTCAGAAAATTAACAAAAATTCACCAAAATATGATTTTTAATTTATTATTTAGATAATTAAATTTATTTATTCAAATAAAGTTTCAAAAAGTTGTAGAAAAATAATTTCACAAAATGCGACAAAACAATTTTCATTAAAAATATAATTTTTAGCATAAAATTATATTTATTCTTATATATTATATAGAAAACACATAAGGTGAATATTAAAAATTTATTGAAAATATAATATATAAATTTAATTAAAATCATTCACCAAAATTTATTTGGATAATTTATTTATGTAAAACACATTTTTTGGGAATAATTTTTTTATTAGAAAATGATTTGCTTTATTTTAAAATGGTTCTTATTTTCATTTCTAATAAATTAAACACCAAATTACTCTTTTTATATAGATTTATAAAACATATATTATCATAATTTTTTTTAATATTGTTCTTACTCACCATTCCAATGTCTAGGTGATATCTATCATGTAAAATAATAAAATTTTAATAGTCTGTCACATTTCATTTAAGCATAGTGTTGTGTTTAATGTAAGATAAACTCAGTATTGTGTGTAAAGAATGATAAATGTGGTGTTGTGTGTAAAGAAAAATATTGAAATGATTAAATTTATTTGAAAAAAATCATTTCACTAAATCTCATTGTGTTACACATCGCTTGAAAAATCAAATGCACAACACAATGACATTATATATATTATAAATACTTTACAATAAAATAACTAGACCACCTACCTTTGCTTTGTAATACTCTATTCATCTATTTTTGTCCTTTAATTCGAATTTAAATGGGAGAAATAGATGAAATACAATAATTACATAAAAACAAGGCATATTATATTGATAGGAAATATCATCATTAAGGGATAGATAAATAAGGGATAGAAGGAAGAGGAATATAATGATTACCGATAGCTATCCAATGAAACCGACGATGGAAAAACAAATTCCCAAAAAATAATTTAGCTCAAAGCCTAGGTGAAGGTGGAGGAGGATCACAAGCCACTAGGGTGGTTAATGTGAAAGGGGAGGAAAAATGGAGAAATAAATATTAAATAAGTTAGGGGAAAATATTTTTTGCACACAATTTTAAGAGAAAAATGGTTTAGCTATGTGATTTTCCAAACCATGTTCCTAAACCATGCGACACCATTGGTTAAGTGGAACTAATTGGGTAGGATAGGTATATGGTTTTACTAAAAAGTGAATAGCCCATGAACCCCTCCGAATACCTCTAAAACACAATGAATGGTTGTGTAACCCCCATTTTTTTTAAAATAACCGTTAAACACCCTTTAGGGATTTCACCATTAATTCAGATGGTTATCCCAAACTATGCGCTAACTGTGAAGATGAATATGATTTTACCAAATCTATATATCTAGGATTTAAGAAATCCCTAGATTCTCCTGACCCACTCCTTGGCCTCTTAAGCAGAATTCAAGTATAAAAAAAGATGTTTGAATATAAATTTGATGTATGTGTACCTATTTAAATAGTTGGGATGTTACAATATCCATCACTAAATACTTAAATTATTTTCTTAGGTTATATATGAGATAATAAATCTTAATGATCAACTTTATTTCTAATATGTTCTCTAGTTTGAGTATCTTTATCAATATCATATATAATATAATCCAAATAAAGGAATATGAGTTCCCAAATAGTTATAGTAACTGAATTTATGGGTTTATCAAAGTCATCTTCAAGGTCATGGGGGTATGTTTGGTCTATAAAGGGAAATTTATAATTTAAACCATAAGCACAATTAGTGGTATTATAGATATTATTGATATTAAAATTTTATATATCATCCCCAAAGTCTTATATAGAATCTTACGGCTCTTGTGGATCTATCTCATCCAATGGTACATGAAAGATAGGTAGATAAGTTATGCTTATAAAAATGTGTTGAACATAGTGTATAAAAGTATTTATTTTAAAAATCATGATCATGATCACTTCTTATGATCATAATGGTTGTTCCACTATTATTATAGATAGTATTTTCATATTTTTCAAAACATGAAAGAGATTCAATTGTATTATCTAATAAAAATTCCTATTTGAATAGTTAAAATTAATTTGTAATGAAATAATCATAATTCTGTACACATAGACTATAAACTATTGAAGTTTTAAAAAAGTATGTGTGAACTAATTCTAGTGAATGAGATTCAGACACCTTTTATTTAATTTTTTTATTTCTAACTTTTTGACCAGGATGACACACTTTGAATTTTGGGGATTCTAGTTTTAGTAGATACATGACTAGTCCTTTTCTAGTTAGCTTCTCTAGTGAGTACACATTGAAGTTAGATATTCTCATATATCACAAACATGATTTATTATTAAAATAACTTAACGAGTAAATGTTTTTTAAAAATAAAGATGTAAAAAATAAAATATATACAATATAATTACTCAAAGAAGTATTATCTAAATCATATATAGAATTATAAATCCTAAAAGATTTATTTTCAAATTTAATATGATAATAATCATAACATAATTGATAAATTAAAAGGATATTATATCTTAATTCACCAATATATAAAACTTTGTAAATTTAAAAAATATTTATGGATACCATTTTCTTGAAGACCAATAATTTTCATTTTTCATTTTCATCGAATGTGACATTTACAAAATAAATATTCACATGATTCATTAATTTGGAGCAATATCTAGTCATATTTATGAAACATACACTATCCAGGTACCAAAAGTTCTTACTGTAATTCTTCAATAATGCCTTATATACATTTTCAGGGAAAAAATGATTTTGGTTCCCACACTTTCCTTAGTCCACAAAGGTTATAAAATAACGATGTACTTTTTTCACAACTTCTTAAAAAGAGTACTAATGATAAAATTTAAAATATTTGGTGAAATGATATTCTTAGGTAAAAAAAGAATTCCTATGTACACAAGACCCATTGAGAAATAAGATCTTAATATTAGTTTTGGAATGAAGAAAAAAATTATACTTATTCAACCTATTTTTCTTTTCAGACTGATATAAAAAAAATTCTAGATATAACTAGTTTATTATTTCCCAACATCTTTTCAAATGTTTCCCTTACTTGGGTAAAAGTATCAATATATTTTAGAAGATATTAATTATCCATATTTAGATCATAGTTTTCCTTTAATAAAATGGAATTTAATTAATTTTCACATGAAATAATTTTTTTTAGGTAATAGATATGGCATGAAATTTTTTTAGAGTTTGATTTTTATACACATATCATTTATATTTTCCATAAGATTTGAGTATTATTATTCTCAGCCTTTACTAGTAATTTAAAATTCATCAAGAATATCATTATTAAAAGGATTTTAAGTATTGTATACCATAGATACAGAAGTAATGAAATAGAAATGAGCATTTTCACATTCATCATCCCTAGAACTATCTAAATCAATAAATATAACCTCTAAAACAATCCATGTTTCCTTCATAACTATCTTTGACATATTTTAATTATTTATAAGTCTTATTTTTATATTCTAATTTATGTAGGTGAATTTTTATGTAACACTTTAGTTTTCATTCATAAAAAATTACTTCTCTAGATGTTCTTTCTTTTATCTTATCTCCCTTCTTGTCATTTTTTTTAATATTTACTGTCTTGGAAAACCTATCCTTTATATAAAACTTTATAAATCTTCTAGATAAGTTATCCATCTCTTAATCACCATACAAGTTTGATTCACTTCCACTTGTAATTTTACCCCATATTACTTCATTTAATTTAGACTCAAATGTAATGAATTATATAGATATATTCATTGATTCATCAGACCCATTTTTTACTTTATGTTATTCTACACACATAATTAGTTTTAAAATTATCTCCTTGAAATTTTTCTTGCTGAAGTCAAAATGATTCCCTAATGAAAATTATTATTCATCTCTATCTTTTAGGTAGACTTCATATAATTCATTGGTCATGTTACCTTCATCTATAGGTTGTGTAAGTGGAATCACTATATTTATGATCACATTAAAACTAATATACATTTGAGAAATAGTTTCATGAAGTTTCATTGTAAAAGTATCATACTTAGTAGTATACGTATTTAGTTGAATTTCATTAATACTAAACATTCCCTCAAGTGATATAGCTAGGGTACCCAATATTTTAAGTGAGTGTCAAATATAGAGACTCAATTAAATACTTATTCACTTAAATAAAAAAAATTCATTCAAATCATTACAATTACATTAATAAATAACCTTAGTTCTATCACTCCAGACTTTCCTAGGAGCTTTTAGTTTTCAATATTGATACTCTATGGTTCACTAAATATCAATGACCATACCTTAAAGATAAATATTCATTTGAATTTTCCAATAAGAATAATTTTATTGAAAGAATGAATTTAATTTTTAGAATATCCATCAAGTTTAAAAGGTTCTATATGAACATAATATTGATGAAAAAATATAAAACTAATGGAAATAGATATCATTCACTCTAGAAATGATCAAAGTATAATAAATAAAGAAAATAAAAAAGGTAAACCATAGATATTGGGTAAATAATGCTATAATACTTAATGATGGTTCTAGTTGAATGCTCAGAGGGGGGGGGGTGAATTGAACATCATTTTTTTTGAAAATTATTTAAAATACACTCAATTTTAAAATGGGACTAACAATAATTATAGTATGTGATGTCCAAGATCCAGATTCCACTTAATAGGTGCCCTGATCCATGTGGGCCACATGGCCTTAAGAAAATCTCCCCAAACACCAGAGGCTTCCAACTAGCAGTGAGAGCCTAGGATGTGTTCATGGGGACACAACCAAAGTTTAGAGAAACAGATGTAAGTAAAAATAGGTAAATAGAAGATGCAATATAATTAAATAGAAGGAACACCAGAAAAATACAGAAAACATTAATAATAACTGAAACAACAGGAATAACCTTCACCAACATATGATATTTCATGTCACTAGAAAACTGGAAAACTGGAAAACAAGGATTCAAGATAGTAGGAATAACATGTTCCAAAACAGTATAAAGGAAATAACATAATGTCATAAGCATCATGAGTTTTGGAAAGGTTATCTATTATCAATCTCTACCTGAAACAACAAGAAATCATGTGTTTCAAGTTGTATGCTTCCAATTATCAACACTTGAAACCATGTAATCTACCTCAGGTACCAAACGGAACCCAGAGAGGGTGTGAGATAAATCTTAGTGGGCCACCACCAACGGTGTCTATAACTTCCATTGCATGTACGTGAAATGCAACAGTGTGCAAGAATGCATATATAATGTAAATAAGTAAAATGTAACTAAATACCCAAGTACCTATTTCAGCCCTTATCTGGTGTCTAAACACATCAACAATTCATTCTTTCCTTATTAATAGTTTTTAAATAAGGCACATGTTAATAATCGCGAAGGTTCAAAGATGTAACAAGGTAATCTGTAATGATATTTAATAGTGAAGTCCCAAGGTAATAACCAAGGTGACATAGACCTCAGTGGTTTCTAACTCAGTAATAATGCTATCCTGGATGTGTAAAAGTGTAATCCAATGACCATGTTCCAAGGCATTCCACAATAAGGTGCCTACCAAATCCAAGGTGATTAACCAAGGTAAAATGGAGCTATGTAAGGATAAGGCCCTAGAGGCTGTAACCATGGAACCTACTTTTCAATGCTAGATCAAAGTAGTGTATATGAGAAATCCTATTATGATATGTAATGGATCCTATGGTGTCATATCGGGCATCCAATGGATAGACAAGGATCTTGATCTTGGTGGGTATCAACCTATGACAGTTGTATCCTTGAATCATAATAGGGTTCCCAAGTGCTTATAGAATTCTCCGATCAGAATCCAAGGTAATATCGAGTCTTTCAATTCCTATTTAAGTATGAAGTCTTGTAATATTTCACTCAGTTCAAGAGTTTCCTTTTATTAGTGTGATATGTTCATGTAGCATGTAACCTTTTTATCAAGTCATTTGGTTCAATACTTTCCTTTAGTTAGTGTGACAAGTATAAGTAGAATGCATCCATTCATTTAATTCATTTAAGTCACATTTAAAATTTAAGGTTCATTCCTTTACCTTCCATTAATGTGGTAAGGTGTGCTACAGATATACTACCTACTATTCATTTACATTTAAGGCCAAGTCATAAACTTAATATAATTTCCAATTCTCATTTCACATTTAATAATGAATTAAAGCACTTACCTTATGTGGGTAAAGTAGTACACTTGCATGGTACTTTCCATTATGAAATTAAAAATATAAATCAAGACATTTAATATAGAAAATATTACCCTTAGAATGGTCAAGACAAGGTACACTCGAATTGTGGCACAACCATATAAAAACACTAAACAAAAATTATGAAATAACCTTCATCATGTAAGAGATGGAGTTCTAGTCAAACCACCAATAATTAATCACATATATGGACAGATCATATCCATATGGTTTTAACAAGTATAAGCATGACATAATAATTCTATAAACGTCACCCGATGAAATCGGTGGGTCCCTCACGACAAATCCAAAATCAAAAAACTTTAGGGATGAGTTCTAAACCACCCAAATTAGGCTTGTATGACTCTCCTTGTAACACCCCAATATTCCAAGGTAAGTTTCTCTTTGAATAATACAATAACTTGCACGGTACGCAACTTCGAGTTCTAGCACACCATGACTAATCAAACTATCCATTATGAATAGTAATCCCCACTTTTTGAAATTTTATAAATTTTATTTTTCAAAATGGACTTCATTTTTGGATTCAGAATATCAAAATTATCTTAGGGGGAATTTTTGGTATTTTTCTAAAAACATTCAATTTTTGATGAATAGTGAAAACATTGCGTTATTGTTTAAAACCTATTTTTTTTAAATAATTTTTTTTAAATTTATTTTAAGTTAAAAGTGATACGTAATACATATATTATTTCAATTTAATTCACAAGAGTCATTTTATAATAAGATTATATGTATAAAAGTTTATGGATGTTTTTAAAGTCTTTTACCCACATTCTCGGCACGTTAGCAAATTTTCATAAAACGTAATTTTACTGCTTCTGTGAATTGAATTTCAAAAATCTGAGAGACACAGTTGACATCAGTACGTAAAATGTGGTCCAATAAGATAAAAATAATTTTCGGTGAATAATATCTTTTGGATTTTATTTACCACATTTACAAGTAAATAGGGTAATTAAAAGAAAAAATGATATTATAATTACCCTAACTCATGTACTAATTCTATTGGATAAGTTTATTTCAACTAAAATTAACCTTAGGAATAAAATATGATCCTATTTGATCTACTTGGACTATATTATGACATTTATTATATTTTATTTAAAGAAGAGTTAAAAGTGTTAAATTCAAATTTTAATAACTAAAACATTTTTAATATAGGGTTATACATAAGATAAATTCGACTATAAGTTTTCATTAGAAATATAAAAATATTTCCTACATAATGGTATTTTGTTTATAATTTTTAGATATTAAATAATTAAATTTATTAATGACACAATGTTGTTGCAGTAATTACATTATTAATAAAAGATAAAAATAATTGATATTATAAATATAACAATAAATGTAAATTGAGAATTTTGACACATTAAAAGAATTTTATAGATTAATATGACATGTTATGATTTATTTAATTCATTTTTTTCTAAGTAATAAAGTTATTTTTACTTTCACAAAAACCAAATACTAAATAGGGTCAAAATTGACATAAATGAGTTTTCAAAACAAATACTATATTATTAAATGAAATAATATTCCTAAAAATAAAAGGTTCAGAAAAAGAACGTAAATAATGATATATATGTCGTTAATGAACTACTTGGGGTTCTATTGTTATTTTATAGTAAGTTTATTAACCATGTATTATAAAAATACAAGAAGACATTGTAAAAGTTAAACTATTTTACAAAGAGTAAAATCTTTAAGATAAGGTTAATATGGTGACCTAAACCTATATAAAAACTATTGGTTGAGAGGTATTAGACTCATACCCACCTTATCCTTGAAATAAATCCTTTTTGAGCCATTATAAACCGAATCCTATTGTATAATAAATTAATATTTCAAGATTTTTCTAAAGTGACCCTCACCTCTCTTATAAAAGGGCATTTATCCTTCTTTAAAAATCACACCACCAAAGCCATTTGGCTCATCCAACCCCTGTTCAAATATCTTCCCAACTACCCTCAATTAACCCTATAGGCCTTACTGATCATAAATCCATCCTAAGGATCCCTTTTGATTAAATCATAAGGAATCACCCGAAGAAGAGGTAATAATTTCATCACCACTTTCAATGTTCTTTTCTTCTTCCACATCCTTTTTCTTTGTTGTTTACATAGAAAAATAATAACTCCAGTACCTTATATATATTGTGATGTTATTATAAATATTGTAAAACCATATTAATTATTCTATCCATCCTATGAATGACAAAGTCACCATAGGTGCATATGTACAACCTACTATCTCTACTCCATGGTGTAGTTTGATATTCAACACTTCATCATTTGGATGGGTATAATAATGAGTATAATTGATGTAAATAATAAATATAACATGTTAATTATTATTTATATATGATTTACCATACAATTATATAATATTTCACGATCAATAGAATGATATTGTCACTCGTGCGTACGTATGGATTACCATATCCACAAACGCGATGAGATTCATTCCCCATCGTAAATATTCATAAATAATTTTCATTTAATTATTAAAAATAATTTTTAAGAACATAATATCATTATTGATATGAATAAAATACATCCTTTCCATATCAAACATGACTTATGTAATAAAACATATAAAGTAAAACGATTGAGTTAACACCCAAAACAATGATAATACTAAAATATTATTAACAAAGAAATATTAGAAGATAATATATGATATCATATTTATGTATGTGGTTCTTGTATAATTTAATAACAATGATTTAACTATTATACAGGAGGATAAATTACCCTATACCAAGGAAAATTACAAGGTAAGGGTTAATTTTACAATCTCTTTATTATCCGAGGTTGTTTATATGTGAGTATCTACTGGGACCACTTTATCATCGACATCCGTGTTTCGTAAAAATGTATTTCAAATCATTTTTACTTTTTAATAAACTATGGGTTAAATTAATTTATAACTTGTTTTATTTTTTATAAAATGGTTTGATAGTAATATTTCCGTCGCATTCCAAATATGGTACTTTATATCCATTTTGAAAAATTTAGGTAAGAATGTTTTTTTAACTTATACGGTGGGTGTGGCT
This sequence comes from Viscum album, assembly GCA_963277665.1. Lineage (NCBI taxonomy): Eukaryota > Viridiplantae > Streptophyta > Magnoliopsida > Santalales > Viscaceae > Viscum > Viscum album. Next base: position 1,540,811,738 of record OY728161.1, on the reverse strand, counting down.
ATTTTCTACCATTATAACTCCATCGTATCATCCCTTACAAGATTATAAGAATATTTTAAAAAAAATGTTTTGTTTTATAATTATGTGACTTTTCAATGATTTCAAATAACAAGAAATATTTCTCTCAAATAGTTTTGATTTTATCTATGTCAACATACTTTGATGGATTTTACACTTGTTTGAAGTTGATTTATTATTATCCAATATTACATATTGTATTAAATGTTTTGTGATATGTTTAACTATGGATGTGTTATTTTATACCATTCATGATTTATGGTTAAAGTATTAACCTTTTGTATTCTAGTTTTAATATGATTGTTTATGTTACATTTCAACCAATTCAGATGAGGAATGCATTTGACTTAGTAAGTAATGGGTGGAGACTGCTATAGCTCCTCGATCCATCGGTAGGACTCATGAGACAAAATAGTGTCTTGGAAAAAGGCTTTGAAAAAATATTATTTGTAGTCTTGGCACGAGGCCTTGACTATGTGGTTATGAGTCTTCCATTATTCATTCCATCATTATGAAATAAACTATTGATATTTCATGTGATTATTTGAATAGTATAATATCCATGTGAATAAGTAAATGGAATTATTTGATTTAACTTTGCCATATTATGCTGAAGTTTATGTTCAAAAGGCATGTGTTTTGGTCTTATACATTACCTTAAATGTTTATTCTTATTTGTAAAAGTTTCCACTATATTGATATCCTTACTGAGAACCACAGCTCACCCATTTCTATGTTTTATTTTTCCCAGGTTTCAAATAAGTATATTATGACTGACCTACATGGATAATCTAAGGGATATGAATGTGTTCAAAGGAGATAAAATTTTGTTATTTTTTATTTCATAATGTAATGTAAAAATTATATTTGTATATAGTACTTACAAGGCTACTAAACTGGTTGGTATTTCGGTATTTCATCCCTTGTGATAATGGAAATGTTATGTAATAATGCACTAACTTTGGGTAACTAGGGTTAGGGAATTACAGTTGGTATCAGAGGAAGTTTAGTAAAAATTTTGGATGCTAGATTTATAAAAACTATGATTAGAGAACAATACCTTAAGATATAATTTGCGGATTATTATAGAAATAACTTCCTAGAATTTTGGTAATGTAGAGATTTTGTGTATTTTCAAAGAAATACATCCCTATCTAGTTACGAGCAGGTACAGGTAGCTCTAGAATAGATGTACCTAGCAGTGAAAACTCCAACAAGGAGTTTAGGTCTTAACCCTAGGTATCCTGGTACATGACAATGGACCTTACTGCACTCTTGGTTACGACAATCTTAGGGGATATTCTTAGGATAATTCAAATTTTTTTACAAACCATTATGATTTTTTTTGAATAAATACTACCTCAAAGAATTTTTTATTATTATTATTATGGATTATATGCATAAACTGTTCAATTTATGTTTAGTATTTTACTAGTTTTGAATTATGTATTGCAAATTATAAACTAATCTAGTGTTTTCCATTGATTAGAAATGGATCCTAGTGGAAGAATGGAAACCATATTAATGCACACAATCCATATAGGTATTTCCCTCATAATCAAGAAAATTATAGTAGAGATGGTGATGCAACTGATGCTAAACAACTTATTCCCATATAGAGATAACTCACTCAGGTTATGAGTAATAAACTTACTCGTGTATGGAGCAGCCTGATCCATAACGCGTATGATCAATGATAGGCCTCTTCATGAGGAAACAACCATAAAAGTTCAATGGTACTAAAAATCCATCTGTAGATGAGAAATGGATAAGTTCCTTAGAGAAAATATTTCATTTTTTGGGGAGTAGAAAAAGGTAAAAAGTTTTCATGAGAGTTTATTGCCTCACAAAAGATTCAGATAAATGGTTGTAATTAATTCAAAAAAAGAAGGATGAAGATGTATCAAATATGGAATGGAGGGGGTATAAAGAGATTTTTATAGAAAAATAATTTCCTCATGACCATCTAACGGATATGGAAAGACAATTTCTGAGTTTAAAGCAAAAGGAAGATGAGAATGTTTCAAATTATGATGCTAACTTTAAAAGGTTATCAAGGAATGTAACAGATTATATACGTAACCCAAGGTGTAAGATTGATCGATTTTTTGATGGGTTAAAACCATTTCTCTATCGAGCATGAGTATAATAATCATTATCATTGTACAAAGATATTGTCCCATGCGCTATCAAGGTAAAAAAATAATTCTCTAGGTCTTACAACTTTAAAGAAAAGAAATATGAGTAGAGATCTTCTGAACATTCTGGAAATGGAAATAAGAGGAATAAAGGAAAAGTAAAATTTCTATCCTGAAATAAATGTGGGAAGAAACACCCCAGTACTTTCCTGAAGGGAATGAGAGTCTGTTACAAGTTTGGTGAAAAAGTCCACCATGATCATAATTTTAAGGGAAAGAAAGCGGTTGTTAATGTAGAATTATACAATTGTAGAGAAATGGGGAATTATGAGAATGAATGTCCTAAGCACCAAGAAAACTTACGTCATAAAAGGCCAAGGGATAAAGTTTAAGCTTATGTGACTACTACTATTGAGGTTGAAGCCCTGAATGATGTGGTTGTAGGTAATTTAATGGTTTCCTCAAGTTTAGCCAATGATTTATTTGATTTTGCATCATCACATTATTTCATATCTTTCCAGTTTACTAAGAAAATTATATATTTCCAATTTGATTTAACAAGGGAGTTATTAGTCAAAATTCCTAAGGGAAGTATCATTGTAACAAAGTTTTATGAATCAGTCCCCATTAGGGTAAATAGATGTTCTTTATCTACTGATCTCATCAGCATATCCATGATTGAATTTGATATAATCCTTGGTATGTATTGGCTTATAGACCATGATGCAAAAATTTATTATATGAAAAAGGAGGTTACAATTTTTTATGTTGATAAAAAGTACCTTATATTTAGAGCAGAAATGTCACTATTTGATTCTCATCTAGATCCAACCCTAGTAGCTCTACTAAATTCCATTATTAAGGAGGAAGAGAGTAAAACAATTATGGATGAGCAAAGGAATATTCAAATAGAATACATACCTATTGTGAAAGAACATATTGACGTGTTTACTGAGGATTTACCTAGACATCCCCCAGAATGTGAAATTGAGTTTTCCATTAATTTAATTCCTGGTTGAAGACCTATAATGAAGACCCCTTATAGAATGACCACTGTGGAATTAATGGAACTAAATAAACAACTAGAGGAATTGAGTAATAAAGGATTTATTCATCCTAGTGTTTTTCCATGGGGAGCCCCTGTTATTTTTTTTAATAAGAGAGATGGATATATGAGGTTGTGAATTGGATGCATTGAGATCAATTCTATAACAATAAAGAACATATATCCCTTATCTCGCATTGATGATTTATTCAATCAACTTCATGGAGCTCAATATTTTTCAAAGATTTAACTTCGATCTGGATATCATCAGTTGTGTGTGAAGGAGGAATACATTCCCAAAACAACATTTCGAACCAGGTATGGGAATTATGAGTTTATAGTAATGCCTTTTGGACCGACTAATGCACCCTCTAATTTCATGGATATAATGAATAAAGTTTTCAAGGAATATATTGATGACTTTGTAGTGGTATTTATTGATGATATCTTGGTATACTCAAAAATATACGAATATCATTAAAATCACTTTCACACTATTATGAAAACCCTCAGAAGAAATGAATTATATAAGAAGTTTAGAATGTGTGAATTCTAGCTTCAGGAAATTTAATTTCTTGGCTATATTTTCTCTAAGGATAGAATCTCTTTCGATCTTTCAAAGACCAAGGAGATCCAAGAATGGCCGGCACCGACAAGTATAACCGAGGTACATTGTTTTATTGGTTTATCAGGTTATTATTAAAATTTCGTCCATAATTTTTCCTGATTGGCTAACCCATTAACCAAGATCAAACATAAAGGGGTTAATTTTTTTTAGACAAAAGAGTGTGAATAATGTTTTGAAGAACTAAACAGAATATTAGCCAATTCTCTTATCATGACTCTACCATCTAGGAATGATGGGTTTTTTATTTTTAGTGATGCTTCAAAGAATGGACTTGGTTGTGTCTTTATGTATAATGATAGAGTTATTGCCTGTCCATCAAGACAACTAAAAATTAATTAACAAAACTATCCCACTCATGATATTGTGGTAGAATCTGTAATCTTTTCTTTGAATATATAGATACACTATCTATATGGTAAAAAATTAGAGATATATACTGATCAAAAGAGTTTGAAGTATATTTTCACACATAAAGAACTCAACATGAGGCAATGAAAATGGATTGAACTACTCAAGGATTATGATTTCACTATACACTACCACCCGGGGAAGGAAAATAAGGTGGAAGATGCTTTGAGCAGAAAGGATCATAGAGTTTTGAAAAAGATGAGAGTTTAAAGGGATCTTATGTTCATGGATCTAGTAAAGATGAATATGGGAATAATCATGGAAGGTGAAAGTTCAACAGTTTTTCAAATGGTTTCCAAACCATCTTTACTAGAAAGGATAAAATATTCTCAGATTGATGATGAGGAGTTTCAAATGAAAATTAAAGCTGTGAATGATGTGAGATTGATTAACATCGTATATGAAGATGTGATTTTGAAATTTGGGAAGAGAATTTATATTATTGACACACCCGATCTAAAAAGGGAATTGTTGGATGATGCTCATTGCTCTAATTTCAATATACAACCTGGTATCACTAAGATGTATAGAGATTTGAAGGAAAAGTTTTGGTGGGGATACATGAAGGGAGTGATTTCTGATTATGTTTTAAGATGTATAATTTTTCAATAAGTAAAGGCTGTAAGACAACATCCTTGGGGAGTTACGCAACCACTTCCCAAACCTGAGTGGAAGTGGGATGATATTATGATGGACTTTGTCATGGGGATACCAAAGACTCTTAGATGGAATGATGAAATATGTGTTATTAATGATCGACTTACCAAGTCAGCACATTTTATTAATATAAGAGAAGATTTACCACTTGAACATTTAGAAATACTATATATTAATGAATTTGTAACAATTCATGGAGTTCCCCTATCGAATGTTTCTGATTGTGATCCCCATTTTACATCAAGATTCTAGAAATGTATTCGGAAGGACCGGGATACTGAACTTCATTTGAGCACTGCCTAACACCCTCAAACTGATGGGAAATCATAATGGACAATTAAAACCTTAGAAGACATGTTGAAATCTTGATCACTTGAATCTCAAGGTATGTGGGATCAATATTTACCTCTGGTAGAATTTTACTATAACAATAAATTTCATTCAAATATTCATATGGTACCATATCAAGCGTTATATGAAAGGAGATGTTGCACACCAACTTATTGGGATGATGTTAGTGAAATAAAACTTGTAGGCGTAGAACATATTGAGGAAACAATAGAAAATATGAATATTATCCAAACCCAGATAAAAGCAGCTCAAAGTAGAAAAAAGAGCTATGCCGATAATCAAAGGAAGGATTTGGAATTTCAAGTAGGACATCATGTTTTCTTTAAGGAAACTCCATGGATGGGTGTTATACGATTCAGTAAGAAGGGTAAATTAAGTCCCAGGTACATAAGACCTTTCGAAATTCTAGAACAAATTAGAGTTGTATCTTACCGTTTGGATATGCCTCCAAGTCTCTTCAAAGGTCATGATGTGTTCAATGTATCACTGTTGAGAAAATACATGCCTGAACCAACACTTGTACTCACCTATGAAGAAATAGAAGTGGAACCCGATCTGTCTTATTGTGAAGAGTCTGTCAAGATTCTTGATACCAGATAACAAGTGTTGAGAAACCAGAAAACTCTTCTGGTAAAGGTTTTATTGAGAAACCATAAGATGGAAGAGGCAATGTGGGAACCTGAGGTACTTATGATGAAGAACCAACCAAATATTTTTAAGAAGTAGTATTCTAGAAATTTAAAGGATAAAATTATTTGAAGTAGGGAAGAATTTAATGCCCCAAGCATCCATGGTATGTTTCCCTTTGAATAATACTATAACTTGCGCTGTACGCAACTTTGAGCTCTAGCACACCACGACCAATCAAACTAGCCGTTATGAATAGTAATGTCCAATTTTTAAAGTTTTATAAATTTTATTTTTCAAAATGGACTTCATTTTTTGTTTTAGAATATCAAAATTAGCTTAGGGGGAATTTTTGGTATTTTTCTGAAAGCATTCAATTCTTGATGAATAGTGAAAAATACTGCATTATTGTTTAAAACCTACTTTTTTATTTAAATAATTATTTATTTTATTTTTATTTATTTTATGTTAAAATTGATACAAAATACCTATATTATTTAAATTTAATTCATTGGAGTTATTTTATAATAAGATGAGATATATAAAAGTTTATTGAACTTTTTAAAGTCTTTTACCCACCTTCTAGGCACGCTATTTTTTTTTTCATAAAACGTAATTTTACTTCTTCTGTGAATTTAATTTACAAAATCCAAGAGACACAATTGACATAATTAAGTAAAATGTGGTTCAGTAGGATGAAAATATTTTTTTGGTGAATAGTAACTTTTGGGTTTTATTTACCACGATTAAAAGTAAATAGTATAACTAAATTAAAAAATGATATTATAATTACCATAAAACATATCCTAATTCTATTGGATAAGTTTATTTTTACCAAAATCAACCTTAGGAATAAAATATGATCCTATTTTATCAACTTGGATTAGATTAGTACATTTATTATATTTTATTTAAAGAAGAGTTAAAAATTTTAAATTCAAATTTTAATAGCTAATTTTTTTTTAATATAGGGTTATACATAAGATAAATTTGTCTATAAAACTTAATTATAAAGATACAAATATTTAATACAAAATGGAAATTTATTAATAAATTTTAGACGTTAAATAATTAAATTTAATTATGACACAATGATGATGCAGTAATTACCTTATTAATGAATGATTAAAATAATTGATATTATAAATATAAAAATAAATGTAAATTGAGACTTCTGATACATTCCACCAATTTTCTAGATTAATATGACTTTTTATTATTGATTTAGTGTATTTTTTTCGAAGTAATAAAGTTTTTTTGACTTTCACAAAAACCAAATACTAAATACTGTCAAAATCGACATAAATGAGTTTTCAAAACAAATAATATATTATTAAATGATATAATATTCCTAAAAATATAATGTTCAGACAAAATACTTAAATAATTATATATATTTCACTAATTAACCACTTTGGGTTCTATTGGCATTTTATAGTTATTTTATTAACCATTTAGTATAAAAATACAAGAAGACATTTTAAAAGTTAAACTATTTAACAAAGAGTTAAATCTAAAAGATAAGTTCAATATGGTGACCTAAACCTGTATAAAACCTATTAGTTGAGAGTTCTTAGACCCATCCCCATCTTATCTTCGAAATAAATCCTTTTTGAGCCATTATAAACAGAATATGATTGTATAATAAATTAATATTTCAAGATTTTCCTAAAGTGACCCTCACCTCTCTTATAAAAGGGTACTTTCCCTTATCTAAATATCACACCTCAGAAGCCATTTGGATAGGACATACCCTACTCAAATATATTCACAACTATCATCACTTTATCCTAGAGGATTTATGTTGATCATAAATCCAACCTATGGAGCCCTTTTGATCCAATCAAAAGGAAGCACCTGAAGAAGAGGTAATAATTTCATCACCTCTTTCAAAGTTATTTTCTTCTTGCACTTCCTCTTTCTTTGTTGTTTCCATACCAAAATTTTAAATCAAGTACCTTCTACATACTGTGATGTTATTATAAATATGGAACAACTATATTCAATATTCTATCTATCATTTTAATGATAAAGTCACCATATATGCGTATGTACGGATTACCCTCTCCACGTCGTGGTGTAGTTTGTCATTCAACACTTCATCATTTGGATGGGTATAATAATGAGTATAATTGATTTAAATAATAAATATAATGTGTTAATGATTATGTATATATGATATAACATCCAATTACATAGGATTTCACCATCAATGGAATGGTATTGTCCATCGTGCGTACGTAGGGATTACCATATCCACGAACGCGATGAGATTCATTCCCCATCACAACCATTCAAGAATAATTTTCATTTTATGATTAAAAATAATTTTCAAGAACTAAATAAAATTCTGTATATAAATAAAATACATCCTATCTATATCAAAAATGAATTATGTAACAAAACATATAATGGAAAACGAATCTGTTAACACCCGAAGCAATGATACTACTAAAATATTATTAACAATGAAATATTAGAAGATCATATATGATATCATATTTATGTATGTGGTTATTTTATAATTTAGTAACAATGATTTAACTATTATACATAAGTTTAATGTACCCTTGACCAATGAAAAGTACATGTTAGGGTTAATTTTACAATCTCTTTATTATATGAGGTTTTTTATATATGAGTATATTCTGTGACCTCTTTATCATCCTCATCTATGTTTCTTAAAAATGTATTTAAAAACATTTATACTATTTACTAGACTATGGGTTAAATTCTTTTATACCTTTTTTTGACTTTTTATTAAATGTTTTTAAAGTAATCTTTCCATTTCTTTCCAAATATGGTACTTTATGATCTTTTCAACAAATTAATGTATGGATGTTTTTTAACTTATACAGAGGGTGTGACTATTTTCCGCCATTATAACACCTTCTAAGATTTCCTTATAATATTATAAGAATATTTTCAAAATAAAAATTTATATTATAATTATTTTACTTTTAAATGATTTCAAAATAGAAAGATATATTTCCCTCAAATCTTTTTGATTTCATCTATGTCAACATCCATTGATGAATTTTACACCAGTTTGAAATTGATTTAGTATGATACAATATTCCACATTGTATTGAATGTTTTGGGATATATTTTACTATAGATGTGTTATTTTATACCATTTATTCTTCATGTTTAAATTATTAACATTTCATATGCTAGTTTTAATATGAATGTTTATGTTATGTTTCAACCTTTTAATATGAGGAATGCATTGTACTTAGTAAGTGACGAGTGGAGACCGCTATAGCTCCTTGATGCATCGTAGGTCTAATGAGACAAACTAGTGTCTTGGAACAAGGCCTTGAAAAATATTATTTTTAGTCTTGGAATGAGGCCTTGACTATGTGGTTATGTGACCAGCATTATGCATTCCATCATTATGAAATTGGTTATTAATATTACATGTGATTATTCGACTAGTAGAATATCTATGTGAATAAGTAAATGTCATGATTTGATTTATAATTTCCATATTATTATGAAGTTTATGTTTAAAAGGCTTGTGTTTTAGTCTTATACATTGCCTTAAATGTTTATACTTATTTATGAAAGTTTCTACTATATTGTTATCATTACAAATCACCTGAGCTCACCCCTTTCTATGTTTTATTTTTCCTAGGATGCAAAGAAGTATATTATGACTGACCGGTTGGGATAGTCTACAAGATATTATTTTGTTCAAAGGAGACAAAATGTTGTTCTTTTTCATTTCATAAAGTAATGTAAAACTTATGTTTGTATCTTGTACTTCCAAGGATACTAAACTGATCGGTCTTTCAGGATTTGATCCCTTATGATCATGCCAATGTTATGTAATAATGCACTGACTCTAGGTAACTAGGTTCGGGGAGTTACAATCCTAGTCCAGTATTGTCCCTTGATATGGATTAGATTGGAGTGGATCTAAGAAAGAGACAAAAACTCTCAAAACCTGATAACTCGGTCAAGAGAAAAAGAGAAGAATAATTCAAGATAACTCGAGTACTTATTGCTGCATATCCAACATTACAAACGGAATCACTATAAGATCATGGATTAATTAGATATTAAAATCCCTAGTTTTGGCCTGTAAAAATCTCCAATATGAGATCCATGGAGGTAAATCCTGCATAATCTCAGATTAGGGAAGAATAAAAGAGGTTAATGGATTATTAAGGAATTTTTTTTTTAAATTTACGTAGAAAAATGGTATGTGCATGGTTTGTCCGCAGGGTTTGAAACACTGTGTGAAAACTGTGCGAGGTTTTCTAAGTAGAAGGGTCACATTGCACGATTAGTCTGCACGACTGTGTGAAAACCATGCAAGGTTTTCAAGGTAAAAGGGACACATTGCACGATTAGATAACACAACTATGTGCAAACCATAGAAAGTGGTTCTGTCCAGAAATTTTAATCTTCATGGTTATCCAAACCATGAGCTAACCATGCACTAACCGTGAAACCTATCTTGTTTTCTATAAAAGATGGGTTCCAGGCTCTGAACTTTCCTCAAACACCCCTGAGAACTTTACTAACTCAAAAATAAATCTATATTAGGTCCACAGTAAATATTTTTACTGAAATTTAAAATATCCATACTTTATTGAAAAACCAGTTTCTTACAATATTCCCCCTATAAAAGAACTCATCCATAAGTTCAGCTTCCTAGGGTGTAGATACACTGTCTATGAACAAATCTGGTAATTGAGCATGTATTTCGGCTTCCCTCTCCCATGTCTCGTCCAGAATGTGGACATGATACCATATCAATCGTACTAGAGGGATAAACCGGACTTGGAGAGCCTTTGTGCTCCTGTCAACGATGAGTACTAGATACTCCTCAAAGGAAGCATCGACATCTAACTCGGCTTCTTTGGGATAAAAAGAATAAGATGAATTAGTATGCTATTGTCAAAGTTATGAGACATGAAAGATATCATACATGGAATGATACCTCTAAGGTAATAACAACTGATAGGTTACTGTCCCGAATCTCTCCCTGATTTCAAAAGTCCCTACATAACGAGGGAAAAAATTACCTTTCTTCCATAACCATATATTCCTTAGCCTGGGTGATATCTTAAGGAAAACATGATCCCGAACCTCGAACTGAAGAGGTCATAAACAATAATTGACATAATATTTTCTTTCTATGATGAGTAGTATTTATACAATTTCTGATCAACTGAACTTGCTATGAAGACTCCTAAATGAGATGAGGACCCTGTAGGGTTGCCTCACCTCTCTCTAACTAACACAGGGGTGAATGATATGACCTAATATACAAGGCTTAGAAAGGATCCATATAAATTGTTTCCTAAAAGATGTTATTATAGGAGAACTCATTGAGAATGATATGCTTCTCCCAAGAACCTCCAAAATCAAGGACACATGTATAGAACATATCCTATAGAACTTGTATTGTTAATTATGATTTTCCATCATTCTGCAGATAAAAATATATGTTTAGACGCACCTGTGTTTCCATATAATTTTTCAATATCTTACAGAATCATGACATGAAATGAGAACTCCAATATGAAATGATAGTACAAGATACCTAATATAGTCATATGATCTCACAACATAAAATCTTCCCATATCATCAACTCACAAAGTGCCCCAAATAGGAATGAAGTGGGTTGATTTAGTTTATCAGTCAATGAATAAACAGATAGAATCTCTAAGCCTCAACAACCTAGGTAAGCTAACAATTAAATCCATAGAAAAATATTCTCATTTCCATTTTGGGACTAGAAGTGGATATAGCAAGCCTGCAGGTATCTAGTTCTCCATCTTCACCTGATGACAGGTGGAACACCTAGTGATAAAGCCTAAAATCTGACATTTCATCCCAGACCACCAATATTAGCATCGCATATCTCGATACATCTTTGAGATGCCTTGATTAACTGACTACTGAGAGGCATGGGACTCTTTAACCAACTTCTCTCTCATATATATAGAAACTCAGATATATCCACTTAGATGCAGGATGTTATCTCTATCCACAGACCAATCCAGATGTGGGTTATCTCATGATTTACTCTCACAAATTACCAAGCCTTCCAAATCTAAAAACTGTTCACTCTTCACCTTCTTAAGGAGGGAAGAGGTAACTATCAAGGGTGAGGGAAAATATTTCTCATGACTATCATGAAACTCTAGATGTAGCTTAGAAAAGAGGATAACTAACTTTTTTTCATCACTGGATTCCAATACTTCCTGTGACTGAGTTTTCCAACTCAGTGCATCTGAACAAAAATTTCCTTCCAATGCATATATGCAATCTCAAAATCAAATTTTGAAGATATTTAACCCATAAATGCTATATTAGGTTAATTTAATGTTGATAAATGATATTTTTGAGGCCCTTGTGGTCCGTTTACACCACAATGTTCTCATCCAAAAGATAGTTTCTTTAGCAACGTAGGGAATAGACAACTGTTTCTAGCTCAAGGTCATGCGTTGGGTAATTTATCTCATGGTACCTCAACTACTGAGATCCATATTAAATGAATATGTCTTCTTGCATATGTACCTCTCATAGGCCAATTCATGATTCATCATAGAAAATGGTATAAGCTATACCCATTTGGGGAATAATTGGAATTGGTGCTAAGACAAGCCTCCCCTTCAGCTCCTGAAATGATTTATCACATGTTTCTGACCTTATGAAATTAACACCCTTCTTTTTCATACAAATAATAGGTGAATAAAGATGTGAAAAGTATTTTATGAAATGATTATAATATCCATCCATTACCAATATACTCCTTATATTAAACACGTTCCTAGGATTTTCCTAGGAAACTACAAAACTCACCTTTTCTAGGTCAATTGATACTCTATATTATAATATTATATGACCCAAGAAGTGAACATTGTTGATCCATAAGTGACACTTACAATTATTGGCATAAATATGACACTCTCTTAGTTTAATCAATACAATATCAATATGTTTGGAATTGTATCTATGAGTGAGAGACTACACCAAGATGTCACCCATGAAGACAATGAAAAAAGAATCCAAATAGGGGTGAAAAAACCTATTCATCCAAGCCATGAAAAAGGCCAAGGAATTATTCAGACCGAAAAAAATAACAAGGTACTCATACAGACCATTCCTGCTAAAAAAATATTTGTGAGGTATGTATGATGAATTGACATGCACCTGATATTATCCTGATCTTAGTTCAATCTTAGATAAGACCTTTGCTTGCTATATATGGTCTAAGAGATCATATATTCAAGAAAGTGGTTACCTGTTCTTGACCATAATCTAGTTCAACCACCTTTAATCCACACAAATACGTAAGGTTCTATTGTAATTCTTGGAAAAAATCATGGGTGAACCCCAAGATAATGTACTAGCTAGTATAAAACCTTTTAACTCTAAATCATCTAACTACTTCTTATGTTTTTAAATATCTATATTTTCCATCCTATACAGAGAAATGGACACTAGTTCTACTCCTTGAATAAGATCAAATGTAAACTCCACCTCTCTCTTAAGAGGTAATCTAGAAAAATTGTCAGAAAAGACATCTAGAAAATGATCTAGTACATAAAAAAAATTATCTTTTTGTAAACCCTGATCTTCCATGAAGAGATTCTCAATCTGGATGGTCACTCCACATTTCCCATGATAGTATGGTCATGCTCTACCAGCCTGGACATCCCACTCACCCTTATTTAGATAACTATTTCCCTATAGAAATATAAAAGATACCCTATGGTAGTATAAATCTACAAAATCATGATAGTGAACTAACTAGTCAATCCTGAGAATGACATAGAATACCTTAATCATGAGAGAAAAGAGGTTCCATAAGAAAGGGTAACTACCTACCTCAAGGAGGCAGTCCTTGCAAAGGCGTATTCCCTCTATTCATAACCCTAATGGTGTATCTATGGTCATTACCCTACATTAATATTGTATCTCTAGTTTGAGGCTCTACACAATAGATACATATATAAAAGAGTTCAGAGAACCCATATCAAATAAAGTATATACTATAGTAAAGGCTACCAGAATAGTACCTAATACTATAGAAGGTCCTGCAGCTTGATCCTCGAGTATTGGATGCAGTGCATGCAACTAACCTGATCTCAGACCCTATGAAATAGATAGACTACCATGATCATAACTGCTCTATTAGTGATGTCGGTGATTAGGGGTCTAGATACCATGACCACAACCTCCTCCTTGGGCAGACCTACCAATGCTATTCCAACTCCCCGCTTGACATGTCATAAACGAACCTGCTCCTGAAGGTGGAGGAAGCAGAAATCCTTTTCCACTCAAGGATGATGGAAAGTTCATGCATAAACACTGAATATTCTCCATGAAACCACAAGCCTGACACTCCATTGGGTCTATATCACATTGAGGCTTCTTGTACCCTCATCCTCCACACTGATGACACACCAAGGAACTATCAAAATGACACTCTAGTTATTATTGCTCTAAGGAGAAACTTCGTGAAAACACTTCCTGCCACTGGAAGAATTACTGGCCTAATGTGACACTGGTCCTCTATGATAGGTAGTATTTCCTTCCCTTAGGATATGCTAAGTGATTAGAAACTAATTGACAATAGAAGAATAGGTAGGATGGTGAAAGACATTGACTTAGGCACAAATGATGTACTGGGGTCCATCCTCAAGGCATCTAGCACACAAAAGCTCATCACCTACTAGAAGAAGTTCAAAGCGTTACAACTCCGTGTAACACACCAAATATTCCATAACTGATATAGAAACCTAATCAAGATGCAGAACTCTCAGGATTTGTCATATCTCAGCATCTGAGAAAATATCTGATCATAGAAGGCAATATGAAAATCCACCCATAACATGCCCCAACGATGACCGACCTAGGTAATACCATCCTTCTAATACTTGCATGAATTCTAAATAATGGATGGGGAAATATTTGAACTCCACTATGGAGGCATCTCCAAATTCTCAAATATAGAGAGCGTGGCTTATAGACAAGTCTCAACAGCCTATAGAGAACCATCCCTTGAAAAGGTAGGAGGATGATACTGCTAAAACTCATGATTCAGATAATCCATCATAGATGAAACTCATGGAGGACCATGCATGGACAACATCAGATGTAGGAAACTATTACGAACATGGGTGTCAGTGCCGAAAATTTGGTATATCAGGGGGTGCATCAAGTGGAACTCCTTGAGGAAAGACTTGCAACTCAGGGCCCACCATGTCTGGAGTATGGTCGTCGGCACCCTTTTGGCATACGATATGAGGAAAACATGGAGAAATTGGTCTATAATATCCAAGCACACACCTTAGAAGAAACCTAAGAAAAAATATCGCTTCACTAGTGGAAGATGAATATAAGAAAACTCACTACCCATGTTATACTACCCAAACTACCCTCTTATACATACAAGTATCAATAAGTTCTCAATTATAAGTTTCATTTCATTTTATAGTTAATTTCTAGGTTAACACATTTACCTTTCATAAAAATGACAAGGCTGGATAAGGATGTGCAACCAATTAATTTTAGAATTAATGGTTCAGTTTATTATGGATATCCATTTCTGATGAATTAGTGCCCATACACATATCACCAAAATGACACCTATTTATTTATAGCATAATTGCTTGACTTGGTAAATTACTCATCCCAACCCATGATGGCCCATACCCCTCAAGAATTGAGATATGAAATCACTCAATCATAGACAAAAGTAATACATGTATAAGATAACTATCACAACATCACTCATCAATAATAGGCATATAAAGTAATGAAAATAAGTGAAATGCACTTATATGGCATGGCAATATGCATGAAATGTGAATTCTAGGTGCCTATGATGATGCATGTAACAATGATCCTTGCCCTAATATCATCAAGACAACGATGAAAGAAAATCCTCAAATAAAATAATAATCAACAACACCACACATCATGTGCATCACCCAATGGTGAAATAAATCCAATTATAATAGGGAAAATCAGAAAAACAATTATAATTTAGGAAACTTGGTTTTTACCTAGAACATGGGTTCGTGATGCCCAAGAATGGATTATGAACCAGTCCCAGACATCCCTAATTTCTAATCTATTACCTCCAAATTGTAAATCAAGAAAAGAGATCACATGATACCACTTTATGACTTCCTGGACCCGAATGCCACTTGACAGGTGCCCCGAGCCCGGTGGGCCACATGGCCTCAAGAACATATCCCTGAATTTCAAAGGCTACTGACTAGTAGAGAGGGCCTAGTGTGTGTCTATGGGGAGACAATTACCTCATTATTAAAATGTATCACATATGATGGATGTAAAAATATTTAAATATAAGAATAAATATAAGTAAACAGAAGGCACAATAGATAAATAGGGATAAGATTAATAATAAATAAAACAGTTAGAATAACATTCCACAATATATGATATGTCATGTCACTAGAAAACTAGAAAACATGGATACAATATAGCATACATAACATGTTACACAAAAGTATAATGGAAATAAAATACAATCCCAAGCATCCTGAGCACTATCCCAGTCATATGATATCATGATCCACTCTAAGCAGTAAGAAATCAAGTGTTTGAAGCCATACGATTACCTTTGTCAACACTTAAAACTATGTAATCTACCCTGGGTACGAAATGGTGCCCGAATAGGGTGTGAGATAAATCACATTGGGACACCACCAACAGTGTCTATAACATCTGGCTTATGTAGTGTAAATGTGACAATGTGAAAGCATACATATATAAATTAAAGGAGTAAAATGTAACTAAATACCCAAGTACTTACTTTATCCCTTAGCTGGTGTCTGAACATGTCAACAATTTATTATTTCATTATTACCAGTTTGTAAATAAGTCACGTGTTAATAATTGCGATGGTTACAAGATGCAACAAGGCAACTGATAATGATCTTTAATAGTGAAGTACCAAGGTAATAACCAAGGAGATGTAGAACTCAAGGGTTTCCAAATCAGTAATAATCATATCCTGGAATGGGTAAGAGGGTTATATAAGGACCATGTTCCAAGTAATTCCACAATAAGGTGCCTACTGAATTCAATGTGACCGTCCAAGGGAAAATAGGGCTAAGAAAAGGTAGGTCCCTATGGGATGTAACCATGTCACCTAATTTTCAATTATAGATCTAATGAGTGTATATGAGGCATCCTATTATGATATGTATGACATCCTATGGTGTCATACTAGGTATCATATGAAAAGACACGAACCATGATCTAGGTGGGTATCAACATATGCAAGCCGTATCGTTGAATCAAAATGGGGTTCCTGAGTGCTCATGGAATTCTATGATCAGAATACTAGGGGAGATTGAGTAAGGCCATCCTATTTAAGTATAAAGTCTTGTAATATTTTATTCATTTAAATCTGTTCCTTTTATTAGTGTGATAAGGTCAAGTATCATGCAACCTTTTTATCAAGTCATTTGGTTTAATCCTTGCTTTTCATTAGTGCGATAAGGCCAAGTAGCATGCAACCATTCATTTAATTCATTTAAGGCATATTCCATATTCAAGGCTTATTCTGCTACCTTCCATTAATGTGGAAAGGATGGATATTAAACCTACTATTCATTTAAATTTAATTCCAAGTCATAAACTTTGTATACTTTTCAATTTTCATTTCACATTTAATAATTAATTGAAGCACTTACCTTAGGCAGGACAAGTGGTATGCATACCTAGTACTCTACATTATCATATTCACAATATTAATCAATACATTTAATATATAAAATCTTACCCTTATAATGGTCAATCCAAGGTACACCAGAATGGTGGTGCAACCGTTTCAAAACATCAAACAAAAATTATGGCATAACCTTCGATTTGGAAGGGATGAAGTTGTGGTCATAACAACAAACAATTAATCAAATATATGGAAAGATCATATCCATATAGTTATAACAAGTATAATCATGGAATATTAATTCTAAAAATGACACCTAATGAAATCAGTGGGCCGCACACAATAAATCCAAAATAAACAAACATTTGTGGTGAGTTATAAACCATCCAACTTAGGCTTTCATGACTCTCCATCTCCGATATTGACCCTTGATTTGGATTGGATCAGAGTATATCTAGGAATGAGAGAAAAAAATAATACCCATATAACTCAGTCGAGAACAAAAGAGAAGGAGAATGGCTAAAGAGGACTCGAGTACTTACCATTGTGCATCCAATGTGATGAACATAATATTGATCAGATCACAAATGAAATAGATATTCCAATCCCTAGTTTTGGCCTCAAAAAATATCCAAAATGAGAAGCATGGAGGAAATCCTGTATAATCTTAGATTAGGGAATAAGGAAGGAGGTTAATTTATCATTAAGGTAAATTTTGTAAATTTACACAGAAAAATGGCCTGTGAACGGTTTGTCCACACGGTTTGAAAAACCGTGTGAAAACCATGTAAGGTTTTCTATGTAAAAGGGTCACATTGCATGGTTAGGTTGTACGTGCATGAACAAACCATACAAAGTTTTTCTATCAATAAATTTCAATATGCACAATTATCCAAACATTGCACTAACCATGCACTAACCATGCGACCAATCTAGTTTTCTCAAAAAGATAGGTTCCAGGATCTGTACTTTCCCAGAACACCCATGATACCTTTACTGACTCAAAAGGAATCAATATTTGGTCCAAAGTAATGATTTATATTGATATTTAAATGGTCTATACCTAATTGAAAAACTGGGTTCTTACATAGTAGGTATATATTATATTATTATTTAAAACAATTACATAAAACTATTTATAAATACACAATTAAAATAAATAAAATTACTTTAAATTTCCTAAATATTCTAATAATAAAAGATCTTATATGTATCATAGATAAATGTTAGCCATTAGAGTTTTATTTTTAAAAAATTATTTGTAAAACACTTAGTGAAAAATATAGTAGTGAAAGAGAATAATAATTTTTTTTGGATTTGGTATCCTTGAACCAACTAATTGTACTCTAGATTTCATGTATATTAAAATAAATGAATAATATTTAATATATCTATTACATATCATTCATAATTTTTTGTGACATTAATTTAAAAAATTTCAAGAGTATCATTCACATTAAATAAATGGAATCATGGATCCCACTATGATGAGGCCTTGGAATTCCATGATGATACTCTTAAACATTGTTATATGGTATGATAACAAACTATGATGGGGAATATAGTATTTTGACTTGAAAGTACAAGTTCTTGCAAATATATGAGACATTATCTCATGAATTTCAGACTTTGTAATCTATAAAATAAGATATTATGAGATTAGAGAGGCCTACAAGAAGTCCACATTTTATGCGTCATTGTATTTTCTTATATGGGAGTGTGTGTAAGGATCTATGGATTTTATAATTATTATTAATCAAATTCATCACTCAAGAACTTTTATGTATTATTGTAAACCATGATGAGATATTTTATAGAGAATTTTGGTATGTTGGGTGTGTCATGAATGATATGCCATTAATGAATAATTCAATTAAGGGTTTTTCCCTTACCTCTTTATAGAAGATGATACATCAATCCTTTGATTGTAATAGAATCATTAAAATAATTTTCATGGACATAGTCATGCAGACCTGTTCATTTCAGATAATCAAAGAATGATATATAAAGAATTAGGGTTAATGAGACAAGTGCGTAACCCACTTGATGAGATATCATTACAAAGGGATTATATAAACATTTACTATTCAAATGTGTTTTTTTGTCATTGAGACATATCTTATTTCTCTCTGGGTGCCTTGAAATGTTGCTCGATAACAATATGAGACATTAGGAAATACTACCTAATTCTACTAAGGATGATTCCCATAGGGTCCCACATATAGCTTTCCCTTTAATATCTGTTTAATATTATTTTTATTTAATAATTGGAATAGATTTTATTTGTGCATAGTAAATAATTATATATTTTATAAATAAATAGTTTAATTTTCTATATAAATATTAAATAAATATTCATTCAACAATATTTTTTATATTTATTTATTTGTTGAATGAAAAAAATAATTAATAGAAATATTTATTATGGTATTTAAAATATGTTGAGGAGGATGAGTGGACTAAGATAAGTTCTGGTGATAACTATTAATTTTCAAGAACATGAAATAATATTTATCTTTATTATAGTCCAAAAATAAAATTTAATGAAATAAAAATATTATTTTATAAAATCTAATGGGGTATCATATAGATTTAATAAATTATTAAGAGTCATTATACAATTAATATAATATTGAACAATAACCTAGATCCTATAAATATTTGGTTATCAATTTATAGAGAATTTTAATCATTATACAAAAAAGATTCCTCCCATGATTATATTCCACCAGTCATCCTCACAATAATAAGAAGAGTAAGAAATGTTACTTTATTCCCAAAGAAATGTGGTGAAATCGATGATGAATAATTCTAGATGATCCATTGGTTTCACAAGAGTCTAGTGATTCATAAATTTTTTTCAAATATTGAAGGTGCAAATGTGGATCATCACTTGAGGAACTCTAATTTGTGTCCTCATAATGAAATAATGCTACCCCAATTGGGTTATAACAAAAAACAACATCAATGAAAAAATATATCAATATCGAGGTAATATTTATTCTTATACTAAAATTAACTATAAATTTAATGTGAAATTAACTTCTCTTGGTTTTGGTGACCTATTTTTCAATAATCTATGAAAATATTTTATTTTTGATGAAATTAAAAACCTGTGAAATATGAAAATGATCTATCAAATCTAATAAATTTAGTGTTATACTTTTTCCAAAACAAGTGCCTTTTCAACACCTAGAACCATCATGTCGTATTAGAGTAGTTATGTTCAAATTTATAAATATTTATTTGAATTTCTTTCATTACACATTTAATAGTTAAATTTTATTTGATTTTTTATTTGTTCATTATTCGATCATAAGGATATATTCTTCATCCTATTCATTTCTCAGCTACATAAGCTAGAGAGGTTAATGATTAATGAAGAACACATTTGAAGAACCCATCTAGAGGTTCCAATAATTATGGATAGATAAAATAGGTTTACACAGTGTGTACTCCTTTTTCACATGACATGTATCCTTTTTAATTACACTAGGACACCTGTGTGAACACCAGGTTATCATGTAATGAATACATTCTATGTGCCTTAAATGCACTGTGAGTGGACCAAACAAGGTAGAAGATGAATTTTATGGACAACATGCATTTAGTCAATGTGTTTTCAAGTATGAGAGCATAGCATTAATATGTGTCATGTAATTAAAGCACCTAATTTATTTAATAAACAACAAGAATAGTCTAAAAACCATAAAACATGACATACACTATGTGTCTCCTTTCTACAGACCTTGTACTTCATTAATGTATGAAATAAGTAAACTTTGAGTCCCTAGACATGTACTATGGTTGTCCAGTGAAGCATGATACATGTGGTGTGGCCATCTCGCAAAAGCCTTGAACTTTAACTATTTACATGAAATTTTTTATTTTAATTAATTACTAGATTAAACCTCATCGACCTAATGTTAGTGTGTCATTAATTTTACAATACACAATGGTCATTAGGTTTTGAATAATATTATATTCTTAATTAATTCTGTTTAAGTAGGTAGGAAGACTTTATTCATTCAGCATAATCCTAGCCATTTCTTGAATAGTTCTACTTCTTCTTTCAAGAATTCTATTTTTTGAGGTGTTCTAGGTGAAAAGAAGGTGTGTTTAATAAAGGGATTTGATAAAAAATAATTGAATTCTTGATTCTAAAATTCTGCACCATGATCACTTCTTAATGAAATTGTCTTAAAAACTTTTTCATTTAGAACAAATTTACAGAAAATTTAAGAAACAGTAAAACCCTACCATTTGATTTTAGAAAATAGACCCATGTAATTATAGAATAATCATCAACTAAAACATATACACATAATTTTCCATCCAAACTTACTACTATTGATGGTCCAAACAGATCCCTGTGGATAAGTTCTAGAAGTTTTTATGTTGCAATTTTGTTAATAGATTTGAATAAAGATATGCATTTCTTTCCAATTTGGCATGCATCACAAAATTTGTCATCATAAAATCTAAGACTAGGTAAATCATAAACTAACTATTTCTTAGATAATTTATGTAAAGCATAAATATTACAATGACCAAGTCTCCTATACTAGATCCATGTCTCTTTTATATTAGATGTTAAATAATTCACTTTCTATTTACATAAGGATTTTAAATCTAAAGTATAAACATTATCAGTTCTTGGTGCTATAAACTTAAAGGAATTTATCTTTAAATATAGATAATGAATTTTTAGAAATGTCAATATAATATCCATCATCACAGATTTGAGATATACTTATCAAGTTGCACTACAACCCTTGTATATATAGTACTTTGTTGATTGAGACAGTTTTTGGATCTCTAATAGTTCCAAGACCAATTATCTTTCCATTGGAATTATCTCCAAAAGAGAGTAGACCTCCATATATTTGATTCAATGTGTTTATGTTTTATGAGTTTACACTCATATGCCGAGAGAATCCACTCTCTATATATGATATAGATTTTCTTTTTCTGCGACCTATTTCTTACAAAGACAATTTAGACAAAAGTTTGTTTTGGTACCCATATCCTCTTGGCTCTAGTATTGTTAGCTAGCTGAGATTTGGGAATCTAAATCTGATTTATTTTTCCATAACTCATATCATTTTCATTAGATAATGTTTTTTTGAAATAAAAGATATTTTAAATCCACTTATTTGGGGATTTATAAAATTACAGTTTTTTGTTATATGACCTGTTCCAAAAAAATGACAAATAATAGTTTTTGAGTTGGGAATAAAATAATTCTTATATAGTTTAGAATTTTCAACCATAATTCCTATAACAAATCCTATTTTTAATGAAATTATTACCAATAATTTCATTCAGAATATTTCTCCTTTTGTAAAGATGATATAAACACTTTTATAAGTTTCTACTTCATCTGGTAACCCTTTAATATTATTTTTATGATCAGTACAGTTTTTGGTAGATGAGTTAATTTTTTTAATTAAATCAGTATGTTGTTTATATACGGTATCTCTTTCTCCTAAAACATAATTTTGAATATTATTTAAATATTTTTACTTATTTAATAAAGAGTCATATTTTTCTTCTATCATTGTATAGTAGGAAACAAATTTATTATTTGAATAACTTAAATCAGAATCTGAATTGGGATTAGATGAATAATAGGTTTGTAACTTATATTCTTTGGCCATAAATAACATATTTTCTTTCAAATTTGATTCTTCCTTTTCTGAATCAGATGTTAATGATATGCTGGAGTCTTCAGAAACACTCCAAGTTTCCTTCATCAATTTTTTTCTTTTTGTTCATAATCATCATTTTTCTGATATTTATTTTATTTTTTTCTCTTTTCACCTTTTAGCCGAGGAAAATCAAACCTTATATGACCTAATTTATCTCATTCATAGCATATGACTTCTCTTTAGTCTTTATCACCCCTTTTAAGGGGTTTTTGAATCATATTTTCTTCTTATAAAACATTCTAAACATTATATCTAATTGAGCTAGTTCTATTTTAGAATTACATGTATTAGAATTTTTTCTTCTCTGAATTCTTGTTTTATTATTCTGGGTTGCTTCTGAGATGTTTCCTTTAGAGAAGTATTATCATTTCTTCACAAAGTCTTTATGATATTCATCTTTCTATTTAATTTGATGTTTCTAGGTTAATGATAAGGGAAGTGAACTCTTTGCTGGGAGGAACCCTATCAATGGTTTTCTCCTCTCCGTGATGGAGGTGACCTCTACGCCATTCCCTCTCTACCAACAGGAGAGGGACCCTCATTCTCCTCCAAATTAGAGGCTTTTTACTTCATTCCCTTTGAACCCTAATTTCATTCCTCCATTCCCTCAAGTCATGATTATACCAATAGTTCTAGAGTTGCTTGGTGGGTTTTCTAATATTCCATTATCGACTATAGAGTTCTCAGAATCTTCAGATCCACTGAAGAATACCTTGGTTTCTTTATTTAATCAGCGATATCCATCAGTTGACTCATTCAATATGCATGTATTTGGTGCTTGGGATTTGTATGATAGGGTGACAGTGGGTCTTCTGGGTAACCGAAACATTATAATTCATTTTTCCTCAAAGGCAGATCTCATCGAAGCCTGTTCAAGAGCACCTTGCAACTTCAACGACTTTAGATTTTACCTATTTCGGTCGTCCTTCTATTTTCATATGTAGAGAGATACTACTACTATGCCAACATGGGTAATCTTTCCCAATCCCCCATACAATTTCAAAATCCTTCTTTTATGAATATTATAGGGAATCTTATTGGTAGATATATGTGTTCAGATAGTCACACTAATTCCCTTTGTTACCATGTCAATCAGTGTGTTTGTATTGAAATGGATGTGTCAAGAGTTCTATTTTTAGTATGTTTGGATTAATATGTGTGAGGAGTATCATTGAAAACAACTTATAGTCTATGAATCCTATAATAATTTCTACTCTGGATGCAAGTGCTTGGGACACTCACTGGACTGCTGTCATAGGGGGTCTCGGTTGATTGCATTGAATAGGGTCAGTGGTTGGGGAATGGAGCCTAAGGCACATACTGGGGCAGAGATATTAGAGAATACACCTAATATTTTGGAAGATAATGTGGAAAAGGGTGATTAATATTGTAGTTTAATAATTGTGGAGATACAATCCATCAGTGCTCTAGGGGTTTGCGATTCGCCAATTGAGGTAGGGCCTGGCTGGACAACCCATCCTCGGTCACCTGTGTAGAACGAATTGGTTCCTCAGGACAACTGGATGGTTCATAATGTTTTTAGAAGGATAAGGTAGGACCTAGACAGAAATTCCTATTGCAATGTGCTACTCAACAATGATAGTGTGAGGTTAGTTGGCTTGGTTTAGTAGGATGTAGATCTAGTGCAAAACTGGGTGGTTTGGAGTAAATCTGTTGTGGTGTAGATGGATGATGACACAGAGGATGTTCCTACTGAGGTGTTTCGGTCGGGTTGTAGTGATTCGATAAATGAGACACATTGGCCTGCTTTGGTGGTGGCCTATCAAACTATAGATGTGAAATCAGGGGGATCTGATTCAAGGATCTAGACCTCAATTAACTTGAGAAACAGATTTGATGAACTTGTAAAGGTAGGTTTTAGTTCTAATCACACTAACTCATATGATATAGTCAGGGGATGTGTGAATGAATGAAATAGAGATGAACCGGTCATTCATAAGGTGATTCTTCAAGCCCTAAGAGTAATAGGAGTAATAGGAGTAATAAGAGGAGGAAGGGTAGGAAGGATTACTCCTCCTTACCACCTCCTTTGGAGACTCGTTCTACTAGGAAGGTAAACATAGAAAAGGTATACTTTGAGGATGCGACCCATCAGAGACCAAGGGACGAAAGTGATCATCCCTTGGAATTATTGTTAATATTTGAGGAAAAATGTCGAGAATGTCTTGTTACTTAATTCTTCTGAGGAGGAAGTAGCTAAAACGTTGGGGAGGTCATTAAGGGAGACCATTAATGAGGCAAAATACGCCAGGGTTAAGAAACAAGACATAATTATTATCAGGGGCTTCCATAAAAGGGAATATTAGCATTGGGTAGTATATACAGTCCTGGGACTAGCTGGCCTTTGAGTTTGAAAATATGAGGATGGAGACACCAAGAATATAGGTAACATCTATCTCATGGAAATTGTTTAGGGAAACAAATTCAGGCAATCTAAAATTTCATTTCAATGACTATGGTTAAAATTGGTGGAAGTTGTTTCTTGGTTTCGGAGGTTTTATGGTTTGGTTTGAGTATGATATTAACCCAGTTTTTGTGTGTGATTTGAAGTGATTTTTAGAGACACGAATCCATATTTTTACTTGGATCTGCTTCAAATGGGTTTCAGAGTAGTAAGCCTTCAGTTATGCATGCCATTTGGATTTGGAAGACTGAGAGGGTATGGATATGCCATTTGTACCAAGCCCATACATCCTTTCCCATGAAAGCTAGCCGAGTGGTCATGAATTGGTGAATGTTTGTATTCATAATGTTTGTAGGGAGAGGCAGATACTGTGTTTTTTCTTTGGGTTTTATTCTTTTATGTTTATATTTGGTTGTAATGATGGATTTTTTGGTTTCTCACTTTTCCCTTAAAAGTGTTTGGATAATAAAAAAGTAATTTTCAGTCATTCAGTCAGCTTCGTCTTGAATTTAAGTTACATACACCATTAGTATCCCAATTTGAGAAACTTCAATATTTATTTTATTTCAAGGATAATCCACTTTTAAGGGTTAGTGGGAACCATCACAGTAAGTATAATTTAAAGAGAGCAAGAATTCAAGTACCTTGATCATTTTAGCCGAATAGAATACCTCTCAGTCATATTAGCAATTGGTTTTTCATCAAAAAGGAATTTAGTCCCCTCATGTTCTGCTAAAATCATCCTACCTATTCTCGTGGTGTTGCATGGAGTGATTGCCTCAGGCTTTGCCTTTAGAATTTGGAGATATTCACTTTGAGCTCTAGTAGTATGATCATTACCATAGAATCTACCAAGGAGGATCTCATTCTCTTTATTTTCATGTATCACCACCACCAAGGCTGTAGAGTTTCGAGTAGAACTCGTATTGACAGTTCTGGGGATATTGTAAAAGTCCCTTCGTGGTTGAGATTTCTTCTCCTTTACAGCTTCAAAGCCCTCACTATCAGTTCCAACAGTTGGTTGTTTACCTTTATCCACATCAAAAGTAACTGGGTTGTCATTAGACTTGATAGCCGCCTGTACCTCTGCCTGTGCATCTTCCACCTTTGAAAATTGATGAGTGTCTCTAGCCACTGTCTCCCTAGCGCAATGCTTCCCATTGTTCGTAATAGTGAAGCCATGTCCAATTTATACTTTAGACACAAGATTATCTGCATCAGTGATGCCTACTCTTGAAGCAGCTTGGTGATTATCATTATATCCACCATAAGTGCCAGAAACTTCAGCGACATCAGAACCCGTGTCATGCCTCAGCTTATTCTGGGGTTTTTCTGCCCAGAAGGAACCTGAAACTATACCAGATAAACCATCCCGATTAGAGGTACCCCATGTACTTTAGATAGATGAATTCCCTATTTATCCTTTACTGGAATGACTGTATCACCATCTCGCTTGACCCCCCTTCCCTTACTCAAACCGTCCTTGTGACCCCATGCCGAAGCTAAGTGACCACATCTCATAAATCTGAAGCAGAAAGGAGGAATATCTTCATTGTGTACTTCCTGTAAAAAAACCTTCCCTTCTATTCTTGATCCACACGAATTGAGGAAACTCCCCTACAAGGTCCCGGAAAATAAAAACACGAGTTACCAAAGGTAAGGAGAGATTAATAGTCGAGGAGTCGATTTTGATTGGGGATCCTAAAACACTTGCAACCGCTTGAAGGTTTTCCGAATGAAAAAGATGAAGAGGAATGCTGTTGAAACCTACCCAGATCGGCATAAGCAAATATTCGCAACCCTCCAAGGCGAACTGAGACCATTTGTAGATCTCCAAATCGAAACCAGTGATTCTATAGCTTCGTCGCCTCCTACATCGATAAAGTTCTTCTCGATCCTCAAAGCGTATCACCACACGATCCTCATCCAAAATCCCAACATTCAGTTTATAGAAACCAATTACCTCTAGAGTATGGGAGATAGAAGCAAGAGAGGGCCTCCCACCATGGAAAACCCCAACCAAAGTGAGACAAAAATCATCCGCCAAATCCCAAATTTCATCTTCAGAAAAGGAAACC
This sequence comes from Viscum album, assembly GCA_963277665.1. NCBI lineage: Eukaryota > Viridiplantae > Streptophyta > Magnoliopsida > Santalales > Viscaceae > Viscum > Viscum album. The sequence continues at coordinate 1,540,783,980 of OY728161.1, read as the reverse complement.
GCAGGAGAACCTTTGTACCGAAATGGAGGAGAGGAGGGAAGAGTAAGCTTCAATGATGATATGATGTAGGCTTCGTCTTCAAGAAACCTGTTCGCCATAGATTTCCTAGGGTCGAGCTCTAGTGGGGGGAACTTCACTGAAGAAGAAGCCATCCAGCTGGGAATGGTCTAGCCTGTATCCCAATTAATTCTCTCATTGTTAGATTCTTGACAGGTGATGACAGTTGAATTGCAGCTAATATCACATTCCATTTAGTAGGTAGTACTCTCAGTACATTCAAATCATGATCTTCTTGTTTGATAGGATCACCAATATCTATAATATTATTGATAATATACATAAGCATTCAATTTATCTAAGTGATACTCTCCTCATAATACATTCTAAATGTGTTGAATTTCAGCTTTGCTGTTGCATACATCATTTGTCTTATATTATCTGTTCCTTTATAGACAACTACACTGGTTTTACACATTTCATATGTTATAAAAAATTGTGAGACATGATTGAATTTATCTAGTCCAAGTCCATATATGATGGCATTCATAACTTTAGAATTAATGTCAAACTCATCTTCTGTAGCAGCAGTCCAAGTTTTAGGGTTTTCAAGAATTATGTAAGGAGTAATATTTTTTGAGTATAATTTAAATCCTAGACTCTTCAAACAGATAATCATATATGATTTCTAGAATCTATAATTTTCACCATTTAAATAAGAAGCACGAACAATTGAAATTCCTTCTCTTTGATCAGTCATTTCCATCTTCTATATAGACTTTATACTTTTAGCTTGTTATAGATTTTTCCAAAATCTCTCCTCTGATACAAATTGTTAGGTCGGAATACACAAATATACACAAGGGGGGGGGGTGAATATTTTCATTTCAAAATCTTTCACAATTCTATCTTTTGGTTTCAACTGTAGATTATGCTGATAAGCAGTGTTTATCTTCTTTATTAAAGCATGAGTAGTAAATAAAACAGAAATACAGAACCTTAATTTTTATAGTGGTTCAAGGAATAAAGATCCCCTAGTCCACTCCACAAATTACTCTCTCTACAAGTTTGGTAAATTTCACTAGTCAAGTACCCATATCATAAAACCAATCCACAACTGAGTGAAGGTAGATGACACCTTTACAAATAAGGGTAAAACTGAGCCTTCTAGTTCTTTAATAGAGAACGAAATATCAACAACTTAGATTAAGAAACTGACACTCGACTATAATTGAGTATGGGAAGTTTAAACTCTCAATTAAAATATATTGACTAAAAAAGGGTTCCGATTTAATTTCATAATTGTAACCAAAACTGATAGTTTATGGATATTCTTCTTTAGAAATTAGTATCATTAAGAAAGATTATTTCCGAAGTGATCCAGTTGCAATAGATATTTAAATAAAATTACCAACAATTAGCAGCATCAGACTTACAAAAAATACGATATTCAAAACAATTATATCTCTAAAGTGTTTCCTTTTATATAGATAATAGAGTTTTATTGTTTATTATATTAGATATGTAAATTATCTTCACAAGAATTAATTTTCAATAGTAATATGTGTCACTATATTTTTGAATCATACACACATATTTGTTATGAACATATACATCGATAGAATAAATAAATAAGAGAGCCTACTTCACAATTCTAGATCCAAGAAAATCACCTAATAAATTGTGGGAATTCAAATTCATAAGATAGCTCAGAGTATACCTAATATCCCATAATAACAGAAGATAATTTCTCTATTGAATATGATTTTTTGAATTTATCAAAACAAGATTTGAATCATTTGAAAATGAGCTTTAAATTATCTCATATTATGCAACGACCATTGTAAGTAACTATGATAAAATAGTAAATTCAAATATCTAATGTAGAAAAGCTAAACGTATGGTTCCTATATAAAATGAAAAAATACCAAATGTAGGGTTCAACTATGTAGATTTATTTCTCCGAACATAGGGTTGACAAAGTAGGGTTGATCACAAAAGTAATGTAGATTCTCCATACATTTTCTTCTCAAATTTAGGGTTCCATAATTATGTAAGGTTCTTCAACAATAATTTTTTATCTTTGTCAAATGTAAGGTTCCATACAAACATAATAATCATTATCCATACATTTCTATCATCATATGTTTGATTAACCACATGTGCCAATCTCTCAAAATAAGGTTTAATAAAAACATAGGGTTTGTTCCTTACATTATGTTCTTCAACGTTGGGTATGAACAATGTATCCAGAATATGCTTAGGGGAATTTGTAACACTTTGATGAATATTACATATGAATAATAAGCTTTAATATAATTCCAAAATAAGGATTATAAAGAATATTAATTTCCAGAAATAAAATAAAATTAATATCATTAGTAAAACAAACAAGGGTATTTGAGAGCATCAAAATAAATAATATTTATAGAGTATTGTTATGGAAATACATGCCCAACAATTACATATATCACAACATGTGAATGGTCCATTGAATAAATAAAATCTGAGTTATCCACTGGACAAAACATGTGATTCATCTGTGTTGAGAACCATAAAAATAAAATCATAGAATTTAAATATGTGTGGTTCTGTTATAGTATAAAAATAGTCCTCTCCACTTCATAGTAGTCCAAATTTTAGGAAAATTTAGTAGGAATAAATTGATCCATAATTTTGATTGGTTGAACTGGTATACAACTTGAATTGAGTATATAGGCTGATAACCACACACATGAAGTCTAGGATATTAACCAAGTCTCTTACATAGTTATTCATGAGAGGCCAATGTGATGGAAATAATGGTAAGATTATCACAATAATATTATTTATAGTTCTGGATTATGTGTTTAATAAAAATATAGACAAAGCATGCAAAACATGAGTGTAAATATAGAGAGAGGGAGGGAGAGAGTGTAACACCCTGACCCCAGTTACCTAGAGTCGGTGAATTATTACATAACATTGGCATGATCACAAAAGATCAAGTCTCGAAAGACCAATTAGTTTAGTATCCTTGGAAACACTAGATACATTCATAAAGTTTACATTACATCATAAAATGAAAACTACAACAACATAGTATCCATGGTACACACTCATATCCCCTCATACTATCCCTGTAGATCAGTCATAAAATTCTTCTTCACATCTTGGGAAAAATAAAACATTGAAAGGCGTGAGCTCAAATGCCCAGTAAGGATAACAATATAGTGGAAACTTTCATAAATAAGCACAAACATTTAAGGCAATATATAAATGAAACAAAAGCCTTTTAAACGTGAACTTCAGAATAATATGAAAAAAATATAATGAAATAATTCCATTTACTTATTTACATGGATATTCTACTAGTCGAATAATCACATGAAACATTAATAACCACTTTCATAATGATGGAATGCATAATGCCAGACTATCATAACCACATAGTCAAGGACTTGTGCCAATACTATAAATAAGATTTTTTCAAGGCCTTGTGCCAAGACCCTAGTTTGTCTCATGATACCTACCGATGCATCGAGGAGCTATAGCGGGCTCCACCCATCACATATTAAGTCCAATGCATTCCTCATATGAACAGGTTTAAACCTAACATAAACATTCATATTAAAACTAGCATGCGGAATGCCAATACTTTCTCCATAAACCATGAATGGTATAAAAATAACACATCCACAGTCAAACATATCACAAAACCTTCAATACAATATGGAAGTTTTGTATAATAATAAATAAACTTCAAATAAGCTTAAAATCCATCAAAGGATGTTGACATAGATGAAATCAAAACTATTTGAGAGAAATATCTCTTTTTTGAAATCATTTAAAAGTCACATAATTATAAAATAAAACTTTTACTTTGAAAATATTGTTGTAAGCTTGTAAGGGAAGCTTATAAGATTATATAATGTCATAAAATAGCCACACCCACTGTATAAGTTAAAAAAAAGACATTCTTACCTTATTTCTGTCGAAATGGTTTAAAAGGACATTGTTTGGAAAACGATGGAAAGATTCCTTTATAAACTTTTTATAAAAATTCAAAAAAGGGTATAAATGAATTTAACCCATATTCTGTAAAATAGTAAGAATTTTTTGAAATACATTTTTAAGAAACATGGATGTGGATGATAAAGAGGTCCCAGTAGATAATTATGTATAAACAACCTCGGATAATGAAGAGATTGTGAAATAACCCCTTACCAATTTGGTAACTTACGAAACATACAACCCACGAAAGAGGTATCATAAAGTTAATATGTAAATACATATAAATTAAAGTGTATTACAAAAATAATACAATTATGGGTAGTACATACACAACACAAAAGGTAATAATGGCAATATGGCCTGGATCTCACGGGAATAAGGAGTGAGATGAAAAACCCATTACCTTGTACTTGTACTTGGTTGAGGGTAGGTTAAACTCCTGTATAATGGTGAAATTATTGTTATTAAATTATACAAGAATCATATACATTAATATGATATCATATATGATCTTTTAACATTGATTTGTTAATAATATCTTAGCATTATCATCGTTTTGGGTGTTAACTTACTCGTTTTCTTTTATATGTTTTGTTACATAAGCCGTGTTTGTTATGGATAGGTTGTATCTTATTCATATCTAGAATGATATAAAGTTCTTAAACATTACTTTTAATCATCAAATTAGAATTATTCTAGAATGGATACGATGGGGAATGAATCTCATCGCGTTCGTGGAGACGGTAGTCCGTACGTACGCACGAGTGACAATATTATTCTTTCGATATTAAAATAATATATAACTGGATGGTATATCATATATAAAGAATCATTATCATGTTATATTTATTATTTACATGAGTTACACATCATTATTATACCCATCCAAATAATAATGTTTTGAATAACAATTACACCACGGCGTGGAGACGGTAAGCCGTACGTACACACGTATGGTGACATGTCAATAAAAGGATGGATAGAGTACTGAATATGGTGGTAAAATATTTATAATAACATAAAATTATATATAAGATACTAGATTTATTATTTTAGGATGTGAATAACAAATAAAGAAGAAGTTGAAGAAGAAAGGAACTTGAAAGAGGGTGGTGAAAACATTACCTCTTCTTCAGGTTCTTCCTTTTGATTTGATCAAAAGGACTTCTTAATTGGATTTATGATCAAACTAAGGACTCTAGGATGAAGTTAGTGAAGTTGAGAGAGAGTATTTGGGCAGGGTTTATTTTGAGCCAAAAGTCTTTTAATGTGTGAATTAGTGAGAATGGGGAGTGCCCTTTTATAAGAGGGGTGAGGGGAACCTTTGGAAAAGCTAGAAATATTATTTTATAATAAATTCATATTCAGTTTGTAATGGCTCAAAAGTGGATTATTTAAAGGTTAAGGTAGGTATGGGTCGAAATCCTTTCAACCAATAGATTTTAGACAGGTTTGGTTCACTATATTAGCCTTATTATATATATTTAACTCTTGGTTAAATAGTTTGACATTTACCATGTCACTTTTTTTATATTATATAGTTAATAAACTTAATATATACATCCAAGAGACCCCCAAGTGGTCCATTAATTATAAAAATATAATTATATAAGTCCTTTTTCCAAACCTTAGATTTTTAGGATTATAATATCAATTAATAATATAATATTTGTTTTAAAAACTATTTTATGTCCATTTTGACACTATTTGGTATTTGATTTTTGTTAAAATCATAACAACTTGATTACTTAGAAAAAACATAATTAAATCAGTAATATAATGTCATATTAACCTATAAAATTAATGTAATTCATAAAAAGTCTCAAATTACATTAATTTCAATATTTATAATATCAATTATTTTAATATTTCTTTAATTAGGTAATTACTTCATCACCATTGTGTCATAAATAAATTAAATTATTTAATGTCTCAAAATTAAAAATAAAATACCATTATGTAGGAAATCATTTTATCTTTCTAATGAATATTTACAATCTAATTTATCTTATGTATAACCCTATATTAAAAATTTTTAGTTATTAAACTTTGATTTTAACTCTTTTAACTCTTCTTTGAATTAAATAATAATTAATGTCCTAATCTAATCCAAGTGGACCAAAATGATAATAGTTTCTTCCTAGGGGTTTTTTGGTCGAGCTGCAATTTTCCAATATAATTAGGAAACATGTTAGGGTAATATTAATATAATTTTTACCCTTAATTACCCTATTTACTTTTAACCGTGGTAAATAAAAGTAACAAGTTACTATTCACCAAAAATTATTTTCATCTCATTGAACCAAATTTTACTCCTTGATATTAACCATGTCTTTCAAATTTTCAAAATTCCACTCACAGATGTTGTAAAATAATGTTTTATGTGAATTTCCAAATTCTCCTAGGAGGTGGGTAAAAGACGGTGAAAAGTTCAATAAAATCTTTATACATCTAAAATTATTCTGAACTAACTCCAATGAATTACATTGAACTTATATAGGTATTATGTATCTATTTTGAACTTAATTAAATTTAAATAAAATAAATAACTATTTAAATAAAAATTCGGCTTTAAACTATAACTCAGTGTTTTTTCACTATTCATCAAAAATTGAAAGTTTTTAGAAAAACACTAAAAATTAACCCTAAGCTAATTTCGATATTCCGAATACAAAAATGAAGTCCATTTTGAAAGATAACATTTATAAAATTTCTAAAAGTTGGTATTACTATTCATAACGGCTAGTTTGGTTGGTTGTGGTGTGTGTTAGGACTCGAAGTTGCGTACAACACACGCTACTGTATTATTCAAAGAGAAGCATACTGTGGAAGTTTGGGGTGTTATAGAGAGAGAGAGAGAATAGTTTAATGAGAAGTGCAATGATTCTAATATCTAATCATATTCTGTTGATAAATAATGATTCCCTATCCAAATATAATCCTCCAATAAATTCAGGAGAAATTTTTTAAAGTAATGAATATTTTTCTCTATTTTTGCATGAATTAAAGAAACAGTAGAGTATCATGGTTGAGAGAAATATAATTCTAAAAGTTATCTTGTTTCTCATTTTCAAGAATTCCTCATATATATAGAATACTCAACTATATAAATCCATTATAAAATAAACATGAATAATATCCTCATACATTAAATTCTAAAATGTGCTAACACTTCTATTAAATTCTATAATATATAGCTACTGGAGACTTATGCATGACAACTCAATACACAAGGTTAATAAGTATATGAATCTAAATTATAATAGGTTTCTCTAGTCTTAAGTTAAATAATTTTAATGGTATTCCATTTTTTCATCTTACTGATCAACACTTGTACTCGACATAGAATTTATTCATTTTGTAACTTCAATGTGTGATAAATCCATGTGAGGTCTATTGAATCAAGCTATGGTCAATAAATGAATGAATAAAAATTAGGTTGTGATTTATTAATAAGAATTTATGTATAGAACTTCTTTGTGTTTTAAATCTAGAACATATAATTTTTTTGACTTTTTCTATCTACCATAGTCAGGTGACTACGTCAAGATCAATCATTTGAAAAATGTGGTCAATCTAGTGCACATAGAACCTAAAATTTTTCCATCCAATAAATTAAATATACATACAATAAATTCATAACAACTCATTGTGAATCCAACATATAGAATATTTTCATAATAAATAGTTTACTATGACAGAAAATATAAAGCATTTGAACAATACTAAAAATGATTAAATATCATTAAAATAAAAAATTTATAGAAAAACCCCAGAATAATTAATGATAATACAATAAAAAATAACAAAAAAAGAATAATAAAAACCAACTAGATTATTTAAATTAAAATTTTCTACAATAAACCGTCTTTGGAAGTTTCCTTTTTCATTATACTACTATTTTATAATCATTTTTTAATTTTTAAAATCTTATTAATTCAATATAAGCATACTTCTTATCAAATTGTTGTGACATATACTCCACTATTTTAATGATAATTTAAAGATAATTTTCAAATGATTTCACATCAATTCAATATTATTTTCTATCATTTATATTATTACAAACATAATATTTCAAAACACTAAAATGGAATTTTAGTTTTCCTTGGAATAATATGGCAAGGATTGATACTTAGATAGTCCTTATTATTTAAAAATAACTGTATATTTTTTGTCATATGATTTCTTGAAAATCAAAATTTATGTTCTTGGTTTGGATACCCTTACACAAATTTTTAAGGACTGATTATTATTTATGAACAACTTATTAAATCATTCATAGTACAACGCACATTCTATTGATGTGTTATCTACTTGTAAATAAATAAAATAAATAAAAGATATGTTTTATATGAATTGAAATCAGTCCTATGTTTTTTATATATTTATGACCATTTCACACAAGTTTTAGTGTTTAAAACCATGAGAAAGGTGTTTCTGGTCATCCTAGGCAATTGAAAACTCATCATAATGGGATGTTAGTTTCTATATTTCAAAAATAAATATATTCATTTTTTCCTTTGATTTCACAATAATTAATGGTCATTTTATTATTCTTAACCCCTAGAATACGCTTTTAAAAAACATTCAATTATTTAAGAACTTCTTATTCAATCAGTCTGAGCACACTGTATGTCTAATTACTATATATTATACTTGTATTTTCACAAAATAATTCCATGTTTTTTTACCTAAAGTAAATATGAGGAATATTGATATGGTTTTAACCATTATATGAATGTTTTATTTTTTTAAAATATAAAGGGTGTTCTCCGTCACCATGAGAAAATGAAAACTCAAATTGATGAACTGCCAGTCTCTAAATCTCAAAAATAAATCTATGGTAGCTTTAATATGATTTCCTTGAAATTAGATGTTATTTTCATTGATTTTACTATAAGACACATGTTTTTAAAGACTATACATTCTTTAATAGATTTCTATTCATTCAGTCCAAAGAGAACACACGTCAAGTTGATGTGTCATAAACTAATAGACAAAAAAATAATTCTCTCAAAGTTTTCCATTGATTTTGAATCAATATAAAGTCATTTTATACGGTTTCAACTATTAAACACACGTTTCAGTGTTTTAAAACACTAAAATACATTTCTAATCACCGTAGGAAAACAAAAAATTTAATTGATTCACCTCCAAACTATATATTTCAAAAATAAATATATATTTAGGACTTAATTACATGTTGAGTTCATTTTCTTATCATTAACCCCCTGTATAATGTTTTTTAAGAAAACTAATTTTTAAGAACTTCTTATTCAAGTACCCAAGTATAAAACTAGTTGTATTGAATTAACATCTAAAAAATAACTTAGAGACCATTTTATATCATATAAAATCAATTTTAAAACTTTTTATATTATTTGACCCATTTCATGCACATTTTAAAGTTTAAAATCACTAAAAAGGATTTTAGTCACCCAGGGAAAACACTTACATGGACTAAAGAACCTTCAGTCCATAAATTTTCCAAATAATTTTATAGTCTCTCTCTAATGATTTAATTGAAATTATATAATATTTTATTAACTTTGACCCCCATGTGAACATTTTTAGAGATGGTTAATTGTTTAAGAAATTATTTTTAATATATTTTAGCACACCACATGTTGAATTGATGTATTATATAATAAGAAATTTCACATGTATTTCAAATATTATTATGCTATTATTTCATATAATTATATGTGTTTTTCTATTTTTTTTGACAATTTCATGCACATTGTAGTGTTCTCAAACACTAAAAAAGAGTTTTCAGTCATCTAGTTAAAAAAACTACTAGATTGATGCAACATATATCCCTAAATTTTAAAAATCCAAACACAATTATTATCCAATGATTTGATGAAAATCATAGGCAATTTCCTAGGTTTTTACCCCATTAAGAACATTTTTAACAATTATCCATTCATTAAGAACTACTTATTTTTTCAGTTTGGGCACACCGCATGTTGGATTGATGTGTCCTCTAATCTAACACATAAAGAATAATATCTTGATAATATTCCTAATATTTCACATAAATATAAATTATTTTCATTAATTTTGACTATTACATTCATATTTTTTGTAATTTAAAACACTAAAAAGGTTTTTTAGTAACCCTAGGAAAACTAAATCTTAGATCAATACATCATCAATCCCTAAATAGTAAAAATAAATATACAATTACTTCCATATGATTTAATTACTATCACACGTGGTTTTATTAGTTTTGATATGATGATACATTTTTTTAATGTATGATTTTAATCCTATGATTTCATGCAAATCGTAGGTAGTATGATTGGGTTTGACACCTTGAACTTGTTTTAAAAGAGTGTAAATTCTTTAAGAATTGAAAATTGTATCAATATGAGTATATCACTTGTCAGATTTTATTTTCCTATATTATTACACATTAAAAATAATTCTGTGATAGTTATTCTATTATTTCATTTTAATCCGGGTCCATTTTATATTATTTTTGGATATTCCATAACCATTTTAGTGTTTTAAAACACGAAATGTTATTTTTAGTCACCCAAAAAGACAATGATTAAATCAATTTTAGTCCATATATTTTATAAATAATTATAAAGTTTTTTTATTTGATTTCATTAAAATTGGTTTTTATATTCTTGGTTTTGACTCCCCCTTACAAGTGTTTTTAATGAGGGGTAATTATTTAGGAACTACATATTCAGTCATTTCGAGTACATCACATTTAATATTGACATGTTATATAATTGTAAATGCCAATAATATTTCCAAGATATTCTTCAGATGATTTTAAATGAATTTGAGTTCATTTTATAAAGTATTGATAGTTACATGTTCATTTTAGAGTTTTAAAACCCAAAAAGTAATTTTCAATTATCTCAAGAAAACAAAAACATATAGATGTTTCATTAGTCCCTATATTTTAGAAATTATTATAATTTTGTCTTCCAATGATTTTGTTGAAATTAGAGGACTTTTGAATAGTTTCAGACCCTTGGGGAAAGTTTTTTAAAGACATCAAATTATTTAATAACTGCTTATCTAGTCGGCTTGATCACAACACATGTCATATTATCTTTTCATCTCTTTCTACATATACCAAATAATTTAATGATAATTTCCCAATAATTTCTCATTAATCATCAGTATACTTATTTGGTTTTTAATGTTACATATATGTTTTAGTTTCTTAAAAAAATAAAGACCCATTTTTAATCTTCCATGAAAAATGACATCTTAGATTAAAATAGTTGTAGTACCTAAAATTTTAAAATAATTGTATTGTTGTGGTATTATGTTTTGAAAGAAATTAGTGGTCATTTACATTGTTTTTATCCCTTATTTCTCATTTATTTAAAAATTTAATTATTTAAGAACTAATAATTTAGTTATTTTGAGAACAACACATGTCATATTGATGTGTCTTGTACTCATTAAATTAAAAAACCCCGAAATACTTTTCATATTAATTCAAATAAATTTTAGGTCATTTTATATATTTTTTTACTGGTGCACACATGTTTTAGTGTTTTAAAACACTAAAAATACATTTTTGGTCATCCTTGGAAAACAAAAACTCAGATTGACACACTGCTAGTCGCTACATTTTAAACATATTTCTATAGATTTTTCCTATTATTTCACAAAAATTAAGGACCATTTTCTTTATTGGTACCTCTAGTCACATATTTTTAAATATTGTTAATTATTTGAAAACATATTATTCAATCAGTCATAGAACACTACACATCAAATTTACATACCATCTACTCGTACATGTCACAAATAATTATAAGAAAAGTTTACTATTATTTTTCATCACATTGAAATTGTTTTCTATAGATTAGACCATTATATTACTACTTTAGTGTATTAATAAACTAAAAAGTAATTATTATTTATATTGGAAAAATGATAACTCAGACTAATACACTATCAGTAACCACATTTAAGAAATAATTTTACTATTTTTTCTTAATATTTCAGCCAAATTAGATGGTGTTTTTTGTTTTTTACCAACGACATCATGTTTTTAATGGATTTTTATTTTTAAAGACTTCTTATTCCATAATTTTGATCATAACATATTTATTATTAGTGTTCCTTTAGAATATAAAAATAAAAAATAATTCCTATATATTTTTCTATGATCTAGAGCTAAGAAAATGTTGTTTTATAATTTTTGATAGTTACAATCATGTTTTATAATTTAAAACAATAAATGTAATTTTCATTCATCTTGGAAAAATGAAAACTCATATTGAAATGTTGTTTGTCCCTAAAATTGAAAAATAATTCTATGTGATTTTCCCTATGATTTCACTGAAATAAGATGTTATTTTCTTGGTTTGGACCCCTGAATAACATTTTTAAATATTATTAATTATTTAATAAATTACTATTCATTTATTCTAAGAACGTTGTATGTTATATTTATGTTTTATCTGCTATTATATAAAAAATAATTCGAATAATGTTTTCCAGGAATTTAATGTCAATTAAAAGATGTTTTATATAATTATGACCATTATACACATGTTTGCATGTTTTAAAACAATTAAATGGTGTTTTGGTCATCCTAGGAAGACACAAACTTAGATTAATATGTTCTCATTCCTTAAAATTTGAAATATTTTAATGGTTTTTTATATTATTTTATGTAAATCGGTGGTTATTTTCTTGGTATAATCCCGTGGACTATGTTTATAAATAATGTTAATTCATTAATAACAAAATTTTAAATCATTTAGAGTACACAACATGTTATACTAACATTATTTCTGCATTTTTATGCAACATAAAAATATATAAATGAATTTTATATTATTTTACATCAATCGAAGGAATGTGTCTAGGGTTTTGATCATTAAATCACATTTTTTATTTTAAATCACTTAATCTGTTTTCATTTATCCTGATAAAATAACATCAGGGATTGATGAATCGTCTATCCCAATATTTTAAAAATTAATCACAATTTATCAAATGGGATTATAGAAATATGAGGTTTTTTTCTTGGTTTTGACCCTATGGGGAATGCTTTAAAAGAATAATAATTATTTAAAAACTTCTCATGTAGTCAGTCTTAGAATACAATACATTATATTAAGGTTATTTCTTCATGTACATATCATAAATAATTCTATAAAATTTCACTTATAATATCACATCATTATGAAGTTGTTTTGCATGGTTTGGATAGTAACACAAAAATTTTTGTGATTTAAAACACCAAAAGTCATTTTTATGTTATACTAAGAAAAAAAATAAAATTAATGTAATATTAGTCTATACATATCAAAAAATAATTCTATAGTTTTTTTCATGTGTTTTCATGTAAATTGGAGGCTGTTTCATTGGTTCTACCCCTTATCACATGTTTTTTAAAGACAACCAAATCTTTAAGAGATGTTTATTCAGTCAATCTGAGCACACATCTTATCAGATTGGTTCTCTGTTTACAGATTCAAATAATATTTTATATCATTTTTCCTTTTATTTCACACAAATTAATGGTTTTTATTTCATTAATCATTAAACACATTTTTTAGTGTTTTGAGACCTAAATGATTTAGTCGTCCTAAGAAAACATGAATTCATATCGATGAACCACAAGTCTCAATATTTCATAAAAAATTATATTATTTTTTTGATATGATTTTTTGGAAATTTGATTTTTTATTGCTTATAAACCCTAGGTGAATGTTTTTAAAAACGTTCATTTTATTGGTATTTGGTATCCTTTTAATCCATGAAAACAACACATCTGATTAATGTTCTACCTACTTGTGCTTTTAAAAAATAATTCCTAGATAATGTACCTATGATTTCATGTCAATATGATGTTTTTTTTGGTTTTGATAATTAAAAAAATGTTATCATGTTTTGAAATACTAAAATGTTGTTTTCAGTCATCCTAGGAACACGAAAACTCAGACTGATTCCCTATCCATACTTACATCTCAAAAACCATTTTAGAACTATTTTTCTATAATTTCATAAAAATTCAACATATTCTCTTATTATTTGAATATGACACAACAATGTAAGACACATTTTTTTCCTTTTTATCAAATTTAAGAATAAAATTTTACATTTAATTTTAAATCTAGAATGAAGCATTAAATAATAAATAATTAACAAAAAATGACTAATGGAATGGGTGAATCAATATTTGGATAACCTATGGACCCATGGTGATGTCCCCTGGTTTCATCTAGAGACTAAAATATATTTAAATATTTCATATCATATATATATCAATAAAAATTAACTTCAATATAATATATTTTTTTCCACTTTCCACTAACATTTGTGAACTATAATCATGATTCTATGACATTACCTCATCTATATGTTCTAACTCTAAAATATAATATTACCACACACTCTGACCATAATAATCAAAACTCATCATCACTTCTATACTGTATATTCTACAATAGAGCATATACCTTATCCTTTTTTTGAATCTCCATATCCTTATAGACACCCATCACCTCTACTCTAACAATTTCATGCTATGAGAAACTTGTCCCATAAGTTAATGAGAAATATTACCATCAAACCCAATGATACACTACAATATGTCATCGCTGTGCATTGTGTTATATTTATCCTCCCATCGAAGCTCTTCTAGATCATCATAAAAATAAGTCTATTGAATATATATATATGAAAAAAAAGAATAAATGTGAGATATTTCTAGAAAATAATATATTTTTTTAAAATAATTTTTGTTACTATAATCCTGACATCATTAGGAACTCCCACCCAATAAGTCATCATATATACTGATATCTGATCTGGGTGCTCAATTCAGTTTTTTATATATATTAATGATAACCACTTTTTAAATTTTTATATTCATATTATACTTTAAAATTTTAAATATATGGATAAGAAATGAATTCATAAAATAAACTATATATATGTTTTCACACATGATGAATGACAATTTTATAAGGCAGAACCTATAATGTCTGATTTTGTGAATGCCAACCATAATCAGTCTATATTCAATATATTCAATTAATATTAATATGAAAAATTATAATATTTTACGTAATTAATGTCATAAATTTTACCATAATCACCCCACTAAATAAAAACCAAACAAAATCCTTCCACTAGGTGGGAAAAACTAATATAGTGACTCATTTTACAATGTCTTGAATACCCAAAAATTATTCCAAAATGATCTAACTTCACCCTTCCCTTGTAATATTCTCCTAAAATTCAACATTTTCAAATACACATATCCTAAAACTCATCTGGATAGGATGAAAAATTATCCATTTAAATAACTAGTGGGTACAATAAAAATAATTATAATGCCCTAATATATCAAATTAAAATTTTACATGAACCTCCATACATAATCCTACAATCACATCCTTGGGGAATGATTTACTCTTTTGAGTTATTAGAGGATATATGTGGGTGTATCATGTTATATACCATAGATGGAGAATTAATACACTTACACTCTCTCCAACTAAATGATTCGTTTCATTAAATAACACATCCAACCAGCTATTAGATTTCAAAGATCAAACCTATTTTCCAGGATATATTTGTTTTATTGAAGACACATCAGATTATATTAAATATAAATTCATAATACCTTAAATAATAAATAAAGTTTTTATTAAAAAAAATAAACTGTTTTGAGAACATACTTACATAAAATTATAACTAATTAATATAGAAAAATTAAACCATAAATACTCATAATTCTATATGGATCAACTTGGTACTATTTTGAGATATATATATTTATAAAAAAATGATGTTAAATTGATTACTTTTTATACATATTATTAATAAATATTTCATAAAATGTCAAGCCTTTTTATATGTAAAATGAAAAAAAATAATTGGAAATATTTTATTTATCTTGAAATTTTAATATATCTTCATCAAATGTCTTCGTAAATTATTTTCTATCTCTTTTATTAAATAGATAAAATGGGTTATTCAAGTGTTTTCTCTAGAATTTATGTAATATATATTTCATCACATTCAATTATAAAACCACCTTCTGGTAATTTTCACAAAACATTCCAATTTAAACAATTGATGTAAATGTAATATTTCTTGGCATGTGATGCTAGTATAAAGGGATCGCTTCTTACTATGTATTAATTATAGAAAAAATTGTATATGTTATCCAATTTAAACAAGAAATGGTAAAATTTAGTTCCACAATTCTAATTTTTCCAATCACACTTCAAAAATATATATTTTAAACTATAAAAAAACAACCTTAATAATGTACCTCAACAGTCCTTAGTAATAACATGAATTAATGGATAGAAAACCAACACCACTATTATTCTTTTATATATTCATATGAACATAAAAAATGTTTAATATAATCCTATTATCATCCAAATAAACGAAATAATGAGTTTTAAAAAACATAACATCAATAATTTTTATAGTGCTTCAATTAATGTGTGAGAACCATATTCATACACAATGTGAAACTGTAAAGTTTACAAAAGTAAAAGTTTAGAGACCTAATAAATTTCACCTCAGATACATTATAAAAATAGTTAATCAATTATGTAAACCTATTTTAGTTTTAAAACACCCATTAAATGAATTTTAATGAAGTTGTTGGATCTAATGATTAGTGTAACATGACATTTCCTATTTTAACTCAGAGATATGAGTCTTAAATTAAAATACAATATAATATAAGAAGAATATTATATATAGAAATATGAGACATAATATATTCTATATAAGACATAAATTTTTAATTTAATGACCAATTTAAATTTGAAAACACATATTGATGATCTTGAAATCCCATATTATTTTCTATAACAAATGTTGTCCCATTTCTAATTGGACATTCATCAATCTTAGTGGGTCTAATAAATTTTTTTTCGACCTTATCAATATATGCATTGAAAAAATTGTAACATTAATCCATAATATATTATTTATAATGAAAATATTCCAGATTAAATCTATTGGAAAAATATCATTTTTTTGGAATATCTCTATTGGAGACATCTACCTGAATTTTATAATACCATTGAAAATTACATTACTAGTTAATTAGAATATAATGTAGTCCATGGAATCAAAAAAATGGGGAACCATCTTCTCTAAGTGACATAGTTTAAGAATAATCATGTCCACAAACATTTTTTAAACCACTCATGTGATGGTCCCATGATTAGTGATATTTGAAAAAATTATAGATATCAATCAATGGATAAACAACATGAGAAATAATATAATCATAAATCAAAATTGAGATTAATAGTTTATGTATAATTTGATTATTTTGAATTTTCAACCATTTGAATATCTTTTTTACCTCATTAACACACATTGAAAAGTTAGATTAATGATCATCTAGCACCATGAAGGTCTTTTAAATAGATATAAATGTCTCTTTATCTTTTTTTACTCATCATATACTATACAAAAATCATGTATTCTCTACTAACCTAATAAAAATAAATGTAAAATTTTTATCAACAACATTTTTTATAAATCATTCCATGTATTTGAACTGTCCATTGATATCCAATTTATTCAAAAAATTGATCCAAATATACTTCCACACATGTTTTTTTCAATTCCAATCACATAAAAGTTGTTCTTTAATATATTATCTTTCCAATAATGCATTTACAAAAAAATACTTCATTTTATCCCATTATAACATAACAATATATTTAAAGAAATAATTAATGTAAATACAAGAATTTCAGTACATATCCATTTTGATAAGAACTTGTATTTGTCCATTAAAGGTCATCATTCCCAATGTTACTCTCTTCTGGTTGAAAATAAAGTATCATATTATTGATAATTACATTCATTAGTTAAATTATTCTGAGATCAATATCCATATAAATACTTTATTATTGGTGACATGGAATAGACTCTTCTCCATGACATGTCCATGTCAAATAGTTTTTCTAAAACTAGTTATGAAACTGATGTTCATGAATGGTATCTTATTTGACGATATATATACCTTCATATTTGTTACATGATCAACTAATCAAATATCATTTAAATCCATGGATGGACATACTATATTAATCAATACCCTTATAATAAAAAGTATAAAATATTTGTAGTATATCATTCAAGATCTTAGTCATATATATATCTATAGAAAACAAATAATTCAAATATATAAACAATATTTTTTCAAATTTCTCAAATACTATAGAAAATAAATTAGTTTTTATTTAACTAATTGTAAATTTAAATTTATGACATATTTTATGTCTATTGTACTAATATTTTTTATTCAAATTTATATTATCTTATACTAAAATTTTATAATATATTTATGAATAATAATAATTATTCTATAATAAATCAAAAGTATTTGTTTTATGATAATAATATTTTTTAAGGTGCACAATGTGTAAGCATAAGAAATGTAAAATTTTTAGAAAATCATGATTTTTTTTACTCAAACACCAAATTTATTTGTTACTTATTAAAATATGTAAATTGTAAGATCATTTGTTGAAAAATTAAAATAATCGATTGACACATTTTGAAAATAATTAAAACATAATAATAAAATATAATGAAGTAATTGATAACAATTTAACCTGGAGAAAAATAATTCCCATAAAAATTTAATATAATTATTTAATAAGATTAAAAAAATATCAAGAAAATGACCAAAAATAATATATGTCTTTTCAAATGATTAATATTAATATGAAAAATAGAAATTATGAATTTTATAATATTTTTTTAAAAAATCGATGAATATAACTCATTTATAAATATTACTATGATTAGATGAACCATAACATTGTGATATGTTAAAGTAGTGGAAAAAATAATTATACATGTTTAGAGTGAAATTATAGTTTTGATTGTAGAAGAGACTATAAACTCAATAAAATTATTAAAGGTAAAATATATGAAAAATAATGTCTCTAAAACCAGAAAAAGATGAATTCCAATTATGGGATCCATTTCATAAATGAGAATATATTCTTCTTTATTGAATCACTATAAGGGCTTGAAAATAATATATTTTTAAAATATAAGCTATTTAACAATAATTCTAGAATAACCTAAAAAAATGGTAAATTCCAAATAATAAAATAAAATCTTATTACAAATAATTTAAATAACTAGCCTAAAATTAAGGGTTAGAATTAGATTATACATGTATTACATCAAAGAAACATGAGTTGATGGTCTAGAAAATTATCATATCAAAAAGTCATCATAGGGTGACAGTATATAGATAAAGAGAAGTTTCATAAAGGAATATAGTGCTTGTATATTTTTCTTCCACCATAGGTGGGTGAAATTATTTTAAATAATCAATGTAGGGGGGTGATATGGGCACTAGAGGTTAAATTAATGGATAATTATGGTTAGATTATTGGGTATGATTATAGGGAATGAGTGTCTATTTTTTTTTGTGGGGAATTCGTCCACAAATGTGGGTAATAGGTAAGATTATGAGATATGGGTTCATAGGTGTGGGGTTTGTGGGGGGGAGGATTCCAGGATTAGTTTTCATGTGATGAAATGGGGGAGAGAATATATTTCATGAGGGGTAATTATGGGGTAATGGGTGTTTATTTGGTACGGGGGGAATTTAGGTTTTCATGGGGTGTGTATCATATTTTTACAATTATTAGGTACTCCTTGACCATATTTTTTTTCTATTATTTGGTTAGGATTCCTCTTATGTTTTTTTTGTAAAGAAGTGGACATTTTTTGAAATATATGGGTTGTACAGAGTTGGAACATGGTTTTCCAAAACCGTGTTTCCACCTTGGGTATACCATAAAAACTCAAATGGTTTAGTTTACATGGTTGGTACACAATTTTAAAAACTATGCAAACAACTATTAGACATTTTGAACCCTATTAGAGGGGCTCGTAGTTATAGTGAAAAGTATGGGAAACCATGTACCCCCTCGAAAACCATGAACGATGATTTTTTTTAATTTTAAAATTTAATTTAAAATTTCCCAAACCCTATTTATTCCCCCTCTCAACCATAACTTAGGATTGTACGTCCTCTTAAGTCCCTATAGCTACAAAAAACCATTTTTTCTTCTCTAAATATTTTACAATATTGATCAAAGCTTTGTGAAAATTGTTTGATTCCTATATGGTAAGAGTTCTTCTCCAACCCTTTTCTCCTTCTCTCTTCCTATATCCTCTATAGGTGTTGTTATATTCCTTTATTATTGGAGTATTTAAACACTTTTTTTGTTTCTTAAATCTAGGTTTTTTTCAATTATCTCCATATACATATGTCTTCATTAGAAAATCCAATTTCAGGTGTTGTGTTACATGATCTCAATGTTATCGTAGTTCATTCTATTGATACTTCACATATTATAAACCATTGATATTATTGATTTAAATAAAATTTATTTTAATAAAATTATAAATACCAAATTTTGTGAGAATTAGGATTCAAATTGGATTGGCTTGAAATTTGGGGAAAACCCCCCAATTTTGGGAATTGAAATTTTGCGGTGTGGTTTGAATTTAATGAAAATTGTGAAATTTATTTGGGAAATTTTCTTTTAAGAAAAATGGATTTAAATAATTTGATAAGAACCACTATTTGGTTTCATCTTGAAAAAGGTATAAATTTATTAAAATTATATTTTTTTTGTTTATATAGAGAAATTGGAATATTGAAATAGGAAATAGATTAATTGTATTTGATTTTTTTGAAATAAATTTCCCACTATTTATTTTTTGTTTGAAAAATTTCAGGAATGGGAAGTAAGTGAGTTATATGGGAAAAATACACTAGTTTGGTAATTCCCTAGAATTCTATTGACACTTTACAAGTAAATAAAAAACATAGTGCAATACATTTTATCCCCAATGGGATGATGATTAGTAATATTTGACTTATGTCTAAGGGAAGTGCGTATACATATTCTCATGATCATAGAATTGAGTGAGTGGGGATTTCATAACCTGGAACTATCACACCTCTTGAAAGATGACTTCATGGATCATTTGTGATTATTTTGATATATATTCAATTGTTTTTAAAACAACTTTATAAGAACCATTGGATTTATATTTAGAATTTTATATTAAATATTTATGAATCAATTATTTTAAATGTTTCAATCAATTGAAATGAAAAACCATGTTTTTTAAATATGTAATTGTATATACATTTTTTTATTTAAAATTAAGAGCATGTTTTGGTTTATTTATTATAAAATATTAATATGGAACACTTGGTGAGACCCTACATTGATTTTACCTCACACCCTACCATTGCCTTGAGGCATTTTTAGGTCTCCTTCTTCTAGGTTCATGCAAGGGAAATAAACCACCTGGAGGTGGTGGTTGTTGTTGATCATTGAGGCTTGAAGTTCTATTTCCTTTGGGACTTGGGTTATTTTATGTTTTTTATTTGGTACTTTGGTGATTTACTTATTTGGTTGTTTTACCTGTTTTAATTATGTCATAGTCTTAATTAGGAGTATTTATTGAGCATAATAAATAGTTTCTGTTTCTTCCTCTATTTATGTGAAAAACCCATTCCCTCATTATCTTATGTGATTCAAGGTTCTTGTTGTCCATCTAGGGTAGGCCAAGAATTCAATTCATGATACGTAGGTATTAGATCGATTATCATGGTATGAGGTTGTCACATTGGATTCATGATAATTTGGTATCAGAGGTGCATGTTGTGCATCTTTCCTTGATGTCAATATGAAGTTGTGTTGTTTTTTAGGACTTCAGAGGTAGTAACATGTAAGTTATTAGAAAACTCTCACTATTATGAACCTTAAGTAATCGGGGGTGGTTTGGGAGAGATTTATTGAGGAATAGTTATAGTATTCTACCTACTTTTTATTTAGATAGTTTGAAATAAAAAATATTTTTTATTTATATGATGTGATAAATTTAGCTTATTTCTCTTGTTTGAGTGTTAATATGATGTATTCATAGTTGTATACTAATTTTTATAGCATCATGCCTTTGGGAAGACATGCGAATCAGGTCATGGAGTAATCTACTGATGGACCATTTAGAGAAAATCCTCATGTGGACCAGAATAAAGTTGAGGTTATTACGAGTTCTGTTCAAGATCGAGGATATACACTTGGAATAATTCTCATTTAGGATCTGGTTGTGGAAGATTAATGGGATTTTTTTTATAATAATGCTCAGTATTTCCTTTTCTTGAAACCTCTAGCATTAGATGTCTCAAATGATCTTGGAGAGGTTGAGGATTGGTTGAGAAGAACTGTGTTATTGTTTTAATTTTTAGTTACAACCGATGAAATCAAGATTAAATATTCCACCATCAAGATAGAATGACCTAGAAGAAGATGGCAGGACATGATGGTGACAAAGAAGAAGCATGAGGTATTAGAGAGGAAGTAATTTATAGTTTTTTTCATATATAAATTATATCCACAGTCTCTGGTGCTGGATGAGTCTATAGATTTTTTTTCAAACTTGAGTAGGATGATAGGACCATGACTGAGTATGAAGATCTATATGTTTAGATTTTTCAGATTTTACCTACGATTTCAATGAAGGAGAAGATGAAGACTCAATGGTTTGATTTGGGACATTGATCTTATATTCATTATTTGGTTTTCATATTGAATCATTCATCTTATGATGAAGTAATGAATATAGAGTTAATGGTCAAACATGTCTTAGTTGGTAAGTGAGGGTTGATAGGAGTTCCTTTTTCAACTAGTGGAAGTTATTTGTATACCTTAAAAAGAAAAAAATGAATCTCATGGTATTTCATGATAGTATGGTTCTTCTTGACCTCATGTAGTGTCAGGAATATTCCTTTTGATTTGATAGTAGAGTGGAAATATTGGGCACTCAAAATGGGTTATAATTAAAGAACCCAAGATATGTTGTTCTTTTGGGTGCTCAGGTCACTTGCATAAGTTTTTTCATGTCTATTATGCTCCACATTTTGGGACACGATCATCAAAGCCTAGATGTACTATGGTGAAATCATATGATTCTTGAACTAAGGGGTTCTAGCGATTTCATCTGTAAAAAACCTTCTTCACGCATTCAAAGATTCATTATAGGAAGTAGATATGGGTCCAAAAACTATGATTCATACTATCACTATTTCTTTATCTTTAGTGACTGTTTTATTTGATACTGGTGTATCACATTAACTCATTTTAACTTGTATTGTGAATATCATAAATCTTCCTCTAAAGATTTTATATTATGTAATGGATATTACTACACCCCTCATAATGAAGAGAGATTAGGGAATTTATTTTTCTTCTTGCACTTTATCATTATTAGAGATTGATCTTACTTGGGACTTCTTTGTTCTCGACATGAAACCTATTAATGTCAAATTCTAGAAGGATTGATTGATTTGAAATAATTCCCGTATTTATTGGTTTCTTCGACCTTTCTCCTTTACCATGACTAATATGGGTGCCGTATCATTGACATACTGTAGGATTTGAGGTCGATTAGAGCCAATGTTTTTTGCAGAGATAGAGAATTTAATATTAGTGTCTAATTTTGATATAGATACATAATCCTTGAGTGACGATATCCCTCTAGTTTTCATCGAGTTTCCTGACGTTTTCCCTTCTGACTTCTCTAGTTTTCCATCAGTAAGGGTGGTTGAGTTCTTTATTGATTTATTGAATGGTATTCAAGAAATATGTGTTATTTCATACCAAATAGCATTAGATAAAATGAAAGCGATGAATACTCCATTTTATGATCATTTAGTGAAAGGATTTATATGGACGAGTGTGTCACCTGGGGCAATGACCATTCTATTTTATAACAATGATGATGGGTCACTTCATGTTTGTGTTGATTACTAAAAACTCAATAATGTTATGATAATGAATGATTTTCTGTTTATATGGATTGATGATATGTTTGACTAATTGAAGTGGGATAAGTGGTTCAAAAATATTGACCATTGATCTTTTTACTGTCAGATGAGAATAAAGGAATCTGACATTTAGAAATCCACACTCTAGAGAAGGTAAGGCCATTATGAGTATATTGTCATGCCATCTGGTCTAACCAATTCTACTTCAGTATTTATAGATTTGATGAATAAGATCATCCATGAGCATCTTGATATTTTTTGGGTGTCTTTAAAGATTACATCCTTATTTACTCTAAGTTCTAGGAAAATCATGTGTGTTATTTTAGAGTAGTTTTTGAATTGTTGAGAAATGAATAATGTTATGAAATTACCCCAAAATTTTATTTTTAGATCCATAAAGTAAGGTTCTTAAATAATTTAGTTTCAAAACATGATTTTCAGTTTATTCTGATATAGTGAATGATTTTGTGACATGGTAAAAAGCTCGTAATGTTTTTGTGGTTCATAGATTCTTGGGATTGGATGGGTATTATAAATTCATTGTAAATTTTTTTCCAAATTATCTTATTCAATGACTGCCGTAACTAAAAAGAGAGTAAAGTTTCTTTCAGATGGAAAATGTCAAAAAATTGTTGATATGAAACATCTAATAACTATTTCTCTAGTGTTGACTCTTCTAGAGGTTGTGCAAGGATTTGAGATTTTTTATTATGCATTAGGTTCAGGTTTTGGATACTTTTTTATCTAGGGTGATCATGACGTTGCTTATAGATATCAGCAGTTTGTGATACATGAGAAGAATTACACGACTCAAGACCTTGAACTTGGAGCTATGATGAATGCACTTAGTATTTGGTGGTATTATCTTTTATGATAAAGGTTTACCATGTATTATGACCATAAGGGATTGAGTTATATATTCTATCAAAAAGATTTGAATTTATGCCAGAGGTGTTGGGTGGAGTACCTACAATCTTTTGAATTTTTATTTCCTATTACCCATGGAAAGGGAATGTTTACATAGATGATTTGAGAAGGAAAATTCTGATCGAGGACATGAATGAATCATCAGAATAGTGGAACTTGATGGCCTTTTTTGAAAAGATTCATATTGGAGTCAACAAAATAGAGGTCAAGGTTATTTTAGACATTTTTCAGTTGAAATATTCTCTTATCGAGATGATTATTTCGAAACAATATATTGATGATGAATTCTGTAGAATTGTGTAATCTCTCTTTGGTAGGGAGAATGATTATAAGTATCCATTCTACACATATGGCATTTTATGTTATCCAAATCATTTGGTTGTATCATTATTATTAAGAAAAACAATGATGGGGGATTTCCGTAAATCGCTGTGCGTAGTGCCCCCAGGAACCATGAAGATGTTATATGACATGAAATGATGATTTTGGTGGCTAGGTATGAGAAGAGACATTTATAACTTTGTTTTACCCTGATATACATTAAAATAGGTCATAGATGAGCATCATACACCTTTGAATTTTATTTAGCCCCTTCTATTTCCAACTTGAAAGTGGGATGATATTTATATGGACTTTGTGGCTGGTTGGACACGACCCCAAGGAAATAATATTGTTACATGGTTTGTGATCTAGGATAACCAAATCGTCTAACTATATACCAATTCTTCATAGAAAAAATTAGGGGCTAATAAATCTTTATATGAAATAGGTTGTTAATTTTCATGGAGTTCCATCAGCTATAGTCTCTAATAGAGTCCCTAGTTTTACTTCTCTCTTTTTGAGAGGCCTTTAAGAGGCACTGGGATCTTTGGTTTGTTTGAGTATGCCATATCATCCAACAAAATATGTCCAAATAGAGGGAACTATTCTAATTTTTTAGGATTTCCGTTTTTCATGTTTTCATGACTTTGGTGGATCTTGAGATTACCATTTTGTTCTGGTTGTGATATCTTATAATAATAGTTACCATTCTAAAGTCAGAATGGATCATTTTGAGCTTGTATGGATGAGCTTTTAAATCACTATTGTGTTGGTTGGATATCCATGAATGTTTCTTTGTTGGACGAATCTTGGTTGAAGAGACGAAAAAAGATTCATTTGATTCATCAAAGAATGTTGGAAACACTAAGCTAGTATAAATCTTATTTTAATCATCATCATAGACTATTGGAATTTTCAATTGGTGATTTAGTGTTTGGAATGTTTCACGTCATTTGGGTCATCAATAGATAGGGACACAAGGGAAGATTGATTATAATTTTTTGTGACCTTTTATGGTTGTTGAGAATGTGGTTAAAGTGTCTTACAATTTAAAACTTCTTCCACAGTTGATATTGATACATAATATGTTCCTTGTATCGCAACTGTAGAATTATCTTTATGACCCATCTCACATTTTGAGCTAGAGTGATCTTGATATTGAGATTGATTTATACATGACTAAGCATCTAGTTAGTATACTTGACTCTAAAACCAAGGTTCTTTGTTGGAGGATTATACCTTTTTTTCTATTGATATGGAAACATGTTTATGATAATCATGAGAATTGGGAGAGAGAGGCACTAATGAGAGAGAAGTGGCCTTATCTTTTTTATCATGAAGACTTTATGAAACGATTTATGGTGATAGAATATTTCTATTTTGGGGAGGATTTAACTTCCTATTATAGTTTTATAGTACTCAGTGATACCCATTATTCTCTATGATTTGGTTGGGTTTTATCTTTGGTTGTTTCTGGAAATAAGTTCTATATTTTGGGACTTTTTGGGTTGTATACGGTTGGTGCACAATTTTCCCAAACCTTGCACCCTCCTAGGGTAAATCGTCAAAACCCAAATATTTGGTATTATCATAGATATCACATGGTTTAAAAAAACCATTCAATCAACTAGTAGAAACCATGAACAATATTAGTGGTTAAATAGTTACAACACATAGTTTATGGAACCCTAGAGTCCCCTCTATAAAACCATGTGTGAGACATTTTTTAATTGCCAAAACTATTTTAAAATTTATTAAAACCTTATTTTTTCCATTATTTGCCCAAAAATTGTATTGGATTTCCTCATAGGTATTTGGAGATCCCAAGGACCCATTTCGGAGCCTCCAAACCTATTTTTAGGTGGATCAAATCTTGGAGAATGTCAGTTGATTCCTCTCTAGTAAGAGTTCTTTCCTATCTCATTCTCTCCCACTCTATTATTATATCCTCCTTAGGGTTTTTAGATTCCATTATTGTTGGAGGGTCTAAAATATTTTATTTTAGATCATGAATCTAGGATTGAATCTTTGATCTCTATTGTAGACATTCTTTATTCTAAAATCCCATTGTGTGTGTTGTGTTACATGATCTATTTGTTAATTGAGGCAGTTTTGTTTATATTTTAGATGTTATAACCATTTTATTTTATTTATTTAAATTAAATTATAAAAAAACAAATTTGATGCATATCGGCATTTAAATTGGATTGGACTGAATTTTGGGGAAAACCACCCAATTCATGGAATTGGTATTTTAGGATGCGATTTGAAATTGATGGAAATTGTGAAATTGATTTTTCAAATTGTTTTTTTGAGAAAAATGGTGTAAAATTATTTGATGAGAAAATATATTGGGATTATCTCAAAAATAATGAATTGATTAAAAACCAATGTTTTGGGTTTTAAAGGAAAATTTTCATATTGAAATGGTAAATGAGTTAATTGTATTTTAATTTTTTTTAAATAAAATTCCCATTATTGATTGTTTATTTGACCACATGAAAGCATTGGATGTTATTGAGTTATTTGGGGAAAACAAAAGGTTGGTAATTCCCTATAAATGGGTTGATACTTTAAAAATATAACAAAAACATAGTGCATATGATCTTATCCCTAATGGGTTATTGATTTTTCATCTTTGACGAGTGTTTTAGGGGCATGTGTATAATATTTACATGATCATAGAATTGTGTGTGAGGATCTCATAACCTAGAACTGTCAAAATTTTTTGTATATGACCATGTTTCTAATTTTTGATTATTTTGATTTATATTGATTTTTTGTAAAACTGCCTTACACATGACATGTGATTTATATAAAATGTTTTCTATAAAATGGTTATTAATCCATTTTTTAAATGTTTCAATCAATTTAAATGGAAATCTTTTTTTAATATATAATTGTACTACCATTCCTATTTTATTTTAAATTGAATGCATGATTTGGTTTATTTGTTATGGAATCTTATTAAGGAATACATGGTGAGATCCTACTAGGATTTTATCTCATACCCTAACTTTATTGTTGAGGGTTTTTAGATTTACTTCTTCAAAGTTCGAGAAAGGGTAACGTGCCACTTGGAGGGGGTGGTTGTTATTGATATTTGAGTATGGGAGTGTTGTGTTTTTTGGGACTTATGTTGTTTTAATTTGTTCTTATGGTACATTGTTGGTCCACTAGTTGTATATTTTTACATGTTTGAATTCTGGTACAATATCCTTTGGGAGTTTTCCTTGATCATACTGACTTTTTTCTATTTATTCTATTATTTATGTGGAAAACCCATTCCCTCTTTATCTTGTATTATTCCAGTTTCTTTTCAGTAACACATGAGGATCATGAAGAATTTTAGGTTATGTGAGGATCATATCAGTTATCAGGGTACTATGGTGTCAAGGAAGACTCCTGACATGGTGCTGGTGGGGGAAGGGTTCACACTAGACCATTTCATTTGATTAGTTCAGTTAATTCCAAAAGGCTTTTACTCTTGAAACTATTATTCAAAAAAAATTATAGGCCTCCCGATCAATTATGAGGCCAAAGGTTAAAATTATAGTATCTCTATCATCATACAATGTTAGTTTATATTAAATATGTTAAATGGATCATTATTTGAGGTTAATATAACATTAAAATTTATATTAATCTAAGACTTCTCAAAAAACAGATTGATACTAGGAATAGTAATCCATCAAGATAGTGAATTTATTAAGATTTTATGAATTTTTTTATTCCAAAACTCAAACATTTTATTTAATTTATTCCAATAAATGTATAAATGGGTCATTTACATTATTTTTTTATTTTTTTACCATCATAATAAAAGAAACATTCTTTATATAAGTTTTATTACCCAACCACGTTTATTTAGTTTTTTATATACCAAATTTATTCTTATTACATATCATTTACTCTTCTAAATACATTATATAAAAATTATATTTGAATATGCATCAAATAATCATGTTATAATAATTTTAACTATAATGATAATCATTGTATGTTACGAAAATATTTATAAAACAATTTCCAATGATTTAGTTACATTTGTTAGGAAGGACATGAATTATTTTTCATTATCAAGTGTTGAAGACCATAAATTTTAAGATTTAATCTTATCAAATTTCCATTTTTCGAAATTAATTAAATAATATCATATTGAAAAAACAACTAATAATAATTCTATTATCTATATGTGATTGAAAATTCCTTTATATGAGAGTGTTTCATATTATATAGACTTTAGACTACTATTAAAGTATTATTGGAGTGAGTTTTCTAGGAAAAAATTTTATTGTAATTTCAATATATAAATTATGAATAAATATCTTATTACATGATGAGTTTTCCTTTATTTAAGATTAATATGATAATTTCTTTATATAATGTTTACGTCGAAAGGTTATTTCGATTCCCCATTATCACAAGAAAATAGAAATTCAATGATAACATTCTAAAACATCTATCATATTGTCAATACGTCATCATATGGAAGGATTAAAATGATGTTTTTACTATTAGGTGTTAGTTGATCATAATAAACAAGGGTTAATTCATGTGAATTTTCACACATGGTTTGTAATATTAAAGAGTCTTCTTAAATATGAAAAACCAAACATTCTTCCACCCACAATCTATTTTTACGGAAATTTATTTTACTAATGATTTTATTTAAAATTATAGTATATAGATTTTATAATTTTAATTTTATAGTATCGATAATATTTCCTGAATCAACACATTTAGATTAATATAGGGTGAAATTTTGGGAGTTTTTAGAAATAGTTTATTTTGGGTAATTTGTGAAAAAAACTGATTTTTCAAATACCATCACCTTTATGAAATTGTGATGATATAAAAAATAATAAATTTTTTTAATCCTTATATTTTATATATTATATAATTCATTTTAAAATATAATATTAAAAATAAAAATCTATGATTGAAATTTTTGAAATCAATATAATGTTTCTAATAAATAAAATGTTGTTTTGGTTTTATCATTTTAAAGAAGTATTGAAATTATTTTTTCTATTATTATTTTGGTTTTTATGTCAAATTATTCCCGTTTTTTTTATAATAATTCAAATAATTCTTTGGGAATCATAATTTTACATGATTTAGGAATAAAATATTATTCATGCTTAAAAATGATTTTTTTCTAATAAATTTTTTCATAGAGATACACAAAATTGTTTTAAATTTATTATTTAGTAATTATAAAAGTTTTATAATATAAAATAAATTTTATATTTTTTCAAAAGTCATTTAAATTTTGGTAACAAATAATAATAAATGTGGTAACAATTTATCACCACGGTAATACTTAAAAGTTTTAATGAGGGGGTTAAAACATTGAGATAAGATTTAAAATATAAAAAAAAATTTATATTTTATTTTTTGATCATATTTCAAATATTAATGATCCTATATTTTAAATACATAAAATTGGTTCCATTTTCATGTGAGAAAGACATTTATATAAATTTAATGTTAAGGATATTTACAAGTTCTCACTTCCCGCACTTATAAAATGGGAACATATTCTTCTCTATTATTCAAAACTTTTGAGAACTTATCTTATCCAATAACTAAAAAAATGACTACCCAACTATCGTCCCCAAGTAATATATGTATTTTTCTTATAAAAAGACTAAACTTGTACATATTAAGGTGCAAGATAATGGAGGATTTCCAATGAAGATGTATAACTATTGACTATGTTATGTCATGTTTATTTATTATTCTATGCACTTCAAACCTATAATAATCATGATGATATAATGAAGTAAATATACCCAATTTAGTGAAATGTTATTATTATTATATAACATCCTATTTTTAATTTCTTTAATCCGTTAGAAAGTGGTAATGTGCCTCGTGAATACATGCTGACTACCATCTATATAAAGAAAATATATTCGTTTTTAATTTCATCTGTTCATATATTATAATAAAAATGATTTAATTAATAAATATGACATTTATAATATTTTTACGACTTTATATAATTATATATTTATCTATTTCATTATATTTTTATTAATTAGAACAAATGAGAATGTAATTCACACATATGTATAAACTACCATCTCCATGAAATGATGTGATTTATTTTTCAGGACCATTGTCAGTTATTGGTTATATGATTTTATTAAATTTATAAAAATGATAATTATTACCATTATATGATTTTTTATAATTTTAACCAAGAACAACGATCATAGAATAGAACCATCAAATCAAAACACCTATGGAAAATGGAACGATTACCACTAAAATATTGATTTTAACAATATATCATTTCTAAATGTATAAAAATAAATTAATAATATATATTAAACTAAATTAAAATAATGTTATGATATATATGTATACTAATTATAAATTTATTATATAGGATATTAGAGTTTTTCTCACCAATAGAAAGTCAAAGATAAGGGTTAATTCTATAATTAAAATTTTGTTTTTGATTGTTTATGTTTATATTTTTAATGGGGAAATTATATTCCATTTCTCTCGTAAAATCTATATCTTTTGACCTAAAATAGTTACTAATAGGGTTTCCATGTTATTATTTAATCTTTTTCTCACTTTTAGACTCAAAATGATCAAGAAAATTTATTGAAGAAATGTCAAGATTATTTCATCATTGGAAAGAAAACATTATCTTTAATGTCCATGTTCATTAAAATGTTTTCATGAATGCCCATTTCTATGATCCTATGATTATTTAACATTATATTCAACCGTATTTTATTTATTTTAAGTTAATAAATATGATTATTTTCAATGTTTTTCAGTATAAGTTATTTAATATTTTTTTATAAAAGTTTGAAAGGATTATTTTTTAACATTTCATTGATTAGAATATTTTCCCACCATCTTGACCATTCATTTAATTGAATAATACACTAATTGTCTCCATTTTTATTTTAAATGAAAATAATTTTATCAATATTGATGGAGTTTTTATTTAAAGTTTTATAAAAAAATTGGATATATTGGTTATTTTTAATAAGAATGGTTCAATTTTTTGAATGAACTTTTTATCTTTGAAAAAATATTTTAAAGTTTATAAGGATTCACTGAGGATATATTTTGATAAAACTATCCACCCCATTTCTTTATAATAATTATGATCATGCTAGTGTATTTTGAATTGGGAAAATATTGATACTTCGTATCCTAGTTTTTTAATATGAATGTGTATATTGATTATTTATTCTGTTGTTATTCATTTTTTTCACACGATAAATTATTTAGACTCAATAACTTTTGGGAAGAGCTTATTATTTTCCATTGATACATTAGTAGGTCTCACGAGACAATCTACTTTGTGTATTTGGTGTATTCCTTACCTATTTATATATTATGTCATGGAAAAAGGCCTAGAAAGAAATGTTATGATGCCTGACATTACGAATCCTATTATAATGAACTCATTTGTTGTTATCCATGTGATTATTTATATAATTATGTCATCCATGGATATATTATCTGTTCATGATGTTAGTTATATGTATCGTATTATTATTTCCATCTCTTTTATATTATTAATGTTTTATTTATTTTATGACATATTATGTTCCACTCTTTCCTTTACTGGGCATCTAGGATCCCTATTTATTATGTTTCCCTCTCCTTGGGATACCATGAAGTGAATCATGATTGATTTCATAGTTATAGTAGTAGATATAATAATTTTTTAGTTTATTTTTTTATATTTTCTATTGTAATGTGAGAATAATGTATATCTCTAGTCTTCTAGGACTACTAAACAATTTGATATTATGGTGTGAGATATCCTATATTTTGTAAAAATATAATAATTTATCCATTATCTTTGTGTTTCTAGAGATAAGGTGTTATAATTTGGATGGAATAATGTTTCATATAAACACTAACTACTAGACTTATAATAACACAATATAACATAATAATAATATTTTTATTAGCACATAATACATTTAAAAATATATTCTTTAACAGTTTACTTACATAATAATCATATTCTAGGATTATAAATTCATAATGTTATGAGGTAATTAGTTATATGACATTATTTAGAAATGAGGCTTAGTGGAATGAATAAAAAACACATAAACACTTGAAACCATATATTGGTTTTTCTTATGATCAATAAATTTAATTCAATGATTCTGGTGATTTAAATTAGTGTATTATAACTATATTGGGTCAGTTGACTCATATCATTTTACATTTATGGAGTAACCTGCTTATCCAAAACATAGTGCAACAATTTTGGAATGATTCATGTGACAACATGATACATCAATTAATGAGACTAATAATACTCTTGTAGATGAGATATTCATAATGTTCATAAATAATACACTTCATTATTATAGAATTAGGGAAAGAGAAAATTTAATCAATGTAGTCTATCATCTGAAGGGATATACTGATCAATAGAGGCCATTGATCTAGAACACTAAATAATGTACAACAAAGAGAGTATGGAAAAGAATATATTTAAGGATATATTATTCAAAAATTTATTTCTTAATGGGAGAAGATATTATATGGAAAATAAATTCTTCAATATAATGAAGAAATAGAAGGATTTTTTTATAAATTTAATCCAACATTAATGGGTTTTCAAGTAATATTGAAGATTATGTATGTAATCCAAGAAGTAATATTGATTGCTTATTTTACTTTCTAAAGTTTAGAATTGAAGGGAATTAATATCTCAATAAGTTTCATTATACAAGGATCTAGTATAATTTTTCATTAATACAGTGAAATAATTCTCAAAGTATTATGTTTTATAGGGAATTATAGAAAGGATGTGGGTATCTTAACACTATGTAAAAAGAAATTAAAAAATCAAAAGAAATTAAGGGTTGAATTTCAAAAATGTATTTTTTTGGAAAGAATCATCATTGAACATTCTTGAAAGGAATGGTATTTTTCACTACATTTAAAGAGAAAAGCCATGGGTCTCATGATTACAAGGGAATGAAAGAAGACTCCTCTGTACAATGCTTTAATAATATGGGGATTTAGAAAATTTCTATTGTATACCCTAATAATAAAGTGAATTTACCTAAAAAAGGAAAAGGGAAAATGGAAATGATCATGTGATCACTAAAATTGAGATTCAAGTTAAAAAAACATGATAAAAGGTACATTGATCCTTAAATAAAAGTTAACTAATGCTTTATTTTATTATGGTTCTACGCACTCATTTAGATCTTCAATTTTTTCCAAGAATAATAATTATTTCCCTAGAAACATAAAAAGAAATTTTTCAATAAAGACTCATAATGAAAATATTATCTTAACAAGGATATGTTAGTCAGTCCCCATTATTATACATAATCATAAAAAATTTGAAAACTTGGTTATTATACAAATGGTTGATTTTAAAACAATACACAATATTGATTGGAATTGAATGCATAATAAAAAAAAATTCAATAAAAGAAAAATATTACTATTTATTAATGGGGAGTGTAGTTACTAATTTTAATATATAAACTTCATTATTTGAATATTTTTTGGATCCACCTCTAGTAGTTTTTTTTAAATAAATTTTAGCAGAAAAAGAGACGATTCAACATGTGAATGAGAAATGTATCATTAGAATAGAGAATGTTAATATTTTAAATTAATACATTGATGTATTTCCATAAGACGTATCCTAAACTCAAAAAAAGCAAGAATTTTATTTTTCTATTGAGCATTTCCTAATGGGAAACTTACTACCAAGATTTCATATAGAATGGCACCGATGGAGTTTGTATTTTCAAAGAAATAACTAAAAGATTTGTGTGATAAGGGATTTATACAGCCCAATATTTCACCTTGGGGAAACCCTACCAATTAAAAAATATAATTATAGCTCAATTATTTTTTTATTTATTTTATAGATTCAATTCCATTAAAATAAAGAATAAGTATTCTTTTCTATGTATTGATAACTTATTGATCAACTTAAAGGAGGTTAATATTTTTCAACAACTAATCTTATTTCTAGGTATCACTAACT
Organism: Viscum album; assembly: GCA_963277665.1. Classification (NCBI taxonomy): domain Eukaryota; kingdom Viridiplantae; phylum Streptophyta; class Magnoliopsida; order Santalales; family Viscaceae; genus Viscum; species Viscum album. The sequence goes on along the minus strand of OY728161.1, from coordinate 1,540,748,860 downwards.
ACAAGTAATGAAAGAATATATTCCAAAGAAAATATTTCATATGATGTATTTACACTATGTGCAATGCCCCATAATTTTATATATTTTCCTTTGAAATAAATTTTATGTTTAGATATATTTCTTCACAAAAAATCCCAAGTCTAAATGATCCCATGATATAGTATACCATTATAACCTAGATGTTAGATTGCTGGGTATGGATAATATTATCCAATTTATGAAATATTTATATAATTTTTTTTTCTAAATTAGAATTTATTTATTAATTTTAATGAAATAATCATTAAATTTTTAATAAAATCCTTTAATGATTAAAAGGCCTATTTTTTGGAACAAATTTATTTTTCAACATATTAAGACTTAATAACTAAAGAAGTATATTTATCGCCACTAAAAAGTGATTTTATTAAAATTTACTAGTAATGTATGAATTTAAATAGAATAATTATTTATCTAATGGTTAGAAATGAATAATAAATAATTTAAACTTAAAATGAGTTATTTTTCATAAACCTGTTTTTATTTTCAAAATGTGTTCTTATTAAAATAAATTAAATAAATCATTATTGATTAATATATTTAATAAAATTTAAATATTATTTATTCAGTAAAATAGTTTGACACTAATTTATAGTTTTTATTAGGAAAGGAAGGAATCTAAACTCTGTTCAATGATTAAAAACGCATTTTTCTAAAAATGAGTTTTTTTTTCATTTCCCACGCTTATTTTAAAATTTATTTCTACCAATTATAGAAATTTAATTTGATAAAATAGATTCCACATTTTAAATTAGAATTCAATTTTTTTAGTGATTTCACATACATTTTTTGAGATAATAAATTTTTAAAACCATAAAAATTTGTTACAATGGTGAAGGATAATATAGGTCTACGAGGGAGTTAAACTAAGAGATAAGGGTATTATTACCACATATTAATTTATAATTATAATTAGTTGAATATAAATTGACACATTATTATATTAAATTCTTATCCTTGGCCATTTTGTTCCACATTATTATGAAATAAACCTTATGTTATAATATCTTTCATGTAATTCCATGTGTGTCATCTCTCTCACTAATAAAATTGTCACATCCTATCCTCCCTTATTCATTAATTTTCTGCCATATTGTTCAGCCATTACCTACTCCAAAATTTTAATATATTCCTTAATTTTATTTTATATTAAATTTTCATCACCTAATAACTGTCTTTCAAAGCATAACATGTGAGACCAGGTTGGTGTCTTAATGAAGAGGAATAAATCTTAATTGGGATATATCAATTTTATTTATTATTCTATATCCTATTAACATATATTATCCAAAATAACATGATTAATCTAGTATAATAAATTAATTTAGTTGTTATTATGTTTATTTTATAATATTTTTCTATATATTTTCTATCCAATGGGAAATGTAATTATTTGTTGTGCGTATCTGTGGACTACCACCTCGACGTAGCGATATAATTCATTTTACAGAACCACAAAAAATTGATGGATATAAAGATTGATTTAATAAATTTATATGATATATATGATATAATTATGATTCATTAATAACTAAATATTATTTAACATTCTTTAATTCTTTTTGTTTGAAAATTAAAATAATATTCTTGCATACGTACAAAATTCTGTCTGTATGATTGGTGTAATTAGTTTTATTTCTCTAACTTTTATGAAAAATTACAAAAAAGTATGATATTTATATATATTATTTTTATATCATGATTATCATTTTGGATAATATGGAACCATGATCAAGATACAAGGGAAATAATAGCTAAATTGAAATATTCATAAAAAATTAAACAGTCAACACGTGTTTACGATGATTTTAATAAATAATTATTTATAAATGTATGTTGAAATGTTATAATTTTACCGTATATGGAATTATTGGTACACATATGGTTATAATATATAATGATAATAAATTATAATTTATTATAAAATATTTAAGAGTGCTTAAAATGTAATTTAGACTTGAGGTAAGAGTTTTATGTTACAATTTCATCTTTAATAGTATTATATATGATTAAAATTTTGATTATCAAATTATATGATTTATAACTCATAAAAATTATATATTATTGTTATTATAACATTATATATTGAAATTCCAAAAATTTACTTTCATTTTCCTAGATCTAAATATTCAAAAGTCTAAAATTACATTTTTAAGGAAAATCGACTTTGTTTTTATATTTAGTCATGAATATTTTACTTCCATGTAATTTTTTTATTTAAAATTATTTCATTATTTTTTACTATTCTGAATTTTTTTAATTCCATTTGTAACTGTGATTTACTTTCAATAATTTTATTAAAAGGAAACATCATGTTGTTTTCCAAACATGAAACTTTTTACTATAGTTGTAAATAAAAGCATTATTTTATCATGCACCAATAGAACAACTTTTTTCACCCTCATGAATGATCTTAACATTGAAAATTATTTTAAAATTTTCAATAGTTCATTTTTAAAAAGTTTCCCCTTAATATTTTATAAAAATTTATACATAAAATAATTGATTTTTAAATGAAAATGATATTTTCCTCAATAAACATCCTAGTGAATTTTTAGAGTAATATTTCCTCTATGATAACATAATTTCATATTATCTACGCCTCAATGGAGATGTAATTATTTGATAATATCCTTATTATTTTCTATATGGTTATTTATTATTATGATGATGAAATCTAGATGAAACATATTTTTTTCCATGAGTTATGCTATAATAAAATTATATATGATTCAATGATCACGTGAAATACATATGAATATACTTTTATCATATGATGTATGGCTTTGTTATATCCCAAAAATTAATTAGGTAATGATTAATGTTTTAGGTGATCAAATGGTACAAATGATATTATCTCATGAACATAAGAGGGTACATGACATGTTTTCTGAATCTTAAAGTAGGTATATTGGTGGTTATTTTAAGACTAACATGTTTTGAATTTCTTGGTTGGTAGTATTAACATAATATTTCTATTATTATGATTATACCATAATTTATGCCATAATTTTATGACATGATCAAATTATATTACTATTATTTTAGGGATCATGTTATCTGATTACTTTATTATTAATCTCATATGACCATCCATGCTATAATCCATGAATCATGATTATAAACTATTAATTACTGTATATTTTTTTCAAATTCTATGCTCATGTTTTGATACCATTATGCTCATCTTATGGTTAAAAATTATTATTTATTGATATATCCCTTATTTACCCACACAGAGTATCCAATCTCACCCATTCTTATTTTTTACTTTCCCATTGGATATAATGAATGGTTTCAAGAATTATTTGTTTAAATTGGGTGCTATTTGTAATGAAAATAGTGGGAAATGATATAGATATATTATGTATCAGTTTTTTATGTATCAATTTTTCCAAAAAAACTAAAGAATTATTATTATAGCATGGATAATAATGAAATTTAATGTATATTCTAATAAAAATATGTAATATTTATGTATGTAATATTTGGGTTACCTCAGTTGATATCAGAGTAATGATTTTTTATTTTTGGAAACTAGCATTAGGAACATTACTAAGAACCCTTAGGATTATCCTATGTATAATACAACATTATATATTATGGTAAATAAATTATTACGGTTTTACTACAATATAGATCTTTATCTAGATACTATCAAGTTAATGTGGTTGTGGAAAAAATTAACAAAGGGGTAAGTACTCTAAAATAGTTGGATTGAGTATAATCTCTATCATCATCGGTGAATGATATGAGAGTATAAGACTATACACTTGGATAGGAAATCCTAGATATATTCCTGGGTAAATTTATATTTTCATTATGACCCATTATGATGTATTTGAATAGATTAAGACCATGAATAACCTAGGTTAAACCTAAGGTATCATAGATAGAAAAAATGGTTTCTTCACTTAGACTTACTATAAATTATTTTCAGGATATTTTGGTTTCTCACTATGATTATTGTTTAGAATATTTTTTTAGTTGTCTGCAATGTCTATTACATGAAGGAATAATGTTACCAATAAATGAGATAATAAATTAAATGATTTTATTCATGATGAACCCAATGTGATGGGGTATATATTAGTAAATATCATTTATATTCTTATGAAAAATTATTATTCCATGAATCATGGTGAGATTCCAAAAAATAATAATATATAAGAACACTTTATTAAGTCCTCTATGAGAAAAAAACACCTTCTTTTAGTTGGTGTACAGACATAATAATTTTCAAGCAATGGATCAATACCACAAAAAGATATTTTCTAACCTCTAGTGCTGAGAAGATAAAAAATTTATTTTGGTTGTCTATCACTAGGACAGAGAAGTGGATAGACGGTAGATTCATACCAAGAATATGATGAAACTATATAAAAATGACTATATGGAGTGGGACATATTTAGAAGGTAAATTTTCAACATGTAAATTTATAGTATTCTTTATATAAAAATGGATAAATAATTTCTTGAGACAAAGTGGAAGGATGATGAATTCATTGTAACATATGAAATAAAGTTTAAAATACATGTGAGGTATTCCTATTGTATTATCATACAACCTAAAATAAATATTGATAGATTCTTCAATGGCTCAAAAACAAATATCCAAAGGGAGTTTTCTATAATATAATTCATTATTAATGGAGAAATTGTTTGATGTGACCTCAATGTAGAAATAGAGACAGAAGTCACCCATCAATATCAGTGTTTTTGTAAGAAAATAAATATTGATTTTAAATTATAATATAATAATAAAAAATGTCGTGGAAAGAAGATAAGTCCTTATTTATAACTTAAGCGTGGATAGACGCAGGTAATAAATTGTCTTAATGGGACTATTAAATTATTTAAGTGTCAAATGGATAGTCTTTGGGATCTAAAATTCTATTATTTTGAGATGGGGATAGTTAATGATGTGAATAGAGAGAAATATACAAATAAGGCATTTACCACACCATGATGTTTCAAATACAACAAGTATGAGCCTTATGTTAACCAATTATTGAATCTAGGGGTTAATCATGATGACCATCATCAACAACATTTTAATCCTAGAGACAATGGTAAATCACTTGAGATCTCTATTATTAATGTGGGGTATGTTAAAATTTTTGTTAAAGGTACACATACCATCAACTATAGTACTAAAAATGTCTTATTTGATTCTAGATCTATAGATTTTTTATATCTAACAAATTTGATATGGTCATCACATTACCACCTTAATAAGTTGATTTTTAATTAGCAGTTAAAACTCTTAAAGGTATGATGATCTCGCATCAAGTCTACGATTTTTCTCTGATTTATGTTTATGGTAATGTTCTTCCTAAAAATATATTTATTCTCTCTCTAGTGGTATTTGATGCCATATTGAGTATGGATTGTATATTTTTATATAAATAAAATATAAATTTTCTTTGATGGTTTATCATATTTGATATTCCCAACCACTATATGATTTTATATCGATGTAATGATAAATATATACATCAAATGGAAATTATATCCACTATATAGGTATTTATTCACATTCATTAGGGTATTATTCTCACAAGGTTAGGAAGAAACTCAATAATGAAGATATAAATATTATATGAATGTTTTTTGATGTATTTATAGAATAGTTTCCTTGACATATTCTGAATCACGAAGTTGACATTTCAATAGAACTCTTACTTGGTTATAAAAGTATTTCAAAAAATCTATATAGAATTTTCCCAGTTGAGTTATAGAAAATGAAGAAGAAACTCTATGAAAATCTTGATATGGGATTCATTCAGACAAGTGATTCAACATGGAGTGAACCTATTATTTTCTTATATAGAAATATGAACCATTGTGACACTTCATTGATTATTTAGAACATAAAATGATCACAATATAGAAAATGTATCCTCTACCACATATTGACGATTTTATTGATCAATTTTAATGACCTTGAAACTTCTCAATAATATTCCTTTGTTCTAGTTACTATTAATCAAGGTTAAAAAGTGATGATATACCTAATAAAAACTTCTGTTTGAGGTATAGACATTATAAATATATATTTATCTAATTTTATCTAACTAATACCCCTATAATCGTCATATATTTAAGTAATAGAGACTTTAAATATTATCATTGTTATTTTGTGGTAGTTATTATTGATGATATAGTAATATATTACAATAGAAAGGAAAATCATAAAGGATACTGGGGTTTATACTAGAGAAATTAAGGAAAGAGAATCTAAATAAAGAATTTACCATGTGAGAATTTTAGATATGGAAGGATTCATTATTAATCTATATAATCTAAAGAGAGGGTATATTGGTGGTTTCTTCAATGATGGAAGTTATAATAAATTGGACCATACCAAACATTGTTTTAATGATATATCATTTTCCTAGATTATATTTATATAATCAAAACTTTTTGAATATTTTTTCAAGGATATATATTCCACTAATTAGTTTAACCTTTAAGGTAGTCAATTTCAATTATAAAGATTTATGTGATGAATCTTTCAAGGAATTAAAGAGAATGGATGTTATGTTAAACTATTCTCACACTAACCTACATTTGAAAAAAGTTTTCTGATCTATTGTGATGTTTCAAAGAAGTGAATGTGATTTTTTTTACATTGAAGTAGGATTTGGTGAATTCTTATGAATAATTCCAATTGAAGGTTAATGGGAAAAAATACGTGACTCATTATCTGGAGTTAACATCCATAATATTTTCATTAAGGATATAGAGGGATTATCTTTATAGGGAATTTTGTGACATATATAGTGATCATAAAAGTTTAAAATACATATTCACCCATAATTAGTTAAATATGCTCCAAAAGGATATATTTAGACATCATTAAATATTATGTATTCTCAATAAATTACCGCCATATTAATGTTAACATGGTGTATGATTCTTTTAATCAAAATTACTATTCAATTTTATCTATAATAAGGTTCACAAAGGATCAAATGTTTTTTGGATTTTCAATCGATAAACCTTAAAATAATGAAGTAAGGTGAATAAATTGTATATTTCATAAATTAGTGTCGAAATATCTATCAATGTGATGACTAAAGAGGTTTGGAAGGAATATATAGAGCTAAAAATTGAAGAGTAAGATTTTCCTGATTTAAACTATCATTGTGATGTAATGATAATGTTTAAAATTGAGCATGTATCCCATCAATATCATATATGAAGACAAGGTTATTGAAAGAAGCTCCTAGATCATCAGTTTTTATTCATCCAGGATGTATACAGATTCTTATATATGTGAAAGAATATTTCTGGTGGGATGACATGAAGGGAGATTTTACAGAGTATGTATCACTGTTCTAGTTGTGCCAATAAGTTAAGTATATGATGCATATTTGTAAGGGGGTATTATAACCACTACCCATAGTAGAATAGGAATGGGAAAATAAAACCATGTATTTAATTTTCAAACTACCAAAAAAATCTAATGAACATAATGCTATATAGGTTATAGTCAAACAACTTGTGAAGTCAACACAATTAACTCTTATTATAGAATGTTTATATCCTGATCTTATTTTAATGATATACTTTAAATAATTGGTAATGATACATGGATTAAAACATTCTATAATATATGATCAATATTTGAGAGTTGCCTCTATCTTATTGTTAATTATTCAGTAAGATCTATATATATAATTATGGTCCAGTACTTATTTTCATCCTCATATACATGGAGAGTTTGAGTGAATCATTCCAACCCTAGAGAATATAATAATATATTGTTCCGTAGATTTCAATGGATATTTGGATCACAATATTTCACTTATTTAATTCTATTTTAACAATATATTTCACTTAGAAATTCATCTGTATTCTTATGAATCCCTATATGGAAGGAAGTGTAGAACTCTAATATTATGGGATGAAGTTAGAGAAAGATATCTATTGGAACCTAGAAAAGCTGAGGAAATGGTAGAGGAGGATTGATCAAGTAAACGTCACATCAATGCAGTCTACAGTCAACTGAAGAGTTATAATTACCTGAGATATTAATTTAAATTTTAAAATAAAAATTATTATGTTGATTATGTTATGTTAAATGAAATAATTTAGTTAACCATAAATAATAAAACTTTAATAAAATTAAATTATTCAAGACGACAATTATAATTTTTTATCTATAATAAATATATAGTGTTAACTACATTTTGAATTCCTATATTTATAATAAATTTATAATTTAAATTCGACCAAATTAACTTTATTTTTTTATTTAGTGTATAATGTTTGGATTAATATTTTTTTTTAAATAATTACCTTTTAAGTTAATAGTAAAAATGCTGATGTTTACTAAAAAATATAAATTTTAAAGTAGAATAATGACTCAAAAGATAAATAAAACCTTTGCATATAATACATATACATAAATATATATTAAAAAATTAATAATTTTTTTAAAAAATATTATGTTGAATTTATAAAACACATGTTTAATATTTTTAAACTCAAGTAATATTTCACACTGAAAAAACCATTTTTATGCGATTATAAAAAATAAAAATTATAACCTTTTAAAATTAAATATAAAAAATATATTTATTATTTTATTAGAACATTTAAATATGTTTTAAATATTTTAATTTAATTTATAGTCTTAAAGATAATATTAGTAATATTAGTGTTAATTACCTCAATAATAGTAAAATGGTTTTTGTAATATAATTGATTTATTAAAATCATAAAATTTTTATTAAATAAACCAAATTGATAAATTTAAATTATGAATCTAGAATTAATTTTAAACCTATATAAATATATATTAACAATCATTTAATTATTAATAAATACTTAATAATATTAAAAATCTAGGATAGTAAAAATGTCATTTTTCTATTAAAATGGTTTTTCTACACACTAATTGTTTTAGTTTCAAAGCTATTTTTATAATATATATAAATTTAATTGGATTAAATTGATTCTAAAATTAGTTCCCTAACACCCAAACATGGTTATATAGGTTATCATATATTTTTTAATAAAGCGAAAAACACTTAGTTAAAAACTAGTTACCCAGTTTAAAAGAAATAGTGTAAAATATAAAAACTTAAGGATAAAACCCTATAACATGTTTAAAACAAGTTATGAAAAAATATTTAGAGTCCTTATCAACCCAAATACACCCCAAAATTTAATATTTCTATAATTTCTAGTCATTTAAATTGGAATAATATCATGTAATCATTAAAATATAAATAGTGTTTCCAAAATCACCCTTTTCAAATCTTAAAAAAGGATGTCGCTACACCTATTAAAAAACATAGTACCCATTGTAAATTTCCCTAAATCGCTACCCAAATATCCTCTATTAGAATTAAGACACACTTTATTAATCCCATTGTTACATAATGTTATTCTAAACCCTTCAATACCAATGAGTTTTTGATGGGAATATCGAGTCTCTTACTTAAGTATAACCTTCTTCATAACCTTTTTATCATTAATAAATATATTATAAATATATTATATTCACCGAAATATAATAATTAAATAGTAATTACTACATAGTTTGTTTGTTATACTAATATAATAAATATTATTTATTCCTCTGTACTTGGTAAGAAAAACAAAAAAATCGCTTGTGCGTTGCAGAGACTACTGCCTTCATATAAAGACATCTTCTATTTTTCGTGAACACCATTCTTAGAAGATCAAAATGGTGTAATGTATGAATAATTTTTAAATATATAATATATATATTATTATAAAATTTTAAATTATGAAAAAATATATTTACCTCTCATTCGTTGAGAAAAGAGAACATAAATCGTGCATACATGCAAACTATCACCTTTTCAAGAAATGAGTTTCTTTTATTATCACCAACATACATGGTTAAATTTAAAAATATATTTAATATATTATTTTAATGAATATAAAACTATTCATATTATTTAAGTTATGAAATTATTTTATAATGTCTCCCACTAAGGTCAAGTTAAATAAGGAGTTATAAAAAATTAACCAGAAAACCTCATGAAACCGATATAGGAAAGAAATCTATATTATAATTAAATTTAATAAGATTTTTAAAAAACCATAGTATATGAAATATTTTTTATATTTTTTTATTTAATTATCTCATACAGTTAATTTTATTATTCATGAATTAATGTGTATGCATAGAGAAAATATGGAACTCGAGGTAAGGGATCTTCCATACCTCCTCTATGACTCATCAGCTATACATTCTATTTATTTTTACCCAATTTGGGAAATATAATTCCCATTAAGATCTAATATTATTTTATATATTCCCCTTAAATATATAATTTTTTTAATAACCCTTTTATTTTTGGGATTATACATATATTTAGTGCGATTTGAAATTCACATTTTTAAGTAAACTCATTTTAAGGGAACTTTTTTATTTCTTGTGTCACATTGAGAGTCCCAAAAATATGTTTTTAAATCGTTAATATCTTATAAAAACTATAACTATTATATTTTTAACCCTCTTGGACCCATTTTGGATTTGTGGAAAATAATATGGTCTTACATTCTTTGAATATATCCATTACTTATTTCAGAAAGAACCTCTTAAGTAGTTTATTTTTATTATTTATTCTTCAAAAACCTTCTCATAATTTTTTAAAATTGGATATCCATATTGAATAACCATGTACCATTATTAATTATGAAATTTAAAATGATTTATTTACTTTCTTTAGGGAATCCTTAAGATTTACGCTTATTTTATTCCTTGAATCCAAATTAAGAAATCCACTTCTTTCTCATGGGGTTGATTATGCTTAATATTTATTGATGGATTATTTTATTTATAAGGAATAAATATATATCATTTTTTTATGTTAGGGGTTGGACCAGAGTTATATATACTTAAAATATATTTGGTAATTCTTAATATTTCTTGAGATGGTATGAAAGGGATTTGGATTGAACTTAAATCCATTGTGGGACATTTGAAACTTTATGATGACGGTTATGAGACTAGGCCTTGACATTTGTTTATGATTTCATGTTTTAGGTTGTGGCTATGGATACCATGATTCTATGATATTATGGTTTCATTTCTATATATAATTTTCCATGATTATGATCATTCACTTTTAGATATAATGTTATGCATATTGACTCTCATGTTTTGTTTTATTACCATATTTATTCCTTTATTGGTATTTCTAGCATATTATTTACCTTATGAATTATCCCCAGGATATCCTTTATAGTATTTGAATATTTGGGGATAATAGGAGCACTATGTAGAGTTTTAGTTAATGATTATTTTTTTATATTTAATTTGATTTATTTTTATTTCTAATATTACAAAGACTTCATACCCCTACATCATCAATGTGTATTTAATAAAAAATAATGTTATGAATAATTGAATATAATGTGTTTAGGGATTTGGTTTCTGTAGTTAGCATCATAAGACGATTTTATTAATTTTGTTGACCAGGATTAAGAAAAAATTATTGAAAACCCTAGGAATAATTCTATGGGATAATAGAAAGTATAATAGAACTACCTAAAATTTCGGTAAAGTTAAAATTATATGGGTTTCCTTAGAATACAACCCTATTTGGAGAAAATAAGTGAACTTGATTTTAAGACTAATTCATTTAAGTGTAATCATCCTAAAATGAGTGGGTTGAGTATACGTCCTTCACCATTTTAGTGCATGGTAAATATTTTCTTACCGCCTACCTAGTTTTACACACATTAGGGATATTGTTTTGCTAATTCAATTTTTTTTACATCCTATTATGAAGGATTTAAATATATTATTATGAAACATAATTACGTTAGATAACCTAATTTTTAGTTGATCATGTATTTCTTATATTGAATCATAATAAATAATAAGAATGGTTCTTCTCATCATCAAAAATTTACTTATTCTATGATTATGGTTTAACTTTTTTTACATGTATTAGCAAAAGTATTCGCATCGCTTATATTCCTTTATTTTATAAAAGAGAAGGGTATATGAGTAATCATATTAATGATATTTTTAAAGGGTTATGCGATGAACATAAAATCAAAATTCCAAATACGATTGAAGAATGAGATGAGAAACTCAGGGTAGTACTAAAACAACCGACTCAAGTTATCAACAATAATTAAAGTCTGGCAGAACATCCTTGGATATAAAATGTTTCAATTGATACTTTTATGCATCAGATACCTCCATCATTTAGTAGATTTATTATTCTCATAATAACAAAATAATTTATTAGGTCATTTGAGAAAATATTCCTTTTCCTTTAATGATATTAGGAAAAGAAGGTCATATGATCTATTTACTACCTTGATGGAGAAGCAGACGTGTTGTGGACATTAATCAAGAATACAAAAGAAATGGGATACAAATAATATTTTTTGTAGGAAAAATTCAAATTTATTTCTCAATAAATAATAGTATTTTAGTATTCAAATTTAAATGGATGTAGATTTTATTAAAATCATGAAAATATAATATGAATATATCATATCTTATGTAGTGAAATTAAAATGTATTTCATGATACATCTCTTTTATAATAATTAACCTAGAAAGTAAAATTAAATTCTTATTTAGTTGGATAAGGTAAATTATATATATATATATATATATCTTCGATAATTTCGGGCATTGAAATATATGAATAATATTTCCAATGTTCGTTCAATGTTAAGACAAAACTGGGTGACTCAAACTATTCTCATTATATTAGAGATAAAATATAGAGGATAGAGTTTAACTCTAAAGGATAAATAGATAAACTCATGGAGGTAAGAAAATAAAATATCCTAAATCTCAAAAGTTTTTATTGAATCTTCTTACAAACTATCTCAAGGGGACCAAGAATTTTCTCAAGTGTAGAAATGAGGGAAATCAATCCAATATATTAATAAGTAAGATGACTAATTACACTAATATGATTGAAGATAGAATTGTCCATATCAATTATCATCATACTTTTTTGAATTTCTCAAATTAAAAGAAAATAGAAAATATGAAATCCTGTCCAATAATCCAAGGGTTCTAAAATATAATCAATAAAAAAACCAGAAAATTCTAAGAGATAAATGATGAGATTATGATATTACAACTTTAGAGGTGGATAATGGAAACTATGTGATAATAAAAAAACTAGTTATTCATTCAAGAATAAAAAAATATGTATTTTATTTTAGTTTTATCCACTATTTCATATCATGAATGTTTAGTATAAATATTAAAACATCATTGCAAAACATGGATGTAAATTTATCAATAATAAATACTAAAAAATATTTGTTCATCTCACATATATAATAATTACCTAATTGATATAATTGGGAAGAATATACTAGTGAAAATTTTAATAATCCATTTACTGTAATTTGATTCTATTTTAGTAATATAATAGTTTTCTCTATATAGACTGACATAAACAGCAAGGATAAGGAAATGACCTTTTTTTATCCTTCATTACCCTTTAATTTCAATTCAATTGTAAAAATGACGATGAATCTTACTTCAAATATTTTTTTAAAATCATGTATATTGTTTCCATTCGAGTAAAAAATATCTACATAAAATGATTTAATCAATATAGATGAATTTTCTTGAGAACAAGCCCATTGTATGAGATGATAATGGTGTATTCCCTAAATAATTTCACACTCAGCATAATGAACAATAAGTTGTGTTATTAATTGAACATATACCTAGATATTTTATGATATCCAAGAACCCATATAGAATGGACCCCATTGAATTTGATTACCTGAATAATAAATTGAAAGAACATATAGAAAAGAGATCCATATGACTTATTGCTTCACAATTGGGTGATAAAATTCTATTTTCATGATGAAGTATCAGTATATTCACCTACGTATATATTATGTTAAACTCCCAAAAGTCATGATAATGAAAAATAATCCCCCAATATATATTGACTAATTATTATATCAATTCAAGGAGATTAATAAATCTATGAAGGGGACCTCATATTAGGATATCATATGTTAAAGGTGGGGAATGAGGATATTAGTATGTCCCTCTTTCATATAATATAATGAAACTATGGTTTATAGTCATGAAATTAAGACCCATGAATTCTTGTGTGATATTTGTGGACTTAAAGAATAGATAATTTAGATATTACCTTGATAAAGTTTTGGCAGTCTTTATAGAAGATAATATTTTTTACTCCAAAATAAAAGTGAAACACAAGTATCATTTGAGTACTATGAGAAGACATTGAGAAAAGATTAGTTATATAAAAGATATAGTAAATGTGAGTTTTTTATAGAGAAGATAGAAATCATATAGTATGTTAAAAAATGTAAGTGGATATCTATAGACCCTTATAAGAATAAGTTTATTGAAGGTTATCCTAAACCATCATATATAATGAATATTCATAGTCTGTTCATATTAACTAGGTACTATCATTAATTTCAAAGAGATTATAATGATTTTCAAACCCAATAACCCCGATTACTTATATGTGAGTGATGTATGTCTAGATAGATGAGTATATAGAGAGATTAAAGGAGATTAAGAATAGGTTGATCACCACACCTACTCACTATACCCACAATTGATGAAGGATTTGTGATCCATAGTGATTCATAAATAAGGTCATGGGATTTTTACTTATATAGAATGATAAATTTATAGTTGATGCCTCAATAAAGTTGATGATGTATGAATAAAATTATCATACTAGTGATCTTTATTTGTCCATATTAATCAACATGTTGAGAATTTATAGGCATTATCTCTACAAAGATAATTATGATATATATACATATCATATGATATTGAATTATATATTGACATATAATGAGATCATTATAGGCCAACAATGATGGTTAGAGATGATCAAATATTCTAATTGATTAATCCACTACCATATGGGAAGGAAGACATTTTATCTAGAAAATATCATGAAACCATATCTATGATAATGATTGAGATGGATCCAATCATCTTTGAAATGTGATGGTTGGACATGGGAATCATGAAGAAAGGAACAATATCCTACCTTTCTCAAATGAATGGACAACAATCACTATATAACATGATTAAGAATTATAAAATATATGATGTGGATAATTAGAAAATGGTTGATTCCATGAGGATGGGAAAACCCCCTAAGTTAAATGTTTAAGATGAAGGAGTTGTAAGACTTGGGAAACAATATTATGTTCCATCATATCCAGATATAAAGGGGGAGCTAATAGAATATTCTCATAGATAAAAATTCTCTATTCACATTAGAAACATAAAAATATATAGAGATATATAAGAATATTATTGGTGGGACAGTATGAATAAAGTGATTTTGGAATAAAAATAAATGTAGGGAGTCAGTAAGTGACGGTTGAGAGGAAAAAATAAAAAGGGATGATGCAACCATTTCCTATTCCTACATGGAACTAGAAAGATAATTCTATGGGTATTTACACCTATCCTCCAAATACATCAATAGGGAATAATGAAATATTATTTTTTGTATACCATATTTCAAAAAAATACTCACTTTATTTTTATTATAGAGAAACTCTTACTCACTCAACATACAAATATATACACCATAGAAGTGGTTAAGATATAGATAACACCACTATTGATTGTATCTAATAAATATTTAGTGTTCACCTCAATGTTATGGAAGTTTATTTAGCATGTTCTAACCATAGAGTTTAACTTTAGTGTCTCATATTATAACCAATATGATTTACAATTTTAATTCAAAATAAAAATTCTTCAGGACATGTTGACATAATACTCTTGGGACTTCAAGGGAGGAAAAGGATAATATATCACACTAAATGAGTTATCTTATAATAATGTTTTTTAATTTTGTAGAAAAATAGCCCCATATGAATCCCAATATAGTACTCTATGTAGAACACCTACATGGTAGGATGATGTAAATGAAAAAAATTCTATAAGAATTGAGATGGTCGAAAAAATGGTAAAAAAATCAAGCCATTCAACAAGGTATAAAAGTAGTGAAGAATCGATAGAAGAGTTATACTGATAATCTTCTATGTGAAATAGTGTTTATGGTTGGTGATAAAGTGATCCACTATTTATCTTCATGGAAAGTAATTATGATATTTGGGATGAAGGGAAAAACATGTTAACATTATATTGGCCCCTTTGAGATTCATGATCACATCAGCGCTATGGAATACTTACTATCACTCCCATGAGAACTATCCAATGTACATGATTCATTCCATGTATACCACTTGATAATGTATATACCATATCCCTAACAAGTACTAAATTTAAAGGTGATACATTACGATAATGATATATCTTGTAAGGAATAATAGGTGAACATCATGGACCATAGAACCAATGTTCTATTCAAAAAGACATCTCACACTCTCATACTACTATAGATAATCCATATATAATAAGAGGAAACATGGGAACATGAGGAGATCATGAACAAAAATTAAACTCATTATTTTCAATCTTAGTGTATGAAATCAAATTTATAGGGAGACATTTCTTAGGAGGTAAATAATGTAATGATCATGGATATTAATGATTATGTCCCCTTATTAAGTGTTTTTTTGTTTCTAAGTTTACATAAAATTTTATAATAAACTAAAAAAATGTAAAGCTTTAATAAAATTAAATTAATCAAGACAACCGTTTTTCATATTAATGTAGTGGGAATAAATAATTATAACAAAATTTTGTAATCATATATTTATAATACTATTAAAATTTTAAATTGTCCAATTACGTTCATTTCTTGGATTTAGTATAAAAATAATACCTTAATATTTTTTTTTTCATTTTTTATAAAATAATTGATTTTAGGTGAATAGTAAAAAATAGACATTTTCTAAAAATAATCAACTTTTTAATAGAATGATGAGTTAAAATATGAATAAACCCTTCTAATAAAAATATATATTAAAAATTAATATAAATAATTTATAAAATACAATTTTGAATTTATAAAACTCATGTTTATCATTTTTTAAAATCATATAATATTACACATTTAGAAAACGAATTTTACATGATTATAATATAAACTAGACATTATAACTTTTAGAAATTAAATAAAAAATTATTTCATATTTGAGATCAAAATTTAAAATTTAAATATAAATATAAATTTAATTTTTAATCATAAAGATAATTTTAGTGAGATTAATGTTAATTAGGATGATAAATTTAAATAGTTATTTAAAAGAATTATTTTATTAAAATAATGTAACTTTTTTAATCAATAAAATTGATCAAATTTAAATAAGGAAATTAATATTATGTTTAAAAAATAATAAAACTATATGAACAACCATTTAATTTATAATAAATACTAGATAATATTAATAATCAACAATGGTATAAATGTAATTTTTTTTATTAAAATATTTTTTCCACACAATATTTAGTTTGTTTTAATGGTTAATTATGTAATATTTAGAAATTTAATTGGATTAAATAGTGGTTAGATTTAGTTCCAGGGCACTAATATATTTTTATATAAATTTTTTTATTTTTCTAAAAAAATAAAATTATTTATTTAAAAACATGATAAATTTGAATGAAAAAAGCATTGGATGAGTAGTTCCTAACCTAAAGACACCCCAACGTCCATTATTTCAAATCATTAGAGCCAGTGATCTTGAAATAGTTTCTTACTATTATTAAAATAAAAAGGGTATTTCAAAAAGTTCCCTTTTATTATCTATAAAAGGGGGTAACTTAGAAACATTCGAATGTACACATACCATTAGAAAATTTCTTGAACCTCTACCCAAAATACTCACCTAGAATTAAGTCACAGTCTCTAAATCCCTTGGTCATATTTATTTATTTTAAAACCTTCCATAACAAGGTGTTTTCCAGGGAAATATCTGGTTTCCAACATTAATTTTAAATTTTTCATAAACTTTTCATCCTCAATATTTATCTTCCTAATATATCCTATACATAAAAATAATGAAATTTATATCATTATTATAATAACGTGATTTTATATTAATAAAAACCCAATATTTATTCCTCTCTATCTGCAAATAAAAATATCCGTCATTAATGTGTGGTGTAAACTATCACCTTAACTAAGAAACCCCTTCTATTTTTCATCCCCTCCATTCATGGATGATAGAGAGGGTGTTATGGATGAATAAATATCAAATATATAATATAAAAATGATTATAATAATTAAAAAATTCATAACTTTTATTTCCCAATCTTTCACTGAAAATTGTAAGCATTAATCGTGCGCACATGAGAGCCATTACCTCTATGATCAATGAGTTTCATTTTTCATCACCACCAATTATTGTTAGATTTAAAAACAAATTTAGTTTGAAAAGATATATCAATAAAAATATTAATATTTTTTATATTGTAAAACTATTTTTATATTATTTCTACCATGATTAACATACATAAGGAGTTATGAAAAATCGACTGAAAAACCTTAAGTAACCGATGTAGGCATAAAAACTATATTATAAATAAATAAAATATGAATGTTGCTTGAAATTAGGACACGAAATGCTGTTCTATAAGTTTATTATGTTAATATTTAATAAAAATAATTTGGTTATTCAAGAAGGTAAGTGCTTTCACATGATGGAATTTGGAACCTAAGTTAAGGGATATTTCGTACCTCCTCCATGATGTTTTGATTACACATTCTATTTATTTTTCTCTATTTTATAAAATAGCATTATCTTATATATCATCTAGTTTTGTATATATTTCCCTTAAATATATAACTAGTTAAATATCCCTTTCATTTTTAGGGTTACATATTTTTTTAGTTCCCTTAAATATTCTCACTTTTAAGAAAAATAGATTTAAGGGAAATTTCCTATTTCTTGCATGATAATGAGAATTTCCCCCAAAAAATGTTTTTAAATAATTAATATCTTTTAAATAATTTCATTATTCTATTAATAATCCTTTTTTTTCAAAATTTGTTTTTTTTGGAAAATAAGAAGGTATTTACTTCAATGAAAACATCATATACTTATTTTATAAAGCACAACCTAAGTGGTTTGTTTTATTCTTCAATCCACAAGATCTTTCTCTTGAAGTTTATATATTGGATATATATAATTAATACCTTTACAAAATTTTAAAATATTGAATATAAAATTATTCATTTCATTTTTATCTTAGGAATCCTTATTAATTGTCCATTATTTATTCCTTGAACCCACATTAATAAACCAACTTCCTTCTCATTAGTTTCATCATGATTTTTATTAATGCATGGTTTATTTCATTCATATAGAATGAATTTATATGATTTTAATTTATGTGTTGGGTGGGAACATAATTATATATCCCTAAAATTTAAATTTTTATTCATTATATCTCATTATACTTTATTTATTTGATCAGGGAGTGAATGAAATCTACAATTGGATTTTTCCTACTGTGTATGGTGCTAAGATAGTTAGAATAAAAAAATATGTTATGATACATGTTATAACATAATTATACACCCCTAAAATGAATTTCATAAGGAATGATATGTTATGAGATGCTATGTAAGTTATAGTGGAGTGATCCTAAAGACAACATTGGATGTTGTCCAATTTATGACGATGGTCTGGGGAGTGACCCTTGACTTATGTTTATGATGGTATTGGGAGTGACCCATTGAAATAATACTAATTTTTTATGTTTATGTTTATGAATTTTTATGTCTAATACTACAAATTAACTACACCCATCGATCCTTGATGTGTATTTATTGGAAATGAATGTTTTGAATTATGTAACATTTTTATTTTAAGGATTTGGTCACAATAAGAGTTATATTTAAAATTACATATTAGATCTAGAATTTATGTTGTTGATATGGTATTATTATTATTTTTTCCATGGTATAATGTTATGATATATTAAAGGAAGGGAAAAATGAGTCCTAGTTACATTGGTCCCCTTGATATTCTTGATTGAGTAGGGACAATAGCTTATTTCTTGACACTTCTAAAGAACCTCCCTCAAGTTCATGATGTTTTCTATGTATCTCTACTGAGGAAGTACATATATAATAAAACACATGCACATAAGTTATAGTTTTTACCATTAGATCATGGTATTCCTAATTACTAAAAAGTGTTAGAAAGATTAGATCAAAGGGATAAATAACTACAAAACATGGTGATTGTTCTCTAGATGAATTAGAAATTTGAGTAAGCTACCTGGGAACTGGAGGATGTGATGAAGTAAAGATTTTATAATTTTTATTAATAATAGTTATGATATTTAAAGAGTAAAATTAATTTTATGGGGGTGCATAATATAACACCAAAATATTTTATATAGATTCATTTTAAAACAATTTCATGTATTCGATTGTTTTCTTTATATAAAACCCTTATTCTAAATGAACTCATGATATAATATATCTTTTTATCAGCAAATTTAGACATGAGTGTATGAATATGATTAACCATGTTATGAAATATGTATTTAATTTTTTCAGTAAATTCAAATTTATTTATTAATATATAAGAAATAATGAATAAACATTTAATCAAAAATTTATTACATGAAATTCCTACTTCTTTTAAAGAAATTCATTTTTCTACATGTTATTTATTATTATATATAAAATTTAAATTAATTAATCTTAAGAATTGATTTCAATGAAATTTACAACAAATTTATGAATAAATATCCAAAAATTAGTCATGTAAATGGTAGCAATGAAGATAAAATATTTTAATTGAAAATAATATTATTTTTTATAAAACTGTTTATAGGAATTCAATGTGTTTTTATCATAATAAATTAAATAAATAATTGTTAAGTCATAATTATAATGAAATGTATATATTATTTATTATATAGAAATTTTAAATTTCTATTGATTGTATTTACTAAAAAAGAAATGAAATTAAATTCTATTTCATTCTTAAATTGTATTTTTATAAAAACACGTTTTCTTTGTGTTTCAAAAACTTTTTAAAAATTAATATCCCTTACTTAAAGAATATTTATTTTATGAAATGGATTCAATATTCTGAATCATAATTTATAAATTTTTTAATGAGAAAAATTTCATTTTTTGGTCCCAATGAATTGTGAAAATATTAATTTTTTTACCATAATTAAGGTAAATACAGGGTTTTTTGGGTGTTAAAATAATTGATAAGGGTAATATTTCCATATAAAAATTTCTAATTACAATAATTTGAATGAATTTAAACACTATTCTATCTAAATGTCAAATCCTGGTTCATGCCATTCCACTTTCCTATGAATGTGACCTTATATCATTTACATCTTTTATGCAATTCCATTTATTTCCTCCCACTAACTTAGAAAATCTAATCTTATCTCCTCCCTTATTTATAAATTTTGAACCCTTAGTTTATACACACCCCAAAACCATTCTAGATTCCTTCGTCTCATCCTATTGACCCAGATTTTCTCATAAGACCAATATTTTATGGATTAAGGCGTAAGGAAGAGGCAAACTCTCAAAGAAGAGGTATAGATCTTAACCAAGATATTTCAATTGTATTTATTATTCCATATCCTATAAACATTTTGTATATATAATTTAATAATAACTATAGTATCAAAAATATACTATTATGTTTCTATAATGATATAATAACCTTTTTTATTAGGTCAGAAATCATTATGGAAGATAGTTAGGGGGGTGAATATATGAGATTAAAAATTTTAACTAGATATTTTTTTTCATTGTTATTTAAAAATGTAAAATTATAGAAAGAAAAAAACATAAAATAACAATGATATTTTCATATTGGTTTTGTCTAAATTATACCTAGTGCACTCTTATACCTCTATACTCTATAAGAAATACATTGTGTAATAAAATTATTTTTTAAGGGGAATAAAAACCCCCTTAAAACCTAATTTTATAGTGGAATTATAACCTTGACACTTTAATTTTATATTAGGAGTCAAAAAAATGTCAACAGTGAATTTTGTCTATAGAATTCATAACCTGAACGGTCCTAACATTATTATCTCGGAGTCACAACCTGAAGAGTCCTAACTTTAAAATCTTGAGGTCACAACCCAAATGGTCCTAAATTTAGAATCTAGGAGTCACAACCTGAATAAATAAAGAATGAATTATTTTAAATTAAAAAGAATAAAATAATTGTGAGAACATGTGAAATATGGGAAGTACTGTTATAGACACAACTAAATTTGAAAAATAGAAGATAAAAAAAGTATAATCCCATACTTGTTCTCATGTAACATATCAAGACATCTATTAAAGCAAGTAGTTGAATTCATATATTTTTTTTGTAACATTATGTCTATAAGATGAATAATTGATCACATAGGTCTTCGTTTTTACACCAATTCATAATTCTGAGTAAATCTATTTTGGTTCTCAAAAGCTTGGGTTCTCATAATTATGTGTATTCAGAATGTGTCATAATACCTTTTACTATGATATATGAAACTAAAATTCCAATCTCCCATTAGGTTAATTAACTTAAATTCAAACTTCATAATTATCTAATAGATAGACAATTATTAGTTTAGAATAGTCTAAAAAAATTACATGAATTCAGAACATAAATGCCAACTCAATCTAATTTTAAATAATTATAAAATAATTCAAATAGTATCCATAGTAACTGGTTAAATAAATCTAATAAAAATCATAAGATAATTTGAATTTTAAAATTCATTTTTCAAAATAATTTATTTTCATATAGTTCTTAATTATTAAAAATATAATTATAATTCATTTAATAACAAAAAATAAATTTTTATGAATATTATTTCACTAAATATTAATTGAGATCAAAATCAGACAATAAAATTGACTTAAAATATAAAAATTTAAATATACAAAATATAAGTTGTATGTATATGTATAAATAAATAATATATTAAAAACCATTTAAGTTTATTTAAAATGCACTAATAAAATTATTTTTTAGCATTAAATATAATAAATATATACATGCTTTATAAATCAATAAATACATAATAAAATGTAACGTACCAACCCGGGTTCTACACACTGGTGCCTCGAGCCAGTTTTCTATATGAGCTCAAGCGAGCCTCCAGGTATGAAAGAGGCTACCAACTAGAAGCAAGGGTAAAATATCATCTATGGGGAGACTATACGCTCTTTATAAGAGTAAAACCTCAGCCAAAAAACAATACTAACCAAAATATATAACCATAACCAGAACAATACCAGTAGTATATGATGACTGAAAAATACAACATCCAAAAATAAACAGTAGATATGCCAATACATGTAAAGGGTCAGAATAAAAAACTTAAAATAAATAAGTACACTTATAAGAGAGACCCAAAACCAAGTCTGATTCCCTGATCTGTGTTCCATCCTTACTTATCGATCTAACATAAGGCCCTTTCCTTAACATGTACTATAACCATGAAATCTATTGGGGTACTGATCAGGCAGCCTGAGTTTGGTGCGAGTACAACTCAGTAGTCCATCGCCAACAATATATAAATTAATATATAGTCAATAACTATTTATGAATTTGTATAAATTATAATGTAAAAGAAATAATGTAAATAGTTTACATTTATTCAATTACTCTTTATTTAACCACATAACTCTAGGGTTCCTTTAGACACCCAAAATCTCAATACCTACTTTGGCCCATGCCATAGTCTAAACAATCTCTATGGGAGATCACATATAAAAAACCATGACTATCACATATCATATCATTTCAATTCAAAACACAACCAATTGGAACCATGTTCCAATGCATACTCATGGGTGTAGAACATTGTTTCTAACACCCCATGCGATTTTGAAGAAGCATTCCCTTTCCAATACTCATTTTTCAACTTATCACTATGGGGTTTTGATGCAGAAAACCAATTCCCGCACACAAATATAAATGTTTATCACTTTTGGATTTTGATTTAGCAGACTATTCCCCATACCAAAATATCATTATTTGTCACTATGATCTTTTGAAGTTGTAGACCATATCCCACACACAAATGTCAAACAATCACATGTATCACAATATAAATATTTCACATGTATCACATTATCACATGCACCATTAAATAAAATTAATTAATTCACCAATTAATTAATCCTACTAAATAATTTCATATTCACATCAATCTAATAATTAATTCAACAATTAATTGATCACAAATATCTCATTAGTAAAATCAAAAATTAATTAATCACCTTAATTATGTTAATTAATTGAATAATTAATTAATCACATCAATCCCTTTAATTAATTATAAAATTAATATATCACCTCTATTTTATTAATTAATTCTATAATTAATTAATCACATAAATTCCATTAATTAATTCAACAATTTTCTAATCAAATGAATTTTATTAATTAATTCATAAATTAATTAATCACATCAACAATTGAATAATCAAAACAATAATTATTGATTAATTCAACAATTCATTAATCCAATTCAATAAATTAAATAATCATAACATTCTTTATTAATTAATTGAACAATTAATAAATTCAATTTCAAAAATCCTAACATCATCATAATTAATTCAACAATTAAATATTCCAATTCAATTAATTAAATATCCCTAATTTTACAATCCCATAATTAATTAATTTACTAGAATAATTAAATCAATTTAATTAACACAATTTAAAATTATCTAATAGAAATTCTACAATTACAGACATTAAATTTAAATCAAAACTTTCGGATTTGAATAATAAACCACCGATATTGAGTTGTTGAAGAGAGATCTGCCAACAAAAATCCCCAACTGAAATGGAAATAACTCCAAAGAATGAGATCTAGATCTGAAACCTAAATCCAAGGTCAAACGAATCAATATCCAATAACCATAGATCTACAAACATCAAAATTGAGGAAAAAATCCCTCCAAAGGATGTGAGAACATAAGATAGAGTATAAAAACTACACTACATTAGGATATATTATTGAGACAGGTGTAGATCTTCAATATAGGATTTGAATCATTAAAAAAGGAGGTTACAAGTGACTCAAAGTTGTCCCGGAGCCTCAAAAATGATATAAAAATTTTAAGCCTGATTTGGGTTGAATTAGGGCGATGTCTAGGGGTTCGTGGTTTTAAACTCAAATTTGGAGGTTAATTAAAAACCCGCACACAGTTTCCTTGATAGGTGACACATTTTTCCAATATTTTTGTATTAACCATGTGCCTCTTCTAGGAAGTGGGTGGGGGTGAAAAGTTACTCCAAAGAGGGAACATGGTTTGGAAACCCATACACGAGCTATGAGAATCCCCTCTATTTGGGTTCACAAAGTTTTTTTTGCTAGGGTACACAGTTAGGTACAACCATGCACCAAATATGAACTACCTCTCCTCCATACAAATTTCTCAAATTTCACTAAAAAATCCCCAAGAAAAAACCCAAAAAAAAAATAATCAAAATGAGAGAAAAGAGTGCCTATAAACAGGTCCAAGTCATCAGAAGAAGTCTAGATCTTAAAATATATCCACCATATAATATCTTATCCTTATGATATACTCCCATGAATCTGTAAGATTATAAGTCAAAATGATCATGCCACTAAACCATCATATCGTTTTCTATTTCCCATGTTTCCTCCCGAACAAGGCCATGCTTCCATAATCCATGAACTATTGGCTCATTCTTTCCTCACAATAATCTCTCACTACAATCCAACACACATATTACATTATCCTCAAAGGATTCATCTATCTCTCAACATCAACCACATCGATCACATGAGAAGGGTCAGGGTGATACCTATGAAGTTGGGACACATGGAAAATTTCATTCATTACACTGTATCTCCAAGGAATATCCAATAAGTATTCCATCAGCCCGGTTCTATGCATAAACTCAAATGGTTTGATGAACCTTGGATAAAAATTATGCTATCTTTATATCTTGTAGATACCCAATATAGCTGACACTTGAAGGAATACTCGATTACATATATAAGAACTCTAGGGGTTGCTGATGTTTATCAACATATGGATTATGTCTATACCGAGGTATAATGACCATCTTTCAAATCAGAAGAACCTACTCTGATGTATTCCGCATGAGACTCGATGGAAACAACTCTGACTCACTGGCCTCCATTTAGCATAGAGGTTATCCTCATGGATGAGAATAAAATTCCTCACATGGTTTCATCTGTATAATTTCATGATAACAATTTTTATATGATAACTCCACAATAGGTAGGTGCTTCTTCCAAGTCCTATCAAATTCTAGAAACATGGCCCAAGCATATCGTCTAGAACATGTATAGTAAATTTTGACTACCCATCTGTCAGTGGGTGTAATATCCTACTCAATAATACCTTTATTCCAAGATCCTTCTATAAGATATACTAAAAGCACAGAGTAAAATTTGAGTCATGATCTAAAACTATAGTGCACAGAACCCCCTACAAACGTTCTATTTCATAAACAAATAAATCTCCCAACTACACCACTAAGAAGGTATCCCATACAGGTAATAAATGTTCCACTTCTCTCAGATGGTCCAAAATCACCCAAATAACATCATTCTAATGATGTTTCCTCAGGAGAACCTCTACAAAATCTATATTAACATTATCCCACTTTCATTATGGAATAAGAAACAACTATAGTAAACCACCAGGTTTTTGATTCTCGACCTTCACCTATTGATAGGTGTAGCATCATGTCATGAACCCTACAATATCTTTTTTATGCCTTTCCACCAATACTGTATTTTTCTATTTGTAATACATTTTGGTTACACCTAGATAGAACATCAACTTTGAGGCATGAAATTCACATATAATATCTTCTCACATGCTCATGTGTAAAAACAACCCAATTCTTAACATTGATGATATCATCCTCATCTATCGACTGGTATGAAGGTGTTTCCCCACTTCAAGGATTTCCATCAAGGATAAATGTTTCAGATCCTCACACTACCTACACCTGATCTATCTCAAAAGTATATATTACACTAAAACTTATAGAAGAGTCATATTATCCTGGATCTTCTGAACTAGATATTTAATCTCGGTTATTTAATACATTATCTTCCACTAAGAACTGGGCTTCTGAACTACTTGAAAAAGTGTTTTCCAACTTAGAGAATCAACAACATGGTTTCTCCTTATGGGGAATATTCCACCTTCTAATGAAATACCATCATATGCTCAACACACCTTCACTTGCAGGGATTCAAATATCATTGAAAAAAGATATTCTTTAGGATATTGTGATTGATATATATAGTAAATTTTTCTCCAAAAATATTATTACACCAACACTTCAAACATAAACCATTATAGCTTACTTGAGGTCATGCATAGGGTAATTCCATTCATGTTGGCTCAACTGCCGTGACCCATATACCACAACTTGATCTCCCTACATCAATACTACTTCAATAACAATCTCATAAGCATAAAAACACCATATAATTCTTCCATGCCTTGGTTAGAATCAATATTGGTTCCAATTTCATGTTCTTATTCAACTCTTGGAAGTACCAATGTAATGAATTAATTCACCCTCTCTGGGATACTAGGGGCATCGTATTTACACTTCTTGGGTGATGTCATCTAAGAGGAAGGTGTGGCAGTCAACCCAAAGAATGTTTAAAAAATTGTACCATGAGAGAATCCTAAGAACATTTTCGATATCTATATATTTTTGGGGTAATAAAATAATTACAGGAGGTTCATCAAAGACATTTCTTGAGTGGAAACAAAAATTTAGGACTTTACAATGAAGGGAGTGAATTTTGAATTATTATAAGAATGTGGTAAACAAGTGTTATCATCCCAAAGAACCGAATAATTTAGTATTTAAAACTAGATACAAACATAAGTTTTACATTAAAATTTTAAAGGATAAATAAAATATAAAATCCATTTAAAACATCCACCACTCATATATTATTCCTACAAGTCATTCATAACATACATCTTCGTATCCTGGAAAAAGGAAAAACATAAAAAATGAGTGAGCTCAGATGCTCAAAAAAGGTAAAAAATATAGTGGAATATATCATAAACATAATCAATATGGCAAGTTGGATAATTTATATTGATGCCAATAAAACATAATCTTGAGAATTATATGGTAGGAATAAAAGTTTAATAAATAATTCTATATAAATAATCACATGAATCTTATTCATGAATATTCTACTAGTAAAATAATCACATGATTTATTAATTATAAATATCATAATGATGGAATTCAAAATTCCAGACATCCTAAATATACCATTATGGCCAAAACTAAGAATTATACATAAATGGGTAAGGGCTTAGGCAAAAATTATTCTAGTTTGTCTCATGAGTCATAACGATGCATCAAGGGGATATAACGTGACCACCCATCACTTACAAAGTCTAATGAATTCCTCATATGTATAGTAAAATGATATCTTTTAATCAAATTTTCCCATAAAAATTTTAAATTTTTGAATCATAATCATAGAATAAAGTATTCAAATAAAATAATTGACACATTCCTGAGAGAAATATCCTTTTTCTTTGAAAAGATGTGTTATTTTAGAAAATCATTTATATTTGTCATAAAGATCATATTTTAAAAAAATTATATTCTAGAAAATAAAAGGGAAGGACAATGAAATAATTTTTTAGGCATAAATGATGATTTTATGATGTGAAAACATGTGAAAAGTTTTTTTTTAAAATATATAAAATAGAAAATTTAGTGTCATAAAAAGAAAACTATAATAGAGTTTTTAAATCAGGAAAAGGAATAATTGTTTTTTGAAACAAAAAATGATAAACAATATTTTTTAATGGGTAAAATATTGATTTCGTTAATATATTTTGGTCTTAAAATATATTATGGATTGTACTTGAAAATGGGTAGAAATTGTAAAGTTCCCTTTAACCGGACTCACTTATCGAGATGAATTAAAAATGGAACAATATAATAAATGTATTTCCAATAAAAGAAATATTAAATTATATGGATACATGAGTTTGGAACATATAAATAGAACTTATAAGAAGTATATAAAAAGAATGAATAATTAGATTGGGGTAATTTTAGAGAAAGCTTAACATGAATGAATAATGGATGTTTGGGGAGAAACCCTTACCACTTTGAAAGAAATCGAACCATATGCCCCATAAAGTCAGTGATCATCAAATATAACCTTTAATAACATGATGATAAATATATTTATGATATGATACACCAATTATAAATATACATACACCACACACAACATATAAGTAGTGAATAAGGCATTTCTCATCGATATATAAGTGAGATGAGAAAAGCCTTACCTTATGACCGAAAGCGTTTTACACTTAAACATAACATCCTGGATAATGAAATTAGAATAATTAATAATTTAATTAAGTACCTATTAAAAATTTATTTTATTTATTATAATTTTATTATGTTCATTTATGACATTTTAGATGAGTTATGAGATACATTCCGTCTATTGAGAGTGTTTATTTTCTTGGTTTTCAAGATTGGTTCACTTGTATACATATACAAAAGATCATGTATAATGCGAATAGTTATCCAGAATTGAAATTATATGTTATTAATTAAATTAAATAATATTTAATTATTATATAAATAATTTGTTTATTTTGGGTAAGGATGATTCATTACATATGATGCTAGTGATAATCGTTTAGATTATTTTGGCGGTGATTCGATCATCACATACTAGTTTTGTTTAATTAATTAATATTATGTATATATACTGGTTATAGAACATTATAAAAGATTTAATACATATATCATAACCTATTTTAACCATTAAATGGTTTTATGGACAATATTAAAAATTATTTGAAAAAAAAACAGGTCGTCCATGAAGGTGGTAAATCATCACCTTAGTGACGATGTTTTCGTCTTTAGAATAAAACAAAGAGGAGGAGATAATTGATGATGTATTATTCCATAAAAATAATAAAGTTACAATATTTAAAAGATACTAGAGTTATCATGACACTTTTTAAAAGGGAGGTGAGTATAAGGTAGTAAAAGAAAATAACATGAAAAGAAATTAAAAGAAAATGGTAGAGGGTTTTTCGTCTTGAACTTATTCTCCTTGAGAACATCCTTAGGGAAATAATATTGATGTTTTATTGTGGTGAAGGGATTATAGAAGTTGTGAGAGAGGTTTTTGAGAGGTTTTTTAATAAATTGGACAAGCTTCATGACTTTAGAGGTGTGAGGAGAAGAGGTGTTGAGAGCTGGTATTTATAGTGGAGGAGAGGGACATTTTTTGAATATTTTATTCATTTGTTTATTATTTTGGATGAAGAATATGAATAGTTTGATAATTATCACTTAATATATTAATATAATTAGGGATAGTTTATTATTATGATATTATATAATACATGAATTATATATGACCCAATAATTCATGTATTTAATAAATACCGTAAATTGTTGAATTTTATTATTCACCAAAAATCATGTTTTTTTGAGAAATCCCAAAAATTAACCCTAACCATTTATACATGTTTATAATTAAAAAAATAACTCTATTTTATGAAAATAATTTTCAATAGAAGATAAATTTAATTTTTAATTAAAATGATCATTTATTCAAAAAATACTGATTTTAAAATTTTAACTAATTTTTTTGCCTTTGGAAAATTAAGTAAGGTATCATAAAATTATAATATAATCACAAAAATAAATATATTAATTTATGAAACTATTTTTGTATTATTAATTTTTATTTAAATCATTATATTAATTTTAAAATTTTAAATTAAAATTTATGTTTCACCAAAACACGAACAATTAATTTATCATTTATAAAACATTTATTTACTTATTTCATGATATAAATATATTATATTATCCTTCATAATATAACTAAAATCTATTAATATATTAATAGGTTAGGTTAATATTCATATCATTAATATACTATTAATATATGGAATGTGAAATTTTCATAAAAATCATGATTTTTCACCATTTATTGGAAAATAATTTTTTTAGAAAATACAAAAATTTCAATATATTATAATTTTGACATTATGATTTTAAAAATGATGTTTATTTTTTCATAATAATTAATAAAAGGGTCAATATTTAGTTTTAAAACATGTTTGTGATTAAAAGGTGGTAAATATACCTTTAGAAAAATATATCTTTTTAATGTGTAAAATTTGATTCATTGTTATCTTATGCATATAAAATAATTTGGATGAAAGAAACCACATTTTATTAAATATATTTTATATAAATTTAATTAATAATATTAATTCCCTACATTTTTATAGCTATCTTATAACAAACATTTTAAAATAACGATATTTAATTGTATGTCATTGTTCCTTTATGCTTGGTGTTTTGTGAAACCTATGTTTTCGAAGAAATTAAATTAAAAAAGATACACACCATAAAATCACAAGGTTTTAAATTCTCACCTAATATAATAAATTTGGCTTTCTCAATTTAAAATTTCACTTCAAAAATAAAAAGTTCATACTTCAAAATTCTTTTTCAGAAACGAACATTAGAAATAGGGTTAATAAAATATCCTCTTAAAAAGAGGGGAAGGGAAATTCAGAGGTTTCCAAAAAATTAGGAATTTAAATAGGATAAAATCCATGAGAAGTTAAAATATAAACATGGAATAGTAATATAACTATATGTTTTTACAAATAGTGACAGAGAACATGGTTATTAGAATGTTAACCATCAAAAATCTATAAATATGTGATCTATTAAAAGGTATTAAATTTCTCATAATTAAAGTACATATATAATTTTTTTGTTACAAAATATTTTCCCTAGAGTTGAGGGATTATTTTAATATTCATATAATCGCCTGAGAAAATAAATTTACTTGATTACATTCCATTTCATAAGCATAATATCATCATTTGGTTGTGATTTCATCTATATTCTGTTCATTCCTTACACATGGAAAAGAATGTTCAAGATGAAATTTTCTTGCCTGATGAACTTTTATTGGATCATATGGTTCTTATGTCATTCCTTCGACCTTTACATTTTTAGTGAAACCAAGAAGGCTAAAATAATTTATTAATGGACAATAATTTTCAAATTTTAACAAGATATGTTCCACAAGTAGTTAATCTTATGGATCGTCTAAAACATGTCTATCCACATACAAAGAAAAAAAATTTAGGAAGAAGGTCACTATATTTCCATAATCTACTTAACATAAGATTCAAATAATAAGGTATATTTTATTTTCAAATACCAAATATATGAGTACCATAATTTCCTCTAAACTTTTATGAAACATGCATACTTTCAATAGTAAAATACAATATTATTGAATATATTTCTTAATTACAAACATCAAATAATTCTAGCATAATGTAAACCATCAGATTAGTAACCCCATTCATGGTCACCGTTGTTATCCCATAAAAATATATTTATTATTATCTCAACATCAATAAAATATTTAGGGTTATATTTTCCAAGTAATATGTTTTTAGGATGATCAACTTATAACAAAATCACTTCTCTTGATTACTAGTGGAATTTGTCACATGCTTCAAATTTCTTAATGAATTTGTACTATAGTAAAATTATTGTATATATCGTGATTCTTATAAACAAAGAATTATAGATAAAATGATAAAATATCATAATTCTTTAATCAAAACGCAAGAATTTTAATAACAACTTTTCATCTATTGTAGTAGCATAATCTTGACCATGACCCGTTATCATATTTTTGTGTATATTCCTTTAATTATTGGGATATTGATTTGTGTAGTGTCCCATATCCTTATAATTGAAGAACTGAACATTTAAAAAATATTTCCCTTACTTAATATCTTGATATTTGTGGAATTTTTCTTCACACTTGAAGCAAATTACTTTTCCTCTTAAGAAAATTACAAGGTATTTCCTACCACAATTATAAAATATTGGAAAATACTTATTTACCATCTTCCTTTTATCTATCTTTTCCCCAAATATCCTCTTATTCTTTTTATTCCCTTTAATGTCACAAGAATTGGATAATTATTTCTATATCTTGTTACAACATGATATTATTTTATCATATGATGAGAATATATGGGAGACTAATTCCCTTTGAAAGTACACCTTAAACCCATAAAAGAAATGATATTTCTTACCCTTTGAATTTTGTATATTGATGTCATTCCCATTACTTATTCTAGGCCCCAATTATAAACAATGACACACACTATATTAGATCATAAAATTTTAAAACATTATTTGTAAAAAAAACTATTGAACTACTTAACATAAATTGAAAAAGTTATGCATAACTAATCTCATAATAACAAACATTGTTTATATGGGGACATAATTATTTTTAAATCCTTCATAATGGTTTGTAAATAAAGTTTTAATTATCCCAATCATATCCCATGGGAGTGTCAAACTAGGTGTGTAGTAAGGCCTTTTGTCATGTACTAGGTTACTTCGCTCATGCTTGATGCACCATGTCAGAGTTGTTACCCTTAGGTACTTCTATTCCAGAACCATTCCCACTTGTAGTATCCAGAAATTTATTTATTTTTTAGGATCACCCACATAATCTCTAACTTAAAAAAATTCTAGTATTTTATTATATGATTATGCTCAAATTATATCTTAGGATTATGTTACTTAATCTATGTTTTCTAAATCTAGTTTCCAAGGTTTCTACTAAAATTTCTCTTATACCAACTGTAAATACTCCGACCCGAGTAGCCTAGAGCTAGTGCCTTAATTCATTACATTGGTGCTATGAACAATTTTTCTCATCCCAATGGACTGAATAGTTTAGTGGATTTTGAAAAATTGATACAGACATAAGTTTTACATTACAAATTGAAATGAAATACACAATACAAAAACTACTTTAGAAATATCCCTTACTCCTAGATTATGCTTTCAAGTCATTCATAATGTATATCTTTGCATCCTAGGGAAAAATTAAACATTAGAAAGAGGTGATCTCAGATGACCAGTAAGGGTAAAAAATACAATAGACTCTATCAAAAATATAAATAACGAGGTAAGGTGAATAACTGAAAATCATGCTAATAAAACATAATAAGAAGAATAATATGGCATGGATAAAAGCTAAATAAATAAATACATATAAATAATCACATGAAACTCAACCGTGGATATTCTACTAGTCGAATAATCACATGATTTATCAATTACTGATATCATAATGAGGTAATGCATAATTAAGGACAAAATAAACATTCTTAGAAGGCTACAACCAATAATTATACATAAATGGGTAATACCTCATCCAAAACACATTCTAGTTTGTCTTAGGAGACATACCGATGCATCAAGGGGATTTAACATGCCCCACCCATCACTTACTATGTAAAATTCATTCCTCATATGTCTTGTAAAAATGTATCTTTAAATAAAAGTGTACTGTATAAAATTGAAACGATAGAATCATAATCATATATTAAATTACTCTAATAAAATTACTGAGAAATTCTTGAAAGAAAGACCCTTTTTCTTTAAAAAGAATAGCTATTTTAGAAAATCACTTATATTTTTCATAAAAATCAGATTATAAACATGTATATCCTATAAAATTGAATTTAAGCACAATTAAATTATTTTTTTTAGGAAAACATGATGTCTATCTGAAGTGAAAGTAAATAAAAAACATTTTTTTTAAGAATCTTTTGAAAAGATACTCTTTAGTGCGATAAAATGAAAAATTTAAAAGTGTTTTTAAAATGGGAAGAGGAATAATTGTTTTCATAAGAAAAGAAATGATAAAATATTATTTTTAGGATATTAAGAGTGATTTAATAAAAATATTTATGGATTAAAATATATTATGGAATTTAGTTTCAAATTGGTAAGAAATTGGAAGGTTCCCTTAAACTGGGATTTCTTATGAGGAGGAATTGTAATGGGAACCTTATAAAAAATTTATTTAAAATAAATGAAATATTACATGATCCAGATACATGATTTTGGAACATATAAAATGATTTTTTAAGAAGTATATAAAAATAAAAAATAACTAAATTTGGGTAATTAGAGAAAAATCATAACCTAAATGAAAAATGAATATTCGTGGAGAAACCCTTACAACTTTACAAACAGTCAAACCATATACCCCATAAAGTCAATTATAATCAAATAGTACATTTAATATCATGACTATATAGAGATTTAAGATATGATAAATCAATATTCTATATACATACACCACACACAAGATATAAGTGGTGAATAAGGTATATCTCACCGAAATTAAAGAGAGATGAGAAATGCCTTACCTTCTTTACAAAAGCGTTATGAACTTGTACTTAAAATCAGGGATAATGAAATTAGAATCATTAATAATTTAATTCAGAACATATTAAAATGTATTTTATTTATTTATACTTATAGTTTTTGTAACATATATTTTATCCTATTATGATTTTATAATATATACTTTATATTTATATCCAATATAATTTTTACCAAAAAATCCAGCTGTCTCAGGAAATTATGAAAAACCCATAATCCACAAATTTCAACACGGTGATTGCAAAAATAATATTTATTTTATTAAAATAATTCTGTAAATATGTTTAATTTTATATTTTAAATCAGTTCTCTATTTTTATTAAAAAAATATGGTTTTTTTGCAATTATCACACTTTTTGAGCTTCATATAAATTACATTTGACTTCATAAAATTACATTATAATTTATATTCCGATAAACATTATTCAATAAAATTTTTTTTGTTAATATAAAATTTATTAAAAAAATTATTGAATTGATAAAAAAGTGTGTCTTGAATGAAACTATATATTTCATAAAAATAAAATTTGTGTTTCATCATATCAAAATATAAAATTTATGAAATTGATTATTTAATGATTTATAATATAATAATATAAAAGAATAAATATAATATTTATTTTATTAAAAATAAAAATATTAAAATTCATACTATTAGGGTTAAGATACAGAAGACCATATTACACCTATGTATTCCCAAAATGTAATGTGTGAGATGGTGACACATTCTAGGGGTGGTTAAAAAAATAGGTCTTGGGACCTGATCCTGATAAGTTTGAACTTCTCCCAAAAATGGATTCTACCATGGATTAGTTGTTGATTCTAATCTTCGGATAAGTCAACCATAAATCCATGTTATTTCATCTCTCTTAGAAGTGTTGATAAATAGGCTTCATAGGTTAATATCATACCGTTCTAGGCCATCACATCTACCATATTTGTCAATTGGAATTTAGTAACACTTATTATATACTTATGATAATGGGAATTGTACAATGTCTATATTATCAATAGTTTATAATAAATAATAATATATAGATCTATATTCACATAATTTCTAATGATCTAAAATAACAAAACTAGTTCTTTTTGTTTTTATACTTCATTACTTAATAAATAATTTATTCATTTCAAAAAGGAAATTTTATTTATAAAACTCTAGGTCGTTACATTCTCCCCCAATTCAAAAATTTAACTATCAAAATTTTATTTCATAAACTAAAATTGACAATGGTAATTCAATTTAACTTCTTCTTCTAGTTACCATATTTCTTCCTAAAAATTTTATTTCCACCATAATACTATATGTAGGTGAGTTTTATGGTTTCATATAATTTTTTTCTCAATGATCTAAGATCCTAACTGACAGTTCCTTATATGAAAGATCATTTTCCAAGGATACCAACTTTTTGATTAGAACATGTTAGGGGTTTGGTCTGTACTTAGACAAGATGTATAAAACGAGAAGATTATGTACATGATATAGGTTAGTTGGGGGGTGTTATTTGAGAGAAAACCCCTATGATTAAATCAAGGATATATAATTTTCCAATTTGTCTTTGACCAAACATTACTTTTTTACCCAAGTACTTCATTTTTTTTCCACAAAAAATCATATGGGAAGACATTATTTCCAACCACAAATGCTAGATCGGATTTATGATTTTATGAACTAGGTTTCTATCAATATTATAGATATTTCATATGATATTGAATTTTTTTGAACTTATCCTTCATCACTTAGACAAGATAAAGTCCCATATGCTATTACTCTCCATTATCATCCAAACAGGTTGGATTCTAACACCTCTTCCCATACAAATCCTCATAAGGTTCTATTTGAATGCTTCAATATATGTTATCGTAATATAGGAAGTCAACTAGGTGATGGTGTTGATTCAAAAATCCTTGAAAATCAATTGAACATGATATCAATATATTTTATAGAGTTTTAATGGTTAACTAAAACTAAACATCTTTATGTGGATGATAAGATGTATTGATACAAAAATATATATAAGAACATGCTAAAGGATTCTACTAAATATCAAGTTAACCATATAATCTTATTTGATACAATGAAGAGTTGAACTCCAAAGAGAATTACAACATCCCTTATGTATATCATCGAGGGTTGGTCAAGAAAGAAGTCTTCCTTTATAGAGATGGAATGTGCTGACTTGGTAAGATGGTAGAATACCACACAAAATAGTGTTATTGCTTTTATATGTCATAGAAATTCAAATAATTAAATCTATGGTTATATTTTCCCATTTCCATAAATTCATGGTAAATGGTTTCATCAAACACTTTGGATTCTATTATTCAACAATTACCTATTGGCAATCCTAGAATTGAGATAAAAATTCTGCAGTATCCCTTTTCATATTATCCATTAAGATGTTTGGATTTAGATATATATACATCTAAATACTTCCTGGATGAATAAATAAAGATGAGGTATGTGCATAATTTAGATACTCCCTCTTTAGTACCAGTTTTAAAGGAAAAATATACTAGTTCCAAATCATAAAACTCCATCTTTAATAATGTTACACTCCAAAATATTTTCTATAATTTTCTATATCACAATATCATATCTATGGTCCTCCTTGATCCTATCAAGAATGTATGGTCTAGATGTTATTTGATTAATGAATTATGAATTTCCTTTTATTATTACCATGTAAATACACTTCATGTCCAAGAATATTGGATCCATTGCAGTCCTCATTATGGATAGGTCTGCAACATCATTTATACTCAAAGCAAATTATACTTTCTTAATCTTAAAGGAATTGTAATGGATTTAAAATTCATAATCCTTGATCATATCCTACCACAACCATTAGTTCATATTGATATCTTTTTATGTGAATATATAAACGAGTCTTTTTTAATTCATATATATGTCACACTTCTCCAAATAGAGATAATGTCACCAAATATTTTGTGTGAATATCATTGTAGCCAATTATATATCATGCACTGGATTGTTCTACTCATGGATTAGTAATTGGATTAAAGAATAGGCTATTATATTTTCATATTAAATGAGTGAAAAACTAATACATTTTTAGATGTATGTATGTAGATCATAAATCCTTCCCTTATGGTGGGTAATATGAGTACATGAGTAATTATTACATTCTTCATTATCAATTTAAAGCACTTTTAACAATTACCAGCCTTGAAAAACATTACTCCTTCTTTATTTAGCTTAGTTATTGGGATTGAAAATCACATGAAGTTTCTCAAAAATAAATTATTTTACCTAGATAATCCACAAAACTATAGGTTTTATTTTTAGATATTGGTCATATCCATTCTATATTTGCATATATTTTTAAGGATAAAAAATATCCCTTTGCTGGTTATAATAAGCCCTAGAAATTTTACATATTATATCCAAAAATCATATTTTTTTAGTTTACATAAAATTATTCATTCATTATTTTTTTCAGTACATCACACAAATTCCCATAATGATCCTCCTTGATTTTTGAGTAGATAAGAATATCATCAACAAAGTCTACCCAAAATTTATCTAGGTAATCCCTAAAGACTATACACATCAAATAAATCAATATAGTTGGAGTGATAATGAGTTTAAATGTAATCACTATGACATTGTGGGACCTATAACTTGTACAAAAATTAGTATTGGGTATATCCCTCCCTCACCTTTACTTGATAATATCCCAAAATGAAGATCCACCTCGCTGAATTATTGGACTGTAGAAGACTGAATGAATAAGTCGTCAATCTGTGGTAGTGAATACTTTCTCCCAATAACAATCTTATTGATCTCATGATAATCAATAAAAAGTTTCATTGACCCATCATTATTCTTAATAAAAAGGATTGCATCACCCCATAGCGAATCACTTGGTCATACAAACCCTTTATCTATATTCTCCTATAGTTTTTTCTTCTTCAAATTTATGTTCAATAGTGTAAATTTTATATATAGATTCCTAAATATTAGAAATCATCTAGGTATATGTTTGATTGATAAATAAACCTATTAACTATGTGGAAGACCAAAAAATTCTTCTGAAAACACATCAGTGTATTCCATTACAATGGTTATGTCATCAAGGATGATATTTTCCTTAGACTTAATCATTTGAGCCAGATACACTTTCTCAAAATGAAATAATATCTACGAAAGATAATATGATACCAAAAGAGATTAATACTCCTCCTTGTACTTATATAGAATCAGATGGAGATTTATGATACATAGGGTTGATTTCTTCTATCAGAAATTTATGTTGGCTTTACAAAATATAATCTTATCCATTCAAATATTACATCAAATTCCACTAAATGATGCATGATAATGATCTCTAGGATGTTCATATGAAAAATATGGATAAGGGATATGTTATATACTTAGGGTGTGATTATTTAACCATTTTCTATTTTAAAAAATAACATAACATCCATGTTTTGAGATTATGTTTGAGTAATTATACTAAACTTGTGTGATATGAAAGAATGTGTTGAAAAAGGATAAAATAATACATTACCTATTATTAAATGAAGAACTAGTGAACAAGTAATTAGATCATTTTCCAAATACACATTAGTAAATGTGATGGCATAAACTTGACATTGATCACCAATAAATAAAGGCTGTTGGGGTCAGTTGTCGTCCAAAACCCTTGGATTCATGAGTTGATTCACATAGTGTCCCTATTATTTATAGTTTAAATATTTTACAATATGATGAATATTTATTGGAGAATTAATTTCTTCCATAATATTGGTGGGTTTATCATATCAGAATTATCTATCTAGGAACCCTTACTTACTACTCTTAAATTATTTCTATATCCATATAAGTAAATATCTAGGATGCATCTTCTCATATTTTTGATTAGTGGGATGTTGGAATCTGTTCTCTAAGGATATTTCTCCATCATACCACAAGAATTAAAATTTATTTTCCAATTCCTACATCCAGACCCATGATAACCTTGAGATTTACTAATCTCTATTTTAATTTTGAGGTAAACTCATACAATTTGATCATAGTTTTCAAATACTTGAATATATAATTCATTTTATAAAGTCATATTAAGACCACCAAATAAGTTATAAAATGTACTTTTAGGGGAGATGAAAAAATTGAAGGCATATCATGAATGTCTTATGAACTATTCTCAAAAACCACAATGGATTCATAATCCCTTTTCTTGTGGCTAATAAAATCAATCTCAATATTAAATTAGAGAGTGAAGGGGAAATATTTATTGAAAAAT
Organism: Viscum album; assembly: GCA_963277665.1. Classification (NCBI taxonomy): domain Eukaryota; kingdom Viridiplantae; phylum Streptophyta; class Magnoliopsida; order Santalales; family Viscaceae; genus Viscum; species Viscum album. Next base: position 1,540,708,286 of record OY728161.1, on the reverse strand, counting down.
ATTATCTGGAATTATTTCAACCTCTTCACATCAATAACTTCCCCAAGACCTTTAGTTTTGATCAATGTTCATCATTGATTAGATTCTGCTTCCATCTGATAAATAGATAACATAAATGTCTCGTTTATAGTGTATTAAATGATGGAGAATATAAATTCAATGTAGCTAATCCATTTTCCATGAATAAGATATTTGAATATCCAATGAATTATAGATCAATTTGTTGTATTAATGTCTCAAATTGAACTTGATCTTTATTTGGGGATGTGTGTTTTCCCACCATTTCATGATTGTATTTAAAACATGATATAATTGAGAATGTATCATTATGAATTTCTCAATTATTTCTATCATTGATTTTTGAATCTCATTTTGTTATTATTTACATTTATCCTAACATTTGTTTGACTTAATTTCTCATATTTCTAGCCATTGACCAAAAAATTAAAGGGAAAATTAGGGTTAATAATTTTCATGATACTAAAAGAATAAAAGGAAAACTTTTAACATATAAAGGATAACTAAAAAATGAAATATATTCCATAACTTATGAATTTTTATGTTTCAGTCTATGTTTTCCATTAAATATTTCCCAACATAAAATTTTATTTGAATTTTTTTCCCATCATAATGGTTAATAATGTTCTTGTGAATTTACCAAATAATATCTTTCAAGAGTGTTAGAATTGGTTTATTGTAAGGAATTTTTTTCATACACTAAGTGATAATCAAGTCAAACCCAATGTTTCCTTTTGGGAGTTATTACCCCATGGTAAAACTATGTTACCACTACATCAAATTGTAGTTTCCAAATAATGATTTGATTTATTTGAAACCAGTTTCTATATACATTACCATAATTTAGTGACATTTATTATATTTATTCTTAATATTAATTATTTCACTAAATTTCCCTAGTCCAAATTCCCAAAATAACTAGGATTTCCCCTAATTCCAAATATGAAAACCCATTTCTTTATTATACCATAATATCTAGTTTTTTACATTAGAAAAACATAATACATTTCAAAGAGATCAAGAGGCCTAGTGTATTTGTGAAATTATATACATAACATAATAAAATGATATAAGTATTCAAATTTATTTTTGAAACTTCTCAATATTCCCATAATATCAATTGATCTTCTAAAACAACATGGTATAACTTGGGGATGTATATAAGAAATCGATGAGATATACATACCACAAAGAGAATAATAAAAGTATAGTGTCACAAAATTGATCTGATCTCCATAGAAAATGGAACTATACCTTTTCTGTGGAGAGTCTCGAGGGGCGTTACCTATCCCCATGGGCTGGAACAAGTGACTGGGTATCATAAATAAATCTTTGGGACCAATTTAACCGAGTTTAGAAACATAAAAATACTAATAATAATCAATAAAACAAATCTTAAAAATCACACAAAACTAGTCTTAGAAACAATTTAGAATCGAATTAAATAGTTTTAAACAAATAATAAGATGTCCACAACAAAATGGGAGCAGCAATTCCAACTAAAAAACCCCCAAACGGAAAGGGGACATCTACCTCAAGCCATCGTCATAACACCACACCAAGGAAGGAAGTTAACAACCTGAATCACCCTCTAAAAGGTCTTTCTCTTACTTGTTTCAAACATTACCAAGTCTACCTACACCCAAAGGTTAAATTGGGGTGTGAGCCTAATCCCAATAGGATTCCACCCAAAAATATTCAATATAATAAACATTTTTGGAAAAAAATCATGCAATTTTATATAAATAAGAAATGATAGAACAATTTATAAAAGGTGAAACTTTTTAAAAAAATATTTCAAGAGGGAAACATTGAAGAATGTAAACATTTAAATAAAACACACATGCTACTTAATTTTCCAACAAAACAAACTATATTCCAATGGTATGTACAATATAGCCAATGGGAACTAGATATAAGGAGGCCCCTATGCACTAACTAGCTGTGGGGCCCTTGGTACATCCTATATAAATATAAAAGTATCCATAACCAATAACCTTCTCATGCATGTGATAGTAGGTGGGGAAACCATAATGGCCTAGTAGTACCCAAATATTATCAAATTATAGTTAGTTTTTTCAAAATAAATATTGGTTAGTGAAACTGGGGTGAGGCCACTAACTGATTTATAACACACTAGTCCTAGTCCACCCACATATATACTCAGTTTTCTCTCTTTGTACTAAAACAAATTCTACCTATTATAAAATACAATTTTTACACGAAAATACAATTTATTAATCATTATCACACCAAAAAGTACCAACCATGTTCTTTAACACTTTTTGTAACTCAATAAACCATTCAAAATTTTCATACAACAATTTCAAGAATTAAAAAAATTATTTGAACAAAAAACCCTTTAAAAAAACCTCTTTCTAGGCCAAATTAACCCCAATACCATACCAAAATAGAATTTTAAGCCCTGTAATCATTTGATAAACCACTTTAATATATTATAAAATTCCCTCAAATGATACCACATGAGTTACATAAGAAAAACACACAATTTCAAGAATAAAATGAAACTTTAGAATCCAACACTTAACCAATTCTATCAAAAATGATTTTCAAACCATAGAAAATTTGTAATAAACATGACAGGAAGGTCAATTAATAAAATCTAACTCATTGAAGAATTCTTACACATGGAACCACATACCTTATATTTCAAAAACCCCAAATAATTATGAAAAAATTCAAATGTACCACAACCACACAAAAAAGTGAATGAAAGAGAACCCTAATCCAAAATATTGAACCAATACACTCAATATTAAACCATAGGTATGAAACATTAGCTTCTGGAATTTTAAAACATCAATAAGGATGAGTAAAACCCTAAATAGAAGGATGAAAAACAAAGGGGGAATCACTTACCTGAAGAATATTGAATTTTCCCCACCAAAAAACCCTTCAAAAATGAGTTGAAACAGAGATTAAGAGAGCTTGGAAGAATTACATTGATTATAGTGTCAATTAGGGAAATAAAGGGGTGGATTAGATTTATTTTTGGAAGGTAAAAATTGTAAAAATCTATATTTTTACACATGGAAATTGTTAAGGGTTTTTCTGCATGATTTAGTAAACTGTTCGGGAAAACTGTGTAGCCTATTATGTAAAAAAACCCTAATATTCTTCCAAATTTCAAGGGGGAACCAAAGGGAAACCAATAGGTAAATACAGAACAAGAATGGAAGAGAAAAATACCTGAAAATAAGGATAATTATGTGACAATTCTCTCTATTATGAAAACATTCAACCCTGAAAATTAAACCCAAAGCTTGATCAGAAAATAGGAAAGAGTACTCTTTCTCCACCCAAAAATTCCACTCCCCATTCTTGTGTACGTTATTCCCATTCTTCAAAAAGACCTATACTAGTGGAATAGAATTTTCTCAAAGAAACTTATTTTGGGAATCCACTTTTCACACCGGTCGTTCAAATGTTGATAAATCGGTCTCTATCACTAAATCATCCCAATTCAACATGTGGGATAGATATAGGGTGTAATTATTCAATTGGGAGACATGGAATACATCATGAATGGATGTAAACTGAGAAGGTAAGGCTAAGTGATATTCCACCTTCCCAATCCACTCGTTGATCTCAAAAGGGATGAAATACATTGGCATCAACATTACCTGTTATCCTAATTGATGATGAACCAAATGAGGGTCCACCTTAAAGAACCCTCTATTACCCATAGAGAACTAAATATCTTTACACCTCTGATCATAATATGATTTTTGGAAACTTTGAGCTCTCAATGACCACTATTTGATCAACATGACCTTCTCAAATGTCTCTAGCACAAGGCTTGGCCCCAATAGTGAGGTCTCACCAACCTCATCCCAACACATGGGAGACTGACAAGGCCGACCATATAGTTCCCCAAAACAATACATTCAAATATAGGAATCATAACTGTTATTATAAAAAAAATCTACCAATCCCAAATGGCTATCCCAAGATCCTCCAAAATATAAAACACATGCATGAAACAAATCTTCCATAATTTTATTTGCCCGCTTTGTTTGACTATCCATTTGAGGATATTATTTTCTGATCAACTCAATCTATGACCCTAAGTCCTTATTAAGGCCTTCCAAAAACCAAGAGGTAAAACATGTGTCTCCATCTAAGAAAACTACCAAGGTCACAACATGAAACCTTACCACCTCATGAATATATAGTCTGAATAACTCATCCAATTTGACTATAACTCTGATCATAATATAGTGGGATTATTTGGTTAGATGATCAATTAGTACCCAAATTTCATTCTTACCCAAAGGTGTACAAGAAATGACAACAATGAAATAAATGGAGACCTCATCCCACTTCCAGGTAGGAATGAGAAGGACTGATGAAAACCATAGGGCCTTTGAGGCTCTTCTTTTATTTCGTGACATATATAGCTTACCAAAAAAAAGTTAGCTATGTCGTGTATTATAAATGAAAATTAGAACTACCAGAGAACTTAATAATACATTTTGGTATCCAAAAGATGAACGAACCACTGATATTGGGGGCTATATTTCATCACCACCTTCCTAAGAGACAATAGAACCAATAAACTAGCCTTGAAGAAGAATATTCCCTCGAGAGATGAATACCAATCAGAAGATGTCTCCACACCATGGAGAAATTGCATCGATTGCAAACATATCTCATCACTATGCTTCTCCCACCGAATCAAATACAAATGAGGAGTCAAATGTACACTTTCCAGAAAAGTCCCTCTACTGTGCTGCTTGGTCTTTACATACATCTAGGAAAAACCCTCATTTAGAATCCACTCATCATTGGACTTACTCAAACCTTGCACTAACACTTTTCTACTTAAGGAATCAGCTACCACATTACCCTTTCCCGAGGTATAAATGATGTCAAAGTCATACCCCTACGTATATTTGATCCATTGACGCTGTTTCAAATAGAGATCCTTCTGTGAGAAGATGTAGGCCAAGATCATATGATCTGAGTAGACCAAAAACATCTCCACAATGAGGTAGTAATGCCAAGTATTCATATCATGAATCACAACCGCTAAATCAATGTTATGGGTTGGGTAATTCTTCTCACGTGGATTTATTTGGGGAGATCCATATGCCACCACATGATCATCCTACATAAGCAAACACCCAAGCCCCATACTTGAAGCATTTCAATACACCATGTAGCCCTTTCCAGATACCAGAAAGATACACATGGGGTAGTCAACTATTTCTTCCACTCCTCGAAGGATGCCTGGAATTTTAGGCCCCATTAAAAATACCCCCTTTCTGGGTGAGTCCGATGATGGCCAAAGAAATCCAAGAGAAATCCTGTTCAAACCAAATGTAGTAACCTGCCAGTATGAGGAATCTTCTAATCTCAAACACATTATTCGGCTGCTCCCATGAAATAACTGAACTAATCTTCTCAAGGTCCACTAAAAACCCTTATTCTGAGATAACATTACCAAAAAAATCACCTCCTTAATCTAGAAATTGAACTTTCACACCTTTTCAAAAAGGTAATGATCCCGAAGAGTTCCCAACATGATCCTCAAGTGATGATCATGATATTCCTCAAATACAGAGTAAAATAGGATGTCAACCATGAATACTAAAACGAAATAGTTGAGACATTGGTGGAACACCCTTTTCATGAGTTCCATAAATAACACTGTAGCATTTGTCAATCCAAAAGGCATGACCAATTACTCAATGTGGTAATAACTTCTTCGGAAGGCTGTCTTTGGGATATCTGCCTCTCTCACCCTTGCATGGTTATAACCCGAACACAAGTTTATCGAGGAAAAATAATTTTACCCCTTCAACTGATCAAACATGTCATCTATTCGGGGGGAAAAGATATTTTTTTGTTGTTTAACGTATTTATCTTTCAGTAGTCAATACACAACCAGATAGACCCATTGACAATCTTCACAAAAAGAACAGTAGCGACCCAAGGAGAGATTCTCTAGAAAATGAATCCTTTGGATTCAAAATTTTCCAGATGTATCTTTAATTCCCTCAACTCAGTGGGGGATATACTATATGGGTAAATAGATATCAACTGTGTTCTCGGTGAGAAATCAATCGAGGAATTCACATCCTACTCTGGGGAAAATCCTGAAAAATCATCTAGAAATATCTATGAGAACTCATCCAATAAATTAGGTAATCCACCCTCAGGAGTAATACCATATTCCTCTAGCATGAAAGATGATAATAGGAAGACAAGATTTACCAACTCTAGGAGTAGAGGTCCCACACAACCCGACTAAGGATCTCATTACCCAAGAAACACTTGTGGACTGCCATCTAGTGCCATGAAGCACACCCGCTGCCTATAGAAATCGATATGTGCTTGAAAGTGAAATATCAAATGCATGATGAGTATTATGTCAAAATGGTCTATATCTAAGACCTGGAGGTCCCACTCCATATCAACCCCGGACATGCTAACCACACATGATGGGAACCTGAGACATTGTTCCTTCTTCTTACCCAAAGGAATCACCAACTACATCTCAAAGGACATAAACTCGGTGGGAGAAATCAATATGTTCACAAGAAGGGTGAAGATAAATGAAACAATGGAACTAATATAAAAGAGAATATAAGACTAAAAACATGCAATCAATATGGTACCTAGAACTGTTGAAGTCCCTTCATCTGATCCCAATGGTTCTTAATCCACAACATAAATATTCCTAATCTATTCCTGAGAATGGACACTCTCCTATGGCTCTGCCCTGAACTGGATATGCCCAAAAGATGATCTGAGCTTGCTACCATAGTCACCAAACTAATATCTCATGATCCTAGATGGATCTGACAGAACTGACACCCACCTAGATTCCACATATCCTACTGAACTCAGGAGTGGACATGTCACCTTTCAAAATTGCTACAAGTGACCCATAACTCCAAACTGATAATAAGGACATAGAGATGATGTACATGGAGGTCGACTGTTCCCTAACCTCCCTCACTAATGGCAAACAATGGACCGTGAATCATAAGATACAAATGAAAACTTCCTAGGATTATGGCATGAACTACCACCTCCCTTCATCCCCTATTCCTCTCACTTCATTTTCTTCTCCGATAAACTACCACTACCCATCATTGACACTACGCCATAGAAATAAGACTTTCCATTATGATCAATATTGACCATGAAATCATGATTGACCACCTAATCATAATTTCCCATATTAGACAACAAGAATTGAATGTAAATTTTTGATTGCAACCCCTTATCAAACTTCTAAGATTTCATAGATTCATTAGAAAAAATCTCAGGTGTGTACCTAAATGTCTCAAAAAAATGGTTAGTGTATTCCATTTCTAACTGATGTCCCTGGGAAATATCCATGAACTCCTAGAATTTGGAATAGGTGAGGACCTTGAGATAAAATTTCTCCTTGAAGGTGTTCTTGAAATCCTTTCAGCTTATCTGCTTGTGCTTCCTGGTCTGAATCAATGATTCCCACCACATGATATTGGGACCCTCAAGAAGAAATGAGGCACATTTCAACCTAACCTTCTCATGTGTGTTAAAAAACTCAAACACCCTCTCAATTATCATGATCCACTCTTATTCTCTCGGCGGCTCACCATTGCCTCAAAAAGTTGAAGGCTTTATCTTGAGAAGATCCTAAGATTGGTCATTCCTAGGACTAGGTTAATCATATTCAACTAGAGTAAGAACATGACCCAATCCCTGACCTAGAGCCTTAACAACCCGAACTGTAGCTTCGACTAACCTCTGATAAAGTGGTGAGGGAGAAATCTTTTCAGGCTCCTCCCTTGTGTGCTGGGGAGCTTTTTGGGGTGGCATGTTACTACAGAGAATAATCAATCACAAGAGATATCATTAGTATAACAGTTCAGAAAAATTTCAACAACAACATAAAATATATATAAATCAAACTCATCACATCAATGAAATAAAAAACTACTTCACCCCCACCAAATGTCCACATGTAGTCAATAGCCCACGCATCCCACCTGGATGCGAAATTAATAAAAAATCACTAACATCCCATGGAGACTCAAGGTGTGTGACGAGAGGTGCGGTCCAGGAACCCTACTCACATATAGAACAATGAACCTCGATAGTCCTACCTTCTATCTATCCAGATTCATCACAAATAATATGACCCAAAGAGATTGACCTCTGCTCAAATAATTTTTTTTCACGAACCAGATCTGGTTTCCATTCAAACCATCACAAAACCTCATTTGTGGAAAGTACTGAGAAGAATTCCCTATACCCACAGTCTCGCACAAGTGCGTAGATATCATAAATAAAGGTTTAAGAACAATTTAACCGAGTTTAGAAAAAAAATCTTAATAATTAATAAAATGAATCTAAAAAATTTCACATAACAAGTCTTAAAAATTGTTAGAATTGAATTACATAGTTTTAAAAAAATTCCAAGAGGTACATAACTAAAATGGAGTAGCAATTCTTACTAAGAAACCACCACACGATAAGGGGACATCACCCTCAATCCATCTCTACAAAACCTCACCAAGGGGGGAAGATAACAACCCAAACCATAGTCTCCTAAGATCTTTCCTTAACCTATGTCAAACATTACCAAGTATACTTACACCCAAAGGTGTATGTAGGGTGTGATCCTAATACCAATAGGATGCCACCCAAAAATATTCCATGTGATAAATTTTTTAGGAAAAAATATTGAATGTTTTTATAAAAAATAAATGGTAGAACAATTTCTAAAAGGTTAAACTTTAAATAAAAAAGATTTCAAGAGGGATAATTTTATGAATGTAAACTTTTAAATAAAAATCACATGATACTGAATTTTCCAACAAAACACACTGCATTCTAATGGTAATTAAAATATAGTCGATGAGAAGTAGTCACACGAACACCCCTTGGCAGTACCTAGATGTGGGGCCCTTGGTACATCATATCATAGGGTAAAAGAATCCATAACCAATGAACTTATCATGGATGAGTCACTAGAATGGGAAACTCTAATGGCATAGTGGTACCCAAACATCATTAAATTTCAGTTATTGTTGTCAATGTCAATATTTTTAAGTGAAACTGGGATGAGGAAACTACCAGATCACTAGCATACTAGTCCTAGTCCTCCCATTTAGTTACCCGAGTTTCCCTCTTTGTTATCAAAAAAGTCACACAAGTTATAAAATACCATTTTCACATAAAAAACTATTTATGAATCAAACACACACCAATCTATACCCAACATGTATTTTCCCCATTGTGTAACTCAATAAAGCATTTATAATTTTCATAAAACAATTTCAGAAAGTAAAACTAATCTTTGAACAAAAAACACATTCAAAAACCTTATTTCTAGGGAAAATGCATCCCTATACCATACCAAACAAGAATTAGAAGCCCTAAAAACATTAAATAAAACACATTTATATATTATAAAATACCCTAAAATGATACCACATGAGTTACATAATAAAAACACACAATTTAAAGAAATCATGAAACTTTAGAATCAAAAACTTAACCAATTGTCTCAAATATTATTTTTACCCCACACACAATTGGTAAAAACATTATAATAAGGTCATGATATAATATCTAACTCATCAAATAATGATTACACATGGAACCACACACCTTAGATGTTAGAAACCACAAATATTTGTGGGAAACTACAAATGCACCACATATGAGTAAAATAAAACCCTAATATACAAGATTGAACCAAGAAACTAAATATTATACCCTCGGGACAAATCCCTATTTTCTAAAATTTTAAAAATTCAATATGGAGAGAATAAACCCTAGACAGAAGGAAAGAAAACAAAGTGGGGATAACTTACTTGAATAATCTTGAAGTTTTACCACCAAAACCCTTAAAAAATAGGTTCTAAGAGAGATTGGGGGAGATAAGAAGCCTTCCATGGATTATAGTGTCAAATGGGGGAATAAAGGAAAAGATTAAGTTCATTTTAGAAGGGAAAAATGGTTAATATTTTTGAAAAACACAGAAACTATGCAGGGTTTGTCCACAGAGTTTTGTAAACTGTGTGGCCAAACCGTGTGGCCAGTTCTACCCACAAAAAACCCCCAATTTAATCCAAATTTGAAGGTGGAACCTAGGGGAAACCTAGGGGAAAAGGTAGGCCAAGAATAGAAGAGAAAAATACCTAAAAATAAAGAAAAATATGTGACAAATAACATAATCTGAATTAGTACATGTGATCCAATAGGAATATCAAGAAAATATAAGAGGGGTGAGAATCATAAACTTGATCATTAATCATGATATAAGATTATATTATAATGTGAATATGGTTGTATTGAGAAAGCATAAAACATGGCGTCATAAACAAATGTTATAGATAACATTCTATAAAATATAGCATAGTGTGATTAGGATAACATTCAATAAATCAAACATGATATCTCATGAGAGAAAAATATAGCCTAATGCACTAGAAGGCTATATCATTTCAAGAACACCTTCCCCATTCATATCATATAAATTCATTTTTGTGCTATATAGACCATAAAACGTAACAATTACTTTAATAACTTTTAATACCACTATTATGTAGGTTGGGATTGTATACATGGAAGTCCATAATAAATTACGGATAGGTACAAATTGGTGAATACCCATGAGTGTAAATGGGGATCAATATTCACTATACAAATATTTGGCCTGGAAAATTTACAGGATAATTTGAGAAGCATAAAATATGTACATAATGGTTTATATAAGGGGTTAAATTGAGTGAATGGAGGTATCTCATTGCATGAGAATCTTAAGTATAATAATTAAACGTGTAAAAATATGTTACAAATTGATATTTGGATACTAAATGGTATTTTTACAAAGAATGTACTTAAAATAAAACGAAGAGGAGAGAGTCCCTTGCCTTGAAAGGGTGCTTCTAACATATTGTGGGGAGGTTCTTAAAAACATGTGAACTCATTTGGAGGGATATAGAGATAGAAAGGTGGTGAAAATCTATTTTGAAAATAGTTTTTTTTTGAATTTGAGTGGGATGTTTGGAGGGGGTTCATATCAAAAGGGAGGGTAATTCATTATTAATTTCATAATTTATGTTTTGGACTCTATATAATAAGTCAATCAAAGCTAGAAAATATAAAATGTTCTTTTCTAATATTTTATTCCAAATAATATTTTTTTCTTCTGTATTTTATATTTCTAAGAACATAACTCATTAAAACAATATATTTAGTGATGTATTAGTGAGTAATGTTTACAAATAATTGATTTTAAAACATTAAAATATGATATAAGATTTTGAAGATTCGTTAATGTTTTATAAATGTAATAAAATAAATTTTATCTTAGATTATGTTCAATGGGAAACATAATTTTATTCTTGTATACTTATTATAGTATTTATTACCACACTTTTATTCTTTTATTATGTGACAATACATAATAAATATAATTTTTAACAATTTGTTGACTCTTTAAAAATTATTAAAAACTCATTGTTGGAAAATTAGAATGTGATAATTTCAAAAGTAATATATTTTTTTATAAAAATAAAAATAAAAATATTAAAATTAACTATTATAAATAAAAAATCCCCATTTAATAAAAAATATGGTTTTTATTATGAGAAAAATTTATGAACCTTATAAAAATTACATTCGATTTCTAGAAATAACATTATCATTTATATTACATAAATATTACATAATAAGATTTTTTTATGAAATAAAATTTATTTAATTTTTTTTTGGAATTCATAAAAAAGTGTATAAAGATTACAATTATATATTTATGGAAAATAAAATTTACGTTTCTTCATATCTAAATATGATTTTATCAAATTAACTATTTATTCATTTACATTGTAATGATAAAAATGTTTAAATATAATCAATATTTCATATAAAAATAAAAATATAAAAAATCATACTGTTAGGGTGTAGATATCTAACCCCACATTACACCGGCAAATCCTCTAAGTGTAATGTGTGTGATTGTGAAAAATTCCTAGTGTGGTTTGATGGACATGGATTGGGCCATAATCTTGGTAAGGTTGAATTTCTATCATATATGGTTTCACCCAGCCTTTATTTTTTGAATTATGTCTTAGGATTAGTTATGTGAAATTACTAGTGATTCCATCACCCTTATAATCTTAGATAAAAGGGGTTCAAAGGGTAAAATCCTACTTGTTGTGACCATCGGTTCTTCCATTAGTTTGAATTAGACCTCATCATATCCCTTTATATATACTAATCATAATAGTCACTATACAATGAATATATTATTAGGGGTTTATAAATCATAATTTTTATTTTAAATCCACCATCATATAAATTATAAAAGATTAAAATAAAAAAATTAGTGAATGTATTTTCTATAATTTCATAACATAATAAGGAATTTATTCATTAGAAAAGGGAATTTCATTTATAAAAATTTGGGTCATTACAATAATCCCGATTCAGCTAAGAGGTGGATAATAAAAACTATATTTATTGATAAGGTAAAGGTTGAGAGATGAATGAGAGGCACTAACATGAATGATAATGTATACTAGAGGACATAGTGGAATTTATACCCTAAGTGATTAGTGCCAGACAAGGACCTGAATACAGGACCCAACCCTACAACGTCAGGTATTGGTCATGGATTGGTGACTCCATAGCCTGTGAAATTAAATATAAATGGGGATGTAGTTTTGGAAACATATGAAAATTGGATTCCATAATAAGATGAATCCATTGGGATCAGGTATCATTATGGCCTAGTTCACAAAATAAAATATATTATTTATAGTGTTATGATGCCCTCATTAGAACAAGTCATTCTAGAGAACTCTTTTGTGATTTTTTATTTATGTTATCTTATTTCAAAATATATACAAATATATAATGAAATATATTAGAGGAATATAGAAATAACCTATTGATATATATTTATTATTCCCTGTATGAACACTTTGGCACACATACAAACCATATAATTGATTTTAGGTCTGAGAAAATGATGTGATACTGATCAGGATAAGTTAACTCCATTGGGTTATTTGAGAATCAAATGATGTGTGACTTATGAATTTTTGTAAGGCCCATTGGGTTTATTTCATTTTATTATTTTGTATATGTTATCAAATTAGTAGGTGATAATTTTGGATATGTAATTGTATACTTATGCATGGAGTATTTTTATATAATTTTAATTTCTTAATTAATTCACATTCTAATGATATTTGTAGATAAGAATTGATTTTTTGGTTTTTTTCTCTAATTGGATTTTGTATTCTCCCCAGTGATTTTTTATCCCCCATCACTTATTTTTAGCCACTGGTATACTAGGAGGTGTGCTTGATGTATTTTTTAATCTCAGCCCGGGATTGGTGAGTGGATTCCATCCAGAGCATCACATAACACTACATAGTTTGTCTTTGTAATAATATAATGTCATGTGGTGAAGGAAAATTTTGTATAATTAATATACACATTCTGTATTGATTTATATATGAGTAACATAGTATAGATGTTATTATGTGGTGTGTAGGTGGTGTAAATACAATGAATCACATAATATACCATGTGAAATACACAATGAGTCTATTTTTTTTGTTTTTCATGTAGGTATAAATAAAGTACACAATTTTTAGTTTGTGGTACATTTCATGTAACTTATACAAACTTATGTAAGGTAAATTATTATACTGTTGTGTCCTATGAGTTGATAGAATAATAATTAATTAAAGTAAATAAAAAATACATGACATGTATTTCAAATATACATGTTTTGGGATAGGGCTTCCCCATGAATTACATTTTGATATATTTTAATTGGGTTTTGTGGAATTAAATGCTTTAATAATTGTTTTACATGATGTAATGTAGTAAATGATGTGAACTGTCATTTTACATACTTTTTACTTAACAATAATCACCCAAAACATACCCCATGTACATTCAAGGTATGTAATGTTCTTATACATAGTGTGGTGAAAACGTGTCCCCCCTACAACAACATTCTATGTTACATGACGACACATTGTGTAGGTATATCAGTCCTATAAGTACATAGTAACTGACAAGGACTATATAAAAAATTGTCTATACTCTACTCTAGGAGAAGGTATATGTTTTCCAACTATTAAAATTTAAAATTTGTTTTAATCAAAAATAAAAATACACATATTGTGTTACCTTTGGTACATATACAATGTATTAAATTAAAGACTTAATTAAAAACAAAACCCCAATATCAAATACACTTTTCAGTATTAGTATGTGTTTTTTGATAAAATGAAATAAAATAATACAATATAGAATCACAATATTGTATAGATGGATAATGAAAATGAATAATTAATTAATTAATATGATAACTAATTCAATAAATTTATAAATTTAAATTAATTAATAAAAAATTTTAATGAATGATATCCAGCTAAATGAAAAGTTATTACATGTTTTGTTTGATCATGATTTTGAAAAACCTATGTATGTTTTGGATTTCTATTTATCATAATTATTTATTGTATTATATTATTATATAATTTATTTTTAAATTAAATAATATGATCTTAATTTCATTCTTTCCTCCTTATTATCTGTGATATTTTTTCCCATGGGTTACTTTATATAACCTTAAAACCATCATTCCCCTCACCAATATGTGAGAAAACATTATCAATGGAAGGTTCACCCAAATAGAGATAATGGTCAAAGACCGATCTAGGGGGAAACCAACCAAGAAGAGACACCTATTAATAGAGAAATGCTATAACCTAGTAAAGGTTTTGAATCATAGTATTAGTACCATTATTTAAGTGGTTGTTTATTTTTCACTTGATGTAGAGACCAATAATTAAAATATTATTATCCAACCAAATGTTTTTTTTATTTTAACCAGTGCATGGTTATTAAATTATTTTTATGATGAAATATTTTTTAAATAATTAAACACGGTCACATAAATTAAGTGACTTAAAAAATATGTGTGATTACATCAAATAAAGGGTTCATTTAGAAATTAATTTCCTATAAATGGTTATTTGAAAATAGAAAATCTATATAGTATTGAAATAATTTTAAAGGATAAAATTAGGAATATTTATTAAAAAAGATAAATAAAATGTTAGAAGAATATAATAACCTAGAAAGGACCATCCACAATCAATGTTAATATGAATACTTAGATAATGTGTTTGTCAAATGTGGTATATTAAGGTGATACCAATGCAATTCTTCTACAAGAGATTCTTGATCACAATCTAATATCACAAATGGGTGACCCCTATATGTGAGTTACAATAATAAAGTATTCAATACTAGTATAAACTTGGAAGGAATTGAATCATATTAAGTGAAACTGAATTTAATGTACATTGGGTATAATGATCATTTTTTTGTTTCACTAATATATGAAATGTGAGATATTTTTTTAGAAAATAATAATTTCATTTATTTCTTTACATAATCCTTTTAAAAAAATTTGGTCTCATTGGTGCCCATTTTCAACAATACATATAATGTGAAGATATGTTTTCCAGATCCAATTCATTTATATCTAATAAATAATTGACACATGATTTACCTGATGAATTTTTAATGCACTACATTAAATTATATAATAATATAGTAATGTTATATTTTTTTCAAAATTTTTTAATAAGAATTTATCTATAACAAGGTAGTATTTTATTATCATTAACAACATGGTATGAGAACATTAAATGCACACAATAAATCTATGGAATCTTAAAACAAGATACTAACTAAGGTGTATATAAAAATGATTTACTATTAAAACATATTTTATAATAAATTAATTCTATTTATTAATTTTATTAAATTTTATGAAGCAACATAGTTTAATTTATTTTGGTTAATAAATTTTTAAGTTTTTTGATGATCTTATAATCTAAGAACAAACTAGAATCCATAGAGTGGTATCTCTAAGAGTAAATTCAATTTCACTTTAAATATTATAGTTACTATTTTGATGTAAACATTTAATAACAAAACAATGACCATTGATAGGACGGATATTTAGATACTAAAATAGACTGTTTTAAGAATGATTGGGAAACTTACATAGAGTTATAATTTATAAAGGAAATACGTAGAATTTTGTTATTATTGAAATTATTACCCATTCGTTTTCCTTTTCATCATTCAACCTTCCATATGCATTTCAAATTTACATATTAAATTAATGTGTGATATATGTATATATATATATATAACTTATTGATTTATTTTAAAAAATATATAATATCATAAAATCTGATTATTTAGTCAGTATAATATTTTATTTTTAATATGGTTTTAATTTAATTGATTTAAATTCAATAAAATTTTTATATCTTTATTTTTTTCATATCTTTGACTCTCATTATTAGTGATATTTTTTATTTTTTAAAGTGATGAATTTTTTTAGATGACGTAGTTTATTGAATTCATTACATAATTAATAGAAAAGTATCGTCTAAAAATGGTATATTCATAGTGATGGTATCAGGTTATAAATATATTACTAGTAGTTTTTTTTCAAATAAAAACACCATACTAAATAACTTGTGGATAATTTTATTTTGAATAAATATATTTTATATAGATATTGTTATTGATAAAAATAATTTATAAATATCCATTGATCGAGGATATTTAATTTTAAAAATTGATTTGTGAATATAAAAAAACTCACGAGTCTTATTGTAGTGTATGTATTTGTTAATTACTACTAGTCAATTATTGATAATATGATAAAAAAATATTATCTAAGAGACTCCACTTTAAATGTCTACCTATGTTCAGAAAATAAAAAATTAAAAAAAAAGAAATAAACCTAATTAAATGGGGTTGACTACATAGATAAATCATTTACAATTAACACCATTAAAGATTTAAGTTTAATTGAAACCATTTAGAATAATATGATATTTATTGAAATGTATAGATAAGGTATAATAAATAATTCTTATAGGTAATTTTTCCTATAATACTGCTATAAAAATTTTAAAGGTGTGTTTTTATTGATAATATGTATATTATAATAATGAAGTAAGAGGACAAAATGATTATCTTTTTTGGATTTATATATCTCTATATTTATTATTTATGTTATTTATCTATATTTTATTTTTATATTTTAGTGACATGCATTGAAAGTAGTTGTTTGTAATTTGAAATTTAATAATTTAGTTCAAAATAGATGAATCAAAGTAAAAACCATCTTAAAACCCATTCATTAAACCCAAAAAAATGATTTAATACTGACATGGTACATTCACAAATTATCCTCAAGTCATTTTGAAATGCGATGTTTCCTATATGAATGAAATATCATGTTTTCAAGAAGTGAAATTTTATTTCAAAACAAATGTCACAGACTAAAAAATAAATAAATCACAGTAATGATTTCACAATAAATGAATACAATAATAGATGATATATTTTTATCTTTTAGTAATTTATAGTTCATATTTTTATAATTTAGTGTTATTAATATGGATGAAATTGGTTATTATAAATCTATAGGTATTTTAATTGAATACACGTGTAACATACTCAAAATATTGTTAATAAACAATAAATTTTCTAAAGTTTTAATGAAATGATGAATGGTTCATTTAATGACTATATAAATAAACCATAAATCCTTCTGATATGTGGTGGGACTAATATGACTAAAAGTTCATGTTTTTAATTTAAAAGTAACATTTTAGTTCAAAAGGATCAATATATCTTAAAAAATTTGAAAATGTCCTAATATTTATGTAAATATTTTGAAAAAATATCTATGATTTATTTTTTGACTTATAGGAATTAATCACACATCCTTCTAACATGCAGTGGGCCTGTTTTATATAAAAGTGCATTTTATTAGTTTAAAACAAAAAATTTATTTAAAAATTAAAACTACATTCTTAAAAATTAAAAAGTAATATCATATTATGTAGTTATATGATGAAAATTATTACTGATTTAATTGTTATGTATAGTAATTAACCCTAAATAATTCTAATATTTTGTTTATCTGATATAGTTGAAAGTGGGTATTATCGATTAAAATGTGTCATTTTAATTTTACCCTAGTTCCATATAATGGGAACTAAAAAAATAATATTTTCATGATTCTTTAAGAAAATTATAATTAATTTATGTGTGACATTTATGAGGCAAGCATAAATCTTTTTAATATATAGTTGTTGATGGTATGACTAATGTGTATGTCTAAACATTAAATGTGATATTTTATTTTAAAATGAGAATTTCATAATCACAAATTATAAAGCACTATCATATTTACAATAATATTTGTTTAAAATTTTGATCATTCAATTTTAACATATATGGTTTATCCTCATAAAATTACAATATGATGTGTGGGTGGTATGGATAAAAGTGAATGTTTTCTCTTTTAAAGTGTAATTTATTAAAAATAAGAATACCAAACATAAAACCAATAAAACACACTTATAATGTAATGATAAATTAATAAAAATATTGATGATTAATTTTTTACACATAAAAAATAACCTCCTATCATTATAATATACAGTGTTTCCTGCATGATCGAAAGTGAATGTTTTCAATAGAAAAGTGACATTTTAGTAAAAAAATGAATTAGAAAAAATAAAAACCAATAAATCAAACTCATTTTTAAAAAAAATTAGTAAAATTATATATGAAGAATTTATAACATATAGGAATTATACTTAAAACATCCCAACTCATAGTGATGAAAATATGAGTAAAAGTGAAAGTTTTTGATATAGAAGTCAAATTTTAATTAAAATCATGTGTCACATAATGAAACACTTGATAAAATTATTAATTTATTTTGATAAATTAGGAAAATTATCAGGGATTCAATTGAGATGTGTAAGTATAAACCAGACATCATTCTGACATTCCATGTGGTCAGTATGACTAAAAATTCAAGTACTCAATTTCTTTGTGATATTTTAGTTGAAAACACGAGTAACATATTTATAAAAGAGAATAAATGCTTAGAAATTTGGGATATTTTATTAACAAAAATTAATATCCATATTTTACCTTTATAAATCAATTGTTTTTATCAGAAGTTTTTTCTAGAAGTTATGATTGATGGTGTATGTTTCAAATATAAAAGTAAATAATCAAAACCCAGGAGGAAATCATGGAATTTTTAATAAGTTAAGAAACCTATAGGTGATTTCTTTATGATCTATAGAAAGTAATTGTAAATCTTATTAATATGTGATGCTCTTAGTATTAGTTAAATTTCATTTTTTTACATTGCAAGCATAATTGTTTTACAGAATATACATTACAAAGTCAAAATCAGACAAACAAGCTTATAATATCACAATAAATTCAAAAAATGTTATATTATTATTATTTAACTGGAATAATTTTCATCTCATCATTCAAACACAAAGTGTGGCCAATATTTGTAAAAATTCCTGATTTCAAATTAATAGTGACATTTTAGAAAAAAACATGAATACCATAATCAAATGAAAGAAAACACAATGTGATTGTTATGATACATTTTTTTTCATAAATTCATGATGATTGAAAATTAACTTCAAGTCATTCTAAAGGTGGTGCGGAAAATATTACTGAAAATGTGTGTTTTCAATTTAAAATTGAAAGTTTAGTTCAATTATAACAATTATTTATCATGATTACTATGAATTAGTTTTCAATTTTTTTATTTACATATTATATTTTATGTCTCTATTTATATAAAATATCATACGAATAAATATAAAATTAATTACAACAATTTATCACCTATTATACAAAAAACAAATTTTTTTCAAATTTCACTGTGTGCTATCAGTAAAATAATAATTTTTTTATTATAGGAATAATCGATATTTTTTAAGTGAATCATACATAAATATAATTATACTATACTAAAATTATTTGAAGTAAATCCATTTTTACTGAATTGATATATCAATTGTGTGTTGTGTTTGTGATTAGTTGTTGTATATTTTTTATATATGATGCATTAAATTATAGAAGCAGAGAAGGCCCTTATCAGTAAAAAAAGTAGAACTATTACTAACTGATCTTTATCAATACTAAATATATCATTATTAAATTTATCATTTAAAAATGTGTTTAGAACACATAAATGTTTTCTTTTTCATTATCCCTGGTATTTTCAATGATTTATAATTACTAATAAATGTTTTATTTATAGTATTGGAACAATCTAATTTGAATGATGAATGACCGATCTTATAGTTAATTTTTTAATGTCTATTTTTAGTTGACTATTTGAGTAAATAATAGTAATTGTTTTTCAAATAATTTTTTATCGATTAATTTAATAATCAATAATCAATATATTATTAAAATTAATTTTCACATCAATTTTTTATATATATGACATGAAAAATATTCATATTATAGGATTTTATGTCATTTATCCTATAATTCAGATTTTTTTATTGTGGGTTATTTCAATAATAGATGGGAAAAATAACCAAATATTTTGTTTTTATACTGTTTATTTAATAAAATAATTGAAATTTTTTCTTAAAATGAATTATTCATAAATAAAATATTTAAATAGTTTTATTTCTTAATTAAAATTTTTATTAGTGTTCATTATTTGGTTACGAGAATATTAAATTTAATCTAAATTAAATTAGAATTTTAAAATATATATGATATATTTTAATTCACATCATTACAACAACGATATAATAAATGTTTTTCAACATTCAATAGAACATTATTAATTCATACTTGAAGGATTTTTATATGTTATAAATAAACTCAATAAATAATTGTATTAATTTTTTTACGCTTAATTATGATTTTAATTTATTTTATATATTAAATATATTTTACATATCATCAACTATGAGCAAGAAATTAATCTATCAACTTGTCATATAAATTTTTATGATTGGACATTTTGTCATTGAACAAAAATTAACATACAATAGTTTATTGGGTCGAAATATCTTTTCTTCTATTGATTTTTTTAAATTTCATTATGATTTTTTTGTATTTTTGAAATATATTTTTCTATTCTCACAATAAAGTATAATTATTTTTATGTATGAAAAGATATATAATATAAAAATAAATTAGTAGTAATAAAATTATTTATATAGAAAGTAATTTAATATTTTAAAATTATAAAAAATATAGAAAAAATAATTATGATGATGATAAGAAATACTGATGTGAACCAGCAAGGATTATGTTGGTATGATATATGATCATATTTTGAATGTGTCAGTGATTCAACATGTTAAAATGAAATAAATGTTGTAAAATAAATGGTTTGATTATAATCATCATTTTAATTATGATCAATCCAAATTTATTACAATGTTTAAAAACATTATCCATCTAACAGAATTATCTATATTCCATTATTTCATGAAATTAACATTATTACAATAATAACCATTAACATACTTCTAGTTTACTTATTTTTAAGTGAGTATACTTTAATAAGTTATATTATCAAACAATGTCATATTTTCTTTTTTATTTTAAGGTTTGTTTGATGAAAATTTAAAAAAAAACTATATTCAAATTTACCATTATGTAAAATTAATGTGTACTGTGAAATAATGATTCAAATTTATTACTGTCAAAGTTTATATCTCACCACCACCTTTTAATTTAAAATTTAAGTGAAAAATTATCATGTGAAAAAATTAATATGTATAGTCTCAAAAATATTTAAATATTAGAGAAAACTAATGATAATAACTTTAAGAAATGAAAAAGGGGGTAATAAAAAACTATTTGAAACCTTAAATGTGTTATCACTTCCTAGGTTGATCTAATATAATAGTCCATAATATTTGATATAAAAATTATCTTTGGTTAAAAAAAATTTATGAAATTTTTTATTTCATTTATTGATGATATATTAATATTTTGTTAGTCATTTAAAACATTGAAAAATAAAACCATTTCCCAATAGCAAAAAATATAGGGGCTATGTTGAAACAAAAGTGCATCATTGAGAATACTACAAGCAAGAAGCCCAATGATAGATATTATAATTTTTATAGAAATATAATATCATCTTAAAAATAAAATAAAATGATACATAAACAATAAATCTGAAAAAATTATTATTAATATTTATGGAATTATTCTATCATCAATCATATTAAATTTATATATTTCATATAAAAATTATAATAAAAACAAAGCTTAATAACTAATATATTTTTATAAAAACTATACTAAATTATCTCATAATTAAGGAAGAATACAAGAATCATTAATTAATAAATAAAATAATCTTTAATATATTTTATTCTTACATGATTAATAGATGTTGTCCAAAATAAATTCAAATGGGAAGATATAAACATCAATATTATCAGAAAAATGAGAAATAAATTAAAAAACAAGGAATTTACCTGATCAAATTTTAAATATTTACTTCACATTAATAATTAATTTTGTATTTAAAAGTAAAAAATAATATAAATATGATTCAAAATAAAACTTATTCCCACAATAATTGAAGAATATGTGCTTTTATATAAGTCTTCTTGGTGGTTTCATTTTTTGGAAATGTGATTTGTATAAAATAAGAAATTTATCTTTACGATGATGAAATAAGACGACAATAAGATTCGTATCTTTTAGTTACGATAAGCTAGTATCAATATACTAAATAAATGTGAAGTCAATCTAATGTTTAACTTTATAGACTTTTCTAGATTAAATTTTTTTTCTTATACATGAATTACATTAGAGGTAACATAATACCACAAAAATTATTGAATAAATTTTTTATCTAACATATAATTGATGTTAGTAATTTTTTTATTGAAGGTTGTAACCACTATGAGAATTAGTATATTAAAATATAGATTTATTAAAATAACTATCAATAAAAATATTGTTTATTTATATTTTTTTATTATATTTTATATTAAAATATTTATCTAAAATATATAAAATATAAAATATTCATGATGCTAACGAATTATAATTATTATCTCATGTTACTATATAAAAGAAGAAATCTTCTACATTATTAGGTTAAAACCAAAATTATGTGATAATAATTTAGCTATATTTTTATTTAATATATATATATCTATAATAAATAAATAAATAAATTATGTTTATCATCGAATCATATTTTTATTAAAATATGAATATAATATTTGTAACTTTTTTTGTTTCCTTGAGAAGTGTTTTTTTGAAAACAGAATTATATCATCCATAAATCTTTCTTTTAATGGATATATTCTGAAACTAGAAGGATAAATGAGTAGAAGAACCATGGTGTATAGAAGTGATAACTACAGATAAAATAAGCAGTAGTCTAGATCTTTATGAATAATGGATGGATTTATAACTATTATAGGATTGAAAATAATTTCACTGTATAAATAGAATATATATTTATAAACAATACATATAAATCCTCATATGGTTGTTTAAGGGTATCTTTTATTGATCATTGAATTTTTGAAGAGAGATGATGTAACATCCAAATTTTATTACTAGATGGAGGACTGCTGACATAGATCATAATGTTGTGATACTATATCCACATAGGGGACTCTTATATATTAGGTGTAAAAGGATCAGATGCTATATTTCAAAAATATATAATAATATTCTACTGTTACTATTAAATGAGATATAATATTTCTACCAGAGAATTTTTTTAATTTTAAAACCATGTAAATCCCTTTTAATTGTTCATTATTGTGTGTGAGTTCATTAATTATTTTTCTTTTGAATGTTCTAGGAGTTCTTTGTGATTAAGGAAATCCAACATGAGATGCTGGATATTTTTTCTCTTGGATTGATGTCTAATTTGAGTACTACAATTTCTATTACTTTAGGGTTTTTTTACGTGAAATAATATGGTTCAAATTTAATAATATGGATTCTTGGAACTAATATTTGTTTCAAAGCATGATTGTTGACTTTTGAATGTTATTCCCTTAGAACATTTTCATTTAACTTAGAGTTTAATAATTCAAGATTATTACAAATTAAGGAAGTAATGGTTTACATTTAGATGATTGATGATTTATACATTATATTATAAATAATTCATTTTAAAGATAATATATCATAAGGATTTTGATTTTATATTGAAGAACAATTAAGAATACATGTAAGTGTTATTATATATATAGACTTAATCTGGTTCAATCACATTGAGAACCAATAAATTATATTATATTTATCGATGAACTGAAAACAATGGTTACTGTGTTTTCTCAAGAAAAATAATAACTTTTTTAGATCCTTTATTTTATGGATATCCCTTTTGGAATTTTAAGTTCGTTTAAAGTATAGGTTTTTGGGTAGAATAATAGTGGGGAAAATGAAAACAGATTGTTCAATTGGGTTTTCTAGAATAAGGTAATTCATTTTTAGAAGAAATCGCATATTACTAAAGAATAAAATGGCGTTATAGTGTAAATGAAGTATAATTTATATAATAGATCTATAATAATTATAATTCACAAAGGATTCATAAATAATTTTCGGTGGAAGCAGTGAATTATTTAGTATAACTCATAAAAAAATTTCCTTCTAATCAACTAGAGAAATAATTTATAAAAGAGATGTGAACTGGAATAATGTTAAATGTTTCTCCCTCAAATTATTTAGTTTTATTCCCTATATTCATGTTGATTACTTCATACAGGATAAATTTGACACAAAACATCAATCTTATTTCTTTATATGTAATGTAAATAAAGAGATTATATTTTGATTTTTTTAA
Source organism: Viscum album (assembly GCA_963277665.1). NCBI lineage: Eukaryota > Viridiplantae > Streptophyta > Magnoliopsida > Santalales > Viscaceae > Viscum > Viscum album. Next base: position 1,540,683,535 of record OY728161.1, on the reverse strand, counting down.
TAACCTCTAAAAGGTCATCATTTTTCAAAATACTAATTTTATTGAATAAAAACATCATATGAATTATAAATAAGTATAATATTGAGACAAAATAATAATAATAATAATATATTGAGGTTCATCTGAATGGAAATATTGAATATATGACTAGTTTTGGAAGAAATTATGTTTTAGATGAATTAGATAGTCAAGAAAGAGGAGATACAGATGGAATTAAGCTTCTTGAGGACTAGTTATGTCTAGATATATCAAAATTAGCTTGATATTTAAAATATTTTGAAATAATTATGAAAGAACTAGTAAAAAAATAATTATATCCTCAAGAGATTAAGTGTTATACTAGATCTAGAAGACTAATGGATTGTTATGGGTAAAAATTACAATATATTAGTCATAAGGATGGTGGAAAACCCAAATCCCCAAATGTTGTGTACTGTATTAGTGTTAAAAAATAGTCGGATTGGGTGATGAAGAAGGATAAGGAATACTTACATGATTCTTTAACATGGGAGTCTTTGGATCCTTTTTAGTGAAAGTAGGCACTAAATAACATGTGGGTCTACAAAATGAAAAATTAAATGGATATTATGAAGTAGTAAAATGATATATTGTGTTTTAAGGGTTTTCAATATTATAATTTTTTCGAATATAATAAAATTAGCTCCTTAGTTGTTACAAACACAATTATCCAAATAGTTCTTTGAATTTTTATTGAATAAGGATTGTATATTGTATAATTATATGTGAAGTGATCCTTTATACCTAAGGACATAGGTAAAGAAATTTACTTGGTGGAATTAAAATTATTAAAAAAATCATGAATCTTATAAGTGTATAAATTTTAATTTATTATTTATTGGTAGAAGAAATCACCAAGGCAGTGGAACTATAAATTAAATGCCTTTACAGTATAATGGATGATCACATGGTTTAATGTAAATAATATTTTCCACATGAATGTGTTTTATTATAGGAGGCCCATAATAATTCTCTTGTATATAGATGAAATAATCTTTGTGGGTCCATATAAGAAACATATTGAAGAGTTAAAGGTTAATTTTTCTTGATGGTTAGTGATGAAGGGCTTCAAGGAATCTAAAAAGGTATTGGGAATGATGACCTAGACTGACCATAACCACATGACCTTGGTTTTTTGTCAGATTACATCAAAATGAAAATATAAAATTTTAAAATATTTAGATTTAGACAGATATTTATCCATTTACTATTATATTTAAGGTTATCAAATAATAAGGAACCAAAATATGGATGATTAGGTTATTTAGAAGGAAAATGATCTAAATACATCAATTACTTTAATTATTATGTATACAATGATTTTTAATCAGTTGAGAATTTCTCCATTAGTGAGAGATGTTAAAAATTTCATGATAAATAAGTGTAAATATAACTAGGAATAATTTAATTGGATTGTTAGGTATAATATTTTTTTTAAAATCACTGGACTTTTATTTTAGAATCGATGATGTATTAGAAGGGTATGATGGTGCTGAATTAAGATTGGAATGAATATTGGGAATGGAGTTTTATTATGGGATATTAATATGGAAATTTATATTGAAGAGAATGTAGGGTATCACTAAAATATAAAATAATCATTTAAAATATCAAAAGGTCCCAAATATAATGGAGGGAGGTGTAATAGATATATGTTTTATAGAAGTGGCTTATAATTTGGTTGATAATATAATGGAGGTTGTAATTTCAGAATGTATAGGGAAGTGATCTGCATTAGTGGTAAATGGGATAATATAGATTAATTTATAGTGACTAAATGACCATTTTCATAGAAATAAAACGATGGATGAATTTCCTATGTTCCCCCAGGACGTGGTGTTAAAACTAAGAAAACAATTATCAAGTAGAAGATGGTTAAATTATTGTGAGATTTGTTCTTAGAAAAGTTATTAGATATTCATAATGTCTTGTTTTCAAATATTTTTTCTAAAATTGTATAGAGGCCTGATCAAGGAAACCAAGGATTCAGAAAGAGGATGTTAGAGATATTTCATGCTATAGTCTGGAAAAGAAAGAATTATGACATGTGTTATCACTCACTTTGGATTAACATAGATGGATACATAAGAAATACATGGAGGTTTGTTAAGGATATTTATGAACAACTAGAGAAACATTTATATATATATTTCACTAATCATTGGATTTAGATAGTCATGATAATTTGGAATCCAGATGCAAGGAACAGGTAGAGGAATTCCAATAAATATCATAATGTATTGGGATTGTATCTTCCATTGAAAGTCTTATATACTTATATTTGAGGGATAAATTTTTTTTATCATTGTCATCAAATCATTATTTTAAATTAGTATTTAAATTTAAATAGTTTTTGTCCCATGGAATATTATTTAATTCTAAACAATGGAAAACATTTTCATTTATCATTTGTACTGTGTGCATTAATTAATTAGTTATCTAGTGTTTTTATGGGATCTTTATGTGATCATGTAGATTTTTCATGTGATATGGAATATTTCAGCCCTCATATAGATATTATAATATTTTTTTCATTTATATAAATTCTGAACTTATTCCATGAGTGAGGTTTTAATAGGAATTTTAGTATTTGGGTTCTCAGAAAAATATAGTGATATTTCCACCATTGACTGATGTATTTCAATTTTTTCATAGTTAATTAAATCATTAAAATAATTTTTTTAATTATATTATATGAAATTTATTATGGAAATACATTCATAAGACAATGTGTTGAGATATTTTAAATATATTTTATAACATTATTTAATAATTTATGTCATTTTATAATTATTATCATTAATGTTCTATTTTATTTAACACAATATATAGTATAATAATTCAATAACCCACATCGAGATATATAGAACCTTGAGAAAATTCATTACATACCTTGAATTTTCATTCTTATATGATAGAGGCTTAAAACTAGAAAAATGAATGTTAATATAATCTTATAGATAACTTGACCTTGATAACTAGATGATAATGAGAGTTAATTTAATAATATGGACTATTTGACCAGTTTTAAAGACAATATCTAATGTTATCATCATCGAGACCAATTTTTATTGTATAAATGGGATCTCCCAAGAATTTAATGGTTAGTCATATTCATGATCTGTGAGAGAGGGGCCTATTATTCCTTATGAAAGAATAATCCAATTCCAATTATTGGAGATGTTACCCTAACTTTTTCACAGTCCCATTGGAAATCTACTTTCTATAGTGTTGAGTGTGTATCTTGAGGCATTTTTGGATGATTTTTCAAGGCCACCACCAAAAAGAGATGGAAAACTAACTATTTATATAATTCCTAATAAAATTCCCATTTCAGTGCAATCTTATTACAAGGTACATTTTGAGCTAATGAAACTTAAATTACATCTTGCAGACTATAAGTCTACATGATTATTTTTCCTAGAATGTCATCTTGGTATTATACTATCCTATTATCCCTGAAAGAATATGGGACCTTAGACTTTGCATGGATTATTGAAAGTAAAATCAGGTGACTGCTAAGAAAAAATATCCCATTCTATGGATTTGGGTTCTTTTTTATCAACTCATTGGGGATCATTGGTTTTCCAATATTTATCTCATGTTAGGGTACCATAAGTTAAGAGTCTAAGAATAGTATGCACCCAGGATAATGTTTAAGATCCAGTATGGGAGTTTCAATTTTTTTTATGTCATTCGATCTCACTAACAATCCAACTATTTTTATTGGATTGATGAAATAGATATTTCCTCTATTATTAGAGGCTTACATAGTCATTTTTGGGGAAGATATTTTTGTATACTCCAATCCATATGCGGATAACATAGATCATTTGGATAACATCTTTATAACCTTGGAAGGAAATTGATTGTGTACTAAGGTTTCCAAGTGAATTTTTTTGATCGAATAAGTGCTGTTTATAGGAAATTTTATATATGAGATAGATATTTCAGTAGATTCTGAAACAATACCGGCTAGAATTTCCATGGAGAAACCCATACCTATGTTTAAGACCAAGAGTTTTTTGGGATTAACTAGTAATTATAAATAATTTGTTAAATAATTAGCTAAGATATAATCTCTAATTAAAGCTCTGACACATAATGGTGTTATGATTGAATGTAGTTATAAATTTAAAATATATTTCAAGGAGATAATGAACTGATTTTCTTCATCTATTAATCTAATCTATCAAGGATTGAGTTTGGGTTACAATGTCTTCTGCGATTCTTCAAATATGGGATTGGTCTATGTTTTAATGTTTGGGAATTAGGTGGGGGCATATGGATCACTAAAAATACACTATTATGATAATAACAACCCTACCAATGATTTTTACAAGGTATAAGTTATTTATGCTCAGAAAACATGGAATCACTGTCAACTTGGGGAGTGGTTTACAATATATCCTGATAACAAGTGACTAAAGTATATTTTCACATAGAGTTATATGGACATGAGAAAAATATTCTCATTTGAGAATCACCAAACGATTTTTTTGGATATTTATTACACTCATTTGAAAGGGAATATTGTCTCTGATTCTTTAAACATGAAATTACTAACTCGATCCTTAAAGGAATTTATAGAGGAATGGACTTTGATGATTTTTTTACTAAGATGTTCTTGGAAATGAAAAAGGAAGGTCATAAGGTATTCAAATAAACTACCAAATTTTACTCATCAATTAATTTTTATATTCAAAATATAATAGAAAAAATATGGATTTCTTGCACTTTAGTAAAATCCTAAATCATGGGGAGTCCTTGAATGTGTTGTCTCCGTCTCCCATTGGTGATTTATGCTTCCAAAGTTGGTTTGTTGTTCCGATATATATGAATAAGTTCTTTACTGATGATTGAAATCAATGTTTTTGGTTAATACACCCTATTTATACTAAGATGTATCATGATATAATACATTGATATTGGTGGTCATAGATCAAAATGGTCATTCAAAGAATTTGTTTCATGGTGCCTTAATTGGTAGAGAATTAAGGTGGAACACCTGAGACCTATTGGTTTTTTGAAACCCCATACCATTTTCATATGAAAGTGGTATGATATTTACACATACTTCATTACTGATTTTCCATATAATCCATATGGGAATTATTTGATCTGGGTGATCATTAAAAGAATTAAAAAATCTGTTCACTTCCTCACCACTGAAAAGACAACAAAGGCATAGAAGATTACGAACTTGTTTTTTTGAGTGGTTTTAAGACGTAAAGGGGTTCCCTCTATGATATCATTATAATCGAGACCCATGGTTCACATCCATGTTTTGAAATGGTTTTAATGTGTGATGGGTTTCTTGTTGAAATTAAGAATACAATATTATCCAGAGAATAATACGAAGACATAGAAATCTAACTGGATTCTTGAATATATATTATGAGAATGTGTTCTTTATTTTGGTGGATTTTAGTAAAATACTCTCCATATAGTTGAAATTTCTTATAATAATATTTATCATACATTTAATAATATGTTTCCATTCAAAGAGTTGTATGGGAATCCATGTGATCTGTCTTGTTTTGGGAAGAGTAGGGAGAGATATCATTGGTAATATTGATCCTTATTTAAGAGATGAAAAAATTGTATAGGTGGTCCGATAGTGATTTTTTAGGTCACATAGTTGTTATAAATCTTATATGAATCATTATTTTTGGTCACTAGAGTTGGAGGTTGGTGATCAAGTTCCTCTTCTAGTTTCACCTTGCTTAGAACTCCATTAGAAGGGTAACAAGGTAAAATTTGTACCATGGTTTTTTGTCTCCTTTTATAGAATTAAATGAATATGATGGTTTTCATATAATTTGGGATTGAAATCTTATTTTACATAGATTAAATTCTTTATTCATGTTTCCCAGTTGAGGAGGTATTATCCTGAGAGTTCCCACATAATCTAATGTGAAGATGTTGATCTTTATCATGAAATAACCATGGTTGGGAGACCGGTTTTGATTATGGATCACCAAGATAAGGTAATCTATGGTAAAATATTTCATCTTTTACATGTATTTTGGTAGTTTAGATAGGATATCCCTGAATAATGAGGGCATTAATTATTGATGAGGTAGTGATGGCCTTCACTTTTTATGCCTTCAGAACCATGAACACTTTTTGGGATATGAATATTTTATGGTGAGGGGAATTATATCACCATATGAGACATATATAATATTAGTTTGATATAGTTTAATATGTAGGTTCATTCTAGAGGTTTCTATGAGCTCAAGGTTGAAAACATGTATTTTTGGAGGAAACAGGCTAGGCACACTATTAGTGTTCATGGGTAGTACTAACGTTCTGACAGTGATGTAGTGTGGTAATGTGAGATACTGAGGAATTTTATATGTTTTGAGATTAGATTTTCAATATATTATTCTTTACATGGTGATTGTGTGTATGGATATGTGGTTTTCAAGGATTTCACACAACTTGAGCATGATTTGACCTAATAGTACAACTTACCTCTAGGAAACTGTGAAACATTTTTTTCAATGGACAAAGTACACACATAGATAGTGAAAAGTTTTTTTAACCATGAAACCTAAATGTGATCCCTGATTAGGACCTTTAAAATGCTGGAAATTACAGCTTAACCCTTGGAAAATTATATGTATAATCACCATCTAATCACCATTAGGATCAAACTAATCACCCCTAGTGCACTAGAGGATGCAACCCTTGTAATCTTGCTAGTTTTTATTTTTTATTGATGGGTATCTTCATGTTATGTTATGTTTTTGATCTGGTTTATCCTCATATTCTAAGATCCTCCATTGATCTCTTCTCCACATGTCTCATTAGAACATTACTTGGCTATGGATTCCAGATATAATAAGTTTTATAGGGAATTTATGTTGTTTATTTTGGAAATAGGCTCATTAAGACCCAATGTACTCGTATTAGATGTCAATTATGAAAGGAAATTAGTTTAACTCTATTCTTGAGGTAGGTGTATTTATATGAAGGATCTAATTAAATAATAACAAGATGTAATTGGGAATTAGATTAATCTATTTTATCCAAATGTTTTATTTTATATTTTAATTGATTTGTATTAAAAGATTTATTTTTTAAAGATGAATTTGTTTAAAAATATTTTTGTTCACACAATGTGTTTTTTGAAATTCATTATGGGTGGGTTTGATTCTAAAATGGGGTTTTAAGATTTTGAATAGTGAAGCTTCACTGTGAAATGTTTTGTTAAAAATTAAGCATTGTTTTTAAATATTATTTGGAAAGTGTGGAAGAATGGGATCCTTGGGTGTGTTGGGAAATGGACTATATGACTATAGTTTGTGTAACACCACAAGAGGTTTTGATAAAAAAACCATGATTAGACTCAATATTGGTTGAATTTATGTGATTCCTATATTAGTGTGTTCTTTATATGTCTGACTAAGTATTCCCATAGTCAAGATCCAAATCTAATGCCTTACCATTTCTGTTTTTTAACCCTGATGATATATTTCATGGTTGGATTCACATTTTTTTATCTTATGGTTTATCAATGGTTGGTTTTATTTATTTTACCATGAATTCACCTATTTAATTTTTATATTATTTATTTTTGTGAATATGAATGTATTTTTGTCAAAAATTTATATTTTTTTTTACGTAGAAATTCTCTTCTGAAACTACTTTATAAATTGGTTTGTTAAAATCTAGAGTTAACAATTTCATGGTACTATAATTTTTATATATTATTTGTTGAAATCCTATTGGGTTTTGTGTTCACACCCTACATTTTCCATTGGTCATTTTTAGATGTTGTTTTTGAAGATATAGTTAAAGAAAATGGCATCATGTAAATTTACGGATTCTCTTATATGTTATCTCCATTATAGTGGGATATTTTGGTAGTGAGGGATGGTCACATGGTGTTTTGGATTATGGATTTTATTTTATTTACATTTAAGATTAGCCCTTTTTAATTTACATTCTATGTATCATGGATGTGTACTCTTTCTTACACTATTTATTCTATTGTTTTTCCTCATTCTACCCACACTGGAGACGTGATTTGGTTTCCATGTTTCTTTTTACCTTATGGCATGCATACTCTGATGACCTGAGATAAATCATAAAAAACGGTTTTAGAGGGATTACCTATCTAGATATTATATGAAAATACTTGTATTTGGTTTAGATCATTTTTTTAATAGGATTCAAGAACATCAATATATTTTTATTAAGTAATTTAGGGTACCTAACCAGTTAACTTCTATGTCCGAATTTGATTTACCATGCGCAATAAGGAAATTTTTACCAAGCATGCAACTTGGTGTTTGAGGTTCTTTGAATAATTTAGATACAGAGTCTATTTAGATATTAGAGTTCATTTTTTATGATGTTTTATTCTGTTTTAGAATCCAAGATATCTTATATTCATGTATATTTAAGGAATAAATTTGTGTTATGGAAGTAGGTCTTATATTTTGGGAATTTGATAATAATTTTATTGTTATTTTCTTGTGTTTATTAGATAATTCCCCATAGAAAAAATATTCTAAATTTAAGAGATGAAGATATGATCCAAGTGTCACTAGTGAATCATCTAGTTGTACCTTATCTAGTAGAATCTATTATCTTGAGTACGAGCACTCTAGGTCTTATGTTTATTGGACATGGAATAAGATAAATGGATCATGAATCATAATTTTCTAAGAATATTCCACCCATATTCCATGGGGACAAAAGACCCCAAGAATCCAAATCACAACTTTGGGGTATTGAAAGGATCTTTAATTTCCTAATAACCCCTAAGGGATGTAATGTGGGGGTTTTCACTAATATGATTTAGTGAATAAGAAGATGGTGTGAATCCATCATGCATGCTATGTTAAATGAATATCTCACCTAGACATTATTTAATAAAATATTCAATTATTAGTTCTATCTTGAAATGTTGAGTGTGGAGATTACTCAAGAAATTATGAAAATATATAATGAGGAGTATACAGTTTTAGAGTATTCCACATATTTTTCTATGTTAGTGTAGTGAGAGTGTGAGATTTTTTTAATGAACACCTCAATTCTTATAGAATCTTGATTGGACCGAGGTTTTATATTTTACTGACGTTGACTTTATTATTCCTTATGAACTTCATAGAGGTTGTTAATAATTTGGATATGGATGTGGTACAAATATTTGCAAAAATAGGTATAGGTGGAGCTTCAGTTATGTAAGTTATTAACCAAGGTGTGTTGTCTGAAAAAAAGGAAACAAAAAGATGTTCAGTTTTCATAATTGATTACTTTAAGGTGATTCCTCAAAAAATAGATGGTTCTATTTTATCAATGTGGAAGGATGGTTCATTCCAAACCAACTATATGGAAGTTCCTTATACATGTTATCAGAGTGGAGAACCTGGTCATTTTAGGCATTTTTTGTGGAATTATTTATAAAGAAGTAAGGCTATATACAATCTTATAAAGGGTTCGTTGGTTTATTTTTAGGCTTCTAGAGATTATGGACATTATCCTCATCTTGAGAGGGTGTTTATGTTACTATGAAATAATAGGAAGGAATTGAGATCAGACAAATTTACATATCACAATATACATGGGAGGAATCCAACGTAAGGAATACTACTATTAATGGTAGTTTTTTTATTTATTCCTTACTAAAAGATTTATTTAATACATCTGATAGTCATTATTTTATATCATAATAGTAAATTAAAAAGTTGTTACTATTTTTCATTCTTATTTAATTATTTTTGGATATTTATAATCATTAGGGAAGGAATTTTGGATAAGGTTTCAAGTTCCACACATGAAGGGTGATGATATATAACTTCAAATTTGTGAGGGAGATCATCATTAATGATCTTGATATTTTTTTTATGATTAATGGAATGTATTTGATGATAAATATTATGGATAAAATTGTTTTTTTCTTCAATGAGTTCAGTTTTTTTCATTATAGGTCTCTCATGTCATTCAGGGAGAGTGGGATTCTAGATCTAGGAGGGAGGGTCTTGTTATTCCTTATTCTAGAATAATATCATTCCAATTATCAATGTTGTTCCAAGATGTAATTAGATATATGTTGGGTGTAATAATTATAGTGGTGGGTGTTTATCCCAAAAAAATTATGGCTTATTTTTCTTGGATACCATCGTAGAGAGTAGTCATGTTTATTATTGACCTGCTTCCTGGTATGATGCAATTTCTATTCCATATTATTTCATGGAACATGCTTAGATAATGATACTCAATTTCCAACTTATGGTCCTCAAAGATTAAAGATTTATTCAATTTATAATTTCACCTTGGGCTTCAACATTCTTATTTTCCACGAAGAAGTATGGGAGCCTCATAATTTTCATGGATTATCGAAAGATAAATTAGCAGAGCATTTTGAAATAGTATCCCTTATGAAGGATAGGTGATCTTTTTGATCAAATTAGAGGGGATAGTTAGTTTTCAAATACTTACCACCATTTGGGGTACCATGTATTGAGAGTATAATAAGATTATATACCTAAGATAATTTTTAAGAGATAGTATGGTAATTGTGAGGTTTTAGTCATGCCATTAAATCTCACTGACACTCCAGTGGTAATAATAGAATTAATGAACCCTATATTTCATTACTTCATAGAATCGTTCATATTCATGGTTGTGGATGATATTTTATTAAAATATATGTTAGAGTAGGAATACATGGATCATTTGGATATTATTCTTATAACCTTGAGATAACGTCACTTGTATGGTATGACTTCTGGGCATAACTAATAAGTTTTGTTTATGGGGAAATTTATATCTAAGTGAGGTGACTTAATTGATCATGAAAATATACATGAAAAAATATCATTGTATTATCCAAAAAACGAGTTTTAGATCCAAAGACCTTTAGGCTTGGCTGGTAATTAATGGTGGTACATTCAATAATTCTCCGAGATCAAATTTACAATGGAAAAATTGAACCATAATTTTGTTAAGATTGAATTGAATGAAAAATGTCAAGATCTTTATAAGAGTTAAAGAAGATATTGAATTTCTTCCAGTTATGATTCTTATATATGAATGTTCAGGTTATGATGTTTTCTACAATGATATATTTTGGGGATTGTGGTGTATCTTGTCATATGGGAGGTTTGTGGTGATGAATGGATCTCTCTAGTTACATCCCCATGATAATAACTACTCAATAAATAATATTGAGTTGGTAGCGATTTATGAATGAACTAAATGAATGAAGTAATTATCATTTTTGGTAGTGGTTTATGGAATATTCTAAATATTAAATCCAAAAGTATATTTTTACTCATAGGGATCTGAACATGCGATGGTGATTTTTGGTTAAGTATATACATAAATTTTATTTTGATATTTCTTATCATCCTAGTAATGTAAATTTGGTTACTGATTTATTGAGAATTTAATCAACAACTCAAGCATCAAATGAATTATTAGGGGAGTGGTCTCTAATGAGTTTTTTTTACTGAGATGATATTGGGAATGTAAGAGGATGACATATAGGTGTTATTAGATAATTTAAATTATGAATCATCACATCATTATTATATTTTACATGAAAATGTAACAAATAATGAAATACATTGATTTATTATAATCTTAAATCGTACCATTACCATGGCTGAGTGGTTTTAGTTTCATGTTCGATCTTTTTGTTTACAATATAGGTTGGTTGTCGTTCTCTATCTAAGGATGGAGTTGATGGAAGATGGTAAATAGTCTTCTTTGTATTGACCCAATGGGACTGAAAAGATGTATCATAATCTAAGACGTTGGTATTGGTGGTTGAGAATGAAACTGTTGATCATAGAATTCATGACACATTACCTTATTTAATAATGAATTAGGGCGGAACACTAGAGTACCACCGGTTTGTTGCAACCCTTTCTCCATTTGATAATGATATTGGATAATATTTCTATACACTCCATCATTGGTTTATCATAGAATCCCCATCGGAACAATGTTTTTGGGTGATCATTGGCCGTCTTCTGAAATCAAATCACTTTCTCTCTATCAAGAAGACAATAAATGTGGATCAACTCAATCAAATGTATGTCAAATAGATTAATACAATTGTTATTGATAGAGACTGACAATTCACATGAAGGTTTCAGAAAGGGTTTCAATAGGAAATGAGTTCCTAGTTGAAATGAATAATGATATATATTCCCAAGATATAGGGTGATAGTGAGAGATATTTATATATTTGGGGATATAATATGAGCATGTGGGATTGATTTTTGTGGTTCTAGGGAAAATTGTCTTTGTAAAGTTTAATTTTCATATATATATAGTCATCATTATTTTATTTAGATGTATCCTTTTTAATTGCTACATGAGTGGATTTATAAACCTCCCTTATATTGGGATGAGTTGGTAGAGTAGTCTGTGGTTGGATGGAGACTCGATTTAGTGGAAATAGATCAAGTGTTGTTGATCGAAAATAAATTGGTTATGACATAGATTTTTTCAAAAATACTATGGAAAATATCATCATCTTCCACTAGAGTATATGAGGTTGGTGATTGAGTTTTTCTTCAAGTTTTACATCAGTTGGGACAACATAAATTTTCTAAGCAGAGTAAGTTGGAATTGATGTTTTTCCCTTTTTTTCATTGAATGAATAAGAATAGTGGAGTATTAGCTGGAATTTACATATTTATTGACATAGATTAAAGATGTGTTTAATATTTCCCTTCCTATAAGGTATCAACCCGAACCTTGCCATGTAATCAAATGGGAAGACGTTTATCTTAATACCAACACCATAATGGTTGAAAAATTAGATCAAATTATGGATTTCCATGTTATGGTAATGCAAGATAAAAAATTCCCATGGTATGTGTAATGTGAAAGTGAAGGTAGGATACTAATGATATGTGTGAGATATAATTATCGATGATGTAACATTGAAATTATCTTTTTGTAAGTTAATAATCTTGAGAAATGTTTGGTGAAAACATGTTTTCTTAGGGGGATAATTGTGATTCCCTTTTGGTCCCAAGTATGAGTCTATTTGAGTTTGGTTCATCCTTAGGATAATAATATAGATTTTTAAGAGTTGTAGGTTGAAATCATGGATTTTTTTTAAGAAACATGATAGGTTCATGGTTAATAATAACCATGCAATAATCATGTGGCGTGGCATTGTGAGGATCCATAGTTACTTTTCATGGTTTGAGAACATGATTTCAAGCTGTGTGGGTATCCATGGAGACCATGTGGGTTTATTTTTAGTTTTCATAGTGTGTTTAATGGATTCAAAATGACTTGATCTAACATTGTGGACCATATTTAGTAAATCATATACCCTGATTTTAAAGGGAAAAGGTCATGCATGGTTGGCATGTTCTTTTTCTAATTGTGCAGCTAATCCATGTTTCCTAACATGAACATTAAAAAATATAGAATTTAATACTCCCCCTAGGTTTTTTTATTTTTAATCACAACCTAATCCCCATTATTCTCAAGAAAAATAACACTAGTCCACTAGATGATTTTCCAATTAGATTCATGATGGGGTTATTTCACTCTTGAAATATTTCATTTAGGTATATTCCATTTTTGATTAGGTTTATCCTATTATTATTTGAGAATATATTTATACATTATCCCCTTATCTCATTGAAACTTTATTGGGATTTTTATTCCATATCTAGGGGGTTTTATGGGTTAATTGATGGCATTTATTATGGATCAAGGCTCATGACTTCCTGATCTACACATTCTCATTCTCCGTTCTTAGAGGAGATTCATTTACACCCATTATTTATGTAGGTTTATTAATATAAAGGTCATAACTTCTGAATTACATGAAATTATAGTGAAAAAATTGGTTTATAATATGAAAATGATTTATTTGATGTCAAAATGTTTTTTTCATGAGATGCATGTTTTAAGGGGGCTTTATTTAAAAACTTATTTGTGCACAGTTTTTGTTAGTTGAAATCACTTCATTATGTTTTTGATTCCAAAATGAGTTTTCAAGAAAAATATTTATGGGGATTCATTGTGAATTTTTTTTCTTAAATTGTGATCATGGTTTTGAAATGGTTTTCAGAAAGCAGTAAACATTGGGAAATATGGGTGTATTGGGAAATGGACCCTATCACTTTAGTGTGCGTAATGAAACTAGTGGTTATATATATATAGAATTTGATTGGAATTGATATAATTTGGATCTAACTTATTCATATATTAGTGTTTTCATTATACATTTGAGTTTATATTACCATTTTATAAAGCTAAAATAATGGATTTTTCATTTATGTCAGGTTTTACACATGACGAAATATTTAATTATTTGTTCTCAATATTTTCATCTTATTATTTATCCACAGTTGGTTTTGATTATGATAACATTTTTTATTTCATTTACTTATCATATTATATTTCTGTGTGAATATGAAATGATTTTTATGAAAAAATGTTTTTTATGAAATTTTAATCTTTTGATATTTCTTTATAAATTTATTTATTTTAAATATTGAGCGATAAATTTCATATTATTGGACTATGTATTAATTATTTAGTATAATTCTATTAGGTTGTGTGATTAAAAATTAATTGTAAATTTATATGTTTATGGATGTGGGTTTTCAGTAAATTGGTAATGTTAAGTGCATAATGTAGTTTTCCGGCTCCTTTTGGTTGTTGTCACATTTGTAGTTGAATAGTTTGGGTGTGATGGATGGTCACATGGATTTTTTTTGTTATGGATTGTTTTGTTTTGCAATCATGATTATACCTTTGGTATTGACATTGTATGTACCATTTATGTGTACTATTGTTTACTTTATATACTCTATTGGATTTCTTTATTTTAGTTATAAATGGGAGTTGTTTTGGTCTCCTTATTGCTATCCACCTTCCGGTGGGCCTACTCAGGTGATGTGTTTGGTTCACTTAGGCTAGATTGGTATATTTACAATGAAACAAAATCTAATGTGGTCACACATTATGGTTGATGGATTGGATATTGAGTTTTATGAAACTGAGAGAGCCACTAAAATATTTTTTAATTTTTATTCAAAAGGAATTTTCGATAGATACTCACACAATATTCAATATGATATGATACATGTTTAATTTGATAGTAAAATTAAATTTTTTTTTGGGATGATATGCAATGGATTTATTGGATATTATCCAACAAGTTATTGTATGTGAAAATAATATAATGTGAAATGGAAATTCTTCTATGATGCTCTACTGAAAGAGATATATTAGAGTGTTAATTTATGTATATGATTTTGGATAAAAAATAACTATTTTATCTTCAATATCAGACAATATGATATTTTTATATCTCAATTAATTTATATGCATGGAGCATATGTTACCATTATCAATGATAGTTGAATTATAAAATTTAACATTCAAATCTATCTTCCACATAAATCTTTCATAAATTTTAAATATTTTATAAGATAAAATTTATGGAGAATCAAACCCATTTGTGTGAAAAATTAATACACACATGGGAAAATGTTTCCAAAATTGTTTGTGAACATATGTAATTATTAGAATATTTTATAATGATTGAGTAAATTTTATTTATAAAATAGGTGTACCCTAAGGAATATATGAAGTTGTGGAATGACATGAATATGGTGTTAAAACAAGTGTGCTATTCAGGTTGATTTTTTTCATGATCCATCCCTTGTCATCCCTCCTTGAAATGCTTGAGCTGTCCCATGATAAAGCCTGAAGGGATTTATTGATCCCCATAGGATGGAAAAAGTGTCTTTTTATCAAGGAAACACCAAATGGGAATGATTTAAACTAATAAATAATTATAAAATGCAGTAGTGTAAAACAAATTAAATTATTGATTGATAAATACATCCATTGGATTTCCACTTAAGAGAAAAATAAAAAACACCATAATATTAAAACTATGAAAGAAGTAAATAGTAATGAGCACTAAAAACTTCCCTCACCCTCCGATCCCCCTCTTATATAATGAAAATAGTCCCATCCAATGGTTTTACTTTGATAACCCACAATAATAGCTACCCACTATCTCTAGAAAGTAGTAAAATTCTAAGTGATTGATTTGATAAATGAGAGTAAAATATAAGTGAACTAAAGACATACATGCTTAATTGTGACTATATGAGTCACCACACAACAAATAAGAACCTTGAAACCCCATGGGTTAGAATAAAAATAAGTTAAACCTACCACTAAAAATGATAATAGATACATCTGATCATAAAAATTCTCAATAGGGATGCCAAATAAAAAACAAACCAAATCAATAAATTTAAAGAGAAAAAATTTTCATGCTAGTTTGAAATCATATATATATATAAGGTATAATTTTATTTTAAAAAATGTAATATTCTAATGATTTAGGAAAAACAGTTTTCTTCCTTATTTTAGAAAACAATTATATAAAGAAGGGGGGTGTTTCCAATAAACCATTTATAAGAAGGAATGAGGTGACAAAGCAATAGTGTCAGTAAAATCATAAAATTGAAGTTAATATCTTCATATTATACCAACAATATGGATTAAAAACATGTATTTTTTTATTTTATAAATTCTAATGAAACAAAGAATAAGTTTATTTAAAAAAAGAACCATAGAAATAATAGTAATTGATATAAAACATCATGGTAAATACCTATGTTTCTAGGATTAGGGGGACCTAGGATCTACATACTCTTAGTTATTGACAACATCTATGAAGGCATGTTATCTTACTCAAGACAACCTATCCAAATCACCATAGTTTAGAAAGTGTTATGAAATAATTCTTCTATGCGGGGAATGTAATGAAAAAAGTTTTTGTCATAGTCTGCATGAATGGATACCTAGGATCCCCAAGTTCTATTCCCAAAACCAAAATACTTAATATATTTGTAGTGTAAAAAAATCTTAGTTAGACAATAACACAATTAATGTAGAAAATAACACTGTACATTCCTTGACTACCAACATGAAGCTTGTTTTATTAAAAACAAACTAAAATCCAAATCATATCAGACCCCAGTCAAATAAAAATCTAATTTTTTTTTGATTCCATTGAATTTATTCTTATTTTTATAAAAGCTTAAAAAAGATAAAACTAAGATGTATATTTTTAGATGAAAACATTGATAATTTTGAAAACCACATTTTATACCATAACATTCATGTTCCATGACTATTATATTAACTTATATAAACACCATGACCATAAACATGATTTATTAATTATTTATAATTATTCATAATTACATAATTATTTTTGTCTTTGTTTTTAAATTTTGGGATGAATTAGTTTTGATTTTTTTGATTTTCAATATGTGTAAATAGTTAGAAAATTGTTATAGAAACCATGTACAAAACATGAAGGTGCATCTGTGATTTTATAGAGATAAATTCATTGTTGGTTCATTGTCTACCAATCAGTGTGGACAAACCATGTGATTTTCTCTAATATCCTAGTAGTAGGTACAATATTGGCACAAATTTTACCAAACTGTTCAACCAAACCATGAATCGTGTATAGATTTAAAATAAAACTCTAAATTCCATGTTTTAACTCAATGGATTAAAATTACAATGGGGGTTTAATTTCATTCCCCCAATCCTCTAACTCTCATTTGACCGTGTAGGAAGGGGGATCCTCATCCACACAACACCTCCTCTTCTTATCCCGTCATTTTTGTATGATTTACTTTTTGTTTCATCGTATGATCATCTAATGTGTGTATTTCCTTTCATCAACATAATTATTCTTCTTCATTACACTTTTAGTGGTGTGTGGTTTTATAAATGCTGGGATATTCTCATGGTATTATGTTTGTAATTTTATTTTGGGCTAGCGTCTTCTTTCATCTTGTGTGGTTAATCAGACTCTATTGAGATAGGATTCAGTCTCATGCGTCAAAAAAATCAAATGTATCTTTGATTTTAGGTAGGTTACCCAATTTTTGATATTTTGTATTGAAATACATGATTTCGTGACTCTGTTACATGTTTTTATTATTATATTATTAAGTAGATAAATTATAAAACTATGTTATGATGAATGAAATTTGATTTTTCTCATGATTCTCACAATTTCATAATATTTTTTTCATGGATTCCTTTTATAAAATCATATTTAATCATTGTTTGAAATTGTAATTAATCATAAATGTTTTATTAGTTTTCGAAATGATTCTAATTAGGTAAATTGTAATGGACTAAATATACTAATGTCTTTAACCAGTTTATATAAAGACTCTGTGTCATGTTTAGTTTTATTAATTAAGAATACTCTAAGATATTAAAAATCCTATAAGGCATAAAAATTAACTTATATACATACACATACATGAATATATACATATGTATATATATATTGGTGATCTATTTTCATATATTCACATATGGAATTGAGAATATTTCCACCAAGACAAGGGTATATATATATATGAAGGTGAATTTGTGTCTATGTGTTGAGAATTATTTTTGAATGTGAAAGCTATGATATAAATAGTTTTTTCCAAAATGATCAATTTATAAATGTAAAATGATAAGTTCTGGGTGAATCTTTATCAATATTTCCAAAATATAGGATCCACTCCAAAGAAATCCTAATATTTTATATATTTTTTAGACTCATATTAGATATGATTATAATATTTGAATGATTCTAAGAAAATAGTATTCATATTGGTAGTGTATGGAGGTGGGGGTTATTTTATGTTGGATTTTCATTTTTGTGTGACTGATATTTGGTTTTTCTATTAAAAATCCATTATTATTCCATTTGTGGAAATGGAACAAGGGGATCTGGGGTATCTAGGCATGAAGTATATGACAAGTATGAAGGAAATGATATTCAATACTTGAAGAATTATTTTAAAGAATAAACTAAACAATGATTATGGGGGTTATTTGGATATATTAGTAGAATGTACCTTTGGGTCTAAGGTCAATCACTGAGAGTATTAGGATCTTAGTTCCCTGATTATCATAGTTACATAGGTATTTCCCACAATGATTTATCTCAATTATTCCTATTTCGATGGTACTATATTTAGATTTTATTTTTCATAATTTCCATTAAATGTATTAAATAATATAAATAATGTTTTACATTTATATTTTTTTATATCCTAATGATATTATCATCACTATTATGATTTTACTAAGACTATTACATTGTTATTTCTTTCTTTCTGTAAATGGATTATTTCGATTTCTCCCATCCTTTAGAAAATGGTTTTGAAAATGAAATAATTGTTTTTCTAAATCATATGCCATTTACTTTTATGAAAAGTAAATAAAACATTATTTATATATATTTTTAATTTCAAACTAGAATAAAATATTTCTTTGTTTAAAAGTAAGAAATTGGTCATGGTTTATAAATTTCCAAACTTATTTGGAATTTTTAATCTCAAGACAATCTATTATAATTTTTAATGGTAGGTTCATAATATATTTTTAGTCACTGATGGTGCATCATGGTTATTATTTTTTGGGAGGTGACTCGTATAGTCCCAAAGTGGTATGTATGTTTTTAGTTTAGTATTATTCCAGTTTCATTTATCACATCATCCACTTAATATTATATTTATTTCTATAAAAAAAGGGTAGATATAGATGATGGAGGGGAAAAAATATATTATAGGAGAATCTATTACATTAAAGATATAGAGATTAGAGGTTGAAGCCTGTCTTTGGTTCTCACTGCTATTAACTACTTTCCTAGTTTGGATATTTGGTTGTTGTTTTGTTTATTTTTCTCCAGAAAGGAAATATGATTTATAAATGGGTCATTATAGAATTTTATTTATTTTAAATCATTAATTTAATAATTATTTAATAGTTTAAATCATTCCAACATGGTGTTTTTACCCTGTGGGATTCATATATTTCAATTTGATAGAATTATTTGATATAAATATTTGGAAAAACCAATTAAATGAATTTGGATAGATTTTTAATGGGGCGTGATAATTTTTCAAGGAATGTTTTTCTAAATGATCTTGTCTTTTCACTTATATGGATATGGATTTTTAAAGGGAGAAGAGAATGTTTTATAAATATGTTTTTAATTTAGTTATTTTCTAGTTTTAATATATATTTTATGATGGAATAATTTTATTTTGATTTGGGAATAATTAATTGATATAATCAAGATTCGTGTTTTTGATTTACACACCATAAAGTAATCCACAAAGAGTGGAAATTCATAATATTGGGTGATTTATTCTGTTTTCTTGGATTAGATTAGTTTTGGACATCAGTGGTGGTTTTCATTTGGTGGTTTGAGCATGTAATCTTTGAGTTCGATGTATTCCTTGATTGAATTATAAATTTTTTTATCTAGGTATTCCCCTTTGATGACTCCTTTGGGATAATTAGATGTTTCAATGATCATCCATTTGTTGGAGCTACTTTACATGGTCTTGGTATCATCTATTGAATTGGATTGTCTTGGGTGAGTGGTTGGGATAACTGGAAAGGGTGCCTTATTTTTCTAATTAGTGGGGTTCACTGAGAGTTGATGTTTAGATAGTTGGTCACATGTTGTCCTCCCTTGACCCGAGACAGGTTATAATGTCGATATAGTAGAGGCATGTTTTTATGGAATTATATATGGTATCATGTCTTCCTCTTTTGATTATTTAGGCTAATTTTACTTATTCAGGGGGATAATATTTTAGTTCTTAATTCTATATTGTGTTTATAGTTCATGAGTAGTGAATTGTTTAATGTATACAGAATGTTTAGAAATTTTGTTTAGGATGTTGGATGTCGATGGTGTATCTTAGGAGTATTCTATAAATTTCCATGTTTCTTATTATTTTAGGTTTTCACAGTGGATATAAAATATTATCTAGGTTAGATTTTTTAATTTATTTTTTATTGTTTCCTTTTTGTAGAAACTTATTTCTAACCTAGTAGAATAAATTTTATTTTCTAACAGTTTTTTTTTAATTTTGTGTATAACTAAATTATCTTTTGGGAAATTATAAATTTCTATTATCGTGAAGTGGTTGTTTTCTTAATTATATTCATTTTTTTTCAATATTTGGGATTTAATTAGGACTAATGAGTTGTTTCATATTTGGGGAAAAATTATTTAATAGAGTCCAAATCTGGTGGGGATTCCACCCTGGAAGGATCATGTGGTGAACTTATTCTTCAAGAATCTTTAATGGGGTTACCCACTATTTTTACCCCACACAACCCTGATAATAATATTATTTTTATTTTCAAAGGCCATGGGATCATCTAATGGATACTCTTGGATATCTTGAAAATATCATAATGAATTATATTTAGTGATTTAATTGATTTGGTTTAGGGTGTTCCTTGATTAAAGGATGTATTTTGAGATTTTAGGATATTTTTTCGTGGTAGAAATTTATTTTAATGATGGTGTACTTTTTAATAATGGATTATCTATTATTTTGTGAATTTCAATGTTTTAGATTTGTAAATAGAATTGGATGTTGGTTCTCAAGCCTTCAAGTTTTATGTATTGTTTTGAGTATTTGTTCATCTTTTATTTGATCCAGATGAACTGAATCTATATAAACATTCTCAGGGTTGAAATTTTCATGTTGTGGAGAATGGTAAAACATAAAA
The DNA here is from genome assembly GCA_963277665.1 of Viscum album. Classification (NCBI taxonomy): domain Eukaryota; kingdom Viridiplantae; phylum Streptophyta; class Magnoliopsida; order Santalales; family Viscaceae; genus Viscum; species Viscum album. Next base: position 1,540,661,926 of record OY728161.1, on the reverse strand, counting down.
ATTGAATAATTAATTAGGATAATTTATTATTAATTATAAAATCATTTTTTTCATTTTTTCCAAATTATGGAATGAAATGGTTTTGTTTTTTAAATTTTGGGATTTTCAGTATTTGTTCGCGATTGGCGTATTGTTAGTAGAAATTGTGATCAAACCATGTGGGTGAATATATGATTTTACATAGACCAAAAAATGTTTGGTTCATATTTTTCCAAACCATGTGACCTAACCACGCAACATGTCCATATTCAAAATCTAATCCCCGAATTAATTTCCCCTTAAAGTATTAAAACCCAAAATGGGTTTCTTTTTTTTACCCTAACACATCTATCTATAATTTGAAATGTACCTATAAATGGGTACCCTAATCCATGCTCCACCACCTCCTCTACTCTATATGTTTCAGTCCAATTTTATTTTCTTTTCATCACATGATCACCTGAGGTGGGTAATTCCTTCCATCCTACTATTTATTTTTTCTTTCTGGTTCTTTCCCTCAATACAAATTGAGGTTGGACAAACCCTAGGGTATTCTAATGGTTTTTTTGTTTTTCATTAAAAATATTTTTTTCATTCATATTGTGGGTTTCCTCGAACTCAATTGAGACATGATTGGTCCTCACACATTGAATGCAATGAGTTTATATTTGATTTTAGGTAGGTTACCCTATGTAAAAGTATTTTTATTGAAATACTTGATTTATTGAGTATTTTTATTTGTGTTCTTTATTATATTTTTATGTAAATAAATGATGGTATGGTTTTTTATGAGTTGAATTGGGTTGTCTCATGATTTCTGCTCATTACTCATAATTACTACATGGATTCCTATTATAAATTTTTTCTATCAACCATGTTTTGAAATGTAAATGATCATAAATATGAAATAGGTTTTCAAAATGATTCAAATAATGTAAATTTTAAATTATTATAGATGTTTTGTTCCTTGAATGATTTCTATAAAGGCTCCATGCCATGATTTTTTACATAAAAATAATCCATGAGATTCATAATAATGTGATGAAATAAACGTAACATAGACACAATATTAGGAATCTTTTATAATATTTTTTGAAAAAATTCATGCTATCGAGTTTTTATAGAAACTGGTAAAGGACAAAAAAATATTTAGGAACTTATAATTTACATTATTAGAATAATTTTTAAAGCCAATTAAAAATTTAGTGTTCCTTACATTTAAAAAAAGGTTCAAAATAGTATTTTATAAAATGAATCTGTGATGCAAGTATGAGGAAGGTGATAAAATCATGATGAAAACACATTCAGTTATGAAAAAAAAATTCATTAATTTATATAAATAATAATATAATGAAAAATGTTAAAATAGTGTATAAATTATTGATTTCAATTTAATAGCTTATGCATAGGATAAATTACCTCACATCGAATAGAAACTCACCACATTCGACACATGAGACCCAATCAGATCAGAATTTAGTCTAAGAAACCCCAAAAGATGAAATAAATCCCTATTCAAAAAGTAAATAAAAAAATTATACCATAAAAATAACCCAGGGTTCATAAAACCTCACAACTCAATGAGGTAAAGAATAAGGATGAAGAATAAAGAGGCGGATGGAGGGAAATACTCACCTGAAATGATGACATGAAAAAACAACGAGAAAATTAGACCAAAATAGATGAAGGAGAGGAAGAAGTGGTGAATTTCTAGGAATTACCCTTCAAGTTTGTCTTAAATGAGATGTATAGGAGGTGAGGGGAAGAAAGGAAATTGTATTTATAATTGTAATAAAGTAAAGTAAAAGGGGGGAATTTTACATTTTTTAATACCTGGATATAAAGCATGGTTTGGTAACATTGTTCGAAAAACTATCTCCCAACAAAACACCCTCTACTGAGATCCTATAGAATCTCTCCTAAGAAGATCATAATGATAGGGAGAATGGGAAATAACCACGAGTTTAACACCATAAAATCACACAGGCACCCAAATGTTCTTCACAGGGTTTCTAGTAGCCATGCGCAAACTCCACATGTATAATGAAAATAAGAAAATGGAAATTAGAAACTTCTTTGGACAAAATATTGAAATCAAATATAAAAACCAAATAATTAAAAAAATAAAAAATTATTAGTAAGTTACTATTTGGGTGTGAAAAGTTTCCCTACCATGACACTTTCTATCCCCAGAAAGACCAAATAGATATGGTTGATGTTTGTTGAATAGAGGATGAACTACTACTAAATACTAGATGTAAAACTCAAGGTCTAGAGAACCAACATCCACATCCCTTTTGAAAACCAAAACTCATAAATCCCAAAAATAATATAGAGATCATCCTCAAAAACCAAACCAACATCCAAAGAAACAATGAGTGAGACCATATAACTTGAACCATATAATAAACTAATCAATAAAAGAGACTCAGATCTCCAAAAAACCTAAAAAAATAAACACCCCCACCCTATCATAGAAATAAGTAATGAAATTCATTATGCTCTCTCCATGATCTCCATGATTATCCATCACACAACCCCACAGTCTTGGACAACCAAACTAGTCCTATGATTTTGGTCAAGCATGGAAGAAATAAAGGATTACCCATTATAGAAGATTAATTACTATGTTAAATATGATATCCTATGATGGTGGACTCCCCACCATACTAGACAATTGGTGAAAAATTGATATCCAAAGATGGAACAAATATTGATTTCTATGAAGATCTAGAAGTTATAAGAAATGATGCATATAATGATGAACACAACCTTTTTACAATATCAAATACACAATTTTCCAAAACATACTTCCACTGTACCCATAAAGCCAAGAAGGAAGAGAAGATAATGGGTTCCATTAAATTAGAAAACGATTTAAACAAAAAGTAATCATAAGAAATATAAATTACACAATCTTACCTAGATATTCATTTAGATACCCTAGGAAAAACTAATGGAGTAAGAAATACAGAAAATCATAGAAGACTCATATGAGAAACCATAAACATCTAACTATCCTAGAAACCATTTATAAATATTTAATACACCTAAAATTGGTTACCAATCAAGAATAAAAAACACTTGATAAAACCAAGAACTCAATGTACTACCACCTAGAATAAGAAAAAATGAACAAACTGACCAGAATATAATGATAAGAGATCAAAGAATATTCCCCCCAAAAAACATCCCTCAATATGATCAGTATGTGTTATAATATCAAGTTAAAGGTGGATAACATGGGACCAAATTTGGTAACAAAGACTCTATTTGAACTTAACTAACCATAAATATCAGGCACCCTTCTTATTCATCCAAATCACTCACCCATGCCTTTCCCATTCCTGAGATGATACCAACACTAACGCATGCATCTCACCAAAAAGGACAATCGCTAAAACAAAAGATCATCCATAAGATGTTTTAAAATAGGGGTACCTTGAGAAAGACATATTTTTAATTTCTTCAAAGACCCTACCCACCTCAAACAAGAAAATATCAAACCACTAAATTTTGACCACTATTGACTTCCAAAACTTATATTCACCTAGAAAACCAAATAAAAAACCCTAATGATCGACCATCCATTATTAAATAAGAAATGTTTGGGTAATAGTCAAATAAGACGAAACATGAATTAATTTATTCAGGATTCCCAAATCAAAATCAATTTTTACAATATAAATTTTTAAACTAAAACTAAAACACCATTAACCTAATGATTTTTTTTTTGAAATCTTCCTCCATTAACTTTCAAAATCTGCAACATTGATTTTGAAAATACAATACTCATTTTTAAAAACATACCCAAAAACATTTTAAACCCACTTTGAAAATAAAACATACATAATTTCATTGTATTTTAAAAATGTTGATTTAAGATAAGTTAGAAAATTATAAATTTAAATATCCCTCTTGAAAAAGACACCACATTACATAACATTTTAGAAATTTATCTCTAATCCATTTTAAAAACCAATTAATTTCAAGAAATAAAATATTTTTAATAACCCATTTTAATTTATAAAACCATTTTACAAATTTAGGAAACCCCATTTGCTATAAAATGTATTTATAAACCCCCTTATAAGTTTTAAAAATTGGATTCCCATTATATTAAATAAATATTTTTGATAGCATGGCCATAAAAATCATTTTTTAGAATGTTTTTCCTTCAAAAAAGTTACTTTGTTAAAGTTATAAAATAAATTTAATCACATAAAACCATTTCAAAACACATGATTCCATTTTTAAAATTTTAATACAATTCACGAAGAAAACATTATAATAAAAATCCCTTTATTTAAAATTATTCCAAAATCAATTAACTAATAACGGACTATATAAAACACAAATAGAAGGTACTAATGACCATATATGAATTGACCACAAGTTGTAATTGACTATGTGTTAACCATGAATCCATTACTAAGAGTAATATGGAACCATGTATGCATGATCCAGAATACATACCAATCCATTTTAGAACACCTTGTATCTCTAGTTGAACTCTGGTTTCATCCCCAAAATAATAACTCAAAATAAAAATCCCATCATCCCCTTGTAAATAATTTTTCATAATAAGAGGTGGTGATTGAGTAACTACTTGTGAGTTAAATACCGAACCCCACTAATATTATCTCCATCTACCAAAAATATCATATAACAAGGGGTAATAGTATGATAGACATATTTTCTATGGAGAAAAGAACATAATTCCTCTAACATGATATTTCCATGAAATATCCCTATATATACCCCCTTTGAATACCTGATTTGAAACATGATATGGATGAAAAGTTGTTCCTGATCATTAAAGGAAGGCACAAGGTATTGGGAATAAAGGAAACATCACTTGGGGAAAATTTCACCAATTAAATAATTAATAAATCAAGATTATGGTATTCTAATTATCCCTACTAAATATCTATCTTATTCATCCTTTTTTCACTATAGGTTTTATCATAATACTGTTACGCAGAAATTCCCACTTTAGAGTATTGTGATTTAGGTAAACAATTGGATAGAAATCAAAAGGAAGTGTATGTTGTATATTCCTAATGATCTTCATCAAGTAATAATAATATAAATGATTTAAAATAATATTTGTTGTAAGGAACACATTCATAATTTATAATATATGTTGTTTTTTGTTTTAATGCATGGTGATCTTGGAATTTTAGTTTCTAATATTTTCCATTTCTAATAAAATTTCTTTTTAATCCATAATAACTAAATTAAAAATGTAAATTGTTTCTAAAAAAACTACCACCATAACCAAGGATCATGATTTAAATTTCTAAAAATTTATTTTTATAGATTATAATTTTCATGGTTATATATTTAACTTCTCACATTATCACATAAATGGATTTTTAACCTAATGAATAGAAAATTTTATGATTATTCTATTATTCTAAAAATATATGCTTATAGTTGAGTGGATACTAAATAATGATAGGAGGTGTTTTTGGGTTTCAAAATATTGTTTATTTATTTAATTAGTTTATAAAATTAATTAATAATTAAGTATGATATTTTTTTAGATTTTGATAAAAAAGGAAATATCATTCAGTTTATACCTTTCATTGGAAGACACTCAATATTGTATCCATCATTGTAAAATATTTTATTTAACCCCAATATAATGTCATATATCAATATAAATGTGACTCAAGATTGTCTTTAGGATTATTTTTCTAAATATTAGTAATTATTTTCTATTAATCATAATTTTTTAAAAATAATCAAAGGAATTAGCTAGAGGATCTAGTGGTTGTTAAATTAGCACACAATAGGACAAGATTGTGAACCTCTATCAGTCTCATTGATTAATTATCAATCATTGTAGTTTGAATTGTATATAACATTTAGTTTTCGTTTGTGTTATTATTAATATGTTTTTTGTAGTTAAAATTATGGTAAAAAATATGGATATACCGGGTTTGGATAATGTTATATTCCTAATATCCATTATAGAAATTAACTAGGTCCCACATCCCCATCCCCTAATGAAACCAATGTTATTCCATAAGTGAAATTCTAATGATTCCTACATGGGTTGAAATGTTTCAAGATACCACAACCATCATCAATAAATACTATTTGTTTGACTGTTTAGAAGAGACTATATAGATTTTGATGCAGATGAGGTGTTTTAATAAGTGGATTAAAGAAAATAATATAGGAAAATAGAGTCACGCAGTGATAATAGTTTAGACACATGATGTTATGGTTTCTATTACTGGTAATTTATAAAACAAATAAAATAACTAGGCTAGTATATATTGAAAACCCACCTCCCTTAACAAATTTTACATGGATATTTGAATAGTTTTCATATAGTATAAAAAATATGTCAATAAATGCTATATAGGGTGAAATAAATAAGATAACCTGACTTCTAAAGCTACAAAAATTGTAAAATTTTCTGGCATCACATTTTAGTTATTATATTCTCACCATATGAGTATGAAATGATAGAAGATTGTTTATAATGGAATGGGATTTTGATGTTATTATACTTGACATATGTGTTCATACCAGACAATTGAATCCTAATAACTGAGATAAAAATGATATTCATCAATTAAATGAAGGTAATAATGTTTTTGTGGAAGATCAAAGTGGTATTATTTTGGATTATGAGTTTTATTTGATGAAAAATATTATAGAACTATTGATGAAGAATTTTTGGTAACTTCTATTAGATTGGATTTAATATCTATAAATTAGGTTATTTAACTACTTAGGAAATATAATGTTAACATGATAATTGGATTCATGAAGAAACATCATTGAAAATATATGGTGGAAGGTTATGTTATTTTATTATTTATTTATCTTCAAGTGTAAAAAATTATTTAAATGTTGTAATTTTAATAGAGAATATTTTAAAAAATTTAATAAATTATAAAACAAAGATTATTACGGATTTAAGGGAAAATGGGTCACAGTATATTAAAAATGTCTTACTTGATCATTTTATTTCATCGAGGCTGAGGAAGGGATACTTGATCAGAGGCAACCAAAATATCAACATACATGTAAGAATGAATACTGAAATAACTGATGATTGTGGACTACACTTACATTAGAAATATAAATATATTTTAATTATATACATGAATATTATAGGGTAAATTTTTTCTAATGAGATGCTATAACCTAGTTAAATATGGAAATTGATTAATGAAGGTTATAGAAAGGCATTAAGGGACTATTCTTCTGAAATTTCGGATCAGTGTAATGAATTATATTTTAAATATGTATTATAAAAACAAATTATCGTAATAGATTATTATAAATGAAAAAAAAAACTAAATTAAAACTGTGACATGTTAAAATATATTATAATTGTTATAATATTTCAGTTAAATATCTTTTTATAAAAGTAAGTAACTATATTATGACATATATGAAAAAAAAACAAAATTGGAATTTGGTATCATATGTATCCCTTATGAAGCTTATTTTTATGATATTGGAATCAATGTAGCTTAACTAGTGGTTTTATTATATGAATCTCAAGTTAAACAAAAAAAATTACGAAATGTGAAAAATTATAAATGAGATAAATTTAATCTCATGGAAATTTCAATGATATCTATTCTAGAAGATTCACTACATTTGACTATTAAAATTTATTAACATATTCTTAAATATTACACAATGATCTTGTGGGGATATTTAAATATCAATAAGGATGATATAAATCTAACATGTTATTTCTCACAAATATTTTACCCATTTTTTTCTATCAAATAAAAATGATGTTTATTTAATAATGCATTAATAACATCAACAAGATCATTTCTTGATTAGTTTTTATTCAAAAGAAAACATATTTTATAAAACATATTTAATAAAACTATATTTGTATTATAATTTTTTATATGAATATTATATATAATATAATAAAACCAATTTGATTAATAATTGATAATAAATACTAAAAACAATAATCAATACTTTGAAAACATATTTTCATATAAAAAATATATTATCATTTTTTATTTTATTTGATAGTTAAAATAGAAAATTATAAAAATTAAATTTGATAGAATACAATTCATTTTTTGATTTATGATTTCAATATTTGTGTAAATGTTTTGATTATTTTTTTCAAAATAATTAATTTTTGGGTGAATAGTGAAAATACCATTTTTACCAAAATTATAAATTTATAATTATATATGAAAGACCCAGAAATTTACAAAAAATGTAATTGTTGAAATATATTTTAAATATTTAAAAATATATAATTTTAAAATAATATTATTAACTTATAAAATAAATTATTAATAGTTTAATGAATTAAGTAAAATTTTCGAATAAAAACTGTTTTGTCCTTTTCTTTTAATTAAATATTTTGTTGGTAAAATTTGGTGCTTGATTACTTCAAAAGACACATGAATTTTTTTTGTTCTTATAATATAAAATTTTATATAATTAAATTCAATAAAATTGATAATTTTTTCTAACACATAAATTTAAATTAAATAATGCATTTTTTTAAAAGGTCTTAACACATTAAATACAATAATATTAAAATTGATTTTCCATAAACATATATATATATTATCTGCTAAATTGGATTTCACATTTCTAATCATATTTTATTAATAATTTAATAATATCCATTTTATTTTTATTTATTTAATGTATATAGCTTAAGTAAATATTAGATACCATGGTGAAAGCAAAAGTGATATAATTTAAAATTCTAAGATTATGGAATGTATAAAAATCTTTAAAACATTTGTGAAAATGAATGGCTTAGATATTATCAACCTTATATCATATAATAATTAATTAATATTCATTTTTTATTCTTCTTCATGCTCCAAAATATTCTCTAATTATATTATATTGAAGTATTTTTAAAAATTATATTCTCACTAATTATAAAAAAGGCCTCTCACAACCCCTTCATTAACACAACCAAAATTATTTTTCCGTATAAAAATCTTCCAATTATCCTTCTTTATAAACCTTTTCCTTTTCCTTTTTCTGTTTTATCTTTATATATTTCTATAAGACTTCAATTTAATAGGATCCTTCCAATGGAAAGCCTTAGTTCTCAATGTGTGTACTTTTTTCTGAAGCATATTTTATTTTCTTTATTACCTTCTATATATAAATTTGTATTTTCAATATAATGAAATTAGTATAATTATTTTTATAATTAATTTTATTATACCATGGTAATAACTATTAACTAAATTATTTTCAATAACGAATAATGAAACCATCGTTTGTGCATTATGCTGACTATCACCCCCATGAAGCGACAACTTCATTTTTTCACCACTACCTCTATTAAATGGTTATGAAAGTGAAATTAAAGAATAAATATCAAAGATAAAATTAAATTATTTTAATTAAGAAAAAAATTATACTCCACCATTACGCCCTATCATTTGTTATGAAATAAAAACCATTAAATGTGAATTATGATGACTATCGCCACCACAAAGTAACATTTCTCATTATTAATTTAGTTTCATTATTATTTATAAAAAAATATCAAAATTTGATTCAAATCATTAGAGTTATCTAAAAAATACCATTATTCTTCTGTAAGAATGATATTTTCGCAAAAAAAATGAATTTCATAATTATAATTCTTGAAAATTATCTTTTTTTTAAAATCACATGTCCAATGAGGTGAAAGTAGTAAAGACTGAGGGAGTCAACCATCATAATGATTTTTCAATCATTCGGTAAGGACCTAATGAATGTATATAAAATTATACTCTCATTTTGGATCCCTTTTTAGGATAAATAACGAGTAGTAAAATTCAATTACCTCCTAGTGTTCCCAAACTTAATGCCTTGATCAGTGATCATACTTAAATTTCAAATAAAATATTTCAGATACCATGGTATGTTGGAATTTCCACATAGAATACCAAACTACAGTGTATAGTCCGGTTAAACCTCTATGATATTAATTTTATAAATTCTACATAGTATTTGACCACTATTCACAGACCTTACATTTTCTCTAATAGAGTTACTTAGAACATAATAAGTGAAAAAAGACCATTGAACCCTTATTGTCTCGAATAAGACCACCCCTCTAATTTACCTAAGCACACATGCGTATCCAATATTTATCTTTAACCCTAAGTATGTTGGTTTCCATTTTACCAACATCCCTTATCTAATATTACCACCCCCATTTGAAAAAGTTGTTATCCTCTGAAGAATTCTCCTTATCTAGTCCAATGACTCCCACCCATTGATAATTTTTGTAGGATCTAAGACTCGATAATTTATATGATCATAAAAAAATGATAGAAACACATTCCTTCAACCACTTTATTCATATTTTAACAAATCACCCCATGCACTGATGTTAAAGTCAAGGTACATATATTAATCTCAAAACCAATATAGGCAGATCCCTGGAACCAGAATGAAATAAAATATAATAATGATTATATATTCTTATAAATTCCCATGAAAATGCCTATATAATTCCATATTCCTTGAACCTACTTTCCTAAAAAGATAATATATCAAATATATTTTAAGCTCAGTGATGCACAAAACCAATAATGTGAATCCATGAAAACACAATTCTTCTTCAAATTATTGTTCATGGGTAATTTATGATTCCTCCAAAACCAAACCAGAAAATTATTCTTCACAGGGATCCCCTTAAAGCATAAAATTGTCACCTACTCATCTCTCTTACTATTTGAATCCACCATCAATCAATTTTCCTATCCACTAAATCATCCAGATGATGATTAAAAAAACACATATATCAAGATCATCGACCACGATTATATTCTCATAGAAGGTCATCTTGTTCCAATCCTGAGTAATGTTGTACAAACCATGGGTCATAATTGAATCTAATAATGATATATACAAAATTGTACAACCTACTAAGAAGATTGTTTTTCCCACGTAGTTATCCTTACAGAAGATGAGATTTCCATGACCCATACCTCATCAAACCCTTTTATATAGATCATCCATATTGTCAATTATACAACTCATATGTCTTGATATTATACCTATAATATCAACAAATTATCTCTAGTATCTTCTTTATCTTGTCCTCATAAATCTTTACTATAACCAGTTCCTATAGAAATTTCCCATGCGGTTATTGTTGGTATAACCTGTATTGATTCTGTTGCAGTCCAAATTTATTTCACCTTCTCTAATTATCTTCACCATTTTTTCAAGATTCATAGTGGAATATTCCACCCAAATTTTCATCCTAGACTAAGGATGTAATAATTTTTTCTAGACTCTCAGTGTTTCCCTTATTAAATTTTATATTCAACAGAATGTGCATCAGTCAGGAAGAGAGAACACTATTTACAAGAGTGATCCATCCTCCCGACAAAAGAATATGATTCTTCTAGTTATATATGAGCAAATGATTTGATTGATAATTACTTTCAATAATATATTTTTAATCTTCCCATTTGAAATTACATAATTGAGATACACCATTAGAAAATGATGTCTTAATATGACTTTAATTTCTCTTACAATAGTACCATGCCTATTCCAAAAATTATTTTAATGAAATAAACATAATTTTCCTTGGTTTATCCATTGTATCCTCTAGATTCCATTGAAAACAAGATCATATTGAACCCATTGTTCAACCTCTATGTTGAGTAAAACAAGAATATAATATCACCAACAAACATGAGATCAGTTATAATGTAATCCTAGGACTACTCCTAGAAGGCACGATCATTCCCTTCCCAAGGCCTTGATTTATAATACTAGTAAGAACCTAATATAGATGAGTAAAGAAACTGGATAAAAATAGATCTACCTACCATATTCCATGAATGGTTTTGAAGAAGCTAAATACCCATCCCATGATAGATATTATGAGACATGGGGATTCATAACACCAAATAACAAATTCACAGATCCATTCATTGATCCTAAATAAGGTAACAACCCTTATAATGAAGCTCTATTCTAATTGGCTATACACCTACTTTACATACACTTTTATCATAAATTTTCATCCAAGAGAATTTTTATTAATATTATTCACCAAATATTTTTTTAATCCACATGACCCCTTAGATTATACACTACTAAATAAAACCCTAAAACTCCTCTGAGAGGTTTCCTGATATGACTCAACCAAGTATTATATTCATTAGTTAGGTAAGTATCTTAAATGAAAAATTTCAATGGAATATTCATCTATATTGATTGAGTGTAGTGGGTTACTTAACAATAAGAATCACTTTGGATCCAATAACTTCTTAATTGACAACCCCTCCACAAAAGTAATCTTTCACCGAATATCTATCATGATCTATGATAATGTACTATAAATCCCAGTAAAATGAACCCAGAAATCCATCAGGGATGAGTGTAATTTCCAGATTAATTATTTTCACCATCTAATTAATATTCTCATCTTCTGAAATAACCTCCAACACCCTATTTCCCTTGTCCTACACTAGTATTAGAATTTATCTCTTAATTTTATCTCCCCTATCACCCTTTCCGTCCATCCTACACTGAATCTATCCGTTCCATCCCGAGGGACAGAAAAGTGTTCAAGATCCTAGTTTCCTAAAAACTATACATCTTTTATATATAAACCATCATCTAAATTTATATTGGTAGAATTTTTTACATTATACTATATTATACATTCTTGAAAACATGATGTGTTCCTATCCCCTCCAAGATCCAAAGTACCACTGATATCTCTCTTTAAACACTTTCAATTTAATTTAATTTATTATAAAATATAATTTTTTTTCAACTATGATTTCAAATGTATCGTTATCCTAGATATCTTGTACAATATCCTCTAGTATCTGGATCTCATCTTTGATACCCTACTACTAGTTTAGTTGTCAGTTTTATTTAAATTCCACTCTAGACTATCCCTCATCATCCATTGCATGTAGTGTGTTGACCCTATCCATGAAAAACCCATCTTTATTGTCTCTTATGACCATCTTACAATTTTCATAGAACCCTTGAACAAAGTCCGATTATTAGAGTATAATAAGCATTGTATCCATACATCTTCCCCCTTTAGATCCACCAATAAGGGAAAGTGATCCAATAATGACCACTTTAGGTGAGTTATATAAATCTATAAAAATAATCTATACCATGCTTGTTAGAAAGACAATAATAAATTCTACTCCATATTATCTGATTCGATTTCCATTTATTGAACCATTTTAACATTTTAACCAAGAAATCCATATCCAAAATACAATTATACAAGAAAATAATATTTAAATTGAATATAAACTTACTAGAGAATACATCTACAACAATTATCTCGAATATCATTGTAATAGTTTTGATGTTTCCATAGATAAACCAAAGAAATATCTCTATCTGGAAACTAAATAGTATCTTCCATAATTCCATTATATTTGAGACATTACATTGAGCATAATCAATTGAAAAGAAAAATTATGTTCCATACACCTTCAATTTCACTTATATATTTTATACCGATACATCTATATAGGAAACTGAGATAATTTTTTTATATAAAATCCAAATGTTAAGGTTTTATGAGATTGATTGCATGAATTATAAAAGTCCCACTATACTAGGAAAATAAGAAATATAATCTGTGTTACTCATTGGTTTCAATATATCCAATATGATGATAATCCATTTCTGACCATCACTAGTGTGAAAGGAACTCTTAACCTGAGCCCAATGTACAAGTATTTCCAAATGAGGATTGCAATCATTGAAAACAGTACTGTTGTCATTATAGTCAGTTGATTTGCCGGAAATTTCTATAAATATAGTGGAAAATGGATCTATTTCATTTTCATGTGAGTGACTCTTGTTATATACCAAATTAGGTAAATCAATCAAACCTCATTCATACCTAGAGACTGGTGATACTATAATCCCCATAGGCTCCTCTAATTCCACTAGGACCACAAACCTATTGTCATAGAATGCCGAAGAAGGTAAGGGGACCAACATCACACCATATAGAAGGTAGGGATCTAATTATACCATTTATATAAAGTATCTACTAGAAATATCATCTTCCACTACTCCATCCATGAAGAATGGAAGCTTCTCACGGTGAACCGAGGATGAAGATGAACCAACCCCATAATAACTTCATAGACAAACTTTGTATTTCTTTAATTTTCTACCTATATCAGTGAAAAGGAATCCATGTTTTTTAATTGAATAGTATTGAAAAATGTTATAAATATATAGATCATTCGATGGTAGCGCAGAGCGTGTAGAGAAGAAATTACACTCTTCTAAAGCTGTAAAATATGTCTACCATAGACTTAGTGACGTGATAGAATTTTAATGTGCTTTAATGGTCTGGAGAAGTAGCCCAATATTCAGCATGTGAGGTGAGATTTAGAAATTTGAAAAGCATTTTTCTCTCAAAAACTCAATTCCTATAATAGGTGAGGAATCTTGATGACCTAATAGATCCATCTATATCTATTCGGGAACATGAATAGCCACATTAGGCTCACCAAGAAGAATGGAGATCATAGTCAAAATTAGGCCATCCACCAAATTTACACTTTAAAAAATGTCTCATTTTTCTTCAAATGTACTCTGAATGTCCCTAAATATGGTAATACAAACATAACCTCATAATTTCTTGATAAAAAATTTTCTACCACAATTAAATACCATCACCATCCTTATTTTTAACACTTGATTGAATCAACACTGCTAGATCATTCACAACAAAGATGTGAGGATTTATAACCATATGAATCCTTTTCATATCATCATATGAACAATAAAATATTCCCAAAGAATTTACAACTTACTAAAGGATATAATTATTATTAATCCATAGTGGGAGACTTGAAATCTTGACCCACACTATTGATGAGCCTGATTTTTACCATTGTCTATGCCCTATGACTAATGATACTGTGACAACCTGCAAGCTTCCCTTCCTCACTAAGCCTCCCTAGACCAAGGCTTAAAAATATTCTCTATGGATAGAATTTTTATATAGTGGGATGATCTAGGATGGTCCCAAACTTCTTCCATTTTCACTAGTCCCCATGATACTAAAAAGGTTCTAATGAATAGAATGGAGGGGTTCCCTTGTCCAATCCACCACACTAGAGACAATAAGTGATAAGCTGATGCTTCTCTAAGATCCTATACCAAATGGTCTATTGTTTGATATCCATCCACACAATATTCACATGGATGAGAAATCAATATGGATGGGATGATCTATAAGTATGACAAGATATATGATATATAAATATGAACAAGAATATATTTAAAATACCTAACCCCTAAGGAGACCTCCCTATATAAATATCCTTCCAAAGACGTAGATGAAACCACTTGAATAGATTATATACCACCTAGCTACTGCAACCATGAACTCCCTAATAAGGAATCTTTCTATGAAATTGTCATAATAAAGAGTTATGATCTTGTCATGTTATGTGCATATCATATTTTGAAATAAAAAATCTCATAATTAAATTCTTTATAATGAAAATCTTCCATTAATTATGGTATGTTCTTATTTGGGTTAGTCTAGCTAATTACATAAAAAGTAACACAAAATATTATCATGGATTAATATGAGAACATAGATACTAATAATAAATGATATAAATAAGGATTTTAGTTTTGTTATGAAATAATAACATTTTATTAGTATCATTAATTATTATACCATAAATAGGTTGGCAGAAAACCACCGAATCAAGCTTGTAGAACATTTTTTTATAAAAGAACCATAAATAAAACAACCATGGAGTGAAAATATTACAAAAAAATCATTTTAAACCTAAATTAGAGTATCTTGTATTATCTATAAATGAATAGAAATGGGGGGATAATGAACTACAATACTACAATGACGAAATTAGTTCAAAACAATCCAAATTACTCACTCCCAATATTTAAAATTGATAAAAAAACTAATATACACAAAGAGAATAATTATAAATAATAATTATAAAAGGTTATATATTTATGATAAATATTTTCAAATAGATTATTTATATGGTTATTTTTTATATAGGATATTAAATAACATTAGTAGATGTCAGGAATTTAGGTAACTGTTTCTTTCTCAAAGTTTCACCTATTGAGATATATTTCCTATCATACACCATTATTACTTTTTAATGATATATATACTATCTAGTTTATATATATTACCATATTTATTTAATTCCTGAGGTTTTAAGAGCTCTATAATTTTCTCTTTAAAATGTACATTTATTCAAAGACACTAATCTTGAAATGGTTTTCTATTAAAATATTATTCAAATTGTAATGGTTTTGTTGAAAATATTATCTTCCAATCAAGAATGTTTAAAAAAAAATCCATATAAATAATTTTAATTCATTTATAATCCCTTAATCATTTTCTTTGAATACTCTATGTTTACATTTCCCCTAAAAATTTTAATTCCCCTTAAACTACATATTTGTTGAGTGGTTTCTTATAAGTGAAACAGAGCTTAGTATTTCTTCTCAATTGGGAACATCCATTTGTATAATTATTTGTTTTGAATATTTTATTATCTATGAATTAATAAATCATTGAGATCATTCTATAGTACTTTACCTTAAAAATATTTGATGAAAATTTTAACATTTTTCATATGAGTTTATTCATTAAACTTTAAAAACCATATACTTTTAACATTTTATATGAGGACACATATTTCCATATCTATTATCATTTTATATAAATCAACAATATATGTTCTCATGGTTTTTATGATAATTCATCCTCATCCTAGTTTTATAAAATAATTCATTAATTTTTTAAAGGATCAAGAATAATTTTTATTTAAAATTTTATTTTTCTAAAACTCATTGAAATGTATTTATTATTGAATTATTTTCTTCTTTGAGATATATAATACCTAAATTAGGATATTTATACAAAAAATACCATCCAAATTATTTCTACAAATGGATTATGTTATTTTCATCTATTTTGGTGGAATGATCCATCACTACCTTTGTCACACCTAATCATCCTTCTTGTATAACCATAATATTTTTTTAAATGAGATACCTCAGTGAATACCCTATTTGTTATTCCATTGATTGATAGGTATTCACCAATATGACATACATAAATTTATTGAGAAATTATTATCATAAACACATAAATTTTACATATATTTTGAAAATACCCTATTCTTTATTATCATATTTGTATGTTATTTTTCGATAAATTTATTGAATATATTTGGGTACCTATTTATTTTTCAAAGGTTTAACTTATTATGATTATTTATTATTTTATTATTTCATTCAATTTGTAATTGGTATGAAACCCATTTCATCCCATGTGTTCTTTACACTATAAAAAGAAAATCAATTTCATTCGAATGTTTTATGAAACCCATTTTATTTTCATGGGTTCTTTATGATATGATTACTGAATTATTTTCTTGTGTAATATATAATTATGGATGAATAATCGGTGGGATCCTATATCACACTCCAATGTATTTGTGAAAAGTTTATATCATCCAAGAGAAGTACTTGAGATTAAATTTAAATTACATTAAGTATGTTAATTGATGTTGTCCCCAATGAATGTAATGTTTCCCTATACTAAATTTTGATCCATATTTTAAGGATTTCATAGATGTATTATTATTATCATTATTATATTATGATATCATGGATCTTTCTTGTTTACCGATTTTTGAAAATACATTTCAATTATTATTTAATACCAGGGATCCTCCCATGATTTTATGATCTATAATTTTTTTTGGAATATGTTTCTTATGTATTTTATTTATAACATAAGATATATAATGATCACTAATGATATTTTATTGATACCACTTATATTTTCACTTACTAATCATATGTGGAAACCTATTTCTTTTATTTCAAATTTGATGGGTTGGGAAGATGGTTATAACTTATGAGAAGTATATTATCAATATTTTGGGGATACATTTTAAGGAAATGCTCATATGTATTGTAAAATATATTACAAGTATTGGTTTTCATCAAAGACACCATCCCACTTATTACTGGTATTATGTAATTATTTTCAAATATTTAACGTTTAAATTATAGAAATGTGGTTAAAAAATTTCATGTTTAGATTGGTTAACTATTAATGGTATTAGAGTAAGTTTTAGATAAATTTTTTGATTAGATTAGTTATTTTGGAGACAAAAGTAATTTTTTAATAAAAACCTAATGATAAGACTAATTATAGGATAACATATTTATTTTTTGGTAAAAACATATAATATTGTTACCAAACATTTTTAATCCCTCTTTAGGCATAGGAAAGTGAATACTATTATGGAAAAAATTCACCTAGGGGTAATATCCTTGAAAATAATGAGTTTATTGTCAACTCCATATTTAATGGGGTGTACGTTGACTAGGAAAATGAATGACCAAATGGATAAATAAACCTCAGGGATATGAATTGGTTAATCACATTTTCTTCAAAAGCCATCATCATAGATTTATTTAGTAATAAAATTTTTGTATTTGTTTAATATGTATAATATAATACAACATATAGAAACCTATATTGATCAAAGTGTGATATTTATTTAAAGAAATATAATATAGTAATTTTGATGAGTAAGTCATTCAAAGGTTAAAATTTTCAGGTAATAATCTTATAATTATTCTCATATGGTTTTCATTTTTCATGATTAAATCATTCTAGATATATTAATGGATAATTCCCAATGTAACCAAGATAATAATATTTTATATGTTCAAAACAGTTATTTTCCCATAAAGAATCGATTGAGATTATAGGTGGATTTGGAAATCATGTTTTTATTCCAATCACTCTATAAATAATTATAACTAACAACATGAACATTTTGGATTTTACAAAGTCACCAAAAGGGTTAATATGGAGTCCAAAGGATGATTGGGTAATAATGATTATGGTTGAATGATAAATAAATATCCTTAATGAGAAAAATATGGAATTATCACATGTGGGAAATTCTTAAAGGAATTGGGAGATATTTAACAATGGTAAAGGGGGGAATAATGCAAATAATTTTCAAGGAAATGTTATGACCTCAATGGGAACGATGAAAACAAATATTATTTTTCTGGATGTACCACTAATAGCCTATTTTCATAAATGTGGTGAACATGGGAATTGCACAAATCAATGCCCTAATACAAGGAATAATAAGGATGATATCAATCAAATGTTTTATATAATGAGGGATCAAATAATATCATTTGAAAACATAACTACTGGAGTGGGTTATAAATTTATGTGAAGTGGAGAACCCCTATCATCCATTCAAAAACATTATGTGTTTTATTTACATCTTGTTCAGCCCTATCCTTTGTACATAGTATGTATTCAAATAACATCAATCCATCACTTAGGTACCTATATATATATATTTATTTATTTTACAAAACTTCTAGTTATATGATTTTACTATCACAATTATTAGTTTAAGGTAATAC
Organism: Viscum album; assembly: GCA_963277665.1. Lineage (NCBI taxonomy): Eukaryota > Viridiplantae > Streptophyta > Magnoliopsida > Santalales > Viscaceae > Viscum > Viscum album. The sequence goes on along the minus strand of OY728161.1, from coordinate 1,540,642,480 downwards.
AACAAAATAAATTTTTTTATGTCCTTCCTTTGGGTGAAATTGATCTATATTTTGGAAATTGATTAAGTATATCCCCCTAGAATACATTGTAAAAAAATAAAGAGATCATATTTTATACCGAAACTCAAATTTTTATAACCTAACTTTGAAATGTTAGTGATTATCTCTAAAAAAATCAATTCCCATATATCGGCCTTAACCTCAATTGTGGGGAGTATTTAACTAAAATGTTTAGGAAGAATTCCCAAATTATTACATATATATTATGAAATAATAAATGGGTTTTCAATCCCTAATCATGTTACTAAGTTTGATTATTCTTTAGAAATAAAATACCAAGTAATTTATATCTTAATGAAATCATTAACTATTTTTTTATTATATTATAAATAATATTATGTGGACACAATTAATTTATGGGGGAGAATGTGCTGACCTAAAATTTCCCAATATTTTTTATTAATGTAAATATTTTGTAAATATATTTTTCTAAATGAAATACCAGACAAAAATAAAATTACAATATGATAAAATAAAAATTTAATTCTATAATATAACTATTAATGTCACGACCCGTCGTCGGGGCCCGTGCCGTGACTACCCCAAGCCCGCCTTCCATAGGCCAGGGGCGGGCGACTAGCACCAAGGCGTAAATTTTGGTAAAAAGGGAAGGCATTGCCTTTTTAAAGTAAACAAACACCATAGAGTAAACAAGCCGTAGAAGTAAACACTAAGTATAAGCCGGTACAAGAGTAAGTGCGGAAAAGTAAGTGGGCCAGTATACAAACCCAAACTGAAAGTAAAGTACAATTGGAAGGGAAAATAGCAACTGAAAAGTAAATCCACAACGCTGAGCTGTCCACTGGAAATCCCGCCTGAAGGGTGGGTACAGAAAGCCTCCTCTGCTCCTCGGGTCCAGCCGACCGCTCCGAGTACGTCCCGTCTAGTGGTCCACCTCCAGGTACCATCCTGCTCCGCAAGCCTCAACCACGATCAGTGCTGTCCGTCGTCTGCAACCAACACAACGTAGTGCGGGAATAGCCCGTGCAGGGGTGAGTATAAGCAACTCAATAGGGATCCCGAGACCCCCGAAGGTCTCCCAAAATCCACAAAGGATAAACCACAAAGGAAAGTTACAATCACGAAGTAACAATCGACACTGCTTAGGTATATGCCCATACATATACCTAAGTCATCAATTCCAATATGCTCCAACCTCTGAGCCCAAGTACAACCCAGTCCACACAGAAAAGCAAAACGTAATCCACACAGGATAGCACAACACAATCCACATAGGAAAGCAAAACATGATTCAGCTCACACAGGTATACTTCTTCGTATGACGATAGAGATGATCAGATATATCCACTAATTCATCTAAGTCATCGGACCCACAAAGGATTGATAGGTACTAACCCCCACAATGACCCAGGAAGGGTCTGACCCACACAGAATCGATAGGTAACTAACCCCCACAAAGACCCACACATGATCGATAGGTACTAACCCCCGCAAAGTCCCACACAGGATCGAGAGGTACTAACCCCCGCAAAGACCCACACAGGATCGGACCCACACAGGATCTGTAGGTGCTGGATCACAGAGAACCGCTGAGCGCAAACCCACACAGGATCGGTAGCACTGATCCATGTAGGATCGCTGAGTGCTGCAGTCATCGTCGTCGAATCCACTGAGGATCTCTGTAAATTCATCGTCGTCGTCACAGCCGCAACGCAGCCAGCTGTAGGGTTCCCGCACACAACAAGCTCGTTCGGGAGGGTCCGCTCCATGAGCCGAGAGGCTGATACATCAACTGACACAAAGTCCAGAGTTGATGTATCCAAAAGTTCCGTATCGTCAACATGAACTCAACGTCACAAATGGCGCGTCAATCGGACGCCCATTCTGAGAGTTATTGGCTTTTTCGTCCCAAGGGCCCGGTTGGTTTTTAAGGAAAAACCAACCCGACCATAATCCACCTACATCCAAACCTCGGGTGGAGTAAGCCAAAAGATCTGTCTCACTTAGAGGAATCCAACAAAGTCGACGACACGTCAATCGGACGTCTGGAGCTTAAGATATAAGCGTTTCCGCTCCGAGGGCCCGGTTGGTTTCGTGTACGAACCAACCCGGCCAAAACCAAAGTATTCCGAAACCTTGAGTGTGATATACCAAAACGACCGTCTCGATCCAAGGATCGCATCGCAACTGACGATGCATCGATCGGAGGCCCGTATCACAAGTTATGGGCGTCCGACCGGAAAAGATTCGGTATTAAGGGGTTCAGGACTGGTTCGACCCGGCCCGATACCCCCAGGGTCGGCCCGAACCGGGTCGACCCGAACTGGGTTCGGGTCCAACCCACTGGGGCGCGGCCCAGCTTGGTCCGGCCCAACCTGGGTGCAGCGCGCCCAGCGCGCTGGCCAGGCGCTCGGCCAGACGGCCGAGCCGTTTGGAGTGGGGGGCGCCTGCCCCCCTGGTTGTAACCATGGCCCCCCCCATTAAGGGGGTCTTTGTGCTAACCGACCGGGGGTTTGAACTCCCGGCTTCTCTCCTGTCTGCCCGGCCAGCCCCGGCCGGCTGGTTTCTGCCTCCATGGGACAGGCGACGGCCGTTCCCCCCTGGTCCGACGCCGGCGGCCCGGAACCAGCCACCGATCTCCTTGTTCTGACGCGGTCCGGAACCAGCCGCGACCTTAATTCGTCCGGCGCTGTGCGACGGTGCCATACCTCTCCGCCGCGGTCCCGCTCCGGCCACGGTGTTTTTGAGGTTCTCCGGCGTGGCGCGATGGCGCCGCGACTTGGTTCAATTTCACTGCGCAACGCGACGGTGCCGCACATTCCTTGCCGCACGATTCCGCGTGGTGCGACGACACCACACCATTTCATTACAATCCACAATAAAAACATCATCAATATTGGAGGAGGGTCGGCCGTGTTTGTGCGGTCCGGCCCCCTATCGTTATTCGATAGAAAATGGTCGTATTTCACGAAGAACGACAAGGTAGGATTCACGAACAAAATAAATAAATAAATTAAACCCCTACCTCGTGCGAGCTTGAATGGAGGTTCATCGAACGAGGATTCATCGTGGAAAAACCATCGAGGAAAGAGACATCGCGGAAAGAGACGTCACGGAAGGAGGAAGTCGCGTCGGCGTCGCGGTACACGGCGTCACGTAATCGGTTTCTGAGAACTCAGCGTTCTTCGTCGGAGACCGATGTGTTCTTCGCGTTCTTCGTTGAAGACGAAGAAGTTCCTCATGTCCTTAGTCTTTTCTCCCAAAAACTCCATCACAAGGTTTCTACACCAAATAAAATAAGCTCACCTCTTATTTTATTAACATAACATAAATTTTAAATTTCAAGAGTTTGAAATTCAAACATCCACACTTAACTCACTTAATTAATAACATAAGTTGTCAAATAATTAATGGTGAGTTGAGGGGGTTTAAGAATATGAAGGGGTAGGGTTCGTGTGGGCCCCACCACCCTCATAACCTCCCTTGGGAAGTTGGGTAGTTACCCAACCTCCACCCAAAGCCTAAAACCACTTAAAGAAAATAAAAATTGTAGTTTAATTATAAATTAAACTTCCAAAATTTTTATCATCTTCTCTCGGGCAAACGCAACTCCGGAAATGGCGTTCATAAGAAATTACCGGCGCTACGGTTCCATAGGTTCCCTCGGAATTCGATTTCGAGAACCTGTTCAAAAGATAGAAATTCCCGCTCGTTCGTTCATTGAACGTACCCGAGCTAAACTTCAGATAGAAATTCCGGGCACACCGGGCCTCAGAATCAAGTGCCGTTAGAAACTGCGTTCATGTAAAATCCCAAAGAAAATTAAGAAAAAATTTTCCTTGAATTTTATAGGTCTTTACAATTAAATTAGTGAGTATAAAAGGAAGTAAATATGTTATGATATATATGATGAAAAAAGAGTAAAATGGAATTGGGTAGTGGAAGTATCCCTTATGAAGCTCAGTTGTATGATCATAGAAATTAAGTAGCTTCACTATAGTTTTAGTTAGACCAATCTCAAGATGAACTCAAAAAATTATGGTATGATAGACATTATATGTGAGATAAATTGAAGCTCCTAGAAATTATGATGAGATATATTATAACAGAATCACCACCTTCAGCTACCAATAGATATAACCGTATACTTAGATCTTTTTGAATGATCAAAAGGGGATATGAAACTAGAAATTATTATGATATAAACTAATAATTATTAATATAACAAGTTATTTATCTCATTTTTATTTTCAACATTTTCAGTATTACTTTTAAATAAAAATTGTGTTAATTTAATAATTCATTGATAACATTATTTATGTCATTTTTATTCTTAAAAATTATTTTTTAAAAAAATTAAATTTTATGTTCCTGGTTTAATGGCTCTAAATGTATTATATAATACTAATACTAATAATTTATATATTATAGTAATACTAATTTAACCATTATTTGATAATATATAAGGAAAATATATTTAAATACATTGAAAATTTATTTTACTATAATTTTTTTTCATTGTATCTTATTATTTTATTGAAATGTTCAAATAAAGAATTAATCAAATATAATTTGATAAAATGAATCCATTATTTCTAACTATATATTATTTATATGTTTAAGATAACATATTTTTTATTTTTTTCAGGTAATTGATCTTTATGTGAATGATGAAAAAACTATGTATATAAAATATATAAATTTATAGTTATATAAGAAATATATATATATATGTTTATAAACTATTTTATTGACATAATTTACATTTAAAAATAAAATATATTCATTATAATATTAATATATTAAAATTTTAATTCATATGTTTATGGTTTTAAGGAATGGAGTAATATTTTCAATAAAATCATTTTTATGCCTTTTGTTTTAATTAAATATTTTTAGTGAAATTTGGATTTGTATTCATTTTAAAAAGATATATGTTTTTATTTTTATTTTAATTCAATTTATATCATGTAATTAAAATGAATTTATAATTTTAACCTATGTATAAATTTTAAGCTTAAATATATTTTTCCTGAAAAAATGGGTTTTTATACATTACATAGGCTAATGTTAAAATTTAGTTTTTTTCCAATATAAATTTTATCTTGTAAAATAGAGTTAATGTTTTCCATTTGTATTTACATATTATATATTAGTGTATATTTTTTTTAATTCATTAAAAGTAAATTACTTTGGTAAAATTTAGTTACCACAGTAAAACTAAAATGGTTAAAATTGAATATTCAATGAGTAATAGACTAAAGAACATGTTTAAAACATGCTTGAAGATGAATGGTTAAGTTATTTTCAACAATATATCTTCCATTAATATATTATTATCTATTTTTGAGTCTTATTGAAATTCAAAACATGTGATATCCTTATAATAAGTTGAAAGTTTAGAAAAAAATAATTTTCACCACTTATAAAATTCACCTCTCCCTAAAAATTCAAGACCACTACCAATAATTTGATTTCCACAAGAAACACAAGAAATTATCCATAAATTATATCAAATAACATTTAATTCACCCATTTTTCAAAATAAAATGGCTTATGAACTCCATTTCCAAGGATTCTTCCAAGGGAATTCTTATGTTCTTAACGATATTACTTTTTCTCTAACTTTATTTCATTTCATTCAAAACATCCAAATATAATTATATACATATTATATAATTACACGTGTATTTTTTTATACTTATTGTTATTATCCCAAGGTAATAACTATGAAAAAACTTGTACCTTTTTCTATTATGAAGAATGAAATCATCATTCATACATTATGGGGACTACCTTACCAAAAAAGCAACGACGTTTGTTCTTTCCCAAATGCCTCTATTCAATAATTATAATGGAAAAATTTACGATTAAAATTGAAATATATAAAAATATTATTATTAATATGATATAAATTATAATCCATCTTAATTAACCCTAATTTATTAGGAAATGAAAATTTTAGTAGTGCATTGTGTAGACTACTACCTCCATAAAATAATGTTTCTCATTTTTCATCTCAATTCATTATTATTTTTTAAAATATATTCTAATTTTGTTTTAGGAAAATATATAATAAGTATTTTTAATATTTAATAATATTTATTAATTACATAATAATTAAAAATAGACACTATGTATAAGAAAATATACAATAAATCTATTTTTATGTTTAAAAATGTTGTTTTTTAAAAAGGCAGTTTTTCTACCTTTTGATGGAACACTTGTTTTAAATATATTTTTTTTGAAATTTTAATTAATTATATTTACAAAAAATAAAATAATTTTTTATAGGAATGTAAATATTTACTTTGTTTTATGTTTTTGTATTTTTCTAATAAGATTAATATTTTGATGAATAATGAAAAATAATGCATTTTCATTGAAAACAACATGTTCAACAAAAATATTTATAGTGCTAAATTATATTTTTTATTTGTTTTAAAATATAATTAGATATATTTTTATCTTATAATACAATTTAGGTCATTGTAATCAATTTATAATTGAAATTGGATATAAAAACTTTGTGAACTTATGAATATTTTTCCTTTAAAAACCATTTTTCTCATTCTGACAATAGGAATAATTTTTTATTAATTTATGCAATTTATGTGTTTAGAAATTTGAAATATTTATTCCATATATGTAATAATTATTTATAAATTTATTAAATAATTAGGTATTTAAAAATTATGAATAGTAACATTAGTAATATTTTTATTTACATAGTTAAAGGTAAATATGGTAATTAAGGGTAAAAATAATATTATAAATATTATAAAATTACCACATAACTTTTCAAATTTTCATTGGATGACTGTGTGTTGAAAAAAATCACCATTTTACCTATATTATTGCCATTTTATTCCACATTAATGAGATTACGACATTTTTGTTATTATACTCAATGAAAGTCAATTTTGTCACACTTTTTTTTACAATTGAAATATTTTTAATATTTGTTTATATTGGGTATATGTTTGAATATAAATAGTATTTTGAAATATAAAATGTTTATATATTTTATGATAATTCATTTCTAATTCTTACATAATAAATTATTAAATTAAAGGATTCCGCGATGATGACGTAAAAATTATTTAATTAAAATAAATATAACAAAAATGATAATTTAAATAATAAAATAAATAAAACTCGAGATTAAAAATGCAATCCAATTTTTTTTAGAATAATTTGATATTTTAGTTATGTTTTAGTGTAACACCCCAATCTTCCACGACACGCTTATCTCTGAGTAATACAATAGCGTGTGTTGTACGCAACTTCGATTTCTAACAGACCACAACCAATCAAACTAGCTGTTATGAATATTAATACCCACTATTTGAAACTTTATAAATTTTATATTTCCAAATGGACTTCATTTTTGGATTCGTAATATCTAAATTATCTTAGGGTGAGTTTTTGGTACTTTTCTGATAACTTTCATATTTTGATGAATAGTGAAAATTACTAAATTCTAATTAAAAACAACTTTTTAAATCGAAATAACTAATAGTGATAAATTATGAATTTGAGTAATTTTAAAGCATAATTAGATTAAATTTTTACCATTTAATCCAATATTGGTCATTGGACGTAATTTCCCATTTAAACTAAACATAAACGCGTGCCAATCTTTTGATAGTTATTATTTCTTAAAAACGTGGTTTTTGTTTTGACAACGAGAATTAATTTTAAATTAAGTTCTTCTACTTCTGTGTTTTGAATTTAGAAAAATGGATTCCATATTTATAATCAAGAGGTACAAATTTTGTAAATATGTACATTTTTTTAGACATTTTGAATGATTACTTCGGTAAATATTTTATTTACCATGGTTAATGGTTAAATCCGATAAATAAGGGTAAACAAATAATATTATAATAATATTAAATTACCCTGAAACGTGTCCGAACCCTATTGGTTGATACATGTATGACCATGGACATATTGTTTTCGATTTTGAGACCCCATGGAGCCACTTGTAAGTGATAATGACACTTTATATTGATTATGTTAAAGTAAATACAAAAATGACATAAGCATATATATTATAGAAAAAAAAATTAAATAGGGTTATATATGTTATATTATATACTATTAATATTCATTAGAGATATAAAAATATTTCCTAGATAATGATATTTTATTTATATTTTTTAGATATTTAATAATTAAATTTTATTAATGACACAATAATGATGCAATATTTTCTCTATTAATGAAAGAATCAAATAATTGGTATTATAAATGTTAAAATAAATATAATTTGAATGTTTTGATGATATAAAAAAATTTTATTGGTTAATATTACATGTTATGATTCCTTAAATGATTTTTTTTCGAATTAATAAAATTTTTAGGACTTTAACAGAAATCAATTATTAAATAGTGTCAAAATTGACCTAAAAGAGTTTTTAAAGAAAATATTATATTCCTAAAAATATAAGGATCGGACAAAGAACTTATATAATTATAGGTGTAAGATTAATGGACCACTTGGGGATCTCTTGGACTTATATAGTAATTTTTTTAAAAATATAATAAAAAAATTTAAAGATACATGATAAATGTCAAACTCTTTAACTAAGAGTTAAATAAAAAAGATAAAGTTAATATAGTGACCCAAACCAGTCTAAAACCTATTTTTTGAGTGGTTTTCGACCTATACTGACCTTAAAATTTAAATAATCCAATTTGGAGCCATTATAAACTGAATATGAATTTTTTATAAATTAATATTTCTAGCTTTTCCTAAGGTGCCCCTCACCCCTCTTATAAAAGGGCACTCCCCCTTCTCTCAAATTAATACCTTCAAAGCCTTTTGGTTCATCCAAAACCTACCCAAATACTTTCTCAACTCCCATCACTTCATCCTAGAAGACTTAGTTTGATAATAATTCCAACCTAAGGAGCCCTTTTGATAAAATTAAAAGGAAGAACCCGAAGAAGAGGTAATAATTACACAACCCTCTTTCAAGTTCCTTTCTTCTTCCACTTCTTCTTTATTTGTTATTTACATTATAAAATAATAACTCCAGTATCTTATATATATTGTGATGTTATTATAAATATGGTACAACCATATTCATTATTCTATCCATCCTTTGAATGACATTTCACCATACGTGCGTACGTACGGCTTACCGTCTCCACGTCGTGGTGTAATTGTTATTCAAAACAATATTATTTGGATGGGTATGATAATGATGTGTAATTGATGTAAATAATAAATATAACATGATAATTATTCCTTATATATGATATACCATCCAATTATATATTATTTTAATATCAAAAGAATGATATTGCCGCTCATGCGTACGTACGGACTACCGTCTCCACGAACGCGATGAGATTCATTCCCCATCGTATCCATTCAAGTCTGATTCTCATTTGATGATTAAAAATAATTTTTAAGGACTTGATATAATTCAGGATATTAATAAGATACAACCTATCCATAACAAACACGTCTTATGTAACAAAACATATAAAGGAAAACGAGTAAGTTAACACTAGAAATGACGATAATACTATGATTTTATTAACAAAGCGATGTTAAAAGATCATATATGATATCATATTAATGTCTATGATTCTTTTATAATTTAATAACAATTATTTAACAATTATACAAGTTTTTAATCTACTCTCGACCAAGGAAAAGTACAACGCAAGGGTTAATTTCACAATCTCTTTATTATCTGAGGTAGTTTTTACGTAAGTATCTACTGGGACATCTTTATCATCCACATCCATGTTTCTTAAAAATGTATTTCAAAACATTTTTAGTAATTTATAGACTATGGGTTAAATTCATTTATACCATTGTTTGAATTTTAATAAGATGTTTATAAAGGAATGTTTTTGTCGTTTTCGAAACAAGGTCATTTTTATCCTTTTCGACAAAATTAAGGCAAGAATGTGTTTTTTTTAACTTATACGGAGGGTGCGGCTATTTTCTACCATTATAAAATCTGGAAATACTCCCTTAAAATCTTATAAGGATATTTTAAAAGTATATGTTTTTTTATAATTCTGTGACTTTTAAATGATTTCAAAAAAAGAGATATTTCTCTCAAATCGTTTTGATTTCATCTATGTCAACATCCTTTGTTAGATTTTAAGCTTATTTAAAGTTGATTTATTATGATACAAAACTTGCATATAGTATTGAAGGTTTTGTGATATGTTTGACTGTGGATGTTTTATTTTTATACCATTTATGGTTTATGGTTAAAGTATTGACATTTCGTATGCTAGTTTTAATACGAATGTTTATGTTATGTTTAAACCTGTTCATATGAGGAATGCATTGGACTTAGTAGGTGATGGGTGGAGCCCGATATAGCTCCTCGATGCATCGGAATGTCTCATGAGACAAACTAGTGTCTTGGCATAAGGCCATGACAAAATCTTATTTGTAGTCTTGGCACAAGGACTTGACTATGTAGTTATGATAGTTTGGAATTATGCATTACATTATTAAGAATGTGGTTATTGATATTGAATGTGATTTTTCGAATAGTAGAATATCCATGTGAATAAGTTATTGGAATTATTTAATTTTATTTTTTTCATATTATTCCGAAGTTCAAGTTTAAAATGCTTTTGTTTTAGTTATACATTTCCTTAAATGTTTATGCTTATTTGTGAGAGTTTCTACTGTATTGTTATCCTTACTAGGCATCTGAGCTCACCCCTTTCTATGTTTTATTTTTCCCAGGATGTGAAAATGTATTTTATGAATGACCTGTAGGGATAGTAGGAGGGGATATGAGTGTGGTCTTTGGAGACAATATGTTGTTGTAGTTTTTTTCACTTTTTGATGTAATGTAATCCTTAGGAATGTATCTATTGATTCCAAGGATACTAAACTAATTGGTCTTTAGAGACTTGATATTTTGTGATAATGCCAATGTTATGTAAAAATGCACCGACTCTGGGTAACTGGGTTCAGATCGTTACAGTTGGTATCAGAGGAAGTTCAGTACAAACCTTGGAAGCTATACTGAGATAAACTCTGATTAGAGCACACAAACCTAAGATGAAATTTGAGGATTAGTATAGAAGAACTGCCTAGAATTTTGGTATCATAGAGATTTTGTGATTTTTTCGAGAAATACATCCCTGTCTGGATACGAGATGGTAGAGGCAGCTCTGGAACAGATGTACCTCGGGGTAAAAACAAAAAACATCCCTTTGAGCTAGACTCGAATGTGAACTGGTGCACGACAACGAGACTTGCTGTACTCTTGGTTATGACACTCCTGGGGTATATGCTTAGGATAATTACCATTTTCTTTAAAAACCATTCTAAAGGGTTTATGAGTATATAATTCCTCAAAGAAAACATTTTTTATGATTATGGATTATATCCATAAACTGTTCAATTCATGTTAAGCATTTTACAAGTTTGGATTTATGTATTGCAATTCATAAACTAATCTTGGGTATGCCATTGTTTAGAAATAGCGCCTAGTGGAAGAAATGGAAACCATATCAATGAATGCACTCAATGTATTGATTTCCCTCCTACTCAAGATAATTAAAGTGGAGATAGTGATGCAACTGGTGCTGATTAGCTTATCACCATACTGAGACAACTCACTCAGGTTATGAATAATAAAATTACCCATATGGAGCACCCTAATCCTTAGCATGGAGGATCAATGTTAGATTGCTTCATGAGAAAAAAAACACAAAAATTAAATGGGGGTAAAAATCCCCTAGTAGCAGAGCAATGGATAAATTCCTTAGAGAAAATATACCATGCCTTGGGGAGTAGCGAAAGGGGAAAAGTTGTCATGGGAGTTTACTGCCTCACCGAAGATGCTGATCAATGGTGGTCATTGATTTAAAACACGAAGGAAGATGATGAAGTATCAAATATGGAATGGAGGTAGTTTAAAGATATTTTATTAGAAAAATACTTTCCTCATTACCATTGAGAAGATATGGAAAGACAATTTATGAGTCTGAGGCAAAAGGAGGATGAGAATGTTGCAAAGTATGAGTCTAAATTTACAAGTATAGTAAGGCATGCTGTAGATTATACACGTAACCCAAGAAGTATTATTGATCATTTATTTTATGGGTTAAAAACGTTTCTCCATCAAGTATTAGTCTCACAATCTTTCTCATCATACAAAGATATTGTCTCATGTGCTATCAGGACAGAAAAGGAATTATCCAAGTATTATGACTTTAAAGAAATGAAATAGAAGAACAGATATACTGATCACTCTGGAAATGGAAATAAGGGGAAGAAGGGAAAAGTTGAATATCTATCCTACAGTAAATGTGGGAAGAAACACCCTGGTACTTTCTTAAAGGAAATGAGAGTCTGTTACAAGTGTGGTGAAAAAGGCCATCAAGCTCATGATTGCAAGAGGAAGAAAGAAGCTACCAATGTTCAATGATACAATTGCAGGGAGATGGGACATTATGAAAATGAATGTCCTAAACATCAGGGGAACATTCCTCAAAAAAGGACAAGGGATCAATGCCAAGCATATGCTATCACTACTGCTGAGGTAGAAGCTCCGAAAGACATGGTGGCAGGTAATTTTCTGGTTTCCTCAAGTTTAGAAAATGATTTATTTGATTCTGGATCATCACATTCTTTCATATCTTCTTAGTTTTCTAAGAAAACTAGATATTTCCAATTCGATTAAACAAGGGAATTGTCAGTTAAAACTTCTCAGGTAATTATCACTGCTATAAAGTTCTGTGAATCAGTTCCCATTAGAGCATATAAATGTTCTTTATCTGCTGATCTCATTTTCATACCCATGATTCAATTCGATATAATCCTCGGAATGAATTGGCATTCATACCATGATGCAAAAAGTTATTCTAAGAAGAAGGAGGTTACTATTTTTGATGACGATGATAAATAACACATTATCTTTAGAGCAAAATCATCACCACATGATTCTTATCTAGAACCACCCCCAGTAGCTCAAAAAAATTCAATTATTGGGGAGGAAGAGAATAAAATAACCATGGGTGAGGGAAAGAATGTTCAAATAGGGGATGCACCTATTGTGAAATAATATGATGATGTGTTTCTAGAAGATTTACCTGGACATCCTCCAGAACGATAAATTGAGTTTTCTATTGATTTAATTTCGGGATCAAGACCCATATCGAAGACCCCTTATAGAATGACAACTATAGAATTAGTGGAACTAAAGAAACAACTAGAGGAATTGAGTAATAAAGTGTTTATTTTCCCTAGTGTTTCTCTAAGGGTATCCCCTATCCTTTTTTAAGAATAATGATGGATCTATGAGGTTATGTATCGAATACAGGGAAATCAATACTATAACAATAAAGAACAAGTATCCCCTACCTCACATTGATGATTTATTTGACCAACTTCAAGGAGATCAATAATTTTTAGAGACTGACCTTCGATCTGGATACCATCAATTGTGTGTGAAGAAGGAATACATTCCGAAGACAACATTTCAAACCTGGTACGAGAATTACGAGTTTACGATAATGCCTTTTGGATTGACTAATGCACCCTCTGTATTCATGGATCTAATGAAAAAAGTTTTCAAGGAATATCTTGATGATTTTGTAGTTGTATTTATTGATGTTATATTGGTATACTCTAAAATCTACGAAGATCATGAAAATCACTTGTTCATTATCCTAAAGACTCTTAGAAGACATGAATTATATGAGATGTTTAGCAAGTGTGAATTCTGGCTTCAGTAGATCTCTTTTCTTGTCCATATTGTCTCTAAGGATATAATTTCCTTTTATCCTTCTAAGACCAAGGCAATCTAAGAATGGTCAGCACCAACGGGTATAACTGAGGTACACAGTTTTATTGGTTTTAGCAGGTTATTATCGGTGTTTCGTCCAGAATTTTTCCCGATTGGCTAACCCTTTAACGAAGCTTACACGTAAAGGGGTTAAATTTATTTTGATAAAAGAGTGTGAAAAATGTTTTAAAGAACTGAAGATAATATTAGTAAATGATCCTATATTGAATCTACCATTAGAAAATTATGGGTTTGTTATTTATAGTTATGCTTTAAAGAAAGGACTTGGTTGTGTCCTTATGCAGAATGATAAGGTCATTGCCTATGCATCGCGACAGCCAAAAATTAATGAGCAAAACTATCCTACTGATGATCTTGAGTTAGATGCTGTAATATTTTATTTGAAGATATGGAGACATTATCTCTGTGGTGAAAATGAAAGATATATACCGATCATAAGAGTTTGAAGTATATTTTCTCAAAGAAACAACTCAACATGAGGCAAAGTCGATGGCTTGAACTATTCAAGGATTATGATTGAAATATACACTACCACCTGGAGAAGGCAAACAGGGAATAAGATGCTTTGAGCATAATGTATCATGGAGTTTTTACCAAGATAAGAGTTGAAAGGGATCCTATTTTCATGGAGATATTAAAGATAGATATGAGAATTACCATGGAAGGGGAAACATCAATGATTTTTCAAATGGTTTCCAAACCATCATTACTAGAAAAAAATAAAGAGTTCTCAGACTGATGATGAAGAGTTTCAAAAGAAGATTGAAGCTTTGAATGATGGTAGATTGAGTGACATTGTGTATGAATATAAAATTTTGAAATTTGGGAAGAGACATTGTGTTCCCGATATACCTGATCTAAAATGGTAATTGTTGGATGATGCTCATAGTTCCAATTTTTCTATACACCCTGGGAGCACCATAATGTATAGAGATTTGAAGGAACATTTTTGGTGGGACAACATGAAGAGGGAGATTGATGATTTTGTATCAAGATGTATGGTTTTCCGACAAGTGAATGTTGGAAGACAATAACCAGGAGGATTAATGAAACCTCTTCCCATACCAGAGTGGAAATTAGATAATATTATGACAAACTTTGTCATGGGGATACCAAAGACTCCTAGAAGGAATGATGCAATATGGGTCATTGTTAATCGTCTTACCAAGTCAGCACATTTTCTTGCTATAAGGGAAGATTTACCAATTGAATGTCTAGAAAGAATATATATTAATGAAGTTTTTAGGATTCATGGAGTACCCCTATTGATTTTTTTTTGATTGTGATCCCTGTTTTATTTCAAGATTCTGGAAAATGTTTCAGAAATCCTTGGATACAGAACTTCATTTGAGCACTACCTACCACCCCAAACTGATGGAAAATCAGAATGGACTATTCAAACCCTAGAATACATGCTGAGATCTTGCTCACTTGACCTTCAAGGTATATGGGATCAATATTTACCTCAATTAGAATTTTCCTATAACAATAGCATCCATTCAAGTATTCGTATGGAACCATATGAAGAGTTATATGGAAAGAGATGTCGCACACCACCCTGTTGGGATGATGTTTGTGAAAGAAAACTCGTAGGCCCATAACTGGTGGAGGAAATGATAGAAAAGGTGATGGTAATCCAAAACAACATCAAAGCAGCTCAAAGTAGGCAGAAGAGCTATAGTGATAATCGAAGGAAATGATCATGTTTTCTTGAAGGTATCTCCGTGGAAGGGTGTTATACGTTTTGGTAAGAAGGGTAAATTTAGTCCCAGGTATATAGGACCTTTTGAAATTCTAGAACGAATTGGGATTGTAGCTTACCATTTGTCAATGCCACCGAGTCTCTCCAAAGTTCACGATGTGTTCCACGTATCACTGTTGAGAAAATACATGCCTGACCCAACACATGTACTCACCTATGAGGAAGTAGAACTAGAACCCAATCTGTCTTATTTCAGAAATCCCATCAGGATTCTTGATACCATAGAACAAGTGCTGAGAAACCGGATGACTTGTCTGGTAAAAGTTATATGGAGAAACTATAATATGGAAAAATCGGTGTGGGAACCTGATGAACTTATGATGAAGAACTACCCGAGTGTTTTTTTGTAGTAATATTCTAGAAATTTCTATGATGAAATTATTTGAAGGAGGGTAGAATGTTATACCCCAAGCTTCCACGATACGCTTCTCTCTGAGTATTACAATAGCGTGTGTTGTATACAACTTCGAGTTCTAACACACCACAACCAATCAAACTAGCCGTTATGAATAGTAATACCCACTTTTTGAAATTTTATAAAATTTACCTTTCAAAATTGACTTGATTTTTGGATTTTTAATATCTAAATTAGTTTAGGGTGAATTTTTGGTACTAGTCTGATAACTTTCATATTTTGATGAATAGTGAAAATTACTCAATTTTAATTAAAAACAAATTTTTAAATTGAAATAATTAATAGTGATAAATTATGAATTTGAGTAATTTTAAAGTATAATTAGATTATATTTTTACCATTTAATCCAATTTTGTTCATTGGAAATAATTTCCCATTTAAACTGGACATAAGAAAGTGTCAATGTTTTGATAGTTATTATTTCTTAAAAACACTCTTTTTGTTTTGACAACGAGAATTAATTTTGAATTAATTTTTCCACTTATTTTTTTTAATTTAGAAAAATGGATTCTATATTTAGAATCATGAGGTCTAAATTATGTAAATAGGTAACCTTTATATTTAGACATTTTGAATAATTACTTTGGTAAATATTTTACTTACCGTGGTTAAAGGGTAAATCCGGTAAATAAGGGTAAAAAAATAATATTATAATAATATTAAATTACCCTAAAACGTATCCCAACACTATTGGTTGATACATGTCTAACTAGGAACACCTTTGGGTTAATTTGGGGACCCCATGGAGCCACTTTTAAGTGATAATGACACTTTATATTAATTAAGTGAAAGTAAATAAAAAAATGACTTGAGCATATATCTTTTAGAAAAACAATTTTTACATAGGGTTATATAAGTTATATTTTCGACTATAAATATTCATTAGAATAAATAAATATATTTCCTAAATAATGGTATTTTATTTATAATTTTTAGACATTGAATAATTAAATTTATTAATGACATGATAATGATGCAATATTTTCCTCCTTAATGAAATAATCAAATAATTAGTATTAAAAATGTTAAAATAAATATAATTTGAATGTTTTGATGACCTAAACGAATTTTATTGGTTAATATGACATGTTATAATTATTTTAATGTAATTTTTTAGAATTAATAATGTTTTTAAGACTTTAGAAAAAATAAATTATTAAATAGTGTCAAAATTGACATAAATGAGTTTTTAAAGAAAATATTATATTATAAATTGTTATTCTATTCTTAAAAAATAAGGATCGGACAAAGGACTTATATAATGATATGTGTATCATTTATATATCACTTGGGGCTCTTTTAGAAGTATATAGTAATTTTATTAACAATATAATATAAAAATACAAAGAGACATGGTAAATGTCAAACTATTTAACTAAGAGTTAAATGAAAATGATAAAGTTAATATAGTGACCCAAACCAGTCTAAAACATACTGGTTGAGTGTTTTTCGACCTATCCCCTAATTAAAATTTAAATAATCCAATTTGGAGCCATTATAAACTGAATATGAATTTATTATAAATTAATATTTCTAGTTTTTTCTAAGGTGCCCCTCACCCCTCTTATAAAAGGGCACTCCCCTTTCTCTCAAATTCATACCTTCAAAGCCTTTTGGTTCATCTAAACCCTACCCAAATTTTTTCTCAACTACCCTCAATTCAACCTAGTGGACTTAGTTTGATTAGAAAGCCAACCTAAGGATCCCTTTTGATAAAATTAAAAGGAATAACCCAAAGAAGAGGTAATAATTTCACCACCCTCTTTCAAGTTCGTTTCTTCTTCCAATTCTTGTTTATTTTTTATTTATATTCTAAAATAATAACACCAATATATTCTATATACTGTGATGTTATTTTAAATATGGTAAAATCATATTTAGTATTCTATCCATACTTTGAATGACATGTCACTATATGTGTGTACGTACGACTTACCATCTCCATGTCGTGGTGTAATTGTTATTAAAAACATTATTATTTGGATGAGTATGACAATTATATGTAATTGATATAAATAATAAATATAACATTATAATTATTCTGTATATATTATATAACATACAATTATATATTATTTTAAAATCAAAATAATGATATTGTCGCTCGTGCGTACATACGAACTACCGTCTCCATGAACACGATTAGATTCATTCTCCATCGTATCCATTCATGTATAATTCTTATTTGATGATTAAAAATAATTTTTATGGACTTGATAACATTATGGATATGAATAATATACAACCTATCCATAACAAACAAAACTTATGTAACAAAACATATAAAATAAAATGAGTAAGTTAACACCCGGAACGAAAATAATACTAAGATATTTTTAAAAAATAAATGTTAAAAGATCATATATGATATTATATTAATGTATATGATTATTGTATAATTAAATAACAATTATTTAACCATTATACAGGAGGTTAAACTACCATCGACCAAGGAAAAGTACAAGGTAAGGTTAATTCCACCATCTCTTTATTATCCGAGATTGTTTTTACGTAAGTATCTACTGTGACCTATTTATCATCCACATCCATGTTTCTTAAAAATGTATTTCAAAACATTCTTAATATTTTATAGACTATGGGTTATAGTCAATTATACCCTAGTTTTACTTTTTATAAGATGTTTATAAAGGAATCTTTCTATCATTTTCCAAACAAGGTCCTTTTTATCCTTTTCGGAAAAATTAAGGTAAGAATGTCTTTTTTTAACTTATACGGTGGTGTGGCTATTTTCCTATATTTTAAAATCATCTAAGATTCCCATACAAGCTTATAATGATATTTTCAAAGTAAATGTTTTATTTTATAATTATGTGACTTTTAAATGAATTAATAAATATAGATATTTCTCTCAAATAGTTTTGATTTCATCTATGTCAACATCCTTTGTTGGATTTTAAGATTATTTGAAGTTGATTTATTATGATACAAAACTTCCATATAGTATTGAAGGTTTTGTGATATGTTTGACAGTGGATGTGTTATTTTTATACCATTCTTGTTTTATGGTTAAAGTATTGACATTTCGTATGCTAGTTTTCTTACGAATGTTTATGTTATTTTTAAAACTGTTCATATAAGGAATGAATTGGACTTAGAAAGTGACGAGTGGAGCCTGATGTAGCTCCTAGATACATCAGTAGGTCTATTAAGACAAACTAGTGTCTTGTCTGAAGGCCTTGACAAAATATTATTTGCAGTTTTGGCACATGGCCTTGATTATGTGGTTATGATTGTATGACATTAAGAATTCCATCATTACGAAAGTGGTTATTGATATTTCATGTGATTATTCGACTAGTAGAAAATCAATGGGAATAAGTAAATGAAATTATTTCATTTTATTTCTGCCATATTATGATGATGTTCATGTTTAAAAGGCTTTTGTTTTAGTTATAGATTGCCTTAAATGTTTATGATTATTTATGAAAGATTTCACTATATTGTTATCCTTACTGGGCATCTGAGCTCACCCCATTCCATGTTTTATTTTTCCCAGGATGTGAAAAGTTTTTTATGAATGAACTGCATGGATAGTATGAGGGGATATGAGTGTGGTCGATGGAGACAAGATTTTGTTGTAGTTTTTTTACTTTATGATGTAATGTAAACTTTATGAATGTATCTAGTGATTCCAATGCTACTTATACTAATCGGTCTTTCGAGACTTGATATTTTGTGATCATGCCAATGTTATGTAATAATGCACCAACTATGGGTAACTTGGGTTGGGGCATTACATTTAGAATTATATAGTCTAATTTACCTTTTTTATGATATTATTCAAAATTCAAGTATTGAATAGTGTCAAAATAAACATTATTGATATTTTAAAATGAATAATATTTTATTAAATGATATAAAATTTATTAAAATATAAAATTTTGAAACATAATTGAAATAAGTCATAAAATTTCATCAATGAATCATTTATTTTTCTTTTTAAATTTTATAATAATTATATTAACCCTAAAATTGTAAATTACATGATATCATGGTAAGAGTAAATAGTGTTAAAACACAAAAACACGGATTTAAAAAAATAATACAAAATTTTCAAGTTTTTATTGAATGAATTTATTTCGACCTATTCTCATATTATATTTTAAAAAGTTAGTTTTTACTAATTTTTAATTGAATATTAATTTGTATTAATTTAATATTTTGATGAATCTCAAGAGTTCCCCTCTCCTTTCCTATAAAAGGGAATTCATTTTTCTCATTTCAATACACATAAAAATCAATTTGTTTTAGAAAATATCTACCAAAATCCCCTCCTTTAATCCATACCCACATTCCTGAGCCCTTATTTTAGTAACGACACCATCCTTAGAGGTGTGATGGTGTTAATTATAGGAGATCGTCTGAGGAAGAGATGTTGTTTTAATATAGTATTTCTATTTTATTTATTTTTACACTTCCATAAAATTTTATTCCATGATGTTGAAATAATAACTTCTGTATAAAAAATACAAATAGATAATATATTGTTTATATCATCACCACAATATATCTCCACATCTATCAAATAGTAAAAGAATTCATCATTCGTGTGTACGTTAGAATACGACCACACAATACGATATAATTAAAATTCCATAACCATTTATCTAGACTGATTATAATGATACAATTAATTTTTATATTTTATATTAATGACATAATTATTATTATTAAAGAATAATATATAATTTACTTTCTTTCCATTCCATGGACATAAAAATGATAAAATCGTTCATGCGTATGTGTGAGATATCACCTCCATGATGTGATACAATACTTTTTGAACAACTAAGTCTCATTGATGATATATATAAGTAAATTTAAATGATAAATATGATATTTATGATATTATTATCTTTCGGTATAGTAAAAAAATTAGTTACCATTTTTCTATAATGATAATCGAAAAATTGAAATGTTACCCATATGTATGTATAACCTACCCTCTCTATGATTATAAAATTGTCCATTTATTATAATCATACCTAAATAGATTTAAATTAAACTATAATTGATGTATTAAATTGATATTTATTTATTGAATGGTATTCTTGATATGATGTTCTTTTCAACACTTGGACTATTGACATCACAGTAGATTCATTTTGGACTCATGTAGTGAATATCAACAAAAACATCCGACATGAACTAAAATAATTAAGTAATTGTTATAACATGATAATAAGTGATATGAAAATAATAAAAAACATTTAAAAATTTATTCAGAAAGTAAATAATTGACTTAAGTTTATTATTTCATAACAAAATGTTTACATGCGACGAGTTAGACTTACGGTAAGGGACTTTATCTTAAAAACACATTGTAAAGATTATTTTTTAACTTTTTTAAAAAAAACCAAATGGAATGTTTTATAATATATAAAACATGAATGTAATTTATATATTTCATGAGAATTTTATGTTTTAATGATTCCATTATATTTTTATGATTTTATTTGAAAATAATGTTTTGGTGAAAATAGAAAGTGATTTAAAAGTTAAAAAGATTTTTTTTTATTTATGTGTTTGGATTATGTTTTGGTTATTGTGAATTGTTTATGAGAACAGGTGGTTCTGCAATCATCTAAGTGTGGGAGATCCCATTACAGCTATCCAATGTATCGGGTAATGATGTTTAGTTAACCGATAGGATTTCTTTCAAAATATTAAAAGAATATATTGTGGTGGGTATTCCAAGTTTAACCATGAAGGTCAATCCTCGTGTAGTTGTGATAGTTTTCGTAAATTTAAGATTGAAATTAAATTAATGCTGAAATTGAGTTTTATGATTTATGTTTGTAATATAGTTTTACAATAATCTTATTATTTCACGAGTTAACCTAATGATCTTATGTTTTATGAGTGAAGTGTATCAATTTTTGAAAATGTTTTCATTGGTTTAAAGTATTAATTGACTAATGGTTTCTTATTCTTTTTATGTCAATTACAGAGATTTTTATACTGACACAAAATTTGAATTTTTTTTACATGGTATAAGTTTGGGAAATATAAAGGAGGAATTCATGTTGAAAGATATAATTTTATTTTCATGAAAAGGAAATAATGATGTGTTTTAAAAGTTTTATATTTTAGAAAATGTGGATATTATTTTAGTATAATCTAATTAGTATAAACATGGGATGTTATGTCTGAATGGTAGGCCAATTCTCTAAAACTCAAAACCAAAAAATATCCTTAACGTCAAATAAATTAAATTCATAACTAAAACTCAATATTATGTAATATTTTATATTTGGGACTTTTATTTGGAATGAAAGGTCGAATAAGATTAATTTAGGGGCCATGATATTGTTAATTAAATATCTATAAATGATTTTTACCTTATGGTTATGTTTTAAAGGTATAACATTTGAGGATTAACATATTAATTCAACTAATATTTGTTTTTTTAGAATGGACGTCTGAATAGGAAATATAGATGTTGTGGTGGGAAGGAATCAATAGGAAAACATCCTTTTAAATCAACATCTTGAGATGGTCGGAATGGGAAATGAATAGTTTTTTGCTATGAAATATTAGTTGTAAAAGGTTATAAATTGTGTTGAAATCCATGAATAATATTATTTAGATCAATCATATATGAATATTTCAGTATATGAGAATTTTTCAAGGAAATATCCTCCAGCATTTAGTGGATATTTTGACCTGATTACAGATGAAGTGTGTATTAAATGCCTAGAAAATATTTTTGATGTCATGGGGAGTTCATCCAATGAAAAGTTTAGTCATGTTATTTACAGTTTTGAATTTGAATCTAACTGGAGGTGGTCGGTGGTTATGAATATCTGGGATAGGGAGGATATTGATGCTTTTGAATGACATGAATTCAAAAACATTATTTCATGAGAAATATTTTCGAAAGTAATTTCATCTTATAATGGAAATGAAATTCTTAGAATTGAGGTTGGAAGAGAATTTAGTGGCTACATATGATGAAAAAATCACTCGACTGGCAATGTATTATCTAAATTTCCTCTGATATCTTAATAATAAAATCAATCATTTTTACTCATTATTAATTTAAAAATATTTAAGGGAGATAGAATATCTTGAATTTAAAAGTTATGAAAAACTTGTTCGATATGTGGGGAATGTGGAAATGTTATTTTTTAATGCGCAAGTTTTCTATCAAAACTCACAGAAAAAGAGGTTGAAATGGTAAGTTAAAGGGATGAATTTATCAAATAAGAATGATGTTAAGATAATTAGGCATATAGTTTCTGATAATTGTGGTAAAAACACACTAGGGAATGCCTTTTGAATTATAGTAAGTGCATTCAATAAGGTAAAATGGGGAATAAGGCTCATAAATGAAATGAAAAATATCATGCTAGTGGTAAAACAATTCTGATATATAGTCATTAAATTATTTTAAATGTGATGAGATGGGTCATTAAAAATATGAGTCTCCAAATAGGAAACCGAATAAAGGGGAGAAACCATACTATAAGTAAAAAAGGTATAGTTGTATCCTTTTCGATTACTTTAGTTATTGTTGGGACAAAAAATGAAGTGGTCTTAGGTAATTGTTTTGTTTATTCAGATTATGCCAATGTGTTTTTTTGATTTGGGGTCTGCACATTCTTTCATTTTTGAGAAATTTTTTGGTCTATTAGAAATTACAACTCACCAAATGAATTCAGAAATTTTGATGGAAACACCAAGGGAAAATATTTGAGATAAATAAATTATTATAATCTTCTTATCATTATATATTGAAAGAATTTACCTACAAACCTTGATTTTTTACCTATAGTAGAGTTTGATACAATTCTGGGTATAGATCATCTTTCTATTTACCATGTTATGATAGACTGTAGATCAAAATAATTTTCATTTCAAAAATGGTTTTAGTTTGTTTACAAGAATTATTGCATATATTTGATAACATATTAGGAATGTGAGAAACTACAAATGGATGGAAATGAAAATTATCAAGCACATATTTTTGAAAATAAAATAATTGTTCATATTAATGATGTGGTGATGGTAAATGTGTGTCATGATGTTTTCCATAATGAGTTTCCTGGAATTAAAACTATTCAAAAAGTTGAAATTACTAACTATCTAGTTCCTAATGATAAGAAAATTTAAAACCCCCCTTATATAATGGCTCAAGTGGAGCTTTTAGAGTTAAAAAATCAATGACAAGAGTTATTAGATAAAGTTTTCATCCAACCTTGCACTTCCTCAAGGGGTTATAATGTATTGTTTTTTAAAATAAATATAGTTGAATGAGACATTTCACTGATTATTAATCCCTGAATATAATCACGACTAAGAACAAGTATCCTTTAGACTATATCAATGATTTGTTTGATCAACTCCATAGAGCACATTATTTTTCAATGGTTGACATGAGGTTGGGGTACCATCAGTTGAATGTAAGGATGAAGACATTCCAAATACAATGTTTTAAACTAGATATGAAATTATGAATGTGTAGTTATGTTGTTTGGGTTAACTAATTCACCTTCCGTATTCACGGATCTTAAGAATATTATATTTCATGAGTTATTGGATTTTTTTTGGTTGTATTTATTGATGTCATTTTGGTATGGTCTAAAATTAAAGAGGTGAATGAAAGAAATATAAGGGTAGTTTTTGAAAACATAAAATAAAGGAATCTCTATGTGAAATTTTGGAAGTTTGAATTTTTTTGCAATAACTTTCATTCATTAGTCAAATTGTTTCTAAAGATGGAATAACTTTTGATCATGATTAAATAAATGTTCTTAAAAAATGGAAAAGACCTAAAAATATAACTGGGATTTTTAGTTTTCTTTGTTTAGATGCATATTACTAAAGTTTTTTTGAAATCTTCTCATAGTTATCTAGAACATTAACTAATTTATCTAATAAATGGGTTATGTTAATCTGGACTAAATAATGTGATGATTTTTTTAAAGAATAGAAAAAAAATTGTTGAATGTTTGAGTTTTGGCCCTGCCTTTATGATATTTTGAATTTTTCCTCTATAATAACACTTCATTTAAAGGATTTTGTTGTGTGGTAATATATAATTATCAGGTAATTTCTCAAGTTTCATGTCAGTTGAAACCTCATGAGTTAAATTACCCAACACATTATTTGGAATCAGCTGATGAATTTTTTCATTAAAAATTTGGAGGAACATTATTATGGAGTAAAGTGTGAAATATATATTGATAAAAAAAGTATGAAATATATATTAACTCAGAAATAAACGAACATGGAAAATAGAAGAGGTCTAAAATTAATCAAGTATTATGAATGAATGATTCATTACTATCCTATAAATGAAAATAAAGTTGAATATTCTTTGAGTAAAAAAAGTATTGCTAGATTATCCATATTACATTTGAAACATGATACCTTGGTTAATGATTTGATAAATATTTCCGTTGAATTTTTTGGTGCAAGAATGTCATTTATTTTGTTTCTTTTTTCAGTGTAGTAATATCTATCAAACATAATTAAAAAAGTGAAAAAGGAAGACCATGAGTAATAGAAAATTTTATAATTGGTTAAAAGGGTAAGTTTCCTAAATTTAACATCGATATAGTATGTGTTTTGAGACTTAGGAATAGATTATGTGTTTCCTATAATACACTGTTTAATAAAGAGTTTTTATGTAAATCTCGGATTTATTAGTTTTTAGTTAATCGTGGTTGTACAAAGATGTACATAGAAATTTTAGAGTATTACTGATGGGATGGAATGAGAAGGGATATTAATGAATTTTCCATGAAGTGTTTTAATTTTCAACATATTAAAAAATAATAAAATTTTATAAAGGGGATGCTTCAACCTTTCCGAGTGCTATAATAGAATAAGAAAAATATTTCCATGGATTTATTAGTGGGATTACCAAAGACTTTTGAGGTAATGATGCGATGTGGGTTATTATTCATCAACTGAAAAAATCTGAAAATTTTATTCCTATTCCAGTCACTATAACTATGAATCCACATTCTTGGTTTTATATTAATGATATAGTCATATTACATAGAGATCATATCTCTTTTGCATTTGATCATGATTACATGTATAAATATAAATTTTGGAAAGGCCTTCATAAATCACTGGGAACTAATTTAAATTTCAAAACAATGTTTCCTCCTTAATCAGAAGGGATGTTGGAATAAAAAATTCAGACATTGCAAGATATGATAAATTCTTATTAAATGGTTTACTAGGGAAGTTGTGAAAAATATATTTCTTTGGTTGAATTTTCTTATAATAATATTTTTCAATCCAGAATATAGATGTCACCATTTGAGGAATTATATGTAATGTAGTGTCAGAAACCATCGGTTTTAGAAGATATTGGGGAAAGGAAATTGATGGGACCAAAATTTGTTGAGGAAACGAGAGAACAAGTTTAGTTTTCTCAAAGAAACAAGAGGAAAAACCAGATAAAGTAGAAATGTTACATGGATAACCAGAGGAAGGGCTTTCATGTGAGGTAGGTGATCTTGTCTTTCTGAATGTTTCTCCAAAGAAAAGTGTGATTCATTTGGGTTAGAAGTGGAAGTTGGGTCCATGGTTCCTTAGAACCTATGGAATCTAGAAGAAAGTTGAATATTTTTTATACCAAGTGGATTTACCTCTTAGTTTATCCTAGAATCACAATTTGTATACTGATTCAATGTTAAGAATATATGTGCTTGATCCATATAATGGTTTGATTCCTGAAGTAGTTTAGTTGGAAGGAATAAACAGTTGAGGTTCTTGACCATAGATAAAAGGTGTTGAAAAATTAGTTGACTCATTAGGTTAATGTTTCTTTGGAAAATCCACATTATTTAAGTGGAAAAATTGGAATCATAAAATTCTATGAGGGAAATATTTCCCCAAATATTTAATAAGTGAATAAAATTGCTAGGATGAAATTTCCAAAATGGGGGAGAATGTAACAACCCAAGTGATGATAAAATATTATTTTTTCATATTTATTAATTTTTATTAATTAGATAATAATTGAAATATACACTATGTTGAAGATCATATAGGATAAATCTAGTTTTTTTGTTAAAAAATTATTTTTCTAAAAAGGCAGTTTTCCAACATTTTGATGGAACACTTTTTTTAAATATTGTTTTTATAAATTTTATAAATTATATTTGAAAAAATAATCTTCTTATTTCATATATGAATACAAAATTACTTTGGTTTAATTTTTGTTATTTTGATAATAATTTTTATATTTTAATGAATAATTAAAAAATAATGCATTTTAATTAAAAAAAACTTTCTGTTTCTAAATAATTTATTGTTTTAAATTATATTTTTGGATTATTTTAAAGTAAAATTATATCATTGTTTTCTTATAATCCAATATATATAATTGGAATCAATTTTAAAATGAAATTATATATAAAAACATTGTGAACTTTTGAACATTTTTACTTTAAAAACACATTTTCACATTCTGAAAATGGGATTAATTTTTAATTATTTTTTGAAATTTATATGCTTTGAATTTGAAAAATGGATTATATATTTTTAATAATAAGTTACAATTTTATTAAATAATTACCTTTTTTGTACATTATCAATATTAACTTTAGTAATTTTTTATTTAAATAAGTAAAAGTAAATCGAGTAATTAAGTTGAAAAACAATCTTAAAAACATTTTAAATTTATCCTTACACTTGTACTAAATTCATTAGATTAGTTTGTGTTGACCAAAATCACCCTTTTCCACAAACTACACCATTTTAAGCAACTTTTATAGATTATGACATTTATAATATTATATTCAACGAAAAGTCAAATTTATCAATCTTTTGTTTTTAAAAATTTAAATATTTTTAAGATGCTATTATTGTGGGGATATGTTCAAATATAAATAGTACTTTTTAAATATATCTTTTTTATTTTTATCATTATAATTTATTTTTAATCATTAGAGATGAAATAATTAAATCAAAGTCTTGCATAATGATGATGCAACAATTGTTTAATTAAGGGAAATTTCAAATAAATGATATTAAAAATACAAAAATAAATGTAATTTGAGATGATAAATGTCATTAATAAATTTTTAGATTAATTTTTTATGTTATTTTTTTATATGTATTGAGAATAATTCATATCAATATTATTATACTTTTAAAAATTCAAGTGACATATAGTGTCAAAATTGACATTATTGATACTTAAAAATCAATAATATTTTATTAAATGAATTAAACTTTATAAAATTATAAAATTTGAAAAATTATTATAATAAGACTTAAAATTTTATAAATGATCCATTTATTGGCTGATTATCATATTATAGTAATTATATTAATCCTAAATTGTAAATTAAATGATATCATGGAAAGAGTTGAAAGGGCTAAACAAAAAAAATATGGATTAAAAAATAAATCAAAACTTGTCTAATTTTCATTAGTAAATGGATTTCAACCCATTATCATCTTATAATATTATTAAATCAATTTGGACCCATTTGGAATGGAATAGTAATTTATATTAATTTAATATTTTAAATAATCCCAATAGTGCCCCACTATTATACAATAAAAGGGAACTCATTCTTCTCATTTAAATACACATTAAATGAAATTTGGTTCCAAAAATATCTTGAAAATTGATTTAATAGAATATATAAACACATTATAATGGCCTTATTTAGGAATCAAAATCTCCTTGGCGGTGTTAAGGTTTAAAAAAAAGAGACCATTTGATGAAGTGGTATCATTTAAAATAAGTATTTCCATTTTATTTCATCTTCTTTTACTTGTCTCAAATTTTCTCCCTTCATGATGAAATAATAAATCTATAACCCTATGTATATTGAGATTTTTTATGTTAATATCATCAACATAGTACATATCCATTTCCATCAAATGGGATGATAATTAATTGATTGTGTGTACGGTGAAATCCATCATCGTAAACTAATATAAATCATTTTCCACCACCATCTCTCAATACTAGTTATAATGATGAAATTAATGTTTGTATATGATATTAGTAAAATATTTATAATCATTAAAAAATAATATATAATTTATGTTCTTACTTTTCTATGAACCCAAATATTATAATGTCGTTCATGCACACCTGTGAACTATCACCTCCACGAATAGACGTGATTCATTTTTTATCACCACATCACATGGATGATATATATAAATATATTTATGTGATTAATATTACATTTATGTTATTATTGTTATTATTTAAATAAAAACTAATAATTACCTTCTTTACAAAATGATCATTGGAAAATGAAAACATTACTCATGTGTATGTATGACCTTCCATCTCTTGGATTATAACATGTTTATTTTTTTTAAATAATTCTTATATAATTTGATATAGAAATAAAATTAATGTATTAAAGTTAATATAGTGTCCAGAATATGATTTTAGAGATTATGGACTTATGAGCACTTTGACTGTTGACATCATGCCAAATTCACTTTAGACTCCTGTACTGAATATCGACAACACATCTGAAATGAAATTTAATAATTAAGTAGTTGTTATAATGTGATAATAAATGATATAGAAGAAATAATAAATTTTTTTCTCATTTAAGTAAATAATTAACCTAATTTTATTATTTAGGAAGATAAATATTTTATGTTGTGAGTTAGACTCAATGGCAAGGGAAATTTAATTAAAAATGTCTTTTAATGTTATTCATTCCCCTATTTTAAAAAAGACAAAATGAATGTTTTTAACATATATGACATGAATGGAATACCTCTATTTATTACTGTTAAATGTTTTTATGATTCCTTTACATGTTTAAAATTTTATTTTCAAAAAATTTGTTTTCTTTTTGGAGTTCTTATATTTTTTAAAATGTAATGTGATTTGAAAATGGAAAACTTATTATTCTTTTATGCAAGATTTATATGCTATGATTATGTTTTGGTTTTTAGGAACTGCTTTAGCTAATGGGTGGTTTTGTGATAAACTGAGGGTGGGTGATCCCATTATGTCTCTCCAATGCTTTGGTTAATGAGACATAGTTAATCGATAGGGTTTGTCTTAAGAGATTAAAGTAATATACTACCATGGTTATTCCAAGTGCAACCATGAAGGTTACTCCATATGTAGTTGTGATATCTAAACTAAATATAAGAGGGATTTACAATTTATACCATAATTTATCTTTATTATTTATCTTTTTTAAGAAGTTTTATAGGAATAATATGATTTAATGAGGTAACATAAAGAGATTATGTTTTATGGGTTAAAAGTATAACTTTGGGAAAATGTTTTCATGGGTTTAATGTATTCATAAACTAACAATTTCTTAGTTTATTTTTTCCCTTACTGATATTTTTTTCACATCAAAAATTTGAATTTTTTTTCATAGGGTATATGGACGGGTAAGAGAAATGATCGAGATATGTTGAAAGTTATAATGATTTTTCCAGAAAAGTAAATAATGTTGTATTTTAAAAGTTTTATGTTATAGAAAAAATGGATACTATTTTAGTTGTATACTATTTGTATGAACAAGGTATGTTATGTATGAATGATGGCCTAATTCTCTAATATTCTGAACCTGAATAGAAACTCAATGAGAAAGAAATTAAATTCTTGACTAAAACTCAATATTATGTACTTTTTTAGGCCGGTCCATATACAACAACTTAAATTTATCAAAATAATTTCATTATTCTTCTTTAATAACGATATTATTTCAAAAGAGACCATAATAATAATAATAATAATAATAATCTATTAATTAATATATGTTCTAGTTTGGGTCAGTATTAACACCTAATTGAATAATGCTATAAAATAATATCATATATGAATATGAGAAATTAATTACTAAAAATATATTAAATAAATAATAAATCAAATACATTTTTTTTCTGTAATGTAAATATTAATATTTAACATGTTAATTAAGATAGAAATGATCATTTGTTACGAATCATCGAAACATGATTTTAACAATTTATTTGTACATAAACCATTACCAAAATGTTAGTAGAATTGAATTAAAATATTATAAATAATTTTGAAATATCAGTTATAATTTCATTAAATATATATGAATTACGAAATTTTAGAGTAGAATAAAGAACAACACAAATATTATGAATCTAGTTCAAATTGATCCATATTACTCATAACTGTTATTGAAAATAGATAATAACTAACTAATATTAATATAAAGAATAATTATAATTAATTTTTATAAATGATTATGTATATGAATAAGTTTAGAAAATATTTTATTAAGATATTTATTTTCTTATATAGGTTATTCAAGTGTTTCAATGGAAGCCAATAACAATGGATTGGGCTTATTGTGTCAATGTTTCACTGCATAAGGCAAATATCTTGTTATAAACCATGATTTATTTGTAATTTTTATCTAATTTTAAATGAATTTATTTTACAATATTAAATTAAATAATGGTGTTTTAATTTCAATATAATTATCTCTTTTAAATTAATCTTTTTTCAAGGAGACAAATTTTAAAAGGGGTTTTTTATAATTTTTTTACTCACTAATAAGGGTTTCATTGTGAAAATTATTTTTTCAATAATTATATATATTGAATGATAATCTATCTAGGGAATTTTCATTAACTCTAAAACCAATCATAAATTTCATTGGATATCCATAGTGTTTCACATACCACATTGAAATTTCATTCCCCCCTAATTCATCTATTATATGAAGTGTTTCGTGTAAGTGATAACAACCACATATCTTCATATCAGGTGATAAAAATCATATTATTCATTATAATATTTTTCAAATATCCTTATATATTAATTAATAATTTATTAATTTAATTTTTCAGTAATGTTTTGGTGATATTGTTTATTTTTTTCATATGGGTAGTTTTTATTATTGTGTGAACGACATATCGTTTTCATATTTTCTATGTAAAAAAATTTTAATCCAACTTTTAAATTTAGTATGAAACATAATATTTATATTTTAATTAGTTTCTAAATGTAATTATCTATCTCCATGTTTTATAGAAAATATTTATTCTATGTTTTTTGCGATAGATAGAAAATTATTCTATTTTCAAAAGTGATTTTTCAAAAAATCCTAAATTTTCATTATCATATAATACATTATTGTTTGAAATAACTTATCAAATCTAAGTTAATACTACATATGATACAATACCCCTTTTTCCATGAATGAATTATGTAATGACCTTCTCTTTTAGAAGAATTATCCATCATTATCCTTGTATTTCCGAATCATCTTCAATGTATTATCATCATTTTTCATCCTATTCCTTCCAATTGAATGGTCATATTTTGATTCATTTAGTAAACTGTAGTACAAATAGATTCAAGGAAATGATTTATTAGTTAAATTAATATATCTTCTCTATACAATTTACCTATATAATGTAAATACCATAGAATTTATTTTCCTGATTGAATAATACTTACCTAGAATGTTATTGAATCTCTATACATACCAAATTAAATTTCATTGGTTTATCTTATTAATATTATTAATGTGTTCATAATGTGATTCCAATTTAAATGGATATAAAACCATTTTCTTAATTCTAGTTTATTTTTTCAAAAAAAAAATTAATGAATTTCATGTCAATGTTTTATTAAAACCATTTAATTTACATGGGTTCATTATGATATGATTAGTGGATTATTTTCATGTGGCACAAGTAAGTATTGGAGAATGATGGACATGGTCATATATCTACATCCAATAAATTGGATAAAATATAATAACAAATAACATAACAAGTCATGAGTATATTTTTATTTTCTCACAATAGTTGGAACAAATGGTGTGGCCCTTGAATGTAATTTTTATCAACACTAATGTTTGTGTCTTATTTTAGATATTTCTTAATTTTATAATTATTTTATTTATCATGTTTCGATCTCATGTATATGGTGTATTGAATCATATCTCCACACTCTATTAAATTTTCTTTTACGGTATGTTATGCATTATTGCATGATTTACAATCCTTGTTTTTTTGGTATAAAATTCATAAATATATATATTTATTATACACATATGATAAAATTATTATCACTAATGATGTCTGATTGTTATTTATTTTATTTACCCTAGCTAAGAATCTAAGATCACCCCTTTCTTAGGTTTCAATTTACACAAGTTATAACGATGACTATATCTTATGAGAAATCTATAAGTGAAGCATGGAAAATTGTTGAAAAATGTTCAAAATTACTATAAAATAAATGTATTTTCTAGAAAGCTATAAATGACACCAAAACATCCATTCATGGGATGGGGTAATTTTTTTGTTATGTAATATTTAAATAATATAAATAATGTAAAATAAAGTATTTTATACCATGGGATTCTATATTGAGAATTATAATTTATTTTATGATGTGAATGATGAAATTTAGGATAAGAATGTTATTTGGGTAAATTTAATAATTCATGAAACTTTTGAATCCCTTTGGTACACTGTTTATTTAAACAAATTATAATTGGATATCAAATATAACAAGTAATTATTGACTTATATGGTGTTAATCATCATTTATATTCAATTTTATTGGGTATATGATATTTTATAAATAGGATAAAAATTATTTATTTTTTTCCTTAATGCATGAATTAAATTCATATCATATAAATGACCTATTCGTATTTCTAATGACCAATGATATTCATTTAAAAATTCTATTGAAGTTTTAATTCATATAACACAATGTTGGTGATTCTTATGGCATCGAGTAAAAAAATTTGATAATACGAATGAATATTTAGACTACGAGAAGATAAAAATGATACGAAATAGACTACACATGATACTTTAAATATTACATAATTTTAAATAAAAGATGATACTTTTTTTGGATTAGTTATATCTTCAATAGAGTGTATAGTTTTTTTTGGGTTGACATGACCCAACAAACTAGGACACCACCTAAGTCGACAGTATGCCATGTTTGCAACCCTAATCTAGCATCCAATAGTATAGGATTTGAAAAGTATAAAAAATAATTCATAACATTCATGGGATGTCATAGAATATGATATCAAAAAATAAATAAATACATCTCTGATATATACAAAAAGATAAAAAAACTAGTATGTTGATATAAAATAGTTGAACTATATTCAAATTTACCACATGAAATCAATTCCACGTAAAATGATATAGAATTAAAAACTGAAAAGGTAAATACATATATGGAAGATAATAACCACCAGGTAAAACTCACTCCATTTATGGGTTAATATATCCTCTATATGTGGTTTCTGGGAATATAATCAATTTACAAATGTCTAAAAAAGAAACCATCATCAACTACTAAGTAATATTTCCCTGAACATTAATATCACCATCTCAATAAATTTCATCTCTGATCTATTATACATATTAAAAGAAACAGTAGGTGTTCACTTGAATCCCATTTAGTGGTTAGAATAAAAAACACTAGTACAACACCATAAAAGCATAATGTAAAGATAAATTAATAAGTCCCCTCAAATAAAATATAAGGGAATAAAATAATGCATCCCAAAGAATCTTGATATGTCACAATGTAATGACATATTCTGGAATGAGAATAAAATAATTAATCACATTTCTAATCATTAATGGATCAATCACATGAGAAACACATGATATCTAATATAGAATAAGTTCCAAATAATCTGATGTTGATAGTCTGACTATAATCCATTATTAAAAGGTAGAAATAAAAAATCAAAAGAATGTATTCATAAAAAATGAATCCATATTTTGATACTATATGAGTCATATGACTCCAGATCTACTTGTATTAAATAACTTAAATAAAATATCATTAAAACTAAATTAAGGGATCATACCTCATAGAGTTATGTGTATATTAACCATGGGAGTACGTAAACCCTATTGGGGAACTATACCATTAAATACATGGAATAATAACTCTATAAATGGATTACTTCTCCTAGAAATATACGGGATTATTGACCCCATGGATGGGGTTATATTCGCTAACATACATTGGAGTTTCTAAAATCCATATGTCATTTATGTGACCATTACTTGTTATGTGTTAGTTTCTAATAGAGTACCAAAAATCCCATATGTGGAGTTACTCTCCCTCTCCCATTTGGGAGATAAAAACTCTACCTCTACTCATAACATCTCACCCACCACAAGTCATCACCTTAGCAGATCTAAGATCTGAAAATTTCCTGAAGTTAAACATCAATAGGTTGTAATTCTTGAGAGGATTATAATATAGTTCTATATTAGAGAAATAAAATTTATGGATCCTTATATTTCCTAAAATGGTATCCAAATGTGAAATCGTGAAGAATAACTATAATTACCAGTAAATGGTGTGTGATTAGGGTATACAGAGAGTAGTTCTCTCATGCAAGGCCATACTTATATTTTTTCTAATCAACTCATATAGAATCCACAAATATACCATGTATTGTATGGCACATAATGTGTATGGAAAAGTTTAAATTATTTAATCAAACACACACCAAATGAATTCACTATTTTTTTATATATAATAAATGGAATTATAAAAATACATGGTTTGTATAACTAATCACAATAAAGGAATGATCTATAGATAAACATTGAGTCATTATTGAGGCTCAAAAATTCTCAAAGGAGAAATGACCTGTAAGGAAACCAATACTGAATCAAAATTTGATAAAATAAAGATCAATTCAAAGGACGGAATCTTCACAAAAAACCCCCTTCATAAATCTTTTATTATTTTTGAAGTAAATTATCTCCCAAAGAGTATCTCAAACCATTTTCATTTGGAATAGCCTGATAATTTATAATTTCAAGTAAAAAATATATGTAACCACAATGCACATGACTTTAATTTTCATTTTGACTAAATAAACTTGGGAAATCCCTTGTTTGATTTTAAATTTCAGAAATTGGAAAAGGATTGAATTTTACATAAAACCTGGGACTCTTTCTGATGTTACTTATAAAGTAAGACAATGATAACTTCCTTTGTAATGATATACAATTTCCAATTATGCAATGACGTTTGTGGTGAGTATATAGAAATATATGAAATCAAAAATCAACTCCACCATGTTGAAGTTTATTTGAATATGATCATAATTTGTAGTGGCCAAGTAGACTCCAAGGTGGTCACACATCAACATAAAGTTCATTTGTTATAGATGAATGGTGATTCCATTCCCTTCATATTCCACCACATGGATTTCCATTTTAGAAAAATGTTTTACTTAACATCATATAAAAATGCTCCATTCCCTCCCCAAATAGTAGAAACTAAGATATATATAAATGAATGAATTTCATTAGAAAATTTCATGGAATTATTCATAGGAAATTAATTCCTATATTGGTTAGTAGGGGTAAAAATAAGAATTAAGACCTCATGATGCATTCTAAGAATTCCCACCTTCATAAAAAAATTATTTTTAGGATGTCCTTAATATGGGTAATTTTTGAATCATGCATTAAGGAGGATGCTTCACAAAGTGTTTTTATGAAGAAACCTAAAATATATCCCTTCAATGGCTCCACATACATCATGTAGTGAATTATCTAATGTGAAGAGGGTAGATTTAGAGGATTTCATTCGCTTATTTATCATTCCCTCATTCCATAATGCATTTGGACAACCTATGTCTATTTTATTAATTAATAAAATAATAATTAAATATCTCTAAAACAAAATGTCAAATTTTGCAACCAATATACTTAGAGTAGGATGTAAAATAAGATGATTACCCTATGTGGTGAGTTTAGAATACCCAAAATGATAGCCAAGTGATTTCTTAGGTCAAAAGCATGAGATGGATATTCATCCATTGGAAATCATAGAGGATTAATCTCCATTGAAAAACTATGATATAATTTTATCTAATGTATATTATATTTTATTATCACACATATTTCACATTGATCATGAATAACACAGTATTATGGTTCTGTGTTGATCATTTCCTTAATACAATTAAAATTAATTATATAAGGGATCATCCTTAGTTTTAAACACCTATGAAAATCATTTGGTAAAAATAAATATGTAATCCCACAAAAAATCATGCCTTCATTACTAATATCAAACTAGTAATATATTATTGAGATGCACGTATTTAAGAAACCAAAAATGAATAAGCCCCACTTAATCCTTCACTGTTACACTTTCACCAAAAATAAATCCCAATATCAAGACAATAAATTACATGACCAATTTCGTAGTCATATTTTTTAAAACTACAAGATGATTTCTTTACCACATGTTGATAAATTTCATGGTATGATCCTTCCATAGGACCCCAAACTATGAAAATATAACTATATTAGATTTTATTATTGTTAAATAGAATCTATATACCATCTCTCATATGTTCAATCCCAATATCACTAAGCGTAAATATATATCTTCATGGGTCCATATAGCTCATAGACCCACTTATGATTTCTCTAACTGGCCTATATTCCTTGTTAGCCTGAACAACCTCTTCACCAATGATATATTCTATGTAAATTCATAAAATCATTTAAAATTATTGTTTCAACCATTCCCTACATTGAGGTAAATATTCAGCAAATAAATTATTGTACACATATAATTTAAACCATATTCATGATGAGAGAATACCAATTTAGGAAACACTATATTCCATGCCTAATCAATCTACCATCATAGGGACATATTCTATTTGAGGTTAACAAGAATGGGATTATCTTGAAAAGGAAATAAATACACAAATCATAAAAAAACCATTTATAAGAATCTACCTCATAGAAACTTATTTCTACATGACTTTAAATAACTCAGAATATGTCCTTATAAGAAAAACATAAATGGTTTGACATGTCCAATTAAATGAAAAAAATAAGGGTTATAATTTATTTTATCTAGATATATAGATATCCCTTCTTATAGGCCTACTCCTAGAATTATAAAAATCATCACCTACTTATATGGAAACAAAATCTAGAGTACCCCATGTGGTGGATTTAAACCATAGTTTCCACTAAAATAAGAATAACTAAAACGAAAAATAAAAATGACGGAGAACCTTTAATATACATATATAGATATGTGAAATGTTTTTTGATTAATGCTTGGTAATGAATTTTTTTCCCAAGGGTAACCTATTCTATAGAAATATATGTGAATGATTCATGAACAAGAAATATATCTATAAAATAGTCCATGATTAGGATAAAATCCCCTAAAAAGGTGTGATGGTCAATATCTCCCACCCTATTGACCTACGTGAATTATAAAACATCAATATCCAACAATAAAAATGACACATGCATATGGAATAGTGGTTCACAATGACCTATCCTATTAATGATATGTGAAACATTAGGTTATTCTTATTATACTCAAAAAATTACATTAAAAATTGGATGGAATAATATGAGAGACCAAAAGAGCATTAATTAACGATGAAAGTGATTGGATAAC
This sequence comes from Viscum album, assembly GCA_963277665.1. NCBI lineage: Eukaryota > Viridiplantae > Streptophyta > Magnoliopsida > Santalales > Viscaceae > Viscum > Viscum album. The sequence continues at coordinate 1,540,604,036 of OY728161.1, read as the reverse complement.
TTTGTTTTTTAATTAGTATTTGTTTATTAAGGGGTCTTTCTGTCTATGTTTACTGATATTTTTATGACTGTCATGTCTTTATTCAATTAATATTTATAGAGTCAACTCAAAACTATATATTCCTTATAAGATGAAAAAATGGCATCCCTTATAACAAAAGGTGTTATCCCCTATATAATATCTCAAAAAAACAAATGATGAACTCATTTTTGAGGGTGTAACACCACAACAGAACCATCCTTGGAATTGAGACTACATGTGATGTCCCCACTAAAATGAAGCCTCATTGGTTGTCTTCATATATCTAGGGTGTGAGGGAGAAGGTGGATCTAGTCACCACCACACTACTATTTTGGAGCTTCTAAATTGAACATCAAAACCATTATTTCCTGTATAACAGGTTGGTGGATGTGAAAGTAAACTAGGATATCAATTAAACACTAGAGTCTCGGTGGAGCGATCCTATCATTAGACACGAACACATTCACAATGTAGCATAAATCCTTTAAACCCCTTACAACGAATCCAACCATTGAGTCCTTACTCCAATCACTCAGACATGGATTTATAGAAGATCCCATCAAGGATAGAGAGCTTTCAATAATAGGTAGTGGAACTAAATTCCCAATTCCATCAAATATTTCCTTCATCATATAGTGATCACAACTGTAAAGTAGTCCCACATAACTACCCACACAATGTAAGTCTTCCAATATACCTTGGTAGAATTATAGGAAACATTTCATCAAGACCCTTTTATAACCAAGGAAAATGAACATATTACCACACCGATATATGATCCATGTTTTTATATAATTTTGGAAATAAAAAGAAATAAGAATAACTATATCTCCACTCCATCCAAGGATTGGTAACACATTCCCATTCCCATAATAGAATCTCATCAATACATGTTAGATATCCCCCTAGAAGAAATGAACTGGTGGAGTGTGATAATTGGGAAGTTATTATCATTTTCAAAAAGGAATACATAGAGTAGGAATTAGAGGTCAATTCAAAATAAGAGGAGTTGAGAACCTATGGAAAGGAGATCTTAATAGAATAGTTTATCGAAACATGGGACAAGGTGGATGAAAATATTCAAGACCTCATAAAAGATGATCCAAAAGTAAAAAAATGTTTTAAAATGAATTCTTTATAGAGTTAAGGTTTCCAAAATACATAAATTGCAATTTGAAGAATCTAAAATTAATTATGAGGTTGGATGACTGTCTTCTTTTGTACCTGTAAGGTTTCCCACTTTTTCCTTAATTTTTTTTAATGAATAGAAAATTTTATGGTGTGGTTTTAAAAAAAGGATCAGACTCATGTTCCCATTCCAATTATAATTCATTGGTTAATTACAACAACCACATAAGTGAAATAAAAATCTTCTTCAAATTCTATAAAATTCCATCCGTAGAATATGATATAATAATATAAGTTCAATGGAGGGGTATCCTCTATGAAGATAAATTTTTCTCAAAAAAATATCATGGCTACCCAACAATGGTATTTAAAGAGAAAGTCTTATAAGGGATGGAACTATGTTCAAGGAAATCCCTATATCCCTACACCACATAATGTTTTCCTTCATGAGGCTCGAGAAGATAATTCAATATCATACTAAGAATATTAGAACTAGTAATCATATAAAGTATGTAATTGTAGATGTAATGGTACTCCCTTACATACTACTATGAGAAAATTTGGATTTCCTCCCCATGTCTCTACCACAAGGGTCCCAATGTAGGTAATTTTAGGATCAATTATAGGAACCATTATCATGATGAAATATGCAGAAACCCTCATCAAATCTTGAATATGGAATCTTATAATGGTAACACCATTACCATATACCACTATTAATTTCCTCCCCAAGGTATATGTTTTATAAATACTTCCCACAAATATCATTACGTTGTTATAATGGTACTACCTATGATGGAATTTTTATGAAAGAAATCCCCATAGTTACATTTAATTTCAGAAAAAATTCCTCATATTACTAAATAATCTCTATGAAATCACTTATATCATGTGAAACTCAAGATATTGAGACCTATTAAAACCCGAACATTATCTATAATAAAATATTTATTCTTCTATGAGAAGATATTTGAATGAGATGGAGGTTTCTATCGATATTAGATTATCATAAATATTATCATACTATTTATCATAATGGTGAGTAGGTTCGATACCTAGGAAAATAGTTGGAGTTACTACTAGGGCTTTTTAAATCTCTTAATTATCTAAAAATACTCAAAAAATGAGTGGAAATGTACATGAAAAGAGTGAAATAATTAAAGATGAAGTGTGAGTGAGTTGTTAATGTAGATACTGCCCAAATAAATTATTGAGTAGGATAATGATAATGGTATTTGAAACTAATAAATAAATTAATATTAGTAAAATAATGAATCTCATGAAAATGATGAAATCAATAGAACCTGGAAACATTATATTCATTCCCAAAATGATCCCTCACTCAGTAGTGAACAGTGACTAAACGTATCCTACAGTTGAAGCTATTGATATATTATTGAAGGAAAATTGTCTAAAAATTCTTAATATTAGTCGTTATCTTCTTAAAATTTGAGTATAATTAAGAAAAAATATATAAAGATGAATTCCAAAAAGAGTGAGTAGTAGAAATGAATAATGATAAATGAAACAGAAACATGAATAGATTTATCATGTTACAAAAAACCCCCCAAAAATTTTATAAAATTGATGTTCATATAATATACCCATGTCACACAAAAACAAACAAATAAGATTCAATGAAAAAAATTAGAAAAGTGAAATTAAAATCATTTTATATTGATTCTAAGTCTATATTTCTTTTCTTGATCTCAATTCACCTCCCATTATGAAACTATTTCTCACACTTGTAGAACTATATGTTTGCTCCCACTCTAGATATTATGTGTTATATACCACACTAGATTTTGTGTGCGAAAAACACAGTGGTGTCCTAACATCAATTATACAGGTATACCCCTTTTATGTATCATCTACACACTGAATAAAATTTAAAATTTTCATGATTATTTCATTATTAGAAATATTTTTTCCTCAATTTTATTCTTCCAAAACGTCATCACTTTAATAAATCTGTAAGACCAATAATTTCTACTGGTTGAAAAGTTTTGTTAATTTATTCCATTTTAAAAACACATCGGTATAACATTATTATCTTAGTGGAATCTAGAAATAATAAAATTATTATTAATAACAGTTTTTGTAAAATCAAAGGATCATACCAACTCACATCTTCTATAAGATATATTTTATTAGACTCCATCAACCAGGTATAGATTTTAAAAAATCATGAAACTTGAAAGAAAATCAAAATAACTACTATACGTGACCCCGATCAACAAATGAAAATCTTCTCCTTCATCTCAATAATTAATTCACATCCTCATATCACTATTAAGTCAGGATGAACTAATACATCATTAGAGAAAAATGAATAGATTCAACCAATATTGAGTTCAATCTAGATCTCAAAAACATTTTCATTGGCTGGTATACTCTCATAAGTAATTGTTCAAGCACCATGCATGAGATGACCTTTTTATTATTAACTAAAATAAGGGAGTTCTTGGGGCCACCACTACATCATCAATCTACTCCATCAAATAAAAATCAACTAGTGAAAATCCATTTTTTCTAAAATTATTTCACATATATTTTATTTACATCATTTATGAGTGAAACACTAGTCTACATTCAAAAACATATGTTTTGTAGACTCGGAGCTCATCTTCCTCCCATGTCATCATTGGATTTAATAATTTGGATTTCACTTTATAGATCCACATTTTCCTATTCATCCAAATTATTCTTCAGTAGACTGGGCAGACCAAAGCTTATAAGATTGGGTTTCAATCATTCGAGTTGTAGTCAATTTATCATTGGTGAGTACCTTCAAATGGGTTCACATTAATCTCATATGAGATCATTAAACCTCAAAATATTCATTTCTTCTTTAATCAATATCAGGTAGATGAATTTGATATTTGATTTTTTGACTAATTTCAATCAATAAGGCACCTTTTCAATTTCAAGAAATCTCATTTAATCTAAGCCTAGGTTGTGTCTTATTTAGTAAGATCGTCTTAAGATACTTCTTTTATTTTTATTGAATAACAAATTCACATTATTCAGTTGATATATATGTTCTTCCATGGAAATCGTAAATATACTATTATGTCTCTTTTTCATCCTAGGAACTATCTCCATCATTCTCTCTCAAATGTTTCAACAAAAAAAATTGGTTGAGAAAATATAAGTTACCAGTTTTTACTAACTCAACATTAGCTCGGATTTTCATAGCTTCATCAAAATATTCTAGTTCATTCCTTGGTTTTCATCTGTAGATTTTTCTATGTGACCTTGTATGAAAAATTAACTAATATAAGTTTTATCTCATGTAATAATTATTTTAAGTTCCTCCCATTTTAGAATATCTAATCATCTTAGTATTTTGATTTTCCTAGGAAATACCCTCAAATTTTATTACTTCAGTTACCCCAATAATTTGCTGTTGAGGAAGATATTTTTAATTACTTAGTATAAGGTTAAATAATCTAACATAATTAAATCTAAAAATTTATTTAATGAACAATTTAAAATTATCTTATAAAAACAACTATTTTAAATCCTTTTACATAGATGTGGTGCTAAATAAAATATAAATGAATAAGGATTTAACAATTAATATAAAATAAAATAATATGTTAATATTGCAGATCAAAATAAAAAAATATGTTAAAAATGATAAATTAAAATAAAATAAAAAATGTTAATAATTTAAAAAAAACGATTGAAATAATAGAATAAATTACTAATAAAAATTAATTTTTGAAATATAAAATTATTATTTAAAAAAGATTTTAAAAATTAAACAATAAATTGGAATAATATAATCTCAACACACCAACACTATTCAAACATTAATTAGAGATTGTTAAAACAATAATAAATTTTATTAATAATCTAAAAATAAAACTCAACATTTCAGTTAACCAATTAAATAAACATTTTAGAGTTATACATAAAAAAATAGATGTGGAAAGCACATGAAATAATCACCACATGAAAATCCCCAAAACATAAAAATTTATTCTCCTCAGGAAATAAATTAGTAAAATTCAATGCCATAAAATATATCTCAAAATCAAAAAACTAACAATTCACATAAAATTCATTAAGGAAAAATAATCTCCCCAATGGATCCTCCTATATAGAATATATGAATTCCATCTAAAAAAATGTGGTTTTAGTGCATGATTTAATTTCTATTTTAGAAAAAATATTCTTTTGGGGAATTTTGGAATTGAATTAAGAAAAAATAAATGTGAATTTAATTTAATATCAAAAACTCTGTATTTCCTCAAGGTGAACCGACACACATATTATAGTGAAAAAATAAGTAGACTCTACTATATAGATTTCTGAGTTAAATAATTATAAGGAGACATAAATAACTCATCAAATATTTTTAGTTTAAGAATAATATACCGATTCAATGAATGAATTTAACTCAACCAGTGTAATCATTTTTCTTTTTATAGTTAATGTAAATGCATATCTTATAAGTTTGATTAAAAAAATGATTCAATTCAATTAAAATTTTATAACATTATCTCAAAATATAAATAGAAAAATTATTTATTGAGGATAGAAAATGGTTTACTAAATTAAATCATTAGGGTAATAGAAATTAACCTCTTCAAGTGGCATCAAAAAACTAAAAAATGATAAAAACGTTGTCCTTATAAAAAATTATTATATAATTGTTAATAATTAAAAATTGAAAATAAAAAACAAATTTTTTTCTGGAGGGGGGAATTAAAGAACATTTAATACAATTTTACAATACCCTACACCCCATAATAATGACTCAACATTGTCCCAAATGTTAAAGAACACGGTTGATGAAAAAAATTAAGCTCTTTTATAAAAAATATATCATGAATAAATTATTTAAATGGAATTTTTGTTGGTCATAACAAAATTCAAACTGTAGGATCAAAATATATATGTAGATGCTCAATTACAAGAGGGGGGATAAATTTAGGTTAAAAAATATCCCCTTTTTAATCCTAAAATAAAATTCATGTTTAAAAAAGTTAAAAAATGTAAAATTATAAAACCTCATTTATTGTTTACTAGGAAAGAAACATTCTTGGGATCTGGAAATATGGATCCAGAAAAGAAACATAAGAAAAGTTTACTTAGGGAAAGATTCTACCTTAAAGTGTATATAATATTATTTATTAGAGTATACAATTATAATAAAGTATATGAAATGTTATACTTTCTTTATTTAACAAAATTGTAGAGGAAATAAAACATGTAACAGAGCATGTAAACAATTAGGAAATCATTTCATCCAAAGTGAAGGGAATCCAAAAAACTTGGATAAAGGTCCCTTGATTTATACTTTCAAGAAATCATATCATACTGATACTTGGGTAAGCCCTCAATAAGAATATCTAAGTCTATCTTGTTATCCCTAAAGGCGCTCAAACTTTATGGTAGTACACACCTCTATCTTCCTATCCAAAAAAGTCCTAGAACTTTAAGTTAGTTAGAACCTCTTTATTTATATCCATAGAATACCTCGATTGTATATAGGAGTAATAAGATTCACATAAGGGTGAAAAAGTTGTTCACAATTGAACTAGATGTTCAGAGATTTCACAAGGAACGAGGGTTCATGTTACTATATGTCACTTCACAGCATCATATAATGTAATTTATTGATCTATTGATGATGATCTCGTTCAACTGAACTCTTATTTATAGGAAAAATATTCAACGGTTGGCTCCTCCTCCAACAGTCATATATTTCCCTAAATCTCAGTGGGACCTATACCAGTGTCACTCAGCCAATGGTTTGTTAAAAATAGATTGGGCGACAAAATTTAATTGTAACAAAATAACTTATAAGGAAAATATATCAAGTAAGAAAAACATTCTTAGGTTTAAGAAACATATATAAAATAGGATCCGATAAATTTGGACATTGCATTAAGGAAATTAATTAACTATAGGTAAAATTTTGATTGTGTTATTAAGGAAAGTGAAAACGGTGTCCAGAAAAAAATTGATTTTTTGATTACATTTGAAAAATAATTAGTATTCTCAATTTTATAGAATATGGAGTCTATATAATGAGGAACTCAGAGTCTGAATTCAATGTAATTCATAGTTTGAATTCTATGGAATTAAGAGCCTGAATTATGAGGAATTCAGATTCTGAATTATATGGAATTTAGAGTTTGAATTTAGAGGAATTATGAGTCCTAATTTAAGATAATTGAGAGCCTGAATTTCAGATAATTAAGAGTATAAATTTCAGAGAATTCAGAGTCTGAATTTCAGAGAATTTAGAGTCTAAAAATAGAAAATTCAGTGTCTGAACTTTAGTGAATTCAGAGTCAGAATTTAATATAATTCAAATTCTAAATTTTAGAGAATTCAGTGTTAATATTTATGAGAATTCAGATTCTGAAAAAAGAGAATTCAGAGTCTGAATTTTAGAGAAGTAGGAGTCTAAAAACAGAAACACTCGGTATCTAAGGAATTGTAAGATTTTGATGTTTTAGATAAGGATATAAGTGGTTGTAATAAAGTAAAAAATATTATCCTTGGTTTGAGAAGACATTAAATAAGACTTCTAAAACCAAGGTAAGGATAATATTTTTCTAGGAGAATGAAACATTTCCTCAAGAAAATTTATTTGGGATTTTCAAAACACAGAGGAATGGAAAATTTATAAGGAAACCTTATTGACTCAACAATATCCCCCTTTTTGGAATGAAAAAACAACCTTTAGAAAAAGAATATAAGGAATATGGATTTTTTTGAAACTGAAAAAATTCTTATGTCCCATTACTTATGACTTTTGATGAATACGACTAACTCCCCCTTAATTATTGAAATCTTCAAGAGAAATATTCTTTTCTTCCTAGAGAAGTTACTTATTCAATCTTAAGAAAATATTATTTAAGTTGACATTTTTTAAGTAAACCCCCCTTATACAATTTACCTATTTCTTAAGGAATTCTATTTTTTTATTTTATATTATTATGATCATTATTTTCTCCCCCTTTTTGATTTTCCAAATAGAATATAGGGAATAATTTTTTTTACCTAAATTTTTAGGAATATACAAGAAAAAAAATGTAGAGGAAACATGATTTCATTATGATGGGAAAACATTTACATGAAAAAATATATCAAAATATTAGATTGTATGGAAAAATTATTTATCATTTTTCACCATCGACATTACCTTTTTAGGGTGGATTTCAACTTCTTTTTCTCTTTTTGATCATCTTTAAATCTCTTAAGCTATTGATCCTAATCCCAATTCTTATTTTTGAGATCCTTGATACTTTCTTCTTGAGAAATTAGAATTTCTACATGGTATACAACCTCTTATTTCTATTTTATTTTTCTTCATACTCTTCCATGAGTTCTATTTCTCTATTTAAATATAGAGAAAATGAATTTAGATTTCCATCCAGATCTCTATCCTATGGAATTTTGGAACTTTCTCAAGATTCATCTTCTCTGAAAAACATGTTGTGAGGTTCTTGATCATGTCATTTGACTTATAAAATGCATCTTCCAGTGGCTCTTATAAGTGATACATGATTTTTATATCATGAATCATCTTCTTAGAACACTTGGTTATTTTCTTGCATGATCTATTATGACCATCATAACTAACACGAAAAGTATTTAATTATGCTTCAAGCTTCATAATATTTCCCTGAGCATTCTTATTGAATTCAAATTCTGATTTATAGAATACTGAAGCAACTAACATATCTAATCAATACATGGATGTAAGGGTATTTTATTGAAAAGCTTTTTCATAGATTGGATAAAAAATCTTGTCCTATCGAAGATGACGATTCATAAGAGGATTCCCTTATTGGTGATGAAAATTTATCTTTCTCTTTATCTTTCCTATTAGATGTTTCACCAACATATTTCGTAGATTTTTAAAACTAAAAACTTTCTAGGAATATCATCAACCACCTGTTCTCCTTTCACAACATTAGAAATAACCTTCTCATCTCTCAGAGACTCATTCTCACTATTAGAGACTTGGATTATTGAATCACCATCAACAATATCTTTCTCAACACATTCCATAATATTATCAGGATTAATGAAAACATAGTTGCTTCTTTCATCATCATTAGGTTTATTAACCTTATCCTGTGCATCATCATCTTTCCCTTGTGAGACTATTTTGGTTGATTCAACCATATAAGTTTTTATCATTAACTTTTCTGAAGTACTTTCCTTCACATGGTATTCTTCCACCTCTTTGATCACATCTTCACTTTCATCATTATCATCTTCTTATTATACTTCTTCTTCTTGTTGAGGTATTTCTTCTTCTGCAAGGGGTTCCAGAATTAAAATTTTCTTTCCCAGAGTTTCTATTGGAACTTTTTATTGAAGGAAGGATTCTGGAAGAAAGATCTATTTAAAAAATTTCTATGTATCTTTGAGTAAGGATTGAACTATTTCAGCATCCAAATTTTTCTTTTTTAACTTTTTATGTTTCTTGACAGCTTTAATTTTTAGATCTTTTTCCTCAGTAGGATATAAACCAAAACTACCATAACCATCCTTATTCATCTTCTTTTGGTCTCTCTACTTAGCTACCACTTTGTCTGAATAGGTCCTTTTATTTTTACATTTTGGTGGATCTAACTGGGGTTCTAGAATGGTTTCTTTTTGTTTTTCTTCCCATCCTTTCTATTTTTTCTTCTTCGGGGTTTTCTGAGAAGTTTCCCCTTCTCCCTCTTTGCTGAAAAAGATAGAATTTCACTTTTTTAAAGGTCATAGAATTCTCCTATCTTCAGAATGAAACCAATTTTCATTCTCATTAGAGTGTGTAAAGACCCATAAATTTCAAGGAAATATTTTTCTCAACTTCTTTGGGATTTTAAGAGTACGCAGTTTATGACGGTACCTGATTCCGAGGCCCGATGTGCCAATTTCCAAATTTTAGCTTTAGTACGTTCAGTAAACGAATGAACGGGTTTTTCTATCTTTTGAACCAATACTCAAAATTGAAATTCGAGGGAACCGATGGAACCGCAACGCTGGTAATTGCTTAAGAGGACCGTTACCAAAGGTGCGTTTTCTCAGGAGGAGTTGTTAATATTTGGGGATTAATAAAGAATTGAATTGAATAAAATTTGTGCTACAAATTTTATTCCTAACCTAAGTGGTTTTATCCTACATGGGGAAGTTAGTATGAGACCCACTGGCACCCTAACTAACCATGTGAGGATAAATATTAGGTGGGGCCCGCACGAGCCCCAACCCTTCACATTCCCCATAACTTCTTAAACTCTCCATTAACCCCCCCATTGTATTTAATTATTTGACTTCTCCTCTTTCTCTTTAATAAGACAATACAAATTAATTTAATTAATTGAACCTCTTTAATTAATTGAATTGTGTGTTTGAATTTTGGAAATTTGAAATTCTTGGCCAAATAATAAATTAAGGGGAGGCCGTATTTTATTTGGTTAGTTTTGTTGTGTGAGGAATTTGGGGAGAGAGATCTTTTCTCTTTGGAAGAACTTCATCCTCCCACAAAAAACTTAAATCCTCCCGCGAATAATATCATCTCTTCAATCAAAGAACGACTCGACGAGTGACACACAATCATCATATTCTCTCCGTGATAAAAGAGAAGATGACGTTTCAACGGGTGGACACCGATGAAAACGGGAACGACGCCATCATCCGCGACGCTTGACAACCGCGAACTTTCTTCGAGGTAGGGGTTTTGTTAAATTTTAATGAATTAAAATTGTGCCTTGTTTTGTCATTGGGTATCTCGTAAACTTTTTCCGCATGTTATCATCATAACGGGAGGAGATCGGACCGTGCAAACACTGCCGATCCTCCTCTCTTTTTTATTGTTGATCATCGATGATGTTTGTGGTGAAGGCAGCGTGGTGCTGTTGCACCGCGCGGGTATGAAGAGGACTGCGGCCGGAGCGGGCCGCAGCGATGGTGCGCGATGCCATCACACCGCGCTGATGAAGCCTCGGCCAGGAGCATGCCGTGGTGGAGGGGCGCGACATCATCGCGCCGTGCCGGTCGGACAGACGTCGCGGCCTAAGGCCGCAACAGTTTTTCCAAGGGGCGGCCGGCTGAGCCGGCCGCCGGCGCCACCTGGAGGTGGGACCCCCTTAGGTCACAAGGTTACAAAAGGCCGACCATTAAGGCCGGCCATTTCAGAAATAGGGGGCGACCCCCCCCCCCTCGCACCCCGCTCGGCCGAGAGCCGAGCCGCGACAGGCCTCCGAGCCTGGCCGCCCTTGCTGGGCCGGGCCGATCACGTGGGGCCGGGCCGCTACCGCCGGGCCAAGCCACTCCCATCGGGCTGGGCCATGCCCAATCGGGCCGGACCCAGACCCGGGTCGGGTGGACCCGTTGCGGGCCGACCCAGGGGGTATTGGGCCAGGTCGGACTGGGCCCAAACCCCCTATTTTCAGAACAGGTTCGTTCAAAAACCCATATCATGGGATAAAAACCTCTGATCAATGAACCGTCAATTGAGTTGGGATCCTTGAATCAACACGGTCGTTTCAGTATATTGCACTCAAACTTTCGGTAAATATTTTGTACTGCCGGCTAGGTTCGAACCCAAAATCAACCGGGCCCTTGGAGCGGAAACACTTATAACTTAACGACCGGACATCCGAATGACGTGCTGTCGATCACATTGAATTCCTCTTAGTGAGGCGGTTCGTTTGGATTACTCCACTTGAGGTTTGGATGCATCTAGAGTATGGTCGGATTGGTTTTAACTTAAAAACCAACTGGCCCCCTGGGACGAAAAAGCCAATAACTCTCAGACTGGGTGTCCGATTGACGCGCCGTCTGTCGCGTTGAGTTCCCATTTTCAATACAAAACTTTTTGATACATCAACTCTATACTTCGTGACAGTTGATGTATCGACACCCTTGGATCGTTGAGCGGACCCTCCCGAAATCGAGCGTGCTGTGTGCGGAAACCCTAGAGTTGGCTGCGACTGTGACGATGATGGCGACTGTACTTGGATCCTACGTGGGTTCAGCAATGAGGATGACTATACATGGATCCTACACGGGTTCGGCATTGATGGATACCATACTTGGATCCTACGTGGGTTCGGCAGCGATGACTTCTTTACTTGAATCCTACGTGGGTTTGGCAGAGGAGATGATTCAAAGGCTACATCTAATCATCTTCACCCCTCTTCGTGAGTAGTATACCTATGTGAGCTGAGTCTTGACCTCCAATCATTATCATTGATATGATTGACTTGCTTTCTTGTGTGGATTGGGTTGTACTTTCCTGTGTGGACTGGGTTCTACTTTCTTGTGTGGATTGGTTGTACATTGGCTCATAAGTTGGAGCTGAACAGTCATTGATGACTTAGGTATATGTATGGGCATATACCTAAGTAGATTTGGTTGATACTTTGTGTTGGTATCTTTGCTTTGTGGTATATCCTTTGTGGATTCTGGGAGACATTTTGGGGTCTCGGGGTCCCTATTGAGTATCATATACTCACCCCTGAATGGGCTATGCCCGCACTACGTTGTGTTGGTTGCAGACAATGGACAACACTGATCGGGGTTGAGGCTTGTGGAGCGGGACGGTACCCGGAGGTGGAGTATCAGGCGGGAGGTACATGGAGCAGACGGACGGACCCAAGGAGCCAACAAGACTATCTGTACCCACCCTTTAGGTGGGAATTATAGAGGATGACTTGGTGGTTGCTGCTTTACTTTCAACTGTTGTACTTTCTTTTCTCAGTTGTACTGTACTTTCAATTGGGTTTTATACTGTCTCATTTACATTCTAACACTAACTTTTGTACTCAGTTTACTTAGTGTTTACTTCAGCTTTTGTACTCAGTTTTGTTTGTTTACTTACATAAAGTCAATGCCTTCCCTTTAATCGGGATTTATTCTTTTGGTGCTAGTCGCCAACCCCTAGCCTACAGAAGGCGGGCTTGGGGTAGTCACGACACGGGCCTTGAGGACAGGTCATGAAAATTTTTTATTAGAGGAGTCGGTTCTACCTTCGAACATAGGACTCTGATAATTTATTCTATGTGGAGAAATAGTGTTAAGGGTATTGAGTGTGGTTATCAGTTTAGGGAGCCCAGTGTTGGTGTGGTGGCCGACGTATACATACATCAGGACTATGACTTCTGATTTCTGACTCAATGCACGAAAATATTGATTGCATGTGTGTTTTAAAAGTTTTTATTGTGATTACTTTGTGTCATCTAACCAAGTATACTGTATTAACCGTGGCACACCTATTTATTTTTAGGATCACCCCACGATGACATCCAGCTAGGGTTCCGAGCTTTTTGAGAGACGACAGCCCACCGAGTGATAAGGCCTCAGTGCATGGCCCCATTACAGTGGAGGCACTGGCGGTTCCTCTACCCACCAAGCCACCGATGCCACAAGCCGTAGCATTTGAGAGTGCACATCGCTTGAGTGCACTGTATGAGTTTCTGTGTCAGAGACTTCCTAGGTTCCACAGGGAGATGGACCCTCAGGCAGCCGAGGATTGGATGGAGGCTGTTGTTCGAGTCTTCAGATTAGTAGGGACACCAGCTGACCTCATGGTGATCCTTGCGGCGAGTCTCCTGTACGCAGCAGCAGGTAGATGGTGGACCCTGATGCTCCAGGTGCATGACGAGTCATCTCATCTTTGGTTGGATTTCGAGAGCATCTTCCGCTCGTAGATTGTTCCAGCCACCCTCCGTGTGGTGCGTATTCAGGAGTTGCTACACCTGCGGAAGGGTAGCATGACAGTAGTCTAGTACTCGGCGAGGTTTACCGATCTCTCGCGTTACTCCACAGACATGGTACATGACCCATTCTTCCGGTCCCGGACCATCGAGCAGGGACTGAGGCATGAGATCAGGGCATAGATGATATCCCTCAGTATTCCGAAGCAGGACGGAGTACTGAAGCGAGCCCTTCTTGTGGAGATCTTTCTTGCTGAGCCTTCACCACTAGCGAGACCTACCGCAGGGCGGCACGTAGCAGAGTCTTCTGAAGCCGGCAGTAGAAATACACCGCAGAGGTATAACCAGACTAGAGCATCAGGTAAATGACCTCAAGATACTGGTTCGGAGGGGCGGGGAACACGCAACAGAGCCAGTCATTTGAGAGGTAGACAGTGCTATGCATGAAGCAGGTAGGGCCACATGGCTCGTGACTGCTCGACCCACCATGCATAGGAGCAGCAAAAAGTTGAGGGACCACCCAAGTAGGGGAAGAGGTTCGAACGTGGTGGTCTGCAGGGAGTAGGCAGACGAGGTAGAGGAGTTGGACGAGCAACAGGTGGTGGATGACACTTCGAGGCTCTACCACCACCACCACCAGGAGGTCCACCCTGACAATAGGGAGATGACAGGCAGAGACAAGCTCATTTTCAGGTAGTGGAGGCCTATGAACATGGAGCACCTAAGATGATTCTAGGTACTATCTATGTCTACTCCACCCATGCTGCAGTTCTTATAGATACAGGATAAAGTCATTATTTCATTACCACTGCCCTTGTTCGGAGCTCGGAGATTCCGACAGATTCATTGGCTTGATCCTTATGGCTAGAGACTCTTACAGGAGCATACTTGACGATTACGCACTGCTGCCGTCAGTGTGAGCTTACTCTAGGAGGCGAGAGCTTCGGCTGGGAGCATCTTGTAGCGGCGTCGAGGCCTTACGATGTCATCTTGGGCATGGATTGGTTATCTACGGTCCATGCTCAAATCAATTGTATTAGGTGCAAGGTGCAGTGTGTCCACACCGATGGGAGTAGGTTCACCTTTACCAGCGAGAAGGGAGCCTTTGCAGCATAGTATGGACTCACACAGAAGATATGACAACCAATCACTCATCAATTGACTAGTCTCATCCTAGGAGCAGTTGATGCACGAAGTCCGAGTTTTCCTGTAGTGGTGGATTGGTATGCGGACGTTTTTCCTAATGACATTCTAGGACTACCTCCTCACAGAGAGGTAGACTTCTATATTTACCTGTACTTCAGGACATCCCTGATATCTACTCTAGCATATTGGATGGCTCTTACTGAGCTTCAAGAGCTACAGGTACAGCTAGAGGACTTGCAGGGCAAGTGATTCATCCGACCTAGTGTTTCTCCCCGGGCTTCCCCGATTTTGTTCGCCAAGAAGGAGGACTGGAGATTGTGACTGTGTGTCGATTAACATTGCCTAAATCAGGTGACCATAAAGAAAAATTATCCACTTCCAAGGATTGATGTGTTGTACATCTCGTTCCCCTCGTTGTTTGATTTTCATGATCACAATCACCTTATTATTTATCTAATATTGTGTTTTAAGTGTTGTGGATGATAGACAAGAGATTTCCAAAGGAATGGCCCAAGAAAGCTGGCAAAGTGGACTGAAATAGAGCCCATCGGCCAACCAGTGTGATAGCACCGGCCATCGGGTGGACCTGGAAGAGGCATTGCCCACTGCCAGGTTCCACCGGTCAGCCGGTGGCTCTGTCACCGGCCAGCCGGTGGCACCCAGATCAAACAGTGTGAGCTACTGTCTTGCCACCGGCCAGCCGGTGGCTCTGGCACCGGTCAGCCGGTGGAGCCTGGACCAGAATTCTCCTCCTATGCCAAGGCACTGGCCAGCCGGTGGAGCTGTACCGGCCAGCCGGTAGCCCAGTCAAACTAGCCGTTGGCTTTGACCAGTCAACCCTCTTTTGGCCTCCAACGGCTCCGAGGACTTCTCCAACAGCTCCGAAGGCCCCCAATGGGTTCCATGCCTATAAATAAAGGCCAAGGAAGCCCCGGACACCTACCGGATCAAATACAAAGCCCACGGACACGTTGTTCATCTTTTGGCATACCTCCGGCGAGCCACCTCAAGGAACCCCAAGTGCTCAATCCAATTCCACATCCAAGGAGCTCCTCCAAAGAAGCTTGGAAGCGGCCTTCAACATCTCCATCCAATCAAAGGCGCCCAAGGCTTCTCAAAATACGGTTTTTATTGTATATTTATTTTGAGCATAAAATTGGGTTTGTGCCTACAAACCCCAGCCTTTTCTCATCCTCCCTTTCTTTTGGGTTTCACACCACCATTAAGGTGTGAAGAGGTTTCTTCAAGCCTTTCCTTTTAAAAGGCTTGAGTTTTCGGTGAGCTAGCCTTCACCCGTTAAAAAGGCTAGTGGGTTCTTGCTATTCCATTGAAAGCAAGTGGGTTCTTGCTAAACCAATAAAAGCAAGCTGTAATAGGTCCTAGTGCTACCCTAAATCCTAGTGGGTTTCTTGCTAAAACCATTGAAAAGCAAGCGGTAGGAATCTCTCAACGGTTGAGTTGGGAGCGGAGACGTAGGCCGGGTTTTGGCCGAACTCCGTTATCAGTTTCGTGTGTCTTGCCCCTTTACTTTCCGCTGCACTTTCAACTTTGATTTTTAAATTGTTAATCTTTTTTTAAAAGGCAATTCACCCCCCCTCTTGCCATCCTTCCCGTTTTGTTCCGACCCAACAATTGGTATCAGAGGACGTATTTGAATAATTCCCTAACCGGTTTCAAATTAAAGATCCTATTTTTTTTGATGGCTTCTACCGCTTCTTCCTCCCAATCCCCCGAAGGACATTCTTTGGATCGTGCTCCATTCTTTGATGGAGCCGATTATACTTTTTGGAAAACCCGCATGTCAACTTTTCTTAAAAGCATTGGTTATCCAATTTTTAGAATTGTTATGCATGGTTTTACGCTCTCTTCTCCCGATGAGTCTAAATGGACCCCCGCCGATATTAGAAACTTTGAGCTTGATGGAAAAGCCATGAATGCTCTACATTGCGGCCTTGACCGAAATGAGTTCAACCGAGTTTCCACTTCCACCTCATCTCATGAAATTTGGAAACTATTGGAAGTGACCCATGAGGGCACTAACAAAGTTAAGGATACTCGGTTAGACATGTATAGGCAAGATTTTGAAAGCTTTTCCATGCATCCTTCCGAATCTATTACCGATATGTTTACACGCTTCACTGACATTTGCAATGGAAGGAAATCTCTTGGTGATGATGTTTCAGCCGAGACGATGGTCAAGAAGATCTTATGGGTCCTTCCGAGCTCATGGGCACCAAAGGTGACGGCGATCCAAGAGGCTAAGGACGTCAAAAATATGCCGGTAGAGGAGCTCATCGGATCTCTCATGACTTATGAGATCACGATGAGGAGGCAAGCTCAAAAGGAGGGCACACCAATTAAGACACCAAAGAACATCACCCTCAAGGTTCAAAAAGAAGTAAGATCCTCCTCCTCATCCTCATCTTCCTCATCTACTTCATCTTCAAGCGGCGACTCGGAAATGGAGAATCTCGCCCGCCAAATGCACAAGTTTATGAAGAAGCACAAGAAGAAGAAGAAATCTCGCAAGGCGCGAAAGCAAGAACCCACCGCAAGATCCGAGCCCAAGGTAAAATGCTACGGGTGCGGCGAAAAAGGCCATTACAAGCCCGATTGCCCACTCAACAAAAAACGGGCCACGCCAAAGGAAAAAGGAAAGAAAAAGGTCCTCAAGGCGACATGGAGTGACACCTCATCATCCTCCTCCTCCTCCTCCTCGAGCGACCAAGGTACAAAATGCCTAATGGCATTTCATGAGGTAACTTCTTCCGACTCCTCATCCTCATGTTCTTCAAACTCAAATTCTTTAAATCATTTTTCTTATGAGGATCTCCAATTTGCTAGAGACCAACTTGAAAATGGTTTTCACGAACTTTCTTCAAAATTTGTTGCTTTAAAAAAGTCTTTCAAAAAACTCTCTTCCGAAAAAGAACAACTTCTCAAAGAGAAGGAAGAGTTGACCCTTAAAATCCAAAATTTTCCAAATGTTGATTCTATGGAATCAACCATCAAAGACCTAAGGGAGACCCTAGCTAAGTTCACTCAAGGGGAACAAAATTTAAACAATCTACTAGGTTCCCAACGAATATCTAGAACCACCCAAGGGCTTGGCTATTCCAAGCAAGCTTCCTCCTCCCATGCACCCACTATTTTTGTAAGGGGGAGCTCCGAATTTAAATTTTGTAACTATTGTAAAAAACCCGGGCACCTCATTTATGAGTGTAATTGCAAAAATGCCCGGTACGGCCAACCCAAATCCATTTTTTATTCGGACGAGTTTTTTAGGAGAAGACCCGCTATGAGACAAGTTTGGATTGAAAAATCCCTTCTTGCGAGTCTCTCCGGGCCAAAATTTACTTCCTTTCCCCGATGATTTATTGTTTTTATTTAGGGGGAGTTAGGATCGTTTAAGCCCTTTTGATTTCAATTTCAAAATTTTCAATTCAAACCTTCTTTTTCAACTCTTGGTATCAAATTTTTCAATTCAAAATTTTCTTTTCAATTTTCATTTCATTTTTTTTTGATTCAAATCTTTCAATTTCCAAAATTTCGATTGATTTTCAAATCCCATCTCTTGTTTTTCAAAATTTCCCTCAATCAAGTTTTATGCCCCATTCTATTATGAAAATCACAAAGGGGGAGAAATTTCTTGATTGATTGGGGGAGAATCTTTTCTCTCATGCTTAGTATTTATTTTCAATTTATCATTTAAAAGCATGCATTTCATTTATGTTTTTACTTTAATTTTTTTGGTGATTGTGATCATCAAAATAGGGGGAGATTGTTGTACATCTCGTTCCCCTCGTTGTTTGATTTTCATGATCACAATCACCTTCTTATTTATCTAATATTGTGTTTTAAGTGTTGTGGATGATAGGCAAGATATTGCCAAAGGAATGGCCCAAGAAAGCTGGCAAAGTGGACTGAAATTCAGTCCACCGGCCAGCCGGTGGACCTGGCAGAGGCATTGCCCACTGCCAGGTTCCACCGGTCAGCCGGTGGCTCTATCACCGGCCAGCCGGTGGCACCCAGATCAAACAGTGTGAGCTACTGTCTTGCCACCGGCCAGCCGGTGGCTCTGGCACCGGTCAGCCGGTGGAGCCTGGACCAGAATTCTCCTCCTCTGCCAAGGCACCGGCCAGCCGGTGGAGCTGTATCGGCCAGCCGGTAGCCCAGTCAAACTAGCCGTTGGCTTTGACCAGTCAACCCTCTTTTGGCCTCCAACGGCTCCGAGGACTTCTCCAACGGCTCCGAAGGCCCCCAATGGGTTCCATGCCTATAAATAAAGGCCAAGGAAGCCCCGGACACCTACCGGATCAAATACAAAGCCCACGGACACGTTGTTCATCTTTTGGCATACCTCCGGCGAGCCACCTCAAGGAACCCCAAGTGCTCCATCCAATTCCACATCCAAGGAGCTCCTCCAAAGATGCTTGGAAGCGGCCTTCAACATCTCCATCCAATCAAAGGCGCCCAAGGCTTCTCAAAATACGGTTTTTATTGTATATTTATTTTGAGCATAAAATTGGGTTTGTGCCTACAAACCCCAACCTTTTCTCATCCTCCCTTTCTTTTGGGTTTCACACCACCATTAAGGTGTGAAGAGGTTTCTTCAAGCCTTTCCTTTTAAAAGGCTTGAGTTTTCGGTGAGCTAGCCTTCACCCGTTAAAAAGGCTAGTAGGTTCTTGCTATTCCATTGAAAGCAAGTGGGTTCTTGCTAAACCAATAAAAGCAAGCTGTAATAGGTCCTAGTGATACCTCAAAGCCTAGTGGGTTTCTTGCTAAAACCATTGAAAAGCAAGCGGTAGGAATCTCTCAACGGTTGAGTTGGGAGCGGAGACGTAGGTCGGGTTTTGGCCGAACTCCGTTATCAATTTCGTGTGTCTTGCCCCTTTACTTTCCGCTGCACTTTCAACTTTGATTTTTAAATTGTTAATCTTTTTTTTAAAGGCAATTCACCCCCCCTCTTGCCATCCTTCCCGTTTTGTTCCGAACCAACATGATGAACTCTTCGATCAGCTCAAGGGAGAATGATGGTTCTCAAAGATAGACCTCAGGTCAGGCTATCATCAGCTTAGAGTTCGAGACGAGGATGTGCAGAATACGACCTTCAGGTGTCAGTATGGCCACTATGAGTTCTTGGTTATGACTTTCAGCGTAACCAATTCTCCAACAGTGTTCATTAGTATCATGAACATGATCTTACAGCCTTATCTCGGTCGATTTGTCGTAGTCTTCATCGATGAAATATTGATTTACTCGACTACTGAGGAGGAGCACGCCAACCACTTGCAGGTTCTACTGGATACTCTCTGAGAGCACTGACTTTATGGTAAGCTCTCGACGTGTCAGTTCTGGATTTGAGGTGTCCACTTCTTGGGACACGTCATCTCTGAGGTGGGATTTGCGGTGGATTCTGCGAAGATCGAGGTAGTGCTAGCTTGGGAGCCACCCAGGAGCGTGACAGAGGTGCGGAGTTTCCTAGGTCTGGATGCGTACTATCAGATATTTTTGCCATACTTCTCTAGAGTTGCAACACCACTTTCAGCTTTGAAGAAGAAGGGGAAACCCTTCATGTGGTCGGATAGATGTCAGTAGAGCTTCCAGGAGCTGAGACAGAGATTGACTAGTGCACCCATATTAAGGCTACCGGAGTAGGGAGTGGGGTACGTAGTTTACTACGATGCATCAAGGACCAGACTAGGGTGTGTCCTGATGCAGGAGTAGGCAGTGATCACCTATGGAACACGAAATTTGATGCAGCATGAGTAGAACTATGATACCCATGACCTGGAGTTAGGAGTAGTGGTCTTCTCCTTGAAGATGTGGCGGAAATATCTGATGGGAGGGCACTTTATAGTCTACTATGACCACCAGAGACTCAGGTACATCTTCTCACAGAAGGACCTGTACCTGAGACAGCATCGATGGCTCGAGTTCCTCCAGGACTATGACATTGAGATAGTCTATACTCCTAGTAAGGGGAACGTAGTAGCTGATGCTCTCAGCAGGTGGTCGGGCATCCAGCTACTTATAGAGGCGATGAAGCAGCTAGCCGCATTGTAGATATCCTTCATGGATAGAGATGGGGTAGCCTTTCTACAGTCACTCACAGTCACTCCTCCACTACTTCAGCAGGTCAAAGAGGCACTGCGTGGGGATGTTGACTACGAGATGCGACGTGCACAGATATCCTCAGGACATACACCTGATGGATTCTCTGTAGGAGGAGAGCACACCGTCATTTTCAGAGGACGTACCATGGTACCAGTTGCATTACATGAGGAGGTACTGAGAGAGTTTCACACTTCCCCATTAGAGGTACATACAATAGTGGAAAAGATGTACCAGGATCTGAGACGACATCACTGGTGGCCATGTATGAAGAAGGCTGTGGAAGAGTCTGTTTCACGATGCCTCACCTACTAGCAGGTGAAAGCGGAACATCAGGTACTAGCAGGCTTGGTAAAACCCTTAGAGGTCCCGAAGTGGAAGTGGGATGGGATATCAATGGATTTCGTGTCAGGGATTCCACATACATCCAGAGGATACGACTCCATCTAGGTGATCGTAGACCGACTCACCAAGTCGGCCCACTTCTTACCCATCGGAGAGAAGGGATCAATAGAGAGCTTGGGATTCCTCTACGTTCAAAAGATAGTATGGATTCATGGTGTGCCATCGTCTATCATCTCCAATCGAGATGCTCGCTTTACTTCCCGGATTTGTAAGGGGTTGTAGGAGGCATTTGGGACGCAGCTACGCCCGATCACCGCTTTTCACCCTCCGATGGATGGCCAGATGGAGAGGACCATTCAGACTCTTGAGGACATGCTCCATGCATGTGTCCTCAACTTTGGTCATAGCTGGGAGGATCACCTACCCTTGTTGGAGTTTGCATACAAAAACAACTACCACTCCACCATCGGGATGGAAACATACGAGGCATTGTACGGCCGTCCATGCATATCACCTCTATGCTGGACAGACCCTGGGGAGTCAGCACTTGTAGGACCAGAGATGGTCCAAGCCACGACGAAGAAGGTACAGATCATCCAGGAGTAGATGAGGACAGCTCAGAGCCGATTGAAGTCCTATGTAGACAAGAGGCGGAGACCACTAGAGTTTGAGGATGATGACCACATTTTCTTACGAGTCTCACCTCGACGTGGATTACGGAGGTTTGGCCGGGGTGGAAAGTTATCTCCACGCTTCATTGGACCATTCCAAGTTCTCAGCTGGATAGGTAAGGTGGATTATCACCTGTCTCTTCCACCTCAGTAGCACTGGGTGCACGACTTCTTCCACGTGTCTCAGCTGAGGAGATACGTGCACGACCCGATGCATATCATTGATCACGGGAAGTTGGACATTGATGACGGGTTGACATTTGCAAAGGTTCCAGTGGAGATCGACGATCGACATGAGCGGGTCCTGTGTGGACGGTAAATTACTCTAGTGCGCATCAGGTGGAAGCACAAGAACCTCTAGAAGAGCACATGGGAGCGGGAGGCTCAGATGTGTGCACAATACCCACATTTGTTTCCCTAATTTATGATGTATCTTTACGGGGACGTAAATCCCTGAGGTGGGAGTAATTTAAAGAACCGTAAATTTCAAGGAAAATTTTTTCTTGAATTCTTTGGGATTTTATGAGTACATAGTTTTTGAAGGAACCAGATTCCAGGGCCCGGTGTGCCTAGAATCAATTTCCGAAGTTTATCTCGGGTACGTTCAGTGAACGAATGAGCGAGTTTTTCTATCTTTTGAACTGGTGCTCGGAATTGAAATCTGAGGGGACCGATGGAACTGCAGCACCAGTAATTTCTTAAGAGGACCTTTACCAAAGGTGCATTTGCTTGGGAGGATTTGTTAAAATTTGGGGACTAATAAAGAATTGAATTGAATAAAATTTTTGGTACAAATTTTATTCCTAACCTAAGTGGTTTTATCCTACATGGGGAAGTTAGGGTAGGACCCACTGGCACCCTAACTACCCATGTGAGGATAAATGTTATGTGGGGCCCACACGAGTCCCAACCCTTCACATTCCCCATAACTCCTTAAACTCTCCATTAAAACGCCCCTTGTATTTAATTATGCGACTTTACCTCTTCCTCTTTAATAATGCCAACACACATTAATTTAATTAATTGAACCTCTTTAATTAATTGAATTGTGTGTTTGAATTTTGGAAATTTGAAATTCTTGGAAAAATAATAAAATAAGGGGAGGCCTTATTTTATTTGGTTAGTTTTGTTGTGTGAGGAATTTTGGGAGAGAGCTCTTTTCTCTTTGGAATAACTTCATCCTCCCGCGATGAACATCAATTCTCCCGCGAAGAACGCCATCTCTTCAAGCGAAGAACGACTCGGTGACTGATGCACAATCGTAATCTTCTCTCCGTGATAAAAGAGAAGACGATGTTTCCTCAGGTGCACACTGATGACGACTGGAATGACGCCATCATCCGTGACGCTTGACAACCACGAACTTTCTTCGATTTAGGGGTTAAGTTTAATTTTAATGAATTAAAATTGTGCTCGGTTTTGTCGTTGGGTATCTCGTAAGCTTTTTCCGCCTATTATCTTCATAACGGGAGGAGATCGGACCGTGCAAACATGACCGATACTCCTCCCCTTTTTATTGTTGATCATCGATGATGTTTATGGAGAAGGCGGCGCGGTGCCATTACATTGCACATGTACGAAGAGGACTGCGAATGGAGCGGGCCGCGACGATGGTGCGCGGCGCTGTCGTGCCACCCCGGTGAGGCTGAAGGAGGTCGCGACCAGGAGCGGGCCGCGACGGAGGGGTGCAGCTCTGTCATGCCGCCCCGTTCAGACAAAAGTCGTGGCCTAAAGTCGCATCGGTTTTTCAAAGGGGGGCTGGCTGAGCCAGTTGCCGACGCCACATGGAGGCGGGACCCTCTCGGGTCCCGCGGTTGCAAAAGGGTGGCTATTAAGGCCGGCCGTTTCAGAAATAGGGGGGCGGTGCCCCCCCTTTGCACCCTGATCGGCAGAGAGCTGAGCTGCGGCCGATCTCTGAGCTGGGCCACAGGCAGCGCGGGCCGGGCCATGCCCAATCAGGCCGGACCTAGACCCGGGTCGGGCCGAACAAGGGGGTATTGGGCTGGGTCAGATCGGGCCCAAACCCCCTATTTTAGGACCAGGTTTGTTCAAACACCCATATCTTGGGCTACAAACCTCTGATTGACACACAGTTAGTTGAGTTGGGATCCTTGGATCGAGATGGTCGTTTCGGTATATTACACTCAATATTTCAGTAAAGTTTATGTATGGCCGGGTTGGTTCAAACCCGAAACCAACCGGGCCCTTAGAGCGGAAATGCTTATAACTTAACGACTGAATATCCGAATGACGTTCCGTCGATCACGTTGAATTCCTATTAGTGATAAGGATCTTTTTGATTACTCCACTTGAGGTTTGAATGTAGCTTGGGTATGTTCGTGTTGGTTTTAACTTAAAAACCAACAGGGCCCCTGGGACGAAAAGGCCAATATCTCTCAGACTGGGCGTCAGATTGATGTGTCGTCTGTCGCACTAAGTTCCTATTTTTGAGATGGAACATTGTGACACATCAACTCTAGACTTCATGAAAGTTGATGTATAAAAACCCTTGGCTCATGGAGTGGACCCTCCCTGAATCGAGCATGCTATGTACAGGAACCCTAGAGCTGGCTACAATTGCGACGACGATGGTGATTGTATTTGGATCCTACGTGGGTTCGGCAGCAAGGAAGACTGTACTTGGATCCTATGTGGGTTCAGCAGCGAGGATGACTTTACTTGGATCCTACATGGGTTTGGCAGTGATAGTTACTATACTTGGATCCTACGTGGGTTCGGCAGCGACGACTTCTGTACTTGGATCCTACGTGGGTTCGACAGAGGAGATGATTCAGAGGAAACATCTAATCATCTTCACCCTCTTCGTGATTAGTATACTTGTGTGAGCTGACTATTGACTTCCAATCATTATCATCGATATTATTGACTTTCTTTCTTGTGTGGATTGGGTTTTAGATTCCTGTGTGGACTGGGTTGTACTTTCCTGTGTGGACTGGGTTGTACTTGGGCTCGTAAGTAGGAGCCGAACACTAATTGATGACTTAGGTATATGTATGGGCATATACCTAAGTAGAGTTGGTTGGTACTTCGTGTTTGTATCTTTCCTTTGTGGTCTATCCTTTGTGGATTCTGGGAGACCTTCGGGGGTCTCGGCGTCCCTACTGAGTATCGTATACTCACCCCTGCACAGGCTATGACCGCACTACATGGTGTTGGTTGTAGATGAAGAACAGCGCCGATCGTGGTTGAGGATTGTGGAGTGGGACGGTACCCGGAGGTGGACTATCAAGCAGGACTTACACGAAGTGACGGGCAGACCCGAGGAGCCGATGAGACTATTTGTACCCACCCATCAGGCGGGAATTCCGAAGGACGACTTGGTGGTTGCTTCTTTACTTTCAACTATTGTACTTTCTTTTCTCAGTTGTACTGTACTTTCAGTTGGGTTTGTATACTGGCCCATTTACTTTCCATCACTTACTTTTGTACACAGTTTACTTAGTGTTTACTTCACCTTTTGTACTCAGTTTTGTTTGTTTACTTATATAAAGGCAACGCCTTCCCTTTTACTGGGATTTACTCCTTTGGTGCTAGTTTCTAGCCCCTGGCCTACGGTAGGCGGGCTTTGGGTAGTCACGGCATGGGCCCTGGGGACGGGTCGTGATAGAGTGTCATCACTCAACAACATTATCATAAAGGTTCTGGATTTTGAACTGCAAGGAATTTTGAAATATTATAAATAGAGAACAATGATATTTGACAAGATCAGTAGATACATGATATTCTGGGACTTACGGGTTCCATTTATTATATTTCTTATGTTTAAGGGAATACAACTTCCATGGTTTACCTTTCTTAGATTCACGAGGGAATCCATCATACAAATATAAAACTTTTGAGGGAATCCTTATCACCCTTTCTCAGAATGATAAATCCCCTCCTCAACAATTATATCAAATGATAATTGGTTGTAAGATGATTTATTTTCGGTGACTTAAGTCCCCTGAGTCCATGGAACTCAATTGTATTTTCCTTCTCAATTTTTTTCTTTATCTAGAAGCTTATAAGAAAAAATTATTGCTTCAACATCATAAGGAATACCAAGAAAATTTATCACCATGTCAAAGGATAACAAATAGTTAATTCCATAAATCTTAAAGGAAAACATTTTTCTACCTCCTTCTTAAAAAATAAAAGAATCATAGAATTAAATAAGAAGATTAGGAAAAACTAGATCCCGATTTTTCATCTTGGATACACAAAGACTTTCCCAACTAATCTTCTTTATGACTTTTGAGATCCGGGAATTATACTTCATAATGAAATTAGGTTCAACCAACCATTACCTCTAAATTTTCAAATATTTAATTTCCTTGTTTGAGGTCATCTTATTTTGAGAGGAAATCTTAAGAGAAATCTTGAATGTAAGGAAACTGGGAAATACGAATGAAATATTTTTTGGGCAGTAGAGATTCGACACAAAAATAGTGGAAAAAAAGATGTGGGACACAAATATGGGGGCATTTATATAGGCTTCAAAAAAACGATTCGAATTCCAGAATAAATCTAACAGTTAATATTAACTTGATCTGATCTGATGGTTGTGTTAAATACTGTAGAAGTATTTGATAGGTTCTGGTCTTTTTAGGTTTTAAGGACAAATCATATTTAAGTAAAGTAAATTCGATAGAGTTTTCTAAAATCAAGATATAAATACTAACAAGTAAAAAAACACAATTATAAAGATTTATGTAATGAAAAATTCCTGTCATATTGATTAGAAACAATTTTCAATGCTGATAAGGTTGTTTTTGAAGAACATAGATTTATGAAGATTTTATTAAGGGAAATCTTAGGCTACAAAAATTCTCATTATGAAATAAAATTTTTTTATGAAAATTTGTATTAATAGAAATATTTTGTCCCAAAAATTAAAATTTAGATAAAAAATCATGTTTTGAAAAATATTATTAAGGAAAGGAAAAATATATAAATAAATATACCCCATATGAAAATTAGTTCCTTAATGTAAGGAGGTAGTGTTCAATAAAAAGTTAATATGAAATATTACATTACAGTTATAATTTCTAACTTTTGTTTAATATATTGAAATCTATCATAGAATCAAGATTTTGTAAATATGTCAGCAAGTTGATCTTGCATCTCGATCTATTAAAGAATGATATCTCCTCTGAGTGTGTGATCCCTAAGAAAGTGATGAATATTGTCTATATTCTTTTGCATGAGAGTGATGTTTAGGGTTTTTTCTTAGGGAAATGGAACTTGTATTATCATATAATATATTTGTTTTGGTAAAACTCATGAAATAGTTTGTGACCATGTATTGCATCCACAACACTTGAGAACAGCAAGTTCTAGCTGCTACATATTCATCTTCAGTAGTGGAAAGTGCAACTGAGTGTTGCTTCTTGAATGACCAAGAAACTAATGAATATCTTATAAAATGAAATTTTCTTGATGTAAATTTTCTACCCATTATACATCCACCAAAATCAGCGTCTGAAAAAAAATTTAAAATAAAATCATATCTAGAAGAAGAAATAAGTCTTAGGACCATGGTTCCCTTTAAATAGCAAAAAATTACTTTCACTTCTTTAAAATGTGATTCCATTATATTATATTGATATACTGCATTTAAGAATACTGAAAACATTATATCTGGACAACTCAATTTCATATATAATTAACTTCTTATCTTGCCTCTAAAAGTTATTTGTTCTACTGATTTCCCACCTTCATCAAGATCAATAGAATTTGAGGTACTAATTGTAGTTATTATACTTTTTGTGCTATCATATCAATACTTTTTAAAATCTTTAATATAATTATGTTGAGATATAGAAGTTCCTTCTGGTTTTTGAGAAATTTAAAAACCAAGGGAAAATGTTCACTCACCCATCATCATCATATCTAACATAAATTTAATGATATTTTTGACTGAATCAGTTAAATATTTCTGAGTTGATCATAATATAATGTCATCAACATAAATTTGAACAATAAAAACTTTTTTCTTATCTTTTTTTAATAAAAATATTTGGACTAGCTGTTCCCTTAACATAATTATTTTGTAACAAAAATTATATCAGTCTATCATACCAGGCTCTAGGGTCATGTCTACGTCCATATAAATATTTGATAAGTTTGAAAACTTTTTTAGGATGTTTTGTGTCTTCAAAACTTGGAGTTTTTTCACATATAATTCTTCTGAAACATATCCTCTAAGGAAATCAGACTTCACATCTATTTGAAAAAGTTTGAAATTAAAAAATGCTTCAAAGGATTGTAGTATACGAATAGATTCAAGTCTCACTACCGGAGTGTAGGTTTATCTATAGTCTATTCCTTCCGATTTATTATAGTCTTTATCAACTAATCTTTCATTATTTCTTAAAATTATTCCATTTTCATCACATTTATTTATCAAGACCCATTTTCACCAATTACAGAAGTTTCTTAAGGCATTTAAACTATGGTCCAGACATTGTTCCTTTCAAATTCATTTAGTTCATCTTGCATGTCTTTAATACAGTCATCATCACCTAAAGAATCATCAATGCTTTTTGGTTCTAATTGGGAAATAAATTATAGATTTTCACCTTCATTTATTAAATAACTTATAGTCCTTACAGGTTGATTTACATAACCAATGATACTATCACTTGGACGATTCTTAAGAAATAACTGATTTGGGTTTTGTAAAACATGATCATCAACATAAGGTAAAACATCCTCTATGGTAAAAACATTAGAAACATTTTCTTGACTATTTTCTTTTTTAGAAGAATATTCCATCTATGTTTGATAATCAGTTTTTGAAAACACATATGAAGATGTATGTTGGGGTTTTTTGAAAACAGAAGGATTAGTTTTGTCAAATTTAACATTAATTGTTTCTTTAACAGTACAATAATTTTTGTTAAATAATTTATAAGACATAGAAGTAGTGGAATATCCTATGAAAATTAATTCAACATATTTGGGTGTGAATTTTGGTATGTTTTATTTAGTATTCAAAATGAATACTTTACATCCAAATACTTTGAGGTAAGAACCTTTTGGTTTTTGACTAATTAATAATTCATAAGGTATTTTATTAATAAAAGGTTTGATTAAAACTTGATTTATAGTATATCAAGAAGTACTAACAGCTTTATCCCAAAGTTGTTTATCAATTGAATATTCACCCTACATGGTTTTAGTTATATCTTAAATAATTTTATTTCTTCTTTCAACAACACCATTTTGTTGAGGAGTTATTGGAGCTGAGAAGTTATGAGTAATGCCATTTTTACTATAAAAAAGATTCAAATTATGAATATTGAAATTCTCCCCCATGATCACTATGAATATTTTTTAATGGAAGGTTTTTATCATTTTTAACTTGGTCTCTAAATGTTCTAAAACAAGAAAATGATTCAGATTTATTAACTACAAAATAGACCCATGTGAATCTAGTATAATTATCAACCAAAACAAATACATAGTATTTTATACTAATATTTAAAGTTTCTATTGGACAAAAAAGATCAATTTTCACTAGTTTTAATGCATAATAAGTTGAGACTTCACCAATTGATTTAAATATTGACTTATGTTTCTTTCCATATTGATAAGGATCACAAATATTTTTTGAATAAAATCTATGATCAGGTATATCCATAACAAGTCATTTCTCTAAGAGTATTCATAGGTTCTTAAGGTTAGAGTTTCTTAGTATTCTATGCCATCACCAGGATTTATCTTCCATTTCACTATGACAAGGTATATCCTGGATCCAATGGTGTTCTATGATTAGTGCATAAAATTTCTCATGCCTAGGGGTAGAGTGAATAAACACTTCCTTGGAATTGTGTACTAAGAATTTATCACTTCTAAAATTCAAAAGGTAACCTTCATAACATAATTTTCTTATTATTATATGGTTGTTTTTAAGACATTTAACAAATAAAAAATTTAAAATTAATGCTTTTCCATGAAAAAATAGGTTATATATATCAATAATTTCTCCCAAATAATTATCTCCGAAATTAAATCTTCCTCCTTTTATCATGATAATATTTTCAAAAAGGTTTTTGTTACAAGTCATGTGCTGGGAAAATCCACTATCCATGTAACATGTATCATTATGGGTAAATCCTTTATTTACCTAAAAATAAAAAAGTTATACTTTCAGAATCTAAATTTTCTTGGATCCATATTTGTTAGAAATTAAAATCTCAAGTATCCACATTTTTTACAAAAAAATAATCCCTATGAAAACCTAATGATTGGGTTTTATTTAAAAAAAATTTATCTTCCAATGTCCACCACATTGACACTTAGTTAAAAAAGTATCACTTTGGGGTACAAAATAGTTACGACTAAAAACAAATTTTAACATTGTATAACCAAATACAAAAATATTTCTAAGAGGATGGAGTTGTGAATACATTTTATCAAATTATTTCCATCCAAAAGTGAAATTTAATTAGAGTTTATTTAAGGAAAATATTTTGGATTTTAGTGTAATAAATAAATTCGTATGCTCAATATCATTAGTTTTAGAATTTGAGTTATTCTATAAAATTATTTCTGTAGAAATAAAATTTTCAAGATCCTTATAAATTTTATCCTTTTAATAATTAACTTTCTTTAAGGGTTTTAGAAATATTTTCTAAATAAAAAATTTAATGACCAAGATCTTTAGAAAGATTTGATACTTTTTTTTGTTAAAACAAAAATTCTTGAATTTTCTTTCACTAACTTTTTTTCTATCTTACAATTCTCATTCTCAAGTAATTTAAAAAATCTAAAAACATCTTTAAATGAAGGTAATGTATTATCTTCAAATGAAAGAAGATTCATCATCTAAAGATTCATACTATTATTCATTTGGAAAATTATAAATTAATGAAATATTGGTTAAAGATTTAGCATTGTATACCTTAGCCATGAGATAATAATTTTTAATAGGTAATCTCGCTATAAGACCAATATTCTTCTGACCAGAAGATTCATATTCCCTAGATTCATATGAAGATTCACCATCACTAGAACTCGAGGTTTTATTATCCTTAAATACATTTAGGAAATTAGATTTTTAGTTCTTTTTTCTATTTCTTTCATAATAATTTTCCTTTTTATCTTTTCTTTTAAGCATATGACAATCAGGTCTGATTTTTCCAACCCTTTTTCATTCATAATAGGTTTCTTTAGAATATTTTTTTCCTTTCTATATTTCTTCTTATATATATACTAATAATATTAACCTCCCACAATATTGTTCATCCTTTGATCAAGATCGGGTAATTCATTCTTGGATTGATCACTGTCACTTGATTGAGAAACTACAACAACTTTATTATCTTTAGATCTATTTACCCTTCCGATATCTTAGACTTACATGTAGATGTAAAAAACACTTATATTACCATTATTCATCTTATTAAAATCATAATCTCTCTTCATTCTTGTTTCATGCTAAAGAAGAGTCCCTAATAACTCATCAAGTGTAATGTTTGAAACATTCCTATTTTCACCAATATTTGCATTTTAGATTTACACTCATTTGGAATTCTATCAATTATCTTGTTCACAAGAACTTAATCATCAAGGACTTTATCTCCCATAGATTTATGAATGTTGATTATAGTAATAAATATTTGTTGCACTTTGTAAATAGGTTCTCCATAAGGAAATAAAAAACCATGATATTCAGATTTGAGAATAACTCTTATAGTTTCAATTAATTTAGAAGTTCTAAAATATGTAACTATAAGTTTATTCCAAATACTATTTGAAACTTAAAAAGAAGATATTTGACTGTTTATATTCCTATTCATAGAAAAAAGGGCATTGCATAACTTGTAGTTTATTTGATATTTTTTTTTCTTGGATTGTGAAGGTTCTAACTTTTTATAAGGAATCCGGAATTAAATAGTGTGAATAACAAAATTATCCACTCTAGTATTAATAAAACAATTCTTCATCATATCTCTCCGGTATTTATAATAATTTCCATAAAATATTGGTGGTTTGATAGGATTAAGGTTGCCAATAAAACTGATATTCATGCCTTCCATTTCTATAATAAAATATCTTTTCCAAAAAACTTGTTAGAAGTAATAGTTTTTAAAAAAACTATAAAAAACCAATTAAAACTCTGAAAAAGTAATATTAATTAAGAAAAGTTGACCATGGAAAACATAGAGTATAAAAAAAATAGAGAAGGATAAATTATATTTGATTATAAGTATTCAAAGACATCCTCTGATACTAATTGTAGGATCTAAATATAGATTTAGATTCTAAATTAAATGGGGTGAATTTTATGATAAAAAAACTTCCCCTTTTTAATCCTAAAAGGAAATATATGATTAAAAAATAAAAAAAAATATAAATTCGTAAACCCTCTTTGGTTCGTAATTAAGAACAAAACATTCTTGGGATCAGGAAATATGGATCTAGAAAAGAAACATAAGGAAAGTTTAATTAGGGAAGTATTCTTCCTTAAGACGTACAAAATATTATTTATCAGAGTATACAAGTATAATAAATTATAAGAAATTTATACATTCTCTCATTAACAAAATTGTGGTGGAAATAAAAAATCTAACAAAACATGTAAACAAATACGAAATATTTTAACCCAAAGATGTGGGTATCCAAAAACATTGGATAAACATCCCATGATTTATAATTTTAATAAATTCTTTCTTACCCACACTAGGGTAAACCCTCGATAAGAATATCCAAGTCTGTCTCGCTATCCTGGAAATCCCTTATACATTTAGGTAGTCGACACCTCTGTCTTCCTATCCTGGAAAGTCCTCAAACATTAAGGTAGTCAGAACCTCTATCTTCTTATCCCTAGAAGCCCTCAACTGTACTCAATAATAACAGGATTCACACAAGGCTGAACAAGTTGTTCAAGATTGAACAAGATGTTCACAGATCACACAAGGCATGAGAGTTTATCTCTCTAGAAATCACTTCACATCATCACAAGATTTAATTTATTGATCGATAGATCATGACCTCATTGATTTTATTAATATTTTCATGACTTATTATATACTCCCTTTACTTATTTCACATGAAATGTGCATAATTTGTGTGAAAAATTAATTTTTTAATACTAAGCATAATATTTGAGCATTTTTAAAAGTAGTCCAATTGATTAATTTTACTATTTTATTTATAACACTCTCATACTATTCCTAAATGTCTGGTTATTGTTATTTAGGATTCCTAATTCTATATAAAACATTTCCTTATAAGATATCATGGGCCCATTATGCCATTTGAAGGCTCATATGTCCCACACAAGAGGGCCTACATAATCTGTGAAGAAACTGGACTAGCCATGTAGATTGAATTACTGGGCTTAATCTAGAAGTTAAAATTCTTTCATTATCCTCAATGGTTTGGGAATAAATGTAAGGATTGTTGGATACAAATTTCAAGGCCCAAATCCAAATAAAAGGGGCACAAATGATTCATTTAAACTCAGCCCACCATTCTAATCGGGAATTAAAATCAGTACAGTATTCATGAAATGTATCCTAATATATTCATCAAATCATTGATACCCTTTTCAGTGTTAAAGAGAAGATATATGTGGCCGACTTTGTTGAATAAATCATTCAGATTTGAATGCATATTCCTATTCCAAAATCCATTCACATTTTGGCCATCGAAAAATCATGGATTGAAATGGATAGTTTAACTTTTTTAATCAAACTACCATAACATTGGATCCATAGGTCCAAATGAATCAAAATTTTGAGAGAAGTTGGCCAGAATTATTATATACATCATTGGAGAAGGAGATATCTCGATATTTGGCTGTCTGGATGTCCAACTCGTCGATCCAAGTGGAGGGACAGATTGGGAATGCCAATAGTCTACTTCCTTAGGCTATAAATACATCCCCCTCCTCTCCCACAAACGAGTTGGCATTTCCAAAGAGAGGAGAACATATTTTCACGACCAAAGCCTTTACAAGGGCTTGGTAGGACTTTCCATACTCAAGATTTTACTTGATATACCTTTCCTCCTCTCTTTGTTTTCATTTACTTTAGTGTTCTTCATTTTTGTAATCTTGTATGTCTCTTTCTTTGTAATTCTGTTTTATGAAAGTTTCTTCTTCAATATCTATTATTCTCATCCACATTATTTATTTTAATATTAATGTTATTAAAATAGTTTAAATACATTTGAATCCGCTTCCCTTATTTTGGGTTCTCAATCAATCTAAAGTCAGTATTTAATTCCCTTCATCGATTGTTTGTGTGTTCGAAACACCAATCTTTTATTATCCCTTTATTTTTCTTATCTTCTTAAATTATCATCATAATAATTATAACTATATTACTAATAATTTAAATGGATGATTAAATATACCATTTGGGTGAGTTATAATTTGAGGATATTAAGTGTTTGAGAGCCTTTGCTCGATTATTATTCTTTGAGTTAATATTGTTTATGTTGAACTTTATATGTCATGGATTAATGACATGTTTTGTTTAATATGTGGATTACATGGGTTATTGGAAGCAAAAATACACTAACATAAACAAGTAATGCTAATTATTAGAACCCTAAGATACATCACAGCTTGGATTAAGGCTTTAACACTTGGGAATTCCAATCAAAATCATCTTGTGAAGTGTGTGTTAATTTAAAGAATTATGAAGCTAAGCTCAAGGATATCATAATCTTAAATCCCCAATAATGGTCTCACCCCAATATTTATCATTTTTTAAATCAAAAATCATCCATAAATTATTTAAAAATCTCTACAAACAAAACCCCCAATCCGAATACAATTAACTAAAAAAAAATCGACTATTAAAAGGTATCATCGCTGAGTATTTGACCCGAGTGCTGCTATACACATTAGCAGAGCACTGGAACCTTGACCGGTTGATAAGACAAATTTGTATGTGCATTTCTAATGGAGCCATTGCTGTGGATGGTGCTTCATGTAGTCATTAGTTTCTAGTTATTGTAAAAACAAAAAACAAAATTGACAAAAAATTGAAAGAAAAACACAAAGAAAATCCCGATTTCCTCATAAAAATCATAAATAGAAAACACAAAGAGAAAAAAAATGTCTTCATATTTCTTCCAAATCTCTCTGAATTCCACGCAGCCACCCAAAAAAATCCCGCAAAATAGTTTGACCCTGAAATTGAGCGAAATCTTTTCCAACTTAGGAAAAACATAAGAGATAATCAACTAATTCAAGAACCAATCCTTGTCTAACAAATTGAAATAGATATGGGAAATACTAGGGAAAAAACACTTAAAGACCTGGCTACCCTTGATATGAATTAAAAAACTATTGGTATTCAATATCTAAACATAGAGGCTGACTTTGAACTCAAATCAGGTTTGATTCATCTTCTTCCTCATTTCCACAAGCTAGCCGGTGAGGATCCACATCTCCACCTTAAAGAGTTCCATGTAGTGTGCTCTACCATGAAACCTCAAGGGGTTTTTGAGGAACAAATCAAACTCTGAGCATTCACTTTCTCCCTAGATTACACTACCAATTCATTGATTTACTACCTCCCTCCTGGTTCTATAACCACATGGAATGACATGAAGTGAATATTTTTAGAAAAATCATTTCCTTCTTCTCATACTTCTTCTATCCGAAAGAAAATAAGTGGTATTCATCAATTCCCAAATGAATCACTCTATGAGTACTGGATGAGGTTCAAAAATCTTGTTGCAACCTACCCACACCACCAAATCCCGGACCAGATATTGATCCAATACTTTTATGAGGGGTTATTGGCTATGGAGAGAACCCTCATTGATGCCGCAAGTTGTGGTCATCTTATTGATAAAACTCATGTAGCTGCAAGAGATCTCATAAGAAACATGGCTGGAAACACACTACAATTCCATACTTGAGCACATTCGCATGTCAAAAAAGCCCAATATAGTCAGTCGATAGAGCCGAAAAAGATAATAGAGTGGATGAGTGAACTTAAAGGTCTTGTGAGACAACTAGTTGTGGCTACCAAAGCCCCAACTTCATCTTCTCCACAATCAATGTTTCTTGGACCTGTCAAAAACTGTGGAATATTCAACTCCCCATCTCATCCAACTGAAACATGTCCATAACATCAATAGGATCAATCTGGTTCATATGGACCAATGGAGCTCAACGTACCAGTTGCACAGCGGAACCCCAACCCATAACAAACAGGTCAGTTTATTAGAAACTTCAACCAATATCACTATGATCCATTCTCCTCTTCCTATAACAAATTCCAGAGGTATGGTAATCCCATATCTCATCCCCCTCAATTCCCCCATCAAAACCCAAACTAGTTTCAATATGGTCAAGGTGTTGGTAACTTCCAACAACCTTACCCTTTTGTTTCTCAACCTCAAAGGAAAAATACTACTCCCTAATTCCACTATCAGAGTGAGCCTAACTAATTACAAAACCTATACAATCGATTTCCCCAAAACAAAAATCAAGGTAATCCCAATCCTAGAAAGTATCTTCTTCCAAGAAACCATGGGAAAGAATCGTGCGAGATCTTTACTCCTTCACTCTTTCCATCCTCAAGAACATTGAAACCCAAATTGGTCAACTGGCATCCAACCTTAGTCAACAAAAACCATCCAATTCTTCCCAACATCCAGCTCAACCATTACCCAACCCCAAGGTTAATGTATGTGCAATGTCACTTACATTGGGAAAGCAAATAGATATTCCTCAAGATAAGTACTCCAACCCCCATTAAATGCTGACATATAAAAATAAATGAAAAAGAAACTTGAAAAGGAATCTGAAGTCATTCCCTCACCTCATTCTATTCCACTTAGGTACCCAATTCCTTTTCCTAAAGCCATTTCTAAGCCAAAGAAGTAGTTTGAACAAGATCCTAAAATTCTAGACATGTCTAGATGTATTAAAGTCCACATTCCCCTCTTAGAATATATAAAAAAATTCCTAAGTATGCGATGTTTTTTAAGGAATTGTTCACCCATAAGAGCCAACTTAGGACCTTTGAAAAAGTTTCCACCTAGTAGTATATTCCCATAAAGTGAAAAGACCCAGGGACCTTTACAATTCCATGCCAAATTGGAAGTTCTAACATCGATGATGCACTCATAAACCTTGGATCCTCAATTAATGTCATTCCCAAATCCATCTTCTCCAACATTTGTCTAGGTCCCATACTTCCAACGGGTGTTTTCATTCAGTTAGCCAATCGAAGCACAACCAGTCCTAAGGGACTAATCGAGGATGTCCTTGTTCTTGTCAATGATCTTATCTTCCCAACTGATTTCTATGTCCTTGACATTGAATGTGAGATGAACTCTTCTAGATCTCCCTTAATTCTAGGAAGACCATTCCTAATGATAGTGAGAACCAAGATTTATGTCCATTCAGGCATCTTATCTATGTAATTTGGTGACCAACATGTCAAATTCATTATTTTCCAAGCCTTGCGATGCCCATCTGAGGATCACTCTACATTCTCAATCCATGCTTCCTAGGACACTTATAAGAGTTAGTTGAACCCTATTACAACATGTTCATCCTATTATGATGACAAAGGATCTTGTGAAATCTGAACCATGATTAACTAATTCGTAAATGGTGATGTTTATGTGGACCTCTCATTTATAGACTCCATCAATATAGAATAACTTGAAAACTCTCTTGAATCCTACATAAACTCTAATCTCTACTGCTCCACCTGGGATAGTATTAAGGAGAATGAATCCGAAGCAAATAAAGTCCCTTCCCCTATTTATGAGTTTTCTAACCAACAAATAAAACATGAGAACGATCTGTAACCTCTTCCTAAACACCTGAAATATGCATTCCTTTTCCATGATCACTCTTATCCTGTCATTATCTCTTTTTCACATACCAAAACTGAGGAGTTCAAAATTGTTCAAGTGTAAGAGGAAAACAAAAAGTCCTTAGGGTGGACCCTAGATGACATACCAGGAATCAACCCTGCCCCTTGCATGCATCACATCCGTCTTAAGGAATAATACAAACCAATTAAGACGACAACAAAGATAACTCAATACACTCATACTCGAAGTAGTTAGGGAAGAGATCACCAATCTTCTTCAAGATGGTATTATCTACCCAATTTCTAATAGTGAATCGGTTAGTACAATTCAAGTTGTACCTAAGAAAGGTGGGATAACTATTGTCACAAATGAAAATGGAGAGGTAGTCACAACTCGAGTGAAGAACAAATGGCGTGTGTGAATTGACTATAGGAAATTGAATTTTAAAACAAGAAAGGATCACTGACCTCTTCTATTCCTTGATAAAATGGTAGTATGATTAGTCATAAAGTCACACTATTGCTTTCATGATGGATACATTGGATAATTACAAATCCCAATCACACCTCAGGACCAAGAAAAGACTACTTTCACTTGGCCCTTTGGAACATATGCATATAGGAGAATGCCTTTTGGCATTTTCAATGCTCCTGCAACATTCCACAGGTGTATTATGAGTATCTTATCTAAATTCGTTGAACACTATATGGAAGTCTTTATGGATGAATTTACCATTTATGGTGATTCATTTGACTATTTCTTGAATTCTATCTCTCAAGTCCTTGAAAAGTGTATCAGGTGTTACCTTGTGTGAAATTTTGAAAAATGTCACTTCATGGTTGAAAATGGGATTGTTATAGTGAACATATTTTCAAAAGAGGGTATTGATGTTGATCCTACCAAAATTTGAAGTGATCCAAACACTTCCTGAACCCAATTCTATTAGAGAAATCCATTCATTCCTCGGTCATGGTGGTTTCTATCAGAGATTTATCCATAACATCAGTAGAATTTCCCTCCCACTCACTCAATTTTTCCAAAATGATGTCACTTTCCAATTTGATGCATTCTGCAAGAGATCATTCATTGAACTCAAAAGTTCTCTTACATCGACCCTGATAATCCAACCACCAGATTAGTCCTTACCCATTGAGTTGATGTGTGATGATTCTAATAGAGACGTTGGGTCCATTCTTAATCAAATAAGAGAAAACATTCCTCATGTTGTCTATTGTGCCTAAAAAACATTGGATGAAACTCAATCTCACTACAATGTCATCGAAAAAGAACTTTTAGCAGTTTTTTTCCTTAGATAAAATTTGGACCTATCTCTTAGGTGCCAAAATCATTATCTTCACAGAACATTCTACTATAAAGTTCATACTCAAGAAAATTGATTCCAAACCAAGGCTAATAAGGTGGATCCTAATGCTCCAAGAGTTTGACCTTGAAATCAATGATAGACTAGGAAAATAAAACCCTATGGTAGATCAGTTGAGTAAAATTTCTAATTCTTCTTATTCTGAAATCATCAATCCTGAATTCCCAACCGAGCACCTTTCATATCTCACTCCAAAAATTCCATGGTATTCCATAATTGTAAATTACTTGGTTTCTGGTGTTTTTCTTGAATTTTTTTAAAATAACAAAAAATGAGGTTGAAATGTGATTCAAAATACTATTTTTTGGATGAAAATAATCATTGGAAAACTGGGGCTGACACGGTAATAGGGAGATGTGTCGATGAAAATGTACATTATTCCATCTTAGAATTCTATCACCCAATGCCTGGTGGTGGCCACTTTGGACCACAAAGGACCTCTCGAAAGGTCCTAGACTCTGGATTCTTCTAGACTTCACTCTTGAAGGACTCACATGAGTTTTTCCAGTCATGTCTCTCTTGCCAAAAGTTTGGCACAATTTCAAAGAGAAATGAAATTCCCCAAAATCCTTTAAATTTATGTGAGATATTTGATGTTTGGGGAATTGATTTCATGGGACCATTTACCACTTCCAATGGATTCTCATACATTATTATTGCATTTGATTATGTTTCTAGGTGGGTCGAGGCCAAACCCACTAGAAAGGATGATTCACATATTGTTATTGTGTTCTTAAAGACACACATTTTCCACAAATTTGGCACACCTCATGCATTGATCACTGACTTAGGATCCCATTTTTGTAATAGAACCATGGAATATCTTTTGATAAAGTATGGGGTTGTACATAAACCTTAAACTTCATATCAGCCCCAAACAAATGGCATGGCTGAGCTTTCTAATAGAGAAGTGAAAAGATTTCTTGAGAGAATTGTAAAAACCACCAGAAAAGATAAGCCTAAAGGAATTTTTGGAGCACTTTGGCCTTATCTAAGTACATATAAAACACCCATTGGTATGTTTACTTTTAGGCTAGTTTTTGGTAAAGAATGTCACTTTCTAATTGAAATCCCACATAGGTCATTTTGGGAAGTGAAAACGTGTAATTTTGATCTTGAAAAATATGGTGAAGAAAGATTGTGGCAATTGGCTGAATTTGAAGATCTTATACTTGATTCTTACAAGAATTTTAATCTCTAAAAAGAAAAATCCAAGGCACTCCATGACAAACACATCCTGAGAAATGTATTCCATGAAGGCGAGAAGGTAATTCTCTTTAATTCTTGATTTCGAATTCACCCAGGTAAGCTTAATTCTCATTGGGAAGGTCCTTTTGTTATTACTAATGTTTATCCATTTGGTGAAATACAAGTAAAAGACCCATCTTCCAAAAGGAAATTCACAGTTAATGGACATATGTTAAAGAATCACCCTGATAGGATGCAAAATCTAGGATCAACATCAACTTCCAATAGATCCCCAACTTTTACAGGCCACCCATTAAATCCAAACCTGAGGGCACCTCTTTCTATTTAACTCTTTTTGTCTCTCTTCCAACATCTACCTCTTTCTTCATCTTCCTCTATCTTTCGTTTTCCCACTTTTTTTATCAAACCCTTACTTTTTATTATTCTCTTTTGTGTTAGTGTGTCTTTATTAAAAACTAAAAAAAAACTAAAAAAACATCATAACCAAAAAAATACAAAAAAATAAAGAGTCATGCTTACTCACCATCGAGTTTTGAAACTTTGTCCAATATTTTTGGGGAGTCCAAAAACATGTTTTCAACTCAAAAAATTTGTATTTTCATCATTACTTTGGATATAGAATTTTGTGTCCAAAGTCAATTGGGTTGTTCCTTGGGTATGTCAAAAATCACTATTTTTCATCCATTGATCTTGTTATAACTATTACAATTAGTGTCGTGAGGAAATCAATCATGGGTTGGATTATGAGTGTGAGATCTATTTTAAGTTAGAATTTAATAAAAAAGAAAAATGAAAAAAAGAACACTTCCATTATATTCTTATGTCATTGGGAGATGTTTTGTGTTTTTTAAATATTCCATCTTCTCATTACCTTCATATTTCCTTAAACTTTTGTGTCTTATTTCACATTTTCTTTCCATCGTAAATATGTATTTTCATTTCCTTTCTTGTCTCATTTCAAAAAAAATTTGCATTGTTTTCCCATGTTGGTGTTTTACCCCTATTCTTCTCTCTCTTGGACATTTTATTCTTACCATCCCATAGCCACAAAAAACACTTCAAAATACCACTTGATTATTGTGCACTATGGATAGGGATTGGAAGCTAAGAGTTCTTTAAAACTCTAAGATTTTCAAATTTGGTTGGTGAAAGAGTGAACCTCCTCAAATGAATTTTATTATCATAAAAGGTATGAGTTTTGAGTGTTCACATTTTCTATTTCTAAATTTGAGCATGAAAAAAATAGTTGTTTTGAAATATTATTTTTGTAAAAATTTTAGGTGTAGTTCAATATGGATGAGTGAAATATTCTAAACCTCCCCTGATTGGAGAAAACAAAATTTTAATATTTTTTGGTGAGTGATAATGATTTTATCATGTTTTTATATTTGTTCCACATGAAGGCATGCATAAGACTAAGTGTGGGGGATTTGATGTTATTAACATTTTCATGACTTATTATATACTCTCTTTACTTATTTTATATGAAATGTGAAAATTTTTGTGAAATATTAACGTTTTAAAACTAATTATAATTTTTGAACATTTTTAGAAGTTGTCCAATTGAGTCAGTTTACTATTTTATTTATAACTCTCCCCTACTAATACAAATTGTGTGATTATTGTTTTGTATAATTCCTAGTTCAGTATACAACATTTCATTAGAAGTTATCATGGGCCAATTCCACCATTTGAAGGCCTTTATGGACCATAAAAGAGGTCCTAAAGAATCTATGAAGAAACTGGACCAGCCATGAGGATTGAATTACTGGGCTCAATCGAGAAGTTAAAATTCTTTAGTTATCCTCAATGTTTTGGGAAAAAATGTAGGTAGTCTTGGATAAATATTTCAAGGGCCAAATCCAAATACAGGGGGCCCAAATGATCCATTTAAACTCAACCCACCATTCTGGAAATAAATTAAAATCATTACAGTATTCATGAAATGTCTCCTGATATAATAATAAAATAAATACGATCAATTGCAGTGTGAAATAGGAGATATAGATGGCCGAAATTGTTGAATAAAGAATTTGGATTTGAATGTATCTTCTAATTCCAAAATCCATTCACATTTTGGACATAAAAAAGCATGGATTTAAATGGACAGTTTAACATTGTTTAATCAAGCCACCCTTTAATTGGATAAAAATGTCCACATGACACTAAATTTTTAGAGAAGTTGGAAAACATTATTATCTACAACTGTGAAGAAGGAGATATCTAGATATTCGGCTGTCTGAATGTCCAACATGTCTATCCAAATGGAGGGACATATTGGGAATGCCAACAGTTCACTTCCATAAGATATAAATACATCCCCCTCCTCTCCTTCAAAGGAGTGTGAATTTCAGAAGAGATGATAACATATTGGCACGACCAAAGCCTTTCTACAGGCTTGGGATGACCTTCCTTGCTCATTTTTTTACTTGAGATTCCTTTTCTCCTCTCCTTGTTTTCATTTACTTTTGTGTTCTTCTTTTTTGTAATCTTGAAAGTATCTTTCTTTGTAATTCCATTTCAATGAAAGATTCTTCTTCAATATATCTTATTATCAACAACATTATATAGTTTAATATTAATGTTCTTAATATAGTTTAAATACATTTGAATCCTCTCCCCTTCTTTTCCTTTCGCATTCAATTTAAAGTCAGTATTTAATTTCCATCATCGTTTGTGTGTGTGTTTGAAGCACCACTCTTTTATTATCCATTTCTTTTTCTTATCTTTGTAATGTATCATCATAATAATTATAACCATATTACTAATAATTTAAATTTCTGAGTAAGTATACCATTAGGGTGAGTTATAATTTGGGGATATTAAGTGATTGAGAGCCTTTGATCGATGAGTATTCTTTGAGTTAATATTGTGTATGTTGAACTTTATATGTCATAGATTAATGACATGTTTTGTCTAATATGTGGATTCCATGGATTATAGGAACCAGAAATATACTAACATAAACAATTAATGGAAATGATTATATCCCTAATTTAAGTTACATCTTGGATTAAAGCTTTAACACTTGGGAATTTCGATCAAAATCAACTTGTAATGTGGGTATTAATTTAATGAAATATAAAGCAAAGCTCAAGGAAATCATAAGATTTAATCCCCAATAACGAACTCACCCCAATATTTATCAATTTGTTAGATCAAACATCATTCATAAATTATTTCATAAGCTTTGAAAACAAACCCCCCAATCAGAATACAATTAACTAAAAACAACCGACTATTAAAAGGTATCATCAGTGAGGATTCGACCCGAGTGCTGCTAAACACATTAGCAGAGCACCAGAGCCTTGACCAGTCGATAGGATATATTTGGAAGTGCCATCCAAATGGCGTTGTTGTCGGGGATGATGGTTTAGGAAGTCATTAGTTTCTAGTTATTGTGAAAACAAAAAAAAATTGATTTTTTTTGAAAAAATACACAAAGAAAAACCCGCCTTCCTCATAAAAATCATAAACAGAAAACACAAAGAAAAAAAATCAGTCTTCATATTTCTTCCAAATCTCTCTAAATGTCACATAGGCTCCCAAAAAATCCCTCATATTTGTTTGACCATGAAATTGAGCGATCTCTTTTCCATCTTAGGAGGAAATTAAAAGACAATCAACTCATTCAAGAATCAGCCCTTGTCCAACCAGTTGAATTAGATATGGCTAATCCTAAGGAAGAAACACTTAAAGAACATTATGCCATTTATAGGAATTAAAAACTATTTCTATTCAATATCCAAACATAGCGGCTG
This sequence comes from Viscum album, assembly GCA_963277665.1. Taxonomy (NCBI): domain Eukaryota; kingdom Viridiplantae; phylum Streptophyta; class Magnoliopsida; order Santalales; family Viscaceae; genus Viscum; species Viscum album. The sequence goes on along the minus strand of OY728161.1, from coordinate 1,540,559,773 downwards.
ACTTTGAACTCAAATAAGGTTTGATTCATCTTCTTCCTCATTTCCACGAGATAGTCGGTGAGGATCCACATCTCCACCTTAAAGAGTTCCATGTAGTGTGCTCTACCATGAAACCTCAAGGGGTTTTTGAGGAACAAATCAAACTCTGAGAATTCTGTTTCTCCCTAGTTGTCACAACTATGTCATGGATTTTATACCTCCCTCCTAATTTTATATCCACATGGAATGACATGAGGCGACTATTTTTAGGGAAATTCTTTCTTACTTCTAATACATCTTCTATATGAAAGGAAATAAGTGATATTCATAAATTCCCAAATGAATCACTCCATGATTATTAGAAGAGGATCAAAAAGCTTGTTTCAACCTACCCACACCACAAAATCCCTGAAAAAATCTTGATTCAATACTTCTATGAGGGGTTATTGGCTACGGAGAGAAACCTCATTGATGCCGCCAGTGGTGGTGCTCTTGTTGATAAAACTCTTATAGCTACAAGAGATATCATAAGAAAAAAGGCTGTGAACACACAAAAATTTCATACTCAGGCACATGATTAAGTCAAACAAGCCCAAGATAGTCATTTTATAGAGTTGAACAAGATGAAAAAGTGGATGGGTGAAATTATAGGTCTTTTGGGAAAATTATCTATAGCTACCAAAGCCTCAACTTAATCTTCTCCACAATCAATGTTTCCTGGACCAATCAAAAACTATGGAATCTGCAACTCTCCATCTCATCCAACTGACACATGTCCAAAAATTCAAGAGGATCAATCTGATTCATATGGACCAATGGAGCTCAATGTAACATTTACCCAATGCAACCCCAAACCTCAATAATCAGGTCAGTTCATTAAAAACATCAATCATCCTCACTAGGATCCCTTCTCCTCTTCCTATAACAAAGGCCATAGGTATGGTAATCTAGTCTCTCATCCCCCTAAATTCCCTCATCAAAACCCAAACCAGTCGAAATATGGTCATGGTGTTGGTAACATCAAACAACCTTACCCTTTTGTTCCTAAAACTCAAAGAAACAGTCGTCCTCTTGAATTGCACTATCATAGTGAGCCTTCCCAATTCCAAAACCAACAAAATCACTTTCCCCAAAACCAAAATCATGTTAATCCTAATCCTAGACAAGCCTCTTCTTCTATGAAACCATGCGAAATAATAATGGAATATCATGACTCATTCACTCCTTCCTGCCTCAAGAACATTGAAACCCAAATTGGTCAACTTGCATCCCACCATAGTTAGAAAAACCATCCAATTCATCCCAACTTCCTGCTCAACCATTACCCTACTCTAAGGGTAATGTAAGTGCAATTGCACTTAGATTGGGAATGGAAATTCCTATTCCTCAAGATATGTCCTCCAACCCCCCTTTATAGTTGACATAGAAAAATAAAAGAAAAAGAAACTTGAAAATGAATATGAAGTCATTCCCTCACCTCCTTATATTCCACTTGGGTACAAAATTTCTTTTCCTCAAGCTGTTTCTAACCCAAATAAGTCTTTTGAACCCGATCCTGAAATGATCGACATGGTTAGACATATTGAAGTGAACATTGCCCTCTTAGATTCCATAAAAAATTCCTAAGTATGCCAATTTTCTTAAGGAATTGTTAACCCATAAGATGAAACATAGGACCTTCGAAAATATTTCCACCCAGCATTCTATTTCCATAAAGTGCAAAGATCTAGGGAACATTACGGTTCCATGCCAAATTGGAAGTTCTAATTTTGATGATGCACTCATTGACCTAGGAGACTCAATTAATGTCATTCCCAAATCCATGTTATCCAACCTTGGTCTAGGTCCCTTATATTCAACGTGTGTTGTCATTATGTTATCCAATCGAAGCACATCAAGTTCAGAAGGAATAATCGAGGATGTCCTTATTTGTGTCAATGATATTATCTTCCCAGCCAATTTCTATGTTCATGACATATAAGGTGAGGCGAACTCTTCTCGATCTCCCTTAATTATAGGAAGACAATTCCTAGTAACAGCGAGAACCAAGATTGATGTCCATTCAGGCATCTTATCCATGGAATTTGGTGACAAACTGGTCAAATTCAACATTTTACAAGCCATGTGATTCCCATATGAGGATCACTCTGCATTTTTAATCCATGATTTTGAGGATACTTCTATGATTAAATTGAACTCCATTCCATCATATTCATCCTATTATGATGATAATAAATCTAGTTAAATTTTCACCATGATTAACCAAGTCATAAATGGTGAAGTTGATATGGAAATCTCATTCAAAGACTCCATCAATCTAGAGGAACTTGAAAACTATCTTTAATCCCACATCAACTCTAATCTCTACTGCTCCACCTTGGACAGTATTAAGGATAATGAATTTGAAGAAACTAAAGTTCCTTCCTCTATTTAAGAGTTTTCTAACCCACAAATGAAGATGAGACTGATCTGAAACCTCTTCGTGAACACCTGAAATATGCATTCCTTTTCTATGATCACTCTTATCTTGTCATTGTCTCTTATTCACTTACTGAAACTGAGGAGTCTAAACTTGTTAAATTGTTAGAGAAAAACAAAAAGGCCTTAGGGTGGACCCTAGATGACATACCAGGAATCAACCCTACCCTTTGAATGCATCACATCCATCTTGAGGAATCATCCAAACCAATTAGACAACCACAAATAATACTCAATCCACTCATACTTGAGGTAGTTAGGGAAGAGATCACCAAGCTTCTTCAAGATGGTATTATCTACCCAATTTCTGATAGTGAATGGGTTAGTCTAATTCAAGTTGTACCTAATAAAGGTGGGATAACTGTTTTCACGAATGAACATGGAGAGGTAGTCACAACTCAAGTGAAGTAAAAATGTTGTGTGTGCATAGACTATAGTAAACTTAATATTGAAACAAGAAATGATCACTACCCTCTTCCATTTCTTGATCAAATTCTGGAACGATTAGTCGGAAAGTCAGACTATTCCTTTCTTGATGGATACACTGGCTAATTCCAAATCTCAATCGCACCTCCGGACCAAGAAAAGACTACATTAACTTGCCCCTTTGGAACATATGCATATAGGAGAATGCCTTTTGGCCTTTGCAATGCTCCTGCAACATTCAATAGGTGTATGATGATTATATTTTATGAATTCATTGAACACTACATGGATGTATTCATGGATGACTTTACCATTTATGGTGATTCATTTGAATCTTGCTGGAATTCACTCTCTCCAGTCCTTCAAAAGTGTTTCAAGTGTAACCTTGTATTAAATTTTGAAAAATGTAACTTCATGGTTGCAAATCGGATTATTCTAAGCTGCATAGTTTCAAAAGAGGGTATTGAAGTTGATCCTGCCAAAATTGAAGTGATCCAATCACTTCATGAACCCAACTCTATTTGAGACATCCGTTCATTCCTCAGTCATACTGGTTTCTATCAGAGATTTATCTATAACTTCAGTAGGATTTCCCTCCCACTCACTCGATTACTCCAAAATGATGTCACATTCCATTTCGATGCGGTTTACAAGAGAGCCTTCGTTGAACTCAAAACTACACTTATATATGATATGATAATCCAACCTCCAGATTGGTCCTTACACTGTTAGTTGATGTGTGATGATTCTGATAGAGCCGTTGGGGCCGTTCTTGATCAAATAAGAGAAAACATTCATCATGTAATCTATTATTAATCAAAAAAATTGGATGAAACTCAATCTCACTACACTGTCACATAAAAAGAACTTTTAGCATTTGTTTTTACCTTATATAAATTTTGGCCCTATCTCTTAGGTTCCAAAATCATTATATTCACAGACCATTCTGCTATAAATTTCATACTCAAGAAAAGTGATTCCAAACCAAGGATAATATGGTGGATCCTAATGATCCAAGAATTTGACCTTAAAATCAATAATTGACAAGGAAAAGAAAACCCTGTGGCTAATCAGTTGACTAGAATTTCTAATTCTTCTTATTCTGAAATCATCAATCATGAATTCCCTACTGAGCACCTTTCATCTCTCACTCCAATGATTCCATGGTATTCCCCAATTGTAAATTAATTGAATTTTGTTGTTTTTACGGAAAATTTTTCAAAAGAAAAAAATAAAGTTGAAAAGTGATTCAAAATATAATTTTTGGGGAGAAAATATACTTCGGAGAACTGGGGCTGACATGGTAATAAAGAGATGTGTCGATGAAAATGAGCATTCTTCCATCTTAGAATTCTGTCACTCAATGCCTAGTGGTGGCCACTTTGGACCACAAAGGACCTCCCAAAAGGTCCTAGACTCTAGATTATTCTAGCATTCACTCTTTAAGGACTCAAATGAGTTCTGTCAATCATGTCTTACTTTCCAAAAGTTTCGCACAATTTCAAAGATAAATGAAATGAAAAAAACCCATTAATTTCTTGTGAGATCTTCGATGTTTGTGGAATTGATTTCATGGTACCATTTCCCACTTCAATTGGATTATCATACATTATTCTTGTAGTTGATTATGTTTCTAGGTGGTTCGAGTCCAAACCCAATAGAAAGGATGATTCACATACTATTAGTGAGTTCTTAAAGACACACATATTCCATATATTTGGAACACCTCAGGCCTTGATCAGTGACTTAGGAACCCATTTTTGTAATAGAACCATGGGATATATTTTGAAAAATAATGGCATTGTACATAAAAATTAAACTGTATATCACCCCCAAAAAATTTAATGGCTGAAATTTCTAATAGATAAGTGAAAAGAGTTCTTGAGAGAATTGTAAAACCCACCATAAAAGACTGCCCTGAAAGACATGATGAAGTACTTTGGGATTATAAAACTACATATAAGACACCCATTGTGATGTATCCTTTTAGGATAGTTTTTTTAAAGCATTTCATTTTCTAGTTTCAAGCCAACATAAGTCATTTTGGGCAGCGAAATCTGGTAATTTTGATCATGAAAAATCCGGTGAAGACAAATTGTTGCAATTGGATGAACTGAAGGAACTTAGACTTGATTCCTACGAGAATTATAATCTCTACAAAGAAAAATCCAAGGAAATCCATGACAAACACATGCTATTATAGTTAATCCATGAAGATGAAAAGGTAATTCTTTTTAATTCTAGATTTTAGATTCACCCAGGTAAGATTAATTTTCATTGGGAAGGGCCTTTTGTTATTACTAATGATTAACCATTTTGTTCATTGCAAGTCCAAGACCCCTATTCCAAAAGGAAATTCATGGTTAATAGACATCGGTTAAAGCATCACCATGATAGGACGCATAATCCTGGATCAACATCGACTTCCATTGGATCCCCAACTTCTACGGGCCACCCACCTAATTCAAACCAGGGGAACCTATTTCCATTTAACTCTATCAGTCTCTCTTCATCCCTCTACCTCTTTCTTCTTCTTCCTATTTCTTCCATTTCTTTTATCACTTTCATTATCAAAAACTTTATTTTTATCTTTATATTTCTTGTGGGTGTGTCTATTAGAAACTAAAAAAACATAAAAAAAATCATAACAAAAATAAAAATACAAAAAAAATCCGGAGTCATGCTTACTCACCATCGAGTTTTGAAACTTTGTCCAAACTTTTTGGGGAATTCACATACATGTTTTCATCTAAAAAGTTTTATATTTTCATCAAGACTTTGGATACAGATTTTTGTGTCAAAACCAACAAATTTTGAATGCTCAAATTTTTATTTAGAAAATTATTTTCCACAATTATGAGAACCAACATTGGCTTTCATGCCAAGGCTACCTATGGCCATCTTTTCAAAATGAGTGTTTTTCACCCCCATTTGTGAATCTTGAATTTTTGACTTTCGAGCTGAATTTAATACTTTAGTTTGTATTAATATGATAGAGGCATTTTATAAACCACAAGAGAATCACAATAGACAAATAGCCTCCCATTAACCATACATTAATCCACCTTTTGAAAGCTCCATTGAGCCTATGAAAAACTTTTCTTTGAAATCCAAATTATAAGCCCAATACCTTTTCCAACCCAATATCAACATGGATTTTCATTTCATTTTTTTGGAATTTAAGTGTGGGGGGATGAATTTCATTTTTGGTACTCTTTGTTGATTTCACCATATTATCATATGATTGAGGGCAAGCATCAATTTTTGTGTGGGGGAGAGTTTTTTCTTCAGTGGGGTTTGGGAATGTATATATTCTGATGACATATTGTTCTAATTTTATTGACAAGTGTTCATGATTTTTTTTAAAAAAAAAACGAATTTCAATAAAAATTGGGTTGTGTCTAGGGTAGGTCAAAAATCACAATTTTGCATCCTTTTATCTTTTTATAACTATTACAATTAGTGTCGTCAGGAGATCAACTGGGGGTTGGGATATGAGTGTGAGATCTGTTTCAAGTTCGACATTCAAAAAAATGGAAAAAAAGAAAAAAAGAACACTTGCATTATATTCTTATGTCATTGGGTGAAGTTTTGGGTTTTATAAATATTCCATCTTCTCATTCCATTCATATTTCTTTCCAATTTTGTGTCTTATTTCACATTTTCATTCCCTTAGAAATATGTGTTTCTATTTCCTTTGATGTCTAATTTTAAAAAAATGTTTGTTACTTTTTCCATGTTGGTGTTTTACCCCTTTTCTTCTCTCTATTGGACATTATATTATTACCGTCCCATAGCCACGGAAAAACCCCTTCAAAATACCTCTTGATTATTGTGCACTCTGGATAGGGATTGGAAGCTGAGAGATCTTTCTAACTCTAAGATTATCACTTTTGGTTGGAGAAAGAGTGAACCTCCACAAAAGAATTTTAATATCTAGAGAGGTGTGAGTTTTGAGTGTCCACATTTTCCATTTCTAAATTTAAACATTAAAAAGTATTTATTTTTGGAACATTTTGCTTTGTAAAAATTTGAGGTGTAATTTAATATGGATGAGTGAAATAGTCTAAACCTCCCTTGATTGGAATTTTTTTTAATATTTGTTGGTGAGTGAAAATGATTTTGTCTTGCTTTTATATTTGTTTCAAATGAGGACATGCACAAGACTTAGTGTGGGGGAGTTGATGTTATTAATATTTTCATGACTTATTATATACTCTCTTTACTTATTTTATATGAAATGTGCAAATTTGTGTGAAATATTAATGTTTTAATACTAAGTATAATTTTTGAGCATTTTTATAAGTAGTCCAATTTAATCAGTTTACTATTTTATTTATAACTCTCCTACTACTTATCCAAATTGTATGTTTCTAGTTTTTTATAATTCGTAATTCAATATAAAACATTTCATTATGAGGGATCATGGGCCAATTTCTCCATTTTAAGGATCATATGGACCACACAAGAGGGCATACAGAATCTATGATGAATCTGGACTAGCCAGGAATATTGAATTACTGGGAACAATGTATAAGTTAAAATTCCTTCATTATCCTCAAGGGTTCGGGGGAAAACATAAGGAGTCTTCTATAAATATTTCAAAGGATAAAATTCAAATACAAGGGTCCTAAATGATTAATTTAATTTCAGCCCACCATTCTGAATGGGAATTAAAATCAGTAAAGTATTCATGACATGTATCTTGATCTAATCATCAAATCATGCATATATTTTTTAGAGTGAAATAGGAGATATTGGAGGGTAACTTTTTTGAAGAAAGAATTCATATTTTAAGGCATATTCCTATCCCAAAATCCATTCACATTTTGGCCCTCGAAAAAGCATGGATTGGAATGGACAGTTTAAATTTGATTAATCAAACCACCATAACATTGCCTTCGTAGATCCAAATGACTCCAAATGTTGAGAGAAGTCGGCCAACATTATTATCTACTACTTTGAAGAAGCAGATATCTAGAAATTCGGCTGTCTGGATGTCCAACTCGTCGATCCAAGTGGAGGGACAGATTGGGAATGCCAACAGTCTACTTCCTTGGGCTATAAATACATCCTCCTCCTCTCTTTCAAAGGATTTGACATTTCAGAAGAGAGGAGCACATATTGGCAAGACCAAAGCCTTTCCAAGGGCTTGAGAGGACATGCTATAATAATGTTTTCACTTGAGATACCTTTCCTCCTCTCTTTTTTTTCATTTACTTTTGTGTTCTTCATTATTGTAATATTGTAAGTTTCTTTCTCTATAATTATATTTTAATGGAAGTTTCTTCTTAAATATATCTTATTCTCATCCACATTATGTAGTCGAATATTAATGTTATTAAAATAGTTTAAATACTGTTTATTACCCTTCTCTTCTTTTTCTTTCTCATTCAATCTAAAATCAGTATTTAATTCCCTTCATCGTTTGTGTGTGTGTTCGACGAACCACTATTTTATTATCCCTTTATTTTTCTTATCTTATTAATTTATCACCATAATAATTATAACCATATTACTAATAATTTAAAAGGCTGAGTAAATATACCATTGGGGTGAGTTATAATTGGGAGAAATTAAGTGATTGAGAGCCTTTTCTCAATGAGTATTTTTTGAGTTAATATTGTGTATGTTGAACCTTATATGTCATGGATTAATGAAATGTTTTTATTAATATGTGGATTACATGGATTATTAGAACCAAAAACACTCTACCATAAACAAGTAATGGTAATTATTAGAACCCTATGTTACGTTACAGCTTAGATTAAAGCTTTAACACTTGAAAATTCTGATCAAAATCATCTTGTGAGGTGGGTATTAATTTAATGCAATATAAAGCAAAGCACAAGGATATCATAAGATTAATTCCCCAATAATGAACTCTCCCAAATCTTAATCAATTTTTTAAATCAAACATCATCCATAAATTATTTCATAATCTCTACAAACAAACCCCCCAATCAGAATACAATTATATAAAAACAACTGACTATTAAAAGGTATCATCACTGAGGATTTGACCCAAGTGCTTCTACGCACATTAGCAGAGCACCATATCCTTGCCCAGTCGATAGGAGAAAATTAGTAGTTCTTTTCACTCAATTAAAAGATCTCCTATTTATAGGAAAAATTTTCAATGGTTGGATCCTCCTCTAATGGTGATATTTTTCCTTGACTATCGGAGGGACCAGGACAGGTGTCATCCAGCCAATAGTTTGTTAGAAATAGATTGTATGAAATCATTTAATTGCAACAAAATCATGTATAAGAAAATTATATCATGTAAGATACACATTCTTATATTTAAGAAACATAAATAAAATTGGACATAATAATTTTGGAATAATAATTTAAGGAAATAAAATAACTATATGGAAAACATTTAATCAGATTCTTAAGGAATGTAAAAAATGAAGTCTAGAAAAAAATAGATATTCAGATTCTATTTTACAAATAATTCAAAGTCTGAATTTTGATGAATTTATAGTCAGAATTTGAAGGAATTCAGAGTCTGAATTTGGAGGAATTTTGAGTCTGAATACTAGATAATTTAGAGTCTGAATTTCAGATAATTTAGAGTCTAATCTTTAGAGAATTTATATTCTGAAAACATAGAATTTGGAGTCTAATTTTTTTGTGAATTTGGAGTCCTGTTTTCAAAGAACTGGATTTTGATTTTTAGAGAATTTAGACTCCCAGTTTTAGATAATTCGATGTCTGAAACATTGAATTTGGTGTTTTAATTTTAGTGAATTTGGAGTCTGAAAATAGAAATACTCAAGAATCTATGGAACTGTAAGATTATATGGTTTTATATAAGGATCTAAATATTTTTCTTAAGAAAAAAATATTTAGACTTGGTTTAAGAATACATTAAATAATTCATTGAAAACCATGGTAATGATAATAATTTTCTTTGAGAAAGATAACTTTCCTTAAGAAAATAATTCTTATAGAATGATAAATTTTCTTTATGAAAATGTGTTTATGATTTTAAAAATATAGAGGAATAAAAAATTCATTAAGAAACCTTATTGACTCAACACATACATAATATTAGATAATGTTTCAAGAACTTTTCAAAAAAAGAATACTAAATGTACTTGATTGGAATATAAAATATATAAATGATTTTCAAATATAATAGTCCCTTAAGTAATAAAACAATTATGGTTTTTTGGTCATAAACCTTATATGTATCACCAATTTTATTGTGATCAATGGCCTATATAACTCTCTATAATTCCTTATGCATTAGTTTTCTCTTCCCTGTCCTAGATTTCATTTCATACCCATGAACTCCTACTTGGAAACCTAGTTACATGATTATTCTATATGGCCTTTTTTACATTCATTTCTATCTTATTAAGAGGGTGTTTTTTTAAACCCATTTTCTGATGTGAGATTTTTGACAATGATATTTTCATATATCAAACATTTGATTATAAGGATCATGTTTAAATTATGAGTATGAAACTAATTTATGGTGAAGAGGATATAATACCCCAAATTATAAATAAGAACATTTTTTCGGATAGAATGTATCAAAATAACCATGATTAAAATTGAATATAACATCCCCATACATTACGATATATTAATTTTTTAGATATATCAAATCTCGTCGATTTCTTGAAATATACACAACATTAGTTAAAAAATATGATACTATATCATAATATTTTTAAACATATCCTTTTTAACATTGAAATTAAATTTTAGAGAATGAATATGAAAAAATAAAATATGAAAAATATATATTTTACACAAGCTCATTTTGTTATCTATTTATTAGAAATAAAATTATGACCATTTAGAGTAAAAATAAATTTTTTTCTAATTTTTTGTTGTTTAAAAAGACGGTTTCTTTGTGCTTTACACATATGATTCAAAATTGATTTTTACCACTATTATATAATATATATGATAAAATTAACATCATTTAGGAAATCATAAAATCAAAATTATCTAAGGGTGAATTTTTTAATTTTTCTAGAAATTTTTATTTTTTTATGAATAATAAAAACTACTAAATTTTAATTGGAAGAAATTTTTTATTTAAAAAATTAATAATGTTAAATTACATATTGAATTTATTTTAATGAAAAAATACTTCATTTTTATACTAATTAATTCAATTTATTTCATTAAAATAGTTTTTAATTTAAATTTTTACATAAAACATCTATAATCTTTCGAATATTTTTTTGTTAGAAATGGAATTTTCATTAATTATACCAGATTAATTTTAAATTATGATTATCCACATAAGTTAATTCAATTTTTAACAATTTATTCAATATTTTTAATATAAAAAATTTATGTTCTATAATAATGTATAATTTATATTTTTTTGGAAACATTAACAGTGAAATGTAAATAAATTAATTACTACAGTTAAGGAAAAACATGTTTATCAAGGGTTAAAATAGGATAGTGATGGTTAAAATGTCATACAATTTTATACAACACCCATTGGATGGTCATATTTTGACCTTTATTACCCTAATCTCTCATTTTTGGATTTTTTGGAAAAGTTTCCTTAAATGTGACCAATATAAAAATATAACTGAAGAAAAAGAAAAAAACCTTCATTGATTTTAAAATCTATAAATCTTGGAGATAGGGAATAAAACAAAATATATTTTATAATAAATATTATTATGAAGGATAATTGATATTTTTAATAATGAAAATTTATTTTTAGTTTATAGGTAGGTAATAATTACTTTAAATTCACAAGAAACATCATCTTAATAATTATTTAGTTAAGAGAAAAATAAAATAAGTGATACTAAAAATGTTTAATGAAAATTAACCTAAATGAATTATTGTGTTCCAATAATTTTTTAGTTAAAAATTACATGTTATATAGTTTTTAACATAAAATAACCTAATTATATCATTTTATTGATATTCTTTAAATTAAAATTAAATTAATAATTTCAAAATTGAAATTAATTTTATTTTATAAAAAAAGATGTTTTATAAAATAATTCAAAATTCCAAATAATCATATATTCTCCCAAGTGATTTTAAAATTTCTAAATCCATCCACTATGATACATTAAAGAAATTTTTTTCTATTATTGTAAATATATTTTTCCATTAATAGTGAATTTTTTAGTGATAATAAGGTTAAAACAATATTATTGTCACATTGTATGCGCTTATGTGAAAATCAATTTTCAACAAACATAAAATTTTTATTTTATAAATTGGATTTAAAATTTATAATGATTAGGTAAAAATTATATAATAAGGATAATTTTAAATTATTCTTATAGAATAAATTAACTAGGTTAAAAATATTAGTTATCGTAGTGAAAATCCAAATTTGTAAAAGGAAACAAATAATTTTAGTAAAACATGACTAAAATTTGATATTTTTTGTGTGGTGGATGTGTGGATTTACCATGTAATACTTCCACCTCATTAGTTATAAAATTTTGATCTACTTGGGATGAATGTGAATTCCTATTATTCAACATATTAATGAATTTAAAAAAGTTCTACTACTCATAAATTATATAAGGGCACTCACTCTAATAACTTATTCACACCCATCTAGACATTTATTTAATGTTCTGACAAAGTTACACTAATGGTTCCCCGATTTGGAGGCTAACATAGCCTCAAGAGTGCCTCCCCATACACCAGAGGATTCCAAATTCTAGTGAGTTCCTATGGTGTGTTTGTGGGGAGACAATTTCTTCATGTTAGAGTGTAACACAATAGAATAATAATAATATTAAATAGAGGAAGATGATATAATTTCTGAATATGAAAAAGAAGATACACATCCATGTTTGGGATATATAAACAATTCCATATGAGATCTCAAATACAAAATAATATGTCATGTCTCTAAAATTTAAGAAAAATGGTATAGACTCATTAGTACAATACATGTAGCAAAAATACTAAAAGTCTAAAAAGGAACTATCCCAGCTATCATCAAAAGCATAGATCGGTCCTATTCTCCCCTACTCTTAATATAATAACAAATCAAACATCATATAATGGTATATTTCCTAGGACCCTACCTATATCCATGAAGTCTCTTTGGGTACCTAGTGGTGGCACAAATAAAGTGTGAGATAACACATAGTAGGCTACAACAAATGATGTATATTAAAAATATAGTTAGTGTATAACAATATAAGATGTTTGAAATAAATAGAATATCTACAGTAGTATTTAATGTAAGGTTCTCATGAAAACATGATACTAACTATCCAAAGAAGGTTCTCATCAAACAATAGTCAATCTCCCATAAATAGTGATGCTATAATCAAAAATAAAATGGGTGATACAATTAAATCTAACCACTATAATGTGATACCCATACTATGGATATCTGAAAAACATGAAAAAATATCCTCTATGAAAACACTGTATAACCAAGTGTATAACATCCATAATGACCATGCGATATTATTTGAACTGTCCGCAATAGAAATTATATGTAATCAAAACTATCAGACCTTGTTGGGCCAGATCCATGGTTTACAAGACTAAGGCATTCACATCAATTCCTAGGATAATATCAATGGAAAATCAGTAATGACCTGGACATAGTCCATGTATAATATTAATAGACTATGTCTAAAGGGATTTTAAAATTTTTGGATCGATGTGTTATAATGGTAAGAAACTTTTTTATCAAATTAGGATCCGAGGAGTAAATAGTTCCAAGGAATCCACCACCGTAAATATGATCAATGGGAGAAACTTCCATGGAATCCAATGGAATTAGTATCCAAGGCATACGAACCAAGGAATCAAATAAGATAAAAAATTCATCATCTTGTTCATTGGCCATTTCAAAATATTTAACATCATCAGTTCATCCCTCAAAAATAACTATTCTCATTCATACAATTAAATAATTCACATCCTACAAATACATATAAAAAATGATAAACTTTTTACTAACACCTAAATAAAATTCAATTCAAATTATATATAATCCCTATATCAATTCCACCTCATTCACACCAAATGAGGTGGTATAACATCGGTAAAATATAATGGTAACCCCATGGGTGTCCTAGTTTATGTCTAAACAACCTCCAATAACAAAATTGTAGTCAAGGGGAAATATAATAGGTTCTAATTATTTTAATCAAAGAATTCAATTCATTTTTGGGAAAATACTAGTAATTCTACTTTTCAACATAATAAAAATTTGATATATAAAACACAAAACCACAAGGCAATGGTATAATCCACATACCGTAGATCTGTAGTAGATAACTAATCTAGTATCGATCTCATATTCGATCCAGATAAAGATAAAAATAAAGAAGGGGATGGTGATCCTAGAAATATGGCATATTATATTTCACCTAAATAACTTCATCAATATCAATACAAAAGAATAATGTCACAATATGATAAATTAACTAACTATTCCAAATAGGATGAGATTGCAGGTGTTTGATTCAAAGTATATATGGTGAATCTATACCAAATCTAAGGGTTTATCTTCCATGGAGATCCAAAACAAGAGACCCTATACAATGGAAGAAAAGAGAAAAATTATTTTAGGTTATAATAGATTTCATGGGTAAACTTTTCATTTTACCAAAACCAAGGGCCACACTGTTTGTCTAAATGGTTGGAAAAACCATTATCTAATCATGTACCCTTAAATAGGTAATGGGGGACCTTTCAAGATTCCTGAATGTGGTTTGGAAAACTGTGCACAAACAATTTGTTTTTACATTGTTAATTTTTTTTATATTTTTTTCACAGCTGTGCACATCAGGTTACATAGTTTCCTAATACTCTTCATACATTTTCCAATGACTATATAGACCCACTCAATTACTTCTAAATGTGTGTATTTAGTCAAAAATATCCAACTAACCATGCGACCCAACTGTTTTTCTCTAAAAGTCAAACTATGGTATCAGAACAAGACATAGACACCCCCAAAAATCATGTGACCTTATTAGTCATTCATATTGGGTCAAAACCAAGTAATTAAACCAAAAAAAGATCTATGACCCATTGGAAAACATGGTATCTTACATTACCCCCACCCATTAATGAAATTCATCCCTTAATTTATATTTCAAGGGAGGTCAAGTATGTAACAACCCAAAATTTTATTAATGAAAAACACTCTTGATCTAATTAAATGTATTATTGTGTAAAATGGTTATATATAACATAATAACTTACATGGTTGTATGATTTTTTATATTAAAGTACCATTAATAATAATTATTGTTTCTAATATAGGCATTGAATAGTGATCTCATGATTTGTATAAATATAGGGCTTTAACAAATCCAATTTACTCAGAGAAAAGAAGTGATGACCTCATCTAGTAGAATTGATCAATACAAAGCCCATTTGACAGAGCTTAGAAAATAGGTATAATCACTGGGTTTATCTCTTGGCCAATCCCAAGCCGAGCTTCAATATGTTATTCTTGAAAAGAACCACCTACGGGAGAAGTGGAAGTAAATAGAGATTACAACCCAAGTGATGTTATCTAAGCTGCCCCATTAGTCTGTCACCATCACACACGTTACCCTGAGGTCTTATGTGGGAATTATAAGGAGTTATGTAACAAGATTCTAGAACTATGTTTATGTGAATTATTTTTTTTATAAATAATATACATTCATTTTACTATTGTTACTCTGTAAATGGGTTTTAAAGGACAAAAAGTATTTTTAGTTAATATTCAATTAGGAAATATATTTTTGATGAATTAATGGATTTTAGAATTAAATATTATTTTAATAAAATAATATTACTAAATTACATTTTAATAAATATTAAAGTTAGTATAATGTTTATACAACTGTAATTTTTATTAAGGTTTGATAATTTTTTTCATCAAAAACCGTGAATTTTCGATAAATGTCTATTTTTATTTTAAAAGTAAATATTAACATATTTAGAAAATTATTTATATAAAATGAACATTATTTTTGGATTTAGGATGTTTAAATTATCTAATTGTGAGTTATTCATTATTTTATGAGAGAGTTGATTTTTTTGGTAAAAATTAAACACCTTTTAAATGTATAATTTGTTTTAGGACATCATAATGACCCAATAGTGATGTAATAAAATACTATAAAAGTTATATTCGGCAAATATAAGTCTTAAATTAAAAATAATGTGATTTTATATTTGTTTGAATAATTTTATGGTGCCTTAGTGGACCCTCTAAGACATATAATATATTTTGACTTTTTAAAATGATTTCCTTGAGAGTCTGACTCACCTCCACACAAGAAAGACTAATATTTTAATAATATTGTCCATTGACGTTATAAAATAATTTTTTACACCCCCCTTTAGAAAAAACCATTTTAAAAAACCATGGTCTGGTTTGTGGTTCTGAATATTTAATTATATAGATTTCAAAACCTATGTTTGCGAAATATTAAAGAATTCCCCTCTCTTTTACTTTATAAACCCACCCATAAACCCACTACTCTTCTCTAAAAAACTATGGTTCATGTCCCTACTCTTACCTCATCTCTCATTAATCCCCCTAGGATCCATAGTCTCTCATGGAGACCCTCCTTAATCACTTTAAGTCACACACTCAAGTAAGGGATCCTCACTTTCCTTTTTTCCTTATTTATGTCCAAGTTTCCTTATTTTGTTATACCCATTTTATTTTCAATTAAAAAATTTTAGGATGATTTATCACTTCCCCTATACTTCCATACTTATATTTTAATGATGATATACCCCTTTCTTTCTCATTTATTCCTCTTATGTACACCTTTCACCATGATGAAATTTCGTAAGGGATTTCACTTTTCTCATTTCCATTCAGGCTACTCTTTTACATTATGCTTATTATGTTCCATATTTTTATGTTGGGTTTTGAGGTTACAATACCACACATACTTTAATTTTTTTTATAAATGTTGAGAACTTCATTTCACTCTCATCAATCTCCTCTATGATCCTTTAAGCACACCAGTCACTATGTCAAAATTTCATACGAGATTTCTTTTGTTCTCATTTTTGTCCTTGTTTACATATGTTGTTATTTCCTTTTATTTAAAATTAAAAATGTTGGGGTATGATTTTCAACCTCTCCCATTCTTTCCTCCTTAATTTTTAATGACAATAGACCACTTTCTCTCTCATTAATCCCTCCCGTGTACACCTGTTACCATGCTAAAATTTCATAAGAGTTATTCCATCTCTCATCTTTCTTAATGTTTCTTCATTATGGTACGCATTCTATTTCTAAATTCAATGTTTTGGTACATGTATATATATATGAAACCTTACTAAAAATTTCATTTATATATTATGATATACCCATTTCTCTCTCAACAATCATTTTTATGAATTTTTTATGTCCCGCTGTTATGCTGCAAAAAATTGCACCGTGATTTTCCAATCCAAAATCATTGTGTAGTGAATAACATACCAATTTCTCTATTAAGATAATTTAACTTTATGCACATCTGAATATTAAATGTTATTTAAATTTATATATTTCAAATTCCTTTATTGTTTAATAACTTATTATGTTGAATTATTCTATGTTATTTGATCCCTGTGGTAAACTTATGCATGAAATTGAATGTTTATAAAAGGTATGACATGATAGCACTTCGAATCATTGGGTAATGCTTAGTATCATGATAGGCTATGTTCAATGAGGATTTACTCATGATAATTCAAGTTCAATGAGGGTTTAATAATTCTAATTGAAGTGCGATTAGGGTTTACTCATTCTAATCCATGTGCAATGAGCCCTGGCTCATGCTAATATCATGTTGTATGTTGTTTCCACATCTGTATATTATGATAATAATGCCATATCATGCCTTTATGTTCATATTTATTTTATACTCCTTTGATATGACTATTTCCTAACTTTTACTATATTATTCATGTTATTCCTTGATTACTCCCTTATTGGGATTTATTTCTCACCCTTTTCTTATTATGACCCCATGTTATCCCATGCAATGCTAATTACGAAGGAATGTTGTGGTTAATTAAAATAATATTTCAATAAATATGTGGTTTTTAATATATTATATGTTCATGTAATGTTACTAATTTTCCAATACACTAAACCTCTTGATCCTCATATTTGTCTTAAGTGAATGTTTATGTAATAAATTATGTTTAGTTGTGTAATAAAGAGCAGGTTTGTTATAGTCGGTATCTGAGGATAGGTGTAGTTATTTTTGGGAATATGATTAGAAAACCCTAGTTAAAGATTTAAGGATAAGACTAAGTACAATAAAAACATTACTAAATTTTGGTGAGTATATAGTATGTTGATTATCAAGAAAATACATCCATATATGGATATGAAAAAGTAGAGGTGGCTCTGGCACAAATGTATCAAGGGGTAAAACCCGAAAACACCACTTTGAGCAAGACTTGAATGGGAACTCATGTATGAAAACGCGCCTTGCTTCAATATTGGTTCTAAACTCCCAAGGGATATTCTTTTGTAAATATATAAGCTTAGTATTAACCACTATTAAGGGAATAAAAAAATTCCCCTTATAATATATGTTGAGAAATAAATAAAGGATAAGAGATATTGAAGCCTATAAATTCATATTTTAAGCAAATAAATGTTAATTATAAGTTTTCCATTTTTTCATTGGATTCCCATTTGTATGTTACCCTTAACATTAATTTTATTCAAGAAAATGGAAAGTTGTAGGAGGAATCCGGCTAACAACCAATGCCAAGATCAATGTGACGATTGTTTTAATGAGATGCCCAATCTGATAAGAGAGGGAATCACAAACTTTTCCATGATACTATATCAGTTAACTAATGTTTTTAAAGGAGACAAAGGTTAAGAGGAACGTCCAACCACCCTAAGAAAGAAAAATTCTCAATTGTGTGATTCACAAGGCAACAACCACATACTTTTAATCGATCATACGATACCTGAATCACCGAACAATGTATCAACTCCATTGATATGATATTCTCCATAATTCAATTTTCTGAACAAGATAAAGTTCTTCTGGATTCTTATCATGTGGAGTGTGAGGCTGATCAATGGTGGACATTGATAAGAACATACAAATCCATAGGAAGATATTGAGGCAATGGAATGGAAGGATTTTTGGAAAATGTTTTTTGATAAATATTTTCATAGAACCATCCAACTTAATATGGAAAGGGACTTCCTTGTCCTTAATAAAAAATATGATAAATCCATCAGAGTATACAGGAAAAACATTACAAGGATTGTTCTATACTCCTCTGGATTTGTCGTTACTCATGAATGCAATGTGGACCACTTTTTTCGTGGGCTAATACCTAGCCTATGGAAAGCCCTAGTGATCTATGACATTGATAGCAATGGGGAAATTTTCTGATGTTCCCTCAAAGTAAAAATAGGGATCGGTGAATCTCATGGGTATCATGGGGATAATAAGTTGAAAGTGGAATTTAATTTTTATGGACCAATGGATAAATCCAATGGTGCTGTGAAATTACAGCACCCCACTTGCTAGTGGTATGGAATGAAGCACCACAAAAATTGCTACAAGGGAATGAGGAAATGATTTAGGTGTGGAGGATAAGGGAACATAGCCATTAATTGCAGACAAGAAAAACCTATTGCTGTGACATAGGAGAGGAACCGTCCATTCGATCCCCAACACATTGTTCATTTCTTCAACGAAAAAAACCATGGCACTTTGCAAACTAGTTCCATAAGCCAATGGTTTTTAGAGGAAACCAATAACTTCCAAGGCAAGAAGGGAGACCATTTTCTATCACCACAGTTGAAGAAAATCCCGAAAATGAAGTGCTGATAGGTACTCTTATTATTCATTAAAGATAAACAAATGATCTTTTGGATTCTATTTCTATGAATTCTTTTATATGCTGAAATTTTAGTAGAAAAATACCAACACCAACACAAATTAGAGAAGTAGAGATGTCGGTGAGAACGAAAAATAGAGAAATTATTGCATCCCATGAATATATATATCCTTCCCTATCAAAAATTGTGGATTGAAAATCTCAGAGAACCTTGACATACTCCCTCTAGTGGAATTTGATGCAATTATTTGCATGGATTAACTTTTCGTATATAGAGGAAACATAAATTTCCATAGAGGGAAATCACTCTCTATATAGATAATCAACCCCTGATTTTGTACAAGTGCAAGGAGAAGGATGAATCTTAGTTAGCACTATCATCTCAAGACATGATATTACTTCACTATAAGCATGTGTTTCCTGCTCATATGATTGAGTCTAAGGAAGGAACCATCATTGAAGATGTACCTATTGTGAGAGAATTCACTGAAGTGTTTCCTGAGGAATTTCCTGGTCTTCCTCTTATAAAAGATGTTTAATTCACGATTGAACTTATACCTGGGGCATTTCCAATATCAAAGACGCCATATAGAATGACTTTTGTGGATCTTGAGGATCTAAGGAAACAACCATAGGATAATCTGGATAAAGAGTTTATACGACCAACTGCTTCAACGTGGGGTGCACCAGTCCTCTTCATCAAGAAGAAGGATGGGTCAATGTGCCATTACAATGATTTTCATGAGCTCAAGAAAATCAAAATAAAGAAAAAGTATCCTTTGACACGAATTGATGACTTTTTCAATCAGCTAAGTGGGAACAATACTTATTTAAGGTGGATCTGCGTTCAAAATATTACCGAGTAAGGGTGAAGAAGGAGGATATCACCAAGATTTCTTTTGTACAAGTTATGGGCACCAGGAATTCAAATTTATTCTTTTTGGACTTACTAATGCTCTAAAAATATTCATGGACTTGATGAATAAATTTGTTAGATATTACCTTGAAACATTTGTGGTATTCTTTATTGATGATATTATAATATACTCAAAAACCAAGGTTGAGCATGAGGATCAACACTGTACTAGAGACCTTGTGAAAGGAGAAGATCTATGCCAAGTACAACAAGTGTGACTTCTAGTTGAAGGAAGTATCATTCTTGGGTTATATCATCTCAAGAAATGAGATATTTGTAGACCCCTCCAAGAAAAATTCAATTGAGGAATGGTTGAGACCAAAATATGTGATGGATATCCAAGATTCCTTATGCTAGCTGGATATTATCGCAGATTTGTGAAAAATTTCTCATGATGTTCAAACCCTCTTACCAATATAACATAGAAGGGAGTCAGGTTTTCTTGTAGTGATGAATACGAAGAGAAATTAAAGGAGTTGAAAATAAGGCTTATCACCGCACTCGTGCTCACACTTCCCAAAAGTGGAGAACTTTCTATGGTATTAAGTGATGCTTCAAATAAGGTTCTAGGCTGTGTGTTGATGAAAAATGAAAAATTCATTGCCTACGCATAAAAAAAATTGATAGTTCATGAGAAAAACTATCCAACACATGATCAATTGTTGGCTGTAGAAATATTCGATTTAAAAATTTGGAAACATTACCTATTTGAGGATAAGTGTGAAATATATATGGATTAAAAAATCCTAAAGTATATATTCATAGATAAAGATATGAATATGTGATAAAGAATTTGTTTAGAGCTAATTGAAGATTATGACTGGACAATTCACTACCACTCAGGGAAAGAGAACGAGGTGGAAATTGCTTTATGTAGAAAGAAAACAAAAATTCTATCATTGATGAGAATTGAAAATGATCCAATATTCCTAAATTTGAAAAAGATGGACATATGAATCATAAAGAAGGGAAATCATCAATACTATCACGAATTATTTCTCAATAGTCTCTTTTGGAAAGGTTAAAGGATGTTCAAAATGATGATTTTGGAATTTAAAAGAAAGTTAAAACTATCAGAAAAGGGAAATCCTCAGAATTCAATGTTAATGAAGAAGGAATTGTGAGACTTGGGTCGAGACTTTGTGTTCTATCAAATTAAGAGTAAAATAATGAACTTCTGGATGATGCATATAGTTTGAATTTCTCCATTCACCTAGGAAACAAATATATGTACGAAGATATGTAAGAGAATTATTGTTGGGATAACATAAAGAAGGAGATCACCGAGTATACATCAATGTTCCTGGTATGTTAGCATGTGAATGCTGAGAGGAATAAGTATAAGGCAATGATGTAACCATTACTCATACCAATATGGAAATGGAAGAACAACACTATGGACTTTGTCACCGTACTTCTGATGACATCCAAAGGAAAAACTACTATTTGGGTAGTTGTGGAACATCATACAAATACTGCACACTTTATTTCAATTCGATATGATTTCTCATTTGATCAACAGGCATGGATATACATTAGAGAGGTGGTAAGGATTCATGGAGTACCACTATCAATTATATCCAATCAAGAACTAAGATTCACCTCTATGTTCTGGAATAATTTCCAACACACTGTGAATACTGAGCTGAACTTCTGTATGTATTATCATCCTCAATCTAATTGCCTATCTAAGCAGACTATTTAAAAACTTGAGGAAATTTCTAGAGCAATCTCAATGGAATTAAAAGGTGGATGGGATCAGCGTATTCCTCTGGTTGAGTTCTCTTACAATAATATTTTCCAATCAAGCATCCAAATGGATCCTTATGAATCCCTTTATGGGAAGAGGTGCATAACACCGAAATGTTGGGATGATGTTGGGGAGAAAAATATCTCACGTCCAGAAATGGTAGAAGAAATGGTGGAGATTGTTACGACCATCCAGTATCACATTAATGATTTTTAGAGTCAACAAAAAAGATATGCTGATAATAATTGATGAGACCTAGAGTTTTAGGTTGTAGACATGGTATTATTTCGCATATCATCGAGGAAGAGATTTATGATATTTGGAAATAAGGGAAAGATTATACCAAGGTACATCATCCCCTTTTATATACTTGATCGCATTGATGTAGTGGCATATCGACTAGAATTCCCACCAAAATTATCTCAATTAAATGATATATTCCATGTATCACAATTTAGGAAGTACATACCTGACCCATTTCATGTACTCAATCCAGAGGTGGTACCATTAGAGAATGAAATCTCTTATGAAGAGAAGACGGTGAAGATCTTAGATCGCAGGGAAAGAGTTGTACGATATAGGAAAATATCCCTCATCAAGGTGTTGTGGTGAAACCAAAAGTTTGAAGAAGCCATGTGGAAATTAGAGTAAGTGATGAAGCAGAGCTACCCTCATCTATTTTATTGTGGGAAAAGAATAATCAATGGAAAAATTTATTAAGGGGGAATGATTCTAATAACCAAAACTTTTATTAATGAAATTTCCTTTGATATAATTAAATGTAATATTATGTAAAATTGTTATATAATAAGTATGAACATCCTTGGTTTTATGTTTTTGTATTTGAAAATACCATAAATAATTGTTATCATTGATAATATAGATGTTGAACAATGATCACATGATTAGTATAAATATTGGGATTTAACAAATGTAATTTATTGAGACAAAGGATGTGATGGCCTTATCCAGTAGAATTATTCCATATGAAGCCCATTTATCAGAGCTTGGAAAGGAGGTTTCATCACTGGGCATCGCTCTTGACCATTCCCAAGCTAAGCATTAACACGTTACACTTGAATAGAAATGGCTATGGGAGAAGTAGAAGTTAATAGAGATTACCAACCAAGGGATGTTATCTGAGACTACCATGAGTCTGTCACCATCACACACCATACCCTTAGGTTTTATCCGGGTGTTATAAGGGGTTATGTAACAATACCCTAGAACTATGATTATGTGCATTATTTTTATATAAAGGATATCCGTTGATTTTATTATTGTTACTTAATGATTTTTAAAGAAAAAAAATGATATTTTTAGTTAGTATTCAATTAAGAAATGAATCTATGATGAATTAATGGATTTTTTAAATAATTAATATTGAAAAAAATATTTTTACTAAATTAATTTTTATTAAATATAAATGATCTTATAATTTTTATACAATTGTAATTTTTATTAAGGTTTCAAAGTTATTTTTTTCAAAACCCATGAATTTTTGATAAATATCAGTTTTTATTTTAAAAGTAAAAATTCATATATTTTGAAAAAAATTGGACAAAATAAATATTATTTATGGATTCAAGATATCAAAATTATTTAAACGTAAATTTTTCATTATTTTCTGAGACAATCGAATTTTTGGGTAACAATTAAATACCGTTTAAAAATATAATGTGTTTTATGACATCATAATGACCCAATAGTGATTTAATAAGATAATATAAAATGTATATTAGTAAAATATATATTTTAAATTTAAAATATTGTTATTTTATATTTGTTTTATTAATTTTACGATCCTTTAGTTGACCCTCCAAGACTTATAAAATATTTTGACTTATTAAAATGATTTCCTTGAGAGGGTGACTCACCTCCACATAAGAAATTCTAATATTTTAATATGTTAGACAATTGGACTTATAAAATAATGTTTTACAGTCCCCTTTTGCAGAAAGCGTGGGAGAAAACCATGGGATGGTTTTTGATTTTGAATATTTAATTATATTGATTCCAAAACCTATGTTTGTGAAATATTAAAGAATTACCCTCTCTTTTCCTATATACACTGACCCAAGATCCCACATATATTCTCTCTAAACCCATGGATCAAGTCTCTAATCTTCCCTAATCTCTCTATAATCATCCCAAGGCACCCCAATCTATCAATAATCCACTCCTCACGCTCTGTAATTCACACACTCAAGTAAGGGATCCCCACATTTGTTCCTTATTAATGTCCATGTTTCATTATACTGTTATTCCCCTTTTATTTTTGTTTAAAAATTTTGGATTATGATTTAACACCTCCACTATAACGACCTTCTTATGTTTGAATGATGATATACCCATTTCTCTCTCATTAATAATTCCGATGTACACCTGTTACCATGCTGAAATTTCATAAGGGATTTCACTCTTCTCATCTCCTTTCAAGCTACTCTTTTAGTTTTTTATTCTTATGTTCCATATTTATATATTGTGTTATTATGTTAAAATACCCTCATACTATCCCTTTGATGTATATATGATGAGAACTTACTTTCACTCTCATCAATCCCTCCTTTGATCCTTTAATCACACCCATCACTATGCTGAAATTTTGTAAGGGAATTATTCCTTTCTCATTTTTGTCCATGTTTATTTATGTTATTATTCCATTTTATTTTCAATTAAAAATGTTGGGGTAGTATTTTTCACATCCCCCATTCTTAACTCCTTATTTTTTATTGATGAGATACCTATTTCTCGCTCATTAATCCCTTACATGTATACCCATTACCATCAGGAAATTTCGTAAGAGTTATTACATTTCTCTTCATTCTTCTGGTTTTTATTATGTTATGCTTTCTATTTCGAAATTCAATGCATTGGGAGAGGTGTCTATATTCACTCCATAATTTCAATTTAATATAAATATTATGAGTTACCCCTTTCTCTCACATCAACCATTTTTATGAATTTTTATGTCACACCATTATGGTACTGAAATTGCACCACGATTTTCCAAGCCAAAATCATTGTGGAGAGAATACTATACCCATGTCTCTATCAAGGGTATTCACCATTATGAACATATACATAATGAATGGTATTTACATGTATGTATTCCACATTCCTTTATTTTGGAATAACTAATGAGGTTAAATGATTCATGGTTATATGATCCATGAGGCACACTTATGAATGAAATAAAATGTTTATAAAGGGTGCACCCTGATAATGCTCCGATGCAATGAGTAAGGTTCAGTATCATGATAATCCATGTGAATTTATGGATTACTCATTCTTATGAAAGTGAAATGAAGGTTTAATCATGATAATTCATGTTCAATGAGGGTTTACTGATGATAATCCATGTGAAATGAGCCTTGGCTCATGCTAATATAATGTTGTATGTGGTTTCTAGATCTCCATGTTATGATAATATTGCTATATCATGCCTTTATGTTCATGTTTCTCTTATGATACATCGATATTCCTATTTCCTAACTTGTATTTTATTCTTAATTTTTTCCCTTGTTTACTCCCTTACTAGGATTTATAGCTCACCAATTTCTTATGTATGTCCTCAGGTTATCCCATGAAATGATAAGTATGAAGAAATTTTGTTGTTATGTAAAAGAAGATTTCAATAAATATGTTGTATTTAATGTATTATGTTGTCATTTAATGTTATTATTTTTCTAGTAAAGTAGACCTATCAATCCTCAGAGTTGTCTTAAGTGAATGTTTATGTAATAAATTATGGTTAAGTGTATAATAGGGAGCATGGTTGTTATAAAGAATCTTCTGAGAATGACTCTGGACACTAAGAATAAACGTTTGCCTCCTAATATAAAATATTATCTTATAGACATCAACGATACCATAACACCCATGCAAGAGGAACTGATTGGCCTCAGAGAACCATTGTTCTCATAAAAACAATATCAATAGGATTCTCTTCAAATGGTGCATCTTCCTTTAACCACACCATATATAGTTGTAGAGTGTGAGATATGACTCTATGATAACAACATAGCTAAAATACGTGGAAGATGTTTTTCAAGGATCAATATCCCTAAGGTAACTAAATCCTATAGGCTAATACACCAACTCCTTCCAAATTCATGAACAAAACAACATGTCATGGTGAATGCTTACCCTATCTTCTAATCCATCTATGTACCGGCCTTGGTGAGATACATAAAAAGACTGGATCCTGGACCTTGAACTCTAGAGTTCATCAATGGGGATTGACATATGATTTATGTCAAGAATGTGTAGTATCCATTGATTTTTGAATCATGTAGACCTACCCATAATTCTCTTAAATGGAACCAAGTATGATTAATGATTCCTAACCTACCCATAACCAACACTAGGGAGATTATAATAGTCTACCTTACAAATACTCAAAATGATCCATATGTATATATTCATGATATATTTTGTTATAGGCGAACTCATATCGGGTTATATGGATCTCCCAAGATCCTCTAAATCCTAGGAAGTATGCTCTATGATTCTACTCAAGAACCTAAATCATGATCTATGACTAGAAATTTGTCTAAGGGTGGATATTGTACTCAGAAGAACTTGTGCACCCAACACCCCCAACAAACTCATACAAAATCGAGATATAAACTTGGAATCCCTATACGATACAATGGTTAGAGAAACCCATTGAATTTAAACTATTTCATTGATATAAAACCTTTCACGGTCATATATTGAGAAGGTCTCCCTAATCCAAAGGAAATGAAAAACCATCATGATTATTTCCACAATAACCCATACAACTTTACAACTTAGAGGTTAACATAGAAATTTGGTCACAAAATCCATCTCAATATTGCACTATTTCCACTTTTTAATAGGTAACTCCAGCAAAAGAACATCATGTTACTAATTTACTGTCTTCAACTACTAATAGTTGAAACACCTCATCAAAAACCAGCTACCTCTCATTTCATCATGAACACTAATATTGGCGATGTAAGTCTCAGTATATCTTGGTAACACTGAGATGTACTGCCCACAATGAGGCATTAAACACTTGCGTCATCTCCTTGTATATGTCTACATGAACACAAATGTGACCATGAATATGCAAAATGTCATCCATTCCTCAAATCCAACTAGGATACAAGTCCTCACCTGCCACACTCTCATATAGGACTAGGCCCTCTAAATCTGACAACTACCTCATCCTTACTCTATAAAGAGGAGTCTATGTCACTACTAAGGATAAAATAAGGGTTTTAACCTTAAAGTGTATCTATAAAAAAATTCCTTATGTGTCCACTCATTACTGGCCTCTTGAATATCCTGTATCAGTTTCCTCCTGCTCATTGCATCGATAACCTCATTTCCCCTTCCAAGAGTATAGGAAATATCTATGTCAAAATAATATACTTACATAACCCACCTTCATTTCCATAGATTTTGATTTCACTATGTGAATATATAATTGATTTTTTTCTTGAACATCACAAAATTCACTCCTAGAATGTAATGTCTCTAACATCGCAAATAATGAACAACAATAACAAAACCGAGATTGTGTGTTCGGTAATATATATCTTGTACCCCAAACTGATGAGACTCGTTCACCAAAAATCTACCCCCAATAATCAAAATAATCCAATCTCTATACCCGATGAATTATAATACATAGTGTAACTTCTACCTAGCTCAGGAAGAATCATGACCGATACTGAAGTCTATCTCCTATTTAGCTTCTGAATAGATGTCTCATAGGTACAATTCAATAAAAACTTCAAACCCTTTTTAATCAAGCATTTTGGAAGTTATTCTATGTATTATAATTCTTGTATGAATCAACTATCTTTTTCTGATATCCCCAATAATCTCTTTATATCAGTTACTTTCTTGGGATTCTTTGAAAAAACTAAGGCTCTCACTCTCTCCTGGTCAATTGAAACTCATGCCATCGAGATAATATGAAAATAAAGTGAATATAATCCATATATAAATGTAACTTTGTGAGGATAAAATATAATTGATTATTTATTAGTGTGTCCAAAATTATCTCAAGATGTTTGGTATGGTCGTGTAAATTTGAAGAATGCACCAAGATATATTCGTTGAAAACAACCAAAAAAATAATCCAAATAAGAATTGAATGACCGGTTCATCATCTCCATGAAATCTTCTAGTGTGTTTATTAGACCAAACAACCTAAATATATACTCATATAGACCATAACTATGATGAATAGTAGTATAACCTATGTATGTAAGTCAAACACCCAATTTATGACATCTAGATCTCAAATCAATCCTCGAGAATACCTGAGCTCCATAGAGCTAATCAAAAAGGGAATTTGTCCATGCTAGGGGATACCAGTTCTTACCTGCCAACTGGTTCATTTTTCTATAATCCACACACACCTAAAGGGTACAATCACACTTTTTCACAAAAAGTACTAGTGGCCCCAACCGAGAAGTGTTCTGTTATATAAAATCCTTTTCCTCCAAGTTCTCTAGTATCCTCTTAAGATCCTACAACTCTATATTGTCCATATTTTTAGAAGGAATGGATATAAATGAATCTATTATAACTATATTTATAGATAAATCCACCTCTATCTCTAGAGGTAAACTATAAAATTCATCCAAGAAAACACCCCTTGAAGAAATCAACCATATGAAGGAAATCTACCTAATGCGACCCCTGGTCATCCAGATGTAATCTATAATTTAGGGTTGTCATTTCTCTTAGTCCTTGATGTTGTGGTCTATCTCATCTTTTCTGGACATTCCCATTACCCTTGTGAATAAAAAATCATCCATTTGGTGATGATAATGTCTCCTTTCGTTGATAGAAATCATCAGTGGCTTAATAAGAAACCATCCAGTCCATCCAATGTATAGTTTCAAACCATGTCATATCGAGGAAAAAAATCTGATATGAAGTGACACCCACTAATATAAAGGGGGAAATCCCTAAACTAGTGTATAACATATGTTGTAATCCCCAATGGAGTTTCAAGCATCATAACTTTCTTATAAAAATTAACAAAGAGACTGATAATCTCTAAAATATTTACAAATATGAAATATGAAGCTATGATATGCACATGTACCAAATATTAATGATACTAGAATAAAGAATACTAAGATAATACCTCTCACCATAGATGGATCAGTTCACTTCTCATTAGGGGTATTCTATATCGAATATATTTGACTTGACCTATGGCCCTATAAAATAACCTCACTACCTCGATTATGCCCTCTCTTCTATCTAGGTATAACTAGTGTCAGGATTCCTCAACCATGAACACCACCTTTTCCTAACTATAATTTAATACTCTAGCTCATAGCCTAATTTGGATATATGAATCTTGATCCTGAAAGTTGAGTTGGAGTCGATCCCCATCCACTGACTCCTGAAGGGCTGACCCGACAAAAACACAGTACATGGCCTATCTCACCGTAATATTGACACTAGACTAGGTGTATATCACACTTATTCTTCATATTACCTCTTCTTACACACTAAGGAAAGAAAATGGAGCTACCGACACTAACAACCTAACTATTAATCCCTTCATGAAATGACTGAAAATGGTTCTTCCTTCCACTTGAAGCTTAACCACTTGGTCAAGAGACTCAACTGCCCTACTCTGCACCCCAATTTTAATCATATTCTACACTATAATCAAATATTGATACACTCTTCTATTAATAGTCATCAACATAAAAATGTTGATATCATATTGAACGGAAAGCATTATACATTCCTAAAAGTAGCTCATCCACAATTATTCATCATAAATAAATATTGGAACAAATATTTGTAACATTATAAAGTATTATGAATATTCTATTATAGTCATAGCACCCTACTGCATATGGGTAGACTCACTATCTTAACCTTCTCTAAGAGTCTTGGGACAAAAATTATAATCAAACCTGGCTCGTAAATCCTTACAACCGATATCTCATAGTGTATCAACCTAGTTTAAATAATTCCATTTCCACTTTGCTTCTCTGCAAAGCATGTATGTCATGAGATTCACTCTTATCTCAGGATGTGTATACAGATTCTCAAAGATATAAATGTTTTCTCACTCTATATTATAGTAACCTATGGAAATATATCCCACAAAAATGTGGGTGGATGCTACTATTGGAACACACATGTCAGATCTGCCATATAATTGGCAAGATGTGGTGCTACCTGTGACATTTGTATATACCATAAAAAACCCTCATGGAACTATGCCTGAACACATTTGTCTAGTAAGACCAATGGTTCCTCTATTGGAAATACATGAGGATATTATGTTATCCCATTGACCAACACCTTAGGAGCATGGTCATCACCACCCTCTTGGCTCATGACCAGAGGTTTTCATGTATTCATGTCTCTAAAATGACATAAACCCATCTAAAAAATTTTCAATAATAAATTATCACAGTTTCATAATGTAGTAAAAGTAAAACAATTCCTATAAATGTTCCATACCCCTTTTGTTTATCTTAACTCTAGGACAGGGTAATTGAAAAATAGTTGTAAACATCACTAGAGACACTGCCTACTACCCACTCAGAAGCTGATTATAGGTCAAGTTCGTTATTTCACAATTTAATTTACATTTTAATTCACAATTATTTTCAATTCTCTTTTATTAGTTAATAAAATTGGGTCACTACATATGATCCAAAAGGTCCCATTCAACTCATGAATCAAAGTATGACATCATCCTAATCTATTCCATAACACGTTACAGTCCTAAAAACCAATTGTTAATAACTCAATTTTCAATAATTAGCTTCATAGGGTGTCTTCTGTAGCCTATGTAGGAATACTGAATTTATTATATGGAATTAACTATAAGTACCAACCATGTTTCTCAATTCCAGGCACAAATATCTATTATAAAGAAAGCATATCACACAAGTTACATATATCAAAGTCATGCATTCAATCAATGAAACCTATATGTAATGGAACAATGCCTGGCTTGTGAATCTTGTAATGTTTCTAAAATAATTCATGATATTATTACCCTAATTCATCATGAAACAATTAAATCCATGTTCATAAGGAACATCAAATAATAAGTGCACTACCAAATTGTAGAATCAAATCAACTGTAGTAGGAAACGTCCTAGAAAATCATGTTCTATTCCAAGAAATTTGGTTCATTCCTATATGTTGGACAACTACTCCTAGGCTCATATTATTAATAAATTCCAATAGCTTTCTATCCTCTTATATATTATTTCAAAATAGTAATCTAGAATTGAAAATACCTCTAATACCACATTATAACATCATCAACCATATTCCACTAATGGTGCCCCAAGATGGTGTGTCATAGGGACTCATGTGCGACTCCCCATATGCGAAAGGCTGCCAACTAGAAATGAGGTACTAAGATGTCACTATGGGGGGAAAATTCCCTCATTTAATAGTGTAACACAATTGAATATTAATAAAAGTGAATAGTAAAAGTACATATAATAGTTGAAAAACAGACATAAGATAAACATTGAAGATAAGAATATAAAAAAATACCAAATGAAATCTCATATACAAAATGATATTTTTTTGATGTCTCAAAAAATTAAAAAAATGGTATACACACATTAGAGAAACACATGTATCAAAATAAACAAAGGCTAAAAAAAACTTTCCTAGATATCATCACAAGCATAGAACAATCATGTTATCCCATACTCCTATTCAACAAGAAAATTAAGCATCATACAATGAAAAAATTCCCAGGTCCCTACTTGTATCCAAGAATTATATCAAGATACCCAATAACATACTGAACCGGGTGCAAGATAACACTTAGTAGACCACCACCAATAGTGTCTTTAACAAATAAAGTCCATGTATAATAGGCTATGCAGTTTTCAATTTATATTATCGGTTTATACATACTGAAATTAAATTTCCCTAGGTATATGTGATACTACCTATCCAAAAAAGGATCACTATAAACAATAGTCATCCTCCCATAAACATGAGAATATATAAATATAAATAAAAGGTCTAATGCATTCCAATTTAACAATTGTAATACGATACCATTACAAGGGATATCTTTGAGACATTCCAAAATATACACCACAAACATAACGTGTAACCATGTGTATAAAATCAATGTAAAACACACTATATAATTCGATGTTTCCACAATGTCCAAACCATTTAATAAAATGTTTCCAGCCACAGAGGCCCTAATATATGCTATAGAATGCCAAGGAATCATCGACATGTCACAAGACCATCTAGATTGAAACTCCACAATGACTTGTTTAGAGTCCAAGGAGCATGTCAACAGACCATGTTAAATGTTTGTCCAAGAGAAATTGATCCATGTAGTAGCAAGGCCCGAGGCATCCTACAAAATTCGGATCCAAGGACTAAACTAGCCTAAGGTATTAAATACAATAAATAATGATCTTGAGATAATCTTATATGGAATCCTTGGGAATTAGGATCCAAGTTATACAAAATGATGAATCCAACACCATAAAAAGCTAATAATCAAATTTATTCACAATTTCATAACATTTTCCTTCATGATTTCATCCAACTCATATAACAATTTCCATTCAAACAATTAAAAAATAATCATCATGTAAAGACATTGCAAGGAGGCATTAACTCTCCCATTAAATCTCAATTAAATTAAATTAAGATTATAATGGATCCCTATAGAAAGGAAATCTTGTGTGCACCCAATATGGTGGAATACCATTAGGTGAATATAAGGTCACATTATAGAGGTTTCCTAGGATGAGGATAAATGAAATCAAACCGTAAAATGGATCTTAAGGGGATACCTAATAAGTTCTAATACACTAGATCAAGTAATTATATTATTTTTATAGAAAATTATAGAATTTATTTCATGGTTAACATAAAAAAATAGCTATATAAAACACTAAACGATGAGGGAATAGAATAGTACACATACTGTAGTCCCATAGTAAGGACCTCATCCAGTTTCGATCTATGATTCAATCCCGATCTAGAGAAAAATGATGAACTAACAAAAAACCTAGAAATATGGAATAATATACCATATCTAAATAAATACATAGATACAAATACAAACAAACAAAAATATAAGATTATCTTATAACTCATCGATGTGAATCCGACAAGACTAATGGTGTTCGATTTCGATTCCAGATGAGGAATCTACACCAAAGCCTAAGATTTTGATTTCAAGAGGCCTGAAAAACAGGAACTACTATCCAAAATAGGAAACGAAAAATGGATATTTGGTAATAATAAATATTAAGGTTGAAATTTTCATATTAAACAAAAATATTGGGTCATAGGGTCTGGTTTCATGGTTTCCCAAACCATGTGCTGACCATGTGCCTTTTATTACTTCAAGGGGGGACTTATACAGTTCATATTCATAGTTTGGAAAACCATGAAAAAACCATGATTTATTTAAACTACTAATGCTATGAACATTTTCTCATGATCATTTATTTTGGTTTGTAGGGTTTCATCAAATAATACGACCTCCTTATACTTACTATCCGACCCAGCACATTTACTTCTTACTTTGTGGATTTGGATTCCCAGTAACTCCTTACAATGTGACCCAGTGTTTTCTCTCCAAAAGTAAAAATCTGGGATGCAAAAAAACCTCGAACACCCACTAAAAAAAGAAAGAGGGTGATTTTAATGAGTCTTTTCATTTATAAGGGGTTATAACCCCTTCTAAACACTTTTGCGGCAGTTGAGGGTAACCCCCACTAAAGTGGATTCTTAGTTTTATTTGAGTTTCATTTTATGAACCGCTAGAAACTAAGTTCGTTATTTAGATGCTGATCATTTAGAGGGGGATTAAAACCCCTCTAAATTCTCATGATTTTCTACATAATTAGATGATTAGATCTGGTTTTAACTGCCTCAAATTTAAATTACAAATTTAGTGGTGGATAGAATTTACCCCAAAGTTACCTTGTTTTTTTATTAATTTTTGACACCCACATAACAAATGAGGCCCCCTGGACATCGAAATCGCACCCTGGAAACCCATATCACATCCCCTAGAAACCCCCTCTCGACACCCACATGAGACCCCAAATCAAACCTCGCACCCTGGGCACCCACATCGTACCCCCTGGACAACCCTTATCGACACCCACACAATATCCCACACCACGCATTGCATGATACCCCCTTGGATTCCCACACGAGACCCCGCTGGACACCCACATTTCACCTCACACCCTAGACACCCACATCACACCCCATGGACACCCCCTCTTGACCCCAACATGATACCCCCTAGACACCCCTCTAGATACCCACACTACTCCCCCTAGACACCCACATCACACCCAGGACACAACCCCATTTGCGTGCACAAGACAACACCGCATCAAGACCTCTATACACCCAAAATGGATGACCGCACCGCACCCCAGACACACCCCCACAACTAGGCACCCCATCACACCCCGAACACCCTATACACTGCACAACTGGACACCTTATCACACACCCGAAACCTGACAACTGGACACCCCATCACACCCCAAACAACTCATACAACCCACTATAGGATACCACAACTGGACACCCCATCACACCATAGACACCCCAAACACCCCATAACTGGA
The DNA here is from genome assembly GCA_963277665.1 of Viscum album. Lineage (NCBI taxonomy): Eukaryota > Viridiplantae > Streptophyta > Magnoliopsida > Santalales > Viscaceae > Viscum > Viscum album. The sequence goes on along the minus strand of OY728161.1, from coordinate 1,540,524,786 downwards.
CACCTCATCACACCCCTGGACACCCCACCACTAGCACAGACTCCATTTTCATTACCAACACAGGTAGACACCACTCCCATGTCACACACACCTGTTCCACCCCACTCCCCCATTCAAGGGTAAAAATGATTCTCTAAAGATCCGAAATTGGGATGGGGTGTACAGTTTGAAGGGTATGCACCACTACATCACACACTCATAAGTTAATTATATATAATACATTATTTTTATTTAGACATAAATGTATAAGATAATATATCTATATATATAATATTTTTCTATAGTATTTATATACTAATATATTTTTGTATATATAATATATTTCAATATAATATTTATTTATATTATATATTTGTCTATAGTATATAATGTATATATTCTTATATAATCTCCATATATATTATATCATAGTATGTATAATATGTATACAATTATATTTACCTATATAAATATATATTTATCTATATATTTATAAATTCTTTTAAATTTGTGTCGGTGTGTGTATATATTTATGTATTTATATAATATTTATACATATAATATAATTATAATATATTTGTGTGCCAATGTAATAGCAACAAAAAACAATAATATTTTTATTACACCAATTTTCTAATCTATTACAGTTATATGTTGGTTTTATAAATACTATAAATTTTAATATTTTAAGAATTATGGTATACATATATTATATTGAATAAATTTATATTATTTCATGTATACATATATATATATATATATACACACAGACAAAACAAAATACTTTCACATAATTGGAAATATATAATATAATTAAATGATATATATATATATAATAACTAAATTAATTTATAATTAATATTGAATACCACAATATATATAATAAATATATAATATATAAAAATTAATATATAATTATATATTTATAATATAATACCTATAATAACATTATATAATATATATATATATATTTAAAATTAATTTTTTATATTATATATATTTATATACATTATATAATATAAATGTTTTAAAAAAAATATAAAATAAAAATGTATTTAATAAAATATATACAAAATTTAAATAATAATATAAATGTATTGTATTTATTAACCCATATATAAATTTTATAAATTCGAATAAATATATTTATGATTAAATATATATTATGTATACCAATATTTATATATGTATAAATTTTTGTTTATATGTATAAGTATTTATTTAGAGTATTTATATAATGTCATTATAAATATATATATATATATTTTTATAATGTATTTAAATACATTTATATAATGTGTTTTTGTGATATATATACATACACACATGCACACAGACTATTATTTACTATAAAATTTTAATTTATACGAGATTTATTTTAAAAAATAAATAAATATTTATTTGCGGTTTAAAATCCCCTCTAATCAAAGGGACTAACAATGGTTCATGACCCCCTTCAAAATTATTGAATTAGAGGGGGTTAACAACCGCCTTTAATTTCATCAATTAGAGGGGGTTCAAAACCAACTCTAATTAATTAAATTAGAAGAGATTCAAAACCCAATCTAATCAATGATATTAACAGCAGTTCATGAACCCCTCTAATATATAATAAATTAGAGGGGGTCGTGAACATATACTATTTACATTCATATATGTATATATCCAAAATAATATATATATATATATATATATATAATTATTTATTTATATTGATTCTCTACATTGTAACTGAATATATAGTTCCAATAATTATTAAATTAGCAGTGGTTTTGACATAACCTCCACTAAAATCAATCCAAATAATAAAGTATAATGCTAAATATTTGAAAAGGGGTTGTGTACAACCTCCTCTAAAATGAATTTATAGGGGGTTGTGAAGAAATCCCTCTAAAAAACTACCGCTAATCTGCAATTTTTTATTAGTGAACCCTGATACTCTTAAGATCAAATTAGTCGGTCATATTAGATAAAACCATGGAGTTAAACTAAAAAGTGAGATTTTTATCCCATAGGTAGACCCAAGATCTTACAATTTATCTCAACCAAACCCAACCCAAATCACTTAACAACTTCTATACTCTGATCTTATAAGACATGTTTTTTGGTAGAAATACATATTAAGAAGGATTTGAAGAAAAACTGTGGAGGTTACTCTAAGAATATGTAACTTTCTTCAATGAAATTTTTAATTTTATTTCCTCCTCCACCTATTTTAATTCTTATTAAACCATGATGACATAATAACATCAGTACCATCTATATACTAAGTTGTTTTAATATTATTTTCATGACCTACAACCATCTCAACCACTATCAAATGTGTTAGAAAATCACAATTCACATGCATAACTGACTAACACCCAGCAAACTGATGTCCTTGGAAATATATATTAGTCCTAGCCATCACAATATTATAATCATTCATATATTTTCTAAATATCATATAAAATTCATCATATCACAACCCATTAAATGTAAATACATTTCATAACAATTTTACAATATATTAACTTGTGGAATGATATATATTTCAAAATCATTTTTTCATTTTGTAATAGTATTACCTATGAAAACAAGTGGGTTTCATTACAATTTTATCAAGTTATAACCCATGGAAGTGAAATAGGTTTCATAAACATGTTTTCATGTTAAACATAAACCATTTTGAGAATGAATAATAGTATTACACTTAGATTATATCCCCATTAATTAAAAATTAACTTCAAAGGATTTCATCTTAGATGTGAAATGATTTTGGAATGACACTTGAAGCATTTCTTAAGGAAATTATTTTTTAAAATTAATTTTTAAAAATAAAAATTATTTAATGTGTTTTAAATTATTTTAGTTGAAAAATATCTATTAAACCATTAAAGGACTCATTACAAATCATATAAAACTTTCATAGAGGATAATATCCTTTTCACATTGGGAAAACACTATTTAAATCATAAAACATTATCAAAATAAATTACACATTTAAATAATTTATTAAAAATCTAAAATTCATCCCATATGTTAAGGAAACTATTTTCATTAAAATTTTATAGAAAAAATTAATGTTCGGCTTGAAATAAATGAGTACTCGTGATACTAGGATATACTATTCATGTCGTGTATGTAAAAAAATAAAGATTCTTTTCATAGTTTTGGTAAAATACAAACATGATTTTTTTTGATAATTTAATGTAGCTTTATTTTAAAAAATTTTGAAAAAATTCAGTAGTGGGGAAAAATTATGTATTAAATTATTTTATAAATGTTATAAATAATTTTGAAAATATTTTTAGACAACTTTTTTTAGAAGAAACGGGTTTTCAAATGAAAATACAAATTTTCTAAAAAAACATTATTATTGAATTATTGAGTAAATTAATAGAGTGTAATTAAGGGAAAACAATTAATATCATTAAATATCGATAGTATAATAAATCTTATGAGTTCATTGGGTGATGTATCATAATATTTAATCTTCATAATGTTATTTATAAACAGTCCTGATAAACAATGAGATTGTATCAAAAAATCCTTACCAATTTGGTAACATTGAATTGGAAGTTCCAAGAAGGAAGAACCTTATATGAAACATTATACGTCATTATAATAAATAAATTCATGATATTAATTTTCCAATAGGCTATATATTCTCTTCATCGAAGAAGATAAATTAATAACATAACATACATATCAAGGAAGTTAAATTGAGACAAAACTCCCATACCAATTTCGTACCATTTGAATCGTAAAACCCCTGAAATATAGATACTAAAATGTATACTTAAATAAAAAAAAATTTCATTAAAATAATCATAAAATTCATTCATGGCTATTATATACACCAAATAAGAGAAATGGGTGATGAATATAGCACGTGTCTTAGAAAAGTAAAAAGTGAGCCATAAATACCTTACCTCAAATCTTGACTCTATTTTCACACATTCAATCCTCCTGAATAAAAAAATAATTAGAATTTACATATATCAATTAACCATAACTATATATATTTCATACCATATATGATTTATTTAGTCCCTTTTATTACTATTTTATTAATAATTCCATGTTAAAGTCACATTTTGGGTAAAAAACACTTTGTTTTTTCATATATGTTTTGATTTCATATTTTTGGTGATCTCATATTTATCATGGTTACATCATTTAAAGAATAATAATCATGATATAATTATCATATTTATACATAAATTATACTTTTTAGACCATTCATGAAATATGGTTCTGAGAAATGAAATATGATACGCCCATGGAGATGGTAGACCAAACGTACGCATGAGTGACGTTTCCATTTTTCAACAGTCATTATAAATACAAGATAAGTAAAATATTATATTTCAAAAATTATAATAATATAATAAATAATATTTTTTTTAAAATTTTATTATACAAATATTTCATGTTGTGTGGTGGTGAAAAGAGAGGGTCGCATCGCTTCCTGGATGCGGTAGTCCACACACACATGAAAGTCATTGTCATATTTCAGTGAGTGAAAAGGTAAGAAATGAAATTTTATATTACCTTTTAATACTGATAAATCTTTCATGAATACAATAATTTTGTAATCTATATCCCATATATGTTTCTTTATTATCTTCCATGTGAAGCGTTAGTGAAAATATAATCATATTTCTTTGCTAGTTGGTAGTCCACCATACACACAAATTACATTATCACATCCCTAATAGAATGGATATTGAAAAGTTATATATGATAAATTTACTGAATATGTATAATAATTATATAAATATCAAATATATGCTTCATATCAATCACCATACCCAACAATGAGATGAAGTAATGAAAAATATAATGACATCGGTTCGTGAGGGGCTTGTACTCTATAGACATGAAATATGATTTCATAACCAATTTGGTTGAAATGGAGATGGTTGTAGGTAATTACCTTAACTTAAAAAATATTATCATATAAAATATATGAATTATATTATATCATCATGTTTTAATAATAATTTAAGGATTTTAAAGAATAAAAAAAATTAAAATTCTCATTAAAGAACGTTACATATTCTTCTTGTAACCTTATTAGGATTTCACCAAAAAACATCCATGGTTGTGTCTTCTATCAAAATAAAGATTCGAGGATGATGGATATAATTTAAAATGTTATTTAGGTAGTTCTCGAAAAAAAGTGTTTTAATGTGAGAGGAGGTGAAGAGAGTTAGTTGACTTTCATAAGTGATGTGTGTGGGAAAGTTGTAAAAATGATAGGGATATGGAGAGTGAATACAACCATCCAAGATGGGTATCCCCTCAATAGCCTTAAATGATACTAGTGGCCACAATGTTTTATTTTCTGATCTTATGTAGAAAAATCACTAGATAATCATTATTAAAAGTTGTTCCATTTATTTTCAATGGTTATTATATTTTGTAAATTTTTGCAAATAATTACATTTTCATTAAAATATGTATTTTAAATATTTTATGAAACTTATTTTCTATGATAATAGATTTGGATAAAACAATTATTATATTCTCAAGAATTATTTTCTAATATTTATATTTTTTATAAATGAAAATGTTTTTGAATTTATCTTTAAACATTATTTATAAATAGATTTTCACTTGTTTTTAAAACCACTAATTAGGAAATTTTATACCCTCCATACGTTTTTAAAATGTTTTTCATAGGATCATTATAAGATACAAAAGGGCTTAGCTTAATTAGGGAACTATTATTAGAAACTTGAAAGTATCTGCTTATTTTTAATTGTTTAGACACTGATATGTTGTAGTAGATTAACAATTTTACTCTAAAACCTATACAAAAAAGATCTTTATTTCTATAAAGAACTATATTTTTATTATTTTGTAAAAATATATATTAATTTTTTTCTGGATTGAGAATACTTTGTCTCATATCATTACACTTGGTATCAATGGAATGGTTTAGACATATTTGGAGATTAAACATTTTGTTTTAGTATAGTCCATGTGATAGATTTTTTTTGGTGGTTCTAAGTAAGTAATGTTTAAGTGACTCCTAAAAATATAATTATTTTTGTCATTGTAGATTTCAAAATTCTAAAAATGGTAATTTAGAATTTTCCATATTTTTAATTAAACTATTTGGATATAGAAATTAATTTTTCGTGGGGTAGAATGCAATCCCTAAAAATTATAAGAATAGTTTTACTACTTTTTATAATAATTGTTTTTTATGAATATATATTAAATATTTTATTAGAAATATTTTACCTTAAATATTGGTAATATATAAATTTGATATTAAAAATATCATTGTAACTTATATTAAAAAGATAAAATGTATATATTAATTTATAATTAACAATAAATTTTATTTATATAAAAAACAATAAGGGTATTAAAAAAAATATTTATCCTTTTATTAAAAAAATTATATTTATGGTTTGTATTTTTTTAGGTTCGTATAAATACATAAGAATATGTAAATATATATAAATATAAAAAATATGTTAATATATATGTGGTAAACTGAAATAATAACCATGTAAATATATATATATATATATACACATATGTGTAATTGGTAAAAAAATTTATTATCAAGTATAGATATAAAAAAGGGTTATAAATTGGTATTTAATATATATATACCAATATATATACATGAGCAGAATCTCTATGTTTATATATACTTATATTTGATATATATATATACACATTCATATTAGAGTTTGATTGTATAAAAAACAATATAAAATATGGATGTATATATATATATGGGATATGATGTGATTGATTTAAAAAATAAAAAGTTCATGAGATGTGATGAGAAAGGAAAAAACAATATATGTATATATATGATATATATATATATGTGTACTCCTTGAAATATACATAATGTATAAGTTAAAATATATATAAATATATATATATGGGTGTGTGTGTAAAAATATATATGTGTAATATATATATATATATATATGTTGGAGTATATATATAGGTGTATTTACATATTTAAATAAATAATTAAAAAATATTCATGTACGAATGAAGTAACAAAAATATATAAAATTGATGTGTGTGACGTGTACGTGATTAAAAGAGGGAAAAAAATTCAAGTGGGGGTGTGTGAGGTGTAATAAGAAAAGACAACAAAAAATAAACCAAAAAGAATATATTTAAAAAATTATAATATATAGATGTCAAAACATATATGTTATAAATATTTATATGTTATAAATTTCTATTAACATATAAATAAATGTGATATATATATATATTAAATAATTTAAAATAAATATTTAATCATATATTTATATATTTCATATATATATGTCAATGTATATATATATACTTGTAAAATATATATGATAAAATATAGAAATTATATATGTTATTGCTTTAATATTTAATGACATAAAAACTAAATAAATATAATAATAATAATGGGTCAATTTTCTTAGTGGTTAATGAAGACAAAATAATTATAATATTAAATAAATTAAAATTATATGAAAAAATATTTTTCATAATTGGAATGGAAAATATGTTTACAGAAGAACTAATACTTGGATGTCATTAAAAATAGTGTATAAAAAATAAATGAATAAATTATTTTTTTAAAAATGTGTACCTTGTAAATAGGATCCATTCCCATAGGTTATTCACCCAATGACACTCTTCCTTCCACCCTAATAAAGAAATATGTGGGTTTCTTGGGATGTACACATAGTGTGAGAGCAAGTTTATTCTTTAGGAAAGAATGTTTGACCCAATTCCAAATAGGATAATTCTTGATCAATTTATGGTAAGGGGATATATTATTTCAAAATAATATGATAATATTTTTTTCTAACATAAATATAATAATATATTTTTTTAAAAAATTATAATTGTTTTTAAAGGATTCTATTTTTTATGATATGATTTTCTTCTAAAAACCCCATTTTATATAAGGGACATATAAATTAAGAAGAAATTTATGTAAGAGAGTAACTTGAAAATAATTCAATTTTCTAAAATCTATTTTCTTATGATGATGAAAATTGTTATTTTTAAAATCATATTGTGAAAATATATGTATATATGTTTTAATGTTTGAAGGTTATTTCAAAAAATTTAAAGATGTTTTGAAATATTATTGATATAATTTTTTGTGAAAAAGCTCAATTAAAATTTATAGAGGTTTCACATATCTATAGGTATCAACATGCGATACGAAGGCCACTAATAATTCATGCACATTTTATAAAGTTCAATTACAATGTAATAGTTTCCAATTGATTTATATACATGAACTTATATATATATAAGTATTCATTTTTATATTTTTAAAATATTAAAACTCCAGTGATAATTATAAAAATAGAAGGATCAAAATGTTTTATAAAATTTTTATTATCATGTTCTAACTATTCAATTTATTCATGTACTAATTCCAAATGTTCAAGATTTTTAATACTTTGTAGAATTATTTATGTTTCAGTTTTTAAGGATTGAATTCAGGAATCATGCGATTATTTAATTTCATTAAACAAAGAAATTAATTTGAAATTAAATTATTCTATTTTTTAATTATCTTATGGTTTTAGGTAAAAAAATGTCTTATTTTTCTTTATCATGACACAATTTTCTAGGATAGCCAAAAACATAGTAGAATGCTGTATTCCCATAATAAGGACATAAAAAATAAACCTCACTATGCTGATCATAGGCCCCAAATAACTCCACACTCATAAAATACATACCAATATCGTTTAAATAGTTACAAACAATCATACATTACTAGAAAAGTTAGGAAATATGATCATACTCACATAGAGAATACCGATTCTACTATTTATGAAAAAATAACATGAGAAGATAAATTTTTTTAACTTTTTTTACAATTATTGTTTATTTGTTTTATAAACCATAGACTCCCCACAAATCAATACTTTGCAAAAAATTCAAAAAAATTAAACAATCCAATGACCATAATGATTGTTAGATATTAATTTATAATTTCCTAGAATTTTTTTAGTGGATAGTAGGGTTGAACCCTATGGAAAGAATTATAGATGAATCTGTGTATTAATAAATCTCTTAAAATTCTATTAACATTTGTAAAAATTTGATAAAATCGATGTGAAAAGAATGTTGGAATGAAATATGAAGTTCGAGTGAGGTGTTAAAAGGGTTGATTGTAGACTAAATTATAAATCATTATTATAATAAATGTATTTAAGATAATAGAATTAAAAAATATAAATGAAATAATTATTCTCATGGAAAATATAAAATCAATACAACATGTAAACAATATAGTAATTGATAAACTAAACTCTCTTTTATCATTGAATATATACTGAACTAGTCATACAATTCAATCTATCTATAAATTACAATATGAATATTATCTATATATTTTTAAAGTTTATCTTTAACATATAACAATATTTTTAAATCCATTATCACATATGGAATTAATAATTCCAAGTCGGTGCGGTATAGAACAAAAGAAATAAAAAGGAATCAAAATTAAGAATTTATTTTTCAAGTTAAGCCTATCAAAATCCTTCAATAAATTATATAATGATTTTTTTAGAGAATTTAAGTATTGTACATGAAAAAAACAAAAAAATAAATATTCACTACATGATAGAGAAAATTTAACTATAAATCCTTTTCTATTGAGTTAATGTCAATCTAACTTTTTAGGATATGAAATTCTCTCCATCACAAAAAATATGACTTGCGCTTCTATAAAAATTGTCTAGTTCTCACTTAAAATATTCATTGTCAACTCCTTTCCCATAATGTGTGCATCCTGAATTTGGTGGACTGATCCTTGTCAATTATTTTGGTATATTTTCTTTTATCTGTAATCTACACCTTGAGATAATTTTCCTATATTCATGATTCTTTCCTCACAAGTTCTATTTGTTTTTATTTTTCCATCTTACACTACCCCATAACATAATTTAAAATCATCCTCCAATAACCACTTCCACTAGACAAGTTTCATTAGTTATTATATATGTAACCCTTTTCAATATAAAATCATCATCTTAGTGTATTATATAGTTAATAGGTCATTAGTATTCACGTTGTATATACAATCACATGATGGATTCAACTAACATATTTTAGAATTTTAGTTTTGGAATACTCGTGCTACCTCGTACGGTTTATATAAAATATAGAACCCATAAAAACCATAAAAAATAATTAGCATACCTCAATTACATTGATGGACATAAAGCCTCTCCCATATCTAAAAACTGACTTCAAAACCTCATATCACCCTTAAATATTAATGATCCTAGACATAATATTTTTAATGGATGACTAGTATTCAACCTTGTTTTAGTTCAATCTAGTTCCCATACAACATTCACTTGTCTTCTAATCCCACGAAACTAATTGATCAAGCATATTTTAAGGCAAGAAATAAAAATTATTATACACAATAATGTTAATCTTGAGGCCCTGACTTATTTATCAATAAAACCCTACAAACTCTAATCAATTAGAGGATGAAAATTTATATTATCATCATTTCTTGTCTAGTTGATTTACTTCATTAATTTGGTGAAACACTTATCAAGCTTCAACAATGAATATTTTTTTCTTAGACATTGATCTCAACTTCTTTCCACAATTAATTGTCAACAATAATTTGGTTATATCTTCAATGATCAATATCACCTATTCATTCAGAATCTTATTTGTTAGAAGGTCACACCCATGTTTTGAAAATTAGATCTTAGTCATTTAAGTATTACTTGATTCTTCATAGGTGATTTCATTCAAATATTTTCCCATGAATCTCCTCTAATATCCTTCAAGATCCAAATAGGGTTTTCATCTTCAATCAATCTCAAGAGTATGTATTAGACATTCATGTACTACACTTATTTAAAAAAACATGCATCTTTCTTAGTCTCAGGTCATGTCCACGAATCATGTTCTCATGATCATCATCTTCACTGAGGTTAGATCTGGGTCATTTAACTATTGTGATCGAACAATGGATTCAATCATCTTCTGTCAAGACACTATTTCATCCAAGGAAATTAGAAATATATTTCCATGTCTACTATTTGTCAAAATAATTATCACCTGATTAATCCCTATGATTTTTCAATTAATATCATTATTGATTATTCAAGAACATCCATGAACCTAATTTTTATTAACTCTAACTTGGCTCTAATTTTCATGTAATCTTCAAATAAATTCATTTCAATTCTTTATTTTATATCCACATCTTCAATTTATTCATTTTTTAAGATAAATTAACATATATGGAATTTATCTTAGGAGAGATTTATATTACGTCCACTTAAAATATCATATCTTATAAGTATTTTTGTTATGTCATGAAAGACCCTCAAATTCAATTATATGGGTTACCACAATAATATTACATGGAGGAAACAATATGATATTTTTACTTACTCCAAAGTAGGGTGAATTATATTACGAACATTACTTAAATATTTTATCATATAACCAATTTATAATTGTCATATGAAAAGTGATAATGAATTTAATTTTTATGTGCATTTGGTTCCAAATAAAATATAAATAAATAAAGAGTCAAACAATAAAAAAAATTAGCGATTAAAATCAAAATAAAAAATCCCTATAAAATGATAAATTAAAATAAAATATAAAATTTAATAATTTAAATTAAAAAATGGAATAATGAAATCAAAAAATTCATAATGAATAAATGATGAATTTTAAAATTTGTATTTTAAAATAATATTAAAAATAAAACATGCAATTAAAAGAAATAAATATCGACACACCAAAATTATTCAACCATTAATTAAATTTTTTAACGTTATAATTTTTTTAATAAATTTAAACAATTAAATCTCCACAATATAATTATCATCATAAAACCCCCCTTTTAGCATTGAATATACATTAAAAAATATAAAAGAAATGTGAAAAAACACATGAAAATTCACATACCAAATGATATTTGGATAAAGAAAAGGGTAACGGTGCAGACATGTCCTACCGAACACCCAAATAGAATAAAACGGTCAGTACAAAGGAGAAATTGGGTCTATGTGAATTAGTACTAGATAACCTCAGGTGACTCAATGTTACTATGGTTAGGGGAAATATCCCAATTGAGTATAACATTCAAACAGAAAATCATGTCTCTATATCAACATAAATTCTATAATAAGGATAAAATGTTCTATAAAAAATATTAGGGTCCCAACATCAAACCATCCCGTGGTTAGACAATTGATTTATTTATAAGTGGTGGTCAATTGTTGTAGGAGTTCTCTATACTCAACAACATCCATAATTATATTTGGCAATACATATCAAGATAACCATTACTAGTTATTAGAAGAAAACATTAGAAAAAAGACCATATCAGGATATTCTCATGGAATCTACTCAAGTGTGTCACCATCCAACAATTACTCCATAACTCATTAACTACATTGAGTGCCTAACAGCTCGAAAGGAATCCTGAAAAGGAAGTTGACCACTAATTCAACATGATAGGAAGTCATTTCAAATATGTGTGAACTAAATTCATCCACTACCAATATTTGGAAACCCAATATCAGATATCATAAAGGACAAAAAACATCTTGAGAAACAACTAATACTATTTGTGTCAATATGAAATCTCATGATGTGAAATATCAAGTAAGAAGAGGTAGTTATGCTTAGATGTTTAGTGTGTAAATTAGAATGATAATAATTATTCTAGTATTGTATATTTCTTATGATACCCACTAATGAATAAGAATACACCAATTATAAATTTATTTATGAATTCTTCTTGATACTAAGAAAATAATTTTCCTTAGCCTCTTGAATTAGAATAATCATTATAATGATGGGAACATATACATCATCTATAGATGAGAATTTTGAACAATTACATGAAAATGAAACTCCCATAGGAAAATTTACTATATATATATAATATCTAAAATGACTTATATTTCATTGATCTAACAATAATAAACTTGATGATTCCAAGGGATCATGAAATTTTCTCAAGATTATAATATGTTATATGTATAAAATGGATTAATCACGACCAATTTCATCAGCATAAGTGAATAGTTTTTATAAGATATAATAAATATATATTTTTATCAAAGATTCACTAATTCTAGTTTAAACACCCAAAACCACACAATAACAGTTTATTCGTCCTTCTGAATGGTAGAATATACAATTACATATTTATCCATTAGGGACAGAAAAACATAGATGATAACTACATAAAGAAAGAATAACTTTTTTTCTTTACTAAATTATAATTTAAATTTTTTATTTCATTATAAATATGGATTTTAATATATTGAAAATTATAGATCTTAGAAAATAAAAACCAATTTGGCCTTCAAAAATTATTTGACAACCTACCATACCATCAAATGTTGGGGAACATCATTGAAGTTTTCTTCATCTAAAAACACATCCTAAAAAATATGGTATATTCTAGATAGGTCATGATGGGTAAGTCATTAATAAAATAGGGTCGCATTTTATCAATACCACCAGGAGAGGAAGAAGTTTGATATGAAGTCTTGAAAAATGTTATAAAGATGTTTTAAGATCAGATGTCCAAAGAGATGTTAGAATACACACATTTTATCCTCATGGGACAACTAAATCAATCAACCATGACCCTAACTCTATCATTGATGATCAAAAAAATTCTTTAGTTATATGATACTACAATAGATGGTCTTATAAGAACAAGATAATTTCATGTCATAGGATTATGACATAAGAATATGAATCTATATTGATGCTCAAGATAGTCGTTATCCTACCAAGTGGCCCACGGGGAACCGCCCCACTTAATATTACACTCATCTGATGATGATTCGTTACCTATATTAGTTAGTATTATCCACTTGTTTTATCCATTATATAATGAATAATTGGCATATGAAAATTAATCCCATAAAAAAATTTGGGGATGGCGTATAAGAGGCCGATGTCGTAAGGGATTATGAGATCAACATAGATATCACCACATAGGTCATATGAATGACGAAGAAATATATAAGGTAGAGACCCAATGATATGTGATTCAATGAGATAAATAGGAGAATAAATTAAACTTAATTTTATCCATGTATTATTCAGTCCCAATTATATTAGAGGACTAGAATAGAAATCAGTTTTTGTTTTTCTAATGATATAATTTTTGAAGATCAACTTAGCTTATCATACAAATAACAAAGTTTACATAAAATTAATTTTTTTAAACATATCTATTAATCTATAAATCATTTAATTCCTAATTAATAGAAGGAAACTATTATATAAAGTTTTAGTAATATTTCTCATAATTATGAACTTGTAAAATAGATGAATGGTGCATTGGATAAGATTCTGATTCTCGGTGTCCTCTATATTCTAAAAGATCTTAAAGAAGTTCTTATTTAGTATCTTCTAATCCCTAATAAATTCAAAACCAATGCTTCTGCTAGTAAAGTGTTTCAGAAAGAATTCATCACAAAAAATATCAGGAGTTGATCTCTTTCATTAAGGAAGGTAGAGATACCACCATATAGGGACTCATAAATTCGTTGATCATTTATAGAAAGATGGAAAATAAGAACATTGGCCAAGAAATTATTGATAATGATTCTAAAATCTATCACATTCCAGTGAAGAAAATTTAATGAATTGTCTTTAGAGATTTTTATTTTTTCATGTCAACTCTGAAAATTCAGGAGTACGACAAGATAAAGGGAAATATTTTTGGAAGGATCAGACTTAGTACCCAATTTTGGGACATTATATATAATTATGGGTTTATGATTTTTATCCAAAATAATCATTTCATCAATATTTTAGGAAGAGTATGATCTCATTTATGTGAAAATGTTCCTTAATCATACCACCGATTCCTCAAGTAATTTATTAATGGAAAATATTGAGTATTATATGAGGATGTTTCCCCTTTTAAATCACACCAAATATTAATACATAGATGCACTATTCTTTTAGTAGGACCAGAAATTGCAAAAACATGTCATGTTACATGGAAAACTACCTAGAATAGTAAATATGTTTCCCCTAGAACCCCATTCAATGATATTTTTGAAAATTATATCATTCCAATCAATCGAAATGAGTTGTTTTTTTTCATATTTAGGGATCCATAGGGTCATATAATCCCATATTATAGAGTAAATAATTTGATCTCATTTATATATTTTTATGTCCAGTATATTGTTCTCCAAGAGTAGTCACCTATGTTAGAATTAACTTATTCTATAACATCAATGCATATCAATCTCACCACTTAACATCTTTATTATAAGAAAAGAAATACTGATATCCTACCCTATTTAGGGAAACCAATATTAATCTTCCAAGTGGATATGGATCACAAGCGGGGAAGGGATTTTATAGGTCTGATATCTTCAACCTCCATCTTTATGATATTTGTCACATCAAAGTTCTACATCCATCTAAAAGAAGTATATTGTACTATAAATGATAATTGTCCCTGAAATGAAAATCTACCCTCCTTGTCTTCATAGTCTAATATGAACCATTCATTTATATTTGGGTCCAAAAATGTAACCACATCACAATAATAGTTTAAATATTACCCTATGTGACCTACTGAATTTTAGGAATCAACACAAATATTGCATCTACAACTACTTCCAAATAAGGATAGCATATATAAAATTCCCTTATGATTATGCCCATGAATTGGAACCCTCATGTTCTTAAGATTCTTCCATGTCATTTTAAAAAGTAAAAAATGTCATTACATTGTATTCTATACCTTTAAATTTCCCTTCAAAACCTAAATCCACTAAATATGATCCATAGGAACAAGTGGAAGAAAAATAATATCTTTTTAAGTACCCAAATCTTCTTTTCAGGTATGTTTTCCTTTTCTGATCGCTTCTGAAAAATGAGGAATTTCGGGAAATTTCGAAGTACACGTTGTGTACTTTATGAGCACATGTCGTGTTCTTAGTTACCGCATGAAGCCATGTGCTGGCCATGTAATGGCCGCACACATGACCGTTTGGGGGTGACCAGGAGGCTTCCTAATGCGGGGAATGGAAACATCATGTACACGCCATGTACTTCTAAAGCACACACTGTGCATTATTTTTCATTAAACATACCGGGGTCATGTTTGATGGAAAGAATTCCCTACTTCTTGACCTAGTTCATTCTAGAGATTACCATACAACCAAAAATCTTCTCTGAGCCCCCGATCGAGTATCTGATCTCTGATTCAACCGATGTAGATTATGTTGGGATCGCCTCTGTAAGCTCTTCCTTCTGCTAGAGATTTGTTTCATGATTTCTCCTCTTTCTCAAGTTAATACTCGTTGAATGGTTTAGAAATTTTTGTAGATCTATAGTGTTCTTGGGTGATTCAAGTCTTGAGGTTCACATATAGTTATCTCCCAACACTGAGGTAGGTGGTTAGTGCCTTTCCATTGAAATTATTTGATTTATATGTGAAATTTTTCCCAATACCCTTGAACAAGGTGTTGCGTGTTTACCTTTTTAACCCTGTTAATTGCCTTCTATGTTAGTATGCATGAGTATATGTTAATTGGATGTTAATAGGACTGATTTATATTCTTTGGATGTGTTTACCCATTCATGTTCTGTTTACAACCTTTTGGTCATGTTTAGCTTATTAGGCTTCCTTGATGTTTTCCCATACCTAGTACTATAGGATGGAGTGATTATTTTATCTAACATGCTTGATATGTTGTAGACTATTATCCATGTAGTTCATGAGGATTAATTTGGCCGTATTGCTTTTCTATGATCGTTTGACATACACATGGCCGTGAGAACCTAGTGTAGTAGACTATAAGGGGAATTGACCATGTGAGATTCTTTAGAGAGTCCTTGACAACTTTTGACTATATGTGGAATTAACTATGTGAGCTTCCTCAAAGAGTATTTAATTCTTTATACTATAAGGGGAATTGACTGAGAGGTATTCCTAAGAGAGTCTATGTTGTCCTTGTAATTGAACTAGAGGGGTAGACTGTGTGTGCTTCCCAAAGGGTTGCTTGTGTTGCTAGGTAGGACCAGAGGGAATAGACTATGAGTACTTCATAGAGGGTTTCCTGTTTGTGTTTTCCTGAATGATTAGCAATTTACTTGATATATGAAACCGGATTCTTTGAAACTATGGATTGTTTACTGCTGAGTACATCTTCATTTACTGCTTCCTATTATTTATTACCTGCCATATATTTACTGACTGTTAGGCACAGATCTTGTGGTGGTTTCCTGCTAGTATTTAGTCTCACACCCTGTTTGGGCCATGGTTTTGGTTCCAAACAGATAATATTACTGCAGGTATAGATAAGGGAAAACACCCTTCTACTTCAGGTACATGACTGTTGTGGACCTGGAGAGCATGGGGCCAATATGAGGTTTGCGATGCTGAGGAGCTATCATTTTTCTTTCTTTTGTACTTTGGTTTAGTACTGTTAGTATTACAAAATTTTGATTTGTTTGGCTGCTTTCCTAGACATACATATCATGCATCATTCATATATATATATATATATATGTGTGTGTGTGTGTGTGTATGTGTGTGTGTGTGCTCTAGTTTATTAATTCTTGTCTTCTGCTGTTTCCTTTTCTGTAGATTATTACTACTTCTACTATTGTATATCTATTTTACTTCTACTGTGTTACACTACCAAGGAGGGCATAGTTTCCCCGCTATCACACCTAAGGCCCTTACTTCTAGTTGGCATCCTCTAGCATTTAGGAAAAAGCTCTTGAGGCCATGTGACAAACCGGGTACAAAATGTCTCTGGGCGGCTTCTAGAATCGAGACGTTACAATCATAGAGATTCTACACCATCATTTTGAGGAAGTTTTATCAATCACCATGTATGAAATCAGAACAATGATTCTGGGCATCAAAGAAGACTCACAACCAACATTAAAAAGTGTATGACATATTTTATGGATAACCAGACATATATATCATTATTAAAATATATATCATCCCATAACCTATATTTACGTATTCTATTTCATTTGTTTATAGTTTCTCCTTTTGTTTGGGTGAATTGTAGGCTTCTAATAAATAGATAAACGTTGATGGAGAAAATGACCTAAATTTCAAGAACGTATGTTTTTTTGAATTATTTTGGTTTGAGTATGAAATTTTAAATGGATTTAGTGTGTTTGTGTCTGTGTGGGTGGTCTCCTTGGGAATGAAGAGCCTTATGTCTTGGTCTAGAGGCTTTCTCTATAAAACATAATTGATTAATACCCATTGGAAACATTCACATCATGAATGGGTTACATGGAATGAATATATTATAGGAAAAAATATGTGAATATCATGAAGGGTTTGACAAGTGAAAAAACTTCTAAAATAGTAAACAATTTTTAATTTCATTAGAAGAGATGCCTTTTCATTGTATTTTTAATTTGTGGGATTTCAAATCATGAAAGGGAGTCATTACATGAGTTCCTCGGTTATAGTTATAAAATGCGTTAATCGTGAAAGAATATTATTTCATTTGGTGTGTGGGCCATCCTCACAAACCCTTTTGGAAATTTGGGAAATCTCCATCCTTCCAAATTTCTCTACTTGATGTTTTATTCCTTTGGTAATTGTACATAATATCCCTATTACAAATACTTTCATCATTTTCATTGTTCTTGGTTGTAGATATTGTGTTGGATGTGTTTTTGTATAAGATTCATGATCAATTGGTGTTTTTTATTCATCCTTTATATTTTTATTTTTTCTCTTGTCTTTCAATGACTCATACAAGGTTTTTAAATCTCAATTTTGAAAGGAAGAAAGGTTTCTATCATTCATGAGGTATGCATATCTATGATTGTAGTTATAATTTATTTATTGATATCTCTTCTTAAGGATACCTTTGGGTTTTTCATGGACATATATTTTATTTGTTATGATATTTTTTTAATAAATTTGGGAATGTATTTTTGAAAAGGTTATATACAAACATAGCACATTGGGAACATAGCGTGCACTAGAAAATGTATATAGGTGAACTTTGTGTGTGTGGGACAACTGAGGGTTACATTTTTTATATTGTTAGTATGTGGAAGGATTCAAACATATTTTGAACAAAATTATTCATGGTTTAGGAATCTTCAATGAATTTTATGTATTTATATAATCTATAGATAAAATGTTGTGATTTGTCCTTTATAGTTTTTTATCGCATGATGGTTTATTTCATGGATTTTTATCACATGTTTAGTTAAACTATTTTTCTTTCAAAAATAAATGAATGTTTAGAGATGATTGTATTGATGAAAATCTTTTATAAATTGTTTATATTTTTAATGTTATAAACATTTCAATATTAATATAAGAACCTGAATAGATTACTTGGTGATATCCTACTAGGATATATTCTCACACCAAACATTTTCCATTAGGAAATTATAAATGTTGTTTTTCAGGACCCAGGTAAAGGGTAGGTCATCTTGTAACACACCATGATCCCTTTTCATAATCCTCCTTCATATTGGGATATATTTATGGTGATGAAGGTCGTATAGAGATGTTTTAGTTTGATCTGTTTTATATTTATATTTTGGTTTGTGTGGTTTTACTTTCTTTTTATCATGGATATATATTCCTTCCTTATGCATAATAAATTTATTTTTATATATTTATACATGATACTTTTGGTTCCTTTCCATAACTCACCATATATCATACCTCCTTGGGTGAATTTAATAATTAACTCAGACTGGTTGTTGACAAATTGTTATCAAAGGGAATGCTCAATATAAAGTCTTTAAACACAACCTTTTTTTGGTTATGTGACATGGGATGATGAGATTTAGGACTATCATAAATTTTTTATTAAGTGTGGAAGTGTTCTTATCTATCTAAATTCCATATTAGAACATGATTTTCCATGGGAGGTCAAATATTATTACCATTTTTTAGAGTTGGTGTTTGAGTATATTTGAATGAACTGAATGGTATGTTTATTTAAAAAACGTATTTACATCTAAAGTTTAATATTTAATTCATTGAATTCATAATAACATTAAATTATTTATGTTCAAAAAAATGTATGAGAATTCGAGAAGTTGGTAAAATGATTTTGGAAACATATAATGAATAGTTGTGTTTTTTATCCTTTGTTAGACAATGCCTCCTACAAAAGGTCTTCCAAATTAAATAGAGGAATCTATTATATTGTTTCCAATATAAAATAAACCATTTGAAACTTATTTGGTAGATACTTTAATAAAATGTCTTCAGACTCTAGATCCAGTAGATATTTAGATCCAAAGATGAGTAGTGTATCATGACTCAAAATTTACAAAGAAACCTTTACCTTCATTACATGGTAAAAAAGGACTTCCTGAATATAATGAATGTATTGAGCATATTGAGACTATATTAATCTTCTTGAAGACTCCGTGGGATACTATGGTGGGATTTTCCATCTATATGCTTGAATTAAATAGAAAGATACGATGGGACTATATTTTAATGTTAAGTTACATGATGATATTACCTGGGATTATTTCAAGAAAATATTTATCCTACAGTTTTATCCATATACATTACAAAGGAAAAAATATTCAGAATTTTTTACCTTATAGAATGGAGAGAATATTGTTAGGGAGTATGCCACCAATTTTTCTGAGTTAGTGCACTAGGCACTAGAGGAATTCACTATTCATTACCTGATAACTCGAAGATTTGAGTTTCTATTAAGGGGTGATATTTGGTTGATGATGATTATAAAATTACTTAAAAATCATGGATTTATTTGAATAGGATTCATTAGAATAGGAAAACATAGCTCGGAAAATAGGTTTTAGAGGAGCTTTAGTTCATACTGTCATTATCCATTGTGTATCTTATTGACCAAAAAATGAAGTGCAATGGTACTGAATTTGTTTTAGGACCACATTCAATAGATTCATCAGGAAACTAGTTGGATGTTTTCTATTAGTATTGGAATTTTAGAAATATCACATGTAATTGATTCTAGGATCTCAACACAAGTCATCATTGAGAAAAAATGGGCCCTATGAAATTTTTTAATGAAAAGATTTTCCAATATACTAAGGCTATATACACTTTCACCAAGGACACATAGGTTCACACCAATGTTTCCATGCTATTTTGGGTCTTATACTCCAGATAAGAGTTATATTCATGTGGATATGAAATCTTTGGGATGAGGTGAGACTAGAAACCATTATATTCTTGTGTATTCACTAGAGTAATTTAAATTAGGACCATCCATAGCTAGATATACGGTTTTTATTTAATCTTATATAGTGTTATCTTAATTTGTTATGGATTCTAATTATTATTTTATATCGTAAAAGATTGATTAAAAATTGGGATTTTTATTCAAATTCAATGCTATACCTATTGGATCTTTCCACAACATTGAGAAAGATATTTGAACATGGTTTTAAGTACCCAACATATCGAGCGATGATAGAGGACTATGAGGTGGAGTGAGACTATTTAGTTATCAATCATGACATCTCCAGTTTGATTATTTAGATGGATTGGATGATCTGTGTTGTTGAATAAATATATTGTTATCTCTATTATGTTTTTTTCATATATACCTATGCGGTAAATCAGGTTTTTTGGATCAGTGGAACTATATATCAGGAAGGGAGGGGAATTTTTCTCTTTATAATAGGTAATATCATGCCAATTTTTATATATGATTCTTTATTTTGTTGACCCTTTTTGGTTAGTCATCTTCCAATGATGGTGTGTGCATACCCATTGTCATTTTTGGGGATTTCTCTGGTTTAAAACACCAGATAGAGGTCAAGTTTACAATATAACTTCTACACAGTAATATTCTCATTTATATTCCATATTACTATATAGTACCTGATGAGTTAGTAGAACATATGGTTCATGTTTTGGATCTCGAGGCTAAGGGATATATTCTTCATAGTGTTTCATCATGGGATTCTCATATCCCTGTTTTCTAATAAGGAATACAGAAGAATTATACTTTGTACATACTACAAGAAGATAAATCCAGTTCATAATAAGAAAAAATATCCATTTTTCTAGGATTAAAGATCTATTTTATCATCATAGAGGGGATTTTTGGTTTTCAAATATTCAACTATAGTTAGGTTACCCCTAGTTGAGATTCTAATAATAAGATATAAATAATACCACATTTAAGAGAGAGTATATAAATTTTTAGTTTCTGGTTATTTTAGTTGTACTAAATAATGAACTTATAAAGTATTTAAAATTGATGAAATTTCTATTTCATAAATTATTAGTCTCTTTTTTTGTGGTGTTTATATATTATATTAGGGTTTACTAACAGTTAGAGGAAGAGGACATGGGACATTTAATTATCATTATCATAACATTGAGGGAAAATTGTTTATATGTTACGAGTTAATTATATAACTATGGATTCAAGATGTAATGTTTATGAGGAGTTTTATATCTAATTGGGGAGTCTATGTTGATCCTAAAATGTTATAGGACGTTACGTTTTGAGAGGGGCCATAAAATGTTTTTTATTTTTGAATCTTCGTAATATTGGATGGTGATTACATGTGGGTTGTTCACGATTTCCCAAGATTTTATCTTCGATGAAAGATTTATCCCACCATGGTGTAATGATTGGGTGAAATGAAAAGTGTTATATATATATATATATTTTATGTAACTTAATGTGATATTTAATTCAACTATAGTATTTAATCTTCTAGAACCAGGTTCCGGATATGATTTTTTATATCATGCTTCAGGAAATTTTTTGTGGTTTGTTTGGATGTATGAGAGATATGTGGTGTAATGCCCCGTCCCCAGTTACCCAGATTCGGTGCATTAATTACATAACATTGGCATGATCACAAGAAAGATCAAATCTCGAAATACCGATTGGTTTAGTAGCCTTGGAAACACTAGATATATTCATAAGTTTTACATTACATCATAAAACGAAAAACTACTACAACAACATATTGTCTCCATAATCCACACTCATATCCCCACATAATATCCCTGCAGGTCATTCATAACTTACTTCTTCACTTCCTGGGAAAAATAAAACATAGAAAAGGGGTGAGCTCAAATGCCCAGTAAGGATAACAATATAGCGGAAACTTTCATAAATAAGAATAAACATTTAAGGAAATGTATAACTAAAACAAAAGCCTTTCAAACTTGAACTTTCAACATAGTATGGCATAAATAAAATGAAATAATGCCATTTAATTATTCACATGGATATTCTACTAATCAAATAATCACATGCAAAATCACTAACCACTTTCATAATGTTGGAATGCATAATGCCAGACTATCATAACCACATAGCCAAGGCCTCGTGCCAAGACTACAAATAAGATTTTGTCAAGGCCTTGTGCCAAGACACTAGTTTTTCTCATGAGACCTACCGATGCATCGGGGATCTATAGCGGGCTCCACCCGTCACATATTAAGTCCAATGCATTCCCATATGAAAAGGTTTAAACATAACATAAACATTCGTATTAAAACTTGCATACAAAATGTCAATACTTTCACCATAAACTATGAATGGTATAAAAATAGCACATCCACAGTCAAACATATCACAAAACCTTCAATACAATATAGAAGTTTTGTATCATAATAAATAAACTTCAAATAATCTTAAAATCCATCAAAGGATGTTGACATAGATGAAATCAAAATTCATTTTTAAGAAATATCTCTTTTTATTTTGAAATCATTTAAGATCCATATAAAATAAAACATTTTATTTGAAAATACTCTTATAATCTTATAAGGGAAGCTTTGACGATTTTATAACGGTGGAAAATAACCGCACCCACCGTATAAGTTAAAAAAAATGTTCTTATCTTAATTTTGTCGAAAAGGTTAAAAAGCACCTTGTTTGGAAAACGACAGAAAGATTCCCTTATAAACCTCTTATAAAAAGTCAAAAAAGGGTATAAATTACTTTAACACATATTCTTTTAAATATTAAAAATGTTTTGAAATACATTTTGAAGAAACATGGATGTGGATGATAACGAGATCCTAGTAAATTATTACGTATAAACTACCTCGGATAATGAAGAGATTGTGAAATAACCCTTACCTCGTACTTTTCCTTGGTTGGGGTAGGTTAACCTCCTGTATAATGGTGAAATAATTGTTATTAAATTATAAAAGAATCATATACATTAATATGATATCATATATGATCTTTTAATATTGATTTGATAATAATATCTTAGTATTATCGTTGTTTCGGGTGTTAACTTACTTGTTTTATTTTATATGTTTTGTTACGTAAGCCAAGTTTTTAATGGATAGTTTGTATATTATTCATATCCAGAATGATATCAAGTCCTTAAACATAATTTTTAAATCATCAAATGATAATTATACTTGAATGGATACGATGGAGAATGAATCTTATCGCGTTTGTGGAGACGGTAGTCCGTACGTACGCACGAGCGACAATATCATTCTTTTGATATTAAAATAATATATAAATGGATGTTATATCATATATACAGAATAATTAACATGTTATATTTATTATTTACATGAGTTGCACATCATTATTATACCCATCCAAATAATAATATATTGAATAACAATTACACCACGACGTGGAGACGGTAAGCCGTATGTACGCACGTATGGTGACATGTTATTCAAAGGGTGGATATAATACTGAATATGGTTGTACCATATTTATAATAACATCACAGTATATGTGAGATACTGGAGTTATTATTTTAGAATGGTAAGAACAAAGAAAGAAGAAGTGGAAGAAGAAAGGAACTTGAAAAGGGGTGGTGAAAACATTACCTCTTCTTCGGGTTCTTCCTTTTGATTTGATCAAAAGGGCACCTTAGGTTGGCTTTCTGATCAAACTAAGGCCTCTAGGTTGTAGTGAGGGAAGTTGGGAGAGTATTTGGGCAGGGGTTGGACGAGCCAAGTGGCTTGAGAGGTGTGAGGAATGAGTATAAGTGGTCTCCTTTTATAAGGGAGAGGAGGGGCTCTTTAGGAAAGAGTGAAAGTATTACTTTATAATATATTTATATTCGGTTTATAATGGTCCAAAAATCATTGCGGTCGAAGATAAGATGACTAATTTTCTAAATAACATCAACCATTAATAATTGGACAGTTTTTAGATAATATTTTAATCATTATAATCTTATTTATTTAAATGATTTATTAATGAGGTAAACATTGCATCATTATTGTGTCATTAATAATTTAAATTATTTGATGTCTAAAAATTATAAATAAAATATCATTGTGTAGGAAAGATTTTTAGCTTTCTAATGAATATTTATAATCGAAAATACAACATGTATAACCCTATGTAAAAATTGTTCTTCTAAAAGATGTAAGCTTATGCCATTTTTATTTTTATTTTAACTTTATTAATATAATGTGTCCCTACCACATACAAGTGGCTTTAAGGGGTCCCCAAATCGACCCAAGGATGCCCATGGTCAGGTATGTGTCCACCAATAAGGTTAGGACACGTTTTAGGGTAATTTTGTATTATTATAATATTATTTTTAACCCTTATTTACCGGATTTACCCTTTAACCATGGTAAATAAAATATCTACCGCAGTAATTATTCAAAATGTGTAAAAATAAAAGTTAACTATTTACATAATTTGGACATCCTGATTCCAAATATATAATCCATTTTTCCAAATTCAAAACACAGAAGTTTCAGAAATTAATTTAAAATTAATTCCCGTTGTTAAAATAAAAAGCGTGTTTTTAAGAGATAATAACTATCAAAAGATTGACACTTGTTTATGTCTGGTTTAATTGTGATATTATGTCCAATGACAAACATTAAATTAAATGGTAAAAATATATTCTAAATATACTTTAAAACCACTCAAATTCATAATTTATCAATATTAATTATTTTGATTAAAAAAGTTGATTTTAATAAAAATTTAGTGATTTTCACTATTCATCAAAATATAAAAGTTATCCGAAAAGTACCAAAATTTCACCCTAGGCTAATTTCAATATTCCAAATCCAAAAATGAAGTCCATTTTGAAATATAAAATATATATGATTTCAAAAAGTAGGTATTACTATTCACAACGGCTAGTTTAATTAGTTGTGGTGTGTGTTAGAACTCGAGGTTGCGTACAACACACGCTATCGCATTATTCGAAGGGAAACGTACCGTGGAAGCTTGGGGTGTTACATTCTCCCCTCCTTCAAATAATTGCGTCCTCGAAATTTTCTAGGGTATTAATGCATAAAAATAATCGGGTGGTTCTTCATCATAAGTTCCTCGGGTTCCCACGTTGCCTCTTCCATCTTATGATTTCTCCACAAAACTTTTACTAGACGCGTCGTCCGGTTTCTCAGTACTTGTTCTCTTGTATCAAGAATCCTGACAGGCTCTTCACAATAAGACAGATCGGGTTCCAGTTCTAATTCCCCATAGGTGAGTACATGCATTGGGTCAGGCATGTATTTTCTCAACAGAGATACGTGGAACACATCGTGAACTTTGGAGAGACTTGGCGGCATTGCCAATCGGTAAGCTACAACCCCAATTCGTTCTAGAATTTCGAAAGGTCCGATGTACCTGGGACTCAATTTACCTTTCTTACCAAAACGTATGACTCCCTTCCATGGAGATACTTTCAGGAAAACATGATCACCGACTTGAAATTCCAAATCCTTCCTTCGATTATCGGCATAGCACTTCTGCCTAATTTGAGCTGCTTTGATGTGACTTTGGATTACCTTCACCTTTTCCACCGTTTCCTCCACCAGTTCTGGGCCTACAAGTTTTCTTTCACCAACCTCATCCCAACAGGTTGGTGTACGACATCTCTTTCCATATAACGCTTCATATGATGCCATCTGAATACTCGAATGGAAGCTATTGTTATAGGAAAATTCTACCAGTGGTAAATATTGATCCCACATACCCTGAAAGTCAAGTGAGCAAGATCTCAACATGTCTTCTAGGGTTTGAATAGTCCGTTCTGATTGTCCATCTGTCTGAGGGTGGTAAGCAGTGCTCAAATGAAGTTCAGTATCCAGGGATTTCTGAAGACTTTTCCAAAATCTTGAAGTAAAATGGGGATCACGATCAGAAACAATCGATAGGGGTACTCCATGATGTCTCACAACTTCATTAATGTATAGTCTTGCTAGAAGTTCCAGGGGTAAATCTTCTCTTATAGCAAGAAAATGTGCTGACTTGGTAAGACGATCAACAATAACCCATATTTCATCGTTCCTTCTAGGAGTCTTTGGTAGCCCCATGACAAATTCCATCGTAATATTGTCCCATTTCCACTCCAGTATGGGAAGAGGTTGCATGACTCCTCTAGGCTGTTGCCTTCCAGCTTTCACTTGTTGACAAACCATACATCTTGACACAAAATCAGCAATCTCCCTCTTCATGTTGTCCAACCAAAAATGTTCCTTCAAATCTCTATACATTTTGGTGCTCCCAGGGTGTATAGAGAAATTGGAACTATGAGCATCATCCAGCAATTCCCTTTTTAGATCAGGTAAATCGGGAACACAAATCTCTTCCCGAATTTCAAAATTCCATCTTCATACACAAAGTCTCTCAGTCTCCCATCATTCACAGCATTAATCTTCTTTTTAAATTCTTCATCATCGGTTTGAGTATTCTTAATCCTTTCTATTAAAGATGGTTTGGCAACCATTTGAAAAAGAAATGATGTTTCGTCTTCCCTGGTTATTCCCATGTCCATCTTCACTAGATCCATGAAAATTGGATCCCTCTCAATTCTCATATTGTTCAAAACTCCGTGGTCTTTTCTACTCAAAGCATCTGCAACCATGTTTGCTTTCCCCGGGTGGTAGTGTATCGTACAATCATAATCCTTGAGTAATTCAAGCCATCTCCTTTGCCTCATGTTGAGTTCTTTTTGTGAGAAAATATACTTCAAACTCTTGTGATCAGTATAAATCTCACATTTTTCACCATAGAGGTAGTGTATCCATATCTTCAAAGCAAATATCACAGCTGTTAACTCAAGATCATGAGTAGGATAGTTTTTTTCATGAATTTTCAACTGTCGTGATGCATAGGCAATAACTCTATCATTCTGCATAAGGACACAACCAAGTCCTTTCTTTGATGCATCACTATAAATAAAGAACCCATCATTCCCTGATGGTAGAGTCAATATAGGAGCATTGAATAATATTATCTTCAGTTCTTCGAAACATTCTTCACACTCTTTTGTCCAAACAAATTTAACCCCTTTACGTGTGAGCTTCGTTAATGGGTTAGCCAATCGGGAAAAATGCTGGACGAAACGTCGATAATAACCTGCCAAACCAATAAAACTACGTACCTCAGTTATACTCGTAGGTGCTGGCCATTCTTGGATTGCCTTTGTCTTAGAAGGATCAACAGAGATTCCATCTTTAGAGACAATATGGCCAAGAAAAGAAATATCCTGAAGCCAGAATTCACGCTTTCTAAACTTCCCATATAATTCATGCCTCCTCAGAGTCTTCAAGATAATGCGCAAGTGATTTTCATGATCTTCGTAGGTTTTGGAGTATACCAAGATATCATCAATAAATACCACCACAAATTCATCGAGATACTCCATGAAAACTCTATTCATCAGATCCATGAATACAGAGGGTGCATTAGTCAATCCAAACGGCATTACAGTAAACTCGTAATGCCCGTACCTGGTTCGAAATGCTGTCTTCGGAATGTCTTCCTTCTTCACACACAACTGATGGTATCCATATCGAAGGTCAATCTTTGAAAAGTATTGAGCTTCATGCTGTTGGTCAAATAAATCATCAATACGAGGTAGGGGATACTTGTTCTTTATCGTTATAGCATTGATCTCCCTGTAGTCGATACATAACCTCATAGATCCATCTTTCTTTTTAACAAAAAGAACATGGGCTCCCCATGGAGAAACACTAGGGCGAATAAATCCCTTATTACTCAATTCCTCTAGTTGTTTCTTTAGTTCGACTAATTCTACAGTGGCCATTCTATAAGGGGTCTTCGATATAGGACTTGATCCAGGAATCAAATCAATGGAAAACTCAACTTCTCGTTCTAGAGGATGTCCAGGTAAATCTTCCGGAAATACATCTACAAATTCTTTCACAACAGGTACATCCTCTATTTGAACATTCCTTTCCTCACCGACAGATATTTCATTCTCTTTCTCCCCAATAATTGAATTAAGTTGAGCTACTGGGGGTGGATCTAAATAAGAATTAGGTGGTGACGATTCTGCTCTAAAAATAAGGTGTTCCTTATCATTATCATCAAGAATCATAACCTCTTTATTCTTACAATAAATTTTCGCATCATAGTCTGAAAGCCAGTCCATACCGAGGATTATATCAAACTCAATCATAGGTATGACGATGAGATCAGCAGATAAAGAAAATTTATGTGCTCTAACGGGGACTGATTCACAAAACTTTGTTGCAATGATACTTCCCTTAGGAGTTTTAACTGAAAACTCCCTTATTAAATCAAATTGGAAATATCTAATTTTATTATCAAACTGGGAAGATTTGAAACAATGCGATGATCCAGAATCAAATAATGCATTTGCTAAACTTGAGGAAACCATTAAATTACCTGCCACCACGTCTTTCGGATCTTCTACCTTAGCAGTAGTGATAGCATAATCCTGGCCTTGATCCCTTGGCCTTTTCTAAGGTATGTTATCCTGACGCTTAGGACATTCATTTGCATAATGCCCCATCTCCCTGCAATTGTAGCACTGAACGTTGGTAGCTTCCTTCTTCCCCTTGCAATCACGAGCTTGGTGGCCTTTTTCACCACACTTGTAACAGACTCCCATTCCCTTCAAGCATGTACCAGGGTGTTTCTTCCCGCATTTACCATATGATGGATATTCAACCTTTCCCTTCTTCCCCTTATTTCCATTCCCAGATTGATCAGCAGGTCTCTTCTTCTCTTGCTTTGCTTTAAAGTCATAAGACTTAGAGAATTCCTTTTCGGTCTTGATAGCACATGAGACAATGTCTTCGTACGATGAAAAGGATTGTGAGACTAATGCTCGACGGAGAAATGGTTTTAACCCATCAATGAAACGATCGATCTTACTTCTTTGGTTACGTATATAATCACCAGCATACCTTGCTAACCTTGTAAAGTTAGCCTCATACTTTGCGACATTCTCATCCTCCTTCTGTCTCAGACTTAGAAATTGCCTTTCCATATCTACTCGATGGTCGCGAGGGAAGTATTTTTATAAAAACAGATATTTGAACTCCCTCCATTCCATATTTGATACTTAATCATCTTCCTTAATGTTTTGAATCAATGACCACCATTGATCAGCATCTCCAGTGAGGCGGTAAACTGCCATGATAACTTTTTCCCTTTCACTGCTCCCCAAAGCCTGAAATATTTTCTCTAGGGAATTTATCCATTGCTCAGCTACTAAGGGATTTTTACTCCCATTGAACGTTGGTGGTTGTTGCCTCATGAATCGATCTATCATTGATCCTCCACGCTGCGGATCAGGGTGCTCCATACGGGTAAGGTTATTATTCATAACTTGAGTAAGTTGTCCCAGTATGGTGATTAGCTGATCGGCACCAGTTGCATCACCAGCCCCACAATAATTATCTTGAGCAGGAGGGCAATCCCTACATGGAGTACGTGCATTGATACAGTTTCCATTTCTTCCACTAGGCGCCATTTCTAAACAATGGCATAAACTAGATCAGTTTATGAATCAAAATACATAATCCCATACTTATAAAACACATAACATAAATTGAACTATTTATGGATATAATCCATAATCATAAAAATGTCTCCTTTGAGGATGTATATACTCATAAACCCTTCATAATGGTTTGTAAAGAAAATGAGAATTATCCTAAGCATATCCCCCGGGAGTGTCGTAACCAAGAGTGCAGCAAGGCCCGTTGTCGTGCACCGGTTCCCATTCGAGTCTAGCTCAAAGCGGTGTTTTCGGGTTTTACCCCTAGGTACATCTATGCCAGAGCCGCCTCTACCTGCTCGTATCCAGACAGGGATGTATTGCTCGGAAAACTCAAAAAATCTTTACAATACCAAAATTCTAGGAAGTTCTTCTATACTAATCCTCAAAGTTCATCTTAGGTCTACGTGCTCTAATCAGAGTTTATCTAAATCTAGCTTCCAAGGTTTGTACTAAACTTCCTCTGATACCAACTGTAACGCCCCGACCCCAGTTACCCAGAGTCGGTGCATTAATTACATAACATTGGCATGATCACAAGAAAGATCAAATCTCGAAAGACCGATTGGTTTAGTAGCCTTGGAAACACTAGATATATTCATAAGTTTTACATTACATCTTAAAACGAAAAACTACAACAACAACATATTGTCTCCACAATCCACCCTCATATCCCCACATAATATCCCTGCAGGTCATTCATAACTTACTTCTTCACTTCCTGGGAAAAATAAAACATAGAAAAGGGGTGAGCTCAAATGCCCAGTAAGGATAACAATATAGCGGAAACGTTCATAAATAAGAATAATCATTTAAGGCAATGTATAACTAAAACAAAAGCCTTTCAAACTTGAACTTTAAACATAGTATGGCATAAATAAAATGAAATAATTCCATTTACTTATTCACATGGATATTCTACTAATCAAATAATCACATGCAAAATCACTAACCACTTTCATAATGTTGGAATGCATAATGCCAGACTATCATAACCACATAGCCAAGGTCTCGTGCCAAGACTACAAATAAGATTTTGTTCAGGCCTTGTGCCAAGACACTAGTTTGTCTCATGAGACCTACCGATGCACCGAGGAGCTATAGCGGGCTCCACCCGTCACATATTAAGTCCAATGCATTCCCATATGAAAAGGTTTAAACATAACATAAACATTCGTATTAAAACTAGCATACGAAATGTCAATACTTTCACCATAAACTATGAATGGTATAAAAATAGCACATCCACAGTCAAACATATCACAAAACCTTCAATACAATATAGAAGTTTTGTATCATAATAAATCAACTTCAAATAATCTTAAAATCCATCAAAGGATGTTGACATAGATGAAATCAAAATTCATTTTAATGAAATACCTCTTTTTATTTTAAAATCATTTAAGATCCATATAAAATAAAACATTTTATTTTAAAATACTCTTATAAGCTTGTAAGGGAAGATTTGACGATTTTATAACGGCGGAAAATAACCACACCCGCCGTATAAGTTAAAAAAAATGTTCTTATCTTAATTTTGTCGAAAAGGTTAAAAAGCACCTTGTTTGAAAAACGACGGAAAGATTCCCTTATAAACCTCTTATAAAAAGTCAAACAAGGGTATAAATGACATTAGCCCATATTCTTTTAAATATTAAAAATGTTTTGAAATACATTTTGAAGAAACATGGATGTGGATGATAACGAGATCCCAGTAAATTATTACGTATAAACAACCTCGGATAATGAAGAGATTGTGAAATAACCCTTACCTTGTACTTTTCCTTGGTTGGGGTAGGTTAACCTCCTGTATAATGGTGAAATAATTGTTATTAAATTATAAAAGAATCATATACATTAATATGATATCATATATGATCTTTTAATATTGATTTGATAATAATATCTTAGTATTATCGTTGTTTCGGGTGTTAACTTACTTGTTTTATTTTATATGTTTTGTTACGTAAGCCAAGTTTGTAATGGATAGTTTGTATATTATTCATATCCAGAATGATATCATGTCCTTAAACATCATTTTTAAATCATCAAATGATAATTATACTTGAATGGATACGATGGAGAATGAATCTTATCGCGTTTGTGGAGACGGTAGTCCGTACGTACGCACGAGCGACAATATCATTCTTTTGATATTAAAATAATATATAAATGGATGTTATATCATATATACAGAATAATTAACATGTTATATTTATTATTTACATGAGTTGCACATCATTATTATACCCATCAAAATAATAATATATTGAATAACAATTACACCACGACGTGGAGACGGTAAGCCGTACGTACGCACGTATGGTGACATGTTATTCAAAGGGTGGATAGAATACTGAATATGGTTGTACCATATTTATAATAACATCACATTATATGTGAGATACTAGAGTTATTATTTTAGAATGGTAAGAACAATGAAAGAAGAAGTGGAAGAAGAAAGGAACTTGAAAAGGGGTGGTGAAAACATTACATCTTCTTCGGGTTCTTCCTTTTGATTTGATCAAAAGGGATCCTTAGGTTGTCTTTATGATCAATCTATGGCCTCTAGGTTGTAGTGAGGGAAGTTGGGAGAGTATTTGGGCAGGTTTTGGACGAGCCAAGTGGCTAGAGAGGTGTGAGGAATGAGTATAAGTGGTCTCCTTTTATAAGGGAGAGGAGGGGATCTTTAGGAAAGAGTGAAAGTATTACTTTATAATATATTTATATTCGGTTTATAATGGTCCAAAAATCATTGAGGTCGAAGATAAGATGACTCATTTTCTAAATAACATCAACCAATAATAATTGTACAGGTTTTAGATAATATTTTAATCATTATAATCTTATTTATTTAAATGATTTATTAATGAGGTAAACATTGCATCATTATTGTGTCATTAATAATTTAAATTATTTGATTTCTAAAAATTATAAATAAAATATCATTATGTAGGAAATCTCTTTATCTTTCTAATGAATATTTATAATCGAAAATCCAACATGTATAACCCTATGTAAAAATTGTTCTTCTAAAAGATGTAAGCTTATGCCATTTTTATTTTTATTTTAACATTATTAATATAATGTGTCCCTACCACATACAAGTGGCTTTAAGGGGTCCCCAAATCGACCCAAGGATTCCCATGGTCGGGTATGTGTCCACCAATAAGGTTAGGACACGTTTTAGGGTAATTTTGTATTATTATAATATTATTTTTTAACCCTTATTTACCGAATTTACCTTTTAACCATGGTAAATAAAATATTTACCGCAGTAATTATTGAAAATGTGTAAAAATAAAAGTTACCTATTTACATAATTTGGACATCCTCATTCCAAATATTTAATCCATTTTTCCAAATTCAAAACACAGAAGTGGCAGAAATTAATTTAAAATTAATTCCCGTTGTTAAAATAAAAAGCGTGTTTTTAAGAGATAATAACTATCAAAAGATTGACACTTGTTTATGTCTGGTTTAATTGTGAAATTATGTCCAATGACAAACATTAAATTAAATGGTAAAAATATATTCTCAATATACTTTAAAACCACTCAAATTCATAATTTATCAATATTAATTATTTTGATTAAAAAAGTTGATTTTAATTAAAATTTAGTAATTTTCACTATTCATCAAAATATAAAAGTTATCCGAAAAGTACCAAAATTTCACCCTAGGCTAATTTCAATATTCCGAAACCAAAAATGAAGTCCATTTTCAAATATAAAATATATATGATTTCAAAAATTAGGTATTACTATTCACAACGGCTAGTTTAATTAGTTGTGGTGTGTGTTAGAACTCGAGGTTGTGTATAACACACGCTATCGCATTATTCGAAGGGAAACGTACCTCGGAAGCTTGGGGTGTTACATGTGGTAGCTGATGGAACTTGATAGATATAAAATCATGAGATGAACTATTGTACCAATGATCTTGTGTTATATGTAGTTATTCATGCACTCCAAACATGTCATCATAACCTCTCTAGGTAATGGTTTACTGTATATTCTGGTGATAAAATCCTAAGGTAAATTTTCAATTTGATGTATTTGAATTAGAGATAGGGATATAAGGTGGATTATCCCTAAAAATTTGATTTCTATATTTCTTATACTATTGGAAAATATAATTCGGTCACTCATGTCATGAGCCTGAAATTATTTACACAAGTAGGAAAGAAATTGGTAAAAGAGTGATCTTTGATGAATTTCATTGTAAAGATGAGTTTGGGAATAGATGAAGTTGGGGGATAAGATGTCTGGATGTTATGAAGGAAAAATAATAATTTTATCAGTGGGATTAGATCTAGTATATGTATACCCCCAAGTTCCAGATCATTTGTAAATCATTTATGGATGGGAGACCTCGAGTGAGTGTTCTCAGTTTCCTAGTGGCACTTTTGGTTTTCAAAATAGGTTTCTTATTTAATTTTACCTAATACTAGAGTTGGTGGGTAGTGGAAACATCTCTTGGTAATATGTTAACCTAGGTAATACCATGATGTACCATGTTTGGATAGAACGGTACTGGTGGCCTGGTATGATATGGTCAATTGTAGAATTTGTATTGTGATGTATTAATAATCCTTGAATTAATGTAGAAAGTCATATATGTTCTATTTTATCACATCCCTTACCCATTCTAGTATGATAATGGGGTGAGTATCCCATTAATATCATAATTTCATTACCATGGACTCCAAGTGGGAGGGATACAATTTGGGTAATTATTTATTGACTTATGAATCAGTCATATCATACCATGAATGTAGATGATGAAGGTGGAACATCTTGGGGAGTTGTATATCTGAGATATTTTGAGACTTCATGGTGTTTCATCTTTAGTTGTTCCTAATAGGGACATATGGTTCACATCAAATTTTTGGAATGGTGAACATGAGGTGATTGGTTCCCTGTTGAAAATATTTACACCATATCATCTGAATATGAATGGACAGAAAGATAGAGCTATCCATGTTCTTTTTGATATGATCTGGGAGTGTGTGAATGAGTTCAGTTTTTCTTGGGAAATTATTTACCTCCAGTGAAGTTTTACTTTATTAATAGTCATCAGACCTTGATAAAAATTGTTCCCTTCAAGGCCTTGTATGGGTGGCCAAGTATATTTCCACTATGCTGTCTAGAGTTGTGAAAGTGATCCTTGATTGTGAATAGTCTCATTCAAGAAATGATGGGGATGGTGTAGTTGATTGAGATGATAATTGACATGGTATTGAGTCATTATAAATACTATGAAAAATATATTCATCGACTACTAGAGCTTGAGTTTAGTGCTATGATCTTTCATATAGTTTAACCTTACATGGGAAATCTTTAGTTGAGTAACTAGGTTATGTGGGAACTGAGTGTTGTGCCCCCTATGATCTCATTAAATTACTTGGAAATGTGGCCTATTGGTTAGAGTTACCATCTTTTTTGACTTCCATACAAGACATGTTTCTTGTTTCCCAGCGGGGTAGGTATCAACCAGATCCTTCCCATGTGATATAAATATAGGATGTTGATAATGAGAACAATATAACTATTGTTTAGAAACGATTTACGATTATGGAACACCTAGATAAGGTTCTGTATGGTAAAATCATTCATATAGTCTATGTATTGGGGTTATGCAGATAAGATAACCACGAGACATGGGAGTGATAATTACTGATGAGGGAATAATGGAATTAACTTTTTGGGAGTTAAATATCTTCCAGACTATATGAGGATAGAAAAAATTAATGGTGGAGAGATTATAACACCCCATTACCTTCAATTAGGTATGCATTGTATTTTATTTATGCTTTCCCTTTTTATATGGGTGCATAAAGGATTCTTAGAAATAGAGATCCTTATTTGGGGAATTTATTTGAATGTTTAGGGATTTTTTTTGAATTAATGTATTTCAAGAATAAAATTTTAAATTGATTTATTTTGGGTTGGGTAATCCTTGGTAAAATAGATCATTATTTTTTGTTCATTGGATTTCTATAAAAAAATATGTTGAGTAATAAAAAATGGATATAGTCAAATCATTAAAGTATTACATTACATGAATATGTTATCAGGTAGATGTAGTGAATCTTATATATTACCTAGAAAATTTACACTCCATGAAACCTCGATCAGGATTCAATTCATTCTTAGGCTATGCCTTTTTTAGAAAAAAAATTATTAGATGATATTTCACACTATGAAATGGATTCATGAAATGAATTCTCTAAATCCACTATTTTAAAGAATCTTCCACACAAGAATCATTTTTAATAATATTTATTGGGATTCCATGAAAACCCTATATAGATTTTGTGTAGTTTTGTGCAATCTCTCTCTATCCTAACCATTAATTTTGAAATTTGATTCTTATGGTGGTAGTACTACATATTCATGGTAAGTGGTCTATCTATTTCTTCATTTCTTGATGTCATGGTGTTTGTGTTAGTTTCACATTTGTTTTAAATTTACAATTTCTTATTTTTTTTCAATTAACCCTTTTCAGTTTCATATCAGTCTTTTTCTTTTGAAGTTTGATCCATGGTTTTTTGATCTCTACTGGGGAAGGAAGATAAGAGTCAATTATTATTGAGTTATGTGTGTCTATAAAAGTGTTTATAATTAATGAATTTCTATATGTTGTTGTGGATCCCTTTGGGTTGTTCATGGATAAGTATTTTATTTCATTGAAAATGTATTTCTATTAATTGTGAAAATTGATTTCAGAAATGGTTATAGACAAAAAAAGAACATTGGGAACCTTGAGTGCATCAGGAAATGAACATAGGTGACCCTAATGTGTATGAGATAACTAGGGGTTAATTTAGCGATATTCATAAGCTGTGGAAGGACTTGATAATGTTTATAACCATCTTATTCCATGTTAAGGCTTATAATATATCCAGTACATATTACCATAGGCTTAGCCCAAATTTTGTGCATTTTATTTTATATTTGGATTATCGCATGATGGTTTATTTCATAGATATTTTATAAAATGTTTAGTATACTTATTTTCCCGTAGAAAAATAGTAATTTTGAAGAATGTTTTTATTTATGAAAATGATTTATATACTAGATTTATCTTTAATGATGTAACATCTGAATTATTAATATAAAAAGGTTTATATATTCTTTGGTTATATCCTACCATGCTCTAGTATCCCACCCTACATTTTCCTTTTGGTGGTAGTAGACTTTGTTTTGTAAGACATTGGGAAGGATAATGAAATTTTGTAGGATATTAGGTTCCCTTTTAATCATTCACCTTAATAGTGGGATGCATTTTTTTTACTGAATGGATACATGGAGAATTTTTTTAGTTTGGCTTGATTTATTTTTCTAGTTTGGATAGTTTCACTAGATATTGTGTATATCATGGAAATATATTTCATATTTCATCATAGTAATTTGAGACTTGTGGTTGTTTTTTGTATCTCACCAAATAGAGAACCACCTTGCTTTGCTTATCTAGTTGACCCAAACTGGATCATTTCCAAAAACCCTTAATATGTCTTCACATGGAATTATATATATATATATATGGGATTGATATAGATGTATCCACTAATCATTTATGTCTTTCTGAATTTTACCCTGGATCCAATCATTTAGAAAATAGAATTCATATGACTCATGAAACCATGGTGGATGGTTATTCTGGCATGATCAATAAATAAAGATTCATTTGAGTGTTCCAATACCTAAAAGCTATTATCAATATAATCTATATAAAGAAGAATAATTGGTATATCAAATATTCATCAATTTTAATGAGCTTGAAAATAATTTTCCAAAGATTGAATTTTCAATTATAATCATAGAACTATTGATAAATGAAATAATATTATTTAAGAGCCTCTCATTTATAGAAATATATTCTATGTATAACCATATTTGAATAGCACATGAGAAAAAATAGGCTATCATTTTCAAGATTTCAAAAGGGGTATATTTTAAAAGGGTAGTTCCTTTTGTCTTAAAGAATAATTTTTTTTTAAAAATGAATGTTCAATGAGATATTTTATCATTATCTTCATAGGAATGACTATGGAATGTTTTGTGTATGTTATGGTGGTCAATTACCAATGGAACAACAATCGTCATTATGATCAAGAGATATTTATCGACAAACTAATATAATATAGCATTATGTTGAGCCCCTTGAAATATGATTTTGAGGAAACATTAGGTATGTGACTTGTAATTATAGTATTCTATCATGATATATTCAATTACCCCAAGAATACCAAAGATATCTTTAGCATTCCACCTCCTCATAATAATAATGGATTAGAAGGGATTCAGGGATGCCTTAACTTTATTAAATTATTCTTAGAAAACCGTGAAGGAATATTCCTTCCAATTTTCATGCTCATCAATAATGGAATCAACTATCAGTGGGAAAATCTTGTCTTGATTATTTCAATAATCTTAAGAAATATCTCTTGATCCCCCCCAGTATTAATGCCTTTAAAAAGATAAAATACAATCATTTTATATACAGAAGCCATGCATCGATCATTGGGTAAATTTATCTCGAATAAAAATGATGTAGGAAAAGAAAATGACTTCATCTATATTTTAAATTCCATGTTTCCACTAATAATTAATATTATAAAATTAGATAGAATTGAATCATGTTGATATTCAATGTCCACAAATTTAGACACAACCTATAGGATCTTGAGGACCATATAGTGTCTCCCATTATCATAACCAAATATATCCTCAATAATTCAATTTTGATAGTATGTTTAGTGTAGTATTAGGTAAAATTTCAATTAATTCAAATTTATTTCAATATACATAAATTATTTAATAGGGAATTTCTCATAACGTTTCCTAAGGAACATCCCATCATCGAAGAATCAATAGTTTGTAGTAACTCAAGGGGATGATGGATGAGATTAACATGAATGTAGAGAGAGTGAAACATTGGGTATGAATGCGTAATCATAAAAGTGTCTGGATGAGTTTGATTGACTAAATAAGTGTATATTGAACATGTATCATAACATGGAAATCCATCAAAACCATGTTTCATGATGATTCAAACTAGAATGATTTCCTCCATTTGTTTCACTAGGGAGTGAATGAATTCTTTCTCAGAGCACCAATTATAATAGGAAATAAACCTACAAGGGTTGATCCAATTTTATAAGGAAACTATTCCATAAACAAATTCCATTCTAATGGTGATTATTCACTAATTATAGTGAATGTAAAATGAATCATGCTAGGATTGAATTAAATATTTCTAAAGAAGTAATTTTCATTATACTAAAATTGATTCACCATTATCCCAACTATATAATATTAATATATGTTGAACATGTTTATTATTTATTAATTTACACTATATGGTGTCATATCCTTACTATAAGATATAAAAAATTTGTTGTAAACATTTTAGTCACATGACTTTATATGTTATAGAAGATATATCTTAGTCACATAAAAATAAACTACATGAAAAATTTCCCACCACAATAAGTTGATTCCCTTTTTGGATATTTAAATTCTAATATCATGTGATTAGAATGAAAAAATATAATTTTCCAACATATTTTTACTTCTCATACCGAGTATAGATCACATAAGATTAGAGTTATAAGTTGATTCCTCCATTTAGCATGATTAAAATCACATTGGTTAAAAATGGGGCGTGATATGATTCACTATAGAGGACCACAAACTACATTGAGTGGCATACAATATCTAGTAAAATTTACTTACATAATAGAAAAAACATTGTAAGATTAATTTATCTTAAATCTCTTCCCAAGACATCAAATTCCCTCACTACTACAATAGATCCCGGTCTGCATATAGGACCCTTTAATAATTATGAGTGGATTTATTCTTTTCTATACCTGATACATTGCAATGTATAGATTTATATCATTTCAAAAATCATAAATTGATATAAAATACATGTTTTCCCTAATTATAAGTTAGATAAATTAAAGTAATTTTACATCAAGATCTACATGAGGCATGGTTCCTATCTCCATATGAAATTTAGTGATGCTCGGATCTTCTATTCTAGCCCCTTCTTTTATTTACATCAATAAAAATTACCCATATCCAACATATGAGGGAGATCTATAATGGACTGAAACTTTTTTTTATTTTTCAAAGAAGTCACTTTTAGGTTAATGAGAACTAAACAATCAAAGGGAAGAAGAAGAAAATTGAATCATAAGTGGGACAGGCTTGGAACCACACCCAAGTCCATACCTGCCCAACAGAGAAACAGACAACAACAACCAAAATCACTTTGAAGCAAAGTGAGAAATAGAGAAAACAGCCAGCCAAACCGACCCTCCAAATGTCATGGACACAGTACTTAGGACCAGACCTGTTGAAATGCACCACAGGATTTTCAGAGCCATCTAGAACCACGCCACGAAACCAAAATAGCACCCCACCAGATCTAACTTCACTCAAGCCAACAACACAATCCAAAACGTCATGAAATCCATAACACCCAACTAAGATGGGGTCGTGCGTGAATGAGGATGAGGAAATGGCAGAGGAAACCAAGGAGAAGCATGACCATCTGGGAACACCAAAAGGAAGAAACACAGAACAAAATAGAATGAAGGGAGAATCCAACTGGTGAGGAGAAACACCACCGACACTGATCATTCCTATGTCTGCCATCCGCGACTGCGTACTATCCCAGTAGTCGAAGACGACCCTACAACATTCCAACTCACATGAAACCCAACTCTCGGCACTAAAACAAGACCCAGGAAAACCAAAAAATCACATGAGTGGAGCAGGATGAGCCGGTGCCACAAACTCAGCCCAGGTCGAACCGCCGTCATCTGTGTATGCGCCAGCGAGTGTTCCACATTGCGACTGCCCACAAACTTCTAGGCGATGATCCTGTGCATTCCAGAGGATGCTGACTCACCTGTGCACAAATCAAAACAACCCCAAAAATTCAAAAACTTGAAGCAATCCCATGCAATCAAGCATCAAGACCAACACGTCACCTCTGATTTCCAAATCCCACATGATCCCTCAGCATCGATGCCGATTTGGAGACACGAACCGGAGAAGAAGCTATCAGACATCACAGATCATGGAGGAGAGAATATAGTGGTCATGCATGCCATCCATAGAGGTTGAGAAATGGAGAATCTTCGTTGACATGTCTCCCAAGAAAGACGGTGCCGATAGAGGAACCAATAGTGATAGGGGGACCATGCGACGACAGAAACCCTAGCCACCCAAATAAGCTCTCCCGAGAGCTACATCACACCCTCCGCTTGTTCATATAATGGAAAATAATATACTCTATGAATTACGTGTTTCTTGATTCTTGTCTTCATAAGAAACATATAATAGACTATATATGCTATCAAAGACCCAGTAACGATTTCCCACCAAATCCTCACTCAATACTAGCTTTGAAATCAATTAGTTCGGGTCTATTTTCCTTTCATTGGTCAAACACTAAGATAAAACTAATAATATTTTCACATGATCCAAATCTATGCATAACCCCTAATATCCTTTTCCCATTTTATAACATTAATGTACAAAAATACAGATTACCCACAATATGGAGTTGAGCTACAAAATATTTGGTCCATAATATATGACTTAGTCTACTTAGAAAGTTGTATTTTTATAGCCTAATTCTTTATATGATTTTCATATACATGTGATGGTGACACACATAGGTTTTTCTCTAGACACAAATCATGAAAAAATTCCCCTTTCTCGATTTTACATCATAATACATATAGCTTACCCAATAAGATAATAACAACATGTATCTTGACTCCTATAATTTTATGAAATGAAACGATGTCCAAATCATAAATTTAGGACCTATCCATGAGTCACCATCTATCTAAACTACTTTCAAGGAGATTATACTAATCATGGAATGTCTGGGTCTAATATTCCTCCATCACCCTTCCGAAACAATTTGTGTTCATTTATTATATATTAATATTTGAGTTTCATGTATTTCCAAAAACATTTCATAGGTATCCATAATAATTTTATTAAACTAAAAAGGAAGGTCCTACTTAACTATGAATACATTCTCCTTAAAAGAAAAATAAATTGAGCAGTGAAATTTCATATCTCTTGTTCTTTATAGTTTGACCAATATTAAGGGGAGTAGTCTTTTGGGTTTAAAATAACTACTTTATTTTTCCTTCATTCTATGAATGATATATCATTTTACCAGTGTATTATTCCTCACCAACATTCCACGATAATGAAAAAAACATATTATAATCAAAAGGAAAATTTTAATTGATAATGAACACAAACCCATGATATTTGTTTATATGTTCTTTCAATATAGTTGACTAACTAAAGGCATATTCAACCTGTGGTTAATGACCCATAATCTCCCAACACCCTAACACTATTGTAATAGATCACTTAATTAGAATACGGTGAGTATAAATCCTCGATATATGTGTCTAGTATGATGAACCATGATTCAAAATTCATGATTTATGATTTAACCAATCATTAATCCAATAATTCATGTCTATTTGATACTCTATATATTTCAGATTCATTTATCATGTTCCCATTAAAACTAGGGATACACCATCTTATACATGATCCTTTTGAATATTTTTTTTCATATTACCATAAAAAAAATTATGAATTGGTTTGAGATTATTTTCATGAATCTAA
Organism: Viscum album; assembly: GCA_963277665.1. Classification (NCBI taxonomy): domain Eukaryota; kingdom Viridiplantae; phylum Streptophyta; class Magnoliopsida; order Santalales; family Viscaceae; genus Viscum; species Viscum album. The sequence continues at coordinate 1,540,481,386 of OY728161.1, read as the reverse complement.
ATTACCCTTACCTCTTATAGTATTATTAAGTGTTGTTCACCCCCATTCAATTCATTTTTTATCATTCCCTTGAAAGTATTTCCAAAAGAAATTTTCAATATTATTTGGCCATAAACACCAACCTTCATTAGTCTAACATTTATGACTACATATTATATATGGAATAAACCACTATACATTCAATGTTGGAATCCTTAAAACAGATGATTGAATAAGAAATAATACTTAAATAACTAGATATAAACTGTTAATTTATTTCTAAAAATTTATCATTATAAATTAAATAGTAAAAATTTGTTATGTTAAAACCACATAAAGGGAGACCTAAAAATTTCTTGGTTTATCCCCATTATGGATAACCCATTAGAGTCCAAGTAAAACATTAGGGTGATAATATAACAAAATAAAAATTATTCTTGGTGCATTATATGACCACATTTAAAATTTTGATATTGTTTCTAATTCCCTTTCCCTAAAAATATTTTAGAGAATTTTTTTGAGGTATTAATTCAAAAAATCAAGTCAAATATTTAATTTTATTACATCATGGTATTTAAACCATTTTCAACATTGGAATCCTCATTTTAAAATTCACATTTTTATTTATTATCATATGTATAATACCTGAGCATTCATCTAAATGGAAAAAGTCTGGTGTTACAATGATTTTATTTTATACTAATCCCATATGTGTTCTAGGGAAGGGAGGAAATAATTCATCTAAATATACTAAATTTGGTGTTATATTGATTGTATATCTATTTATACACATTCATGATCCGTGCCTCCTAGAATAAAATATTGACTGATGTTTTTGGGAATCAAAATTAACTTATTTTGTTCATATTAACTATTCTATTGGATTCATGTTACATTGATATTTTCATTTAAAGGATCAGAAGTTATTTTCAAATGATAATAATATTAGTATAAGAAATAAAATACTTGAAAAATATATTTTGATGAAATTTATTTCCAATCTACAAAATTTTTAGAGGAAAATTTTTATAGGATAGATAATTTATTTTCTAAAAGTAAAACACTAAAAAAGGATATTAATATAATTCTGAATTTATTTTTTCAATTTCAAGGAATCGTCAATTTTATAATGAATCTCTTCTAGCTCTATAGCCTCAACAACTTAAAAAAGGATAATATTTTTTGTTCTAATGGAAACAAAAATTATCCACACATATGGAATTATTCATGAATCCACTAAAAATAAACATACTTATATTTGGTATCATTTAAATATGGTTAGGAATGAAAAAAGATGGATTAATTGTCAATTTGATGTTTATATTTCATTGTTTGTTTGGTATAATGATATATTTATTAAAAAATTAATTCATGGTGGTCGATAGATTGTTCCAATAATATTTTATTAGAATATTTTAATGAATGTTTTTCCACTATATCATCTTTGAATTATCTCCTTCATGGTATGATGGACAATGTGATAATCAAGTCAACTATATCCCATAATTGTAAACATACTTTAGAGGATATTTAGTTGCGAGGAAAATTTTTCTAGAGGATTATATGATTCTAAACTCTATATGTCCAACCCGAAAAAACAATTAGTGACATAGAGGGCACTCTTAGCATTATGGATTGATTTGAAGGTAGTCATTAGAGGTGAAGTGAATATATGGACTAGCTTGTGAAGTGAGGGCTCAGGTACAACACCCTATAAAAATTTATGTCTTGTACATTCACATACATTGGTGATCTCCATTATCTGAGATGTTAGGAAAACAAAATCATAAATTTTGGGGATACATGTGTCTATAATAGGATAAAACAACTATAATATGTTAGTTATAAGAAATAAAAAGAGAAAATTTATGATATGATAAGTTAATCTCACCAATTGGAGAATTTACTACCTCACCTATTGTCTTCTGAACTATAGGCATGCATGATAGGTCCCTTAGTAGAGGAACCCAAACTGGGACTCGGGAATCTTCCTTCATCTATATAGTCATTTAATATAATTCAATTTCATGGGTATTTATATACCTTAAAATATTAATAGTCTCAAAATGGACCTATGATATAGGTAATCTTATGTTGTCACCATCAGGATCGATGCATGGGTGTTTTTTAGTTATTAGTAGAGTTTTAGATAGAATTCATGAATACTAATTTCTCAAACCATATTCAGTAAATTAGTGAACTCTCTTATAATCAGTGGATGAATGATTTAATAGATATTTAAAATTTAAAGGGCCATACATTATGATTTAAAACACATGGTTTATGACCAATGAACATAGATCAATTTCTAATTTCATCTCTCTCTAGGCTTGGGTAACCTCTTTTAAGTTAGTTCTCCCATGTGGTAAAATATCTCCTTAGGCAGTTCACAGTCCCATATGTGGACCTTTGGCTTAATCATTCACTAATATATGAGTGGGTTATAGAATAATTGGATTTGACTACTATTTCATTATATGAATTTATACCTTTATATATTTCATATCTAACAGTATATAAGAAAATTAACATCAATAATTAGTACTATATAGTATGGAGATCATATGACATACCACCTAGTCTAGGATATGTTTGAGATATTATTAGTATAACATGATTCTTTGTTTGGATATAACATATTTCGTTTTCCTTTACAAATTTAGTTTATTTTTGATTCAAAATCACTATATCATTACTTCATGGAGGGGCTCATAGACTCTGATTTGTGGATCATGGGACAACATATAAAAAATTATTACATTAATAGAGTCATTATATTGACCCAAACATTTGTAATCATGTATAAATCTTACATTTTGATTTGGAATTGATATGTTTCACCATAATGATTACTTTTACCCTCCTAGTAAACCTCCCATGATGGTAGTTTTAAATTAGTAACAATTAGTGGTGGAGGAGGAATGAACACCCCTTTATGGATGGTTATTAAATCCTTTATATATTCAAGCATAAAAGAGGAAACTTCATATTAATTTATATATTTAGTAGGAGTGATAAAATTTTCCTTTCTACCATTAATTTAATACTCCATATTGGGTATGTAAAAGATCATTCTCTTGGACTCCTAAAATAATAAACACTTGTGAAATTCCAGGTTATACCAACACTTACTTGTCAATAGTTTGAAAAAGTCATTGGGATAAAGAATCTATACCAACAGTTCTAGTAAACCATTGGTATAGGGTATTATATATTGGTTTTTCCCAAAGGTTTAAGAAAACCATTGGGAAAGAAAAATATTACTTACAGTTTTTATTAATAGTAGAGAAAAAAGACACCCAATTTAGGGATCCCTCCAAACTTTTCATCCTATGTGAACCATCCCCGACATCCGCCTCCTGAACCCCTCCTTCCATCCCCAATCTAGATCTCCTCCTAGCCTCTTATTCCACCTCCAAACCACCCTCCCACTCCTCCGGCGACATTACCCTTCCCCTATCAGATCCCTCTTTAATGATGACATCCCCCTCCCCTCTTGGCTGCTAGCGACGTTCCCCCCTCCCCTCTTGTCTCCGTCTGCTGGTGACATCCCCCTCCCCTCTTGGCTCAATATCATTCGACGACATCCCTCGACCCCCTCTCCGGTCGTTCATGAGACCCCCCATGGCCAAATACCCTACGGGACGTCCCCCTCTCTTGGATCTCTCTCCTCCCTCCAGGGTTCTTGATCGGTACTTCCAGGTAAGAATTAGTATTCTTTTCTAAAAATCGAGGCAAAAAGGAATGCAAAGTTAGTTTCATAGTTAGGATAAAAATTTATATTAGTCGTTAATTTTATAGTGTTTTGGGTAGTAACCAACTCATGGTGTGGTTAATTATTTGGTAAATTGTAAATTTATTCAAAATAGAGTCTTCTAGAAATGCAGGGCTATGATTCACATGTTTAATTCAATTCATTCTAACAATGAATTCAATAAAAAGTTCACGATTTTTTAAAAACCTCATATTTTACCCTATAGACTCCTATTAGACCATATATTGTGTTGGATTTTTTTGTTAATCATGATATATATGTGTTGAGGTTGTATTTCCATTAAGATGTGCAATGATGTGGGTTAATTAGAGGTGAGTGATGCTATATGAGATTTTATGGGTTATTATGAGGAGTTTCTTTCCCTTTAATTTATTAGTTAATAAAACATAATTTGGTGCTGCATATATTATGTATTTGGAATTGGTAAAGTAAAATGTTGATCTCGGATTTCCAAGTTGGTTATTTGGATAGTATTCACTAACAAAAGAGGGTATATCTCTATAGACTATGGGTGTATTTTCCAATTGAACAATGTATTTATTAAATTGACCATGAAATACACATTTCCCACAATACGGAAGCACCACATAAATCATAGATAGACACTACACACCACAAGACACCCATGGGAGACTCCCCTTGACATATACGGATAGTTAAGGGGCCATTAACTTAGGAACTAATGTCGATTGGAACTCAAGCCTTGAGAAATTCCAATTTTTGGTAGAAAAGATAAAAACACCTTTATTCTTAGTATATTATAATGAAATTAATTAAACCCTCATGACCAAGTTGGCTATCAGGTTTATGGACCGGTGCCCAACCATGTTTAAGAGTAGGATCAACTACTAATCATTGATTGTGGTCCATATGAGGTTTTTTCCACGGTGAAGAGGGTTATGTGAACAATATTTAACAAAAGTATTATCACATAAGTGCATATTAAATTGCTAAGTGTACTAGTATGGTGTTTCCAGCAACATGATATATAAAGAACATAAAGAAAAATGAAGAGATTTTTAAATGGAGCTGTTTCCCCCTTGCTTGCAGGAACATGATTTGATCCATGTGGCATTGTGGTTCTTATTTATTGGGCGGTGACATGTATATACACATGATACATGTAGGTTTTATTTAGTTTTTATTTTATTTTATTTATCACATTGGACACTTAGGTATTTTAATTCTTTCTACGGATAGAGGGTAGTGATGTTATCTTGACTTGTTGATGTAGATCACTTGTATACTATAATATCATGAGGTTGGAGTGTGAGGAAACATTGAAAGCTATAGTATCTTTGGGGTCTTCCATGAGATGGAATTTTTTTTCTAAAAAATTGTGTGGGAACATTTCAAGAGTATGTTGGAGTCATGAAATAACCCCAAGTGTCTCCATGAGATAGCATAAATAACCCCAAGTGTCTCCAAGTGTCTCCATACATCGTATCATCCTCACATGGGTTAGACACTCACCCAATACTATCAAACATATCCTAGTCTATCCTCTTAGTCACATAGTCTAGACTCATCTCTCGTGGATTATCCCATGCCTCGATGCACATCTCAACATCCAACTAGACATATAGGATTATTCATCTCATGATTGTCCTAGTCACAAAATAACACCATGTCAAAGCCATCTACATTATATTCTCAATAATCTGATCAAGAACCTCATAAATATTATGTATTATAACCCATCCCCACTAACCAGGTTCTATCCTATGCTAAATTACACCATGCCTTTTGAATTTTATAATGCCATTCTGTCCGAAAATACCCAATAACCAGACCAGCATCTCATCTTTCATCTCTTTAGTTGAAATTGTGAATAATTAAATGGAGTAAAACCTTTCATTATACATTTTATATACTCAGAGGGACCGTTACACTCTAAGAACCTACCAATATTCCAATCCATCCTCACAAGTTTTTCCTCATCAAATGCTAGAGGTACAATTTCCACACCTATCACTACAAGATCCAATCCTCTTAGGAATATTTTACTTGATATAAATCCTCATCTAGTCCATACACATATCATCACAATTTTAATAAATATGTTAGACCATTGATATCCCAATAGATATCTTATCCACTTGAACACCTAGTGATAGGGTGATTTTATTTACATAAAATCACTAAAGAATATTCTCTAAACCTATGTGGATTGTGAACACCATATCTATAGGTCAACTATGTTAGTCTATTTCCTTTCATTTACCATCCTTAGAGTCTGGGAATCCCAAGGAACATAATTATAATCAATTCCTTGGCAATCAATGACAAAATAATTATGTTAGTGTTTAAGGGTCTACAGAGTCTCTTAATACTTTCTTTATATAGGAAGATATACTTAATAAATTTGATGATTAAAGTAAGAAAACACCCTACTTACTTGATGACTTTATGTGAGGTTTCTTAGTTGACTAACTCACACATTTCCTCTTTTATTTATTCTTTGAGGTATGTTATTCGGAAGGGGATAGAATTTGATGAGTCGGAGGTGGCACCATTGGTGGTATACATCCCTTGCATTGTCAGACCACAAATCAGATTCATATGAACAACATGCATAAACCATAGAGATATGTTCGAGGATTTCATCTATTATATAGTTATAATATAGCCATCAATCGTGACCTAAATAGATAATTAATTTGTAAATAACTCATTGAATCTTATCTTGTAATATCAAATTATTTTTGGCTCTGTAACTAAAAACACCAATGCCCAGTATTCACCAAGGGTCAATCTACATCCCTTACATGGATAGACTATATAGTCATCATTTAGGAAAATATCACCATATGATCCATAATACCATCAATTAGAAATAATATTTTGGTTCAAATATATAGAATAATTCCAATAAATTATATTAGAAACAACCATATAGGGTTTTTAAAATTAAACTGTTGAGTCCTCATCGTTAGTGACATCAATCACATTAAAGCGCATAAATGTCAGCTGAACCCTACATTACAAGAATTATTTATGTGGATAGGCCTCATTCCAACAGGATAAGATCTAAAACAATAAACAATAACACAAAATACATGTATCACTTTAAAATAAATATCTCACCAGTAAACATAAAAACCATGAATAATAAAACATCATCCCTTGTATCGAACAAAACAAAACAAAGTTGAAACTCGGGCCAAATTGATTATATACAATTAATAAGTAGAGTAATTGTTAATTAATAGGAATGTACTATTGGATAGTATCATTTTGAAACATTGATCAGTGTCCCCTTTTCTTACAGGAACATGATTGGACCCATGGGGTGTTGTGGTTCATATATGTTGGCCAGTGACATGTATAGTCACAAAATACATGTATGTTTTAGTAAAGTTTTTATTTTATTTTATTTATTGCATCAGACACATTGATCTTTGAATACTTTCTGTGGATAGAGGGGAGTTATATTCTACAAATGGGGAAAGATGGAGTTCAGACTGATTCAGTCCATTGGCTTTGATATGAGGTAATATTCTATGGTTACTACTTGTCTCAGACCTCTTGTATTTAGGGCTTTAGTGTTTTTACTCCATATTATGGTTTTGGTAGGGCGTTGGATCATTTCAACTTGGTTCTGGTGGATTTGGTTCTTCGCTTCCAATCTTGGTAAGGATTTACTGCCATTGGTTGGTTTATCACAAGTTCTGTAGTGTCCTTCATGTGTTCTAAGGTTCTTAATATCTTTTGTGTAGGGCGTTGATCCCTACTCGTTGGTTTCGAGTCGCCAATTAAGGGAGACTCACCTGTGTGTTCATAGGTAAGTAATTATATGTACCTGGGTTCCCCCGTTACGTGTATAGTCACCCATGATAGTGATTATTCATGTATGGGGCTAGGTGTGCCCATATATATATATATATAAATGCAAACACATGTGAGTTAAGACTGGTATATGCATATAAGTATATGTGCAAGGATCACCTTGCACATGCTCATGGACATGCAGGTGTGTGCATAAGGGCTAGGTGTCCTAGCATGTGTGAGAAGGTTCATATGCCCAGTGGAGGAGCAGTAACTTTTAGTTAGAAATCTCCAGGAGCTGAAGTGGACGGCTTGGTTCCACATTGAGGTAGAGTCCCTCTCATAGCCTCTTTTAATTTAATAATTATTTAAATTGATTTTAGATTCCTTCATAATTATTCTTAATTATATTTAATTGCATATCTTGAATAAGTGTTCTTTAATATAATTATTTCATTTGATAAATAAAGTCGTGTTTTTATAATAAAACACGTCCAATGGAGGTGCACTCTTTGTGAAACCTCATAGTGATAGTTATGTTGATCTAGTTACTTAACTTATTGCATTTGATTTGTCCTGAATTATTTTTAGAATAAATGTTAAATATAATTAAATAAATTGCGTGATAAATAAATGCAATGATTTTATAATAAAACCCATCCAACAGAGGAGCGAAGTCTTCAAAACAAACGAGTAGTGATTGTTGTTTGTATCATGTTTATATTTGGTTTGAGTATTCCATATTCCTCCAATTGGTGTTTGTTTTGTGGATAGTTAGTTTTTGTTTTCTGTGAATAATTTAAATTATATTATCAAACTCGTTTAGCACAAATGACATTGCCCGAGTACGCATATGCCTTGATCATGACACTTTACTTTTCACCATTTGAATATAATAAATGAAATTTCCATGTTTAGGTGAAGTGAATGAATTTGTAAAAGGTTTGTGTAGGGTGTATGATTCTTTTACGTTGTTTCGTTTCCCTTTAGACGTTGTGTCATTGTGCCACTCACAAAAACCTTTTGGAAATCCCTTGTTATAGCATATTAAATAGTTTATTTGTTATATCATGTTCGTTGTGACCTTATCTTATGGAGAAACCCATTTGGGGTGTTTTCCTAGCCTCTTGGCCACCCCTTTGGGTGTTTACCAGAGCCTATATTTCTAAAAATAGTCATGGTGTCATTTTCTAACACCTATCAGGCTTTTGGTTCTCCCACCATAAGCTTCATGTTACCCCACCAATTCAAATGATTTAGTGCTTACTCTTTAGAATATTCATATTGAAACATTTCTCCCATGTTCTGATGAGAATAATTACAGATGGGATACACACTAAAGGCATTCTGCTCACTGTGGTGGACCTGTGTATTGGAAAGCTCAGTTTTTTGGTGTATCTGGATTTTGTGGTGGAGAAAAATGGACAAGTGTTCATAGTGTCTGATGTTTTGAATGGAATATTGCATAAAGTAGTGTTGTTTCATGCCTCAGTGTGAAGGGAAAATGAATTTTGTTTGGAAACACAATTAAAAATTGATTTTTGATGTTCTAAGGTTTTGGATTTTAAAATGAAATATTGAATGTTTTTTTATGCCACAGATATTAAATTGGAGGTTTGAAATCATGCCAATGTTATGGAAAATTTGGATAATTAAAAAGGGGGTATTCTCGCAAGATATTTGGATACTTTAAGTGGTGGATTTTAAAGGAGATATTTGTAGATTATGTGGATTTATAGTTAATAGTTTTTAATGGATGATGATTGAAAACATGAATAAGTTAAAGGAAATCTACAATGATTGTTCATGGAGTCTTATTCAGTATATTTATTTGAATTTAAAAACATGTTATTTTCATGAACACTTCAAGAAAAAAGAGAATATTATAAAATCTTGGTGTGATCTACAACATTCATAGTTGTGCATGAGAACAACCAGCACACACACACACACAGAAATATATATATATTTATATATATTTCATTAGTTCTTAATGATAAGGCACTACAAGAAAACCTCCTCTTAGCTGCAGTTTTTTTTCATATAGCGGCGGTTTACAGAAACTGCCGCTAAACTACGCTTCGGCAATCTATTAGCAGCAGTTTAATGCATTTCACGGCGGTCAAAGAAAAGCGTCGTAGTACCTCATTTCGCGGCGATTTTTTTTAAATTTAGCATTGGTTTTACAAGCTATTTAATTATCAGCGGCTATAATTGCCGTGAAATTCAGACGTGTCATGCGCCTGCTTAGCGGCGGTTAAAACCGCCTCTAATTCCAGCGTGATTTCACGGCGGTTTTAACCTCCACTAAGTGTATTGCCGATTACATTTAGCCGCGGTTAAAACCGCCACGAAATTCTGACCTAAAAAAAAATAGCATTTCTGCTTATACTGCACCACTACCCTGAAAAACAAACCAAACAAGAATTCTAAGAAAAATAAAATTCTTAACAACAATTACATGGCCAATTCTTCTTGTAACTAATATGCGAAACATCATTTAATAACATCAAAGGGGCCATGCATTAACATACAACATATCAACTTCTACAGAAAGACATATGGGATTCTCAAACATCAACGAGGCATGATATATCAACTATCACTACTAATATGGGAAACATAATTTCATAACCTTTTCATCACCAAAATACATCACCTCAACCCCAGAGACATTTAGCATCCTCGGACAGAATAGAGAATCAAGAATTTTGGTAGTATTCTGATGCTTATAAAGCTAAAAATGATCACCTATCCAAAAAAATAATAATTTAAAAGTGTCCCTAATTTGATAAGTTATATTACCCTGTTGAAAATGTCCACGATGATGATAAAAATAAGAAAGTTTTGGAATGGATTGGTTGAGAGGTTTCCCTTATACCATTCATGCTTCTATAACCAACATGAAGACCCAGATTCCCAAATGTGAATCCCCAACAGAGAAGAGCCCTCCATTTAAAAACATGGCCAAGTATCTTGCTAACCAAAGACTTAGGGATACATGTAGTCTCACCTGATAGCCCCATGAGGCATACTCTCTAGCTTCTAGAGTAGGGAAAAATGATCCCATGACTTTTCAAACTTGTCGAGAAGGGCATATATGAGGGCGTACGATAGATGTCTGAGCCCCACTTCCATAAAAGAATATATTAATCAAATCATAGAATTAAATAATCAAATGCAAGTACAAATACTTTTTCTACCTCTCCTTTACAATGGAAATAATGTCACCTTCTATGGTTTGAGTCTATTTTTTCCATCCTAAACATTATCAATGGGAAGGAATTCATCATATGTTTCCACTAATAGAAGTATTCCCCCAAGCTTTAAAATATTTCATAGGCCAATTTCTACCTCACCATGGGCTAGATAGATAGTTTTGGTGTAACACCCCGAGATTTTATGAAAAATATTCTTTTAATTTCATTAATTTCTTGTGTTGTATTCTACACCAAGATTACCTTGCGCTATACGCAACACCGTATTAGCTTGCAGTATACGCAACACTATTCTTGGATTGTGTTACACACAATTTTGATAGAAGTTATTCTACGAAACATTGAGTGTATATATATATATATATTCAATGTATAAATAAAATATGGTTGGATTCTGTTATACGCAACAACAAAGGAGTTGTGCACTACACGCAACCCTGACTTGGCTTGCATTACACGCAATCGCGACCTTCCTCGATAGCGTCTGTTGTAGGCAATACCGGGTTTTACTAAACAACGATATATTATTATAATATTGTTATGAACTAGCCGTTATGAATAGTGTTAACTAAATTTTGAATTTTATAACATTATTATTCTTATTACACATTTCTAGAATATGGTATAAGAACAAAATAAATTTTTCGGGTAAAATAAGTATTTTTAAAAAAAATGCAGTTTTGCCGCCTTTTGATGGCGTACCCACATTAAATCTACTTTTTGACATGTTTATAAGTTCAAAATAAAATTCTTCTTTTGAATCAGGATATAAAAAATTACATTAGATAAAGTTTTGATATTTTTCTGATAACTATCATATTTTAATGAATAGTAAAAACACGCTATATTTTAAATAAAAACAACTTTTTTCATCGTAATATCTTATGTGGTTAAATTATAATATTGAATGGTTTTAAAGTATAAATAGAATATATTTTTACCATTTAATATAATGTATGTCATTAGCATTGATTTTACCTTGAATTCGTAGGTTAAAACAATTCAATCTTTTGCAATGTTTTAAAGAAAAACCCGTTTTCTTTCGACAACGAGATTAATTTTAATTTAATTTCTGCATCTTTTTTGTATTAAATTTGGAAAAATGGATTCCATATTTGGAATCAGTGGGTCCAAATTATGTTAATAAGCTATTTTATTTTTGGGCATTGTTAATAGTAACTACGGTAAATTTTATTTACTATAGTTAAAGGTAAATCGGGTAATTAAGGGTAAATATAAGATTATAAAATTACCCTAAAACTTGGAAAAATCCTATTGGATGGCTAAAAGTAGACCCATATAACCTAAGGTTCTGATTAGATCCATTTTATGGACTTTTTTCCATGAAAATAATTTTATTATTATTAAAACCAAAGAATGTGACAACATGTCACTTTCTTAAATCTTATAAGTATAATAATTATAATTTAGTGATAAACTTCATGAAACATCAAACATGAAGAGTCTACAGAAAGATAATACAATTATCTACATCATAGGAATTTATTTAGAATTTTTAGGGACTAAATAATTATCATTTATTATGACACAAAGATGATCCAGTAATTGTCTTATTGACATAATTGATGTTATAAATGCCCAAATAAATGTAATTTGAGACTTTTTATGACTTATATTAATTTTCTAGGTTACTATGACATTTTATTGTTGATATAAGTAACTTGGTTCGAACTTATCATTCTATTATGAATTTCATAAAAATCATGTAGCAAATAGTGTCAAAGTTGACATAAATTAGTTTTTAAAACAAATATTATATTATTAATTGTTATTTAATTCCTAAAAATCTAAGTTTGGCCAAATGACTTAGATAAAGATATATATATTAATAGTAAAAAACTTTGGGTTCGTTTGGCTTGATATAGTAAGTTTATTAACCTTATAGTGTAAGAAAACAAGAAGACACGGTAAAAGTTAAATTATCTAACTTAAAGTTAAATCTAAATGATAAGGTTAAAATTGATACCTAAACGTGTCTAAATTCTATCTAATGAGAGTATTTAGACCCATCCCCACCTTATCTTAGAAATATATCAATTTGGAGCTATTTAAAACCGAACGTGACTTTATAATAAAATAATATTTTTAGTTTTCCCAAAGGTGCCCCTCTCCTCCCTTATAAAAGGGCACCTCATCCCTCTCCTCCTCACACAAATTTGAGCATTCAAGATCGTCAAACCCCTGCCTTAATCTTTTCTCCACTTCCCTAGTATCATCCTAGAGGTCCTGGCTTCTTCAAATACCATCCTTAGTTCTTTAAGTGGGGGTTAAGAAAATGCGCGTCAAAAAGAGGTAATATCCATTACCGATATTTTTCAATTTCTTTCTTCTTAAACTTCTTCTTCTTTAGTTTTTTCATTATAAAGTAATAACATCAGTATTTCTTATATACTGATATGTTATTATAATTATTAAAAAACTCTAATTAACCTTCTATCCATCCTACGGAAAAAGGAAATCACCGCGCGTGCGTACGTACGGAATACCGTCTCCACTCCGTGGTGTAATCTATTTTCCGCCACCACCTTAATTGGATGGGTATAATGGTGTAATGAGTAACTATATATGATTATTATAAAGTTATATTGATACTTAAATAGTATACATACACTTTAACACAAGTTCACGATCATGAGAACGATATCATCGCTCGTGCGTACGTACGGACTACCGTCTCCACGACGCGATGAGATTCATTCTCCACATTAACCATTAATGAATGATTATAAAGTATATATAATGAATAATAATGAAATATATGACATGTTAAATCTACTGTATTTATGTATATATATATGTATGTCATCTACTTTCTTCCATTCAAGACAATAAGGAAAGGAAAACATCGTTCATGCGTACGTACGGACTACTGTCTCCATGAACGATGTGTTTCATTTCATTTATCTATCTATTATATATATATATACTGAATATATATGATATTTAAATCATGTTTTATATTCTATAAGTAATTAAAGCATTATATAAGTAATAATAATGTCAAGAACAACAAGTCCAAACACCTACGATAAATGAAACGATTTTACCCAAAACGCTTCTTTAACATGAAATTTACAAAAGAACGAGTAATATAAAGTCATAAGTGAACCATATATGATATTATAACAATGAATATGATTCTGTAATAAGTTAATGACATTATTTAAATCATTATACAGGAGGTTCAGATACATACAAAGCATATCAGACATAAGGTAAGGGAAATATCACAATCTCATTTTTATACGAGATTGTTTATACTTTGGTATTTACTGGGGTTATTTCTATCATCCATGTCCATGTTTTATAAAAGTGTTTTCATGTATGTTTAAATTCATTTTTACCCATTTTGACTTTTACCACAAGGTATGTAAGGAATCTTTCTTTTGTTTATGTTACGAGGTACTTTTTGACTTTTCCGACAAAAGTACGAAAAATGTTTTTTTAACTTATACGACATGAATGGATTTTTAAAACATTATTTCCAAGAAGCTTCCTTTTAAATTTTTCATGTTTATTTTTAATCAAATTCTTTTAGTTTAAAATTTTATGACAATTTAAGAAAGGAAAAATGCTTTTGAAGTAAAAAGAATATTTTCCTCAAGAATGGAGTTCAAGAGTTTTATCAAAATAATTTTCCATCTAAGATAATAAAGGGTTCTGTCTCTATCCCTATTATTACATTGATTTGATTATGTTGTGATGGAAATATTTTTATGAATTCCTTTGTCTTATATGAATTGTTTTATGATGTCAGGATGTTTAAGATTCCCATTTTTATTACATGGGTTATGCTATGATGTATGGTTTATGATTTTGTGGCACACATAAGAATGGTATCATTCTGAGATGGGTGGGACCTATACCTCCCTTCAATGCATTGGGTAAAGATTATATATCTCATGAGATAGACATGGCTGGAATGGTAGGTTATACCGGTTCAGTGAAACAGGACTGAAATGAGGGTGACTAGGTTTAGAAATGGTCTTTGTCCACTAAGATAGTCTTGGTAATGAGTCTTGACTAACAAGAAATGATTCTCTATGATTATGTGTGTATGCCACAAAGATTCATGTTTTAAGTTATGATTATTGGGATTACATTTCACTAATATGATTTATCCCATGTTATGAAATTATGATCTCTTTTGCAGGTTATGATTTCCAAAAGATATGTTCTTATGAATATGACGTGATTGATATTTCTTTTGTTTACCCTTACTGAGCATTTGAGGTCACCCTTTTTTGTTTTCGTTTCCCCAGGACATAAAATAAAGGATTTAGGTTTTAAAAAAAGAAGATCTTTATGGGATATGTTGAAGATCTTTCACCACGATTAGAAGATTATATTCCAAGTTTCCAAAGACACTAAACTATTACGGTCCTTGTGTGTCTATTTTTCTTATGTATTAAGTATTCGGTAAAAGTAATGTAATGTCCATGTACGTCAAGCTTTGGGTCTCTACAGTTGGTATCAGAGGAAAGGTTTAGTCAACCTTTGGAAACTAGGATGTGAGAACGTTAGTGAGATCCCTAGAGATATTTCTAAGGTATGTCTAGGGATTTCACTAAGGATAAGTATACGTATAGGATATAGTCCTAGAACTATGGTAACGATCTTAGAATTTAACCTAAGATGTTAGATATTAAGGGTACTCCCCCTTTATTATGTTGTTTTCCGTAGCATGATTTTTGCCTCTCACACTATTATTTTTGGGTTTTAGACGATGGCTGGAACCCGAAGGAACCGTGTTGATCACTCTAATGGACAATGCAATGATTGTCCTCCTGAACAAACAAATTATATGGGAGATGGAGTGCAAAATATTATTTCTATACTTACACAAGCTATGAATCATTCTAGACTTCCAAATGAGCAGAGAAGGGAACAATATTCTATTGAGTCCTTCATGAGGCAACGTCCACCTTCTTTCAGTGGGTCTTCCGATCCACTTGTTGCTGAACAATGGATTAGTACCACTGAAAATATATTTTCAGTTCTTCAATGTTCTGAACATGATAAAGTCATCTTAGCAGTATATCGTTTGGAAGGTAAAGCTGATAAATGGTGGAATCTTATCAAGAATACGAGGCCAAGAGATGAAATTGAGTCCATGGAATGGGACGAGTTCAAGAACTTGTTTTTCAGTAAGTACTTCCCTCGTATTCTTCGAACAAAGATGGAAAAGGAATTTCTTGAGCTAAAGCAGAAGGATGATGAATCTGTTGGTATATACGAGGCGAATTTTACAAGACTTACAAGGTATGCATCTGGCATTATCATACAACCTGAAAGTAAAGTTGATCAATTTTTCAGTGTCTTAAAACCAAGTCTTCGAAGTGCATTATCTATAAGAGACTTCAGTAGCTATGAAGAAATTGTGCGTTGTGCTATCAAGGTTGAAATGGAAGTTGGTGTTACATATCCATCTCATGGTTTTGACAAGAAACGAAAGATGGAGTTCAAGGAGAAATCTCAGAATAATGGTGAAAAGAAGATGAATGTTTCCTTATGCACAAAGTGTGGAAAGAAGCATGGTGGAGATTGTCTTAAAGGGACTAGAAAATTTTTTAAGTGTTGAAAAGAAGGTCATCGAGCAGCTGAGTGTCGAAGTAATGGAAAAAGGGTTTTTAATGATGTGAATAAAGAAAACACTGTAGATAACACACCACAAACACTTAAATGCTTCAAGTTCAAGGAAATGGGGCATTATGCTAATAAATTCCCTAATCCAAGGGTTAGTGATGATCGACATGGGAAACCGTAAGTCACATGCGATCACTATTGGTGATGTTGAATATGACAACGATGTGGTGGAATGATTAAGTGTTTATGTAATGGGATTCCAAAATAATGTCATATCATGGAGTATTGGAATATTTATGTATTGGTCTAATGTGGTAATCAAAGTGATTGAGATATTTTTGGAAATAAGATGATATGCGCATAATGAAGGGAAAACGAGAAAATGAAATATTTAACAGTATTCATGAGCTCATGATTGATATAAGGACTAAGTGATATCATGGTTTGAGTATATATAATTTTGAGGATTTTGGTATATTGAAAGTGTTAACTTTTAACTGCATTCATGTTTTCACTATGGTTCAATGGGTATTCATTTTTTCAAGAGAATACATGATTAAGGTATTCACATGATTGGAATGTGACCAACAATATATATATATATGGGGGATAAATGATGGTATTCACATGCTTGGTTGATGACATTTCAAGTAATCGTTTTCTTTATACTATGAGATTGGACCGAAGTATTTTAGATAAGCCTAAATATTGGAATGGATTATGTTGGACATATGCTAAGTATTGTTTAAGGATAGAACTTTTTTTGATATTACTGATGGGATTTTATAGTAATGTAGTTTTAGAAAAAGGACAACCTGCAGGATGGGTGACAGCCCATCGTGTCGGACAAGGCTGTGGGAATCGAACCCACAACCGAAGTGCGACTGGCCTTTATCACCTACCACTGTCCTATAGGAAGTCCCTGTTTAGTATAAACTAGTTTTATTATATTAAGTAGTATAAGTCCATTTTAGGAACTATATAAGATTAATCTCACTATAGATGGAATTATGTATTTTTGATAACTTTTCTAACCTTTTGTTTGAGACAGATGAAATGGCCCATCATTCTATCACATGATCTACTAACACATCACGAATGAAAAATTCAACTTCATTTCTTTAAAAGATGAAGTAGAAATTGTCCAAAGAACGACCAACGGTGAGACTGTACCAAAATCACGAAAGTATTTCTTCTAATTATAACTTCATCAAATTTAGGGAAATGATCTTGAAAACCAAAAATGTTGTCCTAGTGATCTTATATCTGATGAATCAGATGGTACCCTTGATCGTCACAAATTTATGGCTTTGCGATTGTGGGCTTTTTCATAGCCATGTTTGTAACGCCCCGACCCTAATTACCTAGAGTCGGTGCATTATTACATAACATTGGAATGATCACGAGAAAGATCAAGTCTCGAAAGACCGATTAGTTTAGTAGCCTCGGAATAACTACACACATCCATAAATTTTTACATTACATCAAAAAAAACATCTTGTCTTCATATTCCCTCATACTATCCCTGCAGGTCATTCATAAATTACTTCTTCATAATCCTGGGAAAAATAAAACATTGAAAGGGGTGAGCTCGGATGCTCAGTAAGGATAACATTATAGCAGAAGCTTTCATAAATAAGCATAAACACTTAAGGCAATTTATAACTAAAACAAAAGCCTTTTAAATTTGAACTTCATCATAAAATGGAAAAGGTAAAATGAAATAATTCCATTTACTTACTCACATGGATATTCTACTAGTCGAATGATAACATGCAATATCAATAACCACTTTCATAATGATGGAATGCATAATGCCAGACTATCATAACCACATAGCCAAGGCCTCGTGCCAAGACTACAAATAAGATTTTGCCAAGGCCTTGTGCCAAGACACTAGTTTGTCTCATGAGACCTACCGATGCATCGAGGAGCTATAGCGGGCTCCACCCGTCACTTATTAAGTCCAATTCATTCCTCATATGAATAGGTTTAAGCATAAAATAAACATTCGTATTAAAACTAGCATACGAAATGTCAATACTTTAAGCACAAACCATGAATGGTATAAAAATAGAACATCCACAGTCAAACATAACTAATTTGATACAATATGGAAGATTGTATTGTATCACATTAACCTCAATCATGAATAATGAAGGATGTTGACATAGATGAAAATAATCATCAAAACTATTTGAGGGAAATATCCCCCTTTTCTTGAAATCATTTAAAAGTCACACTATTTGTCAAGAAGCCATTTAAAAATAGATTTTTGAATCAAAGTGTCCCATACCACTTTGAAACTTTGAAAAGGAGTTTTAATTTTAAAACTTTAATGTCCATATAAATAAATCCTTAAAACCATTTTTAAAACATGGACATTAATGAGCAAGATTTAGAAGAATAAGTTTTTAAAACATTTTAAAATGGTATTTTGGTTAGAGATTCTAACCAAAAGAGAGACACTTGAGTACAAATAATTGAGGTAATCAAAACTTTGTAATATCATGAGAATAAAGGGATTCATGATATACTATGTCAAAGTACATTATATACACCACATAAAAGTGATTTGGTGTATATCAACAAAGAAGTCCCAATTGAATGTAAATTGAGATGACATCTCTCATAAAGGCCGTATCCTTAGGTTAAGGATAAATCAACGACATAATTATGTGTGAAAAATATAAATACACTAAATATGATTTAATATTCAGTGCAAAACAATCGAAGGATATTCAAACATATTCTCGTAGAAACAACACCAACGAATTGGATGTTTAACTCAACAAATGGTGAAAGAGTTAAAATTACTCTTATCAAATTCATATTAATGATTTGAGAATTATCAATAGAGTGATTATGTGTATCAAAAGTATATCCACGGGAAGGGGAGTGGAAATTATGACATAATCAAATGAATAGTGATTCCACACATAATCTTGGAGTAATATAATCAATGAAATATGCGTAAAGCCGAATGAGTGGAAATTGAAATGTCAAATTCCTTTATCGATTTGGTAAATTACGAAACATACAACTATGAAAGAAGGATCATACCATGACTATGTAAGTACCCATAAATTAATGTATATTACACAATGAATACAATCATGGGAAGTACACATACACCACATGTAATAATTAAGTGGTGAACAATGGAATTCTCACGAAATTAAGAGTGAGATAAGAAACTCCTTACCACGTTAATCAACTGAGTCGTATGGACAAAAGTTAATAACCACCAAATGATTTATAGAATAACATTAATATAAAGAGAATCATGATAATATATATCAAATGGCCGTACACAATACACCACTTTCAATAATTTAGTGGCGAACAATGGAAATCTCACGGAATTGAAAGTGAGATAAGAAAATCCCATACTTTGTACTTTTTCCTTTGTCGATGGTAGGTTTACCTCCTGTATAATGGTTAAATAATTGTTATTGAATAATACAAGAATAATTTACTTTAATATGATATCATATATGATCTTTTAACATTGATTTGTTAATAATATCTTAGAATTATCGTCATTTTGGGTGTTAACGGGTTCATTTTACTTTATATTCTTTGTTATGTGAGCCATATTCGTTATTAATGGGATGTATATTATTCATATCCAGAATGATATCAAGTCCTTAGATACTATTTTTAAATCATCAAATTATAATTATATTTGAATGGATCTGATGGACAATGAATCTCATCGCGTTCGTGGAGACGGTAGTCCGTACGTACGCACGAACGCTACTTCCATTTAATTTTTCATTTTAAAAGAATTGAATCCAAATGATACATAGGTATATTATTATTCCAGTATAATATTATATTTTATATATGTTACTTATGTTCATTAACACCATTCTTTATACGTTCCATGTGTGGTATGAACGAGTCATATTATTTTAAGGGGGCGGTAGTCCGCACTTCCTCAAATGAAATTATCGTATGTATATACAACATGAAACGAATAATGGTATGAAATAAATTGGAATTACAGAAGATTATATATAAAATATGTATTATTAATATCACACTTAATTACAGTTCCATCATAATGGCCACCATGAGAGGCGGTAAGATGTATTTGAACAATCATCGTTTCGTGAGGCGTTAGTTTGCCATTCACAGAAACATTATGTTCATCATCCATTAGATGGAGGTGTGTGTATGTGTAGTTCGAATAATTCTTATAAAAACATCCTAGTATATTTAGGATACTTTTCTTTGTTACAAAAGAAAGGAAATAAAAAGAGTTTGGGGGTTGGAGAAGCAAAATAAATGAAAATAATTTAAGAGAAATCGTTACCTTTAATTTAGGTAACTCACTTTGGTTGGAACCAAATGACTTCTTTAAATGCTTTATGCCTAAGGGGAAGCTTCAAGGAGGAGGAGAGGGATGTGGGGAGCCTATTTGGGCAGGGTTTGGACGAGCCAAGTGGCTTGAGAGGTGTGAGGAATGAGTAGAAGTGGTCTCCTTTTCTAAGGGAGAGGAGGGGCTCTTTAGGAAAGAGTGAAAGTATTACTTTATAATATAATTATATTCGGTTTATAATGGTCCAAAAATCATTGAGGTCGAAGATAAGATGACTCATATTCTAAATAAAATCAACCAATAAGAATTGGACAGGTTTTAGATAATATTTTAATCATTATAATCTTATTTATTTAAATGACTTATTAATGAGGTAAACATTGTATCATTATTGTGTCATTAATAATTTAACTTATTTGATGTCTAAAAATTATAAATAAAATATAATTATGTATTAAATCTTTTTAGCTTTCTAATGAATATTTATAATCAAAAATTCAACATGTATAACCCTATGTAAAAATTGTTCTTCTAAAAGATGTAAGCTTATGCCATTTTTATTTTTATTTTAACTTTATTAATATAATGTGTCCCTACCACATACAAGTGGCTCCAAGGGGTCCCCAAATCGACCCAAGGATGCCCATGGTTGGGTATGTGTCCACCAATAAGGTTAGGACACGTTTTAGGGTAATTTTGTATTATTATAATATTATATTTTAACCCTTATTTACCGGATTTACCCTTTAACCATGGTAAATAAAATATTTACCGGAGTAATTATTCAAAATGTGTAAAAATAAAAGTTACCTATTTACATAATTTGGACATCCTGATTAAAAATATGTAATCCATTTTTCCAAATTCAAAACACAGAAGTGGTAGAAATTAATTTAAAATTAATTCCCGTTGTTAAAATAAAAAGCGTGTTTTTAAGAGATAATAACTATCAAAAGATTGACACTTGTTTATGTCTGGTTTAATTGTGAAATTATTTACAATGACAAACATTAAATTAAATGGTAAAAATATATTCTAAATATACTTTAAAACCACTCAAATTCATAATTTATCAATATTAATTATTTTGATTAAATAAGTTGTTTTTAATTAAAATTTAGTAATTTTCACTATTCATCAAAATATAAAAGTTATCCGAAAAGTACCAAAATTTCACCCTAGGCTAATTTCGATATTCCAAATCCAAAAATGAAGTCCATTTTGAAATATAAAATATATATGATTTCAAAAATTAGGTATTACTATTCACAATGTCTAGTTTAATTAGTTGTGGTGTGTGTTAGAACTCGAGGTTGCGTACAACACACGCTAGCGTGCCGTGGAAGCTTGGGATGTTTCATTTTAAATTTTTGATGTCCCCATTTAGTCAAAAAGTTTAAAATATAGTATTCTAAAAAGGGTTCACTATTAAAATTTCATAAAATTGCAATACTAAAAATGAATTTGTTCTTACATTATGTCTAAGAAACTCATAATATGGATTCTAAAATTAGAAGGATTATATAAAGTTTAAAATTTAGTTAACACTATTCATAACCTCTTTTGAACAGCTTGTTTGGTAAGTCATGGTGCGATTGAACTTGGTGTTGCGTGTAGTGAAAGTTATTGAATTATTTTGAAGAAATAACACACTATAAAATCTTGGGGTGTTACATTCTTCACTCCTTCAAAAAATTGCGTCCTCGCAATTTGAAATTGTTCTTTGAAAATAAAAGGTTGAAAATAGAAAATATCTTTGTGGGAAAACCCACATTGGAAATTGTGTTACTAAAATTTAGTCTTAATATGAGGAAAAGAGAAGTGAAAGGATCACCACCAAATTATGATCTCTATTAGGAGAATATTGGTGACAATTAGAGACATATAATTGGAGGAAAAATGTAAATATTTATAGGTAGTGATTGAGGTCATCAATCACAAACAAGTATAAAATTGAGGTCCTTAAACTAATCAATCTATGATGATTTGATGTACCATCGGTTCAACAAAATATAGGGTATTGGGATAACATATTTTTGACGTTTCAAAATATCTTAGTTGAAATCCCACATCGAAAAATGAATTAATGAGGCCTCTATTTAAAATAAAGAGTGGAAAGTATGAAGATTACTGAAAATAACACATACTAGGGTTACATGTAGGAAAATATGGATATGGAAGAGAAATTTAACCATCAATTATCTGATGGAGAGTAGTAGAGAACATGGCTATGAAAAGGCCAACAATCCCAAAGCCATAAATTAGTGATGATTTAATGTACCATCTAGGACAACATTTTTTTTAAAGTTACATTACATAAGGAAGAGGAATTCATTTATGATATTGACTAAGAACATTATGAGATATACTTAAATTTTAAGTAGATTTTCATTCTTTAATAAATTTCCACCACTAACTCAATTTTTTTTTAAACGATGAGTATTCAAGAAGACTTGGTCACACTAGAAGAGCTATAATAAACTTCTATAGAATCACATGATCCATGTACGATAAACCATATATTTACATTGTCTTTGAAGATTAATCAAAACCAAAATGGTTAGTGAATGATCTAATGATCCCCCAAAAGGATATTCATTGAGATAGATATGCACTAATCTTAATTTCTAAAATTAAACCAACAATACCCCAAAGTTAAATAGATACCATTCAATAACGAATTGTCCTTAAAATCCTCTAATATAATCCAAACTAATATTGAAACCCAAAACATAGAAAAATTTGATTATGTAGTCTCCCATGTTACATTGTATCTCCAAATGACATCAAATACTCTTAAAGTCACATACTTAAAAGTAATTAACATCATCACATATTCTCTGTTATAGGTTAATCATTTCCATAAATAACCCAAATCACTATAAATCAACAATAAAAACGTAGATAAAAATCCACCATTACTCTACAAATGAAACCTCATTGTATTCTATTTTCCTTGGGCATATAGTGTTCCTAAACAAACGAACATCTTCCAAAATAACATTTATCACTTAATCACCAAATCATTTTCCTATACCAAGGGTATTCATTTGATAAGACATAAGAACCCAAATCATCTTATTATTGATCAATAAAATCATTTTAAAAAAAAATAGTCACACTAACCAGGGACTTCACGTAGTCCAGTGGTAGGCGATAAATCCCAATCGTACTTTGGTTGTGGGTTCGATTCCCACAGCTTTGTCCGACGCGACGGGTTGTCACACGGTCTACGTGTTGTCCTTTTTTAAAAAATATATTTTATAATATTACCAAAATGAGATAAATTCCTCAAAATAACATAATTTAACCACAAATGTTATATCATACTTTTCATTTTCATCCCAAATTATAATAACTTATCATTTTCTCAAACCCCAATGATCATATAAAACCAAATGGTTATTTATACCTATATCCACAAGAGAAGAGACAATTATTCCTCAAATATCATTCTCACATGGCAAACTGCGGGGTTACAAATACAAGAGAAAATTTTTCCAAAGTAAACCCATCAACAAGTAGTGCTAATTTTTCTCCAACCATTTATTTCCACATAGCTTCTTCTTTGACCAAGAAAATATCCTATAGAATAGGACATTCACTCGGGTAATGGCCAGGTCCCCTACATTTACGGCAAATGACTGTAAATGGACTCTTGGGACCATTTTTATCTTCTTCCATAGTACTCTTCATTTTTCTTCGGCAATTCTTCACTTTATGTCCTTCCTTCCCGCATGTAAAACATTTCGTTGTCCCATTGAGACACTTTCCTGGGTGTCTCTTTCCACATTTCCTGCATGATGAAAATTGAGGGTTCTTTTCTCCATGGTCTCCATTGCTGGAGCTCTTATCATTTATCACCTTTCTCTTCCTTGTTGAGTCTGGGATTTGGTTAATATATATGTTGTTGATCATATTTTTGGAAAACTGATTTGGCATAAAGACGATATCTTTTACGCCTATCAACATTCCATTTTGTTGCTCATTGCCACCACCGTTCCCACCTTGTACATCATTCTCATAGTCACTATGACTTCCTTGGAATCCAGCCATTGACTAAAACTAGAAAGCATTGTGTGAGTAATAGTAGTCGTAAAATCATTTAGAGATTAAAATGTCACCATATTCTCAATTTGAAACATATTAGGATTAACCAAGGTCATTTACTCTCATCTTATGTATATATTACTTAAATTGGTTTGTAAAGAAAATTTAAATTATCCTAAGCATATCCCCTGGGAGTGTCGTAACCAAGAGTGCAGCAAGGCCCGTTGTCGTGCACCAGTTCCCGTTCGAGTCTAGCTCAAAGCGGTGTTTTCGGGTTTTACCCCTAGGTACATCTGTGCTAGAGCCGCCTCTACCTGCTCGTATCCAGACGGGGATGTATTGCTCGAAAACCTCACACAATCTCTACAATATCAAAATTCTAGGAAGTTCTTTTATACTAATCCTCAAAGTTCATCTTAGGTATACGTGCTCTAATCAGAGTTTATCTAAATCTAGCTTCCAAGGTTTGTACTAAACTTCCTCTGATACCAACTATAACGCCCCGACCCTAATTACCTAGAGTCGGTGCATTTTTACATAACATTGGCATGATCACGAGAAAGATCAAGTCTTGAATGACCGATTAGTTTAGTAGCCTTGGAATAACTAGACACATCCATAAATTTTTACATTACATCATAAAAAAAACATCTTGTCTTCATATCCCCTCATACTATCCCTGCAGGTCATTCTTAAATTACTTCTTCATAATCCTGGGAAAAATAAAACATTGAAAGGGGTGAGCTCGGATGCTCAGTAAGGATAACATTATAGCAGAAGCTTTCATAAATAAGCATAAACACTTAAGGAAATTTATAACTAAAACAAAAGCCTTTTAAATTTGAACTTCATCATAAAATGGAAAAGGTAAAATGAAATAATGCCATTTACTTACTCACATGGATATTCTACTAGTCGAATGATAACATGCAATATCAATAACCACTTTCATAATGATGGAATGCATAATGCCAGACTATCATAACCACATAGCCAAGGCCTCGTGCCAAGACTACAAATAAGATTTTGCCAAGGCCTTGTGCCAAGACACTAGTTTGTCTCATGAGACCTACCGATGCATCGAGGAGCTATAGCGGGCTCCACCCGTCACTTATTAAGTCCAATGCATTCCTCATATGAATAGGTTTAAGCATAAAATAAACATTCGTATTAAAACTAGCATACGAAATGTCAATACTTTAACCACAAACCATGAATGGTATAAAAATAGAACATCCACAGTCAAACATAACTCATTTGATACAATATGGAAGATTGTATTGTATCACATTAACCTCAATCATGAATAATGAAGGATGTTGACATAGATGAAAATAATCATCAAAACTATTTGAGGGAAATATCCCCCTTTTCTTGAAATCATTTGAAAGTCACACTATTTGTGAAGATGCCATTTAAAAATAGATTTTTGAATCAAAGTGTCCCATACCACTTTGAAACTTTTAAAAGGAGTTTTAATTTTAAAACTTTAATGTCCATATAAATAAATCCTTAAAACCATTTTTAAAACATGGACATTAATGAGCAAGATTTAGAAGAATAAGTCTTTAAAACATTTTAAAATGGTATTTTGGTTAGAGATTCTAACCAAAAGAGAGGCACTTGAGTACAAATAATTGAGGTAATAAAAACTTTGTAATATCATGAGAATAAAGGGATTCATGATATACTATGTCAAAGTACATTATATACACCACATAAAAGTGATTTGGTGTATATCAACAAAGAAGTCCCAATTGAATGTAAATTGAGATGAAATCTCTCATAAAGGCCGTATCCTTAGGTTAAGGATAAATCAACGACATAATTATGTGTGAAAAATATAAATACACTAAATATGATTGAATATTCAGTGAAAAACAATCAAAGGATATTCACACATATTCTCGTAGAAACAACACCAACGAATTGGATGTTTAACTCAACAAATGGTGAAAGAGTTAAAATTACTCTTATCAAATTCATATTAATGACTTGAGAATTATCAATAGAGTGATTATGTGTATCAAAAGTATATCCACGGGAAGGGGAGTGGAAATTATGACATAATCAAATTAATAGTGATTCCACACATAATCTTTGAGTAATATAATCAATGAAATATGCGTAAAGCCGAATGAGTGGAAATTGAAATGTCAAATTCCTTTATCGATTTGGTAACTTACGAAACATACAACTATGAAAGAAGGATCATACCATGAATATGTAAGTACCCATAAATTAATGTATATTACACAATGAATACAATCATGGGCAGTACACATACACCACATGTAATAATTAAGTGGTGAACAATGGAATTCTCACGAAATTAAGAGTGAGATAAGAAACTCCTTACCACGTTAATCAACTGAGTCGTACGGCCAAAAGTTAATAACCACCAAATTATTTACAGAATAACATGAATATAAAGAGAATCATGATAATATATATCAAATGGCCGTACACAATACACCACTTTCAATAATTTAGTGGCGAACAATGGAAATCTCACGGAAATGAAAGTGAGATAAGAAAATCCATTACTTTGTACTTTTTCCTTTGTCGATGGTAGGTTTACCTCCTGTATAATGGTGAAATTATTGTTATTGAATAATACAAGAATCATTTACTTTAATATGATATCATATATGATCTTTTAACATTGATTTGTTAATAATATCTTAGAATTATCGTCATTTCGGGTGTTAACAGGTTCATTTTACTTTATATTCTTTGTTATGTGAGCCATATTCGTTATTAATGGGATGTATATTATTCATATCCAGAATGATATCAAGTCCTTAGATACTATTTTTAAATCATCAAATTATAATTATACTTCAATGGATATGATGGACAATGAATCTCATCGCGTTCGTGGAGACGGTAGTCCGTACGTACGCACGAATGCTACTTCCATTTAATTTTTCTTTTTAAAAGAATTGAATCCAAATGATACATATGTATATTATTATTCCAGTATAATATTATATTTTATATATGTTACTTATGTTCATTAACAGCATTCTTTATACGTTCCATGTGTGGTATGAACGAGTCATATCATTTTAAGGGGGCGGTAGTCCGCACTTCCTCAAATGAAATTATCGTATGTATATACAACATGAAACGAATAATGGTATGAAATAAAATGGAATTACAGAAGCTTATATATAAAATATGTATCATTAATATCACACTTAATTACAGTTCCATCATAATGTCCACCATGAGAGGCGGTAAGATGTATTTGAACAATCATCGTTTCGTGAGGCGTTAGTTTGCCATTCACAGAAACATTATGTTCATCATCCATTAGATGGAGGTGTGTGTATGTGTAGTTCGAATACTTCTTATAAAAACATCCTAGTATATTGAGGATACTTTTTTTTGTTACAAAATAAAGGAAATAAAAAGATTTTGGGGGTTGGAGAAGCAAAATAAATGAAAATAATTTAAGAGAAATCATTACCTTTAATTTAGGTAACTCACTTTGGTTGGAACCAAAGGACTTCTTGAAATGATTTCTGCCTAAGGGGAAGCTTCAAGGAGGAGGAGAGGGATGTGGGGAGCTTATTTGGGCAGGGTTTGGACGAGCTAAGCGGCTTGAGAGGTGTGAGGAATGAGTAGAAGTGGTCTCCTTTTATAAGGGAGAGGAGGGGCTCTTTAAGAAAGAGTGAAAGTATTACTTTATAATATAATTATATTCGGTTTATAAAAATCCAAAAATCATTGAAGTCGAAGATAAGATGACTCATATTCTAAATAAAATCAACCAATAAGAATTGGACAGGTTTTAGATAATATTTTAATCATTATAATCTTATTTATTTAAATGATTAATTAATGAGGTAAACATTGTATCATTATTGTGTCATTAATAATTTAACTTATTTGATGTCTAAAAATTATAAATAAAATATCATTATGTAAGAAATCCTTTTATATTTCTAATGAATATTTATAATAGAAAATCCAATATGTATAACCCTATGTAAAAATTGTTCTTCTAAAAGATGTAAGCTTATGCCATTTTTATTTTTATTTTAACTTTATTAATATAATGTGTCCCTACCACATACAAGTGGCTCCAAGGGGTCCCCAAATCGACCCAAGGATTCCCATGGTCGGGTATGTGTCCACCAATAAGGTTAGGACACGTTTTAGGGTAATTTTGTATTATTATAATATTATTTTTTAACCCTTATTTACCGGATTTACCCTTTAACCATGGTAAATAAAATATTTACCGCAGTAATTATTCAAAATGTGTAAAAATAAAAGTTACCTATTTCCATAATTTGGACATCCTGATTCCAAATATGTAATCCATTTTTCCAAATTCAAAACACAGAAGTGGCAGAAATTAATTTAAAATTAATTCCCATTGTTAAAATAAAAAGCGTGTTTTTAAGAGATAATAACTATCAAAAGATTGACACTTGTTTATGTCTGGTTTAATTGTGAAATTATGTCCAATGACAAACATTAAATTAAATGGTAAAAATATATTCTAAATATACTTTAAAACCCCTCAAATTCATAATTTATCAATATTAATTATTTTGATTAAAAAAGTTGTTTTTAATTAAAATTTAGTAATTTTCACTATTCATCAAAATATAAAAGTTATCCGAAAAGTACCAAAATTTCACCCTAGGCTAATTTCGATATTCCAAATCAAAAAATGAAGTCCATTTTTAAATATAAAATATATATGATTTCAAAAGGTAGGTATTACTATTCACAACGGCTAGTTTAATTAGTTGTGGTGTGTGTTAGAACTCGAGGTTGCGTACAACACACGCTAGCGTGCCGTGGAAGCTTGGGATGTTTCATTTTAAATTTTTGATGTCCCCATTTAGTCAAAAAGTTTAGAATATAGTATTCTAAAAAGGGTTCACTATTAAAATTTCGTAAAATTGCAATACTGAAAATGAATTTATTCTTACATTAGGTCTAAGAAACTCATAATATGGTTTCTAAAATTATAAGGATTATATAAAGTTTAAAATTTAGTTAACACTATTCATAACCTCTTTTGAACATCTTGTTTGGTAAGTCATGGTGCGATTGAACTTGGTGTTGCGTGTAGTGAAAGTTATTGAATTATTTTGAAGAAATAACACACTATAAAATCTTGGGGTGTTAAAATGTTCTCTACCACTCTCCATCAGAACATGATGGTTGGGTTTTTCTTCCATATCCATATTTTCACCTATGTTCTCCTACGTGGAAACCCAGTGATGAGTTAATTTTGGTAACTGTTATATTTTATACTTTAGTTTCTAAATCCATGTTTTGGTATTCCTTTTTACGATGTGGGTTTCTATTAAACAAACTTTCGAGTAGTAAACCATTTATAACCCCGACGAATTTCGAGGGCGAAATTCATTTTAAGGGGGGTAGAATGTAACACCCCGAGATTTTATGAAAAATATTCTTTTAATTTCATTAATGTCTTGTGTTTTATTCTACACCAAGATTACCTTGCGCTATACGCAACACCGTATTAGCTTGCAGTATACGCAACACTATTCTTGGATTGTGTTACACACAATTTTGATAGAAGTTATTCTACGCAAAATTGAGTGTATATATATATATATTCAATGTATAAATAAAATATGGCTGGATTCTGTTATACGCAACAAGAAAGGAGTTGTGCACTACACGCAACCCTGACTTGGCTTGCATTACACACAACCGCGACCTTCCTCGATAGCGTGTGTTGTACGCAATACCGAGTTTTACTAAACAATGATATATTATTATAATATTGTTATGAACTATCCGTTATGACTAGTGTTAACTAAATTTTGAATTTTATAACATTATTATTCATCTTACACATTTCTAGAACATGGTATAAGAACAAAATAAAATTTTCAGGTAAAATAAGTATTTTTTAAAAAATGCAGTTTTGTTGCCTTTTGATGGCACACCCACTTTAAATCTAGTTTTTGACATGTTTATAAGTTCAAAATAAAATTCTTCTTTTGAATCAGGATATAAAAATTTACATTAGATAATGTTTTGATATTTTTCCGATAACTTTCATATTTTAATGAATAGTAAAAACACGCTATATTTTAATTAAAAACAACTTTTTTCATCGTAATATATTATGTGGTTAAATTATAATATTGAATGGTTTTAAAGTATAAATAGAATATATTTTTACCATTTAATATAATTTATGTCATTAGCATTGATTTTACCTTGAATGCGTAGGTTAAAACAATTCAATCTTTTGCAATGTTTTAAAGAAAAATCCGTTTTCTTTTGACAACGGGATTAATTTTAATTTAATTTCTGCGTATTTTTTGTATTGAATTTGGAAAAATTGATTCCATATTTGGAATCAGTGGGTCCAAATTATGTTAATAATCTACTTTTTATTTTTGGGCATTGTGAATAGTAACTACGGTAAATTTTATTTACTATAGGTAAAGGTAAATCGGGTAATTAAGGGTAAATATAAGATTATAAAATTACCCTAAAACTTGGAAAAATCCTATTGGATGGATAAAAGTAGACCCATATAACCTAAGGGTCGGATTAGATTCATTTTATGTACTTTTGTCCATGAAAATAATTTTATTATTATTAAAACCAAAGAATGTGACAACATGTCACTTTCTTAAATCTTGTAAGTATAATAATTTTAATTTAGTGATAAAATTCATGAAACATAGAACATGAATAGTCTCCAGAAATCTAATACAATTATCTACATCATAGGAATTTATTTAGAATTTTTAGGGATTAAATAATTATTATTTATTATGACACAAAGATGATGCAGTAATTGTCTTATTAACATAATTGATGTTATAAATGCCCAAATAAATGTAATTTGAGACTTTTTATGACTTAAATTAATTTTCTAAGTTTCTATGACATGTTATTGTTGATATAAGTAACTTTGTTCGAACTTATCATTTTGTTATGAATTTCATAAAAATCATGTACCAAATAGTGTCAAAATTGACATAAATTGGTTTTTAAAACAAATATTATATTATTAACTGTTATTTAATTCCTAAAAATCTAAGGTTCGTCCAAATGACTTAGATAAGGATAGATATATTAATAATATACAACTTGGGGTTCTTTTATCTTGATATAATAAGTTTATTAACCATATAGTGTAAGAAAATAAGAAGACACGGTAAAAGTTAAATTATCTAACTTAAAGTTAAATCTAAATGATAAGGTTAAAATTGATACCTAAACTTGTCTAAATTCTATTGGATGAGATAATTTCGACCCATACCCACCTTATCTTAGAAATATATCAATTTGGATCTATTTAAAACCGAACATGACTTTATAATAAAATAATATTTTTAGTTTTCCAAAAGGTGCCCCTCTCCTCCCTTATAAAAGGGCACCTCCTCCCTCTCCTCCTCACACCAATTTGAGCATTAAAGCTCGTAAAAACCCTGCCAAAATATATTCTCCACTTCCCTAGTATCATCCTAGAGGTCCTGGTCTTCTTCA
Source organism: Viscum album (assembly GCA_963277665.1). Classification (NCBI taxonomy): domain Eukaryota; kingdom Viridiplantae; phylum Streptophyta; class Magnoliopsida; order Santalales; family Viscaceae; genus Viscum; species Viscum album. Next base: position 1,540,449,153 of record OY728161.1, on the reverse strand, counting down.
AAGACCATCCTTAGTTATTTATGTGGAGTTTAAGTAAAGGCGCGTCAAAAAGAGGTCATATCCATTACCGATCTTTTTCAATTTCTTTCTTCTTCAACTTCTTCTTCTTTAGTTGTTTCATGATAAAGTAATAAAATCAGTATTTCTTATATACTGATATGTTATTATAAATATGAAACAACTCTAATTAACCTTCTATACATCCTACGGAAAAAGGAAATCACCGCGCGTGCGTACATACGGAATACCGTCTCCACGCCGTGGTGTAATCTATTTTCCGCCACCACCTTAATTGGATGGGTATAATGGTGTAATGAGTAACTATATATGATTATTATAAAGTGATATTGATACTGAAATAGTATACATACACTTCAACACAAGTTCACGATCATGAGAATGATATCATCGCTCGTGCGTACGTACGGACTACCGTCTCCACGACGCGATGAGATTCATTCTCCACATTAACCATTCATGAATGATTATAAAGTATATAAAATGAATAATAATAAAATATATGACATCTTAAATCTACTGGATTTATGTATATATATATATGTATGTCATCTACTTACTTCCATTCAAGATAATAAGGAAAGGAAAACAGCGTTCATGCGTACGTACGGACTACCGTCTCTATGAACGGTGTGTTTCATTTCATTTATCTATCTATTATATATATATATATACTGAATATATATGATATATAAATCATGTTTTATATCCTGGAAGTAATTAAATCATTATATAAGTAATAATAATTTCAAGAACAACAAGTCCAAACACCTACGATAAATGAAACGATTTTACCCAAAATGCTTCTTTAACATGAAATTTACAAAAGAACGGGTAATATAAAGTCATAAGTGAACCATATATGATATCATAACAATGAATATGATTCTTTAATAAGTTAATGACATTATTTGAATCCTTATACAGGAGTTTCAGATACGTACAAAGCATATCGAACATAAGGTAAGGGAAATATCACAATCTCATTTTTATCCGAGATTGTTTATACTTTGGTATTTACTTGGGTTATTTCTATCATCCATGTACATGTTTTATAAAAGTGTTTTCATGTATGTTTAAAGTCCTTTTTACCCATTTTCACTTTTAACACATGTTATTTAAGGAATATTTCTTTTGTTTATGTTACGAGGTACTTTTTGACTTTTCCGACAAGAGTATGAAGAATGTTTTTTTAACTTATACAACATGAATGGATTTTTAAAACATTATTTCCAAGAAGCTTCCTTTTAAAGTTTTCAAGTTTATTTTTAATCAAATTCTTTTAGTTTAAAATTGTATGACATGTTAAGAAAGGAAAAAAAATTTTGAAGTAAAAAGGATATTTTCCTCAAGAATGGAGTTCAAGAGTTTTATCAAAATCATTTTCCATCTAAGATAATAAAGGGTTCTGTCTCAATCCCTATTATTACATTGATTTGATTATGTTGTGATGGAAATATTTTTATGAATTCCTTTATCTTATATGAATTGTTTTATGATGTCATGATGTTTATGATTTCCATTTTTATTACATGGGTTATGCTATGATGTATGGTTTATGATTTTGTGGCACACATAAGAATGGTATAATTATGAGATGGGTGGGACCTATATCTCCCTCAAATGCATTGGGTAAAGATTTTATATCTCATGAGATAGACATGGATTGAATGGTAGGTTATACCGGTTCAGTGAAACAGGACTGAAACGAGGGTGACTCGGTTCAGAAATGGACATTCTCCACTAAGATAGTCTTGGAAATGAGTCTTTACTAATAAAAAATGATTCTCTATGATTATGTGTGTATGCCATAAAGTTTCATGTTTTAAGTTATGATTATTAGTATTACATTTCACTACTATGATTTATCCCATGTTATGAAATTATGAACTCTATTGCAGGTTAATATTTCTGAAAGATATATTCTTACGAATATGAGGTGATTAATATTTATTTTGTTTACCCTTACAGAGTATTTGAGCTCACCCTTTTATGTTTTCTTTTCCCCAGGACATAAAAGAAAGGATTTAGGTTTAAAAAAAATAAGATCTTTATGGGAGATGTTGAAGATCTTTCACCACGATTAGAAGATTATATTCCGAGTATCCAAAGACACTAAACTATTACGGTCCTTGTGTGTCTATTTTTCTTATGTATTAAGTATTCCGCAAAAGTAATGTAATGTCCATGTACGTGAAGCTTTGGGTCTCTACATTTGGTTCCTAGAAACCATCAACTAATCAACTCACTATGTAATTATGGTTTATGGTACATGATAATCTAAAAAATATATGTCTCCTCGTAATGATGAATTGCATGCAATTGATAGGGGAATTCTGTGCAGATCTACCTAACCCAAAATGGCCATGCCCATTCATCAGAGAAATTACCACTAGGGTGAAAATCACACTTTCAGCTCAAGCCAGTTTTTTGGTTTTCTAGAGAGAAGATGAGCATGTTTGAGTAAATATGAGAAATCAATTGATGAGTGAGATCATGAATATATGAAACCATGGTGAATTTTTAAATGTATAATATTTCCCTAAGAATGGTGCCACAATTAACTGACTATCCTCAGAAACTATCATTTTAATATAGTCAACAGAGAGTAAAAACATGTGAGACTAAAGGTTGTATTCAGGTGAAGAATAGGACTATCATCCTGATCCAAATCTATATAATGTTAGTGTGTTCAATAGAGGATAATTTTGATGTTCAGTCAGAATAAGAACCTTTAATACATCATTGTTATAAAATACTTTGTATCGATGATTGCCATTATGGTTCCAGGAAATAAGGTCTCTCCAGTCTACCACATAAGAAGACATTTGAGAAATAGAGGACATATTTAAAAATAATACAGAATATATTAGAAGATATGTAACCATTATGAGAGAATCAGTTGTGCTAATCAAACAAAATAAATGCATAACATGGAAAACATTACGTGGACCACATGATCCATTCTAGGTCACGAAAATCACATAACCCATAAAACATATTTTGATCACATGATTTTTCATAATTAATATAATCATGTTACCATGTAAAGGTCACATGAATCACATAAATATTAGTAGATCATGAAAAAACCCTCAAGAGACAACCGAATCACATAAGATAGACTAATGGCCAAGGGTGTGCATCAAAGTTCAAATAAATTACCACTGATTAGTTCATGGATTGATTAAGTGAGATATTTAGACAAGATGATCAAACAGAGAGGTCAAGTGAAATGATCACATGATTTGGTCTCTTGTATGGTTCTTGTGATAAGGTCATGCAAAGATGTCTTGAAAAACAATTGCACGAGAGAGGAGGTTTTGAGAGATATGGAGATTCATGTCATCGGTCAAATGACCAACCTCTCACCCACTATTTACAGGGAACCTCAAGGAATATGAATGGACTTATAGAAGACCAAAATATGTTTTGAATTCCAACTAGAGAAAGCATTAGAGACCCATGAAGTCATTTCCTACCTCATAACTAGTCCTTGTTCCTTCGAACATCACTTTTGTGGGGGGGGGGGGGGGCATTTTTTGACGCTAGCCAAATGAGCATTGTATATTTTAGGAACAATGAAATTCCCAAAGTATAGGTATTAATATATACCCAAAGGAAAAAAATTCTAGAATGTATACATATAGATTAATCACCTAGGTCACAAGGACCATGTGAACATCAATGAGGCTCATGATCAAATGACCATAGGAACATCATGCAAATGGGTTATGAAATTCATGTGATCTGTTCCTGATCATGTGAAGCCCCATCAAATAGCCCAATTAATCATCTAAAACCCCTATGATTATTCTTTTTTATCATATGACATGTCATCTAACAATCTCCAAATATGTTCATAAAATAAAAGTTAGAAAAGAGGGACGCTTCATGGGAAGGGAGTTGCATTGGTTTTCATGTGATGTGGTTACGTGCCTCATAAAAACTATTAATGATCATGAAAATCACCTCATAAAACCATCTTGATCTAGTGATATCCATTCAACAAGTCTATTTGGACATGCAACACCCTAATGAGTCCAATTTCTAATGCTGAATTTACAACAGAAACATCAAAGAGCCTATTACCATAGATCATCTAACCAATGAAACAAACACATCATTCTGTTTACCACCTGAGGTTATTGTGATCATTAAAGGTTAGCCCCTGAATCTCCTCCAAGACCAATGGTTTTATAAAGGTTCCATACACCACACATGTTATATATAAAAACCAACCTTTCCCATATTTGTTCAACACATCAACAATACTACTCATGGTCCGATGATGCATCGTCACCCTCTCCACCTCCATATCCTACTGCCACCTATAAGAACATTAAATTGAAAATTAAATATTGTTTAATATTTATAATTAAACTTCAAACCAAAAAAAGTTTGCAAACTAAATGATTTTTATTTTTTGTGATTTACCTTCTCACCACCACTCGGTGCACTACCACTGGGGGCATATCTGCTCATCTGCTGATATAAATCAGTCAACGCTTTCTGCATAGCAGATATCTAAGCCCATTGGTCTTGAACTGTGGATCATAGAGAAGAAATCTCTCTCTGAGAATCTTCAGTTATGGGATGACTATAAGCAGGAGTAGATGCGACTGGAATCCCTGATGGCCTGCTAAAGACCTCAGATGGTACGAGTCCCAAACCTATCTCGCGCACTCTACCAGGATGCTCCTTCCCATGGACTTGAGCAACTAGGTCATCCTGGGAGACTGAGTAGGACTTCCCAGGATTGGCATCCCATAGTTCTTTAATTTTTACCTATAAATCAAATATCAATACATATTAACACATTAATAACTAATAATAAGTTATTATAATAAAAATTTGACTTCATACCCCAACTTCTTTGGTAGGCTCATTAACAAAAGATCCATATGATTTTCTATGAACATCCAACCAAATTTCAGTCCAAGAGGATTCGTGACCTAAATTCTGTGACTAAATTAAGCAATGATAAATAAAAAATTCAATATATTAAATAGATAATATTGTATTATAAATATTTAAACTATTTAAAATATTACCAATGACATTCGGCTTATAGAAAAGCTTTTTGAGCCCGCCGTGTGAGGGATGACTTGCTTCGCTCTATTTGATGCATTTTGTCGTGAGAGATCCTCAAATAAATAAAATGAAATTTAACAGTAATGTATCCAATTTCATCTCCTCTTCATATACATGTATTAATGTAAAATAAAGATAATATAATAATATATATTTCAATACCATCCACTTATCATCATGATGCCTATCGACAAAAACTATCCACTGCTCTTTCGGTACCCCACTGGGTAGCTTGTCATACATTTGTTCCAAGGTCAACGAAGTATCGTTGACATCACACCACAATCTCTATTTGAAATCCTTCCATTTTTTACCAAGATTTTTGAAAGTCCACTTCCGTGCTATCACATCAGCAACTGTGAAGTGGAAGAACATCTGTATACAGAAATTCATTTTGAACATATTAGTAACATGAGATTCAATTAAACCATAATGTAATAAAATTACCTTTATTTAAGAATAAAAAACTTCATTTTTCCAGTTTGGAGGAATATGTCTCCAATCATCATATGAAATGGGAAGGGAAATGGGCTCCGCTTCCAACTGACCTATAATCTTGCCAAGTAACCCTACGACATCATCCGTAGGGACCCTATAAGAATCAAATGGCATGACTATCTTTTGTCCATTCAAGTTCCAAACATATGAGCTTTTTAATTGTTTCCCCATGGTTTCATTTTTTTCATCTTCAATGGGAAAACAATTAGTATAAACAAAATGCAATAAATTTATTTAATTAAAATTTATACCTATGACTGTGACCCTCCAGTATGTCCGGGATGAACAAGAAGTGGTCTGTCACCACCCAACTAATGAGGCACATTTAGGGGGAGTCGATGACTCAGCCTCTAATGGGAGGCCCTCTGATGGTGAGAGAGATGGTGCAGGGGGAGATGGTGCAGGGGTGTGTGCCTCAAATGTCATGGGGAGTGACCCAGATGGATCGTCATCCGTCACAGAACTAGAAGAAATAGTATACCACTTCCTCCTTGAAATTCCTGTCATTTAATCGAATAAAATTATGTTCAAAATATATATTTCAAAAAAATTATGCATAAAAAAATTATAAATGATAATAGATTCCCAGTACTAACAAAAAAAATATAACAATGATAATGAATGACTACAGAAATGAAATAAGTGGTTGCTGAATTAATGAATAATTGTACGTACAATCATTTTCCACTTCAATCATGTCGGTTTCCTACTCCATTTCTTCATCCACATCATTCATCCATGCAAGAATAATATTTTCAATATCAGGATGGACAAATAATTCTGCTTCCTGTTGTTGATGACATTCAATTTCAGAGGTCAAATCTTCCACTTCATCACCCATATCATACAAATCTCTTTTTATTACATGAGTAACTACACTCCACCCTTCATCCACAACATCATTCACATAATATACCATTTTTTCTTGAGATTATAAGACATATGGATCATGCATTTCACGATCACCAACATCCATCAAGCGAGAGAAGTTCATAGAAGTAAATTGCAATGAATCTATTTTAACACCTCTGATAATATCGACCCATTTTCATTTGAATAAAACAACAGAAAAATGTCCATGGTAGTTTAATTCAATAATATCATGTAGCTTTCCATATTATCCCACATCAGCAAATGTAAATATACCACTATTCTGTGTTTTCAAACCCACTTCTCGATCGACTGTATGAAATCTAAAGCCATTCACATTATAAGCGTCGAACTTTCTAACTTGCTTTATAGGACCTCTGGCAAGAAACTTCAAATCTTCTGAAAAGTCTTCTCAAGTATCAGTATTCATGATCTGAAAAAAGAAATATAATTTAATAGATTTACAAATTGTATGTGTCAAACTAATATTCATATTTATTGCAATATTTATGAACTTACACGTCGTGCAAACCATTCTACAAGCTCTTTATTCACAGCTTTCGTTATATCTTTCTCACTTAGTGTTCGGCCTCTCATTCTTCTCTTTGTTTGTATCCTCAACTCTTCAATAAATGGATCTGCAATTTTATTATTCAGTAGCACATATCTATGTGCCTATAATAATTCCCATTCTGTCAGTGTCACATTTGAGGTCCTCCCAACTGATCGGCCAATAGAAGGAAATATATTTGATTTCTGATGCATTTGAGATTGAGTTGATGTGTCTTCAACAGGTCCAACTCGATTAAATCTTGTCTCAATATCATCTAAATACCCGGAACAAAAGGTAAGACATTCCTCGGCCAAATAGCCTTCAGCAATAGAGCCTTCTGGTTGAGCTTTATTTCTCACGTATGATTTCAAATGCCCAAGATATCTGTGAAATAAAATAATAATATTATGCATTTATTTAAATGTCAAAAATTGTTTACATAACTGGAAAACATATAAATAAAATAACTCTCAATTGGATACATTCATCGATAATGAATGGGGCCTCCTAATTTAGCTTCTTCAACCAAATTCATAGTTAAATGCATCATGATAGTAAAAAACGATGGAGGAAAGATCATCTCCATTGCACAAAGAGTCAATACAAACCTCTCATAAAGGTTGTCAACCTGAAATGGATGTACAACTTTCTCACATTATTTCCTGAAGAATGTGCAGAATTGGAGTACAAAAACATTAACTCTCTCAGGTAATAATGTACACAATGCCAATGGTAGTAACTGCTGTAACAAAATATGTGAATTGTGACTTTTCAATCCATGTAACTTATGATTCTTCAAGTCAACACACCTCGAGATGTTACTCAAATACCCATCAGATACCTTCACATTCTTTAAAATTTGATGGAACGTATCTTTATCCCTATTTTTCATTGCGAAAATGGCCGGAGCATACTTTTCATTCTCATCTGGCCAGAGATCGCATTTTATGTTCATTAATTGTAAGTCTTTGCGAGCATTAAGATGATCCTTCGACTTTCCATGCTCATTAAGTAATGTGAATATCAAATTATCACATACATTCTTCTCAATATGCATCACATCAAGATTGTGGCGCAACAAATTAAATTCCCAATTCCAAAGTGTGAAGAATATACTTTTTTTCTTCCATTGTTGTGTTCTGATTTCCCTTGACGATGCACTTCAGACCCATTTTACGCTATCATTCAAATGATGAACCTTCCCAAACTCTGTTTCAACATTTTCAAGCTGTTTCAATATTTCGGAACCGATTAACACCTTCGTAGGTGGTCTATGATCAATGAATCCATTAAATTTTTATTTGTTCTGCCGAAATCTATGAGATGAATCGAGAAATCTTCGATGGCATAAGAAGCACCATTTTCTACTGTGAGGTAGCCATTTGGGCTCAAAATCAAAGTTACAAACGGGACAAGCCAAACCCGTATAAGTGTTCCAACCAGATAAATTCTCAAGCCCAGGGAAGTCAGTAATGGTCCACAGTAAAGCATCATGCATTTTGAATATTTTTTTAGAAGAAACATCAAATGTCTCAACACTGTTACTCCATAACTCCTTCAATTATTCAATCAAAGGCTGCAAGTATACATCAATATCATTTCAAGGAATTTGTTTTCCAGGAATAATAATTGAAATGATAAAATATGATTGTTGAATACACATCCACGGAGGCAGATTATAAGGGACCAAAAAAACTGGCCAAATGTTATAACTTGTACTCAAAGTCCCAAATGGGTTGAATCCATCGGCATCCAATCCCAATCGAACATTCCTAGGATCAGCTGAGAAATATGGATGTAATGAATCAAATGTCTTCCATGATTGGGAATCTCATGTATGTCTCATTAACCCATCATTGTTATTATCTACAGAATGCCACTTCATGTGTTCGGCGGTTTTTGATGACATGAATAATCTTTGCAATCGCGGCTTCAAAGTAAAGTAACACAAAACCTTTGCAGGTGTGTTCATTTTCTTCTTCTTCATGAAATTATGTTCAGTCAGACTTCCAACATCACCCTTTGACTGCCATCTAGAAGAAGAATATTTCTTGCAATTCGGTCTACTTCAATCCTCTCCCCAATAAAGCATACAATCATTGGGACACACATGTATTTTTATATAATTCAGACCAAGCTTGTTAAAAACTAATTTCATATCATAAAAAGATTCTGGGATTTCTGCTTCAGTAAATGCATCACGAATCAATTCCAATATCATGGAAATTGCCTTATTTTTAATTCCACATAGACATTTGATATGGTACAACTTCAACAGAAATGAATGCTTTGAATATTTCAAACACCCACTATACAACTCTTGATTTCCATCATCAACTAAATCATGAAACACATTTTTCTCAGTGATGTTTTCTGTTAAATTTTCCTCTACAGAATCAAGAGGAGGATCCAATGATATGTTCCAATCTTGATCTACTTGTGTTATAGTCTCAAAAACATCACTTGTCATGTTGAAATTTGTAGCACCCTCTTCTGGTTGTTCTGATACGTTTTGATGCTGATAGTGGTGTCTTGAAGTGCCGAATGAATCCTTTATGATGTTTTTCATTTCATTTTCCATTTTCGATGAACTTGGGACCACATTCTGTGGATTAACATCAGTTCTCAATCTTTCTGTATTGTTCGATTCTCCATGCCAATTCCAACACAAATATTGACCCGGGAATCGCTTCAGTATTAAATGTTCATAAACCTCATCTCTCTTCAACCATGTTCTAAATTTACATTTAGGACATGGAAATCTTATTCTCCCTTCAACTGATCGATTAGAAATCGCAAAATCTAAATACTCATTCAAACCCTTAACATACTGTGGTGTGTTCCTCGGTAATGCCATCCAGCTTTTATCCATGTATATCAAAATGTGCCTAAAAAAATATATGATAGTGTAATATTGAATAATCATAATATAATAAAGATGACCCATTGATCATAAAGTATGAATAATATAATAAAGATGATTCATTGATAACATTTACCACTTACATAGCATGCCCAGACAAACCAAACAAGTCTGGTCCCTATGAGACAGCGTGAACACCTCATTGAGGAGCAGTAAGAATATCGGGTTACAAAATTATCATAACACTGTCAATCCCACATTTATGTTTCCTCAAAAAATTTCTATCCCCACTACATTAATGAGATACATTGGTCCACTCAGATTACTTCCACACCCTCACAAAAAATACTATAACTTTCCTGAACATCTTATATACTCACATGCTTGGTCATCTCAATTAAATGTTTTATTTTATTTTCCATATCTAGAAATGGGATACCAGTCGGTATTTATAACATCCATCCAAAATCACTAATATAGAATACCAATGCATGGGTTCCCATTTGTAGAGTTTCCCCTCATTGGATTGTGTTTAATAATCATTACCTTCACTTATCAATGATCAATAAAAATAATATGAAATATTTTTTTACCATATTTAGTTTCATAATTTGAGAAATGTTGTTCATACTTGTTTATAAGCCAATGAATATTGTTCTCACTAGATCCAACACAGTGATAACACATTATGATAATTCCCCCACTTAATTTCAATGTTTTTTCATCTATTAACAATTTATTTAGTCTTGATTACCTATTCTTGAAAGATGGACAAGGATTATTTAATTCATTAAAAAGATGAGTTTTATTTTTTTGGTCTTTATCAACATTACTATAAATTATTATCTTTCATTACATATAATCAAGTACCTTTTATTTATATAATAAGCATATGGTTCAACTGATCTTTTATTTTGAGTGATGATACTTTTTTTAAAAGAATTAAATGGTTATGTCCCATTTATCCTCATAAACCAAATAAAAATATTCATATATCTATTATCCATATATATTACATGGTTTTACCTTCCATGAGTTCTTCATGAGGGTGTCGTTGAGTTAGAGACAGAGATATGTTAGACCTTTTGAATTGATATTTGTTCTTTTCTGTTGGCTCTAATATTAGTTAGACCATTTGAGGTCACTGATAAGCTCGTATAGGTTGCTTATCGATTAGAATTGTTGGTTTTTATGATAGGTATTCATGATTTTTTCCACATGTATCATCTCAGGAAATACCATCCTAATCCCACTGACATTCTAATTTGGGAAGAAATTGAGTTCAAGCCATATGTTTATATTTTGGAGAAACCAATTGAGATTGTTGACTCTCAAGTGAAATTATTTTGTGGGAATTTTATTCCATTGGTTAGGGTTCTATGGAAACAAAGATCAAATTTTCATGAGAATTGGGAACACGAGTCGTTGATGAAGGAGTAGTGAACTCATATTTTTCCATGGATTACATCTTTTACATGACTTATTGAGGACAAAAATTATTTATAGTGGGGATTTTGTAAGATCCTATTACTGATCTATCAGGTATTTTTTTATCCTCTTCATGTTTTTCCTTTTTTACATTGTCTATAAATGACTAGGAAGGAATTGGTAAGATACCTAAAATGGCTAAGTTAGATATTTGTTGTACTTTCACCATTAACCAGATTTTTTTACATGATTGAAAAGTCTTTCACACTGTATAACTAGGTTACACACCGTGTAACTATTACTAGATACAAGTCATGAAAGGGTATTCATGCTGTGAAAGTTTACACCTTAGGAAGAGTGGTTTCACATCGTAAATTTTAAAATAATGGATTTTTAATTCGAGGTGAAGGATTTTTCAACATACTAGAACACCATGGATTTCACAGCAGGTAATAGTATTACACATCATCAAATGGACCTCGCGTAGTTTTTAAAATAGGCGAGTGGCTATTTTGGTTTCAGTTATTTTCTCCAGGCCCTTGGATCCCTACCTAGAGATCTTCTCGGGTTATTTTGGGAGACTATGCTCCATCTAGATTGATCCATTCAACATTGGATATTTTATTATAGTTGTGGCGCATCTCTCTGGGTAAGAAATATTTCTGATTCTTTTTTTATTTTGATAATGGTGGAAACCTAGGGTAACATTATCAGATCTGGTGGCCTAAGTTTTTGAAACTTTGTGTATTATTCTACATCCTTTGGGAGATCTCATTATGGAGGCCATTCCTTGGTTAGTTGTGGTGTGGAAGATGTCTGTTCTTGAGGTATTTGGTGTTTTCCCTTTCCACCGACCCCTTTTTTTCTAATTTATATCAATATGAATGTTTTTATTATATTCTAGGGCCTTTGTTTTCATCATTGGGTTTTCATTGTTGGTGGATCCCATTACGGGAATGTGGGACTTGAGCTTTGAGGTAGGTGGTTCCATCTCTAGCCTATGATAATTAGCCTAATTTATCTTAATTTATAAGTTGATTTATCAAATTGGAATGACTATTTTAATTTTTTTAAGAAGGTGTTTTTGAGAGAAATGTTTTTCCATGATTTTTGATAAATGAAAATGAAATGGGTACTTTTAAAATATTGAAATTGAATTGTGAAAATGAGCACTTAGGTTACCTTGGGTACTTAGGTGGAAGGTTTATCTTGAGTCCATTGTCCATGTTTTGTGATTATTAGGATGTTTTATCTTGGGTATTTCCTTGGTTTCCTAGTCCCATTGTTCTAGGAGACAACTATTAGCATTTTCAGGGGGGTTTACTCATGGGGTATTCCTCTTCTTCCTAGGCATGTGTTATAAGAATTGGATTATTCACATGATTTATTATGGTATAAGTATTCTTCTAGTCTAAACTATAGTGTTCCTTGGTACTTATGCCTCTACTAGTTATTTTATTTTGTACTGATTGGATTTCTGAGTTATAATTGATATACATTTTGTACGTACTTTTGTTTAGAACTAGGAAAAAGGGAAAGTTTTACCCATGTTTTCTATAAAATTTCATTACTGCTTATCATTCGATGTTATATTTAAAATAAGAATACATGAATAGTTATATAGAGGTTTGATATGGAACACCCGGGTGGGATCCTATAGAGGCTATTAGCTCACACATTGTGCACCTCCTTAGGGGTACGTAGACATTTGTATGTCTTCCAATACTGGGAAGGGAAGGGCGCTGAAGTGAGGTGGTGAGGTTTGTGTTAGCTGGTTTTGGGTTGTTGGTGGTGAGATCGAGGGAGTTCATCCACACCATCTCATGGAGTAGTTTTTGGTTTTAGTCCATGTAATTAGACTTGTTTTCGAAACGTTGACTACTTTTTTAATTATTCTTTTCTTCTGTCTTTTGACTATTATGGTATATATATTCCTTTAGTATTCCACATTCCTTTTCATTTTGTGTATACATATATGCAACGTGTTTGATCATGTTGGGATAAATTTTTCCCTTTGTTGTGTTTTTTGATGCATTGGTGCTTGCCTCCAACCCACGAGGATCGGGAATAACCTTTGAGTATGTCACAGAATGGGTTAGTTACCAAATTTGAGGGTTACCCCGGTCAATTCAATACACAACCTCAATGGAAACTCTTCCTAGAATTAAATTAAATATTAGAGTGACCCCCATATCCAACCTCCTACAGGCCCTGAGTTGATGACTAGAATAGGGGTATAAAAAATAATGATGAGAGAAATTACCATCATATGTACCAATAATAAAAAAAGAATAACACCGAACAACATCATAATATATATATATATATATAAATTTAAATCAACAATAATATTTTAAAGAATGAATACATAAAAAAATAAAAACCCCAAGATAAAAATACCAAATAAATCTCCACGGTAGTGATTTCACAACAAACACCAAGTACAAAGATAGTACGACCCAACTTAGCCACAAAAAATATCCTAAGAATATTGAATTTTTTATATATATGGGGTTTATCATAATATGTATCCTTAGTTTGATTATACACAATAAATCCAATGAAAAAGTTAAAGGAGTATAATAACACATCATTGAACAAACAACATAACTAGTAAGCACATAGTAGGTAAACTATTGAAAATACTCACCAAGACTTGATTACTAAATATCATAATCATGCATAGTAAAATAATATCCGATGAATATGACACAAAGGCACCCTAAAACCAATTTCTTATTCTTTTCACTATCACACCCTAATATCAAATGTCATATTCTCCCAACATCTGTAACATTTATTCCCTAGAATACTATATCTCATATTACAACCATACCACAAACCTTATCCATAACATCATCATTATCCAATAGCCTCTATCACATATCTCATATCATCAACACTTCTCAAATCCAGAACTGTTGGGAATCAAAATCATGAAAGACATTAACCTAATTCCCTCTACCTACCATGCACAACCTCTAATATATATCCTTACATCAACACCACAATAGCCCATCCCATAAATACCACTTATAGTCCACTATTTTACTTACATCATATCATTATCTCAATACACCATAGGGACTTATAGTGCACCTAGTTTATAATAATCAACAATAACTCAAAGGGTTTTCTAATACATAATGTACCTTCACATAAATAACCATTAGGGTCTTCTATTTCACTATATACTTTAGAAGTATGATCTTACCCACCTCAATACATCAAAGATAATTCTAAAACTAGAAGGGAGAGTGGGGATGGGGGACTAGGCATGCATCCATTCCATCACCAACCCGAATGTTAGGGGAAACAACCTAGTACCCAGATCTTGTTGGGATTCAAGGGTTGCGGGTCGCCGGGGGGGTTAGGGGAAGAAGGGAGGGAGCAGGGGTTTGGGGGAATGATCGGGGTGGGGGGTAAGGAAGGGTCGGGATTGACAAAATAAATTTCGGGTTTCGTGACGGTTTGTTAAAAACCGCCGTGAAACCTTTCGGCGAAAACGTTTAGCGGCGGTTTTGTGAACCGCCACCACAAAACCACCGCTAAAACCAGTTTTTGTTGTAGTAAGGGGAGATACCTACACAAAATGGAAACATCTAGTTCTTCTATATTGATATAGAAGGCTAGTGTGATCCACACCATTCATAGTTGTGCATGAAAAAGACCAACACACACACACACACACATATATATAACTTTTAGTGGTAATCTAATCTAGAAAAAACATAATCTTATAATAATAAATCATGTGGATGCATACAGTCATACATCAACTAATTTCCCACCAATATGACCCAAATAAAAAAAATAAAAAAAATACACAATAGGATATATTTCCATCCTCGATCACCACCTAATATCATCACCTCTAATCCCCATTGAGATAATCTATCCCAATCCAGTAAGTAATCTTTTCATAGACCATTAAAACAATCATAAGATGTACATACATACCAGGTTGATAATGTTAGGTGTCAGAAATTTTTTACTTTAGAATCTCATGAAGAGACACTAGTATATTTTGACACATATGTATACCAGAGTGAAGTAAATGTTATAAAAATAAATATACACACATCTCATGTTAGATGTCATATTCCATCAAGGAATCCAAGACTCCATGTGTATTAGGTCATCGTGTGATAAGTAGGTTTCCATGATACCCAACCATAGATACTTTTTTCTGAACAAAAAACATGCATCATTGTACCATCATACATGAAACCCATCCTATACCCAAATACACTAAATAGTTAGTATCATTGATTACTAAAAAACAACCTAAATATGTAGGATAGAGTCATGTATCTAAGACCTAGACTAATACTTATCACCCAATACAGGTCTTCACTCAACTCCCAACATCTACCATACTACTAAAGGTATTGTCTCATGCCACTATATATCACATAACAACCTTATCACTCCAAAAACATCAATGTTAATACATTATGATCAATGTAAATCAATTTTCAAAATAATACCATATTAACCACAGTAGGTCTAATATCACATTCCCAACACTCCATTATCACTCATGGTTGGGTTCATCTATAACCTTATCACTCAAGGTGAGTCCATTATCTTGAACACTACATTTTCAATCATGGTAGGGTTAGATATCATGTTATAATATGATAGCTTCATTATTACACAAGTATGGGTCCTTCCAACACCTTATCACTCAAGGTGTTGTAATTCCTTAAGTCATATTACTATACTTATTAGAATTTGTCACCAAACATGTGTATGAAATAACAACAAGAAAATTTGGTCCATATCAAACCTCACCAGATAAGTACGAGGTTCTACTCACTTTGGACCTATACCCCCTTCCAAAAAATGTCACACCATTCATGTGCAAACTGTCCTTCCTCTTGGTACTCAGATATGTTACACTAGGGAATCCACTATAGTCATTGAGACTCAAATCAGTCTCATACCCAAACAAGAAATAATTACCTCCTGAATTGGGTGAAAGGGATAGTCCTAGATTGAAGGTATATTTTTAGATGATATATTCGGTCCTATGGGTAGACTAGATACAATGCAAGTATAATTTGATATGATGATGAAGAGGGGATTAATGGTATTCCATATGGGCATAAAATTTTAATTTATAAACGAATTACATAAATAATAATTATACATATGGATATTTCATTCATAAAGGAAAACTTTTATTGCATGAGGAAAGAACTATATGGGATAATTCAATAACCAAAAGAATGATATTATTGACTGGGATTGTACTTTAATAGGAGTAGTTTCATATGCGATGGGTTTTATTATAATCTATATATCTAGAAGAGGTTCATGTTTATAGGTTTATAGTGGGGGGTTTATAGGTTTTTTGGAAGACTAGAAAATATTCAGTTTATAGTGGGTTGTCCAGCTTAAGAGGTGCATGTTTGTAGAGGGTTTCAGAGGCGAAAATTTACAGTGGGTTTCCCAGCTTTGGAATACTAAGGTGCATGTTTTGGTTTACACTGGGTTTATGAGTAGTGGGTTGTCTAGCTTAAAAGTTGGAAGTTTGTAGTGGGTTTTAGAGGTGCAGATTTACAGCAGGTTGCCTGGGTTAGGAAGACTGAGGTGCAGGTTTTGGTTTACAATGGCTTTAAGAGGTGCATGTTTACAGTGGGGGGGGGGGGGGTTGCCCTGCTTTGGAGGACTGAGGTGTAGGTTTTTTCCAGCTTATGTTTTCAACTTATTTTTTCATCTTATGTTTTCTATCAGAGGTGTAGGTTTGTGGGAGGTTTAGGTTTATAGTAGGGGAAGGTTTATGGGAGGTGAAGGTTTATAGAGGGGGGAAATTTATGTTTGTTGTGGAGTAGAGGATATACCAATGGTTTACATAACCATTTGTATACTATATTGGGGGCCAACTTATATTTTATGGACAACATATATCCCAACGGTTTATGAAACTGTTGGGAAAAAATATATACTGCTGGTATACCAATGGTCCGACAATTGATACTATACATATATGCCAATGGTTTCATTAAACCGTTTAAATAGGTTATATGTTGGAAAACATATGTACCAATTGTTTAAGAATAGTTGGTACACATATATACCAATGGTTTTACTTAAACCATTGGGATAGATTACTTTCAAACATCTTATACCAACAGTTTCTAATGAACCGTTGGCATAGAGCTACCGCAACGGCTAACACACCAATGGTTCTAGAAATCCTTGTGATAGACTATCCCAATGGTTTCAGGCGCATTACCAATGCTATGAAACCGTTGGGATGTGTTAATATTTTAGTAGAGAAAATATTGGATTAATTTATTACTCCTGATGACAGAAGCATAGTGTGAGGATTAGAGTTATCTTACCTCCTCCTAGGAGGTTCTCTCATCCTCCTTGGTCATGAATATATGAGTAGTTATTATTTATAGTATTGGATCTATAAAAAATTTTCTACCCTAATGAGGATGGATTGTTTATTTAATATTATCAATATAGTGTTTCACCTTCTCTTGACGATTTATATAAGTGATGTCATCATGGGATGTTAGTGGCCCAAAATAAACTAATACAACCCCTTTCTTCTAGAGTGTTTCCCAAAAGTCTTTAACAAATAATGTACTCCTCCAAGAATATAATTTTTCATGTAGTGGAAAATGATTCATCAAAATAAATTAATGGAGGAGTGGTACCCAAATAGTAGAGGGACTTCCTGTAACATCCCATGTTTTTATGAAGAATAATATTTTTATAAACAATATATTTATAATTCAAATTATTTTTTTATAGTTTAAGGGATTCTAAATACATTATGAAATAATTCAAAAAATATAGGAATTAAAATAATAAAATATTATTCATTCATATATGGAAAATTACGATAAAAGAACATAATAACATGTAATTCACCTAATGCATTATTATACAACATGTACGAATACATACATTAAAAGTGCATAAATTAGTAGTGTAAGATAGATATAAAAATATTAAATCATTATAAATAAAAAATACTATATATAATCACTAACCTTGAGGATCGAGAATATCCAAACATGACCAATAATATCAAAGATCACCATGAATTGAAAAAGGATTATACGCAATCAATAATATGAAATAAAAACAATTCCTTGTGAATGATATTAGAATAGATGAATGATTTAGAATATATATATATAGGAATGCAATCTCATATTTTTAAATATAGTTGTTTGAAATATGGTAATTGAGAATATGGTCATTGACAAAATGGTCATTGGAAATATATGAATCAGGTAAACTAAATTCTTCTATAATTTAGTAAAAAATTTAATATAATATAACTCATAATGAAATAAAAATATGATATTAAAATTTTATAAATATTTATAAATTTATTAATTCCGTATAATTATTAATATAGTTTTTATTTAAATATGATATGATGGATAAATAAATTTAGGTTAATTGGTTAAATATTATTGGACTAGTAAAATTAAGTTATAGAATTACAATAATTAATTTAAATGGTATTTGTTGAGACATAATTTGTATAATAGTATTAATATATTAAAAAAACCATTTAATTAATTATTAAATATTTTAACCTAAAATTTTTAAAATAACACTTAAAATACTATTATATTAACATTATTTTAATTATAAAATGACATAAAATAATTTTAAAACATATACTGCCTGCAAAATATATTTTAAAATTTAAAAATATTATACTTATATTATGTATTATTTTTCAAAAGAAAAATATTTAATTATTAGAATTTCAATTATTTAAAATGAATATAGTTTTTTCAAATTATATTGTAAAAATTATCATTGGGGAAAATAGTGGGGTTTTTCTGAAACATTTAATTAGTAAGAGAATAATGAAAAATATCATTTTTAAAAATAGCATGAAGTTTTTGACATTGTTATTATATAAGTATAAAATTGAAATATATGATTCCATTTTTTAAATAAATATTAATGTTAAAGGAGATATTATTAACTTAAAATGTGGTTTTGAGTTTAAAAACATATATTTTATGTTTTCAAATTTAAGTTGATTTTCCCCTAGAATTGTTTTCAATACACTATACATAAATGATTTTAGAATTACATTGTTCAAAATTTTCAAAGTTAATATTATAAAATAGAATTAAAATGTTAATTTATATTTTAAATATTTTATACTTATACAAACTTTATTTTAAGGCACAATTGATAAATTACATTGGTTAAAATTTTTTACCGCGGTTAAATCTAAAAAATTATAAGTAATACATATAGAGTTAATGAGATTGAAAACTATTAAAATCATGTTTCCAATTGAGTATAGAAGAGATCATATAATATGTGTCTTGATACACTCCATTATTTTCCATTTTTGATCAACTTGACATGTAAAACATGTTCCCTTATTATATAAAGTTGTTATATTTACAAAAAATTTGATTCTCACCACTTATAAATGGGGCCTCTAACCAACCCTTCATGTACAATGTAAAATAATTATCCTTAAAATTGAATATATTCCCTAATTCATTAATATATAAATGTATTTTACTCCCTTATTATTTTTATCACATGATATTTTTCAAATTCATCAATTTTCATGAAGTACATCCATAGAAAGTTCAATATCTCAATATATGTACTTATCACTCTCTAATAATTTTTCAAATTTATATTTATACTTTAAAATTATTTTACCCATAATGAAATTATAAAATCAGGAATATTGATATAATGAAATTTATTTATGTTTATAGGATATACCTTATACACCCTTTTATCCTTTACCTTAAAAAATTGAAAACATCACTTGTTCGTATGTGTGGACTACTGACTCCAAGACATAATGTATTTTTAAAATTTTCAACCATAAATAGATTGTAATAAAAATGAATTTAATATATATTTTTATATTGATAACATGTTTTAGTTTATCAAATACAAACCATATTATTCTTTTCAATAGTTCTATAAGAAACAAAAATCATCATCCATGCGAACATGCAGACTACAAAGGACATGGAAAAATGTATTACGTATTTTGTTACTTCCATCCATGGGAGGTTTTAATAATTGGATTATGGGAAAAATATAATTTTTTCGAAATTTTTATGTTAATTTTAAGTCAAACTTGTTAATGGGTTTTAAATACATGAAAGAAACAACTGTTCTAAAATCAACTACCAAAAAGTGTACACAAGAAGAAAAAATTATATATTTGTATTATATAATAAATTTTATATTTTATCATCATCCAAAATATTTTTTCAATTTTTATTTATCATACTAAAAATCAGTATATAAGGTTACAATTATTCTAATATAATTAAACTATATGTAAAAAACCATATCAATCCATTAATTATGGTATGTCAATGTTTGGGTTGGTCAAAACACCAACATGAACAATGTTATGGAATAATATCATGGAAGACTATAAAAACAAAATTAGGGAAAAATAAAAAAATCATTCTCATCATCGATTTCATCTTTACAGATCATAAAAAAAGTACCAAAAAATGACATTATAACATAAAAAATAATTAAAAAATCATTAAATATAGTACCATTTATTACGTGGGACTGATTATATTTTGGATAATAATGAATAACAACACAATGATTATGAAACTTTCAGAGAAATGATTAATATTACTCATATGCTATTTTAAAAATGGATAAGAACTAACTAATTTACATGTATAGAATATTTATAAATTAATATTAATTTTATATAAATATATGAATATGTATATGAAATAGGTAATTATGATATATATTTTTCTTATAATGGAGGTTAATTAACATCCATGTAATTCTAATATTAAGGTAAGGGTTTCTAGTACAAAATTTTAACCCCTCAAGACATGTATCTTATTATACACCATGATTTAATTATAATAGAATATATAATCCCTGATTAATTTATTTTACCATAATAATTTATTTCATTTGGGTTGAAGATCTAGATCATTACCCCTATTTCTATAGTTTTTAGTTTAATGATACTAATACTGAATGTTGTTTTTCATTAAAATGTAACTCAAACTAAAATGGTTTCATCTCAAATATTATTTCCAATAATGATTGTTTTTTGAAAAATAGTTATTATTTTAAATTTTTATTCATTCTAATACCTCTACTCATTTTCATTATATAATCATGTAGTTTAAAATGTACTCTCAAACTTTCATTTTCCCTTTAAATATCGTTTTACTGAAGGGTTTTATGCATGTGAAAACGATCTTATCCCTTATTTTGGATGGAGAACCTCTATGTTTCCCTATATGTACCAATTGAATGATTTTTAAAATGACATTATCTATAACTCAGTAATTAGATAGGGTCATTTAATACTATTTTTCCATATTTACAATGTTTTAGATAAAATTTTAATGTCTTTTTATGGGTATGTTTCTTTAATTTGAGAAAATAATTTATTTTAATAATATTCCATGTCAACACATATTATGAAAAACAATATTATTTTATTTGAAAAAATATCTCTATGATTTCATGGTTTGTAAAATAAATTATCTTTCTCTTATTTTGAATAAATATTTATCTAAAAATTATATAAAAAACCAGCAATGTTATTAATGTCTAAATCCATTTTTTAAATTCCCAAAAGTGTTTTTCATATATGTAATTATTATTTGAAATATAATTTGCATGATAAAAAATATTATTAAAATGGTACAATCAACCTTATTTCTATTTATTAGTTATGTTATGTCCTTATCCTTTTGGAGGAATTACCAATCAATTCATTTTTCTTTCTTACTTAACATCAATGTATATATCAAACTAATTCTTATAATTATATCCTATGTGAACAACCTATTTTTTATTCGATTAACAAAATTCTAATTATAAATACATAATAAATTGATATGTTTAAGAAATTACTGATATAACAAAATATAAATTATCTATTATTTTTAAATACCATAATCGTTGTTATCTTTATTGAATGGTATTTACCTAGAAAGGCTCCAAATATCGTTGGATGCCAATTTACTTTAAATAGGATTATCTTGTTATGATCATGAATGATTTCATAGTGTTATTACATTTGAAAATTATTTGAATCCATTTTTACATGGGTTACTAATTTTAAAAAATTTATTTATTTTCATTTGAAAATTGTAATGAACATATTTATATTTATATTGGTTCCTTATGAAAACTAAATGAATTTCATTTAAATGTTTAATGAGAGAAATTTTATTTCCATGGGTTATTTATGATCGGATTGTTGAATGATTTCATTCTTGAAATCATAATAATAAAAGTTTATGGGTGGGGTTTTATATCGCCCTCCAATTAAAGAGTTAAAAGTTCATCACTCATGAGAAAAGTATTCACAAATTTTTTTTAGCTATTCATAAGTGTGGGAACTAATGGAGTAGATCTGGAATGCAATGTTTCTGCATACTGATGTGTCATCTATATTTTAAATTAATCCCTATTTTATGCTTATTATCATTATTATGTAATGTTTTCATGGATCATTTTTGTTAACTACTATTTCCATGTTAATTTGATTCATATATTATTTTATCATAATACTTATTCTAGGATTTCTAATCTATGATTGGTAATGTTCTTTATTTTATCATGTTTGTCTTATTCTCTCTAATGATAGTAAATTATTATTACTTTTGTTTACCATAACTAAAAATATGAAATTACCTCTTTCTTATGATTTCATTTCCATAAGTTATGAAGCTGTGTGTATGTTTGGAGAAAACAAGATAGATTGTAGTTGGGCTCAATTACTATGCAATTTTAAAATAATTGAACAACATTTTCATATATCTATAGTCCTCATAAAAACTAAAACATCCAATATTTGGATTATAGGATTATCTTTTGAGATGTAACGTCTAAATTATGGAATTATGAAAAAAAATATATGTTCAGTTGGGTTTTATACAGTTGGTATGAGGAAATGTCTTAGAGAATTTTAAGTATTTTTTAGCTATATTATAGATAGGAGTAGGGAACTATAGTAAAAACTATTTTTCCAAAGAAAAGTATTTGATAACATCAAGATGTATTGTTAAAACAAATATTGTGTGTTTGTCCTAGAAACTTAATCCCATTTTAGATACTTGAATGTGGATGTAGCTGTAAAAAAATGGAACAAGCTATAATCACCCCAAAAATGTTTTGTTGATTATCAAATAAATATCCAATCTAGTCGGTGATGAGTCAACATATGTATACACACCCAAATAGAAAATAAAATGGGATATTATCTATTTAATATAATTATATTGAAAATCCATTATGATATGTTTATTATGTTATGGAATTATATAAAGGAATATGAGATAACCCAACTTAGATAACCCTAGATTGTAAAGAGAGTGATTTAGGTTGATCAGATTGATAATTGAATAAGTTTTAATATTAAAAAATATGGAGGTTTAATTGTTTAGGTAATTATCATACAATTATTATATTATGGTGTTAATTGTTCATCACTCATGATTAGCCCATTTTGGTTATAGAAATGTATTAATAATGAAGGAACCAAGGCAATAAAGGTTTTTAGATAGAATGAGATGATTTAGAAAATTATAATTCTTATGAGATTAGATAAAGAGTGATAATTCATAAAATTATTCCAAACAATCTATCATTTATTATGACTAATACTATGAACATAAATGAGTTTTAGTACTCACGAAAAAATGGAATGATGTAGTCTCAAGGAAGTTTGAGTGAAAATGATAGTGATTGAAATAATGTTTACATTCATTCATATGATTTTTTTTGTAAAAAAAACCATTGGGAATGTCTTAAAGGAACTAAGAGATGATTTATCTATGATGACTCAGTGAATAGTGCAACTGATTGTACAGAAAAATTGAAGAGTTAGGTAGGAAATGTGAAAGGAAATAGTGTTTATCCTGAGTTCCAACTAATTTCATGATGTCATAAATGTGGTGATCTTGTTGACAACCAAAATAAATGAAATCGTTCAATGGTTAAAAAAGAGTATATGAATTATAAATTTAAAATACAATGTAAAAAGTTAAATCCTATAAAACCTAAACTACTGATGTGAATTCCGATAATTATGAAGAGTGAAAAATGATGATCACCAATTAATTAACTATGAGTATTGTATTTCTTTCTTGTTCAACCCACTATTTATTATCTAGAATGATATCTAAGAACATCTAATCATCACCCTGATGACATGGGGTTGGATTGTTAATAAAAAAATATTCACTGACTTATTTTTTCTCATCTTTAATTTTATTGGATAGTTATTTGTTCAAATTATATTATTCTCTATTTAGCTTAATTTAATGTGATTTTGGAAATTGATTGTTCATCTACCTTGTAGAAAGATATTATTTTTTAGAATAAGAAACATTTCATATAATTCTTTGAAATTCTATGTATGAAATAACGATTATAATCACCTTGAAGAAAAGGATATAATGTGGTTATTGATAATGATATATGATATACTTTTTTTGATAAATAGGTTAGAGAAAAATTTAATATTGTGGATAAACCTATTTCTTACAAAATGTTAATTTTCCCATAATTCTGAGGAGTATTACCCTTTATGAATTATATCATAAGTTATTTCTATCATTTTTTTCTATGATATATGTTATTTTGTATATGATAATTAAAAATTTTAGGATTCAATTTATAGGGGGACAATGCAACACCATTGTTTTTTACGAAGCATCTTTATTTTATAATATATGTATTTATGATTATGACCAATATTTTTACAATTAAAATGATTTCAAATTGATTAGGTAAAAGGTCATACACTATTTGAGATAAAATATTAATAACTTATTCATTCATAAGTCGACTATTACAATAAATTAAAAGAAAAACATATATTCCACAACATAGATTATTGCATAACTGGGATGAATACGTCCATTAAAAGTTCCAAAAGCCATAGGGGATAAAAAATAGAAAAGAAAAAAATATTCCTGACTAATAAATCCCATGGATAATTTTCAACATTGAGGAAAATAAATAGAAAAAACCCTATAATAATGGAGATAACAATGAAAAATGAAATAATAATGAAAAAATATATAATATAAAATTATAACTATTTATTGTAAAGTGAGAGTGGAATGAAAAAAGGATTTAGTATGTCTATATATATATGAATAAAATATGTCCATTATGAATATGGTTATTGAAAATATGGTCATTGTAATTAAGGTCATTGAAAATATGGTGGTAAGATAAAACACTGATATGTAAATATATGTTGGGTATTGTTTAGTAGTAAATTTAACAAAATATTATTCACAATGAAAAAATATAAAATAAACATATTATAAAAATATTTTTTATGTATAAGAATGATTATTAATATTTTTAAAAAAAAGTGGTATATGTAAGATTTAAATAATTATTACAATATAAATGGACCATTAAAATTAAATTAAAAATAAAGATATAAAATTATAGTTGTATTTTATAATGTCAAAATAGTATGAATGTTGTACATTTTCAATGAAATATTTTATTAATTGTTGTATATTTGATCACAATAATTAAATTCCAAACTTTTTATAACATTATTATTTCAATGTTATTTAAATTAGAAATTGATATCAAATATATTAGAAACCTATAATGTTTTAAAATTTCATTTTTTAATAATAGCAGTTTATTAATTTATATTTAGTTTTGATTATAAATTGAAATAATTTTTTTTTGGAATTTCAATTAAATAAAATTAATATAATTTTTGAATTTATAATGTAAAATTTATATTTTGGGGAAATTATTCGATTTTTTCTTAAATATTTGTTTTTAGGTGAATTGTGAAAATAATATATTTATAAATACCATGTATTTTAAAAAATTAATATTATATAATATTAAGTTGTAGATTCATGAAACTAATTTATAGAACAAATATGTTTTTTATAAGTGAAATTATAAATTTGTAAATATTTTTGTTAGAAACTTATATTTCATAATTTATAATTTTAGTTACTTTTTCTCTATTATTTCAATACATTATACATTTATTACATAATTTTTTTTACATTTTTATAAATTTTATATAATAAAATTGACATAAAATATTGAATTATAGTGTCAATATTATTGAATAATAACAACTTTATTTTTATGCCAAAAGGGTAAATTGCTTGGGTAAAAACTAGTTTTCGTAGAAAAACATAAAAGAGTAAATACAACAAATCTTGTGATAATTAGATTAAAACATGACTAAAAATATTTACCATTGAATGGTTAAGAAATTATTGACCTTTTTTCATCCTTGAATCTATTATTTTCTATTTATGGATCCACCTATTATGTAAAACATGTTCTCCCTTAATATAATTTTGTAATATTTATAGAAATGCCAATCTCCCAATTTATTAAAGGGTTCTTTCAACCACAACTTTATGACCAATCTAAAAATTAGGTTACATATTAAAAACTATTCCCCACTTTGGTCCCCTATAATCCCATTTTACTACCATGAGATTATAGTCTCATTATATTGGCCAAATTCATCGATATTTAAGATGTAATTTAAGAGAATGTTCAAAATCTCATATAAAGTAATTATCACACTATAATATTGTACCTTCTCTGTCAATTTACATTAAAAATATATCATTCATTATGAAATTTTAAAAACATATTATTTATATAATTTTTTATTTTTTTTGTACTGGATATATTTTATTTACTCTTTTCCACTTTCTCGTAAGTAAAGGGAAACTGTCTGCTGGGTGGATGTGTGGACTACAACCTCCACAACACAACATATTTTATTTTCCATAAACTACATATTAGGATTTCTTAATTGGGAATTATATATATATATATATATATATATATATATATAAAATTTATAACATGTTTTATGTTCTAAAATAATTAGACATATTACCCTTTTCCCATTCAATGGGAAACAAAATCATTATCCATGTGTATATACTAAATACCACCCACGTGGAATATTATATTCCATATTTTATTACCTATATTAATGGATGGTAATAAGATAATATTTATGGGAAAATATTATTTTTATTAAATTATTATGTTTTTAGAATTTCAAATGGGATAAAATTTTAAATATTTATTAAAAAATAACCATTATAAATGAAACTAACTAAATTAATGTACTATGAGAAAAATGATTTATTCATATTATGTAATGACATCATATAGGATATTTTATTAATTTAAATAATTAAAATTATGTTATATCATTGTAATAAACACTAAATAATTCCATTATTATTCTGTTATAATGATATTTAATCTAAATCACTTCACAATACTCTATTAAATATGTTCCTATTTAGATTTTTTTAACCATCTATATTAAAAATGATATAAAATTATATCATGGATGAATATGAAAAAATAATTTATTATAAAATATGAAGTAAATAAATAAATAATTATTTCATTATGTTTGTATATTGGTAAAGTTAATATTGAACTCATTAATTATAAAACCAACGTACCATTGTCAAAAAAGAACGAAACATACTCATCGTCGATTCAAAATTTATTGATCAAAATGAAAATTTCAATAGAATGAAATTATAACATTAGAAATAATCCCAAATAATCAATTAGAATACCTTTTATAATCTAATAATGATAATATTTGTGAGACTAAGTAGTAACAACATCTTGATTACGATACAATTTCAAAATGACCATGATTAATCACACCAAATATGGAATATATTTAAGAAATAACTTATATAAATATAAAGAATAATTTTATATTATGTTCATAAAAGTTAATAGATAAATATAATTTTAAAAAATAGTTCATAATGATAATTTATTTATATTTTTGGTTGAATAATTTATTTGGATGTAGAGAATAAAGGCTAGGGTTTTTCATGACAAATTTTCACCCCTTGAGACATATTTCTTATTATAAACCATGATTTACTTGTAATGGTGTATCTATTACCTTATGAATGTTTATACCAAATAAATTTAATTCATGGGGATTTAAAAACAATATTATTTCCCATATATTACTAGAATTAATTTCAAACATACCAATTTTGAGTGTTTTTTTGATTAAGATGTTACTTAACCCATATGGGATTCACTAACAAAATTATTTTAAATTCAAGAATTTTTTAAAATTATAATATTTATTGGTAATTTTTATTCATTATTAAACCACTCATAAATTTTTTGTAAATTCATTGGGCTTTACAGGTCCCCTAAAAATTCCATTTTCCATTGAAACATATTTTTCATGACGACTTCCATGGACGTGAGACTGAAAATGTATATTCTTCATTGTAACAAACTAGGTTAATAAAGAATATAAAATTTTCATATTTACTAAAATTTGTGAATTAAATATTAATTTTACCTTAAAGTTAATTCTATCTTCGATGGCGTACCTGATACTAAACAACGGATTTCTTTGAAATCTTATGTTGCACACAATGCTGAGTCATACTGAAAAATAATAATATAATATTATTTTAAATGGTATTTAATGCCTAGCCATTATATTGGTGGGAATGGACATAAATAAATACAATATGAATATAAAAATTTTTTAAATGTATTTACATTTATCCAATAAATGTTAGAGGCCTAAAATGTGAATGAATCCAATTTTAAGCATAAATACTCTAATATTATTTAAATGGTCGACTTACCACCATTTAATGGAGAACCATCATTAAATATAGTTTTGGATTCTTTTATATATTCTATTTTTCAAAATAAAATTCTTTTTTAGAATCGAGACATCAAAATTTACATTGGGTAAATTTTTGGTATTTTTCTGATAAAATTCATTTATTAATGAATAATGAAAAATAAAATATTTTAATTCAAATCAACATTTTAATATAATTTATTTATAATGTTAGATTATCTTTTTAATTGGTTTAAAAGTTTAATTATATAAAATTTTCACTATGTAATCTAATTTTTGTAACTTTATGTAATTTCACTTTGAAATTGGACATAAATATGTGTCAATATTTTGATAGTTATTATTTCTTAAATTAACACATTTTGTTTTGACAGCAGGAATTAATTTTAAATTAATTTCTTCCACTTCTGTGTTTTGAATTTTGAAAAATGGATTTCATATTTGGAATCAATACGTACAAATTATGTAAATAGGTAACTTTTATATTTCAACATTATGAATATTTTCTTCAATGAAAATTTTATTTATCATGGTTAAAGGGTAAATCTTGTAAATAACGGTAAAAAAATATTTTTATTATAATATTAAATTACACTAACATGTGTCCTAATCATATTTTTTGATAAATTTCGGACCATGGTCATCCTGGGTTCAATTTTGAGACCCCATGGAGCCACATTAGAGTGATAATGACACTTCATATTAATTAATTTTAAGTAAATACATAAATGACTTAAACATATATCATTTAGTAAATAAATTATTACATGGGGTTATATAAGTTATCTCTTCAACTATAAATATTCATTTGGAATATAAAAATATTTTATATATCATGATATAGTTTTTTATAATTTTTAGACATAAAATAATTATAATTATTTATGACACAATAATGATGCAGTGTTTACCTCATTAATAAATGATTTAAATAAATAAGATTATAAAGAATAAAAAAATATCCAAAACCTGTCCAATTCTTATTGAATGATTTTTTTAGAACATGAGTCATCTTATATTCGTCTTTAATAAGTTTTGGACCTTTAGAAATTGAAAATCATTATATAATAAAATTATATTTTTAAACATTCCTAAAGAGCCCCTCCCCCCCCCCCTTATAAAAATCCCTCACTTCTAAACAATTCCACACACTTCTCAAGATTCTTGGCTCATAGAACCACTAAAAAATTAAGCTCCTTGAATACATGTCCTCCTCTTATAAGCTTTTCCCTCAGAAGAAGGCAATTCAATTAAACATTTTAGTTCAAACCAAAGGAGGATACCTGATTTAAAGGTAACGATTTCTCTTAAGTTATTTTGTTTTATTTTACTTCTACAACCCCATAAACTCATTTTATTCCTCTATTTTATAACGAAAAAAGTATCATAAATGTACTAGGTTGTGGTTATCAGAAGGATTATAACTACACTTAAACACACATCCATTTAATAGGTAAAGAACATACCGTTTCTTTGTACGGTGAACTACTGCCTCATGAAACGATGATTTTTCAGTATTCTCCTACCACCTCCCATGGTGGACATTATAATGGCACTGGGTTTATATATGATATATATTATGTTTATTTTTTCTATATTCTTCTGTAATTTTTATTTACAAACATACCTTTATGCTTTCAAATATGTGTAAATACGATAATTTGATTTGAGGAAGTGCAGACTACCACCCCCTCAAGGTGATATGATTCGTTAATAAAATAAATGGAAGGTATAAAGGATGGAGTTAATGAAATTATGTAACATATATATCATATGATATTATACTATAATTATAATATATCTATGTTTCATTATTTTTTCATTCCATTAAATATGAAATAGAAACGAAAGTAGCATTCATGCGTACGCACGGCTTACCGTCTCCATGAACGATGAATTAATTTTTTTATCTCCAAATGTTATGTAAAATTATAAATACATAAATATAATGAATATATATGTTATATATTATATCTAGATCGTGAATATTATTATGGAGATAATGGAATTTTTATGACATGGTTAATTGGTAATTATAACAAGTTCATTTTTGACTCATGTTCCGAACATCGAAAAAATGTCCAATATGAACTCAAATAATTAACTAATTTTTATAGGAAGGTAATAAATTATATAAAAGGAATAATAAACTTGAAAATTTTTCCTAATAAATTAAAAATTAACTTAAGTTTATTATTCAGGAAGAACAAGGAACACACGAGTCAAGTGAGACACGTGGTAAGGGGTTTTTTATCTCACATGTAATTCCGTGAGATTTCCATTATTCACCACTTATTTCTTGAATGTGGTGTATAGTGTAATTCCATTTGATATATATTATCATTAATATATTTATATTCATGGTATTATATGATTAATTTGGTGGTTATTAACTTTTGGACATATTAATTAATTGATTACAATCTCGTAAGGGGTTTCATCTCACTTTTTATTCTAGTGTGATTCATGCTATATTTTCCACCATTTCCTTTTGTGGGGAGTTTGTACTTATCGTGATTTTATTATTCATGTAATATACATTAATTTAGGGGTATTTACATCTTTTTTTTATGATCCTTCCTCCATGGGGTGTATGTTTTCTTAAGTTACCAAATCGGTAAGGGAACATTTCACCGTACGTATTTATTCGAAGACTTCTTTATGTCATGTATTTTAATTTCCTTTATATTATTTTGGTATGTGTTATTATATATCCTTATTGCTGTAAATTTTATGTCCATGTGATGAGATACTATTTTCTCTCTCATCTACTCATTTTCTGAATTTTAATGTGGTGTTGTTAGTCTATCGAATTTCTATAAGAGAACTTCTTAACCAAATTTAAATTAGCTGGGTTAAATATATACTTCTTGATTATGTCTTGATATGAATATGTGTGAATGAAATATGATTGTTTTACACTTAATATCCAATTATATTGGGTGTATTCTTGTTTTTCACAAATAATTATGTCGTTGATTTGTTGCTAATCTAAGATATGATCTTAGCAAGGTACTTTGTCACAATTTACATTACAATGAAACTTATATGTTGTTATACATCAATTCACATTTATATGGTGTATATTCTACCCTTTGACGTATTATATCATGAATCTCTCTATTATCAAGACATTATATGTTTTTATTGATGTTATTTCTCAAATATTTATATTCAAGAATCTCTCATTTGGTTATGAACTCGTTAACTAAAAAATAATTTTAAATGTTTTATATATTTATTCTACTAAATATTTCTCATTAAGGTCCATGATTTAAAAATGGTTTTAACGATTTATTTATATGGACATTGACGTTTTAAAATTTTAATTCCTTTAATGCATTAAAAGTGTTATGGGACACTTTGATTTAAATATCCCCTTATTAAATGTTTTAAATGGTTTTGAAAATGGATTGATAAAGCATTGTTTATTTCAATGTCTTGATATGATATATTATATTTGGAATTTGGAAATATTATCTTTCATTTATGATTGTGTTATGTGTTATGATTATGTTATTATTATTGGGAATTTTTTTACGTGTACGGGTAGTTTCGTGATAAATATTCGGAGGGTGATCCCTAGATAGTTCTCCAATGCATTGGGTAACATGAGGGAGGTAAACGTTAATGTTTGTCCTAGGATATTTAAGGAATATACTATGATGGGTACTCCAACATAACTCCCTATGTATCCGTGATAGCT
The DNA here is from genome assembly GCA_963277665.1 of Viscum album. Taxonomy (NCBI): domain Eukaryota; kingdom Viridiplantae; phylum Streptophyta; class Magnoliopsida; order Santalales; family Viscaceae; genus Viscum; species Viscum album. The sequence goes on along the minus strand of OY728161.1, from coordinate 1,540,416,458 downwards.
ACAATGCAAGTATCTTATATATTCCACAAGTTACTTTTACAATTTTTGACTTATGTGTGTTATTCAAAAATATCATGATTTCATGAGGTATGTTATGATTGAAAAGTATGATTTCAATGAAATTTATTTATTGATGGGATAAGGTTTTATTTCCTTATTTTATAACCTTTTCTGAGCTTTCTTGCTCATCCCAAGTTTTTGAAATATTTTTCATTGGAAATAGAGTGGAATACGGTCATGGATGGGATCAAGGAAAAGTCATGCTATCTTAAACATTAAACTAGACAAGTTTATTTTTAAGAGTTTATATTTATAAACTAGATACTGAGTAGCGGTGTCTACATGTAAATTTCAAGTTGATATGTAATAGTTATAGCCTAATTCTCTAAAAATTTAAACCAGAAAGGATCCTCAATGTGAATTATTCATTTAATTCATGATTATGTATTGTTTTAAGGCCAGGTCCATATAATTGGTATCAGAGGTCGGTTTAGAAAAATTTTGGGATTAAAATTTTTCGTTAAGCACCTGGTTAATCCCTATGTCAGTTATTTTAGTTAAATCCTCATTTTATAAATTTTTTAGATCAAGTATAGTCTCTTACAAATAGAAGGAGGGGGATCTCCAATGACATTCATATCTCTTCCTAATGACATGCTTGAAATAACTATTGAAAATTCATGTTCAGATGATTATGAAAATGTTTCTTATATTCAACTCACTTTCAAGCAGTTTTTTGAGATATCAAACACCTCTACTATACCTTCATACCTTCATGGATCATGGGTTATATTTAATCAAATCCTATTTTCTCAATATTCACATATTTTCAAGAAAGGTAAATATTATCAAAGAATTTTTAAATATTTTACCTTATCATAGGATTTTGAAGCATATTATGATTTTGTAAAACGTGCTGAATAAGGAGATCATTGTGCAACCTATTTATATTTACTTTTACAATATACTCTCTCATCACATCATATGATATTTTATAAGTACCATTTATTGAATTTTTAAACTCAAACTCAGTCCGAATAATTTATAAAAATCATGTTTTATTAGATGTTTTGAAATTATATGTCATACATGATTATTTTATGAAATTGTTTTTCTAAGAACTCCCATATGACCCAAGTTGTACTAGGTGTATTTGGATGAAGGAAGAAACTGATTTTGAAGGATCTATAAATAATTGTTGCAATTCCTGGACCATATAACTACACGAACAAGATAATGATGAAACCAGATAGACACCATGATCATGGTATGATGTTCTTTCTATTGGGAATAGTTTTATTTTATCACTTGGAGGTGAAAAAATGACAATATATAAGATATTGAGGTCTTAATGAATTGGTATGAAAATGAAATGTATAAAAAACCTTTGAGGTTAATACATGTTAGGGTTATTTTTAGTTTTACAAAAATACAAACCATAAGATTGGTGACAACCCATCGCATCTGGAAAATTTGTATGAATCAATCACACAACTGAAGGGTAAAAAGGGTGCATCAACTACCACTATCCTACATGACATTATTGGTTAGTATGACATATTATTTTACGTTAATGATTGTATAGATCAAGAATATGTTTATTTGAGATCTTATGTTTTTTTTCAAATAGAAATCCTTAGTATAGTAAAATGACTGGGTTATTATGTAATAAAGGTTATTTTGGATTACATTCTCCCTTTAGGGAGAAATATATGCCTAAGGAAAATAAAATACAATGGGATTTAATTTGTGGAGTAATGGTTGAAATATTATTTTGGAAAAATATATGTTTTTATTGTTTACAAAAGGTGATTTGGGTTATTTATAGAAATTATTAATCTATCATAGAGAATATGTGTTTAGGTTAATTACACTTCAGTATGAGACTTTAAGAGTAGTCGATGTTTTTGGAGATAAATGTTAAGATTTACCGTGGAAGACTATGTGATTAAATAATTCTGGGTTTTGGGTTTCAATCTTATTTTATATTATTTTGAAGAATTTTAAGTAAAATTGTACAGTGAATGGTCTTTCTTGATCTTTGGGTTATTTTTATTGAATTTTGGAGATTAAGAGTAGTATTTCTTTTCATAAAGGATTATATTTTTGGAGATTATCTGATCTTGTACAAACAATTTTGGTTTTGGTTAATGTCTAATGACATGGGAAAAATATATTTCAACTTTTTTGGATTGTGTGATTCTATAGAGGTTGATTATAATTCTTTCAATGTGAACAAGTCATATTGAATACTCATCATTTGGAGAATATATGAGTTTGTGGTTGAAATCTAGTAAAGGATTAATGTCTACATGAAAAGTAATTATGTTTCCTTATATTTTTATTAAATCTCTTAAATAAATTCCTCATATTTATGAAAAGTAAGTTAAAACAAAAAAAAATTCTATTAATGTCTCCAACTGGGGAATCAAAGACCATTTAACCCATCACGATTTTGTGATTTTCTAATGGTTAACTTTCTTCTAATCATGTTTTCTACTACTCTCCATCAATATTTGATGGTTTTTTTCCCTTCCATAACCATATTTTCCTATGTAGAATCCTATTATGGGCTATCTTCACTGACCTTTTTATTTCTCTTTGTTTCTTTTAAAGTGATATTTTTGTTGACTCTTTCTGATGTGGGACTTTCAATAAATTTTCCAAGCCTAATTTCAAAATTGCGAGGACGCATTTCCCAAAAGGGGGAAGGATGTAACATCCCATGTAAATAAAAATATAGCATTTTCATATTTATTAAATTTTTTGAATGAAATATTAATTTTACTTTAAAGGGTATTCTATGTTTGATGGCATACCTAATACTAAACAACAGGTTTTTTTTTTGAAATCTTATGTTGCACACAATGTTGTGTCATAATAAAAAAAATAAAAAACTAAAATTATTTTAAATGGCAGTTATGAAATATTCGTTGTATTGGAAAGAATGGAAAAAACTAACTACAATATGAATATAAATATTTGGTAATTGTTTTTACATTTATCCAATAAAATTTAGAGGCTTAAAATGTGAATGAATCCAATTTTAAGCATAAATACTCTAATATTCTAGAAATGGTTGATTTACCGCCTTTTGATGGCCAACCATCTTTAAATCTAGTTTTTCTCATTTTTATCTGTTCTATTTGAAAAATTAAAATTATCATTTATAATTGGGACATCAAAATTTACTTTTAGTAAATTTTTGATATTTTTCTGAAAAAATTCATTTTTAATGAATAGTGATAAATACTGTATTTTAATTCACAACTGCCTATTAATATAATTTATTTATAAGGATATATTATCTTTATAATTTGTTTTAAAGTTTAATTATTTTATGTTTTTACTATTTAATACAATTTTGGTCATTGGAAGTTATTTCACATTGAAATTGGACATAAATAAGTGTTAGTCTTTTGATAGTTATTATTTCATAAAAACATGTTTTTTGATTTGAAAGTGGAAATTAATTTAAAATTAATTTCAACCACTTATGGTTTCTGAATTTGGTAAAAATGGATTCTATATTTTGAATTAGGAGGTCCAAATTGTATAAATAGGTAAATTTTATTTTTAGACATTATTAATATGTACTTCAGTAAAAAATTTATTTACCATGGTTAAAGGGTAAATCTGGTAAATAAGGTTAAACAAATATTTTTATAATAATATTAAATTACCCTAACATGTAAATTAATACTATTGGTTGATACATATCTGGCCATAGACATCCTTGGGTCGATTTTGGGACCCCATGGGGCCACCTGAGAGTGATAATGACACTTTATATTAATTAATTTAAAGTAAAGACAAAAATGACTTAAACATATATATTTTAGTAAAAAAAATCTTACATAAGGTGATATAAGTTATCTATTAGAAAATAAATCTTAATTTTAAATATAAAAATATTTCCTACATCATGTTATTTTTTTATAATTTTTAGATATCAAATAAATAAAATTATTTATGACACAATATGGATGCAATGTTTACCTCATTAATGAATGATTTAAATAAATATGATTATAATGTTTAAAACAATATCCAAAACCTGTACAATTCTTATTGTATGATTTTATTTCCAACATGATTAGTCTTATCTTTGACCTTAATAATTATTAGACCTTTAGAAACTGAAAATCCTTATATAATAAAATAATAATTTTAAACATTCATAAAGAGCCCCTCCACCCCCTTAAAAAAATCCTTCACTTCTAACCCATTCCACACACTTATAAAGCCCCATCGCTCATCCCAAATCTACCCAGTTAATCTCCTTACATCCCTACCCTCCTCCTATAAGACTTACTCTAGGAAAAATCTAATTCAATTAAACGTTTTGGTTCAAACCAAAGGGATATACCCGATTTAAAGGTAAAGTCTTCTATTATGTTTTATTGTATTATTTTACATCTCCAACCCCATAAAATCATTTCATTCCATTATTTTATAAAAAAACAGTATCCTAAATATACTAGGTTTTTTATGAGAATTATTCGAACTACACTTACACACACCTCCATATAATGGGTAATGAACATACTGTTTCAGTGGACGACGAACTACTGCCTCACGAAACGATGATTATTCAGTATTCTCCTACCACCTATAATGGTGGCCATTATTATGAAACTAAATTTATATATTATTTATATTATTTTTATGTTTTATATATGCTTCTGTAATTTTTTTACAAACATACCTTTATTCTTTCCAATATGTGTAAATACAATAATTTCATTTGAGGGAGTGCGAACTACCGCCCCCTCAAGGTGATAAGATTCACTAATGACATACATGTAACATATAAAATATTCCATGAATGAATTTTTTTTACATATATATCATATGATATTATACTGGAATTATAATTTACATATGTATCATTATGTTTTCCTTCCATTAAATATGAAATAAAAATAAACGCAGCGTTCATGCGTACGTACGACTTACCGTATCCATGAACTGTGCATTTCATTTCTTATCTACAATTGTTATGTAATATTATAAATACATAAATATACTGGATATATCTGATATATATGAAATATAAATCATGAATATTATTTTGGAGATAATGGAATATTCACAACATGGACAATATGTAATTATAAAATGTTCATTTTGGACTTAACTTCCGAACATTGACAAAATGTCCAATATGAACTCAAATAATTAACTAATTGTTTTTGAAAAGTTATAAATGATATAAAAAGAATAATAAACATGAAAAATTTTCTTAAAAAATTATAAATTAACTTATGTTTATCATTCAGAAATAACAAGGAACAAATTAGTCTAGTCGGACACGATGTAAGGGGTTTCTTATCTCACTTTTAATTTCGTGATATTTCCATTGTTCACCACTTATTTATTGCATGTTGTTTATGGTGTACTTCCATTTGATATATGTAATCAATATTAAATTTATATTTAGGGTACTCTGTGATTCATTTGGCGGTTATTAACATTTGGTCATATGACTCGATTGATTACAACATGGTAAGTAGTTTTCATCTCACTTTTTATTCCTGTGAAATTCATGCTATATTTTCAACTATTTCCTTTTATGTGGTGTATTTACTGCCCATTAATTTATTATTTGTGTAATATACTTTAATTTATGGGTATTTAAATCTTTATTGTATGATCCTACTTCATGTGCTGTATGTTTCATAAGTTACCAAATCTTTAAGGGAACCTTTAATTGTACTCTTTTAGTCAAAGACTTCTTTTTTGTCATGTATTTTAATTTAATTTTTCTTGTGTTGGGATATGTTTTGTCCATGTGATGATAGAACCTTGTCTATCTCATCAACTCATTTTCTAAATTTTAATGTGATTTCATTAGGTTGTTGAATTTCTGTAATAGAACTTCCAAACACAATTTAAATTCTTTGGTTTAAGTTTATACTTCTGGATTATGTCCTGATATGAATATGTGTGAATGAAATCTGATTGTTTTTCACTTAATATCCAATTATATTGGGTGTATTTGTATTTGTAACACATAATTATTTCATTTATTTGTCCTTAATCTAAGTATATGATCTTTTCAAGGGAATTTTTATCAATTTACATTCCATTGAAACTTATTTATTGTTATAAACCAATTCACTTTTATATACTGTATATACTTCCATTTGATTTATTGTATCATGAATATATATATTCTCATGATATTATAATCTTTTATTTATGTTATTACTCAATTAATTGTATTCAATAATCTCTCATTTTTTTAGGAACACTTTAAATAAAATATCATTTTTAAATAATTTAATGATTTATTTTTCAAAATATTTATCATTAATGTTCATGTTTTAAAAATGGTTTTAAGAATTTATTTATATAGAAATTAATGTTTTAAAATTTTAATTACTTTAAAGGATTCAAATTGGTATGGGGCACTTTGATTCAAAAAACTCTGTATTAAATGTTTTAAATGGTTTTAAAAATGGTTTGATAAAGCATTTCTTATTTCAATATCTTGATATGATATATTGTGATTAGAATGTGGAAATGTTATCATTATTTTATTCTTGTGTTATGTGTTATTATTATGTTATGGTTATTGGGCATTGTTTACATATATGGGTGGTTTCATGATAAACCTAGGGCAGGTGAGACTGAGAAAGCTCTCCAATGAATTGGGTAAAGGGACGAGGTAAATGTAAATGTTTCTCCTAAGATATTTATGGAATATGCTATGATGATTATTCCAATGTAACTCCCTATGTATCTTTGATATCTACAAAGTATGTTCGTTACGTATGTCACAAGTTTCATTTACGATTTATGATTTCTCTGTGTTATTCATTAATCTTATAATTTCATAAGGTATGTTATGATTGAAAAGTATGGTTTCATTGAATTTTATTTATTGATGGGATAATGTTTTATTTCATTATTTTATGACCCTTATAGATCTTTTTTTCTCATCCCATGTTTTTGAAATGTTTTTCACAAGACATAAAGTAGAATAGAGTCATGGATGGGATCTAGGAAAAGTCATGTTGTCTAAAACATGGAACTAGACTTGTTTCTTTTTAATAGTTTTTAATTTAAAAAAATGGATATTGAGTAGTAGTTTCAACATATAAATTTCAAGTTGATGTTTAATAGTTATGGCTTAATTCTCTAAAACACTAAACCTGAAAAGATCTCCAATGTGAATTATTCATTTAATTCAAGAGTTTGTATTGTTTTAAGGTCGGGTCCTTACATTCATAGTCTATAGACCCTCTTCATCAATAACTATATTCATTGTATGAATTTAAAATTTCATTATCTATCCATTAATAACCAATTAATGTCATTTTTTACTACTTGAACTTATTTTAAATGTTTTAAATATATTTTTTTCATTTATCTCATGGGATATTTTCATCACTGTATGAAAACATTTCTTTTTAATGGTTCATATGTGAAAATATATATTTTATATTATTATAATTTTAAATAAATGTTTATCTCTATGATTTTATAGATTCTATATGAAAATATTATCCTTATAATTTTATAAAATACTTCTCTAAAAATTATCTCAAAATATCTTGGATATTTATAATTTCTAAAGTGATTTTTTAAACTCCTAAAAAATCAGTCTAAATATATATCATTATTCATTGAAATATTTTATATGTGATGAAGGATATTTTTAAAAATTATATAGTTTCCAATACTTCATAGGATGTATTTTGTTATACAATGATCCTTTGAAGTAATTATCCATCATTGCCTTTTTCTTTATTGGTCTTCACAGGTGCGTAACTCCGATTTCTTATTACAATTTCTTTGTTATGTGTATTCACAATTTCATTCCTCTAATTCAATGGTGATCACCTCGATTTAATACGTCATTTTATTGGGGAAATTATTTAATTCACCAATTATGCTTTATCTATATAGTGTAAATATAATATTATATATTATCGTTATTTGTTGTTATCTACCTAGAATGTTTCTTAACATCATTAGATTTAAATTAATTTTATGTTTTTTATATTTATTTACTTATGTCTGATTTCTATATGTGATTATATATGAAATTTTTATGAAACCTATTGTCTTTTGATTGGTTATTTATGGTATAAAATGTATACAAATTTCATTTGAATATTTTATGAAACCCATTTTAATTTCTATGGTTTCAATATTAATATTGAAATATTTTCGTTTAGATATTTGATAAAACTAATTTAATTTCGATGGGTTACCTATGATATGATATGCGAATGAATTTAATGTACCATCAATAAGAATGAATGATGATAGGTGGGGTCTTATATCACTATATATTGAATTGTTAGAGTGTTTATATCACATGAGATAAGTATTCACACGAATATATATATTTCTTTTATGTATTGTCACTAATGTTATGGATCAATTTTGTGATGTTTTAGTTAGCTACTTCTTGTTCTATATTTTAAAGATATCATGTTTTCATGCTTATTCCCATTATTATTTAATTATATTATAAACACGGTTAATTTACACATATTTCCAAACTATATTGATTCATGTATTATGTTGGGAATATCATTATGACATGATTTAAAATATATTATTTAATGAGTTAAAGCTTCCCATTTATCTACATTATACCTATATTATCATCTTATACTGACTATTGATATGAAATTATTATCCTATAATATTACCTTGAATGAATATATAATCTCACCCCTTTATTAGTTATATATTTCTCTTATTTAGTAAGATCAAAATAACTTCTGTGAAGGAAAGAAGAATTATAGTATGGATAAGTTATATAGAAATTTTCTTAAGTATTTTAACATAAATTCCTTATATAGTTTGTAATGAATGAAAATAAAGCCTCTAATTTTGGAATTTTGAGATTAATTTATGACATGTAATTTTTAGATAATGGAAATGATGTAATATATATGTGTGTGTTTATCTGGGATCACTATATATCCCCATATGATGGTGTAACATAATTTAAACTTATTATTTTCTTTTCCAGCATTTGAGAAATCGATGACTTCATTTGGACTGATCACTTGAAAGTCCTCATAGCCACCACTTTAGGTTGTTGTTTTTCCTCTTCCTATCCCTCATCAAATAACAAAGTACCATTGAGGTTAGGAAAGTGGTTTTCAAATATTCCATTTGGGTAGTAATAAATCTATGATTAAACATTTAAAATTGAAAGAATAATGATAGAGTTGACAAATGAGAGGACCACTTGGATTCCCATCTCATCATAGATAATTGTGAACCTAACTTCATAATAAATCAGTAGATATTTTTTATTTTTAATGTAATTTATATGATAAAGGAATATCCTTTTAATGATTAAGAATTTTTACAATAATTAATAAGGTGAAAACCGCTCGTAGACTAACTCATTTTTAATCATGATGGCTGTAATTCCCATTCTAAGTGATTTGAGATAACTTCACTACACATGTTTTGATGATTATTTTTCTATTATAAAAACAGTTTGTGGTGTGTTATGAATTTAAAAACACCATCCATGATTATTTTATTTTTTATCCATTCCCTACATGTTTATCATTGATGGACTTTCTCCAGTATTAAACAGAATATACTTCATGATGAATGATACAAAACACCCATAGAGAAACTCAGTTATACCTAAAGGACAGAAAGAATATTTTCCCATGTTTATATGTTTATATAGATGATATAAAATCATATGATATTCCGCTATTTATGAACTAATCAATCACCAACTACACTTCCATCACAAACTTAATCAATATAAATTCTTTATGAGATTCATATATAGTGAACAAATTGCTTCTTAAGAACATTTATAAAAAGGCTACCTAAAGTAAGAGTGGATCAATTCCAGTGTAAGATTTCCGCCCCGACAAAGAATAGATTCATTATTATTTCATCAAATAATATGAATCCACACGTCCATGTGTTTGGTGGTTAGAGGAGTCATCAAAAAACTATACTCTAATTCCTATACATTTGGTGTAATGAATTCTTACTCAGAAATTAGAATGTGATGATATATATTAGAAAAAAGTTACTCACCCTACATGATAGTTTATTCCATAAAAAAAATTCCTTTTTCAATTATAGGAATCCACTATATTTCATTCTAATGTTTTGGGGTGGGAATAAACTCTTCATTCATATACTACATTACTGGCACTGCCATAATCATTGAAATATCCTATATATTAATGCCAAAATCTCAATAGATAAGGAAAAATCATTTTTCTTTCATTATCATAATAATAAGTAAGAAAGGATGGATATCATTTTCAAAAAAATGAGAATATCTATGAAACCCAAATATATTTATAAAGTGCCATATATTTTATATTTCTCAAAAGTTCCTCATAGCTCTTTCACCCCAAAATGGGTATCCAATGTATATTCTAAGTATTACCATGGGTGGAGACCACATATTAGTGACCACCATAGCTTATGATTGACCATGTATCTATTTCACATATACCTATAGTTATAAAAATCTAACTCTTGTCCTTTCCATAATTATTCTAGTTTCAATGGAGTGTACGAAACCTGTACACTTTTTCTTGATTATCTTCTCAAATATAGTTTTATTTTTCTAAGATATTATATTATAAATCATTTGTGTGGTGGTTATTGCACATGAATGGATGGTTTTGAAAAATAGATAAAATAATGGGAATTCCATTAATTAAAAAAAAATATCGATACCATATCCGATATTTGATAATATTAGAGACCATCTACCATGAGAATCAATAAAATCTAATATTTAGCTGGAACACACTATTGAATGGTATCACTAATGTTTTCATCCATCATATTTCTCATTTCCTTAATTAAAAAAATATATCTTCTAGATTCATTTATTTCAGTTTTTTCAATTGAATGAAAGTTATGTGAACTCATAAAATATGGATGAGAATTATTTCGGCCATGTTAAAAATTATATGTATTACCATTATGAGATGAAACATACTTTGTAAACTGCAAATCACCCTGGGATCCAAAAAATAGATATGATGATAAATTATTTTCATATAAGAGATAATTCTTCATAGAAACAACTATATAAAAATTAATTAGGTGACATTTTTTGGAAGGGACACATACAAAGAATATTTCAAATGTGAGATGATGCTCAAATCACCACTATGAGACTTCCTCTAAGAACCCTTTAACAAATTAGTAATTAATGGGCTTCAAAAAGACCTTATCTACATATATAGACACTCACATAGGTAAAAGATGATGTTAATTATGAGATCCTTTTTCTCCTTTGAGTGGATGCATGTTTATTTTGATTAGAATCCCTTTTGATAGGGGATTTGTTGAGGATTTAAAATTCCTAGATGATAATTGGCCCATGAAGTAATCACAATTGAATAAAAAATTAATAGTGGAAAGATAACCACAAATAATTGATCTTTAAATTTATTTCATTGACATATCATCACAATGTGTCCCACCATTATAAATAATTCATGATTTATGAAGTTATTTTTATCCCATAGAGCTACTTGACATGATGTTATTAGGTAAGGATTAATAATTTATAAATTCAAGGAAGAACCATATGTGACCACATATCAGGTGAATGTAATTTTAGGTATGAGACAATCATTTTTCACCCTCCAACATTCATGTTTTTATTTCTAGAATTGCAAATGGATTGAATTTGTCATAGCATCAATATCACTAGTTGATGTTAATAAAGGAATATATAGAATATCACTTCCTCCACAGTGATATAATCTTTCCCATTGTCACATACATGAATTATTTTAAACTTAAATTCAATTTAATTTCCATTCATGCTTTTTTGGGGGCTTCCTAAGCATTTATGGAGGAATGGGGGAGTTTTTATGAATTGAGCCAAACTGTGAGCCCAATTCCAGATTTAGAATAAATTTTGATTCCTTTATAACTCATTAATTTTTCAATATTTTTCATCCATTACAATTTCTAATTGTCATCCCCTGACCTATTAACACCACCATATTAATTTGGACCATTTAAAAATCCATAATCATGGTGGATATGGGTTTTTATGTAAGGGATTGGGCCTGCCCGAAATCTCATTTTCTACAATAAAAATAAATTTTAATTCTTTAATATATCCTTCACTATTTGAGTTTTTTCAGTTATTCCATCTCTCACCCGAGCCCAAATACATTAGACAAGACACCATTCCCTTCTCCTACAATTTTGAGCTCGATAGAATCGCGAAACCGGTCGAAACATCACTATATTTCAGAAATCATCCAGATTTGGAGAGGTAAATTGAACCTTTAATAACATCTTATATTTTTACTCTTTTTCACCCATTCCAGTTCTTATGAGATATCCTAATCTTTGTTCGAACCTACCATGAATGGTTGGATGTTTTTAAATTCATCTTCTGGTGGATTTTGGGTTGTTTTCTTCAAGATTATTTTGGGTATGTGTTTCTCTCTTCAATTCCTTTCTTTTCTTTAGGGTTTCCTCCAACTTTCATAAATTTATAGAGTGTCCAAAAGTTAGGGTTCATACTTATGGTTTGATTTGGGGTATTTTTGGTGAAATATTATGGTTTAGGGTTTGTTTTCACATACTTGTGGTGCGGCGGAGGTGCGGTTGAGGTCTCACACCAAGATTCAAGGGTTTTGACTCAAAAGGTAGGTGTTTCCATGCGTAAACAATTATTGATGAGTTAGATTGCTGTATTTTACCATTTTTCATATTCCTAAAATGTTGGGTGTGGTGTGAAAACTGTTTATGATTTATTTGGTTATGTGTTAAATTTTATAGTCGCTTTTTAACATGAAATTGTGTTTTTTCATGTGTAACTCATGGGGTTTTATTTGGGTGTGGTTTATATCTTATTATATTGGTTTATTAAATCTTTATTTGGGCTTCCAATTCTAGTTTTGTAATTTACTAGTGTCATATGGTCCTAAAAATAAGGTTTTTGAATATGTTTGATGTGTAAAACATTGTTATACTTCTTGAGGTCATTTTAGGAAAATGTGTGTTTTCATTTGTATCTTTTGTGGTATTATTCAAGGTTATTTTATAAAACTTGAATGTATTTTTATAAATGTATCTAGGTCTGAAAATTCTATTTTTTATAGGAATTGGTATGGTTTTGGTCTTAAATGGGGGTTTTGAAATGGGTTTTGTGTGCAAGACATAGTTACACCCCTTGAGTTGTTTTATAAAAATTGTGAATGTTTTTTTGGTTAAACAAAGTGGATAAAGGCTGTATATGTACTATTTTGGGGGTGTGTTAACCTAATATGGGTTTTTAAAGGTATGGTGGTTATTTAAGATTTAAAATGTTTTTTTTAGAATTTCTTATAAAGTGATGAAATGTTTTAGAAAATGGAAAGAGAGCTGCAAAACATGGTTGTGGGTTGTTTTGTGTGAGTGTGTTGTGAAAATTGAATTTTGTTGACGAAAGTGGTATTATATGTTATTTTAGTGGGTTGTTATGTGAGTTATAATGTCTTGGAATTGTTTATAAAATTTATTTAAAGGAATTTTGAAAGTTTCAATGTAATGTGAAGAGTGTTGTGGGCTATTTTTGTATGAGTCACATTTCAAAATCAATTTGAATGAAAAGTGTACTTTTGTGACTTGTGTGGTAGACATGTGGGTTGTTTGGTGAATTTTTGATATTTAAATGATATTTTCATATGAAAAGTATATATTTGGACTTGATGAACTTGTTTGAGCACAAAGGGAATACCCGGGTATCTAGGTGGTGGATGTGTACTAGTATGCTAGTGAATCCGTGGGGTTTGACCTCAGTTTCACTTAGCAAGATTGATGCTTACAAATATAACTAAACTATGATGATGATTATTGGGGACCACTAGGTTATGGGTATGTTCCCTACTAGTGTCTCTTGCATGAGAATGGATATTTGTGATGGTTACTCTCACCGAGATACAAGGTACATGGGACCCACAACTAGCTAGTGCCTAGGGGTTATTTCCCATTACTTGTGCTCACTGGATATTTTGTTCTTACTCTCGGCATCTGGTATGAGAGGATGGAAAATTCAGTAGATGTGGTATTTATTTTAAATGTTTTTATTCATTAAATTATCCCACCTAAAAACTATTTTTATTAAATGCTGCATCTTTTATAAATATTAACTAGCATCTCACGTTTTTGAAAACTTGCATGCTTTTCGTAATTAAATGTTTATCACATGGAATATATTAGTGGTGGTATCCATTTGGGATTTGGCTCACACCCTATTTATACCCTTGGGTGTAAGTAGACTTGGTTATTTTTTTTGTAGCAGGTTGTGTACAGTTTTTAGTTCCAGTGGTTCGGGTTTCTAGTAGGTCCTTGGTGATGAAGTCTTGTGGAGATGGCTTAAGGGTGGTGCCCCTTGACATGAGGGTTCTTGGGATATCCTTATTTGTTTTTTTACCATTTTAATGGTCTCTAAAAATAGTTTTAACTTATGTAATTCAGTTCTAAAATTTTGTAAAAGATGGTTTTAGTTGAAAAATCCAGATTTGGTTTATTGAGATTGTTTGTTGTTTAATGTTCATAAAATCAGGTAAATCATTCCCAATTTTCTTTATATGATACCTGGAAACTTGTACCAGCCCGTGGGGATCGGGAATGCCCTTTGGGCCTTGTCATGGGCTGGTTTTGGTGTCAGTTTTGGCAGAGACCAGATTCGGTTCGTGACAAAATGGTATCAAAGGAGGTTCAGGTTAACTCTTTGAGTCATGTTATTTGGGGAAGACTCAAGATAGTCTGGAGTTAGGTTTGTTGGGACATTGAATTCCTGTTATGGTTAGTGTGTCTGATTACTACACCTCATAATGGGATTCAAGTTTTCTAGGAGAATTCGGGATTTATCTAAGTCCTTTGGTTTCCTTGGTTCGATGATGATTAGGGGAAATGCAAAGAGAGTTGGGTTAATGGTCCTAGTGAGCTCGCAGGGCCTGGAAAGCCATGTGGAGCCAAGTATATTACCTAGAACACACTCTGTGATAGTGAAGTGATTGGTGTATGGATGCCAACCATATTCCCAAATCACCTACTGAAACTATTTTCCTCTCACATTGTTTTGTTCTTAGTTTTTGAAATCTTGGCACTTTGGTTTTAAGAAGTGTAAAGTTTTTTTGAAATGATTTTCAAATAAAGAGTGAATGGTTTTATTTATGAAATGGTGGAACTGATTTTTTAGAATTGTTTTGAAATGGAAAATGGTGTGCTAACACCTCTTTTGAAAGGGTGAACTATATTGAAGTTGGTTTTGAAAAGTGTTTCCAATAGAGTTTTCAAAACAATCAAAGGGTGTTTTAATGGGATGAGATGTTTTGAAATTGATACGAATATCTTGAAAGTGAGTTATTTTCTAAATGGTTGTGTATTTCTAGAATGTTTTTTAAGATGTGAGTTGGGATTTTTATCTCCTGGTTAGCGGTTTTGAGAAAAAGGATGTGTTGGTTGACCATTTTGGTTTTGAAAAGTGGAAAGAATTTTTGTTTTAACCTATGGTATTTTCATGAGAAACCACATGCATGGGGTTATATGGGAATATGGATGGCTGATGACATTATTGGATGAGTGACCGGATGGATATGAGGATGGTTCCCGGTGTGGTACAGAAACATGCATGTGTAAGGCCCATGGGGTACCATTGGTGGATGCGCTAACCGCTGAACCATTTTTTTTCAAAGAAAGGTTTTTAAAAAGAAACATTATGTCTTGATGAATTGTTTGAGATGGTTTATATTATGTGTTTTTGGAAAATGTTGATGTTTTGGGATGTTTTGAGTCAAAAAACCCCTCCTGTTCGAACTGTGTTTTGAGTTTGTGTTTGGTCGGTAAGCTGGGTAGAAGGAACGGTTAGTAGTCTCCTCTGAGATATGTTTCAGGATACCTTTATGGTAGATCCCATCATGTGTTTGGATCTAGTTTGTGGAACGTTTTGACCAATGGACTAGCATGGTTGGGTCTTTAGGTTCTCTTGTTGGATAAGGTATGCCCCCATTAAGGGTTAATGCATAACTGAAATGCAACCTAGATTGTTTTTCCTTTCGAAAATCCCCCAGTTGATAAATATAAGGAATATTTTTTTCTCATTATCTTTATATTGAGTCTATATCCATTGCTTTTTTTATTTTTAGATCCTCTTGTAACGGGAGAGTGCTCGTGGAAGGTTGAAAGAGACCTTAGTTTCTTATGTTTCCTGATTCGTTGAAGGTGGATGTGGTCTAGGGTTGTTTGTGTGGATGAGTGTCTCAATGGTGTCTAAGAGGGACTTTGGGTTCTTCAAAGTTTCTATGAAGCATGAGTTCATGTTAAACCATTGGTGTGGGAAATATTGTCATGATAGGATATTTTAGCCACTTTCTAGAATTGTGTGTTGTTTGGGGATGTCGTATAAGGTCCCTCTCCATGCATTTTTTATATCAGCCGCAATGGTCATGTTTGATGATACCTTATGATGTCATGTTCTCAATTGACCATATAAGTGAATGTCGTGAAATTCTCCTAGAGTCCCTGTTATGTTGGGAGAATGTCTCCCTTGTAAAAACTTCAAAATATTCCATTTTATAGGAAGGTGAGTTTAGGTGTTCTTTACTTCTATTATTTCCCACCCGAACAAACAAGGATTGTTTTGTATGAATTTTATAAGCCCTTGTTTCAGTGAAACATCAGGTTAGGGTGATGTGAGTTTGGAATGTGTTATGTCATGGAAAACATATCGTGGATTATGGTGTTGTTGTTGGTTGCATCGAAAGAATAATTATCGTCTAAGGGGTTTCCAATGCCCAACTGCGAGGCCGAAGATGCGTCAATCATTTGGGCTCCATCTATAGGTCTCAGAGAGAAGATGGCTCGTAGTCAGGGGAAATCCTAGGGTTGTTTAAACCCTTGTACAATGTCCTATCCTCATCATTAAAGATAGAAAGATTTTAAACCTCTCGTGTCATCATATTTTATATGTTGTTCCCGTTTGGTGGAAATAGGTTGAGGGCCTTGTACCCATGACTTCGCGTAATGTCATTCCCTCCCACTTTGGTTTCCATGGAGTCATTAGAGAATGGTTGGAAATTTGGATAGAAATACTAAGGACACAGTTTGTGCATGATTAGTAGTGACCGTGTTCCAGGAAGCCATGTAGAAAGAATGATCTGCACAGCCAGTGCATGATCTCCCAAATCGTGCAGACTAACCCTATGCCCTTCCCGAATCTTTAAAAACAAATTGGGCCTATCTGTGTCAGCATATACTGGTTAGTTAAGATGGTTAGTTCTTATGGTAGGGAGACCCACTATGATTCTCATGCACTTTCCTTCAAAAAAAAAAACAGAATGAAATTCTACCCTTTTTATTAAGGAGTCCGTTCAGGCCTCCCCTTTTAGTGTCCTGATTCAGTCTCATAGAAATATAGGTTGTCTCTTTTGGCGGGGAGCCTATTTGTGTCCACCCTGTACCAATAACTCATATTTATCCATGGCCCTGGCTTGGCAGTAGGTAGTCTTATTCGGAACTATCTAGCTACCAACATATTCCTTGAGTAAACATTGGGATTGGAGAGTGCCTAATGGTTTAGTTAAAGGTAAGTTTAACCTTGTTTGATGTCATTGTTCGTTTGGGTGAATTGCTTGAGTCTTGTTTGAATATTGTTTGAGGAGTTTTATTTTGGGATAAAGTATGAATTCGATTGATCATTTAAAGAATGTGGTGTATTTTTTGGTTGTGATAGTATTCCGTAATTGATCACTAGAGGTGTTTTGGCCTTTGGGGATGAAACCTCGCAAGGGAGTACCTCTTGGTTTCTCAGTTGGGTTTGGTTGTTTCTTTGGCCTTGATGTGACTTTCCGGGGCGGAAAGTTTTCATGGTGGGGAGAATTGTCACATAAATGACTTATTTTAAAGTTAATTTCCATTTAATTTATATTCATTCTTTGTTTTTTGGGTTTCCCAAGCATTTATGGAGGAATGGGGGAGTTTTTATGAATTGAGCCAAACCATGATCCCAATTCCAGATTTAAAAATAAATTTTTAATTCTTTATAACTCCTTCATTTTTCAAAAATTTTCATCCATTACAATTCCTAATTGTCATCCCATGACCTATTAACACCACCATATTAATTTGGACCATTTAGAAATCCAAAATCATGGTGGATATGAGTTTTTATGTAAGGGTTTGGGCCTGCCCAAAATCCCATTTTCTAAATTAAAAATAAATTTTAATTCTTTAATATCACATTCAATATTTGCATTTCTTCGGTGATTCCAACTCTTACCCAAGCCCACATACCTAAGGCTCGACCCCATTCCCTCCTCCCTCAATTGGGAGCATGATAGAATCTCGAAACTGGTCGAAAATCCAATGGATTTCAGAAATCGTCCATATTTGGAGAGGTAAATTGATCCTTTAATAACTTCTTGTATTTCTACTTGTTTTCCCCCATTCTAGTTCCTAAAAGATCTACTAATATTTTTTATAACCTCCCATGAATTCTTGGATGTTTTCAAATTCATATGCTAGTGGATTTTGGGTCGTTTTCTTCAATATTATTTTGGTTATGTGTTTCTCTCTTCAATTCATTCCTTCTCTTTAGGGTTTCCTCCAACTTTCATAAATTTATAGAGTGTCCAGAAGTTAGGGTTCATAACTAGGGTTTTATTTGGGGTATTTTTGGTGAAATATTATGGTTTAGGGTTTGTTTTCACATCCTTGTCGTGCGGCGGAGGTGTGGTTGAGGTTTCACACCAAGATTCAAGGGGTTTGACTCAAAAGGCAGGTTGTTCCATGTGCAAACAATTATTGATGAGTTAGCATGATATATTTAACCATTTTTCATATTCCTCAAATGTTGGGTGTGGTGTGAAAACTGTTTATGATTGATTTGGTTATGTGTTAAATTTTATAGTCACTTTTTAACAAGAAATTGGGTTTTTTCATGTGTAACTCATGGGGTTTTATTTGGGTGGGGTTTATAACTTATGAAATTGGTTTATTAAATCTTGTTTGGACTACCAATTCTGGTTTTGTAATTTACTACTGTCATATGGTCCTAAAAAGAAGGTTTTTGAATAGGTTTGATGTGTTAAACATTGTTATACTTCTTGAGGTCATTTTAGGAAAATGTGTGTTTTCATTTGTATCTTTTGTGGTATTATTCAAGGTTATTTTATAACACTTGAATGTGTTTTTATAAATTTATCTAGGGCTGAAAATTCTATTTTTGATAGGAATTGGTATGTTTTTGGTCTTAAATGGGTGTTTTGAAATGGGTTTTTTGTGCAAGACATAGCTACACCCCTTGAGTTGTTTTATGAAAATTGTGATTGTTTTGTTTGGTTAAACAAAGTGGATAAAGTGTGTATATGTACTGTTTAGGGGGTGTGTTCACCTAATATGGGTTTTTGAAAGGTATGGTTGTTATTTAAGATTTCAAATATTTTTTTAGAACGTTTTATAAAGTGCTGAAATGTTTTAGAAAATGGAAAGTGAGATGCAAAACATAGTTGTGGGCTGTTTGTGTGTGTGTGTTGTGAAAAATGAATTTTGTTGATAAAAGTGGTATTATATGTTATTTGAGTGGGCTGTTATGTGAGTTATAATGTCTTGGAATGGTTTATAAAAATTGTTTAAAGGATTTTTGGAAGTTTTAATGTAATGTGAAGAGTGTGGTGGGCTATTTTTGTCTGAGTCAGATTTCAAAATCAATTTGAATGAAAAGTTTACTTTTGTGACTTGTGTGGTATACATGTGGTCTTTTTGGTTAATTTTTGATATGGAAATGATATTTTCATGTGAAAAGTATATATATTGACTTGTTGAACTTCTTTGAGCACAATGGGAAACCCCGAGTATCTAGGTGGGTGGATGTGTACTAGTATGCTAGTGAATCCGTGGGGTTTGACCTCAATTTCACTTAGCAAGATTGACGCTTACAACTATAACTATACTATGATAATGATTATTGGGGACCAATAGGTTATGGGTATGTTCCCTACTAGTTCCTTGTACATGAGAATGGATATTTGTGATGGTTACTCTCACCGAGATTCGAGGTACCTGGGACCCACAGCTAGCTAGTGCCTAGGGGTTATTTTTCCATTGCTTGTGCTCACTGGATATTTTGTTCTTATCATCGGCATATGGTATGAGAGGCTGGAAAATTCAGTAGATATGGTATTTATTTTAAATGTTTTCATTCTTAAAATTATCCCACTTGAAAACTATTTTTATTTAATGTTTCATCTTTTAGAAATTTTAACTAGCATCTCATGTTTTTGAAAACTTGCATGCTTTTCGTCATTAAATGTTTATCACATGTAATATATTAGTGGTGGTATCCTTTTGGGATTTGGGTCACACCCTAATTATACCCTTGGGTGTATGTAGACTTGGTAATTTTTGTTGTCGCAGGTTGGGTACAATTTTTAGTTCTAGTTGTTCGGGTTTCTGGTAGGTCCTTGGTGGTGAAGTCTTGTGGAGATGTCTTAAGGGTGGTGCCCCTTGCAATGAGGGTTCTTGGTCTATAATTTTTTGTTTTTTACCTTTTAATGGTCTCTAAACATAGTTTTAACTTATGTAATTCAGTTCTGAAATTTTGTAAAAGATGGTTTTAGTTGAAAAATCTAGATTTGTTTTATTGTGTTTGTTTGTTGTTTAATGTTTATAAAATCGGGTAAATCGTTCCCAATTTTCTCTATATGATACCCCGGAACTTGTGCCAGCCCATGGGGATTGGGAACACCCTTCTAGCCTTGTCACGGGCTGTTTTTGGTGTTGGTCTTGGTGGTGACCAGATTTGGTTCTTGACACCCATGAAGAAATATCTGATGAGGATAAGGGAAATAAACCCCGAATACCATAATTAATTTCCTCCAACTTGAAACTGCTTTTTAGATGATCCAAAATTATGGAAGCCAATAGAGCTCTAATTTTATCACATAAAATTCCTGACATAATTTTTGATAGCTTAAAGATGATAAAATTCCATTTATTTTCCACCATTTGGAATCCCATTTAAGGAATATTTTTACATAACATAACCTATAAAATCCCATTCATTCCCCAAATATTATAAACTGTGACATAGAGATACAAATAGATACTAATGAATGAAGGTAAAAAAATATTCATGATGCCCCTACTTGGTGGATATCCATTAGGATGTTAACCTATTAATATGATTCACATGTTGTTTTATGAAGAATTCCACATCTGATTGCTTCATTATTGTTTATTATTGAAGTACACTAATATATATTCCTTCACGCGTTCCACCCATCCCATGTAGACTGTTCAAAATTTAGATGAGGGTAGATTAATAGGTATTAATTACCCTCTATCTCATTCCCACACTCGATGAATTATTTTTAAATCCTTTGGAAATTACACGAAGATATAAAATAACAAATAAATATCCCTATAACATGATGATAAACTGCATGGTTTTCATCCTCTGCATAAGTAATGAATCTACATGATTACCAAATGATATGTGTATATGATTCATCTTGTGATAAGAATAGAATACCTCATTACATGATTATGAGATAACTCTTTTCTAATGGTAATCCTAATATGAATAAACCCCTTTCATATCAAATAAAATACCCATATAAAATATATATGATTTGGTATTATCTCTTTATTATCACACTAAGTATGAATCATGAATTTTTATAGATATAAGTTTATCATACCATTATCATAATTATTATATCCCCAATATATGTGTAGATACTTCGAAAATAGTATCCCATAGGTGGTGTCTGATTTAATACATTGGAATCCGATAAAAGGAACCACATGCCAAAAGAAAAAAAAATTAGTTACCTTGATAAATCAAATATATACTTAATTCATTTAATGAATTTTAAAACAAAAATTAAAACATGATTTTTTATAAAAACATTATTCCCATAAACATATGATTTAATATAAATCATAGTAAACATCACATATTCTTGATAAATGAACAAAATAATTGTTAGCTCAAATTCTCAAAAAGAGTTATGTAAAATTAAATCTATCATTAATTAATAAATAATAATCAACATGGAAAGGTAAATAACTCAATAAAAATAACATTTAAAGAACTTTAATTCTTTAATATTTACTACATAGTCAATATAAAAAGTTAAATAACTTAAAAAACAGCCCATTTAATAAATCAGCTGATAATGAAATGCATCGAGATATAATATCATTTTGGAAATTTCATGGATAATAATAACTAAAGTCTTATGGAAGGAAATGATTAATTATTGGTTTTAATTCCTCATGAAAATGATACCTCTACAATAATTAAAATTTAAATGTTTGTTTAAAACTACCGGGTACAACCTAATCCAGTTTGGACAACTGTATCTCTACATTGATAGGATACTTTAAAACCATAGGGTAAAAACTCATTGGGTTTTTATAAATGATTTTCTCATGTGAAATTGTGATCCATTGATTGGCTATAAAAACTCTAGGACCCACCCATCATTGAATGCCCCAAAAATTACTCACATAACAAATAATAGATTTAATTCATCAATAATATGTGTTATCATACAAGATATAAATATTGTGTAAAATATATGTGTGAACCAATATTTATCCCAAAAATTGAATAACTATCATTTTAAAACACTCTACGTGGAAAGTATATATTTTTTTAGAAAAAAAATATACATGTTAAACAATAGGTACATTTATCAGACATTTAATATCCATAAAAAAGTGAATAATTCATGGGAATGATATTGACTTCAAATATGAGCCTAGAAAGTGAATTTAAATACTTTCGTTTGTCAAAATTATCATAAAACATCCTGAGTATGAATACAAATGGTATCAATAAAATATAATACCATTGGAGTAAGAATAAAGTGTTTTGTTCCTTTAGGAATAGAAATACCTCTAAAAAATATTTTAAAAAAATCATGAGTAACATACACCATTCATTTTTAAAATACCTTTTTGTAACCTAAAAAATTTAGAAAATAATTTTTTTGAGAAAAATTAATAAAAATTATTATTTTCTACAATATAAGGAAAAATTACATTTTATTAAAAAGGATCCCTTTAAAATTGAAAATTTTGATTAAAAAAAAACAATTCCCATAAAGGTTCTTATTACATATATTCCCTATAAGTTTTAAAGAAAATCCCCTTTACACTGTAAAACGGTTTGGAAAGTTCCTTGTTTGGAAAATGCCATGAATATACCTTTCATATTTTATATAAAAGACAAATTGGAATTGTTTTGGAAAATAAAATAGATTCATTTTAATTTTTTTTGCAAAAAGTTAAAATGAGAAAAAATTTAATTTAATAATCTAATTTAAAAGGTTTATTTTTTTTGAAAATGTTTCTAGAAAAACGTGTTTGGGAATAAAATAGATTTACGACAAAAGATTGAAATGAAGTCATAATTTAACAAAACGAATTTTCTTAATTATTTTTATATATGAAAGATTGAAAAATAGAACTATTACTTTAAAATATCATTACTAACCATATAAAAGTAAAATTAAATTAGTTTATTATCAAATGTTCAAATAATTTCATTCAATTGAAATTTAAGAATTAATAATCAGGATTAAATGATATGAGGAAACAAACCCTTACAATGATCTTAACAGTGAAGTGAAAATTAATCAATGAATTTATTTTGTGATTCAAATATAAATACACATAAAAAAGATTAAATACAATATTATTAAATCAATAGTCATTTTATAAATCATCTTATAATGAAATATTAAATTATGTAGAAGTTTAACCCAATGAGCGAAAAATGACATATAAAATCCCTTACCTCACGCTACATTTTTATTTAATTATTTTTAATCCAAATATATTGGTTCTGAAAAAGTTATTAAATAACACCATAAACATATTAGTGTTTATAATATCATATATTATCCTCTTATAATATATTATCACTCTTTCATTAATAATATTTCATTATTTAAATTGTATTGACTGTTAATTTCCATATTTTCATATGCATTTTTAATCTTTAAAGAAAAATATCATGACCATATAATATAGTTTCATCTTCTCTTGGAAAATAATAAATACATAATTATCATATTTCTAAATTAGTTTAAATTTTGAAAACAATGATAAAAATTTGTTATCGAAAATATAGTATGTTAAGATCAAGTAGACAGTAAGTCGTATGTACGCATGACTCATATTTTCATTTTCCAATGATCATCATAGAAAGAAGTTATATAATATATTATAATTATAAAATTATCATAATATAATATATACCATATTATATACTTATATTTATATTATCAATGTGGTGTGGTGATGAAAAGAGAATCACATCACATTATGAAGGTGGTAGTCCACATGTAAACGAACGATGTTATCATGTTTAAGTGAGTTAAAAGAAAATACATAAAATGATATATTATATTAAACTAATGATAAATATTAAATTAAAGTAATAATTATTATTTTAATATAACATTTATTTATTGAATTCATCTTTGTTATATTCTATGTGAAGGCTTAGTGAAAGGCGAATCACATCACTTCACGAGGCAGTAGTTCATCGTGCACATGAGCGACATTATCGTATCCCCAAAATATTCTTAATATGAATATATATATATATATATATTGAATCTATTGGTATAATTATGTTTTAAATATTATATATATTCTATATATCTATCAACATACCCCACCGTGAAATGTGGTAATGGAATAACTAATGATGTCGGTTCCCAATGTAGTACTCTGCCATACATATGAACGATGATTACATAACCCATTAGATGGAAGATTGGATGGTTTTAAGTGACTACCAAAAAATAAAAACACATCATTATATGTAATATAATGTTGTAATTATATCAACATGGTTTAATAATAAATGATGACGGTGGAGGGAGAAATTAAAAATAATGCTCATTGAAGAACATTACATTCTCTTCATGTATCATTCTTAAGTTTCAAATAATGCTTTTTCAGTTTTTATTTTATCAATAATATAATTCTACTAATATTTTAATAGGGAATTTTTTTTAGCATTTTCAGAAAACAAATATATGTGATGATGTGAATAAAAGAGGATAGTGGGTAGCCTTTTATATGTGAGGTGAGTGACACACATGTAATTTTTTGAAAAGATTCAATCTGACCCACATTTTTATCATTAAAAATAAGGGGATATTATTAATTATAGAAGAGATAATATAGAAATATTTCTAAAAAAATTTGCGTTGAACATGTTCTTTGTCATCTTTAAACATTATATTTTTAATTTAATCCCTAGTAAATCGTTTTTTACATTAACCCTGTTAATAAATCTTTTATTGTTTTCAATATTAATTTTAGTAAAAATTATATTTAATTGTTATAAATTAATAATTTTGATGAATAAAAATATTAAATCCATTTTTCTATATTCCATTCACAGAAGTGGATATATTTAATTCGAAATTAATCTTTCAAATGTTTCAAGAATTCTTGATTTAAAAGAGGAATTGTTCAAAAGGTTACAATGTTTCTATATCAATAAAAAAATAAAAATGATTCCAATTACATTAATCAAATTAATTGATATATAATTTATTTAATTTTTATTTTAAAACAAATTTTTATAATATATATATATAAATTTAAATAAATTAAAGAAAAATAAATTTTTCAAATAAATTTCTGTATTTGTCATTATTCATAAAAAATTAAACTTTTCTAAAAAATTCCAATAATATTAACTTCATATAGTTTTGGTATTATTATATAAAAAAATTATATTTATATTAGAAAATAAATTTTATAAAAATCAAAATATTTAATTTTAAATTATGTGTGTAAAGCATGATTAAAAAGTCTTTTATAAAATTATAGTTTTCTGAAAAAATAAATTATTCAATTAATGTTATTACTATTTTATTTATAAAAAATTAAATACCAATGAATGTGTGTAAAATATAAATTTTAATAATTTATTTTATCATATTCATACTTTCCATTTTTATGGCTAGCTTACAACTCTCACATTAAATAATAATATTTTATTAATATGTCATGTTTATTTAAAATATGGTGTTATGTTTAACGCTAGCAGAAATCAGAGTTGAATGTAATGAAAGATAAACTTATGGTTGAGTGTAACAAAATATAATATTATTTTTTTTGTGTAATTATGAATATTTATGATATTAAATTTATTTTAAAAAATATATATCATAATATCTCGAGGGGTTATATATTATTTTATTCTTGGTGTTTCATGTTTCATATGCTATCGAATAAAATGCTGTTATTTTATTATTTTATAGTGTTAAATTATTTCAACAATAAATAAATTGCACCCTCAAAATTTAAACATGATCCTAGTAATCAAGGGTTTGATTTATGAAAATTCATTTTTTGAATACCCATAATGTAAAAAAGGGTTAATAAAATATACTATTAATAAGAGAGAAATTGGAGTACAAAGATCATATGAAATAACACATAACTTGGTTTCTACATAGGATCAAATTGGTGGAAAGTGAAGATACCTACATGTAAGAAAATAGATAATAACTATAGAGAGTTATATAGGTCATAGATCCTAAGAAACTGAGTAATCAAAAGAATGTTAATGACCTCAAAATCATAAATCTATGATTTTTTAAAGGACAATATGATTCATTGGATATGAATGCAATAGAATAATTTTGTTGTTTCAAGATCATTATCCTAATATTGAGGAATTATTTAACAATCTATGAATATATGTAAATATACATTCTTTATACCTTTATATTAAATAATAATAATTTCCTCTTTTTGTTTTGCTTCTATTAATTTACAATTCATCACTTACTCCATAAAATGAATATCTATAAATGAATTTTTTATTCCTAAATCACCAAAATTCACTATTCATGAATTATTAAATCCAAAAGGAGACGAAATTCTTTCCCATGTCTCTAATTATTTTCCAAAATAAATATTGTTAGATCATTCTTTCCAATATGCATAAATCTATATCTACTGAAGTAATACATTAATCTTTAAAAACTTGTCCAAAGTTAAACTAAATCCATTTCAAAAAGAGTTAACCCTATAATCCATACAAATGATTAATATCTAGATGTTTTGAAATATGGTCACTAAATTTCGAAAATTAACTTATCATTAATTCCTAAACATCTTAAAATAAATCATAATAATTATATAAAAACATTTGAATATCGTCATAATTTATTCTCATGAAACTTTGAAATGTCCTTAATTACTAGAAAACCATATTATAAACATTCATGATTCTTTATTACTTAGGTAAAATGCAGATTATTCGACATTTTTCTCAAATAAAAATATATTGTAAACTCCATAAATAATAAACCACATTATCAAAAAATCACTAATTATGTCCAAGTTAGTCAGCACTATCAAATTAAATTTATCTATGATAGTC
Source organism: Viscum album (assembly GCA_963277665.1). Lineage (NCBI taxonomy): Eukaryota > Viridiplantae > Streptophyta > Magnoliopsida > Santalales > Viscaceae > Viscum > Viscum album. The sequence goes on along the minus strand of OY728161.1, from coordinate 1,540,389,043 downwards.
ACATCTATATCCGAACAATCATTATCATAATAAAAGGAACATATTAATGGGTATCATTACCCAAATCATGAGTTTTCCAAAAATTTCAACTTTCCACTGAATCATTTATCTGGGTCATAAGTACTATTCAACCTACCCTTCCAAATCCTTAATGAAAATATACTTTACTAAAAACCTTGTAAATTTAATATTTTATATAATTAGGATATTAATGATGAAATAATCGAATGTAATAATTATTAAGGCCAAAAAATAATATTATTCATTACACTTTGTATGTGTTAATAGCATAAGCATGAAAATTATCTATTCCTTTATTTTGAGGTTTATTCTTATGATTCTTAATTGATTTTCCTAGTTCCCCATATCCTTATCATTGAATCATTTTATATTTGATCTTCTTTTATTTCCCTTGAAATTATATGAACAATGCCCTTTCATTTCACACTTGTAGAAAAATACCATTCTTTTTAAGTTAGAACCAGCACATTTCTTTCCACAGTCAACCAATGTGAGAAAATATTTCATTCCCTTTATACCATTTTTCACTTTTCCCTAGCCATCCTATTCTAATCATGCTTCACTATGAAGCCATAATACCAACATAATTATTTAAATAAATTGTTAACATATGATACTATATCCTCTTATTATGAGATATTTTTGGAGACAAGTTAACATCAAAATATTATCTTATAAACATCAATGAAAAAATTATTCGTACACTTTGATTATGTACATTGACATGGTCCTCATTAATTATTCTAGATTCTATTTCAAAATAATGTAATACACTAGATTATGTCATATAATTATGAAACATAATGTATAACCTCAATTATAGGAAAACATAATTTATAAAATATATTCATATTTATCTCATAATCATAAACATAGATTTTTGGGGGGTATATCTATTTAAATTTTTTTAATGGTTTGTAAATATAATGTGAATTATCTCAATCATATACCCCTAGTGTGTCTAACCAGATGAACAATAAGGGCTATTTTGATGCACTAAGTCATGATCGGGACAATCACAATACACCCTTTTCAGAGTCATTACCCCAAGGTGAATCTATGTCCGAACCAAATCCACATATATTATCCATATAGGGATCAATTTCTTGGAAAAATCATTATAATATATTCCTTACAAAAACATTAGTATGTTATTATATACTTATCCTCAAATTATATCTTTGGGTTATGTTCCCTGATATATATTTTACAAAATCTAGTTTCCGATGATTCTTCTAAAATTCATCTAATACCAACTGTAGGGACCCGAAACCCAATATCCTAGAGCCAGTGTCTATTTTTTTATATTTGTATAAGATAAAGGAATCACATTTTGATGTACTAAATAGTTCAGTAGTATTAATAAACTATATTCATACTTGTTTCACTAATCACATTAGAAAACATAAAATTTCAACCTACTTTTTCAAGAATAAAATTATTCCCATGTATAATATCCTATTATATCAAACATAGTACACTTCATGGATTTCTGAGAAAAGAAAAAATATGGGTGAACTCAAATTCATAGAAAGGGTTTTTTCTAGGAGAGTATCACAACCCGTCCTATAGACCCCAGACATGACTATCCCAAGACCGCCTTACATAGGCTAGGGGTTGGTGAAAAGCACCTGAATGCTTTTCCCGAACTGGGTAGGAATTGACTTAGAGATATTTACTCACTAAAAAATGGAAACTGAAGTAAACAACCAACAAAAGTAAGGTATTACCATGAAAGTAAAGTACAACCACATGTACAACTAAAAACTGAAAATAGTGTTCTGGTATCGAAGCCCTAGAATTTCAAAGGAAAGTAAATAGTTATCGCATTTTCCCTGGAGCTCTACCTAGAGTGTAGTAGCTATAATTCTGAAGTCGAAGAAGAGGATCTCGACTTCCGCCATCACACCAAGCTCCACCAAGTCCTGAACCTCCAAATTCTGCCTCTTAGCATCATTAGTCTGCCCCAAACACATTTGTGTGAGTGGAGCCAGTGCAGAGGTGAGTATAAAAATACCCAGTAGGGGACCCTGAGACATCTGAAGGTCTCTCAGTAATCCACTAAGGAAAACATCACAAGAAATACCAAAAAGGAAATATCACAAAAATGACATAAATCATGATGCACAAAGAAAAAGAGATAGCTCACTCTAACGTTATAACATCAATGTTACTAGGACATGGATGACTGGTCGTAATGCTAGATAATCCTTTCCATAGTAACTATACTTCTTATCTATATAGGACATTGCATTCTAACCCATATAGGTCGCTAGATGCTGACCCATTTTTGTCACTGGTGCTGTCCCATATTGTCGTTGGTGCTGACCCATATTGATTGTTGATATAAAGGTATGGATCCGTAGTTGTACAACTAGATAATCCCACATTGGTGTTTCTGATGGTGACCCATATTGGTCACTCTTCTTCTTCATGTCACAGCTAGCCACTTCACTCTTCTTCTCTCGAAAACTCTGCTCCTCAAACCATCGGTCCTTTTTCAAAAGGTACGAAGTCCCACAAAAAGCAAACCCATGGGAACGCCTCATCATAGGGGTCTCAATGTGACAAATGACACGTTGAACAGATGCTCTGTCTGTGAGATACATGTTCTTTTGTAAAAAGGTCTTGATTAGATTCAATTCTGAATTAACTAAGTTCACACATCAAACTACATCAAAAATCCCTTAGAGTATCTCCAATTAACCGCCTTATCACAAGAATCCTTATGCTACATACGACGTGTCGATCGAATGCATGTTCTGTTAGTTACACCCCTTTCTGTGAAACAGAGGTGATCACACCTCGGACCGGCCCGACTCGGTCGGCCCCACCGGAATATGCCAAAGAGCCCGTTTCTCAAAAGGGGTCCCAACGTCACTGATGGCATGTGAAACAGACACCCAGTTCGTCAGTTACGAGGGTTACATTATTTAGGAACCGGTTGGGTCTAGGCTTGATCAGACATGGTCAGGCCGGCCTGACGCAATTGGTCTCGGGTTTTACATGACCCCGCCCGAGTCCAGCCTGTTAAGGGTTAGACTGGTTCACTTGATCCAGCCTGTCAGGGTCGACCTGGCTGGTTTGCGGGGTCGGGCCATGGTTGGCTTGACCCGTCGGGTGGGGTTTGGCCCACCTGCGCTAGCTCGCATTTGGCTTGTTCCTCCTAAAGGCAGACCCCTCCTCTTAGTTGGCCTCATAGACGTGGGGCCGTTTCATCTGGTGTGATGTGGCACGACGTGAGGTCCATTCCACACCCTCCTGCGTTATTGTTTAAAACAAAATTTTTATTTAAATAATTATTTATTCTATATAAATTTATTTTATATAAAAATAGATACATAATACCTATATTAGGTCAATTTAATTCATTTAAGTCATTTTATAAAAAAATTATCTGTATAAAATGTTATTGAATGTTTTAACGTCTTTTATCCACCTTATAGGCACGTTAGCAAGTTTGCATAAAACTTAATTTTACATCTTTTGTGAATTTAATTTCAAAAATTTGAGAGACATGGTTGAAATCAGTATGTAAAATGTGGTTCAATAGGATGAAAATAATTTTTTGTGAATAGTAACTTTTGAATTTTATTTACCACGGTTAAATGTAAATAGGGTAATTAAAGGTAAAAATGATATTATAATTACCCTAAAAATGTCTTAATTATATTAGATAAGTGTCTTTGACCAAAATCAACCATAGGGAAAATAATATGATCATTTTGGTCCACTAAGATTTTATTAGGACATTTATTATTATTTTATTTAAAGAGGAGTTAAAAGTGTTAAATTCGATGTTTAACAACTAAAACATTTCTAATATAAGGTTATACATAGGATAAAATTGACTATAAATATTCACTAGAAAGATAATAATATTTCATACATAATGGTAGTTTATTTATAATTTTTAGACATTAAATAATTGAAATTATTTATGACCCAATGATGATGCAGTAATTACCTTATTATAGAAAGATTTAAATAATTGTTATTATAAATATTAATATAATAGTAAATTGAGACATTTAATGTATTAAAATAATTTTCTAGGTTAGTATGACTTTTTAGGGTATATTAATTTGTTTTTGAAGTGATAAATTTTTTATGACTTTCACAAAACCAAATACTTAATAGTGTCAAAATTGACATAAATGAGTTTTTTAAAAAAATACTATATTATTAAATAATATAATATTTATAAAAATATGAGGCTCGGCCAAAGGAATTATATATTAATATATATGTTATTAATGAACCACTTGGGGTTTTCTTGTCATTTTATAGTATTTTTATTAACCATGTAATATAAAAAATACATGATGACATTGAAAAGGTTAAACAATTTAACTAAGAGTTAAATCTAAAAGATAAGGTTAATATGGCGACATGAACCAATATACAACTTATTGGTTGAGATGTTTTCGACCCATCACCACATTTTCCTTGAAATAAATTTTTTTGGAGCCATTTTAAACCGAATATGATTGTATAATAAAATAATATTTCAAGCTTTTCCTAAAGTGACTCTCACCTCTCTTATAAAAGGGTACTTCCCCTTATCTCAAAATCACACCTCCAAAGCCATTTAGATCATCAAAAATATACTCAAATATCCTCCCAACTACCCTCACTTATATCTAGAAGAATTAATTTTATCATAAATCCAACTTAAGGAGTCATTTTGATCAACTCAAAAGGAAACACCTGAAAAAAGGTAATAATTTCACCACCTCTTTCAAAGTTCTTTTCTTTTTCCTCTTCCTCTTTATATGTCGTTTCCATAAAAAAATAATAACTCCAGTACCTTATAAAGATTTTGGTGTTATTATAAATATGTTACAACCATATTCATTATTCTATCCATCCTATAAATGACAGGTCATTCTACGTGCGTACGTACGACTTCCGTCTCCACATCATGGTGTAGTTTGTTGTTCAAACACATCATTATTTGTATGGGTATAATAATGAGTATAAAAATTTTAACAAATAAATAAAACATTTTAATGATTATATATATATGATATACCATCCAATTAAATAATATTTCACCATCAATATAATGATATTGTCGCTCATGTGTGCGTACAGATTACTGTCTCCACGAACACGATGAGATTCATTCCCCATAGTAATAAATCAAGAATAATTTTCATTTTATGATTAAAAATAATGTTTAATATATAATATAATTATAGATATTTATCAAATACATATTATCCATAATAAACATGGCTTACATAACAAACCATATAAAGGAAAACGAATCAGTTAACACCCAAAACAATGATATTACTAAAATATTATTTACAAAGAAATATTGGCAGAACATATGTGATATCATATTTATGTATGTAATTATTTTATAATTTAATAATAATTATATAACTATTATACGAGAGGTTAACATAACCCCAATCAAGGAAAAGTACAAGGTAAGGGTTAATTCTATAATATCTTCATTATATGAGGTTGTTTATATGTGAGTATCTACTGGAACCTCTTTATCATCCACTTCTATGTTTCTTAAAAATGTATTTCAAGACATTTTTACTATTGCCTAGAATATGGTTTAAAGTAATTTATACCATTTTTTGAATTTTTATATATTTTTTATAATGGAATATTTTCATCATTTTCCAAACAAAGTCCTTTACGATCTTTTTGAAAAAATTAAGGAAAGAATGTTTTTTAATGTATACGACGAGTGCAGCTATTTTCGGTCATTATAACACCTTCAAAGAATCCCTTAAAAGCATATAAGAATATTTTTAAAATAAATATTTTCTTTTAAATTTAGGTGAATTTTAAATTATTTCAAAATAGTAAGAGATATTTCTCTCAAATAGTTTTGATTTCATCTATGTCAACATTCATTGATGTATTTTACACTTGTCTGAAGTTGATTTATTATGATACAATTTTAAATATTATATTGAAGGTTTTTTTTGTGTTTTAATGTGGATGTGTTATTTTTATACCATTCATGGTTTATGGTTAAAGTATTAACATTTCGTATGCTTTCTTTAAAACAAATGTTTTTGTTATGTTTTAACCTTTTCATATGAGGAATGCATTGGACTTTAGAAGTGACGGGTGGAGATCGCTATCGCTCATCGATGCATCAGTAGGTCTCATGAGACAAACTAGTGACTTGGAACAAGGACTGGCCAAAATATTATTTATAGTATGGGAACGAGGCCTTGAATATGTGGTTATGGTGTCTGACATTCTGCATTCCATCATTATGAAATTGGCTATTGATATTACATGTGACTATTCAATGAGTAGAATATCAATGTAAATAAGTAAATAGAAATTTTTTATTTATCTTTTCCATATTATGCTAATGTTTAAGTTTAAAATGATTTTCTAGTCTTGTACATTTCCTTAAATGTTTATGATTATTTATGAGAGTTTCTGATTCTATTATCCTTACTAAGCATCTGATCTCACACCTTTCTTATCTTTTTTTCCAAGATGCGAAGAATTATATTACGATTAACCTGCAAGAATAGGCTAAGGGATATAAGAGTGTTCAAAGGGGACACTGTTGTTTTTTTCATGATGTAATGTAAAACTTATGTATGTATATAGTACTTCTTAGGCTACTAAACTTACCAGTGTTTCGAGATTTGATCCCTTGTGATCATGCCAGTGTTATGTAATAATGCACTGACTCTGGGTAACTAGTGTTATGGAATTATAGTAGGTATCATAGGAATCATAGTACATACCGTTAAAACAAGATTTAGGAAAAAATCTTGTTAGAGAACATTACACTTAGATAGACTTTGAGGATTAGTATAGAAGAACATCCTATAATTTTTGTAATGTAAATATTTCATTAGTTTTCCAAACAATACATCCCTGTCTTGATACAATCTTGTAGAGGCAGCTCTCGCACAGATGTACCTAGGAGTGAAACCTCTGTCAAGGAGTTCCAGGCTTGCCCGAAGTATCCTGGTACACGACAATGGGCCTTGCTCCACTATTGGTTACGACACTCATGGGGGATATGATTAGGATAATTCACATTTTTTTACAAACCATTATGAATGATTTATGAGTAAATAATTCCTCAAGGAATTATTTTTTTATGATTATGGATTATATGAATAAACTATTCAATTAATGTTAGGTATTTTACTAGTTTCGAATTATGTAATGTGATTCATAAACTAATCTAGTGTATTCCATTGTTTAGAAATGGTACCTAGATGAAGGAATGGAAACCGTATCAACGCATGTAATCCATGTATGGATTTCCCACATACCTAAGATAATTATAGTGGAGCAGATGATGCAACTTATGATGAACAACTTATAACCATAATGGGAAAACTCACTCAGGCCGTGAATAATGTACTTACATGTATGGAGCACCCTGATACAAAATGTGGAGGATCAATGTTAGAATAATTCATGAGGCAAAAACCACCAACATTTAATGGGACTACAAATCAATTTTTAGCCGAGCAGTGTATAAGTTCCTTAGAGAAAATAGTTCATACTTTGGGGAGTAGCAAAAGGGAAAATGTTTCCAAGTTAGTTTATTGCCTCATGGGAGATATAGATAAATGTTGGTCATTATTTCAAAACACAAAGGAGTATAAAGAAATATCAAATATATAATGGAGTGAGTTTAATGAACTTTTGTTAGAAAAATACTTTCATCGTGATCATCGAGTTGATATGGAAAAACAATTTATGAGTTTGAAGAAAAATGAGGATTAGAATGTTGCAAAGTATGTGGCTTACATTACAAGGTTAGTAAGGAATGAAGTGGATTATATACATTATCCATAGAGTAATATTGAACGATTCATTTATGGGTTAAAAACATTTCTCCATCGAGCATTAGTTTCACAATCTTTCTCATCGTATGAAGATATTTTCTCATGTGATATTCAGACAGAAAAGGAATTATCTAAGTCATACAACTTTAAAGCTAAGCAAAGGAGAAGTGATCTTCTGAAAACTCTAGAAATGTAAATAAGTGGAAGAATGGAAAAGTTGAATTTTCATCCTATAGCAAATGTGGGAAAAAACACCCTGGTACTTTCCTGAAGGGAATAAGATTCTGTTACATGTGTGGTGAAAGAGGCCACCATGCTCGTTATTACAAGGTAAAAAAGGCCATCCATGTTGAATTCTACAATTGTAGAGAAATGGAGAATTATGAAAATGAATGTACTAAGCGTCAGGTAAACATACCTCAGAAAAGGGAAAGGGAGCAAGGCCAAGATTATGTGATCACTACTGCTGAGGTTGATGCTCTGAATGGTGTAGTGGCAGGTAATTTAATGGTTTCCTCAAATTTAGCCAATGCTTTATTTGATTCTAGATCATCGCATTGTTTCATATCTTCCAAGTTTTCAAAGAAAATTTGATATTTATAATTGGATTTAACAAGACAGTTTTCAGTTAAAAATCCTAAGGTAAGTATCAATACAACAATGTTATGTGAATCAGTCCCCATTAGAGCATAAAATTTTCTTTATCTTCTGATATTATAATTATATACACGATTTAATATTATATAATCCAATGTATGGATTTCCTTTCATACCCTGATGCAAACATTTATTGTAAGAAAAATGAGGTTAAATATTTCGATGATGATCAAGAGTACCTTAACTTTAGAGCAGAAATGTCACCATCTGATTCTTATCTAGATCCACCGCCAGTAGGTCTTCAAAATTCTATTATTAGGGAAGAAGAGAATGAAATTACTATGGGTGAGGAAAGGAATGTTCAAATAGAGGATGTACCTATTGTGAAGGAATATATTGATGTGTTTTAAGGGATTTACTTGTACATCCTCTAGAATGAGAAATTGAGTTTTCCATTGATTTAATTTCTGGTTCAAGGCCCATATCGAAGACCCATAATAGAATAGCCACTGTGTAATTAGTGGAACTAAAAAAACAACTAGATTAATTGAGTAATAAAGGATTTATTTTCCCAAGTGTTTCTCCATGGGGATCCCCTATTCTTTTTGTTTAGAAGAATGATGGATCTATGAGGTTGTGAATTGACTACAGGGAGATTAATTCTATTTCAATAAAGAACAAGTATCCACTACCTCACATTGATGATTTATTCGATCAACTTCATGGAGCTCAATATTTTTCAAAGATTGATCTTCGATCTAGATATCATTAGGTGTGTGTGATAAAAGAAGTCATTCCGAAGACAACATTTAATACCAGGTATGGGTATTAAGAGTTTACAATAATTCCTTTTATACTGACTAATAAACCCTATGTCTTTATGGATCTAATGAATATATTATTCAAGGAATATCTTGATGATTTTTTTGTGGTATTTATTGATGATATCTTGGTATATTCTAAAATCTATGAAGATCATGAAAATCACTTGCCTACTATTCTAAAGACTCTGTGAAGAAATGAATTTTATGGGAAGTTTAAAAAATGTGAATTCTGGTTTCAAGAGATTTCTTTTCATGGAAATATTTTCTCTAAGGATAGAATCTATGTTGACCCTTCTAAGACAAGAGCAACACAAGAATGGCCAGCACTGACGAGTATAACTGAGGTACGTTGTTTTATTGTTTTAGAGGGTTATTACTGATGTTTCATCCAACAGTTTTCCGGAATGGCTAATCCATTATCCAAGATCACACATAAAACTGTTAATTTATTTTGGAAAAAAGTGTGTGTATAATGTTTTGAAGAACTGAAGATAAGGTTAGTCAATAATCTTTTCTTGACTCTACTATCGAGGAATGATGGTTTTGTTATTTATAGTGATGCTTCAAAAAATGACTTTTTTATGTCCTTATGGAGAATAATATAGTTATTTCCTATGCATCACAAAAGCTAAAAATTTATGAAAAAAATATCCCACTCATGATCTTGAGTTATTAGTTATAATCTTTTCCATGAATATATGAAGACACTATCTCTATGGTGAAAACTGTGAGATATATACTTATCACAGGAGTTTGAAGTATATTTTCTCACAAAAAGAACTCAACATGAGGCAAAGATGATGACTTAAATGACTCAAGGATTGTGATTTCACTATAAACTACCACCAAGGGAATGCAAATAAGGTGGAAGATGTTTTAAGAAGAAAGGATCATGGAGTTTTGATCAAGATGAGAGTCGAAAGGGATCCTATGTTCATGTATATAGTAAATATGGGTATGAAAATAATCATGTAAGGTGAAACATCTATACTTTTTCCAATAGTTTCCAAACATTCTTTATTAGAAAGGATAAATGGTTCTCAGACTGTTGATTTGGAGTTTCAAAACAAAATTAAAGATGTGAATGATGAGGAATTGATTGACTTTTTATATGAAGATGGAAATTTGAAATTTTGGAAGAGACATTATGTTCCTAACATACTAGTTCAAAAAAGGGAATTGTTGGATGATTCTTATAGCTCTAATTTCTCTATAAACCCTGGTAGAACTATGATTTATAGAGATTTAATGAAACATTTTTGGTGGGACAACATGAAGAGAGATATTTCTGATTATATGTCAAGATATATGGTTTTTCAACAGGTGAAGGATATAGGACATCATCCTAGAGGAGTCATGCAACCTCTTCCCATACCTGAGTGGGAATGGGATGATATTACGATGGAATTTTTCATGGGTCTACCAAAGACTCCTAAAAGGAATATTGTAATATGGGTCATTGTTGATCGTCTTACCAAGTAAGCACATTTTCATGATATAAGAGAACATTTTCCACTTGAACGTTTAGAAAGACTATATATTAATGATGTTGTAAGACTTCATAGAGTAACTCTATTGATTGTTTGTAATCGTGATCCTTGTTTTACACCAAGATTCTAGAAAAGTCTTTCGATGTCCCTAGATACTGAACTTCGTTTGAGCACTGACTACCACCCTAAAACTGATGGAAAATCAGAATAGACTATTCAAACCTTAGAAGACATGTTGAGATCTTTCTCACTTGAATATCAAGGTATGTGGGATCAGTATTTACCTCTTGTATAATTTTTCATTAATAATAGCTTCCCTTCAAGTATTCAGATAGCACCATATGTAGTGTTATATGGAAAGAGATTCCGAACACCAAGTTGTTGGGAAGATGTTGGTGAAAGAAAACTCGTAGGCCCAAAACATGTTGGGGAAACAATAAAAAAGGTGAAGATTATCCAAACCCACATCAAAACAACTTAATGTAGGCTAAATAGCTATGACGATAACCAGAGGAAAGAGTTGGAATTTCAAGTATGAGATCATGTTTTTTACGGTATCTTCTTATAAGGGTGTTATATAAATCATTAGGAAGTGTAAATTATATCTGAAGTGCATCGTTCCTTGCTAAATTCTAGAACGAATTGGAGTTGTAGCTTACTGTTTTTGAAATTTAGTCATGTTTCTCCAATGTTCATGATTTGTTCCACATATCACTGTTGAAAAAATAAATGCCTGACTCAATGCATGTACTCACCTATGATGAAATATAACTGGAACTCGACCTGTCACATTACAAAGAGCCTATCAGAACTCTTGATACCAGATAAAAAGTGTTGAGAAACCTGACAAATCATCTGGTGAATGTTCAATGGAGAAACCATAAGATGGAAGAGATAAAATGGGAAACTGAGGTACTTATGAGGAAGAACCACCCAAATCCTTTTATGTAATAGTATTCTAGAAATTTTGAGGATGAAATTATTTGAAGTAGGGATGAATATAACACCCCAAGCTTCCATGGTACGCTTCTCTTTGAATAATTCAATAGCTTGTGTTGTATGCAACTTCGATTTCTAGCACACCACGACTAATCAAACTAGCCATTATGAATAATAACACTCAATTTTTGAAATATTATAAATTTTATTTTTTAAAATGGACTTCATTTTTGGATTCAGAATATCAAAACTAGATTAGGGGGAATTTTTGGTATTTTTTATGAAAACATTCAATTTTTGAGGAATAGTGGAAAACACTACGTTATTATTTAAAACCAACTTTTTATTTAAATAATATTTTATTTTATTTAAATTTATTTTAAGTTAATATAGATACAAAATATCTATATTAGTTTAATGTAATTCATTGAAGTCATTTTATAATAAAATTAGATGTATAAAATTTTATTGAGTATTTTAACGTCTTTTACGCACCTTCTAGGCATGTTAGCAAATTTGAAAAAACATAATTTTACCGCTTATGTGAATTGAATTTAAAAAATATGAAATACACTGTTTACATTTATAAGTAAAGTGTGGTTCAATAGGACGAAAATAATTTTTGGTGAATAGTAACTTTTGAATTTTATTTACCGCAGTTAAAAGTAAAAAGGGTAATTAAAGTTAAAATTGATATTATAATTACTCTAACAAATGTACTAATTCTATTGGATAAGTGTTTTTGACCACAATCAACCTTAGGATTAAAATATGATCCTTTTGGTGCATTTGGATTAGATTAGGACATTTATTATTATTTTATTTAAAGAAGAGTTAAAAGTGTTAAATTCAATGTTGAATGACTAAAAAATTTAATATAGGGATATAGATAAGATAAATTCGACAATAAATATTAAATATAAATATAAAATTATTTCTTATATAATGGTATTTTATTTATAATTTTTAGACATTAAATTATTGAAATTATTTATGACATAATGATGATAGAGTAATTACCTTATTATTTAATGGTTAAAATAATTGATATTATAAATATTAATATAATTGTAAATTGAGACTTTTTATGTATTCCAAAAATTGTCGAGGATAATATGACATTTTAAGGTTGATTAAATAAATTTATTCAATGATATAAAGTTGTTAAAACTTTCACAAAAACCAAATACTAAATAGTGTCAAAATTAACATAAATAAGTTTTTAAAACAAATTCTAAATTATTTATTAATATAATAATACTAAAAATCTAAGGTTCAGAAAAAAGTACTTTATAATAATATATATGTCATAAATGAAACACTTGGGGTTCTCTTGGCATTTTATAGTAAGTTTATTAACCATGTAATAAAAAATAAAAGAAGACATTGTAAAAGATAAACTATTTAAGTAATAATTTAATCTAAAAGATAAGGTTAATATGGTGACCTAAACCTACCTAAAACCTATTGGTTGAGATTTTTTTGACCCAGAACCACCTTATCCTCGAAATAAATCATTATGGATCCATTATAAACTAAATATGATTGTATAATAAAATAATATTTCAATCTTTTCCTAAAGTGACACTCACCTCTCTTATAAAAGGGAACTTAACCTTCTCTAAAAATCACTCCTACAAAGACATTTTTCATGGACATACACTGCTCAAATATCCTCCCAACTACCCTAAAATCAATTTAGAGGCCATAATTTTATCATAAAGCCAACCTACTGGGCCCTTTTGATCAACTCAAAAGGAAATACTCAGAGAAGAGGTAATAATTTCACCACCTCTTTAAAAGTTCTTTTATTATTCCACTTCATATTTCGTTGTAGTTTCCCTAAAAAATTAATAAATCTTGTACCATATACATAATTTGATGTTATTATAAATACGGTACACCCATATTCATTATTCTATCCATCCTATGAATGACAAGTTATCATACGTGCATATGTATGACTTACCGTCTCCTTGTTGTGCTGTAGTTAGTTATTCAAACACTTTATTTTTTGGATGGGTATAATAATAAGTGTAAATGATGTAAATAATAAATATAACTTGTTAATGATTATTTATATGTGATATACCTTCCAATTTCATACAATTTAACCATCAATAGGATGATATTGCCTGTCATGCATATGTACGGATTACCGTCCCCACAAACGCGATGAGATTCATTTTTGATTGTAATAATTCCAGAATAATATTCATTTTATTATTTAAAATAGTTTTTAAGAACTTAATATCATTATAGATATTAATCAAATTCATATTATCCATAATAAACATGGATTACATAACCAACCATATAAAGGAAAACAAATCAGTTAACACCCAAATCAATGATACTACTGAAATATTATTAACAAAGAAATATTAGAAGATCATATATGGTATCATATTTATGTATGTGGTTCTTGTATAATTTAATAACAATTATTTAACTATTATACAGGAGGTTAACTTACAATCGATCAAGGAAATGTATAGGATAAGGGTTATTTCTATAATCTCTTCATTATCCGAGATTTTATATACGTGAGTATCTACTGGGACCTCTTTATCATCCACATCTATGTTTCTAAAAAATGTATTTAATTTTCTTACTATTTCTTAGACTATGGGTTAAATTCATTTATACCCTTTTCGTACTTTTTACAAAAATTTTATAAATGAATCTTTTCGTCATTTTCCAAACAAGGTCCTTTACGACCATTTCGACAAAAATATGGAAAGAATGCTTTTTTAACTTATATGGAGAGTGAATCTATTTTCTACCATTATAACACATTAAATGACTCCCTTACAAGCTAATAAGATTATTTTAAAAATAAATATATTTTTTCTAATTACGTGACTTTTAAATTATTTGAATATAGAAAGAGATATTACTCTCAAATAGTTTTGACTTCATCTATGTCAATATCCTTTGATGGATTTTATACTTGTTTGATGTTGATTTATAATGATATAATCTTACATATTGTATTGATGGTTTTGTGATATGTCTGAATGTGGATGTGTTATTTTTATACCATTAATGGGTTTTGGTTAAAGTATTAACATTTTTATGCTAGTTTTAATACAAATGTTTTTGTTATGTTTCAACCTCTTCATATGAGAAATGCATTGGACTTAGTAAGTGACAGGTGGAGCCCTCTATAGCAACTCGATGCATCGGTAGGTCTCATGAGAAAACTATTGTCTTGTTACAAGCCTTTGAAAAAATCTTATTTATAGTATTGGCACAAGGCCTTGACTATGTGGTTATGATGTCCAACATATGATTTACATCATTATGACATTGGCTATTGATATTTCATGTGATTATTCGAATAGTAGAATATTTATGTAAATAATTAAATTGCATTATTTGATTTATCTTTTACATATTATGCTTAAGTCTATGTTTAAAATGCCAGTGTTGTAGTCTTATAAATTGCCTTAAATTTGTGTGATTATTTATGATAGTTTCCACTATATAGTTATCCTTACTAAGAATCTATGTTCACCCCTTTATTATGTTATATTTTCTCCAAGATGAAAAGATGTGTATTATGATTAACCTATACGAATATACAATGGGGTGTAAGAGTGTTAAAAGTGGACACAATGTTGTTTATTTCACGATGTAATGTAAAAATTATGTATGTAAATAGTACTTCCAAGGATAATAAACTAATTGGTATTTCGGGATTTTATACATTGTGATCATGGAAATGTTATGTAGTAATGCACTGACTCTAGGTAAATAGGGTCAGGGCATTAAACCCATGGAGAAACACTGGTACTTACAAATCCCTTCCTCTGTAAGTCCTCCAACTATACCCTCTGCTCTCAGAGATCCAAAGGGGCCATCCGATATGGTGGCATAGATATCGATGTTGTTCATAGGTACAATTAAATACGGAAGTCAGCCTATCTATGGGGAGGTATTCCTAGGACATCTTTTGGAAAGACATCCTCAAACTCATCCACCACTACTAGGAACTGTGGACTTGCCTCATCAACCATGTCAGAGGTCATGAAACTAACTGATATGTAATCATCTACACCCTCTAGAGCACAAGTCCATATCATGCTCCTTTTTTCCTTCTCACCAACAATGAGAAATTGTCCTCCATCTCTGTGCATACATCGCAATGTATGTCTCAAGCAGTCAATATATGCACGAACTTCTAATAGTCCGTCCATCCTTAGAATGATGTCGTAGGGCTTCAATGCCACTACTAGAAGATCCCATCTGTAACTCTCTCCTGCGAGAGTAAGATAACACTTTTGGCACTAGTGTGTGACTGCGGAATATCCTCTCGTAGGATTATCCAACAACAAAGGTTGAGCTAAAATATTAGTAGGAATCTCATAATCCTGAACTAGGTTTGAAGTAATGAATGAATGGATAACACCTATGTTGATAAGAACTACTGCTAAAGTAGAGAGGAAACAGATCCTGCGTCATATCTTCTCAGGGACATTGGGATCGTGAGCCTTTATTGCCTATATCTAGGCCTATCCACATCCACCTGATCCCTGAACTTGTGGTGGACCACCTTGGGGTGGTGATGGTAGTGTCTGGTGACCCTAACCACCTCCCAAAGCATGTCATACTCCCCTGCCTCGTCCTCCGCCTCGCTGGCACTCAGGATCCCACTACTGCCACTGCCTCAGTGGCCCCTCCACATTCTATCGATAATCAGCATAGGGATTCAGACATTCATGAGGTATGTGACCCTGTCCCCCGTAGGAAAAACAAATCACACCATGCTGGTGGCTCCCTCGTCCTATCAAGCATCACACATCTGACCCTACGTCTTTGGGTCTACCTCTAGAAGGTCTATCCCTCTTGGGATTTAGTGTCATCTATCTAATGCCAGCTAAAGATGACTCTACTACCTATCATCTAGTAGCGTCTCTCACTATCGGCCCCCGCTCAGCAAGGAATCTCTCTATCAGCAAAGCTTGATCGAGCACCCCATCATGCATCGAGATGGTGAGAGAAACTATCGCAACTATAATATATAGTCTGCGCCCCTTCCCAAAGTTTTTGTATCTAAAGAAAGGGTCTCATACCATGTCAGTGTAGTATCAGTAATGTTTAGTAAATCTGACTGGGTACTGAGACTCAGTCTGGCTTCCCTACTGTAGATGCAGCAAATCCTAAATATGCACAGTGTATAGTGTCGCTGGCATGAACTCTTCCCTAAACAGGCTCTAAAAGTCCATCCAGGTGAGTGTCATATCCCCATGCACTTGGATTGTTGAGCTCCACCATCATCCTTCCAAGCCCTGAAGAAGGATAGCGGCCATGATAACTATATGCTAGGTGGGTATCTCTACTAAGAGAAATACCCATGAAACTGCCTCATGCAAGTACTCTACTTCCTGGGGTTCGTATCTCCAAAAAAACATAGAGGCATCTATCTCTGGAAATCATTCGTCACACTCAGCCATCATGCATGATCCACAGGTAGCATCTGCTACTCTACGGGTGGTACTATTGCTGGTACACCACCCAAATGTACCATCACTATGAGTGGTCTGTTTACTAATTCCTCATCACTCGGTGGGCCACTGTCATGATATATAACTAGAATACTAGATGGCTATCTTCATTGAGGAATCCTACAAGAAATATACGGTCCGTAGTTAATAAGTTGTACCTCGTGAGGTGACTCAATAATGATCAAGAAAACTTTTCAAAATAGTAGTAACAAGTGTTTTCATGTTCCGAGTCGGAAAACAGAATTCAGGGTCCTAGTGTATAGATACGTTGGTCGCCACACGAACACTATACTCCCTATACTAAAAACCAAACTAAAGACAATTTACACCATTACCTCATTAAAACTATACTCTTAGTTCTTCTGGTATAACCGACCACCTTCGATACCACATTTTCATGACCTTTCCTACATGGCCTAGACGTGACTACCCCAAGCCTTCCTTTCATAGGCCAGGGACTTGCACTGGAAGCCTTTTCGTGAACTGGGAAGGCATTTATTTTGATATCTGTACTCACTAATAAAGGGTAACTGAAGTAAACGACAAACAAAAGTAAGGTGTAACCATGAGAGTATGGTACAACCACAAGTACAACTGTAAACATAAATTAGTGGGCCAAAATACATACCCTTGAAACTAAAAAGAATGTATACAGATGTCATATCTGACATTGAGCTCTACCTAGAGGGTAGTAGCTGTAAGTATGTAGTCTGAGAAGAGGATATCGACTACTACTGTCACATCAAGCTCCACCAAGTCCTGAACCTCCAAATTCTGTCTCAGAGCTTCGATAGTCTGCACCAGAAACAGACATGTAGGCATATCCTGTGCATGGGTGATTATAACAATACCCAATAGGGGACCCCTAGACCCCTAAATGTGTCTCAGTAATCAAAAAAGGAAAGAATCACATGAAATACCACAAAGATAATATCACAAGAATGATCAAAATCACGTAGCACAAAGAAAAAGAGACAGCTCACTCTAATGGTATAACTTTAATGTTACTGGGATAGGGATGACTGGTCATAAATCTAGATCATTATATATGTAATAACTCTACTGCTGACCCGTATAGGTCACTACATGATAACTCGTATTGGTTGCTATATACTGACTCATATTGGTCGATGGTGTTGAACTGTATTGATCGCTGGTGCAGACCCATATTGGTCGCTGGTACTGACCTATATTGGTCACTGGTGATGACCCGTATAGGTAGCTATTACATAGGTACAGATGATTAGTTTTAAAGATAGATGATCCCACTTGGGATTTTTTAATGCTGACCTGTATTGGTCTCTTTTCTTCTTCATGTCACAACCAACCACTAGATTCCCGCACGAAGCCCACCTGATCTCTGGAAGACTCTTCCTATCAAGCCATTGTTCCTTTTTTAAACTGTTATTTAGTCCCAAAAAAAATTATACCAAAGGGACCGACCCGTCATTGGGGTCCCAATGTGACAGATGATGCTTTGATTGGATGCCCGGTCTGTGAGATATGGTCACTTTTGTAAAAATGTCCTGGTTGGATTCAAGTTTGATGCAACCCAGGTCGCATGTCAAACACTGTACAAAAATCACTCAGACTATCTCGAATGAACTGCCTTGTCACAAAGGTCCGTATTCCACATACGACATGTTGATCGGATAATCGGTCTGTTAGTTACACCCCTTTCTGTGAAACGGGGGTGATCGTACTTCAGTCCGACCTAGCTTGGTCGGGCTCACTGGAATATGCCAAATGTATCGATTCCCAAAAGGGGTCTCAATGCCATTGATGAAATGTTAAATAGACACTCGGTTCATCAGTTACGGGTGTTTCTTTATTTGAGGACCGGTTGGGTCTTGGTCTGGTCCAACTCGGCCCGACGTAATATATCTCGGGTTCTACCTAACCCCATCTAGGGCTCGCCCTTTAAGGAGTATGACGATACACTAGGTCTTGACCATCAGGGTCAGCCTGGCAGGTTTCGTGGCTTGGCCCACCGGGTGCGGCTCTGCCCACCCACACTGGCCCGTAGGTCTGGCCCATTCAGATGACCCTCATCCAGTCCATTCGGTCGGTCCGTGTCCGGCCCGGTCTTCCTGAAGGCGGACTACTCCTCCCAGGTAGCCACATGGTTGCAAGGCTGTTTTTTCTAGCACAATGTGGCACCGAACGGGGTCCATGCCGCCCCCTCCTGCTAGAGACCATTGGTTCTAGCTGCTGTCATCGATAGTGCCTATGAGCACCGCCCATCTCCCATGCAGCAGGCTTGGGATAGCCCCCTCTGGCAACTACGACATGCAATGGCGCGCCGGCTTCCCACGGCCTATTGCTAATTTCTATGGGCCTCCTCCAACCACCATTGACATGGAACATCGGCAGTTGTTTCCACGGGTTACCGGATCGTCAACACCTCAGTGTGACCTTTTTTCTCACATTTCCATTGAATTGGAAAAACCATCCCGAATGAACACAACAACAAAAAAGTGGTGGAGGTTACAGTCCTTGTTCGTTAGATCTATTCCCTCTGCGTTAGGATTAAAACAAGAGGGAGTAATTATTCATCACAATTCAATAATAATGAACCCCGTTCAAAACTCCCACAACAACCTCCTTCAAATTAAAGAGAGAGAGGAATAGAATTGATGGAAAATATTTAATTAAAAGACCACCACCTCATAATTCACTGGGGACGTTGCAGATGGTGGTGATTCCACATTCAAGGGCATTGTAAACAATGGATAAGGTTCGCGTGCATTGGCGTTTGACATTTGTCTATATTCGGATTGATCCTACAATAGGCTTCATCAATCATTCGTTCTCCAACATTGGAAGGCATGGCATCACATCGTTAGAGGTTCCTCGCTTGAATAAGTGGTGCTAAAACCCCACCCCAAGATCCATATAAATATGAGGGGGATTGGTGAGCAATGCCTTGTGCGATTAGTAAGGTCCATTAATCGGCGCAATTAATGTGACTCATTAGTTGATGTAATTAAAGCATATCAATAATTACGTGCGGGGTGGTTAGACAACCCTGGTGCAATAGTGACATTAACACTTCATAATTAAAGGTTTTACCACATCCGTGGTCTCCATCACCACCACTCAATAGGTGGTAGGAAAAAGAAAAATAAATAAAACAACAATTTTTGTTATTTTATTATTTCATTAATAGTTTCTAAAACTATATTTTTCTCCTAACGAACTACATTCGAAGTGGAGGTTCCATTAAGCGAATCCTGGTTTTGCAGATTCAATAGTTCTCTCAGATTTCAATTTCAAGCATCGGTTCAATAGATAGAAAACATCACCCGTGCATTTAATATACATACCGTAAATTTTTTTCAAAAATTCCTTTTTACACCAGGCCATGGAATTATGTGCCGTTAATTTTCACAGACTCATAATAATCCCAAATAATTTAAAAAAATTACAAGGAATTTTTTGGTCTTTATAGAGAGGATATCACGAATCAATAAATAATAATCAATATGGAATTGTAAATAACTAAAAAATTAACTTCAAATAACTTAATTTAATTAATAAATAAGAAATAATAAATATGTAAAGGTAAGAAAATCTGTAACACCCCAAGCTTCCACGGTATGTTTCCCTTTCGAATAATGCGATAGCGTGTGTTGTACGCAACCTCGAGTTCTAACACACACCACAACTAATTAAACTAGATGTTGTGAATAGTAATACCTACTTTTTGAAATAATATATATTTTATATTTCAAAATGGACTTCATTTTTGGATTCGGAATATTTAAATTAGCCTAGGGTGAAATTTTGGTACTTTTCGGATAACTTTTATATTTTGATGAATAGTGAAAATTACTAAATTTTAATTAAAATCAAATTTTTTAATCAAAATAATTAATATTGATAAATTATGAATTTGAGTGGTTTTAAAGTATATTTAGAATATATTTTTACCATTTAATTTAATGTTTGTCATTGGACATAATTTCACAATTAAACCAGTCATAAACAAGTGTCAATCTTTTAATAGTTATTATCTCTTAAAAACACGTTTTTTGTTTTAACAACGGGAATTAATTTTAAATTAATTTCTGCCACTTCTGTGTTTTGAATTTGGAAAAATGGATTACATATTTGGAATCAGGATGTCCAAATTATGTAAATAGGTGACTTTTATTTTTACACATTTTGAATAATTACTGCGGTAAATATATTATTTACCATGGTTAAAGGGTAAATCCGTAAATAAGGGTTAAAAAATAATATTATAATAATACAAAATTACCCTAAAACGTGTCCTAACCTTATTGGTGGACACATACCCGACCATGGGCATCCTTGGGTCGATTTGGGGACCCCTTAGAGCCACTTGTATGTGGTAGGGACACATTATATTAATAAAGTTAAAATAAAAATAAAAATGGCATAAGCTTACATCTTTTAGAAGAACAATTTTTACATAGGGTTATACATGTTGGATTTTCGATTATAAATATTCATTAGAAATATAAAAAGATTTCCTATATAATGATATTTTATTTATAATTTTTAGACATCATATAATTTAAATTATTAATGACACAATAATGATGCAATGTTTACCTCATTAATAAATCATTTAAATAAATAAGATTATAATGATTAAAATATTATCTAAAACCGGTCCAATTCTTATTGGTTGATGTTATTTAGAAAATGAGTCATCTTATCTTCGACCTCAATGATTTTTGGACCATTATAAACCGAATATAATTATATTATAAAGTAATACTTTCACTCTTTCCTAAAGAGCCCCTCCTCTCCCTTATAAAAGGAGACCACTTCTACTCATTCTTCACACCTCTCATGCCACTTGGCTCGTCCAAACCCTGCCCCAATACTCTCCCAACTTCCCCCAATACAACCTAGAGGCCTTAGTTTGATCAGAAAGCCAACCTAAGGAGCCCTTTTGATCAAATCAAAAGGAAGAACCCGAAGAAGAGGTAATGTTTTCACCACACCTTTTCAAGTTCCTTTCTTCTTCCACTTCTTCTTTCTTTGTTCTTACCATTCTAAAATAATAACTCTAGTATCTCACATATACTGTGATGTTATTATAAATATGGTACAACCATATTCAGTATTCTATCCACCCTTTGAATAACATGTCACCATATGTGCGTACGTACGGCTTACCGTCTCCACGTCGTGGTGTAATTGTTATTCAATATATTATTATTTGGATGGGTATAATAATGATGTGAAACTCATGTAAATAATAAATATAACATGTTAATTATTCTTTATATATGATATAACATCCATTTATATATTATTTTAATATCAAAAGAATGATATTGTCGCTCGTGCGTACGTACGGACTACCGTCTCCACAAACGCGATAAGATTCATTCTCCATCATATCCATTCAAGTATAATTATCATTTGATGATTTAAAAATG
Source organism: Viscum album (assembly GCA_963277665.1). Taxonomy (NCBI): domain Eukaryota; kingdom Viridiplantae; phylum Streptophyta; class Magnoliopsida; order Santalales; family Viscaceae; genus Viscum; species Viscum album. Next base: position 1,540,366,437 of record OY728161.1, on the reverse strand, counting down.
ATGTTTAAGGACTTTATATCATTCTGGATATGAATTATATACAACCTATCCATTACAAACATGTCTTACGTAACAAAACATATAAAATAAAACAAGTAAGTTAACACCCGAAACAACGATAATACTAAGATATTATTATCAAATCAATATTAAAAGATCATATATGATATCAAATTAATGTATATGATTATTTTATAATTTAATAACAATTATTTCACCATTATACATGAGGTTAACCTACCCCAAACAAGGAAAAGTACAAGGTAAGGGTTATTTCACAATCTCTTCATTATCCGAGGTTGTTTATACGTAATAATCTGCTGGGATCTCGTTATCATCCACATCCATGTTTCTTCAAAATGTATTTCAAAACATTTTTAATATTTAAAATAATATGGGTTAAATTAATTTATACCCTTGTTTGACTTTTTATAAGAGGTTTATAAGGGAATCTTTCCGTAGTTTTCCAAACAAGGTGCTTTTTAACCTTTTCGACAGAATTAAGATAAGAATGTTTTTTAACTTATACGGCGGGTGCGGTTATTTTCCACCGTTATAAAATCGTCAAAGCTTTCCTTACAAGCTTATAAGAATATTTTCAAAGAAAATTTTTTATTTTATAAATATATGTCTCTTAAATGATTTCAAAATAAAAAGAGATATTTCTTTAAAAATAGTTTTGATTTCATCTATGTCAACATCCTTTAATGGATTTTACGCTTATTTGAGGATTATATATTATGATACAAAACTTTTATATTGTATTGAAGGTTTTGTGATATGTTTGACTATGGATGTGCTATTTTTTTTATATACCATTCATGGTTTATGGTGAAAGTATTGACATTTCGTATGCTAGTTTTAATATGAATGTTTATGTTATGTTTAAACCTTTTCATATGGGAATGCATTGGACTTAATATGTGACGGGTGGAGCCCACTATAGCTCCTCGATGCATCGGTAGGTCTCATGAGACAAAATAGTGTCTTGGCACAAGGCCTTGACAAAATCTTATTTGTAGTCTTGGCACGAGGCCTTGGCTATGTGGTTATGATAGTCTGGCATTATGCATTCCATCATCATGAAAGTGGTTATTGATTTTGCATGTGATTATTCGATTAGTAGAATAACCATGTGAATAAGTAAATGGAATTATTTCATTTTATTTATGCCATACTATGTTAAAAGTTCACGTTTAAAAGGATTTTGTTTTAGTTATACATTGCCTTAAATGTTTATTCTTATTTATGAAAGTTTCTGCTATATTGTTATCCTTACTGGGCATTTGAGCTCACCCCTTTTCTATGTTTTATTTTTCCCCGGAAGTGAAGAAGTGAATTATTAATGACCTGCAGGGATATTATGTGGGGATATGAGTGTGGATTATGGAGAAAATATGTTGTTGTAGTAGTTTTTCATTTTATGATGTAATGTAAGACTTATGAATATATCTAGTGTTTCCAAGACTACTAAACCAATCGGTCTTTCGAGATTTGATCTTTCTTGTGATCATTCCAATGTTATGTAATAATGCACCGACTCTGGGTAACTGGGGTCGGGGCGTTACAGTTGGTATCAGAGGAAGTTTAGTACAAACCTTGGAAGCTAGATTTAGATAAACTCTGATTAGAGCACGTAGACCTAAGATGAACTTTGAGGATTAGTATAGAAGAACTTCCTAGAATTTTGGTATTGTAGAGATTTTGTGAGTTGTCCGAGCAATACATCCCTGTTTGGATACGATCAGGTAGAGGCGGCTCTGGCACAGATGTACATAGGGGTAAAACCCGAAAACACCGCTTTGAGCTAGACTCGAACGGGAACTGGTGCACGACAACGGGCCTTGCTGCACTCTTGGTTACGACACTCCCGGGGGATATACTTAGGATAATTCTCATTTTCTTTACAAACCATTATGAAGGGTTTATGAGTATATACATCCTCAAAGGAGACATTTTTATGATTATGGATTATATCCATAAATAGTTCAATTTATGTTATGTGTTTTATAAGTATGGGATTATGTATTTTGATTCATAAACTGATCTAGTTTATGCCATTGTTTAGAAATGGCGCCTAGTGGAAGAAATGGAAACCGTATCAATGCATGTACTCCATGTAGGGATTTCCCTCCCGCTCAAGATAAATATAGTGGGGCTGGTGATGCAACTGGTGCCGATCAGCTAATCACCATACTGGGACAACTTAATCAGGTTATGAATAATAACCTTACCCGTATGGAGCACCCTGATCCGCAGCGTGGAGGATCAATGATAGATCGATTCATGAGGCAACAACCACCAACGTTCAATGGGAGTACAAATCCCTTAGTAGCTGAGCAATGGATAAATTCCCTAGAGAAAATATTTCAGGCTTTGGGGAGCAGTGAAAGGGAAAAAGTTATCATGGCAGTTTACAGCCTCACTGGAGATGCTGATCAATGGTGAACATTGATTCAAAACATGAAGGAAGATGATGAAGTATCAAATATGGAATGGAGGGAGTTCAAAGATCTGTTTTTAGAAAAATACTTCCCTCGCGACCATCGAGCAGATATGGAAAGGCAATTTCTAAGTCTGAGACAGAAGGAGGATGAGAATGTCGCAAAGTATGAGGCTAACTTTACAAGGTTAGAAAGGTACGCTGGTGATTATATACGTAACCAAAGAAGTAAGATTGATCGTTTCTTTGATGGGTTAAAACCATTTCTCCGTCGAGCATTAGTCTCACAATCCTTTTCATCGTACGAAGACATTGTCTCATGTGCTATCAAGACCGAAAAGGAATTCTCTAAGTCTTATGAATTTAAAGAAAAGCAAGAGAAGAAGAGACCTGCTGATCAATCTGGGAATGGAAATAAGGGGAAGAAGGGAAAGGTTGAATATCCATCCTGTGGTAAATGCGGGAAGAAACACCCTGGTACTTGCTTGAAGGGAATGGGAGTCTGTTACAAGTGTGGTGAAAAAGGCCACCAAGCTCGTGATTGCAAGGGGAAGAAGGAAGCTACCAACGTTCAGTGCTACAATTGCAGGGAGATGGGGCATTATGCAAATGAATGTCCTAAGCGTCAGGAGAACTTACCTCAGAAAAGGCCAAGGGATCAAGGCCAGGCTTATGCTATCACTACTGCTAAGGTAGAAGCTCCGAAAGATGTGGTGACAGGTAATTTAATGGTTTCCTCAAGTTTAGCAAATGCATTTTTTGATTCTGGATCATCGCATTGTTTCATATCTTCCTAGTTTGCTAAGAAAATTAGATATTTCCAATTTGATTTAATAAGGGAGTTGTCAGTTAAAACTCCAAAGGGAAGTATCATTGCAACAAAGTTTTGTGAATCAGTCCCCATTAGAGCACATAAATTTTCTTTATCTGCTGATCTCATCGTCATACCTATGATTGATTTTGATATAATCCTCGGTATGGACTGAATTTCGGACTATGATGCGAAGATTTATTGTAAGAAGAAATAGGTTACGATTCTTGATGATAATGATAAGGAACACCTTATTTTTAGAGCAGAATCTTCACCACCTAATTCTTATTTAGATCCACCCCCAGTAGCTCAACTTAATTCCATTATTGGGGAGGAAGAGAATGAAATAACTGTCGGTGAGGAAAGGAATGTTCAAATAGAGGATGTACCTGTTGTGAAAGAATTTGTATATGTATTTCCGGAAGATTTACCTGGACATCCTCCAGAACAAGAAGTTGAGTTTTCCATTGATTTGATTCCTGGATCAAGGCCTATATCAAAGACCCCTTATAGAATGGACAATGTATAATTAGTCGAACTAAAGAAACAACTAGAGGAATTGAGTAATAAGGGATTTATTCGCCCTAGTGTTTCTCCATGGGGAGCCCCTGTTCTTTTTGTTAAAAAGAAAGATGGATCTATGAGGTTATGTATCGACTACAGGGAGATCAATGCTATAACGATAAAGAACAAGTATCCCCTACCTCGTATTGATGATTTATTTGACCAACTGCATGGAGATCAATACTTTTCAAAGATTGACCTTCGATCTGGATACCATCAGTTGTGTGTGAAGAAGGAAGACATTCTGAAGACAGCATTTCGAACCAGGTACGGGCATTACGAGTTTACCGTAATGCCGTTTGGATTGACTAATGCACCCTCTGTATTCATGGATCTGATGAATAGAGTTTTCAAGGAGTATCTCGATGAATTTGTGGTGGTATTTATTGATGATATCTTGGTATACTCCAAAACCTACGAAGATCATGAAAATCACTTGCGCATTATCTTGAAGACTCCGAGGAGGCATGAATTATATGGGAAGTTTAGCAAGTGTGAATTCTGGCTTCAAGATATTTCTTTTCATGGCCATATTGTCTCTAAAGATGGAATCTCTGTTGATCCTTCTAAGACCAAGGCAATCCAAGAATTGCCAGCACCTACGAGTATAACTGAGGTACGTAGTTTTATTGGTTTGGAAGGTTATTATCGACGTTTCGTCCAGAATTTTGCCCGATTGGCTAACCCATTAACGAAGCTCACACGTAAAGGGGTTAAATTTGTTTGGACAAAAGAGTGTGAAGAATGTTTCGAAGAACTGATGAGAAGATTAGTCAATGCTCCTATATTGACTCTACCATCGGGGAATGATGGGTTCGTTATTTATAGTGATGCATCAAAGAAAGGACTTGGTTGTGTCCTTATGCAGAATGATAGAGTTATTGCCCATGCATCACGACAGTTGAAAATTCATGAACAAAACTATCCTACTCATGATCTTGAGTTAGCAGCTATGATCTTTGCTTTGAAGATATGGAGACACTACCTCTATGGTGAAAAATGTGATATTTATACTAATAACAAGAGTTTGAAGTATATTTTCTCACAAAAAGAACTCAACATGAGGAAAAGGAGATGGCTTGAATTACTCAAGGATTATGATTGCACGATACACTACCACCCGGGGAAAGCAAACAAGGTGGCCGATGCTTTGAGCAGAAAAGACCATGGAGTTTTGAACATGATGAGAATTGAAAGGGATCCAATTTTCATGGATCTAGTGAAGATGTACATGGGAATAACCAGGGAAGGTGAAACATCAATGATTTCTCAAATGGTTTCCAAACCATCTTTACTAGAAAGGATTAAGAGTTCTCAGACCAATGATGAAGAATTTCAGAAGAAGATTAAAGCTGTGAATGATGGGAGATTGAGAGACTTTGTGTATGAAGATGGAATTTTGAAATTCGGGAAGAGACTTTGTGTTCCCGATTTACCTGATCTGAAAAGGGAATTGCTGGATGATTCTCATAGTTCCAATTTCTCTATACACCCTGGGAGCACCAAAATGTATAGGGATTTGAAGGAACATTTTTGGTGGGACAACATGAAGAGGGAGATTGCTGATTTTGTGTCAAGATGTATAGTTTGTCAACAAGTGAAAGCTGGAAGGCAACAGCCTGGAGGAGTCATGCAACCTCTTCCCATACCGGAGTGGAAATGGGACAATATTACGATGGACTTTGTCATGGGGCTACCAAAGAATCCTAGAAGGAACGATGAAATATGGGTTATTGTTGATCGTCTTACCAAGTCAGCACATTTTCTTGCTATAAGAGAAGATCTACCCCTGGAACGTCTAGCAAGACTATACATTAATGAAGTTGTGAGACTTCATGGAGTACCCCTATCGATTGTTTCTGATCGTGATCCCCATTTTACTTCAAGATTTTGTAAAAGTCTTCAGAAATCTCTGGATACTGAACTTTATTTGAGCACTGCTTACCACCCTCAGACAGATGGACAATCAGAACGGACTATTCAAACCCTAGAAGACATGTTGATATCTTGCTCACTTGACTTTCAGGGTATGTGGGATCAATATTTACCACTGGTAGAATTTTCCTATAACAATAGCTTTCATTCGAGTATTCAGATGGCACCATATGAAGCATTATACGGAAAGAGATGTCGTACACCAACCTGTTGGGATGAGGTTGGTGAAAGAAAACTTGTAGGCCAGAACTGGTGGAGGAAACAGTGGAAAAGGTGAAGGTAATCCAAAATCACATCAAAGCAGCTCAATGTAGGCAGAAAAGCTATGCCGATAATCGAAGGAAGGATTTGGAATTTCAATTCGGTGATCATGTTTTCCTGAAGGTATCTCCATAGAAGGGAGTCATACGTTTTGGTAAGAAAGGTAAATTGAGTCCCAGGTACATCGGACCTTTCGAAATTCTAGAACGAATTGGGGCTGTAGCTTACCGATTGGCAATGCCGCCAAGTCTCTCCAAAGTTCACGATGTGTTCCACGTATCTCTGTTGAGAAAATACATGCCTGACCCAACGCATGTACTCACCTATGAGGAATTAGAACTGGAACCCGATCTGTCTTATTGTGAAGAGCCTGTCAGGATTCTTGATACAAGAGAACAAGTACTGAGAAACCGGACGATGCGTCTGGTAAAAGTTTTGTGGAGAAATCATAAGATGGAAGAGGAAAAGTGGGAACCCGAGGAACTTATGATGAAGAACCACCCGAGTCTTTTTATGCAGTAATACCCTAGAAATTGCGAGGACGCAATTATTTGAAGGAGGGGAGAATGTAACACCCCAAGCTTCCACGGTATGTTTCCCTTCGAATAATGCGATAGCGTGTGTTGTACGCAACCTCGAGTTCTAACACACACCACAACTAATTAAACTAGACATTGTGAATAGTAATACCTACTTTTTGAAATCATATATATTTTATATTTCAAAATGGAATTCATTTTTGGATTCGGAATATTGAAATTATCCTAGGGTGAAATTTTGGTACTTTTCGGATAACTTTTATATTTTGATGAATAGTGAAAATTACTAAATTTTAATTAAAATCAACTTTTTTAATCAAAATAATTAATATTGATAAATTATGAATTTGAGTGGTTTTAAATTATATTTAGAATATATTTTTACCATTTAATTTAATGTTTGTCATTGGACATAATTTCACAATTAAACCAGACATAAACAAGTGTCAATCTTTTGATAGTTATTATCTCTTAAAAACACACTTTTTGTTTTAACAACGGGAATTAATTTTAAATTAATTTCTGCCACTTCTGTGTTTTGAATTTGAAAAATGGATTACATATTTGGAATCAGGATGTCCAAATTATGTAAATAGGTAACTTATATTTTTACACATTTTGAATAATTACTGCGGTAAATATTTTATTTACCATGGTTAAAGGGTAAATCCGGTAAATAAGGGTTAAAAAATAATATTATAATAATACAAAATTACCCTAAAACGTGTCCTAACCTTATTGGTGGACACATACCCGACCATGGGCATCCTTGGGTCGATTTGGGGACCCCTTAGAGCCACTTGTATGTGGTAGGGACACATTATATTAATAAAGTTAAAATAAAAATAAAAATGGCATAAACTTACATCTTTTAGAAGAACAATTTTTACATAGGGTTATACATGTTGTATTTTCGATTATAAATATTCATTAGAAAGTTAAAAAGATTTCCTACATAATGATATTTTATTTATAATTTTTAGACATCAAATAATTTAAATTATTAATGACACAATAATGATGCAATGTTTACCTCATTAATAAATCATTTAAATAAATATGATTATAATGATTAAAATATTATCTAAAACCTGTCCAATTCTTATTGGTTGATTTTATTTAGAACATGAGTCATCTTATCTTCGACCTCAACGATTTTTGGAGCATTATAAACCGAATATAATTATATTATAAAGTAATACTTTCACTCTTTCCTAAAGAGCCCCTCCTCTCCCTTATAAAAGGAGACCACTTCTACTCATTCCTCACACCTCTCAAGCCACTTGGATCGTCCAAACCCTGCCCAAATACGCTCCCAACTTCCCTCACTACAACCTAGAGGCCTTAGTTTGATCAGAAAGCCAACCTATGGAGCCCTTTTGATCAAATCAAAAGGAAGAACCCGAAGAAGAGGTAATGTTTTCACCACCCCTTTTCAAGTTCCTTTCTTCTTCCACATCTTCTTTCTTTGTTCTTACCATTCTAAAATAATAACTCCAGTATCTGACATATACTGTGATGTTATTATAAATATGGTACAACCATATTCAGTATTCTATCCACCCTTTGAATAACATGTCACCATACGTGCGTACGTACGGCTTACCGTCTCCACGTCGTGGTGTAATTGTTATTCAATATATTATTATTTGGATGGGTATAATAATGATGTGAAACTCATGTAAATAATAAATATAACATGTTAATTATTCTTTATATATTATATAACATCCATTTATATATTATTTTAATATCAAAAGAATGATATTGTCGCTCGTGCGTACGTACGGACTACCGTCTCCACAAACGCGATAAGATTCATTTCCATCGTATCCATTCAAGTATAATTATCATTTGATGATTTAAAAATGATGTTTAAGGACTTGATATCATTCTGGATATGAATAATATACAACCTATCCATTACAAACATGGCTTACGTAACAAAACATATAAAATAAAACAAGTAAGTTAACACCTGAAACAACGATAATACTAAGATATTATTATCAAATAAATATTAAAAGATCATATATGATATCAAATTAATGTATATGATTCTTTTATAATTTAATAACAATTATTTCACCATTATACAGGAGGTTAACCTACCCCAACCAAGGAAAAGTACAAGGTAAGGGTTATTTCACAATCTCTTCATTATCTGAGGTTGTTTGTACGTAATAATCTACTGGGATCTCGTTATCATCCACATCCATGTTTCTTCAAAATGTATTTCAAAACATTTTTAATATTTAAAAGAATATGGGTTAAAGTCATTTATACCCTTGTTTTACTTTTTATAAGAGGTTTATAAGGGAATCTTTCCGTCGTTTTCCAAACAAGGTGCTTTTTAACCTTTTCGACAAAATTAAGATAAGAATGTTTTTTAACTTATACGGCGGGTGCGGTTATTTTCCACCGTTATAAAATCGTCAAAGCTTCCCTTACAAGCTTATAAGAATATTTTCAAAGAAAATTTTTTATTTTATAAATATATGTCTCTTAAATGATTTCAAAATAAAAAGAGATATTTATTTAAAAAGAGTTTTGATTTCATCTATGTCAACATCCTTTAATGGATTTTACGCTTATTTGAGGATGATATATTATGATACAAAACTTTTATATTGTATTGAAGGTTTTGTGATATGTTTGACTGTGGATGGGCTATTTTTTTTATATACCATTCATGGTTTATGGTGAAAGTATTTACATTTCGTATGCTAGTTTTAATACGAATGTTTATGTTATGTTTAAACCTTTTCATATGGGAATGCATTGGACTTAATATATGACGGGTGGAGCCCGCAATAGCTCCTCGATGCATCGGTAGGTCTCATGAGACAAACTACTGTCTTGGCACAAGGCCTCGAAAAAATCTTATTTGTAGTCTTGGCACGGGGCCTTGGCTATGGGGTTATGATAGTCTGGCATTATGCATTCCATCATTATGAAAGTGGTTATTGATTTTGCATGTGACTATTCGATTAGTAGAATAAACATGTGAATTAGTAAATGGAATTATTTCATTTTATTTATGCCATACTATGTTAAAAGTTCAAGTTTAAAAGGCTTTTGTTTTAGTTATACATTGCCTTAAATGTTTATTCTTATTTATGAAAGTTTCCACTATATTGTTATCCTTACTGGGCATTTGAGCTCACCCCTTTTCTATGTTTTATTTTTCCCAGGAAGTGAAGAAGTAAATTATGAATGACATGCAGGGATATTATGTGGGGATATGAGTGTGGATTATGGAGACAATATGTTGTTGTATTAGTTTTTCATTTTATGATGTAATGTAAGACTTATAAATATATCTAGTGTTTCCAAGACTACTAAACCAATCGGTCTTTCGAGATTTGATCTTTCTTGTGAGCATGCCAATGTTATATAATAATGCACCGACTCTGGGTAACTGGGGTAGGGGCGTTACAAACTCGAAAGAAATTCTATGTAATTAATAATATATTCATTAAAATCATCCATATATAATATTATTATGACTATATCGTTGATAATTTAACAAAATTAATAATTGAAGAAATGTTTAATTTTTGTATGCCATGTCTTAAGAACATGATACCTCTACCATCATGAACTTTCAAAAGACTTTATGAAAATACTAGGTACAAATTTATTCAGCTAGAAAAGCTACTGTCATGAAAATTCACAAGACATTTTAAATCTACTACATATAAACCCATAGGTTTGGACAAAATAATTTTTATCATGAGACCTATTGAAGCATTGAGGGGATATATAAATTCTAAGACCCAACCATCACATAATGTAAAAATAATTCCTCATATATTGAATAATTGATTTTATTCATGAATAGTATGTGTTAGTATGAAAAACATATATATTGAGTAAAATTTAAGGATTTATCAATATTTCCACTTTCAATAAAATAAATCTCAATGTAAAACCATGTATGAAGAAATTCTATAATGTTTAACTAATAAACATATACATAATAAATAAGATATAAATTTAGGGGAATTTCAATGCCCATATGAAAATGTATAATTCAAGGGAATGTTATTGACTACAAATATGAGTCAAGGATAAGAATATCAATAATTTATTTGGTTAAAATTATCATAAACCATCCGAAAGTAGAATAAACATGGTACAAATACAATATACACGCTTTTGAGTTAAAATAAACAGATTTTTCATTGATGACTTCAAATACAATACAATTATCTGTAAAACAATTGTTGAGGATAATATATATTTCATTCATAAAATTAGTTTACTATAAAGTATAAAACATTTTGAAAAACCCTTTCTTTGAAAATCGCTTTTAAAAACATTGAATTTATATAATATTTGGGAAAGATACATTTTATTTAAAAAATGAATATAGACATTAAATGAAATATACAAAGAAATTATTACCATGAAGGTGGGAATTCTATACATGTTTCATAATTTTAAAAGAAAATTCATTTTTCACAATAAAAATTATAGTAAATTTCCTCATTTCTAAAATGTAAAAAATATTCATTTACATTTTTAGTAAAATACCAAGAAATGTTGTTTTGAAAAAGACATATGATTCATTTTAAATAATTTTATAAAATTTTAAAAATGGGTAAAAATTACTTTAATAAATCGTATTAAAATATTGTAAAATATTTTTTAAAAATATTTTTTAGAAAACATGTTTTTTTGAAGAAAAAAGTTTTTCAAATGAAGAGAGAAATGGAGTAAGATTTTTATAAAAACATTTTCCAAATATATTTGGGAACCAACATGTTGGAAAGTGGTATTATTACAAGAAAATATAATAAATAAAAATAGGAGGAAAATTAAATGGTTTTATTAGGAAATGGTAAAATAATTTCGGCCAATTTAAATTCAATAATAAACAATATAGATTTGAATGATATTGTAAAATAAATCCCTTAAATGATCATAACATTGAAGTGATAATTAGTAAATGAATTGATAAAGTGATTCAAATATTAAAACAGATAAATTTTATGAAATTAAATATATTTTAATCAATATTAATCATACAAATAATCTTATAATGACATAATAAATGATGTATAAGTTTAACACCATGAACCAAAATTGAGTTAATAAATACCTTAAATAATGATTCCTTTTGATTGAAAATTATTTCTGATTCAATATAGCATATTTAAACATGTTATTAACTTAAAAATTAACCATATTATTATTTTTAGTATCTTTTATGATAATTTTATAACATCTATTGATCAATTCATTAATAATATTTCATTTTTTTCATTGTTTTGAGTATTAATTGCCTTGTTTTCTTATGCATGTTCTTCCATTAAAGATTAGGTTCATTCACATATTAAATTGTTTAATTATATATATTATAATAATAATAATGTAACAATTATATTATTTTTACATCAATTTTAATTTAATAATCAGTAGTTAATGATGGTTATGAAAAACGATGAATGTTACGATCATTGAAATGGTAGGCCATATGTATACATGAGTAACATTTCCATTTTACAATGATAATTATGGAAATAATGTAAGTAATATATTATATTTCCTAAATTATAATATTATGAAATATAACATACTATGTACTTATATACATTATCCATATGGTGTGGGGATGAAAACAGAGTCACATCGCTTCATGAAGTCGGTAATCCACACTTATATGAATGATGTTATCATATTTAAGTGAGTGAATATGTAAGAAGAAAAATTATATATTGTTCATAATTAATGAAAAATATTTCATTAATATAAAATAATTTCATGTTTACACATATAATTATTAATTTTTTTATTTATTAAATTTCATTTAAAGCGTTAGTGAAAGACGAATCACATCACATCGTGAGGTGGTAGTCAAGCGTACACATGAGTGACAATATCGTATCCCCTATGTAATGGAATGTGAAAAGATATATATTATATTATGACCCCAAAGGCATAATAAATTTTAAATATTACATATATACTTAATATCCATGATCATACCTAATCGTGGAAGGTGGAAATAAAGAAACAAATGACATCAGTTCATGAGGTAGTAGTCCACCGTATGGACGAGCGATGATTTATTAACCTATTTTATGAAATACCTGATGGTTTTAGTCTTATAACATAACATAAAAAATATTATTATATCGATAATATTTATTTGATAATATAATCATGTTTTGATAATTAATTAATTTGGAGGATGAAGAATTAAAATTAAATCATCCATTTTAGAACACTACCTCTTCTTCATGTATCTTCTATAGAATTGGAGAAGCACCTTAATCGGTTTTAGTTTTCCTAAAAAATGATAATAAGATTATGTTTTGGGAATTGGGAAGTTATTTTTTAATTTATTTGAAAAATAAAATGTTTTTATTTTTTGAATAGGATAGTTGATATGGTGGCCTTTTATAAGTGAGATGAGTAGTACAATTATAATTTTTTGAAACAATTCAATCATACCAAGGTTTTTATCAAGATAGAAGCTTCCTAGATGAACTATTATAGAACCTAGAAGATAAAATTTGGAATATTGTTCCTATAATGGAGGTTTTAAATTTTTTAGTTCATTTTAACGCTTATCTTCTTATTTTAACCCCCAATAAATCCATTTTAACCTTAAATATGAAAATTAATGTTTTAATATTTTAACTAATAAATTTGGTAAAAAATAATTTTTAAGTAATAATAAATTATTAAAAATTTTAGTTACAATTTTGGAATCTATTTTTTAAAAATAAAAATAAAAAAATTTGAAAATTTTAATTCTAAATTATTCCCACAAATGTGTGAATAAAGTAGCATTTTAAATAAAATTTTACAATGTATTTGTATAAAAATTAAATATAAAAATGATTAAAATTAAATAAATTGTAATAATTTATTTATTATTTAACTCAGATTTCTTTTAAATAATTTTTAAAAATAATTTTAAAAAATAATTTTAAATTATAAATAATTTATGAAAAAATTGTATTTTTCAATTTAAATTTAGTATTTTTCACTATTCATCAAAAAAATTCAGAAAAATACAAAAAGCTAACTTAAAGATAAATTAGGTACTATGTATAAGAAAATAAATTTTATATTATCAAAAAAAACTATTAATAGTAGTAAAAATTTATTTAAATTATGTTTGCAATGCATGATAAAAAAATACTTTAGAAAAATATCAATTTGAGAAAAAAATTTATCTTTTTAATGATTCCAATTTTACTTATTATAAATAAATAGATAATATATTTAATATAAATAATTTTATAATTTTTTTAATCCAATTCAAGAAATCCATTCTAACTGTTATTTTATAACTATAACATTATATTATAATATTTTAATAATATTCTTGGTTTTCTTTAAACTCAATGTTACATGTAACATGAGATCAGCTAAGTGTTTTTGTAATTAATTATAAAAATAGTGTTGAGTTTAAATAAATATAAACTATGTGTTAAAAGTAATTCAATCTAATTTGGAGTGTAAATTTTTATAAAAAAATTTATATCTTAATGTATCGGGGTGTTATATTTTCTTCAAATATTATTATTTGATGTCTCATATGCTGTCAAATATAATGTTGTTATTGTTGAATTTTAGGGTGTTACAATACGCATCCCCATTATGTGTAATCCCCAACCAAAAGCATATCACAAAAAAAAACTAGTGATCCCCAAACTAAATCATTCCCACATTAATAATCTCCACCCAACAATATACTATTGAGACACATGTATTTTGGAAACACCAAAAGAGTAAGAATCTATAAATCCTCCCTTTCCAAACCATTCATAACTCATAAAACCTTGTACAATGATGATAAAATATTGGGGAAAAAACTTAGTCTTATGACATGATACTTTAAAAATAAATCCATATTGCAAGATTTTATATTTTATTTTTTGGTCAAACAATATGACCCTAAATGGTGCACCTAAAACAATGTGAGAATTTATTATTTTTAAACACGATATATAGGTTGAATATCACATGTTCAATCAAAAATTACACTACCATACAGATATACGGTACACCAGACCCTCAATCTCATATCTAGTTAAAAGAAAGATAAATTCCATATTTTTTATTGATTCACATATTAAAAGAAAATATTTTTTACAAATAATGCAACATATACTATATAATGATTTTTTTAGTTTAGAGTTTTAGATAGTTTGTGAAATGATTTAACTACTAGAACCCACCTTAGTAGTAATTTTTTTTCAATTTTTGAAAATATAAGAAACATCATGATTGGTATAGAGTCTTTAAAATCCCTCATAAATTCTCCACATAATTTACTATTCTATACATTTCAAACATTTCCTATAATAATAAACTACAGAAATCTAAACCTAGAAATGTGTGATATTAGATGCCCAATAAGGGTAATCCTATATAAATATAATCAATGGTCGTAAGGCACTATAATAATGGAATATGGGTATAATCAAAATACCTAAGGAAATCATATTGAATAAATCATAGATAAAAAATAATGAGTCATGGGAAAATAATTGGAATAATGTAATAAATGAATGAAAAGAGTGTAGAAACATTATTTAATAAACCTTATCCATGATAGAATAATATAGTCATTACAATATTATTTAAATTGTGGCATAAAAAAGAAAATATAAACAATAATTTAGGTATAAAAGCTAAAACATTAATCAAATAGTAGGATTGGGGTAACCACCCATGTACCTTATTGGGCTTGGGATAATCCCCTCACATACCCTTAGTCCTGGCATAAAATCATTCATTTACCACTTTAGATTGAGATAAATCTCTTAGTGTACCCTTTGGATTGTTATAAATCATCTTGTGTAACATTGGGTATTAGGTAAAACATTCTATTTACCCATTTTCATGGGGCAAAGCTTATTGTTTACCCTTTGACTTGTGATTTACCATAGTGTACACCCTTTTATGTTCATGAGACAAAAAAATAATCAAATGAACTTGTGGGTGGAATTTGACCACACCCATCATCTTCTATATATATGTGTGCCAGATAAAAATAACATAATAATCATATCATAAAGAAACAAAGTAAACAAATGGATTTTATATCCTTTTTTAACATATAATAACATAAGGAAAACATTTATAATTTCCTCGATAATCATAACATGATTTTCCTTATGGAATATAAATGGGTATCCAAATATATTAAGAAACAAATCTAGGTAAATACTACCAAATCAGGATAATATAGAATATGATATTTACACCATATAGATAAATGATATATAAGCAAGTTAGTAATTTAATAAATCAATTGTTATAAAGGTATCTTGTTGAACACCCTTCAATCAATGTAATAAAAAATAGTTAATTAAAAGAGGAAAAAAATTAAATAGAAAGTAAGGTTATATAAAAAATATTATTATGTTAAATAAAGAATGATATGTATCATTACTCTTATATATATTTAAAATTTCTTATTTTTGAACACATAAAAAAATAATCAACTGGTAGATGCAGATTAATTTTAAAAGAATAATTAAATTTTAATTTGAAAACCATGATTAATATAACCATTTTTCCTACATAATTACTTTTAAAAACCAGTAAGTTATAATTGAAACATAATTTACATTTTTTTTAAAAACGTAAATAATATTAAAAATAATGGGATATATATTTTTATGATTATTTTTTAAGTTTACTTTATAATTTTTGTAAATATATACTATGGGATGTAGTTACCTGTTTCTTTTGAAATGTATTTCTCAAAAGGGTTGTATGGAAAATAATTATAATATGTTAAAAAAATAATTTTATGTATTCTAAAATAACAATGTATTGAAATAATCACAATGGTTTTATAGTGGAAACATTTAGTAGAGGAAAATTGTTTTTTATTTTTGAAAGGATAATTTTATTAAATATTTTAAAATACCTTTGATGAAAACCCACATTATAAAAAGGATAAAAAATATTCAATATTATAAGGGCAGTAGGAAAATAGATACGTCCCATGATATAAAATATAATTATGTGTCCAATAATAATGTATAATTTTGTACTGAAAGGATATTGGGACCATGATGGATTGAGAAGGATGTTTGAGGAGTTAGATTTTTCCGAGTGTTACCTTTTGTTTTTAAAGAAGATAAATCAATTCAAATTGTAAAGGAATTTAATCCCGATGACGATTTGCTGATATGTATTTCACAAATATCATAAGTCACGAGAACCTGTGATGCAAGCCTTGTGATGGAAAGGGTGAGAAATGATGGTGCTAGTCATATACAGTTTTTATTGGAAGGAATGATGTTATTGGAATATAGAGAAGTTTCAGTAATTTCCATTGCAACTCTAACGATGTTGAAACTGGTCTATCAAAAGAGATAGATCATGATATTGGATTTCATGATGAAAGCTAAAGAATGGTTATAGGACATAGTGAAGACAGCAATGACAAAGGAATGGACAATCTGGAGGTTGTACAAAAGAAAAATTCAAGGTCAGAACAATGAAAAATGGAAATGGAACGTAGTGTGTGAAAAATTGGATAATGTGTGCGAAAAAATGAAGGCTGTGCGATATAGTTGAGGGATGCACGAAATATTAGTGGGATGCGTGATAAATGAAGTGGTGCGCGAAATAGAGGAATGTTGTTTTTCACACAAGAGGTGTTTTGAGATCAGAAGCTCGAAAATTGGCAAAGGCATGAGGTGCGTGAAAAATTAGAGCATTGCGCAAAATATGATGTTGTGTGAAAGATTTTTTACACGCATGAAGATGGTTTTTACGTGCGGATTAGTTCTTTTCGTTCAGGGTTAAAACGCCTATAAATACGAGGTGAACCCTTCTCATTTTGATAAACTTGACACTTAGAAGAAATCTCGAGCTCTGGTGCATGTAAAATTATACGCTAAGTGAGTTGCACGAAAAGAAAGAAATTTGTGCGTAAAAGGGGAGTTGTGCGAAAGGAAAGAGGTTTTCACATAAAACAGAAGTTGCGTGAAAAATTGAAAAGTTGTGCGGAAAAGGCAGTTGCGAAAAATTAGTTTTCCACACCAAAAGAAGGTTTTCTCACGCAAGGCTTTTGAATTGCGTGCAAGAAACACTAAAGGCTATGAGATAAAAATGGGGTCTTCGCACATATTCAGTTGTGCGTAATAGGGTTCTTACCAGCTTCTGGGTAGGAAAGTGAGGATCAGTACTTCAGATAATACAACTGTTCAATTGTAAAGAAGCACTGAAATATTGCAATTCCCTATTTGTGCTAAGAGGGTACACATGAACTTGTGTATTGTTTTATAAGTACTACACGAGTGTAAGGGTATATCATACTCATTGTATTCCACATCAAATGACTGTTTCCTAGTGTATTGTGTGGTACTTGATTTCTTCCATACCATACCAATGACGGAGGTACTATTACTGAGTAGTGAACCTTGTAAATATTGTATTCATGTGGTTGTGTGTGTTCAGCAGGGAAGAAACTATTTAACAGGAGGAAAAGGCTGTTTAAATTAGATGGAAACATAAAAAGAAAAATATATCACTGATTCACCCCCTCCCCCTCTCAGTGATACTTGGATCTTGACTGGGAACTTCAATTGGTATCATAGGCAGGTTCACTTAGTTTATTCTTTGCTGATGTGTTTGAAGAGAAGTTGTGATGGAGAATCCAAGTTGCGTGAACAATAGGGGTATTTCGATTTTTTTTGGAAAGAATTATCATATCTGGAAAGATAGAATGATGACTTATCTTATGTCTCTTGTGTATGAAGTTCTTAAAACTACAACTCATGGATTTCCTCATATTGATTACAAGGTTCTTCTTACACCTGCTTATAAGAATAATCTTGAGAATGATGGAAGCGCTAAAAATTCATTACTCTCATCTCCTTCTGAGAGTGAGTTTTTAAGAGTGAAAGGTGTGGCTACAACTAATGGAATCTGGGATAAGTTAAAGAACATCTATAAAGGAAATAAAAAAGTAAAGAAAGAAATACTACAAATTTGGAGGCTGAAGTATGAAGACTTAAAAATGAGAGAATTTTAATTTCTTGGGGAATTATTTACTAGGATAAATGACATTTTCAATACAATTAGATGTATTGGTGAAATGTTAGAAGATTCTATAATTTTTTAAAAGATCATAAGAATTATTCTCGAAAAATATGATTCTAAAGTTTCATCACTAGAAGACAGAGATCCTAAAAGAGTATCTATGGCTGATTTGCATATCACTCTCATAACTTATGAAATGATAAGGGATAAGACTATGAAGAGAAAATCAAAAAACAATAGAGAAATTTCTATCAAAGCTATAAAGAATGAGAAGTTGAAGAAAATTCTTATTGAAGATAAAGCTGGCGAATCAGACTCTAAAAATGGGGTATGTCAAACTTTTGATGAAATACATTCCTTGTTTTCTAAAAATGTGAAAAGAGGAACATATAAATACAACGGGTAACTCCCTTTGAAATGTTTTGAATGTGGATCTGTTAGCCACTTTGTGGCTAATTTTCGTCAAAAAGAGAAAGATGAAGATAACGATGAAGAAGATAGAAGACCAAGAAGGTCATGGAAGAAACATGGTGGAAAAGATAAATATTCTAGAAGAGGAAAAAATAAAAAGTTCTTCAAATAAAAAAGAAGAAACTTGTTTTCATAAAGTGATGAAGATGATGATAGTGAGACTGGATCTGGAAAATCTATTGCTGAGAAAGATAGAGAGAGTACCATTTTTTCAATAGTGAATAATGATGATTATGAGATCAGTATTACTGAAGAAGAAGAAACTCAACATGAACAGTATCTAAAAGAAGAGTTTAAGGAATGTTTGAGAAAGATCAGAAGGCTTGAGAAGGAAAACATGAAGTGGATAAAAGAAAATTATAAATTAAACAATGAAGAAATTTATCATGATAATAAAATCAATATGTAAAAGGAGATTGATGATCTGAAGAATTATTTTGAGAATGAAAATAATTGCAATGATCATCTTGATGTAAAGATGAATGGAAAAGAAGAAGAGCTGGAACATGTCCAACAGAAACATTATCAACCTAATGAAATGAATGTCAGATTCAAACAATCTGTCTCAGAAGTTAGTGAATGTTCCAGTAAGAATGAACCAAATGAGGATATACAAAAGTTATCTTTAAAGGTTGAAAGGAACAATGGAACTAGTTCAGATAAGAACAACTCTGTAAAGATCATGTATGTGGCCAAAGTCATCAATGCTGAAAAATCAAATGTGCATAAAACCCTTGAGTCAATAAAGTCTTATAATACCTCGGGTACAGATAAATCTGAGCCGGAGAAGAGAGATACAAATGAAAACATAAAGGTTCATGGTCAGCAGAGTTCTATTAAGATGTTCATTAAGAAGCGTGTTCATAACTCCAGTCTGTATAGAAGTTTCAAAGGCCAATATTCTATCTATGGTTACAACTGGTATTGTGGTGGATTCAGACACATGAAAAATACGTGTTGGTTAAACCAACATCATTACAACGATTCCAGAAGTTTTGAAAGAGAAAGATTGAGTGGGAGTCAATCCAATCAAAATAGAAATTCTCTAAAAAATTTCAGAAGATATCCGAGAAAGTAGGTTCGAAAGTTGAGAATCATTTCCAACCACTTGAAACTATTTGTGAAAGATGTGATCGACCTGGACATCCTGCTTAGGGCTGCCAAAGTGTGTTATCGGAGCCAAAAAAAGTTTTTTTTAATAATTCTCAGAAGCTTGAGTTTTTAAAATCTAAAATGGAATAGACTGATATGTCTGAAAAGAAAGAGTGCATGGTTGTCTGGCTAGAACACATTGACTTGGCTAGGAAATTGGAGGAAGCACAATAGAATTTGGAAGAAAAGGAAGATCAAAAAGCTCTTATTTTAGAAACTTCTTTGAAAGCTACAAAAGGAGAACGTCCATGGATTCTCGATAGTGGGTGTTACTCTCATATGACAGGAGACATAAAGCTGTGAAAAATGTGAAAGATTTCAAAGAAGGAATAATGAAAATTGGAAATGATGAATCTCTAAGGATCAAAGGTGTTGGATAAACCATCATTGGAAAAGAAAAGATGAATTCCAGGAAAACACTATATGTTGATGGGATGAAACATAACCTGCATAGTGTGTCACAACTCTATGATGAGGGAAACAAGGTTATCTTCAGAAAAGGTGGATTTTTTGTGAAAAGTGAAGATGATGGAAACATAGTGACCAGAGGCCAACATACAAGAGGGAATTTGTTTCAAGTTGGTGAATGCAGAACTCTTGTTACATGGGTATGGAAGATGAAAATAAATTATGGAATAAAAGTATGGGACATATGTGTCATGAAAATATGTGTAAGTTGTCAAAGAGAGATAGTGTTTGAGATATTCCTGATTTATCAAGAAAAAGATATTGGTGTTGCACTATTTGTGAAAAAGGGAAGACTACAAATTCTATGCATATGAGTGTTGATATTCGTTCAAAACAACCCTTGGAAATTATACATTCTAATATATGTGTACCAATGAGCAAGAAATCAACAAATGGAGATAGGTACTTCATTTATTTCATTGATAACATTACTCGCATTACTTCTGTTATGTACATGAGATATAAGTTAGATGCTCTAAACATTTTTAAGAGTTTCTGGAAGAAAATAGTGAAGGAATGTGAGTATTCAGTGAATAAGTTAAGAACTGATAATATTGGATAATATAAGAATGTTGAGTTTGAAAGTTATCATAAGAAACATGGAATTCGTCATGAGTTCAGTTCACCATACACACCTCAACAAAATGGGTTTTCTGAATGAATGAATCGATGTTTGGTGGAAATGGGGAGAAATATGTTACTTGAACACAGTCATTCTCAATATTTTTGGAGGCAAGCCATGAGCACTTATTTGATTATTCAGAACTGATGTTTCTACAGGCCAAACTCAAATATGCCTCCATATCAAATGTTCTATGAAAAGACTCCAAGTCTAAATTACTTGAGAGTTTTTGGGAGTCCATGTATTATAAAGAATAATGGTGGAAACCTATGAATGTTTGAGCAAAGAGGAGATGATGGAATTTTTCTTGGCTATGCACCATATGTAAGAGGATATAGATTCCTTAAAAATTAAAAAGGAAGAATCATTGATTCTTTAGATGTGAATGTTGTTGAAAATGCTGAGAAAGAAAAGCAGTCATATGTTGATGTGGATGTCGACCAGGATAGAGATGATCTTGTTAACAATTCAGATAATGTTATAGAATATGTTAATCTAACTCAAGAAGAGGAATCTGACTCAGAAATCTCGAGTGATGAGGATGGAATTCTAACAATTCATCCCAGGTTGAGGAAACAAGTGGAGCCTCAGAACATTATTGGAGATAAAAATCAGAGGGTTCAAACAAGAAGAACAAAGAATGCTATATCACATACTTCTCTTTATTTGAAAGTCAACCCAAATGATGTAAATGAATCATTTGAGCATCCAGAATGGGTTCATGCTATGAGTGAAGATCTTGATCAGATAGAGAAGAATGATACTTGGGAACTTGTACCCAATCTAGACAACAAGAGCATTATTGTTACAAAGTGGGTTTTCCGGAACAAGGTGAATGAAGAAGTTAAATAAATAAGAAACAAAGAAAGATTGGTTTGAAAAGGGTATTAACAAATTGAAGGCATTGATTTTGATGAAACCTTTACTCTGGTGGAATGATTAGAAACAATCAGAATCTTTCTTGCCATTACTGCACAATGAGTTCACAAAATCATTCAAATGGATGTAAAATCCGCATTCTTGAATGGTGACCTTGACGGGGAATTTTACATTGATCAACCTTGTGGCTTTATTATTATAAAAGATAAAATCGATGCATACAGGTTAGAGAAGGCTTTGTATAGGCTAAAATAAGCTCCGAGGGCATGTTATTCTAAATTAAATACTTTCTTGAAGAATATGAATTTTAAAAAAGGTAGAGTTGATATAAATATTTACATAAAAAGTGTCAGGAGTTTTCACTGATTGTTATTGTTTATGTCTAAGAAATTATCTTTGCTGGGAATGATGAAAGTTAATGTGAAAGATTTTCTAAGGTGATGAAGAAGCTATATGAGATGTCCATGTTGGGTGAAATGAAATACTTTCTTGGGCTACAAATCTCACAGAAAAAGAATCATGTCTTTCTGTCTCAAGACAAGTATGCTAAGGAACTTCTAAAAAAAGTTTGGAATGGAAAATTAGAAACTAGTGTCCACACCTATTTCAATGGTAACCTAGTTGTCTAAAGATGGAGAAGTCAAGGAAGTTGATCATAAAGAGTTTTGAAAGATGATTGGAAGTCTGTTGTATTTGAGTTCCTCAAGACCCGACTTCATCTATGCTGTCAATTTATCTGCACGATTTCAGAGAGGTCCTAAAGAATCACATCTGATTGCTGGAAAAGAAATTCTCTGATATATCAAAGGCACAAATTTTTTTGGAATCAGGTATGATGGATCAAGAAATATTGTTCTATTTGGGTATTCAGATGCTGATTGGGTAGGAAATGTTGATGATAGATGATCCACATCTGGTGGAGTTTGTTTTCTGGGGAAAAGTTGTGTTAGTTGGCATACCTAGAAACGGAATTCAGTAACTCTTGGCAGAGCTGAAGCTAAGGTTGTCACTGCTACTAAGGATACAACTCAACTAATGTGGATGAAGACTCAGCTTTAAGAGCTTCTTTTTGAAGTAATGCTACTATTGATCCTGGGTTGTGATAATTAGGGTGCAATCAATCTTACAAAGAATCAAATACAACATTCTCGTTCAAAAAAACGGATATAAAGTACCACTACATTAAGGAGCAGGTGTAGAATAATGAATTGAGGCTGGAGTATGTTCTTACATATGAACAAGTTGCTGATATATTCACAAAACCATTACTGAAGAATGCATTTGCAAAATTGAGGTTGAACATGGGTGTCCAACTTCCTTCTCATCAAGGTTATGGTACGAGTTTCTATCCCCTATCTCATTTTACCTTTGGATAGTGGTGTCAAGGGGGATAATTGTGTCATAAATCCATCCTTATGGAAGCATGCATAAAGGGGTAATTGTGGGTAAGCTGTGAATCCAAAATTTATGTGTGTGAACTATTCATACTGTTTGTTAGAGTGGTTATAGGAAACAATGTTTTTGTATTCCATGAACATTGAAGAAGTGAAGAATATTGAATTAGAAGCTTGAAAGATGTTCTGAATAAGGATGAGGGTATATGATCTTGAGATATCATATTTGATCATGATATTTCATAATCACCGCTTTTGGACCACATGGTTTTGGCTGTCAATAATTCTTGTTTTTTAAAATGAGTCAGCTCACGTAGGTTTAGAATTGTTGACAAGTAATACATTTCATATGGTTACAAAGTTCAGTGATTTATGAATCTTGGTTGACAACAAAATCCAAAGGGGGAGATTTTTGGGACCAAGTTGGATGGAGAAGGAGGTTTGAGGAGTTAACTTTTGTAGAGTGTTGTCTTTTGTTGTCAATGAAGATAAATCAATTCACTTTGTAAACTAATTTAAACCAGAATATGCTTTGAAGATATGTATTTCACAAATATAATAAGTCACGAGAACTTGTGATACAATCCTTATGATGGAAAGGTGGAGAAATGATGATGCGAGTCATATACCATTTTGATTGGAAGGAAGGATGCTGCTGGAAGATAGGGAAGTTTCAGTACTTTCATTGTAACTCTGACGATGCTAAAACTGGTCTATCAAATTATATATATAATGATAGTAGAGTTTGTGATGAATGTTGAGGAATGGTTATGGGACATAGTGAAGAGAGCAATGACAAAGGAACGGACAATCTGGAGGTGGAAAAAAAGAACAATTCAAGGTCAGAACATTCAAAAATGGAAAAAGAATGCAGTGCATGAAAAATTGGGCAGAGTGCATGAAATAATGAAGGCTGCATGATATAGTTTATGGATGCATGAAATATTATCGAGATGCGCAAAAAATAAACTGGTCTGCGAAATAGAGGAATGAGTTTTTTCACGCAAGAGGTGTTTTAAGATCAGAAGATCGACAATTGGAAAAGGCATGAGGTGTGTGAAAAATTGGAGCATTGTGCGAAAAATGATGTTGCATGAAAGAGTTTTTACATGCAAGAAGAAAGTTTTTACGCACGGATTTGTGATTTTTCACAGGGTTAAAATATACTATAAATACAAGGAAAACCCTTCTCATTTGAATAACCTAGACACATAAGAGAAATCCCAAGATCTGGTGCACGTAAAATTATACACTAAGTTAGTTGAATGAAAAGAAAGACATTTGAGCGTAAAAGGGGACTTGTGTAAAAATAATGAAGTTTGCACATAAAAGGGAAGTTGTGCGAAAAAGTGAAAAGTTGCGTGGAGAAGGAAGTTGCGCGAAATTAGTTTTCCGGGCCAAAAGTAGATTTTTTCATGTAAAGATTATGAATTGCAAGTAAGAAACCCTAAAGACAATGAGAAAAATTTGGGGTCTTAGAACATATTCAATTAGTAATATGAGGGTTCTTACCATCTTCTCGGTAGGGAAGTGAATATCTGTACTTCAGAGAATAAAAATGATCAATTGTAAAGACGCACTGAAATATTGTAATTCCCTATTCGTGCTAAAAGGTTGCACATGCGCTTGCATATTGTTTTCCAAGTGCCACAAAAGTGTAAGGGTATATCCTACTCATTGTATTCCACATCAAAGGATTGTTTTCTAGTAGATTGTGTGGTACTGGATTATTTTCGTACCATACCAAGGACGTAGCTACTCTTGTTGAGTATTGAACCTTGTAAATCTTGTGTTTCAGTGGTTGTTTGTGTACAACAGAGAAGAAACTCTTTAATAGGAGGTGAAGTTTTTCTAAATTATAAGGAAACATAAAAGGAAAAATATATCACTGATTCACCCCTCCCCCTCTAAGTGATACTTTCATCCTCACTGGGAACTTCAAAGGAAACCATCATCATGATAGGAAAAACATTGTTAATGATTATGGGTGTCATTAAAAATAAATGTTTTTATTTTTGGAATTGAAATTTCATCAAGTCGAAAGATCTAAATAATAAGGTATTTTCCCACTATAGTGTAATATAATGTGTAATGGAAAAAACTATATGGCTGGATTAAGGTAATCTATGAAGAATAAAGTTCAATAGGATGCATTATTTATCAATTCTGGGTGTTGAGATAATAAAAACTATTAAGACATTGGTATCTATTGAATGAATGGAATTTTAATGAGGGAAAAAATATGTATCATTAAAACCAAAAAATTAAATTAATAAGTTAATATTAAAACATTAGGTAGTAAGTATAAAATTCTAAATAAAACATTGTCTATATTAGAAAAAATGTGTCCGGGGATGAAAATATTTAAAAATGAACTATTTAATTGTTTCTCCTATTAGACTAATACACTCTAAGGTACAATATATAAAAAATAAATATCTTAATACCCTATTAAAGAACCTTATTACCATCTTAGAACCTCTATGAACACAATTTATAATTATTCATTAAATGTATACTAGTTAGTGATTATATTTTTCTTGATATAAGGTGTGAATAATTTTATCTTTTTAAACTTGTTCTATAATAGTGGTGTTATTATTTGTTATTCACACTAAAATTTCATCATTCCTATAACATTTATTTTTGTGGAATTTATGTTTTATTATTATTTATATTGTTATAATTTCATTCTAGTGGTTTTGTTGTTATTATCATTGATGATGAATTTGGTGATGAGCATGTGTAACTTCCCACCCCTCATAGTTGTATTGAGAAGGCTGATGAAAATTAATTGGACTTAAGAAACATCCCCATGATTCCAAAGGGTAGAAATAAATATCAAAGGTATTCAATACATGTTGGGATAATTTTCCCTTTTATAATAAAACAATGTACCAAATTATCCATAACTAAACAAAACACTATATGATGCATGATAAAAAATTAAACACAAATCAACATTTCATTTATCAAAATCTAACTAGAACAAAGTACCACTATGGAAGAATATAATATAAAATTTAAAAAGTAGAAGAAAAAAATCTGCCTCTAAAGACCACTCCAAGATCTAAACATGATCTATCATCAAACTCCATAATATTCCAAGTATCACAAAGTACTGCTAAAGATGTGTGATACTATACCATTTCACGTGCCTTGATAAACAACATCTGCAAAAGCACCAAAGTGACAATGGAGGGGTGAGTACTAAAACTTAGTAGATTTTCCCCAAATGATTTCCCTACCCACACCAATAATATATAACAAGTTATCCAAATATATGAAATAGTTTATATAAAATAATTTCTAAAATAATTTATATTAGAATACAATCAAGTTCTATAGAAAAATAATTTTAAAAAATAAATAAAAATAAAATATTCCATGGAAATAATCCAAACAATGTTCTAAAACCATATCATAAATTCCATTTTTAATATCTCAATCCAATGAAAAAATTGACACAACTACACATACATGCTTTGTTATGATAGTTCCATACTCCCTACCACTTTCCCACCCATCTACCAAGTCATCATAAGATAATTAAATGCAATATTCTATTACACCATTGGATCTAGTAGAAGGTCAAATTTTAACCAAGCCTCATAATGCAATATGAACAGCTACCACTAGGTATTCCCAACACCCATGCTAATATAATCATTCCAAAACCATTACAAATTCAAAATCTAATTAAATTAAAAAACCAACTCAATGAAAAACCAATTTTAATAAAAAATATTTTTTAAAAAACTTTTCCCATAAATCAAACTATGCAATTATTTTAAAATAAACATTTTAAAATCATTTATCAAAGCACAAGCTGAAAATTTCCAAAATTCCACAAAAATATTCATTCCATTACTAAATATGGTTTTAATCATTCTTTTCACTATCAATATTCCAATCAAATTCAAAAAAATTAATAAATTTGAAACTAATACTTCATGTTCTATGTAGATAAGTCGAGAGTGAAGACACCTAACTTGGTTTTTATAACAGAAAAAAGAACAACACAAAGAATTTAATAAAATAGGGTTAAATCTCCATGAAATTACCTTAGATCTCTTCCCCTATCATCAAAAAGAACAAATATAATCAAATTTGGAATCCATTATCTTAGATCTAACCAAATCAGATGTTTATCTAAGAAACTGATAGAGATAAAGAAGAAGATCGAAAAGAAATCACCAATAACAATCTCTTACCATGATGATATAACTTCAATACACCAATGCAATCCTTCAGATTTCATCCGGATGGATTGGATAGGCTTACTTTACATTTGGGAAGAGTGAATATTGAGTTAGGGTCACATAGAAGGAAAATAAATGGTGTTTGGGTAAATACTCTGTGAGATCCATAAATTTAGGATCTCATCATTAACGTGTGAATAGTTAGTCATATGGCTAGAAAAACCATGCTCTAATCGTACACATGTTGTTGCCTCAAGGTTTGAACCTAGCACAGTTGGCTCACACGGTTTTAAAAAAATGCACCAATAATTCCAAATTCCACTATCCAAAGAATAATGGTTTCTCTTAGGCTTCCACATAGTTTGAAAAAATCTTGAGCAGCCCGTGCACCTTCCCTTTATCCTCTAACTCATTGTACACAATTTCAAATAGTTGTTTCAGGGTTTTATCAAACCGTAAAAAAACCACTTAACTTTATAAAATACCAATAACCCTAAAAAATTCTCCAAACACACCCAAACATCACCCATGTACTTTACACAGTAATAATGAATAAATAATTGTTAATTACAAGAAACCGGGGTTACTACATTCTCTCCACCATTGGTCATTCAATCCATAGAAGGTAAAAACCCATTGTTTCTCTATAATATTTCCAGCCATTTATCTTTCATTTCATTCTAATGTTCTTAAGTATCATCTTGAATCTGACCATGTTTCAACAGACCCATAGTGGACTGATGATTTTTGTAAAGACCTGAAAAATTCAAGGAAATTTTTTTCTTAATTTTCTTTGGATTTTTACAAGAACACAGTTTCTAACGGCACCTGATTTCGAGGCCCAATGTGCCCGAAATCATTTTCCGAAGATTGGCTCGGGTATGTTCAGTGAACGGACGAGTGGGTTTTTATAACTTTTGAACCTGTGATCGGAATCGAATTATGAGGGCACCGATGGAATCGCAGCGCCGGTAATTTCTTAGAAACGCCTCTTCCGGAGTTGCATTTGCTCGGGTGTGGTTTTTAATTTTTGGGCTTAAAATTAAGAAATAAAATAAATTGTTCGACAAACATTATTTTATTTCACTTAAGCCACTTGGAAGCCACATGAAGCCACTTAAAGCTGCTTAAGTTGAGTTGATGTGGTTAGGGTGCTATCCAAAAATATCCTACCCTCTTGGTAGGATATTTGTGAGGTGGGGCCCGCACGAGCCCCACCATTTCTATTCCGTTAAGTAACGCACCCGCGAAAACCCGTCATTATGAAAGTCAACTGACGCGTTTTCTTAATTTCTTAACGCACCAATTAATTGGGCGGTTTTATTCGTTGAATTAATTCTATGAATTAATTTAATCGTTTCTTAACCAGTTTTCAATCTGTTGGCGTAACTATAAAATAAGACCAACGCACGATTTCTAGAAAAATGTTCGTTGAGTGGATTTGACCGAAACCAAGAGTTCTTCATCCTCCTTCGCGAAGAACGTGAAGAACACAAAGAATGCGAAGAACACAAATAACGCCGAGCCCTCGGAAATCGATGACACGACGCCAAGTTCCGCGACGCCGGCAATTCTTCTTCCGCGACGTTCTTCCGCGACAATCCAACCCTGCGACAACCTTCGATCGGTAGCGACAAGGTAGGGGGTTGCGCTCTTTTTTTAAATTTACTTTGTGGATTAAAATAACAATATGGATTTAATTATTATTAATTAAATCTGTTTTTTCTTGGTCCTCGGAGTTTGTCGACGCAACACCGGATACCGCGACGACGCGACGATCCCCTCCTTCCACGACGATCTTTTCCGCGAAGAACACACGTGCGACGACTTGACGAGGTAGGGGTTTTATTTGGAATGATTTTACTCCGTGGATGTTTCCATTCAAAATAAAGAAACCGGTTTCATAGAAACAATTTTAATTTATTAAAATTGTTATTTGTTATGTTTTCTATGTGTTGATTATTCTTCCCGATTGTTATCGCCTAACGCGGTGGGTGTGGGCCAAACGAACACGGCCCGATAACCCTCCGCAGTTCTTCGTTGATTTTCGGATTTTGCGGGCGACGAAAAAATGTTCAGCAAGGGCGATTTGATGTTTCCGTAGTGAAGGACGGGACCCGGGAGGAGCAGCGGCGCAGACGAGAACAGAATCAGACCACCAGAGCGACTCTGGGGGCCCGCGGAAGCCACCGGCGGCGCGGGCCGCCGGCGGGGCGGCGCCGGTGGCCGGAGGTGGTGGCACCCCGGTGCGCCACCGGAGGGAGCCTCCGCAGCTGAAGCCGCGGCCGCGCGGGTCCGGTGCACACAGGACGCGGCTTTGCTGCGTCCGTTGACCAGGGCGGCCCCCCATGGGGGCCGCAGAGTTGTTACATGGGGGCAGCGTGTCCCCCGCGTTGCTCGGCCGCTCGGTCGAGCCGCGCCCTGGCCGGACCGGACCGGGTCCAGCTAGGCGGACCGGGTCGGGTCGACCCGGTTCGGCCGACCCAGGGGGGGTCGGGCCAGGTCGGCCCGGGCCCAGACCCCCCGTCTTCAGACCATTTTTGGTCTTTTGCCCGTAACATGAGCTACGGGTCTCCGAATGACGCGCCGTCGGCGGCGATGCAATCCTTGGATCGAGACTGTCGTTTTGGTATATCACAATCAAGGTTTCGGGAAACTTTGAGTTCGGCCCGGTTGGTTCGTGCACGGAACCAACCGGACCCTCGGAGCGGAAACACTCATATCTTGAGCTTCAGACGTCCGATCGACGTGCCGTCGACTTTGTTGTTTTCCTCTAATTGAGACGGATCTTTTGGAATACTCCGCCCGAGGTTTGGATGCAGGTGGAGTACGGTTGGGTTGGTTTTGCCTTGAAAACCAACCTGGCCCCTGGGACGAAAAAGCCAATAACTCTCAGACCGGGCGTCCGATTGACGCGTCATCTGCGATGTTGAGTTCCTGATGACGATACGGAACTTTTGGATACATCAACTATGGACTATGTGTCAGTTGATGTATCAGCCTCTCGGCTCGTGGAGCGGACCCTCCCGGACGAGCTTGCTGTGTGCGGGAACCCTAGAGCTGGCTGCGACTACTACTGTGACGACGACGACTGTGCAGAGATCCTCAGTGGATTCGACGACGACGACTACAACACTCACCGATCCATTGTGGGTCAGTGCTACTGATCCTGTGTGGGTCTGATCCTGTGTGGGTCTGCGCTCAGCGGTTCTGTGTGAGCCAGTGCCTATAGGTCCTGTGTGGGCCCGATCCTGTGTGGGTCTTTGCAGGGGTTAGTTTCCTATCGATCCTTTGTGGGTCAGATCCTTTGTGGGTCATTGTGGGGGTTAGTACCTATCGATCCTATGTGGGTCCGACGACTTAGATGGATCAGTGATCATATCTATCGTCATTTGTAGAAGTATACCTGTGTGAGATGAAACTCTGTTTTACTTTCCTTTGTGGATTGTTTTGTGCTATCCTGTGTGGATTTACGTTTTACTTTCCTTTGTGGATTTTGTTGAGCTATCCTATGTGGATTTCATGTTTTGATTTCCTGTGTGGACTGGGTTGTACTTGAGCTCGGATATTGGAGCCGAGTGAGAATTGATGACTTAGGTATATGTATGGGCATATACCTAAGTAGTGTCGGATGTTACTTCGTGATTGTATCTTTCCTTTTTGGTTTATCCTTTGTGGATTTTCGGAGACCTTCAGGGGTCTCGGGGTCCCTACTGAGTAGCTTATACTCACCTCTGCACAGGCTATGCCTGCACTACGTTGTGTTGGTTGCAGACGACGGACAACTCTGATCGTGGTGGAGGCTTGCGGAGCGGGACGGTACCTGGAGGTGGACCACTGGGCGAGGTGTACTCAGAGCGGTAGGCAGGACCCGAGGAGCAGTGGATGCTTTCTATCCTCACCCTTAAGGTGGGACTTCCAGTGGACGACTCGACACTGCGGCTTTACCTTTCAGTTGTACTTTACAGTTGGGCTTGTATTTCCAGCCCCCTTTACTTTTCTGCACTTACTATTGTACCAGCTTTTACATATTGTTTACTTCTTCCGCTTGCTTACTCTGTAGTGCTTGTTTACTTTACAAAGGAAATTCCTTCCCTTTTACTGGGATTTACGCCTTAGTGCTAGTCGCCAGCCCCTGGCCTATGGAAGGCGGGCTTGGGGTAGTCACGGCACGGGCCCCGAGGACGGGTCGTGACAAATTGGTATCAGAGGTGGTCGGTTCTACCGCAGACTCTAATCTTTTTCTATGTGAAGCAATAGTGTTTAGCGTATTGAGTGTGGTTATCAGTCCAGGGAGTCCAGTGTTGGTGCGGTGGCCGACGTATCCGTACACCAGGACCCTGACTTCTGATTTCCGACTTAATGCATGAAAACATTGATTGCATGTGTGTTTCGAGTTTTCTTTGTGATTAAATCATGTCAAATCAGTAGGTATACTGTTCTGACCGTGGCTCACCTGTTTATTTTCAGGATGGCCCCACGACGGAAGCCAGCTAGGGTTCCGAGAGTGGTACGTGACGACAGCCCACTGAGCGACGAGGCTTTGGTACAGGGCCCTTTGACAGCAGAGGCACCAGCGGTACCTCTACCCGCCGAGCCTCTGATGCTTCCAGCACCAGCCGCTGACGATGCACATCGCCTCAGTGCACTGCACGAGTTTCAGTGCTAGGGACCGCCTAGGTTCCGTGGGGAGACGGACCCCCAGGCATCCGAGGACTGGCTGGAGGCAGTCGTGTGAGTTTTCTGACTAGTGAGGACACCAGAAAACCTTATGGTGATCCTCGCAGCGAGTCTACTGCATGCAGTAGCAAGAGGATGGTGGAGCATGATGCTCCAGGTGCACGATGAGGACTCTCTCATTTGGACAGACTTTGAGGGCCTCTTCCGCTCAGAGTTTGTCCCGGCCACCCTCCGTGCGGTACGCATCCATGAGCTTCTTCAGCTGCGGCAGGAGAGCTTGACGGTCGCCCAGTACTCGGTGAGATTCACTGATCTCTCACGCTACTCGACTGGCATGGTACGAGACCCGTTCTTCTGGGCCCGAACCTTTGAGCAGGGATTGAGACACGAGATTAGGGCATCGCTGATCTCCCTCAGCATCTCGACCCAAGCAGGAGTACTAGAGCGAGCCCTTTTGATCGAGAGCTTTCTTGCTGAGACTTCTCCAGCGGCGTGACCTACCGCGGGGCGGCACGTAGCAGAGTCTTCCTCAGCGGGCAGTTGACGGATGACTCAGGGGTCTAGGCAGACCAGACCCTCACGTAGGCGTCCTCAGGACACTGGCTCAGCAGTGCGGGGCACACAGCGTGGAGCCAGTCTTTCGAGAGGCAGACAGTGCTACACTTGCGGCGGGCAGGGTCACATGGCTCGTGACTGCCCGACCCATCGTGCCGAGAAGTAGCAGACAGCTGAGGGGCCACCCAGGCAGAGGCAGAGGGTTGACCGTGGCGGTCTGTAGGGAGGAGGCGGATGAGGCAGAGGAGCTGGCCGAGCAGCAGGTGGTGGGAGATGCTTTGAGGCTCTACCAAACCCACCACCACCAGGAGTTTCACCCCGACCACATGGAGCTGGCGGGCAGTGACAAGCACATCTCCAGGAAGCGGAGGCCTACGACCACGACGTGCCCGAGATGATTCGAGGTACGATCTGTGTCTATTCCACCCTTGATGCAGTTCTTATAGACACAAGAGCGAGTCACTCTTTTGTAGCCGCTGCCCTTGTTCGGAGCCCGAAGATTCCGACAGAGCCGTTGGCTCGATCCTTACGGCTAGAGACTCCTACAGGAGCATACTCGACAATTACGCACTGGTGCCGGCAGTGTGACCTTACTTTTGGAGGTGAGAGCTTCGGCTGGGATCTTCTTGTAGCAGCATCAAGGCCTTACGACGTCATCTTGGGCATGGATTGGTTATCTACAGTCCATGCAAAGATTGACTGTATTAGGCGCAAGGTGCGATGTGTACGCACCAACTGGAGCAGGTTCACCTTCACCGGTGAGAAGGGAGATGTCACAGCACAGGGTGGACTTCCGCAGAGGAGAGGACATCCCATCACTCATCAGTTGGCTAGACTCATCCTAGGAGCAGTTGACGTGCGGATTCCTAGTTTTCTTGCAGTGGTGGATCAGTATGCAGATGTCTTTCCCGACGACGTTCCAGGGCTACCTCCTCACAGAGAGGTAGACTTTCATATCGACCTGTACCTCGGGACAGCCCCGATATCCACTCCAGTATATCGGATGGCCCCCGCTGAGCTTCGAGAGCTACGGGTACAGTTGGAGGACTTGCAGGGCAAGGGTTTCATCCGACCCAGTGTTTCACCTTGGGCTTCCCCGATATTGTTCGCCAAGAAGGCGGACGGGAGATTTCAACTTTGTGTCGACTATAGTTGCCTGAACCAGGTGATAGTGAGGAACAAGTATCCGCTACCGAGGATTGATAACCTCTTCGATCAGCTCAAGGGAGCACGGTGGTTCTCGAAGATAGACTTCAGGTCAGGATATCATCAGCTCAGA
Organism: Viscum album; assembly: GCA_963277665.1. Lineage (NCBI taxonomy): Eukaryota > Viridiplantae > Streptophyta > Magnoliopsida > Santalales > Viscaceae > Viscum > Viscum album. Next base: position 1,540,332,152 of record OY728161.1, on the reverse strand, counting down.
GTTCAAGACGAGAACGTGCATAAGACGGACTTCAGATGTCGGTATGGCCACTATGAGTTCTTGGTTATGAAATTCAGCGTAACCAATGCTCCAACAGTGTTCATTGGCCTCATGAACAGGATATTTCAGCCATACCTCAATTGATTTGTCGTGGTCTTCATCGACGACATTTTGATATACTCGACGACTGAGGAGGAGCACGCCTATCACTTGCGGGTTGTACTGGACACACTCCAAGAGCACCAGCTTTGTGGCAAGCTCTCAAAGTGTCAGTTCTGGTTATGTGAGGTCCACTTCTTGGGACACGTCATCTCTGAGGTGGGAGTTGTAGTGGATCCTGCGAAGATTGAGGCGGTGCTAGCTTGGGAGGCACCCAGGAGCGTGACAGAGGTGCAGAGTTTCTTGGGACTAGCTGGATACTATCAGAGGTTTGTTCCAGACTTCTCCAGAGTTGCGGCACCACTCTCAGCTTTGACGAAGAAGGGGAAACCCTTTGTGTGGTCAGACAGATGTCAGCAGAGCTTCTAGGAGCTGAGACAGAGATTGACCAACGCACCTATCTTGAGGTTGCTTGAGGAGGGAGTAGGGTACGTAGTATACTGTGACGCATCAGGGACTGGACTCGTATGTGTCCTGATGCAGGAGCGGGCAGTGAACTCCTGAGGATCACGTCAGTTGAGGCCGCATGAGCAGAACTATGCTACCCATGAACTGGAGTCTGTAGCAGTGGTCTTCGCTCTGAAGACATGGTGGCACTACCTGATGGGCGAGAGCTTTACAGTCTTTTCTGACCATCAGAGTCTCAGGTAAATATTCTCGCAGAAGGACCTGAACCTGAGACAGCGGTGATGGCTCGAGTTCTTCCAGGACTATGACTTTGAGATAGTCTATACTCCTGGGAAGGGGAACGTGGTAGCCGATGCACTCAGCATAAGGAAGGGCATTCAGCTACTTGAGGAGGCGACATAGCAGCTAGCCGCTTTGCAGATATTCTTCGTGGATAGATATAGAGCAGCCTTACTCCAGTCTCTCATAGTCACTCCTCCACTACTACAGCGGGTCAGAGAGGCATAGCGTGGGGACACTGACTGTGAGACACGGCGTGCAAATATATCCTCAAGACAAGCACCTGATGGCTTCTCCTTTGGAGAAGAGAACGACATCCTTTTTTAGAGGACGTACCTTGGTACCAGTTGCCTTACGAGAGGAGGTGCTGAGAGAGTTTCACACTTCACCTTTGGCGGTACATCCAGGATTGGCGAAGATGTACCAGGATCTCAGACGACAGCACTGGTGTCCAAGCATGAAGAAGGATATGGCAGAGTTTGTTTCTCGATGCCTCACGTTCCAACAGGTGAAGGTAGAGCATCGGGTACCAGCAGGCTTGGTACAACCCTTGGAGGTCCCAGAGTAGAAGTGGGACGGGATATCTATGGACTTCGTGACTGGACTTCCACGCACTTCCAGAGGTCACGACTCCATCGGGGTGATTGTCGACCGTCTCACCAAGTCGGATCACTTCTTACCCATCAGAGAGCAGGGCTTAGTGTAGAGATTGGGGCGTCTCTACGTTCAGGAGATTGTACGACTTCACAGTGTGCCATCATCTATCGTCTCTGATCGAGATGCTCGATTTACATCCCAGCTTTGGAAGGGGTTTCAGGAGGTGTTCAGGATGCGGCTACGTCTGAGCACCGCCTCTCACCCTCAGACGGATGGTCAGACGGAGAGGACTATTCAGACTCTCGAGGACATGCTCTGCGCATGTGTCCTCGGCTTTGGTCGCAGTTGGGAGGACCACCTACCCTTGGTGGAGTTCATGTACAACAACAGCTACCACTCCACCATCGGGATGTCACCATAAGAGGCGTTGTACGGAAGACCTTGCAGATCTCCTTTGTGCTGGACAGACCCTAGGGAGTCAGCACTTGTGGGACCAGAGATGGTCTGAGCCACGACAGAAAAGGTCCAGGTCATCCAGGAGCGGATGAGGACAGCTCAGAGCCTGTAGAAGTCTTATGCTGACAGGAGGCAGAGGCCACTAGAGTTCGAGGATGGCGAACACATCTTCTTGCGTGTCTCACCTCGACGGGGATTATGGAGATTTGGCCGAGGCGGCAAGTTGTCTCCACACTTCATAGGACCATTCCAGGTCCTCAGCAGGATTGGAGAGGTGGCTTATCGCCTGGATCTACCACCTCAGTTGCACCGGGTGCACGACGTCTTCCACATATCTTAGCTGAGTAAATACGTGCATGACTCGACGCACATCATTGACCATGGGGAGATAGATGTGGATGATGAGGCGACTTTTGCGGAGGTCCCGGTGGAGATCGAGGATCGACAGGAGTGGGTCCTACTTGTACGATCAATTCCTCTTGTGCGCATCAGATGGAAGCACGGGAACCTCCAGGAGAGCACTTGGGAGTGGGAGGCTCAGATGCGTGATCAGTACCCACATTTGTTTCCCTAGTTTATGACGTATCTTTACGGGGTGGTAAAGCCCTGGGGTGGGAGTGATGTAAAGACTCAAAAAATTCAAGGATGTTTTTTTCTTAATTTTATTTGGATTTTTACAAGAACGCAGTTTCTGACGGCACCTGATTCCGAGGCCCGGTGTGCCAGGAATCATTTTCAGAAGATTGGCTCGGGTACGTTCAGTGAACGGACGAGCGGGTTTTTCTAACTTTTGAACGTGTGCTCGGAATCGAATTCTGAGGGCACCGATGGAATCACAGCGCCGGTAATTGCTTAGAAACGCCTCTTCCGGAGTTGTGTTTTCTCAGGTGTGGTTTTTAATTTTTGGTCTTAAAGTTAAGAAATAAAATAAATTGTTCGACAAACTTTATTTTATTTCACTTAAGCCACTTGGAGGCCACTTGAAGCCACTTAAAGCTGCTTAAGCTGAGTTGATGAGGTTAGGGTGCTATCCAAAAATATCATACCCTCATGGTAGGATATTTGTGAGGTGGGGCCCGCACGATCCCCACCATTTCTTTTCTGCTAAGTAACGCACCCACAAAAACCTGTCATTATGAGAGTCAACTGACGCGTTTTCTTAATTTCTTAATGCAACAATTAATTGGGAGGTTTTATTCGTTGAATTAATTCTATGAATTAATTTAATCGTTTCTTAACCTGTTTTCAATCCGTTGGCGTAATAATAAAATAAGACCAACGCAAGACTTCTGGAAAAATGTTCGTTGAGAGGATTTGACAAAAACCAAGAGTTCTTCATCCTCCTTCGCGAAGTACGCGAAGAACGCGAAGAACCCGAAGAATTCCGAGCCCTCAGAAATCGACGACGCGACGACAAGTTCCGCGACGCCGGCGATTCTTCTTCCGCGATGTTCTTCCGCGACAATCCAACCTCGTGATAACCTTCGATCGGCAGCGACAAGCTAGGGGGTTGCACTGTTTTTTTTTAAATTTACATTGTGGATTAAAACGGCAATATGGATTTAATTATCATTAATTAAACTGTTGTTTCTTGGTCCTCGGAGTTCGTCGACGCAACGCCGGATACCGCGACGACGCGATGATCCCCTCCTTCCACGACGATCTTTTCCACGAAGAACGCGCGTGCGATGACTTGATGAGGTAGGGGTTTTATTGGGAATGATTTTACTCCGTGGATGTTTCCGTTCAAAATAAAGAACCGGTTTCATAAGAACAATTTTAATTTATTAAAATTGTTATTTGTTATGTTTTCTATGTGTTGATTATTCTTCCCGATTGTTATTGCCCAACGTGGAGGGTGCGGGCCAAAAGAACACGGCCCGATAACCCTCCGTAGTTCTTCGTTGTTGTGTGGATTTGGCGGGCGATGACAAAACGCGCCGCAAAGGCGATTTGATGTTTCCGCAGTGAAGGACAGTACCCGGGATGAGCAGCGGCGCAGACGGGAACGAAATCGAACCACCGGAGCGACTTCGGTGGCCCGCGGAAGCCACCCGCAGCGCGGGTCACCGGCGCGGCGGCGCCGGCAGCTGCGCCAGCGGACCCGCCGCCGCGCGGGTCCGGCGCACACAGGAGGCGGCTTTGCCGCATCCGTTGACCAGGGCGGCCCCCCGCGGGGGCCGCAGAGTTGTCACGCGGGGGCAGCGTGCCCCCCACATTTCTCGGCCGCTCGACCGAGCCGAGCCGGGCCGGCCGGCCAGGCCGGGCCGCACCCTACCCGGACCGGGCCGGCCGGCCAGGCTGGGCCGCACCCTGCCCGGACCGGACCGGGTCCTGCCGGGTCGGACCGGGTCGGGTCGGCCCGGGCCCAGACCCCCCGTCTTCGGACTGTTTTCGGTCTTTTGCCCGTAACTTGATCTACGGGCCTCCGAACGACGTGCCGTCAGTGGAGATGCGATCCTTGGATCGAGCCGGTCGTTTCGGTATATCTCACTCAAGGTTCCGGGATACTTTGAGTTCAGCCGGGTTGGTTCGTGCACAGAACCAACGGGGCTCTCGGAACGGAAATGCTCATATCTTGATCTTCGGATGTCCGATCGACGTGGGGTCGACTTTGTTGTTTTTCTCTAAGTGAGAGGGATTTTTTTGGCATACTCCGCCTGAGGTTTGGACGTAGGTGGTGTACGGTCGGGTTGGTTTTTCCTTAAAAACCAACCGGGCCCCTGGGACGAAAAAGCGAATAACTCTCAGACTGGGCGTCCGATTGACGCGCCGTCTGCGACGTTGAGTTCCTGATGACGATATGGAACTTTTGGATACATCAACTCTGGACTATGTGTCAGTTGATGTATCAGCCTCTCCGCTCGTGGAGCGGACCCTCCCGAACGAGCTTGCTGTGTGAGGGAACCCTAGAGCTGGCTACGACTGCTATTGTGACGACGACGACTATGCATAGATCCTTAGTGGATTCGACGATGACGACTACAGCACTCAACGATCCTTTGTGGGTCATTGCTACCGATCTTATGTGGGTCTGATCCTGTGTGGGTCAGCGCTTAGTGGTTCTGTGTGAGCCAGCGCCTATATGTCCTGTGTGAGCCCGATCCTGTGTGGGTCTTTGCAGGGGTTAGTTACCTATCGATCCTTTGTGGTTGAGATCCTTTGTGGGTCATTGCGGGGGTTAGTACCTATCGATCCTTTTTGGGTCCTAAGACTTAGTTGGATTAGTGATCATCTCTATCGTCATTTGTAGATGTATACCTGTGTGAGTTGAAACTCTGTTTTACTTTCCTTTGTGGATTGTGTTGTGCTATCCTGTGTGGATTTATGTTTTACTTTGCTTTGTGGATTGTGTTGAGCTATCCTGTGTGGATTTCACGTTTTTATTTCCTGTGTGGACTGGGTTTTACTTGAGCTCAGATATTGGAGCCAAGCGAGAATTGATGACTTAGGTATATGTATGGAAATATACCGAAGCAGTGTCGGATGTTACTTCGTGATTGTATATTTCCTTTGTGGTTTATCCTTTGTGGATTTTCGAAGACATTCGGGGGTCTCGGGGTCCCTATTGACTAGCTTATACTCACCCCTACATGGGCTATGCCCGCACTACGTTGTGTTGGTTGTAGACGACGGACAGAGCTGATCGTGGTGGAGGCTTGTGGAGCAGGACAGTACCTGGAGGTGGACCACTGGGCGAGGTGTACTCGGAGCGGTAGGCTGGACCCGAGGAGCAATGGAGGCTTTCTGTAGTCAACCTTCAGGTGGGACTTCCAGTGGACGGCTCGAAGTTACGGCTTTACCTTTCAGTTGCTGTTTTCCCCTTTCAGTTGTACTTTACAGTTGTGCTTGTATTTCCGGCCCCCTTTACTTTTCTGCACTTACTATTGTACCAACTTTTACCTAGTGTTTACTTCTTCTGCTTGCTTACTCTGTGGTTCTTGTTTACTTTACAAAGGCAATGCCTTCCCTTTTTACCAGGATTTACACCTTGGGGCTAGTCACCAGCCCCTGGCCTATGGAAGGCAGGCTTTGGGTAGTCACGACATGGGCCCCGGGGACAGGTCGTGATAATTTTTCCACACAAGAATTTCTATTGACTATCCTCCATCCACATCGGGATATGCACCAATGAAACACCTAGATCTAGTTCAACATGATCCCATAGAATCACATGGTGAAGATCGGTATTATACCTTTTTAATTATGATACATCAAACACAATTTACCCTGCACTGAACCATGGTGGAAATTCCAACCGATATTCCACTTCACCAAACCATTTTAGTATCTCTAAAGGGAATATGTATCGAGGAGGTAAAATTTCTTCATTACCAAAATGATGATGTCCAAGAAATGGATAGATCATCAAGAACACACGATTACTCACTGAGAATGAAAAAGACCATTAATGATGATCCACATACAGTTTTTGACAACACTTTGTTGTCTCCATCCATTTATTGATCAACTGAATCTTCTCCGTTGTCTATTGTACAATGCTAGGACAAACCAGTGAAGTCTAATATGTTTCCACCTAATAATGTTGAGAAAAAAAGGGCACCAATAAAATTATTCAAATGGATCCATTTGTGTCCTGTCCTGAAAAATGTTAGTTATATAATAACTCCACTAATGGTATGTTCTATTCCCATGAGCCACCAAAATCTATTAAAAAAAACTGTAACATGTATTCTAATATTTGTATCATCTGTTTGGATTGTCCATCCTTCTGAGGATTATATGCCATACTCATTTTCAACAATGTCACAAGGTATTTCTATAAGGATTCCAAGAAGTGATATGTAAACCTAGGATCTTTGTTTGATATAAAAAACATTGGTATACCATGCCTATTTACCACTTATCAGATATAGATTTGTGACATGACCATTATCATATAAGATTAATGAATAGGGATGAAGTGAGCCGACTTTATGAGATAAACTACAATCACCCAAATGGTATCGTGTTTTCAAACCATTCCTGGGAGACCTGTTAATAATCAATAGTTATCTACTCCCACTTTAACATAACGATAGGTAAAGACTAAAACATACTTTCTTATTTTTGATGCTCTTCTTTAACTTGCTCCCAAGTTAACTATCTTGAAACAAACTCAGCGAATAACATTTTAATACCACACCCCTGAGAATATTATTAAAATTAATTATAAATATTTTATATTCTATGATGAACAACCCATATTGAATGGTGTTAAGCATAAATATTTTTTCTTAACAATCCATTGGTATGGCCATCCAATTTCTGAACCACATCACTGAATGATAATATTGATTCCATCCCTCAATTTTATCCCCACAATTTATTTTTGACCTCATCACCACACATTATGAGTCATATGTCTATGCCTCTTTAAATATATTTAATAAATCAGGAACCAATGAAACTAGAAATACAAACACAACTTCACCTCAATCTTCGCATTCAATATGCATGTCGACTAGGTCCGACATCATCTACAACCCTTCTTTATCCTATTTTTCAAACTAATAATGTGAATTTATACTTAATGTGCTTTCCATTGAAATTCATTTAACTCGTATGTACATTATGTTAATGTCAAGAATTTTGAGATACTCTATCCATCACCTTTTTCTCAAATTCAAATCCATTTGTTAGAATTTTTAATCAATATATTATGATTTATAAATACTATAATTGTTTCACCAAAGAGGTAATAATGGAATGTATACAAAGCATGGACTATGTAATATAACTCTAAATCATGTGTTAGGTATTTCTTATCATGCAATCATATATTCATTGATCCATAAGAAACTACATGATATATATATAGATACTCACTTTTCATACAATAAATTAACATAAATTTTTTGCAACACTTAAAATATTATATTAATAAATGCCCAAAGACCATATTATTCATGTTCTTATGAAATCATGGAAACATAAAAATTTGTACATAATCAAGATACATAATCTACCACTAGTTTCTTAATTACTAGAACTGTTCTTAGAGACATCAAACATAATACATATCTTCATATCCTATGGCAAGGAAACCTATAAAGGGGTGAGATCATTTTCCGAGTAAGGCTAAATAATGGAGTCATGTAAGAATAAACATGGGAAATGGGGTATGAGAATGTGGTCATGAAAATATAATATCATACACTACATATCAAAGATCATAAACTAGAATCATGGATTAATATTATTAGTTTATAAGATGTTATTCATAAGGAAATAATGAATATAATCCCTTAAAGCATAAAATCATAAAAAAATGGAATTTTTTCAGACACAAATCTATATATAATAAATTCTATAGTAGTCAAGGTATTTCGTTTGAGACCATCTCAGTTAAAAAATTCCTTTATTTAACTGGGTTCACACCACATTATTTCCCTATATCACTGAACTGAGATCACTCCTCATTCCAACCCTGAAATACTAAACTGAGTTCATTTCCCATTCCAGCCCTATAATATTGAACCGAGTTCATTTTCCATTCCATTCATATAATACTATACCATGCTCACATATCTTTCTATACATGTATATCTTTTGAGAAACAAATCTTTACCCAATGCATTGGAGGGAGATATAGGGCCCACCCATTTTATAATAAAACCGTATATATATATATGTTCCATAAAATCATAAACAATCATATCATAACCCATGTAAGGAAATGGTTATCATAAATATATAAAAATATAATAACTTGTAGATAAATATACATGTTTCATAATAATTTTATCAAAACCATAACTAGTGAATGAGAAATGGATTTAATAAATATATAAACCTTGAAAGAGAAATGAGTTTTATAAATACCATGACATTAATCATAAACCATTCATAAAAATAATATGAATAGAACTTTTAGATCATTTACTAGAAGTGAATGAGTAACATCAATAGATGTAATCATAGACAGATTTTATTTTAAATATCATTAAAAAATGTATCTTGAATAAAATTTCCTTCCTACTTTTAAAAATACTTTTTAATACGTAAAATAATTTTAAAACCATTTTTATAGAAAAAACATTGAAAACCTATAAATAATAATTGAATTAAGTTTCAAAATACTATTCCTTAAAAACATATAAAATAATCTTCAAAACATTATAAAAATAATTTCATTGAAAAAACATTCAAAAAAACTAAAATAATATTTGAAATGTTTTGAAAAAAAAATATTTGAAAATACATTGAAACCAAATAACTAAGTCTTGAAAATTTTTTCAAATCAATTTTTTTTAAAACATATACAAAAAGATTAAAACCGTTTTTAAAACATTTTTACATGAAAATTACAATTCAATTTTTTTTTAAAAAATTACTTGCTTAAATATGACAAGGAAGATTATAAAAATGATAGTGGTTAAACACATACATGTCGTATGTGGTAAACAAAATCCTTGTCCATATTAAAAAGGTTAGAAAAATACTTTATTTAGAAAGAAACATGAATATTCCATTAAAGATATTAGTAAAAGACAAAAATTATAAAAAATTAATTTATATATTGTATTATAATGGTAAAATATTCATTAAAACCCTTTTTATTAAACATTGTTTTAAATGATCATATATTTTTAACCGAAGAGAGGGTAAAGACAAGAATTCTTAAAAACTATTTATTGACTATATTATGTAGCAAAGAGTAGAAAAATGGTACCAATACATGAATATATCATTAATAAGCAGAGTTAAAGAAAATTTGTGAATGTTCTTGAGACATAGGTTATAATATTTCATCAAAATAATCATAAATATAAACAATCTTGAAAATCATTGAGATTATTTCAATAAACACTTATCACTTAGAAACATGGGATCATATTATCCACATAAGAAAATTAAATTAAATTTATTATATAATATCATGAAAATATTGTGATTTATTATATATCACATAAAATTTAATTATATACACCACAAAATGAATTGAGGCACATAACAAAACATGGGTTTGTAAGAAGGAAAATTGAGACAAACTATTTTACTGATTTGGTTATTTCTAAAACATAACCTCATGAAATAAATATAATATAATGTATATTTATATACCCAAAATTTTAAATATCATAAAAATGTAATACATCCATTGGTAGTATACACACAACACAAAAAGTAATGGGTGTTCAATAAAGTAAGTATCTAATGGAAATAAAAAGTTATATAAAATCCCCTTACCTTGTGTCTCGACAATCTTCATACTCATTCAAACCAAAAATTTAAATTTATTATACATATTTTAAAGAAATATATTATTTTATCTAATAACATATATGGTTTTATCATTACATTATAAAACCCTCTTGTTAAAATTCTTATCTTAAGGTTCCACTTCAGGTTATATTCTCTTTGTTCATCACATGTGTCAAAATTAGTAATATCTTTATTCCTTAAACATATTTCATGATTCCAAAATTTAAAAAATCATATAAAAATAATGTATCTTCATTATATTTTTATTTTTATAATCAATAAAATATAGAGTTATGAAAAGGAATACACCGTTCATGGAGATGGTTAGCCGTACATACACATAAAATTTGTTTCAATTTTTATTGTCAGACTGAAAGAAGGTAGGTAAATGGAATATTTAAATATATATATATATAATTATTATAATTAAATTATTATATCATATATGTCATATATGTTCATTAATACCATCATTAATACATTAAATGAATTTTTTGGAATGAATCACATTGGTTGGAGGGGAAGGTAGTCCACACTTTCTCAAATGAAATTATCATATTTACACCAAATGGAAAGTAAAAAGATATGTGAAGTAAAAGTAATAAATAATAATATAGACATAATAAAGAAAATACATTACAAATATAAATATATTTTCCATCATAATTTCCACCAAGATAGGTGAAAAAAATGAACAATCATCGTTTAGTGTTGTGGTAGTTCGACAAACACATAAACAATATGTTTGTTACACATTAAATAGAAGTGTGTGTAAGTTTTGGTAGAAAACATAGAATAAAAAAATACTACTATATTTATGATACTGTTTACGTTATAAAAGTAAAAAATAAAGAGAATGGAGGGGGTGGATAATGAAAATAAAATAAAAGAGCTTGAGAGAAGACGTTACCTCCAAATCTGGTAACTCTACTTGGTTTGTGTGAAAATGATTCCTTGGATTATTTGTTTCTTGAAGGGAAAATTCAAAGAGGTATAGAGAGAATTTTCGATATGTATTAGGTATATATTTTCTTATCCTAAAAGTATTGGGAGGTTTTATAAATAGGGAGAGGTGGTGGAATTTTATAGGGAAGGATAATTACATGCTTGGCATTTTTTAAAACTATTTAGATGTACCCACATTTTTACCAAAAAATTCATAGAAAACCAAAAAAACTCAATAATGTAAGGATAATTTCTGAATAGTTTCCATAAAATATGATTTGGGAAAATTTTCTATGTTGTTTGTGTATTAAATTTAAGGTTTAGAACTTTTTAACCTATTTTTCTTTTAATTATTGTAATTAATTTTAATCAAGTTTTCAAATATTTTTTGTCACAAAAAAATATGGACATATTTGAAATTATATATTATTATTATTAAAAATATTTAATCCTTTTTTAAAAATTATAATCCCATAATTTGTAGAAATTAATTTAAAGTTAATCTTGCTGATAGGGATGATAGTGCAGGTTTATAATGTAAGAACCTCAGAACTTTTGCTATATTTTTATACCCAATTTCATATTAAAATTGATTAAAATTAAATTCATTTGATTATTTGATAAAAATATTATATAATTAAAATTTTAAACAAAATTAAAATACAATATAACATAAAAATAAATTAAATGAAAATGATTTTTTGAAATAAAATCTTGTATTATTCACTATTCATACAAAATTTAAGTATCTCTAAAAAATCCCAAAGATGTTTCCTAAGATAATTTTGAAATTTTAAATTATAAAATGAATTTATTTTATGAAATTAAATTTCTAAATTATTTCAAACTAATATGATTATTTTTTATAGAAGTACATGAAAAATAGTTTATTTGAGAAAATTGTATTTTTAAACATATACAGATTTTACCAAAAATAATATATTTCATTTTAAATATTATTTTTTATACAAACAAATTATAGAAAATATTGTAAATGTTGAAATAACTATTAATATTATTATTTTTAATAGATATATTATAATTTTATCATTTAAAAAATTTTAACTATAAAATTATGTTTTGTACATACTCAGTGGTGCATGTAACGTAAACCAAGTTGGTGTTGCGTGTTGTGTACACAAAGTTGATGATGCCTGTAATGCACACCAATTAACAAGATAAAATCCAAATTCCATGTATATAAAGATAAAATATATAATGTTTGTAGTGCATGATTAACTTTTTGTTTCATATAACGTAAACCAAATATTTCTCTTTAATATGAAATATTATATTTTCACTGTTAAGTGAAATGAAAAATTTCAAAAATTTTAAATTTATTGAAAAATAATAATTCACATATTCTAAAGTTGTTACATTATGAACCCCTTGAAATTGATTTCACCCTATAAATTCATCTGGGTTATCAATGGTTCAATAGTAGAATGTTTAATTCATAGAAACCGACTGCATAAAAATGGATACTAAAAATTCCCTTCCAAAGGAAAAGTTTGAACCATAAGGGTTACCCAAAGTAACATATAACTAGGTCTACACATATGTGAACATAGATTGGGAATGAATATTAGAAATATAGGAAAAGCGTAAATATTTATAGGGAGTGATTGAGATCATCAATCACAAAATTGTGAATAATCAAATAAAAGTCAAGGGCCCCAAATTCCTAAATATGTGATAGTTTAAAAGGACATCGGTACAAAAAAATTAATGTAATAGGTAAAAACATTTTCTTTTGATAATTATCTTAACGTTGAGTAATTTTTTATTGACCAAGAGTATAAGTAAATATACTTAATTTATATATTTCTATAAACAAAATTTAATTCCTGTGTTTTTCTTTTATCAATTTACCATTCATCCATTACTTCATGTTATAGAAATCTTGAAATTAACTTTGTTTCTTGAAGTGCTAAAATACATATTTTTAAGATCTTAATTCCCATAAAATAATGAAATGTATAACTATTTATCTTTAACTAATCTTTAAAATCATTATGGTTAATACCTTAATTTGTAAGGATAAAAAGTAACTCTACTGGTTCATCATTAATAATTATTCAACAAAAAAATACACATTAACCAGGACATCATGTAGGCTGGTTGTTAGTGTGAAACACTTATCATCATTTGGCCATGGGTTCAATACCCCCGACCTAGAAATACATGATTAGTTGTAAACTGACATATATGATGTATTTTTCTAAATCTGTACTAATATAAATTATAAAAATAAATATTATGTACATATTTGAAAATAAGGATATTCACTAAATATAATTTTATCGATGTTTTTAAATACAAACTCTATGAATAAATACTTCCTCAAAACTTTAACATAAAATTTTCATTAATGGTTAACCTTATAAACCTCTAGAAAGATAAAAATCCCAAAAATTAGGAATAAAGTAACCAAATCATCTTAACAATTATTCCCCCATATATCACAATGTGGCTCTTGGTTGTCACATTAAAAATATGTGAATTCCCTCATCATATATTCACTTAAAACATAATAATAAACATAATTACCATGAATTATTTTTGAAAACATGCATGATTCCTCATTCCTTAGATTATTGAATATATTCCTAAAATCCAATAATTTGTAAAATTCTTACATGATAGCCTAAAATAGTCTTCAATAGATCTTTAACTAGATACAAGGTAATTTGTGCTTTCCAATTTACTTATATCCAAAATATTTTTATCCAAAAAACTTTGTCATTACATAAGGGAAACATTTATGTTTATATTTCACTTAACCAGGTGTTTCCTATGAACATCACATTTCCCAAACATCACTTTTCTATTCCATGATATCCATTAAACGTATTATTGTTAATCATTAGTGAAAAAACTAAACATGGATATACTAATATATTTCACCTTTCATGTAACATAATTCTATAATAAAAATAAATAAAAAGTTATATTATTCCACTCCATCCTTATTCCAATAACAAGGTTGCCTCATCCTATTTCACAATACCTCATCCCTTTCAAATTTCATCTATAGTATCGTCATCAACCAAAATTTAACCATTTCTCATACCACCATGCTAATTCTCTTCAAGAGAATACCCTTGGGCATTTACTTTTATAATAACCATTTATTCCATACTTAAAACAATTATCCTTTGATTAAGACTTAGAGAGGACAATATTCTCATCCAATTTGTTAACCGAAATATTTATTTTTCGCTTATAGTCACATGATTTGTGTCCATAATTTCTATAGTCAAAAAATATTCTTCTTCCTCTAATGCATTCACTTAAGTGATTATTTTCACATCCCTAACCCCAAGGAAATTGAATCTTCCTTCCTCCATAGTCTCCATTACCCGAACTCGTAGAGAACTAATTCTTTCTCTTCTATGGGGATTCCAAGAGTTGAATAAGGTACATGTTGTTAATCATGTTCTGTGAAAACTGATTAGGTATGATCAAAACATATTTCACTTCAGGGATCATCCCATATAACTTATCATTAGAAATTAGTCCATCACATTCAACATTACTCTAGTTTATTCTAGTTCCTTACATTGAATAAAACAAGAAGCATAGTTTGAGCAATGCTTATCAAAGTGGAAAACTACATAATCCATTAAATAATTAGTTATATGATGTCTAAATCATGACACATTCTTTAATATATGATAAAATATGTTTGCTCTTGGTTATTCATAGACAACTTATATTTAAATCCTTCGTGATAGTTCATGAGGAGTTTTTGAATTCCTAAAGCCCATCCTCTGGGAGTGTCAAACAAGGGGGTGTAGCAGGGCCTATTTTCATGAACTAGATTACCCGGATTTAGGCCTATAACATCTTGTTAGAGTTATTACTCTTAGATACATCTGTTCTAGATCCACATCCAGTTGTAGTATAAAAAAGGGTTTTATTTCTAGGAAACCACTCACTCTATCCTTTACCTAAATAACATGACAGTTTCCTATATGATAAGTCATGCCAATACTTATATATATAGACATACTAAGTCATATCCATGGAAATATACCTAGGGATATCAATAACAATTTCAAATCCAATTTCCCAAATTTTAACTAATAATTTGATATGATACCAACAATAGAGACCCTCACTTTGTATACATTATCCTTACATAATATATGTAAAATACTTAAATCATTGTACAAATTCAAAAGACTGTATTATTCTAGTGCCTTTGGAAACAAGGAAACATAAACACTGGTACATAATTGAGCTACATCATCTCCCACTATGTTCTTATTGACTATAACACATCTTAGACACATAAAACATAATATATATCTTCATAAAATGGGGTATAGAAACATAAAAATGGGTTATCCTAGATGCATTGTATTGGTAATGAAGAGAGGCATGTAAGCATAAACATGGGATTAGGGGTATTATTATTTGATCATGAAAATAGAAGATCATACCTTGTATATAAGAGATCATAAAATGGAATCATGGAATAATGATTGGTATTTCATGATACATGAATCATAAAGAAATAATGTACATAAGCCATAAATGCAGAGCATGGGAGTAAAACATTGAATTTTGGCAGACCGATATCCATATATAATAATTTTCATAGTAGTCGAGTCATAAATGCCAAGACCATATTAGTTAAAAAGGACTTTTACTGAACCGATTTTACACCCTGTTCCAGCACTGTATTACTGAATCATGTTTACTCCTCATTCCAGCACTGTAATACTAAACCGTGTCCTTTTACAATTCCATACCTCTACTACTGAACTGATTTCATTTCCTAATCTAGCTCTATAATACTGAACCAAGTTAATTTCACATTATATTCTTGTCTATCCCATGATATATAAATATGTACCCAACGCATTGTGGAGGGAGATATAGGTTCCACCCATCTCATAATGAAATCATCCAAACATGTTCCAAAAAAATCATAACTAATCATATCATAACCCATGTAATGAAATGTGTATCACAAAAATGTAAACATTTAGTAACCTGTGAAAAATGATACATGTTTCATAATCATTTTATCAAAACCATAACCCATGAAAGTGAAAATGATTTAATTAACACATATCGAGTGAAATAGAAATGAGTTTTATAATTATCATGATATTAATCATAAGTAATTCATAGAATGAATATAAATGAACCATTTAGATCATTTCCTAAAAGGTAATGAGTAACATCAATAGATTTAATATTATATAGAAAATAATTTTGAAGTATCGCTCAGAAATGTTTGCTGAATAAAATACCCTCTCTTCATTGAAAAAATATTTTTAACACTTAAAACCATTAAATTTGTTTTGAAAATATGATGAAAACTTATAATAAATAATTAGAATCATTTTCTAAAACTTTAGCCATAAAAATATATAAAATAAGCTTCAAAAAATTTTAAAAGCCTTTTTCTTTGAAAACACATTAAAACATTTAAGGAAATATTGAAAATGTCCTAAAATTATTTTTACATGAAAACATATTAATGAAGCTCAAAAATATTTTGAAAACAATTTCATTAAAAATACAGTGAAAACTTTTAAATAAGGCTTGAAAACATTTTGAAATTAAATTTCCTCAAAAAATTAATTTAAAAAAATTTCTTAAAAATTATTCATTTAAAAATGAAATGGAATCTTGAAAGAAATGACGGTGGGTAAATCCGTACAATCCATAGAAGGTAAATATAAAAATCATTTTTCAAGGTAATTTTTTTTAGAAAAATACATTAATTGGAAATAAAAAAATTCCTTTGAAGAGATTGCAAAAAGGTAAAAAGGAATTTTAATGATTATGGTATAATGGTTCAATATTCATATAATACCTTTTTTGAAAAACTAATTTTTAGGGAACATAGATTTTTTTTCGAAGAGAGGGTAATGTTGGGCTCTCTTAAAAACACTTTATTAACTATATTATGTACCAAATAATATAAAAAGGGAACCAATACAAGAATAAATCACCCATAACCATAGGTTAATAAAATTATTGAATGTTCATGAGGGATATTTTATAATATTTCATTCAAATAAGCATAAATAGAAACAACATTGAAAAGCGATGAGAGTGTTTAAATAAAATATTATCACATTGTAACTTGGGATAATACTATACATGTAAGAAAACTAAATTGCATGAAGATTAGATTATCATTAAAATAAGGATATTAATTATATATAATGTAAAATGATATTATATACACCTCACAACTAATATAGTTTCATAACAAAACATGAGTCTTAAAGAAGAAAAATTGAGAAAAAACTATTTTAACGATTTTGTTTCATTTGAAACAAAATCCCCATGAAATATAGGTAATATAATGGATATGTAAACACCCATAGATTTAAATATATGAAATATTTAATATATCCACGGATAGTATAAAAACCATTCCAAAGGAATGTGTAGTTTATAAAGCATGTATCTCATGTAAATACAAATTGAGACAAAATCCCCTTACCTCAGGTCTTGAATCTCATCATACTGTTTGAAACCACATGTATAATAAATATAAATTTAATAACATATTTTATAGAACCATATTATTATATAAAATAGCATATATGTTTTTATCATGACTTAATATTACACTACAGTTAACAATCCATTTTTAGGGTTTCACTTCGGGTAATATCCACTTTGTTCTTTGCATGTGTCGTAATTTGTAACATCTTTGGTACTTAAACATATATCATTATTAAATAATGTAAAAATGATATAAATATAATTATTATTAATTTTATGTGTATTTTAAAAATCTATATTATATATAAGTATGAAACGAAATACGCTGTTCATAGATATGGTAAGTCATACGTACGTATAGATGTTGTTTCTATTTTTATCGTCGTGTTGAATGAAAGAAGGTAAATGGAATATATGTAGATATATATATATATTTATAAAAATAATTATTTATGTATATTTATTATGTCATATATGTTCATTAAACCCATTCTTAATACATTCCATGTAGCGAGTGAATGAATCACATCACTTTGAGTGTGCGGTAGTCCACACATCCTCCAACGAAATTATCCTATTTACCCCAAATGGAACGTAAAAAAGAAATGTCTTTTAAAATTAATAGATAAGAGTAAATAAGTAATAAATATAATATATGATATATATAAAGATAGTTTCCATCATAATTTCCTCTATGAGAGGCGGTAAAATAATAAATAAATAACAACATTTAGTGAGGTGGTAGTTCACCGTACACATAAACAATATGTTTTTTACCCATTAGATGGATGTGTGTGTAAATTTAGGTCAAAACGGTAGCATAAAAACATTGTATATTGAATATAAAATGGTTTTTATACATGAATTTAATAAATAGAGTGGATGGGAGGATAATGAAAATAAATGAATGGAACTTGAGAGAAGATATTGTCTCTTAAGTGGGTAACTCCTTTTATCTTGTCCCAAATGACTTCCTTGGATTTATTTCTACATACAATGATTATTCACGGAGGAAGGTAGGGGAGTTTGGAATTTTATTGGGTAGATGGGTTTTTAAGCTAAGAGGTTTTATAGGTGTGATTATGATGGAGAGGTGGTGACCTTTTATAGGAAAGGGATTGGTCACCCTTTGGATTTTTGAAAACAAGTAAGGTCTACCAGGTTTTAATCTAAAAAAAGTAATAAAAACAAACAAATCAATAATGGAAGGTTTATATATGAATAATGTCCAGAAAAGAGTTTTTGGAAAAGTTTATAGTTCTTTTTGGAACTTAAATTTATGGTTTATAATGTTATTAACCAAATTTGTCCCTTAACCATTATAATTAACTTTAATCACATTAAATAATAGTTTTGGTCCCAAAGAAGATGAAATTATTATAAATTATTAATAATTCAGTTTAAAAATAAGGAATCCCTTTTTAAAAATTTCAATCATAGTAGTGGAAGAAATAAATTATAATTTAATCCCACTGATGGGATGACAACATAGATTTTTAAATTAAAAACGCCCAAACTATTGCTATGTTTTTATACCCAATTTCAAAGTGATGTGGATTTCAATGTCCTAAATTAAAATAATTGGGAAAAAATATAAGATAATTAAACATTTAAATATATTTAAAATAAAACTTATCCTAATAAATAAATTATAAGAATAGGAATTTTTGAATTAAAATATATCATTATTAACTATTCATAAAAAAATATGTTTCTCAGAAAAATTTAAAAAAATTACCATAAGAAAATTTTAAAATTCTAAATTAAAAAAATGATGTTTATATTATCAAATTAAATTTATAAATTTTTATATAAAAATAATTCATTGTTATTAATAGAAGGATATATAAAGTAGGTTATTTTATAAAATAATATATTTAAGCGCAAAAGGACTTTAAAAAATTATATATTTCAATATCAATTAGATTTATTTGCATAAAAACATTATAAAAAATATTTGAAATCATTTTATCAGTATTAATATTACAATTTCTAAAAACTCTATTATAATTATATCATTTATATAATTATATAGATAAAAGAAGTTTTTTGGAAACTGAATGTTATGTGAAATGTACACAAAGTTGGTGTTGCGTTTTGTGTATGCCAAGTCAGAATTGTGTTTAATGCATGCCCTTTCATAGGATAAAATTGGTATTCAATGTATATGAAGCTAAACATTATGTTGTGTGTAATGAATTATTAACTTGGTGTAGTGTACAATGTGATAAAACATAGTGATTTAATATAACATGAACTATTTTCAATGATACATGAAATGAAAAATATTGAAAGGTTAAATTAATTTTTAAAAAATAATTCATAAAATATAAATTTGTTATGATATAATTTCCTGAGAAGCCACCCCAAAACTGATCCCAAAGCATCACCATACATCACATACCCTTTTCCTGATTTTGGTAAAAGTAGGATATCTGTGGATGTAAGGCAAAGCATAAGTTCTTGAAAGGACTTTTTGCATTCATCGTTCAATTGGAATAAATCATCTTTCTTTGTTTAAGATTTCATTGGTGAATCAAGTCATAAAAAATAGTTAATAAAGAATCAGAAATGACCACAAATACCCAGAAAGCATTATATATCATAGAATTTCTTTGGTGGTTCATAATATATAACAACTTATATCTTCTTTGAATCCACTAAAAAACCAGTTTCAGAAATTACATGGCCAAGAAAGCTGTAACACACCGAGATTTTGGGTATTTATTTTTTCGAATTAACTTAATACTTTTGATAGTTTTCAATACTTGAAATAATAAATATTTATTTATATTATTATATAAAATAACTAAGTTTGTATTATGTTATACGCAACCCCATGGGAAGTGTACACTACACTCGACACCATTGTGGCTTGTTCTACATGGAACACTAAGCTTCTGTGAAAAAAATGTTACTATTATAATTATTTAATTTAGATAGTTATAACCAATCTATGAATCATGTAATATCGAAAAATACATTACAAATATTAGTTTTAATGGTTTTGATACTGAAGAATATGATTTTCTGTAAAGTCTTTATAT
Organism: Viscum album; assembly: GCA_963277665.1. Lineage (NCBI taxonomy): Eukaryota > Viridiplantae > Streptophyta > Magnoliopsida > Santalales > Viscaceae > Viscum > Viscum album. Next base: position 1,540,311,573 of record OY728161.1, on the reverse strand, counting down.
GTTTAAAACAACTATTTTATCAAATGAACTCATTTTCATGTCGTTCAATGAAAAATTGTAAATTTATTTTTAGAAACTCATAAAAATTAATTTTGATACAATAAAAATAATTTTTTTAATCTAAAATTTCAACATTAACATAGGTTGAATTTTTGTTATTTTTTTGAAAAGATCCATTTTTTATTGAATAGTGAGAAATACTACAATGTTGTTTGAAACTGAAATTTTTATTTAAATAATTATTTTCAATAAACTGATTCTAATTTCACAATATATTAATAATAAATATATTAATCTAATTTCGGTTATTTGAATTATTCTTATAATAGAATTAAATTTAAGAAAATTATTGAACTTTTGAACATCTCTTTTACCTGCCTTCTAAAAACATTATGGGGATTAACATTAAATGTAATTTTGTCACTTTTGTGGATTGAATTTTTAAAAATAGATATTCATGGATGTAATTATCATGAAAAATATTATTTAATATGGTTAGAACAATATTTTCTAATATTAAATATGGAATTTTATTTACCCCGGTTAAAGGTGAATAAGGCAATAAAAGGTAAAAAGTATTACATTAATATTTAATTTCCCAAAAACATTTCTTAAATTCATTGGATACATTTTTTTCAACCAAAATAAATCATATGTCTCAAAATGATCCTTTTTATGTAACTTTTGTTTTATTATGACCTTTATTATATTTTATTTAATGGAGAGTTGAAAATGTCATATTCAAATTACAATATCTATAAAATTTCTAATTATAGGTTATATAATTGATATGGTCCACTATAAATATTCATCCGAAAACTAAAATGTTCATATAAATCATGATTATTTATTAATAATTTTTAAATATTAAATAATTAAATTTAATGGAGACACAATGATGATGTAGTAATATATTTATTAAAACAAGAATAAAATAAATGATATTCTTAATATTAAAAATAATGTTATCTAAAATATTTTATTCCATCATTGAATTTTTTGGAATATATGACATTTTAGGGATGAGTTAATGTAGTTTTTTAATGAAATAAAGTTATGATTTTTTAAAAATTCAATTTATAAATAGTACTAAAATGGCCATAAATAATATTTTAAAATAAATATTATTTTATTAAATGATAGAAAGTTCATAAAAAAAGATATCTAGATAAAATAACTATTATAATGTTATATATGTGAAAAATGATCTAATTGGGGCTATTTTGTCATTTTATCGTTACTATATTAACCATATAGTGTAGAAACACAAGATATCTTGATAAGAGTTAAATTATTTAACTAAGGGTTAACGCCAACAGATGAGGTTAATTTTTTGACCTAAATATGAATAAAATCACTTATTTTAAAAGATATCAATACATGCTCATCTTATATTTGAAATAAATCTATTTCTATATATTTTAAATTTAAAATAAATTTAAAATAAATTATTAATTTTGAGGTTATTTAAAGTACCCACCCCCTGTTAAAAAAGGGCTCCTCTCCTTGTTTTTTATTCACACCTCTAAAGTCTTTTGAATAGGAAAAAAACTACCCATTTCTCCTAAAAAAATTACGTCAATTCATCTTAGAGGTAATAATTTTGTTAGAAATCCAACTTAAGGAGTCCTTTTTTCATATCAAAAGGACTCACTCGAAGAAGAGGTGGGTTTTTACCAAATTTATCAATGTTTTTCTTGCGTCTACTTTCATTTAATTAAGTTGTTTCCATACTAAAGTAATTAATCCAGAATCTAATATATGATGATATGTTTTTATGATTATGGAAAAAAAATATTCAACCTTTTACTCATACAATAAAAAATAATTTCACCAGGTGTGCGTACGTACAACATACCATCTCCACATCGTGGTGTTAACTGTTTTTCATGTATACTTATTTTCGATGGATATAACGTTGAATATTAAGAATTTAAATAATTAATGTGACATGATAATGATTCTATATTATTAATATATCATCAAATTCCATACCATTTAACAATTAATGGATTTATATTGTCGCTCATTCCTACCAACGACTTACCATCTCCACAACAGTATGAGATTCATTATCCAAGTTAACTATTCAAGAATGATTATAACAATATTTATAATTAAACTGAATGAAAGATATGAAATAATAATGATACTAGAATTATATATATATCCTTTACTTCATTCCATTCAACATGATAAGATAATAGAAACAACGTTCTTGCAAAAGTATGACCTACCATCTTCATGAACGATATATTCTATTTCATATATCAAACTAATATATATATATTGATATACAGAATATATATGATATATAAATCATGTCATATATTCTATAAGTAACTAAATAATTATCTAAGTAATAATATTAGAAATAAAAAGTGAAAACACATACAATGAACACATCAATTATTACCCATAACATTTCATTAACATGGAATTATTAAATGAACAGGTAATATAACGTCATAAAATATAGAGTCCCATGTTTTTGAACCAAACAAAAATCAAATAGATTTTGAAAATTTTCAATTGTGGGATAGGTAGAATTTAAAACATAGATTCTTGAATGATGTTTGGATTATTGGAACCTTCACAGGAGATGTTATTTGGATTTGGTAAAGGATCGAAGAGTTTCCTAGGAATCTCGATGGGTTTCAGGAGCACTGAACAAAGAAACTGATATTTTAAAGGTCATGCAGACGGTGCAAGTTTTTTTCTAAAACCATGCGGCCCATAACTGGTAATTTTGATAATAGAGGTGTATTAATGAGATATGAATGATTTTTAAAACCATGCACCTATCCCACATGGTTGGCGTCTGGTGGCAGTACCTAAACACTGTACAACATATAGTTTGTGCAAGGTTTAGAAAACTGTGTAGGGAAAATCGTGCATTTTTTATACACTATGAAATTATTGTATTATATTAAAAGTTAAATAGAAATTAGTTAAATGATAACAACGTAGGAAAGTCATTATTAGTAAATGTTCTATTAAATGATAATAATAATTATAATACTATTATTCTTATTATGATGATTATTGTTATTATTATTACTATGTTATGTTATAAGAGAACCCAAAGACGGTTCTCCATCCACCATAGCATGAGACCCCCCTGGCAGAACACCTTGGGTGCACAACCCAATCTCAGCAGCTCCCTCGTTAGTCGATCATCATCCTGGATTTCTTCAAGATTTCTTATAGAATCGATGAGGTATGGTTCCTTTCCCATTATCCTATAAATTTATCGGCCAAATTTAGTATCTTCATCTCCCTAAGGGACACATTGGAACCTAGGGTTTGAAGGGGCAATCTTGTTTTTGTGTCTATTCCTTGAATAGAGAACTCAACTCATCTATCGGGGCCCCTTTGGGTGGGTTCTGGTGTTCATTGAAAAAGGAAAGGTGTTTCAAATCATTTTTGGTTTCCACCACCATTTTAGGTGAGGTTTTATTTATTTTTTCATTGTTTTGTACCATCCAATTTAGGGTCTTGTGGTGTTATTGAGTCCCTGGTATTTAATTTGAGGTGTGATAGTCCTAGACACATTAATTTTGAACTCCTATTATGATATAGTGAGTTTTTATCAATTATTGTGGGCACACACACAAATGCATAATGTAACACACCAATATTCCATGGTACACTTCTCTTTTAATAGTACAATAGCATGTGTTGTATGCAACTTTGAGTTCTAACACACGCCGCAACCAATCAAACTAGCCATTCTGAATAGTAATACACACTTTTTGAAATTTTATAAATTTTATCTCTCAAAATGGACATCATTTTTGGATTTGGAATATCGAAATTATCCAAGGGTGGAATTTTGGTACTTTTCGGATAACTTTTATATTTTGATGAATAGTGAAAATTACTAAATTTTAATTAGAAACAACTTTTTTAATCAAAATAATTAATAGTGATAAATTATAAATTTGAGTGATTTTAAGGTATATTTAGAATATATTTTTAACATTTAATACAATGTTGGTCATTGGACATAATTTCCCAATTACACCGGACATAAACAAGTGTCAATCTTTTAAAAGTTATTATCTCTTAAAAACACGCTTTTTGTTTTAACAACGAGAATTAATTTTAAATTAATTTCTAAAAATTCTGTGTTTTAAATTTGAAAAAATGGATTCCATATTTTTAATCAGGATGTAAAAATTTTTTAAATAGGTATCTTTTATTTTTAGACATTTTGAATAATTAATTCGGTAAATATTTTATTTACCATGGTTAAAGGGTAAATCCGGTAAATAAGGGAAAAATCATATTATAATAATACTAAATTACCCTAAAACATTTCCTAACCTTATTGGTTGATACATGTCTGACCATGGTCATCTTTGGGTCGATTTTGGGACCCCATGGATCCACTTGTAAGTGATAAGGACACTTTATATTAATTAAGTTAAAATAAATACAAAAATGACATAAGCATATATCCTCTAGAAAAACAATTTTTACATAGGGTTATATATATTCGATTTTAGACTATAAGTATTCATTAGAAAGATAAAAATATTTCATACATAATGGTATTTTATTTATAATATTTAGAAATTTAATAATTAATATTATTTATGACACAATAATGATGTTGTATTTTCCTTATTAATGAAAGAATCAAATAATTGGTAATATAAATGTTAAAATAAATATAATTTGAAAGTTTTGATGACATCCATAAATTTTATTGGTTAATATGACATTATTTTATTTCTTAAATTAATTTTTTTCGAATTAATAAAGTTTTTAAGACTTTATCAAAAATATATTATTGAATAGTGTCATAATTGACATAAATGAGTTTTTAAAACAAATATTATATTATTATATGATATTATATTTCTAAAAATCTAAGGATTGGAAAAAGGACTTATATCATGATATTTCTATCATTAATGGACCAGTTGGGCGTATCCTGGATGTATATAGTAAGTTTATTAAATATATTATATAAAAATACAAAGTGACATGTTAAATGTCAAACTAATTAACTAAGAGTTAAAAGTAAAAGATAAGGTTAATATAATGACCCAAACCTGTATAAATTATATTGGTTGAAATTATTTCTACCCATACCCAACTTATAATTTTAATAATCCACTTTGGAGCCATTATAAACCAAATATTAATTTATTATAAAATAATATTTCCAACTTTTCCAAAGGTTCCCCTCACCCCTCTTATAAAGGGGCACTCCCCATTCTCACTAATTCACACATTCAAAGCCTTTTGGATCGGCCTAAAACAGACCTAATACTATCTAAACATCCCTCACATAGACCTAAAGGCCTTAGTTTGATAAGAAATCCCACCTAAAGAGCCCTTTTGATCAAATCGAAAGGAAGAACCCAAAGAATAGGTAATGTTTTCACAACACTCTTTCAGGTTCCATTATTTTTCAACTAATTATTTCATTGTTATTTACATTCTAAAATAATAACTCCAGTATCTTCTAAATTTTGTGATGTTATTATAAATATGTTACAACCGTATTCAGTATTCTATTCATCCTTTGAATGACATGTCACCATACGTACGTACGTACGACTTACCGTCTCCACGTCGTAGTGTAATTGTTATTCAATAAATTATTCGTTGGATGAGTATAATAATGAATTGTAAATCATGTAAATAATAAATATAACATTATAATGATTCCTTATATATGATATACCATCTAATTATATATTATTTTCAAAATAATGATATTGTCTCTCAAGCATACGTAATGACTACCGTCTCCACGAACGTTATGAGATTCATTCTCCATCGTATCCATTCAAGAATAATTCACATTTAATGATAAAAAATAATGTTTAAGAACTTTATATAATTCTGGATATGAATAAGATTCAACCTATCCATAAAAAACATGGCTTATGTAACAAAACATATAAAAGAAAACAAGTAAGTTAACACCCGAAACGACGATAATACTAAAATATTATTAACAAAGCATTATTAGAAGATCATATATGATATCATAACTATGTATATGGTCCTTGTATAATTTAATAACAATGTTTTAACTATTATACATGAGGTTAACATACCATCGACTAAGGAAAAGTACAAGGTAAGAGTTTATTTCACAATCTCTTCATTATCTGTGGTTGTTCATATGTAATTATCTTCTGGGACCTCTTTATCATCCACATCCATGTTTCTTAAAAATGTATTTCAAAACATTCTTATATTTTACAGAATATGGATTAAATTCATCTATACCCTTGTTTGACTTTTTATAATAAGTTTATAAAGTAATCTTTCCGTCGTTTTCTAAACAAGGCCCCTTTTAACCTTTTCGACAGAAATAAGGTAAGAATGTTTTTTTAACTTATACAGCGGGTGCGGCTATTTTCCTCCATTATAAAATCTTTGAAGCTTCCCATACAATCTTATAAGAATATTTTCCTTGTAAAAGTTTTATTTTATAATTATGTGAATTTTAAATGATTTCAAAAAAGAAATATTTCTATCAAATAGTTTTGATTTCATCTATGTCAACATCTTTTAAAGGATTTAAAGCTTATTCGAAGTTTATTTATTATGATACAAAACATCCATATTGTATTGAAGGTTTTGTGATATGTTTGACTATGGATGTGTTATTTTTATAACATTCATGGTTTATGGAGAAAGTATTGACATTTCGTATGCTATTTTTAATGTGAATGTTTATGTTATGTTTAAACCTGTTCATATGAGGAATGCATTGGATTTAATATGTGACGGGAGGAGCCCCCTATAGCTCCTCGATACATCGGTAGGTCTCATGAGACAAACTAGTGTCTTGGCACAAGGCCTTGACAAAATCTTATTTGTAGTCTTGGCACGAGGCCTTGACTATGTGGTTATGATAATATAGCATTATGCACTCCATCATTATGAAAGTGGTTATTGATATTGCATGTGATTATTCGACTAGAAGAATATCCATGTGAATATGTAAATGGAATTATTTCATTTTATTTCTGCCATATTATGATGAAATGAAAGTTTAAAAGACTTTTGTTTTAGTTGTACATTGCATTAAATGTTTATGCTTATTTATGAAAGTTTCTGCTATATTATTATCCATACTGGGCATCTGATCTCACTCGTTTCAATGTTTTATTTTTTTCAGGATGTGAAGAAGTATTTTATGAATGACCAACAGGGATAGTATGAGGGGATATGAGTGTGGAATATGGAGACTAAGTTGTTGTAGTTTTCATTTTATGATGTAATGTAAACATTATAAATGTATATAGTGATTCCAAGGCTACTAAACTAATCGGTCTTTCGAGAATTTATCTCTTGTGATCATGACTATGTTATGTAATAATGCACCGACTCTGGGATTCTGGGGTCGAGGCGTTACAGTTGGTATCAGAGAAATTTTAGTACAAACCTTGGATGCTAGATTGATAAAATCTGATTAGAGAACATAGCCCTAAGATAGACTTTGAGGATCAGTGTAGAAGAACATCTAGAATTTTGGTATTGTAGAAATTTTGTGAGTTTTCCGAGAAATAAATCCCTGTCTGGATACTTGCAGGTAGAGGAGGCTCTGGCACTGATGTACCTAGGGGTAAAACATGAAAACACCGTTTTGAGCTAGACTTGAATAGGAACTGGTGCATGACAACGGGCCTTGTTTCACTCTTGGTTACGACACTCCTGGGGGATATGCTTAGGATAATTCTCATTTTCATTACAAACCATTATAAAGGGTTTATTAGTATATACTTCCTTAATGAAATCATTTTTATGATTACGGATTGTATTCATAAATAGTTCAATTTATGTTAAGTGTTTTACAAGTATGGAATTATGTATTTTGATTCATAAACTGATCTAGTTTATGAAATTGTTTAGAAATGGTGCCTAGTGTAAGAAATGTAATCCGTATCAATGCATTCACTCCATGTAGGGATTTCCTTCTTGCTCAAGATTATTATAGTGGAGCTGGTTATAAAACTGGTGCTGATCAGCTTATCACCATACCGGTACAACTCACTCAGGTTATGAATAATAAACCTACCCGTATGGAGCACCCTGATCCACAACGTGGAGGATCAATGTTAGATCGCTTCATGAGGCATCAACCACAAACATTAAATGGGATTACAAATCCATTAGTGGATGAGAAATGGATAAGTTCCCTAGAGAAAATATTTTAGGCTTTGGGGACTAGTGAAAGGGAAAAAGTTATCATGGCAGTTTACCACCTCACTGGAGTTACTGATCAATAGTGGTCATTGAATGAAAACACAAAGGAAGATGATGAAGTATCAAATATGGAATGGAGGGAGTTCAGAAATCTGTTTTTAGAAAAATACCTTCCTCGTGACCATAAAGCAGATATGGAAAGGCAATTTCTGAGTCTGAGACAAAATGAGGAGAGAATGTAGCAAAGTATGAGGGTAAATTTACAAGGTTATCAAGGTATTCTGGAGATTATATAAGTAACCTAAGAAGTAAGATTTATTTTTTCGTTGATGGGTTAAAACCGTTTCTCCGTTGAGCATTTGTCTCACAATACTTCACATCGTGCGAAGACATTGTCTCATGTGATATCAAGTTAGAAAAAGAATTATCTAAGTCTTATGAAATTAAAGAAAAGAAAGAGAAGAAAAGATCTGATGATCAATCTGGGAATGAAAATAAGGGGAATAAAGGAAAGGTTGAATATTCATCCCGTAGTAAATGTGGGAAGAAACACCCCGGTACTTGCATAAAAGGAATGTGAGTCTATTACTAGTGTGGTGAAAAAGGTAACGAAGCTCGTGATTTCAAGGGGAAAAAGGAAGCTATCGATGTCCAATTCTACAATTGAAGGGTGATGGGACATTATGTAAATGAATTTCCCAAGAGTTAGGGGAAATTAACTTAGAAAATTCCATGGGAACAAGGCCAAGCTTATGCTATCACTACTGCTGAAATAGAAGTTCTGAAAGATGTCGTGACAGGTAATTTAATGGTTTTCTCAAGTTTAGTAAATGCATTATTTGATTCTTGATCATCGCATTGTTTTATATCTTCCCAGTTTTCTAAGAAAATTAGATATTTACAATTTGATATAACAAGGGAGTTGTCAGTTAAAACTCATAAGGGAAGTATCATTGCAACAATGTTTTGTGAATCAGTCCCCATTAGAGCACATAAATGTTCTTTATCAGCTGATCTCATCATCATACCTATGATCAAGTTTGATATAATCCTCGGTTTGGATTGGCTTTCGGACCTTGATGCGAATATTTATTGTAAGAAGAAGGAGGTTATTATTTTTGATGATGATGACAAGGAACACCTTATCTTTAGAGCAGAATCGTCGCCATCTAATTCTTATCTAGATCCACCCCCAGTAGTTGAACTAAATTCAATTATTGGGGAGGAAGAGAATGAAATGATTGTGGGTGAGGAAAGTAATGTTCAAATAGAGGATGTACCTATTGTGAAAGAATATATAGATGTGTTTTTTGGAAGATTTACCTAGACATCCTCTAGAACGAGAAGTTGATTTTTCCATTGATTTAATTCCTAGATCAAGACCTATATCGAAGAACCCTTATAGAAAGGCCACTGTAGAATTAGTGGAACTAAAGAAACAACTAGTGTAATTGAGTAATAAGGGATTTATTCACCCTAGTGTTTCTCCATGGGGAGCCCCTGTTCTTTTTGTTAAAAAGAAAGATAGATCTATGAGGTTATGTATCGACTACAGGGAGATCAATTCTATAACAATAAAGAACAAGTATCCCCTAACTCGCATTGATGATTTATTTGACCAACTTAATGGAGATCAATACTTTTCAAAGATTGACCTTCGGTCTGGATACCATCAGTTGTGTGGGAAGAAGGAATACATTCCGAAGAGAGCATTTCGAACCAGGTACGAGCATTACGAGTTTAAAGTAATGCCTTTTGGGCTGACTAATGCGCCCTCTATATTCATAGATCTAATGAATAGATTTTTCAAGTAATATCTAGATGAATTTCTGGTGGTATTTATTGATGATATCTTGGTATACTTCAAAAGATATAAAGATCATGAAAATCACTTGCCCATTATCCTGAATACTTTGAGAATACATGAATTATATGGGAAGTTTAGTAAGTGTGAATTTTGGCTTTAGGAGATTTCTTTTCGTGGAAATATTGTCTCCAATGATGGAATCTCTATTGATCCTTCTAAGACCAAGGCAATCTAATAATGGCCTGCACTAATGAGTATAACTGAGGAACATAGTTTTATTGGTTTAGTAGGTTATTATCGACGTTTCATCTAGAACTTTTCCCGATTAACTAACCCATTAATAAAGCTCACATGTAAAGCGGTTAAATTTGTTTGGACAAAGGAGTGAGAAAAATGCTTTGAAGAATTGAAGAGAAGATTAGTCAATGATCCTATATTGACTCTACCATCTAGGAATTATGGGTTCGTTATTTATAGTGATGCATCGAAGAAAGGACTTGGTTGTGTCCTTATGCAGAATGGTAGGGTTATTTCCCATGCATCACGATAGTTGAAAATTCAGTAGAAAAACAATAATACTAATGATATCGAGTTAGAAGATGTGATCTTTGCTGCTAAGATATGGAGTCACTACCTCTATGGTGAAAAATTTGAGATTTATACCGATCACAAGAGTTTAATGTACATTTTCTCACAGAAAGAACTCAACATAAGACAAACGAGATGGTTTGAATTACTCAAGTATTGTGATTGCATGATACACTACCACCTGGGATGGAAAACAAGGTGGAAGATTCTTTAAGTAGAAAAGATCATGGAGTTTTGAACAATAAGAGAATTGAAAGGGATCTAATTTTCATGGATCTAGTGAAGATGGATATGGGAATAACCATGGAAGGTGAAACATCAATGATTTTTCAAATGGTTGCCAAACCATCTTTACAAGAAACAATTAAGAGTTCTTAGACCGATGATGAAGAATTTCAAAAGAAGATTAAAGCTGTGAATGAAGGGAGATTGAGAGACATTGTATATGAAGATGGAATTTTGAAATTCAGGAAGAGGCATTGTGTTCCAGATATACCTAATCTAAAAATTGAATTGCTGGACGATGCTCATAGTTCAAATTTATCTATACACCATGGGAGCACCAAAATGTATAGAGATTTGAAGGAACATTTTTGGTGGGACAACATGAAGAGGGAGATTGCTAATTTTGTGTCAAGATGTATGGTTTTTCAACAAGTGAAAGCTGGAAGGCAACAGGCTAGAGGAGTCATGCAACCTCTTCCCATACCGGAGTGGAAATGGGATAATATTATGATGGATTTTGTCATGGGGCTACCAAAGACTCTCAGAAGGAACGATGAAATATGGGTTATTGTTGATCGTCTTACCAAGTCAGCACATTTTCTTTCTATAAGAGATGACTACCACTGGAACGTCTAGTAAGACTATATATTAATGAATTTATGAGACTTTATGGAGTACCCCTATCAATTGTTTCGGATCGTGATCCCCATTATACTTCATGATTCTGGAAGATTCTTCAGAAGGCCTTGGATACTGAACTTCAATTGAGCACTGCATACCACCCTCAAACAGATGGACATTCAGAATGGACTATTCAAACCTTAGAAGTCATGTTGAGATATTTCTCACTTGACTTTAAGGGTATGTGGGATCAATATTTACCTCCGGTATAATTTTCCTTTAACAATAGCTTCCATTCAAGTATTCGGATGGAACCATATGATGGGTTATACAGAAACGGATGTTGCACACCAACCTGTTGGGATGAAGTTGGTGAAAAAAAACTCATAGGTCCAGAAATGGTGGAGGAAACGATGGAAAAAGTGATGGTAATCCAAAACCACATCAAAGCAGCTCAAAGTAGGAAGAAGAGCTATGCTGATAACCGTAGGAAGGATTTGGAATTTCAGGTAGGAGATCATGTTTTCTTGAAGGTATCTCCATGGGAAGGAGTTATACATTTCGTCAAGAAAGGTAAATTGAGTCTCAAGTACATAGGACCTTTCGAAATTCTAGAATGAATTGGGGCTGTATATTACCGTTTGGAAATGCCGCCAAGTCTCTTCAAAGTTCACAATGTGTTCCACGTATCACTGTTCAGTAAATACATGCCTGACCCAGTGCATGTACTCACTTATGAGGAATTAGAACTGGAACCCGATCTGTCTTATTGTGAAGAGCCAATTAAAATTCTTGATACAAGAGAAAAAGTTCTGAGAAACCGGATGACTCGTCTGGTAAAAGTTCTATGGAGGACCATAAGATTAAAGAGGCAACCTGGGAACCTGAGGAACTAATTATGAAGAACCACCCAAGTCTTTTCATACATTAGTATTCTAGAAATTTCTAGGACGAGGTTATTTGAAGGAGGGGAGAATGTAACACCCCAAGCTTCCATGGTATGCTTCTCTTTGAATAATACAGTAGCGTGTGTTGTACGCACCTTCGAGTTCTAACACACGCCACAACCAATCAAACTAGCCGTTATGAATAGTAATACCCACTTTTTGAAATTTTATAAATTTTAACTCTCAAAATGGAATTCATTTTTGGATTCGGAATATCGAAATTATCCTATGGTGAAATTTTGGTACATTTTGGATAACTTTCATATTTTGATGAATAGTGAAAATTACTAAATTTTAATTAAAAACAACTTTTTTAATTGAAATAATTAATAGAGATAAATTATTTAGTTGAGTGGTTTTAAAGTATATTAATAATATAATTTTAACATTTAATACAATTTTGTTCATTGGACACAATTTCACAATTAAATCGGACATAAACAAGTGTCAATATTTTGATAGTTATTATCTCTTAAAAACACGCTTTTTTTATTTTAACAACACGAATTAATTTTAAATTAATTTCTGCCACTTATGTGTTTTGAATTGGGAAAAATGGATTCCATATTTGGAATCAGGATGTCCAAATTGTGTAAATAAGTATTTTTTATTTTTAGACATTTTGAATAATTACTTCGGAAAATATTTTATTTACCATGGTTAAAGGGTAAATCCGGTAAATAATGGTAAAATAATAATATAATAATAATAATAAATTACCTTAAAACGTGTCATAACATTATTTTTTTATACATGGCTTACCATGGGCATATTTGGGTCGATTTTGGGACCCCATGGATCCACTTGTAAGTGAAAAGGGCACTTTATATTAATTAAGTTAAAATAAATAAAAAAATGACATAAGCATATAACTTTTAGCAAAATAATTTTTAAATAGGGTTATATATGTTTTATTTTCGACTATGAATATTCATTAGAAAGATAAAAACATTTCTTATATAATGGTATTTTATTTATAATTTTTAGACATTTAATAATTAATATTATTTATGACACAATAATTATGCATTATTTAATTTATTAATGAAAGAATCAAATAATTGGTATTATTAATGTTAAAATAATTATAATTTGAAAGTTTTGATGACATCCATGAATTTTTTTGGTTAATATGACATTATATTATTTCTTAAATGAATTTGGTTCGAATTAATAAACTTGTTAAGAATTTAAAAAAATTCAATTATTGAATAGTGTCATAATTGACATAAATGAGTTTTTAAAACAAATATTATATTATTAATTGATATTATATTCATAAAAATATAATGTTCAGAAAAAGGACTTATATCATGATATGCGTATTATTAATGGACCACTTGGGGGTCTCTTGGATGTATATATTATGTTTATTAACTATATAATATAAAAATAGAAAGTGACATGGTAAATGTCAAACTAATTAACTAAGAGTTAAAACTAAAAGATAAGGTTAATATAATGACCCAAACCTGTATAAATTATATTGGTTGAACTTTTTTCGACCCACACCCAACATATACTTTTAATAACTAACTTTTAATCCATTATAAAATGAATATTAATTTATTGTAAAATAATATTTCTAGCTTTTCCAAATGTGGCCCTCACCCCTCTTATAATAGGGCACTCCCCCTTCTCACTAATTCACACATTAAAAGCCTTTTGGTTCGGCCAAACCCTGACCAAATACTCTCTAAACTTCTCTCAATTCTACCTAAAGGCCTTAGATTGATCAGAAAGCCAACCTACAGAGTCATTTTGATCAAATCAAAAGGAACAACCTGAAGAAGACGCAATGTTTTCACCACCCTCTTTCAAGGTCCTTTCTTCTTCAACATATTCTTTCTTTGTTATTTACATTATAAAATAAAAACTCCAGTATCTTCTATATACTGTTATGTTATTATAAATATGGTAAAACCATATTTAGTATTCTATCCATCCTTTGAATGACATGTCACCATACGTGCGTACGTACGGCTTACCGTCTCCACGTCCTGGTGTAATTGTTGTTCAATTAATTATTATTTAGATGGGTATAATAATAAAGAGTAATTCAATTAAACAAAAAATTTAACATGATAATGATTATTTATATATGATATACTATCCAATTATATATTATTTTCAAAAATAATGATATTGTCGCTCATGCATACGTACAGACTACTATCTCCACGAACGCGATGAGATTCATTCCCCATCGTATCCATTCAAGACTAATTCTCATTTAATGAATAAAAATAATGTTTAAGGACATTATAGCATTCTGGATATGAATACGATACAACATATCCATAAAAAACACTACTTATGCAACAAAACATATAAAAGAAAATGAGTAAGTTAACACCCGAAACGACGATAATACTAAAATATTATTAACAAAGCATTATTAGAAAATCATATATGATATAATAACAATGTATATGGTACTTTTATAATTTAATAACAATTTTTTAACTATTACACAAGAGTTAAACATACCATCGACTAAGGGAAAGTACAAGGTAAGGGTTTATTTCACAATCTCTTCATTATCTGAGGTTGTTTATACCTAATTATCTACTGGGAAATCGTTATCATCCACATCCATGTTTCATAAAAATGTCTTTCAAAACATTCTTACTATTTTTCAGAATATGGTTTAATGTCATTTAAACTCTTTTTTGACTTTTTATAAGAATTTTATAAAGGAATCTTTCCGTCGTTTTCCAAACAATGTACTTTTTAACCATTTCAACAGAATTAAGGTAAGAATGTTTATTTTAACTTATACGGCAGGTGAGGCTATTTTCCACCATTATAAAATCTTTGAAGCTTCCCTTAAGATCTTATAAGAATATTTTAAAAGTAAAAGTTTTATTTTATAATTATGTGAATTTTAAATGATTTCAAAAAAGAGATATTTCTATCAAATAGTTTTGAATTCATCTATGTCAACATCCTTTAATGGATTTTAAGCTTATTTGAAGTTTATTTATTATGATACAAAACATCCATATTTTATTGAAGGTTCTGTGATATGTTTGAATGTGGATGTGTTATTTTTATAGCATTCATGGTTTATGGAGAAAGTATTGACATTTCATATGCTAGTTTTAATACGAATGTTTATGTTATGTTTAAACCTGTTCATATGAGGAATGTATTGGACTTAATATGTGATGGGTGGAGCCCACTATAGCTCCTCGATGCATCGATAGGTCTCATGAGACAAACTAGTGTCTTGGCACAAGGAATTGACAAAATCATATTTGTAGTCTTGGCACGAGGCCTTGAATATGTGGTTATGATAGTGTGGAATTAGGCATTCCATAATTATGAAAGTTGTTATTGATATTGCATGTGATTATTCGACTAGTAGAATATCCAAGTGAATAAGTAAATGGAATTATTTCATTTTGTTTCTTCCATATTATGATGAAATTAATGTTTAAAAGCCTTTTGTTTTAGTTGTACATTTCCTTAAATGTTTATGATTATTTAAGAATGTTTCCGCTATATTGTTATCCTTACTGGGAATCTGAGCTCACCCCTTTCTATGTTTTATTTTTCCTAGGATGTGAAGACATATTTTATGAATTACCTATAGGGATAGTATGAGGGGGTATGAGTGTAGACTATGGAGATTATGTTTTTGTAGTTTTCATTTTATGATGTAATTCAAACCTTATAAATGTATCTAGTGATTCCCAGGCTACTAAAATAATCTGTCTTTCGAGACTTGACCTCTTGTGATCATGCCAATGTTATGTAATAATGCACCGACTCTGAGCTTCTGGGGTAGGGGCGTTACACTTAAGGTATGAATATATGAAATATATATATGTCTTCCTTGTATGTATCCCCCCATGGAATAATAAATACACACACTGGATTAAGGATATATATATATATGTAGGTGTGTGCATGAGACTGTGGGCCAATAACAAGTGGTCAACACCTTTTCTGTCATGTGATGGGTAGTAATAAATTCCACCCCAATGTAGGGTCCCATTCAAATCTTAAAATTTTACAATTTCATTAATTAATTTCTTACTACACTTTTGTTAGATTTTAATGAATGTAGTGAAGTTGTTAGATTAAATGTATCTTAATCATAAATTTGTTATGTTTCATTATTTTAAAGGTAAATATAATAAATGATTTTGTGATAAGAAATATCATTATTATATAATAAAACCCCTCCAACAGAGGTGCATTTCATTCAAGCTAAAAATTTAGTGATAGACCTTGATGTTTCCTATCTTATTACAATACACTTTTCTTTATACCTCAATGTTATGTTTGATATTTGGAATGATTAGGACATGGAAACTAATGGAATTAGAAAGATAGAGTTTCTATTTTTAAATGATTAAATAACCAAGGAACCATCTATGTTCTTTAACTATTTTTATATTGGAATTACCTGTGAAGGTGATTGGCTTTTTCTATTGATTCCTCTTAAGTGACCGACAGAGTATTATGATTACAATTGACATGATTTGGTAAATTGAATGAGTTGATTTAAGTGAAACGTTAAAAAATTATGATTAATCAATTATTAATTTATTTTGAATGTATTGATTGCAATTAATACTTTGGGTGACACATGGATTCCTAATTAAGAAATCCTTAGATGGACTCAATGGTTTATCAAACTTATACCTTGGGTGATAGATGGATTCCCATGTAAAAATACCATGAACAGACTCAAGTTCATAATTTAATAATAGGTTTCATGTCTGTAACACCCCATACAATGTTAATGGATGGTAGTGGATCGAAAATTAATTTTGGAATATTTCTTAAATGGATAAAAAGAATGGTTACAAGCTACATTACCTTTTCAAACTAATGAAAGGAATGGCTTGAACCAAATGGACTTATCAATTAATTTTTTCTTGATTAAATTTTTTCATGTTACATGGCCTTATCATAGTAAAGGAATTATAGGATTCATCCAATTGAAATATTAAGTGACCTCATTATCAAATATGAATGTTTGGACTCATGATTGCCTTCGATTCTTATCGAGGAATACCTTAAGCACTCAGGAACCCCATTCCGATTTAAAGACACGACTCACTTGGGTTGAGACCCACCTATATCTTGATAATTTTATATTATTTGGTTCTCCATATGACACCATAGGTTCCCTCATGTTGCATTAAAGGATTCCTTGGATACACTTTGTGGATCCAACATTGAAAAGTTTGTTCCTTGGTTACAACCCATAAGGCCCTGTCACTGCTTAGCCTCTTTTTACGTTGAACGATCACCTTGGAGTTGGTAGGCATCTTACTGTGAAATTATAGGGAATATTCTCCTTGGATTATACTCTTATCCCTTAGCTAAAATCAGATACTACTGAGTTAGGGACCATTAAGGTCGATGTTTCCTTGGTCAATACCTTGGAACTTCATTTTTAAATATTACCAATCATGGTTTATTTGTTAAATCTGGGAACCTTCAATATTTATTCTATCATATAGTGATTTCAGTGATCTATATTCCTCCAATGAAATTTTTATATAAATTGGTAATTACTTAATTAATGAACTGGTTAGATGTTCAGATACTAGATGAGGGAAGAAGAAGGTACTTGGATTTTACTGACATTGTACTCCTTTACATTGTACATGCATGCCTACTCACTATTTAAATTATATTGCACTGTCAGGACTAGAATAGACACTAGTGGGTGCCGAACTTCTGATATTATAATCTCATACCCAACTCGAGTACACTTGGTACCAGAGATGACCATATATTTTCAGGATATAGGTTGTTTTCTTTATTTCATTTACATGGGACTTTGGTGCATATGACCGAGGTGGTTCTTCGGATAATCATGAAGATCACCTTTGGGACCATGTTTTCTTTTTCTTATTTTTTGATTGAAGTGAAAATAATGCTATACTATTTAATACTTTATGTTATATATCATTACCGAGTCATGCATTCGTTATTGTATAAACTGGAATTGACCACTTTTATTAAATTGAATATAATATTCTTTCTTTCGCTGCTTATCATATACATATTGGTTCCGATATTGATTGTTATTTAATTTTTAATATTTCTATGAAAATTTTATAAGAGGGTATAGTCTCCCCACTATCACCTCCTGATACCCCCAACACTAGTTGACAACCTATGGCGTATGGGGAGACGTTCTTCAGGCCATGTGGTCCCCGATCTAGCCACCATCTTTGAGGTGATCAAGGAAGGGATGTTACAAAGAGGTATCAAAGGATGCATTTTTTACATCATATTACATTTCTTGGTTTGTAGATAGTATAATAGGAATGCGTTGGTGCTTTGATAATAGCTGTTCTTGGGACTGGTCACCCCACGTATGGGAAATTACTATGTGGATAGGGTGGGTATTGTTTCCAATTTTGTTCACTATTACAATTGATTTAATTTCACCTCGAGTGATTGGTGTACATTTTGATGCTTATGATTTATGGACCTTATGGAATTTTTCCCTTCACCATATTTGAAAAAAAAAATTTCATGTAATATATAGGTAAATAGAAATTCACATAACATGCATATTTTTTTTCTATGTAGTTTCATTTTAGTTTGCCTATTAATAAAATTGTGTTCCTTGAATGTATTTCATACCTTATATTAAGATATTATGTTTCAGTGATATATTTAACATTATTTGGTGACAATATTCCATTCTTCCTATCATTCTTATGTTTTGTTATCTGTTTTTATATCATGTTTTTTCAATTTCAGTATGTTACTCTGTGTTAGCTACTTGTAGTGATATGCTAGCTTGTTTGAAATGTAATTGGTTTTTTTTCTAAATTTATTGGTTGAGATTATTACGGGAACCCGTTACTGGTTGTAAGGTTTATGAGCACCTTATAGCTAGAAAAATGTTACCCATGTATTGGAATTATTTTAAAAGGATGTGAGAATTAAATTTATAATGTAAGTTGGTTTTGACTAAAGGGATCCCAAATTCCAAAATTTAAGGTGAATGGGCACTATGCAGGTTGGTAGATGGATACCCATATATATTGGACCATTATGTTTGAATATGCTATGTTCCTAAAAGTAATTTGTTTTGATAAAGGGGAGAGAATTCTCATTTTATGGAGTGTATGTGAGCTTCATGTATTGGGAAATGGAAACCCATATTAGATGTCATGACCATGTTCTATTTGAAATGGTTATAAACGTAAGAGTTGTTTAGTTTTAATCCAAAATAAAATGGTTAAATTCTAAAGTCATAACTACACCCATGTAGGTTAATTGGGGTATGATATTTTGAGATGACCTATTGGGTGTTTGAACATTAATAAAAGAACAATTCATATTGGGATGCTTTATAGAGAACCCAAGTAGGTTAAAAAGGGACCCTGGTAGGGCATCTTATGTATTATAATTTTAAAATAAATTATGTGATAAATAACTTTATTAATGATGTAATTTCAAATGTTATTAAATGTATTAAAAAGAATGTTTGATAATACTTTGCCATCTTGTTTCAAAATTGGTACATGATGTTCATTTTAAACCATGTAAATATTTTGCATGTTAATTAATGTAAAGGTTTGGGAAATGGAACTGTTAGTTGTGTCCCCTATTAAACCCTCATGTATAGTTATTTTGAGTTTCTCCTTTCAGTTTACATGGAATGGAATGATGAGCATTTTCTATAGGCTTTCTATTCTTATTAATGGCTTTATGATTGACTATAAATCCTAGTGATTATGTTAGCGTGACCTGGTGTTAGGTTCGATGTTGTTCTTCATTAGGGGGTAACATGTGATAGGTGGGACCCTTAGAGCTTGATTCCTTTCCTATAACATGATATATCCTAACTTTTTGTGCAATTTGGGTGCCATTTTCCTGAGTATGAAATTCAGTTTTAAAATGACAAGCTTGTTCATATGGGTGGTCATATATTTCTTTTGTGTGTTTTTGGTCGTGAGCATCGATAAATGCTCAGTTTTAGTAGTTTAGACATTTCTCGAGCGTGGTCGGCTACTTCATAGGTTGTTTTACACTTTATTATTTTTATAAATGGAAAAAAAGTCATGGTTTCATCCAGGTTAATGGTCATATGAGGCAATGAGACTGTAAATGTAATCTCTTTTTCTATTGAGTGTGGTCTCGAGCCATCTTTATAGTAGAGTGAACTTGCATTAGTGAATCAGTTTCTTACCAATGCTCAAAATGTATTTCAGAAGACTTAGGTGCTTTGAAATTCTCATCTCATTGCTTTTAACTTCTTTGTATCTTTTGATATTATGATCGTGGTTTGGGAGATCATCAAATGTTTGTTTATGTTGTTTTCATCTAGCATGGTAATGAGCGGCTAATTTTATTTCTTCTACAACTAGGACTCCCATAAGGAGGGGAGTTTTGTGTTTAACCATGGTAAATGTTTCCTTCAATGTAGAAGGAACACAACCTAAGGAACACCATTTGAAAATTTTCAATCTTGCATGAATAACCCTGAGGCTGCAAGTTTTGATTACATGATCGTGCCTGCATGGAAGCATGACGATGATTGGGGTTTATGTGTATGTATCCTTATGAATACATTATTGGTCTTGAAAAAAATTAGTGATTAAATATAGAGTGATCATAGAATTCCTTTGATAGTAAATGGATGTGTTTGGTTATGTGTTTCTGCATTGTTAGGTAAATCCCAGATTCTTCCTTTTAGTCAACCATTTGTGGTTCGAATGTTTTCCTTCTAGTAGTTGGGTGTGTTTGACTTGAAACTATTTAAACCCTCTTAATGTGACCTTATTAAAAGATGATCATTTCCCCTATATTCACATCATCCAAATTTCACTAAGAGAGCGTCCATCTTAAGCTGTGATAAAGCTATAAAATATTTTGATCTTGTCGGGTGATATTTATCAGTTTTACAAGCTAATGAATGGTTCTTATCATGGTTTGATAAGTCTAGAATGATTCCGAGGATCCAATGTTGGAATTAATTTGTCAGATTCATTGGCTCTAGCTATTTCTTTTGGAAGTTCAATGGTCACTTAAGCTAGAAACCTTTGAGATAAGTCATCCAAGTGGATCGACTCATTTTATCTCTCTTGTTCAATGTACACAATCATAAGGAACCATTTTAAATCATGTTTCCAAGTGATGGAATGTTTGGTTTCAAGGTTGAAAGTGTCTTCTGAGAATGATTTCGTGGCCAGTTTTTGTTAGGTCTACTGGGATCTGATTGTTCCCTTTTAATGTAGTAACACTGGGCGTGTTGTTAGGATGCTTAGAGGAATGATTTGTATGAAAATCTTTATAGTGGAGGTTCCATGGCTTGTAATTGGACCCTTTCATATATTAATACTTATTGTTTGGAGAACCATCTTTCAAACATTTATCGAGACAATGATGTGATCATGTATCTATCATAAGGGGCTCATGTAAGCTCCTTTTATGTGTTTCATCTGGACAATGAGAATTGGATCAGGTTGAAAAGGCTAAAGTGCGGAATATATAAGTAATTCTTAATGGTGCATTGGGAATATGAAATGAAATTTGACATTTTGAACAAAAATTCATTAACCTCATTGGTCGAGAAATGATTTCTTTGTGTAGAAAGGCTTCAAGGGGTTGAGAAGTTCTAGTGTGGGGATATTGTAGAGTCTTTTGTTTTTGAACCAGACAAAAATCCAAGGGATTTTGAAAATTTTCAATTTCTGGGTGGGTCGAATTTAAATCCAGGCTACAGAATGATGTTCATAGTGTAGGAATCGTTTTAGGTGATGATACAGGGATTTGGTAAAGGTTCGAAGCGTTTCATGGGTGGGTTGAGGGTTCTTTGGTGTATTAATCCCAAATAATCAAGTTTTAAAGGACATGTAGAGGGAACATGATTTTTTTTTTAAACTATTTGCCGCATAACAGGTAATTGTGGGACTTATTATAGGTGGACAGAGGTGTGCGAATGGGATGCAAATGGTTTCTCACACCATGTTCCTAGACTACACATTGGGCGTTTGGTGGAAGTACCTATAATCTATACATTGCATGCTTTGCACATTGTTTTGGAAAACCATGAAGGACAAACTGTGCAGTTTTTTTCATTATGAAATTAACAATTTAAATTAAATGGTAAAAAGAAATATAGTTAAATGCTAATTAAGTGGGAAACTGATAATATAGAAATATTTTAATAAATGATGATAATAATAATACAATTATTGTTATTATTATTATTATTATAATTAGGTTAAGTGGTAAGAGAACCTAAAGAGGGTTGTCCAATTACCCACTACACGTGACCCCACTAGTGGAACCCCTTGGGTTCGTAACCCCATCTCCAAGGCTCTCCCTCTAGTCGATCACCTTCCCAAATTTCTATATGATTTCTCACTAAATCGACGAGGTATGATTCTCTTCCCCTTCTCTTAAAACTTTCTAATACTATTTTGGTCTCTTTTCTACCCTATGAGATTTGGATGAACCTCGGGTCTGAAGGGGTAATCTGACTTTGGTGGTTCTGTAATGACCCAAACTATTATTAATTAAAATTCCCCTTGATCTAATTAAATGTATAATTATGTAAAATGGTAATATAAGACATATGCAATTCCTTGTTTTAATGTTTTCGTAATTTAAAATATCGTTGTGAATTTTTACAGATGCTAATATAGTTATTGAATAGTTATCACTTGATTAGTATAAATATACGTCTTTAACAAATCCAATTTACTCATACAAAGGATGTGATGGCCTCATCTATTAACATTGCTCCATACCAAACCCATTTTTGGATATTTAGAAACAAGGTCCCATAACTGGGCTTCACTCTTAATGTAGCCAAAATTGGGATTCAACAGGTTAAGATTTAACGGAACTGCTTATGCGAGAAGTGGAATTTAATAGATATTATCACCTGGGTGATGTTATCTGAGCCACCCCAAGAGTATTTCACCATCAAACATGTTACCCTTAGGTCTTATGTAGGTGTTATTTAAAAAGACCCTATCACTTATGTGCGTTATTTTTTTATAGAATAAATAATATAAATTCATTTTATTATTGTTAATTTGTAAATGGGTTTTTAAGAATAAATTGTATTTTTTTTGGTTAATATTCATTTAAGAAATAAGTTTTGTTGAATTAATGGATTTTTTAGTTGAATAAAATTTTAATAAAATATTATTACTAAACTAATTTTTATTATATATAAATGATGAAGTAATTTCTAGGAATACAATTGTATTTTTTATTATAGTTTGAAAACTATTTTTGTCAAAACCCATCAATTTTTGATAAATGTCTTTTTTTAGTTTAAATTTAAAGATTCACATATTTAGAAAACATTTCAGATAAAATTAGTATTATTTTTGTATTCTAGATGTCGAAATTATCTAACTATTAATTTTTCATAATTTTAAGATACAATCTTATTTTTGGGAAAAAATTAAATACCATTTAAATATATAATGTGTTTAATGACATCATAAAGACTCAATAGTGATGTAATAAAATAAAATAAAAGGGTTGTTAGAAAAATATATGTTTTATCCTTCATATAATGTGATATTGGGTTTTTTAAATTAATTTTATGTTTCCTTAGTGAAGCCTTCAGGGCTTATAAAATATTTTAACCTTTTAAAATGTTTTCCTTGAGAATGTGACTCACCTCCACATAATAAAGCCTAATATTTTAATATGTTATACCATTATACATAAAAATTAATTTTTTACACTCTATTTTTGAAAAATACAATGGCATAAACCATTGTATGGTTTGTGGTTTTGATTAGTTTAATATGTAGTGTCCAAAACCTAAATAATAATGAATTCCCTCTCCTTTCCTATATAAACCAACTCAATCTCCCATTCCTATTCACTAAAAACTTTTTGATCTCGACCAAACTCTGTCCTCCTCTCCCCAGAATCCTACCAATTCAAACCAATCTCCCAATAATCCTCTCTCAATCCTTTCCCAAGACATTGTGATCACACTTTCGAGAAAGGGAATTCATACTTTTTCATTTTTGTCCAAATTTTTTTATGTTGTTATACCCTTTTATATACAATTAAAAATTTTATGTTATTATATCTAACATCCCCCATACTTTCCTCCTTATTTTTTAATGATGAGATACCTCTTTATCTCTCATAAATGCATCCCATGTACACCCATTTCTAGGCCTAAAGTCTTTAATAAATTTCTTTTTTTCATTTACATTCAATGAATTCATTTATGTTATGCATCTAAAATCCATTAAATTTGTTGGGATATTATGTTCCATGACTCCATGACTATAAATTTCTATTATAAATTATTAGATTCCCCTTTCTCCCTCTTTAACGAATTTTACAATTTCTATTTGACGACTTTATGCTGCCGAAGTTACACAAAAATTTCAATGCCAAAATCATCATGTAAGTGAATACCATACCCATTTCTCTATCAAGGGTATTCAAATTTAGGCATAAGTACTTGTTGATTGAAGAATTAAATTTATGTATTCCCCATCTCTTGTTTCTGGAATAAATTATTATTTTTAATGAATCTGTGTTGTATGATCTACATGGCACACATACACATGAAGTGAAATGTTTATGAAGGACACGCCTTGATAGCGCTCCAATGAATTTGGTAAAGATTAGTATCATGATATTTCAAGTTCAATTAGGGTTTACAAATGATAAATAATTTGAAATGGGGGCTTACTCATGCTAATGGAAGTTCCATGAGGGTTTAATTATTCTCTCTGTGCAATGTGCCTTGGCTCATGCTAATATCATGTTAAATGTTGTTGCCACATTTCCATGTTTTTATAATCATGATATATCATGCATTTATGTTTATGTTTCTATTGTGCTCCATTGATATTCTTATTTATAAACATGAAATATTTTTTTCATTTTATTCTTTGTTTTCTCCCTTAAAGGGCTTTATAGCTCACCCTGTTTGTATGCATGTGCTCAGGTTATCCCATGCAATGCTAGGTATAAAGGAATTTTGTAGTTTTGTAAATGAAGTTTTCAATAAAGATGGTGTGTTTTATGATCTATATTGTTATTTAATGTTCATAATTTTTTAAGACACTAGACCTCTTGATCATCAAAGTTGTCTTAATTGAACTTTTACGTAATAAATCATGTTTATGTGTGTAATAACGAGCAATGTTGTTATAGTATGTATCAGAGGTTAAGTTTGGTTTTTTTTGGGATTTGGATTAGAAAACCCTAGTTAAATCCTTAGGTATAAGACTAAGTAAAATAAAAAACATCCATAAATTATTGTGTGTATAAATTAATGGGTTTATCAAACAAATACATCCCTGTCTAGATACGAACAAGTAGAGGTGGCTCTGGAATAGATGTACTTAGGGGTAAAACCAGAAAACACCACTTTGATCTGGACTCGAAGGGGAACCGGTTCACAACAATGGACATTGCAACACTCTTGGTTATGAAACTCTCAGGGGGTGTTCTTTGGTAAATTCATAATCTGTGTATGAACCATTATTAAGGGAATAAAAAAATGCCCCAAAGAATATATGTTGGGAAGTAGATCATGGAAAACAAATAATGAATCCTATAAAATCATAATTTAAGGAAATAAATGTCATTTATAAGAAATTCCTTTTTTAATTTGATTCTCCCTAATGTGTTAACACTAAAATTCCTTTTATTCCTTCCAATGGCTTGTAATATGAGTACTCAGGCTAACAACCAATGTGGATATCAATGTGATGACTGTTCTAATGAGATGACCAGTCTGATGGGAGTGGGAATAAAAAACATTGTGATGATACTCTCTCAGTTAACTAATGTTTTAAATAGAAACATAGGCCAAGAGAAACTTTCAACCACCACCCCAAGAAAGAAAAAGTCACAATCTAGAGCTTCATGAGACAAAGGCCTCCTACTTGTAATGGATCATCTGATCCCTCAATCGTCCAACAATGGATCAACTCCATTGAGGAGATATTCTCCATCCTTCAATGTTTTAAAAAAGAGAAGGTACTTATGGATGCTTATCGTATGGAGGGTGAAGCTGATCAATGGCAGACATTAATAAAAAATATGAATCCTCAGGAGAAGATCGAGGTGTTGGAATGGAATGATTTCTAGAAAAAATATTTTCCTAGCACCCTTCGACTTAAGATGGAAAGGGACTTACATCCCTCAAGGAAAAAGATGACTAATCCCTTGGAGCATATGAAAACAATTAACAAGGCTTGCATGATATACCTCCGGCATTGTAATTACCCCCAAATTCATGGTTGAAATCTTTTTTGGTGGGCTAAAACCTAGACATTTGAAATCCCTAGCGATTCATGATTTTGAGATCTATGAGGAAATTGTCTAATGTTCCCTCAAATTTGAAATGCAGATCAACAAATATCAGGGGTATCATGGGGATAAAAGCATAAGGTTGACATTAATTCTACTAGTCTGATGGATAAATCCAATAGTTCTAAGAAATTATAGCACCCCACTTGCCAAAGGTGTGGAATGAAGCACCATGGAAATTGTTTAAAGGGGATGAGAAAATTATTTAAGTGTTTAAGAGAAGGGCACCTGGCCATTAACTGTCAGAAAATAAATCTTGCTACTATGAAATAAGAGAGGAACACTCCATTATACTCCCAAAAAATTGTTCATTGCTTCAACAACAAAGAACCAGGGCACTTTTCAAACCAGTGCCCTAAGACAATGGTTTTTAGAGGCAACCAACAACCTCCAAGGCAACAAGGGCGAGCATTTTCCATCACTACTTTCGAACCAAACCCTAACAACAAATTTGGGAAAGATACACTAGTTATTCATTCAATAATAGAGAATGTATGTTTTCATTATGGTTCTATTCATTATTTTATGTCCTAAATGTTTATTAGAACAATCCAAACACCAATACTAATCATGGATGTAGAGATGTCCGTGAGAATGGAAAATGGGGCAATCATTGCATCCCATGACTATAAATCCTCCAATGTCACAATTTGTGGATTTATCATCATGGAGAACCTCTTCATACTCCCTCTGGTGGAATTTGATGAAATTCTTAGAATGGATAGGATTTCACTATATAGAGCCAACATAAATTTCCGTGAGAGGGAAATAACACTCCATATGGTGAATCGACCCCTGATTTAATACAAGTGCAAGGAGGAGGATGAATCTTATTTAGATCCATCATCTCATGAATGGATATTAATTTCAAATGAGCATGATTATCATTCTCATATGATTGAGTCTATGGAGGCAACCATCCATGTTGACATGCCTATTGTGAGGGAATTCACTGAAGTGTTTTCCGATGAATTTCTTGGTCTTCCTCCTAGAAGAGATGTTGAATTCTCAATTGATCTTATACCTGGGGTGTTTCCAATATCCAAGGCACTGTATAGAATGGTTTTTTTGGGGCTTGAGAAGCTAGAGAAGTAACTATAGAAGAATCTGGATAATGGTTTTATATTCCTAAGTGATTCACCATGTGGTGCATGAGTCCTCTACGTCAGGAATAAGAATGAGTCAATGCACCATTTCATTGATTATCGTGAGTTTAACAAAATCCTGGTAAAGAACAAGTATCCTGTATAAAAAATTGATGAATTGATCAATCAAATACATGGATCTCAATACTTATCCAAGGTGGATCTAAGGTCTGGATATTACCATGTAAGGGTGAAGAAGTAGAATTTCCCCAAGATTTCATTTTGTCCAAGGTATGAGAACTATGAATTTATAGTAATGCCTTTTGGACTCACTAATGCCCCAAAATTATTTTTGGACTTGATGAATAGAGTCTTTAAATATTATCTCAAAATTGTTTTGGTAGTCTCTATAGATGATATTCTAATTAACTCAAAAACCAAGGAGGAACATGAGGAGTATCAAAGCACTATTCTAGAGACCCTGTGAAAGGAGAATATCTATTCAATGTACATCATGTGTGAGTTCTATTTGAAGGGTGTCTCATTGTTGGGATATATCATCACAAAAATGTGATATATGTGGATCCATACAAGAAAACAAAAATTGAGGGATGGACGTGGCCAACATCGATGAAGAATATCTGTAGATTCCATGTGTTAGCAGGATAATATCATCTATTTGTGAGAAATTTCTCACACACGTCAAACCCTCTGACCAAGATAACTCGGAATGGAGTCAGGTTTTCTTGGAGTAATGAATGTGAAGGTAGCTTTAAAGAGGTGAAAAGGAGGCTTATCACTAGGCTCGTTCCCACACTAAAAATAAGCGAGGAACTTGTTGTGGTATTTAGTGATACTTTGAAGAAGGGAATGGGCGGTGTGCTTATGAAAAATGTAAAATTCATTTCCTATGATTCAATGAAATAGATAGTTCATGAGAGAAAAAAATCCAACACATGATTTGGAGTTGGTTTAATTAATCTTATCCTTGAAAATTTGGCGGAATTACCTATTTGGGGGAGAAGTGTGAAATATATAGGGATCCCAAAAGACTCATGTATATATTCACAAAAAAAGATTTGAGCATGCGCCAATGAAGATGGATATATCTGATCAATGACTGTGACTGCTCAATCCATTACCACCTAGTGAACACAAACAAGGTAAAGGATGCTCTAAGTAGAAAGGAACCATCGATTATATCACGAATGAAAATTTAAAAGGATCCAATCTTCTTAGATTTGAATATGGACATGAGAATCATAAAGTAGGGATCATCATCAATCATTTCACAAATGATTTCTCAACCATTTCTTTGGGAAAGGATAAAGGGAGATGAAAATCATGATGTAAAAATTCAAAAAAAGTGGATACTATCATAAAAGGGAAATCCCCGGAGTTCAATGTTAATGAAGAATGAATAGTACGATTTGGGTCAAGACTATCTATTCCATCAAATCTGAAGATAAAGAAAGAACTTTTGGATGACGTACGAAGTTTGAATTTCTCCATTAAACTAAGAAACACAAAGATGTATCGATATTTTGAAGATAATTATTGGGGGAATAAAACGAAGAAGAAGATCTCTAAGTATACATAAATGTTTCTAGTATGATAGCATGTGATGTCTGAGATGCATATGTATATGGGTATGATGCAACCGTTACCCATACCAACATGGAGATGGGAGAACATCACCATGTACTTTGTCACTAGACATCCAAATATATCCAAAGGAAACAATTCTATCTGGGTTATTATGGATCATCTTACAAATAATTTACGCTTCATTACAATTCATAATGATTTCTCATTGGATAAACTGGCACATACATTCATCATTGAAGTGGTAAGGCTGAATGGAGTACCAATATCTATTATATCCGATGGAGATCCAAGATTCACCTATAAATTTTGGAAGAGTATAAAAAATGATCTAAATACTGAGCTAAACATCAGTACTGTTTATTATCCTCGGACTAATGGCCAATCTGAGGAGACTATCAAAACACTTGAGAATATTTTCATAGAATGCTCAAGGACTTCAAAGGAGGATGAGATAAACCTCTTCCTCTGGTTGAGTTCTCTTTCTACAACAGTTTCCAGTCAAGAATCCAAATGGATCTTTATGAATCACATTATGGGAAGTGAAGTAGAACACCATCATGTTGGGATAATGTTGACGAGAGAAAACTCTTAGGTCTGGAGATGGTCAAAGAAATTGTGGAGAAGGTTAATACCATCCAACAACACATTAAATCTACATTGATTTGAAAAAAGTGCTACACTAATAATCGTAGACAATACATAGAGTTTGATTTTGGGGACATGTAATTCATCCCCATATCACCTTGGAAGAGTGTTTTGAGATTTCGGAAGAAGGGAATGCTTAGTCCAAGGTACATCAGCCGTTTTGAGATCCTTGATTGCATTGGAATGGTGGCCTATCGACTAACACTCCCACCGAACCTATCTCACATACATGATGTATGATGTGTATCACTCATGAGAAAATACATACCTAACCCATCATATATACTCAATCCAGAGCCGGTACTATTGGATAATTACCCATACTATGAATAGAAGCCAGTGATGATC
This sequence comes from Viscum album, assembly GCA_963277665.1. Taxonomy (NCBI): domain Eukaryota; kingdom Viridiplantae; phylum Streptophyta; class Magnoliopsida; order Santalales; family Viscaceae; genus Viscum; species Viscum album. The sequence goes on along the minus strand of OY728161.1, from coordinate 1,540,281,211 downwards.
TTAGATCATTGGGAAAAAGTTTTACGAAATAAGACAATGCCCCTAGTCAAGGTGTTGTGATGAAACCAAATGTTTGAATATGAAATGTCGGAATTATAAAAGGTTATGAAGAAGAGTTTCCCTTATCTATTTTAGTGTAGTAAAGGGAAATTTCATGGGTGAAATTTATTAAGGTGGAAGATTGTAACAACCCAAAAATTTATTAATAAAAATTATTCTTGATTTGATTGAATGTCTTTTGATGTAAAATGGTAATATAAAAAATATGAACTTCTTTGGTTTTATTTTTTTGGATTTTAAAATACCATTATGAATTGTTACCATTTCTAATATCATCATTGAATAGTGATCAAGTGATTAGTATAAATATAGGGCTTTAACAAATCCAAATTACATAGACAAAGGAAGTGATGACCTCATCTAGTAGAATTGCTCCATATGAAGCCGATTTTTCAGAGCTCAGAAAGGTGGTTGCGTCACTCGGCTTCTCTCTTTCTAACCACATTTTAAGCTTCAACATGATACTCTTGAACCGAACCACCTACATGAGAAGTATAATTAAATAGAAATTACCCCCGTGTGATGTTATCCGAGCCACCCCAAGAGTCTTCCACCATCGGACACCTTACACTTAGGTATTATGTGGGTGTTATAATGGGTTATGTAACAATACCCTAGCACAATGATTATGTGAATTATTTTTGTATATAATAAATAATATACATTCATTTTATTATTGTTACTTTTTAAATGGTATTTAAAGCATAAATAGTTTTTTTATTAATATTCAATTAAGAAATCTATTTTGATGAAATAATGGATTTTTTAATTAAATAATATATTCATAAAATATTATTACTAAATTAATTTTTATTATATATAAATGATTATATAATTTTTATGAATGCAATTGTAATTTTTATTAATGTTTTAAAACTGTTTTTGTCAAAAGCCATCATTTTTTGATAAATATCGGTATTTATTTTAAAAGTAATAATTCACATATATAGAATATTATTTAGATAAACTTAATATTATTTTTTGATTCATGACATTGAAATTATCCAATAGTGAATTTTTCATGTTTTTCTGAGATAGCCGAGTTTTTGGGTAAAAATTAAATACTGTTCATATATATAATGTTTTTTATGACATCATAATGCCCCAATAGTGATGTAATAACAAACATTAAATGGGTATTTTCAAAAAATATATGTTTTAACCTTAAAATAATTTGATTATATATTTTTTTTAAATAATTTTATGATTCTTTAGTGGACCCTCTAAAGCTTATAAAATATTTTAAACTTTTAAAATGTTTTCCGTGATAGTGTGACTCACCTAGGCATAAGAAAGCCTAATAGTTTAATATGTTCGGCCATTGAACTAAGAAAATAATGTTTCTCACTATTATTTGGAAAAAACCATGGGCAAAAACCATGATATGGTTTCTGGTTTTGATTAGTTTAATATGTAGTGTCCAAATCCAAAATAATAACGAATTCTATCTCCTTTACAATATAAACCCACTCAATCTCCCATTATTCTTCACTCAAAACAATTGTATCTAGACCAAACTCTTACCTACTCTTTATATAATCCTCCAAAGGTTCCCCAAGCTCCAAATAATCATCTCTCAAGCCTCTCCCATGCCTTTAGGATAACACTTAGAAGTAAGGGATTTCTTCCATTCTCATTTTTTACAAATTTGTTTCTATTGTTATACCCTTTTATCGTCAATTAAAAATGATTGGGATTGATTTATATCCTCACCCATACATCTCACATTATGTTTCTATGATTATAGACCTCTTTATCCCTCATTAATTCCTCCCTTGTACACCCGTTACCATGCCGAAATTCTGTAAGGAATTTCTCTCTTCTCATTTACATTAAAGAAATTATTTTATGTTATGAATATAAATAACATTAAACATGTTGGGATATTAAGTTTCATGATCCCATTAATGTCTATTTAATTTATAAATGACGATATACCACTTTATCCATCATCAACCCATTTTAGGATTTCTATTTGACATCATTATGCTGCCGAACTGACACCAAAATTTCCATGCCAAAATCACCATGTAATTGAATACCATACACATTTCTATATAAATGGTATTCACCTTTATGCCCAGGTAATTGTTGATTGAGGACTTAAATTTATGTATTTTACATCCCTTTTTCAGGGAATAAATTATGATGTTTAATGAATCCATGTTGTATGATCTATGTGGCACACTTATGCATAAAATTAAATGTTTATAAAGGGGGCACCCTAATAGAACTCCAATGCATTGGGTAAAGATTAGTATCCTGATACGTTAATTGAAATGAGGATTTAATCAGGATAATTCAAGTGAAATGAGATTTTACTAATCCTAATTAATGTGAAATAAGGGTTTACTCATGATTCATGTGCAATGAGCCTTGGCTCATGCTAATATCATGTTATATGTTGTTTCCACATTTCCAGGTTATGATAATCATGCTATGTCATGCCTTTACGTTCATGTTTCTCTTGTTCTCCATTGATATTCCCACAACCTAACATGTACTATATTCTTCATGTTATTCTTTTTTAACTCCCTCACTAAGCATTATAGCTCACCGTTTTTTATACATGTCCTCCATGTAATGCAGGGTAAGAAGGAATGTTGTGGTCATGTAAAAAAAGATTTCAATAAAGATGTTTTGTCTTATGTTCTATATTGTTATATAACGTTCCTAATTTCCTAATACACTAGACCTCAAGATCCATATAGTTGTTTTAAGTGAATGTTTATATAATAAATCAAGTTACTTGTGTAATAAAGAGTAGGGTTGTTATAGGTTCTTCCATGAATTGGGCATGCAACTCGTTTCTCAGGACCCCGTTAGGTGGGTTTTCGTGTTCTCCACAAAAGGAGAGGAATTTTAGATCGTTTTAGGTTTCCTCCACCATTCGAGGTGAGGTTTTATTCTTGTTTCATGGTTTTTTACCATCCAATTTTTGGTTATATGGTGTTATTTAGTCCCTTGTATGTAATAGTCCAAGACACATTAATTTTGTGCTCCTATTATGATATTATGAGTTTTGATCAATGATTGAGGTCAAGTACACATATAATTATGATATGTATATAAATAATTTATATATTTCCTCCATGTATGTATTACCTCAAGGATAAGGGAATACATTCATTTGATTAAGGATATATATATATAAATGTTTTTGTATGAAACTGTGGGCCAATTACAAGTGGTTGATGCATTTTCTATGAAGTACTATGTAGTAAATAAATTCCACCCTGAGGTAGGGTCCCTTTCAAATTACACTAATTTTAAAATAGAATTAATTAATATTTTTTGGATATTTGTTAGAATTTAATTAATAAGTTTAAGTCATTAGATTAAATGTAACTTAACTATTAATTTAGTATGTTTCATAATTTGAATGATAAATGTAATAAGTGATTGCATGATAAGGAAAATCATGATATTATAATAATGCCCCTACAATGGAGGTGCACTGCCTTTAAGATAAAAATTTAGTGATAGAATTTGATGCTACATCCCTTATTGTCCTATTGTTTTTATTATTCCTCTATTTTATGTTTGATATATGGAATGTTTAAGACGTGTCACCTAATGGAATTAGAAAGACATATTTTCTCTTTTAAAATTATTAAATAACCATTGAAGCATCTAAGATCATAGCTGGTGTTCATATTTGAATTACACATGTAGGTGATTTCCTTTTTCCATGACACCTCCTATGTAACCCATGGAGCCTTATGATAACAGTGGACATGATTTGGAAAATTGAATGAGTTGAATTTTGTGAAATGTAAATACATCATGTTTAACCATGAAATGTGATTATTAAATTAATTTGAATGTATTGAATGCTATTAACACATTGGGTGACACAGATATTCCCTTGTAGGAATACCATTGATGGACTCAAAAGTTTATCATACTTATAACTTTGGTGATACATGAATTTCCATGTAGGAATAACATGGATAGACTGAATTTTATAAATTAATAATAGGTTTTATGTCTATATTACCCATTACCATGTTAATGAAAGGTAACATAGTAAACTTTAATTATTGACTATGTCTTAAATAGATTAAAGGAATGGTTGTAAGATACATGACCTTGTCAAACTAATGAAAGGAAAGGCTTGATCTAAATGGACTTATCAATTAATCTTGGATTAATTAAATTGGTGTATGCTACTTAGCCTTATCACACCATTGAAAGGAATTAATTGAAATAATTTAAATATTATGCGACCTCATTATCAAACCGGAATTGACTCACTTGATCTCACCTTGGATTCTTATTAGAGAATGCCTTGAGCACTCAGGAACCCCATTTTGATTCAAGGATGCGACTTACATAGGTTGAGACCCACCTAGATCATGATCCTTGTCTATTCATGGAGACCTGGTATGAAACCATATAATCCTTAATGTATCATTAAAGGATTCCTTGTATAGACTCCTTGGATCGAGAATTGACTAGTAGGGGCCATGGTTACAACCCACATGTCCCTATCACTTCTTATCCCAGTTTTACCTTGGCTGATCACCCTAGATTCTGTAGGCTTCTTATTTTTGAATGAATTGGAATATGAACCTTTTATTATACTATTACCCCTAAGCTAGACTCATATACTACTGAGTTTTTGGACCATGAATTCTATGTTGCCTTTTCCATTACCTTGGAACGTCATTATTAAATATACAAAATCATGATTTACTTGTTAAATCATGGATCCTTAACTATTTATACTATCATAAGGTAATGTCAGTGATAGATATTCCACAAATGACCATTCAACATAAATTCGTAATTACATAATTAATGAACGGGTTACATGTTTAGACACCAATTGAGGGATGAAGCAGGTATTTGGATTTTAGTTACATTGTACTACTATACATTGTATATGCATTCCAGTGCACTGTTTAAATTATATTGCACTTTTGGTATTGGGATAGAAACCCGTGGGTGCGTCCTACTTTGATTATTATCTTACACCATGCTCAGTTTACCTTGGTACCTGATTTGAAATTATGTTTGTAAGATCTAGGTTGTTTATTATATTTCTTATACCTCAAAGTTAGGAGCAAAGGACAGAGTCAGTGTTCAAGCTTCTAATGAAGATCTTCCGTGGGGATTTGTTATCTTTTTATTTTATTTGTATTGTACTAAATGGCATGATGTATTATTTAATACTTTCTAGGTTGTATCATTACCATGCCATGAATTCAGGTTTTGTATAAAATGGCTTGGCCACTTTTATTAAATTTAATATAAGAATCTATCTTACACTTCATAACATTTCTATTTATGACATCCATTTTTTATTGTTATTTACTATGTAATACTTCATTAAAACGTTTATAAGAGGGTATAGTCCCCCCATTATAACCTCATAGGACCCTTCCTTCTATTCAACAACCTCTGGAATACAGGTATATGTGCTTGAGGCCATATGGTAACTGGTCCAACCACTATTTTAGTGGTGATCCAGGTCGAGACACTACATAAATCAATCTTATAAGATATCATAATTGTTATTTTGATTTTGGAATAAGTTAATATTATTTTTAAAATAATAATAAATCAATTTTATACATGTATAGAAGGAATCAGACCTACGATAGGTGGTTTTTGTCTTACATTTAATTCCATGAGACACATGCCATATATAGTACTTGTTTCTTCTACACAATGTATATAATTCCAATGAATGTATTTTATGAGCCTTATCTAGATAATTATGATATTTCAATATTCTTATAATTTTATTTTTACATGGGGAATGAAATTCTATTGATTATAAAGTGATGAGTGTTTATTTAACAATCTCATCAATATTTTGGATTGTTTCATTTTAAGCCTGTGTTAGGTAAATATTTATCATCCATGTTTAGGATTTCTAAAAATGCTTTCATAAAAAGTATTATTACTCTTATATGGATTTTAATGTAATTTTTACCCATTTTTTGAATTTTTACTACCCGATTTTAAAGGAATATTTCACTAATTTTTGAAATGGGGTAGTTTTTTACTATTCTGGAAAAAGTATGAGAAGATTGTTAGTTTACATATATGGAATGAACTGTTGGTTAGAATTTCAGGACACCTTATTACCTTGAATATTCCCCTAATATATTACAAGATTATTTTAAAATAAAATCTTCTCTTTTACAATTTCACTGCATTTTAATAAATATAAACTATTTCAATAATGAAAATATATTTTCTTCATGAGTTTTTTTTAAATTATTTTCATAATTCATATATATATTTTCAAATTTGTTTAAAAGAAAATTATTTGGAAAAGGATTTTTTTAAAGATTTATTCATAAGGGGAATTCAGGTTCAAAGTGATCTTCAAATTTCTTCCCCGCTCATGAATTCCATTCATATTATTTTTCTGAATGGTATAAATTTTTATGTCATGATGTTTGAGAAAACTGATTCTTTACACAGGATATGATTTGGATGAAATCATTATTAAACCTTTATCTTTTTATAGGTTATTAAAAAATTACATCTTTACGATACCCATTCCATTTTATGGGTTATGATGTGATTTTTTATGATCTTATGGCACTTGTATGTATGATTTCATTATGAGATGGGTGGGACATATATCTCCCTCCAATGAATCAGGTAAATATATATCTAATGTGATATACATGAAGGACCTTGTCCTCCATAATGGTTATGGGATTGAATTATGACTACCAAGATGGTTATGGGAGTGAACCATGACTACCAAGATGGTATGGGAAGTGAACTGATACTACCAAGGTGGACTTGGGAGAAATTTATTGACTACAATAGAAATTATTATTATATTATTATGTGTCTTTCATAATTCATAGTTTTATTCTTATGTTATACTATGATGGGTAATGTTCTTTATCTTCTTATAATTCATGTCTTATAAGCTACCAATATTTATGACATGATTCATTTATGTGTACTTTGATATACATGTTATGATATTTTATTTTCATGATCATGTTCTCATACCCTTATACTTAGGATTATGCATACATATCTTCCATGTTTACCCTTATTAAGAATCTGAGATCACCAATTTTTTTATTTTTATTTTCCCCGGGTAATAAAGAATGGTCTTAGTTAGGGGTACTAAAATGGTAGATATTTATGTGATAGGTTGATGATATTTTACCAAATTAAAATAACATGTTCAAAGATTACAAAGGCTCTAAAATAATATGATCATTGGGAGTCTTTTTGTGTAATGTATTAAATATTTTTAAAAAGTCTTGTAATATATGATCATTGGGAGTCTTTTTGGGAGTCTTTTTGTATGTCAAGGATGCGTTGTTATAGTTGTTATTGGAGAGAATGTTTAGTTGACCATTGAAAACTAGGATGAAAAATCATTAGTGATATCTATAGGGATATTTAAATGGATAAGTTAAGGGATATCTCTAAAGATAAGTTTAAGGATAAGGAAAAGTATAGGAAAATGTCATGGACTTTTGGTTAAGGATAGAGATAGTGGTTTTCTAGCAACACATCCATGTCTGGATACTATAAGTTGATATGGATGTGGAAAATTTGTACCTAGGGGTAACAAATCTGACTAGGTACCATGGGCATGACTCGGCGTAACACAGTAAATGACAACAGACCTTACAACACACCTATTTTGACACCCCTGGGGGATATGATTTGGTGATTCTCAAACACTTCATAAAACATAATGAATGAATTAAATATATTTTTTCAATGAACAACCTGTGATAAACTTATGGTGTCATAGATTAAAGAAGGTTTTAGAATTTAGATATCATATAAGTTGTTTTTAACAATTATTTAGTTTCCATTATGATAAAATATTTCGTACACTACTCCATATTGTTTTATTCAATGGAGGGAACTAGAGAGAATTGGGTTGACATTGAATATGATGGACAAATTGGTGACTATGAACAACAAAATAGGGTAATGATTGGATATAAAGATATTATGACTACGCAAAATTAGTTATTGTGATATATGATTAACATGGTGAACTTTTTGGGGTATTCCTAAGTCATAAAATATGAGGATGATATAATTTTATGCATGTTCACTTATTGAGGAACATAGAGTAAAGAAGATTCAGCTTCCTACATGTCGTGACGAAAAGAAGAATAACCTTGAGTAATACATCAAATAGAGGAGAAGATGTTATCTATGTTGGTAAAGTGGTATTAGAGTGATGAAATTTAATGTAGTTCAATGACTTATATATGAAGAACAATACCATTACACAACTCAATTCCCCAAAGTAAGAATTGACATCTAAATCAAGGAATGACCTATTATATTCCAACCATTAAAGTGGATAAATTGAAGTGTTTATGTATTTTTATTATATAATTATAAATTATATAAGTATTTTTCAATTTATGTGTTTTTATTTGAGGATATACTTTAATATTATGAATAGTTATGATGGAACATATAAGGGTGGGTGAAATTATGTTTAAGGAAAATATAACCCTTAATACGTTCCTTATGTTAGGGTAATGTTTTGTTTGGATGAAGATATATAGGATATGAATAATTAAATTAGAGGGTATAGATTACTTGGGAACTAATTAAGGCCTTTTTTATTAGTAGTTTATGATATCATTGACAGAGTTTACAAAAGTTTTGGAGTTAAGGGATATATATTATAAAATTTTGAAAAAGGAAACACACATGTTTTGAAAAGGATGTATAGTAATTCAGGTTATTTTAATGTTTCAATAGAATACATCATTAAGGTATTCACATGATTATAAATTCAGAACCAAAAACAACCTTGTGATATATGGGAGATCAATGTAAATATGATTTCATGAACTTATTTGTATGGTTTTTTATTTTCAAAATTCAAAAGAGTTACAATTTAAACCATTGATGGAATGTATATGTTAAAGTTTATGAGATTAATTTATTATATAACCACATGAGGATTTATGTATGTTGGATAACATGTTCTAAAAATATTTTGTTGGTAATAACTGATGATATATGGGATGAAATATCATGGATATCTTGATCTATTACCACTTCAATAATGAAAAATTCATATTTCTTTTTGATTGAAAATTTGAAGTGGACCAAGGAACAACAAAGGGAGAGGTTTTCCAGAAATCATGTACGTAAATATTTTAATCTAAATTTATAAACATTAAGAAACTGGATCATCAAACCAAAAATTATATCATAATACATTAATTTAAAAATAATCCTATGTTCACTTATATTATCATAGATTCATTTCCTTTTGATTGTTATCATTTTCCTAACCAAGTTCTCTATCACTCTTAATCAGAACATGATGGTTATATTTCTCTTCCATGTCTGTGTTTTCATATAGAACCATAGTTTTGAGTTACTTCGGGAAACAATTATGTTTCTAATTTTCCTTTTAATAAGGATGTTTTAGAAATCAATATTATGGTGTGTTATTCTTTGAAATAATCTGACAAGTATTAAACCAATGAGAACCTTTATGAATTTAGAGGGTGAAATTTATTTTATGGGGGGTAAAATATAACACTCAAGGATTTTGTGAATTTATTTTTACGTATTAATTTAATCATTATGATATTTTTAATGTCATGCTACACTGAATATATATTTATATTATTATATAAATGAACTATGTTTGGACTTCTTTATACACATTACTAGGGTAATATTTCAGTACATACAACACTAAATTGGCTTGTGCTACACAGAAGACTGAGTTTCTACAAAACTACATTACACTATTATAATTATTTAAACGAGATAGTTATAATGTAACTGTTAAACATGAAATATGAATAAGTACTATTAAAATAATTTTTTAATGTTTTGATAATAAAAAATATAATTTTTGGTAAAGTCTTCATTGGTTTAAAACTACTATTTTTTCAAATGAACTCATTTTCATGTCCTTTTATGAAAAATAATAATTTTTTGTTCTAAAATCATATAAACTAAATTTGATAAAAAAACCATTTATTAATTCATAATATTAAAATTAACATTTGGTGATGTTTTGGTATTTTTTTGAAAATATTAAATTTGTGATGAATATTGAGAAATACTGTAATGTAGTTAAAAACCAACGTTTTCATTTAAATAATTATTTTAATTTAAATTGATTTTAAATACACAATAGAAAAATAATATATATATTATTCTAATTTATGTCATTGGAATCATTCTTATAGTATAATTAGATAAAAAAAACTATTGAACTTTTGAACATCTCTTTTACCCGCTTTCTAGCCACATTTATGGGATAAACATTAAAGACTATTTTTTCACTTATGTGAATTGAATTTCAAAAAATATACATACATGTTTGTAATCATTATGAAAGATTTGATATAATATGATCAAAATAATTTGTGGTGAATAGTAAATTTTGAATTTAATTTAACACAGATAAAGGCAAATAGGGCAATTAAAGGTAAATATAATAATATAATAATATAAAATTACCCTAACACATGACCTAATTTTATAGGATAAGTGACCTTAAAAAAAATTATACCTTAGGTCAAAAATATGTTCCTTTTTAATCCACTTGTGCTAGATTAAGACCTTTATAGTATTTTATTTGAAGGAGACATGAAAATGGCATATTGAAATTTTAATATCAATGTAATTTTTAATTAGAGGATATATAAGTGATACGTTAAACTATAAATAATAATTAAAAATATAAAATTTTTATCTACATCCTGATAATTTATTTATAATTTTTTGACATTAAATTATTAAATTTAATTGTGACACATTTATGATATAAAAATAGATTTATTAAAGGAATAATAGAATAAATGTATTAATAATATTAAAATAAATATAATTTAAGATATTTGATTCCATTGAAGAAATATTTGGATGAATAAGACATTTTATGGATGAGTTAATGTAGTTTTTTTATGGAATCAAGGTTTTATGATTTTTTAAAATTTCATGTGATAAATAGTGTCAAAATTGACATAAATGTAAATTTAAAATAAATAATATTTTATTAAATGATAGAAAAATAACTAAAATCCATATCTCAACAAAATATCTAGGATAATGTTAAATATGTCATAAATGATGCAATTGGTGTTATTTTTTTTCCATTTATAGTAACCATATAAACCATATAGGGTAAAATGAAATGTTGTCACAGGAAGAGTTAAATTGTTTATCTAAGGGTTAATGCGAAAAGATAAGATCAATTTTGTGACCTAAACATGTCCAAAATTAATTAGTTTAGAATATATAGAAACATAATCATCCTTACATAGAAATAAATAACTTTGTATCTATATTATATATAAAATAAATTTAGAAAAAATTAATGGTTTTAGTGTTTTTTAAAGTACCCCTCCCCACTCTTATAAAAAGACACATCTACTTATCTTTTATTAACACCTCTAAAGAATAGTTTCTTGGCCATACCCTACATATTTATCCTCCCATCTTCCCAAAAATAATTATAGAGGTCATAATTTGGGACAAAATCAAAACAATGGAGTCTTTCTGTGAAAATCAAAGTGAGACACCTGAAGAAGTTGTCATTATTTGACGTACTCTTTCAGAATTATTTTATTCTCCTACATACTCTTACTAAGTGGTTTCCATACTAAAATAATAAATCCAACCTCAAATATATTCTAAAATATTTTCATGATTTTGGTACAATAATATTCATAATTTTACCCACCATATGAAAGACAATATCTATATGTGTACGTACATACGACTTTCCATCTTCACACTGTGTTGTAATTTGTTTTCATATATACATTATTTAAATAGATATATAGATGTATATATAGGATTTCAATAATGAATATGAAATGATAATAATTATATATTTTTAATATACTATCCAATTATATACCATTTACCAATTAAGTTGATGATATTCTTGGTCATGCGTATGTATAGTTTACCGTCTCCACGCCACGATGAGATTCATCCTCCACATTAACAACTAAAGAATTATTATAAGAATATATAAATGGAATAAATATGAAATATATTAAATAATAGTTCTACTTGAATAATATATATATATATATATATATCATTTACTTTCTTCCATTCAACATGATAAGAATAAAGAAACAAAGTTAATACGTACGTAAGTCCTAGCATCTCCATAAACGGTGTAATCCATTTCATATATCTATATATTATATTTCTTTATATATTGAGTATATATGATATATAAATCATATTTAAAATTATGGAAGTAAATAAATCAGGATCTATGTAATAATATGAATAATAACAAGTCAAAAAACATACAATAAAGAAAGTGATTATTACACGTAATGTCGCTTTCACATGGAATTGTTAAATGAATTAGTAAGATATTGTCATAAATAAATATTGTATGATATTGTAAATATTATTGTGATTATATTGTATGTTACTAATATTTTTAAAACAACTACACTTGAGTTTCAGATATGTATGGAGGGAATCAGACTTATGGTGAGGGTTGTTTGCCTCACATTTACTTTTTTGAGACACATGCCTCATGCACTACATATTTATCCTATGTGGGTTATATACTACCTTGAATGAAATTTATGAGTCTTATATAGATGATTTATATATTTGCATATACTTCTACTTTTGATTTTACAAGGTGTATATGATTATATTGATTATAATGTGATGAGTGTTGATTTCACAATCTCTTCCATATTTGGGATTGTTTCGTTTTAAGTATCTGGTGGGTAATATTTATCATCCATGTACATGTTTTATAAAAATATTTTTTAAAATGTTATTATAATTATCTTATGTATTTTAAATTTATTTCTACCCATTTTAACTTTTTTACAACACAATTGGAAAGGAATATTTCTGTTATTTTTTAAACGATGTACTATTTGACTTTTCTAAAAACAATATAAGAAGAATGTTTTTTAAAATATATGAAATAAACTAATTTTTATGCATTCATGAGACATCATTACCTTTATGTTTCCCCTAAAATATTACAAGGTTATTTTCGAATAAAATTTTTTCATTTAAAATTATGTAGAATTTTATGAAAAGACAACTATTTCAATAAATAAAGGTTATTTTCCACAATAACCTTTTTAAATGATTTTCAAGATTCATTTGTATGTTTTAAAAAAGGAATAAAATAATAGGGGATTGAAATTTTTTTATGTTTTAGAAAGTAATTTTAATTGAATGTTCATTTTCTAGGAAATATTTCTAAATTCTTCCCCACTTATGATGACATACTTTGTTATAGATCAAGAATACCCTTAAAATTATTTCTATGAATGGTTTATGTTTTGATGAAATATTGTTTAAGAAAGCCCTTTATTTTCGCGGGTTATGCACTTAATGAAATGATTATGAAACCTATATATTTTTCAATGTTTATTATATGATTAAATGTTTGTGAAACCCATTCCATTTTAAAGGTTATGATATGATTTTGTATGATCTTGTGGAACATGTATGTATGAATTCATTATGAAATGGGTGGGACCTATATCTCCCTCCAATGCATTGGTTAATGATCTAAATCTCATGAGATAGACATGAAGGAACCTGTCATCCATGATGGTAACAAGAGTGAACCATGACTACCAATATAGGTATAGTAGTGATCCATGACTACCAAGATGGTATATGAAGTTAACCCAGACTACCAACATGGCCTTGGCATCTATGCCTTTAGAAATATAGAAATCTTTATTATATGCTTATGTATCTACCAAAATTCCATGTTTTATTCATATGTTATTCTTTTATGGATTATATTCATTATATTCTTATAATTCTTGTCATATGAACTGCTGAGCTTAGTACCATGATTCTTGTATATGATATTTGATATGTGGGGTATGATGTTCAATTTTCATGATCATATTCTCATACCCTTATGTTCTTAATTAAGCATACATATCTCCCTTTTATACCCTTATTGAGAATCTAATATCACCATTTTTATTATGTTTTATTTTCCCCAGGTTATAAAAAGGTTTTAACTAGGGGTACTAAAGGGGAAGATCTTTATAGGAGATGTTTAATATCTTTTACCGAATTAGAGGAACATGTTCTATGATTCGAAATGCACTAAACTAATATAGTATTTGGGAATATGTTTTTTTAATGTATTAATTATTCCAAAAAATTTAATTTAATTTACTTTTAGTTCAAGGTTGGTTTGTTACAAAAGTTTACCTATTTTATTCAAAAATCACAAACAGAAAATTTGGAGAAAATAGTGATCTACCATGATTCCTAACACTATCTACATGTGTTGTTCTTTGATATCTCTTTTCCTTGAATACACAAATATGTCCTCTAAAAACACCACCATGAAAGAATATATATATATATATTTTATGTATATAATTCATGAATTCCATAAAGATTATTGGTACATTCTTAATACTGAAAGGCATTACTATATATTCATATTGGCTATATCTTCTTCTGAAAATTGTCTTTGGAATATCCTCCTACAGAAATCACAATTGGTGAAATCTTGATTGAATTTCAATTTTGGATAACCAATGAGATCCCCTAAATTGATCAGAAATATCATCTTTGTATGTAATTGGATATCTATTCATTATCATAACATGGTTATGTTTATGATAATTCACACACAACATCAGAGTTACATCTGCCTTTTTGATAAACAAGATCAGTGATTCCCATGGATACATTCAAGGATGAATAAAATATTGGATTTATGTCTCTTAAAAAATCAATTTATTCTCCACTAATTGTATTGGTTTGATTTGATAATATGGAAGGGAAATAGGTCTAGTCCTCAGAAGGATATAAATTGTAAACTGCACTTCTCTCATTAGAGAAAACCCTGAGAAATTATTGGGAAACACATAGTTAAATTGATGCACAACTGCTGGAAGACTACTATCCTAGATCACTTCCATCGATTCCAAATTAAACACCACCAAATGGTAAGAGATAATTTCAACTAATGGTTCTATGAATCTCATTTCACCTACCATTACATTTCTCTCTCCTCTAAAGAGATTATTGATGCCATCCTCCATCGTGAAACTAACTTTTTTTCTATAGTAGTCAATGCGATCCTTGATTATATTCAAACAATGCATAACTAGGATTATATCATAGAAATCCATCTCTATAATATATAAATCCTTTATTAGATCATATATATAAATATTTATAGAATATTCTCTACAAAAAAAGGCTCGACCTTCTCTTTAACATAGACAAGTTTGATGTTTAATAAAAAATCGAATCATCTCATGTTCTAATAATTATAAATCAATATCACATGACAAAATAAAAGAATGGGATGCAATAATATCAATTTTATTTCATAATTATATAATTAAAAAGAATCACACCTTGCACTATAGATGGTCATGGCTGATCGTCCAAAAAACCTCCTATGCACCATATAATTACTTCATCGCAAAACTGTTTTCCTTATTTCCATATTGAGATTACACTTCCTGAGATGTCATGGAATTCCTAGAATCACCATGGATAGATATATTCTGTTGATGAGATATATTATTCTTCCCTCATCTCGTCAAAGAATATAACGTATGTGACACGTGAGAATTTCCCCGAACACCCAGCCTCGGAGCACTATGACAATAACACTAAATATGTGACATCTTATTGAAATATTGGAATTCCCTTAGTGGTACTCTACATTTTCTAAAAATTTGGTCAAAGGATCAAAATTGGAAACATCCAAAAAAATTATGCGAGTCAATGGAATATTGACTAATCCAACCATGAGATTTTGATTTATGCTTCCACATTGAAAATAGTGTCCAACTTCCACCTACTCCCATCATTTGTGTTCCCACCATTTCCCATGAATATCAACATATTTTCTATTCCCATTGATCTTGATGTATCCCATTCATCCACTTTTACACTTTTGACCATCAATTTCTAATCTATAATATGAAGCACAACAATTTTTGAGTGAATATTATGCCTCATAACCGATTCAATGTTTTGTGCCTTCAAGGACATACTAGACGCAACCTTAGGTGAAAAGTTACCTAAATTATTGAATTTGGCTTCATACTATATGATATAAATATTTACCTACTCCAGGAAGAATAATTATTTGTTTCTTTGGATTCTGAACATGTGAGGATATAATTTGTTTTGAAAAAATCTTAAAAATCCTCTAAACCAAGGCCTTGATAAACCTTAGCCTGCATAAAAGGATCATATATATGCCATGAAATATCCTATAGAATGTATGTCACTATCTTGAATATAATCTATACTAGTATGATAATGAAATTAAATATAAAATTAATCATATTCATCCACACATAATCCTTTTTTGGTTTTGAATCACCCTGAAAAAATTGGTGTATTCTAATTTTGGAACTACATGGAATGATACACTAGGCTTGGATCACCCCTAGTTCACTGTTTCCACAACCTAAAAATAATCTATGATTCTATGAAGTGGTTTTTGGATCACCTATAGCTCTAGTGAATCAACATTCTCTATAGCATCTTCCGGTTGGATTCAATGACTCATACTGGGTGCCATTTTCTAGAAACATAATGGACGCCAGAAGTATCACTATTAATTAACTAAAGGCCTAAAATTTCAAATTATAACATAGCATGTTATAAAAAAAATCATTCCATATTAAATACTTCCCATGTCCAACTATTTTTGAAAAATCTATATATGCTTCGAAAATCCAACCATTTTCAAAGTACTAAAACCATGATCTTTTTTCAAAATATAATATTTGAAAACAAAATTAACACAGTTTTTTACAAAAACTAATTCATTCACATAAAATCATAAATACTTACTCTAAATGATGTATGTGATCCTAGTGGGAAGTCATTGTATCAATGCATGCCAAGATCATCTCATTGTCTATGACCGTTACAATGAGATTCCAAATCTTATAAGTTTATCCAACACACATACGTACCCAACTCCCTGGAAACTTAATATTCAACATAAAATTGATAAGTACTTATTTTTATGCTCTAAATATCATGTACCGACAATCCTACTCCTTTATATGATCCCAACTGAAGGACTATAATGGAATGAATTAAAATTTAATACTGACAACCATTACCAAGTCAAATACCAACCAAGACTACTACCACGTGTTTCAAAATGATCTAAATGGACAAGATGATACAACTTATGACACCTTTCCCGTAATAATTATATTTATAAGGCAAAAGGCCATTACCTGGCCTTAACCAACATCATCATGGTTCCAAAAATTGGAAATAAATTTAAAAGGGGTTTAAAACGACCCATACATTACATACATTGTTATTAATTCAAAATTGAATCACACTTATTACAACATATAACAAAACCATGAAAGGACCGTATAAGTATAGTGTCTTTAGAAATAGGGAAACATAAACAACTGGTTTATAAAGTGTCCACACTATCTCCCATTTATTTCATCATATCTATAGTCCTTTTTGGCATATCTTACTTAATAATCTTCTTCCTGACCTGGGGAAAGAAAACATACAAAAGAGTGAGCTCAAATTCTCAGTAAGGGTAAACAAAAGAAATATCAATCACATCATATTCTTAAGAACATAACATTTTGGAAATCATAACCTGCAAAAGAGAGCATATGGGATAAATCATAGTAGTGAAATTAAATCCCAATAATCATAACATAAAACATGGAACTTTGTGGCATACACGCATAATCATAGAGAATCATTTCTTATTAGTCAAGACTCATGGCCAAGACTATCTTAGTGGAAAAAGTCCATTTCTGAACCGAGTTCACTCCTCGTTTCAGTCCTGTTTCACTGAACCGGTTTAACCTGCCATTCCAGCCATGTCTATCTCATGAGATATAAAATCTGAAGTGCCCAGATCAGTGTGAATCACTGAGAGGGGGAGGGGGTGAATCAGTGATCCCTTAAAACTTTTTACTAATTGATTCTTATCAATTAAACCTATATGGCTTGTTAAGGCCTCGATCCACTATTCTTATGTCTCTCAACCTTTCCCGGATAATGCAGTAATGAAAAGGCACAGGACACAAGGATTTACAAGGTTCGGAACCAAAGGCCTACATCCTTTCCATGCTCTCCCAGCATGGATTCTCCCATTATAATCTGTTAGTATTACAATGGTCGATACAGCTTCCCACCGTATCTCTCCGGAGTCCCACAGGAGGGTCTTTATACTGCATTACACAGTGTTACCAGAGTCCCACTGGCCTGCTCCAGAATCCCACTGAAGACTTCTTCTCCCTGAGTCCCACAGGGTCTTCTCTTGGCTGCTCGAGTCGCACGAGTAGCTATTCTCCTCTTTAACTTCTTCAAGTAACTTCAGCAGCCTGGGATAAAGACTACTGGCCTTGCTCTTTACCTCTAATCACTTGAGTTGATCAGGTCTTCTTGTCTTGCTCAGGATTTATCTCCTTCTTCTCAGGATGACCTGGCTTCTCTCCAACTACTGAATACTCAGACAAATAATGTCTTTAACTTCAGTCTGGTCCAGTCTCACTGTAATACAACTTCATGTACTGAATGCATGGAATCACAATATCTTCAAGATCTCCTGGTCTTGGACTCCTCAAATGCACACAAGCAGATTCAGACTTGTTCACGTGTGCATGTGCATGCATGCAAGCATGCACTTCCCTCTTTCTTCTCTTGGTGTAATAAACCCACAAAGGGTATAATCCTTTAAGCACACACCTTCTATGAACTTCACACACTTTATTTCTTTTGATTACACACTTAAAAGTGTGTTATACTTTAGTGTGGATGTCCTCTTCCTTCAACTTCTAAATGCATACACTTTGTACACACCTAGGTTCGGCCTTCTTTGTTACTTGTTCAAGTACACATAAATTGTTCTTTGTTTTGCACACACTTGACTTGGCCTCCTCCTCTTCTTGTTACACACACACACTTTAGTGTTATTTTAGTTTGTTCTTCAAAGTGTGCACAAACAAGGCTACGACCTTTTGTTGCTTTGCACATAAACCACCCGTAGGTGGGTCTTTGGCCTTCACTTCACTTCTTGCACACACACGGCCTCTTCTTCAATTGCACACACAAATGCCCGTAGGGTGTTCTTAACTCTTTCTCCTTATGGGTGGTATACTGCCTCACCCGAACTCCCTACTGCCTTCAACAGCCGCGCAAGACCTCAAGGAGGCAAGGGCGCGCAGGGTGCAAGGTGCAACCAGCCTTGGGCGAGCAAGGTTGCTACTGCCTCGGGTGTGCAAGGTGCAACACCTCGGGCGTGCAGGGTGTCAAGCACCTCGGCCACGCATGCTCCTCCTGCCGCGCAAGTTTGCGGGCAGTGAGGGCTCCTTCCGCCGCGCGAGTACGCGGGCAGGGACCTCCTTCAGAGCCTCGAGTGGCTCTGGAACTTCAGCCGCGCAAGTGGTATTTGCGCGGTGGCTTCAAAACTTCACGAGGCACATACGGCACTCACGGGACTTCGAGAATTCAGCGCATCAGCAAGCTACACCGAGAGCATGGGCTCTCCTTTTATAGGAATAGAATCCTCAAAACATCTGCGTGGGATAAATCTCAAATCCCCGAAATATTCGGATCTTCAAGATTTTTTCAAATCTTGAACATTCTCCTCGGTTCACCGCGGGTTCTTCTCTTTTTATTTTCCTTCACATTTATGCGTTTTTGAACGCGTGCATGCCTCTGTTAATACCTGTCCATGCAGATCAACAACACCGAATGGCCTCGCACCTTCAGTTGCTTCGGCCGATCATCGAATTCTCCTATCATTTCATGCAAGCCAATTTTTAGGCATGGATCTGTTCAGTAGGTCCAGACGATCCCAATGGACTCTTCGGCTTAATCGGAGATGGCCGGGAACTCAAATTCTGTCTTCGGGGAGGCCTCTGGTTCGAACGGATCTCGCGGGTGGCAGCGGTCGAGCTCGAGGTTGAAGACACCTCAGAACCGTCGGATCCGAAGTTGAGATGACATCGGACGGCTGGATTAGATCGCGGCGCGCGGCAGATGAATCGTGCGGCGCAGATCAAGCGCGAGATCACTCGGACGGCTGCGATTTGCTCCCGGGGATTTTTCCGCGTCCCACATCGAAGAGGCCTCCTGTTTTCACGCGGCTTATTACCAAAGCGCTCCCATCCTCACCTCAGTTGCATCTTCTCCCTCCACGATGCCGCCCCGCACCGTGTTCTCCCTGCGGGCACGCTCTGGGGGCCATGCTGCGCAGGACCTGATCCCCTGTGTGGCCCGGCTTACACACGGCCGCGGCCTCTCGGGCTGGCCCCATGGGATCCCCTTGGGCGTGGAGACCTAGTCCCACATGTGCCTTGAGTTGAACCCTGAAGGCTGGCCCTTGGTGGCTAATTTTTTGCTTGAATATACACTAAGTGTACAAAGTACTTAAGTGTAAAATGCCAAATGCCACTTCTTCCTTCTTCATTTTTCTTCTTCATTAGAATTCCTCCATCTTCCTCACATATACTCAATACATAGAATGTGGAATTCCCGAAGGGTCTTCTTCATCAACCGAGCTCCTGAATCATAGAATCTTCAATGTTCTTCATTGATCCAATCAGAGATCAATTGGATCTTTTTCAATTCACATGCACTAAGAGTTAGTGCATGGACTTCATTAAAACCACTTCATCCACTTAGAACTTATGGATGGTTCACTTCAGCTCCTCATGCATTGTTAATACAATGCATGATCTTCAATCATTGTTGTGACATTGTATCCAGTTGACACAAGTTCTTGGAACTTTAAGATCAGCTCAACAATCGTCAGATATTCATAGAGAATGTTTCAACCACAACATCCTATGTCACTTAGTGAATCTCCTAAGTGACATGAATCTTAGTACCATGGCCATTTTCCTTTCATCACCAACACCATCACATCCCTTGTCATTCGCATCTTGACATTCCTTGACATCCATCCATTCATTCCTTGACAACAACATACCTCATTGACAACAAATGCAACACAATGCACTTCAATCTCCCCCTTTGTATTTGTTGTCAATACACTTCTTCAGCACATATGAATGGGTCAATATGTGTGCCAATATTTTCTCCCCCTTATTGGCAATCAAATGCAAAGGTGTGGTGTGGTTCTCTTCCACAATATCTCTTCCTCCCTTCGAATAGCATCTTCTTGAAAAACACTAGGAGAGGGATGATGTCACATGTTCTTCTTTAGCAAAGAACCTTTAGTTGAACAACTCTAAGTCTACTTGGGCTAACCCGGTGTAGAAAACAAGAGTGATAAAACCAAGGAACTCAATGCTGTCCAACATTCACAATACATGTGAGATCATGCTTAGGGGTTGAATTTTTTCAGATATTCAATGAATTGCTGAATCCTGCACAACTTCACAAAACTCATTAGAAAGTTCAGGTGCAAAGATAAAGCTCCCCCTTTCATTCATTTGTCTTCAATCAATACTCCCCCTTAATTGTCATGATGAACACAATTAAGAAACAAGGGATGAAAGTATGATTGGAATACCTTCAGCTTTTCTCAAGATGGTATTAAATTTTAGAATACCATCTTCTCCAGATTGGCTCCCCCTCAAGGGGTGCACTCAATTCTTTCTAAACCATCCTCCAGTTGAGAATGATCATCATCTTCAATTCCCTGTAATGTTAGCACATGTAAATACAAGTGATTAGGGAATAAGATGGAACCTCCTTGGTTCATCAATGTGAACAACAAGGTTGAGAAGATTCTCTCAACCGAGATGTCCCATTTTCACCATTCTTCACACTTGCACATTTGATCTTCAATGATGTTTGTGCTGGTGTGGATCACAACACATCTTCATGTGAAATCTTCTTCTTCCCATTTGCCTTAACAATTGCCAGAACATCATCTTCAGCTCTCTGCAGATCTTTGGCAAGTTGCAACTGATTTGGCCATATGATTAACAAGTCATTTGGAAGTGTGGCCTCAGTTCTGGAAGTTCCACATGGTTCTTTTGATGCTGTCAAGATACCTTTCTTAGGCAACTTGTTTTCAATCAATCCCTTCTGCTTCTTTTGGATTGGTTGTCTGTTTGAGTTCAGTTGGCTTCTATTTATTTCCATGGCTTGTTTGAAAAGATCCATGGTATGACCTTTCTTTCCACAGTAGAAGCATGTCTTCTTGGTGGCTCTTCTTGATGCATCACCCTTCTTGGATTTGAATTCGAAGGACTTATTTTCCTTTTTCAAAACCTTCTTGGGAGCATCTTCAACTTTATTCTTACTTCCCAAGGATTCCATTTTAGGCAGGTTCAGTGATCTACTCTTCTTTTTAGCTCTGGATACAGTTGGAGATTGACATGTATCATTTTGACCACTTTTGCAATCATCCCAGATGTTGTCAAGTAGTCCAAATCTATTTGCAGTAAACAGATGTCTCTGGACCTGTGGATGCTGCTTCTTTTCCTCTGGCTTTCTCCCCCTTGGCATGGGATTCCTTTGTGCTTTGAAATTCAGTGGATTGTACCAACAATCCTTTGCACAGTGCCCATACTTATTACAACACCAACACTGAACCACAAATCTAGACCTCTTCAGTCCTTCTGATTGTTGGGTACTTTTCTTGACTTGCTGTGTTGTTTCAGGAGAGCTCTGCTTTTTCATTTTCTTCATCCATACTTGTTTGGAATTATTTTTCCATCCTACACTTTTTGTGGAAACACAATTAGAAGCATCAGTACAATATGGTATGGATGGTACCTTCTTTCTAGAAGATGTTGCCCTTTTATTAGAGGATGTCTTTCTTTTAGAATCATCCTTCTCAAAGCTCACTTGAGTAGCAACATTTCTTCTTTCAGCTGACTGGGAGGCTTCAGCTTTGGGTGATTGCAGATTTTTCAATATCACCTCCAGTTCAAAGCATTTCATGTTGAGGGAGTTATTCTCATCCTCAACCAATCTTAGCCTACCTTCCCAATTCTGTTTCAGCTGTTCCATCTGGTCATCATGCACCTTCTTTATTTCATGCAGTGAGTTGTCAAGCTCCTTCACCATTTTGACTTTGTCTTTGAGTTGAGCATCTCTGACATTCATTGACACTTTATGCCTCTTTTCCTGTGCATGGAAAACATCTTTGACTAATATCATAAAGAATTCTTTCTCAGAAAGGCTTCTTTGCAATTCTTCAGCAGTGTCTTCATATCTTTCATTGCAAAGAGAAACTGTTTCATCTTTATCCTTCACCAGCTTTCTGAGAGTGTTGGTTATGCCAACCCTTTTTGCCAATTGATCTTCCATTGCATTGGATTCTTCTTCTAGCTGTAATTTTTCTTCTTGAAGATCAAGGATGCCAGTAGTAATACACATTGCCACTTCCTTGGGGATAGTCTTCTGAAGATATTTGAGTGCATTTTGAAGATCATTCATTGTTCCAACTTCATCACAGCTAGGACATGCTTTCTTCATCTTCTTGGCCTGTTTCTTCTTTCTATTTTTCTGAGTCTTGGCAGATATCTCCATTTGAGGCTGGTCACTCATTTCCTCAAATATGCACTTCATAAAGACTCCCTTGGATCTTTTAGAGGTAACCTTCACTCTGATACCAATTGAAGTGCCCAGATCAGTGTGAATCACTGAGAGGGGGAGGGGGTGAATCAGTGATCCCTTAAAACTTTTTACTAATTCATTCTTATCAATTAAACCTCTATGGCTTGTTAAGGCCTTGATCCACTCTTCTTATGTCTCTCAACCTTTCCCGGATAATGCAGTAATGAAAAGGCACAGGACACAAGGATTTACAAGGTTCGGCACCAAAGGCCTACATCCTTGCCATGCTCTCCCAGCATGGATTCTCCCATTATAATCTGTTAGTATTACAATGGTCGATACAGCTTCCCACCATATCTCTCCTGAGTCCCACAGGAGGGTCTTTATACTGCTTCACACAGTGTTACCAGAGTCCCACTGGCCTGCTCCAGAATCCCACTGAAGACTTCTTCTCCCTGAGTCCCACAGGGTCTTCTCTTGGCTGCTCGAGTCGCACGAGTAGCTCTTCTCCTCTTTAACTTCTTCAAGTAACTTCAGCAGCCTGGGATAAAGACTGCTGGCCTTGCTCTGTACCTCTGATCACTTGAGTTGATCAGGTCTTCTCGTCTTGCTCAGGATTTATCTCCTTCTTCTCAGGATGACCTGGCTTCTCTCCAACTACTGAATACTCAGACAAATGATGTCTTTAACTTTAGTCTGGTCCAGTCTCACTGTAATACAACTTCATGTACTGAATGCATGGAATCACAATTTCTTCAAGATCTCCTGGTCTTGGACTCCTCAAATGCACACAAGCAGATTCAGACTTGTTCACGTGTGCACGTGCATGCATGGAAGCATGCACTTTCCTCTTTCTTCTCTTGGTCCAATAAACCCACAAAGGGTATAATCCTTTAAGCACACACCTTCTCTGAACTTCACACACTTTATTTCTTTTGATTACACACTTAAAAGTGTGTTATACTTTAGTCTGGATGTCCTCTTCCTTCAACTTCTAAATGCGTACACTTTGTACACACCTAGGTTCGGCCTTCTTTGTTACTTGTTCAAGTACACATAAATTGTTCTTTGTTTTGCACACACTTGACTTGGCCTCCTCCTCTTCTTGTTGCACACACACACTTTAGTGTTATTTTAGTTTGTTCTTCAAAGTGTGCACAAACAAGGCTACGGCCTTTTTTTGCTTTGCACATAAACCACCCATAGGTGTGTCTTTGGCCTTCACTCCACTTCTTGCACACACACGGCCTCTTCTTCAATTGCACACACAAATGCCCGTAGGGTGTTCTTTACTCTTTCTCCTTATGGGTGGTATACTGCCTCACCCGAACTCCCTACTGCCTTCAACAGCCGTGCAAGACCTCAAGGAGGAAAGGGCGCGCAGGGTGCAAGGTGCAACCAGCCTTGGGCGAGCAAGGTTGCTATTGCCTCGGGTGTGCAGGGTGCAACACCTCGGGCGCGCAGGGTGTCAAGCACCTCGGCCACGCAAGCTCCTCCTGCCGCACAAGTTTGCGGGCAGTGAGGGCTCCTTCTGCCGCGCGAGTACGCGGGCAGGGACCTCCTTCAGAGCCTCGAGTGGCTCTGGAACTTCAGCCGCGCAAGTGGTATTTGGGCGGTGTCTTCAAAACTTCGCGAGGCACATACGACACTCACGGGACTTCGAGAATTCAGCGCATCAGCAAGCTACACTGAGAGCATGGGCTCTCCTTTTATAGGCATAGAATCCTCAAAACATCCGCGTGGGATAAATCTCAAATCCACGAAATATTCGGATCTTCAAGATTTTTTCAAATCTTGAACTTTCTCCTCGGTTCACCGCGGGTTCTTCTCTTTTTATTTTCCTTCACATTTATGCGTTTTTGAACGTGTGCATGCCTCTGTTAATACCTGTCCATGCAGATCAACAACACCGAATGGCCTCGCACCTTCAGTTGCTTCGGCCGATCATCGAATTCTCATCTCATTGCATGCAAGCCAATTTTTAGGCATGGATCTGTTCAGTAGGTCCAGACGATCCCAATGGACTCTTCGGCTTGATCGGAGATGGCCGGGAACTCAAATTCTGTCTTCGGGGAGGCCTCTGGTTCGAACGGAGCTCGCGGGTGGCAGTGGTCGAGCTCGAGGTGGAAGACGCCTCAGAACCGTCGGATCCGGAGTTGAGATGACATCGGAAGGCTGGATTAGATCGCGGCGCTCGGCAGATGAATCGTGCGGCGCAGATCAAGCGCGAGATCGCTCGGACGGCTGAGATTTGCTCCCGGGGATTTTTCCGCGTCCCACATCGAAGCGGCCTCCTGTTTTCACGCGGCTTATTACCAAAGCGCTCCCATCCTCACCTCAGTTGCATCTTCTCCCTCCACGGTGCCGCCCCGCACCGTGTTCTCCCTGCGGGCGCGCTCTGGCGGCCATACTGCGCCGGACCTGATCCCCTGCGTGGCCCGGCTTACACACGGCCGCGGCCTATCGGGCTGGCCCCATGGGATCCCCTTGGGCATGGAGACCTAGTCCCACATGTGCCTTGGGTTGAACCCTGAAGGCTGGCCCTTGGTGGCTAATTTTTTTCTTGAATATACACTAAGTGTACAAAGTACTTAAGTGTAAAATGCCAAATGCCACTTCTTCCTTCTTCATTTTTCTTCTTCATTAGAATTCCTCCATCCTCCTCACATATACTCAATACATAGAATGTGGAATTCCCGAAGGGTCTTCTTCATCAACCGAGCTCCTGAATCATATAATCTTCAATGTTATTCATTGATCCAATCAGAGATCAATTGGATCTTTTTCAATTCACATGCATTAAGAGTTAGTGCATGGACTTCATTAAAACCACTTCATCCACTTAGAACTTATGGATGGTTCACTTCAGCTCCTCATGTATTGTTAATACAATGCATGATCTTCAATCATTGTTGTGACATTGTATCCAGTTGATACAAGTTCTTGGAACTTTAAGATCAGCTCAACAATTGTCAGATATTCATAGAGAATGTTTCAACCACAACATCCTATGTCACTTAGTGAATCTCCTAAGTGACATGCATCTTAGTACCATGGCCATTCTCCTTTCCTCACCAACACCATCACATCCTTTGTCATTCACATCTTGACATTCCTTGACATCCATCCATTCATTCCTTGACAACAACATACCTCATTGACAACAAATGCAACATAGTGCACTTCAAAATCTTTACCCAATGAATTGATGGGAGATATAGGTCCCACCCATCTCATAATTATACCATTCATATGTGTGTCACAAAATCATAAATTATACATCATTGCATAACCCATGTAATAAAAATGGGATTCTTAAACAACATGACATCATAAAACAATTCATATAAGATAAAGGAATTCATAAAAATAATTCCATCACAACATAATCAAATAAATGTAACAATAGGGATAGAAACAGAACCCTATATTATCTTAGATGGAAAATAATTTTGATAAAACACTTGAACTCCATTCTTGAAGAAAATATCCTTTCTACTTAAAAAAAATTTTCCTTTCATAACATGTCATACAATTTTAACCTAAAATAAGTTGATTAAAAATAAACTTGAAAACTTGTAAAGGACTATTCTTGTAAATAATGATTTAAAAATCCATTCATGTCGTATAAGTTAAAAAAACATTCTTCTCGTACTTTTGTCAGAAAAGTCAAAAAGGACCTTGTACGAAAAATGACAAAAGATTCCTTTCATATCTTTTACTATAAACTCACCAAAGGGTAAAAATTGATTTAAAAAATTTTAGGTGGATGGAAATAATATTACATATTGAGGAATCATGGATGTGGATGATAAAATACACCCCAGTAAATACCAAAGTATAAACAATCTCACATAAAAATGATATTGTGATATTTCCCTTACCTTAGGTCCGATTTGCTTCGTAAGTGTCCAAACCTCTTGTATAATGATTAAAATAATATCATTGACTTATTACATAATCATTATTATTTTTATGATATCATATATGGTCATATTCTTAGCTTCTTATTAGTAATATTTCATTACTACTTGTTATTCAGGTGTTTATTACTTTTTATTCTTATGCATGTCTTGTCGAGTAAATTCTTATTTATCTTTTTAGTTTATAGATACCTAATTTACAGAATGGTATTAGTGAAATATATATCATATTAATTCATTAAATTCATTTATATAATAATTATGCAATGAAGATCATGTAGAATGAGTCGCATCACATCGTGGAGACTGTATTCCGTACGTACGCACGAGCGATGATATCGTTCCCATGATCGTGGAATTGTATTGGAGTGAATGAATACTATTTGAGAATCAATATCACTATAAAATAATCATATATATTCATTATTTACACAATTATACCCATCCAAGTAAGGTGGTGGTGGAAAATAGATTACACCACGTGGTGGAGACGGTATTCCGTACGTACGCACGCGCGGTGATTTTGTTTTCTGTAGGATGGATAGATGGTGAAATAGGGTTGTTTCATACTTATAATAACATATCATTATATTAGTGATTCTGATGTTATTACTTCATAATGAAACAACTAAATAAGAATAAGTGGATGAAGAAATAAAGATGAAGGAATCAGTAACGAACATTACCTCTTCTTTGAAGCACTTCTTTGAGACCTCCTTTTAGGGCACTAAAATTTGACTTTGAAGAACACCAGGACCTCTAGGATGTCTCTAGGGAAGTGGAGAGAAGAAAGTGTCAGAGGTTGGCCAAGCTTGAAGGATCAATGTGGTGTGAGGAAGAGGGGGAGGAGGTGCCCTTTTATAAGGGAGGAGAGGGGCACCTTTGGAATAACTAAAAATATTATTTTATTATAAAGTCAAATTCGGTTTTTAAATAGCTCTAAATTTATTTATTTAGAAGTTAAGGTGAGGATGGGTCGAAAGCCTCTCATAAAATATAATTTAGTCAAGTTTAGGTTCCTATTTTAACCTTATCATTTAGATATAACATTAAGTTAAATAATTTTACTTTTACCGTGTCTTCTTGTGTTCTTACATTATAAGATTAATAAACTTACTATAACAAGCCAAAGGAACCCCAAGATGTTTATTATTAATATATATAACATTATCTAAGTCATTTGGCCGAACCTTAGAATTTTAGGAATAAAATAACAATTAATAATATAATATTTGTTCTAAAAACTATTTTATGTCAATTTTGACACTATTTGGTAATTGATTTTTTTGAAAATCATAACAGAATTATTAGTTCAAAAAAAGTAAATTAAATCAGTAATAACATTCCATATTAACCGAAAAAATTAGTGTAATTCATAAAAAGTCTTAAATTACATTTATTGGGATATTTATAACATCAATTATGTCAATATTTCATTAATAAGATAACTACTACATCATCGTTGTGTCATAAATAAATTAAATTATTTAATGTCTAAAAATTACAAATAAAATACCATTAGGTAGGAAATATGTTTATATTTTAATTAATATTTATAGTCTAATTTATATTATGTATAACCCCATATTAGAAATGATTTACTTAATAAACTTTGATTTTAACAATTTTAACCCTTCTTTAAATAAATTAATAATAAATGTCCTAATATAATCCAAGTGGGCCTAAATGGTCATATTTTATTAATAAGGTTGCTTTTGGTCGAATTAAACTTATCCAATAGAATTAGGACATGTGTTAGGGTAATAATAATAACACTTTTACCCTTAATTACCCTATTTACTTTTAACCGTGGTAAAAAAAAGTAAAAAGTTACTATTCACCAAAAATTATTTTCATCTCATTGAACCAAATTTTAGCCCTTGATATTAACCGTGTCTCTCGGATTTTAGAAATTCTACTCACAGAAGCGGTAAAATTTTGTTTTATGAAAAATTCAGTTTTTTTAACTACCACTTAATGGTTTCACTATTCATCAAAAATTGAAAGTTTTCAGAAAAATACCAAAATTTCACCGTAGGCTAATTTTGATATTCCAAATCCAAAAATGAAATCCATTTTGAAAAATAAAATTTATAAAATTTCAAAAAGTGGTTATTACTATTCATAATGGTTAGTTTTAATAATATTTTAATAGCATATAATTGTTTAGTGAAACTCGGTATTTGCGTACGACGCAAGCTATCACGGAAGGCCGCGATTGCGTGTAAATCAAGCCAATATAGTGTTGTGTGTAGTGAAAGATTCCTTTGATTCTTTAAAAACAAAATATTTCTCATAAAAGTCTCGGGTGTTACATTCTACCCCCCTTAAAATGAATTTCGCCCTCGAAATTCGTCACTTTGTAACAAACAGATGAGGATACCTCTCCCACATCATATCCTCAAGCTCCCATGAAGCTTCTTCTAATTGGTGGTTCCTCCAGAAAATATTCACCAATCGAGTGGTCTTGTTTCGTAGGACATTTTCTCTATGATCCAGAATCTCTATTGGCTGTTCTTTATAAGAAAGATCATGCTCCAGTGGTACAACTTCTGAGATGAGAACATGTGAAGGATATGGTATGTACTTTCTCAGGAGAGATACATGGAACACTTCGTGAACTTGAGAGAGATTCGGTGGAAGCACCAATCGGTAAGCTACCTTTCCAACACGATCCAGTATTTCAAAAGGACTGATATATCTCGAGCTCAACTTCACCTTCCTTCCAAATCTCATGACCCTATTCCAGGGAGATATTCATACAAACACTTTATCACCCACTTCAAACTCTAGGTCTTTTCTTCGGTTGTCGGCATAACTTTTCGGTCGACTCTGAGCTGCTCTTATGTGTTGTTGAATAGATCAGACCTTTTCTTCCATCTCATCAACAAGATCAGGACATAATAGGTTTCTTTCCCCAACTTCATCCCAGCAAGTTGGAGTCCTGCATTTCTTTCTATAGAGAGCTTCATAAGGAGCCATCTAAATACTGGAGTGAAAGCTATTATTATAAAAAAATTCCACCAAAGGTAGGTGTTGATCCCAACCACCTTTGAAATCCATAGAGCAAGCTCTCAACATATCTTCTAGAGTTTAAATTGTTCTCTTAGACTAACCATCTATCTGAGGATGACAAGCAGTGCTGAAACTCAACTCTATATCTAGAGTATGATGAAGACTTCGCCAAAACTTCGAGGTAAATCTCGGATCATGATCAGATATAATAGAAAGTGGTAATCCATGCAATCTTACAACTTCTTTTACATATATCCTGGCAAGCTGATCTGGAGAGAAATCCTCTCTAATAGCAATGAAGTGTGCAGACTTTGTAAGACGATCAAACTATGACCCTGATAGCATTATTGCCTTTGGATGTTTTAGGAAGTCCTGTGACAAAGTACATAGTGATGTTTTCCCATTTCCATTAGGGTATGAGTAATGGTTGTAACATCCCCTTAGACTTCTGTCTCTCAGCTTTAACATGCTAACAAACCAAGCATCGAGATACATATTTAGCAACATCTCTTTTCCTGCCATCCCACCAGAAGTACTCTTTCAGGTCCCTATACATCTTCGTGCTTCCAGGATTAATAGAGAATGAAGAACTATGAGCCTCATCCAGTAGCTCCTTCTTTAATTCGGGGATGGGAGGAACACAAACCTGATTCCTGAACTTTATTATCCCATCACAATCAAGGTTGAATTCAGGAACATTTCTCACCTTCTTTTGTAACTCGACATCTTATTTTTGTGCCTCTTTAATCATCACATGTATAGATGGTTGAACATTCATTTGAGAAAGATAAGATTTTTCCATTTCCATTATAATTCCAAGATCTATCTTTTGTAAATCCATAAATATTGGATCTTTTGTGATCCTCATCATGGATAAACTGGCATGGTCTTGTCGACTTAATGCATCTGCCACCTTGATTGATTTCCCAGGGTGGTAATTGATTGAGCAGTCGTAATCCTTAATCAGCTCCAACCATCTTCTTTGGCACATATTCAGCTCCTTTTGTGTGAAAATATAATTTAAAATTTTATGATCAGAATAAATGTCACACCTTTCTCCATAAAGATAATGCCTCCAAATCTTTAATTCAATGATTACCGTAGCTAACTCCAAATCATGTGTTGGGTAATTTTGCTCATGGATTTTCAACTGTCGTGAGGCATAAGCTATCACCATATCATTTTTTATAAGAACACACCACAATCCCTTCTTGGATGCATCACTGTAGATCACAAACCTTTCTCCACTACAAGGCAGTGTGAGCACAGGTGCACTGGATAACCTTCTTTTCAAGTCCTTGAAATTCTCTTCACATTTCTCCGTCCAAACAAACATAACTCCTTTCCGAGTCAACCTGGTGAGTGGATTAGATAATCGTGAAAAATAATTCACAAAACGTCGATAATATCCAGCCAAACCAAGAAAACTTCAGATCTCAGTTACTATTTTTGGTCTCGACCATCTTTCGATAACCTCTGTTTTTGCTGGATCCACATATATCCCCTCTTTTGAGATTATGTGACCCAAAAATGAAACTCTTTGAAGCCAAAATTCACACTTGATAAATTTGGAATAAAGCTTCTCCTTTCTTAGGGTCTTCAATATAATTCTCAAGTGAGATTCATGTTCTTCCTTTCTCTTTGAATAGACAAGAATATCATCTATAAAGACTACCACAAACTGATCAAGATAGTCTCTAAAACCTCTATTCATCAGATCCATGAAGATAGAAGGGGCATTAGTAAAACCAAATGGCATCACTATAAATTCATAGTGTCCATACCTTGTACAAAAAGCTATCTTTGGTATATCCTCCCTTTTGACCCTTAATTGATGATACCCTGAACGAAGATCAATCTTGGAAATGTATTGAGCTCTGCGTAGTTGGTCAAATAAGTCATCAATGTGTGGGAGAGGATATTTCTTCTTGATAGTGATCTTGTTAAGTTCTCGATCATCAATGTAGAGACTCATTGATCCATATTTCTTCTTAACAAATAGAACAGGTGCTCCCCAAGGTGACGCACTAGGGCGTATGAATCCCTTATCAAGATTCTCTTGGAGCTGCTTCTTCAATTCCTGCAACTCAATTGGGTCCATTCTATAAGGTGACTTTGAAATAGGTAAAGCACCCGGTACGAGTTCTATTGAAAACTCAACTCCACGATTTGGTGGAAGACCCGACAATTCCTCCGGAAAGACATCATCAAACTCCCGTACAATGGGCATATTCTTAATCATGATTTTCTCACCAACCATTTGAGATAAATAACCTTCATTTAGTGGAATCAGGACCCATAAGATGGATGAAATTTGCACTGGAAGGTTATGTTCATCCTTGCATCAATAGACAATCATAGATTGATCTGTAATATGAAATGTGACTTCCCTTATTTGGCAGTTGATATGAGCTCTATATAAAGAAAGCCAATCCATGCCAAGAATCACATCAAATTCTACTATAGGAAGGATCACGATATTTTCAGGAAGAACTTTCCCACAAACTTTAATTGGGGAAGAATTATAAACTTTTGATGCGACTGTTGTGCCATTAGGGGTTGTCACAGCTAACTCAACATATAATTGTTGAGGTAATACAGTGATATCCTTAGAAAATTCTTTAGAAATAAAAGAGTGGGTGGATCCAGAATCAAATAAAACATTTTCTACTTTAGAGTGGATGGTACGTGTACCTTTCACCACATCATTATCATACTCCACATCGATGATAGAAATTGCATGTGACTTTCCTTTGTATTTAGCCTCAAGAGTTTGTTGACATCGACCATCATCATCAACCCTTGGATTTGGGCATTGATTGGCATAATGCCCTATCTCCTTGCACTTGAAAAATTGAAGTTTAGTAGGTTCATTATGTGTATCCCTTCCTTTGTTTTCATCATTATAAATCTTCTTCCCATAATTGCGGCATTCAAATGCCCGATGACCTTCCTTTCCACATTTGAAACATTTACTTGTCCCTTTAAGACAACTCCCTCAATGTTTCTTTCCACACTTTGAGCATAAGGGAAATCTCATCTTCTTCTCAGTGTGCTCTTTAGATTTTCCTTTGAATTCCATTTTCCTTTTCTTATCAAACCCATATGACTGATGGGTTACTCCAATATCCATCTCGACTTTGAGAGAACATCGAACGATTTCCTCGTAGCTATTGAAGTCCCTTATGGCTAACGCCCTTCAAAGACTTGGTTTTAAGCCACTAATGAATCAATCGATCTTACTCTCAGGTTAGATAATAATACCAGAAGCATACCTTGAATGTCTTGTAAATTTTGCTTTATAGGTACCAACAGATTCATCATCCTTTTGCTTTAGTTCAGGAAACTCTTTCTCCATATTTGTTCGGAGAATACGAGGGAAGTACTTATTGAAATATAAGTTCTTGAACTCGTCCCATTCCATGGACTCAATTTCATCTCTTTACCTCGTATTCTTGATATGATTCCACCATTGATCAGCATCACCTTCCAAACGATACACTGCTAAGATGACTTTATCATGTTTAGAACATTGAAGAACTGAAAATATCTTTTTAGTAGTACTAATCCATTATTCAGAAATTAATGGATCAATAGACCCGCTAAATGAAGGTGGACGCTTCCTCATGACGGATTCAACAGAATGTTGCTCCTTCCTTTACTCGTTTGGAAGTCCTGCATGATTTATAGCTTGATAAAGTTGTGTGAGAATGGCTACAAGATTTTTCATTTTAGCTCCCATAATGTTTGATTGCTCAGGGGGACAATCATTGCATTGCTCGTCGCATTCCGCATTAACATGGTTCCTTCAGGTTATAGCCATTGACTAAAACCAAGAAGAATAGTGTGAGAAACACTAATTATAATAGGAAAACCACATAATCAAGAATAAAATTTCAAAATTAAGGTCTTATCCTATGTTATTTATGCCCATTTCTAAAACACTAATATTGTGTTCTATGCTTAGACTTATCCTTAGGGTTCTTACTAAGGATTTCACATCCTAGTTTCCAAAGGTTGACTATAAATTTCCTCTGATACCAACTATAACGACCCATACTTTACATACATTGTTATTACATCAAAATTGAAGCACAATTATTACAACATATAACAAAACCAAGAAAGGACCGTATAGGTATAGTGTCTTCAGAAACTGGGAAACATAAACAACTGGTTCAGAAAGCGTCTACACTGTCTCCCATTTATTTCATCATATCTATAGTCCCTTTTGTAAATCTTACTTAATAACCTTCATCCTAACCTGGGGAAAGAAAACATACAAAAGGGTGAGCTCAAATGCTCAGTAAGGGTAAACAAAAGAAATATCAATCACATCATATTCATAAGAACATAACATTTTGGAAATCTTAACCTGCAAAAGAGAGCATATGGGATAAATCATAGTAGTGAAATGAAATCCCAATAATCATAACCTAAAACATGGAACTTTGTGGAATACACACATAATCATAGAGAATCATTTCTTATTAGTCATGACTCATGACCAGGACGATCTTAGTGGACAAAGTCCATTTCTGAACCGAGTTCACTCCTCGTTTTAGTCCTATTTCACTGAACTGGTTTAACCTGCCGTTCCAGCCATGTCTATCTCATGAGATATAAAATCTTTACCCAATTCATTGGAGGGAGATATAGGTCCCACCCATCTCATAATGATACCATTCATATGTGTGCCACAAAATCCTAAATCATACATCATTGCATAACCCATGTAATAAAAATGGGATTCTAAACCAACATGACATCGTAAAACAATTCATATAAGATAAAGGAATTCATAAAAATAATTCCATCACAACATATTCAAATCAATGTAAGAATAGGGATAGAAACAGAACCCTATATTATCTTAGATGGAAAATAATTTTGATAAAACACTTGAACTCCATTCTTGAGGAAAATATCCTTTCTACTTCAAAAACATTTTCCTTTCTTAACATGTCATACAATTTTAACATAAAAGAAGTTGATTAAAAACACACTTGAAAACTTGTAAAGGAATCTTCTTGGAAATAATGTTTTAAAAATACATTCATGCTGTATAAGTTAAAAAAACATTCTTCTCGTAATTTTGTCTGAAAAGTCAAAAAGTACCTTGTACAAAAAACGACAAAAGATTCCTTTCATATATTTTACTATAAACTCACCAAAGGGTAAAAATGGATTTAAACAATTTTAGGTGGATGGAAATAATATTACATATTGAGGAAACATGGATGTGGATGATAAAATACACCACAGTAAATACCAATGTATAAACAATCTCGGATAAAAATGAGATTGTGATATTTCCCTTACCTTAGGTCCGATTTGCTTCGTAAGTGTCCGAACCTCCTGTATAATGATTTAAATAATGTCATTGACTTATTTCATAATCATAAATATTTTTATGATATCATATATGGTCATATTCTTAGCTTTTTATTAGTAATATTTCATTACTAATTGTTATTCGGGTGTTTATTACTTTTTGTTCTTATGCGTGTTTTGTCGAATAAATTCTTATTTTTATTTTTAGGTTATAGATACTTCTTTTCCAGAATTTTATTAGTGTAATATATATCATATTCATTCATTCAATTCATTTATATAATCATTATGCAATGAAGATCATGTAGAATGAGTCGCATCACATCGTGGAGACGGTATTCCGTACGTACGCACGAGCGATGATATCGTTCCCATGATCGTAGAATTGTATTGGAGTGTATGTATACTATATCAGAATAGATATCACATTAAAATAATCATATATACTCATTATTTACACCATTATACCCATCCATGTAAGGTGGTGGTGGAAAATACATTACACCACGGCGTGGAGACAGTATTCCGTACGTACGCACGCACAGTGATTTTGTTTTCTGTAGGATGGATAGATAGTGAAATAGGGTTGTTTCATACTTATAATAACATATCAGTATATGAGTGATACTGATGTTATTACTTCATAATGAAACAACTAATTAATAATAAGTGGAAGAAGAAATAAAGATGAAGGAATCGGTAACGGACATTACCTCTTCTTTGAAGCGCTTCTTTGAGACCTCTTTTTAGGGCACTAAAATTGGTCTTTGAAGAAGACCAGGACCTCTAGGATGTCACCAGGGAAGTGGAGAGAATAAATTGGTAGGGGTTGGCCGAGCTTGAATGCTCAAAGTGGTGTGAGGAAGAGGGGGAGGAGGTGCCCTTTTATAAGGGAGGAGAGAGCCACCTTTGGAATAACTAAAACTCTTATTTTATTATAAAGTCAAATTCGGTTTTTAAATAGCTCCAAATTGATTTATTTCAAATATAAGGTGTGTATCGGTCGAAATCCTCTAATAAAATAGAATTTAGAGAAGTTTAGGTTCCTATTTTAACCATATCATTTAGATTTAACATTAAGTTAGATAATTTTACTTTTACCGTGTCTTGTTGTGTTCTTACACTATAAGGTTAATAAACTTACTATAAAAAGACAAAATAACCCAAAGTTGTTTATTATTAATATATATAACCTTATCTAAGTCATTTAGCCGAACCTTAGATTTTTAAAAATAAAATAACAATTAATAATATAATATTTGTTTTAAAAACTATTTTATGTCAATTTTGACACTATTTGGTAATTAATTTTTTTGAAAATCATAACAGAATTATTAGTTCGAAAAAAGTTAATTAAATCAATACTAACATGTCATTTTAACCTATAAAATTAGTGTAATTCATATAAAGTCTTAAATTACATTTATTTGGGTATTTATAACATCAATTATGTCAATATTTCATTAATAAGATAATTACTGCATCATCGTTGTGTCATAAATAAATTAAATTATTTAATGTCAAAAAATTACAAATAAAATACCATTATTTAGGAAATATTTTTATCTTCTTCATGAATATTTATAGTCGAATATATCTTATGTATAACCCCATATTAGAAATGATTTACTTATTAAACTTTGATTTTAACTATTTTAACCCTTCTTTAAATAAATTAATAATAAATGTCCTAATCTAATCCATGTGGGCCTAAATGGTCATATTTTATTCCTAAGGTTGTTTTTGGTCGAATTAAACTTATCCAATAGAATTAGGAAATGTGTTAGGGTAATAATAATAACACTTTTACCCTTAATTACCCTATTTACTTTTAACTGTGGTTAAAAAAATTAAAAAGTTACTATTCACCAAAAATTATTTTCATCTCATTGAACCACATTTTAGTCCTTGATATTAATCGTGTCTCTCGGATTTTCGAAATTCTACTCACAGAAGCGGTAAAGTTATGTTTTATGAAAAATTCAGTTTTTTTAACTACCACTTAGTGGTTTCACTATTCATCAAAAATTGAAAGTTTTCAGAAAAATACTAAAATTTCACCCTAGGCTAATTTCGATATTCTAAATCCAAAAATGAAGTCCATTTTGAAAAATAAAATTTATAAAATTTCAAAAAGTGGTTATTACTATTCATAAAGGCTAGTTTTAATAATATTTTAATAGCATATCATTGTTTAGTGAAACTCGGTATTGCGTACGACGCAAGCTATCGAGGAAGGGCACGATTACGTGTAAAGCAAGCCAATCTAGTGTTGTGTGTAGTGAAAGATTCCTTTGATGATTTAAAAACAAAATATTTCTCATAAAAGTCTCGGGTGTTATAGGGATAAATACATGTGTGGAAAATATTCCCATTAAAAATAAAACAACTAAACTAACAATCAATTAACAAAGAAACCACTATTTGGTTCATGATAACAATGAAATACAAATAAACATTTCATTTATCAAAATATAAATAAAACCATCTATCATATTAGAAGACTAAAATATCAAAGTAAACAATGTAATAGAAAAATCAAAGACTCTAAATATTAATCCAAGCTCTAAACATGATGCAAGATCTAACTCCATAGTATCCCATGTATCATGAAGTATTACTAAATATGTGTGATACATTATCTTTTATTATATATTGATAATACAAATCTGTAAATGAAAAAAAGTGAAAAATTAATAATAAATCTCAGTATAATTTACCCAAATTACTTCCATACTAATCCTAATAGGATATAACAAGTTAGCCTAATATATAAATAAGTTTATATAAAATAATTTCTAAATCAGTTTATATTAGAACAAAAAAAATCCATAGTATAATAGTTTTCCCAAAAGTACAACATGTTTCTCGGAAAGCAACCAAATAATGTTCTCAAACCAATTCATAAATTCCATTTGGCATATCTCAATCTAATCCAAAAATCCACCCATCTACAAATGAATTCTTCATTATGACAGTTCAATTTTCATGAGTGAGTTCCCACCAATCTGCCATGCCTTTAAAAGGTAATTAGATCCCATGTACCATTTCACCATTGGTACCATACACAAGGTTATATTTCAACCAATCGTCATAATGAATCGTGAACACATGACGCCAATTATACCCAACAACCATCACACTATAATCATGGGAAAACCATTTAAAATTTGTAATCCATTTAAATTCCAAAAATCATTCAATTACAAAAAACATTTCAACAAAACATCCTTTTTATTGAAAACCTTTTTTTACATCGATAAAACCAAGAAATTGTATTGAAATTAACATTTTAAAATCATTTATCAAATCACATGTACAAAAATTTCACTATTCCACAAAAATACACAAACCATCACTAAATATAGATTCTATAGTACATTGCTAAATAAAACATAATGTATCTAATCTATTTGAAACTAATAATTCATTTTCTAAATAGTGGAGTAGAGAGTGAAGCCACCTACCTTGGTTTTTATGATGAAAAAAAGAATGACAGTCAAACTTCAATGAAATCGGGTTAAATATCCATGAACTAGCATTAGACCTCGCCCACTAACATAAAAAAATACTATTTGTAATCAACTATCCTAGATCTAACAACATAATATGTAGATCTAAGAATCACATAGAGATAGAGAAGTACAAAAACGAAAATTTACCCTGAACGAAAAAGAAAAATAACTTACCATGAGGATTTGGAATCAAAACACCAAGGGATTACATCAAATCACCTCTGGGTTGATGTTAGAAGCTTACATTATCATTTTT
The DNA here is from genome assembly GCA_963277665.1 of Viscum album. Classification (NCBI taxonomy): domain Eukaryota; kingdom Viridiplantae; phylum Streptophyta; class Magnoliopsida; order Santalales; family Viscaceae; genus Viscum; species Viscum album. The sequence goes on along the minus strand of OY728161.1, from coordinate 1,540,241,618 downwards.
AAGATAGAATGTTAAGATCAAGACACATGAAATGTAATATGATGAAGTTAGAGAAAAAAATGCGTGAGAACCATAATTTTTGGATAAAAAATTTAACTTTGCAATGGTTTGTCAGAGGATTAGTCAAACAATGCGCTGACCATGTTCAAGTTATAGACTCAAGGGTTGAAACTCACACAGTTGGATCACACATTTTCAAACTATGTGACAACCCTTCCAAATCTCACTTTCTAATAAAGCATGGTTTCTCATTGGCATCTTTATGGTTTGGAAAAAATGTTTGTATCTCGCACAACTTCCCTTTATCCCCTATCTCATTATTAATAGAAACATGTAGGTGTTTGATAATTTTCCCAAACCGTGCAAGTAATGACCCAATCATTTATGAATAAATTTCCCTTTATTTTAATGACTTTTGGATATAGAGAACACATTCACTTTTTTGTTATTATTGGGGTTGAATGACCATTATGTATCATTAATGTAGATTATATAGTCTTTTAGTAGTGATCACATAACTAATATAAATATATGGTTTTAAAAAATCCTTCCAAAAAAAAAGAGACGATGGCCTCAACCAGTAGACTCAGGGCATGCGAAGCTCAATTTTTGGAGCTCGGAATTGATGTAGCATTACTGGGATACGTTCTAAACCGATCCCAAGCTAAGCATAAACAAGTTAAGCTTAGAAAAAAATGACTATAAGTGGTGTTCAAGTTATTAGAGATTAATAACAAGGTGATGTTATACAAGCCGCTCTAAGAGTCTTTCACCATTACACACCTTACCCTTAGGTATTATGTGGGTGTTATAAGGGGTTATGTAAAAAGGTATTAGTTACTTATTCTGTAATCCCTTTAGATAAATAAAAGTCTTATTCCATCAATTACTTTATGAAAATAGACTTTCTTAAAAAATGAAAAATTTGATAAATTGATTTTTTTGGAAAACAATTGTTATTTCTAGAAATATAGACATTATTATGTTTTTATTAATAATATTATAAAAACAATTCTTAAAAATGATTATTATATTAGTTACTAATCTGTAAATTAGTAGATAATCAGTTTGATGAGAGTTATGTTGTTATACAATAAAATAGAAAGCATATTTTTAAAGAATTTATTTTATTGTATTTATGAATTTCTGATATAATTAATATTTTAATAAAATATTATTATCAAATTAATTTTATTAATAATAAATTATTATTTAATTTTTATAAAGTCCAATGAATTTTTTATTATGGTTTAAAAACAATTTTTTTCAAAACCCAACAATTTTCCATTAATGCCTGTTCTAATTTTAAAAGAGAAAATTCACATATATAGAGAATTATTTAGATAAAATGAATATTATTTTTGGAATCACGATTTCAAAATTATCCATTGGTTAATTTTTCAAAATTTTATGAGATAGTCGATTTTTGTGTAAAAATTAAATAATATATAAATATATTGTGTGTTTTATGACATTGTAATGACCCAATAGTGATGTAATAAATACCATAAATGAATATTATACCATAAACATGTTTTAAATTTAAAATAATTTGATTTTATATTTATTTTACTTATTTTATAATGCCTCAGTGAATCCTCCAAAATGGTTAACATATTTTATGATTTTAAGTTCATTTTTTAATAATTTACTCACATCAACATAAGAAAGGATAATATTTTAATATCATCACCCCATTTCCTTGTAATAAAATGTTTTCTACTCTTATTTGGAAAAAAATATATGAAAAATACATGGGAAGGTTTTTGGTTTTTAAATTTTAATTACATAGATTTCTAAACACTTATTTGCGAAATATTAATGAATTCCCATCTCATTTCCTATATAACAACACCCAGCATACCACATCTCTTAGATCAAAATCCTTGTAGAACGTCCCTACGCTATCCTCCCCTCTCTAGAATACCCCCAAGGAACCCGAGGAACTCAAGAATACCCTCTTCATGCCTTTGACATCACACACTCATGTAGGGATTTCCTTTCATTGTCATTTTTATCTAAGTTTCCTTTAATTTTTACACACTTTTATTTTCAAATAAAAATGATGATTTATATTTTTAAAACTTTCCCATACATCATTTATTATTTTTGAATTATGTTAGACCACTTTATCTATCATTAATCCCTCCTATATACACCTGTTACCATGCCAAAATTTCATAATAGTTATTTAATTCCTCCAATTTCTACATTTTCCTTTATTATATTACGCCTAGTATTTAAAAATTCATTATGATAGAACATGTACTTATATGACCACCTTTCATTCCATTTCATGTATATATTATTATATAATAATTTCTCTATCATCAATCATTTTTATGAATTTTTATGACAAAATGTTAGGCATCCAAATTTGCACCGTGATTTTCCACACCAAAATAATAGTGTAATGAATACCATTCCCAATTCCATATCAATGGTATTCAACATTATGCACATATACATGTTGATTATAGAATTTAATTAATGTATTCCACATTTCATTATTGTTTAATAAATTATGATGTTGAATGAATCCATGTTATATGATATATGTGGCACACTTAAGAACGATATTGAAATGATTACTTAGGGTGCACCTGGATAGCACTCCAATGCATTGGGTAATGTTTAGTATCATGATATGTAATGTTGGGAATAGGGTTTTCATGATTCTTTTTAGGAAACTTATCGACCATTTTGGGACATGGGTTACTTGATTTCTTTATGTTTATGATGTAGTGTTTTAAGTTGTTGGAAAATTCCCAAGTTATAATGATCATTCTATATCATTATTTTATGTTCATGTTTATATTATGATTTACTCATATGTTTATTTACTATAATGTATTTTATTCTTCATGTTAAGACTTTATTACTCCATTACTGGGCTTTGTAGATAACCATTTTATAATTTATTTCCTCATGTTATCCCATGTAATGCTACGTATGAAGCAATGTTGTGGTCATGAAAAATAAGTTTTCAATAATGATATTGTATTTTTATATCTTAAGTTGTCATGTAATGTTCAAAATCCAAAAATACACTAGACATATTGATATTATGGTTTGTATTAAGTTCATGTTTATGTAATAAATCATTTCTATATATAAAACAAATTTTTGGGTTGTTATAGTTGGTATCAAAGGATAGGTTTTTTTATTTCTTGGATTTGGATTAGAAAGCCATAATAAAAGAATTAAGGATAATACTAAGTATAAGAACAACATCCATAATTTTTTTTATTATAGAGTATGTGGTTTATAAAAAAAATATCCCTATCTAGATACAAAAATGTAGAGGTGGCTCTATCACAGATGCATGTAAGGGTAAAAACCAAAAACACTAATTTGAGCTAGACAAAAATGGATACAGGTGCACGAAAATGGGCCTTACAATACTCTTAGTTATTTACTCCCAGATGATTTGATTTCATAAATTCATAAGATTTTTATGAACCATTATTATGGGAGAAAGAAAAAAATCCCATAAGAATATAATTTGGGAAATATTTAACTCAGATTAAATCCTATAAATTCATATGTGAAGGAAAAAAAATTTAATTTAGAAGTTATTCATTTTTTAATTGGATTCCCCTTTATTTGGTTAATAGTTTAAAATACATATCAATAAATTTCCTTTTATTTTATCCAATGGATAGTTATAAGGGGAATTGGGCTATAAATTGATGCAAAGATCAGTGTGATGACTGTTCTAATGAGATCCCAATCTGATGGGACTGGGAATCACATACATTTTCATTAAAAACTCTTTGATAATTAATGTTTTGAATAGAAACATGGGTCAAGAGGAACGTCCAACCCCTCCTAAGAAAGAAAAATCCACAATCGAGAGATCCATGAGACAAAGGGATTGTACTTTCAATGGATCATCTGATCACAAAATCATTGAAAAATGAATTAACTCTATTGAGAAGATCTTCTTCATCCTTCAATGTCCTGAAAAAGGGAAGGTTATTTTGGCAGCTTATCGTATGGAAGGTGAATCTGATCAATGGTAGACATTGATAAAAAATACTAATCTTAAATAAGATATCAAGGCAATGGGACTGGTGGATTTGTGGAAACTGTTTTCTGATGAATATTTTCCATATACCCTCCATCTTAAGATGGAAAGAGATTTCCTTTCACTAAAAAATATGATGATGAATCTATTGGGGAATATAAGGAAAAATTCACAGGACATAAATGATACACAATTGGTTTTATCATTACACCCTATTTAAAGGTTAACCACTTATTTGGTGGGATAAAACCTAGCCTACGGAAAGCCCTGGTGATCCATGACTTTGACATATATGGGAATATTGTCTGATGTTCCCTCAAAGTTGAAATGGAGATCAGAGAATATCATGGTTATCATAGGGATAAAAAGAGGAAAGTTGACTTTAATTGTAGATGTATGAGGTATAAATCTGACGTTTCTAATAAATTCAAGCTTCCCACCTCCAAAAGGTAGAAAGAAAATCACCATAGAAATTTCATAAAGGGGTTTAGGAAATTCTTAAGGTACAGAAAGGAAGGAAACCTAGCCAAAAATTTCTTGTAAGAAAAAACCCACTACAGCAACAGAGGAAAGGAATGCTCCATTCGACCCTCAACACGTTTTTCATTTAGATAACTTCAAAGTACCATGGAACTTTGCGAAACTATTCCCCAAGCTAAGGGTTTTTGGAGGCAACTAACCACATCCAAGGGAGCAAGGGAGAGATTTTTCCATCACTACCATCGAAGAGAATCCTGAAAATGAAGTGGTTAAAGGTACTCTAGTTATTCATTAAATAATAGAGAATGTACTTATTGATTATTTTTCTACACATTATATTAAATCTCAAATGTTTAGTTGAACAATACAAATGTCACCAAAAAAAGTGGGATTTGAGATTTTAGTGAAAACAAAAAATGATGAAATTATTTCATCCCATGAATATAACTCCTCCCTTATCACAATTTGTGGATTAAAATTCTTGGTTAACCTTGTCATACTTACCTTGGTGGAATTTGAAGCAATTATAGGAATTTATTCACATTCCATATATAGAACCAACATAAATTTTAGCGAGAGGGAAATCACTCTCCATATGGTGAATAGACCCCTGATTCTATACAAGTGATAGGAGGATAATGAATATTATTTAGAAACATTATCTCAAACAAGGATATTACTTCCATATGGGAATTCATATCCTTCTCAGATTTTTTAGTCTATTGATGTAACCATCATTGAAGAGATTCTTATTATGAGTGAATTTGCTGATTCGATTCCAGAGAAATTTTTTGATCTTCTTAGAAGAAGCGGTGTTGAATTCATGATTGATCTTATACCTAAGGTAGATCCAATATCCCAGAATCCATATATAATGGAAATTGTGGAGATTGAGTTGATAAAGAAAAAACTACAGAATAATCTGGATAAAGGGTTTATATACCAAATTGCTTCACTTTGTGGTGAACCAATCATATTCTTCATGAAAAATAATGGGTCAATGCACATTTTCAGCGATTTTCATGGGATCAACAAAACCAGGATAAAAAACAAGAGTCCTTTTCTATGAATTGATGACTTTTTCAATCAGATACATGGGGCACAATAATTCCCCAAGGTGGATCTACGGTTTTGATATTACCATGTAAGGGGGAATAAAGAGGATATTCCCATGGCTGTTTTTCAAACAGGGTATTGGCACTATGAATTCACTATAATGCCTTTCAGACTCACTAAGGCTCTATCAATCTTCATGGAGTTAATTAATATAGTCATTGGATATTATCTCGAAAAATATATAGTAGACTTTATAGACTATATTATAATATACTTCAATACCTATGATGTGCATGAAGAGAATCAAAGAACTACACTAGAGACCTTGTGAAAAGAGATCCTCTATAAGAATTACAACATGTGGGAGTTCTGGTTGAAGAAGTATCATTCTTGGGGAATATCTCACAAGAAATGTGATATTTGTAGATCCTTCTAAAAGAAAATAAATTGAGGGATGTATGAGGCCAACATCTATGATGGATATTCGTATCTTCCTGTGTTTAACAAGCTATTATCACCTATTTGTGAGAAATTACTCACGATTTTCAAACCCTCTTACCCAGATAACTCAGAAGGGAGTCACGTTTTCATTGAATGAAGAATATGAAGAAAGAATACTAGAGTTAAGGAAGAGGCTTATCATTTCCCTTGTGCTAACAACTTCCCACAAGTGGGGAGCTTTTTGTAATCTTCAGCGATGATTCAAAGAATGTATTGGGTTGTTTTTTGATGAAAAATAAAAAACTCACCACCTTTGACTCAAGTTAGTTTAATTTTGTGAGAAAAACTATCCATCACATGATCTGGAGTTGGAAGTTGTGATAATTGCATTGAAAATATGGTTGTGTTATATCATTGGAGAAAGTGTGAAATATATAAGGATTAAAAAATTCTCAAATATATATTAACACATATTGAGATGAACTTTTTCCAATGACTATGGTTTGAGACCATCAAGGATTACGACTGCTCAACCAATTACCACCCTGTGAAAGTGAAAAAGGTGGAGGATTCTCTAAGTAGAAAGGACCCATCGATTCTATCATTAATGAGAATTGAAATGGATCCAATATTATTATATTAAGTGCAGATGGACATGAGAATCATAAGTACGGTAACATCATCAATCCTTTCACAAATGATTGTTCAGCTGTCTCTTTTTGAAATTTTATAGGTTGGTCAAAAAGATGTTGTGTGAATTCAGAAGAAAGTGGAAGATATCAAAAAACAGAAATCCCCAGATTTCAATGTCAATAGAGATGAAATTTTGAGATTTGTTTCAAGAATATGTGTTCTATAAAATTTGGAGTTAAAGAAATAACTTTTGAATGATGCACATATATTTGTTTTATCCATTGTCCCAAGAAACACAAAGATGTATCAGGATCTTCAATAGAATTATTTGTGGGATAACATGAAGAAAGAGATCGCTAAATATTCATAAATGTTCATGGTATGGAAGAAAGTGAAGGCTTAAACACATAAATCTAAGGGGATGATGCAACTATTATCCATACCAACATGGAAATTATAGAACATCACTATATAAATTGTCACCATACTTCAAGAGACATCCAATAGAAATAATGATATCTGGGTTGTGGTGTATCATCTTACAAAGACATCACACTTCATTGCGATTTGAAAAGATTTCTCATTGGATCATCAGGAACAAATATAGATTAAATAAGTGGTAAGGTTTCATGGTGTACCAATATCTATTGTATCCGATCAAGATCCATGATTCACCTATAAGTTCTAGCAGATTCTCCAAAACATTCGGAATACTGAGATGAACATCAGTATGACTTATGATCCTTATACTAATGGAAAATGTGAGAGGACAATCCAAAAACTTGGATAATTGTTGATATAATCCTCAATGGACTTCAAAATATGATAGGATGAACATCTTCCTCTGGATGAGTTCTCTTACAACAATAGTTTCCACTCAATTATTCAAATGTACCATTATGAATCCATTTATAGGAAGAAGTTCATAACTGTAGAATGTTGGGATGAATTTGGGTTGTGAAAACTTCTATGTCCATAAATGTTCTATGAAAAGATAGAGAAGGTAAAGACCATCTAGAAGGACATCAATGTAGCCCCGAGTTTACAAAAGAGCTATACTTATAACCATCAATGAGACATAGATTTTGATGTTGAAGATATTCTTTTCCTCTGAATATCACCATGGAAAAGAATTATAAGATTTGGGAATAAGGGAAAGCTTAGTTCATGGTAAATCGGCCCTTTTGAGATCCTTGATTGCATCAGATTAGGGGCATATAAACATGAAATCTAACAAAACTTGTCTCAAGTACATGATGTATTCCATGTATCACTATAAAGGAAGTAAATAACTGACCCATGAAATGTACTCAATCCAGATGTGGTACCATTGGATAATGAACATTCCTATGAGGAGAATCTGGTGATGATCTTATATTGTAGGGAAATTTTTCTACAAAATAACATAATTCCATGTGTTAAAGTGTTGTTGAGAAACCACTTGTTTTAATAAGAAAAATGGGAACTGGGGGAAGTGATGAGGCAAAGATACCTCATCTGTTTTAGGATGGGAAATAAATTCATGGTTCAAATTTGTTAAGGTGGTATTGTTGTAACAACCTAATAATTTATGAATAAAATTCCATATATTTTAATGCCTTTTGGATATAGAAAACACATTTACTTTTATTATTATTATTAATGGGTAAAAATGACCATTAAGTAACATTACCGTTGATAATATTTCCATTGAATAGTTATCACACAACGAATATAAATATAATGTTTTTACAAATCCTTTCGACAAAGACAATGGAGATGATGATCTCATCCACTATACTTGGGTCATACAAAGCTCATTTTTCGGATCCCAGAATGGAGGTAGCATCCTTGGGCTTCACTCTTGACCAAGCCCATGTCATTCTTCAACATATTAAGATTGAACATGAATTCCTATGGGAGAAGTTATAGATAATAGATATTACCATTTGGGTGATGTTATCGGAATCACCCCACGAGTTTGTGACCATCGCACACCTTACCCTTAGGTCTTATATGGGTGTTATAATGGATTTTGTGGTAATGTATTAGTCACTTATTTTGTAATCCCTTTCGATAAATAATGTTCATATTCCATCAATTCCCTTGTGGGAATAGTATTTCTTACAAAAATGAAAAACATGATAAATAGACTTTTCGGGTAAAAATGGAACTTTTGAAAAATATAGGCATTATTTTGTTTTTATTAATAATATTATAAAAAAATTATTATATATGATGAATATATCAGTTCATTATCTGTAAATGACTAGGTAATTAGTTTGATTAGAGTAATATTTTACAGGATATATGAAAAATTGTATTTTTAAAGAACATATTTTAAGGAATTAATAAATTTTTGAAAAAACTAATATATTAATAAAATATTATTGTCACGACCCTTCCTCAAAAACCGTGTCGTGACTACCCCAAGCCCTCCTTCCATAGGCCAGGGGCTGGCGACTAGCACGAAAGGCATAAATCCCGATAAAAGTTGAAGGCATTGCCTTTAAAAGTAAACAAACACCACAGAGTAAGCAAGATGAAGTAAACACTAAGTAAACTGGGTCCAACTGTAAGTGATGGAAAGTAAATGGGATAGAATAAAAACCCAGCTAAAGTAAAGTACAACTGAAAAGAAAGTACAACAACTGAAAAGTAAAGCAGCAATGTCGAGCCGTCAGCTAGAAATTCCAACTGAAGGGTGGGTACAGATAGCCTCCTCGGTTCCTAGGGTCCATCCATCTGCTCTGTGTATGTCCCGCCCAGTGGTCCACCTCCAGGTACCGACTTACTCCCTAAGCCTCAACCACGATCAGCGATTTCCATCGTCTCTATCCAACACAACGTAGTGCGGGCATAGCCCGTGCATGGGTGAGTATATGCTACTCAGTAGGGACCCTGAGACCCTGAAGGTCTCCCAGAATCCACAAAGGATAAACCACAAAGGAAAGATACAATCACGAAGTAACAACCAACTCTACTTAGGTACATGCCCATACATATATCAAAGTTATCAATTCCAGTTCGGCTCCATAATCCGAGCCCAAGTATGATCACGTCCACACAGGATAGTGCAACCCAATCCACACAGGATAACACAACCAAATCCACATAGGAAAGCAAGTCAATCATATAGAAGATATTGACTGAAAATTCAAGACTCAACTCACACAGGTATACATCATTTGTAAAGAAAAAGGAGATGATTAGATGTAGTTGTCGATTCATCTAGATGGGACCCACATAGGATAATAGAGCAGCTAAGCTGTCGGACCCACGTAGGATACTAGTCCAGCTACTCCGTCGGACCCACGTAGGATACTACAACAGAGGTAAACACTGTCGGACTGACGTAGGATATAATTACAGTAGTTATCACCACCGAACCCACGAATGATTCTAGTACGGTTGTCGTCGTCGTCGAACCCACGGAGGATTCCAGTACGAAAGTCTTCACCGTCGAACCCACTGAGGATTCCAGTACGGTTTTCATCATCATTGAACCCACGGAGGATTCTAGTATGAAAGTCTTCACTGTCGAACCCACGGAGGATTCTAGTACAGTTGTCGTTGTCGTCGAACCCACGGAGGATTCCAGTACGAAAGTCTTCACTGTCGAACCCACGGAGGATTCTAGTACGAAAGTATTCACCGTCGAACCCATGAAGGATTCCGGTATGGTTGTCATCGTCGTCAAACCCATAGAGGATTTCAGTGCAGTCGTCGTCACAGTCGAACCCATAGAAGATTTCAGTGCAGTAGTCGTCATAGTAGAACCCACAGAGGATTTCAGTGTAGTAGTCGTCGCAGTCAGCTGTAGGGTTCCCGTACACAGCAAGCTCGTTTCCGGGAGGGTCCGCTCCTCGATCTAATGGGGTTGATACATCAATTGAAACGTAGTCCAGAGTTGATTTATCCCAAAGTTCCATCTTGTTGATATGAACTAAACACGATAGATGGCGCGTCAATCGGACGCCCAGTCTGAGAGTTATTGGATTTTTCGTCTCAAGGGCCTGGTTGGTTTTTAAGTCAAAACAAACCCGATCATACTCCAACTATGTCCAAACCTTGGGTGGAGCAAGCCAAATGGTCTGTCTCACTAAGAGGAATCCAACAAAGTCGACGGCACATCAATCAGACGTCCGGAGCTCGAAAAAGACAATAACTCTCAGACCGGGCGTCCGATTGACGCACCGTTTATCGTGTTGAGTTCCTATCAACAAGAAGGAACTTTGGGATACATAAACTCTAGACTACATGTTAGTTTATGTGTCAAACCCCTTGGAACATGGAGCGGACCCTCCCAGAAACGAGCTAGCTGTGTGTGGGAACCCTAGAGGTGTCGGCGACGACTACTGCACTGAAATCCTCTGTGGGTTCTACTACGACGAATACTGCACTGAAATCCTCTGTGGATTCGACTGCAATGACGACTGCACTGAAATCCTCCATGTGTTCGATGACGACGACAACCATACTGGAATCCTCAATGGGTTCGACGATGAAGACTTTCGTACGGGAATCCTCCGTGTGTTTGACGGTGAAGACTTTCGTACTGGAATCCTCCGTGGGTTTGATGACGACGACAACCGTACTGGAATCCTCCATGGGTTCAACGGTGAAGTATTTTGTACTAGAATCCTCCATGGGTTCGGCGGTGAAGACATTCGTACTGGAATCCTCCATGGGTTCGACGACGATGACAACCATACTGGAATCCTTCATGGGTTCAGCAGTGATTACTACTGTACTTATATCCTACATGGGTCCGATAGTATTGACCTCTATTGTAGTATGCTACGTGGGTCTGACAGAGTAGCTGGACTAGTACCCTACATGGGTCTGACAGCTTAGTTGGTCTAGTATCCTACGTGGGTCACTTCTAGAAGAATCTGTAACTACATCTGATCATCTCCTTTTGCTTTACAAATGATGTATACCTGTGTGAGATGAGTCTTGAGTTTTCAATCAATATATTCAATATGATTGACTTGCTTTCCTATGTTGATTTGGTTGTGTTATTCTGTGTGGATTGGGTTTCACTATCCTATGTGGACGTGATCGAACTTGGGCTCGGATGATGGAGCCAAACTGGAATAGATGACTTGGGTATATGTATGGAAATGTACCTAAGTAGGGTTGGTTGTTACTTCGTGATTGTATCTTTCCTTTGTGGATTATCCTTTGTGGATTCTAGGAGACCTTCGGGGTCTTGGGGTCCCTTCTAAGTAGTGTATACTCACCCCTACATGGGCTATGCCTGCACTACGTTGCGTTGGATGCAGACGACGGACATCGCTGATCGTGGTTGAGGCTTGTGGAAAAGTCGGTACCTGGAGGTGGACCACTGGGCAAGACGTACACGGAGCAGACGGCTTGAACCGAGGAGCTGAGGAGGCTATCTGTACCCACCCTTCAGGTGGGATTTCTAGTGGACAGCTAGGCGTTGCTGCTTTACTTTTCAGCTACTGTACTTTCTTTTCATTTTTACTTTACATCAGTTGGGTTTTTATTCTGGCCCATTTACATTCCAACACTTACACTTGTACCGAGTTTACTTAGTGTATACATCAACTTTCTTACTCTGTGGTGTTTGTTTACTTTATAAATTAAATGCAATCCCCTTTTATCAGGATTTACGCCTTTGGTGCTAGTCGCCAACCCCTGGCCTATCGAGGGCGGGCTTGGGGTAGTCACGACATGGGTCCCGAGGATGGGTCGTGACAAATTGGTATCAGAGGACTTCGGTTCTACCGCGGAACTTAGGACTCTGATCTTTCATCTATGTGAAGCAATAGTGTTAAGGGTATTGAGTGAGGTTATCAGTCTAGGGAGTCCTATGTTGGTGCGGTGGCCGACGTATTCATACACCAGGACCCTGAATTCTAATTTCTGACTTAGTGCACGAAAACATTGATTGCATGTTTGTTTCAAAGTTTATTTTGTGATTAATTTGTGCCAGCTAACCAGGTATACTATTTTGACCGTGGCACACCTGTTTCTTTTCAGGATGGCCCCACGATGGCAGCCAGCTAGGGTTCCGAGCTTTGTGCGATACGACAGCCCACCGAGCGATGAGGCCTCGGTGCCGGGCCCTTTTTAAACAGAGGCACCAGCGGTACCTCTACCCGCCGAGCCACCGATGCCACCAGTCCCGGCCTCTGAGAGTGCACGTCTCCTTCGTGCAATGCATGAGTTCCAGCGTCAGAGACTGCCCAGGTTCCACGGGGAGATGGACCCTCAGGTAGGCGAGGATTGGCTGGAGGTTGTAGTTCTAGTTTTTAGGTTAGTGGGGACACCGGTTGACCTCATGGTGATCCTTACAGTGAGCCTCCTGCACGCAACAGCAGGCAGATGTTGGAGCTTGATGCTCTATGTGCACAACGAGGTATCTCTCCTCTAGACGGACTTTGAGAGCCTCTTCTGCTCAGAGTTCATCCTAGCCACCCTCCGTGGGGTGCACATTCAGGAGTTGCTACAACTGCGGAAGGGCAGCATGACCGTGGCCTAGTACTCGGTGAGGTTTACTGATCTCTCGCGCAACTCCATAGATTTGGTATGGGACCCGTTATTCTGGGCCCAGACCTTCTAGCATGGACTGAGGCATGAGATCAGGGCTTCAATGATCTCCCTCAACATTCCGACAAAGGCAGGGGTATGGAGAGATCCCTTCTAGTGAAGAGTTTTCTCACCGAGCAGTCACCAGCGGTGAGACCCCCTTTAGGACGACCTGTCGCAAAGCCTTCTGCAGCTGGCAGTAGACAGATGAAACAGAGGTCCAAACAGGCCAGACCATCAGAAAAGCAATCTAAGGATGCAGATTTAGTTGTGCGGGGCACACGAAGGAGAGCCAGATAGACGAGGAGCAGGCTGTGCTATGCATGCAGCGGGCAGGGTCACATGGCACGAGTCTACCCGACTCGTCCTGCTGATGAGCAGCAGGCAGTAGAGGGACCTCCCAGGAAGAGGTTCGACCATGGTGGTCTACAGGGCGCAGGTGGATGAGGTAGAAGAGCTGGCCGAGCATCGGGTGGTGGGCGATGCTTTGAGGCCCCACCAACACAACCACCTGGAAGACCACCCCGACCACAAGGAACAGGTGGACAGGGGAGAGCTCAGCTATAGGTAATTGAGGCTTACTACCATGAGGCTCCAAGATCATATGGACAAGAGTGGGACTTGCTCAAGACATGGGGACTTTTGTTCATGTTTCTTCTAGCTTTTTTGATGTTATGTGTCTTTGTACCTTGAGCTACAGTAATAAAAGACACTTGTTCTTGTGACTTTTGTACCCTGTCCTTTTTATGTAGTTGATACTAAGAGGTTCCGGTTTAAAACTTTTGACATGACCTTCACTTTTGAGATACCTACTGGAGGAGACCGAGTGCTACACACTGATGCCGACAGTGTGACTCAGCCCTTGGAGGTGAGAGTAAAAGTTGGATCTCTTGGAAGTAGTGTCGAGGCCTTATGACGTCATCCTTGGTATGGATTAGTATCATTCATGCCGGGATTGACTGTATTAGGAAAAGAATGTGGGTCATCCAGGGGATGAGACCAGATTTCTCTTATCTGCAAAGAAGAGATCTTAGCAGCTCTTGTAGTTTAGAGAAAGTCCATGTCATCCAAGAGTGGATGAAGACAGCTCAGAGCCGACATAAGACTTATACTGACAGGAGGCAGAGACCACTAGAGTTTGAGGATGGCGACCATGTTTTCTTACGGGTCTCACCTCGACGTGGATTAATGACTATTGGCCAGGGTGGAAAGTTGTCTCCTCACTTCATCAGACCCTTCTGGGTCCTCAATAGGGTAGGTGAGTTGGTTTACCGCTAGAACCATCCACCTCAGTTTCACCAGGTGCACGACGACTTCTACATATCTCAACTGAGGAGATACGTGCTTGAACTGATGCATATCATCGACCATGGGGAGATGGACAATGATCATGGGGTTACTTTTGCGGAGGTCCTGGTGGTGATCGAGGATCGACAGGAGTGAGTCCTACGTGGGCGGTAGATTCCTCTCGTACACATCAGGTGGCAGCACGGGAACCACCAAGAGAGCACTTGGGAGAAGAAGTCTCAGATGCGTGCTCAGTACCCTCTTTTTTTCCCCTAGTTTGTGATGTAACTTTACAGGGACCTAAAGACCTGAGGTGGGAGTAATGTAAATACCCTTAAATTTCAAGGGAATTTTTTTTCCTTAATTTCCTTTGGGATTTTACGAGTACGCAGTTTCTGACGGAACCTAATTCCGAGGCCTGGTGTGCCTGGAATCAATTTCTGATGTTTAGCTCAGGTACATTTAGTGAACGAACGAGCAGGTTTTCTAAAATTTTAAACCAGTGCTCGAAATCGAAATCCATGGGCACCCATGAAACCGCATCGCCTTTTTTTCTTAGGAACACCTATTCTGGAGTTGCATTTTTCTCGGGTGAGGTTATTAAATAAATGGGTTAACTGTTGAGTGAAATAAAAATTTTTGTTACAAAATTTATTCCTAATTTATGTACATATAACCTATGCATGGAAGTTGGAGTGGGACCCATTACATCCTAACTCCACTTGGGGCCCACACAAGCCCTGCCCCTTTATTTCCATTTAAACTCTCTCTCATTCATTTAATTTGTAACTCACCCACACCCCAAATTTAATGACAAGTAATTCATCAAAATTATATTTATTTTTAAACGCTCTTCAATTATGTCAATTAATTGAATGAGATCTTTTGATTTTCAAATATAATGTAGGCATGCGGGTGTATTAATAAAATAAGGCAATGTCTTATTTTATTGGGGGTTGATTTGTTGTGCAAGAAGGATTGGGGAGAGTATTCTTGAGCCTTGAAGAACGCGAAGAATGCCGAGTCTACAACGAAGAACTCCGTCACCGCAAGAGGAGATCGATGTACTGTCTCCTGTCCTCTCTGCATCTGGTGAGAGACACCATCTTTAAACATTGATGACGCTTAAGGAGCCTCGTTTGGCGATGCCGTCTTCCACGAGGTCTTTTCCCGTGATGATCCTCGTTCGACGACTTCTTCATGGTAGGGGATTATTTTGAGAATGATATTCCTTCCCATGGTTGTTTCCTTCTAAACAAAGAACACGGAACAACTCAACATTGAGTTGATCCGTGAATGTTTCTTTTTAATTGCGGAATGGGAACATTGTATGCTACAACTCATTTAAGAGGTTGTGTATCTTTTTGATTCAATTTTATTTAAGTAAAATTGAATGTTTGTTCATTTTAAAATCCTATTTAAATCTTTACATTTGATAACACCGAAAGCGGAGGGTGCGGGCCCAACCAACACGGCCCGACAACCCTCCACAAATTGTTGTTAGTGCGCAGATTGACGGCGACTGTGAGATTGGATCGAAACGATGTTTGAAAGCCATCACCGTGAAGATCGGGTCCCAGGAGGATCACTGGTGAAGACGACAGGCGAAACGGACCACCGAAGTGAGTCTGGTGTTCTGCAGAAGGAGGCGCCGTCGACCGGCGGTAGTGGCACTCTTCCAGAGCAAATCACAGCGGCTCAGCTGCGGCGGTAGAGGGGAAACTGGAATGGCCGAAGCCGTTCCGGATTGGGCGGCATGGCTTATGTCGCGCCGGTTTCGTTCAACTGGGGGGTTGTAACCCCCCGCTCCTCGCTGGCCACGCGGGCCGTGCCCGTGCTGGGCTAATCGGCCACGCCAGCCAGACCGGTTGTGCTAGGCGGGACCGCCCGTGCCAGGCCGGGCCGCCCACGCGAGGCCGGACCACCATGCCGGGCTGGGCTGTGCCAGCGGGGCCGGGCCACATGGCCAGCAAGGAGCGGGGGGTTACAACCACCCGGATGAACGAAACCAGCACGGAAAAAGATGCACCGCCCAATATGGAAGGGCTTCAGCCGTTCCGGTTCTCCCTCCCCCATCGTGGCTCAGTGGCGATGGTTTTCTACGGAAGCGTGCCATCGCTGCCTTCTACGGACCACCAGACGCACTTCGGTGGTCCGTTTCGCCTGCCGTCTTCGCCAGCGGTCCTCCCGGGACCTGATCTTCACTGCGACGACTTTCAAATGTCATTGTGGTCCCGTCTCACCATCACCGTCAATCCGCGCACCAAAATAAATCTGTGGAGGGTTGTCGGGCTGTGTTGGTTCGGCCCTCACCCTCCGCATTAGGTGTTATCAAATGGGAAGATTTAAATAGGATTTTAAAATGAACAAACATTCAATTATACTTAAATAAAATTGAATAAGAAAGATACAAAACCACTAAAATGAGTTGTAGCATACAATGTTCCAATTCCGCAATTAAAAAGAAACATTCATGGATCAACACAATATTTAGTTGTTCCATGTTCTTTTTTTAAAAGGAAACAACCATGGGAAGGAATATCATTCTCAAAATAATCCCCTACCTCAAATAAGTCGTCGAACGAGGATCGTCATGGGAAAAGACGTCACGGAAGACGGCGTCACAGAACGAGGATCCTTAAGAGTCATCAGTGTCTGAAGAAGGCATCTCTCACTGGCTGCCGAGAGGAAAGGAGATGGTACAATGATCTCCTCTTTCGGTGACAGAGTTCATCGTCGTAGACTCGACATTCTTCGTGTTCTTCAACGAGGAAGAAGACGTTATTCAAGGCTCAAGAATACTCTCCCCAATCCTTCTTTCACAACAAATCAACCACCAATAAAATAAGACATTTCCTTATTTTATTAATATACAAGCATGCCAACATTAAATTTAAAAATCAAAAGATCTCATTCAATTAATTGACTTAATTGAAGAGCGTTTAACAATCAAATTAATTTTTATGTTTGACATGTCATTAAATTTCGGGTGTGGGTGAGTTATAAATTAAATGCACGAGAGAGAGTTTACATGGAAATGAAGGGGCGGGGCTTGTGTTGGACCCACTTCACTAATATCCAACCTAGTGGAGTTTAGATGTAGTGGGTCCCACTCCAACGTCCATGCATAAGATATATGTACTTAGAATCGAAATAAAATTTATAGCACAAATTTTTCATTCACTCAATAGTTCACCCATTTATTTAATAGACTCACCAGAGAAAAATGAAACTCGAGAAAAGGTGTTCCTAAGAAAAAACCGGAACTATTGTTACATCGGTGCCCTCAGATTTCGATTCCGAGCACTGGTTCAAAAGTTAGGAAAACCCATTCATTCGTTCACTGAACATACCCGAGCTAAACCTCAGAAATTGATTCCGGGCACACTGGGCCTCAGAATCAGGTGCCGTCAGAAACTGTGTACTTGTAAAATCCCAAGGGAAATTAAGGAAAAAAATTTCCCTTTAAATTTACGAGTCTTTAAAATTGTTATCAAATTATTTTTATAAATAATATATTAGTATATAATTTTTATAGAGTCAAATGTAATTTTTATGATGGTTTTAAAACTATTCTTGTCAAAACCTGTCAACTTTCAATAAATGTTGGTTCTCATTTTAAAAAAGAAAATTCACATATTTAGATAAAATAAATATTATGTTTTCTCTTAGGATTTCAAAATTATCCAATCATGAATTTTTATAATTTTCTGAGATAGTAAATTTTTTGGGTAAAATTAAAAAATATATAAATATATAGTGTGTTTTATGACATCATAATGATCCAATAGTGGAGTAATTAACAACATAAAAGGGATATTCGACCAACTATATGTTTTTAATTTAAAATAATGTTAATTAAGATTTATTATACCTATTTTATGATGATTTAGTGAATCCATCAAAATGTATATCATTTTTTATGTTTTTATGTTCATTTCTTTAATAATGTGACTCACCTCACATTAATCAAGGATAATATTTTACTTTATTAACCCCATTACCATATTATATATTATTTTACTCTACTCTTTGGAAAAAAACGTGGGAAAAAACCCTAGTATAGTTTGTGGTTTTGAATATTAAATTATATAGATTCCAAAACCTATATTTGTGATATATTAAAGAATTCTCCTCTCATTTCATTATAAACCCACACAAGATCCCACTTATCATCACTCAAAATCCTTGGATAAATTCCCTAATTCTTTCTAAAGTATTTAAAATCCCCCCACGGCTTCCCAAGCTCTCATTAAACCCCTCTCCAAGCTTTTTAAGTCACGCACTAAAGTAATGGTTTCCTTCCTTTCTCATTTTTTCCAAGTTTACTTATATTGTTACACCATTTTATTTTCAATTAAAATTATGGGGTATGTTCTAAAACCTCCCCCATTATTCCCTTATTATATTTCTATTCTGAGATACCCCTTTATCTTTCATTAATCTCTCTTATATAAACCCTTTTCAATGCCAAAATTTCATAAGAGTTATTTCAATCCTCCATTCCTTCAAGTTTCTTTATTTTGTTACGACTTATATTTACAGATTACATATATTGGAACATGTATTTATATGACCTAATTACTATCCATTTAATTTATATATAATTATAGACCCCATTCTATCTCATCAACCATTTTTATGAATTTTTATGATGCACCATTTGGTTACTGAAATTGCACCGTGATTTTCCATGCCAAAAATCATCATGTAGTAAATTCAATGAGCATTTTTCTATCAAGGGTATTCACATTTATGAACATTAAATTATTTATTTTATACTTTCTTGTATTAATTCCACATTCCTTTTTTATGTAATAAATTATTATGTTAAATTAATCAAAGTTATATGACCTATGTGGCCCCCTTAAGCATGAGATTGAAATGATTATGAACGGTGCACCCTGATAGTGATCCAATACAATTGGTAATGTTTAGTATGATGATACTTCATTCTAGGATATTGGTTTACATGATTACCTATAGGAAACTTTTCCACTATGTTGGGGCAGGGGTTACATGATTCCTTTATGTTTATAGTGCAGTATTTTATGTTTTTGGTACATTTCCATGTTATGATGATCATGCTATATCCTTTCTTTATGTTGGTGTTTCTCTTATGCTCCATTAACATATCTATTTACTAATATGAATTACATTATTCATTTTATTGATTTCTTAATCCCTTATTGAGAGTTATAGCTCACCCTTTTCTTATGTATGTCCTTAGGTTATCACGTGCAATGCTAAGTATGATGTAATGTCGTGGTCATGTAAAAGACCGCTCTAATAAATCTATTCCATTTTTGTTATATATAATATCATGTAATGTTCTTACTCCCCAAATACACTAGACCAATCCGTCTTATGGGTTGTATAATGTTAATATTTATTTAATAAATCATTTATAAATATTAAATAATGGATAGGGTTGTTATAGTGCACCAACCATGAACCTATAGAAAATCCACAGAACACTCCAAAATTTCTTAAAACATTCCAAAAAATCACCCATATACTTTAAATACATAACAAATCATAAATAAATTGTTAATTACAATATACTATGATTGGTATATAATTTCTCAATTATTATTAGTGAAAAATGGTGTTTTTTAAAATAATGAGTAAAATTTTTATATTATCATTATACTTGTTTTTTATAATTATTTATATAATATATTACATTAAATTTAATTACCATAGTAATCCATGATATATATTTCATTCATTTTAAAATAAAATGTTAAACCAAACCAAAAAAGAATATATCATAAATAATAGATGATTACGTAGTGATTTTGTGGTAATTTTTTTATAATAGAAGAATAATGATCTTATATGGTGTTTATATTTGTAATATATTATAATTTTAATGATTTATAAGAATATGATAACCTATATGATTTTATTTAATAGTATGAATAAATAAATATTTTCTCTTAGAATGCTCTTTTAGATTGTTGAATTTACCATGATTATTTACGGATCATATTATTAACGGGTCATATAATATTTCTATCGTAAATCATAATAATTAAGTGAAAATGATATTTATCCATTAATCCCATTATAATGACCATTAATGTAAGAACATGATAAAAACTAAAATGAAATTAATCATTCCATAGAGGCGGTATTCTACAAATATGCATGGTAGTGGATTTCATTTTACAAAGAATGTAGAAAAAGAATAATAATGACTATAATATAATATGATAAAATATTTAATAAAAATCATAATTATATGTTATTTTCAAAATATTTACTATCCTTGCATGGTAGTAATGGAAAACAAAACAGGTTGCATCATTTAAGTGGTAGTCCTCCCAATACATAAATGATGATTTTATTCTAATGGAATGGGTAAATGTGGTTAATGATTATAAAATCATCATCAAAACATAATAGTATAAAAATTATACTTATTATATAGTTTATATGTGGTTTATTTTAATTTTTAAGAATAAATACAATGATGAAATAGGAATGATAATGGAGTGGTTGGAAATTTTTATATCACATGTTAGATCGTCTCCTTTCAAATGGAGGTAATAAAATTAAGGTAAGGATGTTAAAGAACTAAAAAACTGTTTTTAAGGATTATATGAATCATTATGTGAGTGTTATGTAATGTTTAATAGGAAGTAACTTTTTTGGGGTGTGAGGTAATGTGATGAGAAGAGTTCCCCTCTTAAAATTGAAAGTGATGATATTTTACATAAATGTCCAATAATTTTTATTAATAGGAAGTAAATATCATTGGAATTTTATCTACATTCTGTAATTAATGTAGAGAGTAAGGGATAAGTTCAGTAAAGGCATTTACCATCCATTCATTTACATTTTGTAGACATGTTTGTGGCATTTCCCAATTGGGTAAACTATTTACCCCCTTTTTTCTTTTTATAGTTGTAACTAGTTTTTATCATGGTTATTTATCCATTAATATAAAAAATAAATTGGTTCTAATTAAATAATATTAATTTTATAATTTAAAGTTTGAACTTAATTTTACTAATAAACTTTTTCTAAAATTATAAAATGTAAATTTCAAAATACTAAATGTATAATGAATTAAAAATTGTTTTTTTAAATATATCATATTTTATAAAATGTAAAATATGGTTATATATATTAAAAGTAAAAATTTTAAAAATTTAAATCAACTTAAATAGTACATAATTTTTGAACAAAATGATCTTATAAATTTCCAAATCATTCTTATATACAAATAATACCATAAAAGTCCTGACAATTGTTAATATAGAATATTATATTATCCACCTTAAAAAATCAATCTAGAAAAAAAAATCCCTATATAATATTTTTATGATGAATCTAAATATGATATATATTTTTTCATATTCAAATGTTACAATTTATAATTTTAGTTATTTTATTATAAATATAAATAAAACCCATTTTATAAAGAATATTTTTAGAATTCTAGCCACACTTATTCATATTTATTTTCAATTTACTAAATTAAATTGTATTAAAAAATTGTAAATTATATCATAAATTAATAATTACTTAATTGAAATATAAATTCCTATCATATAAATATATTATTTTTTTAGAAAAATACAATTTTAATTAAAATAGATCTTATTTGGGGTGTTACCTATATAAATATAACTTCATTATGAATAAAAGTAACCGATTATAATCCTTAGACATATATTTTATAATAAATTTAAAAATATTACGAAAAGCTAATTTAATAGATTAGTTTTTATATTTTAAAAATATCATAACATCATTTTAGTTCAGTATAGTTTGAGGAGCAAGACATCAAATAATTTCATTAATTTATGAAAATATATTGTGAAATATTTAGCCATTATATTCTCCCCACTTAAATAAAAATTTTACTCATTATTTCAATTATTACTCATTGAATAATTTAGGTGGGATGATTCATAATATATTCATAATTTGTGACAAAATGTCATATTTATATGCTTATGTATTCTCTTAGGTCATATCATGTTTCTCATATTTCAACAAAAAACATTTTCCATTTATAATATATTATATCAATGTATGTATGTTCCCTAATAATATATTCTCCATAATATACTTTTATGAATTATATTTAAATATAAAATAAATTAAACCATATCGAAATAATATAATATTAAACAATGAGCTCTTATATTCATCCACAAGTTGATAAAGTCACATAATGGTGATTTTTTGCTACATCACAAAAATGAGATAAAATTTTCACAAAATACCATGAATCAATTATCAAAACCAAGGTCACAAATACGCTCAAACATTGTTTTTCAGAATCAATTAGGCCTTTATTTTACAAATATCAAGTGTATATTGAACCTAAATGTTTTCTATCCATCAATAATGTGTTCTTTAATATTTATCCCAAAAATTAAATCAATCCCATAAAATTAATTCTCACGGGTTTTTGTACCTTTCAATATATGTTTCAAAAACCTTAATAAAAAACCTAAAAATCCATATATTTTTAAATTAACCTACATACCTTTTAGAAGGAACCAAAATTTCTCTAATAATTTTCAGTCATTAACAAGGATAGAATATAGTATCAGAAAATAATTTCTATTGTTATATTAATAATACTAACTAAAACAAGACTAGAAAACTCACATTTTCTATAATAAAATATATATACGAAGATACCTGAGCATTTATATATTAAATTTATTTTCATTTTAGTACATAGTAGTATCAAGATCAAAATGATTATTATCTTTATTTATATTATCCCTTTTCAATAAAACAGTAAAATAATAAATAGTTATCAATAATTTTTTTTAAATGATCATATAAATAAAAAAATAAAAAAAATATGACACATAAAAAAAATTATTCTTATACATTGAAATATTCTATTTAACATAACATTCATAAAATTAGATTATCCTCTACTTCATATTCTAATCCTAAATATGAATTTCCCAAAACTATCTTGACCATTCTCATAATATTCTAAACCTGATGAAATGTATAAATATTCCTTAAAAATTCAACATACACTTTTTCCAAGAAATTACATATCAATTATGAAATATAACAACTAATTATTCTCTATGTTTCATCCTATGATATTCATGGTAACCTTACAATTAGTTTATTTGAAATTAATATATTAAAATACCTTATAAAGTATTATAATGATAAATAGAATTTAAGAAAAAAAAATACATCATAGTTTTTAAATAAGTGTGCATTTATGACATATTATCGTGCAGTGAGTGCAGATTGAGTTAATACCAAACATACCCTTTTCATTGTTATTACCCATATTTATATCTACTCTAGATCCAACCTACCCATAAAATATCTATATAGTTATTTTATTTCCAAGATAATAATAGAATCTATACTCCATAAAAAACATCATGATTTTATCCCATTCTTATAATTATTTCATATTTTTTATCTAATGGTATCTTATTCTAATATATAAATAACTTAAAATATTATGTATAACCAACTAAATATTTATCTTTAACTTTGATATTATGGTCAACCGTAACTTATTTTTCCTCAATTACAATTTTAACTATCAATTTATCTTCACATAATAGCATTATAACATTTAATGTTATATAAAACCTTATATGATACCGATGGAGGCACCCCATATGTAACATCCCAAAATTTATGGAAATAATATATTCAATGGCATATATGGTACATAACACTGAGCATAAGGAAACAATTGAATCTCATTTTTTAAATGTTACCATTATAACATTGCATTTAAATATGTGGGAATGAATAGTAATATTGAAATTATTAAAATTATAATGTTTATAAACATTTCTAAAGTATTAATTATTTTCTTTTAATAAGAAATCACATTTTTAGTAAGGTCATGTATTCTTCGAGAATACTTTTTTAACAAAATGGTTTTCTTGCATAATATGAGTGAAAATATAATTAATTATTGTAAAATTTATATAATAAAATTAACGAAATTTTTGAAATAATAATATCATGTTTTTTGGGTGAAATTATTTGATTTTTTGGAAAATGTTGTGTTTTCATTGATTAGTGAATTTTTTTTATTTTTCTACAAATCACATTTATTTTAATTAAATTAAACAATTTAAAATGGTAATTTCTTTAATATGGTTTCATGAAACACTAGAATAATTTAGTATTATTTAATTGAATAATTATTTTTAATTATCATTATATTTAATTTTATAATAAGTTTAATTTTTTTATTAAAAAACGATATTTTTTTGAAAACTATTCAAAAGTAAATAATATTTATCCCTTCCAATTTTTTTAAAAAACCCTTAATGTGGAATGTATTAAATGAAATTTATAGATTATATATCACTAAATATTAATTTTTATTGATACAATTATTCTAATTAGTCATGGTGTTAAAAAAGCATACTTTTCTTTAATGATACAATTCTTGAAAACCTTTATTTTCATCACATCTGGTGGTTTTCATTTAAATTTAATTTTAGAAATTACATGAATTGAATATGGTAAAGTGGACTAAATATAAATAATCTGAGGATCCATATTAATTAGTGTAGTCATTTTCTTTTTTTTAATAAAAATGATATCATGGAAAAAATGATTTTTTACAATATAGGTAAAATAATGAAAAATGTAAATGTTAAAAAGGTAAAATATTAAAATAAAAAAACATTAAATTGGAGGTTTATGTTTTTAAAAAATCCAAATAGACCTTAAGACATTAATTATCAATCTATTTTTTGTAATTAATTCCACTACAATGTTGTTGGATTTAAATGTAAAACAGTCCTTATTTAATCACTTAAAACCACCCCTCCAAAGTATAAATACAACTTCTAACCTATCCCATTCTCCTAAAAATTCGTGAATCAATCCAAATATCTTCCAAACCATCTCCTCCCAAATATCCCCACATCCATGTTCTACCATTATCACCAAAATAACAATTCCAATATCCTTAAGGGGTCCTTCAATGAGTTGATATTCAAGATGTATCTTTTTCAAATCACCTATCTTAATTTTATTTCATATTCCACCTTTTCCTAAACTCATTAATATAACAATACATTATACCTATAGAACCATTTTTATAATGTAATTTTATATTTATAATTTAAAATATTATTTCATTTCCATTTATTATCTACTCTTATTCAAATAAATGAAACCATGGTAAAAATTATGGCAGTTAAACATCTTAGTGGATAATTATTATTCATTTTTCAGTACCGACATAAAATATGGTCATAAAATTTTTATTATGGATATATAATATTATAATAAGTATATTAAAAATTATTTTATGTTATTTAAATATTACATAGACATAGTATTAAGTAAAATGAAACAAGTTCGCGGTGGTTGGAAAAACTTCCAAAATAAACTAGACATTTATCAATTAAATTTTATCAAATTAATAAACCTCATGTTATAAAAAAAATATTTAAGAATATTTATGTTTATTTAAGTTCATTAATACAATTTATTTCCAATTTTGAAGTATTATTTCCATTTGAACTGAAAATCCATAATTATTCACAAATGAACCAACCAAGAGACCATGAAACGAATGCATACAAAATAATTATAATAATAAAATATTATTAATGATGTATTTTTAACAAAAGGGTGCTAATATGTTATAAAAAGATCATATAAGGTATTATAAATATTAATAATGTTCTATAATAAATTAATATCATTATTTAATCCATTATGAAGGATATTTTTATATGTTTTAGTGAAATTTATTGTTAGGTAAGGTATTTCTAAACCTAAGTTCTATTCTTTGGGTCAGACTTTTACTTCAAGATTAAATCATTCTATGTTTTTCTAAGAAATGTTTTTTTGAATACTTTTTGTTGTATATAAATTTTTTTATGTACATTTATAGTTGATTCACAAAATATATTTGTTTGGTTAATTCTCATTTCATTGATATTCTATTTATAAGATACTTTTTTTTAAAAAGTATACTTGTATTATTTTTTATAATACTACATTTTCCTCCATGTTAATGTTTTTTTAAAAATGTTTTAATTATTTTATAATATTATCTTATGATTTTATCAATTAATATATACTCATTTTTTAATCATTATAATTTTTTTAAAGGATTGTTTTTTAAATTTACAAAATGAGGATCTTGGTGACACTTCATAGGGAAAATCAGAAGAAATTTATTTTATTAACTAACATGACCTGTTCAGATATTCCATCCATTATGAGACCCTAATTATTTGAATAATTTTTTTTATGTTTTTATGGTAATATTAAAAAAAATCCCTTTTAATGTTTTCAATTTTTTGAAAACAAATATGTGATTGAAACATGAAAATTATGTTTTCCTTAAGAACAATTTTATAATGAAATTATTTGTTTTCTATGATTATGATATCATTCTTGGGAATTATTTTTGATGATTCTTGGTTACATAATAAAAAAATTACAGGTGGTTCAACGATATACCAAGGTTAGTTGGTTTCTTTGTTAACCAATAATGGGTGGTTACTTAATAAACTGAGGATGGGTGGTTACATTATAACCTACAATTCCTTGGGTACTCCATATTTAGAGGTTTACCATATCAGTTAATCCATTTTTATGACTAATATGGATAATTATATCCCAAGTTACCTAATTTTATTTTATATTCATGATAATGAGTTTTCATGGAAATAATTTGATTTAAAAGTAGAAAGATAATAAAATTTAGAGAACATTATTTATTTTTATGGGCGAAAAGGTATGTTTTCATGAAAATAATTTTATGGGTTTAAACTTAACTAATTATTTCCTTTATTTTCGCATATTACTAATATTTTTATGTTGTTTCCAATTTTTTTTCACAACAATAAAGTAATAGTAAATACAAGGATGAGATCAAGGGGAAACTTCCGTATATTTTTCATGAAGAAAAACTGTATTTTATTTTAAAAGTTTTTTTTGGTGGAAAATTAATATTGGGTATAAGTGTACACTAGTAATGAATTTGTTTAATATGAAATAGTTAATCATAAATATATAAGAATTTTAAAACAAAAAAATCCACATGATTTTAATAATTATAATTGTATTGTTTTATTACTTAAAAATGAATTCCTTATGGTCGGGTCCTTATAGTTTGTTACAAGAGGTTAGTTTAGATAACGTTATTGGTTATGATGTAGTTTAAGAATAAGTTATGAGTCATATATAACCACAATGGTTTGAATGGTTGAGATATTAATAGTTATTTTCGATAAATTTAATGTGTTTAAGATAACATGAATATGGGTATCATAGTATTTACCCTCCTCATAAGATGTCATATAAAGATCTTATTAATATTCTCACACTAAATTATTTGGTTTTATTAAAAGGAAGTACCCACCAACAACCCATGTAAAATAGGATTTGAAGGAAAATGTCTTGGTTGATTGAAATAACAACCAAATTAAATGGTTGTTCTAATGAGAAATATGTTTATTTTTCTAAAATATCTATATGGAGTAATGATTAACCAAATAAACTATGGTGATTTTTCTAATGCATAAATTGTGAAAGAAATAAATCCCTATGGGTATTCATGTGACTATGATTATAAAGTTAAATATATTCAATGACTTATGTGTCCATAATTCAGAATGAATCATATATTAAAATCTCATAAAATCATGGGAAGATGTTTTATATGTGATGAATGAGGTTATAAATCAATAAACTGCAAAGTAAAAAAAGGTCACATTTAGTTAAATCCATGAAAGAGAATGATGGTATTCTAGAGTTATCAATTGAATGATTTAAATGTTGGTATGACCAATATGATAATCGATTTCATAAGATGAAGGCTTTTAAATGGGATCATTAATAACATATTGATAAATGTTCATTAATATGTAATTCCACTACAATTGAAGATGAGGAAGCTAGAAATGACATTTTAAAAGTAGTAATTATTTCTTAGATAATTTTTTAAAATTTTTTAATCTTTGGCCATGATTCATGTTTTTGTTTTTAGGAGTGAAGGATTAAGGAATAAGATTAAAAACACTATTATGTGATTATTAATAACATTAAATGATTTATTTATCTACATACAAAGTGATTCAATAGTCATGGTAGATCTAAATATGATGAAATGTTTAAAATTATTAATACTTAATTGATGATTAGAGAATATTGGATGTGTTTAACTAAGTATTAGTTTTATATAACCCTTATATTTATCATGTGGAATAACAAAATTTTCATTTTTGGAAATAATTTTGATGGTGTGGAAAACTTTTAGGGTTTATATGATCTTTATTGTTTAGGTAATTTTGTGTTATTATATTATTTGGATGAAAAATGAAAAGTATGTGAAAAACTATGAGGTTAAAAAAATCTTTAATATGAAATAAATTAAAGAAATTTTTTAGTATTATTCGCTAGTTTCTAGAATTTTATAATGATTATATTATTATAGTTTTAGAAAAAGGAAAACCTGTATGATTAATGAAAACCCATCATATCCATCAAGGTCCTTAAGATTTAACTTTAAACCTAAGGGTGATAAGGGTGTATCACCTACCACTGGCATATGTTATGTCTTCGTTAGAATGAAATTTATTTTCTTTATTTAATATACTTGATTTTAAAAAATTATGTTCATTTTTTGAAAATAACATTATCAAATTTATAACCATGAGATTGAAAAACGATTTGGTAATTCAGTGATTAATTTTATGTAAAAATATGTTAAATATTTTGGGAACCATATATGATTAAGTTAAAAAAGAAAAATATGTGATTTTATTTGACATATAATGGATGATTTATCTTCTTGAAACATATATGATTTATAATGATTTATGTTATTTATGGAAATTATTATTATATCATGACTATTATGTGATTAGGGAATATAATTTTTTTTTATGAAACCTTAAGAGTGACTAATATTATTTTAAGTTAAATGTCAAAATTATCTTGGAAGACTATGTAATTAAATCCTCATGATTTTTGATTTGTAAACTAGGTTTGTAATATTATTGAATAATTTTGAAGATAGTTATTTATTGAATAATCAATGTTGATTTCTGAGAATTACCTTAGAATTTTGGAAATTAATATAGTTTGGTCATATAATGATTTATTCTTTTTTGAGAAATTTTTTTTTGTAACAACCATTTTTATTTTTCTTAATTCTTAATGATAATCAAAACAGATAGATATAGTTTTTGTGGACTTTTTAATCTATAAAAGTTTCTTCTGATTCTATGTGTATGCAAAAATCATCTTGATTACTAGTCATTTAAATAAAATATGAGGATTAAATTAAAATTGTATGTGAATTATATTTACGTATGTTATTATTTATTATAGTCTAATAATTCCTCAACTCTAGAAAAATTATTTAGAAATTAAAACATCATCCGATTACTTTTTATATTGATAAAGAAATGACCTTTTAAACCATAATAGATATATGTTTTTTATGGTAATCATTCTCATGAAAATGTCCCTTATCACTCTATATTATTCCATCAGTGTTTCCTATAAACATTCATGTCCATATTTTACTACATGGAAACATTATATGTATCATATTAGGATGCCTTCATTATTTAATTTTTCACTTTTAATTTTGATGTCTTATTAATCCTTTTTATGATACATGATTTTGATAAAGGTATTTTGAGAATATGAACTCTATATTTTCATTCCTGATTTCAAATTTATAGGAAACAATTTATTGGGTGGGGGGAAGAATTTAACATAGAACTGTAGTAAAATGAATGGCTATGTTCAATAGAATACAATATATGAAGCACCAAGCTTAAACAAACAACCCAATCTAATTATTTAAATGTGACTATTATAATCTAGTAATTTAATTGAATAGAATGAAAAATATTAATGAAATTAATAAATAGATAATTTCAATACTCATTTATAAGGTATTAATTAATTTTTTAAGTAATCAGTCAAATATTTAGTAAAGTCATTTTATTCTTCAAAAATACAATTTCCTCAAAAAATAATTCTCAAATATTATATTAGTGAATATTATAATAAATTTTTGGGAATTATGT
Organism: Viscum album; assembly: GCA_963277665.1. Taxonomy (NCBI): domain Eukaryota; kingdom Viridiplantae; phylum Streptophyta; class Magnoliopsida; order Santalales; family Viscaceae; genus Viscum; species Viscum album. Next base: position 1,540,211,102 of record OY728161.1, on the reverse strand, counting down.
AAGATTAAGTAAAATCATTTTTTAAATAATAATATCAAGATTTACATTTAATTAAATTTTTTAATTTTTCAAAAAATATTTGGTTTTCAGTCAGTAGTGATAACTAATGATTCTGGTAAAAATGAGAGTTCTTATCCACAAATGACAAAAAATTAAAAGAATTTTTTTTATTATGGATTAGTTTAAAATAAGAATTATATATTTATATTTAATACAATTATATCCTTTTTAATCAACATTATATTTTATATTATAATATGTTTATTATTGAGTTTAAAAAATAGAATTTTGTTTAAAACTATTTTAAAGTACATAAAGTTTCTCCAATTTAATTAATTAAAATAATCACTAATGAGGAGTTTTTTAAATTAAATATATGTATTAAATATAATTAAAGGTTAATAGAGTTTTATGCAAATATTATTGTTTTTCATAGAGCTAATATGAAATTATCTTTTTCTTGAAAATTACACTTCTTGAATGTTGACTTTTTCTTCGTGTCTGCCTGATTTTTTTAGTCTAATAATTTTAAATAAGTGAGTTTAAATAGGTAAACTACGTTACATATTTAATATAGGAATTCAGAAATTATTTAGTAATATCATTTTAATTTTTATGCATAAAAATTTACCATGATATAAAAATTATTTACTGCCGTATAGGTAAAATATTGAAATGATTTAATGTTAAAAAGTAAAATAATAAAATACATAAAAAATAAAAATAATTTTTTTGGCGTTTTTATTGACCTTAAACATCCAATAAAATATTAATTATCAATATAGATAATTTTAATCAATTCAAAGAAAATATGGATGTCTTTAAATATAAGAGTCATTATTTAATCAATTAAAACCACCCCTCCTAAAGTTTAAATTCCACATCTAACCTACCATATCTTCTCAAAATCCATGAAGATTGTAAAATATATTCCAAATCCATTATTCCCAACTTTCCCCATATCAATTTCTCTTGGTGTCACCAAAATAATAATTCCATTATCCTTAATGGGTTCTTTAATGAGGTGATATTCAAGTTGGATCTTTCTCAAACCACCTCTCTTAGTTTATTTTATTATTTTACATTATACTTAACTCTTTCATTCATAATTTAAAAACAAATTTCTATTAATTGTTATACTATAATGTTATATTTATAATTTAATATATTATTTCCATCCATGTTATTATCTCTTCTTATTCAAAGAAATGAAGTTGTTATGAAAATCATTTTAGTTTACCATCTCCATGGATAAGGATTATTCATTTTCTATGAACTCCTTTAAAGGATAGTAATTAATAAATTATTATTACTTTATCTAATATTAATAAGTATAATATAACATATTTCAAGTCCTAGAACTATTATATTGAGATAATATTATTTAAAACATAACTAGATCATGATGGTCGTAATAAACCTCCAAAATAAGATAAACATCAATCATTAATATTTTATCAAATTAATCATCAACATGTTCGAAAAAATGATATTATGGGGTCATTTTTGGTATAAAAGTGAATTAATAATGTCTCATTAAACTTCTATAGAAATATTACCTTTTTAATAAAAAATCTTTAATTATACACAAATGAATCGACCCTGAAACCAGGAAACGAATGATTCCCAAATAATTATAATAATTAAATACTATTAAAAAAGGTGTGGTAAAATGATATGAAAGGATCATATAATTTATTTAAAAATATGAATATTTTTTAATAAAAATTTCATTATTTAAATAATTATACAAGAGGTTTTAATATTATTTAATGATGTTGAACCAGAGGTAAGTGAATTATTAACCCAATTTCCATTAATTAGGTTAAATTAGTACTTCTTAATTATTCCATGCTAAGATTATTTATAATTTTTTAAATATATTATGTTTTTTTCCACTTTTATTTGGATTTAAAAATGATAAAAATAATCAATACATTTTATTAATTATAACTTCAATGATATGATATTTATAAAAGATATTATATAAAAATCATCATTCTAATATTTCCCTTAAAACTCTCTTTTTCATCCATATATTTGTTTTATAGTATTTTTTCCATAATTAATTTTCAATTCAGTAATTTTTTTTGAATTCTTTTCATAATGTTTGAATTATTACAAAATGGTTTGAATGGATTTTTTAAAATTTTCTAAATGAGGATCATTGTAGATTTTCCATAAAAAAGGAGGAATGATTGTTTTTAATAACATATACATCATGAGATGATAATACCACCATCATGAATTTGTAATTATTTCAAAATTCTTTTTACATTTAACATGGTGATTTTCAAATAAAATATTTTCTTTTGTAATTGTGAAATTTTTATAATAAATATGTGATTTAAATGATAAAGGGATAATTTCATTAAGATTATTTTTATATTTCAAGTATTCATGTTTTATGATTATTATATGGTCCTTAGGAAATGTCTATGATGTTAGGTAGTTATATAATAAACCAATTATGGGTGGTTCCTTGATCAACCATGTATGGGTGGTAATGTTATAACCTCCAATGCATTGGGTACTTTGAAGTTGGAGGTTGGCCTTTTTGGTAACATCATTTTTAAGAGTGATATGGAAAATGGTGTCCCAAGATTACTACATATAATTTATATTCATTATAATGATTTTCATGGAAATTTACCTATTTTTAAAAATTAATATTTTTATTATTCAAAAAAATATTTCTTTTTTTGGGTGAATAGAGTTGTTTTCAGAAAAAAAATTTAATCAATTTTCACTAGACTAACAACTTCCTTTTATTGTTCCCATTACCTCGATTTTTATGCTCATACCGATATTCAAAATGATTTTCAGAGGTTTTAATGAATATTAGGTATAAGGATGAGATAATGGGGGAAATATTTATAACTTTTCATAAAGATAATCTATGTTACTTCCAAAAGAAATTGTTTAGGTGGAAAAATAAATTCTTGCAAAAAGGGTGCAAGTTTATTTTATTATTTAATATATTATACCTACTCCTAATACTCTAAAATCTAAACAAAAAATATCCCCGATATTGAAATAATGTGAATTATCATTTAAATTCCCTAGATGATATAACATAGATTGTTGGGTCTTTACACCATACCCATACTACTAGATCTGGGGATAAAAAAATTTACATTACACATTGGATTTGATAGACAAATACACTTACCAGATCATACATAAATAATTTTAACTTAATATTCCAAGGAACATTTCTAGATTATAGTTTTAGAGAGTTCAGTCAGTGATTTAAATAGTGGAACCTATGTTCATTATATAAAATGATCATTCTTTACACTATACAAGAGTCTAATAAATTGATAATGATACGTAAATGTCTCTCATAAATTCTCCACATGAGAAACTCTTATATAAATTTTATAATATTCTAATCTATATATAATAGGGATGTAAAAAAACAATGAATTTGTAACATCCCATTAGTTTTTTAAGTTACTATTCATCCTCCTCTTTTGATGATTTATTGGTTTGGTCTTATTTCGGGATGCTTCAGGTGAAATTTGAAAATTTTGGAAGGATCTTTGGTTGTTCATGGTTGTTTTAAGTTTTTCTCAAACCAAACGCCCTACTAGTGTAAACCATGAAAACACAAATAGTGAGGGTTTTTATGGTTAGCACTTTGTTTTAGAAAAATTTTCTCCCATCTAGTATAATCCCCGAACCCCTTTAGAGGGGCACAAACTTAGGGAACCCAATTTTAAAAACCATGTGGCCCACACTAAGAAAGAGTTACTATAGATTAATTTTATTCAAAATATTAACTTAAAAATTCCCAAAACCTTATTTCATCCCCTGATAAACTCTATATCAGGTTTGGATGTCCTCCTAGGTCAATGGAGCTCTCAAGGACCCATTATGGGTCATGAAAACCCTTTGCAAGGTGGATCAAAGCAAGGATAACGCCATTCGATATCTTCTAAGTGATATTTATCCTATCATTATATATCTATAGATCTCTTCTTCTATCCTCATTATTGTTTATTAGATCAAACATTTTTTGAGGATCTGAATAAAAAAATTAGATCATGAATACAAGTTTGATCCCCGTATCTATTTTTTTTGATGTCCTTCCTTGGATTTTCTTGATTAATGCATTGTAATATGTGATCACTAAGATAATGTCATTGTTTATTCTTATTTTTTTAGAATTGATTTACCCTAGAATTTCATGATTTAAATTAAATTGAATTTAATTAGATTATGAAAAAACCAATTTGAATTAAATTGTTATTTAATCTAATTTGTCATTAAATATGGGGAAAATACCTAACTCCATTGAAATGGGGTGTGATTTGAAGTTTATGAATTTGTGAAATTTGATTTTGAAATTTAAATGTAATTATTTTTTAAATTTAATTTAGAAAATGTTATAAATTTTCTTAATTAGAACACATTTTTGTTTTATCCCAAAAAAAGAAAAATTTGACTAAAAACCATTTTTTGTTTTTAAAAGTGAAATTGGAATATTGAAATAGTAAATTAGATAATTTTGTTTTAAATATTTTTGGAACAAATTTCCCATTATTGACTATTTTTTTAGCACATGAAAAACTATGTAGTGAGTGAGTTATTAAGATCAAACATGCTAGGTTGGCACTAACCTATAATTCTATTAAATCATTACAACTCTAACATAAATTTATTCGAATATCTTTTCATCAGTAGGATGTTGGTCAGTCCTCTTTGAATAGTGTCAATGTGATGTGTGTGAACATTATTATTATCACTTTATGAATGTGTGAGTATCCCATAACAAAGAACTATCTTACCACTTGGTATATTTCCATGTTTATCCTTTTTGATTATTTTTATATGCATTCTATTATTTTTAAATCAACTCTACACATGGATTTTGAATTTATATATACTTTTTTATATAAAATTTTTATTTAGTCATTGTTCTAAATGTGTGCATAAATTTTAATGAATAAAATGTTTTTTAAAATGTTGAATTTTACATCCATGCCTGTTTTAGTTTAAAATGATAGCATGATTTGGTTTATTATTATGGGACTCTTTCTTTAGAACATTTGGTGAGACCCTATGGTATTTTTAGCAGAAAAATACCTTTTTTACTTCAATCATTTGTATATTTCCTTCTACCATGTTTGATAAAGGGGAAAAACCAATTGTTGGTGGTGATTTTGGATATTTGGGATTACAGTGTTGTGTCTATTGGGACATGGGTTATTTATTCTTTTTATTTGGTTTTTTTGTTGTAATGTGGGTTTTTAATCCTTTTTTACTTATAGTAATATTATCCCAATGGTGTTTTTTATCATACTAAGTAGTAGCTGTTACTTCCACTGTTTATGTGGAAAACTATTCCCTCTATATCTTGTACGATTCCAGCTGATTTTTTCCAATATGCGGGGATCAAGAAATCCCTTCAGACCAAGTCAGCATTATCTTGGGTATCCAGGTACCATGGTGTTTCATTTGGTACAAGATAAATAGGTATTAAAGGATAATGTTGTGAATCTGTCATTAAGGTCAGTATGCAATTGAGAAATATTATCAGGATTTAAGAGGTTGCTGCGAGTGAGTTCCTGGCCAGATCTTATAGAAATGAAACATAAAGCACCATAGGATTTTTGGGAAAGTCATGTTGAGGATTATTTTTATACTTTTCTATGCTTTATATTTGGATAAAAGTAAATACAAAACATATTTTATTTTCTTTTGGGATTACTTTTGTTGTTTCTCTATTTGGGTGTTAATATGAAGTCTTCAATGTTCTCTACTGATGTTGGGTAGAATCATAACTCTAAAAATAAGTGTGAATCAGATCCCTGAGGAAGATACCAATGATAAATAGTAATAAAATCCTATTGGTGACCAAGACCTGGTTGAGGTTATCATGCATGTTGTCCAGTCTTTAGGACTAGCACCTGAACTAGTTACCATTCATGCTTCAGTTGTGGAACATAAAATTGATGAATTCAAGTATCATGCTTATATTTTTTTCATCATAAACCACCTGTGTTCTAAGGATATAATGATCTTTATTATGATGAGGATTGTTTGAGTAGAGTTGTGGTTTTATTCGATTTCTTGTAAATTCATGGTGAAATCTATATGAAATATTCCACCTTCAAGATGGAATGTCCACGAATAAGATAGTGGGACAATATGGTGATATAGAATAAGAACAAGGGATAATAGTAGAAGGAAATTAAGGCCCTATTGACCAAAATATTATATGTAGATCCAATCGTGTTGACTAAGGCTATATATTTTTTCAATCTCATGCAACACAAAAGGGCCAAGAAAGAATATGGAAATTGATTTATTGGGAATGTAAAGTTTTCACCTGATATTATATTGAATGAGAAGATAAATATTAATCTATTAGATATGTTACTTCATCCTGATTTTTTTCTCAGGTTTTCTTTCTAAAGATACCTTCTTTTCATGAGGTGCTGGATAGAGTGTTGATATCTGACATAGACTTGATAGGCATGCCACGACTGACGAGAGTTACTCTTTGTCCTAGTGGCATCTCTATGAGTTCATTCAATTGAAAGAATAGGAGTGATGGTTATAAAAATGGTTCTATATTATAGGTTTCTTTTAGATATCCTTAAATTCCTAGAGGAGGACCATTGATTTTCTATAAGTGGGGAAAGCTAGGGAACTCGAAATAAGTTTTTATTATGGAATGTAAGATACGTATTTCTTATGGACTCTCAGGTCCCTTGCATATGTTTTATTATATAGGCCCGAAGCTTGATGTACATGAAAATTACAGTACTTTTGAGAAATACTTAATACATAACAAAAACAGACACACAAGGACTGTAATAGTTTAGTGTCTTTGCAAACTCGGAATAAAATCTTCTAATCGTGGTGAAAGATATTCAACATCTCCCAATAAATATCTTCCCCTTTTTTTCTTACCTAAAACCTTTATTTATATCTTGGGGAAAAGAAAACATAAAATGGTTGAGCTCAAATGCCCAGTAAGGGTAAACATAGAGAAAATAAAACAATCCATAAACATTTGAATGCAAAAACATGAACATAAAATCTAAACATAAAAATCATGAGCAAAAACATGAATCTTGGAAGTACGTAAGGAATATATCATAAGGGAACATGAATCATAACAAAATATCAAGGGAATAAAACATGTAATTTTGGAAACCATTAAGCACATGATATTATTTCCATAGTAGCCAAGGCATTACTGCGAAGATCATCTTAGTGGACAAAGTCCCTTTCTGAATCGAGTTCACTCCTCGTTCCTGTCCTGTATTACTGAACCAGTATTACTTTCCATTCCAGCCATGTCAATCCCATGAGATATAAATCATTACCCAATGAATTGGAAGGATATATAGGTCCCACCCATCTCATAATGAAATCATTCTTACTTGTGCCACAAAATAAACATACATCATTCATAATAACCCAATAAATAAAATGGGTTTCATAAACATCATACCATCATCACATAATCCATATAAAATAAATGGATATCATTTCATAATAAGAAAAGTGAAACCATGTAAATCATAGAGACATTATACTTGAAACATACACATGTGAAATAATGTCATCTTAGATAAAAATGGTTTTGATAAAACACTTGAAATGAATTCTTGAGGAAAATATCCTTTTTTCTTCAAAATCATTTTCTTTTCACAAAATGTCATTCAATTTTAGAAGAAAATGTTTTTGTTGAAAATATTCATGAAATATTTTGGAGTAAACTTCATGAAAATAAGGCTTTATAAAACCATAAAAATCTGTCCACACCGTAGAAGTTAAAAATAACATTCTCCGCGTAGTTTTTTCGGAAAAGTTAAAAAAGTACCTCGTAATGTAAAAGAAAGAAAGATTCCTTACATACCATGTAGTAAAAGTCAAAAATTCAAAAAATGGGTGAAAATTAATTTAAACATACATGAAAACACTTTTATAAAACATGGGCATGGATGATTTCAATAACCCCAGTAAATACTTACGAATAAGCAATCTCGGATAAAAATGAGATTTGCAGAATTTTCCCTTAGCTTAGGTCCGATATGCTTCCTATGGTTCATAACCTCTTGTATAATGATTTAAATAATGTCATTTACTTATTACATAATTATATTCATTGTTATGATATCATATTTTTTTCACTTATGACTTTATATTACCCGTTCTTTTGTAAATTCAATGTTAAAGTAGCGTTTTGGGTAAAATCATTTCATTTATCTTATGTGATTCGACTTGTCGTTTCATGATATTATTAATTATATACTGATTTACATAATTCCAGAATGTAAAACATTATTTATATATAATTTATAATCATCATATACATATATATTATAGATCGATAAAAGGAATGAAATACACCGTTCATGGAGACAGTAGGCCGTACGTACGCATGAACACTGTTTTCGTTTCCTTATTGAATTGAATGAAACTAAATAGTTGACATACATATATATATATACATAAATCCATTAGAATTATTATTTCATATATTTCAATATTATTCATTATAGAAACTTTATGATCATTCATGTATGGTTAATCATGGAGAATGAATCTCATCCCATCATGGAGACGGTAGTCCGTACGTACGCACGAGCGATGATATCGTTCCATTAATTATAGAATTAGAGTGGATTTTATAATATATCAGAATCAGTATGATGTTATAATAACCATATATAGTTATTCTTTACACCATTATACCCATCCATGCAAGGTGTTGGTGGAAGAACAGATTACACCACGGCGTGGAGACAGTATTCTGTATGTACGCACGCGCGGTGATTTTGTTTTCCGTAGGATGGATAGAAGGTGAAATAGGATTGTTTCATATTTATAATAACATATCTTTATATGAAGGATACTGATGTTATTACTTCATAATGAAACAAATAAATAAGAAGAAGTTTAATAAGAAAGAAAATTGAAAGAATCGGTAACAGATATTACCTCTTATCTGACACGCCTCCTTGAATCCTCCTCTTAGGGTAATAAACTTGGTCTATGAAGAAGACCAGGACCTCTAGGATATTTCTTGGGAAGTTTATAAGGTAAATGGTCAGGGTCCAATAGAGATTAAAGGCTCAAATTGGTGTGAGGAAGAGAGGGAGGAGGTGCCTTTTTATAAGGGAGGAGAGGGGCACCTTTGGAAATCTCAAAAAAATTAATTTATAATAAATCTAAACCCACTTTAAAACCTCCAAAAATGAATCATATTCGAATATTAGATGAGATAGGGTTTTAATCTCCTCATCCAATAAACTTTATACATGTTAGGAATTTATTTTAAACATTATCAACTTGATTTATCCTTATTTAATCAATTTAATTTTATTTGTGGTAATAACATTCTAAATTTTAAATTAGAACAAATAATTACTTATTTGTTTTAAATTGTTTATAATTGGATAATTTATAAATTTTTATACCATATAAATTTAAATTTATAATTTTTAAATATTTTTGTGATTTGTAAACAATTTTATAATATGTTATTTTTATAAAATAACAATAGTGTCAATTTTGACACTATTCATTTATTTGAATTTCAATAAAATATATACAGAAGATATGTTCGAAATAAAAAGATTAGTAGATTCATAAAAGGTCATATATATCTATAAAATTAGTGGATCACATTAAATAGATCATATAATATTTATTTTATTATTTTTAAAACCATTTATTTGGTTTATCTCTTAATAAAATAATTACTACATCATTTTTGTATAATTATTTAGTATACTTATCTGTTGCATAAAAATTAAAAATAAAATCTTATGATGAAGATAAATATATTAAATTTCACAATAATACTTTTACTCTAATTTATCATCTTAAAATCACAATAGTTAAATTGTTATATTTATTAAATTATGAAGGTGACAACTTTGGCATCATTTAAAATAAAATAATATAAGTGTCATAATCGCTTTTATAAGGCTCAAAATGGTCAAATATTGGACCATTAGATGATAATGGTTTACATTTACATGACCAATAAGTTTTGGTCAGGTTTTTGTGCCTTTTATGGTCACTATTAGTTTAATAAAAACTATATTCTTGATTTTTCACTACATAAACAATTTCTTCATCACTATTGTGTCACAATTAATGATAATTATTTAATCCCTAAAAATTATAAATAAATTCATATGATGTATATAATTTTATTAGATTTCTATAGACTATTCATGTTCGAAGTTTCATGAAGTTTATCACTAAAGTAAAATTAATATACTTATAAGATTTAAGAGAGTGACATGTTGTCACTTTCTTTGGTTTTAATAATAATTAAGTTATTTTCATGGAAAAAAGTCCATTAAATGATTCTAATCCAACCATTAGGTGATATGGGTTTACTTTTAGTCATACAATAGGATTTTGGCAGGTGTTAAAGTAATTTTATAATCTTATATTTACCCTTAATTACCCGATTTACCTTTAACTATGGTAAATAAAATTTACCGTAGTTACTATTCATAATGCCCAAAAATAAAAAGTAGCCTATTAATATAATTTGGACCCACTGATTCCAAATATGGAATCCATTTTTCCAAATTCAGTACACATAATTTTCTGAAATTAAATTAAAATTAATCCTGTTGTCGAAAGAAAACGATTTTTTATTTATAACATTACAAAAGATTGAATTGATTTAACCTAAGAATTCAAGGTAAAATCAATGATAATAAAATACATTATATTAAATGGTAAAAATATATTCTATTTACACTTTAATACCATTAAATATTATAATTTAACCACATAAATTATTACGATGAAAAAAGTTGTTTTTAGTTAAAATATAGCCTATTTTAACTATTCATTAAAATAAGAAAGTTATCAGAATAACATGAAAATTTTATCCAAGGTAAAATTTTATATACTTATTCCAAATAATATTTTTTATTTTGTAAAATTGAACTTATAAACATGTCAAAAACTATATTTAAAGTGGGTGCGCAATCAAAAGGCGTCAAAACTGCATTTTTTGAAAAATACTTATTTTACCCGAAAATTTTATTTTGTTCACATAAAATGTTTTAGAAAATTTATAAGATGAATAAGAATGTTATAAAATTCAAAATTTGGTTAATTCTATTAATAACGGCTAGTTCCTGATAATATTATAACCATATATCGTTGTTTAGTGAAACCCGGTATTGCATACAACACACGCTATCGAGGAAGGTCGCGATTGCGTGTAATGAAAGCCAAGTCAGGGTTGCGTATAGTGCAAGACTCCTTTGTTATTTTATATAACAAAATCCAACCATATTTCATTTATACAATGAATATATATATATACACTCAATGTTTCGTAGAATAACTTCTATCAAATGAACTTGAAATTGTTTGTAACACAATCCAATAATTGTGTTGCGTATACTGCAAGATAATACAGTGTTGCATATAGAACAAGATAATCTTGGTGTAGAAAAATAAACATGACATCCAATAAATTAAAAATAATACTTATCATAAAATCTCGGGGTGTTACATTCTACCCCCCTTAAAATAAATTTTGCCCTCGAAATTTGTCGGTGTTATAAATGGTTTGTTACTTGAGAATTTCTTTCATAGAAACCCACATCATAAAAAAAGGAATTCTAAAACTTAATTTTAAAAAGTGAAGTATGAAACACAATGGTTACCCAAATTAACTCATCACTAGTTTTCCACATAGGAGATCATAGGTGAAAATATGGATATGGAAGAGAAATCTAACCATCAAGTTCTGAGGGAGAGTGGTAGAGAACATGGCTATGAAAAATCCAACAATCACAAAGCCATGAATTTGTGATGATCTAAGGTACCATCTGATTCATCGGATATAAGAGCACTAGGACAACATTTTTGGTTTTCAATATCATTTCCCTAAAGATAAAAATTTTGAATTAGAAGAAATACTTTCTTGATTTTGGAACAATCTCACTCTTGTTCGTGCTTTGAACAATTTTCACTTCATCTCTTAAAGACATGAAGTTGAATTTTTTATTCATGAAGTGTTAGCAGATCATTTGATAGAGTGATGGTTCATTCCATCTGTTTCAAACAAAAGGTTATCAAAAGTTATATGTCCATCTTATGGTGAGATTAATCGTATATGGTTCCAAAAATGGACTTAGACTTTATTTATCATACTGCTTAATAAAATAAAACTAATTTACACTAACCAGGGACTTCTTGTTGGCCGGTGGTAGGTGATAAAGGCATGTCGCACTTCGGTTGTGGGTTCGATTTCCACAGGCTTGTCCGACGTGATGGGCTGTCGCCCGTCCTGCAGGTTTTCCTTTTTCTAAAACTACATTACTGTATCATCCCATCAATAATATCGAAAAAGGTTATATCCTTAAACAATACTAAATTATTTACAACATAATCCATTCCAATGTTTAGGCTTATCCATAATATTGCAGTCCATTGTCATATTATAGTGAAAATGATTACCAGATATTTCATATAACAGGCATGTTAATACCATCGTTGATCCCCATATATCATAAGATATGTCTTTTTGGTCACATTCCAAACGTTTGAAGGCCTTAATCATGTATTCTCTTGGAAAATGAATACCTATTGAATCTTAGTGAAATCATCTGTGCTGTCAAAAGTTAACTCTTTCCACATACCAAAACCCCAAAATTCTATATACTCAAACCATGATATAACTATTTCCTTATATCAGTCATGAGCTCATGAATACTGTCAAACATTTCATTTTCTCTTTATCCCTTCATTATGCACATATCATCTTCTTTCAAAAAATATATCAATCACTTTCCTTGGTTACCAGTACCATAAAATTATTGAAAAGCACAATAGACCAATACATAAATATTCCAATATTCCACGATACTATATAAAACATTATTTTGGAATCCCATTACATAAACACTTAATCATTACACAACATCATTTTCATACTCAACATAAAAAATACTGATCGCATGATACTTCCCTTTATCCTTTGCCTTAAGAGGTTGCTCACGTTGATCATCATTAATCCATGGATTAGGGAATTTATTAGCATAATGCCCCATTTCCTTGCACTTGCAGCATTGAAGTGTTGGTGGTGCACTCTCTAGAGTATTTTCTTTATTCACATCATTAACAACCCTTTTTCCATTACATTGACACTCAGCTACTCGATGACCTTCTTTCCGACACTTAAAACATTTTCTAGTACCATTTAGGCAATCTCCACCATGCTTCTTTCCACACTTTGAGCATAAAGAAGCATTCATCTTCTTTTCACCATTATTCTGAGATTTCTCATTGAACTCCATCTTTCATTTCTTTTCAAAACCATGACATGGATATGTTAGACCAACTTCCATTTCTACCTTGATATCACAACGCACAATTTCATTATAGCTGCTGAAGTCTCTTATAGCTAAAGCCCTTCTAAGACTGGGTTTTAAGCCACTGAAAAATCGATCAACTTTACTTTCAGGTTGGATGATAAAGCCAGATGCATACCTTGCAAGTCATGTAAAATTCGCTTCCTATATACCAACAGATTCACCATCCTACTGCTTAAGCTCAAGAAACTCCTTCTCCATCTTTGTTAGAAGAATACATAAGAAGTACTTATTGAAAAATATGTTCTTGAACTCGTCCCATTCCATGGACTCAATTTCATCTCAGGGCCTTGTATTCTTAATTAGAGTCCACCACTGGTCTGTTTCACCTTCTAAACGGAAAATAGCTTGAATGAATTTATCATGTTCCGAACAGCGAAGTATGGAAAATAACTTTCCAATGGTACTGATCCATTGTTCAGCAACAAGTGGATCAGAAGACCCATTGAAAGAAGGTGGATGATGCCTCATGAAGGACTCTATAGAATATTGTTCCCTCCTCTACTCATTTGGAAGTCCAGAATGATTCATAGCTTCTGTAAGTATAGAAATATTATTTTTCACTCCATCTCCCATAACGTTGGTTTATTCAGGAGGACAATCATTTCATCGTCCATTACATTGATCAACACAGTTCCTTCGGGTTCCAGCCATCGTCTAAAACCCAAATAAAAAAGTGTGAGAGGAAAAAATCATGCTAGGAAAACAACATAATAAAGGGGGAGTACCTTCAATATCTAACATCTTAGGTTTAATTCTATGATCATTAGAGCAATTCTAGGACTATAACCTATACCTATACTTAACCTTAGGGACATCCTTGGACATAGCTTAGAAATATCTCTAGGGATCTCACGAAATTTCTCGAATCCTAGTTTCCAAAGGTTGACTAAACCTTTCCTCTGATACCAACTATAGAGGCCCGAAGCATGACGTACATGGAAATTACATTACTTTTTTGGAATACTTAATACATAACAAAAAACAGACACACAATGACCGTAATAGTTTAGTGTCTTTGGAAACTCGGAATAAAATATTCTAATCGTGGTGAAAGATCTTCAACATCTCCCAATAAATATCTTCCCCTTTTTTTCTTACCTAAAACCTTTATTTATATTCAGGGTAAAAGTAAAAATAAAATGGGTGAGCTCAAATGCCCATTAAGGGTAAACATAGAGAACATAAAACAATCCATAAACATTTGAATGCAAAAACTTGAACATAAAATCTAAACATCAAAATCTTGAGCAAAAACATGAATCTTGGAAGTACGTAAGGCATATATCATAAGGGAACATCAATCACGATAAAATAGCATGGGAATAAAACATATAATTGTGGAAACCATTAAGCACATGATATTATTTCCATAGTAGCCAAGGCATTGCTGCCAATACCATCTTAGTGGACAATGTCCCTTTCAGAATCAAGTTCACTCCTCGTTCCAATCCAGTATTACTGAACAGGTTTGACTTTCTATTCCAGCCATGTCTATCTCATGAGATATAAATCTTTACCCAATCCATTGGAGTGAGATATAGGTCCCACCCATCTCATAAATAATTCATTCTTACTTGTGCCACAAAATAAACATACATCATTCATAATAACCCAATAAATAAAATGGGTTTCATAAACATCATCCCATAATCACATAATCCATATAAAAGAAATGGATATCATTTCATAATAAGAAAAGTGAAACCATGTAAATTATAGAGACATGATACTTGAAACATACACATGTGAAATAATGTCATCTTAGATGAAAATGGTTTTGATAAAACACTTGAAATGAATTCTTGAGGAAAATATCCTTTTTTCTTAAAAATCATTTTCATTTTACAAAATGTCATGCAATTTTAGAAGAAAAGGTTTTTTTTGAAAATAGTAATGAAATATTTTGGAGTAAGCTTCATGAAAATAAGGCTTTATAAAACCATAAAAATCCGCTCACGCCGTATAAGTTAAAAATAACATTCTCCTCATACTTTTGTCAGAAAAGTCAAAAAAGTAACTCGAAACGTAAACAAAAGAAAGATTCCCTACATACAATGTAGTAAAAGTCAAAAAGTCAAAAATGGCTAAAAATTACTTTAAACATACATGAAAACACATTTATAAAACATGGAAATGGACGATTTCAATAAACCCAGTAAATACTTACGAATAAGCAATCTCGGATAAAAATGAGATTTGCAGAATTATCCCTTACCTTAGGTCTGATATGCATTGTATGGTTCCGAACCTCCTTTATAATTATTTAAATAATGTAATTGACTTATTACATAATCATATTCATTGTTATGATATCATATCTATTTCACTTATGACTTTATATTAACCGTTCTTTTGTAAATTCTATGTTAAAGTAGCATTTTGGGTAAAATCATTACATTTATCGTATGTGTTTCGACTTTTCGTTTCTTGATATTATTACTTATATCATGATTTATATAATTCCAGATGTAAATCATGATTTATATATAATATATATTCAACATATACATATATATTATAGATCGATAAAAGGAATGAAATACACAGTTCATGGAGACGGAAGGTCGTACGTACGCATGAACGTTGTTTTCGTTTCTTTACTGAATTGAATGAAACTAAATAGATGACATACATATCTATATACATAAATCTAGTAGCATTATTATTTCATATATTTCATTATTATTCATTATATAAACTTTATGATCATTCATGTATGGTTAATCATGGAGAATGAATCTCATCGCATCGTGGAGACGGTAGTCCGTACGTACGCACGAGCGATGATATCATTCCCATAATTATAGAATTGGAGTGGATGGAATAATAAATCAGAATAATTATGATGTTATAATAACCATATATAGTTATTTTTCACACCATTATACCCATCCATGTAAGGTGTTGGTGGAAAAACATATTACACCACGGTGTGGAGATGGTATTCCGTACGTACGCACGCGCGGTGATTTTGTTTTCCATAGGATGGATAGAAAGTGAAATAGGGTTGTTTCATATTTATAATAACATATCTGTATATGAGGGATACTTTTGTTATTACTTCATAATGAAAAAAATAAATAAGAAGAAGTTGAAGAAGAATGAAAATTGAAAGAATCGGTAATCGATATTACCTCTTCTTTGACATGCCTCTTTGCATCCTCCTCTTAGGGTACTAAAATTGGACTTTGATGTAACGCCCCGACCCCAGCTACCCAGAGTCGGTGCATTAATTACATAACATTGGCATGATCACAAGAAAGATCAAATCCCGAAAGACCGATTGGTTTAGTAGCCTTGGAAACACTAGATATAATCATAAAGATTTACATTACATTTCAAAGTGAAAAACTACTACAACAACAAAGTCTTCATATCCACACTATTAACCCCTCATAATATCCCTGCAAGTCATTCATAATTTACTTATTCACTACCTGGGAAAAATAAAACATAGAAAAGGGGTGAGCTCAAATGCCCAGTAAGGATAACAATATAGCGGAACATTCAAAATAAGTATAAACATTTAGGGCAATGAATTACTAAAACAAAAGCCTTTTAAAATTGAACATCAACATAGTATGGCAAAAGTAAAATTAAATAATTCCATTTACTTGTTCACATGGATATTCTACTAATCGAATAATCACATGAAATATCAATAACCACTTTCATAATTATGGAATGCATAATGCCAGACTATCATAACCACATAGCCAAGGTCTCGTGCCAAGACTACAAATAAGATTTTGTCAAGGCCTTGTGCCAAGACACTAGTTTGTCTCATGAGACCTACCGATGCATCGAGGAGCTATAGCGGGCTCCACCCGTCACTTATTAAGTCCAATGCATTCCCATATGAAATGGTTTAAACATAACATAAACATTCGTATTAAAACTAGCATACGAAATGTCAATAATTTCACCATAAACTATGAATGGTATAAAAATAGCACATCCACAGTCAAACATATCACAAAACCTTCAATACAATATAGATGTTTTGTATCATAATAAATCAACTTCAAATAAGCGTAAAATCCGTCAAAGGATGTTGACATAGATGAAATCAAAACACTTTTTAGAGAAATATCTCTTTCTATTTTTGAAATCATTTAAGATCCATATAAAATAAAACATTTTCTTGAAAATATTCTTATAATCTTGTAAGGAAAACTTTGAAGATTTTATAACAGCAGAAAATAACCGCACTAGCCGTATAAGTTAAAAAAAACATTCTTATCTTAATTCTGTCGAAAAGGTTAAAAAGCACCTTGTTTGGAAAACGACAGAAATATTCCCTTATAAACCTCTTATAAAAAGTCAAACAAGGGTATAAATGACTTTAACCCATATTCTTTTAAATATTAAAAATGTTTTGAAATACATTTTGAAGAAACATGGACGTGGATGATAACGAGGTCCCAGTAGATTATTACATATAAACAACCTCGGATAATGAAGAGATTGTGAAATAACCCTTACCTTGTACTTTTCCTTGGTTGGGGTAGGTTAACCTCCTGTATAATGGTGAAATAATTGTTATTAAATTATAAAATAATCATATACATTAATATGATATCATATATGATCTTTTAATATTGATTTGATAATATCTTAGTATTATCGTCGTTTCGTGTGTTAACTTACTCATTTTCTTTTATATGTTTTGTTACATAATTCATGTTTGTTGTATCTTATTCATATCCAGAATGATATCAAGTCCTTAAACATCATTTTTAAATCATCAAATGATAATTATACTTGAATGGATACGATGGAGAATGAATCTCATCGCGTTCGTGGAGACGGTAGTCCGTACGTACGCACAAACGCTACTTCCATTTAATTTTTATTTTAAAAGAATAGAATCCAAATGATACATAGGTATATTACTATTCCAGTATAATATAATATTTTATATATGTTACTTAAGTTCATTAACACCATCCTTTATACGTTCCATGTGTGGTATGAACGAGTCATATCATTTTAAGGGGGTGGTAGTCCGCACTTCCTCAAATGAAATTATCGTATGTATATACAACATGAAACGAATAATGGTATGAAATAAAATGGAATTACAGAAGCTTATATATAAAATATATATCATTAATATCATATTTAATTACAGTTCCATCATAATGGCCACCATGAGAGGCGGTAAGATGTATTTGAACAATCATCGTTTCGTGAGGCGTTAGTTTTCCATCCACAGAAACATTATGTTCATCATCCATTAGATGGAGTTGTGTGTATGTGTAGTTTGAATACTTCTTATAACAACATCCTAGTATATTTAGGATACTGGTGTTGTTACAAAAGAAAGGAAATAAAAAGAGTTTGGGGGTTGGAGAAGCAAAATAATTGAAAATAATTTAAGAGAAAACGTTACCTTTAACTTAGGTAACTCACTTTGGTTGGAACCAAAGGACTTCTTGAAATGATTTCTGCCTAAGGGGAAGATTCAAGGAGGAGGAGAGGGATGTGGGGAGCTTAGTTGGGCAGAGTTTGGACGAGCCAATTGGCTTGAGAGGTGTGAGGAATGAGTAGAAGTGGTCTCCTTTTATAAGGGAGAGGATGGGCTCTTTAGGAAAGTGTGAAAGTATTACTTTATAATATATTTGTATTCGGTTTATAATGGTCCAAAAATCATTGAGGTCGAAGATAAGATGACTCATATTCTAAATAACATCAACCAATAAGAATTGGACAGGTTTTAGATAATATTTTAATCATTATAAGCTTATTTATTTAAATCATTTATTAATGAGGTAAACATTGCATCATTATTGTGTCATTAATAATTTAAATTATTTGATGTCTAAAAATTATAAATAAAATATCATTATGTAGGAAATCGTTTTATCTTTCTAATGAATATTTATAATCGAAAATCCAACATGTATAACCCTATGTAAAAATTGTTCTTTTAAAAGATGTAAGCTTATGCCATTTTTATTTTTATTTTAACTTTAATAATATAAAGTGTCATTATCACTTACAAGTGGATCCATGGGGTTCCAAAACAAACCCAAAGATGCCCATGGTCGACCATGTATCAACCAATAGGGTTAAGACACGTTTTAGGGTAATTTAGTATTATTATAATATTATTTTTTTTAACCCTTATTTACCGGATTTACCCTTTAACCATGGTAAATAAAATATTTACCGCAGTAATTATTCAAAATGTGTAAAAATAAAAGTTACCTATTTACATAATTTGGACATCCTGATTCCAAATATGGAATCCATTTTCCTAAATTCAAAACACAGAAGTGGCAGAAATTAATTTAAAATTAATTCCCGCTGTCAAAACAAAAAGCGTGTTTTTAAGAGGTAATAACTATCAAAAGATTGACACTTGTTTATGTTCGGTTTAATTGTAAAATTATGTCCAATGACCAACATTATATTAAATAGTAAAAATATATTCTAAATATACTTTAAAACCACTCAAATTCACAATTTATCACAATTAATTATTTTGATTAAAAAAGTTGTTTTTAATTAAAATTTAGTAATTTTCACTATTCATCAAAATATGAAAGTTATCCGAAATGTACCAAAATTTCACCCTAGGCTAATTTTGATATTCCGAATCCAAAAATGAAGTCCATTTTCAAATATAAAATATATATAATTTCAAAAGGTAGATATTACTATTCATAACGGCTAGTTTGATTGGTTGTGGTGTGTGTTAAAACTCAAGGTTGCGTATAACACATGCTACTGTATTATTCAAAGAAAGCGTACCGTGGAAGCTTGGGATGTTTCACTTTAAATTTTTGATGTCCCCATTTAGTCAAAAAGTTTAAAATATTATATTTATAAAGGGTTCACTATTACAAGTTGATAAAAGTGCAATACTGAAAATGAATTTGTTCTTGCATTATGTCTAAGATACTCATAATATGGAAAAATTATAAGGATTATATAAAGTTTAAAATTTAGTTAATACTATTCATGACCTCTTTTAATGGATTTTTTTTGGTAAGTCATGGTGCAATTGAACTCGGTGTTGCGTGTAGTGCAAGTTATTGAATTATTTTGAATAAATAACACACTATGAAATATTGGGGTGTTACATTCTCCCCTCCTTCAATAAATTGCGTCCTCGCAATTTGAAATTGTTCTTCGAAAATAAAAGGTTGAAAGTAGATAATATATTTGTGGGAAAACCCACATCGGAAATTGGGTTACTAAAATTTAGTCTTAATATGAGGAAAAGAGAAATCAAAGGGTCACCACCAAATTATGATCTCGATTAGGAGAACATTGGTGGCAATTAGAGACATATAATTGGAGGAAAAACGTAAATATTTATAGGTAGTGATTGAGATCATCAATCACAAAAAAGTGTATAACTGAGGTCCTTAAATTCATCAATCTATGATGATTTGAAATACCATCGGTTCAACAAAACATAGGGTATTAGGATAATCACATTTTTGACGTTTCAAAATATCTTAGTTGAAATCCCACATCAAAAAATGAATTAATGAGGCCTCTATTTAAAATAAAGAGTGGAAAGTATGATGATTACCGAAAATAACACATACTAGGGTTCCATGTAGGAAAATATGGATATGGAAGAGAAATATAACCATCAATTATCTGATGGAGAGTGGTAGAGAACATGGCTATGAAAAGGCCAACAATCCCAAAGCCATGAATTAGTGATGATTTAAGGTATCATCTAGGAAAACATTTTTGTTCTAAGTTTCTTTTCTTAATGTTGAGGAATTTATTTATGAGATTGGATAAGATCATATGGATATATACTTACTTTATAATTAGAGTTTTATCTATTAATAAATTTCAACCACAAACTCATCTTTCACTCTAAAAGATAATAGAATGTAAAAAAAATTCTATTTACACTATTCATATAGGGTTCCAAAATAAACGAATTTATAATTCATCTAAAAGATCTTTTAATAAAAACTGCATTATTTAATCCAGGACATCTCATGGGCCAGTGGTAGGTGAACACCCTTGTCGCCCTTCGGTTGCGGGTTCAAGTCTCGCAGCCTTGCCGGACGCGACGGGTTGCCGCCCGACCTCGGGGTTGTCCTTTTATGGCAATCCAAAATAATCCAAACTAGAACTATCCAAAATACTTCTGTCCAAACTCACAGTCTAACATTTATAAGGAAGGTAAACATAATATAGATCCTTTTTACCCCATAATAGCATATGAATACCTTCATCATGTATTACCATATTCCTTATTGATTACATTCATGCTCCCTTATTCCATATAGAATGCTGGATATACTTCATTAATCCAAAAATGTTTTAAACCCCAACAATGATGGAATATACAAATCATTAATCAGTTCCAAGGTAGTCAAGAATATCCAATATAATTTATCCAAAACAATCACATATTATTCCAAAATCACTACCTCAGTATCAGAACTATATTATGATTTATCATTCTCTCAACCATATATTTTCCAAAAATTTATCCTGCTATTGAGTCACTTTTCTTTGTTCCACACAATCTCAAGTCCTTAATGAAATAGTACTGCAGTACAATCCTTATATACTCCATAATTATTATAACAAGTACATTGTTGATACAACACTCAATTGACATAATCAACATAAGAACTCTAATCATTCCTCTTCATTTGTGGTAGTATCAAAACTTGATTATTATCCAATAGCATCATTTGCGGCGTAGTCTGATGACTGGGACATAGGTTCGCGTAGTGTCCAAACTCCTTTCAAATGAAGCATTGTACATTTGAAACCATTTTCTTACCCTTGCAGTCACGTACTTTGTGCCCTTTTCCTCCACACTTATAACAAACTCCCATTCCTTTCAGGCAAGTTCCAGGGTGTTTCTTTCCACAGTTACCACATATGGGAAAATTCTTCTTTTCCCTCTTCCCTTTATCCATCTTTCTCTCTTCCATCCTTTTCTTCTCTTGCTTCCCTTCAAAGTCATAGGACTCAGTAAACTCTTTACTTATCTTATCAACACATGATATTATTTCTTCATATGATGATAATACATGGGAGACTATTTCTCTTATAAATTCTATCTTAAGACCATGAAAGTTATGATCCTTCCTTCTCTTTGAATCATGTGTATTTCTGGAGTTCTCATTCCTTCTACTGGGCGCCATTTCTAAACAATGGCATAAACTAGATCAGTTTATGAATCAAAATACATAATCCCATACTTATAAAACACTTAACATAAATTGAACTATTTATGGATATAATCCATAATCATAAAAATGTTTTCTTTGAGGAAGTATATACTCATAAACCCTTCATAATGATTTGTAAAGAAAATGAGAGTTATCCTAAGCATATCCCCCGGGAGTGTCGTAACCAAGAGTGCAGCAAGGCCCGTTGTCGTGCACCAGTTCCCGTTCGAGTCTAGCTCAAAGCGGTGTTTTCGGGTTTTACCCCTAGGTACATCTGTGCCAGAGCCGCCTCTACCTGCTCGTATCCAGACAGGGATGTATTGCTCGGAAAACTCACAAAATCTCTACAATACCAAAATTCTAGGAAGTTCTTCTATACTAATCCCCAAAGTTCATCTTAGGTCTACATGCTCTAATCAGAGTTTATCTAAATCTAGCTTCCAAGGTTTGTACTAAACTTCCTCTGATACCAACTGTAACGCCCCGACCCCAGCTACCCAGAGTCGGTGCATTAATTACATAACATTGGCATGATCACAAGAAAGATCAAATCCCGAAAGACCGATTGGTTTAGTAGCCTTGGAAACACTAGATATAATCATAAAGATTTACATTACATTTCAAAGTGAAAAACAACAACAACAACAAAGTATTCATATCCACACTATTAACCCCTCATAATATCCCTGCAAGTCATTCATAATTTACTTCTTCACTACCTGGGAAAAATAACACATAGAAAAGGGGTGAGCTCAAATGCCCAGTAAGGATAACAATATAGCGGAATATTCAAAATAAGCATAAACATTTAAGGCAATGAATTACTAAAACAAAACCCTTTTAAAATTGAACTTCAACAAAGTATGGAAAAAGTAAAATGAAATAATGCCATTTACTTGTTCACATGGATATTCTACTAATCGAATAATCACATGCAATATCAATAACCACTTTCATAATTATGGAATGCATAATGCCAGACTATCATAACCACATAGCCAAGGCCTCGTGCCAAGACTACAAATAAGATTTTGTCAAGGCCTTGTGCCAAGACACTAGTTTGTCTCATGAGACCTACCGATGCATCGAGGAGCTATAGCGGGCTCCACCCGTCACTTATTAAGTCCAATGCATTCCCATATGAAAAGGTTTAAACATAACATAAACATTCGTATTAAAACTAGCATACGAAATGTCAATAATTTCACCATAAACTATGAATGGTATAAAAATAGCACATCCACAGTCAAACATATCACAAAACCTTCAATACAATATAGAAGTTTTGTATCATAATAAATCAACTTCAAATAAGCGTAAAATCCGTCAAAGGATGTTGACATAGATGAAATCAAAACACTTTTTAGAGAAATATCTCTTTCTATTTTTGAAATCATTTAAGATCCATATAAAATAAAACATTTTCTTGAAAATATTCTTATAAGCTTTTAAGGAAAACGTTGAAGATTTTATAACAGCAGAAAATAACCGCACTAGCCGTATAAGTTAAAAAAAACATTCTTATCTTAATTCTGTCGAAAAGGTTAAAAAGCACCTTGTTTGGAAAACGACAGAAATATTCCTTTATAAACCTCTTATAAAAAGTCAAACAAGGGTATAAATGACTTTAACCCATATTCTTTTAAATATTAAAAATGTTTTGAAATACATTTTGAAGAAACATGGACGTGGATGATAACGAGGTCCCAGTAGATTATTACATATAAACAAACTCGGATAATGAAGAGATTGTGAAATAACCCTTACCTTGTACTTTTCCTTGGTTGGGGTAGGTTAACCTCCTGTATAATGGTGAAATAATTGTTATTAAATTATAAAAGAATCATATACATTAATATGATATCATATATGATCTTTTAATATTGATTTGATAATATCTTAGTATTATCGTCGTTTCGTGTGTTAACTTACTCATTTTCTTTTATATGTTTTGTTACATAATTCATGTTTGTTGTATCTTATTCATATCCAGAATGATATCAAGTCCTTAAACATCATTTTTAAATCATTAAATGATAATTATACTTGAATGGATACGATGGAGAATGAATCTCATCGCGTTCGTGGAGACGGTAGTCCGTACGTACGCACGAACGCTACTTCCATTTAATTTTTATTTTAAAAGAATCGAATCCAAATGATACATAGGTATATTACTATTCCAGTATAACATAATATTTTATATATGTTACTTAAGTTCATTAACACCATCCTTTATACGTTCCAAGTGTGGTATGAACGAGTCATATCATTTTAAGGGGGCGGTAGTCCGCACTTCCTCAAATGAAATTATCGTATGTATATACAACATGAAACGAATAATGGTATGAAATAAAATGGAATTACAGAAGCTTATATATAAAATATATATCATTAATATCATATTTAATTACAGTTCCATCATAATGGCCACCATGAGAGGCGGTAAGATGTATTTGAACAATCATCGTTTCGTGAGGCGTTAGTTTGCCATCCACAGAAACATTATGTTCATCATCCATTAGATGGAGTTGTGTGTATGTGTAGTTTGAATCCTTCTTATAACAACATCCTAGTATATTGAGGATACTGGTGTTGTTACAAAAGAAAGGAAATAAAAAGAGTTTGGGGGTTGGAGAAGCAAAATAATTGAAAATAATTTAAGAGAAAACGTTACCTTTAACTTAGGTAACTCACTTTGGTTGGAACCAAAGGACTTCTTGAAATAATTTCTGCCTAAGGGGAAGCTTCAAGGAGGAGGAGAGGGATGTTGGGAGCTTAGTTGGGCAGAGTTTGGACGAGCCAAGTGGCTTGAGAGGTGTGAGGAATGAGTAGAAGTGGTCTCCTTTTATAAGGGAGAGGAGGGGCTCTTTAGGAAAGTGTGAAAGTATTACTTTATAATATATTTTTATTCGGTTTATAATGGTCCAAAAATCATTGAGGTCGAAGATAAGATGACTCATATTCTAAATAACATCAACCAATAAGAATTGGACAGGTTTTAGATAATATTTTAATCATTATAATCTTATTTATTTAAATGATTTATTAATGAGGTAAACATTGCATCATTATTGTGTCATTAATAATTTAAATTATATGATGTCTAAAAATTATAAATAAAATATCATTATGTAGGAAATCTTTTTATCTTTCTAATGAATATTTATAATCGAAAATCCAACATGTATAACCCTATGTAAAAATTGTTCTTTTAAAAGATGTAAGCTTATGCCATTTTTATTTTTATTTTAACTTTATTAATATAAAGTGTCATTATCACTTAAAAGTGGATCCATGGGGTCCCAAAACAGACCCAAAGATGCCCATGGTCGACCATGTATCAACCAATAGGGTTAAGACACGTTTTAGGGTAATTTAGTATTATTATAATATTATTTTTTTAACCCTTATTTACCGGATTTACCCTTTAACCATGGTAAATAAAATATTTACCGCAGTAATTATTCAAAATGTGTAAAAATAAAAGTTAACTATTTACATAATTTGGAAATCCTGATTCCAAATATGGAATCCATTTTCCTAAATTCAAAAGGGAGGAGAGGGGCACCTTTGGAAATCTTAAAAATATTAATTTATAATAAATCTAAACCCTCTTAAAAATCTCAAAAAATGACTCATATTCGAATATTAGATGAGAAAGTGTTGTAGTATCATCAATCAATAAAATTTATACATTTTCGGAATTTATTCTCAACATTATCAACTTGATTTATCCTTATTTAATCAATTTTATTTTATTTGTGGTAATAACACTCTAAATTATAAATTATGACAAATAATTACTTATTTGTTGTAAATTGTCCATAATTGGATAATTTATAACATTTTATACCATATAAATTAAAATTTATAATTTTTAATTATTTTTGTGGTTTTTAAACAATTTTATAATATGTAATTTTTATAAAATAACAATAGTGTCAATTTTGACACTATTCATTTATTTGAATTTAAATAAAATATATACAGAAGATATGTTCAAAATAAAAGATTTAATAGATTCATTAAAGGTAATAAGTATCTAGAAAATTAGTGGATCACATTAAATAAGTCATATAATATTTATTTTATTATATTTAAAACCATTTATTTGGTTTATCTCTTAATAAAATAATTACTACATCATTTTTGTATAATTATTTAATATACTTATTTGTTGCCTAAAAAATAAAAATAAAATCCTATGATGAATATATATCTATTACCTTTCACAATAATACTTTCACTCTAATTTATCTTCTATAAATCACAATATTTAAATTGTTATATTTATTAAATTATGAAGGTGACAACTTTGGCATCATTTAAAATAAAATAATATAAGTGTCATAATCACTTTTATAAGGCTCCAAATGGTCAAATATTAGACCATTGGATGATTATGGTATAAATTTATATGACCAATAAGTTTTGGTCTGGGTTTCATGCCTTTTATGGTCACTATTAGTTTAATAAAAACTATATTCTTGATTTCTCACTAGATAAACAATTTCTGCATCACTATTGTGTCACAATTAATGATAATTATATAATCCCCAAAAATTATAAACAAATTCATATGATGTAGATTATTTTATTATATTTATAGAGACTATTTAGGTTTGATGTTTCATGAAGTTTATCACTAAATTAAAATTAATATACTTATATGATTTAAGAGAGTGACATGTTGTCACTTTCTTTGGTTTTAATAAAAATTAAGTTATTTTCATGGGAAAAAGTCCATTAAATGAATCTAATCCGACCCTTTGGTGATATGGGTCTACTTTTAGTCATCCAATAGGATTTTGGCAGGTGTTAGGGTAATTTTATAATCTTATATATACCCTTAATTACCCGATTTACCTTTAACTATGGTAAATAAAATTTACCATAGTTACTATTCATAATGCCAAAAAATAAAAAGTAGTATATTAATATAATTTGGACCCACTGATTCGAAATATGAAATCCATTTTTCCAAATTCAGTACACAGAAGTTGCAGAAATTAAATAAAAATTAATCATGTTGTCGAAAGAAAACGGGTTTTTGTTTAAAACATTACAAAAGATTGAATTGATTTAACCTAAGAATTCAAGGAAAAATCAATGATAATGACATAAATTATATTAAATTTTAAAAATATATTCTATTTATATTTTAAGACCATTCAATATTATAATTTAACAACATGAATTATTACGATGAAAAAAAGTTGTTTTAGTTAAAATATAGCGTGTTTTTACTATTCATTAAAATATGAAAGTTATAAGAATAACATGAAAATTTTATCCAAGGTAAAATTTTATATCCTTATTCCAAATAATAATTTTATTTTGTAAAATTGAACTTATAAACATGTCAAAAACTAGATTTAATGTGGGTGAGCCATCAAAAAGCGGCAAAACTGCATTTTTTTGAAAAATACTTATTTTACCCGAAAAATTTATTTTGTTCACATAAAATGTTTTAGAATATTTATAAGATGAGTAATAATGTTATAAAACTAAAAATGTGGTTAATTCTATTCATAATGGCTAGTTCGTGATAATATTATAACCATATATCATTGTTTAGTGAAACCCATTATTGCGTATAACACATGCTATCGAGGAAGGTCGTGATTGCGTGTAATGAAAGCCAAGTCAGGGTTGCGTGTAGTGCAAGACTCATTTGTTGTTTCGTATAACAAAATCCAACTATATTTCATTTATACATTCAATATATATATATATATACACTCAATGTTTCGTAGAATAACTTCTATCAAATTAACTTGAAATTGTGTGTAACACAATCCAAGAATTGTGTTGCGTATACTGCAAGCTAATACGGTGTTCCGTATAGCACAAGATAATATTGGTGTAGCAAAAAAAACATGACATACACTAAATTAAAAATAATACTTATCATAAAATCTTGGGGTGTTACATTTATCATGTATTTTTTATCTATGTAGTGGAATGGGATCATCAGTGCCTTAATTTATTATATTTCAATTAGATTCTTCCTGAACAAATGGTTTCCAGCAACATAAATCTTGAATGAAGCTTCTTCCCATAGTGATAGATTATTCAAAATAAGGAGATATGGATCCAATGATCACAATATGTACTATCAATATAGATTCATCTCCAGCAACAGATTTATTTGATACTGGTTCATGTCATTCATTCATTTTTAATCCTATTGTGAATATACTAAATCTTACTATGAATATTTTTTTATTTAATGGATATTACTACACCCATCAGAACAATGATATTGTGGGGCCTTCATTGTCCTATTTGGGTTTTCTAGTTATCAGATATTGATCTCTCGTCATATTTTATGGTTCTCAACATGAACCTGTTTGATTTCATATTCAGTTAGTATTAGAAATAAATCCTGAATTGATTCTTATATATGATGGGTCTCCTTTACTACACACAATGTTGTGTACTATATTATTAGAAGATAATAGGGCCAGAGGTCATGTAGTTCCATACATTGTAATATAGTGTTGGGGAAAGTAATATCATGATTTTTTTATTTAGAGCAGGAATCATTGAGTGATTATCTCCCTCAATTTTTCATCATGTTTTCTGATTTCCCCTATGAATTCTCTGGTTTTCCACCAGTAAGGGTGGTCCAGTTTTATATTTATTTAGTGACTGTTACTCTACTAATATCTATATCTTACTACTATACTGAACTAGCTAAAATAAAGGAGTTTATTAATCACTGTTGGATCCGTGGTCTTCTATGCAGGAATTGGAGTATGGTTTGTGTTTGTTGTCAACATTAAATGGAATTTCAGAATGTGTACCAGAAAAGTGATCATACTATTCAAACAGACAACAGTATTGAAGGTGGCGCTGTTTCCCAGTGTTTACCAAATTTTTTGGGCCTAAAAATTGACAAATGGAGAAAAGTGTTTTTTGGCAAAGAGACTTGCATGCCTTATACTTGAAGGAGAGGAAACATGCACGCCATGTGTTTTTCAAGATCATAACATGGAAAAATGACAAATGGATAAGGGCCGCACATGTTTTGGGCTGGTCGCGCAATTGACCTGCGTGTTGTGAAAAAGACTTTTGCACCGATGCCTATGAGGTTTAGAAAATTGCGCGCTGGTTATTATTCATAATCAAAACTTCAAAATATGGAAAATGAAATTAGGTCGCACAACTATTGTTTGGGTTGCACAAGTGAGTTGCGTGATAGAGGCTAGGTTGGTTTGAGCTTCATGCCGGGGCTTGCACCCCGTAAGGACCCTTGTGCGCCACCATGCAGGGGGCCAGTTTGCCTATAAATAGAGGACCACCCACCTTATTTGTAATGAAGTTCAATACTTAGAGATTTTTTGTGCTCTCATCACGCAAGTGGTTCAGTCGCGCAAGTGGTGGTTGGGTCGCGCAAGTAGAGGCTGCACGCTGGTTGTTGGCTGCACGACCAAGGCGGTTTGGGAGTTAGAGGCACAGCGTCACACAAGTATGGAGTTGAAAGAGGCAGTTCCGCACAAGTGGGTTGGTGACACCTGCTCTCCGAATTTGTACCGCACAAGTGATTTGCGCGCCGTTCAGGAAACTTGCGCGCTGGCCATGGAGAAGCGTTCCAGGTGAGGTTGTTGTACGCCGGTTGTTTTGGAGCTGCCTGAAAATTGGAAGATTTCCTGATACCTTCGGTGAAATGTGGGATTAGTATATGACTGAAAGTTGGACATCAACAGAGCATCTACATTCAACAGAGGATGCATTATTTTTCAATGATGAAGAGACCTTCACATCTATAAATTTAGCGCAACATCACCAAGGGATGTGAGCTAAGGGGAGTCAACGGGAGTGACCCGAGGGAAGCAAGGAGCTATCCTTGAACAATTGTATAGGTAGTAAACCTGGGAAGGACTGACTATTCATGAACCTTTGCAATCCACATCTAGTGATGTTTAGTGGAATTAGGCATGAATGAAAACCTGTTGGTGTATGCTCCTTGGACTTTTCCCTTAGTGGTGAACTAAGTAAAAAGTGAGGTTTCATCTCTATGCATGGGAATGTTTACTTTTTGATCATATTCATCATACAGGTTCAACAAGTTAATATCGACGTGGGAACATGATCCATCACTTTAAAAGAAAAATTTGTCACCATGATTCACCCATCCCCTCTCATGGTGTCCCGGGGTCCTTCAATCACATGGATGATCTCTTTGAAAATGTATTTATACACCTGGGTGTATCACCTTGGGTGGTGTTGGTTCTCTTTTTTTTTGAATGACGATGGGTCACATAACCTTTTTGTTGATTATAGAAAACTCAATTGAGTTATGGTAATGAAAGTGTATCCATTTATATGGATTAATGATTTTTTTTTCTTATTTAAGGGTGACAAGTGGTTCTCAATGATTTATATTTTATCTAGATACCATAAATTAAGTATACATCATTCTAAAATTCAGAAAAATATCTTTTCGAGTAGGTCTGAACATTATGAGTACCATGTCATTACATTTGGACTAACCAATACTCCTGAAGTATTTATGGATTTCATTAATAGGATTTTCCTTGACTATATTGATAATTTAATGGTGGTATTTTTTATGACCTAATGAATTACTCTATGTACAAGGAAAATCACTTGTGTCATTTGAGATAATTTTTGGAATTGTGGAGAAATTTTCAACATTATTCCATGCTCTCGAATTGTGATTTTTGGATTCAAAATGTGATGTTATTGGGATATGTGGTGTCACAACAACATATCTCAATTGATCTTGAGAAGGTAAAATCTGTTATGACATGGGAGAAACCATGAGTTTTTTTATATTCGATGAATCTTATGTTAAGTGGGGTATTATCGAAGGTTTGTAAATTATATCCCCAAGATGGCTTCATTCAATAATGACTATCACTTGGAGTGGAGTAATATTTTTATGGGATGAGAAATTTTAGTGTTTTATTCATGGAGTTGAATCATATTTTTACTAATGTGTTAGTGTTTAATCTTCTAGAGGATTGGTAGGACTACTCATCTTTGACAATGCATCATGTTTAGGTTTGGGATGGGTTATTTTATAGGGCGATCACATTATATTCTATTGCTCCTAGTATCTTAGGCCACATGAGATAAACTATCGAACCCATGACCATGGATTTATATATGTGATTTATGTGCCTAAGATATGGAGTAATTATCATTTGAAATAATTTTTTACTATGTTTTTAGACTATGAGTGATTAAGTTATATATTCTCTAAAAAATATCTGAATATATGCCATAGGTTTTCTATAGAGTACCTTAAATATTTTGACATTGACATCTCCTATACCTGAGGGAAGGATAATTACATAAAAGAGTATATAAGAAGGACACATCCATCCCAGAACATGAATGGTACATCGGAAGAGTGGAACATGACGGCTCTCATTGAACTGTTGTATATTGGAGTCTAGGAAATAGAGGATGAAGTTTTTTCAAATGTTTAGATTACCTCTACTCTTCTCTATATTATTCTTGTGGAACATGAGATTTATGATGAATTCCTTAACATTAAAGAATATATTTGGGGGTGTGGATGTCGTTACTTAGTGTTCTTTCTCCATAAAGGGAATTGTATGTTATTAGAATCATTTTTGTACCGTTCTCATTTAGGAAGGCTGTGATAAGGGATTTCCATAATTCCTTGTGGGATGTGAACCCAAGAACAATGGTGATTTTTTTATGAATTCCCTCAATTATTCTGGTGTATAGGTATGATATGTGGAATTGCTATTTTTTTCTATCACTATTATAATTTCCATCATGTCTTGGTCAATCAATATAGAAAAATATGATTGATTTACACACTTTCAATTCTGATATGGAAGTGGTAGGATATCCCTATGGACGTTTGGGTTAGGAATCCTTGTACTAAGATAAATAATAATGATACATGGGTTCTGATTGAAAGGATTAACAAATCATCTCACTTTATACCCATTCAGGATACAACCAATGTTGAAGAATTTATAAATATATATACGAAAGATATTTTTTGTTTTCAACGAGTTCTATCTACTATAGTCTTATGTAGTTATTCTTATTTTACTAATTTCTTTTAGAGAGGCCTTCAGAAGATACTGAGATCTCACACCTATTTGAGCAAGATATATTATCCATAGTCGAACAACAAGAAAAAAAGAGCTATATAGATTCATATGGATATTCTTTGTTCATTAATTCTTTATTTTGGTTTAGCTTGTGATAAGAATTTATGGATAGCTGAGGTTTCATATATCAATAGTTACTAGCTTTTGATCAAGATAGAATCTTTTGAGGCCGTGTATAATTGGCCTTATAAATATCCATTTTAATGATTAGAGATAAGTTAATGTTCATTGGTTGTATAGATCTTCATTGAAGTGATTATAATAAATATTCAGTTGACTAATCAAATTATTTTGATGAAATATTGATTATTTAAATCGTATTCATATCATCACCATAGACCATTAGAATTTTCACTTTGTGATCATGTTTTTTTGAATGCTTCACTTCATTTGGTTCATCAACGACATGGAAGGAAAGGGAAGATATATCCTTCTTTTGTGGTACATTTTGAGGTTATTGAGGAGGTGGGTAAAGTGGATTACTATTTAAAACTTCTAAAACATTTTAATTTGATACATAACAGATTTCATATATCATTGATTTGAAATTATAATTCTAATCCATATCACATTCTTTAATGGAGTGATCTTGATGTTGATCTTCATTTATATTTGGGTGATCATCCAATCTTGATAGTTGATACTGATACCAAGGTAATTAATGGTAGGATTATATCTTTGGTTGGAGTTATATGGAATCATGGTTTTGATACTCCTAATACAATTGGATAAATAGAAAATTATGAATAAAAATTGACCTCGTGTTATTTTACATTGAGTTGTTATGATAGGTTTTCTAGGGATTAAAATATTTCGTGGTGGGGAGGTTGTAGAATCCCATTACATTTTTCAGGTATTCCTAGAACCTCTCTAATGATCATGATATTTTGGGTCACATTTAGGGGTGATTCAAGAGAGATTTTAAAAATTTT
Organism: Viscum album; assembly: GCA_963277665.1. Classification (NCBI taxonomy): domain Eukaryota; kingdom Viridiplantae; phylum Streptophyta; class Magnoliopsida; order Santalales; family Viscaceae; genus Viscum; species Viscum album. The sequence continues at coordinate 1,540,177,485 of OY728161.1, read as the reverse complement.
GGAAGGTTCAGAGGATATGAATGATTGATGCATAACATTGATAAACTGTTAAACCTATTAGTGAAAATCATTAAACCCATATAGTGTGGGTTTTCACAGTAGGAACATGGTTCGAAAAACCATGAACCCCCTCCAAAAAACCATACGTAGAATTTTCCTTTATTCTAAAAAATAATTTAAAAATTCATGTACACATATTTATTCCCTTTTTCAACCCTGACCTGGGATTAAACATAATCCTAGGTCATTAGAGCACTCAAGGACCCATCTTTCCTCCCCCAAACCCTTTACAAGGTGGATTTTAGCATGGTGAAAGTTGATAGATCACTCCCTGGGGAGATTTCTCCAGCTATTATCAATATCCCACTCTCTTCTTATATCCTACTTAGGGTTTTTTATATATCCATGTTATTAGAGGATCTAGAATCCATTTTTTAGATTTTGAATTTCGGATTTATTCTTGAATCTATGATGCTAGTGTTCTTCATTGGAGTTTCCCATTGTCGACATTATGGTATGTGATTTCCATTTTAATATAGGTAGTACTGTATATGTTTATCTAATTGATATAGTCTTTAATTTCATGAATGAAATTAAATTTTATTAAATATTATTATGGAAAACCCAATTCAATGTGAATTGGGATTCTTATTACGTTGAAATAAAATGTGGGGAAAACTCCAAATTCTAGCGAATTAGTGAGTGATGTTAAATTTATGAAATTGAGATATTAAATTGTGAAATCATTTTGTGAAATGGATTTATGAAAATGGATTAAATTATTTTTATACGAAACCTATTAATTTTAATTGATAAAATGCATAAATGATTAAAACCCCATGATTAGTTTTTAAATAGAAATAGAAATATTGAAATGGGAAATGGAAAAATTGTATTCTAAATCATTTTTAAATAAATTTACAACTATTTATTGTTTTTATAGAACATGAAATCATAGGTAGATAGTGATATATTAGGAGAAACCATGCTATATTGGAATTTCACTTGAAACATAATGATTATTTTCAACTCTCCCATAAACTTATAGGAAGATCATATCATCATAAGGGGGTTAGTTATTCATATTTTTTTCAATTTAAAAGGGTCTTGTATGAACATTGTTATTATCACTATAAGAGAGTGTGAGGACCTCATAACCTATAATCGTTATACAACTTAGAGATGAACATTATTCTACTTTGTGATGACTTTTTTATATAAAACATTTTTTAAAACTGTTTTACACATGCCTTGTCAATTTATATAAACTATTTTATATTAAAAGTTAATTATTTCATTGTTTTAAAATTTTCCATCAATTTAAATTAATAGAATATTTTTTTTAAATGTGACATTATACATTCATTCCAATTTTATTTTAAAATTAAAGCATTATTTTTTATTATTAGTGGTCTTTTATTTTGGAACAATTGGTGGTACACTACTGGGATTTTATCTCACAACCTACCTTTGCCTTCAATCCGTTGTTTAGGATTAAGAATGGGGATAATTACATTTGGAGGTGGTGGTAGTTGATATTTTATATTTGAGTGATTCTATGTTGTAACGTGTAATTTTTTTTCAATTTATTTGGATTTATGATTGTACTCTGGGTTTATAGAACTATTTGACTTCTGGTATTGTCCTCCATGTGGAGTTTTATTTTGATCATACTTATTTTTAGTTATTCCATCCGATGTTTATGTCGAAAAAATAATTCCTTATTTATCTAGTATGATTCATGTTACTTGTTTCTAACCCGTGGGGAGTAAGAATGTCTTAAGAAAAATGCCAGGATTAGCATAGGTATCAGGGTACCATGGTGTCAGTGCTGGTTTATGGAAAACATTTTTTCTAAGATGTAGATTAAGGGTAAACATAAGAGAAAATAATAAATGGAAATATTTTATCAAAATATGAAAATATGGTTACAATAAAGACAAATAAGAACATCATAACAAAAAAACCATAGATCATAAATCACGGGTCATTGAATAATGATCGACATAATATTAGACAAGAATGATAAAAGTACAGAAACAGTAGTCAATAAACATGCACCATGAGGGAATAACTTATGACTAAGAATATTTATACGATTTTGGAAAATAATTAATAATAGAAACTATATTTCAAGGCTAACTATAATAATATTCATCATACAATAGCCTTGGGATAACAACAAATATATCATCCCGAGCATTTATTAATCCTTATATGTACCCTTAATTATGGGATAAAACATATCATATACCCCTTTAACTTTTGATAAATACTACCATGTAACCATAATATTTGGATAAATACTCCATTATATAATTTTCCTTGGGATTAAAAGTATTTTGTAACCTTTGGATTATGAAAAATCCTCTCATTTTTCACTTTATCTTTGGAAAAATGATCTCATGAACCCTATTGAGATCATAAGACATAAACTTAAATCAATGAATTGTGGGGTGTTATAGGACCCCGATCATCATCATTCTAACATATTTTTGTAACATAAAATGAATAATATTTATATTGTATATAACCCAATGAATGAAAATGGTCTTTATATCCTTCCCAAAATGGAATCCCATAAATAAAACATTCTTAATTACATCAACAATCATAATATGGTATACCCATGGAAAATAAACCATTATCCAAAAATATTCTGTAACTGTGTAGGTCTGTAACATTAAATCAGGATAATAGAATATATGGTATTTAAACCATATATAATATGGTATGAGGTTACGTTAGTAATATTTCAAAATAATCTATGTATATGTATTTAGGTGAACAACCATTAATGAAATGAATCAAAAACAAGGCATTCACATCGAAAATGCACTGGAAGAAGAATTGTGGTAATACAATAACATTAATTATGAATGTAAATGTAATTTATATATCATTTCTATTATAGTAACATAATATTTCTATTTTAAACACATAATTATTGAATTAATGTTTAGATGAATAGAACTTTTAAAAGAGTAATAAAATATCACATTGAAAATCAAGAAGAAAGTGCCCCTTTTTTCTATGTGAATCCATTAAAAAAACATGATAGGAAAATTGAAAATTAATTTACCTATAAATAATTTTTTAAGAGGTTACAAAATGACGATAAATCCTTTATCTAGATATCAATTAAAATATGTTTTTTATTTTCATAATGAAATTAACATTGTACTAGAAACAAAATTACAAAAATATTGAAGTTCAATAGGATGCATTATAACTTACCAAAGGGAGTTAAGTTAACTAAGACCCTCAAAACCCTTGTATCCATTAAATAAAAATCCATTTAATGAGTTAAATTGGTAATGATAGACAAATCCCAAGAATTAAATGAATATTTTAATTGAAATCAACATTGTAATAGAAAGAACAATATAAAGAAAAAATTTTGTATATTAGGAAATATGTCAAAATGGGTTAAAACTTTATTCAATAATCCCAACCCTTATATCCGCTATTAGATTAATACACTCGAAATTTATAAGAATATATTAACACCAAATTTAAATTCCTTATTCATATATACAATCCTTTATAAAATATATATATAATAATTCTATACATTTATATATTTAGCTATTATATATTGGCAATATCGGGTGTGAATAATCTGCATAGTATTGAAATAGATTATTAATAGCTCTGTGGTTCTTTATTATTTACAAAAATATTATCATTTAAATATCATATAAACTATTTCAGTTAATTTTTAAAAAATATATATAATGTTTATATTTTATTCTATGGGTGTTTTTGTTATGATCTTATTGATAAATTTGGTGATGACTATGTTTCAATGATTCTTAGATAATGAAGGGTGATTTCTAAAATAATGACTTATATATATATATTACTATTATCTGAAAAAATATCATTATTTACTTATATATATCATATATTACAACAAATTAAACTCCCATGAAAATCTTGGATATAAATTTATATCATTGGTCATATAGGTTATTAAACCAACCCAAATAAGAACATACTATAATTAATGGATTATTATAAAGTAATTTTGTTGTAATTTAGTTATAGTAGAACAAATCGGTTACTCCTTACAGGTAGTAAATCACATGTCTTGATAGATATTCAAATCATTTACCAAAGAATGGGGAAAATGAGAAATATGGGTTATCATTTATGAAACTAAAATATGTTATAAATATCATACTTATGTATATATATTAATAAATATTAAATTCATTATTAGAAACATATTTTTAAGGAATTTGAAATAATAAAAACACATTATGTTGTTGAGGAGATATTCTATAGAACACATAAATGAAAATATTTCTAAATATAAATAGTAAAGTTAGTTATTGATTAAAACATTATTATAATAACATACCAGTATGATAATTATACTAATGTTAGAATTTTATTATTTTTGAAATTAATTTTATGAAGATGAAATTATGATAAAAGAGACAGAAAATAGAAAAAAAGTTATTTGAAATTTATACCTCCCTCCAAAGATTAGGTTCTTTGAAAAATAAATTAATATTTTAGAATACTTTCTTTTGAGAAGAAAACAACCTCTTGAAGGTGACTATGAATGTTTAAGAAATGTTTGGTGAGATAGTTTGATGAAAAATGTGGGTTGAGGTGTGAGGTGATGAAAGGAGATGAGTGTCTCTTTTATAATTGAGAGACTAGATTTTTTTTAAATACACACCACTTTGAAATAATTTTAAGTCACTCTCATGTAATGTAGCTAAAAATTTGGGAAATAGTGGAGTGGGTAAGGGATAAGGTATTAGTTGCTTGACCGCCCATTCCAACAAATGTTTTAACATTATTGCTGTGTCCCCACATTGTCATACCATTTTACCCCTTTTATATTTAATCTATATAACTAGTTGATAGTTTTATAATTATTCATTTATATTTGAAAATAAAATTTTCTATATTACATAATAAAAACCTAATAATTTAAAATATTAAAATTTTAAAACTGGTAAAAATAAATTACAAAACTAAAAATATATAATGTACTTTTATTTATAAATATAATTAATGATAAAAAATTTAAATATGGGATTTTAAAATAGAAGAAATGTAAAAAATGTAATATTAACTTATAAAATTAAAATATTATCCATAAATTGGTTTAATAAATTTATTAATATCAATTTTATACTAATAATTTTATTAATGGAATAATATTGTTAAAAATGGAATATTTCATTTTTCACCAGAAAATTACACATTCAAAAAATATACCAAAATTTTATTATAAAATAATATTTTTTGTATAAATAATAAAATGATGTGATTTTTATAAAAAGCATGTTATAAAATATTTAATTTTTTAACAAATATTTAACAAAAATAAATTTGTATTGGGAAAATGAATTTTTAAAATATTAACTTTATTAATTATTATTTATTTTAATTTAATAATTAAATTATAAAAAAAATTATTCCTTTACCATAAATTAATCATTATTTTCAAGTAAGATAAAATATTTTTTGATAAAAATGAAAACATTATATAAATAGGTTTTCAAGAAAAAAGTAATCTCAGGTTTCTATATAAATATATATCAATTAAAATTTATTTGGATCAGAAATAATATTTTATATTCCTTTGACACATATTTCATAATATATTTTTTCATATTAACACTATCTAATTTAGTTAGATAAATTTAAAGGTCTAATAATATCATGGATTTTTTGTAGTTATGTGATGTGTATAGAGCATGTTATCAAAAACATTTTTTATTTATGGGTAACATAAATTGACTTCCCAAGTCATTAAATTATCTATTATAAGGCCCCAACCATAAACATTACAAAATCATGAGTTATGTTGATAATTTGACTTTAATTCACTTCATGGATCTTTTTAGGTTTTTATCTTTTGAGAATTAGTCTATAACTCATACATATCAACTTGTTATTAAAAAGTAGACACTTCTACTCACCACCCAATTTTATTTCATAAAAGAACTTTTTAAAAAGAAACGTGGTTTGTTCCATGTTTAAAAAGATTGACTTTTTCTCGATCCCATAATTGACTTTATTCTTCTTTAAACCTTATGAAAAACATTTCAATACATGGGATGAGCCTAAAAATATTATTAAGGGATACATAATGAAAGAAAACTATTAGTTTTTAGAAAACATGAAGACCATGAATACATTTTTATAAAGTAAATCTTTTTACCATTAATAAATAGTAAATATACTTCACTGAATATAAGCTCATTTCATACCCTTTTTTAACCAAAATAATATTATCAACCCGTAGAAAGAAACATATAGCATATAAAGGTAACTTAGTACATAACATACATAAATGGAATGACCATAATGTTGACATCCACACATATCAGATAATGGAATATCTATATGGCCGACTTCCATCCACAATGCATTGTAGGTTATAATGTAACAACCCGTGCATGGTTTATAATGAAACTACCCATAATTGGGTTCTTCATGTATCCACCCATATTGGTTTATCACATAACCACTCGTTAAATGTCCAAGTACCATTATATAATCCTATCACATAAATGATTTCAATTTTCAATGTTTCACTCATAAAATTTCATTTTCAATCACAAAAAACATTTCAAGATATTGAAAAATTAAATCCACTTTGAAAACAATTTTCAATAGCAAAATACCTAGAAATTGGAATAAGGTATATCTTTTCCTTTTAAAAACATTAAGGGTTATAGAGGAATCCAAATATAAAATATAGATTACGGTGGCAGAGTTGTTGTTTGCGCATACATTAAAACCTTCCTTTTTTTACATAGTAAAATTATTCGTCGATTTTTTTCCTTTGAATGAATGTAAAAGTCAAAAGGGTTTATTATACACTGTATAAAATAAATATGTGTATTTTATCAAAATATTCCTCAATGAAAAGTGGTTTAGACGAAGTCCCTTAACATGAGTCGGACTTATCTCATTCATTATTTATATTCTTGAATAATAAAAATAGGTTAGTTTCTGCTTGCTTCAGAACCATTTTTGAGTCTATTATTCATTTTATTTCATTTATTATTATGTTAAAAAAATTTATAATTATTTATGATCATATGGTTCTTTTTTTCGATGTTTGGTACACAAGTCAAAAATGAACTGGTTTTGATGTAAATTGTCTATGTAGGAAAAAGTATATCATCTCTAGAATGATATTAATAATTTCAATATCATATATATCCAGTATATATGAATTTATAATAGTCCATATCATCCAGTGACAATAAATGAAATGCACCATTCATGGAGACAGTACGTCGTACGTATGCATGAATGATACCTTCATTTGTTTGTCATATTAAAGGAATGAAAACTAAATGATACATAGGTATGTTAGAATTATATTATAATATATATGTTATATATGTTACATAAGTTCTCTAGTGCCATCCTTTATACATTCCCTGCATGTCATGAAGGAGTCATATCTCTTTGAGGGGGCGGTAGTCCGCACATCCTCAAATGAAATTATCGTATATACACATTATATAAAGCATAAAGGTAACTTGTAAATAAAAAATAAAGATAAATATAGATAATTTAAATATAATATATATCATATATAAATATAGTTCCATCATAATGGAAACCATGAGAGTTGGTAGGAGAAAAATGAACAATCATTGTTTTGTGAGGCAGTAGTTCGACGTATACAGAAAGAATAGGTTTGTATTCATTAGATGGAGGTGGGTGTCAGTGTTGTTCAAATACATATCATAAAACCATCATATTATATTTAGGATACTGGTTTTGTAATGTAATAGATGAATAAAAAGAGAATTGGGAGGGGATAAGGAAAATAAAGTAAAAGATCAAGAAAGTAGACACTAACTCTAAATTGGGTAACTTCTTTTCATTTGATCCAAAAAGCCTTCTTGAATTGAATTCTTTACAAGGTAAGATTTCTATGAGAAAGGGATAATTTTTGGATGATAATGTTAGTAGAATATAGATGAGACAAGGGGATTGAGAGGTGTGTGTAAGTGGGTAGAGGTAGTGGCCTTTTATAAGAGGGAGGATGGGCACATTCGTTAAGTCTTTATATATAGTTTTATTACAAAATTATTTTCGAATTATAATAGTTTAAAAGTGACACATTTATAGGATATAATGAAAATGAGTCGTAATAATCTCAAACATTAGGTTTTATACAATTTTGTGTCCGAAAATTAACCTTATCATTTATCTTTAACCATTAGTTAAAAACATTTACTCTTACCATGTCTTCTTGTATTTTCATAATATATAGTCATAATAGAAACTATAAACCTCCAATAAAACTGTAACAAGATCATTAATAACATTTTTAATAATATTTAAGAAATTTAGACGATTCATATATTCTTATGACTTTTATGTTATTTAATAAAATAGTATGTGTTTTAAAAACTCATATATGTCAATTTTAAAAATATTTTGAAATTGATAATTTTTAAAGTCATAACATCATTATTACATCGAACCAATGGAATTAAATAAAAGATAATATGTAAATATCCTCATAAAAATTCTTTTATGTCATTAATATAATCAAATTACTTTTATTTTAATATTTATAGTATCATTTATTTGAATCTTTCATTAATAAGGTAATCACTACGTCATCATTGTTTCATAAATAAATTTATATATTTAATGTGTAAAAATTATAAATAAAATACCATTATGTGTTAAATCTTTTTATATTTTTAATAATTATTTATAGACATCGATCTCATTTGTATAACCCTATATTATAATTCTTTTTTTAAAAGTTACATGTTTATATTATATTTCCATTTTCTTTAAATTGACAATTATAAAATGTCATTTTCACACCCAAGTGGCTCCACTGGGTCCAAAAATCTACCCATGTGTACCCATGGTTAGAAATATATCTGAAAATAGGATTATGACATGTGTTATGGTAGTTTAAGGTTATTATAATATTATTTTATACCCTTATTTACCTGATTTACCCTCTAACCATGGTAAATAAAAATAATTACTGAAGTTACAATTCATAATGTCCAAAAATAAAAGGTACCTATTTACACTATTTGGAGATTATAATTTCATATATTGAATCAATATTTCTGAATTCAAAAAATATAAACTGTAGTACTTAACTTAAATTTAATCTCCATTTTCAAAACCAGAAAGCATTTTTTTAAGAAGTAAAAACTACCAAAAGATTGACACATGTTTTTGTCCAATTTCAATGTGAAATTTATTTCAATGAAAAAAATAAGATTAAATGATAAAATCATAATAAAATTAAACTTTAAAATCAAATAAAACAATTAAATAACTATATAATAAAATTATATAAAAAGGTAGTTTGAATTAAAATGTAGTATTTTTCACTATTCATTAAAATATGAATTTCATGAGTAAATTATAAAAATTCCATCCAAGGAAAATATGGATGTTCCACGTCAAAATAAGAAGTTTATTTTATAAAAATATAACATATTTTAGTTATTTATATACATTCCAACAAATAAAATGGCTATGTATTAACTAACATTTAATATATTTTTATTATTTTATTATTCTTCTGTATAACTCAATGTTGTGTGAAACGTAGGATTTCAGAGAAACCCGTTGTTGGGTGTCGAGTACGCTATATTAAAAAGTGTCCCTTTAACATAAAATTAATATCTTATTCATAAATATTTATATAAATGAAATAATTTTATTCTATAAATACCTGTGATGATACATCATTCCCCCCATTTGGAAATTTCATCCCCACAATTTTATTTACTTATCAAATAAGTGGGGATATTTAGCCCTCATATCAATTTAAAATTCCCATGTTGCCTCTTCAACTATATGGATTTTACACAAAACCATTACCTGATTATTCATCTTATTCCACAACACTATTGTCTATATGGTTTAGAATCTATACTGGTTTTTCCTCATAACAAATATTCTCTTCCAAATGGACTACCTCTCCACTCAAAACCTGTGACGGATCTAGTATATACTTCCTCAACATTGAATGTTGAACATCATTGCGTACCTAGGATAAACATGGAGGTAAAGCCACCCTATAGGAAACTAATCCAACTTTATCCAATATTTCATAGGGTTCAGTGAAGTGCAGACTCATCTTTCCCTGATTACCAAAACACATCACACATTTCCCTCTAAAATGTTGAGAAAGACATGACCATGTAACTCAAAAGAAAAATATTTCCTCTGGTTATCCACTTAATTTATTATCTTACTCTATGCTATCTTCATGTACATATGAATCAACTGAACTTTATCTACCATCTATTTTATTAATTCTGGTCCCATTAACTTCTTTTAACTTACTCCATCCCAAAAATCTTGAGTTCGACACCTCTTTCCATATAATACTTCAAATGAAGACATCTACATATTGGAATGAAAACTATTATTATAGTAAAACTCAACCAAAGAAACATGTTGATCTTAACTTCCTTGGTGATCAATTGAACAAGCACGTAACATATCCTCCAAGGCCTGAATTGTTCATTATGAGTACCCATCTGACTGAGGATCAAAATCTATACTAAAATTTAATTCAGTTCCCAATGACATCTAAAGGCCAATCCAAAAGTTATAAGTGAACCCAGGATCATGATCAGATACAATGGAGGGAGTAACACCATGTAACTTGACTATCTCTTTAATGTAAAATTGAGAATGTATATATAGATATAGAGGATCTATGATAGAAATAAAATAAGAAGATTTAGTCAATTGATCAACAATAACCCATATTTCATAGTTACCTTGAGAAGTTGTTGGTAATACCACTACGAAATCCATGGACATATTTTCCCATTTCCACTCCAATACTAGAAAAGACTGAAGCATCCCATTCAGTAACATCCTTTATGAGTTAACCTACTGACAATTCAAACACTTTGTAGTAAATTTAGCAATATCTCTTTTCATTCCATCCCACCTGTAATATTTTTAATGATCTATGTACATCATAGTACTACCAGGATGAACAAAAAATGGATAACTATGGGAATGAAATAGCAATTATTTCTTCAACTATGAATCAAAAGTTACCCATAATCTCTTTACAATCCTAAAAACAAAATCACTGTCGATGTTAAATTTAGGCAACTAACTCTTTAGAACCAAATAATCCTTTCTATGCAACTCACTGTCTTTTTTCTGTGCTAGCTTAATTTTGTTTGATAGAGGTGATTTCACTACCACCATAAAAAATAGAGGAATTCCCTATACCCGAAACTTCCAATACAAATTTAATCTAATCAAAGGCCACAGGATCTATTTAAAAATGTATCATGGTTAATTTTTCATTACTCCTTAGACTCAAAGCTTTAGCTACCTTATTTTACTTTAATGGATATCAATGAATCAATCAATTATAATAATTGAATAATTATTAAAATCTCCTTTTTCTCATGTTTAATGCTTTCTGAGTTAATATATACTTAAATGTTTTGTGATCTATATACATTTCACACTTTATGCCAGGAAAATGACGCCTCAAAATTTTAATGAAAAAAATCAACAAAATCTAATTCTAATTCATGTGTAGTGTCATTTATCTCACGAGGTTTCAACTGATGTGAAGCATAATAAATTGAATTATCATTTTTAATTGGGACAAAACCTAGTCATTTGAATGATGCATCACTCTAGATGACAAACTCACCATTCCTAGAAGGTAGGGCCAAAACTAGAGCATATACCAATCTTCTCTTCAATTCTAGAAAACAATCATCACATTCTTCTATAAAAATAAACTTAACTCCTTTATGTGTTAGATTATTTAGTGGAGTAGATAAACATAAAAAAATATCAACAAAACTTCAGTAAAAACCATTTAATCCATGAAAACTATGAATCTATATAATATTGGATGGTCTTGGATACTCTTCACCAAATTTTGATTTAGATGTGTCGACATTTATTCCATATTTAGAATGATATAAATAAGGAATGAAACATATTGAAACCAAAATTAAATGTTACTAAACTTTACATATAGTCTCCTATATTTTGTGTTTGAAAAATCAATAATTAAGAAACTTTAATGTTCTGCCCAGATTTTAGAATATACTAAAATGTCAACTATAAACACAACCAAAAACTGTTCCAAAAATAGATGAAAGAATCAATTCATGATATTCGTAAATATAAAAGGTGAATTAGATTAAAGAATGTTCGTAACTACAAAATCATAATGCCCATATATCATTCAGAAAGCTATCTTCAGAACATTATCCTCCTTCACCTTCACCTGATGCTCCCCAGAGATGATAAATCAAATCATCAATATGAGGGAATATATACATGTTATTAATAGTTATGTTATTAAAAGCTCTATAATCTATACATAGTCTCATAGGACAATATTTATTTTTTATAAATAATACTGGAGCACACCATGTTGAAGTGTTAGGTCGAATGAAACGTTTATCAAGAAAATCATGCCTCTTTTTTTTAATTATACCAGTTCTACATGATACATTCAATAAGGGGTTTTAGAAATAGGATTTTTATCATGAACTAAATTAGTAGTAAATTAAACCTCTTGATTGGGAACAACAATTCACAATTCATCAGAAAAAAATATATGTGAATTCATTCACTACTAGAATGTCACTAATCAAAACTATTTCTTTCTTTTCAAAAACATAAGCCAAATAAAAATCACTAAAATGTTTAATCAATCTTTCAGATTCTTGGTATGTCATAAAAGGTTTGAAAACAATGAATAAAAATTTATTGGCTTTACAATATTTTTTACCATGATAATAAATAATCCAATCCATACCCAAAATGATATCAAATTACACTATGGACTGTTTAACAAGATTTTTTAGAAAGAATATTCTACTAATGATAATAGGAAGGTTCCTATAAATCTTGGAGTCTTTAATACTTCCACCCGGAGTCTTTACAAAATGTTTTATATCACATGCATGAGGTTCTATTGCCAATTTTCTTGAAAAGCTCTTCAAAATGAAGGAATTTGAGGATCAGGTGTCAAATTGAGTTTTGGAATATTTTGAATGAATCTGAAAAAGACCTTTCACTATTTCATTTGATAGTCCCACACCAACCATGGTAGTAGAAAATGATTTTTTCATTCCCTTATGGTTTCAATCTTGCTGGTTTCCACCCTTGGTAATCAACTTTGGACACACATTAGCATAATGTCCAATATCATTGAAACTAAAACATCTTACTTTTGGTTTTTCATTTCTTTACTAATCATCATCCTTATGGTTAAGTGGAATATGAAATGTCTTACCAAATTAGAATCACTTTCTGAACTTTGAGATACATTCAATAGGATTTTTTTTACCACACTTCTCACCAGTTGGAAATTTGGTTTTCTTACCTTAAGGTTTCTTTGATGAATTCTTACCCATTTTATTCCAACTAGATATTTTATTTTGTTTTATCTCATGGAATACATGGTCAATAGAAAAATATATTTCTACCATATTAGTATAATATAAAAGTTTTTCATAGCTTTTGAACTCACGAGAAGAATAATACCTTCGATATTTTAGCTTCAATACCAAGTAAAACCGATTTATCTTACTATCGATATCCAATATAAAATTTTTGATGTATGTTTACAAACATGTGAAATTTTCTTCATATATAGCCACAAATTCTTCTTTATTTTTTCTCAATTCCATGAATTGATTTTACATCATATGTTTATCAGCCTTAGGAAAATATTTATCAAGGACGATATTCTTAAATTCATCCCATTACATGGCATCAATCTCTACACTTCCTCTAATATTTTAAATCAATGACTACCACTAATCGATTTCACATTCAAAATGATATACAACAAGAATAAAATTTTGATCATTTGAACATACCATTACATCAAAAATATGTTCCAGTGCTTTAATACACCCTTCATATTGAGTAGGGTTATATGATCTTCTAAATTATGGGGGACATTGGCTCAGGAAAGTCTCTATGATCGACATATGCCTATGTGGTTGTTCTGGTTGATATCTTTCATGGAAACCACCACCATTTATTTCCTGAGTGAATTGAACCATCATTGAAAAAATCTATTCAGTTATGATTTTGACAATCTCAAGATGTTGATATGAAAGGTTATTTTTTCTCTATATGTCTTCCCAACACAGTTTCCCTATTTCATATACCGAAAAACAATCTAAAAAAATATCTTAGATGATGAAACATTGTAATATTCAGATATTATATAATTATAATTTCACCATAATGTAAAAATATTTTATGGTTAATATATTAACACTATTATAACTCCTAAAGTTATATAAAATAACCTCTAATATCAATTATAAGGCCCCAACATTAAAAATTACAAAATCTTATATTAAGTCGATAATTTGAAATTAATTTTCATTGTGTATCTTTTCAGTTTTATAGACATAGATAATTAGGCCATAACTCATACATATCGACTTTATAATTAAAAATTGGACACTTGTACTCACTAAGTTCTTTTTATAAAACAAAAACTTTTTAAAATGAAACATGGTTCGTTCGATGTTTAAACATCATGACTTTTCCTTAATCCCATCACCAAGTCTATTCTTCTTTAATCCCTCTGAAAAAAATTTAAAAACATTGGATGAGAATTAAAATATCATTAACGGATAAATAAGGAATGAAAACTATGAGTCTTTGGATAACATGAAAACCATGAATACTTTCTCATAATGTAATAATTTTTACCATTAATAAGTATTAAATATACTTCACTGAATAGAAGATCACTTACTAACCTTTTTTTAACAAAAATATTTCCATAAACCCATAGAAATCAACATATAACATATAAAGGTAACATGGGACATAACCTTATTAAATAGAATAACTATACGGTTGAATTACAGAAATATTACTAAATGGAATAGCCATACGGCCGAATTCCATACCCAATGCATTAGAGGTTATAACATAACCAACCATCCAGGGTTTATCAAGGAACCACTCGTCATTTGTTTCATCACATAACCACCTATCATTTGGTTTATCACATAACTATCAGTCTTTTTTTATCACATAACCACTCGTAAAATGTCAAAGTACCATTATATAATCATAACACATAAATTATTTCAATTTGCAATATTTCACTAATAACATTTTATTTTCAATCAAAGGAAATCATTTCAAGATATTGAAATAGTAAATCCACTATCAAAACTATTTTCAATACCAAAATACCCAAAAAAGGGAATAAGGGTTTTCTTTTCTTTTTTAAAAACATTAAGGCTTATAGTGGAGGAAAAATATCAAATAACGGTTATAGTGGGGGAGTCATTGTCACCACATATATTAAAAACATTCCTTTTTCCATTTTCTAAAATGATTCACAGAAAAAGATTATATCTGAATGAAATTAAATGTCAAAGTGGATTATTATACACCGTATAGAAGGAGGTGTTTTTTGTCGAAATATGCCTTAATGAAAGGAGATTGAGATGATGTCCCTTGCCTTGAGTCTGACATGTATTGCTCATTCTTTATATTTCTGAATAATAAAATTATGTTAATTTAAACTTTCTTCAGAACTATTTTCAATTATATTATTCATTTTATATTAATTATTAACATGTTATAAAAATTAAATAATTATTTCAGTTCATATGGGTCCTTTTATCAATGTTGGATAAATGAGTCGAAAATGATCCCATTGTGATGTAAATTTTACATATAAACAAAATTACATCATCTCTAAATTGATATTAATGATTTAAATATCATATATTTCTAGTATATATATATATATATTTATTTATAGTAGTCTATAACATTTGATGATAAAAAATTAAATGCACCGTTCATGTAGAAGGTAGGTCGTACGTACGAATGAACTCTACTTTAATTTTTTTGTCATATTAAAGGAATGAAAACTAAATGATACATAGATATGTTATTATTACATTATATTATATATGATATATTTGTCACATAATTCCATTAACTCAATTCTTTATATGTTCCACAAATAGCATGAAAGAGTCATATCACCTTGAGGGGGTAGTAGTCCGCACTTCCTCAAATAAAATTATCATATTTACACATTATGGAAAGTATAAACAGATCTTGTAAATAAAATTAAGGAAGAATTTAGATTTTATAAATATTATATATATCATATATAAATACAGTTCCCACATAATGTCCACTATGAGAGATTGTATGAGAAAAATGAATAATCATCATTTCAGGAGGCAATAGTTTGTCGTACACAGAAATAATAAGTCAGTATCCATTTGATGGAGGTGCATGTAAGTGTAGTTAGAATAATTTTCATAAAAAAATTCTTGAATAATTTTTAAAATTGTGTTCTCATGTAATAAAATAATAATAATGACATAGTTAATGCAGATTCAAATTAAAGGAAAGGAACTTGAGATAAGACCTTACCTCTAAATCAGGTAATTTTTTTGATTTGATCAAAAAATCCTTCTTGAATTTTATTCTATCCAAGTTAAGGCTTCAAAGAGAAAGGTATGGATGTTGGTCGATTAGTTTAGTAGAATTTGGACGAGCCAATGGGATTGGGTGGTGTTTGTAAGTGGGTAGAGGTGGTGTCCTTTTATAAGAAGGAGGAGGGGCACTTTAGGAATGTTTTGAAATATTATTTTATTGTAATTTTTTTGAATAATAATTGGTAAAAAGTGATTAATTTCAAGGGTCAGATAATAATGATTCAAAATACTCTCAACCAATAGGTTTTAGACATGTTTAGGTCACAAAATTAACCTTATCTTTCAGCTTTAAACCTTAGTTAAAAACATTAACTCATACCACGTCTTCTTGTATTTACACAATATATTGTTACTATAGTTACTATAAAATTACAACAGAACCATAAGTGGTTCATTAATGACATTTCTAAAATTATATATGTCATTTTCCAAAATATTATATTTTTGGAACTATTATATCATTTAATAAAATAGTATTCGTTTTAAAAAGTCTTTTATGTCAATTTTAACACTATTTAGAAATTGATTTTTGTTAAAGTCATAACAACTTGATTAGTTCTATCCAAAGGCATTAAATCAAATCTAATAAGTCCTTCTAATATTTAAAGTTTGCGGATAACATAAAAATAATCAAATTACATTTATTTTAATATTTATAATATCATTTATTCAAATCTTTCATTAAAAAGGTAATCATTGCATCATCATTGTGTAATTAATAAATAAATAAATTTGTTATATAAAATTTTTAAATAAATTAACATGATATAGGAAATATTTTTAGGCTTCTTATTACTATTTATTGTCATATATATCAGTTATATTATACTATATAAAACTATGTTTTATTTAATGATACATGTTTATGTTTGATTTTCCTTTTCTTAAAATAAAAAATTTTATAATGTCATTTTCATTCCCAAGTGGCTTCATGGGGTCCCAAAATCAACCTAAGGATTTCTGTGGTTGGTAATATCACATAAAATAGTAGCAAGACTTGCGTTACTGTAGTTTTATATTATTATAATATCATTTTTTATCCTTATTTACTTGATTTACCCTCTAACCATGGTAAATAGAAATAAATACCGAAGTTACTTTTTATAATATCCAAAAATTAAAGGTACCTATTTACAAAAATTGGAAATTATGATTAAAAATTTGGAATCCATTTTTCTAAATTTAAAACACCAAAATTGAAGTACATAATTTAAAATTATTTCCTATTGTCAAAACGAGAACGCATGTTTTTAAGAAGTAAAAACTACTAAATGATTGACATGTGTTTATGTCAAATTTCAATGTGAAATTATTTCTAATAACCAATATTGGATTCAATGGAAAAAATATAGTTAAAATTTAAAACAAATTAAAAGGTTAACATAAATATATTTATAAATTCGATTAAAAGGCAGTTTTGAATTCTAATAGAATATTTTTCACAACTCATTAAAATTAGAATTTCATCAGAAAAATACAAAAATTTCCACCAAATTAAAATTTTATTCTATTTTTATAAAGAAGTTTATTTTGTCAAATATAACATAAAAAATGTGAAAAAATATATTTTTAAAAATGGTTCATTGTCAAAATGATGTTAAATTTTTTTAAAAAAATACTAGAGTATTTCGTGCTTAAAATTGGATTCATTCAAATTTTAAGCCTCTAAAATTTAAAGGATAAATGAAAAAATATAAAAAAAATGTGTAATAATATTATTGTTAGTTCTGTTCATTACCACTAATACAACAGTTAGGCATTATCCAGCAATTAAAATAATAATAATATTATTGTATTATTTTTCGGTATAACTCAATATTGGGTGCAATGTAAGATTTCAGAGAAACTCATTATTTTGTGTCTAATACGCTATTATAAAAATCATCATGTTAATGTAAAATTAAAATATTATTCATAAATATAAATAGATATAAAAATGTATTAATCTCTAAATACCCAAGATGATACATATATCCTAATGGATACATAGTCCTCATGGACCAACTTATCTCCTTCATCACAAAGATATATACACTCTAATCTTTGACATACCACTCCTCAGGGATATATTCTCATATAATTTATCATATTAGTCTATATTCCTAATAAAATCACCGTAATACTATCGTAAACATCATATGTCCCACACAAAACTGAACTAACACAACATCCATCCACATTAAACACTGAAATATTGAAATTACAAGAATAATATAATCAATTGTTAATAAAAAAATAGTAAATTAAAATAGTTACATATAATTTTTTTCGTTGATTAATATTGAAAAAATGAATTTTGAAGAACAATTTAGAAAAGGGGTGCGATATTTTAATTTATTAAATTAGTCATAAATAAAATTTTATTATAATTGTTAATATGTAAACTTAAAATATAATATATAAATATTAAATCATTTAAAATTATATATGATATCAGATTAAAAGCACTTGATGTTAAAATGGACCATTTATAATATAAATGTAGTTTTATATATATATTTTACATTAATTTATATAAATAATTTTTAAATTTTATAGTTTATGTTTTTAAAAAATAAATTTTCTTACTAAATAAGTAGATATTATCTAATATTTAGCTTTTGGATTTGTTGGAAAGATTTATTTTTGGGTGAATATTGAAAAAGAATGTTTGTAAAAATAACATAAATTTTATGGAATTTTTAGAATTTATGTAATAATTTTAAAATCATGAATCCTTATTATAATTAGAAATATATATATTATAAGTGAATTTTCAAATTTATTGTTAATATAAAAAATCGTATTTTATACTTTAGAACTCAAGTTATATTTCCCATAATATAATACTTTTTCTACATTATAGAAATAGTATAATAAATCTAATTTTTATCCCTAATATAAAATTTATTTAATAAAATGTATTTATAAAATATTAATCAATAGGACTAAAAGATGTAATATGGTTGTATTTATGCTCAATAATAAAGGATAAAATGATTTGATAAATCCACTAACGTTGGTAAAAATAGAAGGGGTAAAAGGGTTTAACAGAGATTAAAAGAGCTCAAAAAAATTTAAAAAAGTGTTTAAATGGGTGTTTGTGGCCTTTATCGACTGTATCCATTAACATATCCAACATATCCCCATTTTCATGTTACATTCATTGAGTGTGAATTTTTATTATAATCTTCTTTGGGTACTTACAAATATTCCATCTCTCATCACATATAAAAGTGTCCTCTTATCTTCACATCCCCTAACAATAATACCCTCATTGTTTGCACCAAAATATTCACAAAACACATATAAAATTTCATTGACACATTCCATAGATTTTTGTAGTATAAAAAATATGATATCTCAATGAATTAACCCCCTTTTTAGTAGAGATAATCCAAGAAGTGAGGTATAAATTTCTATGAACTACGTTATCATTTCTATTTCATTATGTGTAATTCATATTGATACATTTAAATTGAAAAATTAAAAAAATATATCATTATAATGAACAATATAAATTTATTTTACAAAGAGTAAGGTATAATAATTAGTTACATTTTTACCTTTACCTTTATGTGAAACAAGAACATGAATCGTCCATATGTGAAAACTACTGACTCGATGAAGAATTGTGTTTTGTTTTACATAAATGAATTATAAGTATGGTTATAATGTGGAATTTAATATAAATGTATATATTTTATTTAATATATTATAATAAAAAAGATAAGGTTAGTTAATCATTTTCTTTGTTCTAGAGAATATAAAATCATCATCAACATGTTTGTGTGGACAATGACCTTCATTGAGTGATCAATTTTTATTTTTTATTTTCATAACTTCCATATATGTATGGTAATTATAGAGGGTTTAATGTATAATTATAATGTTTAATAAATTATTACTTTCCATAAATTAATTTTTCTACCAATTAACATCCAGAAAAATAAACAACAATTGTAAATTCAATTGTACAAAATATCATTCTTTGAGAAAAAAATGATATCATCATATTTTTAATAGATTCATATAGGTTATATATTTAATTTAATTAAAAAAATTAACATATCCGACATATAAATACAAATTTTGATCATTATTCATCAATTATAATTTTTCTAAAACTATGTTACTTTATAATGATTGATATATTTTTGTATGTTATTGTTTTATAGGATTTATTTTCTAACAATGAGACTTTAATTTCTAGTAATATATGATATATATAAGAAAACAATGAGTTGTTTTTTCTTTAATGGTAATATAAACATTAAAATCATTATATTATTAAACACCCTTCATTCAAAAATATGTATTGAAACATGTTCAATGCAAAATTCATAATTAATGATTGTAACTAAATCACAAATATAATGAAATTATAAACTATAAAAAATTGTAGAACATAAATTATAGCATGTTTTATGGTATAATAAGTATTAAATTTGAGTAAATAATGGTTAAAAACACCCCTTTTGGAAACTACTTAAAAATGATCAATATTACTCACACTTGATATTAAAAATAGATTTTTACTCTCTAATATACATGTTGAGGATAATTACAAATTATATTTTTTAATAGGTTATAGAAATGGAAATGGTTATTTAATGTGTGATTTTTATAGATACCAATTTTATAATATATGTTAATTTTTTTTATGGCTAATCAGGAATTTATGTAATGTTTTATTTTCACATATTTCTAATCCTTCAGAAACATTTCCTAATATTCACCAGGTTTTCATTGGATATTGTATCTAATAGAGAATGAATGTATTATTACATAACTATTTAAATCATAGGGTTTTAATAACCACATAATATTCTCTTTCTAAATGTATTTTAATTCAGAGGATATGAATGTTTTGATGGTCATTGTTATCTCAAATCCCTCTGTTGAGTTATAAAGATTAATATTAAACATGTCTATTCCAATGTTGGATTCATCTCCCTTAATGATTTATCTCATATAAAATTATCTTCTACTATAGTGTATAATTACATTTTAATTTAAAAAATTTACCTTGATAATATTTCATTATGAAAAATATATCATTATTGAGAATAATTCCCATCATCTATATTGATAGTTTTCACCCCTTGTATATAGATTCTTTTATCACTAATACTCTCTGTTATTATTAGAAAAGGAATTATGTATTTCCTCATGGGCCATCTTTTTTTCCATTATACGTCTTTAGAAATTATGTTTTCTACTTTTTTATAATGTTGGTTTTCAACAAGGATATTGAAAATATTTCTCTATCCTTTAAAATCAAATGTCTTATCTACCAAAGAACATTTTTTGATAACATTTATTTTTCATCAAGGATATATTATAGAATTTTATTTTTCATAATTTATTTTATTTTTAATGATTTCACTTTACGTTTTTTAAAATAACTTTTAGGAAGACCTGTAATTTTGTTTATCTTGATGAGATTAAAATTTCTTTCTGAACCCTCAATTATGAGTTCATCAATGTGAACACATTATTATGATTAATTTTTTATTATATATAATTTTATACCTGTATAAATTAATGGTTTCAAAAATTTATTATTTTTAACCTATTTTTATAAAATTATTCATTGAACATTATTTCAAAGGACCAGGGGATGTTATCATTTCCAACGTCGATTTTTTTGAAAATCATAAAAGTTAACATTCATTTATTTTTCATTGTCATTTAAAATGTCTTCTGTTTGATCATGGAAATTATTCAAATTACACTATCCAACTTGTTTCTATAGATAGAATATATAAATACATTATCTATATAAGGAATGATCTATAAAAACATTTTTATTCTATAATCATCTTCATTGTATAACTGTAATGATTTTTCTAATACCTTTCCTCTTGGAAAACAATTTTTTTGGTTTAATTGTATAAAGGGTGTTCTTCTAGATACATATTCATCAATTTAGTGACGAAATTATTAAACATATTGTATACCCATAATCTATATAATTTAAATACTCTATGATATATTATCATGATAAAACGTTCTTTACCTTGAAATTTACAAAATTTAATGGGATGAGAAATTTTTTCCATGGATGTATCATTTTATAATTACTCGCAGAATTATGAATATCATAATCACATAATTTCCATTAAGAAAGATGTGAAAAAAATTCATTCGATTACTTCATTATGATATAATAAATATTTATTTTATGTAGTACACATGTGTATGGATGATGAGGGTGGGGTATTATATCACCCTCCAACGATTTTGTTTATGTTTCTGTCTCATGAGATCAAAAGTTACATCAAGGGATTTTTTCCTGTATAAAGAAATACACGTGAATTTTTATCCCAAGAACTGGTTTACACATGTCTATTTATCCCAATCCACTAGGTACATGGGAAAATTTATCCCAATCCCAACTGGTACACATGTGGTATTATCTTTATTTTATAGATAAACAAGAAAAATATACCTTTTCAAATAAAGATACATGATTGGTTATCAAAAGCCTTCTATATGATGAATTTTGATCTATTTAGAACTGATATATTGTTTATATTCTTATGTATATTCCACAATCATATATTTGTTATCGTGAATATATTAGGCTTTCATGGATCATGTTTATTGACTAATTTTTAACATTCTTCGGATTCAAATCATATTTAATTCTAATCCTTGTTACATGAATCAGTAATTTTGATCACAGGTTTGGTGCGAATTAACATTATCATTTATCATGATTATACCCATATTTCCATATTATATAAAATTATGATATTTTATTATTATCATTTAAATTCACCCTTATATATTATTGGTTCCCTCCCATTTCCTATGATATTATTCCCTAAATAAATTAATAAATTTTAAACGTAATATGAGACTAGAAGACTATCTTATGTGGGGTATTTGTGGTAGATGTTGAACTATTGTGCTGCATTTTTTCCGATATATTAGAAAATATTGAATTTGATACAATGAATATGATTTTGACTAGAATAATCATTTTCCCAACTCCTTTAAACAATAAAGTAAAATTGGTAATTGGATTTTCAAAGTTACTTAATTTCTAAAAGATCGTGTAATTAATGATGTGTATCAAATCTACTGTGTAAATTATATTTTTTTTCGTAAAATACTAGAGTTTTTTTTATTTGGTTTTTTAATCATTCCCCCACTAGAAATGATTTATTAATTCCACCAATCAAAATGAAAATCCAGACATGCACTCTAGGAATCCATTCTGAATAAAGACCTTTTTTACATAAAATATTTCAAATGAACCGAAGTAGCCAAATTTTAATCATGAATAATAATATTGTCCCCAATAGATATTGATTTATCTAAAATAGATGTATCTTTTTATAGTTTTTCAGGGTTAGGAAAAATATTTACCTAAAATATCCCATGCCTTTCAAATTAAATAGACATTTTTTAACTGTATAAGACACTATATAATCCACAATAATTCTTAAATATATCCTACAAAACTCTACACACATGATACTCTTATATTGATATCTTATATACATATTTTCATCTTTTCCTGGGGAAATGGAAACATAATAAGGGTGATCTCAAATGATCTGTATGGGAAAAAATTTATTATAAGCTATGAATGCATGACCATGGAATATAGAATATGATAGGAAAATAACTATAAATGAATAATACTATATAAATAGCTGTTGTATCTTGAAACAAAATCCATTTTTAACCATATAAATAACCAAAATGACAAAAATAAATTAATACATGATGATGTAATACATAATCCGAAATAAATATTACAATTAATTCCTCATGTATGATAAAATTATTTCCATCAATTATGTGTCGAATGCATCATTCTTAATGTCAAGGTGGGAATCCATACATGATGATAGAAATGAGAATCCTTACAAAAAATAGCACAAAATTTTGTCTCATTAATCCAACTATTGTATCATGGGGTATATTATATCAAGTTCTATCTTTCACATCTCTATATCCATCACATTCACCATATGAATGATATTAATATCAATTCAATTCATAACAAATATTCTGTAGGAATAATTAAACATCCATATTAATATACAATCATTATAAATGTTAATTCCTTTATCAATGTTAATAGAAAAAATAATATGATCAAAACCTGTTTAAATAATGAAGGTGGATGGTTAAACAATACATAATCAACATTCATGAGTAATCAATATACATATTTATCAGACTAAAAAATATTAATATTTTTAGTCATTCATCAATAAAAATTGAAATAAATCTATATGTATGAATTCTTCAAAATATCCCCATTTATTGAATGTGTTATATGGTTATGTCCATAATTTCCATAATAAACAAACATATTGAGTCGAGTTTAGCACCTTTCAATCAAAGTAAGTAAATACAGAGTCTTCATCGAGGAAAAGAAATAGAAGAAAATCATGCATATAATATAGGTTTCTTTGTAAAGAAAATGTAAGTGATGAAACATTCATTTGTTGTAAAAACATTTAATAACACATAATTAAAAATAATGAGCATTGAATCATTTTATGTATTTCCTCGATCATATGTATGATATTTCATGAGGGAAATTATATATATGGAAAAAAGAAATTATAAGAGTTTCTAAAAAACATTTTGGAAATAAAAAAACAATAAACATTTAATATCTTTTATAAAAGATAATTTCACTTGGAAACCATGATGGAATTGGGAGAAATTTTGATATTAAATAAAAATATGGTGGAATTATTTGTTCACATCAAGGATTAACATAAAAAAGATTTAATGTAAAATTATTATCATTAATCAATAAATAATATGTATTGAGTCTCTTTCCAAAATTATGTTCAATATGAGAATTGATATAATTTAAAAAAATACTTTTGAAATATAAAATTTAATAATATATAATTAAAAATAAATAAAAGTTATAAAAATAAATACATATTGGAAGATAAAACATTTAATTTTTAGATGATGGAAATCCTCTTCAATATTTAGATTCACCTTTGTTGAAAACCCATATCCTAAAAAGTGCTAGTAAAAAAAATATTGAAAAGTGTTAATGTAAAATAGGATTATCACACAATATAAATCATAAATATGGTTTCCAACTATTATGGTGGACTACATAGGGAGGGGAAAATATGAAAAGGTTGGGGATATCATTGTAAAATTGTATCAAAACAATTTTCAATATTGATATGCTTTTTATAGAGAATAAATTCATCGAGAAGATAGATTTAAATAAACATTTTCATTTATAATAAATATAAACAAAATGTACCACATAAAACAATAATGGGGGTGAAATAACCCATTGGTGGAAGAAATAATTTCAATAAAATTCCTTACAACTCAATGAAGGGAGTTGAGTTTAAAAACACTTTACAACAATGTTATCCTTTGAATTGAATGAAATTGAAATAAAGAACACAATATGGATATTAATACTTGATAAATTTCATGAATATGGGAAACAAATTTTATTAGGAAATAAAAACACTACATAATGGATATATTAGGTCACAATATCATACATGTCAGATGTATTTGATAATAAGACAATGAAATCCCTACAAACATAGAAAATTTCAAGTCAAAAACATATAAACGATTTGATTCAAAATGAATCATTATATACAATGAATAATGATATGAGCATGATAAAAAAATTAAATGGGTTGTATAAACAACATTACAAATTATTAATTATGCATAATAAAAAATATGTCTTAATGGGTGAACAATTTTGTTTAGAAACCTTTATCTTATTTCCAGAATTCTACTAAATAACATGAATATAGTATATAAAAATAAATAATAATCATAATAAACTATTTCAAAACCATATTCATCTATATATACACTTTTATGAAATTTATTTTTAATTATTATCAACATGTGTAATATTTATATATTATCTATTTTAATAATCGTGTTTGACTAATCTCGATCACTTTTAACTAATTCTTTAATTTCAATGTATTCATTCATTATTCTCCCAAAGAAAATCATTCACAGATCATTATGTGAAGTAAACATTTTTACATATAGTATTTTATAAATTTAAATTTTCATTCTACTAATTTTTGGTTATTATATTTAAAGTTGATAACAGCCCACTTCTCACCCATTGTCATTGGAATAGGTGGATGTGTTACTAGCCTTAGGTGACATCCTCAAGACAAAAATGTTTGGAAAAAAATACTAAGGGTCACATAAAACAAATGGGGTCTGATTTTCCATTTTTAGATAAAAACAAAAAACCAATATAACAAAAAAAACCAAACCATTACATGATGAATGAGTACATAAATACAATACAACCAAACAAAGTGACATAACCAAGGAACCGAAAAGACAAAAAAATCCAAGGGAGATGAAAGACAACATAATGAAACTCCAAATTAGCTCCATACTCCAAATACACATGCCCAACTCAATGATTTAAGAAGAACCACTACAGAACTGGGATACCGTACCTTTATATCTGTCTCATTATATAGAATATACAAATGCACTAAACTTCAAAAGTATGGGGTGAGTACAAAACTCGGTAGGATTTTACCAATAACTTCCCTACACAAGATAGTAGGCTGAATAATGTTATAATATTTCAATAAAAATATAATAAAATGACATTTTTTATAGAAAATAAATTTAAATCAGTGTTCCAAGGTAAACCTAAACAAGCTAAAAAAATAATTTTTCAAGGATACACCAACAATGATTTTAAATAATTTATCAATTCATGATTAGGCATATAAATTCCATGTCCACACACATCTACAACACACACAAAATATTTCTATTACCATTGACTGTAGAAATTCATGTCCATACTCCATCCCTTTAATGGGGGTACTTCACAACCACTATCAATCCATTTCTTCTCATTTACAAAAGAAATTCTCAAATCATTCCATCCCATTTCAATCAAATAAATACTTTATATTGAAATTATTTCAAAAAACTCTTTTCTTGCATCAAAATGATAACAATTTTAAAATCAAAATTTTAAAATTATAAACACCCAAATTTTCAAAAAGTTCATCCAATTCCCATGATTTACAAAACAATAATTGAAATGGGAATTTCTTTTAAATGACATCATTAATTTCAAAAAAAATAACAATACAATTAAATCAATATGAATTCAATCAATCAATTTATAATTAATAGGATTACAATGAGAATCCACCCACCTATGAAATTTTTTCATCAATGAAGAATGAAAAAAAAATAAAATAAAAACATGATATATATATTTTAAATCCAACCAAAGATATTTTTACCTTAAAAGGATAATATCTCATTTTAACTAACAATAAAAAAAGCATGGATATAACCCCAATAGAATTGATCTGTGATTCTAATTGATTAAAAATGTAGTGATCTAAGGGAATAAGATGATAAAAATTACTAATAAATGTACCAGGGTCTTCCACACACATTTATTTTCATATAAATTCATCTTGGATTAAATGGAATTGGATCCACAACCTTAGGAGGAAGATGAATTCCTAATATTTTATTGGTTAGGGGGAAATGATTAATTTAGGATTTAAATAATATTATATTAATAATTTTCAAATTTAATTATTTATAGTTCATGGTTTGGGTGTATGGTTAAGAAAACCATTTGTTAACTATGTAAGATCTGTTTCCTCAAATATAACCTCAAAGAGTTTTCATGCACTATTTAGAAAACCATGTGCCAACCATAATATACCCTAGTTTCTTGTATATCATTGTTTCTCATAGAGATATAAAGGTTTTCGTTGAATTGTGTTCATACCTAGTGTCCAATTTTTCATATTCATGGTTTCATATAGGTGTTTCACAATTTCTATTAACTATAATCACATTATTATTTTTTAGAAAACCCTCCATGGTATTCCAAAAAACCTTTGAACATCCCAAAACATAACCCAAGAATTATATAAACATTAAATAAATAAATAAAGGGTCATGTAACAAAAGTAAGGGTTTCTAAATTCTCCCCACCATTGGTATTTTCATATTAAGAATATAGAAATGCACTATTGTCCCGATATATTTTGGTCCATTACTCAATTATTTCCATCTCATGATTCCACACTTCTTCCAGAATTTGACAATGTCTCCCAAAAACATGCAATTAACTGATTATTTTCCCACACAGTACAATATGTTTCCTTTCAACAGTTTATATTTCTAGTTGAACCATCATTTCATCCAAAACATGGTAAACGTGATTCTATAAAATCAATTTCTTTTATTAGGTTGATACTTATTTTGATTGAGATACATGGATCACATTTTAAACTGAATTGAACCTAAATATAAAATTTAATCGATACACCCCCACACAAATTCATTCATTTATCTCAAAAGGTCCCATTTAACGATGATTTTATGTTCCTTGCATCCCAAAAAGATGATACCCAATACATGGATAGGATCTGAAGAACACATGATCACTCATCTCACTCAAAAACCTTTTTCTAAGACGATACACATATGATTTCTTGCGAATCTATGACATCTCTATTTGATTTCAGATAAACTGAATTTTATTTTTTGTATCCTAATAGGGCATGTCCCAATAAATGAATTTTCACTAGTTTTCACCCATCAAAGTGGATAATTAAAAGATCACCCATACAATAATTCAAATCGATCTATATGTATTAAGGCCTGATAACTGTTATTGTATGATAAATCCACTGATGGTTTGTACTCCTCCCATGTGCCACCAAAATCCACCACATAACCACTACATTTGCCATAAAATTTTTGTATGCTCCTTTCAGATTGTCAATCAATTTGAAGATTATACATAATTATAATAGTAGATTGATTCCAAAATGATTTCTATAGTAATGTACAAAAATGAGACATAAACCTAGGATCTTGATCCGATACTGTCAAAACCTATACGATATGCCTTTTTATCATTTCTAATATATAAATTTTTAAAATGTCTTCCAATGTATTGGATACATGAATCAAGATGAACTCTAATGAATTTGTGAGCCAATCAACTATAACCCATATTTAATCATGTCTCTTAACTATACATGGTATACATGTTACAAAAACTATAACTATCTCCCCCCATTTTATCATGAGGATTGATAAAGACTTCAGCAGACTCACTGGATGCGGGTGATCATCCATAACCCACTAACAAGTGAGGAATTTCAAAACAAAATTTTCCATTTACCTTTTCATTATAGCACACAAAAATGTTCTTTTTAGTTCCTTATACATATTTTTTATTCTAGGATGAATAAACCATCTTAAATAGTGGTAATCATGAAGAAGGTATTCATAAAAATCCCTAGGTTTTCCAATTTGATCTCAAAAACCAAAAAAATGTTTTTATATCAAGATTCCATTTATCAATGGTTTTCCCAACATTGAGTTTTGCCTCATCCAAATACATTCAAAATCATAGTTTGTGGCACATTAATATTATTAAAAAATCTTGAAAAAATAATCCAAAATTAAAACCAAAACACTACCACTATATTCACAGTTGATGATCATGTCAGTTATCACCAACATAAAGTGCCATTGAGAAGAAGCCTCTTTCAAAAACTGACTATATATATTTATTCTTAATTCATCCACTACATATTTCCATTTACCTTGTGTATACATTATGAAAAATTCAAAAAATTAAGATACTCCATCCATCTACATTATATCAGATTCAAATCTCTTTTTGAGAAAAATGTGTTTCAAGCTCTTATGATAAATAAACACAATAAATTTATCACAAAATATTTAATGATAGAAATTATTAAAATAATGGACCAAAAAAGTTAATTCCAAATAACATGTTGGGTATTTATTCCCCTAAAACAATAATTTTCATGATCCATAAGTAAAAACATGATTTACCTTCATGAAAAAACACCCCAACCAAAACCATGAAGCTTTACAATACAACACATAACGTTGTATAGATTCTAAAAAATAAAAATTATTGCTAACGTGAGTTGAATTTAATGATATTTAAAAGACTTAATACATTCATTATTAAGTTAAAATGGAACACTTTTCCTTATCAAAACCATTGATGTGGAATATATTTATGATAATTCACTTAAAAATATCAGTAATAAGCAGCCAGTCCAAGGGAAATATTTACCTTAATGACAATATTTGGAAGTTTCCAAGAGATCATTGCCTCTATATTTTTTGGATCTATATAAACACATTTTTTATAAATTCCATTTCCATTGAGAAGTAACAATTTTATACTAAAATAACACTTTGATAACCTAGAATACATATGCTGCTCCCACAAGATACCCAACACTATAGCGATGTGTAACTCCTGATCCACCTTTTTTCATGAATATTATAGTATATCATACACAAAATATACCACAAATGAATATAGATACCTTTTAATTATATGATTCATCAATCCTGACAAGATGGATGAATCATTCACAAGACCAAAAGGAATGAAACTGAACTCTTAATGTTCATATCATCTTCTAAATATTGTTTTCTGAATATCCTCCTTCTAAAATGGTAGTTGATGATATATCTAGAAAAAGTGAATTTTAGAGAACCACTAGGATCCTTAAAACTGATCAAATAGATCAAAAATTCTTATAATAGGATATTGTGTATTTTTTATAAATTTATTAATCATAATATTATACACACAATTCCTAAGACTTCCATCGATATTTTTAACAAAATTAATCAGTGCTACGCATAGAGACATACTCAGCTAAATGAATAATTTAATTTATAATTCCTCCAAATATATCATCAGTTACCTCAATTCTACTGGTTCCATCAAATAATATGTAATTCAAGTAGTACTGGTCCCTAGTAGGAGATCAATCGTAAACTCCACTTCAATTTTTTTAGAAGAATCCCCAAGAAATATTTAAGAAATACATCAAGGAATTGATCCAATGATGTTATAAACTCTATATTCCTAATCCTTTATACTGATGGAAGGTTCCTGGATGTAAACTTGTATGAGATAGTTCCAACTGTTAGTTCCAATTATCCTGGTCCACTTTCTTTCACATATTTATCTCCTCTTAGTAGATTCATGATGCCATCTACAATTGTAAAAATAAAACTTCAGGTATAATAGTCTATTTGAGATTTGAATAATTTAAACCTATCTATTCATAATATTTATTAATATATATCTATATCTAGAATAAATGTATACCAAATCAATTCATCCCCATCAATAGTTAAAGAACATTCTTTGAACATAATGTCTTGACATTCTCTTTGATCACGAAGAGAGTCAATTTTCAAAATAAAAAAATCATCACCACATGAAAACCCAAAAGATCAACAACATGAGAAGAAAAAAATTAATGGGAAACACCCATATCATAAAAATCATGAATATGGGTATAATTCAAAATAATTTCACCTCTCATTGTCTAAATTCTTGATTGATAATCCATGATCACTTCCTAGACTCCATATTGTAGTTTTCTCACCACAATTTTCACGTAGTTTCCATGTTGAGATTACACTAGTTTTGGATTCTTGGTATTTCTAGAATGAACATGGATTAATTGATTTTTCTAATGAGAGATATTGTTTTCACTCTACGAATTGAATCATAAAATTATTGAGAAGAACGAGATGCGTCCCATACACTTGGACATGCAGAGGTAGGACAATAGCATTGAAGATATTCCATTTGGTTGAAATTGTCTCAGGATTAAGTTAGTGACGTAAAATTTTACCCCATTTGATTGATAAACCCACATTTAAAACAACTGGGTTCACCCATTTGTTTATGCTGAAGATTTCCTATTTTCACTATCTGATTATATGTCATACTGCCACATTATAAATCGGTGTCCATATTAATCATAATCTGGAAATTATAGTCACTAAAACATCCCAAGGAAATCATTATGCTTCCTCCATTAGTATTTAATGAGATATCCCGTTCCTCCAACATTTATCTATTGACTATATTTGTGTAATATGATGTAAAAATAATGATAAAATTTGAGTGAGTCTTCCCACTCAACCCCTATTACAAAATGTTTTTATTCAAAGATGAACTTTAAGTAACTTCTAGTGAAAAGAAAGCTAAATTCAAGAATTTATCCATGTAATCTATCTTTATGTGGTCTTATTTCATAAAACAAAAAAATTACGATTTTTTCAATTTTGAAGGTATGTGTATATAAGTGTTCAATAGAAAAATTATTTAAAATACTCCCACATCATGCCTTTGTCTTATTTAGCCTCACATTATAAATTAAACCATTTGTGTCCTATATAATCCCTCATATATGTTTCCAAATTCACCTTCAGATCAGCTAGTGTGTCAGGGAATTCAATGATTCAATTCATCATATTCAGACATGAATATTTTTTTGAAAATATAAATCATCGCAGTAGATGAGTGGATTATAGTTTTGTAACTGAAAAAAATAATTTGCATTCCTTGGTTAATATTTAATTCATCCACTTTATATAGATCTAAAATATTGTACAATACAGTGGTTCAACTATTGGTTCACCTATGGCTCTGACACAACCTCATTCTCAGAATCCCCTTATGGTGGGTTCCTACAACACCTACTTAGTCTCATTCGTAATAACCTAATTAAATATCCATTTAATATCAATCTCCATCTACTTAAGGCTCCCCAATTTAATATTCACCACATGAAACATATTAAAACTAGTAATTTCAAAAGAAAATATTTTATTCATTCAAACCAATTTTTACCAAATGATTAATGATCACTATAAAATGAACTATGACCTCTTAATGTGGAGCTATTTTTATCAATGCATTTTAAGATTTCATCATCATAAAAACAAATGAAGATGACGTTTCAGATCCTAGAAGTGTGTCAAAACACTCATTTACCTGAACTCCCTGGAGATTTGAATTTCCTAAAAATAAGCTATTAATATCTTTTTATTCTCTTAAATTCAATTCATAACAATCATATTACTTCATACCATCCCAATTGATATAATTATACTAATCCAATATCATAGACCAAAAAACGATAATACCATTTATAACATTACACACCTCACCCATTGGCCTGGGAAGAGGAAGAGGTGTTACTAGCCATAAGTGACATCCCTAAGACTCTAAGGGGTGAAAATAAATTACAGGGTCCTAATAAAACAAGTAAGGTATTATTTTTCTAACCTATATAAATCCACCAAACCATGATAAAATAAAAAAGAAATCTTATATATGATGCATGAGCACGGAAATAAAATCCAATACAAAACGAAAAAAAAGACAATATAATTATACAAGTAGAGAAACATGATATAACTAAGGGCCTAAAAAGAAAAAAACCCCAAATACACTAAATACACCATCAATTAAATCCTAATCATCTCTAAAATCTATATCCATATGAATTTTCTATGTAATAAATAATCATGAGTAAAAATCATTGATACCACAACTTTACCTATGTATTGATATATAACATCATCAAATACAAGATTGTTCCCAAGAAGGGGGTGTGTATATAACTCAGAATGATTTCTCTAATGACATATTGACACATAAAACTAGGATAAAATAGGTTATCACATTTTAATAAAATTTTGAGTTAAAGAAATTTTTTTATAACAACTCCATTTATATAAGTTTCCCAATGTAATCATCAATAAGGTAAAAAAATTATTTTTCTTGAAAAAACTGAAAAATCATGTAAACCATTTCTCAATTAATGATTTAGAATATAATATCCATTTCAACACATATTCCAATAGACACAGACACATACACTATTTTGGTTTTACCATTGATGTTGGAACTTCATGTCCATACATCATCCCTTTGATGGAAGTAAATCACAACCATTATCCACTCCATTTGACTCATGGATATATATTATTAAAAAATTAATTAACCCATTCTATAAAATCACTAAATTACTTTAAAACCATTTAAACAAATTATTTTCTTCAACAAACCTACTATAATTTCAAAATCGCCATTTTAAAATTATTAAAAATGTGGTTTTCCAAAAAAGTAATCCAATTCCCATTATTTAAAAAATCATAATTCAAAATATAATTTTAGTCAAATAATAAGAGTATTTCTGCATAAATTTCAATCAGTTTAATAAATTTTTAATCATTCCATCTTGTTCTAATCAATAAGAGACAAGAGAGAGTCAACCTACCTGTTAATCTTTGCTAAAATATAAAAAAACCAAAACATCAAATAGACAATAAAGATTGTCTAAATACCATATTATATACTATCCCCATAAAAAATGATCATATATAATCATGGCTAGCATCTCCAAAAATGGATATATTACCAGAGGACTAGATCTGAAATTCCAAGAGAGTAAAAAAGAATAGATCTACAAAAAACAGTAATATATAAGCCCTTATTAATGAATCTTCTCCCAAAATGAATTTTGATTAAGAAACGAATCTCCATCAGATTAAAAGGAATTGGACCCACATCCCATGGAGGAATATAATGTGATGATATAACCTAATTATGAAAACATGAGTGGTTTAGGAGGTAAATCAGATTTGATTCCTAATTTTTGGATTTAATATTTCATAGTGCCTGATTAGGGTGCACAATTAATAGAACCGTGTGATAACCATCCACATTCCACTACCTTAAACCAAACCTTTCATAGTTGTCTTACATAGATTGAAAAGACATTCACCAACCAGTTTATAAACCACTTTCTATCATTTCTTGGTTTCTCTTTGGAATCCTCAAGGTTTGGCCAAATTGTAAGCCTAACCATGCGCCTACCCAATTCCCACTATTTTAGTTTTATGGTATTCTGGAGGTGTTTGATGGTTTATAGTAACTATTATAAAAATGATCAAAACTAAAAAACCATTATAATAATTAGAAACCACCTTTTAATGTCCCAAAAAAGCCTCAAAATTATATTTAAATGAAATACATAAAAAGCAGCAATTGCCAGAAACTAGGGGAGCTACATTTGAAATCATTGATGAGCATGTTTTCAAAAAAAATTTCTTGAAGAGACATTGATATATAAATGATTACATGTAAAATAATTTTTTTCATTTGTGAAATAAATTAAAATCATTATATATATATATATATATAAATAAATCATACTTTATATGTAATTTAGTTCTCATTAACATCCACATTTTATTTTATATATTTCTATAATTATGTTGTTAGGCCACCCCAATCCTTACCATAACAATATTAACAGATTAATATGAATATAATAGTAGTATAATTTTGTATAATATAAATATTTCAAAATAATATTTTTATTATTTAGGTACATTTTATTTTCCATATAATATTTTTTATAACTTAATAGATAAAATTTAAAATAGATGAAATTAATATACTTTACTTTCTATAGGGGACATTCAACACTACACTTGATTAACATTTTTAGTTTTCTATGGAAATAGTTGGAACGAAGGTGGATTATAATTTATATATTATTAATAATAAATTGGTAATATATGTCACATTAATTCTTTAATTTTACATTTATCACTAGTAATAAGAGGTGTTGGTAAAAAATGGTTGTTTCTGCTTCATGGAAGTGGTAGTCCATAGAACATATGAACGATGATTTCATTTTATTAATAGGAAATGGGAAGAGGGTTTTAGTTATTAAATTCAAAAAATAACAATAATGATACAAAATATAATTATTTAATTATATATCAATTAGGAAATTATAATTTAAAATGTAATTTATAAATGAAAAGATGATAGAAAAAATATGTAGTTCTATTGAAATCACTATGTTATCCATAAATAATTCCATTAATATTGAGGTATTAATAAAATTTATTATTTGAAATAATTCTCATGTAAATGGAATTTAATTTTAATGTAAGGAATATTGGTAGAGTTTTTGTCAGAAATCGAATTTACTGAATGGTCCTAAAATGGTGGTGGGAGGATCTATCAATAAGTGGTGAGAATACATTTTTGTAAATATTAACACATAATATGTCATAAAAACCAGTATGACTTGTAATGAATACTAAAAACTGGAAAATAATATATTGTGGGATTAGATAAGGTATATAATTTATAAAAAATTAATTTTAACACATGCTTTAAACCTGTTTATATTTTCTTAACTCTTATAATTTCCACTTTTACCATGTTTGGTTTAGTGGGATAATTATTTTATTCCTATTTAATATTCATTTAATAAAAACTCAAAAATGGTAATATTACATAATCATATTTAAATTCTCTAACTTGGGAGCCACTAGACAAGGTCTCTAATCTTGTTTATCCCATCACATTAGGCACACCTCCCCATATTCTAGATCCAACCAACTATTGCTGAGGGTCTTATGAAATACATGGGGAGACAATTTCTATTTATTATAGTATAAAACAATAGAAAACAATAAGATATAAATTAATCCAAAAGAAATAAACTAAAAAAATTAATTACCAACCATTTCCCAAATAGGGTAAAAAATATAAACAATAATAAGTTTTCCATGTCAAGCCAACAATGCCACAAGTGAAAAAAATAGAAAATAAACACAAACAACTAAATCCACCAAAAAGGACATGGATCTTTGTATGAATCCTCATCCCTACACATCCCATGTCCAACTCAAGTCACTAGTATAGGGCCTTTTCCCTTGTCCAGACCTACCACAATAATGTATGCCCAATTACCCAATCGCGGTCTGAGAAGGGTGTGACTACATCTTTGGAGGCGGCCACAAACAATTTATACAAAATATATAGTATAAATATATAAAACATAAGAGAGTTATATATATGAAATGATAATGATAAATAACATGGTTTTTATAAGTGAAAATTACTCAGTTTTTCCATTTTCATCATTTTTCCATAGGATAAGCATTTACACCGTTTACATTATGGCCCACGCCTATCAATTACCATGAATAAGGGAATAAGTCAAGTTTCCTATCTAACTAGGGATAAAAATTTCATAAAAAAATACACCACACATGCCTTGGAGCCTTATTTCAAGTATTCTTATCAAATGAAGCTATTAGGGGTATAGATCCTTAGTCCCCTTCCATGACTCATGCATTATGGGGTGTGGTTTAGAGCCTCAGTCTAACCTGACCCATGGGAATAGATCCTCAAGTACAATATCCCACAACTACCAAGCCATGTGCACAATCATTTTTTTCCAATTACCACACAAACCAAATCACCAATCACACACAATCAATATACTTGACATTCACATTTCATAACTATTAAACATATAACTCATTATCATTACTTATTCAATTAACATATTTAACATTTACATTGGATAACAAATTTAACAATTTCCATTTCTCGTGCCTTAAACAGTTAATAATACTAAATAATTATCATGCATTATACCATTTATAATATTCATCAATTTGCATACATTAACCCATTTAAACATTCCAATTCAGATATAGTTACCGAAATATCATATTAATCATTTTCACAAGAAGTAACCTACTTATTTATTTGAACTACAATCCATAAGTCATTATGAACAACTATTTTGTTTCCTACAACCCTTTTCATATTAGAAAAACCTTGTATGACATTATCAAGGTATAGGGACAACTATCAATATTTATTTTTCCACTCAATTATTGTAATAACATGTTTATCATGAGATATACTTTATAGCTAGAAAATTTCATTCTTAACCTCAAAATTTTCCATTTTTTGGAATTTTTGATGACCCCATGGGTGGACCAAAATCAGTCTAATCAATTTCAGTGCATCCCATGAAGATAATTAGTGGTTTAATTCGTCATATATCAAACAATGTTACAATATATATCCAAAAGAATCGAATTCACAACAATATAGAACCATTATCACAACTTCACAAGCAGAAATAAACGTCAAGACTATGGGATATAACATGTAAACCACCTAACTTGAATCCATAGATGAATGATCGCAAAAACATAGCCTTAAGTCTAGATTCATATAACATTTGAATCCAAAAACATAAAACTTTCGGGAAAAATTAGGTTTTACTGATTCAAAAGAAGAGGAACTAAACCATAAGACCTAATCTTGAAAAGAGGGTTGATGTCCTACAGTTACATAGAGAGACCAGACGGCTTGAAAAACTACATGATAACTATGTGGAATGCCTATATCCATGAATTCATGATTTATTCTTCCTCCTAACATGATATACTGAACCACTCACCATTCCCATTCTCTAGAACATTTTTGTCACCAAATTTTCCCTAACTATGCAACAACTATGCAACATGGACTTGATGGCCATTTTCACTTTATTTCTTGTCCCAAATCCCTAAAACACCCCCAAACTCCTCATATACATATTCAAAATTCAGTTACCAAATTGAAATGGATTTAAATTAGTACATTTCTCCATGATGTCTGGATAATAAAAACATCCCACCTTATAATAGATCAACCTCAATCAATACTTCCAAGCATTACCAAACTTCTAAAGAAAGGATATTTGGCCACTGGGATCAAATATCAGAATACATATCCCATGTTTATCCCCAAACATTACAATACAACCAAAAAAACACAGACCGACGACACCATCTTTCCTTAAAATACATTCTCACTATGATCCACAATAATAAATGAATGCTCTCGAAAGGACGCATTAGCCTCATGTTCACCATCGTTAAAATTAATCCCATGACATGGGTCAGGGAGATACTACCAAAGATGGGACACTTGAAAAAAATTATTCATACCAATATAACCTGATGGAAGAGACAATGGGTACACCAATGGTCTGATCCTCTCCACAATATCTAATAGTCCCATATCCATTGGAGCCAACTTACCATACCTTAAAATGGAATGGTGAACCAACCTTGGAGACATATGAAGAAACACAAAATCACCAACCATAATATAAATAGGTCTACAAAAATGATATTTATATGGCTTTTCTTACTAATCTTAGAGAAAACCATCCACTTCCAGATTAGCATAACCATCAATGATGTATCTTGTACGAGACTTTGTCCCAATAAATCTGACTCCCCTGATTCCATAAAACAAATTAGATAACTCCCTGATCTCCTATAGAGTGCGTCATATGGTTCCATTAAAATCATCACTGTGTGAATACAATTTTAGGTGACTCAAGTAGCACCAAGTGTTTCCCCCATGAACAGAAAAAATCTAGGAAACAAGTCATCATCATGCACTCTAGTACTAGAGATGTATGATATGACATTCTATCCATCTACAGGTGGAATTCCATACCCAGAAAACACCTTGGTACCAAGTTCCTCTAAAACACCGTCTAGAACCACGAAGTAAAGCACGAGTCACGATATGATATTATTGATCACAGAACCCCATGAAACCAAACTTCCTCTTGATCATATATCTTACTCAGCTAATCTGTGGTGAAGGTCTCTCGAGTCTAAAAGACTTGATCCACCTTCATTAACCGATCAAAAATAACCCAAATTACATTATTATTATGAGGCATCCTTAAGATACATACACAAAAATCCATCATAATTTCATCCCATTTCCATTAAGTAATGGATAATGGCTATAAAAAACACTCTTTCAAAGATGCTCAACCTTCACTAGCAGACATGCAAGGCATCTATCTATAAAACATTAAAACTCTTTCATAATCTCCTTCCACCAATACTACCTTCGAAGATAATGATTCATTTTCATCAAACCATGATGAAATTCCAAATAGTATGAATAAAAATAGTGTATAATATCCTCCATAAAACATGTAGAAATGAAAAAATAGCCATGAACATAAACAATAACATCATCCCAATATTCAAACCATAAGGTGGCTCCCCACCGTTAAGACTTCCTATCAAATCCAAATGCATAGGATCTCCATGGTACCTCTCCTTATTCTCAATCAATAGAATGGAATCAATTTCCAAGGATGCCAGTTTCATCTAGATTTTCCTATCATGAACCTCTAAGTGTATCTTTATAATCAACTCCATCTTTCTCTACTTAGAACTAGATTATCGAACCACTTAGTTTTGATTCAAATCGATCAATGCATCGGCATCACCATTCACCTTTATCAAAGTATACAACAGTTCAAATTATAATAATACATGTATTCAATCAATGTTTACTATCAAAGATTCAAAACAAATTGAAAAAAGATATATATAATGATTTTATGATCAGTATACAAAGTAAAAAATTGTCAAAACAATTAATTCTTCCAACACTCTAAGGTGTAAAACACCATGGCCAATTCAAGATCATTAATATGGTATTTTTTTGAAAAGGCCCCAACAGTCAAGACCCATATTCCATAGCCCAATCTTTATGAATCAATAATTACCTAATACCAGCACCAGATGAATCACTAAATAAGGTATACTCTACACTCATCTCTTGTAGAATCTGAACTGGTTCAGTAGTTAGTTTCTTATTCAACTCTTGAATGGAATTATCACTTCAAACAGAACACTCCAACTTGATATCATTTTCAATCAAACCTAAAAGTGGCACTCCCATGCTGGAGAAGTATTTGATGAACCTTAGGCAATATATCACCAATCCTAGAAAACATTGGACATTAGAAACAATATCATATTTTCCCAAGAAATAACTTCATGAACATTCTCTGGGTTCATTTGACACACCTACCTCAAATATGATGTGACCCAAGAAATGAACTCAATAAATGCATAAATTACATTTGGAAAGGTTGGAATATATTTTATGCTCTCTCAATGTACTCAAGATGATGACAATATGTTTGGCATGATCATTATGTGTATTGAAGCAAACGAAAATTTCATCCATGAAGAAATCTAAAAACTGATCATATTAAGGATGAATAATTTGGATCATTTGGTCCCTAAACATTTTCGATTCATTGGTCATCCTGAATGACAAGACAAAAAACTCATATATTGAAAACATGCTCCTAAAGGATGTTTGCGGTATATCATAAGGTAACACACTTAGATAATGATACCATTATCTTATATCTATCATGGAGTACACTGAATCACCTCTCAGTTGGTCAAAGAGATCATAAATTCGTGGAAGAGGGTATTAATTTTCAATATTAATATGATTCAGCTTCACATAATCAACACAAAACTAGAATGACCCACCAACCTTCTTAAAAAAATAACTGGATTTCCTGAAGATTTCCTACTAAAGATAATAAATACCTTTTCTCTAGTTCATTCAATTAAGAATTATGTTCATAGAGTTCATTCAGTTCTATTCTATATGGTATATTAGAAACATGTTTCCCTAGTAGAAACACTATAGAGAATACAACATCCCAATCGGGTGAAAGACCTGAGAAGTCTTCATAAAATAGATCCTAAAATTGATCCACCACCAGAGGAAAGACATGCTTCCCTAATACCCCATCATCAAGCATAAGACATGCCACATGGGCTGTGAGTTCATCTAATTGTTGACTGAATGGCCCTACACAGCCTTATCGGTTATCCCATCCCCTAGTGTAAACACATATATTCCCCTCTAAGGACAAGAAAATTACCCTACGATGACAATAATCAATACTTTCATGGTACAACACTAAAAAATCAATCACAAAAATCTGACCAAAATTCAATATATCCAAATCAAAAATAAAGTAACAAAGAAATTGATACCACCAATTTGAAGGATACACCCCTCAAACTTCTAGAAATTTTCTTCTCACACCATTAATAGTGTGTCAATTGAGATAAACCAACATATATATCCCACCACTAGGAAAAACACACTCACAAACTGAGAAGATATAAAAGAATGAAACCCACCTGTATAAAACAAATCACTAGAAAGCATGGGAGATATATAAATCGTACATAGAGAACTTGATGGTCCAACCTCACTACCTCCAGGTGTATACTATACTACATGATTAGGGGTGTCCAAACCAGACCCAACCCGGGTTGGGTCGGGTTACACAGAAATATTGACATGTCGGGTCAGTTTGGGTTAGGTTGAGATCGGGTTGGGTTGGGCATGGGTTTTCAAAATAATGACACGACCCTACAAGATCAACCCGACCTTCATTTTTATTGCTTCCTCGATTCGGAATTCGCTTGACCGACCTCTCTCCCTTCTTTCTTCCCCTTCCTCTCCACCTGTGACATGTGATTCACCTCGTGACGGCCGGAAGCCGCAAAGTCGCCGAGTATCCTGATATCTACATTGGATCTACACTGAAACTATAACCACATAATTCTATCGACCAATGGCACAGGCACTGGCATGGAAGGAAGATGAAGCTCACGTTCATGAGTTGATTGGATGGATTGAGATCGTGAGTAACACAAAGAATCTTGTGAAATCAGCCATGGAGGGGAACAATGCTTCCCAAGACACTGCATTTAGAGTCAGAAATATTTTTTCTTCTCTTATGAATGAGGGTGACCTCCCTTCTTCCTAATCATTTGTAATTGTTCATGAATCTTTAAAACTCCTACAACTGTTGATTGTCATTTCATAAATTTAGGGTTTATTACAAATCTTCTTACAGCTATGACTGTCGGTGCTCAGTTTTTTTTCATTTCATTCTCATTCCGCAATATGGTTCGTGTATGGCCATTTAAATCACCCCATCGGGAACAAGCATTGAGTAACGAGATAGTTAGGTTAAGTAGCAACACAATTTTTTTTCGAGGTGGTTGGCTGCTGCTGCACTAATTCAGCATTGATTCTTGGTGGAATTGGTGTGGAAGAAGATGCTAAAGAGAGGATAGGTCACCACCTCAAGAGGAAGTATCTCGTTATTTTTATGAGGAAGCAATACAATTTTTTTCCTCTAACCCAATGGACCCGACCTGACCCAACCAGATCCAAGATGGGTTGGGTTAGGTCGGATATGAACATAAAATTAGCTAAGACCTGACCTGACCCGACACATCATTTTTTTGACCGGGTCGGGTCAGAGAACCCCTTAAACCCGACCCAACCCGAACCATGGACACCCCTATACATTATGTTGACCAACCCCTACCCCTGGGCCTCAGCCTGAGGTCCAATTTTTGCACCTCCCTGATGATATGGACACTTCATCCCTGGAGTACCATGTTTAACACCTCTTCTGATTAGACTAGTACAGATCCAATTTCCCACCTGTTATGGTGTAACCAACTCCTATCCTATACTTGGCATAATCCCCGATCATCCTCCAATGCCTAACTACCATGGGTTCCTATAGAACCTCTTCACATGACCCATTCTTCCACACAATCATCAATCGACTAGTGGTTGGGGGAAATGTACATGCATGTGCTCTATTCTACCAGAGAAATAGAAAAACACATCCTCACCACCTGAGAGGCTGATACTGTCTTCTTTCTACAATTCACACTTCCACCCGAATAAAGATTTCAGAAATAAAGATTCATTACCTCAAAAATCACAGCACTAGAATGTCCAAATTGAAAAACATAACCAATATTGGAAGCCTTCCTTATGCCCCCTCTGAGATAAGGGCCTAGTCCACTACTTCTGAAAAACTATTTAAATGAAAAATA
The DNA here is from genome assembly GCA_963277665.1 of Viscum album. Taxonomy (NCBI): domain Eukaryota; kingdom Viridiplantae; phylum Streptophyta; class Magnoliopsida; order Santalales; family Viscaceae; genus Viscum; species Viscum album. Next base: position 1,540,133,542 of record OY728161.1, on the reverse strand, counting down.
TTCACTTTGGATTTGACCGGATGTCTAAATCCATCCAGGTAGCATCTCACTATAGGGGCATCGTCCACTGCCAAGGCGTAGCATGTATATCAAGAGTTCAACATAATACATCAATAACATTGTCACCTAGGACAACCTAATAAACTATTATACCATATCTTCTCTAAAGGTATATTAGTTGAAATTATACTTAATAATTTCCTAGAAGACATTCCATAAAATATCTTCATCCTGCCTAGTCATAAAAAATATACCACAAATGGTTTTCTGGTCCCTACAACATGTATTCTTCTAAAATGACACTCTTAAATGTGGGAGTCTCTATGTAACCCCAAATCCTTTGAATAGTGTCTTTCTAGAACCCTACAGCCTTGGATCCACCCTCTCAAAAAAACATGGGTGGTTCAATTGAGACTATCATATCAGAGAAACCATTCTAAACACGACTTTCCCTGAGTTCGTTCCCATCATATGTATAAAACAAGAAACATTCTCATAGAACTGGTCATCTCCTCAATTATCTTGGGCCAATAGATTTTCATTCTTCACTATGGGTGGGTCATTCTCTGTGATATCCTCTTATCTCCCAACTAGTACCCATCATAATGGTAAATTCCTTTAGGATGCCAAACACACATCTTATAAAACATAAAATAAAACATCCATAATTTGTATAATAGAAGTCTCTCTACAAGCCACAAACAACTCATTTCTTATACACTATCCTAAAAAACAATATCATACACAGAACACAACCCTCAACCATGCCAATTATGGTTCATGGTCACATGGGGTAAATAAATAACATTGTCTTAAGTCTTTATTTGAAACACATTTTAAGTCATTTTACCTTTACAAAATGAATCTTTTCCATTTAACTTTATAACCCAATACAACTAAAATTTAAACCCATTATTAACCATTATGTGTGAAATGTTCATTATCCATTAATTTACATTTATCCATTTACCCATGTTCATAACAATTATTATACATTTACATCTTTATATTTTAAGGTGTATGAAATTTATTATACACCTCTTGTACCACACGTCGATCCCATGTGTGCATACCATGATACATGCCACATATATCCACTGGCTCCAAAAATGATGCATGAATACATAACTGTATCCCTTTCTAGACCTGATAAAAACATCACAAAACAATAAAATCACCCAATATGTGTATCTTCCCATTTTGAAATATCATACAATCACAACAAAATAGACCCAAAAAACTCATACACGGGGCTCTTGGGTTATCCCTCATACATGGGTTATCTAATCCCAAGAACGAGCTTATTTCCCTGAAATAAAACCTTCTAATTTCTTGTTAACGATTCCCAAATACTATAACATTAAAAAGAAATACTATGATACCACTTAGTAATATCCCCAACCCAGGATCCACAAAACCTGTTCCCCGAGATGGGTCAACACATTACATCAGGCATGTATCCTCATATGAAAAAGGCTACAAACTAGTGGTGAGGGTCTAATATAATGTGTGGGCAGACTATAAACACTTTATCACAATAATCCACAATACACATGAATTATAAATAGAAGAAATAATAAGATATAAACTAGAAACATACATTACCATATAATTCATAAACATGGTACAAAACAGAACCAAATTATAAATATTCCATTTCATGGAAATAATTCCAAAAGTGAAGAAAAAACAAAATAAATACAAACAGATAAATTCCCAAAATCATCTAGACTCAAAGTCAAAATCCACATCCACTAATATCCCAGTACCAACTCAAATACCTTTTATAGGGACTTTTCCCATGTACTAACCTACAACCATAAAGTCTACACGGGTACCCAATGGCCGCTCGAGTAGGGTGTGAGTACAACTCAGTAGTCCACCACTAGTGGTGTCTAAAAAATATGTAGTCTAAATAGATTATGCATGTAATTAATAAATACATTACAAGATAAAAAAAATGAATCTTGTATTCCATCAGTTAATAATATTTACTTTATCCATTTTCATCATTTCTTTCATATGTCAAGCACTTACATATTTTATACTATGGGCATATCCGAAAAATTACCTTCCATAAATGAATAAGTAAAGTTCCCTATCTCATTAGGGATAAACATTTGATAAATAAATACATCACAACTAACATTGAGACTCGGTCTGGGTTGTCTCATCAAATTATCTTATTTTGGGTATTGAGGCTTATTCCCCTTCCCTAACCCATGCTTTATGGGGTGGGGTTTAGAGCATTAGTGTTACCCGGCCCATGAGTGTATATCCTCATGTCCAATACACCACAACTACCAAGCCATGTTCAGATGGTTATTTATCCAATTACCACATATACCAATCCAAAAACCATGCACAATCAACATTAATCACATTCACATTTCATAACTATGAATTATATAATTCAACAACAATGCTTAATCGATTATCACATTTTCTATCTACATTGCATATCCCATTTAACCCATACCCCTTTTTATTTCCTTAATTCATTAAGCATATAAATCAATTCCCATAAATTATTCCATTTAATATATACATGAATTCCAATACTTTAACCCACTTACACATTTCAGTTATCATGCATTTACCCATTTAGAATATTCATTATTTTTTACATTTATTATACAACTAATGAATTTAAGTAGTATTCATACATCATTGAGAAGAACCACTTTGTTTCATCCAACCCATTTCATATTAATCTAAAAAATCCTTTATAAAATTATAATATTGTAGAAAAAACCATCAATATTCATGTTTCAACTCAACAAACATATTAACATGTTTATCATGGTCTCTACATTATCATAATTGAATTCCATCCTAACCACACAATTTTCCATATTCGAGATTGTTGGAACACCCCATTAGTAGACCAAAATCTATCCAATCAACCTCAATGAATTCCATAATGACCATTAGGTATTTAATTTCTCATTTATGTTGCCATTTTACCAAATGTACAAAAAGGAATCAAATTCACAGTAAGAGTGAACCTTTAACACAACTACTTATGGAGAAAAAAACATCAACATTGGGAGATTTATCTTTTAAACCACATACCTCAAATCCATAGATTTACACTCACTTAAAAAAAGGAATATATTTTGATTCAATCACCATTATAAACTTTAATCTATGATCCAACGAAAAAGAGGTTTTAAGGGATTAAGAAGAAGAAAAAAGAAACCATAAGCCCTTATATGGAAATGATAAGAATGGGGAGTGTAGGACATACCCGGAACATCGATCTTCACCGAAAGACAATCCAAATTTCATATAATCAATAGAGATTTTCCCTTGGAAAAATTTTGGTTCTTAGGTTCATCAATAGGGATAGAGGAGGAAGAATGTGGAAGAAAATTCGGTGCAACAGCTAAAATCCCGAGGATAAAATTTTAAAATTTTTCACTTTTAATGGGGATCACTATTTGGTTGAACAATTTTCTAAATGGTCCGTTAAACATGCAACTACCTCTATTTATTTTGGATAATGTGACCTTGTTACCTTATGAGACAACACAGGTTAAAAAACCATGAACCAAACATGCCGAATTCCTTTCTCCATGATCAAACTATTTGTTCTCCCCCTTACATAATTTACTTAGTCTTTCTCACATTCACCTTGGCTAGAATGGTTTTGGAGCATGGTTTTTCTCTAAACATGTGCCAACTTTGAATCATGAACTGGATGGAAATGTCACTCTTTCATACATATGACCTACTATCTCTATGATCATAACTTAATGGACATATCAAAACGATATTTCTCGATTTGATTGAATGTATAACACTTTATATTAATATTATAGTCATTTAATTAATATTATTAATGAGTTTATAGAACAATGATCAAATTAAGTGGAGTAAAAATATTAAATCAAAACATATATGAAAAAACAAAGCAGTTATAACTCGAAACATGAATTTAACATGGAATTTTTTCTAAAAATTTAAAAATGGTCCTAAATGAATCAAATATGGTATTATATAGATGTTTATGGTTAATTAATATTTATATAAAAAAATTAATTTTATTATAAAGGAGTTTTAAATGATTACTAATGAGGTTTATTCTAATGGTAAGAGTTATCTAGTCTCTCATTAATTTATGGGAGACATATGAAAATTCACCAATCCTTTAATTTTTATATGGTTTATACTACTCCTTTAAACTGATATATTCTAAATCTATTTATTTTCATTATATTAAATTTTTCATTTGATGTTATTATTTCTTTGGGATTGTCATTCAAAATAAACCCTAACATTAGGGATTTTGTCTCAATTTTCATTCTTTGAGATATATGTTACATAATATAACTGTGTTATTTCAAAAAGTGTATATAAATCTTTTTTTACAAGTAATATGATGAATTTAATTATCATAATCATATATTATGTTTCATTTTATTGTACTCATTCAAGGGGATTATAATTCAAAGTTACCCAAGTTGTAAATATTTTATGTTATAATATCACCATTTTTCAGGTTTGTTTATGATTATGTATCTGATAATAAAATATAACAATAAATATATCTATAAACTTATTAATTTTCATATCCCCATTTTATTCATGATATTATCTTGAAAAAAATTCATTTTTTACTCTTTGAAACTTAAATAATTGAGATTTTTTTAATAAAACTCTAATTTATTTCACTCCTCAATTATAAATACATTTTATTCCAAAATAATTTTTTATAAAATTGTTTTCATAAAATTTATATTATTCTCCTTTTATTTTGAAAATAAATTTTTATCCATGATTTACTTATTACAGAAAAGAATTAGCATGTAATCCTCTTGTGGTTTTCCAATCAATTTCCTTTTTCCAATTATGAAAACATTGAAATGTATCATTGTTTTAACATTTACCGAAGGAACGAAATTTCCTATCATCATTACAGTTATTCATGGTGAATATTAATTTATAATTATAAAATTTAATTTTAAAATAAAATTATTTTAAGAATGTTTTTTTGAAAAGTGTTTTTCAAAGCAGAAGGTTTTTTCCTCAAGGAATGTATGAAATAATTGTTCAAAAAAGTTTTCCATTTAAGATTATATCCTTTGATGTGAGTTATGATTTTATGGGGATATGAACTGAGGATAAAATTTATTTTCTATTATGTAAATGGTTTATCCTGGAAAAATGAATATTCAACCTCACATCTCTTCCACGGTACATACCATGATTGAAAAATCATGGGAACTTCATCTTTTGGGGGGTAATTCTTGGAAGAAATGATGAAATGATTATGAAACATTTATCTTTTCATCATGTTTGGATATGATAAAATGTTTACGAAACCAATTTTATTTCCTAGGAAACATGATTTTGAATTGTTGTGATATTTTGGAACACATTAATATGATTTTCATTTTGAGATGAGTGGGAGAGAAATATTCCCCTACTGCATTTTTTATAGTTGGAAAACTCATGCGTAAATATTTCATTCATGAACCATATTACAAGATCAATGATTTTGGTGTGAACTTGATAAAATGATCACCATGTTATGTGTGAAACTAATTACATTTTCATACTATTGGTAATGAACCTCTCTTCTATGTCCATAATTTTATGCGTGGACCTAGTTACATGTCCATTATTTTTTGTGAGGGCTTGATTTAATTTCCTTTAGTTAATGAGAGAACTTGTTTGAATTTAAAGATGACCACAATGATATAAGCAAATATATATGCAAAAAATCTTTTCTTTATTCAAATATTTTTTTCTTATGGCTCATGTTATTTGATTCTTTAATGAATCTTTTTATAATAAACTTCCAATATCAATACTAAGACTTAATATTATGATATTGGTTATGAAGGTTATGGTTTTTAAAAGTTATTCTCACATTATCTTACCCTTATTCTCATGTTATGTTTATGTATTTAGATTTTTATGATTATTGAATATCCCATGCTAGCCATTGTTATGTTTTATTTCCCTAGGTAACGAAGAAAGGTTTCATATACGGTATGTCTATAAAAGAGTACTAAATGGAATGATATTTGTGGAAAAAAATTGATGATATTTCACCAGGTTAGAATATCGTGTTCCATGTTTACAAAGGATCTAAAATATAATACTCTTCATGAGAATTTTTATTTAATTTAATGAATATTTATCTAAGATAATTAATATACATGCATGAGAATTCTGGGTTTTTATATGATGAGTTCTATTATGTTGAAATAAAATATATTTTTTTTGATTCCCATCACAAGGATAAATATGATTACCATCTTATGGGCCGGATATCAGCTCCAAATTAATTATTACCTACCTAGTTGGAAATAATCTCTAAGGATTCAAACTAAAGATATTTTAACTATAGCATCACAAAAATTAATTATTACTAAAAAATAAAAGAAATATTGTTGAGAACCATCAATACATAGTGATATATGAAATGTATACTCATCAATACAGGTGGATGAATGATTTATTGAACATGGGTAACCAACTCTTTACAGGGATATGGGAATAATTCATGAATATGTATCAAATATTAAAATATTCTTGGATTAGTTTTAAGTCCCTAGAATTTGTTTTGATGACCTTGACCTCTCACCATTTTTACTACTATGTATTCTGAAGAATCATTGGCCTAAAACCCTAGTGACAAGTTGTTTTCTGAGAAATGGTCCAAAATTACATGAATTGTAAATATTGTAGGAGTCTTCTGGTTTTTTTGTTTCAACTAATGAATTCCTATTAAAAAATGACTAGAACAGTGTCCTCACTAACTATATATGGTGTTTGTATGCAAAATAAAACATTTAGGTCTTACAAGACCATTGGTTTTGTGTATCCTATATGCACCAAGTCACTACAACCATTATACATGATATTTATGATGATAAAATTTGATGTGACGCTCCAATTATTCTACATACCATATATTTAGTTACCCAAGGATGTAGAAGATTTTGAGACACAATACGAGTAACCAAAATTATGAAACTGTCAAATATTTAAAATGGTTCATAACCCTTGAAATAATGTGAAAACTGTTTCTTGGTGACAGCTCAGACACCCCACCTTAACATTACCGTTGGGTCCAAGCCTATCCGGTACAACCAGTTGCACTCGCAGACACATAGGGCCCACCCTAGGGTCCACCCACATGCCCAAACGGGTCATTTGACTAATTATTGTCCCTATAGGCAAACACATGTCCTTTCCATTGTATTTTGTCCTCACACACACACACCCTGGGAAATGTCCCAGAAGGTCACATATCGTGATCACTACTCTAGGACAAGCACACTTAACTGTGTAGTTCTAAGCAGACAGGCTCCTGAAAAAGAAGGTGCACCTAGTTGACATGAGTCATATCATTTAGTCATTTAACCCTTTATCATTTGGGGGTCTTAAAATAACCCCCCTAGAGAACAACATCCTCGATGTGGGACCTAACTCTCATCTCACGCAGTGCGATGAACTTAAGGCTGGGTACCTCCTCTAATACCAAATGTTACAACTGGGTCCCGGTGATAGCAAAACACCCCGCCTTAACATGTCCATTGGGTCATGGCCTACTTGGTACCACCAGTTTCCCTCACAAACACGTGGGGCCCACCCTAGTGTCGACCCACATCCCCGAACGGGTCATCTGACTAATTATTGTCCCCATATGACAACACATGTCCTTCCTAGTACATTTTTTCCTCACTCACACACACACCCTGAGAAACATCCCAGAAGGTCACCCATCATGATCACTACTCCAGTCCAAGAACGAATAACTGTGTAGTTCTAAGCAGACAGCCTCCGGAAAAGGAAGGTGCACCTTGTTGACATGAGTCATGTCATTTAGTCATTTAACCCTTTATCATTTGGGTGTGTTACAATCACCCCCCCCCCTTTAGAGCACAACATCCTTATTGTGGGCCCTACATCTCAACCCAGGCAGTGCGCTGCACTTAAGGCTGGGTACTACCTCTGATACCAAATGTGACAATTGGGTCCCGGTGATAGCACATACACCCCAACTTAACTTGGTCGTTGGGTCCATGCCTACCAGGTACCACTAGTTGCCCTCGCAGACACGTGGGGCCCACCCTAGGGTCCACCCTCAGACCTGAATGGGTCATCTGACTAATGATTTCCCCCACAAGACAACACATATCCTTTCCAGTGTGTTTTTTCCTCACTCACACACACCGTGTAAAACCACATAGAAGGTCACCCATCATGATCACTACTCCAGGCCAAGAACACTTAACTTTGGAGTTCTAAGGAGACATGCTCCAGAAAAGGATGGTGCACCTTGTTGACATGAGTCATATCATTTAGTCAATTAACCCTTTATCATTTGGGGGAGTTACAAATACCATGTTCTAGTCACATGGAGAGGAACTTGAGGGTTGGATTATATAATGTGTGATTAAAGAAAACCCATAATCCACACATAGATAGATACACATGGTGTGGTTTAGAACAAAATTTTTTGTTGGTATAAAATTCCCATTAAGTAAAAATCACCATTTGAGATAACATTTTGTTGTAATCATTGTTGTCACATTAACTTCATACCACATCTCTTCTATTTTAGGAGACTATTTTTTAGGGTATCCTCAAACACACCTCACCACTGATAATTATAAAAATCTAATAGTATATATTATATCACCATTCATTTATTCATAGAACATTACCTGAAAATTGTCAGAGATTTTATTTTATTCCTAAATAATGTGATTCAATGGTTTTGAACCATTTTTTTTTGGTGAAATCCCCATTTTACTAATGTATGAAGGAAATAAGATAATTAAAGATGACAATTTTAAAATTAATACTTCACCACCAATGGATAGGGTCATGTTTGAGTTTGTTAAGGAATAGTTATATGAGTCATGAAATAAATATGTCTCTAATATGGAGAATATCTAAATTGAAAATGGACATTGATCATTATTTAATTGAGAAATGAAATAACTTATCAAACAATTATTTCAATATATGATGATTAGATTCTATTTATTTTCAAATAAATAATGAAACATTGTTTGTGTAATAAAAAATAATTTTACTCATAATAAAATTCATGAATAACATGGAATCCTAGATTTATCCTGGCAAGACCCCTTACCTCCCAAGATAACAAAGTTAGGGGAGGAAGATTATGACCCCCAAGTCCCTCATCCAGTAGGTCTTGGGTTGGTGACTAGCACTAATGGTGTATAAATCTCAAAATATGTAAGACATTACCATTTAAAGGAATAAAAGATCAGGAGATTGAATGAATCATCCATAGAAAACCCAAGACATAGTATAAAAAAAGAAAGAAATCATCCCACAATGAAATTATAAAATAAAACTATTACACTACAAGAAAGTCTCCAATGTAAAATACAAAAAAGTGAACCTCAAGTAGTGACTCAACAATTGTCAAGGATCCATGCTAGTAGATTCAAGCACTGTCCATGAAATACTCTGGATTTTTTTTAAAAGTTATATATATGTAGGGTGATCGTATGAGTATACTCAGTACGAAAACCATAGTCTATTGTGTGCATTTGAATAAGTATACTAATTCCCTTATGAGAAGGCAACCAAAACAAATAGCACCTAAAAATGTATACTAACTATCCCAACCTCACCAAGAGACCCTCAACTAGTATCAAAAGATAAGTAATATAATATAATGTAAATAAAATCAATCATTGGGTACCCCGCACCACTTTACCAATAGAATGTCCCTCTCTCCCAAAGTCGTATGTCCTGATGCACCCACCCCTACCTTATACCATGTCACATCCTGCCCACACACACCTGGGACAGAAACCACATCCCACGTGTAAAAACCTAATAATCACATCACATCATTCCCACACATACCTGGGCCTCATAACACATCACATCTCATCCCAAAGACACCTGGGAAAGCACATCACCATCTCATACTTAAGACACATGGTGGAGCACATACCACCTCACACAAAAATACCCGATCCATCACATCTCTTCTCAAGACACCTGGTTCATTAAATATCACTTGAAGAGACTTGGGACATTAAGACCCATACTAGGACAATAACAGAACTACATCAATCACATCTTGTTCTATAACTCCTCTCCTACAAGAGAGTGTGGAAAATGGTGTGTACCAATCCATCAGAACTCTTCACCGGTTGTTTGGAATGACACCCTCCCCCATGATGATGGGGGTGTTTGGTACATAGTGATCAACTAGGGTGGGTTGAATATAAAAGTCACAATGAATTTAAAAGTGTATACATATATGAAAAAACAATCAATCCCATCCTATGGGTTTTAGACAAATCACCAACTACTAACACTACCACCTTTGCTGCCACCTCTAAATTCAAAAAACAACATCTTAACCACAAAACCAATTTTTCATTCCTAACAAATTTTTTAAACCCATTTCTGTCCTATTATCCAAACCAACCAAATACATTCCAATATTTATTAAATAATTATTTATTCATTCCATCACTACCCAGTAAAACAATAAGAAAAACAAACAACAAACAAAATAGTCATATTCATTTCATAATTTGAATATTCCTGGTAATTTAAAGAAGTTTCACATTAAAGAAAAATTGTACCACAACATTTCAATACTGTATGAAGTTTTCTTCATGTTAATCAAGGAGAAAATCTAGGTTAATTACACATAATAATCAATACTGTCCTTCTTCAATGTCATCCTTTTTAAATCACCATACCAAGCCAAAACAAAACCCTAACTCACAACCAAAACCTACAACATAATATAGCATAACAAGTTGGAAAACGATGTTACATAATCATACCATTCCCATCACAGCCCCACTATACAGCCACATGAAATTTTCTTCTTCCACACATACAAACCCTAAAAAATCACACAGGACATCAAAAAAAATAAAAGTTCATTAGAACATTTATCACATTCCACTAATTTTTGTAGGGCGTTATCACATAGACCAAATCTCAGGGCATCCATTTCTATGACCATGTATACGTAATTATCCAATTTATATTTAGGGTGATATCACAACATCCCTATCCTAATCCTAAATCACAACAGATATATCTCGCATAAAAAATCCCCAAACACCCACAATTTTTAGCAGGTCATTAAACCCAAACAATTATAATATCACAAGTAATCTCAAAGCTATAAAATAATGCGAACAACCCCCTTTATCCCCTCAATTTCAATTCAATTAACCAAAATTCTTTATCATTAATTAATCCATCACTACCAAAATCTATAGGAAAAAAAATGAAACCCCAACCACATGGTGTTAAAACAATGAGATATGAAGGAAGTCTTGCCTCAAGGAAGTTTTACAATTTTACACACTACATGGTAAATAATAACAGTTATGAACCACAAATTCACCAAGAAAACTATGTACTAAATGATAACACATCAAATATCCATCGAAACAAAACCTAAACACACCCTAAACCAAAAAAACATTAATACAACAGATCCCTGGGATGATAATGGAAGAAAACTGATAAGAAAGATATGATAACATGTAACACACTGACCCTAGTTTCCCAGAGTTAGTTCATTATTACATAACATTGGATGATCAGAAGAGATCAATTTTTGAAAGAATGGACAATTTAATAGCCTTGGATGTACAAGATACATACATAAGATTTACATCACATTATCAAATTAAAATAACAACATTATATCTCTTATGAAAACACTCTTATCCCATAGCATATCCCTACAAGATAATCATAATATGCTTCATTAAATCCTAGAAAAAATAAATCTTAATAATTGGGTGAGCTCAGATGATCCGTAAGGATAACAATATAGTTGAAACATTCATAAATTAGTATAAACATTTAAGTAAATGTATAAGACTAAATAAAAATCCATTTAAAATTTAATGTCATCATAATATGAGAATGATAAATCAAATAATTCCATTTACTTATTCACATGGATATTCTACTAGTCAAATAATCACATGTAATAACAATATCATATTTCATAATGATGGAATGAATAATGCCAGACATCATAACCACATAGTCAAGGCCTCATTCCAAGGATACATATAATATTTTGTTAGGGACTTGTGCCAAGACACTAGTTTGTCTCATGAGACCTACCTATTCATCGAGGAGATAAATGAGGATCCACCCGTCACTTACTAAGTTCAATGCATTCCTCATATGAAAAGGTTGAAACACAATATAAACATTTGTATTAAAACTATCATATGAAATTTTAATACTTTAACCATAAAACATGAATGATATAAAAATAACACATCCATAGTAAAAAATATCAAAAATCCTTCAATACAATTTGAAAATATTGTATCATAATAATTCAACTTCAAATAAGTGTAAAATCAATCAAAGGATGTTGACATAGATGAAATCAAAACTATTTGAGAGAAATATCTCGTTCTATTTTGAAATAATTTAGAAGTCAAGTAATTATAAATGAAACAATTTATTTTGAAAATATTTTTATTAGCTTGTAAGGGAAGCTTCAAAGGTGTTATAACAACAGAAAATAGTCTCACCCATCGTATTAGTTAAAAAACATTCTTACCTTAATTTGTCGAAAAGGTCATGAAGTACCTTGTTTGAAAAATGACGGAAAGATTACTTTAAAACTATTTTATAAAAAGTCAAGAAAGGGTATAAATTTATTTATCCCACATTCTAAGAAATAATATAAATTTCTTGATATATATTTTAAGAAACATGGATGTGGATGATAAAGAATTCCCTGTAGATACTTACATATAAACAACCTTAGATAATAAAGAGATTGTTAAATTAACCCTTACCTTGTACTTTTCCTCAGTCGAGGGTATGTTAATATCATGTATAATAGTTAAATTATTATTATTAAATTATACAAGAACCACAAACATAAATATTATATCATATATAATCTTCTAATATTGTTTTGTTAATAATATTTCAATAGTATCATTGTTTCGAGTGTTAACTAATTCATTTTCCTTTATATAATTTGTTACATAAGCCATGTTTGTTATGGGTAGGATGTATTTGATTAAAATATAGAATCATATTAAGTTCCTAACCATTACTTTCAATTGAAAAATGAAAATTATTCTTTAATGGTTACGATGGGGAAATGAATCTAATCATGTTCGTGGAGATGGTAATCTGTACATATGCACGAGTGAAAATATCATTATATTGATGGTAAAATAATATGTAATTGGATGTTATATCATATATAAAGAATAATTAAAGAGATATATTTGTTAATAACATCAATTATACTCATTATTGTACCCATCCAAGTAATGAAGGGTTGAATTACAAACTACATCATAACGTGGAGATGCTAAGCCGTACGTACAGACATTTGGGGATATTGTCATTCATAGGATGGATAGAATAATTATTATGGTTGTACCATATTTATAATAACATCAAAATATGTATAAGGTATTGTATTTATTATTTTGGTATGGAAACAATAAATAAATAGGAAGTGTAAGAATAAACAAACATTGAAAGAGGTGATGATATTATCACCGCTTCTTCAGGTTATTTCTTTTTATTTGATCAAAATGTTACCATAGGTTAGATTTATGATAAAATTAAGGCCTATAGGATTATGTGTGGGTATTTGGGAGGATATTTGAGTAGGGTTTGGACGATCCAAAGGGCTTTAGAAGTGTTATTTGGAGAGAAGGGGAAGTACCCTTTTATAAGTGAGGTGAGGGTCACTTTATGAAAATCTAGAAATATTAATTTATTATAAAATATTTTCATTTTATAATAGATCCAAATATATTTATTTTGAAGATAAGGTAGGTATGTATCTAAATCCTCTCAACCAATAGGTTTTAGAGAAGTTTAGGTCACCATATTAATTTTATATTTTAGATTAAAATTTTAGTTAAATAGTTTAACTTTTACAATGTCTTCTGTATTTTTATGTCACATAGCTAATAAACATACAATAAAATACCAAGATAAACCCAATAGGTTCATTAATGACATATATATCATTATATAAGTACTTCTGTTGATCCTTATATTTATAGGAATATTATATCCTTTAATAATATTGTATTTGTTTTAAAAACTCATTTATGTCAGTTTTGACACTATTTAGTATTAGGTTTTTTTGAAAGTCAAAATAAACATGATTACATCACAAAAACATTAAATAAATCATAGCATGTCATATGAACCTATTAAATTCTTGCAATTAATTATAAGGATCAATTTTTTTTATATTTATAGTATCAATGATTTTAATCTTTCATTAATAAGGTAATTACTGCATCATCATTATATCATAAATAAATTTAATTATTTAATGTCTAAAAATTATAAATAAAATATAATTATGTAGGAAATCATTTTATATTTTTAATTAATATTAATAATAGAATTTATCTTATGTATAACATTATTTTAAAAATGTTTTAGTTATTAAAATTTTAATTTAACACTTTCAACACTTATTTAAAGAAAACAATAATAAATGACCGAATATAATCTATGTGGATTAAAGAGGGTCATATTTTATTTATAAGTTTTATTTACATGTAAATAAAATTATCCAATAGAATTAGGAACTTTGTGAGGGTAATTATAATAACATTTTTACATTTAATTACCCGATTTACTTTTAACCATGGTAAATAAAATCCATAAGTAACTATTCAAAAAATATTCATCCTATTGAACCAAATTTTACTCATTGATGTCAACCATGTATTTTATATTTTTTAAATTCAATTCATAGAAGTGTTAAAATTACATTTTCTGTAAATTTTCTAACGTGCCTAGAAGGTGGGTAAAAGATGGTAAAAATATCAATAAAATTTTAAACATCTAATCTTATTATAATATGAATAAAATGAATACATTCAACTAATATATATATTATTTTTCTATATTTACTTCAAATAAATTAAAATAAAATAAATAATTATATAAATAAAAAGTGAGTTTTAAACAATAATGTAGTATTTTTCATTATTCATAAAAAATTAAATGATTCCACAAAAATACCAAAAATTCAGCCTAATCTAATTGTAATATTACAAATCCAAAAATTAAGTCCATCTTGAAAAATAAAATTTAAAAATTTTAAAAAAATGTTTAATAATATTCATAACGGCTAGTATGATTGGCCCTGGTGTGGTAGAACTCGAAATTACGTACAACGCAAGCTACTGTGTTATTCAAATAGAAGTGTACTATGGAATCTAGGGCTGTTAAATTCTTATCTCCTTCAAATAATTCTATACTAAAAATGTCTAGAATATTACTACATAGAAATATTGGGTGGTTATTTATCATACATTCCCTGGGTTCCCATGTTTCCTCTTCCATCTTATGGTTTCTCTATAGAAATTTTACCATATGAGTCATCCGGTTTCTCATCACATGTTCTGTTGTATTAGGAATCCGTATAGGTTCTTCACAATAAGACAAATTGAGTTCCAGTTCTATTTCTACATATGTGAGTACATGCATTGGGTCAGGCATGTATTTTCTCAATAGTGATACATGGAACACATCATGAACTTTTGAGAGACATGCAGGAATTTCTAAATGGTAAGCTACTACTCCAATTCATTCTAGAATTTCTAATGGTCCGATGAACCTAGGACATAATTTACCCTTCTTACTAAATCGTATAACAACCTTCCATGGAGATACCTTAAAGAAAACATGATCTCATACATTAAACTCCAAATCCTTCCTTTTGTTATCGGCATTGATCTTTTTCCTACTTTGATCTGCTCTGATGTGGGTTTGGATAATCTTCACCTTTTCTATTACTTTCTCAATAAGTTCTAGGGCTACGAGTTTTCTTTCACCAACATCATCCCAACAAGTTGGTGTGGGACATCTCTTTCCATATAACACTTCATATGGTGCCATCTAAATACTGGAATGGAAGCTATTATTATATGAAAATTATACTATAGGTAAATATTGATCCCACATACCTTGAAAGTCATGTGAGAAAGCTCTCAACATGTATTCTATGGTTTGAATAGTCTGTTCTGATTATCCATCAATTTGAGGGTGGTAGGTAGTGCTCAAACGAAGTTCAATATCTAAGGATTTCTGAAGACAATTCCAGAATCTTGATGTAAAATGTGGATCAAGATAAAAAAATCGATAGAGGTACACCATAAAGTCTTACAAATTCATTAATATATAGTCTTTCTAAATGTTCAAGTGGTAAATCTACTCTTGTAGCGAAAAAATATGTTGACTTGGTAATATGATCAACAATGACCCATATTGCATCATTCCATCTAGGAGTCTTTGGTAGTCTCGTGATAAAGTCCATAATAATATCATCCCATTTCAACTCAAGTATGGGAATAGGTTTCATGACTCTTCTAGGATTTTACCTTCCATCCTTAACCTATTGAAAAACCATACATCTTGAAAAATAATCAATAATCTCCCTTTTCATGTTGTCCCACCAAAAATTTTCGTTCAAATATCTATACATCGTACTGCTACCAGAGTGTAGTGGGAAATTGGAGTGATGAGAATCATCCAACAATTTCCTTTTTAGATCAGGTATATCTAGAACACAAAGTCTCTACCCCAATTTCAAAGTTCAATCTTCATATACGAAGTCAATAAATCTCCCATAGATTACAAATTTAATTTCCTTTTAAAAATCCTCATCATTTGGCTAAGAAATTTTTATCTTTTCCAGTAAAGGTGTTTTAGAAACAATTTGGAAAAGTTTTGATGTTTCAACTTCCATGATTAATCCCATTTACATCGTTTCTAGATCCATGAACATAGGATCTCTTTCAACTCTCATCTTGATCAAAACTCCATAATCTTTTCTACTCAAATCATATTCCACCATATTTTCCTTCCCTGGGTGGTAGTGTATAATGAAATCATAATAGTTGAGTAGTTCAAGCCATATCATTTTCCTCATATTAGTTCTTTCTTTGAGAATATGTACTTCAAACACTTTTGATGAGTATATATCTCACACTTTCACCATATAGATTGTGTCTCCATATCTTCTGAGAAAAGATTATAGCTGCTAACTCAAGATCATGAGTGATATTGTTTTGTTCATGAATTTTTAGCTGCCATGATGCATAAGCAATAACACTGTCATTTTACATAAGGACACACCCTAATACTTTCATTAAAACATCACTACAAATACCAAACCCATCATTCCTCGATGGTAGAGTCAAAATAGAAAAATTGATTAATATTATCTTCATTTATTCAAAACATTCTTCACACTCTTTTGTCCAGATAAATTTAACCCCTTTACCTGTGAGCTTGGTTATTGGGTTAGGCAATAAAGAAAAATTCTGGACGAAAAGTTAATAGTAACCTTCTAAATTAATAAAACTATGTACCTTAGTTGTACATGTCGGTGCTAGCCATTATTGGATTGCCTTTATCTTTGATGTATCAACAATGATTCCATCCTTAGAGATAATAAGGCCAAGAAAAGAAACCTCCTAAAGCTATATTCCACACTTGCTAAACATCCCATATAATTCACTTCTTCTATGAGTTTTTAGAATAGTGCGCAAGTGATTTTCATGATCATAATAGATTTTGGAGTATATAATTATATCATCAATAAATACCACTAAAAAGTCATCATGAAATTACTTGAAAACACTATTAATTAGATAAATCAAAACATAAGGTTAATTAGTTAGTCCAAAAGGAAATACTGTAAACTCTTAATTCCCATACCTGGTTCAAAATGATGCCTTTGAATGTTTTCCGTTTTCATGCACAACTGATGATATCTAGATCAAAGTTCAATCATTGAAAAATATTTATCTCCCTGAATTTTATTGAATGAAGAATCAATACAAGGAAGTGGATACTTGTTAATTATTGTTATAGAATTGATCTCCTTGTAGTTAATGAACAACCTCATAAATCCATCCTTTCTCTTAAAAAATGAACAGGGGCTCCTCATGGAGAAACACTAGGGTGAATAAATCTTTTATTACTCAATTCCTATAGTTTTTTCTTTAGTTCAACTAATTCCACAGTGTCCATTATATAAGGGTCTTCAATATGGGCCTTGAACCGGGAATTAAATCAACGTAAAACTCAATTTCTGATTCTATAGGTTTTCTAGGTAAATTCTTGAGAAACAAATCAACATATTCATGAACAATAAGTATGTCATCTATTTGAACATTCCTTTATTCACCCATAGTTAGTTCACTCTCTCCCTCCAAAATAATTGAATTTATTAGAGATACTGGGGGTGGATCTAGATGAGAATCAGATGGTAACATTTCTGCTTTAAAGATAAGGTATTCCCTATCATCATAAAAAAGTGTAAAATTATTCTTACAATAAATTTTCCCATCGTGCCATTTATGACAATCCATTCTAAGTATTATATCAAATTCAATCATGGGTATGATCAAGAGATCAACAAATAAAGAACATTTATATTCCCTAATGGGAAATGATTCAAAAAAAATGGTTCAATGATACTTCCCTTAAAATATTTAACTAAAAACTACCTTGTAAAATCAAATTGGAAATATACAATTTTCTTTTCAAAATGGGAAGATATGACACAATTCTATGATACAGAATCAAATAATTCATTGGATAAATTTGAAGAAACAATTAAAGTACCTGCCCCCATGTCATTAGGAGCTTCAACCTCATCACTAGTTATCACATATGATTGTCCTTTCTCTCTTGTCATGTTCTAAGGTAAGTTTCCTTGGACCATATAACATTAATTTCCATATTTCCACATTTATCTACAATTGTGGCATTCTACATTGATATCCTTCTTCTTTCCCTTACAATCACATGCTTTGTGGCCTTTTCCCCCACACATGTAACAAACTCCCATTCCCTTTAGGAATGTAATAGGGTGATTCTTCCCACATTTACTATAGGATGGAAATTAATATTTTCCCTTCTTTGTATTATTTTTATTTCTAGAGTGTTCAAAAAATATCTTCTTCTTCCACTTTTCATTAAACTCATAAGACTTAGAGAATATCTTTTTTAGTCTTGATATAACGTGGGACTATATCTTCAAATGATGAGAAGGATTGTGAGACTAATTCTCAATGGAGAAATGGTTTTAACCCATCAAAGAATCGATCAATCATACTCCTTGGGTTACATATATAATCTGTACTATGTCTTGCAAACATTGTAATGTTAGCCTCATAATTTGCGACATTCTCACCCTCCTTTTTCCTTAGACTCATAAATTGTCTTTTAATATCCCCTCGATGGTCTTGAGGAAAATATTTTTCTTATAAAATATCTTTAAACTCCCCACATTCTGTATTTGATAATTCTTGATATCCATTTGTATTTTGAATTAATGACCTGCATTGATCTGCATCTTCTGTGAGGCGATACAATGCCATGAAATCTTTTTTCCTTCTGCTATTCCCCAAAGCATGAAATATTTTCCCTAAAAAACTTATCCATTACTCAGTATCAAATAGATTTATAGTCCCATTGAATGTTGGTGGTTGTTACCTCATGAAGCATTCTAACATTGATCCTTTACATTTTGGATCAGGGTGTTTAATACATGTAAGGTTATTATTCATAAGCTGAGTGAGTTGTCCCAGTATGGTTATAAACAGTTTAGCACTAGTTTCATCACCAGATCATCTATAATTATTTGATTAGGGGGGAAATCCCTACATGGATTATGTGCATTGATACAGTTTCCATTCCTTCCACTAGGCGCCATTTCTAAACAATGGCACATAGTAGGTTTGTTTATGAATTGCAATGCATAATTCCAAATCTATAAAATACCTAACATAAATCGAATAGTTTATTCATATAATACATAATCATAGAAAATATTTCTTTAAGGTAGTATTTACTCATAAATCCTTCATAATGGATTGTAAAAAAAAATTAATTATCATAAGAATATCCCCCAGGAGTGTCGTAACCAATAGTGCAACAAGACCCATTGATGTGTACCAGGATACCATGGGTCAAGCTCGAAACTCCATGTCAGTGTTTACACTCCTAGGTACATCTGTACTAGAGCTGCCTCTACCATGTCGTATCTACACAGGGATTTATTTCTTGGAAAACTCACAAAATATATATATTTCCAAAATTATAGGAAGTTCTTCTATACTAATACTCAAAGGTTTATATTATGTAATTGTTTTATAATCAGTGTATTTATAAATCTAGTTTCCAAGGTTTGTAAAAAACTTCCTCTGATACCAACTATAACCCCCCGAAACTAGCTACCCAGTTTTAGTGCATTATTACATAATAATGGAATTATCACAAGGAATCATGTCCCAAAAGACAGATCAGTTTAGTGGCCTTGTAAGTAATAGATAAATACATATGTTTTACAATAAATTATGAAATATAAAAACAACATTGTGTCTCATTTGATCACACTCATATCCCATAACTTATCCTTATAGGTCAATCAGAATATAATTCTTCACATCCTGGAATAAATAAAACATAGGAAGGGGATGAGCTAAAATGCTTAGTAAGGATTACAATATAGAGGAAAATTTTATAAACAATAATAAACATTGAAGGTAATGTATAAGACTAAAACAAAAGCCTTTTAAAATTAAACATCATCTTAATATGGAAAAGATAAATAAAATAATTCCATTTACATATTCACATGGATATTCTAGTAGTCGAATAATCACATGTAATATCTATATCTAATTTCATAATGATGGAATGCATAATGTTAGACATCATAACCACATACTAACGGCCTCATGCCAAGAATACAAAAAATATTTTTTTAATGCATTATAAAAAGACACTAGTTTGTCTCATGAGACCTACCGATGCATCGAGGAGCTATATAAGGATCCCCCTCTCACATACTAAGTCTAATTCATTCCTCATATGAAAAAGTTAAAACATAACAGAAACATTCTTATTAAAACTAGAATAAGAAATGTTAATACATTAACCATAAACCATGAATGATTTAAAAATAACTCATCCATTATCAAACATATCAAAAAACCTTCAATACAGTATGGAAGATTGTATCATAATTATTTAACTTCAAAAAGTGTAAAATCCATCAAAGGATGTTGACATAGATAAAATCAAAAATATTTGGGAGAAATACCTCTTTATATTTGTAAATCATCTAAAAGACTTGTAATTATAAAAGAAACATTTATTTCAAGAAAGTGTATAAATGAATTTATCCCAAATTCTATGAAAAATAAAAAATGTTTTGAAATACAATTTAAGAGACACTGATGTGGATGATAAAGAATTCCTCGAAGATGTTTACGTATAAACAATCTCAGATAATAAAGATTGTAAAATTAAACCATACCGTTTTCTTTTACTTTTTCGAGTGTACATTATCCTCCTATATAATAGCTAAATAATTTTTATTAAATTATATAAGAACCACATACATAAATATGATATCAAATATGATCTTCTAGTATTGGTTTGTTAATAATATTTCAGTACTATCATTGTTTTGGGTGGTAACTGATTCATCTTCCATTATATGTTTTGTTATATAAGTCATTATTGTTATGAATATGATGATTTAAATTCATATATATAATGATATTATGTTCTTAAAATTATTTTTAATCATAAAATGAATATTGTTTTCGAATGGTTATGATGGGGAAATGAATCTTATCGCGTTCATGGAGACGGTAATCTGTACGTATGCATGAGTGACAATATAATTCTATTGATGGTAATATAGTTTGAAATTGGATGGTATGTCATATATATTGAATAATTAATGTGTTATATTTATTATTAAAATCAATTAATAGTCATTATCAAACCCATCCAAATAATGATGTGTTGAATAACAAACTACACCACGATGTGGAGATGGTAAGCCGTACGTACACATGTATGGTTACTTTTTCAATCATAAGATGGATATAATAATGAATATGATTGTAACATATTTATAATAACATAAATGTATGTATAAGGTACTTGATTTATTATTTTGGTATGGAAACTACAAAGAAAGGGGAAGTGGAAGGAGAGAAGAACTTTGAAGGAGGTGATGAGATTTTTAGCAATTTTTCGGGTTCTTCCTTTTGATTTGATCAAAATGGCTCATTAGGTTAGATTTTTGATCAATGTAAGGCATATAGGTTGAGGTTATGGTAGCTGTGGAGATATTTTAGGAGGGCATGGATGGTAAAATTTTTTTTGGAGGTGTGATTTTGGGAGAATGGGAAGTACCCTTTTATAAGAGTGGAGAGGGTCACTTTAGGAAAAGCTTGAAATATTATTTTATTATAAAATCATTTTCGGTTTCTAATGTATCCAAATAAATTTATTTCTAGGATAAGGTGGGTATGGGTATAAAATATATAAAAAATAGGTTTTAGACAAGTTTATGTCACCATATTAACCTTATCGTTTAGATTTAACTATTAGTTCAATATTTTAACTTTTACAATATCTTGTTGTATTTTTATCTCGCATGGTTAACAAACATACTATAAAATGATAAGAGAAACCCAAGTGGTTCAGTAATTACATATCTATCATTATATAATTTTTTTGTCTTAACATTATATTTTTAGGAATATTATATCATACAATAATACACTATTTCTTTTAAGAACACATTTATGAAAAGTTTGACACTATTTAGTATTTAGGATTTGTGAAAGTAAAAAAAATTGATTAATTCAAATAAAAATACATTAAATAAATACTAACATGTCATATTAACATATAAAATTCATTTATTTTATAATAATTCTCAATTTACATTTATTTTTATATTTATAATATCAATTATTTTATTATTTCATTAAAAAGGTAATTTCTGCATCATCATTGTGTCATAAATAAATTTAATTATTTAATGTCTAAACAATATAAATAAAATTCTATTATGTATAAATCATATTATATTTGAAATGAATATTTATATTCTAATTTATCTTATGTATAACCCTTTATTGAAAATGTTTTGGTTATTAAAATTTGAATTTAACACTTTTAACTCTTCTTTAAATAAATTAATAATAAATGTCCTAATCTAATCCATGTTGAACAAATATGATCATATTTCATTCCAAAGGTTGATTGTGGTCAAAATAAATTTATTCAATAGAATTAGTACATGTGTTAGGGTAATTATAATATCATTTTTACCTTTAATTACCCTTTTTACTTTTAATCGTGGTAAACAAAATCCAAAAGTTATGATTCACCAAAATGTATTTTCAACATATTGAACAAAATTTTACTTACTGATGTCTACTTCATCTATCATAGTTTTGAAACTCAATTCATAAAAGCAGTAAAATTACGTTTTATGCAAATTTTCTAACGTGCATAAAAGGTGGGTAAAAGACGTTAAAAAGATTAATAAGATTTTATACATATAATATTATTATAAATTGACTCCAATGAATTAAATTGAACTAATATAGGTATTATGTATCTATTTTTAATTAAAATATTTTAAAATAAAAAAAATTAATTATTGAAATAAAAATTTAGTTTTAAATAACAACACCGTGTTTTTTCACTATTCATCAAATATTTAATGTTATCAGAAAAAAATCACCCTAAGATAATTTTGATATTATGAATCCAAAAATGGATCCCATTTTGAAAAATAAAATTTATAAAATTTTAAAAAGTTTTTTTTACTATTCATAATTGCTTGATTGATTGGTCGTGGTGTGCCAGAACTTGGTGTTGGGTACAACGCAAGCTATTGTATTATTCAAACAGAAGCGTACCATGGAAGCATGGGGTGTTACATAACAAACCATGGATCAACCTAAGATCGAAAAATAAAATCCACTGGGCCAGCAGATTTTAGAGGGAAAAGGAAGGTCTTGAAGGACACCACATGGCTCTAAGTGTTCTCCCAAAACGATAGTGAAAAGGAATCATGACTGAAATTATGAGGGTTCTTCTAGAAATGAATTTTTAAAACTGTACATGATTGGGGTATTACACGACATGTAATACATGGGGTTTGGTTTCTACTGAAAAATGGATCACATCTTTATTTTATTATATTTTTCCAACCCCAAAATATTTTACATCTTGAAACCCTTCTTCCCGTCGTGAAAATTTTCTATATGCGGTGAACCCTCCCTGAAAAACTATGAAATAAAATTTCATGTCATGTAATCAAGTTACGCGATATGTAATCCCCCCTCTTCTAGTATTTATCCCCAAACTTCTATAGACTTTCTATGAGCCTCCTCATATACCTCTCAAATGATTCTTACCCTTGATAATACAAAACCATGACTAGAATGAAAAGGGGGTCTGAACAACCACCATATGAGATACCTTTCAGGATCTCATCATACCTCAAACACCACCCCCAACTAAACATGAAAAACAAAATGACCACAAAAACACTACACAACCACATCACCAAATCCACCAACCACCTCCTCTCACACAACCACAATACTAAAAAACCACAATATATCCATATCATCCTCCACAAAACCCAAACCAACATCCACTACAACCAACGAACTGCACCACCATACAACCTACAAATAACACCACCCCAAACACATGAATCGAGGAATTATGTCTTCCATGTAAAAATACTATTCGCTCTGGATATAATTGACTCACCCAGATGGTTTTAATTGCATCTCAATTAAAATTTCCTGATTAAGAATCATGTCCTCCAATTTTAAAATGTTAGGATTTTGTCATACATCAAACCACACACATCCCAAAAGAAGGAAAATAGCCAATCTCATAAAATAACGTTCAAACACAACATTATAATGAAAAATCAGGCAATGAAAAAAATCAAGACAACACCATGTACTAGGAATGCATCTATGTCTCTCAATCCCAAGTAATCTCCTCTTTTCCACCAAGTCTCTGCAACACATGAACCCAAGGAAAAGTCCATCCCTATGATAACTTCTTTGGAGGATCCTAAATCACCACTGACCAGTCAAAAAATGTTCCATCATACTCAATATCCAACTCTCACCATTCAATGACATGGGTGTCATCATTTAGATACTGAAAAATCTACGAGATGAGTATGATGTTGGTGATCCTCTCTAACTATGGTGGCAACACCAATATATATGCCACCTATCTCACTCACCCCAAAATTTCAAATGGTCCAACTAAACTGAGGGAAAGCTTACTCCCTCTAACAATCCTCCAATACCCATGTTGTGGGTGACCTCCAATAACACTTGTTCCACAACCTTGAACTCCATGGTCCTCATTCTACAACCAATATAAGACTTTTTACGTCCCTGTGCTGCTTTCATCATCTCATGAACAAGTTGTACTTCACTATCAGGATCTGCACCACATCGAGACCAAGAACAACTCTTTCCCAAACCTCCATCCAAATAAATGGATAATGACATGGTCTCCCATAATATATTCAAATGGATTCATCCCAATAGAATTTTGATATCTCTTATTATAAGAAAACTCTACCATGATCTGGTTTTTTACCCATGATCTACCAAAGTACAAGACTCATTCCTACGACATATCCTCTAACATCTAGATAGTTTGTTCCATTAACCCATCTATATGAGGGTGGAAGGTAGTGTTGATGCATAATTAGGCTCCAATGTCATGCTTTAATACCCTCCAGAATCATGAGGTAAACCCTATATCATGATCCATGATAATGGACATCAGAACTCCAGGTAACTAAACCACCTCATCCACATACCTCTTGGTCAAGGAATCCACTACACCCAACTCTTTTATTTATAAGAAGTGGGATGAATCCATCAACTGATCAACTATCACCCATATATCATCACAACCTCCATGAGATTTGGGTAGATATGTGATGAAATCTATCGGTATGTCCACCCATTTCCACTTCGGAACATCCAAGGTCTACAAAAAACCACCAAGAATACAACGATCGAACTTCACCTGTTGGAAAACAAAACACCTTTCCACAAACTCCTCAAATTATCATTTCATCTCAAGAAACGAAAACTATATCCTCATGAAACGATACATATCTAAATCTTCTAGGTTTACCAACAAATGTGATCAGTGAAACTCACAAAGGAATACCTTATTCATTGGTATTATAAAAAATAACATTCCATGAAATAATATCTTGTTCCAACAATCCTCCAACCATTCCTCCAGAGTATCACCTTGGCTAACACAATTTTGAATCATCTCTGACCCTGAGTCTCCCCAATGAGACTCCTCCAATTACTACATTTGAGAATACTACAACATAATCTGAAATAAACAAACCTTAACACCATCCATGCTTGCATCTATGTTAAAAGCTTCTAAATCATCCATCACTATCCAAGAATCTACAGATTCCTGAATAACCTCCTTCTACGACTTTCTGCTCAAAGTATCCAACATGAAATTTACCATTCAAGGAGTGTATGATATTTAAAGTTATAGTTCTATATAAATTCCACCCACATTTTCAGTATTTTATTCTTGTCATGATGGGAAAATATTTACTTCAACCTCTTTTAATCCGTAAAGACCACAAAGTGCTACCTAATGAGGTAATTCTGCCATAACTTTTGTGCAAACACAACCATTGATAAATCCTGATCATGGGTGGAATATTTATTATTATGGGGATGTAACTGAATATATCCATAAAATATCACCACCATATACAACATTATCACACATCCCTATCCCAGACGGGAAAAATTACAAAACCTCTCAAACAACACACCCTCCTTAGGAAACTGGAGCACTATATCAGTAACTAACGTCCCCTTTTGGTAATGGAACACTTCCTAAATCAAAAAAATCTACAAAACATTATTTTATTTCCTATTAGAAGCTATAACAGGTGATGAAACTTGGGATAAATTAGGAAAAAACATCTTATAAAAGCATTCGGGGCCAAAGAAATTGTGAACCTATACCATATTCTTGAGTGCTTCCGAAAAAAACCTCTTCGACCTTTGAAGAGTATACTACACACCCTAGAGAGACACCACATTCCCATGGAAATGCACCAACTATGTACAAAAAAAATTATAAAATATAACATTGAGATAGATGCATCAACGAACATTTAAGACTATTCTAAGATGCTTGGCATTATCCTAATCTGTCTTTGAATAGACTAAGATATCATCGATGAATACGAAGATGAGGAGATACAAGAACTCATGAAACACATAGTTTATAATATCCATAAACACAATAGGTGTTTCATAACAGTAAATAGAATGAGTAAAAACATGAAGTTCCTATACCAATATCTAAAGAAAGTATTCATGATATATCCCTCCTTCACCCTCAACTGGTGATATCCAAACCACATATCGATCATATAAAATTGACTCACCCTTCTCAATTGGTCTAAGAGATCATCTATTCTTATAAAAGTGTAATGGTTTTTTAATTTCACCTTAATTATTGCTTGGTATGGTGTACAAAACCTCAGAAAATAAAACACCATTATAGAGAACAACACTAGAGCACCCCACATTGAAACACTAGGTCGGATAAAACACTTATCCATCAGATCCTGTAACTAAATTCTCAAACACCATAACTCAAAAGGTGTCATATGATATGGATCCATCGAAATAGGAGATGCACCAGGATTCATGTATGTAATGCCTCGACCCCAGTTACATAGAGTCGGTGCATTATTACATAAAATTGACATGATCACAAAAGTAAAATTCTATAATGACTGATTACTTTAGTAGCCTTTGAATCACTAGATACATTCATAAAGTTTACATTACGTCATAAAGTGAAAAACTACGACAACATCTTGTCTACATAGACCACACTCATATCCCCTCATAGTATCCTTGCTGGTTATTCATAAAATAATTCTTCACATATTGGGAAAAATAAAACATAGAAAGGGGCGATCTCAGATGCCCAGTAAGGATAATAATATATTGGAAACTTTCATAAATAATAATAAACATTTAAAGAAATGTATAAATAAAACAAAAGCCTTTTAAACTTGAAATTCATCATAATATGGAAGAAATAAAATGAAATAATTCCATTTAATTATTCACATGGATATTCTACTAGTCGAATAATCACATGCAATATTAATAACCACTTTCATAATGATGGAATGCATAATGTTAAACTATCATAACCATATAGTCAAGGCTTTGTGCCAAGACTACAAATAAGATTTTTTCAAGGCCTTGTTACAAGACACTAGTTTTTCTCATGAGATCTATTGATTCATCGTGGAGCTATAGAGGGCTCCACCCATCACATACTAAGTCCAATGCATTCCTGATATGAATAGGTTTATACATAACAAAAACATTCGTATTAAAACTGGCATAAAAAATGTCAATACTTTCTTTATAAACCATGAATGGTTTAAAAATAACACATCCATAGTCAAACATATCACAATATCTTCAATACAATATGAATGGTTTTTATCATAACAAATCAACTTCAAATAAGAATAAAATCCATCAAAAATGTTTACATATATGAAATCAAAACTATTTGAGAGAAATATCTATTTTTATTGAAATCATTTAAATGTATCATAATTATAAAATAAAACATTTACTTTGAAAATAGTCTTATAAGCTGGCAAGGGAAGCTTATCCGAGTATATAACATTAGAAAATAGCCACACACACTTTATAAGTAAAAAAGACATTCTTACCTTAATTCTGTCAAAAAGGTTAAAAAGGACCATGTTTGGAAAAGGAAGGAAATATTCCCTTATAAACTTCTTATAAAATTTCAAAAAGGGTATAAATTACTTTAAACCATATTCTATAAAATAGTATTAATTATTTGAAATACATTTTTAAGAAACATGGATGAGGATGATAAAGAGGTCCTAGTTGATAATTACGTACAAACAACCATGTATAGTAAAGAGATTGTGAAATAAACCCTTACCTTGTACTTTTCCTTGGTTGAGGGTAGTTTAACCTCCTATATAATGGTGAAATAGTTGTTATTAAATTATACCATAATCATATACATTAATATGATATCATATATGATCTTTTAACATTGCATTGTTAATAATATCTTACTATTACCGTCGTTTTGGGTGTTAACTTACTCGTATTATTTTATATGTTTGTTACATAAGACTTTTATTTTATGGATAGGTTGTATATAATTAATATCCAGAATGATATCAAATACTTAAAAATTATTTTTAATCATCAGATGATAATTAACCTTGAATGGATACTATGGGGAATGAATCTCATCGCGTTCGTGGAGACGGTAGTCTGTACGTACGCATGAGCGACAAAATCATTCTTTTGATATTGAAATAATATATAATTGGATGGTATATCATATATAAAAAATCATTATAATGTTATATTTTTTATTTACTTCAATTACACATCATTATCATAACCATCAAAATAAATTTTTTTGAATAACAATTACACTACAACGCGGAGACGGTAAGCCGTACGTACGCATGTATGGTGACATGTCATTCAAAGTATGGATAGAATACTGAATATTTTTTTACCATATTTATAATTACATAAAAGTATATAGAAGATACTGGAGTTATTATATTATAATATAAATAACAATGAAAGAAGAAGTTGAAGAAGAATGGAACTTGAAAGAGGGTGGTGAAAACATTACCTCTTTTCCGGGTTCTTCCTTTTGATTTGATTAAAAGGGCTCATTAGGTTGGCTTTCTGATCAATCTAAGGCCTCTAGGTTGAATTTAGGGAAGCTGATAAGATATTTGGGTAGGGGTGGCCGAACCAAAAGGCATTGAAGGTATGAATTTGAGAGAATGGGGAGTGACCTTTTATAAGAGGGGTGAGGGGCGCCTTAGGAAAAACATAAAATATTATTTTATAATAAATTTATATTCGGTTTATAATGGATCCAAAGTAAATTATTTTGAGGATAAGATGGGGATTGGTCGAAATCCTTTCATCCAATAGATTTTTGACAGATTTGGGTCACTATACTAACCTTATCATGTATATTTAACTGTTAGTTAAATATTTTAACATTTACCATGTCTCTTTGTATTTTATATTATATGGTTAATTAACATACTATAGAAAGCCAAGAAAACCCCAAGTGGTTCATTATTAATATATATAACATTATCCAAGACATTTATCTGAACATTATATTTTTAATAATAGAATATTAATTAATAATATAATATTTGTTTTAAATACTCCTTTATGTCAATTTTGACACTATTTATTAATTGATTTTTGTTAAAGTTCTAACAACTTTATAAATTCAAACAAAATTCATTTAATCAATCCTAAAAATTCATATTAACCTAAATAAATTAGTTTAATTCCTAAAAAGTCTCAAATTACATTTATCTGGATATTTAGAATATCAATTATTTTATTATTTCATTAATTAGGTAATTACTACATCACCATTGTGTCATAAATAAATTAAAATGTTTAATGTTTAAAAATTATAAATAAAATATAATTATGTATGAAATATTTTTATATTTTTAATGAATATTTATAATCTAATTTATCTTATGTATAACCCTATATTAAAAATGTTTTATTTATTTGTCTTTGATTTTTTCTCTTTTAACTCTTCTTTGAATTAAATAATAATAAATATCTTAATCTAATCGAAGTGGACCAAAGAGGTTCATATTTTATTCCTAAGGTTGTTTTCGTTCTAATTATACGTATCCAATAGAATTAGGACATGTGTTAGGGTAATAATAATATCATTTTTACCCTTAATTACCCTATTCACATTTAACCGTGGTAAATAAACGTAAAAAGTTACTATTCATAAAAAATTATTTTATTCTTATTGAACCACATTTTACTCCTTGATATTAACCATGTCTCTTGGATTTTCAAAATTCCACTCACATAAGTGGTAAAATTATGTTTTATGTAAATTTTCAAATTCTTCTAGGAGATGGGTAAAAGACGGTGAAAAGTTCAATAAAATTTTTATATATCTAAAAGTATTATTAACTGAATCCAATGAATTACATTGAACTTATATAGGTATTATGTATCTGTGTTGACCTAAAATAAATTTAAATAAAATAAATAATTATTTAAATAAAAATTCAATTTTAAACTATAACTTAGTGTTTTTCAGTATTCATCAAAAATTGGAAGTTTTCAGAAAAATACCAAAATTTCACCATAGGCTAATTTCAATATTCCGAAACCAAAAATGAAGTCCAATTTGAATGATAAAATTTATATAATTTCAAAAGGAGGGTATTACTATTCATAATGGCTAGTTTGATTGTTTGTGGTGTGTTAGAACTCAAAGTTGCGTACAACACACGCTACTGTATTATTCAAAGAGAAGTGTACCGTGGATGCTTGAGGTGTTACATTCTCCACTCATTCAAATAATTTCATCCTCAATATTTCTAGAATATTTCCTCCTAAAAAGACTCTGATGAGTTTTTATTATAAGTTCCTCGGGTTCCCATGTTGCCTCTTCCATCTTATGGTTTCTCCATAGAAATTTTACCAGACGAGTCATCCGGTTTCTCAACACTTGTTCTCTGGTATCATGAATCCTGAAGGGATCTTCGCAATATGATAGACCGGGTTCTAGTTCTACTTCCTCATAGGTGAGTACATGCGTTGGGAAAGGCATGTATTTTCTCAACAGTGATACATGGAACACATCGTGAACTTGGGAGAGATTTGGCGGCATTCCTAAACGATATGCCACAGCCCCAATTCGTTCTAGAATTTCGAATAGTCCTATGTACTTGGGAATCAATTTCCATTTTATACCAAACTGTATAACTCCCTTCCATTGAGATACCTTTAAGAAAAAATTATCTCCTACCTGAAATTCCAAATCCTTCCTTCTGTTATCAGTATAGCTATTCTTCCTACTTTGAACTACTTTGATGTGGTTTTTGATTACCTTCACCTTTTCCATCGTTTCGTCAACCAGTTCGGGGCCTATGAGTTTTCTTTCACCAATATCATCCAAACAGGTTGGTGTGCGACATCTCTTTCCATATAACGATTCATATGGTGCCATCTGAATACTTGAATGGAAGTTATTGTTATAGGTAAATTATACCAGAGGTAAAAATTTATCCCATATACCCTAAAAGTGAAGAGAGAAGGATCTCTGCATGTATTCTATGGTTTTAATAGTCTGTTCTGATTGTCCATCTATTTGAGGGTGGTAGGCAGTGCTCAAACAAAGTTCAGCATCCAAGGCCTTCTGAAGACTCCTCCAAATTCTTGATGTAAAACAGGGATCACTATAAAAAACAATCGATAGGGGTACTCCATGAAGTCTCACAAAATCATTAATATATAGTCTTCCTAGACGTTCAAGTGGTAGATCTTCTCTTATAGAAAGAAAATGTGATGACTTGGTAAGTTAATCAACAATGACCCATATTCCATCGTTCCTTCTAGGAGTCTTCAGTAGCCCCATGGCAAATTCCATCGTGATATTATCCCATTTCCACATACGTATGGGAAGAGGTTGCAAGACTCCTCCGAGCTGTTTCCTTCCTGCTTGCACTTGTTGACAAACCATACATCATGAAACATAATGAACAATCTCCCTTTTCATGTTTTCCCACCAATAATGTTCCTTCAAATATCTATAAATCGTAGTGATACCAGGGTGTATAGGGAAATTGGAGCGATGAACATCATCCAACAATGACCTTTTTAGATCAGGTATATCAAGAACACAAATTCTCTTCCCAAATTTAAAAATTCCATCTTCATACACTATAGCACTCAATATCCCATCTTTCACATCTTTAATATTCTTTTTAAACTCTTCATCATTGGTCTGATAACTCTTTATCCTTTCTAGTGAAGTTGGTTTTGTATCCATTTGAAAAAGTATTGAGGTTTCACCTTCCATGGAGATTCCCATATCCATCTTTACTATATCCATGTATATTGGATCCTTTTCAACTTTAATATTGTTCAAAACTCCATGATTATTTCTCCTCAAAGAATATGCCACTTTATTTTCCTTCCCCGAGTGGTAGTGTATCGTGCAATCATAATCATTGTGTAGTTGAAGCCATCTCCTTTTCCTCATGTTGAGTTTATTCTGTGAGAAAATATACTTCAAACTCTTGTGATCGGTATATATATCACATTTTTCATCTTAGAGATAATGTCTCCATATTTTCAAACAAAATATTATAGTATCTAATTCAAGATCCTGATTAGGATATTTTTGGTCATGAATTCTCAGTTGTCGTGATGCATAGGAAATAACTCTATCATTCTGTATAAGGACGCAACCAAGTCATTTCTTTGATGCATCCCTATAAATAACGAACACATCAATACCCGATGGTAGAGTCAATATAGGAGAATTGAATAATATTCTCTTTAGTTCTTCAAAACATTCTTCATACTCTTTTGTCTAAATCAATTTAACCCCTTTACATGTGAGATTCATTAATGGGTTAGCCAATCAAGCAAAATTCTGGACGAAACACCGATAATAACCTGATAATCCAATAAAACTGTATACCTCAGTTATACTCTTCGGTGATGGGCATTCTTGGATTTCCTTGGACATAGAAGGTTAAACATAGGTTCCATACTTAGAGACAATATGGCCAAGACAAGAGATCTTCTAATTCCATAATTCACACGTTCTAAACTTCCCTTATAATTCATCTCTTCTAAGAGTCATAAGGATAATGCTTAATATGATTTTAATGATCTTCATAGATTTTGGAGTATGCCAAGATATCATAAATAAATACCACAAAAAAATCATCAAAATATTCCTTGAAAACTCTATTCATTATATCCATGAATACAAAGGGTGCATTAGTCATCCCAAAAGGAAATATTGTAAACTCATAATGCCCATACCTAGGTCGAAATGCAGTATTCGGAATATCTTCCTTATTCACATACAACTGATAGTTTCTAGATCGATGGTCAATATTAGAAATGTATTGAGCTCTGTGCAGTTGGTCAAAAAAATCATCAATACGATGTAGGGGATACTTGGTCTTTATTGTTATAGCATTGATTTCCCTCTAGTTGATACATAG
The DNA here is from genome assembly GCA_963277665.1 of Viscum album. Taxonomy (NCBI): domain Eukaryota; kingdom Viridiplantae; phylum Streptophyta; class Magnoliopsida; order Santalales; family Viscaceae; genus Viscum; species Viscum album. Next base: position 1,540,099,515 of record OY728161.1, on the reverse strand, counting down.
CTTCATAGATCCATTTTCTTCTTAACAAAAAGGACTTGGGTTCCCCATGGAGAAACAATAGGGTGTACAAATCCCTTATTACTCGATTCCTCTAGTTGTTTCTTTAGTTCCACTAATTCCACAGTTTCCATTCTATAAGGGGTATTTGATATAGGCCTTGACCTAGAATTAAATCAATCGAAAACTCAATTTATCGTTCTGGAGGATGTCCATGTAAATCATCTAGAAACAAATCTACATATTTTTTCACAATAGGTACATCATCTATTTGAACATTAACTTACTCACCTACAATTATTACATTCTCTTCCTCTCCGATAATTCAATTTAGTTGAGCTATTGGGCGGTGGATCTAGATAAAAATCAGGTGGTGATGATTCTTCTCTAAATATATGGTGTTCTTTATCATCATCATCAAAAATCATAACCTTCTTATTCTTATAATAAATCATCACATCATGGTCCAAAACCCAATCCATACCAAGGATTATATCAAACAAAATCATGGGTATGATGATGAGATCAGTAGATAAAGAACATTTATAATCTCTAATGGGGATTGATTCACAAAACATTGATGCAATTATACTTCCCTTAAAAGTTTTAACTGAAAACTCCCTTGTGTAATAAAATTGGGAATATCTAATTTTCTTAGGAAACTGGGAAGATATGAAACAATGTGAAGATCCAGAATTAAATAAATTATTGGAAAAACTTTAGAAAACCATTAAATTACCTGCCACCACGCCTTTCAGATCTTCTACCTCAGCAGTAGGAATAACATAAGCTTGGCCTTGATCCCTTGGAATTTTTTGAGGTACATTCCCCTGATGCTTTGGATATTAATTTTCATAATGTCCCATATCCCTGCAATTGTAGCATTGAACATCGGTAGCTTCTTTCTTCCCTTTTCAATCACAAGCTTGGTTTCCTTTTTCACCATACTTGTATAAAATTCCCATTCCCATCAAGAATGTACGAGGGTGTATCTTCCCATATTTACTACATGATGGATATTAAACTTTTCCCTCTATCCCCTTATATTCCTTCCCAGAGTGATCATCACATCTCTTCTTCTCTTGCATTTCTTTAAAGTCATAAGACTTAGAGAATTCCTTTTCTGTCTTGATAACACATGAGACAATGTCTTCTTACGATGAGGAGGATTTTGAGACTAATGATCTATGGAGAAAAGGTTTGAACCCATCAAATAAATGATCAATCTTACTCCTTGGGTTATGTATATAATCAGCTGCATGCCTCACCAACCGTGTAAAGTTATCATCATACTTTGAGACATTCTTATCCTCCATTTGTCTCCAACTCATAAATTGACTTTCCATATCTGCTTGATGGTCACGAAGAATGTATTTTTCTATGAAAATATCTTTGAACTCCCTCCATTCCATATTTGATACTTCATCATCCTACTTTTTGTTTTTAATCAATGACCACCATTTGTCAGCATCTCCAGTGAGGCGGTAAAATACCATGAGAAATTTTTCCCATTCACTACTCCCCAGGGCATGGAATATTTTATCTAAGGAATTTATAAATTTCTTAGATATTAATGGGTTTGTACTCCCATTGAATGCCGGTGTTTTTTGTCTCATGAAGCGATCTAACATTTATCCTCCACACTGTGGATCAGGGTGCTCCATACGGGGAAGGTTATTATTCATAACCTGGGTGAGTTGTCCCAGTATGGTGATAAGCTGATCAGCACCAGTTTTATCACTAGCTCCACTATAACTATCTTGAGCAGGAGGGAAATATCTACATGGAGTGCATGCATTGGTACGGTTTCCATTCCTTTCACTAGGCACCACTTCTAAACAATGGCATAAACTAGATCAATTTATGAATCGAAATACATAATTCCAAACACGTAAAACACTTATCTTAAATTTGATAGTTTATGGATATAAACCACAATCATAAAAATGTTTTCATTGAGGAATTATATACTCATAATCCATTTATAATGGTTTTAAAAAAATGAGAATTATCCTAAGCATATCCCCCTGGAGTTTCGTAACCAAGAGTGCAGCAAGTCCCGTTGTCGTGCACCAGTTCCCGTTCAAGTCTAGCTCAATGTAGTGCTTTCGGGTTTTAACCCTTGGTACATATGTTCCAGATCCGCCTCTTCCTACTCGTATCTAGACATGGATGTATTGCTCAGAAAACACACAAAATCTCTACAATACCAAAATTCTAGGATTTTCTTATATACTAATCCTTAACGTTCGTCTTACGTCTCTGGGCTCTAATCAGATTTTGTCTTAATCTAGCATACTAGGTTTGTACTAAATTTCCAATGATACCTACTGTAACGCCCCGAACCTAGTTACCCAGAGTTGGTGCATTATTACATAACATTAGCATGATTACAAAAGATCATGTCTCGAAAGACCGATTATTTTAGTAGCCTTGTAATCACTAGATACATTCATAATGTTTACATTAAATCATAAAGTGAAAAAAATAGAACAACACCTTGTCTCCATAGACCACACTCATATCCCCTCATACTATCCTTTCATACCATTAATAATATAATATTTCACATCTTGGGAAAAATAAATCATAGAAAGGGGTGAGCTCCGATGCCCAGTAAGGATAACAATATGGCGGAAACATTCATAAATAAGAACAAACATTTAAGGAAATGTATAACTAAATAAATCCTTTTAAACTTGAACTTAATCATAATATAGAAGAAATAAAAAGAAATAATTCCATTTACTTATTCACATGGATATTTTACTAGTCAAATAATAACATGCAATATCAATAACCAATTTCATAATGATGGAATACATAATGCCACACTATCATAACCACATAGTCAAGGCCTTGTGACAAAACTACAAATAAGATTTTGTTAAGGCCTTTTTCCAAGACACTAGTTTGTCTCATGAGACCTACTGATGCATCGAGGAGCTATAGCAAGCTCCACCCGTCACTTACTATGTCCAACGCATTCCTCATATGAAGTGGTTTAAACATAACATAATAATTTGTATTAAAACTAGCATAAGAAATGTCAATAAATTCTCCATAAACAATGAATGGTATAAAAATAAAAAATCCACAATCAAACATATCAGAATAACTTCAATACAATATGAATGTTTTGTATCATAACAAATCAACTTCAAATAAGCATAAAATCCATCAAAAGATGTTGACAAAGTTGAAAACAAAACTATTTGAGAGAAATATCTCTTTTTATTGAAATAATTTAAAAGTATCATAATTATAAAATAAAACATTTACTTTGAAAATATTCTTATAAGACTGTAAGGGACACTTTGACGATTTTATAATGGCAGAAAATAGCTGCACACACCGTATATGTTAAAAAGGAATTCTTACCTTAGTTCTGTCGAAATTGTTAGAAAGGGCCTTATTTGAAAAACGATGGAATGATTCCCTTATAAAAATATTATAAAAATAAAAAAAAGGTTATAAATGACTTTAACCCATAGTCTATAAAAAAAATAAGAATTATTTGAAATACATTTTTAAGAAACATGGATTTAGAAGATAAAGAGGCCCTGGTAGAAAATTATGTATAAACAACCTCCGATAATGAAGAGATTATGAAATAAAACATTACCTTGTACGTTTCCTTGGTTGAGGGTAGTTTAACCTACTTTATAATGGTGAAATAGTTGTTATTAAATTATACAAGAATCATATACATTAATATGATATCATATATGATCTCCTAACATTGCTTTGTTAATATTATCTTAGTATTATCGTTGTTTCGTGTGTTAAATTACTCATTTTCTTTTAAAAGTTTTGTTACATAAGCCGTGTTTGTTATGGATAGGTTGTATCTTATTCATACCCAGAATGATATCAAGTCCTTAAACATTATTTTTAATCATCAAATTAGAATTATACTTGAATGTATACGATGGGGAATGAATCTCATCGCGTTCGTGGAGACGGTAGTCCGTGCATACGCATGAGCGACAATATCATTATTTTGAAATTTAAATAATATATAATTGGATGGTATATCATATATAAATAATAATTATAATTTTTTATTTTTTATTTACTTCAATTAGACCTCATTATCATACCCTTCCAAATAATAATGTTTTGAATAACAATTTCACCATGATGTGGAGACTGTAAGTCGTACGTACGCACATGTGGTGACATGTCATTCAAAGGATGGATAGAATACTGAATATAGTTGTAGAATTTTTATAATAACCTCACAGTATATAGAAGATAATGGATTTGTTTTTTTATAATGGAAATAACAAAGAAAGAATAAGTTGAAGAAGAAAGGAACTTGAAAGAGGTGGGTGAAAAGCTTACCTCTTCTTCGGGTTCTTAATTTTTATTTGATCAAAAGGGATCCTTAGGATGGATTTATGACCAAACTAAGGACTCTAGGTTGAAGTGGGGAAAGTTTAGAGAATATTTTGGTAGGGGTTGGCCGAAACAAAAGGCTTTGAAGGTATGAATTTGAGAGAAGGGGGAGTTCCTTTTTATAAGAGGGGTGAGGAGCACCTTAGGAAAAACATAAAATATTATTTTATAAATATTCCATATTCGGTTTATAATGTCTCAAAAGTAACTTATTTAGAGGCTAAGGTGGGTATGGGTCTAAATTCATTCAACCAATAGTTTTTAGATAGGTTTGGATCACTATATTAACCTTATAATTTATATTTAATTCTTAGTTAAATAGTTTAATATTTACCATGTCTCTTTGTATTTTTTTATTATATTGTTAATAAACATACTATAACAAGCCATGCGAACCCAAAGTGGTTAAATATTAATATATATAACCATATCTAAGTCATGTGGCCGAACCGTAGAGTTTTAGGAATATAATATCAATTAATAATATAATATATATTTTTAAATACTCCTTTTTGTCAATTTGGACACTATTTAATAAAGAATTTTTGTTAAAGTTCTAACAACATTATTAATTCGAACTAAATTCATTTAATCAATAATAACATGTCATATTATCCTATAGAATTTTTTGACTTCATAAAAAGTCTCAAATTACTTTTATTTGGATATATATAATATCAATTATTTTAATATTTCATTAATTAGGTAATTACTGTATCACCATTGTGTCATAAATAAATTTTATTATTTAATGTCTAAAAATTATAAATAAAATATAATTACATATAAGATATTTTTATATTTCTAATGAATATTTATAATCTAATTTATCTTATGTATAACCCTATATTAAAAATGTTTTACTTATTTAACTTTTATTTTATCACTGTTAACTCTTCTTTGAATTAAATAATAATAAATATCCTAATCTAATCGAAGTGGACCAAAGAGGATCATATTTTATTCCTATGGTTTTTTTGGTCGAATTATACTTATCCAATATAATTAAGACAAGTTTTAAGGTAATAATAATATTATTTTTCCCTTAATTACCCTATTCCCATTTAACCGTGGTAAATAAAAGTAAAAAGTTACTCTTCACCAAAAATTATTTTTATCTAATTGAACCAAATTTTACTCTTTGATATTACCATGTCTCTATTATTTTCTAAATTCCACTCATAGAAGTGGTAAAATTAGGTTTTCTGGGAATTTGAAAATTCTTCCATGAGATGGGTAAAAGGCGGTGAAAAGTTCAATAAAATTTTTATATATCTAAAATTATTATAAACTAACTCCAATGAATTACATTGAAAATATATAGGTATTATCTGTCTATTTAGACCAAAAATGAATTTAAATAAAATAAATAAAAATTTAAATAAAAATGTGGTTTTAAACTACAACTCAGTGTTTTTCACTATTCATCAAAAATTGAATGTTATCAGAAAAATACCAAAATTTCACCCTAGGATAATTTCGATATTAAAAATCAAAAAATGAAGTATATTATAAAAGATAAAATTTATATAATTTCAAAATGTGGGTATTACTATTCATAACGGCTAGTTTGATTAGTTGTGGTGTGTAAGAACTCAAAGTTGCGTACAACACAAACTACTGTAATATTCGAAGAGAAGCGTACCATGGAAGTTTGGGGTGTTAAAAATTATATCCAAAACTCAACATCATGTCTAGGGGTTAGCATTGTGACCTCCTTGGGAAAAACATCCTAGAACTCCCCAACGACCATAGGATCCTCCATCATTTCAACATCCACTGATTCCGCTGGTGGTTCTTGTAATAACCCAATGTTTTTCAATGGAAATTACCTTCTTATAAATATGTATTAAAATGACATGAAAACAAAACATAATGAACTAATATGTGCTGAGTAAACTTTAAACATAAGAATGTCACTTATGTGTTTGGAATTTCAAAAATCTAATAAAGACGGTTGCAATCAGTATGTTTTTTGGAGTCTCATAAGAAAAACATAATTTTTAGTGAATAGTAACCTACCCTTATTGAAAGTAACATACCCATATGAATATTGATATACCCTAATAAATAGAAACCTTACCAATGATAATATATAAATAATATTCAAGTTGAAAGTACAATATAACTATATTTTAGAATAAATAATGAATGTGTCAAAACTGGTTTATGAAAATAAATTTTGTTTTTAATTAAATATTAAAATAATTAAATATAGAAAAATGGGTAGGGTAATTTTTTTAGATTTTTCTAAAATAGTTGAATTTTTTATGAATAGTAAAATACGATAATTTACGATAAATGATAAATAATGGATTTATTGGGTCATTGATGATGATCAAACAATATAAGCCTAGTTGGTTGGAAGTCCCATGCCTTTATTACAATTTTTGATCATGTAATCATCACTATTTCTGGTCTTGAGGGAAAATAATAAACTAATGCTTATAATATTAGGAAAACCCTCATCTCTTCCACTATAAACCCCCTCACTCCCTCTTCTCTTCACTACTCTCAAGACTTTTTCCTTGCCAAAAGTCTTCCAAAATCTATCCCCAGGATCCTCTCCCACGTCTAGAAGCCCCTAGACTCTTCAAAATACCAAAACCTCTCCCTTTAAGGGGTTCTCAAAGGAGTAGGTCTCAAGAGGTAAATTCCTTTTTCAAATTCCCTCTTTTCTTTTAGGTTTTTTCTTTATTTTTGCTTCTTTCCTCACCTACCTTCACCCAAATAGTATGATAACTCCATTAAATATATGTACTGTAATTTTTTTATGCTAATGTGATATTTCATTATCTTCTCTCATTTCCCTACCTTTTATTTGAAAAAAATGGAAACACCATTTGAGATGTGTTAATTTAGCACAATCAAGGACAACAATTTAATAATTTATATTATGATATTTAATTCTGGTCATGAAACCATTTTTGTTATGGTTGAACCAGATTATTAAATATATAATAAATCTTATTTTTGTTTCTATAATCCTTTTTTACAAATGGTATTGATTTATAATGAAAAATATGTTCTTTGTAATCAATCCCACCGATTAACAAAAATTGTTATCACTATAGTTTTATATAATAATTCGACATCACTATATGTAACCAAAATTAAATTTGAAACCATGTAATCTCATGGATGTTCCCAAATATAATATTACTTCAATTCTGGATAACCACTTTCATCTTACATGATTATCCAAACATGAATATAAGCCAATCGGTTGTCAAAACAAAGTAAACAAACCAGTCCGAACAATGAAATTGAAACTCATAACCAATCAATATGGTTAAATATGAACAAAAAATGATTATAAAAAACAATTAAATATATAATATGTTCTGGAATTATTATTTAATAAACCTAATTTGTTTATTTAGGTCTTTAAAAACAAGTGGATAAGACCAACATATTTAAGGTAAGGGATCCTCTCCATTCAACACTTAATCAAGATTGTCCTCTATGCTATTCCTTTTTATGTGCAATAAAAAATTATGGGGTATTATTTCTCATCTCCCCCATAATTCCCTCATGTTTTTAAGTGATATAAACCCATTATCTCTCTCATCAAGCCCTCTTATGTGCACCCGACACCATGCTGATAATCCGTAACGAAATCTACCTGAACCTCCTTTCTTCTTTTGGGTTGCCTTATCTTTATTTATATAAAAAATGAAATTATCTTATATATTTATTGTGAATATTATAATTTATTTTTAGTTGTAAAAAATTATTTTATGAAGACCCTTTCATAAATCTATTTTGGGGATATACATGTTTTTAAATTATTCCCTCCATAGAACATTCTGATAAGAAAATATGTTTTAAGGGAACTTCCCAAATTTTTACCCAATTTCAAGTGCACTCTATCCTCTATTTTAGGCCACTGTTGTATTTATAATTTCAGTATTTTTATTGTTAAAACAATTTTTTTCCAACACTATTTTTATATAAATTTTTTTCCTCTTTTATATTTTTAAGGCTCCATTGTATTTTCCTTAAAATCGTACAAAAATGTTTTAATGATAATGTTTCTAAAATAAATTTCCTATATGTTGTCACTTCTGTTTGAAACTACTTCCCATGTTATAATATTATTTTAATTTATGAACATCCATATATTTCCTACACCCTTTCTTTCATGGACACTTTCAGGAAATTCCCATTGGTTATGTTTTATGTCATGTTTGTGGTACACAATCATTCCATGGCTACCCTTATGTTTATATATGATTGATTATGTATGATTATTTATGTGGAAATAATTTTCATGAAAATGTTGAGATGGGTGAACCCATATAGATCTCCAATAAATGGGGTAAAGATAAGTTCCATGAGATTCGATGTGAATTGGGATTGGCGGTTACACCTGACCTGTACTAAAATGGGAATCAGGATTGGAGGTTAGCCTCGACACATACTAAAATGGGAAAAAGGATTGGAGGTTAGCCTTGACCTATACTAAAGACATGTCTTAGGATTATTCTACATTTATATGATTCCACATTTATATTATTTCATTTTTATATGAACCCATGTTTATATGATATGATTTCATACGTTTCATGCTTTGGATATCATTACGCAATGCCTCCTAACTCATGTGCGTAAGATGTATCATTATGTTCATTACCTTACTGAGATTTTTAACTCATCACTTTGATCATTTGTTCCCTATGGTACCCTATTAATATATAGGGGCTCATAGGATATTTGGATCTATTTATGGTGATTAAATAAAGAAATGATTATTTAGTCCCATGTTTTATGTTTTACGTATATAGTCTTCCAAGACACTAGACATAATGATCTTTGGCCTGTACAGTGATGTATAATTATAGCTAAAATCATATAATGTTATATTTAAAAGTAATGGGTTTCTATATTCGGTATCATAGGATGGTCTAGTTATTTTTTGAGATTAGGAATAGAGCACCATATTGAGAACCTTAAAGATGAGACTAAGTTTAAGAAAACACACCTAAATTTTGGTGAGTATTGAGTAAGTGGTTTATCATGAAAATAAATTCTTGTATGGATATGATCAGGTAGAGGCATCTCTGGCACAAAGGTATCTAGGGGTAAAACACAAAAACACCACATTGAGCTAGACTCGAATGGGAACTGGTGCATGAAAACCGGCCTTGCTACATTCTTGGTCATGAAACTCCCAGGGGATATGATTTGGTAGATTCATGAGATTAGTATAAACCATTATTAAGGGAAAAAATAAATCCGATAAGAATATATGTTAAGAAATAGATTAAGGATAACATAGATTTAAACATAATAAATCCCAAGTTAGGATATACTTCTCTTTTACAAATTTATCCTTTTATGTTCAATGTTTTATTTTTTATGCTCAATGGATATGTATCTAAGAACTATAATTATACATTATTTTTCTTATTTAATGGATGTAAATAGTATAATAAGTTCTAACCACCAATGTGATAGGAAATGTGAAGATTAACATAATGATATGCCAATATTATGGGGGTGAGTGCTCAAAACTTCATGGAAGTACTTTCTAAACTTGCTTGAGTTATGAAAAATAACTTGAACCATGTGTAATTCCATACTAATCCAAGGAAAGGGAAAGTTTTCATAGAATCATTCATCTATCAAAGTCCTCCCATGTTTAGTGGATCTTCTGATACCCTCCTCATGGAACAGTGGATTAACTCCATTTAAAAGATATTCCCCATCCTCCAGTGCTTGGAAGAAGATAAAGTTTTACTAGAAGTCTATAGTTTTGATGGGGAAGACGGTCAGTGGTGGAAACTGATCATGAATACAAAGCCCCAAGATGAAATTGATTCCATGGATTAGGAGGAATTCTAGACGATGTTTTTCAAAAAATATTTTCCTCGAACCCTCTATCACAAGATAGAAGCAGAGTACCTCAGACTGAAGTAGTAGGAAGATGAGTCCATTGGGGTGTATCTCATAAGGCTTGCAAGTTATGCCTCTGGCTTTGTCATGAACACTGAATTCAAGGTGGGTAGCTTTTTTAGTGAACTAAAGATGAGTCTATAAAAAGAATTGGTGATTTGAGACTCGACAGTTTTGAAAATATTTTCCATTGTTCCCTCATGTATGAAGTAGAAATTTGAGACTGTTAGTGGTCTTGTGGGACGAGTGACAAGAAGCATAAAATGGAGAAAAACAAGGGTGGTTCATCAAAAAAAATCCCATAATATAAAGAAGTCTCACTTTTCCCATTTTAAAAATTTTGGGAAGAAGCATCCTTGATACTATTTAAAGGGAAACAATAATTGATTTAAATGTGGAATGTTTGGACATCATGCCATGAACTTCCGAAGGGATATGAAAAATATTGCTAATGTTGAAGAAGAAAGGATGGTTTAGATGAACACACATCCTGCAATGCAGTGTTACAACATTAAGATGCATGTGCATTATGATATCAATTTCTCTAAGCCGAGGGTTGTTTGAGGCAATCAGCAACAACCTCCAAGGAAATAAGGATGGTCTTATGCTATCACTACTCCTGAGGTGGATCCGGAAAATGATGTGGTGATAGGTACACTAGTTATTAATTCAAGAATAGAAATCATACTATTTGATTATAGTTCTACACATAATTTCATATCTTGTAAGTTTAGTAGAACAATTCAAATACCACCTTAATATTTGGAAGAAAAGTTATTTCTGATAACAAAAAATGGGGCAATTATTGCATCCATAGTTTATAACTCCTCCCCGGTTAATGTTTTTTGACTGAACCTCCCATCAAATCCCATGATACTTCTTTTAGTGGAGTTTGATGCGATCTTGTTCATGGATTAAATATCTTTATACAATGAAAACATCAACTATTGGGAAAGGAAGATCACTCTTATCTTCCCAAAGCATCATCTGATTCATTACAAGTGTAAGTTGGAAGATGAATATCCTTTAGAATCAACATCTCAAGTGATGATGTTACTGCCTTGTGAGAAGACACATCTATCTCAACTGATTGGGACAAAAGATATAATAATGCTTGAATACATGCCCATTGTGAGGGATCACACTGATGTATTCCCTGAATAGATTCTCATTCTTCCTCTTGAATGAGAGGTTGGGTTTATAATTGAAGTTATATCTAGATCTATGCCTATCTCAAAGAATCCTTACAGAATGTACACCATATAGTTTGAAGATCTGAAGAAGAAGTTATTAGAGAATATAGAGAAAGGTTTTATACACCCAAGTTCTTCACCGTGGGGTGAGCCAGTCCTCTTCGTCAAGAAGAAGGATGAATCATTATGCCTATATATTGATTATCGTAAGCTCAATAAAATCACCAATAAGAACAATTATCCCCTTCCCTAGATAGATGACTGGTTTGATCAGCTTCGTGGGTCCAGTTATTTTTCTAAAGTAGACATTCGGTCGGGATATCACCAATTAAAGGCGAGAAAGGAAGATATTCCCAAGGCTGCCTTTCAAACGAGGTAAGGACACTACGAGTTCATAGTGATGCCCTTTGGACTCAACAATTTTCGAGAATTTTTCATGGATTTAATGAATAGAGTGTTTAGAGATTACCTCGAAATTTTTTTGGTAGTCTTTATGGATAATATTTTGATGTAATCCAAGGGCAAGGAGGAACATGAGGACAATTTGAATAATATGATAAAGATTTTTTGAAGAGAGAAGCTGTATGAAAAGTACCATAAATATGAGTACTGGATGGAGGAAGTATCATTCATGCTGCATGTTATCACTAGAAAAGTGATATTTGTCGACCCTTCCAAAACAAAGGCAATTGAAGAGTGGCCCAGACCAACTTTATTAATAGATATCTAAAGATTTTTGGGTCTACTTGGGTAAAGGAAGGGAGTAAAGTTTGTTTGGACTTAGGAATTTGAAGACTATTTCTCGGAGTTGAAAAAAAGGCTTATCACTGCACCAATACTCACACACCATAAAATTGGAGAACTCCTTGTGGTTTATGGCGATGCTTCTAATATTGTATTAGGTAGTGTGATAATGAAAAATGTTAAATAGATAGCCTACATCTCATGGTAGCTTAAAATAAATGAGAAATACTATACAACACATGATCTAGATTTGGCGGCAGTTATCTTTGCGTTGAAAATATGGTGGAATTATCTATATGGGGAGAAGTGTGAGATATATATAGACCACAAGTGCCTCAAACATATATTCACAAAAAATAGCTTAATATGTTCTAGTGAATATGGATAGAGGACATCAAGGATTATGACTTCTCAATCCACTAACACCCGAGTAATGAAAAAAAGGTGGGGGATTCTCTAAGTAGAAATAATTCTAAATCATTATCATTGGTGAGAATTGAAAAAGGAGCTTATTTTCTTAAATTTGTTAACGATGTAGATGAGAATAATTAAAATAGGAACATCATGAATCCTCTCTCAAATGATTCCTTAACCATCCCTCTTGAAGAAAATAAAGGATTCTTAAAGAAAATATATGGAAATTCAGAAAAGGGTGGAAGCTATTAGAAATAGGGATTCCTCTGATTTCAAAATTGATGAGGAAGGAGTTTTAATATTTGGGTCGTGATTATGTGTACCGTCGAATCTAGAGATAAAAAAAGAGCTTATGAATGGCGTACATAGCTCAACCTTCTCTATCCACCCAGGGGGCACAAAGATGTATCGAGATCTCTATGAAAACTTTTGGTGAGATAATATGAAAAGGGAGATTGCAGAATATACATCAAAGTGCCTGGTATGTCAGCAAGTGAAGGCTGAGAGGAAAACAACAAATGTGATGATGAAACCACTATCCATACCAACATGGAAGTGGGAGAACATTACCATGGACTTTGTCACTGGACATCCATGGACATCAAAAGGAAACAATGCCATATGGGCCATTGTGGACCATCTTACAAAGATAACTCCCTTTATCATGATTCGAGAGGACTTCTCATTGGATCAATATGAACAGATTTACATCAAACAAGTGATAAGGATGTATAGAGTACCACTATCTATTATATCCGTTTGTGATCTGAGATTCACCTCAATGTTCTGGAAAAGTCTCCAACATGATTTAAGAATTGAACTGAACTTCAATATGACCTATCATCCTTAAACTGAAGGCCAATCTAAGTGAACTATTCATACACTGAAATACTTGTTAAGAGCGTGTTCTATAGAATTCAAAGGAGGATGGGACCATCATCTTCTACTAGTTTAATTCACTTACAAGAATAGTTTCTATACGAGCATCTGAATAGCTCTATATGAAGCCCTTTTATGGGAAATGGTGAAGAACATCGGTGTGTTGGGAAGAAGTCGGTGATTATAAGCTTCTAGGACCTGAAAAGGTCAATGAAATTGTAGAGAAGGTGGAAACCATTCAGCAGCATATCAAGGTATCCCAAAGACGATAAAAATTTTTTCAAGACAATCATTGATGAGACCTTGAGGTTAATGTAGGATACATGATATTTCGATGCATATATCCATGGAAGAAGGTTATAAGGTTTGGAATGAAAAGGATGTTATGTACCATGTATATCGGCCCCTTCTAGATCCTTGATTGAGATAGAGTTGTGGCCTTTATACTGGCACTTCCACCTACCATGTCAAAAGTATATTATGTCTTTCTTGTATCCCCCTTAAGGAAGTACATACCAGACCCTTATCATGTACTATTTTCATATGAATTTTAGTTGGAGGATGATCTTTTCTATGAGGAGTAGCCAATGATGATATTGGATCATAGAGACAATGTTCTACGCAACAAGACTACTCATTTGGCCAAAGTACTATAGAGAAACCTTAAGTATGAAGAGGCAACATGGTAACCTGATGAAGAAATAAAGGAAAAGTACCCCCACCTATTTTTGGCCTAGAATGTAAAATTAAATTTCGAGGGAGAAATTTCTTAATGGGAGAAGAAGGTAACGACCCAATGTTTTTAATGGAAATTCCCTTATTATAAATATGTAATAAAATAAAATGAAAAAAGAACATAATGAAATAATAAGTGCTATGTCAGGATGGATTATATCCTGAAGAACGCATCACACGTGCCTGGTGGTTTTCTATTTTTGCCTCCAGATGCGCCCTCTTCATCTCGTTCTCTGGCGCCGATCCTGGCTCCTTCTCCATTCGATTCTGGATCTGGGGCACTGTGTGATAGGGAACCTTCTTTTTGGGGGTCCCAAACTCCTTTCCCTAGGGATGATCAGCCGGCGGGGACTTTTAAGGAAGTGCAGTGCGGGAATCCTCTCGGCGTTTCGGACCAGTGGTTTCCAGCGATCTCACCATTATCACACTCGGTGGTGAGGGATGGTTACCTTATTACCATGCCATCCCTTTCATTGGTGTTTAATGAGGCGGTGGTGTGATTGAGGTGGACTTTGGTTGCACGGTTTGGGTCTACGAATCCCTCTCTCCTATTGTTCAAAAGGTTTGTGGCTTCTTGGGGGTTGCAAGGAGTGGTTCGAGTGTCGCCAGTGAACAGGCTCTCATTTTTCCTGGTTTTCTCCTCGGATATAGAATTCGTCTTAGCATGGTTCCATGATCCTTGGTTTATGGTTTTTTGGCATTTCAACCTTTCTAGATGGTTGATAGAGGTTCACCGAGGGAAGGAAAGCCCTTCAGCTGCTCTGTGGGTAAGCCTCCCAGGTTTGCCAATGCCGTTTCAGAATGAATCATTCCTCAAATCTATTGGTGATGATTTTTTAGGGTTTCTATGCATGGATCCTAAGTATTGGCGTGGTGAGGAGACGTTGGCCCCCCTATTTGTGTCGAGATGGACCTTTCCTTTCCGATTCTGGAGAAAATATCTCTAAAGATGCAAGATTCCTCTCTATGGAACCCGGACTTCGTGTTCCCTATCCTTACCCGGTATTGTGAATTCTATTTTTTACTGGGTCATTCAGTTAAGAGTTGTAAGAGAAGGGATCATGAGCTCTGGCCTCGATTTGACAGAGGTTCTAGGCCTAGGGTGGTGTTTCCCTCTTGCGTAGGGGCAGTTTCTGATCAGTACTCTTCGGGGTCCACTGTCCCTTTGCAGCCCTCTGGTGGCTCTGTGGCTCCTCAGGCATTGTCTCCATGCTTGTAATTTGCGGCCTTTTCAGAACCTTACGATCATCAATTCAAGGTGTTGTTATCATTTATGCCGAGAGTTGGATGACCGATGATGGATCAGTCGGGCTACGACTCATCCCAGCTGCTGTTAGTAGGGGAGTATCTGGAAAATGTACAGTGTTCTCCTTTGAGAGGGTTGGAGTCAGGGATATGGGTCTGGTCTAAAGTATCCATTAAATACAATGTTGTTGTGTAGTACTCTCTCAAGATGGATTGTAGAGATGAGGTTAGGACCCCTACTTCGAGTACCTTTGGAAATCTCAGGAGGCTGGCCAGTAGTTCTACGCCGGATGATTCTGTAGCTTCTGAGGTTAGGACCTCCGCAAAGCAAGGTGGGCTATTCAGTGAGGGTCTTGAGGTTGGTTTAGGTACCTCTGTGGATCTGGGGGTTGTGAAGCATGATGCTAAGGGTCAGTTGACCCCATTGGTGGAGAGTGGGTCTGCAGTCAAGTGACCAGCGAACCCTCATGCCTCTCCATCTGTTATTTCAGTGGGTGGTTTGGGTGTGAGTACAAGGTTTGTAGTGAAAAGAGCCAGGATATGGAGCGCTATTCTTCCAATGTGTCAAGGACTAAGGTGCCTAGTGTCAATACCAGGTGAGAGTTGTTCCAGTGATACCTACAATAATCTGGAATTCCTGAGGTATTACTGCTAGGGTGAGAACTGATTTTATTTCATCAGAAGTGGAAAAACGCAGGATAAAGGAGGCAGTGGTCCTTGAACACAATCAGAATTCAGCTAAAATCAATGACTTCTCACATAGGGTGAAGCTACATGAATCCTTGCATGTGGACCCTATTAACATGATCTTATGTATTTTCTAGCATAAGGATATCTCGGTGGAGCTGCATTAGGAAGGAGACCATCACATAATTATGAGAGTTTGAGGAGCTGGGGATACCGGAATAATGTCCTTAATTTATGGTAGCCGTGATGCTCAGAAGAGGGAGGTTCTTGGATCGATTTGAATGCATTCGACATGGGGAATTACCCTTGGGTGTTGGGGGTGATTTTAATATCATTATGGACCCTGAGGAGAGGAATGGGAGGGGTGAATTACAGCAGTGGGACAATAGATCTTTTGTTCAGCTCTTAGCAGGGAAATGGCTATTGGATCTAGGCTACATAGGTGACCCTTTCACATGGTGTAACAATAGGAGGGGTGGAAATTGTTGTTGGAGTAGGCTGGACCTATGTGTAGCCAAGGTGCAAGTTATCTCGAGGTTCCCAAATTTTAAGGTAGAGAATTTGAATCACATCATCTCTGATCACTCTCCGTTGTTTCTAACTATGAACAGGGGGGGTCTCGCCGCAAGTGAGTTTCCGGTTTACGAGTCATTGGTCGAGTAATCTAGGCTATTAGAAAACTGTGATGTTGAGCTTGGAGGGCCCAATTTAGGCACAGTCATTGGTGGCCCTACATCAGAAATTAAGATGCCATAAGATATCCCTTCAAACTTGTGCTAAGAGTATACCCCCCATGGACCAGAAGCTAGATTCTATTAATAGATACATTGACCTACTTTATGCTAAAATAGAGGAGGCCTGGGATGAGAAAGCCTATTGGGACCTCTCTGAGAAGAAAAATTCTTCAGTTGTCATGATCTTTTCCTAGGAATGTTGGTTGAGAGAAAGCTCAATAATTAAATGGCATAAAGAGGGTGAAAAAAATACATCCTTTTCCATGCATGCATAAGGGACATGCGTTTCATTGTTACTCCGTACCTGTAGATCGATGATGGTACCTTCAACGGATGACCAGGAAGTGGTTGGCGGGCTTGTAGTTTCTTTCCTTAAGGAAATTCTTTCTAGTCCAAACCCAAACATGATCCAGGGGTATCCTCACGGGGATGAGGAGTTTTGGGAGGGTATTAAGACCTGGTTATTAGACGGTGACAATGAAATCCTGGAGGTTATCTCAGAGGAGGAGGAGATCCATGCGGCTATGGTGAACTGCAATCATGAACGTGCGATAGGTCTCGATGGTTTTTCTGGATCCTTCTATAGAAGCTCGTGGGAGGTGGTTAAGGGGGACATATCCATCTCCATTAAATATTTTTTCAGAGGCAGTAGCTTGCATAAAATTACGGATACCACAACCCTAGTTCACTTACAAACAGTCAATGACCCTTCCTCCCATCTTCACTACCGGCTAGTGAGTATGTGTAACTTACCTTAGAAAATTATAGCGAGCATCATCAACAGGCACTTGTAAATCCTTATTCATTGGTGGATCTCTTTAGAGAAACATGGGGGTTTGAAGGATCTCTCGATCCAGGGAGCGATCACTTTGGCTCAAGGGATGTTGAGATACATTAACACAAAAGTTTGTTGGAGAAATATGGAGATCAAGATGGATATGAATAAGGCGTATGACAGAGTGGAATGAGGTTTTAATAACAGGGTTCTGGGAAAGTTGGGTCTCTCCAACTGGGCTTTTGATATCATCTTCAGGTGTTTCAACTCTTCTTGGATGGATGTGTCTTTTATGGGGAGGAATCATGGCTTCATCAAGTCAGTGCATGGCCTTCTTCAGGGAGACCCTCTCTCCCCAAGAATTTTTATTCTTACGTAGGATACTCTGAGCAGGATAATGAACAGAGGTCTATTAAATATGTATATCCATCCTTATAGGAGGAAGTCATGCCTGCCATCCATTTCACACCTGATATTTGTGGACAATAACATTTTTTCAACAATTGGGGGAGGAAATCGGTGCATGGAATTATCAAGATTCTTGAGAAGTACTGCCACTGCAGTCGTCAAAATATCAACATGGAGAAGAGTGAGTTATATGTGTCCAAGGCTTGCACCGGGAGTAGGGCGACACCAATGGGTACATTGTTGTGTATGAGGCAAGTGTCGTTTACCTTTGAGTACCTTGGGACCCCAGTGTCAGCAGGTAGAATGCAGATAATGGATTTTGACCAGGTGGTGAGTCGGATCTCAGGGCGTATCTTGAACTGGAAAAACTGGTTTCTATCTTTTGGAGGTCGCCTTTCACTTGTTAATAGTGTCCTTTCAGCCATTCCAGTCCATGCGCCCTCGGAAACCAATGTAACAAAGGGGGATTTCAGATCCATTGATAAGATCTTGGATAATTTTATTGGGGATGCATCTTAGGAGGGGAAGAGACATTGGGTTTATTGGGGTAGGATGGCCCGACCAATTTCGGAGGGTGGGTTAAATGTGATGAGTTTAGACGTCATGATTCAATGTATGCATGTGAAGTTTCCATGGGAGTTAGTAGAAGAATGTTCTCTATGGGGGAGCCTCATGTCATACAGGTATAGGGACAGTGATGGAGTGTCTTCAGCGAGTGGATCGCTTTTGTGGTTGGCGGTTAACAACTTAATTCTAGACATCTTTCAGCTATCTCAGTGGATAATGGGGAGGGGAATATCTTGTTTTGGACCCACAATTGGTAGGGTAGCTCCGTCGGGTATCCGGGCAGCCCATCGCCTATGATAATTTTCAAAGAGGCAGCATAGTACCCATCCTTTTTCAGAGTTATCCTGGATGTCGACCAACGTGATGTTTTTGATCCTATCCTCATCAATGTAGAGTGGGATTGATTTTTCTTCATTCCTGCCTCCACGAGGATGTTCAAGTCGAAATAGTTCTACAGGACCAACGACATCTAGGGGTAGAAAGGGGGTGGAGTGGGTGGCTTTAGTGTAATGACATCCCAACTAAGTTAAACATTCTCATGTGGAGGATCCAGAAATATGCACTGCCGTCTGATGATAATATCAAGTGTTTGGGGATTATTATGGTCTCTCATTTCTAGAGTTGATTATAATTTTGAGAGGAGGCGTTGTCCCAAGTTTTCGTGGTAGGGGATTGTGCTCGATCGGTGTGAGGGTATTTCGGTGTCTTCTTCGTGCTGTCTTTTCATGAGGAAAGTGTGGAGGAATTATTATCAAGCTAGTTCAAGGGGGTTGAGGCTGCTAGTAAGGAAAAGGAGGTTCATGCTATTTCTCTAAGTGCTGGTTGTTGAGGGTTGTGGCATTCTATAAACTGATCCAGGGTTGAGGAGGCACCTTCCATGGGAAGGGGGATCATTTCCAGGATCAGCATCCCCTTGGTGGACTGGTTTTCTCTTGCAGTTAGCTGGAAGGAGGTCCCGAAAATGTATGCTTTGTACGTGGCTCGAGGCATGGTGCTTGCATGGTGTTTTGGGAGTCAGGGAAAATGGGTGTGGTGGCTCCCGCCGGGTGAGGGCTTGAAGTTGAAGATGGATGGGTCATGCCTCTAGGTAGTGATACGAGGTGGAGGGGGTCTAAGATGGGTCCAGGAGCGTGATCCTGGCCTTCTCTGTGAATTATGGTTTTGGTAGCACCCTGCAGATGGAGGCGAGAGCGGTACTAACAGGCCTCACATTGTGTAGCCAGAGATAAATATGCTTATCACAGGTGGAGATGGACTATCAGGATACCCATGATGTGCTCCAAAGAAAAGGTAATAGCTCGTGGTCAATCATTTATACGATTAGAGAACAAAGAGCCTTAATGGCCAGGAGCATTAGCATTACACATACTTGGAGAGAGGGAAACAATGTGGCAGATCACATGGCCTCTCTCATTAGTGATGAAATCTCGGTCAAATGTTTTCATCATGTTTCTCAATTAAAACCTGAGGGGGTGAAATTGATCCAGGGTGATGCCCTTGGTCTGCATTATTTCCACCCTCCTTAGTGAGGGATTTTTTGTAAGCCTTTATTGAATAAAAATTGAAATGATGATGATAAAGTGCAATGTGATCTTTAAACATATGTTTGTCAGTTTTGTGTTTGGAATTTTGAAAATCTGTCACACACGGTTGCAAACAGTATGTTATTTGGAATCTGATAAGAAAAACCTAATTTTTGGTCAATAGTAATCAACCCATATGAGTAGTAACCTACCCATAGATATAGTGATATAACTTAATGAATAGTAACATTACCTATGATTATATATAAATAATATTCAAGTTTAATGTATGATTTACCTATATTTTAGAATAAGCAAATGAATGTTTTAAAACTGGGTTTTGATAATAAATTAATATTTTAATTAAATTTAATATAATCCTATTTATAAAATTATTTTTGAAAAATGGATTTCATTATTGGATTCTACATGTCAAAAAATGGTTACGGTAAATTTTTGACATTTTTCTGAAATACATGAATTTTTTAGGAATAGTAAAATATGAAAATTTAAGATAAATGCTAAATAATGGATTTATTGAGTCATTGATGATTATCTGCTGATGTAAGCCCAATTGGTTCCAAGTCACATGCATTTATTACTATTTTTGGTTATGAAATCATCACTATTTCAAGTCTTTAGGGAAAATAATAAACTAATGATTAATATATTATGAAAACCCCCTCTCCTCCACTATAACACCCCCACTCCCTCTTATCTTCACTACTCTCAAGCCTTGTGACTTGCCAATATTCTACCCAAATCTCTCCATAAACTCCTACCCAACGTCCAAAATCCCTTAGCCTCTTCAAAATACCTAAACCTCTCCCATTAAGATGTTCTCAAAGGAGGATGTCTCAAGAGGTAAATTCCACTTTACAATACTTTCTTTTCTATTAAGTTCTTGTCTTTTTGATTCTTTCCTCACATCCCTTCACCCAAATAGTATGATAAATACAATAACATACATGTACTTGAATGTTTTTATGATAATGGGATATTTCATTGTCTTCTCTCCTTTCCCTACAATTTATTTGAAATAAATGAAAACACTATTTGAGATGTGTAAATTTAACACATTCAAGGACAATAGTTTATCAATTTCTACTATCATATTTAATTCTGGTCATGAAATCATTTGTGTTATAGTTGAGCCAATTTATTATATATGTAATATATGATATTTTTGGTTCTTTAATCCTTTTGTACAAATGGTATTATGTTATAATAAAAAACATGTTCTTTGTAATCAATCCCACAAATTAACAAAAATGGGTGTCACTATGGTTTTATATAATAATTCAACATCACTATAAGTAACCCAACTAAATTTGGAACCATGTAATATCTTGGATGTTCAGTAATAACATATAGATTCACTTTTGGACAACAACATTAATTTTACATGTTTATCCAAACATGAATATAAGTGAACCGGTCATTAAAACCAAGAAAACAAACGAGCCGAAACAATGAAATTGAACCTCATAACAAATCAAAATGGTTACAAATTTACTTAAAATGTTTATTCTAATCCCATTAAATATATAAAAGGTTCTGTAATTGTTAATTAATAAACATAATTTGTTTATTCAGTTATTAAATAACAAGTGGAGAATAACAACAAATTTAAGGTAAGGGAACCTCTCCATTTCACTCTTAATCAAGATTGGCCTCTATGCTATTTTTTTATGTGTAATCCCAAATGATGGGATATTATTTAACACCTCCCCCATAATTCCCTCAGGTTTAATATGTGATGATAAACCCCTTCTCTCTCTCATCAATCCATCTTACGTGCACCCGACACCATGCCGATCATTCGTAACGAAATCTACCAGAACCTCCTTTGTTCTTATGGGTGGCCTTATATTTATTTATATCAAAATAGAGTTATATTATCTATTTTTTTGAATCTTATGAATTCTGTTTAGTTGTAAAAAATTCTTTTATGATGATCCTTTCAATACCCTCTTTCAAGGATATACTTGTTTTTAAAATATTTTCATCCTTCAAACTTTCCGATAAGAAAACCTGTTTTAAGGGAACTTCCTGAATTTGTACCCAATTTCAAGTGCACTCTATCCACTATTTTAAGAATCAATTGTATTTATAAAATCAGTAATTTTATTATGAAATCCATCTTTTTTCAATTATATTTTTATATAAAATATTATTATCTTTTATATTTTAAAGTCTCCATTGTATTTTTCTAAAAACCGTACAAAAATGATTTAATGATAATGTTTCTAATATACATTTATTATATGTTGTCACTTTTGTTTGACACCACTTACCATGATATATTCCTATTTTACCTTATTAATGTCAATTTATGTTCTAATACCTTTATTTCATGGACACTTTCATGATTCACCCATTGGTTATGTTTTATGTCTTGATTGTGGTACCCAATTCCTTCCGTGGGTACCCTTATGTTTATATATGGTTGATTATGAATGATTATTTTTGTGGAAAGACTATTCAGGAAAATATAAAGATGGGTGAGCCCAGAAAGTGCTCCAATGCATTAGGTAAACATAAGTCTCATTAGATGCGATGTGAAATGGTATTGGAGGTTAGCGTTGACCCATACTAAAATGGGAATCAAGATTGGAAGTTAGATTTGACCTATAATACAATGGGAAATATGATTGAACGTTAGGCTTGACCCATACTAAATACACGTCTTATGATTCGTTATCATTTATATGATTCCACATTTATATGATTCCTTGTTTATATGATCCCATTCTTATATGATATGTATTTATATATTCCATGCTTTGGATGTCATTATGTCATGCTCTTAAATCATGATCCTATGTTGTATCCTTATGTTCATTCCTTTACTGGGCTTTTCTTCACATCCCTTTGTTCATGTGTTCTCCAGAGTACCTTATCCATATTTAAGTGCTTAAATTAAGATAGAAGCTTTGTATGGAGATTAAATAAAGAAATGTTTTTTTATCACCATGTTTTATGTATTATGTATGTAGTCTTCCAAGACACTAGACTTAACGATCCCTGTCTTATAATCTAATTAACAATTATTCTTAAAATCATGAAATTTAATATGTATAAGGCTTGGGTAACTATAGTTTTTCAATAATGGAGGAATGGGGCTGAACATGCTAATTTCCCACTCTGAAACCCCTCTCGTAAATGAAAACCACACATTGGATATCCACATCTAAAAACAAGACTCCTATCTGGAAGTAGTAGATAACTGAATCTATAGAATATAATCAATTGATGCTGAGGATGACATTGTATGGATGAATCTATAGCAGGAAGAGATCCCCATGTCACTAAGTAGGCCTATCACTAGTCTACACCACTAGAACACATCAAACAAGATGGTATAGAAAATAACTAGCATATTAATAACGTGAGGCACATGGAGCCTCTCAATTTATAGTCTCAGAGCATTGGATAGGTTGGGTGAAAAAATGGTTTTTGAAGATCCTGAATCAATAGAGGAACAAACAAGGGTACTAAACAAACAGATTGTACCTCTAACATGCTTTGGATCTTTGTGAATTGGTGCCTCTACTACATGAAAGTAACCAAAACTAGTTTCTATACATCATTAATAACAACCACCACCATAAAAAAACTTGGTTACAAGTCCTTGAACATGAGGAACATCTTATTTTAGCCTCTAGAATCTCCATCTCCCCGCAGTAGAGCAAAAGATAGCTACCCCAGCTGCAGAAATTGTCTCATTGGAAATCGTTACTGATGATGGAATTGAACCTATCCACCCCAACCTATCTGAGCATGGGGAACTATTGGGAAATATATTTGGTAGTTACCATGAACCATATAATACAATCAATCTGTCAAGAAACTCTCGAAAAATGGATTGAAACCACTGGCACCATAAGGATGGAAGGGAAGCTGCTGAGATCAACTACCAATCGGTCAAAACATTGAAGGTCCTGGCACATGAGACCTACCACTGAAAACTCATCCTCTTAAAGAACTCTCATGACTCCCCTCTCATAGTAGATCTCCTCACAAGTGAATCTTTTCGATCAACTCTTCCGTCTTCTGAACCTCCAGATTCAATGGAAACATAAAACAAGAAACTACATGTTGGTTAAAAGGATGATGTGCTTTTTCAAGACATATCACATGCGACTCCTCAATTGGAAATTTTTTTGGGTAAAATATAGAAGGTCCATGAACTTGATTCCTAGCTCACACATTAGAATTCTCCCCTCTGAATGAGAAACACGATCTTTCCTCTTTTATACCTTCATGAATTTTGAAAGAAACTAATCATGATACTAATTATAGTATTAGGCCACAAAACATCTATCTCCTTCTGCTCTCCTGGATGCATTGTCCACCACTGACACAGAGCTTCCTGCATGTGACTGATTAATAAAGGGACCCAACACTCTCTCGGGGACTGTATTAAACTGAAAGGGATCTCAATCTCCTCTGACCAACCCTCTGTATCCACATCTGAAATAGTACACTCATACTTTCCCAAAACCAACCATCGGAATGCACACAACACCCTCTTCCCCTGAACATCTTCCTCAACTAGATAAACACTAAGATGATCAGCCAGATTAGGCTGCTAAACCTCCACTATAGGAGCCACATGTGAACAATGACAGGAAGAAATATATCAATGGAAAAACATATTTCCTGATCTTAATAGTATGAATTTTTATTATTATTCATTTTAATTAATTTTATTAATTTTATTCATTTTTACCTTCCCAAAGCAACGTAATTCAAAAAAGAACATAATTCATTATGATTCATGTACCTTTCCTAAGTGTCTACCGTACATGAAGGACCACCTCACATGGTTGTTCAATAAGATCAGATCCCATGCACTATATCATGGGGTTCCCAAAAAACCATTTTCCAACCGGTCCCCCTAACCTATGTCGCACACCAAGGTCAAATAGAACCATTTCTATACTTTCACACATAATCCTCACTATTCCTAATTCCAAATCCATCTTATCACTCAACCATAATCTATGATACAAATATGTCATGACCCCTCCCACCAAATATACCATTGTGAGGGTAGAGAAATAATGACATCAATCCCCACTTTATGTAGGCTTTGGGTTGGAAACTAGTACCAAGGGTGTAGAAATCTCAAAATATGGGAGGAATTTCCCTTTATAGGAAAACAAGTTCGGGTGATGTAATTAATTATCAATAGTAACCCTAAGGAATTATAGGCAAATAATACCAAATACCATCCCACAAAGCATGTATCAAATAAACTGTTACAATATAAGAATGTATCCAAAGTAAAATACCCAAAAGTAAAGATTAAGTAGCAACACAAAAACTGTTATTGATCTGAGATTGTAGAGACCAAAATGGTCTGCGAAATCCTCCTAGAAATCCGAAAACATTTTTATATACATAGGTTGAGCATACAAGTATACTCAGTAAACAAACTAATGCCTATCATGCACATGCGAATGAAGCATTCTAATACCCTTGTGAGAAAACAATAGAACCAAACATCACCTAATTAGGTATACTAACCATCACAAAATCACCAAGGAATGATTAATAAGTAACAAAATCCAAGAAATATAATATAATGTAAATCATGTCGATAATAGGGTACACCAAACCACTTTCCCACTAGTATTTTCTCTCACTAAACATCATACATACTGAAATTCCCATTTCTTCCGTATACAACATCACATCCCACCCTCACACACCTAGGACATAGACCACATCTCAACCACACATACATGTGCCTCAAAAAATATCTTTCCCAAACACACATGGGCCTCATAACACATCACACATCATCTTGAATATCCCCAGGAAAGCACTTCACTATCTAATTATAGTAAAACACATGCATGAACAAACCACCTTTTATGAAAACAAATGGGCCATGAAATCATTCCCAAAGACACCAGGGTCATCATATCTCACACAATGACACCTGGGCCATCACAACAGCCATATAAGTCACTAATAGACCTCTGACCATCAAATCCTATTCCATAACAACATCTCATAGAATAGTGATTGGAAAATATTGGGTAAAAACCCATCCATACTCCTCATTGAATGTTGGGAGAGATACCATCCTCTGTGAAAATGGGGGTGTTTGACACATAGTTATCAACTAGGGTGGGGTGCATATTGAAATTACAAAGAAAAAAATCAGTGTATATATATTTGATACCAAACATTAAAGAATACCCTAATGGTTCTTAGACAAATCTGCAACTCACAATACTATCACCTTTTCTGTCACCTCTAAATACACAACACCACTAAATTTATTTAATCATTTCCATTACATTAGCCAAACCAACCCAAGATATTCCAAGAATAATTAAACCATTATTTATTCATTCTATTACTATGTGGGAAACCACAAATAAAAAACACATGTTAATAAACAACTTTAAAGACATTTCATTTGGTGAAGAGCCGAGATAAATTATAGTGACTTCACATTAAAGACACATCGTACAACGAACTCTCGATACATGGTGAATCTTATTGCATATTACTCATTGAGAATCTTCGTTTTAATTACCATTACCCATCACTACTATTCTTATTCAAATTAATTATTCCCAAATCACCACAAAATAAACACCCAAATTCCTACCACGTCTATTAATATAATATTGAAAAATTTGTTCCACAAGCATACTAAATAATCATACAATTCCTATCACAACCCCACTTTACAAACAAATTACATCCACTTCTAACACACATAAAAACCACAAAAAATCACTCATCACATTATGAAAAAACATATTGAGGTTCACATGAAAATTTATCACATTCCACTAATTTTTTGGGGTGTTATCTCATAGAACAAATAATGGAGAAACCATTTCATTAGCCACATAATGGTAGTTAATAAGTTTAAATTTAGAGTGATATCAAAAACATCAAAAGAAAACTAGAAATAATAGAAGATATATCTTATAAAAAATCCCCCAATAGCCCTAATATTCAGTGGGGAATCATGCCCGAATAATCACAATATCACAAGTAATAAATAGCTCTAAAAGAGTGGGAAGAAACCCCATTTTCCACAAAAATTCAATACAATTAACCAAATTAAATTAACATTAATTAAAACATCACTAGAAAAAACCAATGGATAACAAAAGAAACCACGCCCTTTTGATGAAAAAATAATGTCAAATAAAATAAATACTACCTCAAGGAATCATACCAGCTGTTGCATACTGTAGGGTAAAGAAGAATTTTCACGATCAAAAAATGCACCATGAAAACTAAAAATCAACATATATACTGTATCAACGATCCAAAAAATTGAAATTTGAATGCATAATAAAAGTAAATAAACACTACTGTAGTGGACCCCAGAGATAAGAACAGAAGAAATTGGAAGATAAAGAGAAGATATCTCACCAAATATTGACTACATATTGCCAAGGAAAATCTAATGGGATCAACATATCACAGAGGATTGAAGAAAGGATTGATGGAGTCCTTGGGGTTCCTTGGGATCACTAAAAACAATAGGAAAAAAAGCTTAACCGAAATAATGATGGTTAATCTAGATTATTTTTTTTAAAACCACACATGACTAGGGTATTACATGACATGCAATAACCTTTCTTGTCGTGTAATACTCATGGTTCGGTTTCCGCTAAAAAACCCATCGCCTCTTCATTTTATTTTATTTATCTTACCTCAAAATTCCAGATATTGTTAAATCCTTCTTCAAATCATGTAAAATGTCTACACATCCTGATACCTCTACAAAAAACTGTGAAGCATAATTTCACATAATGTAATCTGGTTATAAGTCATATAATCCACCCTCTTATATCCTTTAGAATCCAAAATTCTCAAAACTCCCTATGAGCCTCCTCCAAACTCCTCCAATGACCAAATGCTACCATTTAACGAACCTGGAAGGAATGAACTATTACATATCCCCAAAACTAAGAAATTATAGGAATTAAATTTTTAGATAATCAACCTAGTATATCTGATGATGAAAAGAATGATATCAATGTATATAATTCTTATCTACATGCATATAGAATATAATAAAATATATAAATTTAATAAAATTTAATTTAGAAACTTATTATTTATAATATTATAGAATATTTATAAATAATGTATTTCTTTAATTTTATTTTGTAAAAAAATCAGAATATTTATTGAATTTTACTTGGAAGGAAGAGAAAATTTATTATCCATTTCAATGATAATTAGTTTTTTAAGAGAACTAATCCTAAGTGGATGTTGACAAAAATACATCCTAAATGAGAAGGAGGAAAATATATTTTCTACCCTGATTGTGTTTAGGTGTTTCTTATTGAAATTTTCCTATTCTATGATCCTTATTTGCACAAAATAAACAAAAAGTGAGAAGAAAATTTAAAACATGATGAATTTCTCTCCACTAAGTATGGAGAGGGAATGAAAAATAAAAATAGATTTATTTTAAACATTCTCAACCTGAATATTTGGGGAGTTGGATTTAATTTTTTAGGAAAGAAAAACTATTTCCCTTCATTAAATTTTCCACCAAAATATTTAATAATGAACTCTATAATAATTTCTTATTTGAAACATCCCATAAAGGTTTTAACATTTATTAATTAAATATAACTTGAAATATACATTAATAAAATATAACGGCCACATTAACAAAACATGATACCCCATTTTACAATTCATCATGAAACTTAACCATCTAATCATCTTGTAATGAAAAAAATATATTTTTAATCAATAAAATGTTTGTTGAATTTTCATTCATTGAGTTTTAATACTATAAATGGAAATTATACCCCTCCATTGAAAAAACCCATCATTGACATAACAGTAATGTCAAAATATTTATTTTGGTCTTGATCGATACGAAATAAAATGTTCATACACAGTGTATTAATAATTATTTCTTTAATAACTACTATATATCCCTAAAAATTAAACTTGTTCAAAATGCCCCTAAAATGTATTTAAATAGTAAATGAAACATTATTAGTTCAACAAAACAATTAGAATATTTTTCAATGGTTAGACCAGATTATACATTATGTATTTTACCTTCTTTATTTGAGAAAATAGAAAAACATAAATAAATTAAATCATATTTATGATTAACATGGTTCTATAAACCCTTATATTCATTAAACATTTTCATCCCTAAAAAATAATCATCCTAATATGTAAAAATATTATTGAATAAAATCATAGGGAATATGACCTTAAAAATGCATATAATGACCAATATTTATTATCCAACCCCAAACCAGATATTGACCTCAAATACTTGGTGAAGCATTTTTAAAACAAAAATATTAATCTACCTACCTAAGAATATACCAATAACTATCTAAAAAAGGTCTTAATATATAGTCACATCACTTCTACCAAAATTACATTTCGATCACTACTCAATAATATACCATCAATAATATGGAGAAAAATACTAACCATCGTAATCATTCGAATATACAATCATTATGAAGGGAACTAAAAAGGAGATCATGAAAATTCATAAACTAAATGAAAAATGAAAAACAAAAAAAAATCACATCGACGCATAGAGGTTTCCTAGATTTTTATTGGTCAACATTCTAGAAAGAAACTCATGAGAACACAAAAATAATGTTTTAACTTCCTCAAACCACGTGTAAAAAACTCAAAACATCTTTTGGCCACATTCCCACTAAATATGAAATGGATACCTAGGAATATTAATATAATATTCCTCTATTATATCTAAATATGAGATTAAAATTATCCATTATTGAGTGACATTGAATACAAATGTCACAGAAATGTCACTCACTATATAACTATAATGTTCAAACAATAAACACAGATTCTATAGTTGACTTATAAAAATATTTTTTCATAATATAATAGGAACATTAATTTAATGACAATCGCATAATAATTTAATATGTTACCATGAAAAATATCACCATTAAATCCAAAATAATGATATTTTTAATTCCAAGACTGAATGACCAAGTTTGGAGAGTCTATAACATTATATCATGATTGTCTCCTAGTATTTGAAAGGATAATGACTAAAATATTGTATTTGAATGGTATCATTGGGAGGATAAACATAGATTAACAACATATATGAAAAAGAATGACCTGGGTAACAATAAATATTTTAGAAAAAATATTTTATAATAGAATAACGGAATAATATTTCATATTAATCATATAAAATATAATAATCTAATGGAATACCAATATGGTATGTCATCTAATTTATGATAAAAAATATATATAAAAAGAGAAAATGTAGCAATAGTTTAGAGTCCATCCTAGAATTTTCTCTATCCTCCTAGCTCCACCTACTCATCTCCCCACTATAAGGCCCTTTCCCTTTGGAAGATCATTGAACATGAAATATACAATCATATTGAGATGCTCATATAGAGGACATGGAGAATATAACCAAGTAGG
This sequence comes from Viscum album, assembly GCA_963277665.1. NCBI lineage: Eukaryota > Viridiplantae > Streptophyta > Magnoliopsida > Santalales > Viscaceae > Viscum > Viscum album. The sequence continues at coordinate 1,540,068,857 of OY728161.1, read as the reverse complement.
ACACCACTAATGCATCCTTAATTTAAACAAAACATGTTTGTAAGGTGTAAGATGTCATGGTAAAATATATGAAAACAATAAACTAATCATATATAAATAAATATAGGACTAACAAGGATTCCATGAGCCTTGATCTTACTTATTTCAGTTATATACTTAAAGGAATGTATCATATATAATCCATAATGGGTTAGGCCATAAGGCCAAAACATGCATTTTATAAAGAACCATTTCCAACCAAGAACTAGGTTAGGCCTTAAGGCTATTACACCCCTAGATCATCCTCAAGTCAGGCCACATGATCATAGTTCCACATCTCCAACATAGTTAGGCCATAAGTCCATTTCACCCAATGATCAACCCTAGGTCAGGAGACAAAAATTTCTTACCCATAACATATCTCAATGTATCACCATCATCCTTGGAATTAAAATAATCTCTCACAAACTCTCTCTATAGAGGATAACTATGGCATGATGATCCATGTGTAACCTTGATACTAGATACAAATCTCTACAGGCCAAGAATTGAAAAAAAAACATAATACAATATAAGACACAAACATAATAGAAATTTCATAGGTATCAGAGTCTATACACAGAAACCATATGCATAATAATAAATATACCATATCTCACATTGGGTTTCATGGTTATTCATGCATACAAACATACATGAAATCATGAAAATTAACAACATGAAAAGGTCATATGTTGTGATTAATTCCTACCTTAGGTTCATTTATTCTAATGGTTATGATTTCTCATGTTCTTGGTACCAAATCGTGCTCCCAAACTAACCAGATCAAACACACCTTCTAGGTTTCCCCAGAATTGATCCACATTAATAATAATACGGTCTCTAGAACCCGACTCGTGAATCATGTAGTGACATTGTCATATATTAAATTAAAATTACCTAATGAAAACTACTATCAATTTTAAATATATATATATATATATCAAAATTATTGGATGTTTTCAAAATCATCTATAACTTATTCTCTACTCAGGGAATCTAATAGATTAATCTAGACATTGAGCCTGATGAGAGTATTAGGATACCATTCCAATCCATCCCTTTGGATTATTTTGGATCACCACCACTCATTAAAAAAGGAATCATACAAGTTATTGATAGAGAGATCAAGTCCCAACCATGTCAATAGAAACAAAAACTAATCATATGAATTTTTCCCATTGAGATTCACAAATCTAATGACTCTCGATGCTCGATGATCAATTCCACTTTTTTTAGAAAATTCTTAATGATGTCACAATTTTTTGTTGGTCCTAACTATGACAGTGTTGGATTTGATCACCACATAATCAAGGAATTCACATTTTTGAACAATAATGACATAGAGTATAATCGTTTGATTTGATATATCCATATTTTAATTAACTATGGAATTATGAGGTCATTCTAGCCCCACTCCATGGGGAGAATCTAGCTATATCATTCTTGAGACCATCTCCAACTATTGGGGTTGTTGGTCACCTTATTTTTCATAGGTTTATTCGAGGCACAACAAGTAATCCATCATAACATATCCTTGCCCATGGTTCACAAAAAATGAGAAATTTCCACCCAAATCAACATTTAACCATTTTAGAAATCTCATTACCACATTAAATCAACATTAGGAATGAAATTTTTTAAAAAAAATTATGGATTTTACAAATCATCGCCTATATCAACAACTCTTATTAGAGATGTTACTTTAGAGTCATTTAAAAAAAAACATGGGACACTAAACTGAAAAATTTGATTAGAAAATCCAATTATCCCTTTGTATAAATCCACACTAACACCAGACACGAACAAGTGGTGCCATCTCACCACCGAACACATTCTTTATGTGATTTGAAATACATGTAGAGTGATCCATAAATGAAGTATCTAGCTCAAACACTACACCCTTGCTGTCGATCACATGTAAAGGATCCTCTTGTACATTTGAAGATGAGATACATGGAAAAATTGTGCTTATGAATATATTTTTGAAGAATATCCAATCAATAATCAACTATTGCATTATGTTTCAGAATATAAAATTTCCCAACAAACTATCAGGTCATATTCCCTTGACTTAGTAAATAATAATACACCAAATAGTGTCACACACATCAAAAAACATAATTACCCACATAGAACTCTAATATATGAATCTTCAGGTTAGCATATGGTTGTAGTTTATTATATGTGGTAAAAAACTATTCCTTAATCTGTTATACCCTCACATAGGTCACCTACACCGTGCTCAGTAGAAAAAAACTACATCAACGACCTCAGTAAAATACAATGTTGTGTGTCATGGACAACTCTAAGGATCCTCAATTTTCTCCATATTAATTGATTTTAATTATTTTTATTGTAAACTAAATCCAAAACGTACCAATTATCATCCCCTGATCCACTAAAATATATAATGTATACCCAAATCATATCATTTATAATATGGATCATCCTATATGGTTTTCCATCTATCTGTAAATGATACACTATAATAAAATTTAACTCAGATCCCATAGTAATATATAATTCAATAATTTTTTTATAAAATTAACATCTATATTTTAAAAGATAAAAAACATTAACCCATGAATTCATAGAATATTCATAACATAAATATTTTGAAACTCATATATAGTGAAAGTCTCTGGGATTGGAATGAAATGTGCCACCTTTGTTATCCAATAAACAATCACTTATACAATATCTTGACATATTGGAATCCTATAGAACCATGTCATAAATTATATCATCACCTCATGCCACATCCATTTAGTAATTTTAATTTTTTAAAGAAATACTCCTTTTTAATGATTCACTACCATGATCCTCAGATAGACAATACAATTAGATAATAAGTGCAAAATGGATCTCCCCATTCCTAGCCACCAAATCTGTCTCCTGATAACCTGATGAATCTTCATCAAACATGGGTATACTTACTACCGATGGAATTAATTCATATACTTCCAAATATTTCATCATCACAAATCTATCGGAATTGGACCATTACTTTTCCTATACCTAGTCCCCCAATATAGATGTGATAAAAATGGTATCAAATTATATCCCCATTATTCCATAGATATATACTCCAACCACTCATCCAACCAGATATTAAACCTCTATTTCTCCTCTGATTGTTGCTCTCTATGCTCCATCATTTTCATATTGATATAATTTTTAACAGTATTGCCTTTTCCAGTAGCATAATCCATCTCAAAATAAAATTTATACTTATAATAAACCAAAATATTATTCTATATTATCAATTACCACTGAGATAAGTCAAACAATATTTTATTGTGTTTAATGTTTATGAAAAATATATTGCTGAAGAGATAATTTCATCAAAACCTCAAATTATGGACCACAATTTCCAATTCAATGTCATGTGTTAGGTAGTTTCACTTTTGGAATCAAATATGGTGAGCCCCATAATCTATTACCAAATCCCCATCCATAAAAACACATAATATAACAATTTAGGCATCACAGTAAACTGCATACCTGGTACCAGGATCATTATATATTCAGATCAGTGTAGTCGTTAATATCATCTTTTTCACGGACTTCTCTATTCAAATATAACCACCTTCTTGGAAATTATTTTCATTTGAGCTGATAAATAAGAGAATTTATAAGTGAATTTTCTATAATACCAAACTAATCTAAGGAACCTGTAACAACCTAAGATCTTCATACATAGATATTACATATTTTAGAAGAAAATTCATTGAATTACAAAAACACTTGCATGAGGATTAAAATTGTGTAGTTCCCTTTGAAACATGAAAAAATATAAAAATGGTTGATAAGAGTTCCATATCATGTCCCACATATTTTCACATACCTATTAGAAATTTTATTTCTATCAAACATAATACAAATCATTATATCATGGGAGAAATAAACAAAAGAAAGGGTGAACTCAGTTTCACATTATGGTTAAACAAGTGAGATAAAAAATAACATAATAATAAGTGTCTGAGAACATGATAAGAACATAAATAAACATTAAAATGCATGTAGAAGTTAAAAATATTGAGTCATGGAGTAAATATGTGTAGCTTATAAGGTTTAAATTATAAAGAAATTAAATAACACAATTCATTAGGGGATAATATATACATATGACCTAGAATTGTGGCATACACATAAGAATAGAAAATAACTACCTTAGTTGTAAGGGTTCATTAGAAATACTATAATAGTTGATTGGGTTCACTCCGAAAACCATCATATCATTCAAGGTTCGCTCCATTACAATCATAGTTGAAAGATTTCCTTACCAAATTGGGTTCACTACCAATTTTATTCTCATTTATCTCATGAGATATGGATCCATACCCCCTGAATTGTAGAGAGAGATAAGTCCCACCAGTCACACAATGATATTAATACATATGTGTCATAAAATATCATAAAATATTAATCATATTAAAACCCATGAAAAAAATGGGGTTCATAAATTTTTTATCATATCATAACATGTGGAAAAGAGACAGGTTTCATAATCATTTTATCATTTAATCAAATAATAACCAAGGAATAAATAATTGAGTTTCATAAGTATTATTCATGGTATCGAGTGTGTAATAGAAATGGGTTTCATAAAAACATTTTCGTCATAGATATAAACCATTCCATGAATGAATAAAAAAATAAATCTCAGATCATATCCTTAGAACATCATAAGTTAAATCAAAGGATTCCATATTTGATAGAAAATAATTTCCAAATATTATATGGGACATTTTTGGGAAAAATTACCTTTCTAATTTTAAAAATTAAATAAAAATAATTTTTTTTCAAAATCAATTCATTGAATATAAAAATTAAAACATATAATATAATCTTTAAAGGCCATTTAGAATATTTCTGGAGGAAAATATCATTTCCACTTTAGAAAAAAATTCTTTTAAAAAATAAAGATTTATAAAAATCATTTTATTTATAAAAAATAATTAAAAATCATATAGGAATATTTAAAACATTTTATGGTCATGATGATAGAAAATATTGTTCATACCATATACTCTAAAATAAAGATTACTTACACATTTTATGTAAAACCTAAATGAGTATTATGTGGGAAATCATAGGAAAATTCTATTATTTTTTGAAATGTTAATCATGTTATAAATTCCATTAATAAATCATTTTTAAAATTTTAATTACATATTTGAAAGTATTTTTGCAAAAAATGATTTTGGAGGAATAATATTTTCAACCTAATTAAGAAATACTGATATTTTCTTATAAAAAATTCTCCTGGAATCATAAGTCCTTAAATAGAGGAAAATGAAGGAAAAACATGAATTTAAATTAAAATACAAGATGTTAATAAAGTTCAATATTTAATGGAGATATGTATCATAATATTTCATCACTATTAGGATAAACCTAATTAATCCCATTATATGATGTGATTGCATAATAAAATAATTATTGTCTTGCTTAAATTGAATTATAGCCCCCATGAAATAATATCATTAAATGAAAATTGAAATATCATGAATATTTTTAGATTAATTTTTTAACATGTAAAATTTTATGTATAAAAACATAATAAAATAATATATGTTCATAACACAACATATGTCTCAAAATAGAAAAATAGAGACAAAAAATTCCTTACGATATTAGTAACATTTGAACTGTAAACACAATGAAAGAGGGATAAAAAATGGATATGTATATCCAAATAATTATTAGGGTTATAATCATAAAATACACTTATGGGAATTATATACACCATATAAATGAAATATGTGGTGAATATGGCATCTATCTAACTGAAGTAAAAAAAAGTGAGACCAAAATAATATACATTGAGTTTTGACTTCTTCAAACACATTTGAAACTCCTTTATAAAAAATATAATTTATTATAAATATTTTAAGTAAGTATACTTATACATAGACATTTATATATATTAATTAATAATTACATTTTATTACATTTTTATTTATAATTCTAGGTAAATATCAGTTCTCGGTTCATAACTATTTTTTGTATGTTTTGATCAAGTATTTTTAGTCCTATTAATTTTATCATGATGAAATCTTATAAATAATATTATCAAGTATAATAGTATCTTATATATTCAGTATATATGTATTTACTATAATCCATAGTGGTTAGGTATAGAAAATGAAATACTTAATTCATGGGGAAAGATGGCCGTACATATGCATGAATAATGTTTCTGTTTTATAGATGGATGAAATGGAAGAATGTTATGTAAGATATTACCATTAATGAGTAATTATTATTTGATATATATAGCCTTTGTTAATTAAATTTACCTTTATTACATTTCATTAAATGTGTTAGTGGAAACATCGCTTAATGAGGATATAGTCCATCATACACACAGAGGATGTTAACATATTTCCCCAAGAATGGGAAGAATGAAGGTATGTATAATATAATTATTATGATTACATATATTTAATACATTTTTTTTGAAATTCTATTTAACTGATTTAATAAATTTTAATTTAAAATTAATAAAGGAGACATAATAAAAATGTCATTTTCTAAATATAAAAGTTTTAATATTTTAAGATGTTTTATGTATAAATTCAATGTGAAATTGATTTCATTGAGCAAAATTGGATTAATAAATATATAATTGAAAAATTTTAACATTTGAAACCATATGAATAAAACATATCTTTAAAATTATTTTAATTAGATGTTTGTTTTTTAAAAAACTAGTCGTTTTCACTACTGAGTGAAAAAAATTTATTTCATAAAAATATAAAAAAATCGTCCCATAATAATTTTAAAATGATGATTTTAAAATTGATTTTTTTTTCAAATAAATTTTCATAAATTGGAATAAATTAATTTTATTATATGATCTAGAAAAGCAACATAACTGGTTTTTAGAAAAATGCAGTATTAAGAGTAATATTTGGTTAATTCATATATTTTTATAGAAAAATACATAAGACGAAGTTAAATAAATTTATTGAATATATTATATATTTATTTCATTAAAATAATTTTACAAAATTATTTATTTATTATACTAATATTTATCAGATTTGGGTACATAAAAATAGTTTTTTATAAAATAAGTTCAATGATTTTTAAATTTTTCTTGTTTTTATTTATAAATAATTGGTCACAAAATAATTAAGTTTTTATACACTTTTAACCTAGATATATTAATTTTATAGAAAATCCTTTTCTAACCCACAATTGCAATGGCTAGGAAACGAGTATGATAATACCTAATTTTTTAGAGCACGTCACATTTCATTGGAACTCTATATTGCATGTATTGTGAGACAAACCCAATGTAGTGTGTAACAAAAACTAAACATAGTGTTTAATGTAAAAATATATCCTGAATATTTAATTTATCTGATAAATTTATTTTACAAAATATCATGTTGTTACGTTATACACACTTTAAAATAAAATTCTCCCTTTGAATTCGTCATGATGGTACCAAATACTGTGGATAATTCAACCTCAATACATACTCATGTTCCCACCTTATTTCCTCGAGTTGATGGGTTTTTACTAAAATCTTCCCACATGAGGGGTCATGTTTAATTTCACAGTCTATGTATGAGCCAGGGTCTCCACTAGTTTTTCATGATAAAAAGAATTCTGATCTATTTTCATGACCTCTTAGTTCTATACAGCTGATGGATCAGGTATATACATCCTCAAGAGGGAAATATAGGACACATCATGACCCTAATATAGGTTTGGTTTAGTCACCATGAAATAAAAGATAGTCCCTATAAGACCCACTATTTCAAATGTATCGATATAGATAGAGATGTTTTCCCTTATTTCTAAATCACAATAGAATTTTCCATGGGTAAATTACCAAGAAAACCTATATATGAACTCCAAATTTCAGATCACATCATTTATCATAAATAAAAATAATACATCAATAATGTGCATAACTTATGTGTTTCCGAATGGATCTCACATTGTTTTCCATTTCATCAGTTAGTTAAGGTTATAATAGTTTTCTTTCTAAAACTATATTCTAGAACACTAGTTTTATACACTTTTTCTATAAAGGGATTCATAAATATCTATCGGAATTCTTGATAATGATATACTATTTTATGAAAATTCAATTAGAGGAAGGTATTGATCCCAACCACCATTGAAATAGATTTATAAGTTAATAGAATATCATAGTGGTTTTGAATTATTCTATCAAAATAAATATATGTTTGGGGATGATATATATAGATGAAAATTATATCTATATCTAGGACATAATAAAGACTTCTACAAAATATATAGGTAATACTTAGATCCCAATCAGATAAAATATAATGTTTTTTTCCAAAAAACCATTACACAAACTTAATGTATATCTTCTAAATATTATCCAAAGAAAAATGTACACTGATATATATAACATGTACTGACTTTTTATGGTGATCGAATAAAACCCATGTATAATTATACCGTTTTTTGTTATAGGGAGTCCTATTAAAAAACCCTCAATGATGTCTTCCATTTCGTTTCTGGTATAGATAATGGTAATATAATAATTTCATTACCTTTTGCGTCATCCTTTATTTTATAACATACTAATAATCAAGATAGATATTCATAAATATCTCTATTTATATTCTTCTACCTGAAATAATATTTTATATATTATTATTGTTTGTGTTAAATCCTTTTCACCCATTAGTTGTGGGTTCAATATATATGACCTTGACAGATGTAACATGTTGCCTCCTAACATGTATGTTATTCTTTTTCCAAAACTATTTTAGTAAAATTGTTCCTAAATTTGAATAAAAAATAATTAAAATAAAAACAATGAAATAAAAAACAATATATATTAAAAATAAAATTAATTATATGCTTATAAAATGAACTCTTCCTCAAATAACTTATTCACAAAAACCTATATAAAATAAAATAGTTGTATTTATATAAATGTATCTCAAAAAAATCCAATACCATTATAAAATCCCATTACATAAAATATCAAAAGGGGTTCCCATGACCATAAAATTATGATGAAACCTAAAATCATAAGCCCTTGATGGTGTCCATAACTATTAATTTTATCTTATATGAAGACATACATGATTTCAAAATTAAAACAATTCTTATTAGTTTATGGATTATTATAATTGAAATACCATTGATGAAATACATATAGATCATAATTAATGAATCCACATACATACACACTTTAATCATCTCACTTCATCGGTTGGAATAATATATTTCTTTCCATGGTCTAAGGTGTAATACTTTTTTTGATAAGTTACTCAGATAATGACCATGTCCCCCACAAATAAGATACTAGATTACTCGGAAAATCATCACCATATTACCTTTATTTTTAAATATAATACATCATCACCTACATATAATATATTATTATACGCTATTCTTCCAACCTTTATGATATGTAAAAATGATGATTTATCCTTCTTATAAGTTCGTTACTATATAAAAATTCATAAAACTGCATTTTCATCTAATTTGACACATTCAGAATCTATATAATGTTCAAATTGTTAATTATATATTGTGATATAATTTTATGTATAATCACAATATCTTTTTATATAGTCCAAATTTAATTTGGTTCTCATAATCACTACATTGTGCATCACATTCAGGGTTAATATGATTCCTCCGGGTTCTATCCATCGACTAAAACCACAAATCCTTGTATGTGAAATAGTAATCATAATGGTAAAACACATAAGCATAAATATAATTTATAGAATATCAAAATCAATACACCATATTTTCAGTATCTAAGAAACTTGTTCTTATCCGAGGTCAATAATGGTCATTACTAAAATCCATCATAATCGTTCTCGTAGTGTTTGTCAATTTCCAAAGAATATCCCCTATGTGTTTCAAACTTGATATGCAGTAAAGACCTTATTCATAAACTATGTGAATAATAATTCGATCTCAATAAAACATTTTTAGATTATTTACACCTAGGTACTACTATCTAGAAAAACATCCATTTGTATTATCCATGAAGAGATATAGTTTCTTAGAATCCACTCTCTATATCCTTTACTAGAATTCCATGATATTTTCTTATAAATAGATTTTTCCTTATACTTATCCTTAAATATATCCTTAGGGATACGAATATTTTTTTCTTATCCTTGTTTATAAAGGATTATAATTCGCTTCCTCTAATACCAATTATATGGAACATGAGTTTTCATCCTTAGAGATTACATATTTTAAATGAATAATAATTATGTTAAAAAAACTCATCCATGAGGACTGTAAAGTTAAAATTATTTTAGAAATATAGAATCATATAAAACTAATCCATAAGGTTTATAAATAATATCCCACTTAGTTCCTCATAAGTTGAACCCTTCTTATAAATATCCCATGGAATTCCTATCATCATAAACAAGGTCGAATAAACATATTAAAGTGTTATATTAGGTTCTGTGTTTGATTAAAAAAAGAATTTTTATAAACATAACATGAGAAAAAGGTTATTAGAATATGATAAAAACATATCTAAACCATTCCATGCATATAAATGTTCAAAATCTTGAGCCATCATATAACTATTAGAAGTTCATATGACATAAATCATGATGTAATAAAATAACACAATCCATGAGAGAATAACATTGACTTAAGTTAGAGAATTATGGAATATTCATAAGCATTGAATGTATATTATTCATTAGTCAAGGATTATTTATGAAACAATCATATCAGAATTGTTTTACTCCCCAATCAATCATAGTAGTCAAGGTTCATAGGCCACCCTTACATAACTAGGTTCTCTTACCATATAGACTTTTTTTCTCGTGAGATATAAATCATTTCTCAAGGAATTAAATGGTGATTTGGCCCCGCCAATTAAAAAATGAAAATCATATATAGATGTTCCACAAGATTATAAAACAATAATCATAATAGAACACATGAAAAGAAAATGATCTCAAAAAAAATTTATCATATCAAAATATGTGTAAATAAAATATGTTTCGTATTAATTTTACCATTTCAGCAATGAATTGACCATGAAAAAGAAGTCTGTATTATAATCATTATATCATGGTATAACACATGGAATATAATTGGATTTCATAAAAATATTATTATCATAAATATAAACCATTCAGAGAAAAAATAATAATGGTATCCTTGGATTATGACCCTACTAAAGAATAAGTTACATCAAAGGATGTCATTATAGAGGGAATATTATTTATAAAGATAAAGTTACAAATTTATTGAGGAAAATACCATTCAATAATATAGAAACAAAATTTAAAAATCAAAATTTACACAATCCATTTCCTTCAAAATATATTTTCTTACATATAAAGATAGATTTAAAGATCAATTAAAACATTTCATAAATAAAATTTCCATTCCACTTTGAAATGATATTTTTTAAAATGAAACAATTTAAAAAAAATTGATAAAAAAAATTAATCACATATAGAAATGTTTATATCATTGTGTGGTCATAAAGGTAAAAAATTTGGTTCATTATATACGCATTAAAATAATGATTCCATTCACATTTTTGGTAAAATCCAAATTAGAATTGATTAGAAGATGACATGACGATTAATTTAATTTTTTTATAAAAACATTAACATTTATTTTAATTACTTAATAAATAATTTGGATAATTAAAACCAATCGAGACATATTTAGTAATCATGATTTTTAATGAAAAATAATTTTCAATAGAAATGAGAAATATTGAAACTTTTAATTGAGAAAAATTCTTTTGAAATATTATGAAAAAAAATATAACAAAATGAAGGAAAATATTTGTTATTAATTAATTAAAAAGAGTAGAATAAATGACATGAGATTCAATAGATATGGTTTAGATTGTTTTTATCTGGATCATAGTTATAAACAATACTAATAAAGAGATTTTATTTTATCATAAAAAAATTAAAATATTTATAACAATGAATAATAATCCCGATGAAAGAATGGAATTCAATGAAACATAAAATACAATTAATATGAAGATATTAATGATATAACATGTCAAATGGGATTTTTATACACTTCATAAAATAAAATAGGTGCCTGACATTTCAAATTTCAGAAAGAAGGCTAATTGATATAAAAATATCTTAACAATTTGGTAAATATTAAATGATAATACACATGATGGGACAATAAAATAATGGATATATAAATCCTTGTAATTTCAATAAAAAAATAAAAAAGTAAATTCATGGTATGTATATACATTAATATAAAATAAAAATTTGATGACTATTGTATGGATATCAGAAAAGTGAAAGGTTCGATGAATAACCCTTACCATATGTCTAAACATCCATCATACACATTAAAACATCCTATATAATAAATATAATTCTTATTTTAAATATATTATATATCTATCATTCATTATAGAACTTACTTATGACCTTTTATTAGATGTTTAAAATTCCATGTTAATGTTATGTTTCTAATAATAACTGTTTTTTTGTGTCTATGGTTTGAAATATTATTTTTGTTCATATTAAAATTATCATGATTAAATAATATAAATGATGTTAAAAATTATAATATTATAATATATATACTATATATTTTTTAAGATTAATCCATTACTGTTAGAGATAGAAAATGGAATATATCATTCATGAAGATAGTAGGCCGTACATATACATCTTCAGTTTTATTGATAGGAGAAAATAATTAAACTTAAATAATATATTACCATTATATATATTTTAAGATAGATAAGATATAATCATTGAAATTTACCAATATTACCCACAACGGAAAGTGTTAGTTAAAAATTTGTCACATCCCTTTGTGAGGTGGTAGTTCAATGTGGATACAAACAATGTCATCATATCCCCCACAAAATATAACATAAGAAGGTATTTTTGATATATTTTTTCCAAAGATATAATATTTTAAAAAATATAATATATAAATATTAAGTCCATCATTATATCAGTCAATGAGAGGTGGTGAAGGGAATAAAATATCCTCAGTTTGCGATGATGTATTCTTCTATACAAACAAATGAAGAATTTGTATCCCAATACATAGAAGTGGAGATGGTTTTAAGTAATAAAAATAAAATAAAATAAAATATTTATATTTATTATAGTTTTTTTATTATATAATTATGTTTTAATATTAATTGAACGAGTTTTAGGAATAAATAAAATAAAATTCAATACATTGGAGGGTACCTCTTCTTCATACAAAATCTTATAGTTTGAACCAAAATCCTTGTCAAGATGGATTTATGATTAACTAAGGATCTATTATAAGAGGGGGTGAATAATTAATTTATTTGGGCTAGTATTTTCCTATAAAATGTGTTTTGGAATTGTGAAGTGGAGAGGATAGGGGGTGGCCTTTTATAAGTGAGGTGGGTGGTACACTTGTAATTTTTGAATAGAAAATTTTTTTACAATGTTTTTCACATGAAAAGGATCAAATATTCGGAAATATCAAACATTATAGATAATAAGGTCTATATATATCCATAAAATGGATGTTGGATAAGTTTTATGTCATTTTACATATTATATTTCTATTTTAACCCATCGAAAAACCCATTTTCTCCTTAATCGAAAAAAATAATTTTCACATTTTTACTATTAATTATGGTTAAAAATTAATTTGAACATATTATAAGATATAAATAATTCATATTCTAAATATGTAATCTATTTTACCAAAGTACATTCAAATAAATAGAAAAGGATAATTTAAAATTAATCCCGTAGTGGCGAGGGATAAAACATTTCCAAATAGAAGTGTCAAAATTTTGAAGTGTTCATATATAACAATTTGGTATAAAATTGATTAAAATAATCTAAATTAAATTCATATATTTATTATTGATATGAATTTATTTTTAATGAAATATTAAAATAAATTTTATTTCGTAAATTATTTGAAGGAAATGTATCTTTATTTATAAAATCATGAATTTTTAACTATTCATTAAAAAATTATCTTATAATAAAAAATTAAAATTCCATGATAAATTTTACATTATTATTTCAAAAATTAATTTTCTATTTTCAAATAAAATTCCAAAAACTTTAAAAAATTTACTTTAAAATAGGTTTGAAAAAATCGACAAAACTGCTTTTTAGAAAAATATTGTGTTTGGGCATTAAATTTGAATAATTAATATCTCCATACTAAAAAACATAATATTAATGTCAAAATATGTATTAAATATATACTATTTAAATATCAATATAATCATTCACACAAAATTATATATTTTATTTATTATGGTAAAACATTTTTTAGCAAAAAAATTTTAGAAAATGAATTTCCTTCAAATTTCCTATTTTTATTTATAATTAATTGGTCAAAAAATAATTCATTTTATATACTTTTCTAAACCATATATTTTCATTGTAACACCCCAACCATCCACGATACGCTTTCCTTTGAATAATACAGTAGCATGTGTTGTACGCAACTTTGAGTTCTAACACAGACACCACAACCCATCAAACTAGCAGTTATGAATAGTAATACCCACATTTTGAAATCTTATAAATTTTATCTTTCAAAATGGACTTCATTTTTTGATTCATAATATCTAAATTATCCTAGAGAAAAATTTTGGAATTTTTCTGAAAACTTTCAATTTTTGATGAATAGTGAAAAAACACAGAGTTGTTGTTTAAAACTGAATTTTTATTTAAATTATTATTTATTTTATTTAAATTATTTAAGGTCAAAATAGATACATAATACATATATAAGTTCAATTTAATTCATTGGAGTTAGTTTACATTAATTATAGATATATAAAAATTTTATTGAACTTTTCACCGTCTTTTACCCACCTCCTAGGAGAATTTGCAAATTCACATAAAACATAATTTTACCACTTCTGTGAGTGGAATTTCGAAAATATGAGATATACAGTTAATATCAAGGAGTAAAATGTGGTTTAATGAGATAAAAATAATTTTTGGTGAACATTAACTTTTTACTTTTATTTACCACGCATAAAAGAAAATAGGGTAATTAAGAGTAAAAATGATATTAATATTACCCAAACACATGTCTTAATTCTATTAGACAAGTGTATCATTACCAAAAACAACCTTAGGAATAAAATATTATCATTTAGGTCCACTTTAATAAGATTATGACATTTATTATTATTTAATTCAAAGAAGGGTGAAAAGTGTAAAAATCAATGTTTATATACTAAAACATTTTTAATATTGGGTTATACATAAGATAAATTCAATTGTAAATATTCATTTGAAATCTAAAATAATTTCATACATAATGGTAATTTATTTTATAATTTTTAGACATTATATAATTTAATTTATTTATGACATAATGGTGATGCAGTAATTACCTAATTAATGAAATATTAAAATAATTGATAATATAAATTTCAAAATAAATGTAATTTGAGACTTTTTATAAATTCCAATAATTTTCTAGGTTAATATGACATATTCGGATTGATTATATTAATTTTTTCTAATTAATAATGCTGTTATGAATTTATAAAAAACAAAATACCCAATATTGTCAAAATTGACATAAAAGAGTTTTTAAAACAAATATTATATTATTAATTTATTTTCAATTCTTAAAAATGTAAGGTTCAGAAAATAGACTTATATCATGATATTTGTATCATTAATGGACGACTTGGGGGTTTCTTGGAGGTATATAGTAATTTTATGAACTATATAATATAAAAATACAAAGTGACATGGTAAGTGTCGAACTAATTAACTAAGAGTTAAAAATAAAAGATAATGTTAAAATAATGACCCAAACCTGTCTGAATTATATTGGTTGAGTGGTTTTCGACCCATCCCCACTTTAAGATTTAAATAATCCACATTGGTGCCATTAAAAACCGAAGATGAATTTATTATAAAATAATATTTCTAGATTTTCCAAAGGTGCCCCTCACCACTCTTATAAATGACACTCCCCCTTCTCACTAATTCACACATTCAATGCCTTTTGGATCGGCCAACCCCTGACTAAATACTCTCTAAAATTCCCTCAAATCAACCTAGAGGCCTTAGTATGATCAGAAAGCCAACCTAAGGAGCCCTTTTGATCAAATCAAAAGGAAGAACCTGAAGTAGAGGTAATGTTTTCACCACCCTCTTTCAAGTTCCTTTCATATTCAACTTCTTGTTTCCTTGTTAATCCCATTATAAAATAATAAATCCAGTATCTTATATATACTGTGATGTTATTATAAGTATGTTACAACCATATTCAGTATTCTATCCATCCTTTGAATGGCATGTCACTATACGTGCGTACGTACGGCTTACCATCTCCACGTCGTGGTATAATTGTTATTCATAAATTATTATTTGGATGGTTATAATAATGATATGTAATTCATGTAAATAATAAACATAACATGATAATGATTCTGTATATATGATATACCATCCAATTATATATATTTTTAATATCAAAATAATTATATTGTCGCTCTCGCGTACGTACGGACTGTCGTCTCCACGAACGCGATGAGATTCATTCTCCATCATATCCAATCAAGTATAATTATCATTTTATGTTTTAAAAATAATTTTTAAGGACTTAATATCATTCTGGATATGAATAAGATACAAAATATCCATGAAAAGTAGGGCTTACGCAACAAAACATATAAAATAAAATGAGTAAGTTAACAACCGAAACAAGGATAATACTATGATATTATTAATAAATAAATGATAAAATATCATATATGATATCATATTAATGTATATGATTCTTCAATAATTCAATAAAAATTATTTAACCATTATACAGGAGGTTAACCTACCCTCAACCAAGGAAAAGTACAAGGTAAGGTTTTATTTAACAATCTCTTCATAATCTGAGGTTTTTTATACGTAATTATCTACTGGGACCTCTTTATCATCCACATCGATGTTTCTTAAAAATGTTTTCAAAAAACCTGACTCTCGAGTGTGGTAGATAGGAAGGGATTGGGCATGGACCCGTCATGGCCTCTAAATAGTTGAGTAGTCTCAGAATTAGTTATTTTGTTTTCAGAAGCATGCATAATGTTTTCAGAAAAACACTGGAGTATATTTGAGAAATTTTAAACGTAAGTATCTTCTAAAAAACTTTCATCGGTAGGTCTCATGATACAAACTAGTGTCTTGGAACAAGGCCTTGACAAAATCTTATTTGTAGTCTTGGCACGAGGCCTTGGCTATGTGGTTATGACAGTCTAGAATTACGCATTCCTTCATTATGAAAGTGGTTATTGATATTGCATGTGATTATTCGACTATTAGAATATCCCTTTGAATAAGTAAATGGAATTATTTCATTTTATATTTTCCATATTATGCTGAAGTTCATGTTCAAAAGGATTTTGTTTTAGTTATACACTGCCTTAAATGTTTATGCTTATTTATGAAAGTTTCAGGTATATTGTTATCCTTACTGAGCATCCGAGCTCACCCCTTTCAACGTTTTATTTTTCCCAGGATGTGAAGAAGTAATTTATGACTGAACTACAGGGACATTATGATGGGATATGAAGAAAAGATGTTTTTGTAGTTTTTTTTGATTTTACAATGTAATGTAAGAATTATGAATATATCTAGTGTTTCCTAGACTACTAAACTAATCGGTCTTTCGAGACTTGATCTTTCTGGTGATCATGCCAATGTTATGTAATAATGCACCGACTCTAGGTAACTAGGGTCGGGGTGTTACAGTTGGTTTCAGTGGAAGTTTAGTACAAACCTTGGAATCTAGATTTAGATAAACTCTGATTAGAGCACATAGATTTAAGATGTACATTGAGGATTAATATAGAAGATCTTCCTAAAATTTTTGTATTGTAGAGATTTTATGAGTTTTCCAAGAAATACATCCCTATCTGGATACGAGCAGGTAGAGGCAGCTCTGGAATAGATATACCTTGGGGTAAAACCCAAAAACACTGCTTTGAGCTAGACTCGAACGGGAACTGGTGCATGACAACAGGCCTTGCTGCACTCTTGGTTACGACACTCTCAGGGGATATGCTTAGGATAACTCTCATTTTCATTACAAATCATTATAAAGGGTTTATGAGTATATATGTCCTCAATGAAAATATTTTTATGATTATAGATTATATCTATAAATAGTTCAATTTATGTTAAGTGTTTTATAAGTATGGAGTTATGTATTTTGATTCATAAACTGATCTAGTTTATGCCATTCTTTAGAAATGGCACCTAGTGGAAGAAATGGAAACTGTATCAATGCACACACTCCATGTAGGGATTTTCCTTCTACTGAAGATAATTATAGTGGAGATGGTGATGCAACTGGGGCTGATCAACTTATCACCATACTGGGACAACTCACTCAGGTTATGAATAATAACCTTACCCGTATGGAGCACCCTGTTCCACGGCATGGGGGATCAATGTTAGATCACTTCATGAGGAAACAACCACCAACATTCAATGGGAGTACAAATCCATTAGTAGCTATGCAATGGATAAGTTCCCTAAACAAGATATTTCAGGCTTTGGGGAGTTGTGAAAGGGAAAAATTTGTCCTGGGAGTTTATCACCTCACTGGAGATGCCGATCAATGGTGCTCATTGATTCAAAACACTATGGAAGATGATGATGTATCAAATATGGAATAGAGGGTGTTCAAAGATCTGTTTTTAGAAAAATACTTTCCTCGTGACCATTGAGTAGATATGGAATGAAAATTTCTAAGACTGAGACAAAAAGAGGATGAGAATGTTGCAAAATATGAGGCTAACTTTACAAGGTTATCAAGGTATGATGGATATTATATACATAACCCAAGAAGTAAGATTGATCATTTCTTTGATAGGTTAAAACAATTTCTCCGTCGAGCATTAGTCTCACAATCCTTCTCATCATACGAATACATTGTCTCATGTGCTATCAAGACAGAAAAGGAATTCTCTACGTCTTATGACTTTAAAGCAAAGCAAGAGAAGAATAGATCTGTTGATCAATCAGGGAATGTAAATAAGGGGAAGAAGGTAATGGTTAAATATTCATCCTGCAGTAAATGTGGGAAGAAGCACCCGGGTACTTGCTTAAAAGGAATGAGAGTTTTTTAAAAGTGTGGTGAGAAAGGCCCCCAGGTTCGTGATTGCAAGGGGAAGAAGGAAGATACCGATTTCCAATGCTAAAATTGTAGGGAGATGGAACATTATGAAAATGAATGTACTAAGCATCAGGGGAACATACCTCAGAAAAGGCCAAGGGATCATGTTCAAGCTTATGCTATCACTACTGCTGAGGTAGAAGCTCCAAAAGACGTGGTGTCATGTAATTTAATGGTTTCCTAAAGTTTATAAAATGCATTATTTGATTCTGAATCATCGCATTGTTTCATAACTTCCTAGTTTTCTAAAAAAATTAAATATTTCCAATTTTATTTAATAAGGGAGATGTCAGTTAAAAATCCTAAGAGAAGTATCATTACAACAATGTTTTGTGAATCAGTCCCCATTAGAGCACATAAATGTTATTTATCCGCTGATCTCATCGTCATACCTATGATTGAGTTTGATATAATCTTTGGTATGGATTGGATTTTGGAACATGATGCAAAGATTTATTGTAAGAAGAAAATGGTTATGATTTTTGATGATGATGAAAAGGAACACCTTATCTTTAGAGAAAAATCATCACCACCCAATCCTTATCTAGATACACCCCCATTAGCTCAACTAAATTCAATTATTGTGGAGGAAGAGAATGAAATGACTGTGGGTGAGGAAAGGAATGTTAAAATATAGGATGCACCTATTGTGAAAGAATATGTTGATGTGTTTCCGGAATATTTACCTGGACATCCTACAGAATGAGAAGTTGAGTTTTCCATTGATTTAGTTCTTGGATCAAGGCCTCTATCGATGACCCCTTATAGAATGGCCACTGTGGAATTAGTTAAACTAAAGAATCAACTAGAGCAATTGAGTAATAAGTGATTTATTCTCCCAAGTGTTTCTCCATGGGGAGCCCCTATTCATTTTGTTAAAAATAAAGATGGATCTATGAGGTTATGTATCGACTATAGGGAGATCAATGCTATAACAATAATGAACAAGTATCTGCTACCTCGTATTGATGATTTATTTGACCAACTGCATAGAGCTCAATACTTTTCAAAGATTGAACATCGATCTGGATACCATCAGTTGTGTGTGAACAAGGAAGAAATTCCGAAGATAGCATTTCGAACAAGGTACAAGCATTACGAGCTTACGATAATGCCTTTTGGGCTGACTAATGCACGATCTGTATTTAGAGATCAAATGAATAGAGTTTTCAAGGAATATCTCAATGATTTTGTGGTGGTATTTATTGATGATATCTTGGTATAATTCAAAAGCTACGAAGATCATGAAAATCACCTGTGCATTATCCTAAAGACTCTGAGAAGACATGAATTATAAGGGATGTTTAGCTTGTGTGAATTCTGGCTTCAAGAGATTTTTTTTCTTGGCCATATTGTCTCTAAAGATGAAATCTCTATTGATCCTTCTAATACCAAGGCAATCCGAGAATGTCCAGCACCTACGAGTATAACTAAGGTACACAGTTTTATTGGTTTAGCAGGTTAATGTCGACGTTTGGTCCCGAATTTTTCCCGGTTCGCTAACCCATTAACAAAGATCACACGTAAAGGGGATAAATTTGTTTGGACAAAAGGGTGTGAAGAATGTTTTGAATAACTGAAGAGAATATTATTCAATGATTCTATATTGACTCTACGATCGGGGAATGATGGGTTTTTTATTTATAGTGATGCATCGAAGAAAATACTTGGTTGTGTCCTTATGCAAAATGATAGGGATATTGCCTATGCATCACGCGAGTTGATAATTCATGAGAAAAACTATCCTACTCATGATATCGAGTTAGAAGCTGTGATCTTTGCTTTGAAGATATAGAGGCACTACCTCTATGGTGATAAATGTGAGATTTATACTAATCATGAGAGTTTGAAGTATATTTTCTCTCAAAAATAACTCAACATGATGAAAAGGAGATGGCTTGAATTACTCAAGGATAATGATTGTATGATACACTACCACCCGGGAAAGGCAATTAAGGTGGAAGATGATTTGAGCAGAAAAGATGATGGAGCTTTGAACATTATGAGAATTGAAAGGGATCCTATTTTCATGAATCTAGTGAAGATGGATATGGGAATTACCATGGAAGGTGAAACATCAATTCTTTTTCAAATGGTTTCCAAACCATCATTACTGGAAAGGATAATGATTTCTCAGACTGGTGATGAAGAGTTTCAAAAGAAGATTAAATCTGTGAATGATGGGAGATTGAATGACTTTGGCTATGAAGATGGAATGTTGAAATTTGGGAAGAGACTTTGTATTCCCAATATACCTGATCTAAAAAGGGAATTTTTGGATGATTCTCATAGTTCCAATTTCTTTATACACCTTGGGAGCTAGAAAATGTATAGAGACTTGAAGGAACATTTTTGGTGGGAAAACAAGAAGAGGGAGATTGCTGATTTTGTGTCGAGATATATGGTTTTTCAACTTGTGAAAGCTGGAAGGCAGCAGCCTGGAGGAGTCTTGCAAACTCTTCCCACACCAGAGAGGAAATGGGACAATATTACGATGGACTTTTTTGTGGGGATACCAAAAATTCCTTGAAGGAATGATTCAATATGGGTTATTGTTGATCGTCTTACCATGTCATCACATTTTCTTGAAAAAAGAGAGGATCTACCACTGGAACGTCTAGAAGGACTATATATTAATGATGTTGTGAGACATCATGGAGTACCCCTATCTATTGTTTCTGATTGTGATCCCCGTTTTACTTCATGATTTTAGAAGAGTCTTCAGAAGGCCTTGGATACTGAACTTTGTTTGAGCACTAACTACCACCCTCAAAAAGATGAACAATCAGAACAGACTATTCAAACCTTAGAAGACATGTTGAGATCCTGCTCTCTTGACTTTCAGGGTATGTGGGATGAATATTTAGTTCTAGTATGATTTTCCTATAACAATAGCTTCCATTAGAGTATTCAGATGGCACCATATGAAGCGTTATACAGAAAGAGATGTCGTACACCAACCTGTTGGGATGACGTTGGTGAACGAAAACTTGTAGGACCAAAACTGGTGGAGGAAACAATGGAAAAGGTAAAGGTAATCCAAAACCACGTCAAAGCTGCTCAATGTAGACAGAAGAGCTATGCTGACAACTAAAGAAAAGATTTGGAATTTCAGGTGGAAGATCATGTTATCTTGAAGGTATCTCCATGGAAGGGATTTATACATTTTGGTAAGAAAAGTAAATTGAGTCCTTGGAAAATCGGACATTTCTAAATTCTAGAACGAATTGGGGATGTAGCTTACCATTTGGCAATGCCACCAAGTCTCTTCAATGTTCACGATGTGTTCCACGTATCACTGTTGAGGAAATACATGCCGAACCCAATGCATGTACTCACCTATGAGAAATTAGAACTCGAACCTGATATGTCTTATTGCAAAGATCCCATCAGGATTCTTGATACGATATAAAAGTACTGAGAAACCAAATTACTCGTCTGGTAAAAGTTTTGTGGAGAAACCATAAGATGGAAGAGGCAACATGGGAACTCAAGGAACTTATGATGAAGAACCACCAGAGTCTTTTCATGCGGTAGTATTCTAGAAATTTTGAGGATGAAATTATTTGAAGCAGAAGAGAATGTAACACCCCAAGATTCTTCTGAACGCTTTCCTTTGAATAATACAGTAGCGTGTGTTGTACGCAACTTCGAGTTCTAACACACATACCATAAGCAATCAAACTAGTCGTTATGGATAGTAATAAACACTTTTTGAAATTTTATAAACTTTATGTTTCAAAATGGACTTCATTTTTGGATTCAAAATATCAAAATTAGCCTAGGGTGAAATTTTGGTATTTTTTTGAAAACATTCAATTTTTGATGAATAGTGAAAAAACACTGAGTTATAGTTTACAACCAAATGTTTATTTAAATAATTATTTATTTTATTTAAATTTAATTAAGATCAAAAAGATACATAATACCTATATAAGTTCAATGTAATACATTGGAGTTAGGTTAAAAAAAATTTAGATATATAAAAATATTATTGAACTTTTCACCGTCTTTTACCCACCTCCTAGGAGAATTTGGAAATTCACATAAAACATAATTTTACCGCTTCTGTGAGTGGAATTTCGATAATCCGAGAGACATAGTTAATATCAGGGAGTAAAATGTGGTTCAATGAGATGAAAATAATTTTTGGTGAATAGTAACTTTTTTACTTTTATTTACCACGGTTAAAAGTAAATAGGGTAATATGGGGTGAAAATGATATTAATATTATTTTAACACATGTTTTAATTCTATTAGACAAGTTTATATCGACTAAAAACAACCTTAGGAATAAAATATTATCATTTAGGTCCACTTGGATTAGATTAGGACATTTATTATTATTTAATTTAAAGAAGTGTTAAAAGAGTTAAAATCAATGTTTATTTACTAAAACATTTGTAATATACGCTTATACATAAGTTAAATTCGATTGTAAATATTCATTAAAAATATAAAAACATTTCATACATAAGGGTTTTTTATTTATAATTTTTAGACATTATATAATTTAATTTATTTATGACACAATGGTGATGAACTAATTACCTTGTTAATGAAATATTAAAATAATTGATAATATAAATATAAAAATAAATGTAAGTTGATACTTTTTATGAATTCCACTACTTTTATATGTTAATATGATATATTTTTATTGATTATATAATTTTTTTCTAAGTAATAATTCTTTTATGAATTTATCAAAAACAAAATACCCAATATTGTTAAAATTGACATAAAAGTGTTTTTAAAACAAATATTATATTATTAATTTATATTCAATTCCTAAAAATATATGTTTCTACCACGAGACTTATATCATGATAGGTTTATCATTAATGGACCACTTGGGGGTCTCTTGGAGGTATATAGTATGTTTATTAACTATATAATATAAAAATACAAAGTGACATGGTAAGTGTCAAACTAATTAACTAAGAGTTAAAACTAAAACCTAAGGTAACTATAATGACCCAAACCTATCTAAATTCTATTGGTTGAGTTTTTTTAGACCCATACCCACCTTAATCATTAAATAATCCACTTTTTATCCATTATAAAGTGAATATGAATTTATCATAAAATAATATTTCTAGCTTTTCCAAAGGTGCCCCTCACCCCTCTTATAAAAGGGCACCCCCCCTTCTCAGTAATTCACACATTAAAAGCCTTTTTTTCTCGGCCATCCCCTGCCCAAATACTCTCTCAAATTCCTTCACATCAACCTAGAGGAATTAGTTTGATCAGAAAGCCAATTTAATGAGCTATTTTGAACAAATCAAATGCATGAACCCGAAGAAGAGGTAATGTTTTCACCACCCTCTTTCAAGTTCCTTTCTTCTTCAACTTATTTTTTCTTTGTTATTACCATTATAAAATAATAAATCCAGTATATTATATATACTGTGATTTTATTATAAATATGGTACAACCATATTCAGTATTCTATCAATCCTTCGAATGACATGTCACCATACGTGCGTACGTACGGCTTGCCATCTCCACGTCGTGGTGTAATTGTTATTCAATAAATTATTATTTGGATGGGTATAATAATGATGTTTAATTCATGTAAATAATAAGCATAACAAGATAATGATTCTGTATATATGATATATCATCCAATTATATATATTTTTTAATATCAAAACAATGATATTTCCGCTCGTGCGTACGTACGGACCACCTTCTCCACGAATGCGATGAGATTCATTCTCCATCATATCCATTAAAGTTTAATTATCATTTGATGATTTAAAAATAATGTTTATGTACTTGATATCATTCTGGATATGAATAAGATACAACCTATCCATGACAAACATGGCTTATGCAAAAAAACATATAAAAGAAAATGAGTAAATTAACACTCGAAACAACGATAATACTAAGATATTATTAATAAATCATTGTTAAAAGATCAAATATGATATCAAATTAATGTATGTGATTCATTTATTTAATTTAATAAAAATTATTTCACCATTATATAGGAGGTTAACCTACCCTCAACCAAGGAAAATTACAAGGTAAGGGTTTATTTCACAATCTCTTCATTATCCATGGTTGTTTATATGTAATTATCTACTGGGCCCTCTTTATCATCCACATACATGTTTCATAAAAATGGTTTCAAAAAACCCGAATCTCGAGTGTGGTAGATAGGAAGCGATTGGGAGTGGACCCATCATGGCCTGTAATTAGTCGAGTATTCTCAGAATTAGTTATTTTGTTTTCATAAGCTTGCATAATGTTTTCAGAAAAACACTGGTGTATATTTGAGCAATTTTAAACGTAACTATCTTCTAAAAAAATTGCATCGGTAGGTCTCATGAGACAAAATAGTGTCTTGGAATAGGGACTTGACAATATCTTATCTGTATTCTTGGCACGAGGCCTTGGCTATGTTTTTATGATAGTCTGGCATTATGCATTCCTACATTATGAAAGTGGTTATTGATATTGCATGTTATTATTCTAATAGTAGAATATCCATGTGAAAAAGTAAATGGAATTATTTCATTTTATATTTTCCATATTATGCTGAAGTTCAAGTTTAAAAGGCTTTTGTTTTAGTTATACATTGCCTTAAATGTTTATGCTTATTTATGAAATTTTCTGCTATATTGTTATCCTTACTGAGCATCTGAGCTCACCCCTTTCAATGTTTTATTTTTCCCACGATGTGATGAAGTAATTTATGAATGACCTGCAGGGACAGTATGATGGGATATACAGAAAAGATGATGTTGTAGTTTTTTTGAGTTTATGATGTAATTTAAGACTTATGAATATATCTATTGTTTCCAAGACTACGAAACTAATCAGTCTTTCGAGACTTGATCTTTCTTGCGATCATGCTAATGTTATATAAAAATGCACTGACTCTGGGTAACTGGGGTCGGGGTGTTACATTCATAATTTAGTAAATCATTTCAGTATTCTCCATTCCAATATATAGGTGATATATATTATATTAAATAATAATTTTTTAATAGCAAGTCACAATTTTTTAAACACATAAATACATTTAATACAAGATAACCTCGGTGGTGCATGTATTGAAAGATAAATGAATAATAAATTTAGGAATGTTTTATAAAATATATATATATTAAAAAAAATTATTTCAAAAAATCATGTGGTGTTATAGAACTGCTTTAAGCTAAGAGTATTTCTATGGAATATCAAATACATTAATTCTATCCTCATCTTTGGGGTCAGAAAAAAATATAGTTGTAGAGACTAAATTCAAAATTAAATTAAAAACATAAATACCTGAGTGACACTTTGATTATGAAGCATGGATTATATGTTCATGAGGTGTAATAACAAAATTTTCTGGTTTCAAGCATTCATCATGAAGGCCCATTATAATATAAGCATATCATCCAAATGAAACACAACAATAGAGTCATGATATGGACGTTTTATCCTCTTTATGAGATCAATGATAAATAATGATCAATTTTTCTGACTAAATGGAATGCAAATTTAGACATACATTCTCGATATTCTCTTCAACATTTATATAGGGATATCCTCTAATTTGACCAAAAGTTAGTGGTATCCCGATATTTGACCAATCTAGTAGATTTATTAGGCTTTTGTAACTGATTAAATATGTCAACAGTCTTTAGTAATGAAAATAGTGTATTCACTTTAATTTGGTTATGCTTTTAATATTCCTCACATAACTAAACACCACCATTCAACACCATCCTGAACAATACTAGATAAACCTAGTTTGATGTTCTTTGATTGGCACACCACATTGCCTATAAATCCTTGAATAGTACATTAGGAAACATCAACTAAACCAACTCCCTATGTTAAGGATGATTTTATATAGGATTTCTATCTACTGTATTTTTAATATCATAATCCATACCCATAAAAATATGATGACCCAATATATCCTCCCGAATATATTTTTAAAAATTATCTTACCGAACAGGAAGAGTGGGTGATAATATTGTCTCGTAAACCCCAAGAACCATAATTTCATCCTATTATATAATGAATCAAACATTTTTATGTTATATTCCCATTACACATACTCCAACATCCCATTCCCTAGTATTTATGATCTTATGAACCTTATTAGAGTAATTAAAGACCCATATCTTATAGAAATTGGCATGAGCCTATTACATATTCTTCCATTTTATTAAAAAGTTTACATTGATGATGATTATCATAAGAATTGTGAAATATAATAGATATTAATTTCCAAAGTCTAAAAATGGTCATATTTTATATCTCTAAATATAATCTACATTTATCCCAAAGGGTTGGTCAAGAGATCATAGCTAACAAGGTAATATTATCAACAACTAATTCCCAACAACATCTTGAGAATATAAGAATTAATGGGAAGCTATTAAAGAGGTAGTTCAAAACATATTGGTAATCAAAACAATACTAATAATTTTATATGGTCCATCTACACCATCTTCTATAACTTGTACCATGTCATACACACATATTGTGTCAGTTTAAGAGATCTATCCCCTTGACCTATGCTTCGACTAATTCACCAACCCCTATAGAAATTGGGCCTACTATAGAGATCCCATGTATCTACCATGAATCACAGGCTATGTCATCCTAAATACTATTATGAAAAATAACTTCAATACCATCTAATTGAAAAGATAAATATACCCCATCGCTCTACATCGATGAAATGTGTTTTTAGATTCAAAGAAAAACATGTGGTAGTGTCCACTCTATCCATAATTGAAGAAAATGATAATGTATCATTACTTGTAGTGTGTTGAAGAAAATTTTATCTACTCTTATTTCCTTCTTTCACCATACTGAATCTCTTTAACCTTCATCTTTTTACTACTATAGAAGGAACTAACCAAATTAATTAGAGTGATAGTCATCAACGCACCTTTTTTAGGAAGAAGTATTATTTCTTTTTCCCCATATAGATCCTTCACAACCATTATGTGGTTTTCATAGACATATTATAGATCATCAAGTCAAAGTAACTATTCTTACACATTATCCATGGGCTAAGGCTATTCTCCGATTTTTAGTCATTCAATGCCTAATTTCCTACCAATATGGGGGTGTATTAAATACATTCAATAAATTGATCATAATAGGATGATATAAAAATTGTTCCATGCTGAAGATCTACAAACTCATAATCTTGATCTATCTTTAGTGAATCTATAAAAAATATCCCATGGAAGAGATCCATAAAGGTATACTATGTTAAAACCTCATGTAACCTTATCTGGTTCATTAAATACCACCATATATTCATGGGTCCCTAAAGTGTGAATGAATCCATAATAACATATTAATCTTCCTTAGACTCAAATAGATCAAATATTCCCTTGATGACATCGATGAAATACACAGCATCCTAGTTCCAATGAGTACCCTATAAGGATACTGGTTTATAGAGATGGAAGTTGCATGAATAATATACAATTTTATTGGGAAATCCTCTAATATAACCCTGAACTATATGAAAGACCCTAAGATGGATCATATCCTCCACCCGAACCACTAGAGAAAGCATAAGAGTAATCTCAACTTCATATTCTTGTACTTGTGGTAGTGTAAAATAGGAATTCTCATTTGTGAAGTTATGTTGTTTTTCATCACAATGCGGTTCCATTTGGAATCACCAATATGGTCTATCTAAAATAACAACTATTAAAAAATAATTTCTAAAATTATTTAATTAATAAAATAAGCATATCTGTATGAAAAAAATCACTACATTTATATAGGAGACCTATCCATGGTTTCTCCCAATAAAGGCAAGGCATAACACTAAAACCACTACATACACAATCATAGTCCTCTATACCTACATGTTATTCAAATTCACACACACACACATATATATATAAACTAAACAACAAAACATCATGTTTATGAAATCTCCATATTAATATAATTTATTATAGAGAAAAATATCAAAAAAAATTCATTAAATAAACTAAAATTTTAATAATGAAACATGAATATGTGAAATTTGATCTAACATGCATATCCATGATTCATTAATGCACTGAAATCTTTTAAACTCTAGAAACACAACATAGTCATTATCAATATAAAACCTTAAATCAAGAAAAATAACTACATCCACTCACTAGTAACTCTAGTGTCCATTAATCATGATCTATCCAGGAACACATTGAAAGACCTTAATTGAGTTATACATAACCGAACTACTTTACACTATGCCCACAAATTTAGAACCGAAGAACATTAAAATATAGTCTTTCATGACGGAATTTTTAATGCCCAAATTGAATCACTATGTATGGTGGGTGTTCCCTATCAACCCACTAATGTTCCCCTATATGCAAGAGGATGTTTAATTTAAGTGATGGTTTGAAGGGTTACATGGGGAGACTATACCATTAGTAATATTATCCATGAATCATAATCACAATCAGCAAAAGAAAATATTTTATAAAAATATAACAGAAAAACATCATGTAATAATAAAATAGAATACAAATTATAGAAATTGAAATAAAATGTATGACTCAGAATGTTTTATATCAACCAATTTATGATACCCAAATTATGTAAAATAAGACATTAAAACTATAGTTTGGATTTCATCCTACCATTTCAACTATCCTCCAAGATCCAACTACTTAGCTCCAAAATGTAGGGCCTTAGAATGTAACTGGCACAAACGATTTAAGTGAATACAAGCATCGAGATACCCATGTGTGCTATGAATTTGACTTAGTAGGATTCATAATAAAACAATAATGATATAATGTAAATATGAATAAATTATTCATTCCATTATGGTAAGAAAATAAAAAGAGAAGTAACCAATCATATGTCAGGTGATAGTGCACTAGCTAGGATACCTTAAGACCTAACTGTACACAATTTTTCTCAAGGTCATACATGATATATCACATGTTATCACAAAAGTTTTTAGATATAGGTACAACATAATTATTTTATTATGACCCATATCCAACATATCCCCACCATACCATGTTAGGCTTCAAGGTCTTCACACCAATATATCATCCTTGGGCCATGCCATAATGTTGTCTTTCCACTACCTCTACTAGTTCTGACCATAGGACCATCATACCCTATCCATAGCCTTGGTTCAATCAACAAGGACTTCATACCCACTCCGAATATCTAGGTCTAATAATATTCATCAACTCGAAACTTTTACCCACACATGTTATCCCTCTATGAGAAAATTAATCCATGATGATCCACTTTTATCCTTGAATCTAGATCCAAACCTCCACAAGAATAGAATTCACAAAAAAATAGGGCATAAAAAAGAAGAAATAAACATAAAAAAATATTCATTTAATGGGATATACATTCACACCATATACATAATCAGACTCGCATCATATAGTATTTGTTTCATTACTATGCATTCATGAACACATATACAAAATCTATCCAATAAACATTATAAAAAATCCTTATGTAGTAAGGACTTCATACCCCATTTGATTCAATGATAATTAAAATAATTTTCTATTCATGGTTAACCAAATCATTCCATAAAAAAAACAAATCAACCATGCATTCCAAGGATACTTAGAAACCTTCTTCATTCACCATAAAAATTATTCTCGAATATGATTCAAGAAGGAGATGGTGATATAGGATTTAAATCAATTCAACTTATTTAACAAAACCAATTTCATATAATATTTATATATGATTTAAAGGAAGGTTTCAAATCCTCTAGATTTGATGATGATATCATATAATCAAAAAAATTGATGTACCCTTCTTCTTATAATGATAATTGAAAATAACATCCAAAAACATCACCATATATTCATTGAAACCATCATCCCTAATGAGAAGATACTGAACAAGGTTTATTAATGTTGAGAATGATTAAATACCATTTCAATAATAGAAAAAAATAATTATAGTTGGAATTAACTCTAATATTAACAATTCCCATGATTCTTGGTAGAAAATATGGATATTTCAAAAAAAAAAAATAATAGATGTCACTATGGTATGTGATGGCTATGAAGGCCATGGTATATTCAATCGCACCATGCCTATGTAAATGACTATGGTGATCAACTAGAAAATATTTCCAAAACAGTTTCATCTTTAGACCCAATATTCCTTCCACCATAGTGTTTTAGTCAGTTATATCCATTTTCTATATATAGACTCATAATTTCTCACACCTAATTAGACACCCTTCTATTGAGCATGTTTGTCTCCTAGTTTTATAAAGGAGAATGTGAGGCACAACATAACTTCCATCATGGTGTGGACCTACCTACGGTGAACCTAAGAACACTAAAATTCCATATAAATCCACCAAACAAAATTTTGAAATATCCCAAACACATGTTAAAAAACTAAAAGGTTCAAAATTAAAAACATTTATATTTGAGGATGTTAAAATTGTGTACACCCTAATTTGAAGATAATTATTTTGGATAATTGTCCATAAATACTTGATTTTATATAAACTAAAAATAAAAAATATTATATACGGTGTCTCATACCATATATTTTCAAAGACAATTAACTTTTTATAAATAAATACATCAAATCACATGAAATACCAACCAACTTGTGGATAGAATCTTAAATCCCAAAAATATACAGTTACTCTAAAAACCATCTTTGAAGGGAATTGTCAACTACTAAACTACAAATTTTTTTTTAAAAAAAACTAGCTGATACTACCTTGAGATCGATTTAAAGGATTAAATATATCAACATCACGAATATAATTATACAATATATCAATAATGAAACCAAAATATATTCACCTTGAGGGTTTTCTACATTTTTTTGGTTCATGAATTAGTTCATCCAGTCAAGAAATAAAGATACACACATTATTCCATTGAATAAATGTGGTGGTACTAGTGATGACACAAAAAATAATTCATGTTTTTAATAATCTACAAAATGAAATTATTAGTTTCATAGTCATTTAGATTTAAATTATTTCAGAATTATTCCTTTACGATTTCTCGTGTAGCATTTTTTTCATAATTAAAAAGATGTTACTAAGCATTATTAGGCTAAATATCCATGAAAAATTTTTCAGGTGGAAACATAGAGGAAAATTAAATCATTCATTTTATAAGTTATCAAATTTCACATCATTTCTAAAAGATTAGGAATTTTATATCAAAAGTATTTTGAAATATCAACACTACCTCTATTTTGTATGATAAAATAACTGAATACATGATAAATTTAACATTGGGGTAACATCTTGGAAAATGATCTTCAGTTCTACGACACTTGTGTTAACAAATACACCTTATATTATATATATTTTCATTATAATATCCAAAATTAATAGATTATTAATTGAAATACTAAAAATTATCTTAGTCATTAGATGAAAAATTTATAATTTTATTAACGGCCAACATATATTTTCAACATTTAGTATGTGTTTCTATACCTATGTGTTAGGATAGGTGATACACTACAACCATCATCCCCTAAAATAGTAACACAACAATTATAGAATAATTTAAAATGATATTGATGAGGATAAGTGATTGTAAAGATGAAACAAATCTAATATACAATCATATCTTTTACTATATTATTTATTTCATCCACCTAATGGAATCATATAATATCTAACAATTGACCTGCTATGTCTATGGGGATTAACACAAGATATTAGATAAATATTATCTAAGGAAATATCCTTATCAAATTCAATCCACTTCATGAAGAACCTAGATGGAATAAATCATAGAAATCCATAAAATACATAAAAAGGGAGGTTCCTAATGAAATGTTTCCATTAGAAAAGTGATTTATAAGTAAAACAACACTGACTCTCTAGAGGAAATAACTACATACTTCAAAAATATTTTGTTAATTACACATAAAAAATACCAACCAGAAATTTATTTCCTCACAAATATAGTATATATGAGGGATATTGGAGAGGTTCAATACAAATATCCAATATCATACTTGAGGCCCTAATAAAACTATTGAACACAATGGAATCAGCATTGAATCATGATTAGTGAGTGGTGAGTCTAAAAGCCTAAGTAGATTATCAAATCCAAATTTCAAAAATATAATACTATTTTTGTTTTCAATAAACAAAAAATAATGATTCTTTATACATTTTAAGATTAACAAAATTTAGGAATCACTATATTTTTTTACCGATGTCTAAAACCATTGTTTTGTGTTAATACCCATCTCTAACCAATCATCTATAGAGAAATAGATAGTACCTCTTCATAATCAGGGGTAACATACCACTGGTGTGAATATATCATATCTATTCTATTAGATTCCATTTTTATATCTATGGGATAATCCAATTGTTCAACATTTGACATATTCAAAATGAGCAATTGGTTGAAAATCTACCATCTAGAGTTGGGAAAAGATTACTTATCATCAGACTCATAGTTTTCCATCATCACCCAACTACGAGAGGATCAGGAACTATAACATCATTAACCTATATCAAAATATGATATGGATTTTTAGGGTTTTCATAAACTATGTAACGTTGGGTATCCATTGTTTACTAAAAGATTATTTGGGAGTTTTGAAATTGGATGGTTATAAAAGATAATGATATTCAAATAATTGATTCATATACCAATAAACATATATAACAAAAATTATTACAAAATTTTATCCATTGAATTATACATTATAAAAGTAATGGAATAAGGATATGTTGACCACCCAAAATATATTAGTCATTAGGGTATGTTAACTGAAATCATGACCCTTTAGCATAAATTTTTAAATATCTAGGCTTGTCCTCAAATGGAAAGAATATCCAAACTCTATTTGATGACTCAAACTTCTATGATACCCTTTTGAGATGAACGAACCCACCAGTAAACATCCCAAGCCACCAGTATGTTAAAAATGACACCCCAATACTTCTTTAAATATTTTCGGGGCTGGTTATTGGCACCCAAAACAAACCAAACCCTCATGGACCCCACTTAGGCTAGTAATAATCCAATTGTTCCACCACAAGCATGCCTCATATTTTCCAGGGCTAATGACTATCACCATGTATGAATATAACACAATATGGAAATCCTTACCTTATATTATCCTATAACATTTACATATATCTATTTGAGAATATAACATGAAGTGTATATATGAATATTAAAACATATATGATACATGAATTAGATAAGCAATTAGATATATATAGAGAACCAGTATGTAAAACCTATATAAATAAGGAAGACACATTCCAAACAAAATAATATTTTATAATTTTCTAAAAAAATGTGGTCCTTAGTTATTTTACCAAAAAACATGAATTCAAACTACTTCTATGAAGACTTGGTAGAATTGTGCTTCATCAACATCATATCCCCAAATTTCTCCACCTATTATCATTGATCAAGAAACACAAACTCCATGTTAACCAAGACCCCCCAGATGTATGTGTCATCATAAAAAAAAGATTTTATCGAAGGCCCATTTAATGGTGATTACAAACACACTCAAAAAAATTATCAAAGAATATTAGATAACACTAATAGGAACCCTTAAATCAAATTCCCAGTAAATATAACATCACCATATGAAAAATAAGATGGGATCTAGATATGATCATCAACTAAAATTCCCATGGATATAATAATTTCTTATCCATTTCATCACTAACCCATGAATGTTATATCCTAATGATAAACTATAAACACTCAATGAATTAAAAATACAGCAATACCCAAATTAAATAGTCGTAAAAACAATACATCCCGATGAAAAACTATATGTTATAATGGAATAAAAAACCATTATGTATCTGAAATGATTATATTTTATTTCACATTGAAATTATAATCCATTTAGGGGAATACAATTAATTATCTAATAAAATTATAAATCGATGATGTTATGGTTCTTATATTCCCCTATTTTTATTTCACATCCCATAAATTGATAGTGGATTCGACACCTTGACAACACATATTTGTTATTAAAGGGAATATAAACTCATATCATAATAACCACTTAATTATGTATTATGAGAGTGAACATAGGGAATACGGGGGAATCTCTTTTTGTATAGATAAATTGTAAGAGAAATCAAGACATTTCAATGAGAATCTGAACTACCAAAATCCTATAACCCAATATAACCAAAATGAAACTATAATATAAGATCATAAATATATTTATTTGTGGGGAATAAAAAATCCATTAGATGATATTGACAATGAATAAGTTACATGATGGATAAAATGCCATCTCTGTACATAGAGGATCATGTCCCTAAGTAGTTTGGTGAATATCAACTCACATCTTGGATCTCAACACTGATTGATCTTTTAGATTGTGGGAATACTAAATCTATAGATTAAAGATCCCAACCTTGATTATGTGGGGGAATTCCAACCTACTATATTCCACATTTAGAGGATCACAACCACACTAGGACACTCATTAAATGAGCGTAATTATCTACCCTATTTATGAGTAGTGGGGTGGGGGAATCACACAATGACAAAACAATGCCACCAGGGTGGGTAGTTAACACAAAGTAAACTCTATTCTTCATGACCGATATCAATCATCAATCTTACAGATATAAATATAAAATATAACTACCTAACATTGAAAATTATGGTACAATGATAAAAGTACAATACTGTTATTACCTACATGAAATGATACTCAAGACATAATATTTATCTATATGAATCAGAAACCTAGTATATAGGTTCAGAAAAAAACCCTGAAATATTAGGTAGGCCTTGTGGTTCCCTCCATATGAATAACATGACACACAAGTAGATTGGATGAGATCCCTACTAACACACAATAACCCCACAGATTCCCTGCATTTGTAACTACACCTCCCACATAGTTCTTGTCTTATAGTGCCTGACATGGTCATCAACCTTACTAGGCACACATTGTGACATGTGTTCATAGGTCCTTGTTGGGATCACCGAGATGAATGACCTATGTTTAGTGAATAGTGGGGGTGGGGAATGCACATCAATACCAATCAAATACATTGAGGGGATCCACCCAATACCACATTTCAAACTCCTGGTCCACAGTCCTCCAAAATTCTTCATCTGTCCACGAGTCTACAAGAACATGTCATGTATCATTTTTATATTATATCACCACCGGTAATTGTTGTAGAAAGAACACCTTTGTCCAATACCCTACAAACCTTTTCCAGAATCCATCATTGTACCTATGTTTAAATTATTACCATATGATCCTATAACTACCATCATAATCAATGAAAAATAGGTAAACTATGAGTTGTGGTAAGAAAATGGGTGGCCATTCCACCTATTTCAAACCTAAAAAAATGCCAAAAATATCTATGAATGATAAAAATTAGTTAAAAATTTAAAATATATTATAATACCATGTTGATTTAAACTCATGATCAAAATATGAATCAAAAATAAAATTGGTAAATTACATAGAAATGATATCAAAACAATACATAAAACTCTTCCAAAAAGTTAGATTGATTGTTAATGGAAAATAGTCTGAAATTTAGTATCATTGATGATCACCTCATTTTTAGTCACAAATGACAGCTCCAAAAACCATTGAAGAACATTGAATGTTTAGACTACACTCTCTAATTATAGATAATTGATTAAAATACATAGATAGATTAAGGATTTGTTTATATTTGTAGATATTACATATTCCTTACTAATTAATTAAAATTAAAATTTATAAAAATTAAATGCATGAAATATTCCACTATAAAATCCCAATATGAAATTCAATTATAAGACACAAAATATAAATACACCATTTTAGACTAAATGGATGTTTTTGATTTCCTAAATGATTCTTCATTTTGAAGTAAAATCCTAACTCCTAGTAATGCATCTGCGTGAGAAAAAAATAATATTTTTATACATAGCATGCCATTGTCAAGGAACCATGACCCCCATAATTCCACATCATCTCTTCATTTCATGTAAACTATATCTTATAAATATCCAAAAGTACAAATAGAAAATTATAGGTTTTATACATCCCCATTTATGAAATTGTAGTAATGTTTATTTAAATAATAAAAATTGAAAATATTATAAAAATCAACCTGAATTGAAATTCCCCAAACCTCTGTGTGTTGATAAAAACTACATACTGAGATGAATGAAGCTACTGAAATCAGATACTAGTAAAAATTTACCTTTTTATATCTTGTAAGGTCTTGAAACTCTATAATATAAAACCAAAAATTATCTCATTCATTAAAAACTAGTGTAACTACATCATATCTAACTTTTACCATTTTCTTCATAAAAAAATTCACCTAAAGATTTTAAAAAAGAAATCCATTACATTAACGTCGTGTATGAAATCCTCAATCACATTAAAATAAATTTTTATGAATGTAGAAGATCTAAGAGAACATGGTGTACCACTTCCCTACTATAAAACATCTTCTTTATTAAATAAAATATTTTTTTCTATTCTTTATATCAATCAAAAGACTATGTGGTAGCATTCCTTTGAAACATGAATGTTTTCCCAAGACTCAATTCCAAGGTTCAAACTGAATTTGATGAAAATATTACCACATAAGATGAAATAGAACCAAAATATATAGAATCCATCTTTGAATGGTTCATTAAAAGTATTACTCTAGTGGGAGATCTTTACAACACCCATTAAATTTAGTTCTAAATAGATCTCCCATGCAGTTAAACCATCATTTCCAATCTCTAAAAATGATTTCTTCAAAAATGATTTCCCATTGACACCATCAATTATTCAAGGTAGAAAACAAATCTACACTTTTAAAAAAATGTACCATATCATTTTATAAATGAACCACAAAAATTTCACAAAATATTTACACTAATGTAATATGGTATATCCTCATAAATTCCTTTAATAGTCTTGATAATCCTATACCTACACAAAAAATACCTAAAAGGATCATAGTGAATAAAAAATATAATATGGCTATGAAGTCCTTTCTCTTCCATGAATAATATTGAAAAAAACATTATAAACACCTCAAAACACCGAAACATTCATAACATCACTACTGACTATGGATTTTCTTGATTTATTATATTCTTATGTGAATAATCTATACCTCCCAAATGATCATAATTTTTAATCACACAACCCCAATATAACACCTAATATATAGTTAATAATTAATAACCCTTGAACCCCCCCCCCCCTCCACGACAAATTAATAGTTTATATGTAGTTTGTGTTCAATGAAAAAAGATTTTCATAATTGTATATTTCATCTGCATAACATAGTATGTGATAATGTCTTAAGAGTAGTTATAACATAGAATTATCATAGTAGCTCCCAGTTATGATAAGAACCCAGAATTTCCATGACTATTCACATTAATATATATGTTCAATAGCTTGATAAAATAATTTTGGGGGAAAAAATTATATAGGCTATCAGTAGTAGAGACTTATAGAACTTTGAGGTACCTTCTCTTGGTGTATTCACATGGTAATATCTAGTGTAGCATATTATGAGAGTGAGACCCTCCAATAAGAAATCCAATTTTATACATTTTATTAGATTTGTCAATCAAAAAACATGTTTATTGAACCTTAGTCATTAATATTATTATTAATTATTATTTTAAATCATATAATATGATGTAATGATTAAATCTACAATGAAATATGTTCATGATGCGGAAGGATACATTGGGGGCATCATAAGTACTATTTTGTTAATGAATAATGTGACAAAGGAATTTTCCCTTATATTATCTAAGGAATGTTTATATCTAAGGAACATTGAGGGAAACAATATATACTAAATAAATACCTGTATATTGTGTTTTATAGGATTTTTTGATTATTGGAAAGTCAAAGAAAGAGACATCAAACACATAGGTTGAGGTAATCGGCATGTAACCTACATGATTAGATATATCACAATAAAGGGATTATATTATATGGTAAACATCCATATAAGGCATTATTCCATTTTATATTTATCTTTTTTTCACAATGAGTCTATTTTCATGTTTATAGACTGAAACCTTGGACTTTATGCTCCCTCTCCTAATGCCGCTGAGAAGGAGGCCCAGAGGGTCACACACTAAGTGTATCTAGAATCTCTCTAAAATAATATTATTATTTTACAAGTTGAATAGAAATTTTCCCATACATTGTTTAATAATTATTAATATTTTTTTTGATCGCATATATTTCATCAATAGTAATTCATGATAATATTATCTCATAAGAATATTTCATAATTATTTATTTTCTATTTAGGGAATATAATATTTATTTATAAATTGAAGAGTGATACAATGATATTTATTTTTCAAATAAATGGAAAAATCCATGGTATGATAAATATTACAGAGGGATGTCTCACCGAGTTTAATGGTCCCATGAATAAAAATATTGGATATTATTTGAATAAATAATATTTAATCTTATTCATGATTTTTGAAAATATTAATAAATAATAATAATATGATTATTATTGACATGGGGTTCCACAGTGATTACAAAAATAATAAGGGCACATGTGAAATTATTAATTTCTTACCCTATAATTATATAAACCCAATTAAATTATTTTCTTGCAAAAACCAATTTAATTTTTTGTGTACAACAATATCTAAATATAATACTCGGGAAGACATAGGGAGTTCCCTCTCAAAGAACTCTCTCAATAACATAGATAAATCATCCTCCTCTACCACTTTCAATTCTATATATACCAAAGAGAACCCATCCTCTAAGTGATTCTCAGGGTGATCAAGGGTGAATGATGCAAGGAATGTGATCAGTTGTGATAGCACCAAGATATTACTATATAAATGTTACAATGTCTGTGGAACACTTAGGATAATTTTTGGGGGGAATATATTTTTGATTCCTATAACATAATAAATGTATGATGTTGAGATATCATCATATCTATTAACTAATAATGTCTTTATCTTAAGGTGATTATTTAATTTGTGAAATTAATTTTAAATAATATGTAATGATTGTTCACTTTTATTTCATCATTTTTATATTTCCAATTTTCCTCAATTAAATTAGATTGAACATAGTGTTTAGCATCGTGTAAATATAAATTCATAATCTATCATGAAAAAAGGAATAATTGGTCATTCACTATCAGATGCTTTTATACCACTCAAAAACTATTTGTGGTATTAGAGTAGTCACAAAATTATTTATAATTATTTAAATATTATTGATTTTATTATACATTTTCTAGTAGTTTTAAATTATTTTTTAATCATTATTTAATATGAATTGAATGGTATTATTTCATAATCTTTTTTACTCTAAAATATAATCAAATTGATTAATTTTATGAATGAAATAAATTCATAGATCTCATCCATAGGTGCTGATGAGTTTGCCCAGATGAAACATGAGTACACTCTGTATAACCATGATGTAAATTTGGTGTTCCCATGTTTAATGCACCTTGAATCAATTAAAACCATGTTCATTTATTACACTTGGTGAATTTAATTACACACCACATGTTGACCAGGCTAGCCTCCCACATGGTTAGTTAGAGTACACAATATTTAACTTCTGTTCATTATGTGTAGTCCTTTAGTCCCATACATTCCATGTATTATCTTAAAAAACATACATGATTGGAGACCATGTAAATATGAGACCAAACCCCATATATCCAATGTACATGAAGTTTTCTATAATATTTTTTATGGAATAGTTACACACTATGTACAATGGAATGTGATGTGGATACATGGTTAGAGTAATAAATTATGTTTATCTGGAATGTACACACAATGTACTTTTACCAAATTACACAAAATTAGTGATTAGTTTATTACACCATTAAAACCTTATCAACATTTGTTATGTGCATTCATTAAGTTTATAGTTTTATCAATGTTACATGTTTTATATATATAAATTTCTAATTAATTTCTTTATAATGATCAGATCTACAAATTGTGTACAATTAGTATTATAGTAGTTACACCAGTCACGTTGAAGCATAAAACACTACAAAAATAACATGTGTTCCCTGTGGTCATTAAATTTATAGTAAACACCATTAAATTTTCTGATAAGACAAGTATTACACATATCATAAGTCTAAATAGTATATGAGTATATTACAGATTGGGTAGTTTTGATGGGTACTCACCGTGTTACCTACAAGTTACATTTTTTTGTACAGAACTAATTTTAAATAAATCTATTAAATTTGCTTTAAATTATGATGGATGCAAATATCAAGAAAATTTAGATTATAATTTAGATAAAAGAATTTATTAATTAATGAATATAATTAATTTATTTGAGATTGATTTAACTAAAATATGAATGATTGAAATTGAATTCCCATTTTATTAGATGCATAATTAATTTTACTCATGGGGATGATCAGGATCATAGAATAGACCACTATATGCGATTGATTTATTTTAATTAATTATTAAATTAAAATTTTGGAAATCATGTAATCCATCCTCTCATTATTTAAGGGCATATGTTCCGATGATTTTTTATTTGAACCCCTTAACAATTTATTTGGTTCCCCTCACCTGCGCATGATTAAAATCATATGTAATGGATCATGATTCCAATCAAGTGGAGGTAGATCATGTTTCGTGACAAGGAAAATCATATCCAATGGAGATATAGATATGGTTATGTTGAATGTAACAAAATGAACCAAAAATGATTCATGGTTTTTTCTCAGATGACAGCATTTAGTTTATCATCCTCTAGAAAAACTAACCATTAGTAATAAAATCATGACCATATCACTTTATTATTTTATTTTTATCAATTTTGATTATTAATTCAATATTTATGGTTTGTTGTGTTCACATGAATTATTTAATAAACAAGAATGAAATATTGAACAAAAATAAAGAGACATAAAACTAAACATTAAATAAGATGTGGTTAATCATATCAGTAAATCCAATTCATATTAACAAAAATTTAATAAAGATGAAAATTGGAAATTTATGCCTAAAGATATAATCCCTCAATTGTGTATATTAGGTATCTATAACCATCCACTAATTGTGTTAAAATATAACTATAGTTCAATGTGGTTAGCTATCCAATGTTGGTGTGATTATAATTATAAATGAATTCTAACATAATGTTTTGGGATCTTTAACATAGTTGACATGAATAGATGAATTCCAAAGAAGGATGTGGTTTAACTGAGAGAGAACCATTGAGGAAATAAATTTTATGAATTTAGGTTTGGGAAATCCACTAGAAGATTAAGGAATTATGAATTAATGCAGTTGGAATTTAAAATGCATACCTAAAATTCTTCCAATTTTTTGACGGACAAAAGACAGTGTGATTAAAAGATAAAAATGGAGCTATGACATTAGAATTTCAAAAAAAACATGATATTCCAGTGTTAATGGTTCAGGATATTCAGTTTCACTAAAATAATTGATGATTAAAAAATTTAATATTTATTTATTTTTCAAAAAGTCATTAGATAAAGTATTAAAACACTACTCATATTAGTTTTATAAACAATAATAAAAATGACATCAAACATTTAAATATAATCTATACTAGATAAGGATTACCAAATCACTATATGAAATTTACAAGAATGGAAAATATAAATATATATGTTATCCCACCCCATGAAAGAAATTTTTTGTGTTGGAAGAACATATTCATAATGATCCTAAACAAGAGGCTAGTGAGTAACAGTTATCTCTCTATGAGAAACATTTGAATGATTTTAGATATGTTCAATGTTTCATGATACTGTTATATTTGGGGTCCTAGTACAAACTAGTTGTACTTTGATGAAATGTATATTTGATATATTGAATATTAATTTAACATCTTATTACATATTTTTCCATTGTTCTACATAGATTTATTATAATAATATCATAGTGTATTTGTTTCTTTGATATGGTGATACCAGTTCTCTACTATGATTAAAACCTTAAAGTTTAATGAATATATTACTAATATAGTTCTACGGTTGGATAACATACTAATATAGAACACATAATAGTTAGACTATTAGGTGTGAGTACTTATAAGAAGATGAGGCTAGTTTCTAGGAAGCTCACACTTGGAAATATCCAAGATGACATATTATGGGAATAGATACTTCAGTGTGAATTCTGCCTATTTTGGTGTCATCAAACATTTGTATATAATAGTGTGTATAATGGTATTTATACGTTAAGATTTTCATTTGATGCATGTCCTGAATTAAATATATATATTTACAAACAAAAACTATCTCACCATATGTGGGATGGAAGTAGGGAATGTTGTGTGAATCATGATTGAAATGTAATTAATTTATATGTTGAGGAAGTATTTTTCCCATCCTTCTTTATGGGAGTTAAAATTAGTCACTTGGATTGGAATATTACTATCTACTAAATTCCACGACCATGGTGTAATGATGTGATTATTTTAGATATAAAAATAAATAAATATTATGAAAATAGGTTGATGGAAACATTGTGAAACCTTCTTGAAGATATATTGTGATAAAAGGGCTATATTAGAAATTGAGAGTTCATATGTGGTTTTTGAAGTTGTGATATTTTCTCTTTCCTTTGGGTTACACAAACCATTTCTACACAATAATCTTCGACTTTAGGTATTTCATCCTAAAGATGATGAGAAAGTATCGTTGAGGGTATGTTTCCATTTCCATAGAAAAAATTCAATTTGAATTTAATTAATTGAATAAATATTCTTCTCAAGCACGAGGAATAATTTCATTTTAGTAATATTGATCTCATAAATTTAATATATATTTATTCACTAGAATGTGAATAAAAAAATATTAATTAAATTTATTTAATATTTAATAAAAATTTATTTTTCGGTATGTGAGTGAAATATTTATTTGGGAATAAAATATGTTTTTGGGTATTCAATAAAACCAGAGGAGTTTGAATTGAAAAAGACGGTTTTGGATGATAAATAATTATTTATAAGCCAATAAATATTATTGATGATTTTTCAGAAGGTAAAATGTATTGAAAAATAATTATATAATTACTATTATTATGTGGGTTATAATATTATTTAATGGATAACATGAAATTAAATTATTATTTTAAAATAAACTCTACATATATAAGTATATGGTTTTGTCTATTTTTTGGGGCATTGGAGTGCAATCCAAAAATAGAAATTTTTTGTGCACAAATAACTTTCTATCAACTTCTTATCTCTCCCACTCAGGAATGAGATACATAAGAGATATTTTTTTAAGACCAAATAATGAGCGATCAACAATGAATAATGCAAGACATTGGATTCACTACTATTGAACTAGAAGATCAAGTGGCATT
Organism: Viscum album; assembly: GCA_963277665.1. Lineage (NCBI taxonomy): Eukaryota > Viridiplantae > Streptophyta > Magnoliopsida > Santalales > Viscaceae > Viscum > Viscum album. The sequence continues at coordinate 1,540,024,353 of OY728161.1, read as the reverse complement.
GCTCGATGATCATAGGAGCATATGTGGATCACCACGAGAGGGATTATATCCTTAGATCTTCATTGTGAAATGATGTAAATTCAGAAGGGGCTTTTGGATGATAAATATTCATTAATAAATAAAGACTCTAATCCCATATATTCAATTCATTAAATATTAAATAAATTATTTATAGATATGATGTGAAATATCTTCACTAATTGATTTATTCAATTATGGTTAAAATAAGTTTTAATTTATCACCCACCACAAAAGGATTTTAATGTGCCTGGTAGCAAGAATTGGTATTAGAGTGGTTTCATTTAAATTTATAATTATTTATTAGTTTGTTAATATATGAAAATCATGGTTGGAATATTAATTCATATTATCCATTCTTTAATCCGATTTGAAATGATTTTTTTGAAATATTAATCATATTCATATATGTTTTTTCATTTTCTTAAAGGATTAATAATAGAGAACGCTTAGAGGTGCCATAGGGAAATTGTGAATTTCTAGATGGTATGTCAGGGTTACAAAATGCGTACTCGGATGTACACACCATGTACCTTAGCACACTAAATCTAGATGCATTGAGGGATACATAAGGTGCCACATAGAAATTACATATAGTGTATGCCACAGGTTGACCATCCAACATGGAACACAATTGTCAGATTACAAGATGTTTATTGATAAACACAATACGTAGTATTTATGGGTTGGTGGTTGAAATTAAATAATTTGTGTGGCCATTATACATAGTCAAAGTTGTGTGAGACTAAAAACCTATAGAATTTAGTGTATACAAAATGTGTATGCAATGCACACATCATGTAGTTCATCCATCCTCACATTTTAAGAACATGCCGAGTTACTCAGTGAGAAAACTGACACACATATAAAATATATACACGTCCTATAGCTAGCCTAAAAATTATTTGTAGTCTTCTAAGACACACTTCAAATACCCATAAAGGCATACTGGACATGCGACAAGAGGAACACATAGTGTGTAGCTAGTCTATACATATCGTGTATTCCAGTCGAGGTACATGCCTCAGACCCAGGTGTCTACCTTGGATAAACAACAATTGAGATACATGATGGGTAACTATATGTACACACTGTAAAATTGAAAAGGTGAAGCATTAAAACTCTAGATTATTAATTATCACACCATTGTGTGTTTTAATATTTAATAACGGGTTTAAGGAATTTTAAATGGTTAATTAATTTTTTGTAATAAATATTCTATTATTGGTTCTGCCATTTATTTTCCATAAATTCCTTAATTGATGGATATCTACAATAATGTTTGAAATGTCATTAAGATGAAAGAGAATTAATTAAATAATTAAATAATTATTTTATGTTTGTTCATCTTAATAATAAAAATTGAATAACGATAATAATTATATGAAGTAAAATTTTGTGTATTCATGGCATGAATGGTCATTAATGATCTTGACCCAGACCTGTATATATGCGGAATGTTTTAATTTAATTAATTTTTTGTGTTTTCAATTATTTAATATTAAATTAAATGATTTCCTGTGAGTCATACCTCCCTCCATTATTAGGTGTGACCTCTATGTCAAAAGATATTTTTTTCAATCCCCTACTAACTAATCATTTAGTTCCCCTCACCTATGTGTGAGCCAAAAATATATGTAATTAATAAAGCCTCACATGGTTCATGGAGTTAGTTCAATATAGATCCATTTTGATGCCAAATCAAGCAATACAGTGGAGGGAAGGTGAAATGTTGTAACTCAAGACATGACCTAGAATATGAGCTATTTCCCCAAGGTAAAAAGTTGATTTAATATCCACTCATTATATAAATCATTAGATATAACTCAATAATTATTCATTAAATTAATTAATTATTTATTTCTAGGAAATTATTTATTTTATGGATGCAAGGTTGTGATCACATAAATAAATTAATTAATGTGAAAATATAAAAATTAAATAAATAAATTATCAATATATGTTTTATCCAACATGTTAATTAATAATGTAACATCCACTTAATATTAAAAAGATATGTAAAAGATTAAAAATGATAAAATTTAGGAAAAATAAATTAAAAATACAAGAATTAAATATTATGTTAGTCTTGTCCTTTCATTACTTGATTGGGAACGATACTCATGAGAACAATGAGTTTGACTAACCCTTATTGAGAAACATAATGTTTTAATTGGAGTTCTAATTAATTGTTTCGGTTGACTTAAGAATTTACCATCAACAGATGTATCCCTTTCAAGACTTTCTATACTTTGTAAAAAAGTATTGAGGAAATAAAAGTTAGGATTTCAAGATAGGGGAGTTGACTCAACATATCTAGGTGTTGCAAGAATGCAATTGGAAAAGACCTACCTACCTAAATACCATTATATAGTTTGAAAAAACATTTTTGGGGTATAAAAAGGGAAATATGGATCATTTCACCAATAATTTTAGAGCCACTAGACATTTCTAGATCAATGGTGGGGGCTATTATAACATTATAAAATAGAGGTAGATTTAATCATATAAATTACTTTATTATATATCACCCTATTTTTAGTAAAGAAAATTATTAATAATATTGAATTTTAATTGTAGAATAAAATGGAAATATTGTCATGAAATTTATCCATTTGATCGATACTTGACTAATAAAACCTCTAAATTGTTAGTAACATCCATGAATGGTATAGATTCCTTTGTCTTGTGATAAGCTGTGAATTAAAATATGACATGCTAGAATCCCATTTTAACAATCCTCTTTATTAGGAGAAGAGTGATGAAGAGTTCTAAGTCAATGATAAACATATGACCAAAGTTATCGACATTTAATTTTTTATGCTTTCATCTATGTTTAGTGTGCCCATTAGGGGTGTCCAAACCCGACCCAACCTGATCAACCCGACCCAACCCAACCTGGTTGGGTCAGGTTGGGTTGGGTTACACAGGTATATAGATGGGTCGGGTCCATTTGGGTCGGGTCGAGATCGGGTTGGGTCGGGTCCCGGGTTGGAAGTATAAAGACCCAACCCGACCCATTGACCTGACCTTAATTTTTTTTTCGTCATTATGCTTCGGTTCCGGACTTTCCTTGACCCACTGCCTCTTCCCCTTCCTCGCACCAGTGTGCACTGGATCTTCTCCTTCCTGCCACAGCTGTCAGATTCGGTCTCCGGCATCGTCTTCCCCTCGATGCACCACATGCCCACCGCCTCCACCGTCGCAGAAAGATCTAGCTGGATCCCCATCGCTACCTCCATACATCTCCAGACCTCCCTGGTGTTTTTCTCCTCCACTGTAGTGATGTGAATTGTTTCCTTAGAATACGGCTGATGGCCCATACGAACCACCCTCGACTACCACCTTCAATCCAAAACCAGTGTATCAAACAAAAATCACTGATGGATGAAAAACCCAAATTGATGTAAGAATGACCCATTGGAAGAACAAAAAATCCAAATGAAAACCAATTAACACTTTCAGAAACCAGATATGAAGAACTCAAAATACTGAATTCAAAAATTAGAAACCACACCATGACAGAATTAGATCTCTTATCAACGACCACCATCTAAATATGAGCATCATCGAACACCCTGGGTGAAGCTGACACATACCTCATTCCCTCTGCTACTTGAGAACCCAATCCACCCAAAGTAGATTCGTTGGCCAAACCCCCCATTGAAGCATCACTACGGATCATCCCTCACCTCCGCACACCGTTCTGACTTCGCCGCCCTCCTTCATTCAAAATAACTGCCTTCGTTGATGAAGGTCAAGAGGTTGGACCACCACACAAGGCACATCCCTCCATTATGACAAGAAAGTGTTCAAACCCCCCTTCTCTCACCCCAAACCCCCCCCCCCCCCCCACACCCCCTCGGTCTCCCCCGCGCCCCCGCTGTTTAGGCGCCCAGACCCGGGGAGGGTTCTGGTTTTTTAGTGATTTTTTTCTGGTGACCCAATGGAATCGACCCAACCCAACCTGATCTAAGACGGGTTGTGTCGGGTCGGGTTTGAATGAGAAATGAGCTCAAACCCGACCCGAACCGACCCAACATTTTTTGATTAGGTCGGGTCAAAAAAAGCCTCCAACCCGACCCAACCCAACCCATGGACACCCCTAGTGCTCATGTACTCTCATGAGAACATAGATGTGTATAGAATTCTTGATCACCACCATTTTATTTACCAGGATAGAGATAGATAATAAAATATTAAATTTACAGGGCTATCTTTCAATGAAATCAAGGAGAGGGTTCCCTATATGGGCATCACATAGTCCAGATAATTGGATACATTGATCACCAAGAGACTATAGGGTTTAAACTCTCCAATGAACTGGGTACCAATCTTCTTATGCCATCACTCACTTAGAGATTCTCTATATTTGTTATTAATTTCAATAGGAATGATATTTATTTGTCACTTCCAAATTTTCTTACTCTTTTCTCCTTGTAGATAAGGATTTGAAGCCTAAATACCCTTACATCCTTATGGTGGAAAAAACGGAATGGTAAAATAAAGATATTTCACCCCAAAACATCACCATTCCCTTCAAAGAATAGGAAGATAAATGTTAAGTAAGGAAAAAAATATGCTATCAATTTCTAATATGGAATTAAAGGCCTCTAGAAGAAAAACTACACCCATCCAAAGACATAAGGGGTACCTTTATGTGAATTTATTATGGAGTGAAATTTATCTATTTCTAAAAATTGGTTTATTAGATATTGATTTTATTTCTCACATATATATTAAAATAATGTAGATTTATAATGATTGACTATGGAGATGTGGATTTATGAGCAACCAATGAACCTAAACTGGCTATTGTAGCTGACAGGCACTACCACCTCACCTTAATGATTTGAATGATCTTTTTTTAAAAGGATGATATTATCTTCAATATATTACAAAAATATTAATTATGTATCCACACTTGATACATATGGATTTATTTTCAAATTTAGAAATAAAATTTTCTGATTTTATAAAGATATAATTTTTTATGATAAGGCACAATTAAATAACAGAATTTATTTGTTGGAATACACAAACCATGTAATGGAAATTGATAATGGATTAACTTCCCATGAATCATACCATTAACAACATTGGAATCTAATGGCCATGAAAATAAAAATCAATTGATTAAATTACATAAATGTAGAAATTTATTTTCATTTGAACTAAAACAGTAAAAACATAGGTCTTTTATGAGGTAAAAATTCCTTTTTTCCCATCAATTAGTAGTTTATGTGTTTAAATATGACCTAATATGAATCTATATTGAGTTAATATAGGGGTTAGGGGTTTTGGTTCTTATTCTGGATCCCAAAAACCTCATTTTGGGTGAAAATTGGAGGCCACACTGTTAGTGAAAACTGTGAAGGTTTGTCCAGATGACCATACTGTCAAGCCTTCAATTTCTATAGATTTATATAGTGGCCCTTCACACATTCTTTTCTCAATTTTTAATCAATACAAGGAAAACGTGTGATTGGCCCTTAGATTATAGGATGCTTTGTATGATTGGTGCATGGTTTACTAAACTATGAGGCTAAATTATGCGACCCATAAAATTTTGGAATCTTTATAATCATTAATTAAATAAAAATCCAATATAAAGAAAACTAGGTTTTATCCCCTATTCATAGATGCCACTTCATGAAGCTCTCCTTGGTGAAAAAAATATTATCTGAGAGATATATCTCATTTGAGATCATATATGAAGGTAGTGTATCTCCTTGGATCGATAACAGTAAGATCTAAATTCCATTTTAGTTATTCTCATTTCTTAGGGATATCGACTACACTATTAGGTTTTAGGATCATATGTTCTAATTTATCATTCTTTATTCATTTTTATGAGTTCTTTTTACTTGGGAAGAACCAGATCTTGATACTAGATGATCTATCAAGAACAGACTTATGGTAGGTGGTCTCATTCCATCCTCTTAGAGTCAAGATATTTATATATGTCAAGGTTATATACACCCAAATTTCTAGGCATCTCCTAAACTGAATTTAAATCCTAGGCTTGGAAGGTATTTTAAATTTTTTTAATGAGTTTTCATCATCCTTGATAAAGGTTATATACCAAGAATAAAAACAACCCCATTGGTGAGTTGTCTTGAAATGGAATTTTATGGATTTTGGGCTTGGATTCTAATGAGGAATTCCTTTTACCCCTTGATTAGGGGATTCCATTTTTGAATTTGTATATAAATCAAATTGATTAATTTGTTAATGAATTTAATTGTAAATTAAATGAATTACGTGTATGTGATCGATGGATTTCCCCTTGAATCATGTATTCCATTGCTTATTTAATTCAATCTTGCCTTATATTGGCTTGACCATGTGATAAAAGATGATTTTATTCCTTGAATTGATGCAATTGGCCTAAATTACTACAATGTGTTATTTTACCATTTGAGTCATATGATAAATATGTCATGTGATATCTTTATTGTCATGTGAAAATTATTATATAAAACAATTCCATGTCATTATATAAATGGCCTTTGTATTGCTAGCCCATGTGAGTTTTTTGAGACCATGATATGTGATGGATTGATTGAGATTGGGATGCTCGTTATCATGTTATTCCCCTAGATCTAAATAAAAGGCCATGGATTGCAGGTTAGTCCTTTATTGACTAACAATTTTTAGGTCAGTTATATTGAATGAAATTGGTTTGTAAAAATACATGTTTAATGATATATTTAAATGAAATGGAATTAGTTAAATGATTAATATTTTAGGGTGATACATGGATTCAGATTTGGAAGGACATGGATGGTATCTTATGCCTATTTACTTGTACACTTTGGGTGATACAGGGATTCATATTAGAATGCATGAACGTAATCAATTATATTGAACCTATATATGTCATGAGTGATACATGTAACCAAATGAGGGATGCCATGGATGGACTCAATGAGGATTGAATTATATAAAGAATGATACATCGATTCGTATTTTAATGCCATGGATGATATCAAAAGGAATTGAATATCATGTCATTGGTAATACTCGTGACTCCATAGAGGAGCATTGAGGACCAACTCAATTGGATGGGACTTTATATCTCACATCTAGTGATACTAGGTTCCAAGATGTTTTTTGGGGATGATCTTGTAGGGTGTTTGTCTATGTTTCACCTAGAATGATAAATAAATTACAATATAGGAATGTCATGTTTTGGATTATTTTCTAAACTGACTTATGAATGAAGTGACTCATGATGAATTTTCTAGGGCAAAATTCAATATTATATTTGGTCATGACTTTTATAATTTATATGGCCTCCTAAGGTAAATTTTTTGCTTTATATTACTTGAGGGATTATAAGATTGAGCTATATATTAGAAATTATAAATTTGATGTAATTTAATTGTTAAATTAATATGAATTGAATGAAATGAATGTAAATTAAAAATAGTGCATGTGGGATGTTTAATTATTATTACTTATATTCTTATTACATTCATTATTTCAGACTTATGGATATATATATTCACCGACTGGTTGATATAGACCTTAGAAGGTTGCCTGCATAGATTTAGTCTCACACCCTATTTGGGATAATTTTTGGGACCCAAATAGATTATATGATTTCAAGTGTCAGTAAGAGAAATTTATCTTCTAAAGGAACTTTATATCCTAATTAAGAAAAAGAGACAATGGGATCAAGACAAGGCTTGTGAGGCTGTTGGGATTATTTTATCATTTTTTTACTCTTGTGATAGGTATTTTATATGAGTGTTGGGTACCTATTTTGTATGTCTTATTAGAAAATTTTGATATGTATCATTATCTTGTATATTACATGACTTATAGATTTATTTTTACTATTAGTATTCCATTGTATATTTATGTTTTATGATTTATTGATTCCACTATTGAACGTTTATTGAACATCTATTGTGATACACTATAGTATTGGGGGTATAGTCTCCCCACGAAGTAACTTAGGCCCTTTCTACTAGTCGGCATCCTATGGAGTTTGGGGAGATTCACTTGAGGCTATATAGCCAACCTAGTATGGAGAACCTTTGAGTGGAATTTGGATCCGGGATTTTATAAAAGTGTGTTAGAGGGATATTATTTCTTGTTTTCATTATAATTTGGGGACAATATAAAAGGATTGTAAGGAATATGAATTTATAATTCAGTTGTAGCTAGAAGTTTCTAGCCCACCTATAGGAAAAACCCAATTGCCTCGAATTGAATTGTTGTTTTCTAGATTTTGACTATTATACTTGATTGATTCTATATTTTGGTGATGCACATGATTTAAAATATTATTATAGATTTTTTTGGGATCTATTATGTTTCATCCTGATGGGATGAGGGTATTACATATCATTCATTATATTAGAAACATTCTAGAAATCACATGTCATAGACATTGATATGCCATTTCGGTATAATTACTGTTGCATGTTTTTTTATAGATTTCATGATAGATTTTCCTATTATTATGATAGGTATATTGGGATGTGTTGTGGAATGAATTTTTTGAATTGAAATCTTCGGCCCTTGGGGAGTATGGTCCCCCATATATTTTAATTTTGCAGACCATCATGCAACATTAAATTAGATTAGGATATAAATGTGAACCAAAGTTGAATTAAAATGTTAAATGGAAATTAATTCTAGTGAAATGGAAAGTAAAAATGAATATAGAATCAAATGGAAACATGATATGGATTATAAAACAGAACTTTACCAACCTTGACCTATGTAGTGGTATGTTAGTAGTGTATCCTACTAATACATTATCTATATGTTTCCCATCTCTCACTCATGGAGTAGGTGGAAGGGTGTACTATTATAGATGAATGGTTTTTTACCTATCTGGTGTATAATTTTGTGTTTTTGAGCTACAAAATTTGATTATATCTAGATAATATTCTAAAAATAAAAAAGCTGATATGGTTTTAAAATCAAAGAGAATTGGGTGAGAATAGTGGATCCAATTCTAAATTAATGAAGTGTATAGGAACATCATGAATTGAAGAATGAAAACACATATTAAATATAAAGTAATGACATATTATGAATTGGTTATAAATGTAAATCATGTTAAATTTTGATTTGAAATGTACTGGATAACTTCTAATTGAATAAAATGACCCTAGTAGGTGATTTGGGGAATGCTCTGTATTAGGTAACACCATATGGGTGTTTATAAAATCACTAATTAAAAACTATTATTGGGATTCTTTTCAAAAAACCTAGGTTGGTGAACATGACCCTTATATGTCTCCTTTTCTACTGAAAGGATTTTATTTTGATAAATTTCCTTGTCATGTAAAGATGTCAATAAGTGTTTAATGTTTGAAATGGAAGTTGAATATAACATAGCTTTTTTTCATTGGGGCATTGGTTAAATCAGGTACCAAGTGAATTACATTTATAATTTTTACCTAATGCTCATTTTAAATCTTTTAAATGAATAAATGACAATTGTAAATCAATGTAATGGATTTGAAAATAGAACCTTATGTGGCGTACAAGTTTTAAAAACCTAATGTAAGGGTGGGTTGAGTCTCATTTTAGTTTCTTTTCAATGGAGGCATGAGGGTTTTTTATAGGCCCCAGCTTTTTTATAAATGGATTAAATAATAGGATCTTGATCCTTTTGACTTCTATTTGGTGTTTCTTACTGATCGGGTTGAAATTTGTGCTTTGTGATGGGATAGCATATAGTAGGTATCACCCTTAAATATTAAATAACTTGCTAAATGTTACCAGTTTCTGATTATTGGTGTCATTCAGATGTCGTCGTAAATAATAGAACTCTTACCTTCGAATGAAAACCTAGTTTGGATGGGTTTTCATTGTATCTTTGACCCCTGTTATGGGTGTGAGCATCGAGTACTTCTCATTTTCAAAGGTAAGACATGTCAAGTGCAAGGTTGGGTATTAAATAGGTCTCATGACCCTTTCATCTTCTTCAATAATAGGAAACATGGTATATTGTTGTCCAGGTTGAAGGTTATATGGGGAAGTTTGAATCTGGGTGAAATCTTTTGTATGGACCAGCTGATACTAAGATATAAAGGGCATATATCATATAGATACTATCAAGTTGTTGTCTTGATTTTGGAACCTCGGTGTAGTATGAGTTCATGCAAATGGGACCAATCAAGTTGTTAAATGATGTAACAAACCAGTTGGGTTTGATGAAATCATTGATCCATTGAGTTGTTAAGTAGATACTTGGGTCATATTTATTGTATAGGGATCAGGGATTTAAAGCAATCAAGTTTATCCCAATTCATGAGATAAAATTCAAGAGGATCATGTATTTTTAATGGTTGATTAGGTTGGTTTTGTATTTCTTTTCTAATTCAATGTCATACATGAGTTTGTCACGTATAGTGTAATGTTTTCATCTCAGGTGAATATGACCTAGTGTTATTTTGAGAAGCTAGCTTATCCATTCTCTTGACAACTAGGTCACTCCTACGGTTGAGAGAATCACATCAATTCTAGTGTATGTGCTAATGATTAATTGGTAGAACTTCATAGTTGGTGGATTTCTTTTTATTCAACCCTTACAAAACACCATTGGTAACCGATTATCTTTAGTGGTAAATCCTGAATGATCACATGATTCCTCGGTAGGTGAAATTATCTTGTTTTGGTAAATTTTGATGGGACAATAGGTAAAACCGATATTCTTTATAGATGTTTATCAGTATTGGTTTGGTTGTTCTCATTTTTTTCCTTAGTCAGTTCGAAACCATTCAGATCCTCTTACTATACTATTCTTTAAGAGTGGAACATGACCTTTATCTTGACATCATCTTTAATGCACATAGAGAGTGTTGGTCTTACTTTGTGCTAGGGTTTTAAAAGTTGTTGGGATTAATATGTGGTCCTTGTCTATGTTTCATGCTATATGAATGGTTTTATTATTAGAAAATGGTTATTATTGAGTGATACATTTTTTCTTGTGTAGGAACACCTTGGATGGATTCTTAGACACATGCTACTTCTTTTGACGTGACCACCAATAGGATGCCGCTCTGGGATCATTGAATGTTCTCACCTGGGTGTCTTCACATTATACCAATATAAACTTAAGGAATTAGGTGTGGACTACCTAGATATAGTTACATAGACTCTAGTTGGTTGCTTTTGAGCTTATCGGGGAATTTTTGTTGGGATCAGATATAATGATTTAAAGGGTAATTTTTTTCAATGGGCTGGATCTGTGTCACACCATTGCTCATGTTATGGAACGAATGTTGAAAAGGTCAAGGGATGGTTTGAGAAAAGAACATCACTAGGACTGGTGTATGAGATTTGCTGAATGGGCTCATTGTGAACACATGGAACCTTGGGAGAAGGAATTTCATTTATGTTGTAATACAGTAGTTTTCTATGTTAGGCCTCTCTAAGAGAAGCTTCGACATGTTTCCTGTCATATTATCTTTCATGTTTTTTATGTGTGTTCAGAAGAAGCCTCTTTGGAAACGCTACCTATTTATGGAAGTTTTATTGTGGAGGTCGACAATGTCTTTCAAAAAATATTTTGTGACTAATTTTGGATGGGATGATCTAGATTCAACTATTACTTTTAGTGAGGTCTCAGTTATGAATTCAGTTTTGATAAAGTTCACCCAATTAAATGAAATCATGTTGGTAGAATTGATAAAACATTTAGGGATATGATTTATAGGAAATTATTATAGTGGAGGTTTCAAGGTAATGATTTAGTATGGTTTTTTGTTGACAGACCCACAAAGGTCACACATTTCCTATCTATCAAGCACCCCTTTTCAGTTGATGAGCTTAGGTGCATGTATATCTATGAGATAGTATGACTCTATAGGGTCCCGAATTATATCATTTCAGATAGGGACATCTATTTTACTTCTCAATTCTAGCAATGGATACAGAGGGTGTTGGGTACTTAGGTGATTCTAAGCATGGCATACCACTTCAAAAAAATATGGCTATTCAAAGAAAATGATCCAGGTGCTAACGGACTTGTTGCAGGCTTGTATCATTCACATCAAGGGTTCTTGGGAGTGGTATATACCTCCGGATGAATTCACCTACAAAAATACCATTTAGGATACTATTTAGATTGTTACATATGTGGCTTTGTAAGCTTGGCCATGATGATCACCACTCTGTTGGATAGAGGCAGGAGTGGAAGATATTCTAGGACATTGTCTTGTTTAGGAGACCTATTAGCATGTATACTTTATTAGTAAGCATATGGATATGGGGATGTCTCATCAGAAATCATATGTTGATCTACATCGATGACCTCTAGAGTTCATGTATGGTGATAGATTTTTACTGTAAGTTTCACCAAGGATAGAACATAGGAGGGTCGGGAGACAAGTTAAGATTTCAGCGAGGTATGTTTGGCCATTCGAGATTCGAAAAAGAGTCATGACAGCATTCAATTGATTATAGTTAGCAACAATTTATCATGTTATTCAAGATGTATTCCATGTTCCTTAGTTGCGATGTTACTATTTAGACCGACCACATGTTTTTTAGCCCGAGAAGGTTGAGTTACAGGTAGATGCATCCTTCGAGGAGCATCCTATAATTATTGTAGATCATACCAAAATGGTTGTTCGAGGAAATTCCTTTAATCTATTATAGGTCTTATAGAATAATTATTGATTATAAGAAGTGACCTAGGAGAGGGAGTTCAATGCACGATCTCAATGGCTGGAGTAATTCATTGATCATGATTCACTTCCCTTGTGAAGGAAATTCAGGGATGGATTTCTTTAAGGGGGGAGGAGTTTGTAATAATAGGATTTTTCTAGGAGGTATTAATTCTTTATTCTCCATCAATTATCATTTCAATTGGCTATATATTTCCTAATATGAATTCATGTTTCGGTCATAGATGGATCGGGGGTGTCTATGGCTGGTAAGGAGCGCATAACCCAAGTTTTGTTTGAAAAGTTGAGGCAACATGGTTAGTAATAACCATGTGGGATGGGATGCATAGTCATTAGTTGTGGTCTAGAATTTCCACATATTTGGATAGTGTCTCTTGGAAGGGTTTGAGAATGGTTTCTAAACCACATGTGGTACTCGTGCGAGTACCCCATGGACTATAAGAATTCATGCATGATTGGTGGACAGTTTTCTAGATCGTGCACCTAAATTGTGTGACACAAATTTTATTTGATTTTTCATAATTTTTAATTAAATTTAAAATTAATTATAAACCAGACTGATGTCCCCCCATACACAACAACCCTTCTCAAAACTCTCCTTCGCGTCTAATTTAGGATTTTAGAGACCTCTCCTATTGGAGATTAGATTCTAAGGACTTCTGCCTCCTTGGATCCTTAACAGTAAGATCTAAATTCCTATTAAGAAATTATCCTTTATTCTGGATATTGACTTTGCTATATAGTTTTAGGATCATATGACCTAATTTATCATTATTAAACTATTCTTTATATTTATTTTAATTTGGGCTGAATTGGAGCCTGATGCTGTATGAGCTATCAAGCACGAACCTATGGTAGGTTGTCTCATGCCTTTATCTTCGAGTAGAGCAGTTTATATATGAAAATGTTCCACATGGACAACCTTTTGGGTTTCAACTAAATTGGATTTATAGGTACCTCCTATTAAGTTAATGAAGGATAATAATTCTTGTTATTGGTTTTATAACATGAATAAAAACCACCCCATGGGTGATTTGTCTTGAAATGGAACTTTATGAATTTTGGCCTTAGATGCCTGCGAGACCTTCCTTTTACCCATTTGATCATGGGATGTCATTTTTGAATTGAAATATAAATCAAAATGATTTATTTATTTATTAATTTAATTTTAATTGAAATGTGTTAATTGTATAGTATGGATGACTTACCCCTTGACAATATAATAGATTTCTTGTTTAATGCTTTGTTGACTTGTATTTCTTTTCCCATGTGATTAATGTAGAGGCTATTCCATTAATTGATGCAATTGTCTTGAATTTCTCTACTTTTTTATTTTACTATGTGAGTTATGTGACAACCAATCAAATTGATAGCTTGATAGTGTTATTATATTAAAAATTTTGATGTGATTATTTGAATTTACTTTGAATTGATATCCCTTGTGAGTTATGGTGAGGTCATGCTATGTGATGGACTGATTAAGCATGGGAAACTTGTTATCATGTTATTCCTGTGTGAGAAAATTAAATTCCAAGCCATTGAGGTTTTCCATTTATTGAGACATCCTTTTGAGGTGAGTTATATTGAATTCCTTTGGTTTTGAACGTGACATGTTTAATGAATATTTTAAATGAAATGGAATTACTTAAATGATTAATCGAAAAGGGTGATACATGGATTTGGATTTGGAATTCCAGGGATGTAATCTTGAGACTATTGACTTATACACCTTGGGTGATATATGGATTCAAATTATAATTCCCTATAAACACTCAATTCTCTGGAACCAATATATTCTATGAGTGATATATCTATCTAAATGAGAGATTCCATGGATAGACTTTGTGATGATTGACTAATATACTGAGTGATATGTGTGTTCATATTAGAATTCAATGGATGGACTCAATGTGCATTAACTATTTTTCCATAACTGATATTCGGGATTCTATAGAGGAGCGTCGATGATGGACTCATTTTGATGGGAATCTATACCTCACATAGAGTGATATCGGGTTCCTGGGAGGTTTTCTCAGGATGGACTTGTAGGGTGTGGGTTCATATTAAACCTAGAGCAACACTATAATTCCAACATATGAATTTCAATGGCGAGATCTAGTTATAAATTGATTTATAAATGGCGTGATTTATGATGTGTCTTCCAACACAATGAACAAGTATGGATTCAGTCTTGACTTATATCATTTAGATGGCCTCCTAAATCATCTATTTTGCTTCCAGTTACACGGGGGGAGCTAGGTTTAATCTAGATATTGAGACTTATAAATTCAATGCTATTGAAATTTTAAAGGAATATGAATTGAAATAAATGAATGTAAATGAAAACCAGTGCATTTAGGATGTTTAATTTTTAGTACTTCCTTTCTTACACATTTCATTATTCTACATTACTAGCTATATATATTCACTGACCGGTTGAAATATACCTTGGGTGGTTGTCTACTAGGATTTAGTCTTACACAGTTTTTGAGACACTTTTTTTGGACCCAAAGGGATTATAAGATTCCAGGTGTCAATAAAAAAACTGATCTTATATGGGTACCTGATATTATTTTTAGGTGTAGGAGAGCATGTGACCATGATGTCGCTTGTGATGCTGCTGGGATTATTTTGGACATTGTGTACTTTTGAGACATGTATTGTATATAAATAATGTGCACCTGTTTTAGGATATTTTATTAGAAATATGTGACATGTATCATCACATTTTATAAGACAGGACTTATGGATTTATTTATACTAGAATTCTTTCGTTGTTTAATTACACTTTATGGTATACTACATCCGCAATTGAAATTTTATTGTACTTATATTATGATACACTTTGGTATTTAGGGCATAGTCTCCCCATAGACATACCTAGTCCCTCACTTCTATTAGACAACCTATGGAATTTTTGGATATGTGCTTGAGGCCATGTGGCCAACAGGGTATGGAGAACCATCGAGTGGCATCTAGATCTGAAACATTACAAAAACCACTTGGTGTATATCACAAAAGTTTATGAGGAAAAATGGCTAAAACCCCATTTATTGGGAAATGTGAAAGAGATATGTATGTTTTTTAATTAGTTCATACCAATGTGTGTGGACCATTTCCTATTTAATAAAGGGGAGGGTACTAATACTTTATAACCTTTACCGAATAATTTAATAGATATAGATATGTTTACTTAATGATGTATAAGTCTGTTTATTTTGATAAATTCAAGGAATAAAAGAATGTAGTTTGGGACTAGATTGGTTTAAATATTAAGAAACTCCATTTAGACCATGGTGGAGAACACTTTAAACAATACTTCACTGATTACTTATGAGATTTTGTAATCCTATAGCAACTCACTCCTCCTTACATGCCTCATTGCAATGGATTACATTAAAGGAGGATCCAAACCTTGTTAGACATAGTTAGATCAATGATGAGTCATGGTAGTCTTTGATTATAATTTTGGGGATACACATTACATGTTGAAACTAATATACTACACCAGGTACTAGAAAAATCAATAAATTATATTCTATATGAATTTAAGAGGGGAAAGAAAACCTTGTTATCGAATTTACATGTGTGGGGAAGTTAAACATTATTTTAAGCATATTCAGGAGGTACAAAGTGTACCTTGAAAGTATTCCAAATAATTTGATATTACCTATATGGCCGCATAGTCAAAAAGGATATAGTGGAATGACATATCATATTCCTTGAGTGGGAGAAAATATATAAAAGAGATAATGGGACCAAGATAGACATTGATGAAGTTAAGTCTTAAGGATCAAAAGTGTAGTTATAGGAACAGATTACACAAATACCAAGAAAATAAAAAACTATTCTAGAGGAATATGTACTACATATGAGTATAAGTGAGGTTAGGGAACCAAAATGTTATGGTTTTAGATTCTTCTAAGATAGTGACTCATTATTAGTTGATACTAATGATCCTCTATCCTACAAGGATGTAGCATGTGGCACAGATGTAAACAAGTGTAAAGAAGAAATGAATTATAAAATTGATTAGATGTACCAAAACCATGTATGTATTTTGGTAGAACCTCAAGTATATGTTAATACTACTGGTTTAAAATTGTTATTCAAGAAGAAACTGAACATGGAAAGATAATTCAATACCTATAAGGCCTGTCTACTTGAAAAAAGGTTTAGGCAACATAAAGGCATTGACTATTATGAAATGTATTCTCTAGTTAAAATGAAGAAATCTATCATAATTCTACATACCATTATAGTATAACATGATTAATATATTTGGAAACCAGAAATCAAAATAGATTTCATTAACAATATTCTTCATGAAGATTTCTATATGGCACAAGCTGAATGTTTTGTGACTCAAAATGATTTGAAGAAGGTATGAAAGTTTCAAATATCCATTCATGAATTAAATTAATCATCTGGGATATGAAACATTAATTTTACTGAGGCTATAATGTAATTTGGTTTCATAAATAATGAATGTGATCCATGTGTCTATAAATAGTTTTGTGGTAGTTTGGTGTTTTTCATTATAGTATATATTGATGCCATATTACTTGTTGGAAACTAAATAATGGTGTTACAGTTTGTTAAATATTTGTTGAATAAGTGATTTCCTATGAAGGACATGGGTCAGTTAGCATATATTCATGGGATAACTAGCCATCGTTTTAGATCCATGATGTTAATCAGCCCAAGTAAAAGTACATAAATTGACAAGATACTGAAGATATTCAGTATGGAACAATCTACAAAGAGATTGTTTCTAGTATTACACAGAAGGCATATTTCGAGGAAAATTTTTCCTCAAACACACAAGGACAGAAAACTAATGGGAATGATTCCATATGTGTCTGATATTAATTCAATAAGGTTTCTATGTTATGTATTTGGCTAGATATTTCATATGTATTGATTGCAATAGGAAGAAATCCAATTGATATAGGTGCCATCTATTGGATTGAAGTCAAGACTATCCTTATGTATCTAAGGATTACTAAGGATATATCACTATTCTATGGATGAGATGAGGAACTAGTCATTAGAGTATATGAAATTCTAGTTTACAAACTATCCAAGATGACATGAAATCACAAACAAGATACACTGTCACAACCCGTCCTCGGGGCCCGTGACGTGACTACCCCAAGCCCACCTTCCATAGGCCAGGGGCTGGCGACTAGCACCAAAGGCGTAAACCCCGATAACTAGGAAGGCATTGCCTTTATAAAAGAAAACAAGAACCACAGAGTAAGCAAGCAAAACAAAGTAAACACTAAGTACAAGAGAAGTGATGAAAAGTAAATGGGCCAGAATACAAACCCAAAAGAAAGTACAACTACAAATGAACGAAAGTACAATAGAAAAAGGCAATAGCTGGAAGAAGGAAGCAGCTCCTGGGTCATCCTCCTCAGATCCTACCTAAAGGGTAGGTATAGATAGCGCAGCTCCTGGATCGTCCGTTACGAATCCTACCAGAAGGGTAGGTATAGATAGCCTCCTCAACGCACTCGCCCATCATCCACCTCCGTGTGTCATATCGCCGTGAAGTCTTCCTCCAGATACTGACTCGTCATGTGGTCCACCTCCGGGTACCGTCCAGTCCTCGAACACTCGTCCTCTGTCAGCACTGCCCGTCGTCTGCAACCAACACAACGAGGTGCGAGCATAGCCCGTGCAGGGGTGAGTATAACGATACTCAGTAGGGACCCCGAGACCCTCATGGTCTCTCTAAATCCAACAAGGATAACCACAAAAGAAACCTCAATAGATAACCTCTACTTAGGTATATGCCCATACATATTCCTAAGTTATCAAGTAACCCATCTCAATCATGAGGAAACACAAGGATCATGAAATCAACGGATAACCACTACCCAGGTATATGCCCATACATACACCTACGTTATCAAGAGACCCATCTCAATCATGAGGTAAACACAAAGGTCAAAAGTCTTAGCTCGAACCAGGATTTTCATTATCGAAACCATAACTGCTGAAGAGCTCCGTCTCTAGAGTGTACAGTGGTCCTGTCACGACTCCAAGGTACTGCTCACTATCTAAGACTGCTGAGGTACTCCTCTTGTCGAGTACCGGGGTCAGCCACCCAAACACAGTAGTTCTTCCCATCGGGGTATGTCACCCAAACACAGTAGTGCACACCCCAAATGTAACAACCCGAAATTTTGAATAAATCTTGTTTCCTAATTTTATGTGTTATTTTATTTTTATACTCAACAAAAATGTTTCATTTGATAACATGAGTATAATTAAAATGATACTGTTGGTTTTTGACTGTTATATGAACATTGGTCAATATGGCCTCTGGAAACTAAACATTTTGATTATTGTATCTAAATACAAGTAATCTTGGTTAATTAATATAGAAAGAAGATTTGATGGCCTTACCCAGTAGTCTTGGACCAATCGAAGCCCATCTAACAAAACTTGGGAAGGAGGTAGCACCACTGGGCTTTGCTCTGGACCAAACCCAAGCTGAACATCATCGTATAAAGCTAGAACGGGATCTCCTTCACGAGAAGTTCAAACTGATAGAAATTACTACTCGTGCGATGTTGGCCGAGCCTCCCTCAGATTCTCACACCTTAGCACACCTTACACTTAGGTCCTATGCTGGCGTGATAAGGGGCTATGTAAGGAGACCGTAACTTCCTTTTCTAATCCTTTGTTTTAAATAAAAATTGGGATTTCTTCTTATGATGAAGTTTATGAATTTTCAAATGACCGGATAAATATTGTATGCATATTTTTGATGAATTTTAAAAAAAGGATATTTTAAGAAATTGTTGTGTAAACCTTAAATAATTAAAAATGTGTAATGATTTTCGAAAAATGGTCTTCCATAATTATGTTTAGTACGAAATTTAGAGTCTAATAAGATCAACTTAATTTTTGATGAATAGTAAATTATGAATAGTGATTTTATGATTAGGATTAGTAATGTGTCCAAATGGATTAGTAATCTCACTTAAATAAAGTATTAATATAATCTAGGCACCTTGATTATGTAATGTGATTCAATAAAATGGTTAAATAACGGTTTCATAAATTATTATTCAAGTATTAGTTTTTTCAGGTGAATAGTGTTTTTTAATTAAAAATTTAATTAAAAATATTTAGAAAATTATTTTTATAAAACAAATTTCATTTTTTAACTCAGAGCACTGATATTATGCTATGGTAATTTTTGGGGTTTTTTCTGAAAAAAATGAATTTTTGATGAATAGTGTTTTTATTTAAAAATTAAATTAAAAATATTTAGAAAATTATTTTTATAAAATGGAGTTCATATTTATAATCAGACAGTTGATATTTGGTTAAGGTGTAATTTTGGGATTATTCTGAAAAAGTTGAATTTTCGTTGAATAGTGAAAATACAGTTTTTAAGTTACGGGTGTTTAATGACATCATTAAATGATGTATTAAGTTTGTAATAAATATGTTCAAATTATGAATAGTGAGATAAGGTATGAGGTGTCCCAGGTGGCCAATACCATGGGCAAATACCATGGGCAAGCCCATGGTTTTGCCAAAACCACTACTGAGGTGTCCCTTTGCCATTAATGCCATGTCCCCTCACTTTCCCTATAAATACCAAGCCATACTCTCATCCATTCGACTCCCCACTCTCCCCCAACAATGTTCTGGTCTCATTACCTCCCAATGAGTCCTCCTATGGTGCCCCCAAGCCCTCAAGGTCCCATCCTTTGAGTTTTAAGAGTTATGTTTTAAGGTAAGGGATCTGATCTCTCTCTTTCTTTTCAAGAATTCTCTTTTATGTCATTTCTTTTATGCTCCCTTTTCTTATGTTAGGGGATGTTATTTTATTCTCCTCTTACTGAACTTTTCATGTTCATATAATTAGAGATCCCCTCTTACTCTCATTATTTCGTTTTATGATGTTTTATGTGGCGCCGTTAGGCTGCCGAAATTTTTGTAACAGATTCTTTCTCCATTCTCATTTTTCAAGATCTATTTTCATGTAAAGTATTTCAAGTTCCTTTTTATTATGTTGGGGTATGATCTCTAAATTTATCATACTGATCTTTTATGATCATATTATGAGAGACCCCATTTGATCTCTTAAATTCAGAACTTTGATGTTTTAAGTGGCGCCGTTAGGCTGCCGAATTTTTTAGGGGATTCTTTCACCCTTCTCATTCTTTTCAAAGTTCTACTTTCATGTCAAGTCTTTCAAGTTCCTTTTGTTATGTTGGGGTATGATCTCTATATCTATCATACTGTACTCTTATGTTCATATGATTAGAGACCCCATTTGATCTCTTCAATTCAGTATTTTGAAGTTTTAAGTGGTGTCGTTAGGCTGCCGAACTTTCATAAGAGAAATCTAATTTTTTTATTCCTTCCATGTTTTTCATTTCAAATGGTATGTCCTTGAAATTTCATTACCATGATCATGTGTCCTTCTCATTCTGTCCATATACTGTTTTATGGGTCATTTATGAATGTTTGACCCATTTTCCATCTCTTTTTAATGTCTTCTAAAACCTCGTAACATAGCCGTTATGCTACAGAATTTCTGTCTCAAAATGCCTCTCTCTTTTTCTAAAGTTATTTTATATTTTTAAGTGAATACTCAAAGCTCTTTCTTCTAAAGGTTTATTCACATATATACCAAAATGTTCTATTTTAAATTCAGGGATTTACATACATGAGACCCACCTTCCTTTTCTGTGGGTTTTAAGGTGACGTAAAGATCATGTCCTTAAAGCAGTTTTTAAAACGTTATGATTACGAAATGAAACCCATTTATTTTGTGCTATATGGGTTCTTTATGAAATGTTTGATGATGATATATGTGGATCACATGATAATAATGGAAAATTTAAGGGTGCACCCTGATAGCGCTCCAATGCATTGGGTAATGATGTAACCACTATAGATTACAATTTTCACGATACCTTGTTGAATAACCTTGGTAATTTTCAAATGACACCTTGGGGATGGACCATGGTGATATGTTCATGATTTTCTATGTTAAATGATGTAGCCACATTTTAAAGTTATGAAAAATGTTATTTTTATTATGATATGCCTCCTTATTTCATTCTCATGCCTTAAAGTTCTTTTTCATGACCTTATTGAAGTATCTCAAGTTCACATGTAAAATGTTTCTCTTGTTTTCCTTACTGGGATTTTTGCTCACCCTTTCTTTTGATGTATGCTCCTAGGTTATGTGATGCAGTAATGAACCTAGGATGAACATGAGGAGAAGTATTTCAAGTGTTTTAGAAGAATGTTTTACGTTTTCATGTTTAAAGTTCCTGGTTTCCAAGACACTAAACCTTAAAGATCCTCGGTTTTGTAAAATGTAATGAAAGTTTATATGATAAAGAGTCGGGATGCTATATCCAAGTAGCCTGCTGAGGTACTCTCCATTCGAGTACCGCGGGTCTGCACTATCACACAGGTAGTGTTCCAACCGCCATGGGTCTTCACCTCAGAAAGTAGTGCTCCGTCCACTGGGCTAGTCGACTCACTCCAAGTCGAGTAGGTCAAGCAGCCGTCAGGTCTCAGTCGGCTACACGGTCTTCGTACTCCGCACGCTCGTCTCTAGGAGGGTCCGCTCCACGAGCTACAGGTAGATACTCCTTGTATCTCAAAGTCGCACGAAGAATTATCTCGAAGGACCGCCTCGTCATAGGGGTCTCAACGCAACAAACGGCGCGTCAATCAGACGCTCGGTCTGTGAGTTACTAGCCTTTTCGTCCTAGGGGCCCGGTTGGTTTCGTATGCGAGCCAACCCGGCCGTAACTCAAAAGTACCCCGAACTCTCATAGGGTATGCTCATAGGGACCGTTTCTCAACGTGATCACCAACTCCACTGATGGTTCGTCAAACGGACGTCTGGTCTAAAAGATATCAGCTTTTTCGTTCCAGGGGCCCGGTTGGATTTCGGGTACAATCCAACCCGACCGTATCTCAACTGCATTCAAAACTCGAGCGAATTATGCCAAAATTTCCGTCTCAACATGAGGAAAACAATGAGACATAGGGCGCGTCAATCGGACGCTCGGTCTGTGAGTTATTGGCTTTCTCGTTCCAGGGGCCCGGTTGGTTTCATGAGCGAACCAACCCGACCGCACTCCGACGGCATCCAAACCTCGAGCGGAGTAAGCCAAAATATCTATCTCACTTAGAGGAAACCATCAAAGTCAACGGCACGTCAATCGGACATCCGGAGCTCAAGATAGGAGTGTTTCCGCTTCGAGGGCCCGGTTGGTTTCACGTACGAACCAACCCGGCCGAACCCAAAGTATTTCGAAACCTTGAGTGCGATATACTAAAACGACTGTCTCGATCCAAGGATCATGTTGCCCCTGACGGCGAGTCATTTGGAGGCCCGTAGCCCATGTTATGGTCTTTTGTCCAAAAGTGGTCCGATAACGGGGGTCTGGGCCCTGGCCGACCCGGCCCGACCCCCCCTGGGTCGGCCGAACGGGGCCGACCCGAACCGGGTCGACCCGACGTGGGTCCTACTCGGCTGGGCCCGGCCCGGTCCGGCACTGTCCGGCTTGGTCCGGTCCGACCGGCCGGCCGCGGCTCGCCCACCGTGGCTGAGCCAAAACGTGGAGCGGGGTGTCCCCCGCTCGCCGCTGATTGAGGCTGGCGGCGAACCGCTGGCCGCCTCCCTTCCGGTCGCCGGCGCCGCCACACCGGCGTGGCGCGCCGCCGCCGCCTTCCGCGGACCACCGGACGCGCTCCAGTGGTCCGTTTCTCCTGTCGTCTTCGCCTATGGTCCTCCTGGGACCCGACCATCACTACGGAGGCCTCAAAATTACCTTGCGGCCTTGTTTTTCATCACCCGTAAATCCGCACGTCAAAAACGAAATGCTCCATCTTCGCGGTTCTCCGGCGCGTTGAGTTGGTGTCGTGCCCCTTCGCCACGGCCCGACTCCGTCAGCGGATGTCTTCTGTTTTCTTCGACGCGGCGCGACGGCGTCACGTCCTTGAATTCCTTTCCACGGCGCGGCGCGACGGCGCTGCGCATATCTACCGCATGAGACCGCATGGTGCGACGACACCACGCTTCCTCGTACCAACCACAAAGAAAAAAGGGAGGAGGGTCGGCCGTGTTCGTGCGGTCCGGCCCCCCCTCAAGTTATTCGTTATCATTTGGATTCAAACCACAAAGTTCAAATTCGATAACAAAAGTTTTTTTTAACCATGAAGATCATCAACTCGGAAATCTCGAACAAATATAAATAATTGAATACAAACCCCTACTTTGGGTATAAGCCGATCGGAAGGAGGCGTCATCGTTCGAGGTTCGTCGCGGTATGGCATCGCGAGGATGACGACGTCGAAGGGGGACATCGGCATTTGTCCGACTCGAGGGAAGGCGAAGCTGTCGTCGCTTGCTACCCGATTCCGCTTCCGAGCATGTTCGTCAATCCTTTGAAAATGAAGGGGAAGAAGAAGATCTGTTGAAGAGTCTCGTCGCGGAAGGGGAGAAATTCCGTGGAAGGAAAGCGAGCGTTTTTTCGTCAGAGGTGTCGCGTTCTTCGTTCGCGAAGATAAGCTTCTTCCCAAGTGTTGGGCGTCGCGGTATTTTACTAGTGCTCCGTCACTTGGTGAAGCCGTCCCCAAACCCTCTCCCAAGATCCCTATATATAGGAGAGGGGGAGAGGTATGTAACCATTGTGGTTACATAACTTTTTTTTTAAAAAAAGGGGGGTGAAATAAATTTCATTGACGCAATTTATGAGGTCCGTTGGCACCACTTAAGAGGGGAAGGTGCCAAAGAGTTTCTCCCCATTTAATGGGGAGTTGAGGAATTAAGAGGCTCCCCCTCATTAATGAGGGAGAGTTGAGAGGTTTCCTCTACTCTCATTAATAGGGGGGTTAAGCCCCATGTGGTCCCTACCATAATAAACCACAAACGGGAGGTTTAGTTCGGGTGGGCCCCACCACCATAACCTCTCAAGGGAGGTTAAGGTGTGGTGGCCCCACCTCTACCCTCCATGAGGAGGTTTCAACCACCACACTCCCAATGGCAGCTAAAATAAAATAAAGTGCATGACATGTTATTTAATTATTACTCTTATTTAAAGAAAACCCAAAAACTAACTTCCACTCTCGATTAAACACAACTACGGCAAATGTCTCTTAAAGAAAATACCGGCATTGCAAGTTCATTGGTGCCCACGGAATTCGATTCCGAGCACCGTTTCAAAAGTTAGAAAAAACCCGCTCGTTCGTTCACTGAACATACCTGAGCCAAAATTCGGAAATTGATTCCGGGCACACTGACCCTCGGAATCAGGTTCCGTCAGAAACCGCGTTCTTGTAAAATCCCAAAGAAATTTTAGAAAAAATTTACCTTGAATTTTACGGGTCTTTACATTACTCCCACCTCAGGGATTTACGTCCTCGTAAAGCTTTAACAAAAACTACGGTTACAAAAGCAGTACAGAGCACGCATCTGAGTCTTCCTCTCCCATGTGCTTACCCGGAGGGTTCCGTACTGCCAGAGAAAGTGCACCCGAGGAATCGATCGTCCTCGTAAGATCCTCTCATGTCGATCCTTGATCCCCAATGGAACCTCCATGAAAGACACTCCATCGCCATCGTCTAGCTCCTCATGGTCGATGATATGCGAAGGGTTGAGCACGTATCTCTTCAGTTGAGATACGTGGAAGTCGTCGTGCACCTGGTGCAACTGAGGTTGATGGGTCAAGCGGTAAACCACCTCGCCTACCCAACTGTGGATCTGGAAAGGTTCGTTGAACCTCATAGTTTACTTGCCTCCTTGGACACAACTCCGTAAACTTCACCGAGGTGAGACCCGTATAAGGACATGATCGTCATCCTCGAACTCTACAGGTCTCCAATTCCTGTTAGAACTGAAACTCAAAAGACTACTTCCACGAGGGTATGGTTGACTGACTCAAGAGTGATCGATCGCACCCTCCTGTGAAAGAGTTTATTCCGTGCTGCCTGGGGTATCCTTCTCACCGACCAAGGAAACCCCATCCCGACATTTTCCTAAAACCGTCAATTTGAGTATGAACAGTTATTGCCCATTCCATACTCAAACTAACATCGTAAAGCCTCAATGATGCCACCAAGAGATTCCAACTGGAACTCTCGCCTTGAGAGTATAACCACACTGTCGGCGTAAGTGTGATTATCGAGTCTCCTCCCAAGGTATCTCCAGACGTGAGGGTCAAGTCCACAGCTTACTGAAAACTCTAGGTCTGGGACAAGATTTTTGAAAGCGATGAATGATTCATATCGACGTCTGTTACTACATCATCTAGTAGTGGACACAGACTGTCCCTTGAATCATTTTTAGAGCCATTGGGTCACACTCCTTGACCTCATGCAGCCACACTCTTCCTCCGACCTCCAGCTCCCTGAGCCTGGCAGGGATAACTAAGGCAGGTGGTTGTAGCATGTTAAGATGTACACCACCTCATACTGCCCTCCTAGCTCTGCCTCCACGTATGCTTCTTCAAAGACTCATCTATCCTTAAATCTTCCACTTTTTGAAACATTTAACACGCCTGAGTCTCTAAGACTGGCACCGATTTCCTTTTTCTTACTACATTGTGCAGTCTTCATCTGCTCTTGGATGACCTGGACCATCTTTTGTCTCACAAGAGCTGCTATGATTTCTTCTTTTCCGATAAGAGAAATCCGGTCTCATCCCTTGGATGAACCACATTCGTTTCCTAATACAGTCAATCCCAACATGAATGATGCATTCATGCCATGGATGACGTCGTAAGGCCTCGACGTAACTACCAAGAGATCCAACTGTCACTCTCGCCTCCAAGGGTCGAGTCACACTGTCAGCATCAGTGTGAGGTCACTGGGTCTCCTACAGTAGAAATCTCGAAAGTGAGGGTCAAGTCAAGAGTTTTAACTGGGACCACTCAGTATCAATCAAACAAAAGGAGAGAAAAGAAAACAAAGATAAGTGTCTTTTTATTATTTCAGCTCATAATACAAAGACACAAATACAACAACAACATGGAAGTAGAAGTACAAAGGATGTATCCACTAGTTCCTCTCCTGTCCACATGCTCCTGGAGCTCTACTAACTTGTCCACTACTCGGCTGTTGCTCAAGAAATCGTCACTGTTTCTGCCTCGATGGCTCCTCCAACGCCTGCGGATCAACTGTACGAGGAGTCGGGCAGTCACGTTCCAGGTGACCCTTTTCGCCGCAGGAGTAACACAGCCTGTTTCTGGCACGCCTGGCTCTGAACCCGCCCCGGGTGCCCCGCTCCACCGGTCCTAAAACCTGAGATCGGCCAACTGCTGGTCTGGTCCTCCTGGACCTCTGCATCATCTGTCTACTACCCACAGATGACTCGGCTACTGATCGAAAATCCTGCGGCAAAGGCAGAAGTTCATGTACACACTCGGGGTGTAGAGCTACTAGAACAAACTCCGCCCTGAAGAAGGTCTTGAAGTCTTCCCATGTGAAGGCCATCCCGTCTCAAAATTGGAACAAGTGGCTCCACCACCTGCCTGCTGCTGCCTGAAGAAGGTTGGCAGCAAAGATCACCACGAGGTCTTCCGGCATCCCCACTAGCCTGAAGACTCTCACCACAGCCTCCAGCCAATCCTCAGCCGCCTGCGAGTCCGTCTCTCCCCAGAACCTGGGTGGCCTCTGGCGCTGGAACTCGTGCAGTGCACTCAAGTGGCGTGCGTGGCCTACTACTGGGACTGGTGGCATTGGTGGTCCAACGTATGGTAGTACCGCTGGTGCCTCCACTGGTGCCTCAACTACAAGAGGGCCTTGTACCAAAGCCTCGTCTCTCGACAAGCTGTCAGTACACACGTCCCTATTGGCTCTAGCTGGTCATCCGTGAAAAGGCATCCTGAAAGAAAAATCATGAGACGGTCAAATGTTTATACCTGGTGAGCTGACCTGGTTTGAGCTGATATTTAAAAACTTCTGGTAACACACACGCAATCAGTGTTTTCGTGCACACAGTCAGAAATCAGTTGTCAGGGTCCTGGTGTATTGATACGGGGGCCACCCGCACCAACACTGGACTCCCTGAACTGAAGACCACACTCCGTACCCTTAACACTATTGCTTCACACAAAGAAAATATCAGAGTTATATGTTCTGCGGTAGAACCGACTCCTCTGATACCAATTTTTCACGACCCGTCCTCGGGGCCCGTGCCATGACTACCCCAAGCATGCCTTCCATAGGCCAGGGGCTGGTGACTAGTACCAAAGGCGTAAACCCCGATAACTGTGAAGGCATTTCCTTTATAAAAGAAAACAAGCACCACAGAGTAAGCAAGCGAAAAAAGTAAAATCTAAGTACAAGAGAATTGCTGAAAAGTAAATGGGCTAGAATACAAACCCAAAAAAAAGTACAACTACAACTGAACGAATGTACAATAGAAAAAGGCAACCGCTGGAAGAAGGAAGCAGCTCCTGGGTCGTCCTCCTCGGATCCTACCTGAAGGGTAGGTACAGATAGCGCTGCTCCTAGATCGTCCGCTACGGATCCTACCTGATGGGTAGGTACAGATAGCCTCCTCAACGCTCTCTCTCGTCAACCACCTCCATGTTTCGTCTCGCCGTGAAGTCCTCCTCCAGATACTGACTCGTCGTGTGGTCCACCTCAGGGTACCGTCCAGTCCTCGAACACTCGGCCTCTATCAGTACTGCCCGTCGTCTGCAACCAACACAACGAGGTGCGGGCATAGCCCGTGCATGGGTGATTATAACGATACTTAGTAGGGACCCCGAGACCCTCAAGGTCTCTCTAAAACCAACAAGGATAACCAAAAAGAAGATCTCAACAGATAACCTCTACTTAGGTATATGCCCATACATATACCTAAGTTATCAAGTAACCCATCTCAATCATGAGGAAACACAAGGATCATGAAATAAACGGATAACCACTACCCAGGTATATGCCCATACATATACCTAAGTTATCAAGTGACCCATCTCAATCATGAGGTAAACACAAAGGTCAAAAGTCTCAGCTCAAACCAGGATTTTCATTATCGAAACCGTAACTGCTGAAGAGCTCCGTCTCTGGAGTGTTCAGTGGTCCTGTCATGACTCCGAGGTACTGCTCACTAACCTAAGACTGCTGAGTTACTCCTCCTGTCGAGTACCGCGGGTCAGCCACCCAAACACAGTAGTGCTTCCCGTCGGGGTATGTCACCCGAACACAGTAGTGCACACCCCCATGTAGCCTACTGAGGTACTCTTCGGGCGAGTACTGCGGGTCTGCACTGTCACACATGTAGTGCTCCGTCCGTCATGGGTCTGCACCTCAGAAAGTAGTGCTCCGTCCACTGAGCTAGTCGACTCACTCCAAGTCGAGTCGGTCAAGCAGTCGTCAGGTCTCAATCGGCTACACGGTCTCCGTACTCCGCATGATTGTCTCTGGGAGGGTCCGCTCCACAAGCTACAGGTCGATACTCCAAGTATCTCAATGTCCCACGAAGAAGTATCTCAAAGGACCGCCTCGTCATAGGGGTCTCAATGCAACAGACGACGCATCAATCGGACGCCCGGTCTGTGAGTTACTAGCCTTTTCGTCCCAGGGGCCTGGTTGGTTTCATGTGTGAACCAACCCGGCCGTAACTCAAAAGTACCCCTAAATCTCATAGGGTATGCTCATAGGGACCGTTTCTCAATGTGATCACCAACGCCGCTGACGGTTCGTCAAACGGACGTCTGGTCTGAAAGATATCAGCATTTCCGTTTCCAGGGGCCCGGTTGGATTTCGGGTACAATCCAACCCAGCTGTATCTCAACTGCATCCAAAACTCGGGAAAAGTATGCCAAACGATCCATCTCAACAAGAGGAAAACAATGAGACAGACGGCGCGTCAATCGGACGCCCGGTCTGTGAGTTATTGACTTTCTCGTTCTAGGGGCCCGGTTGGTTTCATGAGCGAACCAACCCAACCGCACACCGACGGCATCCAAACCTCGAGCGGAGTAAGCCAAAATATCTGTCTCACTTATAGGAAACCATCAAAGTCGATGGCACGTCAATCAGACGTCCGGAGCTCAAAATACGAGCGTTTCCGCTCCGAGGGCCCGGTTGGTTTTGCGTACGATCCAACCCGGCCGAATCCAATGTATTCCAAAACCTTGTGTGCGATATACCGAAATGACCGACTCGATCCAAGAATCGTGTTGCCACTGACTGCGAGTCGTTTGGAGGCTCGTAGCTCATGTTACAGGCTTTTGACCGAAAGTGGTCCGAAAACGGGGGTCTGGGCCCGGGCCGACCCGGCCCGACCCCCCTGGGTCGGCCGAACCGGGTCGACCAGACCCGGGTCCGACCCGGCGAGGCCTGGCCCGACTTGGCCCGGTTCAGTTCGGACCAGCTCGGTCTGGTCCGACCAGCCGGACGCGGCTTGACCAGTGTGTCCGAGCAGAAACGCGGAGCGCGGTGTCCCCTGCTCGCCGCTGATTGAGGCTGGCGGCGAACCGCCGGCCGCCTCCCTTCCAGGGGCGCGCCGCAGCCGCCGGTCGCCGGCACCGCCGCGCCGGCGGGGCGCGCCGCCGCCGCCTTTCGTGGACCACTGGACGCGCTCCGGTGGTCCGTTTCTCTTGCTGTCTTTGCCTATGGTCCTCCCGGGACCCGACCTTCACTACGGAGGCCTCAAAATTACCTTGCGGCCTCGTTTGACTTCGCCCATCAATCCACACGTCAAAAACGAAATGCGTCGTCTTCGTGGTTCTCCGGCGCGGTGCGTTGGCGCCGCGCCCCTTCGTCGCGGCCCGAATCCGTCCGCGGTTGTCTTCGGTTTTCTTCAATGCGGCGTGACGACGTCACGTCCTTGAATTCCTTTCCACGGCGCGGCGCGACGGCACTGCGCATATCTACCGCATGAAACTGCGTGGTGCAACGGCACCATGATTCCTCGTACCAACCACAAAGAAAAAATGGAGGCGGTTCGGCCGTGTTCGTGCGGTCTGGCCCCCCCTCACGTTATTCATTATCAGTTGGTTTCAAACAAAAAAGTTCAAATTCGATAACAAAAGTTTTTCTTAACCACGAAGATCATCAAGTTGGAAATCTCAAACAAATATAAATAATTGAATACAAACCCCTACTTTGGGTATAAGCCGATCAGAAGGAGGCATCGTCGTTCGAGGTTCGTCGCGGTATGGCGTCGAGAGGATGACGACGTCGAAGGGGGACGTCGGCGTTCGTCCGACTCGAGGGAAGGCGAAGCCGTCGTCGTTTGCTACCCGATTCCGCTTTCGAGCTTGTTCGTCGATCCGTGGACGATGAAGGGGAAGAAGAAGATCCATTGAAGAGTCTCGCCGTGGAAGGGGAGAAATTCCATGGAAGGAAAACGAGCATTCTTCGTCAGAGGTGGCGCGTTCTTCATTCACGAAGATAAGCTTCTTCCCAAGTGTTGGGTGTTGCTGTATTTTACCAGTGCTCCGTCGCTTGGTGAAGCCGTCCCCAAACCCTCTCCCAAGATCCCTATATATAGGGGAGGGGGAGAGGTATGTAACCATTGTGGTTACATAACTTTTTTTAAAAAAAGGGGGGTGAAATAAATTGCTTTGACACAATTTATGAGGTCCGTTGGCACCACTTAAGAGGGGAGGGTGCCAAGGAGTTTCTCCCCATTTAATGGGGAGTTGAGGAATTAAGAGGCTCCCCCTCATTAATGAGGGAGAGTTGAGAGGTTTCCTCTCCTCCCATTAATAGGGGGTTAATCCCCGTGTGGTCCCTACCATAATAAACCACCCACGGGAGGTTTAGTTCGGGTGGGCCCCACCACCATAACCTCTCAAGGGAGGTTAAGGTGTGGTGGCCCCACCTCCAACCTCCATGAGGAGGTTTCACCCACCACACTCCCAATGACGGCTGAAATAAAATAAAGTGCATGACATGTTATTTTATTATTACTCTTATTTAAAGAAAACCCAAAAACTAACTTCCTCTCTCGATTAAACGCAACTGCGGAAAAAGTATCTTTAAGCAAATACCGGCGTTGTGAGTTCATCGGTGCCCTAAAAATTCGATTCTGAGCACCAGTTAAAAATTTAGAAAACCCCGCTCGTTCGTTCACTGAACTTCCCCGAGCCAAACTTCAGAAATTGATTCCGGGCACACCGCGCCTCAGAATCAGGTGCCGTCAGAAACCGTGTTCTTGTAAAATCCAAAAGAAAATTTAGAAAAAATTTCCCTTGAATTTTAAGGGTCTTTACATACACCTCTACTTTGATTGGAGATGTTGTGAGTAGGAAGAGATCAATGGAGGCTATGGTTATAGATTCTACAATGGATTATGAGTACATAGTGACTTCTAAGGTAGATATAGAATAATTATGGATGTGAAACTTTTTCAAAGATATTGATATTGTAATTGACAATAACTACCCTCTCACACTCTATTTTTATAATACTATAGTGGTGGATTTCACTTAATATCCAATGCCACATTAGTATAAAAAGTACACACATTGAAAGTATCATCTATTATGTGATTTTTCTCAAACAGGTGATATTGTAGTGACCATTATTTCCACATAAGACATTGTAAAAGACCCCTTGAATAAATCTTTTACATATAAGAAACATGATTATCATGTGATGTCGAGTAGACTGAGTGTCCTACACAGTCGGCTCTAGAAAAAGGGTGAGTTTTTTAGAGTTAGTTTCCTATGGACAAATGATTTTACATTAATTAAATTTATATTCAATATATTGAATAGTTACATAGAATTTATTTACACATTCTTTATTATTCATCATGTATTTAATGTAGTAATTTCTTAGAGTATTTATCACATTGATAATGTAATAATTGTTCCCTAATATGATGAGGAACATGAAGTAGTATGAAAATATTATTAATATTTATCTATGATTGGATAACATACTATGATGGGACACATATTATTTATACCATTAAGTGGAATTACTCATTAGAGGATAAGGCTTACTATCCTGATGTTCAGACTTGGTCATCTCTAATATGGGATATTATTAAAATAGTCCCACCAGTATAAATTCTACATGTTTTTGTGTCATCATATATTCCTATATATGATAATTTTTAATGGACCTTATAATTTTATGATTATCATCGATTCATTTCATGACCTGTTCACTTAGATTTAATAACAAAAATCTAACACCATATGTTTTTTGGAAATAGTGTACATTGGGTGAGTCATGATTGACCTGTAATAAATGGATAAGTTGAGGAAGCATTTGTCCCTTCCATATTTATAAGATTTGATATTATTTACCTTTAATTCTAATGTAACTATTGCCTAAATTTAATGTACATGGTGTAATGATGTGTATATCCCAGTTATTCAGAGAAAGGCATATTGAGAAAACAGTTTGATGAATCCATTGTCAAACCTTCTTGATAATATATTATAACAATTGGAATATATTTCATAGTGAAAATTAATATATGGTTATTGATGTTGTGATATTAAGTTATTTCTCTGGGGTGCCTTGGCCCGTTGCATGATAGTAATATTGTACATTAAGAAAGCCTACCTAATTACATTGAGAACAATTCCTTGAGGGTCACACACTATGTGTTTCAAATAAAATTAATTAAAATATATTTGAATTTAATTAATACAAAAATATTATTCCCATGACTTAGGAATCATTTTACTCTTGTTATATTGATCACATACATTTAATAAATATTTATTAACTAGAATGAAAATGAAAAAATAATTATTTATATTTTTTAATGTATAATAAATATTATTTTTCTATTATATGAGCGAAATATTTATTAATTATTTAAAAATTTATTCTGGTGTTCAATAAATACCATGTATTTTGAATGGATCAAGTACATGTCTAGTGATAAATAATTATTTACAAGATGTTAAATGTTATTTATCAATTTTCACAAGTTACCACATGAAAAAATATTATTATGTTGAATGGGGTTTCATTAAAGGTAATATTATTATTTGATGGTCACAATTCAATAAAATTATTATTTAAACCAATCCCTATCTCTATAAATTGATAGTTATGTTTATTGTGTGGAGTATTGGTGTGAAATAAAAAAAATAGAGAAATGTTGTGCACAACTATTCTTTATTATTCCCTCCTTCTCTTTCACTCTAATGAATAATAAACATAAAAGATATTTCTTTATTATTGAAGAATGAGTGACCAGGAATGAACAACTCATGACATTTGATTTTCCATGTAATCACTTGAAGATCGATTTGTGTTTCTCAAAGATCATAGAATCACGTTTGGATCACTTCTAGATTGATTCATTCCATGGACCCTCATTGTACAATGAAGGTAATCCAAAAATTATTTTTGGATGATCAAAATACCCCAATGAAGAAAATTCCATACCCAACTATTCATTTCTTGAAATATTAAATAAATTAATTATAAATTTGACATGTTATGTCCTTGATCATGGTTTTGGGAAACGATAATTAAATGATATTTTAATATATCACCCATCATCGCAAGCTTCCACTGTTCCTAGAAAAAAATCAATCATTGATGACTAATGAAATTCTGATGGAAAATGAGGATATGGATGGGTACAGAATTATGTATCACCACCTGGATATCTATCAATAGAAGGAGGGACAATAGAGATACCAGATCTATAATGCTTCGTTTACAACTATGCTTGGAGTTTATTTATCAGTTTGGACTCAAGTATTCAATGTTATTGGCTACATTAAACAATTAAACATCATAGGGATTAAATTCCCAGATTTCATTCACACAAATCTCATACATTCCTCACTACCAAATTCCATATCTAGTTTTATTATAAATTATAATATGAGTAATAATGAGAATATTATTTCAAAACTAATTACTCTAATTGGACAAGTGGAGAAGGATATAGAGAATGAAAAACCCACAATACTTATAGAGATTAATAAAAGGAAGAACGTGGTAAAGGATCCCAAGACTCACAAAAAGTATAATGATCTCAGACATCTACCTTATAACAAGTGTAAGATCTATAGGTAGGAAAAGGAAAAATATGTATTATGTTTTTCATGTGGCATGAATGACCACTAAAAGTGGAACTACTCCATGAAGAAATGGGAAGATAAAGGGGTTCTATTTATTGAATGTAATATTTCAATATAAACACAATGGTTCTTTGATACATCTTTTGGTTCTCACATATGTATCCAAATGTAGGAACCAAGTAGATTTCAAAATAAAATATATTGGAGAGGTGTATTTGTGAGCTAATGATGGTGTGAGGATGGATTCATGAGTCATTTAAGTCTACCACATTTCATTTATAATGGGAATAAAATTGGTTTTAGGATATTTTTATTCAATACAAATTATTACCTATAATATAATTTTTGTTTCCTTCTTAGATACAAAAGGTTTTATATTCTTGTTTGGAAATAAAATTATTTTACTTGATAAATACAATATATGTTATTTTATGATACAATTACATAATGGTCATCATATATTAAATTAGAAAATCAAAGTATTTAAAATAGATAAGGAATCATGTTTACATGACTCATATAATACCCTTCTATGGAATTAACTTCTTGGTCATTTAAATGAGATTAATTTTACACATCTATATCATGATGGTTCTTTAGAATCATTTAATATAAAACCACTTGAAATATGTCATGATTTTTTACAAGGGAAAAAGACAAAATGCCATTTGGTGGAATGGTTGAAGGGGACATAGAGCATCTAGGACTGGTACACACTGATGTGTGTGGACCATTTCTAGTAGAAGCTAGAGGAGGTTATTAATACTTATTAATATTTATTGATGACTGGAGTAGATATGGATATATCTACTTAATGTGTTATAACTCTGATTCCTCTAATAAATTCAACGACTTTAAGAATGTAGTAGAGAATAAACCTGGAAAGAAGATAAAGAAGATTTTATCAGATTGAGTTGGTGAGTATCTTTACCCAGAGTTAATCAAATTTAAATGGTAGATTGAGATTCTATATCAACTAACTAAATATGACACACCATAGTTTAATGTTGTTATTGAATGAGGAACCATAACTTGTTAGACATGGTAAGGTAAATTATGAGTCATGTAGAGAGTACATTATCTTTTTGAGTATATGGATTACAAAATCATGCGTACACACTAAACCGAGTATGAAACAATGTTGAAAATATAATTTCCTTTAAGTTATTTAGTGGAAAGGAACTTTTTGTCCATGAATATGCATGAGGTTTTGAGATATTTTTTATAGCCTTCCCATGTAAAAATTATCACCACTTAGAGTAATGTGTTTCTTTATAAGGAAATATAATTAAATAATGGGATACTACATATAAATCATGTTAGAAAAAAAGTGACTATCACTAGAAATGTTTTATTTGTAGAGAGGGTGTGCATCATCAAAAAGGATAGTGGGAGAAAGATTGACATCAATGAAGTTGTGGTAAATGATACACAGGGGGTTAGTACAAGAATAGATTCTAATGGAATTCATTGAAGAAGTAGTTCCCAATACCCATATACTATATATGAATGTGAAAGATGAAATAGAACCATAGAGATATGATTTTCTAGTCCCAGAAGATAGTGACTCCTAATTAGTTGAAAATGATAAATCTATCTCCTACAAAGAGGTAGTAAAGATATCAGAACCTACAAGACGGAAAGAATACTTTATTTTTTAAATGGATTCCATGTATCATTACAAAGTATTGGTTTTGGTTGATGCAACAGTTGATGTAAAGACCATAGGGTGGAAAAGGGTATAAAAGAGAAAACCAAACATAGAAGGTAAGTTAAATTTATATAAACAAAGGCTAGGGGATAAAGTGTTTAAAAAAACAATGAAATTGAATATGATGAAAACATTTCAACAATTTTTATGTTTAAATATTTTAGAATTATACTTGATATAAAACATTACCATGATGTTGAAATTTGGCAGATGTATGTCCAAACAGTTTCCCATAATGGGAACCTTTATAAGAATTCTACATGACACAACCAGGAGGGTTTGTTACTAAAAGTGATTCCAAAAGTATATGAAAGTTATATAGATCCATTTATTGATTAAATAAATCTTCTAGGTCTTGTAAATTTTGATTTGATAAAGATATAAAATAACTTCATTTCATTATGAATAAATGTGATCCATGTGTCTACAAGAGGTTTAGTGGGATTATGGTTGTTATCCTAGTAGTATATGTTGTGACATATTACATATTTGAAATGATATACCTGTCTTACAATC
The DNA here is from genome assembly GCA_963277665.1 of Viscum album. Lineage (NCBI taxonomy): Eukaryota > Viridiplantae > Streptophyta > Magnoliopsida > Santalales > Viscaceae > Viscum > Viscum album. The sequence goes on along the minus strand of OY728161.1, from coordinate 1,539,987,421 downwards.
CATTAAGAATTGGTTAAGTATGTGTCTCTACATGAATGAATTAGGATAAAAATCCTATATTCTAGGGATTAGGACGTTTCAAAATAGATCCAAGAGGAATCATGGACTATGTTAGAGTGTATAAATTGACCAGATACTTATGAGATTTGTAATAGAACAATATAATATGGGATTGGTCCTGGTGTTACATGGTATACATATTTCAAAGAAATTGTGACCTCAGTCACAAAAGGATAAAAGGATAATGAGTAAGATCACATATGCTACAATTATAGGATCAATAACGTATTTTGTGTCGTTTACTAAACTTTATGTTTTTCATCCATTGATCTCGGTAGGCATATATCAAACTGATCTATGAGAACAACATTGGTGTGTTGTTAAGGCTATCATTAGTTCTCTATGAATAAATAAGGATATTTTCATGTTTTACATAGTAGATGAGAATCTACAAATAATGATTTATAATAATTATTGTTTTCAAACATTTGAAAATGATCTGAAGTCATTGATAGGATATATTTCCAGTCACAATAGAGGAATTGTGATAAGAAATTGTTTACAGAAGATAGTTGTTGTTGATTATACATCATATTTTATGTATATATTAGTTCTGATACAGTGATGGAATCCATTTGGATACGAATTTGTTTCTAGGAGATTGATATGGTACCTAATAGTAAATTCTTTATCCCATTATATTGTGATAATACTATAGTGGGGGATCTTGAAAATTATCTAAGGTGGCACCAATGATCAAAAAAATATAATCTATATATAGACCCTATTGAAGGACTTTTAACAAGGGGTGATGTTGTAATAAGAAAAGTTACCATAGAAGAAAACACAATGGGACCCTTGAATAAATTCATATCTCAGAAGTAGCATGATCATCAAGTGGGAGATAATAGACAGAAGGTTATTAGCAGTTGGACCTAGTGAAATAGAGAGTCTATTAGATATAGTTCCATATAACCAATTTCTATGTACTTTATGATAACATATATTAATTTATTTTAATATAAATAAAGTCATTATCACATCATGACTGTTCATCGATATATAATAGTATGTGATAATGTCCAAAGGGTAGTTGTTGCACAAATAACCATAGCAGTTCCCTGCTATGATGAGAACTCTAAAGTTCAATGAAAATATTCAAAAACATATATGCTCTATAGAAAAATGAAATAAATAGAGGTATGAAAATGATACCGACTTTCACAGGGGAAAAATAATTGGACTTTGGGGATCCATCTCATGGTGTACACACTTGGTATTATCCATTGTAGGATATTAAGAGAACGAGACAAACCGGTAGGAAATACACAATCATGTTTCATTGGATGTACCAATCTGTAGACATGTGTATTGATCCTTAGGCTTAAATATTATTATTAATAATATTTATTATAGGTCACATACTTTGATGTATTGATGAACACCATGATGATATATGTTTGAGTTGAGGTATTATATGGTGCGTGCATCACATATTGTATTTCATTAATGAATAATGAGATAATGAATTTTTCTCTTCTTCTCTTTAATTGATGTTGACATCTCATGAAATTTTATGGAAACAATGTATCATAAATAAATCCATGTCCATAGTATTCTATATGAATGAATGATTTCTAAAAATTCAAAGAATGAGACATCAAGAACATAGGTTGATGGCTCCATCATGCAACGTTCTTAATTATAGATATCACGATAAAGGGAGTAAATTAAATAGTATGTATTCATATGATATATTGTCTCAATAAAACATTAACTTCAACATATATGGGGTCCTTATATTGTTTCTACATAATAAACATGGAATTTTGGTTTTTTCATCTCATTCCACTAAAAAAAGGCATATAGGGTCAAACACTAAGGGTATATAGAATCTCAATTAAATAATAATAGTACTCAAAAATAGAAATATATATTATTCACACACATGGTTTAATAATTATTCATGTTTTATTGATAACATATATTCAGTCACCAGTTATTCAAGAGAATATAATATGTGCGAAATATTTAATAAATATTTATTTTATATTTAGAGAATATAATATTTATTTATTTATTGGTTAATATTGAAGTGATGTTTATTTATTAAATAAATAGTAATTATTCATGGACCAATATATATTGTGGAGTAATGGCATACCATGATTAAGGGAATATGTGCTATTATTATTTTCTAAGCCTACCAGTATATAAAACCAATTATATTATTTTCTTAAGAGACCGAATAAATTTTTTTTTGTGTACAATGATATCAAGATAGAATCCACTCAATTACATTGAGAGATCACTCTCAAAAAATGATCTCAATAAGGGAGATAAATTCTACTCCACCACTAATCTCATGTCTGGATAGATTATAGGGAACCCTACAATAATGAAATTTTCAATTTGATCAAAGGAGAATGAATAATGCATAAGGAACTATCATGCTAGCAGCCATTGATTCTGAAGGAGATGTTTAATGGTTTATGAAAGTTGTGTATATCATCACTGGAGGGAATTTATTATTGATTATTTATAACACAAAGATTATATGACATACAGACATTGTCAAATCCCTCAATGAAAAAATAATTTCTGAAAAGGTATTTCTTTTATTTCATAAATTTATTATAAATAATTTGTGATGATCCCACGATTTTGTTTCGATGTTTTCATTTTTTTCTATATTATTTAATTCATTTCCACTTATCAAGAAATATATCATTGTGTAAATATAGGATTAATCTTTGAAAAGGGAAAAAACTCAAGTTGTGGATTCCCTATACACTGGTTCTATTGTCTCGAAAACATATAGGTTTCCCATTTCCATTCAGGCATGGTTAATTTTTTTAACATCCCCTTAGAATTTTGTCTCTAAATATTAACTTATTTAAAAAACAGTCATCGAGAAGCATACTCTTCAATATCTATATTCATTCATCCCCCCATAAATACACTTTTATATATATATATATATAATTATACATATAGGATTGATTGAGAATGGTGAACTATGATCTTAATTTAATAGGTCCATATTCAAATATGGTATGGGCGGGACACATATAGAGTTTCTAAACCTTATTATTCTATCAATGTTATGGTTGAACTTAGAAATATTTATCACCTTCTTTTGAAGCTACACATCTTCTTTATATGACTCTTTACTCACTTGTATAGATGGTTGAACATTTATTTGAGAAAGATAATATTTCTCCCTTATTTTAATATTTCTATATCCATCCATATAAATCCATATATATTGTAGCACTCTTGATCCTCATCATAGATAAGATAGAATTATTCTTTTGGATATAATTATATTACATCTTATTCTTTTTTTCTAAGTGGTAATGTATTGACTATTCCTTGTCATTAATAAAAAATAATCTTCTTATTTGGTGCATGTTCAACTCTTTTTGAGTGAAAATATACCTTGATGTTTTTTGATTGGTATATATGTCACCCATTTTTTCAATAGATATAAAACGCCCATATCTTGAATGAAAAAAATTACTACAACTACCTCCAAATGATGATTCAGGTAATTTTGACCATTGAAATTCATTTGGATTGAGGCATAAGCTTTCACCATTTCATTTTTTCATTAAAAACATACTTCTACATTATTTGATGCATCTAAATAGATCACAAACCATTATACACTATATAGTACTATGACAACAGGTGCATTGACCAACCTTCCCTTCAACTCCTTGAAATTCAATTCACATTTCTCCATCTATATGAGGTTAACTCCTTTTGGAGCCAGCTTGGTAGGTGGATTAAATAATCATGACAAATATTTCACAAAACATAAGTAATATCTAATCAACCCACAAAATCTACATATTTTATTCACCGTGGTTAGTCTAGGAAATTTCCCAATAACTTCTATCTTTGAAGGATCTACTAATATACCCCCACATGAGATTATATAACCCAAATATGAATCATTCAATAGAAAAAATCCACAACAGTAAATTTTTAAAAAGATTATCCTCCCTCAGGGACCTGAAAAAAATCCTCAAGGGATCTTGATGCTCTTCCTTGCTCTATGAATATATAAGAATATATTCTATAAACATTATGAAAAAACTGATCAAGGTAATCTATAAAGACACTCTTCACTAAATCAATTAAGATAATGGATTAATTAATAACATCAAAAGGAATCACTATAAATTCATGGTTTCCATATGTTTAATGGAATTATATCTTGGGTATGTCATCCTTCTTGAAACTCAATTGATTATATCTAGATTGATGATCAATCTTGGAAAAGTATTGAGATCCACATAGTTGATAATATATGTCATAAATATGAGCGAGATGATACTTTTTCTTGATAGTGATCTTGTTATGTTCTTGATAATCAATGTAGAGTAACATTAGTCCATATTTATTATTAATAAAAAATGGGTTTACACCAAGGTGACACACTTTTATGAATGGATACTTTTAAAGATTATCCTAGTTTTTCTTATTCAATTATTGCAGCTAAATTGGGACCAATCTATATGGATTATTTGAAATAGTCATAACACCATGTATGAGTTATATTGAAAACTCAACTTCCAAATTTGGCACAATACCCAATAATTCTTCCTGAAATTCATCATTAAAAATATGTGCATTAGGTGTATCCATAAATTCGAGTTTCACCCGATCCATCTAAGATATACAACCTCCATGTATAGGAATTAATTCCCATAATATATAATCAATTTATATTATAAGTGCATACTCATCATTCCATCGACAAATGATATTAGGATCATTTGGAATTTGAAATATGACTCCCCTTACAGGAAAAATGATATGGTATCCTTATAGAAAATTGATGTCATGCCAAGAATCACATAGAATTCAATTAATGGTAGAATAACATGATATAAAAAATTAACCATCTTACAAACATCAATAAGAGATGAAATATAGAATTGAGATTCGATAGTTGTGGTATTAACAGTTTTCATAGATAACTAAACATATAATTGTTAAGGGGATATAAAGAGACCCATATAAAATACTTTATAAATAACAGAGTGTATTTATCCATAATAAAATCATACATTATCTATTTTAGAGTGAATTATAAATGTACCTTTTACCACATCATTATCATAACCCACATTAGGAGTCATGATCATATGATATTTCCCATGGTATTTTGGCTTAATAAGTTGTTGATGATAGTCATAAAAATTATTCACATTTGTTCACTAGTTTTCATAACAGATAGACACTTTTATTTGAAAAATTGAATCTTGGGTGGTTCATTAGATGGAATCCTATTTTGAAAAATTTATTTAACTACCCTATTCATCATCTTTCCAAATTCATGGGCTTTATTACATGAAATTCCTCATTTTAAGAACCTCTTAGTACCATTAAAACACTTCTGTTGATGTTTCATCCCACATTCTTTCGACATAGATAGCTATAATTTATTTACCCCATGTGATTTATTCAATTTTTTATGAGAATTGATCTTTATTTTCTTATCAAAACCATGGTAATGGGGGGAATGTCCAATTTTCATTTATACATCATGTGCACATCGAACGATTTCTTCATCTCTAGAATTGTCTATTATAGATAATTTCATTGAGAGATATGGTTTTAGGGCATTGAATAATTGATGAATTTTACTTTTTGGGATAACAATCTAACTAGAGGAATACCTTGAAAGCCATGTAAAATTTTCCTCATATGTACTAATTTATTCGTCATCCTTTTCCTTGATCTCAAGAAATTACTTCACCATTATTGTATATAGAATATGAGGATAATACTTATTTAAGCCACTTAATCTCATACCATTATATAGATTCAATTTCTTCTTATTTTCTCATATTCGTGATATGATTCCACCATTGATCATCTTCACATTCAAGGTGATATCTAGGTAGGACCACTTTTTCATGTCATTATCATTTTATAATATTAAATATTTCATCAATGGTGTTAGTTCATCATTAAACCAGTAGTCAATTAGAGGATAAACTAGAAGGATTTTTTTCCTCTTAATTGATTCAATTGTGCATTATTATTTCCTTTTATCATTTGGAAACTCGACATGATTCATAGCATTAGAAATTTATGTGATCATATAAGTAAGATTCTGCATTCCACCACCCATAACATTTTGTTACTGAAGTGTGAAATAATTTCATTATCTATCACATTAACAATAAAAACAATCACTTAGGGTTCCAAATGTATTCTAAAACCAAAAATCATAGCTTGAGAAACAATAATCATATTATACAACTATATAATTCTAAACAATCATTTATAGAATTTCTAATTTGTGAAACTTTATTTTATGAAACCTTATCTTTAACCTTGGTCATTCATGATTGTTATAAAAAAATTATCACTTTTTTCTATTCATTGAACTATACCTACTGTTTTCATAATAGTTTTGTAACCCCAATCTCCAATGATTGATTAAACCCTTCTTTGATGCCAATTATAATGTCACAATCTATTTATATACAACTATTCTATCTATTTATATGAATATTCAATACATAACATTAAGATCCCATACATAACCATAATGTTTTAGAGTCTTTGTAGAAATGATATACATTAATATGATTTAATTAAAGATATTAAACATCTCTCACAAATTTCTTCCCATATAGTACTCTTCATCGGCATACCCTAACAAAAAAAACATTCCTTATTACGAGGGGGAGTGAAACATAATAAAATGATGATATATAATTATCAGTAAGGATAAACATGGGAGATATCAATTTATGGTTATGAAAGAATATAATTATAATAAGGGAAGGATATCTTCCCCATATCTTAAAAATTTCACATCAAATATGAAAAAGATCATAAAAATGAGTTATTGAATAAAACATTAACATTTCATAATAGAGAATCATAATATTGAGAATTTATCATAACTATATCATTAACTATAATATCATGTCATTTCTTGCATCTTCATTAGTACATAACCCATTTCATATGTAATGGATAACTAAGAGTACCATTTAATTTGAGCTTAATAACTGTTTCCCATAGTGGATCAAACACATCAAGTTGTACCCCATAAAAAATAAAGTATATAAAATTGTTTCCAATAATTGATTTAGAACTCATAATTGTTTCAATAAAATATCACACGAGATATAATAAATTACAGAATCAATTGAGGGGAGATATAGGTCCCATCCATCACATAATAAAAATGATATATATGTGTGAAAAAAGATCATAAAATAATCATCATATCAAAATATGGGAAAAGAAATGGGTTTCATAAAAATTTAATCGTTTCATCATAACCATAAACCATTTATGGAATAAATAAATATGGTATCCTTGTATCATATCACTATTAATTAGTAATTAACATCAAAGGATTTTATTTTATATTTAAAATGATATTTAAATATCAAATGGTATAATTCGTGAGGGAAAAAAGTTTTCTCTTTAAAAATTACTTTTTTTAAAATATGTTCTCCTATAAATGAACACATTTCATTTGAAAAAAAAACATGTAAAATTTTAAATTAGATTTCAAAAATTTGAAAAAAATAGTGGTAAGGTCCACTATGTTTTATAAGTTTAAAAAAATCATCAAAATATTTAGTCGGAAAAGTCGCAAAGTACATCCATTGCAAAAAGAAAACAAGATTCATTTCCACACATTTTGTAAAAAGTCAAACATGGTTAAAAATGATTTTTAATGTTTTTTGGATAATAGAAAGAGACTTTTGAAATTATATTTAGATAAAATTGAGAGGTAATATAAGTATTCGCCAATGGAGACTTAAAAAATAAACATGCATGAATAATGATCTAATTTTGAAATAAACCCTTGCTTCAAGTCTCTCCGTTCCTTGTTCAGATTAAAACATCCAATAAAATGAATATAGATTTATTATACTGGAATTTAATAATAATATTACTATATATAATTCAATTTATTATTTATTTATAACAACTAATCATAATTTTTTAAATAATTGGTTATTAATATTAATGTTCTGGGTGATAACTGCTTCGTTATCCAATAATGTTTCCATTCAGAAATCCTGATCCTTATACATTGATCATGTTAACATAAATTTAATAATTTTAATAATGTTATAAATATAATATATATTAATTATATACATATTTTTAATCATTCATAAATAATAAATATAGAAAAACAATTTACACAGTTCATGGAGACTGTATGACGTATGTATGCATGAATATTGTTTCAACTTTTCAACTAATGAAATGAAATAAAGATAAAGTATAATTAAAAATTATAGAATAATTATTATATAATATATATCATATATATTGTAAGAACCCGGTTCTTAGTATTGAGGTACGGGCTACTTCTTTTTCATTTTCCGTAAGTGTTTTTGAAAAAATATAGAAAATGGGAAAAATCCTAAATTTTGGAACTACATGCCGTGTACTCTTAGACAAACCGTGTACTTGTGGCCGTGTTGGGATAAGTACACAGGGTATGTATCCATGTCAGTGACGAGGGGTGTAGGAACCGACTACATGCCGTGTAGTGGTCCTTTAAATGCCATGTAGTTAGTCGGCAGGACAAAGCAGTAAGGCGGTGGAGCAGCCACCAACTGGGCGGTGGAGCAGCTGTCAACTGGGCGGAAGTACACGCCGTGTACTCAGGAGTACATGTCCTGTAGTCATGTCGATGGATGAACAGTGTGGCGGTACCACCAGAGGAACAGTTAAATGAAAGGAGTACACATCGTGTACTTGGAAGTACATGTCGTGTACTTTGTTTTTTTAGATTAAAACAGGCAGTAGCCTCCTCATTTTGCAGAGGAGGAATTTGAGCCGTTTTGGAGCCATGGGAGGAGGCCAAACCTTTGAAGATCCACTGAATGTTCCTCTAAAATCAGATTCCTCTTCGGACGATCTCGTTGGAACCGCACGGGTAAACCCTCTCTTCTCCTAGAGTCTTTCTTACCAATTATTCTCCTAACATAAGTTATTTAAGGTTAAGTGAGTTTTTTTCTTCGTTAGATCTACACCGTTCATGGGAGATTCTGGAGTCGGTGTTCGGGTATAACGTTTGTTGGCTCTTAAGGTAGGTGGCTTGGTGTTTAGTTTTCCAACTACCATGTGTTTTGTGCGTTTTTTGTGCCATGAACCCATGTTGGGGTGTCGTGTGGATGAGGCCACTGATATATTTAATTCCTAGAATTTCATAGGTGATTAAATTGTGATAATAAAATGCTGGTTGGGATCATTGCATGGATCCGGAACCACCTCGGCGGTGTGTTCCACTGTTTAGCCGTTTGGAAAGGATACCCGAGGTTATGCCTTCAAAGTAGTAATTATAGAATTTCCGTGAGAGGAATTTCTTGTTAATGCTTGTTTACCTGTTGGGCATGGCCCGATTACCTATTTAGCGTGAGGACGTTTTCTCGATTAACCTGAGGGCACTACAATATTTAGCCAAAGGGCTGTAGTTATTTTTCCTGAGGGAAACCTTTCGTGCTTGAGGGCATGACTTCTATGCCTGAGGGTGACACTTCGTACACCTGAGGGAAAATTCTGTTATGCCTCAGGGCTATACCTGTGGGTTGGATTCTTCTTACCTGAGGGTAAGGTTTTTCTTGTCTGAGGATGGGGACTGTTTACATAGAAATGCACTGTGGTGATTTCTAGTATTCAATGTATTAAATAAACAATAAAATTTCAATAAAAATGGTAATTATTTACTTTTGAGTACTGATTACTTTATTTCATTTTACTACTGCACACTATTCTTGCATGCTTACACACAGTTGGGAACGAGACTCTGGTGGGTGCCTATTGAGATATATTTCTCACACCCTGTTTGGGTCATGTTTTTTTTTCCAAACAGATTACGTTTCTGCAGGTGTGTATAGGGGCAAGAGTCCCTATACATGTTCTTGACTATTTCTGAGGAGTAGGAGGGCATGGGACCGACCCTTGGCTCGTGATGCCTCTACCAGGTGTTTTTTTTCAGTACTTTTACTCTATATTGTACTGTATTGATGTATAACATGTTCTGGCTGTTTTCTTAGAACTGAGGCATGTAGCATCATTATTTATATACTGTTGGTTATATCCACTGCTGTTGATTATTTCAGTTGTTTATGGTTTACTGCTTTCGCTATTTTTCGTATGTTTTATTTCCATTCCGATGTGCTACACTTTGACAAATGAGGGCATAGTTTCCCCACTTTCAGTCCTGGACCCTCGCTGCTAGTCGGTAGCCTCTGGTGTTTGGGGAAATGCGCTTGAGGTCACATGGTGAACCGGATTCAGGGCACCCGTTGCATGGCACCCGGGTCCGGGACGTTACAAAGTGGTAATAGAGGAGTTATTTTCTTTGACTTACTATTTGGAGTCGTAGTCAGGGATATGACGAACGGTAGTTGGAAATATGTTGTGCCCGGGCATAGCTAACCGGTGTACAGGGAAAAGCCAATTTACCTTGTATTGCAATTATACAGATTTTCCAATTTGCAGTTGATATGTTTTCACCGTTGGGTGACGCACTTGGGATTGTGCTGTTATTAATTATTTATGGGTTCTATTTAGTTTTAACCCGATGAGATGAGGGTATTCCATATCATGCATCATTTAGGAACATTCTAGATTTCACATGACATGCATTGTTTCCATGCCATGTAGGTGCATTAGAAAAATTGCATGTTGTTGTGATATTATTTGAGCTAGAAAAGCATACTATTGTGATATCTGCTTGATAAATACCTGTTGTTTGATAGAGTATTTTCTATAGGCCTGTTTATAGAATGGATGCCAAACTTTGGTTTTTGGGGAGTATGGGACCCCATTGGCTGTAATTTGGTGGATCATTGAATGTTTATTATTTATAACACAAATAAGATGTCAAACTTTGATTCGTGGGGAGTATGGGCCCTCACGAGTCAGAATTTGACACTTATGTGTTGGTTTTTTGGTATTTTCTGGGTTTTGGGGAAGTTTCTGAGGCATAATGTCCGGAAACCCAGTATACACGCCGTGTAGTATTTTAAACACACCGTGTATGGCCATTTGTTCGGGAAGAAAAATGAACTTTTTTAGTATGACAACCCTGCTTTTTATTACAACTTAAACATGATTTATTACATAAAATTTCACTTGATAAAACAAAGAAGATCAAGAGGTTTAGTGTCTTTAGGGATTAGGATCATTACATAAAAAATTAAAACATGAAATAAAACATCTTTATTGAAAACATCCTTTACATGACCACTACATTCCTTCGTACTTAGCATTGCATGGGATAACCTGAGGACATGCATAAGAAAAGGGTGAGCTATAAAGCCTAGTAAAGGAGTACACATAGAATAACATGAGAGTATAATACATGTTAGAAAATAGTCATATCAATATTTCATATGAAAAACATGAACATAAAGGCATGATAAAGCATGATAATCATAACATGGAAATGTGGAAACAACACTTAACATGGAATTAGCAGGAGCCAAGGCTCAATGCACATGGAGCATGAGTAAATCCTCATTGCACATAAAGCACTATTAAAACCTCCTTGCACTTAAATTATCATGATTCAACACTCATTGCGCATGATGTATTATGATACTATACTTTACCCAATCCATTGGAGCACTATAAGGGCGCACCCTTCTTAAACATTTCATTTCATGCATAAGTGTGCCACATGGATCATAAAACATGGATTCATAAAACATAATCATTTATTCCATGATAAAGTAATGTGGAATTCATACATGAAACTTTATAATAAATATGTACACATGCATAATGGTGAATACCCTTGATGGAGAAATGGGCATGGTATTCACTACACAATGACATTGGCTTAGAAAATCGGTGCGATTTCGGCAGCGTAACAGTGTGACATAAGAATTCATAAAAATGGTTGATGAGAGAGAATGGGGATACTCATAATATTTACATGTAATGGACAGTAAGAGGTCATATAGATACATGTCCCAACAATTTTAATGAAATTTAGATTCATGATACCAAAGTATTGCTTGAATGTAAAAGAGGAGAGAGAAGTTCCTTTCGGAATTTCAGCATAGTAACAGGTGTACATGGAAGGCATTTAATGAGAGGGAAAGGGTATCCCATCATTCAAACATAAAGAGGGAAGTATGAGGGAGGTTCAAAACCATACCACAACATTTATAATTGAAATTAATAGGGCAAAAACAAATTTAAGAAAATTGGACAAAAATGAGAAAGGAAGAAAAAACCCTTTCTTGGAAGTTTGCTTCCAAAGGCTAGAGAGAGGCTTGTGAGAGGCTTCTTGGGAGCTTGAGTCACCTTGGGGGGATTATAGAGAGAGTAGGGGAGAGGTTTGACGAACTCCAAAGGATTTGAGTGAGGAGGAAGTGGGAGCTTGGGTGGGTTTATATAGGAAAGGTGAGGGAATTCTTTATTATTTAGGTTTGGGACCCCTTATATTAAATTTATCCCAACCACAAACCATCCCATGGTTTTTTCCCATGGTTTTTGGAAAAGGGAAGAGGAAAAAGATATTTTATAAGGCCAATATCCGAACTTCTTAAAATAATAGGGTTGCTTATGTGGAGGTGAGTCACACTCTCATGGAAATTAATTTAAAAAGACAAGGTGTTTAATAAGTCTTGAGGGGCCAATTAATGCTTTGAAAAGTAATCCAAATAAACCCAAAATCACATTATTTTAATGGTAAAACATATATTGTCTAAACATAATTATTATAGTGTTTTATTAAATCACTATTGGTTCATTATGATGTCATGAAACACATTATATATTTAAATAGTATTTAATTTTTACTCAAAAATTTGACTGTCTCAAGAAAATTATGAAAAATTCACCGTTGGATAATTTCGACATCTTGATTCCAAAAATAAAATTTATTTTATCTGAATAATTTTTTAAAAATGTTAATTTTCAGTTTTAAAATAAAAACTGACATTTATAAAAAATTCACAGGTTTTGAAAAAATGGCTTTCAAACCTTACTAAAAATTATAATTGCATTTATACAATTACATGATCATTTATATATAATAAAATTAATCTAATAATAATAATAATATTTTATTAAAATATTATTTATTTCAAAAATCCCTTAATTTAATAAAATATATTTCTTAATTAAATAATAACTAAAAAAACCATTTGTACTTTAAAAACTATTTATAATGTATCAATAATGACAAGAAATAATATTCATTATTATATAAAAAAATAATGTACATGAACATAGTACTATCGATTAGTTACATAACCCCTTAAAACAGCCGCATAAGACCTAAGGGTAAGGTGTGCGATGGTGACAGACTATTGGGGTGGCTCGGATAACATCGCTCGAGTGGTAATTTATTTCAACTTACACTTCTTCCATAGACGATCCCGTTCGAGCTTGACATGGTGAAGCTCAGCTTGGGCTTGGTCAAGAGCGAAGCCCAAGGATGCCACCTCTTTTCTGAGCTCTGATAAATTGGCTTTGTATGGGGCAATTCTACTAGATGATGCCATCGTTTCCTTTGTCTAAGTAAAATTGGATGTGTTAAAGCCAAATATTTATACTAATCATGTGATCACTGTTCAATGGATATAAAATTAATGGTCACAATTATAATCATAAAACTAATGAAGTTGAAATTTTATAAAAACATTTTATATAATGAGACATTTAATAAAATCAAGATTGATTCTCCATTAATGAAACATTGGGTCGTTACAATATTCCCCCCTTAAAAAATTTCACACTCAAAATTATCCTTTTCACACACTAAAACAGATGTGGGTAACTCAGCTTTATCACTTCCTCTGACTCCCTAGATGCTTCTTGAAACATGTGGTTTCTCCACAACACCTTGACGTAGGGCATTGTCTTATTTCGTATAACTTTTTCTCTATGATCTACAAACTTCACTGGTTGCTCCTCATAAGAAAGATCGTCTTCTAATTGTACCACCTCAGAAGAGAGAACATGTGAAGGGTCTGGTATGTACTTCCTTAGGAGGGATACATGAAAGTCATCATGTACTTTGGCCATAGTAGGTGGAAGTGCTAGTCGATAGGCCAAATCCCCGACACAATCAAGAATCTCGAAGGAGCCGATGTAACTTGGACTTAACTTCCCTCTCTTTCCAAACCTCATGACCTTCTTCCACGGAGATATCCATAGAAAAACCATGTCTCCAACATTAAACTCATGGTCTCATCGACCATTATCTGCATAAAACTTCTGTCGACTCTGGGAAGCCTTGATATGCTTCTGAATGGTTTTCACCTTCTCCACCATTTCCTCGATCATTTCTGGTCCAAGCAGCTTACGTTCACCGACCTCATTCCAACATGCCAGTGTACTGCACCTTTTCCCATACAGGGCTTCATATGGTGCCATTTGGATGCTCGAGTGGAAAATGTTATTATAAGATAACTCAACCAGAGGAAGATTTTGATACCATCCTCTTTTAAAGTCGATTGAGCACGCTCTAAACATATCCTCAAGTGTTTGGATAGTCCGCTCGGATTGGCCATCAGTTTGAGGATGATAGGCCGTACTAAATTTCAGTTCAGTATTCATAACATGTTGAAGACTCTTCCAAAACATATAGGTGAATCTTGGATCTCGGTTAGACACAATAGATAGTGGTACTCCATGAAACCTTACCACTTCCCTGATATATATCTGTTCCAGTTGATCCAATGAGAAATCCTCCCGAATTGCAATGAAGTGTGCAGTATTTGTAAGACGATCCACAAAAACCCATATTGCATTGTTGCCTTTGGATGTCCTCAGAAGTCCGGTGACAATGTCCATGGTGATGTTTTCCCATTTCCATTCTGTTATGGGAAATGGTGGCATCATCCCCTTAGACTTATGCCTCTTTTCCATCACTTGCTGACACACCAGGCACTTTGATGTATATTCAGAAATCTCATTCTTCATATTATCCCACCAAAAGTTTTCTCAGAGATCTCAATACATATTTGTGCTCCCTGGGTGAATAGAGAAATTTGAACTATGTGCATCATCCAAAATTTCGTTCTTTAGCTCCGGACTTGATGGAACATATAGTCTTTTCCCAAACCACACAATTCCTTCTTCATTAACATTAAACTCCAAGGATTTACCTTCTTCAATAGCTCCCACTTTTTCTTGAATTCCAAAATCATCCTTTTGAGAATCCTTTAACCTTTCTAAAAGATACGGTTGAGCAGTCATTTGTGAAAGGATTGATGATTTTCTCTTCTCTATGATTCCCATGTCTATATTCATCATGTCTAAGAAGATCAGATCCTTCTCAATTCTCATCATTAATAGAATTGTTGGATCCTTTCTACTTAGGGCATCTTCCACCTTGTTCTCTTTCCCAGGGTGGTAATGGATTGAACAGTCATAATATTTGATGAGCTCTATCCATCTTCTCTGGTGCATATTATTCTCTTTCTGTGTGAATATATATTTAAGACTCTTATGGTCAGTATATATCTCACATTTCTCTCTATATAGATAATCCCGCCAGATTTTCAAGGCAAAAATCACCACCGCCAACTCCAGATCATGCATTGGATAGTTTCGCTCAGGGATTTTCAACTACCTTGAGGCATATGACATCACTTTATCATTATGCATCAGCACACTTCCTAATCCATTCTTCTAAGAATCACTAAATACCACAAAATGCTCCCCACTTGTCGGTAATGTGAGCATGGGCGTAGTTATAAGCCTCCTTTTCAACTCCTTGATTCTTTCTTCGCATTCATCACTCCAAGAAAACATTACTCCCTTTCGAGTTAGTTTGGTAAGAGGGTTGTACAATTGTGAGAAATTTCTCACAAATCATCGATAATATCCTGCTAACCCCAAGAAGCTACGAATATCTGTTACCAATGCTGGCCTCGGACATCCCTCAATGGCATCTGTTTTGGAGGGATCCACAGATATCCCATTGCTTGTGATGATGTGGCCCAAGAATGAGACCTCCTTCAACCAGAACTCACACTTGTTGTACTTTTCATAGAGCTTATCTTTGCGCAAAGTCTCTAGTACAGTTCTTAAATGCTCCTCATGATCCTCCTTGCTTTTGGATTATATTAGAATATCATCTATAAATACTACCACAAATTTTTCTAGGTAATCACTAAAGAGTCTATTCATTATGTCCATGAAGATTTTTGGAGCATTAGTGAGTCTGAAAGGCATTACTATGTATTCATAGTGCCTGTATCTTGTACGAAAAAATAGTCTTGGGGACATCTTCATTCTTCACCCTTACTTGATAATATCCTGACCGAAAATCTACCTTGGAGAATAATTGTGATCCAAACAGGTGATCGAACGATTCATCAATTCTTGGGAGAGGATGCTTGTTCTTTATCGTGATTTTGATAAGTTCACGATAATCGATTCAAAGCCGCATTGACCCTTCCTTCTTCTTGATGAAGAGGACTGGAGCACCCCATGGTGAAGCCTTTGGGCATATAAACCCTTTATCCATATTCTCCTGTAGTTGTTTCTTCAGCTCTTCAAGCTCTAAAACAGCCATTCTATATGGATTTTTGGATATTGGTAAAGACCCAGGTATAAGTTCAATTGAGAGTTCTACATCCCTTCTAGGAGAAAGACTAGGCATTTCCTTGGGAATCACTTCTTCGAATTCCTTCACAATAGGCATTTCTTCAAGGATGGTTTCTTCCTTAGACTCAATCATCTGAGCCAGATACACATTCTCATAAGACAGTAATATCCATGCTTGAGATGATGGAGCTAAAGGAGATTCATCTTCCTCCTTACACTTGTAAAGAATCGGGGGTCGATTCTCCATATGGAGTGTGATTTCCCTCTCCCGACAATTTATGTTGGCTCTATATAAGGAAAGACAATCCATGCCAAGAATTTTATCAAATTCCACTATAGGGTGTATCACAAGGTTCACCAGGAAATTAAATCCACAAATTATAACAAGAGAGGACTTATATTCATGGGATGCAATGATTGCCCCATTTTCCATACTCACCGACATCTTCACTTCCATGATTTGTGGTTGTGTTTGGATTGTTCTACTAAACTGTCGAGATATAAAAGAATGTGTAGAACCTGAATAAAAAAGTAAGATCTCTATTCTTGAATGAATAACTAGCGTACCTGTCACCACTTTATTGTCGGGGTTCACTTTGGAATATGTGATGGTAATATATCTTCCTTACTTCCTTGGAGGTTGTTGGTTGTCTCCGAAAACCCTTGGATTAGGGCACTGATTTGCAAAATGACCCGGTTCTTTGAATTTGTATCATTGAACAATGCGTTGAGGTTATAACCGAGCATTTCTCTCCTCTGTCGTAGCCATGAGTCTTTCTTGCCAACATTTAACAGCTAGATGCCCTTCTCTCCCACACCTAAAGCATTTCCTTGTCCCCTTAAGGCAATTTAGAGGGTGCTTCTTTCCGCACTTTTGGCAAGTTGGGTGATGGATCTTCTTAGCACCGATGGATTTATCCATTGGCCCTCCAACATTGAAGTCCACCTTATGCTTCTTATCCCCATGATACCCCTATGATTCTCCGATCTCCATTTCGACCATGAGGGCACATCGAACAATTTCTTCATAGTTGTCGAAGTCATGGATCGCTAAAGCATTCCGTAGTCTAGGCATCAGCCCACCGAAGAAGAGGTCAACCTTGCATTCTGGGTTAACGACAATGCCGGAAGTGTATCGTGCAAGCCTTGTGAAGTTTTCCTTGTACGCTTCAATATATTCTTCATCTTTTTGCTTGAGGGAAAGGAAGTCCCTTCCCATATTAAGCCGGAGGGTGCACTGAAAATATTTATCGAAAAACATATTCCTGAAATCCATCAATTCCAACGCCATGATCTCCTCCTCAGTCTTCGTATTTTTGATCAACTTCCACCGGTGATTAGCTTCAACCTCCACACGATAAGCTTCCAGGAGAACATTCTCTTGTTCAGAAAATTGAAGGATGGAAAAGATCATTTCAATGGAGTTGATCCATTATTCAAAGATTGTGGGATCAGATGATCCACTAAAAGTAGGAGGCCTTTGTCTCAGGAATCTCTCGATAGTGACCTTTTCTTTCTTAGGGGGGGTTTGGACGTTCCTCTTGACCCGCATTTCTATTCAATGCTTGAGTTAGCTGAGAGAGAAGCGTGAAAAAGTTCTCGATTCCCACTCCCATTGTATTGGGCATCTCATTAATACATTCATCACACTGATCTTCACATCGGTTGTTAGCATGTGCCCTCCTATTACCGGCCATTGGCTGGAATAAAAGGAATGTTAGGGGTAACACATAAAG
Organism: Viscum album; assembly: GCA_963277665.1. Taxonomy (NCBI): domain Eukaryota; kingdom Viridiplantae; phylum Streptophyta; class Magnoliopsida; order Santalales; family Viscaceae; genus Viscum; species Viscum album. The sequence goes on along the minus strand of OY728161.1, from coordinate 1,539,969,098 downwards.
GGTAATCCAAAGACAAAAGTTGATGACTTATAAATAATCTTTCATTTCCTTAACTCATGAGTCTATAGGATTCAATCTAGGCTTTTCATGATATAAATTCTAACATATATTCTTAGGGGAATTTTTTTAATTCCCTTAATATGGGTTCATACTAAGCTTGTGAATTTACCAAAGAAAATCCCCCGGGAGTGTCGTAACCAAAAGTGCAGCAAGGCCCATTTTCATGCACCAGTTCTCGTTCAAGTTTAGCTCAATCGGTGTTTTCGGGTTTTACCTCTAGATTACATCTGTGCTAGAGCCGCCTCTACCTATTTGTATCCAGACAGGGATGTATTAGTTTGATAACCCACTTACTCAATACTCACCAAAACTTAGGGACGTTTTTATTGTACTTAGTCTTCTATCAAAGGATTTACTTGGGTTTTCTAATCCATATCCCAAAAATAACCAGACCTATCCTTTGAGACCAACTATGACAACCTTTCTTTTTATTACAACATAAAGATGATTTATTACATAAAACCTCACTTGATACAACAATGAGGATCAAGAGGTTTAATGTATTTGGGGATTAGGATCATTACATAAAAACTTAAAACATGAAATACAATATCTTTATTGAAAACATCCTTTACATGACCACTAAATTCCTTCGTACTTAGCATTGCATGGGATAACCTGAGGACTTGCATAAGATAAGGGTGAGCTATAAAGCCCAGTAAGGGAGTACAATGGAATAAAATTAGGAGTACAATACATGTTAGACAATAGGAATGTCAATAGAGCATATGAAAAACATGAACATAAAGGCACGATAAAGCATGATAATCATAACATGGAAATGAGGCAACAACACTTAACATGGAATTAGTATGAGCGAAGGCTCATTGCACATTGAGCATGAGTAAATCCTCATTTAACATAAAGCACAAGTAAACCCACTTTGCACTTTAATTAGCATGATTTAACACTCATTGCGCATGACGTATCATGATACTATACTTTACCAAATGCATTGGAGTGCTATAAGGGCACACACTTCTTAAACATTTCATTTCATGCATAACTATGCCACATGGATCATAAAACATGGATTCATAAAACATAATCATTTATTACATGATAAAGGAATGTGGAATTAATACATGAAACTTTACAATCAATAAGTAAACATGCAAAAAGGTGAATACCCTTGATGTAGAAATGGGCATGGTATTCACTACACAATGACATTGGCTTAGAAAATCTGTGCGATTTTGGCAGCGTAACGGCGTGGCATATGTAGAGACCCTAAGCCTGATGTACATGTATATTACATTACTTTTTCAGAATACTTAGTACATAAAAAAAACACACAAACAAGGATCATAATAGTTTCGTTTATTTGGAATCTCAGAATATAATCTTCTAATCGTGGTGAAAGATCTTCAACATCTCCCATAAAGATCTTCCTTTTTTTACCTAAATCCTTTCTTTATATCCTGGGGAAACGAAAACATAAAAGGGTGAGCTCAAATGCTCAGTAAGGGTAAACAAAAGAAATATCAATCACATCATATTCATAAGAACATAATATTTTGGAAATCATAACCTGCAAAAGAGGGCATAATTTCATAACATGGGATAAATAATAGTAGTGAAATGAAATCCCAATAATCATAACATAAAACATGAAACTTTGTTTCATACACACATAATCATAGAGAATCATTTTTTATTAGTCAAGACTCATTTCCAAGACTATGTTAGTGGACAAAGTCCATTTCTGAACCGAGTCACCCTCGTTTCAGTCCTGTTTCACTGAACCGGTATAACCTACCATTCCAGCCATGTCTATCTCATGAGATTAAAATCTTTACCCAATGCATTGGAGGGAGATATAGGTCCCACCCATCACATAATGATACCATTCTTATGTGTGCCTCGAAATCATAAATCATACATCATTTCAAAACCCATGTAAAAAAAATGGGAATCTTAAACATCGTGACATCATAATACAATTCATATAAGACAAAGGAATTCATAAAAATAATTCCATCACAAAATAATCAAATCAATGTAATAATAGGGATAGAAACAGAACCCTATATTATCTTAGATGGAAAATAATTTTGATAAAACCCTTGAACTCCATTCTTGAGGAAAATATCCTTTCTACTTCAAAAACATTTTCCTTTCTTAACATGTCATACAATTTTAGACTAAAAGAAGTTGATTAAAAATAAACTTGAAAACTTGTACAGGAAGCTTCTTGGAAATAATGTTTTAAAAATCCATTCATGCCGTATAAGTTAAAAAAAACATTCTTCTCGTACTTTTGTCGGAAAAGTCAAAAAGTACCTCGTACAACAAAAGATTTCTTTCATATCTTTTACTAAAAACTCACCGAAGGGTAAAATTTGATATAAACTATTTTATAAGGATATAAATATTACATATTGATGAAACATGGATGTGGATGATAAAATACACCCCAGTAAATACCAAAGTATAAACAATCTCAGATAAAAATGAGATTGTGATATTTTCCCTTACCATAGGTCTGTTTTGCTTCGTAAGTGTCTGAAACTCCTGTATAATGATTTAAATAATGTCATTGACTTATTAAAGAATCATATTCATTGTTATGATATCATATATGGTTCACTTATGACTTTATATTACCCGTTATTTTGTAAATTCCATGTTAAAGAAGCGTTTTGGGTAAAATCGTTTCATTTTTCGTAGGTGTTTGGACTTGTTGTTCTTGACATTATTATTACTTATATCATGATTTACTTACTTCCAGAATATAAAACATGATTTATATATCATATATATTCTGTATATATATATATATAATAGATAGATAAATGAAATGAAACACACCGTTCATGGAGACGGTAGTCCGTATGTACGCATGAACGCTGTTTTCCTTTCCTTATTGTCTTGAATGGAAGTAAGTAGATGACATACATATATATATATGTATACATAAATCCAGTAGATTTAACATGTCATATATTTCATTATTATTAATTATATATACTTTATAATCATTCATGAATGGTTAATGTGGAGAATGAATCTCATCGCGTCATGGAGACGGTAGTCCGTATGTACGCACAAGCGATGATATCGTTCTCATGATCGTGAACTTGTGTTGAAGTTTATGTATACTATTTCAGTATCAATATCACTTTATAATAATCATATATAGTTAATAATTACACCATTATAACCATCCAATTAAGGTGGTGGCGGAAAATAGATTACACCACGGCGTGGAGACGGTATTCCGTACGTACGCACGCGCAGTGATTTCCTTTTTCCGTAGGATGGATAGAAGGTTAATTAGAGTTGTTTCATATTTATAATAACATATCATTATATAATAAATACTGATTTTATCACTTTATCATGAAACAACTAAATAATAAGAAGTTGAAGGAGAGAGAAATTGAAAAAGATCGGTAATGGATATTACCTCTTTTTGACGCGCCTTTTCTTAACCTCCACTTAAAGAACTAAGGATGGTCTTTGAAGAAGACCAGGACCTCTAGGATGATACTAGGGAAGTGGAGAAGAGATTTTGGCAGGGGTTGGCCGAGCATTAATGCTCAAATTGGTGTGAGGAGGAGAGGGAGGAGGAGCCCTTTTATAAGGGAGGAGAGGGGTACCTTTAGAATAACTAAAACTATTATTTTATTATAAAGTTAAATTCGGTTTTAGATAGCTCCAAATTTATTTATTTATACCCTAAGGTGGGGATGGGTCCAAATCCTCTCATACAATATAATTTAGACAAGTTTAGGTTCCTATTTTAACCTTATCATTTAGATTTAACATTAAGTTAAATAATTTTACTTTTATCGTGTCTCCTTGTGTTCTTACACTATAAGGTTAATAAACATACTATAACAAGCCAAACGAACCCCAAGTTGTTTATTATTAATATATATAACCTTATATAAGTCATTTGGCCAATCCTTAGATTTTTAGGAATAAAATAACAATTAATAATATAATATTTGTTTTAAAAACTATTTTATGTCAATTTTGACACTATTTAGTAATTTATTTTTGTGAAAATCATAACAGAATGATTAGTTTGAAAAAAGTTAATTAAAACAATACTAACATGTCATATTAATATATAAAATTAGTGTAATTCATAAAAAATTTCAAATTATATTTATTTGGGTATTTATAATATCAATTATTCTAATTTTTCACTATTATGGTAATTACTGCATCATCATTGTGTCATAAATATGTTAAATTATATAATGTATAAAAATTATAAATAAAATATAATTATGTAGGAAATATTATTATCTTTCTAATGAATATTTACAATCGAATTTATCTTATGTATATCCCTATATAGAAAATGATTTAGTTATTAAACTTTGATTTTAACTATTTTAACCCTTCTTTAAATAAATTAATAATAAATGTCCTAATTTAATCCAAGTGGGCCTAAATGGTCATATTTTATTCATAATGTTGTTTTTGGTCGAATTACACTTATAAAATAGAATTAGGACATGTGTTAGGGTAATAATATTATTATTTTTACCCTTAATTACCCTATTTACTTTTAACCGTGGTAAAAAAAAGTAAAAAGTTACTATTCACCAAAAATTATTTTCATCTCATTGAACCAAATTTTACTTAATAACATCAACCGTGTCTCTAGGATTTTTGAAATTCCACTCACAGAAGCGGTAAAATTACGTTTTCTGAAAAATTCATTTTTTTTAACTACCACTTAGTGGTTTCACTATTAATCAAAAAATGAAAGTTTCCAGAAAAATACCAAAAATTTGTCCTAAGCTATATTTGATATTATGAACTCAAAATTGATCTCTATTTTACCAAATTCAAAACATATCAGTTGCATTAATTAATTTAAAAATTAATTCTCGTCGTCAAAACAAATAGAGTGTTCTTAAGAGTAATAACTATCAAAAGATTGACACTTGTTTATGTCTGGTTTAATTGTAGAATTACATCCAATGACCAAAATTGTATTAAATTGTAAAAATATATTCTAAATATACTTTAAAACCACTCAAATTAATAATTTATCTCTATTAATTATTTCAATTAAAAAGGTTGTTTTTAATTAAAATTTAGTAATTTTCACTATTCATCAGAAAATGAAAGTTATCCAAAATGTACCAAAATTTCACCATAAGCTAATTTCGATATTCCGAATCCAAAAAAGAAGTCCATTTTGAAAAATAAAATTTACAAAATTTCAAAAAGTGGTTATTACTATTCATAACGGCTAGTTTTAATAATATTTTAACAGTATATCGTCGTTTAGTGAAACTCAGTATTGCGTACTACACACGCTATCGAGGAAGGTCGTGATTGCGTGTAATGCAAGGAAAGTCAAGCATGCATGTTGTGAAATCTCCTTTTGGTGTAGCGTACAACACAAGACATTAATGAAATTAAAAAGAATATTTTTCATAAAATTTCGGGGTGTTACATTCTACCCCCCTTAAAATGAATTTCGCCCTCGAAATTCGTCGGGGTTATAAATGGTTTACTATTAGAAATTTTCTAAGATAGAAACCCACATCGTAAAAAGGAATTCCAAAACCAATCTTTAAAAACAAAAGTATGAAACGTAACAGTTACCCAAATAAACTAATCACTGGGTTTCCACATAGGTGAAAATATGGATATGGAAGAGAAATCTAACCATTATGTTCTGATGGAGAGTGGTAGAGAACATGGCTATGGAAAATCCAGCAATCACAAAGCCATAAATTTATGACGATCTAAGGTACCATCTGATTCATCAGATATAAGAGCACTAGGACAACATTTTTGGTTTTCAAGATCATTTCCCTAATGTTGATGAAATTTGAATTAGAAGAAATACTTTTGTGATTTTGGTATAGTTTCACCGTTGGTCGTTCTTTGGACAATTTCCACTTCATCTCTTAAAGAAATGAAGTGGAATTTGTCATTTGTGATGTGTTAGCAGATCATGTGATAGAATGATGGGTCATTCCATCTGTCTCAAACAAAAGGTTAGAAAAGTTATCAAAAAATGCATAAGTCCATCTATAGTGAGATTAACGATATATGGTTCCTAAAATGGACTTATACTTCATATATCATACCTCTTAATAAAATAAAACTATTTTCTACTAACCAGGAACTTCCTGTAGGCCAGTGGTAGGCGATAAAGGCCAGTCGCATTTCGGTTGTGGGTTCGATTCCCACGGCCTTGTCCGCCGCGATGGGCTGTCGCCCATCCTGCATGTTGTCCTTTTTCTAAAGCTATATTACTATAACATCCCATCAACAATATCAAGAAAAGTTTTATCCTTAAACAATAATAACTTATGTCCAACATAATCCATTCCAATCTTTAGGCTTATCCATAATACTGCAGTCCATTCTCATAATATAGTGAAAATGATTACCAGAGATTTAATACCATCGTTGATCCCCACATATCATAAGATATATCTTGTTTGTCACATTCCAAACATTCAAAGGCCTTAATCATGTATTCTCTTGAATACCCATTGAACCTTCGTGAAAACATGAATGATGTTAAAAGTTAACACTTTCCACATACCAAAATCCTCAAAATTCTATATACTCAAACCATGATATCACTTAGTCCTTATATTTATTCATGAGCTCATGAATACTATAAAACATATTAGATTCTCTTTATCACTTCATTATGTGCATATCATCTGCTCTCCAAAAATATTTCAATCACTTTTCATGGTTATCGATTCAATAAAATTGTTGAAAACCACAATAGACCAATACATAAATATTCCAATATTCCACGATACTAAATACAACATTATTATGGAATCACGTTACATAAACACTTAATCATTCCACCACATCGTTGTCATATTCAACATCACCAATGGTGATCGCATGTGACTTCCCTTTGTCCTTTTCCTTAAGTGGTTGCTCATGTCGATCATCACTAACCCTTGGATTAGGGCATTTATTAGCATAATGCCCCATTTCCTTGCACTTGAAGCATTGAAGTGTAGTAGGTTCATTCTGTGTATCCCTTCCTTTTATTGCATCATTAGACATCTTCTTCCCATCATTGTGGAATTAAAATTCCCGATGACCTTCCTTTCCACATTTGAAACATTTACTTGTCCCTTTAAGACAATCTCCACCATTCTTCTTTCCACACATTGAGCATAAGGAAACATTCGTCTTCTTTTCACCATTATTCTAAGATTTCTCCTTGAACTCCATCTTCCGTTTCTTGTCAAAACTATGAGATGGATAAGTAACACCAACTTCCATTTCTACCTTGATAGCACAACACACAATTTCTTCATAGATACTGATGTCTCTTATAGTTAATGCCCTTAGAAGATTTGGTTTTAAGCCACTGAAGAATCGATCAACTTTACTTTCAGGTTGGATGATAAATCCAGATGCATACCTTGCAAGCCTTGTAAAATTGGCTTCGTATATACCAACAGATTCATCATCCTTTTGATTTAGTTCAGGAAACTCCTTCTCCATCGTTGTTCGAAGAATACGAGGGATGTACTTATTGAAAAATAAGTTCTTGAAATTGTCCCATTCCATGGACTCAATTTCATCTCTTGGCCTCGTATTCTTGATAAGATTTCACCAATGATTAGCTTCACCTTCCAAACGATATACTACTAAGACGACTTTATCATATTCAGAACATTGAAGAACTGAAAATATATTTTCAGTAGTACTGATCCATTGGTCAGCAACAAGTGGATCAGAAGACCCACTGAAAAAAGGTGGGCGTTGCCTCATGAAGGACTCAATAGAATATTGTTCCCTTCTCTGCTCATTTGGAAGTACATAATGATTCATAGCTTATGTAAGTATAGAAATAAGATTTTGCACTCCATCTCCAATAATATTTGTTTGTTCAGGAGGAAAATCATTGCATTGTCCATTGCATTGATCAACACGGTTCCTTCGGGTTCCAGCCATCGTCTAAAACCCAAAAAGAATAGTGTGAGAGGCAAAAATCATGCTAGGGAAAACAATATAATAAAGGTGGAGTACCTTCAATATCTAACAACTTAGGTTAAATTATAAGATCTTTACCGTAGTTCTAGGACTATATCCTATACATATACTTATCCTTAGGGATATCCCTAGACATACCTTAGAAATATCTCTAGGGATCTCACTAATGTTTTCGCATCCTAGTTTCAAAAGGTTGACTAAACCTTTCCTCTCATACCAACTATAACGACCCATAATTTACATACATTGTTAATACTTCAAAATTGAAGCATACTTATTACAACATATAACAAAACCACGAAAGGACCGTATAGGTATAGTGTCTTTAGAAACTGGGAAACATAAACAACTGGTTCATAAAGCATCTACATTGTCTCCCATTTATTTCATCATATCTATAGTCCCTTTTGGCATATCTTACTTAATAACCTTCTTCCTGACCTGGGGAAAGAAAACATACAAAAGGGTGAGCTCAAATGATCAGTAAGGGTAAACAAAAGAAATATCAATCACATCATATTCATAACAACATAACATTTTGGAAATCTTAACCTGCAAAAGAGGGAATAATTTCATAACATGGGATAAATAATAGTATTGAAATGAAATACCAATAATCATAACATAAAACATGAAACTTTGTGGCATACACACATAATCATAGAGAATCATTTCTTATTAGTCAAGACTCATTTCCAAGACTAACTTAGTGGTCAAAGTCCATTTCTGAACCGAGTCACCCTCATTTCAGTTCTGTTTCACTGAACCGGTATAACCTACCATTCCAGCCATGTCTATATCATGATATATAAAATCTTTACCCAATGCATTGGAGGGAGATATAGGTCCCACCCATCTCATAATGATACCATTCTTATGTGTGCCACAAAATCATAAATCATACATCATTTCATAACCCATGTAATAAAAATGGGAATCATAAACATCGTGACATCAAAAAACAATTCATATAATATAAAGGAATTCATAAAAATAATTCCATCACAACATAATCAAAACAATGTAATAATGGGGATAGAAATAGAACCCTATATTATCTTAGATGGAAAATAATTTTGATAAAATCTTTGAACTCCATTCTTGAGGAAAATATCCTTTCTACTTCAAAAACATTTTCCTTTCTTAACATGTCATACAATTTTAAACTAAAATAAGTTGATTAAAAATAAACTTGAAAAATTTTAAAAGTATCTTCTTGGAAATAATGTTTTAAAAATCCATTCATGCCGTATAATTTAAAAAAACATTCTTCTCATACTTTTGTCGGAATAGTCAAAAAGTACCTCGTACAACAAAAGATTCCTTTCATATCTTTTACTAAAAACTCACCGAAGGGTCAAATTGGATATAAAATATTGTATAAGGATATAAATATTACATATTGTGGAAACATGGATATGGATGATAAAATACACACCAGTAAATACCAAAGAATAAACAATCTCGGATAAAAATGAGATTGTGATATTTTCCCTTACCTTAGGTCTGTTTTGCTTCGTAAGTGTCCGACCCTCCTGTGTAATGATATAAATAATGTCATTGACTTATTACAGAATCATATTCATTGTTATGATATTATATATGGTTCACTTATGACTTTATATTACCCATTCTTTTGTAAATTCCATGTTAAAGAATCGTTTTGGGTAAAATCGTTTCATTTATCGTAGGTGTTTGGACTTGTTGTTCTTGACATTATTACTACTTATATCATGATTTACTTACTTCCAGAATATAAAACATTATTTATATATCATATATATTCAGTATATATATATATATATATATAATAGATAGATAAATGAAATGAAACGCACCGTTCATGGAGACGGTAGTCCGTACGTACGCATGAATACTGTTTTCCTTTCCTTATTGTCTTGAATGGAAGTAAGTAGATGACATAAATATATATATATATACATAAATCCAGTAGATTTAACATGTAATATATTTAATTATTATTCATTATATATACTTTATAATCATTCATGAATGGTTAATGTGGAGAATGAATCTCATCGCGTCGTGGAGACGGTGGTCCGTACGTACGCATGAGCGATGATATCGTTCTCATGATCGTAAACTTGTGTTGAAGTGTATGTATACTATTTCAGTATCAATATAACTTTATAATAATCATATATAGTTACTCATTACACCATTATACCCATCCAATTAAGGTGGTGGCGGAAAATAGATTACACCACGGCGTGGAGACGGTATTCTGTACGTACGCACGCACGGTGATTTCCTTTTTCCGTAGGATGGATAGAAGGTTAATTAGAGTTGTATAATATTTATAATAACATATAAGTATATAAGAAATACTTATGTTATCACTTTATCAGGAAACAACTATAGAAGAAGAAGTTGAAGAAGAAAGAAATTTAAAAAGATCGGTAATGGATATTACCTCTTTTTGACGCGCCTTTTCTTAACCTCCAATTAAAGAACTAAGGATGGTCTTTGAAAAATACCAGGACCTCTAGGATGATACTAGGGAAGTGGAGAAGAGATTTTTTCAGGTGTTGGCCGAGCATGAATTCTCAAATTGGTGTGAGGAGGAGAGGGAGGAGGTGCTCTTTTATAATGGAGGAGAGGGGTACCTTTGGAATAACTAAAACTATTATTTTATTATAAAGTCAAATTCGGTTTTAGATAGCTCAAAATTGATTTATTTCTAAGCTAAGGTGGGGATGGGTCAAAATAATCTGATCCAATAGAATTTAGACAAGTTTAGGTTCCTATTTTAACCTTATCATTCAGATTTAACATTAAGTAAAATAATTTTACTTTTACCGTGTCTCTTTGTGTTCTTACACTATAAGGTTAATAAACATACTATAACAAGCCAAACGAACCCCAAGTTGTTTATTAGTAATATATATAACCTTGTCCAAGTCATTTGGCCGAACCTTAGATTGTTAGGAATAAAATAAAAATTAATAATATAATATTTGTTTTAAAAACAATTTTATGTCAATTTTGATACTATTTAGTAATTTATTTTTGTGAAAATCATAACAGAATGATTAGTTCGAAAAAAGTTAATTAAACCAATACTAACATGTTATATTAATATATAAAATTAGTTTAATTCATAAAAAATTTCAAATTATATTTATTTGGGTATTTATAATATAAATTATTCTAATTTTTCACTAATATGGTAATTACTGCATCATCATTGTGTCATAAATAAATTAAATTATTTAATGTATAAAAATTATAAATAAAATATCATTATTTAGGAAATATTATTATATTTCTAATGAATAGTTACAATCGAATTTTTCTTTTGTATGTCCCTATATTAAAAATGATTTAGTTATTAAACATTGATTTTAACTATTTTAACCCTTCTTTAAATAAATTAATAATAAATGTCCTAATCTAATCCAAGTGGGCCTAAATGGTCATATTTTATTCATAAGATTGTTTTTGGTCGAATTAAACTTATTCAATAGAATTAGGACATGTGTTAGGGTAATAATAATATCATTTTTACCCTTAATTACCCTATTTACTTTTAACCGTGGTAAAAAAAAGTAAAAAGATACTATTCACCAAAAATTATTTTCATTTCATTGAACCACATTTTACTTACTAACTTCAACTGTGTCTCTCGGATTTTTGAAATTCCACTCACAGAAGCGGTAAAATTGAGTTTTATGAAAAATTCATTTTTTTAACTACCACTTAGTTGTTTCACTATTCATCAAAAAATGAAAGATTCCAGAAAAATACCAAAATTTAGTCCTAAGCTATATTTGATATTATGAACTCAAAAATGATGTCTATTTTACCAAATTAAAAACATATCAGTTGCATTAATTAATTTAAAAATTAATTCTCGTCGTCAAAACAAAGAGCGTGTTCTTAAGAGATAATAACTATCAAAAGATTGACATTTGTTTATGTCTGGTTTAATTGTAGAATTACATCCAATGACCAAAATTGTATTAAATTGTAAAAATACATTCTAAATATACTTTAAATACACTCAAATTAATAATTTATCACTATTAATTATTTCGATTAAAAAGGTTGTTTTTAATTAAAATTTAGTAATTTTCACTATTCATCAGAAAATGAAAGTTATTCAAAATGTACCAAAATATCACCCTAAGCTAATTTCGATATTACGAATCCAAAAATGAAGTCCATTTTGAAAAATAAAATTTACAAAATTTCAAAAAGTGGTTATTACTATTCATAATGGCTAGTCTTAATAATATTTTAACAGCATATCGTCGTTTAGTGAAACTCGGTATTGCGTACTACACATGCTATCGAGGAAGGTCGTGATTGCGTGTAATGCAAGGAAAGTCATTCATGCGTGTTGTGCAAGATCCTTTTGGTGTAGCGTACAACACAAGAAATTAATGAAATTAAAAAAGAATATTTTTCATAAAATCTCGGGGTGTTACAACATAAGAATTTATAAAAATGGTTGATGAGAGAGAAAGGGGTTCCTCATCATATTTAAATGTAATGGACAGTAAGGAGTTTATATAGATACATGTCCCAACAATTGTAATGGAATTTATATTTATGATACAAACGCATTGCTTGAATGTAAAAGAGGAGAGAGAAGTTCCTTTCAGAATTTCGGCATAGTAACGGGTGTACATGGGAGGCATTTAATGAGAGATAAGGGTCTCCAATCATTCAAAAATCAAGAGGGCAATATGAGGAAGGTGAAAAACCGTACCCCAACATTTATAATTGAAATTAAAAGGGAAAAACAACTTTACGAAAATTGAACAAAAATGGGAAAGGATGAAAAAAACCTTACTTGGAAGTGTGCTTCCAAAGGCTTGAGAGAGGCTTGTGAGAGGCTTCTTGGGAGCTTAGGAAACCTTGGGAGGATTATAGAGAGATTAGGGCAGAGGTCGGACGAACTCCAAAGGCTTTGAGTGAGGAGGATGTGTGAGCTTGGGTGGGTTTATATAAGAAAGGTGAGGGAATTCTTTATTATTTAGGTTTGGGACCCCTTATATTAATTTAATCCAAACCACAAACCATCGCATGGTTTTTACCCATGGTTTTTGGAAAAGGGAAGAGGAGAAAAATATTTTATAAAGCCAAAGTTTGAACTTCTTAAAATAATAGGGATGCTTATGTGGAGGCGAGTCACACTCCCATGGAAATTAATTTAAAAAGACAAGGTGTTTAATAAGTATAGAGGGGTCTATTAATGCTTTGAAAAGTAATCCAAATAAACCCAAAATCACATTATTTTAATGGTTAAACATATATTTTCCGAACAAAAAGATTATAGTATTTTATTACATCACTATTGGGTCATTATGATGTCATAAAACACATTATATATTTAAATAGTATTTTATTTTTACTCAACAATTTGACTGTCTTAGAAAATTATGAAAAATTAACCATTGGATAATTTCAACATCCTGATTCCTAAAATAACATTTATTTTATCTAAATAATTTTTTAAATATGTTACTTTTCACCTTTAAAATAAAAACTGACATTTATAAAAAATTCACGGGTTTCGACAAAAAATGGCTTTCAAACCTTAATAAAAATTATAATTGCATTCATACAATTACATGATAATTTATATATAATAAAATTAATCTAATAATAATAATAACAATATTTTATTAAAATATTATTTAATATAAAAATCCTTTAATTTACTAAAATAGATTTCTTAATTAAATAATAACCAAAAACACCATTTGTACTTCAAAAACTATTTACAATGTATCAATAATGACAAGAAGTTATATTCATTATTATATACAAAAATAATGTACATGAACATAGTACTATCAATTTTTTACATAACCCCTTAAAACAGCTGTATAAGACCTAAGGGTAAGGTGTGCGATGGTGACCGACTCTTGGGGTGGCTCGGATAACATCGCTCGAGTGGTGATTTCTATCAACTTCCACATCTACCATAGACGGTCCCGTTTGAGCTTGACATGGTGAAGCTCAGATTGGGCTTGGTCAAGAGCGAAGCCTAAGGACACCACCTCTTTTCCCAGCTCTGATAAATGGGCTTCATATGGGTCAATTCTACTGGATGAGGCCATCACTTCCTTTGTATAAGTAAAATTGGATGTGTTAAAGCCCTATATTTATACTAATCATGTGATCACTGTTCAATGACTATAAAAGTAATGGTCACAATTCAAATCATAAAACCAATGAAGTTGACATTTTATAAAAACATTTTATATAAAGAGACATTTAGTAAGATCAAGAGGGATTTTCCATTAATGAAACTTTGGGACATTACAATATTCCCCCTTTAAGAAATTTCTCCCTCGAAATTTTCCTTTTCCCACACTAAAACAGATGTGGGTAACTCAACTTCATCACATCCTCCGATTCCCATGTTTCTTCTTCAAACATGTGGTTTCTCCACAACACCTTGATGAGGGGCATTGTCTTATTTAGTAGAACTTTTTCTCTACGATCTAAGATCTTCACTGGTTGCTCCTCATGAGAAAGATCATCTTCCAATTGTCCCACCTCAGAAGAGAATGCATGTGAAGGGTCTGGTACGTACTTCCTTAAGAGGGATACATGAAAGACATCATGTACTTTGTCCATTGTATGCGGAAGTGCTAGTCGATTGGCCACAGCCCCGACATGATCAAGAATCTCGAAGGGGCCGATGTACCTTGGACTTAACTTCCGTTTCCCTCCAAAACTCATGACCTTCTTCCATGGAGATATGTGTCGAAAAACCATGTCTCCAACTTTAAACTCAATTTCTCGTCAATGATTATCTGCATAACTCTTCTATCGACTCTGGGCTGCCTTGTTATGCTGCTGAATTGTTTTCACCTTCTCCACCATTTCCTCGACCATTTCTGATCCAAGCAGCTTACGTTCACTGACCTCATCCCAACATGCTGGTGTTCTTCATCTTTTCCCATACATGGCTTCATATGGTTCCATTTGGATACTCGAGTGGAAACTCTTATTATAAGAGAACTCAACCAGAGGATGAAGTTGATCCCATACTCTTTTAATGTCCATTAAGAATGCTCTCAACATAACCTCAAGTGTTTGGATAGTCCTCTCAGATTGGCCATTAGTTTGAGGATGATAGGCCGTACTAAAGTTCAGATCAGTATTCAGAGCATGTTGAAGACTCTTCCAAAACTTCGAGGTGAATCTTGGATCTCGGTCAGACACAATAGATAGTGGTACTCCATGAAACCTTAGCACTTCCCTGATATATATCTGGGCTAGTTGATCCAATGATAAATCCTCCCTAATAGCAATGAAGTGTGAAGTCTCTATAAGATGATCCACAAGCACCCTTATTGCATTGTTTCCTTCGCATGTCCTCAGAAGTCCGGTGACAAAGTCCATAGTGATGTTTTCCCATTTCCATTCTGGTATAGTAATTGGTTGCATCATCCCCTTAGACTTCTTCCTCTCTACCTTCACATGTTGACACACCAGGCACTTTGATGTATATTCAACAATCTCCCTCTTCATATTATCCCACCTAATGTTTTCTCAGAGATCTCAATACATCTTTGTGCTCCCTGGGTGAATAGAAAAATTTGAACTATGTGCATCATCCAAATGTTCTTTCTTCAGCTCCGGACTTGAAGGAACACATAGTCTTTTCCCAAACCGCACAATTCCTTCTTCATTAACTTTAAACTCCTAGGATTTCCCTTTTTTGATAGGTCCCACTTTTTCTTGAATTCCCACATCATCCGTTTGAGCATCCTTTAACCTTTCCAAAATAGACGGTTGAGGAATCATTTGTAAAAGGATTGATAATGTTCCCTTCTCTATGAGTTCCATGTCCATCTTCATCAAGACTAAGAGGATTGGATCCTTATCAATTCTCATCAATGATAGAATCATTGGATCCTTTCTACTTAGGGCATCTTCCACCTTATTCTCTTTCCCAAGGTGGTAATGGATTGAACAGTCATAATCCTTGATGAGCTCTATCCAACTTCTCTGGCGCATATTAGTCTCTTTCTGTGTGAATATATATTTAAGACTCTTGTGGTAAGTATATATCTCACATTTCTCTCCATAGAGATAATGCCGCTAGATTTTCAAGGCAAAGATCACCACCACCAACTCCAGATCATGCATTGGATAGTTTCGATCATGGATTTTCAACTACCTTGAGGCATAGGATATCACTTTATCATTCTGCATCAGCACACTTCCTAAGCCATTCTTCGAAGCATCACTGAATACCAAAGAATGATCCCCACTTGTGGGTAAAGTGAGCACGTGCGCGGTGATAAGCCACATTTTCAACTTCTTGAAGCTTTCTTCACATTCATAACTCCAATCAAAATTTACTCCCTTTCGAGTTAGCTTGGTAAGAGGGTTGTACAATCATGATAAATTTCTCACAAATCGTCGATAATATCTAGCTAACCCCAGGAAGCTACGGATATCTGTTACCGATGTTGGCCTCGAACATCACTCAATTGCATCTGTTTTGGAAGGATCCATAGATATCCCATTGCTTGTGATGATATGGCCCAGGAATGAGACCTCCTTCAACCAGAACTCACACTTTCTATACTTTTCATAGAGCTTCTCCTTGTCCAATGTCTCTAGTATAGTTCTTAAATTCTCCTCATGATTTTCCTTGGTTTTGGAGTATATTAGAATATCATCTATAAAGACTACAAAAAAGTTTTCTAGGTAACCTCTAAAGACTCTATTCATTAAGTCCATGAAGATTTCTGGAGCATTAGTGAGTCCGAAAGGCATTACTATGAATTCATAGTGCCTGTATCTTGTACGAAAAGTAGTCTTGGGGACCCCTTCCTTCTTCACCCTTACTTGATAATATCCCGACCACAAATCTAACATGGAGAAGAATTTTACTACATGAAGCTGATAGAACAAGTCATCAATTCTTGGGAGAGGATACTTGTTCTTTATCGTGATTTTGATAAGTTCACGATAATCGATTCAAAGATGTATTGACCCATCCTTCTTCTTGACGAAGAGGACTGGTGCACCCCATAGTGAGGCATTTGGGTGTATAAACCCTTTATCCAGATTCTCATGTAGTTGTTTCTTAAGCTATTCAATCTCTAAAACAGCCATTCTATATGGAGTCTTGGATATTGGTAAACCCCCGGGTATAAGTTCAATTGAGAATTCCACATCCCTTCTAGGAGAAAGACCAGGCAGTTCCTCGGGAAACACTTCAGCGAATTCCCTCACAATAGGAATTTCATCAATGATGATTTCTTCCATTGACTCAATCATCTAAGATAGATATGCGTTCTCATAAGGCAGTAATATCTACACTTGAGATGATGGAACTAAAGGAGATTCATTTTCCTCCTTACACTTGTAAAGAATCAGGGGTCGATTCTCCATAGGGAGTGTGATTTCCCTCTCCCGACAATTTATGTTGGTTCTATATAAGGAAAGACAATCCATGCCAAGAATTGCATCAAATTCCACCAAAGGGAGTATGAAGAGGTTCTCCGGGAAATTCAATCCACATATTATAACATTGGAGGACTTATATTCATGGGATGCAATGATTTCTCCATTTTCCGTACTCACCGAAATCTTCATTTCCTTGATTTTTGGTGGTGCTGGGATTGTTCTACTTCACTTTCGAGATATAAAAGAATGCATAGAACCTGAATCAAAAAGTATGTTCTCTTTTCTTGAATGAATAACTAGCATACATGTCACCACTTCATTGTCGGGGTTCACTTTAGTAGAAGTGATGGAAAAAGATCTTCCTTGCTGGCTTGGAGGATGTTGTTTGTCTTCGAAAACCCTTGGATTAGGGCACTCATTTGCAAAATGACCTGGTACTTTTAATTTGTAGAATTGAACAACGCGTTGAGGTTCAAACAGAGCATTCATTTCCTCTGTCGCAGCTGTGAGTCTTTCTTGCCTACAGTTAACAGCTAGGTTCCCTTCTCTTCCACACCTGAAGCATTTCCTCGTCCCCTTAAAGAAATTTCCAGGGTGCTTCTTTCCGCACTGTTGGCAAGTGGGGTTCTAGATCTTCTTAGAACCGATGGATTTATCCATTGGACCTCTAGCATTTAATTCCACCTTATGGTTCTTATCCCCATGATACCCTTGTGATTCTCTGATCTCCATTTCAACCTTGAGGGCACATCGGACAATTTCCTCATAGCTGTCGACGTCACGGATATCTAATTCTTTCTGCAGGCTAGGATTCATCCCACCAAAGAAGCGTTCAACCTTATATTCTGGGGTAACGACAAAGCCGGAAGTGTATCGTGTAAGCCTTGTGATGTTTTCCTCATATGCTCCAATATATTCTTCATCTTTTTTTCTTGAGGGAAAGGAAGTCCCTTCCCATCTTATGCCGGAGGGTGCGTGGAAAATATTTATCGAAAAACATCTTCCGGATATCCTTCCTTTCCAATGCCTCGATCTCCTCCTCAGGTTTTGTTTTTTTATCAACATACACCATTGATCAGCTTCACCCTCTATACGATAAACTTCTAGAAGAACATTCTCTTGTTCAGAACATTGATGGACAGAGGAGATCTATTCAATGGAGTTGATCCATTATTCAGTGAACGTGGGATCAGATGATCCACTAAAAGTAGGAGGCCTTTGTCTCGTGAAGCTCTCTATAGAGAATTGTTCATTCTTAGGTGGGTTTGGACTTTCCTCTTGACCCATGTTTCTATTCAATGCTTGAGTTTGCTGAGAGAGAAGTGTGACAAAGTTCATGATTCCCACTCCCATTGGATTGGGCATCTCATTAGTACAGTCATCACACTGATCTTCACATCAGTTTTTAGCCCGTGTCCTCATATTACCGGCCATTGGCTGGAATAAAAAGAATGTTATGGGTAACACATAAAGGGTAATCCAAAGACAAAAGTTTATGACTTATAAATAAACTTTCATTTCCTTAACTTATGAGTCTATATGCTTCAATCTAGGCTTTTCATGATCTACTTTCTAACGTATATTCTTAGGGGCATTTTTTTAATTCCATTAATAAGGGTTCATACTAAGATTTTGAATTTACCAAAGCATATCCTCCAAGAGTGTCATAACCAAGAGTACAAAAAGGCCCATTTTCGGGCACCAGTTCCGGTTCGAGTCTAGCTCAATCGGTGTTTTCGGGTTTTACCTCTAGGGTACATCTGTGCCAGAGACGCCTCTACATGCTCATATCCTGACAGGGATGTATTTGCTTGATAACCCATTTACTCAATACTCACCAAAACTTAGTGAATTTTCTATTGTACTTAGTCTTGTATCTAAGGAATTACTAGGGTTTTCTAATCCTAATCCCAAAAATAACCAAACCTATCCTTTGGTACCAACTATGACAACCCTGCTTTTTATTACAACGTAACCATGATTTGATAAATAAAACATCACTTGATACAACAATGAAGATCGAGAGGTTTAGTGTCTTTGGGGCTTAGGATCATTACATAAAAACTTAAACATGAAATACAACATCTTTATTGAAAACATCCTTTACATGACCACTACATTCCTTCGTACTTAGCATTGCATGGGATAATCTGAGGACATGCATAAGAAAAAGGTGAGCTATAAAGCTCAGTAATGGAGTACACATGGAATAACATGAGGAGTACAATACATGTTAGAAAATAGGCATATCAATAGAGAATAATAAAAACATGAACATAAAGGCATGATAAAGCATGATAATCATAACATGGAAATGTGGCAACAACACTTAACATTGAATTAGCATGAACCAAGGCTCATTGCATATGGAGCATGAGTAAATCCTCATTTCACATAAAGCATGAGTAAAACCTCGTTGCACTTGAATTTTCATGAGTCAACACTGATTGAACATGGCATATCATGATACTAAACTTTACCCAATGCATTTTAGTGCTATAAGGGCGCACCCTTCTTAAACATTTCATTTCAAGCATAAGTGTGCCACATGGATCATAAAACATGGATTCATAAAACATAATCATTTATTCCACGATAAAGGAAAGTGGAATTAATACATGAAACTTTATAATCAATAAGTAATTGTTCATAAAGGTTAATACACTTTAGGGAGAAATGGCCATGGTATTCACTACACAATGACATTGGCTTAGAAAATCGGTGCGATTTCGGCAGCGTAACGGCGTGACATAAGAATTCATAAAAATGGTTGATGAGAGAGAAAGGGGTTACTAATCATATTTACATGTAATGGATAGTAAGGAGATAATATAGATACATTTACCAACAATTTCAATGTAATTTTGATTCATGATACAAAAGTATTGCTTGAATGTAAAAGAGGAGAGAGAAGTTATTTTCAGAATTTCGGCATAGAAACGGGTGTACATGGGAGGAATTTAATGAGAGAGAAAGGGTCTCCAATCATTCAAACATCAAGAGGGAAGTATGAGGGAGGTGAAAAACAATACCCCAACATTAATAATTGAAATTAAAAGGGCGAAACAACTTTATGAAAATTGGAGAAAATGAGAAAGGAAGAAAAATCCCGTACTTGGAAGTGTGCTTCCAATGGCCAGAGAGAAGCTTGTGAGATGCTTCTTGAGATCTTGGGGCACCTTGGGAGGATTCTATAGAGAGTAGGTCAGTGGTTGGAAGAACTCAAAAGGCTTTGAGTGAGGAGTAAGTGGATGCTTGGGTGAGTTTATATAGGAAAGGTGAGGGAATTCTTTATTATTTAGGTTTGGGGCCCCTTATATTAAATTAATCCAAACCACCAACCATCCCATGGTTTTTGCCCATGGTTTTTGGAAAAGGGAAGAGGAAAAAAATATTTTATAAGTCCAAAGTCCGAAATTCTAAAAATAATAGGATTGCTTATGTGGAGGTGAGTCACACTCCCATGGAAATTAATTTAAAAAGACAAGGTGTTTAATAATTCTTGAGGGGTCCATTAATGCTTTGAAATGTAATCCAAATAAACCCAAAATCACATTTTATTAATGGTAAAACTTATATTGGCCGAACATAAAGATTATTGTATTTTATTACATCACTATTGGGTCATTATGATGTCATAAAACACATTATATATTTAAACATTATTAAATTTTTACTCAAGAATTTGACTGTCTCAGAAAATTATGAAAAATTCACCATTGGATAATTTCAACGTCCTGATTCCAAAAATTACATATATTTTTTCTAAATAATTTTAAAAATATGTTAATTTTCACTTTTTAAAAAAACTGACATTTATAAAAAATTACGGGTTTTGAAAAAAATGGCTTTCAAACCATAATAAAATTTATAATTGAATTCATACAATTACATGATCATTTATATATAATAAAATTAAACTAATAATAATAATAATATTTTATTAAAATATTATTTAATTCAAAAATCCCTTAATTTAAAAAAATAGATTTCTTAATTAAATAATCACTAAAAACATCATTTGTACTTTAAAAACTATTTACAATGTATCAATAATGACAAGAAATTATATTCATTATTATATAAAAAAATAATATACATGAACATAGTACTATCGATTAGTTACAGAACCCCTTAAAACAGCCGCATAAGACTTAATGGTAAGGTGTGCGATGGTGACAGACTCTTGGGGTGGCCCAGATAACATCACTCGAGTGGTAATTTCTATCAACATCCACTTCTCCCGTAGATGGTCCCATTCGAGCTTGACATGGTGAAGCTTAGATGGGGCTTGGTCAAGAATGAAGCCCAAGGATACCACCTCTTTTCTGAGCTCCGATAAATGGGCTTCGTATGGGGAAATTATTCAGGATGAGGCCATCGCTTCCTTTGTCTAAGTAAAATTGGATGTGTTAAAGACCTATATTTATACTAATAATTTGATCACGGTTCAATGGCAATAAATGTAATGGTCACACTTCTAATCATAAAACCAATGAAGTTGACATTTAATAAAAACATTTTATATAAAGAGACATTTAATTAGATCAAGAGTGATTTTCCATTAATGAAACCTTGGGTCATTACATTTAGTACACGCAGTGTACTCTGAGTATACGCCATGTAGTCTCTTCCCGTGTCTCAAACTGTGTGGGAGGTGACACGGGGTAGGGATGTGCTTGGGAAAAACAGGCCATGTATGAGATACACACGCCGTGTAGTTTTGACCCGGAGTCCGGCCATGTAACTAACAACACGGGTCGGTGAACTCCTTCACAGAACAGTTCGTGTCAATTATGAACACGCCGTGTAGTGTGACCTGGGGACTCGGTTGTGTAACTAACAACATGGGTCGATGTCATCGTTCCTTGAACACGCCGTGTACCGTTGGGGATACGCCGTGTAGTCTTGTCCGAGGACAGATCGTGTGGACTTAGCCGTATGGCGGGGAAACAGGGTTATTGACACGCCGTGTGCGGGTGTAACACGTCGCGTAGTGTCAAGCCGAGTAGTTGGATGTGTCACATAAGACACAGGTAGTTTGAAAATAACACCATACACACCGTGTAGATAATATACATGTCGTGTAGTTTTGTTCAAACGTGATCTGTGTGGCTTAGCCATGCAGAAGGACCCTGGCAGGGGAAGGGAAGTCATTTACACGTTGTTTAGTTAGTATACACACCGTGTAGTATTGTTTTGAAAATTTTGAAATACATTCTTATTCTTGTTACCTTTGTGGTTTCTTCATTTCAGCCTTAATAATCATGAATCTAAGGCATGTTTTTGACCTTGTAGTGTCATACCTCCTAGACGACCGTGCGTTGATCTCCAGGAGAGCGACAATGAGAATACTCCGGAGATGGTGGGCCATGGGCTACCAGTTGATCCTCCAGCAGAGACAGATGTGACACCAGCTGCTATACCAGACAAAAGCGTGGTGGTGCAGATCCATGAAGGCTTATTGCGGTTCATGCATAACTTTCAGGGAGGACCGCAGGCTGCCACATCTATGGATGAGATGACACATATCTTCCAGCAGCAGCATCCGCCTATGTTTTCAGGGGATGGCGGACCACAAGCTGCGGAGTCTTGGTTGGGGTCAATGCAGACTATTTTCGAGCATCTTGAGATGCCTCCAGGGCGGAGGGTCAAGCTCGCGACGTACATCCCTCATGATTATGCCATGAGGTGGTGGGATTTTACCACCCAATCAGATCATCACATGGAAATGGCGTGGGAAGACTTTATGGCACTCTTCTATGAATTTTTCTTCCTGGAGATGCTGAGAGCAGAAAGACCTCGAGAGTTCATGAATCTGCAGCAGGGCGCTATGTCAGTGATGGACTATTCTACTCATTTTACAGAGCTTCAGCGCTTTGCACCCGTGCTGGTGGGTGATGAGACGTTGCGAGCTAGAAATTTTGGGGATGGTCTTCGGTATGACATCTGAGCGCTGGTGAATGCCTTTAGGTTGACTATTGTACACGCTATTATGAACCAGGCTCTGATTACAGAGAGGAACATGTGGGAATCTAGTGGTGCGGGCCAGGGCGGTTCACCACAAGTTACTGGTTCTATTTCCGCTGGCAAGAGGAAGAGACATATGGACTTCTCTCGGGGTGGCGGTACTTGCCATGTAGCTTCTTCAGGTGGTCCGGTCATGTGCTACCAGTGTGGCAGAGAGGGGCACAAGAGACCGCAGTGTCCACGAGACCTAGTGGAGTGCCGAGCTTGCGACAAAATGGGTCATCTGCAGCGCTTCTGCTGGGCATTTATACCGGTGGCTAGTGAGAGGGGTTTGGTGCAGAATCTGCGTGTGGGAGCTGGACCAGTGGCTTCTAACCAGTCGGAAAGCTGGAATACGTCAGGGCGTGCAGGCAGAGATGGTGGTCATGGCCATGGTAGCCAGACACCAGGATCTTAGAGGCAGCAGGGCGGGACAGCTCAGGGTATCCAGGCTGTGTCGTAGGGCCGCGACACTGGGCATTCATATGCAGTGCAACATACCCAGCAGGAGCAAGATCCTGGACCTTTTACAGTCAGAGGTACTATTTTAGTAGCTTTTGTCTTATCATCAGTACTTTTTGATACAGGTTCTACACATAGTTTTATATCTGTGCCCGTTGTAGAGATCCTTGGGCACTATGGTTCTACTTCTTCCGATATCATGATGCTAGACACTCTATTGGGTACTAGGACGGTTGGTGTGCATCAGTGCAAGGAGTGCCCCCTTGTATTTGGTGGGTGTCACTCAATTTGGGACCTCTATGTCTTAGATATGACAAGCCATGACATCATTCTCGGGATGGACTGGTTTGTTCCCTTTCAGGAATTTTTAGATTGTTATCTTCACAGGGTGAATTTCACGTCACCAGAGGGCAGAGAGTTTCTATACAAGGGAGAATGGGATGTTCAGGCGAGTCGAGGTGGACCAGAGCATCATGGGTGAGGTGAGTCACAACCCAGATTAAGAGCTTTTGTCTGGATGACCAGGGGACTTCTCAGGAGTATTTCCCTCCTATTGTTGATTGTTTCAGGGATGTCTTCTTGGACGACGTTTTAGGTCTACCTCTAGAGAGAGTGGTGTATTTCCCCATTGAGCTTGTTCCAGGAGCAGTGCCGATGTCCATTCCTCCATATAGGATGGCTACACCTGAGTTTCTAGAGCTCAAGAGGAAGTTGGAGGAGTTGCAGGAAAAGGGCTTTATCCGACCCAGTACTTCTCAAAGGGGTTCACCAGTCCTTTTTGTGAAGAAGGCAGGCGATACCCTCAGACATTGCGTGGATTATCGGAAGATGAACTAGTTGACAGTTAAGAACCAATATCCCTTACCAAGGATTGATGATATTTTTGATCATCTTCGTAGAGCACGAGTGTTCTAAAATATTGATTTGAGATCAGGATATAATCAGCAGCACGCTAGACCATCTAATATACCTCTCACAGCATTCAAGAGTAGGTATGGTCTATACGAGTATACAGTTATGCCCTTCGGACTCACGAACACGCCAACAGTTTTCATGGCTCTGATGAATCATGTGTTCCATCCATATCTTGATTCTTTTGTGGTAGTATTCGTGGAGGACATCTTGGTGTACTCCCACACGTGACACGACCATGCCACCCATCTTGAGATCATTTTGAGTACACGGAGGGACAATTAGCTATATACTATGCTCTCAAAGTGCCACTTTTGGATGGACCAGATTCACTTCCTGGGACATATCATCTTTGAGTCAGGAGTTTTAGTAGACCTAGAAAAGGCAAGAGTAGTGGTTTCCTGGGAGTAGCCTAAGAACATGTTAAAAATTCAGAGATTATTTGGGCTGTCTGGTTACTACAGACGTTTCATACGAGACTTCTCCCGCTTAGCACCACCGTTGACAAGTATGACTAAGAAGGGTGTAAAGTTTGTTTGGTCAGAAGCTTGTGAGGTAGCTTTTTAGGACCTGATGGGAAGGTTGACATCAGAACCGATCCTGATACTCCCAGAGCTGGGGAAGATCTATATAGTTTACTTTGATGCATCAGGTATTGGGCTGGGAGTGGTGTTGATGCAGGGCGATCGAGTTGTTGCGTACGGGCCTCAGCAGATGAGGCCACATGAGAGGAATTACCTGATGCATGATCTCGAGTTGGCATCAGTTGTTCATGTGTTGCACTGTTGTAGACATTATCTAATGGGGGCGCATTTTGTGGTTTCCACTGACCACAAAATCCTCAACTATATATTTACTCAGTGTGACTTGAATCTGAGGTAGAAGAGGTGGGTTAAATACCTACAGTCCCATGATTTTGAGCTTGCCTATACACCTGTAAAAAGTAATACAGTAGCTGATGCATTGAGGTGGAAGACTTAGATACAGGAAGTGCAGGAGGCCAGTGGTGAGTGGGAGCTCATGGAATTGTTCTCTGAGATGCATCTGGAGGTGCACGACAGTCAGGGGAAGAATTATCTCTCATCTTTTTCTATGACATCTACCCTTTGGGATAGAGTGAGGATGAGACAACTATCAGATTCAGAAGGCCTAGTTCTACGGGAGTTGGTGGCAAGTGTGGACCCTTCTCCAGGTTGGATGATATGTGACGGAGAGGTTTTGCGTTTCCATGGATGAGTATGGGTTCCAGGGGATATACGCTGGGAGATGATGCGAGAGTTTCATGCTTCTTCTTGGGCAGTTCATCTCGGGGTTACCAAGATTTACCGCGACTTGAGAAGTCAGTACTGGTGGTCGGGTATGAAGAGAGGTGTAGCTGGTTTAGTTACAAGGTGTTCCACCTGTCAGCAGGTGAAGGTGGAGAATCAGAGACCAGCTGGACTATTAGAGAAGTTACCCATTCTAGAGTGGAAATGGGACGATGTCACGATGGATTTCGTGACTGGGTTGCCGAGGTCACCTCGTGGCAATGATGTTGTGTGGGTTGTTGTGGACAGACTCATGAAGGTATCTCACTTCTTTTCGATCAAGGAGACCTTCAGTGTTGACAAGCTCAGAAGGATGTATATCCGAGAGAGCGTACGTCTTCATGGGGTCCCTCGTTATATCATTCTAGATAGGTACACTCGCTTTACGTCTACTTTCCGGCATAGTTTTCATAGGGAACTGGGTATACAGGTGCTTCTGAGCATAGCATACCACCCTCAGACATATGGCCAGTCAGAGCGTATGATACAGGTTGTAGAGGACATGTTGCGTGTATGCGTCCTAGACTTTGGGGGCTCTGGGGAGAAGCATATAACCTTAGTTGAGTTTGACTATAACAATAGCTTCTAGGAGACTATTGAGATGGAACCATATAAGGATTTATACGGTAGGCCATTCTATTCACTCTTGTGCTGGATAGAGGCAGGTGAGGCAGCTTTACTAGGGCCACAGCTCGTGCAGGAGATGTCTGAGTAGGTCCAGTTGATTCAGAAGCAGATGGCTACCGCATAGTCTTGCTAGAAGTCATATACTGATCACCGCAGACGACCTTTAGAGTTCATGTTTGAGGACCAGGTTTTCTTGTATGTTTCACCGAGGTTGGGACACAAGCGGATAAGGAGACATGGTAAACTTTCACCAAGGTATGTGGGGCCATTAGAAATTTTGGAGAGAGTCAGGAAGGTTACCTATTGGTTGTGGTTACCACAACGGTACTGACCATGGATGATGTCTTCGACGTATCTCAATTGCGTTCCTATAAATCAGACCTGTCTCACATCATTCAGCCCGAGGAGGTTGAGCTGGAGGTAGATGCGTCGTTTGAGGAGCATTCGATCCTTATCGTTGACAGGAGCACGAAGGTTCTCCGAGGCCGGTCAGTTCCACTCGTACGATTGCTATGGCAGCATGGCCGAGTGTAGGATGAGACCGGGGAGCGGGTGGCCGACGTACATGCTCAGTGGCAGGATTTGTTCACAGCTATATCTTCTCCACCCTTGGAAGGGAAATTCGGGGATGAATTGCTATTAGGGGAGATGTTTTTAAGAACTCGGTTCTTAGTTTTGAGGTATGGGCTTCTTATTTTTCCTTTTCCTTAAGATTTTTTGAGAAAATTTGGAAAATGGGGAAAATCCTAAACTTTGGAACTACATGCCATGTACATTTCCACACTCCATGTACATGTGGCTGAGTTGGGATAAGTACATAGGACGTGTAGCCATATCGGCGACGAGGGGTGTAGGAACCGACTACATGTTGTGTAGTGGTCATCTACACACAGTGTAGTTAGTCGGCATGCCTAAGAAGTAAGGCGGTGGAGCAGCCGCCAGCTGGGTGGCATTACACACCATGTACTCAGGAGTACATGCTGTGTAGTCATGTCGACGGATGAACAGTGTGGCGGTGCATCCAGAGGAACGGTTAAATGAAAGGAGTACACACCGTGTACTTGGAAGTACATGTTTTGTACATTATTTTTTCAACATAAAACAGGAAGTAGCCTCCTCATTTGGCAGTGGAGGCTTTTGAGCCGTTTTGGAGCCAAGGGAGGAGGCCGAACCTTTGAAGATATTTCATGTATTCGTCTGGAATCAGATTTCGCTTCGGACGATCTCATTGTAACCACACGGGTAAGCCCTCTCTTCTACTAGCGTCTTACTTACCAATTATTCTCCTAACATAAGTTATTTGAGGTTAAGCGGGTTTTGTTATTCATCAGATCTATGACATTCTTGGGCATTTCTGGAGTCTGCGTTCGGGTATAACATTCATTGGCGCTTAAGGTATGTGGCTTGGTGTTTAGTTTTCCAACTTCCATGTGTTTTGTGTGTTTTTGTGCCACGAACCCATGTTGGGGTGTCGTGCGGATGAGGCCGTTGATATATTTAATGACTAGAATTGCACATGTGATTAAATTGTGATTATAAAATGCTAGTAGGGATCGTTGCTTAGATCTGGAACCCCCCGAGGGGGTGTGTTCCACTGTCTAGCCGTTTGCCCAGGATGCCCAAGGGTATGCCTTCAAAGTAGTAATAGTAGAATTGCCTTGAGAGAAATTGCTTGTTACTGCTTGTTTACCTGTTGGGCTTTGTCCGGTTACATATTTATCCTGAAGGCGTTGTTGTGATTAGCCTGAGGGCACTGCACTATTTAGCCCGAGGGCTATAGTTATTTCACCTTAGGGAAACCTTTCGTGACTAAGGGCTTGACTCTTGTGCCTGAGGGCGGAACTTCGTACACCTGAGGGAAACTTCTGTTACGCCTGAGGGCTATACATGCAGGTTGGATTCTGCTTACCCGAGGGTAAGGTTTTTCTTTTATGAGGACATGGACTGTTTACTTAGAAATGCACTATGGTGATTTATAATATTTAATGGATTAAATAAATAAGAAAATGGAAATATAACTGGTAATTAGTTACTTTTGGGTAAAACTTACTTTATTGCATTTTACTACTGCACACTATTGTTGCATGCTTACACGCAGTTGGGAACGGGCCTCTGGTGGGTGCCTACTGAGATATATTTCTCACACCCTGTTTGGGTTATGTTTTTCGGCCCAAACAGATTACATTTCTACAGTTGTGGATAGGGGAAAGAGTCCTTATACATGTTCTTGACTGTTGCTGAGGAGTAGGAGGGCATGGGACCGAACCTAGGCTCACGATGTCGCTACCAGCTATTTTGTTTTTATTTACTTGTACTATGTATTGTACTGTATTGATGTATAACATGTTCTGGCTGTTTTCATAGAACTGAGTCATGTAGCATCATTATTTATATAATGTTGGTTATATCCACTGCTGTTGATTATTTCAATTGTGTATGGTTTACTGCTTCTGCTGTTTTAAGTATGTTTTATTTCCATTCCGCTGTGCTACACTTTGACAAATGAGGGCATAGTTTCCCCACTATCAGATTTAACACCCCAAGCTTCCACAATACACTTCTCTTTGAATAATACAGCAGCGTGTATTGTACGCAACTTCGAGTTCTAAACACACACCAAAACCAATCAAAGTATCAGTTATGAATAGTAATACTGAATTTTTTAAATTTTATAAATTTTATCTCGCCAAATGGACTTCGTTTTTGGACTCAGAATATCGAAATTAGCCTATGTTGAATTTTTTGTATTTTTCTGAGAACTTCTAATTTTTTTTATGAATAGTGAAAAATACTTAAAACAAATTTTTTAATCAAAATAATTTGTAGTGATAAATTATACTATTGAGTGGTTTTAATGTAAAATTAGAATATATTTTTACCATTTTATCCAATGGTGGTCATTAGAATTAATTTCAATTTGAAATTGGGCATAAACAATTGTCAATCTTTTGATATATATTGTTTCTCAAAAACACGCTATTTGTTGTGACATCGGGAATTAATTATGAAATTAATTAATGAAACTTATATGTTTGGAATTTTGTAAAATAGAAATCATTTTTTAATTCAGAATATCAATTATAGCTATGGGTGAAATTTTGGCATTATTCTGAAAAACATCAATATTTGATGAATAGTGAAACCAGTAAGTGGTAGTTAAAAAACTGATTTTTCATTTAAATGAAACATTACCACTTCTTTGATTTGATTTTCAAAAATCTGACATAAATGGTTTTCATTAGGAAGTAAAATGTGGTTCAATGGGATTAAAATAAATTTTTGGTGAATAGTAACTTTTAAGTTTAATTAATCACGATTAAAGGTAATTAGTGAAATTTAAGGTAAAACTGATATTATAAAAATATGAAAATACCTTTGCACTTATCCTAACCCTATTTTATGAGTCATGGATGACCAATACAATCCATGGGTCAACTTGGGGAACTCATGGGGCCACTTTGGTAGGAAAATGACATTAAAAACTTATTATTTAATGTTAAAATAAAAAATGTCACAAAAATGAGTTGTTTTACTAAAAAAATTAAATGGGGTTATACAAGTCATATTTTTGACAATAAATATTCATTAAAATGATAAAAAGATTTCGTACATCATGATATTTTTTTTATAATTTTAAGACATTATATAAATTAAATTATTTATGACACCATGATGATGCAGTGATTACCTCATTAATTAACGATTTAAATAAAATGAAAAGATAATGTAAAATCCAAGGAATACACTTTTCAAAAACCTATTGGATGAGTAGATTTCGAACCCTTATCACCTTATCCTCGATATATATCATTGTGGGGCCTTTATAATCCGAAAATAATTTCATAATAAAGTAAGATTTCAATCTTTCCAAGAGGGCCCCTCCTCTCCTCTTATAAAAGGCCCCCACCTCTACAACCTTATTCACACTTTCAAGCCATTTGGATCGGCCAAACTCTACCCAAATACTCTCCAAACTTCCCTCTATTACTCCTAGAAGCCTCAATTTGGGCAGAACTCTTCCCAAGGAAGCCTTTGGCTCAAATCAAAAAGTGTTACCCGATTTTAAGGTAATGTCTTCTCTTGTGTTCTTTTATTTTATTTTTTTTCTCCAACCCCCTAATATCTTTTTATTCATTTCTTTTGTAAAAAAAATAGTATCCTCAATATACTAGGATGTTTTTATATGAAGTATTATAGATACACTTACACACACCTTAATCTAATGGTTAAAGAACATACTGTTTCTGTGGATGGTGGATTTCTTCCTCACGAAACGATGATTATTCAACACTCATATAACACCTCTAATGGTGTCCATTTTGATGAAACTATTTTCATATATGATATATATATTATGTTTATGTTTTCTTTATTCTTCTGTATTTATCATTTATGTCATACTTTATGATTTCCATTATGGGTAAACGCGATAATTTCATTTTAGGAAGTGCGGACTACCGTCCCCTCAAAGTGATTTGAATCGTTAATGCCATATGTGGGATGTATAAAGGATGGAGTAAATGGTATTATAAATTATATTATACTGGAATTATATTATACCTTTATATAATTATAACTTCATTCCATTAAATAAGAAATAAAAATGAATGTTGTGTTCATGCGTACGTACGGCTTACCGTCTCCATGAACAGTGCATTACATTTCTTACCTATAAATGTTATGTAATTTTATAAATGAATGTTTATACTTGATATATATGATGTATATGATATCTACATCATGAATATAATTATGGATATAATGGATATTTTACCACATGAACAAAGTGTAATTATAAGAAGTTTATTTTTGACTCAAGTACCTAAGATTGACGAAATGACCGTTATTAACTTAAATAATTACATAATGTTCATAACATGGTAATAAGTGATATAAAAGGAATAATGAACATGAAAAAGGTTCTTAAGCTGGTATATATTTACTCTAGTTTATTATTCAGGAGGTTAAAGAGCGGTCGTGTCAAGTCGGACATGAGGTATGGGAATTTCTTAACCCAATTTCCATTCTTTGGGTTAATCTCCTACTTTCAAATTATGTAATGATATTATTATGTACTATCTTGTATTTGTACTTTATTTATGTGTACTTATTGTAAATACAAGTAATAAATCTATTTTATTTTAAAAATGATCTTTGTAAGGGAACTTCTTAACCAAATTTCTATTCTTTGGGTTAATCTCTTACTTTCAAATTATGTCCTGATATTATTATGTACAATCTTGTATTTGTACTTTATTTATGTGTAATTATAGTTAATACACATAATTGATCTATTTTATTTAAAAATGATCTTTCTAAGGGAATTTCTTAACCCAATGTCCATTCTTTGGGTTAATCTCCTACTTTCAAATTATTTCATGATATTATTAGGTCCTATCTTGTATTTGTACTTTCTTTATGTGTACTTATAGAGAATACACATAATAGATCTATTTTATTTAAAAATGATCTTTGTAAGGACTTCGTCTCAATCTCCTTTCATCGAGGCATATTTTGTTTTTATACACAAATTTCTTTTATACGGTGTATAAAACTCTTTGACTTTTATGTTTATTCAAAAGGAATCTTTTTATATGAAGCGTTTTACTAAACGACGAAAAGGAATGTTTTTCTTGTCGTACGTATGCGGAGACAATGACTTCTCCGCTACCATGATCATTATTTGAGTTTCGGCTACCTCTACAAGCCATAACTTTTTTTTAAATGAAAAATAAATACCAAGTATTAATTTTCTTTTATTTTGGTATTGAAAATGGTTTTGAAAGTGTTTTTATCATATCAATG
This sequence comes from Viscum album, assembly GCA_963277665.1. Lineage (NCBI taxonomy): Eukaryota > Viridiplantae > Streptophyta > Magnoliopsida > Santalales > Viscaceae > Viscum > Viscum album. The sequence continues at coordinate 1,539,936,549 of OY728161.1, read as the reverse complement.
TGTTTCATTGAAATCATATGATTGAAATGTGGAAATGTTATGTTTCCTTTATGCATGTTTTATGTGATAAGATTATGTTATGGTTTATGATATGTTTAAAACTGTTCATATGAGGAATGCATTGGACTTAATAAGTGACGGGTAGAGCCCGCTATAGGTCCTCGATGCATCAGTTGGTCTCATGAGACAAACTAGTGTCTTGGCACGAGGCATTGACAAAATCGTATTTGTGGCCTTGGCATGAGGCCTTGGCTACGCGGTTATGATAGTCTGGCATTATGAATTACATCATTATGAATGTGGTTATTGATATTGCATGTGATTATTCTACTAGTAGAATATCCATGTGAGTAAGTAAATGGAATTATTTAATTTTATTTTTGCCATATTATGTTGAAGTTCATGTTTAAAAAGGCTTTTGTTTTAGTTATACATTGCCTTAAATGTTAATGTTTATTTATGAAAGCTTCCGCAATATTGTTATCCTTACTGAGCATCTGATGTCACCTCTTTAAATGTTTTAATATTTTCCAGGATGTAAAGAAGTATTTTATGAATGACCTACTGGGATAGTCTGAAGGGTATAGAAGTGTGGACTATGGAGACTATGTTATTGTGATTTTTTACTTTATGATGTAATGTAACATTTATGAATGTATATATTGTTTCCAAGGCTACTAAACTAATCGGTCTTTCAAGACTTGATCTTTTGTGATCATGCCAATGTTACGAAGTAACGCACCGACTCCAGGTAGCTGGGGTCAGGGCGTTATAGTTGGTATCAGAGGCAGTTTAGTAATAACCTTGGAAGCTAGATTTAGATAAACTCTGATTAGAGCACATAGCCCAATGATAGACTTTGAGGATTAGTATAGAATAACTTCCCAGAATTATGGAATTATAGAGATTTTGTGAGTTTTCCATGCAATACATCCCTCTCTCGATACTAGAAAGTAGAGGCGGCTCTGGCACAGATGTACCTAGGGGTAAAACCAGAAAACACCGCTTTGAGCTGGACCTAAACGGGAACTCGTGCATGACAATACGCCTTGTTGCACTCTTGGTTACGACACTCCTGGGGGATATGCTTAGGATAATTCTAATTTTCTATACAAACCACTACAAAGGGTTATGAGTATATACTTCCTCAAAGAAAACATTTTTATGATTATGGATTATATCCATAAATAGTTCAATTTATGTTAAGTATTTTACAAGTATGGAATTATGTATTTTGATTCATAAACTAATCTAGTTTATGCCATTGTTTAGAAATGGCGCCTAGTGGAAAGAATGTAAACCGTATCAATGAATGAACTCCGTGTAGGGATTTCCCTCCTTCTCAAGATAATTATTATGGAGATGGAGATAAAACTGGTGCTAATCAACTTATTACCATATTGGGACAACTCACTCAGGTTATGAATAATAACCTTACTCGTATGGAGCACCCTGATCCGTAACGTGGAGGATCAATGTTAGACCGCTTAATGAGGCAACAACCACCAACATTTAATGGGGGTACAAATCCATTAGTATCTAAGCAGTGGATAAAATCCTTAGAGAAAATATTCCACGCCATGGTGAGTAGCGTAAGGGAGAAGGTTATCATGGCAGTTTACCACCTCACTGGAGATGCCGATCAATGGTGGTCATTGATTCAAAATACAGAGGAATATGAAGAAGTATCAAGTATGGAATGAAGAGAGTTCAAAGATCTTTTCTTAGAAAAATAATTTCCTCGTGACCATCGAGCAGATATGGAAAGGCAATTTCTGAGTCTAAGACAGAAGGAGGATGAGAATGTCACAAAGTATGAGGCCAAATTTACAAGGTTAGCGAGGTATGCTACAGATTATATACATAACCCACGAATTAAGATTGATCATTTCTTTGATGGGTTAAAACCGTTTCTCTTTCAAGCATTAGTCTCACAAACCTTCTCGTCGTATGAAGATATTGTCTCGTGTGCTATCAAGATGGAAAAGGAATTCTCTAAGTCTTATGACTTTAAAGCAAAGAAAGAAAAGAAGAGATCCTCTTATCAATTTGGAAATGGAAATAACGGGAAGAAGGGAAGAGTTGAATATCAGTCCTGCATTAAATGTGGAAAGAAACACCCCGGTACTTGCTTGAAGTGAATGGGAGTCTGTTACAAGTGTGGTGAAAAAGGCCACCAAGATCGTGATTCCAAGGGAAAGAAAGAGGCTATCAATGTTGAATGCTACAATTGTAGGGAAATGTGGCATTATGCAAATGAATTTCCTAAGTTTCAGGGACAATTACCTTAGAAAAGGCCAAGGGATCATGTACAATATTATGCGGTTACTATAGTAGAAGTGGAATAATTAATGTATTGGTGCTTTTGGACTCAAGGATTATATTCTGGTTATAAGAATAACGTGATATATATAAGGATTGTACTGCAGTACTTGTTTTTTTCATTAAGGTTTTAATATGATGAAGGTAATCATATTTTTATTATGTGACAATAAGAGAAACTTTACTTTGTTTGAGGAATCTGATGTTACAATTGATTTTGGAATTTAGAGACCTTTTAGAGAAAGTCTGGACAGAGGAATTTTGGATAACTATATAGGTTGGAATGGATTAAGTTGAACCTTGGATAGTATTGTTTGAGGTTAAAACATTTCTGAAGATTATTTTTGGAATATTATCGTACTATAGTTTTAGGAAAAGGACAACATGCAGGTTGGGGGATAACCCGTCGCATCGGACAAAGCTGCAGGAATCGAACCAACAACCATAGTGCAACATGCATTTATTACATACCACTAGCCTACAGGAATTCCCTGGTTATTACAAAATAGTTTTCCATTTAAATGGTATGTGGTAATATTTTGAACCTTATACAATTAGGATAAATAGAATATTTTTGAGTTCTGTTACCATTTGGAGTGAAGGATGGGTTCGTGGTAAAAATTTATTAAAGAATGAAAGCCTACATGGCAAGTAAGTATATTTCCTTACATTCTTATAAAATCTCTCAAATAAATTCCTCAACTTTATAAAATGTAACTTAAAATAAAAACGTTGTCGGTTAACTTTTCTAACTGGAGATTCAATGACCCTTTAACCAATAAAAAGTTTGTGATTTTCATGTGGTTAACTTTCTCCTAAACCTATTTTCTACAACTCTCCATCAGACCTTGATGGTTTGTTTCTCCTCCATATCCGTATTTTCATAGAATCCTAGTACGGGCTATCTCGGGTGACCTTTCTACTTCTCTTTTTTTATTTTAATGTTATATTCTTATTAACCCTATTTCTGATGTGGGTTTTCCACAAAAGTATTTTCTATTTTCAACCTTTTATTTTCGAAGAACATTTTCAAATTGTGAGGATACAATTTATTGAAGGAGGGGAGAATGTAACACCCCATGTTTCCACGGTACACTTCTCTTTGAATAATACAGCAGCGTGTGTTGTACGCAACTTCGAGTTCTAAACACACACCACAACCAATCAAAGTAGCCGTTATGAATAGTAATACATAATTTTTGAAATTTTATAAATTTTATCTCACCAAATGGACTTCGGTTTTGGATTCGGAATATCGAAATTAGCCTATGTTGAATTTTTAGTATTTTTCTGAGAACTTCAAGTTTTTTTGTGAATAGTGAAAAATACATAAAACAAATTTTTAAATCCAAATATTTTATAGTGATAAATTATACTATTTAGTGGTTTTAAAGTATAATTAGAATAACTTTTTACCATTTTATCTAATGGTGGTCATTAGAATTAATTTCTTTTTGAAATTGGACATAAACAATTGTCTATCTTTTGATATATATTGTTTCTCAAAAACACGCTATTTGTTGTGATAGTGGGAATTAATTATGAAATTAATTAATGCAACTTATATGTTTGGAATTTTTAAAAATAGACATCATTTTTGAATTCGGAATATCAATTATAGCTAAGGGATAAATTTTGGCATTGTTCTGAAAAACTACAATTTTTTATGAATAGTGAAACCACAAAGTGGTAGTTAAAAAACTGATTTTTCCTTTAAATGAAACATTACCACTTCTGTGATTTGATTTTCAAAAATCTGACATACATGGTTTTCATTAGGAAGTAAAATGTGGTTCAATGGGATTAAAATAATTTTTTGGTGAATAGTAACTTTTATGTTTAATTAATCGCGATTAAAGGTAATTAGTGAAATTTAAGGTAAAAATAATATTATAAAAATATTAAAATACCTTTACACTTGTCCTAACCCTATTGGATGAGTCATGGCCGACCAAGACAATCCATGGGTCAACATAGGGTCCCCATGGAGCCACTTTGGTAGAAAAATGATATTAAAAACGTTTTATTTAATGTTAAAATAAAAAAATGTCACAAACATGAGTTGTTTTACTGAAACAATTTTTAAATGTGGTTATACAAGTCATAGTTTTGACTATAAAAATTCATTAGAAAGATAAAAATATTTCTTACATCATGATATTTTTTTTATAATTTTTAGACATTAAATAAATTAAATTATTTATGACACCATGATGATGCAGCGATTACCTCATTAATTAACAATTTAAATAAAATGAGAAGAAAATGTAAACTCTAAGGATTACACATGTCAAAAACCTATTGGATGAGTATATTTCAAACCCTTATCACCTTAGCCTCTAAATATATCATTGTGGGACCTTTAGAATCTGAAAAACATTTCATAATAAATTAACATTTCAATATTTCCAAGAGTGCCCCTCCTCTCCTCTTATAAAAGGCCCCCACCTCTACCACCTTATTCACACTTTCAAGCAATTTGGATCGGCCAAACTCTACCCAAATACTCTCCCAACTTCCCTCTCATACTCCTAGAAGCCTAACTATGAGAATAACTCTTCCCAAGGATGCATTTGGTTCAAATCAAAAAGAGTTACCCGATTTTAAGGTAATGTCTTCTCTTGTGTTATTTTATTTTATTTTTCTTCTCCAACCTTATAAACTCTTTTTTATTAATTTTTTTTAACAAAACCTGTATCCTCAGTATACTAGGATGTTGTTATAAGAAGTTTTCTAGCTACACATACACACACATACATCTAATGGTGAAAGAACATATTATTTCTGTTGATGGCGAATTTCTGCCTCACGAAACGATGATTGTTCAACACTCATATAACACCTCTAATGGTGGCCATTTTGGTGAAAATATTTTCATATATGAAATATATATAATGTTTATGTTTTCCTTATTCTTATTTATTTCTCATTTATGTTATACTTTATGATTTCCATTATGGGTAAACGTGATAATTTCATTTTAGGAAGTGCGGACTACCGCCCCCTCAAAGTGATTTGAATCGTTAATGCCATATGTGGGATGTATAAAGGATGTAGTAAATGGTATTATACATTATATTATACTGGAATTATATTATACCTTTATATAATTATAACTTAATTCCATTAAATACGAAATAGAAATGAAAGTAGCGTTCATGCGTACGTACGACTTATCGTCTCTATGAACGGTGCATTTCATTTCTTAACTCTAAATGTTATGTAATTTTATAAATGAATGTATATAATGGATATATATTATGTATATTATATCTAAATAATGAATATAATTATGGATATAATGGATATTTTACCCCATGAACAAAGTGTAATTATAAGAAGTTTATTTTTGACTCAAGTACCTAAGATCGACAAAACGACCGTTATTAACTTAAATAATTACATAACGTTCATAACATGGTAATAAGTGATATAAAAGAAATAATGAACTTGAAAAAGGTTCTTATTCAGGTAGATATTAACTCTAGTTTATTATTTAGGAGTTTAAAGAGCATTCGATTCAAGTCGGACACGAGGTAAGGGAATTTCTTAACCCAATTTCCATTCATTGGGTTAATCTATTACTTTCAAATTATGTCATGATATTATTATGTACTATCTTGTATTTTTACTTTATTTATGTGTACTTATACTAAATACACATAACATATCTATTTTATTTTAAAAATAATCTTTGTAAGGGAACTTCTTAACCCAATTTCTATTCATTGGGTTAATCTCCTACTTTCAAATTATGTCATGATATTATTATGTACTATCTTGTATTTGTACTTTCTTTATGTGTACTTATAGTGAATACACATAATTGATCTATTTTATTTAAAAATGATCTTTGTAATGGAATTTCTTAACCCAATTTCCATTCTTTGGGTTAATCTCCTACTTTCAAATTATGTCATGATATTATTATGTCCTATCTTGTATTTGTACTTTCTTTATGTGTACTTATAGTGAATACACATAATAGATCTATTTTATTTAAAAAATGATCTTTGTAAGGACATCGTCTCAATCTCCTTTCATTGACGCATATTTTGTTTTTATACAAAATATCTTTTATACGGTGTATAAAACGCTTTGACTTTAATGTTTATTCAAAATGAATCTTTTTATACGAAGCGTTTTACTAAACGATGAAAATGAATGTTTTTCATGTGGTACGTATGCGGTGATAATGACTTCTCTGCGGCCATGATCATTATTTGAGTTTCAGCTTCCTCTACAAGACATAACTTTTTTTAAATGAAAAATAAATACCAAGTTTTAATTTTCTTTTATTTTGGTACTGAAAATGGTTTTGAAAGAGTTTTTATCATATCAATGTGTTGTATGGATATCTTGTGATTGAAATGTGGAAATGTTATGTATCCTTTATGCATGTTTTATGTGATACGATTATGTTATGGTTTATGATATGTTTAAACCTATTCATATGAGGAATGAATTGGACTTAATAAGTGACAGGTGGAGCCTGCTATAGCTCCTCGATGCATCGGTAGGTCTCATGAGACAAACTAGTGTCTTGGCACGAGGCTTTGACAAAATCTTATTTGTGGTCTTGGCACGAGTCCTTGGCTACCTGGTTATGATAGTTTGACATTATTCATTCCATCATTATGAAAGTGGTTATTGATATTTCATGTGATTATTTGACTAGTGTAATATCCATGTATGTAAATGGAATTATTTAATTTTATTTTTGAATTATTATGCTGAAGTTTAAGTTTAAAAGGGTTTTTGTTTTAGTTATAAATTACCTTAAATGATAATGTTTATTTATGAAAGCTTCTGCAATATTTTTATCCTTACTGAGCATCTAAGATCACCCCTTTCAATGTTTTAATATTTTCCAGGATGTGAAGAAGTATTTTATGAATGAACTACAGGGATAGTCTGAAGGGGATAGTGGTGTGGACTATGGAGACTATGTTATTGTGATTTTTCACTTTATGATTTAATGTAACATTTATGAATGTATCTAGTGTTTCCAAGGCTACTAAACTAATCGGTATTTTGAGACTTGATCTTTTGTGATCATGCCAATGTTACGAAGTAACGCAACGACTCTGGGTAGCTGGGGTCGGGGCGTTACATAAGACCTGGGCCCTCGCTGCGAGTCAGTAGCCTCTGGCGTTTGGGGAAATGTGCTTTAGGTCACGTGGAGAACCAGATTCAGGGCACCCGTTGCGTGGCACCCGGGTCCGGGACGTTACATATATTGATAAAATTTTACCTAATTACCATCCATATGAAATATAAATGAATAAATACTCTCATCATATTGTAGATGTGGTAGTCCACACATATGCACGAACACAATTATCATTCCCCAACTGATTTGTTTTTAAGAATATTGAAATGATATTAAAATTATAAAAATATAATTATGTCATAGATGTCATATATAAATTTAAAACCCATCATTATAAACACTAAAAAGAGTTTTTAGTAAAAAATTAATTATATATATAAGTTGAGATGGTAAGTTGTATGTACTCATAAGTGATACTTTCTATTCTTGTTTAATGAGAAAAATGATGTATAATGGTTTTAAAAAAATAACTTTTTACTATTTATTCAATACAAAATATCGTATTTTATGATAAATATAATATAATTATAATTAGTAAATTGGAGTAGATAAATAGAGTGATCTATTAAGGGGATTCCAGAAGTAGATAATAGATATTTAAATATTATGTTTGATATATAAGGCTCAATTTCCTGTAATAAAGTATGGGAGGAGGTTCCCTTCTATAATTGAAGTGTGGGGCACTTTTGGAATTTTCAAAATATTATATTATTATAAATTCATTATCATTTATCATACCTAATAATTGAGAAGGATTTGAATATAATAATGTGGTATGGGTTGTTAATCCTATAAGACAACACAATTTATAGATTTCTTTGTATAATTTTAATCTCTATCATTTTGATTAACCATAAGTTAAACTGTTTCAATTTTATCTATCGTAAAATAAATTTTAATTTTAGAAGGTTGTAATTTTTATTTATAAACATTAAATTGGGACATAAATAGAAAATTTATGAAATTTAGACCATATAATAATCAATTTCTACAATTTCAATAATTTCTTTATTTTTTAATAATTTAAAAAAATATTATATTGATAATATATATTTATTGTAAAATTTGTCATTATTCATTAAATTTAACCTTAAATACATCAAGATAAATGAAAAATTAAAATATAATTATTTAAAACCTCCATAATATGTCTTATTGATATATAAAATTAGTGGATCATAATAAATGAATCAAATTATATCACATGTAATTCTTTTATTATCATTTATTATATTTTTTTATTAAATAGAGAAACACTGCATATGTGTTTCTCAAGAAATTAGGACCATTATATAATTACTAAAAATTGAAAATAATGTTATTTAAAGAAAAAATTTAAATTAAGATCAAATAAAAAACAATTATTCATTCATAAAATCCTTTTTTCAATATATGGATACATAAGAGTTATTAAAAACCAAGACAATCATTTTGTAATGTTCAATGATTTTTGTAATATAAATGTCATTTTAAAAGAGAAATTTCCATTTAATAAATCATTTTGAACCTTAGGTGCCAATGTTAGAATAAAATTTATCCATTAATAATTAAGATAAAAAATTAGGGAATCATCACTTATTTTAAATCCTGATTAACCCTATTTACCCTTTACCGAGGTGATAGATTTTAGGACAATTACTAATAACATTTTAAAAAATAATGGGGTTCTAATTACCTCTTTTAAAATAATTATACTAAATTTGAAATTAATTTAATTAAAACCAATTTCAAAAAAAAAAAAATAGAAATCAATTATAAATTAAGTTCGCAAAATGCAACAAAATCTATTTTTTAGATAAAATATATTTTTATTATTAAAATTTGAATTATTAATATCCTATGATTTGAAAAATATTTCTTGAGTGATTAAAAAATTAGATCATGTAAATAATATATAAATTTCTCTAAAATCCTTCATAAATTGGGATTAATTTAATATATTAAACTAAAATACATTGCACTCATAAAAACTATTTTCTAAAAAAATCACTTTTATTATCAAATAATTATTGTTTTTAATGAAAATAAATCTATAAGTAATGAAACAATATAAAAAAATTTAGATCATATATTTTTTATATTTTAGTTATTACCATTCATACCCTACATTCCAATTTCTCGGAGATAATGGACATATAATATTTTAATATTGTTTTGTGGTTCATTTAAATTAAATCTTGCATGTAACAGAAGTTATAAAATAATTCAAATTATTTAAATTGAAAAGTCATCATAAAAATAATAGGTAATTACCTTAAAAATATGAATTTTATTATTGTATAAAATAATAACATACTTAAAACCATTATATAGTAGGATAAAGAATGATCAACTAAAGGGAATTATGAGGAAAGTGAATTCATCTCAATGTTATTTTATTGAGGCATATTGAAATGTTATGAAACTAATTTTTTTGGGGGTATGTAATACCCTTATTACTTGTTATATTACTATTTATTAATAATTTTGGAATTTTATATTTCAATTTAAATTATTTAATCCAAATTGATTTCACATAAATGTTATGTAGTGTAAAGAAATTCATAATCAATCTCCTTTTGTTAGGATATATTACCTCATTATTGTCATCAATATCATATGATTATGTGCGTAATGAATTTTCATTATCCTAAGTTATATTTACAATTGTTTAAGGTGGATTTTAGTTTTATACAAATATTTTATTCATTGATTAATTCTACCTTCTACGTAATGATCTTTCTGAGGTTTTATTTCACAATCTCATTTTAATCAGGATTGTTAATGTCTGAATTTAAATATAAATAAATTATTTTATAATTGTATAATAAACCACATTAATTTTTATGTTTTATAGTTATTAATTGTAGTTTGATATAATAGTATGATTTACCACTCTTTGATAATAAAAATTATGGTGAAATTGTTTTTTAAGAAAATTTGAATTTTATTTCTCTCTTCTATCGAAAATCATTTTTCTTCCAACACCATGTTCTCTAAAAATGTTCTCAAAAATGTTTTCAAAATTATATGAATGATTTAGTAAAAATATTTTTACTCAATTTATATTTTTACAATTTTTTTTCAAAGTAATATTTATTTCATATTCCATACAAGGAATGTTTGGATTTTACATAATGTGTTAAAGGAATCATATTTTAATGTGTACAAAATGTATAGAATTCACTAAAATCATGACCACTAAATGTTTTAAATTTTAATTTATATTTTTAAAAAGTTATTTTTAAAGAAAAATAGTTAGAAAATATTTTTTAATCTTTTACTTTTTGATATATTTTCAAATTAAGAAGGATATTATCATCAAGAATTATTTTAATGAAAATTTAATTGTATTTCTCTTGATTAATGAAATACTTGGTTTTACTAATACAAAAATAGGGATATGTTGTATTGATTCGATAATTTTTCACCATATGGATGTTTTATGATAATTTTTAAAAATGAATGTATTTATATTCAATTTCTATGTTAATTTTTGTAGTTTTTAACTTTACCATGAAATATTCACTTTATTATGATCCTTAGACATTATGTTTCCCATAAATATCCATATTTTTTGTTATATGAAGAATTATTTGGAGTTGAAGTGATACGTGGGGCCTAGAAATATATATCCACTTGATGCATCATAGTATCATGAGTAATGTTGAGACCCGAAGATTGACGTACATGAACATTACATTACTTTTGCAGAATACTTAATACATAACAAAAACAGACACATAAGGACCATAATAGTTTAGTGTCTTTGGAAACTTGGAACGTAATCTTCTAATCGTGGTGAATGATCTTCAACATCTCCCATAAAGATATTCCCCTTTTTTCTTACCTAAAACCTTTATTTATATCCTGGGGAAAAGAAAACATAAAAATGATGAGCTCAAATGCTCAGTAAGGGTAAGCATGGATAAAATAAAACATACCATATATATTTGAACTTAAAAACTTGAACATAATGTTTAAACATCAAAAGCTCGAGCAATGACATAAAATATGGAAGTACGTATGGAATAGATCATAAAGAAACATTAATAATGATAAAATAACATGGGAATAAAACATGTAATTGTGGAAACCATTAAGCACATGATATGATTTCCATATTATCCAAGGAATTGCTGCCAAGACCATCTTAGTGGACAAAGTCCCTTTCTGAATCGAGTTCACTCCTCGTTCCAGTCCGGTATTACTGAACCGATTTAACCTGCCATTCCAGCCATGTCTATCTCATGATATATAAATCTTTACCCAATGCATTGGAGGGAGATATATGTCCCACCCATATCATAATGAAATCATTCATTCATGTTCCACAAAATCATAAATCATACATCATAGCATAACCCATGTAATAAAATGGGATTCTTAAAAATCATGCCATCATAACATAATCCATAAACAATTGATATCATTTCATCATATGAAAATTGAAACCATTTAAATCATAGAGACATTATACTTGAAAAATACACATTTGAAATAATGTCATCTTAGATGGAAAATAATTTTGACAAAACACTGGAAATGAATTCTTGAGGAAAATATCCTTTATTTTTTAAAATCATTTTCTTTTCACAAAATTCCATGAAATTTAAAAAGATAAGGGTTTTTTTGAAAATAATCATGCAATCTTGTAGAGGAATATTCTTGAAAATGAGGCATTATGAAACTGTAAAAATCGGTTCACGCCGTATAAGTTAAAAAAACATTCTTCTCGTACATTTGCCAGAAAAGTCAAAAAAGTACCTTGTAACGTAAACAAAAGAATGGTTCTTTACATACCATGTAGTAAAAGTAGAAAATGGGTAAAAATGACTTTAAACATACATGAAAAAACTTTTATAAAACATAGACATGGATGATATAAATAACCCTAGTAAATACGTACGAATAAGAAATCTCAGATAAAAATGAGATTTGCAAAATTATCCCTTCCCTTAAGTCTGATATGCTTCGTACGTATCCAAACCCCCTGTATAATGATTTAAATAATGTTATTGACATATTACAGAATCATATTCATTGTTACGATATCATATATGTTTCACTTATGACTTTATATTACCCCTACTTTTGTAAATTCCATGTTAAAGTAGCGTTTTTGGGTAAAATCATTTCACTTATGACTTTATATTACACCGTACGCACGCACGAGCGATGATATCATTCCCATGATCGTCGAATTGCATTAAAGTGTATGTATAATATTACAGAATCAATATCACTTTACAATAATCATATATATTCAATACTTTCACCATTATACCCATCCAAGTAATGTGGTGGTGGAAAATAGATTACACCACGTCTTGGAGACGGTATTCCGTACGTACGCACGCGCGGTGATTTCATTTTCAATAGGACGGATAGATGGTGAAATATGGTTGTTTCATAGTTATAATAACATATCATTATATGAGTGATACTGATGTTATTACTTCATAATTAAACAACTAAAGAAGAAGAAGTTGAAGAAGAACGAAAATTGAAAGAATCGGTAACGGATATTACCTCTTCTTTGACACGCCTCTTTCAATCCTCCTCTTAGGGTACTAAAATTGGTCTTTGAAGAAGACCAGTACCACTAGAATGTCTCTAGGGAAGTTGATAAGGGAAATGGTCAGGGTTTGGCCGTGCTTAAAGGCTCAAATTGGTGTGAGTAAGAGAGGGAGGATGTGCCCTTTTATAAGGGAGGAGAGGGGCACCTTTGGAAATCTAAAAAATATTAATTTATAATAAATCTAAATCCACTTAAAAACCTCCAAAAATGACACATATTAGAATATTAGATGATATAGGGTTGTAATACCATCAACCAATAAAATTTATACATGTTAGGAATTTATTTTCAACATTATCAACTTGATTTATCCTTATTTAATCAATTTAATTTTATTTGTGGTAATAACATTCTAAATTTTAAATTATAATAAATAATTACTTATTTGTTGTGAACTGTCCATAATTGGATACTTTATAACCTTTTATAACATATAAATTTAATTTTATTATTTTTAAATATTTTTGTGATTTTTAAACAATTTTATAATATGTTATTTTTTATAAAATAACAATAGTGTCAATTTTGACACTATTCATTTATATGAATTTAAATAAAATATATACAAAAGATATGTTCGAACTAAAAGCTTTAATAGATTCATAAAAGAACATATGTATCTAGAAAATTAGTCGAGAACGTTAAATAGTTTATATAATATGTAATTTATTATTTTTAAAACCATTTATTTGGTTTATCTCTTAATAAAATAATTAGTACAACATTTTTGTATAATTATTTAATATACATATTTTTAGCATAAAAATTAAAAATAAAATTCTATGATGAATATAAATCTATTACCTTTCACAATAATACTTTTACTCGAATTTATCATCTTAAAATCACAATATTTAAATTGTTATATTTATTAAATTATGAAGGTGACAACTTTGGCATCATTTAAAATAAAATAATATAAGTGTCATAATCACTATTATAAGACTCCAAACGGTTATATATTAGATAATTGGATGATTATGGTATATATATATACTACAAATAAGTTTTGGTCTGGTTTTTGGGCCTTTTAATGGGTATTATTGTTTCAATAAAAACTATATTACTGATTTGTCACTTAATAAATAATTTCTGCATCATTAATGTATTACCATTAATGACAATTATTTAATCCCTAAAAATTATAAATAAATTATCATGATGTAGATACATTTATTATCTTTCTGGATACTATTCATTTTTGAAGTTTTATGATGTCTATCACTAAATTAAAAATATTATACTTATAATATTTAAGAGAGTGACATGTTGTCACTTTCTTTGGTTTTAATAATAATTAAATTATTTTCATGGTCAAAAGTCATTAAAATGAATCTAATCGGACCCTTAGGTGATATGGGTCGACTTTTAGTCATCAAATAGAATTTTAGCATGTGTTAGAGTAATTTTATAATATTATATTCACCCTTAATTACCCGATTTACCTTTAACTATGGTAAATAAAATTTACCGTAGTTACTATTCATAATTCCCAAAAATAAAAAGTAGCCTATTAAAATAATTTGGACCCACTGATTCCAAATATGGAATAAATTTTTTCAAATTCAATTCACCGAAGTTGCAGAAATTAAATTAAAATTAATCCTGTTGTCGAATGAAAACGAGTTTTTGTTTAAAACATTGCAAAAGATTGAATTGATTTAATCTACGAATTCAATGTATAATCAATGCTAATGAAATACATTATATTAAATGGTAAAAATATATTATATTTATACTTTAAAACCATTCAATATTATAATTTAACCACATAAGTTATTATGATGAAAAACGTTGTTTTTAATTAAAATATAGCGTGTTTTTACTATTCATTAAAATATGAAAGTTATCAGTTTAATATGAAAAATTTATCCAAGGTAAAATTTTATATCCTGATTCCAAAGAATAAATTTATTTTTTAAAATTTTTCTTATAAACTTTTCAAAAACTATATTTAAAGTGGGTGCGCCGTCAAAAGGTGGCAAAACTGCATTTTTTTAAAAAATACTTATTTTACCCGAAAATTTTATTTTGTTCTTATACCATGTTATAGAAAATGTGTAAGATGAATAATAATGTTATAAAATTCAAAATTTAGTTAATACTATTCATAACAGCTAGTTCTTAATAATATTATAATAATATATCGTTGTTTAGTAAACCCGGTATTGCGTACGACACACGCTATCGAGGAAGGTCGCGATTGCGTGTAATGCAAGCCAAGCCAGGGTTGCGTGTTGTGCAAGAATCCTTCATTGTTTCGTATAATAGAATCCAACCATATTTCATTTATACATTGAATATATATATATATATATATATATATATACTCAATTTTGTTTATAGCGCAATGTAAACTTGGTGTAGCATACAACACAAGATATTAATGAAATTAAGAGAATATTTTTCATAAAATCTCAGGGTGTTACATTCTACCCCCCTTAAAATGAATTTCGCCCTCAAAATTCGTCGGGCTTATAAATGGTGTAATACTCGAAAGTTTGTTTAATATAAACCCCCATCGTAAAAAGGAATACCAAAACGTGGCTTAAAAAACTAAAGTATAAAATGTAACGGATACCCAAATTAATTCATCACTAGTTTTCCACATAGGGGAACATAGGTGAAAATATGAATATGGAAGAAAAATATAACCATCATGTTCTGATGGAGAGTGGTAGATAACATGGATATGAAAAACCCCTCAATCAAAAAGCCAAATATTTGTGATGATCTAAGGAACCATCTGATTCATCAAATATAAGGGCACTAGGACAACATTTTTGGTTTTCAAGATCATTTCCCTAAAGTTGATGAAATTGGAAATAGAGGCAATACTTTTGTGAATTTGGTACAGTCTCACTGTTTTTCGTTCTTTGGAAAATTTCCACTTCATCTCATAAAGAAATGAAGTTGAATTTGTCATTCGTGAAGTGTTAGCAGCTCATGTGATAGAATGATGGGGCATTCCATCTGTCTCAAACAAAAGGTTATAAAAGTTATCAAAAATACAGAAGTCCATCTATAGTGAGATTAATAATATATGGTTCATAAAATGGACTTATACATCATATATCATACTACTTAATATAATAAAACTAGTTTCTAATAAACAGGGACATCCTGTAGGCCAGTGGTAGGCGATTAGGGCCAGTCACACTTTGGTTGTGGGTTCGATTCCCACAACCTTGTCTAACACGATCGGCTGTCACCCATCCTGCAGGTTGTCCTTTTTCTAAAATTACATTACTATAACATCCCATCAATAATATCGAAAAAAGTTCTATGTTTAAACAATACTAACTTATATACAACATAATCCATTACATTTTTTAGGCTTGTCTAAAATACTTCAGTCCATGCTCATAGTATAAAGAAAACAATTACTAGAAAGGTTATCCACCAAGAATGTCAATACAAGCATTTATCCCACATATATCATAAGATATATGTTTTTGGTTTCATTCCAAACACATGAATACCTTAGTCATATATTCTATTGAAACATAAATTACCATAGAACCTTAGTGAAAACATGAATACTGTCAAAAGTTTACTCTTTCAACATACCAAAATCCAAAAATTCTATATACTCAAACCATGATATAACCTTCTCCTTATATCAGTCATGAGCTCATGAATACAATAAACCATTTAATGTTCTCCTTATCCCTTCATTATGCCATATCATTTACTTTCCAAAAATACTGTTACCATTCATCACACACTTTCAAAACTTAAGGAAAGACAACAGTGTAACTATCCTTAGATGTCTCTTTATTCCATAGTACCATGAGATTACTTATACAACATTACCCTTGATAAACATGTCATCATTCCACTACCTTCTTAAACCATTGACCGAGCTTCAACAATTATTTCATCTCACATATCATTTGTAGTCTCTTCATCATCATCAACATAAATATTACCCATATGACTATACTGATTCTCTTCATGAGACTTTACCTTAGGGCATTGGTTTTCATAATGCCTGTACATTCCACATTTAAAACATTTAACCATTGTTGATGTCGTAGAAATACCATTATCCTCATCCATAGTGTTTAATGGACCTTTTCCTTTGCACTTAGTGGATTTATGTCCTTCTTTTCCACACCCAATGAATCTTCTAGTTCCTTTTAAACATTCTCCTCGATGCCTCTTCCCACATGATTTACATAGGAGAAATTGAACTTTCTTTCCTCTATGATCATCATTAAACTCCATCTTTCTCTTATTAGCCGAGTCCGAAAACTTACCAAAGTTGAGATTATTGATCATATTATGAGATTGCTTATTAGGCATAATAACGATGTTTGGACTTCCAAATCCCATTTCATTTGGTTGATCATGAAGAATATCATTCCATTGTCCATCATATCCTCCATTATCGCGAATCTTCCTATTTCCAGCCATTTTCTAAAACCCAAAAAGAATAGTGTGAGAGGAAAAAATCATTCTAGGAAAAACAACATAGTAAAGAGGGGGTGCCCTCAATATCTAACATCTTAGGTTAAATTCTATGATCGTTACCATAGTTCTAGGACTATATCCTATACGTATACATATCCTTAGGGATATCCCTAGACATACCTGAGAGATATCTCTAGGGATCTCATTAAGGTTTTCACATCCTAATTTCCAAAGGTTGACTAATCCTCCCTCTGATACCAAATGTAGAGACCCGAAGCTTGACGTACATGAAAATTACAATACTTTTTCGGAATACTTAATACATAACAAAAACAGACACAAAAGGACCGTAATAGTTTAGTGTCTTTGGAAACTTGGAACGTAATCTTCTAATCGTGGTAAAAGATCTTCAACATCTACCATAAAGATCTTCCCCTTTTTTTTCTTACCTGAAACCTTTCTTTATATCCTGGGGAAAAGAAAACATAAAAAGGGTGAGCTCAAATGATCAATAAGGGTAAGCATGTATAGAATAAAACATACCATATACATTTGAACTTAAAAACATGAACATAATGTTTAAACATCAAAATCTTGCGCAATGTCATAAAACATGGAAGTACGTATGGCATAGATCATAAAAAACATTAAGAATGATAAAATATCATGGGAATAAAACATGTAATTGTGGAAACCATTAAGCACATGATATGATTTCCATATTAGCCAAGGCATTGCTGCCAAGACCATCTTAGTGATCAAAGTCCCTTTCTGAATCGAGTTCACTCCTCGTTTCAGTCCTGTATTACTGAACCAGTTTAACTTACTGTTCCAGCCATGTCTATATCATGAGATATAAATCTTTACCCAATACATTGGAGGGAGATATAGGTCCCACCCATCTCATAATGAAATCATTCTTTCGTGTGCCACAAAATCATAAATCATACATCATAGCATAACCTATGTAATAAAATGGGATTCTTAAACATCATGCCATCATAACATAATCCATAAACAATTGATATCATTTCATAATAATAAAATTGAAACCATTAAAATCATAGAGACATTATACATGAAACATACACATTTAAAATAATGTCATCTTAGATGGAAAATAGTTTTGACAAAACACTTGAAATGAATTCTTGAGGAAAATATCCTTTCTTTTTTAAATTCATTTTCTTTTCACAAAATTCCATGAAATTTTAAAAGATAAGGTTTTTTTGAAAATAATCACGCAATCATGTAGAGGATGATTCTTGAAAATCAGGCATTATGAAACTGTAAAAATCCATTCATGCTGTATAAGTTAAAAAAACATTTTTCTCGTACATTTGCCGGAAAAGTCAAAAAAGTACCTCGTAACACAAACAAAAGAAAGATTCCTTACATACCATGTAGTAAAAGTCAAAAATGGGTAGAAATAAGTTTAAACATACATGAAAACACTTTTATAAAACATTGACATGGATGATATAAATAACCCCAGTAAATAAGTACGAATAAGCAATCTCAGATAACAATGAGATTTGCAAAATTATCCCTTACCTTATGTCCGATATGCTTAGTACGTATCTGAACCCTCTGTATAATGATTTAAATAATATTATTGAATTATTACAGAATCATATTCATTGTTACGATATCATATATGTTTCACTTATGACTTTATATTACCCCTACTTTTGTAAATTCCATGTTAAAGTAGCATTTTGGGTAAAATCATTTCATTTATCATATGTATTTCGACTTGTCATTTCTTGATATTATTACTTATATCCTGATTTACATAATTCCAGAATGTGAAACATGATTTATATATAATATATATTCATCATATACATATATATTATAGATCGATAAATGGAATGAAATACACCGTTCATGGAGACGGTAGGCCGTACGTATGCATGAACGCTGTTTTCGTTTCCTTATTGAATTGAATGGAATTATGTAGATGACATAAATATATATATATATATATATAAACCCAATATCATTATTATTTCATATATTTTATGATTACTTATTATATAACTTTATAATCATTCTTGAATGGTTATCATGGAGAGTGAATCTCATCGCGTCGTGGAGACTGTATTCCGTACGTACGCACGAGCGATGATATCATTCCCATGATAGTCAAATTGTATTAAAGTATATGTATAATATTATAGAATCAATATCACTTTACAATAATCATATATATTCATTACATTCACCATTATACCCATCCAAGTAAGGTGGTGGTGGAAAATAAATTACACCACGGCGTGGAGACGGTATTCCATATGTACGTATGCGCGGTGATTTCATTTTCAATAGGATGGATAGATGGTGAAATATGGTTGTTTCATACTTATAATAACATATCAGTATATGAGTGATACTGATGTTATTACTTCATAATTAAACAACTAAATAAGAAGAAGCTGAAGAAGAAATAAAATTGAAAGAATCGGTAACGGATATTACCTCTTCTTTGACACGCCTCTTTGAATCCTCCTCTTAGGGTACTAAAATTGGTCTTTGAAGAATTCCAGGACCTCTAGGATGTTTCTAGGGAATTTTATAAGGGAAATGGTCAGGGTTTGGCGGAGCTTAAAGGCTCAAATTGGTGTGGGGAAGAGAGGGAGGATGTGCCCTTTTATAAGGGAGTAGAGGGGCACCTTTGGAAATCTTAAAAATATTAATTTATAATAAATCTAAACCCACGTAAAAACCTACAAAAATGACTCATATTCTAATATTAGATGAGATAGGGTTGTAATCCCATCAACCAATAAAATTTAGACATGTTAGGAATTTATTTTCAACATTATCAACTTGATTTATCCTTATTTAATCAATTTAATATTATTTTTGGTAATAACATTCTAAATTTTAAATTATAACAAATAATTACTTATTTGTTGTGAATTTTCCATAATTGGATACTTTATAACCTTTTATACCATATAAATTTAAATTTCTAATTTTTAAATTTTTTTGTGATTTTTAAACAATTTTATAATATGATATTTTTATAAAATAACAATAGTGTCAATTTTGACACTATTCATTTATATGAATTTAAATAAAACATATACATAAGATATGTTCGAACTAAAATCTTTAATAGATTCATAAAAGGCCATATGTGTCTATAAAATTAGGGGAGAACATTAAATAGTTCATATAATATTTATTTTATTATTTTTAAAACCCTTTATTTGGTTTATCTCTTAATAAAATAATTAGTAAATCATTTTTGTATAATTATTTAATATACTTATTTGTTGTATAAAAATTAAAAATAAAATTATATGATGAATATAGATCTATTATCGTTCACAATAATACTTTTACTCGAATTTATCATCTTAAAATCACAATATTTAAATTGTTATATTTATTAAATTATGAAGGTGACATCTTTGGAATCATTTAAAAAATAATAATATAAGTTTCATAATCACTATTATAAGACTCCAAACGGTTATATATTAGATAATTGGATGATTATGGTATATATATATACTACCAATAAGTTTTGGTCTGGTTTGTGGGCCTTTTAATGGGTATTATTATTTCAATAAAAACTATATTACTGATTTTTCACTTAATAAATAATTTCTGCATCATTAATATATCTCCATTAATGACAATTATTTAATCCCTAAAAATTCTAAATAAATTATCATGATGTAGATAATTTTATTATATTTCTGGAGACTATTCATTTTCGAAGTTTAATGATGTTTATCACTAAATTAAAATTATTATACTTATAAGATCTAAGAGAGTGACATGTTGTCACTTTTTTTGGTTTTAATAATAATTAAATTATTTTTATGGTAAAAAGTCCATAAAATGAATCTAATCCAACCCTTAGATGATATGGGTCGACTTTTAGTCATCCAATAGAATTTTAGCATGTGTTAGAGTAATTTTATAATATTATATTCACCCTTAATTACCTGATTTACGTTTAACTATGGTAAATAAAATTTACCGTAGTTACTATTCATAATTCCCAAAAATAAAAAGTAGCCTATTAACATAATTTGGACCCACGGATTCCAAAAAATGGAATCCATTTTTTCAAATTCAATACACAGAAGTTGCAGAAATTAAATTAAAATTAATCCCGTTGTCGAATGAAAACGGGTTTTTGTTTAAAACATTGCAAAAGATTGAATTGATTTAACCTACGAATTCAATGTAAAATCAATGATAATGACATACATTATATTAAATGGTAAAAATATATTCTATTTATACTTTAAAACCATTAAATATTATTATTTAACCACATAAGTTATTACGATGAAAAAAGTTGTTTTTAATTAACATATAGCGTGTTTTTACTATTCATTAAAATATGAAAGTTATCAGAATAATATGAAAAATTTATCCAAGGTAACATTTTATATCCTGATTCCAAAGAATAATTTTATTTTTTAAAATTGAACTTATAAACATGTCAAAAACTAGATTTAATGTTGGTGCGCCATCAAAAGCCTGCAAAACTGCATTTTTTGAAAAATACTTATTTTACCTGAAAATTTTATTTTGTTCTTATACCATGTTCTAGAAAATGTGTAAGATGAATAATAATGTTATAAAATTAAAAATTTAGTTAATAGTATTCATAACGGCTAGTTCATAATAATATTATAATAATATATCGTTGTGTAGTAAAACCCGGTATTGCGTACGACACACGCAATCGAGGAAGGTCGTGATTCCCTGTAATGCAAGCTAAGCCAGGGTTGCGTGTTGTGCAAGAATCCTTCATTGTTTCGTATAACAGAATCCAACCATATTTCATTTATTCATTGAATATATATATATACTCAATGTTGCATATAGAGCAAGGTAATCTTGGTGTAGCATACAACACAAGACATTAATGAAATTAAGAGAATATTTTTCACAAAATCTCGAGGTGTTACAAGTAAAATTAATAATCTCTCATTAATTTTGTTATTACCCATAGTTTAAATCATTCTTGTGAATGGTCTTTATAGTAGGCCTATCATGATGCATAATATCATGACATTCAATAATTATGTTTTCATTTCAAAAAGATTTTAGTTATTATTAATTAGAATTGTTTTGAAATTATATTATATCTAGATGAACTTTATTCCCATTTATTGACTAAATATCACATGTTTTCAATTTTTTACCATTATATATAAATTATGTGGTATTTATTCACGATATTTAAGAAATTTAAATGGATTGTGTGTTTAGTTATTTACCTTTCTATATTATTTTTCCTTATCTATTCATGATATAGATGTTATTTAAGTTGAATGTGGGTTCCATAACTATCTTGGGAGCATAGGATATGTTCTTTAAAAGTTTTAGTACACTATCTATTGGAACATATTTGGTCTTCAGTAGATTTTATTTTCATAGTATTCTAAAGAATAATTTGATGTATTTTCAATTAATTTTTTCTTGAGATATAATTGGACATGTTTCAATATAATTATATTTCATTTTTTGTAGGTGACTCAAATCTAGACTCGTATAAATTTGTATACGTTAATATATTTGGAAAATATAATATTTTTGAAGGTATAGAATGAAAAATTAAGCCATTAGAATAATGAAAACATATAGGTGTTGAAATAAATTAAAAGAGATGCATGTTATGTATATTGAAATTATGATACTCTGAAAACCCATTAAAATATTATGTGATATATTCCTTCCAAAGTGAATATTTTTTAATTAATTGCTAATTCAGTATGATTGAACCTAATGATTAGGTACATGTTAATTATATTGTGGGTCAAATTCATATTATAGGTGACCATAACTATTTGGTGCCTATGTATGATGTTAGATTTGGTAACATTAAACTATGTGTCACTAACAATTAGGTTCCATGACGAATAATGTTATTGAAAATTTATATATTGAATTTTGATAATTAGTTTTCCACTTAACTATCGATTTTTCATATGTGATAAGATTAAAATTATATTATTTGGATAAGATACAATACCATTAAAGTTATTTCAAAAGAAAATATGGATCTTATAACACTAATATATATGACCCCATGGTGATATCCTTTTATTGAGAGTATTCTCAATAAAATAACTAATGTAATTTAAATAAAACATGACACTTAGTTGATAAATACACCGTGTTGTAGATTATTTCATATAAAATTCACATAATATTAACATATTTTATATATTGAACATGTAATTTTCGATATTGGAATCAATGTTTGAGATGAATTCTCAATGGTTAAAATTATGATCATAAGGATGCAATTTTTAAAGAAATAAAATTCTATATTTCCGACTCATGCGTATGAGATACCAAGAATACATTAAGCATTTGTGTCGATGTAAACAAACACAAAAATATATGTTCCTGAATTATATGTTTGTGTTAGAAATGTGTAATTTCTTGTCACATAAATGGTAGAAATATATGATCTACATCTACCTAGTGAATTAATACTACACTTAGAAATCAAAACAATATTTTGTTCATAAAAATTTATTTTTATATATTTTTTTAAATGGATTTTTTTCATGATTATGATTAATAAATGGTTTATATACATAAATAAATTTTTCATGAAATTTTTAATATGTTTAATTGATTATCCTATATTAATATAGATAATATAATATATGAAATCAAAGATAATAAAGTTAACATAGATGATTCAAAGACAACTTATATGTGGCATTGTCCCCTTGGAAGTATATATAATGAGTACATTTAAAGGGTTTATAAAGTTGGAATCATTTAATTTTAATTCATTTAATAAAAGTGAATCTCATTTATTAGTAAAAATGACCAAAATAACTTTTAACTTAAAATGTTAGAGGGATAATGGATTATTGGGACTTATACAAAGTGATATATATTGATTAATGAGTACATATTAAAGTGTTGGGTATACATATTCCATAACCATTACGAATGAAATAAACTACTATGAATTTATATATCTTATGAGGAAATTTTTTAAAATATTTGAAAAGACTAAGTATTTTAAAAATATTGTAAAAAATAAAAAATTCAAACAAATTAATATTTTATATTGGATTTTGGTAGTGAATATTTGTAATTGAAGTTTACTTATCATCTTTTATATTGTGAAATAGTTCTTTAATTTACTCCTTTAAGATCTCCATAATTAAAAAATTTGCATGAAATGTGTACTTATTACTTTTTATAAATAATTCAATTAATTATGAGGGGATTTGATATTCTAATATCATTATATGGATGTTCACTATAGTAAAAAACATTCACACTGAACTAAATTCCATTTAATGCACTCATAAAGACACTATACAATATATAGATATATAAGCATCAAAAATTTTATTTTATTTGGATTTGGGTTTGTCAATAATATAACCATTGATTATAAATACAATATATATAGGTCCAAAATAATATAAAATAATTTTGTTTGTCATCATAAAATAATAGCTGCATATCATTTTTATAATATCACTAAACAAAATATTTTCTATGATTTTTTTTTAAATATCACATTACATGAGGATTTATTTAAATACAATTTAAAATTAGATAATTTGAAGACCAATAATTAGGAATAGTTATTAATATGGAATCTGAGTCAATTCTACAAGTGGTTATTTTGAAACTGGACTAACTCTAGATGCACATGAACATCAAATGTATGGTATCATTTTTTAACTTGTTGAGGGGTATGCAGTTCATATTGGATAATTATATTGAATTAAAATTCATATAAGATGATTTTACTACATTATTAAGGGCCTCTACGATTTATGATTCCAAGAAATGTTTAGAATCCCTTAAACATGAGATGGAATTTCAAAATAACCATTTTTGGAACAAGATTGGTTTACATGGAGGGGTAAAACAATTTTAAAAGTGTTTTTTTGAAATGAAACATATACAGATAGTCAATTGAATATCTTTATTTTTCATTTTTCTTCAAAAAGTTATTTTAAATTCATTATATTTAGTAGGAAAATAAATTTTCCCAGTTCATAGAAATAAATTTAATTTAACTATTATTTTACTAAATAACTTATTATAATTATGATGAATATTAAATAAATATAATAAATAGTTTCCTTGACTGAATTTGTTCAAGTACATGCATATGATAGACTCTTTGGGTTTTTAAGATCTAAATGTCATTTCTATGGAACTAAAGTTACAATGATCCATTTTGATATCCCTGCAACATTCTCGTAGCTGTAACATTCATATTGTTGGAGAAATAAAAGAGTTTAGTTTGGTAATTAATTTTAGCGAGTCCTATATATACAAATGATGTAGTCGGTGCACTATTTTATTTGTATTATTTTCATTGGAAAATACAGTACTCATCAAGAATGATTTCCCACATTTAAATTATATAAAAGTATATTGTAAAAAACATATTCTAAAAATACACTTGGATGATGATACTGACATACATTTTGTAAATATCTATTGAGATAGATCAAATATGTTATATACTTTTATTTTAAACACATACATAATAAATGTAGGATTTTTTAAGGATGGATAACTCCATGATGTTGTCTTTACCATTACTACTTATTTTGAGAAATATAAGGTAAGGATAACATTATAATAATACAGGAAGAAAATATAAGCATAATAATCCATAAAAATTAGAAATTTGTTAAAATTTTAATGTTTTGTTGTACACTCAACCCAAAAAATTATATACATGGAGCATTACTAATGGTTAGATATCCTATAATGGTGAGATTAACCGAATTATTGAGAAGAATATCCTTATGTAACTGAGAAGAGTCGATGAGATTTCTTGGATATTAGAGTTGTAGAAGAGATCATTATTAATGGTTACACATATACTATATTAGAATCTAATAATAATTATTTAATATTTAAATATGGTATCATATCTTGACTTAAATTTAGAGTTATTATTAGAAGGAGTTATAAAATCCCCACTATGGAGGGATTAGAATCAGATTCATGGAACATTAAAACATAAAATAAGACAAAATAATCTATTTGGATTAATTATTTTATCACTAAAAATAATTAGTATCCAATAGTATTGGTTGAAACGAATCTCTATCATGAAAATAAATGGAGATTCTATTCCATCCAAGTAACCTCAATCACACTAATGTACTAAACATATCATTCACAAATACCATATTATTTGAGAATTATTTATGATTGTATATTTAAATAACACTATGTGGATATAGAGGAGAATATAGAAGATCCATCGAAAGATACAATAATATAACATCATTATGACATTCAAGTAAAGAATCTATTTATTATATACACGAGACAATTGTAACACCCGATACTTTTATGAGAAATATTTTGTTTTTAAATCATCAAACGAATCTTTCACTACACACAACACTAGATTGGATTGCTTTACACGCAATGGCGGCCTTCCTCGATAGCTTGCGTCGTACGCAATACCGAGTTTCACTAAACAATGATATGCTATTAAAATGTTATTAAAACTAGCCATTTTGAATAGTAATAACCACTTTCTGAAAATTTATAAATTTTATTTTTCAAAATAGACTTCATTTTTGGATTTGGAATATCGAAATTATCCTAGGTTGAAATTTTGGTATTTTTTTGAAAACTTTCAATTTTTGATCAATACTGAAACCACTAAGTGGTAGTTAAAAAAACGGATTTTTTCATAAAACTTAATTTTACCGCTTCTGTGAGTATAATTTAGAAAATCTGAGACCCATGGTTAATATAAATGTCTAAAATGTGGTTCAATGAGATGAAAATAATTTTTGGTGAATAGTAGCTTTTTACTTTTTTTTACCACGGTTAAAAGTAAATAGGGTAATTAAGGATAAAAGTGTTATTATTATTACCCTAACACATGTCCTAATTCTATTGGATAAGTGTAATTCGACCAAAAACAACCTTAGGAATAAAATATGACCATTTAGGCCCACTTGGATTAGATTAGGACATTTATTATTAATTTATTTAAAGAAGGGTTAAAAGAGTTAAAATCAAAGTTTAATAAGTAAATAATTTCTAATATGGGGTTATAAATAAGATAAATTCAACTATAAATATTCATTATAAATCTAAAAATATTTCCTATATAATGGTATTTTATTTGTAATTTTTAGACATTAAATAATTTAATTTATTTATGACACA
The DNA here is from genome assembly GCA_963277665.1 of Viscum album. NCBI lineage: Eukaryota > Viridiplantae > Streptophyta > Magnoliopsida > Santalales > Viscaceae > Viscum > Viscum album. The sequence continues at coordinate 1,539,908,962 of OY728161.1, read as the reverse complement.
ACGATGATGGAGTAATTATCTTATTAATGAAATAATGACATAATTAATGTTATTAATATCCAAATAAATTTAATTTAAGACTTTTTATGACGTCCACTAATTTTATAGGTTAATATGACATGTTAGTATTGATTTAATTAAATTTATTAGAACTAATAAGTCTGTTATGATTTTCACAAAAATCAATTACCAAATAGTGTCAAAATTGACATAAAATAGTTTTTTAAAAAAATATTATTTTTTTAATTGTTATTTTATTCCTAAAAATCTAAGGCTCGGCCAAATGACTTAGATAAGGTTATATATATTAATAATAAACTACTTTCGGTTTGTTTGGCTTTTTATGGTATGTTTATTAACCTTAATGTGTAAGAACACAAGAAGACACGGTAAAAGTAAAATTATTTAACTTAATTTAAATATAATTGATAAGGTTAAAATAGGAACCTAAACTTGTCTAAATTCTATTGGATGAGAGTATTTCGACCCCTCCCCACCTTAGCATAGAAATAAATCAATTTGGAGCTATTTAAAAACTGAATTTGACATTATAATAAAATAATATTTTTAGTTATTCCAAAGGTGCCCCTCTCCTCCCTTATCAAAGGGAACCTCCTACCCCTCTTCCTCACACCACTTTGAGCCTTACAGCTCGGCAAAACCCAGCCAATTTCTTCTCTCCACTTCCCTAGAGACATCCTATAGGTCCTGGTCTTCTTCAAAGACCAATTTTAGTGCCCTAAAAAGAGGACTCAAAGACGCGCTTCAAAGAAGAGGTAATGTCTGTTACCAATTCCTTCATCTTTATTTCTTCTTCCACTTCTTCTTCTTTAGTTGTTTCATTATGAAGTAATAACATCAATATAACTAATATACTGATATTTTATTATAATTATGAAACAAACCTATTTCACCATCTATCCATCCTGCGAAAAATGAAATCACCGCGCATGCGTACGTACGGAATACCGTCTCCACGCCGTGGTGTAATCTATTTTCCACAACCACCTTACTTGGATTGGTATAATGGTGTAAATAATGACTATATATGATTATTGTAAAGTGATATTTATTCTGAAATAGTATACATATACCCCAATACAATTCCATGATCTTGGGAACGATATCATCGCTCGTGCGTACGTACGGAAAACTGTCTCCACGATGTGATGCGACTCGTTCTACATGATCTTCATTGCATAATGATTATATAAATGAATTTAATGAATTAATATGATATATATTACCGTAATACCATTCTGGAAATGGGGTATCTATAACCTAAAAAAGGAAAATAAGAATTTATTTGACAAAACACGCATAAGAACAAAAAGTAATAAACACCTGAATAACAAGTAGTAATGAAATATTACTAATAAGAAGCTAAGAATATGACCATATATGATATCATAAAAATAATTCTGATTTTTGAATAATTCAATGACATTATTTAAATCATTATACAGGAGGTTCAGACACTTACGAAGCAAATCGGACCTACGGTTAGGGAAATATCACAATCTCATTTTTATCCAAGATTGTTTTTACTTTGGTATTTACTGGGGTGTATTTTATCATCCACATCCATGTTTCCTCAATATGTAATATTATTTCCATCAACCTACAAATTTTTAAATCCATTTTTACCCTTGTTGTGTTTATAGTAAAAGATATGAAAGGAATCTTTTGTTGTTTTTCGTACAAGGTACTTTTTGTCTTTTCCGACAAAAGTACGAGAGGAATGTTTTTTAACTGATACGGAATGAATGGATTTTTAAAAATTTATTTCCAAGAAGATTCCTTTACAAGTTTTCAAGTTTATTTTTAATGAACTTCTTTTAGGTTAAAATTTTATGACATGTTAAGAAGGGAAAATGTTTTTGAATTAGAAAGGATATTTTCCTCAAGAATGGAGTTCAAGTGTTTTATCAAAATTATTTTCCATCTATGATAATATAGGGTTCTGTTTCTATCCCTGTTATTACATTGATTTGATTATGTTGTGATGGAATTATTTTTATGAATTCCTTTATCTTATATTAATTGTTTTATGATGTCATGTTGTTTAAGAATCCCATTTTTATTACATGGGTTATGCAATGATGTATGATTTATGATTTTGTGGCACACATATGAATGGTATCATTATGAGATGGGTGGGACCTATATCTCCCTCCAATTCATTGGTTAAAGATTTTATATCTCATGAGATAGACATCGCTGGAACGGCAGTTTAAACCGGTTCAGTTAAACAAGACCGAAACGAGGAGTGAACTCGGTTTAGAAATGGACTTTGTCCACTAAGATAGTTTTGGCCATGAGTCTTGACTAATAAGAAATGATTCTCTATGATAATGTGTGTATGCCACAATGTTCCATGTTTTAAGTTATGATTATTGGGATTTCATTTCACTACTATGATTTATCCGATATTCTCTCTTTTGCAGGTTAAGATTTCCCAAATGTTATGTTCTTATGAATATGATGTGATTGATATTTCTTTTGTTTACCCTTAATTAGAATTTGAGCTCACCCTTTTGTATGTTTTCTTTCCCCAGGTCAGGAAGAAGGTTATTAAGTAAGATATGCCAAAAGGGACTATAGATATGATGAAATATATGGGAGACATTGTAGACGCTTTATGAACCAGTTGTTTAGGTTTCCCAGTTTCTAAAGACACTATACCTATACGGTCCATTCATGGTTTTGTTATATGTTGTAATAAGTGAGCTTCAATTTTGAAGTAATAACAATGTATGTAAAGAATGGGTCGTTATAGTTGGTATCAGAGGAAAGGTATAATCAACCTTTGGAAACTAGGATGTGAAAGCCTTAGTAAGAACCTTAAGGATAAGTCTAAGCATAGAACGCAATCTTAGTATTTTAGAAATGGCCACGAATAACCTAGGATAAGACTTTAATTGTGAAATTTTATTATTGATTATGTGGTTTTCCTATTATAATTAGTGTTGCTCACAGTATTCTTCTTGGTTTTATTCAATGGCTGGAACCCGAAGGAACCGTGTTAATTCGGAATGCGACGGGCAATGCAATGATTGTCCCCCTGAGAAACCATACGTTATGGGAGCTAGAATGAAAAATCATGTAGCCATGCACACACAACTTTCTCAAGCTATGAATCATACTGGACTCCCAAACGAGCAAAGTAAGGAGCAACATTCTATTGAATCCTTCATGAGGCAGCATCCACCTTCATTCAGTGGGTCTACTGATTCATTAATTACTGAACAATGGATTAGTACTACTGAAATTATATTGTTAGTTATTAAATGTTCTAAACATGATAAAGTCATCATAGTAGTGTATCGTTTGGAAGGTGATGCTGATCAATGGTGGAATATTATCAAGAATACGAGGCCAAGAGATGAAATTGAGTCCATGGAATGGGACGAGTTCAAGTACTTATTTTTCAATAAGTACTTCCCTCGTATTCTCCGAACAAAGATGGAGAAAGAGTTTCTTGAACTAAATCAAAAGGATGATGAATCTGTTGGTACCTATGAAGCAAATTTTACAAGACTTCCAAGGTACGCTTTTGGTATTATTATCCAACCTGACAGTAAGATGGATCGATTCTTTAGTGGCTTAAAACCATGTATTTGAAGAGAGTTATCCGTAAGGGACTTCAATAGCTATGAGGAAATCGTTTGATGTGCTCTGAAAGTCGAGATGGAGATTAGACTAACCCATCAGTCATATGGGTTTGATAAGAAGAGGAAAATGGAATTCAAAGGAAAATATAAAGAGCACACTGAGAAGAAGATGAGTTTTCCCTTATGATCAATGTGTGGAACGAATCATGGAGGGAGTTGTCTTAAAGGGACATGTAAATGTTTCAAATGTGGAAAGGAAGGTCATCGGGCATTTGAATGCCGCAATGATGGGAAGAATATGTCTAATGATGCAAACAAAGGAAGGGATACACAGAATGAACCTACTACACATCAATGATTCAAGTGCAAGGAGATGGGGCAGTATTCCAATCAATGCCAAAATCCAGGGGTTGATGATGATGGTCGACGTCAACAAACTCTTAAGGATAAAGACAAAGGAAAGTCACATGAAATTTCTATCAGCGATGTGGAGTACGATAACGATGTAGTGAAAGGTACACTTACCATCCTCTCTAATGTAGCAAATGTTTTATTTGATTCTGGATCCACCAAATCTTTTATTTCTGAAGAATTTTCTAAGGATATCACCATATTACCTCAACAATTAGATGTTGAGTTAGCTGTGACAACCCCTAATGGCACAACAGTTGCATCAAAAGTTTATAATTCTTCCCTGATTGAAGTTTGTGGGAATGTGCTTCCTGCAAATCTTTTGATCCTTCCTATAGTGGAATTTGATGTGATTCTTGGCTTGGATTGGCTTTCTTTATATGGATCTCATATCAATTTCCAAAGAAGGGAAGTCACATTTCATATTCCAGATCAATCTATGATCGTCTATCAATGAAAGGACGAACATAACCTTCCAGTGGAAATTTCTTCCATCTTATGGGTCTTGATTCCACTAAATGAAGGTTATTTATCTCAAATGGTTGGCGAGAAACTCACGATTAAGAATATTCCCATTGTTCGGGAGTTTGATGATGTATTTCTGGAGGAATTGTCAGGTCTTCCACCAAATCGGGAAGTAGAGTTTTCAATAGAACTCGTACCAGATGCTTTACCTATTTTAAAGTCACCTTACAGAATGGCCCCAATTGAGTTGCAGGAATTGAAGAAGCAAATCCAAGAGAATCTTGATAAGGGATTCATACGCCGTAGTGCGTCTCCTTGGGGAGCACCTGTTCTGTATGTTAAGAAGAAATATGGATCAATGAGACTCTACATTGATTATCGAGAACTTAACAAGATCACTATCAAGAACAAATATCCTCTCCCATGCATTAATGACTTATTTGACCAACTACGCGGAGCTCAATAATTTTCCAAGATTGATCATCATTCAGGGTATCATCAATTAAGGGTCAAAAGGGAGGATATACAAAAGACAGCTTTCCATACAAGGTATGGACACTATGAATTTATAGTTATTCCATTTGGTCTTACTAATGCCCCTTCAATCTTCATGGATCTGATGAATAGAGTCTTTAGAGACTATCTTGATCAGTTTGTGGTAGTCTTTAAAGACAATATTCTAGTCTATTAAAAGAGAAAGTAAGAACATGAAGATCACTTGAGAATTATATTGAAGGCTTTGAGAAAGGAGAAGATTTATGCAAAATTTACCAAGTGTGAATTTTGGCTTCAAAGAGTTTCATTTTTGGGTCACATAATCTCAAAAGAGGGGATATCTGTTGATCCAGCAAAAACAGTGGTTATCGAAAGATGGTCGAGACCAACAACAGTAACTGAGATCCGAATTTTTCTTGGTTTGTCTGGATATTATCGATGTTTTGTGAATTATTTTTCATGATTATCTAATCCACTCACCAGGATGACTCAGAAAAGAGTTAAGTTTGTTTGGATGGAGGAATGTGAAGAGAATTTCAAGGAGTTGAAAAGAAGGTTATCCAGTGCACCTGTGCTCACACTGCCTTATAGTGGTGAAAGGTTTGTGATCTACAGTGATGCATCCAAGATAGGATTAGGGTGTCTTCTTATGCAAAATGATATGGTGATAGCTTATGCCTCACAAAAGTTGAAAATCCATGAGAAAAATTACCCAACACATGATTTGGAGTTAGCTGCGGTAATCATTGCATTAAAGATTTGGAGGCATTATCTTTATGGAGAAAGGTGTGACATTTATACTGATCAAAAAAGTTTAAAGTAAATTATCACACAAAAGGAGATGAATATGCACCAAAGAAGATGGTTGGAGATGATTAAGGATTACAACTTCTCAATCCATTACCACCCTGGGAAAGCAAACAAGGTGAAAGATGCATTAAGTCGACGAGACCATGCCGGTTTATCCATGACGAGGATCACAAAAGATCCAATATTTATGGATTTACAAAGGATGGATCATGGAATTATAATGGAAAGTGAAAAATATTATCTTTCTCAAATGAATGTTCAACAATCTATACATGTGAAGATTCAAGAGGCACAGAAAGAAGATGTCGAGTTACAAAATAAGGTGAGAAATGTTCCTGAATTCAACCTTGATTGTGATGGGATAATAAATTTTAGGAACCGGGTTTGTGTTCCTCGCATCCCCGAATTGAAGAAGGAGATGCTGGATGAGGCTCATAGTTCTTCATTCTCTATTAATCCTGGAAGCATGAAGATGTATAGGGACCTGAAAGAGTACTTCTGGTGGGATGGCATGAAAAGAGATGTTGCTGAATATGTCTCTCGATGCATGGTTTGTCAGCAAGTTAAAGCTGAGAGACAGAAGTCTAAGGGGATGTTACAACCATTACCCATACCCGAATGGATATGGGAAAACATCACTAAGGAATTTGTCACAGGACATCCTAAAACATCCAAAGGCAATAATTCTTTCTGGGTCATAGTTGATCATCTTACAAAGTCTTCACACTTCATTTCTATTAGAGAGGATTTCTCTCTAGATCAGAATTCCAAGATATATGTAAAGGAAGTGGTAAGATTTCATGGAGTACCACTTTCTATTATATTTGATCAGGATCCGAGATTTACCTCGAAGTTCCAGCGAAGTCTTCAGCATACTCTGGATACAGAGTTGAGTATCAGCACTTCTTATCATCCTCAGACGGACGGTCAGTCTGAGAGAACAATTCAAACTCTAGAAGATATGTAGAGAGCTTGCCCTATGGATTTCAAAGGTGTTTGGGATCAACACCTACCTTTGGTTGAATTTTCTTATAATAATATCTTTCACTCCAGTATTCAGATGGATCCTTATGAAGCACTCTATGGAAAGAAATGCAGGACTCCAACTTGCTGGGATGAAGTTGGGGAAAGAAAGCTATTAGGACATGATCTTGTTGATGAGATGGAAGAAAAGGTCCGATCTATTCAAAACCACATAATAGAAGCTTAGAGTCGACAGAAAAGTTATGCCGACAACCGAAAAAAAGAAATAGAGTTTGAAGTGGGTGATAAAGTGTTCTTACGAATATCTCCCTAGAAGAGGGTCATGAGATTTGCAAAGAAGGGGAAGTTGAGACCTAGATATATCGGTCCTTTCGAAATACTGGATCGTGTTGGAAAGGTAGCTTACCAATTGGAACTTCCACCAAATCTCTCTCAAGTTCATGATGTGTTCCATGTATCTCTCCTGAGAATGTACATACCTAATCCTTCACATGTACTCAGCTCAGAAGTTGTACCGCTGGAGCAAGATCTTTCTTGTAAAGACCCGTAAATTTCAAAAAAATTTATTTTTTTCTTAATTTTTTTGGGAATTTTACAAGAACACAGTTTTTGACGGCACCTGATTCTGAGGCCCGGTGTGCCCGGAATCATTTTCCGAAGTTTTCCTCGGGTACGTTCAGTGAACGAATGAGTGGATTTTTCTACCTTTTGAACTGGTGCTTGGAATCAAATTTTGAGGGCACTGATGGAATCTCAATGCCGGTATTTGCTTAGAAACGTCTCTTCCGGAGTTGCATTTGCTCGGGTGTGTTTTTTTTTATATTTTGGGAGTTAAGTGAAGAAAATAAAATAAAGTGGTGCGACAAATTTATTTTATTTCACTTAAAGCCACTTGAGCTAAGTTGAAGCGGATAGGGTGCAATTCAAAATATACTACTCTCTTGGTAGGATATTTGTGAGGTGGGGCCCGCACGAGCCCCACCGTTTCTTTTCCTCTACGTAACGCACCCGCGAAAACTCCTCATTAATGAAAGTCAACTGGGGAATTTTCTAAAACTCTTAAATTCTCCTATTAATTGGGCAGTTATTTCGTTGAAATTAATTAAATTAATTAATTTGTTCATTTCTTAACCTTTTTTTCAACTTTTGGCATATTAATAAAATAAGAGCAACACACCTTTCTTCTGGGGTGCGATTTGTTGAGAGGATTTGGAGATTCTGTGCCTTCATCCTCCTTCGCGAAGAACGCGAAGAACTCAAAGAACGCAAAGTACACGAAGAATGCAAAGAACGCCATCACCATTGGAGATCGATGATGCGACGCCGTGTTCCACGACGCAGACGATACTCCTTCCACGACACTTCTTCTGTGAAATTCTTCCCCGCAACAATCTCTGATCACCAACTGCTTGAGTTTGTATACGCGACGCCGAGTACCGCGCGACAGTGACGCCTTTCTGAGACGCGACAATCCTTTTCATCTGCGACGGTCAATTCCGCGACGAACTCGTGTCCGACGACGACGTTGAGGTAGGGGTCATTTTGAATATGATAATACCCATGTTTGTTTTCCTCCAAGGCAAGAACGCGGACCAACCAATTAACAAGTTGGTCCGCAGATTATTATTGCGGGTTGAGGTTTATCAATTGCTGGGAATTATGGTGTTGTTTCAACCCGCTAACGCGGTGGGTGCAGACCAATGAACAAGTCTGAACCCACCGCCCTTTTTGTTCATGGTGTGCGGAATGGAGGACGACGACAAAACGGGCCGCAGAGACGAATTGTTGATTCCGCAGTGAAGAACGGGACCCGGGATGAGCTACGGCGTAGAAAGAAATGAAATCGGACCACCAGAGCAACTCCGGTGGCCCACGGACTCCACCGGCGGCGCGGGTCGTCGGCACGACAGCGGGGTGCGGTTCCGCGGCCGCGCAAGACCCGAAGGCAGGGACGCGGCCGGCTACTGCGTCCGTTGGAGAGAGGCGGCCCCAACCGGGACCGCAGATCCTTCACGTGGGGGCAGCGCGCCCCCACCCGCAGTTTCCCTCGCTCGGCCGTGCGGGCGAGCCGAGCTAAGCCGACCCGCCGGGCCAGATCGCGCCCAGGCCGGGCCGGGTCGGGCCGACCTAGGGGGGTCGTGCCGGGCCCATACCCCCGTTTTCGAACCTTTTCGGTCTTTTGCTCATAACTTGAGCTACAGGCCTCCGAACGACGCGTCGTCAGCGAAGATGCTATCATTGGATCAAGACGGTAGTTTTGGTATATCACATTAAAGGTTTCAAGAATACTTTGGGTTTGGCAGGGTTGGTTCGTACATGAAACCAACCGGGCCCTCGGAGCGGAAACACTCATATCTTGAGCTACGGATGTCCGATTGATGTGCCGTCGACTTTGTTGGATTCCTCTAGCTGAGACAGATCTTTTGGCATACTCCGCCCGAGGTTTGGATGCTGGTGGAGTACGGTCGGGTTGGTTTTTCCTTAAAAACCAACCGGGACCCTGGGACGAAAAAGCCAATAACTCTCAGACCAGACGTCTGATTGATGCGCCGTCTGCGACGTTGACATCCTATTGACGATACAGAACTTTAGGATACATCATCTCTGGACTATATGTCAATTGATGTATCAGCCTCTCGGCTCGTGGAGCGGACCCTTCCGAACGAGCTTGCTATGTGTGGGAACCCTTGAACTGGCTGCGACTGCTACTGTGACGGTGAAGACTATACATAGATCCTCAGTGGATTCGACGGCGACGACTACAACACTCAGCGATCCTATGTGGGTTAGTGCTCAGTGGTCCTGTGTGGGCCAGTGCCTACAAATCATGTGTGGTTCTGATCCTGTGTGGGTCAGCACTCAGCGGTCCTGTGTGGGCCAGCGCCTACAGATCTTGTGTGGGTCCGATCCTGTGTGGGTCTTTGCGGGGGTTAGTTACCTATCGATCCTGTGTGGGTCAGATCCTTTGTGGGTCATTGCGGGGTTTAGGTACCAATCGATCATGTGTGGGTCAGATCCTTTGTGGGTCATTGCGGGGGTTAGTACCTATCCATCTTTTGTGGGTCCAACAAATTAGATGAATCAGTGGAAATACCTGATCATCTCTATCGTCATACAAAGAAGTATACCTGTGTGAGCTGAAACCTTGTTTTTATTTCCTTTGTGGATTGTGTTGTGCTATCTTGTGTGGATTTACGTTTTTCTTTCCTGTGTGGACTGGGTTGTACTTGGGCTCGAATGTTGGAGCCGACGGGAATTGATGACTTAGGTATATGAATGGGCATATATCAAAGCAATGTCGGATGTTACTTTGTGATTGTATCATTCCTTTGTGGATTATCCTTTGTGGATTCTAGGAGAACTTCGGGGGTCTCGGGGTCCCTACTGAGTAGCTTATACTCACCCCTGCACGGGCTATGCCCGCACTACATTGTGTTGGTTGCAAACGACGGACATCGCTGATCGTAGTTGAGGCTTGCGGAGTAGGACGGTACCTGGAGGTGGACCACTGGGCGGGACGTACTCGGAGTGGTTGGATAGACCTGAGGAGCAGAGGAGGCTATCTGTACCCACCCATCAGGTGGGATTTCCAGTGGACAGCTCGACGTTGCGGCTTACTTTTCAGTTGCTGTTTCCCTTTCTAGTTGTACTTTACTTTCAGTTTGGGTTTGTATACTGGCCCACTTACTTTTCCGCACTTACTATTTTACCAATTTTTACTTAGTGTTAACTTGTGTCTGCTTGATCAATGGTGTTTTTGGTTTACTTTACAAATGAAATGCCTTCCCTTTTACCGGGATTTACGCCTTGGTGCTAGTCGCCAGCCCCTGGCCTATGGAAGGCGGGCTTGGGGTAGTCACGGAACCGGCCCTGAGGATTGGTCGTGACAAATTGGTATCAGAGGAGTTCAGTTCTACCGCAGAATCTGATCTTTCTTCTATGTGAAGCAATAGTGTTAAGCATATTGAGTGTGGTTATCAGTCCAGGTATCCCAGTGTTGGTGTGGTGGCCGACGTATCCGTACACTAGGACCCTAACTTCTGATTTCCATCTTAATTCACAAAAACATTAATTGCGTTTGTGTTTCAAGTTTTCTTTGTGATTACTTTGTGTCAGCTCACCAGGTATACTGTTCTGACTGTGGTGCACCTGTTTCCTTTTTAGGATGGCCCCATGACGGCAGCCAGCTAGGGTTCCGAGATTTGAGCGTGACGACATCCCACTGAGCAATGAGGCCTCGGTGCAGGGCCCTTTGACATATGAGGCACCTACGGTACCTTTACCCGCCGAGCCACCGATGCTTCCAGCACCAGCCGCTGACGATGCATGTCGCCTTTGTGCACTGCATGAGTTCCAGTGCCAGTGACCACCCAGGTTCCGCGGGAAGACGGACCCCCAGGCAGCCGAGGACTCGCTGGAGGCAGAGGTACGAGTTTTCAGGCTAGTGAGGACACCAGCAGACCTCATGGTGATCCTCGCAGCGAGCCTACTGCATGCAGCAGCGGGACGATGGTGGAGCTTGATGCTCCAGGTGCATGATGAGGCATCTATTCTCTGGATAGACATTGAGGGCCACTTCCGCTCAGAGTTCATCCCAGGCAGCCTCTGTGTGGTACGCATCCAGGAGCTTCTTCAGCTGCGGCAGGGCAGCATTACGGTCGCCCAGTACTTGGAGAGATTTACCGATCTCTCTCGCTACTCGACCGACATGGTATGAGACCCATTCTTCAGGGCCTGGACCTTTGAGAAGGGATTGAGACATGAGATCAGGGCATCGCTGATCTCCCTCAGCATTCTGACTCAGGTAGGAGTACTGGAACGAGCCCTTTTGATCGAGAGCTTTCTGGCTGATACTTCTTCAGTAGCGAGACCTACCGCAGGGCGGCAGGTAGTAGAGTCTTCTACAGCAGGCAGCCGACGGACGACTCAGGGGTCCAGGAAGACCAGACCCTCACGCAGACGACCTCAGGACACTGGCTCAGCAGTGCGGGGCACACAACGTGGAGCCAGTCTTTCGAGGGGCAGGCAGTGCTACACATGCGACGGGCAGGGCCACATGGCTCGTGACTGCCCGACCCACCATGCTGAGGAGCAGAAGAGGGTTGAGGGGCCACCAAGGCAGAGGCAGAGGGTCGACAGTGGCAGTCCGCAGGGAGGAGGCAGATGAGGCAGAGGAGCTGGCCAAGAAGCAGGCGGTGGACAACGCTTTTAGGCTCTACCACCACTACGACCAAGAGGTACATCCCGGCCAAAGGGAGCTGGCGGGCAGAGACAGGCACAGCTCCAGGCAGCGGAGGCCTATGACCACAGCGCGCCCGAGATGATTCGAGGTGTGATCTGTGTCTATTCCACCATTGCTGTAGTTCCTATAGACACAGGAGCGAGTCACTCTTTCATAGCCGCTGCCCTTGTTCGGAGCTCGGAGATTCCGACAGAGCCGTTGGCTCGATCCTTACGTCTAGAGACTCTTACGGGAGAAGACTCGACGATTACGCACTGGTGCCGGCAGTGTGAGCTTACTCTAGGAGGCAAGAGCTTTGGCTGGGATCTTCTTGTAGCGGCGTCGAGGCCTTACGACATCATCCTGGGCATGGATTGGTTATCTACAGTCCATGCACAGATTGACTGTATTAGAAGCAAGGTGCGATGTGTACGCACCAACGGAAGCAGGTTCACCTTCACCAGTGAGAAGGGAGCGTTCGTAGCACAGGATGGAATTCCACAGAGGAGGGGACAACCCATCACTCATCAGTTGGCTAGCCTCGTCCTAGGAGCAGTTGACGTGCGGAGTTTTAGTTTTCCTACAGTGGTGGATCAGTATGTATATGTCTTTCCCAACGACGTTCCAGGGCTACCTCCTCGCAGGGAGTTAGACTTTTATATTGACCTGTACCCCGGGATAGCCCCGATATCGACCCCAGTATATCGGATGGCCCCCGCTGAGCTTCGAGAGTTACGGGTACAGTTGGAGGACTTGCAGGGAAAGGGATTCATCCGACCTAGTGTTTCACCCTAGGCTTCCCCGATACTGTTCGCCAAGAAGGCGGACGAGAGCTTGCGACTGTGTATCGACTATCGTCGCCTGAACCAGGTGACAGTAAGGAACAAGTATCCTCTACCGAGGATTGATGACCTCTTCGATCAGCTCAAGGAAGCATGGTGGTTCTCGAAGATATACCTCAGGTCAGGTTATCATCAGCTCAGAGTTCGAGACGAGGACGTGCAGAAGACGGCCTTCAGGTGTCGGTATGGCCACTATGAGTTCTTGGTTTTGCCATTCAGCGTAACCAATGCTTTAGCGGTGTTCATGAGTCTCATGAACATGATCTTTCAGCCATACCTCGATCGATTTTTCGTAGTCTTCATCAACGTCATTTTGATTTACTCGACGACTGAAGAGGAGCACGCCTACCACTTGGGACTTGTACTAGACACACACTGTGAGAACAAGATTTATGGCAAGCTCTCGATGTGTCAGTTCAGGATACATGAGGTCCACTTCTTGGGACACATCATATCTGAGGTGGGAGTTGCAGTGGATCATACGAAGACCGAGGAAGTACTAGCTTGGGAGCCACCTAGGAGCATGACAGAGGTGCAGAGTTTCGTGGGACTAGGTGGATACTATCAGATATTTGTGCCAGACTTCTCCAAAGTTGTGGCACCACTCTCAGCTTTGACAAAGAAGGGGAAACCCTTTGTGTGGTCAGACAGATGTCAGCAGAGCTTCCAGGAGCTGAGACAGAGATTGACCATTGCACATATCTTGAGATTGCCTGAGGAGGGAGTAGGGTACGTAGTTTACTGCAATAAATTAGGGACCGGACTCGGATGTGTCCTGATGCAGGAGCGGACTGTGATCGCCTATGGATCACATCATTTGAGGCCACATGAGTATAACTACGCTAACCATGACCTGGACTTAGCAGTAGTGGTCTTCGATCTGAAGACATGGCGACACTATCTGATGGGTGAGCACTATACAATCTTTTCTGACCATCAAAGTCTCATGTACATCTTTTCTCAGAAGGACCTGAACCTGAGACAGCGGCGATGGCTCGAGTTCCTCCAGGACTACAACTTTGAGATAGTCTATACTCCTGGGAAGGGGAATGTTGTAGCTGATGCTCTCAGCAGGAGGACGGGCATTCAGCTACTCGAGGAGGTGACAGAGCAGCTAGCCTCTTTGTTGATATCCTTCATGGATAGGGATGGAGCAGCCTTCCTTCAGTCACTCACAGTCACTCCTCCACTACTACAACGGGTCAGAGAGGCACAGCGTGGGGATGCTGACTATGAGACACGGTGTGCACAGATATCCTCAGGACAGAAACCTGATAGTTTCTCCTTTGGAGCAGAGCACGACATCCTTTTCAGAGGACATACCTTGGCACCAGTTGCATTACAGGAGGAGGTGCTGAGAGAGTTTCACACTTCTCCTTTAGCGGTACATCCTAGAGTGGAAAATATGTACCAAGATCTCAGACGATAGCACTGGTGGCCAGACATGAAGAATGATGTGGCAGAGTTCGTTTCATGATCCCTCACCTGCCAGCAGGTGAAGGCAGAGCATCAGGTACCAGCAGGCTTGGTACAACCTTTGGACGTCCCAGAGTGGAAGTGGGGTGGGATAACTATGGACTTCGTGGCTGGACTTCCACGCACTTCCAGAGGTCACGACTCCATCTGGGTGATTGTTGACCGACTCACCAAGTCGGCTCACTTCTTACCCATCAGAGAGCAGGGCTCAGTGGAGAGCTTGGGAGGTCTCTATGTTCAGGAGATTGTATGACTTCACGGTGTGCCATCATCTATCGTCTCCGATCGAGATGCTCACTTTACTTCCTGGCTTTGGAAGGGGTTGCAGGAGGCGTTCGGGACACAGCTACGTCTGAGCACCGCCTTTCACCCTCAGACGGATGGTCAGACGGAGAGGACCATTCAGACACTCGAGGACATGCTCCTCGCACGTGTCCTCTACTTTGGTTACAGCTGGGAGGACCACCTACCCTTGCTGGAGTTCGTGTACAACAACATATACCACTCCACCATCAGGATGGCACCATACGAGGCATTATACGGCAGACCTTGCAGATCTCCTTTGTGCTAGACAGACCCTTGGGATTCAGCACTTGTGGGACCAGAAATGGTCCGGGCCATGACAGAGAAGGTCCAGGTCATCCAGGAGCGGATGAGGACAGCTCAGAACCAGTAGAAGTCTTATCCAGACAGGAGGCGGGGGCCACTAGAGTTTGAGGATGGCGACCACGTCTTCTTGCGTGTCTCACATCGACGTGGATTATGGAGATTTGGCCGAGGCGGCAAGTTGTCTCCACGCTTCATCGGACCATTCCAGGTCCTCAGCAGGATTGGCAAGGTGGCTTATCGCCTAGCTATACCACCTCAGTTGCACCGGGTGCACGACGTCTTCCACATATCCCAGCTGAGGAGATACGTGCACGACCTGATGCACATCATTGACCATGGGGAGCTAGACGTTGATGATGGGGTGACTTTTGCGGAGGTCCCGGTGGAGATCGATGATCGACATGAGCGAGTCATACGTGGACGGTCGATTCCTCTAGTACGCATCAGATGGCAGCACGGGAACCTCCAGGAGAGCACTTGGGAGCGGGAAGCTCAGATGCATGCTCAGTACCCACTTTTGTTTCCTTAGTTTATGATGTATCTTTACGGGGACATAAAGCCCTGAGGTGGGAGTGATGTAAAGACCCGTAAATTTCAAGGAATTTTTTTTTCTAAATTTTCTTTCGAATTTTACAAGAACTCAGTTTCTGACGGCACCTGATTCCGAGGCCCGGTGTGCCCGTAATCATTTTCTGAAGTTTGGCTCGGGTACGTTCAGTGAACGAACGAGCAGGTTTTTCTAACTTTTGAACCGGTGCTCGGAATCAAATTCTGAGGGCACCGATGGAATCGCAGTGCCAATATTTGCTTAGAAACGCCTCTTCCGAAGTTGCGTTTACTCGGGTGTGTTTTTTTAAAATTTTGGGAGTTAAGTGAAGATAATAAAATAAAGTGGTGCGACAACTTTATTTTATTTCACTTAAAGCCACTTTAGATATGTTGAAGCGGATAGAGTGCAATTGAAAATATCCGACCCTCTTGGTAGGATATTTTGGAGGTGGGGCCCGCATGATCCCCACCGTTTCTTTTCTCTAAGTAACGCACCCACGAAAACTCCTCATTAATGAAAGTCAATGGGGGCGTTTTCTAAAACTCTTAAACGCTCCTATTAATTGGGCGGTTATTTCATTGAAATTAATTCTATGAATTAATTTGTTCGTTTCATAACCTTTTTTTCAACTGTAGGCATATTAATAAAATAAGACCAACACACCATTCTTCTGGGGTGCGATCTGTTGAGAGGATTTGGAGATTCTGTGCCTTCATCCTCCTTCGCGACGAACACGAAGAATGCGAAGAACGCGAAAAACACGATGAACGTCGTCACCCTCGGAGATCGACAACGCGACACCGTGTTTCGCGACGCCGATGATTATCCTTCAACGACGCTTCCTCCGCGACGTTCTTCCCCACAACAATCTCCGATCACCAACGGCTTGAATTTTTCTACGCGACACTGAGTACTGCGTGACAGCGACGCCCTTCTGCGACGCGATGATCCTTTTCTTCCGCGACGGTCAATTCCGCGACGAACTCGCGTCCGACGATGATGTTGAGGTAGGGGTCATTTTGAAAATGATAATACCCATGTTTGTTTTCCTCCAAGGAAAGAATGGGGACCAAGAAATTAACAAGTTGGTCCGCGGATTATTATTGCTGGTCGAGGTTTATCAATTGCTGGGAATTATGGTGTTGTTTCAAACTGCTAACGCGGTGGGTGCGGACCAACGAACAAGTCCAAACCCACCGCCCTTTTTGTTCTTGGTGTGCGGAATGGAGGATGATGAAAAAATGGGCCACAGAGACGAATTGTTGATTCCGCAGTGAAGAACAGGACCGGGGATGAGCTACGGCGCAGACAGAAATGAAATCGGACCACCAGAGAAACTCCGGTGGCCCGCGAACTCCACCGGCGGTGTGGGTCGCTGGCACGACGGCTGGAGGCGGCGGTGCCCCGGCGCGCTGTCGGACGGAGCCACCGCAGCGGTGGGGTCTGGTTCCGCGGCCGCGCGGAACCGAAGGCAGGGGTGCGGCAGGCTGCCACGTCCGTTGGTGAGAGGCGGCTCAAACCGGGACCGCAAATCCCTCACGAAGGGGCAGCGCGCCCCCGCCCGCAGCTTCCATCGCTTGGCCGTTCAGCCGAGCCGACCCGTCAGGCCGGGTCACGCCCAACTGGGTCGGACCCAGGTCGGTTCGACGCGATTCGGGCCGACCCGAGGGGGTCGGCCCGGGTCGGCCCGGGCCCATACCCCCGTTTTCAGACCTTTTCGGTCTTTTGATCATAACTTGATCTACGAGCCTCCGAACGACGCACCGTCAGTGGAGATGCGATCCTTGGATCGATATAGTCGTTTCGGTATATCACAGTCAAGGTTTCGGAATACTTTGGGTTTGGCCCGGTTGATTCTTTGACGAAACCAACCGGGCCCTCGGAGCAGAAACGCTCATATCTTGAGCTTCGAACGTCCAATTGACGTGCTGTCAACTTTTTCGGATTCCTATAGGTGAGACGGATCTTATGGAATACTCCACCCGAGGTTTGGACGCAGGTGCAGTATGGTCAAGTTGGTTTTTCTTTAAAAACCAACCGGGCCCCTGGGACGAAAAAGCCAATAACTCTCAGACCGGGCGTCCGATTGACGCGCCGTCTGCGACGTTGAGTTCCTGTTGACGATATGGAACTTTTGGATACATCAACTCTGGACTATGTGTCAGTTGATGTATCAGACTCTCGGCTCGTGGAGCAGACCCTCCAAAACGAGCTTGCTGTGTGCGGGAACCATAGAGCTGGATGCGAGTGCTACTCTGACGGCGACGACAGTACAGAGATCCTCTGTGGATTCGACGGTGACGACTACAACACTTAGCGATCCTGTGTGGGTCAGCGCTCATAAGTCCTGTGTGGGCCAACGCCTACAGATCCTATGTGGGTCTGATCTTGTGTGGGTCAGCGCTCAGCGGTCCTGTGTGGGCCAGCGCCTACAGATCCTGTGTGGGTCTGATCCTGTGTGGGTCTTTGCGGGGGTTAGTTAACTATCGATCCTGTGTGGGTCAGATCCTTTGTGAGTCATTATGGTGGTTAGTTACCTATCGATCCTGTTTTGGTTAGATCCTTTGTGGGTCATTGCGTGGGTTAGTACATATCGATCCTTTGTGGGTCCGATGACTTAGATGAATCAGTAGCAATACCTGATCATCTCTATCGTCATACAAAGAAGTATACCTGTGTGAGCTGAAACCCTGTTTTGCTTTCCTTTGTGGATTGTGTTGTTCTATCTTATGTGGATTTACGTTTTGCTTTCCTGTGTGGAATGGGTTGTACTTGAGCTCGGATGTTGGAGCCGAACGGGAATTGATGACTTTGGAATATGCATGGGCATATACCTAAGCAGTGTTGGATGTTAATTCGTGATTGTATCTTTCCTTTTTGGATTATCCTTTGTGGATTCTGGGAGACCTTCGGTGGTATCGAGGTCCCTACTATATAGCTTATACTCACCCCTGCATGGGCTATGCCCGCACTACGTTGTGTTGGTTGCAGACGACAGACATCGGTGATCGTAGTTGAGGCTTGCGGAGGAGGACGGTACCTGGAGGTGGACCACTGGGCGGGACGTACTCGGAGCGGTTGGCTGGACCTGAGGAGCAGAGGAGGCTATCTGTACCCACCCGTCAGGTGGGATTTCCAATGGATAGCTCGACGTTGCGGCATACTTTTCAGTTGCTGTTTCCCTTTCCAGTTGTACTATACTTTCAGTTTGGGTTTGTATACTGGCCCACTTACTTTTCCGCACTTACTGTTGTACCAATTTTTACATAGTGTTTACTTCTGCCTTCTTGCTCTGTGCTATTTGTGGTTTACTTTACAAAGGCAATGCCTTCCCTTTTACCGGGATTTACGCCTTGGTGCTAGTCGGCAGCCCCTGGCCTATGGAAGGCGGGCTTGGGGCAGTCACGACATGGGCCCCGAGGACGGGTCGTGACATTTCTTATGAAGAACAGCCGATAGAGATTCAGGATCATAGCGAAAAAGTCCTACGAAACAAAACCACTCGATTGGTGAATGTTTTATGGAGGAACCACCAATTAGATGAAGCTACATCTGAGCTTGAGGATATGATGAGGGAGAGGTATCCGCATCTATTTGTTACAGAGTGACGAATTTCGAGGGCAAAATTCATTTTACAGGGGGTAGAATGTAACACCTGAGACATTTATGAGAAATATTTTGTTTTTTAAATCATCAAAGGAATCTTTCACTACACACAACACTAGATTGGATTTCTTTACATGCAATCGCGGCCTTCCTCAATAGCTTGCGTCACACGCAATACCGAGTTTCACTAAACAATGATATGATATTAAAATATTATTAAAACTAGCCTTTATGAATATTAGTAACCACATTTTGATATTTCATAAATTTTATTTTTCAAAATGGACTTCATTTTTGGATTCCGAATATCGAAATTAGCCTAGGGTGAAATTTTGGTATTTTTCTGAAAAATCTCAATTTTTGATGAATAGTGAAACCACTAAGTGGTAGTTAAAAAAACTGAATTTTTCATAAAACTTAATTTTACCCCTTCTGTGAGTATAATTTTGAAAATCCGAGAGACACGGTTAATATCAAGGACTAAAATGTGGTTCAATGAGATGAAAATATTTTTTGGTGAATAGTGACATTTTACTTTTTTTACCATGGTTAAAAGTAAATAGGGTAATTAACGGTAAAAGTGTAATTTATTATTACCCTAACACATGTCCTAATTCTATTGGATAAGTGTAATTCGACCAAAAACAAACTTAGGAATAAAATATGATCATTTGGGCCCACGTAGATTAGATTAGGACATTTATTATTTATTTATTTATAGAAGGGTTAAAATAGTTAAAATCAAAGTTTAATAAGTAAATCATTTATAATATTGGGTTATACATAAGATAAATTCAAATATAAAATTTAATTAGAAAGATAAAGATATTTCCTACATAATGGTATTTTATTTTTAAATTTTAGACATTAAATAATTTAATTTATTTATGACACAACGATGATGCAGTAATTATCTTAATAATGAAATATTGACATAATTGATGTTATAAATACCCAAATAAATTAAATTTAAGTCTTTTTATGAATTAAACTAATTTTCTAGGTTAATATGACATGTTAGTATTGACATAATTAACTTTTTTCGAACAAATAATTCTGTTATGATTTTCACAAAAATAAATTACCAAATAGTGTCAAAATTGACATAAAATAGTTTTTAAAACAAATATTATATTATTTATTGTTATTTTATTCCTAAAAATCTATGTTTCGGCCAAATGACAAAGATAAGGTTATATATATTAACAATAAACAACTTGGGGTTCGTTTGGCTTGTTATAGTAAGTTTA
Organism: Viscum album; assembly: GCA_963277665.1. Lineage (NCBI taxonomy): Eukaryota > Viridiplantae > Streptophyta > Magnoliopsida > Santalales > Viscaceae > Viscum > Viscum album. The sequence continues at coordinate 1,539,888,629 of OY728161.1, read as the reverse complement.
TTAACCTTATAGTGTAAGAACACAAGAAGACACGGTAAAAGTAAAATTATTTAACTTAATGTTAAATCTAAATGATAAGGTTAAAATAGGAAACTAAACTTGTCTAAATTTTATTGGATGGGGGGATTTTGACCCATACCCACCTTAGCTTCTAAATAAATAAATTTGGATCTATTTAAAAACCAAATTTTACTTTATAAAAAAATAATATTTTTAGTTATTCCAAAGGTGCCCCTCTCCCCCCTTATAAAAGGGCACCTCCTCCCCCTCTTCCTCACACCACTTTGAGCCTTCAAGCTCGGCCAACCCCTGCCGATCACTTCTCTCCACTTCCCTAGAGACATCCTAGAGTTCCTGGTCTTTTCAAAGACAAATTTTAGTGCCCTAAAAGATGTCTCTAAGAAGCGCTTCAAAGAAGAGGTAATGTCCGTTACCGATTCATTCATCTTTATTTCTTCTTCCACTACTTCTTATTTAGTTGTTTCATTATGAAGTAATAACATCAGTATCACTAATATACTGATATGTTATTATAAGTATAAAACAACCCTATTTCACCATCTATCAATCCTACGGAAAATGAAATCACCGTGCGTGCGTACATACAGAATACCGTCTCCACGCCGTGGTGTAATCTATTTTCCACCATCACATAACATGGATGGGTATACTGGTGTAAATAATGACTATATATGATTATTTTAATGTGATATTTATTCTGAAATAGTATACATACACCCCAATACAATTCCACAATCATGAGAACAATATCATCGCTCGTGCGTACGTACAGAATACCGTCTCCACGATGTGATGCGACTCGTTCTACATGATCTTCATTGCATAATGATTATATAAATGAATTGAATGAATTAATATGATATATATTACACTAATAACATTCTGTAAATTAGGTATCTATAACCTAAAAAGAAAAATAATAATTTATTCGACAAAACGCACATAAGAACAAAAAGTAATAAACACCCGAATAACAAGTAGTAATGAAATGTTACAAATAAAAAGCTAATAATATGACCATATATGATATCATAAACATAAGTATGATTCTGGAATAAGTCAATGACATTATTTAAAACATTATAAAGGAGGTTCGGACACTTACGAAGAAAATCAGACCTAAGGTAAGGGAAATATCACAATCTCATTTTTATCCGAGATTGTTTATACTTTCGTATTTACTGGGTTGTATTTTATCATCCACATCCATGTTTCCTCAATATGTAATATTATTTCCATCCACTTACAATATTTTAAATCCATTTTTACCCTTTGGTGAGTTTATAGTAAAAGATATGAAATGAATATTTTGTCGTTTTTCGTACAAGGTAATTTTTGACTTTTCCGACAAAAGTACGAGAGGAATGTTTTTTAACTTATACGACATGAATGGATTTTTAAAACATTATTTCCAAGAAGATTACTTTAAATGTTTTCAAGTTTATTTTTAATCAACTTCTTTTAGGATAAAATTGTATGACATGTTATGAAAGGAAAATGTTTTTGAAGTAGAAAGAATGTTTTCCTCAAGAATGGAGTTCAAGTGTTTTATCAAAATTATTTTCCATCTAAGATAATATAGGGTTCTGTTTCTATCCCTATTATTACATTGATTTGATTATGTTTTGATGGAATTATTTTTATGAATTCTTTTATCTTATATGAATTGTTTTATGATGTCATGTTGTTTAAGAATCCCCTTTTTATTACATGGGTTATGCAATGATGTATGATTTATGATTTTATGGCACACATATGAATGGTATAATTATGAGATGGGTGGGACCTATATCTATTTCCAATGCATTGTGTAATGATTTTATATCTCATGAGATAGACATGGCTGGAACGGCAGGTTAAACCGGTTCAGTGAAACAGGACCGAAACAAGGAGTGAACTCAGTTTAGAAATGGACTTTGTCCACTAATATAGTCTGGTCCATGAGTCTTGACTAATAAGAAATGATTCTATATGATTATGTGTGTATTCCAAAATGTTCCATGTTTTAAGTTATGATTATTGGGATTTCATTTCACTACTATGATTTATCCCATATGCTCTCTTTTGCAGGTTAAGATTTCGAAAATGTTATGTTCTTATGAATATGATGTGATTGATATTTCATGTGTTTACCCTTACTGAGCATTTGAGCTCACCCTTTTGTATTCTTTATTTCCCCAGGTTAGGAAGAAGGTTATTAAGTAAGATATTCCAAAAGGGACTATAGATATGATGAAATAAATGGGAGACAGTGTAGAAGCTTTATGAACTAGTTGTTTATGTTTCACAATTTCTAAAGACACTATACCTATACGGTCCTTTCGTGGTTTTTTTATATGTTGTAATAAGTGTGATTCAATTTTGAAGAAATAATAATGTATGTAAAGTATGGGTCGTTATACAATATATATAATTGTTGTTGTGAATAAATGTGTATTAAGATTATATAGTAATGATAATATTTATTTTTAATCCATTCAATATTGATGGGTATTTTACATAAATATTGGAATAATAAAAACCATAGAAATTATCACCTTTTGTTATCCCTAATCGATAATCATCATAGAGTATTCTGTGTTCTGATGACATAGTAAAAATAGTTTAAATAATGTTTTGTATACGATATATAGTAGACTCATGTGATAATAATTAGTCACTTATTTTCTAACACAAAATTATAAAATTATTTCATATGGAATATGAAATGTAAGGATAATAATATATTTATATGTTTATGATTTATATTATTAATAATTACGAGATATTTTTATGTTATATAACATGTGAACATGTATACATAGATACATTTCTGAAGAAAAATTTTATGATGTGATAATTATAGGATGGTTGAGAATAATTGTAATCATGTCAAAAGTATTTAGTGAACAAGAAGGAATTTGTCCTCCTAGAATATATGTTTTTTATCTAGGCCCTCTAATAAATTGGACTGCCGAAATGTATGTCCATTTATATTTTAGTGACATGCGATGTGCTCATCATCATGAAAGAATGACATGTCATGTATTAATTAAATCTAGTTTTTCTATTTTAGAGAAACAATATTATATTATTTGACAATTAATATACTAATATATTTCATATTTTTTTATAGGTATTAATATCTTTTATAGAGGGATTATATATGTATATATATAATGTATTAATATACATCATTTGGTGGACATGTTCGTGTCAATATTTTATTTTGTTTGGTAATATTAACAGTAGATCCATTTACAGCTTGAGAAGAAATGAGATTTCTCAAGTGTACACACTTTTATTATAATAATAAATTATGGAATTAATAGTTTTTTACAACACTATAGAGTATAAAAGGTTTACACTGTTAGGCCATGGATGGATTAAATTCTGGTACAAATATTTTTTCTCAAATTGATAGAGTTTGTATGATAATCCTATAAAATAAATTTTTGATAGATTCACAAGTGTTTTGAATTTTTTCATAAATTATAATAGGATTTATTATATTTAACAGATTATTGAAGATTATCTGAAGAATAATGTGATGAACAATGTGTGATATTAATTTCCCATATTATGAGATACATATTAGATAATAATGTAGCAACATTATTTGATATGTTATATCAGTGAAATTAGATGTTATTAAGTTATTCATATTTACTTATTAAATGAAAGTTTATTATACCTTTTAGGGTTATAGTACTTCAGTCTATAATTCATTTGTGGGAATGTAATAATTTTATAGTTTAACATTCACTTAAATAATTTAGTTGAGTGTTATAAAGGGACATAACACATGGAAATCCAAGGGAAATCAAAACATTTTCCACATTTAGTGATTTTTCATTTAATAAAAAATAACTATTCAACGAAGTACCCCTTGACACAATCTTTTTCAATATCTTGATCCAGGAAAGATTAATTTGAATCTATATATTTTCTTATTTTATAATTATCACATTATTGATGTTCGCATTTCATTATATTTTGAAAATGTTATTTCCCATTTTATTAGTTATTCTACAGTTTGATGGATACCATTGGAGGAATGAGTTAAAGGATTACTATGTATGGATCTCAATAAATCTGAAAATTATGCATGAGAGGTGTGTATAGTATGTTATGAATGATATTTGTAATATATGACTAGAAAAAACCCCAAAATTTTACTTTGTAGTGTTTTTGGTTTGATTTTTTTGTTGAAAAAGAAGGTTGAAAAGTTTAGTGGTGGATTTCTAGAATGATAATTGACTAGGTCTGTTAAAAAATCATCAAGATAGAGGAATGGAAGCATAATATTTGGTATATAAAGTTTTTTTGTAAAAGGTGGTATCATTTCCCAAAATTTTCTAGATTTTTAGGTTCGAAAATTTAAAGGAAAATGGTATTTTTTAAAAGGAAGAATTTTTTTGTAAATGTAAAAGTACTAGAAAAGGTTAAAGTTGTTCTGAAATGTTCCATGTATGTGATGTTTTAGGATTGAAACATAAAAACACATAAAGGATGATGTTTTTCCCAAGTTTTCAGTCTTCATGAATTTCTGATTTGTGCATCACATGGAGGGTTTTGTCATCCCATGACATCGATATGTAGTTATGTAAAGGAGGTTAGTTTCATGCTGAAGGAGAAAAAAATCATTATTGTTCAAAAAAATGGAAAGATATCTACACTGTTGGAGACACATAAGGTAATTACATGAATGGTCGACCACAAATTTGAATATGTGGACAGAACCCTTATTTTAGAAGATCATCCCATAGATAATTTCAGGGCTATAAATCAGGTAATAGTTTTTTAAATATATTTCTTGAGCGGAGAAAAACATAAATATTAGTTGCATATATAAAAGGCAATTTCTTTTATATGTGCCGGTTATTTTTGTGATATTCTAAAAGATGCGTGAAAGATGATAGTTTTTTATGAATATAACATTTTCTCAAAAGTTGATAGAGTTTCAAAAAATCCTTGAAAATGTTGCATGAAATCCAATGTTCTGGGATCCTATAAGTTTTTTCATAGAAATTATATCATAATTAGGTATTCATCATGCGGAAGAATGTATAGAATAATTTCATACCCAATTATGTGTAAAAAATATTGATTCAGGTGATCAAAAGAATAATATTCTATAGGGTAATTGATCACTCATTAGTTGAGAGAGTTGTGGGATTTTAAATTGTGAAAGGTTTTAAACCGGTAGGGAAAACGTTTCCACTCCAAACCTTGCATAAACTGTGAAATTTAGGGTTTTTGGGGCCTCAACACATTATCATTATATGTTTCTTTGATGTATCATATTGATGGTGAACCATGTTAAATTCATATAAAATACACATTTTCTAACCGTAATTATTGTATTCCCCAAAAAGGAGAGAATATAATTTTGTTTAATAATGAAACAATATCCACAAGGGATAGATTTATAATCTGTTATACCCTTATTACCCACTCTATTAGGGTATTTAAACTAGTTGGGATTATAATTTAATTATATTTATATCATTTCCATTCATGATATATATTTTTTGGATATTTATTACACTATATATGATCATGTTTATGTCCTTTAAAACTAAATAAATATTTCTTTAAGAACTCTTGTTTGTCTTCATTAAGTAATGAAAATGTTAACAATGAATGGGGGTCAAATTAATCATTTCAATGGCTTATAAGAATCTATTATATAAATGATCCATCATGGTAATTTTTATTTAAGAATTAGTTGAAAATTATATGTGATGACACTATTTTTATAATAGTGACATTTATTGAGATGCAGAAAAAAAATGATCAGAAAAATTTCACTTCCAATGCTCTTATATTTTTCATGTGGTATTAAAGAAAACATAATTAATATATAATTATTTTTATTAATGTATTTCATAAAATTAATCTCAATGGTATCATTTTAGTTGAAATGATATTTTATTCCTCGTAGAATTTAAAATAGGATAATGTTTAAACTTTTCCAAAGGAGACTCACCATATTGTTTTTCCTAACCAAGTATACGGTCACCCATGGTTTCAGGTAATTATAATAGATGAATAGTATTGCCAATAAACTCATTAGTGAATTTTCCATACACTAATTTTTCTAGTTGGTTTCACTTGGCCTAGTTGGAAAGTTGTCCCAATTGATAACCATATAACTATTGTTACAAGGTGCCCTTCGACAAACCCAACACTCTCCCAGATCATTAGTTACAATATCTTTTGTCACAATCCTCAGCTATTTTCATTTATTCATTTTAGTGATTTTACATAGTTGAGTGAAATGGTATCAAAACTACCTAAGATCCATCTGACTGACCCTGCTCTTGGCTCTCTCATTAGCTCCATTGTTGTCCTCTGAATCCCCTAGGTGGTTTCACCTAGAAAATTATATGATCAGGACCTAGTACACACTTCATTGATAAAATTATCTAGTAACCAAAGCTTGATCTTCCTACCCTTATTATGATGATGGACTACATGGATAAAATAATTATGGTCACACATGATTTACATACACTTTATATGATGATTATTTTTTTATAGGTGACCTTTTAGGGTATTCTATGTTGGATTTCAAGGAATTCACTATTGGATTCTTTGGAGGACCATATAGTTAAAGGAAAAAAATACCACAGTCTTTCCTATAAATACATGGTTACCTATATTGAAGAGAGATTGTGGAAAGGAAGCTAATAGATAATGAATTAAGCTATCAAGAGATATTAAAATGTAATCTCTATAAGATGAATTCTTGTAAGAAAACTATATTAGGAATATTATTGTACGTGAACTACATTAGGAAAATTTCACCAAGAAAACTAAATTATGAAATAAATATTTTAAAAACAAAAATAGTTGGTACATATTTTTCATTGTAACTCCACCGACGATAGTCATCTTTTTCTAGTTCACTATTCCTGACAAGGAATAATTGAATCTTATTGGTAGGCTACATGGATAAAACCAAGCAGAATATAATATGCTTGTGGTATGAAACCTAACAATCAATCATTCACAACGAGTCTTAATAAATTCAAATTATCTATATCACTTAACTCTTAAATGAGATGGTTTACCTATATCACATCATAAACCCCTTACAAGATACATATCTAGACAAAAGAAACCTAAAATGACCCTTTACATATTCCATTTTACAAGGTAACTACCATATAAAGGATAATATCAAATTCTCAACCAAACCCACATGATGGGAATGATTGGGGAATTCAAACCAATGGTTACAACTTCAATCACACATTACCTTAAAAAAATATTTATCCTATTCATCCCCCTACTCACTTTGTTCTCTAGGGGAATTTTGATTTTATATTCCCTTAAAAATGAGATCCCTAATTGTAGGGATTATCATAGGAAAGGTCCTAGATTAATGAGTTTTTCTCTATTCATAGGGCTATTCTTGAAAGGGTATCTTTTTAAAAGTACTCCCAAAAATATATTAGATGAGGACATGTTATGCATACCTCTATATCATACATTACCCTTCAACTAGAAGGATGATGAGAATATCAGTTTTTGATTTGGGTATAAGAACCGAGAATGTTTCTATTGATAATACTATTACTGATATTGGCATACTAATATAGTGTATCCACATGGAATTTTCCTTATTCAAAATTTATTATATGAAGGTATGATATTATTTTGACCCCTATTATATTTTATTTCTCATACTGAGTATGAATCACAGGATATTATAGATTTGGGTTGATGGTGCCACTGATATAATGGAAATTCCTCTAATACACGTCTTCTATTAGGTGTAATCCACATCTTGTCTTCATAATGAAATGTAATATGTGTAAGTACCACTCCATACCCTATTTATAGACATTCTATGACACATATAATCGTAAATATTTATTTTAAATTTTTTCAACAACCTCATAACTTAATGAAATTGAAATTCATGGTATGTTCCTAATACATGACCTTAAATAATAGACCTTAAACTATGTGGGCATCAATTTATATCAAGCATGATAAATATGAAGATTCATAGAGTATCACACCCAATAAAATCAATATTCAAAATCTACCCTCATAGAGACATGTTCTTCATGAATCCATTTTCATCATTATTTTACTAGCTACATCCTAGTAAGTTCATGTGTCCTCTCATTAGATCAAATTTGCAATGAAATCTTTCACTCTTTCTTGGAGGGACACATTATCTCAATGCATTATCATATATTCATTGTTTGTCAATATCCCTAATAAGACCGTAATTTTCTTATAGATCCATATTTCCTTTCAGTAATCACCAAGTATAACCTTATTAGTCCATATTCCCTTTAAGGGTTTCCAAAAAGGGCTACTCAGGTCTAATTCCCACACCAACCATCACTAGACTTCGTTCACAAAATCATATTTACAACATGATACTAAAATTCATGGGATAGAATTTTTCCAAAAATTAATAGGTAAGAAATTTTCTATTATGTGAAATTGAGCTACAAGGTTTATAATTACTTTCACAAAGATATGTTGGAATCACATTTCATGGGCACAATCAAAATACCATAAGCACCCACCACTACCCAAGATGAAGAAAAACTCTTAAGTTCTCAAATATGTAGCTTTGAACCCATAAATAAATACCTAATAAGAGAATGATGGATAACATTTAATACACATAGACATTTAACTCGATACATGTTGATGATCATTTTTTAGCAAAGGTTATCGAGTCCCACCATGGAAATTGATGAATGATTTATGAAAACAAATTAAATTTAATAAAGGGTAATGGACTAGAAAATAACCACCATCCAATAAAAGTGTGTGATGATCCCAACATTTCATCCTCCCAACCAATTCACATTTTGAACTGTTAATGTAAAGTAATTGATGCCACTTCAATCCTCTAGAACATAGTTCTATAGTGAAATTTGTTATTATATATATTTGAGATATTGAGTGTTTTCATTTCCAAAGAAAAATCCCAACGGAAAATGTTCATCATTAAAATGGTGAACCTAATGTGAATCCTTCAAAAATAAAAATAACTCAGTTATTATTCTGTTGTGAAGAATATTAATTGAAAAAGTTGATTCATATAATACAAAATTTATTATTGTTCTTTTATGTAATGTTACCAATAAAAATTCACCCTTTCATGATATCTCTTCAATCCCAAGTAGAGTTATTTTCACCCACAAAATACCCTCACAGTTGAGATTATAAAAAATATGTGACTCTTACCACAAAAAATATGACACCAACAATTCAGTACATCCCACACCATATGGTGAATATAATGATGTATAAGTACTAGGGACATTGTACCATTCTGACCTTGGAGGATGGACATGTGTCTAAAATGATTGAATCCACTTAGATAATCCCTCCAGTGATAAGCTGCGATGAGGCAAACGGTACTAATCACCACCTTTAACATCTTTTGAAATATATCCTTATTATATTATAATCAACACTAATTTACCCTGTGTAGGTGGTTTTGTATGGTAAATTATATATCACCTTAGCTTATGGTTAACTGGTGAGGGATTTATAAACTCCCCACAATCACAAACATTGTGTGACTATCAAGTCACATCAAAATACTAAGGACACAACTCGATTGATCCCTCCCCTAGTCACATAGACGCAATAATCATGGATATATAACCATAAAATCACTATTTATAACCATATTTAGAATGATAATATTCTAGTTTCTATTGAAAAACCATTAAAATATGTTGTAGTGATAATTAAGAGAATGTCCAGTTCCATTTTCATGACCATAGAACCATTGAAAATACTCTAGTACTACTAAATTAAGTATACTATAATATACCAGTAGAATCTAGGAGAAGTCATATATTCCTTCTACCCTCATAAATATCATCAGCAGAAAATGAAGACAGGTAGATGATAGGAGGAGGAATATATTCTAACTTCCACAATATAATGGGAATATATTCTCATCCCCACAGTAGAGGCCCATCAACATGTCATGGTGTTGATGAATCGATAAAGATATATCCCTAATAACATCTCAAAAAGTTATCAAATGATCATTAAAGATAGAGAAGAAGGTGGTAATTAGAAAATCCTTGATATTTCCTATGAGAGTACCCATATATCTACTACCACTAATGCAGAATAATCATGTAGTCATTTCTCGATTTCTAATATATAGCATAACCATATCCCCTATCCCATTTTAGATGAAAATTTAAATCTTCCAATAAAAATATGGTAGTGGAATCGTAATACCACATCCATATAGGATACCTAATGGAATATCATTAAATCAAATCAAATATAGGTAAACATTGCTTATCCATAATATCCTAAAAATGACTAATGACACGACTCATCGTCTATTTTAAAAAGGATATATATTATAAACAAGGTTTTTGGTATTAATTGAGATATTATAGTGGAAAACAGAATGTAATGCTATTCTCTAGCCTAGTGCTATGGATTACATCAGATGACTATGTTAATGGTGTTGGATTCATCGAATAAGACTCTTATCCAAGAAAGTCACAAGTCTTCCCCATGAAGAGCATATATAGAAAGTTATTTCCAAAGTAAGAAAACAACCCAAGACTATCCTATATTCATATATTGATCAATATTAATGTTCTGGAGGCCACTCAATATTGATCCATGGTGGCCCAATAATCTTTTTAATTATCATTATAAAATGAAACCAAACTCATCCATTGAGGAACTCAACCTGACACTCAGATAAATTTTACTAGGAATCCACCCTATAACTCAGGATAAGAAGCCCATCCCCTTATAGAATATTCTCCAATACCAACATCAAACTAAGTGGGACTTGAAGGATTTAGGCTGGTATAATCCACAATGTTAACTACCACATATAGTACCTTATCTACATTATTATACTGATACACTCCCCTTTGATAAAGTGCTTGTAGAGAATCCAAGGTGGTCAGATTAGTTGAGAGAATATTCCAATGGAGGTGATGAAATTGGTATGTACATGTGGAAAATATTGGCCAAGGAAAAGATCCCAACTTAGTTTTGGACCATTTCCACTTCGTGATATGATATATCATAGGTTATATGGAGGGTTACATTCATTACATGTCCCAAATATTGTAGGTACCATTATATTTTATAAATGCTAAGAACCACCAATATCAAGAGTAAAAATATCATCATTGGGTGGTTAAAAAGATCTATTATTAAATAATGTTTTATGTTTTATCAAAATTCATAAGATCACTATTGGAGGAACATTGTGATAACTTTTCATAGGATTATATCTATGTATTAATTCTAATATAATATATAATTGGAAATATCTCATCAAACTTACATATATAGGGATTGTGTGAATAAGGAGCATTACACTTAACATAATCCTAAAGAAAAAATTCCACTCAATAATACTTGTTATAATATAATTATTGTATTAGTGGTCATGTGTCCAAAAAATGTTAATTCTAGTTGGGTGTTATATCAAAACCCTTATGGCTCTATGATGAACAAGTTGAATGAAAAAAGTGAATAATAGATTTAAATGATCTCATGACAAGACTCCAATAAGGTCACACAAGTATCACAATTGATAAGTAAAAAGACACAACCAAATGAACACATACAATGGTGGGAAGTTCATATTTTAAATGTGCATTTAAACTATCTCATGTCCAAGTAAAATCATGGTAGATTATGAAAACAACATTGGAAGAATCTATGTAAACCATCTAGGAGGAACCACAACCCATAGGGAAGGGAGTGTTTTTTCCACCACCACCACCCATAGAATCGTAACCCCCCCCCCCCAAGTACAAAATGTGATAGCGTGGGAACTATGTTACCACTATATATTAGGTTTGTGGGAATGATTACCACTTCATCTATGTATTTTAATTTTTTAGGATGGGAGGTGATATATGATAGAATTAACCCCCACTACTTCATCCACTACATGAAATACCCCTATCATTCAAATCATGATCAATAAGGATGGTTTGGTTATCCCTTAGGATTGACGTACACATAACACTGTTATGGTAATAATTGAAAATAAAAATTAAACCCTACGAAGATCATAAGATTAAATGAACTGATAGAAAATGGGAGTTGATGGAGGCCCATGATGTGACTTTGAAATAAGGTACAAGGAATTAGAATTCACCCCATTATTAATAATAGGTTAAAATGATTCCCCTTGTGAGTCATGTGCTGGTGAAAATTTTCACTATTAATATGATTGATGATATAGAACAAGACATGGAAAATAATGCATGTAATGAAGAAACAATCACTCAAGATACAGTTCAAATTGTAACACATGAAGTAAGTATTCATAATTAAATTTAGAGGAATACTCAGAACATGGAAGCTTCTAATGATAAGTTTAAACCTCCTTGTTTACCTTATACCAACAAAAAAGGACTCTTATTGGATATATCTCACTCTCCACATAGAGAGGTTAGAGTTCTCTATATTGAATACAAACTAGTGCAGTCGTGGTTGGAATCATCCATCTAAAATTACTAAATGTCAAATTACTCAGATTTAGTGTTCTATATGAGTATAATATTATAGTTTATGTGAATTTTTCCCATTCCATAATCTTAATAATAGTTACATAGCCTAAACGAGTATAATATGAGGACCATGTTGGCTCTGTCTTAGGAAACCATTGTACATGAACCTTCTGATCGAGGGAGACCATGGTTTTCCACTATTATGACAGAAACATCCAGTCTTCTAGGTGATTTTCTTAAGAATACCTAAAAATAAGAGTAAAAATAATATATATGTTGGGGTAGCCACATCAATATTCATACACAACCACCATTTAGGGATCAAATAAAACATGATTTCTACTATATTATCTAATTTCCATCGATTCTGACGCCAGAAAATTAGAAGATATTAAATAGTGAAATAATCCACTATAACATAAAGGTAACCCATACCTTGAATATATATATGATACTCCTCCTCTACCCAACTTTGATTATCATGGATTTATAACCTTCGATGGAACAAAATATATAATTTAACAACTAGAACATTTCTTTTCTCAGTTTTCTCTCATGATGGAAAATCATGATCAACAAAAGAAAATAAAAATAAAAATAATTATTTAGACTATAGTGGGACTAGGCCTTGTTTAGATGTTTTGATTTCCATTTAGATCCATCATTATTTAGGAAGACCCTTTTAATTAATTCTATTACCAATTTCTGAATATGGTAATTAATTTAATGATCATTAACATTTAAAAGTCATGAAATGTAAAAATGAAAGGACCTCTAATTCCATCACAAGATGCAAAATCCTAACATACTCACCAAATATGAAAATATCATTGAAGAATAAATATGATATTTTATAGATAAAATTTTGTTATGAGATGAAAACTCCATTAATAATGTTAATGTACACAGGTTTATACTAGGAGTTTTAAAAAATAATTGAATTCCTAGAAGTATCCATTTGGAGAACCAATGAAAAATATCAGCCTATGTCTACTATTTTGAGAAACAGGTTTAGTAAAGAAAAAATAACCACTATCATGCTTATTCCCCCACTAACAATTTCTATGGAACCTATAAAAAACATATATCAACTAATTCTTCCATCAGAGTGACAAAAAATATAAAACTCCCCTCATTTAGAGGAAAATAAATATGTTTTTTATCACAATATGAGAACAAAAGTAGAAAACTACACTTTATTTGAAGATAAGATTCTAGGATAATACATCAAAGCCTTGGAAAATGATATTCTTATGATTTATCAGGCTATGAAACCTAATTATTTCATCCAAAATGATATCCTTAACTATTTCCTTTTTCATGAAATATTTTTCCATACCGTCCATGAATACTTCAGCTTTATGAATATATGCTATAAATTGGTTTATTCCAGATAGGATAAATTATGAAAACCAATAGTAAAAGTGGACTATGTGTGCACCATCCACCAAATGTAAGAATATAAGTTGTTGGAATCCCCATACCTTAGTGAGATAATGTTTAAAAATATGATAACCTAGAAGAAAATTGATCAGTCCCACACCATCCTCAAGTCAAACCTCAATTAATTAGTTGTGTCACTAGTTCCTAATGCATCATCCAAACAAATATCTTCCAATACAATTTTCTGTGGAAGAAATAATTAAATGAATCATAATATGGTGTAGGAATAGGTATTTCAACCTACTACTAAACCATCCCAGGCCATTATGGATTTCTTACCCCATCAATCTTAGCATATGAATCACTCCACTAGATGAACCATCATTCAAAAAAGAGTAATAGTATGGACTGGTCAATGGAAGCTATTTGGACGAACCTTTCCCTAGTGACGAACTCATATCTGGACTTTAACACACTAACCATAATTGGGGGTGGCAAAAGAGAGGTTTTAGGGGTCGAGTAGGTAGGAGGAGACATAGTAATGAGAAATATCAACATCCAGCACATGCCCCTACTAAATCCATATAGATGGATGACAGTAAAGGTAATGTACATCAGTTATCCTAGAGGGATATTTGAGACAACATCAAATCCTCTAGGTGTTATATTAATCAAATTTTCTTTAAAACTAAATCGAAGAAATAAAAAATTATAAACATGCCCTATATTTAGGTAGACCATAATGATTCAATACACTAGGGACAAACATACCAATAAGATTAAATCTGGTACATGGGACATCAATATCAAATTCCTTAAACAGAAATTTTCAGGTAAAAGAAAAGACCCATGTTGGAAAGTAATTCCCCTTGGGTAAAAGTATAATATCATGAAATAGAAGATTTTTTTACTTGATCAACATTAATTCTTGGATTTCATTTACATATCAAAATTTCTCAAGGAAACACTTCTTGAGGTTGTTTATAACTACTGATAATTCATGTCTAATTTCAATGTGGATGAAGTGTATAATGTGTAGACTTACCCCCTAGAATTTCATGCTATATTTACATTCATGGATTAGAATTTAGGGACCACCATCCATGGAAATATAAGAACCATATACATCTCTAGAAATATAGAAAATGATAACATTTTTCAATTTATTATTGATAATGACCTTGAGATAATTATTTTCCTAGCCTGTACAATCTGTTTCTTGGGCTATTATGAGTAAGAATATTCTCCATTGATGTTCACCATTCAAGGGTTTGAAAAAAGAGAGAAAATGAACATTGGGAGAATCAAAATCAAATATTATTTCAAATATTATGTATATAACTCAATGATCAAGCTAATATATTAGTACAAACCAACTAGCATTTCACTAGTAATTCTTTCATTTATTAACCATGGTGTGTCACAAACATTATAATAGTAATGGGTAAAGTATGATATTAGTGGAAATATATGACTGATAAATTGAAATTAAATCTACATTGAATCATTTCAATACTATAAATCAAAGACATTTTATGAAAATAATGATGTAAATAGATTATGATGGAAGGAAACATGTGGGTAACTACTCCCAATAGTTTGGAACAACCACATCAAACCCCTTGAACATACATGATAATTACATTTTATTGGACAAATATTTGATGTAGGAAAAATACCATACTCTATGGATCCCAAATAGTTCAAATGCATTACTAACCCCTTATTACATAGTAATAACTACACTAGCTGAGAAAATCCCATTAAAGGGGAATCAGGATACACCTAGGGAGAATGAAAATGTATGTGATAATTTCTATATCAATAAAGATCCCTCCTTGGCTTAATATTCCAACAATATATTTACATTGTCACTATAATTTGAGTATGCCTCTGAAAAAATATTTCAAGGATCTAAAAATCTATCCTTGTCATAAAAATCTAGTGGAAAATCCCCCCATGTTTTCATATAGACTCCAAAATTCCACTTTGATTCCCACATATGATGTCATTATGGTGGAGAGTAAAAAGTATGATGAATGAAGTGATTCCCCTCCGAAATTTTAGGAATAAATCACTACAATTATCTATGAACATAGAAAAATAAATCTATATACAAAAGACAACCCCCAACCCACATTGATTAATGAATTTGTGCCTGATTAATAGTAGGAAATACCTATTTTCTTCTTGATATTACAACGCTATATATTCACCAAAATTTATAAAGAGATGAATCACATGGAGTTTTATGTGGAAATTCATCATCATGTTTTTCTAGATGATCATCATGGTTCAAATATTGTATCCAGGAGTACGATTCTATCCAATGCTGCTAATGTTGAATGAAAATATTATAATACTAATAAATCCAAATTCAATAAAAAATTCCAGTAGCAATAGTGGATTGAAAAAATATCATCATCATTTAAAAAAATGGGTTGATCAGATTGAGAAACGATATCAATGACCTCAACTGTAACTTCTCGAAAGATGATTTCCCAGTCCAAATCATAGAACTCGTAGTCAACACAACCACATGATTTCAAGACCTTCTCTTCATGGATGTGTACTCAAATTACAAATTGCTTGATAATGAGTAACTAAATTATTTTAGAGAAACCCAAGGGAAATTATAATATCAGGTTATTACCTTTTATTAAATGACTACAAGATATAGAAATAAATGCACCCTGTATTTCATTTCAATAACATTCTGTGAAATATAACATAATGTTATTTCTACAATGTGGTGGTCATATCAAAAAACAATGATCATATTTCAAATCCCCAAATATTTTCAAAAAAAATTTAATAGAAAATATTCATATGATCCCGCTAAAGTGTTCTTTTTGGGTGATGTTTAGAAAAATACTTTTCATTCATAGTATAAAACCATTGCATCAAATATGAACTCAATATAACTATTTAAATACTTGAAATTATACCACCTTGAATCCTTATACATTTGAGTGAGATTTAGGGATTAAATTATAACACCAAAATTTTAGTAAAAAATAAGGCTTAAAATGGATTCCTTTCATAATGTAAATCTAGAAGGGAGATGCATACTAATTGGATGAACACTATGAAGAATCCTTCAAGATTCACAAGTGATATAATCTATACTCAACGACAATGATTCATCATAGTATAAAGAAAGACACAAATAATATATATGACCAACATGGAGATATATCATAGTACCATTATTTCATATAAAAATGATGCATGAAATGTAAAAAGCCACTACAATATAATATTAGTGATGTTATATTTGAAGACAAGATATTATGACGTTGGAAATAATGGATTAACATTAATTTTTGTGGTATAAAAGATAAGGAACTCTTATAATACAATAATGTTATCCCGATATCTCACATTGATCCACTCAAGTATATCTTCAATCATCTAATTTTTACTGATCATCTGGATCAATGGTCAGTTGTTCTATAATAGGTCCCCATTCTATTTATGTAACAAAATGAAAAAAAGAGAACACACATATAATTTTCTCACATCACTCCCTAATGATAAAAGTGCATCATTGAATAAAAAATTTTGTTTAAATATTTATTAAATATTCCTAAAACTTATTGGATGTTGAATTTTACATTTAAAGTGCCTCTCTATGTACGATTGAGATAACATTAGAAAACATGAATCACAAGAGTGGTTTTATTAGGATTTTATTTATCGTCACATCCAACCCAGTTCTACCCAATATATTACACTATAAAAAGGTTTTACTAAATATTATTTAGTGTACCAATATTTAATCCTAGGATTATAGTTTTCTATGTAACTCTAGGTATCTCGTTTGAATGACAAAGGTGAATGAGAGAATGTAATAATTAAATTAACAATGAATATACCATTAATATGGAAGATTTATATCCCCTATGTGGTTATATATAGGGTATTATGGAATAATTTCGATTATATTAAACACTAAATCATCTCCATTAATCCCAAAATGCATACTCCGACACATTATTTAATGCATCCATAATCCTGGATAATCCTCAATGGGATGAGGCAATATTCCAAATCACATAATGAAAGGTAATATTCAAATCATAATAAGTTATGTAGATGAAATTAATGAAATCAACACTTCCTGGTAGCATGATGAAAAAATATCCTTAGATACTAATGTTTCCACTTAATGGATGTTCCCTGTGATATGCTATCTTCAAAGTGGGATACTTACATCTCACTGATCCAATAAAGAAAAAATATGACATCAACGGGGAAACATCATCTTATTTGATGGCCCTAATTAGAAACGTATCATCCAATATCGAGGTATTGAGAGATCCATAAAATTAATTGATGTAGAATAAACACATTCCAGCATATAGGATATTCATGTAGGCTCATGCGATATTCATCAATCAGGGACAAAGTTCTCCCATAAAATTAAGTGACTTTTATATTTATTGGTATCAATGAAACATGGTTTTTTGGAGTTCAAAAATAAGTGATATTATTTTAAAATAAATTAAAACTATATTTATTGACCATTATAGTTTCACGAATCTTCTAAGTTGTCCTGACCATTTACTATAAGTGGAATCGATGTCATAGTGGTCATATCCCCCATCATAAGCCAGGTAGTTTATGTGCATCTTTAAAACCATTTACTTATTCATGAAAAAGGATAATGATATACCCCTTTAGTAAATTAGGATAAATAATATCATCAACATGGAAAATTATGACATTATCACTAGTTTTGGTGTCCCTCACATGATACTGGTCGAAAATAACACCAAATTATATTAATTTGAGTGGAAAAAAGCTATATTCGGAGTATAACATCAACTCCAATCACATATACCACAATAATGAAGTGGAATATGAATAGATATAGGTCTTAAATAAGACTAGACAAAGTATACTCTATATTATTGTGGATAAGGACAAGAAATCATTGATATATAATATTTTACATGTCTTTTGGTCTTACCAGACCATACCATATACTTTTAGGAATATGAACCCACATTAACATATTTATATAATATATCATGTGATACCAATCAAATAAAATTACTTTTCTTCATATTGATATCTTTATATACATGTCTTAAAAGATGTACAATTCCATAAGTGACTAGAAGAGTTAGAATGACTCTATGAGAATAGAGTACGCACTAAACAACCTGGAAGCCCATAAAATTATATTCCATAAGAAATTTATAATAAATATCACCTCATATCATTACCCTAGGGAGAGATGTTATTGGGTCACAGAACCAATATGACTGGTGGGAAGAATCCTCATAAGTTAGAACCAAAATGTTAAGGGCCTTATGTCATACACAATGTCTATTCCGATGATTTTTACTCCATTTCCATAATGTGTGGGGAGTTTATTACACCCCCACTACTGAATGTTTTATCTGAAAATAAATTTCATGATTTCACATTGATCCACAATTTTATAACTACATGATGTTGATATGTGTAGTTTTATCCCATTCCACATGACCTTAAATTTCATGATGCCTAAGTCATCCTCAAATGACCTTTCTGTTCATCAAACATTGGTCCTTGTGTTATGAAACGAAATTAAATTCCCCTAAAAGTCCATTACATTGACTCTAATATGATCAATGTGGTATTATATTTATAGCCTCATTCTCCTACATGAGATTTTGATCCATGTAGTAATTATTGGTTCCTGGTATATTATTTTCTTCAACCTACACCAAAAAAATTCCCATTTCCCATAAATATGAGATAGATATATATAGGGAATTAATATTCAGGAACTAAGTGAGGATTGATTCATACTCCTTTGGGATATATAGTGTTACATTGATATCCAATCCTAAAACTATCTAAATATTTCATCAATAAATAATGCTCTTATATATTATATCAGTCAAAATAGTGGATGGACCCTATAAAAACCATCCATCGATTTATTCATATAAGTTCTTGATACATGGTGATCCTTGGATCCCCTATCCTAGGATGAAACATGATTTTTGGAAAATAAAATTTCTTCCATAACCTTAGTGACTGCCACTACACTGCTTTGAATCCTTCTTTTCTTCCCCTATACATGAATCTATCTCTTATATAAAAAGCCTCATAAAATTAATTTATAGAACAAAAAATATCTTCTTTAATCTATTATCAAGACCTATGTAAAAGTCTTTATCATTGAATCCAACATAAATTAACCCATTCTAAAATGATTCCCCTTTGTGGAGGAGCTTGATATTTATAAGGGTTCTATCTCCATTTCTAGGGTATTCAAGGGTTAAGGTACTGTTAGCCACCCAAGATATCATGGTTCCCATAGATTACTATAAAAAAATCCCACCATCCCTATGAAAATGTTTGTATTCTATTATGAACATTTTATAAGAACTATATATGTCTTGAATCCTATACTCACATGATATATACTAATACACATTATCATTGCCTTACTCCTAGTAACAATTGTGTCATTATAAAAATTGTTTTGATACCAGATCCACTACTTGTAGTCTTGATCCATCTAGGTGTGTATTCCTAAAACATAAAAATTTTCTTATCCGAGATATAAATCATATTAAAAATGTGTCCCTCTACGTAATATTTTTTATCCAAGAACCAATGCATAATAAAATTCCCATTTCCCCTACATGTGAACCAAATATATGCAAGAACGTTTCAAGCACAATGTGTGGATTGATTATTTTACTTTAGGCTATATGGTGATGTTTAGGTCTATAATCCTCTCTCGAGACATGATTTTTGATAAATAAAATTCCATCCTCTACATAATGTGTTTGAACTATGTTATTATATTTCATTTTCATGATAGAACAACATTGAGGTGAGACCCACATTTATTCCCCTACATGTAAGCTATATCTATTTAGGTATGGTCTACAAACTTCATGCATATTAATTATTAATCTATTAGGATATAAGTGAAATATAAAGAATACTATCATGGACCAAGATAGAGGTTATACCCTCTACCAATCCATTTCAATTTTTCACATGTTTTAGATGAAACTATTTCAGAATGGAAAAACATGCCCCCATGCATCAGTCACTCCATTTGACAAAGCCCTATTATTTTTCTTGAGAATGCTTGGAATTCATGGTTCATGAATTATCTCTTTAATTAAAATTTCCTAAATAAGTAATTTTTTCCATTTTATGATAATAGAATCCATTTAGGGAAGTTGTATTATTATAAAGAAGTGATGATTTATTAATACTCCTAGCAGATTTATAGTGATGAATATATCTCTTATCCTAGACACAACTTTGAATTAAAAGGGACCATGTTCCCCACTTATGACATAGATATATGTGTTTAATTTCATATTAATAACTATGAATGGATAGATTCCTCCTTCAATAAGATATTTAGTGAATCCTATAAATTTTATCATTGTCCTAGCCATGTATTTCCATTATTCTCAACTTATTATCTATATATAAGATCTTAATTTGTATGGAATTTTCTTAACAACATCTAGATGAAAATTTCCTTGTATGTTCTCCAAAAAACACTCTAATGGATTTTATATGACCTCCTATTTTTCTACTAATTCTCATGTAGTTATTAGATCATGTACGATAATTGTTCATTAAAAATAAATCTTATTTCAACAATGATGATTCAATCAGTTTAGTAAAAGAGAGATTAGTCCCAATTTCATAATAACAAACTATGTGACACAAATCTATTGTACACGACCCTTCAAAAAATTCATGGTAGGTTAATGGTTATATATTTATATTTCATAAGATAAAATTATATGTGAGAGATCTATGATAAATTAAAATTCATTTAGTCAAAACTCTAAAATGCACGATGGTACAAAGGATTACTCTTATTATGTAAATATTTAATCTAAATATAAAAATTCCCCATCCCTTTATATAAGATAAACATATATGGGGAACCTCATATATCATAACTAAATTTGGTTTGATGCTTAATATTCTACGATACATAGTGACACCCAATATCTCTTATCATAGGCCCATCGAGAAAATTTATTAACAATAATTTCTTGTTTCACATTATTCTCAATTCCACGATTTTAAGGTGAACCGGATTATCCCCCAT
Organism: Viscum album; assembly: GCA_963277665.1. Classification (NCBI taxonomy): domain Eukaryota; kingdom Viridiplantae; phylum Streptophyta; class Magnoliopsida; order Santalales; family Viscaceae; genus Viscum; species Viscum album. The sequence goes on along the minus strand of OY728161.1, from coordinate 1,539,866,639 downwards.
TGCATATGATTTTGATTTGTGCATAATAATACATTTCAAAACAACATCTGGATTGATTCATACACTTAGAGGATACATAGTTACACTTGGATCTCTTATACCTTTCCTAATCCTTGCTTTATTCAATAAAATATATACTCCCTCCTATATATGATCCAAATCAATTTAGAAATATTTATCATGGAATTATTTATCCCTTAAATTTTGTTTTAGCTTTCCCTACTAAAGAATTACATGTGGCTTGATTCTAATAAATCCATTATATCTAGAGACATATTTATCATCTATCATATGTCCTACTATGAGTACCATAGAAACAACAACCCAAATATTGAGTTATTTAATAAATTTTATTCCTAAACTAATTTCCTAGACAAGCTATTTTTTGTGTGTACAATTTCCAATAATAGGAATATAGTGTTTAGTTGATTTATTTTTATGATTTTAAAGAAAAAAGATCCCCCATTGTTAGGATATAAATCTTAATTCCATGATCTTAAGGGGCTCAACATTGAGATAAGGTTGTTTTACCATACACAACACTCAGGTCTTTAAAAATTACCTCGTACAGACATTTCGGTCAAACAGTGCTTAACAGTGTGGTCTGAGATTTTTTGACATATTGTTAAATTACATGAAACTTGATTCCTTTTCATATGATGTTAATCGGTAAAACATATCACGTACCCTACATTTCCATAATATACTTAGATTGGAATGTCAATATGGCCTAATTTATCTATATGAGAGCCAATTCAATGTCAGGTTTCCCAACTTAGGGTCATTCACCACATCAACATCATAACAAAATGACCCTATATTATTATTATATCATAACTAATAATGTAACTTATAAAATATAATAACAACATATACCCTAATTTTTCATAGAATAAATAAAATTCTAGATCATATGTATTTGACTCATCAATATACAATCATACAATTTTTATCCTTTCTAATTGATTGATACATAATATCTAAGGTCAACTGAGTTATAATATCCCACTACCACATTTTTTGAACATTCCTTTATATATGTCACACATTGTGTCTCAAGTATCTCAAATTACCAAAAACTATTATTGGTTATCTATAAAGAGCACATCTAGTTTCAACGGGAGCTCTGTTTGAATATGAATACATGCTTCAACTTGGGTTTGGAATATTCACTTATAATCTAGTCTTCCAATATAGGGTGTCATTTTTTATAATGAAATAGGTCATCTAATATTTGTATAACATTATAGCATAACAAAATGTCCCTCAATTTGAATATGTTCACTGATCATACATTGTTCTCATTTCACATATCATGACTCTTGATTTGAGAACATCAAGATAGAATTTACAAAATCACAATCCTTTAAAGGTAAGGTGTTAGTGTGATGTTGGGGATAAAACCCCAATATGGATATTGTGTCACACTTCCAATTTACATCTCGTCTACATATGATGACCATAAACTGTGTCAAACCCTCTATGAGATACTATGTGCTGACAATGAGAATATCACTCATATTAGGACTTTCATAGATCATGTCAATTAAATTTTCTCACTTGTCGAGTCAAAGTTGTGTGGCCTTAAATAACATCCTCAGTTTTCAAAATCAAAATCTAATAAAATATTGTAAAAAGGGAAGCAAAATTTTTTAGACTAAAACCAGATGAAGTGAATTATAAGAGAATGTAATGTCTCCACTCAATAATACCTTCACATTCAAGGAATAAGTAAATGATATTGTGTAAATAGATATTTTTCATAAATCTCATGGGGCATAGTATACGAATCTTGAAAAAACTGATCCTTTGATCAGCGAACAAATTGGTAGGGGTAAAATTTAGAAAAATGACGTATCAGAACTTCACCTTGAAAATTTGTTCAATAAACGAAGTCCTAACCCTTATGGTATCATATCCATCCTTTAATTCCCATATTATATGAATTTAGTTTATATTTTGAGTGTTATGATCATCATTAGACTTTTATAGTTATCAGTAATGAGTGTATTAAACTCTAATGGAAAAATTTATCATCCTAGGTAAGCATTCCACTTATTTGGAGGCTAAATATTTTTTCTAATTTGACCAACCAACTAGAGGAATCATATTCCTAAGTTAAAGTTCCTCTAATCACTATACACAATTGTGCCATTTTTGTATAATATTTCTTTCTAATGTTGATGTTATTCACAATAAGAATATGTTCCCCATATCACCATCCAAGATTCAATGACTTACAGTTATGTTTTAATCAATTAACAATCTATCTATTGAAGAAGATTTGATATCCTATTTGTTACATCTTCACACATCATGCCCATTTTAAATAAAAAGGATGTGATATATTTTATATGAAACATTATAGTCCTTATCGAGTGAACTTATACAACATCACACAAAAATTTAATCTTCAGAACTATAAAATAAATTCAACCTTTTTTAAAATATTCAATATTAAAATTCATCCCTACATTCAAGATGATTTTCATCTTTCCCTTTCTATATAGACTATACTAAATGTTTAGTCCAAGCCACTTGACCTTAAACTACAAAATTATATATTAGAAGTTTCTTGAAAATAAACTCTCACAACCAATGGTAAAAAAAATATTATGTTAAGCTATATTAACTACTAATAATGTCTATCAAAATTAGAAAAATAGATCTCTTTGATCACATCGGGTTTTTTCTGCTCAAGTCACTATAAAAACTACCATAATCTTGGGTCAATGGTGTCTAAACATAAACAAAAGATAAACTAGCCAACCTTGTATAATATATATGCATCAATGGTAGGAGACACATAACTCACCTAGTTAAAAATATATAAAGGGTATTCTAGGGAAAAAAATAAAGGATCTTATCATTGGACATCCATCATACATTGTCTCTTAATAATCTAGCATTTATAATGGAAAAGTCACAAGACTTTTTAGGGAGAAAACCCATAAAGTGTGCTCTAATATAAATTCACATTCCTAAACACTATTAGTTTCTTATAATAATATTTAGAAAAAAAGTGTGAGTAACAAAATAAAAGAATAAATTTATTGGTTTCTATAGAATAACACCAAAAGAATTCAATTTGTTCTTGCTTGGCCCCTTCTTCTAGAAAAATTTTCGAGCACTCTTTTGTTTCACCAATCAAGGAATACCTATCTCATTGATCAATGTTATATTTTTAGATAAATGAAATCTAGAGAAAAAAACATTTTGACCTTTGGGATCCTCATTCTAGAAAACACTTTTTAATCCTCATCACATTGAATCAGATCATTTGTCAAAATATGATAAACTCTAGTGTTATAATGGTGGTATTACTACCTATATACATCCATGAGCCAATTCATATGAGTAAATTACTATTCCATATAGATCAACTGTATTTTTATAGTGAAAATATTTCCCCTAATAATCATCTGTAATATATTCTGAAGAGGAAATATTTAATCTAAACGGAACTACTCTAGTGTTTTGGTGATTATATTTGTGCCTATTCAAATTTTTGCACAACATATATAGAGAGGTCTCCATGAATCAACTTCTTTAGGACCATGAATGAGATTATTAATTTTAATTTCAATATTTATATGTTTCTTAGTTACCTTTCTTTTAATTTCCATATATTTATATCTAATTAGGAGGAGATAATCAAGTAAAAATGGATGTTTATAGTGACAAATAATTGAATAATAAATGAGTTTCATTCATTGATGGAAAAAAGTGGTATATGAGAATCCAAAATTTGGGTGTCTGTTTATTTACTCCAAAATAATGGGCTAATTATAAAATACACGTTAAACATGATTTTAGTTCATCAAGTGATGTTTCGAATCTATGAATAATATGTTTTTGTTTTTCTATCTTTATGAATTCATCCTCGCCATTTAGAAGAATATTATTTTCCTTAGAAAAACAAATTTCTTTTTATTATCATCTAATTTGGATTGTCTTAGATATTTTGTAAACATCCATTCATAATATTGAAATCCCACTAAAGGTACTTTATTTCAATGGATTTCATTTCATCTAATTATTATTGTTCAACTTTCATCTTTGTGCATAGGGATTCATTTTGAAGTTCTACAACTCAAGGAATAGTCAATTGTTCTATTAAATTGTTCTTTAGAAGGAGTTCATGTGATGCATGATCTTGTTTGTTGTCAAAACCATATATTTTGCAACATGTTACACTTTGTTTTATTCTCATTCACGGATGTCCATGATGACGTATAGATGATGGAAATTACATTTTTTATTACTTAATTTTTTAAGGGAGTTTCAAAAAAGAGTGTGAAATATTTGTCTACACTCGATGTCATTCAATTTATAGTAATGATGAATCTTCTAGGACTTAGTTATAATTAATCATATGTATTAGTGTATAGTCTAATACCAAATAAAACAAGGAATATTGGGTCTCAATAACATCATATGAGTGTGGTGATAAGGATTATTTCACCTCCACAGCGTGCATCAGTTGGTATATTGAGGAGATGATAATCTTGACTCCTTAGGACACAAACCCCTCCCCTGAAGGTGCCCATCCTGGAATGGAAATGATAGAAGTTAGAGAAAGATACTCAAATCACACCTCCTAAGGCCATTAGTTAGAAACAAGTATCGATCGTATATCATACACACAAATGGGAGGTATCATCCTATAATATTTTATAATACTAGAGATAAGATAGAAACACACAACAAATTCATCTCTTAAAAAAGTGATATACATTTCAAGAAATTATTTTTATACCATAAAATGAAAGAGCTATAAAGTAAGATATAAGTACTAAATGATAAGGGGTTAGCGACATTAATCCAAAATAGCTACTGAACAACTATGATATAGTAATACCCAATCCAATCACCAAATAGATCCTATGAACCTTGAAAATTATTCATATATATTTATATAATTAGGGTTATGGTAACATGTATACTCCTTAATATCCAATCTGATGCTTGTCCTGTAAAATGTAAAAAAGAATAATAAATATCATTGTGCGACATGTCAAGATAATTCATCACCTAAATAGGTAATATATATCCCTATACTCACTATGGTCATATTTTACCAAGTATCACATATAAGTGGACATATAATAAAATATCAAAATTAATTTACCGTGATATAACTCCACTTCTTGTTTTCAGCACTACCTCAATTTCATACATCTTGATCCATATCTCTCCAAATGTAAGTCCACCAGAAGAAACCTCATAAAACATATTATAACATGCATCTTTTGAATTAGGTCATCTCATCCCCACATACCATGAATCCCATGTATCATATCATTTCATCACCTCACACCACATCTCTAGATAGTAACTGGGTAATTTTGGGGAGGCGCCACAACACGAATGTCATGTATTCTACCTCAAGACACCACAACCCATAAACAAAATACATATAATAATCCCAAGGATAACATATATAGAGATACATGTGTATGAAATAATCAAAATACATTACATACCTCTACAAATATGTATAGGAAATTTAACTACTTTTCATGCCAGAACATAATACTAACAGGATGATAATACTAGGCCAGATGGGGTAGTCCACCATTTGTTCCTCACCTACCTAGATGTTGGGGAAAACAACCTCCCATAGTTTACTCAGTTTCATTCACTCAACATACATTATTGGGGTATCATATGAAAACACAAAAAAACATAGGATGTAACATTGCTAATAACCATACTATGTACATTAACTCATCCTTATTCTCAATTTCAGCTATAATCTATTAGATACATGGATACCAACATAAAAATACATAAATGATAAGAAAAAAGTATTCCAGGAGCATTATTTAATTAAATATTTCCTTTTTGAAATAAAAATTATGCTAATAAAATTATTATACATTATTTAAAAAAATCTATTTCACAGTTACCTATAAACCAAGTGAAATCCATACCCTTTATGCATAATCCAAAAAATTCTATGGCTCTAAAATATTGTCAACATTTTTATTAAATTCAAGAATAAATCCCTTAGGATTAAACTTTTGTTATTCATTATAATTAAATAATTTTTTTTTACACTATGAAACGTTCTAATCTACCATAAATGAGACGAATAAACCCAGACCATTCAGCTGACACATGTAGTGGGTAAAAGAATGCAGGAAAATATAAAACCCATGAATCATACATTTAAATAAAAAAAATTATCAATAAAGAATTAAATCTTTTAGAAAAAATGGGAATCCTTAGCTTAAACTATTTCATTATTCAGAATTCCATCCCTCACAACATCATGGAAATAATCACCCATCATGCCATCACATGCGTGAACAACAACAACAAAATCTAGGCATCCCCATTCACATATCATTAAACACCCTATATCCAAATATCACATCATATCACATAGTAGGGATTGAATGTAAAGAAATCATTGAATATAGATAATAAAAAATAGAGTAAATATAAAATATGGGCCCAAAAAACAAGGCATCCGACCTTCAAATGTAAACAGGTTCATATGACCCCAAAAAATTTATCTTTTTTTAAAATAAACACTTAAATTACAATCTCATATGAATGGATTAATTTATCACATGTTACTACTAGAGGTAGCCTAAGGAATTAATTACCATAAAATATTAATTATTTAAACATCATTTTAAGAATAATATCCATTTTCATTAACCATTATAATCAGAGGATTGGAATGGGAGGGATTTTATAGTTGGGTGCTTTAGTTTTTTGTCAAGAGTTACATTTATATATGTTTCATAGATATAGTAATGAAAAAAAATTGGTTTCATTAAATATATTCATGGTTTATGAGAGAGATATTCTACCCCCCAACATCTCTATTCTTATATGAGACTTTATCATTAGATACCTCTCTAGAGGAACCTGTAATTATATTATCCTCTCCTTTATATGTAGCCTCACATTAAGAGAGTCTCTCACCTCCTCTTCCTGGAAGATATGATTATTTTAACAAATGGATATCCTAATTCCATACAAGTTCTTCAAAAGGTTCAATAAGATTATTTCAGGTTGATTTTCCAGATCACTAACGCGGTAAGGAGTGGTGTGTTCAAATCAAAAAAATATGGAGAAATATGTGGAAAAATTATAAAGGAAATTTTTGGTGTTCATAGAATTTCATTCTTGATGGTGTACCTATGATAATAATTATCCACAGACAGAATCCATATGCACCATTTTGATGTCTTAGTTAACAAGACTTCTAGTTATATCCTAAACTTGAAGAATCAATTTCCATATTTCAAGGAATTTATTTCTGTAGTCAAATTCATTCTCAAATCCATCCATATTCATGTATTATCCATCCTATAAGTGTTGAAATAATTTCTAAAAAAATAGAAAATACCATGTATTCATTCATCTGGGTTGTTCACACTGAAGGGAAGTGTCACTAGGCCTCAGGGGAGTGGTTGAGATAGTCGACCGAGGCTAGTGGCATCATTCATAAGAGAGTTGCGGGAACTATTTAATGAATGAAAGAAAAAATGATTTGTGAGGTCATTGAAGTGTAGTATATATAAGCTATATTTCTATTAAAATACTCATGATATATAAGGATCATAGGGTAATATTTCAAGCTTATGAATTTAACTTTGTATATAATTCCCTGAGTTTCAGTTTCATTTGTGCTGGATCTTAGTCAATCGAGAAATATACTTTTGGTAGAATAATTGGTCAGTTACCACTATTGGATTTCCAGGGTTCCTATCTTGAAAAAATTCCATCGTCCATGCAATAAATAATCCTACCTTCATCTAGAATATCCTCAATCACTAAAAAATTTAGATCATCAGTAACACCCCTATGAAAATGATACAGGACATGACTGTTTTCAAAATCATGGAATTGGGGATCTTCTCTTAGAAATTCTTTCGTCCTATTAATCATGGAAATCATGATATTATTCCTTAGAGAGGAACCCTATGTTTCCTTGAAATACTAATGAATTTTAATTTCATATTTTCTCATATCCATAATCATGCCATCTCAACTGATGATGATGTCCATGATATGGGGATTTTTCAATCATCCAAATTCCTCTTATACCAATATCATCCTAAGTAAAATAGCTATCGGATATTATTTGAATGTGAGTGGGAAACAATTATGTGGCTTTATTTTGGAGGATAATTTATGCATGAGTTTCTAGGGGCGATCATATGGAAGTTCCATTGAATATTTGGCCATATTTTGGGAGTAATTAGTAGGAATAGAAGGTACATGATTGGTTAATGGTGGAAGAATGATAGACTATTTGGAATAAAAGCACCAAGGATAGCATTGAATCCCCCTATTATATATAACATTAGTCATTTTTTATTGATGCTTTTTAGCTGACTAGTTAACTCTTTATAATCCCTAAGATTTCACATCCTCTATAAAATTAGTTTTATCCTACATTGGGGTCCCTATTTATATTTAAAACTCAACTTCACAAGGTATATGGGTTTGCTAAGAACCCCATAATAATGGGATCAAGATTAAAATGGACGGTTCTTACACCATTGGATTGATGTGGGAGGGGGGGGGGGTAATAACCCAAAATTCTTACTGGTTTTACCTTTTTCAAGATTCTATGGACTTGAGAGTACTCTTTTATTATAATCTTCTATGATCATCAACAATATTGAGATATTTAATGCTCAATGTTTTCATCATTCCTTACTGGAAACTGATTCTTTAGTAATTCAAAAATCCCCTCAAAATAAATGTGCCATCTTTTGTTCCATCTCATATAACATTTCCATATGTAAGAACATCACCAATGACATGATGGAGATCTTTAAAATGTGTAATAAGGTTAATAAATTTGGGGGTTTTTTGTTTGTTGGGCCTCTCATGAAAATCCATATATCTATTTATCAAGCTTTTAGTCCCTTCCTTCTATGTGTGTGGGACTTGTTAATATTGTTGATATTTTTTTATATTATTCAAGTAATACATGATCCTTCTGGTATTTGGATTTTAATAATAATATTCTTAATGTTGTTTGTATTATATTAAACTTTATGAAAATAAAATTTCATTTAACATTTCATATCAATAATAAATTACAACTTCATGTTCTTTAGAACATTTAATTAACATATAGAAGAACAAATGAATTAAATATACATTAAGATTCTCATTGATTTACCATCAAAGTTAAGAAGAATGGTTTTTGAAAAACCTCTCATTAATTTTTTAGACAACATCATTACTATCATTATATTATTTTAGAACATTCATCATTGAAACATGATAAACCCAAGCATAATGAATATGGTAATAAAGCATAGATGTTTATAGAACACAATATAGGAGAAGAAGAGGAAAAACATTATCTTGGAAGAAAAAATTAGTTATTTTTTCATCCATAAACATTTTATGGTCCTTCATTTGAATTAATATTCATTTTAACTAATCCCAATATCACCCAAATAGATAAAACATAATGACTGTATTATTTCATGTAAGAATAAAGAGAAGAAATGAATCCACTACTTAAAAGGAATTCTATATTTTTAAATAATAATAGAAAAATATGAGAAATACTTTATACACATCACTTGTTTGGAATCTATAGTCAAATAAGAAATCCTTCCCCAAACCAACATAATAATTATTACATGATTAAAAAGGAGACCAAATACAATATTAAGGAAATATAAAACATGAAGAAACAAAAACCATATATATAATAAACCAAAAATAAATGTTGTAAAAATAACTCAAATCACTATATATTTAAAATGAAATTTTTGGGATAAATACCTATTGAAAGGGAATTGAAATGCCCTGAAGAAACACCTCAGGTATCCTATTGTTGGGATATAATTGATGGGTTTTCCATAACACTGAGCGTGTGATTAGATTTATTAGCACACCACTAGATGTTTATTCGTGGAATGAATGGGTCATTCATGTCTATAATGTACTGAGTTTTAATATAAAAAACAAAAACAGGTCACAATAATCCAATAAACATGGTTCAATTCACAGAGTGGACACAATTTTCTAGTATTGTTTTTAGAACAGTTTCATCAAAGTCGAACCTCCACCATTTTTTTGGGAACTATCATATCTCATCCTGAATTACACTATATGAATTCACCTTCTTAGATTGTGAATTCTTATTTATTCAATTAAAAAAACTCTCAAATTGTGAACTATATTACACATCGTTAACTTCTTATACTTCAATATTAAAACTACCAAACTCCATAGATCCTTCCCTATACTTCCCCCATGAATCATAGGACTCAAAAGAAAAGAAATAGAATGGGATGGAAGTATTTGAACCTTTAAATTAGATACCTCTAAAAAATTTCTCATCTTATTGAATGTAAAACCAAACATGGAGATAAAGGAAAGAAAATGGATCTTCAAAATAGACACCTAGTGAGATACCACTCAAGAATATCTCTACACTAGGAGGTCAACCATCTAACTTAGATAAAAAATTTGAAAAAAATAATGCAACACCAATATCCTGATCCCAACACAATATAGAGGGAGATATATGTGAAACATGATAAGATTTGTAAATAAGGAATCAAAGAAGAAAAAATAATATTCAATACATTGGTAAAAAACAGAAAAATATTGAATCAAAATATGATCTAAACATCAAATATCATCAGATAGTGAGTATGTATCTATAAATCACAATCTCAAGTACTCTGTTCCATACCAAAATGTAACTAAAAGATACAAACTAATGTAATAACATGCTCACGCAACACCAAGTCATTGTACTCTTTAATCTCCCTAGGGCAGTCCTTGATGGTCACATCATCATCAATGTAAATATCACACCAATCGATTACATGAGAGTCTTAGTGAAGATAATGATGAAGCTATGAAATATTGAATACATCATATATTTATATGTCACATTTACCATAAAGTGTTTAATTGATATCAAATGAAACAAATATTATTCAACCCATCATAAGTCCCCAAAACCTGATGAGAAATCTTACCCATGTATCTAAACATTCACTATCCACAATGAGGAGTCACCTTTCAAAATAGATGATCTCAAAATTCAATCTCAATAGGCCTCTTCTATACATTGGTATTTTAATTATGACGATATTTTACTACCTTCATCTCTCCATTAATTACATAAACAATCTCTATCATTATATGCATTCATTATATCCTAAATATTGTCGACTCTACAGCCCAAGTCCAACCCAATGGAGAACAAAATTGTCCCATATATAAAGAATTTAATGTTTCCATACCAATGGAGGATTAAATATTATTGTTTAAGAAAATTCACCCAAATATAGGTGTCTAATAAATGAACCACAAAAATTCAGGACATATGTTCACAAAATTTTTTCATGAGTCCCGATAATTCACTCTATTTGACTATATATCAATAGATCAATATAAATGTTAAGGAAAAATTGAAAGCCAAAATAAAAATGGAGACCTCTCCAAAAAATTATTGTAAAAGAAGGATAATTATTAGAGATAATTTTCCCCATGAATCCATGGATTGTCTCATAAATGTTTGACACTGCCTTGAAAAAACCCCCACAACGAACATGACTCCTAGATCATTAATAAGTGGGTCTATTTCATCATATAGTCCACTATCAGCCATATATAATAAACCCCCTTGATCTTGAGGTAAAGGAATGATGAAGTACATCTAGATTACCTACCACTTCAACTATGGAACATCCATTCATTGGAGAAATACACTAGTAATATGGTTATTGTCCATCATTTTCTAGAAAACTAGACATTGAGACAAAAACTTTGCAACTTAATTTTCATCATAATCCACCAAATCCAACATCTTAGAGATCAGTAAATCTTTTTCAAAATATGATATACTTCCAATATTGTTCCACTAAACTCATGGAAATCCTCATAATTCATCACAAAAGGGATGAAATCCCCCCCCTAAAATAACACTTGTTTTTTCTTCCTCAAACCAACCAATACCGAAATCACCAAAGACAACATTGTATCTCCAAACCACCACCATAGAATCCCACTATTGGGAATCTTTCACCCACTTCACTAAATATTTATTCACTATCATCTAAAAAATACAAATTCTCATACCAACCACTACCATATCATTATTCATCACTAAGATCATTCCCATGACTCTCCAAGAATCTACAGATTCATGCCTGACATCTCTGTGTTACTTTATTCCTAATGAATCATCTATAATGACACCCTTTAATAGTTTATATTAAATATATAAATCATAATGATTTAATAATTCCATCTAGTATTTTTTTTCTAGTTTAGGTGACACATGGATAATACATATCTTATGCTCTTAGGATCGGTAAAAACCTCAAAATACTCACTGATGAGGTATTTTTATGACAAATTCAAGGTAAACCTGGGTGGAAAAAATAGAGATCATTGGTGGAATAGTCATTCTCATCAGAATATAAGTAACAAGATTCATAATATACAAATTATCTTTACAACATTTGAAAAAAACTCAAATCAAAACACAAAGAGTCATAGAAAATCACGAACTAAACATAATCTTCTAGAAATCAAAAACTAGATCACTAAAAAACTTATCACTCAAGAACTAAAAAAACTTTTTGACATTGATTAGTCAAAAAGAAAACCAAATACTATTTGGTAATGGTAGTTTGTGGAGTGGTAGGATGAGAGAAATCAGCTATGAACATGTTATAGTATCTTGCAAGTCCAATGAAACTCTCCACCATTGCAACTGTTTTAGCAGCTTCCCAGGAATTGACTACCTAGTTATTTGATGGATCTATAAATACACTAAGAGGGGGGAAAATTCTATAATAAATGAACATCACGAGAACAAAATTCACACTGATATAGCTTATAGAATATATGCTAATGATGAGGAACTCCCAAAATAGATTCCATTTTCTCTATGATCTCCTCCTCAAAGTCCGATTATACAAGGATTTCATCATTAAAATCCAATGAGAACTGATCCCAAAAAACTCCAAACACTATATTCATCAAGCACATGAACACATATGAAGCATTACTCACACCAAATTTCATCAAAATGAACTCATAATTCCCATAAAAACATTGGATATCATTCTTTAGAATATCCTTATGTTTTTCCTCTTATAATGATATCCCAATCATATATTGATCATAGAGAACCAACTAGATCCTTTCAAATAATTAAATTAATTATCAATCCCTGGTAGATGATATTTTTTTATTCACAATCACTTGGTTCATGAGATGATAATTTATACATAGATGACTATTTAAATTGTTCTTCTTCACAAATAGTCCTGGAGCACCGTATAATGACACAATCTTTAAAAAAATGATACAATAGATCATTTATATATACTTGTAGATTTCACAAATCAAAAGGAACGATCATATATGGATACATTGATATCATAGAGTCATCCAGTTTTAGATCTAACCCAAAATCGATATCTAATTGTGGTATACAAGGACATAAAAATTCTCTAAAAAATTTGACTGTCACGCTCTCCAATGAACATCGGGGGATCTCCATCATCATCAAAGAACATAATATATATTAAGAATAAATAAATAATATCTTATAATGAATACATCCTATCCATACAAATTAAGGTTTTGTATGCCTATATCTATAAACAAAGTAAGTCTTCCAAAGAGTTTTATTTCCCTTGAACTAGCTCACAGTCTCAACAAACATATTACTGATAATATCAACCGCAAAATGTTCTAGTAAACTCCACGGTAACCAAAAACATCTCCACCTCATGTAGTAATTCATAGATTAGGGTGTGATATATTAGAGTGTGTATTCCCTAAGTTAAAAAATAATTCACCCAAGTATAAAACATGTAATGACTACAATGAATGTTGTCTCGCTCACCTGATTCTAGAAACTCTAAAGCATACAACAGACCATGATAGGCTTCATAGTCTCTTTGGCCATGATTATGACTACCCCCATATATTCTCAATGATCTCTAAGGACAGGGAGCGTCATGGGAACGTATTATAATCACCTTCTATCATATCCACTGATCCAAAGGTGGAATACCCTAATACATTACCCAAATTTAAAACTACCTCAATAGAGTAATAGAAAGGGGAGCGCCTTCTCGACACTACCTACTCAAAAAGGATATGAATTAAATGAACACCTCATACTCCAAATGAAAAACATGTTTTTGGTCCTTTGGAAGGGTATAGGGATCCAATATCGCAATAAAAAATATATTATAAGGTTTGGGACATATCCCTAACTATTAGAAAGCTCATCTATCTAGAAAATTGAGAACCCTGAACTACATCTCTACTATGTGAGGAATCCTAAAAACTCTCCTCTCAGGGGGATAATGTCATAGGCCAAATATCATCAATGACCTGTACTACCACCATCACCTTGACATACATCGTCAATAAAAATAAGGTGACCCAATAAAATACCATTGGATGAAATTATTTCTCAAAATTCCTCACCATAACCCCCTGATCTGGGAACATGTCCAAATTAAAAGGGATATGGGTCTTTAAATAGATACTAAAATCCTAAACACTAGAAATACCTTATTGAATTGTTGTATTTCCTGAGGACCAACCACCATTGTGGTCATATATAGAAACCCCCCTCAATAAATAATCTCCAAATTTCTCTCACAAGACTACAAACTCCCCACAATCCATAATGATTAGGAATCACCACAGCCTCACTACTCCACATTGCCTTTACCCAAAAACAGAATCCAATGAACCCTATGATAATTAGATATACTGAAGGATATCTCCACCACCTCCAACTATTTTAATGGTTTTATGTACTCTGGATGAACTATTGGTGGGTTATAAAGAAAAATTTATTTTAATTTATCGTTTTCTATAACCCCAATATTGGAATTTTCAAAAAAAAAATTATATATAACATATTTGGATCGTGAGAAATGATTACCATAGGTTTGGATCCATTCCTTATTGAAGTTTTTGATATTATGAAAACCCTTTTCATGTTAAATTCATTGCGCTATAATGATTAAACTGTAGTACACCTCTAGAAGTGATCTACACTAACTCCTTTAATCTCAAAGTAGGACAGATTGATTTTTGGGTTCTATAAGGGAATATAAAATGTAATGTGATGTATCACTTGACCAATTCAAGATCATTTTTTCTTCATAGTGTTTTTATATTTATTGAGAGTATGAGATGATTATTTTAAGAGATAGAGAGAGATATGTACATTGCGTGAAATTATTCTCTTTCATCAATTTTGGATAAACCCTATATAATAGAAA
The DNA here is from genome assembly GCA_963277665.1 of Viscum album. Lineage (NCBI taxonomy): Eukaryota > Viridiplantae > Streptophyta > Magnoliopsida > Santalales > Viscaceae > Viscum > Viscum album. Next base: position 1,539,851,361 of record OY728161.1, on the reverse strand, counting down.
AAACACCAATTTATAGAGATAGAGTTCATGTTAAAATAATATTTTATTATGTACTAAAACTTAAATAACATTATACTCTTTTAAAAATAACCTTACATATAATAATATTAATATTATCTTTATTTTATATCATGCACTACCTCATAAAACGATAAATAATTTTTTTATCAGCCTAAAAATTAATATTTATCACCGAACAAGATCTTTGCTCACTAAATCTCATTATCATTTATTAAATAAAAAAAGTATTTCATTCACATTAAAAAATAGATTATTCCCCAACTAGAAAAAATATTTATTAAGTATTAAATAAATAAAATAAATATTTTATCCGTAATCGCGTGAATAAATATTTTTTTAAATATTAACACAATTAAATAAGTTATTTATTTCATTAATATAAAATTATTTATTACATTGTGAATATTAGTGATCAATAAAACATGAATAAAATTATTCATAATGAATGATAAAAAAATTTATTAATGAAATTAAATACAAACATAATTAAAAGGAATCAATATAAAAACATACGTTGTGACCCTATACGATTCTATCTTATTGGTATTATGCAGGTATACCTAAATTCCAATTTTATTCTATTGAAATTGTTCATGGATCCCAATGGAAAGGACTTGATGTCTCACCATTGAAAATACATACAAACACTAACTATATAATGTAAACCCATCATCTTAATATCTAATAAAGAAGTTTTTATATATAAATCATCAAACTACATTCTTGATATCCATTTCATTAAAAATATAGAATAATTGTCATTACACCATGAACATGAAATTTAATGTGATGTCGATATTTAAATAAAATGGATGAGACATCAACTACCACAAATATTGATGTGAGAAATACTTCATTTAATTTACAATTAATAACATTTCATTCGTGATGCACCCAACATACCCTAAATCATGCCAACATATGGCATGATGGTTTTTTTCCATAAATTTAAGCCAACAAGAAAAAACATGCATTAATGATAATCATAAATTATAAGGATCATTTCCATCATCATATATATAAATATTCAATGGAACCATTAAAAGATAGAATTTATACTGAAGGGTCTATTATAATAATCTCCTATCTTAGAGATTACCAAGTATGAAATTAATGAGAATAAGACTCAACCACTTACAAGTAGTTTCACATGAATTTCTATGTATTATGTTCTATTTTATAGTATGTTATTTGACCAAAAAATTAGATTCAAGAATATCATCAAAACTGTAACAGCCCAAGATTTTATAAAGAAATATTCTTTTTAATTAATGTCTTGTGTTGTACGCTACACCAAAAGGAGCTTGCACAACACGCATCCTTGTCTTGCCTTGCATTACACGCAATCGCGACCTTCCTCAATAGCGTGTGTAATACGCAATACCGAGTTTCACTAAACAACGATGTGCTATTAAAATATTATTAAAACTAGCCGTTATGAATAGTAATAACCACTTTTTAAAATTCTGTAAATCTTATTTTTCAAAATGAACTTCATTCTTGGATTCGGAGTATCGAATTTAGCCTAAGGTGAAATTTTGGTACTTTTCGGATAACTTTCATATTCTGATGAATAGTGAAAAATTACTAAATTGTAATTAAAAACAACTTTTTTAATCGAAATAATTAATAGTGATAAATTATTAATTTGAGTGGTTTTAAAGTATATTTAGAATATATTTTTACAATTTAATACAATGTTGGTCATTGGTTGTAATTTCACATTTAAACAAGACATAATCAAGTGTCAATCTTTTGATATATATTGTTTCCTAAAAACACGCTATTTATTTTAACAGCGGGATTTAATTATAAAATTAATTAATGCAACTTCTATGTTATGAATTTGGTAAAATAGATTTCATTTTTGAATTTGGAATATGAAATATAGCTTAGGATGAAATTTTGGCATTGTTCTGAAAAACTTCAATTTTTGATGAATAGTGAAACTACTAAGTGGTAGTTAAAAAAAACTGAATTTTTCATAAAACTTAATTTTGCCGCTTCAGTGAATGGAATTTCGAAAATCCGAGAGACACGGTTAATATCAAGGACTAAAATGTGGTTCAATGAGATGAAAATAATTTTTTGGTGAATAGTAACTTTTTACTTTTTTACCGCGGTTAATAGTAAATAGGGTAACTAAGGGTAAATATGATATTACTATTACCCTAACACATGTCCTAATTCTTTTTGACAAGTTTAATTCGACCAAAAACAAAAATAGGAATAAAATATGACCATTTAGGCCCACTTGGATTAGATTAGGACATTTATTATTAATTTATTTAAAGAAAGGTTAAAATAGTTAAAATCAAAGTTTAATAAGTAAATCATTTTTAATATGGGGTTATACATAAGATAAATTCGATTGTAAATATTCATTAGAAAGCTAAAAAGATTTCCTACATGATGGTATTTTATTTGTAATTTTTAGACATAATATAATTTATTTTATTTATGACACAACGATGATGCAGTAATTATCTTATTAATGAAATATTGACATAATTGATGTTATAAACACCAAAATAAATGTAATTTGAGATTTTTTATGAATTCCACTAATTTTTTAGGTTACTATGATATATTAATGTTGACTTAATCAACTTGTTTCGAACATTTAATTCTGTTATGACTTTCACAAAAATCATATATCAAATAGTGTCAAAATTGACACAAAATAGTTTTTAAATCAAATATTATATTATTAATTGTTATTTTATTCCTAAAAATCTAAGGTTCGGCCAAATGACTTATATAAGGATATATATAATAATAATAAACAATTTGGGGTTCGTTTGGCATGTTATAGTAGGTTTATTAACCATATAGTGAAAGAAAACAAAAAGACATGGTAAAAGTTAAATTATTTAACTTAGAGTTAAATTTAATTGATAAGGTTAAAATAATATCCTAAACTTGTCTAAATTCTATTGGTTGATAGGACTTCGACCCCTCCCCACCTTATCTTCGAAATAAGACCCTTTGGAACCATTATAAACCGATTTTGACTTTAATATAAAATAATATTTTGAGATATTCCTAAGGTGCCCCTCTCCTCCCTTATAAAAGGACACCTCCTCCCCCCTCCTCCTCACACAAATTTGAGCACTCAAGCTCGTCCAAACCCTGCCAAAATCCCTTCTCCACTTTCCTAGCAACATCCTAGAGGTTCTGGTCTTCCTCAAAGACCAATTCTAGTGCCCTAAGAGGAGGTCTCAAAGAGGCACTTCAAAGAAGAGGTAATTACCGTTACCAATTCTTTCATCTTTATTTCTTCTTCCACTTCTTCTTCTTAGGTTGTTTCATTATGAAGTAATAACATCAGTATCACTCATATACTGATATGTTATTATAAGTATGAAACAACCCTATTTCACCATCTATCCATCCTACGGAAAAAGAAATCACTGCGCGCGCGTACGTACAGAATACCGTCTCCACGCCGTGGTGTAATCTATTTTCCACCACCACCTTACATGGATGGGTATAATGGTGTAAAGAATAACTATACATAGTTATTACAACATAATATTGATTCTGATATATTGTATAATCCACTCCAATTCAATTCAATATTTATAGAAATGATATCATCGCTCGTGCGTACGTACGGACTACCGTCTCCACGACGCGATGAGATTCATTCTCCATGTTAACCATTTAAGAATGATTATAATGTATATATAAGAAATAATAATGAAATATATGACATTATAAAGATACTGGATTTATGTATATATATATATATATGTCATCTACTTACTTCCATTCAAGACAATAAGGAAAGGAAAACAGCATTCATGCGTACGTACGGACTACCGTCTCCATGAACGGTGTTTTTCATTTCATTTATCTATCTATTATATATATATATATACTGAATATATATGATATATAAATCATATTTTATATTCTGGAAGTAATTAAATCATGATATAAGTAATAATAATGTCAAGAACAACAAGTCAGAACACCTACGATAAAAGAAACGATTTTACCCAAAACGCTTCTTTAACATGGAATTTACAAAAGAACGGGTAATATAATGTCATAAGTGAACCATATATGATATCATAACAATGAATATGATTCTTTAATAATTCAATGACATTATTTAAACCATTATACAGGAGCTTTGGACACGTACAAAGCAAATCAGACCTAAGGTAAGGGAAATATCACAATCTCATTTTTATCTGAGATTGTTTATTCGTAAGTATTTACTGGGGTGTATTTTATCATCCACATCCATGTTTACTCAATATGTAATATTATTTCCATCCCCCTAAAATTTTTTAAATCCATTTTTACCCTTCGGTGAGTGTTTAGTAATACGTATGAAAGGAATCTTTTGTCGTTTTTCGTACGATGTACTTTTTGACTTTTCCGAAAAAAGTACGAAAAATGTTTTTTTTATACGGCACGAACGGATTTATACTGTTTTACAAAGCCTTATTTTCATGAAGCTTCCTCTAAAAGATTTCATGACTATTTTCAATAAAATCTCTTTCTTTTAAAATTGCATGATGTTTTGTGAAAAGAAATTGATTTTGAAGAAGAAAGGATATTTTCCTCAAGAATTCAATTCAAGTGTTTTATCAAAATTATTTTCCATATAAGATAATAAAGGGTTCTGTTTCTATCCATATTTTTACATTGATTTGACTATGTTGTGATGGAATTATGTTTATGAATTCCTTTATCTTATATGAATGGTTTTATGATGTCATGTTGTTTAAGAATCCCATTTTTATTACATGGGTTATGTAATGATGTATGATTTATGATTTTGTGGCACACATAAGAATGGTATCATTATGAGATGGGTGGGACCTATATCTCCCTCCAATGCATTGGGTAAAGATTTTATATCTCATGAGATAGACATGGCTGGAATGGTAGGTTATACCGGTTCAGTGAAACAGGACTGAAACGAGGATTACTCGATTCAGAAAGGGACTTTGTCCACTAAGATAGTCTTGGCAATGAGTCTTGACTAACAAGAAATGATTCTCTATGATTATGTGTGTATGCCACAATGAGTAATGTTTTAAGTTATGATTTCATTTCACTACTATGATTTATCCCATGTTATGAAATTATGCTCTCTTTTGCAGGTTAAGATTTAAAAAAATGTTATGTTCTTATGAAAATTATGTGATTGATATTTCTTTTGTTTACCCTTACTGAGCATTTGAGCTCACCCTTTTATGTTTTCTTTTCCCCAGGATATAAAGAAAGGTTTTAGGTAAAAAAAAAGAAGATCTTTATGGGAGATGTTGAAGATCTTTCACCAGGATTAGAAGATTATATTCCGAGTTTCCAAAGACACTAAACTATTACGATCCTTGTGTGTGTGTTTTTGTTATGTACTAAGTATTCCGCAAAAGTAATGTAATGTCTATGTACGATAAGCTTCGGGTCTCTACAGTTGGTATCAGAGAAAAGGTTTTGTCAACCTTTGGAAACTAGGATGCGAAAACGTTAGTGAGATCCCTAGAGATATTTCTAAGGTATGTCTAGGGATTCCCCTAAGGATAAGTATACGTATAGGATATAGTCCTAGAACTTTGGTAACGATATTAGATTAAACCAAAGATGTTAGATATTTAAGTTACTCCCCCTTTATTATGATTTTTGACTCTCACACTATTCTTTTTGGGTTTTAGAAAACGGCTGGAATCAAGATGATTCACGATAATGAAGGATATGATGGACAATGGAATGATATTCTTCATAATGAAATGGGATTTGGAAGTCCAAACATCATTATTATGCCGAATCAGCAATCCCATAATATGATCAATAAAGTAAAATTTGGTAAGTTTCCTGACTCGGCTAATAAGAGGAAGATGGAGTTTCATGATGATCCTAGAGGAAAGAAAGTTCAATTTCCCCTATGTAAATCATGTGGGAAGAGGCATCAAGGAGAATGTTTCAAGGGAACTGGAAGATGATTTGGGTGTGGAAAAGAAGGACACAAAGCAAGTAAGTGCAAAGGAAAAGGGTCGGTTAACACCATGGATGAGGATAATGGTATTGCTACGACATCAAAAATGGTTAAGTGTTTTAAATGTGGAATGTATGGGCATTATGCAAACAAATGCCCTAAGGGAAAGACTCATGAAGAGAATCAGTATGGTCATATGGGTAGTATTTATGTGGATGATGATGAAGAGACTACAAATGATATGTGAGATGAAAGAATTTTTGAAGCTCGGTCAATGGTTTGAGAATGTAGTGGAATGATTACATGTTTATCATGTGTAATTTTGGAATAAAGAGATATCTATGGATTGTTACACTGTTGTCTTTCCTTGTGTTTTGAAAGTGTATGATTAATGTTACTAGTATCCATGAAAGGTTATTCAGATATTTTTGGAATGTAGATGATATGCGCATAATGAAGGGATAAGGAGAAAATTAAATGTTTAATAGTATTCATGAGATCATGATTGATATAAGGACTAAGTGATATCATGGTTTGAGTATATAGAATTTTGAGGATTTTGGTATATGGAAAGTATTAACTTTTAACTGCACTCATGTTTTCACTAAGGTATTCAAGAGAATACACGATTAAGGACTTTGAATGTTTGGAATGTGACCAACAAGACATATCTTATGATATGTGGGGATCAACGACAGTATTAAATCTCTGGTGATCGTTGTCACTATATTTTGAGAGTGGACTGCAGTATTATGTATAAGCCTAAAGATTAGACTGGATTATGTTGGACATAAGTTAGTATTGTTTAAGGATAGAATATTTTCGATATTATTGATGGGATGTTATAGTAACTTAGTTTTAGAAAAAGGGACAACCTGTAGGACGGGCGACAGCCCATCGCTTCGGACAAAGCTGTAGGAATCGAACCCACAACCAAAGTGTGACTGGCCTTTATCGCCTACCACTGGCCTACAGGAAGTCCCTGTTTAGTAGAAACTAGTTTTATTATATTAAGCAGTATGATATATGAAGTATAAGTCCATTTTAGAAACCATATATGATTAATCTCACTATAGATTGACTTATGTATATAAATTTTTCTATCCTTTTGAGACAGATGGAATGACCCATCATTCTATCACATGATCTGCTAACACTTCACGAATAACAAATTCAACTTCATTTATTTAAGAGATTAAGTGGAAATTGTTAAAGGCACGAACAACAGTGAGGTTGTACCAACATAAAGTAAGTATTTATTCTAATTCAATTTCTTTAACTTTAGGGAAATGATCTTGAAAACCAAAAATGTTGTCCTAGTGATCTTATACCTGATGAATCGGATGGTACCTTAGATCGTCACAAATTTATGGATTTGTGATTTTTGGCTTTTCCATAGCCATGTTCTCTACCACTCTCCATCGGAACATGATGGTTAGATTTTTCTTCCATATCCATATTTTCACCTATGTGGAAACCCAATGATTAGTTTATTTGGGTAACCGTTACGTTTCATACTTTTGTTTTTAAAGATTGGTTTTGATATTCCTTTTTACGATGTGGGTTTCTATTAAAGAAACTTTCGAATAGTAAACCATTTATAACCCCGATGAATTTCGAGGGCGAAATTCATTTTAAGGGGGGTAGAATGTAACAACCCAAGATTTTATAAAGAAATATTCTTTTTAATTAATGTCTTGTGTTGTACGCTACACCAAAAGGAGCTTGCACAACACGCATCCTTGTCTTGCCTTGCATTACACGCAATCGCGACCTTCCTCAATAGCGTGTGTAATACACAATACCGAGTTTTACTAAACAACGATGTGCTATTAAAATATTATTAAAACTAGCCGTTATGAATAGTAATAACCACTTTTTAAAATTCTCTAAATCTTATTTTTCAAAATGAACTTCATTCTTGGATTCGGAGTATCGAATTTAGCCTAAGGTGAAATTTTGGTACTTTTCGGATAACTTTCATATTCTGATGAATAGTGAAAAATTAATAAATTATAATTAAAAACAACTTTTTTAATCGAAATAATTAATAGTGATAAATTATTAATTTGAGTGGTTTTAAAGTATATTTAGAATATATTTTTACAATTTAATACAATGTTGGTCATTGGTTGTAATTTCACATTTAAACAAGACATAATCAAGTGTCAATCTTTTGATATATATTGTTTCCTAAAAACACGCTATTTATTTTAACAGCGGGAATTAATTATAAAATTAATTAATGCAACTTCTATGTTATGAATTTGGTAAAATAGATTTCATTTTTGAATTCGGAATATGAAATATAGCTTGGGATGAAATTTTGGCATTGTTCTGAAAAACTTCAATTTTTGATGAATAGTGAAACTACTAAGTGGTAGTTAAAAAAACTGAATTTTTCATAAAACTTAATTTTGCCGCTTCTGTGAATGGAATTTCGAAAATCCGAGAGACACGGTTAATATCAAGGACTAAAATGTGGTTCAATGAGATGAAAATAATTTTTTGGTGAATAGTAACTTTTTACTTTTTTACCGCGGTTAATAGTAAATAGGGTAACTAAGGGTAAATATGATATTACTATTACCCTAACACATGTCCTAATTCTATTGGACAAGTGTAATTCGACCAAAAACAAACTTAGGAATAAAATATGACCATTTAGGCCCACTTGGATTAGATTAGGACATTTATTATTAATTTATTTAAAGAAAGGTTAAAATAGTTAAAATTAAAGTTTAATAAGTAAATCATTTTTAATATGGGGTTATACATAAGATAAATTCGATTGTAAAAATTCATTAGAAAGATAAAACGATTTCCTACATGATGGTATTTTATTTGTAATTTTTAGACATAAAATAATTTATTTTATTTATGACACAACGATGATGCAGTAATTATCTTATTAATGAAATATTGACATAATTGATGTTATAAACACCAAACTAAATATAATTTGAGATTTTTTATGAATTCCACTAATTTTCTAGGTTACTATGATATATTAATGTTGATTTAATCAACTTGTTTCGAACATTTAATTCTTTTATGACTTTCAAAAAAATCATATATCAAATAGTGTCAAAATTGACACAAAATAGTTTTTAAATCAAATATTATATTATTAATTGTTATTTTATTCCTAAAAATCTAAGGTTCGGCCAAATTACTTAGATAAGGATATATATATTAATAATAAACAATTTGGGGTTCGTTTGGCATGTTATAGTATGTTTATTAACCATATAGTGAAAGAAAACAAAAAGACATGGTAAAAGTTAAATTATTTAACTTAGAGTTAAATTTAATTGATAAGGTTAAAATAATATCCTAAACTTGTCTAAATTATATTGGTTGATAGGATTTCGACCCCTCCCCACCTTAGATTCGAATAAGACCCTTTGGAACCATTATAAACCGATTTTGACTTTAATATAAAATAATATTTTGAGATATTCCTAAGGTGCCCCTCTCCTCCCTTATAAAAGGACACCTCCTCCCTCTCCTCCTCACACCAATTTGAGCACTCAAGCTCGTCCAACCCCTGCCAAAATCCCTTCTCCACTTCCCTAGCAACATCCTAGAGGTTCTGGTCTTCCTCAAAGACCAATTCTAGTGCCCTAAGAGGAGGTCTCAAAGAGGCACTTCAAAGAACAGGTAATTACCGTTACCAATTCTTTCATCTTTATTTCTTCTTCCACTTCTTCTTCTTAGGTTGTTTCATTATGAAGTAATAACATCAGTATCACTCATATACTGATATGTTATTATAAGTATGAAACAAACCTATTTCACCATCTATCCATCCTACGGAAAAAGAAATCACCGCGCGCGCGTACGTACAGAATACCGTCTCCACGCCGTGGTGTAATCTATTTTCCACCACCACCTTACATGGATGGGTATAATGGTGTAAAGAATAACTATACATAGTTATTACAACATCATATTGATTCTGATATATTGTATAATCCACTCCAATTCAATTCAATATTTATAGAAATGATATCATCGCTCGTGCGTATGTACGGACTACCGTCTCCACGACGCGATGAGATTCATTCTCCATGTTAACCATTTAAGAATGATTATAATGTATATATAAGAAATAATAATGAAATATATGACATTATAAAGCTACTGGATTTATGTATATATATATATATGTATGTCATCTACTTACTTCCATTCAAGACAATAAGGAAAGGAAAACAGCATTCATGCGTACGTACGGACTACCGTCTCCATGAACGGTGTTTTTCATTTCATTTATCTATCTATTATATATATATATATATACTGAATATATATGATATATAAATCATATTTTATATTCTGGAAGTAATTAAATCATGATATAAGTAATAATAATGTCAAGAACAACAAGTCAGAACACCTACGATAAAAGAAACGATTTTACCCAAAACGCTTCTTTAACATGGAATTTACAAAAGAACGGGTAATATAATGTCATAAGTGAACCATATATGATATCATAACAATGAATATGATTCTTTAATAATTCAATGACATTATTTAAACCATTATACAGGAGCTTCGGACACGTACAAAGCAAATCAGACCTAAGGTAAGGGAAATATCACAATCTCATTTTTATCTGAGATTGTTTATTCGTAAGTATTTACTGGGGTGTATTTTATCATCCACATCCATGTTTACTCAATATGTAATATTATTTCCATCCACGTAAAATTGTTTAAATCCATTTTTACCCTTCGGTGAGTGGTTAGTAATACGTATGAAAGGAATCTTTTGTCGTTTTTTGTACGAGGTACTTTTTGACTTTTCCGACAAAAGTACGAAAAATGTTTTTTTTATACGGCACGAACAAATTTATACTGTTTTACAAATCCTTATTTTCATGAAGCTTCCTCTAAAAGATTTCATGACTATTTTCAATAAAATCTCTTTCTTTTAAAATTGCATGATGTTTTGTGAAAAGAAATTGATTTTGAAGAAGAAAGGATATTTTCCTCAAGAATTCAATTCAATTGTTTTATCAAAATTATTTTCCATATAAGATACTAAAGGGTTCTGTTTCTATCCATATTTTTACATTGATTTGACTATGTTGTGATGGAATTATGTTTATGAATTCCTTTATCTTATATGAATGGTTTTATGATGTCATGTTGTTTAAGAATCCCATTTTTATTACATGGGTTATGTAATGATGTATGATTTATGATTTTGTGGCACACATAAGAATGGTATCATTATGAGATGGGTGGGACCTATATCTCCCTCCAATGCATTGGGTAAAGATTTTATATCTCATGAGATAGACATGGCTGGAATGGTAGGTTATACCGGTTCAGTGAAACAGGACTGAAACGAGGATTACTCGATTCAGAAAGGGACTTTGTCCACTAAGATAGTCTTGGCAATGAGTCTTGACTAACAAGAAATGATTCTCTATGATTATGTGTGTATGCCACAATGAGTAATGTTTTATGTTATGATTTCATTTCACTACTATGATTTATCCCATGTTATGAAATTATGCTCTCTTTTGCAGGTTAAGATTTACAAAAATGTTATGTTCTTATGAAAATTATGTGATTGATATTTCTTTTGTTTACCCTTACTGAGCATTTGAGCTCACCCTTTTATGTTTTCTTTTCCCCAGGATATAAAGAAAGGTTTTAGGTAAAAAAAAGAAGATCTTTATGGGAGATGTTGAAGATATTTTACCAGGATTAGAAGATTATATTCCGAGTTTCCAAAGACACTAAACTATTACGATCCTTGTGTGTGTGTTTTTGTTATGTACTAAGTATTCCGCAAAAGTAATGTAATGTCTATGTACGATAAGCTTCGGGTCTCTACAAAAACATTTCATGTATCTCATCACAGAGGGGAAATTTTATTCCCTTTTCAATGTGGGAAATACTCTTGGAAATTATCACATCAATATTATATAGAATAACAATAAATATCTGATGTTATATTGAAATTAATATTTAAATATTTTATTATACCTGAAATTATATGTACAAAATTAGTTGGTTAAAGGGAACCAATTGCATCAAAATCCAACTTTCAATAGATCCAAATACTAAAGAAAAATTTATTATCACTTGAAGAATCATGCTTCTGATAGGTATGGATACAACTGGTATTTTTATCGTGTTTCATAGACTAGGATTTATGAAATATAAATGTATTTGTGGAAAATAGTTTTACATAAATATTACTGTCTTGAGAAAATCCCTCATGTAATGGTATAACCAAGTATCCACCTATTATTACCATGTTAATGTCTTTCTATAATTACTACATCCATATTAAAATATCATCTTGATAATGATAATAATATTTATTTTCATATAAACCAAAATCAGAATAGGACATCGGTAGACCACTCTTTATGCTGCATCAGACGTGAAATTGTACTCAAATATCATAGATCATTCTATAAATAGAATTAATATGTTTATATTAAATATCAATTTATCATATTATTTGATACTAGATCAAATTGAACTCTGAATACAAGTTCTAAATTCCCATTGTCACTAGTACTTCCACTTATCTAGAAACCAAGAACTCATCCAGTTATACTTTGAAAAGTATTGTTGGATTATTCTAACTACAAGATGATGAAGTTATATTATATCTATTTAATATTAACATATTATACCTCATTCATTAGTAATACTAAATGACCTTACATCTCAGGGAACATGAGAAAAATTCCTAGCACCTAAGATTAAAAAATTATATTAATCTTCTTAATATTTTCCTATTCCCATGCATGTTCAGTTGGAAAGAATATATGACAACAACAATTTGGTCTTTAATTTTATCCACGTGTATTTTTTATACATAGTTAATATATTAAATTATATTAAATTGAGAAAACTAATCAAACTATCATGAAGATCTTGTTCCCTAGAACATAGTTTCTACTTTAAACCATACTAATAGAGATTTCATTCCTATTTTGTTAGTAAACAAGTATGACACACCCATTTTTTTGTATGTTATCAACATATCTATCTTTAAAACTTAGAGTGATACCAATAGCAAGATAGACACATATGTCACTTATACATTTCTAATTGAATATTCTATGATCACTACGTAAGATCTATTTATTAATGAATTTATTTAATATTCACATCTAATTTGAATTTAATAATTTCTCCAACAATTTTATGTTTTTTCAAGTAGACATATACCATAGGTACTCTTTTTTTCCACGTCATATATATATTTACCGTAATATTTCATGTATGTGAGGTGACATTGACATTCAATATCCCAATATAATGATCATAGAAACATTATTTGACAATGCATAATTCTAGAGGTATTTTATCCATTATTATTGGTTTATTGGTTTTTTCTTAGACTGGACATTTCGAAAATTAATCATGTTATATTAGTACCCCCATGTACAATCCATGTCTAGTTTCTATTTAATACTCACCAGTAGTGTCATGTATTAGAATCACTCATAATATAGAGTCCCCAAATCTAGATACATGGAGTCCATCACTTAAATTTATACATACCTATGAACATTAGAATATTATGATTTAATATCCTATTGTAGGAATATTAATTATGAATGAATAGTATATATTTCACCCACCATGGTGAAAATAAACCATATGTTTTGTAATAAATTCGTACAATGTATGTGTATTTGGAAATACACCCCCACTAATCTATGTGGACCCCAATATTCTTATACTAACCCATGTTCATCTAGATCCTTAACTCATAAAAGTTAGGTCTGATCCCACTATCTTTTAACATATAATATCCATTTATGAAAATATAGTTGATATTGAGTAGACATTAATATATTCTATGGAAATATTATCATTAACTCAGATACAACTTAGTGTTTTGGTGTTCATTTTTAGTTAATTCCATCTTTTCACAATTTTTTTTCTAAAAAAACTAATTGATGTGTCTCATTATATTCTTATCATATTGAAATTTATATGATATTCATTATAAAATATACATGGAATATCATTTAGTAGTCATACTTCTATTTTCAAATAATATCATGGTAGAAGTAATAGAATATTTTCTATATATATATAAGTCTCACCAATGATATTCATTTTACTAACATCATGATAATGATGTGTATAAATAAATTTGAGTTTTTTATTACCTTTACTCTATATATATGAACAATGGATAATTGGATAAGGTGTTCTCTAATAAGATATCTAAAAGGTTTCATAATAATTACCAAGTTCACTCATTTACTTCACTAATCATTTATATATTTTTATAAAGGAATCTCATAATGTATATGAAGTTAATTTTGGCTTTATAATAGTTCATGTGGACAAGTTGATCTTATATAAAATGCAATGTGATGTTCCTTTAATAAAAAAGGTTCTTTTATATGAAACATGATAATTTATTTGTTTTCCTAGTTTATTAGATCAATTGGGACTAAATAATTTTTATGGGTAACAATAAGTTAAATATGTTAAATTTTTCTAGACAAAGATATATCTTTCCAAATTCTATTGGAGTTTTCTATGTTTTATTAATAATTCATTGTGATTGATATTTGATATTCAGGAGCTTTTAATCCCATTTTTTAGTATTGAAGTACCATACTTGTTCTTCGAATGTGAAATAACATTTCATTTTGTCTGTACCGACACTAATGAAATTTTTTTATAACACTAATTATGATCTTGAATCCCTCCATTATGGATAAATAGAAATAGTGACCTCCCATTGGATAAGATAGGAATTGCCCTTTCTCAGTTTCTATTGAGCTCACTCTATAACCTTTTTATTATTACTCAATTATTATATTTGAATACATGTATGATATAAGAATATTAATTTTAATATTATGTAGAAAATAGAAACATTTGATATATACTTAAAGTAGACGAAACTAATTTCTTCATCAATTCAATATAATTTATTTTTGAATGTCCTTTATTTCAACATAAGAAATAAATATCCTCCCATTGATTCGTCTATCTTATAATATTTTTTCATTTTGAGGAATACTATAATGGATCATATGGTATTTTTTTAGCTATTTAATTTTCAAAAGTATCTTTGAAAATTTTCACCATAACGGGTGGAGAAATATGATTTAACCTATCCTTATCTTTACGGTGATATATGGAAAAAAAATTCAATAGTGAATTTTCTATTTATTTTTTAGGAATGGAAGAATAAGGATGATCATGGGGATAATGATAATAAAATAAGATCAATGTATAATTTATTATACAAGTGGATGTAAAAAATTTCTATCATATCAACATACCCTAATATTTTTGAAGCATGATTACTATCTAGATTTCCCTCTTGTAGTTAAAATTGTTGTAGTGTATTGGTAATCATATTTATTTATATCCTTTTATCATCTTTATCAAGAGAAAAGTGATGCGATATTATGGTTTATACATCTACTTTTTTTGTTGTATCATCCAGTCTCTAGTCACATTTGATAATATAATACAACAGACATAGGAATAATCCATACCATATCACTAGTATTAATCCATTTCATCTTTGATCACTTGTTGTGGTGGAATAATAAGAATATGGGATTCCAAAAAATAATACAAACTTTATTATAATAATTCATTTCATAAAATTAAATAAAATATCTAAAAATATAAGTTTTAATGATATACCCTGATGAAAATATTGATCATAGTGGTTTCATGGGTATACATTCAATTTTATAAAATAATTAAAACATATTATTGGTACATTTCTTGATTTAAAAATAATGTGATAAATAATACATGTTAATTTTATTAAATCCCATACAATTTTATGAATTCCTAATACAACTCACCATAGAAATCAAAATGTTATGTTTTATGTAAAATCTACCGTCAATGACTCATAATACCTTTTTTACAACCCCAATGTGGGCTACTCATGCTACTTGAATGTATTTAGGTAGGTATGTCTTGGCTCACTACGCATTTACATATCATTGATCTGTTGAGTAGACTCCTCAATCCTGAAATCATGAACAATATTTTCTCTACACTTTCCTCCAAGTTACATCATGTATAGAGAGGGCTACTTCACCAAATGTAAAAAAGATTAAGTCAACCCTTAACCTTAATAAGAATATGTAAAATGTAAGTGGCCCATTGAGGGTCGTTCAAACACCTAATTATAAGTCTTTAATAAATAATATGGAAATGGATGTCCATGTCTATATATATATATGAGGGATTTTAAATTATTATACATAAATATTATCTAGTATTATCCATTACATAACATATTAATATTAAGTTGAATTTACTTAATTAATTAACCATCTTGGAGAAAACATTTATTCCTAATCTGTTTATTTAAATTCCACCATTAACCATTAATTAATTTATTAATGTTATAGTGGCCTTACATCTATAAAATAAATAAAGGAATTGGAAAAAATTAAGAAACAATTAAGGAACTGATCATGTTCTTATCTAACAATTTATACATTGAGAGGATAATAAATAAATCTTTATCCGGCAGGAAAATTCCTTATGCTGATCTGGGAATGAGTTAAAAAATTCAACCTATACACCTCTATATCACATTATTTGGAATCATTATTGTTTTAATTTGAACTATCAACCCATTCCTTATGATACTTCTTTAATTACAATTTTTTAAAAATCACACACAGGTGAGAGGAACCACATGATTGGTTAAAGGGGGTTTCCTAAAAAATGACAGCCATGAAGGTCCTGCAAAATATTGGAGGGAGGGATGACATGTAGTCCATAATATTTAATTTAATATTATATAACTTTAAACCCTTGAGATAAATTAAATAAAAACATCAAACACATATACAGGTCTTGTTCACTCACATGAACGACCATTCTTGCAACATATATATATATATAAATAAAAAAATAACATTCATTTCTATTCATTCATTATTATTAAGATATAGATTTTTACATTAATTAATTAATCAATTAATTAATTTCATTTCATCTTAATTACCATATGTATTCATTTGAAGATACCCATATTATATAGAATTCAAGGAAAACATGTTTGAACCTAATAATAATAGATTTATTATAATAAATTAAATGACGATTTCAAATTATTTAAAACCATGATTAAATTTTAAAACAAACTAGGTATTCCAATCAATAAAATTATGTTTTAATGCTATAATTTTCAAATTAATTTAATTTATTTTCTACCATTATTGGGAAACAATAAAATGTTTACTTAAAATTTACACCATGTGAATCTTGGTTCTCATATACCCATGTTACACACTAGGGGATTTGGTCATATACCTCGAATAGACTGCAATGTATATACAATCTAGATACATCTCATATATCACTCTTTCTATGTTTCTACACAAGCTACTGAAGAACTCTACATGTTCGTACATTATTATTACATGACATGTACATATCATCTACATGACATGCATCACTCATTCTATGTGTCCAAATAAATCCCCAAATGTATCTACTAGTATATTGGATGAATGGAAATGATAAACTACACAATTTTTACACTAAATACTTGGTATGTATATCATTATTTATCAAGGTTTTTAGTATAATGTCATTTGGCCATGTATAATGAAAAAAATGGCATGAAATTCCCATCTATCCCATGTAAACTCATGGAATATATTATAGCTACAAACCATGTAATCTTACATTCCATTTCATTGGGTTTTGTTGTCTATAAATTGTGAATATTAAAATCAACACACGTTATTACTGATCAACACAACATATATCCCACAACATTTCCATGTGTAATGCACTTGGGTACAAGACATGAACTATTTCTATATGCCATTAAATACCATGATATTTGGATATATTCCTTGGAAATTCATTTAGGAATCTCTAATCATTCTTCATTTTTTTCTTGAACTTATGAAATTTCTAATCTTTAATAATGAAATTAAATTTTTTAAAAAATGTTAATTAAATTAATATTAAATAGAAAATAAAATAAATTAATAATTCGACCACATTTGCACATATTGATAAAAATCACATAAAAATTATAAATATAATATCTGACCACTCTGATACAACATGAAGCTTTTGGGTATAGTGAAAATAACATTGGTGGTTGTCAAATTAAAAAAAATTAATTTAATGTTTCCCAAAACAATGAAAGATGTTCTTTCATGTTAAATTTATAATTAATTTGTTTATATTAGGAGGGAATTATTACATTATCTTAGTATCCTTTCTTTGATTATGTTTTTGATCTTTTAAAAACCCAGCTATATCAACTTATAATCACTCAAGTATTGATCCTCACAAGCTCCTTCATTATCCATCCAAAACCAATTGATTTACAAGTGCTGGAATGAAGAAACTAATGTATTATGATGTTCATCTTGATTGATCCATGATTCTTCAGTCTTGTATGTGTTTTTTCTATTCTCGAGAGGAGGAGAGGATAAATTTGAGAGAGAGAGAGAGAAGTTAGTTTTTCATAGTGATTATCTATCCTTAATTTGATATTATTCATATATAATAGACATAACTAACTATTTATATAGTAACATTTTAGGTTAAAATATTATTAAATTATATATCAAACATTAAATAATAATATAATATATAATAATCCCCATTCCATATAATAAAAATAAAAATATTATTATTTTATGGTGTGTACTGACTCTCACAATGGAAAATATTATTTTACCACTTTTTGAATTCATATTTATCACCCAATGTGATCTTGGTCTTCTTTAACTCCTCAAAATTTATTGAATAATCAAATAAATAGATTACTCACTTAAATAAATATTTTATTCACAAACCTTCAAATAAATACTTATTAAATATAAAATAAATAAAATATATATTTTATCCACAATCTATTGAATAAATATTTATGAAATATTCACATAATTAAATAAGGTATATATTTAGTAAATAAGTAATTAATTATTACCTTGTGAATATTATAGATCAAGAAAACATGAATAAGATTATTCCCAAGTCATGAGAATAATGTTTATTCTAATAATTAAGACCAAATAAAATTTAATTAATATCAATGGAAACACATTGTGTGAGTCCATATAGTATTTGTTCTCATTGTAATTAGGTAGTTACTCATAAATTCCTAGAATACTATCTAGATATTGGTTGAGGATACCCAGAGAATGAGAAGAATGTTGGAAAATTGAAAACAACATATGAATACTCACAGTGGAATATAATCCCTTTGTCTCAAAATATATCAATCAGGATTCACAAATGCTTCATCCACATATATGCTTGATATGTCTTTAATTAACTATCTAAAATAAATTCCATTACACTATTTCCAATAAATTTAATATGAGATTTATATATCTATAATAGAGTGAAGAAATTAACTTTTGTGAAGATGAATGGGATAAATCATTCCTTGACTTACCCATTAATAACATTTTATTCATGATTCAAGTAATATACCCTACATATAGCTAACATATAACATAATTGTTTTTATTTTTAAATCAATGCGTGTGAGTCATGAAATTCAATAATGATAATCTTAAATTCTAGGAAACATTACACACACACAAAGATATCAATATATGATGACACCAAAACATATAGAATTCATACAGGTGGGTATGATATCATTATTTCACATCTTGGAGATTACCATCCAGGAACATCATCAGAAGAAGCCTCATATTTTTATGAGTAATCGTACTTCATATTCGTTTTACTATGTTCCCTTCCATAGAATGATATCTGATTTATGGACTAGATTTAAGAATATCAGCATAGAATTTCATGGTTATCAACATATTAAGGAAAAATTACTCCATTTTCAAAGTGAAATATACTCTAGGACATTTACACATCAATGTTATATATTATAATAATCAATATTTAATAATAAATTTAAATTAATATTCATATATTTGAATATAAAAGTAATCATAAGTATAAATTTATTTTGTTATAGGGAAAACACTCTAACATATTCCTCTTCACTAATTTTGAAATAGATTTCTTATTCATTTTCAGACTCTAGAGCAGAAATAGTCAGAGTGTCCTTATCCATGATTCATTTCCGTTACCTATAATCAATAGAGATATTCTAAAACAACTTTATGAACATCTTTGTTATGAGCCCGATGAGGATGCTTGTAATAAACAGAACATTTGAATTATAATTATTTTTCAGAAAAATTTGTTATATATATATATATATTACACAACAAAAATATATCCTCTTATTAATGAAGATATTTTAAATTAAATGAGACATGTGGGTTTCGACCATTATATGATCACCGGTCAATATGACTGTGGGAAACAATAATAATTTTTAATGTAATAATAGTTGTTAAAATAGAAATAATACTGGAAAACTACTGATTAAAAGAATAGTTGATGGCCTCATATAATATTATTGGGATATATAAAACCCATCTATTGAATCTTGGGAAGGAGGTAGTATCATTGGGATTTGTTCTGGACCAAGCCCAAGCTGATCTTCAGCATGATAAGCTTGAAGATAATCGCCTTCGGGAGAAGTTCAAGCTGATAGAAATCACCACTTGGACAATGTTTTCTAAGATGCCCATAGATTCTATCAACATTTCACACATATCTCCTAGGTTTTATTCCGGTGATATAATGTGATTTCATTTGAGGGCTCATTTACATTGTGTAATCACTTTATGTGAATAAAAATTAACATTCCATCTTTCATGTTTTAAGAATAGATTTTCATAACAAAATCAATTTTTATAAATTGATTATTTTCAAACAGAATTTTTTACACTCCAGATAAGATATAATTTTTTATAATAAACTATGAAATTATTAATAATACTTATTATAATTAAATATTATTACAAAAACACTCATGATTAATTATAAATCATAAAACAATTTTTTTTTTCTGAAATTTTATTATGCATTTTATGTCCGCTATTATTGTTAATAAATCCTTATTTTTATACATAAAAGATAAACATCTCATATTTAAATATTTTTATTGATAAAATCTATATCATTTTTGAAATCAAAATTTCGATATTATTTTACGGTGAATATATGATATTTTTGTAAGATGTTTTATTTTCTGGTGAATAGTAAAAATACAATTTTGAGTTTTAGTGTGGTTAATGACATCACTAATGATGTAATAATTCTGGTAGACTCTTGAGTAATTAAATGTGTTATTATATGTTACAATTGTCGAAAAAAATGTGAAAATACCATGGGCAAGCCCATGGTTCTGTAAATACCACTAATGAGGTGTCCTTTGGAAATTAATAAAATATTCCATCAATTCTGCTAAAAATACCAACCTATTCATTCATTAATTTAATTATAATTCCATCCTCAACAAATATCAGGTCTTTTTACCTCCCAAGGATTCATCCAAATTTTCTATCTATCCCCCAAGGTCTCAAACATTGATTTTTTGATATTACTCATATGGGTAAGGGATCTTTTCACCCTCCTATTTTAATCAAGACTTCTTTTATGTTATGTCTTTTAGATTCCATTTTCATATGTTTGTTTATGTTATTCAATACCAATATTTCATTCCATTTAATATAAATTATTTTAGAGACCCTTTCTTCTCTGATCAATTGATTTTCATAATTTTTATGCGACACTGTTAGGGTGTCGAATTTTCATAAGGGAATTCTCAACTTCTCTTCTTCTATTCTAATTCTATTTTATGTGTTATAGCATTCATCTTTCCGTACCAATTAATTAATTACTTTTTATTCTACCCCTCTATAGTATTGTGAGTCATTTATTGATGTAATTCTCTTATCCTATCTCTTATTAATATTTTCTAAAACCATGTTGTATAACCATTATGCTGTAGAATTTTCGTCTCAAGATCTCTATCTTTTTCTCAAGACAATCTCTTTTTTTTATTTATGTGAATACACAATCCTATTTCATTTCTTGGGTTATTAATCAAGAAATATAAATTACATTTTATTCTATAATTAACATACATAAAACCCTCACTCCCTTTCAATGGGTTATAAATGACATAATGATCTTGTTTTTAAGAACTTTTTCAAACATAAAATTTTTGATATGAAACACATATATTATATTTTATTTGGGTTATTTATGAAAGTTTGATTATTATCTATGTGTATCACATGAAAATAAATACATATTAAGGGTGAAATTTTATATCCCTCCAATTCATTGGGTAATGAAATTAATATATAGAGAAGACAAGTCTTATGATACCTTGGTGAAAAATCATTGTAATTTTTATAACACCTTGGGGATGGGCCATGGTGATATGCTTATGAATTAATAAATTAAAAGTTTTAGCCACACTTTCTAGTCATTTTTTAAGTTAATTTTATTATTAAATTAATATTTATCATTTATGTGTGATATTCCTCATTTTCTTATTGATATCGCTCAAGTTCACCTATAAAAGGTTTCACTTTTATCGACACTTGGCCTTCTACTCACCCTTTACAATGACGTATGTATCTAAGTTATGAGATGTTGTAATTTTTCATAGGATGACCTTTTCAAGAATAATTTCATGGGGATTAAAATGTTCTTATATATTTTCTTGTATTGTGTACCATATTTCCAAGACAGTAGACATTAAAGATCTTCTGTTTGTAAAATGTAATGAAAAGTTATGTAATAAAAAGGTGGGATGTTATAGTTGGAATAAAAGGATAATTTAGATATTTTTGGAAATTATGATATGAAAACCTCAGGAATAACCCTATATAAAAATGTTTTAATATATGAAAACTTCATTGTATTTGGGAGAAATATTAAGTAAGTGGTTTTCGAACAAATAAATCCTGGTCTGGATATGAACAAGTAGAGTTAGCTCGGGCACAAATGTATCTAGGTGAAAACCCTAAAACACAACTTTAAGCTATACTCGAATGGGAATTGGTTCATGATAATGGACCTTGTTTCACTCCTGGTTTGACACTCAAGGGATATTTTTGGTTAATCTATTCTTTTTATGAATCATTATAAAATATTTATAGAGAAATGTAATTGCTGTTAAGGAATAATATGTTTTAGCATAATGTTTGAAGACATATAAATCATTTACAGTTAAGAGATTCATAAATTATAAATATTCTCACTAAGGTTTTATTATTTTAGAAAATGGAGGGAAATAGAGGAACCATGAAAATAGTTACTGCAATGGACCATACGATGATGGCCCTCTGATGGATTATAAAGTGGAAACATTAATAAGTATGATGAACTAATTGACTCTTGTTATGGGAAATAAATTGAATCATGTTGAGAGAATGAGATCACCACGAAGGGAAAAAATATCTGTTGATTCCTTTATGTTTCAACAACCATCAATCTTCAGTAGATCTACTGACCCATTGTTTGATGAATAGTGGATCAGCTCTATTGAGAAGATCTTTTATGTTCTTCTCTATTCAGAACAAGAGAAGGTCACCCTAGGAGTATACTTCTTAGAGGGAGAAGAAGATATATGGTGGGGATAGATTAAAAACATGAGGCCAAGAGTGGAGGATGAAGATATGGAGTGGGATGTGAGCAGAGGAATCTTCATCAATAAGTATTTCCCTCACTTGATGAGAAGATAAATGGTGAAGGAGTCTCTTGAGCTGAAGAAGAAGGAGAATGAATCTATTTGAAGATACATGATGAAATTCACAATACATTCCTATTACACCTCATGTTATTTCATAGATCATAGTGGTAAGGATTATAGATTCTTTGGTAGACTAAGACCTCATCTATGGATGAATCTAGCCAATAGAGATAATAATTGCTGTGAGAAGATTGTGCAGGGTGTTATGAAAGACAAACATGAGTTTAGTGAGATGCAATGGTCTCAAAAATAAATTTAAAAGAGGATATCAATGGATTCATGCCTAGGGAGGATCTTTGATCAAGGAAGGAAAGGTAATAAAGTGCAACAGACTATGTTTATTAAGTTAGGGAAGAATCATTTGGGGAACTGCCTGATAGGGAGTGGGAAGTGCTTACCGTTTGGAAGAGATGGCCATATTTCGTAGAATTGTTGCAATGAGGTGAAACCTCAACATCCAAACACAAAAGACTAGGGGAACATTATGTATGACCTACCTAAAGTCCAATGATTCAAGTGTAGAAAACATGGGCACATTTCCAATCAGTGTCCATATACAAGGGCAATAGTGGGGAATCACGATCAACCTCAACATAGACTAAGGGAGCAAGTTTCTGCTTTTTCTATCAATACGATAGAAGTCGTAGTGCCAAATGGTGTGGTGGAAGGTAATCTTATTTTTCTATAAATGTTTTCTAGATCAATGTTTAATTATGGTTCTACAAATTTATTTATTTCTTCCATGTTTGAAAATAATATAGAATCAATCCCCGAACTACAAAAAGTAGATCTATTAATCAAAACTCCTGGTGGGATTATCTAAGCATCATTGCTGTTTAAAAAATATCGTATTTACTTTATTGTGAAAAATATTATTACAAATATAGTACTCATTCCCATGATTTAATTCAACCTTATAATCATGATGGTCATGATCTCAAAGAATTATTCTATGATCAAATGTAGAAGCAAGTAAATATTACTAGTCATGAATGGACGACCTACAATTATCTTCCAATGAGAAATATCTTGACCTAATAATTATCTAAAAGCACCTACTATATCCTTATATATCGACTTGATGGATGAAGAAGAATATATAAATTAGGTTATAATGAGTGAATATGACTCCATAATTCTGGAATATATTGACATATTTCATGAAGAGTTACCCAGACCTCCCCCAAAAAGATATGTAGAGTTCTCCACTGAACTCATACCCAGATATCATCCGATATGAATGAACCAATATGGTATAGAGAATGTAAAGCTAGAAGAATTAATGAAACAACTCCAAGATCATATGAAAAAGGGGTTTATCTGACCACGTGTGTATCCTTGGGGAGAACCTGTTATTTTTTTTGAAGAAAGAGGATTGATCGATGCGGATATGCATTGATTCTAGAGAATTGAATTGGATCACGAGGAAGAAAAAATATCATCTTCCATGAATTGATTACTTATTTGACCAAAATTGTGGGGTTTAAATCTTCCCTAAGACTTATCTTTGATCTGGTTATCACCAATTCAGGGTGAAGAAAGAATAAATTCCAAATACTGCCTTCCGATCAAGATATGGGCATTATCAGTTTGTTGTTAATCCCTTTAGCTTGACTAATGCTCCAACTATTTTTTGGATTTGATGAATTTATTTTTTAAGGACTGCCTTGATAACATTGTTGTTATTTTTATAGATCAACTTTTTATATATATCCAATTCCACAAGGAGTGTGAGGATCATTCAATGGTTATTTAACAAACTCTATAGAAGGAGAGGTTTTTTTGGAAAGTTAAGAAAATATGAAATTTGGTCACAACATGTTTTCTTCATGGGGAATATTATAAACAATGAAGGAATCACAATTGGCCCTATATATACAATGGTTTTAGAAGAGTGGCCTCATCCTACAACAATAACTACGATTCATAGTTTCCTTGGAATAGTGGGATATTATAAAGAGGTTTGTGAAAAACATATCTTGACATGATAATTCATTAACCAGGTTAACTAGAAAAGGGGACACCTTTATATAGACAAATGAGTGTGGGGAATGTTTCCAAGAGATGAAGAAGAGATGGGTTACTGAATCCATGTTATCTCTTCCATCATGAGGAGAATGAGTCGTTATTTTTTGTTATTTATCACTAAAAGGACTTGGGTGCTTCCTTATGAAAAATAACAAGGTGATTGCTTATGCATATCAATATTTGATGTCTCATGAGAAGAACTTTCCTACCCATGATCTTAAGATGGATTCAGTTTTTTTCTCTTTAAATATTTGGAGGGAATATCATTGGGGGGAGAAATTTGATATATACATAGACCATCAATGCTTGAAGTATATTTTCACACAAAAGGAATTAAATATGAGATATATGAGAGGGTTGGAACTTCTTAAAGACTATGATTGATAAATTCATTATCATATTTGAAAATAAAACAATGTAAATGATGCTTTAAGTTGGAAATACCTTGTTGTTCTATCCATGATTAGGATTCAATGCGATCCTTTGATCAAAGACCTATTGTATATGGACATGGGAATTATAAGTGATGGGACATCAACAATCGAAACCCAAGTGATTTCTCAATTATAATTACTATAGATGATCAAGAAATATTGGAAATAATATCCATTGATACATATAAAGTTTGAGGTGACGAAGGATCAGAAGTTTCTTGAGTTCAATATTGATCAATAAGGTGTACGGATATACCATACAAGACTATCTGGTCCATCTATTTGAGAAATAAAGAAGGATCTGATTGATGAAGCTCATAACCCAATCTTCTCTATTCATCCTTGAAGTACAAAATTTTATAGAGACATTAGTAATCATTATTGGTGGGATAAAATAAAAAGGGATATTTCCTACTACACTACAGGGTCCTGTGTGTGTCAGAAAGTGAAAGAAGAGTGACATCTTCATAAAGGGGTATTACAACCACTACCCATACCAGCATGGAAGTGGGTCAATATTACTGTGGAAATTGTCACTAGTCTCTTGAGAACATCCAATGGAAACAATGTGATATGGGTTATAGTGGGTTGTCTCCACAAGTCTTCCCATTTTATCAATATTTTAGAATATTTATCTCTAGATCAACTTACTAGGATTTATGTGAAGGAAGATTTATGGCTACATGCAGTTCCACTTTCAATCGTATATGATTGTGATCCAATGATCACATCAAAATTACGGAGAAGTATTTAACATGATCTGTGTACCGAATTGAATATTAGTATGGCATATCACCCCCAAACTGATGGACATTTCGAAAGGTCTATTGAAACACTTGTGAAAAAACTATGAACATGGTCAATGAAATAAATGGGTGAATGGGATCAACATATCCCATTAGTTGAGTTCTCTAACAACAATAGTTTTCTATTAGGAATTCAAATGGAACCCTATAAATCTCTATATGGGAAGCGATATAGAACTATTACATGTTGGGATGAAGCTAGTGATAGAACGGTTACTAGGTCTGGTCATATATTAGGGATGATAGAAAAGGTTCATGTCATCCAACAACACATTAAGGATGATAAGAGTTGGAAAAAGAGATATGAAGGAAACTGTCGATGTGCCTTGGAGTTTGATTATGATGAAAATGTATTTCTTCAAAATTTACCTTCAAAGATATTCAGGAGGTTTGGGACGAATGTGAATATCATCCCATGGTATATTGGACACTATGAAATCTTTGATCACATCAGAGTAGTGGCCTATCAGATTGAACTTCTTCCAAATCTAGCACATGTTAATGATTTATTCCATGTATCCCATATGAGGAATTACATACATGACCGTTCACATGTAAAAAATTCATAGTTAGTACAAATAGAACATGTAATCTATTATGTGGGGATGCCAATAGATATATTGGATCGTAGAGAACATGGTCAATGAAACAAGAATACCCACCATTTTAATGTGTTATAGAATAACAACAATTATAAAGAAGAAATGTTGGAACTAAATGAGTCTATGAGGTAGAAGTAACCAAACATTTTCTCGTATGTGGGTATGATTTGAAATTTCCTGGATGAAATTTCTTAAGAGGTGAATAATGTAATGAATCAAACATTTGAATAATAATTTCTTTCCTGAAATTGTGTTTTATATATTTCATACAAAAAACAATATCCTTTTATTAATGCAGTGAATATAATTGGAATGAGACACTTTTTTGACTACTATATGACCATTGGTCAATTTGAGAACGGGAAAAAATAATAATTTTTACCTTTATAATTGTTGTTTTTAATTGAATAAATATTGGATAACTAATGCATAAAGAAGAATTGATGGCCTCATCCAGTTGACTTAGGCCTTACAAATAACATCTGTTAGACCTTGGGAAGGAGGTAGTTCACTGAGATTTTCCTTATATAAAGCACAAGCTGAGTTTCAACATGTTAAACTAGAACGTAATCTCCATCGGGATATATTCAAGATCATAGAAATCAACACTCGTGAAATGTTGTTTAAGCCACCCCATTACTCTATCAACATTACACATTTACTATTATGTATTAACCTAGTTTTATAATGGGATATGTAATGAGGCATTAGTTACATTGGGTAGGACCTTTATGTAATTAAAAATTGTTATTCCATCTTTCTAATTTTAAGAGTACTTATCATAATAAAATTCATTTTTACTAATTGATTTTTTTCAAACATAATTTTTAGGATCCAAAAAAGATATAATTTTTTTAAAAAACTATTAAATTTTTAATAATACTTAATATAATTAAATAGTATTATAAAAACAATCATTTAGAATTACAAATGATAAAATAATGTCTTTTTCAGATATTTTACTATACATTCACTATGCATTTTATGTTTGCTATTATTTTTAATAAATGAATATTTTTATAGTTATAAGATTAATTTATCATATTTAGAGATATATAATGATAAAATATGTCATTTTTAAACTCATAACATTAATATTATCTTACGTTTAATTAATGATATTTTTATATAAAAAATCGGCGAAAAGTAAAAATATAGTTTTGAGTTTCGATCTATTTAATGACATCATTAGTGATGTAATAATGTCGTAATAATTCTTGTCGACTCTCAAGGAATAAAATATGTTATTAGGTGTCCCATGTGGCCAAAACCATGGGCATATAAAATGGGAAACAATTGGTTTTGTAAATACCACTAATGAGGTGTCCCTTGAAAAATAATAAAATATTCCCTCACATTAACATTAAATACCAACCCATTCAATAATTCATTTCATTCAAAATTACTTATCAATTAATATTTGGTCTTTTTTCCTTCCAAGGATTCCCCCCCAAGGTTACCTCATGCCACAAGGTCCCAACATTCGAGTTTTTGAAGTTACTTTTGAAGGTAAAGTAGCCTTTCACCCTCCTCTTTTAATCAAGACATCTGTTAGGTTATGTATTTTAGTTTACATTTTATTATTTTAAGGTATGTTATTATATATCATTAATTATGTAATTTTTGTTTCCAAATTATGAGATACCCTTTTTTCTCTCATCAACTAATTTTCTGAATTTTTAAGTGACGTCGTTAGGCTGCTAATTTTTTGTAAGGGAATTATCAACCTCTCTTCTTACCTTCACGTTCACTTTTTTGTGGTATAACATTAAATATTCCATAAAATGTGATTATTTTAATTTTATTATATACTTATACTGTATTATGAGTCACTTATTTATTGGAAACAAATTTCACCACTCTTTATAATGTTTTCTAAAACCATGTTGTATAGACATTATGCTGCATAATTATCATCTCAATACCTCTATCTTTTTCTCAAAAAATTATCTAATTTTATTTATGAGAATACCTAAAACTAATTAATTTCTATGGGTATTCATCAAGATATAAATATGATATATTTTATTATGTAATTTACGTACATAAAACCCTCATTCTCTTTCAATGGGTTAGAAATGACATAATGATATTGTTTTTATGAAAATTTTAAAACGTCATGATTTTGATATGAAACACATTTCATTTATTCTATTTAGGATATTTATAAAATCTTTGATTATGATATATGTAGATCACATAAAAATAATCAAATATTAAAGATGAACCCTGATATCTCCATAATACATTGGGTAAAGAAATTAATCTCTAGAGATGAAATGTCTTATGATACCTTGGTGATTAGCGTTGGTAATTTTTATGACACATTGGGGATAGACCTCATTGATATGCTTATGAATTTATAAATTAAATTTTTTATCCACAATTTCACTTCAAGTTTCATGTTATTTTTATTATAATATTCTTCTTTATCATGAATTTATGATATTCCCCATGTTCTTATTGATATCTCTCATGTTTACATGTAAATTGTTTCACTTGTTTTCCTTACTGAGCCTTCTACTCAACATTTTCTTTGATGTATTTCTATAGCTAATGATATAGTGTAATAATTATTAACATTAACTTTTCAATAAGAAATTCAATCTTATGAAAAAAATTTATATGTTTCCTTTTATTATGAACCTTATTTCTAAGATAATAGACTTTAATGATCCTCTATTTGTATAATGTAATGAAAAGTTATGTGAGAAATAGGAGGGATTCCATAATGCTGACCTGGATCTCTAATATAAAAGGAAAAAATAATTATTTAATTATTATCCTAGAATATGGAATATTTAAGATTTATAAAATTATTTATAGGTAAACCTCATAAAAATGAATAACTATTTAAAACATAGGTGCATGGAAGAATGAAGTATGATCCTTTCCTTTGTCTCTACCATGAAAATAATATCACTTCACTTCATTGGCTCAGTAAAAAGATAGGTCCATGAATTATATTAAAGGGGTCACTTAAATAATTAATTTTTAGTCAATATCCTTTATTTAAATTTGTTACTAAACTTATATGATACTATTTATTTACCAACCCATGTAGTCCTCACCGATGCCTACCACTGAACTCTATCATATCCCTCATCATGAACCATCGATACCACTATTTCATGACACCCTCAAATGGTATACCTCATGGGATAGATAATTATTGAAGAGAAGTAGTAATGATCAGCTTCCACTTCCAGTAGGCCACACGTTGGTGACAAGTATCAAGGGTAAATCATACACACAATTGGGATGCATTTCACTATAATATTTCAGAATATTATATATATGATCTAAATAATAAAAAACTCATTCTAAAAACAAAATTATGGTAGATCCCAAAACATTCATGTAATTTCACAAAATGGAACAACTATAACATAAACCAGGGGTACCTAAAGATAAACGTAATAGTGACCATGAAGCCAGACTACTCATGGACAGCCCTGAGAAATTAATGTCCAGCCCCATCACCAGAAAACTCTTTCCCACAAGAAAAATAATTTATATATATTTTGGGTGATAATAATCTGTATACTCATTAGGATCCTCCTCATGGAAACTTGTGAAAAATATAAATGAATACTATATCTCTATGAACAACAAGTGATCCTTACTTATCACCTAATAGGTATATTATGTTCTTAGCCTAACCATGTCTATATCTCATAAGGTATCACATATAAGTGAGCATATAATATAATAAAAAAATGAATTTACCCGACTAAAACCAATGTACTATCATTTTATTTAACCAAGATATCATAAGTCATAATCCGTATCTCTTCTAAATTAATTTATCATGAAGACATCGGGTCTAAATTATCAAAACATGCATATTTTATATCATTTCATATCACCATCATATATCATGATACCTATGAATCACATCATCTCATCATCTCATTCCACATCCATATATTGTAATAGATTAGTATATGGGTTCTACCACATCCCAGATATCATGTATTACACCTCAATCTATCAGAGATCATACATGAAATACCTATAATAATCCATAAGATGCTATATATTGAGATTCTATTGTGTGAAATAACCACAATCCCTTAAAACCCTCTGTACAGATTTATGGGAAATTTTACCACTGTATATAATTGTAATTAATACTATTAGGAGAAGAAATTATGTCTAGATGGGATTGTCACCCATCTATTAATCATCAACTAAGATATTTGGGAAAACCCTCTCTCAAAGTCCAATGGGTGTCAATCACCCTACCAATGTGAGTGGAGTAACATATAAACACATAGAACATAGAACATATAATATATCTCACAATAAAAATATATAAAATAATCTAGTCTCAGGATGAACAAATTATATAGTACCTTGGATACCCATCTTCTAGAACTAATAAATAGATATCCTATAAGCACACATGCATTCAAAGAGATTAATTTAGTTAATATCACCCTTTTTAAAATTTCACCTTATGTTAATTGTAATATTATCTATTAATTATCATTATTTCATTTCACATTTCACTAATAACCAATTTAAGTCCATTACCTCCATGTATAATACAAATGATTCCAAAACATGATATGACTATGAACATTTTCATTCAATTTATGCCCCAACCCCATGGGGTTAAATATATATTATGCATCATCGTTCCATAATTCCACCTAATTTTAGAAACATCATAAACTAACATTAATTAAATGAATAAAAGAAACACAAATAGTTTCCTCAAGTAGTGGGGAAGGTAATATATGTAATCCGACCATTAATGTAGAATATTATAAAGAAAGAATCCTAATGTTCTTGTCAGTAATGGGAAATCCCAAATTCAATCCTTTCCATTTTTCTATATTCCATCCTCGACTATATCAGTCATATCACTATGAATCTAACCATTACATGTGTCAAATACTACCAAAAACCCCTTCCTCTACACCCATTTCTCATCAACTATTTTGTACATCACAGGATCATATCATCTTACATAGAAAGGGCCACATTGAGAATAGATATAGAGGGAAGAAAACAATAAAC
Organism: Viscum album; assembly: GCA_963277665.1. Lineage (NCBI taxonomy): Eukaryota > Viridiplantae > Streptophyta > Magnoliopsida > Santalales > Viscaceae > Viscum > Viscum album. The sequence continues at coordinate 1,539,818,873 of OY728161.1, read as the reverse complement.
TGAGGCAAAATAGAATATAGGACTTAAAAAGGAATCAAACCACCACATGTAAATTGTATTTCTCATACCCAAACATTCATCATTATTAATAAAAATATTTTATTACCATATTTGACTTACTTATTTATTTGTTCATAGGTTAAAACTATGGGTAGCATAATGTATTGGCCACGTTAGCCTTTTAATTATTCCAACATGCTTTCAAGAATGACATTAATTTTCATTAGACATAGTGAAGAACATATAATTTAACATGTATTAATAAAAATCACTTCTAGATTCATGTTTATTATCTAATTCCATTGAAATAAGAAAGAAAAAATTAATTAATCATGTATTAAGTAAAAATTTATTTACTATCAAAAATATTAAGTATGGTTTATAAAGCATGCCTTGTAAATCATTTATCCAACATCGTTATTGATTTAACATTATTTAACAATTTTTATCATTGAAACATATTAAATCCTAGAAAAACAGACATGCTAGAAAATCAAAAATTTACATAAATCGTTATATAAAAAACATTTGGTAATATTCTATCATAGTGTAAAACATAAATGATTGCTACAACCATAAAAAACTTATTTTCGTTATTCGGGTTTAATTTTAAAAATGTTCCATTCCAAAATCCACCAAAGTGATAAATAATATTAAATTAATGATAGAACATGAATACAATGAAAAGCGTTGAATCCCATAACTAAAGGATTTAAACATTATTTAAAAATAATGGAGAAAGAGAAGGAAACCTTTAATCAAGTCTTTCATAAAGAAACTATATCCCCACAATAACTTCAAGAAAAACATCACTAATAATAATGAAATAGTTACAGTGGAATAAATGAGATCTTACTTAGCAACATTGAAAGGTAAAATAAGTGGAAAGAGATTTTTTTAGATAAGAACCATAAAAAATAGGTCAATATATTGGGATTAAGCCCACACACATTTCTTGACCTTCAAAAATAATGTTTAAAAATTCATAAGGTACACCCTTTTTCAATTTGATATTTACATGCTTGTTTTTTTAGATGTATATTAATTTTCTATTTTTAACGAGGAAGAGAGTAGATGTAACAATGCACGATCTTGTGGTATGCCTATTTTAATATTTTCCATTTTTTATAGTTTATACTTCATGCAAGAACATGTTTAAAACTATAATATATTATTAATTATGACCATTTGAATAGGAGTGTGACAACTAGTAATAGTAATATGGACAAGAGAGTAGTAAAAAACCATTTTATGTAGGAATACAATTTATATAACTTAAAAATGAAAATATGGTATATTTATAACATTGAATAATTAAATAAATGTTTTAAAAATGATAAATTGTGTAGTTGTATTTTTGTAAGACATAAATATTTAATTTCAATTTTATAATTAATATAATGATTTAATTGAAAATATATTTTTGAAAAATAGATTCAAAATTCAATATTTTGTTGTAGTATGATTTTAAGATATTTTTTAATATCTTAATTAAAACATTAATGTTTCATAAAAACAGTTATGTTATTAAAATCTTTATCATTCGAGTAAATGATGATTTTATTTAAAAAATAATTCTCTCATATTTTAAAAATTATTTAAATAAAATGGAGATAATTGTTTTATAATATATTTCATGAAAATGGTAGGGTGGATATTTATGAGTTTCCTGAAATACAAATTTTTTTTGTTAATTGTGAAATATGGTAATTTACTGTATTTAATAAATACATGAACAATAGAGTCATAGATGATTCATGGATTATGTGACCCCATAATATCTATTATAATTAATTATTTTAATAAATTTACTGATAATTTTCAAACAAGTCATCGTCTTGAGCCAAAATTATATAAAAAATGAACTAAATATTCAAAAACACTCATCTCCTCCCACTATAAATACCACCACACAACACCTCTTCTCCTCACACTTCCTAATTGACTCTTTTTTTATATTATACAGATTTCCTATAAAAAAACATATCCCACATGTTCTAGTCTTTCTAGTCTTACCAGCATAATTTTTCAATGTTCCTTAAGGATGTTCTCAAGGAGAGGAATTCAAGATGTAAATCCTTTTTGGTTCACATTCAATTTATTTTAATTTATTTTATTCTTATTATATAATTAACTCTTTTTAATAGACATAATGATAGCTCTAGTGACATATATATACTATAATATTATAATTATAATATAATATAAATCATCAAACCCCTTCTCCTACCCCTTTTATTATAAAAATGTAAACTTCGTCTATGATGTGCCATTTTACAGTCATCGTGGGGGATGCAACATCATTTTCTATTACAACCTTAAATGATATTTATAATAAAATAATAATGGTTAAAACATTTTTAATTATACATATTAAATGTTATATTTATTTCTATAAAAAACATATATACATGATATTAATTAATAAGACAAAACTAGATCGTGATGATCAAAAAACTGCTGAAATGATTTAAACTATTATAATTGAAGTTATATATAATGAATCATCCTCATTATATAAACAAAATAATATTTGAGAAAATTATATATTTTTTCATTTTTATTATCAAAATAAAATTTCAATTCTATAGATTTTTTTCAATTTTACATGATCTTCCATATAGGTGAAAAAGATCATGAAAACCAAGGAAATGATCAGCCCGAATGACAAAATTGAATCTCATAACTCTTCAAAAAGACTATAAATTAACATAATAAAACAATAAAAAATAACATAAAAGATTAATAGGTTATTAATTAATTTATTAATGAATATAATTTCAATATTAATGAAATTAAGTACAAGTGAATAACACTTTTGGACATAAGGTAAGTGTTTCTTCCCAAATTCCCATTTTTATTTAGGTTATGTTTTATCCATATTTACACTAATTTAATTCTTAACTATTTTTATATAGTTATCCTAACTTATTTTTACATGTAAAAACCTCATTTATCTATATTATTTCATTTTTATTTGATGGGGAAATACATATTTTATAAAATTTCATTTTCAATTCCTCTCGATATGAAAGTCTGATAAAAAATAACATATTGATTTCTTACCCATTTTCAGGTACCATCCATAATATGTTTCAAGACACCATTATTTTTATAAATTAAATAATTTTTTCTTGAAAATCTATATTTTTTTCATTTATGGGTTTATACAAGTAAATATTAAGAATAAAAATGATTTTCCAAGAAGAACTCTTTATTTAAATGATAAAAGTGTAATTCTTAAGAATTCCTTGAGGATGTTATAAGAGTATTTTATCTATTTAAACACCTCTCTTGAATATTATGATATATTTAGATTTATAACTTATGATTATCATATAAGCTTTTTTATAAAATATTTTATGATCAGTTTCACTTTGCATGTGATTCATGGATACCATTAACCACATTACTCAGAATGGTTAGTGATTATTTTTACTGATTGGGTAATGTTATTCAAACATGATATGTATATTTTTATTATGTTTAACCACATTAATTCTAGGAATTAATTGGACATAGTATGTGATAGGTGTTTATAATATATCAATTTTATGCATCGGTAGGTCTCATCAGAGTGAACTAAAATGGATTTAGATGAGGCCATAACCATTTATTCGCAAATGTCTTCCCCTGGGCCTCGATAGTTTAGTTTATGATAGTCATAATTATGAATTACCTCATTATAATGTGATTAATTGATAATACATTTGATTATTCAACTAGTATAATATTGATGGATAAGCTCCATTCTCATGTGATTATTTATATATAATTATTTATTGATCTATTATTCTTGCAATATTATGCTCATGATTATGTTCTATTAGCATGTGTTTTTAGTCATTAACCATGAATTATTAATTATATTATTTTACACTATATTACTTACCCTTACTGATCATATGATGTCACCCATTTCTTATTTTTTATTTTTCCCTATGATGCAAAGATGAATATTATTAATGACTTGTAGAGATAATCTTGGAGTTTATGGGAATTCCTAATGGAATTTCTATGTTATTATTTTATTTAATGATGTAACTTAAAACTTATGTATGTATCTAGTTTTCTAGAATACAAAATTATTCAGTCCTTTGGGTTGATATCTCTATCTCATAGTACTAATGTAAATAAGTAAGGAACTGACTATCGGCCACTATGGTCGAGGTCTTTACAATTTGTATTATAGTATGTTCTGTAGAATCCTTGGAACCTAGATTTAGAGAATTAATATTTTGGAACATAACCATAATATATACTTTGAAAATAAGCATATTATAACATTCTATAATTTTGGTAAGAGTGAAATTATGTGGGTTTTCCTAAAAATGCATCCCTTCCTGGATACTGCAACTGCATGTGGTTCTGAAACAGTTTTACCTAGGGATAAAAACTCTAAAAACGTTTTTCATGCCTAACTCAGTGTAACATAGTACACAAAAACTAACATTATTAGGAACTTGGTTTTACAGTCATAGGGGAAATTTTTTGTTTAATTCAAATTTTAATTACAAAACATTATGAATGATTTAAAAGTAAATATGTCCCTAATGAAACCATGTTAATGATTATGATCATTCCTATGAAAACATCCAATTTATGTTATGTGTTATTCAATTATGCATTATGATTAATTATATAATTTAGTGTATTCAATTATTTATAAATAGATCCTATTAGAAAGAATGAAAACTATATTAGTGATCATATCCAATTTTGTGATTACCCTCCTTTTCATGATAATGTTATTGGTACTTGAGCTATGACTGGTGCTGAGAAACTTATAACTATTTTGGGATAGATAACTCAGGCAATGAAAAATACCCTTACCCATATAGATAATCCAAATCCACAACATGGAGGATCAATTTTAGTCGACTTTATGTCACCATAGTCTCTATCAATCAAAGGGACTACAAATCCATTTGTATTGGAGTAGGGGATAAGTTATATAAAGAATATTTTTTCACTTTTAGAAGAAATTAAAGGAATATTATTATCTTGACAGTTTACCATCTCTTAGAATATACTATATAATGTGGTTGTTGATTAAAAAAAATGACGATGAAATCAAAAATATGTAATGGAAGTATTTTAAGAAAATTTTCATACAAAACTATTTCCCTCAAGATAAACGACTAGATATAGAGAGAAAATTATTGAGTCTGAGGTAAAAATTGGTTGAAAAAACTACAATGCATGAATCCAACATTACATGGTTAGAAATTCATTTCATATATTACATTTTTAATCAAAATAGAAATATTGATCGATTATTTTATGGTTTATAACTATTCCCCTTATGGGCACTCATCTCCCAAAATTTTTCAGCATACGTAGATATCATATCATGTTCTATAAAGAGAGTGCAATAATTATCAAAGCCTTATATACATAATGTGGAAATAGATAATAAGAGGGTGGTAGATGAAATTATGGATAAACGAGACAATAAAAAAGGAAATTTCCATACTTGTGATACTTGTGGGAGAGAACAACATGGCGCCTTCGAGAAAGAAAAAGCAGTCAATTATAAGTGTGGAGAAAAAGACCACCAAGACTATGATTTCATGGGAATGAAATAATCCACCAATTTGAAATGAAACAATTTAATGGAGATTAGACATTATGAAATTTATTTTCCAAAGTGTCAAGGAAACATTCCCCATAAATGGCCAAGGGAGCGAGGTAAATATTATGTAATAACAACTATGGATATTGATTTTCCTAATTATGTTGTAGAAGACACATTAATTGTTTCCTAAAACTTATATAATGCATAATTTTATTATATGTTAATGTATTCTTTTTTATATTCCTAGTCTTCCTTGAAATTTTACATATTTCCCTATTGATTTAATATAGTATCTGTCAATCAAAACTCCTAAGGGATGTATCATTGCAATAAGGATGTGTTTCTCAGTCCCCTTTATGAAACATAATTTAGATTTAGTTCCAAACTATATCATAATAACTATGAATGATTTTGATGTATTTTTACAAAATTTACCTAGATATCCTATTGAGATGAAATTTGAATTTTTATGGATTTAATTCATGGTTAAAGACTAATATGAAAGACACCTTATAGAATTTACATTATAGAATTAGTATACCTAAAGAAATTAAAAAAATTAATTGAGTGAGAGGGGATTTATTTGCTGATGTTTTTCTCCATGGGATGCCCATATTTCTTTTTTCATGAAAATGATGGATCCATGAGAAAGTGCAGTAATTATAGAGAAATCAATGTAACTACAATAAAGAACAAGTATAATATACCTTGAATTGATGGTTTGTTTGATCAAATTCACATAGGGTAATAATTATTTATGATTTAATTTTGATATGGATATCATCAATTGCATTTGAGGATGTATGATATTCCTAAGAAATCATTTTTAACCAGGCATGGACATTTTGAGTTTATAGTAATACCATTTGTATTGAATAATACACCCTATTATTTTATGAATTTAATGAATTGAGTGTTCAACGAATATATTGATGATTATATTGTGTTATTGATTAATTATGTATTGATATATTCCAAAATCTATGAGGAACATGAGATCCACTAGCGGTTTGTTCTAGAAACTCTAATAAGAAAAGAGTTATATGGGAAATTTAGAATGTGTGAATTTTTTTTCAAATAGTTTGTTTTCCTAAAATTATTTTCTCTATATAAGGAATCATAGTTGATCCGGTGAACATAAAGTCTAACTTGGAATTTCCAATAGTAATGAACATAACTTAGTTACATAGTTTCATTGGTTTAGTATGTTAAAATCGGCGTTTCTTTTATAAATTTTCCCGATTAGATACACCACTAAATAATCGTACACATAATGGGTTTATGTTTATATAGACAAAATAATGTGATGAAATTTTCTTAGAATTGAATATGAGATTAGGGATTTCTCCAATCTTGGCCATCTATCAAGTAATGATGGGTTTGTAATTTATAGTGATTCATTGAAGAAAGCATTTAGTTGTGTCCTTATGAAAAATGATAGAGTTATTTCTTATGCATCAAGGTACTTAAAACTCATTAATAGAACTATAAAACTCATGAGATTGAGTTATCAGCTTTAATAGGTTCCTTGATGATATGGAGAAATTATCTCTATGGTAAATTATATGAGTTATATATAGATAAAAATTGATTGAAATATATATTCTCACGAAAAGAACTCAACATGAGAAAAATATGATGTCTTGAACAACTCAGGGATTATAATTTTTCAATACACTACCTCACAAGGAAGAAGAATAAGGTAAAAGATGCATTTTTCATGATGGATCATGGAGTTATAATAAGAAAAGGACTAAAAAGGACCATATGGACTTGGATCTAATAAAAAAGGATAATTGAATTATCAATGAAGTTGGAGCATATTTACTTTATGAAATGATTACCAAACTAACCTTTTTGTAAATAATAAAAAGTTCTCAGTCTAAGGAGAATAGTTTTTAAAAAAACTTAATGCTATGAATGATGGGAGATTGGTAAACATCATATATGAAGATGGTATCATGAAATCTAGAAATAATATTTTTGTCCCTGATATACATGGGATAAATAGAGAATTTTTAGACGACTCTCATACCACAAATTTTTCTATACACTCTGGTAGCACTAAGATGCATATATATTTGAAGGAACACTTCTGGTTGGATAATATAAATCTGGAAATTGTTAATTATGTATCAAGATATTTAGTCTGTCAATGTGTGAAGGATGAAAGAAAAATTCCTTGAGGAGTTATGAAACCTATTACTATTCCTATATGTACATGTAATATAATTCCTATGTATTTTTTCATTGTAATACCCAAAACTCCATGAAATAATGATGCAATTTGGGTAATTGTGGATTAACATAAAAAATCTGAAAATTTCCACACCTTAAGGGAGGATTTCCCATTTGGGAACTTTGCAAGAATTTATATTAATGAATTTCTACGACTTGAAATAGCTCATTATTTTTTTTAAAATCATTATCCACTATTTACATAGAAAATATTTAAATGTATTTTTAAATCTCTATACACTTAGAATCATTTGAGTACAACTTATCACCCTCAAACTGACAGGAAGACTAAAATGTCCATTAACTCATTAGAAATCATGTTGAGATCATTATCACATGAATTTCAAGGTATGTAGGATAAATATTTACCTTTTTAGGAGTTTCCCAATAATAATAGTCTCCATTAATGTATTCAGATGACCCAATATGAAGCATACTATGGGAAGAGATTTCATTCAAAAACATGTTTAGATGAAGTCTGTGAAAGGAAGCTTATTGGCCAAAAACATATAGAGGAAACAATAAAAAATGTAAGTACTATTCAAACCCATATCATATCACCTCAAATTAGAAAAAAAACTATGCTAATAACTGAAGAGAGGATTTGGAGTTTCATGTGAGAGATCATGTTTTTATGAAATCATCTCCTTGGAAGGGTGTTATAAGTGTGGAAAGAAATGGAAACTATTCCCTAGGTAAAATTTACCTTTTTAAAACTTAAATAGAACTAGAGATGTGTCTTATCATTAGGGAATTAAACATATCCTTTCTAAAGTATACAATATCTCCACATGTATTTTTTAAGGAAGTATATGCTCGAACCAATGCACATCCTCATTTATGAAGAAATATAATTGGAACCTTATTTATATTACTGTGAAGATCCTATATATATTTTGAAAACTAGAGAGTAGGTTTTGTGGAATCATATGACTCACCTTGTAATGGTACATTGAAAAACCATAAAATTGAAGAGGAGACATGGTAATAGGAGGTATTTATGATGAAGAACTACCCAAATCATTTTATGAGGTGAAATTATTGAAATTTTGAGGATGTAATTTTTGTGTTTGGGGTGGATGTAACACCCAAATATCTTACTATTTTTATCTTTTAAAATACATTTTTTCTGATAATTTATGCATCATCAAATATCGTTTATTTAATAAAAAATACTATTATATATGATTTTCAGAAGAGTAATGTGACCGTTAGTAATAATGATATGACCAATAGAATGGTAAAATCTCCCATTAAATTATATAGAAAATTTAGGTATCTTATAAATGAAAATGTGGTATATTTATACCATGGAATAAGTAAATAAATTTTAAAAAAATGAAAAATTACGTTTTTTTATTTTTGTAAGTCATAGATGTTTAATTTCAAATTTACAGTTAATATAAATATTTAATAGAAAAAATAATTTCTTAATATAGAATCATGTATTAATATTATATTTTATTGTGATTATAAGATAATTTTAAATGTCCTTAATTAATTTTTTAATATTTCATAAAAACAATTAGAATATTAAAATTAGTATTTTTTGAGTAAATTATGATTTTATTTAAAAATTAGATTTATAATATTTGTAAAATACATTTCATAAAATATAATTTTTTTTGAATTATAATCATTTAAAAATATTTATGTTGAATATTTTGGATTTTTCTAAAATTAATGATTTTTTGGAGAATAGAAAAATATAGTAGTTTTCCATATTTATAAAATAAATGAATTTTTAAGTCATTAATGATGTATGGATTATGTAAACCCATAATCTCGAAATAACCTTTATTGTTTTAATATACTTATTGATAATTCTCAAATTATTCATAGTCTTGAACAAAAATAATAAACAAATGAATATAATTTTAAAAAACACTCCACTCCTCCCACTATAAATATCACCATCCCCACCTCTTATTCTCACACGTCCAAATCCATGAATCTTGTTTATATTCTACCCATTTCCTATAAAAAAACTACCCCCCACGTTATGATCCTTTTGGTCTCAGCAAAATATAATTTCCATGTTCCTTAAAGAAGTTCTCCAAGAGAATAATTGAAGAGGAAAAAGCTTTTTCATTCTCATTCAATTTCAGTCAATTTATTTTCTTCTTATTATATCATTAAAAATTCAGTCCAAAAACTCATGATAAATCAATTATATTATATATACTATAATTTTATTATATTAATAGAATTTCCATCATCAAACCCCTTCCCTTTCCCATTTTATTATAAAAATGAAAACACTGTATGTGATGTACCGATTTACCGCCATCATCGATGATGCGACTTCATTTTACATTACCAATATAAATGACAGTTATAAAATAAATATTATGGTCAGAAAATATTTTATAATTCAAATTATAAGTTATATAGTAATCTGGATTTGGTATATATTACTGATATAAAATAATAAGTCAAAACTAGTTAGCGATGATTGGAAAACTGCCAAAATTATATAAACGATTATCATTAATGATCAATCTAATGAATCAACATCATGTATGAAAATAAAATAATATATAAGAACATTATATATTATTTTTTTCATTAATATCATATAATTTCAATTCTGGTGAATTATTTCCAATTTACCTGTTCTTCCATATACATGTAAAAGATCATGATACTGAGGAAAAGAACACTCTCAAATTATAAAACTGAATCAATTAGATCCCCAAAAGTCCATGAGTGAAATTAATGAAATTATAAAACATAACAAGCATGATGAACCTGATTTTAATTAATTTATTAATGAATCAAATTTAATTTTATAGGACATTAAGAATAATTTCATAACACTTTCAAATAGAAGGTAAGGGTTTCTTCCCGAACATACATTTTCATTTGGTTTATAATTTGTTGTCATTTACACCAATTTAATTATTCACCCTTTATATATTAAAATCTTAAATTCAAATTATATATTCCAAAATATTTTATCCAGATCAATTTATATTTCATTGATGGTGAAATACATATTTTATATGTTTTCTTTTTCAATTCATCCTGATAAGCAGGCATTATTCAAGGGAACTTCTCGATTTACTACCAATTTTCAAGTACCATCCCTATAATGTTTTAATATACCATTATTTTTAAATATTAAATATTTTTTCCTGAAAAAATATATTCATTTATTTTTTTCTTATTTGAATACAAATGATTTTTCCAAAAGAACTATTATCTACAATGTAAAAAAGGGAAATTCTCTCAAGAATTCCCCGTTGATTTTTTCAGAATATTTTCACCTATTTAAAAATTTATGTTGATAATTATACATTATTGAGTTGGTCCTATAATGATAATAATTTACCATATTTCATTAATTTTTTTTTGATTAGTTTGACTGTGGATGTGCTACTTTGATACTATTCACCATATTAATCAGAGTAGTTAGTGATTTTGTTAACTAATTGTGGATAGATATTTAAATTTCATATGTATATGTTTTTTTATTTAACACAATTAATATGAGTAATGAATCGGACATAGTAAATTATGGGTGCGGATCCCTATGTCCCCTCAATTTATCAGTAGGTCTCATTAGAAAAAAAAGAATTTAGTCGGTGCCTTAACATTTTATTTTCTTATGCATTGACTGAGGCCTCAATGGTTTGTTTATGATGTCCAAAATTATGAATTAACTCATTATGATATTTTTAATTGATAATCCATGAAATTATTTGATGAGTATAATATACATTTTTATGCTTCATTCTCATGTGATTATTTATACGGAATTATTTATTCAACTTTTATTAATGCCATATTATTTTCTATATTATGTTTTATTCGCATGGGTTTTTATTCATTCACCATGAAATATTTCTTATATTAGCTTCTAATGTATTACTTAACCTTACTGAGTATTTGAAATAACCACATTCTAGTGTTTTATTTTTCCACAGGATGTAAGGATGTATATTATGAATGAATTATAGGGATAATCTCAGAGTTTATGGGTGTTCCCAATAAAGTTTCTATGATGTCTTTTCATTCATGTTGTAATGTAAAAATTATATATGTATCTGAATTTCAAAATCGACTAAACTATTTGGTCCTTTGGGATTTAATCTCTTCTTCATATTATCAATGAAAACAAGGAAGGAATCGGCTCTAAGATACTAGTTTTGAGGTCTTTATTTAATACCCATATGGTAGTCTCTAAAAAGAGATTCAATAACCCAAGGAGGGGTAAAATTATGGCTGCATAGTAACCAAAAGACAAAAATTAATATGAAATGATTTTTGGGGCGGGCGATATAGGGTAACAAAGAATTGGTTTGTGCAATGTGGTGTCACAATGATATAATGTTTTCAATTTTGATCACTAAATCGATATGTATTTTTACAGATTATTATTAGAGATTTGATGGAGGTATATCAGGGTGTGTATTTTCCCAATGATTTTTTTAACATTGTTGGTGTAATTCAAGTATCATGATTTACGTGTATTTTTTTACTCCATGATTCATATTGAATTATATCAAACATTTTCCATTGTTTATTAATGACAGAAAAGGGGGTTTTACACATTAAAATATATTTCCCCATTTATTATTATGCTATATGGTTTTAAACCTTGTTTATATTTGAAATTCACACAATTATTGTTTTCACAAGTTTGTTTTATTCTAGATTGATCCGCTCTCAACCCATCATCTGGTATCATAGAAAGTTATTTGTTTTTCTTGCTGATTAAATATGGTTGATTCGCAACATGGGATTTCTTCCTATGTATTGAAATATTTAACAAGAAAAATAATTTTTATCATTGAAAAAAGGGAGTAAATAATCTTTTAATTTGTGAGAAAATATAGAACATATTGTATAAAAATTTAAATAAACTAGAGAAGATGAGCGATGGTGATGGGGTGGATATGAGAGAGTTAGAGAAAATCATGATTAAGATGTATTTGGGTGATAACACACTATGGGAATTGATGAACATGGACGATCTGATGGAGATCTAGAAGAAGATTAATATCAGGTATAAATAAAAATCCTTCAAATTTCATTGATATCGGAAAAATGGTTGTATCGTTTGAAAATTATAGAAAATGGAGATTTAGGTATCCATTGGGACTTGTTTGCTAAACTTATGATAAGCCTTTATTCTATTATAGTCATGACCAATGGTTAAGGAAATGTGGAAGCTATTGAAATGGAATAAGAATACAAACCATTTCTTCTATTGGGTTCATTGCCTGCATAATGTGATATTCTTGTCACCAAATTGTTATTCTGGAAAGACATATAGAAGTTGGATGATCTGATTTCATCATTGTTGAATAGGGAGACTCAAAAAAAGACCAATTATTTTAAATCAACAGGTAGTTATGGTATTATGGTTGTGAAAAATGTGTACTATAATCATAGAGGCTAGTCGAAGACTACGATAAAAGTCCCATGATTATTTTGTGGCATAAAGGTTCATTTTATGTGAATATGATATGAATTGTAAAATCTTAAGGAAGAACATAAGTCCCATTACACCAATTTTGAAGATACCAAAAAATGTATAATGCATGGTGGAGGTGATTTACTTGTACATGGAATTTATTTTCATAGTTCATATTTTTACACCAAATGGGTGGTTGATTCGGTAGCATTGAGCCATATTACACTAAATAGGGATTTATTTTCATTGTACAAAGAAGGGGACTTTGGTAAATTGAAGAAGTGAAATATAGATTTTGTTGATTCCATTGTTGTTGAAGATATTTTTATCACAATGATTGCAGGTTTGATGATGGTATTGATGGATGTGTGGAATATTCTAGTTATACATCGTAATTTCATATCATATATTTCACATGATAATGATAAATTCAAGAGTTCATTTAGCAGTGGAAGATGGATCATTTATAGAATATAGATTGTTTATGTGAAAGGTATAATGGATGAAACCCATTATATGACATATGTAAAGACCTACTGGGATGTGAGGAAACATGTTTCATAGAGGACATAGTAATATTTGTTGAGATATGATCATTGTGTAAGAGTCGTATATCATGGACCCTGATGCAGAAGTATTAGAAGCCAAATAATTTCAGGTCATGTTTCTAATGTATTACAGTTAATTATTTTATTTCATAGAGCTCCATTAGTGAATAAAAAAAATAAGATAAATGATCAGGGTGATGCACTAAGAGTTTGAGACTACTCAGAGGATGTTGAGAATAAGGAGCAGTTAATTCCTATAGGTGCTCAATTTTATATGGAAATCACAATCATGGGGGAGATTGATATATTTGATTCTAGTATTGTACATGAATACACATGTATAAAGAATATTTAGTCATTTATATTTATTTTTCAATGCGATATTTCAGGTTTCCATCAAACGTGATAAAGAAGTATGTCATATTTTCTATAGAGGATAATTTTAGGTGGGATACCAATCAGTTTTCATTCCAACATAGTATGTTGAATGTGTTACCCTTCATTGGTGGGATTAAGGGGGGGGGGGGATTTTTGGGGTTAATACTGAACACCATTCTTTTTGTTTGAATATTATTTTTTAAAATTAATGGTTTCTACTTTGTCGAATTCATATCTACAAACCATGATTTTTATTGAAATGTTTCTTTTATATTTTTTAGTGATTCAGAGAGTAGATGAACGTGGTGGTGTATAAAATAAGTAGGTAGTGACTATATGAGGGAGGAAATTTGTGGTATGGAAAAACCCAAGTATAGAAATAAGTGGTAAATGTATTCTTGTGTGGGTGGTAGTAGTAAGTTGAAAATTGGGTTGTGAAACAAGGTGTTGTAATAATGCCACATGTTCTGTTTTGATTCCTAAATGGTTACATATTTTCATGGAATATTATTAAAGGAATGGTGAAGGAATATTCGAGGGTTTATTATGAAATTGTTTTGTCTAATATGTTTTTTCAATTCATATCTTGGACTTTACATAGATTTTGGTACTCTCAGATTCATAGTATATTTTCTCATTGTGTCCCCATGGTTTTTTAATCCTCCACATGTAGCGGTTTTCCATGTTAAAATATGTGTCCCCATTTATTATTCTTCTATTTTTGTTTATTCTTCATTTATGTGTGACTATCTCATAAATATTATTTCTGAAACTATGTTTTACTCTATTATGATTATTTTTTGATCTAATACCAACTCACCTAAAATCCCCATAGGCCAAACATGTGATTTTAGGGATCAAATATAATCAAAATGGATTAAAAATAACCTAAAGAACCACCTATTGTCTCTTGGGGTTTTGAGATAATATAAAGGTTATAAGAGACCAGAGGATGTTGATATATCAATAGGCATATTTCAAGATGTAGATTCACTGTGTGAATGGGTCATTCAAATCATTAATTCCATGAGTTTTATGAAATTTGGAAAAATGTGTCACCTCGGTCCAAAAAAATAGATTAATTGACATTAATAGATTCATGTTCACATCATTATTTTTCACGAAAAAATAATCACAGTTGACACTCAACTATTTCATGTTGTGAACTGGTGTCTCATGTCTTCATTTAGTTCCTACAAATTTCCCTCATATGGACTTGAATTCTTATTGAGTCCATGAACTCAACTCTGATATTGTGAACTGATATTCAAATCACGTGGTTCTCCATGTTCTATATTCTATCTACTTAAATCAATTTATCCAATTCGAGGATTTTTTCAGGCAATGTAGAATATAGAATCATTAAATAAATATGACAGAAGGATCAAGGATTTTATGCCCGAGAACTATCATATAAGTAATGATATTTAAATATGAGAACATTTAGTCACAGAATACTATTAATCAAACCATATGATGATATTTATTCAAAATTTCTCACATCTGTTAATGGAAAAATCATAATTTTGTCCTCCCTTCCATGAGGCACAATGAAATGTCTTTTTTACATGAAGTCATTATATTGAATCTAGGACAACCATCCTTTACTATTATAGAGGAATGATGGGATCAAAATTTCTATCCAACAGGGATTCATATTGTGAATTTACATAACAAGTTCTATAAAAAGAAAAAATAAATTATCGATGATAATGAAAAGGAAATATAAAAATATATATGTTGAATATTTTCTTGCAATGAGGAATTGAATGTCGTCACATCAGATTCAGGTCCGTCAAATAAAGTTTAGAAAAACACAATATATTATATTAAGGATTAACCAATTTATGTTGTAGCTGGTATATTCATATTAACGCCCACCTGAAGACCCTTCTAGGAATCAATAATCTGTGTTTCCACTGATGTTCCATCAAGGAGTAAAGGAAATGACTGTCATTATGATGATTATTCTCCTTGAAGTAGAGAGGTCAAATCGATTAATATGATTTTTTTAAAATTTCAATAAATAAATAAATAGACATTACATATTTGATAAGTTAAGTAAAAAGTTACCTCCAGGTTATGAATACAAATTACGTAAAAATTACATTACTTTTTTATGAATTTGTATTTCAGTAGGATAAAAAATACAAAATATAAATGTCTTATAGAGGCATTAGAAATAATTTATTTATATTCATGAAAACCTCCTGTATGTGATCTAGAAAAACCATGATCAACATGTCCCTCATTTACATAGACATTGGAATGGGTTACTGGGGAATTTTTTACACCATTAGAATCATTTATTAGGGACATGATATTTAATAGAATGTCTCATGAATACTATATAGGTAAAATAGATAATTAATGATTTGAATAGAACCTATGAAAAAATAAAATTCCCTAGTGGGTTCTTTATTCATTCGTCTTCCTTATAGAATTTTTGATCACTTTCATCCCCCACCAATTGACACCAACCCCATTAATTGTGATACTCAAATGTTTTAGAAGGAAATATTCATTAGTGAATTAATAAAAAACATTCATGTCATTGATGCAGTCCTCTATTTTTTGGGGTTTATTTTTTAAGAGATTGTTGTGGTGGAGGGAGGTGACTTGAAAAAAATTATCAAAATGATCTCCATCTAAAAAATGGTGTTCTAAATATCCTTGGTTGATATGTTTTCCTTCCTTTTGTTTTAATCCCTCTATATTTATAGGAATTTGGAATTTGTAGGTATTGAGGGAAGGGTAGTTATTATAAAACTAGAGGGTGGAACAAAAATATTCAATAATAGTATTTTTGACATTTTAGATGATGTTTTCACTATGGAAGAAAATATATCCTTATAGATATATATATTTTTGTAGGCTAGTGAGAAACCACTTTTGTGTGTCTAATTGTCTCTATAAAATTTCAAGGTTCCTCTTTGTCAAACATTGAAAGAGGAACATTGAACTGGTGATCCAAATATTCCAATTTATTATTAGTGTATGATTGAATCGAATCCTAAGCATAATCAATATCTAAACCAATGATAGAATCAAGACATGGTAAGGTTACTTGAATTCCAACTTCCTATGAAACTGTTTTATCCAAAACAGGAGTACTTCTACATTAATTTTCGTAGAATATACACTTAAAGGATTGGTGTGTAATTTTTTATGCAATTGGAACACTTTCCAAAACTATATGGGGTGTACACTTCCAATATTACCTTACCATCTATTTTGTTTCCAAAAATCCCTCTTGAAGAGATATTATGTTTCTATATGCTTTAGGTATCCTAAATAATTTTTAGTGATATTATTACATGGATTTATATATGTTCTATATAAAAACATATCATATATAAAAATCTAATTCTTGATATCTATATTCCATTAAATGTGTGGCTGGAAACTACTAATACTCTACAAGTAATGCATGAAATGGGTGCTAGGAAATTACATGGTATTGATGAATTCATGTCAACCCATAACTGTAATACCTATAGATTTTACAATATATTTATATTTAATATATTATATGTGTCTGATATCTTATGATACATGTGTTGCATAGGTTAACCAAACTATGATATTGTATGGAAATATTATTTAAACATGGATAGTATGGACTTGAAATTTGTTTCAAAAGTATGAAAATGAATAAAAATATTATCAAATATTTGTATAATCTTTTTATATAACAAAACAAAAAATAAACCATGCATTTACTATCAATTATTTGGAAATAAAAATAAAATATTTTGAAGGTAAAATAGATATTTTCCATAAAACCATTTCATTGTGTGGGATATATTTTTATCATAATATATTAAATTAATCAATATTTATCAATTATTATTGTTAAATAATCACATTAAATATAATATTTAATGAATTAAAATTCATTTAGTTCTGTTTATTATACAATTACTAAGAATAAATTCATTTTATGCTTTGAATGGTTTTCTTTTCAAAAATGTGTTTTTTTTGTTTTCTAAACATGAATATTATAATTATTTTATTCCACTTCTATAAATTTCATTTAAAAAATGATATCTATTATTAGACCATAATTTCATAATATCCTTATGTAGAATGTCTCAGATATTTCATAAAATATTTATTTTTATGTGAAGAGTTAACAATACAAATTTTCTCATAACACTTATTTTTTACTTTAAATCAAACTATTTAGTAGTTCCATTATATTATTGATTTGGTAATAAAGTGGAAAAAGACTCCATTAATTATATTTAATTTAAATAATTACAAAATAATTTTTATAATATTTTAATTGTTTATTTACTCAATTTTAGGCTTAAAACATATTTTCCACAAAATTGTTTTTCTATTATTTTTAACCATCTAAATTAAATTTCGTTTATAAAACATCATGAAATTGAATCATGAAAAATTTATTTTATATTTGAGTTAATTGGTTAAAATTTGGAAAACATATCTTTTTTTATTTTTGTTCATTATGAATAATAACCTTGGTTAAAATATTGTATATACAGTATGGGTTAAATGGGTAAAACATGGTTAAAACATTGCGACCAGGACTAAAATTATCCCTAAAATTGTTTTTATTTTCTTTTATGAGTGTTTTTAAATTATATACAGATATTATTGATAAATTTGGAAGTATTTTTTCACCTTCCTTTGATTATATTTTTTATATTATTTTATGATAAAGATAATTTTATAAATACAAATCACTTAAATTTAATTTCACATAATTTTTCTCACTGGAATAAAAAGATGGTATGGATGAATATAAAAGATTATTTTCAAAATAAATCAGTTTTCATGATGTTAATTTAAATTTTTTTGATTTTATAATTTCCTTAAATTATGATGCAATGTTGACCCAAATATTGCTAATGATGTTGAAAAATCAAAGTAAATGATTTTAAAAACAATAAAGGTAATATTTCTGGATGAATTTGAGTTTTAATTAAATATTTGGGGTAATAATATTCAATAATTTATTATTAGATTTTTTAATCAAATTAAGTTGTTTCTATTCATTCTATAATGTTTGATTTTGTAAATATTCAAAAAATGACAATAATTATAATTTTTTTAATATAATTTTTTATTAAATGATTTAAAAATAAAAAATATTGAATGTGGATGAGTGGAATTGTAAATGGTATAAAATTCCATCCATGGACCATTTTCTAGTGAATCTCCATCATAGATGTAAATTTATAAGCATTAAATATTTTCATACATGGACCATTTTTTAGTAAATCTCCAACTTAGAAGTAAATTTATAACCATTAAATATTAAGGAAGTTTTTACCATGACTAATCATAAAAAGGGTTAAGGAGGGAGTAAATAAATAATATGGGTTAAGATTAAATTTAGACCAATAAATATTATATTATTTGAATGGACTTTTATATTTTCCTATACTATATTAAAAATTATGGACATTTGGTGAAATTTAAACGATAATGTAATTTAGTATATTTTAAAGTTCATATAAATTACAAGTGTGTCCCTTCCCCTTATTATAAAAGGAAACATTTATTATATTTTTCAAAATTCAGGAGTAACTTATATCAATAAAACCCTGAAAATATATCTAATTACCACCATATATATATTATTTAGTTTCAGGTATTCTTAAAATAACAACCCAAATTTCATTAAGGGGGATTCAAAGGATGATTCTCAAAGAAGATGTATAACTCTTAACCAAGTTCAATCATCTTATTTCATAATTTATCTACCTAAATCATATCAAGTACATGGTAATATAAAATCATATGATTCATAAATATAATTATATATGCTAGAGAAGAAATTTTATTAACCTCACTTTCCATCAAATGAAAAATTGAAGAATCATTCTTGTGTACACATGGACTACAACCTGAACATAATGATGTATTTCATTTTTCATCAACAACATTCATGTATAGTTATTATAAATGATATAATTTTTATATATTTTGTTTATAATATAATTTTTATTCTAAAATTAAATTATATAATATATATTTTATGAACCATCAAATAGAAAATGAATGTATCGCTTGTGCAAACATATGGACTACCGTCTACACATAGTGATGAGTTTCATTTTCCAAAACCACCAAACATGGATGAACATAGTATTTTATTTAATGAAAGAAATTATATTTAATATTTCTTTACGATCCTTTAATTGGATAAAATATGATCAATACGCATGAAAAAAACTACCAAACCAAAACATAAATGCAAAATAAAATACATAACACCCATATAGATTGATTTTAAAAAATAATTTTTAATAAAATGGTGTTTAAATGATATATGTGGATAATAAATTATATTATAAGTATTTATATGACCCTATTATTTGTTAAATGTAAATATAAATTTATAATAGTTTAGGTTATCTGACTTATGAATCAGATCAGGATTAACATAAGTGTTTCTAATCCCACTTTTATTTCTATGAGACAAATTTCATATTCACCACTTGTTTCATTAATGGGGTGTATATATTTCTACTTTCATATTTTATATAAGGAATCTATTTATATTCACTGTGTCTAATGTTTCAATTTATATTTTTTTTCATGGAGTTGAGAATTCAATGGTTAACAAAGCGGTAAGTTTTCTATGTTAAAATCTCACTTTTTATAGATATTGATTATGCATAAATTATTAATGTTGTATTTATGTGATGTATCTCCAAAAATTCATATAATCTTTATTATAAAATTTTTATTTCTACAGATTATAATTTTTTTCTTTTCTTTTTCCTCTCTCTAATTACTAAAAATATTTCATTAATATTTTTATGGAAAACCAACATTGTTTTTATTTATTAGATCACGATTCTTCATATTATAGGAATTTATTTTCATTAAAAATGTTTTCTTGAATGTTGTCAATATTTTCAAAAGGAAAATAAAATCCATTTTACATGTGTTTTATTTTATATAAAATGTTTAAAAGGATTTTTATTGTTGTTTTATGAATGATTTAATGTTTACCATAGGTGTGAATACAATCCTTTTTAACTTATAGCACAAAAATAAATTTTCCCACTATCATGGACACTCTTTGATTAGATGCTTACATTATGAGTTTAGATGGTTCTTTTTAGAAATTTTTTTTTATTATTATAGAAATTTTTATATTTTGAATAAGTGATTTCAAAATGAGAAAATATTTTCCCCAAGAAATGTTCGAGTGATCTTTTATTGGTATTTTTATTTATAAAAACATACATGTTTATTTATTATGATTCACTAAGTATTTGTTATAATAATACATTCTATATGATTTATATATATGTTTTATGATTATAATATTTAAATATTTATTAAACATGTATTATTTTCTATATGTTATGCTATGTTGGAATGAAATATGTTTTTTATGATCCTATAACATTATTATAAAAATATTATGATTATGTGAAAAGTGGGTTTGTTACATCTCTCAAATGAGTCACATATTGTTTAATTTTTATAACGCAAAGGGTATATGGGAGGTTATCCTATGACCAAAAGAGGATATAGGATAGGTTGTTCCAAGCATGTAGAGGGTACATGGGTGGTTCACTTATGCTCAACATTTGATGAATGTTGTAGTATATATACTTCAAAAATTATTTCTACTATTTGGATTATTCCACTCTTTTTTTGGATGGTTCTTATGCTAAAGTCTTATTTTCATGACTCTGGATCTTATATTATATAATGGTTACAGTCTTATAAAATGCCAAATATTTATTCAACGACTTAGGATTTTGATCTATGAATTGATGAGTATGATTTCCTAATGTTAAAATCAAGATATCATCTACTTATAATCACTAAATATTATTAACTATTATCTATCATATTGTCCATTAATGAGTGTATAATCTCACCCATTCAAATGATTCAATTTTTCTAGGTTATTTCTAAGGATATTAAGTACATTTTGTGGGGAAAATGTTTTGTTTGACATTGAAGAATTTTCCTGGAATAATAACATAGTTGTATTATGAGTTAAATTATCACACAAAGACATGGGTATTTCTATTTAAGATTTTATCCAAAATATCAAAAACACTAATCCTAAAAAGCTATTGGGGGATATAATGGGATTAATATATCTATTGTTGTTATAATGGAAAAATTTGTTTATTATTATTTCTATTAGATAAAATATCTATAGAATATTCATTTTTTGCACTGAATCCATGTTTATAGGTTTGGGGTCGTCTTAGTTGGTATCAAATATGGGATTAAATTACATTAGAGGTTATGAAATTATTATACAATGATAATTAATGAGTTATGGACCCCATTATGGCCTAATGTTTTTATGGATTATCATAAGTATAAAGGCATAGATACCCTTTTGAGGTTTTACATTATGGAATTTTAATGTGATTGATGATATTTTGGTATAGGATTTATATGTTTTAGTACATCATTAATGTATATGTAACACTTAGTTTTAATAAGTTATTTTGTTAGAAGTTATTTCAATAGAATTTTATTGGTAACCTATGTTGATAGAAACTCATAACCTATATGGTTGATACATTATATGATGATTAGTTCATTATGATTATTGGGAATAAAAAATTTACCATATTTTTAGAATATTTGGGATAGAAACGTTTTTTATGACTGAGTGATTAATGTTTTTTAGGAAGTTTTGTATACAATGACTTTTACATAATTAAGGCTAACATAATATTATTTTATAATATTGAATTTTATTTTAGGAAGAAGAATTGAGATTACTTGTAGAATAAATTATGATTCTTTCTTTATTTTATGGTGATTCAATTTATTTTGTGATAATATTAATTATACACAATTTAATTAAATACAAAATAATTAGAAACATATTTTATTTTAGATTAAGTTCATTTTAGATATTAAAAAAATATTTCTAAATTTTTTTCCAATTTCTTTTAAAAATATATGTTAAAATTCATTTATGGAACTTATAGAAATTAAATCTAGAAAAAGGAATTACATATATTGAATTAGGAGGTTCCAATTTGGTAAATAAACTACTAGAAAAATGTTTAATTGTTATACGTTACTTGCAATGGGGACGATACCCATTACAAATCATACCGTAGAAATACTTATTTATTATAAGAAATGTTTTCAATTATAAATAATTTCTATTTGTGATAGAAAATATAACCTGTCCCAAATAATTTCTAATATCATTTATGTCATTCCACCAGAAACATTATTTGCGATTGATAATAGCGATGAATTGTTATAAAATTCACTCTTATCCATCATAGTAGGACAATTACCAATGTATAATAATATCTTCTGCCAAAGGACCATGAAAATTCCCTTTAGTGGTGGAATAAAATCTATTTATAATAACCCATTATAAATAAAAAATTATTAAAAACATGCAGTCTACTTTCTCCTCCCTTGATCTCCCTTTCTCCCCTTTGAACATTTTTCCATCACGCAACCCTCAGACACCCCACAAATAATCCACCACACCCAATTTCTAATAGATTTGAGTTCTAAAAGCCTGGGTATAGAATCAACTTCTCTTATATTTTGTTCATTTTGGAATTTCACATTCAATCTTGTAGAAATTAGTTATGTAAAACCACAGGTCATAATATTTACCCAATTTTATGGTTTATTTGGTATTTTTGGATATTTTTTTTATTTACCTATTCGGGTGTCTATATACTTCGCATGAGCTCATTTCAATTGAATTGAGGTATTTTTTGAATTACTTGACCTTCAAATTTAATTTATTTCTTATATGGTATTTAGGGTTACAACAAGTTTATTATTTTATGTTATTATTGTAATTATTTATACAAATTTTTGATATTGATAGATTTAATTCTTCAATTGTATTCATTGCTTATGGTGATATAATTTTTTATCAATGTTGATAATGCCTGGATTGTGTTTATAATATTAAACCATGTTTTATTGTTATATTTTTATTTTTTTTTATTTATCTACTAATATGAATGTTGTTTTTTATACATTTGGATATATATGTACATTAACACGTGAATATATTTATTTACATCTGAAAAACATGTATGTTATATATATATATATGAATATATGTATTTATTTATTTATGTATAGATCTGTTATGTATATTTCATTAAAAACATGTAAAAATATATTTTATTAATATATTTTTGATATATAAGTGATGTAATATATATATATTACTTTAGACATGTAATTATTTATATTTCTTTTAAAAAACATGTATTGTATTTTTTGTATAAATATATATATATCTATGACTGCGTGTGTGTAGATTTGAAATGAATATTTGTTAAAAAAACATGTAACAAAATATTCGAGGTATATATATTAGATTAGGTAATATTGTAATATATATATATATATATGATGATATACATAAATTAATATTTTAATAAAGCATGTAAGGTGTTTAATATATGTATATATATATATGTGTGTGTATATTTGATTAAAAAACATGTACAAATGTATTTGATGTTTATATATTTGATTAATAAATTACGTAATACAAATATAACATATAAAATAAAAATGAAACAAGTGTTTTAAAAAAGGACTAAAAAATCAATTTAATGAAAAAAATTAATGAATCATTTTTATGATATTTTTTATATAAAATTGTATAAAATATGTTTAAGTAAAAAATTTAAAATTTAAAATATGAAATATTTAATAAAAACATAGTTATTAATAAATTGTAATTTTTTTATAATTCCTTGTAAAAATATACATAATACTAACAATTATTAAAAAGTCACAATAACATGTAATTAGTAAAAAATTACCAAAAATTTATATAATTCATAATAATCATTAAATAATTTTTAATGAATATTAATTAATTAGTAAATATTTGTAATAATTAATAAATGTTATTATTCATTACTGAATATGATTAATATTTTTTAAATTTGAGATAATTATGATAATTGTTAACAAACTATAAAGGAAAATATAATAAATAACATTAATTATAAAAAAGAAGTAATATTTTTTTAAACAAGGTTATAATTAATTAATAATTATTATTATATAATAAGTAGTTGTATTAATTTTTAAACATTTAAAAAATGTATGTAATAATTACTTAAAATTTTGTAATATCCTGTAAAAAAGTTAAAATATTAATAAAAACTTTTACCAATTCATAATAACTTCTATAGATGTAGAATTAATTGAAATAATTTGTAAAATTTATTTAATTATTTATAATAATTACTTAATATTTTTAATAAATATTAAATATTAGTTTTAATTATTAAATATTGGTAATATTTTTTAAATATTAGTAAATTTTGAAAATTTATAAAAAAATAAAAAATAAACATGCAACACTAAGTAGACATTATTAAAATATAATAAATAATTTTAATTAGTCACAATCACTCATAATTTTTCTTAAATTTGTTGTTTTATAGAAAACTATAGACTCAAAAAGTATATAACAATTTCTATTATGCGATCGTGATTTAAAAATCATCAAAAACCCAAACAGATCTGTTATAAATCTTGACTACCTTAAGCTTGTAAAAGCATTTATATCATTTTTATAATGCAATTCCAATTTTTTTAGAAGGTATAATTAAACGACAATGTTATAAATATTATTTTAGAATATTTGAAACCATTGACAATGATGGAAATCATCTACTAAATTTTTGTTTTTAAAAAGATAATATAATTAAGAATCAACATGGTGAAAAAAATTAATAGAAAATACATTTTTTCCAGATTAATAAATATAGAATTTTCTATAGGATGCTATTAGCCCATATATTCAGGAATCAAAAACTCATAATAAGATTCCAAATGTTGAATATTAATTTATCAAATGATAAAATTCATTGAATGTTAATGAGGATTCATTCTATCTAGAATGCCATATTAGAAAATTTAAAGTTGTTACATTATTAATGGATATTAAATAAAATTATGTAATGAAAAATAGTTACTTCTATAAAATATTTACATTGGATGAATATTTGTTTCCTAACAAAAAAAATTATCCTCGTGTTTATATAAACGTAATTGGATGGTCCATAATTTGGGTGTTAGATATTTAATAATCAATTCATGATTGAATGACTACATCTTATATTTTTGTGATTATAGACCATTATTTATTTTTCCAACATGCGGATAACAGAGGTATAATAAGGAATTTATAGATTTACATTGAAACATTCATCGTTTTTTCCAATTACACCATGTTTACCGTGTTTATTTATATCTAGAAACACAATTTCAATGTTGACAAGGCATTAATCAAAACTTTCCATTATTAAAATATTAAATCATCAATATCATAATGATTCATGGAAACACATTGATCACAATAAATTTATTTTTCATCAGATCATGAAAATATATATTAGAGTCTTTTAATTGCTCAATTTTGTCCATTTGTTCCTTCAACAGTCAAATATTGTTATTGGCATATTTTTGTTACTTCCTAGAACATACCTCCTTGGTGGCTGATGAAGGAACCATATATATATATATATATTTATTAGTTTTAATTTTAGGTAATCCAAATAATAATATCGATGTTTATTTAAATTAATTAATTGATGAGTTAATTTCATTATGGATCAACGATTTTACAATATTATATACAGTTACATATCATAACTATAGAATGAAAGATTCATTAATGTGGGTGATCTATTACATTTTGGAATATGGTATATTATTTGGATGGGAAACACATGGTCTATAATATATTTCATACTACATGGATAAGAAAAATAATCTATTTTTGGAATTAGGAGAAATACTATATATTTTGACTTCCATCCTAGATTTCTTCCTACAGATAACCCATTTTGATGGAATAGAAATATGTTTAAAAAAGGTAGAACTAAAACGGATGAACATCCAACAATTCTCCAAGGTATTCAATTAAATTATATTATCTCTACATTAAATCAGGATTCATTTGGTCTAAACATAAATGAAATAAAATAAATGGTTTTATGAGAGATCATAATTGAATAAAATAAATTTTTTTAAGGAACTTTCATATTTGTTTGATTTGTTTGTTCATCACCTATCGGATTTATTTTATAGTGAGAAGATTTTTTTGATAACATATTTCTACCATATTGTACACACCTAGTAATAACAAAGATAATGTAAAGGATTAGTTAGACATTGCCATGATTTTCAGATGTCCCGAACATGAATTATTTGGTGATGAAGGATTACACAACATAATGAAGCCATAAGTATCTTACACAAATTCTACAGAAAATAATTTATTATTATGTCAATGGATAAGATATTTTTTTTAACATATTGATATTCCCTTATATTTCCTCATTGTGTAAAAAATAAACATATTAATGAGTTAGAACGTCATGAAAACCATGTTATAATGGAAATATTACTACCTTTTGGTCCCAAAGGGCAATTGAATAATTCGATCTGGGTTATTTTGACCAAAATATTATTATTTTTATGATATTTCTATGGTAACATCATATTAAGACGCATTTAGTATGTTAGAAGAATGTTTTGTTTTAATTTTATGTAAATTGGATAAAATATTCCTATTAACCATCTTGGACTCAGTTGACCATTTAATATTGCATTATCTATAAGAAGATAATTATATATGGCTTGTAATATTATGATGGATGTACTCGTAAGTGATATATGTGAAAAATATAAAATAAAGTACATAACAAAGCATCAAGTGATAATTCAATTTCAAAATCATACATACGAGAGAAAATATCGAATTTTAAATCATATTATATTCAATTAAAATATCCTTCAAAACCTAATCTCGTGGGTTTCAGTGAGGAAAATGATGATGATTCCATGAACCATTAATTTTACGTTTTTAGTCATCTCATTATTATATTTTTTATATTTATAGATGGGTTTTAGATGAATAACTACATAGATCTCACACACACATTTTCTTTAATTATAATGAAATGATTATATTTGTAAAGTAAATAATTAATTTTATTGTTGTTTTTAGTTTTTAAAAATAGTTACAAATTTTAAAATTATATTTTTTAGACTATATAATGAAAATATGTGATTTTTTTTATAAATTTACACCTCATTCTCTTGAAGAAAGACATCAAGAATTTTTTTTATTCGATTCAATGACTCTAATGTTAAGTTGTTTATGAAAGAACATTAAATCAATTTTATAATTTTTTTATTAATAATTTTAATTATTTTCATGAATGCAAACTTGAAATAAAAAATTGATTTTTAATTATGTGTGCTCAAAAACCCTCCATCAGAGTTAGTAAAATATTATAAAGGGTAAGTGGTTAAGGGATTTTGATTCAATATATGCATATATTTTGAATTAATAAAATAAATTAATAGTGATGTTTTTTTAAATGATTTCATTGTAAATAAATTGAAGTTGAATTTTTGGTATGTGGGAGGAAATAATTGAGTTATGTCATTTGGGTCCAAATTATGTAACAATATTTAAATTCTATTGGTTTGATATAGATCGATGATTCTGAGTTTATATATGACATTGACTAGATGAGAATTAATATAATAGTCATAGTTCATTCAAGGAACCATTTATATTGTAACATCAAGAATATCAATTTTATTATTTAAATTTATGGAATGTTTTGAGAGATTTGAGTGACTGGTGATGTGTAATAAAAATAAAATCTCATTACTATCAATTTCATGAAAATTAAAATGATTTTATTTGAGTTGAACATACATAAAATATTCAATAAACAACCCCAAATATAACTCATATATGATGAGATGTAAATATCGTTGATGAAATCCCAGAGTTAAGGGTTGATATTCATAATGTGGATGAATTATTAACAGATGTCAAAACTTAAAGTCTAATGGATGTTGATGATACTGAAGATAAAGATGAATAAATTTACCTTGATGAATATATGGAATAATATAAGGAATGATTTATTATATCAAGGTATTTATTAGGGTATTATATATATATTTTTTGTTAATAATTATTTTTAGATAAAATTAATTATTTAATATTGCATGACCTGATGATCTATTTTCTTCCTTCATTGATTCTAGTAATTATTAGTTTTTTTATTTGATATTTGTATTATAAATTATTTATAGGTAATAATTTAATATTTTTCATGGTATTTATTAGTTTTCTATTATTGATATCCATATTGAAAAATATTTATTGGAATAATTATTATAACATTGAATTTCTTTAAAGGTAATTATTATATTTTGGAATATATTAGATTATTATATTTGATATCTATATGTAAAACTCTTTATAGGTAATATTATTATATGTTGGTATTGATATATTTTTTATATTTTATATCTATATTAACAATATTTTATTGGTATGGTTATTTTATTAATTATTAATGGATATTCTCCTAAAGATCTATTTATTTCTCTTACTCATACCAGAATTCTTGATGATGTGCTCGATTCATTAGATCCATAGGATGTTGGTCCTAATAAGATGGTCTATGAACTATTCTATTAATGATTACATACACAATTTCAAAGAGATTTCCATCTCATTATTTTATTCCTTTTTTATATAGGTATTATCAACTGTATAATTTATTTATGTAATTTTATGATTTTTTATAAATTTTGGTAAAAATATTTTATTTATTTGTTTTTTTTGAAATTATTTTCACATTTAGATATTGGGATGGTTGGTGTGATTATATGACATAATTCTTTTACTCTATGGGTGTCAAGATATCAAGTCCCCATTGGTGTTCAATAGATGATGTTTAGCCACTAGACTGTATGTTATAAGTAATATTTTATATTTTATATTTTTTTAATTGGTTTTATTTTTTTTAATTTTTGTGTATACTTTTTTTCTATCATTCATGATATCCTACGAGAACTTATTTCAATGGAATGAGAGATTTGTGTATGTGAAAATGTTCATTAGTTTTTACAAAACATATCAAATTTATCCATGGTTAGATATTCTCTTACTATTTTCGACCAGTCTTATTTCTCCCATTTATCAGACTATTTGTAACACCCCTCCCCTACCTCATTGGCTCGAGGAGGCATTGAGTATTAATTAGCCTTAAGTGACGTTCCCAAGGTGCCAAAGGATGGAAATAAATGTCAAGGGATTCAAGGTCAATTTGTGGAACAATTTTCCCTTAAGACAAAACCAACTAAACAATCCATTAATATCCACTAAATGACACATGTCAATAAAATATTCCCGCATGTATTCCCGAATTACAAAGAGTTGTTCCAAAATACATAGCATGAACAATACAACTAGAAATGTCTACACCACATCAAGGTACAAAGAGGAAACTAAACAATAAAACCCCACTAGCCATGACACCACCACATCTCCACATAATGCTCCAACCTCCACCTAGGAATCACAATGCTCCACTAAAGGAGGGTGATGACTTACCTTTTCCCATGTCACGGTACACGACATCTGCAAGACAAAAAAGTTACAAATAAGGGGTGGGTACTAAAAAACAGTAGGTTTCCTCCAAATGACTTCCCTACACATGCCACTAAGATAAAACCATGATCACATTTATATAAAATAATTTATATAAAATAAATCAAAAGTGAAACCATTTCCATAAGCCAAACACACCCTTACCAATCCATTACACCCAAACCAAGAAACCAAGTCAAATCCAGTTGAACATTCGACAATCCATTTCATCACTCACCTATTAGCACAACAATTTCCAACTTGCAAAGCAATGCACACCAAACAACCAAAGCAACCAAATGGTGGTGCTTCCGTCAAACCCATTCACCCATTCATACATAGTGGAACTTCTCGTCAACTTATCCTTTAATGGTGGCCCTTCCATCCACTATCCACCCCCATTTTTATAGTGGTAATTCTTTCCACTTTCACATAACATTCCAGTTAATCATAACCAAGAATATAACCCACCAATGTCACAACAAAATGAAATCAACCAATTCCATTGCATATCAATCCACTTCAATAAATCACCCATTTATTGAAAACCACTTTCCATTCCCAAAAACATTTCAATAATGCAACCTATTTTTGGAAAACCATTTCCATCAATAATTTTCACAAATCAATCATAGCATCCCATTTTCAAATCTATAATTTACAATCCACAATAATAGAATTTCACCATAAATCCCCCAAAACATCACCCAAGTGATATCCAATCAATTTCACACATCAAACCACAATTAATTTGGGGCATCAGAAATTAATTGTAACCAAAACCATTAGTTATAACCATGTGGAGTCGAGAGAGAAGCCACCAACCTTTAGGGTTCTAGCGAAATCGTCCCACAAGAAACCGCTCTTCAAATCCGGCGAACGCACCACCGAAACCTCTCTAGATCCCCTTACCTAACATCCATAAGCCTTAAAATCCATATCCAAGTCAATAAAAACCCTAGATCTACACACAACGGGTGTAGATATAGAAAACTGAGAGAGAGGGAGATGTAGATTTAGAGGAAACAACAAAGAACCACGAGAGGAGACTTACCCGAGAAGAACTGCCTTCAAATAACAATGAAACCCCTTAAATTTGAATCCAAAACGTGTTGGGGAGCCCCTAGAAACGTGAGAGGAGAAAATTTTGAGTGAGGTTAGGGTGGGAGGAATCTTGGAGAGAAATGAGGAAAGCCCGGGTGAACCCGCATTTTAAAACTATACTTCTATGTGGCTGCACGGTTAGCCCGCACAGTGTGACAAACCGTGTGATAATCGTGCGCAAAATAATACCTCGAGAAGAGGGGTCTGCATGGTTTCCTCGCACGGTTTGGAAAACCATACGTAGGCCATGCAGAGAATACTGTCTCCCCCTACACGGTATCCTAGAGCATCCGCACAGTTTCCCCTAACCGTGCTCAATACATTCTCCACATCCAAAGCATCCAAACTCATTCCAAACCATTCCAAACTCTCCAAAACACATCCCAACTCATCCCATGAATTTTAAACACATTTAAATGAATAAACATATGCCACGTAACTCAAACCGGGGGTACTAAATTCTCCCGACCGTTGGACATTCCATCTCAAAAAGTAGTGAACCTGCCCTTTGCAGAAAAAGATCGGGCCACTACTCGATCATCTCTTTCTCATGCACCCATGTCTCCTCTTGAAACTGACCATGCTACCACAAAACACGAACTAAAACAATGCTTTTACGCCCACAATAATTTATCTTTCCTATCCACAACCTGCACTGGCACGTGCACCAACCAAACATCCGACTCTAGCACAACTTGATCACATAAAATAACATGGTCATGATCTGGCTGATACTTTTTCAAATGCGACACATGAAACACATTATGCACAACACTGATCCTAGTTGAAAAATCCAAATGATAAACCACCTCACCAACCCACTCAATAATATCAAAAGGTCCAATATACCTTGGAGATAACTTTATCTACTTCCCAAACCAACGATGTCCCAACCTAGGAGAGATCCTCATGAAAAAATGATCACTCACCGCGAAGGACAACGACTATCGACGATGATCTTCATATTCTTTTTGAAGACTATGATCCATATCCATTCTCCTTATGGTCATCTTGGTCTTCTCCGTAGTCTCCTGGAAAAGGCCCAGTCCAACCATCAAGGAGTCACCTATTTCCACCCAACATAGTGGAGAACGACACAACCACCCATACAACGCTTCAAACGGAGCCATATGTATGGATGCCTGATAATTGTTATTTTACGAGAACTTAACCACGAACAAGTGCTCCTCCCACAAGCAACCATAATTAATAACAAAAGCTCGCATCATATCATCCAAAGTTTGTATCATCCTCTCGGATTGACCATCCATCTAAGCGTGATACATTGTACTCATGGTCAACATAGTTCTAAGGCCTAGCTGTAAGGAATTATAGAAAAGAGATGTAAACCTCATATCTCAATCAGATACAATCGAAATTGGGGCACCATGCCTTTTTCCACCTCCCGGATATAGAATTTGGACAGATCTTCCACCGTATGAGATTCCCGAATCAGGATGAAATGGACCGACATCATTAGTCGATCCACTATAAACCAAATGGCATCGTGATTTCTGAAAATTCTTGGGAG
The DNA here is from genome assembly GCA_963277665.1 of Viscum album. Classification (NCBI taxonomy): domain Eukaryota; kingdom Viridiplantae; phylum Streptophyta; class Magnoliopsida; order Santalales; family Viscaceae; genus Viscum; species Viscum album. Next base: position 1,539,785,624 of record OY728161.1, on the reverse strand, counting down.
ACCTGTAACAAAATCCATCACTATTTGATCCCACTTCCAAACAAGGATTGGTAAAGTCTGCAACATTCATGCTGGCCTCTAATGCTCTGACTTGACCTGCTGACAAGTCAAGCATCTCGAAACAAAATCAGCCAATCTCTTTTTCATACAAGCCCACCAAAACTTCACTTTCAATACTTTATACATTATCTGAATTCCTGGATGAACAACCCACCTGTAATGATGGTACGCCCTAAGAATATCCTCATAACAAGAAACTGGTACAACCATCCGATTCTGAAAACACAAAACCGAATCTCCATTCAGTTGAAAAAACTCAATGGTCTCCCCACAATTAAGTCTCGACCCCATTGTAACACACTCAGAATTAGATATGTGTGCCTCTATAACAAGGACAACCAAGTCAGGAATCAAAAAACTGGAAAGAAGACCGCTCTATATCCCTGGTCCTCATATTCCAACTGCATATCATCTATAACTGACATCAACTGCCACTGGTCTGATGCTAGTTTCGCCACTTGAGCATGTGATTTTATACTTAATGAATCCACCACCAAATTTCCCTTACACTGTGTGTACATCAAGTCAAAATCAAACATATGGAGATATTCCATCCATCTCCTTTTCCTCACGTACAAATCACTATGTGAGAAAAAATGCTCCAAGCTCTTATGATCTGTATATACAGTGAATTTTTCACCGAAGTGATAATGCATTCTCATTTTGAAAGCATGCACCAATATTGCCAACTCCAAAACATGTGTTGGGTAGTTCTCTTCATGACACTGAATTGTCATGTGTCATACACATCTAAATTATTTCCTTTCATGAGAATGTACCCCAACCCTGATCCCGATTCATCGCAATACACCACGTACCATTTTCCTGGTTCTGGCTAAACCAAGGTTGGTTCTAATGTAAGACGACCCTTTAGATCATTGAAACACTGATGACACTGTTCATTCCACTAGAATTGAACATTCTTTCATGTCAAAGCTGTCATCGGTTAAGCCACACATGAAAAATTACAAACAAAATGTCAATAATACCCAGCTAGACCAAGGAAACTCCGTATTTCAAACACATTCGTTAGATGTTTCCTTGAGAAAATAGCCTCTATCTTTTCTGGATCCACTGAAACACCCCTTTCAGAAATCAAATGGCCAAGAAAAATAAATTCCTGTATCCAAAAGTCACACTTTTACAATTTGGCATTCAATTGATGATCCCTAAAGATCCCTAGAAATGTCTCCAAGTGCTTCTCATGCTCCACACTTGTCTTTGAATACATTTGAATATCATCTTCAAGCACCACCACAAATGAATCCCGATATCCTTGAAATATCTGGTTTATCAATTCCATAAACACTGCAAGCACAATTCGTTAGACAAAAGGTCATAAACACATATTCCTAATGGCCATATCTAGTAATGACAACTGTTTTAGGAATATCGCCTTTCCTCCACCGCAATTGATGATATCCCAACCTCAGGTCGATCGTAGAGAACAATCGGGCACCCATCAATTGGTCGAACAAATCATCCATTAGTTTAAGTGGATATCTGTAATTTATTGTAACTTTTTTATGTCTACGATAATCAATACAGAGCCTCAATGATCCATCCACCAATTTTATACACAACACCAGCGCTTCCCACGAGGACCTGCTAGTTTGGATAAAAAAATTGTTTTCGTACTCTTCAAATCGGACATTCAATCCCCACAATTCAGTAGGCTCCATCCAGTAAGGCGGAAGTGAGATATGATTGGTCTATGGAAATAGATCAATCATAAACTCGACATCTCTTACAGGAGGTAACTCAGAGAATTCCTTGGAAAAAACATCCATGAAATGATCCACCACTGCCGGAAGAACACCATTCTCAATACCCTCTACCAATTCCAATGAAAACACCACCAAATGATACGATAATGTGCCCACTGCTGGTGCCAAAAAACCCATTGCACCCTACCTTTTATGCCCCTAACCACTAAAGAGATGTATAACACCATTTTGTGTAGTAAAATCCATTGCTTTCGCATCACAGTTAATGTGAGCCTTAAATGCCGAGAAACAGTCCATTTCTAGGATTATATCATACCCATCCATCTCAAGCACTGATAAATTTCACATTATCTCCACCTATCCCACAATGATATAACATGTTCTACACAAGATGGCTCGACACACTCTTTGACAAAGATGAGTTTGATGTTTTAAAACCAATGGTATCATTTCTACCCTTAAACCCAGCAAATCAACCAGATATGCAGCAGTAAGAAAGTCTAAAGCACCCGGATCAAACAGCACATGCATCAAGGTATAATTTAAAAGAATAGTACCTCACACCGTTGATAGTACCAAATGATCATCCACCACAACCTATTCAGCTCTAAACACATTTTTGCTTTCCACAATCTGCTCTTTATTGACCTACAAAGGCGTCATGGTATTCTATGAATTACCATGACCCACATTACTCTGTTGCCGAGGGGTATACCATTGTCTACATCCCATCGAAGCATATGATGTATGCGATCCCTAAGGAGTTTCACATGCACCCGACCTCGGAGAATTCTAAACATAACACTACAGATGCCCCATTTTCGTAAAATTATGACATGCTCGAGGTTGTGTCGTATAATCTTGCTTGATGTGGCTCATCGAACAACACTGAAAACATCCTGGTTTTCTTTGGTGCATCGGAGGATGATTCACCAATCCGGCCATTAGATTATGTGAAATACTCCTACACTAGAAATAAGTGCCCCTCCTCCGCTTGAACACATCGTTCGAGTTCCCACTATTCCCCATGGAAACCACCATGCTTCTTCTTCCTGGAGCACCCAACAGATCCCGCCCATCCACCGATGGTCTATTGACTATCTATGTTTAATCATCTATACATAGTACTGTTATCTTTGAATGAATATCTTAACATAACCCCACATAAAATATCTTAGCCTTCAATGACACACTACCCACCACCTCGGGTGAAAACCGTACTAAGTTTAGAAACTTAGCTTCATACTCCATCACAGTCATATGCTCTTGCTTCAAACTGACGAAATCAGTCGTGCGCTGAATTTTGAATGTATGTGGGTAGAATTGTTTATTTATCAATTCCTCAAAGCCTTACCACATCATACCCTAGTCTGTATCCGCTTGGACTACCAATTCACACCACTGAAGGGAAAGATCATCCAACATATATATGGCCAACTTCACTTTCAATTCTACCGTCATTCCCAAGAACTCAAAGATCTTCTTTATTCTATTCAAACATGCTTCTTCCCTCTCCGACTCTGACTCACACCTGCATATAGTTGGATTCAACTTTTGAAACATAACTGCATGATCCACATGACTTGGTTCATCTATTTTATTTCCACTTTCCATAGCTTGGAAATATTTCACTTTGCTTTTCAATAACTTCTGGTTCACCTGAGGCTGAGCTGCTACCACATTCTCAACAGCCTCCTCCAGTTAGTCTCTACGACGCCTACCTGGTGCCATTTCTATCAACAGAAAACAAACAAGCATGATTCTCACTTCTGTTGACATCATGAATTCTCATTTCAAATCACATTACACACTATTATTTCACAAGGCATTATACAAGTTCACATTTTCATTGATTCACCATTTTTAAAACCAAACCATTTTCAAAATACAAAATTTACTCACATTGCATTTTCATGCATTCATATCACACCATATATCATTATACCCAAATGAAATATGCATCCTAGTGGGAAGTCATTTCTACAATGATTTCCATTCTCATGTCATTGGCTACACCCACGACAATGAGATATCCAATGCCTATAAGTGTCTCCAAAACACTTCTGTACCCAACTACCAAGTAACGTGAAGTTCAGAATAAAAGGGTTATCTACATCCTTTTATACTATACATTCCACATTCTGACAATCTTATGACTTGCTACCATCCCAACTCAATAAATATACCATAACAAATGTCAACAAAAAATCCGAGAATCAACTCCAAAGGACCGAACAAGCTGATACCAATTGTAACACCATGACCTTACCTCATTGTCTTGAGGAGGTAGTGAGGGTTACTTGGCCTTAAACGACATTTCCAAGGCACCAAAGGCTAGCAATAAATTCCGAGGGCTTTGAGAACAAGTTGAGGAACGATTTTACATTAAGACAAAACCAACCCAAAAATTCATTAACAGCCACTATATGATGCTTGTCAACAAAATATTCCAGCATGTATTATCGAAAGACAACCAAGTTGATCCATAATACATCCCAAGACCAATACAAGTAGACATGTCTACACCACATTAGAGTACAAAGCAGAAACTAAACAGTGAAACCCAACTATCAATGACAACACCAAAACTCCACACCATGCTCCAAGCTCCACCCAGAAATCACAATGCTCTATGAAAGGAGGGTGATTCATTACCTTTTCCCACATCAAGGTACATGACATCTGCAAGATACCAAAGTGACAATGTAGTGGTTGAGTACTAAAACTCAGTAGGTTTTCCCCAAATGATATCCCTACACATTCCACTAGGTTAAACCATTATCACATTTATATTAAACTGTTTAAATAAAATAAATCACAAGTGAAACCATTTCCATAATCCAAACACCCCCTTACCAAGACATTACACCCAATCCATGAAACCAAGTGAAATCCATCCAAACATGCCACAAGCCATTTCACCATTCACCCACTAGCACTTCAATTTCCAACTTGCACAGAAATGCACACCAAACAACCAAAGCCACCAAACGGTGGAGCTTCCGTCCAACCCATTCACCCATTCACACATAGTGGAACTTCTCGTCCACTAATCCATTAATGGTGGCCCTTCCATCCATAATCCAAACCTCTTTTTATAGTGGTACTTCTTTCCACTTCCACATAACATTCCAATCAATCACAACCAATCATGTAACCAACCAATATCAAAACAATATGCAATCAACCAATTCCATTTTATATCAATCCACTTCAATAAATCACCCATTTATTGAAAACCAATTTCCATGTCCAAAAACATTTCAATAAAGAAACCTCTTTATTAAAAACCATTTCAATCAATCATTTTCACAAGTCAAACATAGCATCCCATGATAAAATATCTATTATAAAATCCAGAAAATTAGAATTTCACCATAAAACCCCCTTTTTCCAAAAATACCCCAAAACATCACCCAAGGGATATCCAATCAATTTCACACATCAAACCACAATTAATTCTAGGAACCAAAAATTAATTGTAACCAGGACCATTATATCTAATCAAGTGGTGTCGAGAGAGAATCCACCAACCATTAGGGGTCTGGAAAGATCGTCCCAGAAGAAAAAACTCTTCCAATCTGGAAAATGCATGACCGAAAACACTTTAAATACCCTTCCCTAACATCCATAAGCTTTAAAATCAATATACAAGGAAATAAAAACTTTATATCTACACAAAATGAGTGTAGATATAGAAAACTGAGAGAGAGGGAGATGTAGATCTAGAGGAAACCACAAAGAACCACGAGAGGAGACTTACCCGAGAAGAACCGCCTTCAAATCTCCATGAAACCCCTTAAATTTTCTTTCACAATAGGTTGGGGAGCCCATAATACCTTGAGAAAAGAAAATCATGAGTGAGGTTCGGGTGGGAGGATGCTTGGATAGAAATGTGGAAAGCCCAATTGAACCCGAGTTTTAAAACCCAACTTTTATGTGGTTGCACGATTAGCATGAATGGTGTGACAAACCATATGCTAACTATGCGCACGCTACTGCCTAGAGAGGAGGGGTCCACACGGTTGCCTCGCACGGTTTGGCAATCCATACGCAGTCCATGCGGAGGCTACTATCTCCCTCTTCACGGTTTCCTGGAGCATTCGCACGGTTTCCCCTAACCGGTCTCAAACCGTGCTCCCCATCCAAAGACTTAAAACTCATTTAAAACCATTAAAAACTCCCCCAAACTCTTCCCAACACATCCCATGCACTTTAAACACATTAAATTGAATAAACCAAGGCCTCATACCTCAACCCGGTGTACTAAAATCTCACCACAATTGGACTTTCTGTCCTTAGAAAGTAGTGAACATACCCATTACAGAATGAGGTCGGGCCACTGCTCGACCATTTCTTTCCCCCTCTCCCAAGTCTCCTATTGAATCTGACCATGCTACCACAAAACACGAATTAAACCGATGCTTTTACTATGAAATACTTTCCCTTTCCTATCCACAACCCACACTAGCACGTGCCCCAACGAAACATAATGCTCTAGCTCAACCTGATCCCATCGAATTACCTGGTCATGATCTGGCAGATGCTTTTTTGACTACGACACATGTAACACAATGTGCACCACACTGATCCTAGTTCGCAATGCCACATTATAAAACTCCTCACCAACCCACTCAAGAATCTAAAAAGTTCCAATATACCTTGGAGATAACATTCCCTGCTTCCCAAACCGACGATGTCCCAACCTAAGATATATCCTTCAGAAAACATGATCACTCGCCTCAAATGACAAAGACCATCGACGATGATCTTCTTACAATTTTTGATGTCTCTGAGCCATCTCCATTCTCTTCCTGATCATCTTTTTCTTCTCCGTAGTCTCCTGGAAATGGCTCGGTCTAGCCATCGAGGACTCACCCGTTTCCACCCAACATAGTGGAGAACGACACGACCACCCATACAATGCTTCAATTAGAGCCATATGTCTGAATGCCTGATAACTGTTATTGTACGAGAACTAAACCATAGACAGGTGATCCTCCCACAAGCCACAAAAATCCATAACACAAGACCGCAACATATCCTCCAATGTTTGTATCATCTTCTTAGATTGACCATCTGTCTAAGGGTGATACCTTGTACCCATGGTCAACTTAGCTCCAAGGGATAACTGTTAGGATTTCAAGAAACGAGATGTAAAACTCAAATCTCTATCGGATATATTCCAAACTAGAACACCATGTCTCTTTTCCACCTTCCGGATACAGAATTTGGACAGATCATCCAACATATAAGATTCACGAATTGGGATTAAATGGGCCGACTTCTTTAGCTAATCCACTGTCTCCCAAATAGAATCAGGATTTATAACCATTCTTGGGAGACCTGTAACAAAATTATTCACTATTTTCTCCCACTTCCAAACAAGGATTGGTAAAGACTGCAACATTCCTACGGGCCTCTGATGCTCTCCCTTGACCTGTTGACAAGTCAAACATCTCGAAAGAAACTCAGCCACTCTTATTTTCATACTATCCCACCAAAACATAACTTTAAATGCATTATACATTTTCCGAATTCCAGGATAAACAAACAACCTAGAATGATGGTACACCCTAAGAAGATCCCCCTGAAAAGAAACCGGTACAACCATCTGATTCAAAAAACACTAAACTGAATGTCCATTTAGTTTCCAACCCTCAGTGGTCTCCCGACAATTGACTCTCAACCCCATGGTCACAGACTCAGAATCATATATTTGTTCCTCTCTAACCAGGACAACCAAGTCATGAATCAACAAAACCAGAATGAATACTGCTCTATTATCATGGTCCTCATATTCCAACCGCATGTCAGCTATAACTGACATCAACTACCTCTGGTATGATGCATTTTTCACCACCCGAGAATGTGATTTTCTACTTAATGCATCGTCCACAGAATTTCCCTTACCTAGTGTGCACATCAAGTCAATATCAAACATCTGGAGATATTCCATCCATCTCCTTTTCCTCACGTTCAAATATCTTTGTGTGAAAATATGCTCCCAACTCTTATGATTAATATATACTGTGAAATTTTCACCAATGTGATAATGTTGTCACACTTTCAAAGCATTCACCACTGCTGCTAACTCCAATTCCTGAGTTGGGTAGTTCTTCTCATGCACCCTCAACTGTCACATTCCATAGGCAACTACATGATTTCCATTCATGAGAATATACCCCAATCCTAATCCTGATGCATCGCAATGCACCATGTACCCTTTTCCTGGTTCTATAAATACCATGATTTGTGCTCATGTAAGGCGACCCTTTAGCTCTTCAAAAAAATGATAACACTATTCATTCCAATGGAATGGATCATTATTTCTTTCCAAAGCTGTCATATGTGAAACCAAACATGAAAAATCACAAACAAAACACTGATAATACCCAACTAGAACAAGGAAGCACTGTATCTCAAACACATTCATTGGGAATTTTCCATGATATAATAGCCTCTATCTTTTCTGGATCCACTAAAACACCCCTTTATGAAATCACATGGACAAGAAAATGAAGTTCATGTTTCCAAAAGTTACACTTTGATGATTTGGCATTCAACCTATGGTCCCTCAAGATCCCTAGAACTGTATCCAAGTGCTTCTCATGCTCCATCCTTGTCTTTGAATATACCAGAATATCATTTACAAGCACCAAAAAAATGAATCCAGATATCCCTGAAATATCTGATTCTTCAGTTCCATAAACACCGCTGGCGCATTCATTAGACCAAAGGGCATAAACACATATTCATAATGGTTATATCTACTTCTGAAATATTTTTTAAGAATATTTTCTTTCCTCACCTGAAATTGATGATATCTTAACCTCAGGTAGATCTTGGTGAACTATGGGGCTCCCCTCAACTGGTCAAACATATCATCAATTCGTGGAAGTGGATATCTATTCTATATTGTAACTTGGTTACTTTTTCGATAATCACCACAGATCCTCAAAGTTCCATCTACCAATTTCACAAACAACAATGGTTCTACGCACTGGGACATTCTAGGTCACATAAAACCTTAGTTTTCTAACTCTTCAAACTGAAAATTCAATTCCCAAAATTCAGTAGGTTCCATCCAGTAAGACAAAAGTAAGATAGGATTGGTTCCTCGAAGGAGATCAATTGTAAACTCTTCTTCCCTTATGGGAGCTAACCCAGATAATTATTTTCGAAAAACATCCATGAACTGATCCACCACTACCAGAAGAACACTCTTCTCAACACCTTCTACTAATTCCAATGAAAACACCACCAACCGATACGATAATGGTCCCATTGCTGTTTCCAACAAACCCATTGAACCTTTCCTTTTATTCCTCTCTCTTTTAAAGAGATGTCTAACACCATCGTGTGTCGTAAAAGCCACTGCTTGCGCGTCACTGTCAATGTGAGCTTTAAATGCCACCAACCAGTCCATTCCCAGGATTACATCATAACATTCCTTCTCAAGCACTTAGAAATTCTAAATTAGCTCCACCTTTCCCACAACAATACAACAAGCTCTACACAAGAAGGCTAGACACACTCTTTGACCAAGATGAGTTTGATGTTTGAAAAATGAAGGCATCATTTCTACCCTTAAACCCACTAATCAACTGCATGTGCAACAAAAAAAGTGTGAAGCACCAAGATCAAACAACACTTGCATCAAGGTAGAATTTAAAATAATAGTACCTCGCACTGTGGATGGTCCTAGATGATCATCCACCACAACCTGTTCATATCCAAAAACATGTTTTCTTGCCACACTCTGCTCTTTATTTCCCTACTAAGGCATCGTGGTATTCTGAGAATCAACATGACCCACTTTACATTACTGCCGAGGGGCATACTATTGGCTGCATCCCGTCGAAGCATACAAAATCTGCGATTCCTTAAGAGTTTCACATGCACCTGAGCTCAGAGCATTCCATCCATAACGCTGCAGATGCCCCACCTGCTTACAATTATGACATGCTCAAGGTTGTTCCATACAATCTTGCTTGATGTAGCTCATCGAACCACACTGCAAACATCCTGGTTTGCTTTGGGGCTTCAGAGGAAGATTCACCGATCCTACCATCGGATTATGTGCCCTACTCTAGACCTAGAAATAAGTGTACCTCCTCCACTTGATCCCAGTGTTTGAGTTCCCACTATTCCTAGTGGGTACCACCATGGTTCCTCCAAAGGAGAACCCAAATGATCCCGCTCGGCCACAGATGCTCTATTCACTATCTATGATTAATCATCTATACACAGTACTGTTATCTTTGAACGAATATCTTACCTTAACCCCACTTCAAAGATCCCTGCCTTCAATGACTTGCTACCCCCCACTTTGGGTGAAAACCGAACCAAGTTCATACTCTTAACTGCATACTCGGTCACAGACATATTCCCTTGCTTAAAACCAAAGAAAACAGTCATGCACTGAATTTTGAACATATGTGGGAAGAATTTTTTATTAATCAATTCCTCAAAGCCTTCCCACATCATACCCTGGTCCATCCCCGCTTGGAGTACCAACTCCCACCACTTAAGGGATAGATCTTCGAACATTTATGTGGACAACATCAATTTTAATTCTACCATCGTTCCCAATAAATATAAGATCTTTTTTATTCTATTCAACCATGCATCTACCCTCTCCAACTTTAAATCACCGCTGAAGATGGGTGGGTTCTACTTCTGAAACTAAATTTCATGATCCACATGACTTGGATCATCCATTTTAATTCAACTTTCCACAGCTTGGAAAGATTTCACTATGCTTTGCACTAACTGCTAGTTCACCTGAGGCTCAAGTGCTACCACATTCTCAGCAGCCTCCTCCGGTTGGTCTCTACAACGCCTACCCAATGACATTTCTATCAACAGAAAACAAACAACGATGAGTCTCAATTTTGTAGACATCCAGAATTCTCATTTCAAATCACATTACACAACTCTATCACACAAGGCATTCCACAAGTTCAAATTTTCCATGTTTCACCATTTTAAAAACTAAACCATTTTAAAAATTCCATATTTACTCAGATTAAAATTTCAGACATTCATATCACACCATAAATCGTTATACCCTAATGAAATATGCATCCTAGTGGGAATTCATTTGTACCATGATTTCCATGCTAATATCATTGGCTACACCCACGATAATGAGATATACAACACCTATAAGTGTCTCCAAAACACTTATGTACCCAACTCCCTGCTAACATGAAGTTCATCATAAAAGGGTTAACTAAATCATTTTATACTATACATTCCATGATCCGAAAATCCTATGCCTTTCTACCATCACAAATCAAGGAATATACCACAATGAATGTCAACACAAAATCTAAGAAGCCACTCCAAAGGACCAAACAAGCTGATACCATTTGTAACACCCCGCCCGTACCTCATTGTTTTCAGGAGGTCGTGAGGGTTACTTGGACTTAATTGATGTTCCTATGGCACCAAAGGCTAGCAATAAATGCTTATGGCATCGAGAACAAGTTGGGGAACTATTTTCCCTTAAGAAAAAATCAACCAAACAATCCATTATTAGACACTATATGATGCATTTAAATAAAATATTACAACATGTATTATCGAAAGACAACCAAGTTATTCCACAATATATCCAAAGAACAATACAACTAGACATGTCTACACCACATTAAAGTAAAAAGAGGAAACTAAAAAAAACCCAACTAGCCCTGACACCCCCATAGCTCCACACCAAGCTCTAATCTCCACCCATGTATCACAATGCTTCACTACTGGAGGCTGATGCCTTACCTTTGCCCACGTCCCGGTACACGACTTCTGGAAGACACCAAAGTGGAAAAGTAGGGGGTGAGTACTAAAACTTAGTAGGTTTTCCCCAAATTACTTCCCTAAACACACCACTAGGATAAAACCATTAGCACATTTATATAAAATAGTTTTTATAATATAAATAAAAAGTGGAACCATTTCCATAAGCCAAACATTCCCTTACCAAGCCATTACACCCAATCCAAGAAACCAAGGGAAAGCCAGTCGAACATGCCACAAGCCATTTCATCATTCACCCACCAGCAGAAAGATTTCTAACTTGAAAATCAATGCACAAAAAACAACCAAAGAAACCAAATGGTGGAGATTCTGTCCAACCCCTTCACCCATTCAAACCAATTTTCACTTCCCATACACTTATACTTTGATTGTGGCCCTTCCATCCACTATCCATCCCCCTTTTTATAGTGGTACTTCTTCCCACTTACAAACAACATTTCACTAAATCACCTAAAATCAAATAACCCACCAATATCACAACAACATGTAATCAACCAATTCCATGGAATATCATTCCACTTCAACAAATCACCCATTTATTGAAAAATGCTTTCTATGCCAAACAACATTTAAATAAAACAACCTCTTTATTGAAAACCATTTCCATCAATCATTTTCACAAATTAACCCTAGCATCCCATTTTAAAATCTCAATTTTAAAATCCACAACAATATCATTTCACCATAAAACCCCCTTTTTTCCAAAAATCCCCCAAAACATCACCCAAGAGATATCCAATCAATTTCTCACATCAAACCACAATTAATTAAAGACACATCAAATTAATTTTAACCAAATTCATTATCTCTAACCATGTGGAGTCGAGAGAGAATCCTCCTACATTTAGGGTTATGGAGAAACCGGCCCACAAGCAATCACTCTTTAAATTTGGAGAACACACCACCGAATACTCTCTAGATCCTCTTCCCAGACTTCCAAAAACCTTAAAATCAAAATCCAAGGAAATAAAAACCCTAGATCTACACAAAACGTTTGTACATCTTAAAAACTGAGAGAGAGGGAGATGTAGATCTATAGGAAACCACAAATAACCACGAGAGGAGACTTACCCAAGTGGAACCACCTTAATATCACCATGAAACACCTTCAATTTTCGTCCAAAACGTGTTGGAGAGCCCCTCTAATGTTTGAGAGCAGAAAATATCAATTGAGGCTCATGTGGGAGGAAGATTGGTGAGAAATGAGGCAAGCCTGAGTGAACTCTGGTTTTTAAACCCTAATTCTAAGTGGAAGTACAGTTAGACCGCACGGTTTGACAAACCGTGCACTAACCATGCAAACACTACTACCTCGAAAGGAGGGGTCCACACAGTTGCCTCACACAGTTTGGAAAACCATGTATAGGTCATGTGAAGGATACTGTCTCCCCCTGTATGGTTTCCTGGATCATATTCATGGTATCCTCTAACCATGATCAAACCATGATACCCTTGCAAAGCCTACAAACTCATTAAAAAGAATTCCAAACTCTCACAAACTCTTCCCAGCTCATCCCATGCACTTTAAACACATAAAAATGCATAATCAATGGGCACATACCTCAAACCGGGGGTAGTACACTATCTCTCTGCATGCGTATGGATTGGAATGTTCTCTTACTAGATATAAGAGAATTCTAGGAGGAGGTAATCATCATGGTTTTATAACCAAGGGAGGAAAGAGGCCAGAAATTTGTCCCAGAATCATACATTTTGTATACATCAGTGACATATGGCATGTAATACTATTTAATAATGTATATATACATTAAATTTAAAATTTATTTATATTATAAAACTCACTAATAACCATTATATTATATATTTATATGATTACAATATGATGAAAAAGTTTGATGTAATTGAAATCATTTCAGTGATAAATAACACCATATTATGGTTAGTATGTTATTCTAAAATTTTAGTGATATTAATTCTACTATTATTCTAATTTATAATTATATTTCAAGGAAACTAAAAATATAATGGTTTCTCATCTATGAGGGAGTCAATCCAAGAGGAAATAAGATGCCACTTTTGAATCAACTTTTGATGAGGGGGATTTGATACTAGCATATATGCATTGTTTTAAGAAATGTAAATTGGTCTGTATTGGTTCAAAACTGAAACCTACTATTTATTATGGTACATATTTGATATCATTAGTAAGATCCATGTTAGATCTTGTATTTTCCTCATCTTCATCCACTTCATGGTATGGGGAGAGTTTTAGAGCTTATGAAAAATGATATAGTGGATACAGAGAGAGAGGGGGGCGGCAGAGTTTTAGAAACAACATTTATAAGATGATTAGATGTTATTTTATATGTGAGGAATTACATAAAAAAAATACTATTTTTGAAATAGTATAATAATATAATGCGTGTTTGTATTATGCTTAATTATAATTTTTTTTGGGTTTTCAATTTTTTTCAATTTTTTTTAAATTATTATTTTTTAAAATATCTATTCCAATAGATTAATTTATACCACATAATTGAGTTTTTAAAAAAATTTATTAGAACTATTTTCAATGCATTTAGAGCCTGTAAAAAAAATTAGTATTTGTAGTGGGCTGTCACAATTGGTTATTTAATGAATTTTAACACTATTATGAGATACAAACACTTCATCTATTGTAACTAATTGTTATGGGTTATGACCTATCACAAAAAATGTTAACAATGATTCTGTTTTTCATGATAGGATATAATTTATGGGAATCGACCACTAATATCCTATCACCAAATATGAAAACTCTATTTTTCATATATCCATTTTTATCATTATGAATAGTATCTCTATGGAAAATATTTTCACCATTGTAATGGTAAAATATGAAAATCATAGTTATGACTATGAGATAATGCCCAAAATACTACATAACATTTGATTTTTATTTTATTGTATGATTTTTTTCAAATATAGCATTCTATGTTTCAAAATTTCAGGAATTATTTCTACTTTCATTTAATTATAATATCTAAATTATTTTTAATAGATGACAATCAAAAAAATTTCACTCTCGTTATTTTTAATTTCACTTGTATGTTTTATTAAATATAAGAAAGCATTAATGATTTGATATAAAGAATTTTTTTGGACAAAAAATGTTGTTCTATGACGGTAATTTATAAATTATTTTTTTATTTTTTTATTTTTTTTAAAAATGAATCACTTTTAAGGGGATAAGTGGAAACCCACATGAATCAAAATTACATTTAAAATTAAAAATTCAAAAACAAAATACATCACATGCTAAATCTTTTATACATTGAGCATAGTGAAACCGTTAACGTTAACTCCTCTATTCGTTCGCCAGACCTCCCATAACCACTTTTAGTCGATACCTTAGTCATCCACCTATTAAAATCAACCATCACCCAGCACTACAACCCCTGAGACACCTACCCATGGGAACAAGCCCATCCTCTATGGCTTAACCAACACTGATTACCTGATTAAAGTACGAACCACTTGGAGAGTTGTAGAAAAATAAATGTAATTTTCTTTAAAAACATTAAATGATAAATTTTGGATAAGATATAGTGTTCCATAAATTTATAGGTAATTTATAATTTCTCATTAATGAGTTTTTATTTAAAATCAATTATTTTATTTATATTATTAGAGATAAATGTTTTTAATAGTATTAAGGACTTAGACCCATATTTCATAGAGATAATTCTATATTTTATTATACATTAAAATAATGAAGTCATATCATAATGTAATGAAATGTTTTGAAGATTTGGATAACTAGATACATACATAATTGTTACATTATGACCAGAAATGAAATACTACATATCAACTTCTTTTGAATCACAGATAATCTCTTAGATTGTCCCTAAAAGTCATTCATAAAATTCTTCTTCACATCCTAAGTAAAAATATTAATAAGTATAGGGTGAGCTCAGATTCTGAGTAGGGATATGTAATATAGTGGAAGAAAAAATATAATGCATTATGAATAACTAAATGTAAACATTCCATTAAAACATAATCTTGAGCATAAAATGGAAGGAATTAAAAACTGATAATATCTTTATAAAAAATAACTATTGATATTATACTAGTTAAATAATAACATGGAAAAAAATAACTATATTTATAATGGGGGAATAAATATTTACAAACATCATAATAAAACTGTCAATGCTTCGACCAAGCCACCATACATAATGGTTCAAAACCTATACTAGTTTGTCTCATGAGACCTACCGATGAATCAAGGGGCTATCGTGGAACCTAACCATCACATTCTAATTCCAATTCAATCCAAGTATGATAGGGGAAATCATAATCTAAATATACATTCACATTTAAAATAATATATGAAATGTTAATAATTTCCCGAATCAGAAAACCTAAACACTAACCATTTAGATTAATATGGTGAATGGTATCAATATAGCATATCCATATTAAAATTAATCATAAAACACTAAATTAAATAGGTTATATGATGTCATATAATATTAATCCAATTAAACATAATAATGAAATATATTATTTAAATATACAGAAAAAATATTATAAGACCATCGAGTAATACTTGAGATAATTACTCTTTTACTTTTCCAAGAAGTTTTCTTTTGAAAAATCATTATATAAAAATTGAAGTGAACTAATATTGTTTACATGATAAAAAAATAAATTATTTTATAAATATATTTTTTTGTTAAAATATTATATAATGTGAACTTGAAAATACGTATGAATTCAAGATGTTCCCTTGAACCGGGCTTATTTATCATGAAGAATTTTACAATGATCATTTTAAAAAATGTAACTCTCCAAAAAAGAAAGAAGTATTATGATTTGTACCTATATATTTATAATTATGACATAATATTTGAGTATTAAATGAAAACAATTAAGAATTTAATATTGTTAAATAGAGAAATAAGTGTAACCTGAAAGAAAATGGTGGTTCAGGAAGAAAACCCTTACGTTATGTTTGAATGTGTTTTGAACTCGACCTTAACATCCTAGATAATAAAATTAATTCCATTAGTTAATTAATGTATAACCTTATATTTATAACTTTTTATTTATATTTTTTTATTATATTCATTTATTTCCTTATTGATATGTTATAATATTTAATTCTTTCATTCTAGATTTTTCATTTCCATGATTTTATGATTGGTTTACTAGACTAAAAGTAATTGATTTCATGTAAAATGGGTATAATTTTCCTGAATTGTAATTTAATTTTATTAATGAAAAAAACATAATCTTAATTAGTTTTATGAAATTTTTCCATAAATTAGGATGATTCATTAGATAATATATTAATGATAATAATTTATCCTAATTTTAAAATATTTTCGATCACAATGAACTAGTTTTGTTCTATTATTTAATATCATGTATATAAAATGTTTCCAAAAACATACATAAGATATTATAAATATTTTATAATCTATTCAAACCCTAAAAATTATATCAATACTATCCTTGAAGGAGAAATATAAGAATGAATGTTCATCATCCATGAAGGTCGTAATTCAGAACCTCCCAGACGATTATTTTCTCTTTAAAATAAATGATAGACAGTAAGATGATTGGTGATGAATCATCCATTAACATGATATTATTATGGTATATATATGATACATGAGTTATCATGATCATTTGGACAAAGATGTTGGTGATAGAATAATAAGAGAAAAATCATCAAAAAATTAAAATTAAAAGAAATTGGATTTTACCTCTTGAATACTCCTCCTTGAGAACCTCCATAAAGAGAGGAGTTTAAGTTTTTTGGTATGACCCAGATATCTTGGATTTGATTAGAGACTATGGAATATTATTTTTTCTGATCATTGAAAATCTTCATTGTTTATAGGAGTGATGAGAGGTGGGGTGATTGGTGGTTTTTGTAGTGGTGGGGAGGGGTAATTTTTCATTATTCAATTCATTAATTAATTATTTTTCTGAAGACAACCAGTAGTGTTGATTCTTGTGACTATATACTGAAATAATTTCTCGTGAGTTCAAAAAATGGATGATTACATCATCCATGAATCAAGGAAGATTGTATTATGCTTATAATGTATTTATATGATGAATGACTGTATTTTACTATTCACTAAAAAGTTATGTAGTTATGATAAATCCAAAAAACACACCGTAAACATTTTTCGATGTGAATAATTCAAAAATTAACTCCATTTTATTAAAATAATTTTTTAAATATGTTAATGTTTGTTTTTTTAATCATTATTTACTTGAAACATTCATATTTACACTCAAAACTCATTCTATAATACATTGAAAATTTAACTATGGACTGATAAAATTATCCTAAAATCATAAGAATGAAATATATTGAATTATAAATCCATTTTACGAAATAAAATTTTTATTTAGATAGTTGTATTAACTAAAAAATTATAAATAAATATTTATGACATATACAATTACCAACAATTAAATATTCATTTTTAAAATATTCATCTCCATTATTATGATATAAATATATCACACTTCCACTTATGAGATTCCTAAATTTTATTTATACATTCATGGGTGAGATTACTATTAATTTGGCTTATTTACTTTTCATAAAGGTCATATTACTATTCCTATGGGCATGTTACAATTTCATCAATATAACATTAATTACATGAAATACCTTTTATTTATTTTATTATTCATTTATAAAGATTTTCTTCTGTTATCTATCTAGTATTATATGATTTATACTATATAAAAAGCATAACAATGGAAATTTCTTGGATATAAATTTGGGTCATTTCATTCTCCCCTCCTAGAAAAATTTCATCCTTGAAATTCCCAAAATTCATCCTCAGAAAAAGATTTGAGTAGTTATTTCTCATAAGCTCATCTAGTTCCCATTTCACCTCTTCAGTTTTATGATTCTTCCAAATTACTTTTACTAGTAGAGACATCTAATTTATCAACACCCATTTTTTAGTATATAGAATATGAATAGGTGCTTCTCAATAAGATATGTGAGGTTTCCTTAAAATACATTAAGATTTGAGTACATGTATTGGGTCTGGAATGTACATTCTCAATAATGAGACATGGAACACATTGTGTACATTAGAACGTCTAGGTGGAATCAGCAATAGATAAGACAAAACTCTAAATCTCTCTTGAACTTAAAAAGGATGAATGTACATGGGGCACAGTCTCCCCTTCATTCTAAATATTTTAACACCCTTCCAGGGATACATTTTAATGAAAACATGATCTCCTACTTGAATCTAAAAAATCTTCCTTCGATTATTGGTATATAATATTTTATTATTTCGATCATCTTTGATATGGGTTTGAGTAGTATTTAACTTCACTGTTTTTCCTCAAAAAGCTCTGGGCCCCATGATTCCTTTCACCAACTTCATCCGAACAAGTTGGTTTACAACATCTCTTTCCATAAAATGATTTATATGGTTCCATTTGAATGCATGTTTGGAAACTATTATAGTAAGTAAAATCAAAAAATGTAAATAATGATCCCATGTACCATTAAAATCAATTGAGCTCGATCTCAATATGCCTTATAATGTTTGGATCATCCTTTTTGAATGCCTGTCAGTTTAAGGATGATAAGCAGTACACAAATGAAGCCCATTATCAAAAGATATATAATGAAATTTCACAAATTTTGATGTAAATCATTGATATTGATTAGAAAAAATTCTTAGAGATGCTCCATGAAGTCTTACAACGTCATTGATATAAAGGTACATATGGTTTTCTAGTGTAAAATCCTCTATTATAGTGAGGAACTGTGCGTATTTGGTAATCCAGCCAACAATCACCCATATTGCATCATTAATTCTTGTGTTTTTGGTAATCTAGTAAAAAAATTAATAGTAATAGAATTCCATTTCCATGTAAGAATATGAAGTGGTTGCAAGACACCTCTAGGATGTTGACTTTTAGCCTTCACCTATTGATAGTGAAAACACCATGATACATAATCAGAAATTTCTTTCTTCAAATTATCCCACCAAAAATATTCCTTCATATATCTATACATCATAGTTCTACCATGGTGTATAGAGAAATAAGAGCGATGAGAATCATATTGTTACTCCATTTTTAGCTTGGGTATATAGGGAACACATAACCTCCTCCCAAATTTTAGAATTCAATCCTCACAAATGAATTCTAGAAATTTCACATCATTTACAACATTGATTTTCTTTTGATGACACACATAATTAGATTGACAACTTTTAATTATTTCCATTAATCATGGTTAGTCAACCAGTTGAAGAAGTAATGTTGTTTCACCTTCCGACTTAATTCTCATATCCATTTTTACAAGATCCATGTTCATAGGATGCCTTTCAATCCTTATTTTGTTTACAAAATCATGATCCTTATTGACCAATACTTCAGCTACCAAATATTCATTCCCTGATTGTAGTGTATTGAATAATCATAATCCTTGAGT
This sequence comes from Viscum album, assembly GCA_963277665.1. NCBI lineage: Eukaryota > Viridiplantae > Streptophyta > Magnoliopsida > Santalales > Viscaceae > Viscum > Viscum album. The sequence goes on along the minus strand of OY728161.1, from coordinate 1,539,765,575 downwards.
AGTTCAATGAATCTTTTTTTCTAAATGTTTAGATCATTCTATGAGAATATATATTTCAAACTCTTATGATCTGAATATATATCCCATATTTCTCCATAGAGATAGTGTCTTCATATCCTCATAGAAAAGATTGATGTTTCTATCTCAAGATGGTTAGTTTAATTTTTATGTTCATTTGTTTTTAATATCCATAATTCATTGGAAATAACTATATCATTCTGCATAAGGACACAACCAAGTCCTTCAATTAATGCATATCTATATATCACAAATCCACCATTTATTGATGGTAGATTCAATATTGGATCATTCACTAACCTCTTCTAGTACTATTCAAAAAATTATTCACATTAATTTGTCCATATGAACTTAACCCATTACAAGTAAGCTTAGTTAATGGGATAGCTAATCGAGGGACGTTTTGAACGAAACATTGATAATAACCTACTAAACCAATGAAACTATGTAAGTTAGTTATGTTCGTTGGTGTAGGATATTCCAGAAATACCTTTTTATTTTCTATATCATTTAAGATTCCATAATTAGAGACATTATATCAATGAAAAAGAACTATTTGAATCCAAAATTCACACTCTCAAAACATCCCATACAGCTCCTTAATTATAAGTGTTTTTAAGATAATGCACAAGTTATTATCATGATCATTATATATTTTAAAGTAAACAAATATATAATCAATAAATACCACAAACAATTCATCAAGATATTCCATGAAAACTCTATTAATTAGATCCATGAAAATAGAGGGTGAATTAGTCCATCCAAAAGGCATTATAGTAAACTTGTAATGCAGATACCGGGTTTGAAATGTTGTCTTTAGAATATATTCCTTACTCACATGAAAATGTTGATATCAATATCAAAGGTCAATATTTAAAAAATAATGGTATTGCTTATTTTCATAAAATAAATCATTACTTTTAGGAAGAGTAATCATGTTCCATATCATAATAGGATTGATCCCTCTATAGTCTATGCACAACCTCAAAGATCCATCTTGCATTTTAACAAAAAGAGTAGGAGATCCCCATGGACACACACTAAAGAAAATAATCCCATTACTACTCAAATCCTATATATTTTTATTCATATTTATTGATTCCACCATGGCCTGTCTATATGTAGTCATTGATATAGGCCTTGAACCATTAATTAAATCATTAGAAAACTCAATTTACCACTAGGTATGATGTCTAGGTAAATCCTCTTGAAATGCATCAATTTATTCATGAATAATAGGTGCATCCTCAATTTGAACATTTATTTATTTTATCATAGATATTTATTTATCCTCCTCCCCAATAATAAAATTCAATAAAGCTAATGTTGGTGGATCTAGAGAAGAATCAAATAATGACGTTTCTACTCTAATGATAAGGGATTCTAGATCATTCTAAAAAATTATAACATCATTATTATAGAAAAATATTTTTATATCATAACATGAAATATATTATATAAAAAGAATAATGTGAAATTAAATCATGGTTTTGATGATATTTTCACTAAACAAATAATGTTTATGGGTCATATGTGGGACCGATCGATACATATTTGATTCAATGATACTTCCCTTCTAAGATTTATCTGACAAGCCATTTATAAAATTAAATTAGAAATGTCTAATTTTATTAGAAAACTGGGAAGCTATAAAAGAATGAGATGATATGGAATATATAATACATTTGTTATGTTTGAGGAAATGATTAAGGAAACATACACCGCAACATTAAGAACATAATCTTCAATAGTTGTAACCACATAAGATTTCCATTTATCCCTTGGAATTCACTGAGGATTTTTTCATATAGCTTCAGAAAAACATTTGTATAATGTCTTATATAATTGAAATTGTAGCATTGAACATTAGTATTATATTTAATTACTATTAAATAACACGCTTTGTGGCCTTTTTCGGCAGTTGTAACAAACACCCATACCCTTCATGAATGTGTTGGGGTGTTTCTCCCCACAATAATCCATGATGGAAAATAAACTCTTCCCTTATTCCCTTTTTACTTATTTACTTTTATAGAGTTTTCATCGACCTTATTATTCTATTTCATTCCATTAAGGCCATAACACATAGAGAATTCTTTTTCTCTCTTGATTTCACTTGAGACTATATCATCATATGATGAGATGATTTGGGAAAGTAGTGCCCTTTAGAGGAATGGTTTTAAACAATCACAGAATCAATAAATCTTGATCCTAAGATTACGTATGTAGTCTATGGAATTCCTTTATATCCTTATAAATTTGGCTTCATACATACAAATATTCTCATCCTCCAATATCCTTTAATTCAATTACTTCCTTTCTATATCCATTCTGTGTTCGTGAGTAAAATATTTTTCAAGGAAAATATCCTAAAAATACCTCTATTCCATATTATCAATCTCTTCCTCCCCTAATGTTTTTTTAGTTGGTTACCACCATTGATCCACATCTCTTGGTAGAAAATAATATACCATGAAAATATTCTCCCTTTCATTAATTCTAAATTTAATTAATATGTTCTCTAGGGAACTTTTCCACTGCATAGCTACAAATGGGTTCATAGTCTCATTAAGTGATGGAGATTATTGTAACATAATGAAGTATAATATATGTCTTCCACATTATGGTTCAAGATGATCCATATTGGTAAGGTTATTATTCATAACCTGAGTCCTCTTTCCCTATATAGTTATAAGTCGTTGAGCCCCAGTCGCAGCTTCCGAACCAACATCATTATATTTCAAAAGAGACAAATACCTAAATTTGATATGTGCATCCATGTTGTTTCCATTCCTTATAGTAGGTTCCATTTATTAATAATGGTATAAACTATATTAGGTTATGAATCAATATTTATAATGTCAAACTAGTAAAATACATAACAAACATTGAAATCCATTACATGTCTAATATCATAAGAATTAGAATTGTTTTATTAGGAACATATTTATAATTAAATCTTTTATAATGGTTTGTAAAGAAAATATTAATTATCCTATGAATATCCCCCAGGAGTGTCAAACTAGGTGTATAGTAAGACCCATTGTCATGTGCCATGTTTCCCAAATTCTGGTCCAGAATACCATGTTCGAATTTTTACTCCTTGTTACATTTATTGCACTTCCATGCCCACTTGTAGTATCCATATAGAGATGTAATTTTTAAGAATATCCACATAGTCTATTACATACAAAAATTCTATGAAGTTCTTGTTTTCTTATAATCATAGTATATATTATGGTTTTGTTCCCTAATCTATGTTTTCAAAATCTAGTTTCCATGGATTGCACTAAACTTCCTCTCATACCAATTGTAAGGACCTAGACCCTAGTGTCCTAGAGTCGATGCCCTATTTTATTACATTTTCATATAAATAAAGAAGTTTTATCCTAATGGAATAAATATATTTATAGAATAAAAAACCAGGTACATATATAATTTTACATTATAACATGAAATGAAATACAACATATAAACTTCTTTTTAATGATACATAAACTATTAGATTATACCTACAAGTCATTAATAATATATTTCATCGCATCCTTAGGAAAAATAAAACATAAGAATGGGGTGAGCTCAGATTCTCAAAAAGTGTATGTAATACCATGGAAGGAAAAATATAAATCATGCTGAATAACTAAAAGTACACATCCCATTGAAACATAATCCTGATCATAAAATGGAAGAAATTAAAAACTAATAATGAAATAATAAAATATAATAAGGGATATTATACTAGTAGAAAAATGACATGTAAAAATAAGTAATAAATTTATAATGGGGGAATTCATAATGTCCGATATCATAATCATACTATCAAGTCCTTGACCATGACACCATGCAAAATGGGTAAAAACCCAGGCTAGTCCTTCTCATGAGACATTCTGATGCATCGAGGGGCTATAAAGGGAACCACATGTCACATAATAAGTCTAATTTATTCATCATATGAAAGTGGAGAAACTTAATCAGCATATACATTCATATTGAAACTAATATATTAAATTTAAATAATGTTCCCAACTAGTAAACATAAACACTAACCACTCGAAGTAATATGGTGATTGGTATCAAGATAACACATCCATAGTCAAACTAATCATAAAAAATGCAATAAAAATTAATATATAATATAAAATATAATTAATCCCTTTTAAAAATAATAATTTGGGTGAGTTTTGAAATAAGTTGAAATACTCTTATAAAATCATAGAGTAATAATGGAGATAAATACTATTTTCATTTTAAAGAACAGTTACTTTAAAAAATAAATTTGTATAAAAATAAAATTTAACTAATATAGTTATTTTTCATAATAAAATGAGTGCTTTTAGAAAAATAATGGTGTCTTAAAACATATTTTAGAGTACACTTGAAGTGGGTAAAAATCCGAGATGTTTCATTGAATTAGGCGTGTTTATCGGGAAGAATTTATGAATGATCCTTTTGAAAGTTGTGACTCCACATAAAAGAATGAAATATTGTGTTTAGTATATATATATATATATCATTAAAAAATACATTTTTAGGAGTAATTAATAATAATTAATAATTTTTTGGTGTAAATAGATAAATAAGAGTAACCCAAATGAAAATAGAGGATCAGGTATAAAACCCATACATTATGCCCAAATTGGTTATTTAAATGACCTTAACGCCATGGATAATCAAATTAAATAAATTATTTGTTTAATTAATAAAATTATATTATTATATTTGATAAAATATATATTTTATTTAACTAATTTATGTCCGTATTGATAAGTTATACGGTTGAATTCCATCATTCTGGAGTGTTCGTTTCCTTACTTTCATGATTGGTTCACTCAATTATAAGTAATGGAGTTCATGTAAATTTTTTATAATTCCATAGAACTAGAATTTAATGACGTTAATGAACAAATATAAGTTTTGTTAGTGTTTTTTTATTTTTTTCATAAATTAGGATGAATAATTAGATAACATATTAATGATAAACCTGCATATTAATTTTAACGGGTTTTTGAACACAAAAAACAAGTTTTGTTATATTATTTAATATCATGTATATAAAAATGTTTATGAACCTTAAATAAGAAATAATAAATATTTTATAATCTATATCAACCATAAAAATGGTATCATGTTCATCCTTTATGGATAAAATTTAATAATGAAGGTCTGTTATCCACGCAGGTTGTGAAGCAGCACCTCCCGGATACTGATTTAAATTTTAAAATAAAATATAGAGAGTAAAGATATTGGTGATGGATCATCCATTAAAATAATATATTTACAAAATATATAAGATATTTTATTTATCATGATCATTTGGATAGAATAGGTGATGAGATAATAATAAAAGAAATATCATGAAAGTAAAATTAATGAAATAGGAAGCGGATTTTACGTCGTCAATATTCGTCATTGAAAAACACCTTAATGAAATGATTTTTTGTCTTTTGTTAAAACCAATATATCTAGGAATTGGGGAGAGGCTAGGGAATTGTATTTGGGATAGAATTTGAGAATATTCTGGTCTTAAAAGAGTGAATAGAATAAGGGGTGACGAGTGGTTTTATAGTAGAGGAAAGGTGTAATTTCTCATTATTCCATTCATTAATTTATTATTTTTCTAATGATGAACATTTTTGTTGATTATAGTTACTATATACAGTAATATGTCCATGTGAGATCAAACCACGGGTTCTTACAACATCCATGACTCAAGGAATAGTGTATTTAGTTTATAATGTATTTATACAATAAATTATCCTATTTTACAATTCAATAAAAAATCATGTAATACAAAAAAATCCCAATATATTTCTATAAACATTTTTAAATGATTATAATTTAAAAATTCAATCCATTTCATGAAAATTGTATTTTAAATATGTGAAATTAAATTATAAAAATAATAGTTATTTATTATAAAATATATGTTTAAATTTTAAATTGCTTTTATAATACTATAAATATTAACTAATGCCTCATAAATTTAATCTAAAATTATAATACAAAAAAATATTTATTTATGTAGAAATTTTATAAAAATAAAGTTTATTAATTATAAAATTGGAATTCAATTTTTATAATTTATAGAAATACCAACACATATATATTAATTTTTAAGATATTCACTTAATTTTATTATGATATTATTGTATCATAAATTCACTTATTGGATACCTAAATTATATATTTATATATATTCATTAGTGTTATTACTATTCATTAGGATGATTTAATATTCATAAGGGACAAATTACTATTCCTAAAGACAAGTTACTATTTCATTGGTATAGTTTTCTTAATGTCTTCAAATACCTATTATTAATTTTTTTCAAAATTTATAAATATTTTATTGAATTCTCTAGGTAGTTATACTTGATTTATTCTTAATTAAATGAACATAACAAGGGAAATTTAACTGATATAATTTTAGGTCGTTATAATAGTCAAAAAATTAATTTAATAATATTTTATGTTAAATTAAATTTTATTTAATGATTTAAAAATAAGAAAATGTCAAATAGGATATGTGGAATTGGAAATGGCCATAAATTTCATCCATTTACCATTTTTGTGTTACAATCCACCTTAGAAGAAAATTTATAACCCTCAAGGATTGATGATGTTGTTACCAAGGTTAATGTTAAAAATATTCAACGTGATTGTTAACAAAATGATAAGATTTAAAATTCCACATAATCATATTGTAATTTAGTTGGTTTTATTTATTTTGATATTTAATTTTCATATAAAAAATTATTTCCATTTTTTCACTTGAAATGATAATAATATTTATTAAATTTTATAGCTCCAAATAATTACAAATGTTTCCTCTCCCCCTCTTACAAAAGGACACCACCACTTCCATCTTCTCCAAGATTATTCATCCATTTATCCTAACCAAAAACTGAAAATATCCCTTCCAAATTTCCATAGATACATTATAGATTCTTCATTCTTCTTAAATGAAAAGACCAAGTGTCCTAAAATCGACAACCCAAAGAGATTTCTCAAAGAAAAGGTATAACTCTTAATCAAGTCCCATAATATTATTTCTTATTTAACAACATATATTTTATCTTAACCCCAACTATATAACATAATGTTTTTATTCTGTATAATTATGTGTTATTTCATTGATGTCATAACCGTTTTCATATTGTTTTCAACCTAATAAGAAATTAAATCATTGTTCATGCATACATGCGGACTACCGCCTCCACATATTGATATATATTTTATTTTTCATCACCAATGTTCATTAATTATTATTATGATAGAAATAATATTAATATTTTTTATAACATAATTATGATTATGTAATAAAAAGATATAATGTACCTTTTATTACTCAGTTTAATATAAAATGAAGGTATCACTCATGTGTACCTATGGACTACCTTTTCTACATAGTGATAATTTTAATTTCCCACTAATGCATATTTTGGATGGATATAATAATGTATTTATTGAAAAATATGATATTTATAAATTAATTATGATTACTTAAACAAAAAACTAATATCCAGATGTAGGAATAAAATTACTAAACTAAAACTGACATGAATAATAAAACATTTGACACCCAAAATAACGATTTTAATAAATCTTTCCTAATAAATGGGTGTTGAAATGTTATAAGTTGATAATATATGATATTATAAGTGTGAATAAATTTTTTTATATGTATAATAAATCAAAACATATTATACATTACTTTAGGGTTTTTACGAACCATTTTGAAAAATTATTTAATTTTTTCTTATGTCACTTTAATTTTTGTGAGACATATGCATATTTTCATCTTGATTCTTTCATATCTTGTGTATCCTATGAGTATGATATGTTATATAATTATTTTCTTTATATAAATGGTAATTAAATTTTCTTTCGATGTTATTTCATTTTGGGGGGTTATGATTTAGTTTTTCACAAAAGTGGTAAGAGTTTTATGTTATAATCTTAATTTTTACTAAGGTTGTTTGTGATTAAATTTTTATTAATGAAATTATATTTTCTATCTCTAAGAAATATTATTTATTTTATTCCCCACTATTTGTATCTAGATATTACACGTATTCCTTTCATTTTTTTTCTCTCGAATTACTCAAGATTCCAAAACAATTGTTTTTTTGTAAAATAGATTTTGGTATTTTAATTTGGTCACATATATTTTTATTCTCTCTCTATATTTGTAGAGAACCGAAGCTTGACATACATGGACATTACATTACTTTTGCGGAATACTTAATACATAAGAAAAATAGACAAACAAGGACCGTAATAGTTTAGTGTCTTTGGAAACTCGGAATATAATATTCTAATCGTGGTGAAAGATCTTCAACATCTCCCATAAATATCTTCTTTTTTCTAAACCTAAATCCTTTCTTTTATGCCCTTGGGAAATTAAAACATAAAAGGGTGAGCTCAAATGCTCAGTAAGGGTAAAAAAAAGAAATATAAATCACATCATATTCATAAGAACATATCTTTAGGAAATCTTAACTTGCAAAAGAGATATTAATTTCTTAACATGGGATAAATCATAGTAGTGAAATGTAATCCCAATAATAATAACATAAAACATGAAACCTTTTGGCATACACACATAATCATATAGAATCATTTCTTGTTAGTCAAGACTCATTGCCAAGACTATCTTAGTGGACAAATTCCATTTCTGAACTGAGTCACCCTCGTTTCAGTCCTGTTTCACTGAACCGGTATAACCTACCGTTCCAGCCATGTCTATCTCATGAGATATAAAATCTTTACCCAATTCATTGGAGGGAGATATAGGTCCCACCCATCTCATAATGATATCATTCTTATGTGTGCCACAAAATCATAAACCATACATCATAGCATAACCCATGTAATAAAAATGGGAATCTTAAACATCATGACATCATAAAACAATTCATATAAGATAAAGGAATTCATAAAAATATTTCCATCACAACATAATCAAATCTTTGTGATAATAGGGATAGAGACAGAACCCTTTATTATCATAGATGGAAAAAGATTTTGATAAAACTCTTGAACTCCATTCTTGAGGAAAATATCCTTTTTACTTCAACAACATTTTTCCTTTCTTAACATGTCATACAATTTTAAACTAAAATTTTTTTATTAAAAATTAATTTGAAAACGTTAAAAGAAAGCTTCTTGGAAATAATGTTTTAAAAATCCATTCATGTAGTATAAGTTAAAAAAACATTCTTTGTACTTTTGTCGGAAAAGTCAAAAAGTACTTCGTAACATAAACAAAAGAAAGATTCCTTACATACCATGTGGTAAAAGTCAAAATGGGTAAAAGGACGTTAAACATACATGAAAACACTTTTATAAAACATGGACATGGATGATAGAAATAACCCTAGTAAATACCAAAGTATAAACAATCTCGAATAAAAATGAGATTGTGATATTTCCCTTACCTTATGTCTGATATGCTTTTTACGTATCCAAAACTCCTGTATAATGATTTAAATAATGTCATTAACTTATTACAGAATCATATTCATTGTTATGATATCATATATGGGTCACTTATGACTTTATATTACCCGTTCTTTAGTAAATTTCATGTTAAAGAAGCGTTTTGGGTAAAATCGTTTCATTTATCGTAGGTGTTTGGACTTGTTGGTCTTGACATTATTATTACTTATATAGTGATTTACTTACTTCCAGAATATAAAACATGATTTATATATCATATATATTCAGTATATATATATATATATAATAGATATATAAATGAAATGAAGCACACCGTTCATGGAGACAGTAGTCCGTACGTACGCATGAACGCTGTTTTCCTTTCCTTATTGTCTTGAATGGAAGTAAGTAGATGACATACATATATATATATAGATAAATCCAGTAGATTTAACATGTCATATATTTCATTATTATTCATTATATATACTTTATAATCATTCATGAATGGTTAATGTGGAGAATTAATCTCATCGTGTTGTGGAGATGGTAGTCCGTACGTACACACGAGCGATGATATCGTTCTCATGATCGTGAACTTGTGTTGAAGTGTATGTATACTATTTCAGTATCAATATCACTTTATAATAATCATATATAGTTACACATTACACCATTATACCGATCCAATTAAGGTGGTGGTGGAAAATAGATTACACCACGGCGTGGAGACGGTATTCCGTACGTACGCACGCACGCACGGTGATTTCCTTTTTCAGTAGGATGGATAGAAGGTTAATTAGAGTTGTTACATATTTATAATAACATATCAGTATATAATAAATACTGATGTTATTACTTTATCATGAAACAACTAAATAAGAAGAAGTTGAAGAAGAAAGAAATTGAAAAAGATCGGTAATGGATATTACCTCTTTTTGACGCGCCTTTTCTTAACCTCCACTTAAAGAACTAAGGATGGACTTTGAAGAAGAGCAGAACCTCTAGGATGATACTAGGGAAGTGGAGAAGAGATTTTGGCAGGGGATGGCCGAGCTTGAATGCTCAAATTGGTGTGAAGAGGAGAGGGAGGAGGTTCCCTTTTATCAGGGAGGAGAGGGGCACCTTTGGGAAAACTAAAAATATTATTTTATTATAAAGTCAAGTTCGGTTTTAAATAGCTCCAAATTGATATATTTATAAGCTAAGGTTAGGATGTGCGAAAGCCTCTCATCCAATAGGATTTAGACAAGTTTAGGTATCAATTTTAACCTTATCATTTAGATTTAACTTTAAGTTAGATAATTTAACTTTTACCGTGACTTCTTGTTTTCTTACACTATAAGGTTAATAAACTTACTATATCAAGCCAAACGAACCCCAATATGTATATTATTAATATATCTATCCTTATCTAAGTCATTTGGCCAAACCTTAGATTTATAGGAATTAAATAACAATTAATAATATAATATTTGTTTTAAAAACTAATTTATGTCAATTTTGAAACTATTTGGTACATGATTTTTATGAAATTCATAACAGAATGATAAGTTCGAACCAAGTTACTTATATCAACAATACCATGTCATAGTAACCTAAAAAATTAATTTAAGTCATAAAAAGTCTCAAATTACATTTATTTGGGCATTTATAACATCAATTATTTCAATAAGACAACTACTGCATCATCTTTGTGTCATAATAAATGATAATTATTTAATCCCTAAAAATTCTAAATAAATTCCTATGATGTAGATAATTGTACTAGATTTCTGGATACTATTCATGTTCTAAGTTTCATGAAGTTTATCACTAAATTAAAATTATTATACTTATAAGATTTAAGAAAGTTACATGTTGTCACATTCTTTGGTTTTAATAATAATAAAATTATTTTCATGGACAAAAGTCCATAAAATGAATCTAATACGACCCTTAGGTTCTATGGGTCTACTTTTAGCCATCCAATAGGATTTTTACAAGTGTTAGAGTAATTTTATAATCTTATATTTACCCTTAATTACCTGTTTTACCTTTAACTATAGTAAATAAAATGTACCGTAGTTTCTATTCACAATGCCCAAAAATAAAAAGTAGCTTATTAACATAATTTGGACCCACTGATTCCAAATATGGAATTAATTTTTCCAAATTCAATACAAAAAAGATGCAGAAATTAAATTAAAATTAATCCCGTTGTCGAAAGAAAACAAGTTTTTCTTTAAAACATTGTAAAAGATTGAATTGTTTTAACCTACGAATTCAAGGTAAAATCAATGGTAATGACATACATTATATTATATGGTAAAAATATATTCTATTTATACTTTAAAACCATTCAATATTATAATTTAACCACATAAGATATTACGATGAAAAAAGTTGTTTTTAATTAAAATATAGCGTGTTTTCACTATTCATTAAAACATGGAAGTTATCGGAAAAATATAAAAACTTTATCTAATGTAAATTTTTATATCCTGATTCAAAAGAAGAAATTTATTTTGTCAAATTGAACTTATAAACATGTCAAAACTAGATTTAAAGTGGGTGCTCCATCAAAAGGCCGAAAAACTGCATTTTTTGAAAAATACTTATTTTACACGAAAAATTTATTTTGTTCTTATACCATGTTCTAGAAATGTGTAAGAAGAATAATAATGTTATAAAATTTAAATTTTAGTTAACACTATTCATAACAGCTAGTTCATAACAATATTATAATAATATATCGTTGTTTAGTAAAACCCGGTATTGCATACAACACACGCTATCGAGGAAGGTCGCGATTGCGTGTAATGCAAGCCAAGTCAGGGTTGCGTGTAGTGCACAAATCTTTTGTTGTTGCGTATAACAGAATCCAACCATATTTTATTTATACATTTAATATATATATATATATATATATACACTCAATGTTGCGTAGAATAACGTCTATCAAAATTGTGTGTAACACAATCCAAGAATAGTATTGCGTATACTGCAAGCAAATATGGTGTTGCGTATAGCGCAAGGTAATCTTGGTGTAGAATAAAACACAAGACATTAATGAAATTAAAAAAATATTTTTCATAAAATCTTGGGGTGTTACATTCTACCCCCCTTAAAATGAATTTCACCCTCGAAATTCGTCGGGGTTATAAATGGTTTACTACTCGAAAGTTTGTTTAATAGAAACCCACATCGTAAAAAGGAATACCAAAACATAGCTTTAAAAAATAAAGTATGAAATGTAACGGTTACCCAAATTACCTCATCACTGGGTTTCCACATAGGAGAACATAGGTGAAAATTTAGATATGGAAGAAAAATCTAACCATCATGTTCTGATGGAGAGTGGTAGAGAACATGGCTATGAAAAAGCCAACAATCGCAAAGCCATAAATTTGTGATGATCTAGGGTACCATCTGATTCATCAGATATAAGATCACTATGACAACATTTTTGTTTTTCAAGATCATTTCCCAAAATTTGATGAAATTAGAATTATAAGAAATACTTTCGTGATTTTGGTACAGTCTCACCGTTGGTCATTCTTTGGACAATTTATACTTCATCTTTTAAAGAAATGAAGTTGAATTTTTCATTCGTGATGTGTTAGCAGATCATGTGATAGAATGATGGGTCATTTCATCTGTCTCAAACAAAAGGTTAGAAAAGTTATCAAAAAATACATAAGTCCATCTATAGTGAGATTAATCTTATATAGTTCCTAAAATGGACTTATACTGCTTAATATAATAAAACTAGTTTCTAGTAAACAGGGACTTCCTGTAGGCCAGTGGTAGGCAATAAAGGCCAGTCACATTTCGGTTGTCGGTTTGATTCCCACAGCCTTTTCCGACGCAATGGGTTGTCACCCGTCCTATAGGTTGTCCTTTTTCTAAAACTACATTACAATAAAATCCCACCAGTAATATCGAAAAAAGTTCTATCCTTAAACAATACGTAGCATATGTCCAACATAATCCATTCCAATATTTAGGCTTATCTAAAATACTTCGGTCCAAGCTCATATTATAAAGAAAACGATTACTTGAAATGTCATCAACCAAGCATGTGAATACCATAATTTATCCCCCATATATATATATATATTATTGGTCACATTCCAACCATGTGAATACCTTAATCATGTATTCTATTGACAAAATGAATACCCATTGAACCATAGTGAAAAAATGAATGCAGTTAAAATTTAACACTTTCCACATACCAAAATCCTCAAAATTCTATATACTCAAACCATGATATCACTTAGTCCTTATATCAATCATGAGCTCATGAATACTGTTAATCATTTCATTTTTACGTTTTCCCTTCATTATGCGCATATCATCTTATTTCCAAAAATATCTCAATCACATTGAATACCACATTAGTCCAATACATAAATATTCCAATAGTCCATGATACAACATTATTTTGGAATCCCATTACATAAACACTTAATCATTCCACCACATCATTGTCATATTCAACATCGCCAATAGTGATCGCATGTGACTTCCCTTTGTCTGTTTCCTTAAGCAGTTGCTCATGTCGATCATCACTAACCCTTGGATTAGGGAATTTATTAGCATAATGCCCCATTTCCTTGCACTTGAAGCATTAATGTGTTAGTGGTGCGTTCTCTACAGTGTTTTCATTATTCACATCATTAGAACCCCTTTTTCCATTACTTCGACACTCAGTTGCTCGATGACCTTCTTTTCCACACTTAAAACATTTTCTAGTCCCTTTAAGACAATCTCAACCATGCTTCTTTCCACACTTTGTGCATAAGGAAACATCCATCTTCTTTTCACCATTATTATGAGATTTCTCCTTGAACTCCATCTATCGTTTCTTGTCAAAACCATGAGATGGATATGTAACACCAACTTCCATTTCTACCTTGATAGCACAACGCACAATTTCTTCATAGCTACTGAAGTCTCTTATAGCTAATGCCCTTCAAAGACTTGGTTTTATGCCACTGAAAAATCAATGAACTTTTCTTTCAGGTTGGATGATAATGCCAGATGCATACCTTGAAAGTCTTGTAAAATTCGCTTCGTATATACCAACTGATTCATCATCCTTCTACTTCAGCTCAAGAAATTCATTTTCTATATTTGTTCGAATAATATGAGGGAAGTACTTACTGAAAAAAAGTTCTTGAACTCGTCCCATTCCATGGACTCAATTTCATCTCTTGGCCTCGTATTCTAGATAAGATTCCACCATTGATCAGCTTCACCTTCCAAACGATATACTACTAAGATGACTTTATCATGTTCGGAACATTGAAGAACTGAAAATATCTTTTCAGTGGTACTGATCCATTGTTCAGCAACAAGTGGATCAGAAGACCCATTGAAAGAAGGTGGACGTTGCCTCATGAAGGACTCAATAGAATACTGTTCCCTTCTCTGCTCATTTGGAAGTCCAGAATGATTCATAACTTGTGTATGTATAGCAATAAAATTTTTCACTCCATCTCCCATAACATTTTTTTGTTCAGGAGGACAATCATTGCATTGTCCATTACAGTGATCAACACAGTTCCTTCGGGTTCCATCCATTGTCTAAAACCCAAAAAAAATAGTGTGAAGGCAAAAATCATGCTAGGGAAAACAACATAATAAAGGGGGAGTACCCTTAATATCTAACATCTTAGGTTAAATTCTACGATCGTTACCGTAGTTCTAGGACTATATCCTATACGTATACTTATCCTTAGAGACATCCCTAGACATACCTTAGAAATATCTCTAGGGATCTCACTAACGTTCTCAAATCCTAGTTTCCAAAGATTGACTAAACCTTTCCTCTGATACCAACTGTAGAGACCCGAATCTTGACGTACATGGACATTACATTACTTTTGCATAATACTTAATACATAAGAAAAATAGACACACAAGGACCATAATAGTTCAGTGTCTTTGGAAACACAGAATATAATCTTCTAATCGTGGTGAAAGATCTTCAACATCTCCCATAAAGATCTTATTTTTTTTAAATCTAAATCCTTTCTTTTATGTCCTGGGGAAAAGAAAACATAAAAGTGTGAGCTCAAATTCTCAGTAAGGGTAAACAAAAGAAATATCAATCACGCCATATTCATAAGAACATATCTTTTGGAAATATTAACCTGCAAAAGGGATCATAATTTCATAACATGAGAAAAATCATAGTAGTGAAATGTAATCCCAATAATCATAACATAAAACATGAAACTTTGTGGCATACACACATAATCATAGAGAATCATTTCTTGTTAGTCAAGACTCATTTCCAAGACTATCTTAGTGGACAAAGTCCATTTCTGAACCGAGTCACCCTCGTTTCAGTCCTGATTCACTGAACCGGTATAACCTACCATTCCTGCCATGTCTATCTCATGAGATATAAAATCTTTACCCAATGCATTGGAGGGAGATATAGGTCCCACCAATCTCATAATAATACCATTCTTATGTGTGCCACAAAATCATAAACCATACATCATAGCATAACACATGTAATAAAAATGGGAATCATAAACATCATGACATCATAAAACAATTCATATAAGATAAAAGAATTCATAAAAATATTTCCATCACAACATAATCAAATCAATGTAATAATAGGGATAGAGATAGAACCCTTTATTATCTTAGATGGAAAATGATTTTGATAAAACTCTTGAACTCCATTCTTGAGGAAAATATGCTTTTTACTTCAAAAACATTTTTCCTTTCTTAACATGTCATACAATTTTAAACTAAAATAATTTGATTAAATATAAACTTGAAAACATTAAAAGGAAGCTTCTTGGAAATAATGTTTTAAAAATCCATTCATGCCGTATAAGTTCAAAAAAACATTCTTCGTACTTCTGTCGGAAAAGTCAAAAAGTACCTCGTAACATAAACAAAAGAAAGATTCCATACATACCATGTGGTAAAAGTAAAAATGGGTAAAAAGGACTTTAAACATACATGAAAACACTTTTATAAAACATGGACATGGTTGATAGAAATAACCCCAGTAAATACAAAAGTATAAACAATCTCGGATAAAAATGAGATTGTGATATTTCTCTTACCTTATGTCTGATATGCTTTATACGTATCCGAACTTCCGGTATAATGATTTAAATAATGTCATTAACCTATTACTTAATCATATTCATTGTTATGATATCATATATGGTTCACTTATGACTTTATATAACCCATTCATTTGTAAATTTCATGTTAAAGAAGCGTTTTGGGTAAAATCGTTTCATTTATCGTAGGTGTTTGGACTTGTTGTTCTTGACATTATTATTACTTATATAATGATTCACTTACTTACAGAATATAAAACATGATTTATATATCATATATATTCAGTATATATATATATATATAATAGATAGATAAATGAAATGAAACACACCGTTCATGGAGACGGTAGTCCGTACGTATGCATGAACGCTATTTTCCTTTCCTTATTGTCTTGAATGGAAGTAAGTAGATGAAATACATATATATATATACATAAATCCAGTAGATTTAACATGTCATATATTTCATCATTATTCATTATATATACTTTATAATCATTCATGAATGGTTAATGTGGAGAATGAATCTAATCGCGTCGTGGAGATGGTAGTCCGTACGTACGCACGAGCGATGATATCGTTCTCATGATCGTGAACTTGTGTTGAAGTTTATGTATAATATTTTAGTATCAATATCACTTTATAATAATCATATATAGTTACTCATTACACCATTATACCCATCCAATTATGGTGGTGGCGGAAAATAGATTACACCACGGTGTGGAGACGGTATTCAGTACGTACGCACGCGCGGTGATTTCCTTTTTCTGTTGGATGGATAGAAGGTTAATTAGAGTTGTTTCATATTTTTAATAAGATATCAGTGTATAATAAATACTGATGTTATTACTTTATCATGAAACAACTAAAGAAGAAGAAGTTGAAGAAGAAAGAAATTGAAAAAGATCGGTAATGGATATTACCTCTTTTTGACGCGCCTTTTCTTAACTACCACTTAAAGAACTAAGGATGGTATTTGAAGAAGAGCAGGACCTCTAGGATGATACTTGGGAAGTTCAAAAGAGATTTTGGCATGGGTTGGCCGAGCATGAATGCTCAAATTGGTGTGAGGAGGAGAGGGAGGAGGTGCCCTTTTATAAGGGAGGAGAGGGGCACCTTTGGGAAAACTAAAAATATTATTTTATTATAAAGTCAAGTTCAGTTTTAAATTGCTCCAAATTGATATATATCAAAGCTAAGGTCGGTATGGGTCTAACTACTCTCATCCAATATAATTTAGACAAGTTTAGGTATCAATTTTAACCTTATCATTTAGATTTAACTTTAAGTTAGATAATTTAACATTTACCGTGTCTTCATGTTTTCTTACACTATAAGGTTAATAAACTTACTATATCCAGACAAACGAACCCAAAGTTGTTTATTATTAATATATATATCCTTATATAAGTCATTTGGCCGATCCTTATATTTTTAGGAATTAAATAACAATTAATAATATAATATTTCTTTTAAAAACTAATTTATGTCAATTTTGACACTATTGGGTAAATGATTTTTATAAAATTAATAACAGAATGATAAGTTCTAAAAAAGTTACTTATATCAACAATAACATGTCATAGTAACCTAGAAAATTAATTTAACTCATAAAAAGTCTCAAATTACATTTATTTGGGCATTTATAACATCAATTATGTCAATAAGACAATTACTGCATCATCTTTGTGTCATAATAAATGATAAGTATTTAATCCCAAAAAATTATAAATAAATTCCTATGATGTAGATAATTGTATTATATTTCTGTAGAATATTCATGTTCTATGTTTCATGAAGTTTATCACTAAATTAAAATTATTATACTTATAATATTTAAGAAAATGACATGTTGTCACATTCTTTGGTTTTAATAATAATAAAATTATTTTCATGGACAAAAGTCAATAAAAATAATCTAATCCGACCCTTATGTTATATTATTCTACTTTTATCCATACAATAGGATTTTTCCATGTGTTAGGGTAATTTTATAATCTTATATTTTCCCTTAATTACCCGATTTACCATTAACTATAGTAAATAAAATTTACCGTAGTTACTATTCACAATGACCAAAAATAAAAAGTAGCTTATTAACATAATTTGGACCCACTGATTCCAAATATGGAATCCATTTTTCCAAATTCTATACAAAAAATATGCATAAATTAAATTAAAATTAATCCCATTGTCGAAAGAAAACAGATTTTGCTTTAAAACATTGCAAAAGATTGAATTGTTTTAACCTACGAATTTTAGGTAAAATCAATGCTAATGACATACATTATATTATATGGTAAAAATATATTATATTTATACTTTAAAACCATTAAATATTATAATTTATCCACATAAGATATTACGATGAAAAAAGTTGTTTTTAATTAAAATATAGCGTGTTTTTACTATTCATTAAAATATGAAAGTTATCGGAAAAATATCAAAACTTTATCTAATGTAAATTTTTATATCCGGATTCAAAAGAAGAATTTTATTTTGTCAAATTGAACTTATAAACATGTCAAAACTAGATTTAAAGTGGGTGCGCCATCAAAAGGCGGCAAAACTGCATTTTTTTAAAAATACTTATTTTACCCGAAAAATTTATTTTGTTCTTATACCATGTTCTAGAAATGTGTAAGATGAATAATAATGTAATAAAATTCAAAATTTAGTTTAAACTATTCATAACTGCTAGTTCATAACAATATTATAATAATATATCGTTGGTTAGTAAAACCCAGTATTGCGTACAACACACGATATCGAGGAAGGTCGCGATTGCATGTAATGCAAACCAAGTCAGGGTTGCGTGTAGTGCACAACTCCTCTGTTGTTGTGTATCACAGAATACAACCATATATTATTTATACATTGAATATATATATATATACACTCAATATTGCGTAGAATAACTTCTATCAAAATTTTGTGTAACACAATGCAAGAATAGTGTTGTGTATACTGCAAGCTAATACGGTGTTGCGTATAGCGCAAGGTAATCTTGGTGTAGAATACAACACAAGAAATTAATGAAATTAAAAGAATATTTTTCATAAAATCTCGGGGTGTTAAAATATTTGCATAAAATGATTTTAATATTATAAAATTATTAACTACAGTCATTTCTACATATGTTAGAATTTCTAAAAAAAATTCAAATGAGTCATTTATTTTGTAATGAGGTAATTTTTTCCAAAGTTATGAATGTAATATTTATTTAAAAATATACAGAACAAAATTATTTTCCATCAATAATGAATAATAATTTCATTGAATTTTTCTTTTAAAATTTTATTTATTCTATTTAAGAATTTTTTTTGCAAATATTCTAAAAATATTTGTTTAAAAATAATTTATTTGATAATGAAAATGGTATTTTCCTCAAAAAGTGTTCTGGTGATATTTAAAATGTTTTTTATCTGTAAAAACATCTATTTTTTGTACTTATTGTTTATATGAGATAATATCAAATCAGAAAATATTTATAACTATTCTAGATGGTTTATATTTCTGATGAAGAAATATTAACAAAACAATTTTTTTCCTGGGACTAGTTGTACTAAAATGATAAATTATTTATATGATATTTTAGAATACATATGAATAGATTATGTTTTTGTGTTGGGTGATTCCATTATAATAATCCAATAAATGGTGTAGTGTTTAATTATTATGAACTCAAATGGTACATCATAGGTTATCCCAAGAAAAAAAGAGTACACCAGCAGTTATCCCTAGGCCAACATGGGTTCAATGTCATGATATATATCCTCCAAAAATGTTTTTAAAATTTATTATTATTCCAAACTTTATTTCACTATATTATAACATTTTATTATGCCAATGTCATATTATCATGACTTATTATTCATTATTCTTTTGGGATTCAAGTATTTTGAACTAGAGAATATAAATTCCCAAAAATATGATTCTGATCTATGAACCTTATGATGTGATTTCATAATGCTAGGATCATTCTCTCGTACCCTTATTAATTTAATAGGTTCAACAAAGGTCAATTTCTATTAGCTCCCATATATAAAATTATTTAGAATTTTAGCTCACCACTTTTTATAATTTTAATTACCTGTGAAATGAAAAATGATTTTAAATAAGTTATGTATGAATAATTTTATGGGAAATGGTTAATAATTTTCATTTTATAATAAAATATAGTTATTGTGGAAAAAATTCTTCAAAAAATATGGGGGTATTTTTATATAATTGTCTGTTCTAATTATAAAAAATATTTAAACCCAAAAAGGTATTGGAAATGAAATTGAATCAATATTTCTTTTGATGTTGTAATGGAAAAAAATATTTCAAGTTTGTTGGAATCAAATAAAATATTTTAATAATATATGTTTTAGTACTGAATTCAGGTGTATAGTTTCATGTTCATCTCTATATGGGCTGCCATCTAACCCCACAATATCTGGAAGGGTATAATGATTCTAAATGTGTAATTTCTATTAGAAACATTACCCAAATGATACAATAACTTATTGAATATAATGAAAACCAAATTTATTCATTTTCCCATTTTCAATGGTGCATCCATTATTAAGGTATTTTCCCCAAATGATTGTGTTACCATACTGGGTGAAGGGAAACACATAGGTACATCACTAGAAAACATGCCATGTAGACTAATCAACAACCTCATTTGAATTATATCAACCCTACTTTTTAATCCTTCCAACTTCTAGAATATGCTAGTATGAATCATTTATCCCATGATTATCAAAAATCCCGAATGATCGAGTCCTTGAGGTTCTTGTAATTCTTTGGTCAACATAATGAATTGGTCATCTAACAATTCAAAAGGAACCTTAAATTTCCAGTGAATCCATTCCCTCCTCTCATGAATGTCTATATAGATAAATTTATTTGAAATAAGTGGAGTCAGGATAGAATAATACAATGTGGTAACTAGGAGGAAATTCATCATACAAATCCAAAAGAATGGGAGCCCCACTAATCATTTCTGTATCCCACAAGATTATTCCAACATCCCATTGACCAATTTTATGGTATTTTATTTTGGAAACCATCAACTAGAAATATATATAATTGTTTATTTACTCTAATGATCATGGGATTGAGAAAACCATATAAATATATACATATCCCTATATATTATTCATTTTGATATTATTCATAGTAATACCACATTAAACACTGATATGCCCAGTCTAAGATAAAGTAACCTCTTTATATGAGATCATTTAATAGAGCACATTAATGTTTGTGGTTTCCCAAAAGCCTTATCATGAAATATATATATTGTTTAATCTTTTGTTCTACTAACCGACTCTTCAATTCTAGTAATTTTTGGGTGTATCCCAGTATATAATCTTTTGAGTGATCAGTATCCTTGATAAATTCACCTTGTATCAAGATATTCATGTGATCCACTTCTTGATTCCGATTAATACGGCCTAAATTTTGATTCCTTTGGTATGGTACTACAATGAGAATATCAATTAATATCCCAAACCCATATAATTATATCATATCAGAAAAATAATAGTCCTGAATGTTAGTTTAGAAATGATTTTATAAGAGTTGATGTTTCATTATAATACATTGATAGTGTCTAGGTTCAATTCTCTTGAACATCACTTCCCTTATTTTAGAAAACACAAGGAAATTTTAATGTTTTTTATGGTCATTATCTACATTAAAATGGTTAAAATGTGTAAAGGTAATTCCATAAAAGGCCTTAGTGTACCAACCATGACAATTTCCCATGATATTCATGCAATGAAGGAATACAGATGAACATCATGTGATAACCATGTGATAATCTACTAAATAGTATGTAAAACCCACATCATCATGTGCTTACATTTGTGTATGTGAGATTTCTTGAAATTGACCATGTGAGTTTCGAGATCAGGATGTTTACTTCATGTGATGCTTTGAGAACATGAAATCTTGAGCATTATATTAGTTCCATGATCACTACCATTAAAGAACAATAACAAAACATGGGTAGGTGATAACCACTATTGTGAAACATCTTAATAATCAATAAAAAAGGTAGAGAACTCGTTTCTTATTTATAGGCCCAATTTATCCACCTATTTCTATGTACAGATCGAAAAATGGATATTTCTTTTTCAAAAGGTGGATATATATATACCTCACATTGATGATATAGGGGATTTCATCAATATTGTTGTACTAAACACAATATATGAAGATTAAAATAAATATCAAGTGGTGGGGAAATATTTTGATGTCTTATTACCATTGAAATATGATGAAGTGTTTGTTTTGGAAAAGGATATTCCCCATTTGGTTTCACCATGATAGATGAATAGTTTGGTATAGATAGGATCATATATGATGGATGAACCACACAGCCTCATAGCTTATCAAAAAATTCATTATCCTCTAAATCATCTAAGTGATTTCAGCTATATATATAGAAAATCAAACCTGGATGAGTTAAATAGTGTTAGGACTCCCTAGACTCCCTTTTAATAACCTCTTGATCACCTAGATAATCATTGTCTTCATATTAAACTAAAGTCCCCAATAATGTTTTCTAACTAAGTAGGAAATAATACATAGTTGAGCACAATATTGATGAAACTCTCAAGGTCCCCTCTAACTAACACCATGATTTACTATCTCATCAACTAAATCATTATCAGGTAGTATCTATACATTTTTTTCTATATGGTTATGTGATCATAATTATATATATAAATCCCCGGTGGACTTATATAGGTGCCTGATCTTGATCTTCCAACACTTCTTAAATGGATTATATAAATGGATAAGATAATAATTCTCATAGATGGTTGGGGAATCCTTTGGTGGATAGACAATATAACCTAGGTCGTGATTTTAAGGATTCTTTATTGTCTCTATCTGATACTAAGTGTAACTTGGTACTTCAAGTAGAAAATACCCCACCCTTATCTATAAATATTTGGATAACTCTTTTGGAAAGATACAATGGAATAAAAGAAATAATAAAAATAATAAACCCCTTTGGAGATATTTTAAGGAAATATATACAGGACAACACTAGTGAACTAAATATACAAGGTTAAATCTTGTATATGAACTACACTAGGTGAACTCTACCAAGTAATATTCCTTAGGAAAATGGTATTGAGAAAACATCATCAAACGACACATCCATTGTGTTGTAACCTTTCATATAATCATACACATTTACTAGTTAATGAGTCCTTATAACACATAATTGTTTTCAATGAATCATCTACAATGATGGAATCATGTGGAACACAATTAATGTGTTTTATTCTTCCTATGGACCAGAGGAATTTAGTGAATCCCAATATATATTCATTGGCTATGCCACATTCCCTGAAAATGAGTTGGAAAACCCCGCTAATTTCATGAAACTAGTCTAAGATATATATCCGGATGAAATTAACCAAAAATAATATCACATATTCCATTATTATAGGAAAAAACCTCAAGAAGGAAAAAACAAATCCTACCCTAAATTCACTTGAGGAACATTAATAGAGAATTCATGCAAGTGTGCACCATTTTGATCATGCATTCCCCTAATAAAGGGTGTGTCATATTCATCCTCCATGGGTGAGATAACCTAGGGTAAAAAATAATAGTGGGGCGATATATAAAACCCAGTAAAGGAATAATAATGGAATAAGGTGTTACATATTAAAAAATAGGCATATCAATTTTTCAAAAAAAAAATTAGGAATCAAATACATGAACAATGATACATGATATATCAAGATAATCATAACACGGGAAATGTGGAAACAACATAAAACATTACATTATAAACATAGGTCAAGGCTAAACCATAATGAAATGTTGATATAAATGGTCCCAAAAAGGAATTAGGTTCACTCTATAACAATATTATGTCTCATGAGACAAAACATTACCCAATGAATTGGAGTATAACAAAATTCTGCACACACCTATCACTTTCATTTCATTCTCATGCTTTAGTGTTCCCATAGATCATACAACATGAATTCATTCATCATCATATTTTATTCCAAAATAATTGAGTGTAGAATAAATTATGGAAATTTACAATTAAAATATGTATAATTGTATAAAGATGAAGTACCTTAATATGAAATGGGTATGGTATTCACTACAAAATTATTTTGACATGGAAAATCATTGTGAAATTTCAGCAGCATAACGACGTCACATAAAAATTCTTAAAATAGGATGATGAGAGATGAATTATGCTATCATAATTTTGAAATCGACTTTTCTATAAGCAGGATATGTAATGAAATTTCCCATCATTGGGAAATGATGATAAAAGATATAAGGTAATGAAGATATTTGAATAAAGAGGAGAATGGAAAAAGGATCCCTTACATGTGTCTTTGAATAAAAATGCTACGGATGTGATTATTTAGGGGTTTGGGGAACTGTGGTAGAACTAAATAGAGTGTATGGAAGAGTATGTAAGTTCTATAAGGAGTTTAACTAAAGATAAATTAGAGTGTGGGTGGGTATATATTGTAAAAGAGGGGGATTTAATTATTATTAAGGGTTTGGAATCTACATATATAAAAAAAACCATAATAAATAGCATGGTTTTCCCATTAATTAAGTTAAATTGGAGTGGTTATAATTATTTTATATTTATAATGTTCTAAAATAGTAAAATAACACCATTTCTTACATGGACGTGAGTCAGAATCTTAGAGAAATTGTTTTAAAACCATAAAATATATTAATAGTTTTGAAGGATTAATAAGGGATTTATAAAAGAATTAAAATTAATATAAAATCACATTATTTTTAATTCTAAACATATATTTGTTATATTATACCATTTATAGTATTTATAAAATCACTTTTGGGTCATTATAATGTCATAATACACAATGTATATTTATACGATATTTAATTTTTACACAAAATATGAAGTGTCTCAAAAAATTATCAAAAATTTACAGTTGGATAATATTGATGTTATTATTTCAAAAATAATATTCATTTTATCTAAATAATTTAATAAATATGTAAAATTTCAATTTTAAAGTAGTAACTTAAATTTATTGAGAAATGCAATGATTGTTAAAAATAACTATTTTTCAATACTTTTAAAAAATACATTTGACTTCATAAAAATGTCATGATAATTTATATTTAATAAAAATTAATTAATTATATAATTTTATTAATTTATTATTTATTGCAAAAAACAATTAATTCATCAAAAAAAAATTATTAATTGAATTTTAATGTTTCCAAAAACCATATTTTTTGTTTTATTATATCAAAATAAAACAATTTATAAAATAATGAAAATTGGATAAAAATATATTCATTATTCTATAAAAAATAATGTACACACTCAAAATTATAAGATCTTGATACATATTCTGTTAATAGACTAGAAATTCCATAAGAGTATCGTGTGTGATGGTGAGACTTGCATGGGGTGGTTGGGTGAACATGGTTTTGGTCCTGATCTCAACGAGATTGAACTAATCTCGTAAATTTTTTCACTCTTTCTCCTATTATTGTATATCAGTTTAGAATTGGTAAATGGAAAATCCTAGTGATGCTGTCTTATTTATGAATATCTAATAAATGAGATTCATATGGTATGATCTTACTGGTGGAGGCCATCACCTCCGTTTTCCATGTCACCATAATTTCTTGAAACCATGTAGTTATTCAAATCATGTGATCAACATTAAATATATATATTATCAATGTAAGTGATACATAATGGTATTTCAAATCAAATTGGATATAAAAAAATTCATTTGTTTTCTACAAACATATTACATAACATGACATTTAATAAAATCAAAAGAAGAAATTTTTTATAACAGTTTATGTTGTTACAAAATGTTTTATTTAAAAACCGTTTTAATATAGCCACCCAACTTGGATTTAATCCTGTCAACCACTAGATTAACCATGGTAGATTCCCCCTTTCCTTCTAAACCACCCTTATTTCTCCCATGGACCTTAATCATTTGGGATCATTGTTTAATGTGAATAATATTGATTCCATGCATTTTTTTTAATTTTTTTCTATCTCCATCATCCATTATTTAGTATATGGTTTGATTTAGGTATTTTATGATTATTCTACTTGATAACATTGGAATCATACCGAAATCATGGGGATTAATGGTGTAATGTATAATGTATGTTCAGTAGTAATGAACGCAATGATTTACTCATCAATTCCCATGTGTTATGTCATTCAATTAATTTATTTTTGTAAATTGTCATTAATTGGTTATAGTTTTAGTATAATAATATGATAGATAATGTATTTTTTTGTTTAAAAGAGTGTTGGGGCATGATATGAACTTTACAGTCACTACTGGTCATGTTTTTTTTCCATCTCACCACTTTAATAGTTTTAAAGGATTAGTAACTTTTATTTATAGTTGATTAATTTAATAAAAATTATTTTCACAATTTCTCAGAATAATGTTATATGATATGATATATGAGCTTGATGATTCTTTATAAAGTCAAGAAAAATAGACACATTATCAATTATAAAAATGTTTACTCCAAATTGATATAGTTTGAAAAAAAATATATTAAAAATACTATTGCTGTATTTTAAATGGTGTGTTATTACATGGGGTATTGGTTCATATTGACTCAAATCTAAAAGTGGGGTCGCGATGGATATAAAAATTTTCCATTTAAGAGATATGTGGAGTCTTCAATGTTATTTGACATTGTGTAACACCTGAGACTATTATGAGAAATATTTTTTCTTATGTTATATAAATCATCAAAGTAATCATTCACTACACACAACACTAGCTTGGCTTGCTTTACCCATAATCGCGGCCTTCCTCGATAGCTTGTGTTGTACGCAATACCGACTTTTACTAAACAATGACAAGCTTTTAAAATATTATTAAAACTAGCCGTTATGAATAGTAATAACCACTTTTTGAAATTTTTGAAATTTTATTTTTCAAAATGGACTTCATTTTTGGATTTGGAATATCGAAATTATCCTAGGGTTAAATTTTGGTATTTTTCTGAAAACGTTCAATTTTTGATGAATAGTGAAAACACTAGGTTACTGTTTAAAAACTGACTTTTTATTTAAATAATTATTTATTTTGTTTAAATTTATTTTATGTCAAAATTGATACATAATACCTATAAAAGTTCAATTAAATTCATTTGAGTCATTTTATTATATTTTTAGATATATAAAAAGTTTATTGAACTTTTGACCGTCTTTTACCCACTTCCTAGAAGAATTTGCAAATTTACATAAAACATATTTTTACCGCTTTTGTGAATGGAATTTCAAAAATCCGAGAGACATGGTTGATGTCAGTAAGTAAAATGTGGTTCAATGAGATGAAAATAATTTTTGGTGAATAGTAACTATTTACTTTTGTTTACCACGGTTAAAAGTAAATAGGGTAATTAAGGGTAAAAATGATATTATTATTACCATAACACATTTCCTAATTCAATTAGATAAGTTTAATTCGACCAAAAGATCCTTAGGAATAAAATATGACCATTTAGGCCCATTTGGATTAGATTAGGACATTTATTATTAATTTATTTATAGAAAGGTTAAAATAGTTAAAATCAATGTTTAATAACTAAATCATTTTTAATATAGGGTTATACATAAGGGAAATTCGACTATAAATATTTATTAGAAAGATAAAAATATTTCCTACATAATGGTATTTTATTTTTAATTTTTAGACAATAAATAATTTAATTTATTTATAACACAATGATGATGCACTAATTATCTTATTAATGAAATATTGACATAATTGATGTTATAAATACCCAAATAAAGGTTATTTGAGACTTTTTATGAATTCCAATAATTGTAGATTTAATTAAGACATGTTTGTATTGATTTAATTAGCTTTTTTTGATCTAATCTTTCTGTTATGATTTTCACATAAATCAATTAGAAAATAGTGTCAAAATTGACATAAAATAGGTTTTTAAAACAATATTATATTATTAATTTTTATTTTATCCCTAAAAATCTAAGGTTCAGCCAAATTACTTAGATAAGGTTATATATATTAATAATAAACAACTTGGGCTTCTTTTGGCTTGTTATAGTAAGTTTATTAACCTTATAGTGTAAGAAATCAAGAAGACACGGGAAAAGTAAAATTATTTAACTTAAAGTTAAATCTAAATGATAAGGATAAAATAGAAAAATAAACCTGTCAATATAATATTGTATTAGAGGATTTCGACCCATCCCCACCTTATCTTCGAAATAAATTAATTTAGAGCTATTTAATACCGAATATGACTTTATAATAAAATAATATTTTTAGTTTTTCAAAAGATGCCCCTCTCCTCCCTTATAAAAGGGCACCTCCTCCCTCTCTTCCTCACTCCACATTGATCCTTCAAGATGGGCCAAACCCTAAAAATTTCTCCTCTCCACTTCCATAGAAACATCTTAGAGTTCCTGGTCTTCTTCAAAGACCAATTTTAGTTCCCTAAAAGGAGGACTCAAAGAGGCGCTTCAAAGAAGTGGAAATGTCTGTTACCGATTCTTTCAACTTTTTTTCTTCTTCCACTTATTATTCTTTAGTTGTTTAATTATGAAGTAATAACATCAGCATTACTCATATACAGATATTTTATTATAAGTATGAAACCACCCTATTTCACCATCTATCCATCCTACAGAAAACGAAATCACTGTGCGTGCGTACGTACGGAATACCGTCTCCACGCCGTGGTGTAATCTATTTTAAACCACCACCTTACTTGGATGGGTATAATAGTGTAACGAATAAATTTATATGATTATTTTAAATTAATATTGATTCTGAAATATTATACATACACTCCAATACAATTCCACGATCATGAGAACGATATCATCGCTCGTGCGTACGTACGGAATACCATATCCACGATGTGATGCAACTCGCTACATGATTTTCATTGCATAATGATTACATAAATCAATTGAGTGAATAAATATGATATATATTACACTAATACAATTCTGGAAATGAGGTATCTATAACCTAAAAAGAAGAATAAGAATTTATTCGTCAAAACACGCATAAGAACAAAAAGTAATAAACACCCGAATAACAAGTAGCAATGAAATATTACTAATAAGAAGCTATGAATATGACCATATACAATATCATAACAATGATTATAATTCTGGAATAAGTAAATTAAATTATTTAATTCATTATACATGAGGTTCGGACACTTACGAAGCAAATCAGACCTAAGGTAAGGGACAATCTCGCAATCTCAATTTTTATCTGAGATTGTTTATAACCCAAAATTTACTGGGGAATATTTATCATCCACATCCATGTTTCCTCAATATGTAATATTATTTATATCCTCCTAAAATTGTTTAAATCCAATTTTACCCTGCGGTGAGCTTTTAGTAAAAGATATGAAAGGAATCTTTTGTCGTTTTTCGTAAGAGGTAATTTTTGACTTTTCCGACAAAAGTATGAGAAGAATGTTTTTTTAACTTATACGGCATGAATGGATTTTTAAAACATTACCTCCAAGAATCTTCCTTTATAAGTTTTTATGTTTATTTTTAATCTACTTCTTTTAGTTCAAAATTGTATGACATGTTAAGAAAGGAAAAAATGTTATTGAAGTAGAAAGGATATTTTACTCAAGAATAGAGTTCAAGTTTATATTCAAAAGTATTTTCCATATAAGATAATACATGGTTCTGTTTCTGTCCTTATTTTTACATTGATTTGATTATGTTGTGATGGAATTATTTTTATGAATTCCTTTATCTTATATGAATTGTTTTATGATGTCACGATGTTTAAGAATCCCATTTTTATTACATGGGTTATGAAATGATGTATGATTTATGATTTTGTGGCACACATAAGAATGGTATCATTATGAGATGGTTGGGACCTATATCTCACTATAATGCATTGGGTAAAGATTTATATCTAATGAGATTGACATGGTTGGAACAACAGGTTAAACCGGTTCAGTGAAACAGGACTAAGACGAGGAGTGAACCCGGTTCAGAAATGGACTTTGTCCGCTAAGATAGTCTTGGCTATGAGTCTTGACTACTAATAAATGATTCTCTATTATTATGTGTGTATGACACAAAATTTGATGTTTTAAGTTATGATTATTAGGATTACATTTCACTGCTATGATTTATCCCATGTCATGAAATTTTGATTTCTTTTGTAGGTTAAGATTTCCAAAATGTTATGTTCTTATGAATATGATGTAATTGATATTTATTTTGTTTACCCTTACTGAGAATTTGATTTCCCCATTTTGTATGTTTTCTTTCACCAGGTCAGGAAGAAAGATATTAAGTAAGATATTCCAAAAGGGACTATAGATATGATGAAATAAATTGGAGACAATGTAGATTCTTTATGAACCAGTTGTTTATGTTTCCGAGTTTCTAAAGACATTATACCTATATGGTCCTTTAATGGTTTTGTTATATGTTGTAATAAGTATGCTTCAATTTTGATGTATTAACCATGTATGTAAAGTATGGGTTGTTATAGTTGGTATCAGACGAAAGGTATTGTCAACCTTTGGAAACTAGGATGTGAAAGCCTTAGTAAGAAACCTAAGGATATGTCTAAGAATAGAACACAATCTTAGAAATGTCCATGAACAACCTATGATAAGACCTTAAGTGTGAAATTTTATTCTTGATTATGTTTTTTTCCTATTATAATTATTGTTTCTCACACTATTCTTCTTGGTTTTAGTCAATGGCTGGAACACAAAGGAACTGTGTTAATGCGGAATACGAAGGGCAATGCAATGATTGTCCCCCTGAGGAACCAAACGTTATGGGAGCTGGAATGAAAAATCTTGTAGCCATGCTCACACAACTTTCTCAAGCTATGAATCATGCATGACTTCCAAACGAGCAAAGTAAGGAGCAACATTCTGTTGAATCTTTTATGAGGCAACATCCACCTACATTCATCGGGTCTAATGATCCATTAGATTCTGGACAATGGATTAGTACTACTAAAAAGATATTTTCAGTTCTTCAATGTTCTGAACATCATAAAGTCATATTAGAAGTTTATCGTTTGAAGGTGAAGCTGATCAATGGTGGAATCTTATCAAGAATATGAGGCCAAGAGATGAAATTGAGTCCAGGGAATGGGACGAGTTCATGAACATATTTTTCAATAAGTACTTCCCTCGTATTCTTCAAACAAATATGGAGAAGGAGTTTCTTGAACAAAATCAAAAGGATGATGAATCTGTTGGTACCTATAATGAAAATTTTATAAGACTTGCAAGGTACGATTCTGGGATTATTATCCAACCCGAGAGTAAGATCGATCGATTCTTTAGTGGCTAAAAACCAAGTCATTAAAGGGCGTTATCCATAAGTGACTTCAATAGCTATGAGGAAATCGTTCGATGTGCTCTCAAAGTTGAAATGGGGATTGGAGTAACCCATCAGTCATATGGGTTTCATAAGAAGAGGAAAATGGAATTCAAAGGAAAATCTAAAGAGAACACTTAAAAGAATATGAGTTTTCCCATATGCTAAAAGTGTGCAAAGAAACATGGAGGGAGTTTTTTAATGGGACAAGTAAATGTTTCAAATGTGGAAAAGATGTTCATCAGGCATTTGAATGCCACAATGATGGGAAGAAGATGTCTAGTTATGAGAACAATGAAAAGGCTATACAGAGTGAACCTCCTACACATCAATGTTACAAGTGCATGGAAATGGGGAATTATGCCAATCGATGCCCTAATCCAAGGGTTGTTGATGATGATCGACGTCAAAAAACTCTTAAGGCTAAAGAAAAAGTAAAGTGACATGAAATTTCTATCAGTGATTTGGGGTACGATAATGAAGTGGTGAAAGGTACACTTACCATCCACTCTAAAGTAGAAAATGTTTTATTTGATTCTGGATCCACCCAATATTTTATTTCTTGAAGAATTTTCTAAGTGTATCACCATATTTCCTAAAAAATTAGATGTTGAGTCAGCTATGACAACCCCTAATGGCAAAACAGTCGCATCAAAAGTTTATAATTCTTCTCCGATTGAAGTTTGTGGGAAATTTCTTTGAGAAAATCTTGTGATCCTTCCTATAGTGGAATTTGATGTGAATATTGGCATGGATTGGATTTCTCTATATGGAGCTCATGTCAATTTCTAAATAAGGGAAGTCACATTTTATATTCCAGATCAATCTATGATTGTCTATCAATGCAAGGATGAACATAACCTTCCAGTGGAAATTTATTCCGTATTATGGGTCTTGATTCCACTAAATGAAGGTTATTTATCTCAAATGGTTGGATAGAAACTCAAAATTAAGAATATGCCCATTTTACGAGAGTTTGACAATGACTTTCCGGAGGAATTGTCGAGTCTTCCACCAAATTGTGAAGTAGAGTTTTCAATAGAACTCATACCGGGTGCCTTGCCTATTTCAAAGACACCTTATAGAATGGTCCCATTTGAGTTGTAGGAATTGAAGAAGCAACTCTAAGAGAATCTTGATAAGGGATTCATACACCCAAGTGCGTCACCTTGGGGAGCACCTATTATGTTTGTTAAGAAGAAAGATGGATCAATGAGACTCTGCATTGATTATCGACAACTTAAAAAGATCACTATCAAGAACAAATATCCACTCCCGCGCATTGATGACTTATTTAACCAACTACGCAGAGTTCAATACTTTTCCAAGATTGATCTTCGTTCAGGGTATCATTAATTAAGGGTCAAAAGGGAGGATATACCAATGACGGATTTCCGTACAAGGTATGGACACTATGAATTTATAGTGACGCCATTTGGTCTTACTAATGCCCCTGCTATCTTCATGGATCTTATGAATAGATTCTTTAGAGACTATCTTGATCAGTTTGTGGTAGTCTTTATAGACGATATTCTTGTATAATCAAAGATCAAGGAAGAACATGAAGATCACTTGAGAATTATATTGAAGACCCTGAGAAACGAGATGCTTTATGCCAAATTTACCATGTGTGAATTTTGGCTTCAAAAAGTTTCATTTTTGGGTCACATAATCTCAAAAGAGGGGATATCTGTGGATCCTACAAAAACAGAGGTTATCGAAAGTTGGTTGAGACCAAAAAAACTAAAAGAGATCAGAAGTTTTCTTGGTTTGGATGGATATTATTGATGTTTTGTGAAATATTTTTCACTATTATCTAATCCACTCACCATGTTTACTTAGAAAGGAGTTATGTTTTTTTGGACGAAGGAATGTGAATATAATTTCAAGGAGTTGAAAAGAAGGTTATCCAGTGCACCTATACTCACACTTCCTTGTAGTGGAGAAAGGTTTTTGATCTACAGTGATGCATCCAAGAAGGGGCGGGGGTGTGTTCTTATGCAAAATGATATGGTGATAGCTTATGCCTCACGACAGTTGAAAATCCATGAGAAAAATTACCCAAATCATGATTTGGAGTTTGCTGCGATAATATTTGCATTAAGTATTTGGAGGCATTATCTTTATGGAGAGAGGTGTGACATTTATACTAATCATAAAAGTTTAAATTATATTTTCACACTAAAGGAGATGAATATGAGCCAAAGAAGATGGTTGGAGCTGATTAAGGATTACGACTGCTCAATTCATTACTACCCTGTGAAAGCAAACAAGGTGGTAGATCCATTATGTCGACAAGACCATGCTAGCTTATCCATGATGAGGATCACAAAAGATCCAATATTTATGGATTTTCAAAGGATGGATCTTGGAATTATAATTGAAGGGGAAAAATCATATCTTTCTCAAATGAATGTTCAACCATCTATACATTTGAAGATTAAAGAGGCACAGAAATAAGATGTAAAGTTATAAAAGAAGGTGAGAAATGTTCCTGAATTCAACCTTGATTATGTTGAGATAATAAGGTTTAGGAATTGGGTTTCTGTTCCTCCCATCCCCGAATTAAAGAAGGAGCTGCTGGATGGGGCTCATATTTCTTCATTCTCTTTTCATCTTGGAAGCACGAAGATGTATAGGGACCTGAATGAGTACTTCTGGTGGGATGGCATGAAAGGATATGTTGCTGAATATGTCTCTCGATGCTTGGTTTGTCAGCAAGTTAAAGCTGAGGGACAAAAGTCTAAGGTGATGTTACAACCATTACCCATATCCGAATGAAAATGGGAAAACATCACTATGGACATTGTCACTGGACTTCCTAAAACATCCAATGGAAATAATACTATCTGGGTCATAGTTGATCATCTTACAAAGTCTGCACACTTCATTCCTATTAGAGTGGATTTCTCTCTAGATAGGCTTTCCAGGATATATGTAAAGGAAGTGGTAAGATTGCATGGAGTACCACTTTATATTATATCTGATCAGGATATGAGGCTTACCTTAATGTTCTGGCGAAGTCTTCAGCATACTCTTGATACAGAGTTGAGTTTTAGCACTGCTTATCATCCTCAGACAGACGGTCAGTCTGAGAGGACAGTTCAAACTCTAGAAGATATGTTGAGATCTTGCTCTATGGATTTCAAATGTGGTTGGGATCAAAACCTACCTTCGGTGGAATTTTATTATAATAATAGGTTTCACTCTAGTATTCAGATGGATCCTTATGAAGCTCTATATGGAAATAAATGCAGGACTCAAACTTGATGGGATGACGTTGGGAAAATAAAGCTATTAGGACCTGATCTTGCTGATGAGATGGCAGAAAAGGTCTAATCTATTCAACAACACATTAGAGCTGCTCAGAGTCGACAAAAAAATTATGCCGACAACTGAAGAAAAGACCTTGAGTTTGAAGTGGGTGATAAAGTGTTCTTACAAATATCTCCTTGGAAGAGAGTAATGAGATTTGGAAAGAAGGGATAGCTGATCCCTAGTTATACCGGTCATTTCGAAATACTAGATGGTGTTGGGAAGGTAGCTTACCGATTGCCACTTCCACCGAATCACTCCCAAGTTCACGATGTGTTCCATGTATCTCTCCGGAGAGTGTACATACCTGATCCTTCACATGTACTCAGCTCAGAAGTTGTACCGCTGGAACAAGATCTTTCTTATGAAGAACAACCGAGAGAGATTATGGATCGTAGCGAAAAAGTCCTATGGAACAAGACCACTCTCTTGGTGAATGTTTTATGGAGGAACCACCAATTAGAAGAAGCTACATGGGAGCTTGAGTATATGATGAGGGAGAGGTATCCTCATCTGTTTGTTACAAAGTGATGAATTTCGAGGGCGAAATTCATTTTAAGGGGGGTAGAATGTAACACCCGAGACTTTTATGAGAAATATTTTGTTTTTATGTTATATACCTCATCAAAGGAATCTTTCACTACACACAACAATAGCTTGGCTTTCTTTACACGCAATCGCGGCCTTCCTCGATAGCTTGTATTGTACGCAATACTGAGTTTCACTAAACAACGACATGCTATTAAAATATTATTAAAACTAGCCATTATGAATATTAATAACCACTTTTTGAAATTTTGTAATTTTTTTTCAAAATGGACTTCATTTTTGGATTCGGAATATCGAAATTTTCCTAGGGTGAAATTTTGGTATTTTTCTGAAAACATTCAATTTTTTATGAATAGTGAAAACACTGGGTTACTATTTAAAAACTGACATTTTATTTAAATAATTATTTATTTTATTTAAATGTATTTTAGTTCAAAAATGATGCATAATACCTATATAAGTTCAATGTAATTCATTGGAGTCATTTTATAATAATTTTATATATATATAAATTTTATTGAACTTTTGACCTCTTTTACCCACCTCCTAGGAGAATTTTCAAATTTACATGAAACATAATTTTACCGCTTTTGTGAATGGAATTTCAAAAATCCGAGAGACATTGTTGATGTCAGTATGTAAAATGTGGTTCAATGAGATGAAAATAATTTTTGGTGAATAGTAACTTTTTACTTTTTTTACCACAATTAAAAGTAAATAAGGTAATTAAGTGTAAAAATGATATTATTATAACCCTAAAACATGTCCTAATTCAATTGGATAAGTGTAATTAGACCAAAAACAACCTTAGGAATAACATAGGACCATTTAGGCCCACTTGGATTAGATTAGGACATTTATTATTAATTTATTTAAAGAATGGTTAAAATAGTTAAAATCAAATTTTAATAAATAATCATTTTTAATATAGGGTTATACATAAGATAAATTCGACAATAAATATTCATTAGAAAGTTAAAAAGCTTTTATACATAATGGTATTTTATTTGGAATTTGTAGACAATAAATAGTGTAATTTATTTATGACACAATATGATGCAGTAATTATCTTATTAATGAAATATTGACATAATTGATGTTATAAATACCCAAATAAATGTAATTTGAGAATTTTTATTAATTAAAATAATTTTATATGTTAATATGACATGTTAGTATTGATTTAATTAACTTTTTTCGATCTAATATTTCTGTTATGATTTTCACAAAAATCAATTACCTAATAATGTCAAAATTGACATAAAATAGTTTTTCAAACAAATATTATATTATTAATTGTTAATTTATTCCTAAAAATATCAGGTTCGGCAAAATTAATTATATGAGGTTATATATATTAATAATATACAACTTGGGGTTCGTTTGTCTTGTTATAGTATGTTTATTAACCTTATAGTGTAAGAAAGCAAGAAGACACGGAAAAAGTAAAATTATTTAACTTAAAGATAAATATAAATTATAATGTTAAAATAGAAACCTAAACTTGTCTAAATTCTATTGGATGATGGGACCTCTACCCATATCCACCTTATATTCTAAATAAATCAATTTGGAGCTAATTAAAAAACGAATATGATTTTATAATAAAATAATATTTTTAGTTTTT
The DNA here is from genome assembly GCA_963277665.1 of Viscum album. NCBI lineage: Eukaryota > Viridiplantae > Streptophyta > Magnoliopsida > Santalales > Viscaceae > Viscum > Viscum album. The sequence goes on along the minus strand of OY728161.1, from coordinate 1,539,728,143 downwards.
CCAAAGGTGCCCCTCTCCTCCCTTATAAAAGGGCACCTCCTCCCTCTCTTCCTCACACCACATTGAGCCTTCAAGATCATTCAAACCCTGAAAATTTCACCTCTACACTTCCATTAAAACATACTACAGGTCCTGGTTTTCTTTGAAGAAAAATTTTAGTGCCCTAAAAGGACGTCTCAAAGAGACGCTTCAAAGAAGAGGTAATGACCGTTACCGATTCTTTCAACTTTATTTCTTCTTCCACTTCTTCTTCTTTAGTTTTTTCATTATGAAGTAATAACATTATTTTAACTCATATAATTATATGTTATTATATGTATGAAACAAACCTATTTCACCATCTATCCATCCTACAGAAAATGAAATCACCGCACGTGCGTACGTACAGAATACCGTCTCCACACCGTGGTGTAGTCTATTTTACACCACCACCTTACTTGGATGGTTATAATGGTGTAAAGAATAAATATATATGGTTATTGTAAAGTGATATTGATTCTTAAATAGTATAAATACACTCCAATACAATTCCATTATCATGGGAACGATATCATCGCTCGTGCGTACGTACGGAATACCGTCTTCACGATGTGATGTGACTCGTTCTACATGATTTTAATTTCATAATGATTACATAAATGAATTGAGTGAATAAATATGATATATATTACACTAATACCATTCTGGAAATGAGGTATCTATAACCTAAAAAGAAGAATAAGAATTTATTTGGCAAAACACGCATAATAACAAAAAGTAATAAACACCCGAACAACAAGTAGAAATGATATATTACTAATAAGAAGATAAGAATATGGACATATATGATATCATAACAATGATTATGATTCTGGAATAAATCAATGAAATTTTTTAAATCATTATAAAGGAGTTTCAGACACTTACAAAGCAAATCTGACCTAAGGTAAGGGACAATCTCACAATCTCAATTTTTATCCAAGATTGTTTATACTTCGGAATTTACTGGGGAATATTTATCATCCACATCCATGTTTCCTCAATATGTATTATTATTTATATCCTCCTACAATTATTTAAATACAATTTTACCCTTCGGTGAGTTTTTAAAAAAATATATGAAAGGAATCTTTTGTCGTTTTTCGTACGAGGTACTTTTTGACTTTTTCGACAAAAGTATGAGAAGAATGTTTTTTTTAACTTATACGGCATGAATGGATTTTTAAAACATTACTTCAAATAAGATTCCTTTAAAATGTTTCATGTTTATTTTTAATCAACTTCTTTTAGTTTAAAATTGTATGACATGATAAGAAAGGAAAAAATGTTTTTTATGTAGAAAGGATATTTTGATCAATAATAGAGTTCAAGTGTTTTATCAAATGTATTTTCCATCTAAGATAATATAGGGTTTTGTTTCTATCCCTATTATTACATTGATTTGATTTTTTTATGATGGAATTATTTCTATGAATTCATTTATCTTATATGAATTATTTTATGATGTCATGATGTTTAAGAATCCCATTTTTATGACATGGGTTATGCAATGATGTATGATTTATGATTTTTTGGCACACATAAGAAAGGTATCATTATGAGATGGGTGGGACCTATATCTCCCTCCAATTCATTGGGTAAAGATTTATATCTCATGATATAGACATGGATAGAACGGCATGTTAAACCGGTTCAGTGAAACCGGACTGAAACGAGGAGTGAACTCAATTCAGAAATGGACTTTTTCTGCTAAGATAGTCTTGGATATGAGTCTCGACTACTAAGAAATGATTCTCTATGATTATGTGTGTATGCCACAAAGTTTCATGTTTTATGTTATGATTATTGGGATTACATTTCACTACTATGATTTATCCCATGTATGAAATTATGATTTCTTTTTCAGGTTATGATTTCCAAAATGTTATGTTCTTATGAATATGATGTAATTGATATTTTTTTTGTTTACCCTTACTTAGCATTTCAGCTCACCATTTTGTATGTTTTCTTTCCCCAGGTCAGGAAGAAGGATATTAAGTAAGATATTCCAAAAGGGACTATAGATATGATGAAATAAATGGGATACAGTGTAGATGCTTTATGAACCAATTGTTTATGTTTCCCAGTTTCTAAAGACACTAAACCTATACGGTCCTTTCATGGTTTTGTAATATGTTGTAATAAGTATTATTCAATTTTGAAGTATTAACCATGTATATAAACTATGGGTCGATATACATTGGATACGTAATGTCTTGGAAAATATGTCTATTTAATTATTATATATAATAATTCTCAGACCACATGCTTGGATGACACGTGATTTTTATTCCTAGTGAGCCAGACATAGAATTTTGATATTCTTTTAAATAATCTTATGTAAACATGAGATCGGATTTTTCTAACTTTTTAACAAGTTCTCAGTTAGAAAATTTGAGGGCATCGTTGAATTTAGAACACCTAGATTTACCTAGAAAAGACTAAACATCGGCCAACTAGGTTTTAAGGGAAAAGTTAATTTTCAAATTTTTGAATAATAATAAAATAACATCTAAAAAGTTATTTTATTTTCTCTTCCAATTCGTTGAGCGGAAGACAGTGATGTTACGGTGTAGTTATGAGGAGAATTGATCAACCTCAATAATGGCTCATTAATTCGCTGTGTAAAAACTATTTAATGACATGGAACATCAATGTTGTTTCATAAATGAAACTACGTAACAACATGATGTCGTAGCCTAACAAAAATGATGTGACGTGTTGTATTTTTATTTTGGTAGAGTTGTTGATGGAGTGGGGAATTATATTAAGAGGATTATTTATCAATCCTCCAACATTATTTCTCTCCAATGAAAAACCAAAAATGCCAACGAACGTTAAGCATCTTCAACACACCTCGAATAATGGAGCAGGAAGCGATGACCGATGTCGACATCTTAAAACCACAAGGATGTAATGCTGCCAAAACATATGTCAAAGAGGTAGGGGTTTAATTATTTCATGTTTTTCAATTTTCTATTCCATAAATGATGAATATGGATCTACCCATGAATTGGATGATATGAAAATCATGCATTTATGCAGGATGATAACTTTTTTTTGAATTTTCTTCAATCGGGGTGGAAATTATCAATTGTTGATTAAACTGAAATACACAGACCTCCCATAATTATAATCATCTAATGAGGTGGGTGCGGGAAATCACAGAACAAATCTAGAGCACCTCAATCATGGGAATTCATTGTGACCGTATCCTCAATGTAGAGGCATGAGGAATCCGGGGACAAGGTAAGAATGGCGGTGACCCGGGAGGCACATAGGCATAGAGATATTGAAAAACGGACAAACTGAGTAGTTCTAGTGGCCTGCATAAGGGTCCATCAGTGCGCTGATGCTGGTGGTAGTAGCTGAAAATGTCCCTCGACAACCGTCATGGGTGAATGAAGTGGGTGTTCCCATCAGCGCACTGTTCCTGTAGGGTGATGCGGTGCCAGGAGCGTTCCACATAGAGGGACAATTCGTGTCCTAGTTCTCCGGGTGGCATTGGGAACCACAATCTTTTGACCATGAAAGGAGGGCTTTAGGTATCCATGGGGCCAGCAGATACTGGATGCGGTAGTTGGTCATGTCACGAACAGGTGGCGAACCACTAGCTCTCATTGCGTGGGTCATGATTTGGCCTCGTGGGTAGCAATCCCAGCCAACGGGATGGACCCGAGACCTTACGGGCCAGACCCCCGCCGGCAGGCCAGAACCATGCCCTCGGGGCTGTGCCATACTAGACCAGGTTGTCGGCAAACCTGAGGGCTGGACCCTCAGCCAAACTGGGTGGGATCTAGAGACACCCATTGTGCCTACCCCACTGAACATGCCCGACTAGACCAACCCTAACCCGAGCCGGGTTAGGTTGAGTCAGTCGAATTAAACTGGGGTCTGTGGGCCCCCGTGCCAGGTTAGTTGGGTCGGTCTAATCTGGTCACATAATTCCCAGACCCAACAGACCCCTATTTACAAAAATACTAATAACATGCAAACCAGGAGTCCAATTGATGAGCCTTTAGCGATGTTGGGACCATCTCGATGAGGCCGATATTTTGGAATGCCATGATGAGGGAATCATGGATGTTGAGAAGCTATTAATGGTATGAGGAGTAGTACTCCCATGGGAACTATGTACAGAAACATGTGTTTCGATGAGACCATAGGACTAATGACTTTTGACTCTGTGTGACTCGACTATGGCCCAGTTGGAAGGAATTATGTGTGTTGTTGTAGGACCACAGTGCGAATCACTTCTATGTGACTTTTCAGGCCCGCAATATGCGACTAGGAGGAGTACCTCAGCTGGAAAATATTAGTGGAAATCGCTTTTGGGTGACATTGTAGGCCGATAGAATGTGATGATGAGGTTTTCCTTAGAAGTCCAAGGTTAGTGGGATTCAGTTATATGTGACTTGGTTGGCCTATTTTACTCGATTTAGGAGGAGTTATCCATCTAATTAGGTATTTGATGATGTGACAGATGATTATTCTATCACTAACCTAAATGTATACCTAGTGTGATATGTCTTGTACATCATGATTTAGTTTGAGGATTTATATGTTGTCTTTTGTTTTTTTTTTGTGGTATCTACTGAGTATTTTGTTACTCACCCATGCATGGGCATCACCTGCACCTGTTGTGTCTGGTGCAGACGATCGATGTTTCGACATAGAATTTTTAGACCAGGACCTAGAGGTGTTTTTAGAGACCAGACCGATGGAAGCTACGACGATGGTCTTGGTGTCCTTGGACTAGGAGTTGCCTTGTAGGATCTGGTGTAAATAACATTCTACTTAATCTTCCAGTAGCTACACTACTCTAATGATCAGGTGGGGTTTTCCATGAATGGCCATTAGAGTTTACTTTTCAAACATTGTTGATTTGAGTTCCTTTGTTGGGTTTGTATTCTGGACCAATTATATTAGTTGTACTTGTACTCTACTTTTTTTAGTGATACTTGTTTCCTTTTCAGTGTGTGGGACTTGGTTGTGAATGTTTGTGTGTGTATAGGTAATCAAAAAAATACCTCCCTTTTATAAGATGAATCATTCAGCACTAGTGTCTATCCCCTGAAATTTGGGAGGCGAGCATGGGGTAGTCACGACATAGGTCCCATGGGGTGGGTCGTGAAAAAGTGGAATTATAGTGTGGTCAGTACTATCACAATGTTCGAGAGTTTTTGTTTTGTTTTGTGGAATCTATGTCATGTGTTTCGAGTCCAACATCTAGATTTGGGGAGTCCAGTGTTGGTGTGGCTGCCAATATATCCATACACCAAACATTGAATTTTGATTTAACATTCAATCAATTAAAACACTAGTAGCATCAATTTCTCTTTTTTTTTGTTTTGAATAAAATTCATCTCACAAGGTATAACCTTCTAACCATTGTACATTTCGATCTATCTATGAATTCCTCCACATAGACAACCATCCAGGATCCTGATATGAGGTCATCTGGAAAATCCTCCAAGAGACGAGCCATCCATTCAGGGACCATTTGTAGAGATGGCCCAACTAGGTGGTGCACCATTGCTACCACCACCCAATGCCCTTCTTCTACTTTTGGCAGTTCTGTTAGAGAACGTGTGAAGAATTAGTGACCTGCATGATTTTTAAGGGTAGATACGTCCCAGTTTCAAGGGAGAGATAGATACTTAGCTGGTGGAGGACTGGGTGGATGCAGTGTCGTAGGTCTTCCACTTAGTGAGGACATCACCTAACCAGATAGAGACAATGGAAGTAAGCCTTATTCATATCTCTATAGGGATATGGTGGATATTGACCACCTAGATACATGATGAGGCGACTCTCACCTGGGTAGATGTCAAGCGACTATTCTGGGAGGAGTTTTTCTCCCTGACCATGCGACCTATGCACATTATTGAGATGCTTCACCTATAGAATGGAATCACGATGGAGGCTAAGTACTCAACAAGGTTTTCCGAGCTATCATGCTACTCGACAGATATGGTGTGAGGCCCTTTTTCTAGGCTATAAGATTTGATCATGGATGCATGCAAAAGATTAGGGAGTCAGTGATGCCTCTCAGTATCCCTACTCTGGCTGGGGAGCATTAGCATTCCCTTTTAGTACAGAGATTCTTGGAAGAGCTGGTGACCACAACTAGAGCTAACAGCACACCCCATTAGGAAAACTCTTTGGCTAGTAGTAGATAGAAAACGCGAGGGTCCAAGTGGGTCTGGTCATTCAGAAGATGACCCCAGGACTCAGCGTCAGCTGTGCGAGGCTCTCAGTCCATTGGGATTTAGCTGAGAACTATTATTTGATTTTAGTGTGGTGTGGAGGCACACTTGGCACGTGATTGCCGGAACTTCCATACAAATGACCAGCAGATGGTCAAAGGGATGCCGAGGTTGAGGCAGTGGTTCGACTGAGGAGGTCTGTTGGGAAATAGATGTGGTGGGGGATTGGGCTGAGAAGCTGGTGGGGGTGATGGTTTGAGGTCTTATCACCACCACCAATATGTGGTCCACCCTAACCTTAGGGAGCATGTATACAGGGGTGAGCATAGCTTCAGGTAGCGAAGGCATATAACCATGATACTCTAGAGATGAATTGAGGTATGGTCTGTGTCTTCTCTACCCTAGGTACAGTTCTCATAGACACATGTGGTAGTTATTGCTTCCTTTACACGACTATCATTCAAATCTCAGAGATTCTGGTGGAGTGGTTTTCTCTATCCTTACTTCTAGAGACTCTTATGGGTGAGGATTCAATGATTACAAACTGGTGCCAGCAATGTGAGATTACTCTTGTAGGTGAGAGATTCAGCTGAGATCTCCCAGTAGTGGCATTGAGGCCTTTCGACATCATCTTGGGTATGGATTGGTTATCCACAGTCTAAGATAATATTGAATATTTAAGGGGTATAGTGCGACATTTCCATGGATATGAGACCAGGTTTTTCTTCACCAATGGGAAGGAACAACTTGCAATGTAGGAAAAACTTTCTCCATGGTGGTTACAGCTGATCACTCACATGTTGTCTAGCCTCACCCTCAGTGTAGTGGATGAGAGGATTATACGATTTCTTGTAGTGGTGGATGAGTATTTTGGATGTTTTTCCAATGAATGTTCTGGGACTACCTCCTCACAAGTATGTATACTTCTGCATCGACTTGTACCCCATGACGACACCGATATCCACACTAGCTTGTCAGATGGCCACCGCGAAGCTTCAAGGGCTGAGGGTACATCAGCAGGACATTCAGAAGAAGGGATTCATAAGGCCCAGTGTTCCACCATGGGAAGATCTGGTGTGTCTTTCTATGATGGTAGACAAGAGTTTGAGGTTGTGCATTGACATTTTCTCCCTAACCAATGTGACCGTGAAGAACAAGTTTCCACTATTGAGAATCGATTGTCACTTAGACCATATAAAGGGGGAAATGTGGATCTCAATGATTGAACTTAGATCAGGATATCACCATATTTTGGTATGGGACAACGATATACGGAAGACATCCTTCAAGTTCTGGTAAAACAACTATGTTTTCCTGGTGATGCCTTTCGACATGACCAACGCCATAGTAGTGTTCATGGAAATCATGAACATGATCTTCCAACCTTACCATGAATGGTTTGGTGTGGTCTTCATTGATGAAATATTAGTGTACTCAACATCAAATGAGGTGCACTCTAGACACCTGTATTTCATCTAAGATTAATACTAAGAGAACCATCTATTTGGTAAGATATCGAAGTGTCAGTTTTGGATATGGGAGGTCTACTTTCTGGGACACGTAATCTCAGGGGCTAGGGTTATATTATATCCTGCGATGATAGAGGTAATTCTTTCTTGGGAGCCACCCAGGAACGTGACTATGGTGTGGAGCATCATTGGGTTTTTTGGTTACTATTAGAGAATCATGCCCGACTTTTTCAGAGTAGCAGCACCCATACCGGCTTTGACATGGAAGGGGAATCCTGTTGTGTGTATGGAGAAATGTCAACAGAGTTTTCAGGAGTAGAGAAAGAGACCGACTAGTTCCCCCTTCTTGAGACTACCAGAGGAGGGTGTTTGGTATATAGTTTATTGCAATGCATCAGGGACAGGACTGGGTTGTGTCTTGATGCAGGAGAAAACAGTGATCAACGATGGAAAATAATAGTTGAGAAAACATGATAAGAACTACGCTACCCATGACATTGAGTTAGAAGTTATGATCTTGTCCTTGATGATGTGGGGGAACTACTTGATGGGTGAACAGTTTATAGTTTAATCTGACCACAAGATACTCAAGTATATCATCAACCAGAAGGACATGAACCAGATACAATAGTGATGGCTGCAGTTCCTCTAGTAATTTGACATTGAGAATATCTATACTTATAGAAAGGGGAACGTGGTGGCAGACACGATCAGTAGGGGGACTCGTTTGAATCTTCTGATTGAGGTGACATAATAGTTGTCCACGATGCAAATATCCTTTGTGGATGATGATGATGTTTTTTACCATCTGTTGATGATTTTTTCTCCCCTACTCTTATAGCATGTCAGGAAGGAACAACTGGTGGATGTTGACTACGAGGCCGAATGTGCTCAGTTATCCTCAATATTGGCTCCTAATATATTTTAGATAGGCGGGGAGCATGAAATCATTTATAGATGGTGAATCATATTGCTAGTGACAATGTGGGATGAGGTTTTGAGGGACTTCCATACATCCCCTTGGGCGGTAAATCTTGTAGTGGAGATGATTTTCCAGGATGTCTGACATCAGTACTAGTGGCTAGGGATAAAGAAAGCAGGGGCCGAGTTCGTTTTATTATTCCTCACTTTTCAGCACATGAAGGATGAGTATTTGGTTCCATTAGGCTTTGCCCCCCCCCCCCCACTCGTGGTACGAGAGTGGAAATGGGATGATATCTCAATAGAATCTGTGACGGGGATACCACATACATACAAGGGCCACACCTCTATCTGGGTGATCATCAAACAAAACACCATGTTTTCCCATTTCCTACCCATTCTACATTAGGGACATGTAGAGAGTATGATACACCTATACATCTAGGAGATAGAGCTTCTTCATGGGGTGACTTCCATGATCATCTCATATCGTGATGCTCTCTTTACATCCAGACTATGGAGGGGATTAAATGTGGCATTCAAGATATAGCTGTGATTGATAACATCTTTTCACCCTCAGATGGATGGTCAGATGGAGTAGACCATATAGACATTGGAAGACATGCTACGTTCTTGCATCATAGATTTTGGTAGTTGTTGAGAGGACCACATGAAACTAGTGTATTTTTCATCCAACAACATCTATCACTCCAACATTGGAATGGAACTATTTGAGGATTTGTAAGGGTGGCCTTAAAGATCACCCCTATGCTAGACAGACATTGGGGATTTAGCACTATTGGGTCTAAAGATGGTACATGCTACCACTGATAAGGTGAAGATCAACCATGAGTGGACGAGGAATACATAGAGAAGGAATAAGTTTAATGCCGAAAAGGGAAGTAGATCCTTGGAATCTGAGTAGGTAAATTACATATTCCTTCGGGTCTCACCCCGACAAGGATTTCAGGGATTCAGTTGGGGAGGCAAGATATCTCTCAGGTTCATCAGACCTTTTTTGATCCAAAAAGAGATTGTAAGATGGCATATAACCTATCTCCACCCCCATATTCACCAGGTGCATGATTCTTTCAACGTGTTGTAACTAAAGAGGTAAATTCTTGATCTATCACACGTCATAGACTGGTGTGAGCATGACATTTATGATCGGGCGACGTTTGCAGAGTTCACAGTGTTGATGGAGGATCAATAGGATTGTGTCCAACAAGGGCGGTTGATTTCTCTAGTGCATGTCTGGTGGCAGCATTGGAATCTCCAAGAGAAATCATTAGAGTGGTACGTTCACATTCATGCTCATTACAACAACTATTTGTCTAGTTTTTGTTTTGGCTTATGGGAACGTAATTCTCTATGGTGGGGAGAATTGAATGTATCATAAATTCCATGTAATTTATTTTAATTATATGGAATTATTATATGACCACACGATTTGATGACATATGATTCTATGGAATGTTGATCTAGGAATAGGATTATGAACTTTTTTGAGTTCACATATGTAAACATGCAAGAAGGTTTTTATATATTTTGAACGGGTGCTCGGATCGATAATCTGAGGGTACCGTTGAATTTAGAATGCTAGGATTCATCTTGAACGGACTTAAATTAGGGCGGAAAGGGCCAAACAGAAAGGTTAGTTTCCTAAAATTTTGAAAAATAATAATATATCTTACAAAAATTATTATATTTTCACTTCTCATATATTTAGTGGAAGACGGTTATGCGGCGGTGCAGCGACAAGAAGCATTGATGAGCCTCAATAATGACTCATTAACTAGAAACATAACGACACTTTAATGATCCATAACAATGACGTTGTTTTATAAATGAAATAGTGTAACCAAGTGATGTCACAGTGTAACAAAAACACTATGACCCGTTTTCCCTTTATTTTGGTTAATGGGTTGGTGGAATGGGGAATTAAACTATGAGGATTCTCTTTCAAACCTCTTACGAACATTCTCTCCTATGAATAATGTCAAATGCAGATGAACATCAAAAATCTTTGACTCACCTCGAAGAATATAGTCAAAATAGAAAAAGGAAGTAAATGTCTTCAATCCTCGAGGATGTAACACTATGAATACGAACATCAAAAAGGTAGGGTTTAATTTTTTGCAAGTTTTTCCCTGTTTGTTTCTAGAAATGATGAACGCAGATCAACCCATGAAGTAAGTGATCTAAAAATCTTGCGTTTAAGTGAGAGGGTAACTTTTTTTTGGATTTTATTTAATCGGTGTTGAAATTATGAATTTTTAATCGGAATAAATTCCACAGACCACCCCTGATTACAACCTTCTATTGTGGAGGGTGTGGGCTGACCCGAATAAGGCCCTAGAACCTCCTCCATGTGCATTATTTATGTCTATATCCTAAAAGTGTTGATAAGAGGAATTGGTGGATAAGGTAGGGATAATAGCCACCCTGGAGGCACACAAGCCATAGACAGATTAGAAAACATACCACCGAAGAAATTCTAGTGGCCCGCAGAATGGCGTGCCAGGGGCTGCAGCCGGTGGGAGCCCGTGGCGGTGGCCGCAAGCGAAGGATGGAGGCACACCGTTGGAGTAGGGTGACACAACGCTAGGTGGGAACCATGTGGAGGGGTGGCTCATGTTTAGGATGTCTGGGTGGTTCTGTGATCTGGGGTCATTGGACTGCGGTAAGAGGGCCCCTTGTGTTTGAAACATTAGCGGAGGATGGATATGGAAGCCAGCTGCATCCCGTCCAGGCGGCGCACCACCAACCCGCACCATGCAGACTGGGATTTCAGCTGGCAGGCCGGACCAGTGTCGGTAGGTATGACTTGTGCCTTTCGCTTCATTCCAGACTAGACTGGGTAGCCAGACGACTTGGTGGGCAGGACCCTTGGCCAAACCAGGCTGGGTCCAGCGAGGCCCATTGGGCATGGCCCACTGGCCAGGCCAGACTATACTGACCCAGACCTGAAGCGCGTCAGGTAGAGTTGGTATAATATAACCAGTGTATGTTGGACCCCCGGGCCGGGTTGGTTGGGGCGGTCTGACAAGGTTGGATTAGGCCGATACAAAACTGACCCTTATTTACTAAAACATTAATATCCATCATACCAGGTGTTTGATCGATGGGTCGTTGGCAGCATTGAGACCCACTCGATGATGTGGGTCTTTTGGAATGCACTGAGGAGGATTTCTTGTATGTTGATATGTGATGAATTTATTGAGGAGATGTTCTCCTAGGCGTGCTATGTACCAAACCCTGCGATTGTATGAGGCCTAAAAACTGCTGACTTTTAGCTCTATGTGACTCGACTATGGCCCAGTGGGAAGCACATCTACGTGAATTTGTAGGCCCTTGGTGGGAATCACTTATGTGTTACTTTTCATTCCCTCAGTACACGACGAGGGGGAGTGCCTTAGTTGGCCCTAATTAGTTGGAAGAACATTCGTGTGACTTTATAGGCCCATGGTACATGAATTGGTGATGTACCTAAGCAGAACATGGTTAGTGGGAAGCACTTCTGTTTGACTTGAGAATCCCACTATACTCGATAGACAAGGAGTTATCCAGAAAATAAGGTGTTTGATGATGTGACTGATAATTATTCTATCACTACCCAAAATTTATACCTTTTATGAGATGTCTTGTGCTTCATGCATTACTTTGAGAATTTCTGTGTTGTATTTCCTTTTGGTTTTGGGGTCCTTACTATTTATTTTTTACTCAACCCTGCATGGGATTTTCCTACACGTGTTGTGTGTGGTACATAAGATCGATGTTTTAATAGAGGATTTGGGGGACTAGGACCCAAAGGTACTCTGGGAGATGAGACTAACAGATTCTAAATTGGTGGACGTGGTGTCCTAAGACCAGGAGGGCCCCAGTAGGATCAGGTGGACATACCATTCTGCTTTATCTTCCAGTAGATGTACTATTTTCACGATCAGGTGGGGTTTTCTGTAGATGGGAATCATAGATTCCTTTTTGTACTTTTCTATTCTCTGTTATATTGTTGGTTTTGTATTATGGCCCCCATATATTAGTTTTACTTGTATTCAACTTTTTATAGTGATATATGTTTCGTTTTCAGTGTGTGGGACTTGGTTGGGCATCTGTGTGAAAGTAAGTGCACAAGAAAATTCCTCCCACCTGTCGGTTGATGCCTTTGGTGCTAGTCACCTACCCCTTGCCATCAGGAGTGGGGGATTGGGGTAGTCATGGCATGGGCCCCGAGGGATGGGTCATGACAGGATAAGCCTATTTAGGCTAGAGGTATTTTGAGGTCAGGTTTTTCATGGAGATTTTGAATGTATAATCATAGGAGTTGGACCCAATGTGATGGAAAAGTTAAGGGATATATATGAAGTTTAATTATATTTTCCTTGAGTTCCCTTATAATTGTAATTCCATTAGTCTAAGGGAATGGTTTTTGTTCTCATCCCCAAATTTCTTCATATATATGTTTGGGGGATCTATATTAGTATTGGATAAGTGATGGGAGTAAATATTTGTTTCCAATAAGAATAGTTATTGGTCTAGTGGGATATGAATTTCTGTTGTTATATCCATTATTGGAGGAGTTGAATATATTTTTGGATTCAGGGAAAGACTCTATAGTTCTCTTGAAACTACACTTGTTTGATGTTCTACAAATCTTCATAAATTACCTAGGTTGATGATAGTTGGTTAATATTTTATAGAAGACCGTGATTTAGTTCATTTTAATTCTAGTGTGTTTACTTTTCATTAATAAAGTGGAATATAATATTTGTTCAATATCTCACGAATTATGTATCAATAAATAATATGGAAGACTAGTTTAGATAGAAATTTTCCTGATGGGTGTTCCCATGGATAAAGATTGTTAAATAATATGATGTGAAGAGACTAGGATGAGAGTCATGAGATGTGATTCACTATAGGTTTTAGATAATAGTGAGTAGCATTAAATTAGAGTATGTATACCAAGTTATTTTATATATTATCTTGATTAATATGTGATGCATTATGCTTTTAAAGTAGTGTAACTCTAGTTTTTTATATTTATTGACCACTAGGTATCGTTAATCATCTACCTATAAGTAATTCTTAGACATTATCATACATATTTTAATAATACACCAATGATAAGTTAGATATATGATGGGACTCATTTTCTACCCATGGAATGGAAATACTAGTCACATATTATAACACCATATAATAATTTTTCTTTAGAAGACTATTTTTATGTTATAACTCATTTTTAGATTAGTTTACGATACTCTCTTTGTATATCAGGTCTACCTGGTAACTTGTTTTATTAATATTCTTGTTTTCTATCAGCACTCCTTACAATTGGGCCTAGTATGGTATTTATTGTCAATTATGTGTCATGATGTGTTTAGAAATTCTGAATGAAGTTGTGATTACTAGAGTATTATTAGAGATTCGTTCTAGGGAATTAGATTTCACACTGGATAATTCTCTTTGGTTAAATGTGATGATTTTAGATCTATTCTTAATGTTTAAAACTCATTTCATGTTTTATCAGGAGATGTGAACATTGGTTAAAATAGTTAAAAATTAAGAGGAATTGATGATGAATCGGATATGGTGTTATTTATTCTTATTTGATAATATTATAGAATTTATTTTTTTTAATCATATGTTGTTTATAAAAAATAAGTGAAACCCACACCTAGACAGCTTAAGGGACTATAGCCACTTCTTTGGTGGGAAGTGCACCAATGGATACTCAAGAAATATTTTCTTCGTGGAGATTATTTAATGGTGAGGGCATGGAGACCACCTACTGTATTTGGGTCCATGAGTAAATCTTGATGACGGAACACTAGGAGATGCATGGGTTGGGATAAAGCCTACATAGAGAAATACGAAGTGTTTGATTGTGTATCAAGTTTCCGACCCTAGAAATAACTCAATAAATTTACTCCATGCGGATTGTTGGAAAAAAGAACACATTTTCTTTAATCGGTTTTGGAATCATCTATTTAAGGTATTACAAATCCTTCATTAATAATGTGAAAAAAATCTAACAAATTTAATTTATTAGAATCATTCAATCAGCTCTGTTGGTTTTCTTCTTCCAAAAAATTTTAATAAGAAGCATCTTCTCACAATAATATTCAAACGACATTATCTAAATATTTGTTCAGAGGTTTGGAGAACATTTTATCATCTTGATAATTTTTAAATGATCAAAACAACTTCATAAATTCATTTTCATATTTTAATGTTTCAAACAATTAAGATACAATATAAAGCTATATATTTTTATGAAGATGGTTATTTCTACTATTTCATGACCGTAGAAAGCGAGAGAATGAGCTGATGAAACTGGTGGATTTCCATGATTTATGGAGTACTGATTCAGTTCAATTATTATCTTTAAATACCTATAATTGGTTATTTTTTGTGTTTATCATGAAATTTTGGAGTGTTCTGAGAGAGAATAATAGAGAAATGATACCTTTTAATTTCACATGAATGATCCACGATTTTTGTTCTATTTCTTTCATTGTTATAACATGAATATGGGTTGAGATTATGAAAACTAGTTAGAACCGCCACACTGTGTTTTAGAAAGCATAATGAGGGACCTAATATACTATTATGAAAATAACACATACCACAAGAGTCTATATACATACCCACTAAGTCTTACGAAGAATAAGAAGTATGTCACACTCTTTCACAAAGTACATGTGGCATCATAATTTAGTTGCATAAAGAATAATTGAATCGTATGAAAAAACATCATCGAAGAAATATAATTTTATTCCACTAAAATAATAAATGAGCATGATTTATCGTGAATGAATTATTTTTGAGTAGTGAGTTACAAGAAAAATTACTCATTTAAAGCAACAGTGGATCACATGATATTATTACATATAGTGAAAGTGTGAGATGTTTTTGTGTGATATAATTGCATGAAGGAGTAGTACACATAAGGATGTGTATGATATAGTGACTTTTTACACAATTTCATGTAGAATAAATTGAGATTTAGGAATTACAAGAATTTTCATTATTTTATTTTCATGATCACAACCTATTTATATTTTCTCAAAGAATAACATAGTTAATTTTGAATTCATGCATGGTTTCATAATCTATTGACAATACATGAAAGATCACATGCAGGTGAAACCATGTGAAACTGGTTATCAATGTTAGTGTAGTGAGTTGTATGAAATATTCTTGTATGATCAATTATGAGAAATACATCTAATTTATCAGAAGAAGAATTATATGAGTAGTCTTGAAATAGAATATGGTTGATGAGATTGCTCCACCAATTGACAAAAGGGTTTTAAGACCTATTCACATGGAGTTGTAAGGATCATTGATCAACTGGTGGAATTCTATTATATAGAACTGGAGTTTTTTAGGAGATAGAGAAATTGCAAAGATTCAATATAATGAATATTGGTGGGATTATAGTCTCAATATTCGATCAAGATATTTCCCATTGTAATCATCTTTGATAAGATACTATTAGTGTTTTTCTATCAGATATTTTGGTTGATTTTATGTACTAGTTTAATATACATTATTACTAGTGAATAACATATGTCATGGATTAAACTGAATGAAATAAGTATGTAGTCACCCACATAAAGGAAAAACATGTAAAAATCCTCATGTTCTTTTTCATCACTTTGATTTGTTTATATATGGTATAAGTGATAATCTAAAGAATAATGGGTCAATATATTAACCAGTCATAGAGGTTTATTTGGAATTTATTAATTGAAAAATTACAACACTATTTCACCCCTTCCCCCTCTCATTGGTAAATCCAAACCTGGAAATTAAAAGAGGTATATTAGAGTACATGGTTCCCTATATATAGATCAAATATATTTTGAAGATATAATTATTTAGATCTCGAATTTAGTAAACAAGATATTGGTTCCATTCTTTGATTTAAATACCTATTATTAATGGATTAATAAAATACTTACGTATCATATTTCACAAGGCCGTAAATAACATTATTCCTTAGTAGTTATTTTTATATTACTAGGAATATATGATCCCATGATACATTTTCATATGAAAATATTTAAGGTAAATGAGAAATCTGGATATCCAATTTTTTCATCTTTTTCTAATAATGTGCTTTCTAATGTGATGGGACTAAAAATATCCAAAGATATGTGGGATATACTCAAGAATATGTAAAAAGGGAATGTGGAGATCAAATAATTAAAACGTAAAATTTGGACAGCAATGATCAAATATATTCAAATAGATGATGATGTGATTTTTAAGACTAAATTACCATGGTAAATGAAATAGTAAATCAAACTATGTGTTTTGGTGATATGTTAAAAGATTTATTTATTATCAATAAAGTAACGCATAGCATTCCTTATTGATCGAAACTAAATATTTCTACCTCGGAATAATTTAGAGACTTCTCCCTTGATGAATGGAATAAATGAATTCTGAATTACGAGATAACAAAATCTCATACGTTCAAAAATGAATAAAAACGGGATATTTCCATCCAATGTATGAAATATCTCAATATGAAGGAAAATAATTATGAACCATTCTCAAATTATGATGAGGATGTAGATGTGATAGATATTTTGAAAAATCCACGACCATTATTTATTAAAATTTCTGAAGTGGAAAAAGATAATTTAAAGGATTTATGAATTTAAAGTTCTTTAATTGTAATCAATGTAGAATTTTTTTTACTATTTCTACATAGAAGAATAAGATGATTCTGAGACTGATGATGAGGAAGAAGAATATAATAAGGTGATATCAAAAAAGTATTGAAAATTTTATATTGGAAATAAAAAAAATTCCCAAGGTTTTACAGGAAATATATAATGCGTATTATAGTTAATGAACAACCATTATCATGGGATTAATTGGATGATAAAGGATCAATTAAAAATCATACAATAGACATTGAAAATTTTTACACATGTTGATTCTTCAAGAAGTGATGAGAAAGAAGAAGAGGGCTATTATGAGTACATGTTGAGATCTGAACTTGTAGAATTTATTGATAAAAAAGTATTCTAAATAAGATAATCATATTGGCTGAGCAAGAGAATGGAAATGATAAAATCAAGGTTAATGATCTTATTATTGAGATCAAAACACCCATGGTGAAAATTTAAGAACATCGTACAATTTTGAAATATCATTATGAAAAACTACCTTCAAAAAGTGGAACTGAATGAGACACAATCTAGCTATCTAAAATTAGAAATTTATTGAAAATGATGAGATAGGATTTTGATATAGAAGTGGATGTTTAGGTAGAATCATCCAAAGACGCTATGAATACCATCACAATGTAGAAGGTAAACGTCATTTAAACTTTTTCTAGTGATACTAAATATGTTTCATCATGTTGTGCAGTTTCTAACATTAAAAGTGGTTGAATATAGATAGATGATTCTAGTGAGATCTAATGTGAGGTGGGAAGTTAATGTTCCCCAAGAATGAGTCAAAATAATAGATATATTATGTCCAGAAAACATATAGTTCATCACCCAATTTTTTTTTTAGAATTATGAAACATGATGTGTCATATGTTAATATTGTTTTCATAAATTTGGGAAAAAATTGAACAAATGCTTTTTATAATATTCCATTTACATAAAAATAGAATATATAAAGGGGGAAAATTTTGAAAAGAAAAGAAAAAACCATTTTTTATATAAGGAACAATACTACAATGAAAACAAATCCCTAATAACTCAATACGAATGTCTACATAGAATATGTTTTATTATTTTTATGAAATTTTTAAAGTATATTACCAATAAGTTCATTATTCGAAATATTGAAAGAAAAAACATCCAATACAGTTAAGATATGCTACTGAAAAAATATCAACAAAAATAAAATACATCTTACAATTTTATTCAATGAAATTCTTATCAAAAGAGTAATTGTATATGGACTGATAATGTCAAGAAATGTGAACATTTTTTTTACACATCAGTTAAAACTTCCTAAAAAATATTTGAATATGTGATACATGACTAATCTAAAGGAAAAAAAGTGGTCTCGAAAAAGGAGTTGGAAGCTAATGAAAAGTTTTACACATGTATAAACATAGAGATCAGTAAAACAGAGGATAAAAATTTTATCAAATCAAAGAAAAAGAATAATATACTAAACATGATATTAAAATAAATGAGACCTAATAAAAATAAGAGTCTAATGAATCCTTCCCATAATGACACTAGATGAAAATAATGTCCTATATTGAGATGATGCTCCCATTCTGAATGTTATTTCTATGAAACAAATTGTCCATCCTCATTATTTATTATTTTATTTTTTGTGAACTATAAATTTAGGGAACTAAAATATTTTTTTCTATCTTGATCTTATGGACAACATAATGGTATTGTACTTCATGGATTCTACTGAATTTCATGAAATGGAAGAAAATGTTCCATACTTTATGTGGGATAAAATTGAGTACGAAGATAAAAAAATTGGGACTTATTCAAAATTTAAGGTCTAGTTGAGAAAATAACACTTTTCCCTTTTCCTTAATTTTATTATCTTTTCATTTATGTGGGATTTCTTGGTTTATGTTAACTTCAAACAAAGGTGATGTTTTACCTTTTACACCTGAACTTTCTAATGTGTTTGTTGATGTATGTGTAGGATCTATCATTTAATTGATAAACCATATTATCTATAACCCCTTGAATGTGAAATGAGATATTATTTGAACAATTTTACATAAATGGCATATTATGGGAAGCTTAAACATCCTTTTTCTTTTCTATTTTATTTTCTGCATCAGGCTATCCCACATAGACATAGATTTTATTAGAAAAATTATATTTTCTAGGAAAACCATGCAATATAATTCATCTATTTCAAGTGATCATGTAATTTTCATATAAAAAAGATGATAATGTTTTTAGTAGAAATAGTATCTGAGAAAGATTCCCCAATTATCCTTTTTTGGTTTATTGTAAAATGGGTATAATATTATGAGACCACATATTGGATTTTGAATATGAGAAAATAATGTTGACAAAAATACAATATGGGGATTTTTTGGAATAATGTTGCATTTATTTTCAATGATGTGTCAAGATGTGTTTGGTGATTTTTAATGAAGTGGTGATTCCAAGAGAATTGTTTTGTATTCATTTGATGTCATTGGATATCATTCTTTGACAATTCTCCATGGAAATGTATGTTTATTTTAGGGTTTCTATTAATGATCAAGACATATTTCAAATTATTTTAGGAGATGTGCATACTATTTATAATATTTAATATTGATGAGGTTTTGATGATAAAGGGGTGATGTGGTTTGGTGTTTTTATATGAGGATTTTATGGTGGTGATATATATAAATATTATGTTGTTTTTATACAAAATGGAAAACCCACACCTAGCCAGCTAAAGAGGCTACATCTACTCCTTATTTGGGTAGTCTAACCTCATCTAACTAAGGTGTAATGTCTTGGAGTGCGAGTTTTGTAGAGAATTCATGTAACAACCTGATATTTTCTGATAATTATTCTTTTTATTTTTTATGATGTCATGTTTTTTATGCTACAAAAGATTATCTTTTCCTATACACAACATCGTATTAGATTGTAGTATACTTAACACTATTCTTAGATTGTGTTACACACAATTTCAAGCTCGTTTGATAATAGTCATTCTACACAACATTGAGTGTATATATATACAAATTCAATGTATAAATGAAATATGGTCGGATTCTGTTATATGAAACAACAATGGAGTCTTGCACAATACGCAACCCTAACTTGGCTTTCATTACATGCAATCACGACCTTTCTCGATAGCGTGTGTAGTACACAATACCGGGTTTCAAAAAACAATGATATATTGCTATAATATTATTATGGACTTTCCATTATGAATAGTATTAACTACATTTTTAATTTTATAAAATTATTATTCATGTTACACATTTTCTAGAACATGGTATGAGAACAAAATAAATTTTTCGGGTAAAATAAGTATTTTAAAAAAATGCAGTTTTACCGCCTTTTGATAGCGCACACACATTAAATCTTGTTTTTGACAAGTTTATAAGTTAAATTTCACAAAATAAAATTCTTCCTTGGATTCAGGATATAAAAATTTAATTTGGATAAAGTTTTGATATTTTTCTGATAACTTTCATATTTTAATGAATAGTAAAATCATGCTATATTTTAATTAAAAACAACTTTTTTCATCATAATAATTTATATGGTTAAATTATATTATTGAATGGTTTTAAAGTATAAATAGAATATATTTTTACTATTTAATATAATTTATGTCATTAGCATTGATTTTACCTTGAATTCGTAGGTTAAATCAATTCAATCTTTTGCAATATTTTAAAGAAAAATCCATTTTCTTTTGACAATGAGATTAACTTTAATTTAATTTCTGCAACATTTGAATATTGAATTTGGAAAAAATGAATTTCTTATTTGGAATCAGTGGGTCCAAATTATGTTAAAAAGATGCTTTTTAATTTTGGACATTATGAATAGTAACTACGGTAAATTTTATTTACCATAGTTAAAGGTAAATTGGGTAATTAACGGTAAATATAAGATTATAAAATTACCCTAACACCTGCGAAAATTCTATTGGATGGATAAAAGTTGAACCATATCACCTAAGGATTAGATAATATTCATTTTATAGACTTTTTACAATAAAAATAATTTAATTATTATTGAAACCAAGGAAAGTGACAACATTTCACTCTCTTAAATCTTATAAGTATATTAATTTTAATTTAGTGATAAACATCATGAAACTTCGAACAGGAATAGTCTAGAGAAATATAATAAAATTATCTACATCATATGAATTTTATTATATTTTTTAGGGATTACATAATTAGCATTAATTTTGACACAATAGTGATGGAGAAATTGTTTATCTAGTGAAAAATCAAGAATAATGTTTTTATTAATCTAATTGTGACCATAAAAGGCACAAAACCTGACAAAAAATTATTGTTCATGTAAATTTAACCCATAATCATCCAATGGTCTAATATTTGACCATCTGGAGCCTTATAAAATAGATTATGACACTTATATTATTTTATTTTAAAGGATTCCAAGTTTCCATCTTCATAATTTAATAAATATAAAAATATAAATATTGTGATTTTAAGTTGATAAATTCGAGTAAAAGTAGTATTGTTAAAGGTAATATATTTATCTTTATCATAGGATTTTATTTTTATGTTTTATGCAACAAATAAGTATATTAAATAATTATACAAAAATGTGGTAGTAATTATTTTATTAAGAGATAAACCAAATAAATAGTATTAAAAATAATAAAATAAATATTATATGAACTATTTACTATTCTCTACTAATTTTCAAGATACATATGACCTTTTATGAATCTATTAATTCTTTTATTTCAAACATATCTTCTGTATATATTTTATTTAAATTCAAATAAATGAATAGTGTCAAAATTGACACTATTGTTATTTTATAGAAATAACATATTATAAAATTGTTTAAAAATCACAAAAATATTTAAAAATTATAAATTTAAATTTATATGGTCTAAAATGTTATAAAGTATCCAATTATGGACAATTCACAACAAATAAGTAATTATTTGTTATAATTTAAAATTTAGAATGTAATTACCACAAATAAAATTAAATAGATTAAATAATGATAAATCAAGTTGATAATGTTTTGAATAAATTCCTAACATGTATAAATTTCATTGGATGATTAGATTAAAACCCTATCTCATATAATATTCTAATATGAGTCATTTTGAAAAGTTTTTAAGTGGGGTTAGATTTATTATAAATTAATATTTTTAAGATTTCCAAAGGTGCCCCTCTCCTCCCTTATAAAAGGGCACCTCCTCCCTCTCATCTTTACACAACTTTGAGCCTTAAAGCTCATCCAAATCGTGCCCATTTACCTTCTCAACTTCCCTAGAAATATGCTGGAGGTCCTTGTCTTCTTCAAAGACCAATTTTAGTTCCCTAAGAGGAGGTTTCAAAGAGGCATGTTGAAGAAGATGTAATATTCGTTACCGATTCGTTCAAATTTATTTCTTCTTCTACTTCCTCTTATTTAGTTTTTTCATTAGGAATTAATAAAATCAGTATCACTAATATAATGGCATGTTATTATAAATATTAAACAACCCTATTTCACCTTCTATCCATCCTACTGAAAATAAAATCACTGCGCGTGCGTAAGTATGGAATACCGTCTCCACGCCATGGTGTAATCTGTTTTTCCACCAACAACATATATGGATGGGTATAAGGGTGTAAAGAATAACTATATATGGTTATTATAACATCATACTGATTCTTATATATTATACCATCCACTCCAATTCTATTCTATAATTATGGGACCGATATCATCGCTCGCGCGTACGTACGGACTACCGTCTCCACGACGCGATGAGCTTCATTCTCCATGTTAACCATACATGAATGATCATAAAGTTTATATAATGAATAATAATGAAATATATGAAATAATAATTCTACTGGATTAATGTATATATATATATGTATGTCATCTATTTAGTTTCATTCAATTCAACAAGGAAATGAAAACAACGTTCATGTGTACGTACGGCCTACCGTCTCCATGAACGGTGTATTTCATTCCTTTCATTGATCTATCATATATATGTATATGAAGAATATATATTATATATAAATCATGTTTTAAATTATGGAAATTTTTAAATCATGATATAATAAATAATATCAAGAATGACACGTCGAAACACATACGATAAATGAAATGATTTTACCCAAAACGCTGCTTTAACATGGAATTTACAAAAGAACTGGTAATATAAAGTCATAAGTGAAACATATATGATATCATAACAATGGATATGATTATGTAATACGTCAGTGACATTATTTAAATCAATATACAGGAGGTTCAGATCCATAAGAAGCATATCGGACCTAAGGTAAGGGATAATTTTTCAAACTCATTTTTTTATCCGAGATTGCTTATATGTAAGTATTTACTGGGGTTATATTTATCATCCATGTCCAAGTTTAAAAAAATGTTTTCATATATTTTTAAAGTATTTTTTACCCATTTTTGACTTTTACTACATGGTATGTAAGGAATCATTCTTTTTTTTACCATACGATGTACTTTTTGACTTTTCCGACAAAAGTACGAGAAGAATGTTTTTTTAACTTATACGACATTAATGGATTTTTACGGTTTCATAACACCTCATTTTCATGAAGCTTACTCTACAAGATTTTATGACTATTTTCAACAAAATACTTTTATTTTTAAAGTGCATGGAATTTTGTGAAAAGAAAATGATTTTGAAGAAGAAAGGATATTTTCCTCAAGAATTAATTTCAAATTTTTTATCAAAACCGTTTTCCATCTAAGATGACATTATTTAATACGTGGATGTTTCAAGTTTTATGTCTCTTTGATTTACATGGTTTCACTTTTCATAAGATGAAATGATATCCATTTGTTTTATATGGATTAAGTTATGATGGGATGATGTTTATGAAACCCATTTTATTCTTTGGGATAAGATGAATGATTTATGTTATGGCACACATAAGAATGATTTCATTATGAGATGGGTGGGACCTATATCTCCCTCCAAAGCATTGGGTAAAGATTTATATCTCATGAGATAGACATGTCTCGAAGGGTATGTTAATCTGGTTCAGTGTTACAGGACTGAAACAAGGAGGGAACTCGATTCAAAAAGGGACTTTGTCCACTAAGATGGTCTTGGCATCAATGCCTTGGCTACTATGGAAATAAAAACATGTGTTGAATGGTTTCCACAATTACATGTTTAATTCCCAATATATTTTATCATGATTGATGTTCCATTATGATATATTCCTTACGTACTTCCACAATTTATGTCTTTTCTCATGATTTTGATGTTTAAATTTCATGTTCAAGTTTTTTCTTTCAAATGTTTATGGATTGATTTATGTTCTCTATGTTTGCACTTACTGAGAATTTGAGCTCACCCATTTTATGTTTTATTTTCCCCAGGAAATAAAGAAAGGTATTAGGTAAGGAAACAAAAAGGGTATGATCATTATGGAGGTTGTTGAAGATCTTTCAACATGATTAGAAGTTTATATTCCAAGTTTCCAAAGACACTAAACTATTACAATCTTTGTGTGTCTATTTTTGTTATGTATTAAGTATTCCGAAAAAGTAATGTAATTTCCATGTATGTCAAGAATCAGGTCTCTACAGTTGGTTTTAGAGGAAAGGTTTAGTTAACCTTTGGAAACTAGAATGCGAAAATGTTAGTGAGATCCCTAGATATATTTCTATGGTATGTCTAGGGATGTCCATAAGGATAAGTATATGTATAGGATGTAGTCCTAGAACTACGGTAAAGATCTTAGAATTTAACCTAATATGTTAGATATTGACGGTACTCCCTCTTTATTATGTTGTTTTCCCTAGTATTATTTTTGCCTCTCACACTATTCTTTTTGGGTTTTAGAAAATGTCTGGAAACATGAAGATTCATGATAATAGAAGATATGATGGGAAATGGAATGATATTATTCATGAGCAACCAAATGAAATGGGATTTGGAAGTCCAAAAATCATTATTATGCCTAATCAGCAATCTCATAATATGAAAAATAATCTCTATTTTGGTAAGTTTCCCAACTCATATAATAAGAGAAAGATGAAGTTTCATGAAGAACATAGAGGAATGAAAGTTCAATTTCCCTCACGTAAATCATGTGGGAAGAGGCATCTGGGAGATTGTTTCAAAGGAACTGGAAGATTCGTTGGGTGTGGAAAAGAAGGACACAAAGCTAGTTAGTGCAAAGGAAAAGGTTCAGTTAACAACATGGAAAAGGATAATGGTGATGCTATGACATCAATAGTGATTAGATGTTTTAAATTTGGAATGTATGGACGTTATGAAAACCAATTCCCTATGGGAAAATCTCATGAAGAGAATCAGCATGGTCATATTTGTAGTATTTATATGGACGATGATAAAGAGACTACAAATGAAATATGAGATGAAAGAAATGATGAAGCTCAGTCATTGGTTTGAGAAGTTAGTGGAATGATTCTATGTTTATAAAGAATAATGTATGGTACTATGGAATAAAGAATCATCTCAGGATTGTTACACTATTGTTTTTCCTAAAGTATTTGAAATTATATGTTGAATGGTACCGGTAACCATGAATGGTTATTTAAAAATTTTTGGAAGGTAGATGATATGTGCATAATGAAAGGATATAGAGATAATGAGTTTTTTGATAGTATTCATGAGCTCATGATTGATATATGGACTAAGTGATATCATGGTTTGAGTATATGGAATTTTGATGATTTTGGTATTTGGAAAGTGTTAACTTTTAACTGCATTCATGTTTTCACTAAGGTTCAATGGGTATTCATTTTTTAAGAGAATACATGATTAAAGCCTTAGAATGTTTAGAATGTGACCAACAAGACTTATCTTATGATATATGGGGATCAACGATGGTATTAACATGATTGTTATATGAACTCTCTGGTAATCGTTTTCACTAGAATATGAGATTGGACAACAGTATTTTGGATAAGCCTAAAGATTGGAATGGATTATGTTGGACATAAGTTAGTATTGTTTAAGGCCATAACTTTTTCGATATTATTGATGGAAGGTTATAATAATGTAGTTTTAGAAAAAGGACAACCTTCAGGACGGGCAACAACCCGTCACGTCAGACAAGGCTCTGGGAATCGAACCCACAACTGAAGTGAGACATGCCTTTATCGCCTACCACTGGCCTACATGAAGTCCCTGTTTAGTAGAAACCAGATTTATTATATTAAGAAGTATTATATAAGAAGTATAAGTCCATTTTAGAAACCATATATGATTAATATCACTATAGATGGACTTATGTATTTTTGGTAACTTTTTATAACCATTTGTTTGAGATAGATGGAATGACCCATCATTCTATCACATGATCTGCTAACACTTCACGAATGACGAATTGAACTTCATTTCTTTAATATATGAAGTGGAAATTGTCCAAGGAACGACCAACGGTGAGACTGTACCAAAATCAAGAAAGTATTTCTTCTAATTCCAATTTCTTTAACTTTAGGGAAATGATCTTGAAAACCAAAAAATGTTGTCCTAGTGCCCTTTTATCCGATGAACCAGATGCTACCTTAGATCATCACAAATCTATGGCTTTTTGATTGCTGGATTTTTCATAGCCATGTTCTCTACCACTCTCCATCAGAACATAATGGTTAAATTTCTCTTCCATATCCGTATTTTCACCTATGTTCTCCTATTTGGAAACCCAGTGATTAGTTAATTTGGGTAACCGTTATGTTTCATACATTAGTTTTTAAAGATAAGTTTTGATATTTCATTTTACGATGTGGGTTTCAATTAAAGAAACTTTCATGTAGAAAACCATGTATAACCCCAACGAATTTTGATGGAGAAATTATTTTTAACGGGGGTAGAATGTAACAACCCGATATTTTTTTATAAGTATTCTTTTAATTTATTTGATGTCATGTGTTTTATGTTACAAACAGATTATCTTGTGATATATGAAACATCGTATTAGCTGGTAGTATATGCAACACTATTCTTAGATTGTGTTACACAAAATTTCAAGCTCGTTTGATAATAGTCATTCTACGCATCATTGAGTGTATATATATAAATATTCAATGTATAAATGAAATATGGTTTGATTCTGTTATATGAAACAACAAAAGAGTCTTTCACAACATGCAACCCTAACTTGGCTTTCATTACACGCAATCACGACCTTCCTCGATAGCGTGTGTAGTACGCAATACCGGGTTTCACAAAACAACGATATATTGCTATAATATTATTATGGACTTGCCGTTATGAATATTATTAACAAAAAATTTTGAATTTTATAACATTATTATACATCTTACATATTTTCAAGAACATTGTATGAGAACAAAATAAATTTTTTGGGTAAAATAAGTATTTTTAAAAAAAGTCATTTTTGCCGCCTTTTGATGGTGCACCCACTTTAAATCTAGTTTTTGACATGTTTATAAGTTAAATTTGAAAAAATAAAATTCTTCCTTTGATTCAGGATATAAAATTTTAATTTGGATAAAGTTTTGATATTTTTCTGATAACTTTTATTTTTTAATGAATAGTAAAAACACGCTATATTTTAATTAAAAATTACTTTTTTTATCGTAATAATTTATATGGTTAAATTATAATATTTAATGGTTTTAAAGTATAAATAGAATATATTTTTACTATTTAATATAATTTATGTCATTAGCGTTGATTTTACCTTGAATTCGTAGATTAAATCAATTCAATCTTTTGCAATGTTTTAAAGAAAAACCCGTTTTCTTTCGACAACGAGATTAATTTTAATTTTATTTCTTCAACTTTTTTGTATTGAATTTAGAAAAAGGGATTCCATATTTGTAATCAGTGGGTTTAAATTAATTTAATAAGCTACTTTTTATTTTTTGGCATTATGAATAGTAACTACGGTAAATTTTTTTTACGATAGTTAAAGGTAAATCGGGTAATTAAGGGTAAATATAAGATTATAAAATTAACCTAACACCTGAAAAAATTCTATTGGATGACTAAAAGTTGACCCATATCACCTAAGGGTCAGATAAGATTCATTTTATGGACTTTTTACAATGAAAATAATTTAATTATTATTAAAACCAAAGAAAGTGACAACATGTCACTCTCTTAAATCTTATAAGTATATTAATTTTAATTTAGTGATAAACTTTATGAAACTTCAAACATGAATAGTTTACAGAAAGCTAAAAAAATATCTACACCATATGAATTTATTTATAATTTTTAGGGATTAAATAATTATCATTAATTGTGACTCAATAGTGATGCATAAATTGTTTATCTAGTGAAAAATCCAGAATATAGTTTTTATTAAACTAATAGTGACCATTAAAGGCACAAAACCCAGACCAAAACTTATTTTTCATGTAAATTTAAACCATAATCATCCAATGGTATTATATTTGACCATTTGGAGCCTTATAAAAGCGATTATGACACATATATTATATTATTTTAAATGATGCCAAAGTTGTCACCTTCATAATATAATAAATATAACAATTTAAATGTTGTGATTTTAAGATGATAATTTCGAGTAAAAGTATTATTGTTAAATGTAATAGATTTATCTTCATCATAGGATTTTATTTTTAATTTTTATGCAACAAATAAGTATATTAAATAATTATACAAAAATGTTGTAGTAATTATTTTATTAAGAGATAAACCAAATAAATAGTTTTAAAAATAAAAAAATAAATATTATATGACCTATTTAATGTACTAAACTAATTTTATAGATTAATATGACATTTTATTAATATATGAAAGATTTTATTTCGAACATATCTTCTGTATATATTTTATTTAATTTCAAATAAATGAATAGTGTCAAAATTGACATTATTGTTATTTTATAAAAATAACATATTATCAAATTGTTTAAAAATCACAAAAATATTTAAAAATTACAAATTTAAATTTATATGGTCTAAAATGTTATAAAGTAACCAATTATGGAAAATTCACAACAAATAAGTAATTATTTGTTATAATTTAAAATTTAGAATGTTATTGCCACAAATAAAATTAAATAGATTAAATAAGGATAAATCAAGTTGATAATGCTTAAAATAAATTCCTAACATGTCTAAATTTGATTCGTTGATGATATTACAACCATATATCATCTAAGATTATAATATGAGTCATTTTTGGAGGTTTTTATGTGGGTTTAGATTTATTATAAATTAATATTTTTAAGACTTCCAAAGGTGCCCCTCTCCTCCATTATAAAAGGGCACCTCCTTCATCTCATCTTTACACAACAATTAGATTTAAATCTCAGCCAAATCATGCCCATATCCCTTATAAACTTCCCTTGGAATATTCTTGAGGTCATGGTCTTCTTCAAAGACCAATTTTAGTTCCCTAAGAGGAGGTTTCAAAGAGG
The DNA here is from genome assembly GCA_963277665.1 of Viscum album. NCBI lineage: Eukaryota > Viridiplantae > Streptophyta > Magnoliopsida > Santalales > Viscaceae > Viscum > Viscum album. Next base: position 1,539,698,450 of record OY728161.1, on the reverse strand, counting down.
CGTGTTGAAGAAGAGGTAATATCCGTTACCGATTCTTTCAAATGTATTTCTTCTTATACTTCCTCTTATTTAGTTGTTTCATTATGAATTAATAAAGTCAGTATCACTCATATACTGGTATCTTATTATAAATATGAAACAACCCTATTTCACCTTCTATCCATCCTAAAGATAACAAAATCACCGCACATGTGTATGTACGGAATACCGTCTCCACGTCGTGGTGTAATCTGTTTTTCCACCAACACCTTACATGGATGGGTATAAGGGTGTAAAAATAACTATATATGGTTATTATAACATAATACTGATTCTTATATATTATACCATCCACTACAATTCTATTAAATAATTATGGTAACGATATCATCGCTCGTACGTACGTACGGACTACCGTCTCCACGACGCGATGAGATTCGTTCTCCATGTTAACCATACATGAATGATCATAATGTTTATATAATTAATAATAATGAAATATATGAAATAATAATTCCACTGGATTTATGTATATATATATATGTATGTCATCTATTTATTTTCATTCAATTCATTAAAGAAACGAAAACAGCGTTCATGCGTACGTACGGCCTACCGTCTCCATGAACGGTGTATTTCATTCCTTTTATTGATCAATAATATTTATGTATATGATGAATATATATTATATATAAATCATGTTTTACATTATGTAATTATGTAAATCAGGATATAAGTAATAATATCAAGAATGTCATGTCAAAACACATACGATAAATGAAATGTTTTTACCCAAAACGCTGCTTTAACATGGAATTTACAAAAGAACGGGTAATATAATGTAATACGTGAAACATGTATAATATCATAACAATGAATATGATTATTTAATAAGTCATTGAAATTATTTAAATCATTATACAAGAGGTTCTGATCCATACGAAGCACATCAGACCTAAGGTAAGGGATAAATTTTCAATCTCATTTTTTTATCCGAGTTTGCTTATACGTAAGTATTTACTGGGGTTATATTTATCATCCATGTCCAAGTTTTATAAAAATGTTTTCATGTATTTTTAAAGTAATTTTTACCCATTTTTGACTTTTACAACATGGTATGTAAGGAATATTTCTTTTTTTACCATACGAGGTACTTTTTAACTTTTCCGATAAAAGTACGAGAAGAATGTTTTTTTAACTTATACGTAATGAATGGATTTTTACTATTTCATAACACCTCATTTTCATGAAGCTTAATCTACAAGATTTTATGACTATTTTCAAAAAAATACTTTCATTTTAAAATTGCATGGCATTTTGTGAAAAGAAAATGATTTTGTAGAAGAAAAGATATTTTCCTCAAGAATTCATTTCAAATGTTTTATCAAAACCATTTTCCATATAAGATTACATTATTTATTACGTGGATGTTTCAAGTTTAATGTATCTATGATTTACATGGTTTCAATTTTCTTATGATGAAATGATATCCATTTGTTTTATATGGATTATGTTCTGATGGGATGATGTTTATGAAACCCATTTTATTCTTTGGGTTATGATGAATGATTTATGTTGTGGAACACATAAGAATGATTTCATTATGAGATGGGTGGGACCTATATATCCCTCCAATGCATTGGGTAAAGATTTATATCTCATGAGATAGACGTGGCTGGAATAGTAAGTAAATCCGGTTCAGTGTTACAAGACTGAAACGATGAGTGAACTCGATTCAGAAAAGGACATTTTCCACTAAGATGGTCTTGGCAGCAATGCCTTGGATACTATGGAAATAATAACATGTGCTTAATGGTTTCCACAATTACATGTTTTATTCCCATTATATTTTATCATGGTTGATGTTCCATTATGATATATGCCTTACTTACTTCCACTATTATTGTCTTTGCTCAATATTTTGGTGTTTAAATTTAATGTTCAAGTTTTTTCTTTCAAATGATTATGGATTGATTTATGTTCTCTATGTTTTCCCTTAATGAGCATTTGAGCACACCCATTTTATGTTTTATTTTCCCCAGGAAATAAAGAAAGTTTTTAGGTAAGGAAACTAAAAGGGTAAGATCATTATGGGAGTTGTTGAAGATCTTTCAACTTGATTAGAAGTTTATAATCCAAGTTTCCAAAGACACTAAACTATTACGATCCTTGTGTGTCTATTTTTGTTATGTATTAAGTATTTCACAAAAGTAATGTAAGGTCCATGTACGTCAAGCTTAGGGTCTCTACAATTCATAGGTCATGCCCACTACATGTAGGCCCATATGTCGGTCCTAAAGATAGTGCATTAGGAGACACATGGGTCCACTTGAATACATATTGGATGATGTCATGTTGTGTTCTTATTTATTTGGGTTGTAACGTAGATGTCGACATAAATTCATGTCACAAATTTTCATATTATTTAGAAGAGCTCCAAAAATCACTAAATAGATTTGGGACTCAACTAATAAATGTACTATATCTCAATTATTAATGATATGGATATATAATAGTCCATCTAATATATTTAATCAGCATCATTTAATCAGTGCTATGGGTTTCCTTATTCCATGATTGTCATCGAAGAAGCATCTAATTGTTGTGACCATCATGGACCATCATCTAAAGATCCATGTGAATATTTATATCATAATTGGATAATCATACTAATTTGAATATTACTGAATCTCTATGTATCAATGTTTTCATGTTCATTTTACTTTCAAACCATAGAGATATAGTGTGAAGCTAATGTTTTTTATGAAGACACTAATTTTGTTATATTGCGACCTAAGGCTATGAGTGAATGAGTTGATGAAATGGGAAGTTTTTTGTGATTTATGGGGATGTGATTTAGTGTATTTTTTATTTTTAAATAAACCAAAGTGGATCATTTTTTTAAGTGATTACTTTGAATTTTTCGATCATTTTTATAGAAAAAACAAAGACCTAAAATAACACTCATTTCACATAAAGTTTCAATGATTTTATGTTGTGATTATGTATTTCTAATCCCATGAAGATGGTTTGAGATTCAAAAAACCAATGTAAACCCAAGGACAATGATGTGCCTGATACAGTATGTTCATAGAAACATTCATGTATGAGAAATTGGTCTTGAAGATTTATAGTAGGTTTAGTAAATTTGTTTTCAGGAACAAGAACCATTTTGGATTTTGCTTTGAAGAAGTCACTACATGTGTGAATAAATTCATGCATGTAGAAGCCTTTGCCAATACAATCATGATCTAATGGATGTGAAACCATGTAAAATCAAATATCAATTGAAGTGTAGTGAGCTTAATCATCATCAATGAATGTTCTATAGTTAGAAATAATTTTTTATTATAAAAGTTAAAATTAACTGAGTGGTCATGAAACAGAACAAGGATGACAAGCATGTTGCATCAATTTATAGAACTAGTTTATGACCTATTCATATGAAGTTATCAAGATCATTGATGAAGTAGAAGAATGATACTCTAAAAAACTGAAAATAATTGGTAGATAACTATACTGGATGAATTCATTATGAAGGACACTGGTGGGATGTCATTCTAAATATCCTATCAAGGGATTGGAAACAGTAATCATAAGTGATAAAATATTATAGGAGTTTGTATGGTAGAAATTTTGGGATATTGTATATATATTTAATCACATTATTTATGAATATTTTAAAATACGTGTCTTGGAAAAATTGCATCATGGATTCACCCAACCCCCTCTCAATGATATATCTAAACCTTGAATCTACACTTACTAGTTAAAAAAACATTTTAGTGTTATAATAACACTTTTATGGAATAATAAAAATATAAGTTCTGTTGTTGTGGTGTACTTTTTAGTACATGATGACCCTAATTTCATTCTTTCATGTTGTAAATATTAGATATATTTTTGTCTTCATTGGAATATATTGTTATTTTAATGTATATATCAGGGTCACCATGGTTATTTATCTACTATGATGTATTTATGAAAACATGTATATTCACCCTAGTGGATCTATTGATCTCACATCTAAATTTCATATTGGCTCATAGGTTAAATCGAAGATCATGTCTGAGAAGGTCAATAATATATTAAAATATGATAGGGGAGTGGATTGACTATATAGTGGATCCTCTTAATGTAATTTTGATATTCCCAAATATGTTATATTTTATTACATTAATGGGTGATACAACTTTATGCATATAATTTATATCATGTACTATACATTGATACAGAAAATTTATATATTTTATTATTATGGGATTCTTTTACATATAATTTCAAATATGCACTCCAATATTTGTTTCTGGTAATTTTTTAAATATTTTTTTTAAAAACAACTATGATAATATGAGTATTGTATTTATATGTTTATATAGAATCTCAATACAAATCTTCACCCTTTAGAATATTTTTATTTATTTTTGAGTCCATGTGGTGACCCCATATCGGTCATTCATCACTCACTTTAGGATACAATGTTATAAAATGGAATATATTATTTTTAATTTCATAGTTGTTTTAAACAAGTTTACAAGTGATGGTTGTGGTCAAAATGTGGGACATACATCGAGATTGTTCTTTATGAACAATTTTATAGTGAGAATATCAATCTTCCAGGGTTTATGATTATATTTTTTGGTATTCTCTATTTCAATTGAATTTTTAATTAATTTTTTAAAATATTTTAATTTATGTTTTGAATTTATTATTTAATGGGTTGAGATGATGAAAGCATAAATTAATAATTATTTACACATAAGTTTATTAAACAAATTTAAGATAACCTCTAAATGTAATTTTTCATAGAAAATAGAAAATGAAATTATTTTGGGAAAATATATGTTGGGGAAAAAGGTCTTGGTAAATTAAAATTCCAATAATATTTTATTTAATATTTTCTAAAAAAAATATTAGTGGTGCATAATTAAATATGCTCATTGATGCTAGATTTGTTGTGTTACAACTCTTATATTACAATATTAAAATTAGTTCCTGAGTTATTCATCATATGATTTCTAGGTAAAAAAGGCATTAGATTATTTATGTACTATCATTATATGAAAAGAATGTCGTGGATATGGATAATGATAAGTAAATAATTCCATTATTAGTGAGGTAGACTTAGAGGGTATAAAAAAGAATATTGGATTTTTTATCATGTTTGGGACATAAAATATGAATAGAAATAGTATGGTCATTCTTATATACATAAGGTAGGATAGAGTGTATTTCTTGCATAGTTTATGTGGGTGCGTGAGATGAGAGTAGAAACATTATAACTTGTAGAGTGTTTTTTTGTTAGGGTTGTTAGGTGGTGTTTTGAAGTTTTATTGTACTACATATATCAAAGGATTATTTTTTATGTGGGTTTTTTTATCAATATAAATATTATATAATTTCCATGAAAAAAACCATGAGTAGTGATTCATAGGTTATGTGTATTGAATTCAACATGATCTATTGTCAATCGATTTGGTTTTTTAGACATTTGAAGTTGAATTGAGAAGCAAGAAGCATCATTTGGAATTTATATGGGGTTGTATGATAGATTATACACACTCTTTCTCATGAAATTTGTCAATATCAATGATAATCAATCATGAGTTAGTAGATTTTATAATTTTATATAATCGTTTGGGACGAATAGTACATGTATAAATTACTTATATATGTGGTCGATATGACTAGTGGTAATTAATATTTGTTAAGGGATAAGAATATTTTATTTATCTGTTATTTTTATATTCCATGTGTTGGTAATTTGAGTGTTCTATGGGTTATAAATAAACTTATGCATGGAAATAGGTTTAGGATGGATTATAAAACATGTAATCCCAAACTAATATGAGTTGAATCATTATAAATTGTAGTGATTCAGAAAATTTAAAAGTATGAGTTATAAAAATTGTTTAGGTATAACCTATTAATATTTCTTAATAATGATAGATTTCCAATGTGATTCTTGAGACATATTGGGGTTTAAAGTCTCCAGTCTTTTCTGAGTGAGTCGGACGGATGATCCCATCTATAGATAAATGGAAAATAAATGGAAAGCCTATAATAAATTTAGGAATGGGAGTCATTAAACGATGATTAGATCAATCATTTTTATCATATTATTGTTAATATATTGGTATTTGAGTGATGACTTATTTATATTATTAGTTTTCAATGGGTCAGAGAACTATAATGTAGTAAAACTGTACACATAGTTCAGAAATAGACATTCTTGAGTAGTGTAAAAATAAAACCATCAAAATGATTAGGATATATCAATAAGGTGTATACTATAGTAGGGAGTACACAATTTATCATTCATTAATTTTATCATCGAATAAAATTTTTCATTAGAATATATATATTCTCTATATGTTTAATAAGTGATAGGACATGCAATATAGAGAAAGGTACTATTTTTAGTAATATAATGGTATTAATAATCTTTTGGTGAGGATAATCCCAAAGTTCACTTGTGGAAAAAAATCAAGGGTTGGTAAGTATTTATGAATCTTGATTTTTCATGGGATAAGGGATTTTGGTTAATTTATTTTAAATGAATATATTGGGAGACCAAAAATACATTAAACCCAACTAATTCATGTTCCTTGTAAGATCTCAAATTGGTGGTTCATAATTGTATCCATTGTAGAGTCAGTTCCATTGATAGTTGACATGATATAGAATTCAATTAATGATTTAGAGATATTTGGCTTGCTGGTATGCAAGTGCTCTTAGAGTTCGCGCATCAATGAGTTGCATATTATTAGATTTTGTTATGTTATCAAACTAGGATCAATAATAATATTTATTTGTGTATGTTGGAGTAAATTTTTATGGTCTCACAATGTAATAAAATAATAATTAGACGGGGGGAATATGATTTGAATTGGGTTTTTTGAGATAGTTTCTGAGGAAATAAGATAGTGCAGCACCAAACAATGTTTTCCCAAATGATCTGACATGTGTGGTACAATTAGTAATGAATGTGTCATTTAAAAGACGAATTATGGGCATTATGGGAATATAATGACATCATTTCAAAAATATTTTGTTTTTGATTAAAAATGGGTGTAATAGAACGCTTTTTAGGTTAGAATCCTGTTTTGGGAATTATATTAGATTTAAATTTATTGAATTAATGATAGAATATTCTTTTGAATGGTTCTAAATGGTGAGAGTACCTATCTTTGTACTTTTATATTGTCCTATATGATTATACGTCAATGAATTTGTTAAATTTTCTTAATTTGGAAAATATATGTTGTGGTGAGTTTATAAGAGTGTTTTAGATTATATTTTTGTTGTTTTGGGTGTCTCTAGAGAGTAGTTTTATAGGTTTGGGAAGTTTTAGGGGAGAGTGTAAGAGTCCATGAGATGGATAGACTAGGTGGTATACAATTATTATTGATGTGGTTTCTCTGTATTGTTTTAGTATGGGCCTCCCATGTTCATGTTGTTAATTGATAATATACATTAATTCAATGATGTTCATTTAGTTAGTGGTAGAACTCCATCAGTTTTATGGTTACCCATTATGTACTCAACATTGGATACGAGGTACACATAAAATACCAAACCTATTTTTTAGTTGGGGAAAGCGGAAATTTAGAAACTAATTTCTTACACCCCTCCTACCGAAGGGTTTCCTCTATCGTGTCTTCTAGTTTATAGTGGTAACCACCCTCATTATTTTTACACCCCCATATACCAATGAACCATGATATTTCATTCTCATTATTCATGGTGAATGATTTTACTTCAACCCCACTTTTTTACTATTATTTTCCTCTTTATGTTCATTTATTTTTTTGGGTGGTTTGTTTGTCATATTTTATAATGATTCCATAAGAGAATAGATGTATTTATTTGAAATAATAGGGTCCTAATCATTATGGATGGTGAATATTGAGGGGGATAAATAAAACATGTTATTTTTCATATCACATTTTGTTAGTTGGAGGAAACGTTTGTTTATAAATTTTAGTTTTTTGAAAAATATGGTGGTTTATTGTGTAAAAAATGAGGATTTTTAATTCATAATATTTTTTGGGTAATTCCATTGCCTCTTTTATCTATGTTGGTTTTGGTTTTAATATCGTGATACCAACTGATGAGTTTTTAGAGATTATGTCTCTTTATGTTTAACTAACATATTATTAATAGACATTTTTAAATAACTAAATATGGTGTGTGGTTTGATATAGAATCATAGGAGAGAGGAGATAACACAATTGTGCTAAAAAGAAGATAGATATCCATGGATAAATGGGTGAACTCTATATTAAGAAATGTGGTACTAATAATATTTATCTATTACCATGGAATATATGTGATGACATGTGATTCCATGGGGGATTTTATTCTTCCATATGAAATTATAAATGTGGGGTCTTTAAGGATATATAAAAAATTTCTTGAGGTGATAAGTGGATGCTTGACTACATTCATTTTAGGGATATGAATTCTGATCCTTTTCGTATTTTTAGGAGTAGTTATTCTTTTTTATTTTATTTCTATACTGATAGTTGGTGGTCAAAAACTATTGGTATCATTATTGGATAACTATGAAGAGACAATACCTTGGACTTGAGTTCCCTTTAGCTGTATATTCAATTAGTATCAAGGCATGGTCTCATCATTTTGTTATATATGGTTTGGTGGATATATATAAAGGATCTACCTTAATGTAGGATGAATAAAAATAATGTATCTGGGTTATCTAAAAATCCTAGACCATTGTTTATTAAAATATAATTTTCAGGTATTATAACCACTATAAAACTGCATTGAGGTTGTTGGGAAAACAATAAAATAACTATGATATTTCTAGAATCCGTACTTGATGTATAGTGTAAGATAATTTTTAAGGATTTAAGGTGATGAGTCAGGATAAATATTTTTTTGAGTAGCATCAAGTAGATTATCATAATATGAGTGTTTCAATTTACTATTATTGAAATGGAATAGATTATAAATTAACAATGTCATGACATAGGTATAGGGGACTGGCATGTTAGGGTAGCATAGATGACCATGTTAATTGTTGGTATAATTTTTAGTAAAGAGGCACACGTTAGGGGATGTAAGATCATGATTTGAGATTTAGTATGCTTGATGAAAAAGTTGTACAAGATAAGAGTGTGGAATAAGAGTTAATAATTATATACCACATTTTTATGTTTGATTTTTGAATTTATTTCTATATTACCTGGTTTTATCTTAGTGAAATATTACTTTTATGTAAGATTAGTAAATTACTATGTTATCAGAGAAGGTCATATCATTAGTTAGGATGGGATTCCATAACATAACTTTATATAACATGACCATGAAAGACCGCCCATATTCAAGGACACATTTCAAAACGATTTCCTAGAAACGATGGTCTTATAATATAAATCCTTATTATATTATTGTTTCAATAAATAAAATGTATACCATGACACCTTTATGTCATAGAGCACTGATATAATAGTTTTATATTGAGTATCCATGATGACCAATGGTATACGTAGATTTTTTACATACCAAGACTAATTTGGTACATAGGGATTAGAGAAAAAAATTATATAATGGGAATATCTTCCAATTTGTGATACATATTAGAATAAAGGGAAACTTTTACTACATTACCCATACTAGCTAGGTTTGGGTGTCATGGTGGCTTTATTAGCTCATGATGTCCAAATTTTTTTCCTTAAATATTGATTATTAATAGTTTATTTTTCTATTATCGTGTATACAGTAGTATATAATGATATTTTTAGGGACCATATTGGTTGTATCCTACAGAGAAGTATTTATCACATCCAGTATGTGCACCCAATTTTATGTGAAAAACACATTCCTAATATTTGTATTTAAACATAGTTTATAAAAAGACATTGGTGGGAGAATAGTGATAATGTTTTGATATGGGTTTATGGAGTGTCTTATAGTGTTTCTGTAACTTCTTATAGTGTATTGTTATTTTGTTTAATGAGTTATATTATTAATTTTGTTTTTCTTAAACCTAAATATATACAATGTATGAACTACATTTAATAATTACATTTTTAAGGAGTGTGTTATTTTACTGTGATTTACCTTTAGTTATAATTAAATATATGTAGTCTAATATTCTATTTCGAATGGTTTTCTTCTATTTACTTGTTATTGGTGACCCATATAAAATTATTATAATATCCCTAAAATATTTTAAATACTCTATTCACTAATCGGTAACCTCTAGTTTATGGAGATATATTCATGTGTTCACATAATGACTCTAACTAGACAACAATTTAGGAGACTCTCTATGAGGCATTTTACATGACCAAAAGAGTGTAATACCCCTAATTATCTCCATGTATTACTTGTGATATTATATTGATAACATTTTTCTAATTTTTTATTTTTAGTTATATATTTACATTACCAATATAATTTGTAGGTCACTATGAGGTGTGGTGATGTATGAATCTTGTTGGTCAAGTCATTGTGCTACATGTTGACATAGAAAACAATTTGATTTTATTTTTTTCTTTAAAATTATGTGACTATCATGAATATAATAATTCTACATTTATGTACTACGAGTCATATATAAATAATTTTATTATAATTCGGTTATAATTTCAAACTAGTATTCTCAAAGGACTTGGAGAAACAATTAACTATTATGTCAATTCATTCATGGTTGGATAAATATTTCAATTTTTATATAAAACTATATCTATATTTTTCAATTTTCTGATGGTTTAGTTTGATGAAATATATATAAAATTTAAACATTTATAAGGGATATTATAAAAATCCTCCATGATTTATTATAATTTTCATTGAAACACATTGAGAAAGGTTATTTATGTCACATACATTCTTGAAATGTTAATGAAAAACATTTTATTTTTCTTTTACTGTTAAAATATAAATTTTTTAAGGTCATGGGTGTTCTATAAATATTTCGAAGAAGAATTATCGGTGATTAATATAACCCATAGGATACCTTTATATATATGAGTCCATTACTTTCAACTGAGTGAAATCCCTTAAGCTTTCTTAACATATATTTCACTGATAACCTTCAATTTAAAAGGTTTTTTATTCATGTTTTATATAATCTCATATAAATATATAACAGAAATATCTTATAAAAAAGTATGTTATATGTTTTTTCCACTACCTTAGAATATATTTTTAATCATAAAACCCCTAAAATAGTTACTGATTCATATTTCATGATATTTTATAAGTGTTTACATGTTTTCTATTGAAAATAATTTTTTGATGAATATTATTAACATGAACAGAGTAATGGAGATTACACAATATACACAAATCAAGAGGATTTCATAATATAATTTAATTTGATCACTATGAAAATTTTGAAAATTTTATTTGTTATCATTATTTTCTTCATATTAGTATGAATTTTATTAAGATTGTGAATTAGGATATGGTCATATAAGGGAGAATATGTGGTTCACATCGGAGTACAAAAATGTGTTTATAAAATATTTGGTAATGTTAAAGAGATGAAATCATTCATGAACTTCATGGGAATGGAAACATGATTTTGACATTGTCTTTTTTGATTATATAGATGAAATAATAAACATTTTATGTCATGGGGGATGATATTTATCTTAAAAAACAAGAAATTTAATAAATGTACTACCTATGAAATGATATATAATGTTAAGTAGTCAATTTTTTTCATTAGTCATAATTATAGAATTATTATACAATATGAAGATAATTATAAAAATGATGTTATATAGGTAATATAAAGAAATTGTTTATTTCACATTAAATTTGAATTATAATTATCTTGATTTATTTTACATAGAATAAATTTTTAGATTTAATATATAATTTTTGATTAAAATTATACATTTATTTCTAAATTGTTTGGAAATTAAAAATAAAACTCAATATATGGATTTATTTTATTATATGAAAAAAATTTAAATTTTTAAATACCTATTTTAAATATTTATTTAAAACATGTCAATATGATTTTAGTGAAATTAATATTTGTTTTTGGAAGTATATAAAATATAGGATTTTCATCTACTCTAAATTGTTTAAATTGATAATTTAAATTTCCATAAATCATATATTTTAATATAATTGAGTTCATATGAATGTCATGTAACTAATTAAATAATAAATCATCATATTATTATTTTTAAATATTTTGTGCATGTATTTATATTTTATTTAATTTCTATAACATAATTTAAAAATAATAATTTTTTTTATAATTCCATTATTTATGAAATATTCATAAATGTAAATCTTGTGGCTAAATGTATGAAATTATAATTTATACTATTATTCATGACTATATAATCAAGATTATAATGTAATTATATTAGGAATAAACATACTCTATATTCTTTTGTATTTAAAATACTTCTTAAAAATTTCATACCATGTATAGAGTATGTTTCATGAAAAGTATGATATAATATTTAGTTATGTTCAATCAACGATACCATTTTCCTTTAGGATATGAACTCAATTGAAAATTAGGGTAATTATTTATTGGAATTGAGTATTAGGACTAATTTTGGAATTATACACTCTCTTGAGTATTGATATATGGATAGTTTTACTTTGGGTATGAACTCTCGTTAATCTAGTTTCTTTGGATATATTTGGATTGTACTGGATTCCTACCTCTTCGGCAATACATTCTATTTTGGTAAATTTATATATTTTTTATTCTAATGTATTTCATAGAATATTTTCATGAAAATTTATTGTGAAATTAATTTAGATATTCTTTGATAATTATATTATTTATTATTGTGTAATTAACACAAATATTGAGTTATACAAAAAAAATATACATCGACATGTATTTAAAATGTTCATTTGGTTGAAGGTATAGAATCATAAAATTTATCATTAGAATTATACATACACTATGGTATTACATGAGATAAGATAGTGAGATATAATATAACAACATAAAAATAATAAGTGTTAAATACATTCAATACCACCAATATGTCAAGAACTCAATCATAAAAATGTCTAGGTTTAATCCAATCTTGGGTTCTAATATGTTATACTATGTAAGACATGGTTGAGTTGACTTAGAAACTAATTGGGATGTTTGAATCACTAAGAAATGAGAGAATTATTGTATCCGAAAAAATTACAATTAAAAATTTGATACTATTGTTAAAAATACTTATATTAATATTCAATTATGCACATAAATAATATAGGTGTGAGGTTATGAGATATATAGAATTAGAAACTACCATATAACATTTAGAAGGTTTTTGAACACATTTTTTTGAATGAATATATACTTTTTTGTTTAGTGTTTTTATCCCACATCCTTTATCTCTATATTATTATTAAAAAAATTAGGTGATGGAGTAGAAATATTGTCTTGACCTTCCTACAAATTAGACAAATAAATGCCACCTATGAAATCCTATTTTCAGTGAAATCATCCACAAAAAGATATACTAATATATCTTTGTACCTCTAACCAAAATATGTTTTTTGAATCTTTTATACATATCAAACATGACCCTTTCAATCCATTTAATTCAACAATTAATTCTAGGGTTGTTATCCTAATTTTCAATTACATGACTATAAGTAAATATCAAATTATTTATAGAATCTGTAACTATATAATGTGGTAACATAAACCATGTTGTTATTTAATTTAGTTAATGGTAGATAACAATCCCATTTCCTATATATATATATATATATATATTAATGATATAAATTCAACATCCATATTAAAATATTATAATTGAGTAAAACTATTATGTTTCTTACTTATGATCATGACATGTCCATTCAACCCAACTCAGTAATAATATAACTTTGATTGTTTCCATTTCATTCCATGAGGTAATAATCCCAAACAAAATATGTTTTTTCTGATCATAGATAATAATAAAATAAATAAAATATTTTATCAAATTCAATAAAACTATAAATAACTGAAGGACCATTCTCTATAATCAATATCATGGTGAAAACAACAACCACATGGTTTTTTCTCAATTTAGACATGAAACCTAATCAATAGCTATAAGAAACATTGAAAAAACATTAAAATGTTTTCATTAAAAATAGTGATGTAGTGGAAATATATTTGACATGGGTTTCACCCTTTATATTTAGATTTTATTGTAGAATTATATTGAAATTATATATATCTATATGAAAATTTTTCTTGATTTTGGTATAATATATTCTACAAAATGAACAATTATGATATAATTTTCCTAATACCATGATGTGTTTTGATCCATCAAAAAAATATTTAATCCTATATATCCTCTTTAATATTAATTGACATATAATCAATCCAGGAACATAATGAAAATAAATAAATCAGGAAACCATATTAAATTATAATTGACAACTTTGTTAAGAAACTTTTCTTAGTATTCCTCCAATGTGAGTCTTATCAAAACATTACAATACTTGATAGATTAATTATAATATTAAACTCTAAAACTCAATTAAATGACTAATATTATGTTGGTAATGTGTCATTGAGGATTTCTAAACTCTCCCTTTTAAAACTAACATCATGACATGTATTCAATATCTTATTTTTTATATTATAGAAACATGAATATAATTTATAATGAAATCAAGAAATCCATCCTATCCTTTTGTATCCTACATAATATAATCTAATACTAAAACTATTCATTCACTTTTCAAAACCAAAATGTTATTCAAAATTTTTCATGACCCGTCCCCCGAGGTCTATACCGTGACTACCGCAAGCTCACCTTCTATAGACTAGGGGCGGGTGACTAGCACTAAGAATCCATATCCCAAAAAGGGAAGGAATTTCCTTTAAACCTATACACACACATACAATAAAAACTTTGGAAAGGTGAAAAAAATGTAAAACACAAATTTCACTGAGACAACTACTAAATGTATTATACAAAGTGAAAAGTAAAAAATGGTACATAATGCAATCCAAAAAACACAAAGGAAATTATAGCTTCCAAGGTCCGACTACTCATACCCTACCTAAAGGGTTGGTGGATGGTAGCTATCTATATCCATAGAATATTTTCTCATCCATCCTATCTCACTGGGCACCACATGGTCTCAGACCCACAAGGTCTCTTCATAAGCATCAATCACCTACACGAGACACGACATGTGCGGGTGAATCTCGTGCAAGGGTGAGTAACAAAATACTCCGTAGGGATCCCCAAACAAAAAAGGAAATACCACCACAAAATGAGATAGAAATATCACACAATAATACCACAATGAAAAGACACCTCACCCCAGGTATAAATCAATGACTAAAAACTAATATTTTCAGTTGTGAAGTTGTATCATCTTGTACTGTTGTGGGACTCATCCATGATGTTCCACTAAGGTCTTCTCATCTATTGGACCACTAATGTATACTCAGCTGCTAGATCACTACACTCTACTTGACTACTGAACCACTAAGGTAAGCTCATCTGTTGGACCACTGAGGTCTGCTCCTCTGCTGGACCACTGGGGTCTGCTCGTGTGTTGGACCACTAAGGTCTGCTCATTAGCTGGACCACTGAGGTATGTTCGTCTTTTGGACCACTAAGGACCTATCATCTATTGGACTACTCTGGTATGCTCGTCATTGGGACCACTGAGGTATACTCATCTACTAGACCAATGAGGTCCCTTCTTCTGCTGGACTACTGAGGTCTACTCATCATATCCTTCATGTCACAGACAGTCATAGGATTCCCGCCCACCAATGCACCTGATTCTAGAGGAATATTCTCCTTGAGTAATAGGAAATATCGAGACTACCATGAAAACTGAATTAAGGTATACTCAAATGACCTTGTCTTCTTAATGGTATCAATTCTATAGGAATTACATCAATCAGAAGCCCGATATGAATGATATTGGTGTTTTGGAAAACATGGGTCTATTGAATCTGGGGGAAGTACGACTTCATCAGATTGACCAGACCATCCCGGACCAGGGGTCTCGCATGGACCGACCCATGTTAGAAGACCTGGACTGATCCTTTTTAGGTCTGGGCCAACCTGGTCTGACCTAGTATAGGGGACATTCCCATTAATCCTTGCTAAACCTGACCTAATTCAGCCATGAGTCCTACCCGTCGGCTCGCTGAGCGAGAAGATCCACATTATCTGGCCCAATCGGACTTAGTAGGATTGGTTTATTTCTAGCCCACGCTGCACAATTGACCAATTTCCAATCCAACATGACCGGTAATGGCAGGTCGGTTCTCCTCCATCCCGGGTTACCCAATAGTCTGATTCTCTCCATTAGCCTGACCGGATGCAAGGCCTTGCATCTTGATCCAATTCAACCCACTAGGTGGGCCTATCCGATCCACTCAGGAAGTGGTGTGCACCGCGTCCCTGATCCTCTGACGTGGATCAATAGAGATATGTCCCCCACCACCATGGCATCATGTTGCAAACTATGACACCCTAGAGCTGGCATTGGACCAGCCGGGACATTCTTAGGTGGTTTGTTGACCATGTGCCACCATCTGGCGATGTGGAACAACATTGCATCACCCATTCTCTAATTCAACCAGCCAAGGACTCCATCCTAATCACCTCTAACAGTCATGCCTACGTGGGTCCCTATCACCAACAGTCATCGAGCCGACAACCTCTACTCCGGGGTTTTTTCACCACCTCATGCCATCGAAGTGCTACCACCCACCGATGCGAGCGGCCCTCCTTCTACGTGTTTACACTATCGGTGTGGTGATCTGATTTCCATTCCAACAGGGATGTTGTGATCCGTAGGTCATTAACTTTTTTTCCATGGCCTCAAGACTTCTTTTCCATCATTCTAGTTTTCCAATCATGTCCTAAACCTCCCATAAAAACCAAATGCGACCTCATGGATGTGGAAATACGGGTTTTAGCGTCGTCGTAATAACTTCGGTTTTTTAAAAACCGACGAGAATAGTATGTGCGGGGAATTTATGGCGTCGGTTCTACAAAAAGCTGATGCCAATAATATTAGTAAACATATTATCGGCATCGGTTTTGAGAAAAACCGACGCGGAAAATAATTAAAAAGGAATTTCGGTGTCGGTTTTCAAAAAAACCGATGCGGAAGAAATTTATTTAGTTTCGGCGTCGGTTTTGAGGAAAACCGACGTAGAAAACAGACGCCGAAAAAAAAAACATATTCGGTGTCGGTTTTGAGGACAACCGACGTGGAAGATAGTTTTTAAAAAAACTATCGGCGTCGATTTTCGTGAAAACCGACGCCATAAGTTATATATTCGGTGTCAGTTTTCTTAAAAACCGATGCCAAAACTAAAAAAAACATATTCTGCGTTGGTTTTCCTAAAAACCGATGCCGAAATGTTTTTTATATTTTTGGCGTCGGTTTTCCTTAAAACCGACGTGAAAATTCTTTTAAAATTATTCGGGGTCTGAAACCCTCCTTTTGTTCGATCCTCGAAATCGAGCTCCGCTGCGGCCGAAACCCTCATTTTGTTCGATCGTCGAAATCAAGCTCCGCTGCGGCACTTCGGACTCCCGACGACCATCGAACCTGATTTGCGATCTTGGATGGGCATTGTTGAAGGTTTTTTGTCGTTTTCACGATTTCTGGTATGCGTTCTTCCTCTTTATATCCTATTTCATCTCCTATTGTTTGTTTCATCGTCAAGAACCCTATTTAAGTAGGAATTAATGTTCAGTCCGATGTGTTATGAGTTTTTCTAGTCCTAAGATCGACACTGCCTTCAAATTTGAGCTCTGCTATGTATGGTTGTGGTAAAAATAGGATCATAATAAAACTACAGGTATGTTCTAGTTTTATCTCTATCATCATCTTAGCTTATCTTTCTAAGGTATTTTATAATTTTTTTTTATTTTATCTACATAAATTATGAATCAGCAATTTTGAAGAATTGGTTTTTAACTTCTGTAGGTTTTTAGTAAACATATTTGTACCGAACTGAGTCTGTGTTTGTGGTTGAATGAATTTTTGAAATTGGTATGAATTTTTTACCCCGGTGGTATCAAAAATCTATCATTAAGAAATTTTATATTATCTAATATTTAATTCTTGGTATAGATCCTTTACAAGTTGCACTTGATAGCTTTCTTTATGTCTTCCTCTTCCGGTATAAGATCTCCTTCATCAGCGACTTTGAATTAAATGTGATTGAAGTTATAAAATTACATTACACCCATTTTTATTGATATCTTACATTTTAAAACAACCAATTATATTTTTTAATTTCAATAAATAATTGAGATTTATTAATAATTTATACATATTTCAATGTACTCCCACATTTCACTTATTGCTTCCTTTAAATTAATGAACTAATAAATTTTAAAAGAATGATATTATAATTAAATTATAATATCAATATAACACACATGTATATAATATGAAAATAAACTTTTTACTCTATTTGTAAACGTGTTTCATATCTGATGTCTTTTATCTGATTATCAATAGTTTTTATGGAATATGTTTTTGTTTACAATTTATCTGATAGATATTTAAATGTTTATATGTTTTAATATATTCATCAATTATATTGTAATATCAGGTATTAATGGATCATAATTGGATTTATTTACGAAGAACTACAAGTGAATATTAAAAAGGAGTTGATAATTTTTTGGAATTTGCTAAACGAAATAATCAAAATATTGATTTGATTTTCTGTACATGTGTGAAGTGTGTAAATATGAGAAAGTTAAACTCCAGAGAAATCAAGGATCATTTCATTTGTTATGGTTTTAGCCTTAATTATACACGTTGGATCTTTCATGGTGAAAGAACTGAAAATTCTACATCCAATGTTGATGACGATATTCATAATGAGGCAGAGGATCGTATTGAATAATTAATTCATGATTTAGGTGTTGAAACCATCGAAAAAACACCAACTATTGAACGATTGTATGGAGATTCTAAGAAACCATTATTCCCAGGTCGCAGTAAATATACATTGTTATCAGTAGTTTTGAGATTAGTTAACTTAAAAGAAAAAAATGGGTGGAGTGATAAAAGATTCTACAGTTTACTTGAGGTTTTAAAAGAGCATCTTCCAGAAGGAAATGGACTTCCAGATTCCAATTATGAGGCGAAGAAAATAATATGCTCAATGGGATTGGGGTATAAAAAGATACATGCTTTTCCCAATTATTGTGTACTGTATAGGAAAGAAAATGAACATTTATGAAGTTGTCCTACATGTGGAACATCACGCTATAAGATGGATGAGAAAGTAAACTCAGATTCATTTTTAGGTGATGTCATGTAATGTTATGAAAAATTAATTTTTTTACTTTCCAATTATATCATCCAATATTTTTTTCAAACAATTTTGATAAATCTATTCTGATTTATTTTTGGGTACCAGAATCAAAACTCCAGCTAAAGCAATTTGGTACCTTCCAATTATTCTTTGTTTGAAGCGTCTATTTGCAAATTCAATTGATGAAAAAAGGTTAAGATGACATTCAAATGAGTGCATCTCTGATGGTAACTTACGTCACCCTACCGATTCACCATAGTGGAAGAGTTTTGATAAAAAATTTCATGATTTTGGAAGTCAAGTTAGAAATCTCAGAATGGAATTGTGTACTGATGGAATGAATCCATATCGGAGCCACAGTAGCCAACATAGTTCATGGCCTGTTTTGCTGGTACTTTACAAC
This sequence comes from Viscum album, assembly GCA_963277665.1. Classification (NCBI taxonomy): domain Eukaryota; kingdom Viridiplantae; phylum Streptophyta; class Magnoliopsida; order Santalales; family Viscaceae; genus Viscum; species Viscum album. Next base: position 1,539,678,786 of record OY728161.1, on the reverse strand, counting down.
TTGTTCCCACATATATGTATAAAGAAAAAAAATATGTTATGATGAGTTTGATGATTTCTGGACCAAAAAAACCGGGAAATGATATTGATGTGTATCTTACACCATTAATTGAGGATTTGAAACTGCTATGGGAGAAAGGTGTTACAGTTTTCGATGCATACAAGAAAGAGTATTTTCGTTTGCGTGCTATGATAATGTTCAATAAAAACGACTTTCCTGCATATGGAAACTTATTTGGATATAGTGTTAAGGGACATAAAGCATGTCCAATTTGTCAAGAACAAACTTCATATTATCAATTCTAAAATGGAAGAAAGACATTGTACATGGGACATCGAAGATTTTTGCGAATCGATCATCCTTTTCATAGATTTAAAAAAGAATTTAACGGTTTACAAGAATACAACCCCCCCCCCCCTCAACCATTGTCAGCTGAAGAATATTATGACAGAGTGAAAGATATTGATTAGACATTTGGAAAGAGAAAAAGTTCTGGTTTACAAAAACATATCTGGAACAAGCAGTCTATTTTTTTCGAACTACCTTATTGGAGATTTTTAGAGATAAAACATAACATTGATGTTATGCATGTTGAGAAAAACATATGTGATATTTTGATTGGAACTTTGTTAGACATAAAATTAAAGACAAAATATGGATTACATGCTAGATTAGACTTGATATTAATGCGAATAAGTTTGGAGTTAGCTCCCGCTGTGAAAGGAAACAAAACATATTTACCTCCGGCTTGTCACACATTAAGCAAGATTGAAAAGATGAATTTTTGTCAGTGCCTTCATGGTATTAATGTACCCAGTGGTTTTTCTTCAAATGAGAATAATTTTGTGTCATTGAAGTATTGTAAATTAATAGGTATTAAATCACATGATTTCCATGTGTTGATGCAACAAATTCTACCAGTAGCAGTGCATGGTATATTACTGAAAGCTGTCAGAAGGACAATCATCAGGTTATGTAATTTCATTAAATCCATTTGTAGTAAAGTCGTTGATCCAAATTTGTTAGATGTGTTGGAGAATGAAGCAACTCTTATTCTTTGTCAACTAGAAATGTATTTCCCACCCACATTTTTTTGGTATAATGGTTCATCTATTGATTCATTTGGTGCGTGAGATAAGAATATGTGGGCCTGTTTATTTAAGATGGATGTATCCTTTTGAAAGATATATGAATATTTTGAAAGGATATGTTAAAAATCCTTATCGACCAGGGGCCTCTATTGTTCAAAAATATGTATCAGAAGAGGTGATTTAGTTCTGTACTAATTATATGAATGAGGTGGAGCATATTGGTCTCCCTGTATCTCGACATATGATAGTTGATAGAGAAGGTAGAGGGGTTCGAGGCTTAAAGGTAAAGTTCATTCCACGTGATGAAGTGATGCAAGCACATTTATGCATTTTGAACAACACAGATGAGGTTCAAACATATATATCCTCACATATTGCTGAATTAAAGTTACGATATCAGAAAAGAAATGAAAAGTGGTTGATGATTGAGCATAAGAAGACATTTGTTTCATGGTTTAAAGAGAAAGTCACCCCAGATATATCTGTATCAGAAACATTGAAGTGGTTAGCAGGGGGACCACATATTAACGTGATCACTTGGTCTGGTTTTGATATCAATGGCTACACATTTTACACAAAAAACCTGGATGACAAGAGTACCGTTTAGAATAGTGGTGTGATGGTATTCACTGAAGCAGTGCATTTTTCGAGTGCCAAAGATAAAAACCCAATTTCTGCATCAAAGTCATATTTTGGAGTTATTGAAGACATATGGGAAATTGATTATATTAAATTTCGAGTCACTGTTTTTAAGTGAAATTGGGTTGATAGTAATATTGGCGTGAAACATGATGAATATGGGTTTAAACTGGTTGATTTGAAAAGATTTAATCACAATGAGGAACCATTTATCTTGGCGACACATGAAAAACAAGTGTTTTATATCATTGATCCGTCGAATGATCAGTGGTCAATTGTTTTGCAAGGGAAAATATACCATTTGGGTGATGAGGATGATTCTGATGATTCTAGTGATTTAAATGTGCCTTATTCATCTATTATGCAATTTTCATATGATTACAATGAATATAAGACAGACATAGTTCATGCAGTACGTACCGATCATGATGAAGGGATGTGAAAAAACACTAAATTAGTCTCCTAATTTTTCTGGTAAATATTTATATTTTCTGTCTATTTTTAGAACTTACAAATGCATGCCTCTATTTTTACATATTTATTTTTGTCTTCCTTATTTCTAATTATTCAGTTTTCTAATGATATGCAGGTACACAAAATTTCATTACACTTTCTAGTAGCAATGTCAGATACAGATAGAGAGGAGCAGTTACTGAGGTATATCTATTTTGACATATTATTAAATATTCAGTAATATACTTATTTAATGAAATAAAACTGTTAATTTACAAAAAAAATTACAGGACTACTAATGCGTCCTCAGTGGAGGAGTCTTCTCTAGTTACTACTCAAAAATCATGTTCTGTAGTTGGTAAACGTGGTATTACACGTTTACCAAAACTATCACTTGCTCATGATGATTACAAAGCAAACATCCGTTTTGATGATAATAATAATGCAGTTGGCCCAAATGCAGTTCAGTTTGTCAGTTATATAGCGATGCAGAGCCGTTGCAGGATTAGTATTTTATATCCTGATTGGAAGTCAGTGGACAGGACGGCGAAGCAACAACTTTGGGAGGCCGTGACGGGAAAATATCTTTGTTTATTTATTTTATCTCATTTTTTTAATATTATACAGTTTAAATGACATATTTAATTTTTTCAATTACAGATGACATTCAATTTTGAGGAAACCAAATAAATTATTAAAATACATCCCTCTTTAGTGGCGGTTCGATGGAGGGATTTTAAAAACAAACTGACGAAAAATTATGTTTTTGGAAAGAGAAGGTTTGAAAGCCCATGTCTTAGGTATCCATATATAGATGAAGACACATGGAAGCGATTTGTTGACAGTCGTCAGGAAGAGAAATTTCAGGTATTGTAATTGTTTTATATTTTAAAATTTATGCTATATTTTCCTTATTACTTAGTAGTTTATTTATATGTAACAGGCCTCCAGGAGGTCTCATCAGGAGATCCAGTTGAAAAATGTATACCCTCATACATTATCACGTGGAGGGTACTCGTATTTGGAGCAGAAAATGATTGAAGAAAAATTTGAAGCATTAAGAGCTCGATCAAGTAGTGGTTCAGAAGAGGTCCAGTATGGTCCTCCATCTCCTCCCACTCGCCATGAGAAATGGAAACGAGCAAGAAGAAGAAAAAATGAACAATATCTTAAAGACGAATCTCATCAAGTGGCTGATATAATTGTAAGTAAATATTATTTCTTTGTTAACAATTTTCCTTTTTTATAATTTATAAAAACTAATATAAATTTTTTATTTTTCATTTCAGGATGAACTTCAGGAGAAAGAGACACATGGATCTTTTATCCCCGAGGGTAGGATGTATATCCTAGCCACTACTTTGGGAAAGGTAGAACACCCCGGTCATGTTAGAGGTTATCATGCATGTGTTAGTATTCGGAAGGTTTTTGGTAAGAGTAAGCAATCAAGAGACCCAGAAATAGAATTCTTAAAAGACGAGCTGCAGGATATGAAACGACCTATGGGTAATCAAATTCAAGAAGCAGTACATAAGGCTTTATTAGAACACTTGGCAAGACAGTCACAGTCTGTTCATCCTTCCGAGGTATATTATTTACATAAATAAAATTTTCTTTTCTATAAATTATAAACAATGATTTAACTTTTTCGTTTTTCAACATTCTCAGCCTACTCACTCGGACTAACCTTCCTCATATGCTTACCCAGCACCGTCTGGGCCGCCTTCTGAGGTATATTATTTACATGTCATCAATTTTTCTATTTTATAAATTATAAAAACTGATATAACTTTTTCATTTTTCAACATTCTCAGCCTACTCACCCGGACTACCCCGCCCCATCTGCTTTCCCTGCCCCATCTGGGCAGCCTTCCGAGGTATATTATTTTATATAATTTTTAATCAATTTTTCTATGTTATAAATTTTAAACACTAACCTACCCTTTTCATTTTTCTGACTTCTCAGCCTGCTCACCCTGACTACCCTGCCCCACCTGCTGTCTTTGAGCGTCCACCTCCTCCCTCGGATAAAGCCTTATATTGTGAGTTAATTGATGGAGATCCTCATGTACATATTGTTGTGTTAGGACATGTGTATTTTTTGGGGGACTCAGTACATCATCAGCCTATGCAGATGGGTCAGGTTAGAGTATCAGTACTTGTTATTATATATCCTACTGCTCTACTACCATTTCCTTCTGTGGAGATCACCACTGTTGGGGAATTTATGGGCTATTTTTTACTTTGGCCAACTACACTTCTTCGTTATATTTCACATGAGTTATGCGTTTTTTAAAATATTAATTACAAATTATTCCAAATTACTTATAATGTTTTCTAACATTTAACTTATATAGGATTATCTGAAAGCAAAATAAACTGTACAAATGTAACAAAATGTTTAGAAATAGTCGGTTGTAGATACTTCTGATATTTCGTATGGGTTGAAAAGATTATCTGAGTCCACTTCTTCATTGAATTTTATCTATGAGTTTCGGATGATTCTCTATATATGTGGAAGAAATTATAAATTGAGAATATTGAAAGAAGTTATCATGAATTTAGTTAATTTTGAAGAGATTGGGCTGAATGTGGTGTAGTTGTTTTCCATGTAAGTAAATTGAAATTTGAATTGCTATTTCTTTAATAAAATATTTTTATGTCATTGACTAACTATATTTTCATTTTAAATAAGGTATCTACACTGGATTCTTATACAAAATGAAACTACAAGAATTTATAGCTTTATAGATCCAGAGTAAATTTCCATAGAAGTCAAACATTTGAAGAATGATGAAAGAGTTCAATATATATCCGAGAGATTATCACAAATAGAGATTCAGTGCTGGGTTTTGCCATTTCATGATAAGTAAGAACATCAACATAAATTTTAACTCATGATCATTATAATGTCATTAATTGTGAACTTTTTGTATTATAGGGGGAATTGGATGTTAGGTTTATTTTTCCCAAATGAATGCACCTTATGTTGGTTTTTCTCTTTATTAGGAAATGTGTGTATACCATTTTCCAACTTATTAAACAGGTAAGTTGTTTTTTTATTTTTATAAGTTTGTTATGTTTAATTTTAATTGTTTACATAGGTTTTGTTAGTTCTTATATAAAAAAATGCAGTTCATGGAAACATTTTACAAAGGAAAAAAATCCAACGAGAATCAAATATGTGAAAGTACAGGTAATTAGTTTTATATTTTTGATATATATTGGTTTTTATTATTAGTTAAATGTTTTATGACTGCATTTTCATCATCAAAATGGACATGTTGAATGTGGTTATTATATTCTACAATTTATGTACGAGATAATCACAACTGTGGAAACTACTGATTTTCATGAAGTTAGTTGTATTAATTTTTTTATATATTTTCATCCAATTTCTTCTTTTTATTAATTTCATATCATTCAATATTATTGTAGGTATTCAATGATTCATAGTATTATTCCCAATCTGATAGGATCCATATTCAATCTACTTTTGCGGACTTTTTGTTAAGACTGATTAAGATTTGAGGTATGTATATACTAATATTTTTAAATAATAATACATATGGGTTTAAAAAACTAACTATTATGATATATTAGGTGTTTGAAACTACTAATAATCATATGAATTCTTCAACAATAACCAACAATGAGCATGTCATATATTTCAGGTACGTGTATTTTAATTCTGCTTTACTTTGATTTTTCTCAAGTGCCTCTGCAAAAACTGTTTTATTGAACCTACTAATAATCAAATGAATGCTTCAAAATAACCAACAATGAGCATGTCGTATATTTTAGGTACGTGTATTTTAATTCAGAATTAGTATTATATTTCTTTTCATTATTATTTCTTAAAATCATTTTTCTGTACAGTGACAGATCTGGAGGGTGGTACTTGGATCATGAACATAGAGATTTGTATTGCGAAATAACATTCGCAAACACTAAAAATTGCCTCCCATGCATGCACATCAATATCTTCTAGGCCTTTTTCTTTTTTATTCAAATAAATATCGGGAAATGATTTCTCAGAAGCATATCACATAATCCCTGAAACAGCTCTTAGTGGGTTTGCACAAAGATAAAATAGAAGGCATCAATTTTTAAGGTATGTTTCTTTATGTCTCTTCAATATAAATTTGATTTCAATCTTCTCACCTATTTTTTGCACTCAAACTTATTTCTCTGTTATTCCATAACATAAAAAAATAACAATAGTGAATGGATAATGCACGTCTATACAGATCAAATATAAAAACCTGAGGTTGGGGTGGTGGGGATCCTACGGTGAAGAGACACCCCCAACATCTTCAGTGGGGAAGGTGAGGAAGAGGTTGCATCGGCTGTGTGTTCCTGGAATTCTGATCAGGGGTCATAACATATCATTTTGATAATTTACTTTGTGAAAAAATGAATGATTAAAATAAATTACACATTTTCATTCAATGTTTATTCATTGCAGTAATATCTTGGATTGATTTTTTAACGCACATCTCCTTGGTTAGTTTCATTACTGTTTTGACAGAATTGGTGTTATCTGTGGGAGGAAACTCACAATGATTGATACTGAGTATGGTTAGATCAAGAAAATGCACCATGCAGGTATGTTTGGTTGTGCTCAGTAAATACTACCATCATTCCAGCATCCAATGTTACCCGCTTGGTTATTTGATTAGAATCTTTCAGCAAAATTACTATGTGCTGAGGGAGATGTCATATACTAAGAAACTGAACTTCAACTCTAAAAATGTATGATGAATATTTAAAGTTTTTTTTATTGTGAAATTGAGGGATTCATCAGAGTAATATATTCCAGGAAATGATTCATACTAGCAATTTATTGTTTAAAGATGAAATAGATATAGTTTGTCGGTTCTGGCACAAACTATTATGGATTTTCTACACACTACTATCAATTATGAATCATATATTCCATTATTAAAAATCTTTATTACTGCTTTTCATTGAAACAAGACGTCTGGATTACTGTTATTTAGTAATAGTGCATGACAATCAGTTTAAGTGATTTCATACCAAATAACCAACAATGAGCATGTCGTATATTTCAAGTACGTGTATTTTAATTCTTCTTTACATTGAGTTTTCTCAAGTGCCTGTGAAAAAACTGTTTTATTGTTTTTGTATACTCCGTTTTTTTTCAGGGTGCCGATATTTTTGGAGGAGAAATTATAAATATTTTATAATTTTTTTTATTTATGGTGTCGGTTATTTTAAAAACCGACGACGAATATTTAAAAAAAAATTATTTACGACATCCGTTGTTCCAATACCCGACGCCGAAAATCCTGTCTAAATGTAGTTTCAGCGTCGGTTTTCCGGAAATCCAACTTGGAAAATTGCATTTTTTGCATTGGTTTTCTATAAAACCGACGCCAAAAACCTAGTTGACTCAGTTTTCAGCGTCGGTTTTTTAAAAGACTGATGCCGAAAATCATGTCTAAATAAAGTTTCGGCGTCGGTTTTATATAAAACCGATGCCGAAACTCATAAGAAAAATATTTTTCGCGTCGGTTTCTAAAGAACCGATGTGAAAACTATATTTTTAACGTCACCTATAAAGACGTCGGTTTGTAACCGACATCAAAAATTAAAAAAAAAACGACGCTAAAAAGTGTTTTTGCACTATTGAATTTCTTCAGCAATGAACAGTATGGTAGATAGATGGGATTACAATGAACCCCCAATGAATAATCCAAGAATTTCTTCATTTTTTTCCAGATCTTTTCTAGTGAGTGGGTTCATGAAGGCTAATTCAATCAGTATAATTTTTAATCCCCAACATCAACCAGCAAAATTTATTCCCAATCCTGCAAGATGAAATCATCCGCGGATCAACTAGTTATTGAGTTGGTATGTGTTCTTCATTTAGAAGGGAAGAACATGGTACCAATAATCAAATATATTTAAACCCAAACCCAGAAAAATAGAGGTTGGTTGAGGATGACTGTATTTCATCGTCTGTCGATATCCCATCCAAAATTCTCTCTCCAAAGTTCCATCCCTGCTTTTAGATTTTCTGGAATTCGTCATTGGAGAGGTTTCCTTCTTCATTCATCAAAAGTGATCCTACAGGGATTTATATTTACTTTCAATATCCCACTCTCATTTATAATTCATATTATACCATTAATGGGAGAAAAGGCATCCCATAAGTTTTGTTATACTGAGTCACCGCAACAACCCTGTTTCATTTTAGAAATTGGGTTTCTGTTACTTTTCATTTCTATTTTGTTGAATGGTTTCATTTATGGAATGAAACATTAAGCTCATCGCTGCATTTCTACAAAACAATTTCGAATAAAACAATCTATTTATGTTTATTTTGTTTTTCCTAAAAAAGTCTGAAAATTTACTTTTTTCGCATGACTTTCTCTAGTCGAGGATATTCCCCATTTAAGGAGAACATCTCATTACAAACTCAATAGTGGTATCCAATTTTTATTCCATGTTACCATTTGTGACTTATGATGATTCAAAAATAAAACATTTTTTAAAATTATTTTATTTATGGTTACCTCCCAAAAACAAACAATAATAGTCAATCTGAGCCAGCCAATGTTAGGATCCACCTAAGGGAATTACACACCAAATAACATATTGGTACTCTCATATTTCTAGATCATCATACTATTTATGTGTTAAAATGATTTTAAAATAGAGTTATCATTATTTAGTTATTTTATTTATGGCCAAAAACAATGTCCCACTGTTGGCCCGTGCCGACCACTGTTAGGCTCAACCTACAATAAGTATACCCTCTCGAGCTCAACGGTAGTCCTTGATTTTCAACTAAGTCCGAATTAATGAGTTATAAGGATTTGAAATATAAAATTATTTTAGTTATGGTTATTCCATTTTCTGGTTTTCTCACTAGAGGCCCATACCGACTGAACATAAGTCGTTCCTAGGGAAATCCTACGATCTTGAAAGAGACAATACCCTTGTATTTCTAATTCATGACCCATTTTAAGAGTTATTCCACCTTTTTTATGAAAACCACTAACACACAATTTTAAAACATAAAATTTTCTGAAGGATCATTCTGGGAACTCCAGACCAAAAATTCCCACGCCATCTCAGTGTTTGGTCTCAAAATTATCCCATATAATTTATTTTTCTAACAAGGAATTATGTGACATTACATTACCCTTATATTTTGGGATTTACATCCCCTTAAAAAAGGCTGATCAATCATATGGGGGGTACTGAACTTCGATATGAGCCTCCTACTCCAATGTCCTGTCTAAGAGTTACTTATGCTAAAAAAAATGCACACTTGAGTAATCAATCACCCACTAAGTTTCATCTCATATCGGTCCTTGATCTCTATCAGAAACTCTGAAAAATTCACCCCATCATTAAATCTCCAACACTTAAAGGATTTTAAGCACCCCTACTAATCTCTGCTCCTAGGTAGTTAGGAAGAGGTTCTACTCGGTGATTCGGTCAATGATCACCTAGATGGTATTGTGTCTCTTGGACGTACGTGGTAAATTTTTTGCAATCTTCATTAATATCCCATCCCACTTCATCTATGGTGCCTTAAGGTTTTATGTAAAACCTGCTAAAACCTAGTGCTCATCCTTCACTTTATGACAAGTGAAACATCTCGAGACAAACTCTGCCACTACCTTCCTTATCCCCAACCACCAGTACTGACATCAGAGGTCCTGGTACATCTTCTCCACACGTAGATGTACCACAAAATGGGATGTCTGTAACTCCACCAACACCTCCCCCCACAATGACACCAGTACTATGGTGTGCCTTTTAAAAAGGATGACGTGGTCTCCACCTTTTGAATATCAATCTGGGGCATGCCTTGTGGACATCTGGGCACATGTATTTCACAAATGGAATATCCATGTTGTTCCTCCCTAACTTTTTATAAGTTTGAAGGGGAATCTTCCATCAAATAAAGAAAACTCATCTCATCTCTATCAATGAAGGATGTCAGAGGTGAGTCCAATTGCTCAGGGACCTCATTCAGTTACTGTGATGTTGATCTCCTTCTGAGAGAATCTTCTAATATGTTCCCCTTCCAAGGACTATATACTAATTTGAATTCATAGTCCTAGAGGAACTCTAGCCAACATCATTGTCTCGGATTTAAATCATTTTGAGAAAAGATATACTTGAGGCTCTTGTGGTCAGAGTAGATGATGAATCATTTACCCATAAGGTAGTGTCGCCCCATATTTAGTGAAACTTCTACCGCTACCAAATCAAGTTCATGAGTCTCATAGTTATAATCTTGTGGTCTCAACTATTGTGAGACATGAAATCACTACTCCCCCCTTCATTAGAACTCAATTATTCCTGGTTATTGATGAGTCAAAATACACCACATAGTCGGTGCCCTCCTATGGAAGCCTCCATATAAAATCACTCATCCTGCTCTTCCCAAGCCACTAGAAGCTCTGTTTGCATCCTTATATCCACAATAAGGGTTTTCCATTCTTTTCTAATGTTTTTATGGGTGCTACTACTCTATAGAATTCAGATAAAACCTCCAATACTACCCATCAAACCCTTTTAAACTCTGCACCTTGGTAACGATCTTGGGTGGATCACAAGCCATCATCGCCTGAATCATTATTGGATCCACCAAAACTCTGTACTTTGGGATGAAATGTCCTAGGAAGTGGACAATTCATATCCAGAACATGCACTTCGAGAGTTTTTTGTAAAGCAGGTTTTCTTAGAGTGTGTCCAAAACCATCCTCTGGGGTATCACATGCTCCTCCTTGGATGCGTAAAACACTAAGATGTCACCAATGAAGACCACTAAAAAAATTTCTAAGTACAACCGGAAGACTATATTTATCATTCCAATGAACACATTAGGGGTATTCATCATGCCAAAAGACATCACTATGTACTTTTAGTGGATATAGAATCTTCTGAAAGTTGTCTTCAATATTTCCACAACTTGTAGTTGAAGACGGTGATAGCCTGATCTGAGGTCTATCTTTGAGAACCATCTCGATCCACTCATCTGATGAAATATGTCATCAATCCTATGTAGAGGATAATTTTTTATAACAGTCACCACGTTCAGGCTTTGCAAGTCCACTTATAACCTCAAGCATCTTATTTCCTTCTTGGGAAATAACATTTTGGGTACCAATCGTGAAACGCTGGGCCTTACGAACCCCTTCTTCTATAAGTCATGCAATTGTACCCTCATATCCCAGAGCTATTTGGGTTCCATCCAATTTGTTGGTGTTTATATCAGTGTTTTACTAAGGAATATATCAATGCAGAAGGATACCTCTATGCAAAGAGATATACCCCGAACATCCTCTTGAAATACATCATCGTACTCATCCACCACTGTAGGGAAAAGAACTCAAAACATCCACTAACACTCGAGTTAGGATGGCCGCATTATGTTACACCCTTCCCCTATCATCCAGTTCCCTTATCCTAGTGTGGGACACATTGGAGTGGTGGATGTAACAAGAAAAAATTAATAACACCTTTTACTAATCCCCTAGCTCCTCTACCATGTTTTCGGCCCAGTAGATTAATCTGTTCCTATCACTATATCTTCCACGATGGACAATCCACCATTTCACTACCAACATGACGGTTTGGAATATATCTTCAGAGATGTCCCAAGTTGTGTCTTGAAATTCATTACTTCTTTTTGAGATGACTGGACTCACCATATGAGCCTTGAGATATAGATCCCCTGTCTTGGGACCTATTCTTAGAACATCTCTCACATCCAGGTCTCCAAGACTAATGTTGCCTTCTCGCTTTCCCACTATTGATATCCACTAGTTGTATCTGCTTAACAAAAGGACATTCAACCCCAAAGGTACTCTCTATCACCCTAGGATAAGTAAGAATGAACTGAGGAATAATTCTGGCTTGGATGTCCCTAAAAAAATCTTTCATGGAGGTCTAAGAAATGATGCACTGATTATATCATAGTCCCCGAGTACTTGGAAAGGTTGATATGCCATGATGAATACTTTGCTACGGACATGTCATCCTTCTATTGCAGCAGAAGTTCTTAGGAATGCATAAACATTAGATTTTATAGAAGTATCCCCTCCTTTGAGAAATGTTCTCCAACTTTGACAAGGGTAAAGTTGCCTAAATTTTATATTGTGTAATCTAAAACCTGTCATCACCCTATTAAGCAAGGTAGAAGTCTCCCTACTAGGACCTCTATCTGATCTACTAGTTCCCTACCTAGATAGAAACATAACCAATCACCTCATGCTAGTCCTTACCCGCCTATGAGTCATGCCATCCTCGGATCCAAAGGGGTCTATGTCACTGAAACTCATGTAAGGAAGTTAGCGTACGTGTATCATCTACCGGTAGTCCTGGTAGTAATTACTGACCACCCGATGGTGTTCAAGCTTGGAAACCCCCCGAAGGTTCTATCTTAGGGAACAATCCTTGTACAGAAGCGTCTACACTTTGTGGACCATACCCAAGATCATGCCATGAATTCCTGGCTAGCGGTATGCATGGAGGCATATTGAAAGAGATCAAGATGAATCAAGATTAATTAATTATACATGGTGAGCTGACACGGACTCCCAAATAACATGTGAAAACATTCAAAGATGCATGTAGCCAGTGTTTTCATGCACCGAGTAGGAAAATAGAATTTAGGGTCCCGGTGTCAGGAAATCTAACCCACCAAAAAAACACTAGGCTCCCTGGCATGGAATCTGAACTATAATCACATAACACTATTTCCCCATAAAACTTTATAGACACGTATTTCTTCTGGTAGAACCGTCCACCATCTAATTTTACTTTGTCACAACCCGTCCCCAAGGGATCATGTCGTGACTACCCCAAGCCCGCATTCCATAGGCTCGGAGCAGTCAACTAGCATCAAGAAATAATATCCCAAATAGGGAAAGAGTTTCCTTAAAACCTGTAAACACACACGTTTCACAAACAATAGAAAGGTGAACACTAAGGAAAACACAACTGTCACTGAGACAACTACATAATGTAAAATACCAATAGATAAGTAAAACGGGGCCAAAATACAAGGCCAGAGCCACAAAAAAAATTACAGCTGCAAATCTCTGACTACTCAAACCCTGCATGAAGTGTAGGTAGTGGTTATATGTCTATAATCGCATAAGTACGTCCTGTCCATCCCATCTCACTAGGAACCACCTGATCCCAGATTACTAAGGTATCTGTCGAAGAGTCAATCACTTGTGTAATGAAATAATGTTTTTAAATGGAAATTTCCTTCTTATAATTAAGCCATAAAATAACATTAAAACACAACATAATGAACTACTAAGTGATAAGTTACCTTTAAACATAAGTTTTTCACTTCTGTGTTTGGAATTTTGAAAATCTGACATACACCGTTGTGTCCAAGATGTTTTTTGGAGTCTAATAAAATAAAAAACGTTTTGTGAATAGTAATATACCCTTATGAATAGTAACATAACCTTATGAATAGTGATATACCCTAATTAATAGTAACCTTACCTATTATAGTATAAAAATAATATTCCAGTGAAAGTATGATATACCAATATTTTATAATAAGTAAATGAATGTTTTCAAACTGTTTTTTAGTAATAGAACATAATTATAATTAAATATTAAATTAATCAAATTTAGAAAATTAGTTTTGAAAAATGGACTTCATTTTTGTATTCTACATGTTGAAAAATGGTTCGGTTAAATATTTGGGATTTTTCTAAAATACTGTAATTTTTGATGAATAGTGAAACACTGTAACTTACAAAAATAAGCTAAATAAGATAATTATAGAGGCACGTGTGATATTCTGCTGATGTAAGACCACTTGGTTCGGGATCACATGAAAAATTAATATTCTTGGTCATTCAGACCCAGTATTCCATGTCTTAGGGGAAATTAATAAACTAATGAATTTTATATTAAGGAAACCCATCTCCCCTCTACTATAAAACCATCCTTCACACCCTCATTTCCTCACACCTTTTATACTACATGCCTCCTATAGACACATACTAAAAATCTTCTCTAGCCCCTCTCCCACATTCATAATCTTATATTATCATCAAAAGGCCAAGACTAGCTTCCTTAAGAAGAACCTCAAGTGGCGGATTTAAGAGGTAATTTATCTCCCCCTTATCCTTTATTTTCCTTTCATGTTCAAGTTCCTTTATTGATCTCTCCACACTTATCTTTACTAAAATGTTATTGTAACCCCATTATTATACATATACTGGAATTTTATGATTATAATGGGATATTATATCATCAAATACCCTTTACCTCTCCCTTTTATTTTATTGAAGAGAAAGTTATTCGTGAGGTGTTAATTTATCACCTTCCAGAACGACATGCTTTATTCTTCAATTTCTACCTTCAGATATATTCATGAAACCATTTTTATGGTTGAACCAGAATTTTTTATATGTATTATGACTTATTTAATGTTTTAGAACAATCTTATGACCATATTGGTAGTGATAAAATAAAACATGTTCATTATGATCGAAAAACCATTCAAATTAACCCAAACAATCATCATTTAATTATTACCTAATGATTCATCCACATGGATATAATATGATTCACTATAAGATCATTATAAATCCTATAATATCATTAATAACATGTAATATCTGTTCTGGATGTTTACCCATGTTCTACCAGAACATCAATTTAAGAATACTAGTGAACCACTCAAGAAAACCATGAAAACAAACATTCCAGAACAATGTTTTTTAAACTCTCTAACTCATTAAAAGTCACATAAAATCACTTATTAAAACCATAATGTACCATATTAATGTACACAGGGTTCTGGATTTCTAATTAATTAATATAATGTCTTTATACAGGACATTAAAAAGATGGAAGCATTCAGATACAAGGTAAGGGGAAATTCTCAAACCCAACTTTCATCCTTCGGGTTGTCCCTCTTTCACTACATTTTTAATATGGTCACTCCTTAAAGATCCTTTTTTTCATAATTTTATTTCATTTTATATGATATAGCTGTTTTCTAATAATGTTTATTTCAATCAAAATGTTTTCCAAAAGAACTCTTCTTTTAAGAACTCAACTTTTATCTCTCGTTCATGGTTGATTGTTCTTGTATCATGTATGTTGTTCCCACTTTCTTTTGGGAACCCAATGCTTATGAAGGTATGCTTATGATATGAAACCCATTCCGTACCATGGGTTAGTTATGCTTATTATTGATATATGTTCTACGTGGAATTCATAATAATGATAATATTATGAGGTGACGGGTGCACACAGAATTATATAGTGCAATATGAATGTTTCAATGTGACTGGTGTGCCCAGAATTTTACAGCACTCCAATGCATTGGGTAATGTGATGAATCTCATTAGTAAATGTGAAATGACGTTTGAACACGATTCTAGCTTGGTTAACAAGTATGTGTGGTAGCAAACCACTAAGACCTGATGTTTCATTTTTATGCATTGCTGCATTTCAAGTCTTTTATTTATGCTCCTCTCATGTTCATGATATTTTTCCTATGTCATGATTATACTCACCCCATGCTATATTCTTCTTATCTATCCTCTTACTGGGCTTTTAACTCACCCCTTTTTATGTATATCCTTAGGTGGATACATGTAATAAGGAGAAGACAAGTGCCAATAAGAAGCTAGAGAAGAAGAAATTAAATAAATGTTTATGCTTGATTTTGTAAGTTTTATTTACATTCCTAGTTTTCCCAAGAAACTAAACTTTTGGATCCTCAATGTGTAATACTATTATGTCATTTATCATTAAAATGATGTAATATTAATGTATCAAAATTTCGGGACACTGTAGTTGGTATGAGAGGAAAGGTTTAGTTAATTTGGGGATTAGGATTAGTGAACCGTAGAGAAATCCTATAGGATGAGACTATGTACAAATACGCACACTAGAATATTTACATAGAGATCCCATATGTTTTGTTTTTGGTATAAAATGTTGAAATAAATAATCTATTCATGATTTTTTTACTTATGTTTTGTTCTAACCTTTTCTAATTTAGAAAATATTGGGAACCATGAGAAATTATGCAAACAAATCATGTGAGGGAAAAGGAAACGATTGCCCGAACAACATCCCCAATGATTTCAGAGGTGGAGTTCAAAACATCATGGTGATGCATACCCAATTATCTCATGTTATGAACAATAAACATAATAATGGGGAACATACACCTTCACCAAAGAGATAGAAACTGGCTATCGAATGTTTTATGTGGAAACGGCCACCGACATTAGTAGATCTTATGATCCCCTGGTTGCGAAAATGATGGTCAAATCCATGGAGAAGAACATTTATGTGCAACACTATTTTGAGATGGAGAATGTGACTATAGCAGTTTATCATTTAGATGGAGAGGCTGATCAATAGTGGGTTTGAATACGAACACCAAGCCAAGGGAGGAAATTGATGAGATGGAATGGGAAGACTTTAAGATAATGATCCTTAACAAGTATTTCCCAAGAACTCTTCGCACAATGATGGAGAGAGAATTAATAGAACTCAAGCCTAAAGAAGGAGAATCTATCACAACCTATGAAGAGAATTTCACAAGGCTTGAAAAGTACGGTTTGGGTTTTTTTATCAACAATGATAGAAAAATTGATAGATTCTTTAATGGATTAAAACCACACCTTCGAAAGGATCTTGCAATGCGAGACTTTGGAAGTTATGAAGAAGATGTTCGATGTGACCTCAAAGTGGATATGGAGTTTGTGTAATGGTGCCATGGCTATGGGGATGAGAAATGAAAGATGGAGTTTCAAGCTAGAGGATTTAATGAAAAAAGTGGGAAGAAAACTCAATGACCCCATGCCAAAAAAGTTGGATGTTGCACCATGGAAATTGCCTCAAAGGGACGGGGAAGTTATTCATGTGTGGGAAAGAAGGACACCATTCTCAAGAGTGTCAAAAGACATGAAAAGGAAGGATAATGTTTCATAAGAAAGGAGAGAACCACTCATGGTTCAATGATAAAATTTTAGAGAGTTAGGGCACTATGCATGTCAGTGCACGAAACCTCGAGGTCTCGAGGGTAATCAATATCAACAACCACCAAATCCAAAGGAACAAGGGAAGGCTTATTACATCACTACTGTGGAGGTGGATCATGATAATGTAGTCGTACAAGGTACACTTCCTATTCATTCATGAATGGAAAATGTATTATTTGATTCCAGTTCTACACATTCCTTTATATCTTTCAAGTTTTCTAGAACTTTAGAATCGATGCCCCGAAACCTTCAAGAAGAGATATGTGTAAAAACACCATGTGGTGAAATCATTACAACCCAAGTGTTTGACTCCTCTTCTGTTGGTGTATGTGGGATGATTCTTCTGGAAAATCTAATAATACATTCCTTGGTGGAATTTGATGCCATAATGGGAATGGATTGGCTCTCGTTATGTAGAGCACATATCAGCAATCTTGAAAAGGAAATATCTTTTCATATTCTGAAACCATCCCACGCACCTCTACGAATGCAAGTAAGATCATACATATCCTTTGAAAATCATTCATCTGTGTGTGTTTTGATTCCCTATGAAGAATCACACCTCTCCGAGATGGTTGAGTCAAAGGAAAGTGCCAACCCTATGGAAATGCCCATCCTGAGGGAATACGGTGATGTATTTTCCAAAGAGTTACCCGGAATTCCCACGGATCATGAGGTAGAGTTCTCAATTGAAGTCAAACCTGTAGGTACTCCTATCTCGAAGTGTCCCTATAAGATGGCTCCTATCGAACTGGAGGAGTTAAAGAAGTATTTGCAGGAGAATCTGTACAAAGGGTTCATACACACTAGTGCATCACCTTAGTGTGTACTAGTGATATTTGTGAAGAGGAATGATGAAAAAATGCAGTTGTGTATCGATTATCAGGAACTCAACAAGATCACCATAAAGAAAAAGTATCCTCTCCCAATGATTGATTACTTGTTTGACCAGTTAAGTGGAGATCAATACTTCTCAAAGGTGGATTTTCGTTCTGGATATCATCAGGTAATGGTGAATAATGAAGATATTCAGAAGACTACCTTCCGTACAAGGTATGGGCACTATGAGTTTTTGGTGATTCCCTTTGGACTTACTAATTCCCCTATAATAATCATTGATTTGATGAATAGAGTTTTTAGACATTACCTCGACAAATTTGTGGTAGTTTTTATTGAGGATATTATCATCTACTCCAAGTGAAAGATGGAACATGAAGAACATCTAAGACTTGTGTTGGAGACTTTGAGAAAGGAGAAGTTGTATGCCAAGTTCTTCCAGAGTGAATTTTGGATGAAAAAAGTCGCTTTATTGGGACATGTGATCACAAGTGATGGAATTTATGTGGATCCTTCAAAAACAAAGGCGATTGAGGAATGGCACAGACCCTCTAGTGTCACAGAAATCTGTATTCTTCTTCGATTAGTTGGGTACTACTAACGTTTTGTGAGAAACATCTCACGATTGTCAAGCCCGCTAACTAAGTTGGCATGGAAAGAGGTAAAGTATTTTTGGATGGAAGAATGTGAGGGAAGCTTCCAGGAGCTAAAGAGAAGGCTGATAACTGCAGCTGTAATCACACTACTTAAAAGTGGAGTATGTTTTGTGATATACAGTGATGCTTCAAAGAAAGTCTTTGGTTGTGTTCTCATGCAAAATGGAAATGTGATAGCCTACGCCTCACGACTGTTGATGATCCATGAGCAGAACTACCCAGCACATGATCTAGAGCTGGCATCCATGAATTTTTCCCTGAAAATCTGGCGGCACTACCTTTATGGTGAGAAGTGTGACATATACACCGACCATAATAGCCTAAATTATATATTCACACAAAAGGAGCTCAACATTCATCGAAGGAGATGGTTAGATCTATTCAAGGATTATGATTTCTTTATTCACTACCATACTGTAAAGGCGAACAAGGTAGCTGATTCTCTAAGTAGAAAAGAAACTGATACTGTATCCATGTTACAGATTGAGAAAAAGCCTATCTTCTTATATATGCAAAGGATTGATTTGGAAATTATAAGGGCAAGGGATACATCCTACCTTGCCCAAATGATTGGGTAACCATCCCTCTCGGAGAATATTAAGGAAACATAGAGGGATGAAGTGGAGGTACAAAAGAGGGTTAATGTTGTAAAGAAAGGGAAGCTTCAAGAGTTCCATATCGACGATGATGGTTTGATTTGGTTTGAAATGCGGCATTATGTGCCTTCATCACCCGATATAAAAAAGGATCAATTGGATAATGCACATAGCTCAACATTATCTATCCACCCGGGGAGTACCAAGATGTACTATGATCTATGAGAACAATTCTGGTGGGATAACATGAAGAAGGAGATTGCAAAATATATATCAAGGAGCTTGGTATGTCATCAAGTTAATTCTAAGTGACAAAAGTCCAATGGTATGATGCATCCATTTCCAATACGCATATGGAAATTGGAAAATGTTACTATGGACATTGTCACAGGTCTTCCGAAGATGTTAAAGGGAAATGATTCGATATGGGTTGTGGATGACCGACTCACCAAGACTTCCCATTTTATCTCTATTCGGGAAGGTCTCTCTCTTGAACAACATGCAATGATATATGTGAAGGAAGTCGTGAAACTATACAGTGTTCCACTCTCAATTTTCTCTGACCATGATCCAAGGTTCACATCTAAATTTCGATGGAGCCTTCAACATTCTTTGAGTACTGAATTAAATTTCATCATGGCCTATAAACCCCAAACTGATGGCCAGTCTGAAAGAACTTTTCAGACAAATAAAGATATGCTTAGAGATTTCTCTCTAGAATTCAAAGGCGGATGGGATCAGCATCTCCCATTTTTGTAGTTCTCATACTTCAATAGCTTCAACTCGAGTATTCAGATGGCTCCATATGAAGCTCTTTATGTAAAGCGGTGTAGAACTCCATCTTGTTGGGATTATGTTGGAGAAAGAATGGTTATTGGACCTGATCTTGTCCAAGTCATGACGAGCTATGCTGACAATCGTCGAAGGGACTTCGAGTTTGGCATTGGAGATAATGTCTTCCTTCAAATATCAAAATGGAAGAGAGTCATGAAGTTTGGAAACAAGGGGAAACTAAGCCCAAGGTACATTGGCCCCTTTGAGATCCTTGACCTTAAAGTATTTTTGGCCTATCGACCTACACTTCCACCTAATATGGATCAAGTTCATGATGTGTTTCACGTATCACTCAACAGAAAGTACATACTGGACCCCTAACATGTACTAAACTTATAGGTGGTACAGCTAGAAGAAGATATCTCTTATGAGAAGCATCCATTAATGATTTTTGATCGGAGAGATATGGTTCTATGCAACAAGACAAATCGTCTTGTTAAAGTGTTTTGGAGGAACCATAAGTTTTAGGAAGCTACTTGGGAACTAGAAGAGGCAATGAAGGAGAAACACCCTCACCTTTTTGTGTAAAGTGAAATTTCATGGGAGAAATTTTTTAAGGGAGGAAGAATGTAATGACCCAATATTTTTCAAAGAAAATTACATTATTATAATTATTTCATAAAATAACATGAAAACACAACATAATTAACTACTAAGTGATAAGTGACCTTTAAACATAATTTTGTCACATCTGTGTTTGGAATTTTGAAAATCTGACATATATAGTTCTGTTCAAGATGATTTTTGGAGGCTAATAAAACAAAAATAATTTTGGGTGAATAGTAACCTACCCTTATGAATAGTAACATACCCTTATGAATAGTGATATACCAAAATTAATGGTAACCTTACCTATTATAGTATAAAAATAATATTCAATTGAATGTATGATGTACAAATATTTTAGAATAAGTAAATGAATGTTTTGAAATTGTTTTTTAGTAATAAACCATGATTTTAATTAAATATTAAATTAATGATATTTAGAAAATTATTTTTGAAAAAATTACTTCTTCTTTGGATTCTACACGTCGAAAAATGGTTAGGGTAAATTGTTGGAATTTTTATGAAATACATGATTTTTTTATGAATAGTGAAATACCGTAATTTAGAAAAATAAGCTAAATAAGATAATTATAGAGTCATGTGTGATGTTTTGCTAATGTAATCCCACCTGGTTCAGGATAACATGATAAAATTACTATTTTGTGTCATTAAATACTCCCTATTCCTTGTCTTAGGGGAACTTAATAAACTAATGAATTTTATATTAAGGAAACCCCTCTCCCCTCCACTATAAAAACCACCCTTCCCACCCTCATTTCCTCACAACTATCAGGATCCAATAATTATCTAAACTCTTCCAAAACATCATTTATATCCCTTATCCCACATTTAATAGTTTCTGGTCTCATCATGAGACCAAGCATAGCTTTCTTAAAGATAATCTCAAGAGGAGGATTTAAGAGATAATTTCTCTCCCTCTTCTCCTTTAATTTCCTTTCAAGTTCAAGTTCATTTCTTGATCTCTCCCCACCTATATTCATCCAAATTTTATTTTAACCCCATTATTATACATATAATGTAATTTTATGATTCTATTATGATATTATATCATCCAACCCCTTTCCATCTCCATTTTAATTTATTAAAGAGAACGTTGTTCGTGAGGTGTTAATTTATCACCTTCAAGAACGCCATGCTTTCTTCTTCAATTTATACCTTCAGATCTGGTCATGATACTATTATTACGGTTGAACCATAATTTTTTATATGTTTTATTCCTTATTTTATGTTTTTATGTATCTTATGACCATATTAGTAGTGATAAAATAAAACAAGTTCATTATGATCGAAAACCGTTCAAATCAACCCCAACAATCATCATTTAATTCTTATCTAACGATTCATCCACATGGATCTAATTTGATTAATTATAAGATCATTAAAAATACATTAATATCATTAAAAACATATAATATCAGTTCTGGATGTTTACCCATGTTCTACATGAACATCAATTTAAAAATACAAGTGAACATCTCAAGAAAACCATAAAAACAAACATTCTCGAACAATGTTTTTTAAACTCTATAACTAATCCAAAGGCACATATAATCACATAATAAAACCATAACCAATCATATTAATGTACCAAAGGTTTTGGGTTTCTAATTAATTAATATAATTTCTTTATATTAGACATTAAAGAGATGGAATCATTCAGATACAAGGTAAGGGGACTTTCTCGAACCCAAAATTCATCCTTCGGGTTCTCCCTCTTTCACACCATTTTTGATATAGTCACTCCTTAAAGATCATTTGTTCATAATTTTCATTCCTTTTCTGGGATATACATGTTTTATAATGAAGTTTATGTCAATTCAAATGTTTTCCAAAATAACTCTTCTTTTAAGAACTCAACTTTTACCTCTCATTCATGGTTGATGGTTCTTGTATCAAGTATGATGTTCCCATTTTTTTGGGAACCCAAAACTTATGAATGTATTATTATTAGATTAAACTCATTCCTTGCCATTTTTTCATTATGTTCATTATTGATATACGTTCTATGAGGCATGCATGATAATGATAATATTATTAGGTGACGGGTGCGCCCGGAATTATATAGCGCAATATGAATGTTTCAATGTGACGGGTGCGCATAGAATTATACATCACTATAATGAATTAGTTAAAGTGATGAATATCATTATTAAATGTGAAATTTTGTTTGAACAAGATTTTATCCTGTTTCACAAGTATATGTGGTATTTAACCACCAAGACACGATGTTTCATTTTTATTCATTTCCACATTTCTAGTATTTTATTTATTCTCATCTCATGGTCATGATCTTTTGCCTATGTCATGATTATTCTCACCGCATGCTATATTCTTATTATCTATCGTCTTACTAGGCTTTTAGATCTCCCTTTTTTTATTTATATCCCCAGGTGGCTATATGTACTATGTAGGGGACAAGTTCCAATAAGAATATATTGATGGAGAAATTAAATAAATGTTTATGCATGATTTTGTAATTGTTATGTACGGTCCTAGTTTTCCATAGACACTAAACCTTTAGATCCTCTATGTGTAATACTATTATGTAATTTTATCTTTAAAATGATGTAATAGTAATGTAAGAAAAGGTCGGGATGCTATTACCTGTATGAGACATGAAACGAGTGGGAGAATATTGTTTGGGGTGACCAAAAATACTCAGTAGGGACCCCAAAACACAAAGTAAATACCACAAAGCAAGAGCACAAAACAAGATCACACAACATGGCCACAAAGCAAAGACAACACACACCATGTATAACTCAAAGTATAGAAAGTACAATTTTTATTCATAAAGAATAATCCTTTAGTACTACTAAGGGACTCATCTATGATGAGCCACTGATGTCTTCTAGGTTATTGGACCACTACAGTCCGCTCTTCTATTGGACCACTAAGGTCCACTCGGATGTTGGACCATTGAGATCTACTCATTTGTTGGGATACTGAGATTGGCTCGGCTGTTGGATAACTGAGGTTACGTGGTCTAATGGACCACTGATGTTTGCTCATCTACTGGACCACTAAGATCAGATCATCTGCTGGACCTCAGAGGTCCCTTATCCTACTACACCACTGTGGTCTTCTCGTTATAACCTTTGGGTCAAAGTCAGCCCTAGGATTCCTGCTCTTCAGTATGCTTGATTCCATGATAATCTACTCCACAATCCACCAGTATTATCTCAACATCAATGAAAACTCTGTTATAGTATACCCAATGGACTATCTCATCCCAAGGGTCCCAATGCTATAGGAAACATGTAAATCATATTCCATGTATAAAATATATTAGTGTTTTAGTAAACAGGATCTTGTTGTATTCGAGCTCAGTCCGACTTTGTAAGACTGTCCCAACCAAACCTACCTCAGTGTCCCTCATTACTTGACCCATTTCATTAGGCCCAACATGACCCGTTTCTGGTATGGGCTCACCCGGTCCAACATGGTCCAATGGACAGGCCCATTGGGCCTTACATGACCTGGCCATGTTTGTCCTTGGGTACAGCCCACCGGGTTGCCCAATGACCTGATCCACATTCTCTATCCCAGTCCAACTTAGTCGAGCATGCTTCATTCCAGTTGGGCTACACAGTGACCTAGTTTTCTATCTGGTCTGATATGCAATGGTGGCCCAATTTTCCTCCAGCCTAAGCCCCCAGCTGCCAGTTCGGTCTACCCAGCCAGCCCAAAGTTGAGTCAAACCTACTGGTAAATCCTGGCCTACTGGGTGGGCTGGTCCAATCTTCCCAAGATGCGGCATGCACCATTTACCTGATCTATAGTTGTATCTTGATGTATCCACATTACCCACTTCAGTGACATCAAGCCACAACCTTCAATACCACACATCTGACCTTGGGCTGGTCGGGTCCTCCTCATGCAATCTGTTGACTGTGTTCCACCACCTGGCAACGCGGTGCGGTGCCGTCTCGCCAATGTTCTCTCACGACCCGACCTAGACATGGCCTTCATCACCACCTGCTTTTGTGTTGTCAGGGGTCCCGGCCAAGTTTTTAGGTGTCCCAGCTGCCGAAGATCGTCGAGTCGGTGGCCTCCGCTGTCAGGTGGTCGTGTCGTTGTGCACAACTGCTGGCGGCCCTCCTCATGCAGGTCGCCACTATTAGTGTGGTGGTCCGATTTCAGTTCTAAAATCATGGTATTGTTCCACAAGTCTCATCCTTCATCTCCATGGCCTCAATACTTCCTTTCTATCTCTCAGGGGTTCCTGGTCATGCTCAGAACCTCCCAAAAAACATTACGCAACCTCGTGGGTCCATTGGAAATGAAAAATAGGGGAGAGAGAAGGGATCACAAATGGAACCCAATGAACAATCTAGGAATTTTTTTGTTTTGGTCTAGATATGTTCTTGTTAGTTGGATCATGAAGCACAATTCAACAACTTGGATTTTTAATCCCCAACATCAACCCAAAAAATTTATTCCCAATCCCTCAAGAAGAAATCATCCGTGAATCAACTATTTAGTGAGTTAGTCCGCATTCTTCATTTAAAAGGGAATAATAGGGGAACAATAATCATATATATTTAATCCCCTACCAGTTAAAATGGATGGTTTTCGAGGATGATCATATGTCATGGTTCTTTGGTATTCGGTTCAAAATCCTCTCTCTAAAGTGTAGTTTCCACTTTTTGATTCGCCGACATTCTTCGTTGGAGTGGTTTCCATTGGCATTCATCAACGGTGATTTTCTAGAGATTCAGAGTGATTTGCAAGATCCCAATCCCATCCCCAATTCCTATTATCAAATTAAATGGGTAAAAAGTTTCATAGCATTTCTATTACGCTGAGTTGCCAACATTACATTGTTTCATATAGGAATCTATATTTCATTTACTTTGTGTTGTAGAATCATTTTGAAGTTTCATTTATGGAATGAAACTGTCGGCTCTTCACTGCATTATATCTAACCAATTTCAAATAAAGTAAACTATTTTATGTTTATTTTATTTTTCCATAATACATCTGAAAATTAACATTATCCCTCAACCTGCACTGGTCTAGGTTAGGCCCCGCTTAAGGAGAAAATATCATTACTAACTGAACAGTTGTATCATATTATGAATCTGAGTTACTGTTTGTGAGTTATGAGGATTAAAATATAAAATATTTTTATTTAAATTATTTTATTTACATTTATGTCCCAAAAACTAACATTCATTGTTAGCCTGTGCTGTCCAATGTTAGGCTCCACCTAAGTGAAGCACAACCTATGGAACTCAACGGTACTCTCGTATTTCCAATCCAAGTTATCGTTTATGAGTTATAAAGATTTGAAAATAAAATAATATTGGTTCAGTTATATTATTTTTGACTAAAAACAACATTACACTATTGAATTTCACTGGTCAATGATAGGATTTTTCTAAGGAAATCATACCTTCTTGAGCTTAATAATTATGCCATTTTTTGGTTTTCTCATTACAATCCCACAACAACTAAAATTAAGTCGTACCTAGGGTAAACCCGCCATCCAGAATGCATCGCTTCCCTTAGATTTCTGATCTAGGCACTTGTTTTTGAGTTATTCTACATTTTCATGAAAACTTTGAACATATGGTATTTAAAAACAATATTTTTACATATCATTACTAGCACTCCGGGCCTCATAATCGAACACTGTCTTAATGCCTAGTCTCAAAATAATCTAACATAATGCAATTTTTTACATGAAATTCAGGGACATTACAAAATTATCCCCCTTTACTAAAATACATCCTTATGCATTGCCCCCCTTATTCCTGTAAATGAAAATAAATAATCATGGAAAATATAAACCATGTACTTATATATAATTTTTTAGAAAAAATCACTTTTGGGACCCAAGTGACGGATCACATACATAATTATGGGATTTGTTTACAAATAAATAAATATTATATTTTTGGAAAAATATTTAATACTAATTATTAAAAAATATCAAATATCTTTTAGAATTTCATATTTTATTTTAATACCTTTAAACCTTTAATGTTGTTATATACTTTTTACTATTGTATTTCATTTTATTTTTCACTAATTTCATGTAACTAATAATAATTATAATAACCATAAAAATATATTTATTTGTCTTTCGAATTTCCATAGGAATACTTAGGATATCTTTATACATAACCCAATATCTATTTCATTTCCATAATATATGACTCATTTTAGCTTTTTTAGAATCAATAAAAATGTATAATAGAAAAAAAATATTCAATCAAAATTTTTTACAGTATGAAAGATTTACCATTCCACATCGAAACATATTTTCATTCACACTGCTTAATTTGTATCACTGTACATGATAATTTTAATTGAAATAGTTATGGATATAACGTTTGAGTCTTATATCCCAAATCATTATAATATCTCACAATTGTGGTTTTCATGAAATGGAAAAAATAATATGTTATATTAAATAATTTCAAAAGAAGTAATTTTTTATCATATTCATCTCCAATTTTCTATTATTTTGGGTAATAATGTATTTACATGTTTCAACATGATTTCTGGTACAATGTATATCAACAACCCACACTATTATAGTGAATATATTTGTTTTGTCTTCTTTGAGAAATATATTTTTATCCACCTTCTCTCACTAGAAAATCATGAGTCCTTATAATTCTATATAGTATTTAAAACCATTATTGGGTTATTACTTAAGACTATAAATAGAATTATTTAATATGAATGCATGTGCACAATGACTTTAATGAATTAATCCATTTGGTTATTGAATATACACATCCTTTCCAAAAACATCATTAAAATTGTATAATTGGAATATATTTGGAAAATGTTACAGATTCAATTAGATAAAAATTCAAGAAAAACATCAAATCAATTAAATAATATTGATTAGAGAAAGAGAAACATAAAAGTAAATACACATGATTTGAAAATATAAAATTTAAACTAGATTTAATTTTTTTTCATGATTATTATCCTTTATAATTGTGTCTATTCTGCAAAACTAGTTTTTTTAGTTATCATCAAATTATATTTTGGAATGACACCAATTAATAGGATTCATTTTTCTTAATATTATTTAATCCCTCTTCCATGAATGTTATTAAATCCTTATATTATAATGAAATGTGTATTAGTTTATGTTCTACATGTGAGTTTTGGATATTGTGATTAAACTTCATTAACTTTATTCATGTTTTAACACAATTTCTTCTACATCCAATGTAATTTTTAAACACAACGTTTTTCATAACTAAAACATAGATAGTATTTATTTTGATCCCTATACATCCCTTGATGTTTTTTAATAAACATTTATATTTTACAAATCAAATGTTCTAATTGAGTTTATAATATTTTAATCATCATTGTATCTCTTTAATTATTTATTTTCATTATAAAAATATATTTTTTTATAATTTAAAATGATTTTCAAAATCAATAATATCATATTTACTAATTCTATTTTTTATATTCCTTTTATAACCCATATACATTCATCCACCAAGTGTATAACTCTAATGACCCTAATCTTTAAGGGATAAAAATTCCTTGGTAAATTTTAAATTTTCCCCTTTTGGATGATTCTTTCAAGGAAATATTTTTTATTGGCATTCCTGGTGTCGATTCATCCTTTGGTGGTGCTTTTAGACATTGAAATACGTTTGGTTGGTGAAATGGGAGCATAGAAATTCATTGAATGAAAACTGAGGTAGTCGAGGTTATAGCTTCATCCACTGACTTGTCGGTGGGATAGATTGTAGACTCAGATTCTAATTTGGATCACAATCCTACCAGTGCACCAACACTACCTACCCATTTGAGCACCAACCTTCATGTGAGGCCCAATAACTAGCTTATGATATCTAGTGGGTTGCTAGTGAGACATAAAAGCAAGACTATATGCTTTGTTAAGTGGTGTTTTATATTTTTTTACATAGTATAGGTGGTGAAACCCCATGTGATTTGAGAAATCTTTATGAACAAGAGAGGATTTTTTTTGAATATTTCCTCTCATTCTTCTTTAAATATATTTCCATGTTATGGGATGGTTCTAGATGAGTACTTTTTCTGATTTCATGGAATTATAATCTTTTTATTCATTATATACCATCTCCATAATTTATTATGATATTGGATCATTTTAGTTTTTTTGTTAAAAGATGTCTTAAATAGAATTTTTTTTAAATCATTTAAATAAATATTGGGTTCTCTCATCTTTCATAGAGGATTTCATAGGGCGATGAGAACACAACATTGAATAATGATAAACTATGGTACATTACATGTTAGTTTTATTCATAGATTTTCAATTAAATATAGATTATTTAGATGTTTTTTTGGATTCTTGGGTTTATTAGTGGGGATATTTTTTTAGACAGAATATTGAGTGTTCATATAAACATTATATTCCCTTATTTGAAAATAATTTATCGAAAGATAATTAGGGAGGATGTTTAAGAATTGGGTCTATTATGTATTTGATAAAATACATAATTTTATTATATACTTAATTATTATTGATTCTTCATTTGAGGTTAATCTATGGTGATATTATCTATCATAGATACCTATTTTCTAGTAAGTATATGTCATAGTGAAGCGAGTTTGTGGGATGCATGATCTCATAAAGGATGGAAAATATTTTAAAATGGGTCATCCCTATCATACGGACCCATATATATTTTCCTGAATGTGTATGAATGTTTGTGTTATTTTTTCATGGGAATTAGTGGAGTGGTTTTAGGATAAGATAACCTTATGCTATCAAGAAGAGTTATCTTGGTACACTAGGCTTGGGATATGTTCTTGGAAGAACTTGGGATGATTTAATTCATTTGACTATTATGTATGGAAGGGGGAATCATACTTAATGATATAGTGATAGATTATGGGAATTTTTAAGCTATGATATGGTTTATGGAAATGAATTTTTTTTTTCCTAAGTTCATATTTTTTAGGAATAATAGGAATGTGGTTGAGTTATTTTCGGTATCCTTGGTGAGACGTGAGATGATATCGATGTTTATATAGATCACATGTTTGTGTGTGTGAATCCTGTAGAATGCATGAATGATATTGATCAAAAGTGTGTGTGTGTGTAGATGTTGGTATTCAAGAATTATTTTCTATATTAAAATATATATTTGATTTAACCTGTTGTGTAAATGTAAGGATTTTTATGGGTTTTCTTCTAGTATAAAGTGACTAGGTGACTATAGTGGCCTCATTTTCCCTTAGAGGGGAAGCATGCGTGGAATGAAATATTATTGATGAGGGAAGTAGATTCTGGAAAGGGATGTTTTGTTCATGTGTCCCAACTAAAGGTTGGAACAATTTTTGATGACATTATAGGCTAATCTAAAGAAAATAGAATGTATAATGGTCTTTTTTTCCTGAACCATGAACAATATAGCACATGACGGCCATGTGCCCTGACCCAAGGCTCTTGGACATGTGGCTTCTCAACGGTCTACTGTTCCCTTACGGCCAATCAATGATAATTAATTTTTATATGAATTTCCAAAAAACATAGTGATTATGTTTATATGGTTAGCATTCAACGTGTCCTAATTAGAATTAGACACCATGACATATGTGTTTAATCCACTAAGTGTCCTGATGGTTAGGTTAACACAAAACAAATGCACATGTTTAATTTTGTACATATTTTACTTATTCATACACATAAATATTAAGTTGTGTTTCGATGTTTTTTGTGATTACCTTCTAATATTATGCTAACATAATTTATAGTCTTCACATTCCATGTACATAACTTTTCCCATTTTTTTAAGTGCGAGAACAATATGTTTTGTTGATTAGACATAAAATACTAGATGAATATATATATATATATTTGGATATTATTGAATATTTTTAATTTCATTAGTTTACCCTTGAATTTGTGTATTCTAATTAAGTTATATATATTTCCAACCTAGTGGGTGACTCACTAAATGTTTCTATGTTCGTCTTCATTTGATATTACTTTTTTTGTGATATTAATGAATACTCTAATGATTGTTATTGATTCCCATTGCTTATTTTTTCTATCATTATTTTAGAAATATATAAGAGGTATATAATCCCCACTATTATTATATTCCCTCATCATATATTGGTATCCTATAGTGTATTGGGAGACATAAATGAGTCCATGTGGTACTCAAACCTTGACTTGGTGATTCATGTAAGCACGTCAAAAAGTTGTATCAGTGGAGGTTTATTTTATTATTTAGGGAGTTAGTAGATATGTAATATAGAAACGTGTCAGAATAGTTAATAGATCTCATATCATTGAGTCATCAAATCATTTATAGTGGGATTTCCAAGTTATCAGGGAAATGGTATTTATATTCATTCATTGTACTATTATGTTTTATTTTTTTATAAAATTAATTTGTTTAATAGATAAATGATTAATTTTTTGGATTGTGGTCTTATGTAATGAAACTAGTGATTTTGGATAATTCTAGGAAAATTGGACTCACATGAAATTTTGTTTCTTTTTTTAAAAATTTTAATTACACTATTCTGATGGTAGGACATGTGGATCCTAATGTAAGATTATCACCAAGGGTGGAATATAGTCTGTTTTTCTAGGGATACATGGAGACCTTTATTTTATCGGGGGAGTATTTTAGTGCTTCAATAATAAAAAAATATGGTTTTTGTATAAGAATTAGATTATTTAGAAACATGTCTAGGAATATAATTGGTTTCCCAATGATATTGAAACTCCATGTGGGTTGTTGATAAATTCATGAGAAATATGCCTTTTGATCATAGTGTAGGTCACATAGTAAATTTTTAAAAAGTCTTTTGGAATCAACGAAAGGATTAGTGGATGAATAGATCATTGGGTTCATGTTTTAATACTCATTGGTTGGTTAATGAGTATCCTAGGTGGTTAGTCATGGGTGGGATAAGGGATGGGAATATGGAAGTGGGTTTGAATCGGAACATGTGTGATTGGTGGTTACAACTAAAAATCCTGGAATCAGTGGGAAATTATTTTTACAAATGACGTATAAAGGTTATCTTGGGTGGAATGAAAGGAAATGCATGAGAACATGGTTAGAAAGTTAGAAATATGATATTAGGTTTTGTGGGACATGACTCATTGGACTATAAGTCCAACTGTGAGATCTATTTTAATGTGAACATGACTCTTTAGGGATCAGTGATACCATAGAAGTGGTATTAATGTTCCATGAGAATTTTATTGGATTATAAATTAGACTATGTGGAAGAGTGGGATATGGTGAGGCTTTTGGGAAGATTATTGTGTCATGAGGGAAGAATAACACTGGGAATGTGTTCTTTAAATAGGTAATCAGGACTTATATGAGTTCATAGTGAATTTTTTGGGTTTAGGAAGAACCCAAATGATGATATAAAATTAGTGTGGTGATAGTTTTAGTTTAGAGTCTCTATTGGAAAAATTCCACATATTACATTATAATAAACTCATAGGAATGATGTTGTGGGGTTATTCAGTAATAATTTATAATGACTGTGTTTTAAGAGGAAACTTTTTTGTGGATGAGGTGTGCTGTAATGGGTTGTCTAGGTTGATCCTTGTTATAGAATAATGTTTTTCATGGATATTATACATGTGTAGTTTTTTATCCCATTTTAAATCTGTGGTCAGGGAGAAATGTAATGTAATATATATTGTGGGGAGATCAAACCTATTTTGTATAGGGTGTGTTCTATGTTCTGGATTAATTTTTGAGATATGGATAATGATTTTCTAGGTGTGATGAGACTAACTAGTAATATATGTCCAAGACTTCACTCAGGAAGGAGTAAGACGAAAACAGCTCATATATATATATGATTTGTTTTTTTGGATATTCATCCATGAGTATTTTTTTGGTTTTAGTGTGGGATAATGATGGTTCTAATTTTATGGGTTGCATCATGATGGTAATAGGTAAATGAATATTATGTTATATGTATTGTGGAGTTGGTGAAAGACAAACCTATGAACAATTGAATGGACACCACTGTGTTTGAGTGAAAAACATATGATATAAAAATATTTTTAAGTAAAAAACAGAATTGAAATTTAGATATGTTTTCAAGATATTTATTTCATTAGCATGAGGCTCAGTGTGGTTTATTCTGATCATAGTTTGAGATATATCATAGGTGTTCATATGATCGAGGTGGGATAGTAGTAGCTAGAGCTAGTGGTTGGTGATTCAATAGTGGATTACAATGAGTGTTAATTTCATAATACAATGAAAGAGTTAAAAAATAAGGTGATTACATTGGTATATGAGAAATCAAGGAATAGTTATTGGTGACGTTTTTTCCAAGATAACTAATTCCTTTGTCTGGAAGTCAACTAAAGGAGTTTTTCCTAGTGTTTTTTGTCAGAATTGGAAATGGTTCAATAGAGACCACATTAGATTGATTTTTTTGATATGGTTTGAAGATTTTAAACCATTGGAGGTTCATTTTTATAGGAAATTACTATAATGCGAACAACCATAACTCTAAGCATTATATTTCACGTGGATCCTTATATTGGGGAGAAATATAATCTCAAGGAAGAGATAGTAGAAGAAATCAACAGTGCTCTAGAGAGATATGTGTTATGAACCATCTATATGTTCTTGTCTGAAATGATGGGTTGACTCTGATGTTAGTTAAATGTTCATTGAATTTTCAATGTTATGAGGTGGAAGTGTGATGATGTTTTGAGATGAAACTTGCAAAAATTTATGAGGATTTAACAAACATATATGTCAAAAGTTGTGGATAAATATTCACTACATCTTCATAGGGATGATTATTGTTATAGATGGAAATTTTTAATGACCCATGTCAATATGGGTTGGATTTTCCCTTATATTTTTAATCATTTATTATTTTCTATAGTTCCATAAATGAAACCCTTTTCATACTATTGTACTAGGTGTCCTTAAATCATTTAGTAATGTTTTTGGTAATATAAAAATGATTGTTAGGTGATAAAATTTATGGTAAATTTATTAAAAGAACAAACAAGTTTTAGGGTGTTTTTTAAATCAACAATATAGGTGGAGGGAATGGAAATTGCCTAGGGGTGATGTCGGGATCAATAGTTAGCTAGTGAGGTAGCATCACCTAGACATTGAACCCGACCAAACCAACTAGTGTCCCACTAGCTTTATAATGGTTTTAGATGGGTGGAATTTGGAATAGTATCTTGTATTTAGAATATAGAGGGAAATACATTATGATTAGATATGGTTAGATGATAAAGAGAGGGTTTTTTTAGCCAACCTCTTATCTTCTCCTTCATCAAGGAGTTTCTCTTGAAGTGGCATGAATCTATATATGATCAGTTATATATTATATAAAATCAGAATAATTATTATTTTTTATGGATCATCTCATTACTTTCCTCTTTCTTGACACGAATCCAATTATTTATTCAATGAATATTTCATCAGGTCTTGGTGAAATATTCTACATAAAAAAGTCAGTTTTCTTGGATTTCATAGAGAATGTAATGGGAGATAATCACACACTGTTTTACAATTATTCAACTAATATTTGATTGGTGGTTGTTTTCATATAGTATTTTTAAATAAATATTGTTTTGTTAGATGTTATTTAGGAATTAGGTTTTTTGTATCTTATCTACTATGGCATTGTGGGTGTGTGAAAATCCCCTAGTTATGTTTGGTTGTAAATCTAATATAGTAGGAGAATTGGTGTGGTTGTTTGAGAATTATACATTTCAGAGTTTTTTAAAATAATTATTTATAATTGGTTATAATTATTTATTTATTATGAATTTCAAGATTTTGATCTTCATGGATGTGAATTGGATTGACCAATGATGTGAGCAGCTTGAATAGGGATCAATAATGTTATATGGAGTCCTATGAAAGCTTAGAAAGGATTGTAAATATATTGAGATAGGTAGTACCTATAATAAAAAACAATATATTTGTCTATCAGTGGGTATTCATGTGTTAATTCCTTCTTCATGGGATCAGGATGAGTAGTTCAAGGCTGACAGACCGTTGAGCTAGATGGTGGCAGTAGCTTTGTATAGTAGATATGTTTTTGGAAGAATATGGGATTCTCAAACTCATCCAATGATTATTTCACCAAGGGGTAATCATTTTTTATGTGATGGATAGTGTCCTTGAGTGGAATGAAGATTGGATATGAGAAATTTAAATAACATATGTTTTTCCATTATATCCTTTTGTGTAGACAAAAGAGAGATGTTTCCAAGTTCTTTGAGGTATCCCAAGTGAGATGTGAGATGAGACCCTTGTTTAATATTGATCACAAATGTGTGCGTGTATCAATATCCGGAGATATATACTTGATACTTATCAAAATTTTGTGTGTTTGTGTGTGGATACCATGACTCGTGCATGATATGATATGGTATATCCCTTACCTATTATTAATTTTTGTTTGACTGTATAGATTTTGGAGGTTTTTATTATTGTATCAATTGAAAACTCTTCCATCGTAGATTGGTTTTCTCTCATATTGGCATAATCTCTGACAAGAAATATTGATAGTTGTAAACTCTAATATTAGTTAGGGCTTGGAGGTCTTGAATATTGGCTCATGGAAATGATGGGATATGTTGGCCTTGTGGCCAAACATGAGGTAGAGATAGGGTATGACTACATCATGGACTTCCCTATGGTTGATATGGATAATGAAGGACTTATGGACTAACAAGATTATTTTTCTTGTTTTATATATTCATAGGTATATGTTGGAATTGTGGATAAAACATGTTCATGAATTATGTTAGGACATTATTTCTTTTATGGTGATGGAGTATGTACAGTCGGGTATTAGGGTAGCCCTGTGATCACTTGACAACATGACGTATGTTGGTGTCCCACCAACTAGAATGTTGTCCTTGTTATCTCTTGATTACATGAACACATTTTATTTCATTCACATAATCATAAACACACACACACTCAGATATATATAAACATATTTGAGGGTTGATTGGTGAGACACTACTAATTTATTACCACACCCTACACATGAAAAATGATATTTTTACTGACCTTTTTCCTTATTTCTTGGAAATAGAATAGAATTTATAATATATTAGGATTGTGAAGATCGTTGGGTATGTGGAGATGGGAATCAAGATGAATTTTTAGGATTATAAAAGAGTAACATTGTATTTTTGTGCCTATTAATATGTATGTGGGTTCATCCAATTTGATGACTGGTTTTTTGTTTCTATGTTTTAATTTTTTTATATAACATAGTGTTCATTTATTTCATTTCATACATTTATAATGATTTTATATTATCTTTTTTATTAGTTTATACCAATATTTTAGACTATAATATGATGGAACTATCTCCCCCAACTATTCTAAGCCCTTGGCTATAGTCTGAAGTCTTAAGAATATAAGGAGGCATGGTTGATGACATGTGATACACTGGCCAGGACCTGGTGATTCTGGTCTGGGTGTTACAATAACTAATAAATTAACATATATATTCTCGTTTATATAATTTACTAAAAATACATCAATTTCGATTTATAAAAAATAATGTTAAGAGCTCTTAATATCTTAAAAATTCAATTTTTCATGATATTTAGTCACAATAAAGTTAAAATAATATTTTAATGAGTAAATACATTCTATAAATGTAGATTATTGTTTCTATGGATTTTCTCAAAAACTCTCTTGATTTTCCATTATCTTATATCATAGTTCATTCAATGTCAATGAAAATATAATTATTTTTATTAGTTACTCCATTTTTGAGGATTTAGTACAAAACACTATTCATTATTTATTCAATAATTCTCAAGATATTATTAAAAAATTAATTTGTGGACAAACATATATTATTTGAATATGTTTTTTGATCGAATTACTTAATTTCTTCTCAAAATATTTGATATATCTTTTATATAACTATATATTTTGTGTCATACTCAATATAAATTACACACATGACATGTGGGTAAAATCATGAATTAAAAACTAGAAACTGTTGATTGATTTATGAATCATCAGAGAACAAACATCCAGATGTATAGGTTGTTATGGAATCATGGATTCAATCTTCACTAATTTTTAACTATAGATCATTATCATACCATGAGGAAAAAAATCCAAAGTTTCACTTCTTACCCAGATAAAATTTAGAATGTTTTTAACTACATCATTCTTGAAGGGTATACTCATATTATTTCATTTGAAATAACCAAAATCCCTCATGAATGAATAGTAGTTTATGTATGTTGTTTCTCATAAAATTCATGTAACACACTCGACATAATATAATAAATTTTTCTTCATATAAGGTCTTCACATGAATTGGTCATTCAAATATATTCTATATCTATTAAGAGACGTAGGAAGATTGTATATCATTAATTTTTTTTGATAAGATTTCACATGTTTTCTCATCTTCATCATCAAATGACCTAAAAGACTTATCTGTTTCATGTAAAGGAATCCCACAAAATTCTTTTCTATTATTTATTAGTATAGGTGAGTGCTCTATTTCTCTAGTAAATAGATCTCTTTCAATTATGGGTTTATTTTAATATAAAAATTTTATAGTAATGGGGTATTAATAAGTAACATGGAAACATAGGACTCAAAAAATGGAAAAAACTATTTTACTTAGTATAATTAATTTGTGCACCACCTCACATTCTCTACCTTCTAGTTTGTGATATATCCATGATTCCACAATCGTATTATATAATTTCTTGACTATGTGGTACCTCATTGGAAAAATCACAATGTAATCAGGGCTATCCATGATGATTTATTCACATATAAGTTCTTCTTCATGTGAGACCGTGGATTAATTCATTGCCAAATGTAATATTATATTAGTTTATTCATTTTTAGATGATTCCATACAACTATATTCTTTAAAATTTAATATCTATAGACCATAATGATTTCATGCCTTTTATCACTTCAACATCATCTTGGGAATAAATACATTCTTTCATGGGATGAAAATGGTGATCCTTGAATTGATCATATAAACATTTTCCATCATAAAACTGCTAAATGTATAAACCTTGATGAAGATTGATGTTGATGATTAACAAAGTTGTGATCCTATTCCCAAGATTCAATTAATCAAATGATTTAAGTTATATGCATATCTTTTTAATTTGATGAATAGTTTGTGGAATGTCCCATTTCCCATATTGGTCTAACAAACACTCTAGAACTCCTTTATAATACTATGCATTTAGCTTGCAGCTTGAGCTGACACCATGGTAAGCATTAGGACACAAACACACACAAACACATGGGATTTACAGAGTTTTCCTTTCCATATATATACCCATTGTACTCCTCTCATGTCCAGTCACCTTATAAGAACTTTTTGAACTATACACCCACCATAACCTCGTTATGCTGCTTCCTGTTGTGGTTGATCATACTTTTCACCTCTGTATTAGCGGAACAAGGGTCCCACTAGTGGCTGGTTTGTTGGCTTAGTTTTTATTATGTATACCGAAAAATAATATATAGCAACATTATCTATCATTATTTAAATATTTTTCACAATATAAATATTCAATCAAATTGTATTAACTTATCATCCCTATTTGTAATAATAGAATATTTTTATAAAAATTCAAAAACTAATATTCACTTACCAATTTCTAGAAAACCATGTTCATTATCCTAATGAGATTTTCACATGTGTTGGGAATATAGAACATCTGTCCAATTTTTGAAATAAAATTCACAATGTCATTTCATTATTATATATTATTAAAAAGAAAATAATGTTCTCCAAAATATAAATAATCCACGTGGGTAATTTAATCTACCACATTGAATTTTTGTTAATAAATACAAAATTTTAAAGTAATTGTTAACTCCCCCCCCCCACCAACTTATTGAATCTAAAGCCAAAGATATATGTATGAAATAAAATTATAAACTCCATCACTAAATATTTACGAAAATCATATCCTATTCTAACACTTATTGTCGGATTAAATCTAAAAAAGATAGAATAAAAATAACATGAAAAAGAGATAAAATTAATCAAATCTAAATTGATGTGAGACATAAATGGTGTAGAAAACAAGGGTAGTAAAATACAAGATCCATAAAGGCAATAAATTATTATCATGCGATACCAACACTGAACCATTAGTTCCTGTGTTTTTTAAAATATTATTAAATAACATCTGGAATTCAACATACCGAAAATTATAAAAACATTCATTAGAAACAATGAACTCCCCAATTATAGGGAAATTTTACTTTTTTATCAGGTAAAAAATATCTCGTTTTAAGGATTATTTTTATTCATAGATGTAAGAAAATGCAATCAACATACCTTAGTGATGAAATGATTTCACTATAAAGAATCATCAGATATATCTCACACTATTACATCATATATTCATGTGCTATCAACTATGATATTGATATTTGGTGGTTGTTCTTCTATAATCCCCCTAAATAGTTTAACATTATACTTCTACATCATGAAGGGATTTCCCAATGAATATAATCCAGGAATATTTTCTGATTATCTAAAATAAATAAAAGAGGTAATATGATTTTAATAATAATCCAAGATGGATAAATTTACTTCTATAAGATATTTAAAACTTTTATCAAATTCAGGTATACCCTTGAATACATACTTCATCTTAAATTGAATATATAAAAATAAAACACAATATATATATATATAAGAATAAGTTGGTTATTCAACACTCACTAGTTAGTGAAACAATTATGAGTTTTGTTTCTCAACCCAAATATATTCTTAAATGTAAAATTCATCAATACATTTTCTAGAAAATAACTTTTAGTGTTTTCTGTTAACATTATCATTTTTTCATCTTCAAGAATTTTATCTATATTATCAATAATTGTTTAGGAACATTATCAGTTTATATTTTTTGTACAGACTCATTTTTCCCAAAAATATTTTAGTATGTGAATTCACATATACAATCCCATTCTTCTTCAAAAAAAATTTATTTTCTAGGAAATAATATAAATAATTTTTTAGTTTAATTCTCATAAACATTACACTTTTCACACACATCATTATGATTCATCAAGTTACCATTTTAGGTAATTGTTCATATGTTTAATAATTGATATCTTTAAAAAAATTAATCTCATTGTTTCTTTTTTTGGATTTATTATCTCATTAATTCAAGATTGATTTATTCAGTATTAATGGTCATGGAATATTGATAATTTTCTATTATTTGACCATTAATTCCATAACAGATTCATATTTTCATTGGTGTGAAAAACCTCACATCATTCCTCATAAACATCTAGTGAGTTTTTTTTAATAATATTCTTGTTTTTTTTTCACCTCCCATGGTCAGCCTATCATATTATTTTCATACATTCTTCCTTTTATGTTGTGGTATTCTCTTATAGTCAATATATGATTTATTTTATATTGGTATATACCATCCCTCATTATAAATGTGAGAACAATTTTTGTAATACTCTCCAAAATCATCAAAATATTCAGATATTTTATTGATATATTGATTAATTTCTTTTGATATCTTATTCTATAGTGCATGTTTCCCATTTTCTCATATATTATTCCAATAATTGTTATATTTATATAATTTTCATTCAAACACATATTGTGATAATAATTATTTTTTTTTTCCAAAATTGTCAACCATAGAAACAATATTGAATAAATTTTGATTTGTTCTTCAATGAAACATTTTGACAATCATTCAAAACATGATGTTTTTATTCAATAAATTTATTCTTTTGGGTTTTCCTAACGGAAAAAAATTAATAAAATTCTTCATATATATCTCTAAAGATGTAGTGGATTCCTTTTTTAATGATAATGTAGTAGATTCAACCATAGATAATCTGAATCTATTCTTGTGAGTAGGATGATTTTTTTAAATAATACTTTTATCAAAATACTTATTAAATGTACTTATTTTATTATTAACAAGTTAAGTCTCATGTCCCATATCTTCTATATTTATCAATTTTAATTATAAATGATGCAATTTTATATTGAGGGAAATATTCTCAAATTCCACTTATTTCATGCATTATTCCCATTAAATATTTATATTTTATATTTAATATTAATGAATGTGATTTGGTTCTAGTAAAAACGGTTTTTTTCCTCGATTGATTCTTTTTAAATATCTAGATGAGCAACTTTAACATCCATATCTGTATTTTGTATCTTTTATAATACATGGAAAACATCAATAAATGATTATACCAAAGACATATCTCACACAAATATTATTTTAATTTCTATAATATCTTAATCATACCTTTAATTATAAATAGATATTATTTAATAATTTACTCAAACAAGTTTTGTGAGATTTTTTCATATACCACCTTATTTAATAAATTCCTCTTCTATAACATTTTCCTCTTCATATAGCTGTACTTTTTTATCCTAATGATCCTTGAATACTATGATAATACATGAGAGAAATTATATTGGAATTTTCTTCAAATTTCAATTAATATTATAGTTGAATACATCTTCATCAAAATAGAAAAACGATTGATCATAATTATAATCAACTATCTTTAATGAAAAATTACCACTTTGATTACATTCATATAATATTTTATCTTTATTAATATTTGAGTTATTCATTATTTCTATTTACGATATTTTTATCCTATTTTTCAAATTATTGAATGAAACATCCAAATTTATGACATCAAGAGTATATGAAGGTTTTTATATATAAATATCTTATTGATAATATTTAAAAACAACTTTTTAATTCATTTACATATGATATAAGAAATATGAAATGTAAATTAGATCCAAAATGAGGTGGAACCTTTCCTATAATAGCAATTGGCGTTCCCAATGGATAATTTAGTCACAATGAGATAGGGGTGAATCATGTGTCATTAGTTTTAGTAAATGCATTTATTTTTTTCCTTTAACCCTTTCAACTAAAACCTTTTCACCATTTTAGTATATGTGAATACTTTAATAAATGTTGGAAGTAAATTGAACACACCACATAATATTTTTATCTGTTTTGGAATTAATACCCAATCCTTTCACTATTGGTTAGACCCCACAACCTGGATTGGCCATTATAATAATATCAACAATTAAAATGGTTTAAAAATAAACATATGGTACACCCCATTATCTGATCCTCTAATTGATTCTAGTTATACTCAATTGAAATCAAAGTATTATATCTTGTTTTGTTATACCCCAAACCATATTGGATATTTAGACAACCCAATCATTAGAATCTTCATCAACTGGTTAGACCCCATAGTAAAAACCTCTATATTCAAGGTTTGATCTATTTTATGATGATATCTTGATAATATTCCATTATATTAATGGATCTTCCTTCCTCATGTAAAATTTTATGTTCCTTAACCCATTATTATTATGGTTTTTTATGATAAATTAATAATTCTAATAACATTTATATGATCAATTTTTTTATTGAAATAATTCTCATGAAATTCATCCTTCTATTTAAGGAATCCCAAACCACACACATCCCTGAATACTCAAAAATAAATTCCTTATGAAATAATACTGTGATTAAAAATTGAGTTCACTACCCACTAATAATGTGTTGTATTTTTCATATAAATTTTCCAATCATTAAGAATGTATAAAACAATTCAAGTTCATATCACTTCTTCTTAAGTGTACCTTAGAAAATCAACACAAATTAAAAAAACATCACAATTTTATTCATTTATTATTTTATATGAATACAACTTTCCCCATTCGTGGAAATTAATTTATATATGTTGTTTCTCATGTTGTTCATGTTACTCACACAACTTTAAATATGTATTTTATCCTCACATATGAGATTTTCATGAACCGTTCAAGAAAAAAAATTCTCTTTCATAGTACATAGTTATCCCATAGGTCATATCTTATTTATGATAACAATGCACATGGTGTCTCCTCTTCTTCTTTAGAATATATATAATGATTTATCTGTTTGTATGAATGAACCTCTCACACCTCTTCTCCTTTACGTATCAGTATACACGAGTTATTCGTTCAATAATCAATATATCTTTCTAGAATATGTGTTTGGATCATAATAAAATTTAAATTTATAGGGAATTTCTATAAATTTACATAAAAATATTAGTCTTAAAAATATAGAAACTATACATTTCACTAGATCCAATTCATTTACACACTATCTCATTTTCTCAAGATTATTATACTTGAAAACTATATGACTCTAGAGTTTCGTGTTCTCTTTAAATAATTATGTGGTACAAATTTGCACAATAATTATAATGCAAAAAAATTTCCATGATAGAGGTTTTATGTATACATTCCTCTTCACACGATTCCATGGATTCATGTGATGCCACTGGTATTCTTATGATAAATCTATTCTTCACAAGATTCTCCGAAAAAACAATATTCTACAAAATATAAAATTCATGATAAAAGGAGAATTCATTAATTTCATTACATATTATTCATCTCATGAATACATCAATGATGTATTAGACTGAACACGGTAATCAATTGGTTTATCATTAGTGGTTTGACCATGAAAAAACTAGTGAATGCATATCCCTCAATGAGGCATAAGGTAAAAGATAATAGCATTAGTTATCCAACTGTCCATATTCTATAGATCATATGGTTTCATTTATATGCATATCATTTTAATAGGATGAATATTATTCATAAAATCACATTTCCCACATTAGTTATTTGAACACTCTTCTTCTCCTAAATAATATATGAGTTCCAATTGAAACTCGATCTGGCACTAGGGCTGACATCTGGAGACACATGCACACACATGCTCAACACAAGTGACACCTTTCTATATATGGACACTTTCTACCGCTCTTGTGTGCCCACTCGAGTGTACCCATATATACTATACACCCACCACATCCTCTTTCCTTCACTTAATGGTGTGGTTAATCATAGTTCATACCTTATGAAATTGTAGATCATGGGTCCCACTTCTTTCAAGATGGATGGTTTAGTTTATCATATAGGGATGAAAAAATCTGTTATAAAAATTATTCAAAATAATTTCCATATAATTTGCAACATTATTTTCTATTCCAAATTTCTCAACTCAAAGGCATGTTTTTTAATCACATAATGTTTTTTTTATAATATCCAAAACTAATCTTCACTTCTTTGTTTTTAGATAAATGTAT
Source organism: Viscum album (assembly GCA_963277665.1). NCBI lineage: Eukaryota > Viridiplantae > Streptophyta > Magnoliopsida > Santalales > Viscaceae > Viscum > Viscum album. The sequence goes on along the minus strand of OY728161.1, from coordinate 1,539,634,913 downwards.
GTGTTCTCCGAAAATAATTTTCTCATGTATTATACCTTATGAACTTCTATCCAATTATGAAAATTAAAATATCATTTTATATCCATCATCACAACTTATTAACAAAAATTTCAACTTCATAAAAACCTCAATAACCCACTTGGGTTATTCATTTTATTCTCTATAATAATATAAAGAAGTATTTATGAAGATTTGTAAGTTATTACTTGGAGAACCATGATGGTATGAGTTTGAATTTATGATTTTGATATGTCCTGTGTCTCATAATTATATTTTATGTCTTGTATTGATGGATTTAATGTTTATTCACTACATATAGAGATACATATAGTGGATTCATACATATAGATACATGTGTTTGATAGGGACAGTAGTGGATTTATTTTGTATATTGATTAATATTTATGTGATTCTATAGGACACACATTTTTATTATTTATTTGGAATTAATAATAGTAATTATTGATACAAATACCCATAGATAAAAACCAATGATAAGGTTAATGTGTATTATTTATGGTTTAAAATTTTGAAAAGAATAAAAGAGTTTATATGTTATCTTATCTAAATAGGTTTTGAATTTATTCAAAATATTTTTATAAATAATTTCACCAGAGGATATACATGATGTACAAAATTTAATTTATAAATAAACCGAAACAATATTTAATAAACATTTAGATAATTATACTTATAATTATGTTAATACTTATATAAAATTGTGTAATATATATCAAATCATGCATATAATTCAGTTTGTCAGGAATTTTATAAAAAATGACTGATTTAAATATTCATTTTAAAATATATAGGAGGTCTTATAATTCATTATATTGATTGTTTAAACATAAAAAATTTAATTAATTCAATTCATAAATTCAATATTATATGTCACAAAATTTGTAAGAAATTTTTATTTTTCGGTATATTTTTTGAAATTATGGACCCATGATTATTACTTGGAGAATATTATATTTTATATGTGGTTTTGAAAAATTGATATATTCCCTAATATATTATTATATAAATTTTAAAATCCATTGGTCAAATAATTTCTTCTTAATTTGTCCTTTAAATAAAAGAAACTGGCATAATATGTATAGAGGTGAGATATTATAGATTCAATCTGTCATTTATATATCTCGTGTATAATCTGAGAATGATATAATCGTATATCTATTTCTATTATATTTTCAATAAATACATGGAAGAAAAAGGTTTAAATAATTATAAATGTTAGTATTTTCATTTTATTATATTTTTATGAACCTCCCTTTGATTGATAATGAAATTTGAATTTTGTGTATCTTACTAAGTTTAGCTTTATTATAATTCATAAAAGCTACATTTAAATAATATGTCACAATATGTGTCCTAAATTTCATAATATTTATATATCATTCTACATTAGAATATATAATTTTTTACTTGTATTATAACATTTTAAAATTTACTATATCATTTAGGTAAGTTTTTATATCACAAAATGTTGTTTTATACGAGTTATTAACATGTTACATTAATAATTAATATGTTCATAAAATATTAAATTCTTGGAATACTAATGATTAACTGTTATAATTATTTTAATAATAATCACTTTCTTGGATGATGTGTTTTTTAAACTCATTGTATCTCCTAACCTCAATCATTTATTAAAGGATTACATTACAAAGATAATTAACCTTGATGAAACCCAACTTTTAGTTAATGTTTTCTTAACTCATGGGAACCCCAAAATATTCACATATATGAGTCTTATAGTGGACCCATCACTAAAAACCCACATAATAACCAATTCTTAGTAATCCATCACCCATATCGGTTAATACCACCATTGGTCTATATCCCTATCTATATCCTATCTCACTAGTCACCCCTCAAATAATTATGCTTCCATATGGTTTGCTATTATCACATCCCATTAACAAACCATTGGTTCAAAGGATCCTTATAGTCAAATAATAGGTAAAACCATTGAAAAATAACCCTTCTAATTTGAAAAAAACCCTTGAGGTTTTTCTAAATTAACAAACACAACACCTTGGTTAACCCTCTCAGATTAAATGATTTATAGTACCACATCGAATGGATCAACCATAACCCATCACTCTCAATTATATGACATGTTACCTTATATGTGACCAACTAGGTAAAATCATGTTATTACATAAGGTTAAACAACCTATAAAGTTCCTCTCATCGTATAACATCATATTATCACCTAAAAAAGCTCAAAATTTAGTTAAAATTCAAAAAAATGCATGTTTGGCCACCAGTGAAGCCCTACTAGGTCATACCAAGTTTCCCATAACAACATTATCCCCTAAATCCAAGTTCAATTGAAAAAAAACTACTTAACCCTTCATTAATTCCACAAAAACTATGTAATTACATATAAAATAGGTAATATTGGGCCTTAATTTCCATTATTTAGAGCTAACCCCTCTATAACAAATCCATACAAATTTTTCAAGGTAATTAAAGCTAACACAACCTCTATAAATCCATATATCCACCATTAATTATATTAAATAATCAAAATAAAATTATAATTAACTATATTAATTGATTCGTAGTTAATTTTATTAGTAATTAAAAAGTTAAAACTCATAAAAAACAACATTTTTAGACTCTATCACCCCTAAATTTAATATTAATATGATGAAAATACAAAAAACAATCATGTAAATATCTTGTATCTAGAAAAATTAAATAATATTACTTGAAAATACCAACACACCACCTCCTATAGATCTTTCATAAAAATCCACATCAACCTGATTTTATGCCATTATGATCATGTGAGATTATTTTCAAAATCTATAAAAATATTCTACAATTAAATAATAATAAAGAATGAAGGGAAGAGGAGGATAATGGGATGATTTATTACACTAAATTGTAAGATAACACACTACAAAACACCATTAATTATCCACAAAGATAGATAGAAAATGATATTATAAAATAAATACCCTCGCTAATTGTAGTAAAAAAGAACCCTAAACCATGATGGGGTATAAAAAAAGATTCCCTAAAATATCAAATACACCAAACATTTTTAGGGGATTGGGTAAGGATATTGGTGTTTGTGTGGCATCTAGTAGAAATTTTATGGAGAAAATAGTTCTCAAATGGACCCACTAACCTTATAATTTGGTAGCCTACATCCATTTTCTAAGAACCGATGTTCTTTTATCCTCTCACCTACCCTATGATGGCCTAATGTTGTTGCCACAAAACCCACCTAATTGTTTCAACACACTATGTTTCACTTCAAACTGATTCTATTTGACCCCCATAAACATTCCCTTTTAAAAATTTATAACATTTCTAAAAATGCATATTTTTAATAGAAATCCAAAAAACATAATTCTCCATTAATTCAGTTCCACTACAATTTGTCTCATTCTCACACCACAATAACAACTGGTTATATGGTTGTACAAAAAAAATCAAAACATACAACTTATTATCCCCATTAATCCTCACTCAATATATCACTTTAATAATTAATGTCCCCAATATCAAATATAAATTATTTATTTCAAACCTGTTACTAGTTATACAAAACACCACCACCGCTAAAATAGAATATCTATTTAATATCTGGAAGTTTCCTGATCTAATCCATGAAACACTATATTAAACAATATAATAACATGTGATGGACCTTTTCCAAGTGTCCATACTTAAGGGTTCATGAATTATGAATGTCGGTACCTTGCCCCACTAAATGAATCTGATATCCCAAAAAGATGAATACCACAACAACAATTAAACTCTACAACATCATGTTTATGTCCATATCATTGGGATAATCATGAAACCTTAAATGAATAATGTCACACTATAATAGTTGACCCCACTTAGATACAATATACCATCACTCACTAAATTATATCTGAGATGACCCATGTCATCTTTATCAATATTTCTAGTCTCGCAATATATGTTATTTAAATTTCAAAAATCCTAACTATATTTCATAGGGAATCATGATCTCTTAGGTGTTTTATCATTCTCTATCTATTCTTAATTTTAGTTTTGACACCAATACCATTACCTATATATTTTCATAATGAGATTGGAATACCTAATAAAACATATAAATTCCCAAACAAGGGTATTTAACCCTTATTGGATATATTTTGACCACTTTTCTCCAAGACCAAATGAAAAAATACAACTACTTATAGGTTGGGTTTAGTGAAAATGTCAGCACTAAAATTCATCATCGTACCAAAAAAACAATATTCACCCTTATGAGAATCAATGGTTGGATACACACAATGGTATTTCCCTTATTCTTGATCCATGAGAGATAAATTGATTATACATGATCATAAATGTAATGATAATACCCATGAACTCTTCTCATTATATTCTGATAGATCCATCCCATGAGCCACACTATAGGGTATAAGAACATCATGGTACTCAAAAAACTCATTAAATAATTATATCTACAATCAATGACATCTAGTCATAATGAATGCCTAAATAGGTGAAATATCTCAATCACTGCCTTATCACTCTCACACTCCACTTATTGTGGAATCTCATCGACACATGAGTTGTTTTATAGTATGAATAATTCCCAAGCCTACATATCTATAGAAATATCTTGTTGAATCCCTTAATTCATTAATCCATGAAACCTCTCAATATTATATAGAACAATTTATCATCTCATGGTATCTCATTATCCTCAAATTTTTATATACCAAAAAAATTATCTATCCATCTTAATTTAACCATTATCATCATTAGACCCTATTCATTTCACTATCACACTAAAAATACTTTCTTGAATGCACCGGTCATACATTTTTCACCTAATTATCACTATCAAACCCAAATCATATCATTTTTAAAGCATTTATTATCTTACTTATCCTCAACATAGAATTTTAAAGACAACTACATTGACTATTTTTCAATTAATATAAGGTTTCTGAAAATTTCCGACAGGTTTACACAAACCTAATCATAATATAAGCATGAAAACTCCAAAAATCCAATTATAATCCCATGAATCAACTAAATGTAGTCAGGTAGAACAATTTTTTCTATTACTTTGATATATTTTCCCCATCCATTAAATTTTAAATCACTTTCCTCTCATCATTTCAAATATTCTATACATGACTAATCATGTGTAACTAATCACTAATATCATCATTAAAATGTAGATCCATGGTCATAATATCACACATACCTCAAAAAGGGAGAGAATATACTATTATATCTCTATGGCGAGTTCTCTAAATTTTACTCATAATGTTATATAATTTCAATTACTATTCATTTAATTATATTTCAATTTAGGCATACACCTTATTAAAATAAAACTATGATGTCAAACTCCTTCCATCAAGATTCTTTCCTGGTTGAACCAATTTTCACATACCTAACCAACACATTAATGTTGCTTTAGAAACACCCTAGTCACTATCATCACACTAAGAAACACCTCTGACTCTATATAATATTTTTCAAAGGAATGTTTTATTGTTATATAGACTTCATGATATCATATCACTCATGTGTTAGTTTTCTAACAACACAAATCTTTATACCTCTCTTATATGTGAATATTAAATCCAAAGGTACACTTCATACATTCATAACCATATATAAAATAGATATTTTTATATTTGAACTCATCACTTTTTCAAATTCCACCTTTATATCATACCCATTACACTAATATTATACCCCATCTTCACATCATGAATGGAATTAATGTGTCTGTTATAACACCTAAAACAAAGGTGTCACTCATATCTTATCTCATCTCAAACATAATAAGGAAAGTGACATACCATTCTACCAATATACTAAAATAACCAATATTTTGAGTACTACATCATCATAACCATGTTCAACAATCAATAATTTAAAACATTTATCAAAGTAGTCAAATATCACAGAGAAAAACATGTACCAAAATATCATATTCCATGTGAATATACATATTCAATTTCACCCAAAATCCAAAACAATCATACTCATTTTAGTTTCCTAATAACCATATCATCGATTTTAGAGAATATTTTATCACATCACTATATATCTAGAAGAAAAAACACTCCATTGATTTTTATCAAATAAGTTACTATAAATCTGATTTAGTTATGTATAAATCAATCAGTAAATTATTTTTGGAAAAAATTTAATAATTTTTTTGTGATTCTTTATAAAATCATAATTTTTTGGATATCATTTTAGAATCACATACACGAATTCACATCACTTATAAATTTCTATGAAATTTAAAATGCATTTATGTAAACCTAATACTTCTTTGGGTAAATACAAAAACAATAAATCATAAATCTAAAATAAAATTATTTATCCAAATAGTTCAATTTTTATAGAAAAAATAGGAACATAAATGCATCCACCTTCGAAATATGGATTTTCAACTATATATTAGTTTTCCAAACACAAATATGGCTTCCATATAATTTTCTATCCAAGCTTATATCCATCTATCATGTAAAAAATATTAATTAGAAAAAAACAATATTTCATACCACTTCTTTACTTTATTATATTGTTCACTACCCATAAAAATCCTCTTAACGTGCTACATACCATAGGTGTGAAACCCCATATTTCAATGACTACTGACTAATAGTGAGGGTCCAACAAGACCATATAGGGAGACTAAAAAATATATATTATAGTTGGAAATAATCAACAAAAATTATAAATAATAGAAACAATTATAACTTAATGGTATAGTGGATATATATTTGAATGAAAAACATATAAAAAATAATGCACAATTATTTAACAAAATGAAACTCACCATGGTCATATAGTCATATATTCTTATAATGATCAATTTTGGGATTACTAATATATAATTCTAAAAAAAATCAACTTTAAATTGACCTATCCACTAATCCTTAGGATCACCATAGACTAGTATCAATATCCTGAATGATATCATTAAGACCACTCTTTTATTATTTCAAATAACTCCCTAAACTGAATGATAATTATTGGATCATTTCATCCACTAGGGTTAACTTGAAATGTGTGTAGGGAAAAAATAAATAGTGGACCACCCATAATATCTAAATTAATAATAAATATATATGTTCATACATGTACTAAATGAAATAAAACCATATATAATTTCATAAATAGCAATTCTAAGTATTTGGAACTCAAGAATCCATACTAATTTTCATATGATACATACATCATACATTTCCAATTGTGAAATAGAGTTTAGAAATGTTTTTTATGAAATATTGTTGGATGGATTAAATCATGTTTTCCTATATTGCAAAGGTGTACTCAATGTTTTGGGTTAGTACAATTCCCAACCATCCCATTCTAAAAAAATTCTAGTATAGTATTATTGCCATCATTGATTTTTTTTTGATGGAATATCATCAAACACTCTCAATCACTCAGATAAAATATTACCTATCCCATTCACAATAACCCTATATAATTTGAAGATCACTGAAAATATTTATAAGAAAAAATTTAGTTTTTATATCACCAAACCTATTAAAAATAATAAAAATCTTCACTTGAATATCACCAAACCAATTCATAATAATATATCTCCAATTTTGAATATTTCCAAAACAATTATAAATGATAACTCTCAATTACTATATTAACAACATAAATTATACTAAATAATCTTGATTTTCATATCACCTAACTCATTTTTATTACTGGGTGGAATAGTATCCATCCAAAGTAATAAAATATTTTAACAACACATATATTTAAAGAATAACGTCCTAAATGTTGAATATAAACAACATAAGTGAGTGAAACAACCAATATAGTTTATCTTATCGCTTCATCTAAGTAGTAAAGTACTTACCATCCAAGAAGTCTATTGGTTTTACGTTGATCCAAAATATCTTTAACTATGTGTAAATTAGGATATTTTATTCCCAATATTCCCATCCATCATTTTTTCGTTCAATATAAACATAAATAAATTATATAAGTATAATATTAAAATCCCTTGGTTATTATTTTAGAAGACATATCCCTTATCAAAAACCCATCATAACACATGATTCTTATATACTAACATACATATATTCTATGTATTTTGGTTATAGATAATAATTTCCATGCCTATAAAATAGATTATAGCAAATAAAAATAGACCATAAATTACCTTAATCATACAAGACAATCACATATAAAAATAAATATCATAAGAGAATGTGTATCTAATTAATGGATCTTACTACGTATATAAGGCCCCAACCATAAACATTACATAATCTTGAGTTAAGTCAAGAATGTGACTTTAATTCACATTGAGGATCTTTCTATGTTTAGAGATTTAGATAATTATGACATAACTCATACATATCAACTTGATTATAATGAAGTTGTAACTTATACTCACTACCCAATTTTTTCATAATTATTTTAATAAGAAATATGATTCGTTCAATGTTTAAACAACATGACTTTTCCTTGATCCAATCATTGAAATAATTCTTATTTATACCATCTTAAAAACATTTCAAAACATATGATGAGCATAATGTACTTTGGTAGGGGTACATAATGAATAAAGAATTTATGTCTTTGGAGAAAATGAAAACCAAGAATATTTTTCATAATGTAATAATTTTCACCATTAAAATTTAATAAATATACATCACTGAATATAAGCCCATTTCTTACCCTCTTGTAACCAAAAGAATACCATAACCCCATAGATAGAAACATATAACATATAAATGTATCTTGGTAAATAACATTCTTAAATGGAATAACCATATGATCGAATTCCACACATATAACTAAATGGAATAACAGAATGACCGACTTTCATACCCAACGGATTGGAGGTTATAACATATCTTACCATACATGGTTTATCACAGAACCACCCATCATTTGTTTTATCATGTTCCCACCCATATTGATTTATCACATAACCACCCATAAAATTTACAAATATTATTATATAATTATAACACAAAAAATATTGAAATTATAAATATTTCACTCATAAAATTTAATTTTTAATCACAAGAAATCATTTAAAAATATTGACATAGTAAATCCAGTTTGAAAACTATTTTCATCAACAAAATACCCAAAAAAGAAGAATTAGGTATTTCATTCCCTTTTAAAGCATTAAGGATTATAGAGGAATCCAATTAAAAAATAACAGTTATGGTTGAAATGTCATTATCCCCGCATACATTAAAAACATTCCTTTTAGGCATTTAGTAAAAAACATTGTAGATGAAATATTCCTTTTGAAAAAAATTTAAAATTCAATGGGGTTTCTTATACACTGTAAAAAATTAGGAGGTGTATATTATCAAAATATGCGTCAAATAATGGAGATAGAGATGATGTCCCTAACCTTGAGTCTCACATGTCACATTCATTATTTATATTCTTAAATAATAAAATAAGGTTAATTTATAATTGATTCTAAACCTTTTTAGTGTTTATTGTTACTTTAATATTAATTAATAACATGTCATAAAAATTTAATAATTATTTAAGTTCATATGGGTCATTTTGTCGATGTTCAGCACAAGAGTCAAAGATGAACTAGTTTTGATATTAATTGTCCATTGAGTCAAAATTTCATAATCTCATGAATTATATTCAATATTTAGAAATAATATATATCTAGTATATATTTATATGTAATATTCCATAACATTTTGAGATATGAAATGAAATTCGCTGTTAATGGAGACGGTTGGTTGTACGTATGCATGAACACTATGTTCATTTCTTTGTCATTTTTAAAAAATGAAAACTAAAAGATAAAAATGTTTGTTATAATTATAGTATAATAAATATGTTATATATTTTACATAATTTAATTAATTTAACCATTTATAAGTTCCATTATGGCATGAACTAGTCATATAACTTTGAGGGGGTGGTAGTCTGCACTTCTTGAAATGAAATTATCATATTTACACAATATGGAAATAATAAAGGTATGCTATAAATAAAAATTTCATATGCATAGTGAAAATATAATTATAATATATATCATATATAAATACATTCCTATCATAATTGAAACCAAGAGATGTGGTAAGAAAAATTGAATAATCATCGTTCTATGAGGCAGTAATTCGACATACACAGAAACAGTATGCTTGTATCCATTAGATAGAGGTGTGTGTCTTTGTAGTTTGAATAAAACTCATAAAATATACTAGTATATTTAGGATCCTGTTTTTTTATCTAATAAATGAATAATAAGATCATAGGTAGTGGAGAAGAAAAATAAATTATAGGAACTTGAGAGAATATGTTACCTCTAAATCGGGTGACTTCTTTTGATTTGAGGAAAAAAGATTTCTTGAATATCCTTATTACAAATGTAATGATTATTGAGGAAAGGGGGGGATTTGTGGAGGTTATTTGAGTTTAAAATGGATGATACAAGGGGCTTGATAGGTGTTAGTATGTTGGTAGGGGTGGTTGCCTTTTATAAGAGGGAGGATGAGTACTTTAGGAAAGACTTGAAAGATTATTTTATTATAAACTTATTTTCACATTATAATAGTTCAGAAGTGATATATTTAATTTATAATATGATAATTGTTATAAATACTCTCATTGAATAGTTTTTAGACATGTTTTGGTACAAATTGGACCTTATCATTTATCTTTTGGCCATAATTAACAACAATATCGTTTACCATATCTTCTTGTAATTTTATAATATATAGTTACTATAGTTACTATAAAATTACAATTGAACCATAATTAGATAAATAATAAAATTTATAACATTATATATGTCTGTTGGCAAAATCGTAATTTTTTTGACTATTATATCCTTTAATAATATATTATTCGTTTTAAAAACTACTTTCTGTCAATTTTGACACATTTAGAAACTGATTTTTTAAAGTCATGAAAACGTAAATCCTTCAAGAAAAAAATTCATTTAATAAAATATAATATGTATATATAATCTATAATATTCTTGTATGGCATTAAAATAATCAAATTTATTTTATTTTAATATTTAAAATATCATTTTTTTTATTCATTCATTAAATGCGTAATCACTTCATCATTATTGTGTCCTAACAAAATTTATTAATTTAATTTATAAAAATTATAAATAAAATAAAAAGATGGAGGAAATAATTTTATCATTCTAGTGATTATTTATTGTAATAGAGATACGTTGTACAATCTTATATAAAAATTATTTTATTCAAATATACATGTTTATGTTATATTTAACTTTTCATTAAATTAAAAATTATAAAATGTAATTTTCACACCCACGGGGCTCTATGGAATCCCAAAATCGACCCAAGGAAGCCCATGATCAGACATATCTTATCTAATGGGATTAAAACAAGTTTTACTGTAGTTTAATATCATTAAAATATTATTTTATACCCGTTATTTACCAATTTTTCCCTCTAATCTTTTAAATAAAAATAATTACCGAAGTTACTATTCATAATGTATCAAAATAAAAGGTGCCTATTTATACAATTTTAACCTTATGGTTTTTAATATAGAATCCATTTTTTCCAAATTCAAAACATAGAAATCGTAAAACGTAATTTAAAATTATTTCTCATTGTCCAAACCAGAACGCGGGTTTTTAAGAAGTTAAAACAACCAAAAGATTGATGTGTGTTTATGTCTGATTTCAATATGAAATTACATAAAATGACTAAAAATGGATTAAATGGTAAAAAATAATCCCATTATACATTAAAATCAATCAAATGTATAATATAACTATATAAATTAATTGTGCAAAAATGTAATTTTAAATTAAAATACAGTATTTTCACTATTCATTAAAATATGAATTTCATCAGAAAAATACCAAAATCTCAACCCATGTATATTTTGATATTATTCTTCTAAATAAGAATCAAATTTCAACAAATATAACATATAAAAGTGGAACAAATTTATTTTTATAAAGGTTTCTACATCGAAAGGCGGTAAAACGTCCTTTTAAGAATATTAGAGTATTTTATGCTTAAAATTGGATTCATTCTCATTTTAGAACTCTAAAATTCACTGGATAAATGTAAAAACATATAAAAAACATGTGTAATAATTTTTTAGTTAGTTATATTCATTATTTCTAATCCAATGGTTAGGCTCTAACTACCATTTAATATAAAAATAATATTTTTGTATTATATTTCGATATAACTCAAGGTTTTGTGCAATGTAAGATTTCAGAGAAACTCATTGTTGAATGTCGAGTACACTATAAGAAAAAGAAACCATTTAACCTATACTTAATATATTATTTATAAATATTAATAGATATGAAAAATTATTATTCTATAAATACATAGGATGCTACATCATTCACCCTTTTTGAAATTGCATCGCCACAATTTTATTTAGTTATCAAATAAGTGGGTGTATTTATCCATCATAGTATTTTTAGATTCCCATGTTTCCTCATCAACCATATGGTTTTTCCTGAAACCTTTACCGGATTAATCATCTTATTCTGCAATATTTTCTCTCTGTAGGCATGAATCTATACTGGTTCTTCCCCGTAAAAGAAGATTCTCTTCCAACAAGACTACCTATGGACTCAATACATGAGATAGATCTGATATATACTTAATCAAAATTGATATATAAAAAACAATGTGTAACAGGGATAAACATGGTGGTAAATCCACCCTATAGGAAACGGATCAAATATTCTCAAGTGGTACCAAAAACCTAGTGTATAACACTTATTTCAGTACAATGCTTCAAATGGTGCCATCTTTATACTGGATTGAGAACTGTTATTATAGGAAAACTCAACCAAAGAAATATATTGATCCCAAAATACTTGGTAATCCATTGAAGAAGCACATAGTATATCCTACAATGTCTGAATTGTTTATTCTAACTACCCATCTGATTGAGGATGAAAAGATGTACATAAATTTAATTCAATTTCCAATGACTTCTAAAGGCCTTTACAAAAGTTAAAAGAGAACCTGGGATCACAATCAGATACAATGGGGAGTGTAACTCTTTATAACATAACGATCTCATTAATATACAATTGAGAAAGTTGATCTAGAGAAGAGTATCTCAAATAGGATGAAAATGAGTAGATGTATTTAATCGATCGACAATAACCTATATTTCATTGTTACTGAGAGAATATTTTTTAATCACAATATGAAATAGAAAGATATAGTTTCCCATTTCCAATACAGCACCAAAAAATGTTGAAGCATCCCTTTTGGTAACTTTTGTTTTGATTTAACCTACTGACAATCTGACCACTTCATAATACAGTCATCAATATCTCTTTTTATTCCAACCCACCATTAATACTCAAAAGGATCTAGAGACATCTTAGTACTTCCATGAAGAACTGAATACAAAAAACTATGAGAATTATATAGAAACTCTTTCTTCTACTGTTTATCACAAGGAACAATAATATATTTCCAAATCTCAAACACAATTGTTGTCAATGTTAAATTTAGGTTACTTACCCTTCTGAACTAAATCTACCTTTTTATGTAACTCACTATATTCATTCTATGATTTCTTAATTCTGTATGATATATATGATTTCATTTCCACCTAAAACTAAATTGAGGAGTTCCCTGTACTAAAAACTTCAATTCAAAAATTCATGAAATGAGAGACCACATGATCTTTTTTTCAAAAGTATAATGGTTAATGTGTCTTTACTCTTTCAACTCAAGGTGGCATCCACCTTATTTTATTTTCCTGGATATTAATAAATCATGCAATAATAGTCCATGATTTTTTAGGTCCATCTTCTTTTTCAAATGTTTAATTATTTTTCAGTGAATATATACTTCAAAAATTTACTATCAGTGTATATTTCACACTTTATGCCGTACAAATTATGTGTCCAAATTATTAATGCAAAAACAAAAAAAGATAATTCCAAATAGTGTGAAGGGTAATTTAACTTATGAGTTTTAAAATTATGTGAATCATAAGCAATTAACCGATCACTCTACATTCAGACACAACCAAGTCCTTTAATTGATGCATCACATTAGATAACAAATTCACCATTCCTAGGAGGAAGGGAAAAAACTAGATCATTTTCCAATATTCATTTCAATTCATGTATACAGTTATGAAATTATTTTTTCCAAAATAACTTAACTGCATTACGTGTTATATGAGTTGTTGGGAGAAATAACTGATAATTGTTTTTGACAAACCTTATGTAATAAATAAAAAATCCAATAAAACTAGAATATATATGATATTGGTAGGTAATGGACACTCTTCAAAAAATTATGTTTTAGAGGGGTCTACATTTATTCCATATTTAAAGAAATTTGAAAATGAAGAGAATTTTTTTACAATAAAAACTCATTCATACTAAAAATTCCATTTTAACTCTTTTCTTTTAATTTTTTCAAAACAATCCTTAAGTGAATTTAATGTTCCTCCTGGATTTTAGTATATACCAAGGTGTCATCAATAAACACAACCAAAAAATAATCTAATAACTGAATAAAGACTCCATTCATGATATTTATATTTACAATAGGTGAATTAGATAACCAAAAGATAATAATTACAAAACCATAATGCTAATATCTCATTCAGAAAGTTTCCTTTTGAACATCATCCAGTTTCACATTCAGTTGATGGCACCCATACATCAAATAAATATTTGAATAATATTGAGCTCCCTAGAGCTGATAAAAAAAATCATTGATATGAGTAAAAAAATAAATTTTCTTAATATTGATGTTCTTCAAGGCTTTATAATCAATACATAGTCTCATGAAACCATATTTTTTCACAAATAAAACTAGAGCACTCTAGGGTGATGTTCTATACCTAATGAAACCATTATCAAGTAATTATTGAAACTATTTTTTCAATTCAACCAGTTCTAAATGATCCAATCGATATTGGGGTTTAGAAATAGGCTTTTCATTATGCAATAAATCAATATTAAATTCAATCTACCAATTGGAAACAATACTATGAATTTCATCCAAAAAAACATATGCGGCTTCATTCACTACTATAATATCACTAAACAAAACTGTCTCATTCTTTTCAATAACATGAGCTAGGTAAAATTCACTACCATCATTAACAAATATTTTATATTCTTTGTATGCTATGAAAGTTATGAAATCATTTATTATAAATTTCTTTTATTTTCAATCTATTTGAGTATGATAAACTAAAAACCAATCCATACCCAAAATGATTTCAAATTACACTATGTAATGTTAAAAAAGATTTACAGGAAATACTAACCCACTAATTATAGTAATAAGGTTCATATAATTATTGGTTTCTTTAATAAATCCCCTGGCATATTTACATAAACTTCTATATCACATTCAAGAGGTGTTTTTTCCAAATTACATTCAATGCTCTCGAAATTGATGGAATGTGATGATAAAGAGTTAAATAGAGTATTGTAATATTTTAAAAAATTATATAACATACATATCACTAATTCATTTTATGGTCCCACACTAACTGTGGTTGTAAAAAATGATTTTTTAATTCCCTTTATTCTTTTGATCTTGCTGGTTTCCACCCTGGGTAATCAACTTTAGATACACAGGGGCATAATTCTAAATCTCATTATAACTAAAACATCTTTCCATTGGTTTTTAATTGACTACTCGATCGTCCTCATTATAGTTACGCACAATATGACCAGTCTTACCACATTAGAAGAACTTCTCATACTTTAAGATATATTTTATAAGTTGAATTTTACCACACTTCTAACAAGGTAGATTTTTTTTTTTGCATCCAGAATTCTTTGATGAATTCTTACCCATTTCCTGCCAACTAGATCGCTTATTTTTTTACACTCTTGGAAATAATGTTCATTAGAAAACAATATTTATTACTTCTCTACACATTAGAAAAGTTTCTTATATATTTTGAACTCACTGTAAGCTATCACCTTTTGATATTTTGACTTCAATCCTGAGTAAAAATGATTTTTCATACTATTAATATCACAGATTAAATTTAGGACATTCCTTGACAAACAAGTGAAATGTTCTTCATATGAAGCATAGAATATTCCTATTGTTGTATCAATTTAGTGAATTTATATTAATATCCTATGTCAAATAACCTTAGGAGAATATTTTCTATGGAAGATATTCTTAAATTCATCCCATTCCATGGAATCAATATATATACTTACTCTAATAGTTTTAATCATTAATCACCATTAATTATCTTTAACATAAAAAAACAATAAGACTAACGTTTTGATTTCTTTAACACCCCATTACATCAAAAATAATATCTAGTGCTTTAATCAACCATTCAGCTTGCATAGGGTCATATGGTCCTATGAATGATGGGGGGAGTTTCTTAATGAAGTTCTATATAATCAACACATGCCTCAGTGGTTGGTCTGGTTGATATAATGTATAGACACCACCACTATTTGTTTTAATTTAACTGAGCCACCCCTATAAAAAATAATTCATTTCCAATTCTGACCATATCAGGATGTTGATTTAGAAGGTTATTTCCCTTTATATATCATCCCAGCACCCCTACCCTATTTCCTTTATGAAAAACCATTCTAAACAAACATTTCATAGATGAACAAATGTTTTAATCTTCAAACGATCTATCATTTCAATTATACCATAAATAAAAAATCTTTAATGGATAGTCTATTGAAACTATTCAAACTCCCAATGATATCTAAACCAATATTTGATACCAACTATAAATCCCACACTATAAATGTTACATAATCTTGAGTTAATTCGATATTTTACTTTAATTCACATCAAGAATATTTTTAGGTTTATAGCATTATAGAACTTGGACATAACACATACATATCAAATTTATTATTACAAAGTAGACACTTTTACCCACTACCCAATTTTATTCATAAAACAATATTTTTTTAAAAGAAACATGGTCAGTTCTATGTTTAAATATCATAACTTTTCTATGATCCCATCATTGACTCTATTCTTCTTTAAGACATATGAAAAACATTTCAAAACATGAAATGAGCCTAAAATTCTCAGTAAGGAATACATAATTAATGAAAACTATTCATCTTTTGATAACAAGAAAACCAATAATACATTATCATAATGCAATAGTTTTCACCTTTAATAAGTAGTAATTATAATTCAAAAATATAAGCTCATTCCATTCCATTTTTGTAACCAAAATATTAACATAAACCCATATAAAGAAACATATAACATATTCTGGTAACATGGGGCCAAACTTACATTAATGGAATAACAATACGATCAACTTCCATACATTTCACTAAATTGAATTGCTATATGACCGAAATCCATATCCTATGCATTAAATGATATAAAACAACCACCCATCCATGGTTTATCATGGAGCCACCCATCATTTGTTTTATCATGTAACCAACCATCAACTGTGCAATTACCATTATATATTCATGACACATAAAAGATTTCAATTGTCAATATTTCACTAATAAAATTCCATTTACAATCACAAGAAATAATTTTAAGATATTTAAATAGTAAATCCACTTTCAAATCCATTTTCAATACCAAAATACACAAAAAATGGAATAAGGGATTTCATTTCCTTTTAAAAACATTAAGGCATCTAGAGGATGCCAAATATCAAATAACGGTTATGGAAGTGGAATCGTTGTTTCCTCATACGTTAAAAACATTCAGTTTTGTCATTTAGTAAAATTATTCTTAGAAAAAATAATTCCATTGAAAGAAATTAAATTTAAAAGGGGTTTATTTTACACCGTATAAAAGATGGAGGTGTATTTTATCAAAATATGCATAAATGAAAGGAGATTGAGATGTAGTCCATTACCTTGAGTATCACTTGTCTCGTACCTTTTTTATATTCCTGAATAATAAATTTATGTTAATTTTTACTTTATTCAGATACTTTTTCATGTTTATTGTTCATTTTACATTACTTATTATTTGGTTATAAACATTATTTAATTATTTAAGTTTATATGTGTCCTTTTGTTGATGTTCGGTACATGAGTCAGAAATGAACTTTCTTTGATGTAAATTTTCAATGTTTTAAAAAGATCTTCAAATATAGAATGAAATTAATGAATAAAATATAATATATATCAAGTATATATACATTTATAAAATTCTATAACATTTAGAGATAAAAAATGAAATGAATCACCCATGGAGACAGTAGGCCGTACATACGCGTGCCCAATTCTTTAATTTCATTGTTATATTAAAGGAATGAAAAATAAATGATAAATAGGTATGTTCTCATTAAATTATAATAAATTTGTGATATATGTTACATAATTTCATTAATTAAATCCTTTATATGCTCCATGTATGGCATGAACAGGTCATATCACTTTCATGGGGCGGTAGTCATCACTTCCTCGAATGAAATTATCATATTTACACATTATGGAGAGCATAAAGGTATTATCTAAATACAAATTCCATAATAATAGAGAAAATATAAATATAATATATTTCATATAAAAATAAATATCAATAGTAATGGATACCATGAGAGTTGGTAGGAGAAAATTGAACTATCATCATTTCGTGCGGCAGTTGCTCACCGTACACATAAACAATATGTTCGTATCCATTAGGTGGAGGTGTGTGTAAGTGTAGTTGAAATACTACTCATAAAAACAAACTGTTATATTGGGGATAATGTTTTTGTTTTTTAATAATATAATTTTTAGAAAATATGGAGTGGATAAGGATAATAAATGAAAGGAACTTGAGAGATGATTATTCCTCAAAATCAGGTAACTTCTTTTGATTTCAGCCAAAAAGATTTCTTTAATTACGTTACTCCGAAGGTAAGTCTTCTAAGATATATAGAGGTATGTTGGGAGATTATTTGAGCTGATTTTGGATGATACATGGGGCTTGAGATATGTACGTAAGTGGGTATATTTGGTGGCCGTGTATAAGAGGGAGGAGGGGTGCTTTAGGAAAGTCTTGAAATATTTTTTTATATAATGATTTTAAAATTATTATAGTTCAAGAGTGAAATAAGTGTAGGATAATATGATAATGGTTCGAAATAATCTCAACCTATATATTTTAGACAAGTTTAGATCACAAAACTAACCATACCTTTTAGCTTTAACCCTCAGTAAAAAATAATTACTCTTACAATATCTTCCTGTATTTTCATAATATATATTTACTATAGTTACTATAAAATTACAATCAAAGAATAAGTGGATCATTAATGAAATTTTTAACCTAATATATGTAATTTGGGAGAGAAAAAGTTTTTTGTGACTATCGTATCATTTAATAAAATAGTATTTTTATTAAAAATAACTCATTTTTGTCAATTTTATCAAAATTTAAAAATAATCATTTGTTAAAGTCATAAAAAACATTATTCCTTTAAAAAAAGTAATTAAATCAAATATAATATTTCAATATGATATATAAAATTCATTTAAGGTCTAAAAATAATAAATTTACTTTTATTTTAATATTTATAATATCATTTATTTGAATCTTTTATTAATAATGTAATCACAGAATCATCATTATGTCAAAAATAAATTTCTTCATTTCATGTCTAGGTATTATAAATGATACAACATGATGTAGAAAATATTTTTATATTTCTTGGTACTATTAATTGTGAAATTTTTTAGCTATATAACCCTATATTATAATTGTTTTATTAAAAGATACATGTTTTTGTTATATTTCCTTTTTCCTTAAATTAAAAATAATAAAATGTATTTTACACAACCATGATTCTCCATGCTGTCCCAAAATCATCCCACAGATGCCCAAAGTTGTACATATCTCATCCAATAGGTTTATTACATGTGTTAGTGTAGTTTAATATTATTATAATATTATTTTATACCCTTATTTACTTGATTTACCCTATATCCATGGTAAAAATAATAATTACTGATGTTACTATTCATAATGTCCCAAAATAAAAGGAACCTATTTACAAAATATGTACCTTATTATTCTAAATATGGAATCCAATTTTATTAATTAAAATCCAAGAAATTTTATTATTTAATTTAATGTTAATTATCATTGTCGAAACCAGAATGTGTGTTCTTAAGAAGTAAAAACTACCAAAATATTGACATGGGTTTATGGAGAATTTCCAATTGAAATTACATAAAATGATTAAAATTGGATTAAATTATAAAAATATAATATAATTACCCTTTAATACCAATTAAAAAGATAACCGAAATATAAAAAAAATTGACGAAAATGATGTTTTGAATTAAAAGGCATTATTTTTCAATATTATTTAAAATATGAATTTTATTATCAAAAATACCAAAATTTCAACTAATGTAAAATTTTATGTCCCAATTTTAATGAAGTTGTTTATTTTTTTAAATATTAAATACAAAAGTGAAAAAAACTTTTTTTAAAATTGTTTTTCTATCAGAAGGTGGTAAAATGTCCTTTTAAACATATTAGAGAATTTCATTCTTAAAGTTGGATTCATTCTAATTTTATGAATCTATAGTTAATTGGATAAATGTAAATAAATTTAACAAACACATGTAATAATATTGAAGTTAGTTATATTAATTCCTTCCAATATAACCACTGGGTGTTAACAACAATTTAAAATAATAATAATATTATTGTATTATTTTTCGGTATCACTCAATGTTCTGTGCAACGTAAGATTTAAGAAAAACCCATTGTTGTGTATCGAGTAAGCTATCAGAAAAATATCCCATTTAACATAAAATTAACATATTATTCATAAATATTAATATATATGAAGAATTATTATTCTATAAATATCAGGGATGCTACAACCTAAACATCCGTTTCATAAATATTGACCTTCATGTGGTCAATTTCCACTTTTGGACTTCCTACCTCATTGGGTATGTGAAAGGGGAATCATTTCGGGTTTATGACCATTTTTATATATGGTATTAATTTACATAAACTACTAAATATTTATATTATCTCCCCAAAAATGACCCTACATTACTTTATAGGTTCAGTTAGACTTTCTGTGTTCAAGTACTATATAAATTTGACGTTCTGTCAAAGGAATCCACGAAATATATGTAGATTGAGCACTAACACCACAACTAACCAATATGGAAATATCCTGAATCATTTCTTCATGATGAATATTTATCCCATTAGAAGATAAAATTAGTTTAATTTGACCCATAAGTAAACTATATGCCCTTTTATTTTAGTTGAACCAATATCTTTTGCACAACCTTTATTATGATCGCATAGAATATACAGTTGTGGAATTAAATATCCTATGTCAAGAAAGGTGATTTTAAACATTTATCAAAATGAATCTATTTTTATTAAACATATATTTTCAATTAAATCATGAAGTGGATAACATTGGTATACATAGTTCTATAACCCATCACAATCATTTCCCCATTTATAATCTCTAAAAACTCCAAATTCATTTCCAATAAATGGGGTCTAGGTCAGAATTTCTCTATGAAAAGATAGGTAATTTCATTCCATTTCAACACCCTCTCTTTATTAATTTGTACCATAATATACCATAATTAATAAGTATAATATATTATCACAACATATTCTAAATGAATAATATTCCACTAAAGGATATCAATGATGCCAAAGTGGACATGAATTAACTCAATCCAATATACTGCTTCCTTTATAGTGATATCACTCCAAATGGATTAGGGATTCAATATTTAAAAGTAAATTAGGGAATCAATACTAGTATTTTTGGAATGAATTTTCTCATTATACCATATACAAAAGTAGAAATACCTGCCCCTATGGACATGGAGATTAAAAGATATCTGAATAGTTGTATCATTCTCATCACAAAATTCACTCACTGATACATTTTTTGGAAGTGGTATAATTATTTACACTATATAATATAAAAAGATTATATCCTTCATTAAGAATATATAATATTTTTTAACAACATCTGTACCAAAATTAAAAATATTAGAACCTATCCCCTGCCAAATTTACTCCACTTTTTTCATTATATATACACATTAAAGTATAATTAAAAATATTTCTCAAATAAATACGTTATAATTAGCCATGAAGGCCTAGTAAATTATTTTATAAAAATGGATATCTACACATAAAAAATCAATGGAAAAATTATGTTAATGTAAGTATAACTAATAAATAAGTAGTAAAATGTAATTTATTTATTACTAATGCTTCAATTATTATGAATCTATAATTAATTATTGTAATTAATCATACAAGTATAAATATTTATATAAATTTATATGTAATCCTACTAGTTCCTACCCGTAAACATCTACCCACAATACATGAGACTCGAAAGAATAGATCAGAGTCAAAATGAGATTAAAATAAAACCCTTAATTCCACTAGAAACCCTATCTTCCATTATAATTACATATTATAAGAATATATTTTTCTTAAATTATAAGTCATAATAATCTTATCTACTCAATAATATAAAATAAAACTATCATAAGCGTTCTGTCATTAGATTTTTAATTACAAATTCTAGATAATAAGGGTATGAATATAATCACTTAAATGCCATTAGTGAACTTCTAATTCAATACATGTTGGTGTAAACATTGAGAGAAAAATTGAATTAGTTGGGAAGTGATTTTCCTTCATTTTAAATTTAGCTAATTCAATAAAGAATATTTTTGGAAACCAATATGAACCATTAATATGATGGACTATCAATGAATGAAAAACTATCCACTATGGGATAAAATAGGAAATATTTAGAATATATATTTTATATATTTAAACTAATAAAATAGAAATTTAAAAATATGTATCCCTATTCGAATAATAGTATAATAAAATATATGCAAACCACTAATTGGAAATAACCAATATTTATTTATATATCACTGTCACATGTGAAAAAAATATGCTAAAGGGGGAAATTTATTTATTTGCATTAGATATCGAAAAATGGGAACCTAAAATAACCCAATATTGACCCGCTCAACCCATCCAATGAAAGCTTCAACATTTCTATCATGTGCATGGTCAAAAACTCTTATAAGAATTCTGGTGACAGTGTTTTCCCCTTACCTAGATCATGGGTAAGAGTATCTATTAGAATCCAAATAGGATATATACAATGTGTAGATACAAATTATCCAGTAATAAGTCTCTATTCAACTAAAACAAATTAGTTATATATTCATGTATATGATATCGAAACATGAATAAGAAAATAATCAAAGAAAAAATTATTATAATCATTTTATAATTGTTGAAAATTAATAATAAAACTCTTACCATGGTGTTAATTATTACAATTATTACAATTTATTTTTTTATTTACCATAAATACTTTTAGAAAAGATAAAAATATTGAATAGTGATATATACTATTGATCAAACAAAAACAGTAAAATACACATACATTTGATAATCATTATCTGTGAGGATGTAAAAAAAGAACCTAATTTATGGGAGAAATATTCTTAAATGTGGGAAAATATAAATCAAGCTAAGGATCGATATATATATATATATATATATATATCATCTTCCCTTGGAACATATGTCACACACATTCATGTTATATTTGATGATATTACAAGAAGATTATAACATCATATTTTCCCTTCTTCCCATATTTAATAACAAGGAAGAAAATATTCATTTATGTACAATAACAATCGAAATACAAATATGGAATATTCTAATATTATTTAAATAAAAATATATAAAAGTATACCCATGGAAAAATCAAATATGGCATGTGAATAAGTAAATCATGTTAAGAGTGTGAATAATCACCACCCTACCATACCACAACTCATATACAATAATATTCAAAGAAAAAAAATATTTAAAAAATAACATTAGGTTAACCCTAGTTTCACATTTCCGCATGATACTTATAACCAAGAAAAAAGTATAATATTTTTTAAAAAGTATAATTTGAAATATAGGAGGTATAAATATGAAATATTTATAGGAGGTAAAATAACCAGTAAACTTATTTTATGTCAATATGGATGTCTTCAGAAGATATTATAACACACACAAAAAGTATTATGCCATCCTATAATAAAGGTTATAAATATTTAGTTTCTTTCTTATGAAAAATAAGTATTTCAAAATGTAAAATTATATTCATACATTAGAATCACTAATGATTATCTCTTATAATTATTTAATCGAAAAATACCCAAAAGAGAATATAAATTTATAAAATATAATATGAAAAATTAGGGTTTCCATTTTTGTGAACTAAATAAAGTATACCCATAAAATAAGGATATTCAATATTATACTCTTAAAAGAATAAATCTGGTTGGAACTCTATGAAATTACAATTCAAATATTTTAGATAAATCCACATGAGATAAATTAGAAAATAAAGATAGCTTAAAGGGTAATTTAAAATTAATAATTCCTGTAGTAAGGGATAAATGTGTATCTATTTTTATTTTAAATTACCATTGCACCCATAATTAAAAAAATATTATTTTCATACTATGAATCTTGTACCATGCCATCATGAAACCATAAAAAAACTAAAAGGATAAAAACATCATAAACCTATGGGTACTAAGTATCATTCCATTTGATATCTAGTGCCACTCATACACCTCAACCATTTTCATTAACCATATATTTCATATATAACAATTATAAAATCCATAGAATTATGTTAAAGATAAATAATTGGAAAATTTAGAGAATATATATACCTAAAATAGTTTTTTTCTTACCCCCCCCACAAATATTATCATCCCCATGAAGCATCAATGATCCTCGTTAAGAAAAAAATCATCCACTAATCATTCAACTCAATAATATACTCCTTGGTTTTGTGCAAAAGTCTCCCATAGTACAATTGTACATTAATAGAAGAAAAAATACCTTATAAAACCATCCAACTTTGGTGGATGGAGTAGAAACATTGCAACATATGGAAACCATCATTACCCAAATTGAGATCATTAAACCAAATGTCCTTATAAGGATTAGTTACACATTTTATTAGTTAAGAAACATATGTTTTTCATAGAAACAAATATATGAGGTTAGACTAATCTATTTTGTATTGACTCGTGTTTTTTCTTCTTGAGATTGATTATGATCATTTTTGGTTTTTACAATATAGGACATCTCAAAGAACAAATGGGCATTAAAAATAAGTAATGTGTATTAGAAAAAATATTTATCCATTTAATTTATATCAACATAAATTTCTGACATTGGGATGATGTTTTTTCAACATGTAAGGTGGTTAATATTAATGGTTTTATTTAAATATTAATTATATAATTATTACCCTCAAGAACATGGGAAAAATTAAACATAAATATCTCCAAAACATATGTTCATATGGTAAATAAATTTTTGGATATGACTTAGGTTAGAGAATTAGAGATATGAGATGTGTAAATCCAACTACGTTTATGGGAACTTAAATTTTTTCCACAAAACTGAAACTAAGTATAAAAAATAAATGCCCTAAAACATTTAATCAGTTTTATCTATAAATGATGTTAAACCCCCTAGAGAGTATTGGAGACGTGTTTCCCTAAGTATGAGTAGAAAATGATCATTTCATTAAAAATTAGTTAATATTTGTAGAATTATCATCCAATTCGTGATCTTTTGTGTTTATGTTTTCATGGTTATTATTTTTCCCTTTAACAAACTCATTTTTTATTAATAAATCTACTAAATCAATTTTTTGGATATTATATTCATATTAATATTTTATCATAAAGATAAATGGTGGATTAAATTTAAAAAAGTTTTGTACTTTTTTCATAACAAGACCCCATATCCTCACACTATCATATGGAACGATAATATTTGTGGCATGAATATGGAATTTAATCTAATATGGATTGAGAAATGGCAGGAAACCGTTCTATTATCAACCCATTTTTCATCTCACAATATCACATCTCTTTTCTAAATTTGGGTTATAGAGTATATCCCATCATCACTCTTGTTGGATAGTAGTGGATGAATGTGGCATTGAAAATGGTGTGCCATTGGGAAACTTGTTGAAAAGTGTATCAACATGTGATGCTGTATTGGGGAGGATCCACAATAATTAGAGAAATATAATTTTACTTGGGATCATGGTGATGAAGTCATCTAGTGTAAAATGATTGAATAATTTGGCAGTGGATCTCAAATTTTTAGTAGTAATGGTTTAATAAGGGATATCAATATTATGTTTTGTTCCTGGCCATTTGATTAGTTATTATCAAAGGAATTATTTACCAACACATTGTGAGTGAATGGGCGATGAACTAGTGGGATGATCCCAATCAAAGAGATTCAATATCCTAGCCTCATGTCATGTTTGGGGATATAGGTGCGTTAGGTTCCCTAACCTGATCAAGCAAAATGTTATGAAGACTATCTAACCAGTTTTCATCCACTAAGGATAAGAGGAGGGGTATATAGGCCAACATCCATTGGATATCCTCCCCCTTCTATTTTGGGAACCAGGGTCATGTGTATGATAAGTAATGACATAGCCTAAACCCTAGGTGAGGGCATGTGGCACCATGTTTCCATACCCACATTATTATTTCCATGAAAATATACTATTGGATCTGGTGATAAAATAAAAAGCAGTACATTAATGAATTTGACACAAATAAACGTCACCCAATTTTTATAATAAAAATACTTCAATATAAAAAAGAAATATTTCCTCAATTTAATATGTAATGACAATTATGGTTTATTATTTTATAGAATTAGAATAAACATTAATTAAAGGGTGTATTTTCCACTAAACCCAGCTTTTTATATTCTATATTATGCAATCATCATCATCCAAATAAAACCATTTTATGAATAATTAATTTAATGTAATTATTCTTAACAAGGTTAAAATGATATATTAGAATGGTGAGATCAAATTAATAGTAATGTAAAATATGAGCATTAACAACTTAATGTCATTAGTGAGAAAAATAAGATTATAAGGGCCTTACTACATAATAAAAGTGCATGAATATAAACTAACAGAAATAATACCACTAAATACCTTTACCATACACTAGGAAATATGGCATAAAGATTTAAAAAATATAAGAGCCATAAGAATAAATAACAATTAACAACGGGTTCCCATCATGATCAAATTAATAATTAAATCCCATAGGAACCATAAAGAAATCTTTTTTGTTAATAGAACATCAACATCATTAAACCCTTACAAAGCCCTTAAAATTATAATAAATTTACAAATGAATTATAACATAATTGTCTAGAGAAAATAGTAATTACTGAATTGATTGGAGTGTTACGATGGTGCACACATCATATAAACTATATCTGGTTCATCTAGTTCCATATTGGAGGACCAATCATATTTCAATATCGGGATCACATGTGATGGGATCGACCCTTCGTAAACAATTAATATGAACTTGAAAATAAATTAACTATATAGAACATTAATCTCATCATAATAAATATAAAAACATCCATTATTCATTTCATAACATGATTTACCTATAAAAAATATTTGGGTTGTATGAAAATCATTTTTAAACAAGATTAACTCATGGAAAAGAAATGGGTTCCTTGAAAATATCTTTGAAAAATATTAATCCAATCAATTTATGATCGAAGGTGCTATCATTATATATATTATAAATTGGATATTAATTAATATCAATGATTTTTTATGTTGATTAATTTTTATAACATTAAAATATCATTAATAAAATTCTCGATGAAAATGATCTATCCTCTATGGAAATTACTTTTTAAGAAAAAAAATTAAAACATAATAATGAAACAGTATTCATTGAAAATAACATTTAAAAATTTAAATCTAATATTCCAGAAATTGATGTGTCATTATAGGATAGAAATCATATCATGTCATAAATGATAAAAACCCCAATTTTAAACATTATTTAAAAACAGAGTAAAAAAGTGATACCGTTGGAAAATGTTTAATGTTACTTTTATGTTTTTTTAAATATGGACAAATATAATGTAAAATAGATTTATTAAATAATTTATATTTTAAAAGAAAGGTTTTTATTCATTTTTTAAATATTTATACTGAAGATAAATATTATCAGTTAAATAAAATGTACAAGATTAAGATCACTTACTAGAAAATTCTATGATGTTTCATTAATGAATAAGGGAGGGAACAAAAATTAAACAAGTAAACCACAGTATTAAACAAAATATAAGAGAATATAGGAGGCAAATTATAATAATAGAATATAATTTACACTAATGTAACCCTAAATATAACAATCATGATAATAAATAAGACATTTAAATAAATACTTTGACACTTCGGTGACATTTCAATTTTAATCCCTATGATAGAATAAAATAAAATTATACATTAAATAAGAATATCATAAATATATTCATGATATTATATTCCAATGGGGTTATATATAAACATAATTAAACAATTTAGGTGCATAATATTAATGTATATCTCAAAGATAAGGAATTTTAGATGAATAACCATTACAAGGGTCATTTCATTTAAAAGTGAATTAAAAATGGGGATATTATGTGAAATAAATTTTAATCCAAAAAAAATCCAAATAAATAAAATAATAATTTAGAGGTAAATTTAAACAAAATCATATGATAATAAAATAAAATAAAATGAGTTATAATAAATTGAAAGAAAATTTAGTTAAGAATCATCTTGGAACTTGGTAACATTCAAGAAAAATACCGTTTGATAAAATAATTAAGATTTAAAGATTAACCAAAATGAATTATAACATATTCATAAAATAATATGTAAAATTTCCATTTTATACAATACAAAAATGATATTTCTGGAATAACATTAAAATATGTCATAGTGAAAGGAAATTAGCAGGGAATCCCTTACCAAAACTCCATACATTATAGGTGTGTCCTTTAACTCATTTATAATAGTATTATATGAATTATTTTATTTATATATAACATATAAAATTTTAATAACTTATAATTAAAAAAATATTTTATTAATTTTTAATTTCATTTTTAAATAATTCATTTGTTAAGTCCACATAATTGTTTTAAGGACACTTGGTTCATTATTTCAAAATGGATTTGATGTGTTCACCATGATCAATGAGGTAATTATGTAAACATATCTGGATTAATAGTATATAAATACTTTTCATATTTATT
The DNA here is from genome assembly GCA_963277665.1 of Viscum album. Taxonomy (NCBI): domain Eukaryota; kingdom Viridiplantae; phylum Streptophyta; class Magnoliopsida; order Santalales; family Viscaceae; genus Viscum; species Viscum album. The sequence continues at coordinate 1,539,605,763 of OY728161.1, read as the reverse complement.
CAACAATTATAATTTTACAACCAATCATGAAATATGGTTTTGAAAAATGAACTTTGTTACAAATATAAGGACATCAGGTCGTACACATGCACGAAAAACATTTCCATTTTTTCAGTGATGATTATAGATTGAAGTCAAATAATATTTTAACTCTAAAAATTGACCATAATATACTAAATATACAATTATTTTATTATATATACTTATATATAATATCTATGATGGAAATATAATCACATCACTACGTGGAGGCTGTAGTCCACATAAACTCAAGGATGAAATTATCATTTGTCAATGAGTTGAAATGTAAAACAAAAATCATATATATTATATATTAAAAATAATAATTAAAGAAATAAAATATTAACTCTTCCATATATATAATATATATTCATTAAAAGTAATTTCTCTTATCTTCTATTAAAACATTAATAAAAAAAGAATCATCTTGCTTCACGAGATGGTAGTCCGTCGTACACATGAGTGACATTAACATATTCCACAAGGAATAGAAAGTAAGATGTTACATGTGATATAATAATTAAATATGTATAATTATGTTAAAAATATCATATGTATAATTTTCAATCATCTTTATAACAAGTTATGAGAGGCGATGATGGGAAATAAATTATATTAGTTTATGAGGGGATAATCCTCCGTACACAGAAATGATGGTTTTGTTTCCCATGTGATAAAAGATGATATTTATTTAGGGTATTATATTAATATTATAAAGTATAATTTTATAAATGATAATTTTGTAAATATATAAAAATTATTGAATTTTTTTAGAGGATTTTGAAAAAGAAATTAAATAAAAACGAATAGTTAAGAACGATGCCATTTCTCTGGACAACCTCCTTAGGTTATCATAGAAATCCTTTATTGGTTGGATTTTTTTATCAATAATCGGTCTCTATATCATTAGTTTATAATAATATAATATGTTTAGTAATTGGACGAGACAAAACTATATTTTGTGTGAAGTGGATAAGGGAGGGGGTGTGCTTTTAGAAGTGGGGGAGTGGACACACATGGAATTTTTAAATAGAAAAATGTATAGGAATGTTTTTTCACATGAAAAAAGGAACAAAAATATACAATTATGGATGATTATATATTGTACGGTTAAAATATGGATATATAATAGATTATAGTCACGTTTTTTAGCCTTTTTAATCTTTATCATTTTATTTTACACCCTATAAATCATTTTTTACCTTATCAATGGTAACATATTTCTTTTAATTACTCTATTTATTATGACCCAAAATTAAATTGAAAATATTAGATAATGTAAATTATTATGATTCCTAATATGGAATAAACATTTTAAAATTCAATTCTCTTAAATGGAAATTTTTTATTTTAGAATAAACCCATAGATGATACAAAAAATCATTTTTTCAGGAAATATATTTATCAAAAAATTCATTTTATATTTACGCTATGAAAATTAATAATAATTATATGAATTTTAATTCATATTAAAGTATATATATATATATTAAATAATACCTCATTAGAGGTTTTTTAATTAATTTAAATGGAGAAATGATATGCACATTAAAACAGTTTTCAGAACAGAAAAAATATATGTTTTGAAACCAGAAAATACACATAGACTACAATCCACTATAGTTATGATTAAAATGTAATTAATTTTATTTAAAAAAAATTGAATAATTATGTTAATTTAAATAATATTTAATAAATAATTTAACATTTAAATTACTAAATTTATTAAAAATAAATGATTTTTTTTGAAAAAATATGTATTTTCACTATTCAATAAATAATGATTATTTTTAAAAAAATTCCAAAATTTCACCCTAAATTTTATTTTGACATGAGGATTTCAAAAGAAAATATTTAAATTCATAAATTAAATTTTATAAAACAGAAATAAATAAATTATAATATTTCCTCACAAAAATAAATGGAAATCATATTTTGAGGGAAATATACTTTTAAAGAATAAAATTTCACAACTAAATATTGTTTGATTATATTCTATGAATTTTATGTTAAATTAATAAATTTTTAGGATATATATATATATATTTAACACTATCCATACATTCTAAATTAAGATATATTTTACAATGGAAATATTTTAAATTATATTATTTTGTGGTTTGTTTAAGGTTAGTGTTGCTTGTCTTGTATACTATCAAGCAGAGATTGCATTTTTAAAAATATCATGTTATTAAACCCATAAAAAATTTATTCCTCCTAATTTTAAATTTGTCTCTAAAAATTATGTTTTAATGTTTTCAAATACTATTGCTGAAAACCCACAACATATAAAGGGTTAATAAAACATCCACATGAAAAGAGATAAAGGGAAGTACAAAGGTCATCTGAAATAAAAAATAACTATGTTTTTATACAATAAAAAATTATTTTGTTGTGAATATTTTAAAATGGATTAAAATATTTAATAATTATTTATAGTGATATATACCATTAATCTCAAAAAAATTGAATGATCTAGATATTTTAACAACCACAAATCTAGAAATCTACAATACCTAAAATGGAAATCCTTTCATCATAAATGAATGTACTAGGATAATATTATCATAAATATTATTTTATTATATTTGAGGAATTACATTACCATATAATATGAAAATATAGTTAAATATACTTACATGAAATTTATAATTTCATACTTTGACCAATTTCAAACAATATCTCATCTTTTTCTCTAAACAATGATTATTAATGATAAAATATTGTGATCTTTTTTTGAAACAATGACTATTATAAATATACTTGTGTGCTTATACAATGACTATTCATGATAAAATATTGTGATATTTGTCTCTAAACGATGACTATTATATAATATCATTCATCTTACAATCCAAAAAATATTGTGGTCTTGTTTTGAAAGAACATTAATCACTTTGTCACCAAATCAATTTTCATTCCCCTATAAATCCTCATGATAAAACGTGGGTTCTTATAATAATTTCAATATCATATATCATATATATTCTAATGGTTATAAATAAAATAAATATTTATCACAAAATTTTTAGTCATTATTCACATTAATCTAATGATATAAATATACTTTAACCCTATAAAATCTCTCTTGAAATTCCTTTAATAACATTAAGATATTTTCACTTATCACCTCAAAAGGGTTTTCTAACTTTTTTGAACATATGATCAACAAAAATATTATAGAGAAATGATTGTATCCATAAATCACAAGATAACATCACATGAAAAAATTCTAATCTCTAAAGTTATTTAAACCCTAATCTGATACAGAATTTAACAATCTCAATCCCGACTTCTAGATTCAATGTTAAAATAAAAAAAATGTTCCATATTAGTATTTGATACTGATGAAGGTGAAACAATATTCACTATCTAAAACATTAAAACATAAAAAGTACATTTTTTTATCACTTACATACCATTGGGACATTAATGTTATGTGTTTTATATACTTTGGACAACCCGATACATAAACAATACCCATGAATTAAATGGAATATTTTTTCGCTACACCTAGATTTTCATATTCCATATTAAGTAGTAATTATCATCCAAATAAAACCCTTTTAGACACAATTATTTTATAATTATTAAAAAAACTAGGTGAAAATGAAACAATATAATTTTGATCTCAAATTCTCTATAATAGAAAAATTAACATTAACAACTAAATTTAATGAGTTAAAAAAGGTTGGTATATGGGTATGATGACATAATCAACGTTCATGAGAAAACCCTAAGTGAAATAACATGCATCAATACCAAGAATATAAAAACAAGAAAGACATATAAAATCATAAAAAATGTAAAAATTTACAAGAATCAATAATTATAAATAATGTGATGTGAATCTTTATAAATGAATCATTAAAACCTAGACCAAGTATAATGTAAACATGTTTGTATCTTGGAACATTATCTTTATAGAACCCTTAAAAAACCCTTAAAATTGTAGTAACCATACATCTTAATTCCTATATAATTCCATATATATCATAACAATTAAACAATTTATTTAATCTCTATTTGGGTGTAGCAACCGTAAATACTATACCAGGCTCACTCAGTTATATCTAGGAACACCTATCATACATGCTATATTGGTATCCCTCGTGACCTATAATGGGGAAAAACATGTAATGAACAATTTCAAATAACTATAACATGATTTAAGTACATTTAAATTTAATCTCATTATAAAAATAAAAAAAATCACTAATTCATTTAATAACATGATTAACTCACAGAAAATAAATAGTTACCATGAAAATATTTTTGAAATATGATTATCCCATGGAAAAAAATATGGTTCCTTGAAACATAATTTGAAAAAATTATAATAATACATTTTAAATAATTATGATAGTATCATTAAAAAATATCTCATTTGGATCATAAGTAACATCAAGTGTTGTTGACATTGAAGAATGAAAATACCATTAAAATATCATTAAAAACTTTTTTGAGGAAATTAAACTTCTCACCTTGAAAATAAATATTTAAAACAGAAAACATACCAAAAATTAATGAAATTATTTTCATTGAAATTTACTTGTGATAATTTTAATGATAAATCGAGTGATTTATGATTCCTGATCATAAAAAAATACACTCATTTTGTAAATGTTAAAAATAATCATTCTTTTCAACTATTTTAAAAAAACGTAGTAAAAAATCACCCATTTAAAAAAATATTTTTTAAGTAATTTCTAAAATAATTTTAAATATCATGTAAAATGTATTTTTGAAATCGTTTATTTTAAGGAAATATTTTTTTTAAATATATTAAAAAATATGGATATGGAAGAGAAATATTCAAAATCTTAAAGGAGGTAAAATAATTAAATCGCCTAAAGGTGAATTACATGGAAATTTTGAAAAATATGGATGAAAATGGAAATTAATCATGTAAAAAATATTAGTGAAATTATATGAAGAAAATAGCTGAGGTTTTATAAAATACAAGTATATAATTTCCCTTATTGGATACTTGAATATATACAATCCTAAAAAGACTACAGATTACAACATAAAGCATCTTCCACTTTGGTAGCATTTCAATAATAACACCCATAAAAAAATAAATTAAAATAATAAATTATATATAAAGAAAATACATATATTCATGATACTAAATATCCAATATTCAATATATATAACTCATAATATATATTTAGTTCATACAATCAATATATTATTGAATGAATGAGAATTTGAGATGAATAACCCATACAGTGATCATATAATTGAATTAAGAATTAATAAATAGGATAATTATGTGTAACACAAATAAATCCATAAAAATATATACATATATAATAGAAACATTTATAGATCAATTCACACATAATCACAATATTACAATGTCAATGAAGGAGAGTTATAACATAATTAAAAGAAATTGTGATAAAAAACCATTTACAAATTGGTCACATTCAATTGAAATCCCATTGTTTGATATAATCATAATTTAAACATAAATTAACAATAAGTATAAAGGATGCATGATATAATATAAAAAAAATTCTTCGAATACAGGATATAAAATAAATTATCTCCATATCATTAAGATATGCCTCAATGAATTGAAAGTGAGATAGAATCCTTTACCTAGAGTCCAAACATTCCATGTATGTCCTTTAAATAATCTTTAATAATATTATATAAATTTATTTATTTATTGGGAAAATTATTCTGAGTTAATACATTATACTAAAATATTTTATTTTATTAATTTTTAATGTAATACGTAAATACTTAATCAGTTAAGTCCATATCATGTGTTTTTAGGACGTTTAATTCATTGTTTCAAAGTTACTATTATGTGTCAAATTTGGTAAAAGGGGTCATTATTTTGATATATCCAAAATAATAATAATGAAATATTTATCATACTTATTAATAAATAATATTAATTAAAAAATAATATAATATAATCATGGAAAATGAACTCTTCTATAACCATGGAGATGGTAGGCTGTACATACAGAAGACCAATGTCTCTATTTTTCAATGATCATTATAGAAAGAAGGTATGAAATATTTTATCTTTCATGAGTCACCATTATATTACAAATAACATATTATTTGATTAATTATACATATATATATAATCCATTTTATGAAACAAATAATCACATCACTTCATGGATAAAGTAGTCCACAAATACACAACAATAACATTATCAATTTTTAGTGAGTCAAAAGGTTAAAAGTCAATGATACATATGTAACATTATATTAATGATAAATATTCCATGAATATCAAATAATTATTTATATATCAGATATATTCATTAGGTTTATCCTTTTTACCTACCACAAAATGTTTAGTGAAAAATATCAAATCACATCGAGAGGCGGTAGACTACCACACAAAATAAAGACATTATTATATCACCAAAAAATGTAAAATGAGAAGTTATATGTGATTTCATAATTACATAACTATAATTATGATAAAAATATCTTACATATGATTTTAATATTTCATGAAAAGAATACTTGAGAGGTTGTGATGAAGAAATAATTACATCTGTTTGTGAGTTGGTAGTTTGTCATGCACACAAATGATTGTTTTGTTTCCCATGTGATAGAAGAGGATACATATTTATGTTTGTAGGGTATTGAAAAATACACAAATGAAGATAATAATCCACATCATTCGAGAGAGGATTTTTACCCAATCCCCTTCAACAAAATGGGCAAAGGAAGGCGGCCAATAATCAAAATTGGCAAAGGACCAACTGGTCTGCGGACCAGCCTGAGTGTTACGCAGCCGGATCAGTGAACCATTCCCCTCTGCGGACCAGCCTCATTCGCGAAATAGAGGTTGAGATCCTCATTGGGGGTGAAGCAGGACAGGCGCGGAGCTGGTCCACCATCAAGAACTGCCCCTGTTGCGAACCGCGTCAACCGGCTCAAGCCGCATCTGCTATCATTCACAGAATGGAGGTGGAACCCTCTATAGATGCGAAGCACTCTCCGAGCATGTTTGGTTCGTGGGGGAGATCGTTTGGTTCATAGGGGAGATTCACTCAATGCCCCCCGCGAGTTGCAGATTGACCAAGTCATCCGTGAACCGGGTTTTCAGTCATGGGCCTCTGCAAAAGGTACTGCATGACCATAGATACATCCTTTTCCCCACTCTTAAAAGGAGATTGAGGGGAAGAGAAAAAAGGAGATGGAAAGAAGATTAATCAGATTTGGGTGGAAGGATTTCTAAGGAAGGCTTAGGATTTCAGAAGTTTCAGTTCGTGAACCAGAGCACGTATGAACCTGGGAATGAACTAATACGGAACAAAAAACGCATAATAACTTGGTGAACCATGAACCTAAAATTACAAAGAAGAGAAAACTGAGAACCATGGTCCCTCCGCGGATGCACTCCCCATGGACCAGTGAATTTATGCAGCTTCCCGCATGGAACCCTCCGCGGACCATCCTGGTTCGCATATCAAACCCAAATACGCGAACCACCTTGGTTCGTGGGATGACCATCAGTCCGCACACCAGCTTGGTTCACGGACATCTTTCTCTCAAACCACGTAGAACTTCCATACGTGAAGGGTGTCACCACCCATACCCATGTGTAGCCCGCCGAATCCTTTGGAGTTCCCATTCCCTGAGACACATAAATTATTTCTAATTCTGCGTGATCCTCCATGATTCCCTCACTGGCCTACTCATCAGCCCCGAGATGAGGCCTCCACCAGAGCCACCAAATCAGTGTGGTGTAACCCTCAGATGCATCAGTGCACCATTTTGAGTTCACATACCCATGGTAATCAGGGGCGAAGGGGTTTCCCCAACCCTTGAGTATATTCCCAAATAATTCTTGGGTTCACATTCCCTCGGTAATGTGGAGTATGAGCTTAGGAGTCCCCTTTCTGTCCCTCCACTTGTTGGGGATGGGGTACTTATCTCTTATCCGGAGGGTAGTAAAATACACATCAGAAGGAATCCCCCATTCAACTCGGTACTTCCCCCAGGAACAAGAGAGGTGACAAGCACATGAGTACCTCTTTCCCTCTCCCTCTGTGATTTGTCGCCATGGGCGTCCATCCTGGAGTAAGCCCCGACTTTAGTGGCCTCCCTCATGCGTAATCCCCACAACACTTCTCACGGATGCACCCCTCGCGACGTGATCCTCTAGACCCTACTGCCTCTTGTTTCTCACACCGAGCATGACTCACGTGGGCTTAGATTAAGCATCGACCTTGACACCCTCTTTTGGAACTCCTCAAAGTGTTAGCCCGAATCCATCACTCTGGGCTACCTCAGAGTGTAAGTCACAAGCCAGTGTGAACTACGAGGACTTTGATTCCCTACCACATGGATACGTAGGAAGAATCCATGATGTTCATGCCCAATCACCAGCAGACCCCCGGGTCCACCTTCATGTCGGTTCTCCGACGCTCCAGTTAGAACTACGTGGAATTTGATCCCTGTCTCCTAGGCATGGTACGTAGGAAGCCTCCATGAAGTTCCAGCCCAATTACCGGTTGATCCAACTATATTCACATCGGTTCACTATGCCTCTCCTAGTCCCTCCTCAATGAGTCCCGATTCCTCAAGGTCATTAATAAAACGAGGGATGGTATACCATGGGCTTAAATGATTCTAAACCCCTACGTTCAGCTGGCCATTTCCAACCATGAGAAATCTGTGGATACTATGCTTGGGTTTAAACCAAATATTCGCGAACATATGAATACGTCTTAAATTTATAAGAGTCCCAGAACATGCAATAATTCCCCCTAAAAGGGTGCGACGTGCCCGAATTCCCATCATCTCGACCAATGTGAGTTCTTATGTGTTACTGGACAAACCACCTGGAGAACGCCTACCTTTGGAAAGCAGGTCCATGTATCATCGGATACGGAACCGTTGGGTGTTTCGAGACCGACTCCGAAACAAAAATGGTGAACCCGACATGAATCTTTAACCATGCATGACAGATTTAACCTAATCCCACCCTGTGCCCCCTTTTACTCACAAGGAGGGCCATGTAAGGTCATTAACTACGCATGGGATCATGAGATTCTGCTTTGACGGGTTTGATATTTGTATCTTTTAATATTTTTTACATGTACTACATAGATGTCCCTTCGATCCAATGGCATCACGAAGGAACTCACCAGCGCGTGGTTCCAAAAACGCAATGACCGGACGTCCTCACCAATGGAGGATGTCGTCACCTACCCAACATCTTCAACGATGGATCTTAGATGCGTTAATATGAGAGTACCACGTTAACGGTACTCTCCCGATGGTGGAGGTAGCCATGCATTACCTCCAATCCGCTAGAACTCACCGGTCTCCTGCCCACCAGCGGCCACAAAGGATGATCTAGACAGTCCCTGTTTCTTTCTCCAACCGTTTCGGGAGCCTATCCCCAGAACGGGACAATGCGTACCTCCTTTATCTTAGGGGGGAAGATCAGGTCCACGTTCAGGACCTCATCCCTTCTGAATGGGGGTTCCACTCCAAGCCCCCCACCAGGAGAAGTCGTCGTGGCCACGCTTCAACTCAACATCCTCATGCTCAGGATGATGTAGTCCCGAGGATTCAGGCCCATGTTCCCCAAGCTCCGGCACCTCTGACCGCCTGAGGAGGGCGGAAAACATACAACTGGGGACCGGTCATCACCCTTGTCACCGAGGAGGAGCTACGGTACCTAGTAACAGAGATAAATTACGACCACGCACATACACCTATTCTTTCCTACAAGTCATGCCATCCATACATGGCGACACCATACAAGCCGGTGCACACCCCCGCCGAGCTCCATCAAGCCAGTCGCTCACACATGACATCATTTAACGGGTAGACACCTCTCCCTGCCTAGGGTCGTGATGCCCACCAACCTGGCATGGTGGCGACCATGTGCCTATAGGACCAGCTCCTAGCTGATGCTCCTGATGCCTACCATCCCACTATGGTGGAGATCAACAAAGCCCGCCACCCAGATGTAGCAGCAATTCACAGGTGGGAACATCTCCCTGCCAAAAAAGGCCACCAACTCGATACGGTGGGAAACCGATATATGCAGGGCCATCTCCCTGTGGATGGAAGTAAAGTCCGTCATCCTGATGTGGCGGAAAAAGGAGAGATAAACCGGCGCATCCCAGTACAGGGGCAGATTCGTTCACCTGCCCTGACACAGGATAATTTTCAGTACCCACCGACAACCGGAGGACCAGAGCAGGATATTCCAACTCCGATACCGAAATGGGCCTTCATACTCGTTCCATCCAAAGATTCCTCTCTGCATATCCTGGAAATGATGGAGGAGCAGGTATCGATCCCAGATCATATCTTGCAGACTTGCCAGAATGTAATTACATCAGTGGAAACAGCAAGGATTCGGGCATGTGACCTCGTCTTTCCAATTGAGGTGACTCATCCAAGAGACAAGATAGATTCCTCTGAGAAGATCTTCATCCCTACTTCCCCCCAGGAGGGTCACCTGCTCTATTCCGCGACGCAAGGGAAGCCAGATTGAACAGCTTCACTCGTTCCAACTGGGGGACACCCGTCCATCATGGTGGATGCTCCAGAGCAGGAATATATCCCTGCTAAATGTCAAGATATTCGTTGGAATATCCCGAAAGTATCATGGGACAAAATTAGATAGGGACCCAAAGGTGAAGGCCATTGTCAACAACAAATGGTCCCCGCTGCATGCAAGAAAGTTCCCTGAATGCACCAAAGTCTTCAGGAAAATAAAAAGGGAGTTCATGACTCCGCTCTGCTGGAAGATGGGGTTCCCAACGCCGCTAAGAAAATATCAAAGGCTCAGAACCCTGCCCTCCCATTACCATGTTATGGGAGTGGCAGTAGCAGTTGCAAAGGTCCTCCCCGCAATCTCACTACCAGCAGCTTTGAAGGTCCTCCCCATAGAACCCATGGGGGCCTCCCCCGCAGGCATATAATGATCGATCATGAGATATACTCTTTTGATTCGAGTCACGGAATCCCTCCATGTGGCCATAAGATCGAGAAAAAAGAAGGTCCTCCACTTGCTGTGGTCCACCTGAAGGTCCTCCCTGGGGTATACGCTTCAAACACTCTCTATGTAGTGGGACCACAGATTATGTTAGTAGTCCTCGCTATCATAATCTCAACTACGGAGGCCCTCCCCGTAGTGACATCTCATCACGACAAGAAGGCCCTCCCCTTGTCGTGGCCTGCCCTGAAGGTCCTCCCCAGGGGTTATGTTGCAACGATACTCCATGCAGCTGAACATCAGATCACGGTGGTAGTCCTCTTCACCCTGATAATGGAGTCCCTCCCGATAGAGACATCAAGTAATGAGAAGGTCCTACCCTCATTGTGGAAGATTCTGAAGTCCCTCCCCATGGTGTTCCCCACAGATATTCTTCTTGCGGCAGCTGTAATGGCAGTCCTTGCCATTACTGTAGTTGTGATAGTAGTCCTCACCACCGCGGCCGCCATTGTGAAGGTCCTCCCTGCAGTGGCCCCATCAACAAGAAGGTCCTCCCCAGGATGCACACCGAACGTTAAACAATGATGGTCATCCTCACCATGATGGCAGTTGTTGCGAAGGCCCTCCCCGTAACAATGCTACACAGACAGAAGGTCCTCCCCTTGCAACGACACGCCCTGGAGGTCCACCCTAGGGTATGCACTGAAAAAGTCCTTTTTGTAGTGAGGATTCAAGATGTGATGGTAGTCCTTGCCATTGTAGCCTCCATCACAAAGGTCCTCCACGCAATGGAATTTCATATCGATAGTAAGGTCCTACCACTACCAAATCATGAATAGAAAACCCCTCCTATGCCGAGGCTCTCAGAAGGATGGGATAAAGCATGTCAGATTCCTAGTTAGTTTCCAACGACATCCTTCTTCAATCGTGAGATGTTCTGGGTCCACGTTCATCTTTTGAACCACCTTGGAATCGCCCACATAATGATTTAATACCCACCTGTCCCACTACCTCCGACCACACTAGCAGTGAGCATCTCAGTTGGGCCGACCAGCTAGAGTAGTCACTAGTGGAGGAGTATGATGACATGTTGTGCCTGAGGGAATGACTGGCTTGGGATGATTTACTAGTAATGTTTTGGACCACATCTACCTCTCATATCTACATACCCAGAGAGTTATCGGAAGAATGCGTGCATGGAATCCGTCATAATATATGGACAACCCTACGCTGGCTGAAATCAAGCTTCCTACCCTACGATGGGTATATAGACAATGTCAAGACAATAGGAGACCTCCTGCGTCACATCGACCTAGAAGCTCTTCCGTTGGCCTGGAAACGGTTACCCGAGAAGTGTAAAGGAAACATGGAGATAGCCTACCTCTGTGCACACCACCAGCTGTGCCGCCTCATCGGTAACGCCCCGAAAGGAGTCCATATCAGGGGATACGGAGAACATGGAGCTCTGCATTTCACTATGCTCCCCACCCAGAACAACCCATTCGGCATAGTGTCTTGCAACGTCATCACGTCAAGATGGAAATCTAGTGGTATCTCTACTCAAGAATGGCAACACATCCAACAGAGCTGGGCCTTGAGTAAATCCCAGAAGCATCTAGCCCGACGGGAACAAGCTATTCAAGAACTCTTGAAGAAGGCCACCAAGAGCATACAACAGGTCTCTATCGTAAGAGAGGCCAATTAGAGATCTTTTCTTGCCTCCCTAGAAGGGATAGATTCATAGAAGAAATCAGCACCAAACCTAGTTCACCCCCGAATGGGGGCACACAAGATCAGGCTTGTAGCAATAGTAGCAACCACTACCGTAGTCCAGGGTCAATCCCAGCCTGCAGGGATGGGGGTATTTTTAACATAAAATTCCCCCCTAAGACTAATAAAAATGAGAAGATACTCAATGTCCAAGGAATGGAGCCAACCCCACCCCTCAGGGTGTGTGAATTATTAGCCCTCAAGAAATCCTCCCCCACGAGAGTCAATATTCTCTCATATAGGGAGGACATCCATAAGAGGTGGTTCTCATCCTATCACATTATTTGAATCATAATCCCCTCTGAGAGGAAGGCACACCGTAAGGTCGCATCAAAGAACTCTCCGCGTCACCCTTCCTCAAGAAGTCTGAAGGTAATCCCAGGTCATGAAAGGGAAGGACAGTAAAAGACGTGGGAGATCCTCTTCCTATTTGGAAGATGACATCTTCTCAACTCTGTGATATGCATCTATCAACGTCATAGAGGTTAACCTAATGGGTGACACCAGGTATGATGCAAATCAGGATGGATTGGTAGACGATAGTTTTGGTCAGACTTTAACTCACAATGAACCACCAGGTGTGCACACCTGGAACCAGAGGGCCGCCCTAAATATGGACGCCCCTTCAGCTAACCCCCCTCTGCTTACCCTTCTAGCTTCCAACAAGGATAAGAACAAAGGACTAGTTACCGTTAATCTGTCACCTACTCTCGACAAAAACCAGCCACTCACGCTCGAAGAGAGGTTCACTCAACAGGAAGAGGAAATGAAGGAATTGAGGCGGCTTAACGCTGAGCTACTTCAGAGGAACCGTCTTATTGAAAACAAGTCCCAAGATGAGCCACATCCTGCACTCCTGGTAAGTGCACCTCAAATACTCTGGCTTACCCTGCCCAATGAGGTGCATGGTCCGTCGAACTACCTAAATGTTGATCCATATGAATACCAAGACTCCCTCCACTTAGGAAGCAATCGGAGTGATTACGCTTGAACCCTCTGAAGGTGTCACAAACAACATATTCACCACAGGTGCCAACCGAGATGGATCCTCAAGCAATGCCTTGGGCTACACCTGCTTAGTACTGGGCCCAACATGATGTAAATCAGGGTCTCACCAACACCAACAAGGCACTAATGGCTCGATTAGTAGAAATGGAAGGTCTACGCGCTCTGATAAAGCTACAGAGGAAACCCTACCTGGATTGGGTGAGAAACACACCACCTCCACCCAATTTTCGGAGCCCTGTATTCCCTATCTTCAATGGATCAGGCGATCTGGAACAACATTTGATGCACTACGCATCATATTGCGATCCTATGATGGGAACTATGTAACAAAAAGAATCAGAGAAACTCAGATGATTCATGCAGACATTGCAAGGATCCGCCTTCGTCTGGTATATGAGTCTACCAACCCAGTTAATAAAAATCTGGGAAGACTTTCGGTAGCATTTCTTGTTACACATCAGCTCGAAATTTCCCAAAACAACGGTCAGCGACCTCCTGAACTGCAAGCAGAGGGATAATGAGAGGGTCTCAAATTTCATCACTAGATGGAAAGGTATGACCTACTCTCTAAACAGTCCAATGCCTCAAGATGAGTTGCTTGCTATATGCATCCAAAATCTTCAAGATGAGCTGCAGACACCACTCATACCAGTGGAGTGCACCACTGGCTTTTTCCATCTCTCGGCCATTCCATAGAGAATTGAGGACTCCCTGCAGCGGACCAATTTGATGTCCCGAATAGCATCGTAGGCTCCAACAAAGAGAGCAACCAGAGCTGAAGTGTCCTCTATCATTCTCAAGCCATCCCCTGATGTTGCACAACCAACATTATCATCCTCATAACCCTCCACAATTCGGTCATCATGGCGTAATCAAAGGAGGATACAAGAACAATAGGAGTAGTCCGTGATGAGGCCAAAGTTATCCCCGACACTGTCAGATTTCATGCCCTCGAACTTGGGGCCAAGGGCACCGACCCACCAAATGACACCATCATGGACAACCGACCAGGATTTCTTGTCAGAAGATGAGGATCCGATATTTGGTTGCATCAACGTCATCAATCTCATGTAATTTCCCCCTGATGAAGGGTACGGTTATGAACTCGAGTTTCAGACATAAGGGTCCGGGAGGAGGAATCACAGAGGCAAGGGATACCAGTGGAGACACAGTCATGGCCGAAACCAAACCTATGTTTGGAACCTATCCCGAACCATTAATATCATGGAATCCCATGGGAGATCCCTTCAACGAACTCAGCTGGAGAAAGAAAATCTCTCCACATCTGCAAGCGGCCACCCTGGCCCTGTTATTCTGCAATACCCATCAGAGGAGGAATAAGTGACTAGCTGCCTAGTGCACACAAACTGATCGGCGCTGAAAGGTCCCCAGAACGTGGGAAGATTGTCGACATCCGACACCACGACAGGTCCCTCCTCGTCACATAATCCAACTCCCAAGCCACCTGCTAAAACTATCCCTCCAGTGGGGAAGCGTTAGCCGCTGGAGAAAAAATACGATATCCTCAAGCAGTTAGCATCAGTACCAGCCAAACTGACCATCCTAGATGCCCTAAATCTATCATCCAACTTCAGGGAGGAACTTATTGAAGCCTTGATCCACCCCCAGGAGTTTCAAGCAGAGGTTTCTACCTCCGAGGTTTAACAGATGGAGACTGGCCCGGCTGAATTCAATGTAGTGATTTCCTTCACCGAACTATATAGAGATGCCATCATGCAACGACACATCAAACCACTGAATGTGTCTGCCACACAAGATGATGTGGACATCCACAAATTCTTTATTGACAATAGCTCTAGAGCTAACCTCCTTCCCCTATGGCCACTCCATAAGTTGGGCTATAATGAGGGTGATTTAATACCCTTGGCCACCACTCTGCTAGGTTACGACAAGAGTGAGTAGATTCTGATGGTACAAATAAAGCTAAAGAACCATTTTGGCGACCTTGTGGCCTACTCGGAATTCCTTGTGTTCCGACAGAGCACAACATTCAATGCCCTACTGGGAAGGTCATGACTCCATAAGCACATGGTTGTTCCTTCATCCGACCACTAGTTTATTATGTTTTGTGTCAATGGTAAAAGCGGGTCATTGTATGCTAACAAGGCCCCTTTCGAGCTCTCTTAATCACACTTCATTGACACCGGGTTTTATGAGAAAAAGTGGAAGAAAACATTGGCTGATGGTGTTGATTGGATCCCCACTCCAAATAATCTTGAAGTGGTTTCTAAAGACCCCCTCAGGAAGCTTGGAAGAGACTACGTACTGCCCATTAACCATATTGAGAGCAGGGGTTCAAGTCCTGACACACACTCAACTGTCTTCATGACTTCATCCACGACGGTTGATAATGATGATGCAGGAACGTCCTCCAACCCTCGACCTGTGGATGAATACTCAAGCAGGGATTCCCACAATTACTCTCCCTCAAACCCTCTAAGGCTTGGACCGAAAACTCTCTCCCCTTTGGATCAAGAAGATGAGGATTTAGAGAAGAAGAGGAGGAAGATATCTGGGATGCACCTCCCGCATTTGAGGATGGTATCTCCACCATGGTGGATGAGCTCAGCGAAATAAACCTGGGTACCAAGGAACTTCTGAGGCCTACTCTCATTAGTGAATCCATTTCCCCCGTGGAGCACGAGGTATATTCCTCTTTCTTGATGAAAAATCGGGATGTTTTTTCTTGGAATTACACAGAAATGTCGGGAGTCGATCCCGAAGTCAGACCCATACAGAGGAGATCCATGAAGTTTTTTCTATCCCTGAGCCATATGCTCCTACCACCGGTTGGATGAACCCCATTGCAACCAACCTTCAACGGGGATAAATTCCAATAGACAGGGCTAAAAGAGAGAAAATACGGAGAAGGGCAATCAACATGGTATTATAAGGCGGTACATGTCAGCAAGAATTCCTCTACAAATGTGGCCTCGACGGAGTCATCCTCAGATGCATTAATGGAGAAGAAACCGCCTAATTCATGATTGAAGTGCATGCAAGAGTATGTGGATCACATCAACCAGGCACCAATCTTTCCCATCAGGTTTAGAGGCTCGGGTACTATTGGCCCACAGTGGCACGAGATTGAGAGCGATTTACGGTGAAATTCCACTCATGCCAGATTCATGCCAACATGATACACCAACCCCCGGAGTTACTTCATCATGCCAAGTACTCATGGCCATTTTCCGTCTGGGGAATGGATGTTGTGGGAAAATATCCCCCCTACCACAACCAAACAGTTCATGTATATCCTCACAAAAACTGCCTTATTTAAAAAATGGGCAGAAGTTGTACCTCTTAAGGAATTCGGGGCAATATACATTGTCAGCTTTGTGAAAACCAATATCAAAACTAGATTTGGTGTCCCTCATAACATACTGACGGATAAAGATACCAACTTATGCTTTGCTGGTTTGGAGAAACTATACCAAGAGTATGGTATCAAGGCTAACCAATCATCCCACTACCTTGCGGTGGCCAACGGACAGATATAGGCTTTCAAAAAGACCCTATCCAACATTCTCTAAAAAATTGTGTACAAAGACAAAAATTCATGGCTGGATAAACACCTCCATGCATTGTGGGATTATCTAACCACAATCTGCACTGCCACTTGGGCTACCCTGTACTCATTGGTGTACGACACAGAGGTTGTCCTGCCCATTGATCTCCAACTTCCCTCACTATGTGTTTCCATCTATGATCAATTATCCGATGATGAGAAATCAGAAAAGGGGATGGGTGAATTGGAATAGCTGGATGAGAAGCGGCTGCACACTTTTCACCATCTCGAAGTCCACCTGAATTAGATTGCACGAGCCTTCAATAAAAAGGTCCGTCTCCAGTCTTTCTTGGAAGGAGAATTGGTATTGGTCCTCAGGACCCCAAAGATACCAGGAAGGAAACCTCCAAAGCTGGAGCCCAAGTTGGAGGGACCATACGTTGTACAAAATATCTACTCTAATGGAGCATATACCCTGATCTCCATGGAAGGGCAATTAACAATGGCTCCTACCAATGCGAGATTCCTGAAGGAGTATTTGTCATAAAGTCCAAGTGTATACTTAATCCTTACCGCATGGCGTTAAACTGCACGAATGATAGGATATAAGAATCCTCCCTCCCCTCGTGTATGGACCCGACCTGCACGGGGTGTATTCTTCATCATAACTGCATGACGTTAAATTGCCAAGCACCCAACTATCCAAAGCATTTCCTCCTCACCGCACGACGTTAAACTGCACGGATAAGAAGTTTTAAAAATTCCCTCTCCCCCGTGTGTGTACTAGACCTAAATGGGTTGAACATCTATTAGAGAACCATGTATGGCTTGATTCCTTCCCTAATAGGATACGTAGCGATGCCAGGGTCCCCAATCCTGGCCCAACCCTTCCCAAAAAAAGGTTTAAAAAATTCCCTTTTCCCCCATGTACGGATGAGATCTGCATGGGTTGTATCCTTATTCCTTACCACATGACCTTAAACTGCATGTATTTCAGAGAATTACATACGGCTTGATTCCTTCCCTCATAGGATATGTAGCGACGCCATGGTTCCTCATCCTGGCCCAACCACTCCCGAATTAAAGTTAAAAATGCCCCTCCTCCCATGTATAGACCAGACCTACACGGGGTGTATTTTCTTTCAGAGAACTACGTATGGATTGATTCCTTCCCTCGCAGGATACGTAGCGACGTCAGGGTTCCTCGTCCTAGCCTAGCCACCTCTCAGATAAAAAAATGCCCCCTTCCCCCGTGTACGGACCAGACCTGCACGGTGTGTATTTGGCAAAGAACTATGTCTGGCTTGATTCTTGCCTTCGCAGGATATGTAGCAATTCTAGGATCCCATCCTGGCCCAAAAACTCCCAAATGAAATAAAATAAAAGTTAAACAATGTCCCCTTCCCCCGTGTATAGACCAGACCTGTACGGGGTGTAAATATTTCAGAGAACTACGTACAACTTGATTGATGCCCTTGCAGGATACGTAGTGATGCCAGGGTTCCTCATCCTGTCCAACCCCCCAACTAAAAGATAAAAATGCCTCCCCCCCGGGTACATACCAGACCGGCACAGGGTGTACTCCTCATCCTTAGTTCACGATGCTAAACTTCATGGATAGCAAGGTTTAAACATTCCCTTTTCCCCCCATGTATGGACAAGACTTGCACAGGGTGTGTTTTTCATCCTCACCACATGACGTTGAACTACATGTATTTCATCAAGAACTACATATGATTTATGGTGAAACGAGGTAGTAATAATCCTTGTGCATTTGGATACATCCTCCCCATACAGCAGACTCCACGGCCCGGATAATTAGGGATCTTCATAACCATTCATGGCCATCCGAAATGGAAAGTCATCGACCCGTGGACAAATTTTCATGACTATGAATACCATGCCCTCATCATCCCTACATATTGATATCCCCTAGCCCCCCTACCGAACGTAATATTTCCACAGGTGACACTCTTCCAAGCTCTGTATGCTTACCGGCCTCAGAGCCCCATAACATACCTCCTGATCGAGAAGATTATGGCGCAGTGGTTCACAAGTTCGTCCCCTTTTTACATCCAAAATTGCCAGGGTATCTCTACCTTGATAGCCTATGTTTTCGCTTGTGGTTCACATGACCACCTGCTTCTATGAACATCACTCCAGGACTAGGCTACTGTGACTCAATGGAAAATTATAGTGAAGATGTTTCTTGTATGCTCATAAACCATTATCCCCACACGCCGAACTCTGTACCATGAGCAATCCTGGATTTTCATAATCATTTATGGCCATCAGAAGTGGAAAGTTATCAACCCGGGGACACCTTTGTATGACTATGCATACCATGCCCTCAGTGGCTCTGCATATTGATAGCCCCTGGCCTATCTACCAATGGAAATATTTCCTTGTGCGGTACTCTTCATAACTCTAAAGGCTTACTAACCTTAGAGCCCCCAAACCACATCTCCTGATCCGGGAAACCTCAGAGTGTAGTTTACAACCTTCGTCCCCCCACCCTATTCCAAGTATATCAGAGCATGTTTACCCAGTTGTCCATCGAGTGACTGTAGCAATAGTAACCCAGTGGTCTGAGCTCTATGACCGGTAAACTAGGAGTACTTCATCCTTACCATACGATGTTAAACTGCATTGAGTGAAAGTACACCCATGCGCATAGAATAAATCGGCACGAGGAGCTCTCTAAGCATTAACAACAACCAAGGCCGAGTATGCCCAACATGTCCAGACATTTGCTTCCCAAATGATAGACTTCGTGGCCCGGATAATTGCAGATCCTCATAACCAATCACGGCCATCGTAAGTGGAATGTTATCCACCCATGGAAACCTTTGCGTGACTATGCATACCATTCCCACATCGGCTCTGCATATTGATAGCCTGTGGCCCATCAGCCAAAGTCTAGATTTCCACATGTGACACTCTTCCAAGCTCTGTATGCTTACTGGCCTCAAAAGCCCAATATCATTTCTCATGATCCAAGAATCCCTAGAAACAATATTTACACCAATAAACCCCTCTCCACGTCTGGGAATTCTGAGATGTTTGAGCCCAGTTACATTCAGATGAAGAGTGTCCTTTTCCACTATGTCCTTACCGCATGACGTTAAACTGCACAGAACATCTTGGATGCTTGGCATAAAAGTACAAAGACCAAGAATTAAACGTCTTGGGAAATGCCTTCAACTACATGAATTTTCACTGGTTTAAAAATGAACCCGTCCTCGCTGCATGATGTAAAACTGTACAACTTCTTTTAAAAATGCTCCCCATCCTTACCATACGATGTTAAAATGCACGAAAGTCATCCTCACCACACGCCATTAATCTTCATAGACCCCCCTTTCCTTTCATGTCGGTTCACCTCCATCCACACCGCATGTCGTTAAACTGCATGGAGTCCTTCCTTACCGCATAGCGTTAAACTGCATAGGATTGTTCGAGACCCACCCAAGATATACGGCGAAAGGGGAAAGGAATATTCCTAGCGCATTTGGATGCATCCAATTCATACACCAGACTCCACGACCCGGATAATTGCGGACCTCCATAGCCACTCGTGGACATCGGAGGTGGAAGGCCATCGATCTGTGGACACCATTGTATGACTATGCATACCATTCCCTCAGCAGCTCTACATAATGATAGCCCCTGGCTCGTCCATCAAAGGCAATATTTCCCCAGGCGATAATCTTCCTATCTCTATATGCTCACCGGCCCCAGTTCCCCATGTCATATCTCCTGATCTAAAAATTTATGGAGCAGTGGTTTACAAGTTCATTCCTCACCTGAATCCAAGTGTTTCCAGGGCACCCCCTGCCCAATGATCCAATGTATCCAACTTCGGTTCACACGGAAATTTTCATTTATAAGCATCAAACCATAATTGGGCTACTCTGACTCAGCGGGAAACTATCGTAAAGATGTTCCTTTTGTGCTCGGGACACCATTATCCCCATGTTCCTAACGTTGTGCTATGAGAAATCCCGGATTTTCATAATCATTCATGGACATCGTGATTGGAATGTTATCGACCCGTTGACACCATTGTACGACTATGCATGTCATGCCCTCTGTGGCTCTTCATAATGATAGTCACTGGCTTGTATATCAAAGGCAAGATTTCCTTACGTGATACTCTTCCCAGCCCCGTACGTTTACCGATATTAGAGTCCCTGTATCATATTTTTTAATCCAGGAGACCCCAGAGTTACAGTTTACACCTTCATTCTGACACACTTGTTCAGAGCATGCCAGAGTATCCTAACTCAATTGCCCTCCGAGTGATTGAAGTAATAGTCTCCCAATGGCCCGAGCTTTATGAATGTTAAACTCAGAGCAATTCTCCCTTACCGCATGACGTTAAACTGCACTGATTGTAAAAATGTCCCTCATCCTTACCGCATGATGTTAAAATGCACGGACTCCGTCTATACCACATGATGTAAAACTGCACGGTCATACTCTTCATGAGTCCAGACAGGGATAGGGGTCCCCCCCCTCAGTGTAAGGGCCAGACCTGCACAAAGTACTGCCTCACATCAGTGTGGGGAGGGATGACTTTACCCTTTCCCAGAAATTTAGCTGGGGCGTTTCTCCCATGTCCATGCATCCTCTTTTCATAAACCATACTCTGCACCCAGAAGGATTCAATCCCTTGTAAGCCACCCCTGGTGGTCCTGAATCTCAACATCCCTGAAGTTTCTTGGCTATCCGAATAATACAACCATTGACCTAAGGACACCTTTGCATGTCTATGCATACCATTACCTCAGTGGATCTGCATATTGATCGCCCCTAGCCCGTCTTCCAAAGACATGATTTCTTTAGGAAATGCCACTCTCCATATGCTTGCTAGCCTTTGAGCCCCCATATATATTTGGAAACCTTCTGAGATGCAGTTTACTATCCACTTTCACCAACCTTCCTGAATATGGTGGAACGTCTCTGAAAAGATTACCGACGAACAAGAGAATCTGTTCCATTCTAGATGACATCCAAGATACATGACATTAAACTACGCCAAGCCCCAATCATCCTTTACGGTAGATAAATGCGTAGGACAGGAACTTTGCTTCCACACTCTTGATTGATTCAGATGTTCTCAAATCCTTTCAAACCTCACATACCCTTTTCAAGCCACCCTCGCTGGTTTTCATAATCATCTGTGCCGCCCATGGTGTTTTCCATATGCTGGACTTTCATGATTTCCTACGACCATTAGAAATGGAGAGTCATTGACTTAAGGAATCCTTTTCCTAACTATGCATACCATTCCCTCAGCGGCTCTGCATATTGATCGCCCCAACCCTATCTACCAAAGGCAATATTTACTTAGGCGATGCTCCTCCCACCTCTACACATTGATACGACTCCCATTCCTTAGGACCTGCCATGTGTGTCGTTCAAATCTAAACATGCTTCCTCCACATGAAACTAATGGATATTGACACATATTTTAATCAACCAAACCCCATTGGGTCCCTTGCCCCACCATACTTGGTCAATGCTATTCGACCTAAAACATCAGTAATGATAGTCTGGATGGTAGGACTTTAAACCGCCCAAGAAAAGAGGCACAAAGCTTGTTAGGCCGAAATCCCGAAAAGGGCGACCTATGAAAAAGTTAGGCCATTCCCGCTGGGCCCACAATAAATGGTCCCAAGAAAAAATAAGTGCATTAAAAGTTGAGACAAGAAGTTTTTTGGGTTTTCTACAAAACCCTAGTAATATTCAAACTATGCTCACTAGACCCCATGGACCAGGAAAAATTTAGAGTTTGTTTTCCTGAGTTATGAATTATTCTGATTTAGTGATTTGTTATTTATACAACAATTGTTCTAGTAACAATCAAATTTTATAGCGACAAGAGATTGGCAGAGATTGTATTCTTTTCAAACAAAAAGGGAGGACGTCCACAATCTGGGGTATCTCCATCACAAAAAAAGAGGGGTATGTAATGAAGAGAGTAAAACAATGGCTCTGATAGTCATAAAGAATCTTGACTCACTCTCTCCACTGGATCGGCGACCGTGCGGCGGAGGTCGTTGCATGTCTGCTCCAACACGACCTTCTCCCTGGCCTCAACCTCGGCCACTGAACAAGTATTCTCCAATGTTGTTTGGAGATCGTTGATCATTTTTCTGGTGGATTCAAGGCGACCAGTAATAGTTGATAATAGATCCCTCATCATTAATGCCAATTATTCACATTCGTGCGACTCAGAAGATATGACAACCGCCTGATCAAGCGAGCTCGCCTCCTGTGCTATCAGTTGATGGAGCTTTGTCATGGATCCCTCCAAGGATCGGGTCCCGCAATCAGAGGAAGCGGCATGATCACGTTTTCACTCACTAGTAGCAACTTCCTCATGGGAAATGACAACCTGGCAGGTCAGAAAATGAAACTGCCAATCATCAAAGCCACCCAACCCCAAACCCAGGATGAGTTGTTGAAGCGCATTAGTTTTAGCTTCCATTTCGGCCAAGGGAGTTTCGGTGTCAATCTCAAGAATCTGGGCCTAGGTCCACCTGCGTACTTCGTAGTGATCCGCCATGACATGAGGATCTTTTGTATCCTCACTAGACGTCACGAGAGTGAAGTCTGTCATTGCGACCAGTGCAGGCATGTGCACGCTAGATGTTGGTTCCAAAGTTTGAAGACCTGAAGCTTCTAACCCCAGTTTGGGCCTGGGAGTCAAGTTTCTAAGATCAATATTGATCGGAAAAACATCATGAATTGTATCAATGGGACCTGAAGCCACAGGGTCATCCTCAGCCACATCCAAGAAGGTTGGGTCCATTTTATCTTCGGCTGCAGAGGGGATGGGAGGGGAAAATCTCTTGAGTCACTTTGACCGACGAGCCATCACTCCATCCTCTCTCTGAGCTAATGAGGAAGGTGCAGAAGAAATAGCAGCCGAAATGACTCTTGACTTTGGAACCTGCCGGAAAACCATCCCTAGGATCCCATTGGGGTAATGTTTTACCCACATCCTTGCGTACTCCAAGGATAGGCCGACAACTGCTCCCATATTAGAGAAGAGAATGCTTATGTTAGATGCCTCCCGCATTAAAATCAACCACCATTGACAGAGAGTGGCTGGGTTCATCCCTCGAGCCTGAGGAGGAGGATGGGAAACTTGAAGTTGCATACACCCAAACTGGTAGTAAAAAAATGCGGGGCATACAACTTGCACTGAGAAACATCGTCAATCCGTGTAGACAAGAACCCATCCCGTAGAAAAATCATGTAAGAACGTTCTTCAAGGATCCCCCTACAGTTTTCAACCACGAATCCAGAAGGGGTGGGGTGGGGATTGAAGGAAAACTGGGAGAAATCACTCAGAAGCTCAATGACTTCGTCAGAACTGAGGGGCTTTAGAAGAACCCAAGCTATATCAAGCAGGGTAGGCCACAGAGTAGGATGTGGGATGACTGTGTTATGATAATACTCATAACAGTGGTCGTGATTTTCTATCTAGCCATATAAGAACTGAAATGTCCCACTCAAGCGGTAGGGTGATCGGCCCTCCTGCATGTGACTCAGCAGTTGGTAAATACAAGCCAATGTGGGAATGACTTAGTTCACTGGGTAGCCCTCTCCCAACTCGACTTCCATCATCAAGGTACAATATCTGACGCCCGAGTTGATATCCCGAGAAGGGAATAACCACCTATTCAAACACATAGCAAACAAACCCACCAGCCAAAGCATAGGCAGAACACCAGGGCGCACCTCGTAACCCCATGAAAGGTAGTCACCCGCCTCTATAACCGCCTAGTAGGAACCTGGGGTGGTCCATGACTGTTGAGAAGGATGTGTCCCGGGGCACTTGATATTCGACACAAGACCAGTGGTGTTCAGAAATAACCCTCTCCAAGTGCTATAGGGAATAAGAGAGTGGGAACACAAGGCCTAACCCAGTGATTGCTCTGCCATAACCAGTAGATCCTTCGCCAATGAAGGCACTTGTTCGATGTGATCCCACGCACTAGGAGAGTACATGAACTTTTCATACATCACATAGATAATTGGGATCCCTCCCAATTTATATATGTCCCATAGAATAATGCCAACTTCAACATGGGAAAGGTGGAATGTATTAGTGCTTGAACACCAGCGACGGAGCAGGTCATGCAGGATCAGGGATGGTGGGTAAACAACAAACTGGCAGGCCCATACTACAGAGTACAAATTGACTACTTCCAGCGACTCAGGAGGTTCCCGACAATGATGATGGACCTAGAAGGCCCAGGTCCAGTCATCTGAGAATAGCCCGCCGGAACAATGATCCCACCTAGAAATCCACCCTGTGTTAGGATCCATTTGAGAAAGGTTGAAAATAGAAGGGTAATTCTTTAGGACAACTTCTTGAGAGATGTTTTCTGTGTACTAATCACTTTGGGTCAAGACATAGCCTCTTAAAATGAATGTATCATTCAGCTCAGGATCAGAGATCATCTCTCCCAATGAGGTAAGGATCTCCTGAAAAAACATTGGTAGCACTTCCAAGAAAGGAGATGGAAGACCCGATAAAGTAGGGGGGATAGGGACGTCATCCTGAAGACCGAAGCCGTAAAGAAGAATCCAATTTGATAATGGATAACCCAGGAGTTCAGGAGAGAGTAAGACTTTCAAGACACCATCATCAGGAATGATGGACTTACTAGGGTCCTCTTTGATGTTTTCCACTCTGCGAATCAAGGCTATACGTCTCCCTGAACCAATTGGGAGAGGCCCAGCAGCGGGCCTAGTCACAGGATGAGGATGGACAATATTTTTCTTCTCCCTGTGACATTGAAATCATGCAAATTTTTAGTCCAAAATAATAAAACATGGACACAATACCAAGTATATTTAATGGATTCCATCCAAGCCTCATAATGAAATCCGCAAGGTGGCCCCCTAGGTTGGTTTGCAATGACAGCATCCTGCCAACCAGCCTTACACCGAATGTGTCTCCGAAACCCTATCCCATGGAGCGTTGGACAGAAAACTGCAAACAAGGCTACCTCGTAGAACCTCAGCTCCGAGCATTAAGTTTTTAAGTTCGAACTTCATGTATTTTTAAATGTTTGTATCATTCTGGTATGTAGACCATTTAAAACCGCGAAGCGAGTTCCTATATAGCCCGTCATGAATTACTTTTTATTTAATTAAAAGTATTGGTTTGTGGTTGAGAGATTGGTCCGCGATAGAAGGTGACCGAAAAGGAGGAATGGTTCGCTGAAGTGGTAGCTAGTTCGCGGATGAAGTGTCCCATGATGGAACAAGCACGCACAGACAGAAACGCAAGAATCTCTGGTTTCGTAAAGAATCTGGTAAAGGAAAAATGAAGCCCCCCCCCGTATTTATAGGCGTGGTCCCCCACCCGGTCCACTCCCCTACTGCAAACCATCCAATTTTCAGGAACACTCTACATCAGAATAGCCTCCTCTTCATTCTGATCTGACCCCATTCTGATGGGGGGCATCTGTAGGTTCCTAAAAAATCTACAAATGAAGGTAATAATCCCCGTCATTCAAGAGAAGATTTTTACCCAATTCCCTTCAACGTATTGGGAAAAGGAAGGAGGCCAATACTCAAAATTGGAAATGGACCAAACGGTCCACGAACTAGCCCGAGTGTTACGCGGCCAGATTAGTGAACTGTTCCCCTCTGCGGACTAGCCTCATTCGCGAGATGGAGGCAGAGATCCTTTGCAGGTGCGAAGCAGGACAGGCGCCGAGTCGGTCCACCATCACGAACCGCCCCTGCCGTGAATCGTGTTGACTGGCTCAATCCATATCCACTGTCATTTGTGGAATGGAGGTGTAACCCTCTGCGACCGAGAAGCACTCTCTGAGCACGTTTGGTTCGCGGGGGGAGATCGTTTGGTTCGTGGGGGAGATGCTCTCAATGCCCCCCATGAGTTTCGGATTGACCGAGTCATCCGTGAACCGGGATTTCAGTCATGGGCCTCCGCCAAATGTTCCACATGACCATATATACATCATTTCCCCCACTCTTTAAAAGGAGATTGAGGGGAAGAGAAAAAAGGAGATGGAAAAGAGATTAATTAGGTTCGGGTGGAAGGATTACGAAGGAAGGCTTAGGATTTCGGATGTTTCAGTTCGTGAACAAGAGCAGGTATGAACCTGGGAATGAACTAATAAGGAACCAAAAATGCATAAATTGGTGAACAATGAACCTAAAATAACAAAGAAGAGAAAACTGCGAACCATGGTCCCTCCATGGATGCATTCCCCATGGACCAGGGAATTTATGCCTCTTTTTTGATCCGCCGCACCACGTAGCACCCTCCTATGCGGGAAAAGCCCCAATCGATGAGCCTCCAGACGGGGCCGCCCTTGGCCACCACTGCCCACATGGAACCCTCCGTGGACCACCTTAGTTCATGGATCAAACCAGAAGTTGTGAACCACCTTGGTTCGTAGAATGACCATCATTCCATGGACCACGCTGGTTCGCAGACAGCTTTTCCTCCAACCACGTAGCACTTCCCTACGTGAAGGGCGTCACCACCCATACCCCTGTTTGGCCCACCAAATTCTTCAGAGTTCCCATTCCCCGAGCCACATAAAATATTTCTGATCTGGCCTGATCCTCTGAGACTCCCTCACTGGCCTACTCATCGGCCTCGAGCCTAGGCCTCCACTAGAGCCACCGGATCCGTGTGGTGTAACCCTCAGGAGAATCAGCGTGCCATTTTGAGTTCACATACACATGGTAAGAAGGGGAGAAGGGGTTGCCCCGACCCTTGAGCAGATTCCTGAAGCATTCATGGGTTCACATTCCCATGGTAATGTGGAGTCTGAGCTCGGGAGTCCCCTTTCTGAACCTACACTTGTTGGGGCTAGGGTTCTTCTCCCTTCTCCAGAGGGTAGTAAAATACAAATCAGAAGGAAGCCCCCATACACTTCGGTACTTCCCCCAGGAATAAGAGAGGTGACGGGCATATGAGCACCTCTTTCCCTCTCCTGCTGCGCTTTGTCTCCATGGGAGTCCATCCCGGAGTGAGCCTCAACTTTATGGGCCGCCCTCATGCGTAAGCCCCACTCCACTTCTCATATATGCACCTTTCGTGACGTGATCCTATGGACCCTGCTGCCTATTGTTTCT
The DNA here is from genome assembly GCA_963277665.1 of Viscum album. Classification (NCBI taxonomy): domain Eukaryota; kingdom Viridiplantae; phylum Streptophyta; class Magnoliopsida; order Santalales; family Viscaceae; genus Viscum; species Viscum album. Next base: position 1,539,577,342 of record OY728161.1, on the reverse strand, counting down.
CAAACCGACCATGAATCACGTGGGCTTAGAGTAAGCATCGACCATGATATCCTCTTATGGTTCCGCTCAGAGTGTGAGCCCCAATCCATCACTCTGTGCTGCCTCACAGTGTAATTCCCAAGACAGTGAAAACTATGAGGACTTTAATTCCCTACCAGAGGGATACGTAGAAAGCCTCCATGAGGTTCAAGCCCAATCACCAACGGACCCTCTGGTCCACCTTCACGTTGGTTCTCTGACTCTCCCGTTCGAACTACATGTACTTTGATCCCTATCTCCTAGGCAGGGTATATAGGAAGCCTCTATGGGGTTCAACCCCAACAACCGATCGATCAGACTATCTTCACATCGGTTCACCACACCACTCATAGTCCCACATCAATGAGTCCCGACTCCTTGGGGTCATTAATCCAATGAGGGATGGTAACCCTTGAGAATAAATGATTCTGAACCCTTGCATTCAGCTGACCATTGCCAACTAGGAGAAATACGTGGATACTATGCTTGGGTATAATCCAAAGATTTGTGAACATATGAATACGTCTTAAATCTATAAGAGAGTCCTGGAATAGGCAATAATTCCCCCTAAAAGGGTGCGATGATCCCGACTTCCCATCCTCTCGACCAATTTGAGTTCTTATATGTCGCTGGACAGACCCCCGGCAAATGCCTGCCTTTGGAAAGTAGGTCCACGTGTCATCAGATACGGAACCGTTGGATGTATCGAGACCAACTCCAAAACAATGTCATTCCATTATCAAAATAAAATATTATTATATGATATATAATGGATTTATTACACCATAATTATTGAATACTATTTTATTTAGGTGGAAAAAGAAATAAAATTAAAATTCTCATTTAGGCATTATACTTCTACAATATATAACCTCTTTCGATTAGCATAAATGACTCTATTTGATGAATTTATGATAAAAACTAGGGATCTAGTTTATTTGGAGGTAAGTTAGTGTTAAATTTCATAACATATTGTCCCATCCATGGTCTTTAATTCTTTCAATAGAAGAGGATAGGGGGTGACCATTTACAAGTGGAGGAGAGAAAACACTTCAAATTGTCAAAATAAATTGCTTTACCCATGTTTTTAAAATATAAATGTGCTCCAAAATATTGAATTATATAGATTTAAATAATATAAGGATGATATATGTCTATTAATTTAATTTTATAATTTTTTTAGTTCATTTTTACACTTACATTTTTAGTTTCACCCTATGATATTTTTTTAAAATAACCATGATAATATATGTTTACAGTTTTTACAATTCATTTTGAATAAAAATTATATTTTTAATATTATATAATATAAATTATTATGATTCAAATTGAGGAATCAATTTTTCAAATTTCAATTCTTATTAGTTGAATAATTTATTTAAAAAGAAAACCCACGCACATGATGAAGAAGAGCGTTTTCAAGAAATGTATTTTCCAAGAAAAGATGATTTTATATTATATATATGAAAAGTATTAATAAATATATTAATTTAAATTAATATTTTATTACATATTATGTATAAATATAAATTAAATAATTACTCATTATTGAATATTTTGATTAATTGAGATATATAAACATTATGCACATTAAAATTGTTTTCAGAAACATCTCGTTTTAAACCCAAATATAAACTTATACAAATATTTAGTGAAAATTGATAAAAATGTAACTAATTATATTAATTAGAAATATTTTAAACTTATTATAATTTAAATATTATTAAAAAATAATGGTAATTTTCAATTAAATAATTTCTTGAGAAAATGATAATTTTACAAAAAAATCAATATTTTTCACTATACAATAAAAACCCAATATTTTTGAAACATAAAAACTTTTCACCCGACATTAATTTTAATATGATGATTTAACAACTGAGTTTCATTTTATAAAATTAAATTTCAAATATATCATTAAATTATTAAGTAAATAAAACTACTATAAATCATTTTTTGAAATATTTTAAGAAATAAAAAATACTTTAATGAAAAATGATTAATTATTTACTATGAACATATAAATAAATTTATATTTTTTAGGATATATATATTTTTCTTAAATTATTTGATACTATTCAAAACTCCAATTTTTATGTATATTTTATAATCATTATATTTAAAATAATATTATTGCATGGTTCATTTTAACTAGGTATTCAAGTCCTTTATGCTATCTTAGATAGAATCATTTTCTAAAATCCTAGGTTGTTACAATATTACCTAATTTAGGTAGACAATTTCCATTGTTTTAAACATCTATCATATTTTAATAACCATGTGTCATTCTCAGGGTGTCTCCAAATGTTTCTATTATTATTTTTTAATATTTATACAATTTTCAGCTACGTGGTAGAATTCGATGAGTCATTTGTTTTTGGTGGGTTTTGTTCTTGTTGGTATAGATTGTTTTATTATTTTTTAAATAATTTGTTTTCGGAATTTTTTGGGAAAATTCAGTACATTTTCTCTATAGTATTGACATATATGTTTTGGAATCACACTGGAATAAGAAAATGTTTTTTACTCTCTTGGAGATGTATTGATGGTAGTGAGTGGGTCCTATAGACACATTATAAAGTTTTGTACCCCCCATATATACTAGGTTAATAGTTCCTCCATATAAAAATTTAGTTATCCACAAACTGGTGTGTTATCATCAGTGAGGCATAGGTATTCCTACTATAGATTCAAAATGTTGGTGAAAATGTATAAGTCTAGAAATAATGATTTTGGGACCATAGTAAAATCACGTGTCCTTTTATGTTTTTAATATGATCTTGATAATGTTAATATGTGAGGATTAAGAGAATTTATCTTTATGTTCTATTCTATACAACCCATTGTAGGGTCACATAAACCAAACCCTAGAAATCAAATTGTTATTCATTGTTACCTTGGGTATGTTGTCTAACAGATCTACCAAAGAAATTGTAATAAGAAAATTATTATTTTTCAATACGCAGAGTAATGTTAAAAGTTAAGGATTGGGGGGGAGGGAATCATATACCTAAGAGACAGTGTTGAAATTATTTCATTACCAATTTCCATGTGTTTGCAAACTAGAAATATGGGCATGAAATCTTTTGGTTTGGTACTCCCTCAGTCATTAAATCCATTATGAGGTGTGAGTTCCCCATATGCTGATAATGTTGTCACTCCCCTGAAAGTCAAGGCATATGAACCCAATATTAGGAACATAGTTTAGTAACACCGATGGAATTTGTGATATATATATGGAATATCTAACTCTTATATTTAAATGAGATAGGTGACCCCCACCTAATAATATAGGGAACATATCCTTTGCCTATGTGTTTAGTACTCAACCCATTGATATTTGTATCCACAATGATGTGTGGGTCCTTAATTATAGTTATTAATTCATTGTGATATTTTTAGATAAATATATTTTTACTATTTATAATAGAATAAAAAGTTGATATATAATCAATGAGTCATTAAAAAATTTAATTTTATAACTCCCAAGATATATGAGAGTTGGTTTTAGTGAAATGATAATATTTTGTAGATTTGATAAGATCATGATCATGGGATCTTTTAAACCCACTTACCCAAGGAATGATCAAAGGGTTCAGTGATTTGGTTTTCCTTCTACAATTGAGATGTTTTCTGACAATTTCATATCAACAGTTAGAAGATATTTTTATTATTCTCCCATTTGATTTAATAATTTGATTCTAAGGATCATTATATAATGGAAATGATGGATATATGGTGGATATTGTTTCTAATAATGATATTGGTAAACACTAGGATGCTAGTCTAGGGGTGGTTTCATCTAATATTGGCCTAGAAATGTAGGGGGATTCACCTTATCAGCATCAAGAAGGTGAGTTGAATTATCATCCTGCTTAAAAATCTTCTCATGAGGATGTTGAATATGTGATGTTGGGGGAAAATTATTAACAGCCTCATATTTTGGGATAGATATTCCTATAGTTATTTGCACATGATTTTTCAGGACATCTACACATACTGGTGGACTCATCCAACATTATGTTTAATAAAATTATTATTTTCATCTGTAGATATAGAATATCATAAATTATTTAATAATATATACTAAATGGGTTAATGAATCTAATGATGAAGTGGTTAATGAGAGAACTCCCCTAAAGGATTTAGTAAGTGGTTGTAATGCCTTATTTAAGGATCATATCATAAATTGAATGAATAGGGTGGTCGACTGATGGTTTCACACCAGCCCCTTCAAAGAGAAGGATGTAGAAGGACTATTCCAAAAACTACCGAATAAAATTTCTAAAAGCTATTCTTCTCTTGTTTAAAAAAATATCAATACAGAGATCAGTAGGAACTTTAATTGATGTATTTCTTCATATGAGTGTTAAACTGGTAATGATTTGGATTATTAAAATGATATATAATTTTATGACCTATTACTTTTTTATCTATTGGATGAGTCAAAGTCCTTTTTTAATGATATCTACCACTTCCTTGAATACTTTTATTTATCTTTTATAAATGATCAAAATCAATTTCTTCTTGCTGGACTACCCTAATATAGTTTCAAAACGATGATATAGTGTTTTAAAAGCTATGTGGATTATATATTCATGGTCATTATGTATTAATAGGTTTCTAGAGTTTTCATGGATCACATTTTCCAGGGGGATATTTTATTATTTTCATAAATACAAACATATTGATTTTCTATTCTTTATAATTTTTGTTGGATCTATTGGATTCTCTTTGCAATGCTCTCTTGATTTTTTTTGTTCATTTTCCTCTTCAATTTTTATGTGTCTAACATGGATTTTTTTACACAAAAATACATAATCATTTCTTAAACAAATTTTTTTTCTATAAATAAAATTTATAGTTTGGGGTAAAGTATCTAGAAATTTGTGTGGCTCCTTAATGTATGTTGATATCTATGTTCATTTTTTGAGCTGATACAATGAGTATTCTCTCAATTCTATAATTTATTATCCTATCTTTATTTTGGCATATTGGGATCATGTATTAATATTTATTCCAAACATAGCATTTTTGACTCCATTATGAGTAATCTATATTTATCAGATTTACTTTTTGTTATAGATGGAAACTTGAAATTTTAGTTATTATATTTACTTGGGTTGTGAAATTGTGTGGTTTTTCTTTCGGTTTAGTGGATAAGGAATCAGAAGATATTTTATTCTTTATTGGTGTTATTCACAAAACCATCCACAATTATTGTCATTCTTGGGGTTCAACACTTGACCTAAATACAAGACCATGTGATGGACCAATCAGTTAGGTTCCATTAGAATGTTATCAGAGTGGGATTTTACTCTTATGTTCAAGGATTAGAGATATGAATTATGCAACTTTTCATCCATGAAATCTAGCTCATTTATGTTTGTGGTATTTAACCACATTTTATATATTATAGATATAATCAATATGATGTGGTGGATAACACAATACTATTAAAGTATTTTGAAAATCCATATACAGTAATTTATATTTGATGTATTATTCTTATGGTATTGTTATATTAGATAATTATATTTATAGTGGTTATATAGTTCTTCTCTCAATTTTATGACATCCTAATAATAATTATGTCATGAGCAATGAGGATTTTTAAAACATTGTAGAAATGTGTCAATTGGAAGAAAATTAGACACCCTTTTTTTATAAAGTCAGTGTCGAGACAACTCATGTAAGTGTGATTTTTTAGGCATTGTTTAATTTCAATTTTAATAGATTGTATCACAGAAAATTATTCTTAGTATAAACGAAACACCAAAGAATGGATCATGGGGTACATAAGTGCTTATTATAGGCATGGGTATGGGCTTTCCATTATTGATCATCCCTCGATGACGTTTCACACCCTTGCATAATTTATGGAGATAAGTACACCATTATCCTTCATATACTACTAAGGTAATGGTTTATCAGTATTATCAATAAAGTTATGTACTCCCCTAATGATAGGTTTATTGGTAATCTATATGTTAGAGTAGATAATCCATTAATAATCAAGCTGGGGGTCTTCTATCATTAGGAGAAAGTAATCCCACATTAAATGGGGATTAATTCTTATATTAATAGAGGTAAGTTGTTTATAATCAAAAGTGGTGTGGTACCTCCATCATTATAATTAGGCACTCCCTCGACGGTTTGGGGAACAGTTATCCACTATTGGAATCTAGTACTCCCTTGTATGATTTTTATTTTCCTCCATAAGTTGAGAGTCCTCAAAGATAGGCCCGTGTTCAGTGGGTCCTTATTTGGAGATACATAATTATTATAATCTCATGGATAAGTTTAATATATGAGAGTGTGTTTTTTGGATTTTTTTAACCTATTAGGCTATGTAATATGAGAAATAGTCATTATTGTAATCTTGGAACTAATAATCTATGCCTTGTCTTCTTAGGACCAATTTGATAATTTCCTCTAATTATGAATGTATATTTCAATATCAACAATCTTATTTAGTGATATCCAGATAAATGATGGTCATTATAGTGGATATCACTCATCATTCAGTATTTATCTAACATCCGGTAATTATATTCTTTTCATGATCATAATCCTCTAAGTTGATTTAGGATAAGAATTCAGTAGTCTAGTGTTGAACATAGATTATTTATTTACATAAATGTTCATTTGTGGTGTTTGAAGTCTCTATAGACACATTTCATTTATTTTTATCCTTTTTTTATCAACCCACATAGTTACAATTGATTTTTTAATCCATAAATTGCATTCATGTATGGGATTTATTCCCTATTATATATTGTTTGATGAGAAAATTTTATCCAATTAATGAATTTTTTGTTTTGTATGAACAGTTTGTAAAATTATATTCAATTGATATTCATATAAGGGTACCCTAAAAGAAGATTTGATGTGTGGTTACCTTGGTATTAAATGGGTTTTTGTAAATATATGACAATCGTGGTAGTTTTCCTTTTCAAATATATGAAATTTCTACCTAACTAGTAGTGTAATGTGATATAGTTATTCATTTTGATTTCAATAAAATTGTGATGAGGAATGACTTTAGGTAGTGTTAGATATTTTTTATTAGAGTTCATACATATTACTGAATCTATGAGGCATGTACTTGATAAATATAAGGTGAATGGAGTGTATGATTTCTTAAGATAGTTTCATGGTCACTCCAGATATATAATCTAATATCCATGTATCCAAAGATAATATACCAAGTCTATCATAATGGTTTAGGACTATTTACAATATATAGATGCAGAAAAGGACACCAATTATCTAGTATAAAAATTCCAATTTTTATTAGAGTTTTTCAATTAAAACATATTTTCTTGATGAGGTGGATTTATTATCTAACTTACTCAACGAAGGATTTTGTGCATGGAGAAAATTACCTTGCGAAACTATCAATGAAATAGGATGAGAAAATGACCGTAGTTAGAGGAATAATCATGTTTCCATTGTCAATGATAGAGAAAAGCAAGAAATTTTAGGTTTGTCATTTCCCTTATATTATGAGTTGGTGGTGAAAATGTGTATGTGTTATACAAAAAAGATATGTAAGAAAGTAATATATCTATGAATATATATAGTCTTAATGATCTTATAATATCATTTTATTATTATCATTGATGCTCTGGATGTATGGTTTTGAAAATAATAGATTATATTCATGTGACACAAAATCACATCACTCATATAATTATAAGGTAAATAACACTCTATCAATTTAATATAACTATTAACAAAACATGTTAATTTTTTTGTTAAATTGTTGTGTTTCTTCAACATCTCATGGAAAAGAGAAATATATACTAAGAGTGGTCCTTGAAAAAGAAGGTTAAATAAAAATAATAGAAAAAAAAATTCATTTTCATATTGATTATTAAAATATATTTGAATCTATAATAATTAAAGATGAATGTAAAATATTACATAACAATTCACATGTGGTTGATTTACATGATCAATGAATTATTTAACTTTATTTATTATTTTCATGGATGAAAATTCTATAGGTTGGAAGTGTATTGTATCCCATGTATTCCCTGGAAAGTGACATAGCTCATTCCTAGGATTTTAGGTCTTGATAATTGAAAGGTAACAATGATAGTTTTCTCCCAGTAAATAATTGTTATTTTTTTACGCTTGATCAATTGATCAAGAAGCAAGGTTTTTCCCTTGGGATATTGATTGGTGAATTTTTGGGATTCAATATCTACAATAGTTTTTTTAATGATTAGATAATTAATTTATCTCACATGAATTGGAAATATGAATCATAAATATCTATTAAATGGATCCATAAATTTTAAATCTATTGAAGGAGCATTGTTTCACTTATGTTTCTGGCAACAGAACATGTTTTTTCATTTTTTTAAGAACATAATTTAGAAACCAAAAAAACTATTATAAATTCCACTCTTAACCAATTTAGTTTGGTTTATCTTCTAATGATTAATAAATCACAGTGATAATTGTAGAAAAAATTCTTCAAAGAGGTGATAACAATGAGTTTATATATATATGTTGACTTACTGAAGTGCTATTATGTATTAAAATGATTAATATATCTTTGAAATTTAAATTTTCACTGTCCATCATCTTAATATATATAAAAATGATTTATTTTTGTTTCATTCCTATAAAAAATTCTATAATAATTAAAAATAGACTACATATTCAATAATGGAATCATATCAATAGAAGATGAAGGATGAGTGTTGAGTCATTACTAGGAACTACAACCAAGAATCATCATTCTGCATGATAAAATATGATCCTTAATTACATAACATGCAAAAAATGGACCAGTAGGGGTGGAAAAAAATTACATCAAACCTTATCACCGTCTCCCTATAACTATTTCCCTTTTCCATTGTGATCGGGATAGTGAATCACATTGTCCCTCATAATAATCTGCATGTCGGTAAACGAGATCGAGATATTGGTCTGGTTAAAGGTAGTGTAGTGATGGGAGGAATAATTATAAGTGGAATACAAATAGATTCCCCAAGTGGAATCCTACGTATTGAAATAATGGTGTTGAGTAGCACTCACAATAGTAGCATTGTGTATGTGATAGTGGTGGTTCTATATAGTGTAGAGTGTACTAATAGAATATTTGATTTTATACTGTGCATGGTAGAAAGACTATTATATTGGAATAAAATAATTGGGTATCTGATTAGATATTGAATAAATTTTGATTGAATGAATACATTCCCCCTATGGAGTGTGTGTTGGGGTTACCAATCACTTGGTTGACCCTACACAACAGTACCTCCCCAACCCTAGGGAAGGGATGTATGAGTGAGATGGGAATACCACGTCAACTAGGCTTAAGAGTGTCTAATTTATGTAGTTATAATGTCTCCCTTGTTCACTGGGGGACACCACATGATCTAGTATGTTCTATTTTGGGAATTTTTGACCATTTCAGAAAATAAATAAATTCTGGAAAGGGTTTAATCCCTTATTTTTCACATAGATCAAAGTTATGATATTGTCTTTTCCAATTGAGGTTATATATGAATCTATTTAGGAATGTAGATTTCATTTTCTCTATAGGACCATTGTTTGAGTTTGGATGGGATTCATAGACTATATATAGGGTATGGTAGAACCCTAGATATGTGTTGAGTTTGGGGAATATACCCCTCACAAACATTGTAATGCTTGGTACGCCCTCAAGAACTCATAGTGTCAGAATTATATCCAATAATTCCTTACTCAAAAAATCAACATACTTTCATCGAAGAGGCATGGTTCTTCCCAATACATATATATTGAGTGATGTTATTGATCCATAATGATAGAAAATAAGTGTTTTTTTGGTACCATGGATTATAGTGTACCCTTAATTTCATATTGGATATGATTTTGAAAGTATTGAGGTATGATTATTAGGATCTTATATGTAACATTATTCCCTATACATACGTTGGTTGATAATCATGCATAATTTCAAAAAGAATACTGTTATATACTTCTTCATTTTAACCCCATCATATTTATTAACCGATTAAAGGAAGATAAGAAAAATATGTTGTCATATATTATACTTCTAATTTTGTCTGAGGAAAAATGAGGGGGTGTTTTCCCCTGAGCTCCTCTTGGGGAAATTATATCATGAAATTCCGTGAAATAGAATACAAGAAAAAAGATACTGATAAATTTTTATTAAATTTTTATTTATTAGTAACATCATTGGTTAGGTGTTGGTTCCCCATATTTTTATATTGTTGAGAATCCCCTGAGGGTCATTGTGTGGGCCACATGTATTAGGCTTATAGTTTACAAACTCAATTAGTTGGTACACTCTTGGTAGGTAATGTTCCTCTCATATAGGTAAATAGTAAAAAAAACTCCATAATATATGGGGAATGATTACCACCTCACTACATCTAGCACTTCATTAAACTATATTGCACCCCTTGATGAAGTCAAATTCACCAACAGTGGTCTTAAATTTGATTCATGAATCGCGGAGTGGGGGATTTGATAAGTTCTCATTGAATTGAATGTAGTCAAATATATATAGCTGTGTAGGAAATTTAAAATTATGAACCTTATGATAGAAGGGAGTTAGTTCTGTTGATATATATTTAGTTTATATATTTGTAGCTCATGATCCCGTGTTTTTATTTGTTTTCTAACATAAGAATGATTCATATGTTAAGGGTGGTTATTTTCATTAAATTCTTGAAATATTGTTTACCCTTTACCATACATGGGTGATAGGTTTTGTCATATTATGTTTATTGGTTTAATGAAAGATTATTTTTATAAATGAGTCCATTAGGTATTAGTTTTAGCATTTTCTGTAACACCCCGACCCCTCTAGGCTGGAGCTGGTGCATTACTTGTGATATTGTAATGATTAGAAGGAATGAAAATCCCGAAGGAATGATCATTTTAGTAGTCTTGAAAAAACTGGATACATATAAGTAACTCAAATTACATTTTAAATGGTTACAAAATAGAATACATAACAAAAAACTCAAAACTGCATCCACAGGAACTGAAAAGAAGACCTTCTCTTCATCACCTGTCGAAGGTAGACAATGAAAGGGGTGAGCTTAAATTCTTAGTAAGGGTTAAAATTAGAGGAATCATGAGTACAATAATAAGTGATTCATAATAAATCTGAAATAATTAATATGGCATAGTGAATAAACGAATAACTAATGCCATTAACAAACTGAAAATGAATCTGCTTCCATAGATTTTGTGATAGTGAAAACCTCATGGATAAAAATAATATCTGATATTGAATAAAGATAATTCTTATTAATTGGAAATTATGTATCTAGAACATTAAACCATAATACCGTTGTAACAGTTTACTTTTGTGGGTAGAAACCCGTCTGATTTTTGAAAAACAAACTCGAAGGGTTTGTCGCCAAACTGTTTTGTCTCATGAGACCTACCGATGCATCGAGGGGATATAGAGGGCCCCACCCACCACTTCTTGTCCAAATAATTATTTATAAATTGATTCAATACAAGATAAATATTCTCTTTCAATATCCATATAGAGTATAGTATACAGATTTATCAATATTTCCATAATTAAAATAACTTTCCATATAAACAGCGTATGTAAAATGGTATACGGTTTAGACAAAAAACATATCCATTAAATGAGATTATGGATATTTAATATAAATAAAATTTCAAATGAAACTTTTTCTCAAATTTACAGTAGGTACAACACATAAGGACTCTTAGTTGCACAATACCAAGATAGTCACAACGAAAACGGCAGCTGAGACAAAGTCCCTTACCACAATGTAATCGGTCGAACCGTATGAACAGAACTTAATAAAAATAAATTGAATCATTGAATAACATGAATATAAATATAATCATGTTATTATATATCAAATTTATCTACAAATATTTCAAATACAAGGAATAATTGTCATACAATGGAGATCTCGCGGAAATGAAAGTGAGATGAGAAACCCCTTACCTTTTTCTCTAGTGTGTTCTTGATTGTTATTAATGACATGAATAATAAAATTTAGATTCATTAATTAATAATTCCAGAACCTAATAAACATGTAATTAATATTATATAAACATATTCAGTTCATTAATGACCTCTTTGATGGGTTTAAGAGATTAAATCTTATTGGTTTGGAATCATTTTCTTACTTGGTTTTCAGGGTTCATTTAATTGTTTCCAAGAATGGGAGTTCATTTTAAAAATGGTTAAACATAAATAATTGTTAATACATATTATCAACGAAATTATGGAGAAATAAATGTTCTTATAATATTTTTTGGTCATATATCAGGATAATGATTCATTAGATAGAACATTAACGATGTTCGTTTAGATCGTTTTAGTGGTTCTTTGATAATAACAACCTTATTTTGTTTTATAAATTAGAACCATGAGTAGAAAAGAATTACAGAACCATGTGTGATTCATAACACATATTTTATAACCTGGTTCAACCATATAAATGTTTTCATGACTATAATTGAATTAATTAATGAAAATTGAAAACACATCGTCTTTGATGTCGGTAATTCGACACATCATAGACAATGTTTTTAATTCCTTGAACATGTAGGGAAAATAACAAGACTGATGATTAATTTCTCATCAACATGAGAACATAAATAATTTAAATTATTTTGGAGATTTCATTCCTCTTGGGTAAGAAGAGATGATGATAGAATAAATAAAGAACTCAAAATAAAAGAATAATTTTGAAATCGCTTACAAAAATTCGGCAGCCTAACAGCTACGCAACATGGTTTTTGAAAATATTAAGAAGAGAGGGTAAAAGGGTCACCATTCCATAAATGAATCATAATATAGATTATATATATAATAAGAAGAAAAATAATACCATGGTATGGAAACTTGAATGATATACCACATAAAAGAGAACTTTAAAGGAAAAAAGAAAGGAATTGAGAATTTTCTTACCATGTAGAATAACCCTTAGAACATGAGGGTTGGGACGATGAGGGCTTCAGGAAACCTTGATAGGACTAATATAGAGGGAGGGGGACAGAACTTCATTGAGTGAGAATTGGGAATGAATTCAATGAACGGAGGAGTTGGTATTTATTGGAAAAGTGAGCAATTATTTTAATAATTTTCAAGGGTCACCTCATGAGTGGTTTTTTCAAAACCATGGGCTTTCCCATGGTATAAACCACTTGGGACACCTCACATATTATTTAACTATACAAAATATAACCTGATTTATGAAATCATTATTTCCTCATTAATGATATCATAAACACACCGAAACTAAAAACTGTATTTTTTTACTATTCACTGAAAAATACATCTTTTCAGAAAAATTTCCAAAATTCACCCTATCCATTTTTCGACATGTGGAATTCAAATGTGAAATATATTTTTCAAAAATAATTTTTTAAATATTGTTAATTTAATTTTTATATAAATTCATAGTTAATTCAAAAAATAACAATGTTAAAGTGCAATTAGTTTTATTTCTCATTGAAAAACTAACTTGGATCTCATTATCTTGTTACCTTAAGAAAATATAATAATATTATAATTTACTATTTATAAGGGTCAGATTACTATTAATATTACTATTCATAAGGTTATTTTACTATTCCACAAATATTATGTTTGTTCTCTCAGACTCCAAATGACTTATTGATCACAACTCTATATGACCATTTTTCGAAATTCAAATCATAGAAGTAGAGAATTTATATTTAATGGCTAGGTTTTGACTATATCCTAAATAAACTAGTGTTGTTTCAAAGGATCATAGTTATGAATAGAATATATTTAATATAATCAAACCATAAAATGTTTGGGGTGCTATATTATTCCGTCCTTTGGAAATTTCTCCCTCGAAATTTAATGTACATAGCCCAACAAAAAGATGTGGGTGGTTATTCTTCATGAAATCCTCTGGTTCCTATGTTTCTTCCTCCATATTTGGGTTTCTACAGAGAACCTTTACAATAAGCGTTTTTCGATTTCTCAATACCTGGTCCCTTGTGTAAAGAATCCTGATGGGCTTTTCACAGTATGACAAATCTGGTTCTAGTTCTATTCCTTCATATGTGAGTACATGCGTTGGGTCTGGCATGTACTTTCTTAACATTGACACATAGAACACATTTTGAACCTTGGAGAGAATTGGTGGCATTTCCAAATGGTAGGATACAGCTCTAATTTTGTCCATAATTTCAAAAGGTCCGATGTACCTGGGACTTATCATTCCCTTCTTACCAAATCGTATAATACTCTTCCATGGAGATACCTTTAAGAAAATGTGATATCCTTCTTGAAACTCCAAATCCTACCTTCGGTTATCTACAAATCTCTTTTTCCTATTTTGTGCTATTTTGTTATGGTTCTGGATAATCTTCACCTTCTCCGTTGTTTCTTCAACATGTTCTAGGCCCATGAGGTTTCTTTCACCTACATCATCCTAGAAAGTTGGTGTACAACATCTCCTCCCATAAAATGCTTCATAGGGTGCCATCTAAATACTTGAATTGAAGCAATTGTTGTAGGAAAATTCTACGAGAGGTAACAACTGATCCCACGTGCCTTGAAAGTCAAGTGAACGAGAACTCAAAATGTCTTCTAATGTTTTAATAGTCCGTTATGATTGTCCATCAGTTTGTGGGTGGTAGGTAGTGCTCAAATGGAGATCAGTATCTAGGGCCTTCTAAAGAATTTTCCAGAATCTTGATGTAAATCTTGGATCATGATCAGAAACAATCGATAGGGGTACTCCATGAAGTCTCACAACATCATTAATATATAGTCTTCTGAGACGTTCAAGTGGTAGATCTTCTCTTATAGTAATAAAATGTGTTAAATTGGTAAAACGATCAACAATTACCCAAGGTTCATCATTCCTTATAGTAGTGTTAGGTAGTCCCATGACAATGTCCATCGTGATATTATCCCATTTCCACTCAGGTATGGAAAGAGGTTGCAATACTCCTCCAGGCGGTTGCCTTCTAGTTTTCACTAGTCGACAAACCATATATATTGACACAAAATCAGCAATCTCCCTCTTCATGATGTCCCACCAAAAATGTTCCTTAAAATCTCTATACATCTTAGTGAAACCAGGGTGTATAGAGAAATTGTAAGTATTTGCATCATCCAAAAATTCCCTTTTTAGTTTAGGAATATTGGGAACACAAATTGTCTTCCCAAATTTTAAAATTCCATCTCCATATACATAATCACTCAATCTCCCATCATTTACATCTTTAGAATTCTTTTTAAACTATTTATCATCATCTTGAGAACTTTTATCCTTTCTAGTAAAGATGTTTTGGCATCCATTTGAAAAATCATTGATGTTTCACCTTCCATGCTTATTCCCATACCGATCTTTACTAGATCCTTGAAAATAGGATCCCTTTCAACTCTCATCTTGTTTAAAACTAAATGATCCTTTCTACTCAAAGCATCTTACACCTTATTTGCCTTCCCTAGGTGGTACTGTATCGTGTAATCATAATCCATGAGTAATTCAATCCATCTCCTTTTCCTCAAGTTGAGTTCCTTCTGTGATAAAATATACTTCATACTCTTGTGATCAGTATAAATCTCAAATTGTTTACCATAGATATAATGTCACCAGATCTTCAAATAAAATGTTACAGGAGCTAACTAAAGATCATTATTTGGATAGTTTTGATCATGAATTTTTAGCTGTCGGTATACATAAGCAATAACCCTATTATTTTGAATAAGGACACAACCAAGTACTTTCTTTGAAGAATCACTATAATTAACAAACCTGTCAATCCCTGTTGGTAGAGTCAATATTGGAGCATTGATTAATCATCTCTTCAGTTATTCGAATCATTCTTCATTATCTTTTGTCCAAAAAAATTTAACCCCTTTTCATGTGAACTTCTTTAGCAGTTTAGCCAGTCAGGCAAAATTCGGCACGAAATGTCAATAATAACCTTCTAAGCCAATAAAACTTCATACCTCAGTTATGTTTGTTGGCGTGGGCCAATCTTGGATTTCCTTTGTCTTTGCTGGATCAACTAGAATTCCATCCATTGAGATAATATGGCCAAGAAAAGAATCTGACTAAAGCCAGAACTCCCACTTTCTAAACTTCCCATATAATTGATTTCTTCTAAGAGTTCCTAGAATAACTCCCCAGTGACTCTCATGGTCTTCATAGATTTTTGAGTATAAGAGGATATCATCGATGAATATCACAACAAAATTATCAAGATATTCCTTGAAACCTATATTCATTAAATCCATGAAAACAGATGGTTCATTTGTCTGTCCAAAAGGCATCACTGTAAACCTGTAATGCCCATACCTGGTTTGAAATGTTGACTTTGGAATATCTTCCTTCCTCACACTCAGTTGATGATATCCAGATCGAAGGTCAATCATTGAAAAGTATTTAGCTCCATGAATTTGGTCAAATAAATCATCAATCCCGGGTAGAAGATACTTATTATTTATTGAAATAGCATTGATTTCTCAATAATCAATGCATAACCTCATAGATCCATATTTCTTATTTACAAACAAGACATGGGCTCTCCCTGGAGAAACACATGGTCGAATAAATCCTTTTACACTCAACTCTTCTAGTTGTTTCTTCAGATCAACAAGATCAATAGTGGCAATTCTATATGGGGCTTTGATATAGGTCTTGCACCACGAATTAAGTCAGTTGAAAACTCAATTTCCCGCTCTGGAGGATGTCCAAGTAAATCCTCTGGAAATACATCAATGTACTCTTTCACTATGTGCACATATTTAATTTAAATATTTCTTTCCTCTTCCATAGATATTGGTTTATCTTCCTCTCCAACTATTTCATTCAATAGTGGTACTGGGGGTGGTTCCAGATAATAATCAGGTGGAAGAGTTTCTTCCCTAAAGACAAGGGATTCTACCCCATTTTCAAAAATTGTAACATTATTTTTTCTTAAAATAAATCCTCACATCATAATTTTACAACCAATCCATACCAAGAATTATATCAAATTCAGTCATTGGTATGATGATAAGGTTAGCAACTAAAGCACTTTTTAGTGTTTGGATGGGGACTACTGGACATTCCTTTGTTGCAATGATACATCCCATGGGAGTTTTGACTGAAAAATCCTTCCTTAAATAAAATTGGCCATATGTAATTTTCATTTTAAACTGAGAGGATATAAATGAATGTGATGATCCAAAACCAAATAAAGTATTGGATAAGTTTGAGGAAACAATTAAAGTTCATTCCACTATGTCACTAGGAACTTCAACCTCCAGGATTGTAATCGCATAGGCTCTCCCTTGATCTCTTGGATTTTTCTAGGGCATGTTTCCTTGGCGCTTAGGACACACATTTTCATAGTGTCCCAAATCTCTTCAATTGTAGAATTGAACATCATTGAATTGTTTTTCACCATGCATTCATCAGATTGATGACCCTTTTCTCTGTAGTTATAGCATACTCTCCTGTCTTTCATGCATTTCCCAGGATGATTCATTCCACAGTTCTCGAATAATGGGAAATTTTCTGTTCCATTTACCTTCTTTGGTGCTTCTCTATTTCCTTTGATATCAGAGTGCCACTTCTTATATTGGTTTCCTTTGAAAAAGTTTGATCTAGAAAATTCCTTATCTGTTATGATGGCACTTGATACATTTTCATCATATGATGAAAATGATTGAGAATCCAGTTCCCTTAGAAGACTTGGTTTATGACCTTCAAAGAAATGATAAATCTTGTCCGTTGAGTTACGTACGTAATCCATGGCATACCTGGTTAGCCTTGTAAAGGTAGCCTCATACTCTACTACACTGTATTCTTCCCTTTGTTTCAAGCCAAGGAACTTTCTCTTCATTTCAGTTCGTTGATCATGAGGGAAATATTTTTTGAATAATATTTCCTTAAAAGTCCTCCATTATATATCCTCTATGCCTTCTTCGTCCGTGGTATTTTAAATCAGGGACCACCATTGATCAACGTTGCCCTTGAGACAATATAATGCTAGTACTACCTTTTCATTTTCATTGCATCTTAATGCCATGAATATCTTATCAAGGGACTTGATACATTGCTCATAAACCACTGGATTAGTAGTCCCACTAAATGATGGTGGCTACTGCCACATGAAATGATCCAACACAGGTGTTTAATGGTTATTAATTACAACTTGAGTAAGTTGTCCCAATATGTTCATGATCTGATCTGCTCCAATGTTGATTGTGTTGACTTGCTCAGATGGGAGATCCCTATCTTTCCCACGAGTATTGATTCTTCTTCTTCCATTAGATGACATTTCTAAATAATGGTATATAGTATATTAGTTTATGAATCTCAAATAAAAAATCACTCAACATAGATTGAAATTCTATGCATAGCTAATCTTATAAACATGGTTTTTGTACGGAAAAATTTACACTAACTCTTTCATAATGGCTTGTAAAGAAAACATGAATTATCCTCAGTATATCCCATAGGAGTTTCATAACCAAGAGTGAATCAATGCCCATTTTCATGCACTAGTTCATGTTCGAGTCTAGCTCAAAGCGGTGTTTTTGGGTTTTACCCCTAGATACATCTGTGCTAGAGCCGCCTCTACCTGCTCGTATCCTGACAGTGATGTGTTTCTTGTAAAATCCACATAATATATTACATACCAAAATAATAGGATTTTATTGTACGTTTATCCTCAAATACTACCTTAGGTATTTTTTCCCTATTGTAAATTTCCGAGTCTAGTTTTCAAGTGTTCTACTAAACTTCTTCTAATACCAACTATAACACCCTGACCCCTCTAAGCTAGAGCCGGTGAATTAATTGTGATATTGGCAAGGTTAGATGGAATGTAAATCTAGAAGGAATGATCAGTTTACTAGTATTGAAGATACTATATACATATATGTAACTCAAATTACATTGTAAAAGGTTACAAAATACAATATATAATAGAAAACTCAAAACTGCATCCACAGGAACTCAAAATAAGACCTTATCTTCATCACCTATTGAAGGTAGACAATGAAATGGGTGAGCTCAAACACTCAGTAAGGGTTACAAATAGCGGAATCATGAGTACAATAATATTTGAATCATAATCAAGCTGACATAATCAATATCTCATAGTGAATAATTGAATAACTAATGCCATTAATAAACTGAAAATGATTCTGCATCCATAGATTTTTTCATTGTGAAAACCTCATGGATAATAATAATATATGATAATGAATAAAGAGAATGCTTATTAATTGGATGTCATGTATCTGGCACATGAAACCATAATACCATTGAAACGGTTTAGTTCTGTGGGTAGAAACCTATCTGATTTTTGGAAACAAACTCGAAGGGTTTGTCGCCAAACTGTTTTGTCTCATGAGACCTACGGATGCATAGAGGGGATATATCAAGACCCACCCACCACTGCATTTCCAAATCATTCTTTATAATTTTATTTAATATAAGAGAAATATGCCCTTTTAATATCCGTATAGTGTAGAGTCTACAGATTTATCAATATTTCCATAATTAAAATAACATTCCAAATAAACATTGTATGTAAAATTGTATACGGTTTAGACAGAAAATATATCCATGACATGAGATTATGGATATTTAATATAAATATAATTGTAAATGAAACTAATCTCAAATGGGAAGTTGGTACACCAAATAAGGACTATTAGGTGCACAATACAAATATAGTCACAACAAAAAAGACATCTGAGACAATGTCCCTTACCACAATGTAATTGGTCGAACCGTTTGACCAAAACATAATAAACAGAAAGTGAATCATTGAATAACAGAAATGTAAATAGAATAATTTTATTATATTTCAAATGGAAGTACACATATATCAAATATAAGGAATAATTGGCGAAAAATGGAAATCTCACAGAAATGAATGTGAGATGAGAAACCCTTACCTTTTGCTCTAGTGTGTTCTTGATTGTTCTTAATGACCAGAATAATCAATTTTAGATTAATTAATTAAAAATTACAGAACATAATAAACATGTAATTGATATTATATAAACTTATTATGTTCATTAATGGCCTCTTTGGTGGGTATAAGAGATAAAATATTATTTTTTGGAATCATTTTCTTATATGGTTTTCATGGTTCGTTTACTGGTTTCCATGAATGGGAGTTCATTTGAAACCTTGTTAAAGATCCAGGATTTTTAATACATATTATTAAATTTATTATGGAGATATAAATGATCTTATAATAATTTTGGGTTATATACCATGATTATGATTCTTTAGTTAGAACATTAATGATGTTCGTTTAGATCATTTTAGCAGTTCTTTGATAATAACAATGTTGTTTTGTTTTATAAATTAGAACCATGAGTACCAAATAATTAGAGAACCATGGGTGAGTAATAACACATATTTTATAATGTAGTTCAAAAATATAAATGGTTTCATGACCAGACAGGAAATAATTAATGCAAATTGAAAACACATAATCTACGATGTTTGTAAATCGACACATCATGGACAGTGTTTTTAATTCCTTGAACAAGTGGGGAAAAGAAGAAGATTGATGATGAATTTCTCATGAACCTAAGAACATCCAGAATATACAAGATTCTGTAGTTTTCATTCCTCTTGGGTAAGGTGATATGAAGAAGTAATAAATAAAGAACTCAAAATAAAAGAATAATTTTGAAATCGCTTACAAAAATTCGGCAGCCTAACGGCTACGAAACATGGTTTTATAAAATATTAAAAAAGAGATTGTAAAATTGTAACCTATCCATAAATGAACCATAATATATCGTATATCAATAATAAGAATAAAATTAATACCATGTTATGGAAACAAGAATGATATACCACATAAAAGAGAACTTGAAAGGAAAAAGAATGAAATTGAGAATTTTCTTACCTTGTTGAATAACCCTTAGAACATGATGGTTGGGGCCTTGAGGGCCTGAGGAAACCATTAGGGGACTAATATGAAGGTAATTAGGTCATAAATTCATTGAGTGATAATTGCAAATGAATTCAATGAATGGAAGAGTTGGTATTTATATGAAAAGTGAGGTATTATTTTAATAATTTTCAAGGGACACCTCATGTGTGGTTTTTGCAAAACCAGGGGCTTGCCATTGGAATTTTTTCATGGTATAAAAAAAATGAGACACATAACATATTATTTAAATATAAAAAAGTTTACTAGATTTATGAAATCATTATTACATCATTAATGATGTCATAAACACACCGAAACTATAAACAGTATATTTTACTATTCACTGAAAAATCAACTATTTTAGAAAAATTTCCAAAATTCACCCTAACCATTTTTTGACATGTAGAATTCAAAAGTGAAATACATTTTTCAAAAATTATTTTTTAAATATTATTAATTTAATTTTTAAATAAATTCATAGTTAATTTGGAAAAAAACAATATTAAAGTGCAATTAGTTTTATTTCTCATTGAAAAACTAATTGAGCTCTCATTTTCTGGTTTCCATTAGAAAATGAAATATTATTATTATTTACTATTAATAAGGGTCATATAACTATTCATATTACTATTCATAAGGGTATGTTACTATTCTCTAAAAATTAAGTTTGTTCTATCAGACTCCAAATAACATACTGATCACAACTCTAGATGACCATTTTTCGAAATTCAAAACATAGAAGTGGAAAATTTATATTTAATGGATAGGTTTTTACTATATCATAAATAACCTAGTGTTTTTTCGAAGGAACACAGTGATAAAAAGAATATATTTACCAGAAACATACCCTAAAATGTTTGGGGTGCTACATTTTCTATCAATTCAAAAATATTTTCTAATTTTTTATAAACTCAATGGTTTAAATAATTAAGTTCCTATAGTATTTTGGGGTGTAATAGGTTATCTATGGCACCGAATTTGATTGGTGGAAAGAATATGACATTAGGAAATTACAATATCATGATTGTATCAATTATATAGAGTATATAAGACATCTTAATTTATATCAATCTTTTATTTAAATATGGCTTTTCATTCATTCTCATTCATTCATGTTTTAATGTAATATTACTATTTATGTATATAATCTCCCGACAAAAACCATTTCTCCAAAATGTGGGCTCTTAAATGTATGGGACAAAAGTTTAGTGGGTGATTATAGAGGATGTAGAAATAATCGAGTTAGTGAATATATTTTCTCAAGAGAGGAATTTATTGTTGGTGTTCATGGGAAAATTGTTATGATAAGAATTTACACTTTTAAATGTATTTTATTTATATATTGGTTTTCTGATATTAGTCTCATTTATTAACATTATTTATATACTTTTATTTTTCCTTGTATTTTGGATTATATTTACCTATCATTTTAATTATCAATTATTGTTTTTTACTTGTTGTTATTGTAATTATTTAGGATTTGAATATGTGTCATTTTGCTATAGGAATAGACGGTAAGGCATTCTCAGATTTTTGGAAACAAGTCATATTATACCTATAAGTTCGGAAAAGTGTGTAGTTTGGGATTGATGTCAATCCACTGTGGGTTGGGCAGGGAGTTTTCATGATAAGTGTTCGTACGATTCATATGGCATCAGTTCTAATTGGGGAATTATTTTCAAGTGTTTGCCTATTGTTGGTTTCCAAAATTTGAAAGATTGAGAAATTTGTTTTTGAAAATGAAATCATGATTTGAGCAAGGTTTAAGGAAATTTAAAAACTTATTGAAATGTGATTTTTGGGACCATCACATCAAAATATTAAAAGGGCATGATTCACCCGCAAAAGATGAAATTGGTGGAAAGATTAGTTTGTTTGAAAAAGAAAAGCAATACATCATTGAAGGAATGGAAGACTCTTACTCACCACATAATAAATAAAAGAAATAGTTTTATTCATGGTGTAATTTTTCCATGGAAAATTAACATAGGGATATCCATGTCTATAAACAAGTGTCCACCCCATTCATTTGATGCACCCTTTCTAATGGATATATGTTGTCTCTGCAGTATGACAGAGACCTGCATAAAAGAATTTGTCATAGTAAATCTTTCACATAGAGATTAAAATGTTTCTATTATGAAAAATTGAAAATCATGATCTTGTTTCTAAAAAGAGAAGAGTTGCATGAATGTTTTATTTCAAAAAAAAATCTAAATTTACGGGAAACTTCAAGTGTTGCGTAAAATTACTTGACTTGCACGACTATGAGTTTTTAAATATCTGGATTTTTTTAATTTCATTAAAGTGTATAAACGATGTTATATGGTGGAGGAATATTACCTTTCTATCCATGGATAAAAGAATATATTTAATTCTATAGAAGTATCCTTCATGTTTTTAAACATTGTTAGACTTCACCCAAGAAGTGGGCTAGGGGTGTCAACAGAAAAATTCTGAGGCGGGTAGGGTGTCATCCTAAAAATATTGTAATGGAAGTGAGCCTGAAATAGAGTGAATCTATGAAAATTTATATATTCCACAAGTAGTGATGTTTAGTAGATTTAGGTGTGACCAACACACTATCAGTGCATGCCCCTTAGACTATACTTTAGTAATGAACTAAGTAAAACTAATGTGTCGTATCACTATATGTGAATGTTTGATTTTTATATGATTCAATAATACTCTTTCAAAACTTTCTTACCAATGAGGTGAAAGATCATTCTATTTAAAATAAGATATTCATACCCAGATTCACCCATCCTCTCTTAAGGTGTTTCATGGGTCCCAAAACTGGTATCATAGAAAAAACAGGTTATATGTGTTAATTCTAGCCTATAATTTTTTAAGGGAGAATTCAGAATATATTATGTGTTTACTCCTCAGAAATGGAATAAAATTATATAATTTTAATAATATAATAAGATATCATCTTATTTCCCTTGGAATGGATATTATTATTTTCACTACATGGTGGATTCAGGTCACTGATGTGATTGGAATGTCGATGAATAAAACTGAAATGAAAATGTATTACACTACTAGAAAAACGGCCTATACCCACGATTCAAAATCACGGGTATAGCCTAGACCCACGGGTTTTGGGAACCGTGGGCTGGAACGGCATCGGTATAGGTCCCTAGCCTATACCAACTGTTTTCCAAAACCGTGGGTATAGTTATCCTGCCACCATGTCACCAAAAAATATCCAATTTCGACGGTGTCAACGACTTTTACCCACGGTTTCAAAATCATGGGTATAGGTCCTAAAATAATGCAGGCGCCGAGTTTTGATCCCGCAACCTCTTTACTGCAAACACCTCGTCTAACCACTACCCTAACATCACCTGTATGTATATATATATATATATATTTAGTTAAATATAGTTATAAAAACTGTGGGTATAGATGGAAGAACCGTGGGTATAGGGTTCCCACCAAAAAACAATTCCTTCCCGCAGAAAAAAAAAATTCCTCGCGCACACAAAAGTGACATATACCCACATTTTTTCATACCCGTGGGTATAGGTATTTTAGCCAAGACCTATCCCCATGGTTTTCCGCCAATATATGGGCATATGTACCCATATACCCACGGTTATGGGAAACCGTGGGTATAGGTCACTTTTCAAGACCTATCCCCACAGTTTTGGAAAACCGTGGGGATAGACCCCCCTATACCCACAGTTTTGAAAAACTGTGGGTATAGGTTATAAAAAGTTACCTATAACCACAGTTTTCCAAAACCGTGGGTATGGGGGGGGTCTATCCCCACGGTTTTGGAGAAAACCATGGGGAAAGGTCCATTTTCCAGTAGTGTTATGTAGATTCCAAAAGAAAAACTTCCCTTACTTCTGATCTTTCAGATCAAATCAATTTTAATTTTTTGAGTTTAAATTAATATAAGACCATGTGGGTGATGTTAGAAGATATATATAAAGGCTATAACAATGTAATCAATTCCAAACTCTATGATTCTCACAATATTATTTTTGATCTAAAAATACATCCCGGTCAAAATGAAGATTGTTTTCAAAAATGAATTAAAAAAGTTTTTGGATTGATTCAAGGACATGGTACAAAAATTAATGATATTGAAATTGTGAATAAAATTTTTATAATTCTTCCACCCCTATAATATTCGTAATTCGGGAAACACCACAATGTTTTTAAAAAAATAAATTGAAATCCATGAAACTTTTTTTATGTAGATATTTATAACTAGCATTAAAAAATAATTTCTCACTTTTATGATTTGAATTTTGAAAAACGGTCATCAAAAATTTTGTTCAGTAAGTTATTTAGTGCCTAATGGAACCAACTTGTTTTTTAGTGAATATTATCATACACTAATGAAAAGTAATATGACCCTAATGAATGATAAATTTTACTATTAATATATTTTTTTAAGGCTTGAAGATATTGAATTTCTTTTATTTTTCAATGTGATATAAAACCAGTGATAGTTTAAGAATTATTAATTTTCTAATTAAGTATGATGTTATTTAAAAATAAAATTAATAATATTTAGAAAATTGTTTTCAAAAAATGGAGTCCATTTTTTAATTCTACACATTGAGAAATGGGAGTGGTGATTTTTTTGGGATTTTTCTGAAATTCCTGAATTTTCAATGAATAGTGAAATATGGTATAGTACCGTATATTCCAATTATAAGTAAAATAAAATATTTATGACATAATAAGTGATATAAGACCACTTGGTTAGAACTCACATTCCATTATAACTAATTGGGGATACTTGAATTACTATTATTCATAGTCTCAAGAAACAATATTATTATAATGATTAAAATAATGAAAAATACCCCCTCTCCTCCACTATAAATACCTACCTCATTCGCCCCTTCCTCCCACACCTCTCAACCCTTGAGACTTATCTATGTTCTTCCCAACACTCCTCTCAAGGATCATCCCCACTTCCAAGAGCTACAGGTCTTACCAAAAGGCCAAAACCGAAGGCCTTAATAAGGATCTCAAGGAGAAGAGATCAAGAAGTAAACATCCTCGTTTATTTTCTTTATTTTCTTTCATTTTATGTAATTCTTTTTCATTCCCTTGGAATTATATTAGGATATTTAATTCCATATCCCCTAAAATTCCTTATTATTTAATAATTACGAGAGACTCCATTTCTCTCAGCAAATTATTTTATGAAATTTTAAGCGACGCCATTAGGCTGCCTAATTTTTGTAAGGGATTTCTAAATTTTTGATTAATTTTGAGTTCTGTTATTTTCTTCTTCTTTCCTCACCTACAATTATCCAAGTTAAATTAAAGCTCAAAAATCATGAATATTATGTATTTTTTCATGTTCATGGAAAATTACTCATCAATATTCTTTTCCTCCACCACTTATTCAAGGAATAAAAACATTGTCAGTGATGTGTCAAATTACCGACATCATGGACAATGTGATTTCAATTTTCCTTAATTACTTCAAGGATGGTTATGAAAACAACTTTAGGGTTGAACCAGGATATGATATAAGTATTATGTCTCATCCATGGTTTTGGAATCATTTTATACACTTACTATTAATTTAAGATACAAAATGAGTTATTAACAATCGAAAAATCGCTAAAATGACCTAAAAAATATCAATAATGTTTTAATTTATGAATCATTCTCATGTAATAATTCAAAATGATAAATGGTATAATTTTGGGTTCTGGAAATATTTAAATACTACACCATTCCAATTATGGAGTTTTACTTCTAATTGGCAAGAACAATCCCTCATGAACCGATCATGAAAATCATGTAAAGAACTCACACAAAACAGTGCAAGGAACAAAACACTATGAATTATAAAGGATAAAATAAGGTAATGAAATGATCATATAAGGTTTTTTAATTATTAATATGTTTATGCATGATATTAATAAATATTTTTTAACCATTATACAGGAGGTTTAAATGAGTTTGAAGTAAGACCAACCCTAGGTAGGGGAATTCTTATCCCAATTTCCATTCGTTGGGTTAACCTTATACTTCAATATTTATGCGGTATTGAAATTTTTAGTGTGATGAACATTGTTTCTATTAGGATTATTTATATTTATTTACGGTGTATATACATATTACATCCACACTATTAAGTCTCACTTCAATTATATGATATATGTAAGGGGGTTTTCTAACAAAACCATCTTTTAAAATTATTTTTTGGGAAATTTCAAAGGAAATATTTTTATTCAATTATTCATGTTTTATGATTGTGTTATAGTTCTTGGGAATTATTTTTTATTAAGGTTGAGACCTATATTTACCTTCAATGCATTGGGTATGTGTATATTGGAGGGTGGTTGTATGGTTACTCAATGTGTAACAGTGATGGTTACAGAAAATGTAAGGTAGCCATGATGGTTACAAATTATAAGGTATCCATGAGGGTTACAATATTATGTAAGTAATTCCCAAATATAACTTTATGATTCAATATTTGTTCTTATGCTTTGTGTGGATCTTGTGTAAATATATTGTTTCATAATGTAACTATATATGGGTGACAAGTATGTCTTTTGAAAATGATTCCATACGTTATCAGTGTTCATGGAATAATGAGTTATTTATGTCATTTTATATCCATTTCAGAGCTTCTATGCTCATCAAACATTTTTAAATGTTTTTCACAGATTATAAGGATTTTTAAGACTAAGAATTAATACAAGTTAAATGTTTGAAGAACAATCTAATAAATCATGTTTTATTTGAATGGATTTTTATTTTTGAAGAAATGAGTATTGTTTTTATGGTATCTACTCTATAATAATGTGTAATTTGATGAATATTTTATGTCTCAATTATCAAAATATCTAAACATGAAATGATCCTTAATGTGAAATTAAGTGGATTCTTAACTAATTTCATTATTATGTAATTTAATAAGGTCGGGTCCTTACAGTTGGTACTAGAGGATGGGTAAGATAAATTTAGGGGTTTGGATGATGTTAATATAATACCATAAATGTTTTTTTACTCTATGGATAATTTGATATTTTATAACACATAATGATTACCATTTTTCTTCGTCTATGATATGTTTGTTTAGAATGGTTTTCCACAGAAGAAATAGGGAAGCTGAAGAAGAGAAGAACTGATAGAATGACATCCTCCTGAATCTATAGCCCGGTATGGTATGGATTGGAACCGAGCAGTTTCTAATAGTAATGGCTCAGATAATGCAGGAAATAAATGGCAGTGGAATAAATTCAAGAGGAAGAATATATGTACCACAAAAGAATATGACAACACTAGAACATTTCATGGGGTAACACCCTTCTGTCTTAATTGGATCTTCTGATCTAGTAACAGCTGAAGGATAAATTAAAGCAATTGAGAATATTTTTAATGTTATGGGATGTTCATTCAATAAAAAGGTATGTCTTTTAATTTATCATTTTGAAGGTGAAGATGTTATTTGATGGTAAATATTAAGGAATATGAAGGGTATAATGGATTTTGATTCCTTATAATGGGATGAATGTAAAAGTCTTTTCTTTGAAAAATATTTTCCTAAGGTGGTGCAACTAAGGACAGAGAAGTAATAACTTGAATTGAAACGGATGGAGCAAGATTTAGTTGCTGTGTATGAAATAATATACTCAAAACTGTAAATTCATGCTCTAATTCATATTCAGAATATTGAAAGAAAAATCAACCATTTTTACCCTGGACTGAAGCTATGGCATCGATGGGTGTTGGTCTCCTGTGAATTCAAATGTTATGAGAAACATCTCCAATATTATGAGATTATGTATATGGATTTGGATGATGATCACATGCATTTTTTAAACAATGATAAAAAGAGGTCTAGATGAAAGGGATGGATAACAATCAACAAAAAAATCAGATGGTAAGAAAATCATGTTTCTAGTTTGTGAAAAGTGTTGTAAGAAACAACCTAGGGAATGACTTACCAAAACTAGGAGGTTTTTAAAATGTGGTATGTTTGGACATATAGCCTGAGAATATAATGAAAATGATCCTCTGACTAATCCTGATAAGAAAACTATATAGGGTTTTAAATGTGGTGAGATGTGTAACTATGCAAATGTCTTCCCAAAGAGAGATCCAAATGAATAAAATAAGCCGGACTATAAGCAGAGAGGTGTAGAGAGATCTTTTGAAACTATTTATACAGATTTCAAGCCATCTAATGAAGTTTTATATGATACGTTGTTTGCTTACTCAGATTTTTTTAAAGGTTGTTTGATTTGGGGTCTACATATTCTTTCAACTATGGAAATTTTATGGTGATTTAGAAATACCACCTTAACCAATGAGACTGGAACATATAGTTAAAACACTAGAGGGAATATTATAGCTAATAGGAATTATAAGAATATTTCTATTTTTGTATGTGGAAATACATTACCTGCCAAAATTGTTGTTTTACCCTTAGTCAAGTTTGATGTTATTCTATGAATAGATTGTCTTTCTTTTTATCATGCTACGATTGACTATAGAGATAAATATGTATTTTCTCAGAAAGAGTTTTAGTTTGTATATAAGAATGAAACCATATAATTGATAACATATCAGGAAGCTGAGAAACTATTGAAAGATGGAAATTATCTTGCTCATATAGTTGAAATAAAGGGAACTGTTCAGATTACTGATACCACAGTGGTAAATGAGTACCTTGATTATTTTTCCTAGTCAGTTACCTGGTGTCATACCTAATCAGGAAGTCAAATTCACATTTGACTTAGTTCCTTATGCTAATCAAATTTCAAAACCCCTATATCATATGGAAAAAATATAACATCTAGAATTGAAAAAGAAGTTGTAGTATATTCTTGATAAAGGATTTATTCAACCTAGTACTCCACCATGGGGTTCTCCTCTTTTTTTTTAATTAAAATATAGACTGTTCCAGGATACTTGGCTTTAATTATAGAGCTTTGAAAACCATTGCGGTTAAAAACTAGTATCATTTTCCTCATATCGATTACTTGTTTGATCAACTCCAGGGTCCTCAGTACTTTTCCAGGATTGACTTGAGATTTGGATACCATCAGCTGAAGGTGAAGGATGATGATATCCCAAAAAAATCCTTTTGTACTAGATATGAGCATTATGAATATTTTATTATGTCGTTTAGGTTAACTAACGCACCTACTATATTCTTTAATCTTATGACTACAATATTTCATGAGTTCTTGGATATGTTTGTGTTTGTGTTTATTGATTAAATAATGGTATTTTCTAAAAATAAAGAGGATCATGAAAAACATCTAAGGTTTTTTACAACCCTTAAAGGAAAAGATACTGTATTGAAAATTCAGCATGTTTGAATTTTGGTTGCAACATATTTATTTTCTTGTGAACATTGAAAATAACGATGGAATAACAGTTGATCCTATCAAAAAAGAGGTTGATAAATGGCCAAGACCCACAAATATTATAGAGATTTATAGTTTTCATGGGTTATCAGGTTATTACTGATGGTTTCTTAAGAACAATTCACAGTTTTCTTGCCTGATAACTTATTTAACACGAAATGGGCTTAAATTTATTTGGATAGAAGAATCTGATGTTTGTTTTCTGGATTTTAATAATAGATTGGTGAATGATCTATTTTTGTCCTTTCCATCCAGAAATGGTGAGTTTTTTATCTATAATGATGTTTCTTTTAAGGGAAATGTCTGTGTTTTATAGAAGAATGATCAAGTAATTACTTATGATTCAAGACAAAGTAAACCTAATGAGTTATATAATCCCACATATTATTTGAAAATGGATGCTTTGGTTTGGGTTTTGAAAATTTGGAGGCATCATTTATATGGATACAAAATGTCCAATATATACTAACCATAAAATTATGAAGTATATATTCACTCAGAAGGAATAAAATATGAGATAGATAAGATGTCTAGAACTGATAATGGATTATTATTGCATGATAAATTACCAACTGAGAAAAGCAAACAAAGTGGAAGAATCCTAGAGTTGAAAAAATCATGCATCATTAACCATGTTCCATTTAGAACATGATCCATTAATTAATGATTTGATGAATTTTTACATAGAATTTGTTGGTGCAGTGAATACATTTGTTTTTCTATAGTTTTAGTGTAGTCATTGATATCATACAGAATTAAGAATGATCAAAAGAAAGACCATGATCTATAGAAAAATTTACAATAGGTTAAATTGGGTACGTTTCCATAATTTCCCCTTGATAAATATTGTGTTTTACGATTTGGAAAAAGGTCATGTGGGCCTTGTGATTCTCAATTGAAGAAGGATTTTCCGTGTAGAGTTCATAGTTCTCTATTTTTAGTTCATCTTGGATGTAATATGATGTACCGAGACCTTCAGGAGTATTATTGGTGGGATGGAATGAAAAGAGATATCTCTGATTTTTCCATGGAATATTTGACATGTCAACAGGTTAAACCAGAGTGGTAATTACCGAAGGGGTTGCTTTAGCCTTTTATAGTACCAGAGAGGATGTTGGAGAATGTATCCATGGACATTGTGGTGGGACTACCTAAGAAATCTCGAGATAACAATAAAATTTGGGATATTATTTATTGGATAACAAAATCTGCACATTTTATTTCTATTTGATATACAATGACTTTGGATCAACTTTCTTAACAGTACCTCAAGGAGATTGTCAGGTTACATGGAGTTCCTCTTTTCATTATATTTAACTAGGATCCCAGGTTCACTTCTATCTTTTGGAAGGGACTTCAGAAGTTGTTGGGAACCGATTTAAATTGCAGAACAACTTTTCATCATTTGTTAGATGGGTAGTCAGAACGAACTATTCAGACATTGGAGGATATCCTTCTTGCTTATTCAATGGAATACCAGGTTAGTTGGGATTAGAATATTAGTTTAAATGAGTTTTCTTATAATAATAGTTTTCATTCAACTATACCGATGGCACTATTTTGGGCATTAAATGGAAATTAGTGTCAGTCTCCTGTATTTGGGAATAATGTCGGCGAAAGAATGCTGATGGGGCCAGAATTAGTAGAGAAGTTGCTGAGAAAGTGAAGATTATCTAGAATCACATGAGGACAACTAAGATATGGAAAAAATGTTATGTAGATAATAGAAGGAAAGACATCTCTTTCGAGGTAGGTGACCATGTTTTCCATAATATATCTCCTAGGAAAAGTGTGATGCATTTCGGTAAGAAATGGAATTTAATTCTGTGGTTCATCGGTATTTTTGAAATCCTTGAAAAAGTTGGACCAATTTCATACCAAATAGCTTTGACTACATGTTTATCTTAGGTACATAATGTTTTTCGTGTTTCGATGATGGGGATGTATGTGCCATATTCATATAATGTCTTGAGCCTAGAAGTAGTTTAACTAGAAGAGAACCTTTATTATGAAGAGAAACTAGTTCAGATTTTTGATCAAAGAAAACATGTATTGTGAAATAAGGTAATCCACTAGGTTAAGGTTTTGTGGAGAAACCACATGGTAGAAGAAGCAACATGGGAGTCTAACAATTCTATGAGAGAAAGGTACCCTCATTTGTTTAATAAGTAAATAAAATTACGAGGATGCAATTTTCAAGAGTTTAGGATAATGTAACACCCCAAGGTTTTAAAAAAATAAATTGAAATGCATGAAACTTTATTTTAAATAGATATTTATAACTACAATTTAAAAAAAAAATTTCCACTTTTATGTTTTGAATAACAAAAAATAGTCATCTACACATGTGTTCGGTAAGTTATTTGGAGCCTAATAAAACCAACTTGTTTTTTTGGTGAACAGTAACATAACTATATTAATAGAAATATGAATAGTAATATGACACTAATGAATAGTATATTTTACTATTAATTTATTTTTATGTCATAATGATAACGAAATTTTGGTTAACATTTCAATGTGATATAAAACCAGTTATAGTTTTAAAATTTTTAATTTTTGAGATAATTATGATTTTATTTAAAAATAAAATTAATAATATTTAGAAAATTATTTTCAAGAAATTCAGCTCATTTTTGAATTCAACATGTCGAGAAATGGTAAGGGTGACTTTTTGGGATTTCTCTGAAATTCTTGAATTTTCAATGAATAGTGAAAATGGTCAAATACTGTATATTCAAATTATCAGTAAAATACAATTTTTATGACAAAAGAACTCATTTAAGGCCATTTTTTTGGAACTCAAATTTCATTATTACTATTTGGGGTCAGATAAATTAATATTATTCATAGTCTAGAACAAAAATATTATAATAATGATTAAAATAAAAAAATACCCCCTCTCATCCACTATAAATACCACCCTCATTCCCCTCTTCCTCCCATGCCACTAAAGCCTTGAGACATACCTATGTTCTACCCGAAAATTCTCCCAAGGATCTTCCCCGAATCTTAGAGAAGCTGGTATCACCGAAATTCCAAAACCAAAGGCCTTTAGAAGGATCTCAAGGAGAAGATATCAAGAGGTAAATGTCCTCTTTTATTTTATTTATTTTATTTCATTTTATGTTATTATTTTATATTAACTTTGGATTATGTTGCGATATTTAATTCCAAATCCACATACTGAACATATTATGTAATTATGATGAGATACCCCTTTTCTCTCATCAATGTTTTTTATGAAATTTTATGTGACGCTGTTAAACTACCGAATTTTCTTAAGGGATTTCTCAAATTTTCTTTTATTTTAAGTTCCATTATTTTCATTTTCATTCATATCCTCCTCTTATCCAAGAGGAATGAAATCTATAAAACGTTGTATATTCTGATTTTCTCATGTTCATGGAATATGTCTCATCAATCTTCTTTCTCCTCTACCACTTATTCATGGAATAAAAACATTGTTCTTGAAGTGTCGTATTACCAACATCGTGGATGATGTGATTCCAATTTTCTTAAATTACTTCACGGATGGTCATGAAACCATTTTTATGGTTGAAAAACGTTATGATATATATATTATGTCTCATCCATGGTCCCAAAATCATTTTATAAACATGTTATTAATTAATGAAGCAAAAGGAGTTCTTTACGATCGAAGAATCGCAAAAACAACCTAAACATATATCAATAATGTTTTAACTTATGAACCATGCTCATGTACGAAATAAAACAGATAAATGGTATAATTTATAGTTCTAGAAATATATAAATACTACTCAATACCAATTCTTTATTTTTACTTCCAATTGACAAGAACAATCCATCATGAACTGATCTTGAAAATCATGTAAAGAACTCACCCAAAAAAGTGCAAGGAACAAAATACTAACAATTAAAGTATAAAATGATGTAATGAAATGATCATATAAGGTATTATAAAGATGGATATGATTATTTATGATATTAATAACACTCATTTAACCATTATAGAGGATGCTTAAATGGGTTGGATGTAAGACAAACCTCGGGTAAGGGAATTCTTAACCTGATTTCCATTCTTTGGAATAACCTTCTACTTAATTATTTATGTGGTATTAAAATGGTTCGTATGATGAAAAATGTTTCTATTATGATTATTTATGTGTATATATAGTTTATATACATATTCCATTGACTCTATTATTTCTAACTTCTGTTACATGATTTACATAATGGTTTTTTAGATCATCTTTTAAAATTCTATGATACGAAATTTCAAAGTAAAATATTTTTCGAAATAATTCTTGTTGTATGATTGTGTTCTGGTTCGCGGTCATTGTTTATGATGAAGGGTGGGACCTATATTTCTATCCAAAACATTTTTTATGTGTATGTTGGAGGTCGGTCATATTATTACGCTATGTGTAATTGTGATGGTTACACAAATTTTAAGGTAGCTATGAGGGTTACAAATTATAAGGTAGCCATGAGGGTTATAATATTTTATAAATTTCACAAGATACCTTTTGATACTATTTATTTTCTTATGTTTTGTGCGGATATTGTGTAAATCTAATTTTACATAAAGTAACTATATATGGGTGACATGTATTTCTTTGGAAAATGATTTCATATATTACATGTGTTCATGGACTAATGTGTTCTTTCCTTATTTTTATATCCCTTATTGAGATTTTTTTTCTCATTAAAAATTTCTAAATGTTTTCACCAGGTTTTAAGGATGTGTATGACTAAGAAGGAAGTCAAATTAACTATTTGAAGAAATTTCAAATAAATCATGTGTTATGTGAAAAGATTTATATTTTGGAATAAATGATTACAATTTTTATGGTATCGACTCTGTAATAATGTGTAATATTATGAATGTTTTATGTCCCAATTCTCAAACCCTCTAAACTGAAAAAGATCCTCAATGTTAAAGGAAGTGAATTTTTGACTAAATTCAACATTATGTAATGTAATATATTTGGGTACTTTTAATAATCTTCCATTGAGGGAAGATATTTTTCTATGATTTATCTTGATGATGTATGAAGCATCCCGGTGGCCCTTGAAATGATAGTCCAACCAGAATATGCATCAAATCAAGTATGAAATGAAATGGAATTCAAATCCACAAAAAATATGATTCTTTTAGAGTAAGTAATGATGGATATAATAGGGAATAAAATCTTATTTACTTATTCAGCACGAAATTCAAGAAATGAAAATGGATATTTGAAGGCAATCTTTCATTGGCAAGTTTTTTGGTGTATTAGAGTAAGGCACATTGGATCTTAGTGCTCAACAGAATTTAATGATGTTGAAAGTGAAGAAGAAATCATGAAAATTATACAAAAAAAATTACCTTAATGTAGAGATGTAAAATGAAGGAAAAATTTATAGAGAAAGGCATTATTTTGTAAAAAATGAACAAGATGATAATGATTTCTTTGGATTCATAACCACAGTATAAATAAGGAACCTAAGCATTATTAGTGGATACAGTTAAATAGATAGAAATTAAAAAAATAAATATATCAGTGGATTGGTTTTTTTTCATCTCATGGTATATCTTTAGGGTTCTCTTCATATTATTTACATTTAATTAAAGAGAAATAGAAATATAAGATCCATTATGGATGATTAATTAGAGTTTGTTGATTGAATTGATGAATAAATTTATTGAATAGAATCCGAGGAAGAAAAACATTTAACAATTCTTGAAAATTCAAATTATTTTTTGGGATTTATTATTACGATTTATGAGTAGGAAAAAGTCATGAATAACTTCACATCCAAAATAACATAAGAGGGTATGATTTTTAAGGGACATCAATAATAAATTGATAACAGAAGGAGTAAACATGAAACAAAAAGAAAATCAAGGGAAGCTAATAAGAAATTAAATATTTGAATTTTATCATATTTATAGTTGTTGTAAAGAGATAAATGTGTTTAAGAAGGAGTCGATAAGGCCATGAATGATCATAGGTCCAGATGTATGGGAAAGGGGAATTAGTTGTAATGTAGAAACATAAAATTATGGAATTACAAAGATCCTAAATAATAGAAAGAATAAGGTTTCACATATCACAATGTTTTATATTGTTCTAAGAAATAATTTATTGATCCCAATATAAAATATTTAAGTTAATAAACCTAAAGTTTCTTTTGACATTTATTGGTCAAATTCATGTGATGAATGAAGGGGACATGGGGAGGGATGGAGGTGAAATGGAATTTACTCTTCTAAAATGTCAATTATCTGTGTTTTTAGTACTTACCATGTCTTACTATGAATAACCAAGGTGGTTTGTAAATGGGAATGCACAAGGAAGTTAAAAAAGGGGAAACTGACCATATCATTCATCATATAGAAGATATAGTTTCTTGGTATTTTTTTATAATTCTAACTGTGTATATAAATCTATTCATTTTAGGTAGTGTAATGGAGATAAAAATACTTACAGAACTCAAAGAAAAGTAAATACCTGCTAATGAGGCTTGGTTTCTATTAAATATATGTATTATCCTATATAA
Organism: Viscum album; assembly: GCA_963277665.1. Classification (NCBI taxonomy): domain Eukaryota; kingdom Viridiplantae; phylum Streptophyta; class Magnoliopsida; order Santalales; family Viscaceae; genus Viscum; species Viscum album. The sequence continues at coordinate 1,539,540,506 of OY728161.1, read as the reverse complement.
GAATAATTTTAGTATGAAAAACCTATGAATTTTAGAAATATATTTGAATGCAACATTTATCCTCTGCTCATTAATGTTTCTCATGGAATAAAAAGAAGAATACCGAGAAATACAATCTTTCCTAAATAACCTTAAAAGAATCAAATAACATCAGGACATGGATTCAAGATAGTTAATGCTCATCCCACATGACATGAAATAAATATCTGTTGAATAATTTGAATAGAAATGTTGATGGAACATATATATTGGTAAATTATGGTTATTTTAAGATGAAATGCAGTGGATGTTTATAATAGGAAAATAAAGAGATAATGAAAATTGATGTTCTCAATATAGAAAATTTTCATCACAATCTAATAAGAGTGAGTCAAATAAAATACATTAGGATGATAGTGAATTTTAATCAAAATGGGTGCACTATCAAAGAAAATATAGGTAATTATCTAATGAAATGATATAGAATAGACTGATATTTATACCAGGTTGATAGTAAAGATAACATTTGTTACATATTATTTGGAGAAGAAAACAAATTTTGGAAACCTAGGTTGGGTAATATTAATCAATAAACCATTTAATAGATATCTACAGTTAAGATAGTTTTTGAAATTCATAAATTGATGTGTGATTAATAAAATACTTGTGATGAATTCATGCATAGAATGGTGTTTGGGGGTTCATATTGGTTGTGGAACAAAAGGGAATAAAATATTCTTGATCTTATCCACATTGATATATGTGGTCTAATAAATTTGGAAGAATCATAGAGGTAGAGGTACATAAATTTTTTTATAAATGATTATATTAGATTGGATTGTATAATCATAGTTTAGAGGTAACAAAAAGTTATTTACTTCATTAAAATTTATCGTAGAATAGATTAGATTGAAACTAGACACACAATCAAGGTTCTAACATCTATAAATATATGAGAATAAAAATCCATTAAATTTGAAAATTACCTTAAAAACATGGAATAAATAATGATGTGTCTATATTGACAACCCACAACAAAAAGGACTTATTCAATGTTGAAATTGATAGGTGAAAAAATTTTCTAGAACTATGCAGATTGAGAGATTTATTACTCATCGTTATTGGAAAGAGTCTTATCAACTAATTATGTACACTCAAAATATAACATGGATTTTGATGATAGAAATCGTGAAACCATAGGAGTTATGGTATGGAAGGAATCAGACGCTAAAATATTTTCATATATTTGGATGTAATTGTTTCATCTAAAATAATGAAGGTAATCAAGGAATGTATGGTGATGCAACAAACGGAGGAAAAAATTTGGGATATTCATTGAATTTTAAATCGTAAAAATTTTATATTAATCATATTGGATGAATTATGGAAAGAATTTATTTCGATATCATTGAAGATAAATCCATAAATACCTTTAGGAGATCATATGCACTATTGATTCAAGATGAAGAATAAAGTGAATAGGGGACATATTCAAATGAAGAAATTATGGAAGGATTTAAAAATGATTAGGGATCACAAAATTATGATTATTCAAAAGAATAATTTTAGGAGGGAACAATTGCTGAGGAAACATTGTAATAGCCTGATATTTTGTGAAATATATTTTTTCGAATTATTTTAACTTTTTGATATTTTACATCTCACATGACACGATAAATAGTTATATATATATATATATATTAAATAATTGTGCCAAATATTACATTACCACAACACTATCTTGGAATGTGCTATATGCAACTTTGACTTGGGTTGTGCTATAAGCAACACCAACTTGTCATACATAACATGCAATACCAAGTTTCTATGAGACATAATTTTATTGTTATAATTATTTATATGAGTTATTTACAACCTAAAAATTAAATAATAGTAATATGAATAGTGATTAATACATTTAAAATATATTTATAATGGTTTTACATAAATAAAAAAAATTTAATGAAAATTATAATTTTTTCTTAGTGACAGGATATGTTTAAAAACACAATTTTTTCGAATGAACTACTTTTCATGTCCTTCTATGAAGAAAAAAAATAATTTTAGACACATATTAATGTTTAACATTATAAAATAAACAATATTTTTGAATTTATAATTCTGAAATTATCTTTGGCTGAATTTTTATGATTTTTCAAAGAAACATCATTTTTTGATGAATAGAGAAAAATACTGCATTTTAGATAAAATATACCATTTTGTTTAAATAATTATTAATTTAAAATTTAAAATTTATATTTTTATGATCAAATTATATCAATTATATATCTATTAATACAATTAAGGTAATTATAATCAATTCTAAAATGAAAATTATTATAAAAACCTAATAAAATATTTACAAAAATTCTACTTTAAAAACCAGTTCTTTCGTCCCATCTTCGGGATTAGAATTAATAGTAATTACTCTTCTAATATGCATTGAATTTTGAAAAAATAGACATAAATTTTTTTTATCAGTATATTATTTATAGTCTAATTATATCAAGCTATGTTTTGACCCAAAATATTAGTAAAAGTGATTAAAATTATTCACAATGCTTACGGTCAAAATAAGCATAATTAGGGACTAAACCAAAATATTTGGGGCCTAAATGACCTATAAAATTGTTCAAAACAAATTTTATTGAAATATTTCATCCATAATCCATCCAAGTTTTATTTTTATTGGTTTTTATTAATTTTTTATGTAAGAACATGTGGACACCTAATTTGTTTTCCAAAAATCCAAGTGAGTCATTCTCTTTCCCTATAAAATTCCACCACCTCTCCCACTTCCTCAAACCTCTAAAAACACATAGGTTTGGAAAATATATTCCAAATACTCTTCCAAGCATACCTCCCCTTCTTCTTGAATCCTCCCATTTGGTAGAATGAAATTTATGGAATCCTTTCAATAAACTGAAACCAGTATCCTAAATATACAAGTATGTTTTTATTATAAGGGTTTTACCTGCACATACAAACACCTCCATTTAACAGGTAAGAAACATACTATTTACGTGTATAGTGAACTACCACCTCTTTAAAATATGATTGTTAATTTTTTCCATTACTTACTCTCATGGTGGAAATTATGATGAAAAATATATTTATATATGTCATATTTTATATTTGTTATTTATTTAATCTTATTTATATTTTCAATACATACTTTTTTAGATTCCTTTTAGTGTAAATATGATAATTTCATTTGTGGAAGTGTGGACTACCGCTTCCTCATATTGATGTGATTAATTCATACCCAACATTGAATGTATTAAGTATGGTTTTAGTTAATATATATAATGTTAATATGATATACTAAAAATAATTTAATATATATATATAAACAAATATTTCTTTTTCTTTCTATCTTTCAATGTGATAAATAAACGGAAATAGCGTTCATGTGTACGTATGACTTACCATCTCCATGAAAGGTGTATTCTATTTCATACATATATAATCTATAGAATATTATAATAAAAATACACTGTATATAAATTATATTTATATCATGGTATAAATTCAATATAAATGATATTTTCAATGAAGTTGAAGCTAAAACATTTTCAAGATTCCTTTTAATGTTTTTAATGAAAATTGTTTTTAAAATTTTTTTAATCTTATTTTATGAGTTTTCATGGATATTGCTATTCCAAATGATATCAAGTATATTTTAAATTTTTTAACGGTGTTATCTATGAAATTTATTTTCAAATGGTTTGATTCATTAAAAGACTTTTCTCAATGAATAAAGGATAATTTAATGATGAAATGTTTTTGAAAAATATTTCAAAATTTTTATTCCAAATAAGAATATATCTATTGATGTTACTCATAAATTTATAGTAATGTATCTAAAGGTTTCATTAATATTATATCTTTAAATGGTTTATTCTGGATTTCATGGTCTTTATAATACTTGTTTCTTATTAACAGGTTATATGTCTATGAAAACCCTTTCACTCTCATGGGTTATATTTTTATGAAATATGTTTCTACTCCATGGGTTATTGATGTTGAATCCTATTATTTTCATAGGTTATGATTTAATTAAATGATTAAGAAACCTATTTATTTCCTTATTGTTATTATGGGATGAAATGTTAATGATACCCATATCATTTCACAGGTTACGATTGTTGTATATAAAACCCATCAATTTTTATGGATCATCATATGATGAAGGATTTATTCTCATATGACCCATGTATGTATGATTTGGTTTTGTTATGGTTGATACCTATATCTCTCTTCAATTAATTGGGTAATGATAAATGTTTTATGAGCTCAAAGGGAACACATGAGGGAAACACAAGCCTAAAACAAGAGGGTATACAAGAGTATATCTCAGACACATAAAAAGAGGGAATACATGATGAAATCCTATGCCCAAAACAAGAGGGTACATGTGAGGATATATCAAGCCTAAAAAAATAGGGTACACATGAGGAAATCAAAATACCAAAATAAGTTGATACATGGGAGGGGATCCAAAGACTGAATCATTTACACGGGTGTTTAACCAAATCCTATAATGTTACAGACGCCTTGGTAGGCCTCCTTAATAGAGGATTGTTATATGATTCTGTCTTTTCCATAATTATATGTTTTATTCCTATGTTATTACTTCATGGAATATGTTCTTTATTTCATTATGATTCATGTCTTATGAAATTTCAATCTTTACCATGATCTCTAATTTGAAGGCTATAACCTTAAAATGTTATTCTCAAGTTCCATACCATTTTTTAAGTTAGGCTTATGCATTTATTTTATTTACCCATATTGATCATCAGAGATAAATGATTTCTTATAATTGCTTTCCCCAGGTCTGGAAGAATGGTTTAAGGTATAATTACAAAATTTCAAGGTCTTAATAAGATATTTTAAAGATATTTCACCATGATAGAGTATTTTATTTCCATGATTCCAAAGACCCTATATTATTATGGTCCTTAGGCTTGTATTTCTGTAATATACTCAATATTAATATTAAAGGATGTAATATCCATGTTTGTTAATCCTGGGTGACTATAGTTAGTATCAAAGTAATTTTTTAGTAATCCTTTAGAGTCTACGATGAAAAAACATTAGTGATATCCCTAGGTAAATTTCTAAGGATATAACTTGGTATGCTTCTAATAAATATTAAAAGGCTTATTTAATGTCTAGGATAATTTCCAAGAATTTTGGGAAAGGGTATAGTGAGTGGTTTCCATGAAATACGTCCCTTTATGTTTACTACTAGTGGATGTCGATTTGGAACAAATTTCCCTAGGGGTAAAAATAATGATAGGATGTTCTGATCCTAAATTAAGGTAATCTGGTATAAGACACTGGGCCTTTCCACACACTATGTTTCACACTCTCAGGGGATTTTCTTTACAAATTTACAGACTCATAGAAAAACATAATGAAGGGTTTAAATGGATGTTTCCTATGAAAAAACACGGATTAAAATGACATTGAAAAGAGTAAGGAACTTGTCCAAATTTAAACAACCTATTATTAATTATTTTCTAGGATTACCTTGTTTTCCACTATGATAAGTGTTTATCATACAGTGATTTCTAATTCTTGTTAATGGAGAGACCTATAAGTAACATGGTTAACATTTAATGTTTTAGATGTTTAAATTATAGAAATTATGAGAATATATTTCTCAAGTGGAAATATCATAATGAAAATAACGAAGTGGGTACGAGTATTGGTTATACTTCTGATGATGAAGATACCACAAATGAAATTTTAAATGTATGAGATATTCTTCTTTTATTTTTTACATTATTAATGAGAATAATGATTATATTGAGGTTGAGAAAACATAATAAAATATTATTATATCTTATTCAAGGAAAGTGGTATTAAGGATAAGTTGATGAAGCCATAGTAATGATTTACGAATAATGTTGGATGGTTATATTTAGATTAAGGGATGGTAACCATTAATTAATTCCAGAAGTTGAGATAATTATGTTTTGATAAAGATATAATAGATATGAATAAATAAATTGGATGGTATAGATTACCCTAGAAAAAATTATTGATATAGTGGTCTATGTTATCAAAGATGAAATTTAAAACTACTTGGATTAAAAAATATATATACAATAATAATTGGAATAAGGTAGTATTCATGTTTCCTGGATGAATTTATGGTATTTTTGGTCATTACCATTTTTCAAGAAAATATATTCTGAGTGTATTGACATTTTTGGAGTGTGAAAACTAAGAGAAACATTGTGATATATATAGGATTAATGTTAATATGATTTCATTACATTATTTCAAATATATTTATATTTTCATATTTCAAATGGGTTATAAGGTAAACCATTTATGAAATGTTTATGTTATACTCCAGATTAAGTATGTATGATTTAATATTATCCTAAAATAAGAGGATTTATGCATATCAGATAGCCTATTGAGAATACTTTTTGTTATTGATAACTGATGACAAATGAAAAGGCATATCATGGGCCTCCAGAAATGTTAGTGCCTGAAGAATGAAAAATTCACATTCCATTTTAGAGAAAGAGGTTATGTGGATCAAATAAATACCAAGGGGTGATGTTGTCCTGAAATCGTACATGTATATATTTTCTAGAAAATTCATTAACATTATAAAAAAAGATCTTCAATCCAAGAATCAGTCATAGTAATTTCAATTCGAATGAATCAAACAGTCTCTTAGGTAATCACAGATTTATCATTTTGTGATTTTAACATTCACCTGACCATGTTCTATATAACTCTACATCATAACATTATTGTAATACTTCTCTTCCAATTCCTCATTTTCACTTCCAACCTTTTCTCTCCTATATGATAACCTAGTTATATTTTACTTCGGGTACCTATTTTGTTTCAAACATGCAATTTTAAAAGGATGTTTTAATATTAAATTTTACAAAGTGTGTTTATATTAAATGAATTTAATTATTAAAACAGTAATAACCCAGATGAATTTCGAGGGAGAATTTTATTTTCTGGGGTAGAATGTAATGCCATGAGATTTTGTGAAATATATTTTTTGAATTAATTTATCATTTTGATATTTCTAATTCATGTGATACTATAAGTTGTTATATAAAAATATATATTATACCACTAACTAAATCATTATATTCACACAGAAACTACATGTCTTGAACTGAAATAAACATTTACTTGGCTTTCACTATACGCTACACCAACATTGTGTATATTACATGCAAAACCATGTTTTTATAGGACATTATTTTTTTCATAATTATTTAAAATAGTTAGGTAAAATCAAGACATTAATGCATAGTAATATTAATAGTGATAACTTCTTTTCAAATAATTTTATAATGGCCATATACAGGTAAAACATATTGATAATAAAAAATATAATTTTTTGTAATTCCTTTTTGGTTTTAAAAATAATATTTCTTAGAATGAACTACATTTTATGTCCATATGTAAAGAAAAAAGAATCATTTTTATAAAAAATGTTTTTTAATTTTATATAATATAATTTAATTTTCAATTTATAATGCTTAAATTATCTTAGGGTTATTTTATGGAATTTTCTGTGAAATGACATTTTTTATTAATAGTGAAAATTACTACATTGTTGTTAATAAATGCCCATTCATTTAAATAACTACTAATGTTAAACTAAAATTTAAATATGTTTAAGGTAAAATTATATCAATTATACATATACAAATTAAATTTAGTTCACTATAATAAATTTCACTTTGAAATTTAATATAAAAACATAATAAATTTTGATCAATTTTAACTATAAAAACTCGTTATTTTTTCTCATCTATAGGATTGCCATTAACCTTGTTTTTTTCTCTTATGTGAATTGAATTTCTAAAAATGGACATATTTAATTTTAATCACTAAAATATTTTGATTTTAATTAAAACATGTTAATTTTTGACAAAAAAAATATTAGAAAAAGTGATTAAAACTAATTACAGTGATTAATGGTAAATTTTGCTTAATTATGGATTAAAACGTAATACTATGAGGGGAAATGGCCCTTATACTTGTAAAAAACCCATTTTATGTGCATATTTAGTCAATAAATCTTAAATTATTTATGTTTTTTAGTTTTTATGTACTCTTTTAGGTATGGACATGTGTACACATAACTTTTTATTTGAAAATTCCAAGTGAGTCACTTTCCTTCCCTATAATTTTCCAACGTCTCTCCCACTGCCTCACACCTTTAAAACCACATAGGTTCACCCAATATCTGACCAATACACCTAAAAATTAATAATTTCTTCATTTAAGAAACCATTTTGTATAAAATAAATCAACATAATCATTTTGTCACAAACCAAAAGGAGTTACCTGATTAAGAGGTAACGTCTTCTCTGAAGATCCTTTATTTTATTTTTCCCCATCCCCTATAACCTCAATATTATGTTCTTGTATAACAATAACAATATCCTAAATATAATATGATTTTTTAGGATAATGTTTTTACCTACACTTAGAGACACTTTCATCTAATGGGTAACTGACATACTACTTATGTGTACGATGAACTACCAACGCACAAAACTATGTTTGTTAATTTTCATTTATCGCCTATAATGGTGGAAATTATGAAGGATATCATGTTTATATACTTTAAAATATAATATAGATTATTTTTTAAAACATTTAAACTTATTATTCAACAAATTCTTTTTATACATCCTATTTTGTGTAAATATGACAATTTAGTTTTAGGAAGTATAGACTACCACCCCCTCAAAGCAATGTGATTCATTCATACATAACATGGAATGTGATTAAGATTGGTGTAGTTAATATATATATTACATATATATGATATAATAATTATATATTATTAATTATATATATATAAATATATATATACATATATGTATTTTTCTTTCATTTATTCAATGTGATAATTAAACAGAACTTCCATTCATGCATATTTACGTCTTACCGTATCCATGAATGGTGTATTTTGTTTCATACATATATATTATATAATATATTATAATAAAAATATAATGTATATATATTATATTTATATCATGGATTAAATTATGGAAATAATTATGTAAGTATAAGGACCGATGATATAACAAATTAAGACACATGTGAAGAATAAAGTGAATATTACTCAAACTGAATCCTTAACATAGGATTGATAACAAGTAGGTAATATAATGTCATAATAAAACCATATATGGAATTAAATAGAAGAATATTTTTTTTTAAATATGTATAATAAAATTTATATTTATTATACAGGTTTCTTGTGCATGTATGCTTAGAGTCAAGACCCAAGGTAAGTGAATTTCATCTCACTTTTATATTAATGAAATACATGCTTTATTCACCACACATTTTTTTTGTGTATACTGAAAATGGATATATTAAATGTTTCTAATAGTTAAATTCATCGTTATAAAAATATCAATTAAATGAACTTTATTTCATGGGGTTTAAGTTTCAAAATATACTAAATTGGTAAACTAGTTTTGTCTCAATTTTTCTTCATTAAGACTGATTTTTTGTTATGTGCCAAAATTCGCTTTGAGTTTTATATAAATCAATTTTATATGATATATCATGAATATATTTATTTTCATGAAATTATAATGTTTATTTATTTCATTTTTTTACATCAACAGTATGATATGATTATAGCAACCCGACCTTTTCTTACATTACTATTACATCATTTCAAAGATAAACAACATAATAGTATTACACATAGTGGATCCAGAGGTTTAGTGTCTTTGGCAAACTATAACTACACATAACAAGTACAATTTCAATCATAAACATTCATTTAATTTCTTCTTCTTTATGTTCTTAGTGGCACTTGTCCTATCCTTAGTAAATGTAGCCACCTAAGGATATACATCAAAAGGGGTGAGCTAAAAGCCCAGTAAGAGGATAGATAAGGATAATGTATCATGGGGTGAGCATAGTCATGACATAGGCAATAGATCATGAACATGAGAGGATCATAAACAATAAACTTCAAATGTGGAAATGCATAAAAATGAAACATCATGTTGTAGTGGTTAACTACCACACATACTTGTGAACAAATCTAGCATCTTGTTCACTCATCATTTCACATTTACTCATGAGATTCATCACTTTACCCAAGGCATTGGAGCACTGTATAATTCTGAGCGCATCCTTCACATCATAAAATTATCATTATCATACTTGAAACATAGAAAACATATCAAACGTGTACATAAATAACCCATGGAAAGGAATGGGTTTCATCTCATAATAACACATTCATAAGCTTTGGGTTCCCAAAAGAAAGAGGGAACAACATACTTGATAAAAGAACCAAAAAACCATGAATGAGAGGTAAAAGGTGAGATCTTGAAAGAAGAGTTCTTTTGGAAAACATTTTTATGGAAATAAAAACCAGTGACAAACATGTATATCCCAGTAATGGAAATAATGAACAAATGATCTTTGAGGAGTAAACATATCAAAAATGGAGTGAAAGAGGGAGAACCCGAAGGAAGAAAATTGGGTTCGAGATTTCCCCTTACCTTGTACCAGAATGCTTCCTTCTCTTTAATGTCCTGTATAATGACATTATATTCATTAATTAGAAATTCCAGAAGCATTTATAAATTAATAGGGTTCATTCTGGTTTCATTATTTCATATTATGCTCTTTTGGATGACTTGTTGTGTTTAAAAACATTGTTTGGGGATGTTCATTTTCATGGTTTTCTTGAGTGGTTCACTTGTATTCTTAAATTGATGTTTGGGTAGATCATGGGTAAACATCAAGAAATAATATTACATGTTATTTATGATAATACAGAAGCTTGAATGATTTTATAATGAGTTATAGTAGATCCATGTGGATGAATCATTTGATAATATTTTAATGATGGTTATTTGGGTAAATTTGGGCGGTTTTTGGATCACAATAAACTTGTTTTAACTTTTCACTTAGTAATAAGTCCATAGGTTATTTCCAGAACTTAAAATAGAACATAATACATATAAAATATTATGGTTCAACCATAAAAATGGTTTCATGACCATAACTAAAGGTAGAAATGGAAGAAGAGAGCATTTTGTTTTTGAAGGTGATAAATTAACACCACATGAACAACGTTCTCTTTAATAAAATAATAGGAATAGGGAAAGGGTGTGGGGTGATATAATATACCATTAGAATCATAAGATTACAGTATATGTAAAATAATGGAGTTACAGAATAATTTTGATGAAGATAGGTGGGGAGAGATCAAGAAAAGAACTTGAACTTGAAAGGAAATTAAAGGAGAAGAGGGAGAGAAATTACCTTTAGAATCCTCCTCTTGAAGACCTCCTTCAGGGCCTAATCATGGACTTTTGATGAGACCAGATGCTCTTGTACGTGGGAGAGGGGCAAGGTAAGGTTTTTAGGCAGAGTTTAGTGATGTCTTGGAGCTTGAGAGGTGTGAGGAAAAGAGGGAGTGAAGGGTGGCTTTTATAGTGGAGGGGAGAGGGGTTTCCTTAATATAAAATTGATTAGTTTATTAATTTCACCTAAGAAAAGGAATAGTGAGTCTTGAACGACCAAGAATAGTAATTTTATAATGTAATCCCGAAAAAAGTGGGCTTACATCATCAGAACATCATCGATGACTCAATTAATACATTATTTAGCTTTTATTGTGAATTATCGGATTCCACCATTCATAAAAAAGTCAAGTATCTCTGAAAATTCCCAAAAATTTACCCCAACCATTTTTTTACATGTAGAATCCAAAAATTAAATCCATTTTTCAAAAATAATTTTCTAAATATTAATAATTTAATTTATAATTAAAATCATAATTTACTTAAAAAAAGAGTTTTTAAAATTAAAACTGCTTTTTCAGTTCTTTCAAAAATTACGTAGGGTCTTATAAAATAATCTAAAAACTATTAGACATTGATTCAATAATTTATGAATATATTTCAAGAAAATAAATATTCTTTTAAATTAATTAATTATTTAATTATGACTTATAAAATACCAAAAATGTTTACTAAGGTCAAATTACCACTTTCTATGATGTCTAAATTTTATTTTATTATTCATAGGTAATACTACTGTTATTTACTATTCATAAGGGTATGTTACTATTCACCAAAAATTATTCTTGTTTCATTAGACTCCAAAAACTATCTTGAACACAACCGTGTATGTCAGATTTTTAAAATTCCAAACATAGGGGTGACAAAATTATGTATAATGGTCACTTATCACATAGTAGTTCATTATTTTTTGTTTTTATGACATAAATATAAGAAGGGAATATTCCATTGACATACTTTGGGTCGCTACATTTTTCTCCCCTTAATAAATTTCTCCCCCGACATTTCACATTACACAAACAGGTGAGGGTACTTCTCTTTCATTGCCTCTTCTGGTTCCCAATTTTCTTCCTCAAACATATGGTTCCTCCACAACAATTTGACAAGGTGGGTTGTCTTGTTGCATAGAACCTTATCACTTTGGACCAAAAATTTTACCGGCTGCTCCTCATAGTAGATATCATCTTCCATCTGTACCACCTCTGAGTTTAGTACATGTGAGGTGTCTGGTATGTACTTCCATAGTAGTGATACATGAAACACATCATGAACTTGAGCCATATTCGGTGGATGTGCCAGACGATAGGCCAGGGCTCCTATACGGTCAAGGATCTCAAAGGGGCCAATGTACCTTGGGCTCATCTTCCCTTTCTTCACGAATCGCATGACTCTCTTCCATGGAGATATTCGAAGGAAGACTTTATCACCAATGTAGAACTCCAAGTCCCTTCAACGGTTGTCAGCATATCTCTTTTGCCGAGTTTGAGTAGCTTTGATGTGTTTCTGGATGACTTGAACCTTCTCTGTCATCTCTTGAACAAGATCGGGACCAAGTAGCTTTTGTTCTCAAACTTCATCACAACAGGTTGGAGTTATACATCGCTTCCCATAATGAGCTTCATACGGAGCCATCTAAATACTCGAGTGGAAGCTATTGTTGTATGAGAACTCAACCAATGGGAGATGCTGATCCCAACCACCATCGAATTCAAGAGAGCAGGGTCTTAGCATATCTTCAAGAGTCTGAATAGTCCTTTCAGACTGGCCATCAGTTTGGGGGTGATAGGCCATGCTGAAATTTAATTCAGTACTCAAAGCATATTGAAGGCTCCTCTAGAATTTAGATGTGATCCTTGAATCACGGTGAGAGACAATTGAGAGTGGAACATCCTGCAATCTCACTACTTCCTTCTCATATATCCTTGCATGTTATTCAAGTGATAAGTCTTCCCGAATAGTGATAAAATTGGTAGTCTTGGTGAGTCGATCAACCACAACCCATATCACATTATTTCCCCTTGATGTCTTCGGGAGACCTGTGAGAAAGTCCATAGTAACATTTTCCCATTTCCACATGGGTATAGGTAATGGTTGCATCATACCATTGGACTTTTTCCACTCAGCATTAACTTGCTGACATACCAAGTACCTTGATATATATTCTACAATCTCCTTCTTCATGTTATCCCACCATAAGTGCTCTCGGAGATCACGATACATCTTGGTACTTCCAGGATGGATAGAGAAAGTTGATCTATGTGCATTATCCAATAACTCCTTCTTTATCACCGGTGATGAAGGCACAAAAAGCCGTGTTCCAAACCTAATCACACCATTATCATTGATATGGAACTCTTGCAGCTTCCCTTCCATTACTACATTCACCCTCTTTTGTATCTCCACATCATCCTTTTGTGCTTCCTTAATCTTCTCTTGGATGGATGGTTGCGCAATAATTTGGGAAAGGTAGGATTTATCCCCTGTCCTAATGATTTCAAAATCTATCCTTTTCAAATCCAAGAAGATAGGGTCTTTCTCAATCCTCAACATGGATAGAGTAATAGGTTCTTTTCTACTTAGAGCATCAGCTACCTTGTTCACCTTTCCAGGATGGTAGTGAATAGAGTAATCGTAATCCTTGATTATATCTAACAATCTCATTTGATGCATGTTGAGATCATTTTGTGTGAATATATACTTTAGGCTCTTTTGGTCGGTGTATATGTCACACTTCTCACCATAAAGGTAGTGCCGCCATATTTTCAAGGCAAAAATCACGACTGCCAGCTCTAGATCATGGGTCGGGTAGTTTTGCTCATGGATCATAAACTGTCGTGAGGCATAGGCTATCACATTATCATTTTTCATGAGTACACAACCCAAGACTTTATTTGATGCATCACTATATATCACAAAACTTTCTCCACTTCTTGGTAGTGTGAGTACAGGTGCAGTGATCAGCCTTTTATTTAGCTCCTTGAAGCTTCCCTCACATTCTTCCATCCATACATAATTTACCCCTTTCCTTGTTAGCTTAGTTAGCAGGCTTGACAATCATGATAAGTTTCTCACAAAATGTCAATAGTACCCAGCTAATCCATGAAAACTACGGATTTCTGTGACACTAGAGGGCCTTGGCCATTCCTCAATCGCCTTTTTCTTTGAAGGGTCCACTGAAATTCCCTCTTTTGTGATCACATGTCCCAAGAACGTGACTTGATTCATCCAAAAGTCACACTTGCTGAACTTGGCGTACAACATCTCCTTTCTCAATGCCGCCAACACAAGTCTTAGATGTTCTTCATGTTCCTCCTTACACTTGGAGTAGATGAGAATATCATCAATAAACAAAAGCACAAATTTGTCAAGGTAATGTCTAAACACCCGATTCATCAAATACATGAAGATTAAAGGGGAATTAGTAAGTCCGAAGGGCATCACCAAAAACTCATAGTGCCCATACCTTGTATGGAAGGTAGTCATCTGAATATCTTCCTTCTTGACCTTTACCTGATGATATCCAGAATGAAGATCCACCTTTGAGAAGTATTGAGCTCCTCTTAACCGGTTGAACAAGTCATCAATCCTTGGGAGAGGATACTTGTTCTTTTTGGTGATCTTGTTGAGTTCCCGATAATCGATACACGGCCGCATGGTTCCATCCTTATTCATTACAAAGAGCACTGGAACACCCCAAGGTGATGCACTAGGGTGTATGAACCCTTTGTCCAGATGCTCTTGTAGCTGCTTCTTTAACTCCTCCAGTTTGATAGGAGCCATCCAATAGGGGCACTTCGAGATAGGAGTAGCTCCGGTTATGAGTTCAATTGAGAACTCTACCTCATGATCCAGGGTATTCCGGGTAAATCTTTGGGAAATACATCATTGTATTTCCTCACGATGGGCATTTCCTCAAGGTTGGAACTTTCCTTCGACTCAACCATTTGGGTGAGGTATGCTTCCTCATAGGGAATCAACACCCATACCATTAAAGGATTTTTCAAAGGATATTCATGATCTTCCTTGCATTTTTAAAGGAGCATGGGATGGTCGAAATATGAAAATATATTTCCTTTTCCCGACAGTTGATATGTACTCTATATGACTAGAGCTAGTCTATTCCCATTATAGTGTCGAATTCCACCAAGGGAAGTATTACGAGATTTTCTGGAAGAATATTCCCACATACGTCAACAGGAGAAGAGTCAAACACTTGGGTTGCAATGATTTCACCACTTGGTGTTTTTCTAGATATATCTACTTCTAGGTTTTGGGGCTTCGATTCTATAGTTCTAGTAAACTTGCAAGATATAAAGGAGTGCGTAGAACCAGAATTAAATAAGACTTCTTCCATTCTTGATTGAATAGGAAGTGTACCTTGTAAAAATTCATTATAATGTTATAACTCCGTAGTAGTGATGGAATAAGCCTTCCCTTGTTGCTTTGGCTTTGGTGGTTCTTGGCGCTGATTACCCTCAAGAGCTCGAGGTTTAGTGCACTGGATTTAATAGTGCCCTAGCTCCCTACAGTTGTAGCATTGAACCAAGAGTGGTTCTCTCCTTTCTTCGGCTACATTATCCTTCCTTTTCATGTCTTTTCGACACTCTAGAGCTTGGTGTACTACTTTCCCACACTTAAAGCATTTCCCCATACCTTTAAGGTAGTTCCCATGGTGCAACTTCCCACATTTTTGGCATGTGGGTCGTTGATTTTGCTTCCCACCTTTGTCACTAGATCCACCAACTTGAAACTCCATATTTCTTTTCTTATCACCATAGCCATGGGACCATTCTCCAAACTCCATCTCCACTTTTAGAGCACACCGAACAACTTCTTCATAACTCCCAAAGTCTCGAATTGCAAGATCCTTTCGAAGATGTGGTTTTAATCCACTAAAGAATCTATCAATTTTGCTATCATTGTTGATAACAAAACCCGAAGCATAGCTTGTGAGCCTTTTGAAAATTTCTTCATAGTTTGTGATAGATTCTCCTTCTTTTTGCTTGATCTCTATGAATTCTCTCTCTATCTTCTTGTGAAGAGTTCGTGGGAAGTACTTATCAAGAAACATTATCTTAATGTCTTCCCATTCCATCTCTTAAATTTCCTCCCTTGGATTCGTGTTCTTAATCGAAGCCCATCATTGATCAGCTTCTCCATCGAGATGATAAACGGCTAGAGTCACCTTCTCCGTCTCGGAATAGTGAAGAACAGAAAATATCTTCTCCATGGAGTTGACCCACTGTTCCGTAACTAGTGGATCAGAAGATCCAGAAAACATCGGTGGTTGTTGCCTCATAAAACATTTTATAGCTTGTTTCTCCCTCTTTGGTGAAGGAGTACATTCCCCATTATTATGGTTATTATTAATAACCCGAGATAATTGGGTAAGCATCGCCATGATGTTTTGAACTACACCTCCATAATCATTGGGGATGTCATTTGGGCAATCGTTGCATTGGCCCTTGCAAGAGTTGTTGGCCTGATTTCTCCTGGTTCCCACCATTTCCTAAAATAGAAAATGTTAGAACAAAACATAAGTAAACCACTCATGAATAACTTATTCATTTAAAAAATTATACCAAAAACATAACATATGGGATCCATAGTTAAATATTCTTGTGTACATATTTGTACTTATTCTTATGCTAGAGGTTTTCTCTAGGGTTTACTAATCATGATTCACAAATTAACTAAACCTTTCCTCTGATACCAACTATAGAGACCCGGCCTTTTCTTACATTACTATTACAACATTTCAAAGATAAACAACATAATAGTATTACACATGGAGGATACAGTGGTTTAGTGTCTTGGGAAAAGTAGGACTACACATAATAAGTATAACGTCAAGCATAAACATTCATTTAATTTCTTCTTCTATAACTTCTTAGTATCAGTTGTCCTCTCCTTAGTACATGTAGCCACCTGAGGATATAAATCAAAAGGGGTGAGCTAAAATCCCAGTAAGAGGATAGATAAGGACAATGTATCATGGGGTGAGGATAGTTATGAAATTGGAAAAATATCATGAACAAGAGAGGAGCATAAACAATAAACTTGAAATGTGGAAATGCATAAAAATGAAACATAATGTCTAAGTGGTTAACTACCACACATACTTTTGAAAAAATATAGAATCTTGTTCACTCATCATTTCACAATTACTCATGAGATTCATCACTTTCCCCAATTCATTGGAGCTCTGTATAATTACGGGTCCCCCCATCACATTTAAACTTTCATATTGTGGTATATAATTCCTGGCGCACCTGTCACATCATAACATTATCATTATCATGCTTGCCACATAGAACACATATCAAACATGTACATAAATAACCCATGGAAAAGAATGGGGTTCATCTCATAATAACACATTCATAATCATTGGGTTCCCAAAAGAAATAGGGAACAACATACTTGATACAAGAACCATCAACCTTGAATGAGAGGTAAAAGGTGAGATCTTGAAAGAAGAGTTCTTTTGGAAAACATTTTGATTGAAAGAAATAGTGAAAAACATGTATATCCCAGTAAAGGATAAATAATGAACAAATGATCTTTGAGGAGTAACCATATCAAAAATGTAGTGAAGGAGGGAGAACCCGAAGGAAGAAAATTGGGTTTGAGATTTCCCCTTACCTTCTACCCGAATACTTCCTTCTCTTTAATGTCCTGTATAATGACATTATATTCATTAATTAGAAATTCCAGAACCTTTTATACACTAATATGGTTCATTATGGTTTCATTATTTCATATTATGCTCCTTTGGATGGTTTATAGAGTTTAAAAACATTGTTTGGGGATGTTCGTTTTCAGGGTTTTCTTGAGTGGTTCACTTGTATTCTTAAATTGATGTTTGGGTAGATCATGGGTAAACATCCAGAACTAATATTACATGTTATTTATGATATTACAGAATCTTGAATGATTTTATAATGATTTATATTATATCCATGTGAAGGAATCATTAGATAAGATTTTAATGATGGTTATTTTGGTAAATTTGGTCGGTTTTTGGATCACAATAAACTTGTTTTAACTTTTCACTTAGTAATATGGTCATAGGTTATTTCCAGAACATAAAATAGAACATAATACATATAAAATATTCTGGTTCAACTATAAAAATGGTTTCATGACCAGATCTGAAGGTAGAAATGGAAGAAGAGAGCATGTTGTTTTTGAAGGTGATAAATTAACACCACATGAACAACATTCTCTTTAATAAAATAAAAGGAAGCAGGAAAGGGTGTGGGGTGATATAATATACCATTATAATAATAAAATTACAGTATATGTATAATAATAGAGTTTAAATATAATTTGGAGGAATATAGGTGGGGAGAGATCAAGAAAAGAACATGAACTTGAAAGGAAATTAAAGGAGAAGAGGGAGAGAAATTACCTTTAGAATCCTCCACTTGAGAACCTCCTTAAGGGCCTAATCTTGGTCCTTTGATGAGACAAGAAGCTCTTGGAAGTGGGATAGGGGATATGGAAGGTGTTTGGGCAGAGTTTAGAGAAGGATTGGAGCTTGAGAGAAGTGAGGAAAAGAGGGAGTGAAGGGTGGATTTTATAGTGGAGGGGAGAGGGGAATCCTTTATATAAAATTGATTAGTTTATTAATTTCACCTACGAAAAGGAATAGTGAGTCTTGAACGACCAAGAATTGTAATTTTATAATTCAATCCCGAACCAAGTGGTCTTACATCAGCAGAAAATCATCGATGACTCAATTAATACATTATTTAGCTTTTATTGTGAATTATCGGATTTCACTATTAATCAAAAATTCAAGTATCTCAGAAAATTCCCAAAAATTTACCCCAACCATTTTTCATTTTGTAGAATCCAAAAATGAAGTCCATTTTTCAAAAATAATTTCCTAAATATTATTAATTTAATATTTAATTAAAATCATAATTTACTTAAAAAACAGTTTTTAAAATTAAAACTGATTTTGCAGTTCTTTCAAAAATTATGTAGGGTCTTCTAAAATTATCTAAAAACTATTAGACATTGATTAAATAATTTATGAATATATTTCAGGAAAATTAATATTCTTTTAAATTAATTAATAAATTATAATTAATTATTTATGACTTATAAAATACCAAAAACGTTTACTAAGGTCAAATTATCACTTTTTATGATGTCTAAATTTTATTTCATTATTAATAGGTAATGATACTCTTATTTACTATTCATAAGGATCATATTACTATTCATACGGGTAGGTTACTATTCATAAGGGTAGGTTACTATTCACCAAAAATTATTTTTGTTTCATTAGACTCCAAAAACTATCTTGAACACAACTGTGTATGTCAGATTTTTAAAATTCCAAACATAGGGGTGACAAAATTATGTTTAAAGGTCACTTATAACTTAGTAGTTCATTATTTTGTGTTTTTATGACATAAATATAAGAAGGGAATTTTCCACTGACATACTATGGGTCGTTACACTGATGTTACCAAGTGATAATAGTTTATAAAAATAGTCTCATCACTTTTCAAGATTGTTTATTTATATTCTTCCATTGATGAAATATTATAACTCATATCTCAAAAACATTCATGAAATTTAATATCCTTCCAGTATTCATGATATATTCATTTATTGGTACCATTTTTTTACTCTTTAGTATATAATATAATTAATAAATTGTTTTTAAGAAATCTTGAATTTACCCTCTCTTCAGTCTGGAATCTATTTTCATTCAAAACATTATTTTCTAAAAAGGGTTTCCAAGAATATTATACATTTATCCTATAACCATTAAAACATATTTTCCTTTCTTTATTTTCCTATTTTTTTAAAAGAATATTCGTGTATCTTTCTGAAAAAATAATTTTTCTAACCTTTATACAATGAAAAAGTAATATTCTTTTTATATCATGCAACACATATGGATTTACCCACCTTCATTTCCATGATTCTTACTTTCTATGTTTAAGAGGTCATTTTTTATGAAAATTATTTTAAAATAAATTATTTAGGAGAATTTAATTCAATATGTATTAAATATTCTATCATAAAATTCCATGTAAAAATGTTTTCAAAGTGATTTTAAGCATTCTTTATAAGAATCCAATGTATTTTCAATAAAATCATTTTGAAAACATAATCAATATTTAGTTAAACATTTTAAAAAAAATTAAGGGAAAAATGTTTTTATTATGTTTTGAAGCTAATTCTGTAATTATTCATGTAAAAAGTTTTTCAAAATTATTTCAAATCATAATTATTTGTTTTCAAAGTATTTTATTAAAAAATGATTCTATAATGGTTTTATGTAGGGAAAATAATTTTTTATATAAGAGAAGATATCATCCTCAAGAAATTTTTTTGAAATATATTTCAAAATAATTTCCCATCTAATATTACATGTATTGAGGTTAATCATGACTTTCTAGGAAATGATCAAAAGGTTCCATTGACATTATCTCTCTGAATGGTTTATTCATGATTCCATGGTCTTTATAAAACATTTTTACATTTCACTGACTAAATATTTATGTATCCCATTCTTATTTTATGGGTTACATGTTTATAAAATCTATTTCTCCTCTACAGGTTATATGGTTTTGAATCCCACATGTTTTCACAGTTTATGCATTGATTAAATGATTAAAAAACCAATATATTTTCTTTAGTTTATGATGAGATTAGATGATATTGATACCCTTTTTATTTCATGGGTCATGATTATTGTTTATGAAACCCATCTCTTTTTACATGTCATGTTATGATGAATGTTTTATTTTCCTATGGAACATGTATTTATGATTTATTCTGAAGGGGGAGAAATATATATCCCTCCAATACATTGGGTAATGATAAATGTTAAATGAGCACAATGGTTACACATTAGGAAATCCCAATACTGATACACTAAGGTATACAAGCATACATCTCATGTTGGAAACAAGAGGGCACGTGAGAGAAAATCCCATCCCAGAAACAAGAGGGTATATGAGAGGATATTCGAAGACAAAAAAGGATGGTACATTGGGGAAAATCCCAATCCCAAAATAGGGGGGTACACGGGAGGGAATCCCATGCCCAAAATAGGCACACTGGTGATTAAAGCAAGCCCAACATTATATAAAGGCCTTAGTAGGATAGTTAGTCATATGGATATTATATTCTTATATGTTTTACACAATTATATTTTTAATCTATATGTTATTATTTCATTGGTTGGGTTATTTATGTACTTATCATTCATGTCTTAACAACTTCCAATATTTATTATGATCTCTAATATGCATGGTATGATTTTAAAATCTTATTCTCCCATTTCATACACTTTTGTTAATGTTATACTTAGGCATTTCTTTTATTTACCCATACTGAGCATCTGAGATAACCCTGTTATTATATTTCCTTTCCCTACTATATAAATAATGGTTTTAGGTAGAATTACTAATGGTGGAGATCATAAAAGGAGATGTTAAAGATATTCCACCATGATAGATGATTCAGTTTCCAATTTTCCATTTAAACTAAACTATTAAGTTCCTTGAGTATGTATTTTTGAATTGTACTAAATATTCATCTAAAATTATGTAATATCCATGTATGTTAATATTTGGTCTCTATTGACCTCAACCAAACCTCACATGAGAAATAGAATAGGAGAAATTGATCAGTCCAACATCATTGGGGATTTTACCACACCAATAAAGATATTGAGAATGTTGAATAAAGCATATTCTTACATTCTATCAATTGTGGAACCAACCACATTTGAAGATGTTCTGAAGGATAGATCATGGTTTAAGGAGAAAAATGAAGAACATGATAATATTGAAAATAACCAAACACGCGATATTGTTAAGGGACCTGAAAATCACAATGATATTGCACAAAGAGGGTCTTCAAAAACAAATTCAATCAGAAAAAAAAATTTCTGAGAAATTAAGAATGTTTTCTGTGTAAAGGTATTGAATAGATTGAATGCATTGATGATGAAAAAACATTTTCTCTAGTGGCTAGACCTAAGTCAATTAGGCTATTTATTGACATAGTGATTCAAATAGGGTACAAACATTATCTGATGGATGTTAAAAGAGCATTCATAAATGGAGTTATTAATAAATAAGTGTGTACTGAAAAATTAGTGGATTTTATAATAGGAAATCTCGAAATTAAAGTATATAGATTAAAAAATTAATGTTTTGATATGAAGAAGGCACCATAAGTGTGGTATTCTTGACTAGATGCTTATCTAAATATGATCAGATTTAAATGAGGAGGTTTCGGTCATAATCTATATGTAAAGAAGGAAACAAATATTAATTTATGGTGCATGTGTAGGTGGATGATATTATTTTTAATGGAAGAAGGAAAAATGATCAGAAGAATTTTCTTATCACATGAAATCAAAATTTGAAATGTCGATGATTGGTGAACTCACATTTTATTAGGGGTTGTAGATGATTCAAAATAATAATTACACATTCATTTTTATAGAAAAATAAGAATGAGATATTCTAAAGAAATTCGACATGAATGACTCAAAATCATTGTCGACTCTTATTAGTGTTGGGTAAAATTATGGAAATAATGAGGATGGGACTACAGTAGATCCCTCCTTGTATAAGAGATTCATTAAAATCTTATTATACATGACTTTAACATGGTTTGATATCATATTTGCAACATTATTAGAGGCCCACTTTCCATGTAATACAATGGAAGAGCATATTTGGAAGCTAATATAATCATGATATATATTAAAGGAACTCTAATTTTTTTATTATACATGTATATAAATATATATAATGATTAATCAACATTTTTTATGCTGACTCAGTTGTAAATATGGTGGAATGAAAGCCCACATGTGATGGAGCATTATTTATTGCCAACTAATGTGTAGGCTGGTTAATATCGAAAGAAGAAAGAACATATCTCACCATGGGAATAATAGAGTATATATCTAATACAAATTAATTTAGTATACTACCATGGATGAAGAAACAAACTAATGATATTTGTGATGAGGTGAAACAGCTGATCGTGATTCACTATGTCAAAAGGACTGTGATCAATCATATGAACAAACCAGTTCAACAATCTCATTCCAACCATAATTAGATAATATAACACTTCATAAATAAAATTATCAAAAATTTGTGATTAAAATCAATCATGTTTACACTAATGACTATGTGGATGAAATTTAGACTAATACACAAGAAGTACAAATATTTTGGAAAGATCACTCAAACCTTAGTGTTCAACCACCTCCTAGGGAATGAGGAGGTTATAGTTGGTCCTATATCTATATTTGTGTTAACTATTTTAATATTTTTCTTAATGTGTTGATGGTTTATTGTGCGGGAGAACTATCCAAGTGAGTGTGTTTTGAGCTCTACAAGTCGAAATAGTTGTTTTTTGGGTTTATTTATAAAGGGTTGGAATATATAAATTCAATGTTGTAATGTTTTTATGATTATATGATTTTTATTAACCACACAATTATTTTATGTCATGATTAAATAATTATTGATGAGGTAATATTATTCAATTTGTCTATGGAATGATGAGAAGTAGGTGTTTTTAGGAAACACTTCCTATTTTTTAAAATCATAGCTTGTAAATTGTAATTTGTTCCAAAATAGGAGAACCCAATTCATGGTTACCCTCTTATTTTCTACACCAATTATTTCTCACATGCACTAAAAATGTTCGATGAGTTTTTTCTATCATTTTAGTATTTTGATTGAGGTTGGTTAATTATTGAATTTATCAAACTCATGGCAAACAAACCAAAAGTGAGAGATTTTTTGAACCAAGGCTGGTCACAGTTGGTAGCGGGAAATAGTTTAATTTTTTGGTTTAAATTTATGTTGTGTTGATCATGGATTTTGGAAGAAAAGATTATTTATGATGAAGATATCTTTACTGATGATGGTGGAACTATTTTTCATTATTTTCGATATTTTGGGGCCTAAAATATGGATGATGGAGATTGTATTTTTTTTAAGGGATGATTTTGTGTGATACATTCAAGGTCATTTGGAAACCTTCACATATGTGATGTTTTTGGATCATAACAACAAAATAAACAAAAATCATGATGTACAAGGAAATGATTAAATTGTGTGAAAGAAGTGTTTTAGTGAGAGAGGAAATATATACACTCTCAAAGGCCCACAAGACTCTTAGGCTCTTAATATGATGTCAAAATAATATCTGGATTCATGGTGGATGAAACTCATGGAACTTTTTCATAGGGGTATCCATATCTATAAATATTAGGGAATCCCCTTCATTCAATGTAACTTTTCCAAATAAAATCGAGTGTCTCATCCATGGAAAATATTCACGTGATGAAGAGTTCTGTGCAAAAAACATGTGAATAGTGTGTTCCCTGTTTCTATAAAGACTAGTTGAGACACATTGTTTTTTTTACAAAAGATAAAATTTGTGTGAAGGATATCATGCACGATGAATTCAAAAGTAGTTCACAATTAAAACTGTTACGTTAAAGTACATGAGTTTTGCGAGTAGTTGGTTTTGAATATCTAGTTTTTTTATTAGTGCTTTCATTTGAATAAACTGAAGACTATGGTGTAAGAATATTCAAATTATAGTTAACGACAATAAAATTAATTCCAATCTAAAGGGGAACTCTTCATGTTAGTATATTCAGCAATACATCACCCTAGGAAGTGGCCTAGGGGGAATTGAGCAAAGTGTTCTGAGGGAGGGAGTTTAAAATCCATAAAATCCTGTAAAGATTTTATTACTGGAAATGAGTGATTGTGCTTAAATATATGTACTCCATAACTTTTTATGATTAGTTACTTTAGGTATTAACAAAACACTATTTTTTTATTCCACTTGGACTATCCCTTAGTGGTGAACCATGAAAAAAAATTATGTTGTCTGTCTACATATGAATGTTTGATTACTATAAAATTACATCAGATATGTTTATCAAGATTATATTGACATGGGAACAATATATATCTCTCTAAATGAAGAATTTGACACTAGGATTTACCCATCCCCAATCATCTGGTTCCTGGGTCATCAATGATGTTTTATTTCTATTTGGGGCTAGTCAACATCTATATTCCTATTCGAGGATAGATTGTTCTCCTTACATATAATCTTTTTGGGTTTCCTATGGGTTGGATTGTGTCAAGTTTTTAGTTTCTCTGATACACACCTTGATTTCAAATGGATATACTAATTGAGGAGACAAAATTCATTTTTCTCTAATACACAGGTCATAAATTATTGGATAAACACTATAACTTTTGTCATCTATTCCCACAAATTCCAATGGAATGATAACAATGATGAATATATATATTTTATGTATTGGGAAAGAGATCAATCACTTTTCAATCATCTTAACATTCTCCATAATCTTCTTAGACATATTAGTATGAATAAATAATAATTCACTAATACATATACAATATATTTTGTAATGATATATTTCAGTTTATAAAATTTTATATGGGACTATCTGGCTAGATGCTTTTAGAAATTTTTTTATGAAAACTCTTCTAGCGATCTATTTTATAACATTGATCCATTATGTGAAGTATATTTGCCTATAAAATATATTTAATAATAATAATGGTCTATTCACATTGGACCCAATTATTATGGTGATAATTTATAAATAGTTTTACCTAAGTACCAAGGTCCCAAGGAAACCCATACTAGAATCAGGATGTGATATGTAAATCTTAAAAAGAGATAATACTCATTATTACACTAATTAATATATGTGATATCTAAAATGAATAAAATCCCTAACTCATCTACATAATTATATTAATTTATTGTTAAAATGTGGGTAATTTTATTAATATAGTCTACAATCACCAAAACAGTAAACTATCCTTTTCACAATTGTGGTAAGTTGGTCACATAATATACAAGGATCATATCCCACTTCATTATTGGTAAAGGAAATACTATAATATTCATATGGGTTTTAGATGATCTAGTATATCTTGTGGAGTTATAAATAATCTCAAAACAAAATTAGGGATATCACATTTCATTGCATGCCACAAAAATTTGATTTTAATATTATGGTACATTTTCCCTAACCTTGAATTACTATCCTCCCAACAAGAAGGATATTCAATAATAACTATTTCTTAAAAGATAAACTAGAATTTAAGTCTTGGAAGAAAAACAAATATCTACAATAATAGGACTAACAATCATTGATCTCCCCACAATCATGTGTTTCTTGAATAATGATACAATCATGTTTAGATATCTAGGATCCTTTGAATCACTTTATAATAGTTGATGAATCCTCATGATTAAACAATTTTATCTTAAATTGATTATCAATAACATCTATGAAATACAAAACTATCAACGAGATCGGTATCTAATGTTATGTTACCTCTAAAAACATTTGTGGTTGGGCCTTCCTACTAAGAAAATTTTCAACTAAATTACCCTAACCAAATGCATAAAGGTGATCTAAATAATATTATTTTAGTTACTCCACCAAATAATGTTACCTAATATTCAAATAATAATATAAAAACATATACTTCAGTCTTATATGATTAGTGTATACATAGAATCACTTGATATTTCATCCCATATCTTATGATATATCCAACTATGGATCACTATTTATTATGGATCATATAGATATTTTCAAGTGGATAGTGTTTCTAAGAGACATATGAAATAACATTATTATCCAACATGAGGGTGAATCCGTGATACCAAAAATATGAAAGAGAATAAATAATAAAACCTTCTCTTGGATGCGGTATAATCATTATAATAGTAGTGGAAATCCTTTTACTCTACTTTTGGAATGATACTTCATACTATTCAGACCAAATGAACATCACCAATTTTCTATAAATACATGTACATGAGTAGAAATCTTCACAAAATATAGATATGGTGATTATAATTTCATTTAAGTATTAGAAAATTATTCATATCAAAGAAATTCATGTGTAATATTAATATCATAGCTGACTCAACCTTCTAAAAATCTCTTTATACCACATTCATAAAAAACATCATACCCATTGAATTTTAATTCTCATATTTGTATATAGTATTGAAAAAACATTATGTATAGATGTTGATCATGAAATCCCTCTTATAAGATCTATGTATATCTTTCATGTTCATCAAGGGATCTCTAATAAAACTGATATAATATAAAAAATTACCATGAATGATTCCAAAAATATATAAATAAATAAGTACCAAATTTTTACCTTCTTATTTCCAAATACCTCATTAGAATATCTTCTATTATTATCTAATGTTGGTAATAACTAAAAAATAGTTTAGGATTTGAAAGACACCCTTTTAACTATAGTTGATTTAATATATGAGGACTCATATGTGGTAGATAATTATTCATAATTATCACCACATTAATCCTTCGATAAACTCTTTTTATCCATATATTTTCATTTTATTACATGATATAAAAAACTACTATAACATAAAGAGTTTTTAGGGATAACTATTCCCTTAGCCTCATGATCATCACATTGAATTTTCTAATCCCTTGGCTCAGTTTGATTCATATGATCTGAATGATGAAAAATTACTTTATTATAGAAATTACCATGATTGTAAACCTAACCTCTATCTTATGAAGAAACCCTATGAAATAAATAATACAAACATTCTAATAAGTGGTTCACCATATAAGGTAAGATCATATAATACATAGATTCAACCACCCCAATTGTTAAAATAGTCATATATATATAGTACTAGATGAAACCTATCATTATTCAATCCTTGTTGGACCTACATGGATATAACACTATTCAATGATTTATACTAAATAACCATAAATAAATACTCAACTTAAATTGTAAAGACCCGTAAATTTCAAGGAAATTTTTTTCTTAATTTTCTTTGGAATTTTACAAGAACGCAGTTTCTGAAGGCACCTGATTCCGAGGACCGGTGTGCCTGGAATCATTTTTGGAAGTTTGGCTCAGGTACGTTCAGTGAACGGACCAGAAGGTTTTTCTAACTTTTGTGCCGGTGCCTGGAATCAAATTCTGAGGGCACTGATGAAATTGCAACGCCGATATTTTATTAGAAACGCCTCTTCCAGAGTTGCGTTTGCTCGGGTGTGGTTTTTAATTTTTCAGGCGTAATGTTAAGAAATAAAATAATTGTACGACAAATTTTATTTTATTTCACTTAAGCCACTTGAAGCCACTTGAAAGCCAGTTAATCTGATTTGAAACGGATAGGGTACTATCCAAAAATATCCTACCCTCTTAGTAGGATATTTGAGTGGTGGGGCCCGCACGAGCCCCGTCGTTTTTTTTCTGCTAAGTAACGCACCCGCGAAAACCCGTCATTATGAATGTCAACTGACGCGTTTTCTTAAATTCTTAACAGACCATTTAATTGGGTGGTTTTATTCGTGAATTAAATGGGCAGTTTCTTTCATTTAATTAATTCTACGAATTAATGGGTCGTTACTTACCTCTTTTTCGTTTGATGGCGTAATAATAAAATAAGACCAACACGACTTTTGAAGGATTACTCGTTGAGAGGTTTTTGACAGAGGTTCTTGTGCCTTCACCCTTCTTCGCGAAAAATGCGAAGAACGCGAAGAACGTGAAGAATGAGAAGAACGTGGAGAACGCGAAGAACACCGGCCTCCGACAAAGAATGCCGAACCCGCGGAAATCGACGACGCGACGCCGTGTGCCGCGACGCCGACGTTTCCTCTCCCGCGACGTTCTTCTGTGACGTTCCTTCCTCCGCGACAAAAACCTTCGATCATCCGTTGAGGTGAGGGTTTCAGATTTCCTTTGTGGTTTTTAACTCAAGAATGATTTTATTTTTTTTAATTAAATATTTTTTTTCTTGAACCTCAGACTTCGTCGACGCGACACCCTTCTGCGACGACGCGACGATCCCCTCCTTCCGCAGCGATCAATCCGCGAAGAACCCGCGCGTGCGACTTGACGAGGTTGGGATTATGTTTTGGAATTCCCTTTTTCCGTGAATGTTTCTTTAAAAATAAAGAATCGGTTACAAATGAACAATTTTAATTTATTAAAATTGTTGTTGCATGTGTTGATTTATTTTTCTCCCGTTTTTTTATCTAACGCGGAGGGTGCGGGCCAAACGAACACGGCCCGACAAACCTCTGCCGTTCTTCGTGGTTGTGCGGATTTGGCGGGCGATGGAAAATCGTGACGCAAGGGAAGTTTGTTGATTCCGCAGTGAAGAACGGAACCCCGGAGGAGCACCGGCGCAGAGGGGAAGGAAAACGGACCACCAGAGCAACTCCGGTGGCCCGCGGAAGATTCTGGCGGCGCGGGTCGCCGGCGCCCCGGCGCGCCGCCGGACGAGACCACTGCGGCTGAAGCTGCGGCGGCGGTGGCCAACGGACCCGCGGCCACGCGGGTCCGGTTCGCTCGCACGGGTCGCGGCAGAAGCCGCGTCCGCGGTTCTCCAGCGCGGCCAATGCGGGGCCGCGGCTTCTTCCGACCCGCGGGGGCAGCGCCCCGCGGAAGCCTCTCTGCCGCTCGGCTGAGCCGAGCTGGACCGACCGGCCGAGCCAGGCCGTGCCCTGGTCGGACCGGACCATGTCCAGCCAGGTCGGGTCGAACCGGTTCGGCCGACCCGGGGGGGGGGGGGGGGGGGTCGAACCGGGTCGGCCCGGGCCCAGACCCACCGTCTTCGGACCGTTTTCGGTCAAATCCTCGTAACATGGGATACGGGCCTCTGAATGACGCGCTGTCAGCGGCAATGTGATCGTTGGACCGAGACGGTCGTTTCGGTATATCGCACTCAAGGTTTCAGAATATTTTGGGTTCGGCCGGGTTGGTTCGTACACGAAACCAACCGGGCCCTCGGAGCGGAAACGCTCATATATTGAGCTACGGACGTCCGATTGACGTGCCGTCAGCTTTGTTGAATTCCTCTAAGTGAGACGGATCTTTTGGAACACTCCTCCCGAGGTTTGGATGCAGGTGGAGTAAGGTCGGGTTGGTTTTTCCTTAAAAACCAACCGGGACCCTGGGATGAAAAAGTCAATAACTCTCAGACCAGGCGTCCGATTGACGCGCCGTCTGCAACGTTGAGTTCCTGTTGACGATACGGAGCTCTTGGATACATCAACTTCGGACTTTGTGAAAGTTGATGTATCAGCCTCTCGGCTCGTGGAGCGGACCCTCCCGAACGAGCTTGCAGTGTGCGGGAAGCCTAGTACTGGCTGCGACTGCTACTTCGACAGCGACGACCGTGTAGAGATCCTCAGTGGACTATGACGACGGCTGTGCAGAGATCCTCAGTGGACTGCGAAGAAGTCTGTGCAGAGATCCTCAGTGGACTGCGATGACTACAACACTCAGCGATCCTACGTGGATCAGTGCTATAGGTCCTGTGTGGGCCCGATCTTGTGTGGGTCTGATCTTCTATGGGTCAGCTCAGCGGTTCTGTGTGAGCCAGCGCCTACAGGTCCTGTGTGTGCCCGATCCTGTGTGGGTCATTGCGGGGGTTAGTTAACTATCGATCCTTTGTGGGTCGACGACTTAGATGGATCAGTGATCATCTTTATCATCATACGAAGAAGTATACCTGTGTGAGCTGAATCGTGAGTTATTCTCCTTTGTGGATTGTGTTGAGTTATCCTGTGTGGATTTACTGTTTACTCTCCTTTGTGTATTGTGTTGAGCTATCCTGTGTGGGTTTACTGTTTACTCTCCTTTGTGGATTGTGTTGAGCTATCCTATGTTGGTATACATTTGCTTTCCTGTGTGGACTGGGTTGTGCTTGGGCTCGGACGTTGGAGCCGAACGGGAATTGATGACTTAGGTATATGTATTGGAATATACCTAAGCCGTGTCAGATGTTACTTCGTGATTGTATCTTTCCTTTTTGGTTTATCCTTTGTGGATTTTGGGAGACCTTCAGGGGTCTCGGGGTCCCTACTGAGTAGCTTATACTCACCCCTGCACGGGCTATGCCCACACTACGTTGTGTTGGTTGCAGACGACAGACAGCGCTGATCGTGGTGGAGGCTTGCGGAGCAGGACGGTACCTGGAGGTGGACCACTGGGCGGGACGTACTCAAAGCGGTCAGGTGGACCCGAGGAGAAGTGGAGGCTATATGTACCCACCCTTCATGTGGGACTTCCAGAGGACGGCTCGACGCTGTGGCTTTTCTTTTT
This sequence comes from Viscum album, assembly GCA_963277665.1. Taxonomy (NCBI): domain Eukaryota; kingdom Viridiplantae; phylum Streptophyta; class Magnoliopsida; order Santalales; family Viscaceae; genus Viscum; species Viscum album. The sequence goes on along the minus strand of OY728161.1, from coordinate 1,539,508,969 downwards.
CAGTTGTTGTTTTTCCCTTCAGTTGTACTTTACAGTTGGGCTTGTATTTCCGGCGCCTTTTACTTTCAACACAGATTGATACGGTTTTTACTTAGTGTTTACTTTTCCGCTTTCTTACTCTGAGGGGCTTGTTTACTTTTCAAAGGCAATTCCTTCCCTTTTGTTGGGATTTACGCCTTGGTGCTAGTCGCCAGCCCCTGGCCTTTGGAAAGCGGGCTTGGGGTAGTCACGACACGGGCCCCGAGGACGGGTCGTGACAAATTGGTATCCGAGGTGGTCAGTTCTACCACAGACTCTGATCTTTCTTCTATGTGAAGCAATAGTGTTTAGCGTATTGGGTGTGGTTATCAGACCAGGGAGTCTAGTGTTGGTGCGGCGGCCGAAGTATCCGTACACCAGGACCCTAACTTCTGATTTCCGACTTAATGCATGAAAACATTGAATGCATGTGTGTTTCAAGTTTTCTTTATGATTACTTGTGTCAGCTCACCAGGTATACTGTTCTGACCATGGCGCAATTGTTTCCTTTTCAGGATGGCCCCACGACGGAAGCAAGCTAGGGTTCCGAGAGTAGAGCGCGACGACAGCCCACCGAGCGACGATGCCTCGGTATAAGGCACGTTGACAGCAGAGGCACCGGAGGTACCTTTACCCACCGAGCCCCCGATGCTTCCAGCACTGACCGCTGACGATGCACGTCGCCTCGGAGCTCTGCACGAGTTCCAGCGCCAGCGACCACCCAGGTTTCATGGGGATACGGACCCCCATGCAGCCGAGTACTGGCTGGAGGCGGTCGTTTGAGTTTTTAGGCTAGTGAGGACACCGACAGACCTCATGGTGATCCTCGCGGCGAGCCTACTGCACGCAGCAGCAGGACGATGGTGGAGCTTGATGCTTCAGGTACACGATGAGGCGTCTCTTCTCTGGACGAACTTTGAGAGCCTCTTCCACTCAGAGTTCGTCCCAGCCACCCTTCCTGCGGTGCGCATCCAGGAGCTTCTTCAGCGGCGGCAGGGCAGCTTGACGTTCGTCCAGTACGCGACAAGGTTCACCGATCTTTCTCGCTACTCGACCGACATGGTACGAGACCCCTTCTTCTGGGCCCGGACCTTTGAGCAGGGTTTGAGACACGAGATCAGGGCATCGCTGATCTCCCTCAGCATCCCGACCCACGCAGGAGTGCTGGAGCGAGCCCTTATGATCGAGAGCTTTCTGGCTAAGTCAACAGCGAGACCTACCGCAGGGCGGCAGGCAGCGGAGTCTTCGGCAGCAGGTAGCCGACGGATGACTCAGGATTCCAGGAAGACCAAACCTTCCGGCAGATGACCTCGGGACACTGGCTCAGCATTGCGGGGCACACAGCGCGGAGCCAGTCTTCCGAGAGGCAGGCAGTGCTACGCGTGCGGCGGGCAGGGCCACATGGCTCGTGACTGCCCGAACCGCCGTACCGGGGAGCAGCAGACAGTGGAGGGGCCACCCAGGCAGAGGCAGAGGGTCAACCGTGGCGGTCCACAGGGAGGAGGCGGACGAGGCAGAGGAGCTGGCCGAGCAGCAGGTGGTGGGCGACGCTTTGAGGCTCTGCCACCACCACCACCAGGAGGTCCGCCCTGACCACAGGGAGCTGGCGGGCAGAGACAGGTGCAGCTCCAGGCAGTGGAGGCCAATGACCACAGTGCGCCAGAGATGATTCGAGGTACGATATGTGTCTATTCCACCCTTGATGCAGTTCTTATAGACACAGGAGCGAGTCAATCTTTCATAGCCACTGCCCTTGTTCGGAGCTTGGAAATTCCGACAGAGCCGTTGGCTCGATCCTTACGGCTAGAGACTCCTACGGGAGAAGACTCGACGATTACGCACTGGTGCCGGCAGTGTGAGCTTACTCTAGGAGGCGAGAGCTTCGGCTGGGATCTTCTTGTAGCGGCGTCGAGGCCTTATGACATCATCTTGGGCATGGATTGGTTATCTAGGGTCCATGCACAGATTGACTGCATTAGGCGCTAGGTGTGATGTGTGCGCACCGATGGGAGCAGGTTCACCTTCACCGGCGAGAAGGGAGCCTTTGCAGCATAGGATGGACTCTCACAGAGGAGGGGATAGCCCATCACTCATCAGTTGGCTAGCCTCATCCTTGGAGCAGTTGACGTGCGGAGTCCTAGTTTTCCTATAGTGGTGGATCTGTATGCGGACCTCTTCCCCGACGACGATGCAGGACTACCTCCTCACAGAGAGGTAGACTTTTATATTGATATGTACCCCGAGACAGCCCCGATATCCACTCCAGTGTATCGGATGGCCCCCGCTGAGCTTCGAGAGTTGTGGGTACAGTTGGAGGACTTGCAGGGTAAGGGGTTCATCCGACCTAGTGTTTCACCCTGGGCTTCACCGATTTTGTTCGCCAAGAAGGCGGACGGGAGATTGCGACTGTGTGTCGATTATCGTCGCCTGAACCAGGTGACAGTGAGGAACAATTATATGCTACCGAGGGATGATGACCTCTTTGATCTGCACAAGGGAGCACGGTGGTTCTCAAAGATAGACCTCAGATCAGGCTATCATCAGCTCAAAGTTCGAGATGAGGACGTGCAGAAGACGACCTTCAGGTGTCGGTATGGCCACTATGAGTTCTTGGTTATGCCCTTCGGTGTAACCAACGCTCCAGTATTGTTCATGAGCCTCATGAACAGGATCTTCCAGCCATACCTCGATCGATTTGTCGTGGTCTTCATCGACGGCATTTTGGTGTACTCGACCACGGAGGAGGAGCACGCCTACAACTTGCGGGTTGTACTCGACACACTCCGAGAGCACCAGCTTTATGGAAATCTCTCGAAGTGCCAGTTCTGATTACGTGAGGTCCACTTCTTGGGGCACGTCATTTCTGAGGTGGGAGTTGCAGTGGATCCTGTGAAGATCGAGGCAGTGCTAGCTTGGGAGCCACCCAGGAGCGTGACGGAGGTGCGGAGTTTCTTGGGTCTAGCTGGATACTATCATAGATTTGTTCCGGACTTCTCCAGAGTTGCGGCGCCACTCTCAGCTTTGACGAAGAAGGGGAAACCCTTCGTGTGGTCAGACAGATGTCAGCAGAGCTTCCAGGAGCTGAGACAGAGATTGACCAGTGCACATATCTTGAGGTTGCCTGAGGAGGGAGTTGGTTACGTAGTCTACTGCGATGCATCAGGGACCAGACTCAGGAGTGTCCTGATGCAGGAGCAGGCTGTGATTTCCTATGGATCACGTCAGTTGAGGCTGCATGAGCAGAACTACGCTACCCATGACCTAGAGTTAGCAGCAGTGGTCTTCGCTCTGAAGTCATGGCGGCACTATCTGATGGGCGAGCGCTTTACAGTCTTTTCTGACCACTAGAGTCTCAGGTACATCTTCTGTCAGAAGGACCTGAACCTGAGATAGCGGCGATGGCTCGAGTTACTCCAGGACTATGACTTTGAGATAGTCTATACTCCTGGGAAGGGGAACGTGGTATCTGATTCCCTTAGCAGGAGGACGGGCATCCAGCTACTTGAGGAGGCGACAGAGCAGCTAGCAGCTTTGCAGATATCCTTCGTGGATAGGGATGGAGCAGCCTTCCTTCAGTCTCCCACAGTCACCCCTCCACTATTGCAGCGGGTCAGAGAAGCACAGCGTGGGGACGCTGACTGTGAGACACGGCATGCACAGATATCCTCGGGACATGCACCTGATGGTTTCTTCCTTGGAGCAGATCATGACGTCCTTTTCACAAGACGTACCCTGGTACTAGTTTCTTTATGAGAGGAGGTGATGAGAGAGTTTCACGCTTTTCTTTTTGGCGGTACATCCTGGAGTGGCGAAGATGTACCGGGATCTCAGACGACAGCACTGGTGGTCGGGCATGAAGAAGGTTGTGGCAGAGTTCGTTTCATGGTGCCTCACCTGCCAGCAGGTGAAGGCAGAGCATCAGGTACCAGTAGGCTTGGTACAACCCTTTGAGGTCCCGGAGTGGAAGTGGAAAGGCATATCTATGGACTTCATGACTGGACTTCCACGCACTTCCAGATGTCACGACTCCATTCGGGTGATTGTTGACCCACTCACCATGTCGACACACTTCTTACCCATCAGATAGCAGGGATCAGTGGAGATCTTGGGGTATCTCTACATTCAGGAGATTGTACGGCTTCACGGTGTTCCATCGACTATCGTCTCCGATCTGGACGCACGTTTTACTTCCCGGCATAGGAAAGGGTTGCATGAGGCGTTCGGGACACGGCTACGTCTAAGCACCACCTTTAACCCTCAGACCGATGGTCAGACGGAGAGGACCATTCAGACTCTCAAGGACATGCTCCGCACATGTGTCCTCGACTTTGTTCGCAGCTGGGAGGACGACCTACCCATGGTGGAGTTTGCGTACAACAACAGCTACCACTCCACCATCGGGATGGCACCATAAGTGGCATTGTACGACAGACCTTGCAGATCTCCTTTGTGCTGGACAGACCCTGGGGAGTCAGCACTTGTGGGACCAGAGATTGTCCGGGACACGACAGAGAAGGTCTAGGTCATCCAGGAGCGGATGAGGACAGCTCAGAGCCGGCATAAGTCATATACTGACAGGAGGCGGAGGCCACTAGATTTCAAGGATGGAGACCACGTCTTCTTGCGTGTCTCACCTCGACGTGGTTTGCGGAGATTTGGTCGAGGCAGAAAGTTGTCTCCACGCTTCATTAGACCATTCCAGGTCCTCATCAGGATTGGCGAGGTGGCTTATCGCCTGGCTCTACCACCTCAATTGCACCGAGTGCACGATGCCTTCCACGTATCTCTGCTGAGGAGATACGTGCACGACCCGACCCACATCAATGACCATGGGGAGCTAGACGTGGATGATGGGGCAACTTTTACGGAGGTCCCGATGGAGATAGAGGATCGACAGGAGCGGGTCCTACGTGGACGATCGATTCCTCTTGTGCGCCTCAGATGGCAGCACGGGAACCTCCAGGAGAGCACTTGGGAGTGGGAGGCTCAGATGCGTGCTCAGTACCCACATTTGTTTCCCTAGTTTATGATGTATCTTAACGGGGACATAAAGCCCTGAGGTGGGAGTAATGAAAAGACCCGTAAATTTCAAGGAATTTGTTTTCTTAATTTTCTTTGGAATTTTAGAAGAACGAAGTTTCTAATGGCACCTGATTCCGAGGCCCGGTGTGCCCGGAATCATTTTTCGAAGTTTGGCTCGGGTACGTTCAGTGAACGGACGAGCGAGTTTTTCTAACTTTTGAACCGGTGCCCGGAATCGAATTCTGAGGGCACTGATGAAATCGCAGTGCAGGTATTTTCTTAGAAATGCCTCTTCTGGAGTTGCGTTTGCTCAGGTGTGGTTTATAATTTTTCGGGATTAAAGTTAAGAAATAAAATAATTGTACGACAAACATTATTTTATTTCACTTAATCCACTTGAAGCCACTTGAAATACACTTAAACTGAGTTGAAACGGATAGGGTACTATCCGAAAATATCCTACCCTCTTGGTAGGATATTTGTGAGGTGGGGCCCGCACGAGCCCCGCCGTTTCTTTTTCTCTAAGTAACGCACCCATGAAAACCCGTCATTATGAAAGTCAACTGACTCGTTTTCTTAAATTCTTAACAGACCATTTAATTGGACGGTTTTATTTTTGAATTAAATTGGCAGTTTCTTTCGTTGAATTAATTCTATGAATTAATGGGTCGTTACTTACCTCTTTTTTGTTTGTTGGCGTAATAATAAAATAAGACCAACACAACTTTTGGAGGATTACTCGTTGAGAGGTTTTGTGACAGAGGTTCTTGGGACTTCACCCTTCTTCGCGAAGAACGCGAAGAACGTGAAGAACGCGAAGAAAGCGAAGAATGCCGGCCTCCGACGAAGAATGCTGAGCCCACAGAAATCGACGACGCGACTCCGTGTGCCGCGACGCCGATGTTTTCTCTCCCGCGACGTTCTTCTGCGACGTTCCTTCCTCCGCAAAAAAAAACCATCGATCATCCGTTGAGGTGAGGGTTTCGGATTTCCTTTGTGGTTTTTAACTCAAGAATAATTTAATTTTTTTTAATTAAATCTTTCTGTTCTTGAACCTCGGAGTTCGTCGACGCGACACCCTTCTGCGACGACGCGACGATCTCCTCCTTCTGCGACGATCAATCCACGAAGAACCCACGCGTGCGACTTGATGAGGTTGGGATTATGTTTTGGAATTCCCTTTTTCCATGAACGTTTCTTTAAAATTAAAGAACTGGTTGAAAATTAACAATTTTAATTTATTAAAATTGTTGTTACATGTGTTGATTTATTTTTCTCCCGTTGTTTTATCTAACGCGGAGGGTGCGGTCCAGACGAACACGGCCCGACAACCCTCCACCATTCTTCGTGGTTGTGCGGATTTGGAGGGCGACGGAAAATCGTGACGCAAGGGCAGTTTGTTGATTCCACAGTGAAGAACGGAACCCGGGAGGAGCACTGGTGAAGACGAGAAGGAAAACGGACCACCGGAGCAACTCTAGTGGCCCGCGGAAGATTCCGGAGGCGGGGCGGCGCCGGCAGCCGGAGGCGGCGGTGCCCCGGCGCGCCGCCGGACGAGACCGCTGCGGCTGAAGTCGCGGCGGTGGCGGCCAACAGACCCGCGGCCGCGCGGGTCCGGTTCGCCCGCACGGGACGCGGGAGAAGCCGCGCCCGCGGTTCTCCAGCGCGGCCCCCGCGGGGGAAGCGCCCCGCGACAGCCGCTCGACCGCTCGGCCAAGCCGAGATGGACCGGCCGGCCGAGCCAGGCCGCGCCCTAGCCGGACCGGACCGGGTCCCGCTGGGTCGACCCGGTTAGGCCGACCCAGGGGGGGTCGGACCGGGTCGGCCCAGGCCCGGACCCCCCGTCTTCGGACCGTTTTCGGTCACATGCCCGTAACATGAGCTACGGGCCTCCGAACGATGCACCATCAGTGGAAACACGATCCTTGGATCGAGGCGGTCGTTTCGGTATATCACACTTAAGGTTTCGGAATACTTTGGGTTCGGCCGGGTTGGTTCGTACACGAAACCAACCGGGCCGTCGGAGCGGAAACGCTCGTATCTTGAGCTACGGACGTCCGATTGACGTGCCGTCAACTTCATTAAATTCTTCTAAGTGAGACGGATCTTTTGTCACACTATTCCCAAGTTTTGGACGCAGGTGGAGTATGGTCGAGTTGGTTTTTCCTTAAAAACCAACCGGGCCCCTAGGACGAAAAAGCCAATAACTCTCAGACCGGGCGTCCGATTGACGCGCCGTCTGCAACGTTGAGTTCCTGTTGACGATACGGAGCTTTTGGATACATCAACTTCGGACTTTGTGACCGTTTATGTATCAGCCTCTCGAATCGTGGAGCGGACCCTCCTGAACGAGCTTGCTGTGTGCGGGAACCCAAGTACTGGCTGCGAATGCTACTTCGACAACGACGACCGTGCAGAGATCCTCACTGGACTACGACGACGGCTATGCAGAGATCCTCAGTGGACTGCGACGACGACTGTGCAGAGATTCTCAGTGGATTGTGACAACTACAACACTCAGCGATCCTACGTGGATCAGTGCTACAGGTCCTGTGTGGGCCCGATCCTGTGTGGGTCTGATCCTGTGTGGGTCTGCGCTCAGCGGTTCTGTGTGAGCCAGCGCCTACAGGTCCTGTGTGGGCCCGATCTTGTGTGGGTCATTGCGGGGGTTAGATACCTATCGATCCTTTGTGGGTCCTATGACTTATATGGATCAGTGATCATCTTTATCGTCATCCGAAGAAGTATACCTGTGTGAGCAGAATCATGAGTTACTCTCCTTTGTGGATTGTGTTGAGCTATCCTGTGTGGATTTTCTGTTTACTCTCCTTTGTGGATTGTGTTGAGCTATCCTGTGTTGGTTTACTGTTTACTCTCCTTTGTGGATTGGGTTGATCTATCCGGTGTGGGTATACATTTTCTTTCCTGTGTGGGCTGGGTTGTGCTTGGGCTCAGGCGTTGGAGTTGAACGGGAATTGATGACTTAGGTATATGTATGGGCATATACCTAAGCTGTGTCAGATGTTAATTCGTGATTGTATCTATCCTTTGTGGTTTATCCTTTTTGGATTTCGGGAGACCTTCGGGGGTCTCGGGGTCCCTACTGAGTAGCTTATACTCACCCCTTGACGGGCTAGGCCTGCACTACGTTGTGTTGGTTGCAGACGACGGACAACGCTGATCGTGGTGGAGGCTTGCGGAGTAGGACGATACCTAGAGGTGGACCACTGGGCGGGACGTACTCGGAGCGGTCAGGTGGACCCGAGGAGTAGTGGAGGCTATCTGTACCCACCCTTCATGTGGGACTTCCAGAGGAAGGCTCGACGCTGTGGCTTTTCTTTTCAGTTGCTGTTTTTCCCTTCAGTTGTACTTTATAGGTGGGCTTTTATTTCCGGGCCCTTTTACTTTCAGCACACCTTGTTACTGTTTTTACTTAGTGTTTACTTTTCCGCTTGCTTACTCTGTGGTGCTTGTTTACTTTTCAAAGGCAATGCCTTCCCTTTTGTTGGGATTTATGCCATGGTGCTAGTCGCCAGCCCCTGTCCTTTGGAAGCCGGGCATGGGGTAGTCACGGCACGGGCCCCGAGGACAGGTCGTGAAATAAATAGTAATAATTACATGATCAAAACTAGATTAACACATCTATATTATGTCTAGTTTTAAAGAACTTCATATCCAGGGTGAGAGAATACTACAAATTATCTTATGCTTCTACCATTGTAATACAATAATCAAATACACCATTCAATAGACATATAACTCATATCAATTCATATTTTCTGAACACAATAATCTTATAGAAAAATCATCGTTTATGTGATTTTTCACATAACCCCATGACATTTCTTACCAATATACTATTAGAATACAAAATATTGGAGGGGTTTCCTTATGAACAACTCCTTAAACTTTTATCTTGAAGTCAATGTAACATTTTATACTAATAAATAAAAGAATAAACTAACCAAGATTATGTGATTATATGGATTTATTTATTAATTTATCAAATATATGTAATATAGAATGAAAAATGATGGTCCAAACATATATTCATACATGATTAGTGCATATAAAAACATTATGTAATGAGAATAAGATAAAATATTTAAATCCTAGAATTGTTATAATGATAGATTACACATAATACTATGTAAATATATGAAATTTAAGGAGGAACGAAGGTTATCCAACCTCAGCATCACAAAATAATTAATCATGTGTAAGATTGAAGATAATATTGATCAAATAAGAAAGATAAACCAACATGAAAATAAGATGACATTTAAAATTTTTAGGAGTATCTATAGAGTGTAAATGAATAATAAATTGTAAATGGTGGAATAAATGGGTTTATTTAGTCTAAAAATTCCATTTTATCCATATTTAAAAAACCATTCTTTTTTAGATAATTTGTACAAATCCATTGGGTACTAGTCATAAAAATAGTTTTATATAATACCCACAAAATATACTACCATGAACCATGTACCACTCTTCTATATACACAACTCTACTATTTATCCTTTAGAATTTTCATTTCCTCCCCTATTCCTCAATATATTTCATAAACCCTAAAATATCATTTAGATTTATTTTACATATTAATGATTGTAATCATAAGGAATATATTTATGAGAATGTTTTGGGTCAATAACATTATAGTGAGGTATTTTTAACTTTTATATTTATAATTATTCTACAATTTATTATGAGGATCATAGAGAAATGGATTTCCTATTTTACTATTTATACATGTCTAATGAATATAAGACCCATAGTTTGTAATTTTAATTTTTATATTTTATATTTTATTTTATTTGAAAATTTCTGATATGAATTATAATAAAAATCTCTATGTATTTTATTATATATTATAATATTTCTAAAATTATTATATAAATTATGGTTTATACTTTCCATGTTTTGATATTATGTTTTTAATATAACTATTCTAATGGTAAATCTCTACATTCCTAATTTATTTACATTGATATGGTGAATAAGATAAGTTTTTTGTACTTATGGAATATAATTAAAATATAATAATCATTCTGTTATTGATATTGAATAAGTTTTAGATTCCTACTATATTGTTAATATTAACACTAAGAATATTTAAATTATTTTTTTATTAAATTTGGGAGAAAATTTATATATAAATATACAAGGGATGTTATATATATTCTTTTCATGAAGTATATAAATTTTTTTATGGATCAATGGTTTTTTGAAAGAACTTTGTTTATCAAATTTAGAAAAAAATTATTTATTAGGAAAGAATGAAAATTATCTTAATTATTATCAAACATGTATCCCATGATATGCAAATTAATATTTATAATAATCTGCCTCTTAAAAATAAAATAAAATAAATATTGATGGTTTATCTGAATAAAATAGGTATCAAGGATAATGAAACTATAATTAAAGAAATCCTTAATAATTGTTTCGTAATGAATATAATTTCGGTTTAAAACAACACATTAAAACTCTCCCTCGTTTTAAAAACCCCTTAAAATTTATTACCTAGAAATTCTTCATAATATATATTTATAAAATAATAATGTGAAAATTTAAAATGACTACGATTCACTAATACGTAGTGATGGTAGAAATATCATATTCATATTAGTGGTGGTAATTTTCATGTAATTTTTTCACTAATTCAAAAAATTTTCTAACAAAAAAATTCACTATTAATTAGGTTATGAAGGAATATTTTATTCTTGCTAAGTTAAGAGAGATTTAAACTATTTCTAATATATAGGTTATGGTATATTGATAAACAACGAGACTTTTTCAATGTATAAGGGAAATGTTAGAGATCAAAACTACATTGTCAATCATTTTTTATTTATATGTGGTAAAAAAACATCACTATTAACTATATAATTATGAATTCTTGGTCATGATCCATTAAATACCCATCTACATAAAATATGAAAACCATATAAAATTCAGAAAATTAATTTCAACATTTAACAAAATATGAAATTGTGGAACCACCCACACCCTAGTTCTAGTTTAAGAAACAAATAATTATTCATATATATAAATTTTCAATAATTTTTAGGGAGGAAATGTAATAACACATCTTCTTTCTCATAAATATATCAATGGGAAACACCATCACCCCTACTCTGTTGGGTTAGAGAATCTCCCTCCTCCTTTATAATGCATGTTGCATCTCCTCGGGCTCCCATTATTACTCCTTATTTTACTATCAACTGCCGAACATGAGTACCTATATAAAATATTAATTAAAATATTATATATTTTAATTTTTATATTTATGATAGTAACTAAATTTAAAATAAATTATTATTATATTGTCAATTAGTCAAATAAATTTAACTAATATGGTACCAAATGTGTCTTTCATATAAAGGATACAATTTCCATAGTAATAGACTATACCATTCACTAAAATATATTTCCTAGGGAATCCACCCCTCACTACAAATATCTCATAATGATTTTTCCACCTCAACTCTTACTCAAGTACTATTTCTTATAGACACAATTTTTATGTGACTAAACATCTATAATAGTAATTTTTTTGTGACTTGTATATGAATGTAGTGTAGTAATCGAATATAAGAATCTCATAATTACATATGATTGGGATGATCCAAATCCTAACCATCACACATGATCATTATATTACATTCCTAAAACATGGGTAATTGAATCACCCAATGAAAGTGGTGATGACAAAATAATATTTCAAAAAACTAAAAATATAATTTATATTTCTATCCATGAAGGTTTAAAATACTTTTAATGATAAAATTTTCAAACTAAATTCTTGTTGATTTGGAAAGACATATCCTTTGGACCAACTTCATAAACAGACTCCATTTATAATATCCTAAAAAATATTTTGTTAATATATGTAATCCCTTAAGATTAAAATATTTCTTTTTTAATAATAGTAAAAAATTTCGTTACTCGATCATTTACGTAAAAAAATTATATCCAGCTCTATATATAATTTATTTTATATCCTAGATTGATGAGTTTTTTATTAAATGTTATTGTAAAATAAAAGATATTATTAAATTAAAATAAATTATACATAAAAAATAATAACAATATTACTATTTTTTATATAATATTTTCTTATCTTTAGGTGCACAAACACAAACATTTTCCCTTGATTTGTATGTATCCCTTTGAGTACCATTTCATACTTATGATGAATAGTTGGAGATGTGTCATCAAACCCATAACCCCACCTTCACTTGATTACCATATACATGTTTATAAATTATGAAACATCCACTAATCCAAAATAAATCCATAAAAATAAAAATAGAAAATAATTTAAAAATAATATATCAAAATGTTTTCAAATATGAATATCATATAATAATATTAGGTGAAAATGAATATTGAAGTTTAATTTAACTTTTAATCAGTTTTTTATATAATATTTAATTCTCCATTAAATTGGAATGTATCCACAATTTTTTTACATGATGGGAAGGAATATCTTCTTATATAATTCCTAGAATAACATCTTCCTTTATAATCCCTATGGGTAATCCATAGGAACCCCAAACACATAAAAAGTAACAATTACTATTAATGTTTTCAACCACCAAACATCGATATTTCACATGTCCATTTTTCTCAAATTATTATCAAAATAAATTAAATAAATATATTTAAAATTTATAATATATATATAATAATTTATCTTTTATCATTTAAAATTGTCAATTAATAACATTCAGCATTTAATAACCATGTAATGGTAATAATTCTACAAAATGATTGGATAGTTTTTATTGGTAAACTAGATGGTATGATCTACTACCCCAAACATTATCTAAGGTCCCCTTGAAGTTGATGAGGGAACACAAAAGGTTGGTAGTCTTGTTAATGTATATTAGATCATAGAAAATGGAATAAAAATAAAACAAGGTGTTCTAAAAATATATATTGAACCATATCATATTCAAACCATAATTATGTGGCCAATAATAAGGGCTGCAAATTATTACATATGGGGACTTTTTTTTAGGGTTTTAGTGAAATAATTATAAAAATTAAATAAAAAATTGGAATCCTTCGCACATTATGCATTTTTCATTGTAATATGGATTTAACATTAAAACTCAGTTCAACTGAAGAAATTTTATCTTTATTTACAATGTGTAATAATAGTAGGAACCTTGACTTTTTATAAATTTATAATCATCATTAAATACTATGAAAAAAATATAGAAATACAGAATTTGAAAAATAGAACACAGTATGGTATATAAAAATAAAGGATTGTCATTAGTCTACTGAAAAACATGAAAATCCTAGTCTGATGTGGCCCAAGACACAATCTAGTGCTACTTTTTCATGGCACAATGTCCATGAGGTTCGGGGTTTTGTCCCCAATGAGACCCATTTAGGGGGAATTTACCAAGGTTCTATTCAATACTAACAAAGTTAATATTGAAGGTATTATTGAAGCTTAGTAGTATATCTTATTGTAGAACTCGAGCACTATTCAATAGTATGGACCTTTGATCCACATTTTTGTGTATTTAAGGCCATAAGAGGCTCTTACCTCATTAAATATCATGTCTATATGAATGAATTCACATTTGGGTAATAAAACAGTTTTTTAGGGCCATTGGAGTCACCGACCTCATTTGAAGATCAAGGACATTTAAATAAGGAGAAAATTGTTTCAGGTCTTAGGTCTTTAGTAGCATAATACTGAAATAAAATAGATTCAATGTGTTCTTTATATTCATTATGGGTAAGGATGAGACTTGGTCCACTATGATTCCTAGGAGATTGGATTTTTTGGTCTCTTGCAATCCCCTCTAGCTATAATAAATTTAAACACCTGAATATGTTTACATTATTCCAAATAATACAATGGGGACATAAATAAAATATCAACACAAGTAAAAATAAATATTTAATCAAATAAAACTATTTTAACCCATTATAAATCATTTTAAATACAATGAATTTAATCTGATTCATGTAGTAACTGAGGAAAATATTTCTTTGAAAAACAAACATTTCCCCATTTTATGTTTTTAAACTATCTGTACCAGATGACATCAAAATATTTCATAAAATACCTCTTTTATAATGATATAGGTATCCTATAGAATCATACACAAAACACATGTTTACTCATTTTCAACCCATTTTAGATCAATTGAATCCTAGTTAATTCAACAGGAGTTACCTACTAGGTTGTCTCCCACATTTTTTACCATCAAAGACTATACAATACGTAATGATATGGAGATATGTATTAGGCTCACCCATCATAATAAGATATATCATTCAAACCCTTCCCCATATGTAATTATTATGTACCATATCATCAATATTAAAGTTATAATATTTTTAATTTTCAACTTAAAACCATGAAAAAATAATTTGAAATAATTAGAAAACACATACAATGTTTGCATAATCATATAGAGAAATATCAATTTTCATTGGAAACTCATACAATTAAAATACAACCAAAAGTATCAAAATAAAATATTCTTTGAAAACCCTTTATTCTTTTATAGGATTCATGTTAATGAGAAATATTTATAATGGTAGCAAAAATTTGGTCAAGCAAACACATTTAAATTTTTTTCACTTTTGTAAGAAGTCAAAAATAACCTGAATTGAAAACATTGAAAAGATTAATTTTAAATCCATCATATATAGTTTTAATGTAGATAAAATTGATAATGAAACAATATTTTCAAATATAGATATTATAAAATATTTACGTAATATATGAACAAACACATTAATTTCATATTAGTTTACGACTTTTGGAAACATAGAACACCAACATCCAGTCTGGTAAAAGATCTTCCACGACTCCCAAAAATATCTACCCATTTAGTAAACATAGTGAAAGCATTTATTTATAACCTAGTGAAAATAAAACATATTAAAGGTTGATCTCAGTTGCTGAATAAGGGTAAACAAGAGTGAAACGTAAGCATAACATGAATATAAAGTTATAAGAACATCATCATAACATTTTAAGATCATACCCTTCTTATTAATAATCATATAATGATTCATAGAATATATATTTTTACTTTATAAGACATTAATTGTAATGTAATAAATAGAATAAGGTATAAAATAATAATATATGAATAATATATAGAATTCATGGTAGACATATACACATGTAATATCATTTCATACAAGTAAAGGCTCATTTCCAAAACATAACAGGTCACGACATGGGGATTACACATACATGGAGGGACACACCATCATCCCCAGACATATTCCTTTCCTTTTTAGGGATCATTTTTTCCTATTTTCCCTACTGGATTGGGTTTCCCAATCATCCCATAGTAGATCTGGTTTCCGCATCTTCCCATAGTAGATCAAGCCTGTTGAATTGCTTCCAACATTATCCCATTAGATATAAATATTTACATAATAAATTATATATATATATATAGGCCCAACCAATAACAAAATTTAAATTGTAAATATGTTTTCCAAAAGAACAAAATTCATTTATTTTATCACAAATAATGAATAGAAATTGTTTTCATAAACATTCTATCATATCTTAATTCATTGAAATGTATTGGGATTCATAAACACCATCACATAAAATAACTAACCATTCATAGGAATAATATGAATGGTACCCTTGGAAAATTTCCGCTATAAGTCATTAGTTTCATAAAATGATGTCATATTATATGTTAAATTCGTTTTAAAGGTCCTTTTAAAGTATTTTTTGAAGAAAATACCCTTTCTTCTTTGAAAATTTATTTGTAAATCATATAAAATTTATCAATGGATTATCATTTAAAATAAACATGAAAATTTATAGTGTATTCATTAAAATATTTTTTAAAAATATTTAAATTATATTCCCTCAAAATTCATCAAAGATCATTTAAAAACATTTTTAAAACATTTTTACAAAACATTGATTTGATGGAACATTGATTTCTAAACTAATAGAGAATAACATTCCATGAAACTTATAATGTAATGAAAATAATAAATTCCTGATAAAAAATGTATAAGTTGGGTGTATATTCCCCATAAAATAATATAGGAGAATAAAATAACATTTGTCTCAAAAAAGGAAAATTGAGAAAAAATTATGTGACTAATTCAGAAGCTTTTGAACCTTAAACCTAATTAAAATGAGATCAATAAATAGATATGTAATTGACCATTATTTTTAGGATTTTTATCAAATAAAAAATTAATGATATGTATATACACAATCCAAAATAAATGAGTGGTGAATATGTTATAAGTCCCATATAAATAAAAGTGAGAATAGAAATCCCCTTACCACTTTATAATCAGTCGAATCGCATTAACTATTAATGAAAAAAAATTTGGTTGATATTTAAATACCATACTATTCAGAAATTGAATCATAAATTATAGTCATGGTTATTATATAAACAATTTATAATAAAAAAATTATTGTATAAGGCATTTGTCCCACAAAAATAAAAGTACAACATAAATCCCTTATATTTTGTCTTGACTCTCTTCATACTTTTTCAAACCTCATATATAATAAATATTATTTTATTATAAATTTAAAATAGAACCATATTAATTTATATATTATTATATGGTATTTTATTATAAAATTATAAGACCTATTTATTAATTATTACATGTTAAAGTTAAGTTTCGTGTAATAATCATATTATTTTCCAAATATGTGTTGACTAGTTATTCATGATAGACTTAGTTATATCGATATTTACTTCTTTAAAGAATTTTTAACATGATATAAAAATCATATATATTAATTATATAAATATTGAAAACAATGTATAAAATATAAGAATATGATAAAATAATACAATGCTCGTTGAGATGGTAGGTTGTATGTACGCATGAACGATGTGTCCGTTTTATTGAAGTATTAAAATAATGAAATTAAATAACACACACACAATATATATATATATATATTATAATTCCATTATAATTATTATTTAATATATAAAATATAATTTTTCTAATCCCATCCTTTTTACATTCCATGTATAGTGTGATTGAATCCCATCGTTTTGAGGAGGTGCTAGTCATCCCATCCAGAAAATGATGTTGTTATATTTAGAGAAAAATGGAATCATAGAGGTATATATTTTTTAATTTTATAAATCTTAGAGACATCATTAATATAATATATATCGTAAAAAATTTATTTCCATCATAATTCCCATCATGATATGTGGTAACTAAATAAATGACTTTCATTATTTCACGAGGTGGTAACACGTCGTAATTAGGAACAATAATTTCGTGACCCATTAGATGTAAGTTTATGTAAGTGTATGTTAAACCCAAATGTTATAAAATATAATTGTATTTAGGATACTTATTTTAATATATAAAATTTAATATAAATAATTGAATGGGTTTAAGGATGAAATAAAATGAAAAGTTTTGTTGATGTAAGTTACCTCTTCTTTGGGTATTACCATGTGATTTGAATAAGAGTACTTATTTGGTTGGTGTTATAAAAAATTTAAGGATTATAATATGAAGGGAATGATGTTTTGAGAATATGTGGCTATGTTTTGAATGAATCAAATTTTTTTTGGAGTTTGAAGAGAAGAGAAGAATAAGTTCCCTTTTATAATGGAGGTGAGAGCACTTTTTTGGAAATTATCGAAACATTAATTTATATTAAATTTAAAATGAATGAAAATACCCCCATAATTATGTATATTAGAATATAATACATTTTAAATGTTTTAATATTACTAAATGTTATTTTAGACAAGTTTTGTGGTTTTTTTAAACATTATCATTTTTATTAACCCATTGTTAATCTATTTTAATTTTAACTACGTTAAAAATATTATCATTATTACTAGGTTATAATTTTTTCTTATTTTATTATATTAAATAATAAATAAATAAATTCTATATTTTTAGATTGTATTATAATTATTATTTTTAAATCATTTTATGATTTTTAAATAATTGAATAATATATTATTTTTATAAAATATCATTATTGTCTATTTTCAAAATTTTAAAAACATTCACTTTAATAAAATAAATAATAAAATATAACATCAAAACCATTAATTTGATACAACCTTAAAATGTTACATCCACCTTTAAAAATCATGGATCATAATAATTAAGTAAAATTATATTTATTTTAATATTCACTGTATCATTTAGTTGATTGTTTCATTAATCGAATAATTATTGCATCATCATTGTGTAATTATTAATGACAATTATTTCTTCCTAAGACATTTATAATATAATTCCTGGATTTTTCTAAACCTCATATATTTTAAAATATTTTAAAATTTATAGAACATATTTTATTTATCCACATAATAATAATATAATACTTATTAAATGTTAGAGTGATCTATTTTTTCAATCCCTTTAATTATAATAATATCCTAGTCATTTTAATAGACAAGTGTCCATAATAGTTTTTTATTTCGATCCTTATATGATAATGGTATTATTAAATTCATTAAATAATATTTTTAAAATAATTAAGTTGGTTTTATAATATTAACAATATTATTTTTACCCTCAATTACTTTATTAACCTAAAAAAATGGTAATAAAAATTTATAAACGTACTTTACCAATTATTTAATCCATTTTTCTAAACTAAATTCTGATAAATTTCCAAAATTAATTAAAAATTCATCCCTCATATAAGTCAATACTATAAATTTTTACCTATAAATGTTCGAAAGTTTGGATTTATTTTATGTTAAATTTCATGATGAAATTATTTCCAATAAAAAATTTATAATTACTAATAATAATTTGATCTAATTATACTTAAAAACAATCAACTATATAATTAAATACTTTGAATTATTTCTATGAAAAATCTTTTTTCATTTAGAATTTATAATTATTCACCATTAATCGATACATGAAACTTATTAGAAAAATAATAAAAAATCTACCATAAAATTTTGATATATTGATTTCAAATAATATGTTTGTTTCAATAAAATATATAAATGTTTCAAAACAATTTTTAAAATGGTATCTCTTTTAAAAGATGTTAAAATAACCCTTTTGAATAAGACATATCTTTATTCCTAAAATTGGATTTATTATTATTGTATGCCTATGAAATATATCAAATGAGTTTTAAATTTTTTTACATATATACAATAAATTTTATAAGAAACTTTCACCAATAGTGGATTGTTGAATTTATTGAGATAAAATGGGGTTTGTACATAAGAAATGTTTTTCTTATAAAATAAATATCTTTAGTTTAAAATAGATCTTACATTCATTTATAACTATTTGGTATCCCAAAGAATTAATTTTATGATATAATTTAAATCATATTTTCATAAAATAATTAATCATATTTTTAATTACCATTCCAACTGATATGTGGTTACAATAACAATATTTTAATATCAGTACTAATAGAATATTGTAGTTTGGTAAAACTCGGTCTTGTGTGTAAATAAATCTATCAAAATAACTCTATATTATGTATAAATAAAATTCAAACATAGTGTTGAGTGTACTAAAATCTAATATATGTTTTATGTGTTGAGTTACCTCAACATGGTGTTTCATAAAATGAAAGAATAACTGAGTTCTTTCATATAATAGAAGCTATATTCAGTGTTGCATGAAATGAAAAATATCAAAAACAATAAATTAATTCAAAAAATATATTTCAAAAAATCTTTGGGTATTACATAATAAACCCTTAAAAAGTTTTTCTCTCTAAAAAGTATCTCTATTATCAATGGTTTAATAAAATCATGTTCCTTTCATTGAAACCCACTTCATAAAAATTAAAACTAAAACTATCTTTTATATTGATAACATAGAATCACTACAGTTACCCAAATTAACTCATAAGTAGGTTCCAAATTGGAGATCATAGGTGGAAAGTGAAAACATGTACAAGGGAAAAAAAATATAACTATCAAGTACACATTGATATTGATATAGAAAATGGGTAGAATAAATATAAAAAAATATATAACCCAAAGAGGCATGAAAAAGGTCATTGACATCATAAAATATTTTTATAACAATATAACATTTTATTTCAATACCTCTTTCACTAATTTTGATGAAATTTTAGGAGAAGATGTACTTACTTGATTTCATCAAAATCTCGCCATTTTTTTGTGACTTTATCAATTTCCACTTCCTCAATTATTCTATGAAATTAAGGTGAATTTTTCCTTACTAAATTATAAGCATATCATGATATCCATAAATATAATTATTAGTCATTGCATATCTCTTTATCAAAATAAAAATGGTATAAAAAATATCCAATATGCATAAATCCTCATATATAGATTTAATACTTTAATCCGTAAAATGGAATCCGAAGTTTAATAGAAATAATTCCATAAATGTATGACCTTAGAACCCCTTTGAATGGTGTATTTCCAAAAATTTATAAATAATGTCACTAAATTTCACATAAATAGTTTAGCATTTATCCCCTATATAAAAAAAATTACCTCTTGTTTTTTACCTACCAAACTTGTGAATTCCTTCATCATGTATTCTCTTCAAACATGGTAATTATAGAAAATGATTATTGAGAAAATTCTTTCTATTTTAATCCAACTATTATTTTATATATTCTTTAAGTCTAAATATGTCATAAACTCTACCATGGATTAGTTAAACCACATTGTCAAAATATCATTAATCATTTCCAAGGTAATTAGCATTACCAAATATACATGTTCATATCCAAAATATCTTTATCTGAAAATAATTATCTCAATATGAGGAATATATTAGTGGCCATTTTTTCCTTAATTGTGTGTTTCCCATGAGATCACCTTGTCATTAAATCAATTTTCTATGTATTGAGCACAATTGAATATATCCTATTCAGTCATTAATGAAAAATGTAGTACCCCCAGTTTCTGGTATGTAACCTTTACTTGATTATTTTCAGGGTAATAATGATTAAGTGTGATGGATAGGAGAGTTGGGAGAACATTAGAAGTAGTTTTTAGGAAAAATAGATTTCACACGGGCGACACAAAGTCTGTCTAACCATGCTGCCAACCCGTGTGTAATTTGTCTTATTGAGGCAGTGGATCCAATGCGGTTAGAGAAAAATTTGGGGGACCATGTGAGGAAGAAATGCGAGGGTCTGCCTATGTTGCAACTAACACACAGTTAGCGCACCATTTGTCTAATCGTGCCAACTAACTATGCTGATTGTTTAAGTGAGATCATAACAGAGTGGATGTTAGATGTTTTTGACTCTATGTGGCTGTTTTTTCACATAAGTGGTCATAAATCAAGATTTGTCTTCTCCTAAGGCCAAATAAGGCTCAACATTCAATACGTAGGTGATCTGAAGGCTTTCTATGGTGAATCAAAGCTAGATTCTTAAGGCATGTGATTGTTCTTCATCGTTCTTGATCGGTTTTATAGATCTACATAGATCTACTTTTTCTCTTCTCACAGTTTCATATATAAATGCTTGTTATGGGTAGATCTAGGTGTCTAGATGGAAAATATGGTGATAATTTTTTTATTTATTTATAGGGAAAGTTATCTAAGGTGGATTATTGGAAAATCTACCAGGTTTTATTTTGTGTTCTTCGTTCGTTGTAGTTTTCATCAAAATCGTCATATTAGGAGGATTCCTTCTCAAATAAAATTAGTAAGCTGATTGGGAAGCTTTAAAATTGAATGTTTTATGTGTACTTATTGTTATTTGGTTGTTGAAAACATTTTGGAATCCTTCTAGAGTGATAGTTGTAAAATATATAAAATTTTGGATTTTGAATGAATGATTTGTTATTTCGTTTTAAAATGTGGGTTTTAAAAAGGGTATTTTCTTGGATTATTTGCGCATGATTTTTATAGATATTTTCAATTAAAATGAATGTTTTATTGAAATTATATATTTCTTTGAAATTGGTTGTTCTTTTTTTTTCTATAAAATTTCAGTTTTATTGAAATGGTTCATTGGGGAAATAGAAATATTTGAAATAAATGGATTTTCTGTGAGTTCATGATTAATGGGCCCATATTAAGGTAATATTTTCATTGGGGTAAAAGTTACATGACCCAAAATTGATGGTGTGTGTCATTGGGAATCATGGTAATTGGACGAGAGACCACTCAGGAGTGTGGGACGGTCAAACGAATCATGCATGTGTGGGTGTGTTGTGAACTATGGAATCGGTATTATAAATGATAATAAGAATTGATTTTATGATTTGATTAGTTTTCATTATAGAAAAATATCTTGCTGAATATTGGTTTTATTTAGTTTTTTTTCACTTGGTTGGAATCTGTTTTTCCATCTTTTTAATATTTGGTTATAACAGGTTTTAGTAAATTGATTTATATAAAATGTATTATATAATGTGGCTAACTTTTCTATCCTAGTGGCGTGTTTAGGGACGTAATTAGTGAAAACCTACTGAGTTATATACTCACCACTTTTTTTCCACTTTGTTGAATTTTCAGATTCTATCATCTAGGATAGTAGATAACATAACATTTTCCCCATTTTTTTCCCTAGCTCATGATGTTTGGGCTATACAGTTTTTATGGAAATTATAGATGGTGGATCATGATGTATTGTGGTATTTTGGGAGTCTTGAGTTTTTTTATCTTATTTGTAATTTGATCCTTGTTTTGTCTTTCACTATTGAACATTTTAATGTGGTTTGAGATACATAAAGTTGTTTATATGTATTACCTTGGCTCATGAATCATTTAGTAAATGGTTTGGTTATGTTTTATTGGTTCTATAGTTTATATATTAAAAGTTAAATCGTCCCCCACTTTTATGTGAAACCCCTTAGAATTTATTGACAGTCGTTTACATCGTGGGAATGTCTCTTAAGTCCACGTAATGACTCGTTGTGCTCTTAATCAAAGGGGAATAAGTGGGTCATTACAAATGATATTAGTTTGGATGTTCATTTGTGGGAAAATTGTTATCATCTTGTTATGTCCTTGTCTAATAGATGTTAGTCAATGTTTTTGGTCTTAGAGTTGAAATTACTTCTTTGTTACTCCTTTGGATTGAAATATTATAAAGGCGTAGGATTTTCAGAAAATGAAATTTATAGCAAAAATGGTTGCAACTAACCATTTTATGATGATGATCAAGTTACTAGGGATTTGGGTAAATGAGTGTTTGGAAACACTTCAGGATCCTGAAATTTTATTGTAATGGGTTTAGAAAATGAGATGACCATGACCTTCATTATAGAGGAATGATTTTCACTAGGATTTTATATTTCATCTACAATAATGATTGATAATTTTTTACAAGGTGTAATTTTTTGAAAAATGTAGAAATTGATTTCAAATGAATGATTTTGAAAAGAGGATATTTGGTGTATTCTGAAAATGGTTTAATTTTTAAAAACCATGTTGAATGTTTTCAAAAATTGATGATCATGGGAAAGGTTTATTTCTGGAAAACAATGTTGTGATAGTTACTGTGATCGAATTTTAAATTTTAATCCATCAATTTTTAGAGAATGAGATTGATAGAATTTGTTGTTAGTTTAGAAAATGGAACCCAGTAAGAATCATAAAAACCAACCTGAAGAAGCTATGGAGAAGGTGGTTCAACCTGATCCATGGGTGAACCAAGATCCAATTTAAATTATAACTATGATTTTCATGTCATGGATACGAGGAACTTGAGCGATGAGCCACGGAATGTGGACTATACATCATGTTCATGGAGCAGAATCCACCTAACATCCAAGGCTATGCCGATCCTAAAATGGTAGAGGTGTGTCTAAGTAAGAAGAATCGTATCTTTGATTTCATCAGCACATCAGTGGAGCTAGTTGTCAAGCTGGAGATGTATATGCTCAGGGATCTTAAAAGACAATGGTGGGATTTACCAATGTAGGATATATTGGATGAAGCCCATAAATGGGAGGATTTTGAAGAATTATTTAACAAACAATTATATACTCACATGTTCAAGATCAAGAAAAGGATAGACTTTTCAGCTCAAAACAAGATAGTCACTTTGTCACAGAGTATGTGGCTAAATTCATGAATTTAGTGTGATTTGGACATGAAGTTGTGCCAAGTGCTTCCTTGAAGGAATGCATATTCTAATCACGGCTACATAAGGGGACACGAGCGAAGATTACAATACTATATTTTACGGATTATTCAAAGATAGTGAACAGAGTGACAATGGTTGAAAAAGATATCTCAGCATCTATGAGATGAGGATTGATGATACCTATAGAAACTGGTGGTAACTCAATCGTGGGGAACAAGTAGGAAAGGGACACTTATTTCTAAGGTGTTAGAGGGTATTATAATCCAATGACTCAATCTGTGAACCTTCCCCCATGACCCTAGAGCAATGAAGGTTTCTATCAATATAGTTCATTTGAAAATATTAATCGAGAATATACAACACAACCTAGAGCATGTCTTAATTGAAACAAGATGGGGAATCTTTGGTTCTATTTTTGTAGTGCTCCAACGTTTGGGGTTCAAGACACTTATTAGGTGTCGCAAGCATAGTATACTTTGACCTAGGGAGGACAAAAAAATCAATCTTGTTAAGAGAGAATAGCTAGCCATGGTGATTCTATTAATACCATGACTCTTAAAATAGGGAAATCACAGAAAGGAATCCAGGATAATAGTGTAGTGAAAAAGAAATTGTATGGAGCTGATCAGATGATTGTCAATGATCAAGCTAGACTATCTATGGCGAGAGGTACAATTATTTTGATTTCGACCCTTGTGCAAGTGCTCATTGATACTGGTGCATTTCATTCCATCATTGATTCTCGTGCTGTTTATTTTCACTTTTTAATGTTGGAAATGATGCATTCTTCTTTGAAACTGCAAACTCATCTTAGTGAAATAAAATGTCTAGCCTTTTTATGTAGAGAATGTGCTATAACTGTTGATGGAGCTGAGCTAAAATGGGACTTCTTGATGTCTACATGTATATCTATTATTTAATCATGGTTATGGATGGTATAACATTGTATAAGGATCACATTGACTATTATAGGTGAACAATAAGTTTCATCCTTGAGGATGACTTTGAGCATCTCTTCAGAGGAGAAAAAATGGTAATGAAAGGTGAAAATAACATGTTGGCACCAATGGTCGGAACGATCTCTTACCGGGTGGTAGCATTGGCTTTGGCATCAATGGAAGAGATCAAGGAAAATATATTTCCAGCAGTTGTGGATCAATTTCTAGATTTGTTTCACAAGAACATCATAGAGTTACCACCTATAAGGGAAGTGGATTTTACTATATATATCCTTCCATAGAATAGTCTTATTTCCCTTCTGTCTTGTAGGATGGCACCAACAATGTTATGAGAATTGAAAGTGAAATTAGAGGAACTCTGAAGCAAGGGTTTTATTTGTCCAAGTACATCTCTGTCGGAATTACCAGTTTTTTTGTAAATAAGGTAGATGGAACTCTTTGGATATGTGTTTATTATCGTAAGATTAACTATGTTACGATAATGAATAGATATCTACTTCCATACATTGATGATCTGTTCGATCAATTAAGGTGAGCTCAGCGCTTCTAAAAAATTTAACTTGTGATCTGGATATCACTAATTGCGAGTTCAGAATAAGGATATTCCAAAGATAGCTTTCAAGAATCCTTTATGGACACAGCTAATATTAAGTCTTTCCTTTTGGTCTAACAAATGCACTGGTGGTCTTCATGACATTAATGAATCAGATATTTTCAGTGATATTTTAATTCTTTTGTTTTGGTGTTTGTGGACAACATCTTGGTGTATTCAAGGACAAGTTCCCACCATTGGGAACACCTAGAAGTTGTGTTACAAATATTAAGAGATCAGTTTTGGTATTTTAAATTATCTAAGTGTGATTTTTGGATACATAATGTATGTATTCTTGGCCATGTCATTTCTAGAAAAGGCATTTTTGTGGATCCTAAATAGGTAGAATTTGTTCTCTCATGGAAACCACAGATGAATGTTTTCAAGATACATTATTTTCATGGTCTACATAGTTACTACCGATGCTTTGTGAATGATTTATCAGGACTAGATTCAAAAATGAAATCATTGAAAAAGAAGAATTCTCCATTCCAATTGAAAGAAGAATCCCAGTAAACTTTTGAGGAGCTGAATCTTCAGATAACATCGACCCCTATATGGATTTTTCCAAACCCAAGATAGGGGTATGATGTGTATTGTGACGGATTAGGATCAGGGTTGGGATGTGTTTTCATGAATGGAGACAATGTGGTTGATTTGGGTTCGATGTAGTAGACACTGCATGAGAAGAATTACCCAACACATGACTTAGAGTTAGCAGAAATTATCCATGATTTAAAGTCTTAGTGCCATTATCTTTTCAGTGATAAATTCTCTGTGTTTATGAATCATAGAAGCTTGAAACGCATTTTATCATAGTGATATTTGAGTCTGAGGCAATGGAGATGTATGGAGTATCTCCATATGTTTGACTTCAACTAGATTTATTCCCTAGGAAAATGGAATTTGGTAGCTGGTGCATTGAGTAGAAATTCATATTTTCAATTGGAGAAATAACCTTTAGATGAATGGAAGTTGATGTCAGTCCTAGCTGACATGCAAGTTGAATGTGAAGACTGAGGTGCTGTTATTGTTTTTTATTTATCTACGCTTTTTCCTGATTAGGTACATTTGGTTAAAGAGGCACAAATATCTGATGTATAATGTCTAGTTATGAGTTCAAAACTCAATAGTGGGGAGACCATTGAGGGCTTCAAACCTTATAACAGTTCAATTTTGTGCTCTATAGATCTACTGGTTGTACCTATGTCTTCTTAGGAACTACTCTTTAATGCTTAGAACCATTCCATATTGGATGTACATCCTAGTACACACAATATGTTTAATACATTTAATGCATAGTGTTGGTGGAGTGGCATGAAAAGTAAAGTGACAAAATTCATCTCAGAACACTTAACATGTTAGCAGGTTAATGTATAGAATCAAATACCATCATGTTTTTTGTAGTATTTACCTTTCCCAGTGTAGAAATAGGAGAAGATATCAATGGATTTTGTTATAGGTCTTCCATGAATGGTCTGGAAACGTGATTCCATTTGTGTGATAGTGGTCTGTCATACCAAGTTGGCCCATTTCATTCCAATTTTTGAAAATCATACGGTGGAGGATCTGTCAAATATCGATATCCAAGAAGTTTTAAAGAGGCATGGAGTACCAGTGTCAATCATCTCGTACATATATCCAAGGTTCACGTATTTTTTTGGAAATCCTTACAGAATGCCCCTGGGAATCCGTTGACTATGAGCAATATGTTTCATCCTCAGAAGGATGGCCAGTATGAGAGAACAATTCAGATGTTGGAAGTCATGTTTCAAGCTTCTTTAATGGATTATGGTGGCTCATGGGTGGATCATATAACCTTGTTTTCATTCTCAAACAATAACAGTTATCAGAACTCGATATATATGGCTCCTTTTGAAGCACAGTATGGGTGTCCCTGTCATTCTGTATTCTATTAGGAGGAAATAGGTGAAACATCACTAGTTGGTCTGATCCTTGTCCATGAAACAATAGAGAAGAACCATTTGATTAAAAATAGGATAGAGACGGCTCAGAGTCATCAAAAACCTTATCCAGGTCATCATTGTTGACCATTGTCGTTCGTTGTGGGTGATCATGTATTCTAGAGGATATCTCCATGTCTTGGACATCGTCATTTTGGGAAGTATGGAAATTAACTTCCTAGATACATAGGCATTTTCAAGATACTATAATGCATTGGAGATGAGGAATATCAGTGGGAATTACCAAAATGGTTCAGTTTAGTTCATAATGTGTTCCATATATCTCAACTAAATAAGTATGAGCCTGATCCTAACCATGTGATCAGATGGGATCACGGTGACCTAGAGCAAGTTTCTTCATTGATACAAATCCATGTACATATTTTGGATTGGAAAGTGAAATCCTTGCGTGGAAAAACAATCGGTGCAATGTGGGTTTTATAGTAGAATGGTCAGATTCATGAAGATACATGGGAACACAAGAAGGAAATGAAAGAGTAGTGGCCCAAACACTTTTAGGGCATCAATTGTTTTCTACTTTCCATGGACTGAAATAACAATGGTGGGAAGAATTTATTACCTCTATTTTTTGTATGTAACAATTACTTGTCAATTTTTATGGTTATAATGTTTTTTGGTAATGGATGAGAGAGTTGGGATTACATTGGAAGTAGTTTTGTGAAAAAATGGACTGCACGGGCAGGGAATTGTTTGTCTAATCGTGCAGCCAAATAGTATGTAATTGGATTTCTTGCAGTAGTGGATCCAACATGGTTAGAGAATGGGTGGGGATACTATGCGAGGTTCTGCCTGTGTAGTAGCTAAAACTCGGTTAGCACATAGTTTTTCTAACCATTCAAACTTACTATACATAAGGTTTATGTGTGATCCTAAAGAAGTAGATCTCACACATTTTTCCTCTAAGTAGTTTGTTTTCTCTCCTAAGCAGCCATAACATAATATTTTTCTACTTATAAGGCCATATAAAGTTTTCCAATGGATCTAATGGTGAATTAAAGGCATTCCATTATGAATCAAAGCCAAATTCTTGAGGTATGTGATTGTTCTTCATCATTCTTGATCAGTTTCTTAGATCCACTTCTTCTCTTCTCTTGGTTTCATTGATCTATGCATCATTTAGGTAGATCTAGGGATGTGGATGAAAAATATGATAATATTTTGTCTTGATCATTCTATTAGAATAGATATAAGGTTGATTCTTGGAGAATTGACAAGGTTTTCTTATGTGTTCTTTGTTCATTGGGGTATTCGTAAAAACCTTTAAGGAAGGAGGATTTATTCTCGACTCCAATTAGTAGAACTGATTGGAATGAATCCAAATTTAATGTTTGGGGTTAATTTATTGTGATTTTGTTGCAGAAAGTTTGTTGGAAAACTTCTTGAGTGATGGTTGTGAAATATGGAAAAGTAGGGATTTTGAATGAATGCTTTGGTTCTTGGTTTTAAAATGTGGATATAAAAAGGGAATTTTCTTGGATTGTTGGTACATGATTGGGATATAAGTATTCAATAAAAAGGAATTTTTTTATTGAAATTAAATGTTGCTTTGAAATATTTTTCTCTTTGAATTTTAATAAAAGTTCAGTTTTATTATAAAACTTTATTGTGGAAATGGAAATATTTGGAATAAATGGTGTTTGTGTAAGTTCAGTATTAATGGTCCCATAGTAAGGTTCAATTAAAATTGGGGTACAAGGGACATGACCCTAGATCAGGACAATGTGCCATTGGGACACATGGTAATTGGACGAGAGAGTACTTTTGAGTATGGAAGTGTCAAATGAACCAAGCATGTGTGGGTGTGTTGTGAACTGTGGAATGGGTATACCAAATGATAAAAAAAATTATTTTAATATTTGATTAGTTATTTTTTATAAAAAATAACTTACTAAAAAAATTTCCATTTAGTTTTATTTTCACATTGTGGAAAGATTTTTTTGGATGTTGTTTATGTTTGGAAAAAAACTATTTTGGAAAATTTCTTAATATATATTGTTTTATATTATGAGGCTAAATTTTCCATCCTAGTTGTGTGATTAGGGAATTCATTGGGGAAAACCTACTAATTTTTACACTCACCACTACTTTGGAACAATTTTCCTCTTGCAAATGTTATCTTATGGGACAGGGGAAAGGTAACGTTTCACATGTTTTTGGCACTACCTCGTGATTTTTGTGCTATTATGTGATTGTGGAGATTGGAGATTTTGGATCATGAGGTTTTTTCGTCTTCTGAGAGTATTTATTTTTTTATACGATGTTTACTTTGATAGTTGGTTGGTTTCTGTTGTTGCAAATTTGGATTTGGTTTTGCAATACATGAAGTTGTTTAGTTGTATTTACTTGGTTTTTGAGTCATTTAGTAAATGGTTTGGTTTTTTTTGTTGGTACTTTAGTTTATTTCATAAAGGTTAAATCATCCCGTGCTTGTAAGTGATACCCTGGGACCTTGATTGTCAGCCATTGGCGTCTTGGGGATGTCACTTAAGTCCATGTAATGACTCATTTTCCTCTCAATACAATGGGAATGAGAGTTTCATTATAAAAAAATATACATAATATATTTATATATTTAATAAGTTGTATAAATTAATTTTTTATTTACAAAAAAATACACTTCGATCATATAAAATTAATCTTAAACCGTTACACTAGATTCCTTATCTTATTCATTAGAAGAATATAAAATTTAAAACATTTCTTCAGGTTCCTCATCCTCATTATAATAAAACTTCTTATGTATAATGTAAATAATATTGTTATAACATCTAAACACTTCACATGTCATAAGTGGTATCTTTATCCATATAAGTATAACTAATACTTGTACCATAATTCTAGTTACCTTCCTGATATTTCCACTAAGGGAATAAATTTTTCTAATTCCATTCAATTCCTCATCTGAATCATTTATCAATTGATAGCAACATAGATAGGCCAATATTTACATTCATTTTTTTAACTAGTCTTTTAATTTTTTTCTTTTAAGTTACATGCTTTACTTTCCTCTTTTCCATAGTAAATACATCTCATTTTTCCTCTAAGACATCCACTAAAGTGTTTATTACAACATTATAGCCACAAAAGAAAACTACATGTTTTTTCCTATATAGTATCCACAACTAGAAATCTCAAAAAACAATTTAATTATCTTCCACGATGATTTTTAGAGTTGTTTGAGGTAAGCATTATAAATCAATTTCCTTGAAAATTGATTCAGCATGATCAAATCATCCTTCACTCGAGTGACTATCTCATATGACTACTCATCTGCAATTCTTTCATCATATTCAATGTTCATTTAGTTCCTTCTAGTTCCCTCCATTGACAAAAACCAAAAGGAATGGCATGAGAAAAAATCATCATTGTATAAAACCATAAAAAAAATAAAAAATCACCTATAATATGTCAAAATAATGATACCTTATTTCATCTACGACACCATAAGATTATCCATAGAGTCATCTCTAGATATATCTATAGAAATATCCCTAGGGATGTCTATAAATTATTATCATCCTAGTTTCCAAAGGTTGACAAAACCTTTTCTATATTGCCAACTATAATGACCCAGTCTTCCCATACTTGAATATTACTATATATTTTCTAAAAAAAACATACAATGAGATGTAGTATTATTATAGTGAATTCAGAAACATAGGACAAAAAAATCTAGTCCGGTGAATGATCTTCAATTTTTCATTAAAATATCTTCCCATTTAGTATTCCTACATTAAAATTTTCATTATAACCTTGGTAAAATAATAAATAATAAATAAAGATCTCATATTCTGATTAAGGTTAAACAAAAGTTATATATGAGAATAAAATGAAAATAAATGTATGATAATGTCAGAATAAAATTTAAAGAGAATACCCAACATATCAGAGATCATATACATGATTCATGGATAATATTTTGCATTTTTATAATACATGAATAATAAATCAATCAATAGAATAATCCAGGAAAGAATAATGTAGGAATAAGACATGGAGTTTGTTACAGACACATACACATGTAATATCGTTCCCAATAAGTCAAGGCTCATTGCCAAAATCTAACAACATAGTTTATATGGATTATACTTACTGGATGGGACACACCATCATCCCTAGTCCTAGTCCTTTCCTTATAAGTGATTGGGTTTCCCCATCTTTCCATAGAGGATCAGGTTTCCCCATCTTCCCACTGTGGATTGGGTTTACTCATCTTCCAATAGTGGATCATGCTCATCGACTTGTTTCCCGTAATTATCTATTGTGAAGAAAATCCTCACCCCATAAATTTTAGGGAGATATATTTCATATATGTCACATAATTAAAACCATATATATGTGTCCTGTAAGAATATAAATCATTTATCATATCACAAATCATGAAAAGAAATTGATTTCATAAACATTTTATCATGTCATATCTAGTTGAAATGTAATGGGATACAAAATCATTGTTCCATATAAAAAATCAACTAGTCATTGGAAGAATATCAATGGTACCATTGGCTCTTATCCCCATTATTTAATGATTAACACCAAAGGATAAAATCATATATGGAATATAAATTTTAATGGTGTTTCTGAAGTATTTGTCTAGGAAAATACCATTTTTGACTTTAAAAACACATTTGAATAATAAAACATTTACCAAAAAATTTTCATCAACAATTACCCTTATAAATTATAATATATTCTTTTAAAAGATGTATATAACTGATCATATTTATTTTTATTGAAAATTATTAATGTAACAGTTAATAATATTTTAAAATGATTTGTAGATAGATTTTTTTGATTGGACAAAAAATTTCAATAGAAAAAAGTGTAACATTAAAAAAACATATAATATCATGGAAATGAGGAAATTAATGATAAAAAGTGTTGAATGGATTCATATATATATAGTAAAATAATAAAGGTACATAACAAAACATGTGTCTCAACGATGGAAAATTGAGACAAAAATACCTTAAAGATTTGGTATATTTTGAATTTTAAAAACCATGAAAGTGAGAAAATCAAATTGATAGGTAAATAACAATAAATAGTAAGATAAGGATCATATATTTTATTAATGGGAAGAAAATACAAAATATAAAATAAATTAGTTGTGAATATGGTATAAGCCTCATAGAGAGAAATGGGTTATAATAAATTCTATTAGCACATTTTAATTAGTTGAATTATATGCCATATGAATGAAGTAAAATTATATGTATATGTAAATACAATAATTTTCTCAAAAGTATTCCTAAATTATTTTCATGGTAGTATATAAACCATGTATAAGTAACATGTTGAGTATAAGACATGCATCCCACAAAAATAAAAGTGAGACAAAAATCCCCTACCTTAAGTATTGACTCTCATTGTCCTCATTCAGACCTCCTATATAATAAATATAAATTTATTATAAAAACCAAATGAAAAATTATTTTATATCATACCATATATGATTTTATTATGATATTATATTCATTATTTATTATCAAATCCATGTTATTGTCACATTTGAGGTAACCTTCACATTGTTTTTTAAATATGATTCAACTTAATATTCCTAATGCACTTACTTAGTTCATAGTTTAATTATTAAATTAGTTAAAAACATGATAAAAATATCATATATTATATATATATATATTTAATAATTTAAACAAGATAGATATAATAAATTCACATGCCTTTCATGGAGACGGCAGGCTCTACATACACAAGAATGATGTTTCATTTTCTTTATCGCATTGAATGTATGTAATTAAATGACATATATATATATAATCATTAAATTATAAATTTAATTTCATATATATCATATAATTATAATAATATCATCCTTAATATATTCTATTTAATGTGTTAAAAAATAACATCGCCTTGAGGATTCGGTTGTCTACATGTCCATAAATGAAGTTATTGTTTATGCACATAATGTAAAGCATGGAGTTATGTTTTATGTAATAATTATAGAATATTAAATACCTCATAAATATAATATATATATTTAAATATATTATTTTCATCATAATTTCTACCATGATAGGTGGTAATTTAAAGACAAACATCATTGTTTTGTGAGGTGGTAATTCTTCGTACACATGGTATGTTCATTACCCATTAGATGGATGTGTGTGTAAGTGTAAGTAAAACCATTATTATAGTAACATATTAATATTTTTAGGATGAATATTTTATTATATTTACTTGAAATAAAAATAATTAAATGGGTTTAAGAGTGAAATAATCCAAAAATGTTCATTGATGAATGTTTCCTCTTATTTAGGTATGTTCTTTTGATTTGCACACAAATGGTTTTTATTAATTGGATTTACACACGAAATAAGGCTTTTAAATGAAGTGACGAAATTTCTAAGAAGATTTTTACATATTTATGGTGAACCAAATTGGTTCTTGTGTGTGAATAAGAGAGAAGATGAGGTTACCTTTTATTATTGAGGTGAGGGGAAATTTTTGAATTTCTCCAATGAATAATTTATAATAAATCCAATATTAATAAAAATACCTCAAAATAAGATTTATTAGAGTATAATATATTATAAGGTTTTAATCTCATCAACCAATATATTTCATAAATTTTTTTGTGTTATATTAAATCATATCAAATTTATTATCCCTTGATTATCCAATTTTAATTTTTACAAAGGCACCATATTTATCAATATTAAAAGGATGTAATTTTTTACTTATGTGATGTAAATAAAATTATAAATGAAACATTAATAACATGTCATACAATTTTATAATTTTTTCAAATTTTTTAGATGTTTTATGATTTCAAATTCATCAAATAATGTAATATTTTCATAAAATATCATTAGTGTAAAGTTTGACACTATTTATTACATTGAATTTAAGAAAATCAATAATGCATTATAGATTCCAAATAATAAATATATTAGACCAAGAAAATATCACATTCACATATAAAATTTATTTATCAAATTAATTAAGTCAAATTTTATTTATTTTAATATGTCTACTATCATAATTTGATTTATTCATTAATTGAATAATAATTGTATCATCATCGTGTAATTATACATGATATGCATTGTTCACCCAAAATTTAACACAAAATTAAATTATTTAGAAAAAACCATATATTTCATAATAATATACACTGTAGATAATATAATAAATTTAACTATATATTAAAAATAATTTAATTATTAAAAGTATGTCTTTGACATTTCAGCACTCACTTTGATTTTAATAAAATCCCAGTCATTTTCATGGAAAAGTATCCACTAAATTATTAAATTTGTATCCTTATATTTTAATGGTCATATTAACTTCATCCATTAACATTTTGGAATTTTTTAGGGTGGTTTTATAATATTTATAAGATTATTTTTACCCTCAAATGCCTAATTAAAGTTTAAATACAGTAATAAAATTGCTAAATTTACTATTTATATTGCCAAAAAATTAAAGTAACTTATTTAATAAATTTATTTCTCCTAATTAGGAATTTATAATCATTTTTAAAAATTTATATCCTATTACTTTTAGAAATTAATTACAAATTAATCCCACAGTCAGAAAAAACAATGGGGTTTTAATGTAAAAATGTTTGTAAGATTGGGATGTTTTTATATCGAATTTCAATGTGAAATTTATTTGAATTAACTAAATTGCATTAAATTTAAAAAAATGATCTAATTATACATTAAAACAGATGAAATTTATAATTTCATAATATAAATTATTTTGATAAAAAAGTTGTTTTCAATTTAAATTCATTATTTGTCACTATTCATTAAAACATGAATCTTATTATAAAAATAAAAAAAACTGCCAAATAAAATTTTTATTTCCCAATTTTAAATAATATGTTTAATTTTCCATATAAAAATTCAAAAAAATTCAGAAATTATATTTAAATTGGGTCCCCCATTAAAAGGCAGTAAAATTACCCTTTTCAAAAATACAGCTTTTTATTCTTAAAATTCGATTTATTATTATCTTATGCCAATAAAATATATTTAATTAGTGACTAAAAAATTATTAAATATATAATATTAAACTATAATTAAAAAATTCACCAATATTTGGTTTTTTAAAATCATTGAGATAAAATGGTGTCTATACATAGAAAGATTTTTTTATTGAAATATTATTCCTTTATTTTCAAATAGTTATTGATGTAATTTTAGAAAATTTATTACCTAAAGGATTTATTTTATATATTATTTTATGTAATAATATAATAATTTAGGTAATCATATTTTTAATTTTATTCCAACAGCAAGGTCATAACTACAATGATATTTTAATATCAATATTAATAGTATATTATAATCCATTAAGACTCGAAGTTGCATTTAATGCAAGCAATAAAAAGATCACTTCATTATGTATAACATAATCCAAACATAATTTTTTATAAACTGCAAGATAATATATGTGTTTTCTATAGTGAATCCTCGACTTGGTGTTTCATACAAATATATAATAACATGGTGATTTTATATAATAAAATCTATGTTCAGTGTTTCTTGTAATGGAAAATATCTAAATGAATAAATTAATTAGACAAAAACATTTCACAAAATATATGGGTAATAAAAAAATTGGATTTCATATACCTTTTAATAACAAACAAAAATATTTTTGAAACATTTATGTGAAAGTTGATATTGAGGAGTAAGATTTTAAATCATTTAAAATAATGTTTCTAATGAAAATACCATCTGTTATATCTCGTATAGATTCAAACATTAATTTAACTCCTAAATAATAATAATATATTATTTTAATGATTGATTAATTTACATTTTCATGAACATTTAATTTTTTATGCCCTTTAATTTATTTATAAATGTGTAATATTTAGATACAAAATTTGTTAATCTACATTGAACATTTTGGGGTCATTCGGTATAAGCTCAAAACCACATCAGTTTGTGGAATGTGCTCAAAGGTGTTTTAATTATATTATCTAAAGAACATTAAAAATGTTTTATTTTTTATATTTAAAAATTATATACACTTTAAAAAACACCCATATATGGATTTTATGAAAAATAAACCTTGTTATTTCATAGACACGGTATTTCGTATGTATGCATAAACAATAATATCAGTTTTGTCACAAGTGGAGAAGAAATAAATAACACAATAATTTAATTTCACATAATCCTAAATATGTTATAAATATCATATTTATTCATTTTTTCTATCCATATAACCTGCTTTACAATGTAAAAATGATAAATGAATCAAATCTCATCATAGTGGTGGCATTCCACATGCAGCCACGAGTGATGTTTTCAATTTCTAATGAATGAAAAGTGTATAAAAGTATTTAATATATTACATTTATGTAAACATAATTATAAAATAAATATTATATATATACATTTTTTATATAATTTCATATAAAGATATTATTCAGTGATGAAAATTGAAACACATTGCTTTGTGTAGGTGGTATATTGCACTTATATATAAGTGATGATTTCATTTCCCATAAAATGGAAAATTAGAATAAAAATAATTTTACCATATTATTAATTTCAATATATTATATTCATGATCTTAAGTTAATATTTCATAATGTTTTATTATTATTTCAAGGAGGTAGAATTTAAAATAAATTAGAAATATGATTATTATGACTTATACCTTCTCGTCTAAAATATTAATTTGGATTTCACATTAATCTTTATAGTATTTGTTTTTTGAGAAGATTTAGACCACAAATAAATGATGAAGGATGTTTTAGAGATGATTGGGGATGTTGTTTATGAACTACTATGCTCATAATGTGTTATTATGTGGGGAGATGAGGTACCCATTTATAAGTGAAGGGAGTGTCACACTGGTAATTTTTATAAACATTAAAATAATATAAAAACTTATTCATTTGAAGTTTTCACAAAATATATCCATTTTAGAAGATAATGTAACAAGTATGGAAATAGCATCATAAAATAAGTAAAATGATAGTATTCTGGGGCCTTATAACATTTTTTTATAAGAATTAAATCTATTTACCCTTTAACATGGGGACATATTTTTTTATGGTTACTATTTAAAAAGACCAAAAAAGAGTATATTTAACTCATTAATAAATTTAAATTTTTTTATTAAAATTTTTTATACTCCCTTATATATACAATTTGTATATGTGAAAGAAGTTACTCTTAATGAAAGTGTTCCAAAGGCAATGAAAAATTATTTCATAATTATTTTTAATAATAAATATCATATAATGCATTCCTTCAAAATTAAATGGATTCTTATTAATAAAATTTATCTTATGTAACATTAAAACCAAATCTAAAATAGAATATGAAATTTAAAATCCATTTTTCAAATAAAAAATACATGTTTTAAAAAAATCACAAATCACTCCAAAATCAATGATTTTAGATATATCCCAGAAATTCATATTAAGATATAATTTATCTATAAATTCAAAAAATAATTAACCCATTTTATAGAAATAAATTTCTACATTCAAAAATCTATCTTTTAAATAAAACGATAAAATCCATGAAAAATAAATTTAATTGAATAATACTATTCCTTTTACAATGATAAACATTTAGGAAATTATTTATAAAACATTGATAAATATAAATTGATAAAATTAATACTTATAAATCCCAATATTCATAGAATTAAAATATTAAATCAACATTCACATTCTTCCCATCATGGGAAATTTTTTCCTTTCAATTTTATTTTTTACTTATTCAAGTATGGGTTTTTCCACTTACTGTATCTTTTTATTCCCTTATTGCTTCCTCAATCATGTGAGTATTCCAAAAATCATTTCTAGGTGAATCACATTATTTCAGAGTGAGTGATACTTTTTATTAAATCATTGATCTTGGTTTTCATCATAAGGTAGTCTCTCATATAACTATAATAAATTACGGATCAAAAAAATATATGCATCAGCTATGTACATTCTATGTAATGAAACATGAAGAACATCATGTACATAATAAAAACATAAAGGTCAAGATACTCTGTAAGAAAATGATCCAACCATTTCTAGAAGATTATACTGACTAATAAATCTCAACATAAATTTTATTTTATTTATAAAGGTTATAACAAATTTCAAATGATAAATTTGAAGACAAAACTTGATCTCTTACCTCAAATGAGAGATATTTCAGTCTGTCATATTCATTACTCTTATTATTGATTTCAGTTATCTCCACATGATGTTGAATTGAAATTAATGTCCCTACCATTTCATCTAAAATTTCTATTCCCAAAGACATACTTTCACTAACTCCATCCCACATGTTGTATTTTTACACCATTTACAATATCATTCCTCTTAATGATCCATCTATATAATATAATTAACGATGTTATTGTAATAACAGTCCACTAATAAAAGATGTTGATCTCTACTTCCATGATAGTCAGAGGAGAAATTCGAGTGATTATATTCTCCATTTTAGAATTTATCATTCTTATTATCCATCAGGTTGTAGATGAAATGATTTATTGAAATTTCATTTAGAATGAAAAATAATTTTATGTCCTATAAATATTTTAAGGTAATTATGGGATAATAATCAAATACAATATAAAGAGTGAATCTATAAAATCTAATTATCTATTTAAGACAATGTCCTTTATGTGGATCTAAATATATATTATCATGAATAAAAATAAAATGAACATATTAAGTCAAATGAGCAACAATATCACAAATCACATTATTAACTCTATATGAATTTGGTAAAAAAACAAGAAATCAATTTATATATTCTAAGAATTTCATTTAAGAACTAGATTTGATTTTATAATTTACATTTGTAGTTTTATCTTGCTTTTAACCTATTAGAAAGAATAATATTTCATGTTAAATTTAGTGACATCATTGATCAAACTTTCTATTCAATAATATTCATTAGAGTTTCAAAATATCATAGTAATTTATGGGTGAATGGAAAATAGAGAGATATGATATTCACATGTTAATTATTTCTTTAACATGGAATCACATTGAACACACATCATTTTACAAATCATATAACAACATATTTATTAGTATTAAACTCCCTAATAAATACATGTATTTATCAATTCTTATTATTATTTCATACCAAGATATTCTATCTAAGCCACCTTAATTCATTTTTTCTATTTAAAATACAAGGATACTAGAACCAAAATAGATGATTATTTTTCCAACACAATTTTGATAACATAATTCCATAACTCATTAAAAAGGGATCATCTTAAAAATTTATAATTCCTTGTTATAAATTATATTTTTCTACTTAGGGAATATTTTATATAATTTTATTTACTAAAATCATAGTGAATTATTCAATTATAATTCTTAATCAATTCTATGAATCATCATTATCTCATGTACTATTATTTTAGAGTCAATCTTTACATTAAGAATTTATGATTAATATATATTCCAAAAATTTCCCCATATTAATGATTCTAATATATTTAGTAAGGGAAAAATAATACATCATGATTAATATAATGTGTATGATAATTCTTTACAAGTAGTTTCAGTTGATGTGATTCATATTTGAGGAATTGATTATTCTCTTTCTATACACAACCAAATCATTCAAAGAAGATTCACCAAAAATGAAAAATTCACTATTTATTGTTGGCAAGGATATCACTAAATCATTATCCAATTTTCATCCAAATTCATGATTGAATTCATAACATTAATTTTTTTGATGAATATAAATCTTTTTTGAGTTATCATAGTTGATGGACCAGATAATCAATGAAGGATATCAATAAAACATTAGTAGTAACCAATTACTCTATGAAAACATTGAGTCTTAGTGTCATTTTTATGTTTGGGTCTCTCTTCTACCACATTAAATTTTTATGGATAAATATTTATTCTATATTTATAACCAATGTGCAAAAGAAAGAATTTGGTTGACTCCAAAATTCACATATATTTATTTTTCAACAAAATGTATATTCCATTAATTTCTATATATAAAATTCTTAGGTGTTTCATATTATCTTCATAGATTTTAGAGTACATGTTAATTTTAGTAAAAACACGAACACAATTTTTTCTAAATACTCATGGAATACATTATTCATGTTATCTATAAATAGAGTGTGTTTATTTTTTAAACTAAATCTAATTATGAAAAATACATAATTAACATACCATGTTTACAATATC
This sequence comes from Viscum album, assembly GCA_963277665.1. Classification (NCBI taxonomy): domain Eukaryota; kingdom Viridiplantae; phylum Streptophyta; class Magnoliopsida; order Santalales; family Viscaceae; genus Viscum; species Viscum album. The sequence goes on along the minus strand of OY728161.1, from coordinate 1,539,468,165 downwards.
ATTACCAAAAATCACTTTTTCCCCACTTTTAGAAAATGGTACCTAGTCGTGAGATTATTCTTTGAAAATAACATGCACCCTAGAGTTGACCAAACAAGTAATTGATATGAGACAAAAGATATATATTCTAAACTATTAAATTATTTTTTTATCTATAATAAATAAAAAATCTTGTAGAAATATTCTTATTTAAAATAATTAGTAGGATCACCAAAAAAAAGATGTGATTCAGTGGATGGAATTCTTGTAATATAACTCCTAGAACAACTGCCTTAGTTCTTACAACTAAATAATTAACATTTGATAAGGATGTTTTGAAATATTATTATCATCATGTACTATGTCAATAATAAAATAAACCTACCAATCAGAAATGAAACCTGGAAAATCATCAAGGAATAAATTCATATATTAAATCACCACTATAATAACAATAATTTTAATAGTTTGTATTTTTGATTAATATATGAATGATTACATTCATTCCCATATTTAATCAGTTTCACAGTTTCATGAGACATTACCAATGGTATGAATTCATTCTTATATATGAATATAAAATCATTATAAAATTTGAATGTGACTTCTTTAGCACTATAATATATCATAGCATACTAAATTAGAATCCAATTCATACCCAAAAAACCTCAAATTCAATGATGGGAAGGAAAACAATGATTTTAAGAGAAACCATTCCACAATAAATAACATAATGATTTATATAACTTCTTTTTTCTTTTATCTTATCCCTCATTTTTTTACCAAAAGTTATGACGTGAATTTTTGATATAGAATATCTATTATACAATCCAACATTCTAGAAATAAAATAATGTGTGTACTATAAATCAAACAATACATTGGAATAAAATAAATAAACATAGAATGTACTAAAACAAATATTACTTGAGAGTCTATCATCTACCATATTAGTAAAAAAAGACATTACCACACAATATTTTTTTTTCACTTAGGGATTCTATTGTTATGTTACTAACATTGGAAAAACATTACAAAAACAGCCCAACTCATTACTACTAAAAAATTAATTACTCTCTGATCATAAATTTTTCTTTTACTAGTATGATTATAACTATTTTCTTGATAGACATTAGAAGAAAAGATGGGATTACTGTATTATAAAAACATTCAGGATCTAACCCAGAATTATAAAAAATAAATTTTCTATTTTTAGAACATTTATAGATTTACCTCAAGATTTATTCCCAAAATTATTCCCTATATCATTCCACCTTGACCATCACATAATTTTTTCATCACTATGTACATTAGTTTTTTATTAATCTATCTCAACATTCTATCCAAAATGGAAAAAACAACATAAATTTTACACTCATGATATACCAACACTCATTAATGACATTATTTTAGTGTTATATAAAATGTATTAATTTTATTGTCATGATCTAGAGAAAAATTTAGTTCATTCATAGTGTGCTTGTTAAAATTTTAATTATATGTTTCCACTAATTCTTCTTCCTTTTTATTTAACTCTAAAAATTTTCCTTCCATTCTATGTCAATTAACTTTGGGAAAATACATTTAGAGATTCAGATATTTGATTTTTGTCCACTCCATGGAATTAATATCAACTTTTTAGATAGTATATTTATTTATATACCATAATTTATTGGATTATACTTCACCATTATTTATAGAATGAATATAATTTTGATGTTCTATAAATCCAAAAAAATAAAAAATATTTTTCAAAACAAAAATCCATCCTTAAAATTTGTTCTAGTTGGAATATCTATAGAATTATAAAGGGTTTTGTTTCATCAAATTGTCAACTCTATAAATGTTTATATATAGATAATTATGTCTCACACTTACAAGGTTTCAATCATTAATATAATATTTCAAATAAGTAAATATTTCTTTATACTCCTCTCTTCCAACCATTATATGTTGATAATTCAGAATGTGATTTTCCTTTTTATTCCTTCAAAAATAAAGTATAATGTTTTCTTTGTTAAATACAATTATTAATAGTAATTGACTAGAAAAGGAATCATGGAAATCATAAAAATCTATCTCATGATAATATAACCATAAATTAGATTCTATTTAAAGAACCATTAAAAATTATCAAAGTATCAAATGGTACATAAACTGTTCCTAAGATGTCAACTAAATTGAAATATGAACGAGTCATATTATTTATGTTAATTAAAATAAAAAAACAAAAATTTTATGTAATTTTATTAAATAACTACATCATTGAATAAATTTTCAAAAAAAGTGTGGCAGGATATGGAGTTTGATAAAAATTAAAAAAGATGAGATGATTATAGTGGGATACAAATTCTTCTCACTATATCACTTCATGGAACCACATGACACAATAATTTTTAAGGTTGATTAATTCTGCCTAAGATTCAAGGAAAAATGATGGACCCGGTCCAATGATAGAAACAAAATAATTAGGATGAAATTATGAATAACTTGATTGAAGAAACCTATAGACATCATGAAAATCAGTCATGATGTGAAACATGAAGTATTTTGTAATGTGAATTTAATACATTAGAATTTTATAGCCTTTTTATTACTCAATGGTAAAAGGACTTGTAGACAAAATTTCTCCTATTTGATGAAAATTGAGTCAAAACACCCAATTTGTATGACCTAGACTACCGATCATCCCGGAGATTGAGCAAAACAATTTATTGGAAAATTGTAAAATAGAGAGTTCAATATCTATATATATTAATATATGTCTTAGGAGTTTGAAAGAGAATCAACTAGTCAGTGTAATCTCTAGAAAATAGATTGATCCTATAATGATTTTTTTATCTTTTGAATTTATTTTCCTTAAATTCATGTGATATATCACCTCTGCCAAATCAACTCGGTATCACCAAGTGGTAGTTTCTATGAGTGATATAGAAAGTGGGGTCATCCCCTATGTTATTTTCATGAATTTATGAGAATAAAATAAATAAAATAAAAAAATAATTTATTCTATTTTCATACAGTATCAATTATTTATTTTAGTTTTAAATTCATAATATCGTTGAGTAATATTTTGATTATATTAATTTAAATATCCTTGGTTGATTATTCATTTATTGATCCACCCAATTTTTATATATGGTGGAACATATTATGTTTGGGTCATGATAGATTGATTACTATTATCATGAGTGTAAAATTTTATACTTGAACTATTTATTTTTTAGGTGACAATAATGCCTTATCAGGGGTTTCCCTTATTTTTAAGAGAACCCACTACAACTCAATTAACACTGGATGGAGGGAAGACCAAATTGGGGTTTTGATATGAGTACTCCTATAATAACCATCAGGAAAAGGAAGATAGTGTAAATGGTAGATGAATATCTCTTATACTAGATAGTAGAAGAAAAATGGGTAAAAAGGTAAGAATTATCGCATAACACTTGGTCTAACCAAATTCTCTCCAACCACTTATTTCTCAATTATTTCATATTCAATAAATTTTAGATTCCCACATTAACAAAAAAAATAGAAATAATTTGTTTTTTTGTAGATAGCTAAAGAAAGTGAAAACCTGTTTTTTATTAACATCTATTTGAGAGACTACCTATTTATACTACTCAATTATTCTAGAAAATTATTTTTTTTTGACCTGCACCGTGATAAAGCCTCAATAAAAATTGATTTCATTGTTTGGGAATGAAAGTCTTAACTCCGTCAAAACAAATAACTTTTTCATTTCATGTGATTATAAAAACTAATTATTTTATTTTGATCATAAAATATCACAAATATAAACCAAATTAAAAAAAATCATAAAAAACATTAAGTAAAACACATTTAGTTTTAGTTGAAACTCTTAGCATTCACTCTAAACATGAATTCTTGGATAAAAATACCAAGCTAACCTTGATATATATTTATGATCCTTAATTCTATAATCCAAATAAATAAATTTATATTATTGACTTACAAAATAATTTGAAAATCGATTAATAATATGATTCTAATTCCCTAAAAAATCATGGTCCAATATGAGAGGATCCAAACTGACAAATCATGGAATTCAAAAACATCTTCTAGAGCTTTAGGATGAGAGAAGAACATGATGACTAATTCTAGTGGATCGAATACACTGTATCACTCGAAGGATCAATAATATATTGGTTTTATATTCTGTAACTATGATAGTTTGAAGCTTTAGAGACCACAAACAATTATTAATGTATTGATTCTTTACCACATCTTATAGCACACAAGTGACAAATAAAATCATTGTTATCTAATATTCCACTTGATATACCTTGTACATTTACTAGGAATACATCAAGAAACTATTTGAAATATATCCGAAAAAATCTATAGAGGAACATTACATCCGCACATTATATATCATGTACTACTCGATAATTATTGTAACATACTTGAAAAATCATATATATGAACCTTAATTAAAAAATCACTAGCATACACAAGTGGTTTGATCATGAAAATTACACAAAACTCGTAACCATTTTGAATGAGTGTAACCATCACCACATGAATCTATTATGTACAAAAATATAATGCATCCTCAATAACTAAAACAAATGTTGAAAATATTTCTAGGTTACTGTGCCAAATGGTTGTGATGTAAGGGGGTGGGAAAAACCATATTCTAATGTATGTGGTTTATATGATTTACATACTCACTTTATTGATCAGTGCCCAAAATTAAATGGGACAGAAAACTAATTTGTGAGATTTATGCCTCAAAAAGATTAGTACATTCAGTCACATCAAACCCAAGATCAACAAGGATATATCTAGAACAAAATGAATCCATTATATCAAAACCAGTATCCCAATCAACCTCCCTTCTAGTACAATAAATACCATTAATATTAGAACTTGGAACCACTTCATCCACAATATAAATTTCCTTTGAACCCAGTACCTTTCAAAAATAATAAATATGAGAAACCATCAACTATTTCACCATCAATTATGAAAATAAATTCTAATTTTTAGGAATTGAAAGAAAGAATAAAATATTTATCCAACCAATTCATGACTGTAATGGATTTACTATCCTAGAATGTAGGCATGATAGAAATGAAAATTGTTCTCAAATCCATGGAAAACATAATGATGATCTTAACCAGAAGGAGAAAATAGATTTAACTTCTTAAATAATACATAGATGATGAATCTATATATAATAACAAATATAACCCCATTAATTAATTATAATATGATATTAAGAAAGAAAATATAAGGATCAGGTTCAGAAATGAATGTCTAGAAACACCCTTATAGAAGGCCCAAATGGAAAAGAAGTCTTCCTAGGAACCATCCCCTTATGAATTTGATGAGTTTAAAATGATTAAAGATGTTCAAATTTAAAAAGTAATTCTGTATACCTTTAAAAACGATTATATAAATACCCCTCTCGTTGAATAAATTTAAAAAAAAACATATTATGTGAATGTATGTGAAATTTATGAAGCATTATGTAATTTAAGGCTTTCAATAAATGTTATGCGAGACATGGTGTTTTCATCTCTTCATATTTAATATCTAAATCAGTCCAGAGTAGTGGTATAATTAGAAAATATATCCACTTTATTCCAAGCTATATTTGTTGATTATATACTCAAAGGATTATGTGTAATTAATTTTTCAATTTCATTATATGACCTTACCTTGGAATATGATAGAGAAAAATGCCAATCACCCAATAATATGGAGAATCCATTCCTGAAAACACACAAACCATAATCAATGTACCTGAAGGTACACATACAACTGAACATGGTGATAGTAAAATAATGTTCAAAAAACTTGACACAATAAGGAATCTATCTAATACTCATTCAATAAATTATTTATCTCTTGAATATGGTACATAACAAACATAATATTCAAAAATTAATTTTGACTTTTTAGCATTAGGATATAATTTTTCATTTGAAAATTGAAATATGAAAAAATATGATATTCAAATTTTAAGTTAAAATAAGAGGGTGCGTCTTGTGTTTTTGATGATTTACTAAAATTCACTAACATGATATAAGATATAAATTATTAGGAATCCTCAACTCAATAACATCCCCAGAAAAAACCCACATATTGAGTTAAAGAAACTAAAAAGGGAGATAAAATATTTCTACATTATTGAAGGAGATATATTACTATTATTAATTTCCAATAATCTATATAATACACTTGGAAGAACTCTGACTCTCATTATCATGGAAAATTTTATTTTGTTGGATAATTTCTAGTAGATATCTTGAGGATTAAAACAAATTATTCTCACATATAATATTTTAGAAGGAAATCCATGACTAATGAGATAACCATAAATAATATTTAATACTACCATCTTAGAGGTTTCAAAGAAATATTTTGAAATATATATAGTTATCCAAATTATTTACCCATTGTTGGATTTACATTAGGTAAGCCCAATCCATATTATAAGAAATAAAATTGGTCTATAATGAGAAAAATTAATTGATCCCTGTGAAGGTTAAAACAACTACAGTGTGTGTGTAAAAAATAGGAAATCAAAAAAGATTACTCAATAAAGACCACTTTCCTATCCCATTTTTAATAAAATATTGTTAATCATTATGGGATAAACTCACTATATTTTTTAGATGGGTTCTCAGGATACTTCCTTGTAAACATTGCACTAGATGAACACGACAAAATGACACTCACCTATCCATTTAATACATTCACCTATAAGATGATTCCTCTCAGGTTATTTAACACCCTAATTACCTTTCAAAGGTTTGTTGTACGTATTTTCTAGTATCATATGAAGGAATTCCTCTAAATAGTTTTCAATGATCTTAAAATTTTTTGAAACACTTTTGATCATATCTTATGGAATTTAAAAAAATTTATATGAACAAGCATTGAGAAAAATAATATTTTAATCATAAATTTTTTTCATTTAATGGATAAAATGGAATTCTATAAAGAAAAATAATATCACAGAATGGAATTTAGGGAGATAATTCCAATGTTTATGTAATATGTTCATTTACATATCAAAGTTTACATAAGCATGTTAGATCATTTTTAGTCCATGAAGCCTTATTATGAAAATTTATTAATGATTTCAATAAAATTTTTCATCCTTTATTAAGAAAACTATTAAATGAAGATAATTTTTTATTTGATGATGAGTGAAAAAAAGTCATTTGATGTGTTACAAAATGGGTCATTACACCACCTATGATAGAACCACGAAATTGGGGCCATCATTTTGTGTTGCTATATGACACATCTAATCATATTATGGGGATTAACAGTCTTACAAAATATTTATAAAAAACATAAATTCATGGAATATAAATAAAGGATATTTGATTCCACAAGAAAAATACACAACTAGAGAAATTGATTTCCTTATTGTTGTATTTCCTCAAGACGAACTCAGATCTTATCTACTGGTATTAAAGTTGTTGTTTTTTCTAATCATTCACCGCTACAATATCTTATGAAGATGGATGACGATAATCTATGATTGGTAATATGGAAACTACTATTATAGGAGTTTCAATGAGTTTTCAAGGATAAAAAAGGAAACTAAAAATATTGTGTCTTATTATCATTGAAGATTGTGTAACACTTTGAAATTTGGGATTCAATTTTATAACACACTAAATGATCATCTTCTATGCAAACAAAATTGTATCACAGAAGATTAATTACAATTGGACATAAATATTTTCAATCATATAGTAACATAATAGGATCTATATTATCATAACTCTACATAGAAGAATTTCATTAAGCATAAATAGATATATTATATTTGATAAAACCCATTAATGTGGAAAATTTTGAATAATTATATCATAAGATGTTGTTTCTTGTTAGTAACATTGAACTTGTTTTAAAATAATTTTATTAATTATCTTGCAGAGGCAAATTTTGACCATAGAAGAGAGCCAACAAAATTGGAATCTATAATTTTTATCCCATATTATTCAAACATGCATCTAATTTTTGAAAATCATGTAAATATTTTTATTTTTCATGTAATATCTCAAATGATTGGAAATTTTTGAAAATATAATAATTTTTGTGACACTTTAGAACAATTGGGAATAGAGTTCATGAGGCCATTCCCAATATCATGCATTAATTATTATATTTTGTTTGCTATATGTTATGTTTCAAAAAGGTTGGATGAAAAAACCACTATGACTGATGATGCTAATGTTTGTTTACATGGCCAAAATATGCTTTATGTTTAGGGTACCATCACCAATCATCAGTGACAAAGGAACTAAATTATTACATTATAAAATGGTGTAATTAAAAAATATGTTTCGATAACATCTTAAAACATGAACACCATACCACCAAAAGAAACATTATCAGGAATAAGTCTCCAATAGAAAAATCAAATAAATCTTGTAAAAGATGGTCAAACCCAACATAAAGGACTAGATCCAACGGTCAGAAAATATGTTATAAGATTATTAAACCACCTAAAAAATTAATACATGGATGACACCCTATTTATTGGTTTATGGAATGATATAAAACCTTCCTATGGAACTGGAAAAGAAATCCTACTAGGTAGTAAGAGTTATGAACATTGACCTAAAATGTCTAGAAAATAGAGAATATTACAACTAAAGGATTTATATGATATTTAGTGAGAATCCTTTTATCATAAAATTACTGAAAAAATAAGTGATAGGGATCTCCCATGACATGATAATTATACCACGAAACATAAAACCTAGAGATGAATTTAATATACAAAATTTATAAATAAAACATTTGATTGGAAAAATTCATTTCATTTGTAAAAGTTCATTTACTCATGTATATCTATTTCATGTGATGAAGAATGTAATGTATATAGGAAAAAAAATAATTCAATTTAAATGGATAGAGTATGAAAAATCTTCCATGGGGACATAACTTATGCCCATGTGGATGAGACTTCAATTCCTCACACTGATTACCATTGATGACCTAGCAGGTTTTACCTTTCCAATACATTTGATTTATTGTAGTACTGACATTCAAAATCTACACACCTAAAAAATAAATTTAAAATAATGAAGTCCATTTAGTCAAAAAAGTGTGCGAGGGGGGTGTACTTCTATTCTATTATTTTTATAAAATTTAATGTTATTTGGATTTCATCCTATGACCGGAACAAAAATTAATTTTAGGAGGTAACCAAATTTATTCCCTTAGTCCACTCGTCAATTAAATTATATTTTATCATCATTGAATGAGATTTCACTATTATTCTCTATAATTCTTTTTCATCTCCATAATTAATTTAACATAAACATTTAGGAACTATATAGAATAATCATCCTAAAAGAGGTATCCACATCTTGAAACAATATAGAATAGATCCAAAAAATGAAAATTCAAACCACAAAAAATTTACACCACATGATATTGTGGCAGAAAATAAATGAAGGAACATGAACTTAATAATATTACCGAAGAATCACTTATAAATGTGATTTATTTTATATAAAATATTTTTTTAATTCCCTATATTTTAGTTTTTAAATCAAAATTTTGTCTTTAATTGAACATTTTAAGCCCATTATTTGCTTTCATTATTTACTTGACTGATCTAGGAAACATTAAAATATTTGTAATCCTATGATTCCATGTTTCTTAATTTTTATTTAATAAGGTTTAATAAATAAAATAATGAAGGTTTTAATTAGTGTAATGCATGGATATTGTATTACTGACACATGATTTCATTGAATCAGTTGATTCCGGTAAATGAAATTTTATTCCATTTTCATACATTGAATTTATGAAATTTATGTGGATTGATTTGATATTATTATTTCATGAAATTATTGATTAACCAAATTCATATTTTCTATATAAAAGATGATTTATTTACCTAACTATTTCTTAATATATCATTAGAATGTTTCATGAGTTACAACTGACCACATAACGTGATAGAACGTGGAATGAGTCTTGTCGAAGTTATGACTATGTAGAAATAAATTTAAACTTATTAAGGTATTTTTCAGTTTCTATGACTTATATTTGGTCCCTCCATGACATCAGTCTTTGTTTAGCCAATAAAATCCATGAATGACCACTCCATAAATGATTCAAATTATAGACATTTAATTTTCATTCCTACCATTCCTTATTTATATTTAATGATATTTTAATGTTTATTATTCAGGGATAAGGGAATTCCTGAAAAAAGGGATGTGTTAAATTGCACGGAAAAATTTTGGTGGTGTTATTTTCATTATTGGGATAAGATCATGTTATATCAATTCTACTAATTTATTTTCATTCTTGAAAATAAATAAAAAAAATAAAAAAATGGTTTCCATTTCGGAAAACTAAAAACCAACATTTTTATTCCATTGGCCATTTGTTTTTATATGGATAGGTTATAGATGTGGTATTTTTCCAATAATAAAATCAAAATAATTTAAAAAAGAAAAAAAATTTAAATACAGAAAAAAATTCATGATTATTCAATTCAATCATTATACATACATTGATCAAGAATATACTTTATGATTAGGGGAGTGGTGGGTATCATTTTTTAAGGAGGAGGATATCATTTCACTTTACATTAGATATCATGAAGTATTATATTTAGATCAATCACATTTTTATCCTTAATATTTTGAACATAAATCCCTACCAACCAGTAGCATCATATTAATCAAAACCTAATTTAAAAATACCTCTAGATTTAATTTTAGTTTTTAATACAATTTTAGAAATTAGATCCCTTGATATATTATGGAAATAAAACATTTTTCATGAAAAAATTATTTAACATTACTTGAATTTTTAATCCTGAGTGATGAGAGAAAATAATCCATTATGATTAAATTCTTGACTTTGTATTATTGATAATAATGAGTTATGATATATAAAATAATGTATAGAAAATATATACCACTTTCAAATGGGAAGAGTAAAATAAATTGGTTTATTAATCCCATTTGGGAAGTTTTATGTTGAGTCATTATTTTATTTGAAACTGAAAATGTTGAACTATTTGATTTAATTTCATTTGAATTTGAATATTAGTGTCATGATGTTCATCTTTTATCTATATTCATATTAAAATATTGAGTATAAGAAAGTTCTAACTGTGGTGGAATTAATATAGTAATGTTTTTCATGTCTTATGTAAAATAAAAATAGGTGTTTATGAAATTAAATTGACTAATTATATCAATGTATAACTTTATTTATAATTTTTTTCATTATATAGATTATTAATAAAATGAGAAAGAGGAGTTTAATATAGTGGGACGTAGAATCTTCGTGTCTCAACACTTGGTGGAGTGGCCCGACACCTGATTTATAAATTTATATTGATACTATAGTAGAGTCAAAGAAATCCTATGAATCATGACCAATGATCAAAACTAATGAACTGATATGAAATTGTGAAAAACCAGATGTTAAACACCAATTATCTTCTTAAAAATCATTCATGACATGAAATGTGGATGATAATAATGTATGAATTCAACCCATGATAAGTTCTTCCCGTATACATAAGACATTATGAACAGTATTCATGATGTGAAAAGGACTGATATACACAAATTCAATAGCATTTATGGAAATTAAATTAGACCACCCTTTTTGTACATGGAACCACCAATAAGTCTCTGGATTGGCCCTGAAAAATTTCTTGGAAAAAAGTAACACCCTAAGGGTAATTTCTATCTCAATAAATAGACGTCATTGGGGATGAAATGGGAGATACAGTAGAGGATAATCTCTAAAAAACTTATTTTATTACGATTATTTTTATTCTCATTCCTTTTATCTTATTTCAATTCATGCAATGTCTCCCATCTCCAAAATTGAATTTCCATCCCCATCCATGGATGAGTAGTTTATGTGAGTGATAGAAAATGGGGTAGGGTGGTACTATGTTCCTTTTTATGGTTTTTGTATTCCATTATAAACAATCATTTACTCTATGTATTTTGTGTCACTTATTTTTTCAGTTTTAAATTCTAAATGCAGTTACATTTTGTTTTGATTATGTTAATTTAAATTTCCGTAGACTATGATACATTTATCTATAACCAAGATTATTTATGTATATGTATGAAAATAATAGTTCTTGGTGGTGATTTCTAAAAAATCATTAACATTTGTGAGAAATTTTATGTTGTAACTACTAGACAATAATGGAAAATTAATACCCAAATAAGGATTTCCCATATTAATTAAGAGAACATGCTATGACTCCATAGACTTAGGAATGAGGGTTGGTCAACATAATGTTTTATATAAGAATACACTATTCATATAAAAGGGATAATGGATAGATAAGACTTAGTAGATGAATCTCTCGATTACCTGACAATTGCATTAAAATGGGAAAATTTTTGGATCCATGATAGCATGACAGTTGGTCTATACAAACCCACTCTGACCACCACTTTTCAATCATTTAAAAAATAATAAATTTTACCTATTTTCCAGATTCATGAATTCATAAAAAATAATCCAACCCGTTCTTTCCCCAAAATACTAAAAAAACTAAAAAAATTCCCATTTCTATACACTCCTCTTCAGGTGACTACCTAGGTTAACTATTATACTTTTCATGGTATAAATGTTTTTCAATATTCCACATTACAATGTATGTGTCAACATCTCTCATATTAAACATATAATTACGTTGTTTATAAAAATTTTTCCCCCAAACTAAATTTCTAGGATCATTTTAGTTTCGCTTTTTTGAGAATTATTTAAACAAATTACAAAACAATGTGGAAAATTTTATACATTGTTTATTATTTTCAAAATAACATAGCATTAATTTTACACCCATGTTTCATTGAAGAAAATTTTCATTGGTTAATATGATTCAATATAGAGTAAATATTGACCGTGATTTAAATTTTATGTATCATTAAATACAATCTAAAATATTTGAGAATGTGTGATAAATAAAAAATTTCTTAACAAGGTATATAAAAATAAATTATTCGTATTAGTCGAGTGAAAACATGAAAACCCCACAAGGAAATTTACATTTTTCAAAATACAAATTTTAGAGCATAAATAAAAAAAGATACAATAAACAATATAAAAAAATTCCCTTGAAACCCATTATAAAGAATATGAAAACCCATTATGCATTATTGGTCTTCTAGGATCTAATTACAACATTTCATTGAAAAATAAATATTTCTCCATTAATCATTCATAACATTTCCTTACCTAATGAAATAAAAATACAGATTGAGGAACAATTTTTTCAAGAAGTATGTGGGTATATTGGTTCATTATATGTCAAACATTTGTAGACTAATTTTATCATGTTTCAAAATAACTGAATACCAATTAATTCCATTAAAGTAACCCACCCTGTTATATCCATCAATTTTTACCCTCAAATAATTTTCATTACGCAATGCATTATATATATATATACCTATCTCACATGTAATCATTTATAATGGTAACAATCCATATTATGAAGAACATATTCAAATCCATTCACCTTTTCATCATTTTACTCATTAAAACATGTTCAAAATCATTAACAAAACACATTCTATTTTGTAATAATTATAAGAAAAAATATATTTTTTCTTTATCAACTCTTAAAAAAGAAATAAAACAATAAGAGGTGGAATGTTATATTATATGAAAAAAAATATTTATATATATAGGATTATTGATAAATAATAAAGGATAAGATGGTAAGAAATGTTGATCAAACTGTATATGTTATAAACCATTTTGTCTTCACTTTTATACAAATTCAAATATAAATCATATAAAAAAATTGATAAAAATAATTTTTAAGCATTCATTAAAAGATTAAATATATAAAAAAATTACCTTTAACAAATTTTTAATCATAAATAATTATCGTCTTGAATGGTTTATATTAAAATGGTTAAGGAGGAGAAAGAGTTTAAAACATTTAAAATAATCTTTTAAAAGAAAATACCCAACCTTAAGCCAATTCAATATTAAAATATTATCAAACTCCTAAATAATGATATTTTATTATTTTTATACTTTCATAATAATTGTTTTCATTTTCATGTTCATTATTATTTGTCCATTTACATCCTTTATTACCCTATTTTATTTTCTTATAATAATGGTAAAGTGCACGTGGAATGTTTTGTTGTCGTTCAGTTTATAACAGGAAAATCATGTCGATGAATTGATCATGGACATAAGTGTCATAGTTCTATTATCTCATGATTCATATAAATTTTATATTTATACAATATTTCAACTTTTAAAACCATCAACGTAAGGTTGTCAGTAAAAATGAACCACATTGTTTCATGGGTATAGAAATCCATAAATAATCATGAGAGACATTTTGAGTTTATTAATGATTGGAATGTAAATAGAGATGATAATATTTTAATTTTACAAATCCATAAATATGAAATAACTTTGATATTTATTCTTGGATTTATTCTTTATCACCATCCCTATATGTTGAAAATGAAAATCAAATCACATATCTTCCTAGAGGTGGTATTCCACATATACACAAAATAATTTTTGTCAATTTAAAAAGAAAATTGAAATGATAAGAAGGTACTTAATATGAAATAATTACATAAACATATCCATATCATATAAAAAATGAATTATTTTTTTCCTTAATTTTTACCATCCATATAATATAGAGATGTAAAATGGAACATAGTCCCTTGTGGAGGTATTATTTAACATGTATGCGTGAGTGATGTTTTCATTTCCCATAAGAAGGAAAAGAAGAAGAAAACCCGTTGTAAAATAATCATAATAAAATCACAATATATATATATACATGATACTTATGTTATTATTTTTTATCCCATTTTATTACAACTTAATCTTTAGAATATTGGTATTTTAAGTAGACCCTAACCTATAGGAATTGGGGATGGATGTTAAGGAGAGGTTTGAGTAGAAACTTTATGAACTAGAGTTCCCAAAATGTGTGAGGAATAGAGGATATGAGGTTTCCTTTTATAAGTGAGGGGAGTCGAACACTTTTAATTTTTCTATACGTTTAAATATTATAAATTCTTAATTATGTTAATTCTAATTAAAATCTATCAAATTCGAAATATAATATCATAATTGTATTAATAAAATAATCCAATAATAATTAATATATTTTTTATGGACATATAAATTACTATCACCTTAATTAACATGATTTTCCCTTTATCACGGTGACACATTTTTACCATGATAAATATTCGAAATTTAAAAAAAAGGAAATTTACATCATTTCAATTTTTTAATCTACTAATTAAAAATATAGAATCTAATTTTTTTTATAAATAATTTTAATAAGTGGTTGAAAGTACATTTAGTATATCTTTTCACGACACACAAAAATATGCATAAAATAAAATTATACCAAAATTAAATATAATATCAATTACTATGGAAATATTCTTATTGTATTTAATAAAAATGATCTATCTTTCATTAAAAAAATAGATGATTAAATAGTACTATTAAATTACATGTTTTGATGTAAATTAAGATATTTGATTAAAAAAATTCCATTTTCATGATTTACATTAAAACCAATCATTTCTGAAAAATTTAAAAATCATCATATTCTATATTTTATATTTTGATTTAGATAATGATTTAATTTTAAAATATATAAATATATATAATCATTAATGTAATTTTTTATATTAATCTATTTAATTCATTGAAAAACATTTTTGTTAAAAAAAACTATTCCATTTTCATGAAGAATATTTTATTAAAGTATTTATAAAACAATGATGATTATAAATAAATAAAATGAAAACATATATGTGAAAAAATTTATTTATTTCTAGAATTACCTAGGTTTTCACAGTAGTTGTAAACAACATATATAATGAAGGTGGGGAAAAATTAGTTGTTTAATCTAACTATATAAAAGTTTTAAATGGTTGACTTGTATCTCTGATTCATTTAGATTTTGGAATTCCTACATCAAACAGTAATATGAAATAATATAAACATTATATTATAAATTTATATAAATAAATTCTCATAGAAACTCTTTATTAGATTAATTAAATTCATATTTTCCAAATTAATCAATAATATGAATTAACAAATAAGTTAATGGATGATTACTAAATAAATTAATTTACAATTCATCAAAAAATCATTTAACAACATTTCCTATGAAAAATATTTACAAGAATTAGAGTAGAGAACGATATATATATATATAAGTATTTAAATTAAGTGTAATAAATATTATTAACAATGGTTCAATGAATTTTATTAATTCATACCTTCTAAAATAAATAATAATTTATAAAAATGATTAATTTTTTAGTAAATAAAAAACAAATTTATAACATTAAATGTATATAAATGTAATTAAATAACCTAAAATTTATTTAAATAACTTATGCTTGTATAATTTTTGAAAAAAATTCTAAAATGTTATTAGTTTTATTACACGTCATTTTATAGAAATATTTTCACTTTAATCATAAAAATTAATAAAAACTATATAACATATGAGATATATCGTAAGACGACAAAATAATTCATGAAAAATGAAATTATCAATTTAATTACTACTATGATTTCCTACCTAATTCCTCAAAAATAAATAAAAAATTAACTTTCTATAAATTTAGAATGAATCTCATTTAAAATTATTGATAAAGAAGTTATCAATTCCTGTTAATATCACGACCAAGATGCACAATTAATTAATATGAACCAAAATATAAGAAGTTTATATCAAGATATTGTTGATTTTTGGGACACTATAAGTAATATAAATTCATAAAATTAAAATAAAACATCATATGATAAAAATATGGAGTGATGTAATTGAAAAATAGTGAGTAAAAACTATAAAAACATCTGTTACTTCTATGATTCAATCCCCAAAATTTTTAAATCAATAAGGATTCAAAAATATTGGAAAATATAACTATAAAAAAAAATTTAGAATTTTATGTGGGGTACCAAGACAAATTATGTTGAATATATGGTCTTATAGACGATTGAGATGATTTAAGAGGGAGTGGTTGGGAAGTTGGAGGTTATCAGAGAAGTGGCTAATGTGAACATGGTTCTTTGGGGTGGTTTCTTAATGACTCGAAATTTCCATTTAAAATTTTTATATATTATGAAGGTTATTTTTAGACCAGTCACTAAGAAGGCGTGTGCTTTCGAGGCCCGATGTTCCCAAAATAAATTTTTGAAATATATTATAATTATTTAATAACGCATGTGTGTAGTATTCCTAAGAACATGTAACAACCCCCTAATAGGGGCTCAGATCAAAAATATGAGGGAACCATTAGGTTTAGGTTATGGGTTTTACCCAAAGCACGATATGTCCTTTTTTAGCACGGGGTGTTTGTGAAAAATCACTATTGTTGTAGAATTAATAAAATGAATTAATTATCTTAGTTGAGTTATTTTATTTTGACATAGTAACTAATTTTTATTAAAATTTTTTTATAGATTACAGCCTCGTGTTATCCACTAAACCATTGAGACCTTGGGAATGATGTATGATATCATTATTTTAAATCGATATCGGGTTGAGACCGCATCATATATCATTTCACCAATGGAGTTCATGGATCACATTAGTGACAACCAAAAAACTGTCCTCTAATGAATATCAATCTATTGTCTGGGTATGATGCTTCCAATTGTGATTTCCATCCATTTATTTAATCCAAAACCAATGTCGATCAATTACATTACTATAATACATATGTCCATCATTTGTTGAGTTAAATTTGATGGAATTATATTTTTCATTTGATGTGATTAATAAGTGTTTATTTGTGTCCTTCAATGACAGTTAATTGAGTCTGAATGACCAATGGTTATGGTTCATTCCACAAAAATTATTTCCTATGATTTTCTCCCACCGTTAATCGAATGTTTATCCTGGGTGTTTCTACTGGCCCTTAATTTGATTAATACATGATATTTGATCATTAAGTGACCGTTATTCAACAAAATAATTTAATATTGTGGTAGTGTTTCTTTATTGATTATGTTTTCAATGTACGATGATGGGGATGGAACATAAGAGAGAGATTGGATGGATTTTTGGTTTTTGTTCTTAGAAGGTTTTACGAATAAGGAATGACGTATTGATGGATGTTTTTTCGAATAGATCAGGGCCTCAGATTTTTTCCAGAGATAATGGAAAGCCTACGAAAATCCCGGATCTACTGTTTCTGGTGAGGGAGATGGATCCAATTATGGGGAGGATGAAACAGAGGATGATCTGATTGATTGATAAATTATCAATCAACAAAACATGTAGTTCTAGATTACACACTCTTTGGGGCCATCTCATCAGTGACCAGGGTTTTACGATGATGTTAAGGTGGAAATTGTGTTTGACCCATATAATATGGCATGTGACCCAACTTTTATTACTTGATGTGTTCATTGAAAATTAAATGAACATATAAAAAATTACCCAACCAATAGAAATCCATTTACATGGACATAGACAGAGCGACATGTACGTGGTCTGGTATATAGATATGACCAGCAGTGCCTGGACATGTCCAGTGGCACCCAGGTAGGGTTTAGGAGATCTCTATATTTTTTGAAATATTCCCACACACCTAGTATTTAGATATTGAAATTTCATTTTATCAATAACCACATTGGAATATATGGGGATTGTTCGACACGTTGTGTCCCCCATGTATGTATTGTAGACCCCCCATAAAGAGTGTTTTTGGATATTTTTCTCCATATTTTAGAGTTGCCTTGGTTGACTATGTTCCAGTAGACCATTAAAACAAGGGCATAGTATTGAATTTCATCAACAAAAAAATATTCTAATCCCTTCTAGAGGTGGATTATTGGATAGAGCTAGTGGTTTCCCTTGGTGAGATTGGAGTGTGATACTCTATTATCTATATACCTTAGGTGAGGTTTTTAGAATCAGTGTGATCTAATTGAGAAGTCATTGATCATCCATATTGTAGGTTTTATTGGTAGTAATCATGGTATCATTTTACTTTTATCCCATACATAGTGGGTTAACCTATATAGGGTTTATGGTTCCTCCTTAAATTTCTAGTATTAACCCCTATTTTGAGTTTCAGGGTCTTCAATGACCCATGAGCATTCTTAGGCTAGGACCAATGATCAATACCACTTTGATGAGTTGTTGTATTGATAGAATGGATTGTGGATTAGATTCTCCTATAAAAGGTGTTGTTTCAAGCAGAATCCTCTGGTTGGAACTTTATTATGACCCCTGATGGGATGGGGACTTTCATGGGTATATCGTTGTGTTTCTATTATACATTGATTATTATATCCTTGTATAGAGATAATTGTAATTGTTGGTTTCTGTTTATTATTGTTGGGGTGTCCTAATGAGTATTGTTATAATAAATCTTGCATCATTTATGACCTCATGTTTCATGTCTCATGTAGATGATGTCCATGTTTATGATGTCCTTAGAGGGTGCAGAGCTAGTGGAGAGTCACCTTATCTTTTAAGAGTAAGGTGTTTTCCAATAGAATACATTTGACCTTAGTCCTCACCAGTAGAGTATGTTTGACTTTTTAAAGTTTTTTTCGGCCAGTACTTTTCCAATTTAAATCTTTTATAACTTTACTTTATTACTCTAGTAGTGGTATTATAGATTTATTCATACTTTTATTTTACTTTTTTTATATTTCAGCATCTTTTGGGATTGGAGATTTGCGCGTGTGTATAGGTACATTTGGATAATTCCTCATAATTGTGGAATATTCCAACTCGACATCGGTCTCCATATCTTAACTTATTAGAGGGGTAAAGGGTTAATAATGTTTTGGACCCTAATGGTTCAGGTCTTGATAGATTGGTAAAAATTTAGTTATTTTTACCTTTGGACTAGAGTCATTGAGATTGGTTTTGGAATATAGTGTTTAGTGTTTGTTATTTTGTTTTTCAAATTACAGAGTCTAGTGTTGCTATGCTGGTAGATGTATCCACACACCAAAACAATAATAATATTCCTTTGAACTTGGTGTGTGTTGAAATAGGAAAGAATGTAATGTTTGGAAAATGCATCATATATGAATGTGTTGTGTTCTCTATGTCCTTCTTGAGTCAGATACACAAAATATACACTTTTGACCATGCTTTATCTTATTTCATTTATGGATGTTGTCATGTAGAAAGTCAGTGATGATTCCACTGTATTATGATGAGGATGATTCACCCTATGAAAAGGATTCTATACATGGGATTGTACAAGAGATATGACATCTAGGTGGTTTTCCAAGTATTCAACCACCCATTGAGCACCATCTATCTTGGGAAATGCCCGAAGAGGATGCATGCTAGACGAGTGAATTGAAATATTTTAAAGGTTATTATATTTTTAGTTTTTATGGTGATCTATACCCCTAGGTTGTTGTGGACTTGGTAGAGTTAGTTGCTCAATTTTTTTTCATTTTGTGGTTGCTTGAAGATGAAATGGAGGTTCTCAAGGAAAGTCATATTTGGGTATGCATTTGGGGATGGTGGATCTTAGTGAATAAATTATATAATTATACAACTCTCTAATTGTCATATGTTGAGTTTCTCTTTAGAGAAGTGTTTTTTCTAGCCATGATTTGATCATTACGCATTCACGATATTCTACATTTTTAGCAGGGAATTCAGATCAGGGTGTGGTACTCAAAAAGGATTATTGAACTCTCATGTTACTACTTGGTTATGCTTTTGGTTCTATTATCCAAATCATAGACCATTGAGTATGGATTACATTGGTAAATCTGGGCATCAGTGGTATGCCTTTTCATTCCCACCTACTCCGAGGTGTTGGAATAGGCTTTGGTGGTGGAGAGATTTCTGGAAGTGAAAACACTGATAGTGGATATTGGTAATGGGTAGTGAGGAGCTGAGACCTAAATAACATGATGCCTATGGTTTTTACAAGGATATAAATATTTGAGATACTCTAGGAGATGATCCTAGGGAATAATATTAACTATTCAGGGATGTCATGATGTCTCAAATCTCTTTAGAGATAGGAGGTGTAACTCTAGTGATTGTTAGGGTCTTCTGGCATGGAATTGTATGACCCATCATACAGTTGATTGAGATATAGTCAAGAGACATCTGAGGTTTAGATAATGTCAGGATAAGGGTTTTCTATGTAGTGGTGAATGTGGAAGAGGGGCCAATTGATCCCTAGGTGGTGGTCATGGGTTTGACCTGTTCTAACCTTCATCCGCAGGTGGTCCATTCCATGATTAAGAAGCTAGTGATCAGGCATGAGGAAAACTGTAGGTTATGGAGGCCTATGAATTCAAGTCTCTATGTATGATACGAGGTATGATATATATATATTAATTTTTTTGTTTCATTATTTATTGGCATAGGTGTGATTATTTTCATCCTTACAACTTATCTGGTTAGAGACATAGATATTCTAGTTGATACATTGGCCAGACCCTTGTGGTTGGAGACTCCGACAAGCAACAATTCATTGATTACACACCTATTCCAATGGTTCGATCTAACACTTGTAGGTGAGTGTTTTAATGGGATATCTTTGTTTTATTGATGAGGTTTTATGGGATCATGTTAGCTATTAACTGGTTATCTACAGTTAATGCCCAAATTGACTACTGTAAGAATAAGATGTCATGGTTCCATAGTGATGGGACTAATTTTTCCTTTGTGGGAGAATTAAAAACATTTTTAGAGTAGGATGATCATGGAAATAGGGGATTTCATTGAAATACACACATGTTGTATAGAATGGATCTAGGTGTAGTGGATGCTTTGGGCTATTAGATCCATGTATTGGTGGAAGAGTATAAGGATGTCCTTTCTGAGGACGTACTTGGTTTACCTCCCAATTAAGAGATATAATTATTTATTTACATGCATCCCTGGATTTCTCAATCATATACACCATAATTATTGATGGCTCCAATAGAGCTATGTGGTCTGACAGTGAAGTTAGAGGACTTGTAGGGTAAGGTCTTTCCAAGACCTGGAGTTTCCCTTAGGGAAACCCCAATTGTGTTCTCAATGAAGGAATATAATATGTTGAGGTTATTTGTAGACTATAGGATCTTGAACTAGGTTACCATGAAGAATATGTTTCCACTACCAGGAATCTATTACAACTTTGATCAGTTGACAAGGGAGTAAGGGTTCTCGATGATTATCCTCAGATCAGGTTATCATTAGCTACGAGTACTAGATGAGGATATATCAATGAAGACTTTAATTTGTTTCTACACTCACTATGAGTACTTGGTGATGATTTCATCAATACAGAATACCCCAGTAGTGTTTATGGGTCCCATAAACCAGATCATTCGTCCCTTTTTAGATCAGTTTATGGTCGTTTTCATTGATGACCTCCTACATTACTCAATATCAAAAGAGGAGAACATTATAATCTTGATTATAGTCCAAGAAACACTATTATATAAATATATTTATAGAAATATCTAAAAGTTTCAGTTCTGGAATCGAGTGGTCCACATAATGGGATACTCCATCTTAGAGGAAGGATTAGTAGTGGATCCAGTGATAGTTGAGAAATTTCTTTCGTTGGATCCATCCAATATTTTTACTGTGGTGCAGAGTTTCTTTGGGTGGGTAGGGTAATATCATAGGTTTTTAAACAATTTCTTCAAATTGAAAGCCCCCTTGAAATTTTCAACCCAAAATTGGAATAATTTCATGTGGACGGAAAGGTTATAATTGTACTTTCAGGAAATGAGGAAGAGGTTGATGGGTGTTATCATATGGACATTTTCATTTGAGGGTGTCAAGTATGTAATTTTCTATGCTACATCATGGTCTGAGATTGGTATTTTTTGATTTTGTAGAAATAATTTATTTCCTATAGTTCAAATTAGTTGAGACTACATTGGTAGAAAAACATGACTGAAAATCTTGCGTTAGATGTAGTAGAATTGTCATTTATGATTTGATGACACTCCCTAATAGGTGAGTGGATTATCATTTACTCTGACTATTGGCAATGAATTTTGCTTAAGGCCCTGACATTGATTTGTTGAGCAAACCGATGGTTTATTTTGGATCATCAGACAATCCAAAGACACGTAAGGGAGGATCTTGAAAGATTTAAGGTATTCATGCATGCTGTTGCATTCCCAATGAGACTTAAAATTTATTCTTCCATTTCAACCTTACAAAAAATACCCAAGTAAAAAGTGCTAATGAAATTCATTTGGTTCTCCAGAAGAGCTATCCCACACAAGATCTTTTGCATCAAATGCGACGTCAAATGCCACTTGCATGAATTCCACCTTTCACACCACAACTGAAGTTTTCATCTATACATAGAAATATACCCGCTCAATCGGGGGTATCGTTATGGAATATGAACCACCAATCCTATGTGTCAAAGACAACCCCTTCCACGACCGCCTGAAAGGCACTGTCTAAAGGTACCGAATCTAACACAACAAGTCGCCCCAGGGTCCTCCTTTGGGTGGCCCAATGGGGGATTGAACATTACCTAGTTCTTTTCAAATTATGTCAAATGCACACAAAATATTCTCCTTTAATGCATATATTCCCTTGTTTTGTTCAAAACATGTGTGGATGGTTCTAACTTTTGTCCAGCCCCTCATCTTGCGCGCAAAAATTCAATCTTTTGTTCAACCCCTCATATTTTATGCACTCCTTCCATCTTTTTCATGCCACTCTTGATGTGCTCCATTTGTCATCCATACCCCAAGGTACCATGTTAGATCCCCTTTTACATAAAACACCTCTATCTTGTTCCCACTTATCTCATGAGGCCCTCAATGATTGTACAATGTATTTTCAATGTTCCCTGAGGAGTTCTTCAGCTGGCGTTTCCCTACCCAGTGCTTCTTCGAATAGGAATGCTAATGGATATTTCTTCATCACATGTCCATGATAAGGTGGGCCCATCAATGTATTTCTCCACAACCCTGTTGACCCAGGGAATTTCTGGTTCCTTCCCACTAATGGTTAAAGTGTGTCAATTATGAATGTATTAGGGGTGAGGAGTAAATCCTCATCCTATGTGCTACATGATGTCAATCTATGAAGAACCCAGGTACTCAACACATGATGTTAAATGGTGACAAACACGTGAGGGACATATCTGAGAGGACCAATAAAGGGATGGGAATTAGTGCCCTATAACTCCTCCCATGCATTTGAACTTTGTCTTCATTAGCACTTCAGGCAGTCTCTATGTAATCCCCAACCCAACATGATTGTGTTTTCCACGCACAGTGGCCATATCTTCCACTTACATCTAAACCAATACTCTGGATTCCCTCTTTAGTAAACCCCTATTTCCAATTTAGGCCTATAATCCTGTGTAATTCCTACACTACTCCTCAGGAATGCACCTTTCATGATGCGATCATCCTGTATTTTTTTGCCTCTTATTTCTTAGACCGAGCATGACTCACATGGACTTATAGTAAGAATTTTTCATGATGCCCATTATGGTCTTCTTTATTGTGTAATCCCCCTGACCCTATTTTGTCAAACGACTTGGACTTTGATCCTTTCCCTTTTCGATCATGGAACATAGGAAGCCTCCCTAGGGTTTAATCCCATCACCGATCTTTCTCGACTATCTTCATGTTGGTTCATTCTTCTCATGCATAATGTAAAGTTTTATACATTCAAACTATGTGGGGTTTAATCCCTGTCTCATAGACATGGAATATAGAAAGGCTCCCAGAGGTTCGAAACAAACACAAGTAAACATCAGTTTCCCCTTTGAGGGACCCACATCCTTAGTCATCCCCACTATGGAATCTCCCAAACTATGTGGACTTTAAACATTTCCTATTTCAAGAACGTTATGTAGGAAGCGTCCCGAGGTGAAATATCATCACCCATTTTTCCCAGACCTCTTCACGTCAGTTCATTCTCATCTATAATTACATTTAATTTATTTAACTTTCAAATAACCTGGGTTTTGAACCCTGTCTTCAGACATTGTATATTGAAATCTTCCCAATGGTTCATCCCCAAACACTGGTAAACTTCGATATCCTCTTTGAGATACCCACATCCTCGGACTTCCACATTGTGGTATCCATCCAGTTCATAAGAAACTACCGATGTGTAAGCTCTATAATCAACCCATACTCATCCAACCAAGAGTGTCCCTCTTGTGATGGGTTTCTAACCACACAAAATCCTTAGTATTCCTTTAGGATACATTCCTTCATGTACAAAATGATTTTTTTCCACATCAATAACTATGGTGACATTGATTTCCTGCCATAGGGATATGTAGGAAGCCTCCCTATAGTTCAATCCCATTAGTCATTTCCCGTCCCGGTCTCCTTTGAGCCATTGTGTTTTGGGAATACCATGCCCTAGCTCTAGGGTCTTGATTCCTTCCATCCCCCATACATGCATCCATTCTCATGAGACAACTCCTCAAGATACTTATGTCCCCATCCAAGAACTACATGGACACTAATTCCCTTCCATGTGTATACTAAGGTAACCTTCTTGATTTTCAAGGAAAACACCTCTATCTCCAAATTGGTTCCATCCCATTCATTCACTCTTTCGACACTTCCTCCATCTCTCATTATGATTCTTACTTGGGCTGCCACTTTGATGTGAAATCATTCCATCCAAATGGGCCATTGACCATGCATAAGTCCCATTCATTTCATTGCACTTTTCATCACTCTAGAATCAAAGAATTTTTAATCCCCAGACCACATATTAAAACTATGTGGATTTTTATCCCTGTCAACTAAACATGGTATGTAGGAAGCCCCTTCGAGTATCAATCCTATCCAATTGTAAACCTTTTTGTCACCTTTGGGTGGACCCATCCTTCTCTATGTTCTGTCATTTGTGGAGTATAAATTCATCTTCGTGGTGTGAATCCTTCCCTTTTTGGGACATGCAACCTTGGATCCTTCCCCATTGGGAGTTATGATCCATCCATCTGGTAAACATTTGAGGTGATCTATCCTAGGTATGTACCCATTTTATCCACATTTATTTAGTGTTCCAATCAGTCGGATCAATCTCCACTAGACATTAAACGCTTGACATACCCTATGTTTAAAATGGGATGTCAAGGAAAACCTTAGGGACGTGTCTTCGGCATATAATTCCTAGAATTTGATATGGGATTTCTTGGGCTTCCATTCCCTCAAAAATCTCTCTAATAATGGAAAATATATTGTAACAGTGTCTTAGCATCTAGACATGAGAGCAACGCCCCAATGTGAATAATCTCCTGACCAAAGGTTATTGCTTTGAAATGACCCCTTGGAATTTCCCGATAGAAGCAGTGTAATTAACAGGAATCAACAAGTTTATGGCACTGAGAAGAGTTTCACGAACAACATATTAATATAAAAGGGAGACTCGGACTAGAAGACTAATTCCAAGGAAGAATCTGCAAAAAGAGATACATACATCCCATCATCCCATATCGATTAACGAGAAAACCTATCTAAATAAGTGATGAATGTATTCTGAATTATGACCTCAGGAATGTTGGAAAACAAGTTGCATGCCCCATAGATGGATGTGTGAAACAAAAAAAGCGAAATAAAAACATAAATGAAAAAAAAAGATTTGAAGTTATTATCCTCAAAATGGAGACTAGTAGCATTTAGGACATCAGAAATGAAGTTTGTAATCAGATACAGATATATGGTGCCATGTCCCGTTAAGAAAATAGTGGGCCTATCCTAAATCTTAGAAGAATTAGGGGAAGTTAATCATTGGGAATCCTAGAATGTGAGGTTTCTATTGTTGATATTTCTTTCCAAACATGTAAGACTGAATGGTGCTGGAGAACTGGGCATTTCTTTCCTAATATCTTCACTGATGGATGAATCTTACTACTTTGTATAACCCATTATGATATGGGTTCCCACACCCCATCTCACCATCCATATTTTATTCAAATGAGGATGATCGATACTATTGTTCAATAATATGAATAGGAAGTGATCATCCAGATGAGGGATGTGGAGCATAAAAATTTGGAGGTTTCTATGCCCCACCGACATCACCACCCCCAGGGTCGTGAAGGGAGCCACTGCACCTCACACCTACCATCAATCATTTTAGTATCCTCTCCCTAGAACTCACCTATGACCAACTCCCTTATGATGTCAATGTAAGGGGTGTATGATTCCTCCCAGTTGTGACTCTGTCCATGGGACCACCAAACAACGCTCCCACAAGGCCACAAAAACACTTCCATCCAGTCCTATAGAATGAAGAATGTGTGGTCCACAACATGATACCTCCATACCTGGCTTGGTTAACATTGCATCAACTATCGGGGTAATCATATCATGATTCACTTTAAGGGAATCAGCCTCTACAAATTCAGTGGACCAAGACACCAGTTATCTGGGTTACCAGCTTCGTGTTACTATAGACCAGGGGAACAACTATGCTTGATTGGAATTGACATCCCAACCGCCCCTTGTTAGGTGGGGTTATCTTTTCCAATCACCGACGTCAGTGGAAACTATCACGGGCCGACATATGAAAATTACATTAAACACGGAGGACTTCCCAAACTACCATCATTAGTCTAGGTGGAGGTCATCCTCATCATGTTGACCCACGACATGAAGGTCATTTCTATGAACTTGGACTCAGGTATGATGGTTCTCCCTAAATTTCAGGATATCAACATGAATTTCCCCCTCAAATAGTCACCAACAAAAGCAGATTCCCTACTCTATCTGGTGTTCCTAACCATGGAGGTCCTCTCTATGATCCATTCAGTATCTTCCAAGGAGCTCCTCACACCCCGGATCCTCCAATAGAAGATCCTCCCATTTCAAAGAGCCCCCTGTACATGAAGATCCATCCCAGGGTAGGAGGTCAGGTCAACAAAACCTTATGAAGAACCCTGAGAATATTTAGATCATAATCAAAAACATGTGCTTTTAAGACTCTCAGGAAGTGTGTGATTCGATGATTGAACCACCACCCTGATCTTTTTTATTGAGGACTATGGAAAGAACTATGCATATCAACCTTGTCCTCCTGGAAAGTGAGATGTGCTGGATCCATAAATCCATAAACAGATTAATAGAGGGAGAGGAATATTTTGTTCCTTTGAAGGGTCTTTCTAGGAAATCCTTCATGTCATCACTATGATCATTCTCTACCTTGACAAGAGATTACATATAACTGTTCTGTGGATAGGTCGATGATGACACCAACTGGATCCACGACCATTGAAATCCCCTCCTATGATTGTATAAGTGTTAAAACCCCATCCTACAAGGATGTGGTGATACAACCTATTCATTCTCTGAATGATAGCCCGTGATGCAGTAGTTTTTCAGCTCGCGTAGTCTACCACTGAAATGGTCTATGTCAGTGCTACTACTGGTCTCTCAACCACCTATAATTGTTCAATGTGGAAACCAAGGGCGGGATCTGGAGTCCAAGCTAGGAATTTTGAAGGATATTTTTGTAGAAAACCATTTCCCAAAGACATTTTTTCCAATTTCAACAAAAAGAATAAATATTCTAGAGTCCCTCACCAAGGATGAGGTTATGTTCTTCCACCAAACCTTAGGGATGACAAATTTCCATCTCCATCAACGAATGTTAGATTACCAAAAAATTCAAGAACACTTCAATGACATTGGCTAGTATTTCTTTCGAGTTGATGTGGTCGCACTCCCTATTACTCAGTACCCTGTTTTGACTGGTTATCAATGGACACTCCAACAACGATGAATTTAGGGCATTATATTGCACTAATGTGTTATTAAGGATACTTCCCCACATTTCCAAATCAGTGGGTGGGGGATGCACACTAACCAATATTTTATTCCTATGATATGCGAACATGGTTCACCTGGTGATATTAATGTTCTCCTTCGGGTGACTTTCTAGTGAACATGGTCATTTATGAGATATACTCAAGAGGTGGCATCGACATAGGGATTGGAGAATAGAAACAACCTATTGTGGGAGAAAAACACATGGCAGGACTTACAGGTGTCCACAGTCACCTACAAATAAAATATCGTTGCCTTACATCACATTCTGATTCATTTCCTCTTAGTTGAGACCCCAATAAGGATAATGAGAACACTAGGACTTCCAAACCCTCTGACCCATGTGGCTTAGTACATAAGATATGGATGATCCTTATAAGGCTTTTTTGCATCAAAAACAAACAGAAAATAAGAATGTTTCTGATGAACTCCTTTTTGAATGAGCAGAGTAGTGGGAACCAGATTATGGTAACCCTCTGCTGGGGTAGTAAGGATAAGAACAGACTCTCTCTGGTGAGGTTCCTCTTGGTGATATCGAAATCCATACCAATATATATTGTGAAGACACCAAATTTTATGCAAATAAAGAATAGTATTTATTGGCGATTCCACCCTTGATATGCGACATCATTTCTCAAGATCTGGCTTAGGTTCTACATGTTGATCCTCAAGATCTACTAATCACTTCGTAGGTTCCTCCAATGGACCCTCAGGTCTTCCCTCTAGTCTATCCACAAACCACTTAGCCCTCATACCATGTTGAAAAACCTACCAATCCATGTGTGATTAGGGACCGTCATAATTATTTGAATCCTTGTCAAATGATCCAATGGCTGCTCTTATCGCTCACCTCAAGGATCTTGAAACTCTATAGGTGGCAATCCCACCTGATGGTAAGTCATATTCAGCATGGGTGGATGATATACTAGCACCCTTAGGTTTTATAAATCCTACTTTTCCCCTTTAAATGGAATAGTTGATCACATTTAGCATCCTACCCACATTATTTTATGGTGTGGGCATATGATGGGAACTCCAGCATAGCAGGAGGTAGCTATGCTTTGGTGTTTTGTATAGACACTGGAACGGAAAACATTCATCTGATCCACCAAGTTACCCATTGGGTCTATAGTTGGTTGGCAGGATGTACATATGAATTTTATATATTAGTTCAGTTCCACCACCTATAAGACTAGAATTGATGACCTCTTAAACTTCCATAAAAGTTAGGATGAGAGAGTTTCAGACTTTTTCACCTGGTGTAAGGGCCTCACATATTCACTCGATATTCCATTGACCGAGGAACAAATGCTAGCGATGTCAGTTGGGAATTTGATGACTAAACGTGTCCTATCTCATCACTAAAAACATCCAAGGTGGATTTTTGGTATTTCTATGACAAAGCACAATGCCTAGAGGATATCTAGTAGAAATCCAAGGAGGCATGTTTGATGCCTCATATGGATCCCGTATGAAAATTATTCAAGGCTAAGATCGCTGTTGTTGCACAGATAGAGGCTTCTAGGTAGAGACAATTGTTACCAGCATAGCCACCTCCACAGCCACGCTAAGGGAAACTACCTCAGGATTAGCATTCGTCTCAGAATCACCTACCTTAGAATATGCAGGCGCCACTGCATAACACACTACAAATGTCTAGGCTAGGAAACCAGGTTCCACCTCCTCATGTGGATCCTCTAGTGCCTCATCAAGGTCAGGATCCCAAATCCCATTTATTAGATAAGTGACATATGACCTACTCATTCAATGAGGCCCATGCCCCTAGCTATTTCTGGAGTTCATTGGATTAGGTAATCCTTTGGTTATCAAAATTCACAAGGCACATGGAATCAAATCTCATGGATCCCCCCAATTACGGCCCCCATCACCAGTTCCTTGGAAACATTCTCAAGAAATGTTATGTTTTCGATGACTCGCTCAAGAACAAGGTTGATATCAATTTATCTAGATTAGGTCTAGCCCCAAATTAGGTGGAATGTGTGTCTGGAAAGCATGATAGAGATAGAGGGAGTGAATTGCAGTAGGTTTCTAGATGTGAGTCTCAAATTTATAATGAATAGATAGCTCTCCGGATAGTCACTCATACCCATTGTATTATCTATGAATTTTTAAATCAACCCGAGACAACTGATGTCTCTATGATACCATCAGATACTACCCATATGTAGAAATATCAACCTTCGCCCTCTGAGAAGGTAAAGCATCAATGATGCATGAGAAAAAAATCCTTTCATCAGTACCAATGTTATCCTATACTCATGGATACTTCATACCCTTATAGATAGGGATTAACCCAAGAATCCTCCCAATAATGGAGGACACATCAAGTGATGGTTAAGAGTATTCCTCATTGAATACCATTGAACAGGAAAACCCATACTTAGTTCCTAGTAACAAATAGTATTAGTCATATCATCCTAACATTCCAAGTCAATGAAAGCATCAATGGAGACATAGAAATTTGAATCATGAGAATCCTCCTATTAGTTCTCCTAGAGAATATGTGGATTACACTAAGACTAGATAGTAGGCATATCATAGTGCTCATCGTGCATAACTTTCTCATCTTTTCTCATTTGATTCACCCTCACTGCTGTTCGTATTTATTGATCAGGCAGAGCTTCCATGACCACACAATGATAAACTATGTTTTTTTGTGGATAGTCATCATTCGTATGGTTGTCAGAAAGTGGTAACTCTGTGAGATTTGACTAGTGACTAGTATGACATTTCATGCACCAGAAAAAATTCTCAGGTTGAACCATAAGTGATCATCATACACCTACCATAGAGCAACATCCTCTTGGAAGATATATGCACCTCACCCATATGTATGATGCACTTAATCACCTTGCCAACATTCTTAGAAGGATCTCGATTTGTGAGACTTTTCACCTATCTACAGACATGCACGGATCTCTCATTGAGGCTTTATGAATCCACCTCCATTTTGAGGTAGA
The DNA here is from genome assembly GCA_963277665.1 of Viscum album. Taxonomy (NCBI): domain Eukaryota; kingdom Viridiplantae; phylum Streptophyta; class Magnoliopsida; order Santalales; family Viscaceae; genus Viscum; species Viscum album. The sequence goes on along the minus strand of OY728161.1, from coordinate 1,539,436,412 downwards.
GGTAGTTGTCGTAAAAGCTTTCCATGATGAAGAAATCAAGCATGTGGAATGTTAGGACATTATTTCATTCTCTGGGGAAGATGAGGGTTCCCCCATACATGGGAACTTCTGTCCACTATACATCAATGGTCAGTTCAATGGAAGGGATGTTAGCAACTTTCTTTTTGACAGAGGTTCTGGGATCAGTCACATCCTGACCCGAACACTCCATAATCTTGGAGTGTCTAAAGAAGATCTGAATCCCTCTGACCTGAAGATTCATGTTTATAGTAGGACAGGGTAGATACCTATTAGGGAAATCAACTTGAAGACCCAATTTTGTGTTTGAGTTTCCAGCACCAAGTTAATTGTTTTCTAATAGGACACTTCTTACAACACATTGATGTGTATTCCAAGGATCCACTTGCATGTGGAAGTCCCTTCCTCACATAACCAATGCCATATGTACTCCATCAATGGTCGAGTGGGTGTTCTTTAAGGTGATGCATCTATTGTATCTTATTCTGAAGCTCTCTATATATAGTTTGACAATTACAAGATTAAGGAGAAGCTATATTAGGCCAATGTGTCTGAGAACCCTAATACAATGACCAACCCATGGGAGGACCTAGATGATGCCTACATTTTACCAATTCACTAATTTGAGGCCATGACCCTTGATATGGGACACTACATAATCATAGATGGGATGAAGGGAAAGTTCCTTCCCATGTGCAAGGAGAATATGAAGATCATTTCATACTCCAACATGAACCAAGCTTGATTGATCCCAAAACCCCTAACCCATGTAAAGAATCAAGATGTTCACCCCATGGAAAAAATAATATATCTTACTTTCTTATTTCAATATTCTAGGTTGAAATTAAGTAATCCAACTTAGCACTACTATATCGATATCATCAAACATTTCCTCTTGGGTATAAGGCATGATGAGATTATATCAAAAGAATTTGTCTCCATGATTTTAGAAGTAAGGGAGCCCTCCGATAAATATTCCACCGCCACTCAGGTAGGTACCAGTATTTTGTCACAATCAACAAACTCAGATGGATTTCCTTATATAGACGATCTTCTCTCCATAGAAAATGAAGAGGATTTGGATGATTCTCTTCCAGCATTCATGGAAATTTTCTCCACCACATTTGATGAGTTGGTATAGTTGAACCGTATGAGACCAAAACTGATTAGTGTGGTTATTCCTATGGAAGAGAAACAATAGTATGTGTTTTTATTGATGTAGCATTGAGACATATTCTCCTAGAGTTATGGAAATATTCTAGATCTAGATCCTCATGTCAACGTCCCCCACCTTGGTCTCCTAATAATCTATTGTGGGTTCAAACAACCTCCCAAAAAGATGCACCCTTATCACAGTGCCATGGTCAAGGCTGATGATGATAAGATCATTAAGTCCATATTTTTTAATGAAGTCTAGTACCCAAGATGGTTATACAACATTGTGCCTGTAAAAAATAAGAATGTGCAAACTATGGTTTTCATCGACTTTCTGGATCTCAACCATCACTGCCCAAATGATTATTTCCCCTTCTTGTGGTAGATCTATTGATCGATGCTACCACTAGATTCTAAGATCTATCCTTCGTGTATGGGTATTCTGGATATAGAAAAATCCTAACGGCCCTAATGAGAGAACATTCAACTACTTTTAGATAACCAAAATTTACGTTTTTTATCAGGTGAGTCTGTAGAGGCCCGAAGCATGGCATACATGGACATTACATTACTTTTGCGGAATACTTAATACATAACAAAAACAGACACACAAGGACCTCAATAGTTTAGGGTCTTTGGAATATCGTAATAAAATATTCTAATCGTGATGAAAGATCTTCAACATCTCCCAATAAAGATCATCCCCTTTTTATTACCTAAAACCATTATTTATATCATGGGGAAAAGAAAACATAAAAGGGGTGAGTTCAAATTACCAGTAAGGGTAAACATAGAAAACATAAAACAATCCATAAACATTTGAATGCAAAAACTTGAACATAAAATCTAAACATCAAAATCTTTAGCAAAGACATGAATATTGGATGTACGTAAGGCATATATCATAAGGGAACATCAATCATGATAAAATAGCATTGGAATAAAACATGTAATTGTGGAAACCATTAAGCATGATATGATTTCCATAGTATCCAAGGAATTGCGGCCAAGAACATCTTAGTGGACAATGTCCCAATCTGAATCTAGTTACCTCCTTGTTCCAGTCCTGTATTACTGAACCGGTTTAACTTTCCATTCTAGTCATGTCTATCTCATGAGATATAAATCTTTACCCAATTAATTGGAGGGAGATATAGGTCCCACCCATCTCATAATCAAATCATTCTTACTTATTCCACAAAATAAACATACATCATTCATAATAACCCAATAAATAAAATGGGTTTTATAAACATCATCCCATCACCACATAATCCATATAAAAGAAATGGATATCTTTTCATAATAAGAGAAGTGAAACCATGTATATCACAGAGACACGATACTTGAAACATACACATATGAAATAATGTCATCATAGATGAAAAATGTTTTTGATAAAACACATGAAATTATTTCTTGAGGAAAAAATCATTTCTTCTTCAAAATCATTTTATTTTTAGAAAATGACATTCAAATTTAAAAGAAAAGTATTTTGTTGGAAATAATCATAAAATATTGTAGAGGAAGATTCATGAAAATGAGGAATTTTGAAACCATAAAAAATTGGTTCATTCCATATAAGTTAAAAAAACATTCTTCTCATACTTTTGCCGGAAAAGTCAAAAAGTACCTCTTAAAATAATGATTCCATACATACCATGTAGTAAAAGTAAAAAATGGGTAAAAATGACTTTAAACATACATGAAAACACTTTTATAAAACATGGACATGGATGGTAGAAATAACCCCCAGTAAATACTTACGAATAGGCAATCTCAGATAAAAATGAGATTTGCAAAATTATCTCTTACCTTAGGTCTGATATGCTTTATACGTATCTGAACCACCTCTTCTTTGAAGCGCCACTTTGAGAACTCCACTTAGGGCACTAAAATTTGTCTTTAAAGAAGACTATAACCTCTAGGATGTTTATATGTAAGTTTATAAGATAATTTGGCAGGGGTTGGCCAACCTTGAAGGCTCAAAGTGGTGTTAGGAAGAGAGGGAGGAGGTGCCCTTTTATAAGGGAGGAGAGGGGCACCTTTGGAAATATAAGAAATATTAGTTTATATTAAATCCCAAACCCACATAAAAACTTCCAAAATGACTCATATCCAAAGATTATATGAGATAATGTTTTAATATTATAAATCAATAAAATTTAGACATGTTAGGAATTTATTTAAAACATTATCAACTTGATTTATCCTTATTTAATCAATTTAATTTTATTTGTGGTAATAACATTTTAAATTTCAAATTATAAAAAATAATTACTTATTTGTTGTGAATTTTCTATAATTTGATAATTTATAACATTTTAGACCATATTTATTTAAATTTATAATTTTTAAATATTTGTTTTATTTTTAAACAATTTTATACTATGATATTTTTATAAAATAAAAATAGTGTCAATTTTGACACTATTCATTTATTTGAATTTAAATAAAATATATACAGAATATCTGTTCCAAATAAAAGCTTTAATATATTAATAATAGGTCATATGTATCTGTAAAATTAGTGTATCACATTAAATAGTTCATATAATATTTATTTTATTAATTTTAATACCATTTATTTGGTTTATCTCTTAATAAAATAATTACTACATCTTTTTTGTATAATTATTTAATATACTAATTTGTTGCATAAATATTAAAAATAAAATCCTATGATGAAGATAAATCTATTAACTTTCACAATAATACTTTTACTCGAATTTATCATCTTAAAATAAAAATATTTAAATTGATATATTTATTAAATCAAGAAGGTGTAAATGTTGGCATCATCTAAAATAAATTAATATAAGTGTCATAATCACTTATATAAGGCTTAAAATGCTCAAATATTAGACCATTGGATTATTATGGATTAATGTTACATGACCAATATGTTTTGGTCTGCGTTTTGTTCCTTTTATGGTCACTATTAGTTCAATAAAAACTATATTTTTTATTTTTCACTAGATAAACAATTTCTGCATCACTATTGTGTCCCAATTAATGATAATTATTTAATCCCTAAAAATTATAGATAAATTCATATGATGTTGATAATTTTATTAGCTTTCTGGAGACTATTCATGTTCTAAGTTTCATGAATTTTATCACTAAAATAAAATTAATATACTTATAAGATTTAAGAGAGTGACATGTTGTCACTTTCTTTGGATTTAATAATAATTAAGTTATTTTCATGGAAAAAAGTCCATTAAATGAATCTAATCAGACCCTTAGGTGATATGGGTCGACTTTTAGTCATCCAATATGATTTTAGTAGGTGTTAGGGTAATTTTATAATCTTATATTTACCCTTAATTACCCGATTTACCTTTAACTATGGTAAATAAAATTTACCGTAGTTACTATTCATGATGCCCAAAACTAAAAAGTAGTATATTAATATAATTTGGACCCACTGATTCCAAATATTGAATCCATTTTTCCAAATTCATTACACATAAGTTGAATAAATTAAATTAAAATTAACCCCATTGTCGAAAGAAAATGGGTTTTTGTTTAAAACATTACAAAAGATTGAATTGATTTAACCTACGAATTCAAGGTAAAATCAATGCTAATGATATACATTATATTAAATGGTAAAAATATATTATATTTATATTTTAATACCATTAAATATTATAATTTAACCACATAAATTATTACGATGAAAAAATTTGTTTTTAGTTAAATATAGCGTGTTTTTACTATTCATTAAAATATGAAAGTTATTAGAATAACATGAAAATTTTATCCGAGGTAAAATTTTATATCCTTATTCCAAATAACTATTTTATTTTGTAAAACTAAACTTATAAACATGTCAAAAACTAGATTTAATGTGGGTGCTCCATCAAAAGGTGGCAAAACTACATTTTTTAAAAAATACTTATTTTACTCGAAAATTTTATTTTGTTCACATAAAATGTTTTAGAAAATTTATAAGATGAATAATAATGTTAATAAAATCCAAATGTGGTTATTTATATTAATAATGGTTAGTTCTTGAAAATATTATAACCATATATCATTGTTTACTGAAACCCGGTATTGCGTACAACACACGCTATTGAGGATGGTCGTGATTGCGTGTAATGAAAGCCAAGTCAGGGTTGCGTGTAGTGCAAGACTCCTTTGTTGTTTCGTATAAAGAAATCCAACCATATTTCATTTATAAATTGAATATATATATATATATACCCTCAATGCTTCGTAGAATAACTTCTATCAAATGAACTTGAAATTGTGTGTAACACAATCCAAGAATTGTGTTGCGTATACTGCAAGCTAATACGGTGTTGCGTATAGCACAAGATAATATTGGTGTGAAAAAAAACATTAAATCCAATAAATTAAAAATAATACTTATCAAAAAATCTCGGGGTGTTACATTCTACCCCCCTTAAAATGAATTATGCCCTCAAAATTAATCGGGTTTATAAATCGTTTACTATTCATAGAAACCCACATCGTAAAAAGGAATACTAAAACTTAATTTTAAAAAATAATGTATGAAATGAAATGATTACCCAAATTAACTCATCATTGGGTTTCCATATAGGAGAACATATGTGAAAATATGGATATGGAAGAAAAATTTAACCATCATGTTCTGATGGAGAGTGGTAGAGGACATGGCTATAAAAAAGCCAACAATCACAAAGCCATAAATTTGTGATGATCTAAGGTACCATCTGATTCATCAGATATAAGTGCACTAGGAAAACATTTTTTGTTTTCCAGATCATTTCCCTAAAGATGAAAATTTTGAATTAGAAGAAATACTTGCTTTATTTTGGTACAATCTCACTATTGTTCGTGCTTTGAACAATTTCCACTTCATCTCTTAAAGAAATGAAGTTGAATTTGTTATTTGTGAAGTGTTGACAGATCATGAGATAGAATGATGGTTCATTCCATCTATTTCAAACAAAAGGTTAGCAAAAGTTATCAAATATACATAAGTCCATCTGTGGTGAGTTTAATCGTATAAAATTCCAAAAATGAACTTATACTTCATATATCATACCGCTTAATAAAATAAAAATAGTTTCTACTAACTAGGGACTTCCTGTAGTCCAATGGTATGCGATAAAGGCCAGTCACACTTCAGTTGTGGGTTCGATTCCCACAGCCTTGTTCGACACGATGGGCTGTCGCCCGTCCTACAGGTTGTCTTTTTTCTAATAGTACATTACTATAATATCCCATCAATAATATCAAAAAAAGTTTTATCCTTAAACAATACTATATTATGTCCAACATAATCCATTCCAATATTTATCTAAAATACATCGGTCCAAGCTCATATTATAAAGAAAATGATAGCTTGAAATGTCATCAACCAACCATCATTTATCTCCCATTATCTTGTTGGTCACATTCCAATCATGTGAATACCTTAATCATGTATTCTCTTGAAAAATGAATACCCATTAAACCTTAGTGAAAACATGAATACTGTAAAAAGTTAACTCTTTCCACATACCAAAATTAAAAAATTATATATACTCAAACCATGATATAACCTTCTCCTTATATCAGCCATGATCTCATGAATACTATCAAACATTTAATTTTCTCCTTATCCCTTCATTATGCGCATATAATCTACTTTCAAAAAGTACTGCTACCATTCATCACACACTTTCAAAACTTAAAGAAAGACAATAGTGTGAAAATCCTTAGATGTCTCCTTATTCCATAGTATCATGAGATTACTTATACAGCATTACACTTGATAAACATGTAATCATTCCACTACCTTCTTAAACCATTGACCAAGCTTCAACAATTCATTCATCTCACATATAATTTGTAGTCTCTTAATCATCATCAACATAAATATTTCCCATACTACCATACTGATTCTCTTCATGAGACTTTCCCTTAGGGAATTGGTTTTCATAATGCCCGTATATTCCACATTTAAAACATTTAACCATTGTGGATGCCGTAGTAATACCATTATCCTTATCCATGGTGTTAACTGAACCTTTTCCTTTGCACTTACTGGCTTTATGTCCTTCTTTTCTACACCCAAAGCATCTTCCAGTTCCTTTGAAACATATTCCTTGATGCCTCTTCCCACATGATTTACATAGGGGAAATTGAACTTTCTTTCCTCCATGATCATCATGAAACTCCATCTTTCTCTTATTTGCCGAGTCAGGAAACTTACCAAATTTGAGTTTATTGATCATATAATGAGATTACTGATTTGGCATAATAATGATTTTTGGACTTCCAAATCCCATTTGAATTGGTTTCTCATGAAGAATATCATTCTTTTGTCCATCATATCCTCCATTATAATGAATCATCTTGCTTCTAGCCATTTTCTAAAACCCAAAAAGAATAGTGTGAGAGGAAAAAATCATAATAAAGGGGGAATAACTTCTATATCTAACATATTATGTTTAATATAATATCGTTACTATAATTCTAGGACTATAACCTATACTTATACTTAACCTTAGGGACATCCCTAAACATACCTTAGAAATATCTCTAGGGATCTCACTAATGTTCTCGCATCCTAGTTTCCAAAGGATGACTAATCCTTTCCTCGGATACCAACTATAGAGGCCTGAATCATGGCGTACATGGACATTACATTACTTTTGCGGAATACTTAATACATATCAAAAATAGACACACAAGTATCGTAATAGTTTAGTGTCTTTAGAAACACGGAATAAAATCTTCTAATCGTGGTGAAATATCTTCAACATCTCCCAATAAAGATCTTCCCCTTTTTTTCTTACCTAAAACCATTCTTTAAATACTGGGGAAAATAAAACATAAAAGGGGTGAGCTCAAATTCCCAGTAAGGGTAAACATAGAGAATATAAATCAATCCATAAACATTTGAATTCAAAAACTTGAACATAAAATCTAAACATCAAAATATTGAGCAAAGATATGAATCTTGAAAGTACGTAAGGCATATATCATAAGGGAACATAAATCATGATAAAATAGCATGGGAATAAAACATGTAATTGTGGAAACCATTAAGCACATGATATGATTTCCATAGTAGCCAAGGCATTGCTGCCAAGACCATCTTAGTGGACAATGTCCCTTTCTGAATCGAGTTCACTCCTCATTCTAGTCTTGTATTACTGTACCGGTTTAACTTGTCGTTCCGGTCATGTCTATCTCATGAGATATAAATCTTTACCCAATGCATTGGAGGGAGATATAGGTCCCACCAATCTCATAACGAAATAATTCTTACTTGTGCCACAAAATAAACATACATAATTCATAATAACCCAATAAATAAAATGAGTTTCATAAACATCATCCCATCATCACATAATCCATATAAATGAAATGGATATCATTTCATAATAAGAAAAGTGAAACCATGTATATCATAGAGACATGATACTTGAAACACACACATATGAAATAATGTCATCTTAGATGAAAAATGGTTTTGATAAAACACTTGAAATGAATTCTTGAGGAAAATATCCTTTCTTCTTCAAAATCATTTTATTTTCACAAAATGACATTCAATTTTAAAATAAAAGGATTTTGTTGGAAATAATCATAAAATCTTGTAGAGGAGGCTTCATGAAAATGAGGCATTATGAAACCATAAAAAATCTGTTCATGCCGTATAAGTTAAAAAAACATTCTTCTCCTACTTTTTCCGGAAAAGTCAAATAGTACCTCGTAAAAGAATGATTCCATAAATACCATGTAGTAAAAGTAAAAAATTGGTAAAAATGACTTTAAACATACATGAAAACACTTTTATAAAACATGGACATTGATGAAAAAAACAACCCCCATTAAATACTTATGAATAATCAATCTCGGATAAAAATGTGATTTGTAAAATTATCCTTTACCTTAGGTCCGATATGCTTCGTACGTATCTGAACCTCCTTTTCTTTGAAGCGCCTCTTTGAGACCTCCTTATATGGCACTAAAATTGGTCTTTTAAGAAGACCATAAGCTCTAGGCTGTTTCTATGGAAGTGGAGAAGAGAATTTGGTAGGGGTTGGCCGATCTTGAAGGCTCAAAGTGGTGTGAGGAAGAGAGGGAGGAGGTGCCCTTTTATAAGGGAGGAGAGGGGCACCTTTGGAAATATAAGAAATATTAGTTTATATTAAATCACAACCCCACATTAAAACTAAAAAAATGACTCATATCCGAATATTAGATGAGATAGGGTTGTAATCTCATCAACCAATAAAATTTATACATGTTAGGAATTTATTTTAAACATTATCAACTTGATTTATCCTTATTTAATCAATTTAATTTTATTTGTTGTAATAACATTCTAAATTTAAAATTATAACAAATAATTACTTATTTGTTGTGAATTGTCCATAATTGGATATGTTATAACATTTTAGACCATATAAATATAAATTTATAATGTTTAAATATTTTTTTGTTTTTTAAACAATTTTATAATATGTTATTTTTATAAAATAACAATAGTGTCAATTTTGAAACTATTCATTTATTTAAATTTAAATAAAATATATACAGAAGGTATGTTAGAACTAAAAGCTTTAATAGATTAATTAAAGGTCATATGTATCTATAAAATTAGTTGTGAAAATTAAATAGTTCATATAATATTTATTTTTTTACTTTTAAAAACCATTTATTTGGTTTATCTCTTATTAAAATAACTACTACATCATTTTTTTATAATTATTTTATATATATATTTGTTGCATAAAAATTAAAAATAAAATCCGATGATGAAGATAAATCTGTTACCTTTCACAATAATACTTTCACTCGAATTTATCATCTTAAAATCACAATATTTAAATTTTTATATTTATTAAATTATGAAGGTGATAACTTTGGCATCATCTAAAATAAAATAATATAAGTGTCATAATCACTTTTATAAGGCTCAAAATGGTCAAATAATAGACCATTGGATGTTTATGGTTTAACATTACATGACCAATATGTTTTGGTCTGGGTTTTGTGCCTTTTAATTTCACTATTAGTTTAATAAAAACTATATTCTTGATTTTTCACTAGATAAACAATTTCTGCATCACTATTGTGTCATAATTAATAATAATTATTTAATCCCTAAAAATTATAAATAAATTCATATGATGTAGATAATTTCATTATCTTTCTTCATACTATTCATGTTATAAGTTTAATGAATTTTATCACTAAATTAAAATTAATATACTTATAAGATTTAAGAGAGTGACATGGTGTCACTTTCTTTGGTTTTAATAATAATTATGTTATTTTCATAGAAACATGACCATCAAATGAATCTAATACTACCCTTAGGTGATATGGGTCAAATTTTAGTCATCCAATAGGATTTTGTAAGGTTTTAGGATAATTTTATAATCTTACATTTACCCTTAATTACCCGATTTACCTTTAACTAGGGTAAATAAAATTTACCGTAGTTACTATTCATGATGGCCAAAAATAAAAAGTAGTATATTAATATAATTTGGACCAACGGATTCCAAATATGGAATCCATTTTTCCAAATTCAGTACACAGATGTTGCATAAATTATATTAAAATTAATCCTGTTATCGAAAGAAAATGGATTTTTGTTTAAAACATTACAAAAGATTGAATTGATTTAACCTACGAATTCAAGGTCAAATCAATGCTAATGACATAAATTATATTAAATGGTAAAAATATATTATATTTATATATTAATACCATTAAATATTATAATTTAACCACATTAATTATTACGATGAAAAAAGTTGTTTTTAGTTAAAATATAGCGTGTTTTTACTATTCATTAAAATATGAAAGTTATCAGAATAACATGAAAATTTTATCCAAGGTAAAATTTTATATCCTTATTCCAAAGAATAATTTTATTTCGTAAAATTGAACTTATAAACATTTCAAAAACGATATTTAAAGTGGGTGTGCCATCAAAAGGCGGCGAAACTGCATTTTTTGAAAAATACTTATTTTACCCGAAAATTTCATTTTGTTCACATAAAATGTTTTAGAAAATTTATAAGATGAATAAGAATGTTATAAAATTAAATATGTGGTAAATTATATTCATAACGGCTATTTCATGATAAGATTATAACCATATATCGTTGTTTAGTGAAACCCGGTATTGCGTACAACACACGCTATCGAGGAAGGTCGCAATTGCGTGTAATGAAAGTCACGTCAGGGTTGCGTGTATTGCAAGACTCCTTTGTTGTTTCGTATAAAAAAATACAACCATATTTCATTTATACATTGAATATATATATATATAATCAATGTTTCTTAGAATAACTTCTATCAAAAGAAATTGAAATTGTGTCTAACACAATCCAATAATTGTGTTGAGTATACTGCAAGATAATATGGTTTTGCATATAGCACAAGATAATATTGGTGTAGAAAAAAAAATGACATCCAATAAATTAAAAACAATACTTATCATAAAATCATGGGGTGTTACAGAGTCCATTCAGTCTGAAAATGATGGTTCCACCTATTAGTGTTCTATGAACATCATATTCATGCTGATCCTATGGACATTGGTGGAATGCAACATAGATGATTTGGTGGTAAAATACCACCATCTTTATAACCATCTCAGTGTTATTGGGAAATTGTTCTGCTTCCTCTGCTCCCACCATCTGAAGATGACCACCTTTAAATATCACTTCAGGGTTTCCTTTGGATAGTTTCTCAGTTTCATCATTAAATATAGAGGCATCAATATCAATCTGGAGAAGATGAGGGCTATCATCCATATGCCTCCCCAGTGCAACATTCGGGAGCTCTGATGCTTTCAAGGCCACTTAGCCTATATTTTCCGATTCATTGCAAATCTGGATGGAATGTGTATGCCCTTTTTCTCATCTCATGAAAAAAGGTGTCGACTACCGGTGGGATGAAGAGTGTTAGACCGCTTTTGAGGTGATCAAGATGTTCCTCTTACAACATCCTGTTTTGATAAAACCAATTTACTTTAATCTGCTTGTCCATTAAGTAACTTCCATGGAACCATCCCTTGGTTCCCATGTTTCCTAGACGAACCATGAGGGATCATTGAATTGTTTACACTATCTTAGCTACATGATCCTCCAAACAAAGACAAGATATTCCCCTATCGAGAAGAGCCTCCTTTCTCTAGTATTTGTAGTCTAGAAGTTGTAACATTACATGAAACACCAAGAGATACATCTAGTGTCTTGTTTGGATCCATTGAAGTACATCCTAAACCACCCCATGTTAACAGGCCATCTAGCTAAGCTGGCAGTGATCCTTGAAAATTTTGACATCGTGTTTATACCCTATAATGTTACCAAAGGATAAGAACTGTAATACTTCATTTCCACCCATATAGACCCCACATAATAGTATCTAGATCAATATTTCATAGATGAGTCAATCCTCTCGGTTGATCATTTCATACCCTGTTGGTAGATGCACTTTGATGGTGCTTCGTTAAGCCCAACAGGCAGAAGACTCAATGATGCCAGACTCAATTGAGTAGGCATGGGTAATGTCTTCACCAAGCCTATACAGGCTGTCCTACAATATTTGTTATTATTTCAGAGGGCTGAACCAACAATGACGCAATGTATCAAGCCCTCTTCATTGGTCTTGAGCTTACCTATGACATTTATGTTCCCCACATGCATGTGAAAGGGGACTCCGAACTAGTCATCAAGAAGATGAATGGTGACTATGTCATCAGGAATCCAAATATCATACCCTTTCTAGAGTTCACTCACCAGTTAATTTCCCAATTACCTTATCTTCCAGATGTTACTCAAGTCCCCCGATAGTAGAATAGATGAGTTGATGCCTTATACATCCTCTCCACATCTCTTGTATAGGTTGACCATAATGACATCAGTATCCCTGTGGTGCACCAAATATTCCTCAGTCCAATCACTCCAAATGATGATGATTACCCAAAAATATTGAATATAAACACCATTTCATCCACAACAGAACCTCCAGGACGCCCTGACGTAGTGGAAGAGACCACTAATCGGATGAATCCTATTTTTGAGTACCTCTATCACGTTAATATCATGGAAGACTATGAAAAATTGTAACAAGTCTATCAGCACGTAGTGATGTTCACCCTCCAGAGTGGTCCATATATTGAGAAAATCCTCTACAGATGTCTATTTTATGGGATTTTCATCTATTTCATTCAATGTGATTTGTGGATCTCATAAGGTATGGCCAAAACACTTTCATTAGATTCTAAAGATGGGAAACTTTTGGCTCACCTTGGTCTATGATAGTATTGAGTTCTCCAATAGGTTCTATGCATTCTAGATCCATGATATTTTTTTTAATCAGCCACTATAGCCTCTAAAAACATCTATGTACTCATATCCCTTTGCAGTCTGAGGACTTGATGTCATGGGAACATATCCACCAGTAAAATTTGGTAAGTACAGATTCATCATAACCGCTACTAATTTTTTTTCCAAGTGGGTAGAGAAAATTATGATCATGTAAGTCAAGGCATGTTATATCGTTTATTTTTTGATCTCCTATATCATCCACTGATTTTGAGTCCTTCATTTTATCCTCATCAATAATGGTACTAACATCCAAGAAGCTAGTTTCAAGAAATTTTACTCTAAGTACAATATCTATTATAATAAATCCTCTCTCTATCATGCACAATTAAATGGATAGATTGTGGCATTCAACAAAACCCTCTCAAAAATCTTTCTGATGATGGTTGGTGAGAACAAGAATATTTGGACAGAGAAAATCCCCAATGCTCTCTAGGATTACCAGACAACAACATGTAATTAAACTGAGGTCAATCCATATTCCCTAGTGTACGGAACATCAGCTGTCCTACCCATGAAGATTTAGCTACATTCACTCCGCACAATAGTCTATGATCATCAGACATATGATAGATTAGAAGAAGTCTTTATAGCAGAACTAGAGGATCTCAATGAGAATAAGCTTTGTGCCTTAGATAATCTATAAAGGCATCAGAACAAGATAGCCATGGCTTTCAATAAGAATGTTACTCTCAATTATTTCCCCAAGGTGACACGGTATGGGCCCTGAGAACAGCAATTAAACCTAGCTGGAAGCCACCAATGTTGTAGCCCAAATGGGACGGACCTTATATCGTTCACAATGTTTACCCCAATGGTGCATACTCCATGGTCACCATTGATGGTGAGGGTGTCACTCCTCCCTCCAATGCAAAATTCCTTAAGTAGAAATTTCCATGAGTGGGCCCTATCATCCTTTATGATGACACAAAATAATTGGAATGAGTTCGGCGGCCTTAAACTAAGATCCCTTTTGTCATGCAAGATAATAAACTGAAAGTAATAATCAACACTCATGGTCCATCCTATACGACCTTAAACTAATATATATCTCCTCGTTATTGTAATAAGTTAAACTATACAGGTACCTCTACCCTTCAGGTGTACCTTTATTTTGATTCTCCATCATTTGTCCCATCATAAAGGACCATCGGTTGGTTCAGATGCTTGGACTTATGGACGACCTTCCATTTTGGGCCAATGTCCCAGAGGTTCAAGAACAACATTTAATTCAAGTCTCACATTTTGAATATTGTCATTGGTTGATTCTCAATTGTTTGTTCCCATTCTAGGTCACATGATATGGATATTTCTTTCTGAACATGGCTAGTTATTATCCTCTATTATTATCTTCATCTCTGTAGTGTCCCAAATATCAGGTGTGGTGAGTCACCTTTTTTTACCACGTTGTCCCATGCATATGGTTAGTGGTTGACCCTCACTTATTTGTTCCCATCTTAGATCACTCGATGTGGATATTGTGATCAAAATATGGTAAACAATTATCCTCCATCAATATTCCAACCCCATTATTCCATGAATATTGTTTTCTTGATTCACCACCCATTTCCATTTCATTAAGTTTAGAATATCATCGACTCCGACGGTGTTATCCCTCTTTGTACCTTTGCATGATAAAAAGATGAACTAGTGTTTTGGGGTCATCTTGGACTCCCCACATTCATCCCCTACCTTTTTCTACCATGTTCTTTAATGATATGATCTTACCTGGTTTCCCACGCCGATCATGGATCATATAGGAATAGGGATTTGGATATGGTTTGTGCCTACATGGAAGTGTCACACTTTTTTTTAGTTTGAATCTATGTCTTTAAGCTAGGATCTGCTTTCCCCTAGTCCAACCATCACTACTAAAAACTATGTGTGTTCTCTTGTAAATTTTTAAGATAGTGTGGGATAATTTGTCCCCATTCATATCAGGTTGATTTACAATGAAACGGAACAAATTTTTCCTTTTGGAATCTTCCCCTTTTGGTCTAACCTCTATGAACATTAATCTAAGACTTTCAACGACATAGTTCTCATGACATTAATCTACATAATAACTACAATTTTTCACGCCTAAGAGCATCCCATTCTTAATGGTATTGTCCGTCTATAAAACCATCCTGATTAAATATGTGTGGCATGATGTTTATTTTCTTGGGATATTTAATAATTCCTAGACTCTTCATCTAAGGTTCATCAGTAACCCATTTCATCATTCTCACCTCTAAAACCTATTCCTCTTTCTGGAACATTTGGTTTGGCACGTGGACTTCATTTTTCGTCATTCAAGTGAGGTTATGTGTGACACCACACATTTTATCTTTAGGGTGTCCATTTCCTCATTGAATGATGATAAAAATATAAGAATTCAAGAACTACATTTGGTTTGATTCATTTACATATGGGATATGTAGTGATGCCTAGAAATTTTCCCTTCGGGCCAAGCCCCCAGTTTATTAACCTTTATAGCACTTTTCCCTAGTTATTATCTAAACTCTATGATATTAAACATAGAACCTACATTCCATACAACATGAACTTTATCTAATATCCCTAATCTTGGAATATTGACCTTAAAACTCTGTAAAAAATCCTGAACATATGAAGTTAAACTTTTCCTTGCACTTTTCTCACTATATGACATTAGAATATTTATCTATCAGCTTTATCTTTGAGTAATTCTATTTAATCACTAGAGAGATCCTTCTTGGAAGTAGTTTTGATCATTATTTATTCCAATACACCCACTATGCATGCTTTCATCACAGTGTCATAATTTCAAGAGTGTTATAATTCATTCGAGAAGCCCATCAGTCAACCCCATGCTTTTCATGCCACATATTCGGATCCTAATCCTCCTTTGCATCTAAAGGGACCCCCAAATGGCATAGATTCTCAGATTTTTGGCTCTCCCATAATTTTGAGAACACATTATAGACGATATTAGTGGACAATTCGAGATAGGCCTCTTGTTTTAGAATGCGGTCAATTGTTGGCCCTCACTTGTTTGTCCCCATTTCAGGATAAAGAGATATGGATACATTGTTTCAAATGTAGTCAGGTGGTATCCTCCATCTTCATGCCACCATTAATCTATTCTATATTTTGGTTATCATGATTCACACCCCTCATTTTCCGTTGTTTGGATCGACCCTAAAACCCTTGGTGTTACCCTGTTTGACCATTAT
Organism: Viscum album; assembly: GCA_963277665.1. Classification (NCBI taxonomy): domain Eukaryota; kingdom Viridiplantae; phylum Streptophyta; class Magnoliopsida; order Santalales; family Viscaceae; genus Viscum; species Viscum album. The sequence continues at coordinate 1,539,419,698 of OY728161.1, read as the reverse complement.
AGCATATTGGGAATGGTATGTTAGCTAATCTTGGAACCTTGTCATAGGTTTTCCCTCTCTCCATCCAAACCAATAATTTTGTGTAGTTATTCAACAATGTTAAACCCGTGAATATTTGATGAATAGATATAACTATCATAGAAAAAGTGTAGGATTATGTGGTCCTTGGTCTCTCACACCGGGTAATACCCATGTGATCATAGGGATCAATCGATAGTTACTTCGAAATAATTATTGAGATACACCAAAAATAATATAATAAGTAATAATAAGAAATAATTATTTCCATGGATGCAGTTTAGGATAAGTAAATAAGGGATAATACATGTTTCATAAGATTGGCCAAAACACAACCCTTATGGATCAACCACTTCAAAAGACTACTCCAATAATTCCACATTATGACATGTGGCCTCCATGATTATCTCTAAATCTTTGATATCCCTTTCTTCATCAGTAGCTGTTGAATGGAGGCCATTGGTTTTGACCTTCATTCACTCTCACTCAGATCGGAGTTCAACCAATTGATGGATCTCTTTTATTTGTTTTTCCTTATAATCCACCAGTTAGGCCTTTAATTGTTCAATGATCTCATATTATCTTGGGATAAAAACATCTCGTTCGTTCTCATTTTCTTCACGGTGTTAGACATCCTTCTCATCACCAAGATGTTTCTAGAAATTTTTTGACTCCTTTAGACACTAGGAAATATCGACGCATTGGACAGTCTCTAGTAACATCTTTTCCATATAATCACATATTTTAATATGAAGATGATGAGAATCCACAGCTCTGGCACATATAAAGTGCAACCTTGTGTGAAGTGGCCCCATTCGACTCATCCATTTTGCATATGATTAACTGAGGAATATTTTTATATACATTAAAGCCATGCTTCATTTTATTCTACTCTCCTTGTCTGCTTTAGAGTCAAATACATCCATATCATTAGGCCTATACTTAGGAAAATAGTCAAGAGTTCAGTGGAAGGGTTCCCTTATAGCATTTATTCTTCTTCAACGACCACACCCTTTCTAGCATGGAGCTCTATCCGGTTAGTATCATCATCAATTATTATAGATTCATTCTCACTGGGTTCCAAATCAGGTACAATGTTTTATGATTCATTCTACATGGACTGGTGCAGTCACTAGTAGAGCTCTCATAGATATCACAGACTCAAAAGTTTATCGAGCCTCTAATCTTGCAATCACTACATTAGGAATTGATATCTTGTTCATCTAAGTTCCCCAATAAAATATGTTAGCCCTAAAATGTAGAAACTTTAATGATCCTAGAAAAATGGTATCTAGTGCTTAGGTAACGGTAGGAGCTACCACCAAAGGTGATCCCTCAACACTTTCTAATTGTAAGATCTTCGATGGATCCTTCTGAATGGTGGGAATAGACTGTGACCCTGAGGTATCCATTTAATCCCATCATGATAGATCTTCTCTAACAACTTCAATTGTGGCTGGTCCATCTACCACTCCAACCATGGTCGGTCCTCTACCATGTTCGTTTCCGAATTTATATTCATGGGGACATCCTTTTACATCCAATGATACATTTCCATCACCTGTAGGGAAAACAAACAGTCTATCATCATCAATGTGTTACAAAATAGGGTAAAATTTCAATGGATTTGAATTATAAAAAGTGAAATACCAGTAGAGATAAGAGTTGAGACTCACCACGAATTGTTTGTGTAGTTCCGAATTAGATCATGTGATCTTGCCACTGTCACGAGGTATTCGTTGGTAGGACCATGTCCCATGATGTCCCTCACATCTAGGTCTCTATCTTCTGACCTCTTCTTCCCCATCTTCATCTTCTTATTCCTATTCTTATTTTTATCCTTATTCTTATTCTTCTTCATCCTCATCATCATCCTTGAATGGCATTTTATCGCATTCTTGCTCCTATATGAGCATTACATTATCTTGGACATGCGATTCTCCATACCATCCCCACTTTGCATGCATAAACATCCATTACTATCAAATACCTATGTGAAAATGATATTTCACCCTATCCTCCAACTAAATACATACCATATCTATCAGTTCACCTCTAGTGTGCACTAGTTTCTTCCATAAGGATTTTAGATATAGATTTTGACATAGCATCCTCCAAGCTGATCATAAAAACGGGGAAATGGAATCATTGGTTAGTTACATAAGGTTTATCATCTTATTTCTAGGATGTTCAATAGTTGGTCCATGAGGTCGACTATGGGAACATCTCTCTTTAGAAGTTGGATGCATGACTGCACATTATTCCGCTCCTACCATTGAGGTTCCAGCTCGTACTGGCCTAGCCGCATGGCTCACCTCCAGTCTCTCTTCCCCAAAATAACTTCTTCTACTCTCTCATTATCTGTCTTCCACATTTTTTACATTGATCTATCAAATTCTTTGCTGAAAAATCACACCTGGATATGCTATTATCTAGTGGTTGACATACTCTATTGATAATATATAATTAACATCAGTAGGGGAAAGGTAACAACTTCACCAAAACCAACATTCATGAACACGAGTCATATTTGGTGAATAATAAATTGATTCCTCTCTTCCTGAGCCCAGGTCAACACTTTATTTGGTATTCACTACATGCACTGAAATTTCCTAGAAAACGTCATCAGAACATAGGGTTTGAAAAAGATTGTCCCATTGATCTCTACTACTCGCACACCACTCCTGATGGTTTTCACATATTCCCTATGCTCCAATGCCCCTCTCCCGTCATCTATAATCATTCCATATTAGGTATAAAATAGATAAATGTATATGTGTCAATGGTTATCGAACTTCAGTTTAATCACATCCTCATAGGGCGTTAATGGATAGGTTCCATCAATATTTTGTAGGGAATGCTACAGACCGTCACCTAGAGGTCGTATGGAATTTAGGAAGTCATACCCACCACAATGATCTACAAACTATCAATGAAGAATATGGAATTATACACATATTATACTAGGTGTAACTCCTGTTGAGATGCGCCCAAAAATAGCATATAACCTATCCTCCACATGCACTCCAAAATAGACCATGTTCTTGACTGCAATGATTCTAGTCATCACCAACATCCCTGGATAGACCCAGATCATCATGTCCCTTACTGGTAGTATCCACATTCCCGTGAATACGGTAAGAAATCAATAATATCATACATTCAGTTCCCGACATTATTTTATGCTGAATCCCATTGATTAGTACTCACCTACCTCTAGGACCTTCCAGTATGATCCTACCTTACACCTCTAGCACATGTCCATGAATTTCTTTCCTCGACATTCCATATTCACTATGTCATCCTACATTATAAACAACATGAAACTTCCATGTTAGGATATTTCATTCAGAATGTATTTGATTTTAATCTTCTCCTTGGCCAGCTCCAACAGATGTCATTTCCGAATAGGGGTGCACATCCTATCCCCCAAAACATTTTCTTTTGATAGGAACTCATCATAATGGTAAACCTTCAGGGGAATTACCCCAATGTAATTGTTTTTTCAAAGGCTGATTCCCACATCCCCATGGTAGAGGTTGAAGGTGTTTATGTAAGGGGACAACTGAATGAACAACTATGGCACCGGGTTTTGCTGATGGTAGAAATTGAAATGTGACGTCCACACAACATCGAACATCATGATAGACCTCAACTTCACCTTGATCTCCTCATATGTCTGGAATACCTAGTACACTCATTTCCATTCATTCATGTAGTTCCCCCTCCCCAGAACTAATGTCACATTCTTTCCATCCTTTAGTCTCATCAGTAAATATTCTTATGAAGGTGGTTTCATAGGGAGGTAGAATTTGTTTCAGGAGCCAGATCACTCAACACAACAGTCCCTATATTTGGATTCAGGACATAAATAGATATTTTCTGTGTTTCTTTAGCATGGTGACCATTTCTCATGACATCGTATAGTGGAAGGATATCCTCGTGTGTCACACATGGACATGACTTGTTAGTCTAGATGCCTGAAATCAACAACTATTGTGGGATACCAAAATTCCATATTAGAATACTGTCACTCAGAATGTATTCCTTTTGAGCATACTTCACCATAATGAAAAGCATCTAATTATCCGACATGACCCTCTCATGTGATGAATCTGAGGATTTGTGATTATCTAGGTCCTCCATGTAGAAAAATAATTTTCCCTCCCATCATCATTATATTCAGCATCCATTTCTATCCGGTCTTAAAATTCACAAGGGATCTTGTTCCAAAGAATGGTGTTTTGGAATGCAAGACAGTCTAGTATGCATTTGATGGGTGTTCTTAGTGAAGAATATGACTTAGTCGAGTGCACACAAGAATTGGTACTGTCCTGAAGGATCCCTTGGTTGCAAACAGGAATCCTAAAAAATCCATTATCTTTTACAAAAAAGGATGATATTTTGTGTGTGAGTGGAAATCCACTATCACACAAGAAAGTCATGGTATGGAGATCCCCCCTTGTATTGATAGGCACATACCTACCCTTTTTCATGGGTTGAATTGGTTTGTGTGCCGAATGAGAATCCTTACATGCACCAAACATCAATAATTATACTCATCAAAGATTCCCTTAGAATCTGACCTTCTAGTCCAATTTTAGATAAAATTTCAATGGGGGAATTTTTTATAGTCGAATTTTGATTAAGGCCAAAAATTGGAATTCGCAAGAAAACACAAGGTACATTTTGGATAAGTGGAAAATCCCATGACACCTAAGGGAGATGAATGAGAGACTTAAGGTCTGAACACAAGATTAAAAACTATTCTCAATATCTTTCAATTCCAATGTGACGTCAGATATATTATTTCGTGTCCGCCTTTCGAAAAATGGCCATGTCACTAGCGCTAATAAAATTTAGCTGATTCACATGAAGAGATAATACACACATGATCATCCATGCCAAATGCAACGTAAAACACCACATGCATGCAAGACACCTCCTGCACTGCCGCTTATTATTCATCTATAAATAGAAAAGTACTCCCTCATTCAGGGGGTACTATTATGGATGATTAAACATTTATCTTGTGTGCGAAAGATGAGCCATTCTGTGACCGTGTGAAATACATGGCATCAAGGTACTAGATGTTGCGTGATAGGTCCCCCATGCGTCCTATTTTAGGTGGTAACACGACGTCTTGATCCTCAAACATTTCCTTTTAATCCAAGGATATTGTGTGAAAAAGTTTATTCTTTCATGCAAGTGGGACCCTATGTCATGCCAATCATGCATGCAAGGTTTCATCATGCGTGCATCCCCTCATCTTGTGTGCAATAATTCAATCATATGTTTAACCCCTCATCTTGAATTCAATACTTAAGTATTGTGTGTTCCCCTACTTATGTTCTCCATGTGACATCCATACCCTAATGCACCATGCCCAAGCCCATTTTATATGAAACACCCCTATATTGCACCCACTTCTCCCATGCCACACTCAATGTTTTTAGGAAGTAATTACAAAGATCTTGGAGGTTTGATTAATGTGGTGTTTCCATGACTTGGGATTCTTCACAAATACATGAAAACATCTATTTCATCATCACATAACCATTCTATTGTGGACCCATAAATGGATTACTCATCAACCTCGTTGATCCATTTAATTACAAGTGCCCTCCCTTAATAGAGCGATAATGTGCCCTGGTTACATAAGATTGAAGGGTCAGGAGAAAATTTTAATCATCTGAGCTACAAGACGTTAAACTGTGAAGCACCAATATTCTCAACACATGTTGTTAATCTATGACCACCACATGAGGGAAAGTTTTGAGATAAACAAGAAGGGTATGGGCACCAATTACCTCTCACTCTCCCACTCCCTCTATGCTTTGACTCCATGTTCACTTCGTGTAGTCTCTATGTAAGACCACCCAAACATGATAGGGTTCCCCATGCACGGTTGTCATATCTTCTTCATATGTCTGGACCCCTACTCGGGCTTCCCTTTTGTTGTAAACCCATATTCCCTATTTGGGATGCTTACCATGCATAAGACCCGACCCAACCGAACATGGTGATCCATGCACGATGTCCATATCCTCCTCATTAATCACGATCCCATCTCAGTCATCCCTCTTGGAGTAAGCCCATATTTCTAGTTGGGATGCTAACCATTCGTAAGCCTCTATATATTCCTCATTGAAAAAGATTTTGGGACATGATATTTTGGTCTTTTATTTCCTCTTGTTTATCACACCGAGTATGACTCATGTGGTCTTAGAGTAAGAATCTGTCATGACATCCTCTTTGGGATACCTTAGTGTGTAAGCCCCATGCCCTTCCTTCCTGAACTATGTGGACTTTAATACCTTCCCTTTTCGAGCAAGGTAAGTATGAATCCTCCATGGGGTTCAATTCTATCACCCATCTGTCCCAACTATCTTCACGTTAGTTCCTTATTGTCATACATGATGTTAAACTATATACTTTAGAACTACATGGGTTTCAATCCCTACATCCTAGACAAGGTATGTATTAGGCCTCCCTATGTTTCAACCCCAAACACTAGTAAACTTCAGTATCCCCTTTGAGGGACCCACATCCTCGGTCTGCACCACTATGGTGTCTCCCAGTCTATGTGTACTTTGAAACATTTTGTTTTCAAGAAAAGTATGTAGGAAGATACCTCAAGGATCAATCCCATTGCCAATCTATCCCAACCCTCTAAATGTCAGTACATTATCTTCCCATATGATGTTAAACTATATACTTTTGAACTAAATCGTTTTTGATCAATATAACATAGAAAACGTATGTCAGAAGCCTCCATAATGGTTGAACCTGAACACTGGTACACATTGGTGTCCCCTTTGAGGGACCCACATTTTCGGTCCACCCCATAGTGGTGTCAGACCAGTTCATGTGAGGCTACCCGAGAATATGCCCCATAATCAACCCATACTCGTCTATCCAATAGTGTCCCTCTTGTGATCAGATGATAACCATGTGTAGGCCCCAACATGTCACTAGGTTACTGTCATTTGTGTACAGCTCAATTTGATGCCCTGTCATTAACAACATGGACATTGATCCGCTATGATGGGGATATGTAGGTAGCCTTTCTGAGGTTTGATCAATGTATCCATTCCATGTCATGGTCTCTCATTTGAGGATTTGTTTTTCAGGAAGACAATGCCATTTCTCGGGAACCTACTGCCTTTGGGTCCCCATAAATATTTTCATTCTCATGAGCCTCTACCTTAGGCAACTTCTTACTCCATACCAGAACTATGTGAAAATATATTTCCTTCTATAGAGATACAAAAGAAACATCCCTAATGTTCAATCCCAACACCACTATCTCAAAATTAGTTACATCCCATTCATTAACACATTCAAGGCTTCCTCCATTATTCATCATGATTATTACCCAGGCCTCCACATATCTGTGAAATCATTCCACCTATATGGACCACTAACCATGCATATTCCATATTCATTTCATCACACATTGTAGTAACTTGGGTAGCTAACTAGGTTTAAGCCCCAGACTACCCATTCGAAATACACTGGGTCTGATCTCTGTCCTCTAAACCAGGTATGTTAAAGCCTCTTTGAGGTATAATCCCAAATAATGGTAAAATATGGTGTCCCATTTGTATGGACCCATCCTTCTCTATTACCTTCCCGTTGTGGCATCAAAATCAGTCTTTAATGTATGATACATTCCATTTTTGGTACATGCTACCCAAGGTCCATGCACATAAGTTGTTATGAGGGATATATTTGGTACAAATTCTAGTTATTCCATCATAGGGATGTACGAATATGATCTATGTTCATTATTGTTCCTAGAAGTTTTATCATTCTCTGCTTGACTTTAAACTCACGGATTACCCCATGTCATATATGGGAAGCTGAAGAAAACCTCAGATACATTCCTCTGGTATATAATTCCCTAAATTCGATATGGGACACCACTAGAATCCATGATTTTGAGAATCCATCTGATGAGGAAAAAATGGTGTACCCTTGTTTCAACGTCTAGACAGGCTAGCGATTCCCCAACCTGACTACTCTCCAGAACGAATGTTGCTTCCTAGATATGACCCCATGGAATGTCCTGCGAGAAGAATTGTAATTAACCAGCATCCCCCAAGATATGGAACTAGGAGGAGTTTCACAAAAAAACATCTTAATAATTAAGGGAGCCCCATAATATGTGACTAATTACAAGAAATAATACTTGGAAGGTGATACCGACATCCCATCATTCCATTTCGATCAATGTGAAAACATCTATGAAAATGTGATGAATGTTGCACACCTTTGGAAAGGGGGGATGTGGTTTAAAAATAGTTGTGTCCCCATAGAATGATGAAAGACCTGGTGAAAGCATCAGAAACACTGACCACGAGAGTCTCACATATATATTCTCTCAGAAGGATAACAACATTAGAAAGGGGAAATGGCTATAAATCATCCAAGACTTTGACATTGAGATTTTCTATACTCTTACGAGGTGGATCATGCTGGATGATTCTCTTAGTAGGATTTCATGTAATTAGTTGTCGAAAAAGTCGTCAGATTAGATGGTCTTGTTGTAGTTTTCCATTGTCAATATGGATTTTTATTAATACTTATAGAAAATAGTTTTTACCCCACCTATTTTATAGTGTTTTAGGGATGATCAGCTTGGGAATATTGATTGTGATACCTTACGTACACATATACCAACTAGACATGTACCTGATTGATATTTGGATGGTGGGGAGAGTGATATCCTTTTAAGAGTATGGTTGATGGTACCTTTGACATTGTAGGAGGCAGTGATATGGGAGTTTCATATATACCCTTTAAAGATACATCCAGTAGTGGAATATATGCACCAAGACCTTTGATATCAATTTTGATGACCAGGAATGAATAATGAAGTTATATTATTTTTCATTTGATGCCTCACTTTTTTGTAGGTGAAGGATGAACACTGGGTTCATGCGGGTTTAGCTCAACCAATTGAGGTGCTAGAGTAATACTCAGATGGGATATACATGGATTTTAGGACAGGTTCACCAAATATTTATAGAGGACATGATTTTATTTGGGTGATAATATACTGGATCACTATGTTGACCAACATCATAGATATTCGATAGTATAGTTTATTAGAGAGCATATGACAAGTCTGTATGAACGAGATTGTATTACTCCATGGAGTTCTCATGATGATATTTTCAGATTGGGATTCTTGATTTATTTCATGATAATTTAGAAGACTTCAGGAGGACATTAGGGCTCATTTACACTTGAGCATAAAATTTTACACTTAGGCTGATGCTTAGATGGATCCAACCTTCTAGTTATTAGAGGATATGTTGCAGTATTTAATGTTGCACTTGGATGTACTTTGAAAGACCATCTACCCTTGGTGGAGTTTGTGTACCAAAATATCTACCATTTCACTATATGTATAGAACCACTCAAGTTTTTGTATGGGTGACCATATAGGTCACCACTTTGATGGAATGATCCAGATGAATCATCACTCATGGGATCGTAGTTCATATGATCTAGTGCTAAAAAGGTGTAGATCATACAAGTTCGTATGATGACTACACTGATCCATCATATGTATTATGTGAACCAATGATGGAGACCTCTAGACATTGAGAATGGAGACCATGTGTCCCTGAGGGTCTCACCGTGATGTACATTGTGAAGATTTGGATGAGGTGGTATGTTTTCTATGAGAATCATTGGCCCCTTCTATATACTATATATATTTAGAGAGGTGGAATACCTCTTATCTCTAGAACCACAGACAGACCGAGTACATAATATCTTCTACATGTCATAGCTGAGTTGGAAATTTCATGACCCATTTCATATCATCAACTTGGGAGAGCTGGGAATTGATGATTTAGCCACCATTGTATAGTACGCACTAGAGATCGAGGTTTGGTATTGTAGGATCTTTTATGGGTGATTTATTAATATAGTGTGGGTCTCGTGGAAACAAGGGAATCATCAGGAGTGAACCTGGGAGTAGGAGACCAAGAACCGAGCGTAGTTTCATAATCATTTGAAGTTGGTTTTTCTATTTTTGAGATCAAATGTCATAAGGTGGGGAGAATTTAATTACATATATTTTTGATATATTATATTTAGATATTGTATGGATTATTTTGTAGACTAGGAATTGAGATAGAGTGTGATTCTGAGTCCCATTGTGCGCAAAATAAATGTTCAAAATATATTAAATATGTTTAATAGAACGTGGACAATGTTTTCTTAAAATGGTGCAATGACTCTCATAGGAGGTCCTTGATCAGAAATAAGATTACACCATTGAGTTCAGGATGTTGTTTTTACCCTAGGTGTGACATAACATTTTTTGGTGTGGGGAAGATCTAAAAAATATATGTCGGTGCATAATTAATATAATAAACTATAGATTTTAGTAATTTTATATTATTTTGTTTGATGTATTGATTTCGTTATGAAAAAACCATTATAGGATTAGGAATTGGGTTATCCACAAAACAATGGAGACCTTTAGGAAACTAGAGGACATTGTTCTTAGAAATCAACATTGGATCAAGACCAAATTGTGCATCATTGCACCAATGAAATTTTTGGATCTCATCAATGATTAAAATACAACAGTTATTCCTAAATGTTCAATCCAAACACTACGAAGGATAATTGATCTTATGTTTTCCATCAGGTTGTTTAATCTTAGATGTATATGGATCAATTCCACAAATATAATTGATATGCTTAGCAAGGGTAGGATTAATTTTTATGGAATTATTAGGTTTTGGTCATTTAGATTCATTCATCTTAATTTATCTCCTACCATGATTGTGAATTGAGTCTGAAAAAATGACTGATGAGGTTCATTCCCCACATCTTGTGGTGTATGATTTTCTGCCACCATTATTTTCATGTTCATTGCAAACATTTACATTGTCCCATAGATTGATGAATACAGTATTTGATTATTTTGGGACTATTATTTTGTGTAACAGATCGATATTGTGGGATAAGATCATAATTGATATTGTTATTAAGGTGAAATAATATTGGATGCTAATCTAAGGTGGATCAATTGGATATCTGGGTTTTATTATTCTTGCATTCGGTTAATGGGGACATATAGATCAATAGATAGATTTCAATTCATTTCGATGCCCTGCATTCTATATGATGGTGATTGAAATCTTCAGTTGACCCTAGATCTATAGGTTCCATGATGGGTGATGGCTCCTGTGACCTGGAGGAAGAAGGAGAGGAACAATTGAAGGATCTAGAAAATAATGGTCTTTAATGTTTGTACTTCATGATTGCACATTGCATGGGGCCCTCTTTGTGGTGGCTTGGGTTTCAGGATGATGTTAAGAATCACACGACATGTGAACCCTATTGCATGACATGTGACCCCACCATGATTTAAAAATGTGAACTTTAGGATGTACATAGATATATCAAAAAGTATTTGGCCATTGTCATTATAGTACCTAGACATGGAAACAAACATTTATACATTAGCAGGTACATGGACAAGGCCAGCGGTACACAGACATGGCCAATGGCACACAATAAGGATCCAGGTGATCTCCACATGTTTTTAACTATTCCAACATATATTGTGTTTAGATATTTTTAGGTTATGTGAGGATTTACCACACATGAAGATATAGGGATATATGGATGCACTATGTACCACTAGTACACACTCTTTTCCCCCATTAAGAGTTTTTATAGCTCTTATTATCCTTAATCTTGACCATTATGGGTTTAATGGGTTCCCATGGACCATTCCCCTAATGGTAAAGTGAATCATTATATCCATGTCATAGGATTGTTCTTTCCTGTTGTGTTTGAGTCTCAGAATGATTTTTTAGTGTCCCTCCATGGGACTTGAGTGTGATTCTATATCATATATATAACCTTGGTGTGGTTTGTGAAATCGGGTTGGCTTCCTTGATTTGGGAAGTGTTCTTTTATAATGAAGTCCTTATTGGTAGGGTTCTTGGAATCGTTGGAATACAATCCCCCATACAGTGAGTTGATCTAATTTAGGTTTTTGGTGTCCCCTAGTTTTTCTAAGAATGAACTTCTATTTCACTATTAGGGTCCTATTATACTAGAGAACTTTATTGGGATGAGAACATTGATCTAGACATTTTCAATGAGGGCCTCCAGTGATATCATGTCCCGTGGAGTAAATTCAACCTGAATAGGAATTGCATTGAGAAAATCATGTGTCTAGTAGTTGGTTATGGGGACCTAGTGGTGCGGTGTCTTTCTTGAGTATATCATAGAGTTTATATTATACATTGATTTTTAATATCTATATATTTAGAATATTATGCTTGGTTATTTTAGTTTAGTATGTTTGGAATGCCCATCTAGGTATTTTTTTCACCCACCAATTCATGGGATATCCCTGTGAGAGTCATGTCTTATGTAGATGACAGCCTTTTTTCTGTGTCCATGGAGGATACCGAGCTGATGGAGCATAGATTGAGCTTTTAATACTATGTTTTCTATTTGGATATTGCATTTGACCATAGTTATCTCCCTTGTATTATGTTGTGATCTTTATAGTTTTGGTTTGGGATTTTATTTGGCATATTTTTTCTATTTTAGTAATTTTCTTTATCCTTGATTTATAGAATTCTAGATGTATTCATGTGTTTGATAATTTTTTTAAATATTTAAATATTGTTTGCGCTTTGATATGAGTGTATGGGTATAAGTAGATTAGAAAAATGCTTCCCATTTGTCTGATATTCCAACTCAATTCTAGTCAGCATCCCCTGGCCTATAAGAGGTGGGATTGGGGTAGTCACGAATTGTACCTTACTGGTTCAAGTCACGACATTATGTGTGATTGAGTGGGAGGAAGAAAAATTAGTAGGGGTAGTAAAGGATGAAAGGGTATATATATAATAAAATTAGGGTTTAATTTTATCTATTTTCTCAAAAAAAACTACACATATTTAGATTTGAAAAATTTTATATTTTGCATTTTTAATAATCCACCACTAAATATATAAAATTAGAGGTGCCCCACGAACAACAAATAAGAAATATTCTATACATATTTAAACAACATGATTTAAATTTAGTCTTGGTTTGGAAGAAATACCATAAATAACCCTATATAATATATTTTTTTATTAGTTTTTATTGATATGATTAATATTGTCACATCCATGTATTTATTTTCAGAAATTTTCCTTTTTATTACTGCTCTATAATTTTTCCACATGTTCCTATTTGAGTTTTGGTGACAAATGAAAATATTTGGGTTTCCAAACATAGGTTCACAGTTAGTGGGAACCATGCACCCATCCCATATAACCCAAAAGTCATTGTCAGAACCTAATATACAACCACCACACAGTCATGCACCCTTGCCAAGAACCATGCGACTGGATAGAGCATTTATCACGATTTATTAAATCATGCAGACTAACAATGTACATTGTCTGGATCATTGAAAAATATATTTTTACCATTTCCCTTTTTGGATTTTACCCCATTTTCCCCCCATTCATCCCCAATTGGAATTTTCATCCATATGAGCTTCCATGGATCCCTCAAGCTCCCTTAGACACACATTTTTAACTGTATTTTGTGGAGAAACATCAAGACTATTTAATTAAGTATATTTATCATTTATTTCTTCCATATTTTTAGGATTTTCCCCCTTTTCTTGGGATCCATTATTTTAATAGCTATGATTTAATTTTTAGGTTTTAATCTTGAGTTATTCGGGTTCTTTCTTCATGATTTTCATTTGTTTTTCATTGCTTGTGGTTCTGTTGAGGTGTGGTTGGAGATTCACACCAATTTATCGGGATTTTGGCACAAAATGTAGGTTTTTCCTGGTAAAAAATAATATTTAGTGAACTTATTATTCTTCATTGAGTAATTTAGCATGTTAATTTATTATTATGAGTGGTGAAAAGGTGGATTTTGATACACTCAAATATGAATTTGATTTTGAAGCTGCGTTTCTATGTGGAATTCTCTGTGTTTCATGTGTAACACCTTTTTGGGTCAATTTGTAGTGTTTTATAAATTATGAAATTGGTTTATTAAATTATTAATGGGATTTTAATCAATTTATGGTGTGTAATTGGGGTGTGGTTGGTTTTAAAAGGAGTATTTTGAGTGCATTTTTGGCATAAAATCATTGTAGTGCTTCTTAAAATTGTTTTATTAATTGATTTATAGATTTATTAAATTACTAAAGAGTTGAGAAACATATTTGGAAATGGATTTGGTATGTATATGATTTTAAAATTGAATTTGGGTGTGGATGTGGTGTCATTTTATGTTTAATGTCTTGTTTGGTTGAGGAAATGCACATGTTGTATTACATGACATATGAAACCTAAATGATCAAAAAAGGGAAGCATGAGTATCTGGGTTGGTAGACTAGGAGTAGTATGCTAGTGATTCGAATATGCTACAACATGGATTTACATATAGGTATTGATGATCAAAACACCAACTAAACATGGATGATGATTTTAAACCGCTAGAATTTTATATGTTTCTCCTCTATTGTGGATCATGTATGATAAATCTATTGGTCATGGTTTTTATTCCAAATTTCACAGAGATATGAGGTTCCTAGTGTCCCATTGATTTACAGTACCTAGGGGTAATTCCCATTACTAATGGTCATTGGATATATCACACTTACCATCATCATATGGTATGTTTTGTTGGTAATTTCAGAATAAAGTGTGTTTTATTTAAATTTTTGTTCATTAAAGTTGTTTCTCATTTACTGTTTCTTTAATAAAATTGTTTACTAGAATTTCCTTTTTATAAAATCTGTCATGCTTTTCGTCTTATAATGTTTATATCATATAATCTTGTATTTGGTGGAATCCTATTGGGGTTAGGATCATACCTGACATACACCATTGTGTTTAAGTATTCTTGGTTGTGTTTGACATAGGTAAGGGAAAGGATTTTGGAGATAGTGGATTGGGTTTCCATATGTTAGTTTTGGTGAGGTGGGGTGGAGATGGATTGAGGTTGGTGCCCCTTTCCATGTGGTGGGTTTTTGGGTTCCATTTGGTTCCTCTTTGTTGTATCCTTATTTTTTTTACATTAACCTTGTTACTCAATTCTGAAAATAGTTTAAGGTTTTTTTTATTAAAATTTCGAAGTTTTTATTCATTATTTTTGGTTGTTTCATGCATATAATTTTGATTAAATTATTCCCACTATTTATTTATGACATGTGGGAAATTATGTCAGCCTGTGGGGATAGGGAATGCTCAGTTGGCCATTCCCTGGTCTAGATTAGGAACCGGTTTTGATGACGACTTGGCTTGGTTCGGGAAATTTTTTTTTCCTAGGTGGTCTACCCATTTGGGTTAATTTATTTGGGATGTTTTTTGATATAAAAGAGAAATGAATATTCGGTCTTGGAGGTCTGATTTAGAGTAAGGTGACTGGCTAACACACCTCATTGCAGACCTCAAGTCACCATGGGATATTGGAATTTTTGTTTCACTTATCTTCTAGGTGGGATGTGTAGGCTAGAGACTGCACATGGACATTAGGTGGGGGTGATGTGTTTTGGTAATTTCGTTGTTATGATATGTTTTATTTATTTATATTTTATGTTATTGGTGAATTTGTTTTTCACAAATATGGTAATAAGGTATTATCGTGTGAATGTTGCTTTCTATTGCAACATGCCTCCCCAAAGAGCTCCCTTGAAACCTCAGGAGGATGCTGGATAGAGTTCCCCCACACCACTTGATTAGATTTGGGATTATTCTATGGTCCAATCTGTTCAGGCCCTAGGATAGAGAGAAGGTCCTTCTCTTGATCTAGTTAGGGAAGGATAATTTTTTCCTAGCAAGGAAAATCCCAATACTTTCTCAAGAACAATCCTCCTAATTTTGAAGGTATCACGGAGCCCTAAGAAGTAGTGGAGTGCATTGAGAAGACAGAATACATGATTGAAATTATTGATACTCTAGAGGAATTCGGAGTAAAATATGCCTAGTTCATTCTATAGGGTACCAATATAATGTGGGGGGAATCAGTACTACATTATTGGAATTTTGTGATGATGGACAAGAAGAACATCACTGATATCTTCAAAGACATTTATTTTCTAATGGTCTTCACATATTCTAGATCTTGAGAGTTTTTGGATATTTTTCAGTGGGACCAGTCAATGATGGTGAATGAAAATAGCTTTATTGAGATTTTAATGCCCCGACCCCAGTTACCCAAAGTTGGGGAATTATTACATAACATTGGCATGATTACAGAAGATCAAGTCTCGAAAGACTGGTTAGTTTAGTAGCCTTTAAAAAAGTAGATACATTCATAAAGTTTAAATTACATCATAAAATGAAAACTACAACAACATAGTCTCCATGGTACACACTCATATCCCCTCATAATATCCCTGCAGATCATTCATAAAATAATTATTCAGATATTGGGAAAAATAAAACATTTAAAGGGGTGAGATCAAATTCCTAGTAAGGATAACAATATAGCGGAAACATTCTTAAATAATCATAAACATTAAGGGAAATGTATAACTAAAACAAAAGCATTTTAAACATGAACTTCAGCATAATATGAAAAAAATAAAATGAAATAATTCCATTTAATTATTCACATGGATATTCTTTTAGTCGAATAATCACATGAAATATCAATAACCATTTTCATAATGATGGAATGCATAATGAAAGACTATCATAACCACAGAGTCATGGAATTTTGCCAAGACTACAAATAATAATTTTTCAAGGCCTTGTTCCAAGACAATAGTTTGTCTCATGAGACCTACCGATGCAATTGTTTTAGAAGATACTTACATTTAAAATTGCTCAAATATACTCCAGTGTATTTCTGAAAACATTATGCATGCTTCTAAAAAAATTAACTAATTTTGAGACTGTTTGACAAATTACAGCCTATGATGGGTCCACGCCCAAACCCATTCCTGTCTACCACACTCGAGAGTCAGGTTTTCTAAATTTTTAAGCTTGCGTTAAATACATATACATATTCACTGGATTTTATTATATTTGAGAGAAATATCTCTCTCTTCTTTTGAAATCATTTAAAAATCACATAATTATAAAAGAAAACCTTTATTTTGAAAATATTATTATAAGCGTGTAGGAGAAGCTTCAACGGTGTAATAACAGTGGAGAATAACCGCACCTTCCATATAAGTTAAAAAACACTCTTACCTTGGTTTTTCCAAAAATGTCAAAAAGTAACTTGTTTGATAAATGAAAAAAAGAATCCTTTCAAAAATGTATAAGGTAAAATAAGGATATAAATGAATTTAACCCATTATTTATTAAATAGTAAAAAAATTTTGAAAGGCATTTTTAAGAAACATGGATGTAGATGATAAAGATGTCCCAGTAGATAATTATGAATAAACAACCTCGGATAATAAAGAGATTGTGAAATTAACCCTTACCAATTTGGTAACATACGAAACATACACCCCATGAAAGAGGTATCATAAAATAAAAATCTAAATACACATAAATTAAATTGTATTACACAATGAATACAATTATGGGCAGTACATACACCACACAAAAGGTAATAGTGGCAATATTGCATGAATCTCACTGGAATAAGGAGTGAGATGAAAACCCCTTACCTTTTACTTTTACTTAGTCAATGTTATGTTAAAATCTTGTATAATAGTTGAAACATTTTTATTAAATTATAAAATAACCATGTACATAATTATTATATTATATATGATCTTCTAATAATGCTTTGCTAATAATATTTTAGTATTATTGTCGTTTTGGGTGCTAACTTACTTGTTTTCTTTTATATGTTTTTTTACATAAGACATGTTTTTTATGGATAGGTTGTATCATATTAATATCAATAATGATATCAAGTTATTAAAAATTATTTTTAATCATCAAATGAGAATTATTCTTGAATAGATATTTTGGGTAATGAATCTCATCGCGTTCGTGGAGACGGTAGTCCGTACGCACGCACGAGCGACGATATCATTCTTTTGATATTAAAATAATATATAATTGGATGGTGAATTATATATAAAGAATCATTATCATGTTATATTTATTATTTACATCAATTACAAATCATTATCATACCCATCCAAATAATAATGTTTTTGAATAATAATTACACCACGACGTGGAGACGGTAAGCCATACGTACGCACGTATGGTGACATGTCATTCAAAGGATGGATAGAATAATAAATATGGTTTTACCATATTTATAATAACATCACAGTATATAGAAGACACATAGGTTATTATTTTTCAAAAGAAATTACAAATAAAGAATAAGTTGAAGAAGAAATGAACTTGAAAAAGGGTGGTGAAAACATTACCTCTTCTTCGAGTTGTTCCTTTTGATATGATCAAAAGGGCTCCATAAGATGGCTTTTTGAACAATATAAGGCCTCTAGGTTGTATTGAGGTAAGTTGGTAGAATATTTGGGTAGGTTTTGGACAATCCAAAAGGCTTTGATGTTGTGAATAATTGGTTAGAAGTGGTGTCCTTTTATAAGGGGGAGGAGGGGATCTTTAGAAAAAACATATATTATTATTTTATAATAAATTCATATTCGGTTTCTAATGGCCTCAAAGTAGATAATTAAATTTCTAAGGTGGGTATAGGTCGAAATCCTTTCAAGAAATATATTTTATACATGTTTGGTTTGTTATATTAACCTTATCGTTTTTGTTTTAACTCGTACTTAATTAGATTGACATTAACCATGTCACTTTGTATTTTTATATTATATAGTTAACAAACATACTATATACATCCAAGAGACCCACCAAGTGGTCCCTTAATTATACAACAATTATTATATATGTCATTTGGAAGAAAATTAGGTTTTTAGGAATAGAATATGAATTAATAATAAAATATTTGTTTTAAAAACTCTTTTATGTCAATTTTGACACTATTGGGTATTTTGTTTTTCATAAATTCATCACAGTATTATTACTTAGAAAAAAAATCATATAACCAGTCCTAATATGTAATATTATCCTAGAAAATTAGTGTAATTCATAAAAAGTTTCAAATTACATTTATTTTGATATTTATAATATCAATTATTCTAATATTTCATTAATTAGGTAATTACTGCATCACCATTGTGTCATAAATAAATTAAATTATTTAATGTCTAAAAATTACAAATAAAATACCATTATGTAAGAAATATTTTTAGATTTCTAATGAATATTTATAATCGATATTATATTATGTATAACCCTATATTAAAAATGATTTTGTAATTAAACACCGATTTTATCTCTATTAACTCTTCTTTGAATTAAATAATAATAAATGTTTTAATCTAATCCAAGTGGACCTAAATGATAATATTTTATTCCTAAGGTTTTTTTGGGCGAGATACACTTGTACAATAGAATTAGGACATGTGTTAGGGTAATATTAATATCATTTTTACCCTTAATTACAATATTTAATTTTAACCGTGGTAAACAAAAGTAAAAACTTACTATTCACCAAAATTTATTTTTATCTTATTGAACAACATTTTACTCCTTGATATTGACCATGTCTCTCGGATTTTTAAAATTCCACTCATAGAAGAGCTAAAATTATGTCTTATGTGAATTTGAAAATTTCCTAAGAGGTGGGTAAAAGACGGTGAAAGTTCAAAAAAAAATTATATATCTAAAATTATTCTAAACTAACTCCAATAAATTAAATTTATCATATATAAGTATTATGTATATATTTTGACCTTAATTATATATAAATAAAATAAATAATTATTTAAATAAAATTTCAGTTTTAAACTGTAACTCAGTGCTTTTCACTATTCATCAAAAATTGAAAGTTTTCAGAAAGATACCAAAATTTCACCAGAGGATAATTTCAATATTCTGAATCCAAAAATGGAGTCCATTTTTAATGATAAAAAGAATAAAATTCTAAAAAGTGGGTATTACGATTCATAACGGCTAGTTTGATTGGTTGTGGTGTCTTAAAATCTCGAAATTGTGTACAATGCAAGCTATTGCATTATTCAAGGGTAAACGTACCGTGGAAGTGTGGGGTGTTACAGTCTCCCCTCTTTCAAATAATTTCGTCCCAAAAATTTCTAGAATATTATTGTTTAAAATGGCTCGAGTGGTTCTTCAACATATATTCCTCGGGTTCCCACGTTGCCTCCTCCATGTTATGGTTTCTCTATAAAACTTTTACCAGATGAGTCATCCAGTTTCTCAGAACTAGTTCTCTTGTATAAAGAATCTTGATGGGCTCTTCACAATAAGACAGATCAGGTTCCAGTTCTAATTCCTCATAGGTGAGTACATGCATTGGGTTAGGCATGTATTTTGTCTACAATGATACATGGAACACATCGTGAACTTTGGAGAGATTTAGCGGCATTGCCAAATGTTATGCTACAACCCCATTTCATTATAGAATCTCAAAAGTTCTGATGTACCTGGGACTCAATTTATCTTTCTTACCGAAACGTATAACTCCCTTCGATGGAGATACCTTCAAGAAAACATGATCTCCTACATGAAATTTCAAATCATTCCTTCTATTATCGGAATATCTCTTCTACCTACTTTTAGCTTCTTTGATGCGGTTTTAAATTATCTTCACCTTTTCCATCATTTCCTTGACCAATTCTGGGCCTATGAGTTTCCTTTCACAAACGTCATCCCAACAGGTTGGTGTGCGAAATCTCTTTCCGTATAACGCTTCATATGGTTCCATCTGAATACTTGAATGAAAGCTAATATTATAGGAAAATTTCACCAGAGGTAAATATTGATCCCACATACCCATAAAGTCAAGTGAGCATGATCTCAACTTGTCTTCTAAGGTTGTAATAGTCTATTCTGATTGTCCTTCTATTTGAGGGTGGTAGGAAGGGCTCAAAAGATGTTCTGTATCCAAGGCCTTCTGAAGACTCTTCCAAAATCATGATGTAAAACAAGGATCACGATCAGAAACAATCGATAGGAGTACTCCATGATGTCTCAAAAATTCATTAATATATATCCTTGTTGGACATTCAAGTGGTAAATCTTCCCTTATACCATGAAAATGTGATGACTTGGTAAGACGATCAACAATGGCCCATATTGAATCATTCCTTCATGGAGTCTTTAATAGTCCCATGACAAGGTTTATCGTTATATTATCCCATTTTCACTCAGGTATGGGAAGAGGTTGCATGACTCCTCCAGGATATTGCCTTCTGGCTTTCACTTGTTGAAAAACCATACATCTTGACATTAAATCAGCAATCTCCCTCTTATTGTTTTCCCACCAAAAATGTTCCTTCAAATCTCTATACACTCTGGTGCTCTCAGGGTGTGTAGAGAAGTTGGAACTATGAGAATCATATAATAATTCCCTTTTTAGATCTGTTATATCAGGAACACAAAGTCTCTTCCCAAATTTCATAATTCCTTCTTCATACACAAAGTCTATAAATCTCCCATCATTCACAGATTTAATCTTCTTTTGAAATTATTCATCACTGGTCTGAGAACTCTTTATATTTCCTAGAAAAGATGGTTTAGAAACCATTTGAAAAAGCATTGATGTTTCACCTTCCATGGTTATTCCCATTTCCATCTTCACTGGATCCATGAAAATTGGATCCCTTTCAATTATCATATTGTTCAAAACACCATGATCTTTTATGCTCAAAGCATCTACCACCTTGTTTTCCTTCCCCGGGTGTTAGTGTATCGTGCAATCATAATACTTGAGTTATTCTAGCCATCTCCTTTTCCTCATGTTGAGTTCTTTTTTTGAGAAAATATACTTCAAACTTTTGTGATCAGTATAAATCTCCAATTTTTCACCATAGAGGTAGTGTCTCCATATCTTCAAAGAAAATATCACAGCTCATAACTCAAGATCATGAGTAGGATAGTTTTTCTATTGAATTTTCAACTGTCGTGACGCATAGGCAATAACCCTATCATTCTGCATAAGGATACAACCAAGTCCTTTCTTAGATGCATCACTATAAATAAAGAACCCTTTATTCCCCGATGGTAGAGTCATTTTATGAGCATTGACTAATCTTCTCTTCAGTTCATCAAAACACTCTTCACACTTTTTTTTCCAAACAAATTGAACCCCTTTACGTGTGATCTTTGTTAATGGGATAGCCAACCATGCAAAATTCTGGACAAAACGTCGATAAAAACCTGCTAAACCAACAAAACTACATACCTCATTTATACTCGTTGGTGCAGGCCATTCTTGGATTGCCTTGGTCTTAGAAGGATCAATATAGATTCCATTCTTAGGGACAATATGGCCAAGAAAACAAATTTCTTGAATCCAAAATTCACACTTTCTAAACTTCTCATATAATTCATGTCTTCTCAGAGTCTTCAAGATAATGCCCAAGTGATTTTCATGATCTTCGTAGCTTTTGGAGTATACCAAGATATCATCAATAAATACCACCAAAAATTCATCGAGATATTCCTTGATAAATATATTCATTAGATCCATGAATATAGAGGGTGCATTAGTCAACCCAAAAGGCATTACTATAAACTCATAATGCCCATACCTGGTTCGAAATTTTGTCTTCAGAATGTCTTACTTCTTCACACATAACTGATGACATCCAGATCAAAGGTATATATTTGAAATGTATTGAGCTCAATGCAGTTGGTCAAATAAATCATCACTTCAAGGTAGGGGATACTTGTTCTTTATTGTTATAGCATTGATCTCCCTGTAGTCGATACAAAACCTTATAGATCCATCTTTGTTCATAACAAAAAGGACAGGGGTTCCCCATGGAGAAACACTATGTAAAGACACATAAAATTCAAAGAATTTTTTTTTCTTAAATTCTTTTGTATTTTAAGAGTACATTGTTTCTGACAGCACCTGATTCTGAGTCCCGGTGTGCCCAGAATATTTGTATGATGTTTAGCTCAGGTACGTTCTGTGAACGAATGAACGAGTTTTCTATCTTTCTAATCAGTGCTAGGAAATGAAATCTGAGGGAACCGATGAAACCACAACATTGGTAATTTCTTAAGAGGACCTTTATCAAAGATGTGTTTGCTCGGAAGGATTTGTTAAAATTTTTGGATTAATAAAGAATTGAATAAAAATTGTGGAACAATCTTTATTGTTAATCCAAGTGGTTATATCCAACATGGGGTATTTGGGGTGGGACCCACATGCCCCTAACTATCCATGTGAGGATATTGGTGATGTGGGGCCCACACGATCCCCAGCCCTTCACATTCCTTAAAACTCCTCTAACACCCTCCTAAAATATGTAACTCATCTTAACTTGTTAAACTTCCCCTTTAAGTGGATGACCCTTCCCCTTCCCACTCTCTCAATTTAATACTTACCAACACACATTTAATTAATTAATTGAACCTCATAAATTAATTGAATTAAGTGTTTGATTTTCAAAATATGAAATTCAAGGCATGAGTAAATAATATAAGGAAGAGCCTTATTTTATTTTGGTTGGCAATTGTGGTGTTATGAGAAAGGGAAGAGAGCTCTTGAGTTTGGGAAGATCAGTTCATCTTCTTGTCGAAGAAAGCCAACACTCCAGCGAATAACATCACCTCGGCGGCTCAGTTTCTCCATCATCTTCTTCCTCCATGATAAGGGAGGAGACACCGACGATGACGGAAATGACGCCATAATTCGCAGCACTTGAAAACCACGAACTTCCTTCGAGGTAGGGGTTCAGTTCAATTTTAATGAATTAAAATTGATCTTGTTTTATCATTGAGAATCTAGTTTACTTTGGCCACTTGTTATCGAAATAACGGGAGCAGATCAGACCACACAATCATGGTCAAATCTCCTCCCCTCTTTCTTGTTGATCAACGTTGACGTTTGAGGCGAAGGCGACGCGGTGCCGTTGCACCGCACTAGAACGAAGAGGACCATGGCCTGAGCGGGCCGCGGTGGGGGTGTACAGAGCCATCGCACCATGCCAGTGAGGCCAATGGGACCGCAGATAGAGTGGGACGCGGCGGAGGGGCGTGGCACTATGGTGCCGCAACGAAGAAGCCAAGGGAGGACATGGCCGGACCAGGCTGCGGCAGAGGGGTGCGGCGTCGTCGCATCGTGCTGGTCGAGGAAGAGCTGCGGCCTTAGGACGTGGTGCTCCAGCAAGGGGCGGCTGTCCAAGCCAGCCTCCGTTGCTCTTGGAGGTGGGACACCCGCAGGTCCCGTGGCGGCTCACTACTGGCCGACCATTATAGACGGCCGTTACCCGAAGTAGGGGGGTGTGTAACCCCCCCTTTGACCTGCCTAGGGTGGACCCCACAGGGGGGTTCCGTTTCCGAAACAAAGGGGGATGTGCCCCCATATTACCCCGCTTGGCCAACAGCCGAGCCAGTGCCGGCTTCCGAGTCGGGCTGCCCGCGCTGGGCCGGCCGCCAGTGCCGGGCGGGGCCGCCAGTGCTGGGCCGGGCCAAGCCAGTAGGGTCGGGCCATGCCCAATCGGGCCGGACCTAGTCCCGAGTCAGGTCGACCCGGTTCGGGCAAACCCAGGGGGTATTGGGCTAGGTCGGACTGGGCCCAAAAACCCTATTTTCGGACCAGGTTCATTCAAACACACATATCTTTGGCTACAAACCTCCGACCGATGCACCGTCTATTGCGTAGAGATCCTTGGAACAAGACAGTCGTTTCAGTATATTACACGTGAAGTTTCCGTGATGTTTGGGTATGGCCGAGTAGGTTTGAACCCAAAACCAACCGGGCCCTTGGAGCGGAAACGCTTATAACTTAACGACCGGACATCCGAAAGACGTGTCGTCAATTATGTTGAATTCCTCTTAGTGAGACGGTTCATTTGTCTTACTAATATCAAGGTTTGGATGCAGCTGGAGTACGGTCAGGTTGGTTTAGCTTAAAACCCAATCGGGCCCCTCAGACGGAAAAACAAATAACTCTCAGACCAGGAGTTTGATTGACGCGTCGTCTATCGCTTTGAGTTCCTATAGAAGAGATGAAACTTTGTGATACATCAACTCTAGACATCGTGACAGTTGATGTATTGACCCCCTTGGCTCGTGGAGCAGACCCTCCTGGGATCGAGCTTGCTGTGTGTGGGAACCCTAGAGATGGCTACGACTGCGACGATGAGGATGACTGTACTTGGATCCTCTGTGGGTTCGGTATCGAGGATGACTATACATGGATCCTATGTGGGTTTGGCAGCGAGGAAGACTATAATAGGATCCTCCATGGGTTTGGCCATGATGGTTACTGTACTTGGAATCTACGTGGGTTCGACATCGACAACTTCTGTACTTGGATCCTACGTGGGTTCAACAGTGATGGTTACTGTACTTGGATCCTACATGGGTTTGGCATCTAAAACTTCTGTACTTGGATCCTACGTGGGTTCGGCAGAAGATATGATTCAAAGGCTACATGTAATCATCTCCACCCCTCTTTGAAAGAAGTAAAAATGTGTGAGCTGAGTATTGAATTTCCATCATTATCTTCGATATGATTGTCTTGCTTTCCATTGTGGTTTGAGTTTTTCTTTCCTGCGTGGACTGGGTTGTACTAGGGATCATGAGTTGGAGTCGAACTGGAATTGATGACTTAGGTATATGTATGAGCATATACCTAAGTATAGTTGGTTGATACTTCATGTGTGTATCTTTCTTTTGTGGTATATCCTTTGTGGATTCTGGGAGGCCTTCGGGGGTCTCGGGGTCCCTACTGAGTATCGTATACTCACCCATGCACGGGTTATGCCTGCACTATGTTTTGTTGATTGCAGACGACGAATAGCGCTGATCATGGTTGAGGCTTATAGAGCAGGATGGTTCCCGGATGTGGACTATCAGACGGGACGTACAGGGAGCAGACAGACAGATTCGAGGTGCTGAGGAGACCATCTGTACCTACACATCAGGTGGGAATTCAGGAGGATGACTTGGTGGTTGCTACTTTACTTTTCAGCTGTTGTACATGCGTTCTCAGTTGTACTGTACTTTCTGTTGGGTTTGTATACCAGCCCATTTACTTTCCATCACTTACTTTTATACTCAGTTTATTTAGTGTTTACTTCAGCTTTCATACACTATTGTGTTTGTTTTCTTTATAAAAGAAATGCCTTCCCTTTTATCGAGATTCAAGCCTTTTGTGTTAGTCTCCTGCCCTTGGCCTACGGAAGGCGGATTATGGTAGTCACGGCATGGGCCACAAGGACGGGTCCTGACAAATTGGTATCAAAGGGAGTTACTACCGAAGAACTTAGTACTCTGATAATTTTATCTATGTGAAGAAATAAGTTTTAGAGTATTGAGTGTGGTTATCAGTCCAGGGAGTCCAATGTTGGTGCGGCGGCCAATGTATCCATTCACTAGGACCCTGACTTCTAATTTCCTACTCAGTACATGAAAAAATTTATTGCATGTGTGATTTAAAATTTTTCGTTGTGATTACATTATGTCATCTCACTAGGTATACTGTATTAACAGTGGCACACCTGTTTCATTTCAGGATGGCCCCACGACGACAACCCGCTAGGGTTCCGTGCATTGTGAGAGATGGAAGCCCATAGATCGATGTGGCCTCGGTGCAGGGAACCATTATAGAGAAGGCACCAGTGGTACCTCTACCCACCAAGCCACCAATTCCACCTGCCCCAGCAGCTGAGAGTGTGTGTCGCCTGAGCGCCCAGCACGATTTTCAGCATCAAAGGCCACCCAGGTTCCATAGAGAGATGGACCCTCGGCAGCCAAGGACTGGCTGGAAACTATTGTCTGAGCCTTTATATTGGTAGGGACACCAGAAGACCTCATGGTGATCTTTAAGGGGAGTCTCCAGCACGTAGCATCATGTAGATGGTGGACCCTTATTCTCCAGGTGCACGATGAGGCATCTCTACATTGGACGGACTTCGAGAGCCTCTTTCGCGCAGAGTTTGTTCCGGCCACCCTCCGTGCGGTGCGCAATCAGAAGTTACTACAAATACGGCATGACAGCATGACAGTAGCCCATTAATCGAAGAGATTTACTGATCTCTCACACTACTCCATGATCAAGGTACGGGACCCGTTCTTCCCGTACCGAACCTTTGAGCAGGGACTGAGTCATGAGATCAGGGCTTCGATGACCTCCCACAGCATTCCGATGTAGGCAGAAGTACTGGAGAGAGCCTTCTTGTGGAGAGAATTCTTGCTGAGCCTACACCAGAATCAAGGCCTGTCATAGGGCGACACGTAGTAGAGTCTTCTATAACTAGAAGTAGAAAGATGTTGCAGAGATCCAAGTGGACCAGACCAACAAGTGGGAGACCTCAGGATATTGGTTTGGAGGTTTGGGGAACAAGCAGCAGAGTCAGTCATACGAGAGGTAGAAAGTGCTATACATGCGGTGGGTAGGGCCACATGGCTCGTGACTACCTGACCAACCATGCAGAGGAGCAGTAGATGGTTAAGGGACCACCTAGGCAGAGGCATAGGTTCAACCGTGGCAGACCGCATGGAGCAGACGGATGAGGTAGAGGAGTTGGTCGAGCAGTAGGTGGTGGATGATGATTAGGGGATCTACCACCACCACCACCACCAGGAGGTCCACCCCTACCACAGGGAGCTGGAGGTCAGAGGCAGGCTCAACTTTAGGCGGTGGAGGCTCACGATCACGTTGCTCCTGAGATGATTCGATGTACTATCTGTGACTACTCCACCATTTCTACAGTTCTTATAGACACAAGAGTGAGTCATTATTTCATTGTCTCTATTCTTATTTGAAGCTCGGAGATTCCGACAAAGCCTTTGGCTCGATCCTTACGGCTAGAGACTCCTACAGGAGAAGAATCAATGATTATGCACAGGTGCAGGTTGTGTGAGCTTACTCTAGGAGGCGAGAGCTTCTGCTTGGATCTTCTTGTAGCGACGTCGAGGCCTTACAATGTCATCTTGGGAATGGACTGGTTATCTATAGTTCATGCTCAGATCAATTGTATTAGGCGGAATGTGCGGTGTGTCCGCACCGATGGGAGTAGGTTCACCATCACTGGTGTGAAGGGAGCCTTTGTAGTACAGGATGGACTCACACAGAGTAGAGGACAACCGATCACTCATTAGTTGGCTAGTCTCATCCTAGGAGCAGTTGATGTGAGGAGTCCGAGTTTTCCAGTTGTAGTGGATTAGAATGCGGATGTTTTTCCTGAAAACGTTCCAGGACTACCTCCTCACAGAATGGTAGACTTCTATATTGACCTATACGATGGGAAAACCTCGATATCTACCCCCGAATATCGAATGGCTCCCACTGAGCTTCGTGAGCTGTGGGTACAACTGGAGGACTTACATGGAAAGGGATTTATCCGACCATGTTTTTCACCCCGGGCTTTCCTGATTTTGTTCTCCAAGAAGGCAGATGATATCTTGTGACTGTGTGTCGACTACTGTCGCCTGAACTAGGTGACCGTGAAGAACAAGTATCCACTTCAGAGGATAGATGATCTCTTCGATCAGCTCAAGGGAGCATGATGGTTCTCGAAGATAAACCTGAGGTCATGCTATCATCATCTCAGAGTTCGAGATGAGGATGTGTAGAAGGCGGATTTCAGGTGTTGGTATGGCCACTATTAGTTCTTGGATATTCTTTTCAGTATAACCAATGCTCCAGTAGTGTTCATGAGTCTCATGAACATGATCTTCCAGCCTTACCACGATCGGTTTGTCGTAGTCTTAATCGACGACATTTTGATTTACTCGAATACTGAGGAGGAGCACGCCTATCACTTACGGTTTGTATTGGACACACTCTGAGAGAACCGGATTTATGGTATGCTCTTGAAGTGTCAGCTCTGGATTTGAGAGGTCCACTTCTTGGGGAACATCATCTCTGAGGTTGGAGTTGCGGTGGACCCTACAATGATCAAGGAATTTCTAGCTTGTGAGCCACCCAGGAGCGTAATGGAGGTGCAGAGTTTCCTAGGTCTGGCTGGGTACTATCGGATATTTATTCAAGACTTCTCCAGAGTTGCATCACCAATTTAATCTTTTATGATGAAGTGGAAACCTTTCACATGGTCAGATAGATGTCAGCAGAGCTTCCAGGATCTGAGACAGAGATTGATGAGTTCACCCATCTTGAGGCTACTAGAGGAGGGCGTAGTGTACATAGTTTTTCTGCGATGCATCTGGGACCTTACTTAGGTGTGTCCAGATGCAGAAGCAGGCAGTGATCTTTTATGGTTCACTACAGTTAAGGCAACACGAGCAGAACTATGCTACTCATGACCTAGAGTAAGTAGTAGTGGTCTTCTCCTTGATGATGTGGTGGCACTATCTGATGGGAGAGTACTTTATAGTCTACTCTAACCACCAGAGTCTCAGGTACATCATCTCATAGAAGGGCCTGAATCTGAGACAGCGGCGATGGCTTGAGTTTCTCCTGTACTATGACTTTGAGATAGTCTATACTCCTAGGAAGGGTAACGTAGTAGATGATTCTCTCAGCAGGAGATCAGACATTCAACTACTTGGAGAGGCAACAAAGCAGCTAGCCGCGTTGCAGATATCCTTTGTTGATAGAGATGGGGCAGCCTTTATTCAATCACTCAGAGTCACTCCTCCACTACATCAGTGGGTCAGAGAGGCACAACATGGGGATGTTGACTGTGAGACACGATGTGCACAGATATCCACAGGACATGCACCTGATAGATTTTCTATAGGAGGAGAGCACACATTATTTTCAGAGGATGTACCATGGTAATAGTTACATTACAAGAGGAGGTGCTGAGGGAGTTTCAAACATCCCCATTGGCAGTACATCCAGTTGTATCAAAGATGTTCCAAGATCTCAGATGACAACACTAGTGGCTGGGTATGAAGAAGGCTGTTGTAGAGTTCGTTTCACGATGCCTCACCTACCAGCAGGTAAAGGCAGAGCACCAGGTACCAGTAGGCTTGGTACAGCCCTTAGAGGTCCCAGAGTGGTAGTGGGGTGTGATATCTATGGATTTCGTGATAGGGCTTCCACAAACGTCCATAGGACACGACTCTATCTGGGTGATCGTAGACCGACTCATCACGTCGGACCACATCCTACCTATCAGAAAGCAGGGCTCAGTTGAGAGCTTGGGAAGCCTCTACGTTTAGGAGATCGTACGGGTTCATGTTATGCCATCATCTATCGTCTCTGATCGAGATGCTCATTTTTCATACCAGCATTAGAAGGGGTTGCATGAGGAATTTGGGACGCAGCTACGCCTAAGAACCACCTTTCATCCTCATATGGATGGCTAGATAGAAAGGACCATTCAGACTCTCGAGGACACGCTCCTTGCATGTGTCCTCGACTTTGGTTGTAGCTGGGAGGATCACCTACCTTTGGTGGAGTTTGCGTACAACAACAGCTACCACTCCACCATCGGGATGGAACCATACGAGGCATTGTACAACCAAACTTGAAGATCACCTCTATGCTGGAAAAACCCTAGGGAGTCCGCACTCGTATGACCAAATATGGTCTAGGCTATGACAGAGAAGGTGAAGATCATCCAGGAGCGGATGAGGACTACACAGAGCCGACAGAAGTCATATGCAGATTGGAGGCGGAGACCATTAGAGTTTGAGGATGGTGACCACATTTTCTTACAGGTATCACCTTGACGTGGATTATAGAGATTTGGCCGGGGTGGCAAGTTATATCCATGCTTTATCAGACCATTTCAGGTTCTCAGTAGGATAGGAGAGGTGGCTTATTGCCTGGCACTTCCACCTCAGTTGCACCGGGTGCACGACATCTTCCACGTATCTCAGCTGAGGATATATGTGCACTACATGACGCATATCATTGATCACAGGGAGCTGGACATCGATGACGGGGCAAAATTTGCGAAGGTTCTAGTGATGATTGTGGATCGACAGGAGCGGGTCCTACGTTGACGTTCGATTCCTCTAGTGAGTATTAGGTGGCTGCATGGGAACATCCAGGATAGCACATGGTAGTGGGAGGCTCAAATGTGTGCACAGTACCCTCATTTTCCCCCTAGTTTATGATGTAGATTTATGGGGATGTAAAGCCCTAAGTTGGGAGTAATGTAAAGACTTGTAAATTTCAAGGATAATTTTTTTTCTTAAATTCTTTTGGATTTTGAACCGGTTGTCGGAATTGAAATCTGAGGGCACTGATGAAATCACAGTGTCAGTAATTGCTTAAGAGGACCTTTATCGAAGATGTGTTTGCTCAGGAGGAGTTGTTAAATTTTTTGGATAAATAAAGAATTGAATACAAATTGTGGAACAATTTTTATTCTTTATATAAGTGGTTATATACAACATGGGGTAGTTCGGGTAGGACCCACAAGCCTCTAACTACCACTATGACGATATTGGTGAGGTGGGGACCACACGAGCCCTACCCGTTCGCATTCCTTAAAACTCCTCTAACCTACTCTTAAAATTTGTAACTCATCATAACTGGTTAAACTACCCCTTTAAGTGGATGACCCTTCCTCTCCCCACTCTCTCAGTTTAATGCTTTCCAACACACATTTAATTAATTAATTGATCCTCAACAATTAATTGAATTATTTTTTTAATTTTGAAAATTTGAAATGCATGGCATGAGTAAATAAAATAAGGAAGAGCCTTATTTTATTATGGTTAGAAATTGTGGGGTCAAGAGAAAGGGACGGGAGCTCTTGAGTTTTGGAAGATCGGTTCATCTTCTTGTCGAAGAATGCCAACTCTCGGACGAAGGACGTCGACTCGACGGCTCGGTTTCTCCATCCTCTTCTTCCTCCGTGACAAGGGAGGAGACACAGACGACGACGGAAATGATGCCATAATTCACGGCACTTGACAACCGCAATCTTCCTTCAAGGAAGGGGTTAAGGTCAATTTTTGTTGAATTAAAATTGTTATTGTTTTATCTTTGATCACCTCATATACTTTGGCCGCTTTTTATCAAAATAACGGGAGGAGATTGGACCAAAAAAACATGGATGATTCTCCTCCCTGCTTTCTTGTTGATCAATGCTGACGTTTGAGGCGATGTCGGCGTGGTGCCGTTGCACCACGTAGGAATGAAGAGGAGCGCGACCGGAGCGAGCCGCAGTTGTGGTGCGCGATGCCCTCATGCTGCACCAGTGAGGCCGAAGGGCCCGCTTCCGGAGCAGGCCATGGCGGTGGTGGGCGGCGCTGTCGCGCCGCGCCGGGGAAGCCAAGGGAGGTCAAGGCCGGAGCAGTCCGCAGTAGTCCAGTATGGGGCGGTCAGCCAAGCCGGCCGCCGGCGCTCCAGGAGGCGGGACCCCTGCGAGTCCCGCTAAGGCTCAGTACCATCGGGGAATTTAGGCCAACCGTTACCCGAAGCAGGGGGGTGTGTAAACCCCCCTTTGACCTACCTATGGCGAACCCCAACGGGGGCCGCCATTTCCGAATCAAAGGGGGCCGCACCCCTTCGCACCCTGCTAGGCCAATAGCCAAGCCGCGACCGGCTTCCGAGCCAGGCCACAGGCCGAACCGGGCCTCACCGGCCGGCCCGGGCCATGCACAATCAGCCCAGACCCAGGTTGGGTCGACCCCGTTCGGGCCGACCCAGGGGGTATTGGGCCGGGTCGCACCGGGCCCAAAACCCCTATTTTGGCTCTGGGTTCGTTCAAACTCCCATATCCTGGGCTACAGACCTATGATTGATGAACCATTAGTTCCATAGGGATCCTTGGATCAAGAAGGTTGTTTTGGTATATTACAATCGATGTTTCGGCGTTGTTTGGGTACGACTGAGTTGGTTCGAACCTGAAACCAACCGGGCCCTTGGAGCGGAAATGCTTATAACATAACGATCAGACGTCCGAAAGACGTGCTATCAATTATGATGAATTAAACATAGTGAGATGGTTATTTTGGATTAATCCACTCGAGATTTGGATGTAGGAGGAGTACAGTCAGGTTGGATTAGCTTAAAAACCAACTGGGCCCCTAGGACGGAAAAGCAAACAACTCTCAGACCGGACGTTCGATTGACGCGCCGTTTGTCGTGTTGAGTTCCTATTGATGAGAAGGAACTTTTTGATACATATAATATAGACTCCGTGATAGTTGATGTATCTAACTCCTTGGATCATGGAGTGGGCCCTCCCGGGATCGAGCTTGCTATGTACGGGAACCCTAGAGCTGGCAGCAAATGGGACGACGAGGATGAATGCACTTGGATCCTTCGTGGGTTCGACATTGAGGACGAATGTACTTGGATCCTACATGGGTTTGGTAGCAAGGAAGACATTACATGGATCCTAAGTGGGTTTGGCAGCGATGACGACTGAACTTGGATCATACGTGGGTTCGACAGCGATGGTTAATATACTTGGATCCCACGTGGGTTCAGCAGCAACAACTTCTGTACCTGGATCCTATGTGGGATCGGCAGAGGAGATGATTCAGAGGCTACATTTAATCATCTCCACCCCTCATCGAAAGTATTATACCTGTGTGAGAAGAGCCTTTACTTTCAATCATAATATTTGATGTGATTGTCCTGCTTTCCTGTGTGGACTATGATGTGCTTTCCTATGTGGGCAGGGTTGTACTTGGCTCTTGAGTTGGAGTCGAACTGGAATTGATGAATTAGGTATATTTATGGTCATATACATAAGTAAGGTTAGTTGATACTTCATGTTTGTTTATTTTTTTGTGGTATATCCTTTATGGATTCTGGGAGGCCTTTGGGGGTCTCGGGGTCCCTACTGAGTATCGTATACTCACCCTTGCATGGGATATGCCCACACTACATTGTTTTGGTTGAAGACGACGAACAGCGCTGATCATGGTTGAGTCTTGTGGAGTGGGACAGTACCCGAAGGTGGACTATTAGGTGGGACATACACGGAGTAGATGGACAGATTCGAGGAGCTGAGGAGACCATCTGTACCCAACCTTCAGGTGGGAATTCCGGAGGATGACATGGTGGTTGCTGCTTTACTTTTCAGCTGTTGAACTTTCTTTCTCAGTTGTACTGTACTTTCAGTTGGGTTTGTATACCGCCCCATTTACTTTCCATAATTAACTTTTTTACTCGGTTTACTCAGTGTTTACATCATCTTGCACACTCTGTTGTGTTTTTTTCTTTATAAAGGCAATGCCTTCCCTTTTATCAGGATTCACACCTTTGGTGGTAGTCTCCATCCCCTGGCCTATGGAAGGTGGGCTTGGGGTAGTCACAGCACGGGCCCCGAGGACGGGTCGTGACACACTAGGTCAAATAAATACCTTATTACTCAATTCCTCTAGTTGTTTCATTAGTTCAACTAATTCCACAATGGCCATTCTATAAGGGGTCTTCGATATAGGCCTTGAACCAGGAATTAAATCAATGCAAAACTAAATTTCTCATTCTGGAGGATGTCCAAGTAAATCTTCCAGAAACACATCTACAAATTCTTTCACAATAGGTACATCCTTTATTTTAACATTCCTTTCCTCACCCACAGTTATTTCATTCTCTTCCTCCCCAATAATTGAATTTAGTTGAGCTACTGGTGGTGGATCTAGGTAATAATTAGGTGGTGATGATGTTTCTCTAAAGATAAGGTGTTCTATATCATCATCGTCAAAAATTGTAACCTCCTCCTTCTTACAATAAATTTTTTGATCATGGTCTGAAAGCCAATCCATACCAAGGATTATATCAAAATAAATCATAGGTATGATGATCAGATCAGTGTATAAAGAACATTTATTTGCTCTAATGGGGACTGATTCATAATTTTTTTTTGCAATTATACTTCCCTTAGGAGTTTTAACTGACAACTCCCTTGATAAATCAAATTGGAAATATCTAATTTTCTTAGAAAACTGGGAAGATATGAAACAATGCGATGATCCAGAATCAAATAATGCATTTGCTAAACTTGAGGAAACCATTAAATTACCTGCCACCATGTCTTTCAGAGCTTCTACCTCAGCAATAGTGATATCAAAAGTTTGGCCTTGATCCCTTGGCTTTTTCTGAGGTATGTTCCCCTGACGCTTAGGACATTCATTTGCATAATG
This sequence comes from Viscum album, assembly GCA_963277665.1. Classification (NCBI taxonomy): domain Eukaryota; kingdom Viridiplantae; phylum Streptophyta; class Magnoliopsida; order Santalales; family Viscaceae; genus Viscum; species Viscum album. The sequence goes on along the minus strand of OY728161.1, from coordinate 1,539,384,644 downwards.
TCCCATCTCTTAGCAGTTGTAGCATTGAACATCGGTAGCTTCTTTCTTCCCCTTGAAATCATGAGCTTTGTGGCCTTTTTCACCACACTTTTAAAAGACTCCCATTCCCTTCAAGCAAGTACTAGGGTGTTTCTTCCCACATTTACTGCAGGATGGATATTAAAATTTTTCCTTCTTCCCCTTATTTCCATTCCCAGAGTAATCAACAGATCTCTTTTTCTCTTGATTTTCTTTAAAGTTATATGACTTAGAGAATAATTTTTCTATCTTGATAGCAGATGAGACAATATCTTCATACGATGAGAAGTATTGTCACAGTAATTCTCGATGAAGAAATTGTTTTAACCCATTAAAGAAGTGATCAATATTACTTCTTGGGTTACGTATATAATCTCCAGCATACCTTGCTAACCTTATAAAGGTATCCTCATACTTTGAGACATTCTCATCCTCCTTTTGTCTCAGACCCAGAAATTGTCTTTCCATATCTGCTCAATGGTCACAAGGAAAGTATTTTTCTAATAAAAGCTCTTTGAACTCCCACCATTCCATATTTGATACTTCATAATCTTCCTTCTTGTTTTGAATCAATGACCACCAATGATCAGTATATCTAGTGAGGCGATAAACCGCCATGATAACTTTCTCCCTTTCACAACTCCCCAAAGCTTGAAATATTTTTTCTAGAGAACTCATCCATTGCTCAGCAACCAATGTATTTGTAATCCCATTGAATTTTGGTGGTTTTTGCCTCATGAAGCGATCAAACATTGATCCTCCACAATGTGGATACGGGTGCTCCATATGGGTAAGGTTATTATTCATAACCTGAGTTAGTTGTCCCAATATGGTGATTAACAGATCAGCACCTGTTGAATCACCAGATCCACAATAATTATCATGAGTAGGAGGGGAATCCCTACATGGAGTGTGTGCATTGATACAGTTTCCATTTCTTCCACTAGGATCCATTTCTAAACAATTGCATAAAATATATCAGTTTATGAATCAAAATACATATTTCCATACATGAAAAACACTTAAAATAAATTGAACTATTTATGGATATAATCCATAATCATAAAAAAATGTTTACTTTATGGAATTATATACTCATAAACCCTTTATAATGGGTTGTAAAGAAAATGATAATTATCCTAAGCATATCCCCTGGGAGTGTCATAACCAAGAGTGCAACAAGGCCCGTTGTTGTGCTCCAGTTCTCATTCAAGTCTAGCTCAAAGCGGTGTTTTCGTGTTTTACCCCTAGGCACATATGTGCCAAAGCTGCCTCTACCTACTCATATCCAGAGAGGGATTTATTGCTCGGAAAACTCACAAAATCTATACAATACCAAAATTCTAGGAAGTTCTTCTATAGTAATCCTCAATGCATATCATAGGTCTATGTGCTCTAATCAATGTTTATCTAAATCTATCTTCCAAGGTTTTTACTAAACTTCCTCTGATACCATCTGTTACGCCCTTAACCCAGTTACCCAGAGTCGGTGCATTATTACATTACATTGGCATGATCACAAAAGATCAAGTCTCGAATGACCGATTAGATTAGTAGCCTTGGAAACACTAGATACATTCATTAATTTTACATTACATCATAAAATGAAAACTACAAAAACATAGTCTCCATGGTACACACTCATATCCCCTCATACTATCTCTGCAGATCATTCATAAAATATTTCGTCACATCCTGGGAAAAATAAAACATTGAAAGGGGTGAGATGAAATGCCCAGTAAGGATAAAAATATAGCGGTAACTTTCATATATAAGCATAAACATTTAAGGAAATTTATATCTAAAACATGAGCCTTTTAAACCTGAAATTCTGCATAATATGGATAAAATGAAATAAAATAATTCCATTTACTTATTCAAATGGATATTCTACTAGTCGAATAATCACATGCAATATCAATAACCACTTTCATAATGATAGAATGCATAATGCCAGACTATCATAACCACATAGTCAAGGCCTTGTGCCAAGACTAAAAAAAAAATTTCAAAGCCTTGTGGCAATACACTATATTTTCTCATGATACCTACCGATGCAATTTTTTAGAAGATACGTACGTTTAAATTTGCTCAAATATACTCCAGTATTTTTCTGAAAACATTATGCAATCCTTTGAAAACAAAATAACTAATTCTGAGACTGTTAGACTAATTAAAGGCCATGATGGGTCTACAACCAATCCCTTCCTATCTACGACACTCAAGAGTCAGGTTTTCTGTAATCATTTTTAAGATTTCGTTAAATACATATACATTTGCAATGGATTTTCATATATTTGCGAGAAATATCTCTCTCTTTTTTGAAATCATATAAAAATAACATAGTTATAAAAGAAAACCTTTATTTTGAAAATATCATTATAAGCGTGTAAGGTAAGCTTCAAAGGTTTAATAATGGCGGAGAATAACCGCACATGCAGTATAAGTTAAAAAAAACTCTTACCTTAGTTTTATCGAAAAGGTCAAAAGGTAACTTGTTTGGTAAACTAAAGAAAGATTCCTTTCAAAAACGTATAAGGTCAAATAAGGATATATATGACTTTAACCCATTATCTATTTAAATAGTAAAAATGTTTTGAATTTCATTTTTAAGAAATGTGGATGTGGATGATGAAGATGTCCCAGTAGATAATTATAAATAAACAGCCTCATGTAATAAAGAGATTGTGAAATTAACCCTTACCAATTTTGTAACTTGCGAAACATACACACCATGAAAGAGGTATCATACAATTAATATTTAAATACACAGAAATTAAAGTGTATTACACAAATAATACAATTATGGGCAGTACATACACCTCACAAAATGTAATAGTGGCAATATAGCATGAATCTCATGGGAATATTGAGTGAGATGAAAACCCCTTACCTTGTACTTTTTCTTAGTCGATGGTATGTTAATATCATGTATAATAGTTAAATTATTGTTATTAAATTATACAAGAACCATATACATAATTATAATATCATATATGATCTTCTAATAATGTTTTGCTAATAATATATTAGTATTATCGTCATTTCGGGTGTTAACATACTCATTTTCTTTTCTATATTTTTTTTTACAGAAGCCATGTTTGTTATGGATAGGTTGTATCTTATTCATATCCAGAATGATAAAAAGTCCTTAACCATTATTTTGAATCATAAAATAGGTATTATACTTGAATGGATACGACGTGGAATGATTCTCCTCACGTTCGTGGAGATGGTAGTCTGTACGTACGCACAACCGACGATATCATTATTTTGATATTAAAATAATATATAATTGGATGGTGCATCATATAAAAAGAATAATTATCATGTTATATTTATAATTTACATCAATTACATATCATTATCATACCCATCCAAATAACAATGTTTTTGAATAACAATTACACCACGATGTGGAGATGGTAAGCTGTATGTACGCATGTATGGTGACATGTCATTCAAATTATAAATAGAATACTGAATATGGTTGTACCATATTTATAATAACATCAATGTATATAGGAGATACTGGGGTTATTATTTTAAAAGGAAATAACAAAGAATGAAGAAGTTGAAGAAGAAAGGAACTTGAAAAAAGGTGGTGAAAACATTACCTCTTCTTCGGGTTCTTCCTTTTGATTTGATCAAAGGGGATCCTTAAGTTGGCTTTTTGAACAAACTAAGGACTCTAGGTTGTAGTGAGTTACATTGAGAGAATATTTGGGTAGGTTTAGGCCGACCCAAAAGGCTTTGATGGTGTGAGGAATTGGTTAGAAGTGGTGTCCTTTTATAAGGGGGAGGAGGGGCTCTTTAGGAAAAACATAAAGTATTATTTTATAATAAATTAATGTTTGGTTTATAGTGGATCCAAAGTGGATTATTCAAATTATAAGGTTGGTATGGGTCTAAATCATTTCAACCATTAGATTTTAGACAGGTTTGGGTCATTATATTATCCTTATCTTTTAGTTTTATCTCTTAGTTAATTAGATTGACATTAACCATGTCACTTTGTATTTTTATCTTATATAGTTAATAAACATACTATATACATCCAACAGACCAACAAGTAGTCAATTAATGATACACATATCATGATATAAGTTATTTTCAATAACCATATATTTTTATTAATATAATATCAATTAATAATATAATATTTGTTTTAAAAACTCTTTTATGTCAATTTTGACACTATTGGGTATTTTTTTGATAAATTCATAAAATCATTATTACTTAGAAATAAATTCATATAACCAGTCCAAATATATAATATTAACCTTGAAAATTATTTTAATTCATACAAAGTTTCAAATTACATTTATTTTGATATTTATAATATCAATTATTCTATTTTTTTCATTAATTAGGTAATTACTGTATCGCCATTGTTTCATAAATAAATTAAATTATATAATTTTTAAAAATTATAAATAAAATACGATTATGTAGGAAATATTTTTATATTTCTAATTAATATTTATAATCTAATTTATTTTTTGTATAACCCTATATTAAAAATGTTTTAGTAAATAAACATTGATTTTAACTCTTTTAACTCTTCTTTGAATTAAATAGTAATAAATGTCCTAATCTAATCCAAGTGGACATAAATGAAAATATTTTATTCCTAAGGTTGTTTTTGGTCAATATAAACTTGTCACATATAATTAAGACATGTGTTTGGGTAATATTAATATCATTTTTACCCTTAATTACGCTATATACTTTTAACCGCGGTAAATAAAAGAAAAAAGTTAATATTCACCAAAAAATATTTTTATCCTATTGAACCATATTTTAATCCTCGATATTAACCTCGTCTCTTGGATTTTGAAATTCTGCTCACAAAAGTGCTAAAATTATGTTTTATGTGTATTTTAAATTCCCCTAAGAGGTGGGCAAAAGACGGTGAAAGTTCAATAAAATTTTTATATATCTAAAATCATTCTAAACTGACTCCAATTAATTACATTGAAATTATATAGGTATTTTGTATCTATTTTGACCTTTATTAAATTTAAATAAAATAAATAATTATTTAAATAAAAATTCGGTTTTAATCTATAACTCAGTGTTTTTCACTATTCATCAAAAATTGAAAGTTTTCAGAAATATACAAAAATTTTACCCTAGGATAATTTAGATATTCCGAATCCAAAAATAGAGTCCATTTTGAAAGATAAAATGTATAAAATTTCATAAAGTGGGTATTACTATTCACAACAACTAGTTTGATTGGTTGTGGTGTGTTTGAATCTCCAAATTGCGTACAATGCAAGCTATTGCATTATTTAAAGGGAAACGTACCGTGGAAGCATGGGGTGTTACAGAGATAGTTTGGTATTCAACTAAATATTCTCTAAGTTGAAAATTAAGGATTAGAAGTTTGAAATGGATTTATATATAGAGATATATTCTTAGGTATTCTTGTTCAATCTAGAAACCTATGATGATGTAGTTTATCGAGATTTACGGTGATGATTGACCACATAGGCATGTATAGTTCCTCTGGGGAAAAGTCAGTTATGGTAATTGGCAGTTCATCTGAGATGAAGAATATGAAGCAGGATGAGAAGGGGATGAAGGGGCATGGTAGTTCATGGCATACTTCTAGGTAGTGATCATCTATATCTTATGATGTAGGGTACGTCATGTTCCATCGGTGTTAGAGGACATGTCACATTTGACTTGAATGTACATCTCCTCTTACTCTTTGTCATCAATGATGTTTTACGGGGCACTTGAAGTTATTTTTCTAGTTGACAAACCCATACGAGAGTACAACAATATTTTGGACTCTAGGGGGCTATCCAAGATGATGGTATCTCAGTTTGATGGGCATAGTGATAGGAATATTTCTTCTTCTATGTAGATCCAGTTCATAGTATAGCTACAAACGATTATTATTTATCAGGTAGAGACCAGGAATCTTCACGTTTTGGACTCGGCACGAGTGTGACAAGATGTAGGTCCCCCGATAGTTTGAGGCACCATTCGAAATGTATCTTCTATAGAATCTTTTTTATTTGATACTAGTGTGTCTGATTATTTTTTATATGAATGTCTTTGGAATATATTAAACATTCCAACTAAACAGATTTCTTTTGTAATATAGTTTGTAGTTTTGTTGGCTAAGAATAAGGAGAAGGATTTAGGAGATCATATTGGGAATATTCTGTGTTGTTGGCCGAGATGTAGTGGGATTTACTAGTCTTGGAAATGCAAATTTCTGACATAATCCCTGACATGGATTGGTTAGTGAACTTCCAAGAGCATATCAATTTTTATAGGTGATGGGTGCGTTTCAGGGAACCTTATGAGAGTCTTCAAGTATTTATTAGGGAACGAGATCCTTGGTCGGGTCATCTGGGAACTCCACTCCCATAATTGGGTAATCCTGTTTTGCAGTTATCTTCGCTCATGCTGGAGGATGGTGGTGGTTCCCCTAAGAGTGGATTATCTACTATAGTTTATGAGTTCATAGATGTATTTCAATATTATTTTTTTGGTCTTACCCCCGGAGAAATACATGGAGTTCTATATTGATCTAACACTGGGAACACAACTTATAACTCCTCCCTTAAAACATATAGCCCACGTGATGATGAAGGAATTAAAGATACTGCTAGGAAATTTGGAATGAAAAGGGTCCATTCACATGAGAATCTATCCTTGGGATACTTTTCATCTATTCAAAATGAAGGTCAATGGATCTCTAAGATTGCACATTGATTACTAGAAGTTGAATAAGGTAATTACCCATAACAATTTTCCTAGGCCCGAGTTAATGAATTTTTCGACGAACTAAATGGGGGGATGTGGTTTTCCAATATAGGGTTGTGTTCAGGATTCTACAATGTTTGTGTGAGATAGGAGAATATTCCGAAAATGGATTTCTGAAGTAGGTATGACAACTTAGAGTATTTGATCATTAATTTTTTTATTGAAAAATGCTCCAGTGGAATTTATGGCACTCGTGAATAGGGTGTTCCACCAGTATCTTGATTATATCATTGTGATATTCTTGGATGACATCATAGTTTATTATAGATCCATATAAGAGCATGATAATCACATGTGGATCATTTGGGGAACACTATGGGATCATCTCCTTAATGAAAAGTTTTCAAAGTGCATATTCTAGATCAGGGAAGTGGAGTTTCAATGCCATTTGATTTTGAAGTATGGGGATTGGATGGACACCAAGAAGATCAATGTAGTTATTTTGTGGGAGAATCCAAATAATGGTGTTGAGATAAATAGTTTCCATGGCCATTAGGTTATTACGGGTGATTTGTTTTGGATTTCTCTCTTCCTTCTTCATCCAAGACTACACCCACTCGAAAATAGGTGAAGTTCGAATGGAGCACAAAATTTCAAGCATCATTTGAGGAGCTAATGTGGAGGTCGACTACTATACCTATGTTGAACTTTCCAAAATCTAATAAGGGCTATGTTGTTTTTTATGATTCTTCATGTATTGTAATTAGGTGTGGTCTCATGTAAGAAGATCATATACATGAATATTTTTCTCACCAACATAGACCCCATTAAAATAATTAATCTACTCATGAATTGATATTAGTAGTGGCGATGCATGACCGAAATACATGGCGTCTTTATCTTTTTAGGGATAAATTTGTGGTTTATTCTAATCATAAAAGCTTAGCCTACATTTTACCCCAAAAGAATTTAACTTTAGGCAGTTTCATTTGATCAAGTATTTGTTGGGGTATGATTTTGATATCATCTATACCACAAGTAAGTGTAATTTTGTGGCTGGCACCTTATGCAAAAAACTAACAATGCAATATTAGAGGATGTCTTGAAATGAGTGGTCCTCAATGAGGATCATTTATACGCTGCACTTGGAGTACAAGGATCCTAGTTGAGGTGTGTTCATAGAAAGTTTATAGTTGACTCCATATCAGGAGTTGATTCAGTGGGAGAAACATGGTGGTGAGTTTTTTCTATGGTCGATGTAGTTCCTTCATAGTGGGGAGACATATGTGGATTGGTATTCATCTCCCAAAAGAATCTTGGGCATTAAGGGTCGTTTCATGGTGCATCATTCATCCTGGGGATACCAAAATGTATTATGAGGTTTTTCCATATTTTTATGGCCAGTAATGAGGTGGCACATAGCTTACTTCTTATCGAGGTGTTATACATGTCAGCAGGTGAATATTGAGCTTCAAAGGCCATCTACCTTGCTTTATCTATTACCCATTACTACCTGGAAGTGGGATTAGGTCTCCAAGTATTTCATCATTGGATTTCCTCATACACCTCGGGGAAGGAATGTAATTTTGGTGGTAATCAAAAATTGACCAAATCAACCCATTTCGTTTCGATGTGAAATTCTACTGGAGTGGATGTGCTGGGTGGAATATATGTGTAGGAGTTGGTAAGGATTCATGGTATACCATCATCAATTGTTTCAAATAGAGGGACATGTTTTACCTCTCAAATCTATTAATTCCATCAAAGGGTATTGGGGTCACATATTATTATTAATATAGTGTACCATCCTCAAACAGATGGTCATATATTTTGAGAAAATCAGATTCTAGAAAATGTGCATCATGCTAGGGTTGTAGAATTTTAAGGATCATGGGATATCCATTTGGTGTTGGTTTAATTTTCTTATAATAAAACATATGAATTTTCAAATTTAATGGCTCCATTTGAGGAAATTTATGGTCTTCCATGTCAGTCTCCATTATATTTGGATGTGGTTGGTGAGAACTCACATTTGGGACCGAGCCTTGTGAGAGAGACATCTGAGAAGGTAAAGTTGATCAAAAACTAGTTATTGATATATTAGAGTCTTGATAAATCTTATGCTAATTAGAGGCGTAAAAATAATCAGTTTTCCATGGTTAATCAGGTGTTCTCGAAAGTGGCCCCTCTCTTGGGTCATCATTATTTGGGAATGTAGGTAAAGCTAACTCTAAGGTATGTTAGCACTTTTGAAAGAACCAAGATGATTGACATGGTAGCATAAAGGTTAACATTTTCATCTGAGTTTAATTTAATTGATTATTTATTTCATTTCACCCTATTGATTTATAATTTAGACATGAATGATGTGTTTAATTCTAAAGAGTTGGTGATAAAGCCCGATTTGTCAATGTCTGAGCGACTGGTGTGAATAGTGGATTCAAAAGAGAAAGTGCTTCATGGGAATCCTATTCGATTGTTATGTGTCATTTGGTAGCATAGGATTGATTTTTATAAGAATTCGGAGGGAAATTTATTGGTTTTACAAGTGTATCGATTTTTAGATCAAGATTCATGTTGACTTTTTAAGGGAGAAAAGTTTTCCTAGTGGCGATAATTGTCACATCCATATTTTTATCTTAAATTGTTTTTTATTAATGATTTATCATTTTCCCCTTCATTATCTTTTGTATTTTTGAGGAGAAATGACAATATTTTGGTAACTATAGTCAAGGTCATTATTGGTGCACAGTTAGTGTGACCCATGCACCCAACCTAGGTAACCTTCTGGGTGGAGATAGAACATACCACCTGGCCACCACATGACTGTGTGACCTAGAACAAAACCATGTAGCCTAAATGACTCCAACAAGATCCCTTAAATACCAATTTTTTAGTTCATTTGGTGGGGAAACATCAAGGCTCAACAACTAAGTGGATTTCTCCCTTGGTTCTTCCCTCCTTTTAGGGCTTACTTCTTCATTTATTGGTGTTCTATTTTTCAAGTTTCTAGGGTTTCATTGTTAATCATGAGTTTTTTTGATAGATCATAATGATTTGGGTTAAATTTTTGATTGTTTGTTGTGTGTTTGAGGTGCGGAAGGAGATTCAGACTGATATTGGGTGATGTTGACACCATTTATAGCTGGTACCATGTATAAACATTAATTTTTGAATTTATTTTTTCAAGCGTGAGAAATTTAGTGTGGTCCTTGATTATTGTTACTGGTGTGAAAGTGGTTTTTGATTTGATTAAATATTCATTTTATTTTAATATGGCATTTCTAGGTGTAATTTGGGGTTTTCATGGGTAAATAATTGTTGTGACATTTGGTGGTGTTTTATAAATTTTGAAATTGGTTTATTAAATAATTTAAATGTTCATAATCAAGTTTTATTATGTAATAGGTTTTTGGTTCATTTTAAAATAGGATTTGGATAAAAAAAATTTGTAACCGATTATTAGTGCTTCTTGAAAATTTTATTACTTATTTTAAGATTTATTAAATTACGCAAAGTTTTGAAACATATTTGTAGAATGTTTTGGGTTGTGTATGATTTTAAAATGTAATTTTGGTGTGTAACTTGTGGAATGTGATGTGTAAGGCCTCTTTTGGATGATGAAATGAACAAGGGGTGTTACGTGACATGTGAATCCAGATTGAGTACAAAAGGGAATCCCAAGTATCTTGGTGGAGGCACTAAGACCAGTATTCTAGTGATTTGAAAGCTACTATAGCCAGGTTTGACTTTGTAGTATTGATGATGAAAACCCAAACTAAACATGGATGATGATTTGATACCACTAAAATTATGAAGGTTTCTCTTCTTTAGTGTCATGTGCACGAGAAAGCTATTCGTCATGGTTTTGTTCCATATTTCATTGACATATGAGGTACCTAGGGTCCCATTTCTATATGGTAACTAGGGGTACATTCTGTGACTAGTTCTCATTGGCTATATCACACTTACCATAGACATATTTTATGTTTAGTTGGTAATTTTATAATCAATTGTGTTTTCCTTAGAGTTTAATTTTTTAATGTCTTTTCTTATTTATGTTTTCTCACCTCAAAATTTTCATTGACATTTCCTTTTCGTAAAAACATTCCTGATATTTGTCTTATAGAGTTTATAGCATGTAATCTTGTATTTGGAGGAATCAAACAGGGAATAGGCTCACACCCTAATTACATATTTGGTTGTAAGTAGACTTGGTAATGGTTGAAATAGGTAAGGGGAAGGATTTGAGAGATGTTGGTTTGGGTTTCTAGAGGTTCATGGTGTTAAATTGTTATAGAGATATCTTGAGGGTGGATTCCAATTTTTATGTGGTGTGTTTTTAGTGGTCTTTTGATTCTTTTCTATTGTATCTTTTTGGGTATTGACTTAAACCTCATAAGTCAATTTGGAAATTTGTTTAAGGATTGTTTGGACTGAATTTTACATATTTTTTTATCTATTATTCTAGGTTTCTTCATGCCTTTAAATTTAGGTAAATCCATCCCAGTCATTATTAATGACACTTGGGCACTTGTTTGAGCCTGTGGGGATAAGGAACACCCTTTATGACATTCCACAAACCGGGTAAGGAGCTGGTTTGGATGACACAGTGGCTAGGTTTATGATAGATATGAAATTTCCTAATATCAAATTGAACAGTTGTCTTTAATTGTTCTTATAATTTAGAAATATTAATCCATGCATTTAGGAGAAATGTAGAAAAAAATATGCTAATTTTTTTACTTTTCAATGTTTTATTTTTTGAAATATTCGTGTATATATTTAAATTATTATTAAATTGTGTTTTGAGACATAGAAATTTTGTAATCCATTGGATTTATTAAATTCTATCAGAATTTTATCATATAATTTGGTAATTGTTTTGAGAAATTTTGATCAATCATGATTTATGATAATAATTTATAAAATATAATGCATCCCACATAGGGTCAGAAACAATTGGCAATGGTGTAATCCATATTAAAGGAAATAATTAAAAAAATGAGATGAAAACCTATTTTACCCCTCTAAAATTCATTAATTAACAAAATAATATTTGAATATTATATTACAAACTATGAAAAAATTCATGTCAATGGTTTCTAAATCCACTTTTTCATTCTATTGATCCCTAAAACCATTAGTATTACACATTAAAATCCATATACCCTACTAATTGATTTTAGTGGTGTATTTTGGGAGATTATGGATACATATAATCATTTAATAATGATTTTTTCATTTAAATTAATTAATAAATTATTAGATTGAATTTCAACAATTTCCAGCATTATTCATTTTATTATTTCTCTCTCTACTTGACTTTTCTCTCACGTCAACTTAGTATCATAAATTTTTTATATTGGAAAATATCGAAATGTAGGTTTGTAAAATTTTTATTTAATATTATATGATCAAAATAATATAAGTGGTAATTGATATCAATAAATATAAAAAAATTAATTTCTAAAATATTAAAATCAATAATTATTCCTTGAAATATATTATTCATTTAATGTGATTTTTTCTATGTGTTGGATATGAAAAAATTGATATTCATGTGATTTATATCAAGATCCTAAGGATAGGTTTTCTCAAAAATATTTTCATGTAAGTTATTAAGACTATATTTTTTCCAATATTGTCTTGTGTGTATGTTATATATCTTGAAAATCATATCACATAACGTTACAGGGGATTAAGGATTTTAGTGCACACATTTCTTCACATCATACTTAAACTATATATCAGTTATGAATAAAATAGTTGATTAAATAATGCAATAATGATGCATTTGAAATGTTAAAAATGTAGCATTCTCTTATGGTAGGTAATATATACTTAATATTTTTTTTCTACATTTAATGAAGTGAATTAAGGAAGGCCTATAAAATGTATGGATGTACATTCATTAGATAATCTGTCAATGAATTCCTAGACTGAAGTTATAATATGTTAATGTTTCTCATCTCATGTAGAATAAACAAGAACCCCTTTGGTGATCTAGATCATCTAAATATGAACAAGGATCTAAGTCAAGTACAATCCTCACAAAGGAAGAATAATTTTATTTGATACGTAAGTGATCTTAATCAATCATGCTCTATTAAATATTTTTTGATGGATTACATATTATATAAGTTAGGTATTTTAGGTTCTTTTTTGAAAAGTTTTAAACTATTAGAGATACATCGGTAATTATCTAGGATTTAATCAAATACAAATTTCATTTTAAAAACACTCAAAAACCATCAGGGGTAGAAAATCCTTGTTCTTTAATAGGTCAACATGTTTCATTTACTATTCATTAAAGAACATTAATTTCATAAAATAACATGATCACACACACATGAAATTATATTATAATATAATGAATATTTTGGCACTCCTACTTGAGAGAATGTTATGCATTAAAGTAATCTTATGATATCCACTTATAAACTAATTTCATAAAAATATACCATGCCCTTTCACTTGAAAATATATTGTTATGATGGTATAGAATTCTCTTGGTCTCAAAATAACATTATAAATATAATATAATATGGATTTTTAGGAAAAACATATTTTATCTGATAACATAGACTTCATTTTTGATAGCAAAAAAATAATATAATATTTGACATAACCGACATTATTTTTTGAGACAATGTAATGTGTATTACTACATTTTCCATTATATTGTTAGATAAGGTATATTTTTCTATCGTACTCTTCTTATGCTAACATTTTTAATAATTTTTTTTGGGATTTCATATTGAAATAACATTAAGGGTTAACATATTCAGAAGTGTTGATTGAAAATCAAAATTGGATAATTTAATATTTTAGTATATTTTGGTTATAGATTAAAAATTATTTATAAATCATAAGGTTTAGAAAATTTAACATCGTATATTTCAATACATGTTTAATATTAAATATTTATGTTTAAATCTCATTTTTAGGGGAATAAATAAGTTTATTATTAATATATTAAATTCATTAAGAATTTTATTTTTTATGAATAGTGAGTACCATGAATGGAAAATATGTATGATAAATTACATCTAGTAAAATTTCAATCCATGAATTTTAGGCTAGGTATAACATCATAATATTTAGTGCTCATAATAATTTAACCACTCTTTATAATTTATGATTTTATATTGATTCTTAAGACATGTTTTTGTATATTAGACATTATAATTAGTATAAATTTGATTACCTCTTCAGTAATGTATCCCCATATAGGGAATTATTGTCAAATGTCTCTCTATCCTCATGAAAAATGAATAATTCAAGAATGGTAGGGGTTTGATATATATGGCTCTGGCCATATACATGTGGAGAGTATAAATTTTAAATTTTTATAAATTTTAAAATGAGGTGTTAATGTACTATATTCATGGGATGTATATTGGATATATATATATATATGAATATATTTAGCTTCTATATTTTTATTAATATGAAATTTTTGGGGTCTGTGAAAAGGTACATGTTAATGTGGCATGAACACATTAATTTGGACGATGAAATTGGGATTCTAAAAATAAATAGATAGAATAATAGAGGCATAAATTAAAAAAATGAGACATGAAATATTTCATACAATGTAATATTTATTAATTTAGTATTTAAATGATATTAAATTAGAGAGACTAGTAAAAACTCCATTATATACTAGTTATGATATACCTTCTAAATAAGAACTTTTCAAGGAATTAATAATACAATTTGGTTGTTTCATGAAAATGTCTATTTCACCTCTATTAGAGTAATGATGATTCCATAATAGTTATGGTATTTTTCTTGAAATTTTACTTGGGTTACAATTATCATAGGAAATATAATTGTTAGTATAATAGAGGAACAAAATTGAGTAAATATATATAACGTATTTGGATAAAAGTTTTCCACTAAATTATCCATGAATCAAAACTATTTTGATTGGTATGACTCCCTACCTAAATTGTTAATTGAGTAGAGGAACACTAAATTTTTCTGAAGTCATAGATAAACATGGATCTTTTCTCACTAATAAGATATGAATCATGGGGACATTATTTTCTATAGGTGTACATCCATTAAATATTTTTTATGAAAGATATAAAACCTTACATTAACCCATATAAATATATTTTATGTATAATTATATATATATCCTTATAAACATACTGAGATCCCTAATATTTAAGGCATACAGAAAATATTGAAATTAGTTAATGTGTTTGGGATGTGTTCTCAAAAATAAGAATTCATATATTTTGAATGTGAGTATTATGGAAATAAATTCCAACTACTCTAACTCTTCTGTATTATAAACTAGTTATTGATCAGAAATTTTATCTAATAAATACATATAAATAAGATATAAAGGATAAATAGGTTAATACATCTTGATTTTAGTAATGAACAAATATTTTATACATTATAATTCAACACTGATGAACTAATTTTACCTAGTGGGTATGTCTAAGAATTAGAGATCAATTATTATGTTCCCTCCATTATTATAATTTTTTTGTTTTGATGTGATGTTGTTTTCATTATTTATTATGAACAATATGTGTTCTATAAATTTGAATGTCATTTTTTATGGAATTGAGAATGTAGATAATAAATTATATATTCTATATATAAATAATCCAATATATAAAATTATTAAAAATAATTAAAGGGATAATTTAAACCATGCATACCTTTTAAAGAGATTTCTTTGAACATAAAAATGAGAAACACATCCAAAAACTCTGTAGATATTCATAGTTCGCTCCAATTGATCGTGAATCATATGATAAAAGTGAATTAATTTTATATGGATTAATGACCAAATCATCATTTAGTAATACTGGATAAATAGATAGTGGTTAGTTAGATGTCATACATAGTGATGCATTTAGAGTTATATGTACATAAAAATTTATTGTTTTCGGTTCTTAGTAACTATAATTTGTTACTTTAGTTTATACGGATATATGTTTTTATGATAAAATATTATGAATCTTTTCAAAAGTATAAATAGTTTTATAATTAATTACATAATCAATTTGGAAGGAGTATTAAGATAACTCTATAAGATCATGTTGATGAAAATATGATCATATAACTCAATAATCATTTAAGAGAGTGTGGAATTGTTCCCATACTCACTCCACATAGAAAACCACAATAGAATTTTGTGTTAAAGAGGATGAATTTATCATTTTCAATAGGTTTAATCAATAATGAGTCAGTGTAGCATTATTATATACCTTATGAGTTGTTCTCTGGAGACTATTGTGATTATACTTTAACTATTCCTTGTAAAGTAGTCTTAAATACACCATATGATATATTGTATGTAAAATAGATTTGTTTTTCTTTTTATTAGGATTGGGGTTATGAAGAATACAAGTAGATTTTGCATTCTAAAAACCAAGACCCTATGTATAAAAATTTGTTATTTCATTATACTAATGAAACTAAGTGACATTACACATACATTTTAATTTATCAAAAAGTCCTTGTGTCATGATTTGAAACATTACCTAATAATGAATATATTGATCGTCATATTTGTCAGTAGATTTTAAAAATTAAGGATGTAACAGATAAATTAATAAGAAGTGTTCCTGAGAAGGATGTTGACTGAATACCATAAAGAATCATAGATAGATAAAAATTGAACAATGCTAAAAAAATTCCTCAAATTTATTTTAGAATTCATTAGGAACACAAGATATAGAAATTTGATATGGAAAATTACAATGAATTAATGTTAACATGAGTTGATCCTACTACGTATTGAGAGGCAATAGAAAATTTTATTTATATGAAATACTCAAAATATATGTAATTGAAAATGAACAATCAATACACTAAATAAATTTGAAACTCGGTAGATGAATCTAAAGGGTAGAGACCCATAGTGTAAAATTGGGGTTTCTATAAGAAAAAGAAATAGAAGGTGGAGTTTCTACAAATAAAAAATTACTGGTGGAGATG
This sequence comes from Viscum album, assembly GCA_963277665.1. NCBI lineage: Eukaryota > Viridiplantae > Streptophyta > Magnoliopsida > Santalales > Viscaceae > Viscum > Viscum album. Next base: position 1,539,367,925 of record OY728161.1, on the reverse strand, counting down.
TATCCCACAAAAATTCATGGTGTTTACTATTACAAATAAATTTTATCTTTTGTGAATTTAAAGTCCTTTAATATATTTCTGGTAATTTAAATCAATTTTATTATATGAATTATCAATTAGATGTTGATAACATATTATATAACAATAATTTAGTAAAGGACATTATATGATACATACTAATGGTTTTTAAGTTACAAATGTATATTTTAAGGTATATAATATGTAAGAACACATTTATATACTGAATCAACATTATTTGATTTAGAATATTTGATTTGATGATGCAATAAAATATTTTTGTTTTCATTATTAATGTCAAAGAATCATATATATAAATTTTTAATAGTGGTAGAATAGTAGTGTTCTTATATATTTTTTAGATAATATAGTTTTTTTATCTAAAATGAAATCATGGATTTTAACTCTATGAAGGTGTGGTTGGGAAAATGATTTTCCAAGAAATAAATATGTGTATTAGTATACATACTATGTATGGAAATCTATAGTTGTGGATCTAATAGGCTACATTGATCAATGAGGACCTATATTTAGGAAAATTAATGAAGTGGTTCATAATATAGAACTGAAAGAAGTAATTTTAACATATAATATATAGTACAAATCACTGGATGATTTAGTATTCATCTAACTAGTTTAAGAGGACAGATAAAATTACATAGGTGTTTTCCATAAGCTATATCATATATTTTATGTTTTTTACATGACTCAATGAAACTAGGACTCTTAGAATTTATAGTAAAAACCAATCTTATCCTAATGATATATAATATATTACTATAATGAACATCCTAAAGTATTTTAGGAATAATAAGGATTGTTTCTTTGTCTTTAGAGGATATGAAGACCTATATGTGAAATTATACGTAGATGCCATATTCTAATAAAATATAGATTGAATTATATCTCAGTCTCCATTCATGATTTTCCTGAAAAATTTCCCGATTAGTTGGAAGAGTTCCAAACAAGGAATTGAGGTAAACATGAAAAAAGGCTGAGTACATATCTCCACCCATTGTTGTAAATGAATATGTTCTAATGCATAATTTCATTTCTAGATATATGGTGTTTCCTTTTACCGAGGGATAAATTTAGCACTAAAGTGATAATAATGGAGCCATTAGTCAAACCAAGGAACCCTTGTATCACCAAATGATGAAAAATATTCATTGTTAATACCATATCATGTGATAGATCATTTATATAGGAACTGATTTGATCTGTTGGATAAATATTAAGGATAATTCAGTGGATCTATTGATGAATTGTTTCCTATTGAAACAACATGAGGCAATTGTTATGTATCATGATATATGATAATTATGGGATTGTGATAATGGTAGTAAATATATTATGATTTTATAAAAAATGCAAATACCTATTTAAAATGGACTTATGTGTTTTGTAATTTATATGATATACAATGTAGAATTATAAAATCCCCAAAAATTATGAACTTTATATTTCTCTAATCAGTGATCACCATTTTTACTATGGGTTATGTTAATATGTTAATGTTGATATGAGTAGAATCTCATGCATGATAAAACTATTGAGTATGATAGTTGAAGAATGGTATCATGATGTGATATACCATGATATATTAATTCGACTAACCCTTCAACTTTTTTCTCAAGGATTTTTCATTCAATCGTCGATATACATAGCAATTTATGCATACTATAAATTCCCATTATGCAATGTTGGTCAGATACCATTTTTCAGATGCTTTATAAGTTGATTACATTCTTATTGAATCATTTAGTATTATCTTACTAGGAGATGGATGGGTATGTTTTTGATCATGTTGAAATTTTTTTTAATAAAGGGGACATTTATCTACATTAATGATAATAAAACACAGCTTAACCCTTAATTGAATTTTACTAAGTAAATTCCTAGATATGATTAGTTCAGTCACGCATGATGTTCTAAGCTACATGGATATGAAATATGTGATGTAATTACCCATTAGATGAATAACAAGGCATTTTTTCATCAACCTAGTCATTCTATTTTATAGAATCATGAATTGTTTATATTTCTTACACTATATTGACATTTTATCTATCTAGTGGGAAATAGATTTCATAGAAGGATTATAAAAGGATATAAAAGATGTATATGATACATCATGAGGTGGTAATGTTCATATAAATATATTAGTATGTTTGATTGAGATTAAACAAGACCCCTTAGTTTAATGACAAGAACTAATGCATTTCAATAGGCCTCTGATTTCATAAATAAATTTAATATATATTTTAAATTTATTTTCAATGGTATTAATGATAGAAAGGACACAAAATTAGTTTTATGGGTAAGTATTGGTGTCTATAAAAAGTGTTTCTAACAAAATGAATATTGTTCAATAAACCATATCCAAGTTAGTTTTGGATGGTTTTATAAATATCTTTTAGGTTTTATATGATGTTATTATTTAATTTTTGTTTAATTGATCAATTCTTTGATGTGTACTAAAATATATTTTCATGTAATATATATCTAGATGATGAGGACACATTTCCACCAATTTATAATTATATAAGATCATGAGAAGATATATGTTAAATCATATTATGTTTTGTATTCATTATATCCCTATTCCATATTCTACCTATCTGAACATGGGCTTGTAGCTTTTTTTAAATATATTCAATCATCATCTACAGATCAGTTTCATTAGTTATAAATCAATTAACAATTAATTTTGGGAATGATGATCTGTTTCAAATGTTTTAATGTTAAAATTCTCCAATGGGAAGTATAATATACAAAATATTTCCAATTTATTTCTTCCAATTAAGAAAATCAGGGACAACCTCTAAAATAGATAGAGTTCCATCCATTAGGGAATCCCTCGATTTAAGGAAAGATAAAAATATCCTCACTCTTAATCAAAATTTTAGTCAATGAGACGAATCTAACACTCCTTCAATGATAAATAGTCCTCTTATATGATCAAGGATCCATGATCATTGTAGTCCCCTAAAAGAAAATATTATTTTTTTTATTTTTTTGGTTATTTCCATAAAATTGGATTCATTGGTGGGTAAACGGTTGATCAAACAGTACTTAATGTAAACAGTTATGTTATTTGTTTTATAATATATTAACATTGTTCAAGATAAACCATGTATTACATGGTCTACGGTTTAATAGAATATTCATGAGATGAACACCTAAATCCCACATCTACGATGTTATGAAAATTAGAGAGAAAATTAAAAGGAATAATAAATTTGGTAGTGCACCAAGGATTTGATGTAATCACTATACAAATTTAATTATTTATTTTTGATGGATAGTTCATCTTTTTTTATGTGATTAAATAATTACTTATATCATGGATATAATAATAATTATTGGGAAAAAAGTAAATAAAAATATATATGTTAAAACATAAGAATGATTATGACTTGTGTTTATTTATTAATAAAGATTTTATACATGATTATAAAGTGAATGGAAATTTTTCATCTACTAAAATGAGGACTTTATTAATCAAATAAATTAGATTAAGTTAAGTATTAGTAATAAATAATGATAAAAAGAGAAAAATATTTTTTCATAAATGATTCTTGAAAATATATTATATGGGAAATATATTTTTTGAATGTTTTTTTGGTGAATAAGTAGTTATTTTTTCTAACATTAATACAATTAAATGATGAATTCCTACGGGAGATTATTTATATGTTATAGTAAATAAATAAAGATGTTTCATTTCAATTGTAGTTAATTTAATGGTATAGTTCGACAATATATGTGAATACTCTATGTAAATTAATGTATTATACTAATTTTTTTAATAAAACCACTCTCTATTTTTATTTAAGAAGGACTTTGATAAGAGAAGTGACAATTAAATAGGTATGATTCTCAAAATTTTTGAATTCTTATAGTGGTATATTAATTTCGATAAATTTTATTTTGATTTATATAAATCATTTGATGTTACTTCATGCGATAAGATGGGAGTTTGAGTTTTATTTTATTATTAATATACATGTTGATTTCTTTCAAATTCAAGTAAATTTTTTTATAAAATATTTATAATGATGGTATGATATATTATTGGGTGATGGTAAACATTTGTTGTTTTCGAAATAATGACATCCAGTTTTGTGGATATAGATTTTTTTATATGACATGGAAGTTATTTTTTTCATTTTTGTCATTATTTTATTGAAATTTATTATTGCGGTTATAGTTTCATTATCAATTTAGTTGATTATTGACCAAGGTTATGATTATGTATGGAATGTATGAGATGTTATAAGGATGGGGCCTATATAAAAGAAATATTTTTTATTCATTATGCTTATGAGAGGATATATATAAATTGTGTTATTGGAATATAATATGATTTTAATTTTTTTATGTTTTTAATAATATATTTAACATATTCATGAGCATGCTACACTCATAAATTTTCATGGGGGAACCTATAATTTATTTTTTATAATCTCACCATTAATTTTCAAAAAATATTTAAATTTATATGATTGTGTAATGTCCATGAATTCTGTCAATGGAATTTCGATTATTATAATTATTTAATAAATTATAAATCAAATAAAATAACTTATAGAACCCAATAAGACCATTATAAATAATTAATTAATTAAATAAGAGTTATTTATAGAATTTGTGGAACTTATACCAATAGAATTTATACTTTTCCATTGGAATAGTAATATAACCCTAGGGAATAGAAAACCGACCAATAAAATAGTAAACACTCTGATGAAAGTGTAAATAAAATTTTGATGTCTTATAAATATAAATATGATATATCTATATCACGGAGTAATTCAAAAAATATTTTAGAAATCATCAATTAATTGTTAGTATTATTGTAAGTAATAGATATTTAATTAGAATTTTATAATTAATATAATAATATAAATTAATGCTTATTTCCAGAAAATATATTCATATATTTATTTTTTTCTTATTGTTATTGGATAATTTTTTGAGAAATTAGTTAATTTTTGGATGTGTTATAAAATTGGTCATAATATTAAAATGGGTATTTATTTAATAAATGATTTTTTTCATCAAAAATTAAATTTATATTATTTAAAAAATTAATTTCCTAAAATGAAGTCCATTATTTAACTCTACATGTAGCAAAATAGTTAACTTTATGATTTGGGATTTTTCTAAAATACTTGAATTATTTTTAATACAATAATACTCTAATGTAGAGTATAAATACACTATAAGTTAAATACACTCTTACTCAATTAAATGCAAATGTAATAACCGTAATCTTGAACTGCCATTAATAAATTTAATATATTTACTAATAATTCTCTAAATATTCATAGTATTGAGCCAAAATAATAAACTATTGATTAAAATAATAAAAAAACATCCCTCCCCTCCACTATAAATACCACCTCCCACAACATCTTCTCCACAAACTTCCAAATCTTTGAAGATTTCTTATTTTATACCCATTTCCTTTCCCAACCCTCTTTTCCATATTTTTCATTTCTGTTCATACCAACATAAAATTTCAATGTTCTTTAAAGAGGTTGTTAAGGAGAAGAATTCAAGTCGTAAATCTGTGTGTGTTCTCTTTCAATTTATTTCAATTTATTTTCATATTATTTGATCCTTAAATCTTCTAAAAAAATCCTGAAATAAATATTATCATATATATACTTAAACTTTTTTTAGTTTATGCTACATCATCAATCACCTTACCCTCTCCATTTTTATTCTAAAAATTAAAATATCATATCTGATGTGTCGATTTACAACCATCGTGGATGATGCGACATCATTTTCCATTACATCCTTTCAAGATGGTTATAAAACCATAATTATGGTTAAACCTTGTTTTATTATAAACATTATATGTTACTTATTATTCTAGAGTTGGAATATACAAATGATATTAATTAATAAGAAAAAACTATTTTGTGACAAAGGGAAAACCGCTAAAATAATCTAAATAGTTATTATTAAAGTTATACCAAATAAATCATCCTCAAATATTGAAAAAATAGATAAGATCATTAAATCATATATATATTAATTAATAACATATAATTTCAATTTTGGATAATTATTTCCCTTTTACATTATCTTTCATACATTTATACAAGAGAATCAATAATGAAAATCAAGGGAAAAAATAGTCCAAAACAAAGAAATTGAATGTTATAACTCATCAAAAAGACTAAAAATGAAATTAAAAAATTGTTACAAATAAAATTAATGTCCAATAGGTTTTTAATTAATTTATTAACAATTCTAGTATAATTATCTGGCACATTGTGTATATGTTTAGAACACTTTCATATATACAGTAAGTGATTCTTCCCGAAAATCCATTTTCATTCATGTTATGATGTATACCTCTTTAATACAATTCAAATAATCATTGTTTTTATATAATTCTTCTTAATTATGTCCATATGTTCCAAAATAATGTATACAAATCAGTTTATATTTTTATTTTGAGTAAAATCATGTTTTACAAGTTTCCCTTCAATGTTCTTCGTGATATGCATGCCTGATTAAAAGGAACTTCTTGATTTATTATCCATTATCAAGTACCATTCATAACATTCTTATAAGAAGTAATTCTTTTTAAAAAATCACTAATATTTTCCTGAAAAAATATATTTTTTCATTTTTTTATACAATTAATCATGAAAAATAAAAAATATTTCCCTAAAAACACCATCTGTTCAATATAAAAAGGGTATTTATCTAAAGAATGACTTGATAATTTTATTAGAGTATTTAGACCTATTTCAAAAAATATATTTAATATTATAATTTATTGATATTGATATATTATTATTATCACATTACATATTTTATTAAATAGTTTATGATAAGTTTGTGTTGGGAAAAAATCCCTCAAGGTATAATTGAAGCACTTTTGTGGTGATTGTGTTTGTTGAAAAAGTAGACATCTGTGTTGTGACTACTGACAAAGAAAACAATGGCATACAAGTTTGTTGAAAAGGGGGATTTCAGGGGGGATATCATGTTCAAGGGATGTGGTTAATAATCTATGTTTGTTTCAAGAACATAGACAAAGGAATGGATGGTCTGGAGGCGGTACAAAAAGAGAAAATACAAGGTGGTGTCGTTTTCCAATGTTTGCCTACTTTTTGGGCCTGAAAATAAACAAATAGAGAAAATTGGTTTTGACAAAGAGACATGCGCACCGTTGACATTAAGGAGAGAAAACTTGCACACAATATGTTTTTCAAGATCAGAACATCAAAATATATCAAAGGGATAAGTGCACCCAAGTTTTAGGGTCGGGCGCGCAAGTGACTTGCGCGGCTGAGACTTGTGCGCCGAGACTTGAACGTCAAGGGGAGACATGTGATCCATCGTGTAGGGTGTCCAAATGCCTATAAATAGAGTTCTACCCCTCCTCATTCAGTATGAGTTCAGCACATAGAGAAAACCAGAGCACCCATCGTGCATGTGTGGTAGTCACGCAAGTGGTAGTGTGGTCGCACAAGTAGAAGTTGTGTGCTCGTTGTTTGTTGCACGACCAGAGTGGTTTGGGTGAGAAAGGAAGGGTGTCACCCATGTTTTGAGTTGAATAAGGGGGTGTTGTGAATGTGGTTTGGTGACACTTTCACCCCATGTTTTGAATAAGCAAGACAGTTGATAGTTGCGTGCCAAAATCGGTTTGGCCTTAAAAGGGTGTGAGTCGCGCAAGTTTGGAGTTGAAGAAGGGAGTGTCATGCAAGTGGTTGAGGTGAACTTGCGTGCAGGTTTGGACATGCACGGAGAAACTAGCATGCCGGCTTAGAGAAGCGAACCAGGTATGTTTGATGCACAACAGTGATTCAGGGCTATGTGGAAGCTGGATGATTTCCTGATACCTTCGGTGCAAAGTGAGATTCATCTACAGGTGAAAGTTGGACTTCAACATAGAATCCACATACAACAGAGGATGTATTCATTACTAATAATGAAGAGACCTACTGGTTTATAAACTGTTAGTGGATTCATTCCAGTGCAGTGAGAAAAGGAAGAGGAAGAAGGTGATCCTCTCCACCGGCAGTGAGCCAGAGAGAGAAAAATTAGGAGTGAACCTTGGGAAAGCAGTGAGATGACCCTAAAAATTGTAAAGGCAGTGAGACAGGGCATAGAAGTGATCTATCCCGAACCTTGTCAATAGTAGTGTTATTATAGTGGATTTGGTACATCAGCACATTGTCGATGTATGCTCCTTGGACGTATCCCAGTGAGGGTGAACCAAGTAAAATTGATGTGTCTTGTTCAGGCTTTACATTCTATTTATATTATGCAGTGGGAAATAGGGAGAAGATTTTTTTGATTAATAGTGAAACAATATCATAATGGGCTTTAATTTTAAATTTTGTATACACTGATTCACACCCCTTTCAGGGTATTCATCCTAGTAGACCTAACAGTTTCATTTTGGATGTGTTATCTTGATACCATTTATCATATTACTCAGAATGGTTAGTGATTATGTTTTTAAATTATGGAATGTTATTTACATTTAATATGTATATGTTGTTTATGTATAACTATATTTGTATTATGAATCTATTAGAAATATTATGTCTCATATAGGTCCCAAATATCCCCTTGATGCCTCTATAGGTCATATGAGACTAAACAGAAATGGATTTTCATGAGTCCTAAACCATTTAATTTTAGATGTCTAGGATGAGGCCTCAATGGTATGATTATGATGTTTGACACTATGAATTCCATAAATATCAAAAAATTAATTTAATCTTCATGTGATTATTTAAACACTATAATATTCATGGTTATGTTTTACTATATAATTATTTAATCATATTTTATTCTTTCCATATTATGCATTATATTATGTTTTTAAGTTATTCACCATGAATTATTGATTATGTTTATTTTTTATAGCTTCAACTGTATTTATTTTCATCACTATGAATTTTATATCACCCCTTTCATATGTTTTAATTTTTACAAGGTTTCAAAGATGTATATTATGAATGAAATACATGGATAATCTAAGAGTTACTGGTTGTTTCTAATAGAGTTTCTAGGTGGTCTTTCCTTTTACATTGTAATTTAATGTTTATGTATAAAATATGGCTTTCAGAACTACTAAATTATTTTTTTTTTGGATTCTAGTCTATTATATATTCCAATGTATTAATTTAAGGCACTATCTCTGGTCAAATAGTGATGGGGTATTTATAGTTTGTTTCAAAGTATATTTAGTAGAAACCTTGGAAACTAGATTTAGAAAACATACAATAGGAAACATAACCCTAAGATATACATTGAAGTTAATAATATAAAAAAATCTTATAATTTTGGAAAGGTAGAGATTATGTGGGTATTCCTAGAAATACATGACTATCTGGATACGATAATTGGATGTGGTTCTGGAACAGATGTACATAGGGGTAACAACACTAACAAGGTTTCTCAGGCCTGACTCAAGGTAACATGGTACATGAAAATAGACCTTAAAAAATACCTAGTTTGACACTCTAGATGGATATTCTTTGGATAATTCCCATTTCCATTATAAACCGTAATTAAGGATTTAAAAGATAATATGTTCCCACAGAAACCATGTTTATGATTATAAGATTATGTATACATTAAATTTTAATTTATGTTATGTATTTTTCTAGTATGAGATATTGAATTAGGATTCATAACCTAATTTAGATTATGATATTATTTAGAAATGGAACCAAGTGGGTGGAATGGAAACTGAATAAATGTGCATATCCTATGTCAGTATTCCCCTCTAATGCAAGATAATGATGTTGGATCTAGTGGTGAAATTTTTTTTGAGAAACATATAACTATACATGGACAACTGAATTAGGTTATGAACAATAATCATACATGTATGAAGTATCCTGATCCATAATTTGGAGGAGAAATTATAGATCCCTTTATATGATACCAACCTATGAAATTTAGTGGGACTACAACCCCATTTGTAGCGAAGAAATTGATCAGATCATTAGATAAGATATTTCTCACATTGGGAAGTAATGAAATAGAGAAGGTTATCACGAGTGTTTATCATCTTTCAAAAAATTCTCATCTATAGTGGACACTAATAAATCATATGGATGATTGAAGAAATTTAAAATATGGAATGGAAATATTTTGTTAAAATTTTTCTAGAGAAATATTTTCCTAGGAAATAGAGAAAAAATATGGAGATGAATTATTGCATCTAAATCAAAAATTGGTAGAAGATTTTACAAAGTATAAAAAAATTAAAAGGATAATAAGTCTTGTCATGGACTGCATACCTAATCCAAGGAGCATGATTGATTGATTATTTGACAGTTTAAAAGAATTCATCAAAGGTGCACTAGTGTGGGAATATTTTTAATCATATGAAGATATAGTCTCATGTTCTATCAAGACATAAGAAGAATTATATATGAATCATGATTTTAAATGGAAACAAGATTAGAAGAGGGTATTGTAGGAAATAATGGATAAAAGTAATAATATAAAAGTTAATTTTCCAGTGTGTGGTACTTGTGGAACGAAAGACCCTGGATATTTCTTAATATGAAAATTATTTTGTTACATGATTGTAGAAAAAGGCCAAAAAACTCATGATTGGATGGGAAAAACATAGCCACCAATGATCGATGAAACAATTTCATGGATATAGGACACTATTCTAATGAATTTCCTATTCATCAAGGAATCATGATATATAAAATTCCAAGGGTGAAAGTCTAAACATATGTGATAATAACTATGGAGAATTAAGTTCTTAATGGTGTGTTGGAATATACATTAATCATTTCTTCAAACATATCCAATTATTTTTTTGATTCAAGATCATTATATTCTTTTATATCTTTCCATTTTTACAAAAAAACTATACACTTTCATTTTTATGTAATAAAGGTTTTTTCAGTCACATATTATAAGGGATGTATCATTATGACAAAGATGTGTCAGTTAGTGAGCTTTATGACACATAAAAATTGTTCTGTAGGAAACCATATCATCATACCTATGATTTATTTTGATATAATCCATGGAATGTACTAGATTTCAAAATATGATGTGAAAATATATTGTAATGAGACGTAAATTACAATTTGTGATGAAGATGTAGAACTCCTTATCAATAGAGTCAAAAATTCATCAACTAGATCTTATCTAGATCCTCCCCCATAAGCCCTTCTAAATATTATTATTGTAGTGGAAGAGAAAAAATATCTATTGATGAGAAAATAAATCATAAAAATGAGGATGTACCTATTAGGAATGATTACTTTGATGTAATTCCATAGCATTTACCAGGACATCGTCTGGTGTGGGAAATTTTTTTCTATAGATTTAATCCTTCGTGAAAAGACAATATCAAATACTCCTTATAGAATGGCCATTGTGTTATTACTGTATCTTATGAAACAAATAGAGGAGTTAAGCAATAAGGGATTCATTTCCTCTACTATTTCTCCATGGGGATCCCCTATTCTAATTGTTAATAAGAAATATGTATCCATGAGGCTATGAAATATTTGTAGATAAAACAATTCAATTATAATGAAAAAATTATGCTCTTCCTCGCATTGATTATTTACTTGATCAACATCTGGGATCAAATTTTTTTTAATGATATAAATTTGATTTGGATATCATAAATAGTGATTGAGAAAAGATGTTATTAAAAATACAGTATTTGAAACGAGGTATGGACATTATGAGTTTACAGTAATTCCATTTGGACTAACTAATGAACCATCTATATTTATGAATCAAATAATGTGAGTGATCATGGAATATCATCAAGATATTTTTTGGTATTTATTGAGGACATCTGGACATATTCCAAAATTTATGTGGACCATGAGAACCACTTTTGGGTTGTTTTGTAGACTGATAGATGAAAAGAGTTATATGGAATGTTTAGAAAGTTTAAATTCTATCTTCAAAAAAATTCTTTTCATATCCATATTGTATATAACGATAGAATTTTAGTTGATCCTTTGAATAAAAAGGCAGTCTAGGAATGGAAAACACTAAAAAACATAACCAAGTTATGTATTTTCATTGGTTTAGCAAGATACTATCAGTGTTCCATTCAGAATTTTTCCCAATTATCTGACCCATTAAGAAATATTACTCATAAAAGTGTTGCATTCATATAGAAAAAATAATGTGAGTAATGTTTTGAATAATTTAATAGGAGACTAGTGAATTCAATGATCATCACTATATCATCTAGGAATGGTTAATTTGTGATTTATAGTGATGTATCAATGAAATGAATTGGTTTTTTCCTTATGCAGAATGATATAGTTCTTGCCTATGATTCAAAGTGTTTAAAAAATCATGTAAAAAAATATCCAACACGTGATCTTGATATAGAATCTGTAATATTTTATCAGATGATATGGAGGAACTATATCTATGGTGAAAGGGTTTATATATATACAGATCAAAAGAGTTTGAAATATATATTCTCAAAGAAAGTACAGAACATTAGGTAAAGTCAATGTCTCAAGCTACTCAATTGTAATGATTTTTCAATGCAATACAACCAAGTGAAGATGAATAAGGTAGAAGATGAATTGATTTGGAAGGATCACAGAGTTATGAATATTTTGAGGATTGACAAGGACCTTGTGTACACGGATCTTGAAAATATGTATATAGGAATTATCATGGAAGTGAAACATGATTAATTTTTCAATTTGTTTCTAACCATGATTATTGGGAATTCTTAAAATATCCTATACATATGATGATATTTTTAAAATGAAAATTAATGTTTTAAATGATGGGATGTTGACAGACATTGTGTATGAGGATGGAATTCTATCATTTTGCAAGAGACATTGTGTTCTCTATATACCTGAGCTAAAAAGGAATTATTGTTTTATGCTCATAGCTCAAATTTCGTTATTGTAATGAACTGAACTTTTATGACTAAAATTACCCTTTTTGATTTATTTAAATTTTTTATGGATACAGAGAAAAATGATCTTATTTTGTTTTTTTTATAACCAATTGGATTTAAATGATTGTTATGTATTTTTACTATTGATAATATAGTCATTGAACATTAATCATATGACAAGGATAAATATTGGTTTTTAAAAAACCTTTTGGTACTGACAGAGAAAGTTATTTCCTCAACCATTAGGATCATACCCTCTAAAAACCATTTATCAGAACTTATAGGGGAGATAACATTTCTTAGGTTTTCACTAGACCAAGCTCATGCTGAGATATAACAACTTAATCATGATAGAAACCATTGACGAGAAATGTTCAATCTCATCAACATCATGACTATAACTATGTTCATCAAATGGCCCCATGAAAGCCCCACCATCATGCACCTTACTCTTCAGGAGTATGTTTCTATAATAAATGGATATGTATCAAGAACCTAGCATTCAGAATATGTACATTATTTTGTATAGAATGTTGAATATATTTTCTTCTTATTATTGTTAATTTATAAATAATTTTTAACGAACAAATAATATTTTTTGGATAATATTAATATCCAATTAATAAATCTATTTAATTGAGTTAATTTATTTTTTAAAAATAATGATATATTAAAAAATATTATTATTAAATAACTTTTATTCAAAATAAATGATCATATAAATTTTATGAAGTCAAATTTAATTTTTATTATGGTTTTCAAATTGTTATTGTCAAAACCTATCAATTTTCAATAAATGCTGATTTTTATTTTTAAAAAAAAATTAATATATATAGAAAATTATTTAGAAAAATTTAATTATATTTTTTGAATTAGTATATCCAAATTATGTAATGGTTAATTTTTAATAATATTATATTATATTCTAATTTTTGGGTAAAATTTAAATACCCTATAAATTTACACTGTCTTTTATGATAGTATATTGGCTCAATAGTGATGTAATAAATTCTATAAAATGTATAATCAAAAAAATATATAAATTTATTTAAAATAATGCATTTTTATGTTTATTTACTTGCATTATAAAGCCTTATGTAATCCTCCAAGACTTATAATATAATTTAATATTTTAAAATCATTTCTTTGAAAGTGTGACTCACCTCCACATAATAAATGGGAAACTTTTATTATCTTCTGTGCTAGTACCAATAAGATAATGTAAAAGACTACCCTTTTATAGAAACTATAGTCAATAAACATTGGTTGGTTTTTAATTTTTAAAATTTTATTTTGTAGTGTCCAAAACCATCATAATAAATAAATCCCACTCCATTCCTATATAAACCCACCAAAGATTCCATTTCTCTTCCCTAAAAAAACTTTTAGATCGTCCAAAATCATCCCTATACTCCATATATATATCACATTATTCCCCCAAGCACTAAAAATCATCTCCTAAGCCTTTTTAGTCACACATCTAAGAAAGACATTTTTCTCTTCTTATTTCCATTCTAGCACTTCATTTATAATATGCTTCTTAAATTCCATTTTCACATGTTTGGATATGATATAACATGGTCCCATTAGAATAATGTTTCTGTATAAATGGGGATATATTCCTTTCAATCTCATTAATTCCCCTTATAATCCTTTATGTACAGCTATTACAATGTTTAAATTCCATAAGGGATTACATCTCTCCTCTTTTAACCAAACACTTCATTTATGATATTCTTTTTTAATTTATATTTTATAATGTTTGGATATATTTTTACCTATCCTTCCTAATTTACAATTATTTTATATATTATGACACTCCCTTTCACTCTAATTTAACCCTCTTTTGAACCATTACATTCACCTTTTACCATGTGGAATTTTGTATGGGTTATTTTCCTTCCTCCTCTTTCTTTAAGATTATTTATTATGTTGGACCTTGAATTTCCTATTAAATTTATTGTGGAATGTCCTTGCATGTTACTATTACTATATATTTCATTTATAATTGAAGATATACTGTTTTATCTCTTATCAATCCATTTTATGAATTTCTATATGATTTCATTATGTTGTCAAATTGGAACCACGATTTACCATGCTATAATAATTGTGTGGGTAATAAAATACCCATTTCCCGTTGAAGGGTATTCACATTTATTCATACACTCCTATTTATTGGTTACATACATGTATATAATCCAAATCCCTAGATCATGTAATAAAATTTTCATGTTGCATGAATCTATGTTATATGATCTATGTGTCACACATAAGCATGAGGTTGAAATGTTTTTGAAGGTCGGGCCTTGATACCACTCCAATGCAGGGGATAATTTTTTGTATGATGATACATCATGTTATTATTTGGTTTACCTAATTTATTTATGGGAATTTTCTCCTTTATGATGTCTTTGTGGTTTATCTTTGACTTATGATTATGATGTTGTGTTTTATGTTTTTTCCACATTTCCGATGTTATGATTATCATGCAATAGCATGAATTATTATTCATGTTCATTTTATGCTCTATTGATATGAATATATTATTAAATGTATTGAATTCCTCATGTTATTCAGTGTTTATTCCCTTAATGGGATTATATCCCACCCCTTTCTTATGTATGTCCTTTGGTTACCCCATGCAGTATTAAGAATAAAGGATTTATTGGTCTGTTAATGAAGTTTTTAACAAATATATTATTGTATTTAAAGTTTTAAGTTCTTAAGTGATGTTCCTAAAACCAAAAAAACTTTACCACTCAATAATATGAGTTTTATAAAGTTAATATTTATGTAATAAATCATATTTAAAAATGAAATAATGATTAGAGTTGTTATAGCAGGTGTCATAGGATATGATTAGTTATTTTTGGGATTATGATTTGAAACCCTGGTAAAATCCTTATGAAAAAGTCTATGTGTAAGAAAACATCCCTAAATTTTGGTAATTAAAGATTAAGTAGTTTATTAGGAAAATAGATCCTAGTCTGGATACGTCTAGTGAATATGGTTCTAGAACAGATGTGTCTAGGTGTAATTGCTCTGACAAGGTATTCCGGGAATAACTCAGGGTAACCCGATAGATGTTAATTGACCTTACTGCGCACGGTTAGATACTCCAAAGGGTTATGATTTGTTATACAAATAATCTCATTATAAACCATTATTAAGGAAAAAAACTTCCCCTAATGAATACGTTAGGAATTAGATCCTAGATAACATAGACTGAAGCCTAGAAACACATAATATAAGTAGATAAAAGTAACTTATAAGTAATTCCTTCAATGTCATTGGATCTCCATTATGAGTTTAATATATTAAAAATACTCATCCATTAGTCTATATTTGATAGAGTTTAAAAATAATAAAAAAATTAAAGGTAGGGTTATCTTACCCAAGTCTACACATTCCTTTATATTATGAATGCATATTTGAAATATATAAACACCACTAAAAATAATGGAATTAGAGATGTCGGTGAAAATAGAAAATGGGAAATTTTTTGAATACCATGTATATAACTCCTCCCCTATCACAATTTTTGGATTGAACTTCCTATATAACTTTTTCATACTTCCCTTGGTATAATTTGATTCAATTCTATGCATGTATTGGATTTTCTCCAAATAGATCCAATATAAATTTTCCTTAGAATGAAATCACACTCCATGTGGTGAATTGACCCCCAATTATATATATGAGAAAGAAGGATGATGAATCTTATTTAGCAGCATCATCCCTATCATGGATATTATTTTAGTATGAGAAAGTGTATCTAGATCAAATGATTGAGTCTAAGGAAATAACTATTATTAAATACATACCTATAGTGAGGAAATACCCATGATGTGTTTCCTATGGTTTAATCTGGTCTTGCCCATAGCCAAGAGGAGGAATATTCAATAGAGATTATACCTAGGGAATTTCCAATATTCAAGAATCTGTATAGTATAGATTTTTTGGAACTTGAGTAACGGGAGAAGAAGATAAAGGATAATCTATATAAAGTGGGTATATACCCATGTGCTTCACCATGGGGTGCACCGATCGTCTTTGTCAAAAAGAAGGATGGCTCAATGTGCCTTTTCATTGGTTATCATGAGCTTAAAAGGATCAGAATAAAGATCTAGTGTTATTTTCAACAAATTTATGACTTTTTCTATTAGATACACGGAGCACAATACTTATCCATGGAAGATCTGTAGTTAGGATATTATGATGTAAGGGTGAAGAAAGAGGATATCCCTAAGACTGATTTTTATCCTAGGTATGAGAATTATGAGTTCATAATGATTCTATCCAGGATCCCTAATGATCTCGAAATCCCCAATGGACTTGATGAATAGAGTCTTTGGAGGTTACATCGATAAATTTGTGGTATTATTTATAGAATATATTCTAATAAACTCGAAAATGAAGGAGGGGCATGAGAAGTATCTAAGAACTGTGCTAAAGGCCATTGGAATGGAGAAGATCTACGAAAATTATAGCATGTGTGGGTTCTAGTTGAAGTAAGTATCATTATTGGGGCATATCATCACAAGAAATGGGATATTTGTGGATCCTTTAATGAAAAATGCAATTGAGGGATGGAAAATTCCAACATCTATGACATATATTCATTGATTCCTTTGGTTAGCTATATATTATTGTCTATTTTTGTGAAATTTCCCATGATTGTCAAACACAATTACCATGTTAACTCATAAAGGAGTCCAATTTTCATATAATGATGAATTTTAAAAAGATTCATGAAGTTGACAAGGATTATTATGATATCCCTTGTTCCCACACAACCCATAAGTTGTGAGATTTTTGTAATATTCAATGATTCTTCAAAGAATATATTGGGATGTTTGTGGATGAAAAATTAAAAATTCACTTCCTACACATCAAGGTAGTTGAAAATTAATGAGAAAAACTATCCCACAACTGATATGGAGTTAGGAGATTTGATATTCGCATTGAAAATATGGTGGAATTATCTATTTGGGGAGAAGTGTGGAATATATATTGATAAAAAATGTCTCAAATAAATATTTACAGAAAAAAGATATAAACATGTTACGAACAAGATTGTTATGTATTATCATGTATAGAGAATACTCAATCAATTACCATCTTGGGATGGAAAAAAGGTGTCTGATTCTCTAAGTTGATAGGACCCAACAATTCTATCGTCGATGATAATTGAAAAATATTTGATCCTCTTAGACTGGAGGAAGATGGACTTGGGAATCATAAAGAATTTAACATCATCAATACTTTCTCAAATAATTTATCATCACACTCTTTTGGAGGAGTTCAAGGATTCTCAATAATATGATGTGGGAATTTAGAAGAAAGCAGTAAGTATGAGAAAAGGGAAATCCTCAAAGATCAATGTTCATGAAGAAATAATAATGACATTTTGTTTGTGATTTAGTGAACAATAAAATCATAAGTTAAATAATGAATTTCGGTATGATATATATAGTTTTACATTCTTCATTTACCTAGGAAACAAAAGGATGTATATAGATATCTAAGATCATTTTTTTGGGATAACATGAAGAATGATATTGCATAATATACATCAATGAGTCTTTTATGTTACTAAGTAAAAGCAGAAAGTAAGAAGTATAAGGGTATGATGAAACCAATAGCCATACCAAAATGAGAAATTGGAAAACATCACCATATAATCATTCACTGGACTTCTAATGAAATCCAAGGAAAATAATGTAATATGTGTTGTTTTGGATCATATTACAAATAATTAACACTTAATTACAATTGGAGAGGAATTATCACTAGATAAACTGGCATGGATTTACATCAGTGCAGTGGTAAGGATGCATGGAGTACCACTATTCATTATGTCTGATCAAGATCCAATATTCATTTCTATGTTTTGGAAATCTCTTGCACATGCTATGAACACTGAGCTCAGTTCTAGTATGGATTATCACCCTCAAAATTATAAAAAAAATTAGAATTCATTATACAAACACTTGAAAAAATGTCGCGAGCTTTCTCAATGGACATGAAACGCAGATGGGACAAAAAATTTCTTTCTGTGGAGTTCTCTTACAACAACAATTTCCACTCGAGCCTCTAAATTGATCCTAATGAAGACCTTTATGTGAAGGGGTACGGAACACTAGCATGTTGGGATGATGTTTGGGAACACAAACTTATATGTTCTGAAATGGTTGAAAAATGGCGGAGAAGGTTAAGACCATACATAATCACAACAAAGCAAGCTAGATTCAACAAAAGATCTATTCTAAAAATCATAAATGTGACATATAGTTAGATTTCAGAGAAATGGTATTTCTCCACATATGTCCATGGAAGATAGTGATGATATTTGGGAAGAAGGAAAATCTTAGTCCAAGGTATATCATCCATTTTGAGATCCATGATCACATCAGAGTAGTGACCTACTAACTAACACTCCCACCGAACCTGTCACAAGTACATGATGTATTCCATGTGTCACGACCCAACTCTACCAGTCTCGAGCCTCAAATACCCCAAGCCTGCCTCCATTGGCCAGGGGCTGGTGACAATCGTTGAAGGTGTAACAATCTCAGGGAGGACATTACCTAAGTACCCGTACACACACACATAGCCCACTCAATGCAGAAGTGCAGAGTAACAAGGAACCCAAAGTAAAAATTACTATAACACAACTAGAGTCATGCATCAACTACTAAATAGAAAAAGTAATGTGCTGAAATGTACTTACAAGATATCTGAACATAAAAAGGGAAAAACACGTGCCCAAACCGAAAGGTGCCACAACCCGGCAATAGGTAAAAAAAAGTAAACAACTGGTGACTCTCACACCTAAAAGTCTTACTATTACCACTTAACGCATACCAAGCTATTGTTTCCTCTATGATCCTCCATAGTATCGATCTACCTTTCTGTCGTCTGCGAGGGCACACCAATTGCGGGCAAAGCCCAAGAAAGGGTGAGTATAAAGATACTCAGTTGGATGCCCTGAAAGCTCAAGGGAGAAAAAAAGAAGGTACTAAAATATTGTACATTTGACAGAACAAAGAAAAATGTAAGAGTACAACAGAGAGAGTGCACCTCGACCCAACAAAAGAAGGACGTAGACTCGTCCAACCTAAGAGGAGCTAGACACAAAAAACACGTGGCATACCATGCACGTCTTCGCCCCTCCCATAAGGAGAGTAACTGAACACAAGGTGTTAGAACAAAATTAGGGTGAATATATATATATATATATATGCTCAACAAAAAACCCGAACGACTCTGCAAGGGGATCACTATTTCCAAGCATTGCCCAGGAAAAGTTGCCAACAGTTCTAAAGATATCCATCACTGATGCCCAAAAGTCCCACATGTCAAAGTTGTCTCATCACTAAGACGTACCACCAAGGGTCCCCCTCTTCTAATCAAGATGAAAATTCACTGACTATCCTCATAGAAAGGGCTGGTACTGAAAGAAGTCACTGAGCAACACACTGCCCAGCATAGCTGGACGGTAAACCCTAAGAGGTCATCGGGTAACCCACTGCCCAACCCCACTGGAGGGTAAACCCTAAGGTCAATAGGTAACCCACTGCCTTACCACGCTGGAGGGTAAACCCTTAGGTAAAAGGGTAACCCACTGCCTTGCCCCGCCGGTGGGTAATCCCTAATATGCTGGTGGGTAACCCACTGCCCATCCCCATTGGAGTGTAATCCCGAAACTAGTCTGATAAATCTGCATTGCCCATGCCATCACTGGGTGTCACTAACATCGCTATTGTGAATTGGTTCACAGTGCATCAAAGGAACATCTAACCAGGTCCCTTTCATGTTTCCACATTTATTGAGATCTCGAAAGAGGCTCTGCACACCCAAACAGATTACACCATTGAAATCCTTGTGAAAAACATGGGAGTTAGATTATTTACTCAATGGAAACGGAATCCTGACGAAAAATTTATTCAACAGAGCTTTATTCCCATACGATATCTCGTGGGGCCCACACCTGAGTCTCGGAAACGTTCGGGCGAACTATTCCATCGTGATGCTCTCTGAAAAACAAGACAAATTGACTATTCATACACCCCATACGAACGTCTGGTGAGAAAGTCGCAAAACTCTGCATGCAGCTTGAATGATGGCTCTTCGGCCCAAACATCATCTCTGACATCAATGCCTGAAACCACAATGGACTACATCTTCAGGACTCCATGGTCACAACTCCACTGACGGCGCCTAAAATAGAATCTGGATGTGCTCACTCCATCCGAAACAAGAATCTCGACGATGCTCTAAGTAACACTTAACAGGCGGGTCGTGCCACTGAGCCATCGTCCCGGGAATTAAAAATCCCTGAGAACACCACAACACCACATCTCAATCATAAGATTGCGTCATTTTCTATGGCACGTGAATCCAATAATTTGTTTGTAAATCGGGGGAATTTTAGTTCTAATGTACGGAGACTGGGTGGGCCGGACCGGTTCTGCCGGTCCACCCCCTTTAGACCGGTGGTATGCAGCTCGGTCGCTCGGACCGCCCGGTCAACTGTGGCCAATGGTTCACCGCGCGGGCCACACCACCTCACCCAGATCGGCTTAAGCCGATCCGACTCCTTTCCAAGAGAATCATGCTTTATGGGTCTCTGTCATCTCCTGGGGTAGCGACTACCTCGGTCTCGCTCCGCACGCCGAATGACTAACTCGGCAGGCGCATGCCCCTGGCCTCCCGCGTGCGCCGCTGACTCCCACAGCTACTCACCCACAGTCATCTGTTCCACCGCTTGAGACATGCCTCAC
This sequence comes from Viscum album, assembly GCA_963277665.1. Lineage (NCBI taxonomy): Eukaryota > Viridiplantae > Streptophyta > Magnoliopsida > Santalales > Viscaceae > Viscum > Viscum album. Next base: position 1,539,346,202 of record OY728161.1, on the reverse strand, counting down.
CGCCATCGTCCCGCTTGTCCGTGCAGACCACCGAAAAGCCATGCCGCCACCTGGAGCCCGCTCCGCCGTCATCGCCCGCTAGACCGCCGCGCGGAGCCGCTAGACCACCCAGGAACCACTGGAAAAAATTGGTTTGGCCATAAAATTCCCAGGTCCACACTGGATGCCTCAGGACTCATATTTTTGATACGAAAAGACCATTGGAAAGCTCATACCAAACCCTACGATTATATGGTATTAGACAAAAAAATTAACAGAATTTAAAAGTTAAAATTTGAGTTCAAAATTGATGCGGAAATTAGAAACGAAAGGCAACGAACCTACCTCACAGGGCGTAGCCCGTCGGTTCATGAACGACCTGCCGGAGCTGCAAACACCTCACTGGAGAGGACAAGGTTCTTGAAGGGAGGTGAATCCTTTGACAGGATTCCATAAAGTTGGTGCTCCCATAGTAATTCTAGGACCATCCTCAAATGATTTGCAGGCTCTTCCTCTATCGCAGAGTAGATGAGTATGTCGTCAATAAAGACAACCACAAACCAGTCCAAGTACGGCTGGAAGATCTAGTTCATCAAATCCCTGAAAATGGTGGGGAAATTCTTCATGCCAAAGGGCATCACCATAAACTCATAATGCCAATGACGACAACAGAAAGCCAACTTTGTGATGTTATCCTCATGAACCTGTAAATGTTGGTATCCAAATAGATGATCAATCTTGGGGAACCACTTCGCACCCCTTAACTGGTCGAAGAGGCCATAAATCCTCAGAAAAGGGTACTTGTTCTTTATTGTGGCTGGATTCAGGTGATGATAATACACATAAAGTAGCAGACTCCCATCTTCCTTTTTCACAAACATAATCTGGGCTGCCTAGGGGGACACACCAGGCCTGATGAATCCCTTCTCACAACAGAAATTCAACTGATTTCATAGATCCCAAATCTCTGTTGGTTCCATCTGATACGCTGCACATGATCTCGAGGCAGTCCCCGGTAGCAAGTCGATGCCGAAATCCATCTCTTTCCTTAGAGTTAGTCCGGGGAAATCCTTGGGAAAAACATCCATATAGTCCTCTACAATGGTAGGGATCCAGGTGCCTATAGAATCTGCAACTCCGAGATACATTCTTGCCAACTGGTGAGAAAAATGATATGGTCTCCTACTCAGAGTACCGGTCTGCTCCTCCACAAGGTCTCGTTCACCAAGGATGGTGAAACTCGTCCCATAAGAATGCACACATCTGATTGTCTGTGATGATAGTCAATCTGGGCGGGAACCATAGAAAGCTAATCAATGCCCAGGATGACATCATATGGTTCCATCGTGACGACCAGTATGTCCCACGTGAAACTCTTTCCACTAAACGACAGTTCACAATGTCTGCAAACAAAGGTCACTAACGAAGCACTTCCCATAAGAACCTCAAGGAAAAGAGTAGGTGTCAGTGCCTCTATAGGAAGCTCCAACTCCCATACCAAGAGCATCGATATAAAAGTGTGGCTGGAGCCTGTGTATACTAGTACCGATGCAAGAGTAGAGTAAACACAAATCGTACCTCAGACAATCTCATGTGCTGGGGGCCACGAACACCCATAGCCTAAAGCTGCCTGTGGCCCTTACTGCCATCTCCCTCGGAAAAGATGCTCTCTGTAATGAGCTCCCACTCTAGAAAACCCTCATTAGTAGGGATGCACAAGGGAACTACACTAGAACGGATCTCCCGGCAAAGACCCTACTCAAACATCCACGCCAGAAAGTAACTATCACAGATTATATCCTATGAGTAGCATGTTTGATCAGTAAACTGGGCTGAGTACTGTTCCATGGTCACCCCATAGCTTCTGCTCCAGAAGATCTTGAATCTGAATAGAGAAATACAAGATGGGAGTACTCCTCCCGGAAGAGATGCTAGAAGCTATCTATGCGAGATAAGACTCATCCTGGGTTCTCATAACCAACCCTCAGCAACGCCCAGGCATCCCGAGGAAAAGGCTGAAAGCTAGGGCTACCATCTGGTCTTATGGAGTCCGTACCGTCCTGAAAAGATAGTCCACGGACTCTAGCGAATCTTTTGCTACTTGGGGATCCAGGTCCCCATAGAACTTCTGCGGCCACTGACCCTGGGAGTCTTAGAGCGCACTCAGCCTATGATCAACCTCAAAATGTGATGCCAGTACTAATTTCCGCTCTCCAGATAGAGGGGCTACTTCTGAATCACTGGGTGTTTGGGGATCTTGTGAGGTTTCCTAAACTGACGCCTCATCTCTCACCAGGTCATCGTCACAAACTGGAGAGGGTAACCAAGATGGCTTCTGTCGTGGGGGCATCCTAAAAATTATCATGGATTACCATGATTAGATAAGCATATATATATAAAAGTAATCACAATGGGGATCTAACTAAAAAAGGAAAGCCAAAGTCTCAATCCCACAAGATTCATGTTCTAAATTTCCCTGAAACAGATGTCTCAGCGTGTCGACTAGACAAGCGGGTTATCAGGGTCCTGCTGATTGGATATGTCGGCCACCTGTACCATCACTGGACTCCCTGGCCTGAGAGCCAATCTCGAGACACATTAACACTATTTCCCTAAATCTCAAAAAATTCATTTTTAGGGACATATAAACATTTCCCCCAGGAATGAACCACCTCTGATACCACTTTGTCACGACCCAACCCTACCGGTCTTGAGCCGCAACTACCCCATGCCCGCCTCCATAGGCCAGGGGATAGCAACAAGTGACAAAGGTGTAACAATATTAGGGAGGCCTTTGCCTATGTACTTGTGCCCACACACACATCCCACTCAATGAAGAAGTGAAGAGAAATAAGGAACCCAAGGTACAAACAACTACAACCCAATCACAGTCATGCATCATCTTCTAGATAGAACAAGTATAGTGCTAAAAAGTACTGAAAAGATAACTGAATAGAAAAAAGTAAAAACACACACCCAACAGAAAAGGTGCCATAACCCGACATCATGTAAACCAAAGTAAACAGCTGGTGAGTCTCACAACTGAAAGTCCTACTATGACCACTGAATGCAGCCCAAGCTCCTGTGTCCTTTACGCTCCTCCATAGTCTCGATCGACTTGTCTATCGTCTGCAAGGTCACACCAAGTGCGAGAAAAGCCCAAGAAGGAATGAGTATAAAGATACTCAATAAGATGAACTGAAAGAAGAGGGACCAACAACAGAGGTACTAAAATAGTTAGCAGTAGTCAAAACAAAGAACAATGTATGATTACAACAGAGAGAGTGCAGCTCGACCCAACCTAAGAAGGAAGTAAACTCATCTATCCTAAGAAGATCTAGACAGAAAAAGAACATGGCATACCCCACACATATTCACCACTCACAGAATGAGAGTAACTGAACCCATTGAGTGGGATAAAATATGGGTGTATATATATATGCTCAACAAGAAACTCGAACGAGTGTGTAAGGGGATCTCTATCTCCACTCTCAACAAAGGAAATGTCGCCAATAGGTCTATGGATATACCTCACTGATGCCCGACAGTCCCACACTTCAAAACGGTCTAATCGCTAATCTATACAACCAAGGGTCCCCCTCTAGTAATAACGGAGAAAAGTCCAGAATAGCTTCATAGAAAGGGTTGAGTCTCAAAGAAGACCTCGGGTAACCCACTGCCCAGCCCAGCTGAAAGGTAAGCCCAAAGAGGTCATCGGGTAACCCACTACACAGCCCTGCTAAAGGGGAAAACCTATGGTCAATGGGTAACCCACTGCCCTACCTCGCTATAGGGTAAACCCTAAGGTCAACGGGTAACCCACTGACCAGTCCTGCTGGAAGGTAAACCCAGAACAGGTTCGAAAACTCTGCACTGCCTGTGCCATCCCTAGGTGTCACAAACATCGCTACCATGTGTTGGTTCGGAGTGCGGCAATGGAACCCCCAACCATTTCCATTTCATGTCCCCACATTTTATGGTATATTGAATGTGGCTCTGCATGTCCCAACAGATTCCACCGTTGTAATTCTTGTGAAAAAACACACAAGTTAGACTACTTAGTCGCTGGAAACAGACTCTTGACAAAAAAGTTATTCAACAACACATTATGCACATACAACGACTTATGGGACCCACACCTCAGTCTCAATAAAAGATAGGTGAACTACGCCATTGTGATGCTCCTAGAAAAACACACCAAATTTACTATTAATAACCCCAAACAGACGTCTAGTGAAAAAGTCTCAAAACTCTGCACACAACTTGAATGACGGCCCATGGGCCCACACCTCTACTCCGACTTCAACACCTGAAACCACCATGGACTACTTTGTCACAACTCCAGGGTCACAACACCGATCATGGATCCTAAAATAGACATTGTATGTTCTCACTCCATCAGAAACAAGAATCTCTATTAGGCGCCAAGTAACACTTAATAGGCATGTCACACCACCGAGTCCGCATCTTGAGAAATAAAAATCTCTATGGCCATCTCAAAACCTCCATCTCTATCCGAGGATCACATATCCATAGACTACACCCAAATACGACACTCAGTTTTCATAAAAGAGGCATTTTAGTACGAACGGGTAGAGACGGGGTGTGCCAGACAGGTTCGATAGGTCCACCCCCTTTAGACCGGCGGTCCGTGGCTTAGCCGCCTAGACCGCCTGGTCTGCCTCGGCCCATGGTTCACCACACGGGCTGCACCGCCTCACCCAGTCCGGCTCCTTTTCATGATACTCGTGCTTCGCAGGTCTCATTTTGCTCACAGGGTCACGAAGACTCCGATCTTGCGTCGCACGCCCACCGGTGAAGCCGGCCCGCACGCGCCCCTGGCCACCCGTGTGCGCCGCCGTCGCCCGCAGCCGGCCGCGCCGCTGTTCAAGACCTGTCGCGCCGCCACCATCCTGGTTTCCCACACCGACTGCCGAGGACCCGTGTCGTCGCCTCGAGCCCGCACCGCCACCGTCACCCACCGGACCACCGCTTGGAGCCACCAGACTGCCCTAGAAGCACTGGAAAATAGAGGTTTGGATGGAAAACATCCCGGGTCCACCCAGACGCCCTGAGACTAGGATTTTTGATCCAATAGAAGCTTTGGAAATATTGGATCGAACCATATGCATATATGGCCTTCACCCTACACTATAACCGAATTTATAAGCAAAAATTAGAGTTCAATGTAGATGCAAAAATTAAAAAAGAAATGAAATGAACCTACCTCACAGGGCGTATCCCGTCGCTTCACGAATGACCCACCAGAGCCGCAAACACCTCCCAGGGGAAGAGGGGCAACTTGAATGGAGGCGAATCCATTTTTGGGAGAGAATATGCTAGGGAGAAGTTCTAAGTGGTGGCGTAAGGGGGTGTATGTGTTTATGTAGGGAAAATTAATTAAATTTTAATAAATCTTAAACACCCACCAGTATGCTCGTACCCAAACTCTTGACGGGGTCGATGTTAAGCCGTTTATAGGGTAAAATCCACATTCTGAGTGCAACTGTGGTCTCAGAATATTAATCTGAGACTCCGTTCAGATGTTATAAAGATCACATCAGAGGCCGCTAAATTATGAAAATGCCCCTCGCGGCGTTTTCCACAGAAGGGCCGCACCCGCGGAAGTTACACCCCTCCTAGGGTAAACGGAACGCTCTACACTCAACGATGACCTTGGGTTTATAGTCTGATATATAATTTAGGAGTTATTCCATTTATTTGGCATGCCTTGTGTGAACGTACTTAAAATTTAATTTTGGCCACATCGGGGCTCGGAATCACATGTCGTATGAACACCCTGCACTAGAATAACATCAAGAAAATTACAATGTCTAACAAGCTCAAAACCCCGGATATTACACCATGTATCCCTCTTATGAAAGTCTATACTATACCAATTACATGTACTCAATAAATAGGTGGTATCATTTGATAATGACCATTCTTATGAAGAGAAGTTGGTGAAGCTCTTAGATTTTAGAGAAAAACTTATACTGTATAAGACAATCCCCTCATCATAGTGTTGTGGTGAAACCACATGATTGATGAAACAACATATGAACCAAAGTAGGAGATAAAACAGAGTTACACACATAAATTTTAGTGTTGGAAAAAAATATATCATGTGAAAAACTTCTTAAGGGGGTAAGATTCTAATGACCCAAACTTTTGTGAATAAAATTTAAAATTTTGATTTAATTAGTTGTCTGATGGATATAGAAAGCATGTGAGTTTATATTTCATTATCTAATTAGATTTAAAAGACAATAATGTATCTTTACAATTGATAATATAACAATTAAAAAGTGATCACATAAATATTATAAATATAGGGTTTTAAAAAAACCATTTGGTACAGATAAAGGAAGTGATGTCCTCAACTAGTAGGATCATACCCTATGAAGCCCATTTATTGGGGCTTCAGAGGGAGATACCATTTTTGATATTTTCCCTATACCAATAAAAATCTGAGATCGTACAACTTAATCTTGATCGAAACAATTTATGGAATAATTTCAATCTCATCGAGATCACAACCAAAATAAAGTTCACCGAACAGACCAATGAAAGCCCCACCACCGTGTACTATACTTATAGGGTGTATGGTTGTGCAAAAAATGGATATGTTTAAAGACCTAGAATTATGAATATGTACATTATTTTTTATATAATATATAACATATTTTCATCCTATTTTTGTTACATTGTAAAGGATTTTTGAAACACAAATAGTATTTATTGGTAATATAAAAATTCAATTAAGATATCAAATTTGATGAATTAATGGATTTATGAAATAACTAATATTTCAACAAAATATTATTATTAAATAAGTATTATTTAATATTAATGATCATATAATATTTATGATGACAAATGTAATTTTTTTAGAGTTTGAAAACCCTTATTGTCAAAACCTGTCAATTTCAATAAATATCAGTTTTTATTTTTAAAGATGAAAATTAAAATATTTTGAAAACAATGTAGGAAAAATTAATATTATTTTTGGAATCATGACATTTTGATTATATTACTGTTAATTTTTGATTATTTTCAGATATACTATTTTTTAGGTTAAAATTAAATACTGTATAAATATATTGTGAGTTGTTTGACAACAAAATGGCTCATTAGTGATGTAATAAATACTATAAAAGGTATCCTGACCGAATATAAATTTTTAATTTAAAATAATTTAATTTTATATTTTTTTAACATATTTTATAAATTCATAGTGAATCCTGTAAGACTTATAATATATTTTAATATCTTATAATCATTTCATTGAAAGTGTAACTCACCTGCACATAAGAAATTGAAATATTTTATTATTTTGGAACATTAGAATATAAAAATAATTTATATCAATCCCCATTGTGAAAACATATTGGAAAAAACCATGGGATGGTTTGTGGTTTTTGAATATTTTATTATTTAGTGTCCAAAACCAAAATAACAAGGAAACCCCCCTCTTTTCCTATATAAACACACCCAAACTCCCATTCCTCTTCACTCAAACTACTTGAATCTTGTAAAAAATCTCCAATAAACACTATACAGTCCATAAAAGGTTCCCCAAAGGTCTCAAGAAGCCTCAATTAAGCCTTTGGAGTCACACATCCACCTAAGGGATTTTTCTCTTCTCATTTCAATTCAAGAACTTCTTTTAAATAATGTTTCATAAATTCAATTATCATATATTGGGAAATGATGTACCATGGTTCCATTACTGTACATTTTATTTTTACATGGTGATATATTCCTTTCACTCACATTATTCCTACCCTCTATAATCCTTTATGTACACCACTTACTATTACGAAATTCCGCAAGGGATTCTCTCTCACCTCATTTAATCATGAACTTCCTTTATTATATGAATTTTTAATTTCTATTTCTTATGATGATAAAAAGTATTACATATACCAAATACTCTATGAATTTTTTATAAATTATTAGATCTCCTTTCACTCTCATTTATCACTCATAATAACCCTTATGTACACCCATTAACATGCCAAAATTTTGTAAGGGATCTTTTGCTTCCCCCTCATTATTCAAGATTCTATATTCTATGTTGCCATTTATTTAAAATTTCCTATATTGGTTAATGTACATAAATGTTCCTATTACTATAAATTTCATGTCTAAATTATCAGATACCCCTTTCTATTATAAACATATTTATGTAATTTTATACGACGTCGTTCTGCTGCTGAAATTGCATGAGGATTAACTATTCCAAAATAATTGAGTAGTGAATACCATACCCATTTCTCTATCAAGGGTATTCAACTTTATGAACATAAACATATTTACATGGGACTTACATATATGTAATTCACATTATGAGATTGTGGAGTAAAATTATGATGTTTAATTAATCCATGTTATACAATCTCTGTGACACAATTAAGAATGATATTGAAAGTATTATTAAAGGTGTGCCCTGATCGCTCTCATATGAATTGGGTAGTGTTTTGTATTATGATACGTCATATTGGGATGAAGGTTTAACTGATTCCATTAAAGTAATTTTGTCCACTATAATGTTCAGATGGTTTATCTTTGTCTTATATTTATGATTCAGTGTTCTTAGTTGTTTACACATTTTCCATGTTATTATTATCATATTATATCATGCCTTATTATTCATGTTCATTTTATGATCCATAGATATTAATATTGTATAATATGTTTCATTTTCTTCATGTAATGGGTTTTTATTCCCTTACATGTACTAATAGTTCCCCCATTTCTTATGACATCCTCAGGTTATCCCGTGAAATGATAATTAAAAAGGAATGTTATGGTCATGTCTAAGATGTTTTCAATAAAGATATTCTCGTATTTCATGTTTTAAGGTGTTTTTTAATTTTCCTAATCCCAAAAGACACTAGACCAATAGATATTATGATCTGTATTAAGTCGAATTTTATGTAATAAATAATTTTTAAGAATGAAATATATATTATGGTTGTTATATTTATACACCCATGTAACACTATGAAATATAGAGATTTTAAGGAACATTTCTGGTGGGATAATATGAACCATGAAATTGTTTTTTATATATCATGATGTTTAGTTTTTTAATAGGTGATGTATGAAAGAAAAACATCATATAGGATCCATGAAACTGCTTCCTATTCCTATATAGAAATGGGATGACATTAATATTGATTTTGTCACATGATTACTCAAAACGCCCATAAAGAATGATGCAATATGGGTAATTGTGTATCGACCTAACAAATCCACAAATTTTCTCACTATAAGGGAGGATTTTACACTATGGGGATTGACAAATATCTTTTTTAATGAAGTCAATCTACATATTTTATAACCAATTTCTATTGTGTATGACTATGATCCATGATTTACCTCAAATTCAAGGAAAAGTCTTTAGAAATATTGTGATACTGAAAAACATTTGAGTACTACTTATAACCCTCAAACTGGCCGGTAGTCATAAAGAACAATCTTAACATTATATGACATGTTGAGATCGTGATAAAATGACATTACAAATATGAGGGATAAGTATTTACATTTGTTATAGTTTTCCTACAATAAAATTTTACATTCAAGTATTTAAATGTCACTATATGTGGCATTTTATGGAAAAATAAGTCATACACCAACTTGTTGGGATGATGTATATGAAAGGAATTATTGTATGTCCATAACATATAGATGAGACGACCAAAAAGTTAAATACTATTAAATCACATATGAAAGCAGTTCAATGTAAGGAAAAGTTTTTTTACAATAATCAAATATATCATTTTTAATTTCAAGTGGGATATCCTGTTATTTTAAAGTATCACTATGGAAGGGTGGAATATGATTTGGAAAAAAAATAGAACAATACCCCAAGTAAATTTGTTCTTTTGAAATCCTAGAGAGGATTGGATATGTGTCTTATCATTTGGATATGTCACCTAACCTTTCTAAATTTCATGATGTGTTTCCACATCAATTTTTTAATGAAGTACATGGCAGACCCAATTCATGTTATCACTTGTGATGAAATAGAATTCGATCATGATTTATATTACTTTAAAGATCCAATCTATATTCTAGACACTATGGATCAGGTGTTGAGGACTCTGATGACTCGGATGATTAAGGTACTTTGGAAAAATCATATATTAAAATAAGCATTGTGGAATCGAAAGGAATTAATTGTTAATAACTACCCAAATGTTTTTGTGAGGAGATATTTTGGAAATTTCATGGTTGAATATTTTATTGGAGGATAGAATGTGACAACCCATAATAATATCAATGAAATTTCCTATTATATATATATTTCATAGATATTAAATCACATAATGTCACTTAGAGAAAAAAATTAAAACTTTATTGATGAATAATGTATGAAATTAGAGGTATTTCATGAAGTTAGGAACCTATTCAAATGGAATAGTAACTTGACCTTGGGAATAGTAATGTGACTCATTGGAATAGTAAACCGACCAATAAAACTGTAACCTCACAAATAAATGTATAAATAACATTTAAGAAATTTTAAAAAAAAAATATGATATTTCTATATCTTAAAATAAGTAAATACATTTTTTAAAATGATAAATTAAGTTTTGGTATTTTTTTAACTAAAAAATATTTAATTAGAATTTTATAATTAATATAAATAAATAAAATAATATTTAATTAAATAAAATATATTCATTTATTAGTTTTTTTGTATTATGATAATATTATAATTTTATGAGATAATAGAAAATTTATGAATGTGTCATAAAAGCAGTTATAATATTAAAATAGGTATTTTTTGAATAAATGATGTTTTTCATTAAAAATTAAATTTCTTATATTTATAAAAAAATTCATAAAATTATGTCCATTTTTTAATTCTACACATCAAAAAATGTTTTGGGTGAATTTTTTGGGATTTTTCTAAAATACTTGAATTTTTGTGAATAGTAATATATGGTAATTTACGGTATAAATAAATTATAAGTTAAACACACCATTCTTGAGTCATCAATTATGTATGAAACATAATCTCGAACCCTTATTCATTGTTTTATTATATTTAATGATACTTCGTAAACTAATCATACTCTGGATAGAGAATAACAAACTAATGATTAAAATAATCAAAAACACCAATCTCCTACACTATAAATACCAATCTTCTCCCCTATGATCATCACACATCCAAATCATTTAATCTTACTTAAATCATAACCATTTAGTCTCCCAAACATATACCCTACGTTCTGGTCTTTCCGGTCTCACTAAAATACCATTTCATTGTTTCTTTAAGATGGTTCTCAAGGAGAAGAATTCAAGAGATAAATAATTTTTCGTTCACTTTCAAATTTTTTTAATTTATTTTATTCTAATAATATATTTAACTATTATATAAAATCAATCCTGATACCACTTTTATATTATATAAAATATAATTTTATTATGTTAATGGGAGATACATCGTTAATACCATTATTCCATCTTTTATTCTAAAAAAGAAAACATCATCCATGATGTGCTGATTTACCACAATCATGGATGATGTAACTTAATTTGCTGTTATCACCTTCAAAGATGGATATAATACCATAATTATTGTTAAAACATATTTTATTATAAATATTATAATTTAGTTCTTCATCCTATATATTTAAATTATATTATTTAATAAGACAAAATTAGTGAGTGGCCATAAAAAACTATCAAAATAATCGAAATGATTATCATTAATGTTAAATCAAATGAATCAACCTCATATCTAGAAAAAATAATAGATAGTACCATTAAATACTATATATGTTCATTTAAAACTTATTATTTCAATTATGGAGAATTATTGCCATTTTACATGATTTTTCCTACATGTATACAAAAGATTAAGTCATTAAAATCAAGGGAACGAACACTCCCAAACAACAAAACTTAAAATTAAAACTCATCAAAAAGGCTATTAAATAACATAAAAATTAATTATAAATTAATTAAATTTAGAATGGGTTATGAATTAATATATTAATTAGTCTAATTTCATTATCTTGGATGTTAAGTAGAAGTGCATAATACGCTTGTATATAAGGTATGGGCTTTTTCATGAACCTCCATTTTCATTTGGGTTATTCTTTCTCCATATTTCCCCCAATGTAATTCTTAATTATTTTTATATTCTTCTACTAAATTCTGTTTTTATGTTACAAAATTATTCATCTAGATCATTTCATCTTTATTTTATTGGGAATTATATGTTTTACAAGGTTCCCTTCTAAATTCTTCCCAATATGCAGTTCCGATAAAAGGGAACATCTCAATTTCCAAAAAAAAATTGAGAACCATCCATAGTATATAATTATAGACCATTAATTTTATAAATTCACTAATTTCATTATAAAAATTATATTAGTTAATTTTTTATACAAACTATTATTTCAAATATAAATGATTTTCCAAAAGAACTCCTCTATGAAAAGTAAAAAAATGGAATTTCTATCAAGAAATCTCTAATGATTTTATTAAACTATTTAAATATATTTAAACAAATATATTGAATATTATGAATTATTTCTATAGATATCATATTATTATCATTTTACATATTTTATTAAATGTTTTATGATTAGTTTTACTATGGATGTTCTATCTTGATTCCATTTAATATATTATTTACATTGGTTATGGATTATGATTACAGATTAAGGAATGTTATTTATATTTAATTTATATATTTTGTTTAAGATTAACCCAATTCATATGGGGAATTAATTGGACATAGTAATTTATGGGTGGTGTCCTGTCTATACCCTCGATGCATTGGTAAGTCCAAGGAGACAAAAAAGAAATGGATTTTGCCGAAGCCTCAACCATTTTTTTCTCATGCCTTGGCTGAGGCCTCAACATTATGTTTAAGATTGCAGAAATTGTTAACTCCCCCATTATGAAACAATTATTTTTTATTCCATTTGATTATTAGAGTATTATAATATCTATTGTTATGTTTTATTATGGTATTATATAATCACATTTATTTTTCTCATATTATGCTTAAAATTATCAGTAAATTTCATGTGTTTTTAGTTATTCCCCAAACATTATTGTTTATATTTATTTAGGATATCTTATACATTATTTCATAACCTTATTGAGAATCGGATCTCAAACCTTTTTTATATTTTATTTTCCCCCATGAAACACTGGTTTAAATTATGAAAAATTTGTAGGGATAATCTAAAAGTTTATGGGTGTTTCCAATGGAGTTGCTATGTTGTTTTCCATATCAAGTTTCAATGTAAATATCATGTATCGAATATTTATTCCAAAAATACTAAACTGTTCATTCCTATGGGATTAATCCATTTTTTCTATTCCGATTTATTAGTTTAAGGCACCGGATCTGGGTAATGGGGTCATGGTATTTACAATTGTGCCAAAATTGGTGATCAGAGACATTGAATACCTTACATGGAGATCAAGTTAGACTTAGTTTCTTGTATAATTATTTAATTTTTAGAAATTCATGATATATTAGAAATTGTTTTTTATTAATTTAATTTTTGTGTCTTTAATAGATTTTAGGAAACCCTATTTGTAATGTTGCCGTTCCAGAATCCACCCAGAGGTGCCCTATACTCAGTTGGTCACATGGTCTCAAGCGCATTACCCTAAATTCCAGAGGCTGCCAACTCTTAGTGAGGGCCTTGGTTGTGATAGTGGGGAAACTACACCCTCATTTGCATAGAAACACAGCAGACATAAATCAATTTCAATGTAGGAAGCTGTAAAAGTACCATAACCAAAGTAAACAATGGAAGACTAGAGTTAATAACAACTGGAGGACATATATAAGATGATGCATGATTTGTGTGTCTTGGAAAATATCCAAACAAGTCACAATGCTGAATATAGTACTAATCCAAAGTACAAATGGAAAACAAGTATTCAACTCTTCAGCATCGCAAGCCATAGATTGGTCACATGCTCTCTATCTCCAAAGCAGTCATGTACAGGAAGTAGAAGGGTCCTTTCCCTTATCTATACCTACAACAAAATAATCTGTTTGGGCCCAAAAGAATGACCCCAACTGGGCGTGAGACTAAATCCCAGTAGGTATCCACCACGAGATATTTTCCTTACAGTCACTGAATATATAGAAGGTAATCAGCAAAGAAAGAATTAAACATGTAAGTACACAGTAGTAAACAATATCTAGATTCAATGAATTTTCTTTCATATATCAAGAAATAGATAATCAGAGCAGGTAACCCTCTGGGTAGTACATAGAGACTAACACTGATGGTTCAACCAAACAAGTATAAACAATATGCTATTCCAAAACGGTAACCCTATGGGAAAGACTCAAATCATAACCCCTCTAGTTCAACAAAACATGTCAAGAAACCTTCTAGGCAGTACACTAAGTCTAACACCTCTCATTCATCTTAAGAATAAACTCTCTGAGGAAGCACTCACCGTCAATTCTTCTTATAGTATCATATCGGTAACTAAAGGTGATCTTGGGATGCACTTATGTCACAATCACCATGTGGCCCATGTTGAGGAACTACATACACTCTAAGGAATCACATACATTAATTCCCCCTATGGTCTCACATTGTAATAGAAAACAGACACTCTGGAGAATCCCTTACATCCATTATCCCCATGGTCTACTAGACTAGGTTCTCAAGGCCCTGTGTAAATCAAGCAAGCATAGTAAGGTGTATCAGCCAAAGTAACCCTCAATAACTACATGGATAGTAGTGTACAACATATCAACATGCCAGATAAACAAAGCACCCTTTCCTACAATAATAGGCATGGTAAGTAAACAAGGCAGACTAAGAGGCTATGCAAGACCAAACAGTCATAAACAAACATGAATGGTCAAACACCTCCAAAGAATTTAAAGTAACCCAATTCTCAGTCAATTATCCTCTATAAAATCATACAAGCATAGCATGCATTTAACATGATCAAAATAGTCTACACACAATACCCCATTCAAGGGAATTGGTCAAAGTGCCCATATAACTCAAAGACATTCAACAGAAAGGAACAAACCACCTATATCAGTGTTTTAGGATCGATATATGTGAACCTTAGGACTTGAATCTCCCATGAACACTGTATATCTACAAATATTCTAAAAATTATCAACTGAAGATAACTTGAGAAATAGGAGGAATCAGGAAATGAAGCTCTAGAAGAAGGAAGAGCTTACTGAATAAATTCTAATTCAACCAAAAATGGTCGATTCAGATAACAGATTCTCTATCGGTAGATCAGAAGAAGATCGACATTGTTCTCTCGTTCTCAGAAGAACCAATCCTAGAAACGGGTGGTATTTCCCATCAGACGCGAACCTAGTGCGTTTAATGAAAAAAACTATACATGGCGTGTACTTTATATGTACACGGCGTGTATATTAACTCACCAGCCGCCACATTAAGAGGTCCCTAGGTCACCACACATGGTCGTGTTCATGTTCGCTAAAGGGAAAACACTCGGCTACCCATGGTAACCAAGTACATGGCGTGTACTCATAAAGTAAACAGCATGTACATATAAAATTTCTAGAAACACATCATTTTCCTAAAAAACCTAGAAAAATGAAACATACCTAAAACGAAGATCTGGGTTCTTAAAAACATCCCCCTTAAAGAAATTTTTCCATGAATTTCCCTAGAAAGAAGGTGTAGAAGAAGATTCCTCCAACAACATCAGCCACTGTGATCGTACATCAATCTCCCTCTCCCAAGTCCCATCCTGTACTTGCCCGTGCTGCCATAGCACTCGCACAATATGAATAGACCATCCAAGGAGAACCATCATACTTTGATCAATAATACAGATAGGATGCTCCTCAAACGAGGCGTCCACCTCTAACTCACCCTCTTCGGGTTGAAGTACATGATATGGGTCTGAGAAGTAATGTCAAAGCTCAGAAACATAGAAAACATAGTTCATATCCCAGTACCTTAGAGGTAACTACAACTGATAGGAAATCGGTCAAACTCTCCCCAACACCTAAAACAGCCTGGCGTACCTCAGTGAAGGAATAACCTCTCTCATAATCCTTAGATGTCCCAACCTTAGTGTGACATTCAGGAAAACCTGATCCCTGAACTCTAACTCCAAAGGTCGTCTCCGCTGATCAACATAAGACTTTTGTCGAGACTGTGCAGTAGCCATTCTCCTCTAAATGAACTCTATCTGTTCTGTGGTCTCCCCGATAGGACGAGGTCCCAACATATCTGCCTCTCCTGCCTCTCATCCAACATAAGATTGATCGGCATGTCCTACTGTACAAAGTCTCATAAGGTGTAATTTGAATAGTGTCTGGAAAACTATTATTTTAGGGAAACTCCACAAGTGGTATGTGCTTCTACCAAGAACCTCCAAAATCAAGGATGCATGCTCCCAACATATCCTTATGCACCTAAATCATATTCCTTGTCTAGCCATCTATCTTGGGATGATTTGTTGTACTCAAAAGAACTTGGGTTCCCAAGGTATCTTGAATCCCCTTCCAGACCTGAGAAGTAAAATGTGCATCCATGTCTGAGACAATGTAGTGTGGCACCCAATGTAAATATATAATCTCTAAGATGTACAACTGTCACAGTTTATCAACACTGAAAGATTCCCTAATCAGAAATAAGTGATAAGCCTTCATGAGTCTGTCAATGACAACCCAAATAGTATCATTCATTCAAGGTGACCTCAGCAGACCTTTCACAATATCCATTGCGACATCATTATACTTCCACTCGGGAATGGGAAACTACTTCAAAATCCCTACGGGTTGCTGATGCTCTGCCTTCACCTGCTTACAAGTGGAACACCTCATGAAGAACCCAACAACATCTCTCTTCATACCTATCCACCAATACTAATGGTGTAGATCATGATACATCTCGGTGACACCAGGATGAACTTCCCAATCTAAGGAATGAAAGTCCCACATCGAATCCTCACGTATGTCTTCCGGAACCCATACACACACATAAAAATGCAAGATCCCATCCTCACCTATAGTTCAACCTGGAATAGGGTCCTCTCTTGACACACATTCCAATAGGATCTAGCTTTTAAGAATCTGATAGCTTCCCCACTTTCACTCGATCAAAAGAGTAGAGGTAACAGCTATAGAAGAAAGAAACGTTTTCCCCTGCCTGTCATGAACCTCCAAATACATCTCAGAAAATAGAGACATAAGCTACCACTCACTGTTGGCCACCTGAACTGCCTATATTTGAGTCCTCCTACCCAGCACATCAGCCACTTCGTTTCCTTTCCCATGAGTGTAGGCATGCTCAAAGTCAAACGACTAAAGGTAGTCATCCCAACTTTGCTATCTCAAATTGAAGTCACGTTGTGTGAAGACATACATCAGATTTTTTTGGTCAGTGAAAACCACAAAATTCTCTCCCATAAGATATTGTCTCCAACAACGTAAGGTGTAAACAACAACCGCCAAATCAGGATTATGTGCCCACTAATTATTCTCATGTGGCTTCAACTTCCGAGACCCATACATAATGATTCTTTCCCCCTGTATAAGCACCACTCTAATCCAAATACCGGATTCATCACAGTACACAGTATAGCCCTTGCTCGGCTCTAGAAATACTAGTATTGGTGCTGAAGTCAACCTCCCTTTCAGTTCCTGAAAGGATGACTCCCAAGAATCTGTCCACAAGAACTTTTCACCCTTCTTAGTCAGACCCATCGGTGGTGAAACAATGTATGAAAAGTCTCGTATGAAACACGTGTAGTATCCAGCCAGCCCTAGAAAACCCCGCACTTCAAATTAGTTCGTATACTTCTCCAAATAAACTACTGCTCTCACTTTCTCTATGTCTACTGATACTCCTTTATCTGAGATAACATGACCCAAGAAGTGAATATGGTCTATCCAAAAGTGGAATTTTGAGAGATTATCATATAATTGATGCTCTATTAGTGTATTCAAAATGATATCATGATGTGTAGCATGGTCGTGTAAAGTGTTAGAGCACAAAAATATATTTTCCATGAAAACTGCAACAAAAGAATCCATGTATGGATGGATCACTTGATTCATCTATTTCATGAAAACAGCAGGCACGTTCGTGAGACCGAACAACATAACTATATACTCATATAGAACATACCTACTGTGGAATGTCGTAAGAGGTATATCTGATGGTCTAGTGCGCAAATTATTGTAACTGAACCTAAATCCAATCTTCTTGAACACATGTGTTCCTAAAATCTGATCAAATATATCATCAATCCTTAGTAGGGGATATTGGATCTTGGCTGTCAATTGGTTCAGCTTTTGATAATCCACAAAAATTCTAAGGGTTCCATCCTCCTTCTTCGAAAACATGATAGATGAACCCCATGGAGAAGTACTGGGTTGGATAAAACCCTTTTCTCACAACTCCTCCAATGCTCCTGCAACTCTGGTGTAGCAATCATATAAGGAGGAATGAACACTGGTGATGCTCCTAGCACAAGCTCAATCAAAAAGTCATCCTCTAACTCTAGAGGCAAACCTGAAAAGTCCTCTAGAGAGGAATCCCAAAAACGATCCCCCACTAGAGGAATGTTCATCTATGAAGTCCCCTGGTCATCATGATATAGACTAGCAATCTGTTATCTATCTCCTCCCAACCAATGATGCACGGGTCCGGCTCTACTCGCAGGACATCCCATTTACCCTTATGAAAAAATGATCTGCCCTCGGGTGATGTGAAACACACCATACGGTGATAGAAATCGGAAACATCCTCGAAGTGTACTAACTAGTCCATTCTGAGAATGACCGCATAGCCTATAATCTCTAATAAATCGAGGTCCTCTAAGAGGTGACACCAACCAACCTCAAGAGATAACCCATGGAACTATCATACACTAGTCGTTCTTGTCCCCAACGGTGTGTCCAATGTCCAGACATTAGGGAGAGAAAAGATACAGAGCCCAAGGATCTCCACAACAGCAGCATCTATAATTCTATGGGATGACCATGTATCAAAAAGAGTAGAAGCTAAATCTGAAGAAACTAAGATCATACCTCGAACTGTAGAGGGTCCAACATCATGCTCCTGTTGGGTCTGCTCCACCGCAAAAGACTGACCTACACCACAACCCTATGACCCTGCCTAACCACTCTGAGCTGGTCTACCCGACTGTCGCTAAAAGCCTGCTGACTGGCTACCACAACCACGACCTGCACCTCTGCCAGAACGGCCAGAAGAACTCATGTTCTTAGACTGATGAGAAATTGGTGACGCTTCTCCAGAATGAGGATTCATAGAAGAACCTCTGTCACCAGCTGCAGGTGAGAAGATCTAATAGAAAAACCGAAGATGACCCATATTTCCACAAGATTGTCACTACACTGGGTCTCTCGGGCAATGTGTCCTCGTATGTCCACTTTTTTTCACTTGTAGCACAACACCTAGCTACTAGAATAATTCTCCCACCTCCTTGGATATCCATTTGTAGACTCCCTACGATGCTTCCTGCTGTCACCAAGAGAGATACTAACTCCAAGTGTCAAGCCTCCTTAGATCACAACTCCAGAATCCCTCAAATTGTGATATCTACTATATATACTAATTCTGTCTTTCTAGCTGCCACGTGTCAAACTCCCATGATTCCACATCAATTTTCCCTAACATGTCATTTCTCCATATATCCATGACACCCCTCTCCTACGCGGTACCACTCCTTTCATATGCCTCCCTCTCCCGCACGCATCGCGACCTACACTCCCCTAAAACCCTCGCCTTTGCCGTCCTCGATTTTGTGGTCATTCTGCACACATTCAACCATTATCTCTGAAGTCCTCCCTCAACCGGTTTATACTCTACCGTCCTCTATTTTCATTCTATAGCTTGCTGTCGGGAATGAGTTCTTTGTGACCTAGGGTTCTTTTGAAATCACAACGCTTCGGTCATCCTCTACCTGGTTTCTCTATAGTCTCTCAACCCCCAACTAGATCATCCTCCGTATCATGGTTTCACCATACCTCTACAACAGGTTCGTTATCCCACTCTGATTTTGGTTCACATCTTCTCTGTATGGAGACCTTGCCTCCTAATAGTGCCTCATTTCTAACCACCTACACCTCCTATGCGTGCCACAATTTTTCAAGTTATATGTGAGAATTGAATCCTCCATCATTTCTTCATACTACTCCTAATAATTCAACCTCCTTATTCACATCAATATTTGAATGTTGTTCGGTTAGCGGTGAACATCGATTATTACCTAAAAACCTCTAAAATTTTCTTTAGCTTCAACCACCAACAAATTATCATTTTTCCACCTCCTTCGGGTTTCCTCTGAAAAACTAATCCTCCATCCTCGCCTCCAATTGCTTCTAAATATCTAAACCCCATTTATTATCACTGAAACCAACATCAAAGAGCTTGCAGATCCCAAAATAGGTACACTCTCCAAATATTGTGAATTATTCTCCTCAATTCTTATAAACATTTTCCATTCAATTCCAGCTTTACTAATTAGGGTTTCATATTTCAATCTGAAATAATATTACAATACATCTCCTATATTGTTTCACCATTTTGACCATGTGCTTCTTTTTCTCTTCTTATCTATCATCATCTATAAGTTTTTTCATGGAAGATATTGATTTCATTTCTGACAGATGAGTGCTTCCAGTAGTATATGTATTACTAAATTATATCACTTTTACTGATAAAGATTCCATGTAGTTATCATTGATGTTTTTATAAATGAATCTGATCACATTCATAGTGGACATTCTGCCTGTTCCACTTTAATGTTTTTACTTACATATATATGGTTTCAGGATCTTAAATTTTTGTACATATTAATGGTTATAAACTCTTTATTCCTCTATGATTTCAGGTGGAAACCTCCTATACATTCCATCCTATCAATAATCTTTCCCATGTTCACCATCATTGTTCACGTGTTTTATCTTCACCACATCACCTCTCAACTATTGAGATATTGTTAGTTTTTGAATTTTTTGACTAATGATTCATATATATTATTATTCTAGAGAACTCTTTATTTTATTCATGTACTATCATCATACAATTCTTTCGCACTTTTATTATAGTACTAACGAATCCCATACATTTCTTATTTTATATTCTTTTTCTATTACCAAATAGATATTAATTCATTGTATAGGCAATGAGAATACTAATGTCATGTTTTTATTAATTTTCTACTGTTTCATTTCTCGTTATTTAACTACATTTCATATGTTTTTTTAATGAAAACAATATTACATATTGTAAAAACTGCCATTATTAATGATAATATTAATGGGTTTGTCATCATCTTCTTCGATTAATGTAATTCACCTGCATATTATTCTCTAAATTATCTTTTCACTGCAATCATGAATTTATTTACCAGTGAATTAATTTCTCATGTTAGATTTTCTAATTTCTATTATATGCTCTCATGGTTCAAACAATTAATTAATATCACTTGAGATGTTTCATATGTTGTCTATGGTCTGAATCTATACATTCTCTAATTCTTTAATGCACTATCATGATGTTGTTTTGAAATATTAGGTATACTACATACATGAAATATAAAACTAGTTAAGTGGAATGCTGAATAAGGTTTCACTCCATTTTATTAATTTTAGTATGTGGTAACATATTTTTGAATGTTTTGGATACATTTCAAAATATCATTTGGGATTAAATTTTGTGATTTTTGAATGTTTTGGAAGCTCTAATTTTTTTTACATATTTATTATTTGATGCTCTTAATTTTTTTTACATATTTATGGTTATCAATTGGTGATGGCTCACTGATTTCAAGTGTAAACTTTTTATACATTCCTTCCTATCAACAGTCATTCCCATGATCACCATTTTTTTCAGGTGTTGACCTCCTCCACAACACCTCTCATTTGTTGAGATATTGTTAGTTTTTTACTTCTTTGACTAACATTCATTAAATATTATTATTCTAGATAACTATTTTATTTTATCCATGTAGAATCATAATAAATGTCTTCATAACTTATCTTCTAGTACTCATGAATCCCATACATTTATTATTCTATACTGTTTTTCAATCACCAAATATACATTCTTTCATCATATAGGCAATAAGAATAATATGTTCAGTTTTCTATTCATTTCCTACAATTTAATTTTTGTTAATTTAGCTATGTTTCATATATTATTTTTAGTGATGAAAATATTATATATTCCAAACACTAATGCTATTTATGATACTATTAATGGTTCTTTCATTCACTTCGATGCGTGCAACTCAAATGCATGTTATTCTCTAAATTAACTTTTCACAGTTGGCATGAATTTCTTTTCTAGTGCATTCATTTTTCATGATTGGTTTTCTATAAAATATCATCTACTAACTTGGTTAGAAAAAAAATTATTTTCATGGGCTCAATAATGAAGATCACCCATCATACCAAAGCTGTGATGATTACATTCATATAGTAAGGATATGTTTTTTTAATGCTTGCACTTATGTTTCTTTTCATATTCAACATATGCTTATTATTTATATGGGTTAGAAGTAGAATTGAATGGTAATATCAATTATCACCCTATAACAAGATGAAATCTATTTTCTAATGTAGATTTTAATTCAATTTAATGTTGTTAGGTCTTCTAAAGTAGCTGAGAGCACAATGTTGGAGGTTTGTGGCATGAGTGAATGTCTACAATCACTGAAAACAAATCTAGATTCCCATCTTCTTACCCATTACCATTCTTTATTTAGATGAGATATACAACCGACAACCCATCACTCTTAATCTGCTTCGAAGGCTGAGTTCATGTTTTCATGAATGCTAAATATTCAGTTTCATTTTAATATTTATTATCACAAGTTGAAAATTAAAATGAATTATTTTTTTCATCATTACCTATGATGTATGCTCAAAATGAAGTCTTTGTAAATGCATTTATGAGGAATTATTGGAAGTAGGTACTTTTTTATCATAAATATTTCTTTTTTATGTTCTCTCCTTAAAAATAAATTATTTTCTATTGTTATTGTTTAATATATAGAGGTTCTTTCAGTTGGAAAAAAATAATTGGCAGTTAAAACCCTAGGCTTAAGGGTTATTCTTCAATTCATATTGGTAGTGGATGGGTACATGCATGCATTCATATATTGTTACATTGTGTCTCTCACTTTTTCTAACATATGTATATATTTTAAAATTTCTAAAAATAAATTTCATGAGGGTTTGATATGTGTTGATGTTTATGAATTGTCACAACATTTGAAAATCCTCAGGCTGTCATTCCTGAAGAAATCATGGAATATGGTGTAATTTTTGGAGGTATTCACTCTTATAAAAAGTAGAAAAATCTCAGATATCCTGCATAAATTTTTCTTCTCAGATTTCATTTGTATTTCATCTAATTATAGTACATTACATTTCTAATTTTTTCAATTTTTATGTAAAAATATTGTTGAATGTGTTATAAGATCATGAAGTTGATGATTGAAAACCCTCAATCACCCCCTTGGGATGGGGGTTTTTTCGCCTCCCTAAAACTCCATCTTTTAATCAATGGTTGTGACTCTGACTGTCCCGTCGAACCGTGCTAGCGTCTATCGGACCAGGTCCATCCATCTAGGATGGAGTTGATCTCCTTGTGCCCAAGTTGGAGGGGGTTCCTTGCTGGAGGTCACCACCTCCATCAAATCTACAGCATGGAGCACAACTTACAGTGGATTTCAACATTCTTCATGAAGGTACTATTGTCATCGACTAATGTTTCTCTAAAAATCTAGGGTGTTAATTTCTATCAATAAAAATTTGGGGAGCTCTGAATTAGCTAACGGCCTAACTCGGTAACCCATTTCTGGGCTCCCTCTTCTTCCTAAACTGCTGTGAACATTTTTAATGCCTGGTTTCGATCATGCATACAAAGGAACAGGGTGAAGTAAAACTTTATTATGGAGGAATACACCATCATGGAAGGTAAAAAGTGAATATAATTTAAAAAACTAGAGATTCTGTTACGTAAAACACCTTTACTTTCAAAATTAAGTGATAGTTTGAAAACATTTAGTAATATTTTTTTATTTACAAGTCTATCTCCAATATGTTGAAATTAACATGTACATTATTCCTATTTCAATGTTCTTTGATATTAATATCTTATTATATATGGGATATGTCTCACCATGATAGTAAATTCAATGGTTGGATTCTACGATCCCCACACCGATGTAATGAAATTCATGGAGGACCTTGAGGTTGACTTATACTACTGGGGTGTTCTACATCCCATGAATGAATGGGTAAGGATTTGATGATGGGAATTTCATCCCCTCCAGTTGATCCTCCAGGTCATGTTACTTCTGGTACAACTAGTGGTGAAGATTCAGAATTCTCCTTGAGTATTGATTCCTACAGGATCTCAGGAAGAGACATACATTCTTGCTTCCAGGTAGGTAAATATCTGGATAATATGTACCTTTGATAAAACATTTTATTAGGACTTTTTTGTTTAATACAATATTAAATCATACAGGAATCAACTTCACATTTGTCAAATTTATTTTTAAAACCACTTTTAATTATTTAATATCTCTAATGTTTACTTCAACAAGCAGGACTATCTTCCTGCCACTTTTCATGAAGGTTTTTATAGGTTTTTGAGGTATATTTCTGTTGTATCAACTCATACTACCTCTAAATATGCTCAAATCCATTACATTCATCTAGCCTCTTTTCATGCAGGTATAAGTGACCGGGATGCTGACATTTAGATGTTATTGGATAAGAATGATCTGAAGAATGAATAGGACTGGCCAAGGTTGCCTTCAGTAGTATTTGGAGGTCAGAAAGGGTACCTTTCCTCATGAACTATTAGCATGAATCTCTGAATGAAACCCATGATCAAGGACCTATCTTTATTTTAACATCCAAAGATCGAAAATGGATGCAGGAAATAAAAAACCATTTCAGATACTTTTAGATTTTGTGTTTAATTAGCTCTGGTTTATTGACTGATAAATTCTTATTTTATAATCTTCTATCCATGTATAACCAGTGTTTTATACATTTTTCTCTAATATTCAATTACAGTATAATATAAAATATATGTTTTAAATTCAGGAATATCATAAATATTGATGAAATTATATAATATGCATTGTAATCAAGAATGTTTCCCGTGATCTAATTGTATTCAATGAGAATTTATTTTTCCTTTGGTGTGGGGGATGATTATTCATTTCGTATCTTGGTCATGTCTCATCTCAACGTTGATACATTAGATAAAAAAAATTGGATAACCAGGGGCAGTCCCCTACCAAAGGGACCCAACACTTGAAAAGAATTTATTAGATTGTGCGTGATGTTTGGTCCATTTAGTGATCAATGAAGGAGGTCTTGGTTATGTTCTGGAGTTGGGATACAACCTTTTATTGGATTTTTTGTACATTTTTGAATGGGAAGTGTCTTCATGGTTTTCTTTGTTTCCCTTATACCAATCTAACCATTTTCTCTTAATCCACAGAACAACTCCTCAGTGATCACATTCCACCCATAGGTCCTTGACGGGTGGCCTGGGACAATGGTGATTGAGTCATTCGTGGTGGACATGCATGCTAGGAACACCAAGGATGTGACGTGCTAATTTTTGGAGGCACATATCAAGTGGAACCTCAAGTTAAGATCTTGTCAGTGTATAAAGACATCAGATTCAATTCCTTACAGTCGTTGACAGTAACTGTTGCCTCTATGAAGTTGCTGTTTAATAAAGGGCCATTTCCAGGTGAATGCTCCATGTATTCATTGATTACGTGAATTTTAAATAAACTGCCCATAAAATAATCGGCTATTTGGATCCTTCTCTATGAAATTGATTTTCCATGGCCATAGCCCTGCTACTACATAAGTTTCATAATGAAAAAAATGTTCATATAATTGTTTACCAATTGTGATCATCTGTAAGATGGTTGGTGTCACATAAGAAAATTGAATGGCCAAGGATGAGACGTGCTACTTTGTGGAGCCACAGATCAAGTGGAACCTCAAGTAAATCATGGATGTTTTGGAGAATTTGGATTTATATAACCTTACTAAGCCCATTTATAGGATCGATTTAGGCTACTAATGTGACTGAAGAGAAATGTTTATGGAATCAGTGGGCAAGGTTGGCTGGTATAATAACTTGTTCATTGATTCGAGGTTGTTTTGTCATGTTTTTTTGTAGCTATGGATGAATCATGTGTTGAGTCTGGATATAATTGAGTTCTAGTGTAGGGAATTAAATGCAGGATACTATTTTTTGGATTTGACCTTCATGACATTTTTTTCTAAATTGATATGCATGCCTAGTTAATTCCATCATGTTTCTGCATCTATAACAGCATTCTATGATGATGTGATATATCTGGAAATAAAAAATACATATGAATGGAAACACATTCATGGATGTATAGAATATATAATGTCTCTTATGCTTATAATGAATAATGCTGATCAAAATCAGTTATTCTTTGGTTAAACTCTATCACAAATCTGAAATCTATGTGACAAAATTCACACAAATAACATCGTATAATATCTGTAAATTTTTTATTATTATCTATTATGTAATCTAAAATCTATGTCTATAATGTTTCTACAACATGATCTATTTCTAAAATCTGGAATCTGAACATGTTAATAGTGTGACCATTTATTTGGAATATTTTTATGTATTTTTTATAAAAAATATTTTAGTTAATAATAATTTAGGTTTTTCCTTAAACTTATTTATAATAACATTAACTTTATAATAGATTTTATTTATCATTTATCTTTGTTGACTATTTGAATGGTTTCATCATATTATATTCATTCTTAATCCATTATCAAACATCATTACTATCTAAATAAAATTTATTCAACATTGATGTTTCTTCTCAACTTTTATAATTATTAATTTCTTATTAAAATAAAAACCAGTAATCGCATACACCGTGTAATAGCACCTGAGAGTACTTGTTTGATCAGTGCCTGGTTGACTATAGAAGTGATGGAATTCAACCTGAAGATTTTCACCTGAGATAGGATGTCGTTCCTCACACCATCCCCAAACTTCCTTGCAAGGAATAACTCATCACCTCATGGAATATGTGTGAAGCGCTGCAGATCAGTGATGTAAGAAATGTACTCCATGACTGAGAGAGTAACCTACTCCAGACTCATGAAATATCGGGCTCGATCGGCCCTCAAATTCTCCAAATAGAAGTAATCATAGAATGCATGCTGAAACTCATCCAACACCATAAACTGCAGGCATCCCGCCTGTGAGATCACATCCCCCATCTCTTGGTGAAATCCCGAAGAATTTAAGTAGAGATTTTGACCCTCCTCTCTGGGGGCATATCCAGATGCTCAATGATAGAAAGCTTGGATTCTAACCAAGACATTGCAACTAGAGGTCCTACTTCCCTGGTGAATGTGAGAGGATGATGCTACTGGAAAACCCTCGTCAAATCTTCCATAGATGGGGTAGGATGTGGTACTCTGCAGAAGGTCTACATGAACCTCATAAATCCTTCTCAGAACTGTGCATCATCACCTGTGTCTAGAATAACAGTTGGTTCCATACTTTCTCTACAGGAGGATCTACAGGAATTCATTCATCAACCATATCTAGTGTTTGATTGTTTCCCTATAACTGGCATAAAACGGGAGGACGTCTTAGTGGAATTCCTCTGTAAGGTCAAACACACAACTTAGATCAAATTATCAATGGCCGAAAACTAGAAGATGAAAGAGGGAACAAGAGAAGGAAATCATTAAATTTTAACAAAAACAAGGTTACATAGAGTGTATATTTGAATACACAGCGTGTTCCTTTAAACCATTCACATAGGCATTTACTTCTGACAAAACTGGCCATGTAACACCCCATACACGGCGGGTTGTCCTTACACATGGTGTGTACTTGAATCCTATTTCCCTACCTGAGTTAACATACACAGTTAAGCCACACATCTCTCTTAGAACAAGACTACACAGCATGCTAGTGCTAGAAACAACATGTACTAAATGAGATTTCATGAACCGTGTTGTTAGTGACACAGTTGGATACATAGCTCACAATACACGACATGTTCCGAACCGACATGACATGCATTAGAGAAGACTCAACCGACCATTTTTGTTAGTAACACGACTGACTACATAGTCCTACAACATGGCGTGTACATCTGGTACACAGTGTGTCCAACCAAAGTCTTCAAACCCTGAGTCTCTTCCCACACAGTCTGAGACACATTTAGAGACTACACGGTGTGTACATACAGTATAAGGCGCATACTTAATAAATATATATTTTTACTGAAAAGAAGAACATGTGGCTTGTTTTCAACATTACACGTCGTGTATTATTGGTTTTCCAGACATTAAGTCTCAAAAACGACTCCACAACCCAGAAAAACATTTAAATGAACCTTTAAGTGCCAAATTTCAATTCGTGAATGTAACGTCCTAGGTAAATAAAGAATAAATAATTTTCATATTTATTAATATTTATGAATTAAATATTAATTTTACTTTAAAGGGGTTTCTATGTTCAATAGCGTACCCGATACGCAACAAAGAGTTTCATTGAAATCCTACATTTCACACTAGTAATAAAATAATATTATTTTAAATGGTTTTAACACATAGTCGTTGTATTGGCAGGAATGGATAGAAATAACTAAAATATGATTATATATGTTTGTAAATGTTTTTAAATTTATCCAATAAAATATAAAGGCTTAAAATACGAAAAGAATTCAATTGTAGACTTTTATACCCTAATTTTCACTAAAGTTCATTTATCACCTTTTGATGGAGAACCGTCATTAAATATAGTTTTGGTCACTTTTATACATTATATTGCACCAAATAAGACTCTTTTTTAGAATCGGGACATCAAAATTTACTTTTTGTAAATTTTTGGTATTTTTCCGATAAAGTTCATTTTTTAATGAACAGTGAAAATGTTGTATTTTAATTCAAAACCTCTTTTTAATCTAATTTATTTATATGATTAGATTATCATTTGAATTGGTTTTAAAGTGAAATTACAGTATATTTTTACCATTAAATATAATAGTGGTCGTTGGAATTAATTTCACTTTGAAATCGGACTTAAACTAGTGTCAATCTTTTGATACTAATTGTTTCATGAAAACACGCTATTTGCTCTAATAGCATGAATTAATTATTAAATTAATTAATTCAACTTATATGTTTTGAATTTTGTAAAATAGACTTAATTTTTGAATTTGGAATATCAATTATATCTTAGGGTAAATTTTTGGTATTTTTCTGAAAAACATCAATTTTTGATGAATAGTGAAACCACTATCTGGTACTTATAAAAACTGATTTTTCCTTTAAATGATGTTTTACCACTTCTATGTTTTGAATTTCAAAAATACGACATACATGGTTGTCATTAAGAATTAAAATTTGGTTCAATGGGATTAAAATAATTTTTTGGTCAACAGTAACTTTTAAGTTTTTAATCGCGGTTAGAGGTAATTAGTGTAGTTTAAGGTAAAAATAATGTTTTAATAATATGAAATGAACTTGACACATGTCCTACACTTATTGGATGTGTCATGGCCGACCAAGAAAATCCATGGGTCAACTTGGGGACCCCATGGATCCACTTTAGTTGTAAAATGACATTAATATCTTTTTATTTAATGTTAAAATAAAAATGTCACAAACATGAGTTGTTTTACTAAAACAATTTTTACATGGGGTTATACAAGTCATATTTTTGACTATAAATATTAATTAGAAATATAAAAATATTTCCTAAATCATGATTTGTTTTTTATAATTTTTAGACATTAAATAAATTAAATTATTTATGACACCATGATGATGCAGTGATGACCTCATTATTTAACAATTTAAATAAAATGGGATGATAATGTAAACTATAGGACCTACACTTGTCCAAAACCTATTGAATGGGTGGATTTCGTACCCTTATCACCTTATCCTTGAAACACATCAACATGGGACCATTAAAATCTGAAACTCATTCTATAATAAAGTAACATTTTCTTACTTTCCAAGAGTGCCCCTCCTCTCCTCTTATAAAAGGCCCCCACCTCTACCACATTACCCACACTTCCAAAGCTTTTGGATCGGCCAACCCCTGCTCATTTTTTCTCTCCATGTCCCTCTCATACTCCATGAAGCCTCACTTTGGGCAGAAGTCTTCCCAAAGAATCCTCTGAGTTCAAATCTAAGAGAGTTACCCGATTTTAAGGACGTTAAAGAACGATCGAGTCAAGTCGGAACCGAGGTAAGGGACTTCGTCTAAATCTCCTTTCAATGAGGCATATTTAGTTTTAAATACAACTATATTTTATATGGTTTATAAACTCCTTTGAATTTTACTTTTATACAAAAGAAATCTTTTTCTACGAAGCATTTTACTAAACGACAAAAAGGAATGTTTCTTTTAACGTACGCGGTGACAATGACCTTTTCCGCCACCGCGAGTATTATTTGGTCTTTGGCTTCCTCAACAATCCGTGATGTTTTTAAAATGAAATAAATACCATATACTATTTTATGTATTTTTTTATTTAAAATGGTTTTTATAATGGATTTGTCATGTCAATATATTTGAGTGATATATTGGTATCAAAGTGTGGAAATGTTTTCTTTCCATTGTATTTGTTTTATGTCTTATGATTTTATAATGGTACTTTCACATTTGACAGTTGGTTACGTGATGAACCATATGATGGGTGGTGCCGTGAATACTAGGACGGGTGGTTACGTTATAACCTCTAATGCATTGGGTATGGAAGTCGGCCGTATGGCTATTCCATTAAGTATGTATGGAAGTTGGCCATATGGCTATTCTATTATGTGACATGTGTGGAAGTCGACCGTATGGTTATTCCACTTAAGTATGTTTATGTCCCAAGTTACCTTTATATTTTATGTATTCTTTGTATGGGTTTTATGGTAATCTTTTTGTTACAAAAGGGTAAGTAATGATATTTTATTCAGTGAAGACTTTTTACTACTTCATAAAGGTGAAGGTATTACATTGATAAAGTATACATGGTTTACTTCTTATTTAAAAAACTAACAGTTTTCATTCTTTTTGTATCCATTACTGAGCTTTTCATGCTCACCCCATGTTTTTTTGAAATTTTTTTCACAGTACTAAATGTGGAATTAGGTAAAGGATAGGATCAAGGGAAAGTCATGCTATCTAAAACATGGGACTAGACATGTTTTTTAAGAGTTTTTATTTTATGGAAACTTAGTAGAAGTTTCTACTTTGTAATCTTATGAGATGTAATAGTTATGTCCTAATTATCTAAAACTCTAATCCTAAAAATATCCTCAATGTGAATTATTCATTTAATTCAATATTAAGTAAGGTTTAAGGCCGGTACCTTATAGTTGGTATTAGAGGTCGGTTTAGACAACGTTAGGAGTTAGAAAATTCTTAAATTATAAATTAATTATGGTATGATTGAAATGATGTAGCATTTGAATATTACCATGTTGCTTATCCTAAGAGATTTTTTTATTAAGAATGGTTTTTCATAGAGGAAATAGAACAGATTTTCTGGGAAGGCATACAGAGGGAAATGACCTTTCAAATCAGTATCCTGAGATGGTCAGACTCAGAACTAAAAAGTTTGTTGCAGTGATGACTCAGTTGAATCAGGTGAAAAATGTTGGTTGTTTTTATTGATGATATTTTTGGGTTTTCTAAAAGTAAATAGGATCATGATAGTCATTTAAGGGTTATCATTCAAACCTTAAAGGAAAAGAAACTGTATGGAAAATTTAGAAAGTGTGAGTTTTGGTTACAACAAATTTCTTTCCTGGGTCACATTGTTTCAAACGATTGCATAACTGTTGATCTTACTAAAACAAAAGTTATTGAAGAATGGCCAAGACCCAAAAATGTAACCGAGATCCGTAGTTTTCTTGGTTTGGCAGGTTACTACCGAAGGTTTGGTGAAAAATTTTCACGGTTATCTAGTCCAATGACCAAGCTAACTAGTAATGGTGTTAAGTTTATCTGTACAAAATAATGTGATGATTGTTTTCAGGAGTTGAAAAGAAGATTGGTGAATGCTCCAGTTTTGGCACTTCCTTCCAGGAATGGTGAGTTTGTTATATACAGTGATGCTTCGTTGAAGGTACTTGTCTGTGTACTTATGTATAATGATTAGGTAATTGCTTATGCTTCACGTCAGTTGAAAACTTATGAGGTAAATTACCCTACACAAGATTTGGAATTACCTGATGTTGTTTTGCTCTAAAAATTTGGAGGCATCATTTGTATTGAGTATAGTGTGAAATATATACTGATCACAAAATATTAAAGTATATATTCACTCAAGAAAAATTGAACATGAGACAGAGGATATGGCTAGAATTAATCAAGGATTATGATTGTACAATTCATTACCATCCAGGAAAAGCAAATAAAGTGGCTGATGCTTTGAGTCAAAAAAGTAATTCTTCATTAACAATGTTGCGTTTAGAACGTGAACCTTTGGTTAAGGATTTCATGAGCTTTGGCAGGGAAGTTGTTGGTGCATGAAGTTCTTCTATTTTGTTTCAGGTATCAGTGAGATCATCCCTATCAGACAGAATTAGGCAAGCACAGAGGGAAGATAGTGAGTCGACGAAAAAGGTAAAGCTGGTTCAGAAGGTTAAGTTTCCTGAATTCAACATTGATAATGATTGTGTTTTGAGGTTTGGGAAGAGATTATGTGTGCCTTGTGATTCACTGTTGAAGAATGAGTTGTTATGTGAGGCTCATAGTTCCCTATTTTCAGTTCATCCTGGAAGTACTAAGATGTACAAAGATCTGCGGGATTATTACTGGTGGGATGTAATGAAAAGGGATATTGCTAATTTTACTATGAAGTGTTTGAGTTGTCAGCAGGTTAAGGCAGAGCGACAGTTATCGAAAGGGATGCTTCATCCTTTACCAGTGCCAAAGTGGAAATGGGAAAACATATCCATGGACTTTGTTGTGGGATTACCGAAGACATCTCGAGGTAATAATGCAATCTGGGTTATTGTTGACCGCTTGACTAAATCTACTCATTTCCTTGCTATACGAGATACATTTTCCCTAGATAAACTTTCCCGTTTTTATCTTAATGATATTTTCAGGTTAAATGGAGTTCCTCTCTCTATTGTGTCTGATCGTGATCCCAGGTTTACTTCTAACTTTTGAAAAGGCCTTCAGAAGTCACTGGGTACTAAATTAAATATAGTACAGCTTTTCATCCGCAATTTGATGGGCAGTCAGAATGAACAATTTAGACCTTGGAGGATATGCAATGAGCTTGTTCGATGGATTATCATGGAGGTTGGGACCAACATATTTCTTTGGTTGAGTTTTCATATAATAACAGTTTTTATTCTAGTATACAGATGGCACTGTTTGAGGCATTATATGGGAAGCGGTGTCGAAATCTAGCTTTTTGGGATGAAGTGGGTGAAAGAATGTTGATGGGACCAGAATTGATAGAATAGTTGGCAGAAAAAGTTTAGTTGATTCAGAAACACATGAAAACAGCTCAGAGCAGGCAGAAGAGTTATGCAGAAAACCGGAGGAAAGATCTATCTTTCGAGGTAGGTGATCATGTTTTTCTCAAGGTTTCTCCATGGAAAAGTGTGATGTGATTTGGTAATAAAGGAAAGGTGAGTCCAAGGTTCATTGTACCATATGGAATTCTGGATCAATTCAGATCAATTGCTTACTGAGTGGCTTTACCTCTGAGTTTATCTCAGGTACACAATGTTTTTCATGTTTCGATGTTGAGGAATTATATGCCAGATCCATCTCATGTTTTGAGCCCAGAGGTAGTTCAGTTGGAAGAGAATCTCTCTTCGGAAGAACAACCAGTCCAGATTCATGACCGAAGAGAGAAAGTGTTGCGAAATAAGGTAATCCACCAAGTAGAGGTTTTGTGGAAAAACCATATGGTTGAAGAGGCAACATGGGAATATGAAAATGCTATGAGGGATAAATACCCCCACTTATTTTGATAAGTGAATAAAATTGCGAGGACGCAATTCCCAAAAGGGAGGAAGGATGTAACATTCCAGGTAAATAAAGAATAAAGAATTTTCATATTTATTAATATTTATGAATTAAATATTAATTTTACTTTAAAGGGGTTGCTATGTTTCATAGCGTACCAGATACACAACAACGAGTTTCATTGAAATCTTACGTTGCAAACTAGTAATAAAATAATATTATTTTAAATAGTAGTTTACACATACCCGTTGTATTGGTGGGAATGGATAGAAATATCTAAAATATGATTATATATATTTTTAAATGTTTTTACATTTATCCAATAAAAGATAAAGGCTTAAAATACGAAAAGAATTTAATTTTAGGCTTTTATACCCTAATTTTCACTAAAGGTTCACTTATCGCCTTTTGATGGAGAAACATCATTAAATATAGTTTTGGTCACTTTTATACAATCTATTAGACCAAATAAAACACTTTTTTTAGAATCGGGACATCAAAATTTACTTTGTGTAAATTTTTGGTATTTTTCTGATAAAGGTCATATTTTAATAAACAGTGACAAATGTTGTATTTCAATTCAAAACCTCTTTTTAATATAATTTATTTATATGATTATATTATCATTTGAATTGGTTTTAAAGATAAATTAGAATATATTTTTACCATTAAATCCAATAGTGGTCGTTGGAAATAATTTCACTTTGAAACCAAACTTAAACTAGTGTCAATCTTTTGATACTTATTGTTTCAGGAAAACACGCTATTTGCTCTGACTGTAGGAATTAATTATTAAATTAATTAATTCAACTTATATGTTTTTAATTTTTTAAAATAGACTTCATTTTTGAATTTGGAATATCAAATATAGCTTAGGGTTAATTTTTGGTATTTTTCTGAAAAACTTCAATTTTTGATGAATAGTGAAACCACTAAGTGGTACTTATAAAAATTAATTTTTCGTTTAAATGAAATTTTACCAATTCTGTGTTTTGAATTTTAAAAATCCGATATACATGGTTTTCATTAAGAAGTAAAATGTGGTTCAATGGGATTAAAATAATTTTTTGGTGAATAGTAACTTTTATGTTTTTAATCGCGATTACAGGTAATTAGTGTAGTTTAAGGTAAAAATAATGTTTTAATAATATGAAATGAACTTGACACATGTCCTACCTTTATTGGATGTGTCATGTCCGACCAAGACAATCCATGGGTCAAATTTGGGAACCCATGGAGCCACGTTAGTTGGAAAATAACATTAATATCTTTTTATTTAATGTTAAAATAAAAATGTCACAAACATGAGTTGTTTTACTAAAAAGAAATTTACACGGGGTTATAAAAGTCCGATTTTTGACTATAAATATTAATTGGAAAGCTAAAAATCTTTCCAACCTCATGATATTTTTTTATAATTTTTAGACATTAATTAAATTAAATTATATATGACACCATGATGATGGAGTGATTACCTCATTATTTAACGATTTAAATAAATTGGAAAGATAATGTAAAATGTAAGACCTAAACATGTCCAAAACCTATTGGATGGGTGGAATTCGAACCCTTATCACCTTATCCTCTAAAAACTTCAATGTGGGACCATTAAAATTCGAAACTCATTCTGTAATAAAGCAACATTTCCTTACTTTCCAAGAGTGCCCCTCCTCTCCTCTTATAAAAGGCCACCACCTCTACCACCTTACCCACACTTCCAAAGCTTTTGGCTCGACCAACCCCTTCCCATTTGGTCTCTCTGCATCCCTCTATTACTCCTTGATGCCTCACTTTGGGCATAAGTCTTCTCAAGGAAGCCTTTGAGTTCAAATCTAAGAGAGTTACCCGATTTTAAGGACGTTAAAGAACGATCGAGTCAAGTCGGGCCCGAGGTAAGGGACCTCGTCTCAATATCCTTTCATCGAGGCATATTTCGTTTTATACACAACTATCTTTTATATGGTTTATAAACCCCTTTGACTTTTAATTTTATATAAAAGGAATCTTTTTCTACGAATCGTTTTACTAAACGACAAAAAGGAATGTTTCTTTTAACATACGCGGTGACAATGACCTTTTCCACCGCCACGAGTATTATTTGGTCATTGGATTCCTCAACAAGCCGTGATGTTTTTAAAAGGAAATAAATACCATGTACTGTTTTATGTATTTTGGTATTGAAAATGGTTTTTATAATGGATTTGTTATGTCAGTATATTTGAGTGATATATTGTGATCAATGTGTGGAAATGTTTTCTTTCCATTGTATTTGTTTTATGTCTTATGATTTTATAATGGTACTTGGACATTTGACGGGTGGTTACGTGATGAACCATATGATGGGTGGTGCCGTGAATACCAGGACGGGTGGTTACGTTATAACCTCGAATTCCTTGGGTATAGAAGTCGGCCGTATGGCTATTCCACTAAGTATGTATGGAAGTTGGCTGTATGGCTATTCCATTAAGTAATATGTGTGGAAGTTAACCGTATGGTTATTCCACTTAAGAATGTTTATGTCCCAATTTACCTTTATATGTTATGTGTTCTTTATATGGGTTTTATGTTAATCTTTTGGTTACAAAAGGGTAAGTAATGATATTTTATTCAGTGAAGAGTTTTTACTACTTCATAAAGGTGAAGGTATTACTTTGATAATGTATACATGGTTTACTTGTTATTTTAAAAACTAACAGTTTTCATCCTTTGTGTATCCATTACTGAGCTTTATTTTCTCACCCCAAGTTTTTTTTGTAATGTTTTTCACAGGAATTAATGTGGAATTAGGTCATGAATTGGATCAAGGGAAAGTCATGCTATCTAAAACATGGGACTAGAAATGTTTCTTTTTAAGAGTTTTTGTTTTATGGAAACTTAGTAGAAGTGTCTACTTTGTAATATTATGAGATGTAATAGTTATGTCCTAATTCTCTAAAACTCTAAACCTGAAAAGATCCTCAATGTGAATTATTCAATTAATTCAATATTAAGTAAGGTTTAAGGCCAAGGCCTTATATTGAAGGCCCATCTTACCCACGAATCAAAGATTGGAATCTTATATATGTCATAAAAAATCATTACAAGCCAATAATCCACCAAATTCTGGTTCATGAGGGCCCATAACTCCTCAAGAACCAAAGTTTAGAGTTCATTCAAAAAAAACCATACAACAACAATACCCGATCAGAAAGTATGTATTTTTATCAAGGAATCTATATGAAAAGCATTCATATCTAGAAAGACACATATCACAACAACATGCAATTGAAAATTCACCATATATGTCATGGAAAGAATGCATGAAATGTGATCCCTAGCAAGTGAATATATGATGCATGGGATGGCATACCCTCATCTCATTGGGTTACAATAGAAATATATCCATAATAAAATCAAAAATAACATCACGAAACATTTGAATCACTCAAGGTGAAATCAAATCAACTGTAATAATGGAAATACCAGAAAAATTGCAAAAAATGAGGTAGATGGGATTTTCCCTATACATAGGTTAGCTACTCCCAGACACATCTTATAAACAAGTACCTATTCCTTCCAATCCCTGTCTATAGGCTTCAAATAGTAAGTCAATAGAAAATAATACTTTTAATACCAAGTTGTACCATCCCTGTTCCGGAAGCCACCAAGAGGTTCCCTATTCCCGATTTGTCACATGGCCTCAAGCACATTTCCTCGAACACCAGAGGCTACAGACTAGCAGTAAGGGACATGGGTGTGATAGTGGGGAATGTATTCCCTCATTGGAAGAGTAACACAGGAGAAGTAAATCAATATCAATAGTGGAATTAGAAAATGTACCATAATAAAAGTAATCAATGAAAGACTAGAAGTAATAACAATTGGAGCACATATATAAGATGATGCATGATACATGTGTCTAGGAAAATAGTCAAAAAAGTGACAATGATGAATACATTACTATTCCAAAGTATAGAAGGAAGAAAATTAAACAAATCCTCAGTATCACAAGCCATAGCTTGGTCTCATTCTCTCCAACTCTAAAGCAGTCAAGTACCTG
Organism: Viscum album; assembly: GCA_963277665.1. NCBI lineage: Eukaryota > Viridiplantae > Streptophyta > Magnoliopsida > Santalales > Viscaceae > Viscum > Viscum album. The sequence goes on along the minus strand of OY728161.1, from coordinate 1,539,308,126 downwards.
AAGTAGAAGGGAACCTGCCCCTATCTTTACATGGAACAATATAATCCGTTTGGGCCCAAAAGCATGACCTAAATAGGGTGTGAGACTATATTCTAGTAGGAAACCACCATGAGATCTGTTCCAAACTGTCAGTGAATATATAGAAGGTAATCAGAAAAGAAAGCAATAAACAAGGAAGTATTTAGTAGTAAACAATCCACAGTTTCAAAGCATTCAGTTCCATATATCAAGAAATAAATAATCCAAGCAGGTAACCCTCTAGGAAGTACTCACAGCCTAACCCATCTGGTTCAACCAAACAAGTACAATTAAGCCACTAAATATAGAATGTAATCCTCTAGGAAGTACTGACAGCCTAACCCCTTTGGTTTAACCAAACAAGAGAAGCAACCCACTAGGCAGTACACACATCCTAACCCCTCTGGTTTTTCTTAAGCATAGACTCTCTGAGGAAGTACTCACCGTCAATTCCTCCTATAGTCTCGCATCGGTAACTAAAACTGTTTTGGGGAAGAACTTATGTCACATTCCCCCTGTGGCCCGCATTGATGAAAACAGTCACTCTGAAGAATAACTTACATAAATTACCCATATGGTCTCACATCATAACATTAATCAAACACTCTAGATAAGACCTTACATACATTCTTCCTATGGTATACTACACTAGATTCTCATGGCCTTGTGTAAATCTAGCAAGCATAGCAATGCATATCAGCCAATGTAACCATCAAGAACTATTTGCATAGAGGTCTACCACTTATCAACATGTCAGGTAAAAAAACTCCTTATCCTACAATACTAGGAATGGTAAGTAAACAAGGCAGCCTAACAGACCAAGCACGAGAAAATGATTATAAACAAACATGCATGAGATAACACCTCCAATGCATAGAAATTGACACTATTCTCATTAAATTATCCTCTATACATTCATACAAGCATATCAGGTAATTAACAGGTCTAAAATAGTAAACACGCAATACCTTATTCAATGGAATTGGTAAAATTGCACATATTACACAAAGAATTTTTACGGAAAGGAACAACCCACCTACCTCAGTGTTGTAGGATCGATATACGTGAACCTAATTCCTTGAATCACCCAAGAACATCATTGATATACATAAACGATAAAAATGATCAACCAATGATAACATGAGAAAGGGGAGGAATCAAGAAATGATGATCTAGTAGAATAATGAGATTACTAAGGAAATTCCAACGCAATTGATGAAGGTCAATTCAGATAACAGATGCTCGATCAAGAGCCTAGCAGAAGATCAGTATTGTTATGTCACCCTCAGATGAACCAAACCTAGAAAGAGGTGGTTCTGTCTGTCAGATGCAACCCCGGTGCATTTAATGAAAAAAGTACACGATTTGTACTTTATAAGTACATGGTGTGTACTTTACTTCATCATCTACCGCATTAAGTGGTCTCTAGGTCACCACACATAGCCGTGTGCATGGCCGCTACACGGCCAACACCTGGCTACCCACAGTAATCTAGTACACAATGTGTACTCATAAAGTACATGACATGTACTTAAAAAATTTCCACAAACTCCACTTCTTCTTCAAAAACACCTGAAAAAGGAAACATACCTGAAAAGATGATCTAGGTTCTTACGCTATTCATTTTACAATTTATATTTATTATTAACAATTGATAATCCTTTTATTTTTCATTTTTGTTGAAATTATTTTCGTACATAGAGATTAAAATAAAAATTTATATATATTTCTTATTTGAGAATATACCATTCGTGGTCTTATAAACACCTATCCTACTAAATTTTTAATATGGTTGTCACACTCAACCCCCTAACCACCTATGGATGGGATCTCGGTAGGTTTGTTTCATGGCAAAGATTTATCAAATCTATGTTTAGGATAGAGTTTTGTGTATATATTAGGGGTGACTTCTTGGAAACCACACTATTAGAACCTATCATGACAAGTTGGGATAAATTGATCAATTATTGGTATAAAGAGAAATTATAATTATAATGAATGAATTATTTTTAATGTATTTAATTAGTATGGGAATGTTTTCTAAATGAGTGGTATCATTAATAGTAAGGGAGCATGTATCATGTAGTATCATGTCTTGGTGATTTGGTGTGTTGAATATTGAATGTTTGATATTATGAGTCAAAATGGGAATAATATTATTCAAATACTCTTCTATACTAGGGTTGAAGTATCATTACATAATTTTAGTTATGAATCATACTTATTTTAAGTAATGAGAAATAGTTAAGGTAGACCAAGAGGCATTAGAAGTTATTTTACAAAAGATAAAACCTGAAATCTAGTAAGGCATGGGGAGTGACCATATAATAATTTGTACAGTATAATCCATTTAATTATATAGTTTAATTTCCAAAAAAGATATAGATTATTGGGTTGAGGATAAGGAGATATATTTCTAGCTTATCACAGAGATAGAAGGAAATTAGATCTTTATGAGGGTGAGTTTTCTTTTAGGAGTAGTTTTATATCAGTATAATCAGTTAATTAGAGATTTTTATGATTCCACCATTGAATTGATTTTTTTTTATCATTTTAGACAATAAATTCAATTAATTACCCCTATAACAATGTTATAGGATGATTTGGTGACATTTTGACATAGAATTTCTATTTCCCATGAGTATATTAGGAGGATAATGTTTTTATCTAGTTGTTATCTAAATATATTACATAAAGATGATATGAATCCTCATAACATTGACATGGTATTATTCACTAACAGTGTGTGTCAGGTTAGAAAATTTACCTTCAAGATTTGTATTGATGTGTAACTAAATTTGACGTTTTTGAGAACAAATTAACAAGAATGTGATATAATTAAGATGTAGATTTGTAGTGTTTTTTTCATAGAAAAGCTAGGTATTTTTGTTTTATTTATTTATATTGTTATGTATATAATGTATATAACAACATCTAGACAATTATATTTTTTGGATCTAGCAGTTCTTATTGATTGATTAAAATCCATGATTTTATATGTTTTTATATGTAGCAAATTGAATTTAGTTTTTTTGTTACCTTGTTATATAGGAGGAAAATAATATTTGAATTCTTAAATTATAGTAGATGTGACACCCCATTATACAAAATATCTTCCTTATCCATTTCCATTGAAATATGATCATAGACCTATTGGACCACTAATATATGATGGTCATGGTAGGGTGCAATAAAAAATCTCACTTCCAAGATATATTTTAAGAGATGGAGGTTTAGTTATGTAGTGAAATAAATATAGAGATTTTATTTTAATGGAATACTCTATATATCACATGTTAATGAGATGGAATAGTGGGATGTGGTATAAGGTATTGTTTTTATCCACTAAAGTATTTAATCTTTTTCAATTTACAATAGTGCACTAACATCATTAATTAATCCCACCCATGTCAAAGGGTTATATCTCTTTGAAGGGGGGATTTAGGGACCGTGAGTGTTTTTTACCCCATATGAGGATGGTCATGATTATTTTATGTAATTAATTACTATAAGTTACTAATATGACATTATCATGAATCCTATGATATTGTCTTTCTAACACCCTAAGATTTTAAATGAGGAACATTATGTTCGATTTAATATATGAAACAAAACAATAAGATAAGAAGAGAATATAAATTTCCAAGAATTTTAAATTTATTTATTTTTAAAAAAATTCAATCTCTTAAACAACTTGAGATGCACACAACAGTAGGTTTAATAAAAACATCTGCCTCTACAAAAATATTATTATTTTAACATGACCATTATAACCTATCCATTATGTGAATCGTTATGAATAGTTATAACTAAATTAAAAAAATTATACAGTTTACACATTAATAAAAAAAATTCAATAGTTATCTATTGATTATAAAGAAAAAAAGAATAAATTAAAATAAAAAAGAAATATTTTCTAAAAACTGTATCTTTATAAAAGGCTATTTAGTCACGATTAGTGCAGATAAATTTAAATCAATTTTTACCAATATAACTAAATGTAATTAAAAAATAAACATAACATTTGAGATATTAATTTTCCAATTATCACTGGAAAAATTGTCAATAATTTTCTTAAAATATTATTTTTTATGAATAATGAAAAATTCTTACTTTTATTAAAGAATATATGATTGTTTAAACGATGTCTAATTTTAAATAATATAGTAACATGGATTTAATGTTAAATTAGATAAATTATATTATAATTTAACTACTTTATTTCATTTTAATCAATTTAGTTTTAAATTATTATATAAAAACTTTTTCAACATTTTAATGTATTCCTTTAGAAAACTAACTTTATTGTCGCACCTAAGGATTTAATTTTAAAATAAATCATGGCACATAAATGATATGAATTTTGGAATTGGATTCCATTTTTAGAATCAGAAAATTATACATTATATTCTAAGTTGAAATTAATATTTTTCTATAGTCAATTATGATAAATGTAAAAATTAATTACCATGGTTATGGTAAAAATGTGTTTACTAGGGGTGAACTAAAAAGGTAAGTGTTAGAATGACATACCATATTTCCCACAACACATTTTGTGGAAATGTTTCAAAATTATAACCATTACAGTTATAAAGTTTTCTATTTTTTAGTCATTTTGAATGATTAAAACAAGGATAAACCTTCTTATTTTAAAATGTTTCATGTGTTCCACTCACCTCACTTATAAAAGGCACTCAATTTCCCACCCTCTTTGCCCTCCCAAAGTAATTTTTTTTTCAATACCTTCCCAAATAACTCCCTTACAATCCTAAAAAATATTATATTAATTTTTATATCATACAACTAATATTTTAAGGCATTTGGTTAAACTGAAAGTGGATTCTAAAATAATGTGTAATGTTTTTAACAATTCATTTTCATTTAACATCTCCATATAACTCCTTTGAATATTTCCAAAATACTAATAAAAATTAAAAATATATTATATACTACAGTTATATTATTTTAAGGGTACAACATATATCAATCTCCACTTCCATCAAATTTGAGACATGATATTCATTCATGTGTACGGCAGATTACCACATTATGAAGCGATGTGATCCATATTTTACATACATATTACATGGAAAGTAGTAAGAATAAAAAATAATGAATATATGTGATACTTAGGATATAACCAATCTTATTTAAATAAAATATCACATATAACTTCTTTCCTTCCAATCATATGGAAAATAATATTGTTGTTAACGCATACATTTGGACTACCACATCCACATAGCAATGTTGAATTTGTTTCAATTTATTTTAACATGGATTGTAATATGTTTGGATTTTTATAATATATATGATATATATATATATCCAAATAATTATTATTTAATGTTTAATTGATATATATTTTTATTTCATCTTATCCTTTTAGAAAAATGGAAATAGTGTTCATGCATTTGTACAGTCTACCGTCTCCAAGAGTAGTGTAATATGTTGTCTATTTATAAATTATATAGTATAATATAAATAAATATATAATGAATATATTTGAAAATTAAATGATGTTAAATATTCTTGAAATTATGTAACCATTTTTAAATTAAAAGGAAAAAAATTATCAAAACAAAATATATATGGAAAACCAATCAATTATCATGTAAAATTGTGATTTGAACAAAGAGTTTCTAATAATTGAGTGTTACATGATTTTATGTAAATCATATATTTTATGAGATATATTAATTTTACTATTTAATTCATGTTTAATAAAAAATTTATATAGATGTATTGTACATAAAATATTGGAGACTAACAAGTGGTTAGGTTAGGGTTTTATTTAACATTCTCATTATAATTCAATATTGTTTTTTAATGTATCCCTTGTTATAATTATTTGATATTTGTATATTAAATGAAATATATTTTATTATCATTGGTTATTAATAATTTTTTTTATAATAGTACAATTTATCTACTCTTTGGTACTAAATAGGATTGAGAAAATGTTTTTAAGAAAATCCGAATCTATATAACGCTTCGATTGAAAATCATTTTTAATCAAAATAAATGTTTTATAAAAAAGATTTCAATGAAGTTTTTATCATTTAGAAAATTTTAAATTGATGATATTTTCACCCATTTTTACTATTTAAATGTTTTTCTCAAAGGAATCATCATTTCGTTAGAAAAGAAATTCATATTTGGATATTACTAAAAAATGTGAATGGAATCTTTGTTTTACAACGTACAACATGAATAGATTTTTCCTCCACCATGACCACTACATTTTTAACAGATTCATTTAAAGTTTCAAAAATTTATTTTTAAGTGAAATTATTTTAAATATAATTTTTCAACATTTATTTTGAAAAAATATTTTAAAATTTTAATGGTTGTTTCCCAAAAAAATGTATTTTGAAACATTTTATGGTATTTTTATTCATCAATGTTATCAAAACATTATTGAACTTGTCATATATTAGAGATATGTTATATTCATATAATCATTATTCTTTATCCAGATTGTTTTTTCTCAGTTTAACTGGAGATGTACAATTTTTTTTATAATTCACCATATCAATCAAGATGGTCTATTATTAGGCTTATTGATTCAGGGAGGTATTAAAAAAACTATGTTAGTATTTCATTGTGAATGTTTATGTTGATTATGATTAACCCTATTATATGTTATATGAATTGGACTTATGAAGTGATGGGTGGGGTAGGAAATTTAATATCCCATCAATGAATTGGTAGGTCTTATTTGAAAAATTATCTTAGGTGTTTGGATGAGGCTTTACCCAATTATGTAAAAAGTCATTTCATGAGTGTTTGATGGTAAGATGTCTTATGAAGTGGAACTGAAGAAATATTTATTATTTTCATCATTATTAATTCCATTATTGTGAATCTAGTCATTGATATTAAATGTGATTATTTTATTAGTTATGGCATTCATGGATAGGGTTCATGTTCACGTGATTATTTTTAAGGAATTATTTTATCATCATTTATTCCTTCCATATTATGCCCAAAATATTAATTAGATGGAATTTTTTTTAGAGATTTAAATTTCTATATTTATTATTCATTATTTATTCATAGATTTTTTTATACTCATACCCATTCTGAGAAATTATTCTCACCAATTTCTTATATTTTATTTTTCCATGATACCATGATGTGTTTTATGATGTATAAGAAGGTATATACTAAAGGGAATAATGGTGATCTAAAAAATTATTTGTTAATTTTAGGTTATAAAAGGTAATTTTACTACACTATGTAAAGACCCGTAAAATTCAAGGGAAATTTTTTTTTAATTTTCTTTAGAATTTTACAAGAGCGCGGTTTCAGACGGCACCTGATTCCGAGGCCCGGAGTGCCCGGAATTAATTTCCGAAGTTTGGCTCGGGTACGTTCAGAGAACGAACGAGCGGGAATTCATAACTTTTGATCTGGTGCTCGGAATTGAAATCCGAGGGCACCGATGAACTCGCAACGCCGGTATTCGCTTAAAGAGACCTTTTCGGGAGTTGCGTTTGTTGCAGGTTGAAAGTTAATTTTGGGTTTTTTAGTTTGAGTTAAATAAAATTTGTGTAGAACAAATTTTATTATAACTTGATAAAACCTACCAAAGGGGGTTGGAAGTGGGACCCACACCCACTTAACCTCCCTTTGGAGGATTAAGTGTGGTGGGGCCCACACGAACCCCTAATCCTTTCAAATTCTCTCAACTTGCTTAACCCCTAATTAAATGACTTGAGTTACTTATTTAATTATGGGAGTTAATCCTTTTGAATTTCAAACATTTGAAATTCTAATGTGTTTTGTAATAAGAAAATAAGATGTTGTCTTATTTTATTTTGGGTTATTTGTTTGTCTTCTTGAGAGGTGGAGAGCTCTTCTTCTTCTTCAACTCTGACGAAGAACTCGAAGAACGTTCATCTTGACGAAGAATGCACAAGCTCTGACGAAGAACGCCACACCTCCATTCTTCGTTTCCCGTGTCAACGAAAGGGGACGCCACTTCTTCCTCAGACAACCTTCGTCGGCGTACAAGTTTCGCCAACGACGTGTCTCTTCAAACGCATCCCTTCGTCATCGGATTTGACGAACGGCTACCGCGACGCCCGACCACTGCGACGTCGTCTTCCGCGGAACCTTGACAATCGTCGAACCTTATACCCGAGGTAGGGGTTGTCGATTTCTTTTTGGTTTCCTTATTTTATTCTTGATCGTGATTTTAGCAAGACTAACGTGTGGCTTGAATTATTTTAAGTTGCGTTATTATTTTAACGTGAGGGGGGGGGGGGGGGGGGGCGGACCGCACGAACACGGCCGAACCCCCCTCCATCGTTCTTGTTTATTCTTGCGGGTGGAAGCAAGTGGCGTGGTGCCGTCGCACCACGCGGATAATCGTGCTTTTATTTTACGCGGCGCCGTCGCGCCACACCGAGGTAGAATCTTCAAGAACGCGACGCCGTCGCGCCGCGTTGAAAGGAATCAAGGCACGGCGAAAGGGGCGCGGTGCCGTCGCACCGCGCCGGACGATGAAAAACGCGGCCGGATCCGGACCGCGGCGGGACGAGGAGACCGCGGCCGGTTCCGGGCCGCGGCGGAAGAGAAGACCGGCGGCCGGGCCGCCGGCGTCGGAAGCCGAAGGGGGGACCGGAATTTCCGGTCCCGTTAGAGAAAACCGGCCGGCCAGCTGGCCGGTCGGATACCATTAAAACCGGGGGAATTAATCCCTCGGCCACCTCATAAAAAAACCCCCCTCTTTATGAGGGGGGCGGTTCATTGAAGGGAGGGGGGCAGCCGGCCCCCCCGGTTCCACACCAGCAGGCCCCCCCACGTGAGGGGGGCGCTTTTTAAAATAACGGTGCGGCTATGCCGCGCCGCCTCTTGAAAAGCGGGAGATTTGATTCCCCCGCGCGGCCTCCTTGCGGCGACAGCCGCGTGCGGCCCCTCGCGGCGTCAGGCCGCCGCGGCCCGCCGCGCCGCCCCATGGGGGGGGGGGGTCGGGCCGGGTCTGCCCGGACCCGGACCCCCCCGTTTCGAACCATAATCGGTTTTTGGGCCATAACTTGAGACTCGAACCTCCGAACGACGAACCGTCTGCGGAAACGCGATCCTTGGATCGAGACGGTCGTTTCGGTATATCGCACTCAAGGTTTCGGTTTAATTTGAGTTCGTCCGGGTTGGTTCTTTCACGAAACCAACCGGGCCTTCGGAGCGGAAACTCTCATATCTTGAGCAACGAACGTCCGATTGACGCGCCGTCAGTCGCGTTGTGTTCCTCTTAGTGAGACGGATCTTTTAGCATACTCCGCCCGAGGTTTGGACGCAGGTGGAGTACGGTCGGGTTGGTTTAGCCTTAAAAACCAACCGGGCCCCGGAGACGAAAATGCCAATAACTCTCAGATCGGGCGTCCGATCGACGCGCCGTCTGTTGCGTTGAGTTCCTTTTGACGATACGGAACTTTTGGATACATCAACTCTGGTCTTTGTGATAGTTGATGTATCAGCCTCTCGGCTCGTGGAGCGGACCCTCCGAACAAGCTTGCTGTGTGCGGGAACCCTAGTGCTGGCTGCGACTGCTACAACTGCTACTACTGCTACGACTGCTATTGTGACTGCGACGACGACAGTACAGAGATCCTATGTGGATTCGACGACGACAGTATAGAGATCCTGTGTGGATTCGACGACGACGACTACAGCACTCAACGATCCTACGTGGATCAGTGCTACAGGTCCTGTGTGGGCCCGATCCTGTGTGGGTCCGCGCTCAGCGATTCTGTGTGAGCTAGCGCCTACAGGTCCTGTGTGGGCCCGATCCTGTGTGGGTCTTTGCGGGGGTTAGTTACCTATCGATCCTTCGTGGGTCCGACGACTTAGATGGATCAGTGATCATCTTTATCGTCCTTGAAGAAGTATACCTGTGTGAACTGAATCCTGTTGCTTTCCTGTGTGGATTGTGTTGTGCAATCCTGTGTGGATTATGTTTTTCTTTCCTATGTGGAATACGTATACATTCCTGCGTGGACTGAGTTGTACTTGGGCTCGGAGGTTGGAGCGTATTTTAATTGATGAATTAGGTATATATATGGGCATATACCTAAGCAGTGTCGGTTGTTACTTCGTAATTGTAATTTTCTTCGTGGTTTATCCTTTGTGGATTTGAGAGACCTTCAGGGGTCTCGGGGTCCCTACTGAGTAGCTTATACTCACCCCTGCACGGGCTTCGCCCGCACTACGTTGTGTTGGTTGCAGACGACGGACAGCGTTGGCCTTAGCTGAGGCTTGTAGAGCGGGACGATACCCTGAGGTGGACCACTGGGCGGGACGTGCACGGAGCGGACGGCGGGACCCGTGGAGCAGAGGAGCTATCTGTACCCACCATTCAGGTGGGATTTCCAGTGGACAGCTCGGTGTAGCGGCTTTTACTTTTCAGTTGTTGTTTTCCCTTTCGAGTTGTACTTTACTTTTAGTTTGGGTTTGTATTCTGGCCCATTTACTTTTCCGCACTTTCAGTTGTACTCTGCTTTGTTTAGTGTTTACTTTCCGCTTGTTTACTCTGTGGTGTTTGTTACTTTTCAAAGGCAATGGCTTCCCTTTTTACTGGGATTTACGCCTTGGTGCTAGTCGCCAGCCCCTGGCCTATGGAAGGCGGGCTTGGGGTAGTCACGGCACGGACCCCGAGGGCGGGTCGTGACAAATTGGTATCATAGGAGTTCGGTTCTACCGCGAACTCTGATCTTTTCTATGTGAAGCAATAATGTTTAGCGTATTGAGTGTGGTTATCAGTCCAGGGAGTCCAGTGTTGGTGCGGCGGCCGACGTATCCGTACACCAGGACCCTGACTTCTGATTTCCGACTTAATGCATAAAAACATTGTTTGCGTGTGTGTTTCAAAGTTTTCTTTGTGATTACTTATATCAGCTCACCAGGTATACTGTTCTAACCGTGGCGCACCTGTTTCCTTTTCAGGATGGCCCCACGACGACAGCCAGCTAGGGTTCCGAGAGTCGAGCGAGACGACAGCCCACCGAGCGACGAGGCCTCGGTACAGGGCCCTTTGCCAGTAGTGGCACCGGCGGTAGCTCTACCCGCCGAGCCCCCGATGCTTCCAGCAGTAGCCGCTGACGATGCACGTCGCCTCAGCGCACTGCATGAGTTTCAGCGCCAGCGACCGCCCAGGTTTCGCGGGGAGACGGATCCCCAGGCAGCAGAGGACTGGCTGGAGGCAGTGGTTCGAGTGTTTAGGCTAGTGAGGACACCAGCAGAACTCATGGTGATCATCGCTGCGAGCCTACTACACGCAGCAGCAGGACGATGGTGGAGCATGATGCTCCAGGTGCACGATGAGGCATCCCTACTTTGGACGGACTTTGAGAGCCTCTTCCGCTCGGAGTTTGTCCCAGCCACCCTTCGTGCGGTGCGTATCCAGGAGCTTCTTCAGCTGCGGCAGGGCAGCATGACGGTCGCTCAGTACTCGGAGAGATTTACCGATCTCTCGCGCTACTCGACCGACATGGTACGGGACCCATTCTTCCGGGCCCGGACCTTCGAGCAGGGTTTGCGACATGAGATCAGGGCATCGCTGATCTCCCTCAGCATACCGACTCAGACAGGAGTACTGGAGCGGGCCCTTCTGATCGAGAGCTTCCTTGCTGAGTCTACACCAACACAGCGACCCACCGCAGGGCGGCACGTGGCAGAGTCATCTGCAGTAGGCAGTCGACGGATGACTCAGGGGTCCAGACAGACCAGACCTTCGGGCAGACGATCTCAGGGCACTGGCTCAGCAGTGCGGGGCACACAGCGCGGGGCCAGTCTTCCGAGAGGCAGACAGTGCTACTCGTGCGGCGGGCAGGGCCACATGGCTCGTGTCTGCCCGACCCGCCGTGCCGAGGAGCAGCAGTCAGTTGATGGACCACCGAGGCAGAGGCAGAGGGTCGACCGTGGCGGTCCGCATGGAGGAGGCGGACGAGGCAGAGGAGCTGGACGAGCAGCTGGTGGTGGTCGACGCTTTGAGGCTCTACCACCACCACCACCAGAAGGTCCACCCCGACCACAGGGAGCTGGTGGATAGCGACAGGCACAGCTCCAGGCAGCAGAGGCCTACGACCACGGCGCACCCGAGATGATTCGAGGTACTATCTGTGTCTATTCCACCCTTGCTGCAGTTCTTATAGACACAGGAGCGAGTCATTCTTTCATAGCCACTGCCCTTGTTCGGAGCTCGGAGATTCCGACAGAGCCGTTGGCTCGATCCTTACGGCTAGAGAATCCTACGGGAGCAGACTCGACGATTACGCACTGGTGCCGGCAGTGTGAGCTTACTCTAGGAGGCGAGAGCTTCGGCTGGGATCTTCTTGTAACAGCGTCGAGGCCTTACGACGTCATCTTGAGCATGGATTGGCTATCTACGGTCCATGCACAGATTGACTGTTTTAGGCGCAAGGTGCGTTGTGTACGCACTGACGGGAGCAGGTTCACCTTCACCGGAGAGAAGGGAGCCTTAGCAGCACAGGATGGATTTCCGCGGAGGAGAGGACAGCCCATCACTCATCAGTTGGCTAGCCTTATCCTTGGAGCAGTTGACATGCAGAGTCCTGGTTTTCCTGCAGTGGTGGATCAGTTTGCGGACGTTTTTCCCGACGACGTTCCAGGGCTACCTCCTCGCAGAGAGGTAGACTTTTATATTGACTTGTACCCCGGGACAACCCCGATATCCACTCCAGCATATCGGATGGCCCCCGCCGAGCTTCGGGAGCTACAGGTGCAGTTGGAGGACTTGCAGGGAAAGGGGTTCATCCGACCCAGTGTTTCACCCTGGGCTTCCCCGATTTTGTTCGCCAAGAAGGCGGACGGGAGCTTGCGACTTTGTGTTGACTATCGTCGCCTGAACCAGGTGACAGTGAGGAACAAGTATCCGCTACCGAGGATTGATGACCTCTTTGATCAGCTCAAGGGTGCACGGTGGTTCTCGAAGATAGACCTCAGGTCAGGCTATCATCAGCTCAGAGTCAGAGACGAGGATGTGCAGAAGACGGCCTTCAGATGTCGGTATGGCCACTATGAGTTCTTGGTTATGCCTTTCGGTGTAACCAATGCTCCAGCAGTGTTCATGGCTCTCATGAACAGGATCTTTCAGCCATACCTCGATCGGTTTGTCGTGGTCTTCATCGACGACATTCTGATTTACTCAACGACAGAGGAGGAGCACGCCTATCACTTGCGAGTTGTTCTTGACACACTCCGAGAGCACCAGCTTTATGGTAAGCTCTCGAAGTGCCAGTTCTGGATACGTGAGGTCCACTTTTTGGGACACGTTATCTCTGAGGCGGGAGTTACAGTGGATCCCGCGATGATTGAGGCTGTGTTAGCATGGGAGCCACCCAGGAGCGTGACTGAGGTTCGGAGTTTCTTGGGACTAGCTGGATACTATCGGAGATTCGTTCCAGACTTCTCTAGAGTTGCGGCATCACTCACAGCTTTGACGAAGAAGGGGAAACCCTTCGTATGGACAGACAGATGTCAGCAGAGCTTCCAGGAGCTGAGACAGAGATTGACTAGCGCACCTATCTTGAGGTTGCCTGAGGAGGGAGTAGGGTACGTAGTCTACTGCGATGCATCAGGGACCGGACTCGGATGTGTTCTGATGCAGGAGCGGGCAGTGATCGCCTATGGATCACGACAGTTGAGGCCGCATGAGCAAAACTACGCTACCCATGACCTGGAGTTAGCAGCAGTGGTCTTCGCTCTGAAGACATGGCGACATTATCTGATGGGCGAGCGCTTTACAGTCTTTTCCGATCATCAGAGTCTCAGGTATATCTTCTCGCAGAAGGACCTGAACCTGAGACAGCGGCGATGGCTCGAGTTCCTCCAGGACTATGACTTTGAGATAGTCTATACTCCTGGGAAAGGGAACGTAGTAGCCGATGCCCTCAGCAGGAGGACGGGCATTCAGCTACTTGAGGAGGCGACAGAGCAGCTAGCCTCTTTGCAGATATCCTTCGTGGATAGAGATGGAACAGCCTTTCTTCAGTCTCTCACAGTCACTCCTCCACTACTGCAGCGGGTCAGAGAGGCACAGCGTGAGGACGCTGACTGTGAGACACGGCGTGCACAGATATCCTCGGGACAGGCACCTGATGGTTTCTCCCTTGGAGCAGAGCACGACATCCTTTTCAGAGGACGTACCATGGTGCCAGTCGCATTGCGAGAGGAAGTACTGAGAGAGTTTCACACTTCTCCTTTATCGGTACATCCTGGAGTGGCGAAGATGTACCAGGACCTCAGACGACAGCACTGGTGGCCGGGAATGAAAAAGGCTGTAGCAGAGTTCGTTTCTCGATGCCTCACCTGTCAGCAGGTGAAGGCAGAGCATCAGGTACCAGCAGGCTTGGTACAACCCTTGGAGGTTCCGGAGTGGAAGTGGGACGGCATATCTATGGATTTCGTGACTGGACTTCCACGCACTTCCAGAGGTCACGACTCCATCTGGGTGATTGTTGACCGACTCACCATGTCGGCACACTTCTTACCCATCAGAGAGCAGGGCTCAGTAGAGAGCTTGGGACATCTCTACGTTCAGGAGATTGTGCGGCTCCACGGCGTACCATCATCTATCGTCTCCGATCGAGATGCCCGCTTTACTTCCCGACTTTGGAAGGGGTTACAGGAAGCGTTCGGGACACAGCTACGTCTGAGCACAGCCTTTCACCCTCAGACGGATGGTCAGACGGAGAGGACCATTCATACTCTCGAGGACATGCTCCGCGCATGTGTCCTCGACTTTGGTCGTAGCTGGTAGGACCACATACCCTTAGTGGAGTTCGCGTACAACAACAGCTACCACTCCACCATCGGGATGGCACCGTACGAGGCGTTGTACGGCCGACCATGTAGATCTCCTTTGTGCTGGACAGACCCTGGGGAGTCAGCACTGGTGGGACCGGAGGTGGTCCAGGCCACGACAGAGAAGGTCCAGGTCATCCAGGAGCGGATGAGGATAGCTCAGAGCTGGCAGAAGTCATATGCTGACAGGAGGCGGAGGCCACTGGAGTTCGAGGATGGCGACCACGTCTTCTTGCGGGTCTCACCTCGACGTGGTATTCGGAGATTTGGCCGAGGCGGCAAGTTATCTCTGCGCTTCATCGGACCCTTCCAGATTCTCAGCAGGATTGGCGAGGTGGCTTATCGCCTGGCTCTACCACCTCAGTTGCACCGGGTGCACGACGTCTTCCACGTATCCCAGCTGAGGAGATACGTGCACGACCCGACGCACATCATTGACCATGGGGAGCTTGACGTTGACGATGGGGCGACTTTTACGGAGGTCCCGGTGGAGATAGAGGATCGACAGGAGCGGGTCCTGCGTAGGCGATCGATTCCTCTTGTGCGCATCAGATGGCAGCACGGGAATCTCCAGGAGAGCACATGGGAGCGGGAGGCTCAGATGCGTGCTCAGTACCCTCATTTGTTTCCCTAGTTTTTGATGTATCTTTACGGGGACGTAAAGCCCTGAGGTGGGAGTAATGTAAAGACCCGTAAAATTCAAGGGAAATTTTTTCTTAATTTTCTTTAGAATTTTACAAGAGCGCGGTTTCAGACGGCACCTGATTCCGAGGCCTGGAGTGCCCGGAATTAATTTCCGAAGTTTGGCTCGGGTACGTTCAGAGAACGAACGAGCGGGAATTCCTAACTTTTGATCCGGTGCTCGGAATTGAAATCTGAGGGCACCGATGAACTCGCAGCGCCGATATTCGCTTAAAGAGACCTTTTCGGGAGTTGCGTTTGTTGCGGGTTGAAAGTTAATTTTGGGGTTTTTAGTTTGAGTTAAATAAAATTTGTGTAGAACATATTTTATTATAACTTGATAAAACCTACCAAAGGGGGTTGGAAGTGGGACCCACACCCACTTAACCTCCCTTGGGAGGATTAAGTGTGGTGGGGCCCACACGAACCCCTAATCCTTTCATATTCTCTCAACTTGCTTAACCCCTAATTAAATGACTTGAGTTACTTATTTAATTATGGGAGTTAATCCTTTTGAATTTCAGACTTTTGAAATTCTAATGTGTTTTGTAATAATAAAATAAGATGTTGTCTTATTTTATTTTGGGTAATTTGTTTGTCTTCTTGAGAGGTGGAGAGCTCTTCTTCTTCTTCAACTCTGACGATGAACTCGAAGAACGTTCATCTTGACGAAGAACGCTCAAGCTCCGACTAAGAACGCCGCACCTCCATTCTTCGTTTCCCGTGTCAACGAAAGGGGACGCCACTTCTTTCTCGGACAACCTTCGTCGGCGTACAAGTTTCGCCAACGACGTGTCTCTTCGAACGCATCCCTTCGTCATCGGATTTGACGAACGGCTACCGCGACGCCCGACCTCCGCGACGTCGTCTTCCGCGGAACCTTGAGAAACTTCGAACTGTATACCCAAGGTAGGGGTTGTCGATTTCTTTTTGGTTTCCTTATTTTATTCTTGATCGTGATTTTAGCAAGACTAACGTGTGGCTTGAATTATTTTAAGTTGCGTTATTATTTTAACGTGAGGGGGGGGGGGGGGGGGGGGGCGGACCGCACGAACACGGCCGAACCCCCCTCCATCGTTCTTGTTTATTCTTGTGGGTGGAAGCAAGTGGCGTGGTGCCGTCGCACCACACGGATAATCGTGCTTTTATTTTACGCGGCGCCGTCGCGCCACACCGAGGTAGAATCTTCAAGAATGCGACGCCGTCGCGCCGCGTTGAAAGGAATCATGGCACGGAGAAAGGGGCGCGGTGCCGTCGCACCGCGCCGGACGATGAACAACGCGGCCAGATCCGGACCGCGGCGGGACGAGGAGACCGCGGCCGGTTCCGGGCCGCGGCCGAAGAGAAGACCGGCGGCCGGGCCGCCGGCGTCGGAAGCCGAAGGGGGGACCGGAATTTCCTGTCCCGTTAGAGAAAACCGGCCGGCCAGCTGGGCGGCCGGATACCATTAAAACCGGGGGAATTAATCCCCCGACCACCTCATAAAAAAACCCCCCTCTTTATGAGGGGGGCGGTTCATTGAAGGGAGGGGGGCAGCCGCCCCCCCCCCCCAGTTCCACACCAGCAGGCCCCCCCACGTGAGGGGGGGCGCTTTTTAAAATAACGGCGCGACTATGCCGCGCCGCCTCTTGAAAAGCGGGGGATTTGATTCCCCCGCGCGGCCTCCTTGCGGCGACCGCCGCGTGCGTCCCTTCGCGGCGTCAGGCCGCCGCGGCCCGCCGCGGCCCGCCGCACCGCCGCGCCGCCACGCCGCCGCCGGCCGCCGTGCCGCCCCAGGGGCGGGGGGGGGGGGGGGGGTCGGGCCGGGTCGGCCCGGACCCGGACCCCCCCGTTTCGAACCAGAATCGGTTTTTGGGCCATAACCTGAGCCTCGGACCTCCGATCGACGAACCGTCTGCGGCAACGCGATCCTTGGATCGAGGCGGTCGTTTCGGTATATCTCACTCAAGGTTTCGGTTTACTTTGAGTTCGGCCGGGTTGGTTCGTTCACGAAACCAACCGGGCCTTCGGCGCGGAAACGCTCATATCTTGAGCTACGAACGTCCGATTGACGCGCCGTCAGTCGGGTTGTGTTCCTCTTAGTGAGACGGATCTTTTGGCATACTCCGCCCGAGGTTTGGACGCAGGTGGAGTACGATCGGGTTGGTTTAGCCTTAAAAACCAACCGGGCCCCGGAGACGAAAATGCCAATAACTCTCAGATCGGGCGTCCGATCGACGCGCCGTCTGTTGCGTTGAGTTCCTTTTGACGATACGGAACTTTTGGATACATCAACTCTGGTCTTTGTGACAGTTGATGTATCAGCCTCTCGGCTCGTGGAGCGGACCCTCCGAACGAGCTTGCTGTGTGCGGGAACCCTAGTGCTAGCTGCGACGACTACAACTGCTACTACTGCTACGACTGCTACTGTGACTGCGACGACGACAGTACAGAGATCCTGTGTGGATTCGACGACGACAGTACAGAGATCCTGTGTGGATTCGACGACGACGACTACAACACTCAGCGATCCTACGTGGATCAGTGCTACAGGTCCTGTGTGGGCCCGATCCTGTGTGGGTCCGCGCTCAGCGGTTCTGTGTGAGCCAGCGCCTACAGGTCCTGTGTGGGCCCGATCCTGTGTGGGTCTTTGCGGGGGTTAGTTACCTATCGATCCTTCGTGGGTCCGACGACTTAGATGGATCAGTGATCATCTTTATCGTCCTTGAAGAAGTATACCTGTGTGGACTGAATCCTGTTGCTTTCCTGTGTGGATTGTGTTGTGCAATCCTGTGTGGATTATGTTTTGCTTTCCTATGTGGAATACGTATACATTCCTGCGTGGACTGAGTTGTACATGGGCTCGGAGGTTGGAGCGTATTTTAATTGATGACTTAGGTATATGTATGGGCATATACCTAAGCAGTGTCGGTTGTTACTTCGTGATTGTACTTTTATTCGTGGTTTATCCTTTGTGGATTTGAGAGACCTTCAGGGGTCTCTGGGTCCCTACTGAGTAGCTTATACTCATCCCTGCACGGGCTTCGCCCGCACTACGTTGTGTTGGTTGCAGACGACGGACAGCGTTGACCTTAGCTGAGGCTTGTAGAGCGGGACGGTACCCGGAGGTGGACCACTGGGCGGGACGTGCACGGAGCGGACGGCGGGACCTGTGGAGCAGAGGAGCTATCTGTACCCACCATTCAGGTGGGATTTCCAGTGGACAGCTCGGTGTAGCGGCTTTTACTTTTCAGTTTCTGTTTTCCCTTTCGATTTGTACTTTACTTTTAGTTTGGGTTTGTATTCTGGCCCATTTACTTTTCCGCACTTTCAGTTGTACTCTGCTTTGTTTAGTGTTTACTTTCCGCTTGCTTACTCTGTGGTGTTTGTTACTTTTCAAAGGCAATGCCTTCCCTTTTTACTGGGATTTACGCCTTGGTGCTAGTCGCCAGCCCCTGGCCTATGGAAGGCGGGCTTGGGGTAGTCACGGCACGGACCCCGAGGGCGGGTCGTGACAACTATATGTATCATGTTTACATGGACTTCTAAAATATTTAGTCATATGGGATGTGATTTCTTGTATCCAGTTCCATTGTAATAAAATAAAAACTAACTTCAGGAAAATGGGGTTAGGGTTGCTGTAGTTTCTTATATAGAAATATTAGTAAAATACATAAAACTATATTTAGAAAAACATATATTATGTAACATAAAATAAAAGAAAAAATTGGCGATATGATTAGAAGAACATATTGATGATTTGGTATGATTGATATTATGTGGGATATTTTTCAGAAATTCATCTTTGTTTTGATACTACAGGTGGAGATGGTTATCGAAGATATGTTCCTAGGGGTTATAACTCTAATAAAGTCATGTCATAAATTACTTATGCATTACCACATAAAATATAGTGTTTCTAACATCACTCCAAGTTTTAAACTCTGATGGGATATGCTTAGAATAATTTAAATTTTCTCAATAAACCATTATAAAGGATTTGAAAATAAACATATATATAAAAAACCATATTTTTTATTATCGTATTTGTTATGCATAAATGTTTCAATTTATGCTAATTTTTTCACTAGTTTTGGTAATATAAATAACTTTTCATAATTATATGACCTAATATAGTGTATATCATTTTTTAGAAATGGAACATAATTCAATGAATTGGAACCATATCAGTGCACACACTCAATGTAGGTATTTTCATCCTATGAAAGATAATACAACTTCAGCTATATCTATATCTAGAAATGATTATACTTTAACCATATTTGGGTAGTTAACTATAAATATTATTAGTAACCATTCTGGTATATATAATCATTCTAATCAACCACACAGTTTAACAATGTTAGACTTCTTCATGATTTATAATCCAACAGCATTAAATGAGACTACAAATTCATTTTTCTTTTAGAAATTGATATGTTCCTTAGAGAATATATTTCTCATGGTGGGAAGTTATCAATGGGATTAATTTTTAATGTAATTTAATCATCTCTTACGAGATGTTTATCAACTATAGTAATTGACTCAAAAACTCTAATGATTATTTAAAAATAGAAAACTTTGAATGGAAGCATTTTAGGGTATTGTTCATGGGAAAATATTTTTCTTGTGATTAAAAAGAGGATATTGAATGATATTTATTAATTATAAGAAATAAATAAATATAAAATGTTTTATTTATTAATCCAAATTAAAATGATTAGTAAGACACGATACAGACTACACATATAATCACAAGAGCATGATTGAAAATTTCATTGGTGGGTGTAATCCAATCCTTCTAAGTAAAAAATTTTGACAAACTTTCTAATCATATAATGACATAATAACCCACAATATCAAGATAGAAAAAAATATCCATGTCTTATGGATTTGAAATTAATAAAAATAAGTATATAATGATAGATAAAAATTATATATGGGGAATAAGGGAAATATTTATTTACAAACATGTGATATTTGAGGAAGGAAACACTATGGAACATACTTAAAAGGAAGAGGAATTCAATTCATGTTCAGATAAAATGGCTGACATGATCATGATATCAAGGTAATTAAATAATCTTCCAAATTTAAATGATTCCACTATAAGGATATGGGGAACAATGAAAATTAATTCCCCGTGATTCAAGAGAATATCCTTAAAAATAACATAAGTGATCATGTTAATGATAATGTTTTTTCTACACAAAAGTGAAGTGATTAATGATATTGTGTTTGGATTAAATAATAATGTTATATGTGTATTTTAATCAATTATATTACATTCATAAGGATTTTACTATAGAACTATTTAAATAAGGATTTGAGAGCACATGTTAAATATTAGTGGGAAAAAAGAAATTTGAACTTCATGGAAAAACCTTGATTGAGGTTGGATAACCCATAGTATAATTCTTATATTGATATAATAATGATAAATATTTTATTATGAAGGTATCAATAACCTTTATATTTTATCTAATCATTGATGTTGAGGTAATTATGGGAAATTACAATTTGGTAACAAAATTTGAATTATAGTAATATCATTTAATAAAAAAGTAAATCTACAATTCGGGTGACATCTCATCATATACAAAAAGGTTATGGGGCTTGATCCCACAACCAATGTTCGATCAGGGTAATGTTCCTATAAATGTATTATTTGATTTCTTGATTAATAAAACACTGTTTTTAAATAAATTACATAATGAATATATACTTATGGGATGTATTAAGTTAAACATTAAATGTTACTATTGAGGTTTTCATTGTAATATTTACAAAATGACTTGTCTATCTTTTAAAGAAGTTTGATTTGCTAAAAATTAAATTTTTAGATACAAACTTAAAAAATAATCACGGATATTCATTTCCTGTATTTATAAATTATGTAGAAAATTAAAAAAGAACAACCAAAAGATGAAACATTTCTCATAAAATAATAATATATTGGATAAGTAAATTTCCTTATATTATATGTCTATATCATAGAATAACCCTTCCATTTTATGAAAATGATCTGGAAATGAAATTGTTATCCTATTACCTTAATCACCATCATATATTTAGAGATTTGTGGTTGTTCACCTTATCTTGATCATTAAATTTCTGGTGATCAATGATCTCTATCACTCTATTTAAATCCACGGGTGTTAGTATTTTCTCCCATGTCTATATATTCACTTTCCACCAATGCTCTCTTATTTGGAAAAATAGTATGACTTATTCTAGATGGGCTTCATACATTCATTACTCTCTTACCAAGGTGATGATTTATTAACTCTTTTTTATGTTTTTTTAGGATGATAATTTTAAAATGTAAATCCCTTAGTTATAGAGATTAATATTAAATTATTTGGAAATAATTTATTTATGATAGTATAACGCAACACCCTATGATTTTAAAATAGGAACATGATGTTTGATTGTATATATAACACACAACACCAAGAATGAAAGTGAATGTAACACTTCAAGAATTTTTATTATTTTTATTTTAAAATAAGGTGGATCACTTCCATATATTATGATGAAAAAACATCAGGATTAAATGAAATGTGATAATCTTTTAAAATATTATTATTTAAACATGACCTTCATAACCATTCCATTATGCCATAACTTTTAAATAGTACTATCTAAATTATGAAAATTATATGGTTTACACAAGTATAAGTGACACAATAATTTTGGTACATATTTTAATGTGGTTTCCCGTGATTTTTTAATAAATTTAAATGGATATGTCATATAATTTAATATTTAATTTAAATGTGGGAAATATTAAAGTTGTCATTAAAATTAATAAAAATAAATCATTTTTGTTATGAAATTTACGCGTGTTATTAATTAAATTTTTCTATTTCTTATACTTTGTGATTTGAATAGTTTTTAGGTGTTTTTATTAAAAAAGGGTTCCATGTTAATGTTTTCTTTATACGATGATGCAACCCTCCATATAGCTGTCCCATAAAGGAAAACTTACTAGACCACCACTAAGAGGGCCCGTAAGATCCATAAGTATGTGTCTGGGGAATCAATCTTGTGCATGAATGGCCTAATGGAATTCAATCTTATAGGGAGTAGAATAGCGGATGAGGCCCACATGGGTCGTGTATGGTGTGGCTCGTATGTGGTATGTGCCTGTGAATACTAGATCCCATCCTCATTGTGAGATTCTAACTTTGGATGAGAGGACATTCATTTTAATCAAGACCCTTCCCTGAACATTATTTTTATGTGGGATTATGAGACTAAGTTATTCATCTCTTCCTTAATGGGAAGATATCATTCAACTCCTTTTCTCACATGCATCACCTCCGATATAAACTTCTACCTCACTAAATTGTCCTCTACTACTCGATATCACTATTAAACACAAAATATAACAGTAAACACCATGGATTATGTTAAAAATAATTGATATTGAGTTCTTTCTCCATGACGATGCATAGGGTAACCTATAATCACATCTTGGTTTCCATAAAACATCCATGAACCCATTTTGAGGCTCCCTCAGGCCACAGTGATGGTCGGATGAATGGATGAGATTATAGAAAACCATCCTCCACACTCATGAAAACTCACCTATATCGTCTTACTTCAACCTCCAAAGTAATTGTCGAATCACCCAGCTTGACTCCACTATTTCCATTTAGATCCACCACCTTCGATAATTCCGATTGTACCTCTTGAGCCGTAGTTATTCCAAAAGTTCCTAATAATCCACCATTAACACAATTTTGACTCATGAGACACTATTGAACTATAAGTAACTTTGAGCCACCATTGAGACAACAGTGTCTTGGGATCCACAGTTGATTAGAGGATACTGAGCTTTGACCCCTACCACACTACCATGATCAGGCCTTCACTACTCCCAACCAATGTCTTCTACTCCACTACCAATAATAAAACCCCTCCATTCACTCCATGAATGTTGTTAGTTGGGGGAATATTGAATCCCACATTCATGGGATGTTTTCGAGTACCCATATCTTATGATTGTTTCCAATTTTAAAAATTAGGGTTTGATAGAAGATCATAATATAAAGGTAATCAAACCACAAAAGATCTAGAGGTTATTAGAGAAGACTCAATAGATTGCATGATGAAATAGTGGACTCCTATTATATAAGTAGAGGAGGAGGTGCTCGTTTTTTATGGTGTTTACCACCCATAGAGGAGGAACCTGAGGATTCAGGATTTATTTTTTCTACTCCTATTTTATTTTTATTTCATTTTCTGGTTTATAATTATTAATAATGTAACCTTAATTTTGTATATTGAAAAAATAATTCAAGAGTTTTTTTTATTAATTTTGTTTCTCTCAACCTTCAATTATCCATATACTTCATCTCATATTCATATTTTAATTTCATTCTTATTTTATTTTAATTTATTTCTATTTTTTTCATCTTCATATTACTTTTATTATTATATTATTAATTATTTTAATTCTTTTAATTCTTTTTGTATTATTATTTTATATTTTACTTTATTTCCTTTCTATTTTTTTCATCTATTAATTTTATTTAATATTTTAAATTTTATTTTATGTTATTCTTCTCTTCTCATGTTACCATCATATACTCTTACACTCACTGATGAGGGGCTAACCCAAGGATAGGTACTGGGGATGTAAGTGTTGTTATCCATTCATTATGTACTTTAATTATTATGTATTATTTTAGTTTGTATTGGAAAATAGTGAAGAACATTATTATGGATATATTTCAATACGACACTAAAATCAAACTCAATTTTATTATTTGTGAAAATATTTTCCCTCCCTTCTATTGAAATAATATCTTCATGTAAATAAATTGTACAGTTTTGTGGTGGTAATGAAATACAGTAGAGTCATGTCCATGAAGGTTTCACATTATAAATTGAGGTATATCATCAACCTTGATTATAGGAGGATGTAGAATTAATATTGTTTTATAAATTTGATATTTCACCCCACTAAATAAAATAATAGTCATTTAAGTGTGAGATTTCATGACAAAACTGTCAATCGAAATTTAAACACAATCAAGAAGATTAATCAAACCCTTAAACCAGCCCACAAATGCTTCCCCCTTTCTTTTTAATCACATTCTTATAATACTTTCAAGATATTTTAGTTCATGTTTTAATTTTTCCTGTCATTTAATTAATTTAGAAAATAGTCGAAACCCAAATTTTATCATTGATTTTATAAAACATGTAAAACATCAATAAGATGTTTTTGAGGTGAAGTATAATATACTTCTAAAAAACAAAGAAGATCCTTAAGTGAGATTTCCCTAGACAGCCTCTATGCTTAATTAGAAAAATAGATTTTTCTTTTCCATTCTCGATGAGTAGAATACATTAAAACTGCTACAATTTCTGTGGAACTAATCAGAAGAATATTTAATTTTTCTATTTTTACATTTTATATATGTTTTCATTATTTCCTTTTTAAAAAACAGCAAAAAACTTTCCATTATGGTTTAAATCATGTAATATATTTTTACATGACAAAATTAGTAACATGTTCATGAGACACATGAAGAAAGAGCAGGTGAAAAAACAATAAAAATACCAAGAAAAACTAAAGTAATAAGGGGGGTTAATTTTACTATGTTCATAAAATGATGAAGAAACCAAAACCAGAGATTCCCATGGGTGATAAATATGATTTTGATGACTTCTAGAATTATTTTTAAGAACAAATTAATCTCCCCAAATAAGAAGATCCATCCCCATTGAAGGATGACACCACATGAGTGGTGTATTTTGAAGAAAATATGGAGCATCCTGACTACCTGCATCCATCCACTAAAATCTAACCTCAAAGGGCACTCATCATTGAGAATGAGATTGAACCGTAGCCATCTAAGGGAGGTGAACTTATCTCAAAATCTATTTCATTTGATTTAATTCAATCATAATTTATTATTAACTCCCAATTCATTGAATTTTTGGATTTTGTCAATTCTACCCATTCCCTGGAGTAAGAAGAAAAAAAACACAGACACTGGTTAAGGGACACTGGTATATCCCTAAATATGATGAAAATACATTTGAGCAATTCCATTTAGTAGAGAATTTTGAATGAAAAACAGAGGCCTCACATATTAAAAACGATATATTTCTTATTAATAACTCAAATTTACTTTTTCATGAACTAAAAATACATTTTTTTCTTTTCGTTTTATCATTCCATTAATGCAACCCATGTTGATTAAGAGTTGGACAAGAGGAAGGAGGTTTCATAAGTATAAACCAAGAAATAGTATTATTCATACATCATCACACTATTGGAGAGAAAGCTGTGCATAATTGTATAGGTCAAGGATCTAGTATACTTTATCTAGGGATTATTCCTCACCATGACAGAATAATTCATTATTGGGAAAAATATGTATGTGGTGGTTCAATCTAAGAAACTCCATCCATAATATTACATTGGATAAAACTGTTATTATCCACTGGGGGTAGTAAAGATATAGGGACCACATGGGGGAACATACCAAGGATTATATGTTTATTATTTTTTTGAAATTAAAATTTCAACTCCAATCATCGAAATTATTTTAGTATGAATCCCACTCTATATTATCTTTATGAGCTGAAATGTCACTAAAATTGTTCTTCATAGATTAGTTGTCTTTTATAGGTCCATGATGGTAAAGGTAATCTTATGAATAGTCAATATAGAAAGATGATTATGATTCAGGGAAAAATTAGTTCACTTTTAATGTTTTTATTTTAAACTCCTTATATTTTTATTTGAAATAATTTTTTTGATCTTTAACGTAAAAAATTCATTCCCATTAATGGATTTATGCTTCACTTCACATATCTGTGACACAAGAGTTTCTTATGAATCTTGTGATTCCACATTTTATATTTCAATTATATTGATATTGAATACATAAAATAAGTAATTGGATGATTAATGTGAAGCATTTATATTAAAATGATGACACATTAGTTGAGAGAATTATTTAATTCTTGTAAATTTAATTTCGCTATAATATTTCATGATTTGAGTTTTTAAAATAAATGTAAATTGATTTTTTATTATTATTCATGCTTGGGTGGTTGTCAAATATAAAATTTTCTATTATTGAGAGTATTTCTAGACCAATTACTTCCAATATACTCTTTATCATATTTCATGAGTGATCTTCATACATGCCAATTATTAAAAAATTCATTGTATCTTTTAAAGGCAATGACTGAACCAAACCACATTTATAATGATTAATTCATTGTTGGGAAAAAAATATCCTTGAAAAAAACATTACATCAATCCTTGTTTAACCCATAGAGACCATCAATTACCTTGTAAGTAATTATCCATGTTTCAAACCATTTTTAACAGTTTATTCCCTCTTCATAGTATTTCCATTATATTTTTATATTGAATTGTTTGGGTAAAGAGATTCATTATAAAATGTATTAAATGGATTTTATGGAAAAAGTGCGGGGGTTATATTGTGGGTATTGAGAATGGTTTTAGATTTATTCACTATGATCATTATTTTCTCCCCTCTAGAATAGATAATTTATTAAAAGAAAATAAAGAAATAAAAAAATTAAGTGAAAGAATTTTGATTTGGTAAAACAAAAAAAATCACAATTACTAAACTAATGATTATTAACATTTGTGATTAGGTGACCAATGTGAGTATTATTCTAATAATAACTTAAAAAAAACAAAAAAATGAAAAATTAATTTTAGAAATTATAAAATGAGAGAAAAAATAAATAAGATGAACAAATCATTCATTATGACTTACTTTGATCATGTCCTTACATTGAGTTTAAGGGGATGTAGGATGTGTTACATTTTTATGGGGATAATATCACTAAACATTTAACTATAATATCACGTGTTATACATTAATAGAGGATTATCCTCTTAGAACATTCATTTTTAAAACAACAATTCTTACGAACAATAGTCCTTAGGTCCACCTAAACCTTTATTTCAAGTCCTCATGATTTTACGTTTCTTTTGAATTTACAATGTTGATAAATATTTCCTTTATAATAATATGGATGGATTATATTATCATGTTATGATAATAACTATACATGAATTTATATCATGAGTTATGGGTGAAAAATTTGAAAAGTGAGGTAATTAATGATTTATCATGATTATTAAAAATGAATCAAGGAGATTTAGTATATTAAATAAGTTGTTTCACCAAATTAGAAATGGGGTTGTTAAAATAATTGAGTATATTATTTAATTGATAATTTAGAAATTGAATTGATATTTTAATAGATGTTTTAATGTTTTAATAAATAATGATTGTCATTTTTTTAAAACATTTAAATTTAAATATTGGTAACAATTGTGCCCTCTGATTTTTAATGTCGATAATTTTATGCTTGAGGGAAACCACAGTTTAAATGTAATGTTATTTTACACACTTATTTTTTTCAATATATTTATGTGGTTTCTAATAACTTTTAACGAATTTCAATGGACAGTCTCATATATCTCAATGTTTAATTAGAAATCATGAAATTGTAAATATGGAATTAAAATGAATGAAAACAAACTATTTTTGTTTTCAAATTAATGTGTGTTGTTCATTCAATCTCTAATTTGGTTTACATTTATTTTTGAATGGTTTTGAGGTTTCATGTTTTAAAAAAATGGTATAAGGTCATGATATCCCTCAACCAAGTGTTATCCCATAATATAGAAATCCCATAGTGGTCAGCTGGTCAAAAAACCAATGGGAGGCCCCAAAAGAGTCGAAATTATATTCACATGGAATCAGTCTCATGAATGATTAGTCTGAGGTGGGTCAATATCATAACGTGAATAATGTGGGATAATTCTCACACATTCCACATGTAGTGTGTGCATGTGAATATGGGATACCATATCCATTTTGAGATTCTGAGATGAGGAGGTTGGAGTTTCTTTTTAAACAATCATATCCCCCAACATCGGTTTCAATGTATAATGAAACATCCTAGTAATTATTCAATAATTTAATGGGATGATGTCTTTCCACACCTACTCTTATGTTTCCTTCCCCTAATACTAACCACCACCCAACTCCATTATCCTCTATCACTCGATCTCTCCATATGCTATTGAAAATAGTAGGAAACAGCAGGGATGAGGTTCAAAAAAATCTACTTCATGTTCTTTATCCATTCTAAAGATAGGAGTCTTCTCTGATCACGTTATAGTTTCCTCTTGAATGCCATGAATCCATTTCAGGGTTCCCTCCCGCAATTGAGATGTTTGTAATATTTTTAGGGATTATGGACTATTTTCCTCCATTACTATGCATGGTCACCTCTGATGTCACACATCAATCATTGTACCAATGGTGAACACCACCTCTTGAGTCTACTATACCCATTTCGACCCATAATAGATGGTCATGAAATTGATGAATTGTGATCCACCATTGAGCCAAATATGACTCATGATCCTCCATTGGTCCAATTATGCCTTGTGTGCCAAACATGATACAAAGGTGATTCATGATCCATCATTGATCCACCGTTTAGACAACGGTGACTCATGAGCAACCATGGATTCAACAGTCACTCATGATCAACTATTGAAGAAACTATAACATGGGAGATACAATTGATTATAGGCCATGAGCTCTACCACCTTCCCTACTTCTGTTCTCTAACCTTCACTACTCACCATCGAAGTCCACTACCCCACTACCATGACATGCACGCCTTCCATGAACATTATTCATGTGATGAGGGGGCCATACCAAAGCCCAAGTCCGAAGGAGTTTTTCACAATCCCATATCTTATAAATGAATCTAATTTAACATGTTTTGGTCTCATGCTATATCATATAATAAATGAATTAAAACACACAAATTTTCAGGGTAGATAAGATACGACCTAATACTTTTCATGAAGAATGTAGGGACTCCGCCTCTATAAATAGGAGGAGAAGCCCACTGTCGAGGAAGATTACCACCCATAGAGGAGGACTCAGAGGGTGCATGAATTTGTTTTTTCTACTGTAATTTTATTTTCCATTCATTTTTTAGTTATATTTTTACATTAATTCTATTGAAGTTAATTAATCAAATAATTCATCAATTTTTTTAAACTACTAGTCACAACTATTTATTCATTTTATTTTTATTATCATTTTTGTATTATTATTTTAATTTATTTCATAATTTAATTTAATTTATTTTTGTTATTCTTTCTCAAAATAATATTATTTATTATTTCTTATTCTTTTAATTTTATTATTAACTTATTATTTATATTTTCTATTTTTATCCATTCTCTATCTCTGTCCCTTGAACAATTTTTATTTTATTCATTTTATTTTATTTTTTATTATTTAAATTTTCTCAATTTTACAAAATTACCTATTACTGTAAAAAAATGTGGGGATATCATGTGGCATGGATTGGGGGAGGTATGTTATATTTTCCATTTATTATGTTATTTAATTGGTATGTTTTTTATGTTTCTACTGAGAAAGAGTGAGGTTTACGAGTGTGGATATTGTAAATTATAGCACTAAACATAACCTGATTTCTATTTTTTGTTTAAATATTTACCTCCATTCTACTAAACATTATATATTCATAAGATTAATTTGAGCTATTTAGTGGATTAAATGAAATATGAAGGATTTGGGTCCTATAAGGTGACATATTCTTGATTGAGGTGTGTAATTAACAATGATTACATGAGGAGGTGTAATTAAGAATGCAAAATGCATTCTATATTTCACACCACTAAATAAAAAATTGTAGTTTAGGTGTTATATTTTAGGATTAAACTATAAAATTAATTCTAAACAGCAATGGGGACTGTGATGGGACCCCAAAACCGAACAACAAAGGCCATGTTCTTTCTTTATAATAAAATTTTACATAGACTTTAATGCTATTTTTGTTTAAATTTTCATATTTCATGTCACTTAATTATTTTAGTAACTATTAAAAACCAGATTTTTCATTTTTTTCATAAAATAAAAAAAGTACAAAAATGAGAAGTTTATGTGAATTAAAATATGTTCGTAAACAAAATGATATTCTCTGCATGTTAGACCAGCCTAATGAGCCTCTATGCTGTAATAGGAAAATATGTTTTCTTTTTCAAAAACCTAAAAAAGGGGTGTTTCAATAATATAAATTCAATTCTAATCAATTAATCAGTAATAAAAATATCATATCAAATAAAAAGAAATGTTTTCTAATAATATCCATTTTTACAAAAGTCAATTTAGTTTCACTTTGCTCACATAACTTAAAATTAATTTTTAACAATTTAAAAAAATACTGTAAATAAATATTTCAAATATGTATTTCCAAATTATATTTCTATGTAATTTTTACAAGTTTTTTAAAATATTAATTTTTTACAAAATATTGAAAAAGACTCATGTTATTGAAAACTAACTTTTAATTAAAATTATATACAATGTAAAATTATTTATTATATTGTTTTAAATTTATATTTAGTTAAATAATAATAATATTTAGCTAATTTAGGAAATTTTATTTAGTATCATATTATATTATGAAATAACAACTTTTACTCTTTGGAATGTTTTCCTTTGGAAATCCCCACTTTTGGTGCCTCAAGGTATTTAATTTATAATTAAATTCTGCAAAATCAATGAGATTAATTTAGAAAAATGGTTTCCATATTTTGAATCATAATATTTTATATAATATAATATGATAAACATAATTTATTACCATTTTTAATAGTTAAAACAATAAAAATTATTTTTCATGGTTAAAAAAATTCTAGGGGGATAAATAAAATGAACAATAGTTAAAATGACCTATTAACTTGTCCAAAACCTTTTTATGGTCATATTTAGAAAGTAACACATATATGGGTCTTAAATGAAAAATTTTGTGTATTTTTTATTGATAATTATGTGGTTTCATATTTTTCTTTTAAAAAATTACAATTATTCCATTCACTTAACTTATAAACTACCACTCCCTCTCCTCTCCTCTTTACACTCCAAAAGGCCATTATTTCATAAAATACCAACCCAATTATAATTCTAATATCCCTATCAAAATCCAACATTCCATTATATTATCATTAATTTAATTTAAGACAGATTTAGTTTAACCCTAGTTTGGTTTCTTGATGAAGAGGTAATTTTTAACTATGCAATTATAATTTATTTTTTCTTCTGACTCCTAATCTATTAAAAATATTGAAAAATAATAGAACCCATATCTAATTTTCAAAAACCAAATATGGTCTCCACCCAAAATGACACGAAACCCGGCCTGTGGAATGCCCCCAAAGGGTTTTTCTTATCCCTACGTGCTGGCTCAAGTTCCCTGGTATCAAACAATTAGGTTTGGTAATGATTTACCTAAGTATATAATTATAAAACATTAAGAACAATCCATTGTATAAATCTGAAATTTTTAGCCAAACAAGTCATAATAAAATAACATAACTGAGAACATTTCATTGAATATAGAACAAGAGGTGAAAATAAATATAAAAAAGTAGAAAGACATCCACAAGTACTCCACATGACAAGGAGTCATCACCCGTAAGTCGTCTCCACAACTCCACCCAAGGATGGGAACTTACACCCTGAACCTCCATCACCCAATTCCATCCCTTTAACTGAGTCAAGAATAATAAAGTTTACTTACACTTAAGGGTTGTAATATGGGTGTGATTTTTTCCCAATAGGACACCACCCAATGATTCCAAAGTGTATGCAATACAAGGTGAAAAATCAAGTAGTTTTAATATGCAATGAAAAGTGGTGACAAATTTCAAGAAATGAAACTTTCAATTGAAAATAGTTTTCAAGATAAAACTTTTTGAATATTTTAAAAAATAAATATTAATGTTATCTACTATAATATACTACTATAAACACACTAATAAAATGGTAAATAACACAAATCTAACAATCAACAAAATCAGGAACACCCCTAAGAACTAGATAATCTCGGGCCCCATGTACCACGTATCTCTATGTAAAGTAACCATAGTATAATCCATTCCCATGCATGATAAAATAGAAGGGAACATAACCATAAAATGTTTTCCCCAATAATCATCCATATAGTATAGTTAGATATGCAATTATCAAAATTCTAAGTGAAACGGGGACAAAACCAATCTGGTCCACTAGTTGTACTTGTACATATCCGCCCCACCTAGGTACCTGGGCTTCCCCCTTTGAGCTCAAACAATTTCAGCATGATAAAAAAATTACATTTTCATTTAAAAAACCTCTAATGGTCACATACAATTTGTAAAGTATATATACACATTTTAATCCACCTAAAATACACAATAAAACACTTTTATTTATAATAAAATGATTCCTCGAAAATATCGCATTGTTTTGCACCCAAAACTCTTCAAAATCAGTTCTATTCATACAATGTGTATACTAAAAAGTCACTAAAAAAGAAATGGAAGTTTGAATACATTTCAATGAAACCAAATAATCAAGTTTAGGTCAGCCCCATGTAAACCAAGAAATGTTATCTTTGTAAAAAAAATCCATTTAAAAACAAACATGGCACTTAAACTTCACAAGTTCAACAAAAACAATTAAAACCCAATTTCGTAGAAATAACTGAAGGGGTAAAGCATTAAAAAAATGAGGTGAATCCCAATTTCTTTTTAATAAAATCATCTATGTATTTATATGTTATCCCAAATTGAACCATTAAATGATTTCTATGTAAACCCTTACAATTTCACAGAAAATTGGCACTAAATTTTTTTTTTCATTAAAAACTCCACTAACAGAAATTTTTACTGTAATAATAAAATATAGTGCACATGTAAATATCATAAAAACAACATTCCAATTCACAAAAATTTCATAATCATGGAATCAACTACCAAATTAATGAAAACCCTTGAATCATTTGTGAAAAAATTTAGTCGTTTCACCATCACACCTCAAAGAAGGGAGATTGAACATAAAATCATAATATTGGAAAAATAAAACCCAAAGTTAAACCCTAGTTTCAAAACCCTAGTTTTTGGACATTTGTAACCTTATAGATAATGGAAGAAACCCTACAAAAATTGAATGAAACCCAAAGAAAATTGAAAGAAGAATAAAGGAGACACACTTACATGAGGGATTTTGAAGAAATATCCCAAATACACTAGTAGCTGAATTTTCAAATAGCTAATCATTAAATTGAGGTTATAACAATGATGAGGAGATCATATAGGGACTTAAATGGGGAAAAATAGTGAGAAATAAAGGAGTTATTAACAAAAGAAATTACCTCTTCAAATGTGGATGATTTGAGAACCCATGTGGAGGTCTGCCCTAATTTGTGATTCACAAGAGCTCCAAAGAGGATGGAAAGGTTATGGGGATGCGTCTATGGAGGTTAGATTCTAGTAGGAGGTGGAGTCACTGAGAAAGAGTAAAAAATTAATATGTTATTAGATAAACACAAATTATTTTTAAAACATGAAATGGGCTTCCGGGTAGGCCCAATCTATTAAATAAAAACCCAAATCCACAATGATTATGGATTATTAAATGGTAGAAATTAATATGTTGGTGTTAATAGGTTAGGGTAGGACATGTATGAATTGTAATGGATGAAAATAGTTGAAAAAATAAGAGTTATAAAAGAAATGAAATTTATTTTTAAATCTGGAATTGGGCTCACGGTTTGACCCAAATCATGAAAACTCCCCCATTCCTCCGAAAATTCATGGGAAACCACCAAAACAAAGTACTAATGGTAATTTAATTACAAATTCCTATAAAATATTTCATGGATATGAAAATTCTTCCCACCATGAAAGACTTCTCGACCTGAAAAGATAATCTGAAGCATGATCAGAAAACAAGAATGGGTACACTTCCTCAACCCATGACTTATATTCCCATGTCTTATGTGTATCATTTCCATGATGCTAAATAACCAAGACAAGATAATATGCCTTCCTTGACACACCTTTTCTGGGTAGTCCTCTATTCAAACTGGGCACTCAAAAATAGATAAATCAGGCTCTATATCCAACTCCTACCAATTCAGTACATATGATAGATTCGGGTTGTATTTCTTCAACTGGGAGGTATGGAACATATCATGGATGGATGTCAACTAAGAGGTTAAGGCCAACATATAAGCCACCATTCCAATACTCCCTTAGATTTCAAAAGGGATGAAAATTTGTAGTGTCTGCTTCCCTAGCTTACACAGTTGGCGATGGCCCAAATGAGGGGCCACTTCCAAAAATACCCTATCACCCACAGAAAACCCTATGTCTCGACCCCTCTAATCAACATATGTTTTTTGTTAAGTATGAGCTGTCAAAAAACATTACATGATCAAATCGACCTTCCCAGATGTCTCTTGCACTAGACTCGGCTCTAGTAGTGAGGTCTCACCTACCTAAGCCCAATATAGGGGGGACATACAAGGCCAACCATAGAGCACCTAAAAAGATACATCATAATAGAGTATTGGTAACTTTTATTACAAGAAAACTCAACCAACCCTAAATGTCTAGCCTAAGAACCTCCAATGTCCAAAACACATGCACAAAGTAGGTACTCCAAAATATGGTTCACCCATTCTATATAACCATCCGTTTGAGGAAGGTATGCCGTGCTCATCTTAATATATGACCCCATGGACCTCTAAAGGATTTATCGAAAACAATAAGTGAATCAATAGTCTCTATATGAGTCAACTTCTGATGGCAGGCCATGGAGTCTCACCACCTCATGAAGATACAAACGGCCCAACTCATCCACTTTAACTGTATCTTTTTATCATAATGAAGTGGGATGGACTTTTTAGACAATAAATCACCATACAAATGGAATTATAACTCCAAGGTGTACAAGGTAATCCAAAATTGAAGTCCATGGATACCTCGTCCCACTTCATGGTAGGAATGGGTAATGGCTGGAACAAACCAGATGGTCTTTGATGCTCTTATTTCACCTATTGGCATGTTTAACATCTCGACACAATGTATTCTATGTCATGTAACATATTTGGAAACCAAAAATGTTATATCACATCATAATACATCTTGGTGGCACATGGATGGACAACCCACTGATATTGCTTGTTATCATACACCACCACCTTTCGCAGAGATGATGGCACTATTGAGCAGCCCTTGAAGCATAAGATGCCCTCTAGGGATGATGACCAATCAAAGTACGTCTATCCACCCTGAAGAAACTTCCTCTACAAATGAAAAATATCATCTCTAGGTTGTTCCCATTGAATCAAATCCAACAAATAATGAGTAAAATGGTTGCTCACCAATAATGCACCTCCACTATGCTCCCTGGCCTCCACAAGCATCTGAACAAAGTGTGTATAACCCCAAACATTTTATGGTACGTTTCTCTTAAATATTTCCTATTCATCACTGTGTTCATTTGAAGCAACAATAGGTTATTTAAGAGATTTTCAATACCATGCCATTAAATATAAATTTTCAACTTCTATGTTTTTGAATTTCAAAAACTTTTCATCTAGAGTTGTGATCAGTAAGTCATTTGGAGTCTGACAGAACAATCATGATTTTTGATGACTAGTAACATACATTTATGAATAGTAATATGAATATTAATATGAACCTTATGAATAGTAAATAATATTATTATATTATTTTCTTAAGGCAATAATATAATGAGATCTTAATTAGTTTTTCAATGAGAAATAAAACGAATTGCAGTTTACGAATGTTATTTTTTGAATTAAATATGACTTTATTTAAATATTATATTAATAATATATATAAAATTATTTTTGAAAAATGGACTTCATTTTTTAAATCTACATGTCAAAAAATGGTCAGGCTAATTTTTTGGGATTTATCATAAATTCTAGATTTTTTATTAAATAGTGAAATATGATAAAATACGGTATAAAAAATTATCAGTTAAATAAAATATTTATGAGACCATATGTGATTTAAGGCCACTTGGTTCGAACTCACAAGCACTTATTACTATTTGGGGTCAAATGAAACAACACTATTGGTTGTCTTGAAGGAAATAATTAAAAAATGAATTAAATATTCAAAATTAACCCTTCTCCTCCACTATAAAAAGCCTCCACTACTCCCTCCTCTCTTCACTGCTCTAAGTCATGAAGGTCCCCAATTTTCTGGTCAAATACCCTTCCCTAGTCACTCCTAATTACCAGGAAGCTCTTGATATTTCCAAAATACCAAAATCCCTTCCCTTAAGGCGGTTCTTGTGGAAGTTATTTCAAGAGGTAAAACACCTTTCTTATTCTTTTAGTTTCATTTGAATATATCATCTTTTGTTATCCTCTCCTCACCTCCTCTATCCAAATGATCATGATAACTCCAATATCATCTATATACTGGATTTATATCATGTTAATGGAAGAACCATCCTCAATATTCTTACTCTAACCCTTTTATTTTTATAAACGAAATCAACATCCATGAAGTTCAAATTTATAACCTTCGTGGACGACGAAGCCTTGTTATTCAGTCATTCATTCATTACAATTCATGAAACCAAATTTATGGTTGTACAATGTAATAATATATGTATTTTATCTTGATTAATGTTCTGGAATCTTTACACATACATAATATGGAATAATAATACAAAACAAGTTTATTGGGCACAAAACTATCAAGCCAAATTCATGCGTTTATTATTAACTCATCGAATGAGTCATCCTCATGGAATATAACCAGAATAATTATAAGAGAATTTATATCCCTTCAATTTCACTAATAATTTATATTAACAATTCGGGATGTTTAACCTTATTTCAAACCAAATTTCATTCATGAGTACAAGTAAACAAATCATGAAACCATGTAAGAAAATGATTCCAAAACAATAAAATGGAATCTCTTTATCCCATTCAAAAAATCCATTAATGAAATTAATAAGGTTATACCATATCAATTACATGTTTATTAGGTTATGTAATTATTAATTAATGAATCTAAATTTGATTATTCATGTCATTAAGAACAATCAAGAACACCTTCGAGCATAAGGTAAGGGATCCTCTCTCTCGTTTTCGGTCAAGAATCTCCCATATGCTGTGATCTTTTATTTTTAATACCTAATGATGGGGTATGTTTTATCACCTAACCCTTACTACCCATATGATATATAAATACCCGGATAACCTTTTACCTCACATTAATCCCTCACAAGAACACTCGTTACAATGCCGAAATGTATTTAAGTGGTTTCTCATCTCACATTCATTTCTGTGAGAATTCCATTGTTCATCAATTATTTCATATATTTGGTATATGGGTACTAACATTTGATATATAATAACATTATTATATTTATATTTATGTTATTCCTTGATTCATTTGAGGATTATTATGTTCCGGTCGTAAGAATCGACTGATTACATTGTTGTAAGAGACTTTGTCTCAACTACTATTGGGTTGTTACTAACCAAGTATTGTGCATATAATAATCCTTATGTAGTGTACCTACTGCCTATTTGAGATCAATATTCATTTGAAATTATATTGATAATAAATATCCATATTCTCATTTCATGGATATTTTTTTGTCTAAACTATATACCATTTTGCATAGGGTGTTTATGTTGGAATGTTAATTTAATCATGGAAATATTGATGAATCCTTATACTCTAATCTATAAGGATACTGAAAAGGAACATTTACATTGTATTGAATCAATATATGAGGAATTAATTTGACATTAAGTGTCAGTTGGGGGGCTATTATAGCCCCTCAATGCATCGGTAGGTCTAATGAGACAATTTTGTTGGCGACAAACCCTTCGAGTTTGTTTTCAAAAATCTGATGGATTTATACTTGTAGAATTAAACTATTATTACGGTATTATGGTTTCTGGATCCAGATACATGGCATGCAATTAATTAGAATTCTATTTATTCATTATCAGTTATTATTATTATGCATGAGGTTTTCACTATGAATAAATCTATGGATGCAGTTTCATTATCAGTTTACTAGTAGCATTAGTTATTCATTTATTCACTATGCCATATTGATTATATCAGATTGATTGTGATTCAATTATTATTTTACTCATTATTCCTCTATTTTTAACCCTTACTAAGAATTTGAGCTCACCCCTTTCATTGTTTACTTTCAACAGGTGATGAATAGAAGGTCATTTATTGAGATCGTGTAGTTGCAATTTTTAGTATTGTTATGTATTGTATCTTGTAACCTTTTTCAAGGTAATTTCTATTAAATATATGTATCTAGTTTTTTCAAGAATACTAAACTAATCATCCCTTTGAGATTTTAGTTCCTTCTAAATATGACAATATCTCAAGTAATGCATTGGCACCAACCTAGAGGGTTCATGGTGTTACAGTTGGTATCAGATAAAGTTTATTAGAAAATGTGGAAACTAGGGTACGGAATTTATAGTAGGGAACAAAGCCCTAAGGTAGTATTTGGGGATAAAAATAAATTAATGTCCTGGTATTTTGGTAAGGAATATATTATGTGGATATTTTAAGCATTACATCCTTTTCTGGATACAAGAAGGTAGAGGTGGCTCTGACACAGTTGTGTCTAGGGTTAAAACCTGAAAACACCACTCTGAGATAGCCTCAAAGGGGAATTGGTGCACGAAAACGAGCCTTACTACACTATTGGTTATGAATCTCCCAGAGGATATTCTTAGGATAATTCATATTTTCATTAAAAGCCATTATGATAGAGTTTAATTTTAATTTCTCCTCAGAGGAACCATGTTTATTAGATTACCTATACATAGAATTTCATTATATGTTGAGTTCTTTTTCTATTTGAGATTCATAAACAAACCCATTGTATCCCATTATTTATAAATGGAGTCTAATGGAAGAAGGGTCATCGATTCTCATGGGAACGATAGGGTACTCTTTACTGAGAAATTCAACACAGTCAACATTGGATCAGATTAGATCATGACCATATTAGGGGAACATACTCAAGTTGTAATGAATAACCATTCCAAACCTATGTTGGATCATTTCATGCAGCAGAAGCCCCCATGTTTCAGTGGGACTACTAATCTATTGGTAGTTGATAAATGGATCAAATCCCTTTAAAAGATATTCATGGTGTTAAGATAAAATGAAAATGAAAAGGTAGTACTTGCCGTATATTGTCTCAAGCGTGATGCTGATAAATGGTGGTCCTTGATTCAGATTACCACGGAGGAAGAAGAAATAGAAGATATGGAATGGAGGACTTTTATGGAATTATTATTCAAAATATATTTCACTCATGATCAACGAACTAGAATGAATTGGAAATTACTTAGCTTAAAACAAAGGGAAGAAGTTTGTGTTGCAGAGTATGAGGCTACTTTCACAAGGTTGCCTAGGAATGTCGTGGATTACGTACATGACTCGGCATAAAAGATTGATCATTTCATTGAAGGTCTCTATCCTGGTCTTCGAAGGGCACTGGATTCGCAATCATTTTCATCGTATGATGAAATTGTATCAAGTGCCATCAAAACAGAGAGAGAATTTTTCTACATAAAATCATTTCAGAGGAAACCAAGATAAGAAGTGGTACTCTGATAACAAAGGAAAAGGAGAAGCACCAAAGAAGAAGAAGGGAACAAAGTTATTCCAATTATGTGAGAACTTTGGAAAGAATCATCTCGATAAATTCTTGGAAGGCATGGGAGTATTCTATAACTACGTAGAAAAGGGTCATCGATCTGATGAATGCAAAGGGACGAAACAATTCAATGATATTCAATGCTACAATTCCAGAGAGATGGGACACAATGAAAATGAGTGTCCTAAGCATCAGGGAAACGTGACTCAAAAAAGGCCAAGAGAGCAAGGGAGAGCCTTTGTGATTACAACCGAAGAGGATGAAGTTCCTAATGACGTGGTGGCATGTACTTTAATTGTTTCATCAAACTTAGCCACCACTTTATTTGTTCATGGATCATTGCATTAATATATATCTTCCTAGTTTTCCAAGAAAATTAGATATGTCCAACTTGATTTAATAAAGGAGGTGTTAGTAAAAACTCATAAGGCATGTATCATTGGAACCAAGGCATGTCGAATAGTCACCCTCCAGACAAAAAAATTTTCTATATTTTTTAACCTCTTCATCATACCAATGTCTGAATTTGATTTAATTCTCGGTATGGATTGGCTGTCCAATTATTATGTGAATATTTATAGTAAGAAGAAAGAAGATACAATTTTTGAAAATGGGGTAGACTCTCTTGTCTTTAGGGTAGAAACTTTGCCACCTGATTCTTATCTAGAACCACCGCCAGTAGCTCTACTGAATACAATACATAGAGAGGAAGATAACCCAATATATATGGAAGAGGAAAGAGATATTCAAATGGAATTTGTGCACATAGTGAAAGAGTACATTGATGTATTTCCAGAGGATTTACCTAAACATCCTCCAGAGCATGAAGTTGAGTTCTATATTTATTTAATTCTTGATTCAAGACCAATATCAAAGACTCCCTATAGAATGGCCACTGCAGAATTAGTAGAGCTAAAGAATCAAATAGAGTATTTGAGTGAAAAATGATTTATTCGACATAGTGTTTCTCCATGGGGATCATTTTTTCACTTTGTCAAGAACAAATATGGAACCATAATGCATTGCATTGATTATAGGGAAATAAATACTATTACAATAAAAAAAATAAGCATCTTCTACCCTAGATAGATGATTTATTTGTCCAACTCCATGGAGCTCAATAATTTTAAAAGATTGAACTTCGATCTGGATATCATCAGTTGCATGTGAGGAAAGAAGATATTCCTAAGGTAGCATTTCAGACAAGGTATAGGCATTACTAGTTTACACTGCTGCCTTTTGGACGGAAAAATGCACCCTATGTTTTCCTAGATTTAATGAATAGAGTTTTAAAGTAATATATTGATAACATTGTTGTTGTATTCATCGATAATATCCTTATATACTCAAAAAGCTATGAAGACCATAACAATCACTTGCGGGTTATTTTGAGAACTCTTAGAAGAAATAAATTATATGAGATGTTTAGCAAGTGAAATTTATGGCTTCAATAAGTTTGTTTTCTCATTAATATTGTCTATAAATATGGAATCCTAGTTGATCCTGCAAAGACGATGGCAATCCAAGATTGGACCACGATAACAAACATAACTGAGGTACACAGTTTTATTGGCTTAGAATGTTATTATTGACGTTTCGTTTAGAATAATGCCTGACTGGCTAACCCGCTAACCAAGCTCACACCTAATGGAGTTAAGTTTGCGTGGAAAAAAGTATGTACAGAAAGCTTCGATGAATTGAAAAGAAGATTGGTCAATGCTCCAATTTTGACACTTCAATATGGAAGTTA
Organism: Viscum album; assembly: GCA_963277665.1. NCBI lineage: Eukaryota > Viridiplantae > Streptophyta > Magnoliopsida > Santalales > Viscaceae > Viscum > Viscum album. The sequence continues at coordinate 1,539,266,267 of OY728161.1, read as the reverse complement.
TGTATTTGTAATATACAGTGATGCATCAAATAATGGACTGGGTTGTGTCCTTATGAAAAACAATAATGTTATTTATTATACATGAAGACAATTGAACACTCATGAGAAAAATTATACCACTCATGATCTTGAGTTAGCAGTCGTAATCTTTGCTCTGAAAATATAGAGGCACTATCTCTAAAGTGATAGATGTGAGATTTATATGGACCACAAGAGTTTGAAATATATTTTCACCCAAAACGAACTCAACATGAAGCATAGAAGATGGATTGAGTTACTCAAAGATTGCGATTTTTCAATATAATACCTACCCAAGAAAGGTGAATAAGGTGGAAGATGCATTAAGTAGGAAAAATCATGGCCTTCTAACTCAAATGAGGATTTAGAGAGATCCTATTTTCCATTGATCTACTGAAGATGGATATGGGAATTTTTAATGAAGGGGAAACATCACCCCACATTAAAATGTTTGATAAACCATCTTTACTAGAGAAGATAAAAGTATCTCAATCTGATGATGAGAATTTGCACAACAAAATTAATGTATTTAAGGATGGGAGACTGGATGACATCATGTGTGATGAAGGATTTCAGATGTTTCAGAAGAGGTTATGCATTCCATCAGTACCTGAGCTAAAAAGGGAAATATAAGATGATGCTAATAGCTCAAATTTCTCTATACACTCAGGTAGCACCAAGATGTATAGAGATCTGGAGGAATATTTTTGGTGGAATAATATGAAGCGTGAAATTGCTGACTACATGTCAAAATGTATTGTTTGTCAACAATTAAAGGTGGAGAGACAACATCCCAATGGAGTGATGCATCCTCTCACTATTCCTATGTGGAAGTGGGATAACGTTACGATGGATTTTTCCACCGGACTACTGAGGACACCTAGAAGGAATGATGCAATATGGGAAATTTTTGATCATCTCACTAAATATGCGCATTTCCTTCCAGTAAGAGTGGATTTACCACTTCAGTGTCAGGTAAGAAATTATATTAATGAAGTTGTGAGACTTTATGGTGCACCTCTATCAATTGTCTTTGATTGAGATCCCCTATTTACATCCAAATTCTAGAAAATCTCCAGGAGTCATCGAATATTGAGCTTCGTATGATTACTGCATATTACCCTCAAACTGATGGACAGTCTGAAAGGACTATTCAAACTCTGGAAGACATGCTGAGATCATGGTCTCGTTACTTTCCTGGTATGTGGGATCAATACTTACATTTGGTGTAATTTTCCTACAATAATAGTTTCCATTCTAGTATTCAAATGGATCCATATGAAGAATTATATGGAAAGATATTTCGAACTCCAACTTGTTGGGACGATGTTGGTGGAAGAAAAACTTATAGGCCGAGAACATATTGAAGTGACCACAAAAAAAGGAGAAGAAAATACAAGCCTGTATTAAAGCATCCCAAAGTAGGAAGAAGATTTATACCGACAACTAGAGAAAAGACTTGATATTTAAATTGGGAGATCATGTATTTCTAAAAGTATCTCCATGGAAGGGTGTCTTAAGGTTTGGCTAGAAAGGAAAACTGAGCCCCAGGAACATCATACAATTTGAAATTCTGGAAATAATCAGAGTTGTAGCTTACCGTTTAGTGATGTCTCCAAATCTCTGCAGAGTTCATGATGTGTTCCAGGTATTATTGTTAAATAAGTACATGCCAGACCCAATGCATGTACTCACATATGATGAAATAAAACTGGAACCTGATTTTTCATACCGTGAAAATCCTATTAGTATTCTTGACACAAGGGAGAAGATATTGAGAAACCAGACAAGTTGTCTAGTAAAGGTTCTTTGGAGAAACCAAAATATGGAGGAAGCAACATGGGAACCTGAGGATGTTATGAAAAATATTCACCCACATCTTTTTGATGGTATTTATACATAAAATTTCGAGGAATAAATTTCTGAAAGAGGGAATGGTGTAGCACCCCAAACATTTTATGGTATGATTCTCTTAAATAAATTCTATTCATCATTATGTTCCTTTGAAACAACACTAGGTTATTTTGGATATAGTCATGACCTAGACATTAAATATAAATTTTCCACATCTATTTTTTGAATTTCAAAAAATTGTCATCTAGAGTTGTGATCAGTAAGTCATTTGGAGTCTGATAGAATAAACTTGATTTTTGGTGAATAGTAACATACTCTTATGAATAACAATATGAATAGTAATATGAACCTTATGGATAGTAAATAATAAGATGAATTTATTTTCTTTAGGAAATAATATAATGAGATCTTAATTAGTTTTTCAATGAGAAATAAAACAATTTGCACATTAAGATTGTTATTTTTCAAATTAACTATGACTTTATTTAAATTTAAATTAATAAAATTTAGAAAATTAATTTTAAAATATGTAGTTCATATTTGAATTCTAAACGTCGAAAAACGGTTAGGGTAATTTTTTGGGATTTTTTTGAAATTCTAGATTTTTTGATGAATAGTGAAATAAGATAAAATACCGTATATACCAATTATCAATTAAATACACTATTTATGACATCATAAGTGATGTAAGGACACTTTATTCTAACTCACATTCACTTATTACTCTTAGGGGTCACATGAAACAACACTATTGGTTGTCTTGAAGGAAATAATAAAATAATGAATTAAATCTTCAAAATTTACCCCTCTCCTCCACTATAAAAACCCATCACCACTCCCTCTTCTCTTCACTCATCTAAGTGTTGAATCTCATAAAATTTATTCCCAAATACCCTTCCCTAGTAACTCCCCACGACCAGGAAGCTCTTTTTATTTCCAAAAGACCAAAATCTATTCCTTTAAGGAGGTTCTTGAGGAAGTTATTTCAAGAGGAAAAACACCTTTCTTTTTCTTTTAGCTTCATTTGAATTTATCTTCATTTCTTATCCTCTCCTCAACTCCTCTATACAAATGATCATGATAACCATAGTATCATATATATACTGGATTTATATCATGTTAAATTAATAACCATCATCAATATTCTTACTCCCTCCCTTTTAATTTTATAAACGAAATCAACGTCCAGGAGGTTCCAATTTATAACCTTCATGGACGACGATGTTTATTTCTTCAATAATTCCTTCATTACTAATCCGGAAACCATATTTATGGATATAAAATGTCATAATATATTTATATTATCTTTATTAATGTTCTATAATCTTTACACATACATAATATGGAATAATAATAAAAAACAAGTTTATTGAGCACAAAACTGCCAAGCCAAATTCAAGCGTTTATTTTTAACTCATTGAATGAGGAATCCTCATGGTATATAACCAGAATCATTATAAGATCATTTATATCACTTTAAATTCACTAATAATTTATAATAACAAATCTATATTTTTAACCATATTTCAATCCATCTTCCATTCACGAATACAAGAAAACAAATCATGAAACCAAGTAAGAAAATGCTTCCAAAACAATAAAATTGAATCTCTTCAACCCATAAAAAACCATTAATAAACATAATAAGGTTATACCATATAAATTACATGTTTATTAGGTTCTATAATTATTAATTAATAAATATAATTTTGATTATTCCGGTCATTAAGAATAATCAATAACTCCTTCGAGCATAACATAAGGGATCCTCTCTCCCACTTTTGTTCAAGAATCCCCCCTATGTTGTGATCTTTTATTTTTAATACCTAATGTTGGGGTTTGTTTTCTAATCTACCGAATACTGCACTTATGATATATAAATAATGGGATAACCTTTTACCTCTCATTAATCCCTCACATTAACACTCATCACCATGCCGAAATGTTTGTATGGGGTTTCTCATTTCACTTTCATTTCTGTAAGATTTCCATTATTCGCCAATTATTTATTATTTTAAGTATATTTTTACTACCATTTGGTATATAATAACATGATCTTATTTATATTCATGTTATTCAATGATTAATTTGAGGATTATTATGTTCTGGTCATATGATTCGACCGATTACATTGTTGTAAGAGACATTGTCTCAACTACTATTTTGTTGTGACTAACCTTGTATTGTGCACCTAATAATCCTTATGTGATGTACCTATTTCCCATTTGAGATCACTATTCATTTGAAATTATATTCATAATAAATATCCATATTCTCATATCATAGATATTATTTTTTCTAAACAATATACCATTTTACATACGGTGTTTATTTTGGAATGTTATTTTAATTATGGAAATATTGAGGTATCTCTATACTCTACTCTATATGGATATTCAAAAGGCATATTTCTCTTGTATTGAATCAATTTATAAGTAATGATTTGAACATACAGTGGTGGGTGGGGCCTGCTATATCCCCTCGATGCATCGCTAGGTCTCATGAGACAAATAATTTGGTGACAAACCCGTCGAGTTTGTTTCCAAAAATAAAACGGGTTTCTACCCATAGAATTAAATCTTTTTTACAGTATTATGGTTTCATATTCCAGATACATGACAACCAATTAATAAGAATTCTCATTATTCATTATCAGTTATTATTATTATCCATGATGTTTTCAGTATGACAAAATATATGGATGGAGTTTCATTCTCAGTTTATTAATGGCGTTAGTTATTCATTTATTTACTATGCCATACTAATTATGTTGGATTGATTGTGATTCAATTATTATTGTACTCATTATTCTGGTATTTTTAACCCTTGCTGAGCATTTGAGCTCAACCCTTTCATTTTTTACCTTCAACAGGTGATGAAGAGAAGGTCATTTGTTGAGTTTGTGTGGTTGTAGTTTTTAGTTTTGTTATGTATTGCATCTTGTAACCTGTTTCAATGTAATTTGTGTTACATATATGTATCCAGTTTCTTAGATACTACTAAACTGATCATTCCTTCAGGATTTTCATTCCTTTTAAACATACCAATATCACAAGTAATGCACCGACACCAGCCTAGAGGGATCGGTGTGTTACAAAGAGTCCCATCAATGTCCACTCATCACTGTACATCCTCAAAGTCAGCAGTTGAACTCTTCTTCTCAATGTGTCAGCCCCCACATTACCCTTACCAAGGGTATAGACAATGTCAAAGTCAGACCGCTACAAGTAATCCATTGAATGACAATTCCTCATGTTGAGGTCCTTCTGTGAGAAGATATAGGCCAAAATTTTGTGATCAGGGTAGACTACAAACTTCTCCCCAAAGTGGTTGTGATGCCATGTCTTCAAATCGTGCATCAAAGATGTTAACTCCAAGTCATGGGTCAGGAAATTTGTTTTCGTTTGGTTGGAGTTGGAGGGAGCCATACACCACCACATGATCCTCATTCACTATCACTGAACCAAGACCCATACCAAAATAATCACAATACACCACATACCCCTTTAAAGACTATGAATGAATTAGAACGAGGGTGGTATCCAACCACTGCTTTCTCTCCTTGGACGATGCCTATCATTTTGGGCCCCATACAAACTTCATCCATTTCCGAGTTATCACAGTCATCAGGGAAGCAAGCCGAGATATGTAACGAAAAAACTACTTGTAATAACCATCCAGACCAAGAAAAATTCTAATCTCAAACACATTCTTTTCTTGATCCCATGACATGACTACACTGATCTTCCCGGGGTCCACTGAAATCCCCTACTCCAAGATCACATGCCCCAGAAATTTCACCTTCGTGATCCCTAAGGTGAACATTGACAACATGTCATAGAGGTGTTGATCGCAAAAAGTGTCCAAAATGATCCTTATGTGATGTTCGTGTTTCTCATCATAGTTAGAGTATACTAGAATTCCATCCATGAATAACAAAATGAAGGAGTTGAGATACTGATGGAACACCCTCTTCCTGAGTGCCATAAAAACTTCTGGAGCATTGGTCAATCTGAAGGGCATGACCAAATACTCAAAGTGGTCATACCTGCATCAGAAGTCTATCCTCGAAATATCTAACTCACCCTGAGTTGACTGTATCTCAAATAGGAGTCTATTTTTGAGAACCACTTTTCCCCCTTCAACTAATCAATGAAATCATCTATTCTAGGCAAAGTGTATTTTTTTCTTAATTGTTACCTTATTCATCTTCTGATTATCAATGCACAACCGGAAGTATCCATCATCCTTTTTCGAAAACAACATAGAAGCGGCCCGAGGATAGACGCTTGGGCGAATGAATTATTTAGATTCTAAGTCATCCAGATGTATCATTTATTCCCTTAGCTCAGTGGGGGACATACAATAATAGGTAAGAGTTATCAGTTGTGTTCCCAGTGCCTATTCAATCAAAAATTTCACATCCTTCTCCAGGGTAAAACCTGAATAAACATCTAAGAATACCTCTGAAAACTCATTAACTAAGTAAGTAAGTGCACCTTCAAGGTAAATACCATCAATATCTAGTGCGAGTGATGATAAATGGAAGATTATACATACCAACTATGGGAGTGGAGGTCTTGTGAAACCTGACCGAGGATTCCATTCTCCATGAAAAACCTAACAACTCCCATTAGGTGTAGTGAAACTCACTCACCGCCTGTATCAATAGATGTGTTACTGGAATTATACTAGACAATCCATCTAATTATTTTGTCAAAATTTTCTATATCTAAGACCAATAGGTCACATTGCATCTCAATACCTGACACATAAGGGAACATGATGGACACCTGAGACCCTACTCCATCCTCTTACCTAGAGGCGTCGCCAACTCCACCGCAAAATACAACAACTCGATTGAAAAAATTCATCATTCTCACTCTACCTCAAAAAGAAAGAGGCTAATTTTTCAGGAACTCCATAGCCTTTTCCTTACTCGGACTAGTCTCATCTTCCCTAACAAAAGCTTGAATAGGAGCCAAACCATGTCCTAGTTCATTGATTTCCCGAACCATAGCCTCTCCAAGCCTCTAATCAAACGGTGATGGGGAACCCTCTCTAGATTCCTCCCATGAGTGCATATGAGCTTTTTGAGGAGGAATGTTGTGAAAAAAAGGAATCATTCACATGAGAAAAAATCTGTACAAATGTTCTAAAAAATTCCATCAATATCGTCAAATATAATGAATCCAAAAACATTACAACAATAAAATAAACCCCTACTTCACCCCTTCTGGGTGTCCACATGTAATCTACAACCTACACGTCTCACATTGAAGTGAAGTCATACAAAAAATTACAAAATCAATTGGTGACTTGAGGTCATCCGAAAGAGGTTTGGGCAAGACACCTTAATCATGAACTAAACACTATGTCCTAATAGTCCTAGCTCCATTCTATCCCACCTCATCCCAAAATAATAATATAACCCAAAAACATTAACCTCCTATGATACCATTTTGTCACGAACTGAGTCTGGTTTCTTCCATTACCGGCACCACACCTAGCCCGTGGAAAGGCCCAAAGATTGTTCTCTATCCCCACGGGATGGAACAATTTCTCAGGTTTCAAACAATTAGGTTTGGGAATGATTTACCTGAGTATGAAATCATAAAACCTAAAAAACAATCAATAATATAAATCTAAAATTTTCATCCGAACAAGTCTAAAGAAAAAACTAGAATTGAATGAATTTCATTGAATATAGTACAAGAGGTCCAAATACAAATAAAAACGGATCACAACATCTACATGGACTCCACACTCCAAGGGGTCATCACCCATTAGTCATCACCACAACTCCGCCCAAGAATTGGAATAACACCCCGAACTGCCATCACCCAAAGCCTTCCCTTTACCTGATTCATGAATAATAAAGTCTACATACACCCAAAGGGTTTATTTAGGGTGTGAGCCTAATCCCAATAAGATACCACCCAATTATTCCAAATTTCATGCAATACAATGTGAAAAAGATAGCAGTTTTAATACACAAAGAAAAGCGATGACAAATTCCAAGAAATGAAACTTTTAATTGAAAACATATTTCAAGCTAAAACTTTCAAAATGTTAACAAATTTAAATATTCATGCTATATACGGTAATATACTACCAAACACACACAAATAAAATGGAAATTTCCCTAAATCCAATGAGCAATGAAATTTAAAACACCCCTAGGCACTAGTTAGTCTCGGCCCCATATACATCATACCTCGGTGTAAAGTAAGAATAGTAAAATCCATTACCATGCGCGATACACTAGTAAAGAACATAAAAATAACCCCGTGGTACCAAATCATCATCCATATAGTTTATTTAGAGTTTTCATTATCCAAATTCTCAGTGAAACTGATACAAAACCTATCTAGTTCACTAACCATACTAGTACATATATGCCCCACCTAGGTACGTAGGCTTCCCCCTTTGTAATCAAACAATTTCAGCATGCTAAAAAATTCATTTTCAAATAAAACAACACTAATTATCACATACAATCAGTATAGTATCTATACACATTTTAATCCACTTAAAACACAAAATAAACCACTTTGATTTTTTAAAAAATGATTCATAAAAAATCCCCTATTGTTTTAAAAAAACAACTATTTGAAATATCAATTTTTAATACCATGTGCATACTCAAAAGTCAAAAAATAGAAATAGATGCCAAAATAATTTTCAAATAAACCATCAAATCAATTTTACAGCAGCCCAATGTGAACCAAGAAATGTTATCATTGTAAAACATCCATTTTTAAACAAACATGGAACTTAAATTTCACATGTTCAACAAACACCATTAAAACCCACATTCTCAGTAACAAAAAAAAGGGTTTATATATTCAAAACATAATGCTAATCCCAATTTAATTTCATTAAAATAAAATCAGTATTTATTTGGCAGGATTAATTGAACCATTAAAGGATTTCTAGGAACCCCCCCCCCCCAAATCTCACATAAAATTGGCACTAAAAATTAATTTTCATTACAAACTCAAATAAAAATTGTTTTTGAAGCAATAATCAAATGAAATAAAAATTAAAATATCATAAAACAACATCAAAATTCACATAAATTTCATACACATGGAATCACCGAACAAATTATAAAAAACCCTTGAATCCTTTGTGTGAAAATTCAATCACACCACCGCCACACCTCAAGAAAGGTAAGTTGATCCTAAAATCAAAATATTGGACCAATAAAACTTAGAGTTAAACCATAGTTTGAAAACCCTAATTTATAGAAATTAGTAACCTCAATGATAAGAGAATAAATCAAAACAATATTAAATGAAACCCTATGCAAAATGATCGAAGAATGTAGGAGACCCACTTACTGGAGGAATCTTGATGAAATCTCTCCAAATACAGCAGTATCTAAATACTAAAACTACAAAAAATTCAATGATGTTAGTAATAGTAAATAAGAGATCATGTAGGAACTGGAATGGGGGTAAAATAGTGATAAATGAATAAGTTATGAAGGAAATAAGTTACCTCTTCAAATATGGACGAGTTGAGAACCTCTATTAAGGTCTGCCATTATTCATGATACAAACAACCTCCAAAGAGGAGGTAAAGGTAATGGGGATGTTCCTAAGGAAGTTAACTTCGATTTGGAGATGGAATAACAAAAAAATAGTAAAAAATGAATAAGTAATTAAATATAAAAAATTATTTTTAAAACCAGAAATGAGCTTCTGGGCATGCCTGATCCCTTATATAAAAACTCAAATCCACCATGATTATGGATTTATAAACTGTCAAAATTAATATGGTGGTGTTAATATGTTAGTGGAGGAAAATTACTAATTAGAATGGATGTAAAATTTTGAAAAATTAAATTTATTTTTAAATCTAGAATGGGTCTCACATTTTGTCCCAAATCATGAAAACTCATCCATTCCTCCAAAAATGAATGTGAAACCCCCAAAATAAAGAAATAATATAAATTAAATTAATACTACCTTTAAAATATTTCATGGATGTGAGAGTAATAGATACATTTCTTTTATAAGGTTAATTTAATAACCTTTATCCATCCCCACTTCCATAAAATGGGATATGAAATCATAATGCGTCTATACAATGGACAACCACCTCGCAAAGAGATGGCATTCGTTATTCTCTTCTAATTTACATGAAAGGTAGTAAGGATAAATGTTATTGAATATATGTGATATTTATGATCTAAAAATACATATTTAAATATAATATAACATATAACTTCTTACCTCACAATAATATTGAAAACAATAATTCTATTTGTGTGTAAGTGTGGACTGTCGCCTCCCGTAGCTATGAGAAATGTTTTCATTTTATTTTCACATGAATAGTAATATGAATAGATTTTATTAATATAAATGACATATAAAAAATATTATTTAAATTTAAATTTAAATTTATCATACTTATTTTAATCTGTTAAGAAAAATACGATCAATATTCATGCATATGTATGAACTACCATTTGAATGAATGGTGTTTTCCATTTTTTATCTCTAACATTTATAGATTACTTTGAATAAATATATAACAATTATATAAGATATTTATATCATTATTAAAATTAAGTATATTATTTAAAAATAATAAAATTAAATATACTGAAATTACCAAACCAATACATACATAAAAAATTAAGCAATTATCACCCAAAACTGTTATTTTAATAAACAATTACTTATTAATGTGTTACTCATTTCTCACTATTACTTCTATGAGACATATGCCAAATTCACAAATAATTTCATTATGTGGTGTATATAATTCCCTATTTTATATATTATATTTTTAAAATATTTATCTTCTTGGTATTTAATATTTCATTTGATGTTATTTCTTTTGTCGGGCCCAAGATTGAATACTTACCGAAGTGGTATGGGTGTGTTTCACAATTTCATCAATATTTTGGAATGCCTTTTTATGTGTCGCATGGGGTAATGATTTGAAACTTATAAATTAAAATATTAATATCTTTATCTACTGTAGTAACTCATGAAATTATAAAAGGGTACCTTTCTCCCACTCCTTGGTAATTTGAATGACATAGATTTTTTTTAATAAAAAATAACAACATTTTTCTCTTCCGCTAAAAAACCTTTTTCATAAAAATCCATGTTTTAAAAAAATGTTTTCAAAATTTTTTTTATCCATTTTATACATATTTATTAATGAAATATTTAACCATTTTGACTATTTACAATATTATTATAAATTAATCTCCATGCCATTTTCAATACAAGGCATATATTTCATTTACCTAAAATATGAATGGAATAATTTTTTAAACATTTATTAAATGGTAAAAAATTACTTTCTGGCCTATCAATGTTTTAAAGATAATATTAACATTTTTTAAATTTTATTTTCTACGAACATTATTTTCAAAATATTCTATGAACATTTAGTTTTAAAAACATATTTAATGTGAATTGGATATTTTTATCAAATATGTTTTAATGACCATATTAGTGGTATTTATATTCATCAATGACATTAACCATTTATTTAAAATTTGATAACTTTGAAATGTTTTTTAATTATAGCATCCTTATTATTTCTTCAAATGTTTTATGATCAGTTTGATTTGGGATATATAATTTTTTTAAGGTTTTGCGAAATTATTCTAGATAATTAACAATTTTATTTACTGAATGGTGTAAGTAATAATAGGTAATATTTTATTCTTTCAATATGATTTTTTTATTATGATTCATCCCTTCTATATTAGGAATTAGTTTGATAGATTAAGTGATTGGTGGTGCCCAATCAGTAGGGCTCATGAGAGAAATTAACAATTCTATTTGGATTAGAATTACCCATTTCTATAAGATGTCATTGAATGAGGAATTTATGTTAAGAATTATTGGAAAGAGGCCTAAAAATTATATTTAATCTGAATATAATTATACATTCCATCATTATAAATTCAGTCATAGATATTCCATTTGATTATTAGATTAATTATAATATCTGTGGTAATATTTCAAGCCCATGTGATTTTTTATATATAATTTTTCAAAATCATTTATCCCTAAAATATTGTGATAAATATATAGATTATTTGAAATGATTTTATTGATTTACCATTACATATTTATTATACCTTATTTATTCATTCCTTCCACTATACACATACACTTACTACGAGTCTAATCTTACTATTTTCTTATATTTTATTTTCCTTAGGAAATTAGGAAATGTTTTTTGATTAATATGTAAAGATATTATAAGGGGAATAAAGAATATATAAAAAAATTACTTCTGTATTTTTGTAAAGGTAATGTTATTTTCATGCATTCATCTAGTTTACCAAGACTACCTAACTGTTCAGTACTTACGGATGCTATTTCTTATATGTCTTTCTAATATAAGAATTTCACCATCACATCTATGATACTAGGGTTAGGGTCTATATATTTTGGTCACAATAATAACTATATGATTAATTTTTTTAGAATTATTCGATATTTTTTTATGGAATTTTAATAATTGTTATAATAAATGGGTAATCATCTCTAATATTAATGGGAATCACATAAAATTCATTTTTGATAAGGACAGATCGAATGTTTGGTGACATATTAAGAAATATATCGTCACATATATATTACTGATTTTGATGTTTCATGTGTTATTAATTTGAATTATGGAGATTTCAATGTTTGAATAAGATTTTTTCAACAATTTTTAGAAGATTTCTATTCACGCTCTAGTGTGGGAAATTGAGCTTGGAATAGAATTGTGACAACATGTATCACATGATTATTTTGTGGGAAAACATATATAACATACGGATATTAGTGCATAGATAATTTAATTAGATGTGATGTTTTAGATAGGTTATATCTGGTATAATATACCACTAAGGGATCAAAAAATTACAAAAACGTTATATGTTAGTTTGTTTATAGGTATTTATAACTGGTTGTTTAATCAACTTATAGGAAGAAAATTATAATATTTACCTGGTATTGGTGATTAATTTTACCATTTGAGAGGATAATGGTACATTTCAAAGGCTGCCATGATGTTAGGATATCACCATATAATGGTGAAGGATGAATGCACACCTAATTTAGATTTTCTATATAGATATAGTCATTTAAAATTAATTTTGATTCTGTATATACTTATATGTCATTTTAATTTATTAGTTTGACCCATTAGGGATTACAATTATTCATTTATCAATTTTCTGTGGTATTATTTGTAATAATAATTATTAATATATATATATATATAATTTTAAAAAAACATTTAAGGGTGGTTTTAAATTACATAGATTAAATATCTTATATGAAAAAATATCTAAATTTCATATTAGAGAACTTATGTTTATTTTTCTGGTTGTATTATCTTTAAACATTTTTTTCTTATAGATCTATAAAATATTAAATTTATTGTAGCATAGAAGCTATTAAAAACTCTATTTGTTGTAATTACTTAGATTTGGGGGGTTATTATCAGATATTATTGGTTAAATTTTCTTTATTCGACACTCCGATTAAATCTATGACAATTTTGATTCATTATTTTCAATGGATTGATCAATTTCATGTTTCTTTTCAATATATAAAATAAATTTTGAACAAGGATGTTATTTTATGTGTATTTTGATTCTTCTAAATAAGGATTTGTATGTGAACTAATTCAGGGGTATATAATTATTTCATATTGTCCTAGATAGTTTTATACTCATGAATGTAGTTATTCTATACATGATCTTCATCCTGAATTATAAATTTTTTAATAATTTTCTTGGTGAGAGCTTTTTAGTTTCTCTAGATCAGTAGACAATGTAATATATTTTCTCACATTGAGAATTTAATATAAAAAATGTGATATGAATCTTGATTATTTAAGATAATATTGTATATCATATACAACCTAATGAATGGTAACATGGTAGTTCATATCATAATTAAAGAGTATTATAATAATACTTAACATTATGATTATTGATCCCATGGACTATTTAGGTTCCACAAAGAGGGGGTGAATCATTTATACCTTTGTTTTATGATTTTTTCTCATTTTAAATTCAAACACTTGAAATGGTTAAATTTATTGATCCCCTAGATAATTCACTCACTATAACCTGTTTTTAGTAATAAAATAATATAGGGAAGAACAGAAAATTTACAATGTTCAGTAATGAATGTCCTACTCTTTTCCACGATGTCTAGACACCCCAACCTGGATTCCATTCATTATCTCCACAAGTGAATATAAAAAGTTCAAAAAATAGTTTCAAAATTGGTTAGATACCTAAATTTCACTCTCCATAGTCGGATAGAAACCCCAACATCTCTTCTTCTATAGTTGGATAGATACACTGAATAGAAGCCTCTTGCAGAACAATAGACACCCCAACTACAAGATTTATATTCAACTGATCCAATTCTAGAAGGATATTCATCACAGATTGTCTTCCACCATGGGAAAGTAGGATGTCATTTTACTGTGGAAAAACCTTCATGGACTTCAATAGATGAGTTATTCAATATTATTGACCATGAAACAAATTTCAGATCATTAATCATATGAATTCTTCTACTTAAAATTCTCAGGTACATGAAATCACTTTCTTCAAGAGTTACCAATCTTTGGATCATACTAAAAATTATTGTTGAAAATATTGATTCATGGTGTTTTGAAATGTTCTTGGAATTTGGTAGTTCATTCTCATCACCTATACTCACATATTTATACAAAAAATGTCATGAATGGGGTATTTATTAAATTCCATTATTTAAATTCACATATAAATAATTAAATACATATATGTTAATTAAATGTACACATTTAATTTCCTTATTCAAATAATAAAACGTAAAGAATATTACTTATTATATATCTCAAATTAAATACCACATAAATCAGGGGTATAGTTTTACTCATTTTTGAATACCACATTATTTGGGGGTATAATTTTATTCTAATTTTTTATAACCATAAATCTATGATAATTTTATTTCCCATTTGATAAGTCTCAATATACATGAGAGGGGTTTCATTATATTCTCATTTGTATTTGATTAATCAATATCCCATCCTCATTTTCACATATCTTATGCATGTGATTCTCATTGTCTTCTTGAACAAAACCTACCAAATTTCCACGTTTCCTTTTCCATTTCTCATGATATAAATTTACATATACCTTTTATCACACAACATATTAGATGGTCATGGTTCATCATTTCATACATTCATCTCATGAATGAGATTTATCACAAAATAGATGACATGAAAAAGTTATACCTCCATTATTCATGTCGTTAATAGATAATCCATGCATCATCAAGTTATTCACATTTTCAACAAGAATACCTTATTCTAATTTTAAATAGCATCTCATTATCTCCCATGAATCATATCCAATTAAAACCTTTATTGTCATAAGAAGACTCATCCACCATGTAATGTTGCATAGAGCCTCTACAATTTATGTCAAGTCATAGATTTCATAAATATTGAAGCATTAAACATTTTAAAAGGAATTTCAAGTTAACTTAAATCCTCATAGTGAAATACTCAATTGCATGATATGAGGAGAGCATGATTATACTTACTTGAGATCAACATATTTTAAAAGAGAATTCCTGGATAACCGAATGAAAATTTGTTTTCATTTCTCTAAAATTCATTCTTTTCTTAATCTATATCCCTGAAAGATGGATATTTCATTAATTTATTAATTTAGATCAAAATGTGTCATCCCAGCTCTATCACCATGGAACATAGTCATAATTTTGTTCATTGAAGGCTGGGGGTAATAATATCACATGTAGAAACCAAATATGGACAAGAATGGAGATGAATGCTTTAAAAGGATTGAACCAAGTAGATCACATAGATCATATCATCTGAAAGGATGTGGAAATGTATATCATTTATAATAATGGATGAATATATAAATCACCTAGGTTCCACTTTGGTTTATTATTTAATGCATACTATATCAACCTGATTAGGATAAGGTTGATTAACACCCATTACACCACACATTCATGCCACACAGCCTTCGACCCATTGTCAACCAAGGTGTGCACCATGCGACAATTATTTCTTATGAGCCTATAAACGAACCATGATCACTATTAGGGAAAATAACTTTTAATTGTGATTTTGTGTTGATTGTGTTTATTGACAAGGTTTGAGGTTATTGAGAAATGATTTTTGTTAGAGAAGGCATGAAGATTTAGGATGAATGTTTGATCTCACACAAGTGAAAATGCCTAATCTCATGATAGAGAGAACCGCCTAATCTCATGAAATGTGAGAAATTATAATATTAGAAAAAGGTGAAATGTATGATCTTGGTATAAGATTGAATGTTTTTTCTTAGGAAAATGTTAACATTTTGACATTGTGAAAAGCATGAATGTATGTTCCCGTGTAAGGGTGACCTATTTGATCTCATGAAAAGGTTAAATGTATGACCATCCATAAGGGGGAACTACTTGATATAGTGAAAAGAATTATTGTATAATCTCGCGCAAAGGTGAGATGTATGATCTCACGAATTGTTGATGATTAATTGATCTCATTGAGGAATTAATTTCTGAATTGATCTCTCATGCAGATATCAAAAAGTTCGAGATTGTCTTTCAATATTGTGATGGAATCTTATGTTGCGCTCATGATTATATTTGGATCTCATGACAGGTTATCATGCATCACTCTTTCTTTTCTTTGGATCCATCCATTGTTCTTGAAAAGAAACATATAACAACATCACTAACTATCTTGATATTTACTTTTGAACATGCGATAAGAGGATTGTAGAGAACAAAATGATAATTGAATGGATGATTGTCTAGGATTTGTGGAGTTAAGGTGGTGGATTTATTCCTATAAATACCCTATAACCCTTCACTAAAGGCTAATTTTTTTCCTTAAAATATTTAACTGAATCAACATCTAAGAAGGAGGTTTGTAGAGAACTCTCACAAATGATGTCTGTAGAGGGAAATCACAAAGTAATATATGTGATCTAAATCACATAAGTGTTTTACATAATGTAAACAATGTCTCATCAAATAAATTAAAGGAGAATCACACCAGGATCTCACACGAAGTGTCAAATGGGTCTCCCACCAGAGTCTCATGAAAAGCCTATGATGGGACTCATGCTAGGATATCATGTAATGCATGAAAGGGGTCTCTCCCAAGAGTCTCACATAAAGAGAAAAATGGTGCTCCGGAAAATATCATGTAAAAAATTAATGGGGTATCACACTAGAGTATCGTGGAAAGTGTGAATGGGAACTCACACAAGGATATTGCATAAAGCGTGGAAAGGGTATCACAATAGGATATTTCATAGAGTTCGAAAGAGGACTCACACTATGATCTAGTTCAAGTATATGAACTAGGCTCTTATGAAAGGTTAAATTTCAAGATCTCATGAAAGGGGTTACACACCAGGATCTCACATAATGATATGCACTAGGATCTCACACATGGGGTTTTGTGCCAGGGTCTGCACACAAGTATCACATTATAGTCTTGTCAATAGAGATATGTTCCTACATTACCATATGATAAATATCAATGTAAAATCAAAATTATAAAAAAGTATAAAACTATATAGGATATTTACCATTTTAAATTCATGCAGAAAGAGTTTATTCACTGTTAATTTTAAGGTAGTGAAAGTAAGGTTTGGAATCTCATGATGTTATTTCTAGTGAAAAGATAATCGATGTTTCTATACTAAAGAGTTGTTTTTTATAGATTCTAGGAATGTGGATGTGCTGTTTCAAGGTTTTTTTACATAAGTGTAGAAATATCCATGAATTAATGTCAACAGAGCATCTACCTAAAATTGTTAATGCTTTCATTATTTCTAATGGAGGGACCTACATGTTCATAAACATTGTGTGGACCACTTCTGATTTATTGATAAATGGAAAAGGAAGAAGGTGAATCTTTCCCCCATCAGTGATCCAACAAATGGGAGATCGAGGCATTGACCCTTGGGAAGTAGTTAGTTTCCCCTAAATATTATAAATGTAGTGCATCTGTGTATAGAAGAGATCTAGCCCAAACAATATTTTAGCAGTAATCCTTACTTGATTTGGATCATCAGAACATTGTCATTGTATAATCCTTGGATTCAACCTACTGAGAGTGTAACAAGTAAATATTATCTGCCTCATTCATTACTTAATCTATGGTAAAACATTTCTATGAGAAAGGGAGAGAATATTTTTTTTTTGTTTAAAGATGAAACAAGATATATGGTGTAGTTGTTTTAATCTGTCGCATCCAGATTCATCCACCTCATAGGGTATTTAACCTATTTGGGATAACAATTGGTATCATAAAAAAATTTAAATCTCGGTATTTCATTCTCAAGGGTTTAAGTGGAGTTTTTCCATCACAAATGGATTCAGATCTTTGATGGAAAAAAATTTCACTTTTGGAAGTATTAGATGCATCACAATTTATGAACATCATGAATGAATGTATGTACATCGCTGATGCATGTAATGTTAGACTATATCGATTGTTTTGATTTATTAGAAGTTGAATTGAGGGAATTGGATTTTTACTCTATAATTTTAATTATTTAGCATATCCACATCTAATGCATTCTATATGAATGTGATTTTATGTAATTAATTGAATGAAATGTGGGAAAATATTAAAAATATTTACAAGGGTGACTCAAAATTAAGAGAAAAAAACCAAAATTTCAATGGAACAAGAATTAGGATATCATAATGCACCATAATGATTATACTGATGCATTATTTGACTGGATGAATATTATTTTAGAAAACATGTATTGTCTAAAATAAATTATTAATGATGTAATTATTTTCATGAACATCATAAGAATAAATTAAAATTGGTTCAATACAAATTTTTATGTATTAGAAGATAAAAAAACAAGGATGTGACATTAGATAGCCCGCACGGTATTCTTGTTTCATATGGGATGAGAAATGATGATAATGGGTCTATTTAAAAATGGAATACTGAAGAACTAGAATTCTATTATTTGAAGAAGACCACTATTGAAAATGAGTAAAAATAAGAATATATTGTTGAATTCATGACATTCATTACATCAAATTTACAAAGTGGAAAACGAATGTTTCAAGGGAAACTCCAACATGCATTATTTTAATGGGGAAAGGTCGAACTTCTTATAGTGAGGTTCTACAAGATGTTACAATATTAGATGAAGATGAATTATAATGTCCTGTGAATAAGTATTCCACCTATGTGAATGGTATGAAATATTTTACGATAAGTTTCCAAAAAAATATTTTAAATTCAAAAGAAAATGAAATTTACTATGAATCTGATAGAGAAGAGTTGGAAGACTGCAAGGATCCTGAAAAAATTTAATGCTTGCATTTGTTAGAACATCCCAAATAGGGGATGATAGAGATAATGATGACAGAAAATTCAAAGTATGAGTTAACATTCAGGTTTAATTAGAAGATTCATTTGAATAGATAGTGGTTTTGATAGACAAAACAATAAAATCCAACATAGTGGTTGTGATGAAGAAAAATTATGAATGAGGAGGAAAAAATTAGTCTGAATTGATTATTGAAATAGTAAAGCTTAAGAATTTAATTCTAGAAAACTCAAATGTGATTGATGAGTACAAACTGATATTTGATGAATTGAAAAGGATTATCGATGGATTGAATAATACAGTGAAAGATCAATAAAAACTCATTAAAAATACTATGGTGGATATTTTTAGCCTTTGATGGATAGTGAAAGATAAGGATAAAGTATTGAATTTAGAAAATTAGGTTTCGAAGTCAGTAGAAAATGAAAATTTAGTGTTCAGTGTTCCAATGAAATAGACAAAGGAATGTGAGGAGAAGAAAGTGATAGATATGAATCTTACAACTAATATGGAGATTGATAAATAAATATAATGCAGTAATGGTTGAATTCATACAAAAATAAACTACTCAGATATTTATGATTTATTTTTTTATGCATCTGAACATTGAGATTCATAAAAATAAATGGAAATATTGTAGTGCTATAGTGACACATAGTAAAGCACCCCCTGATTTGATGTTATGGTCGTGGAAATATGGGACACTCATAATGTTTTTCATCCATAGGAAAAAGGTTATGAATGGAAAAATACTAATTAAGGTTTTCATATAGAGGCCAATCTTCTAGGATATCATTTAATGGTATCTGTTTTAGGTATGGAGTATTTGGACACATGGAATGATATTTCTCAGGAATGGAAGAGATAAATGATCCAATGTAGACCTAATACAGTCATAACTAATAGATAAATGTATCATCAAATTAGATGAAAATGAAAAATAGATTTACATATTTAGAAGCCTAATCTAGTCTATTATACTTTAAGGAAGATCATGGTAATCAATTCATATTGGGAAGATATAAAAAACACAGAGAAAAAAGAAGAGATATGAACGGGCATTGGTTGCAAATATTACATTCAAAGCCTCAGGTCACATTGAAATATCGATTGTTGATAGTGGACGCACAACCCATAGGTTAGGAAATATGGAAAATGTGATAATAATTTGATATGACAAGGAAGGTATTGTAATATTTGGTAATGATTAAGGCATAAATATTATTGGCTTAAGAAAAGGACTTATTTGGGGAAAGGACATGAGATGTGCAGATGTCTTGGTTGTTTAAGGAATCAATCACAACATACTAAGTGTAAGTCAACTATGTCACTTATGACATTCCATACTCCTTTAAAAAGAAATTGTGTATCATTAGGTAAATATATGGTGAAGTTATTTTTGTAGTGATACAGTTTGAAGGTGAATCTTTACCTTTAACATTAAGAAGAATATATGTTATCTTTTTCAAGGTAGAAGAAAATATGTTATGGAATATAATCTATGGTCATTTGAAAAAAATACCATTATAAGATCTGGTGAAATGTGATATTTCTCAAGACCTCAATTGGTTACATGTGATTGTACCCATACATGTAATTTATGTCAATAAGTGTAAATAATTCAAAAGTCTTATAAGGAAAAGGTAGAAGGTCATGAAAAGTGATTGATTTGGTGCATATTATTGTATGAAGTTCTATTTCATGTAGATATATTTATGGGAAGAGATATTATTTTCTATTCATTGATGAGTTTTAAACAATGAAATGGGTTTTAGTCATCACTCTCAAGTCTGGGGTGTTCAATTGGATGATAACTTATTGAAGGGAAGTTGACATTGTGGTAGGAAACAAAATCCAGAACATCCAAATAGATAATAGATAAGAGTTAAAAAAAATATCCAAGTGGAGGATTATATCATGAATCATGTGATAAGATACTATGTTTTAGTAGTTATAAATCCACAACAAAATATATAAGTTAAGAAAATAAATCCAACTATGAAAAACATTTCCTCACCAATGCTCCTCGTAAATGACCACCCAAAAATGTTTTCAAAGGAAATAGTAATGAAATTAGTATACATATCAAATATAGTGTCATTATTTCTAAAAGAAGATAATACTCAATATGAGATATAGTATGGAAGGAATCCAATGTTGAAGTAAGTGTTGAGTCTTCATAAGTAAGTGTTTCGTTCACCACAAAGAGAAACATAGGATGATTGAATATCATAGAGAAGGTGGGATATTTATTGGTAAATCAATATTAAAATCATATATATGTTTCATTATGTAGTTGGGAATGGTTGTTGAATGAAATTATCTAACTACAGTAGAGAACGAGCAGCCTATTCAGTACATACATGATCAGCCTCAACACTATAGTGATGAAGATATAAGTAGCTTTAGTGAATTTCCCATTCCAAAGAGTGGTTCGGAAGATGATTTACATAATGAAAAAGATGATCATAAACCAGTATCTACATAAAGTCTGAAAAGAATATCAAAAAATGATAGACATAACATAGTTTATGATCATAAAATTCATGTGTTGGAAATGAGAATGAAGACTCTATAGCAAGAATCATTCTTATCATTGGTGGAGCCTAAACATTTTGAGGAAGAAATTAGAAATGACAATTGTGTTCAATCTATAAATGATGGAATTGAAAAAATTAAGAAGAATAATATATGGGATATTGTTTTGAGGGTTACCGATAATAATTTCATTAGTGCTGAATCGATATTTTGTAAGAAGATGAATGAATTCAATTCATTGATTTAAAATAAAGAATAACTAGTGCACAATGGGTTCTACCAGATAGAGTGTATTGTTTTTTATGAATCATTTTCACCCATTTCAAGTCAATAATTAATCAAATTATTCTATTCCATATGAGTGAATATAATATTTAGTCTTTTTTAGATGGATGTCACTTCTTCATTTCAGAATGGGGTTTTGGAAGAGTCATTTTATATTGTTCTACTTGGTGGTTTTCTCATTTATGAAAATGATAAAAGAGTGTTTCCACTAACAAATTCAATATAAGGGTTCAATCAAGAACCAAGGTCATGGATTTTAAGGATCAATTATTTTCCTAAGTATATGTTTTTAGTGTGGTGACGTTTATTACAATCTATATGTCAATAAATAAATAATCAGTGGATGACGGTGCTTGTATATGTCGATGACATAATATTTTCTAGAAAAAAAATCATTACTTAATTTGTTATTGTGATTCATGAATATTGAATTCAAAATATCAATGATTGGTGAAATGATATTTTTCCATGGTTTATGGGTTCCACATGGGAATATTGGACCATTAATTTATCGATATATATATGCCAAGATGGTTTTGAGAATAATTGGAAATGATTATTCCAATGATATGATGAATGCAGTTCTTAAACTAATATAAATATCATGAGATGATGAAGAAAAACTAGTTAATGTCACATAATACTATCAAGTCATTGGTATTCTATTTTAATTGATACTAACTAGATCAAATATTTTTTTTCCTCTTTCCAAGTAGCAAGGTATCGAAGAAATCACAAATAAATCCACTTACTTTCATGAGAATGAATAATTTTTCATATCAATAATATTGTGGATTTCTATTTTTTATACAATGAAAAATCATAACAAGAGCTATTGGTCTTTATAGATGTATATTTGGCTGATTCTGAAGATGATATAAAATCAATGTCAGGTGGTGAATTCTATCTTGAAATATTTGGTATTTTTTTGGCTATGAAAGAATCAAGATTTCATTTCCTTGAACACTATATAAGATTAATATATTTCTTCTAATCATTCATGTAAACATTTATTATGGATGAAGATACTACTATATGAAATGGTATTTGATGTTAAGTCTTCAATCAGAATCCATTGATATAATTCAAGTGCTATATATTTAAAAAAACTCAAGTCCATCTCTCAATGACATATCACATTTAAATCAAGTATAATTTTATTAAGGATATGGTGGAACAAGGGATTAAGAAGTTGTAGTATGTTCCTATATATCTACGTGTTTCATACATTCTAAAATAGACATACTTAAAGTAGAACTAGAACGTCATCAAATAGTTATTAGTGTCCAGTTTACCTTCCACACTTGAAAATCAATTTACATGGGACTCCCTCTCCCTAAAGTATGATATTTATTCATATAATGTGTTTATCTATATTCATTACCAAATATTATACCACCACAAATTTTCCGTTGGGTTTTGTGAAAAAGGTAAGAAAATGTGGCATTAAAATAGTGAAAATGTATTAATCGAGATTGGGGGGAAACTAATAGGGGGAGCTATAAAGTAGGGGAGTTTTAAATATGATGTTCCTAAAGATGAAAAATCCAAGAATATATATCATGATAGACGAGTTTTGTGATTAATTTATTTGAGTGATATTGGAATACATTATTCAATTGATGAACCTTATGTAACATCCCAACTTTATACAAAGGTAAGTATCGTTCATTAAATTGTTTAAATTCTTTTGAACGTCCGGAATTGGGATTTCTAAGACGTTACAAGATGTATAGGGTGAAATTGTGGAACGTTTGGATCCCATGTCCCTAAGGTGGAAAGAGTAAAACTTGGATACACACTTACAGAAAATCATGCATCCTAGCCCACGTGGTTTCCCAAAAATGTGTGGTTTCAAATAGTGGGGTGAAGAGGGCCGCATGGTTTTTCTACTAGCATGCGACCCAGGTTGAATGACTGTGTGGTGTTTCTTGTTTCTGGGGTAGTTTAGTTTTGCACAGGCTATGCATGGTGAATTAAACCATGTTCCTAACAATGTAGATACCCCATTTAAAGAATAACCAGTCACATTGTTAGCATGCAACTTAGCCAACCATGTGGTCAAACCATACACCCCTTCTATCGGGGTGAAATACTCATTTTCCATTAATGATGTTGTAAGCCTTTTTTTCTTCCCCCATTTCATCAGTGGTATTTCCTTCCTCCCCCATGCATAGAGACCCGTCTTCTACTCCTCCAAATGGTTTGATCCATATCCATCATCCAACACTCAAATCTTTCATTGTCAAAAAATTTGGATCCATCTCAGTAATCCTCATCTTTCTCTCAAATCCTTTTCAAGGTTTCTCTTCTATCTTTCGTGCTATTTTGGTTCGTTAGATTTTCCCTTATATTCATGTTGTTTTAAATATCCATGTTTTAATTCAATAATAGGTTGAATCAAGGATTAACAATGGATGAGTGGAGAACTACTACATCAAGGTAAGTGTTGAAGATTTTTTCCTCTCATTTAGATTCTTTTTTAAATAATTTTTTATTGTTCCACGCAACAGATCCTTCTGGCGACAATTCCATTTTTGTTAGTAAATTATTTTAATTGTTTCTTTATGTCATTGGTTACCCTAAATTATGGAAAAAACCCCTAAATGGTGTGTTCCCCTTGTCCTTGGTCATCCCCTTGGATGTGTCTGTTCTTTATGGAATACTTTCTCATGGATTAATTTGTTAGGAACTATGTGAATTTCTCCTTAGTAAAATGAATATAATCTATAATTCAATTATGATTAAATGGTTAGACTTTGTGTAAGTACCCTTGGATTTACATTATATATTAATACTTCATGGATAATTCCATAGGCCATGTGCCTTATTATTTAAATTTATTAAATAATATATACATTATTCCTTCAACTCATTACTTATTCCCTAATTGGTTGGTTTGATTTGAATACTATGATTGGTCAATATTTAAATATTCAGACATTGAATATAAATTAATTAAATATTATTTTAAATATGCAAGTCTTTATTCCATAATCAACATTCCATACCTTGATCACATTATAAGACCAGAGCCCATACAATATAAATGGTTCGATTCTAGTTTGGATTTAATTTCTTAGCTTGGTAAATTATTGAGCATCTAATATTTAGATGTTTCATTAGTTGAATGTGATTTTAACAATGTTATTCCATGTGATATGTTCTTGGTTACGTTGGCTCACTTGATATGGGACATAAGGGATCATGGGCCCCAATTTAAGGATTCCATGGAATGAACCACCATGATTGGTTGGATCCACTTGATGTGCTAAGGGAAATACTTTGGATTTCCAGATACTTGATCTCTGGGTGGTATACCTACAATCACGAGTGACACCATTTTCCTTGTAGATAAATAGAGTATAGAATCATGGTAAAGATTTCTAGGCCATGACCCGGGTGATACCTAGTCACCTATGTGATATACTTAGTAAAGGCATAGAGTCGCTAAGTCTTGAGTGATACAAAAAATGCCTATATGGTTTCCTCGGATGGACTCAGTGGAAATTTTTATATTGTATGTTCTCATAGAAACCCTTGGGAGGTTGTATATATCATCTTGGATGGGATCAGTACTCCACTATTGGATTAGGATGATATTGTAATTTCATGATTTTTGTGTGATGCATAATTTATGATTATTATGGTCTATTTTCTGATAACATAAAAGTATTACCACCATTTTGAAGCACACAATTGGGGTCAACATATATTACTTTCCTAGTTTACAATGTCTTTTGTATACATACTATAACTTGCATAGGTACCACTTTTCAGAAAACCTAATTGTACCAAAGTAGGTTTTATTGGATGGTTTTTCTTTAAGGAACCCATACTAAACTGATTTTATTATTTGTATATTTTCATGAATTACACATGGGGAACTTTGTAATTTATTTATTGAATGAAATAGAACATTTTGGACACCATGGGTGCCGATCTACTAAGATTTGTATCTCACAAACGTCATGGGCCACCCATGGAACCTAAGAAGATTTCATTGAGTTATGAGAGAACAAAGGGAAAAGTGCAGCTTCTGATGCTTGATTAATTTATAGTTTTTGGATTGTCGAGTGGGAAGAGGACCGAGCCTATTCCCAAGATGCTTGTATTTTTATTTTTTTCCTTTAAAAATTTTTCCATCATGTTGTATAATCTTCTATCATCATCTCCTCGTAAAAGTTTTTTTATATGCACATAACCTCATGACCATCATTTTATATCTATTATTGATATTCCATTTCTATCATTTGTTTATTTTATTTTAATAGTTTACTTCCATACTTCCACTTATTTCAATCATTTCTTATGATTCCACTATTTTTTCTAATATATATTATTGTGAATACTCTAATATATGAGCGAATAGTCTCCCCTAGGACACACCCTAGTCCCTCACTGAGCCTCTATAATTCAAGGAGTTACACTTGATGTCTTGTAGCCCACTGCCTTTGGGAATAGTTCAATGGAACTCTATGAAAGATGATATAAAGTGGTATTATATATTATTATTTTTTCCTTAAAATTTGTGTGTTAGAGAATAGAGTATAAAATTGTTATTTGGGAATTACCCTTTGTTTGGATGTATCTAACCCATGTATTGGAGAATCCAAAATTTTCTAGGATGGGAAATTACAGTTACTGGTTATGAAATATACAACTTCACTATGGGGTGGTTCACTTGTTTATAATGTCATTATATAGAGATTATTGAGATGGTGATTCATGTTATTCCATCCCAATTAAATAATTACATTGACAACATGCAACATATTAGGCACTATAGGATTAAAATGTCATGAATTATTCTAAGCCATATCTATATTGTATGTTTATTTCGTGTTTTTCATGTGATTGTTAATGTTCCTTACAGTGCATTATTTATTAGATTTATAGAAATTTGACAATTAAACTTGGTGTAATGTGTTATATTTTTGATTAAGTGAAGGTCCAATTTCAATATATAAGTTGTATGTGCCCTTATAAATTGTAATGGTGATCTAAATAATTTAAATTTATAATGGATAATTAAACCCTTAAATGAATTAATGTGTGAACCACATTTAAAATAAAATGGACAATATACATGGGAATTGTGAGGCCTAGCCACATAACTTACCATTGAAATGGGTATTAGGATATACTTATTTGGCCTTAGTGACCCTTATCTGTTTTCTTGTCATCAATGTGTATCTATAGGAGCAGGCTGTCAGTTATTTTGTGTTTTATGGATGCCTTGCACTTGTCATTCTTTATCATTTTCCTAATCAATTTTTATTATCTATCATAATTCTTGTTTGAGGAGTGCAGATGGAAATTATAGATCCATTCCATTTTTTCCTCATGATGTAGGACGAGATAGTGGATATGAGCACACTTTGGTGGTGGTGGGACCTAATCCACCTAATATACCTCCTCCAGTGCCACTTAGGGAGCCTCCTATTGATCTTCCAATGGCCACTGATTCTTAGTTCTATTAAAACATCTTCAGGTTTATATAGTATATTCAGGGTGCTGGGTGACCTTCTTTTGGTGTGCCAAAGAAAAATCAAGACTTTTATAAATAGCATCATCCCATTTTCGCGGGATATAGTAGACCTCATGATACAAAATTATGGTTAGAGGCTATAGTATATATATTCTACCATCTTGAGACGCCTCCATATATGAGTGTCAATATTTCTACCTACATGTTACATGAATCCTCCATGTGTTGGTGGGTCATCATCTCTAAGTTTGAGCTTCACTGAGTTATGGGTTTTCCGAACTCCCATACATACTTCTTTGATAACTTATTTCTACCAAAATTGAGAGTTGATCACACCAAGGAGTTCATGCATCTTAATAGGGGCACTATTATTCTGCAACCATATTCGAATCAATTCATTGAGATTAAAATTTTTTCACCATCTCTGACCAGTGACGATTTAGAGACTATGAGGTTATTTGAGGATGATAATTGTTATGTTGTCAGCTCAAAGGATAATTGATGTGGCTCTATATTTACATAGTTATTCCACATCTTTTTATTTAATTTTAAAGGATTTAATTAATTATAATATCACTTTATAATAAATACTTGTCCTTGTGTTTTTTAAAATTAAATATGTTAAATAATCAATTTTTATAATTAATTATGTACATTTAGTATTTAAAATAATAATTTTATTCTTACTTTACTTTTCTAATTTAATTATTTCTTACTTATATTGGTGAATTAAAATCTGCTTGACTTTTTAGTAAATTAACATTTTTATAATCCACTATTTAATCATTGTATTACTATTTAGACTTTATTTAAATTTTGTTTTCATTCATATGGATTCATTAAAATATTTTAACTTTATTTGTTAATATGTTTTGTAATCGTGCTAATTACTAATGTTAAGAATTTTAGTTCAAACTAAATATAATATTTAGCATTAAATTTTATGTATTGAAACAGTTGTTTAATTGATTTATTAAGAGTTTTAAGAATTAAATATTTATTCTTATGAATGCAATTTTATTATTCAAACACTAATATTTATTTTAGTCTACCAGTGAGGTAGACAAGAGCTATCGAAAACCGATTGGGTCACTGTTGCTAACCTTTTCACTCGCTACCTACCCAGTAATTAATTTATATAGTAATTGTATTATATATGTTCTATCATTTTATTTTTTCAATTATACAGTTCTTAATATTAGTGTTACCTAATTATTAAATTTAGTTGTGGCTATAACGTTTTATGTTTAACAAAAATCATGCTTTTAATTAATGGTATTTAGCATTCTGTTAATTAATATTTTTATTTAGATTACTTGTGTTTTAATTTTAAGTTCAACTTATTAATTTTTACTTAATGAAGGTCACCATTAGTTATTTATTTATTTTCTAATAGTGATCCTTTTCTTAAAGGGAAATAGTGACCATTAAGTCTACCAGTGACCTTTTGTAATCCAAGATGCTTCTATTTAATCTTCATCATTAAACTATTTCCACCAGAAACCCTTTTATTTATATTATATCGGTCACTTAAAGACTACCGGTAACCTTAATGTTTAGTGTATCGATAACCTCATTTTTTTCAATGGTGACCTTATCTACTAGTAACCTTATTGTTTAGTGTATTAGAACTTCTTTTTTTATTTTCAACGGTGACCTTATGTACCAGTAACCTTAGTTTCTTATGATACGGTGAGATTTATTTTTAAACCAACTGTAAATTAATCTATTTTACCCACCAGTGAACCTTTGTTTTTATAACTAATGGTGACACCCCCATGCCGTTGCTCCTATATTTTTAAACTACCTGTGACCTTCATTTAAATTCTTTCGGTGACCCTATAATTTAATTTAACAGTGACCTCTTTTTTCTTTTAGGTATCGATGACCCTTGCTCCCCAGTTTAATCCCTTTACCACACCGTTTCAATTACCACTTCTTCATTATGAAAATTTGAACCACAAAAGTGTTCTATCCCACTTTTTAAAAGAGAAATCTATGTCGTTGTTCCCCTCGTGATGATGCACCACGTGAAGAGGAGTTGTCCAACCGCTGGCCACTGGGGGGAAGTAGTGCCTACTCCAGACGGAACCTACGTCGTTGATGATCTTCCCACTACAGGTTGATGCCATGTGGAGGAGGGTTTTTCCTCCTTAGTCAGGTTTAATAGTTTCACTACTATAGTATCCAAGACCTTTTTGAGGAGTCTACTATTGGGCCAGAGCTGTTGCACCGAATCTCCTTTGTCAAGCTGTCACTTTGGTGTTTCTGCGACCTGCTGTTGTAGAGATTTATTGTTTCTTCTTGTTGAAATCTGAAGCCATATTTAAGGTTGACCATGGTAATAATATATTTATTTTATCTTGATTAATGTTATGTAATATTTACACGTACATATTATGGAATAATAATACAAAACAAGTTTATTGAGCACAAAGCTGCCAAGCCGAATTCTTGTGTTTATTTTAAACTCATCGAATGAGTCATCCTCATGGTATATAAATAGAATAATTATAAGATCATTTATATCCCTTTAATTTCACTAATAATTTATATTAACAATTCTGGATGTTTAACCTTATTTCAAACCAAATTTCATTCATGAGTACAAGTAAACAAATCCTGAAACCATGTTAGTAAATGATTCCAAAACAATAAAATTCAATCTCTTAAACCCATCCCAAAATTCCATTAATGAACTTAATAAGGTTATAAAATATAAATTAACTGTTGATTGGGTTATGTAATTATTAATTAATGAATCTAAATTTGATAATTCATGTCATTAAGAACAATCAAGAACACCTTCGAGCATAAGGTAAGCGATCCTCTCTCTCATTTTTGTTCAAGAATCCCCCCTATGTTGTGCTATTTTATTTTTAATACCTAATGGTGGGGTATGTTTTCTCACCTAACCCATACTTCCCTTATGATATATAAATAATGGGACAACATTTTACCTCTTATTAATCCCTCACAAGAACACTCGTTACCATGCCGAAATGTTTGTAAGGGGTTTCTCATCTCACATTCATTTCTGTGAGAATTCCACTGTTCATCAATTATTTCTTATATTTGGTATGTGTGTACTAACATTTGATATATGATAACATTATTATCTTCATATTTACATTATTCCTTGATTCATTTGAGGATTATTATGTTATGATCCTATGATTCGACTGATTACATTGTTGTAAGAGACTTTGTCTCAACTACTATTTGGTTGTAACAAACGTTGTATTGTGCATCTAATAATCCTTATGTGGTGTACCTACAACCCATTTTATATGAATATTCATTTGAAATTATATTGATAATAAATATCCATTTTCACATATCATGGATATTTTTTTGTCTAAACTATATACCATTTTAGATATGGTGTTTATTTTGGAATGTTTTTTTAATTATGGAAATATTGATGAATCCTTAATCTCTACTCTATTAGGATATTGAAAAGGCACATTTTTCTTATATTGAATAAATATATAAGGAATGATTCTGACATGAAGTGTCGGTTGGGGGCATGTTATAGCCCATCAATGCATCAGTGGGTCTCATGAGACAAATTAGTTGGCGACAAACCCTTTGAGTTTGTTTTCAAAAATCAGACGGGTTTATACCCATAGAACTAAACTGTTTTTATGGTATTATGGTTTCATGTCCCAGATACATGAAATCCAATTAATAAGCGTTCTCCTTATTCATTATCAGTTAATATTATTATCCATGAGTTTTTCACATTGACTAAATCTATGGATGCAGTTTCATTATCAGTTTACTAATAGCATTAGTTATTCATTTATTCACTATGCTATATTGATTATATCAGATTGATTGTGATTAAATTATTATTTTACACATTATTCCTCTATTTTTAACCCTTACTAAGAGTTTTAGATCACCACTTTCATTTTTTTACCTTCAACAGGTGATGAAGATAAGGTCATTTATTGAGTTCGTGTGGTTGAAATTTTTAGTTTTGTTATGCATTGTATCTTGTGACCTTTTTCAATGTAATTTTTTTTACATCTATGTATCTAGTTTTTTTCAAGAATACTAAACTTATCATTCCTTTGAGAGTTTAATTCCTTCTAAACAACCCAATTTCACAAGTAATTCGCCGGCACCAGCCTAGGGGGTTTGAGGTGTTACAATTGGTATTAGAGAAAGTTTATTAGAAAAATTGGAAACTAAAGTAGGAAATTTATAGTTGGTAACAAAGACCTAAGGTAGTATTTTGGGATAAAAATACAAGAATTTTCTGGTATATTGGTAAGGAATAGATTATGTGGATATTTCAAGCATTACATCCCTGTCTGGTTACTAGCAGGTAGAGGTGGAACTGACACAGATGTATCTAGGGTTAAAACCCAAAAACACCACTCTGAGATAGACTAGAACGGGAATTGGTGGATGAAAACAAGCCTTGATACACTATTGGTTATGAAACTCCCAGGGTATATTGTTAGGATAATTCATATTTTCATTACAAGCCATTATGAAAGAGTTTAATGTAAATTTTCCCTCAGAGGAACCATGTCTATTATATTAGCTATACGTAGAATTTCATTCTATGTTGAGTTATTTTCTATTTGAGATTCATAAACAAACCTATTGTATCCCATTATTTAGAAATGACGTCTAATGGAAGAAGGGGAATCGATAATCATGGGCAAGGTAGGGATCTCTTTTCTGAGCAAGTCAACATAGTCAATAATGGAGCAGATCAGATCATGACCATATTGGGGGAACATAGTCAAGTTGTAATGAATAACCATTCCAAACCTATGTTGGATCGCTTCATGCAGCAGAAGCCACCATATTTCAGTGGGACTACTAATCTAGTGGTAGCTGACTAATGGATCAAGTCCCTTGAAAAGATATTCATGGTGTTAAGATGAAATGAAAATGAAAAGGTAGTAATTGCGGTATATTGTCTCAAGGATGATGTTGATCGATGGTGGTCCCGGATTCAGATTACCACATAGGAAGAAGAAATAGAAGATATGGAATGGAAGACTCATAAGGAATTATTATTCGAAAAATATTTCCCTCACGATCAACAAACTGAAATGAATTGGAAATTCCTTAGCTTAAAAAAAGGGAAGAAGACAGTGTTGCAGAGTATGAGGCTACTTTCACAAGGTTGGCTAGGTATGTCGTGGATTACATACGTGATTCGGTAGAGAAGATTGATCATTCCATTGAAGGTCTTAAGCCAGGTCTTTGAAGGGAACTAGCTTCTCAATCATTTTCATCATATGATGAAATTTTATCAAGTGCCATCAAAACATAGAGTTAATTTGATATATCAAATATTTTCAAAGGAAACCAAGAAAATATAAGATACTATGATAACAAAGGAAAAGTAGAAGAACCAAAGAATAGGAAGGGAACAAAGTTATTCCTATTATGTGAGATATTTGGAAAGAATCTTCTTGTGAAATTCTTGAAAGGAATGGGAGTATTCTATAACTGCGGAAAAAATGGTCATCGATCTTATGAATACAAGGGGAAGAAACAATTCAATGATATTCCATGCTACAATTCCAGAGAGATGGGACACTATTCAAATGAGTTTCCTAAGCATCAAGAAAACTCGACTCAAAAAAGGCCAAGAGAGTGAGGGAGAGCCATTGTGATTACAACTGAAGAGGATGAAGTTCCTAATGACGTGGTGGCATGTACTTTAATTATTTCATCAAACATATCCACCACTTTATTTGTTCATGGATCATCACATTCATCTATATCATCCATGTTTTACAAGAAAATTATATATGTCCAATTTGATTTAATAAAGGAGGTGTTAGTCATAACTCCTAGGGAATGTATCATTGGAACCAAGGAATTTCAAATAGTTACCCTCCAGACACCAAAATTTTCACTAGTTTCTAACCTCATCGTCATACCAATTCCTAAATTTGATATAATTCTATGTATGGATTGGATATCAAATTATTAGGCGAATATTTATAGAAAGAGGAAAGAAGTTACAATTTTTGAAAATGGGTTAGAATCTATTGTCTTTAGGGAAAAAACATCACCAACTGATTCTTATCTAGAACCACCCATAGTAGCTCTACTGATAACAATACATGGAGAAAAAGATAAACCAATATCTATGGGCAAGGAAAGAAATATTCAAATGGAAGATGTGCACATAGTGAAAGAGTACATTGATGTATTTCTAAAGGATTTACCTGTACATCCTCCAGAGCAGGAAGTTGAGTTCTCTATTGATTTAATTCATGATTCAAGACCTATATCAGAGAATCCCTATAGAATAGCCAACGTGGAATTAGTGTAGCTAAAGAAAAAAATAGAGTATTTCAGTGAAAAATTATTTATTCAACATATTGTTTCTCCATGGGGATCCCATGTCCTCTTTGTCAAGAGAAAAGATGTAACCATGATGCTTTGCATTGATTACAAGGAAATCACTGCTATTACAATAAACAATAAGTATCCTCTACCATAGATATATTATTTATTTGACCATCTTCATGGTTCTCAATACTTTGAAAAGGTTGACCTTAGATCTTGATATCATCAGTTGTGTGTGAGTAAGGAAGATATTCCTAAGATAGCATTTCAGACCAGGTATATGCATTACGAGTTTACAGTGATTCCTTTTGGACTGAAAAATGCACCCTATGTTTTCTTAGATTTAATGAATAGAGTTTTCAAGTAATATCATGATAAATTTGTTGTGGTATTCATCGATGATATCCACATATACTCAAAAAGATTTGAAGACCATACGAATCACTTGCGAGTTATTTTGAGAAGTCTTTGAAGAAATAAATTATATGAGATGTTTAGAAAGTGAAAATTATGGCTTTATTCAGTTTCTTTTCTCAGTCATATTGTCTTTAAGGATGGAATCCTGGTTGATTATATAAAGAAGATTGCAATCCAAGATTGGCCCATGATAACAAACATAACTAAGGTACGTAGTTTTATTGGATTAGCATGTTATTATCTACGTTTCGTTCGAAATTATGCCTGACTGGCTAACCGACTAACCAAGCTCACACATAATGGTGTTATGTTTGTTTGGACAAATGA
This sequence comes from Viscum album, assembly GCA_963277665.1. Lineage (NCBI taxonomy): Eukaryota > Viridiplantae > Streptophyta > Magnoliopsida > Santalales > Viscaceae > Viscum > Viscum album. Next base: position 1,539,231,606 of record OY728161.1, on the reverse strand, counting down.
ATGTACAGAAAGCTTCGATAAATTGAAAAGAATATTGGACAATGCTCCAATTTTGAATCTTCCATATGGAAGTGATGGATTTATAATATACAGCAATGCATCAAAGAATAGACTGGGTTGCATCCTTATGAAAAACAATAATGTTATTTCTTATGAATGAAGAAAATTGAACACTAATGAGAAAAATTATCGAACTCGTGATCTTGAGTTAGTAGCCGTAATCTTTGCTCTAAAAAATTGGAGGCATTATATCTAAAGATATAGATGTTATATTTGTACAGATCACAAGAGTTTGAAATATATTTTCACCCAAAAAGAACTCAACATGAAGCATAGAAGATGGCTTGAGTTACTCAAAGATTATGATTGTTCAATACACTACCTACATAGGAAAGGCGAATAAGGTGGCAGATGCATTATGTAAGAAATATCATGGCCTTCTAACTCAAATGAGGATTGAAAGAGATCCTATGTTCATGGATCTACTGAAGATGGATATGTGAATTTTTAAGGAAGGGGAAACATCACCCCCACTTTAAAATGATTGATAAACAATATTTACAAGGGAAGATAAAAACATCTCAATCTGATGATGAGAATCTGTACAATAAAATTAATGTAGTTATGGATGGGAGACTGGGAGACATCATGTATGAAGAAGGCGTTCTGATGCTTCAGAAGTAGTTATGCATTCCATCAGTACATGAACTAAAATGGGAACTATAATATGATTCCCATAGCTCAAATTTTTCTATAAAACCAGGTAGCACCAATATGTATAGAGATCTGGAAGAATATTTTTGGTATAATAATATGAAGTGATAAATTTATAACTATGTGTCAAGGTGTCTAGTTTGTCATCAAGTAAATATGGAGAGAAAGAATCCCAAAGGAGTGATGCATCCTCTACCTATTACTAAGTGGATGTGGGATAACATTAAGATGGATTTTTCCACCTGACTACCGAGGACACCTAGATGAAATGATGCAATATGGTAAATTATTGATCGTCTCACTAAATCTTCACATTTCCTTCCATTAAGATATGATTTACCACTTGAGCGTCGGGCAAGAAATTATATTATTGATGTTGTGAGACTTCATGGTGCACCTCAATCGATTTTCTCTGATTGAGATCCCCAGTTTACATACAAATTCAAGAAAATTCTCCAGAAGTCTTTAAATACTGAGCTTCGTATGAGTACTGCATATCACCCTCAAATAGATGGATAGTTTGAAAGGACTATTAAAACTCTGGAAGACATGTTGTGATCATTCTCTATTTACTTCCATGGTATGTGGGATCAATACTTGCCTTTGGTGGAATTTTCCTACAATAATTGTTTCCATTCTAGTATTCAAATGGATCCATATGAAGCATTATATGGAAAGAGATTTCGAACTCAAACTTGTTGGGATGATGTTGGCGAATGAAAAACTTATAGGCCCAGAACATATTAAAGAGACCTTGAACAAGGAGAAGAAAATACAATCCCATATTAAAGAAGCCCAATGTAGGCAGAAGAGTTATGCTGAGAACTAGGGAAAGGACTTGGAATTTAAATTGGGAGATCATGTATTTCTGAATGTATCTCCATGGAAGGGTGTCTTATGGTTCAGTTATAAAGGGAAACTGAGCCCCAGGTACATCAGAAAATTTGAAATTCTAGACAAAATCGGAGTTGTAGATTACTGTTCAGCGATTCTGCCAAATATCTCCATAGTTCATGATGTTTTCCATGTATAATTGTTAAAGAAGTACATGCTAGACCCAATTCATATACTCAATTAGGAAGAAATTGAGCTGCAACCTGATTTTTAATACTGTGAAAATCCTATTAATATTATTGACACAAGGGAGAAGGTATTGAGAAATCAGACAACTCGTCTGGTAGAGTTTTTTTAAGAAAACCAAAATATTGAGGAAGCAACATGGGAACCTGTGGATGTTATGAAAAAGAATCACCAACATATTTTAGGTGGGCTTTATACATAAAATTTCGAGGATCAAATTTCCGAAGGAGTGAACGGTGTAGCACCCCAAGAATTTTATGGTACGCTTCTCTTAAATAAATTCTATTCATCAATGTGTTCCATTGAAACAGCACTATGGTATTTTGGATATAGTCAATACCTAGCCATCAAATATAAATTTTCCACTTCTATGTTCTGAATTTCAAAAAATGGTCATCTTGAGTTGTGATCAGTAAGTCATTTGGAGTCTGATATAACAAACATGATTTTTGGTGAATAGTAATATACCCTTATGAATAGTAATATGACCCTTATGAATAGTAAATAAAAATATTACTTTATTTTCTTATAGAAATAAGATAATGAGATCTCAATTAGTTTTTCAATGAGAAGTAAAACAATTTGCACTTTAAAATTGTTATTTTCCGAATTAACTATGACTTTATTTAAAACTTAAATTAATAAAATTTAGAAAATTAATTTTGAAAAATGGAGTTCTTTTTTGAATTCTACATGTCGAGAAATGGTTATGGTAATTTTTTGGGATTTTTCTGAAATTCTAGAATTTTTTATGAATAGTGAAATACGATAAAATACAGTATATACAAATTATCAGTTCAATACACTATATATGACATCGTAAGTGATGTAATGAAACTTTTTTCTAACTCACATGAACTTATTACTATCAAGGGTCAGGGGAAACCACACTATTGGTTGTCTCAAAGGAAATAATAAAATAATGAATTAAATATTCAAAATTTACCCCTTTCCTCCACTATAAAAACCCATCACCACTCCCTCTTCACTTCACTCATCTAAGTGTTAAATATCATAAAATTTCTGCACAAATACCCTTCCCTAGTAACTTCCCGTGACCAGGAAGCTCTCGTTCTTTCCAAAAGACTAAAATCCTCTCCCTTAAGGAGGTTCTCAAGGATGATATTTCAAGAGGTAAAGCACATTTCTTTTTCTTTTAACTTCATTTTAATTTATCTTCATTTGATATCATCTCCCCACCACCTCTATCCAAATTATCATGATAACTCCAGTATCATCAATATACTAGATTTATATAATGTTAATGGAAGAACCACCATAAATATTCTTACTCCCTCCCTTTTATTTTTATAGATGAAATCAACGTCCATGAGGTTACAATTTATAACCTTTGTGGACGACGATGTTTCGTTCTTCAATAGTTCCATCATTACTGGTCTCGAAACCATATTTATGGTTGAAAAATGTCATAATATATATATATATTATCTTGATTAATGTTCTGTAATCTTTACACATACATAATATGGAATAATAATACAAAACAAGTTTATTGAGCACAAAACTGCCAAGCCAAATTCAAGCGTTTATTTTTAACTCATCGAATGAGGCATCCTCATGGTATATAACCAGAATCATTATAAGATCATTTATATCTATTTAATTTCACTATTTATTTATATTAACAATTATGTATGTTTAACCATATTCCAATCCAACTTCCATTCATGAATACAAGAAAAAAATCAAGAAACCAAGTAAGAAAATGATTCCAAAACAATAAAATTGAATCTCTTAAACCCATAAAAAACCTTTAATAAACATAATAAGGTTATACCATATATATTACATGTTTATTAGGTTCTATAATTTTTAACTAATAAATCTAAATTTTTTTATTCAGGTCATTAAGAACAATCAAGAACACCTTTGAGAATAAGGTAAGGGATCCTCTCTCTCACTTTTGTTCAAGAATCTCCCCTATGTTGTGCTCTTTTATTTTTAATACCTAATAGGTGGGTGTCTTTTCACACCTAACTCATATTCCCCTTATGATATATATATAATGGGATAACCTTTTACCTCTAATTAGGCCCTCACAAGATCACACGTTACCATACCGAAATGTTTGTATGGGGTTTCTCTCCTCACATTAATTTCTATGATTTATCTATTATTCGCCAATTATTTATTATATATGGTATATTTGTACTACCATTTGATATATAATAACATTATCCTATTTATATTAATGTTATTCAATGATTAATTTGAGGATTATTATGTTCTGGTCATATGATTCGACCAATTACATTGTTGTAAGAGACTTTGTCTCAACTACTATTTTGTTGTGACTAACATTATATTGTGCACCTAATAATCCTTATGTGATGTAACTACTGCCCATTTGATATCACATTTTAATTGAAATTATATTGATAATAAATATCCATATTCTCATATCTTGGATATTATTTTGTCTAAACCATATACCATTTTTTATACGGTGTTTATTTTGGAATGTTATTTTTATTATGGAAATATTGATGAATCCCTATACTCTACTCTATAAGGATATTGGAAAGGAATATTTATCATGATTGAATCAAATTATAAGGAATGATTTGGACATACAGTGGTGGGTGGGGCCCACAATATCCCCTCGATGCACTGGTAGGTCTAATGAGACAAATCATTTGGCGACAAACCCGTCGAGTTTGTTTCCAAAAATCGAACGAGTTTCTACCCAGAGAATTAAACCATTTTACGGTATTATAGTTTCATGTTCTAGATACATGACAACCAAATAATAAAAATTATCTTTATTCATTATCAGTTATTATTATTATCCATGAGGTTTTCACTATTACAAAATATATGGAGGGAGTTTCATTCTATGATTATTAATAGCGTTAGTTATTCATTTATTCACTATGCCATATTGATTATGTTAGATTGATTGTGATTTACCTGTTATTGTACTCATGATTCTGCTATTTTTAAGCCTTACTAAGCATTTGAGCTCACCCCTTTCATTTATTACCTTCAACAGGTGATTAAGAGAAGGTCATTTATTGAGTTTATGTGGTTGTAGTTTTTAGTTTTGTAATGTATTGTATCTTGTAACCTTTTTCAATGTAATTTGTGTTACATCTATGTATCTAGTTTCTTAAAGTCTACTAAACTGACCATTCCTTCTGGATTTGCATTCTTTCTAAACACGAAAATATCACATGTAATTCACCAGCACCAGCCTAGAGGGGTCAGTGTGTTACAAAAAGTCCCATCAAAGTCCACTCATCACTGTACTTCCTCAAATTATTCACTGAACTCTTCTTCTCAAGGTGTCGGCCACCACATTACCCTTACCTAGGGTATAGACAATATCAAAGTCAAACCCCTACAAGTACTCCATTGAACGAAACTGCCTCAAGTTGAGGTCCTTCTGTGAGAAGATATAGTCCAAAATTTTGTGATCAGTTTAGACCACAAACTTCTTCCCAAAGAGGTTATGATGCTAGGTCTTCAAAGTGTGCACCACAGATGTTAACTCCAAGTCATGGGTCCGGAATTTTTTTCATTTGGTCAGAGTTGTAGAGAGCCATACACCAACACATGATCATCATATACTATCACTCACCCAAGACCCATACATAAATCATCACAATACACCACATACCCCTTTCAAGACTATGAAAAAATTAGAACGAGGGTGGTAGCCAACCACTGCTTTATCTCCTTAGACGATGCATAAAATTTTGGGACCCATACCCACTTCATACCTTTCTTAGTGATCACAGTCATCAGGGAAGACAACCAAGAGAATTAATGAACAAAATCCTTGTAATAACCATGCAGACCAGGGAATCTTATAATCTCAAACACATTATTTTCATGATCCCAAGACATGACCACACTGATCTTCCCAAGGTCCATTGAAACCCCCTACTACGATATCACATGCCCCAGAAATTTCACCTCCATGATCCATAATGTGAACATTGACAACATTTCATAGAGGTGTTGATCCCAAAAAGTGACCAAATTGATCCTTAAGTGATGTTCGTGTTTCTCATCAAAGTCAGAGTATACTAAAATTTCATCCATGAACAACACAATGAAAGAGTTGAGATACTGATGGAACACCCTCTTCATGGGGCCATAAAGACTGCTGGAGAATTGTTATATCTAAAGGGCTTAACCAAATACTCAAATTTGTCATACTACATCGGAAGGCTATCCTCGAAATATCTAACTCACCCTGAGTTGACTGTATCTTGAACAAAAGTCTATTTTTGAGAACCAATTTTCCCCCTTCAACTGATCAAACAAATAATATATTCTAGGGAATGTGTATTTGTTCTTAATTGTTACCTTATTCAGCTTCCGATAGTCAATGCACAACTAGAGGGATCCATCATCCTTTTTCATAGAAAACATAGAAGCGGTCCAAGGAGAGACATTTGGGCGAATGAATTGTTTAGATTCTAAGTCATCCATCTGTATCATTTATTCCCTTAGCTAAGTGGGGTCCATACAATAAGAGGTAAGAGATATTGTTTGTGTTCCCAGTGTCTATTCAATCAAAAACTGCACATCCCACTCCAGGGGAAAACCTCGAAAAACATCTGAGAATACCTCTGAAAACTCATCAACTACATAAGGTAGTGCACCTTCAAGGGAAATACCATCAATATATAGTGAGAGGGATGATAACTGGAAGATAATACTTACCAACTATGGGAGTGGAGGTCTTGCACAACCTGACCGAGGATCCCATTATCCATGAAAAACCAAACGACTCCCATTAGGTGTTGTGAAACTCACTCACTGCCTGTAGGAATCGATGTGTTACTGGATGTGTACTACACAATCCATGCTAATTATTATGTCAAAAAGTTCTACATCTAAGACCAATAGGTCACATTCCATATCAATATTTAACACATAGAGCATACATGATGGACACCTAAGACCCTACTCCTTTCTCTTACCTAGCGGCGTCACCAACACCACCGCAAAATATAACAACTCGATTGAAAAAATTCATCATGGTCACTCTACCTTGGAAAGTAGGAGGCTTATTTTTCAGGAACTCCAAGGACTTTTCCTTACTAGTACAAGTCTCATCTTCCCTGACAAGATCCTGAACATGAGCCAGACCATGTCATAGTGCTTTGATATCCTGAACTATAGCCTCTCCTATCCTCTGATCAAACGGCGAGGGGGAACCCTCTCCAGCTTCCTCCCATGGGTGCATATGATCTTTTTGGGGAGGAACGTTGTGACAAAAAGGGAACATTCACATGAGGATAAATCAGTAAAAATGTTATAAAACATTCCATCAATATAATCAAATATAATGAAGCCAAAAACATTTCAACAATAAAATAAACCACTATTTCCCCCTTGCTTGATGTCCACATGTAGTCTACAACCTACACGTCTCACCTTGAAGTGAAGTCATACAAAAAATTACATTATCCCATCATGAATTAAGGTCTGCCAAATGTGGTTTAGGCTAGGAACCTTAATCATGAACTAAACACTGACTCCCAAAAGTCCTAGCTCCTTTCTATCCCGACTCATCCCAAAATAATTGTATAACCCAACAACATTAACCTCCTCTGATACAATTTTGTCACGAACTGAATCTTGTTTCCTCAAATACCAGCACCAATCCCAGCCCATGGTAAGGTCCAATGGGCATTCTCTATCCCCACAAGATTGAACAAGTTCTCAGGAATCAATTAATTAGGTTTGGGAATGATTTACCAGAGTATGAAAGCATAAAACCTTAAAAACAATCCATAATATAAATAAAAAATTTTCATCTGAACAAGTCTCAAGAAAAAACCAGAATTGAATGAATGTCATTGAATATAGTACAAGTGGTATAAATACAAATAAAAAATAATCACAAAATCCACAAGGACTCCACACTCCAAGGGGTCATCACCCATAAGTCGTCACCACAACTCTGCCCAAGAATTGGACTAACACCCTGAACCGCCATAACGAAAAGCCTTCCCTTTACCTAAGTAAAGAATAATAAAGTCTACATAGACCCACGGGGTGTATTTAGGGTGTGATCCTAATCCCAATAGGATACCACCCAATTATTCTAAATTTCATGCAATAAAATGTAAAAAAGACAGCAGTTTCAATATGCAACGAAAAACGATGAAAAATTCTAAGAAATGCAACATTCAATTGAAAATAGATTTCAAGATAAAACTTTCAGAATGATAACAAATTTAGATATTCATGCTATATAGATTAATATACTACCAAAATTATACAAATAAAATGGAAAATTCCCTAAATCTAATGAGAAACATAATTTGGAACACCCCTCATAACTAGATAGTCTTGGGCCCCATGTACATCATACCTTGGTGTAAAGTAACCACAGTAAAATCCATTCCCATGAACGATCAACTAGTAAATAACATAACAATAACCTCGTGGTACCAAATCATCATCCATATAGTTTAGTTAGAGTTTTCATTATACAAATGCTCAGTGAAACTGGTACAAAACCTATCTAGTCCGCTAACCATACTAGTACATATTTTCCCCACCTAGGTACCCAGGATTCCCCCTCTGTGCTCAAACGATTTCAGCATGCTAAAAAAATACATTTTCAAATAAAAAAACACTAATTGTCACATAAAATTAGTATAGTAGCTATAAAAATTTTAAACCACTTAAAACACACAATAAAACACTATTATTTTTAATAAAATGATTCCTCAAAAATCCCCCATTGTTTTACACACAAAACTATTTGAAATACCCATTTTTAATACCATGTGCATACTCAAAAGTCAAAAAATAGAAATGGAAGCCCAAATAATTTTTAGCAAAACCAAAAAAAAAATTTAGGGTATCCCCATGTGAACCTAGAAATGTTATCATTGTAAAACATCCATTTTTAAACAAACATGGCACTTAAAGTTCACATGTTCAACAAACACCATTAAAACCAAATTCACAGCAACCAAAAAAGGGTTTAGACATTCAAAACATGATTTTAATCCCAATTTAATTTCATTAAAATAAAATCAGTATTTATTTGTCAGTCCTAATTAAACCATTAATGGATTTCTAACCCCCCCCCCCAAATTTCAAATTAAATTGGAACTAAAAATTCATTTTCATTACAAACATCACTAAAACTTGTTTTTTCAAAAATAAACAAATGAAATGAGCATTAAAATATCATAAAAACAACACGAATATTCACATAAATTTCATACAAATGGAATCACCGATCAAATTATAGAGAACCCTTGAATCCTTTGTGGGAAAATTCAATCGCGCCACTGCCGCACCTCAAGAAAGGTAGATTGATCCTAAAATCAAAATATTTTACCAATAAAACCTGATGTTAAACCCTAGGTTCAAAACCCTAGTTTATGGACATTATTAACCTCAAATATAAGGGAATAAATCCAAAAAAATATTGAATGAAACCCTATGTAAAATGAACGAATAATGAAGGAGACCCACTTACTGGAGGAATCTTGAGGTAATCTCTCCAAATACTACAGTATCTGAATATTCAAACAGCCAGACATTCAATGGAGATTGTAAAAGTAAATAAGATATCATATAAGAACTGGAATGGGGGAAAAATAGTGATAAATGAATAGGTTATGGTGGAAATAAGTTACCTCTTCAAATATGGACGATTTGAGAACCTCTATTAAAGTCTTCCATTATTCATGATACAAACAAGCTCCAAAGATGAGGTAAAGGTAATGGGGGAAGTTCCTATGGAAGTTAGCTTTGATTTTGAGGTGGAATAACCTAAAAACAATAAAAAATGAATAAGTAACTTAATATAAAAAACTTAATTTTAAAATTGGAAATGAGATTTTTCGCATGCCCGATCACTTATATAAAAACTCAAATCCACCAGGATTATGGATTAAAAAATGGTCCAAATTAATATGGTGTTATTAATGTTTTAGTGGAGGAAAAGTACGAATTGGAATGGATGGATAATTTCGAGAAAAAAATTATTTTTAAATCTAGAATTGGGCTCACAGTTTGGCCCAAATCATGAAAACTCACTCATTCCTCCAAAAATGCATGTAAAACCCCCAAAACAAAGCAATATAAGAAATTAAATTAATAATAAAGTTAAAATATGTCGAGGATGGGACAATAATAGATACTTTTCTTTTATTAGGTTAATTTAATAACCTTTATCCATCCCCTCTTCCATAAAATGGGATATGGAATCCTAATTCTTATATACAGCGGACAACCACCTCACAAAGAGATGTCATTAATTATTAACTTTTGATTTACGTGAAAGGTAGTAAGGATAAATTTTATTGAATATATGTGATATTTATGATCTAAAATTACATATTGAAATATAATATAACATAGAACTTCTTACCTACCAATATAATTGAAAACAATAATTCTATTTATGTGTAACTGTGGATTGTTGCCTCCCGTAGCTATGTGAAATGTTTTCATTTTATTTTCACATGAATGGTAATATGAATAGATTTTATTAATATAAATGAAATATAAAACATATTATTTAAATTTATATTTATATTTATCTTAATTTTTTTCAATCTATTATGAAAAATACAATCAATATTCATGCATATGTATGAACTACTATTTGAATGAATAGTGTTATCCATTTTCGATCTGTATCATTTATAGATTACTCTGAATAAATATATAACAAATATATAAGATATTTATATCATTATTAAAATTAAGTATATTATTTAAAAATAATAAAATTAAATAAACTAAAATTACCAAACCAAAACAAACATAAAAAAGTAAGCAATTATCACCCAAAACAGTTATTTTAATAAATAATTACTTATTCATTTGTTATTCATTTCACACTATTACTTCTATGGGACATATTCCAAATTCTAAAATAATTTCATTATGTGGTGTATATAATTCTCTATTTGATATATTATATTTTGAATATATTTATCTTCTTGGTATTTAATATTTAATTTGATGTTATTTCTTTCATGGGGCCTATGATTCCATACTTACCGAAGTGGTATGGGTGTGTTTCACAATCTCATCATTATTTTGGATTGCCTTTTTTATGTGTCACTTGGGGTAATGAGTTGAAACTTATTAAATTATTAATATCTTTCTCTACTTTAGTAACTAATGAAATTATACAAGGGTACCTTTCACACACTCTTTGGTAATTTGAATGATAAATATTTTAAAAAAAATATAACATTATTTTTCTCTTCCGCTAAAAATCATTTTTTCATAAAAATCCATGTTTTACAAAAATGTTTTCAAGAATGTTTTTATCCTTTTAATAAATATTTTTTAATGAAATGGTTAACCATTTTGAATATTTGCAATATTATTATAAATGAATCTCCATGCCATTTTCAATACAAGGCCTATATTTCATTTACCAAAAATATGAATGGAATCATTTTTTAAGCATTTATGAAATGGAAATAAATTACTTTTTGGCCAATCAATGTTTTAAAGATTATATTAAATGTTTAAAATTTTATTTTCAAGAAAATTTATTTTCAAAATATTCTATGAACATTTAGTTTTAAAAACATATTTAATGTGAATAGGATATTTTTATTGAATATGTTTTAATGATGTATTAATGGTATTTTTATTCATCAATGACATTAACCATTTATTTAAAATTTGACAACGTTTCAATGTTTTTTAATTATATAATAATTATTATTTTTTCAAATGGTTTATGATCAGTTTGATTTGGGATGTAATTTTTTTTAACATTTTCCAAATTATTCTATATAATTAACAATTTTGTTTATTGAATGGGGTAAGTATTAATAGTAAATATTTTATTATTTCAATATGAATTTCTGTATTATGCTTCATCCCTTATATATTTAGAATTAGTCAGACAGATTAATTGATAGGTGGTGCCCAAAATTTCATTGCCCCTTGATGCATCAGTAGGGCTCATGAGAGAAATAAACAATTGTATTTGGATTAGAATTAACCGTTTCTGTAAGATGTCATGGAATGAGGAAATTATGGTAATAAGTATTGGAATGAGGCCTTAAAATTATATTTAATATGTATATAATTATACATTCCATCATTATAAATTCAGGCATAGATATTCCATGTGATTATTATATTAATTATAATATTCATGGTAATATTTCAATCCCATGTGATTGTTTATATGTAAATTTTCATCATAATTTATCCCTGAAATATTTTGATAAATATATATATTATTTGAAATGATTTTATTGATTTACCATTAAATATTTCTTATACCTTATTTATTTATTCCTTCCACTATATGCATACACTTACTAAGTATCTAATCTAACCCCTTTCTTATATTTTATTTTCCTTAGGAAATCAGGAAATTTTTTTTGATTAATATGTAGGGCTATTATAAGGGGAATAAAGAATATCTAAAAAAATTACTTCTGTATTTTGGTAAAGGTAATCTTATTATCATGCATGCATCTATTTTACCAAGACTACCAAACTATTCAGTACATATGGTTGTTATTTCTTGTATCTCGTTCTAATATAATAATGTAACCATCACATATATGATACTAGGGTTGGGGTCTATATGTTTTTTTCACAATAATAACTATATGATGAAATTTTTTAGAATTATTTGATATATTTTTATGGAATTTTAATAATTTTTATAATAAATGGGTAATCATCTCCAATACTAAAGGGAATCATATAACATTCATTTGTGATAAGGATAGTTCGAATGGTTGGTGACATATTTAGAAATATATCATCACATATATATTACTAATATTGATGTTTCCTATGTTATAAATTTGAATTATGGAGATTCCAAAGTTTCAATGATATTTTGTCAACATTTTTTAGAAGATTTCAATTCTAGCTCTAGGGTGGGAAATTGCGCTTGGAATAGAATTGTGACCATATGTATCACCTGATTATTGTGTGGGAAAACATATATAACATAGGGATATTAGTTCATAGATAATTTAATTGGATTTCATGTTTTAGATAGGTTATATCTGCTATACTATACCACTAAGGGATCACAAATATTACAAAAAATTTATATGGTAGTTTGTTTTTCACTATTTATCAGTGGTGATTTAATCAACTTATAGCAAGAAAATAATAATATTTACCTGGTATTTGGTGATTAATTTTACCATTTTAGAGGATAATGGTACTTTTCAAGGACTTTCAGGATGTTAGTCTATCACCAGATAATGGTGATGGATGAATGCACCCCTAAGCTAGATTTTCTATATAGATAAAGTCATTTAAAATTCATTTTGATTCCATATATACTTATATATCATTTTAATTTATTAGTTTGACCCATTAGGGATTATATTCAATCTTTTATCATTTTTTGTGGTATTATATTCAATAATAATTATTAATATATATAAAAAATTGTAAAAAACATTTAAAGGTGGTTTTAAATTACATAGATTAAATATATTATATGAAAAAATATCTATATGTCATTTTAGAGAACTTATGTTTATCTTATTGGTTTTATTATCTTTAAGCATTGTTTTATTATAGATCCATACAATGTTAAATTTATTGTATCGTATAAGATATTAAAAACTCTATATTATGTAATTACTTAGTTTTGGGGGGTTATTATCAGATATGTTTGGTTAAATTTTCTTTATTCGACACTCTGATTATATCTTTGACAATTTTGATTCATTATTTTCAATAGATTGATCAGTTTCATGTTTCCATTCAATGTATAAATTAAATTTTGAACATGGATGATATTTTATGTGTATTTTGATTCTTCTAAATAATGATTGGTATGTGAACTAATTTAGGGGAAATGAGTTATTTAATATTGTTCTAGATGGTTTTTTACTCATGAATGTAATTATTCTATCCACGATCCTCATCCTAAATTATTATTTTTTTAATAATTTTCTTGGTAAGAGCTTCTTGGTTTCTCTAGATCAATATATAATGTAATATATTTTCTCACATTGAGATTTTAAAATAAGAAATATGATTTTAATATAGTTATTTAAGATATTATTTTATATCATATACAACCTAATGAAGGGTAACATGGTATTTAATTCCATAATTAAAGGGTATTATATTAATACTTAACATCGTGATTATTGATCCCATGGAATATTTAGGTTCCACAGAGAGGGGGTGAATCATTTATACATTTTTTATGATTTTTTCTCATTTTAAATTCAATCAATTTAATTGGTTAAATTTATTTATCCCCTAGATAATTTTCTCACTATCACCTGTTTTTTAGTAATAAAATAATATATGGAAGAACAGAAAATTTAAAATGTTTAGTAGTGAATATCTTATTATTTTCCACGATGGTTAGACACCCCAACATTGATTCCCTTCATTATCTCCACAAGTGAATATAAAAAGTTCAAAAAATAGTTTCAAAATTGGTTAGATACATGAGTTTCACTCTCCATAGTCAGATAGATACCCCAGAATCTCTTCTTCTATAGTTGGATAGATACCCTAAATAGAAGCCTCTTGCAGAACCATATACACCCCAACTACAAGATTTATATTCAGTTGATCCAATGCTAGAAGGATCTTCCTCACAGATTGTCTTCCACCACGAGAGTGTAGGATGTCATTTTATTGTGTAAAAAACATTAAGGACATCAATAGATGATTTATTCAATATTATTTTCCTTGAAACATATTTCAGATATTGAATGATATGAATTATTATACTTAAAATTATCAGGTACATGAAATCACTTTCTTCAAGAGTTACCCATCTTTGGATAATACTAAAAATTCTTCTTGAAAATATTGATTCAAGGTGATTCAAAATGTTCATGGAATTTGGTAGTTCTTTCTCATCACCTATACTCACATATTTATATGATATAATGTCATGAATGGGGTATTTATTAAATTCCATTATTTAAATTCACATTTAATGCATTAAATATATATATGTTAATTAAATGTACACATTTTATTTCCTTCATTAAATAATAACACTAGAAGAATCTTACTTATTATATTTCTCAAATTAAATACCCCATAAATCATGAGTATAATTTTATTCATTTTTTGAATACCAAATTATTTGTGGGTATAATTTTATTCTCATTTTGTATAACCATAAATATATGATAATTTTATTTCCCATTTGATAAGTCTCATTAAACATGAGAGGGGTTTCATTATATTCTAATTTTTATTTGATTAATCAATACCCCATCCTCATTTTCACGTATATTATACATGTGACTGTCACTGTCTTCATGTAAAAAACCTACCAAATTTCCACGTTTCCTTTTCCATTTCTTAGGATATAAATTTACATATTCCTTTTATCACACAACATATTATATGGGCATGGTTCATCATTTCATACATTCATCTCATGCATGAGATTTATCACAAAATAGATGAGAGGAAAAAGTTATACCTCCGTTATTCATGTGGTTAACTAATCATCCATGTATCATCTATTTATTCACATTTTAAACTACAATACCTCATTCTAATTTTAAATATAATCTCATTATCTCCTATTACTCATATCCAATTAAAACCTTTATTTTCATACGAAGACTCAACCACCATGTAATGTTCCATAGAGCCTCTAATATTTATGTCAAGTCATAGATTTCATAAATATTGAAGCGTTCAACATTTTAAAAGGAATTTCGAGTTAACTTAAATCCTCAGAGTGAAATCCTCAATTGCATGATACGAGGATAGCATGATTATACTTACTTGAGATCAACATCTTATAAAAGAGCATTCCAGGATAACTGAATGAAAATTTGTTTTCATTTTTCTAAAATTCATTCTTTGCTTAATCTACATCAATGAACGATCTATATTTCATGAATTGATTAATTTAGATCTCAATATGTCATCCCATCACTATCACCATGGAACATAGTCATAATTTTGTTCATTGAAGGCTGGGGGTAATAAGATCACATGTAGAAACCATATATAGAAATGAATGGAGATGAATGCTTTAAAAGGATTGAACCAAGTAGATCACATAGATCATATCAATTGGGAGGATGTGGAAATGTATATCATTTAAAATAATGGATGAATATATAAATCACCTAGGTTACACTTTGGTTTATTATTCAATGCATACCGCATCAACATCAGTTAGATAAGGTTGATTAACACCCATCACACCACACTTTCATTCCACATATCCTTCGACCCATTATCACCCTAGGTGTGCACCATGCGATCATTCTTTCATATGAGCCTATAAATGACCCATGATCACTATAATGTAAAATAACTTTTAATTGTGATTTTGTGTTGACTGTGTTTGTTGACAAGGTTTGAGGTTTTTGAAAAAGGATTTTTGTTAGAGAAGGCATGAAGATTTAGGATAAATGTTTGATCTCACACAAGTGAAAATGCCTAATCTCATGGAATAGAGAACTGCCTAATCTCATGAAATGTGATAAATTCTAATATCATAGAAAGGTGAAATGTATGGTCTTTTTATAAGATTGAATTTTTTGTCAGGAAAATGTGAACATTTTGATCTTCTGAAAAGCGTGAAAGCATGGTCCAGTGTAAGGGTGACCTTTTTGATTTCATGAAAAGTTTAAATTTATGACCATGTCTAAGGGGGAACTGCTTGATATTTTGAAAAGAATGATTGTCTAATCTCGCGCAAAGGTGAGATGTCTGGTCTCGCGAAATGTGGATGATTAATTAATCTCATTTTGGAATTAATTTTTGAATTGATCTT
Source organism: Viscum album (assembly GCA_963277665.1). NCBI lineage: Eukaryota > Viridiplantae > Streptophyta > Magnoliopsida > Santalales > Viscaceae > Viscum > Viscum album. The sequence goes on along the minus strand of OY728161.1, from coordinate 1,539,215,075 downwards.
TCATGAAGATATCAAAATGTTCATGATTGTATTTCAATATTATGATGGAATGATATGTTGTTCTCATCATTATATTTGGATCTCATGACGGGTTATCATGCATAAATCATGTATTTATTTGGATTCATCCATTGTTCCTGAAATGAAACTTATAAAAACATCACTAAATATCTCGATATTGACTTTTGAACTTGTGATAAGAGGTTTTTATAGCACATAATTGTAATTGAATGGATGATTTTCTAGGATTTGTGGAGTTAATGTGGTGGATTTATTCCTATAAATACCCCATAACACATCACTAATGGATAATTTTTTTTCTTAAAATATTTATCTGAATCAACATCTGGGAAGGAGGTTTGCAGAGAACTCTAACAAAGCATGTCTATAGAGATAAATCACAACGGAATATATGTGATTTAAATCACATAAGTGTTTTACATGATGTGAACAATGTCTCATGAAATAAATGAAAGGAGAATCACACCAGGATCTCACACGAAGCATGAAATGGGTCTCCCACCAGAGTCTCATGAAAAGCCTAAAATGGGAGTCATTCTAGGATATAATGTAATGAGTGAAAGAGGTCTCTCCCAAGAGTCTCACATAAAGAGAAAAACGGGACTCCTGAAAATATCATGTAAAAAATTAATGGAGTCTCACACTATAGTCTCGTGGAAAGCGTGAATGTTAACTCACATAAGGATATTGTGTAAAGCATGGAAAGGGTATCAAAATAGGATATTTCATAGATTTTGAAAGAGGACTCAAACTAAGATCTAGTACATGTATTTGAACTAGGATCTTATTTAAGGTTAAATGTCAATAACTCATGAAATGGGTTACGCACCAGGATCTCACGTAATGATATGCACTAGGATCTCACACATGGGGTTTTGTGCCCGGGTATGCACACGAGTATCACAATATAGTCTTGTCAAAGGAGATATGTTCCTACATTAACTTAAGATAAATATCAATTTAATATCCAAATTATAATAGAGAATAAAATTATAAGGGATCTTCACCATTTTAAATTCATGCAGAAAGAGTTTATTCACTGTTAATTATAAGGTAGTGAAAGTAATATTTAGCATCTATTGATGTTCTTTATAATGAAAAGATAATTGATGTCTCTATACTATAGAGTTGTCTGTTATAGATTCTAGGAAATTGGATGTGGTGTTTAATGTTGTTTTTACATAAGTGAAGAAGTATCCAAGAATGAATGTCAATAGAGCATCTACCTACAATTGATAATGCTTTCATTATTGCTAATGGAGGGACCTACATGTTCATAAACATTGTGTGGACAACTTTTAATTTATTGATAAATGGAAAAGGAAGAAGGTGAATCTTTCCCCCATCAGTGATCCAACAAATGGGAGATCGAGGTAGTGGCCCTTGGGCAGTAGTTAGTTTTCCCGAAATTATATAAATGTTGTGCATCTGTGTATAGATGAGATCAAGCCCAAACCATATTTTAGCAGTAATCCTTACTATATTTGGAACTTCGTAACATTGTCATTGTATAATCCTTGGATGCAACCCAGTGAGAGTTTACCAAGTAAATATTATGTGTCTCATTCATTCTTTAATTTATAGTCAAACATTTCCATGAGAAAGGGAGAGAATTTTTTTGTTTAAAGATGAAACAAGATATATGGTGTTGTTGTTTTAATCTGTCGTATCCAGATTCATCCCCCTCTTAGGGTATTTAACCTAGTTGTTCTAATAATTGGTATCATAACAAAATTTAAATCTCGGGGTTTCATTGTCAAGGGTTCTAGTGGAGTTTTTCAATCATAAAGGAATTCAGATCATTGATGAAAGAAAATTCACTTTTGGGAGTATTAGATGCATCACAATTTATAAACATCATGAATGAATGTCTGTACATCGTCGATTCATGTAATGTTCGACTATATAGATTGTTGTGATTTATTAGAATTTGACTGGAGGTAATTGGATGTTTACTCTATAGGTATTAATGATTTAGCGTATCCATATCTAATACAGTCAATATGAAGGTGATTTTGTGTAATTCATCGCATGAAATGTTGGAAAATATTCAAAATATTTACAAGGGTGACTCAAAATTAAGAGAGAAAAAACTGCAGTTTCAAGGGAACAAGAATTAGGATATCATAATGCACCCTAATGAGTGTACTGTTTCATTCTTTGACTAGATGAATATTATTTTAGAAAACATGTATGGTCTAAAATAAATTATTTATGATGTAAATATTTTCAAGCACATCATAAGAATAAATTAGCCTTGGTTCAATCCAAATTTTAATGTATTGGAAGATCAAAATACAAGGATGTGTCATTAGATATCCTCCACGGTATTCTTGTTTCATATGGGATGAGAAATGATGGTAATGTGTCTATGTAAAAATGGAATACTAAATAACTAGAATTCATGTGCCAGAAAAATACCACTATTAAAAATGGGTAGGAAGAAGAATATATTGTTGAATTCATGACATTAATTTCATCAAATATATAATGTGGAAAACGAATGATTCGTGGGAAACTCCAACTTGCATTATTTTGATGGGGAAAGGTAAAACATTATACAGTGAGGTTCTACAAGATGTTCCAATATTATAATGAAAATGAATTATAATGTCTTGCGAATAAGTCTTCCACATATGTGAAAGGTATGAAATATTTTAAGAGAAATTTCCTCAAAAAATATATTTTTCATTCAAAAGAAAATTTCATTTCATATGAATTTAATGGAGAAGAGTTGGAGGACTGAAATGATCATGAAAAAAATTTATGTTTGCAGTTGTTAGAACATCCCAAATAGGGGACGATAGAGATAATGATGAAGGAGAAATCGAAGAAAGAGTTAACATTTGGGTTTAATTAGAATATTCATTTGAAGAGATAGTTTTTTGGATAGACAAAACAATGAAATTGAATATAGTGTTTGTGATGAAGAAAAATTATGAATGAAGTGGAAAAAATTAGTCTGAATTGATTGTTGAAATAGTATAGCTTACGAATTTAATTCTAGATAACTAAAATGTGATTGATGAGTACAAACTGAAATTTGATTAATGGAAAAGGAAAATCAATGGATTGAATAATACAACTAAAGATCAATACAAACTCATCAAAAAAACTGGGAAGGATATTTTCATCCTTTGATGGACAGTGAAAGATCCAGAAAATTAATGACTTTAGAAAATTAGGTTTCAAAATCCATAGAAAATGAATTTTTTTCAATGTTCCAATGAAATAGACAAAGGAATGTGAGTAGAAGAATGTGATAGATCTGAATGTTACAACTAATATGGATCTTGATAAAAAAAGAATTTTGTGATGGTTGAAGTCATACAAAAATCAACCACTCAGATATTTATGATTTATTTGGGTATGAATCTGAATAATGAGATTCGTAAAAATAAATTGAAAAATTGTAGTGCAGTAGTGACACATAAGAATGCACCCCCAGATTTTATTTTATGGTCGTGGAATGATGGGATACTCAGAAATATTTTCTTCCATATAAAAGTTGTTATGAAAGGAAAAAATACTAATTGGGGTATTCATAGAGAGGTTAATATTCTAGGATATCATTTAATGGTATCTATTTCAGGTATGGATTATTTAGACACATGGAATGATATTTCTCAAGAATGATGGAGATAAATGTTCTAATGTAGACCAAATGCAGTCATAATTAATAGATCAATGTATCATCAAATTAGAAGAAAATGAAAAATATATTTACATATTTAGAACCCTAATATGGTCCATTATACTTCTTGTAAGATCATGGTAGTCAATTCATATTTTGAATGATAACAGAAACAAATATAAAAATGAAGAGAGATGAACGGGAAATGGTTATAGAGATTACATTCAAATAATCATATCACATTGAAATACAAATCGTTGATAGTGGACGCACAACCCATATGTCAAGAAATATGGAAATTGTGATAGTAATTTGATATGATAAGGAAGGTATTGTAATATTTGGTAATGATGAAGGCATAAAGAATATTGTCTTAAGAAAAGGACTTATTTGTGGAAAAGACATGAGATATGCAGATGTCTTGGTTATTCAAGGAATCAATCACATCATACTGAGTGTAAGTCAACTGTGTCACTTATGACATTCCATACTCCTTTAAAAAGAAATTATCTATCATTAGGGAAATATATGGTGAAGTTATTTTTTTAGGGAAAGAGTTTGAAGGTGAATCTTTACCTTCTACCTTAAGAAGAATATATGTTATCTTTTCAAAAGTAGAAGAAAATATTTTTTGGAATAAAATCCAGGGTTGTTCGAGAAAAATACCATTAGAATATCTGGTGAAATGTGATATTTCTCAAGACCTCACTTGGGTACACGTGATTGTACCCATACTTGTAATTTCTATCAATAAGTTTAAATAATTCAAAAGTCTAATAACGAAAAAGGTAGAAGGTCCTGAAAAGTGATTGATTTGGTGCATATTGTTGTATTAATTCCTATTTCATGTAGATATATTTATGGGATGAGATATTATTTTCTCTTCATTGATGAGTCTAAAATAATGAAATGGGTTTTAGTCATCACTCCCAAGTCTGGGGTGTTCAATTGGATGACAACTTATTGAAGGGAAGTTGACATTATGGTAGGAAACAAAATCCAGAACATCCGAATAGATAATAGATAGGAGTTAAAAAATTATCCAAGTGGAGGATTATATCATGAATCATTTGATAAGACACTATGTTTCAGTAGTTATAAATCCACAACAAAATAGAGTACTTAAGAAAATAAATCCAACTATGAAAAACATTGCCACAACAATGCTCCTTGTAAATGAATATCCAAAAATGTTTTCAAAGGAAATAGTAATGAAATAAATCTACATATCAAATATAGTGTTATTATTTCAAAATGAAACAATACTCAATATGAGATATGCTATGGAAGGAATCCAATGTTGAAGTAAGTTTTGAGTCTTAAGAAGTAAGTGTTTCATTATACACAAAGAGAAACATAGGATGATTGAATATCATGGAGAAGGTAGGATATTTATTTGGAACTAAATATAAAAATCATATATATGTTTCACTAAGTATCTAGGAATGGTTGCTGAAAAAAATTATGTAACTAAAGTAGAGAATGAGCAGAATATTCAGCACATACATGATCAGTCTCAACACTATAGTGACGAAGATATAAGTTGCTTCAGTGAATTTCCATTTCCAAAGGGTGGTGCAGAAGATGATTTAGATAATGAAAAAGATGAATATAAACTAGTATCTACATAAAGACTGAAGAGAACAGAAAAAATTGATATACATAACATAGTCGATGATCAGAAAATTCATGTGCTGGAAATGAGGATGAAGACTCTATAGAAAGAATCATTCTTATCATAGGTGGAGCCTAATCATTTGGAGGTAGAAATTAGAAATGACAGTTGGGTTCAATCTAAAAATGATGGAATTGAAAGAATTGAGAAGAATAATATATGGGATATTGTTTTGAGGGTAACAGAAAATAATTTTATTATGGTAAATCGATCCTTTGTCACAAGATGAATGAATTTAGTACATTGATTCAAAATAAAGAATAACTAGTTTGCAATGGGTACTACTAGATAGAGTGTATTGTTTTTTATGAATAATTTTCACCCATTTCAAGTCAATAATTAATCAGATTATTCTTTTCCATATGAGTGATAATATTCAGTGTGTTTTAGATGGATGTCAAGTCTTCATTTCCGAATGGGGTTTTGGAATAGTCATTTTTTATTGTTCTGCTAGATTGTTTTCTCATTTATGAAAATGATAAAAGATTTTTTCCACTAAGAAAATCAATATAAGGGTTGAATCAAGAACCAAGATCATGGTATTTAAGGATCAATCATTTTCCCAAGAATATTTTTTTTAGTGTGGTGGAGTTTATTTCAATCTATATGTCAACAATGAAAATAACCAGTGGATAATAGTGCTTCTATATGTCGATGACATAATATTTGCTGGATAAAAATAATCATTCCTTAATTTGTTATTGTGATTCATGAATATTGAATTAAAAATTTCAACTATTGGTGAAATGATATTTTTCCACTGTTTATGGGTTCCACATGGGAATATTAGACCATTATTTTATCAATATATATATGCCAAGATGGTTTTGAGAATAATTGGAAATGATGATTCCAATGATATGATGACTGTAGGGCTTACACAAATATAACTATCATGAGATGATTAATAAAAAATAGTTAATGTCGAATAATACTATCAAGTCATCAGTATTCTATATAAATTGATACTGACTATAGCAAATATTTTTTCCTCTTTCCAAGTAGCAAGGTATCGAAGAAATCCCAAATAAATCCACCTACATTCAGTAGAAGGAATAATTTTTCATATTAAGGAGATAGTGGATTTCTATTTGTTATACAATGAAAACCCATAAAAATAGTTCTTGGTCTTTATATATGTAGATTTGGCTGATTCTGAAGATCATAATAAATAAAATCTTGGTGGTGAATTCAATCTTGAAATATTTGGTATTTTTTTGGATATGAAAGAATCAAGATTTCATTATCTTGAACACTATATAAGATGAATATATTGCGGATACTCAAGAATATAAACAATTATTATGGATGGAGATGCTACATTATGAAATAGAATTTGATGTTAAGTCTTCAATCAGAATCCATTGATATAATTCAAGTGTTATAAATCTAAAAAAACTATAGTCCATAATTGAAAGACATATCATATTGAAATAAACTATAATTTTATTAAGGATAAGGTGGAACAAGGGATTATGATGTTTTATTATGTTCCTATATAACAACATGTTTTATACATTCTAAAATATACAAGCTTAGAGTATCACTAGAACGTCATCAAATAGTTATTAGTGTTCAGTTTACCCTCCACACTTGAAAATCGATTTACATGGGACTCCCTCTACCTAAAGTATGATATTTAATCCCATAATGTGTTTATCTATATTCTTTAACCAATTTTATACCACCACAAATTTTCCATTGGGTTTTTTGAAAAAGGTCAGGAAATTGTGGCATTAAAATAGTGAAAATGTATTAATCATGATTGGGGGGGAAACTAATAGGGGGAGCTATAAAGTAGGGAGTTTTATATCTGATGTTTCTCAAGATGAACAATCCAAGAATATATATCATGATAGGTGAGGATTTTTATTAATTTATTTGAGTGGATTTGGAATACATTATTCAATTGATGAACCTTATGTAACATTCAATATTTATACAGAGGTAAATACCATTCATTTTATTGTTTAAATTCCTTTGAACGCCCCGAAATGTGATTCTTAAGACGTTACAAGATCTATCGGGTGAAATCAGCTAACGTTTGGAGCCCAGATCCCTAGGGTGGGAAGAGGTAAACTTGGATACACACTAACAGAAAACCATTCATCCTATCCCACATGGTTTCCCAAAAATGTGTGGTTTCAAACAATGGGGTGAAGAGGGCCGCATGGTTTTTCTACTACCATGTGTCCCATGTTGTATGTTTGTGTGATGTTTCTTGTTTCTGGGGTAGTTTAGCTTTGCACAAGCTATGCATGGTGAATTAAACCATGTTCCTAACAATGCAGAGGAACCCTTTAAAGAAGAACTGGTCACATTGTTAGAAAACATCTTAGACAACCTTGTGGTAAAACCATACACCCCTCTTATTAGGGTGAAATACCCATTTTCCATTAATGATGTTGTAAGCTATTTTTTCATCCCCCATTTCAGCAATGGAATTTCCTACCTCCCCCATGCATGGAGCCCCATATTCTACTCCTCCAAATGGTATGATCCATATCCATCATCCATCACTCAAATCTATCACTGTCAAAAGATTTGGATCCATCTCGGTAATCCCCATTTTTCACTCAAATCTTTTTCAAGGTTCCTCTTCTATCTTTTGTGCTATTTTGGATCACTAGATTTTCCCTTATATTCTGGGTGTTGGAAAAATCCAATGATTTATTCAATAATAGGTTGAATAAAGGATTAAAAATGGATAAGTGGAGAACTAACTCATGAAGGTAAGTGTTGTAGATTTTTTCCTCTCATTTCATTTCTTTTTTAAATAATGTGTTATTGTTCCACACAACAGATCCTTCTGGCGACACGTCCAATATTTTTTATTAAATTATTTTAATTGTTTCTATATGTAATAGGTGACCCTAAATTACAGAAAAATCCATAAATGGTGTGTTCCCCTTGTCCTTGGTCATCCCCTTGGAAGTGTCTGTTCTTTATGGAATACTTTCTCATTGTTTAATTTGTTAGGAACTATGTGAATTTCTCCTTAGTAAATGAATATAATCTATAGTTGAATTATGATGAAACGGTTAGTCTTTGAGTTATGACCCTAGTATTTAACTTATATATTAATACCTCATGGATAATTCCATAGGCTATGTGCCTTATTATTTCAATTTATTACATGATATGTACTTTATTCCTTCAACTCATTACTTATTCCATAATTGGGTGGTTTTATTTGAATACCATGCTTGGTCAATATTTAAATATTTAGAAATTGAATATAAATTAATTAAATATGATTTTAAATATTCTAGTCTTTATTCCATATTCGACATTCCATGCCTTGATCACATTATAAGACCAGAGCCCTTACCATATAAATGGTTCCATTCTAGTTTGGATTTAATTTCATAGTTTGGTAAATTAGTGAGAAAGGGATATTCAAATGTTTCATCAATTGAATGTGATTTTATAAATGTTATTCCTTGTGATATGTTATTTGTTTGCATGGCTCACTTGATATGGGACATAAGGGAGCATGGGCCCCGATTTTAGGATTCCATGGAATGAACCACCATGATCGGTTGGATCCACATCATGTGCTTGGGGAAATACTTTGTATTTCTAGATACTAGATCACTGGGTGGTATACCTACACTCACAAGTGACACCATTTACCTAGTAGAGATATAGAGTATGGGATTATGGTAATCATTTCTAGGCCATGACCTGGGTGATACCTAGTCACCTAAGTGATATACTTAATAAAGACATAGAGTAGCTATGTATTGAGTGATACAACAAATTCCTATATGGTTTTCCTGGGATGGACTCAGTGGAAATTTTTATATTTTTTTCTAATTGAAACCCCTGGGAGGTTGTATATATTATCTTGGATGGGATCAGTACTCCACTATTGGATTAAGAAGATATTTCAATTTCATGATTTTTGTGTGATGCATCATTTATGATTATTATGGTATGTTTTTGGTAACATAAAAGTATTACCACTATTTCGAAGCACAATATTGGGGTTAGCATATATTACATTCCTAGTTTACAATGTCCATTGTATACATACTATGACTTTCATAGGTACCTCTTTTCAGAAATCATGTTCGTACAAAATTAGGTGTTATTAGATGGTTTTTCTTTAAGGGACCTGTACTAAGGTGATTTTATTATTTTTATATTTCCTTGAATTACAAGTGGGGAATGTTTTAATTTATTTATTGCATGAAATAGATAGTTCTGGACACCATGGGTGCCGATCTACTGAGATTTGTATCTCACAAACGTCATGGGCCACCCTTAGAACCCAAGAAAATTTCATTATGTTAGGAGAGGACAAAGGGAAAAGTGAAGCTTCTCATGCTTGATTGATTTATAGTATTAGTACTGTGGAGTGGGTAAAGGACCGAGCCTATTCCCAAGATGCTTGTATTTTAATTTTTTTCCTTTCAATATTTTTCCATCATGTTGTATAATCTTCCATCGTCATCTCCTCATAAACATTTTTTATATTCACATTACCTCATGACCATCATTTTATATCTATTATAGATATTCCATTTCAATCATTTTTTTATTTCAGTTTCATAGTTTACTTCCATACATACACATCTTTCTGTCATTTCTAATGATTCACCTATTTTTTCTAATATTTATTGTTGTGAATACTCTAATATATGAGAGAATAGTCTCCCCTAGGACACACCCTAGTCCCTCACCGAGCCTCTTGAATTCAAGGAGTTGCACTTGATGTCTTGAAGCCCACTGTCTTTGGGAATAGTTTAGTGGAATTGTGGGAAAGATAATATAAAGTGGTATTATATATTATTTTTCTCTTCCTTAAAAATTGGGTATTAGAGATGAGACTAAAAAATTGTAATTTGGGAATTACCCTTTGCTTGGATGTAGCTAACCCATGTATTGGAGAATCCAACATTTCCTTGGATGGAAAATTGCAGTGACAAGTTATGACATATACCACTTCACTATGGGGTGGTTCACTTATTTATAATGTCATTATATATGGATTACTTAGTTGGTGATTCATATTATTCCATCCCAATTAAATAAGGGCACTGACAACATGCATCATACTAGGCACTATAGGATTAAAATGTCATGAATTAGTCTAAGCCATATCTATATTCTATTTTTATTTCATGTTTTTCATGTGATTGTTAATGTGACTTATAGTGAATTATTTGTTAGATTTATAGACATTTGACAATTCAACTTGGTGGAATGTGTTATATTTTTTATAAAGTGAAGGTCCAATTTCAATATATAAGGTGTATGGGCCCTTATAAGTATGAATTCTGATCCACAGAATTTAAATTTATAATAGATAATTAAACTATTAAATGAATTAATGTGTGAACCACATTTAAAATGAAATGGACCGTATACATGGGAATTTTGAGGCCTAGAAATGTGACATACCATTGAAATGGGTATGAGGATATAATTCTTGTGCCTTAGTGACTCTTATCTATTTCCTTGTCATCTATGTGTATCTCTAGGTGTAGGTTGTCAGTTATTTTGTGTTTTAGGGATGCCTTGCACCTTTCATTCTTTATCATTTTCCTAATCTATTTTTCTTATCTGTCGTAAATCATATTTGAGAATAGAAGATTAAAATTATAGAGTTATTCCATTGTCTCCTCATGATGTAGGCTGAGAGAGTGGATATGATCACACTTTGGTGGTGGTGGGACCTAATCCACCTAATATACCTCCTCCAGTTCCACCTAGGGAGCCTCCTATTGATCTTCCACTGGCCACTGATTATTAGTTATATTAAAACATCTTCAGGTTTATGTAGTATATTCAGGGTACTGGTTGACCTTCTTTTGGTGTGCCAAAGAATAATCATGACTTTTATTAATAGCATCATCCCATTTTCACGGGTTATGGTAGACCTCATGATACAAAATTTTGGTTAGAGGGTATATTATCTATATTCTACCACCTTAAGACGCCTCCATATATGATTGTCAATATTTCTACCAACATGTTACATGAATCCTCAATGTGTTGGTGGGAGATCATCTCTCAATTTGATCTTCACTATGTTATGGGTTTTCCAAACTCCCATACATACTTCTTTGATAACTTATTTCTACAAAAATTGAGTGTTGATCACACCAAAGAGTTCATGCATCTTCATTGGGGCTCTATGATTCTGCAACCATATTCTAATCACATCACTGAGCTTCAAAATATTTCACCATATCTGACCAGTGATGATTTAAAGACTATGGGGTGATTTGAGGATGATAATTGTTTTGTTTTCAGCTCGAAGGATAATTGATGTGGCTCTATTTTTACATAGATATTCCACATCTTTTTATTTAATTTTTAATGATTTAATTAATTATTTAACCACTTTATAATAAATAATTGTCCTTTTGTTTTTTATAATTAATTATGTTAATTAATCAATTTTTATAATTAATTATGTACATTTAGTCTTTAAAATAATAATTTTATTCTTAATTTACTTTTCTATTTTAATTATTTCTTAATTATTTTCGTGAATTAAAATCTACTTGACTTTTTAGTAAATTAACATTTTTATAAACAACTATCTAGTCATTGTACTACTATTTAGACTTTATTTTAATTTTATATTATTTAATATGGATTTATTAAAATATTTTATCTTTATTTATTAATATGTTTTGTAATCCTGTTAATTACTAATGTTAAGAATTTTAGTTCAAACTAAATAAAAAAATTATCATTAAATTTTATGTATTCAAATAGTTTTTTAATTCATTAATTAAATGTTTAAGACACTACATATTTATTCTTATGTATGAAATTTTCTTATTCAATCACTAATATTTTTTTAGTCTACCAGTGAGGTAGACAAGAGCTATCAAAAACCTATCGGGTTGCTGTTGCTAACCTTTTCACTCACTGCCTACCGAGTAATTAATTTATATAGTAATATGAATATAAGTTTTATATCATTTTAGTTTGTCAATTATCCAGTTCTTAATATTAGTGTTATCTAATTATTAATTTTAGTTGTGGCTATAATGTTTTATGTTTAAATAAAATTATTTTTTTAATTGATGGTATTTATCATTATGATAATTAATATTTTTATTTAGATTACTTATGTTTTAATTTTATGTTCAACTTTTGCATTTTTATTTTATGAAGGTCACCATTAGTTATTTATTTTATTTCTAATAGTGGCCCTTTTATTAATGGGAAACAGTGACCATTAAGTCTACCAGTGACCTTTTGTAATCCAAGACCCTTCTATTTGATCTTCACCGTTAAACTATTTCCACCCGAAACCCTTTTATTTATTTTCTATCTGTCACATAAAGACTACCAGTAACCATAATGTTTAGTGTATCGATAACCTCTTTTTTCAATGGTGACCTTATCTACCAGTAACCTTAATGTATAGTGTATCAGAACCTCTTTTTTTTTATTTTCAACGGTGACCTTATGTTCCAGTATCCTTAGTTTCTTATGCTACTGTGAGATTTATTTTTACACCAATGGTAACCTAATTTATTTTAGCCACCAGTGGCCCTTTGATTTTATAACTAATGGTGACACCCCCTGCCGCTGCTCCTCTGTCTTTTAAATACTAGTGACCTTCATTTTAATTCTTTTGGTGACCCTATAATTTAATTTAATGATGACCTATTTTTTCTTTTAGGTATCGGTGACCCTCAATCCCATGCTTAATCCCTTTACACCACCGTTGCTATTACAACTTCTTAATTATGCAAATTTGAACCCCAAAACAATTCTATCCCACTGTTTGAAGGAGAAATCTAAGTTGTTGTTCCCCTCGTGATGATGCACCATGTGAAGAGGAGTCGTCCAACTGTTGGCATTTGGGAGGAAGTAGTGCCTACTCTAGATGGATCCTACGTCGTTGATGATCTGACCCACTACAGGTCGAAGCCATGTGGAGGAGGGTTGTGCCTCCAGCTTAATCAAGTTTATGTGTCACACTACGGTAGAAGCCAAGAACTTCTTGAGGAGTCTACAGTTGGGCCATAGTCATTGCACCACATCTCTTTTGTCAAGCTGTCACTTTGGATTTTGTGCGACCAACTGTTGCAGAGATTTATTGTTTCTTGTTGATGAAATCTGAATCCTCTTAGAATCATAATGTTACAAAAATTAGAGGAGGATGATGACCTGGACTATTTGTCTTTATCACATCGCTTGGAGGAGCACGTCTCCATGGGTCCAATGAAGAGAAATCCATTGTTGCAGCAAAGAAGAAGACTCAATGCCCTCTGTTTCACCTCGAAGATGATACCTCCATTGTTTTGAGGCCACTACTGGAAGATGAAACATTTCTGATCAATTTGAAGCCAAAGAACATTCCTGTCGCTGACCAGAGGGAGGCAGAGCCGTGGGGTTTGGGGAAGAATATCGAAGAAAAGAGAAAAAAAGATAACTTAATAAGAATAAAAAAATAAATTTATAATAACATACAATAAATAATTAAAATAATAATAACAAAAAATTTATAACTTTATAAATAAATAACTAAAAATAACTCATAAGTAAATAAAAACAATAATAAAACTAAATAACTAAAAAATATATATAAAACTAAAATATTAATGAAAAAATTATAAATAAATCTAATATAAATAAATTTAATACTTTATTAAATATAGTAAATTATAAATTTACTCCCTTATGAATAAAATAATTATAAAATATAATAACTATATATAATTTTATAAATTGTAATAATTAACTTTCAAAAAATAAAAATAAAAACAAACTAAACATTAATAGTCTAACTTAAACTAATAAATCACCTTCATAGATTAATTATATAAATAATAACTTTTAACAACATAAATAAAAATATTTTAATTTTCAAATACAATAAAAACTAATGGTTATTAATTTATATTTATTAACATCTAATCATTCTTTAATAAATCATTTATTTATTAATAAAATTTAACATTTAATCACTGATTCAGTCATTTAATTTTCTGTTCAAGCATTTTAGATTCACACAAGAGCTGAAAATACGTCCAGGTGCATAGAACTAACTAATTTGGAGTTTTTTACAAAGGAAAAACTAGCACGACATACCAGTCACGAAAAATGCACGTGTACGGTGCAACATTGAAAGATGAACTCAAGTTATTGAACTGAGAGGAAACATGGAGAATTTGAAAATATGATACTAAACCAGAGCAAGCAACAGATTGATGGGGGAGCATTCACGGGGAGAGACTCATTCATTTGACACCTTGAAGGAACCAGTTCTGTGCAGAGGTAGTGTAAATGGCGACTCTGGAACCACTTCCTAGAACTGGAGGAGTGAACATCATTTAATGAGTTTATCTTCCTTCTTAATTATAGAATTAGGACTCAGTTTTAGTATGTTACAACATACTGTATTGATATAAAACATGTTTTCTACCCAAGTCTCTAGTTTAGGGATAAATTAAAGTTTCAGTGGTTACTTTTATATGTTCTTTTTCACTTCATCTTTAGATTAACTAGTATTGATCAAAATATCTCTACTGAATTCGTCCAATTGCCTTGTTACAGAAAATTTTAATTTCAATACTCTACAATCAATTGGTGAGAATAATTTTGAATACATTTTTTAAAAGATAATAAATTCTTAACACTACAGGACATACATTAGTTCATATTGTGGTCATTTTTCAAACTCTTCAAAGTCGATTTATTTTTTAGTGGTGAATTCTAGAATAGATTTACTACTGTGAATTATCTCTTGGGGAGGGAGGTGTGTCATACTCTATAAAGTGGTACTCTGCAACAACCTTTATGTTAATTAGAACACCTTTTAGAACTAGTAGAATGGAGATTTTTCCTCAGGCATTTTAATAGATTGTTCTCTTATCAACAATATATATCTCTATGTCACCTTATTATCTATTATCTATAGATTCAATTTATTTTGGATACATATATTTGAAATATTCTGTCACTGTACTTCTTACAAAAAATATTAAAAGTGAAAAATAGAAAATTCACTCCTCTGCTAACAACATTGGAGCTTCCAATGTTTTTTTAGAAGATTAATTGCAAAAATTACCTTCCTTGTGGGTTCGACCATGATTTACAAATGTACAGTAGTTGGTAGGATTATAAATTTAAAACTTTGAACAACTTCGATGAAAATATAGGTCATCTTTTTTGAACCATTTTTGGTGTAGGTCCATGCCATTACTCTAAAAAACTAAAAAACACATATATATAATTCGAAGAAAAATTGGAAAATTTGAAAATTGTAAAAAAAAATCCATTTCACTTCTTGATGAACTATTACTGTTTTTCTTTACAGTTGTGCTATTTGAATTGTTGATCTACTTTTTATAAGAACAATACACTATTTTGTTAGTCTATATCCACTAGAATTTAGAAATATACAAACATTTAACTTCTCTTAGAAGAAAGAAAAACAAAATTGAAATGGGAAACATAGAAAATAGAGTTCCTAATGACTACTTTAAAAGCCATACAGAAATCATAGAAGAAAATGAATGGTCTAGGATGAGAGAGTTTCGACTCCCTCAAGTTTCATGTAATCCATCATCTTTAGTTTAACTCCTAGAGCCATAAATTATGAACATAAACAGTCACAAATTTCACTACTACCTTCTTTTAATGGACTATCTAATGAGGAACCTTTAGCCTTCATTAGAGATTTCTACAATATTGTGCTGCAATTACCTATTCTAGGACTCATAGAAAATGAACATATATTCAGAGTCATTCCCTTTTTTCTTAAAGGGAATGATAAAAATTTGTCTCTAAGTCTAGATGAGAACATTTTTTAAAACGAGGATCAAGTGCATAACTCATTCATTATGAAATTGTATCCTCAAATACATAAATATGAACATAGAACAATGATAACTAGTTTCTATCAAGAAGATCGAGAGGCTTTATGTGAAGCTTGGGATAGATTTAGATATCATTATAGGTGGTGTCCTCATCACGAACTCCCATCAGACCGTCTCATGGATACGTTATATCAAGGTATTTCCTCCTCTTGACAGAATCTAGATGACAAAGCTGCTAAGGGTAATTACAATTACAAAACAGATGTAGAACTCAGAATTTTTTTTAATAATCTTTCACTGAATTCACAACATAAAAATTCAATAAGGAAAAGAGTCAATAAAATTGTTAATTCAAACACTGGTTCAATGAATGAAACTGAAAATATACTTCCTCAAATCACTAACCATATTCAATATTTAATGAATCAAAACCCAAAACAAACTATTAACCAACATGGATGTCAAAATACCAACCGATCATTAAGGGAATAGTGTGTCCAGTGTGGTATGTTTGAGCATACTAAAAACTTTTGTCAAAATTTTGATATGCCATCCCAACAACAAGAAAATTAAAACATTGTTAACTATTTTCCAAGAATGCCTCCTAAAGATCAGTTTTCAGACAATTTTAATCGAGGCTATAGGAACCACCCTAATAAATCAAGGAAAGATCAAGGCTTAATTAAAAAATACACTACCACAAATTAATATAATCAACAAAGAACAAATTTTAAGAATCAACAAAGGGGAGATTCTTCAAATATACAAGGAAACAATTATAGTCAATTATCTTATTTGATTTATCTTATTTTGAACAAAATCAACTCCCAAGAATAAAGATACATGACTTAGCTAACCAAACATCAAAATCAATATGAGTCTGATAAAATGCAAACTGATGTTAAAATGCAGAACATGGAAGCACAACTTGGTAAACATTTTTGAGATTTTTCATCTAGGGAAAAGGTATACTTCCATGTTCCACTGAGCTTAACCATAGAGAGAATCTTATGGGTGTAGTAACTAGAAGTGGGCTTAATACTCCATCTTTCATTGAAAAAATCCATGAAAATTCCCAAAATGAAAATCTGTTTCAGTCTGGAAATAAGAATTTGGTTTTTTCACAAGCTTGAAATACACAGAAAAGTAATGAAAATGATCCAAATTTGAATTTGTCACCTGAAACTCAAGATGAAACTTCAAATAAAAGTCAAAAGAATAAAATAAAAGAAAATGATGGGCACAAGATGAGGGATATTCTTACTATCCTTAAAAAAATTTCCCCACCCATCCCATTCCCTGAAAAATTGAATCCTCAAAGTAACACCAAGGCTGAACTTCTTCAGTGCCTTTGTCTTCTTTTCAAACATCAAGTGAAAATTCCATTCATTCAAGATTTATTTAAAATTTCATCTTACATGAAATCTTTGAAGAAAACTATTTCAAACAAAAAATACTCTGGAAGATTTTTCTACTTACAGGCTCACTAAAGAGTACAACACTGTACTCTTAAAGAAAATCCCAGCTAAACTGAAAGACCTAGGTAGTTTTTTCATACCTTACACACTAGTAGATTCTAATCAGCTGAAAAGATTGTGTGATTTAGGTTCTAGCATTAATATTCTCCCATACTAAATGATTCAACAGTTGAGTTTGGGTGATCTTCAACCCACACAGTCATAGTACAGTTAGCTGATAGATCATTTAATCATCTTGTAGGTAGGGTAGATGATTTTTCAGTTTGGGTTGGGAAGGTATTTTTACCTACATAATTTTTAGCCTTGGATATAGAGTGTGATCAAGAGGTGCCCATCATCTTGGGTATGACCTTC
This sequence comes from Viscum album, assembly GCA_963277665.1. Lineage (NCBI taxonomy): Eukaryota > Viridiplantae > Streptophyta > Magnoliopsida > Santalales > Viscaceae > Viscum > Viscum album. The sequence continues at coordinate 1,539,197,114 of OY728161.1, read as the reverse complement.
TTGGCCACAGAACGTGCTGTTATCGATGTCTCTAAGGATCAAGTTATTCTTAAAATTTGAGGACACACAAGAAGAGTTAAATGTGTTTAAAATTGTTAAAGGACCATTATTTTATGAAAACTGTTCAATGCTATTGTTTTTAGAAGATGAGAACTAAACTATAAATATTGAAAAATATGAAATCAATTAAATATTGAATAAAATAATTGTGAGCCTGAAAATTCGGTTGAATCTGTTTAATAGTTTGAAATTATTCTCTAACTTCAAATCTAAAAAATTTTCGAGAACTGGAAAACTATCAAGTTTTTGCTGTAGAAGCATCCTATATTTCTAAAAATATGTGATTTTTGAGTGAATTTTAGGGTGTTTCTTTTAACACCAACCTTGATGAACACTTTTCTGATAATGGATGATAACTAATAAGTTAACTTGATAATTATGCTTTGATAAATTTTTTGAATTCTGATATGGAAAATCTGGACAGTGTACTGCTCACATTGGACAGTAGCACTGTTACATTTGAATCTGAGAACGAAATTTAAAATTATTCATCTTTCAATACTCCCTACAAAAGGTATGTTGAAAATATTGGTCATCCCATGCCTAAGTGTCTTCTTTCTAGTGTAGAAAAACCCACACATGAACCGAAACCAATCACAGACCATCTCAAATATTCATTTTTGCGTGAGAACTCCACTATTTCTGTAATAATTGCTACTAAACTAAATGAAAATAAAGAGGAAATATTGTTATGTGTTTTTAAGAAGTTTAAATATGCCATAGGCTTTACAATAGCTAATATAAAATTTATTATTCCCTTATTTTATATGCATAGAATACCTATGGAGCCTGACCATAAGCCTAGGGTAGAGTGTCAAAGAAGATTGTATCCAATCATGAAAGATGTTGTGGGAGAGGAAGGGATTAAATTACTAGAAACTAAAATGATATATCCTATTTCTGATAGTTGTTGGGTCAGCCCTGTCTATGTTGTCCCCAAGAAGGGAGGTTTCACTATAGTTAAAAATGAAAAAATGAAGAAGTCCATGTTAGGAGAGCCCCAAAATGGAGAGTCTGTATAGATTATAGGAATCTTAATGCATCCACTTGGAAGGACCATTTTCCAATGCCCTTCTTGGATCAAATTCTTGGGAGGCTTTCTATAAATGAGTTTTTCATTTTTTTGGATGGGTATTCTAGTTACAACTAGATTCTGGTCGATCTAGAGGATCAGGAAAAGACCACTTTTACATTCCACTTAGGGATATTTTCCTACAGGCAGAATCCCTATGGGTTGTGTGGAGCCCTAGCCAATTTTTAATGGTGTATGATGGAAATATTTTAAAATATGATTGATGGAATTTTTGAGGATTTCATGAATTATTTTTCCATTGTGGGTAGTACTTTTGATACTTGTCTTGGAAATCATGGGTTAGTCTTGGATAGATGAATTGAAACCAACCTTTTTCTTAATTGGGATAAGTGTCAATTCATGGTTAAGAAGGTATATATCTTGCTCATAAGGTTTCAAAACATAAGTCTATATGTTGATACTGATAAGATTGATGTTATTCAAAAATTTCAAACTCTTTTAAATGTTAATGGTGTTAGAAGTTTCCTAGGGCATTCCAAATTCTACCAATGATTCATAAAATATTTTTCTAAAATAACTAATCCCTTGTGTTCCTTGCTGGTGAAGGATGAACCTTTCAATTTTGATGAAAACTATTTAAAATCATTTAATATTATTAAAGAGAAACTCTCAAAATCACCCATTATTAGTAAACCATATTGGAAACTACCTTTTGAACTTAGGTGTGATGTTAGTGACATGGCTATAGGTGTTGTCCTTGGATAGGGAAAAGATAAGAAACTGCATGTGGTGTACTATTCTAGTAGACTTCTAGATGAAGCCCAAAATAAATATACCACCCCTGAAAAAGAATTTATAGCTTTTGTTTTTTGCTCTAGAAAATTTTAGACCATATTTTTTAGGATTAAATTCATCTTTTTTGTAATACCCCAAGCTTCCATGGTACAATTCTCTTTGAATAATACAGTAGCGTGTGTTGTACGCAACTTCGAGATTCTAACACACCACAACCAATCAAACTAGCCATTATGAATAGTAATACCCACTTTTTGAAATTTTAGAAATTTTATCTCTCAAAATGGACTTCATTTTTGGATTTGGAATATAGAATTTAGCTTAGGGTGAAATTTTGGTACTTTTCGGATAACTTGTATATTTTGATCAATAGTGAAAATTAATAAATTTTAAATAAAAACAACTTTTTTAATCAAAATAATTAAATGTGATAAATTATGAATTTGAGTGATTTTAAAGCATATTTACAACATATTTTTACCATTTAATAAAATGTTTGTCATTGGAAATAATTTCACAAATAAACCGGACATAAACAATTGTCAATCTTTTGATAGTTATAATCTCTTAAAAACACGTTTTTTGTTTTAAAAACGGGAATTAATTTTAAATTAATTTCTGCCACTTCTGTGTTTTGAATTTGGAAAAATTGTTTCCATATTTGGAATCAGGATGTACAAATTTTTTAAATAGGTGACTTATATTTTTAGACATTTTGAATAATTACTTCGTTAAATATTTAATTCACCATGGTTAAAGGGTAAATCTATTGAATAAGGGTAAAAAAATTATATAATAATAATAAATTACCCTAAAACGTATCCTAACATTATTTTTTGTTACATGTCCAACCATGGGCATCTTTGGGTCGATATTGGGACCCCATGGATCCACTTGTAAGTGATAAGGACACTTTATATTAATTAAGTTAAAATAAATACAAAAATGACATAAGCATATATCTTTTAGCAAAACACTTTTAACATAGTGTTATATATGTTGGATTTTAGACTATAAATATTCATTAGAAATATAAAAATATTTCCTAAAAAATGGAAATTTATTTATAATTTTTAGACATTTAATAATTAATATTATTTTTGACACAATAATGATGCAGTATTTTCCTCATTAATGAAAGAATCAAATAATTGGTATTATAAATGTTAAAATAAATATAATTTGAAAGTTTTTATAACATCCATGAATTTTATTTGTTAATATGACATTATATGATTTCTTAAATGAATTTGGTTCTAATAATAAATTTGTAAATACTTTAACAAAAATAAATTATTGAATATTGTCAAAATTGACATAAATGAGTTTTTAAATAAAATATTATATTATTAATTGTTATTCTCTTCCTAATAATCTAAGGTTCAGCAAAAAGACTTATATCATGATAGGTGTATCATTAACGGTTCACTTGGGGGTCGTTTGGATATATATAGTATGTTTATTAACTATATAATATAAAAATAAAAAGTGACATGGTAAATGTCAAACAAATTAACTAAGAGTTAAAACTAAAAGATAAGGTTAATATAATGACCAAAACCTGTATAAATTCTATTGATTGAAATTATTTCGACCCCTCCCCACCTTAGACTTTGAATAAAACACTTTGGATCCATTAGAAACCGAATATGAATTTATTATAAAATAATAAAGGTACCCCTCACCCCTCTTGTAAAAGGGAACTCCCCCTTCTCACTAATTAACACATTCAAAGTCTTCTGGATCTGAAAACCCCTGCCCAAATAATCTATAATCTTCCCTCACTTAATCCTAGAGGCATTAGTTTGATCATAAAGCCAACCTGTGGATCCCTTTTGATCAAATCCAAAGGAAGAACCCGAAGAAGAGGTAATGTTTTCACCACATTCTTCCAAGATCCTTTCTTCTTCCACTTCTTTTTATTTGTTATTCCAATTATAAAATAATAACCCTAGTATCTTATATATACTATGATGTTATTATAAATATGGTACAACCATATTCAGTAGTCTATCCATCCTTTGAATGCCATGCCACCATACGTGCGTACGTACATCTTACCGTCTCCACGTCAGGGTGTAATTGTTATTCAAAACATTATTATTTGGATGGGTATAAAAATGATGTGTAATTCATGTATATAATAAATTTAACATGATAATGATTCTCTATATATGTTATACCATCCAATTATATATTATTTTAATTATATTTTCGCTCGTGTGTACGTATGGACTACCGTCTCCGTGAACGCGATGAGATTCATTCCCCATTGTATCCATTCGAGTCTAATTCTCAGTTAATGATTAAAAATAATGTTTAAGGACTTGGTATGATTCTAGATATGAATATGATACAACATATCCATAACAAACATGGCTCATGTAAAACATATAAGTTAACACCCGAAACGACGATAATACTAAGATATTATTAACAAAGAAATGTTATAAGATCATATATGATATCATATTAATGTATATGATTCATGTATAATTTCATAAAAATTATTTCACCATTATACTGGAGGTTAACCTACTCTCAACCAAGGAAAAGTACAAGGTAAGGGTTATTTCACAATCTCATCATTATCCGAGGTTGTTTATACATAATTATCTACTGGGACCTCTTTGTCATCGAAATCCATGTTTCTTAAAAATGTATTCAAATAATTTTTACTATTTTTCAGACTATGTGTTAAAGTAATTTCTACCCTTTTTTAATTTTTATAAGAATTTTATAGAGGAATCTTTCTGTCATTTTCCAAACAAGATCATTTTTCCTTTTCGAAAGAATTAAGGTAAGAATGTCTTTTTTAACTTATACAGTGGATGAGGCTCTTTTCTACCATTATAAAATCGTTGAAGCTTCCCTTACAAGATTATACAAATATTTTCAAAGTATGTGTTTTATTTTATAATTATGTGACTTTTAAATGATTTCAAAAAAAGATATATATTTCACTAAAATAGTTTTGATTTCATCTATGTCAACATCCTTTGATTGATTTTAAGCTTATTTGAAGTTTATTTATTATGATACAAATCTTCCATATTGTATTGAAGGTTTTGTGATATGTTTGACTGTGGATGTGTTATTTTTATACCATTCATGGTTTATGGAGAAAGTATTGACATTTCATATGCTTGTTTTAATACAAATTTTTATGTTATGTTTAAACCTATTCATATGAGGAATGCATTGGACATAATATGTGATGGGTGGAGCCCACTATATCTCCTCGATAAATCGGTAGGTCTCATGAGACAAACTAGTGTCCTGGCACGAGGCCTTGACTATGTGGTTATGATATACTGGAATTATGCATTCCACCATTATTAAAGTTGTTATCGATATTGCATGTGATTATTCGACTAGTATAATATCCATGTGAATAAGTAAATGACATTATTTTATTTTATTTTTTCCATATTATTCTGAAGTTAATGTTTAAAAGGCTTTTGTTTTAGTTATACATTACCTTAAATTTTTATGATTATTTATGAATGTTTCCGCTATATTTTTATACTTACATGGAATTTCAGCTCACCCCTTTCTATGTTTTATTTTTCTGAGGATGTGAAGTAGTATTTTATGAATAAACTGTAGGGATAGTATAAGGGAATATGAGTGTGGAGACAATATGTTGTTGTAGTATTCACTTTATGATGTAATGAAAACTTTATTAATGTATCTAGTGTTTCGAAGACTACTAAACAAATTGTTCTTCTGAGACTTGATCTTTTGTGATCATGCCAATGATATGTAATAATGAACCGACTCTGGGTAACTGGGTTCGGGGCATTATAGTTGGTATCAGAGAAAGTTTAGTACAAATATTAGAAGCTAGATTTAGATAAACTTTGATTAGAGCACCTAGATATAAGATGGAATTTGAGGATTAGTATAGAAGAACTTCCTAAAATTTTGTTATTGTAGAAATTTTGTGAGTTTTCAGAATAATACATCCCTTTCTGGATACGAGCAGGTATAGGTGGATCTGGCATAGATGTACCTTGGGATAAAACTTGAAAACACCTCTTTGAGCTAGACTTGAACGGGAACTGGTGCACGACAATGTGTCTTACAGCACTCTTGGTTAGGACAATCCCGGGGGATATGCTTAGGATAAATCTCATTTTATTTTTAAACCATTATGAAGGGTTTATGAGTATATACTTCCTCAATGAATTTTTTTTATGATTATGGATTATATCCAAAATTAGTTAAATTTATGTTAAGTTTTTTACAGGTATGGAATTATGTATTTTGATTCATAAACTGATCTAGTTTATGCCATTGTTTAGAAATGGAGCCTAGTGGAAGAAATGGAAACTGTATCAATGAACGCACTCCATGTAGGGATTTACCTCCTAGTCAAGATAATTATATTGGAGCTGGTGATGCAACTGGTGATGATCAGCTAATCACCATTCCAGGACAACTCACTCAGGTTATGAATAATAACCTTACCCGTATGGAGCACCCTGATCCACAACATGGAGGATCAATGTTAGATCTCTTCATGAGGCAGCAACCACCAAAATTCAATGGGAGAACAAATCCATTAGAAGATGAGCAATGGATAATTTCCCTAGAAAAAATATTTCACTCTTTGGGGAGTAATGAAAGGGAAAAAGTTTTCATGGCAGTTTATCACCTCACTCGAGATGCTGATCAATGGTGGTCATTGATTCAAAACAAAAAGGAATATGATGAAGTATAAAATATGGAATGGAGGGAGTTAAAAGATCTTTTCATAGAAAAATACATTTCTCGTGACCATCGAGCAGATATGGAAAATCAATTTCTGAGTCTGAGGGAAAAGGAGGATGAGAATGTCGCAAAGTATGACACTAACTTTACAAGGATAGCAAGGTCTGCTGGAGATTATATATAAAACCCAAGAATTAAGATTGATAATTTATTTGATGGGTTAACACCATTTCATCATCGAGTATTAGTGTCACAATCCTTCTCATCGTACGAAGATATTTTCTAATGTGCTATTAAGACAGGAAAAGAATACTCTATGTCTTATGACTTTAAAGAAAAGAAAAAGAAGAAGAGATATTTTGATCACTCTAGGAATGGAAATAGGGGAAGAAAGGAAAATTTGAATATCTATCCTGCTGTAAATGTGGGAAGAAACACCCTGGTACTTGCTTTAAGGGAATAAGAGTCTGTTACAAGTTTGGTGAAAAAGGCCACCAAGCTTGTGATTTCAAGGGGAAAAAAGAAGCTACTGATGTTCAATGCTACAACTGCAGAGATAAGGGACATTATAAATATTAATGTCCTAAGAGTTAGGGGAACATACCTTATAAAAGGCCAAGGGATCAAGTCCAATCTTATGATATCACTACTGCTGAGGTAGAATCTCCAAAAGATGTGGTAGCAGGTAATTTAATGGTTTCCTTGTAACAACCCGAGATTTTAAAAATTTTTTTTTTTTTAATTTCATGTCTTGTGTTGTACGCTACACCAAAAGGATCTTTCACAACACGCATACTTGACTTGCCTTACATTACACGAAATCTTGACCTTCCTCGATAGCGTGTGTAGTACGCAGTACCGAGTTTCAATAAACAATGATATGCTATTAAAATATTATTAAAACATGCCGTTATGAATAGTAATAACCACTTTTTGAAATTTTGTAAATTTTATTTTTCAAAATGGACTTCATTTTCGGATTTGGAATATCTAAATTAACTTAGGGTGAAATTTTGGTACTTTTCGGATAACTTTCATATTCTGATGAATAGTGAAAATAATTAAATTTTAATTAAAAACAACTTTTTTTAATCGAAATAATTAATAGTTATAAATTATTAATTTGAGTGGCTTTAAAGTATATTTAGAATATATTTTTATAATTTAATACAATTTTTTTCATTGGATTTAATTTCACATTTAAACCAGACATAAACAAGTGTCAATCTTTTGATAGTTATTATCTTTTAAAAACACACTATTTGTTTGGACGACGGGAATTAATTTTTAAATTAGTTAATTTAACAAATATGTATTGAATTTGGTTAAATAAACTTCATTTTTGAATTCATAATATGAAATATATCTTAGGCCTAATTTTTGGTATTTTTTCTGGAAACTTTCATTTTTTGATGAATAGTGAAACCACTATGTGGTAGTTAAAAAACTGAATTTTTCATAAAACATAATTTTACTATTTCTGTGAGTGGAATTTCGAAAATCCGAGAGACATGGTTAATATCAAGGACTAAAATGTGGTTAAATGAGATGAAAATAATTTTTGTTAAATAGTAACTTTTTACCTTTTTTTTCCACGGTTAAAAGTAAATAGGGTAATTAAGGGTACAAATGATATTATTATTACCCTAACACATGTCCTAATTATATTGGATAAGTTTAATTCGACCAAAAACATCCTTAAAAATAAAATATGACCATTTAGGCCTACTTGGATTAGATTAGGACATTTAATATTAATTTAATTAAAGAAGGGTTAAAATAGTTATAATCAATGTTTTATAAGTAAATCATTTTTAATATAGGGTTATACATAAGATAAATTTGACTATAAATATTAATTAGAAATATAAGAATATTTCTTACATAATGGTATTTTAATTGTAATTTTTAGACATTGAATAATTTAATTTATTTATGACACAATGATGATGCAGTAATTATCTTATTAATGAAATATTGACATAATTGATGTTATAAATACCCAAATAAATGTAATTTGAGACTTTTTATGAATTCCACTAATTTTCCAGCTTAATATGACATGTTATTATTGATTTAATTAACTTGGTTTGAACGAATCATTCTGTTCTGATTTTCACAAAAATCAACTATTAAATAGTTTCAAAATTGACATAAAATAGTTTTTAAAACAAATATTATATAATTAATTGTTATTTTATTCCTACAAATATAAGGTTCGGCCAAATGACTTATATAAAGTTATATATATTAATAATAAACAACTTGGGGTTTTTTTGTCTTGTTATAATAATTTTATTAACCTTATAGTGTAAGAACACAAGAAAACATGGTAAAAGTAAAATTATTTACCTTAATGTTAAATCTAAATGATAAGGTTAAAATAGTAACCTAAACTTGTCTAAATTATATTGGATGAGAGTATTTCGACCCATACCCACCTTATCTTCTAAATAAATCAATTTTTGAGCTATTTAAAACAGAATTTGGCTTTATAATAAAATAATATTTTTAGTTTTTCCAAAGGTGCCCCTCTCCTCCCTTATAAAAGGGAACCTCCTCCCTCTCATCCTCACACTACTTTGAGCCTTCAAGATAGGACAAACCCTGAAAAAATTATCTTCTAAACTTCCCTATAAACATCCTAGAGGTCCCAGTCTTATTCAGAGACCAATTTTAGTGCCCTAAAAGGAGGTCTCAAAGAGGTGCTTCAAAGAAGAGGTAATGTCTGTTACCGATTCTTTCAACTTTATTTCTTCTGCCACTTTTTCTTATTAGGTTGTTTCATTATTAAGTAATAACATAAGTATAACTAATATAATTATATGTTATTATAAGTATGAAACAACCCTATTTCACCATCTATCCATCCTACGGAAAATGAAATCACCGTGCGTGCGTACGTACGGAATACCGTATCCACGCCGTGGTGTAATCTATATTCCACCACCACCTTACTTGGATGGGTATAATGGTGTACATAATAACTATATATGATTATTGGAAATTGATATTTATTATGAAATAGTATTCATACACTCCAATACAATTCCATTATCATGAGAACGATATCATCGCTCGTGCGTACGTACAGACTACCGTCTCCACGATGCAATGAGATTCATTCTCCATGTTAGCCATTCATGAATGATTATAAAGTATATATAATAAGTAGTCATGAAATATATAAAATAATAATGATATGTATTTATGTATATATATATATATATATATGTCATCTAATTAATTCCATTCAACTCAATAAGGAAACGAAAACAGCGTTCATGCATACGTACGGCCTACCGTCTCCATGAATGGTGTATTTATTTCCATTTACAGATCTATTATATATATGTATATTCTGAATATATATTATATATAAATCATGTTTTATATTCTGGAATTATGTAATCATGATCTACGTAATCATATGAACAATTACAAGTCAAAACACGGAAGACAAATGAAATGATTTTACCCAAAACGCACTTTAACATGGAATTTACAAAAGAACAGGTAATATAAAGTCATAAATGAACCATATACAATATCATAACAGTGAGTATGATTCTGGAATAAGTCAATGAAATTATATAAATCATTATACAGGAGTTTCGGACACTTACGAAGCAAATCAGACCTAAGGTAAGGGAAATATCACAATCTCATTTTTATCTGAGATTGTTTATACTTTGGTATTTATTGGGGTGTATTTTATCATCCACATCCATGTTTCCTCAATATATAATATTATTTACATCCAACTACAATTTTTTAAATCCAATTTTACCCTTATGTGAGTTTTTAGTAAATGATATGAAAGTAATCTTTTGCTGTTTTTCGTACGTGGTACTTTTTGACTTTTCCGACAAAAGTACGAGAAGAATGTTTTTTTAACTTATACGGCATGAATGGATTTTTAAAACAATATTTCCACGAATCATCCTTTACAATATTTCAAGTTTATTTTTAATCAACTTCTTTTTGTTTAAAATTATATGACATGTTAAGAAAGGAAAATTGTTTTTGAAGTAGAAAAGATATTTTCCTCAAGAATGGATGTCAAGAGTTTTATAAAAATTATTTTCCATCTAAGATAATATAGGGTTCTGTTTCTATCCATATTGTTACATGGATTTGATTATGTTGTGATGGAAATATTTTTATCAATTCCTTTATCTTATATGAATTGTTTTATGATGTCACGATGTTTAAGATTCCCATTTTTATTACATGGGTTATGCAATGATGTATGATTTATGATTTTGTGGAACACATATGAATGGTATCATTATGAGATGGCTGATACCTATATCTCCCTCCAATGCATTGGGTAAATATTTTATATCTCATGAGATAGGCATGGCTGGAATGGCAGGTTAAACCGGTTCAGTGAAACAGGACTGAAACGAGGAGTGCACTCAGTTCAGAAATGGACGTTGTCCACTAAGATTGTCTTGGCAATGAGTCTTTACTAATAAGAAATGATTCTCTATGATTATGTGTGTATGACAAAAAGCTTCATGTTTTAAATTATTATTATTGTGATTACATTTCACTACTATGATTTATCCCATGTTATGAAATTATGATCTCTTTTGCAGGTTAAGATTTCAAAAAGTTATGATCTTAAAAATATGAGGTGAATGATATTTCTTTTGTTTACCCTTACTGAGCATTTGAGCTCACCGTTTTATGTTTTCATTTCACCAGGATATAAAGAAATGTTTTAGGTATGAAAAAAAGGGATGATATTTATGGGAGATGTTGAAGATCTTTCACCACGATTAGAAGATTATATTCTGAGTTTCCAAAGACACTAAACTATTACAGTCCTTGTGTGTGTGTTTTGGTAATGTACTAAGTATTTCGCAAAAGTAATGTAATTTCCATGTATGTCAAGCTTCGGGTCTCTACAGTTGGTATTAGAGGAAAGGATTCGTCAACCTTTGGAAACTAGGATGCGAAAACGTTAGTGATATCTCTAGAGATATTTCTAAGGTATGTCTAGGGATGTACCTAAGGATAAGTATACGTATAGGATATAGTCCTAGAACTACGGTAACGATCTTAGAATTTAACCTAATATTTTAGATATTGAGGGATCTCCCCCTTTACTATGTTGTTTTCCCTAGCATGTTTTTTTCCTCTCACACTATTCTTTTTGGGTTTTAGAAAATGGCTGGAAACATGAAGATTCATGATAATGGAGGATGTGACAGACAATGGAATGATATTCTTCATGAGAAACCAAATGAAACGGGATTTGGAAGTCCAAAAATCGTTATTATGCCTAATCATCAATCTCATAATTTGATCAATAATCTCAACTTTGGTACGTTTCCCGACTCAGATAAAAAGAGAAAGATGAAGTTTCATGATGATCATAGAGGAATGAAAGTTCAATTTCCCTCATGTAAATCATGTGGGAAGAGGCATCGGGGAGATTGTTTCAAAGGAACTGGAAGATGCTTTGGGTGTGGAAAAGAAGGACACAAATCCAGTAAGTGCAAAGGAAAAGGTTCAGTTAACACCATGGATGAGGATAATGGTATTGCTACAACATCAACAATGGTTAAATGTTTTAAATTTGGAATGTACGGGCATTATGCAATCCAATGCCCTAAAGGTAAGTCTCATGATGAGAATAAGTACAGTTGTATGGGTATTATTTATGTTGATGATGATGAAGATACTACATATGATATGTGAGATGAAAGAATTGTTGGATCTCGGTAAATGGTTTAAGAAGGTAGTGGTATGATTACATTTGTATCAAGTGTAATGTTGTATAAGTAATCTCATGGTACTATGGTATAAAGAGACATCTAAGGGTTGTTACACTATTGAATTTACTTGAGTTTTGAAAGTGTATGATTAATGGTACCAGTATCCATGAAAGGTTATTCAGATATTTTTTGTAATGTAGATGATATGTGCATAATGAAGGGATAAGAAAGAAAATTAAATGTTTGATAGTATTCATGAGCTCATGACTGATATAAGGAGAATGTTATATCATGGTTTGAGTATATAGAATTTTTGGATTTTGGTATGAGGAAAGAGTTAACTTTTGACAGCATTCATGTTTTCACTAAGGTTTAATGGGTATTCATTTTTCAATAGAATACATGATTAAGGTATTCATAGGATTGGAATGTTACCAACAAGATATATGGGGGATAAATGATGGTATTCACATTCTTGTTTGATGACATTTCATGTAATCGTTTTCTTTATACTATGAGATTGGACCGAAGTATTTTAGATTAGCCTAAAGATTGGAATCGATTATGTTGGACATAAGTTAGTATTCTTTAAGGATAGAACTATTTTTCCATATTATTGATGGGATGTTATAGTAATATAGCTTTAGAAAAAGGACAACCTGCAGGACGAGCAACAACCCATCGCGTCAGACAAGGCTGTGGGAATCGAACCCACAACCGAAGTGTGACTGGCCTTTATCGCCTACCACTAGCCTACAGGAAGTCCCTGTTTAGTAGAAACTTGTTTTATTATATTAAGAGGTATGATATATAAGTCCATTTTAGGAACCATATTTGATTAATCTCACTGTAGATGGACTTATGTATTTTTTGATAACTTTTCTAACCTTTTGTTTTAGACAGATGGAATGACACATCATTCTATCACATGATCTGCTAACACATCACAAATGAAAAATTCCACTTCACATCTTTAAGAGATGAAGTGGAAATTTTCCAAAGAACGACCCACGGTGAGACTGTACCAAAATCACGAAAGTATTTCTTCTAATTCCAATTTCATCAACTTTAGGTAAATGATCTTGAAAAAAAAAATGTTGTCCTAGTGCTCTTATATCTGATGAATCATATGGTACCTTAGATCATCACAAATTTATGGCCTTTTGATTTCTGGCTTTTCCATAGCCATGTTCTCTACCACTCTCCATCAGAACATAGTGGTTAGATTTCTCTTTCATATCCATATTTTCACCTTTGTGGAAACCCAGTGATTAGTTTATTTGGGTAACCGTTACATTTCATACTTTTTTTCTTAAAGATTGGTTTTGGTATTCCTTTTTACGATGTGGGTTTCTATTAAAGAAACTTTCTTGTAGTAAACCATTTATAACCCTGACAAATTTCGGGGGCGAAATTTATTTTAAGGGGGTAGAATGTAACACCCTGAGATTTTATAAAAAATATTCTTTTTAATTTTCATGTCTTGTGTTGTATGCTACACCAAAAAGAGATTGCACAACACACATCCTTTTCTTGCCTTGCATTACACGCAATCGTGACATTCCTGGATAGCGTGTGTAGTACGCAATACCGAGTTTCACTAAACAATGATATTCTATTAAAATATTATTAAAACTAGCCGTTATGAATAGTAATAACCACTTTTTGAAATTTTGTAAATTTTATTTTTCAAAATTTACTTCATTTTTGGATTCGGATTATCTAAATTAACTTAGGGTGAAATTTTGGAACTTTTCGGATAACTTTCATATTCTGATGAATAGTGAAAATTATTAAATTTTAATTAAAAACAACTTTTTTTAATCGAAATAATTAATTGTGATAAATTATTAATTTGAGTGGTTTTAAAGTATATTTAGAATATATTTTTACAATTTAATACAATTTTGTTCATTAGATGTAATTTTACATTTAAACCAGACATAAACAAGTGTCAATCTTTTGATAGTTACTATCTTTTAAAAACACGCTATTTGTTTGGACGACGGTAAATAATTTATAAATTAGATAATGTAACTGATATGTATTGAATTTGGTAAAATAAACATCATTTTTGAATTCATAATATCAAATATAGATTAGGCCTAATTTTTGGTATTTTTCTGGAAACATTCATTTTTTGATAAATAGTGAAACCACTAAGTGGTAGTTAAAAACTGAATTTTTCATAATACTTAATTTTACAGCTTCTGTGAGTGGAATTTTGAAAATCCTAGAGACACGGTTAATATCAAGGACTAAAATGTGGTTCAATGAGATGAAAATAATTTTTGGTGAATAGTAAATTTTTACCTTTTTTACCACGGTTAAAAGTAAATAGGGTAATTAAGGGTAAAAATGATTTTATTATTAACCTAAAACATGTCCTAATTCTATTGGATAAGTGTAATTCGACAAAAAACATCCTTAGGAATAAAATATGGCCATTTAGGCCCACTTGGATTAGATTTGGACATTTAATATTAATTTATTTAAAGAAGGGTTAAAATAGTTAAAATCAATGTTTTATAAGTAAATCATTTTTAATATAGGGTTATACATAAGATAAATTCGACTATAAATTTTATTATAAATCTAAAAATATTTCCTACATAATGGTATTTTATTTTTAATTTTTAGACATTAAATAATCTAATTTATTTATGACACAACGATGATGCAATAATTATCTTATTAATGAAATATTGACATAATTGATGTTATAAATACCCAAATAAATTTAATTTGAGACTTTTTATAAATTCCACTACTTTTACAGGTTAATACGACATGTTAGTATTTATTTAATTAACTTGGTTACAACTAATAATTCTGTTATGATTTTCACAAAAATCAATTACTAAATAGTGTCAAAATTGACATAAAATAGTTTTTAAAAAAAATATTATATTATTAATTGTTATTTTATTCCTGAAAGTATATGGTTCGGCCAAATGACTTAGATAAGTTTATATATATTAATAATAAACAACTTGGGGTTGGTTTGGCTTGTTATTGTAAGTTTATTAACGTTATAGTGTAAGAACACAAGAAGACACGGTAAAAGTAAAATTATTTAACTTAATGTTAAATCTAAATGATAAGGTTAAAATAGGAACCTAAACTTGTCTAAATTATATTGGATGAGGGGATTGCGACCCATCCCCACCTTAGCTTCTAAACAAATCAATTTTGAGCTATTTAAAACCGAATTTGGCTTTATAATAAAATAATATTTTTAGTTTTTCCAAAGGTGCCCCTCTCATCCCTTATAAAAGGGCACCTCCTCCCTCTCTTCCTCACACCACTTTGAGCCTTCATGCTCTTCCAAACCCTGAAAAATTATCTTCTCCACTTCCCTATAAACATTATAGAGGTCCTGGTCTTATTCAAAGACCAATTTTAGTGCCCTAAAAGAAGGTCTCAAAGAGGTGCTTCAATGAATAGGTAATGTCCGTTACTGATTCATTCAACTTTATTTCTTCTGCCACTTCTTCTTACTAGGATTTTTCATTATGAACTAATAACATAAGTATCACTCATATACTGATATGTTATTATACGTATGAAATAACCCTATTTCATCATCTATCCATCCTACGAAAAATGAAATCACCGCGCGTACGTACGTACGGAATACCGTCTCCACGCCGTGGTGTAATCTATTTTCCACCACCACCTTACTTGGATGGGTATAATGGTGTAAATAATAACTATATATGATTATTGTAAATTTATATTGATTTTTAAATAGTATACATACACTCCAATATAGTTCCTCGATCATTAGAACGATATCATCGCTCGTGCGTACGTACGAACTACCGTCTCCACGATGCAATGGGATTCATTCTCCATGTTAACCATTCATGAATGATTATAAAGTATATATAATAAGTAATCATGAAATATATGACATAATAATGATACAGGATTTATGTTTATATATAGGTATGTCATCTACTTAATTCCATTCAACTCAATAAGGAAACGAAAACAGCGTTCATGCGTATGTACGGCCTACCGTCTCCATGAACGGTGTATTTCGTTCCATTTACTGATCTATTATATATATATATATTCTGAATATATATTATATATAAATCATGTTTTATATTATTTAATTAATTAATCATGATCTAAGTAATTCTATTAATAATTACAAGTCAAAACACGGACGACAAATGAAATGATTTTACCCAAAACGCTCTTTAACATGGAATTTACAAAAGAACGGGTAATATAAAGTCATAAGTGAACCATATATAATATCATAACAATGAGTATGATTCTGGAATAAGTCAATGACATTATTTAAATAATTATACAGGAGGTTCGGACACTTACGAAGCAAATCGGACCTAAAGTAAGGGAAATATCACAATCTCATTTTTATCAGAGATTGTTTATACTTTGGTATTTACTGGGGTGTATTTCATCATCCACATCCATGTTTCCTCAATATGTAATATTATTTCCATCCACCTAAAATTTTTTAAATCCAATTTTACCCTTCGGTGAGTTTTTAGTAAAAGATATGAAAGGAATCTTTTGTCGTTTTTCGTACGAGGTACTTTTTGACTTTTTCGACAAAAGTACGAGAAGAATGTTTTTTA
Source organism: Viscum album (assembly GCA_963277665.1). Lineage (NCBI taxonomy): Eukaryota > Viridiplantae > Streptophyta > Magnoliopsida > Santalales > Viscaceae > Viscum > Viscum album. Next base: position 1,539,180,165 of record OY728161.1, on the reverse strand, counting down.
ACTTATACGGAAAGAATGGATTTTTAAAACATTATTTCCAAGAACCATCCTTTACAATATTTCATGTTTATTTCTAATCAACTTCTTTTAGTTTAAAATTATATGACATGTTAAGAAAGAAAAATGTTTTTGAAGTAGCAAGGATATTTTCCTCAAGAATGGAGTTCAAGAGTTTTATAAAAATTATTTTCCATCTAAGATAATATAGGGTTCTGTTTCTATCCCTATTATTACATGGATTTGATTATGTTGTGATGGAAATATTTTTTTGAATTCCTTTATCTTATATGAATTGTTTTATGATGTCACGATGTTTAAGATTCCAATTTTTATTACATGGGTCATGCAATGATGTATGATTTATGATTTGTTTGGAACACATATGAATGGTATCATTATGATATGGGTAGGAACTACATCTCCCTCAAATGCATTGGGTAAAGATTTTATATCTCATGATATAGATATGGCTGGAATGGCAGGTTAAACTGGTTCAGTGAAACAGGACTGCAACGAGGAGTGAACTCGGTTCAGAAATGGACTTTGTCCACTAAGATAGTCTTGGCAATGAGTCTTGACTAATACGAAATGATTCTATATGATTATGTGTGTATTCCACAAAGCTTCATTTTTGTTGTTGTGATTATTGTGATTACATTTCACTACTATGATTTATCCCATGTTATGAAATTATGATCTCTTTTGCAGGTTAATATTTTCAAAAGATATGTTCTTATGAATATGATGTGATTGATATTTCTTTTGTTTACCCTTACTGAGCATTTTATCTCACCGTTTTAAGTTTTCTTTTGCCTAGGATATAAAGAAAGGTTTTAGGTATGAAAAAAAGGGAAGATATTTATGGGAGATGTTGAAGATCTTTCACCACGATTAGAAGATTATATTCCGAGTTTCCAAAGACACTAAACTATTACGGTCCTTGTGTGTGTGTTTTTGTAATGTACTAAGTATTCAAAAAAAGTAATGTAATTTCCATGTACGTCAAGCTTTGGTTCTCTACATTCCTCAAGTTTAGAAAATGTATTATTTGATTCTGGATCATCGCATTGTTTCACATCTTCCCAGTTTGGTAAGAAAATTAGATATTTCTAATTTTATTTTACAACTGAGTTGTTAGTAAAAACTCTTAAGGGATGTATCGTTGCAACAAAGTTTTGTGAATCAGTCCCCAGTAGAGCACATAAATGTTCTTTATCTACTGATCTCATTTTCATACCTATGATTGAGTTTGGTATAATCCTCGGTATGGATTGGCTTTTGTACAATGATGCAGAAATATATTGTAAGAAGAGGGAGGTTACGATTTTTGATGATGATGATAAGGAACACCTTGGATTTAGAGCAGAATCATCCCCACCTAATTCTTATCTAGATCCACCCCCATTAGCTCAAATAAATTCAATTATTGGGGAGGAAGAGAATTAAATGACAATGGGTGAGGAAAGGAATGTTCAAATAGAGGATATACCTATTGAGAAAGAATATGTAGATGTGTTTCTGGAGGATTTACCAGGACATTATTCAGAACGAGAAGTTGAGTTTTCCATTGATTTAATTCCGGGATCAAGGACTATATCGAAGACCCCTTATATAATGTCCACTGTGGAATTAGTTGAACTAATGAAATGACTAGAGGAATTGAGTAATAAGGGATTTATTCTCCCTAGAGTTTCTCCATGGGGAGCCCCTGTTCTTTTTGTTAAAAAGAAAGATGGATCTATGAGGTTATGTATCGACTACAGGGAGATCAATGCTATATCATTAAAGAACAAGTATCCCCTACCTCGCATTGATGAATTATTTGACCAACTGCATGGATATCAATACTTTTCAAAGATTTACCTTTGGTCTGGGTGTGTGAAGAAGGAAGACATTCCAAAGACAGCACTTCAAACCATGTACGGGCATCACGAGTTTACAGTAATACCTTTTGGGCTGACTAATGCGCCCTCTATATTCATGGATATAATTAATAGAGTTTTCACGGAATATATAGATGAATTTGTGGTGGTATTTATTGATGATATCTTGGTATATTCCAAAAGCTACGAAGATGATGAAAATCACTTGCGCATTATCCTAATGACTCTGTGAAGACATGAATTATATGGGAAGTTTAGTAAGTGTGAATTTTGACTTCAAGAGATTTCTTTTCATGGCCATATTGTCTCTAAATATGGAATCTCTGTTGATACTTCTAAGAACAAGGAAATCCAAGAATGTCCAGAACCGACAATTATAACTGAGGTATATAGTTTTATTGGTTTAGCAGGTTATTATCGACGTTTCGTATAGAATTTTTCTCGGTTGGCTAATCCATTAACAAATCTCACACGTAAAGGGGATAAATTTGTTTGGACAAAATAGTGTGAATAATTTTTTGAAGAAATGAAGATAAGATTAGTCAATTCTCCTATATTGACTCTACCACCGGGGAATGATGGGTTTGTTATTTATAGTGATGCAACGAAGAAATAACTTGGTTGTGTCCTTATGCATAATGATACAATTATTTCCTATGCATCACAACACTTGAAAATTCAAGAGAAAAACTATCCTACTCATGATCTCGAGTTAGCAGCTGTGATCTTTGCTTTGAAGATATAGAGACACTACCTCGATAGTGAAAAATGTGAGATTTGTACTGATCACAAGAGTTTGAAGTATATTTTCTATCAAAAAGAAATCTACATGAGTCAAAGGAGATGGCTTGAATTACTCAAGGATTATTATTTCATAATACACTACCACCAAGGGATGGTAAACAAGGTAGTACATGCTTTGAGAAAAAAGGATCATGGATTTTTGAACAATATGAGAATTGAATGGGATCCAATTTTCATGGATCTTGTGAAGATGGACATGTGAATAACCATAGAAGGTGAAAAATCAATGCTTTTTCAAATGGTTTCCATACCATCTTTACTAGAAAGGATTAAGAGTTCTCAGACCGATAATGAAGAATTTCAAAAGAAGATTAAAGCTGTGAATGATGGGAGATTGAGAGACATTGTGTTTGAAGATGGTATTTTGAAATTTGGGAAAAGGCTTTGTGTTCACGATATACCTGATCTAAAAAGGGAATTGCTGGACGATGCTCATAGTTTCAATTTCTCTATACACCCTGGGAGCACCGAAATGTATAGATATTTGAAGGAAAATTTGTGGTGGGACAACATGAAGAGGGAGATTGTTGATTGTGTGTCAAGATATATGGTTTGTCAACAAGTTAATGCAGGAAGGAAACAACCTGGTGGAGTATTGCAACCTCTTCCCATACCTTAGTGGAAATGGATTAATTTTACGATGGACTTCGTCATGGGGATACCAAAGACTCCTAGAAGGAATGATGCAATATTTGTCATTTTTGATTGTCTTACCAAGTCAGCAAATTTTCTTGCTATAAGAGAATATTTCACACATGAACGTCTAGCAAGACTATATATTAATGATGTTGTGAGACTTCATGGAGTACCCCTATTGATTGTTTTTTATCGCGCTCCCTATTTTGCCTAAAGATTCTGGAAAAGTCTTTAGAAATACCTAGATACTGAACTACATTTGAGCACTACCTACCACCCTCAAACAGATGGACAATCTGAATGGACTATTCAAACCTTAAAAGACATATTGAGATCCTGCTCAATTGACTTTCAGGGTATGTGGGATCAATATTTACCTCTGGTAGAATTTTCCAATAACAATAGTTTCCATTCGAGTATTCAAATTGTACCATATAAAGCATTATATGGAATGAGATGTCGCACACCAACCAATTGGGATGACTTTGGTGAAAGAAAACTTGTAGGCTCAGAACATGTGGAGGAAACGATGGAGAAGGTGAAGGTAATCCAAAACCACATCAAAGCAGCTCAAAGTAGGCATAAGAGCTATGCGGACAACCAAAGGAAGAATTTGGAATTTCAGGTAGGAGATCATGTTTTCTTGAAGGAATCTCCATGGAAGGGAGTTATACGTTTCGACAATAAAGGTAAATTGAGTCCCAGGTACATAGGACCTTTTGAAATTCACGAATGAATTGGGGTTGTAGCTTACCTTTTGGAAATGCCGCCAAGCCTCTCTAAAGTTCACGATGTGTTCCACATATCACTGTTGAGAAAATATATGCATCACCCAACGCATGTACTCACTTATCAAGAATTAGAACTGGAACCCGATCTAACTTATTGCGAAGATCCCGTTAATATTCTTGGTACAAGAGAGAATGTGCTGATAAACCGGATGACTCGTCTGGTAAAAGTTCTATGGAGGAACCATAAGATGGAAGAGGCAACGTGGGAACTTGAGGAATTTATGATGAAGAATCACCCAATTATTTTCAAGCGGTATTATTCTAGAAATTTTGAGGAAAAATTATTTGATGAAGGGGAGAATGTAACACCCCTAGCATCCACGATACGATTCTCTTTGAATAATACAGTAGCGTGTGTTGTACACAACTTCAAGATTATAACATGCTGCAACCAATCAAACTAGCCATTATGAATATTAATACCCACTTTTTGAAATTTTATAAATTTTATCTCGCAAAATGGACTTCATTTTTGGATTGAGAATATTGATTTTAGCCTAGGGTGAAATTTTGGTACTTTTCGGATAACTTTTATATTTTGATGAATTGTGAAAATTACTAAATTTTAATTAAAAACAAATTTTTAAATCAAAATAATTAATAGTGATAAATTATGAATTTGGGTGGTTTTAAATTATATTTAGAGTATAATTTTACCATTTAATACAATTTTGGTCATTGGACATAATTTCACAATAAAACCGAACATAAACAAGTGGCAATCTTTTGATAGTTATTATCTCTTAAAAACACACTTATTGTTTTAACAACGGGAATTAATTTAAAATCAATTTCTGCCACTTCTGTGTTTGGAATTTGGAAAAATGGATTCCATATTTGGAATCAGGATTTCCAAATTGTTTAAATAGGTAACTTTTATTTTTAGAAATTTTGAATAATTACTTTGGTAAATATTTTATTTACCATGGTTAAAGTGTAAAAATATGGTGAATAAGGGTAAACAAATAATATTATAATAATAATAAATTACCCTAAAACGTGTCCTAAGCTTATTGTTTGATACATGTCCGATCATGGTCATCTTTGGGTCGATTTTGGGACCCCCTGTATCCACTTGTATGTGATAAGGACACTTTATATTAATTAAGTTATAATTAATTCAAAAATGACACAAGCATATATCCTTTAGAAAAACAATTTTTACATAGGGTTATTTATGTTGGATTTTCGACTATAAATAATTATTATAAATATAAAATTATTTCCTACATAATGGTATTTTATTTATAATTTTTAGACATTTAATAATTAATATTATTTATGATACAATAATGATGCAGTATTTTCCTTATTATGAATGAATCAAATAATTGGTATTATAAATGTTAAAATAAATACAATTTAAAGTTTTGATGACATCCATGAATTTTATTGGTTATTATGTCAATAAATTATTGTATAAATGAATTTGGTTCTAATTAATAGAGTAGTTAAGACTTTAACAAAAATCAATTATTGAATAGTGTCAAAATTGACATAAATGAGTTTTTAAAACAAATATTATATTATTAATTGATATTCTATTCCTAAAAATATGAGGATGGGCCAAAGGACCTATATCATGATATTTGTTTCATTAATGGACCACTTGGGGGTCTCTTGGATGTATATAGTATGTTTATTGACTATATAATATAAAAATACAAGGTGACATGGTAAATGTCGAACTTATTAACTAAGAGTTAAAACTAAACGATAAGGTTAATATAATGTCCGAAACTTATATAATTTCTATTGGTTGAAAGTATTTCGACCCATAACCACATTATACTCTTAATAATTTACTTTAGAGCCATTAGAAACCGAATATGAATTTATTATAAAATAATATTTCTAGCTTTTCCAAAGGTGCCCCTTACCCCTCTTATAAAAGGGCACTCCCCCTTCTCACTAATTCACACATTCAAAGCCTTTTGGATTGGCCAAACCCTACCCAAACACTCTCTTAAATTCCATCGATTCAACCTAGAGGCCTTATTTTGATTAGAAAGACAACATAAGGAGCTCTTTTGATCAAAGCAAAAGGAAGAACCTCAAGAAGAGGTAATGTTTTCAACACCCTCTTTCAAGTTCCTTTCTTCTTCCACTTCTTATTAATTTTTTTATTACCATTATAAAATAAAAAATCATGTATCTTATATATACTGTGATGTTATTATAAGTATGGTACAACCATATTAAGTATTCTATCCATCCTTTGAATGAAATGTCACTATACGTGCGTACGTACTGCTTACCGTCTCGACGTCGTGCTGTAATTGTCATTCAAAACCTTTTTATTTTGATGGGTATAATAATGATGTGTAATTCATGTAAATAAAAAATTTAACATGATAATTATTCAGTATATATGATATATCATCCAATTATATATTATTTTAATGATATTGTCACTCGTGCGTACGTACGGACTACCGTCTCCACGAATTCGATGAGATTTATTCTCCATTGTATCCATTCTAGACTAATTCTCATTTGATGATTAAAAATAATGTTTATGGACTTGGTATCATTATGGATATGAATAAGATACAACATATCCATAACAAACATGTCTTATGTAACAAAACATATAAGTTAACACCTGAAATGATGATAATACTATGATATTATTAACAAAGTAATGTTAAAAGATCATATATGATATCATATTAATGTATATGAATTTTATATAATTTAATACCAATTATTTCACTATTATACAGAAGATTAACCTACACCCAACCAAGGAATAGTACAAGGTAAATGTTATTTCACAATCTCTTCATTATCCAAGGCTGTTTATACATAAATATCTACTGGGACCTCTTTGTCATCCACATCATTGTTTCTTAAAATTGCATTTCAAATCATTCTTAGTCTTTTACGGACTATGATTTAATGTCATTTATACCCTTGTTGACTTCTTATAAGATGTTTATAAAAGAATCTTTCTGTCATTTTCCAAACAAGATCCTTTTAACCTTTTCGACAGAATTAAGGTAAGAATGTCTTTTTTAACTTATATGGCGGGTGCCGCTATTTTCTGCCATTATAAAATCGTTGAATCTTCCCTTAAAAGATTATAAGAATATTTTCAAAGTAAATGTTTTATTTTATAATTATGTGACTTTTAAATGATTTTAAAAAAAGAGAGATATTTCACTCAAATAGTTTTGATTTCATCTATATCAACATCCTTTTATGGATTTTAAGCTTATTTGAAGTTTATTTATTATGATACAAAACATCCATATTGTATTTATGTTTTTGTGATATGATTGACTATGGATGTGTTATTTTTATACCATTCATGGTTTATGGAGAAAGTATTGACATTTCATATGCTAGTTTTAATAGGAATGTTTATGTTATGTTTAAAACTGTTCATATGAGGATTGTATTGGACTTAATATCTGACGGGTGGAGCCCGATATAGCTCCTAGATGCATCGGTAGGTCTCATGAGTCAAACTAGTGTCTTGGCACAAGGCTTTGACAAAATCTTATTTGTAGTCTTGGCACGAGGCCCTGACTATGTGGTTATGATAGTCTGGCATTATGCATTCCATCATTATGAAAGTGGTTATTGATAATGCATGTGATTATTCTAATAATAGAAAATCTATGTGAATAAGTAAATGGAATTATTTTATTTTATTTTTTCCATATTATGTTGAAGATCATGTTTAAAAGTCTTTTATTTTAGTTATAAATTTCCTTTAATGTTTATGCTTATTTATGAAAGTTTCTTCTATATTGTTATCCTTACTGGGTATTTGAGCTCACCCCTTTATATGTTTTATTTTTCCCAGGATGTGAAGAAGTATTTAATTAATGGCCTTCAAGGATAGTATAAGGGGATATGAGTTTGGAGAAAATATGTTGTTTTAGTTTTCATGTTATGATGTAATTTAAAATTTATGAATGTATCTAGTGTTTACATGACTACTAAACTAATCGGTCTTTTTAGATATGAGCTTTTGTGATCATACCAATGATATGTAATAATGTACTGAATCTGGGTAACTGGGGTCTGGGCATTATAATCTTAATTGATCATTCTACATTAAAATACATGATTTCTAAGAAGGAAACTAAACCCTAGCTCAATAGATGAATTATATTATTACAAGAGTTTGATTTAGAAATTAGGGATAAGTAGGGAGATGGAAATTTAGTCACGGTCCACCTTTCTAGGATTCCTCTTACTAAATCTGAATTTGAACATACCAGGGGGATTAACTCTTTCTTTCCGGATGAAAACATGCATACTCTTTCTATCAATAAATCTTATTCGTTCGTAGATTTTTTCAACTTCCTGGCAGTACGTGTTTTTCCCAATAATCTAAACAATAACCAAATAAATATATTAATTTCTGAGCTTAAGTATTATGTTTGGGAAGATTCTCTATTGTTTAAGAGATGTACTGATGGTATTCTTATATGATTTGTACATAAGGATGAAATGTTTCCTATTATAGAAATTTGTTACTCATTACCTTGGAGAGGTCACCATGGTGGTGAAAGAACTCCTCAGAAAGTCTTACAATCTAGTTTCTATTAGCCTACTCTTTTAAAGGATGTTAGAAGTTTTGTGGTTGGCTGTGACAGATATCAGAGGTTAGGTAATGTTTGTAGGAAGAAAGAGTTTTCCCAAAAAAGGAATTCTAGAAGTTGAAATTTTTGATGTCTGGGGTTTATATTTCATGGGTCCATTTCCATAATCTCATGGGAATGGATATTTTTTTTGTTGATTATTTTTCAATATGGGTTGAGGCAGTGGAACTGCCCAACAATCAAGCCAATTCTGTAGTTATGTTTGTCAAAAAGAACATATTTTCTAGATTTGGAGTTCCAAGAGCTTTTATCACTGATAATGGAACACAATTTAAGAATTAAAAATTTAATGATTTTATGGAGAAATATGGTTGTGTTCAAAAAATTGGTACACATTATCATCCATAGTTTAGTGGACAGGTGGAAATTTCCAACAGAGAACATAAATAGATACTTGAGAAAACATTTTCAAACTCTAGGAATGACTAGTCTCTAAAATTGGATGAAGCATTATGGCCATATAGAACTGCTTTCAAGACCCTAATAGGTTTGTATCCTTATAATCTGTTGTTTGGGAAATTCTATCATTTACATGTGGAGTTTCAACATAAGTTATATAGGTCAGTTAAGGCACTAAACATTGAATTTAAGAGTGCAGGTGAGAGGAGATTATGTGAGCTGAGTGAACTCGATGAGATTAGGAGAAAGAGTTATTATAATTCAAGAATTTATAAAGAGAGGACTAAAATATTTCTTGATTCTATCATTCAAAACAATGAATTTAAACCTGTATAGAAGTTCCACATCTTTTATTCTATACATAAACTTTTTTCAGGAAAGCTGAAGTCCAAATGGTCTGGACCCTTCAGTGTAGAGTGTGTGCTGAAGAATGGATCTAGAGAAATAGTAGGTGAAGAAAATAAACCCATGTTTATTAATGGGCAGAGGTTGAATTTTTTTAAGGGACAACCAAAGGGCTTGGCTACCATCACAGTGCTAGAAAACTCATCTTGAATAAAGTCTGGCTTAAGACTTTAAAATGTAGTGCTACATTGGAGGCAACCCATGGTCCTTTTTTCTTTACTTTGTTTTTTTAGCTTGAATAAAGTGCTTCTTCTATGCTCTATTTTTTCAAAATACATGTTACTAGTTGTTCATGGTCTCCTGGTCCTGTCACAAGATGTTATTTCTTGTGTCGATAAAAGAGTGGAATTACTATACTAAAGGGAAATTGGAAAATAATTACTGGGAATTACTCAATTAATAATTGTTTCTTTTATATTTCCTCTCATATTGACTGTAAGGATACAATTTTCTGCATGTTTGTTTCAAAAATTCTTCTATTTGTTTCTGAAAAATAGTGTTGTGTGACTTAAAATTTTGAAAAATATGGTTCATGCCACATTGCGAAAAGATTTTTTCAATTTGTTTTTATGTTGTACAAAAATTTTTCTTATTCCTCTTTGAAAAAAAATTGAATTTCATTGTTGTTAAAACCAATCACTTTTTGAAACTAAGTGTGGGGGGGTACATACAGGCTGACCAATTTAGATGAATCTTTTTTGCTAAGGGGAGTTAGGTAATGCATTATTATTTTTTAATTGAACATCCAATTGAAGCATACATTGTTAAAATACTTACACCCTTTTCATTGTGCACCCACAAATTACAAGCTATTTTTCTGACGTGAATTGAAAATATATGTCACTGTACTTAAAATTTTAATGTATTTACTTTTTGGGGAACCTTCTATAAGTTAATTTTTTGGGAAAACAATATTATTAAACATAAAAGAGACCGTTTGTACGTGTCTTAAATATGAATTATTAAAAATATTTTTTTATCCTTAATTGCTAAATTGTTCTTCTGCACTATAGAATTCAACTTTGGGGACAAAGATAGGTTTTAAGTGTTGGGGAGGGGTTCAATTCTTGACTGGGTTAACTGTGCATAAATTCAAGCTCACAAATTCCCTTTTCACTTCAATATTATTTTTATAAAAATATGTAAATTTTTTCAAAATTCATTCATAATTTTAGGCTTTACACTGTCTTTGAAATGGGTGTTGATTAAGGGTAGTATTTATTAGGTTGTTATGTCTTGATTTGAATCTTAAATTAATGAGTTTGGATGATTACTAGGTGATCTTACATAGTGATTTGATGTAATTTTTATTTAGGAATGATTTCTAAAAGTGATTTGGGTTACATGTTAGTGTAGTTGTGATCTTAATAATTGGAACTAGACATTTGATCTTGATTCTAAAGAATTCATTTCTTTAAATTTTTAAATTAATTGTCTTAATGAGACAAGGTAAATGGTTTTCAAAAAATTATTTTGAAACTGGAGTTGTCTAGCCATCTAGTATCCCATGGTTCTCTCTGAGACCACAGATGCTAGGTGCATTTCTGCTAACATTAAGCCATCTGTTCACCTTGAATAAGTGCATTGCATAGTGCTTAAAACAATGATACATGGCTTGGGGAAAGTAATTAAATTGTCTAGGGTCAAAAAAGAGTTCATTAACATGAGGGGAATGATGAACGAAAAATGAATAGGGGACAATTGTTTTATATGGAAATCATTTAGGTTGTATCGATTAGGTTATTCATAAAAAATTAATTATTTTTGGAACTAAGGATCCTATGAAAGTACAAAGTTCCTTGGTTAAGGCCTTAATTACCTTGATATTTTACCTCTTGTCATTCTTGGACTTTGAACTTCTTCTTAGATTGAAATGAGTCATTTAGTTGTATCACATATGAGGCATGACATATTAATTTCTTGATGATTCATAGCTTTCAAGATTTACCTTTGTGAATTTGTTCGAGGCATGAGTTGATTTGAACATATTTTTTTAAAATCATATTTTATAGTTTTATCCCTTTGTTTTAAGTGTTGTACATGTTAATGTTTGAGCCGAATCATTAAATACTAATATATGTTTTTAAATGATAATAAAACATGGATTGTTTGAGGACAACCAATGCTTAAGTGTTAGTGAATTTGATGTGGCTCTATTTTTACATAGTTTTGCCACATCTTTTTATTTAATTTTTAATAATTTAATTAATTATTTAATCACTTTATACTAAATAATTTTCCATTGGTATTTTTATAATTAAATTTTGTATTAATAAATTTTTATAATTAATTATGTATTTTTAGTCTCTAAAATAATAATTTTATTATTACTTTACTTTTCTAATTTAATTATTTCTTAATTAGTTTTGTTAATTAAAATTTTCCTGAATTTTTAGTAAATTAACATTTTTATAAAAAAAAATTAATCAATTTATTACCATTTAGACTTTATTTTAATATTTTATTCTTTAATATGGATTCATTAAAATATTTTAACTTTATTTATTAATATGTTTAGTCATCCTCCTAATTACTTAAGATAATAATTTTAGTTCCAACTAAATAAAATAGATTGATTTTAATTTTATGTATTCAAAGAGTTGTTTAATTAATTAATTAAGAGTTTTAAAACATTAAATATTTAAACTTATATATGGAGTTTTATTGTTCAGTCACTATGTTTTGTTTTTAGTCTACTGGTGAGGTGGACAAGAGCTATCAGTAACCTATTGGGTCATCGATGCTAACCTTTTCACTCTCTTCCTACCCGGTAATTAATTTATATAATAATTTAAAATTAAGTCTTATATCATTTTAGATTATCAATTATCCAAATCTTAATTTAAGTGTTATCTAATTAATAATTTTAGTTGTGGATTTAATGTTTAATGTTTAACAAAAATCTTATTTTTAATTAATGGTCATTAGCATTATTTTAGTTATTTTCAACTTTTTTATTTAGTTTACATATTTTTTAATTTTAAGATCAATTTATGCATTTTTAATTTATGAAGGTCACCATTAGTTATTTATTTTTGTTCTAAGAGTGAACCTTTTCTTAATGGTCAACAATGACTATTATGTCTACTGGTGACCTTTTTTCATCGGCGACCCTTATATTTAATCTCCACTAGTAACCTATTTCCACTAGTTACCGTTTTATTTATTTTCCATCAGTCACTTAAAGACTACCAGTAACCTTAATTATTAGTGTATCGGTAACCTCTTTTTTTTCATTGGTGGCCCTATGTACTAGTAACCTTAATGTTTAGTGTATTGGTAACCTCTTTTTAAAATTTTTAACGGTATAATTATGTACCGGTAACCTTAGTTTCTTCTGCTATGGTGAGCCTTCTTTTTAAACCAACGGTAAGCTAATTTCTTTTAGCCATCGATGACCCTTTGTTTTTATATCTAATGGTGAAACCCTCGTGGAACTTCTACCCTGTTTTTTTACTACTAGTGACCTTCATTTAAATTCTATCGATGACCATGTATTTTAAGATAACAGTGACCTCTATTTTCTTTTTGATATTGGTGAGCCTCACTCCCCTACTTCATCCCTTTACCCCACCATTATTGTTACCACTGTTTCATTATGAAAATTTGAATCCCAAATCAGTTTTATCCCACTGTTGAAAGGAGAAATTGATGCCATCGTTCCCCACGTGATGATGCGCCATGTGGAGAGGAGTCGTCCAACCACTGGCCGCTGGGAGGAAGTAGAACCTGCTCTAGACGGAACCTACGTCACTGATGATATGACCCACTATAGGTTGAAGCCGCGTTGAAGAGGGTTGTGCATCCATCTTAAGCCATGCTCTTGCACCGTGATACTATATGAGCCAAGACCTGCTTGAGGAGTCCACTGTCGGACCAGAGCCATTGCGCCACATATCCTGTGTTAAGCTACCTCCTTGGAGTTTCTGCGACTTGATGTTGTGGAAATCTGTTGTTTCTTCTTGATGAATTATGAATCCACTTATAATCATCACGTTGCGAACCAAGGGGGGAATAATTAACTGGGTTGTTTGGAAGTATCAGGTCGCTGGAAGGAGAACGCCGCCACGTGTCTGCTGAAGGATAATCCACTGTAGCAGTGCTGAAGAAGACTCGAAGCCCCATGTTGCGCTGCGAAGAGGAGACCTCCACTAGTTCAAGGCCGTTGGTGGTAGAGGATTTGTTTCTGACCGATTTGAAGCCAAAGAACCCTTGAGCCTCTGAGTAGAGGCAGACAGAGCTTTTGGGTTTTGGGAAGAAGACTGATGAAAATAGAGAAAAAAAGTTTAACATAATAAAATAAAAAAATAGAAATTGAATAACATAAAATTGAGAATTAAAATAATAATAATAAAATCTTACAACTTTATATATAAATAACTAAAAATAACTAAAAGATATATAATATCAGTATTAAAACAAATTAATTAAAATATATAAAAAATAAAATATTAATGAAAAAAATTAAAAAAATTAATATAATTAAATTTAATACTTTAATAAATATAGTTAATTATAAATTTACTCATTTATTAATAATGTAATTATAAAATATAATAACTATACATATTTTTATAAATTGTAACAATTAATTTTTGAAAAAAACTAACTAAACATTAATGGAATAATTTAGTCTATTTAATCAACTTAATAAATTAATTATATAAATAATAACATTTAACAACATTAATTAAAATATTTTACTTAAAAAATACAATAAATACTAATAGTTATTAATTTAAATTTAATAGCATCTAATCATTCTTTAATAAAACTTTTATTTGTTACAAAAAGATAACATTTAAACACTGATTCATTCATTTGTATTTATTTTATAACTTTGTAGATTCACACACGATCTAAAAGTATGTCTAGGTGCAAACAACTAACTCATCCAAAGTTTGTTACGAAGGTGAAAATAGTGCAACGTTCTAGTTGCGAAAAAATGCACGTGTATGGTGCAACAGTGAATTATTAACTTCAGTCAGTAAACTGAGCGATGAATGCAGTTTTTGACAGCATGATGCTTAAGTAGAGAAAGAAGCATATTGAAGGGGGACCATTCACGGATAGAGACTCATTCATTTTACACATTGAAGGATCGAGTTCCAAGCAAAGGTAGTACAAAGGGCTACTCTGGAACCACATTCTGGAGCAGGAGAAGTTCAAGAGCATAACATCTTTTTGGGAGTTAAACTTCCTTCTTAATTCTAGAATTTGGACTCATTTTTAGTATGTTACAAGTTTTTGTTTTGATATAACACATGTTTTCTAGCTAAGTCTCTAGTTCGGGGATAAATTGAAGTCTCACTGGTTAATTTTATATGTTCTTTTTTACATCATCATTAGATGTAATCATTATTGAATAGTGAGATCGATACCAAATTCATCCAACTGCATTGTTACTCTAAAATTTAATTTCAAAACATCACAATCAATTGGAGAGATTTATTGTGAATAAATTTTTCAAAAGTTAATAAATTCTTAAGACTATAGGACTTTTGGTGAGTTCATCTTGTGGTCATTTTTCAAACATTTCAATGTTGATTTATATTAGAGTGGTAAATTCTAGAATAGATTGACAAGTGTGACTTAACAGCTGGCAAGGGAGGTGAGTCATACTATTTAAAGTGGTACTTTGGAACAACCTTTAAGTGAATGAGGACACCTTTTAGAACCAGTAGGTAGGTGATTTTTCCCCAGGAATTTTAATAGATTGTTCACTTATCAGCGTGTTATATCTCTTTGTCTCCTTGTTTTCTACTATCTCCAGAATTAATTTAGTTTAGAAACATTGTTTTAAAAAATTCTGTCACTCTACTACTTACAAAACAAATATTAAAAGTGAAAAATAGAAAATTCACTCCGCTGTTGAAAAACAGTGGAGCTTCCAATGTTTTTTTTAGAAGATTAGTGGCCAAAATTACCTTACATGTGGGTTAGACCCTACTTTCCACATATACAGTAGTTAGTAGGATTATAAATTTTAAACATTGGCTGATATCAACAATAGTACATTTCAATAATGTATTTCAGTTGAGAATTGTTATACAAATATAAAACTACATCTTAATTACTTAGTGGGATCTCTAAGAATCTTGATGTATGATCCATGGTGGTTCTGTTCTGAGGCAGGCTGATGGTTATTTTGGGAGTTGGAAGCATGGTTTTGAGGGTTCATGAGGGAATGGCACTAGCTAAGGTAAATTCATGGAAATAACCTTAGTGTGTCAATATTGTGGAAGTCTATGACATAAGAATCCATAATGTATGAGAACCCCAATTGAGCGATTATCATGCGGCAAGATGGGTCTCCAGCAGCATCTATGCTATTCTATTACAATAGAATTTAGTGTGAGGGAATTTGTACCAAAAAATTCATTAGATATGGTATTTGAGAGTACACTATAGACTTGGAGTTATTCTTATACCTTCTGATCAGGCTGAGGTGGTAGTGGTCATGCCTGCGGTAATTTGGCCCCAATGTTTCATCTTCCACAGAGCAGATCTGCTCAAGTGAGCAGAGGAGCATGTGAGGGCCACAGTTTAAGGAATATTTATGCAGTACAATCTATTTACAAGTAGTAGTATCTAGGGACTTATAGGGTTAGATGTATTATTCAGTTGATCTATACTTTAGTTTCACCATTTTTGACATAGGTATGTCGCACCCTTTCATATCTACTATGGTTCAAAATATACTTGGTCTTGAAATAGAGAATGTATGTGTAATCATGTAACTTGAAATGCCATTAGGGTTTGTAAATTGGGAATATTATATTGTTAGGAGCTCCTACTTGAGGTATGTTGGTGTCACTTCTTCGAGATTTTAATCACCTTAGAGATTAATAACTTCAACATAATTCTTGGAATGTACTAGCATGTGCCTTATCCTGATCAAGTGGATTGATATTGTCAAAAAGGGTCTTTTAAGTCACCAAAGGGATACAAATATATCCACGAGGATGAATGGGATATCCATGAAGATCGATATGGAAACATGTGTAATGGGATTGGCAGGGAGACACCTTAGATGGAGAGTTTTTTATAACAAATACTATAATACAGTTAGTATATTTCCCTCCTATAGTGGATAATTTTAGGGAAAAATTCCCTAATGATTTCTCTAGAATACCACTTTAGAGAAAGGTTGATTTAACTATATAAATAGTTCCAGTTACCATACGAGTTTCCATTATTATTTATAGGATGGGGACTAAATATCTCAATAAACTCAAGAGGATACTTGAAGTTCTTGTGGGTAAGGGTTTTATTAGACCCAAAGAATCACCATGGGGTTCACCAGTACTATTTTCCAATAAGTTGGATGACACACTCATAAAGTGGATGGATTACTACTGATTGAATCAGTATAAAGTAAAAAATTTGTATCCATTTCATCATATATATTACCTCTTCGACCAGCTCCAAGAGAATCTATTTTCTCTATGATTGATTTGAGGTTAAGCTTTAATTAGGATCATGTGAGTCCATTATATATACCATGTATATTGTTACATAGTAGGTATGACCTGGAGGATTATTTTTTTATATTGTTAGGTCAAGAAAATGCATCAAAAGTCTTCATATCATTGATTAATCAAGTTTTCCATTTGTATCATGATCCTTTTTAGTGGCCTTCATAGAATAAATATTAGTGTACTTATAACCTCGAAATGAACTTTCCATCCATCTTGATATCATTTCATGTATATTGATAGAGAACCAGCTATATGAAAAGATTAGTAAAATTAACTTTTGGTTTAGTAATGTTCACCACTTAGGTCATATCATATCTAAGGTAGGTGTATCAGTTGACCCATTGATGGTGAGTGTTGTGGTTTACTGGGAGAATTTCAAGAATTTATTTGATATGAATGGATTCTTGGGGATGGTAGGAAATTTCAAGTGATTCATTCAAGAATTATACAACTTAGTAGTGCCTCTTACGTGTCCAGCTAGGAAGGTTGTGTTGCTACAGTATTTTAAATCTTGTATGATATTTTTTTGGTGTTGAAGAGGAGTATCATGTCATCAATAATTCTGGTTCTTCATGATCTAGGAAGTATTTATAAATTGTATTGGGATTCTTTAGGAATCAGTCTTATTTTTGTTCTGATGAAGGGTGATCATGTAGTAACATATGGATCTCTCTAACTAGGGCCTATTGAGATAAACTATCCTATACATGACCTCAATCACGCAGTATTGGTCCAATATATTTTTGGTTTTAGAAACTACCTGTTAGGTGATAGGTTCATTATTTACATGAATCCTAAAAGTATCAAATACATCTCTACACAGTGAGACAAGAATTTTATGAATCCCTGGTGGGTTGAATACCTGTAGTCCTTCAATTTTGAGCCTACTTATACCCCTAGTATGGGTAATTTATAAGATGTTTTCTTCATCCCGAAAACACATATGAAGGATGTTATGGAGGACAATAGTGATTGGAAAATGATAGCTATGTTCTCCATGTTACATCCTGATTTTTAGGAATATCATGAAAATCCAGTTCTAGAGTCTCTAGAAGTGACATCCTACCTTCTGGAGTGGGCATATATGAGTAAATAATCCAATTCTGATGGCCTTATATTTAGGGCTATCTTTATAGGGGATAACCCAAATCTTGGTAAGTTTGTTGATGGAAGTGGGCCGCTACTATTCCTTGGATAGGTATGGGTTCATTTAGATATATGGGAAGAATTCATGAGGTAATCACACACCTCTATTTGGGAATTTTATCATAAGAAAAATAATATGTGTAGGGATATATGTCATCTATAAAGATTTCTATGCATAAAAATATAGATATCACGTTTTATTAGGCTGTGGTATGCCAACTAGTAGGTGATGGAGGAGCACCAAAAAACAATGGGACTTAAAAACACTCTCTCCATTCCTGCTAAAAATTGAACGACATCACCATAGATTTCATGATAGGATTGTTAATGTCTCCTAATATTATCCATGATGTATGTGTGATCTTTGATAGGATGACCAATGTTGCACACTTCCAAGCAATTTTAAAAACCTTCTCTATTGATGATCTAGTAAGGATTTATATATGAGATATAGTGAGAATACATGGGGTAACCCATTATATAAGTTCGTACCTTGATTCCCAATTCACATCGCAATTCTGTAAAGTGTTTTAAATGGAATTGGCTTTATAGGTTCTCTTGAGTACTACATATCACACTAATACTGATGGTTGTTTGAGAAAACCATACATGTGTTAGTGGTTAGGAAATGGGAATGTATCCATGATTTTTGGGTTTCATGGGAAAATAATATTCATTTCATGAGTTTTCCTACAACAAAAACATTCAGGATAAAATTCAGATGTATTTTTATGAGTCCCCCTAGGGTAGACTATGTCTTTCACCTATGTTCTATATTGTTTTAGGTTATGCTTCTATATTGGGTCCTAGTCTCATTTAAGATACTTCAGTGCAAGACCATCTAATTTAGATGAATAACTATATAAATTAGTCCTACTATAATTCTTATACTAATAATTTTCATCGACTTATGGAGTTGGAGGTGGGACTATGGATCATTCTATATGGTTCGCCAATATTGGGTCACAAACGAATCTATAGATAGGGTAAGTTGTCACCTCTCTATGTGGGTCCTTTTGAGATAGTGGAGAGAGATGGTCTAGTAGCCTATCTATTTCTATTACCTTATAGGTATCATTCCATTCATGAAAACTCTATTTGTCATAGTTTCAACAATATCATCAAGAGCTATCTCATTTTTCTGACCCTTAGGATCTTGAGCTGGAGGAGGATGCGTCATTTAAGGAGCATCCAATACATATAGTTGATCCTATCATGAATGTTAACTGAGTAATGTCAGTTCCTCATGTATGGGTTCTATGGAAACCTAGATTTGTACTGGATAACACCAGGGGAGGGAGACCAATGTACATGTATTGTGGACAAAACGCTTCTCTCATGATGTCGTACCTCCCTCAAAAGGGTAACTTGGGGATGAGTTTTTAAAAGAAGGGGATTTTATGGCAACCTGAATTTATCAAATCTTACAAACCATTCAATTTTTTAATATTCTTTTAAAAATTCATAATATTGATGCCTAAGATGTTAAATTTGGTCTATGGTGTGTGTAGGACCATTTCAAGCCTAGATCCTCAAAATGGGAAGAGGTAGACTCGACCGCTCTATTGGAGAAAACCATGCAGACTAGCCCGCTTGGTTTCCTAAACTATGTGGTTGCTGACAGTGTGGTGCATAACTCTTCAAGGTTTTTATACAACTGTGTAACCCTGTGCACATTGACATTTATGGTTGCAGGTTTCTAAGGTAGTTTAGTTGAGTATGGGTTGTGCATGATTACATAAATTGTGCACTTAATGATGTAGAGCCCCCTTTCATGTAGAACATATCATACTATTCACTAATGGTTTGGCTAGGTATGGATATGAACCTCGAAATGTCTCATATGTGGGTGAAATACACATTTTTTCTTTAATCGTGGTTTAATCGTTTATTTTTTCTTTCCCCCTTTCTTCTCCAGTGCTATTTTCCTCCTCCACCATGCTTGGATCTCCATCTTCTCCTCCTCCACTAGATTTGATTCATCTATTTCATCTGGTACTCAAATCTATCATCATTAGAGGCATTGGATCCATATCAGTAAGCCCCTTCATCCTCCCAAATCATTATTAGGTATCCTCTTCTATCTTTTGTGTTATTTGGTGTAATGGATTTTCCCTATTTTCAGGGCTTCTAAAAAATCCATTGATTTCTTTTTTTCTCGGATGAATCAAGGCTTCAAAACAGATGAGTGGAGCATAGCTACATTAAGGTATTTGGTATAGTTTCTTTCCACTCATTTTTTTTAATTTTATAGAATAATTTTCAGTTGTTTCACCTTCTACATACTTCTGATGACTCTTCACTATTGTTTAATAAATCAAGTTAATCGGTTCTTTGTGCCCCATGTGACCCTATCAATCGGAAAAACCCATATTTGGGGTTTCTCCATTTACATAGACATCCCATTTGGTGTGACCATTCTTAATGGCGTACATTCACATTTATTTACATGTTAAGAACTATGTGAATTTATCCCCGATTAAATGAATTTAATCTATAAATCTATTATGATAAAAGATAGAATTTATGTTAGGACCCTCAGATGTAAAGCATAGATTCTTATCTCATTGTTAATTCCATAGTCCATGTTCCTTTATTTCCATTTATTCCAAGCTATGTACATTATACCTAGAACTCCTTACCTTTTCAATAATTGGTTGGTTTTAATTGAATGATATGGTTGGTCATTCTTGTTATCAGGGGATATATAATTTTTATTAATGAAATGTGATTTTAAATATTTTTGGTCTTGTTCTTTATGCCTTATTACATGCCTTTGTCATGTTAAATTCCTAGATCCCTTAACATATAATGTGTTACATGCTTGTTTGATTTTAATTTCTTAGTTTGGTAATGTTGTGAGCATGGGATATTGAGAAGTTTCATTGGTGGAATGCGATTATATGAATGTTTTTCCTTGTAATATATTCTTGGTTACCATAGATACTTTGATATGGGTTGGGAGAGAACATTGGTAACAATTTAAGGACTATAAAGATAGATTGGCCATTCTCGGTTGGATCGACTTGACATGATGAGAGTGATACTTTGGATTTCTATGTATGGGCTCTTTGCCTGGGTTAATTATAATATTGTGGGACACTAATTTTCTAGGTGACAAACTAAGGATGGACTCATGGTCCATATTGATATTCCACGCCATGGGGGATACCCTGTTCCCTATGTCTGATACATGGAACATACTCCGATTCTCTTTGCTTATAGTGATATAAGGAACTTTTATATGGGCTTCCTTTGATGGACACATTTTCATTATTTATATCATATGTCTCTGTAGTGACCCTTAAGATGCTGTATAGATCACCTTAGATGGCCTTAAAACACTATCATTGGATTTTAGGGAATAATTAATTGCTTTCATTTCATGTGATTCATCTTTCAATGTTTTTAGGGCGTGTTTGTCTGATAAAATAGAAGTATGAACGCTAAACTGATGAAAAATATTGGGGTTATCCTATATTATTTTTCTTGTTTACAAATTCCCTTATATAAATAAAATTATTTGCATAGGTACCTCTTTTTAGACATCTATCTTAGGCCCTAGGAGGTGGTAATGGTCTAGTTTCATTTCAATAATGTGGACCGATGTGTAATTATTATATTTATTTTCCCACATTAACCTTGTGGAGAATTTAAATTAATTTATTACACAAAATGGATTGGAATGGACATCGTGGGTACATGACCATAGAGATTTGTATCTTACATCCTTCTTCGACCATCCCTGGTACCCTAGAATATTTAATGATAATAGGTATTGGAAAAGTGAAGGGTTTTTCTTCTGATGCGTGATTGATTTATAGCCTTATGATGGAGCACGTGGTAGAGGAGAAATCCAATGCTTGTGATTCTTGAAGTAGATTTTTTTCTTTTTGTATAGTTTTATTGTATGTAGTATATTCTAGTATCCCTATCTAATCATTATAATTTTTTATATATACACATTACATCATGAACATTATTTTTTATATTTTATTCATATTCCATTTCTTTTTGTCGCTTCTTTCAATCACATGGGTTATTTCCATATTTATACTGTTGTCTATTATTTCTTAGGATTCATCTATTTTTTGTCTAATTTTTACCATTTTTCATACTAGTATCTCTAAGGGCGTAGTCATCCCACTGACATTACCTAGAAACATGCTACCAATTAAAAACCTTTAGAATTTGTGGAGACATGTTTGTGGTATGGTCTCTCCATTTCTTGGGGAACAGTTCAATGGAATATAAGGTGGGATGATTCAATTTCAAATATACAATTGTTTCTCATTCTAGGAAATGATCATGTCGGATTATACTATGTGTTGATTATATCTGTCATTAATATTGGAATCACAAGTTGTTTAATTTTTGGTAGAACATGGAAAAAACATTAAAGTTGTATTGAAATGTGAAGAGTCATCAATATACCCAAAGGGAGTGATTATTAGGAAACTATCCCTCCTAATTGTTATTTTTGGTTGATAATTGTTTGAGAATGTTTCAAGTTGTTGACGAAGGTGGGTGTCAAAGAAGGCCTAAAGAGTTATCAGGAATGTTTGATCTTATTCACGTAAGAAATTCCTGATCTCATGAAAGTGTAAACTGCAAAATCTCATGAAAAGAGTGAATGTTTGAACGCATACAAAGGAAAATATCCAAATCTCATGAAAAGCATGATTGTATGATCTCATGAAAATGATAACTATTTGATCTTACAAAATTTTTGAATGTATGTCCTCATACATGGGTGAACTATTTGATCTTGTGAAAAGCATGAATGTATGATCTCTTCTAAAGAAGAACTATTTGATCTCATGAAAAGCACAAAGGAATAATCTATCAATAGGGTTAGATGTCTAATATTTTTAAATGAAGTTTTTTAACAAATCATGGAGAGTATGAATTTTTGAATTTATCTTCCATTTATATTTCACAAAGTGTATGGTTTTATTTTGATCATGTTATGGGATATTTCTTAGTACCAATGAATACATTGGATTTAAAACTGTATCTCTCACAACACTCATGATTTTCATTAGATATAGTAATGGACCACACTAAGAATTGGAAGAAAACATCACAAACCATCATTATATAGACATTTCAATGTCATGATAAGAGGTTTGTAGAGAATATTATGTTGACTGAATTGATGGTTTCCTATGATTTTTGTAGCTAAGGTGGTGGATTTATGCCTTTTAATACCACATAACATATCATTAAATAATGATGAAATTGTTCATAAAATATATATTTGAAGGAATGTCTATAAAGTGGGTTTTGGGATAGGTATCTCAAATGATGTTTTTAGAGAGATGTCATGAAGGAATAAGCTGGATTTACATCATGTAAGTGTGGTGCATGATCTGAAAAATGTCTCACACAAATCTCAAAAGTGGAATCACACAATGATATCCTGAAAAGAAGGAAAGGGGTATCCCACAAGAGTCTCATGAAAAGTGTGAAAGGGGAATCATGCCATTAAATCATGCAATTTGAAAAATAAATTTCACTGTAGAGTCTCACACAAAGTGTGAAAAAGGACTCAATTAAAGATATCATGGAAAGAGTGAATGGTGTCTCACACCAGAGAGATGAAAATATATTTAAAGGGGACTCATGCCAGGATCACATAGAAACTATTAAAGAGTATAACACTAGGATATTTCACAAATCATGAAATGGGAATCACGCTAGGATCCCACCCAAGGGTATGCACCCAGATCTCATGTAAGGGTAAATTCCAGGATCGCACACCAGTTGTTACATTATAGGATCTCATGCAATGGTACTTTATAGGATCTCATACAATGGGTTATGTGCTAGGGTCTTACACTGGTGCATCACACTAGATTCCTTTTCAAGGAGATATTCTATTACATTACCATGTGATAAGCAACATTTTCATATATGGATTATGATGGAGATGAAGGAGATATGGGATGTACATAATTTAAAAATAATTATAGAAGGATCTTATTCACTAATAATTGAAAGGATGTGAATAAAAGGCATGGAATATCATGATGATCTTCCAAAAGAAGAGATAATTGATGTTTCTATTGTAAAGATAACTTTTTTTAATGTTTGAGGAAATTGGGAGTGCTACTTCAGGTTTTTCTCACATAAGTGATGGAGTATCCAAGAAAGAACAACAATAAGAAATATACCAAAAATTGAGGATACATTCAATATTTCTTATAAAGGGACATACATGTCCATAAACTATGTGGGGATCTTTTCTGGAGTAGTAAGATAATGAAAATGAAGAAGGTTATCCATTCCACTATTAGTAATCCAGTGAAATAGTGATCTAGAGAGTGAACATTTAAATTATGATAGTTGTTCCTAAACATTAAAAAGGTCATTAGCCTGGGCATAGATATGATCTATCATAAATATTATTTTGATAATGATCATTAGTGGATTTTTTAAATTTGAACATTTCTATTATAAGATCCTTGGAAATCGCTTAATGAGGGTAAATCATGTAATGCTGTTGTGTCTCATGCATGATTTAATTTTTGATCATAATTTCTATTGGAAAGGGATGTAAAAGTGTGTTTTTAATGGTGAAACAATATCCCTCGAGGAAATTGTTTTATCTTTTTATACTCGGATTCACCCTTCGTCACATGTTATTTAACCTAGTGGTGACAACACTCACCTTATATATGGGTGATCAATATATGAATTATGAAAGACCATTTACTCCTACTGTCTGGCTAAGGGAAATTCTTCTACCCACCTCATTAATGGCTACAGTTAGATCCCTTTCACTAACTGTTAGGGTTGGTCTCCATTTTTAATATATATAACATTAAAATTATTGTCTAAATTTAAAACAAATACACTCTCATAACCTTCTTATTATCTTCTCTTGAAATATTAGTCATGAAAAAAATATATTATTAAATTTATTCATGGCCTTCAATTTAGTATTCTTATATTCTTCTACATGAAATTTTATTTTTCATCGACTTAAAATCATCATAAAAATTGACTAATAATCATCACATCATGAAAATAAGAATTTTAATGTTATACAAGTTACCATATACATTGTGAAAACTCTTTAACACATGTGTTAAATATTTAAAATTAGAACAAAAACTCATCACAGATAAAAAGATAATTATCAATGCTTGAATTCCAATGCTATTATATGAATCCATAAAAATTTACCATGCATCACCACTTCATCATAACTAATATATTGACTCATTGACAACAAATTCAACACCATGGCATAGAAAAATATCTTTTTTTCTTTTTTTCTGTCAATATCTTCTCACATAATAAAATTCTATATATGAAAAATTGATATCATCCCCCTTTATTGAAAATAAAATTAAAAGTAAAATTACGGTGTCTTGTTATTTTATCTTCCAAATTATCTTAACATATTTTCAAATAAAGTTTATATATCAGATTATTCATATAAAATTTATTAATCTAATTATCACTAGGTCTATGTGGCCTAACCAAGAGTATAAAACATGATTTTAGTAAAAAATGTTTTCTAAAATGTTTATAACACAAACTCACAAGTGATTTCATGCTTGGGGATTCTTAATTCTCAATAAGGATTACCAAAATTCCATAATTTTCAATGAAATGACAAAGTTAACACACAATAAAAAATACATTATAAATTTTATGTGAACACGAGTAAATACCCATTTGTATCATTTTCCCATCAACCCAGAACTACTCCTTAGTGTATATAATTTGGTAAAAAGTGATTATAATGATATTACAGTACCTCATAGTACTTAAAATATCCCTTATAAGGTATTCAATCATCATTATCATCATGGAAATTAATGTACTCCATGAATGAAAACGATTCTCATTCAATTACCTATATGTTACCTCATAACACATAAAAAACATTAGAATTGTGAGGAAATTGTTATTTCTATAGAGGAAACATTTAAGGTTCTGGGTTTCTCCCATCCTTGCTTTCATCTTCTTTCCATGATAAAAATAAAATGTTCATTATTTTTTTTGTGGGAATAAATTTTAGGATCAAGATGATTTATTGTCGGGGTTTGAATGAGTTTCACAATCCTTCAATTAGGGTCACCAATTTTTTCATTGATGGAAAATCCCAATATTACCCACATCCATAACTTGTTATAAACCTACATTCTAATGACATGTTGTAAATTGGGGTTTTAGAACCAATGGAACATAGGATCATGCATTGGTTGACTGGATGGTAGGTTGGGCCCAACACATCCTTTTTGGGGAATTTTTTCTTACTCTGAGACACTCTTATAAATTTGAGAAATTTACAATAATCTCTTTCTAATCCAAATACGAGAATGATTACCCAAACTAAACGATCATGGTGTAAAATAAATTATTGAGTAAATGGGTAGTCTATTTATGATCCCATATGTATGTATCAAAGGTTCTTTATTTATTTCCTACTAATGGGTTATTTGTTATATTTTAAAGATATATAACTAGGAAATCGAGATTTTACTACCATATAAGGTGGAAATTAATATTTTGATAATGGAATTGAACCTTTATGAGGAATCCTAAATATCCTTCTTATAACATGAATAAAAAACCACATAGTTTTTTAAACTCATGTAGTTTAACAACATGTGTAAAGGACACATATGAGGTCACATATAAAATGGGCACTAAGATAAATCCTTAGGGAGACATCTTATGCATTATGTTATGGTAGGAATTAATGTATTTATAGTTATAGATCACCCTTATAACTTCCTCTATGGTAAATTCTCTTATATAGTGGTAATAAAATCCTTTCATCTATTAGTTTTCACACACTGAGGTATCCCTGGATGATGGAGATTCAGTATGTGAATGATTTTATTATTTCACATCCCTGAGATCATTTGACCCATGATTGGTGTGAGAAATAAGGGAAAATAGGTGATTTGTCTCATCATATATGTATTTTGAAAATATGAACAAGGAAATCCATATGGAGTGTTTGATGTAATGCTTCAGCCTTAGGAAGGAATCATATATATCCTAGTTATGTTATGAATCAAATTCCTCATAGTTCTATTGTCACCCCAATCCGCTGACGGATGAGGAAGATTAATAAGTAAATTGGATAGATTTTATCTTGATGGTTACAATGTTATGGACATGGAGGGACATACACTAAGGTGGATTCCCATTTGAGATGAGAACATGGGATGGAATCTTATGTGTCCAAGTTATATAAGGAATCATATATATCATAGTTTAGTTAAGGGTATTCCATAATATTTCCACTAGAAAGTGTTATAAAATCTTATGATTATTACTTGAAAAATATTCATTTCCCTCTTGACATGTATGGGGTGTTAGTATGACATGATTGATGATGTCTGCACTTGTCCTGATTGCTTACTTGAAAAGCCTAAAGACAATCACATTATCCATTTTGACTTATCTGGAAGATATTGCATGAGATGGATTCTAAGTCTGGAGGATATCACATGATCAATGATGAAATGCCTGAGGTTGTTTCAGGACCTCACTGACATATTTGGAGGGTATCAAAAGACCTGGATGAGGATTTCTGTACTTTTCCTGGTGTCGAGAATATATGTATGAAGTAAATAAAATTATCTAGGTTGACATTTCTGTAGGGTGTCACATGAACTAGATGATTTTTCAAGAGGGTATCCATAATCGAGGGTTATTTTTTACGGTGACATCACAAGACCATTCTACCCAACCACGCTGTGGTCTCATAACATGGGATACATGTCTGGTGGAAATAATAATATTTGGTTCACTATTTCGAATGAAACTGAGATACACAGGTGGCATTCCAGGAGAGTGTCATTCCACTTTTCTGAAATGACTAAGGGACATCACATGATCCAAATGAAATGTCTACTGAGTGTTATGTGACAATAGTGGCATGTCCTAGTGTTGTTACATGATATGAGTGCTTCATTAAATAAACATGATAATTATAGAATCTAAAATTCCATAATTCTTCGATCTTTTTTAGTATTTATTCTATCCTTCATTTAATTTGTTCCCCGTGTTTTTCTTGGGTTTTCTTTTTTTAGGTTTCGCATGGCCCAATTAGAATTCATGGCCTCCTTCACATAATCTGGATGACACACTAGTGGTCCATTGAATGGTACATAAACTTATCAGGCAAGGATCCTACTAATTCCATTTCATCCTTTGTTCATTCCAAATTTTTTTACCTAGTGTAAGAACTTTTTCATCGTGTGATTGGTTTTTCTGAGTATTCCTCTACTTCACTTCACTGTTGTATTTGATCATCATTTTTGGGTTCTGTATTAAATTTTTGTCGATGAGGGAGTATATTTATAGGCCTCATCAACAAAATTATAAATTACCTTTTGAGGAACATAACTCAAGGATATTTGATGGAGTTGGTGCTGGGAGTTTGGTGTCACAAGATTTGTATGACTCTATTGTGGGCCATCCATGACATCACCCACGTGTCACATGATAAAAAATTATCACATGACCATCGCAACATTATTAAATTTATTAGTCATTGGCAAAATAATTGGATTTAACATAACTAGTATTACATGTCAAACATACCTTATAATGTCAATTCGACATGTTTTCGGTCATCATGAGATCAACATTCTTGGGGAAGGAATTCAAAAGATTGATGAAAAATAGGCTGGGGTCTTTCGCGAGACAATTGTATCTTATAAAGGGGTCCTTCATGGGATCACACTGACATGTGTAAATTTCTATTAAGAGCATAACAATGATTTCATGGGTCTCAGATCCCATTTTATATAAATTTTAACCCATCTCCTATCAGGATAAGATTCAATATTTTCCATTTTTATTTCCTTCTTTATTTTATGTAGAAAAGAGATCTTGCGCAGTCATGTTAGTGTTGTAAAATATAATCACCCTCTTTATATAAAATAAAATTCATGAACAATAATGGGTGTTATTGTGATGTGTGATAATTTTTATGGGCGCCCCCTTATGCATGTCAGTTGAGATGAATGCGTGTCATATAATACACGGATGTGTCTGCAGAACATAACATGATAGATTATGATATTCACCAATATTTTTCAATTTAGTTACATGAATCCTCATCCCTTCATGTGATGTATTATATAGTGGATCATATATTTTCAAGAATTCAGGCATGCAATTATATATGATGGGTTATCTAGAACCATGTCCTTCGGCATGATGGATTACACAGTGCCACAACCTTTCTCATGATGGAATACAAAGTGGATCATCTCTTCCTTTGAGTGAAATCATGAATACTTCATAAAATTATTAATTTTATCCTTATGGGTTATTGTGGTTATCTATTTTTCTATTAAAAAATTAATTGTGCCTCCAGAAAGGAATACTCATCAAATATAATATCTACCTTCTGTACTTATAGACAAATCATCACGGTGCCTTTGAATAACTGAGAAAGGTGGCATGTCTGATAAATATTTTTTTTCCATTCATCCCACCAAATTACACATCCATTGATCTGAATATTCTTTTGCATCATGATATTCCATCAATTAACTGAAACTCACAACATTTTCAAACTATTCACATGCGGAGTTAGGTGGCATTTAGAGACTATGAATCATCATTCTTTGTTCACATTGGAACTCAAATTATGGGATTATTCATGTGAAAAAAAAATATTATGTAATCACAAATTAAAAAATTCCATCCTTATGGACATATACTATTTTCAAATAGAAATATCATAATCCATTACTATATACATATATTTGTGTTATATTCCTAGCATATGAAACTACGCACTCATTATAATACTATATGTTTTGGTATTTCCTCGTGGTGGGTGTGCATAGATACACATATATCACACACAAAATAGTTTTATAACCTACATCAAGAGCATCATGAATTTTCCATATGGAATAATGGGAAAAATGATCCTCTGATTCATGTAATGAGATCTTGAATTGGTTATCCATTAAGATCAGCATGGACTATGTGCATTGAACCCTAATCATATTCATAGACCCTCTCTACAATATAACATGTCTATAAAGTGTATTTACATATTCCCTTGATCTTCAAATCCTAAGGCACATGTGATCTGTTTTTCAAAATTTTAATGTTCTCATTGTTATGTTATATCATAATGGAAGTTCCCCACATGAACCAGGGAGTTGTGATGTGAGAAATATAATGTTCCTGGTGCATGATAGCATGGATCCATTCTTCCTCACATCAAAATATATGTGGATTTTCCATCTCATCATTTGATAGAATATGGGTTTTGAACATTATATGATCGTTTTTCATATGGTTGTTGCATCATGAGGATATGTGGAGTGATAAATTTCATTTTATCAAGGCCCTACTTGTGTAAAGTATGCACTCTAGGTATAAGAGAAAAGCTAAAACTCTGATACAAAAAGGTTTAAGATGATGTAAAACATTGATTTCCCGTCACTTAATGTACACCTATATGTATGAATAATTCCATTAAATTTAATTTATATTTATTTATTATAATTTTTAATATTTGAAAATAAATACTAATAATAATAAAAACAATGCTCCTTTAATTATATAAAAATTTTCACTGTAATATCTTATCAATTCAGTGTAAATTTTTTAATTATATGGATTTTTTTGGAGACCACTCACTCTAACATCATGTGATTTCGTGGTCCAGAGAGACTGGAATTGAATTATGTACTTTTATTAGTTTACATTCATTAAATGTGCGAGCATGTTTTTCTATCATGTAAAACGGTTCTATGATTCAAAATATGAGGGAACCATTGAACTCTCAATGCTGAGATTCGCCTATATATAAAATAACATTGGCCCGCAAGGGGTGAGGGGAAATGTTATTTTTCAGACCTTTTGAAAAATACTAAATTAACTTTAACGTGTTATTTTATATATTTTTCACACCATTGAGTGGAGGATGGAAACAAGTGGTACGACGCTGAGGAAGTGATGAGGCGCATTAATGAGGCTCATTAATGGCCCATTTCACGCAACATAATAATGAAATAAAGGAATTGTAATAGTGTATCGACGCAATGTCACAGCGTAACTAAAACATTACCATGTGTTTTATTTTTAATATTTTCATGCCCTGGTGGAATGATGATTAAACCATAGAGATTATTTGATGAACATCCAATGGCATTCATCTCCAATAAAGAACGATGCACTAGCAAATCCTCACCAGCATTGACGCACATCAAAGAATGGATCTAGAAGAAACTAGTTATGTCAATATCTTGAAATCATGCAGATGAAACGTCATAGATTCAAACATAAAAAAGGTAGGGGTTTAAGTTGTGCATTTTCTTCCCCGTTCTTTTCTAGAAACGACCAATGCGGATCAACCCACGAACAAGTTGTTCTGCGAATTGTGCATTTATTAGAGAGGGTAAAATTATTTGGAGGATTCTTTATCCAGGATTAGTGTATCTTTTTCTATGATTTAACATCTCCCCTCGAGCCTCTCTAGTTTTAAAACATCTAATGGGGATGGCATGGACCTACACAAAACAATTCCTCGGACCCATCTACATGTTCACTTTTTGTAAACTGATTTCCAAAATGGTGTAAGGGGGCATCTGAGACCATCTTAGTGATAGAAGAAACCAGAGAGTCCCATAGGCATAGATGGATTATATAATGGACCACCAGAGAAACTTTAGAAGCCCGAAGAATGTGCTTTTGGTGTGGCACCAGCGGCAAGGTACCATCGGCGTGGTGGCACCGGTGACTGATAGTGGAGGCCGGCCCATGCCAGCTGCATGGACGGGGAGGCGAGAATCGTCTTAGCAACAGGGGAGGTGGCCAACCCTTGTTGGTTATAATAGATGATAGCGGCATGCACATTAGCATACCACATCTGTAGGAGGCCACAGAAGCCATGGGGAGATGCATCGGTAGGCAGGCTCCACATGGAGGGAGGGATTGTGTATGAGCCTTTCGTGTGCTTCTGTGAGCCGTGGTCACTTAACTGTAGCAAGAGGGACCCACACGTCAGTGGGGATATAGGGGGTTGAACGTGGCAACTGGCCGTGTCTCGACTAGGCAGTGCACCACCAGTCTGCACCGCATGGGCTGGGATATCTGCTGGCGGGCCACGCTCGTAGTCGGTGGTCTGGACCCGCACCGATGGTCTAAACCAGACCTGGACCCCAGGTGACCCGAGGTTCTGGACCCTCATCCCAACTGAACTGGGTTTAGTGAGACCCATTGGGTCTGGCCCATTGTCCAAGGTTGACCAAACCGAGCTAGATCCAAACCAGGTTAGTTCGAGTTTTTCTGAGTTTAAACTAGGGTATGTGGGACTTCTGGGATGTGTTGATCGGGTCGGTCTTACCAAGTCGGACCGGGCCTAGATGTAACCATCCCCTATTTACTGAAACACATATATCATGAAAACCACACATCTGATTGACGAGCCGTTTGTAGTGTTTGGACGGTCTTGAAGACTTGGATCTTTTGGATTTCACATAGAGGATTTAATAGATTTTGATATTAAAAAGTATGTCTTGAGGAGCAGTTACCCAAGGCGCGCTACGTATGGAACCCTGTAGTTGGTTTAGACATGATGACTATTGACTTCCAACTCTGTGAGTCTTGACTATGGATGAGTTGGATGCACTTCAGTGTGATATTGAAGGGCCGTGGTGGGAAGCACTTCTGTGTGACTTTTTAGGCCCACAGTACACGACGAGAAGAAGCACCTCAGTTTTCCATGATTCGTGGGGAGAACTTCTATGTGACACATATGGATCATTGTATGAGTTTATGAGGTGTACCTAATAATTACAATGTTAGTGTAAATCACACTTTTCTGACATGGAATTCCCACAGTAATCGATATAGGAGGGGTTTTCCAACATCTGAGGTGTTCGATGATGTGATCGATGATTCATCTATCACAACCCTAAACATATACCTAGCGTGAGATGTCTTCTATTTCATGATTTAGTTTTAGGATTATTTTGTAGTCATTAATTTTTGTTTTGGGATCCCCAATGAGTATTTTGTTACTCATCCCTACTCAAGCTTCACCCGCACATGTCGTTTCTAGTGCATTCGATCGAAATTTGGATAGAGACATTAGAGTACTAGGACCTAGCGGTGCTTAGGGAGATGAGACTAACTGACACTACGATGGTGGATTTGGTGGCCTAGGACTTAGGCGAGAACCAATAGGATCGGGTGGGCAGTACATACTAATTTGTCTTCTAGTAGTTACAGTACTCTCACGATCGGGTCGGATGTTCCATTGATGGTCATTAGAGTTTTTATTTATGTATAGTGCTATTTGTAGTTCTTTCTTTGGGTTTGTATTTTCGCCCACTTTAATTAGTTTTACTCGAATTTTCATTTAGTGATACTTGTTTCTCGGTTAGTGTGTTGGAATTGGTAGGGCGTGTGTGTGCATACAAGTACCCACTAAAATAACTCCCACATGCAGGTTGATTTCATTGTCACTAGTTGCCATCCCATGGCCTTTGGTAGATGGTCTTAGGGTTTTTATGGAATGGTCCCATTTTTGACAGGTCATGAGAAGGTGGTATTCATGGGAGGTCCGTCCTAACACAATGAACCGGAGTCTATTGTTTTGTTTTGGGGAAACATCGTTAAGTGTTTCTAGTTCGACTTTCAAATTCGGGGAGCCCAGTGTTGGGGAGGCCGCCAACGTATCCATACACCAGGACCTTGAATTATACTTTTTGACTCTATGCATGAAGACACTTGTTAAATAAGTTTCTACTTATGTTCTTTTGAAAAAATGTCAGCTCCCCAGGTATAAACTTCTAACTATGGTGCATCCTGATCTACGTCAGGATGCCTCCGCATGGGCAACCATCCAGGGTCTCGATATGAGGTCAGGATGACCGCCTACCTATAGATGAGACATCCATTCAAGAACCATTTCTAGATATGGCCCCACTAGGTGGTGCACCAGGGCCACCACCACTCGATGGTCAACATCTACTTCCAGCAGTTCCGGCAGAGGACGTTCATAGACTCAGTTCCCTGCATGAGTTTCATAAACAAAGACCACCAAGGTTCAGTGGAGAGACAAATCCTTTGGTCACTAAGGACTGCATATAGGTAGTTTTTCTAGTCTTCCGTTTAGTGAGGACACTGCCTGAGTAGATGGATATCTTCACAGGGGGCCTTTTGTAGGGCTCGACAGGGAGATGGTGGAGCTTGACTAGCAGGATGCACGATAACAAGATCCTTACCGTGGCAGACATCGAACAGCTTTACTGGGATGCGTTTTTTTCCCAAGACATTGCACTTTGTTCCCATTCAAGAGCGGCTTCGCCTTCAGTATGACAGAACTACAGTGGATGAGTACTAATTAAGGTTTATGGAGCTTTGACGCTACTCCATATACATGATGAGACACCCTTTTTTTCAGGGATCAATGTTTTAAGAATGGACTCAGGTAGGAGATAAGGTAATCAGTGTAGTCTCTCAGCTTTCCAACCCAGGACAGGGTATTGGAGTGAGCCCTTCTTATGGTGAGCTTTTTGGTGGAGTGGACAGTAATTGCTAGCACTGCCTACAAACCCGGGTGGTGGAGTCTTTCAAGATTGATCTGATAGCAGATGTGAGGGCCCAAGTAGGCCAGGTCATTCAGAGGACTAACCCTGGACTCAAGGTCAATTGTACAAGGATCTCTCTCTATAGGAAGTTAATCAGGAGACATGCAGTGCTTCGCATGCGGAGGGCAGGGACACATGGCTCGTGACTACCCTACCCATCATACAGATGACAAGAAGATGATCGAGGGGCCACAGAGATAGTGGAAGCGGTTCATGAAAGGGGGTTTTTAGGGAAGTGGACGTGGCAAGGGAGTAGGCTGAGTACCGGTGGTGGGAAGTAGTTTGAGATGTTACGACCACCACCACCCGGTGGTACACCATGACCTTAGGGAACAGGCGGGAAAGGGTGAGCTTATTTCCTGGTAGCATAGGCTTATGAACATGGTTCTCTAGAGATGATACGAGGTATGATCTCTGTCTTCTCCACCCAAGATGCAGCGCTAATAGACACATGTTCTTGCAACTCCTTGTTTTCCATGGTTCTTGTTCTGAGATCGAAGATTTCAGTGGGTCTTTTGGCTCAATCCTTACTACTATTGACTCCTATGGGAGGGAGTTTTATGATTACACATTGGTTTCAGCAGTGTGAGCTTACTCTATAAGGTGATATATTTTTCTAGGATATCTTAGTAGTTGCGTCGAGGCCTTATGTCGTCATCTTGGTTATCGACTAGTTATCCACATTTTATGCTTAGATCAACTGTTTTATTCATACAGTGTGGTGTGTCTGTGGTGATGGGACCAGGATTTCCATCACCAGAAAGAAGGAAATATTATAATCATATAAAAAACTTTCTCAGTGGAGGGTGAATCCAATTTCTAACCAATTGGCTAGCCTCACCATCACTGTGATAGAAGAGAGGAGTCCATGTTTCCCTGTAGTGGTGGGTGAGTATGAGTAGGTTTTTTCTGAGGATGTTCTAGGACTACCTATTCATAGGGAGGTAGATTTTTTCATCAACCTATACCTTGGGATGGAACCAATATCCACACTAGTATATCGGATGGCTCTCATGGAGCTTTTCAAACTAAGGGTACAGCTAGAGGACTGTCAAGAGAAGTGTTTTGTATGGCCCTACTTTTCACCATGGGAATCCATAATTATTTTACCCTAGAAGGATGATTTGATTTTGAGGTTATGCATGGAATTTTGGCAACTAAACCTGGTGACTGTGAAGAACATGTATCCACTACCAAGGACTGATGACCTCGTCGACCAGCTGAAGGGATTGAGGTTGTTCTCAATGATAGACATCGGATCATGCTATCACCAGCTTGGAGTACGGGAGGAGGATGTACCGAAGACTACCTTAAGGTGTCTATATGTCCACTATGAGTTCTTACTGACTCCTTTTATCATGAACAACACCCCCAGATTGTTAATGGGACTCGTGAATTGGATTCCAGGCTTACCTTGACCAGTTTGTTGTAGTCCTCATTGATTGAATCTTGGTGAACTCACCGTCAGAGGTGGAGCACAATACACAAATGTGGATAGTCCATGATACACTCTGAGAGAACTAGATTTATAGTAATCTATTTAAGTGTTAGTTTTGGATACAGGGGTTCCACTTCTTTGGAAATGCCATCTCAAAGGCTGTAGTTGGAGTGGATCTTGAAAAGATAGAGGCAGTGCTTGCGTGGGAGCCACCCAGGAGCATTACTGTGGGGCATATATTTGTGTGGTCAGATTGTTACTATAGGATTTTTGTTCCCAAAATTTCTAGTGTACCACCACCCATATCACCTTTTAATAATAAGGGACAACCCTCCACATGGAAAAATAATTGATAGTAGAATTTCTAAGAGCTGACGTGCAGAATGACAAGTGCCCCCATCTTGAGACTACTAGAGGTGTGTCTTGGGTATACTGTATATTGTGATGAATTAGAAACTGTATTGTGTTTTTTCATGATTCAGGAGTGAGCAGTGGTCACCTACGACTCACTTTAGTTGAGGCATCATGAGTATAATGATGTGACGCATGACCTGGAGTTAGTAGTAGTGGTATTTTCCATAAAGATGTTGTGTCACTACATGATGGGTGAACGGTTTATGGTTTACTCTAACCACAAGAGTCTCAAGTATATATTCCTTCAGAAGGACCAAAACCTAATAAAACGATGATGGTTATTGTTCCTCGAGGACTATGACTTTGCGATAGATTATAATCTTGGAAATGGGAACGTGGTGGCATATGCGCTCAACATGAGGACCAGTTTGTAGCTGTTGAGTGAGGTGATGCAGTAGTTGGCTACAATGTAGATATTCTTCATGGAATATGGTTATGTATCTTACCTTTAGTCGATTACTTTTAATCCCATAATCTTATAGTGATTCAGGAAGGAAAAACTGATGGATGTTGACTATATGGCCCGATGTGCTCTGTTATCCTCAAGATGGGATCCTGGTGAATTTTGGATCGGTGGGGAGCATTTAATATTTTTTAGAGGACACAATGTAGTTCTGGTGACATTTTGGGAGGAGGTGTTGAGGGAGTTCCCTAAATCCACTTTATCAGTACATCCTGGAGTTGAAAATATGTACCAGGACCTCTGACATCAATACTGGTGGCCTGGACTGAAGAAAGCGGTGGACGAGGTCATTTCATGATGCATCACTTGTTAGCTAGTGAAGGATGAGCATCATGTTTCGGTAGGCTTGGACCTGCCTGTCGAGGTACCCTAGTGGAAGTGGGATGGTATCTCAATGGACTTTGTGATGGGGTTACCATGCACATTCAGAGGCCAGAACTGTATATGGTTGATCGTTGACTGACTACCCATGTTAGCTCTCTACCTTCCCAACCGAGAGAATGGAGCAGTAGAGGGCTTGTGACACCTCTATATCCAAGAGATAGTGCGTCTCCATGGGTGACTTTGATGATCATCTCATATCATGATGCTCACTTTACATCCCAGTTGTGTAGGGGATTACATGAGGCATTCAGGATAGAGCTTCACTTGAGCACATCATTTTATCACCAGACAGATGCTCAGATTGAGCAAACCATATAGACATGGAGGACATACTTTTTTCTTGTATCCATTACTTTGGTCAAAGTTGGTAGGACCACTTACCTATGGTGGATTTTTCTTAAAACAACAACTATCACTCCACCATCTGTGAGGCACCATTTAAGGATTTTTATGGTATGCCCTACAGATCACCCCTATTCTAGAAAGACCTAGGTGTTTCGTCACTCATGGGTCCAAAGGTTATAAATTCCACCACAAAAACGGTGATGATCAATCGAGAGAAGATGATTACTACAAAGTGAAACCATAGGTCTTATGTCGACATGAGATAGAGTTTGAGAACGGTGATCCTGCGTTCCTTTGAGTCTCACCCCGACGAGGATTACAGAGATTTGGCCGGGGTGGAAAGATATCTAGGAGTTTCATAGGACCATTTCAGATCCTTATCATAGTTTGAGATGTGGCATACATCATAGCTCTTCCACCATAGATTCACCATGTACATGATGTTTTCCACGTGTTGTCGATGAGAAGATATATGCATGATCCATCGCACGTCATCGACTAGGACTAGATTGGTATTGACGATGGTTTAACTCTTGCGGAGTTCCCGGTAGAGATAGAGGATCGAAATTAGTAGGTCTTATGAGGGTGGTCTATTTCTCTGGTGAGAGTTTGGTGGCAGCACATTAATCTCTAAGAGAGCACATGGGAGCATGAGGCTCAAAATCGTGCTCAGAACCCCCCATTTATTTGTTTATTTTTTTATTTTGATTTCTAGAATGTAAATACCTATAGTGGAGGGAATTTAATGTCATGTATATTCAGTTTAAATTCTTTTTTAATTATATTGAATTATTTTGAGACCACACACTCTGACGGGACGAGATTCCGAGACCTAGAGAGCCCAGAACTGAATTGTGATCTTTTTTTATGGTACGTTCATTAAACATGAGAGTAGGTTTCTCTAACTTATGAACTTCTCTTTGGATAGGAAATTTAAGGGCGCCATTGAACTTGGAATGCATATATTTTCCTATAAATGAATTATATTTGGTCAGTAAGGGCCAAGATGAAAAGATATATTTTGAACCATTTGAAAAAAATGAAATTACAATAAAAAGTTATTTTATTTATTTTTCACACCGTTGAGAAGTGGATAGAGACCCTGTGGCTCGGTGATGAGGCAACGATGAGGAACATTAATGAGGTTCATTAATGTCCCATATCATGCAGTGTAGTTATGAAATAAATGAAGCATAGCAACTATGTTGTTTCATTAATGAAACTGTGTAACAACACACCTTCATAGTGTAACTGAATTGATGTGATTCATTTCCTTTCAATTGTTTAATGTGTTGGTGGAATGAGGATTTTGCCTTGAAAATTCTATGACAAACCTCCAATGTTCTTCCTCTCAAATGAAGAATGATGCCATGGCAGATTATCAGCAACATTGACAGTCCTTGGAGAACGGAGTCGGAAGTGACGAGCAACATCGACATCATGAAACCGTGAGGACAAAATATCATAGATTTTATCATTAAATAGGTATGGGTTTAATTTGTGCATTCTCTTCCCTGTTATTTTCTATAAATGACAAATGATGTTAAACACATGAATAGGTTGATCTTTAAATCAGCTGTTGATGCATGGTAGGGGGTAACTTTATTTGGTAGATTCATTATCAAGGATTAGTTTATATTTTTCTATGATTGAAAATCTCCCCTGAGCCTCTCTGGATTTAAA
The DNA here is from genome assembly GCA_963277665.1 of Viscum album. Lineage (NCBI taxonomy): Eukaryota > Viridiplantae > Streptophyta > Magnoliopsida > Santalales > Viscaceae > Viscum > Viscum album. The sequence goes on along the minus strand of OY728161.1, from coordinate 1,539,140,670 downwards.
ACTTCTAATGCAGAGGTTGTGGACCAACACCCACAAAGTCTCGGACCCCTCCATATGGGCACACGTTGTAAAAGGATTTTCCAAAATGGAGGTAAGGTACATCCAAGAACATTTCAGGGTTGGTGGAGACTCGAGATGCCTATAGGCACAGATGGATTGGAAAAAAGACCACCAAAGAACTTCTTATGGCTCAGGGAAGGTTCCATCAGCCCGATGACACCAGCAGACCCCCGCTGGCCACGTGGTGGGGGTGTCACCAACTAGCACTACAGCATAGGAGGAGGTCGGCCCTCACTTGCCACACTGAAGAACAGAGGTGCGCCACGACGAAAACCATGGGGTGACATTGTTCCATGTCAACACCATGTGGAGGGATGGCCCACTACCGGGATTTTTAGGTGATTTGGGGATCTTCAGTCACTCAATAGCATTAGAAGGGGGCCCACACATCTGCGGGACTTGCAGGGGCCAGATGCGGTTGCTGAATGCATCCCGCCATGAAGGCACACCATCGACTAGCACCATGTGGGCTGAGCTTTCAGCTGGCAAGCTACGCCCCCAGCCGGTGGGTTGGTCTCGCAGCCCAGGGGGCCAGACCCATGCCCCAACGGGCTGGACCTGTGACCTACAGTCCTGCCCATGATAGATCGGGTTGTCGAGCGACTCGACAGGCTTGACACTCGGCCAAACTGGGCCAGGTTCAGGGAGGCCCATTGGGGCATTCCCACTGGCTAGGCCGGACAAGAACGACCCTTTGAGTATTTTGTTACTAACCAATGCACGAGCATCACATACATGTGTTGTGTCTGGTGATGATGATCAATGTTTCGACAGAGAAATTTGTGGACCAGGACTGAGAGGTGCTCAGGGAGATGGGACTGAAAGACGCTACGATAGTGGACTTGGTGGCATAAGACCAGGTGGTACCTCGTAGGATCAGGTGGACATGAAATTATATTTTGGATTCAAGTTTCTAAACTACTCACATGATTATGTGGGGTTTTCAAAAATGGAAATCAGTGTTTTGATTTGCTATTTTCATTTCATTCATTGTGTTTTTATTGTGGCCAATTTTTAATTGTTGTTCTCATCTTTTTCAGTGATACTTGTTCTGTGATTAGTGTGTCAAAAATGGTTGTCCATGTGTGTGCATACAGGTACCCATGAAAATGACTTCCACATGCAGGTTGATGACTTTGGTGCTAGTCACCACCCCTGGCCTTCAGGATGCGGTCTTAGGGTAGTCACGACATGAGCCATAGGGACGGGTCATTAGATAAACACCCCAAACATCATTATAATATGTTTCCTTCCGTAGAAAAGTGTGTGGAAAATGTTTTTTGATGTCAAAAGAATACCCTCCCCCAAGAAATGGACCCATTTTGAATGAAAAGAATCATATTTTATGGTTAATATAAGAAACATTTCCATACATTCGAATCATGATGAATTCTACAAGGGTTTGTCTCATAGGGAGAAGGTGCTCTAATTTTTTCCTCAACTTGTGGAATAAGAAATAATAGATTTATTTTTATGAAAAACATATGGATGGACCCACAAGTTATATATCTTTTTTATAGCACCAATGTTTTTCCTAATATTCATATAGTGGAAGACATAGCGGCAATGGACATGGATGTTTTCCATTATCCCCGCTTATATGTTTTCAAACATGCAATTTTGGGTTATTTTCCATTTTTAGTGCTTTTTTATAGTTGGGGTCGAAGGTTTATTTTTATTATTAAAGAAAATACCTATTTTGAATATGTAGTGGGAGACCCATTACATAGCCTAACGTCCCATGGCCAAGTGGCCTAAATACCATCCTTGAATGCCCAATTTTTGGACCAAAGGGACCTATAGTGAATAGTACTTATACAGTACTTGGGCTGCTATAGTCCCTCTACTGCTATAGATCCTACTATAGTGCCTCTGCTGCTATAGTTCCCCCATTTCTATAGTTCTGCTACTGCTACAGTGCCCCCTGCTATGGTGCTGCTATAGTAACCCAGAAAAATTTCCTGACCCAGATTCGATCTACGGTTTTTTGGATGCCAAAAAGAAGTCTGTAACAATTTGTTATATGATTGTTTTCACAATTAATGAGTGATTTGTATTTCATATATTACTCAAGGTATGTATGTAGAGAGAAATACCTAACATTTTCCTCGAATTCCCTTATTGGGGTTTCAGTATAGTGATCATTGGGACTATTTCATTCTTGAAAACTATACAATTATTGTGATGTTTTTTAATGTCTTTTAAATATTACCATTTATTTCAATAGTATAGATAATTTTAGTTTAGATCATTTATTCATGATGTTTAGGGTCTTTTAGATCAGGCCTTATATGGTTGGTAATATAAATTTTACAATGTAGAATTCTCTTTATAGATTAATGGAATGTAGAAATCATGTATGAAATATTGTTTCACTTGATGGGGTTAGTAAATCATCCTTGGATTTTAACATCAGGTGGTGAGGATGTAAAATATGATACATTTTAATGTCTTTATAATAGGACATAAAATACAATTCATTTTTATGTCTTAAAGATAGGACATAAGTATGGTATGAAGTTTAAAATCCTACTACTATGACATAAGAGTGCTTGAAGTTTGAAATTATGCTTCCAAGACATGATTGTATAATCTAAAATCTGGGATAAATTCCAGTAATGACCCAAAACACCCAGTGGTGATGATTTTGGATGGAGTGTTTCAAGGGCTCACATGGATTGTATTTCCTTTCGGTCTTAGAAGATGTGCCTCTAGTTGTTAGGGAAAGGACCTTATGAATCGATAGTATGCTCAAATAGAGATGTCACAACTCTTTTTCGAGGTCCCCGAAGGATTTCATAGATGTAATTAGAAGTCCGTAAAAATAATAGGGACGAAAAAAAAATTATAATAACTGTAATATGGTTTTTTTAATTCATAATTGATATGTTTGAATCAATGAATATGTAATGGAGAAATATAATTGGGATAACCGATAATACCCTAAGGTTATGAATTCTGCAACGGCATTTTTAGGTGTCACAAGGATTGGAGTTCATTTTCCACAAGGAGGATAATACTTTAGTCTCTAGGTTAAGAACCTTATAAATTACCCCTTAAGGATTACATTAATGGTCAAGTAAATATGACCCCTACTATTTTCCAAGGTCCATGAGTGACTTGTAAAGACTCAAACATTAGGGCCATGATATTGGATATAGATTAAAATACATCCAGGATGGGTTCCAACATCCTAGAATAATTTAATTCTTTTATGGGGATGCTCGGGCCTTACACCATGTGTTTTCGAGCCATGAGATATGGTCCATCAAAGTGTTTGGGGATGGCGTGTGGAACTTCTAATTAGATAAAGGGTATAAAAAAAGGTGATATAAGGTAGAGTATTTCAATATATATTTAATAGTCTAGTTATGGGGACAATAAATCATGGTTGAATGTTATAGGGTCATGAGTAGTGATATGGGAAAATCATAATGGGGATGATCCAACATAGTCTAAGGTTCTAAGGTCATCCACTGTGATTTCAACGCTCACAAGTATTAGAAAGCCAATTTTCTGTGTTTATGATTCATTTTTTGAATGACCATATGATCATAAGTAGGATCTATTGGAATATGTGCATATCAAAAAATGGGTCCCATGAAGGTGGATATATATTTTCAAGGTCATGGGATGCTTTGTGGTGATCCAAGGTGATCACATCTTGGAGTGTGATTAATGTAAAATGTAATATTCAGGCCGGGTTTGAGAAAACATAATCTTGTTTCACCACCTAGTGAACGTGTTATCATGAAGATGAGATGTTTGAAATCATTACTCAAAAATTTTCCTACTCAAGGGGGTCCAGTGAGAATGGATTTTCTTTTACTAGGCCTACAAAATTGTCCCTATAACATTCATTCCTCATTTATTTTTGCTCTAGTTTCTTCCTTGACTCTAAACCTGAAGATTCTAGAAAGAAAAGACCTGAATTTTTTATAGTATTACCTTTTTAGTTTTTCATCCAAGAAACTTTTGTGTCCTTTAACTAGATGTTTAGGGTAATGTTATTTAAACCATCATTGGATAACAATTAAGGGAATTCAGTTTTGACCAATGTTCATATATTATAATGTCATAAAGCATATAGACCTGGTATAAGGGGGATGTTTCCCAAGATCTTAATTAGTATACCTAGGGTCAAGAGTAGTCCAAAATATTTTTGAGTAGAAAATTAAAATGTTAAAAATCATGGCTTGAAGTTATATGGTCATGAATAATGATAAGGGACAATCATGTAAAGGATGGACAAGAATATCCTCAAGTGATGGGTTCAGCCACAATGATGCTAGGAACAAAAGGATCTGAAAGTCATTCCTAGAAGGATAAGATATTTATGGTTCATAGGTAAAATCCCTTATGAATTTATATCATGGAAGAGTAGATAGATCTATCTTCCTTTCCAACAGACATGGAAGGCTATTGGAACCTGATTTTCTCAAGACATAGAGTGTAATTTATGCGTGGAGGGGATTACGACATGACAAAAGAACCCCATTAGTTGGTTGATTTAGGTCAAGATATTTTGGTTTGTTTATATGGAAGGAAAAAATGTGATGGAAATCCCATTTTTACATCATGTAGTTGGGATATATTTGTCATGTAGTTTTAATATCATTCATTTGGGTATTTTCCTTATGGAGTAACTCCATCTGGTAAGGATGTGAATGTGATATTTATTTTAATGTATTTATACTAGAAAATGGCCCCCAATTTTAATCATCCCCATTTCTCGTAATAATGAGTGACTTTATAGGTCCCCTAATCACACATGATCCATGCTCGGCATAAGCAACAAGGGGCAACTAGATATTCAAATAAGTCATACTTTAGTTCGTCTCATATTTTTAATGGGATAGGTCTAGCCCGTATGAATTTATGGGTGAATTTCTAATAATTTATATATGATATCTAAATCCAAAATTGATGATTCAGGTGTATTTACATATATTGTGATGGCAGGATTCATGTTGTGTGTAGTTCTTGTATAAAAGTTCTCTACACAGGTCTTACCCATATACATTGTTAGGGGACATATATTTTAATTTTGGCTAGAGACACACATATGGGATTTGGTCATTACAACATATCCTATGGTAATATGAATCAAGAAACATGTAGTTCATAAATGGGATTATATCTATACAAGTATAAACTATACGTAATGTGGGGAATTATTCTAGATGATTGTTATTGCTGGAAATGATATCGGAGATCTGACCATCACTACGTATCATGTGATAACATGAATCAATCCACAAATAGTTATTGAATGGAAAAATCTCAATGCTTATTTGAACCATACGTAGAGTGGGGAAATATTATTCATGATTTCAGTAGATGGACCCAGTATTCAAGATTCAGGTGTCACTACATATCTTATGCTGATTGGAATCAATCCACATGTAGTAATTGAATGGGAAACACTTCATGTAGTTCTGAATCATATACAGAGGGTGTAATTGATTCTATTTATTTCCATATATGGTCGTGAGATTAGAGATATAAGTATAAGAACATATCCAATGTTGAAAACAATCAAGAAACATGTGGTTCTTGAATAGGAAATTCTATATACATTTTTTACCCATCACCATGGGGAATTTTTCCTATTTATTTTTATTGCTAGACCTCGGATTGGAGATCCTAGCATCACTATGTATCCTGTGATGATTAGAATTAAGACACACATAATTTTGAGAAACCATGCAGTTTAACATAGTGTAGGAATGACGTAGGCTCCCCATTGTGAAAAGGAAGTATTGTGGTTTCACCCAAGACTAGAGATCTGGGTTTTTCTATGTATATAGTAATGGCATAAACCAAGCTACATGTGGCTCTAGCATTGAGATTTCATGGGAGACAATCATCAAGGAAGATGGTCCTCCTGGGTGTGGTTTATGGTAATACACAGTTCCATGTCATGCATGGGATATCAACAATGTGTTTTGATTTCATGTGGGAAGGACTCATGGTCTTCCATTTTAGATCCTGAATCCATGATCGTAATACCGTCTTATGAGATGATATGCCTCAAATATGATGGGAATCCTTTACCAAAATTCCAAATCCCACACAAGTTTCTGTTAGTGTGAGAAACAATGAATGGAAAATGTTTCTATCACCACACTATAGCGATTGAATATATGATCATGGGAACATTGTATCATATATTTTTTGGTTTATGATATAGGAGTTAAGAGTCTCTATATATTTCATTGGAATATGTATCAATCCATATGCAATTCTAGGAAACTGTGTTGTTTAGTTTCATGTAGATAAGAGATCATCCATGTATCATAACATTAAAAGGACAAGAAGGGGTGACTGAACATGAAGAAATATCACAGTTAGTCCCATGAATGTATATCTATCCATTACTACATATCCTATAAGGACATGAATAAATACACACACAATCCCAAGAAAACAATTCAATTTAGTGTCATGTGATGAGGATATCATCCATGCAGTTTAACATCATGTGGTATGAATGAAGATTGCATGATACAATGAAATGTCACATATGGACCCATGAATGATTATTTGGGTGTCCCTGTGTATCCTATTCGGATAGGAATCAAGCCACATGCAGCTCTTGAAATCCCATTTTTTTATTTAGCAGTGAGGATATCATCGAAGCAAATTAATGTAATTTGGTATGAATGAATTGTATCCCAAATAAAATAATTTGTTTCTTGAATGGATCCAATAATTGAGATATGGGGGTTACTACATATCCTTTGATGATATGAATCCATACTCTTGTAGTTCCCTAATATGGGAGTAACCTATGTAGCTATGACTCTCTCCTAAGGATGGGTACATTCATTTCACTTTATATAGATCTTTCTCATGTGTGGGGAATAATTGGTGTGATGATTCTTGCAATGTAGATTAATTTCATTTGGTGATGACATGTTCCATTATCATTTAACATCATATGGAAAAGACTTGGGATGTTATGAAATTTAACATCTTGTTTCTAGGACAATTCAAATATGTTTAATGTCACGTGTTCATGAAGAGTTTGTAATGTTTAACATCATGAGATTAGGGAAATAATTTGTAGTTAAGTATCTTGAAACCAAGATATAGATAATGATTGATGGAATTTGTCAAAAATATTTCTTAATACACCTCACATTGGTGGGGGCTGGGGTAACATGTTCTCCATCCATTTTAGATAGTGAGTAAGTTTTATCGTGATAATCCTTGTAGGTGAAATAAGGCCATTCTCATTTGGGTTCTCAATTTAGTGGTTTATTTACTTTTATCATGGGGTTTTTGAGAGGAAATACCAGTTTTCCATGAAGGAATGAATTGATGTGAAATTTTTTTATGAATACTTGTGTGATACAATTATAATGGACTTCATGTTTGTGCAATATATGAAACCTTTTATCATAGATCCTCCCAAATTCATCTAACCACTTTTTCGACTACTCGTCATCTGAGAGATTCTTGTAGATGGCTATATGAAGTGATGGAAGATATACTTATATGGAAAATACTAATTCGTTTTTATAAAACAATGATTATGGAGATACTTGTGTAGTGGTATCTGTGGTGGTATAGTATGACCATAATACATTGAGTAACTTTTTTTGTCTAGGACTTCCTATAATAATTCAGAATATTTTGTATTATATTGGAAAAATTATTATTGAAATACTTTATTATTTAAATTTTACTATACATGGTAATGTGATGAATGATTGGACTTGCCGTTGTACTCATGGTATAATTTCTTCAACATGGTTAAACAGAAATTGATGTATTTTATTGTTATTATAATGTGGGAGACTATCAATAGGGTAAATTTATTAAAATTCAGGAAGATGACGATATTGTTTATTCCATATTTTTTTACGGGTATTTACTTAGCTCAATTAGTGAAGAATTTAATTGTAGGAAGGGTTTACTTAATGTTCTAAGAAGTGGTTGGGGGATATTTTGAAAAACATCTTTCCACAATATAAATAATTTCCTAAAATATTTATCTATATGTAGAAATTCTGAGTTTGATAGATTAATTTTACATGAATATTTCAGGATTGACATATCTTGGTGACCTTCGATTTGTGATGTATCATTAAATTTTAATAGTAACAAATCATCAGGATTTAATGGGAGATTTTGGTCCCAGCCTAATGAGTAGTGTATAGATTTCAGGGACTTCATCCGTTTTAGTAGGAATCCCACTTTGTTTTATTAATCATATGAGGATTCCACCGAATCCATGTTTATATATTTCTTTTTTCCCATTTATCTCATCTAGAAGGGTAATGTTCACTACACATCACCAAATCAGTTCCCTTCTAGCTCGGTCTATCAGGAGAGTCCCATTTTAGAGATAACCAATTATGGGATCCATCGATCTAGGGGTGGATATTGGTTCATCAAACTAGGTGATGGTTTTACCATTATTTATTTCTTCCACTTCAGAGAGAATGATCAATAAGACTATCCTTTGGTGAATAATGTGGAGGATAACCTTGTCCAAATTAGTGTAAGCTAGACCTATAGGTTCATTAGCCAATGCGTCAGAACAAGCATTCTATGAGTATGGAATATGATTAAATGTGGGTTCAAAATGTAATTTTGACATCAAAATTATAATATATCAAAGGATATGGGACCTTTTTTCCATTTTCTATGGAATATTCAGCATTGATATTCTTTTTCAATAGCTCTAAATCCCCTTTTACATGCACGTATTCTATTTTTAGCAGTAGGGATAATTCTAATCTAATGATGAGGGCTTGGTATTATCCATTATTATTCGTGGAGATATTAAATAGTGAAAAGTAGATGGGAAAAATGGAGAAATAAATAAAATCCCTAATCCATAATAATTGAGTTTTTTTAAATCTATTGCCGAAAGGACTTCTAGAGGGGCTATAAATATATATATTCCATACCTTAGGATCTTTATGGTCAAAAAAACAATCTTATCAAGATGATTGCTGTCAACTAGATTACATTCATGAATTCGGTGTTCCATAAACAAATATACCATTTTAATAACTTTTCTAACACAAAATTGAGGTCATGTTGTTTCATAATAACTATCTATTGTGACAAATGACCAATCATCATAGAACGTCCAAAGACATATATGAGTGGATGGATATGAGATACCATGTGGAATTTATGGTGTTGTAGGTAGTGCCGTAGAATTTCCACCGCAACAGTGACTATGATTAACTTCTAATTGACACCATAATATAATATCCCAGTACCTAAAATTGTTCGGGTGAGGTAGTAGATAATTTTATCGCTTAAAAAAATATTATTTTGTGAGGGGGTTCCATGAGATCACTTCATAGTGGGAACATATAAGCAGGGTGGATTTCCTTCCACTGTTGGCATCAGAATCGATGAGTTCATTAGGTACCACTTGAGATTCTTGAAGTAATATGGGAATTCATCATAAAAATGATAGGTTATTCACTTCTTAATTATCATAGTTAAGGTTAGATACTTAATTTCCATGTTATATTTGAAACACAGTATAGAAACCTTGAAGTTCAAAAGGATAAAATAACAACTAAGAAGGAGGGTTGAATTAGTTATTCACTTTTTATAAGTTTTAATATTTTTAAAACATAACCTATAAAAACAATAAAAATTTATATCCTTACTATATTTTAGTAAATACTAATGAATGGAAAATAAGGAAATAATGTAATGTTCATGGGAGTTAAAAGTCTCTACATCATTGTGAGAACCTATATCCTTGTTATAGAAACTCTTATGGGCCAATGGAAATTCACTATTATGAATAAGATAATATAAATTGTTCCAACTCTCATTAAAAAAATTTATTTCATGATAGGAGTTATTATAATTAATACCATTTAATGAAATGTTTCTAACAAAATTATTGATCCAAAATATTGATAAAGAGTTTGTTCAACCTTCTCAGAAAAAGTTCATAGGTCAGAAGAGCCTGAGTTTGATGGCCTTCAATACGTTGAACCCAGTCCACTTGAATTTGTTTGATTGACCCAATACTATTATCCCATTCACAATTTGTTCTTGAATGAACATTGTTTTCTTCTTGTATGAAAAAAAGTGATTATCAGAAACTACTCAAAACTTAATTCGAACACTTTAAGTATAATGAATTCAATACGATGGAATGTGTATGATGATCATTTTATCAATCTACAAAACTCAATCTATTCTAAAATATTCAATATAATGTTCTTTAGTTTGGTGAAAAAAAAATTTGATGTCCAACCTTATTTTATAAAATCCATCAAGAAAAAAAATGTAACACGAATAATGTAGTTCTCTGACTTCTATGCACAACAAAAAAGTAGAAAGATTTGAATGTATTGTGCTTCTATTTATAGTTAAATATAAACTATAAAGGCTGGAAACTAAAAAAATTCATGCATACCCAAATATCATAACCCTAAAAAATAAAAACATTTTAACATCATATTGGACTTATCCAAACATTCTCAACATTTATCTCAGATTAGTCTTCTTGAACAAACTAACTTTTCTTCATTCTAATATAATTGCATCAGCTTCAATATGATGTATCTTTATCATCATAATTGTGATGAGACTTCTACAGATGACTAAGATCTAACTATATTTCACTACTGATTATGATATTACTATCCTTCACTACTCATTATGATCTAAATATCCTATATACTGTTAGCTGGATTGATTTTCCATATCAAAGTCAGTCTGATCATCTTTCCCTCTCAGATTCATTCTGGTCATCATTCCTTCTCAGATCCAATCTGATGGAATCCTCATAATGATAAAATTATAATTATGATGAAATTATTATTACAATAGAATTTTAATTAAGTTGTAATTCTCATTATGATGGAAACCACACTTTGTAACATTGAAATTATTCAATACTTATTAGTTGTAACTCAATCAGAATTCTAAAATCTTATTTGACTGGTACTTCTTGATCTAATGCAATCATTGTCTTGATTTCTACAATAGATACAATATTTAAGACAATTGAATTTATTTAAAATCATTTATCATGATATTATTCATTATTTATGAAAACATAATGATTTTAAAATAAATGAATGACTTATGAAATAAATTAAAGAACTTTATAACTCATCACCTCACTTGTTTCCCTCACTCCATTATTTATAATTCTTACTTCCTACCTAAAACACTTATTCTTTTATAACCAAAACAATGTTTGGCTAATATTCAATGTCATTTTGATGGATCTGAGACTAAAAATTCATCTAATTAACATGTGCATATTTATGACTTCTTCTACATCGAGTGGTTCTGGGTTGAGAAATTTGAGTCCAAAAACATATTTCCAAAAAAACATTCTCCAAGATAAAAACAATCACCCCCCTTTATGTTTCAGTTCAAACATTTATCACCTTTCACCTATTTTTCAAAAATTGTATTTCCTAAAATATTAGTTGTATTCATATATAAATATTTGTTAAAAAATCAGATGGTTCTTCAATCTTCCCCATTGGATATACTGACCTCATATGTCAGAAACTTTTTCAACTCTTAATTTTTTTAACAATTCAACATTTAAAACAACAAATGATTCTGAAATATTATCCAAACATATAAATTCTCAAAATAGTTTGTTTTGAAACAAAATTACTAGATAAGGAACTATATTTTAAGGGGTTTTTGCCCTTGGAAAAAAGAGATTTTTTGGGTCATGTTGAGATAAAATCTCAATAAATTTAATGTTTTTTTCCTTTTCTATTTCTCTCTCCCCTAGATTATTATCTCCTGAATTATCAGATAATTATTGCTTTAGTTTTATAATGTAAATATAATTTTAAAAAATTTATAATGTACAGAGTTGGTACTTTCTCTCCCCCTTTGTCAACAATATTCAAAGCACATTGGGGGTGGTCCTTATGTGATTTAAGAAGCCATTAAAGGAGGTTGAGCATGATGTTGACACCAAAACTCAATAAGAATTTATTTTTTCATTTCCATTGTGAATATATTTCCAATTTTATGCTTTATTGAGATATGTTCTTGAAAAAAATATCTAGATGAAATTTTCACTTTTATAAAGTGATAATTTATAAAAATCTGTTTTGATCTTTAATGAAGGATAATATTTTTAAAAATATCAATTGCATTAAAATTATAAAAAAGAATCATCAATAGGTTTTAGAAATTTTCATTTAAATATTCCAACTAAACCTAAATCCAAATCATATGAGTACAACCCTATGTTACAAAAAATATTCTGATTCTGCTATGCTCAATTTTTTTGAATGATTTTTCCTACTATTCCAACTCACACATCATTCACCCAAAAAAATGTTCCTCATGAGGTTGATTTTATATCACTATAATATATATATACCAATCATAATTTGGGTATCCTTGAAAAATAATCTCAAAATTTACTAATTGAAGAACCTTGTGAAGTTTTTATTTTTAGATATCTCAAAATTATCTTTACTATCAATATATATGATACTTTCAGATTAATTTAATACCTACCACAAAATTCACAACATAAATAATATCTAGACTTGAGGATATAAGGTAAAGTAAACATCATATCAGCTTCTAAAATTCTTAATGATTTATAGTTTTTCAAAACTCATTTTTACTAAACTTTATCCCCAATGAGATAGGAGTAGAAACTTATTTTTATTCTTCCATTCCCTAATTATTTATTAATTTTTCAACATACATTTTTTTACATAGGAAAAGGTATTTTTATTTTTTTCAAACATTTAAACCAATGAATAAAGTATTTTCTATCAACACTGACATCATAATTTTATTTTTTATTTGTTTAGAAAATATTTCACCAACATCTTCCCTATTCACAGAAAAAATACATATCGTCCAAATAAATAATTACAATTAGTGTTAGAGTCAACATCATTCACATATAAGTTTATATAAATTTTAACATTAAATTTTTGATATTATGAAAAAAAATCATGTTTTTAATACCAAGCATGTGGATATTGTTTCAGCATATAGAATGATTTCATTAGTTTAGAAAAAACAATCCATCCTCATTAATTAGAGACTGAAAATTTTTTCCAATGTAAACTTCTTCTTCAATGTCTCCATTGATAAATGATGATTTTATATCCATATGATATAATTTTTTTTTCTATTCAGGTGAGTATCCACTACTAGAAATATTTTAATAATATATAAACTTGCAATGTGGGAAAATATTTCATTATAACCCACACCACCCAGTTGTGCATTGCCTTTACAATTATGCATGTCTTTATTTATTTAATCAAACTCATGTTATTTCAACTTGTTTCTCTAAACCCACTTTTTTATGAAACCATTTTTTACTTTTAGGTGTGGAAAATGTTAACATGTTTCATTCTTATAAATTTGATCCAAATATTAATTCATATAATTCAAACCTTCATTGTGATTAATACCTTCTGAAACTGATTCTGGTTCATCTTTTGAAATGAGTGATGTTTGATTTTCCCATCCCAACATCCATCTGGTCTAAACTAGAGCCTTTAAATTCCCAAAAAAAATTCTGATAGAATATTTTTTAAGGTATAGAATATGAATGTTTCATTTCCACCTACAATTCCCTCATCATAGGATTATTTTCAATATAGATATGTTTTTTTCATATTCTTCTCAATTTCATTAAAAAGATTTAGTTTATCCTCCATAGAATTCTAAAAAACTATTGTTAAGGAATTATTATTTTATATTACATTCAAATTATATTATTCTATAAACATTTTTAAATTTTTTTTTAAAAATTTATACTTCTTGAATTTGTTGAATAACCCATGAAAGTTCCTTCTTTATATTTTTCATTAAAAAATCTCGGATCCAGATTTTTTATTTTTAAAAAAATGGACATCCAAATACTTTGAAGTACTTCAATAATGGTTTTTTTTGTAACACATTTCATAATATTTTGTGTTGGTTTCAGATCTCAAAAAATATATATTATGAATTTGTATAGTGGTCTGAAGATATTTTTTTAATAGAAAATTTAAATTTTGTATTCTGAAGACATACTTTTTCCGATTTCCAAGATACTTTTATTATTTATTTCTAATAATCCATTATTTATAGAGTGTATGGATAACTGTACATGTGGTTGAACCAAATTTTTCATAGATTATTTTTGAAAATTATTCCTGTGAATTTGGTACTATTATCTGTTCAAAATTTATTTATATAGACCCCATTTTTTGTCAAATTGTTTTCTAAAAAAACATTAACATTTCAACGTCCCCTAGATTCTATTTTGTAAACCTGATTTTTTTCATTAAAGTGTAATAAAAAATAAATGTGATAAATTATAAATCTCCTTTTATTGATTTTTTTTCTTCCATTCATATAAATCGAAATGAATAATTTTAGGATGGCATGTAAACTAAATCTCATCTCTCTTGTGATTTTTGTAGTTATATTCTCTTTATAAAACTAATAGAATCATCATAATCATCTCATTTCAACTATAGAAAATAATAGGCACTATAAATTGTATAATGTTTGTTCATGTTTACCTATCCAAGGTGGTCATTTAATGGATGCCACAAATTATTATCATCTTCAGCACATAAATAACATGACTTTTTATGTTCACTAATCTGAAAGTGGTTTAAAATGGTTCTTTACCCTTTTGTAGTAGCTTTACCATCATTCACACTTTTTATAACTAATTATTATTTATTTAATATCACTTATTTTCCTTTAAAACATATTTGACTAACACTTAGTAAGTTATTTTTTACATCAATAAAAAAATACACCATTTTATTTCAACTTTTATGCATCAATATTCACCGTTAAGATTCCTGTGATTTTTAAGGAACTATCATGACCAAAGGAAATTTAACCTAGATCATGACTTTAAACAAGTTAAAATATTTTTATATAACCTTTCATATTTGAAGAATATCCACTAACAAGTATCTATCGTTTATTCCATTTACGTTCATTCAATGTTTTTATGAAAAAAATATTACCTCAACATTACTATTTCCATATTATTACTATTTTCTATTTTAAGAAACATGTTCTACATGTAGTTTCATATATATTTTAGCATTATGAATAACCTAATTAGATATTTCACAAAATTCTTCTAGATATTCAAATTTATTTTCTTTTTAAAATTTTCCCACATCTTGAGATTTCTCCATTCTAATGTCGTGTGGGTTAGGAAAGTTACTCATCCTCCTTCCACTATTTCTTTCATGTTTTTTAATAATTATTATATGAAATAACAGCTTATACAAAAAATTATAACCCATGTTCCCATAGATTCCACAACACCAGAAATAGCCATCAAATCTTGATTTTATGTTGAAGTAAGGTCTTCCTCTAGAGTAACTTTGTAGTGGTTGAGAACTTCATACTTATTTAAAAATATATAGATGTGGACCATCATTCATCCTAAGTGAGTTTTCATCTTCTATAGATGAAATATGTTTCTCACACACTTTTTTCACACATTATTTTAAAATAATTTTTCTAGAACATGAAATGTTTGAAAAATATGATTAAACATTAATTTTGGTGGATGAGGATTTCACCTAATTTTTTATTTGATCTCTCTCATCAACTTTAAATGGGTCAGCTTGTACTTATAAATATTTAATTATGTTTTAATTCATCTTCCTAATGGTAATTTTAGACTGAATAATTTTTTATTGATTCTTTTTAGCATCATATTGCATGATTTCTAACTTCTTGTAGATATATTCAACCATATTTCCTTATACAACAATTATTAGTTTGTAACATAATATCTCTGTGATATATTCTTCATTCATATTGATGAAATATTTTATTATATGAAAATAATATTTGAAATCATTATTCATTACTCTGATTCCTTTCTAGAGAGTTATTTATTATCAAGAAAAATGGCATGTTATTTTTATGTTGATACTATCCATATGATTCTTTACCACATCATTCACTAGATGTGAAATATTTTTTTTCTAAACTTTTTCAATGAAGGTTCTAAATATTTTTTAACATTAATATTATAAATAACTATTGTCAATTGATTATGATTCAAATTTCTTACCCAACATACATTTTTCTTTAGTAAACAGCTTCTTTTGTTTGTTGGATGACTTTTCTTCTTTAAAAATTTGTTTTAATTCTTCTATCGAGGTGTTTCATCATAATAATCTTGATACTCACCAAAATTATTCTTAGAGAAATTTATAGAAGTTTTTCTGGTTCTTCCACACTAAAAACATTTGAGATTAATTTTATCTCCATCTATTCATCTTCCTCTTCAGTAGTTATTAAATATAAAAGACATAATTTTTTTATTCCACCCAACAACATCATTATCATTGGAATAACAAGGATCAGTATCTTCAAAAAAATGAATTTTAATATTTCTCATAGATTCAAAATAGTTTTCACCTTACATATTATTTTTAAACAGTATAGATTTTTTCATTTCATAAATAACAAGAATGTTATGCAATTAATCATGATATAAGTTAACCCTATCTTCAAAAAAAATTCAGAATCATAATAGACTGAAATTTTTCTCATGAGTTTCTTCACAATTTTAGAATAATCTAGGACATCTTAGTAACCTATAATATTGAAATAAAAATTGCATTTACTCTGGTGAATTATTAATGAATTGTTCATTCATCTATTATTCTTATGACTTCATACTTATTACACTAGATTTGTATCTTTTAATCCCTCTAATTAGTATTCCCTACGAAATTACTTTCCATATTTTCCCACGCACTCTTGGATATATTGAGACCCATCACCTTCATTTAAACATTTCATGATATAGAAATAAGAGTATCATTTCAACCATTTCCTTGAACATGAATATTTCTCTTATAATGAAAATTCATCAAGACATTTTCTCAATAAAGGGGATCCCTACTATAGTAACATCAACAACTTATATTCCAATAGATAGTAAATAAATTATCATCCTATTATTTAAACATTATTAATTTCTCACATAAATTGTTTCAATTCCTATAATATTGATAGAATTGAGATTATCAATGACAAGGATTCAAGAAGGGACCCTTGTGTCAGTTTCCAACTGAATTTCCAAGGGATCGAATAACAATTGAGAGTGGGTTTGAATCAGTTGTTCCCCATTTTTAGGTTACAATACATTTAAAAAAACCTCTAAAACCTATTATGTATTATAATATTAACATTTTTTAGTAAATAAAAATTCATGAAATAGTTAGAATGAAAGTAAATAATGAAATATTTAAACGTTTTGGATTTAGTGTGAGAAACTATATCCTTACCATATACACTCCCATCGATCTATGAAATTTCTCTATTATTAATAAGTGAATACAATTTCTACCAAATCGTATTAGACACCTACCATTTCCCGATAGAAATTATAGTGATAACTCCCATTTGTTTAAATAGTTTCGTACTCCAAATTTCATTCAAAAAAATATATAAATACATTTTTCAATTTTCTACACAAAAGTTACTCGGTTCAATGACTCTGGGTATGATGGTCATCATGTTGATGATCCTGGTATGATTGAATCAGTCTGATCGAGTCAATAAGATTCCCCCTTTCTCAATATTAACCGAATGAAACATTATGTTCTTTCTTGGATAAAAAACATTCGCTTTTTAAAAACTACTAAAAACTCAATATCAACATTATTTGACCAATTAACTCAGTCTGATAGATTTGGTATGATGAACCCTTTCAAAATCTAAAAAACAAAAAAAATCTCAAATTCTTTAAATGTTCTTCCTCAGTCAGATAAAAAAACATTTAGATATTTTACTTTCTTTTGAGATATCAGTATAAGAAGAAAATACTAGACAAGAATTATGCATCGCTCTGCCTTTTCCACAAAAGAAAATTTTTAAAGTATGAATGTACTATGATTTTATTTATAAGAGACTGTAAATATCAATTGTGGGAAATTGAAATTTTTTTCACACTCAAATATTGAAACATTGAAAAACACGTAAATTTAATCAAAAAAATTGCCCTCTTCAAAACTTATCATGATTGTTCTAATATCCATCATATAATGAAATTATTTTCATCTGAGTGATATAGATTCCTCATTGATTGTCCAATGTAACATACAAATATTCATTACGATCTTACTTCTTAATCTCACCACGATCTGACTATCTTTAACTTCTCATTACGATCTGACTGTCATTCACTATTTATCAGGATTTGATTATTCTATTAGTATTTAGCCTAATTTACTTTCATTATTAGAGTATTTCTAATGAAAATACTTTCTCATAGTCATTCTGACCAAATTTCATTCTTAATGTTAGTTTGATGAAATCTGTACAATGATGGAATTCTCATCATGAGGGAAATATAATTACTACATGGGTCTCATTAAGGTGGAAAATTCACTCTATAACATTTAAATTATACAATCCTTATCAAATTTTTACCATTAAATAATCTAAATATTTTTTACCTAGTAAAAATAAATATGATTAATACATTTTCTTTATTTCTAGAACTGGTACAATCATTACGACTCTTTCATTTCTAAAAAATATTTCATCATAATAATTTTCATGATTTTTGAGAACATAATGATTGGAAAAGAATTTTCTGACATAGGTTATAATATAAATAACATTAGAGATCCTAACATCACTAGTTTAATACATTATTTTTAAAATAAGTTTGGTTTCCACACTTAGAGACTTGTGAATTTCTATCCAATACTAGGACCGATGAATCTTCGAAGTCATGTACATTAATCTACGTCCAATGATACGTCTGATCAAAAATTTATCCTTTCTATCTACTTCTGTGTCTAGTTATTATGTGAAAATAACCCACTCCATAAAACTATGTCAAAAAACTACTTACTCAATGATAAAACATCTTCTCCCACTTTATTTTTGGATTTTAACATTCATAAACATTTACTTATTTCTCAGAAAAATTATTTTACAAAATATTAGTTGTCAAAAAATCGAAAAACATATTTATAAAAAAATATCACAAATGTTATTAAGACCCAATTTTATCATATATAGACATTACATCATTTTTATGAATATATAATAAATTTTATTAACACACACTTAATGACCATATTATATTAGTGCCTTTGAAAACATGGAATCATAAGCACCAGTTTATAAGTGAGAATCCCCATCTCCCACTATGTTTTTAATAAAAAGAACCCTTATATGACACATAATACATAATATATATCTTCATAACCTTGGGAAAGTAAACATAATAAAGGGTGATCTTAGATGATCAGTAAGGGTAAGCATGGGTGATACATATGGATAACATGAACCTAATGGTATATGAACATATGAATAAAATTTGATGACCACCCCATTCATATTAAATAACATATACATCAGTAATGGAAAAAATATATGTATTTAATAATAACTTAATCATAAAGTAATCCAGTGCATTATTAATGAATTTATACCATATGAATAAGACACGAAATTATAGATGACACATAAACATATAAAAGTATTTCCATAGTAGTCATGGATCACTTCCAAGGATATCATAGTAGACTTGGTTCACTTATCAAAACAACAAAGTAGTCATGGTTCACTCCTAAGAGAATAATAATGGAAAAAATCCTTCACCTAACATGGTTCACTCCCCAATCCAACAATGTATATCTCTTGGTATATAAATATTTAACCAATTCATTGGAGGGAGATATAGGTCTCGAACATCAGAAAATTAAATCATACATATGTGTTCCATTAAACCCTAAATATTCAACATATCATAATCCATTAAATGAAATGTGTATCATAAAATTTTCATCATATCATAAAATATGAAAAATACATTGGTTTCATAATCATTTAATCATATCATAACACATGAAAAGAAGATAATTTCACTAGTATTTTATCATGGTATTACCCCTGGATGAAAAATGGGTTTCATAAAAGAAAATTTTCATCATCATCAAATTTTATTACGAGAAATAATAATAATCAATTTCTTAAATCATATCCAATATAAAACATAAACCATAAAAGGATTTATTTTTATATGGATAATGATTTTGAAAGGATAGTTTGGACATTTCATATGGAAAAAACCTTCAATTGAAAATCACTTACTTAAAACATTTTCAAAAACATTTTACTGAATATATTATTGAAATAGTATAAATAAAGCATTGAAATTATATTGAAAATATTTCAAAAGTAAAATATACTTTTTTCTTTGAAAAATTATTTTTAAAATAGAAATTTTTTTGAAAACCACTTTCTTTTTAAATAACAATGAAAACATCTAAATGAATATTTTAAAATAATTTAAAACACGTTCAAAATATTAAAAAATTTAAATCATTTTCTTTATCATAAATTTTGATACTTTTAAATGAATCTAAAAATATCATTTAAAAAAAAAATTTATCATAGAACGTTTTTTAATTCCTATTATTTGAAAATAATATTTAACACATAAAAAGGATGCTTTGAAAATTATTTATACACATTTTAAAAAATTATAAGATAAATAAAATTATTTTTCATTGAAAATATTTTTATATTATAATTATAAACATTTTTTATTTTCTTTATAAAACATGTTCTTGTAGGAAAACAAGTTTTTGACTAATGAGATACATAAAGTAATATTTTTTTAATAAAATATTATTAATTATGTTAAGATAAAAATAGGGGTAAAATGAAAATATTCAATAAAAATAAAATTAAAACCCATAGGATAATAAAATCGATGATAATAAATGAGAGATGGATCATAATATTCCATCAATGGAAGCATAATCTTTAACAATCCTTACAAACAATGAGATTCTATCAATAACTTATTACAACTTTTGTAACCTTGAATCATAATACCCATGAAATAATAACATTACACAAAGATTAAAATATCATTAAAAAAAGTATATCCATAATATTGCATGTCAAAGGTTAATTACATAAACTTCTAAAAAGAATATAGCTGTATAACAGAACATGTCTCTCAATAAAGGGAAATTTAAAAGAAATCCTTTTTCACATCGATCACAAAGAAACCATAACCCCATAAAATAGATATCCTCAAATACATGTTTGAATAACTATAAAATTAACTAAAAAAACTATAATATACATTCATGGGTATTATATACACCACGTTGAATTAAGAGGTGGTGAATATAGCATGTTTCTCATAAAAGTAAAAAGGTGAGACAGAAATCCCTTACATTAAGTCTTAAATCATGTTGTAGTTTTTAGATACACTAAATAATAAATATAATGTAATTATAAATATATTACATAACCAAAGTAATTTATATCATAAAATATATTATATTCTCATGACCCTTTATTACCCGTTTATTAACAATTACAAGATAATGATACATGTTTGGTAATAACCGATTTATTTTTTCTAAATGTTTTTATTTGCCATATTATTAGTCACATTAATTTAATAATTATTTTATTATTTATATAATTATATGTATTATAAAAATATCATATATTTTAAGAATATATGTATTCATAATAATCTATAAAAATATAAAATTAAGAAATTAAATACATTGTTCATGGAGACGGTGGGTCGTACGTATGCATGAATGCAATTTTCATTTTCTTATCGAATTAAAGGATGGAAATTATATGATGTATTTTAATTATAAAATATAATTATGTCATATATATCAAATATTTTTATTAAAACCATCCATTATACATTCATCATAAAGAATGAATGAATTAAATGGCTTCATGAGGCGATAGTCCATCGTACTCATGAATGACATTAAGATATTCCAAAAAAATGTGAATTGTGAATTTATGTATGATATAACAATTATCTAATCATAGTAACAACATAAACACCAAAGAAATACTATATAATCAATAATTTAATAATTATTACCAACCTGGAAATGTAGTAATGGATGAAAGAATGACATCAATTCAAGAGTTGGTAGTCTTCCGTACACATGAATGATGATTGTGCATCCCATTTAGTAAAATTCCGTGAATTTGTATGTTTAAACCTTAAAATTGGAAAATATAAATTTATTTAATGAACTGATGTTATTTTTTAATCACGATATAAAAATAGTTGAAGGGCGTGTAATGTTAAATAAAGGAAAAATGTTTGTTCATGAACATTTCCTCTTATTTAGGTGTCCACATTTGGTTTCCCCCAAAACAATACCTTGGTTGATTTATGACGAAAATAATGTAACTATTATTTGGAGATGTAATATGGTAGGTTATTTGGGTTAGTATTGGATGATTCAAAAGGTTCGATAGGTTTGAAGTAGTGGAGAGAGTGTGTGCCTTTTTATAGTTGAGGAGGAGTGGAATTCTTGTAAATACTCAAAAATGATTACTATTGTGAGGCATCCATTACCTCATGTTATTAATAAATAGAATATTAATGTATGAGAGTTATTATTTGGTCAATAAACACCTCCAACATGAAAAATAAATACAGTTTTTAAATATTGTGTTTCTTAACACCTCTATTTTCTTAATTTTCATTTTGGTTATTCATTAGGGTAAATAGTTTTCTAACCAATGTAATTTATCCATTAAAAAATTTAAAGTAGGAATTTTTAGAAAATTTTGAATCACATATTTTAAATATGAAATGAAAATTATAAATTAAAATATTATTATTTTTTGAAATAAACTTTTACAAAAACAAATATAATGCGCAAAATCATTACATTAAGAAAAACCATGGCAGTAATGTTTTTTAATATTTAGGGTTTTATATGTTCATTATAAAATATCC
The DNA here is from genome assembly GCA_963277665.1 of Viscum album. NCBI lineage: Eukaryota > Viridiplantae > Streptophyta > Magnoliopsida > Santalales > Viscaceae > Viscum > Viscum album. The sequence goes on along the minus strand of OY728161.1, from coordinate 1,539,117,851 downwards.
ATTGGTCCATGAATGGGAAGTAAGAGATATTATTAAAATTTTAAATTGAAGTCTATAATATTTTTTTTAATAACTTTAAATCATTTAATACAATATCATTTATTTTCAAATAACATTAATGTCACTGTTAATATTATTTATTTGATTCGAATTAATAAAATATCTGAAAAATAACATAATTAAAAGATATTATATTAACATAATTTTATAATGATATATACAGATATAAAAAATTAAGTTAAAAATTCACTATATTTATCACACTTTTAATTTTTTTAGAACCATTTATTTTATTGTATTATTTACTAAATAATCCATGTGTTGTCATTTTGTAAAAATTAAATATAATTGTAGAATCCATAAAAAATAAAGATAAATTATTATGATAAAAAAATTCATTTATCATTATAATAAAATTATAAACAAACATATGTAGTTTTTCCCTATCCCTAACGATTTAGATAAACTAATGGTAGAAACATATTTCCATACTATGTGTCCCAAAAACACATATAATTCTATACTATTTCTTATAAGTCTAAATATTTCAATCCATTGGGTTTTGGAAAAAAATTTAGGTGATTATTCCCCTTAATTTTAAATTTTATCCCCTCAGTAAACTTAGTTTTTTCACTTAATCGATTTTTTAAATTTTAATTTTTTTCAATAACCTGTTTGGTAAAAAATTAATATTTAATTATTATACATTATAAATCATTATAATTACAAATATGGAATCCATAGTAATAAATTATAGACACATAACATGTATAAACTAATTTAAAAATAATCCCATATATGGGAGGACAAAATGAGTTTTTTAAGTGAAAAATGTTCAAAAGTTTGAACTGTTTTAATTCCTATTTCAATGTGATATTACTTTCAATGACATACATTTGATTAATAGAAGAAAAAAATGAAATATTTATAATTTAAACACAATAGAAATATAATTTATATTAAAAATAATTCAATCAAAAAGGGTATCTTCAATTAAAATTATCTGCTTTTAACTATTCATTAAAATGGATCTATTCATAAGAAAACACAAAAAAAAATTCTCAGATAAATTTGACATTACAATATTAAAATTAAACATTATTTTTTAAATATTATTTATAAAATTTGAAAAATTATCTTTAAAATAACTTCTCCATTAAAATGCAGTTAGACTACCATTGAGAAAAATAAATCGTTTTATACATAAATTTGAATTTATTGTTATATCTTCTATAGAAAATACCTAAGATTAATGTTAAATAGTTTATTGAATACATATATACATATATATCATTAAAATCATTCATCTAATTTTTTTAAAAAAAAATATTGTGATAAAACATGTTTTTACATATAAGAAAAATATTTTTCTTATAATTGTAATTACATTATTTTAAAATTGATCTTACATTAATTTATAATTTATTTGATACCCAAAAAATTAAATTTTTAAAAATAAATATATAAAATTTTCTCAATTTCATTAATCCTAATCATACCTTCTATTCTAATATCTAGGTGGAAACTATTAAATTAAATAAAAATATTAATTTAAATTTTAGTTTGGTAGGTCTCAGTCTTGTGTTTAACACAAGTTACTGAGGGAACTCTGTATTGGGTGTAAAAAATCCAAAATCAGTGTTATGTGTAATAATATTATAACATTGTGTTGCATATAATGAAATCATATAATTGTTTAGTGCACATTTCCGAACATCAAGGATGTAATAACCCGAGATTTTATAAGATATATTCGTTTTAATTTTTTTCATATCTTCTGTTGTACACTACACCAAAATTATCTTGCGCTATACGCAACACCGTATTAGCTTGCAGTATACGCAACACTATTCTTAGATTGTGTTACACACAATTTGAAGTTCGTTTGATAATAGTCATTCTACGAAACATTGAGTATATATATATATATATATATTCAATGTGTAAATGAAAAAAAATGGATGGATTCTGTTATAACGAAACAACAAAGAAGTCTTGCACTATTCACAACCTTGACTTGGCTTGCATTACACGCAATCGTGACCTTTTTCGATAGCGTGTGTTGTACACAATACCGAGTTTTAATAAAAAACAATATATTATTATAATATTATTATGAACTAGCCGTTATGAATAGTATTAAGTAAATTTTAAATTTTATAAAATTATTATTCATCTTACACATTTCTAGAACATGGTATAAGAACAAAATAAATTTTTCGTGTAAAATAAGTATTTTTAAAAAAATGCAGTTTTGCTGCCTTTTGATGGCGCACCCATTTTAAAATCAAGTTTTGACATTTTTATAAGTTCAATTTCACAAAATAAAATTATTCTTTTGAATCAGGATATAATAATTTACAATGGATAAAGTTTTGATATTTTTCTGATAACATTCATTTTTTAATGAATATTAAAAACCTGCTATATTTTAATTAAAAAAAACTTTTTTCATCGTAATAATTTATATGGTTAAATTATAATATTGAATGGTTTTAAAATATAAATAGAATATATTTTTACCATTTAATATAATTTATGTCATTATCATTGATTTTAACATGAATTCGAAGGTTAAATCAATTCAATCTTTTGCAATGTTTTAAAGAAAAACCCGTTTTCTTTCGACAACGGGAATAATTTTAATTTAATTTCTGCATCTTTAGTGTATTTAATTTAGAAAAATGGATTCCATATTTGGAATCAGTGGGTCCAAATTATGTTAATAAGCTACTTTTTATTTTTGGGAATTATGAATAGTAACTACGGTAAATTTTATTTACCGTAGTTAAAGGTAAATCGGGTAATTAAGGGTAAATATAATATAATAAAATTACCCTAACACATGCCAAAATTCTATTTTATGGATAAAATTAGACCCATATCACCTAAGGGTCGGATTAAATTCATTTTATGGACTTTTGACAATGAAAATAATTTAATTATTATTAAAACCAAAGAAAGTGAGAATATGTCACTCTCTTAAATCTTATAAGTTTAATAATTTTAATTTGGTGATAAACATCATAAAACATCAAACATAAATAGTATACAGAAATAAAATAAAATTATCTACATCATGATAATTTATTGAGAATTTTTAGGGATTACATAATTATCATTAATGGTGATACATTAATGATGCAGAAATTATTTATTAAGTAAAAAATCAGTAATATAGTTTTTATTGAAATAATAATACCAATTAAAAGGCCCATAAACCTGACCAAAACTTATTGGTAGTGTATATCTACACCTTAATCATCCAATTACCTAATATATAACCGTTTGGAGCCTTGTAAAAGTGATTATGAAACTTAGATTATTTTATTTTAAATGATGCCAAAGTTGCCACCTTCATAATTTAAAAAATATAACAATTTAACTATTGTTATTTTAAGATGATAAATTCGAGTAAAGGTAGTATTGTGAAAGTTAATATATTTATCTTAATCATATGATTTTATTTTTAATTTTTATGCAACAAATAATTATATTAAATAATTATACAAAAATGTTGTGGTAAATATTTTATTAAGAGATAAACCAAATAAATGGTTTTAAAAATAATAAAATAAATATTATATGGACTATTTAATGTGATCCACTAATTATATAGATACATATGACCTTTTATATATATATTAAAGCATTTAGTTATAACATATCTTCTGTATATATTTTATTTAAATTCAAATACATAAATAGTGTCAAAATTGGCACAATTGTTATTTTGTAAAAATAACATATTATAAAAAAATTTAAAAATCACAAAAATATTTTAAAATTATATATTTAAATTTATATGGTCTATTATGTTATAAAGTAACGAATTATGTAATATTGACGACAAATGAGTAATTATTTGATATAATTTAAAATTTAGAATTTTAGTACCACAAATAAACTTAAATAGATTAAATAAGGATTAATCAAAATGATAAGGTTTAAAATAAGATCCAAACATGTCTAAATATTATTGGTTGATGAGATTACAACCCTATGTCATCTAAAATTATAATATGAGTCATTTTTGGAGGTTTTTAAGTGGGGTTAGATTTATTATAAATTAATATTTTTATGAATTGCAAAGGTGCCCCTCTCCTCCCTTATAAAAGGGCACCTCCTCCCTCTCTTCCTCACACCAATTTGATCCTTTAAGATCGGAAAAACCATGCCAATTTCCCTTCTAAACTCTCCTAGAAACATCCTAGTGGTCCTAGTCTTCTTCAAAGTCCATGTTTAGTACCCTAATAGGAGGATTCAAAGAGGCATGTCAAAGAAGAGGTAATATTCGTTACCGATTCGTTCAATTTTTTTCTTCTTCAACATTTCTTCTTTAGTTGTTTCATTATGAAGTAATAACATCAGTATCACTAATATACTGATATGTTATTATAAGTATGAAAAATCCATATTATATCATCTATCCATCCTATGGAAAATGAAATCACCACGCGTGCGTACGTAAGGAATACCATCTCCACGCCATGGTGTAATCTATTTTCCACCACCACCATACTCGGATGGGTATAATGGAGAAAGTAATGAATATATATGATTATTGTAAAGTGATATTGATTCTGTAATATTATACATACACTTTAATACAATTCAACGATCATGGGAATGATATCATCGCTCGTGCGTACATACGGAATACCGTCTCCACGACGCGATGTGATTCACTCTCCATGATAACCATTCAAAAATGATTATAAAGTATATATCATAAGTAATAATAAAATATATGACATAATAATGATAATGGATTTATGTATATATATTTATGTCATCTACTTAATTCCATTCAATTCAATAAGTAAACGAAAACAGCGTTCATGCGTACGTACGACCTACCATCTCCATGAACGGTGTATTTATTTCCATTTATCGATCTGTTATATATATGTATATTATGAATATATATTATATATAAATCATGTGTTATATTATGGAATTAATTAATCATGATCTAAGTAATCATATGAATAATTACAAGTCAAAACACGGACGACAAATGAAACGATTTTACCCAAAACACTCTTTAACATGGAATTTACAATAGAACGGGTAATATAAAGTCATATGTGAACCATATATGATATAATAACAATGAATATGATTCTGTAATAAGTCAATGACATTATTTAAATCGTTATACAGGAGGTTTGGATACGTACGAAGCATATCAGACCTAAGGTAAGGGATAATTTTGCAATTCTCATTTTTATCCGAGATTGCTTATTCGTAAGTATTTACTCGGGTTATTGTTATCATCCATGTCCATGTTTTATAAAAGTGTTTTCATGTATTTTTAATTTCCTTTTTACCCATTTTGACTTTTACTACATGGTATGTATGGAATATTTCTTTTACGAGGTACTTTTTGACTTTTCCGATAAAAGTACGAGAAAAATGTTATTTTTAGCTTATACAGCATGAATGGATTTTTACGATTTTATAAAGCCCTATTTTCATGAAGCTTCCTCCAAAAGATTTCATGACTATTTTCAAAAAAATCTCTTTCTTTTAAAATTTCAAGACGTTTTGTGAAAAGAAATTGATTTTGAAGAAGAAAGGATATTTTCCTCAAAGATTCATTTCAAGTGTTTTATCAAAACCATTTTTCCATCTAAGATGAAATTATTTAAAATGTGTATGTTTCAAGTATAATGTCTCTATGATTTACATGGTTTCAATTTTCTTATTATGAAATGATATCCATTTCTTTTATATGGATTATGTGATGATGGTATGATGTTTATGAAATCCATTTTATTCATTGGGTTATTATGAATGATGAATGATTATTTTGTGGCACAAGTAAGAATGATTTCATTATGAGATGGGTGGGACCTATATATCCCTCTAATTAATTGGGTAAATATTTATCTCTCATGTGATAGACATGGATGGAACGATATGTTAATCTGGTTCAGTGTTACAGGACTGAAACGAGGAGTGAACTCGATTCAGAAAGGGACTTTGTCCACTAAGATGGTCTTTGCAGCAATTCCTTAGCTACTATGGAAATCATAACATGTGCTTAATGGTTTCCAAAATTACATTTTTTATTCCAATTCTATTTTATCATGATTGAGGTTCCTTTATGATAGATTCCTTACGTACTTCCAAGATTTATGTCTTTGCTCAAGGTTTTAATGTTTAGATTTCATGTTCAAGTTTTTGCTTTCAAATGATTATGGATTGTTTTATGTTCTATATGTTTTCCCTTACTGAGCATTTGAGATCACCCTTTTTATTCTTTATTTTCCCCAGGAAATAAAGAAAGGTTTTAGGTAAGGAAACAAAAAGGGGAAGATCGTTATGGGAGATGTTGAAGATCTTTCAACAAGATTAGTTGTTTATATTTCGAGTTTCCAAAGACACTAAACTATTACAATCCTTGTGTGTCTTTTTTTTATGTATTAAGTATTCCGCAAAAGTGATGTAATGTACATGTAAGTCAAGCTTCGGGTCTCTACAGTTGGTATCATAGGAAAGGATTAGTCAACCTTTGGAAACTAGGATGGGAAAATGTTAGTGAGATCCCTATAGATATTTCTAAGGTATGTCAAGGGATGTCCCAAAGGATAAGTATACGTATAGGATATAGTCCTAGAACTACGGTAACAATCATAGAATTTAACCTAAGATGTTAGATATTGATGGTGCTCCCCCTTTACTATGTTTTTTTACCTAGCATGGTTTTTGCCTCTCACACTATTCTTTTTGGGTTTTAGAATACGGCTGGAAACAGGAAGATTCATGATAATGGAGGATATGATGGACAATGGAATGATATTCTTCATGAGAAACCAAATGAAACGAGATTTGTAAGTCCAAACATCGTTATTATGACTAATCATCAATCTCATAATATGATCAATAATCTCAACTTTGGTAAGTTTCACAACTCAGATAATAAGAGAACGATGGAATTTCATGATGATCATAGAGGAAAGAATGTTCAATTTCCCCCATGTAAATCAAGTGGGAAGAGGCATCGAGGAGATTATTTCAAGGGAAATGGAAGATGCTTTGGGTGTGGAAAAGAAGGACACAGAGACAGTAAGTGCAAATGAAAAGGTTCAGTTAACACCATGGATGAGGAGAATGGTATTGCTACGACATCAACAATGGTTAAATGTTTTAAATGTGGAATGTACAGGAATTATGCAAACCATTTTCCTAAGGGAAAGTCTCATGAAGAGAATCAGTATGGTCGTATGGGTAGTATTTATGTTGATGATGATGAAGAGACTAAAAATGATATGTGAGATGAAAGAATTGTTGAATCTCGGGCAATGTTTTAAGAAGGTAGTGGAATGATTACATGTTTATAAACTATAATGTTGTATAAGTTATCTCATGGTACTATAGAATAAAGAGACATCTAAGGATTGTTACACTATTGTCTTTCCTTGAGTTTTGAATGTGTATGATTAATGGTACCAGTATCCATGAAAGGTTATTCAGATATTTTTGGAATGTAGATGATATGCACATAATGAAGGGATAAGGAGAAAATTAAATGTTTGATAGTATTCATGAGCTCATGACTGATATAAGGAGAAGGTTATATCATGGTTTGAGTAGAAATATTTTTTGGATTTTGGTATGTGGAAGGAGTTAACTTTTGACAGCATTCATGTTTTCACTATGGTTTAATGGATATTCATTTTTCAAGAGAATACATGATTAAGGTATTCATATGATTGGAATGTGACCAACAATATATATGGGGGATAAATGATGGTATTCACATTCTTGGTTGATGAAATTTCAAGTAATTGTTTTCTTTATACTTTGATCTTGGACAGAAGTATTTTAGATAAGTCTAAAGATTGGAATGGAATATGTTGGACATATATTAGTATTGTTTAAGGATATAATTTTTTTTGATTAATGGGATGTTATAGTAATGTAGTTTTATAAAAATGAAAACCTGCAGGACGGGTGACAGCCCATCGCATCAGACAAGGCTGTGGGAATCGAACCCACAACCGAAGTGCGACTGGCCTTTATCACCTACCACTGGCCTATAAGAAGTCCCTATTTAGTAGAAACTAGTTTTATTATATTATGCAGTATGATATATGAAGTATAAGTTCATTTTAGGAACGATATATTATTAATCTCAATATAGATGGACTTATGTATTTTTGATAACTTTTATAATCTTTTTTTTTGAGACAGATGGAATGACCCATACATCTATCTCATGAGCTACTAACACCTCACGAATTACAAATTAAACTTCATTTCTTTAAGAGATGAAGTGTAAATTGTTCAATTCACGAACAACAGTGAGATTGTACCAAAATCATGTAAGTATTTATTTTAATTCATCAACTTTAGGGAAATGATCTTGAAAACCAAAAAATGTTGTCTTAGTGACCTTATATCCGATGAATCAGATGGTACCATAGATCATCACAAATCTATGGCTTTGTGATTGTTGGATTTTTCATAGCCATGTTCTCTACCACTCTCTATCAGAACATGATGGTTAGATTTCTCTTCCATATCCATATTTTCACCTATCTTCTCCTACGTGGAAACCCAGTGATGAGTTCATTTGGGTAACCATTAAGTTTCATACTTTAGTTTTTAAAGTAATGTTTTGGTATTCCTTTTTACGATGTGGGTTTCAATTAAATAATCTTTCAAGTAGAAAACCATTTATAACCCAGACGAATTTCAGGGGCAAAATTCGTTTTAAGGGGGGTAGAATGTAATAACCTGAGATTTTATAAGATATATTCATTTTATCTTTTTTCATATCTTCTGTTGTATGCTACACTAAGATTATCTTTCGCTGTACGCAACACCGTATTAGCTTGTAGTATACGCACCACTATTCCTAGATTTTGTTACACACAATTTCAAGTTCGTTTGATAATAGTCATTCTACGCAACATTGAGTATATATATATATATATATATTCAATGTATAAATGAAAAAAATGGTTGGATTCTGTTATAACGAAACAACAAAAGAGTCTTGCACTATATGCAACCTTGACTTGGCTTGCATTACACGCAATCATTACCTTCTTCGATAGCGCGTGTTGTACGCAATACCAGGTTTTACTAAACAAGGATATATTATTATAATATTATTATGAACTAGATGTTATGAATAGTATTAACTAAAATTTTAATTTTATAACATTATTATTCATCTTACACATTTTCTAGAACAAGGTATAAGAACAAAATAAATTTTTTATGTAAAATAAGTATTTTTAAAAAAATGCAGTTTTGCCGCCTTTTGATGGTGCACCCACATTAAAATCTAGTTTTTGACATGTTTATATTTTCAATTTGACAAAATAAAATTCTTCTTTTGAATCAGGATAAAAAAATTTACATTGGATAAAGTTTTGATATTTTTCCGATAACTTTCATATTATAATGAATAGTAAAAACACGCTATATTTTAATTAAAAACAACTTTTTTCATTGTAATAATTTATATGGTTAAATTATAATATTTAATGGTTTTAAAGTATAAATAGAATATATTTTTACCATTTAATATAATGTATGTAATTATCATTGATTTTACCTTTGAATTCGTAGGTTAAATCAATTCAATCTTTTGCAATGTTTTAAAGAAAACCCCATTTTCTTTCTACAACATGACTAATTTTAATTTAATTTCTGAAACATTTGTGTATTGAATTTGGAAAAATGGATTCCATATTTTCAATCAGTGGGTCCGAATTATGTTAATAAGATACTTTTTATTTTTTGGAATTATGAATAGTAAATACGGTAAATTTTATTTACCGTAGTTAAAGGTAAATCGGGTAATTAAGGGTAAATATAATATTATAAAATTACCCTAACACATGCCAAAATTCTATTAGATGGCTAAAAGTAGACCCATATCACCTAAAGGTCTGATTAGATTCATTTTATGGACTTTTGAACATGAGAATAATTTAATTATTATTAAAACCAAAGAAAGTGACAACATGTCACTCTCTTAAATCTTATAAGTATAATAATTTTAATTTAGTGATAAACATAATAAAACTTCAAACATGAATAGTCCTCAAGAATCTAATAAAATTATCTACATCATTATAATTTATTGAGAATTTTTAGGGATTAAATAATTTTCATTAATTGTGATAAATTAATGACACAGAAATTATTTATTAAGTGAAAAATCAGTAAAATAGTTTTTATTGAAAAAATAATACCCATTAAAATTCCCAGAAACCTGACCAAAACTTATTTTTATTGTATAACTACACCTTACGCATCCAACAACCAAATATATAACCGTTTGGAGCCTTATAAAAGTGATTATGACACTTATATTATTTTATTTTAAATGATGCCAAAGTTGTCACCTTCATAATTTAATAAATATAACAATTTAACTATTGTTATTTTAAGATGATAAATTCGAGTAAAAGTATTATTGTGAAATTTAATAGATTTATCTTCATCATAGGATTTAATTTTAATTTTTATGCAACTAATAAGTATATTAAATAATTATACAAAAATGTTGTAGTAAATATTTTATTAAGAGATAAACCAAATAAATGGTTTTATAAATAAAAAACTAAATTCTATATGGACTATTTAATGTGATACACTAATTTTATAGATACTTATGATATTTTATTAATATATTAATGCTTTTAGTTAGAACATATCTTCTGTATATATTTTATTTAAATTCAAATAAATAAATACTGTCAAAATTGGCAATATTGTTATTTTATAAAAATAACATATTATAAAAAATTTTAAAAATCACAAAAATATTTAAAAATTATAAATTTAAATTTATATGGTCTATTATGATATAAATTAACCAATTATGGAATATTAACAACAAATAAGTAATTATTTGTTATAATTTAAAATTTAGAATTTTATTTCCACAAATAAACTTAAATAAATTAAATAAGGATAAATCCAAATGATAAGGTTTAAAATAAGATCCAAACATGTCTAAATTTGATTGGTTGATGATATTACCACCCTATAGCATCTAATATTCTAATATGAGTCATTTTAGGTGGTTTTTAAGTGGGGTTAGATTTATTATAAATTAATGTTTTTAAGAATTACAAAGGTGTCCCTCTCCTCCCTTATAAAAGGGCACCTCCTCCCTCTCTTCCTCACACCAATTTGAGCTTTTAATATCGGCCAAACCCTGCCCATTTCCATTCTTAACTTACCTAGAGACATCATAGAGGTCCTGGTCTTCTTGAAAGACCAATTTTAGTACCCTAAGCGGAGGATTCAATGAGGCATGTCAAAGAAGAGGTAATATCCATTACCCATTCTTTCAATTTTCTTTTTTCTTCAACTTCTTATTCTTTAGTTGTTTCATTATGAAGTAATAACATAAGTATCACTCATATACTGATTTGTTATTATAAGTATGAGACAACCATATTTAACCATCTATCCATCCTATGGAAAATGAAATCACCACGCGTGCGTACTTACGAAATACCGTGTCCGCGCCATGTTGTGATCTATATTCCACCACCACCTTACTTGGATGGGTATAATGGTGAAGTTAATGAATATATATGATTATTGTAAAGTGATATTTATTATTTAATATTATACATACACTTTAATACAATTAAATGATCATGGGAATGATATCATCGCTCGTGCATACGTACGAAATACCATCTCCATGACGTGATGAGATTCACTCTCCATGATAACCATTCAAAAATGATTATAAAGTATATGTCATAAGTAATAATAAAATATATGACATAATAACGCTACTTGATTTATGTATATATATATATATGTCATCTACTTAATTCAATTCAATTCAATAAGGAAACGAAAACATCATTCATGCATATGTACGGCCTACCGTCTCCATAAACGATGTATTTCTTTCCATTTATCGGTCTATTATATATATGTATATTATGAATATATATTATATAAAAATCATGTTTTGTATTCTGGAATGAAGTAATAATGATCTAAGTAATCATATGAATAATTACAAGTCAAAACACGGACGACAAATTAAACGATTTTACCCAAAACACTCTTTAACATGGAATTTACAAAAGAATGAGCAATATAAAGTCATAAGTGAACCATATATGATATAATAACAATGAATATGATTCTTTCATAATTCAATGACATTATTTAAATCATTATACTGGAGTTTTGGATACGTATGAAGCATATCGGAACTATGGTAAGGGATAATTTCACAAATCTCATTTTTATCCGAGATTGCTTATTCGTATGTATTTACTGGGGTTATTATTATCAACCATGACCATGTTTTATAAAAGTGTTTCCATGACTATTTAATTTAATTTTTACCCATTTTTTACTTTTACTACATGGTATGTATGGAATCTATCTTCTATGAGGTACTTTTTGACTTTTCAGATAATAGTACGAGAAAAATGTTATTTTTATCTTATACAGCGTGAACAGATTTTTACGGTTTTATAAAGATTTATTTTCATGAAGATTCATCCAAAAGATTTCATGACTATTTTCAACAAAATAAATTTCTTTTAAAATTTCCAGGCATTTTGTGAAAATAAATTGATTTTGAAGAAGAAAGGATATTTTCCTTAAAGATTCATTTCAAGTGTTTTATCAAAACCAATTTTCCATCTAAGATGAAATTATTTAATATGTGTATGATTGAAGTATAATGTCTCTATGATTTACATGGTTTCAATTTTATTATTACGGTATGATATCCATTTATTTTATATGGATTATGTGATGATGGTATGATGTTTATGAAACCCATTTTATTTATTGGGTTATTATGAATGATGTATGTTTATTTTGTGGCACAAGTAAGAATGATTTCATTATGAGATGGGTGGGACCTATACCTCCCTCCAATGCATTGGGTAAAGATTTATATCTAATGAGATAGACATGTCTAGAATGGTATGTTAATCCAGTTCAGTGTTACAGGACTGAAACAAGGAGTGAACTCGATTCAGAAAGGGACTTTGTCCACTAATATGGTCTTGGTAGCAATGGCTTGGCTACTATGGAAATCATAACATGTGCTTAATGGTTTCCACAATTACATGTTTTATTCCCATGCTATTTTATCATGATTGATGTTCCTTTATGATATATGCCTTATGTACTTCCAAGATTTATGTCTTTGCACACGGTTTTAATGTTTAGATATCATGTTCAAGTTATTTCTTTCAAATGTTTATGGATTGTTTTAAGTTATCTATGTTTTCCATTACCGAGCATTTGAGCTCACCCTTTTTATGTTTTATTTTCCCCAGGAAATAAAGAAATGTTTTAGGTAAGGAAACAAAAAGGGGAAGATCTTTATGAGAGATGTTGAAGATATTTCAACATGATTAGTTGTTCATATTCCGAGTTTCCAAAGACACTAAACAATTACTATCCTTGTCTGTCTTTATTGTTATGTATTATGTATTCCACAAAAGTAATGTAATTTCCATGAACGTCAGGCTTCGGGTCTCTACAAAGGAAATTTAATTTATTCAAATAATAATAATTTATAAAAACTCATGATGTTACATTCTACCCTCCCCCCGCGTAAAATGAAGTTTTCCCTCTAAATTTATCTAGGTTGATAGAGGTTTAAATCCAGAATGTTTCTTTCATAAAAACCCACATCAAAACATTGAATATTTTATATTCCTTTAAAAATAAAAATATAGGAACAAATTGGTTACCCAAAGTAACACATAAAATGGTTTCCAAATTGGATAACATAAGAAGGAGGTGAAAATTTGTACATGGAGAAAAGAATAAATAATTATAATGAACGATAAATATCACAAATCAAAAGAAATTTTGTAATGAAGAGAATGTTATGGATCAAAATAGAATGGAGAGTACAGTTATGGAAAAGGACTTCGATAGCATAAAAATGATGATTATAGGAAAAAAAATTATTTTATGACCTTTTTTTAATGATGGTGAATTTTCACAAGAAGATATAAATAATTTATTTCATTCCTTTCTATATGCAAAAATTTATGCATTTGTTCTGTCATGATCAATTTTCCCTTCATATCTTACTCTACTAGGTGAAAGTAAATTTGTTATTCCTAAAGCACTAATAGATAATGAGATTCATATATAGACTGATAAGTCTTTCCATATCTATTTAGTTATCATCACAACAAAATGGTTAGAATTGGTTATTCAATATTTATAAATCCTAATATCTTGAGATAATAATTTAATCTCTAAAACCACATTCAAATACTAACATTAACTTTTCCTCAAATGGTTAACCTTGTTACGCTTCCGAATGATGAAAGTACCAAAATATTTTAAGATGGTCACTGAATTTCTCGAAATTTTCTTAATATTGACCCCCTTATATCATTAAGTAGATCTTGGTGGTCACATAAAAATCATGTGAATACATTTATCATGTATTCTCTTAAACCATTATAATAACCTAAATTACCAAAAATCCATATAAAAATCATTAATGTTTTCTTATTCAAAAGAATATTATATATTTTCCGTAATTCTAAAATGTCTTAAACCCAAAACATGATAGATTAAGCCACATTTTCAACAAATCATTTATCAATTTCCATGGTTATAAGAAATATATATAATTTACATTGTTATTATCTGATATCACTTTATCCAAACTAAACACAATTTTCACAACATCAGTTAAATATTAAGGGTTATCTTCTCTTGATATTGTGTTTTCCATAAAAATAAAACCTTTTAATTAAATATCATTTCTAGGTAATCAGAACCATTCAAAATTACATTTCAAATACATAATACAAAAAATTATATTGAACCATACCTATATATTTCATGATTAGTATAACATAATCATTTAATTCCAAAACATAATTACATCATTTATCCCAATTACTTCTCAAAAAATTAACTATGCTTCATCTTTTATTCCTTAGCACTTCATTCCTTTATTGTTCCATTTATATCCTCCTAATCATCAGAAACATAACAATTACTCATAACTCCTTTCTAATATTCTTCACATCATTTTCTATTAAGACATCAGTTTGCATAATTCCCAAACAATCCACTTTTAAATCATTAAAAAATCAATGATTTCATAAGGAGTCTAATATTCCAATCCATTGTATTAAATTAAATTTTTATTTTCCCTTTCCAGCTACTTGATTTGTGTCATTTTCCAAAGTCAAAACATCTCCTTGTCACTTTGATACATTCACTACTATACTTATTTCCACATTCTTGAAATATTAGAAGTGGAATCATTATTCTTCTATGGTCTCCACTACCATAACTCTTAGTGAACTTATTCTTTCTTTTATTTTATGAATTTGTTAGTTTGTTAAGGCCTAAATTTTTAATAATGGTATTTGAAAACTATTTAGGAAAAAGCAGAACGATATTTCTCCCAATAATCACGCCAATTGGATTTTCATCATTAAATCATATGTCACTTTCAATGTTCACCCAATTAAATTTTCCACCTCCATTGACTAAAGCCAAAAATCATAGTGTGAGAAATTATAATAATAGTGGAAAAGCAATAATCATGAAAAATCACTTATATGATGTGTAAATCAAACCACTTATTTTTTAATATATAAAGTATTAGGTTAATCCTAGGTTATTAATATTTATCACCTACTTAAATAATTCATTATGGTTTTTAAGGAGTTTGTAAATTTCAATGCATATTACCTAGGAGTGTCAAACAAGGTGTCCAACAAGGCATGTTGTCGTCCACAATTTCCTGATTAAGTCTTGTTGAATATAGTGTTTTCAAGGTTTTTTCACCTATGTATATATGCTCTAGAGTAACATCAACTTGTAGTATCCAGACATTGATGTATTCCTAACAAACCACTTTCTCTATCCTTTACCAAAACATGAAGGAATTTTTTTAAAACTTTAATCATCTGTATAATTATTCATATACATGTATTTAGGGTTCCCACAAATTTTATCTCATACTAGTTTCAAAATTATAACTATACCTTCAATAGAATACCAATTATAATGAACCAAGATTCTCATACATAGACATTACATCATTTTACGTAATATATAATACATTACACACACACACCTCCAAAGAGCACATTAGTTTGGATCCCTTTTTAACAAGGAAACAAAAACATTGGTCTATAAGTGAGATAAATCTTTGCTAAATATGTTCATAATAACCAGAACCTTTCAAAGACATATAATATATTGTACATATCTTCATAACCTCAGGAAACTAAACATAAGAAAGGGTGATCTCAGATTACCAATAAGGTTAGACATGGGAGATACATAAGAATAATAACAAAATAAATTTAGGAGAACATAATTATAGCATTTGAAGATAATACCCTACATATAAAATATCATATACATGATTCATGGAACAAATATTTTCATTACATAAGATATAAATTATAAGGGAATTAAGAGTGTAAACCATGAAATCTGAACATTTGAATAAGACATGGAATTTTTCATGAAACCTAAATATATAAAATTATTTCTATATTAGTAAAGTATCACTATAAATGCAATATTAGTATAATGGGTTCAATTCCCATACCATATTAGTAGTCATGGATCACTCCCAAAAACATCTTAGTGGGAAAATTCTTTTACTGAATAGAGTTCACTCTCTATTCTATCGATGTCTATCCCTTGATATATAAATCTTTATAAAATGAATTATAGAGAGATATAGGTCCCACAAATGACAAATTTGAAGCCTAAAATTGTGTTCCACATGTTAAAAAAATAATCATATCATATTCTAGGAAACAAAATGGGTATTGTAAACATTTCATTATATGAAAGGTGTTAAAAGATACTGGTGTCCTGATAATTTTATTATAGAATAACTCATGAAATGAATCGGTTTTCTAAATCAGTTTATCATGGTATAACCCCTGGAAGAGAAATAGGTTTAAAAAACATAATCTTAAACATAAACCATTCAAAGAAATATTAATGGTGGTTTCCTTTAGTCATATCCCAAGTAAGGCATAAACTACAACAATGGATTTCATCTGAGATGGAGATGTATTATGAAAGGTCACATGGAACATTTCAAAATCAAAATAAACTTTCATTGAAAATAATGTTTATAAAAAAATTTAAAAATATTTTTATTGGAAATATCGTTTTATACTTTTAAATAAATATTTGAAAATTAAATTTAAACATTTCTTGATGAAAATTTACATTCCTCTTTAATGAATAATTTTTAAAACAAAAAAAACTTTTGAAAAAAAAATCATTGAATATAACCTTGAAAGTATTTTAAGGAAGATTTAAAAATACATTTCAACACATTTCAAACACAATTTCTTTAGAAATAAACTTATTTTAAAATAACCTTTTAATTTCATAATTCAAGACTTTGAAATCATTTAAAACATCTTTTAAACGTAATACATTTTCTAAATTATTTTCTTTGATAATACCATTAAATACTTATAAGAAAAATATGAAAATATTTAAAAAACAATTAAAAACATAAATACTTCATCAAATCCTTTTATTTGAAAATATTAATTAAATTTCACTAAAACAATTCTTGAAGGAATTTTTATAAAACTTACTTTTGGGTAAAAATAGATTTCTGGTAGAATAGTGTAATAAACACATATTTTCAATATGAAAATCCTAACTATATTAAGTATGATAGTGTGGAAAATAGTAACATTAAATTAAGATATAATTAATAAAATTATCATAGTAAATTTCATGGTATTTCCTATGATATGGATAATAAGATTTGATTAATGGGAGGATAATATGAAACAATATCGATAAATGATGAGATTGTAGATATAAGCTATTATAAATTTGGAAACCTTGAATCAATATACCCATTAAATAATAACATTAAATGAAGCATTTAATATCATTAAAATAAGGATAATCATAATATAACATTATAAATGTGAATTAAATATCCTAATAAAAGAATATTGGTGTATAACTTAAAGTGTTATGTATTATAAAAAAACTACATTAATTGGTAGTATATAAACCACATAAATTGGTAGTATATAAACCACATAAATTAATGAGGTGGACAATATAGTATGTGCCTCAAAATAGTAAAAAAAAAGACATAGATCTTATACGTTAAATCTTGACACTGGTCTTACTCATTTGAAAATCCTATATAAACATTATTATTTTATTATACATTTATTACATAACCAAATTCATTTATATCATACCATATATGATTTTCTTATGACGTTTTATTACCATAATATTAACAGTTCCATGTTAATGTTACGTTTCGTGTAATAACCTCGATGTTTTTCGAATAGGATATGATTTTCTATATTTTTGATACCCATGCTGTTATCATTATTTAATTATATCCAAAATTATAAATATTATATAAATATTATATTTGTCTAGTATACTTGTATTTATGATATTCTATAATAGATAGTAGTAGGATATGAAATACACTGTTTATGGACAGAGTTGGCTGTATGTACGCATGAACATTACATTCATTTCATATTTGAATTAAAAGAAACAAAATTTTATGATATTTTATCATTCCAGAATCCGTTAAATGTCATATATATAACCTATAATTATTATAAACAACCTAAATATTTTCCATGTAATGTGTGAACAAATCGCATTGCTTTGTGAGGTGGTAGTCCTATATACATAGGAACGAAGTTATCATATACCCAAAAAATATAAAGTTTGAAGGTATGTGTGATATAAAAATTAAAGAATCATCATAACATTACCAACATAATATATAACATATATATAAACTATAAATACATTATAATTTCCATCCTTTAATGGTGGTAATGTAATAAAAAATAACAACAGTCGGCGAGGATGTAATCATCTGAACACACGAATGATGATTGTGTATCCCATTTGATGTAAGTGTGTCATGTTTTTTGAAACAATTGTGACATAAAATATTATAATTATATTAACAATTTTTATTTAATTATATAGTCATGGTTAATAAAAAATTCAATGGTTTGAAGGAAAAAATTAAACAAAAACATTTGTGATTCACACTACCTTTTCATCAGGTACCAAGTTTTGGTTTGAACCAAAGGACATACTTGGTTAGATGTATTCCAAAAATAAATATTATAGGATTATGGGAGGGAATTTCGGAGGTGATTTTTGTAGGTTTTTGATGATACAAAGGCTTGATATGTCTGAAGAATTGGAGAGATTGAGTGTCTTTTATAGTTTAAGAGGAGTGGATTTCTTTTAAAAAATCAAATGAATTTATTATAGGGAGGTCTTCCTTACTTCATGTTCCTACAAAATTTAATAATAATGTAGGAGAGTAATTTTTTTGGTTGATTAAAACATCATGCACACAAAATAAATACATTTTTTAAAAATTTGGTTCCTTAACTACTATGATTCATTATTCTATTCATTTTGGGTTTTCATTAATGTAACTAGTTTTCTAACCTATGTAATTCAACCATTAAAACTAAATTAAGGTAAAAATTATTAAAAAAATTCGAAACCACTAATATTAAATATTAAATTAATATTATAAAGTAAAAACATCATGTTTATTAGAAATTTAATTTCACATAAGAGCTTGTAACCCGTAAAAACACTTTTTAACACTAATTGTACCATCATTGTTTTTACTATTTATGGGCCAATATGTTCATTATAAAAGATAAATTGGTCAATTAATGGAATGTATTTGGCATTTATTGACATTTAAAAATCACCTTATAGAAGATATGATTATTAGTAACATTTAATCATTTAGTAAAATATAGTATATTATAAAATTACATTAATAATAATTTTTAAATTATTTATTTAGCTTGGATTTTTATAATATGTATTAAATAATATAATTAAAATATATTAACTTTTGGACTTTTAATCATGATAAATTACTATATATGAATAATTTAACACCAAAAATATTATATTTACCACACTTTTAATGTTTTTAGTATCAGTTATTTTATTTAATTATAATCTAAATAATCCATGTGTTGACATTTCTTAAGAATTTCATGTAATTATTTCATCTCCAAAAATTATTAATAAATTATTATGATAAAAAATAATTTATATTTTAAGATATTATTTATAACCATACTAATTCTCTTTTACCAATCCTCAAATCATTATATATATTAAAAAGAATAATGCTACACATTTTCTATTTTCATTTAATAAAATATTATATGGATCACTTTCTTGTAAAAGTTTCTTAAAAACTCATATAATTAGAGCCTAAGATTTTCAGGGTAAAAATATATCTATAAAACGAGTGTTTTACATGTTTCAAGGTCATTTTACCCTTGTTTTTATAGTTTAGTCCCTTGGTAAATTTGTTTTTTATCTTCGTCGATGCAATTAATATTAACTGATTTCAATAATAATTTTGGTAAAATATTAAGTTGTCCTTTTTATTCATAATAAAATACTATGATTTAAAATATGAAATCAATTTTTCCAAATACCAACCACATAAGAGGGAAAATTAATTTATTATTAATCCCACATAGTTAAGGAGACAACATGTTTTTAAAATGAAAATGATCTAACATTTGAGATGTTTTATGTCAAATTTCAATGTGAAATTGATTCCAATGTTATATATTTGATTAATATATGTATAAATAAAATAATTCTACATTATATCTAGTTTAAATTATAATATTACTATATAAATAATTTAGTCGAAGAGGTAGTTTTGAATTAAAATTCAATATTTTTTACTATTCCTCAATAAATGAATCTTTTCATATAAATCCAAAAACTTCATGATAAGATAATTTTTAAATAACACTTTTATAAATGACGTTAATTTTATCAAATATAATTTTTAATAGTGTAAGAAAATTATATTTAAAATTAATTCGACCTTAAAAGTTTGTAAAAATACCTTTTAGAAAAATACATCAGTTTATTCTTAATGTAGGAATTATTTGTTACCGTATCTAGATAATAAATAAGATGAATGTTAAATATATTAGTTTATATATATATATAAATATATATATAATTAAAATCATTCATCTAAGGGGTTTGGTTTAATTCATTGAGATAAAGTAGATTTTTTCATAGAAAAAATAGTTTTTTTCTAGAAAAGGAATTTCTTTATTTTAAAATAGTTATTAGTTTCATTTATAATTATTTAATTACCATAGAATTAATTTTTTATACATTAATAAATCATAATTTTTTTAAAAAAAATTTATTTATAGTAATACCTATCGTTTTGATTTCTAGTGACAACTGTCATATTAAATAACAATATTAATAGAATGTTGTAGTTTAATATGACTCAGTCATGCATGTAACTGAATTTATTGAAGGAATTGTTATTGAGTATAATATAAGAAAAACATAGTGTTGTGTGTATTAAAATAATGAAATCTTATTGAGTATAAATAAATCTTAACTTTTTGTAGCATGCATTGCAAGCCAACAAATAATTTTCAACTATCGAAAGAAATAATTCATAAAACCTCAGGGTGTTACATGTAAAATATTGTTGATGTGCCCTTGGATCCCCCTAAGAACTTTCATATTTTAAGGGTGTGAAATTTATATAACATCACTAGTATTTTCTTGTTTGAACACAATTTTTTGGTGTTGTACAACAAATCCAACGAATTTATTTGATGTTACCCCAAAAGCGAATTTTAGTAGATTCATCTTCAGGGTGAGATGTTACAACTTGTCAAATACTATTTGTATATCAGTGTGGTGATCACATCATTAACATGAATTGATCACTAGGTCATCAATATAACATTCTATTATTGGTCTTAAAAATCAATTAAATATATGATTCATGGTCTTTTGATAGGAAGTGTAAAAGTACATTGATCCAAAATGCATGAACGGATAGAAAATGATTCCCAAAGGCTCTCTGAAGGTCGTGTCTTTCTCATCATCAGAGGAAATCATTATTTTATTGTACACAGAATACTCATCCATGATGGATAGGTCTTGGAAGCTAGAAGTTGTATCGATCATGATTTTTGTGATCAGAAACTATAAACCAGCTTTTAGGTAGTGTCAACTATGGTATCTAAAATTGATTCCAAACCCAATCTACAAAAATCTTTTTTGTAGAAAGGGATGAATTTGGAGAGTCATTTGGGTATTGAACCTACTCAAAAAGTTGGATTTGATCAACATTTCAAAACTTGAATCTAAATTAGTATAAAATGAGGGTATCATCATTTTTTCCATCTTATTTAATCCTCTATTCTTATCAACTATACTAAGATGGTGTGTGGTCACATCAAGGTTTATTCTGGTAATTTATATATAATTTGAAGAACACAATATCTAAGTCTCTCTTGAAATTAAACATTCATCTCTTTCTCCTAGAGAGGAATGGATGAAAATCCAACCTAGGTCTTGGGTATCTTGTTGTCCCTATATTCACTTTGAAGATCTCATTGATGGTGGTGGATATTTCATAATTGAATGTGAGAGGGGAAGTCCTGATATCGACCTATTTTTCATCCACCTTTGAGACCATAGAGCTATATTTAGGCATTTTAGATTTTATATGTTTATCTTTGTCACTATTCGAATAATATAGTCCATGGGAAGAAACTTTTTCATCCCCTTTTACATAGTCACTGTAGATATATTCTAGAAATGATGTTGTTTCTTGTTCTCAATGGGGACAGAAGGAGTTTGGACATCTAGGATTAAGTTTGCATACTAAATCAAGTATATGGGAAATACATAGTCAATATTAAGCATACCCAGGGTATTCATAGTGGTTCTCCTCAAGACATTGGAGCTATAACCTATATATCATCATCCCACATTGGGTTCTTACCATTATTTTTATTGAAACCATCATCAAAAAATGTGTCATTGTATGACTTGAATTGAGCATTATCACCATATTCCATGATGAAATTACTGAAAATGGGGTATTATAATAACTGATAAATTGTTTACTATACCCACAGATGGTTGTGAAACCAAGGTCTTCCATGAAATACATTAAATGTAGTGTCTTACAAGAAAACCATGAACTCATCATCAAATATGATATCCTCAAACTGTTCCTTGTGGATGATCATCCAGAGAGTCCTTTTCTCAATCTTATCATACCCATAAATGGTTATATTTTTAGGAAATGATTCCCTTTCACTATACCCAAATTTTTAGGTTTCCAATATAGATGAAGTTAATTGTGTAACCATTGTCAATAAAGGGCCCTTAGTATGTGAATATTATTGAGATTTCGAAAAACATATTGGGGTTTTTTGTGTCCCTAGATACACTCTTCCTAATCTTGATCTATGAATTAGATGGTGGCATTTAATTCTAATAGAAAATTATCCACACAATAGACCAAAAGTGCAGTGACTTCTATCTCAAACTCTTATGGGATATTGAGGAATTTTATGACTGCCTCTCTTTGTTCTTTTGAATGATGAAGAGAATCCAGAATTAAGAGTTTAAATGGGAAAAATGTTATCTTCTTTAGAATGTCATATGTTTGTGATAGAGGTTGGTACTTCACATAGTGGGTTTTATCCTTATTTAGTGTCTCAAGAGATGAGGTGGTTGGTGATGATGGGATTGGTATTTTTTTAATGTTCTTGGGACCATATTATTTTAGTGGTATTGGTCATTTCATCCTTTTACATTGCATGGGTATATCAGAAAATCAAATCCCTACCACATGGTCATGTAAGATGACTGGGCTAGGGTGACCGCTGGAGTTCCCTAAGGATCCTCATAATTTACAATGATCTTGTTGAAGCTTATGCCCATGGGTTTTGTGTGTGTGTGTCTATATATATATATATATATCCCTTATGAGGATGTGACCAAGATATTGGGTCCAATAACACATGTGTTATCCCATGTATCCTATACACCTCCACCAACGACCTCTAGTTCCCTGATCAGGTTTGAGGAACTCATATTTTGATTCATATTCCTCATCAGTGAAGGGTTATTTCATGTGATTCGTGTTTATAGAAAAAAAATTAGATCATCATCTAATGATGGATCCATTTGATGGGGTGACAACTGTTCTCCGAATGCTATATGGAATTAAATATACAAGAGTTAAATCATGTGTTATAAATTAATATGAATATTTCTCTTCTATATATTCCTCCATACTATGGTTTTTTTCCACCTCTTGGAGGCATATTTTATGTCACATCCATAAGTAACAGAACAGTTATGATTATTTGATGTTATGCTTTCATGGTGGAATGATCTCGCTCATCAATCTTTCAAGTGATCCAATTTTCAGTATTCACTCCATGCCTAGCCAAGAATTGTTTCCAATTACCATCTTCATCAGACTAGGAAATAGTTATGTAGGTCACCTGATCCAAGTATTTTCCCAACATCACTTATCTAGAATCAACCATGCTTTGGAGGTCTTCTTTGAATGTGAAGAAATTCTGGATGTTATGACCCAAACAGCTATAAAATGTGTAGTAGTCAGGATGATTGTTGAGGTTAACCTCATTAGGTTACTTGAGAAATAGAATCTTAAGTAAGTCATTTTTCATAGATGCAAGGAAATAACCAAGAACATTATCATTTCACAATGGTTATATAATTTATCCATCCATTCTTAAAATCTCTAGTGACCTGGTCTATTTCTTATTTTAGACATGGGTGATTTTGTTATTCTTGCAACTCGATAGAAGATGTTTGGTGATTTGGATATTACGTAGGTTCTTGGGGTGGCACTGCTATCAGTTTTAGGGTAATAATGTTACTCCCTACCTTCCCAATCCTTTTCCAATATGGTGAATGAATGTGGAACGATTTAGCATCTATCTTATAAATGGAATCTTTATTATATTGTGCCATTTATACAAATTCAAAAAAATAATATTAGATACTTTATTGGGATCCAAGGTGAATGTAGCTCATCCAGTAGATTTTAAGCACATTTTCCCAAAAATTTCTCCTCTAAAAAATGGATTTTGATTGAATAGGCTAATCAGTTCTATCATTCAATAAATCTAGACACCCTCTTAATTCAGCATTGGTAGAAATTTTTTAGGGTGATAATTGTCATTTTCCTCAGTGTAATGCGAAATTGGTAAAGGAAATTATGTTAAAGGTCTTCCCATCCTCTAATTAATCCTTTTGGGAAGATTTTTTACCAAAAAAGGCTATTCCTATCTGATTCTATATAAAAAACATTATCTTGGTTGAAACCTATGTACCTTAAGGGATCATCATTTGTCCACATCGAGACATGATGTGTGTGATAAATTATTCTTGATCCCTAATACCATCAATGGAGGAGAAGGTAGGATTGTTCAAATTGGGTGGTGTAAAATTTTCATCCACCCATTCAAGACGTGGATTCTTCTCGAACAACGTAGGTGTATGTCACCCTTCCATGGATCCCATTTTAGCATCGAAGGGCTCGATGAAATTTATTAGTTTTATAGGTACTGTAGTATGATATGTCTCCCAACTATAAGGAGTAATAATGGCCAAATTAGGTGGCTTTGTTATTATATTCCATTGATTCTCGGTCCATTCTATGATCAGACAATATCCCTAGTGGGTGATATGCGATAATCATAATGGACAAAAGTCATGATCAACTTAAACTTCCTTATTTATATAGACAGAATACAATGATCACAAGCTAGTATAATGCTCATATAAAATTTTTATAGTTAGATAAACTATTTTTTTATGAATAGGAGTATGTATATTTATCTCTATTTGAAGAATATATCCATTGTTAATTCTTCCCCCTTCAAGATCCTCATTGATTTGTCTGAGATTCTGAATTGTATACTAATGTTGTGACATTTTTTCCTCCATGGAATGAATTTCTTATCTTCTAGGTGATAATTTGGATGTATCAACACATCTAACTTTATCCTTGCTAGTGTTCTAATGTATAGGTGTTATCCCAATATTCATAGTTTCCATTTTCACAAAATTCTTTTGATTCCACGTACACACATCCTAGGTTAGTGCATCTAGATAACCCTATCCTATTGGTATATTTTCCATATTGCATCCCCCTACATTTGAATCTTCATCCACATTATCTATTCTGTTGAAAAAAATATATTGAGTTATATCAATAAATTGGAATTATCCCATTACTTTAAAAATAATAAGGTGTTTCTTTATTTCTTTCATTAGGGTTATTTCTCAAACACATATCCATATTGAACATTTTTCTCGTATACAACCTATGTAGTTTGATTACCATCACTATACATTCCTCCCATCATGATCTATGACTATGTCCATGTGGGATTTTCCATCCATGTTAATTCAATGGTCCCCGAATAAAAGGGGTTCATCTTACTGTAGGAGGAAAATATGGGATCCCAACAATGAAGATTTACCTCCCATCATAGAGAAGACTGATTCCCTCAAAAGTGATGATGATGAGAAACATTACCCCAAACCTATGGGCTAGGGACTATTCATTGAAAAAGATGAATATTTTATTCTAATACTAAGGATTTGATGATTCCTTTTTAATATTTGATGAATCCAAGGATGTGAATTGAAATATAAATTCCCCCATCCCTAACGTATGGGGTTGATCTGGAACCACAAGTGATTTATCTAGGAATCTATTGGGATGTGATGAACCGAGTGATGGTGATTGGGATAAAAATTCCATCATACAAGATGAATGAGATTGCATTGAAGCTTCAAATATAATTTCTTGAATCCTATCATGAGATTATGACCTGAGGGGTGAAGGTGATGGTAGATATTCCCCCTTCTCGGTGGACTAGGTTCTATCATAGATAGCTGCTATGGATTCTGCACTTGTGATATATTTTATTTGGTTCAAATTTTTTTGTGTATTTAATGGGTGACATAGAATCCCTTGATGGGGTTAATTATTAATGGGAAGTTGTATGATTGATAAAAACACTGAAATATGTGTTTAAAATGTGTCTCTATTACTTCGAGGGTCCTAGTTCAAAGATCTACTATCAACTTTCTCCCCCCCATTTGTGTTTTAATTCCCTCATTAATGTGCACGAATTCATTTTTAGTAACTAATGGGTTCATGCATTAACTTTTTAATTGATTTCAATAGAGTCTATTAAATTATAAAAATCCATATATGAGGGGCTCTACTATTACAAGTGTGTGGTTAAGTAAATTTCTACATACTTTACCCATCCTTAGATATAGAACGTGACAAGGCTTAAGAAATTTGATGCTGAAGAGTTGTGATGCAATGGAGGGAATATTGTTTCATATTTTCACGTTTCCCAAGTGGAATTAAGGCCTTCTTTTTAATTTTATTATAGATAATCCCCTTTTTAATGGATTAATGGGAACCCGTACATGACCCGTCGGAACAAGGAATAAGTCCCAACATGACTCACAATACATGATAGGAAGGCCCAGAGGCATATTGTGCCCAATACATGACCCGTAGGCCCAAAACCACAGGAACTGCCTCTCCCCTAGCTTCTGCATCATTGATCACCTATCTCCCCACTTGCATTGCTGATCGACTAGCATTTCCCCATACAAATATGCATGGTGCCTAGTCTGGATGTTGGTTTCCATACCCTCTCATTCTTCCATTTTGGTAGTTCTGTTTCTGGTAACTACCAGTCTTATTGCTATGATCCATTTCTAGGGCCTGCGATCTGTGAACTAGGCTACTCCATGGTCTTTGTGGCCCGAAGGCCCTGAGGCCTGAATACCTTTAATGACTTTAAGGCCCTAGAGACCCGTAGGCCCAAGCTGGTGGCCCGAAGGACCAAATAATGTGAATAGTTGTGGCGGCTACATTAATTAACATTACATGCTACATTACTTCTATAGTAACCCAGAAATTTACCTCCTCCTAGTTTTGAACCTGGGTCTCTGGGATTCCAAGCAGGAGCCCTTTCCACTCAGGTATGGGCTCGTTGGCTTCATATGTTCACATTGATTTTATTATTTTTGGGTCCTGGACCATGGAGATATCTGTCTGGACTAGCTGACAATAGTTTATGTTGATGGTCTAAATGTGACACACCTTTCCTGGATAAGAGTGGTGTCTAGCCTTTATTCATTAGGGATTCACCCACATATTCATGAAAAGGTAAGGCATGCACTCCTCCTCTAGCTCATTAAGGATTTCATAGTCAGAAGTGGTGAGCGGTATAACATGGTTGGGTGGTTACTTCTAGCCAACTCTCCCCATACATGAATTTCGAAATTCTCTACATCCTAATTACATTCCTCCATAAGGTCTTACCATATTAGTCGCTTCTCAGGGTCCCCAAACGATGATTATGAAGGGTCACTACTCATTTATAAAGAAGTATATATGTTTGAACTTTTAATTTGAACTACCTCTCTATATTAAGGATTTTGAGTCTTCTACATTTATCTTTGTGGTGGTTTCTCGGAAAGGGGTAGAATTCTTTATCCATGGGAGATATAACTACGAGGATTTTGACCATGGTGGATGTCAGGACTATATTCCCTTGAATCTATATCCACACTACCATGAAGAGTAATATCATGGTAATGATATACTTCTACTTCAGTTGAATTGTCTACACACCTTGATGTGTTGATAATGTGACATGAACAACCTAAAGGACACTGGAATTGAGATTATTGGGGATATGAGTCCCATTCTATGTCATGGATTAAATATGATGACCTTACTTTTGGGGAAATTTAAGGATATTATCATATTTTATGAAAGATACCAGAATATGTTTATACCCATTTGGTGTTGTGAGAATATTTCCCCACTACTGAGAAGCTATTGAAATAGGTCGGGAAGCCTCCCTATTTTCTATAAGAATATCATCCTACTTATGGGTGGTTATCAGAATATGTTGTTCATCCCTATCTGATGTAGTGATATGATCTTGGCCCAATTATGCTTCCCATATATTAATATTCCAATGGACCTCCTGAATGGTATAAGGGATATTATAATCCTTCTATATATTTATTGAGTGATGATGATTCCATCAATCCGTTCTAGAAATAGGGGTAGGATCCTTTATTTACTGAGTTTATATAATACGTTAAGTAGTTTCACTGACAAGAATTTGATATTGTCTTGAGGTATCTGATGTTCTCACCTAGTAGGTCCAATTGGGAATGGGGATGTGATCCCATTCATTTTTCATTGGAATAAACCCCCCTCTTACTCAATAGTGATATGAGGCTATCCCATGCATTCCACACTCTCACTTATTGATCACCGATTGGAGTAGGAATACAAGCCTAATCTAGTGCATTTTTATTGTTCTTTTAGTCTTATCCCATATGAATATGAGAATTTCCAAAGGTATGGGTCATTCTCGCTTATTGAGCCCTGGTTGGAGTGGGGATATGACCTTATTCTGGTGCCTTGTCCTTTTCAATAATATGATGATAGTCCTATAGAAAGAAGAAAGAGTATGTGCTTACGATCAGCAACCACATGTCATTATTGATCATAGTATTGCGCTACCCTTTCATTGCAGATAATAATATTTTCCTATCCCTTTATCTATACCGATGTTGGAATATGCTATTATATTTCTCCAATTGTTTCTAGAATGTAGTAAAATTTTATCAAAC
Source organism: Viscum album (assembly GCA_963277665.1). Classification (NCBI taxonomy): domain Eukaryota; kingdom Viridiplantae; phylum Streptophyta; class Magnoliopsida; order Santalales; family Viscaceae; genus Viscum; species Viscum album. Next base: position 1,539,088,277 of record OY728161.1, on the reverse strand, counting down.
TGTGAGTAGGGATGTGATCCTACACATTTTATATCTCCAATATATAATGATATTTATCCTCAATGTAAGCGGGGATATGAGCCCACTCATTTCAACATTTTTTCCATTTGAATATTCCATTGGGCTTCATTCATGGATGTGGTAATATGTGCATCCCATATAATTTCTATAATAACACTCCCTTAGACTTTTTCTGTGTGAGTATGTATATGAGCATGGCCACTAGATACTGTTGAGATATGCCAACATGATTCTTTAGATGAAGTGGGGATAAGATCCTACTCTCATTTTTCTAGAGTTTTCTACACCGGATGTAACATTCTTAGTGCTCATGCATGGTCATCAAAGGTTCAAATGTGTTGGGTGGTGCCCTCAACTAGTGACTAAGGGGAATCTTGTAGATGGTGTTGTTGATGGATGTTAATAATAGATGTCCTTAATATCCCTCGAACCAGAATGGATTCATAGTCGATATCTTTATCCGCTATCATCAAATACCAAAGGTGGTGTTTTTCATGCTCTGAAGATAATATTTCAATGTTATTTGCTCGGTAATCGATCACCTCTATATTTGATGCATCTTTTTTTAGACGATTCAGTCTTATCAGTTTTAGTATCTGGAGAATCCTAAATGTAGCCTCAATGGTCTATTTTCTACAATGTCAATGGTACTACCAGATAATTTCATTTTCAACATGATAATGTTTTTTTCTATTAGGCAAGGTTATTCAATGACCCCCCCGGGGTTGCATCTGCAGATGATTATCTAGAACAGTCGCTTGATGATGATCTTTTCTCGAGGAAGGTGTTGATTGTGAGAGTAGAATATATAGTCATGAAAGCAATGGGAAACAAGGTCAATGATTAATTAATGATTTCATGAATGATTCATTTATAATCATATATTAACATTTATCAAAATTGTTTTTTCATATTCCCAACCAAACCATTTTGTTTGTGTTGATTAGTCGCATTCAGTTTGTCCTTAATTCATGAGAACCCCAGTCAAATTCAGTAATCTAATAATTTATATCTTTTGATAATTTCATATCAGGTTCATAATTTTTGTAACATGTGAAAAGTGTCAGGATCCCAATGATTAATTTTGGTGGGTTTGATTGTGTATCACAATCCATCATGTTATGTTCATCGATTTTATCTTTCAAGGAAAATCCCAATGGTTTCCACATCCATTACATGGTCCAAACCTACTTTCCAAATGTAAGAAGTCAATTACGGTTTCAAACCCAATGACCCATTGAAATTGACATTTGTCAAAATGATGGGAGGTTCATCTCATCACAACCTGGGGGGGAAACTATGGGACTCTCTTATATATTTAGTATATGTTCATTGATATATTATTAATCCCTATACGGGACCAGATACCATAAAAATGGTCATGGGTTGAATCCATTCATGTGTAAAAGGTGGTCTATTAGTGAGTCCATATATATATATATCAATGAATTATAATCCATTTAAACTAATGAGTATATTATTATATTTTTAAAAAATAACACTAAAACCTCTATTGTTTAATTCAATCATTAGAGGCAACTAATATTTTGAGAATGGGGTTGAAACTTTATGTGGTATACTACATATAATAATTATAGAAGGAACCAAAACACAAAATGTTTTTTGACCCCGTGTTGATTGACATCATGAAAAAGGATGTATATGAGAGAGATTATGCACTATGTATTGAGATTGATCATAAGTGAGGAATCCTTTATATCAAGATTATAACTAGAATCAGATTCTTTGTAGTTCAATCTCACCCTCTAGACATTCCTTAAGGTTTACTCCCTCAAATAGTTATAATCATATCATTACACTAATCGATGATTAAAAACTGAGGTTTACCTTATTGATTAAGATTCTAGATGTGACTGATATAATCATTCAAAATCCATAAAATTACATGATCGATGACCGTTTTGAGAAGAAAGTGATAACAAGTGATTAGTCTTATCAAATTTGAATACAATACTTACACATTGTGGAATCCCTATGGAGTGTTTGACAGGAATCCTAAGCCTTAGGGAGGCGTTCTGGATATCATGGTTATGGATGTAATTATACTCATTATCATTCAATTGGATCCCCAATCAATTGGTGTTTGAGGAAGAATAATAAATCCATAGGAGAGGTAGAGTCTTAATTGTTAGAATTCAAGACATAGATAGGTACCAACAAAAAGGTAGATTCCTATTTGAGATTGGTCCTTAAAAAGGCATTCTACATATCACTGTTATAGAAAGGATCAGTGTTCTTATTATTTAGATAGGGTTATTTCCAAATATATTCACTGGAAAAGAATATAATGTATTAGGATGCTTTTTGGACATGTCTTTATTTCCATCTTGATTTGTTTGGGGTGTGAGTAAGACATACCTATGTATGTCAAGGAATGTACTGATTTACTTTTTGACATATATGAAGATGATCACATGATCTAGTTTGAAATGTTTAGAGGACATCACCTAATTTAGATGGTATGTATGGAGGATTTCACCTTGACAAGGATGACTTGTTTTTGGATGAAAAACATCCTAGATGACATATTTTTAAGGTGTCACAATACCTGGATGAGGATATCTAGATATGTCATCTTATTTAGTTGATATGTCTAAATAATGTCACATGGTCTAGGATGATATTTTTTTAGGGTGTCATGTGATCTCGATGACTTCTCTAGAGGGTATCACATGACAAGGTTGACTTATCCTATTAACATCACGTGACCAAACTATCCTACCTTTGTGTCACCATATAACATGGCTGACATGTCTAGAGGACATAAAAAATTTGGTTGAACTTTTTGAAGGAAACCATGAAACTCGGGAGGCAATCCCATAGGTCATTGTGCAACATACCTTACATGATTGAGGTATATCACATGATCTAGATGGTGAGTTGAAGGAGTATTGCGTAACTCTAGTGACATGTCCCAAAACTATCGTACGATGTTTGTGGGACATGAAAATATCATGAATATCAGAATATATTTATTTTCCAATGTCTCCAATATTTTTCAATATTTTTTCTAGATTTTATTGAATATGTGCCCCAGGTCTATCCAGTGTTAGCCTCATTTGATTTTTATATGACCCAACTAGAATGTGGGGCCTCTTTCCCATATTTTTAAAGACATGTCGTTAGTTTTTTGTTTGATATATTGAGTGATCATGCTAATCTCCAATGTATGACATGTAATCTTGAGGTCATTCCCAAGATCTTTACCTAGAGAAAGACTTTACGATCTCATGACTAGACACTCTAAGAAGTTTCCCCTGCTCTCCCATGTAGTAGTTTCCTATCATTTATGGGCTCTGTAAATCTTTTTAAGGGTGAGGAAATTATAGGCCTCTATTCCCCAATTATATTTTACCTTGTGCATCATGTATATCACAAATATAGGCTAGAGTTGGTGGAGGGACTTTGGTATCATGTGAGTTTCATGACTCTATCTTGGAATATCCATGGAATCTCATGTGCATCAAATGATTAGAAACTACCATAATAGAATATTTTCATCTCCATATATATTCGCCCTCACTTGATCAAAGGGCTTTCTACTAACCATGTTTTCATGTCAAACAATCTTTTCAAAGTATGTCTTACATTTCTTGGGGTCTTTTTGATATCATTCATAAGAAACCCTTTGTAAAATCTCTCACAGCCTAACCCCTTTGGTCCCACATATCACTAATCATTTACAAACGACCACTAGGGAAGCTTCGTAGTCAATACCCCCCTTGATTTTCATAGAATCAATAAACTATAATGACCACCTGGAATTTCACTCAGTCAGTACCCAAGGGTCTAATATTCATTTGATAATGAACCTTTGAGAAGATGTCATGGTCTATCCCCTCTAGTCTAATATAAAAAAAATCATACATAAATGAGCTTACCTCAGGAATCCCTCACAGTTTAATTCCCCTTGGTCAAACATGCACAATGCATAACACATGCATTTAATATAATCAAAAACTCCATCATAACAAAAAAAAGTCATGGAAACGAATCCATCCAACATGCATCCTAGAGGAAATTGCCATAAACAATCAATCATTGGAATTCACCCATGGGGTGTCTCATAATAAGGTATCTAACCTTACACATAATCAATAACACTTTTCCAAACTAACATACCGTAGAAGGTATTAAACATGGTTATATTCCCAATTAAACAATACCACAAACATGGTTATTTAACTCCTTAAGAATATAAAATCCATAGAAAATCATATATTGGCACAAAATACCTTACTCGATATCAAATTATCAATATAATTGAACGTCTGTCCTTGAATCGTCCTAGATTGGTGCTGATATAAAAAAAGGTGAAAAATGTTCATCCTTGAATTACTCAAGAGAGAAGAGGAACCATGATGAAGGGATCTAGAAGAATTGAGAACTCTCTTGTGGGATTGTAATGCACACAATGACTTCTCAGTTGGAGGTTTGATAGAGAAACGGGGGCTCTATCTTTTTTCATTATTCCTGAGTGCTCTTGTATGAAACACGTGAAGAAGAAGTGGATTATGGATATGAGACACAACCCCACTCTGATATTTCAAATAAAAAATAAAATTATATTGTGTGTTCCTTAAATATACACGTCGTGTAGTAACCTAAACTGGTCACCACCATAAGTGGTCTACCAGGTCACATACATGTCCTTGTACTCGGCTATTACATGGCTAGTACGTGGCTATATATCGTACCTGGGTACATGGAATGTACTCATAAGTACATGGAATGTACATAGAAAATTCTCATTTATTCTTTTTTCCTAAGAAACAACTCATAATAATGATCTATAACTAAACTGAATATTCAAGCTCTTACAAACATCCACCCTTAAAGTAATTCATCCATGAATTTCCCTTGTAAGGGTGGTGAAGAAGAAGATTCAAACAACTCTGGTCATTGTGATTGTATATCGGCCTCCCTCTCCCATTTCCTGCCCAGTAATCACCAATGCTACCATAGTACCCATACTAGAAGAATAGACCGGCCTTGGAGAACCATTGTGTTGTGATCCACAATCTGAATAGGGTTCTTATTGAAGGATGCATCCAACTCTAACTCAAACTCGTCAGGTTGAAAAACATAAGACGAGACCAAAATTTAAAGTCAATGATGAGAAACATGAAATATGAAATGCATATTCCAGTTCCTCTGATATAACTACAACCAATAGGAAACCAGCTTGACTCTCTCCAAAACCCCAAACTTTCCAACATATCTCGGTGAAAGCTTCTGCTATCTCCTAATCCTCTTATGTCTCAACCTTGGTGTCAATCATAAGAAAACGTGATCCCTGAACTCAAACATCATAGGTCATATCCATCAATCGTCATAATATTTCTTCAAAGACTATGTTGTATCCATCCTCTTCTAAATCAACTCCACCAACTCAATGGTCCTCTATACAAGATGAGGTCTCATTATAGTTGCATATACTTCCTATCCACAAAATAGGGGTGATCAGTGTAACACCCCAGGTAAATAAAGAATATGAAATTTTTATATTTATCCATATTTGTGAATAAACTGTTAATATTAGTTTAACGGGAACACTATGCTCGATGGCATACCCAATACGCAACAACGAGTTTCTTGGAAATATTACGTTGCGCTCTAATAATAAAATAATATTTTTTAAATGGTAGTTAACACCTAGCCTTTGCAATCGCGAGAATGAAAAGAACTATCTACAAAATGATTATATATATTTTTCAAATATTTTAACTTTTATCCAATAAATGTTAGTGGCTTAAAATGTGAATGAATCCAATTTTAAGATTAAATATTCTTATATTATTTAATGGTTGATTAACTTCCTTTTGATGGTGAACCCTTTTTTAAATCCACTAGTTGACAATTTTATATGTCATATTTGACAAAATAAAATCCTTCTTTATAATTTGGACATCAAAATTTACTTTGTGTAAATTTTTGTTATTTTTCCGATAAAGTTCATTTTTAGTGAAAATGTTGTTTCTTTATTCAAAACCACCTTTTAATCTGGTTTATTTATATTATTAGATCATCTTTTGAATTGGTTTTAAAGTGAAATTAAAATATATTTTTACGATTTATTCTAATGGTGGTCATTTGAATTAATTTCACTTTGAAATTGGACTTAAACTACTGTGAATCATTTAATAGATATTATTTCTTAAAAACACGCAATTTGTTTTTACTGAGGAAATTAATTATTAAAGAAATTAATGCAACCTATATGTTTTGAATTTTTTAAAATAGATATCATTCATCAATTTGGAATATCAAATATTTCTTAGGGTGAATTTTTGGTATTTTTCTGAAAAACATCAATTTTTGATTAATATTGATACCACTAAGTGGTAGTTAAAAAACTAATTTTTCATTTAAATGAAACATTATGTCTTTTGTGATTTGAATTTCAAAAATCTGACATACATGGTTTTCATCAGGATGTAAATTTTTTTTCAATGCGATTAATATAATTTTTTGGTGAATAGTAACTTTTACGTTTTATTAATCGCGATTAAAGGTAATTTGTGTAATTTAAGGCAAAGATAATGTTATAATAATATGGAATGACTTTGAAACATGTACTATCATTATTGGATGAGTCTTGGCCGACCAAGACAATCCATGGTTCAGCTTTGGAACCCCATGGAGCCACATTGGTAGGAAAATGAAACTAATAACTTTTTATTTAAAGTTAAAATTAAAATGTCACAAACATGTACTATTTTACTAAAAAAAATTACATGGGGTTATACAATTCATATTATTTACTATAAATATTCATTATAAAGCTAAAACTATATCATACATCATGATATTTTTTTAAATTTTTAGACATTAAATTAATTAATTTATTTATGACACCGTTATGATGCAGTGATTAGCTCATAAATGAATGATTTAAATAAAATGAGAAGATCGGATATAATATAAGTATTAAAATTGTCACAAACCTATTGGATTGGTGGAAATAGAATCATTATCACCTTATCCATGAAATATATCCTTTCGGGACCTTTGAAATCCGAAATTCATTTTATAATAAAGTAATATTTTATAACTTTCCAAGAGTTCCCCTCCTCCCTCTTATAAAAGGCCCCCACCTCTACCTCCTTACCCATACCTCTCAAGCCTTTGGCTCAGACATAATCTTCTCATTTTATCTCTCCAAATCCATCTCTTCATCATATAAGCCTTACATCTGGCATAAAGCTCTTCAAGAAACCTTTTTGGTTCAAACCAAAGGGAGTTACCCGATTTAAAGGTAATGTCCTCTCTTATGTTATTTTGTTTTATTTTGTTTCTCCAACCCCCTAAACTGTTTCATTACTTTATTTTGTAACAAAACCATTATCCCCAATATACTAGGATGTTTTTATGAGATGTATTCGATCTAAAATTACACACACCTTCGTCTAATGGTTAAAGAACATATTGTTTTTGTGGATGGTGAACTACTGCCTCACGAAACGATGATTGTTCTATCTTCTCCAACCACCTCTCATGGTGGCCATTATGATGGAACTATTTTTATGTGATATATATTATATTTATGTCCTCTCTATGATTCTTTATTTTATATTTAAAACATACCTGTATGATTTTCATGATGTGCAAATGCGATAATTTCATACGAGGAAGTGTGGCCTGCTGCCCCATCAAGTGATGTGACTCGTTAATGAAATACATGGAATGTATAAAGAATTAGATTAATAAACATATGTGACCTATATAACTTATATATTATACTGTAATTATAATACATATATATATATATATATATCTCATTTATTTTTATTTCCATTAATAGACAATGAAATGAAAGTAGCGTTCATGCGTACGTACGACCTACCGTCTCCATAAATGGTGAATTTAAATTATTTTTACCTCCAAATATTATGGAATAGTATAAAATGAATATGTTCTGGATATATATGATATATAAATAATTAATACTATTCTAGATATAATTTAATTATAACTACATGGACATCATTTTCAAACAAGTTCATTTTTGACTCATGTACCAAACATCGACAAAAACATCCAATATGAACTCACATTATTAACCAATTATTATAACATTATAATATGTGTTATGAACTAAACAATAATATTTAAAGTAGTTCCTTAACCAATTATAAATTAACCAAAGTTTATTATTCAGGAATATAAAGAAACGAACAAGACAAGTTGGACTGAGGTAAGGGATCTTGCCTCTCTTTTTTTAAGTACTATTTTTTTATGTAACTTACTTTAAACTCCTCTTTCTTATATTGGGAGATGTTATTTTATATTCATGTAACAATACTTTCTATGTTCATATTATGAGATAACATATTTTATTTCATCAATCCATTTTTTTTGAAGTTTTAAGTGGCGTCGTTAGGCTGTCGAGTTTTCATAAGGGATTTTTCATCTCACTTTTTATTCTCGTGATATTGATGATACATTTTCCACTATTTATTTTGAGTGGTGTATGTACATCACATTATTATAATAATTGTGTAATATAATTTTTTATGGGTATTTACACCAATTTTGTATGGTCCTTCTTTCATGCGGTGAACGTTTCGAAAGATACCCAAATCGGTATGGGAACCTTTCACCCTCCTGTTTTTGAAAGACTTATTTTTTTATGTCTTTTAATCTACATCTTTTTATTTTGGGATATGTTATGATATATCTTTATTGATGTAAATTTTATGTCCAAGTGATGAGATATCATTTTCTCTCTCATAAACTAATTTTATGAATTTTAATGTGATGCTGTTAGGCTATCGAATTTTACCAAGGGAACTTCTTAACCCAATTTAGATTTATTTGGGTTCAACATGTTGTTATTGAATATGTCATCCTATGAGTATGTGTTAATGGACTTTTATTGTTTTACACTTAATATCCACTTATATTGGGTGTATTTATATTTTTTTGACATAATTATGAGATTGATATATCCTTAATTTAAGGATACCTTCTTTATAGGGGATTTCATCTCATTTTACATTTCTCTTGAGACTTCATTATTTCTATTCACCAATTCTCTCTTATATAGTGTATATACTGTCCTTTGGAATATTATATCAGGAATCCCTTCATTCTTATTATATTATAAATTTCTGATTAAAGGTTATTCCTCAATTATAGTATTCAAGTGTCTCTCATTTTTTTAAAAACTCTTTAACAAAAATATCGTTTTAAATGTTTTAATGATTTATTATTATAAATATTTCTCATTAATATACTTTTTTTAAATGTTTTTTAGGATTTATTTATATGGATATTAATGGTTTAAAATGTTAAAATCTTAAATGTTTTATGGGACACTTTGATTAACAAATTGCTTTATTAAATGTTTTAAGTGGTTTTGAAAATGGTTGTTAGAATGGATTAATTATTTCAATATCTTAAAATGTTATATTGTTATTTAAATGTAGGAATGTTATCATTTAATTATGGTTAAGTTATGTGTTATGATTATGTTATGTTTCTTGGGAATTTTTTATGAAGACGGGTGGTTCTATGATAAATTAAGGGTGAGTGAGCCCGATATAGCTCTCCAATGCATTGGGTTACGGGAAGGGGTTAAATGTTAAGGTTTCTCCAAAGAAATTTAGGGAATATACTGTGATGGGTATTTCAAACATAACCATGAGGGTTACTCTCTACGTAAGAATGTTATGAATTTCTCAAGATACCTTTATGTCTTATGATTTCTATTAAGTTAGGAATAAATATTATGATTTCATGAGGTATGTTAAATTGTTTATATTTTATGAGTAAATTATGATTTCATTGATTCATATGTATACATGGAAGAATGTTTTATTTCTTTATTTTTATGACCCTTACTGAGATTTTTATGCGCATACCATGTTTTTTTGAAATGTTTTTCACATGACAAAACATGGAATTGGGTCATGGATGGGATCAAGGAAATATCATGCTGTCTAAAATAGGAACTAGACATGACTCTTTTGTTCAAGAGTTTCTATTTTGTGAAAAAAATGGAAACTGAGTAGATGTGTCTACTTTGAAATCTTTGAGATTTAATATTTACGTCATAATTCTCTAAAACTCTAAACCTAAAAAGACCCTCAATATGAATTATTCAATTTAATTCATGATTAAGTAATGTTTTAAGGTCGGGTCCTTATAGTTGGTATCAGAGGTCGGTTTAGACAACTTTAGGGATTATGAGTTTTCGTTAAACACATGATTAGTACCTATGTTTATTATCTCAGATAAATCCTTCTTTTATAACTTTTTTAGATCAAGGAAATTGACGGAGGAGGATCTCAAATGATATTCTTCTCTTTTCTTGATATCTTTCTTGCAATAATTATTTCAAGGTCATGTTCGGATGATTGTGAAACATTTTCTAGCATACATCTCACTTGCAAGTAGCTGTTTGAGATATCAAACACCTCTACTATACCTCGTTATCATCGTGGATCATGGGTTGTATTTAGACAAATCTTATTTTCACAATATTCTCATATTTTCAAGAATGGTAGATATTATCAAGGCATTTTCAAATATTTTACCTTATCACAGGATTTTGAAGCATATTATGATTTTAAAGAAGGTGCTGAAGAAGAAGACCCTTTTGCAACCTATTTATATTTTCCTTCAAAATATAGTCTCTTAGCACATACCTATGGTATTTTAAAAGGACCATTAATTGAATGTTTGAACTCAAATTCAGTTAGACTATTTTATAGAAATCAAGTCTTATCAGATGTCTTGAAATTATATGCCATATATGATTATTTTACAAAACTTTTTTTCTGTGAACACCCATATGACCCATGTTGTACAAGGTGTATTTGGATGGAGGTATAAAATGATTTTGAAGGATCTCTAATTCATTGTTTCAATGCATGGACCTTCTACCTACGTGAACAGGATGACGATGAAACCAAATGGACACCATGATCAAGGTAGGATGTTCATCATTTTTGGGAATCATTTTATGTTATCTTATGGTGGTGAAATAAGACTTCAAGTATTAAGATGTTGAGATCGTAATGAATTTGGATGGATATAGGAGGTATAAGGAAACCATTGCGGTTAAAAAATGTTAGGGATATTTTTTGAGTTTTATAAAAAGGAAAACCCATAGGATAGGTTACAACCCATCGCATCTGGTAAGGCTGCAGGAATCAAACCCACTACTAAAGGGTGACAAGGGAATATCGCCTACCACTGGACTACATGATGTCCCTGGTTAGTATGAAAAATTCTTTTTTAGTTAGATGATTTTATGAATCTAGAATAATTTTATTTTGGGTTATCTATGGAAATGATTAACATATCATGGATAATATAGGAATATGTTGATTACTTTTCAATACGAGACTTTAAGAGCAACTGATTTTATTTGGAGGTAAATGCTAATATTTAACTTGGAAGAATATGTGATCAAATCCTTCAGAGATTTGGGATTCAATCCTAGTTTGGTTTACATTGAATAATTTTATGGAAATTTGTTTATCGAATGGTCTTCTTTGAACTTTGGGTTTTGTTGGAAAAATTTTGGAGATTAAGAATAGATTTTCTTTTTATATAGGATTATCATTTTGGGGATTATCTGATCTTGTTCTAAAATTTTTTGTTTTGGTTAAGGTATAAACACATGGAAAATATATAGTTCTCTTTTTTGGATTAGTTGATTGTCTCGAAGTTTATTATAGCTCTCTTAATGTGAACAAAGTCATTCTGAGTACTCATTGTTTGGAGAAAATATGAGTTTCTATTTGAAATATAATAAAAGATGAGGCCTACATGACAAGTAAGTTTGTTTCCTTAAGTATCAGTTAAGCTCCTAAAAAAATTCCTCAATGAAAAGTAACTTAAAATAAAAATGTTGTTCGTCAACCTTTCCTACCGGGGAATCAAATACTGTTTAACCCATCACAAGTTTGTGATTTTCTTGTGGTTAACTTTCTCCTAATCATGTTTTCTATCACTCTCCATCAGAACATGACCCTTTGTTTTTTTCTTCCATATCCATGTTTTCTACCATGGAATCCTAGTATGGGTTAACTCGGGTGACCTCTTTACTTCTCTTTCTTTCTTTTAAAGTGATAGTTTTACTAACACTTGTTCCGATGCGGGACTTTCAATGAAGTTTCTGAGCCCAATTTTAAAATTGCTAGAATGCAATTCCCAAAAGGGGGGAAGGATGTAATGCCCCAGGCAAATAAAGAATATGAAATTTTTATATTTATCCATATTTTTGAATAAAAATTTAATATTAATTTAAAGGGAACGCTATGCTCGATGGCATACCCAATATGCAACAACAAGTTTCTTTGAAATCTTACGTTGCACTCTAACAATAAAATAATATTATTTTAAAATTGTAGTTAAAGCCTAGCCGTTGTAATGGCAGTAATTTAAAGAACTAACTACAAAATGATTAGATATGTTTGTAAAATATTTTTACTTTTATCCAATAAATGTTAGAGGCTTAAAATGCGAATGAATCCAATTTTAAGCGTAAATATTCTAATATTCTATAAAAGGTCGATTAACCACCTTTGGATGGAGAACCCTCTTTAAATCCACTTTTTGACAATTTTATATGTTATATTTGACAAAATAGAATAATATTTTATAATATGGACATCAATATTTACTTTTTGTAAATTTTTTGTTATTTTTCCGATAAAGATCATTTTTAGTGAAAATGTTGTTTTTTTAATACAAAACCACCTTTTAATCTGATTTATTTATATGATTAGATCCTCTTTTGAATTGGTTTTAATCTGAAATTAGAATATATTTTTACCATTTAATCCAATGGTGGTCAATGGAATTAATTTCACTTTGAAATTTGACTTAAACTATTGTCAATCTTTTAATAGATATTGTTTCTTAAAAACATGCTATTTGTTTTGACAGTAGGAAATAATTATTAAATTAATTAATTCAACATATATTTTTTGAATTTTTTAAAATAAAAATAATTTTTTAATTTGGAATATAAAATATAGCTTAGGGTTAATTTTTGGTATTTTTCTGAAAAACATCAATTTTTGATGAATAGTGAAACCACTAAGTGGTAGTTAAAAAACTGATTTTTCGTTCAAATGAAAATTTACCACTTATATGATTTGAATTTGAAAATTCCGACATACATGGTTGTCATTTGGATGTAAAATCTGGTTCAATGGGATAAAATAATTTTTTGGTGAATAGTAACTTTTATGTTTTATTAATCGCAATTAAAGGTAATTAGTGTAATTTAAGGTAAAGATAATGTTATAATAATATGAAATGAACTTGAAACATGTCCTACCATTATTGTATGAGTCGTGGATGACCATGAAAATCCATGGGTAAACTTGGGGACCCCAAGGAGCCACTTTGGTAGGAAAATGACATTAATAAATTTTTATTTAAAGTTAAAATTAAAATGCCACAAACATGTACTATTTTACAAAACAAAATTTATATGGGGTTACACAAGTCATATTCTTGACTATAAATATTCATTATAAGGCTAATAAGGTTTCCTAAATCATGATATTTTTTTAATAATTTTTAGACATTAGATAAATTAATTTATTTATGACACCGTGATGATGCATTGAATACCTCATAAATGAACGATTTAAATAAAATAAGAAGATATGGTAAAATTTAAGTCTTAAAACTATAAAAAACCTATTGGATTGGTGGATTTAGAAAACTTATTACCTTATCCTCTAAATATATCCTTTCGGGGCCTTTAAAATCCGAAAATAATTTTATAATAAAGTAATATTTTATAATATTCCAAGAGTGCCCCTCCCTCTTATAAAAGGCCCCCACCTCTACCTCCTTACCCACACCTCTCAAACCTTTGGCTCGGACAAAATCTGCTCATTTTATCTCTCCAGATCCTTTTATTCATCATATAAGCCTTACCTTAGGCATAAAACTCTTCAATAAACCCTTTTGGTTCAAACCATGGGGAGTTACCTAATTTAAAGGTAATGTCCTATCTTATGTTATTTTGGTTTATTTTGCTTCTCTAACCCCATAAACTCTATTTATTCCTTTATTTTGTTACAAAACCAGTATATTCATTATAATAGGATGTTTTTATGAGAATTATTCAAGCTACACTTACACACACCTCCGTCTAATGGTTAAAGAATATACCGTTTCCGTGAATGGCGAATTACTGCCTCACGAAATGATGATTGTTCTATCTTCTCCTACCACATATCATGGTGGCCATTATGATGGAACTATTTTTATATGATATATATTATATTTATTTCCTGTATATGCTTATTTATTTTATATTTAAAACATACCTTTATGCTTTTCATGTTCTGTAAATGCGATAATTTAATACGAGGAAGTGTGGACTTCCGCCCCATCAAGTGATGTGACTCATTCATGCAATACATGGAATGTATAAAGAATGAGATTAATAAAAATATGCGACCTATATAACATATATATTATACTGTAATTTTAATATATATATATATATCTCTCTTTTTTTTAATTCCATTAATATTACAAAGAAATGAAAGTATTGTTCATGTGTACGTACGACCTACCATCTCCATGAATGGTGCATTTCATTTCTTTTTATCTCAAAACTTTATGGAATAGTTTAAAATGAATATTTAAGGGATATATATGTTATTTATTTCATTAATAATATTCTGGATATGATGTACTTATAACTACATGGACATCATTTTCAAACAAGTTCATTTTTGACTCATGTACCAAACATCGAAAAAAACGTCTGATATGAACTCACATTATTAAACAATTATTATAACATTATAATATGTGATATGAACTGAATAATAATATTTAAATGAGGTCCTTAATCAATTTTAAATTTACCAAACTTTATTATTCTGGAATATAAAGAAACGAACAAGACAAGTCGGACTTGAGGTAAGGGATCTTACCTCTCTTTTTTTAAGTACTCTTTTTTTATGTAACTTACTTCAAGCTCCTCTTTATTATGTTGGGGGATGTTCTTTTATATTCATATAGCTGTAATTTCTATGTTCATATAATGAGAGACCATATTTTTTTTCATCAATCAATTTTTTTGTATGTTTTACGTGGCGCCATTAGGCTGCCGAGATTTCATAAGGGATATTTCATCTCACTTTTTATTCCCGTGAGATTTATGCTAAATTTACCACTACCTATTTTGAGTGGTGTATGTACTTCCCATTATTCTACTCATTGTGTAATATACTTTGTTTTATGGGTATTTACACCAACGTTGTATGGTCCTTCTTTCTTGTGATGAACGTTTCGAAAGTTACCCAAATCGGTAAGGGAACCTTTCACCCTCCTCTTTTTGAAAGACTTATTTTGTTATGAATTATAATTTACATATTTTTATTTTGGGGTATATTATTCTGTATCCATATTGATGTAAATTTTATTTCCAAGTTATAACATACCATTTTCTCTCTCATAAACTAATATTATAAATTTTATAGTGACGTCGTTAGGCTGTCAAATTTTACCAAGGGAACTTCTTATGCCAATTTCTATTTCTTTGGGTTCAACATGTAGTTATTGAATATGTCATCTTTTGAATATGTTTGAATGACCTTTGATTGTTTTAAATTTAATATCCACTTATATTGGGTGTATTTATATTCGTCACACATAATTATGAGATTGATTTATCCTTAAATTAAGGATACCTTCTTTATAAGGGATTTCATCTCATTTTACATTTCTATTGAGACATAATTGTTTTTATGCACCAATTCACTCTTATATGGTGTATATACTATCCTTTGTAATATTATACAACGAATACCTTTATTCTCATGATATTATAAAGTCATGATTAAATATTATTCATCAATTATTATATTCAAGTGTCTCTCATTTTGTTAAAAACCCTTTAACTAAAATATCATTTTAAATGTTTTAATGATTTATTCTTATAAATATTTCTCATTAATATCTATATTTTCAAATGGTTTTAAGGATTTATTTATATAGATATTAATGGTCTAAAATGGTAAAATCTTTAAAGTGGTATGGGACCCTTCGATTAAAAAATCTCTTTATTTAATGTTTTAAGTGGTTTTGAAAATGGTTTTTAGAATGGATTCATTATTTCAATATCTTAAAATGTTATATTGTTATTGCAATGTGGGAATGTTATATTTCCTTTATTCTTAAGTTATGTTCTATGATTATGTTATGGTTCTTGGGAATTGTTTATGAAGATGGGTGGTTCCATGATAAGATAAGGGTGGGTGAGCTCGATATAGCTCTTCAATTCATTGGGTAACACGAAGGGGTTAAACGTTATGGTTTCTCTGAAGAGATTTAGGGAATATATTGGGATTGGAATTCCAAACGTAACCATGAGGGTTACTCCCTACGTAATAATGTTATGAATGCCTCAAGTTACCTTTATTTCTTATTATTTCTATTGAGTTAGGCCTAAATCTTATGATTTCATGAGGTATGTTAAATTGATTATGTTTTATGAGTAAAGTATGATTTCAATGATTCTTATGTATACATGGACTAATGTTTTCTTTATGTATTGTTATAATCCTTACTGAGCTTTTTTATGGTCATCCCAAGTTTTTTTGAAATGTTTTTCACGGGACATAATGTGTAATAGGGTCAAGGATGGGATCAAGGAAATGTCATGCTGTCTAAAACAAGAACTAGACATGACACTTTTTTTCAAGAGTTTTTATTTTGTGAAAAAATGGAAACTGAGTAGATGTGTCTACTTTGTTATCTTTGAGGTGTAATAGTTGAGTCCTAATTCTCTAAAACTCTAAAACTAAAAAGATCCTCAATGTGAATTATTCAATTTAATTCAATATTAAGTAATGATTTAAGGTCACGTCCTTATAATCGACATGGCCTACCATATAAAGCCTTATATGGTTCAATCTAAATTATCTTCTGAAAACTATTATTGTAGGAATACAACACTATGGGTATTTTTCTATCCTAAGAGGACCCAAAAACTAGTTAGCATGCTCATAGAATATCTTCCAGAACCTGAATAGTGCGCTCAGACTGGCCATCTATCTGGGGATGGTAAGCTGTACTCAGAATTACCTATGTACCCAATGTTCCCTATAGTCCCTACTAGACATGAGAAGTAAACTAGAATCCCAATAAAAAATGATGGATTATAGAACCCCATTCAAATGTACAATATATAAGATGTACAGACTTCCAAGCTCACAAATAATGAAGGATTACTTAATTGATAGGAAGTGTGAATCCTGCTTGATCTTAACGATAACAACACTAAGCATATCATTCCCTCAATGAGACCTCGGTATACCTATCACAAAATCCATCATGATATCATTACACTACCACTTGGGAATGGGTAAATACTATAAATGTCATGCCAGTCACCGATGATCTTTCCTCACCTGCCGATAGGTGGAACATCTCATAACAAAACCTGCTACATCCTTCTTCATACTCGGCCATCAATTCTGATGATGTAGATCTCGATACATCATAGGGACACGTGAATGAACTACCCAAACAATGGAATAAAAATCCTACATCAACTCCTCACATATGTTTTATAACACCCATATACGTCCAAGAAACTATAAGACATCATCGTTGTATATGGTCCACATAGGAGTAGGGTCCTCGTTGGGTCACACTCTCCCGTAGGAATAGGAATACATAATCTGACAGATGCCTTATTCGCACCCAATCTAGAAGATTATAGGTAACACATATAGAAGAAATAATCATCTTCCCTGGTTTTTCATGCACCTCTAAATGCATCTCAAAGAATAGAGCGATAAGCTGCCACTACCTGCTGGCCTCCTGAGCTACCTGTATCTGATCCCTCCTACTCAATCCATCAGCCACTACATTACCTTTCCCAAGTTTGTACACATCCACAAAGTCAAAATACTAAAGTTACTCAACACACATTAATTTTCTCAAATTATGATCTCATGGAGTAAATATATACATGAGACTTTTGTGTTTAGTGTATACCACAAAATGCTCTCCCAAAAGATAATGTCTCAACAGTGAAAGGCATGAACAAATACAGCTAACTTGAGATCGTGTTTCAGGTAATTCCTTTAATTTTACCTCAACATCCAAGACCCATATGAAACGACTCCTTCCCCTTATATAAGCCCTACTCCCAGCCCATATATCTGATGCATCAAGTATATAGTGTCACTCGTACCCGACACCAGGAAAACTACTATCAGTGCAGAAGTCAATCTCCCTTTCAACTCCAAAAATGCTGAATTATTGGAATATGTCCACAAGTACGTCACACCCATCATAGTCAATCCTATAAGTGGTGATTCTAAGCCTAAAATGTCTAATATGATTAATTTTTAGTAACCAACTAGCCCTAGAAAAATCTATACCTCAAAGTTATTCTTCAGCTACTCTAAGGAAATTACCACTCTCACATTCTTTAGGTTTACTAATACTCTGGTCTCTGAGATAACATGACCCAATAAGTGAATATGATCCATCCAAAAGTGGAATTTTGAGATCATAGCATATTACAGATGGTCCCTTAGTTTACTCAACATGATATCAAGATGGGTGATATGGTCATGTACAGTATGAGATTACACCAAGATATCATCCAGAAAGACTCCAACAAAAGAATCCAAGTAATAATGGAACACTCGGTTCATCAGTTCCATGAAAATAGATTGTATGTTCTGTTAGGTATTGGGATGGGTAGCAGAAGCCAATGGGCCGAAAAGTTAAAAAAAATTCTCATCTGCAGAGAAACGTTAGGACATAGACTCCATTGAGCTATCCTGG
Source organism: Viscum album (assembly GCA_963277665.1). Taxonomy (NCBI): domain Eukaryota; kingdom Viridiplantae; phylum Streptophyta; class Magnoliopsida; order Santalales; family Viscaceae; genus Viscum; species Viscum album. The sequence continues at coordinate 1,539,069,437 of OY728161.1, read as the reverse complement.
AACGGTCCAAGGACCACATGTGGATTTGACAGAGCACAAAATATAAAACAAACCAGTACCTTTTTTGGATATGATGTGCTCTAGTGTGTCGTAAGTTTCCTACGACCATTGTAAAAAGACTCCAAGGTCTATGTTCGATATATCGTCCACACAGACCTTTTGAATCTGCCTGTGCATTGTTCGTTGGAATCCAGGTGCTAGTACGACACACCAACAATCTCCGTGATGTAGCAGTGATCACCATATGCTATGATACATCGATCCACAAAAAAGATCTTGAATTTATTCATTCCTTGAGATGATCCCTCTCTAGATTCCAGGAGGAGAGAGAGGCTCTCAAATTTGATACATGAATAGTTCAATGGGACGACCCTCTCCCTTTAATTATATAGGGGATATCTAAAAAACCCTGTATGGGTTCCCAACCCCCCATGTAATACATTTCCTCTATAAAACTATAATAAATATTTATTTATGTCAAATAAAATAATTCCATAAATAATAATTAAAATTTTATAACTAACTAAAATATCTGTAAAATATATATTGTGTGATAAACATGACTCTATAACTCAACTCACTTCTCCTAAAAATATTAATCGAACCATGTATACTTAAATATATTCGAATAATATTTTATCTTTGTATTTACTTAATCACTTGTAAATACATGTTATAAATAAATTCAACATATTATTCCAAGCTTGAATAATTAAATAATTTATTTATTACTTTTTGATCCATAGAACTTGGATAGTACTCAGACCCTTAGTCAGGGCCCACCATAATCTATGTTTCTATTCTTAGAGTAGGGATGATTCTCAAAGCGATATAGTGTGTGACTCTTTATTCCCTTACCTCAATAACAGTGAATAATATCTACATACTAAGTGCAGGGTCTAGCAACCCATAGAGACCCCTATAGAGACATGTTAATGTCAAAGCAACGACTACCTTCCTATGAACACAGTCTGGGTAATATATTCTCTTCTTCATCGATATCTCAATAAAGAAGAATTCAAACTACTCTTATCATCCTTTATCTTGCATTATATTATTTATTGATTTTTCTGGATGGTCATACCTTCCACTACCATAGACATGGATTTAATTAAGGTGCAACCATCCTATTCAACCAAGCCTCAGATATCTATTCCTATATATGGAAGCAACAAATCCTATCTTGATCATTCAATAAATTCCATTTAACCAAAGATGTACCCGACAGAAACTACCTTTCCATGAATTTATCACCACCGTCTTCACCTTTAATCAAAGAACCCAATTAAATGACATTCATTGGTAATTATCTCATGTCTCAATACCATTAAACATGTCCATAGATAGGCATGACCAATGAAACATGAAACATGTGGTGTTCCTATTATCCAGGCATGTCCTCATGATCTCAACTACTATAGATCATCATGTGTGAACATCATGAGATGAAGTCTCAATGCTTATGAGCCCCCATCACCTGATGGTCACACATCATCTATTTCCTTTCTGAATGATGTAACTGGACCATATGACATTAAATTAAGATAACTTTCATGGAATCTCGGATTTCTCCTTATATTCTAGGATCTTCCAAAACCCTTTGATACGACATGTAATCTAAGGAAATTTACATAACAAAGTTGATGAAAAATTATCAACACTATTATGTAAATATAAAAACATGAATTATAAAAAACAACATACATGTTGTGGTAATCAAAATCCAATACATGTTGGTTATAGGGTACCCACTTTCAACAATTCCACTTGTTCTAGATCCATCTTCTAAGAGGTTTCGATCCGCTTTCCCTCACATGAGAATCATTCCTCTAGTGACAAATGGATTTAGTCAGGGGTTTTACCAAATCTTCTTCTATGGAAACTCTTCCAGTTGTGACTTCACCACATTGAATAAAATCCCTCAAGAGAGGAAACTTCCGAAGATTATACTATTTCCTCTGGTGAGACCGAGGCTCTATGGAAAGCATCACTACAGCAGTACTATCAAAATAAAATGGAACATGGTCTGCATTCCTAGTAACAACACCTATTTCTGAGAAAAATCATCGTATCCAAAATTATTCCTTTGATGCATCAAAAGTTGTAATATATTCGGACTCTTCTATAGAATTGGTAACCACAACTTACATCGATCCTCTCTAGCTCACTGCACCTCTATTTATGATAAATATGTATTGTGACTGTGATTTTAGATATTCATGATATGTCTGGAAACTAGCATCAGTGTAACCCATCACTACTAGTTCCTTATCTCCTTAATACACTAGGAACATATCCTTAGTATGCCTCAAGTACTTTAACATAGCCTTAATGGGTTCCCAATGAAGCTGTCCTAGATTGGATTCATATCTACTCACCATGCTTAAATAAAAGGTGACATCAAACATAGTACATAGCATGATATACATGATAGGACCCACTTCTAAGGCATATGCTACTATAATCATTCTGAAAATATCCTCCTATGTTTGTGGACACATTTTCTTGGAGAGATTTATACCATGTGATACAGGTAACAATCCTCACTTTTATTGTTCTATACTATAACTTTTGAGTACCTTGTCAATATATGTACTTTTTCTTATCCCAAGAAACCTCTGATATCTATCTCCGTTGATCTTCATCCCTAGAATGTAGGATTCTTCACCTAAGACCTTCATGGAGAAGTATTCATTTAACCAAGTCATAACAAATTGTAAGACTTGTACCTCGTTTCCCATAATTAATATGTCATCAACATATAACACTTGGAAAATGATGCCTTGTATTGAACCTTTTTATAGACACATGGATTTCTTTAATTTTTGACCAAACCAAAATCTCTTATGGCCTCATCTAAACTAACATTACATGATTGTCATGCCTGCTTCAACCTATAAATGAATCTTTGCAATTGGCATACATTATTGGTATTCATTGACATGACAAACCCTTCGGGTTGAGTCATATAGATGTCTTCAACCAACTTACCATTTAGAAAAGTTTTGTGGACATCCAATTGCCAAATTTCATAATCAAGAATGTCTTCTATTGAAAGAAATATTCTTATGGATTAATTCATTGCTACTGGTGAGAATGTTTCATCATAGTCAATGCCTTGATGTTTCCTAAAACCCTTTCCAGATAGTATTACATTAATGGTATTAACCTCACCATCCATGTCCGGATTTATCTTGAATACCCATTTGCATACAATGGGATTTACATCAGTTGGAGGGTCCACCAAAATCCAAAGTTTATTCTGGTAAATGGACTCCATCTCAGCATTCATGGCTTCTTTCCATTTATAAGCTTATTTTCCTTCTATTTCATCCTTGTTTGTTAGAGGTTCATCATCCTAATGAACTAATGTGTCACCTGACTCGGTGACAATAATACCATAATGCTCTTGTTCTCTAACCTCTCGTGTAGACCTATGTAGTATTTCTGTCTCAGGAAAAAATTCTTCTTCCACTAGTTCTTGTGGATATTTTTCCGCTACCAACTCGTGTGCATCTAGAGCATTAACTTCTTCAAAGTCAATCTTTCCCCCACTAATTCCAATAGAATTGTGTTTCTATTCTAGAAATATCATGTATCATTCCAAAATTTCTTCTCTATCTAAAAATTAGTATTGGTAATATCCTCTAGTTTCCATAGGATAACCTATAAATATGCACTTAGTGCTTCTGGATGATAATTTTTCACTCTATAATGGCATGAAAAGTGCCTCACATCCCCATACACGTATTCGTGTCAGAATGTGTTTCTTTCCATACTATAACTCATATGGAATCCCATCAGCAACTTTAATAGGTACTCAGTTAAGGGTATATGTTTTTTTCTGCCATGAGTATCCGCAAAAGGATAATGGAAGGGTTACATGAATAATCATTGATCTGACCATGTCAAGAAAGGTCCTATTACACCTTTCACTAACACCATTCCACTGTGGTGTATAAGGAAGTGTGATTAGTGATACTATCCCACACTCCTTCACGGGATTAATGAAAGCATGGTTAAGATATTCTTCACCTTGGTATGAGCGGAGTGCTTTTGTATTTTTTCCAAGTTGATTTCCTACTTCTTATTGGTATTCCTTAAAATCAAAAATGAATCAGACTTATACCACATTAAGTTGATATATCCATACCCACTATAATCATTAGTAAAAGTAATGATGTATGAAAAACCACTCCTTGAATCTACTGGAAAGAGACCACATACATCAGTATGTATTAATTCCAGTACTGTTTGGGCTCTTTCATCCTTTCCTGAGAAAGGATCTTTGGTCATCATTACATGAAAATAATCTTGACATACATCCATGAGTTCAAATTGTACAGAGTCTAAATACCCTTCTTGATGTAATCTTCATAATTGATTCTTGTTTACATGAACAAGCCTTAAGTGCCATAGGTAGGTGATATATGAGTCATGTTGGATATTTTTGTCATTAATTTACATCTTGGGGTTCTCTAGTTCTAGCATATATAAACCATTGTTATGATTTTTCATACCATACTATATTTTATCCCTACAAAAGAGACAACATTTATTTCAAAACATGAAATAAAAACCCATAGTGTCTAAACTTTTCACATAGATAATGTTTCTGGTAACAGAATGTACATAATAGAAATTGATTAAAAATATAACCAAACAAGTTGTCAAGGTCAAGTGACAGTCTCCCACTGCCAAGGCTACCAGACATGCACCATTCGTTGCACATATATCAACATGACCTTTTGAAATCTTCTTGTACCTACTTGGTACCTATATATGAATAAAATGTATGGGACAAATTCCATATCCAATTCCCAACATATAGTTAAATATAGATTGAGGTAAATGAAAAAAATACCTGATGTAGAAGCATCAATTTTCTTCTTCTTCCAAACTCTTCAATTCTTCTTCTAGTGGCCTTTATTTCCACAACCAAAGCAGGTGTCTTCCTACTCATTACTTTGCCTATGAATCTTTTGATTATATACAAGACTATTCATCAGTGTCTTTGGACTTGACATGGCCTTAGACCCCTCTGCCTTCCCTTGTTTTTCTTGTTCTCCATAAGGATAGATGAATTGGTATTTTTCATGTCCTTGTCAGCTTGGCGAACTAAAACCAAAAGGTCTAAGAGAGACATTGTCTTATCATTCATGTTATAATTGATTACAAATGTAGAGAAGCTTGACATTAAAGGTTCAAGAATGAGATCCACTTCTAGTTCATGGTTCAATTTGAACCTAAGGGATTCAAGCCTCTCAATATACCCAATCATCTTGATTACGTGAGAACCATATTTGTGCCCTTCTGCTAGCCTAATCTTATAATCAGAAATTTAAATCTCATACCTTTCTTGCATGGACCTCTCTTGATATAATTCATGGAGATGTGAAAGAATCTTGTAGGTGTCCACATCCTCATTAATTTTTTGAAATTGGATGGACATGGATAACAACACGATGCATTGGACATCAAGATAGTTGTATACATGCTTTCTCCATTTATCTTTATTCTCCTTGCTTTCTCCCTGAGGAGGCTTAGAAGGAATTGGGGATTTGAGAACATATAACATCCTTTCTTGGCGTAGTACTTTACGCAAGAACCTGTACCTCTCCAAGAATTTATTTCCAGTCAAGATATTTTCATTATCCAAAATTGATCCAAGTGATAATGTATTTCAAGTGTTGGTGATTTACATCTTAAATATAACCCAGATAAACATTTAGCATATTTTACTTTGTCTTGATTACCTTTTTGACATTTATGATTAATAGATCATTATATCATTTTAATGTCTCCCACTATTTTAGATAACCAAAATAGCCATCACTATTAGATTCAGAATACTCTATCGCTTGAGTATTCTAGTGGAAAGGATGTTTGAAACCACCCTCATAGTTGACAATCAATGGCTATACCACTACATGGAGGGTTTCATGGTGGGCTCTTGGCTAGGCAACCACTTGACTTGTGGATCCTTGTGTTGTTGAGTAAATTTCAAGAATTTGGAATCTGTACATGATTCCATCAACAACTTTCCTCTAAAGTGATAGAATGTTAGCTATGGATAAACCATGACTACTCACATTAGTTAATTCGACCCAGTTATATCATGAAATCTGAGGCTGATATCAATCGAGGAGTCATCTACGACCTTAAGGTAAGTGGTCACATCATTTTCCTTTTTTACTTTTATCATATCATATCTAAACCATTATTCAACATACTTTATTTAATTTTGTAGAATCATAATTATATCGATTCATTCATGTATTATTTACCTATGTACCTAAATACATGTTCTTCTAAATATTGGTAAGTTGTTCAGTGGTTGATTTACACACTTATGGTCACCCCATAAGTGTACCCTATAGAATGTCCAATTTTTTCAACTAGTTCATAGGCCTAGAACTCCTTCTAATTTTTGAATTAATTTTTGAATGAAATTTCCCTTGAATCATGGGTATTAAATAAAATCAAAAGAACCTATTAGGTGTTTCTTCCTCATGTAGTTTGAATTTACCAGGTAGGAATATTCCATGTATCCCATGACACCTTCTTTTTGACCCTTGATCCTTAGATATGTAATTTTCATGTATTGATAAATAGAGTGAATTGGTTATGGTGAATGGATTTTAGTGGTTTACTTATGCATGACGGTGGAATCCATAAATTAATTAAAAATGAAACCTTCCAATTGAAACTTGATCCTTATAATTTATTTTTTCATGTTTTTCTAAATTTAATGGGTCAATTTAAATGAAATGAATAATGAATGATTTTATTCATTTAATATATTGTATCAATTGTGTTTTGGTGGAATGATCCCAATGGATGGTAAGGCCATATACCTTGTTTATAGTTATATTAATTCTCATTGATGATGATAATTCTTTAATTGATATTGAACATGTCTGATGAAATGCATAAGAGGTTATTCATTCTGTATTATATTATGAATGATTATTACACTTCTATATATAAGGGATATATTAAAGAAATTGATGGGAGGTAATTACCCATTCCAGTTATACTGATAAAATTCCTTTACATAGGTTGTGGTATGATAGTAGGGGATCGTTGAGAATGGCGGTATCACACTCCCATACATTGGTTTTTTGAGCATGGAATCTATCACATGTGATACCATATGGGAACTAGGCTTTACATGTCATGTTCCATGATTATAGTGTTTCAATGATGGATCACTCACCACCCTGAGTGTTGTATCATGAAATATGAATTTCTATTTGGATGTATGAAATGTTACCTATTTCATAAGCCTAAATTCTTGGTTGACTGGTCAGGGTTGTCTAATTTAGGCCTCGGTCCAACTAGTACAAGTATTCCAGGTATATGACCACTTACCTCTACACATAATTAGATCACATAGGTTGATTATATATACAACTAATATATATATATATTATAAATAATATATATATATATATAGTGATATTAACATACACACATTTATCCCACCAATGAGTCGAAGAAGGAAGAGTCGTTAAGAGTCCCTTAGGAACCCGAGTGGGATAATTATTTATTTCATCATCTCTCTCGTTTCTGTTATTACCTGCACACTAATTAGTTATGAGCAATATATGTATTACTCATAGACACCATTGGAGGTGGCCTACGTAGATTTATGTCACACCATAATTGAGCTGTATTTTTTATCTGAAAAGATTATATGTATTCAAGTATTGCAAAGGAAATGTCCACTACTATTGGTCTTTGAATTTATAACATTTAGTTAGAGATTAAGAGTAGATGATTTTGCATTGGATCATGATTCTTGTAGTTGTTTTCAAATTTTTAATTTTTTATATTCATTTATATCAATCATTTATCTACCTATTTCATTTATGTATTACAAAATGTCATTCATACAGGTATGAGACACTTTCATAGAGGATTGTGATTATATTGTCAATCGTTTATATTATTATCTTCTTCTAATTACTTATATAGTTAGTTGTTTAATCTTTTTTAGTTTAATGATTCAATTTTTTTATATATTCTTCTTCTGTTGTTGTTTATTATTGGTTTAATCTGATGTTCCACTCAAACATGAGTGTATAGTATCCCCACAATTCAACATTTAAACCCTCACTTCTAGTCAACAACCTCTAGAATATGGGGATGCACTCTTGAGGCCATGTTACCAATTGGATCATTTTATGAGTTACGTGGATCCCAGTTTGGGAAATTACAAACTGGTATCAGAGTGGGTTCCATTCTTGACATACAATTTGGAGACAATAGATTGGTGATTGTGATTGCTTTGAGCTTGATCACATGCTTTTCCTAGGAGTTGCGAACCCATGTTCGGGGTAAAGGATGAGTTTCTTTATTAATGATTGTTGTTATTATTTTTCCTAAAATTGTTGATATGACTTCATCGTTGGGTGATGCACATAGTTTTGGGTGTTATTGATATTGATATTATTGAAATTATTATTTATTAATTGTCTCCCAATGAATTTATGGTATGAATAATTGGTATAGAAATTATAAATAAGAAAAAATTTGAGTAATATGTCGTGCTATTTTCATCTCATGTCTATTTTTAGCATGAAGTTTCACATTACATTTTATAATTTCCATTATTAAATTTAAGTGTGCTGAAATTTGATATATGGAGTGGGAAACCTAAATAATAATTATAGTACATACCTTAACTTAATAGAGTTTTCCATGATATGTAAAAATGGATAGCTTATGTAGGAAATTATCGAATGTTGAACTATGGGCCATTGGTCAAATGAGATGGAACCTATTATGGTGTGGGTCAAGTAGATGCCATGTTGTGATTTATAAAGATTATGGGAACGTATAGATTGGAAAATGGTAGACCATACAATTCAACCATTCTATGTGATTTAAATGTTTAAACTCTGAGAAATGCAAAGGAAATATGGATTTTAAATTGAGAACCACCATTTTATATATGTTGAAATAGAGAAATAGACCCGATCATGGCCATAAGAGGGTGTATTAGGGTTTGTGTAATCATTTTTTGGATTTAATGGTATATTCATTCATTCAGACCTATCTTTTTAATTATGCAGAGTGGTGTGGTCATTTCAATAGGAAATATTTATACCAGTCCCAGTTTCATCAATACAATATTGAAAATTTTGTAAAATCTTTTGAGGAATGAATTTGTAATTGTAGTGTCATGCAACTAAGACATCCTCAAATCGAACACCCTAGAGGTAGTGATGACCATGCTCCTGAAGTTGTAGGCCAAGAACCCCCATTGATTCTTCTTGAATTTCCACCTAGGGAACCACTTATTATTTCTGATACGGGTACAACCACCAAGTTTAGAGAGGGTTTTCATCGTATATTTTAGTTGATGAATGGTTTAGTTCAACCTTCCCTGATCATGGAAGATTTGACTCACGAATATCAGAAGTATCAACCCCAACCTTTTCACGGGATAGAAGACCACATGATATGTGTTATTGGATTAATGATATCCTATCCATATTCGAGCATCTAGTGACACCTCTAAAGTGAAGGGTCAATATAGAATTGTATATTATATGAAATTTATCCAAGAAGTGGTGTGATGTTATCACATAGGTATATCAGTATCATGATATGTTCTTGGATGATTTTAATATCGTCTTCTATGACTAATTATTTCCCCAAAATCCGATGTATGGAATAGGTAGAAAAATCATGAACCAGTAGCATGGGAGCATGTCTATCATGATCTTTTATGATCATTTCACTGAGCTATAAAAGTAATATCCTAATATAAAAGATGTTAATATTATGACCACCATGACATTTAAGGATGGGTTATTATACACCATTTGATAACATAATAATCATTTTAGATTGATGACTATTTTTGAACGAGTCAATTGGTCCCTTATTATAGAGAAGAATATGAGTGAAACTAAAGGAGTAAGGTAAGGTGGTTTGTCTCTAAGATCTATTAGTGTATATTCATCTATAGAATGTAGTTTAATTTGAGTCTACTCATAGAGGTAGTAGTATTCAGGCCCCTCACATAGATAACTTTGTGTTTTGTCACCAGTGCAGGAATTTGGGACATACAAAACCCTTGTTCCCTTGTGGTCTAGTTGAGTATAGAGGTTATGAATGGAGGGTCCATATTTTTAATTTCTGTAGGAATTTAACTCCAGTGACTAATGAGTGGAGATTTTAACCTACTCCTTGTTCAGGATCATGGAGTGTAATACCACATTAGTCAGGCATCTGGAATAACACTAGTCGATCCTGGTGAGGGGTGGTTGAGGAAGATGCTATCTTACTTATAAATTTCATCACTATAAGAGTGGAATTGATCAGGGAATTCATGTAGTTAGTCAAGGACAAAATACAAGCCAATTACATGAAGTCTAGCCTATGCTGGAGGAGTAGGGTTCCAGATCAGATATTATTTGTGGTACTGTTATAGCAGCCTAATCCTTATATTCATCTTTATTTGACATAGTCATGTCTCTCTCATTTATATATGAGAATATTATATAATATTCAGGCCTCGGGATTGAGAAATTTAATGGAATTATGATACTAGACACAACATTAGTCATCCTTTCATAGAAAATTCAAGCTTATATGGACATACCCTTGAGATAAATATACACCTTTTCATGCGAAATCTATACATCCTTGACATAATGATTATTGATTTAATCATCAGGATGGATAGGTTAGTTACCTATCAATCCCATATTGAATTATATCATTCGAGGGTAACATTTACATCATTAGTGGTCATTAGTAATGTTCATAAGTGTGAATGGGATTTTAGTTTTAGACCACCAGGGCTTGAGTAGTAGTGGTTGGGTAGTGTGATAGCTCAAATCCCAATTCTTTTCCTCAATGACCAGGGTTTATGAACATATTTTTTCTTCCAATAGTGGATCATTTTAGAGGTTTCATTCCTAAAGAATTCTCTATTCTAACTATAGTGAGAGAGGTGGATTTTACTATTTAGTTTAATCTAGGAGCATCACTAGTGACCATTCCTCTAAATATGATGGAGAATAAGAAGCCTCTAGAGATCAGTAAAAAGTTGAGGGATTTTGATGCTAAAAAATTTATATGACCTAGAACTTATTCTTGGGGTACACTACTTCTTCTTTCTAAGAAGGAAGATTGTAACCTTAGTATCTGTGTGGATTAAAATCATTTAAACCAGCTTACAATATAGAATCAGTATCCACTACCTAGAGTATATGAACTCTTTAATCAGATATGAGGAGAAAAAGATATTTTTATGATATATATAAGGTCACAGTATCATCAATTTGAAGCTAGGAATTTATACCAACTGTTCACATCTTTCAGTACTCATTATGGTCTATATGACTACATGGTTAAGTCATTCGGACTCAAGAAGGCACTTACAATATTTTGAGATAAAAGGAATCAAGTCTTCCACCCATATATGGATTCATTATTGGTTTTCTATTGATTAAATGTTGGTGTATTCATCCTCCATAAAAGACCATGCGTAACGCCACGACCCAAGTTACCCAGAGTCAATGTTTTATTACATAACATTTTCATGATACAAGGAATAATGTCTCTAAAGACCGATCAGTTAAGTATTATTAGAAACAATATACAAACATAAGTGCAACATTTCAACTTAAAAAGAAATAAAATAGTAATTTGTTCCATTAGAAACATTCAAATGGCCTAGATGATGCCTACATGTCACTCATAATGATCTTCTTCATATCCTGGGAAAATGAAACATAAGAAAGGGGTGATATCAAATTCTCAATAAGGGTAAGAAATATAGTGGATGATAACATAAACATTAGGCATGATGAATAATTAAAAACAAATTCCACTACAAATAATAAACATGAACACTTTATGGCAGGAATATGAACTGAGTAAATAATTCCACAATAAAACTTAGTAATGGGTATTCTACAAGTCAGATAACCATATGAACCATGAATATTATTTTCATAATGAGGGAATGTATAATGTCAGGCATTTTGTAACATTTTTCCAAGGCCTTGACCAAGAATTCTAAAAATGATTAAGGCCTCGGCCAAAACTGTATATCAAATTGGAAATGCCTCATCCAATTCCACGTCTAAATGTCTAATGAGACCTACTGATGCACCGAGGAGCTATATAGGGCTCCACCCATCACATAAGAGTCCAATACATTACTCAAATGAAAAGGTTGAAATATAACAGAATAATTTGTATTAAAACTAGCATACAAAATTCGAATACATTAACCACAAACCATGAATGGTATAAAAATAAGACATCTATAGTAAAAAATATCACAAAACGTTAAATAAAATATGGTATATTTGTATCATAATAAATCAACTTCAAATAATTTTAAAATCCATCAATGGATGTTGACATAGATGCAATGAAATTTTTTTAAAATAAAAAACACTTTCTATTTTGAATCCATTTAAGTGTCACATAATTATAAAAGAAGACATTTATTTTTAAAATATTCATATAAGAATTTAAGGGAAGCTTCAATGATTTTATAATGGTGAAAAATGGCCACACCCACCATATATGTAAAAAAACATTCTTACATTAATTTTTTCGAAAAGGTCATAATGTAACTTGTTTGGAAAACAACGGAATGATTCCTTTCAAAAAGTATATGTTAAAATAGGGGTATAAATGGATTTAACCCATAGTCTAGTAAATATTAAAAAAAATAGAAATACATTTTTATGAAAACATGGATGTGGATGTTAATGTGGTCCTAGTAGATACTTACATATAAACAACATCGGATAATAAAGAGATTTTGAAATTAACCATTAACTTGTACTTTTCCTTAGTTGATAGTATGTAAACCACTTGTATAATAGTTAAAAAAATTTATTAAATTATACAAGAACTATATACATAAAAATGATATCATATCTGATCTTATAATATTTCTTTGTTAATAATATTATAGTAGTATCATCATTTTGGGTGTTAACTAACTCATATTCCTTTATATGCTTGGTTACAAAAGCCATTTTTGTAATGGATGTAATGTATTGGATTCATATATAGAATGATATTATGTTTATAAACATTATTTTTATTTATAAAATGAAAATTATTCTTGAATGATTACGATGGAGAATGAATCTCATCGCATTCGTGGAGACGGTAATCCGTACGTATGCACGAGTGACAATATCATTATATTGATGGTGAAATAATATGTAATTGGATGGTATATCATATATACATAATCATTAAAATGTTATATTTATTAATTACATCAGTTATACTCATTATTATACCCATCCAAATAATGAAGTGTTTGAATAACAATCTACACCACGATGTGGAGATGGTAAGTCATACATATGCATGTATGTTGACTTTGACATTTATAGGATTGATAGAATAATTAATATGGTTGAAGAATTTTTATAATAAATAAAAATATATAGAATATACTGGGGTTATTATATTAGAATGTAAACAAAAATGAAATAGGAAGTGGAAGAAGAAAAGAACTTGAAAGAGGTGGTGAAATATTTACCTCTTCTTCGGGTTCTTCCTTTTGATTTGATCAAAAGGGCTCCCTAGGTTTACATTATGAAAAAATTAAGTCCTCTACATTGAAGGGAGGAATGTTTGGAGGATATTTGGGTAGGTTTTGGCCGAGCCAAAAGGCATTGGAGGTGTGAAATTAAAAGAAGTGGAAGTACCCTTTTATAAGAGAGGTGAGGGTCACTTTAGGAAAAGCATGAAATATTATTTTATAATAAAATAATTTTTTGTTTATAATGGATCCAAAATAAATAATTTATAGGATAAGGTGGTTATGGGTTGAAAACCTCTAAACCAATAGGTTTTAGATAGGTTTAGGTCATCATATTAACCACATCTTTTATATTTTACTCTTAGTTAATTAGTTTGACATTTACCATGTCTATTTGTATTTCTATATTATATGCTTAAAAACATACTATAAAAAGAAAAGAGAACCCCATTTGGTTAATTAATAATATATATAATATTATCTATGTCCTTTGGCCGACTCTTAGATTTTTTGGAGAATTATATCAATTAATAATATAGAATTTTTTTAAAAACACAATTATGTCAATTTTGACACTATTTAGTATTTTATTTTTTTTGAAAGCCATAAATACCATATTAATTCGAATAAAATTTATGTAACTAACCCTAACATGTCATATTAACCTATAAAATTATTTTAATTTCTCATAAGTCTAAATTTACAATTATTTTGATATTTATAATATCAATTATTTTAATATTTCATTATTAAGGTAACTATTGAATCATCATTCTGTCATAAGTAAATTAACTTATTTATTGTATAAAAATTCTAAATAAAATAAAATTATGTAGTAAATCGTTTTATATTTCTAATGAATATTTATAGTTGAAGAGAAAAATTATAAAACCCCATATAAACTTGTATAACTAAAAGATTCAAGCTTTTGTTATTTAGGACTTTACTTCAAATTGATTAATACAAAATGTCATTATCACTCCCAAGTGGCTCCATGGGGTCCCAAAATAGACACTATTATTTCCATGGTCGGACATGTATCAACAAATAAGAATAGGACACATTTTAAGGTAATTTAATATTTTTATAATATATTTTTTACCCATATTTACTGGATTTACACTTTAATCATGGTAAATAAAATATTTACCGAAGTAATTATTCATAATGTATAAAACTAAATGTTACCTGTTTAAACAATTTATAACTCATTATTCCAAAAATAGAGTACATTTTTCCAAATTTAAAACACATAAGTGGTAGAAATTAATTTTAAATTAATTCTCGTTGTCAAAACCCAAAGCATGTTTTTAAGAAATAATAACATTCAAAAGATCGACACTTGTTTATGTTTAGTTTAAATTTTAAATTACACACAACGACCTAAATTATATTAAATTATTAAAATATAATATAATTATTCTATAAAACCACACAAATATTTAATTTAACATTATAAATTATTTCAATTAAAAAAGTTGTTTATAATTAAAATTTAGTACTAATCATCCAAAAATGAATGTTTTCAGAAAAGTACCAAAAATTCACCCTAAGGTAATTTCACTATTCCAAATTAAAAAATGAAGTCCATTTTGAAAAATAAAATTTATAAAATTTCCAATAGTGTGTATTTCTATTCATAATGGATAGCTTGATTGGTCGCGGTGTGTTATAATCTCGAAGTTGCGTACATTGCAAGCTATTACATTATTAAAATGGAAATGTACTCCTAGATGCTTGGAGTGTTACACCATGAGACCAATCTTGAGATCATGTTTAATAGATTGATAGGTCCCCAAATCTATACTACGTTCAGTAAATGCCACTTCTGGATCGAACACATCCACATTCTATGTAACAATATCTCAGTGTCATCAGTCTCATTATAGGTAGAGAATGTGATAGATGAAGTTTTTTGGGACCTTCCCAAGAATGTATTTTACATTTAGTGTTTCTTGGTGAATGATGGATATTAAGGATGATTATCTCTGGATTTAACAAGTCTTTTACCACCACTTATGGGATTAAAAAACAATGGTCTGAAATTTTTATGGTAAGAAGCTTATGAAGAAGCCTTTCAGGAGTTGAAGGGAATATTGACTTTAGTGCCAATACATATTATTCTATAGAAAGGTAGGATCTATACTATACACTATGATGCAAAAGGTATCATGATTGGAGATATTATAATGATGTATGAGTGAGTTATCATGTATGGGTCTCTTCAATCGACACTTCATGAGAAGAATTGTCCAAAAAATTACTTTGAACTCACTTATTTATTTCATGACTTACATTGTTGTAGACACTATCTACTGGGAGAATGCTTTTTTATTCAATGATAAAAAAATCCTCAAATACATCTTCACAGAGTGGGATCTGAATCTCTTACAATACTGGTGGGTTGAATACCTACTGTCTTCTGATTTCGATCTTTCCCACATTCCATGAAAGGGAAATTCATTAATTGATGATTTGAGCCAAAATATGCGAACAATTTTTGTTCAAGAATTTATAGGTAAATTGAATCTTATAGCCTTATTATCAAATATTTTAATTAATGTTCAAGAGGACCACGGTCATACTATCGTCACAACATTATCATTATCCTATACACTTTTGTAATGGGTAATAATGTGGAAGTTATCAGATACTAAAGGACTTGTCCTATGGGGAAGTCTTCAAGATGATGATAAATCTTCTGGTAAGACCATGGAAGTGGATGATAGTCTATTATTCATTGGGTGTGTATTAGTCGTGATAGTCATCAGAGAAGGAGTTGATTTTTTATTTCACACCTCCACAAGGGCAGTTCACTTTAGTGTCACCAATATGTATATGGATCTATGATTCCATTATTGGTGTCCTAGTACAATTTTTTTTTGCATTATCACTAGGTTTTCCACCTATTAGTAGGTGGAGACATAAAATCAATGACCATCAGGGCTTTCATAGCCGTTGTCCATTCATAAGTAGAAATGGGATGGTGTATTAATGGATTTCATGGCTGTTTTACCCAAATCACCTTATGAAAATGATATGTTGTGGGTTTTTGTTGATTGTTTGATGAAGGTAGATAACTTATTACCTATGTGAGAGACCATCCTAGTAGACTATCTATGATGTATGTATGTCAAAGAGGTTTTATGTATTCATGGAGATTCTAATTTTATCATTAATGAGAGAGACTCTCATTTCTTGTCATAGTTCTAGTAGGGGTTATAAAAAAACATTGGTATGTAGGTACATCTAAGCAAGACCAATAACCAGTATAACAATGGACATGTGGAGTGTAGAATTCAGGTGTTAGAAGACATGATTCATGCATGTTTCCTTGAATTTATGGGATCCTAGTATAAACACATTACACTTATAGAGTTAAAATATAATAATAAAATTAATTTTACCATTGAGATGGATCCTTTTGAAGACATATATATTATTCCTTATCATTCACCTATAAATTGGTAAGAAGAAGGGGAAGTATCAGTGCTTCGACCACATCTCATGCAAGAGAATATAGAGCATGTCTAGATAATCAGAAAGTGCATATTGATAGCTCAATCCAGATAATATTTGTATTCCAATAGACATTGGTGATCTCTCTAGTTCGAGGTCAGATACCCAGTTTTATATTGATTCTCACCCAAGTTAGGCAACAAACATATTAAAAAGTAGGTTAAGCTCTCTGTAAGGTTTGTTTTAACCTTATATATTGTGAAACAAATAAGACTAGTGGCTTTATTGTTGTAAGTTTCTCATAGATATCTGTCTGTGAGTTATGAATTTCAAGTATCTCGTATTTTTTTATATCATCGAGACTAAAAAACATTTCCTTTATCATGATAAGTATTAATTGGATGTTGATGTTCCCTTCCAAGATTATGTAGTTTGTGTAGTGGATCTGAGAATTAAGTCATCCTAAGTTAGTTATTCTACTTTTTTATTAGTGAGATTGAATAATGGATGGGTATAGAATGATACATGGGAGAAGGAATATCATACACATTCTCAATGGTCTCAACACTTTGTTGAAAATACCACTTTACCCTCTAAAGGCCAACTCGAAAACGAGTTTCTTTAAAGATAGGGAGGTAGTAAAAAATCATCTTTTCAGTAAAGGTATGGATCATTAGTTTTTCAATTATAATAACTTAAACGGTCCTAATAATGATTTATAATCATTCCATGGAGGTCACATGAGAGTTTAATTATCGTTCTAAGCCTGAAGACCCGAGATTGGAAAAAAAGACGGGGCTGCATGGTCAGTCTACAACCATGAGACCCATGGAACAAGGTCATGATTCATGTTTCAAACATGGGATAAATTATATTATCATGTTTTTCTAATGGTTATTCATACTTTGTGCCTATAAGAATAATTTTCCCCAGGTATTTGTGAACTGAGCATTATTTTAACATGGTTTGGCCAAATCGTGCGGTCAAACCATGCACTTTGTTATTTGGGAATAAAATTAATATTTAATCATATTTTAATATATAAACTCATTTCCCTTTTCCCTTTATTTCTATAGTGTCCAGAAACAACTCTTATTCCCCATTGATCTCAAAAACACATATGGTTAGGAATTGAAGAAAATTCTAGATCTGGTGTCCATTATTCAATTTTTTAAAATCATTAGATATGTCCCGGTAAGATCCCTTAATCCCTCAACTCTTATCCTATTTAATCATCGAATTCCTTTCACTATTCAGGTGCATGTTCATATGATCGATTTTCTAGAAGTTGGACCATTTCTTAGATATCATCCATACTACATTGAATATGATGTCAATATCGAGTGAGGTGTCATATAAATCCTTTAGGTAGTTGCTCAAGTAATTTTCCCATCATGTTTTTCATCTCATAGCTACACTGTTTTTCTACATGCGATCATTTTCTTAGAATCCCAATTTTATTTATTCCCCCCATATCTAGTTGACTCTTTTACCTAGATACATGTTTACTAAATAATTTTTAATAGTTTAGTGGTTAGTTTTCACACTTAATGTTACCCTATGTTTGTGCTAAGTTGAATTTTCCATTTTGGACAATAGTTTCAAAGGTCCTAAACTCCTTTTATTCACTAAGATGGTTTTTAAATTAAATTTCCCCCAAATAAATGCTATTAAATAAAACCCAGATCAACTCATAGGTGTTCGGCCCTCTTGTAGTTAGATTTACACATGTAAGAATATTCCATGTCACCCATGACACATTCCCTTTAACACATGAGCCTTCGAAATAGAATTTTCATGTCTTAACAAATTGAATAAATTGATTATGGTGAATGGATTTTTTATGATTTCTTATTCAAGAATGTGGAATCACTGAATGAATTTACCTTGACACCTTACGACTAAATCTTTATCCTTATAAGTGAATTGTTCAACTTTTTATAAATTGAATGTATTAATTTAAATGAAATGCCTAATTCATGATTTATTACATTTCATTAATTGAGTGAATTGGTTTCAAATGGAACAATCCCAAGCGATAGTAAGGACATTACTCTTATTTATAATTATAGGAATTTAAATTGGGAATTAAAATGCATTAGTTGAAATTGAGCTTGACTAATGAAATAAATAAGAGGTTATTCCTTATATAATAGAGTATGAATGATTATGACTCTTCCATATATATGGGATATATGAATGAATTGGATGGGGGGTAATTCCCCATGTTATTAATACAAATAATATGCCTTTGTGATGGATGGGATGTGATTTTATGTGACTGTTGATCAATGAAGTTTCACTCCCCCGTATATCGGGTGTTGAGCATTGTGTCTCACCCTAGTGATACCATTTTGGTTTTGGGAATTGCATTCCACATTCCATGATTAGAGTGTTTCAATGATATCTCACTCTATATATTGAGTGTTGTAGCATGATGACCCTAAATCTATTGGGATGTATGGAATGTACCCTATTGCATGAGCTTAAAGGCATGTCATGGTGGTCCTAGAACTATGAGTTATGCCTAAGTCTTGCTATCTCTAGTATTCCATGTATATAAAAACTTATGTCCTTGGGTACTTGGTTCATATAGGTGGATGAAATATAAAATTAAATTGTAGATGTTATTATTACTATATATATAGTTACATGATAAGACACACATTCCATTCGACAATGAGAAGAAGCTGGTAGATCCATTAGGTGTCCCTTATGAACCTAATAGACCTGGTTATTTATTTCAGCATCACATTCCTATTTGACCTTACATGAATACAATTTAGTTATGAGAAATGCATGTATTACACATAGACATCTTTGTTGGTGATATTCTAAAATTTATCTCACCCCCTACTCAGGATGTAATTTGATCCTGAGAAAATTATCTATTTTCATGTAATGATAAGGGAAAGAACCCTACTACTAGTCTTTTTATTCCATACCTTTAGTTGGTGTATAAGACAAGAGGAATGGGAATAGGATTAATATTCATGGAGATGTTTTTTCTTTTTTATCATTTTTGTATTATTGTATAGAATACTTGTATCTACTAGTTTCCTTTCGGTATTACAGCATACCATGCATCCATGTATCAAAAATGTCCAAATAGTTTTTTGATTATATTATTAGTTATTCATTTTATTATTTCCCTTTGTATATTTATTTTTTATCTAATTTTGCTTCTATAGTTTATTGATTCAGTCAGTTTATATATGCCTCCACTAGTATTGTTTATTATTGGTTGTATTGGATAATTCACTTAAAAATACAGGTATAGTCTCCCTAGATTACCCCCATTATCAAATTTCTAATATTCGACATCCTATGGTATATAGGGAGGTATTATTCAGGCCATGTGGCCCACCATCTCAGGGCACAAGTTATGTTGATCTGGAGTTAGGATGCTACATGGGTATTGGTATAAAATACACTAGGGAATTTTGTAACCCAATTTATGGTTTGTGTTGTAGTTTTTTCAATGTACATGGAGTTATAACATTACATAAATATTTTTATGGAATTACATAAAATTAATATAGATTTATAGACTAAATTATAGTTTCATTTATGTTACCGATTAGATTTGAGATCCAATTTATGGTGATAAAAAATGAAAGGGATAAAATATCATATATATATATATATATCTTTAAATGGAAATAGTATAGTTTTTCTATCAACTTAATTGATTATGTTGGGGATTATTAAATGAGAAGTGTTTTAGTTGAATAATTCTATCCTAAATCCCAATAAAATGAAATTATTTGTCGGTAGTTATTTCAATGGTAATGAGATATTTAAAAAGAAGGAGAAGTTGTGTTTAAGGACACTAAATAAGTATTAGAATGTTGATGTACCTACATTTTTATATTATTCCAATTTTAATAAAGGATTAATGGTATACATGGAAAAAAATATGTCCATGTCACTAATAGAAAACCTCTCCTGAGTAACCAGACATAGATTAGACACCATTTGATATTATAGACTATTTGAAAGCAGATACTGACATGATACTTATAAAATATTACACTGATAGGAATTGTTGTAGCGACCTTTCCCCAGATATCCTAGAGTCAGTGTATTCTATCAATTTCATTGGCACAATGACATGGAATAAATCCTTGAAGAACTGAATAGTTTTTTATTCTTTATAAACTAGATTCATAAATGATTATTGTATTACAAAATAATACATTTATTAAAAAATTATTTTTTCCTTTTTTCCTAAATAAATAACTCTGAGGATAACTGTAATCCATATAGTAATTTCTTACATATCATTCAAAATAATTTACATGTATTCTTGGGGAAAACATATTAAGGGTGGGGTCAAATTCTTAGTATTGGAGAAAATATAACAGAAGCAATAATGAATCAATGAGAATTGTCAATATGGTAGGGTAAATAACTGAACACACATGCCATGTAACAAATGAACTGAATGTAAGAATATAAGAAATATGGAGAGGTAATAACTGAACTCAAAATCCATGTAAATTACTATTTAATGTAAAATAAACATGTCAAAGTACAAAACTGAAACATAGACTCTCTAGATACATTACAATGAAATGTATCCCTAGATACGTCGATGAAAAATTTAATGGATAAATAATAACTACATTCTTAATAATGGCAATTATTATTTTTTAAAAATCACGTGTTGTGAGAATGTAATATGTTTACTATCAAAATACAGTTTATCCATTCCAATTAACATAACTAATTCATCCCATGAGACTACTGATGCATCGAGGGGCTTTCATTCACCAGTCACTGACCAGTGTTTTTCATGTCCAAAGAATTTCCCAAATATCAAATAAATAATGTGAATTTTCAAATATATGTATTGAATGAAGTATATGTATTAATAATTATTTTTATAAATTGTAAAATAAATTTCAATCTATTCACCATTTTTAAAATGGTATACGGTTTATGCAATAATAAAATCCATGAAAAATGAAATGGAAAATTTTGTAAAAATTCAACGTTTAATGATCATAGGAAATTGAATACATCAATGTTACTAAAAAAATAAATCAATGAATTTAAGGTGACTACTATAGTCGGAAAAATCAATAATAAACCATCCATAGGAAGAATACGAATGGTATCATAAAAATAATCCTAAGTGGAGTAAAATATAGAGTTATTGACATTGATGATAGAAAATATTACCTTTTAAGAATTTTATTGAGGAAGATGTCATTTTTTATAAATAACATTTTGAAAATATTTATCAATTAAAAATAAGAAATTATTCTTGAAAATGAGGCTTTAAATAAATGAATACATATGAATTGTTACATGTTGTACGATGTAAAAAGATTATTCCTTTAATAAGTAAAATTTTTAGAAAATTTCTTGGTAGGAAAGTGATTGGAATATTTCATTGATAAACTGGTAAAAGAATAAAAGCGTAAAAATGTATTTAACAATAATTTTTTTAAAAATTAAATCCTTTTTAATAAAACACGTTATTCTGGAATAAAACTGGTTCTCTGATTAAAGGGAGATATAAAGTTGGGTTTTCTGAAAACAAAATTATCTAAAAACATCTTAGTACCAAAGAGTGTAAAAATGATACTAACACCTGAAATTGTTAATTAATAACCAGATTAGAGGGAAATAGATTATTGAAAAACACATATATAATTTACTCGAATAGAAATTCCATCGAAATACAACCAGGATTAGTCTTGAAGAAAATAACATTTAAACATTCCAAAGTGTCCCATACCACATTGAAAACTTTTTAATTTATAAACCTCATGAAGTGGTAATATTAATTGAAATTATTAAAAAACATGAAGATAAGGGGTTAAGTCTATTATATGTGAATGATGCTATATGTACAACATATATAAGAAATTAGTTTCATGATAATTAAGTATGGCTCACGAAATGAAAATGAGAAAAGAATCCCTTACTACATGAGTAGATTATGAGTTAATGGTTTTGTTAATGGGTAACATCAATTTAAATGTTTAATATCATGAAATAAAGGTAAATAGTGATATAATTTGTCAATAATAATAGTATTTATAGAATATAAAATATGTAATTAGTGGATATGACACTAATCTCACATATATAAAAAGTGAGATGAATATCCCTTACCTTAACCTTGAATTTTGATTTGAGGCATTAATAATATTTCATAGTGGTTTCAAACATGATAAAAACTAATAAAATAACCAAAATCATATTTATAATATCTTATATTAACTTATTATAATATTTTCATACTTGTTTGTTAACACTCTTCCATTATTTTAACTGTTTTTTCTGTTAATAACCATGTTTTCTCATGTATGTTTTGACATGTTATTTTTATTATTATTTAATATATCATGTTTTGATATTATACATAACGTAAATAATGAAAACAAATATCCAATATATTTATTAAATTTTTGTTTATAAAGTCTAAAACAATTGAATATTAGGAATGAAGTGCACCGTTCATGGAGACGGTAGGTTGTACGTACTCATGAATGATACTTCCATTTCATTGTTGAATTATAAGAATTCAAAATAAAGGATAAATATGTATTTTATTAATTATAGGGTCATATTTATTTTATATATGTTTCATAGAGTTATTATAACAGTACTTAATATGTTCCATGTATGGCATGAATGAGTCATATCACTTTGAGGTGGTGGTAGACCACGTTTCTTCAAACAAAATTATCGTATTAACTCATGATATAATCATAAAGGTATGTTATAAATAAAAATTATAGAATCATAAATATATTATAAATGAAATATATATTTTATATAAATAGTTTTTACCTCTCAATGGACACCATGAGAGGTGGTAGAGAATGTTCAACAATCATCATTTCGTGATGAAATAGTTTTCCTTACACAGAAACAGTATGTTCGTTACCCATTAGATAAAAGTCTGTGCATGTTTATGTATAAATATTAACAAAAATAATACTATTAAATTTATTAAATTTTCTTTTTTAGTAAATCATATAATAAAACAGTATAGTATGTGGAGAAGGGAAATGATACTAGATATTTTGAGAAAAGACATTACATTTTAATCGGGTAACTTCTTTTGGATAAAACCGAAAGGCATCCATTAAAGTTATTCATTCCAAAGGAAGATATATATGATGATGGAAGATATTTTGGGAGTCCATTTTGGAATAAATTTTATGAACTTAAGAGGTTTTAGTGGTTTGGGGAATGGGTAGACGTGGTGGGCTTTTATAGTGATGGAAAAGGAATCACTAGGAAATCTTGAAAAGAAGTTAGGTGTTCACATGTTATTACCTAATAAAAGACATAAATAAGCACATAAACTCATTAACGGAACGTTAATTTAATAAACCTTTCCATAAAATGGTCGTTGGACAAGTGTATAGGTCATTGGGGTCCTTAAACTTAGGGTTTTAGTTCATTTTTAATCATATTTACACATTAATCAATGTAATTAATTTTAATCACATTCTATAAAAAAATTTTCCAAAATTTAAGTTAATCATATTAGATAAAAATATTATATTGATTATAATGGTTTATTTTTTATTTTCAAAATTCATATCACAGAAGCGGAAAAATTAATATCAATGCTAATCTGGAAGACAGACGGATTAATTGGTTTTAGTAAACAATTGATCACAATATTGTTATGTTTTTATAATAAATTTTAAATATAAATTGATTATAATGAAATAAGTTATATTAATATAAATATAATAGATCCAATTTCACGTGAAAAAAAATTTATAATATAATTTAACATTAACAATTACTTAAACGAAAAGGTAGTTATTAACTAAAACACATTATTTTTCAATAATCGGTAAAAAATGATGTTTCTAAAATAAATTCATAAAATTAATCCTAAGTTAATTTCGATATTATTAATTAAAAAAAGATTTTCATTTAATCAAATTAAATTCATAAAATTGTCAAAATTAATATTTAAAAAATGTTAGCCATAAAAAGGCGGTAAAATTGGCTATATAAAAATATTGGTTTTTTGGAAAAACATTTGGTCTGTTCTTACCTTATGTTTATAAAATTTGTTATATGAACATAAAAAATAATTTATTTATTATTTACCATACTTTTTAAATCATTATCACTCAATAATTTTAATTAACTTAATCTATTTAGGTAAAACACCTTTGTGGGCATAAAATTAGTTTCTTATAAAAATCTCCTTTTAATATTCAAATGGTTCTTATATTCATTTTTAATTTATTTTTAAATAATTATTTAGTTATATAAACTAAATATTTTCATAATTTAGTTAATACTATTCATAATGGCTAGTTTATATCTTATTATATTAATAATAATGTTTTAATTATTGATTTTTTCTTGATAATGCCAGAATTTCTTATTGTGCAATCGAGAATGGAACCTTTATCTCCAGGAAAATCTCTACTCTAGATCTAGGATTTATCTAACCATCTACCTCCCACTTCTTCACTTGATTTGGTTCTCCTCTCTAATTCTCCTTGAATCGGTCATCGTGGCACCAGGTTCTCTATTTTGTTCTTCTCATTCATTATGTTTATTTTGGATTTTGAATTTCTTTCCTCGCCTTTATTACCATTTATCTTATGCTACTATTTTTTGATACTATGTTGTCCTTTGTCGATTTATTTCCCCCTAAGGTCAATACCATGCTTTTCTCATTGTAACCTTCGCACCAAACCCCACTTTGGTTTGACCCGAAGGCTCTTTGTTGGTTTTGGATTTGTTAGTATCGATGTTTGGATGCTTTCCTATGGTCCCAATCACCCATATTTGATCTTTCATCATTTACTGGTGTACTAGAATACATTTTAAAGGTATTTTGGTGTTTGTGGCTATTTTGGGTTGGTGTTTGTGGTAGAATTTAGTGTTACGGGTGTGTATGAATGGTGTGGCTCTAGTGCATGGTCTCAGCAGTTATGTCTCTTATTGGTTCTATTTAGTTATTGGTGTTCATTTAACATGGTTATTCTTAGATTTTTGATGGTACTTAATTCTTTGTGGTTTAGTTTAACATCAGATGTAGTTTTTCCTAGTGAAGTTTCGGATTGGATAATGGTGGAGCCTCTGAAGGTTTTCTTTTTTTATCAGTTTTCTGTGATGTTCTGGCATTGTTTTCTTCCTCAAGATTCTTGTTGATCTAGAAAAATGTTTTTTTGATCGACTCCTATATTTTTTGTTCTTTATGGTTTTTATTTTTCTTGTTTGTCCCCCTCTAGTTTGAAAAATTCTTCTGGTGTTTAGCATGTGTATTTTGTTTGGGGTGGCGACAATAACAGTGGTGTTTGGGGTGATGTTGAAGACTTCTGGTGTATGGTTATTAAAGGTGTTATATGGGAGAATGTTGTGACATTCCTACTACATGATTGATTTAGACATCAGAGATGGTGATGGTGGTGATGAGTAATGTGTTGACATGAAGACAGTGATGGTTGGAAAGTGATGTGATGATGGTGCATCTTGGATGACATTGATACTGTTGTGATGGGTGGGTGTCGCAAGGTATATGTGTGAATCATGGGTTATGATGAATTTTAATTTTATATTTCAATTCTTTGGTTTTTTGGAAGTTATTAGTGGTCATACTCGGTTCAATGGTGAATTTGGATTTTGGATTTTGTATTTTAATTTATAAGTTTGTATGTTGATTCTCTTAGTGGGTATTTGGTGTTTATATGTTTTTTTGGAGGATTTTTAATGGATTTAACATAACAAAAAAGTTAATTCTTATAAAAATAAAAAAAATGTATTGTATAGTAGAATCCATCGAAGAAGATCTCTTTTGCTTGTAACACAAGCAATTGAGGAAGCTCTCTCTTATGTGAAATGTAATCTAACTCAGTGTTACATGCATTAAATTGTTTATAGTATCAATTTTAAGAAGTAAATAAATTATAAAGGATCGTGAGATTACCATATTCACTAGTTTTTATGTGTCATACACATTATCGAACACAAGGTTATTACATTAGTTTCCTCAAGCATCACATTATCCACACCTTATTTAAATTGCTTCCTCACAATTTAAAATTAATCAGGGTGATAGATTGTTTGATACATCCCATTTTATAATCCCATATCGTGAGAATGGTTCATAATTAATCTTCTATAAAAAATATAATTTAAAGTACAAAGGTCACATAAAATACCATATAACTAGGTATCTATGAAGAATAACATCAGTGGATCTTATGGATATGTTCTTAGTGGAAAAAACGTAAATATTTATATTGATCGAATGATTCCATGAGTCACAAACCAGTGAATGATCAATATAATTTTGAGGGCATCAAATCGGAAAAATATTTGACGATTTAGAATGCCATCAGTTCAATAAAAATTTTGGTATTAGGGCAAAATATTTATTTTGAAGTCATTTTCAAAATGTTGGATAATTCTTCTACTAACCAAGAATGTAACAAATTAATCTTACATGATAGGTTTCATTGTCATATGAACAATCCTATATTTTGGTTGTTCTTTGATAAAATTATGATTCTTCCCTTTACTCCCCAAAAATATTTATTACTAACAATGCATTTTTTTATGACTGAAGCCCAAAAAATACTTTTAAATAATCTTAAGTCCTATAATAGTGTGTCAATTCTTACAAGTTTTATTTAAATATCTCCCAACATAAATATTTTTAATATATTAATTTCTAATCAAAAAATGTATTTCTACTGGTTAATAATTAATATTTATTTATTAAATTGTTTAACTAAAAACTATGAAAATTAACAAGGACATTGCTTATGTCAGTGGTTGGTGTGAAACCCTTATCATCCTCTAGTCAAGGGTTCGAGACCTGCAGCCATGCCGAATTTGATTGGTGGTCACCGAGCTTATAGGTTGTAATTATCTAAAACCATATTAATATAATATCCAAAATATATATTATATAAATACTTTACATTCTTTTATTATATATATATATATAATTTTAAATATGGTTTTCAATACAACCTCAATACCAAAATATATTATCCATTTTATATCCACTTAGGTCCTTCTTTATAATATCATTAGTGATATTTCTAAATCATGACACCTTATCTTTAATCTAAAATTCTGTAGGTTTAACCTATGTTACATATTAAGTTTCCAAATACTAAATAATGGTTTGTAATGAAAAAGTGGATTATTCTATGCATATCCTCAAGGAGTGTCAAAATAGGTGAACTGTAAGGCCCATTATCATGTACCAGGTTACCCGAGTCAACCCCAGAACACCTTGTTAAGGTTTTTACTCCTAGGTACATCTATTTCCAAACCATGTCCACTTGTAGTATCCAGGTAGGGATGTATTGTTAAGAATAATAATATAATCTATACTTTATCAAAATTAATGGGTTTTATCTTTACTTATTCAAAGTATACCTTAGAAATATGTTATATAATCTATTTTTTCCCAAATATAGTTCTTAAGGATTCTACTAAATTTACATTGATACCAACTATACCGAACCAGCCCCAGATATCCTGGAGCTGGTGTATACTATAAATTAAATTAGCATTAATATACGTAATCAAGACCTAAAGGACTAATCTATTTAGATGCATTGGTAAAACATATAAATAAATAAGTATTTTATTACAAATGAATACATTGATTACAACATATTTGTTTTCTTATTTCTAAATAAATAACTCCAAGGATAACTCTAATGAATCTAGTAAATCATTGTACATCATTCTTAGTAAAATTATTCGATTCAAGGTGAATGATACACAATATGGTTTAGCTGAAATGCTCTGTAAGAGAAAAAATATTGATTATATAACAGTGAATCAAGGAGAATTGTAAATATTTAAAGGTAAATTAATAAACACACAAGCTATGTAATCAATAAATCAAATGTAATAATGTAATATATATGTTAGGTATTAACTAAACACACTTACCATGTAAATAACTAGATGAGGAAGAATGAATATGGCAATGGAAGAAACTGAAACATATGAAATAATGATAAATAAAAATGAAATGTATTCATAGATATGTCAATGAAAAATATTATGGATAAATAATAATTGAATTCTCAGTTAATTAAATTATTATTTGTCAGATGTCATGTTTCTCTGGAACATGATACCATTAAAATCTCAAACACTATTTAATCATTCTAATTTTCACAACTAATATGTCCCATGAGACTATAGTTTCATCGAGGGGATATTATTCACTATTCCCCCAACCTGTGTATTTCTTGTCCAAATCATTCCTCATAAATCAAATAAATAATGTGCCTTATCAAATATCTGTATTGAATAAAGTATATTGATTTATCGATATTTCCCCAAATCATAAAATAAATGTCAATTTAGACATCGTATGTAAATTGGTATGCGGTTTATGTAATAGTAATATCCATGAAAAATAAAATGGATAATTTAGGGGAAATTCAATGTTCAATGATCTTAGGAAATTGAATACTTCTAGGTGATTAATAAATAAATCAATCAAGTGAATGTGAATACTATAATTCTACAAATCAGTAATAAACCATTCATAGTATGAATAATTATTGTATTAATACAACATACCCATGTGGAGTTAAATAGAATGTAGTTTTAATTAATGAAATAAAATATTGTCATTTAAAAATATTATTCTGGAATATATACCTTTCTTATGAAAAACCCTTGTAAAAATATTTTTTTTAATAAACCTATGAAATGTAAAAAATATGATTCAATGAAAAGGTGGTAATGAATCCATACGTGTCATAGGTGGTAAAAAGAATACTCCTTTCGTACAACAAAAGGTAAAAAATGTCTCTTTAGGAACGCGGTAAGAAGATTCATTTAAAACATTAGTAAAATCAAAAAGTGAAAAAATGTATTTAAAAAATAATTTTAAAACCCTTTTTCAAAACCTTTTTTTAATAAAACGTGGTTTAGTTGAATAAAATAGTTTCTCAAACTAAAAATTTATATAAAATCGGGTTTTCTGAATAGCAATGTTTAAAAACATCTTACATCCAAAGAGTGGGAAAATGGTTTTAAAACATGAAACTAGTCCTTAATAATAAGATAAGAGTGAAAGGGATTATTGAAAATTGGTTATAAAAATTACCCAAATTGAAATTCCATTGAAAAATCACTAGTAATACTGTTGAGGGAAAACCCATTAAGCATTCCAAAGTGTCTCATACCACATTGAAACATTTTTAAATCATAAACCTTGTGAAAGAATACTATTAACTAAAATTATTAAATAACATGACGATAATGGGTAATCACTATTATATTTCACTATGGTAGTATGTAAACCATATATAATAAATTAGGTTCACAATAATTAAGTATGACTTATGAAATAATAATTAGACAAGAATCACTTACAACTTGAGTAGATTTTGACTCCAGGGTTCTATGAAAGGGTAAAATCAATTAAAATGTTTTATATCCTTAAATAATTGGAAATTATAATTTAATATATCAAAATGGAATGTATTTATAGCAGAAAAAGAATTATGTAGTGGATATGACACTAATCTCACAGATTTAAAAAGTAAGTTGAAAATACCATACCTTATCATTATTTTTTGTTGTGTGGTATTTAGCCTAATGTGTAGGGGTTTAAAATATGTTAATAAATAATATAATAACCACATTAATTTTTAAAATATCATATATTAACTTTTACATTATTTTTTTACCTATTATTTAACACTATTTTGTTGTTTTAAGTGTACTGGGTGTTAATTACCTAGTTTTCTGAAGTTCATTTTTACATGTTATTTGTTGTTATTATTAAATATATCAAGGTTTAAAATTATAAATATTTTAAATCATTAATAAATTATCATATATATTCAGTACATCGGTTTTTTTACAGTGTATAACATTTGGAGATTAGAAATGGAGTGCACCATTCATGGACATGGTCGGCAGTACGTAAACATGAACACTACTTCATTTTCTTGGTTGAATTAAAATTATTAAAAATAAATGATACAATGTTTTCTTATAAGTTATAGTATCATATTTATGTTATATATGTTTCATAGGTTAATTATATCCATCCTTTATATGTTCCATGTATGGAATGAACGAGTCATATCTCTTTGTGGGGCGGTAGGCCACACTTCCTCAAACGAAATTATCGTATTTACACATGATGGAGGCATAATGGAATGTTATAAATAATAAAACAGAATTCTAAAGATATTATAAATGAAATATATATATTATATAAATATATTTTCCATCATAATGGACACCATGAGAGTCATTAGGGAAATTTTAACAATCATTGTGTCCTGAGGCACTAGTTCTTCGTACACAGATACAATATTATCGTAACCCATTAGATGGAGGTGTGTGATAGTTTAGGTATAAATCCTAACATAAAATATCTTGAAATATTTTTGATTCTTTACTTTATATGAAATAATATAATAATAAGTGTATAGGGAGTGGATAATGGAAATGGAACAAGAGAGCTTGAGTGAAGACAGTACTGTTTAATCGGGTAACTTCTTTTGGTTTAATCAAAAAGGCATCCAGGAAAAGTATTATTATAAATGGGAGGCTTCTAGTTGAAGGTAATGGATTTTTTGGGTCCATTGGGTCAGATAGTTTACAAAAATTCCAGGTTTGAGAGGTCTGATAATGGGTAGTGGTGGTGACCCTTTAAAGGGAAGGAAAATGACTCACTTGGTATTCTTGAAAAAAAGTAAGGTGTGCACATTCTCTAACATAATAAAATTTATAAAAAAACCACCAAAACAAGTGAATGGAAGGTTAATAGACGAAAAATTTTCTTCCAATGGGTATTTTACAAGTGTCTAGGTTATTTGGCCCCCAAAAACACAGGGTTTTAGTCCATTTTTAAACCTAATTACACCTTAATCACTGTAATTAATTTTAATCAATTAAAAAAAGAATTCAAAAAATTAAATTTAACATATTAGACAACAAATATTATCTTGAATAAAATTTTTTATGTCATATTTTCAAAATGTATATCATATAAGCATAAAAATTATGATTAATTCTAATCTCACATATAGAGAGATTAATTGTTTTAGTAGAAAACGTTTCATCAGATTTTCATCTTTTTATATTAAATTTAAATTATATACTGAATATAATAAACTAAATTATATTAATAGAATTATATTTTATCTAATGTGTCTTTAAAAAAATTATAATTTAATTTTTCATTAATAACTATTTAAACAAAAAGACGGTTTTAACTAAAACACAATATTTTCACTATTCACTAAAAAACGAAGTTTCTCAGAGAAGTATGAAAAATTCATCCTGACATAATTTTAACTTTCTGAATTCAATTATTATGTAAAATTTATATAATTAAATTCATGAAATTTAAAAAATTAATATTTAAAATCGGATCTCCATTAAAAGGTGATAAAATTGCCTATATAAAAAATAGGTTTATAGGAAAAACAATGGGTTAGTTAATATATTGTGTTTATAAAATCTAATGGATGAATATAAAAAATAATTGATTGAATATGTATCATATTTATTACATTAATATCACTCAATAATGGTTATTAATTTTATCTATTAGGGTAAATTAGATTTTTGAGCGTAATAATAGTTTTCTATAAAAATATCCTTTTAATATTCAATTGGTTATTATATTAATTTATAATATATTTATAAACAATTATTTAGTTGTATAAAAAATATATTTTCTTATTTTATTCAATTATATTCATAAGACCTAGTTTATATTTTATTATTTTAAATAATATTGTTTTAATTATAGATTTTTTTCTTGGTAATACTCAGTATTACATATAGCACAATCCATCGAAGAAGGTCGTTTTTGTGTGTAATGAAAGATATCAAGGAAGTTTTCTCTTGATCCTAATATAAAATAAATCAGTTTTTAGTGCATTAAATTTTATATAGTATCCATTTTATTATAAAAATATTATAATGTATTAGGATATTACCATACATGCTTGGTGTTGCGTGTTATACATGCTATCGAACATAAGGTTCTTACTTTATTTTTTTTCGGAATCCCAATTGATATGTGATTGAGTGTATAAAAACTTGTATATTCAGAAAAAACATGTTTTACAACATTTTACATTCCACTTCTTTTTAGGGCTAGGGGTATTATCATATTAATTTTTGATGATATTCTAAAAATGAGTGGCCTCTAGACCATTAGTTCAATGTGGAATACAAAATGAAGAAAAATATATTTATTGATTTAAGATATATAAATACATGTCTATTATAATGAAATTACACCATCCTTTGTTTTCTTTAATATCACATCACAAGTTCAACATAAAAGGAATATCGCTTCTGATATTCATTCATGTGGTACTGAACTCTTCTAAGGTGATTTATAAATGATACTATTAAATGTTTCATGCATGAATGAACTATATGAGAACTAGAAGATTAACATCCCAATATGAGAAATCATATGATGGTTTTATGGAGTTTTAGTTCAAGAAAAAACATCACAATGATCTGAAGTACATCATTATTTAACATGAGTTATAGAGAATGTTATTTTCATGATGTAAGGTGCACTAACACATACCAATATATTGTGAGAAGTGTAAAACAAGAATATTAATATTGATATAGGCTGAGTTCACTAAATTCATTTGATGAGGTGCATCTGACTCATTTTTAAGTCACCACATTATATGCATTTTAAAATAATTTTTTTTTCAATTGTATGAAAATTTTTATAGGTCTTTTATATATGAATTTTATGATCATATGTCTTATAAAGTCATATAAAAATGATAATCCTAAGCCTTTTATAAATAATTGTTGAATATAAAATTATTTATACTTTACTATTTTCTAGATATAAAAATATCAAATGGTTTTTCTATAATTTTAATTAAATAATTATGAGTATAAATGAGTCATTTCAACACTATGTTTCATGTTAAACTGAAGATATTGTCGGAGAACACTGTGACACATTTTATGGATCCATGCTAAGTATATATCATATTATAAAGACTTATAGATATAATATTTTAAAAATTAAAGGATTTAATAGATCGATTATAATAACAATAAAGACACCAATAATCATAATATTCTGACTATAGGTCGAGTCTACATACAAACTTGTATGAGTTTTTGAATAAATGAATGGTCACTAATTGAGAGATTTTAAAATATAGTTAATTAAGAGGAATTAAAAATTATAATGAAGAAAATACTATCTTATATGAGGATCTGTTTTCATGATAAATATATATATATATATGTGACGTTGACAAAAGAAAAGGAAAATATGATATATATTTTGCTCCAGATCTCATGTATAGTGAAATTATGAAGAAACTAATGGTGTAATATTCTAAAAACCTTTTTTCAAGGAAATACCGATATCCAAATGTTGGTTTGATGACATAATAAATTTTGAAGATTAATGGAAATATTTATTAGGATACCTGATATAAAACATGAGTTATAAATTTGTAGTTACAAATTATGATAGTAATCATGTGATTTATAGAGATAAGAAAATCACATGGACACTAAAGAAGAAAAACAAGTTGGAGAGATAATTATGGCCTCTCTCCATAGATATTTTGACATGAAAAAAGTCTTGAAAAATATATTATTTTTGTTAAAAAGATAATATGTTTTTACTTAAAAAGTATATGAAAAATGGAATGTAATTCAAATATATCGTTTTATGAAATACATGAGGAATATTTCAAGGTAAATAATATTTTATTCATTCATTGTAAGAACCTGAAAAGAACTTAGGTGACTCAAATGATTTTTGTAATTTAGGTGGAAGATTATTCACTATTCTTGTGGTTTACAAGAGATCCATTTCTCATCTACTTCATAAGAATAAAGTTTAATCCTCCGTATTTGTAAATAGATGTTTGAATCCATTTCATTTCATATCTATATTCAATTCATGGATAAACATATTGAAATCCATAACTGTGATCATTATTTTTTTGATAATAATAAAGATGTTATTCATATGGACTAATAACCACATGCTAGTGGGAACATAGTCATCCTTATGTAATCAAACCTTATTTAAAAATCCTGATATTTTTATTATGTTTTGTTTTAGTTTCATAACATTATGTACAGAAATAAAAGGATATAAAATTAATAGGGAGATACTTTCACAAAAATATTGAAGAGGCGATGGGGGATAAAAAAAT
Organism: Viscum album; assembly: GCA_963277665.1. NCBI lineage: Eukaryota > Viridiplantae > Streptophyta > Magnoliopsida > Santalales > Viscaceae > Viscum > Viscum album. Next base: position 1,539,034,253 of record OY728161.1, on the reverse strand, counting down.
TAATTTGGTTTTATGATTACACCATCACCGATTCACCTGCCCCCATTAAATATTGTGGTGAACTCTTTATGATCACAACACTTATTGGTTAAGGAAAAAATCCCTTTAGTGAGTTTTAGTAGACATTATGTTCTAAAATATTATGTTTTAATGGTGTAATATGATATTTTATGATAAGGATGTTTAATTTAAATCCCAAATTTGTAAAGGATTTTATTGTAAACTTTTTATTTTATTATAACTTAGTAAATCATTTCACCCATGGAAATTCTGTTAAACTAGAAAGAATATCCAAATCATGATGTAAATGATAAGAATATTTGTTTGACATACTGATATATCATGTGTTTAATATTCTCCCATAGTAGTGTTTTAATACAATAATTGTTACCATACAAGTAATTATATGGAAAAGATATCCTCTTACTATTATGTCTGGTATATATCGGAATACAAACTATTATTGGTGGATATATGTTATAAAATAATGATCCTTATTATATAGTGATTCATTTTTATTTGGTAACTATAGAAGTTAGGAATAAGCCATTTACATATTAGTTATGATGACCTTTGGATTTTATAGAGTGGAATTTTCTATTTATATTAGTTTCATTAATGATATCCTACTATATTATTTAAATGGGAAGTAAATTATCAATATGTTTCATTGAACACATAGAGGTATTGATTTTTTTCTTATATTTCTAGTTGATTTTAACTTATTAATAGTTTTAAATATTTTATTATTTATATTATATAACACATATTTGGAAGATATACAATCATTTAGACAATTTTCATTTGTGTAATCATGACGATGAAAAAGATAAAACATTCATAGAAAATCACATTGAGATTCATGGTTTTTATGATAATGTTTTCTAAAAATAAATTATATAGTAAGTTCAAGACTTTTTAAGATATGGTGGTTTAGGGGATAGTATATTAGAGTAAAACTCTCATATCATGGTACAATAACATTAAATTTTTATTTTTTTCAATCAAATATCCAAGATTGCAAGATTTAATGATGATGTAATTAATGATTAATAAATTATTTATATGTTACTTCCTGATAGATGTTGATTTTATGGTGGAATTACCTATTTTATATTTATTTTAATGAAATAAAATATTTTTCTCTTTATAAAAATGCTAGGGATTTTAAAGTATTCAAAATGGTTAAAAATCATGTTTTGGAGAATTTGTCTCAATAAATGATTATGATAAAAATGAATAATTTTTTTGAAAACATTTCAATGTATAATAAATATAAAGAATCATACACATGGTTTATTGAATAACTTAAAAACCATTTAAACCAATATTGAATCATTTAGAAAACAATTTAGTATTCCCAACACTATTTAAAGACGATGTTGTTTATAATTAAAAAAAATCTTTATGTACATTGACATTTTATGAAACAATTAACCACACATTGACACAGATTAAACTATTTTTAATGATTGGGAAGTGATTATGGGTATACTTATGGACATTACATATCTCTTCCATCAGTTTTTTAAAATAAAAAAACTGACGTATCTATTTTATAAAATGTAACATTCAATATTTTTTCCACCTCAATTAAAAATCCTTTAAAAGAGTTTTATATCAAGATATATGGGAATAATTTCATTTTAAATAGTAATATAATATTTTTATTGATAGATATTTATTAGTAATTAATATATATAACACTAAGAATATTGAAATCACAAACATTTTAATAAAAAAAATCCATAGACTTGTTTTTTGTGAGATGGAAGATATTTAGATTTATGATTTTATATGAATGTTTGATTAATTTAAATGAATATTATATTTTGAATATGTACCAAGGATCTGATATAGGTGAATCAAAATAATATTTCTTTTATTCTATGATGATAAATTTTTAATTTTTTTATTATTAAATAGTTTGTGATATTCTTGATTTATTAGTATTAATACATAAAATAAGTAAAAAATTATTTTTTTAGAAAATTTATAAAGGATTATGAAATGGTTTTATTTAGATATACATTTATTTAGAGGAATAATATAATATTTGAATTGTATGATGAAATGTATAATTATTTTATGTTTTTACAATATAATATATGTTCATTATCAACAATGATATTAAATAAATTAATTTTAAATGTTATTATATAATGAAAAAAATGGAAAATATATATATATTTGAATGACGAGAGAAACTGTTGTTTGAATCTTCATTCGTACCGATGTTTTATTTTTTTGGACTTTATTTCTAATTAAATTAAACCATTAGGTTATTTAATGCCTTGACCTATGTACTAAAATATCTGATTCACCAAGCCAGTTTATGACATGACCTTTTGTGTCAATCATGCATTCCAGAAGTTGTTGACTACCTGTGACGGTCTAATGATGTACATGGGGATAATATAAACTCATTAACAATGTAAAACAATAGATGAATACAAGAAAAATAATAAACACGTAATAATGGTCAAAATACATGAATAAAATAATGAATTACCTACAATTTTATAATCTCTCATTCATAGGGAAAAACATGTCATGTCATGCTTGTGTCAAGTGACTTACAGATCCCCAAATAAAGATGCATGAAATCTCTAAAATGGGTACTGACCTTTAGTATAGTTCTATCATTCATAATACTTTCCTAATTCCATATTATCTATCTAATATAGGTCCTTTTTCCCTTACTCTATTTTGTAATCCTGATGCTTTCCCAGTTACCCAATGACGGCCTAAGCATGGAGTGAGTAAAAAGTAGTGGGCCAGAACCAAGGACGACGACAATAATATCTAGTCATAAAAAATATATAAAAATATATAATAAAAATAATCAATTGATGATAATCTACGGTCCATTATTTAATATAATATAAATTATCCCCTTATTTCTTTGTTCGGTGTTCTATCCATATCAATCAAACCTTCTACGGTCCATGTCTTTCATATGAACCACATGTCATGGGTGACTCAGGTTGATATAAAAGGGCTATCAGTCTAAGTATATATTTGGGATTTTGAATTCCATGTATGACCATCCTAGCCGTGATATATAATTCTATTTCCATACCATTAGATTCAAGATCATAATTACATCCTCTAAAAACCTACTCTTTATATGGGAACCTAGTGCATTAGTCTGGCTCATATAAGGGGGAAGAGAATCATTCTGATATCCAACATAAAACTAGTCACATTTCCAAAGGTCAAAATTAGTAACCTATAATCACAATATATTTTTAAGGGTTTACATTTTCATTTTATCACATTTCCATGGTTCATTACATTAAACATGTTTTCAATTCTCATAGATAGATCAATTCACCATTTAAGAATATTTCATCATTTTTCACCCCTTTTAATTGATTTAACTATAATTTAAATCCTCTTTAACTATTCATTACATATACCCATTGACACAATAAAACCAATTTAACTCTATTAAGTTAATCCAAAAACCCCTTTATTACATGTAAACATGTTAAACAAATTTACCATTTGTTCAATTTCACAAACCCTTGATTTATACATTTAATAACTCAAGTCACAATTTTTGGGTGTGGTATACCCCATGGGTAGCCATTGGCATGGTATACTCAACCTTAATGGATTTAAGGGTATCGTGAGGGGCCCAACATATAATCCATCACCTTCATACTTCCCTATCCCAATAACATGAACTCTTTAGCATTCCATGTCAACAATTTCTTGGGGTGAAAATAAACTAGGAACTACTCCTAGACATCATTCAATGATATTTCTCTCAGTATTGATTACAAGAAATAATATTCGCTAGTACTTCCCTGGTCCTCATAACATGTAATCTAAGAACATGACTCTTTTTTAAAGGAGTATCAATGTTTTCCAATAACTTATAGATGGACTCAATGCCAAACACAGCTACCTCAGTCCACCCTCTATATAAAATGAAGGAGGGTTAAACTATTTAATGCCTCTTGTTAGGATAATCATGATGAGTGAAGCCCTCCCAAGGTCTCTCTCCCTAAGCTACATGAAATGAGTTTTGTTCTCATGAAATAGGTCTTTCTCTATTACCTGGAACCAATGGGTATTCTTATCCCACTACTTGAGGAGAATTATCTATGATTTCCGCCTTTTCCCAATTTGGAAACATCATCATGGTGGCATCTATTTACAATTCAAAACAAACATCTCCAAAAACATAATTGATATTTTTGACCATTTAAACAACAGAAGTATCAGAACTGGTCATAACTGAAATATTTTTCATAAACCAACCCATAATGTAAAATAAAACCCCACCACTACTCGTAACTATGATAATCTCATACCATGGTTATCATAAGTTAATCCAAACATAATTCACTATTATCTTTTTATCTAACAGTATTTCAATCCTTCCTTTTTCAAATAATTTAAATCATTCTCATTTGGACAACATCATTACCATTTTAATATATCACTTTTCTACTTAACAAATTTTCCATTTTCTCATCACGTACCTTTATCTTAATGCCCTATAAAGACCATATGTGAATTTCAATTTACCAGAACCAGGAATAACATTCCTTTTTTGCGAGTTCCAAAAATTTTCGATGTAAAATAAATATTGAGTTATTAAAAGGATCTATGAATAAATGAAAATCATTATATGAGGATCTTCGAATAAAATCTAATGGAATAATAATATCATAGAATAAGTGAATAAACCTTGGTGAAATAACATCCAACAGTAATAGTAGATATCAAGAACAGTAATCCCACCCTATGTACATGGGTTTTCTCCCAAACATTAGTTAGCCACTCACTTGATTGATTTCATTTCCATGGTCTAACACCTATTATTATCATCTCCACATTTACCAAATAGTAAACCAATATAATATTAAATAGACTAATACCACTTTGTAATGACTCATCGTAGGTGCTAATATAGCTGGTTCTATGAGGTGATTCACCACATGATCTCTAGAACACCTCCCTATATGGTAGAGGTTGTTGGATAGCAGTGAGGGTCAAATGTTGTCTATTTGGTTAATATACTATCATTAACAAAGTAAAACAATAATGGAAAAAAAGATAAATATAATCCATATAATAATGGTCAATAGGAAGCATTATATAATTAATTCCCAAAAACCTTATCAATCCCAAAATCATACCAACAAACATTCCATGTCAATATAGTATCAAGTGACATGAAAATACAAAAATAAAATTCAATGAAATACCCAATGTGGGTCCCTACTTGAAGTATAATTCCCTCATCCATAGCCTATCCCAAACTCCAAACCATTCATCTAACATAGTACCTTTTTCCTTTTCCTAGACTACAGCCACATAGTATACTCAGATACCCAATGACGGCCCTTGCAGGGTGTGAGTACAACTCAATAAGTCACCACCAATAGTGTCTTTAATAGAATCCAGTCATAAACAGTGTATGAAGAAGTACATTAAATAATAAACAAAAGATGATAAACAATGTTCCATTATTTGAAAACATTTAAATAAATAACGTTTTCCACAGTTTTGCATGCTACCCATATTGATCAAGCTTAATTCTGACAATTTTGGTCACATGAACCATATTTCTAGGGGGGTTTGGTTTACATACAAGAATAAAAAATCCAATTATCTAACCTAGATTTGGATCTCTATTTTTGAACATCCCAACCATGATACGGAATTCCCAATGCATACCCTTAATGTAAGGATCATCAATCCGTCCTCTAAAAACATACTATGCATAGAGGCACTAGGAGAATCAATCTGGCTAACTGAAGGGAGAGGAGCGTCATTCAAACATCACACCAATCATTCATCGGATTTCTAATGTTTGACATCATGGAACTCTTATAAAATGGTAGGAAAAGTATTAACCTTTTCATTTTATCACATTTCCTTGTTTCATTACATTCAACATTTTCTTTATTCTCTTAGAATGCTCAATTCTCCATTTAATCACATAAAACCATTTTCAGCCCCTTCAATAAATTTAACCATATTGCTAATCCTCTAAAATTGTTCATCACATTTCGACGTTTACAATAAATAACTCATTTAACTCTTTTATGTAAAGAAAGACACCCATTTTTTCCATGATAACATGTTAAACATAATAATTGTTGGTTAAATATCATAAAAATATCAATTAAACTTTTAATAGCTGAATTCCATGTTAAAGGGAGTGAAACACCTTATGGGTGGCCTTAGGTCTAGTCTACCCATCTTCAGTAGATCCAATGGGGATCATGAGTAGTCCAAGATAACATTTAAACACCAATCTTATTATTTTATAGTTAGGAACCCAAATTTAAAGCATAATCATACCAAAATCACAACCTCATAAAAATTAATAATCCTACATAATATAGGTTATAACTATTAAACAAAAAACCTCATGTCTGTAAAACCATGATCTCTTAAACTTAGATCATGATTCAACCTCGAATAACCCTAAAAGAAAAAAATAACAATATATATGAAAAAAGGGTTTAGAGGCTTTAGAATATGAATAAAAACACACCATTGTTATTCTAGAAAATAGAAGGAATAGGTATGGTAGAATCACCTGGACCTTTGATCCGTACTAAATGGAACATGAAATATCTCCAAATTGTGGGAGAACGATCCTTGGAATAGGGAAACTCTTATTTCATCACACAACCTATTGTAGGTTGAAAATGGAATAAAATAATTTTGGAATTCCTAATGACCGGGGAGATGGTAAATTCTCAACCTTTAATGAGGCACACAATTTGGCCTAACGATTGGAAAAACCTTGCAGTAACTGTATCTCTGCCTCTATTAGAGAGGGGTTCTGGGTCACAAAGTTTTGTTGGGAGCCTGTATGGTTTGAAAACCATAGAGTGGATGTACATTTGGATTTTCCCAAATTCATATAGTTTCCCAGCTCCCCAAGAATGGTGTTTCAGTCGTGCATCACCCCTAAAAATATCATGATTATGATGCATAGATAGTAATATCTATGTAGAAACCATTCCACTTGAAAATAATGACCCATTTAACTCATTTTTCATGTCCCTATTTCCTAGAGTGTCACTGAGTCCCCTCATAGTTTAAATAAAAAAATTTATCCACTATAAAGGAAGTTAAATCAAAATTTAAATAACATACCTCTTCAAGGGGTTGGGATTTGACTACTTATCCATATTATAATACCTCATCCTCCAACTACACTCTCTCGCATCACTAATCCACCATGGTTAATAGATCAGACCACTAGGCCCACATATCACCTCCCGCTCCCATGTTTCCTACTAGAATTTTCAATGTTTCCACATCAATTGGACTCATGGAATGGTCTTACGTTGAAGTGTATTCACCCTATATGCCACAATATGAACCTTATGCTCCAAAAACAATTCATCAGTGCCAATATCAACATCATAAACATCTATCTCATGAGAAGGGTAGGGGTGATACTGCCGATGTTATGGCACATGGAAAAGTCACTGCATACCATTATACCACTGGGGAAAAGAAAATCAGTATCCATCTGATTTGTTCATCTTTATAATCATAAAGGGACCCTCATATATAGGTTCCATCCTTCCCTATTTTAGAATCTAATGGTGACCCAATATCAGCCACATGTGAAAGTATACATGGTCACCCACCATAAACCAAAGAGGTCAACAATGTTGATCAATTTTTTAATTATTTCAACTCTTTTCCATAAATGTACATTTTCAAATCATCAAAACATACTTTGACATTTCCTACAAAAGACTCATTCCAAAAAAATTATATCTCACATAATTTTTTCCAACATAATGGAGATCTGTATGGGTTACCATAGATAACATCATATGGTTCCATCTAAATTTTTTTATGATAACTATTCTTATAGGAGAACTCAATAGGTAGTAATTTTTCCTCCCAATATTCATAAAAGTCCAGAACACTTTCCCTCAACATGTCTTCTAGTAAATGGATAGTACGTGTTGATTTTACATCTATATACTAGTAGAAATCATTAATCAAAAGAACCTATATACCAGGTTATTCCTACAACCCTTTCCAGAAGAATAATGTAAAATATGGATCTTGATCTGAAGCTGTAATATATGTTTCTCCATGAAAATATAACATCTCACAACCATACTGGTCCTCCACTTGGTCAATAATGAATATATCTCTTATTATAAAGAAGTGAGATACCTTGTTTAATCGATCCACAATCAACCATATCAAATCTTTCTTTTGAGGATTCCTTAGAAGAAGTATCAACAAATCCATGGTAAAATCACCCCACATACATTTCTGAATGGTAAATAGATATGATAAACCCCCCAACCAATAAAACTTGTCGATTACCTAATATAAGGTGTAGCAATGTGTCATGAAACCTAAAATTTTATTATTCATTCCCATAAAATAACACATTATATTAATATCAAGATATATTTTGTCCAAACCAAGGTGTATGTAACATCCTGCCCCATCTCATTGTCTTGAGGGGTATTAGAATTATGCTTTTCCTTAAGTGACATTCCCATGTTTCCATCGGCTGGAAATAAATTCCGAGGGCTTTGAAAATAAATTGGGGAATGATTATACCCTGAGATTCAACAAACCAACCAAAAAATCCACTGTCAACAAACTACATGATGCACGTCGACAAAACAACCAAAATGATACATTACCAAAAGACAACCAACTAATCCATAACAATCCAACATGCCAAATACAACCATGAAAATATCACAGTACCAAGGGGAATACTAAAACAAGACTCAAACATAACTATTACACCATCTATAGCTCCACACCAAGCATCATCCTCCAAGCACCGGAACATCAGCAAAGAATTATTACAAAATGCTAGTAAAATGAGATGATTTACTCTTACCTGTGTCATGGAGAACAATATATTCAAAATAAACCATGTACCAAATAAGGGTTGACTAATAATACTTTGTAGTATTTCCTAAAATGACTTTCTGACTCACATCACTACGATAAAACCATTAGCACATTTATATAAAACAGTTTATTTAAAACATTAAATTGTTCAACAATTACCAATAAGCGAAATTCTCCCATAACAAGACCCAATTACTCAAACCATAAAACCCAAGGGAATTCCAGACAACCATTCCATAACCCATTTCACTATTTCACATTATCACAACAAATTCCATCTTGAAAACAAACGCATAACAAGGAAAATAAAATGGTGGAGCTTTCGTCCAACCCCTTCAATACATTTCTAACTAGTAGTGCTTTTAGACCACTATCAATAATGGTGATTCTCTTGACCACTATCCATCAACATTTAGAGTGATACTTCTCACCCATTTCTACACAACCTGAAAAAACAATGACACTTAATCAACCAACAAGAACAAAGCACCAAGGCCGCATAATAGGCACACAACCATTTCCAACACATGCCAATTCACTTCAACAATTCACTCATTTATTGAGAACACCATTTAACCATTATTCCTTGCCCAAAAACATTTCAATAAACAAAATATGTTTTGAAAACCATCTTTCACAAAACATTTTTCATAATCTGTCACTCACTATTTTAAAATCAATATTTTAAAATCACACAATAAAGCCCCTTTGTGAAATAATAGCCCAGTTTCCCCTAAATCCCTCAAATCATCACTAAATGGATTTTCAATAAGATTAACAAATCATTATCACAATTAAAAAAAGTAATTTTAACCAAAAAAAAATTCTAACCCAGTGTAGTCGGGAGAGAATAAACCTACCTTTTGGGTTCCGACGAATTCGACCGACACGCAAAAAGACCCTAATCTGGAAAATGCACCACCGAAACCACTCGAAATATCCTTACTTATCATAAAAAATCCTTAATATCAACATCCAAGGAAGACAATATCACAAGATCTTTAAGAAAAAGGTGTAGATCTAGAGAACAGAGAGATAGAAATGAGTATATATAGATAAAACCAAAGAGAAGCCTTGAGGAGAGACTTACCCGGAAGGAATCACATTAAAAACACCTTGAAACCCCTTATAAATGCTTCCAAAATTAGTGGGAGAGACACTCATGACCATGAGAACTGAATATTATGTGTGAGGATCTATAGGGAGGAAGTTTGGAGGGAAATATGTCATGCCTGAGTGAACTAGGATTTAAAACTCCCTTCTTTATAAGGCTGCACAGTTAGCCCAAACGGTTTGGAAAATTTTACACTAACTGTGTGCATGCCACATAATCAATAGAAGGTGTCCTGTGTGATTTTCACACATTGTTCAGAAGACTTTTCACATAATATGTGAAGCCCACTGTCTACACCAACATAGTTACCTTGAGAACTCATCGATTTTTCCCAAACAATGTCAAACTGTGTGACCATAGAAAAGTATCCAAACATATTCAAAATAATTCCAAACTTGCGCAACCTCTTCCCAACTCATCCAAAACACTTTAGATACATAAATAATCATAAAAGGCTATATACCTAAAACCGGGGGGCTACATTATTCCCACCATTTGAATTTATGTCCTCGGAATGTAGGGAACCATCTCATTATCAAAAGAGCTCGGGCCATTACTTGGACATATGTTTCTCATCCAACCAAGTCTCATCCTAAATCTGACCATGCTACCAAAATACCTGAAATAAACCGATGCTTTTACCATGAAATAATTTCTCTTGCCAATCTAGGATCTCCACTATCATATGCACCATGGAAGCTTCTGGTTCTTTCTCAACATGATCCCAACAAATCATATGGTCTCGATCCGTCTGATAAATTTTCAAATGGGACACATGAAGCACATTTTTCACTAAACAAAACCATGGTGTCCAAGAAAAATGATAATCCACCTCTTTAATCATCTCAAGTATCTCAAATGGCCCAATATAACACATAGATAACATACCAATATTCACAAACTAACAACATCCCAACCTAGGAGAGATTCTAAAAAACACATGATCACAAACCTCGAATGAAAACAGTCAATGAAGATGTCCCGCTAATGATTTCTGACAACTTTGAGCCGTCTCCATACACTGCCTTATCAACTTGATTTTTTATGTAGTCTATTGGACAAGGCTTAGTCCGATCATCAAAGTCTCTCCCATTTCCACCCAACATAGTGGAGAACAATATGGATGCCCATAAAATTCTTCAAACACAGCCATATGCATCAAATCCTGATACCTTTTATTTTTAAAGAACTCCACCAACTTTAAGTGCTCCTCCCATGAACCACAAAAATCCATAAAATATGACCTTAACATATACTCAATTGTTTGTATCGTCCTCTCATTTTGGCCATCCGTCTGCAGATTATATGCCATACTCATAGTCAACTGTGTCCCAAGGGCTTTCTATAAGGATTACAAAAAATGAGATGTGATCCTTAGATCTATATATGATACGATATAAATTGGAATGTCATTCCTTTTTACCACCTCCTAGATATATATTTTGGAAATATCCTCCACCATATGATATTCACAAATTGGGATGAAATGGGCCGACATTGTGTTTCGATCCACAACCACCCATATAGAATCTTGTTTCCTTAACGTTCTCGGGAGACCTGTCACAAAATCAATTGCTATTTTCTCCCATTTCCACACTGTGATATGTAAGGACTGCAATAGGCCTGCTGGTCATCAATGCTCTACCTTGACATGATGACAAGTGAAGAATCTCGAGACAAACCCATCCATATCCCTTTCATACCACCCCACCAAAATAGGGATTTCAACACATTGTACATTTTTTGAATTCCTGGATTGATAGACCTACTAGAATGATGATAATCCAAAAGCGGTTCCTCCTAACAAGACACTGGTACCACCCTCTAATTCAAAAAATATAAGACCAAATTTCCATTCAGTTCCCAGCCCTCAATGGTCTCCCCACCATTGGGTTTCAACCTCATTGCCACACATTTGGAATTAGATGCTTATTCATACTTAACCAAAGCAGGCAAGTCTGGAACCTATAAAATCGGAAAGAAGACCACTATTTCCCCCCAATCCTCAAATTCAAACCACTTGTCAGCTATATATGACATCAACTACCATTGATCTAATGTCTATTTCACTATCTTAGCATATGATTTCCTATATAAATAATCTTCCACTGAATCTCCCTTACTCAGTGTGTACATTAATTCAAAATCAATCCTTTTGAGATATTCCATCTATCTCCTTTGCCTCAAGATAAATTTACTTTGTGAGAAGATATTCTTTGGGCTCTTATGATCGGTAAACATAGTGAGTTTCTCACTGAAGAGATAATGATGTCACACCATTAATGCATGATCCACTACCTCCAACTCCAAATCATTTGTTGGTAGTTTTTATCATGAAACCTCAATTATTGTGAGCCATATACAATGACAAGATCCCCCTTCGAGATAACACACCCCATCCCTGATCCCTATGCGTCACAATACACCACGTACCCTTTCCCTAGTTGAGGAAAATCTAATATTACTGCTAATGTAAGGATAACCTTTAGATCATCAACGTATTTATGAAATTTATCATCCCATTAAAATGGGATATTATTCCTTTTCAAAGCATACATCAATGAAAAAAAATCATGAGAAATCATGAAAAAAACATCGATAATTCCCATCCAGACCAAGTAAGCTCTGTATCATAAAAAAATTCCTTGGAATATGCCATGAGATAATAACCAATATATTTTCCAAATCAACCAAAACACCTTTCTCAAAAATAACATGGCTAAGGAAACAAACCTCTTGTATCCAAAAGTCACACTTTGAAAATTTAGGATTCAATTGATGTTCCCTCAAGATACAAACACTATCTCCAAGTCCTTTTCATGCTCTACACTTTTCCTCAAATACACCATAATATCATCCACACATACCACCACAAAATAATCATGATATCTATGAAATATTTGATTCATCATTTCCATAAACACCAATAGTACATTAGATAGACCAAAAGGCATAACCGCATACTCGTAATGGACATATCTACTTCTGAAATCTATTTTCAGAATATCCTCCTTTATCACCTGCAATTAATGATACCTTAACCTTTAGAAAATCCTGGAGAAGAACAAAGAACCCCTCAACTGTTCAAACGAATCATCAATGTGAGGAAGTGGATATTTGTTATTTATTGTAATTTGATTAAGACTATTATAATCAACACAGAGCTTGAAGGTTCCATCCACATTTTTAAAAAACAAAACTGGCATTGCCCATGGAGACGTGCTAGGCTATATGAACTCTTTGTCTTCTAACTCTTCCAATTGCACCTTTAATTTTATCAATTCTGTTATTTCCATTCGATAAGACAGATGTGATATAGGACTGGTCCCTTGAATGTGACCAATCATAAACTCCACATCTCTCAAAGGTGGAATCCCTTATAATTCATCTAAAAATACATCAATAAAATGATCTAAAACCACTTAAAAAAGATATACTCAAAACCATCCAGTGATTCAAAGGAAAAATCCTCTAACTAATGTGATATATTTCCAACAACCAGTGACAAAAAATATGGTGCACACATATTTCCATTATTCTCCCCTCTAAAGATATGTTCAACTTCATCATATGTCGTAAAACTCATTGTTCACGCATAGAAATCGATTTAGGACTACAAAATCACCAACCAATTCATTACCATCATTATTTCATAACCATCCATCTCAAGCACTAATAAGTCCCACATAAATTCATTATAGTCCACAACTAAAAAACTTTCTCGACAGGGGAAGGCTCGGCACTCTCTTTGACCCAGAGGAGTTTGAAGCTTCAATGTAGAAGGAATCATTTCAACTATAAGGTACAAAAAATTAATGATGCGAAAAGAAATAAAATAATGAAAAGAACCCATATCAAGCAAATAAAACATCAATGTGAAGATTTCAAAATAATTTTACCCTTTCAATGTGGATGGTCGTGAAAGATCATCCATCACAACCAGCTCAGCTCCAAACAACTTCTTATATTCCATACTCTCCTCTTTATTACCATGTTGAGGAGTCGTGGTGTTCCTCGAATGACTATGAATAACATTGCTCTACTACCTATGGGTATGTTGTTTCCCCCATCCTATCGAGGAATAAAACCCTTGCGACCCATGCGGAGTGTGATGGACAACCAACCTCATAGGATTCTAACAATAATGCTACGGATTCCCCATCTAGTTACAATTATGACATTATCGAGGTTGTTTCATACAATCCTTCTTGATGCAGCTTGTAGAACCACATTGAAAACATCCATGCTTACTTTGAGGCTTTCGAAGAAAATTTACCAATCCTACCATCATATTCTGAGCCATACTCCCACCCTGTAAATAAGTGTCCATCTTCTACTTGCACCCCGCATTCGAGTTCCCACTATTTCTCATGGCTACCAACATACTTCCCCCACATTTGGCCCCCAAAAGGAATCTATTAGTCACTCTATATATAATCATAATTTCTGTGTAATCACTTATACATAACACTACAATCTTGGAATGAATTTCCTAGTTCAACCCAACTTAAAAAATTATCGGCTTCAATGATGTACTACCCACCATCTCGGGTGAAAACCACACTAAGTTTATAAACCTAAAAAAATATTCTATTACATATATTTTCCATGTATTTAAACGTAATAAATTCTTTGTACGTTGAAGTCGAAACATATGAGGGTAGAATTGCTTATTAAACAATTCCTTAAAACCCTCCTAGGTCACACATTGGTATGTCCCAGCTTGGACTGTTAGATCCCACCATTGAAGGGAGATATCTTCCAACATATTCATGGACAGTATAACATTCATATCTTCAAGTGTTACCAAAAAGATAAATATCATATTCATTCTGTTCATCCATGCTTCAGCCCTTTTAGGATCTGAATCACCTCTAAACATGGGTAGATTTTTCCTTTGAAACTAAACTGCATGATCCACATGTTTTGGTTCATCCACTTTATTCCCACATTCCACATCATGGAAATCTTACTCTATAGTCTGAACTAACTGTCAATTCACCTAAGGCTTAGGTGTAACCACAATTTTAGCAGCTTCTTCTGGTTGGTCTCTACGACCCCTACCCGGTTTCATTTCTATGAACACCAAAACAACCATAAGTCCAACTCCTTTAATAGTAAAGGATATATAATTCGAAAATTCAATTACATAAAAACTATCAAAAATAGGCTTTCCACATGTTTATATTTAACATATTGTAGTATTTTGAAAAATCCACCATGTTTTTAAAATCAACCAATTTTAAAATACAACTAGTTTTCTTGTTTCAAACCCTTCCGTTTTGAAACCCAATTCAGATATTCAAAAATCCACACTTTCATACCACACCATAAAAAAATTTACCCCAATGAAATATGAATCCTTGTGGGAATTCATTTCTACCTTTCATGTCATTCCCATCTCATTGGTGACACCCATGATAATGAGATTT
Source organism: Viscum album (assembly GCA_963277665.1). Taxonomy (NCBI): domain Eukaryota; kingdom Viridiplantae; phylum Streptophyta; class Magnoliopsida; order Santalales; family Viscaceae; genus Viscum; species Viscum album. The sequence continues at coordinate 1,539,018,821 of OY728161.1, read as the reverse complement.
TTAATTCCTATAAGTGTCTCTAAACAATTATGTACCCAACTCCCTGGAAACTTGATGTTCAACATAAAGTGGTTAGCTACATCCTTTCTTTTCATACATTTCAAATTCGAAAAAATCTAATCCCTACTACCGTCCCGACTAAAGGAATAGACCAAGAACAAATGTCAACACCAAGACCAACAATTAATGCCAAAGGAACAAAAAATTGTTCTCACTTGAAATCCAAGGACTGAATGAACTGATATGACATGTAATATCCTGCCCCATATCATTGTTTTGAGAGAGATGAGGAATGAATCTAGGCCTTAAGTGACATTTCCAAGGTGCAAAATGCTAAAAATAAATGCAAAGGGCATCAAAAATAAGTTGGGGGATGATTTTCCCTTTAGATTAAACCACCATCCAAACAATCCCTTATTAACAAACAACATGATGTATATCAACAAAACAACAAAACCTATACATTACCAAAAGACAGAAAACTAATCCATAACAATCTCACATACCAAATACAATAAATCTAAAATCAGAGTACCCTGCAGAAGACTACAAAAATACTCAAATAGAACAAGGATACCATCTATATCTCCACATTAATCTCTATGCTCCACGAACCACAACATCCCCAAATCATCATGTCAAACCTTTAGAAAAATGAGATACTTTACTCTTACCTGTGTCCCAGAATAGAATATATGCAAACACACCCATGTTCCAAAGTAGGGGAGAGTAATAATACAAGTTTTATTTCCCCAAAGGACTTCCCTACACATTCAACTAGGATAAAAACATTAGCACATTTATATAAATAGTTTATATAAAACATTGAATAGTTTAACAATTACCAATAAGCCATGCACACACTTACCAAGACACCTTAACTCAAACCATGAAACCCAATGGAAATATAGACAACCATGTCATATTCCATTTCACCATATCACATTAGAACAACAAATTCTATCTGGAAAAGAAACACTCAACAAGGCAACCAAAACGGTGGAGCTTCTATCCAACCCATTCACTACATTTCCGACTGGGGTGCTTCTTGAACACTATCCATAACGATTGTTCTTCTAACCCCTATCCATCACTATTAATAGTGAGCCTTATCAACCACATCCACACAACCTACACAATCAATGACACTTAATCAACCGACAAGAACAAAGTACTAAGGCTACACAATAGGTACACAACCATTTCTAACACATGCCAATTCACATCAATAAATCACCCATTTATTAAAAACACCATTTAACCAACTTTCCATGCCCAACCAAATTTCAATAAAAACATATTTATTGAAAAACTTATTTCAAAAAACATTTTTCATAATTACCCACTCTTGATTTCAAAATAAAAATTTTAAAATAACACACCAAATCCCCCTTTTGCAACAATAACTCATTTCCCCGTAATTCCAAAAATTCATCACCAAATTGATTTCCAAAAAGATTCTCACGTGATTATCATGATAAATTTCAACCAAAAATAATTATTTATAACCCAAACCAAGAGTTCAAACCATGTGGAGTTGAGAGGGAATCCACCTACATTTAGGGTTCCGGTGAATTCTTCCCACACACAACAGCAAACCAATCTAGAAAATGCACCACCAAAACCACTCTAGATCTCTTTCCCTATTCACCAAAAGCCTTAATATCAACAACATTGAAAATATCCCCTAATTGTACATGAAATGGATGTAGATCTCGAAAACTGATATTGATGGAAGAGTAGATCTAGATAAAACCAAAGAGAAACCAAGAGGAGAGACTTACCCGGGTGGAACCACCTTCAAACCACCGTGAAACCCCTTAGAATTGTTTCCAAATTTTATGGTAGAACCCCTAAAACCATTGAAAACCACATATAACGAGTGAGTATCGAGTGTGGGGATGTTTGGAGTGAAATAGGTCAAGACTGAGTGAACCTAGATTTATAAATCCCTTCCTTAAGTGGCCACTCAGTTAGCCCGCACGGTTTGGAAAACAGTGCGCTAACTGTGCGCATGCCATTACCTCAAGAGAAGGGGTCATGAATGGTTGTCTTTCATGGTTTTTCAAACCGTACACCGACCATGCGTAGACCATTCAAGGCCCACTGTCTCCCCCTACATGGTTACCTTGATAACACGCATGGTTTTCCCTAACTATTCTCAAACCGTTCAACCTTAGAAAAAATCTATACTTATTAAAAACAATTCCAAACTCTCCCAACATCTTCCCAACTCATACTAAGAACATTATTCACATAAAAAGAAATAATCAAAGGCTACATACCTCAAACTAGGGGTGCTATAGTTTACCTCTATCTACCATGCATGATACTCATGCATAAGCTCTCCCCACATGAAAAAGGAAAAAAAATACAACCACAAACATGAATAATATAAATCCCATCCAAAATCATATGGGGAGGTCTCTCCCCATCATTAAAATTATCTCTCAATGACATAAAATATAAATACTCATATTGTCTCACATTAACTCAATTCATAATAGAGGGCCCAGTTTATATTGTCATGGGTGTCATCCACTATCCTTTACTCAAAAATAGACACCCCAAATACCTCATTATGTGTCTTTTGGATCAAAAAATCTATAGTAATGTTTAAATTCCTTAAAATATGTGCTATCTAAATTAAAAATTCATCATGAAAATAAACCATATCCAATGTTGAAGATTCAAATTACATTGGGAATATTGCCACTTATGCCTCTTATGGGTTGTATAAGAATAGAAATTCTCACCCAAAATATAATTACACCTACATTTCAAGGAATAAACCATTTCATCCAAATTGAGGTTATTTGTAATATATTTCCTTTCATATGGATTGAACTTCAATGATCCATATGATATTACTCAGTCTCCCTATATTAAAACATACACAAGTTCAATCTCATAACTCTTTGGATATCAAAAGAATTATTGGATATTCCCAAGATACAACTACTTGGACCTTATCTAAGTATACTGAATGACATTTATCAAAGATGACATGACCTATGAAATGTACCTCATTGATCTAAAATTGACACTTAGGTAGAAATTCGTATAGCCTATTCTATCTTAGTATACTCGGGAAGATTTCAATATTGGTAACATGATCAACACTAGATTGGGATTACTCCAAGATGTCATTTACAAACACAAATATAAAATAATCTATGTGTAAGTGAATGATTCAGTTTATAAAAGTCATAAAAATTATAGGAGTGTTTTTTAACATGAATGGAATCATAAAAAACACACAAAACCCATGTCTACTTATAAAATCATTATGTTGTATATCAAATGTTCTTACCCATATCTAATTTTACAGTAACCTAAAATTAATCTAAGAGAACAAAATGGAATTGTTCAACTAGTTAAAGATAACATTGATAAGAAGAAGTGGATTTCCATATGTAATCACCAAATATTTCAAATTTCTGTAATCTAAATTGTAGGATATCATCAATTATCCTTTTTTAAAAACAATATGGGAGAACCCCAAGGTTAAAAACATGGATGGATGATTAATTTATTATCTAATTACTCAATCTAATATTTAAGCTATTTATTTTATTGTAGTTTAATTCTATATGGTGGAATAGAAACTTGCTCCACTCCATGAATCAGCTCGATCTGGAGCTCAATCTCCCTCTCAGGTGGAAATCCCAAAGACTCAATGAGAAACACGTCCTAAAACTAATAAACTGTAGGAGGGAAGAATATATTCTATACTCCCCCATTTTAAAGCATAGGTCTTGAGACATGTGTGGTGAGGTGACATATATTCTACTTAGTTCGACCATCATGGTATACCAAGATATTTCATTCCCAATGATGGTCGTAATTGTCAACCTCATGTGAAGTCATGCTCACTCGACTTTAGAAAAATTATATCTAATACAATCATGTAACTAACCAACCCATACAAAGTATCTGGTTAAAAATTGTCATTTTAGGAATGTAAAAATCCCAAAGGAGTTGATACCAACAAACCATGATGGGACAGTCCTTAAATTGAATGATATCCTTGAATCACCTCTCTACAACACGTCAATCGACATTACACCCAACACAAACCCCATTGACAAAACCAAACTATTCACAGACCCAATATATTTAAAATAATGAGAATCCCTAGTGTCAAATAAATTTCTATCATGTGTATAAGTTACATGATTGTTACCTCGAATAGTCTATGCTCCACCCTCCTTTCGCACCTGAGCAAGTTTAATAACATGGATCATTCTTGTTCCCTTCCCCAGGATCCTGTATGAGTCCCATTTTTGGACATTCTATACTAAAATATTCACTATTTCTTTGGGAAACCATATATTTTAACTTGACTAGTATGACTAGTGGAACTCCAACTACATGACTGATACAGGGTAGATGATCACATATTGCTGGTATATACTTATCAAAGTCCTCCATCACTACTTATCTATTGAATGATATTATAGAACCTATATACCTGAATCATCCATCCACATTCTATTTTACTGACTGGTGGTCAGTAAAATTGACCAGATATGTTTCCCAGCCTACCGCACATATTGAAGATGAATTTACTACATCCCTGAGAGGAAGGTCATATACTCTAGCAACTCTATCCCCCAATTCCCTAGTGGAGATTCTCATAAAATTAATTGATATTAAAATAATATTCACTAACATATAAACCGAAAGGAATGGTCTGCATGCCACATTAATCCTTATTCAGGTTCACGATAGATATTAGATCCCAATCCTCTATCATATAAAACCTACATAAAATGAATATATTTAAACAAAAAATGATATGGGATCTAAGTACATATGGAAAAACATATTTTTGGGGTTGACTCATCTCCAGTCAATGTCAGGCCCAAACACTTTCATTCTATGAAGTGGCCAGCATAATATATCTCCATCATACCTCTTGGTGTCAAGCTTGTGAATTTCACAACATTCCATTTCCTACTACTCATTTTAATCGTTAATATCCCACTTGTACTTCATATCCCTCATAAAATGTAATATACTAAGATGAATCTATTCCCAAGAGGATTATTTATGTGATATCATATCATCTGGATGGTCCCAACCCAGAACTAAACAGCCTCGTGACCACCCTCTCTAGTAGACATTAGAGGATTCTACTGAAGAAATTATATCATCAGGTCAAACATTATCGACACAACCCACCAAGGGTCTCTCTCCCTAAGTTGTATAAAATTAGTAGTGTTTTAATGGATTTTTCCTTCCCCCATAGCACCCAAAACCATTGGGGGTTCATTAATCACTAATTGAATAGAATACTCATCGATGAACAATTTTTATCCTAATTAGAAGACATTGACATTTTGGAATATCTCTACATTTCCCAACACACATCCAAAAATACATATAATATGGGGTTCAAAATTTAAACAAAATAATCATCATAAATGGTCTTAAAAAACCCTATTTGTGAAGAATCAACAGAATTAAAATCACATCCCATCAGTACCCTCAACAATTAATATCATGGTCCATAGTTAACCCATGGTAATGCTGACTTGCAAAACCATGACCGCCTCATCTGATACCTTTTAAACCATTACCATTTGAAAAAATATAAATCCTTCCCGTTTCGAAACCATATTTACCATTTCAATTGACCAATGTTCAACTTTTGTAGTTTTAAAATCCATATTAAGAACCTTTTTCATAAAACTATAAGAAAACTAGAAATGAATTTTCATTTTCCCAAAACATTCAATGACATGATTTTAATAAGTGCATAACATGATGTGTGTTTCACATAAATCATGAGTTCCTAAAATTATGAATGCATTTATTAATCTTTTTACATGTCATTCCTTGAATTAACTATCAAGAAATAATAAAATCATGCAAAAAGTGAATCATCCAATGTGAAATATCATCCAACTGTAACAACAAACATAAAAAATAAACCCTAGGTAATTGGGCTTTCCCACGCTTATGGGTTAGATCCTACCATGAATGGGCTCTTTTATAATTCCCAAAACATATAATTCTCTTATATACCATTCCCAAATATTAAAAAAATATAAAATAAAATACAATGATACTACCTTATACTGCCTCTTCCAAAGTTCCAATATCACTAGTGCACTGATTTGGTTCATCAAATGACCTCAGGCTTGGCACCCCATACGCCATAGGCTTCTGAATAGTAGTGAGGGTCTAATGGGGTATATATGGATTATATAACCTTTTCACTAGAGTGAAACAATAATGTAAAATAAGATAAATATAAATCATGTAATAATTCTTAACAACAATGCATCATATAATCAATTCCCCAAAACAGGTATAATCATTTAATCATATGAACAAACATGCCACTCCATTCTAGTGTAAAGTGACTTAAGAAACCCAAAATATAGATGTAATATAGTCCCCAAAATTGGGCCCTAACATCATGTCAGGTTCCCTCAACGATACTACATATCAAATCACATATAATCTATCTAACATAGTTTATTTTTTCTTATCCTGAATAAAAACCATTAAGTCTTATCGGTTAAAAAATGGTGCCCTAATAAGGGTGTGATTAAAACTCAGTAAGTCACCACTAATAGTCTCTAAAAAAATATCCCATCACAAATAGAGTGTGATGAAGTATAGTGTATAATAAAAATAGACGATAAACCATGTTACATTGTTTAAGAGAATTTAAATTAATCAATTTAATTATCAATTGCAAGTGTTTCCAATTTCCATCAAACATATTTCATCCCATGCTAGTCATGTAATCCACATTTCATGGGGTCTTAGGTATACATACAATGAGAAATATTCCAATTATCCACATGGATTGTGGACTCATTGTTTCACCATCCAAACCATGATTTGAAATTCCTTTCCCAAACCCTCAGAGTTAGGAGCATCAATCCATCATACATAAACATACTATGCAAAGGGGAACATAGAGCATCAATAGGGCCTAACCATGGAAGTGGAGAATCAGTCCAACATCCCATAGAAATTTTTTTAGACTTTCAATGGCCAAAATTTGTGATCTTTTATTACACAATAACAACAGTTGTGCACCTTTTTATTTTGTCAAAATTCCATGGTTAAATAAATTAATTGTGTTATAAACTCATCTAACAATAGAAAAACTCCAATTAAGAACATTACAACCATTTATCACCCATTTTAAAAAATGTTACCACATGGATAATCCAATTTTTCTATTAATCACAATTACCCATTTATACAAAATAAATCATTTAACTCTTTCATGATAATAGTTGAACCCATTTTTCTCTGGTTAACATTATAAACATAATTATAATTGGATTAATCTCATAAAAACTTATAATTACCAATATGAAACACAATTCAATGATCATGGGGGTGGAGCACCCAGTGGGGGGCCTTAGGCCTGGGTTACTAATCCTTAAAATATCCAATTGGGATCATAAGGGGTCCAACTCATCATTTCAATATCCAATTTGTAATTTCCATCAAATATATTAAAATTTACAGTATAAATCATATCCAAACACACATTAATAATCCTCAAGACTATTAGATATAACACATCCCATAAACCACCTACCTAATGTTTGTAGAAAAACACTCTCTTAAACTCATCCTTTGAATGATCTTTGAAAATTATTCAAATCCAAAACATAGAAACATATGGAAAACAAGGGTTCAAAGGCATAAGATGAAAATGAAACAACACACCACGGTTCTTCCATAAAATAGAAGAAATAGGTGTGATAGACTCACCCAGAGCTTTGATTCACACTAAAAATCATTTAAAACAACTCTAAATCTACGGTGAAATCATTGGAAGAGGGGATGGATATGGGTTCTTCACTCAGGATGTTGGATGTGAAAGAGGGATAAAATCAAGTAAGGAACCCCAAATCCGAAGGGGTAAAAATGGTAAATTCCCATCCCTTAATGAGATGCACAATGGTTCAAACTATGAAACAACCATGTAGATCCTTATATCTAAAAGGGGGCATGGGTCGTACGGTTTTTTGCAGTGCCCTCACTATTTGAAAAATCATTTTAGGCTATATGATAGCCATTATCAATTTCCAAATTGTTTATTAGTCCCCCATTATTTTTTTTTCAAACATAATCCACCCCTACATGTCACACATTTATGGAACACATTTATTTCTAGTAATACTCCAAAAGTTCCCCACACACATAATGGGCCCTTTCCCTCTTTGTTATGTACCAAAATCCAAGAACACTTCCATGTCCCATCATACTCTTAGTAAACAATTAATTAACTATTGAAATGGTATTTAAATCAAAATTTATATAATTGTGTAACTCCTTGATGGGTGGGTATCTTATATTATTTTCTAGTGAAAATCGATTTTTTTATCAAGGTCAAGAGGATATGAGATCATCTCAACCCTTTAGGGGACTTATTTACTAGTTTTGGAAATTATTATAGAAACAGAACATATTAGTGAAATAAATCTGAACAAAAATAATGGTTAAAATGTTTTTGGGAGCGATTGATCATTACCATGGTTCGATACGAACATAATTATGTATAAAATGTTATATATCATTATCATAGAAATTGGTTACACTGTCGTTTAAAGTCATATAGTTGGGAACTATTTACTTTATCACTAACCCTATTGGTGGTTGGTGTTGGGAAGTTGAGATTGTTCCCATGATAGGGGATTCGTATGTGTAGCATTTAATGGAATTAAAACTCATATACATTGGTATCTTTTAATTATAAACATAATACATTTTATGATAAACTGATTAGGACTATTGTGGTTCCTTTTGAGGTCCTGATCCATGACCAATGACACACCTTTCTAATATCTTGAAACATGGACCAATAATAATTTTCAATGCCCTACAATAATGGCCATGATTTTTTTACTTTATGATCATATGATTTGGACCCCAGTGTATTATTTTAAATGGTGATATGATTGGAAAATATTATGAGTAGTTTAAGATAGCACATAATGCAAAACAAGCTGAAAGAAACTTAGAAATGGTTTATATGGGACATATGTATGAGTGAAATTTCCATTCCATCCTATATATTAGTAACTAAATATAATAGGGTATAGTTGGGGGATTAAAAAAATTTATATACCCATAATGATACATATCATTGATGGGTATTAGGGATGTGATCATAAATGACAACATTGTTTTGTATTATAGTAGTTAGTAAGCATCTGGTATGATTACCTGATAAAATAGGCTCTTTAGGTTCTTAACCACAGAGGAAAGAGGTCGAATGTGTTATTTGAATTAAACCTTGGTAAGAGACCATGGCTAAAAAAGAAGTGTAAATGGGACCTGTGTATTAATAATAGGGATACTTCACAAAGTGACCCATCGTAGTGCCAATATTTTATAATGATAGATCACTGGAAAGATGCCACAATTTACTTTAGATATCCTCAATTTCTCATAATATTGTTGTTCTATGTTAATTTGTATGATTTTTTGATGTTCACTACGGGAAAAACCATTTTTTGTGACGGGAATAAATCTCGTCGCAAAAAGTCCGTCGAAGAGGTTATTTAAGAGTGTTTTGTCATCCCGTCGCAAATAATCAATTATTTGTGATGGTAATAGACACCTCGTTTCCAAAACATTCACTCGTTTTGGCGCGGTTTGCGCGCCAAACCGTGCGAAAGGGTATTCACGATGGGTTGGCATCGTCCGTTGCGAATGCCGGGAGGCGGTAAACACTAGTTAAGACGGGATATCCCCCGTCAGAACTAGTTCGACCCCTGAAGTTTATTTGTGATGGGACTCGTCGCAAATAACTGGGTACGGTAAAAACCTATTTGCGACAGGATGTTGTCTCGTGGAAAATAGTGTGTCAGCATGTTACATTTTGTAATGAGCCCTGTCGCAAATAAGCTTTTAACCACCGACCGTAATTAATGTGGCTGAATGTTTTTGCGACGAGACCCATCGCAAAAAGTACTATTAACGACGGGATTCCCGTCACAAATAGTCACGTCGCAGCTAATCTCTCTTATATATACCCCTTCGGGTTTTTCTTCCCTCCGGATTTTTTTCTTCCTCTGCTTCTATAAACTGTAATTTTAGAGTGAAAATGTTTCAGAGTTAATTTTTTTACAAAGAAGTTGTGAAGCCACAAACAATTATAAGAGATCAAGTTTAAAAGTATGTATGTTTAATTTAATTTATTGTTTATTTATTTTCTTTATATTAACTTTAATTATTGTTTATTGGTTTTAATTAAATTCGATTTAAATTGTTTTGTCATCTGTATTGATTTGTAATAATTAAATTTAATTATTAGTACTAATTCATAGTACTTAGTAATAATTAATAATTATTAACAACAATTAGTAATGTATATAAAAAATTAGCGATAATTAGTAATTAGTAGTTGTATTTTGCAGTAATAAATAGTAATTAACTGTAATTAGAAATAATTAGAAATAAATAGTAATAATTAAAAAATAGTAATAAATATTAATAATTAGAAATAAATAGTATTAATTAGCAATAAATTGTAATAAATACTAATAAATAATAATATATAGAAAGAAATATTAATAAATAATAATAAATAGTAATAAATATTAATAATTAGTAATAAATACTACTAAATACTAATAATTAGTAATAAATACTAAAAAATAGTAATAAACACTAATAAATTGTAATAAACGCTAATTTATATTAATAAATACTAATAAACAGTAACATTTTGTAATAATTACTAATAAAGAGTAATAAATAATAATAAAAACTAATAAATAGTAATAAAAAGTAATAAATAGTAATAAATAGTAATAAATAGAAATCAATCGTAATAAATAGATATAAATACTAATAAATATTAATAAATACTAATAGAGAGTAATAAATAGTAATATATAGTAATAAATAGTAATAAATAGTAATAAATAATAATTAATTGTATTAAATTGTAATAAATAGTAATAATTAGTAATAAAGAGTAACAAAGTGTAATAAATAGTAAAAATTAGTAATTAATAGTAATAAAAAGAAATAATTAGTAATAATTAGAAATAATTAGTAATAATTAGAAATAAATATTAATATGTATTACGAAATAATATCAAATATTTAAAATTACTAATAATTAGTGATAAATAATAATATTTTGTAATAATTTGTAATAATTAGTAATAATTAGTAACAATTAGTAATAAATAGTTATAAATAGAAATAATGAGTAATAATTAGTAATAATTAGTAATAAATAGTAATAAATAGTAATAAATAGTAATAAATAGTAATAAATAGTAATAATTTGTAATAAATAGTAATAAATAGAAATAAATAGTAATAATTAGTAATAATTAGTACTAAATAGTAATAAATATTAAAAAATAGTAATGAATAGTAACAAATAGTAAAAATAGTAAAACATAGTAAAAAATAGTAATAATTAGTAATAATTAGTAATAAATAGTAATAATAATTAAAAGATAGTAAAAATATAAATAAATAGAAATAAATAGTTATAATTTGTAAAAATTAGTAATAAAAAGAAATAATTAGTAATACTTAGTAATAATTTGTAATAATTAATAATAAATACTAATAATTAGTAATAAATACTAATAAAAACTAATAAATACTAATAATTTGTAATAAATATAAATAAATATTTATAAATACTAATAAATTGTAATAAATTGTAATAAATTGTAATAAATTGTAATAAATTGTAATAAACACTAAAAGATACTAATAATTAGTGATTATTAGTAATAAATATAAATAAATAGTAATAAATACTAATAAATAGTAATAATAAGTAATAATTATTAATAATTATAAATAGTTAGTAATAATTAGTAATAATTAGTTATAATTAGTAATAATTAGTAATAATTAGTAATAATTAGTAATTAATACTAATAATAATAATAAATTTGTAAAAATACTAATAAATAGTAATAATAAGTAATAATTCGTAATAAAATAGTAATAACTAGTAATAATTAGTATGTATTATGTAATAATTAATAATAATTAGTAATAATTAATAATAAATATAAATAATTTTAATAAATACTAATAAATAGAAATAAATAAGAAATAAATACTAATAAACAGTAATATTTATTAATAATTAGTAATAATTAGTAATAATTAGTAATAAATTGTAATAAATAGTAAAAAATAGTATAAATTTAAATAATCAGTAAGAAATAGTAATAAATTGTAATAAATAATAATTATTTGTAATTATTAGTAATAATTATAAATAATTACCAATAATAAAAAATAATTAGAAATAATTTGAAATATTTAGAAATAATTAACAATAATTAGCAATAAAATCAATTGTAATAAATAGTAATAAATTTTAATAAATTTTAATAAATTGTAATAACTTGGCACAATTTTCACTGGATTGACGACACCACTTTTTCTCGATGACACTTCTCCTTTCAACTTTCACTGACTCAAAATATTATGAAAATTATTCTTCTACGTATTCATATCCAATCTCGTGTGAACGAGTTTGAATATGCTTTCGTAATACCACAATTTTCAAAATGTTTTCAGGCGGTGAATGTTTCGGGAAGAAGATTCATTGATGAAAAGGGGCTCTTTTCCCCTATAGCTCATTTAGTTATATATTTTTCACATTGAAATCACAAAGAAGAATCTACTCAGTTGTACGCTTATGCATTCTTGTATGCATGAGAATGTATAATCGTACCTCTAATAGATTCTTCATTTAGATTTCAGTGTGAGAAAGCTATGATGTCAGCATCCATTTCGATAAATGCTTGTGGAGAGGCATCATCTTCTGGATCACAGTATCTGGAGCAGTTGTGAGCTCAAAATGAGCTTATAGAGAGTTTGGAGAAGCAGCAAGAAGAGGTGTGTCAACAGTAACAACACGAAGAGGACATGCGTCAATGGGATAAACAACAACAGCATCAGCATGAGGAGGACATGCATTGATGGCTGCAGCATCAACAGCAGCATGAGGAGAACATGCGTCGATGACTGCAACAACAACCCAATCAGAGAGAGTACATATGCCATCTGACTCGTAGTTTATGGATGGAGTTTTCTACACCATCTCCTCCAACTCCTCCAACGACTCTAGAAGACTATCGCCCTTAGTGGTTATTTTGTTCTGTTAAAAACATTTGAATTGAATAGCTGTTGTAATATGAACTATTAATAGTTTTGGTATTTTATTATGGTGCGAATATTGAATATTTTTTTTATTTTTAATATTTTAATATAATAATATTTATTATAATTATTATATTTTTTGATTTTGGTTTATTTTAATAATAATAATAATAATAATATTTTATGAATTTTTTATATTTTTTTCTGAATATTGATATTTTTAATATTTTTTTTAATATTTTAATAATATTAATATTATTTTTTTCATTAATCATAATTTTATTATTTATTTTATTTTATTAAGTATTTACAAAAATTGAGAATTTTAATATAATTTTTTTATTATTTTTTTAATATTAATATAATTTTTCTTTATTTTATTAAGTATTTGCGATAGTGCCTTTTGTGATGGAGGGCCCACCATAAACACATTATATATATATATATATATTAATTGTTTTTTCAACGGGTTGCTTTACCATCGTAATAAGTTTGTTGCGATGGGCCAATAAAAAAAAATTATAACATATAAGCTATTTGCAAAGGGCCCTTCGTGAAAGGTTCTTGTATATATAATGTATTTAATTGGACATCTATTTACAATGGGTCTGCTTCCCATCGAATGTACTATTTTTTACAATTGGACCATCACAAAAAATAGTAGTTGTGATGATGTTTTTTTGAAATGGGCTATTAGTGACCTGCACCCATCACAAAAGGGATTTTGCGATGCGATCCCATCGTAAAATGGGTTTTGCAATGGGATCACGTCGCAAATAGCCCGTCATAAATATCAGAATTTTGAACAGTGGTCATATAGTTTCATGGATATGAATCCTGTTATATTAACATGATAGTACCTCTATGAATTATCTAAACTAGTACCATTTGTGATGGATCTCACATTGGTGGAATCACAAATATTTTAAATATTTAAGGGCTTCACCAACTTAAATTCATGTTACCTAGGAAATTTATTAGAGGATTCAATAGATGAAGTGATTCATAAAGGGATATTTTTATAATTATTGGGAATCTTCATGAACTTATTTTAAGGAAAAAATGCTTCATCTTCTAGAAATCTTGTTTCACGGGAATTTATATTCTAGCCTCATAAATGTTTCCCTTAAATTGGTGGAAATTTCATTAAAAATTATGTTTTATGGTCAAATAGTGATTTTTCATTATAGAAAAAATGAAACAATTATAAGAAACTTGAAATATAACATGAGAAGGATATAATTTTATGTGTAAAAGAATATTTTAATGTCCTGCTTCATAATGAGATTGTGAATATCTAGGTAAATTTGATTTTTGATCCTATTATAAGGGATTCAAGATGAATTGGGACTCATAATATGATTCTATGGATTATTACACATTATCAATTCTATTGTATAAAAATTTAATTCATATGAGTTGATGATAATTTAGATGTTTCATTAATTGGAAAGTGTTCTATTTATGATCATATGAGATCTATCGTTTTATGAATTTTGATTTTTTTTTAATTTAATTATGATGTCTTTGGAATATAATTGAGTCAACTAAATTTTATTGAGTTGAATTAAAATTGATGAGGATATTTTGAAATGAGTTATGATGTCTATAAATAAAATTTGGAGGTTTTGTAGTTTAATATTGAAGAGATAATAATTAAAATAATGAAAAAGGGATATATATATATATATATATATGATAGTAATCTAGATTATTAAAGATATTTGTAAGAGTCACTTTTTAGAATACATAAGGTATAATCAAGTTCTTCGAGAGGATATTTAATGGTAGTTATATGAATTATTGAGAGAGTATAGAAGTGATTAATTTTGACCAATTATGGTAGGGTTCACTAGTACGTAAGTTAAGATGTAAAAATCACTACATGATGGTTTCCCAATGGAAATGGAAACAAATATATTTTATATCAACTATACGTATTTACATTTTAAAAAATTCAAATGTAAGCCTAAAATAAAAATTGGTTAATATAATACAAAATAGTTTATGAATTAGTAAAATAATTAATTCATATGTGTTTTCATGGGACACATAATGGTTACACTAATACATGAGGGTCAAAAAATAATAAAAACATAATATTAAAGGATTTCTATTTGGTACAGAATGGTTAATCTCATATATATGTAAAAAATGGTAAATTACCTAATATATAAGGTTTACTATGTGATATGTAAGGATTATTCAAATTCTTAAGGATCTTGAATGGTGGTAATGTCCTTCATATGAATGTTCAACATTACTAATACATAAGTGTTATTTTATTTTTTAAAAAACCTTATACATAAATATTACTATGGTATGTTATGAAGTTACATAATAGTTACTCAATAAGTAAGGGTTCTAGAACATACAAGAAAAATTGTGGGGTAGGTTGTTGGTCAAATAAAAAGTCCCATTATTCAGTTTTTTAACATGGAATAGAATCTCTTTCAGTATTTTAAAATTATACTTTCCTTTTATATTTATTTATTTAAGGGAGACACAAATTGTGGGATGTTAACCATATCATCCCCCATAGTTATCACCTTCAACCTATTGGATCTATGGTGATTTGTGGTGGATTCCATCATTATTTGAGGTATAATTTATTCCTTCATCCACAGTTATGTCTCCTTATCATTTTTGGAATATTTTAAGTTATATTGGTTAGGTTTCGATGCCTATTTCACAACTCCATAGTGTAATAAGGCTAAATAAGATAGGGAATTCAAATTTATTGGCTATAAGGGATCCCATGAGGATGAGCTATCTAGATTTTGGAAATTTTCATTAAGGTAAGTTTCACCCCAAAAATATTTTAGGGGTTTTTTAAATTGAAATTTTGGTTATTGATGGGATGATATTATGTTTTGGGACTTAGTTATTCACGAACATGTAGGGGAGTTAAGTGAGATCCAAACCCACGTAATTCTATATTTTAGTGTTGTTACATATAGTAATGATATATTTCTTTATAGGTACTAACAAATTAAATACTGATAAATTGTGTAAATTAATTTTTAATCCAATTTTAGTGATTAATGTTTTAATTTATAAAGGTTTGGAATCATGTTTATGGATAATGGTTTGGTGATCTTGTTCAACATTGGTGGTTGAACTTTTCTTAAAAGAAACAAATAATATATATATATGTTATCCCAAAAATATTATTGTGGTTTTTATATTTTTATTTTTATCATGTAATATAATACAATAGATCTTGTGGTTGATCAAACTTCATTTAGTAATGAACATTTTCTATAAAAAATCCATGATAATAAAATATGTTTTTCGGACCATTATAGACACTATAACATTATTTTTTTATTCCTCGCTCACCAATGGTACTTGGATTGAGCTAAAATATGTTCATTGTTACATATGAACCCTAGAGGTTTATAAAAATATTGAATTAACCTTGTGGACCTTATTATCTTTACCTTTTTTCACCTCATTTTAGTCGTCTGTAGTGGATAGGGAATGGTAGACTTAGGTGTATAAATGTAGAGGATTTATTTGTAGGATAAAAGTGTGAGGATCATACAATCCTAACATGTAAGTGAGATGGAAAATATTCCATCACTATTTATTATTGTTACACTATGGAACCTGTGTTTAATATTAGGGTTGATGTGATCATGGATATATTGAGGGCCATTATTCCATTTGAGTGGAAGGATTTGACCCTATAGCTAAAAATGAGATAAAAAACTCATAAGGGGTGTATGAACATTAATTTAGACTAGGGAAATATATTAGGTTCCCCAGTTTAGTGTTAAATGTAAAGAGAATTTCAATTAGTGTTATAATAAATTTATAACATAGTATGATTGTGCTGACGAGAAAAGGTAGTGTGCATTAGTGGATAATCTATGAATTTGGTATCATTTTTAATTGAAATGGCATCCCATGCGATTAGGATATCTGATGATTTTTGGTTGGGTCACTTATCCCCTAATTTGATTCATATATTGTGATACATTCATGGGATGCTTATTCCAAATATTTGTATGATTTATATTGATTTGTTGGTGGTATTCTATTCACCCTGATGGTTTTATGGGTGTTTAATCTATCCCAATTTTTTTTATTATTTATGGAGACATTCGAGGGGTCATCATTACTACAAATGATTATACAAGGGAAGTGTTCTTCCACAAATTATTATAATATATGATGTTAATATGGGTAGGATTCCATTACCACCGATTATTATGATATAGTATAGTTATACATGGTGTATGTTATTCCCCATTGTGATTATGATATATGTTAATTATATGGTGTGTATAGAGACCAAGTATTTTCATATATAGATATTACATTTTCGTAGACAAATATTTAATACATTACACAAACACATGACTAAGGGCTATAATAATTTAGTGAATTTGGAAAAATACAAAAAAACTCATCTTAATTCATAGAATATTTTCAATTTCTCCCATTAAATCATCCCCTTATGGACTCCTAGAAATATACATTATTCATAAAATGGGGAAATTAATCATAAAAAAAGAGTGCTCATATTCTTAACAGGGGTAAAAAAGGGAGATACATAAGCCTAACATTAGTATAGGGGAATGAGAACATAGGAATAACATTTTAAACCCATACCATAAAAAAATATTGTAATCATGATTCATGGAATTAATATTTAAAGATCATAAGAAATGAATTATAACGGAATCAAATAAAATGATCCATGATGGTACATCATTGGTAGAAGACAAAAATCTGCAGAATAAACATATTAATAGAAAATATTATGTCAGTACTACCCACCAAGACATTCATAACATGTTTGGATTGGGATAACCAACCATGTACATGCTTTGGGATTTAGATGGCCTCTTAGTTACCCTTTTCAGGCTTGGTCTAACAACCAATTTTCCCCATTTTTGGTATTGGAAATCTATTGATTTACCCTATGAGCTCATAGAAAATTTATTGTTACCCAATTCATTAGAGGAAGATATAGATACAACCAATAAAATAATAAAAATAATAAATATGTGTGAAAACAGATAATAAAATATTACTCTTCTCATAACTAATAAAATGATGTGGGTTTTAAAAAACATTTCATCCTATTTTAACTAGTGGAAAAGAGATTGGTTTCATATTCATTTCATCATTTCATCTTATAATAACACATAAGAAAAATTAGGTTTCAGAATAATTATATCATGATATAACACATTGATGATTTAGTGGGTTTCATAATAATTTTATCATGGTATACCCCATGTAAGAAGAAGTGGGTTTCATAACATTTCTTTCATGGTATATCCTATGTAAGAGAAAAATATTTCATAAAAATTATGTCAACATAAACATAAACCATTCAGATAATGAATAATAATTTAATACATGGATCACATCCCTAGTAAGGAATAGGTAATATCAATGGAAGTCATCTTAGATGGAAATTGATTTTGATCAATAATGTAAAACAATTCATGAAGAAATTATACATTGAAATTTGAAAAAAAACATTTGAAAACATAAAACATTATGATTTTTTTTTATTTTAAAATAAACATGAAAATTTATAAATGATTATTTAATGAATATAATGGTAATGAAAACTAGATGTTTTGTTTTTTCGTACATGTTAAAATAATAATTTCATTCACATTTATAGTAAAATATAAACACAAATTATTTAAAAAATAACATGAATATTCCATTAGATAATTTTTTTAATATCAAATCTTGGGTAAAATGTATTTTAAAATTCATTGAATATTAATAGAACATTATGTATTTTTTTTTGAAAACATCATTTTGAAAGAGAACAGATTTCTAATCAATTTGAGTAATAAAGTCCAATTTCCTTAAATTTTTGTATCACTTTATTATGTAATAATCAGTGAGAAATGGTAGTAATAATTGATAATATAATTACTATCATGAATAGAATAAAATTCATGATTTTCATAAGAGGAAAATAACAATATTTTATCTTTAGAAACATAATCATAAATAATTATGATAAAAAATGTGATTGTAACATAAAATTATCACAAATTTGGTATTTTTGGACCGCCAACCACAAGAATGAATAACATAAAATTGGACATAAAATATTCTGACTATTAGTTAGTTATCTATATTACATGTCAAGGGCTATATATATAAACGTTGTGAAATTATATATGTGCACAATATAATATATGTCTCAATGAAAGATAATTGAGACAAAATCCTTTACCGTATTAGTAATCTACTTAATCTCTATCGAAAATAATTAATAAAATAAAATGAAACATTAAATATAATGAAATTAATGTGATTTGTTATATTAAATTGGAATGGGGAGGTATATACTACAAAAATAAAACAAGTGATGAATTTTTATTTATCTCCCATATATAAATGAGAGACAATATATATCGTACCATAAGTATTAAATTCCATCATACAAATTTAGTCCTCATGTATAATAAATATATTTCTATTATATATTAATTAATTAACAATAATTATATATATTATATCAGATATTATTTTCCAATAAACTTTTATTACTCTTTAATTAACAATTTCATGTCAATGTTACGTTTTGGGTAATAACCATTTTGTTTTTCGTATATGTTTTGATTTTTTAATTTTTTGTTCCTCATAATTTGATCATTATTTAATAATTTAGTTTTCTAAACTATGTTAAAAATATCATATATATTAATTATATTTTTATTTATTTTAATTCATAAAATTTAATGATTGAATGTGAAATACAGCGTTAATGGTGACAGTAATTCCATGTATAGATGAACATTATTTCCATTTTCTTGATGTATTAAAATAATCGAATGTAATTGTTATATTATCATTCTACAATAATTTTAATTTCATATATATCACATATATTCATTTAACAGATATATTTTTCCCTTCCATGTAATGCAATAATGGATCACATCGCATCTTAAGGCAGTAGTCAACCCTAAACATGAGTGACAATATCGTATTCCCATAAAATTGAAATCAGGAAGGTATGAATGATATAATTATTTAAAAAGTATAATAATATCATATATATCATATATATATATACATTTAATTCATTATTATTACCAACCATGATAGTTTTTCATAGAAAAACAAATGAAATATATTCATGAGGCGTTAGTCCACTATACAAACAAATGTCCATTTTGTAACCCATTTGATGGAAGTGGAGACGATTATTGGTAATTAAAATAATATAAAAACATATAATTATATTTTAGTACAGAGGTTATTATATGATCATTTTATAATTATAAATTTATTAATAGGATGAATAAATAAAAAAACTTGTGTTGATTGTGTTACCTCTTCTTCGGGTGTCCTCCTTAGGTTTGCACCAAAATCCTTCCATGGTGGTCTTTCTATCCAAAATAATATTTCTAGGATAATAGGAGTCAATTAAGGAATTTATGTTGGTTGGTAATGGTCAATACCAACTTTTTATGGTGTAAATAATAGAGGATAAGGGGTGGCCTTTTATAAGTGAGGTGAGTGGCACTGTTGTAATTTTCTGAAAAAATGAATTCAACCCACATTTTGTAGTGTCACAAGGCTCCAATAATGGACCACTATTGATCATAGAAGTGATAAGGACAAAATATGTCTATAAAATGGTTTCTAGATTATTTTTAACCCTTATATGATTAGATTAACTCCATGATAAGACCATTATTACCATAATCATGATAAATAAGTTTTAATACTTTTTATATCCATTTTTGACAATATTTATATTAAACATATTAGATAATAAAAATTATTATGATCCCAATAATGTAATCCATTTTTCCAAATTCATTCCACATAACTGGAATATTTTTAATTAAATTTAATCTTGTTAGAATGATGAAAAATCATACTTTTAAATAGAAAATATACAAAAGTATACAAAGTTGATATTTAAAAATTCAATATTAAATTGATATTAATGACCTAAATTGGAGTAAAGGATCAATAATTAAACTAATTTTAATTTTAAATCAATTTGGTATACATTTTAACTTTACAAATAATTTATCCAAAATGGAATTATTAAGTAAAAATTTAGTGTTTTCATTATGCAACAAAAAATTAATCATTGGAGTAAAATACCAAAAAAACCTATTATAATTAAGAAAATAACATTTTATAAATGAAGGTTATTTTATTAAATTAATTTTGTAATAGTGTAAAATATTAATTTAATAATTAATTTTAAAATAAATAAATAACATTTTTTAAATAGTGGAATGTTTGAAACATATAAATACATTACTAAAAAATAAGTACGTTTTCTAAAAATATGTCATATTTTTATAAAATAATTATAAAACATTATTAAAAATTTATTTTTACTATTCATATCACTATGTTGAATGTTTAGGTTATAACGATGGCATTAAAATAACTATATAAATAATATATATTGTTTTTTTAAACTAGTTTCATGTGGAAAACATGGATTCCCAATGTTACATGTATATTGAGCTTATATTTATGCTTCATGTAATGAAGGATATTAAAAAAATTAAAATATTTTTTAAAAAGACATTAGAAAAACATAGGGTGTTTCATTCTACACCCCTTTAAATGGTTTTCACAAGATATTAATGATACTAATAAAAAAATTAGGATACTTATTACTCATTATATCCTCATGTCCCCTCATAGCATCCTAAAACAAGTGGGTTTTTTACAAAACATTGACTCTATGAGTGGTATTGTTTTTTATAACATTATATTTTTGATCTAGAATCTCTTCCATATGTTATTCATAAGAAATATAATCTATAGTGACATAGAATCTTAGTTCAGTACATGTGAAATGTTAGGTATATACGTTATTAGTATAGATACATGGAACACATCATTGAAATGGTAGTGGTATGGTGGAAGTGATAAGTAATAGGCTATAGTCCAAATGAGATCAAGAATCTCAAAGGAACTGATATACCGAGGTCTTAGTTTCCCATTATTTCAAAATCTCAAATAGTTCCTCCATTTATGAAATCATATAAATAAAATCTCACTAAATTCAAATTTTATATCATGTTGATGATTATCTTCATGAAATTTCTATCATATTTTTAGTCATTATATGTTTCTAAATGCCTCTAACCTTCTATTCTATCTCATCGGCTATCTAAATTCCCAAAAGATTTCCTTCCTAAAATTCATTTTAATACTTATAAATGGAACATTAAGTATCCATATAAATGATCACGTGAAACATATTGTTGTATGTAAACTCAACTAGAGAATGTTTTGATCCAAACCACTTTTAAAATACATTAAACAATATCATAGAGTAACCTCTAGGGATTTAATTATTATCTTAGATGATCTATCTTTTTTAGGATGATTCATAGTGATAAAACTCAACTATATATGAAGATTTATCTAAGTGATTCACAATATAATTGAAGTAAAATTAAAATACCAATTACATAAATTGAATATGTGAGTTGATTTAAAATATCAAATTCCTTAATTTATATGTTGTAAAAAATATCCCAAGATAAATATTTTGTAAAATAGATAAAGAGTGATCACTTCATATGAGTATTGACTATAATTGATGAATAATTATTCCATTTTGATTTTTTTTAGGAATATTGAAGGAAAACCCCATTGTGATGACTTCCCATTTCCCATCTAGTATGGATAATGATCTTAGCATCCTTTTAGACCTTGGTCCCTTAGCATTGAAATCATGAATTAATAAAAACAGAAAAATATAATCAACAATATAGCTCATTATATAGTACTATAATAATTAATCTTTTATATAGGGGTGTGTTATGGGATATACCCTTGTATCTCTTTGGTTTTTGGGTGAAGGCTATGTGGCTTTTTTGGATGCAATAGGTTGTCTCCCATCTTGTTGGTTATACATTTTCTGTAACTATATTAATAAGTTTTCTGAAATTGAATGAATGACCAATTACCATAACCTCAATGATAATATAAACCCTAAATGTTAACAATAAAAATAATCATATGTTCATAATAAGGAATTCCTCATCAGAACTAAAGGGTTATATAACCAAAAATTTCTTCTCTAATATCCTTAATCATTAAAAACAATCATCATGAAAAACCATAGGTGGGGTGTCTAAGAATTTAATCTTATGATGAACATAAAAAATATTGACTCAATATAGAATTTACAACTATTATGTAAATCTTACATATAGAAATATCTGCTTCCCAAAATAGCAAAATATTTTGATGTTTCGTTATTATTACAACCCAAATTGAAATGGGAAAATAAAATTATAACAAAATTTATGAATCCATATACCCGAATATTTTAATCATTATACTTAAATGATTGAAATGGAATATTTCCTCCTTCATTATATAAGATAATTCATGGGTAAGGGCATTGATTTGGATAATTACCATTTTCCCAAAGAAAAGAAATTGAACTCATCCGAATAAATTTCAGTTTATGAACATTTTTCTAAAAAGTTTATATCTTACAAAATATTTGAGATATTATTATTGGTTATACTTCCCACATTTTTAAAATTATAAATCTAAATCTTCTTTAATATGTGTCTATTTCCACATGAA
This sequence comes from Viscum album, assembly GCA_963277665.1. NCBI lineage: Eukaryota > Viridiplantae > Streptophyta > Magnoliopsida > Santalales > Viscaceae > Viscum > Viscum album. The sequence continues at coordinate 1,538,995,103 of OY728161.1, read as the reverse complement.
ATTTCATAAAATTACATCTTCCTCTTATTTACTGATTTAGGAATCTTACCTAATTCGTGTTGTTAATGATATATCATGCAGCTCAATAGTCATAATCACAATTTATATCTATATAGTCACCATCCAATTTGTATATTTATATTAACTAATTTTTCAATCAAATTTAGTGTTAACATTATTCTTTCTAGTTCCAATAATTGTGTAAAACTAAAGATCAAAATGTGAGAAACTATAAACAATGTGGTAAAAGCACATAATAATAAAAAATAACTTATAGGATGTATAAATAATGAAACGTTAAATTAAATATATAAAACCACAATTATTTATTTCTTCATCCAGGGTCATCCTCTATTTAAATCTTTCACAATGGTTCATAATTATTTTTTTAATTTCAAATGAATCTCCCCTAGGAGTGTCAAACGAAGTGTGTAGCATAACCTGTTGTTCTGCTTTGGGTGATGATTATTTCCAGATTAATTATCCCTTCTTGGTGTTTTTTTCCCTAGGTTCTTATATTCTATATCCATATCCACTTGTTCTATTCACATAATGATGTAATTTTTTAGATACAGGTAGATCAATCATTTACCAATATTCCAGGTCATTTTTTACAATTTTGACTCATATTTATACTTATACATAGAGAAATTCGTAGATATATCCATAGAAATATACCTAAGGATCTCACTAAATTATTCTCATTATATTTTCCAATGGTTATCTAAACCTATCCTTTGATACCATATATACATAATCATCATTTTCAAAAATGGATTTTATATATATTTAGATGAATATTCAATATATTATCCAAACATAGGCCTAAGAAAAGTAACATTTTAGGGAATTTGGACACATAGAACACCATCAACTCAATTAATGAATGATTTCCAATGTATCCCATAAAAAAAATATCCCCTCTATAACTCTTACAAAAAACCATTCTTCATAACCTGGGGAAAGAAACCATAAAAAAGGGTGATATCAAATTTTTAGCAATGGTTAACAAGGGAGACACATAAGAATAACATGAGAATATGAGTTTTGGAACATGATAAAAACATTTTAAAATCATACCCTATATATCAATGATTATAATCATATGTCATTGAATAATTGTTGGCTTCTCATAAGACATGAATCATAAGTGAATCAAATAACATGATCCATGAGGGGATAATATTTTCATAAGACATTGATTTGTGGAATACACATAAGCATAAAAAATATTACGTAAGGTTTCCCACCAAGTCATTCATAACATTTCAGGCTTAATATAACCACTATTGTAACTATTTTGGGCTTGGGAAGACCTCCAATGCACACTTTTTAAGGCTTTAAAAAATCATCTATGTACCCTATTTTGGGGAACGGGGTAGCCTCCCTTGTACCCTTTGATCTCATAGTACATTTATAAATACTTAATACAATGAATAGAGATATAGTTTGAACACATAACATAATTAAATTCATACTTATTTGTTCCACAAGATCATAAAACATTCATCTTGTCATAACCCATAAAAGAAAATTGGTTTCATAATCATTTAATCATATCATAGCCTTCAGAAAGGAGATAGGATCCATAATCATATCTTCATTTAACCACAGCATAACCCATTAAAAAATAATATTGTTCCATGAGAATTATTTCATGATATAACCCATGTAAAAATAAATAGCTTTATTAAGAATTATTTTATGTTATAACCTATTGAAAAAGAAGTAGGCTTCATAATAATTCTGTCAGGGTATAACTTGTGGATGATAAAAGGGTTTCATAAACATCAATAAATAAATAATATAAACTATTTAGAGTAATAATATCAGTTTATCCTTGATTCTTATCCTTAGTAAAGAATAGGAACCACTAATGGATGTCACCTTAGGTGGAAAATTATTTTTATCATTCAATTAAAACATTTCATGAGAAAAATAAACATCCAAATTTGAAAAGAAATTTTTCACATATAATATATTTTTTAATGTTTAATTATTTTAATATAACCTTTAAATTTATTAAAGTATTAATAAATAAAATTAATGGTCATAATTATGAATTGTTTCACTCATGTGATACACATTAAAATAAATAATCCATTGAAATTCTTATTAAAAACCAAGAGGGAATTATTTGGGAAAATAGATTAAAATATCTTTGAAAATATTTTTTAAAAATATAAAATCGTGGGAAAAAATATTTTAAAAATAATAAAAGAATAATAAGACATTCATATCATATTTAGAAAAAAAAATTTCGAAGAAAATGAATTTTCAACCTAATAAAGAAATAAATACAAATTTTATAAAACAATTCTCAATTATCTTATGTAAAATTGACTTGTAAATGGTACAATAAATTGATCATATAATGAATAACCATAGAAGAAGAAAATTTATGAGTTACTTGAGATATTTATCATAATATTTTATCATTTGAATAGTAATTATAAATTATCCTCATAAACGATGGGATTATAACATAAAATCATTACAACATTGGTATATTTGATTCATAATCCCAATGAAATAATAAAATAAAATGGGAAGTAAAATATAATGAGGATAAATAAATCCATGATATTACATGTCAATGGGTCTGTATATATGCCTCATGAATGAATATAGGATTATAATATAATATAGGTCTTAAAGAAGGAAAATTGAGAAAACAATACCAACAGTTTTGGTAATATTTAGAATAACAATAAAAAATAAAGAATATCATAAAATAAAACTCTAAAAATAATTAAATAAATAGGACTCATGATATTTCATGTCAATGTTACAGTATATACCCCACACAAAAAAATTGAATGGTGATTTTTGATATGTATCCCAGAAAATAAATAGAAACTAGAAATCACATAACTTATGTATTAACTTCTATTGTACATGTTACGTCCTCCTTTGAAAAAAAGTATAATTATATTATACATATATTATTGAAAACAATTACATACATAAAACAAAATATCATTTTATTATGACTATTTACTACCCATATATTAACAATTCTTTATTAATGTTATGTTGTGGGTAATAACTGCGTAGTTTTTCATATTTGTTTTAATTTTTCTTTTTTCATATTAACTTAATTATGATTCCATAACTTCTAAAGTTTTAAATAATATATTAATGATATATATATTCATTATATATTTAATCATAGTAATCTATTATATTTAGTGACATAATGTGAAATACATCATTCATGGCGAGGGTTGGTCGTATATACATAAGAATGTAGATTTCATTTTCACTATGTATTTAAGGAAATAATGATAAATGATATATTATATTTAAATAATAGTTTTTATTCAACATATATAACATATATTAATTAAACCTTCCCTTATTACCTTCCATTTAAAGCATGATCGAACTGTTTTGCTTTGTGAGGCGGTAGTCAGCCATTCACATAAGCTAGGTTCTTATATTCCAAAAAATGGAAGGCAAGAAGTTATGTGTGGTATATTGATTTAATAAATATAATAATATCAAAAATATCATATATAAAAATTTAATATATCATTATAATAATCCATCATAGGTGGTAATTGAAAAATGAATGACATCCTTTCGCGAGACGGTAAATCCCTGTAAACATGAATATGAATTTGTAACCCATTTTATAGATATAGATATGGTTTTTGGTCCTTACCCTAACAAAAAAATATATTTATATGGAATATAATATTATTATTATATCGTCATTTGATAGTAATAATTTAATTAGGTGTGAAAAGAAATAAAAAATGCTCGTTGATGGACATTACCTCTTATAAAGGAATCCTCATTATATTTGAACCAAAATACATCATTGGTTCTATTTGTTGGAAAAATTGGATTTTAGAATTATATTATGAAATTTGGGAATGTATTTGGGTAGGTATTTTAAGAACCAAACTTGTTGGACAATGTGAAGAGGATGGGATTGTGGTGTCCTTTTATAAATGAGGTAAATGGAAGAATTGTTATTTTCTTAACGAAATAATCCGACCCTTGTTTTTTCATGTCACATAATCCAATAATGGACCATTATTGATAATATATTAAATATTTTCAAAATATGTATATAAAATGGGTGTTGAACAAGTATTGTGTTATCTTTTACCAATTTATTTTTAATTAAACCCCTTGTTAAACAATTTTTACCTTAAATGCTTTATGTAATTTTTACTGGTTATCTATTCATTTTGGTAAAAAATGAAGGTCATAATTTAAGATATGATAAATTATTATGAATCTAGATATGGAATCATTTTTTGCAAAAAGAATTCAAATATTTGTAAAATGAATTATTCAAAATCAATCCTGCAGACACGACGAGAAAGAGGGTTTTTAAAGAGAAATTTTCAATAAATCTATACTGATTTAATATCAAAATTTAATATAAAATTGATTATAATTACCAAAATTTAAATAATGTATGAATAATTGAACAAAAGCTTCTTGAATATCAATTAAAAATATAATTTAAATTTATAAATAATTTCTATGAAAATAAACTTTTCAATTAAAATTCAGTTTTTTTCCTTATTCATCCAAATAATATTATTTTATGAAAAATAAAAAAAATCAACAAAATTTATTATTGAAATGACTATTTATAAAATGATTTTTATTTAAAATAATAATTTTCTAAAATTTTAAAAAAAATTATTATTGTTCACAATGATAAATAAAATTCATTTTTTATGAAAATATTAATTTCAAAACATTTAATGAATTTACTATAAAATAAGTAATTTTTTATAAATATGTTTTTTTGTATAAAAATATTATAAAAAATAATTAAAAATATTTATTACTATTCATATTGGTAAGTTGTAATTCTAAATCATAACAATCACTTTTAAATAACAATATTAATAATATATCATGGATTTTTTAAATCTCAGTGTCATGTTCAAAACTAGATACCACAGTGTTGCATATAGAGAAAAAATAAATTTATGTTTTATATAGTGAAAGATTTGAAATGAATATAATTTATCAAAAAAAATAGTAATTCATAAAAATTTAGTGCTTTATAGTATGGACAACATTCCCTCTAATGACCATGCTATATGATGGTTATGACGAGTGGGTACTATTACCTTGATGATTAGGTTCTTTGATGGTTATATAGTGTAGGAGTTATTCCCCACTATAATTATGATATATAATGGTGAATAGTTTTTTGTTCTATCCCACGAAAGGATTATAAAATATGATGGTTATATGGGGTAAGAACGATTCTTCTTAATGATTATGATATATAATGGTTATATGGGTTTGATGTCATTCCCCCAAAATACTATGATATATATTGTTTATACATTGTTTGAAAAATTTCGACTAACAATTATAAAATATTGTTGGTATTATAGAGAGTGTTGTCTCGACCCTTGGTTTTAATATGTGGATAGTTGAGAGATATATTACACTAGATGATGTTGGTATGGTCACAACACGGGGACAAGGATAATACCAATAGACATGAAAGGTGTTTTTATGTTGTTGTTTGTCTATTCATTCTGATAATATGAATTATACCTAAATTGTATATTCTATTTATGATTTAAAAACAATTGGTGGTGGTCTACTATGTTGTACTCACACCATAATTGAGAAACATGGGCACATTAGTTCCCGAGCAGAGCCTAGTGTCACAACTAAATATATGGAATCATCCTGGTATTATATTTTTTACCATGATAACATGGATAAATATATACAATAGGAATCGTTTGGTACTTCATGCAAGTTCATAGATTTATATTATTTACTTTTGGATTGATTTGAATATTAGCACCCCCCATAGATCTAATTGGTTTCTATATAAATAACATGCTTTATGAAATACATCATTCTGTTATAGCATGTGGTGTGTTTTATTCTTTTTTTTTTCAAGATTGGTTGTCTTGATTACATTTTCATAGGTTGAGTTTTTTTAGGAATATATATATATAATTTAATCTCCATTATTCTAAATTGATTGAAGGATATTTTCTCTCAATGGTAAAAATATGTAACCTTGATGTTAGTTGAAAACCTATATCACATAGTGAGGTGTGTTTGTGGTTGGGGACCACACTTATATGTGATAAATTCTATATTTTTATGGTTTTTTTGATTATTTTAAAAGGGGTTTCATGTAAAATATGGGTTAATTATTATCAAATATTTATAATTTCATGGATTTATAATTATTTTTGTTTTTTATCCAAGGGTGCACAAAGAATGTGTGTTTAAATATCATATATTGACCAAAAATTCACATGACATGTGTATTTTTGTGTGAAATTGTGACACCCATTCTAGAAAATAAAATTGCATTTAGTTATTGAAAGTGTCAATAATAACTAATGTGGAGTTTTCCAGAATATCTTATTTTTGTTATTCTACTTAACAAAAATATGTCGGTAAGATATATTTGATATAAATAAATATAGAACTATGTCATTTATATGCATGTGGAAGTGACTAGGGTCCTCTAGGTGTAGTCTTGTATGCAGATTCCATTTGATGATCAATACCCTTGAGTGTGAAGTTGTTAATATTATGATATATATATATATATATATTGGGAACCCTATAGAAGTAGTATTTAAATTTATGTTTCTTGGATGTATCTTATATGTGAGTGTGGGTGTTTTCATATGAGTGGTAACCCATTGGGTATAGTTATTGGATATATAGAATATCCTAGCCAAGTTTATTTTAAACTCAATATCTTATTTGATTTGGGGTTATAATTGAGTAGCGGTACACTATCTGGTTATTGTTAAAGAAGAGTTTGGATGTATGATGGTAACCCAGTATTGTAAATACCTTAATAGATTGAAATCTTTGGTAGATACTTTGTCTTTGAGGTTGATTCACGGAATTTTATTCAACTAGTTGGTATACACATGGATATTTCTTATTTTTTGTGGATATTAATTATTGTGTATTGTTTGTGTATTGATGATTCTAACATTCATGACAAGCATGGTAAATTATTTGATTAGGATTGTGATCCTATGATTAATGAGATTTTTATCAAGATAACATGAGTCCAATGGTACTGAAGGATTTTTCTAAGTAGTATGACTTCATGGTTAAGGTTTGTTTTAGTATGAGGGGTCCTTGAGAACTATTATGTGATTGATTTGATGGATACTATCTTATCATGAGTTAGGAGTTTTATATTTTTAATAGTTTACATGGTTGGAGGATTGGTTTTACCTATGATTATGATAAGGTATGTAATAATAGACTTTATTGGGAAACATTAGCTTTGAATGACTTATTGGTCATATTGATGGGTGGATTTTGAGAAATCTAACAAATATGGATATTGGTTTGTGTAGTTCATGTGTATTGGGTGAAATACCTTGATGTGTTTTAGTGTGATGGGATATGTTCAAAGACAGCATAATTAACCAAATGTATGGATTTAGGTCATGGGTTTTTTATTCACTAGGTATATAATATTATGAGAATAATGATGACATGTGCTTGGATTGTGGAAATGTTTCATATACCTTTTTATGAATAAGGAATTGAGAAAAGAGGTGTTAACCCTTGATGTTATGGTTACTGTTGATAACGAAGATTTATCTCTAGGTTATGGTAATGTGTAGTTTTAATATTGAGATACTATGAATCTAGGTATGACTAGAGGCTGAGGTAATATATTAGCAGAGTAAGAGTGGACTAATAAATGGCTTATGATATTATGGATTTATCATTGTGGTCAGATCTTTTGAAATATGAATCATGTTCTTTTATAATAAGTGAAATTTATTATTATAAATACCCATCATTATAAACCACTGAAGGGATGAGTTAATTAGTGTTATTTTTAACGACTCAATATAGTTACATAACTATAGTGAGTTTTAAATAATGTATTTGTGAGTATCTTACATGACTATGTGGGTCCCATAGTGGGATAGGACATTAGATGTACATAGAAATGAGAAAGGTTAGGGACCTTGTTTATAATCTATTGAGACTTAATTTGATATGAAGGATTATTGATGGAGTTATGAAGTAGTTTTTTTGGAACCATGGTATCATTGGGACATTGAGAAATAAAATAATGGGCCTTTAGTGTTGATGATTATCTAGCGATGGATGTCAGGTATGTTCGTTCTGGTAGATCACCATTGAGGGAACTATTGTGGCGGGGAGTATACAATGGATTATCTAAGATTATGGTGCTCATTTGATGTATTTTTTGATAAATTTATTGGGTGTTGTTTTGATTGAACCCACCTATATAGGTCATAATATTTCTATTGATGTTGGGATAAAAGAGATTGTGTAATGTTTAGTAGATTAAAAATACCCACATTAGGGTTTAGGTTTGTAATAATCAGGTTGAGTCAATATGTTTGGTGGCTGTAGCATAAATATTTGGGATGATTGTCAATAGAAATGAAAAGGTATTTTTTTAGAATATTGATGTATAGTGACATTGTAAATGGAAGATTGGTTATATTTGGATTGTATAATAACATATACAATGTGGTTGGTCCAAGAATTATGGATATACTCTCCAAAGTGAGACAATAGGTTCTAATGAGAATGGTTGGATGATGCTCAGGTCTAACACAAAGTGAGAGATTGTCTTGTGTATACTACTTCCATCAACTAACACTCTATGATTCTTTTATGTTGAGAATCCATGAACATTATCTATATTAGGTAATTTTTGATGAGTTGATTGAAATAATTAGTTTCATGATACAAGGGATGGAAGGGTTTTAGAATTTGTTATTGAAATAGAGTTCTTACGAAGGAATTAATGCATTAATATTCCAATAGAGTGAAAATGTGTCATTGTATGAATGATAACTATTTTAAGTGGTCAGTGTGAGTGTTTCTAAAGGTATTCATTGATAAATTTATATTGGCTTCTACATTGGAATAACCATGACAAGTGAGAGAAATAGGATCCAGTTATCACATTGGTGATGTGACACCCCAAGAATTTGTATTTCATGTAATGGTAATTTCAATGTTTTTATATTTCTATTACCCAAACAAAACTTATCTCTTATAGTAAAATAATAATATGATTCAATGGAATAAGCACACGAAATGGACGCAAGGTTTTTTATTCAAATAATAACACCGTCTTGTTTACAATAAACCGAGATCAAACGGAAAATCAAGCTAACCAAAGATACTTATTATAAATCCTATCATGATTACAAGAAGACAACCCAAAACAACGAGAACCTAATGAAGGTAACAATGGTCCTTTGTATTCATCATAAAGAATATGAGAACAACCAATACCACAATGGCTACACTAAGAACCAATAGTACAATGAGAACCATTTTCCTCCTTTGAGTTTTATGGAACTCTTCGGCTTGGTTTTATACGGTAATAATATGACCGTTTCCCCAAATGACTATAGAATCCTAACAGCTATACATACAGTTGTTGGCCATGTCTATTAATTAATTGAAAAGATATGTGTATATGTTAGTCCTCTAAATAATTTTGTTATGAAATTAAAAAATTATGAAACTACTCCTAACCATGGGCTTTAACAGAATATAATGAAATGTTTTGAATTATACATTGGTGTTTTTAAAATGTAATAAGGAATTCAAAACATCTTGCGATTAATTCAAGTATGTTGTAAAAATTTTCATTTAATGTCTTAAACTATGTTTAAATTCTTAGAAATTAAATTGTATTTTAATTAAACTATGTTCAGACCACTACAACACTTGTATAAGAATTATCATTTAGATTATAACTTTTAATGTTAAAGGATTAATATTTATAGACAACCTTTGATAATACCTTCAGGATTAGGATTAATTTAATAACATTAAGCTTATAATAAAATCTATGTATAAAAGGATAATTTCTATATAGTGTTATTTTCCTTCAAGATTTAATTTTTTTAGTTGGTTTATATATAAAAATTTTGAGCCTGCTAGGGCCAACCCTTTTATGGCTGGGCCGAGGGAGGAAGCACATGCTAAGTGGCTAAGCCTAGCCCTTAGGCCATTACTGGGCAGCCCGTGTTCAGGCATAGGTCACCCGAGAGGCACAGATGAGCATTGGGAGCGAGTGCATGAGCACACAGCGTAGGCGTAAGACACAGTGAGCGTGGGTAGGTCGAGGCCTACAGGGGAGGCGGGAGCCCGTGTGTAAGGCACCCTTGGTGTGTAATGTGTGATTTATGAGTGTTGTATCGGAGGCCGAAGTTTATAAAGGAGGTGTGACATCCCACCATTTCGATGTTGGAAGCATTTTTCTAGGAGAAATGAGATCGTGGCTATTGGATCACGTATCGCATGATCTGGGCTGTCGAAATCGACCTTACGTTCGACCTCCAACAACTGCGGTGCATCACCAATTTTTTTTTATTCGTATGATCTGGTGTGATCGAATCGTGGCCACTTGTTTTTTTAAAGGCTTCTTTGATCTCAGGTCGTCTGATCAACTCAGATTTAATCTGAGTCTCTCATTTTTTTAGAATTCATGGACGTGCCCCAACCATAGGATCAAAGACAGACATGATTTGGACCATCCATTTTTCTCCCGATCTATTCGAGTGACGTTGTCTTGTTCTTCCTGCGGCGGGCTATACACCAGTACCCTACTTACCTCTTTTCACCATTTTCACCACTCTTATAGCTACTAGATCCTCCATTCACATAGTTTACAAAAGGGATGTCCTTTAGTTATTTTTTAAGGTGACTTGGACCTCGGATCACAAGAAAGTTTTATTTAAAAAATAAATATTATATATGTTTAGTTTATAAATATCATCCAAGGTATCTGAAGGACCTCCCGATTCAATGAACCCAAGACTTCAGCGGACCTCAGTAAGACCTCCATGTTTTCTAGCACCTTCTGATCCCCACTTCCTCCTCGATTTAAGGTAGGTGAGTAAGATTTGTCTTTCTTTTTAGGTTTTATGTTATGTATATATGTATATACACATGAAGTGTTAGATAAATCACCCTACAGTTTGAGGTTAATTCTTTCTTCAAGGGTTGAAATATCTTAATCTATAGGGTATTAATAGACCCTATGTATAGATGCTCATGAAAACATATCTTATACCTTAAATACGTAATCAGTTAGATATATATTTATATATATGAAAATATATAAGTATAATAAATTCAACCATCATATTTTCATATAATTCATATGCCTACGATAGAGGATTCCAAGGTTGACTTAATGAAGACTTAAAATGCATGGAGTCACTTTGAGCGGGAAAATTTTGTATATATTCATGTATGTTCTTATAGATATGTTTACACATAATATAATTGAGTTTTTTTCAAAACAATTCAGTAATTGTACCTGAATGAATAAGATCATTTTTTTTTGTGTTTTGGTGAAAAACTAACGTACAATAAGAACCTTGGGTATACTTGATATTTATAATTGGGACTATGTGTACGTGTGAAAATATGTCATATGTTATCCCCTATTGTATCTATAAATTTCCAAGATTGGCAGAACAAGGGTTTTCAAATGTTTTGTCCAGACAAAACACTACTTTTATGCACGCCCCGTTGAATAATGGTTTTATACAACATGAAACCCTAATCATAGTTTTCCAAATTCTTCTTTTAATATGCTTAGTTCATGAGTATAGATATTGAAATATTTTGACTTCATATTCATATGTACAAATTACCCTTTATTCATTATATTAAATAATAATGTTTAAGGTTGAGTTTTATACTTACATGTTTTAACATGTAGTGTTTGTGATAATGCGAGTTTAGTACCCTTCCTGAAATTTTATATAATTCCTTTATTTGATATGTTAATGTTCACCTCATTATTTGATCATGAATATTCTTGAATAATATGGTTCTAGACCTTGTCATTTTATGTGGTCAAGTTCTTATTTCTTTTGTGTTACTTTTCATCACAAGTACTCTTTAGTTTTTTACAAAATAATGACATAACCACTTAATTCATAGTTCTGTTCCAGACTCACTACATATGAATAAATTTTAATGATTATAATATTAATCTTTTATGCCCTTTCCTGAGTTTATGCATTTAATTGTTCAAGGTGGTGTAGGACGCCATGAATAAAATGAAAGGTGAAATAAGAAACCAAGTAAATTGTACCCTTGGTTGATATGTGATAATTAATTTTAATAAATCAATGTGGGATGTGCACTTTGATTTAGAGGTATGAGGAATTCTTTGGACATAGTAAGTGATGGGTGGGGATCGCTATAGCCCCTCTATGCATCAGTAGGTTTCACGAGACATCTATTAGTGGAAGTGGATGAGGACTTTCCCGTTAACGAGTTATAGATTTTGGGTGAGGACTTTTCCATCAGATGTCTAGGCCGAGGCCTTGACACCATATGACATATGAACATTCCTCATTTAGACTATGTAAATTAATTAACTAGATAATTATTCAACTAGAATAAAATTCCGGGTTAAAGAGATTATTATTGTGAGAATCAGAAGAAGTTTAATTATGGAATATTAGTTATGCAATATTCAGAGATTTATACCCAGTGTATGCTTCACAAAAGTAAAGAATCAAATTGAGTTTACTATTTACACAACTATGATATTACATTAAACTTAGTTGTTAAATTTGTACTTGCTTATTGGCATGAAATTTCATTAACATTTTATTCTGAAAGAGCATGTCTATAATTTAATCATGATAGTATTAGTATGTTTTAAATTCTGCACATATAACTCATATAAAATTGTCTTGGTATATTAAATGTGTTACAACTCTTTTGAAAAATTTTATTATGGAAATTTTAAAGTTTGTTTTCAAAAGTTATTTTGGGTAATGTATGTTATTTCTAAACCCCTTACAGGTCATTCATATGCTCACCCTACTCTTTTAATTAATATTTTTCAGGTAACAGTAGTGAGAAGATGAAACATTTCAGCAGTAGCAGGTTTCCCAGTGCCTAAAATGAATACAATGTTCTTTATGGCACCGGCTCCAGGAACACAAGAGATGGGGCATCACAGTTGGTATACGAGGATTTAGATCAGATGAATATGGAAAACCATAACTGAACAGTAAAAACATACTTATGCAATACTAATGAAGAGTACTAAGAATATTTTTTTCATAATTTTCAGATGGAAAATTAAGGTACTAACATTTTTTCCCTTCCTAATGAATAACTAGAAAACATAATTTCAATAGCCATCCATGCAAATTTCATAAAAATTTCTCATATTTATATGACATGGAAACATATTTATGATATATACAATTCTTGATGAATACTTCAATTCCACTGAGAAGCGGGCCTGGATTTCATCTATATGATGGAAGCCTAATTTCATTCCTACGTAAGATGGGGAAAATACTATGAGGGACTCTTTAGATTCTTCACCACTGTGTAAGGAATCCAATCCCTCATGGCCTTCCAACAAGTTGTGGCAACGGGAGACCTCCACCCAACTTTTATGTGTCATGTTCTGTTCTATGGCCATTATAGTCAATTGATGGACATCAATGTTATTGAATATGAAGAAACCTGATGGGTGTATAGGCATCAAGTGTATAATTATGTCTCTCATCTGTACACCCCATTTGTCCGTCTATAGAGATACCATAAGGGACCCTATGATATTGAACCTGATTACTCAGGTTGCATATCATTTTGGGAGATCGAGAATTTTGAACATGAACTGGGGATCCGTGTATTAGGAATGAGGGGAAACCATTATCCCTGATTTATTTTATGTACTTGTAAATTTATAAGAATATAACTTGTTGTCTTTTCCATTGATACCATTTCATCAGCTATACCTATTGAATGATTATTACAAAGTGTGGTTTCATAATAAATATTTAGATGGAAGGACAAACCCTTATACTATCTCTCCCTGTATAGGTACTAGAGATCATGTTGATCAAAACCTATGAAGAGGAATTTCAACCTCTCGCAAACCATCGAAAAATATTCAAATAACTATATGAAGTGAAAAATAGTCCAGAAATTCTCTGCACCTATCAAGGTAATTCTTCCATTTACTACTGCATAGCTATAGCACAACTGGATGAGTATAGGAAATGAGGAAAATACCATGAAGGGATTTTGTTATGCTTCACCCTCAGTTGGAACTACATAGCCAGAGTAAGGTCTCAAGTAGAAGCTTTGGAGGTAAATCATTATGCGTCCTACATATACCCACTTCTCAGTGTTAACATTTACGAAAATGTCTATTACTTAGATGTTCTCAATTGAGACATTTTTTGGAGATTTCTTCATGAGTTGGTTCATTCATATATTTCTAAACATTCTACCATTCAAAATTTCTTCTGGAAACCCGAGTGTTCGATGTAAGAGTTCAACCCCTTCTGTCCGAGGTGTGTCTAGATCAGAGAACTTGAGGAGTTGAGCATACATTTGGTCATACTGCTAAACACACTTGAGGACCCTCTAAAATGGGATGGTGGTAAGAACATCGGCAAGTTTATTTGGTGGTTATACAAAAGGAATTGCGAGGGTTCAATTCTTCATAGTGGGGAATAATATGACACCCTAAGAATTTTTGTTTCATGTAATGGTAATTTCTATGTTTTTATGTTGTCTATTACCCAAAAAAAACTTTTCTCTTATGGAATAATAATAATATGATGCAATGGAATAATCCCATAAAATGGATGCAAGAGTTTTATTCAAATAATAACACCATTGTGTTTACAATACATTGAGATCAAATGGAAAATCAAGATTACCAAATATATTTATTAAAAATCCTATCAACATTATAGGAAGACCACCCAAAACAATGAGAATCCCAAGAAGGTAATAAGGGTCCTTTGTATCCGTCATAAAAAACATCAGAACAACCAAATCCACTACGGCTACACTAAGCACCAAAATTACAATAAGAAACATTTTCCTCCATATAGTTTTATGGAACTCTTAGGGTTGATTTTATAAGGTAATAATTTGACCGTTTCCCCAAATGACAATGGAATCTTAACAGCTATCAATATAGTTGTTGGAAATGTCATTTAATTAATTGGAATCATATGTGTATATATTAGTCCTCCAAATAATTAGTTTATGTAATTGAAAAATTATGAAACTACTCTTAACCATGAGGTCTAAGAGAACATAAATAAATGTTATGAATTATACATTGGTGTTTTTAAAATGTAATAAGGAATTCAGAACATGTTTCAATTAATTCAATTGTGTGGTTAATATTTTTATTTAATGTATTAAACTATGTTTATATTATTGAAAATTGAATTATATTTTAAGTAAACTATGTTTAGACCTCTACAACACTAGTATACAAATTATCAATCAGTTTATAACTTTTAATGTTAAATTATTATTATTTATATACATCCTTAGAGAACACCTTTAAGAAAAGGATTAATTTAAAAACATTATACTTATAATAAAATCCATTTATAAAAGGAGAATTTCTATACTGTGTTATTTTCCCTAAAGATTTCATTTTTTAGTTAGTTTATATAAAAAAATTTGGGCTCGCTAGGGCCAGTACTTTTATGGCAGGGCTGAGGGAGGAAGCACATGCTGAGTGGTTGAGCCTAGCCCTCAGCCCATGCCTGGGCTAGCCTGATTTTGGGAATAGGTTACCTGAGAGGAGTAACACAACATTGGGAGCGAGTGCATTAGTGCGGAGTGCGATCGTAATCCTCGGTGAGCATGGGTAGGCTGAGGCCTGTGGGGGAGGAGTGAGACCGTGTGTAAGTCCCCCTGGGTGTGTGTTATGTGATTTCTGACTATTTCATCGGTGGCCAATTCTTATAATGGAGAAGTGAATATCCCACCATTTTGATGTTGGAATCATTTTTCTAGGTGAAATGAGATCCTGGTCATTGGATCTTGTGTCGCGTGATATAGGCCATCGAAATCGACCACGCGTTCAACCTTCAGAAACCACGGCGCATCACTGGATTTTTATGATCTGTCCAATCAGGCGCGATCTAATCTTGGACACATGTTTTATTAAAAATTCCTCTTCGATCTCAGGTCATCTGATCAACTCAGATTTAATATGAGTCACTCATTTTTTTAGAACCTGCGGACGTGCCCCAACCCTAGGATCAAAGAAAGACACGATCCGCACCATCCAATTTTCTCTCGATCTATTCATGTGATGCTGTCTTCTTCCTCCTATGGCGTGCTTTACACCAGTACCCTACTTATCCATTTTCACCATTTTTCTCCACTCTTAAAGCCACCCTACCCTCCATTCATGAAGTTTCCACAATGGGTGTCCGTTAGTCCTTTTTTTAAGTCCATCTGGGCCTTGGATCACATGAAATTTGTATTTAGAAAATATATATTGTATAGGTATAATTTATAAAAATAATCAGAGGCATCCGAAGGACCTCCCAGTTCCTTGCACCCAAGACTCCAGCAGACCACAACAAGTCCTCCATGTTTTCGAGCATCCCCCTCTTCCTCCTCAAGTTTAGGTAGGAGAGTAAGCTTTTTCTTTATTGTGTGGTTTTATGTTTTGTATATACGTATATACACTTGTAGAGTTAGATACATCACCCTATAGTTTGAGGTTAATTATTTGTTCAAGGGTTGCAAGATCTTAAGCTATAGGTTACTAATAGACCCTATGTACGGACACCCATGCATACTTATCTTATTCCTTAAATATGTAATCGGTTAGATATATATATATATATATATATATATATATATATATATGAAAATATATATGTATAATATATTCGACCCTCATATTTTCATAGACTTCATATGCCCAGGATAATGGTTTCCAAGGTTGAGTTAATGAATAGTCAAAATGCATGGAGTCCCTTTGAGCTAGAAAATTTTGTATCTATTCATGTATGTTCTTATAGATATGGATACACATAATATATGTGATTTTTTTCAAAACAATTCTGTAATTGTACCTGAATGAATAAGTACATGTATTTGTGTTTTAGTAGCAAAGGTACATGGAATATGATCCTTTTGTATACATGATATGTATAATTGGGAATGTGGGTACATGTGCATATATTCCATATTTGATCCCCTATTGTATATGTAAATTTACAATATTTGCAGAACATGGGTTTTCAAATGTTTTGTCCAGATAAAACACTACTTTTATGCACGCCCTATTGAATAAACGTTTTATAAAACATGAAACCCTAATAATGGATTTCCAAATTCTTCATTCAATATTCTTAGTTCATGAGTATAGATATCGAGTTCTCATGACTTCATATGCATGTGTACAAATTAATCTTTACTCATTATATTAAATTTTAATGTTTACGGTTGAGTTTTATACTTATAAATTTTAACGTGTAGTGTTTGGGATAATGAGTGTTTAGTACCCCACATGAAATGTTATGTTATTCCTTTATTTGTTATGATAAATTTCACCTCATTATTTGATCATTAATGTTCTCAAATAATATAGTTCTAGACCTTTTCATTTTATGTGGTCAAGTTGTTATTTATTTTGTGTTAGTTGTCATCACTAGTACTCTTATGTTTTTTTCAAATTAATGACCAAACCACATAATTCATAGTCTTGTTCCAGACTAACAACATATGCATAAATTTGAATGATTTTAATTTAAACATTTATTCCCCTTGCTGATTTTTTGCATGTTATTGGTCAAGGTGGTGTGGGAGACCATGAATAAAATGAAAGGTGAAATATGATACCAAGTAAATTGTACCCTTAGTTGATATGTGATAAGTAATTTTAATAAATAAAAGTGGGATGTCAACTTTTATTTAGAGGTATGAGGAATGAATTGGACGTAGTAAGTGACGGCTGGGGCCCACTATATCCCCTCGATGCATCTGTAGGTCTCATGAGACCACTAGAAGTGGAAATGGAAGAGGCCTTTTGGGTTTATGAGTTATGGATTTTGGCCAAGGCTTTATCCATCAGACGTCTTGGCCAAGGCCTTGACAACATCTGGCATATGCACTTTCATTATTTAGACTATGTAAATTAATTAATCGGAGGATTATTTGACAAGTATAATATTCTTGGTCAAAGAGCTTATGATTATGAGAATACGAATATGTTTAATTATGGAATATTAGTTATGCAATATTCAGAGACATGATGGATAGTGTATGCTTCACAAAAGTAAATGATGAAATTGAGGTAATTATTTGCGCAACTCTGATCTTGCATTACACTTAGTTATTAAATTTTTACTTGAATTTTAGCATGAAATGTCCTTTAATTTATATTTTTAAGTATCATGTCCGTAATTGAATCATGATAATATCAGTATGTTTTAAATTGTGCAGATATAACTCGTAGAAAATTGTCTTGGAATATTAACTTTGTTATAGCTCTTTTGAAAAAATATTTTATGGAAATTTTAAAGAATGTTTTCAAAAGTTATTTTGAGTGAAGTATGTTATTTTTAAAACACTTATTGGGAATTCATATGCTCACCCTACATTTTTTATTAATTTTTTGCAGGTAACAGCATTGAGAATTTGAAACATTTCAGTAGTAGCTGGTTTCCCAGAGCATGAACCGAATACGATCCTCTGTATGGCACCGGCTCCGGGTACTCGGGAGATGGGGCAACACAGGGGATCAATGACAGGGATGGATTTAAATGTATTTATGAGGGGAAAATTAATGTATTGGAAGGATTATGGTGGATATATTGTAATAACTGACATCCTTATGAGTATTTGAAATCAATATAAAGTTCAATTTTGTTCATAGAGTTGGAGATGATATTATATTTGAGCCTCACAATGGGATTCCTAGTGTTACAAAATGTTTTAAAAAATGGTGGATGAGGAGTTCATTAATTTGTGTTTAATAAGACATATGTTTTGCAACATTGTAATGTTTTTATAGCCTAGTCATTTAATTTCACTAATGATTCAATGTTTCGTATATTTTAATTGAATAATTTTTTCTAAAGTTATTATAATTTTTAAAATAATTTGATGTTTTTAGAGATGAATTTATATGGTAAAAAATTATTTTTAATTTTTTTGATATGGTTGGATATGAAATAATGAGGTTTTGGAGTTGTATATTGTGGAGTTACATATTTTTTAATAATCTGTAAAAAAATCTATAAATAAGATCCTTCAAGACTTATTAAGGGATACATATGAGTAACTATAATGAATATGTAGGGGTTGATCTTGTAATAAAATTTTATATATATAGGTAATATAAATGTGGATTGAGATTTTTAACATGTATTTAACCTTGAATATAAATATAATGGTTCTCAAGTACATGTGTAAATCTATAAAACTCAATACATTATGGTTGTCCTATGAAAAAGGCAATATATGATGGTTCTGGGGATTATTAAAATGATAATTTAAAAAACTACCAATGTCACCCAATGATACAAAAAGGTTAATACGATATATATTGGTCTAATAAAATTTTATGTACTCAAAACATAATGTTTTCTAGGTGATACATAAGGGTTACTCTGATACATGAGGGTTAGAAAATGGTAAATTACTTAATATGTAAGGGGTTTCCTTAAATAAATATCAATTTCTCTAATATATAAGGGTAAAAATGGAAAATTAACTAGTGTGAAAGGTTTACTCTATGACATTAAATGGTTTATATGATATATAGATGTTTTCAGATTTAGTTAGGATTGCAATACATAATGGTTACATTAAAAATATGCAATGGGAATGAGAATTAGTAATATACCTAATACATAATGGTTTCCATGATATAATGAGGTGATACATAAGTGTTACATGATAAGGGATCATGATTTTTATAAAAATAGGGTGGAATGGGTCATCAATTATGCCACTATAAGCTTATTGTCATTTTTTGACTAAGGGCGTGATGTTATTTTGGGCCATCAAGACTAAACCACGTTTAGGATTTCATTATTTTGGAGACATATGAACTTGGGTAGAGCTCATATTGTCATCAAATTATAAAATTAAACCGCATATATCCATTCTTATTTATGGTAATTCTCTTTATCATGGAAGTTATGGTTTCATCAGTCTTCTTGATTTATTCCTCCTCGTTATTTTTCACCGATTTGTTGTATTTGGGTTATGTTTTAATGAAGATTCCACCAGTTCATAGGGTAATTAGGACTTGTATGCAACTGTTTTTGTTCATATTAACTATTGTTAATACCTTTAATTTGAACAAACAAATATTAATGTGGTTTCATTGAAGTAAAATGTTATGCTATTTTTCAAAATAGAATTTCATTATTTGATGATTTGAGACTGGGAGTTAGGGATTTTGTTAGTTGTGGAATTAATTAAGGGGGGAATGTCAAGAGAGTTTAACACCACATTCATTTTTTTTATATGAAGTTATGTCATCCAGTTATATATTTCTCACTTATGGCCAATGAATTGATTATGGGTGAAATGGGTGAATTAATTTTGACCTTTATATATTGAATTAATGTGATTATTGATAGAGATTGGGAATTATGTTTATAGATGATTGTAGTTTGATCATTGGTGACATTGGTCAATACATTTTTCTTAAGAAAAAAAAATTAATGTTGTTGTTTGTCCCAAAATGACTCATTAGGGTTTATGGATTTTGTTATGTAGCTAATGATATGCGGTCTTGCCAATTATTTGTAATCAGTATTGAACACAAAATAAAAATTGTTTCCATTAAATTCCTATGATATAAAAAGAAATATCTTGACCCATTATGGAGCTTGAACACAATTTAAGGCCTTATACATTTATATGCATGGGTTTGGTCATAAATTTATGTTATGTGATATATATACCTAAGAGGAGTATCAAATCAATCAATTAACATTGTGGTATTTGGAATAGGTTAATTTTCCCCCACAAAGTATATGAGTGTGATGGATTAGGAATTTCGGGATTATGGGTATACATGGAGAGGATTTATCTATAGATTGGGTAAACAAGCACCAACTAAGCATTACACGAATGTTAGAGGGATTATATATCGTCCCTTTAATATTTTTTTCATTATTGTACCTTTATGATTGGTTATTCATATCAAGATCATGGATATGTTGAAGGATTGTATATCCTTTTACTTATGTTCATTGTACATGGGTCTAGAAATGAGAGAAGGTACAAATACATGGTTTTCATACCTAAATGTTGTATATTATACCTTAGTGGGTGACCTAGTTTCTTGTTGACTCTAAAATGAATTTTGATGAATGGGAAAGTATTATTCTAGCCTAGTTTTAATGTGGTAATGGGAATAGGTTGTGTGGGTGATATAAATACATTGATAAAGTATATTAGGTTTTAGTAAATGTCCAAACCATGATATTATGATATATAATGATATCTAGTCCAATTAATTATCCCCTATATGATTATGATATGTGGTGAAATCAATGGAAGCCATCCCCTGATGAGTATAATATATGTTGATTACAATGAAATTTTTTTATTACCCAGGCAGGTATTCCATATGGTGATATATATATAGACCTATTATCCCATGAATTTGTATGATATCTGGTGATATATGGATAGGATTATTATTCACTTAACTAAAATGACATAGGTTGTTATCATAGTATGTTATGGTAACCGTAATGGTCATAAAATTGGTTTTTTCTCTAAGGTCATTATGATGGATGGGGAAATATTGGTGGGCCACTATTACCCAATATTATGGTATATGGTGGGTGTTATTCCTATGATGTTTTATGGTATATGATGGTTAAGAAAGGTGGATGTTTTTCCCTTACACTTATTATATATTATTTTATAAGGGTTTTGTGTTCTTCCACCTAGCTATTATTAGATATGATGGTTATATGGGTTGGAAAATATTCCCCTTGATGATTATGATAATGGTGGTTATATAGGATGGGAACTATTCCCCATAATTATTTTGATATATGATGTTTATATAGAGTGGGACCTATTTCCACCAATAATTATGACATATGATAGTTATATATGGTGGAAAATATTCCCCTTGATGATTGATCTATGTGATGATTATTCATAGTGGGAGTTATTTCAATCAAGGATTTTTATAGATGATGGCTATACAGTGGTAGGGATATCTAGTATACAATTAATATTATTTGAAGATATTATGGAATAATTATTATGAATCATAGTTCTAAAATTTGACTTACTCATAGACATAAGAAACTATGTAATGTATTTATTGTCATAGTAAAGTAATAAGAATAAAACTCATGGAAATGAAATTTATTTTTATACAAATTTTTATTTTTAATTTCTAATCATATCAAAATATACATGAATTGTATATATTTTTTTGTTAGACACTATTTGCGGTGGCCGGCTTTGTTATACTCACACCGTACTCAGGTGACCCTAGATGAGATCAAACAATTTCAAAAAAGTAATATTTATTTAAATATACACTAACCTCAATGGAGATATAAATAATGTAAAATTAACTCATTTTTTTTATTTTACTAATCTATAATACAAATTTCAAAAGGCCTTAATTGTTTGTTTTAGTTTCTTATTCATTTTTGGAATTAATTAAAATATTATTAATTTTTTTGAAATTATTTATTTAAACCATTAATTGAATTTATTCATGATTTTTCATTGATTATATCATTTTAAATAAATAACTAAAAATCCAATCATATTGTAGTCATTTCCCATTATTTTGTGGTACTTTTTTCAAATATAGATGTTAAGTATTTGAAATCACTCTGTTTTGGATGATGGTATGAGATTAAAATTTATGAAAGTCATATGGTCTATCCATATTTAATATATTCTTAGAAGAATCATTGGATATATATAATATTCTATATTGAATAAGGATTTATAAAATCCCATAGTATTTCAAATTTGATGATACAATTAATTCATCATATATTTTCTCAAGGGAAAAAGATTATTAGAATAATAGAGTTTTCAAAATAGAAGGAAAATAATATGAATAATATTTTTCTCATTGGATACAAAACATAAAATATTTTTCTTTGTATTTCTTTGTAAAAACAATGTAATGGATTAGAAGCTGATATGTATGATATTTTTTCTCCTAGATGGAATTTTATTGAATGATTACTTTTAAGAAAATTTGGAAAGCTGATATATAATATATTTTATGTTTCCCATATTGGTTCATTAACCATTTAATTATTACATAAAAATATAAACTTTTAAATAAACTAATATAACTCTAAATTATTTTTTGATAAAAAATATGAACTATATTTTCAATATAGGAAATAATCAACACTAACTATACCATTTTGGGGCTCAATAAAGTTTATGAAAATCATTTCTTCTACATTATAATACAATATTGAAACACATAATATAGTAGAGATTAAAATAGTGGTATAGATACTCATTAAGAAACTAATTTGTCTTTTTGATAATTATATATAGACCAAAAACTATTGACATAACGATCCATTTATACCAAAGCTCATAGCATATTTCTATAGAGATACTTTAAGAATAACATGACCACCTACCTCAAAAGAAGGTCATTCCTCCAATTATCTACATAACCCATTTTCCTACTCGGTACTACCTTCATGTGATGTTTAATCATATTTAGATTCTTAACCATTTCTTCTACCAAATCTTGTGTCAATAATGTCTTCTCATTGAATTAATCCAACTATGCTGGAGTCCAACACCATCTTTCGTATAATACCTCAAAATGATTGATTTTTTAATTGAATGAAAACATTTAATATAAAAAACATTCATATAAAGAAAGGAGAATATCCAAAATTCATAATTTATCTCTTTCAAAATCTTGTAACACCATGATATTAGAAAATAAGGACATTATGTTAGATAACATATATGAAATGCAACATAGAGCCAAAAAGAAAAATGACATGTTATTTAAACGTTACCATTATAAAATTTCCATTAAAATTTGAGGTATGAAAAGGAATAACCAGTTTTGTAATATTATGTATAGATTTTTTATTTTAATCAAATACATTGGTAAATTAGATCTAATTTTTTTTACATTATTAAAAAATATATTTTTCAACAAAATTGTTTTTTTTTAATTTTTGTTAAAAAATAAAGTTATTAATTATTACAATTTTTATAAATTTTATTATAAGAAATGGATTTTATTTTTAAAATCATGAATGAAAAATTTATCTAGTGTGAAATGTTTAAATTATTTCTAACATGAGTGATTTTTCAATGAATAGTGGAAAATACTGGTTTTTGTAAAGCTGCACTTTCATTTCAATAAATTGAGAAGTTAAAAAGTCATGTTATGATTTTATTTTTCTTTAAAATTAAAATAATAATAATTTATTAATATTTAATCTAATTAATTTCATTTTTATAATACCTATATTAGATTTTATTATGAGTTTATTTTTAGGCATAAAACAAATTTTTATGTAACTATTTTTAAGTTCATAAATATGTTACATTTTAATTAATTAAAATTAACCCTAATGGGGATGAATTAAATAAAATATATAAATTTTTATCTATATATGTGAAATTAATTTCATATAAATATTATTACTACTCATAGACTAAATGTATGTTCATTTTCTGCACGAAGATACATGTCTTGAAAAATAACTTTTCAACCCATTTTTCTACATCATTTTAGAATTAAAATTTTCTATTTTGTGAATTTAATTTTATAAAATGGATTCTATATTTGGAATAATATTGACTAATATTTTGAAGAAGTTTAACTTATTTTGTTTAATGAATATTAAAATCATTAAACATTATCACAACTGTAAAATGGTAAATCAAGTTAACCATGGTTATAACTAAGTGATATGAATAACATCATTTATCTTAAGTTTTATTAGATTAATTTAATTTTACCATTATCACCTAATTTTAATGATTCAATGATTTATGGGGCACATTTCCATGAAAGGTACATATATAATAATTTATTTAAAGAAAAAGACACAATGTCACACTCTTTCTATAAAATATCTATTATATGATCAAAGAGGAATAAAATAGGTGGTTAATGAATATTAAATGTTATCTTAATATAGTTAAATTATTTGTATACTATTAATTTTTTATTAATTTATAGTGATTATGTAGTTAACTTAATGCTGATAGAGTGCTTGTGCAAACATCGAAAAACTCATGGTAAATAATATTAAGAACATTAAAAGCTATAAATTTGAGGTTATATATGGTTCCAAAGTTTTTTTTATATTACATAATGTTGTATTATTTATAGTATAATGTATTAAAATTGATATTCATAATTATTTTCATTTTTTTAAATTCAAATTAAATGAATTTTTTCAAAAATGGAAATAATGTTACTTTATGTTAAATGAAAATTAATTATATTATTTAAAAATAGTAATATTCATTAAATTAGATGATTAAGATGATAAAAGGTATAATGATTCGTCTATTTTACATTTATGTTCCAATTTTTATTCTAATAAGTAAAAGTATTACCCATTTAATTTGAAAAGAAGTTGTTATCATTGTTAAGGATTAACCAAGTTTCCTAGGGGTTAAAGCATGATATAAGGGTTAATTGATAATTAAACTTGTATAAATTCTATATTATTTTAATATTTCATCCTTATAATACTCTATATTCTAATACCTTTACATTTGTATATATTTTAGTTTAATATGACCTTATTATAATTTAATTTGTTTATAAATTCTAAAAGTGCATCTCCCTCACATATAAAAGTGGACCTTCTCCCCATAATTCGTCACACTTTATGAACCATTTGGTTAAACCAATACCTATATAAATCCATAAATTAAATTTTATTACCATGTCCAAGAGACATTTTTTATCAGATAATCCTTCTAAAAAGGCTTTTGGTGTAAACTTAAATGGGTTGTCTGAAGAAGACGCATTATTCTTAATCGAACATTATTTTTTTATTTCTTATTCCACCTCCATAGATGGTTATTAAACCATTATTCTATAATTAAATTAGTATGAAAAATTTAATTACATGTTATTATTTTAATTTAAGAACCATCATCCAACTCCTCTTTCATCAAATTTGAAATAAAACCAACGTTCATGTGTGTAATAGACTACCACCAATCGAACCTATGAAATTCGTTTTCCATCACCACCAGCCATGGGTGGTTTTAATTATGGATTTAGTATATATAAATATTATAATAATGAAATATTTATCATTATATAAAGATAACATTTCAAATAATATCCTACCATTCCATCCATTTAATAATTATAATGTTTCTCATTCGTAAATGTAGATTACCATCTGCACAAAATGATGTGATTTTTTGTCATTACTACAGAACATAGATGGTATATATATTAGAATATAAATAAAATTAATTTTATTTAAGATATAATTATTATTATGTAAATTTAAAATATGACCTTTTTTCTATCATTGTCATAGAAAAATTGAAACGTCACACTTGCATATGTACATCCTTCAATCTCCATGATTATAGAGTAGTTCATTTTTCAAAAAAATATTTCATGTTTGGTTTTATAAGTATAATTAATTTATTAAATTAATAATTATTTGATGATTATTTTGTTCGATATAATCCAATAAGGACCACTTTTTCAATATTCCACTTACCAAATCCATTTTGGATATATGAATCAAATATCATCAAAACAAACAATATGAAAAAAATTGATTAAGTTATTAAATATAAATTTTTAATAAAAAAATAAAAAATAATAATAAAAGTAATAAAATTATAAATTAAATAATTAGCATAATTTTATAATTTTTGAAGATAAATAATGTACTTGATGAGTATGACCTGTGGTAATGGAATCAATCTCAATTTTCTTTCATTGTGGCATATTTTATATTTTTGGACAAATTTATTTTATATTGTATATAATACCATTTTACATGTTATGTCATGAGTCCTTAATATTTTAGTGTGTATTAGGTTCCAATTAATTTTTTTTACCTAAGTGGATTTTACACGAAACATTCCAATTTGAAAGGAATTTCATAACTCAATTTATTTTCATTGTATTAAATCACATATTCATTAACTCTATTAATGAAATATCATGTGTGAAAACTATGTTTTTTATTTATTCATTATTTAAAATATCATTATATTCTTTAATTTTTTACACATAATCACTTAATGTATTAATTATCACTTCAACAGTAAAGCTTTATAAGGTATGCCGCCTCAATTTCAAATCCCTTGAGACATATTTGGTATTATGCACCTATTTATTTATATGTGGTGTATCCACTGCCAATTTTATCTATTATATCATGAATATATTTATATTCATGATATTTATTGATTCGTTTTAATTTCTTTCATTCATGGGTGTTAAGACTCCAAAAGATACAGTAGTGGTAAGGGACTATTTAACAATATCATCATTCTTCCTGATCTCTTATGTTTTAGTATCCCATAAAGTAATTATTTTATTTATATATGTAAAACATAGAAAATCTGTCCACCTATCATTATTTCAATAAATTATAAATTTTCTTTCATTTTCCACTCTTTATGTACACAAGATAATGATATCATGTTTCTATGGAAAATTTATTTTTTCGACTTAGTTTGGAATATTTTTATTCCATATCAAAAATTTTCATAAAATGAATAAAATATGTTTTTAAATATATTATATTATTTTTTAAATAAATTTTTAGACATTGTTTACATTTTATAAAATCGATGATAATGATTCTTTATATCCAAATATTTATAATGTATTTTATTAATTTTTTCTAAAAATGTGAATTAAATATATATTTTAACATACGTGGCATAAATTTAATTTTCAAAAAGTCATAACTAATCATCTATTATAAGAAAATTATACAATTATATAAGGTTAAATCCATAAAAAATGTTCAATAATATTCTGGATATTTTTTTTAAAAGGGAATTCATAGAGAAAATGGCATGTTTCACAAAATTTTTTTGCTGAACTCTTTACAGTATTTATATTCATCAATGAAAACAACAATTAATTTTCTTATACTATAATGGGGATCATTATAATGATACTATAATTATTCATTATTATTATGTTTTATGTTTTATTTTATTGGAGAGAGTTTCAAATACACATTCTTGATTAATTTTGTAGTCATTAACTTTATCTTGAAACAATAACATTATTTTTATAATTGAACCTTATATTTCTGTTAAATATCTATATACACTATATCACTTATATAAATATTTCATAAATTGTATATCATTTCTATATATGTTTTTTACCATGAATTATATTTGATTTTTATGGTAAAAATTATGAATTTGTATTCTTTACTCAATACATATTTTTTTGGTATGTCAGATTGTTTATAAATTGAAATGATCATTAAATATATGTGGAATGCCTTGGACATGAAGTGATGGGTGTGTATTCTTTATAGATAGCCTCTTGATTACATAAATGGTTGTCTATGAAAAACTAATTTTCTAGGATTATTAAAATGCGTATTTATTGTATATATACACATTATTTAAGATATCTAAGAACACATCTTGAGGGTTTATATATCATGATGTTTGAGATCTTGAAATCTTATATTGATAACTTCATTTATTGATAATTCAGTTATTTTTAACCATTAGATTTGTTTTATTGATATTATTAATGGATTCATTTTGTGACCATGTTATTGATAAAATTGAATGTGTTTTTAGTTATCTACCATCCTATATTCATTATACATTATTTACTCTGGATTGCATTATATTTATATAAACATTATTAAAAATTGGATCTCACCCATTATGTTTTCTCTCAATAATGTATATAAATAAAGTATATTTTAACCCGTTCATTGATGCATATTATTACTATCATTATATTGTTCTTTTTATTTTATGAATTTTTAATTTATTCAAGTATGTATCTATTTTACCTAGACTTCTAAATTATTCTGTCTTTTGGGATGTGATCTCTTATATCTATTACCAATGTATTTGTTTAACCAATGGATCTTGCTTATTGGGGTAGGGGTATTTAGTTTTGTTATCAATGCATGTTTATTAGTAATATTAAAAACTATATTTTGTAAAATGTAGATTATGGAACATAACCCTTTGATAGAAATTGAGGAAATTCCCCAAAACACTAGGTTTTTTATTTTGATCGGAATAATTTATTTTTTCTGGGTACCATAATCGGTGTTTAATTAAAAGGTTAAATATAAGTTAAAAGTACTAGATACAACTTCTAAGGTTTTGTTAGTTCAATGTAACATTAATACAGTTATTGAGTTTTAATATATATTTGAGGTGTATGTAACACTTTTATATCACTTTTGTTTTACTTGGAGGATTATTTTTGGAATAATTATTTTATTTTTTAAAAAATAAGATTAAATTTATTGAAAACCTTCTGGGTTAATATGATCATTGATGTTAATGTAATAATTTATGAGGATGTTCAGAAAATTGATTTGATGAGTATTGTTATTTTTTAGGATGTTCACAATTTTTTTTAGAACCATATAGGAATTATATTAATTATGTTTTAGAAAAATGACATCCCACCTATTGAATAATAACATATCTCATCTGGTATGCATGTAGGGATTGAATACAGGACTGAAGGGTGAAAATGATGCAGTATCTTCCTCTAGCCTACAAGATGTCATGGATTGTACGATTCTATTTAATTAAATTGTTCAATGGAAAAATATTATTTTAATTTTAAGAAACATTTTATATGGTTAAATAAGTTTTTATGCTGAGATCATTGATGATATTTAAAGTGATTTTTTGTTTGGTTGGGTTAATTATCAAACAACTATGTTTAACATAAATGATTTTATGGGAAGAGTGAAATTAAATTTTGGGATATAAGTTAAAGGTTTGTGATCAACTTTGTGTTGAAAACACTATTAACTACTAAAAATATTGAGGATAATTAGTATGTGGTGTTATATATATTTTAGAATAATATATGTTTATCATTTACTGGAAATTTTCACATAAATTGTAATATTTCTTCTTATGCAAGGTTATACATTTTTTGTTGTTATCTTACCTTTTGTCAACCATTTCAGTTTTAGTTAATATTTAATTACATAAGGATAATATTATTACTATTTTATGGATATTATTATCTATTGAATGTTAATTTTAGTGTTATAGGCCAAAAACATTCATATTATATATTCACATCTTGATTTAAGAGATGATGTAGATATTTATCAATTCCTAAAAAAAGAATAACATTGTTCTTTTGAATTAGAATTATATAAATTAAGTATATTCATTTGTTTTCTTAACCTATATGTTAAAAAACTGTTCAACTACATGAAAATGATATTGAATAAAAATGCATCCATTAAAACCATTTTTTATGAATTGATGTTATGTTCAACCATCGTAGTTATGGGGTTTTTTATGTTACCTTTCTATTGAACATGTTTACTATCACTCCCTATTAGTCCTTTAGTGTTATTTTTATCCTATATTTTCATATTTTCAATTACTATTAAATTTCTCCAATTTATAACCATAGTTTTATGTTATTCCATATGTAATTTGAATTTCATTTTCACTCTTTATATGAGTAATTTTAATTAACCCTTTAACAATGGGGTTTTTTAATAAGGGAATCTTCAAATGTCAAAATCATGATTTTTGAGCCCATGTTTGAATTTTTATAATTTAATTTATTGACTTTTGGTATAATTTATCTCTTTGAGATTTTAAACTAAAATAATTAAGATTGATAATATACATGAGAATAAATATCTATCATAAATGAACCATGATATAATACCTAAATGTGACCATTATAACCTAACTATTAAAATTAGAGGTCTGAATAGGAATAACCACTTTTTTAAAACTATGTATTTATATTTAATATGATGAAAATATATTGGTAAATAATTACGCAATTTTTATTAAATTATTTACATTCTTCACAAATATATTCTACCTTAAAATAGTTCTATTTATTTTGTACGAAAATAATATTGTTAATTTATGAAAATTTTAGATATTTTATTATAAATAATTGAAATGTTCTTTAAATTATACTTTTAAAATAAACATTGTGTGGAATTCTTGGATTTTTATTCATAAAATATTGATTTTCTATGATTATTGATAAATACCACTTTTTTGTGAAATAGTCATTACATTTCAATAAATAAAGTAATTTAAAATCTGTATTGCTATTTTATATTAATATAAAATAAATATATTTATATTTATATTACATTTATTCCTGTTAATTTTATTTGAATAATATTTATACAATTATTTTTCTATAATATTATTTTATTCTTAAAAACACTTTTTTATAAAAATATATTTTTAAATAGCTTAATGATTATACATTTTAATTAATTTAAATACTCACTAATATAGAATTATATAAGATATATTTATAATTTATATATCACTATATATTAATTTCAAATCTAATAATGATGATAACTGGTCAGAGGGTTAAGGTAATATCATCTTATGCTTGAAAACAACATTTCATGAAAAACTCTTTTTCAACAAATTATGAATATTAATTTTAAAATTAAATTCACCCACATTTGTGAATTGAATTTGAAAAAATGGATTCAATATTTTTAATTAGTACAATTAATATCATTTAATATGGTCAAATTAATTTTTCATCATAAAGCATAGTAAAAACATTACTAATTTCACACCAAGGTAAAAACGTAAATCAGGTTAACCTAGGTTAAAACATAGTGATAAAGCCACCATATTTAATCTAAATTTTTATTTCATGATTTTATTTTCACCCTTGTCAACTTATTCTCAAGATATAATTATTTATGGGACACCTTTTTATTAAGGTGGTCGATATAATAATGTTAGCAAAGAAAAGGATAAAATAACACTCTCTTTCCATCAAATATCTATTATATGTTAACATATTGATAAAAATTACTGGAAAATTAATATAACTGCTTATATTTAATATAATGAATTTATTTTCATGATGGTAATTTATTTTGACGGATTATATAATAGTGACATAGAGTTTCTCTAATTAGTGGAAAACTCAAGGTTAGTAATTTTAAAACCATAAAATTAATGCATTTGATAGGATTTATATTTACAATAGAAATTTATGGTAAATATTTATGTATTATTGATAATTAAATGGATTATATTATAATTTAATTATGGTCTTCATGCCTTTAAATTCAAATTAAATGAATTTTGTCAAAAATAAAATTAATGATATTTGAAGTTAAATAATATATTTTTTATATTATTTAACGTTCCTAAATTTTACACAATAAGAATATTAAGATATTGGGTATTCTAAAACCTAATCCCTATTAAAATTATGATCAAATTGTTATCTTATATATAAAATTATAACACTTTTATTTCCATTTTTTTGGTAAAAGTTAAAATCAATTTATCAGTGGTTAATCCACGAGATAAAGGTTTCTTGATAATTAAAATTATCCAAATCCTATTTGGTGGCCATATTTCAACCTTATAATATATAAAATTCAAATACCTATAAATTTTTATTTATTTTAATTGAATAAGAGTTTATTATAGTCTATAATTATATGAAATTCTAAAAGATTCCCTTACTTCACATATATATGGGAACATCTTCTCTTATTTTCTCCACACTTAAAGAACCATTTGGCAAGGAAAATAAATTCAAAAATACATTCCATAATTCCCTTAATAAATATAATAATCATTTTTTATTATAAACCCCACATATTATGTATTTCGGTGTAAACTTATAGGGGTTTTCTAAAGAAGAGTTATTGTTCTTTACCTAGCGTTTTTGTGTTATTTTTTCTACCACCCCCATAAAATAATATTATACAATTATTATATCATATCATTTATATATAACATGCACTGATATGTTATTAAACTAATTTAATAAAATACATCAAACACATCTTCTATCAATGGGGAAACTTTACCATTGTTGATTTTTATGGTAGGCTACATCCAAAAAAACCTTTGTAATTTGATTGACATCACCATTATTCACTGATGGTTTTAATGATGAAAATAGTGTGTGTGTATATATATTATTAATTTAATATTTAAAATTCTTTTATTATAACATATCAAATATTTTCTTAATTTTTCATTTATTTCAAAATGATAATGTTTCTCGTGGTTACGTGTGGATTGCCACCTCCCCAAAGATAAGTGATCCTTTCATCGTTACCAAATCACAAGGATAATACATAAAAGTATATTTAAATAAATAATATGATATTTAATATATTATGATCATTATACAAAGCTCAAAATAATAATTTCTTTATTTCTATTATGATATTTTAGAAATTGAAATGTTTCTCTTGTGTACGTATGATCTATCATCCCCATGATTATAATATAGTTCATTATTCATAACCATATTTCATGGGTAGTTTCAAAATTATTATTGATTTATAAAAATTATAATTATTTCAAGATTGTTTTTTATAAGATGGACTAATAACCACATTTAACTTATTCTACCTACCGATGTAATTTTGGATATATGAATCTAATATCATGAAAATATATTACATAAACTTCTTAAGAGTGTAATTAAATATAAAATGATAATAAATAAAATAAATGGAATAATGAATATTAATTTTTTTCCTACGAATGTAAATAATTAACATATTTATTTTAATTTGGATGATAAACAATGTATGTGATGAGCCCGTCCTAATCTAAGGGAATCCATAACAATTTACTGAAATTGACACGCATTTTTTTGATATGTTCCAAATTATTTTATATGGTATATATGATTACATTTTACATATATTATCCAAAAATCATTCATATTTAATGTTATTTTATGTTTCAATTAAATTTATTTTAACTAATTATATTTTACTCATAAGTTACCAAGCGGTATGAATTTGGTAACTCAATTTCTATTCATTGGGTTAAATCACATCTTTATTAACTATATGATGCTAATATTATGATATAAGTGAAATACTTTTATGTATTATATATTTCCACTTTTATTTCTTATTATTAATTTCTATTATACATAATCACTTCATTTATTTGTTATCACTTCAAATATATGAATTTTTATTTAATTTTAATAATCCTAGCTTCCACCGGTTCCTTGTCTTTTTTCTATCACTTCAAATATATGATCTTTGTAAGAGATTTAATATCAATTTCGAGTCTATCAAGACATTTATTTATTATTCACCTATTTGATTTTACCAAGAGTATATATTAACCATTTTATATATTATATCATAAATATATTTGTATTCATGGTTTTTAATTTTCCATTTTATCTTATTTCATTCATGTGTGTTATAATTTAAAATTTTCTAAAGTAGTAAGGGTGTATTTCACAATTTCATCATTATTTGGGTTATTTTTGTCTATGTTTTCAATGGAGGAAATATTTGATATTGGTATCTTAAAAAACTATTATCATCTCCAATGTTTACTTTTATAAATAATAAGTTTTCCATTCATTTTTTATTGTTTATGTACTCAAGATTCTAATAAATTTTTTAAAGGAAAATCAATTATGTTTTTTTCAACTCGGTCGTGAATTGTTTCTACCATACTGATATTTTACATAATGTTTTTTGTATAATATTTTTATTATTATATAATAATTTATTAAATAATTTTCATCCATTATTTAATTTTTAAAAAAAAGGTTTAAAAGGAATCTTATTGTTTTTAATAATAATGTTCTTTTAACATTTTATTGAAAATCTGAATGGAATATTTGTTTTAACATACTCAAGTTGATTTTAATTTTCCTAACATCACGACCACTACTCTATTTGAAGAATACCTCACATTTTTATAAGTTTGTTTTCATGGAAACTATTTCTCTTAATATTCTACAAATTTTAAGTTTTTATAAGTGATATTGAATTTGAAAATGGGTTTTTACTCAAGATTATTTCTGGTTATCTATTTATGATATTTATATTCATTAATAAAAAACCATTTATTTTAAATATAATAAATTGGAGATATATTTTATTTATAAAATCCATATTCGTTATGTAGAAGGATTATGATTATTTTTACTATAGTTGTAATGACATTCAATTTGATTATTAATTTTGTATCTATTAACATTCTGATAAAAAAAAATCAATTTCTTTTGATAATTAGAAATTACAAATCTATTTAATGTCCATATAATTTGTAAAAAATTATATGAATCTAGATAAACCATATATAATTTTGACATATATTATTTTAATATTAACTTATTTTGATTGACTGGGGAAAATTTGATAAATTAGTATTCTTCGATCAATACAGATATTTTTTGATAAGGAACATTGTTTTTGAATATAATTTTTATTGAATATATGTGTAATGCATTTTATATGTTGTAATTTGAGGAGAAAAAATATACATTTCCATTTTATGCCTCAAAATGTCTCATGAGATAAATAAATTATCTAGACTTATTCAAATGTGTTTTTTATCACCCTATCCATCGATTAAACTGTCCTGACATAAGTTATTGATTGTATAGATTTCTTGATGCATATGATTATGACCTAAAATATTATTAATTTCTATCATAATGGATTCATTTATGAATATCCATGGTTTTTTTCAATTAAATCATCCATGCATGAATTTTGTGCTCAAATTATTGATTTAATGGAATGTGTTTTCAATTATTTTCCTTTACATATTGATTATGTCCTTTTCACTCATGATTTTTCAATTCAAAAAAAATCCTTTTTAGGGATTTTAGATCACTTCCTCTGTTTTCCTTTTCCCATGATATAAAGAAGGAATATTTTCATGAGTTTAATAATTCTTAATATTAACATTCACAATGTTGTATTTTTATATTTTATCTATTAATGTGATATTCAAGTATGTATCTAGTTCAAAAAGTTTGCTAAATTATTTAGTCATTTTTTATGTGATCCCTTATATATATTTAAAATGTATTAACATAACCATAAGATTGAGTAATAGGGGAATGGGTATTTAAAAATATTAAATTCAATCCTATAAATTCAAAATTTCATTCTAAGATTGTATATTAGATTATGTACGAAAAGTTGTACTATAATTTATTTCAGTTACCATCTAGTTTTTAATCCCTTTACATTAATTTTATATAATCATAGGATAGTAATTTGATACTACAGAGAGGTTAAATACTTTTACCCATACTTTATTCATAAGATTAATCCTATAAAGTTTATCTAGAGACCTAATATCTCATCTTGGAAAAAATGCAACATTTTAGTAAAATCATCCATAAAAAACTAAATAACATTATTAGATTTATATTTATATGGAAATACCACATAAATCATTGTATATATCCTCTTATTTCAATTTGGGAATTATGAAAATTTGAGTCATCCCATTCAGTAGTTTTCACTCAACATTATCTGATTGAAATAATAAACATTTCTGTGTTTTTTTATCAGTATTTTTCCTCATACCATCCCAAAACATATTCCTCTATTTATTGGTATATATTAGTGCTACTAGGAATAATTGGAAAACTATGAGCTTTTCTTAACTACTTCTTCATCAACAATGAATCTCATGGCGCATACAACATCTTTTAAAATTAGATAACACCTTATTTGTCAACATTAATCTCTGTTAACATTCCATTATTAGTAGATTATATCATTTCTGTTAAAAAAAGACCTTCTTTAGAGGACTATATAATTATTTTTAAACAAAATAGATGAACTCATACATGAGACAAAACAAAATGTTTTATTTAGACACATTTTCAAAGACAATATTTATTAAATTGTTAAACAATGTTTTATGTTATAGTTGTAACATATTTAACAATATATAATATTTTAAACTCAAGGTAACAACCAGCATGTTTTCTTTTCCCGAATGAAAATGAATGGTGTAATCATAATCATTAATCAGTGGTAGCCATCATTTCATCCATATGTATAACTCTTTTCAATGAATATATATTTTAATCATTAATTGGGGATATTTATTTCATATATCTCCCAATATAAATGAATACACTATATTATCAAATATAAAAATTATTTCTTCCCACTAAAATTACTGTATAAGATAATTTTGACCGTGTTATTTCAATTTAAATGATACAGACATGATAATATAAACATTCAACATCAAGACCTAACCATGTCGATTAAAAAAGAATCAATATAAATAAAAAACCATCATTTATCGTTGGAAATTATAGCACTATTGAGTTAACCAATATTCATTTCAATTCCTTCAAGTATTCATTATATTCCACTATCCATATGAATTTAATTCCTTTTCAGGTTATATTAGTTACTGGGTAAGATAACCGATAAATTTTTCTAAATTTTCCATAAAACGTTTTTATATTATATTTTTAAAAATACACCTTTAGTGATTCTCTTTATAATCAAATATTTTATAGTATTCAAAAATATCATCTATATAAAAACAATATAAAATTACAAAAATATTTATTGAATTATCTATTCATTATATCAATAAATACATTGGATTGTTTTTTTAACATAGATAATATAATCACAAAATCATAATGAACATACCTAATACATAACATCATCTTTTGAATGTGTTACTCCTTTAGCTTTAGCTGGTGATACCCTAACCTGTGATAAAAATTCATAAAATACCGTGCAACCTATAACTTAACATTCAAGTGACAGACATGAGTCAATAAATAAATATTATTGTGTTATCCATAATTGATTAAAAGAATCAAGGGACCAACCTTTTCTTCAGATATAATTGGAGAACCTAAAGTAATGGTTTAAGGGAGGATTAAACCCTTATCAGGAAACTCTTGTATCTTAGTTTTTAATTCTTAAATAATAATTGAAACCATTAGAAAAGTAGGTCTGGATATTTTTTAGAATCAAGCACTATTAAATAGTAATAATATCCCCTCTATAAAAAATAAATCTGAGAAAATAATCAATAGATTCATATAAATTATTATTTATTACTGGAACATCACCAATTTGAATAGTTCCTTTAATTTCAATAATATGTGAAATCTTAAATTCACCACCATCCCTTATAAGCCTCTTAACGTTTTGAAATGTTATTAAATGTATAAATAATTATTATATAAAAATTTAAACATGCTTTGAAAATTTTATACACCTGATTTAGCTCTAAAATAAATAATATAATGACAAACTGAAAGAAAATTCATATATAGAATATCATAAATCTCAATAAAGGTGAAGGTAAAAATATTTTTAGCAAAAACCATTCCACATAAGATAAATTGAATATTTTTATAACTTCTTTTATTCTTTATGCAACCCTAATAGTATTTTTACATGAGTTATAACATCAATTCGTAAGTTGGAATTTCCATTTTGCATGAAAATATTCTAAATATAAAATAATAAATAAATTCATAACTAAATATGAAATAACAATTATCATAATAAAAAAATTAGGTTTGTTTTAACCACTTCATTTTAGGCTCTCACATCTTTTGTAGTAGTAGAGAAATAAATTGTCAAAACTTTATATTTATGATCATTATGATACAAACATTGGATAAATAATTATATATTTGAATTAGAATAATGTTTCAACTCATTAAAATTAAAACATTTCAATACATAGTTTTTATAACTGGTTTGAACATTTCTGTTAATTTTTTTCTTTACACTCATTATTTGTATGTCAAGGCCTTCTTTATTACTTACAATTACTAGATATCTTCACAAATTATCTATTGTTTTCTTTTCACAGTTATCATTAGAGAATAATTAAATTTTATTACATAATTTTTTATTCAATGAATTATTCCCCATTTGCGGCTACCTGAATCACTTATTGTCTTTATTATTATAAAATATAAAAATTTAATCTCTAATTTTTTAGCACACTACAGTATTTCCTCATAAATTTCATTCTAAAGTGTATCCAAATCCCCTTATTAACATGGTTTTAATCCAGAGTGAAATCAATCAATTTTACTCTCATTTTCCTAAGGGAAATTTAGTGTAAACTATGTCAATATAGTAAAATTAGATTTATAAGAGGAAATATAGTCCCCCTTATTTTTCATTTAATCAAATAAATATCATCTCATTCTATTTAAAATAACATTAGGAAAATACATTTTGAGGAGGATATTTTTAAATATCACTAATTACATGGTATTAGTTTCTTCATTTTTTTTAATGATATTAAGAAAAGACCAACATTCATCAGCATAACCATCAAAATGGTAAAAGATAAAGCTCACCTTCATATTTTTTTAATATACTATAACTTCAAATATATTTTCTAGAGAAAGTATACATCCTTCAACTGTAGATTGGTTTAATGATCCTTTGAATGTAGTAGGTTGTTGATTAATAAAATTCTATACTATATACATATTAATATGAGGATAATTCAATAACTTGAATTATTGGGTTCCACCATAAATATCCTATATCAACATAGTCAAAACTACTAAAATATGATCTATTTTAATTATTATTTGTTTCTAATTTATATGGTTATTACCCCATTAATTTCATTATAAATTAGATTACTTATTTACTCTAAATAAAAGTGTTATGAATAGACATGGATTAGATGATGTATCATATAAATCATTAAAATATACCTTATAATAGTAGAATAAAAAATTATAGTATCTATAAGGTATATTTTTATATCCTCCTAATTTATAAAGGTATCTATCAATTTCTCATGATACTAACTATAACACACATATCTTAATAAACCCATAATTACTATATTATAATAGTTTTCTCACATTAATTAAATTTCTAGAATCATTTAAATTCATTAGTTTAGTTAATTTGGTAAAATATTATATAAACAATTTGATATTTCCACACCGAATCCATATTTACCCAAAAATACATTTTTTATAAAGACATACTTTCTTTTATAATGGTAACTCCCATATATGGAACATTAACTTTATTAAATTTTAAAATCATCTTTTATCCTTGTAAGAAATCTTTAGAAAATTTGGGATGATAAAAAAAATCTTAGTAAGGTACATAAAACAAAAGAACAATTTTTTCCATTTTTAAACTGGAAAATATATAAAAATTCTTTCTCCCAATTAACATTGGACCTCAATTATCTATTTACATTTTCAAGAAAAAAACATAATTTCTTAGGACATTTCATAAAATAATTTATATTAAATAAAAACTAATAAATAAAATCATAATTTTTTCTATGAAAACCATTAAAATATAGAATTCCATTCCATGGAATACTATTGTTTTACCTAAAAAAAGACAATAAAAATTCCATAAAAAAATAAGCTATTTTTTAGACCTTTTGAAATCAAATAGTTTACATTATATAATAATACCCACATGTGATATAGGTACCGTGGGGAATTATTTTTGAATTCAAACTTACTAAAACCCATACAATGAAAACACCTAATGTGATAATAACAAAATCTATTCGCAGTAGCATGTCACCGAAAAAGATTATCACTTTAGCCAATGAATTTAAGAGCTATACTAGTCTCACACATCATTAAGTTATTTCAAGATTAACTCTATTTCATTTAAAATTTAAAATAACCATGTTATGAATAAAAAACATATATATTTAACATTAATCATAAAACCCATATAAATTGGCATTGATTCCCAAAATAAACAACACTTTCAGTTATATCATAAAGATGATAAAAAGAATCCACTTCCTAAAACACATTTTAAAACTCTAAATTAATAAATTAATGAGAGAAATTATTTATTTTATAATAACCATGTCAACATGGATAGGAATCTTGATATTGAATAATGATTATAATGATGGGAAAATGTAGTCAAGCCTTATATACTATAATGTGTCATTTTCACTTCCATAAAAAAATTGAATTGATGTATATGGTATATATTAGAAGATTTTTTTATTAAATTTCAAAATAATGTAAAAAGTTGTTGAAATTTTATTTAAAAAATATTTTATGTATAAATATAAACATTATTGTAGTATTTTTAAGAACGTGGATATTGAGAACAGAGAGTAGAAAGGAATACCTTAACTTAAGTCCCTTATGGAATTATACATTCTATAAATCATGAATAATATAATTATATTAGTTTTATATAATATTAATATCATTTTTATGTATATTTAATTATTAAAATTCTTTAAATTTTGTTTTTTACAATGTTTTTTTATACTAAAATGGTGAGGATTCCAATTGATTTTTTGGGGATATTCTGTTTATAATCTCGAAAAACATCGGTGTGTTGAACATGGTAAAAGTGGTTATGCATCCATTGTCTTAAGAATCATAAGAAAGTATATTTATCATATTTATACGCTCCATATACTTTACAATTTACGAAGTCATGTGGTGATGAAAAATGAACCAAATCATTTCATAGTGACAGTAATCTGTACGTATGCAAGGAGAACGTTTTTTCCTTAAGTGGACAATAATAAATATCTAATATAATATTTTGGATTATATATTCATAAATATATTATAAAAACCATATTTATCTATTAGTTCTACCCTAGATTCCATCATTATAAGTCAAAAATGAAAATTGATTCATATCTTTTCAAAGCAGTGGTATCCCCCACGTATTCTGGAGTTGTGTGGTCAATTTCCAATATACTAAATGGGTTATAAGGTAAGTAATATATTAATATTAAATAATAAAAATCATTTCATACAAATCATTTATATTCAGTTTTTATATTCTTTTTACCATCCATTTGATTTGTTGATGAAAAACGAAAGACATAGATTTATGGAGGTGGTATTCTACGCATTTGAATGAGTGATATTTACATTTCCAATAAAATGAAAAAAGAAATGAATAGAGTATTATAATAATAATAAATAAAATTAGTGTATGTAATATACTTATGTAATTATTTTATCATGGTTGTAAAATATTTTAAGGAGATATAATATGAAATAAACATCAAATATGTTGGATAGAAGTTATACCTTCTCCATAGATATATACCTTTAAAATAAGACTTAAATTTTTTTAGTATTTTTATTTTGATAATAAATGGAATTATAAAATATTAGTAGTTACTTCATGGATTGGGATGGGTACTTAATAGATTAACTTGAGTTCCCAAACAAATGTGACTAAGGGTGGATATGAGGTTCTATTTTATATGTTAGGGGGTATAACACTTGTATTTCTTCTAAAATTTTAAATATTATGAAATATTAATCATAAAAAATGTAATATAAAACTATAAAATGTATAAGATAAGTTAATAGTGGTATAAATAAAATTGAAAAATAAGAATTAGGGTAATAAATTGTGGCCTCATTAGTTAGTTTTTACATTAGTTGACCCAATTTTCCATTTACCATGGTGACACATTATATAGTGTTTACTATTCAAAATGTCTAAAAATGAAAATGAAATCATTAATAAATTTTATTCAGATAATTAATAATATTTAATCTAATTTTCACGATTTAATTTTTATATTTTCAAGAAATTACTTGCAAAATAGGTGAACAAGACACAATGAAAATAATGTTTTAGACATTAATTTTTAAATTAAAAAACAAACTTATACAACAAAAAAATATAATAATAATTCCCATGAAATTATTTTTATTATGTTGAATGAAATGGATTATATATTAATTTAAAAAAATTAAATATATAATTACACTTTAAAATTACTTGATTCCATGAAAAGAAATGACACTTTTGTAAAAAACGACATTTTTCACTATTAACATAAAAATAATGTTTTTTAAAATTTCCCAAAAAAATATTCTTAAGCTACATTTTATTTTTTCATTCAAAAATTTAATTCCATTTAAAAAAACTAATGTAATGTATCGTAACTATTATACAGACCAATTAAATTCATGAGAAAAAAATTTATTTAAATAATTTTTTTTCGACCAAAAACTATTATAAATTTATCTATTTAACAATGATGAATATAAATACATAAAATTAAAAATAAAATTTACAAAATTTATTTTTTTCATGGATTAAAAACATTTTTAAATTCCTAATATAGATAATTCATAATCTTGATAATATTATGCACATCCATTCTCTTATGATCTTGCAGGAGTTCGGTAGACATGGATGAATGAAAAAAATGTACATATAACATATAATCCTTTTGTATCATATAGATAAGGAAAACATCTTCACTCATATCAATATTTGGAGGATTAGAAACTAGTTATTTTAACATTTAATTCTTCCATTTATGGTGTAATACAATCTGAAAGGATCAGAGAAATTCATATTAGTTTCATCATGTAATGATATTGTATTTCTATAAAATATATCAAAGTTACAACATTGTTAATAAAAATTAAATTTTATATAAATAGTGTAAAATAAAAATTATGTAGAGTATCATCATTACAAAAGTATATGAGATGAAATAATTAAATTTTCTTATTAATATTACACTATTTTATAATGTCCTGATATTTTTCACAATTAGACCTGGAATGTCTTATTCCACATAAATTTTAGTGTAATGGTTCCATATGTACCATTTAAAAAAAAATTATTTTTCCTAATAAGATATTTCAATTTATTTGGGTAGGTGTTCTTACCAATTTCAATGTCAGGATTCTTTGATCCATTTAGTGGACTCTGAAATCCCAAAATCCGTATTTGGATTTCCTCAATACTTGCCTTTAATATTTACCATGTCCTTATTTGAGAGTGAAACATGATAAAACATATTCAAATAAACCCCAGATCTTAATATAAATTAATATAACAATGAATTTGGCAGGAAATGTACTCTGAAATATTGATTTATTCATAAAATTAGTAATGTAAGGTTTTTCAGAATTAATAATTACTTTACAGACTTTTATTTATTATGATTATACATGTCTTGTTAATATTATTTGGGTTGAACATGATATAATTTATTTTAATTTCACCTCACATGATTTTTTATTCATTAATTTGTGTGATCATGATAAATAATCCATAAAAATAACCTTTTTCTAAAATAATAGTAATAAAACTGGATTATGATCTTTCTTATGGTTGATTTATTATGTGGAAAATAAATCAAACTAGCACCCTAGGGGAATAAACG
The DNA here is from genome assembly GCA_963277665.1 of Viscum album. Taxonomy (NCBI): domain Eukaryota; kingdom Viridiplantae; phylum Streptophyta; class Magnoliopsida; order Santalales; family Viscaceae; genus Viscum; species Viscum album. The sequence continues at coordinate 1,538,951,144 of OY728161.1, read as the reverse complement.
CCATTGATCCAATATTTTTTCATTTTTTTCATTAAAACATCTTCTTTTTTATCTTCTTTAATGATTTCACCTTAGCTCATGTCTAAAAAAATCTATTATCCTTGGATCTCCATTATTTATATACAGTTACTCACTCATAGGTGATGTGTATAATTGGAATAGTTTAGGTTTTTATATGAAATAAACCATGGACAACTCCTTCCTATATAATATAGGTGGGGGATGATATTCATGTCATAATTTTAATTTAATAATAATAAAATCCATGTAAATCAATTAAAGGAAATCCATCAAATACATTTTCCAATCAAGATAATGATCATCCATACACATGAAACTAATATCAATTTAAAATATTATACCAGATTTTATTTAAATGAATATTTATTATGATAAATTAAGTAAATGAACTCTTTTTCATATTAATTAATTCACTCATATTTCATAATATCCATTCCAAATAGTCGACATGATTCCCATCTAAAATAATTTTAATCAAATTAGTTATATTATTTTTATACAAAATTAAATAAGTACAAAGTGTGCACCTCGATGAACTACATAGAATGGTCATTGCCTTATACTATGAACTCACATGGAATTTAGTGATCCAATCATATTATATTATTACTGGATGTGTATAATTAATAAATTAAATGTAGGTACATGGCATATAAAAATTTTAATAAACCTATGTTAAATTTTATGTAAGGAACATACAAATTGTGTAGTTCAAAATTTTACATGAAAAATAATTAACCAAATTATATTCTATAAACCATATCCATATTATTTACTCTCAATTAATGACACACAAATATTTTAGGATTAGTTATAATGGTCTAATTTATTAATTTTTCTTATATGTGAAAATAGTTAAAATACACATGATGTGTTCAAGATATTCATACACTGTGTATTTCACGCATCATTTTTCTATGATACATACCTATGTATTGGGTTTGTAATTATGGAAACACATTTATAATATACATTGAGTGTGTTGAAACTAAATGATTTTAAACCTCTAGGTTTCATGCCTTTCATTCCATATGTGTCATGTAATAAATACATGACCCATAATTGACCACATCATTTCCTCCATTAAAATGTGTGAGATAAACATAGTGTACACCATATACATGTCTTGTAGATTAGAAAGTATTTTACTGATCCATCAAGTTAACTTGTGGAATGTAAGGTTACAATATTTAATAAATTAAAATATGGTTAATAACAAATTCACAACTCATATTTGTTCTTTGAACATATATTTGTTGTGTGTACCCATGGGTTGTACGTACTGTGGTTTCTAATTATTTTTCTTGAAACCATGACGCCTTTAGATTGTTTCTTTGGATTATATTCATAAATTTTCAAATTTTTCATGGTCATATTAATGTAAAATAAGGATAAATATTGATGTTAATCATTACCAATGATAAATTTTAAATTAAATACAAATATAAAATGTGTAAATAGACCAAAATTTAAAAAATAATCAAAATTTGGAATATGATATCTCTTATGCCACCTAATAGTTCTAGTCTTAGTGGAATCTGGTTGAGTCCATACATAATGATGGTTTTTCATTGAATCCAACAAATAAATCATAATAAAATGATGATGAAAGACACATATCTTGATTATATCCAAATAACCATAATCAAAGAAAACTGTAAACCATAATGAATATATATTATGTTAAATTTATAAGGAATTGAAAGATAATAAATTACCTCACTCATTAGTACCTTTACGTAAAGTTAGTATTGATCATTCAAATAACTATTTGGGATGAAACATCATTGCATCAATAAGATCCAAATTAAAATCCATTTAGTATTAATCCACACGTTCTCTTTGATATCGAAGAAATATTGGTTGGACATTGTGTTCCATAAAGGTGGTACGAATCATCTTGTGTCTCTAACGCAAAGTCTTTTAAGAATGATGAATTGATTATTTTTCTCTCATTCTTAATAGTATGAAGATGGAGGAAAATATTCTCTCAATATTGAGAGAAACCACTAGATAAGTTCTTTTTGAATATATTTTCTAGAGGTGAAATCATCATTCACAACCAAATGATTTTTACACATACAATAAGGATATAATCATATATATATAGCTATGGTTAAAAGATTTATAATTTTAGAATATAATTTAGTGAATCTCATAATCATAAGTGAACCCAATGTCTAAAAATAATGATATTTTTATTATTTATTTGTTTTGATCATGTATCATGGAATATGTATATATATATCAATAAAGTAAATAATATGTATTTAAATTACATTCAGTAAATAATTTCCATTACCAGTCACCTTGATCTTCCCATCCAACTTTTCTATCATTCACTTAAGTACAAAATGTAAATTTTATTTATTAAAAAAATATATAATATAATATACTTGGAATAGTGAATAAAAATTTATTTTAATAATCAAATAACATAACTGTGGGACTGAATATAAGTGATCAATAAATTAAAAATAAATATTATTCTTTGGTCTGTATGATAATATTTATTCCAATAATTAAATTAAAATACAATTTTATTGATATCAAAGAAAACACTGTATATGCGACCATATAGTGCTCTTACTTAAAAAGAATATGTTAGATTACATAATGTATAATATCATCATTTCATAATACATAAAGTCATGCATAGAGGAATAATTTAATTCTTCAATAATGAGACCTACCTATGAATTATCATTGGGTCACATAATATCTTTGTCTAAATATCTCATCAATTGGGTTGTATACTCATTTCATCAACATATATGATTGATACCTATTTCTTTAACCACCTGCAATGAACCCATAATCACACCATTTCCATGGAATTTAGATACATTTTACATTTCATTAGGTGGATCGATTTATCAACTTCTATTAGGATAGAATAAATAAATAAATCCATAACATTTTTTTTAATATGAAATTATTCATTATACGTTTCATGTATCAAACATTATTATGAAAGTATGTCATCAAGAGTTATGAAAATACATATATTCATTTGACTCCTGATATGTAATAATATTATAAATAATTTAAAAGGATCATTACATACATTCATAGACATGAATATAAAATGATTAATAAACATGTGGATTTTTAACTGGTGTGTCAGGTCTCGGCCTAGTTCACACTATACACATTAATTGAACCTATTGGAGATAAGCACTCAAGAGAACCTCCCCATATTCCAAAATTTCCAAACTTGAAACAAGGACCTACAGTGTGTCTATGGGGATACTATACTATAATATCAGATTATAAAACAATAATAAATAACCCAAACATTATCTAAATGATAAAATAAATTTATTTCAGAATCAATAAATATAATTAATCTAAAATAGTAAATAGAAATCAAAAAAATCATGAATTAAAATCACATACGTACAAAAATGATCACCCACTGGTAGGATCAAGTATACAATAATAATGGAATTATAAAATTATAAGTCCCTATTACTAAATTTTATCTAAACCACATACTCAATATATATATACACTTCTGATCTATCTAGCTTGATCAACCTCATACCTCGTCCCATTGCATGATTATAAACAAGTGAAAATATTCTCTTGTACCATAATGAAACGATAGTTTGAGTAGTATATCTATACAACTATCATAGAGAACCACTTATGCAATACCATACACACCTAAGAAAATTTTTATTAATATATCTCATACTCATCCAGATAGATATAATAATTTTAAATAAATGTTGAGTGCAAATAAATAAATAAATTTTTACCAAGGATTACTATAATAAGTGCATGCTAATTCAAAGTGATTAACCTAGAAGAAACACAACTAGAAGAAAATTATTAAACAAAATCCACAGTCGATCATTCAATATATGATCCCAATATAAAATATATTCTTCGATGAGCGACATAAATATTTCTATGTAAGCAAAGTAACCACATGGGGATACATTTACAAGACCTGGGATCACCTATTCCTTCCTTTAATCATTATAATAATGGAACCAAGGTAATATCCAGACATCCTATAAATATGGTAATATTCTGGATGTTATACCACTCATTACATGTAAATTCAGTTTATTGTTTAAGTCCTAGGTCTCGGTCTATATGAAATCAATGGATTGCTACTTGGATAATATAGATGGGGAATATCCCTTAAGTGAAATATATAGAATTCACTCCATAACTGAGGAAATAACTCAATTTATATTCAATAAATTTCTCAAAATAACACTCTTAGAAAATTATGGTTGTGTGTCTACCCTATCTTAGGGAGCTTCCTAGTAATCACTTGAGGATACAGTCATTAGACCCTATGAGTTCCTCAATGAGGGGTTCTGAAGGGTACTCAACAACCTTGATATATAACTCTTGATGGGAGGAATCACACTGAAAATGGGGATTCATTTAATGGAATCAATCCACCATGTATGTTTCAAAATCTAGATCATATAAAGTATCTATAAGAATCCTGATATGGTTATAATAAATAAAATGGTTCAATAGTCAGATCCTAGGAAGTAACCCTAGGAATCCTAATCATAACATCATGCCACACCAGGACCCATATGTGGATTTCTAGGAAGTTATTTTTGAATAAAATCTACATCATAAGTAGCCAAGTGAATGCATAAATAAAAGAGTGTGGGTGGATGAATTTATGGGCCCGCCACTACACCCACAAAACCTTGGGCCTACATGTTTGTTACAAGTTCAATGGTGACACTTTATATAATGGCCACCCAAATCCTTACACACTATTTATATATTATTATACCCCCTAATCACCCTCTTGGGTCCCCTAGTCTCATATAAAATATAAGGAATCCTATACAGGATCATTGAGGTCTATACATAAGAGAAGGCATCCCTATTGGGATCTTCTATTTTTGTACCATGGTATAAGTTCAAATCCTAGTGCACTCAGATGCGATGTCACATGGAATCGTAAAAAGGGAATCATGGACTCACTGGCTACATGGGGTCATGTCACTAAATAAATTGAGAGAATTTATGTTCTAACATAATATTGGTTCCATGTTCTCTCTACAATGGGATACATACCTAACCTGATCATGGCCTTCCAAATGTTTTCTTTCCTAGTCCTATACAAATCCTAAAATGAAATTCCATGAATATTCTAACATTCTATGACATATGGAGGCTATGTGATGTCTTTAGGGACTATGTATTTTCCACTAGGAACCAAGGAATTAGACTTGTTTACATGGGTTGTTAGTGACCCCTAGTGTCATCAATTTTAATTTATTAAATAATTTATTTCTGGATTAATGTAATCAAGGGTCCTTTATATCAAGGTAGATCCCTATAATATATATACTAACATATCTATGGATAGATACCGTAGAGAAACATTGATAGAATTCATACTTTTAAGAAGATCCTTATGTATTTTCCAATGGTGGGAAGTAGTTTCCAAGCATTTTCAATGTTCATATAAGACACAATAAGTGACTTCTCAAACCATACCATGAGAAATCAATTAATTATAATCATAATAAAATTAATTAATAAAATTAAACAAAATAAAATAATTTTAAAAATGTAATGATGTAATTACACCAAAAACCTCTCCAATCAATCATGTCATGCCAGAACAATTATGTAACACTCTCCAACAACTCCCGAGTCATCCTAAATCTTAAATCGAGAATAATACATAAGGAAATGTGTTAGGTCCACATGGTCGATTTCCCAAAGAGGTAGGGTGTGGATTCGCATATGATAGATTAAAAAGTTTCCCCATATAAACTTGTTTTGTTGTTAAACAAAGATCAATTTTCTCTACCTCCCATTGTAATATATGATCAGAACACTATCATATTCATACTCCAATACCCATGGGTTGGTATAACAATCCTATAACTAATAACCTCACTCTAACTCAAACCAATTCTATATTTGAACCTATATATGGAATTCAATGAAGAATCCAATTGTATATGGTTCCATTTATCCAATGATATCCCAAATAAAAATTGAATATCTAATAAACTCTTTTATCCTTTCATGACTCTCCTGACATGAGGGTTACATAATGGTGATTGACTTCCAAGTCACTGCCTTAGAAAAAACCATTCCATCACACCAATGAATCGAGTTTCCTGTCATTTAATCACATTCCCTGTCCATATATTAACATAATGATTATCTTGGAAAGGTAACCTCTCATTATTCAGTGCCTATGAAAATTTCAGATATCACATATCCCAGACCAACAGAATAAAATCCACAACATTTCCCATGTTTCTATTCAAAATAGAGGTCACCACCCTCAAAAGACCACGGGTGAATTCCTTACCATATGGATTACCTTATAATAATCCTTAAGCATAACTCACAAGGATTCCCTTGATAAAACCTAAAAATGATATTGAGTAATCATGACAGATAGTCGAGGTTATCATAGAGTACTCAGGATGATTTCCATGCATTGGACATGATCATCTCAAAAAAAAGAGTACACTATGATTAAATTAATATACTTGTATCATTCTCCCCAATCCATGCTCCTCATCTTATCACTACTTGACTAATATTGAGTTAGATATGTTGTTCCACTATACAGGATAAATTCGTGAGGAATCCTCTACTGTGGAAGGACATTTATCAGTTAATCACCACTCTTGGGGAAACCATTATTGTAGAATATTTTTAAAACTACCATTCCATGGGGTCACACATGGTCGCTGAACTATTAATGATATAAATTGAACCATTGGTAAATGAAATGTAACATTAATATCTCACAAAGAAAAATGGGTTTACTATATCTTACCACTCTATTATCACACGACTCACACTCCCATGTTCTGAAAAATATGGTCAAGATGACCATTCTACACAGTACAACAATCTCATTAAACTAGAAACTACCTTTGTTCTTCTATTTCAAAAATGATAACCTCACTTGTGCCATGATTTCTTCTAATACATTTCATAATAAGGAATAATTTCAATGATGATTATCCACATACACTATAACATTGATGCTAATAGAAAAACCATTGGTCAACAAGGTCTGACACCTGAATAGTCCTTCCTATCCAAACTAGACTCAATATCAAAGAAACCTAGGTGAACCTCAAATTTCAAATCCATCATCATTCATATATCAAAAAAACCCAAAAATTCATGTGCATTGGTCTCAATATTAGTACACAACCAACCTCACTTCTTATAAATGCATCTAATAACCTTGACCAAATGCTTTCCTTGGAATACCTTGATTAGAGATGATGTAATCCTATAAGGGCATAAGTCAAACTAAAGGCCTCTAGGTATCTCACATTTCTCCAATAATTAAGTCTCAAAACAATTTACCAGGTCCTATCACTATAATCTATCTAGGATTCCATAAATATAAATTAAATTTACTATGAACAACCATTACAATGAAAAACACATGACTAAGGATCATAAAGGTATAGGTACTATGGAAACATGGAAAACAAAAACTTGTTTATATGTGATTAAATCATCTCCCAGTTATTTATCCATATCTATCTTCATTATTAGATATATCATACATAATACATTTCATCAAAACCTTATGAAAGAAAACATAAGAAACGTTGATGTCAAATAATCATTAATGTTAATAAAGTGTTATTCATAAGAATAATATAAACATAATGGTATGATAATATGTGTATAAAACATGAAAACCATACCCTTAGTATCATATATTATAATATTGAGTCAAGGAAAAAAGATTGTATTTTTATACGACATTAATCATAATGGAATCAATGAACATGATCAATGAGAGAATAAAGTTGGAATAAGACATAGATTTATGGAATAAACATAAGGATATAAATTAATTTCCAAAGTAGTTAAGGATCACTAGAATTTATATCATAGTGGAATGGTTTCACTCCCAAAATCATGATAGTAGTCATGGTTCACTCCCAAAACCATTAATGTAGAGAAAGTACCTTACTAACTCAGGTTTATTCACATTATAATCCTTTTTATCTCATAGGATGTAAAACTTTAAGAAATTAATTGGATGGATATATAGGTCCCATTCTATCATGAACTATGATATGATTCCATCAAACCTCACAAATAAAATAGCCCATAGAAAGACATGAAGGGAATTATTGATTCCCATGGGATGGACACAAGTGCATGGGAATCTATAAAATCACTTGGGAAAAATTTATCCCATCTAGCTCAAGCATACCCAATCCACAAAAATGTACATCACATCACAACCAACATCCATAACCCAATTCAAAAAAAAATATGAGCTACATATTTTACATTTTCAACAAAAAAATATCAAAATGGGAAAGGTAACCAACCGTAAAACAAATCAAATATGAAATAAGAGGGTAAATACAATCATGCCACTATCACAAACAGGAACCACTAACAACAAGATCTATCATCACCACCAAAAAACATCTTTTTTCACCGGGGTCAAACATAAAAGGGTCTACATACACCAATGTTTGTATTTTGGGTGTGATCAAATTTCCAAATACGATACTACCAAAATAGGTTCCATTCTTTATCATTATATGAAAAATTAACATGCATGTTTTTATGAAAAATGATGATAACATGATAAATAAAACATTCTATGTAACTAAAAGGAAAGAGAATGTAATGAAAATTGTATAATAAACTATAAGAATAGTTTTAGAATCATCAGAAATCCCTATGGTTAGAGGGTTAGCAAGGCCTTGGGATTTTTTTACTATCAGTAATCAAACAATATCCTAGATATAATGCTCCTACTCGAACCTATGACCACTATCACATATATTTTTAGTTAGTGTTGTTATACCAATACTTGTTAGGGATACCAGGCCTATGCCCTAACAACTCACCTGACATACCATATCTATTTTTCCCACCCACATACTTTGTATTTTATCACCCTCAATTTCACCCCGTAAGTCTCCTGAACCACCTATGACACAAACACACTTTCAAAAATAGAAACAGTTATCAAAGACAACCATTTTTAACTAGAAAATTATCATTTAACACTAAGGAGAACAAAAAGTATTTGAAAACATGATTTTTACCACCCAAACAATTCAAATAAACTATTCAAAAACTGTAGAAAGAACACTAAATATGAAAAAAAAAATTATAATGGAACCACTAATGACATTCATTAAAACATACAAAAACCAGTAGAAAACCAAATATTCTCTAAGGAGGAACCCTAATAAGTAATGAACACACCATAACAATCAATATATTACCCAAAGAATTAATATTGAGACCACATTAGTTAAATATATCTAGTGGATAATGATATCTCGTGAAAGATAGAAGAAGAGACAATGAAGAATTAATAAAAGAGAAACGGTGAGGCTTATATGAATGTTCACTGAAGATCCAAGGCCAAATACACGCAATGTTTAGAACTTAAGGGATAAAAGGGGAATGGAGATGCATGCCCCAAGATAGAATGGAAAAATTCAGTGAGTTATGGGGGACTTTTTGGTTAAAAACATGAAGTGGTAGTTAAGGAATTTCAATTTTTTTGACTATATGGAAGGCCACATAGTTTCTCCACACAGTTTGCTAAATTGTGTACCAACCACACAGAAGATCTGTCTTAGAGAAAATCTAGTCATGGGGTGTTATTAGAGGGGGTAAAATCCCAGGTTCTTAAATTATCACCTTATTCAAATCCCCTATGTTAGGAATATCTGTATCCCAGGAGGGCCACAGACTTGTGTTCTAGGTTTTCCTTCCATGAGAATGGAATTTTCTAGGGCGCACAGTTTCACTAGGTTGGAAAAAAAATTTAAATAACAAATGGCCAACCATGTACCGCATGTATTCTATCCCAAAAACATCATTGTTTTTCGAAAAACATTAAATAAATGAAAAAAAAGATGCGTCCAAATTTAAGTGAAAAAATACCTCAGGATAGAGCCAAGGATGTGAAAATTCTCCCCATCGTGAAAGCTTTTTTCCTTCAAAAATTCAATCTAATGTCTAATCAGAGAGTAAATGTTGATACTACTCTTCCTCCTATGATATTCTATATCATGTCTCATGTTCATCATTTTTGTTCTTCCAATGAACCCAAACTAATGGTATGGATTTTCATTGATCACTTTTTCTTATAAATCCACAATCCATATTGGTCTCTTGAAAATAGAAAAATCATATTATAGCTTCAACTCTTCATAGTTTATCATGAGGGATGGGTTGGGATTATATGTCTATAAAAGTGACACATCGAACACATCAAGGGTATTCATTTACTAGGATGATAAAGATAACAAGTATTCCATATTACCAATTATGTCATTAATATATAAGCTTCTGGCATACCTCGGTGTTAGCATCCCATTGTTACCGAGAAAAATATGACACAAGTGAGGGTCCACATTTATAAAAAAAGAATCATCTGTATAGAATTCCATGTCTCAGCACCACTGATCATTATTGAACTTATGGTGGCTCTACACTATCAATCACTATTTTCCAATCCATATAACCTTTCAGATGCCTTGTGCATCGGTCTTTGTCCCAACTGATAAGTCCCACCCACATCAATGAAGCATAATTGTAGCAAACATTCATGACAAGAAGGTTCCTCAAAGGGATCCATTATTATCAAGGAATGGTAACTGTTAACATATAAAGAATCCACTAATCATGAATGGGTTTCCCATATTCCTATAAAATCCCACAAAAATGCCCCGAGCATGCCTTCCAAAATCACATTCTCGTTCTCTATAGAACCATATGATTTGTGATAGAATATCATAATAAATTTATCCTATAACCTCATGGCCTTTTGAATGCCTTCCCAAAACTGAGAGGTAAAATGGTGGCCCCTATAAAAAATTATATCTTATAGAACAACAAAATCTCCACTATCTCTTGAACATATATCCATCTGATGTCATACACATTGCATGAATCCTTAATAAAAATGAAATGTTCTGATTTGGTCAGATAGTCAGTAACCACCCCTGTGTTGTTCCTCTACAAGGGTATATAAGGAAATCCAATGATGAAGACCATGGATATCTCATCCCACCTTTTGGTAGGAATGGACATTGAGTGAACAAAACCTAAGGGCCTTCTGTGCTCATCTTTAACCCAATAACATGTATAGCATCTAGAAAAAAATTAATCTATGTCCCACATCATACCTGGACACTAAAATCAAAATCATACATTATATAACATATTGGTTGTACTTGGGCGAACAACCCACTAAAACTAGAGGTCTTCCTACATCACCACCTTCTACAAAGACAATAGAACCATGATGAATACCTTTAAAAAAATAACTCACTAATGATACAAAAGTTTTTCTATGGATATCTCCCACAATTTATAAATTCCTTATAATAATATAACATCTCATCACAAATATTTTCTTCCTGAAACTACTCCATAAGGGTGGGTGTCAGTTGAACACTAGCCAAGAACATTCCTCAGCTATGCTCCTTAGTCTCTCGATGAATCTGGGAACCCCCCCCAACCATCAAAGCCCACTAATCATTGTACTCCTTCATATATTGTATTGGAATATTCTGACCTATGTAATTCACTACCACATTCCCCTTTCTTAGGGTATAGATAATATCAAATTCAAAACCATGAAGATACTCAACCCATCGTTGCATCCACAAATTGAAATCCTTTTGGGTGAAATTTTTTTCCAAAATATTATGGCTGGAGTAGACTAAAAACATCTCTCTTAATAGATAGTGATGCAAGCATTCAGTAAATTTATAACTATTACTAATTCAATGTCAAGGGTTGTGTAATCTCTCTTATGTGGTTACAGTTTTTGAGATCTATTCACCACCAAATGGTCATCCGACATAAAAATTCACCCAAGAACCATGGATGAGGTGACACAAAAGACCATGTATGATTTTCCAAACTCTAGAAAGCTAAGGAAGGGGTGTTGGTCAAGCACATATTAAGCTTCGGGAAGGGTGCATGACATTATGGGTTCTATTAAAACATTACCCCTTTTTCAGGTAACTATGGTCATGGGAGAATAAAGCATTGAAAAAACTCTAGAAATACACATGTAGTACCCAACTAGGCCCAAAAATCACTAAAATTCAACGTCATTCCAACAATTATCCCATGGAACCACCACTACGATCTTCTTGGGGTCCACTAAAACTCAACGTTCCAATATTACGCAGACCAAAAATTTAATCTCCCAAATGTAGAAGGTACACTAAAAGAACATTCCAGAGAGATTTTGATCCCAAAGAGTTATTAGAATGATCGTTAGGTGCTAACCTAGTTCTTCATCTGCCTAGGAGAAAAATAGTATATCATACAAGAATAAAACAACAAAAAAGTCTAGGTACCAATGGAATACGTGGTTTATAAGTACCATGTAAACCACTATAGTATTTGAAAACCCAAAATGCAAGACCATATACTAAAAGGGTTTGTATTTAATTCCAAAGGATTTTTTGGGAACAATTGACTCTCAAAACAAGACCCGATGATACATGGAGCATATGTCGATCTTGGAAAACCACTCCCACCCCCTTAAGATGATCAAAATGGAAATATTGGAAAAGTGTTATTTATTCTTGATTTTTACTATATTCAAATTCTAATAATAAATTCATAACGAGAAGGATCCATTAGGACATTTAGAAAAAAGAACATGGGTGGAACAAGGTAATATTATCATATGAATGAATACTTTTCAACAGAAATCAATCGGCTGTATCTTTTATTACCTCAACTCTGTGGGGGCCATACAATATGAGGGAAGAGATAGTGGTTGTGTTAATAGTTCCAAATCAATGGAGAAGTCCACTTCTCTTACTATAGAAAACCCTGAGAAATCATTAGGACAAACCAATGGTAAATCATGTACTATAACATCTCAATATTTTATTGTTTGTTTTTTTTGAAATAAATTTAATCTATTTGATATCTCACGTTGTACAAAACAGTGATCTTAAATGAACTCCAAAAATATTTTTATTTTAATAATGGTTATCTCTTACATATTGGATTAAATGGAATAAATAATATAAACTAATTATAATAAATGTTTTTACATGGGTTTACAAAATTAATTCACTTGTTAAAAATAAATTATATATGAAAAGAAAAGACAATTTAAACATAAAGGAAGGGTTTTTATAAAAAAAAAAATTTATGCATATATTGAATTTTATACAAATAAATTAAATTAATCACTATTAGTGAGAGATATTAATGAAATTTATATGTTATTTATTTATTCAAATGTTTTTAATTTCTTTAAATTTGTTTTATAGGTTGTAGATAACATATAATCCAATGTTAAGCATAAAAATATATATTTTTTTAAATTGTAATTTGGCTGCCTTTTAAGGGTGTGCCTATATTAAAACTATATTTTGATTTGATTAATTATTTTATTTGATAAAATTAAAAATATTTTTCAAGTAGATGTATAAAAATTATGTGAGGATGAATTTTTTTAGTTTTTTTGATATGATTCATTTGTTGATGTATAGAGTAAAATTCGACATTTTAATTGAAAACAGAATTTTCATCTAATTTTTTATATTGGAAAATTATTATTTAATTTGGTTTTAATGAATAATTAGTTAAATTATACATAAATAAAAAATTAGTTAATTCTAATCAATTTTTCATAGATATTGGATATAAATATATTTAAAACATTGGAACATTTGCATTTTATAACTAAACATTCCTGTTGTGTTTGTAAAACAAATTTTAAATATAAATTTTGAAATATTGCAAATTTAATTTATTAAAATGGATTCTATATTTGGAATCATATGTTTATAATTATTTATTAGGGTCAATTTAAATTTTAGGCATAAACATTTTATCATGGTAGAAAAATTATTTACCGCGGTATGGGGAAAAAAAGATACTTGTTAAAGGTAAATAGCTAAAGGCATAAAAACATAAAAATAAAACATTTAAGGGTTTTTCGAGGTATTTATGAACACCAAACATCAATTAAAATATAAGTTTATGGAAAATATATTGTAAATTAATTCCACCTCAATGTGGTTGGATTTAAATATAAAATACTCATTATTTTAATCACTTAGACCACATCTCTTAAAGTGTATATACCACCCCACCCCAACCCATTTTCACTCACCATAATAAATACTCCTAAAATTCTTACCCAGTACATTCCTAATCACTCTTGCCACATCCCATTTCTTTTGGTCTTACCAAAATATCAAATCTATGGTTTTAAACAATCTATCAAGGATGTGATATTAAATATGTAATATTCTCAAAGTACCTCTGTTAACGTCATTTATTCTCCTATTTTCTGCACACTTACTTCATTCATCAAGGGATGATATGTCCATTATAATTTATATACGTTTTTTTATATTTGAAATGTAATATATCATGAAATATTCATTTCTCATCTCCACTAATCCAAATAAATGAAACTATTGTCCAAATATTTCTTGTTGATCGCCCCTTTGAATAATGATTTTGTTATTTCCATTACCACCTTCATGGAAGTACAAAAATGTGTAACTATGTTTATATAATATTTTCATGGGTATATTAAAAACACTTTTATATTCTATAACTAATATATATACATAATATTAAATAAAAGAATATAATTTCATGATGCTCAGTTGAATAGCCAAATTAAACTAAACATTTATGGTTAATATTTTATCAAATGAATCTTCCTCATGTAAGAATGAAAAATAATAAAGGGGAACATTTAAAATTATAAAAGTGAATGAATACCATTTAATTTCAATAATTTAGTTTTTTAACATTTTATAAGAAAACCCATAATTATCCAAAAATTGATCCGATGAAGAAACCATGAAACAAACACACATAAAACCATGAAAATAAAGAAATGTACAAGAGGATAACAAATGAAAAACTAAGAAGAACCATGTGGTAATTATTTCTTTTATCAATTTTACTTCGATGATATATATGCCTTCTTCACGACATATATCTTATATTTGGTGTATATAATTACTGTTATTTTATAATATCATAAATTCCATTATATTGGTGTTATTAAATGATTCTTTTAATAATTATTTCATTCATGGGGAATTTGATTATACTGATTTACATAGTGATATTGGAATTTTTAATCCAATTTCCATTAATTTGGTAAAACTTTTACTTAATTGATTATGTCAGGATTTGATTATATTTGTGAGGAATTTATATTATCTTATAATTAATTAAAAAATTATGATTTATATTTATATGGTATAAAAATATTTAATTTATCTTATTCTCATTTCAGTGATATGATATATAGTAGGGGTTTTATTTTAAAAATTATCTTTTAAAATTTCCCTTAAAACTCTATTTTTCATCCATGTCCACATTCATAAAATTGCTTCCAAAAATATTTATACTATTATATTATCATTCAATAAATTATTTTTTATTCATGATTTTCTATTACATAATGTATTTAAAGGATATAGTTTTTCATTTTCTAAACAAGGTTCTTTATTATTATTTTAATAAAAATACAGACGGAGTGTTTTTTAACTTACACATCATGAGATGATTTCCCCTCCATAAAAATAAACTAATACATTGAATAAAATATTTTAAAATTATGTGTTTAATTTAAAATAAATTCTTAACTTTTATAACTATGGGTCAATTAAAAAATCAAAATATAAAGTATTTTTCCTCAAGAATTATTTAAAGTGATATCTCAAAATTATTTTCCATATAAGATAAAATTAATTTATGCCACTTGTACTTTATTGGGGATATTATTAAAGGAAATTACCCTTATTACTTTTATATTTGGTTTCAAAACCCATTTATTTTGAATGGATTTTTCAATGATGAAATTTTTACAAAACCAATTTCATTTCATGGGTTATGATATGATAAATGATTTATGTTTTTATTGAACACATATTAATGGTTTTCTTTATGTTATGGGTTGGAATTATATATAGCTCCAATTTAATGGGTAATTATATTATATATTCTGATTTATAAAGGATTCGAATGGGAAGTGAAGATAGATCAATAAAGGACATTGTCTACCAAGATAGTCTTGGGAGTGAACCTAAACTACTATGATTGATTTCGGAGTAAACCCATTCCACTATAATATTATTGGAAAATATCATTTGTATAGAAACCAAAGCATAAAATAAATAGATATTAACACATTTTAGATGAATATTCATCACATTAAAAATACATTCATGTGGAAACGTAATTGTTTACTATCTTTGGAAACATGGAACACATTCTTATAACTTGATGAACGATATTAAACATCTCCCACAAATATCTTCCCCATTATTAAACCAATATTAAACATTTATCTATTACCTAGGGAATGAAAATAAAAGAAATAAGTGATATTGCATGATCGGTTTTGGTAAATAAAGGAAATGTGTATGCATATCATGATCATACGGGTTTGACAACATGAGAATTACATTGAAAGATCATACCATTCATATAAAATATCATAATAATGATACATAAAATAAGTATTAGTAGTTTATAAGAAATTATTATAAGATAATCAATTACATGAACCAGGTTTTCATAGCATAGTCATCATACAAAGACTTATGGAATACACATAGGCATATAAAAACCTTCCCTATAAGTCAAGGCTCATTTACAAAACATATTATGGAACATCATGTAGAATACACCTAAGGGGATAAACACGCCACCATCCCCAGTCAAAATCTGTTCCAAATAAGAGAGCGAGTTTCCCCATCTTCCTATAATGGAATGGGTGTCACCATATTCCGATAGTTGATCGAGCTTCCCCATATTCCCTTAGTGGATTAAGACACACCTGTTTCCCCTTTTGGATAAGGAGACACCTATTTCTCATTTTAGGTCTAGCCTGCAAGCTTGTTTCCCATAATTTTCTCATGAGCTATATATATTTTCCGGATACATTTGACGTAAACATTGGTCCCGCCCACCACGTAGTAAAATCAGGCATACATAAGCCACAAGATAATGAATCATTCATCATAAAATGGATCATAAAAAGAGACAGGTTTCATATACATAATATTATAACCCACAAATGAAATTGATATTTTCATAATATAAATATATATGGAAATGATATTTTCCTCATAATCATTTACTCAAAGAATAACCATTGAAAATAAGAAGGTTTCAAGATCATGTAACACATGTAAGAGAAATGGGTGTCATAAAAATCATTCCATCAACACATAAACCATTAAAGAATGAATATCAATATATTTCTTAGATCATATCGCCTGTAAATCATGAACAATAAAAAATGTATCATAATAAGGATAAATATTGTGGAAGATAACATGAAATATTTCATATGTAAAATTACTTTTTTTAAATCCCCTTTATAAAACCATATCAAAAACCATTTGTTATAAATAAATATTTACCATTTTATATAAAAAATTATTGAGGAAAATGTCATTTATGTTTCGAAAATTTTGTTTTTAAACCATAAACCAATTTTAAATGCATTTTATTTAAAATAACCTTGAAACCATATAAAGTAGTTTGAAAAAAAATTTAAAACCCTTTTACTTGAAATCATAAAAAAGAAGCTTGAAAAAAATTATGAAATAATTTTTCTATACTTTTTTTAAAAGACATAAATAAATATTGAAATCATTGGAATCCTTTTATTTGAAAATAGCCTTTTGAAAACCTATAATGTATTATTTGAAAATAATTTTAAAATTTGTTTGAACATAAAGGAATTTTGAAATCCTTTTTCTTTGAAGAAAAATTAAATTAAAAAAATTCTATAATATATAGATAATAATTTATTTAAAAATTTCCTTTTAAAAATATAAAGGAATCTTGATGGAAATTATGATCATTATGGCAGGAATTTTCGTACATGCCTAACATTTCTTTTTCACCATAATAATTTAGAAAAGTGACTTGAGCGAGAAAAACAACATTCCTTTTAAAAACATATTGTAAAAAGGTAAAACATGGTTAAAAATTCCTTATTCATATCGCTAGATAATTTTAAAACTTTTAGGAATTTTTTTTATAAAACATGATTTTAAAAGAACAATAATTTCTAACCAAAATGAGAAATTAAGTCAAATTTTAATTTTTTTTTAAATTATCATATGTTTCCAAGAGTGTAAAATGGTACTAAAATATTAAAATTTAATAGATAACTAGAATAAAACAAAATTCATTTGGTTTATTTATATATAGTTCATAATATTTCATCAATGGATGCATAATCATAAACAATTTAGATAAATAATGACATTGTAACAATAAACTGATACCACTTTGGTAACCTTGAATCATAATCCCCATGAAATAATGATATTAAATGAAGCTTTAAATTTTATGAAAATAATTATATTCTAAATATTACTAGTTAATTTTCATTATATACACCCCATTGAAAAATATAGGTGCATAACATGGCATGTATCTCAAGAAAGGTAAATTGGTACGAAATTACTTTACCGATTTGAAAACATTAGAACCATAAACCACAAAAAATATAGATCATAAAATGTATATTTAGAAATCCATAAATTTAAATATATTAATCATATAATGAATTAATTGTTATTATATATACCACCCCAATGAAAATAGTGGTGTATAAGTCATGTATCTCATAAATATAAAAGTTTAGATGAGAAAACCCTTACTACTTGACTAACATTAGAATCATGATCCCTATAAAATAATATCATCAATTAAATAATTTAATATCATTAAATAAATTAAATTAATGATATAAAATGTCATATGGTAGGATATAAACCACACAAATTAAGCGAGTGGTGAATATGGAATGTATCTCATAGAAATAATAGGTTAGATGAAATTCCATTAACATAAGTCTTGATGTTATGTGTAAACATTAAACATTTCTGTACAATAAAAATATGTTTATTATAAATCTGCCAAAAAAACATATTTCTAAACTTCATACCAGATATGAATCACTTTTTAATTTATATTACCCTTTTATTATCAATTTTGTGTTAAAGCAAATTTTTGGTAATAACCGCTTTGTTTATTATATGTGTTTTGACCTGTTTTTCTAGATCCTATTACTTACACCCTGATTTACTCGTATAATGAATATAAAAAATTAATTATGTATCATATATATTAATAATAAATATATTTATATTAATCAATAAAATATAGATATATGAAATATAATACACCATTCGTGGAGACGGTAGGTCGTACCTACGCATGAATATTGTTTTCATTTTCTTCTCATATCAAAAGAATGAAATTAATTGAAATATATTTGTGTATATATGTGATTTAATTTTTGTAGAATTATTATTCACAATATATCATATAATTTCACTAAAACTATCCTACATATAAATCTTGCAATGTGTGAAAGAATCACATCCCGTTGAGGTGGCGGTAGTCCACACTTCTTCAAAAGAAGTTATTGTATTTAAAAAATGAATAGAATAATGGTTTGTTTAATTTTTTAGTTTCAAAATAAAAAATAAATATTTAATATCTCATGTATTATATAAAAACATATTTTATATCATACTTTCTACACATGAGATGTGGTAAAGTAAATTTGAATAACATCATTTTGTGAGGCAGTAGTTCACTATACACAAGAAAAGTAAATCTGTAACCCATTAGATATAAATGTGTGTTTTTTTTGGTATAAACCATTTAATAAAAAAATATAATTATATTTAGGATATTTACGTTATTATATAATCATGTAATAATAATTTTTTTTTGCTGTGGATAATGAAAATAAAACAACGGAGCTTGAGGAAGGATGTTACCTCCTCTAGGGGTAACTCTTCTTGGTTCCCACCAAAGGGATTCCTTGGATGGATTTAGAACCAAATGGAAAATTATATTATGATATTAGGGATTTTCGGAGACTATTTTTGATGATATTTTATTAATCAATTTGTATTTAGATTTATAATGAATAGGAATTTTGAATGTCGATTTATAGAGGAGGAGGAGTGACATTCTTGTAAATACAAAAATGGTGAACACTATTGGGAGATACAACATATCTCGTGGGAATAATAAATGGAAAAATAATATATTAAAGGATTTTTATGGTATAAGAAAACCTCCCCACAATAAAATAATTACATTATTAAAATTTTGTTCCTTAACATCTATGTTTCCACAATTTTATTATTTTGGTTTTTATTAAAGTAACTAGTTTTCTAACCTATGTAATTTGACCATAAAAATAAATTAAAGTGATATTTTTTACAAATATTGAAATAATTAATTATAAATATTTTATATAATTTAAATAATAAAAATCTCATGTGTGTTGGAAATTAATTTTAGAACAAGCGTATGTAACGCATAAAAAAAATACATTAACCACAACCCTGCTAAAAATATTTTCACTATCCATGGGTCAGTATGTTAATTATATAAGATAATTTGGTCCATTAACGGACCATTTTTATATTTATTAATGATTAAATTTCACTTGGAAGAATAATTTATTTTTATTAATTTTTAAACATTAATTAGAATATCATTTATTGTAAAATGACATTAATCTTAATTTTAAAATTATTTAACAAATTTTAATGTAAAAAAAATTTAAATTAAAATATATTAAGATAAAATATATGAAAAATGATATATTTATCAAATAAAATAATGGAATACAATAATTCATTAATGTTATGTTATGTTACTTTTAATGTTTATCATCATTTATCTTATTGGATTAATAACTAGATAATCCATGTGTCAACGTTTGTTAAGTGTTTAATGTCACTAATTAGTCTTTAGAAATTATAGTAAAATTATCATGATAAATAAGATAATTTGACATTCAAAATAATCATTATAAATAATACTATATAGCTTCTTCCATAATCTAAATCCTTATAAGTGATAAAGGTAAGGAAAGTTATTTTTTTTCTTTTTCCATTCTTAAATTATTATACGTATAACTTTTATGAAAATGTTTCCCACTAACTCATTAAATTATAACCAAGAGATTATATGATGTAAAAATTTACATTGTATGTCTTTGGACATGTATCTAGGTCATTTTTTCCCTTAATATTAAGGTTTATTCCCCCGTTAGCTTAATATTACCTTAACCATTGTAATTACAATTAATTCATTTTATAATTTTTTTTTAAAAAAAAAACAAAGTCAACCTTATTAGACTATAAGTATCATAGTTATTACAACATATTATTTCCATTTTCCAAAAATTGAACTCAAATATTTGGGAAATTTATATTTAATGTTAATCACATTGATGTGGTGAGAATGTGGGGTTTTAAAATAAAAAAAATCAAAAGTTCATTAAGAATTTATATCAATTTTGAATATTAAATCTTTCCAATGACCTACACTTCATTAATATATATATATTTGATCTATTAGGTCTTTAAAAAAAATTAAAATACAAATTCATTATTGGTAATTATTTAATAGAAGTACAATGTTTGCAACTATAATGCAATATATTTCATCTATAATCAAAAATTAAACCCCTTAGAAAAATTCCAAAGAATCACCTTAAGATAATTTTAACATGTGAAATTAAAAAATAAGGCTTTTTAAAGAAAATTGTATTTATATATGTGTCAAAATTTAGTTTTAGAGTTGATGATCCATCGAAATGCATTAAAACTCTGACTTATGGGTAATGCATTCTATTGAAGGAAATTGATATTTTGTGTAACACATGCCAAAAATTGTGTTATGTGTACCACAAGATAATATATTTGTTTCATGTAGTGAAATATTAACATATTATTGAATTAAATTAAAGTCAAACTTAGTTCATTCATATTACACAAGATATATTTGGCATTTCATGAAATGAAAAATATCCAAACGATTATATTAATTCAAAAAATATACACAAAATCTAAAGGAGATACATTCTACCCCAATTAAAATGAATTTCTACCTATAAATTTATTTTGGGTTATTAAAGGATTAATAAATTAATTATTTTTTCATAGAGTCCAACATAATAAAAATGTATTCTAGAACTTCCATTAAAAAGGGAATGTTGGAAACATAAATGATATTCAAGGTAACTCATAACTAGATTTTGGCAAGGTTGAACATAGGTGGAAAGTGATAAAATAAACAGGAAAGAGAAATTTAACTATCAATTGATGATGGAGAGTCATATAGAACATGTTTAGTATAAATTTGACATCACAAGTCCATAATCCAAATAGGTTGGAAAAAGGTCATTCCAATCATAAAAAATAATCATAAAATTATAAAATTTTATTTCAAGACCCTTTTTCATAAAGTTGAATGGCTTTAATTAAAATATATAATTACATAATTTCATGACAACCATGAGCTTGTTTGTTCCCTAATAAAATTTATCTTCATCTATTACATGAAAAAATAAAGGTGAGTTTTCCATTCCTGATGAATTAACAGATCGTGAGATCCATAAAGAGAATGATAGGTTATTTCTAAATATCCGCTCTCCTGAAAGTGTATCCCTCCCATGTTTGTAATGAGAGAAAAAAGATAGTGACCCCCACGTCCCTCCTCGAGTAGGCCTTGGGTTGGAGACTAGCATCGAGGGTATAATAAACATGCAGATGGGAGGAATTACCCCCTAAGAGGAACACATGAAGATTATAGGTATAATATAGACACCATTGAAATCCTTTTAAAAATACAAAATAAATGAAACCCAAGAACCAAAATGTAATTTCATGAAAGAACTACTAAAACTGGAAGGGAAAACAATAAGTACCAAAGGAAAGGTAAAGAGGGAATTGACTATGAAGCCCAAATAGCTCCTACAACCCACAATCAAGTAGTAACATGTCTGGTATCAAAACTAATCCAAATAACCAGAAAAAATGTTTATAATATCAATTTATTTTAATAGTATACTTAATAGGATCCTCCCTAAAGCCACTTGATAAAGAGTTAAAAAACATGCTAAAACATGGTGAACTACAAGTGAAACTAACTTGTTGCCTAAACTTGTATACTATGTTTCCATACACACCATGGCTACTCTCACCAAGTATCATACACAAGATTATATAATATATAATAAGGAATATAAAGGGTACCCCTCTACCACTTCCCAACTAGTTTTCCTCTTACCCAACTCCACACATCCATAGTATCTCTCTCAAAAATGGCTGGCTCACAGACACCCAGGCAAGCATCACAACATGCACCTTGTGGGTCAACATGAACCTCATGTATCAAATCACCAATTCCATGTAGCCAAAGTAACTAGGTTGTTTCTGTGATCCACCACATCTCGCATAACGTGTATCACACATCAAGTATTATATCATATTCCATTACAACCCATACACCAAGTATGGATCCTAAAGCCAACACAACCGATACATGTTATTCCTATAGTATCCTTTAGGAAATTTTATCCAATATATATGGGTTTCAATAACCACAATCCTATAAATCCTTATAAATACATATATGGGGAAAAATAATTACCATCAATACAAGCACAATTTACTACCATGAGAATAGAGTGTGGTTAGTGAGGGTAGTCAGTCATCCATCCCCCCATCCGAAAGATGGGGGAAAAACTCCACGGTGATCAGAATCCCCAGGGTGTCTGTTTACCTAAATAAAATGGTGGTGGATCATTCCAAAACACAAAAATTACATTAAATAATATATCTCACAAATTCATTATGGTAGTACCTAGTATTAAACCCATTTATAGATAACGACTCTTGGACTCCCAGATTCCATTTCTAAGACAAGATATCCTATAAGAACACAACCATTTAAAGAGATACATCAAATTAATTTATCCCCTTTAATCATTTTCACATTATGTTTATTAATTGATTATCCATTAACATCTTCCACATTACATTTCAATAGTATCACAAATAATTTCCATTCCATATAGGCCTAACTAAACTGAGTCCATGGATTCTTAGAAATATAACCTCTGCATGTAATCCCAACAACCTCCAAACCCATGGTTTAATCATTTATTCATCTCATCAAAAAATTTACCACATTCCATATTTCTAGGTATTCTAGGAAAAAATTATAATCTTCCAAACATAAGGAGATCAAGATGTCGAGTAGATTGACTACCAATATAGTCTTTTCCACCTATAGAAAGAGTGTAGACCCATTGAAATATGAGAATCTAGACACGAAAATCATATGGCATACCCTTCGTGCCTTCACGTTTATATGAAATATATTATGCAAATACATTTGCCTCAAGCAGTGGTGAAATAAAATGATGATAAAAAAACAAAATATTCATTGAGAATCCAACTTTTATATAAATAGGTAATCTAACATTCATCTGATTCTATCATCTCCATTGTTCTCCCTAATAGCCACATTCATAAACTGATGCATCTCACCGATCCATTCCTCAACTGGTGCCACAACAATAAGGCATCCCTTACCCATGTACCAAAACATCATCACAGGCTCTTTCATCACAGGCTCATGTCATATCTGGGCCTCCCTATCCAATATACCACAACACCCATCTAGGATGAGTCATCCCAGTATCACCTCACAAGGAGCAGGAAAAATATATAGCAACTTGGCTCTTAGACCTAAAATAAGGCATTCAACCATCTACACACAAAGAGCTATCACATATCCAAAGATCATGCAACTTGGCCTTCACATGTAATCATGCATCTTTGTCCCTAAAAATAATTTTATTTTAACAAACCACTAGTTATTATTCCATCATGAATTAACTGATTCATTATTCACAGGTTCCAACTATGGGAAACCAAAACAAAATTCTATCATAAGCTATCACAAAACAATTAACTAATTAATTTACCTTCCCCTTAATCATTTATCAACAAGAATCAACATGATTCGTGTTATTTATACAATTTAATTAAAAATTCAAATCTGCATCCATTTGATAATCCTTATATTACAACAAAAACAATCAGATTAATTAAACAGGTCACATTATGTTTTATCCAATTAATTATCAATTAATTCTAGATTTACATTATTTACAAACATCCATCAAGAACAAACATGATAAATCATGAAAGGAAACGATACCACAGAATTTATAAAATCAATAGGCACACCTTTATCATAGTATAAAGCAACAACATTGCTATGTAATTAATACAAATTATTTAATCTGGTTGAAGAAATTAATTAGTTCAATTTCATTGCGATCCAAGGGGATAAATAATTCTAACTCTATAATTTCATGTAAATAAATAGAGAAACATTGAATTACATTCCACAAATGGTCATTGAAATTATTCTCATGAGAAAAGATCAAATAAACGGGGCATGATCTACGCTCTCGCAACAACTACATCAACCTAAGGACATTGCGAACGAACAACAACAACAAAAACCAAATAAAATCCATTAGATTCATAAGGATCATGAACCATCACATATCAAGGATAAATAAGAGTAAAATTATCAAATAAACCACAAAAACGGAGATATATCATACCTATGGTTGAGGATAGATCACTAGGGATTGAATGAGGGAGCTAAGGATCAATCCTTGTGGACGGAATCCCAAAACACTAAAGAGATTGTCATCAGATTACTTGATGTCAACAGAGATATGAATTACCCATAAGTTTTACAAAAACTGAGCTACTAGAATGTTTTAGAAATAAATAGTAGTGTGAGATTGAATGACATGAAATCCCCTTTCACATCATGTAATTCTTTGGGGTCGGTTTCCTCTAAAAAATCCTTGCATTTTGATTTTATTTTATATTACAAAACCCATAATATTGAAAGGCATGAATCCCTCTCTCATGTTGTGAAATATTTATACTACATGACGTAGAACCCACATTCATGCCTTGAAAGTTCCATACATCGAGCTCTCAGCATCCAAACACCACCCATATTTATTCGAGCCTCCTTCTAGCTTCACAAAACATGAAAACAATCAAAGGACAATCCATGTGGATATGGGCCCTTACATCAGATAACTCCTAAAACATTTTCATCCTGAAGAATTCAAAACCAACCAAGAGTGGAAACAAAAAGGGGTTCTCCCAAATGTCTATCCTACTAGATATATCTCAAAGAGTTCTCCACTATAGGAGCTCACCACCTCACTATATAAATAAGTGAAAAACAATGCAACAACTACAAACAGCTTCTATACACTCTTGTGGGGGAGATACCTATCAATAGGAATCAAGACAAAACAAAAACAAGAGAAATCCATATCATAATCATAAAGGGTTTAAAAACATCAAATGAATCATGTTACAAGAGAAGAGATAAACAGAAAAAATCATAGGGTATTGGATGTGTATTAGCAGCTGAGGTTCCTAGGTACTCTCCTTCACACCACTGTGCATCCACAGGAAATGAACGAAGGGGATTATATAACTATAAAACACCCTTTCTCAGTGGTCATGTCTCTCTATAGGCAACTCCTTAAAGGATTTATCATTATCATCATTGATCTCACCCCAATCGATGATGTGTGTGTCCTCATGAAGATATTGAGTGAACTGTGGCATGTGAAAACATTTTGTATCAAAATCATATTTTTGGGTAGTGTTACCAGATATGCCACAACTCCCTCGTGAGCCAACACCATTAATGGACCAAAATAACGAGGGTAAAAGAATACTCCCATGACCAATCCTTTGCTGACCTCGATGGAGAGTCACATTTAGAAAAATGTGATCCCCAATGCCAAACTCAATAGGTTTCCTCATATGACCAAGATATGATTTTTGATGATCATGTGTTGCCTTCACCCTCCCACTAATCACATGAACCATCACTATCATATTCTATTCCTATTCCATCCCAAGAATTAAAAAATCTAAAACTAGAGTATAGAACAATAGAGAATAGAATTGTTGGCGAAAAAAGGCTTCAAATACGTCTATACCAATCATAGAGTGGGAAATATTGTTGTAACCGAACTCCACCAAGGGAAGGTGCCTCATCCATGATCCCCCAATATCCAGGACACTAGAGCACAACATTTCGTCAATATTATTGATGGTATTCTCTGTCTGACCATCTTTCTATAGATGAAATGAAATTTTAAGATATAACTGAGAACCAAATGCATGCTGGAGACCTATCCACACCTAAAGGTAAAATGAGGATCAAAATCTAAAATGATCTACCTCAGGACTCCATGGAGTCTCAATACCTCCACCAAATAATTCCTGAAAAAAATCCTCCACTAATCATTAGTACATTATCACTATGAAGTGGGATGATTTCATGAAATGGCTAGTAACACCCATATAGCGTCATAACCTCCCTGAGCTCTAGGTAAAAAGATAAAATTTCCATTGATATTTCATCCCACTTCTAATGAGGAATGTCTAATGGATAGAAAAAACCATAGAGAACATGGTGCTCTACCTTAACCTACTTGATGACCAGACATCGAGACACGAAATCTTCAACTATACACTTTAACCCAGGCCACCAATATTGACACCTGAAAACTCTGTACATCTTTGTCATTCCAGGATGTACTGCCAACGAAAAACTATGGAACTATTTGAGAATCTTCTAACACATCACCAAATGAACACAAATCTTTAATTGAAACAACACATGGCGTTGTTCATCATTAGAACCACCCTCATGGGCCCCACCACAAACAACTTAGTCTCTACAGACCTCAACCTCAAGGTCCTGCAACTGGGATTCCTCAACCTACTACACCAGAGATGATTTCACTATCATTTGAAAAACCAATCTCTTCAATAATATTCTCTTATGTCCATATATAATGTTGAATTATCATCCATTAGTCTCTTGGAATCACTTGATTCACACAATAAATAATTTTTTTATGTTCTTATCACTGCATCAACCAAAAAATATCCCTTCCCATGAGTATATGTAATATAGAAAATGTAAACATTTATGAACATTATCCGCTGATTCTAGAAAAAGTTAAAGTCATTCTATGGGAAAACATCCTCAATATTTTATAACCGATGAAGACCACAAAGCACTCTAACATGACGTAATGTCTCCACAACTTTAGGGAAAAAATAATTTCCAAAAACACAAGATTATGGGCTATAGAATTACAGCCATGTGGAGGTAAATTATTGGAACCATATGAAATGACAGATATCTACTGAATCAAGAAAAATCCCAACTCTAGTTGTGAATAATCCTAGAAAACATCAAATTGAACTTCCTCTGTTGGCAAAAAATAAACTGGAGCACTGACCAACATTACCCTCAGATAATCAAAATCCACCTAACCCACATCAATCAATAAGAATGGTTGATTCTTTTTTGTTTATTTTGTTAGAGGAGTCACAACCTAAGATAAATCATTTAAAAATAATCCTATAATAACATTCAAGACTAAGGAAACATCACACATCTGCCACTATCTTGAGGAATTCCCATACACAACAACTTCTATCATTGATGGATCCATAGATAATCCCTACTGGGATACAACATACCCCACAAAATATAATTATCAAACCCAAAACTCACACTTCTGAAACATTCCAAATAACTTCTCACGATGTAGAACTGTCAAAATGAAATGTAGATTCTTCACAATCTCTTCCTCAAATGTTGAGTTAAAAAGGATTACATTGATGAAAATCAACATGAAATTATTAAGGAAATCATGGAACACATCATTAATTAACCCCAAGAACACAACTAGATCATTCTTCATACCAAATTACTTTACAATGAACTTGTAATTCCCATGATGAAAATAGAATGCATTCTTCATTATATCCTCATCGTTCACACACATTTGATGATATAATGACTGAAAATCAATCCTCAATATCAAACATGAACCCGTTAGTTGATCTAATAAATATTCAATCCACGAGAGTTGATAAAAGTTCATCATTTTGACCTGGTTAATGTGAAGATAAAAGACCCACAACCAAAAACATCCATCAGCCTTATTTGTAAAAAAGTCAGTTCTCCCATAGTCACACACTTGTCTGAACAAAACATCACAACAATTGACCATCGAGCTGTATATGATGTTTCTGCAACTAGAAAGGTGGAATCCTATATGGATCCATTAAGATAGAAGAATCGTCTGGTTATAGATTGATCACAAACATGATATATCATTTTGGGGGTAATGCTGCATTGTCCTCCAGAACACCATCTAGGTACTCTTCTATGACCATGGGAAACACCAACTTCTAAACCATTGATGAACTCAATATCATCTCAACCATCAAGGTTGACAAGGAAGGAACACACCTATGACCCATTAGTGGGACTTTTTTTACTACAAAAATTATTGGATCTCCATCATAATTGAGGAACAAAAACTACCACATGAAGTGATCCTTGATTGTATAAATTGAATTCAACCAATTCCTGATGAGGATGATGTAATATGGTTTTATTTGTAATTATAGGAAACCTCCATGAGAGCGGTGCTTCCCCAACACTAGCTCGTAGTATGTACATACTTCTAACAAGTTAGGTCGACCTATAACTCGCATTGTCAATGCCAATGGTACTGGAATCCTATCTACCGAAAGACCTAAATCATTTAAAAGGGAAGGTGATATGAAAGAGTGTGTCACTCCGGAATCATACAAGTCATGCACCCAAGTAGAAAATAAATAAAGGGTACCTCAAACATTGTCTGGCTCGCCAAGTGCTGGTAACAATCATTCATGAAGGTTACAGAAAAATATTAAACAACCACTCTAACCATGTTGATGACCACCTCCAGGGCTGAACTCTACACTCTAAGGAAGGGGAGGTTCTCAGGGAAATCATCATCCCACCGTATCTTCTCTCTACAGATTTCAAACTGAAGTAACCTAATATTGTTTCCATAACTAGAACCAACTCAATGGAGTAACTGAAGAGGAACAACTGGAACACACTAACTACTAAGAATTTTTGGGAACTCTCACTGTTGATAACCTCATCCATCAAAAAAAACATTGTTATAATTCCTAGAAAATGTCTTGGGATCTCATGAACCTAGAGAAATGAGATGTTGAGGGATGGGTCCATCCACCAACTAACTAAAATTTCTTATTCCATGAATATCAGTAATCATAGAACACAAATCTTCTTTATGAGGAATCCTGATGGCTACCCTTTGATGTAGATATAGTTTTGGATAATGTCCTCTTAATGACCTCTTCCCCCTCCAGCACCTTGAGATACATCCTTAGCATAAAAAATTTAACCTGGAACTGGATATCTAGATGAAAATACTTCTCAAAATGCATCACCCCATCATCCTCAATTGGAAACAGGACCAATGCATATCACAGAAGGTTCCAAAAATAGATTAATAACTCTCTGAAATTGTGGCATCGCTGCCGAAGCATAAGAATCTTTTAGAAACATGTCTCATTCACAGTCAAAGAGTAAAATTAGCTTGGAATTGGTCAAGTAACTCCTCCCATGAGACTGTCGGTTCCTCTCTATCTCTATGGAACAAGAACCACCCCTACCTCGCTACCCCACAGAGCATCGTCAAATCCAATGACACCCCATTACCTTTGTGATCATGTATTGAATTGAAGGCTATCCCGACCTCCTCTGACCAGTATTCTATAACTATATTGTAAATAGATCCCCCATTACTCTGTAGACTCTGGTGTGGACACTCTTATAGCGTCCCCTTAAATGTATCATCACTGTCATCCTCTACTCTGTGATGATCTACTGGAACAACATAATGAACATATTATGTGTGAACCTAAAGAGGACATCAAACTTGATCCATATGTGCAAAAGAAAAAATAATTAAATATCCTAAATATGGAATAAAAAAATACGTTTTTATTAATTATTTTTTATATTTTATTCTTTTCAGGTTATCATATCCCAAGGCCTACCCATTAAACATAGGCATAAAGAGGAATCATAAATTATCCTTTCATATGTCTCTACCCGAAAAATTGTATCACATCATTTAGTAGCTGTTGTAATAAAAAGGTACATACATCAGATCTTAGGGGTGTCTAAATACCTATGTCTCTACCGGTATCCCACATTTACAGGGCTTCAAAAATTTAGAAAATAGAATTTCCCTACCAACCAAAGCAACCTCACATGTTCGTAACTCCAAACTCCATCCTATCCCTCGATCTTCCACTAATATCACTCTATCACGACCCCGTCCTAACAAAGTGTACCCCGACTGAGTTAGAAATGGGATAAGAGAGATAGTGACCCCCCGAGTCCAACTCCAGTAGGCCCCGATATGGTGACTAGAATCAAGGGTATAACAAACATGTAGATGGAAGGAATTACCCACTAAGAGAAACACATGCATAAGAGAGAGATAGTATAGACACAAAACAACTTTTACTCATACTAATGTATAAAAGAAACCTTTTTACATAAATGTAATGTCACAACAAGTAAAAGGGAAGACTCCATGTACTATAAGAAATGTAATGATGTTAATGAGCACGAAACCCAAACAGCTCCTACAACCCACCGACCTATAGTAACTAGCATGTTCTCCAGCCTACACCAACTGACCTGGAAAATAGTTTATAACATAGGGTGATTATAATAGTATACTCAATGGGATCCTCCCTAGAGCCTCTCATGCACTAGTAAAGGTGGATTTCTAAATCATAGTGAATGAAAGGTTAAACTAACTCATTACGTAAAATGTTATACTAATGTCTAGCCTCACCATGGATTCTCTCACCAAGTATCACATAAAATTTTATATATTATATATTAATGAATGGAAAGGGTACCCCACTACCACTTCCCCACACATTTTCCACTCTTCCCCAATATCTTGTATCCTGAGCACCACTCTTCAAAAAGTATTACATACATACACCTAGGTGAAGCACCAACACACACACCTTGTACATCACATCAACAAATACACATAATAAATGTAACTAGGTAGTTTTAGGGAAACACTACAACATGCATAACCATTTTCAATCGTCAGGTATTATATCTCAAGCCATTTTATCCCATACACTGAGTATGGATCCTCAAGCAATCATAGTCTATACACGTTATACCATTAGTAGTCTTTTGGAAACTATAACAAGACTATATGTTTGTGAATAAACACATGCTGTTAAATCCCTCTACACACATATAAGTGGAAAAATAACCTCCATGCATACCAGTAAACATAACAACCATTTGAAGAGATTAGGGCCAAAGGGGATATTCAACCATCCATCCTCCCATTGAGATGTTGGGGGGAAACACCCCAGATGGCTCAAAATAACTATGATGTTAGTTTCTCTAGCCAAAAGCGTAGTGTATCATATTGAAACAAAAAAAAATCCATGATATAATATAGATCACAAAAAAAATATGGGCATAACCTAGTCTTAGACTCAACTACAGCTAATGTCTCTCGGACTCCAGGCTACCACTGTTTAGACTTGATATCCTATTATGACACGATAATTTAAAGATAAATATAAAATTAAATTATCCCTTTTCTTCATTTTAACATTATGGTAATTAATTATTTATACATTGATTGACCATTAACATCTTTCATATTACATTTCATTAGTATCAAAATAGTATACCATTCCCTCCAGACATAACCAAACCATGTCCATGGTTTCTTAGAAATATAATCTTAGCATTGCATTCCAACAAGATCAAACACCATGGTGTAAAAATTTATTCATTTCTGTAATAATATTACCACTATCCATATTTCCTGGAATTCTAGAAAAATATTCATATCTACCAAACACAAGGGAATCAACATTTTGAGTAGATGAACTACCTGTTGAGTATTTTCCACATATATAGGGAGCATACACCCATCGAACAATGAGAAACAATACACAGAAGAAATGGGAAATACCATGGACTTATTTTCCTCTCATGGAAGGTGGTTAAGAAAAACAACCTGCCTCATGCAGTAGGGAAAATAAACCAGACCAACAAATAAGAGATTCAACATGAAACCAACTTTCAAATCAACAAGTAAGTCCAAATTTAACCCATTAGATCATCTCCAGTGTCCTCCATGACACCCATAACCATAAACTGATGTGTATCACCACTCCATATGTCATCTTATTCCCCAAAAGTGGGACTCCCTACCATGCATACCACAAAATCCCTCATAGTATAAGTCATCCCATGCTCACGTCACATCTGAGCATCCCCAACCAATTCACCAAGAAAACCCTCTAGTCTCATCCATCACATGCTCACATCATAAGAAGAAGGAAATACACACAAAAATAGGTCTTTTATCCCTAAAACAAGGGATTCATCTTTCAAAATCAATGATCTTTCACAACTCCAAAGCACAAGGAACTTGGATTTCATAATGAAGCAGGAAACTCAGACCCTATAAATACATTATCATTTTTCACAAAACTATTTCTTATTCAATATTAAATTAACCTATATAGACCCATTTTCTCTTTTCTAGACATTGATATATATATATATATATATATATATGTATATATATATTTCCAGCGATTGTCACTGAGAAAACGTGTGATTCTGAGACCTGGTGTGCCCAAAATATGTTTATTAAAATATTATATATATTACATATTATTCACATGAAGGTTATGGGATAACTAATATATAGTATCCCAAATCAGAAATCTGAGGGCACGGTTGAGTTAAGGGCCTGATTTTTACCCTAGGAGGGACTTCTATGGAAAATGTCACCATGAGGTGTAATTGTTAAAAAAAATTAAGTAATATTAATTATTTTACCTTTCACATCGTAATTAATTGATTTTGAATGGGGAATCAAATTGAAAATATGATACCATCGTTGGGTTCATAATTCATTTTTTTACCTAACAACTGCCTAAAATGAGAGGGTGTGTGATGTTCAAATCTCATGATAGTTGGTGGGTATGGTTAAGAGGTTTACCGTAATCCTAGTTAAAACCTATAAATGAATGTTTATGGGGTATCGTTATGCTTTCCTCATCCTCCTTCCACTAATGATGATCTTCATCCTATCCTTACATCTTATATTAATCGACGATGATGTTTATGTGGGTGTGTTCATCAATGGCGATCATAATCGAAATCAAGGTAGGGATACTTTTGGATTCCTCACACAGATTCCAATTCATAAATAATATAATGTCTTGTGTCATTTTTTTCTATTTTTTTGAACATCATCATCAATGGAAAAAAACATGGCCATTGATCCATGCTAGGAATAAATTTGTTTTCCCCTATTTTTCATTCGTTATTTGTGGAAATAGTTTTATACATGCAGACATTTTAAATCATCATCGGATCCCCAAGCATTTCTTATTTCTGTGAAGATTTCCACCTATGGATTCAAAAAATGCATTCATCATCATTTTTTACTACAATTGGAGACCTGGTGGTATTCAGAAGGGACCATTAGAGAGTCATTGACAGTGGTGGCCGATGATGGAACACGATAGTAGGCTGATGGAGCGCTGTGGATAGTGAGGTGGCTGATCGGAGGATCCAAGGATCAAGGTGGCTGGCATGAAATTTTTTGTGGGGGGAACGAGTCCACATTGACCCAAGTGTAGAGGCAATAGGGTAGATAGTCGAGTGGTCGAGGCTAAGACCATGTGGTAGCAGGCCAGACCAGAGGGAAGCAAGTTGGGCTAGGTAGTAATGGGTCGAGCTGGGAGTTGGTTGTAGGTTCCAAGCACCATAGAAACATGGGTTGGATGATGGAAATATTTAAATTTATCCATATTCAATGAACAATCAGTGATCAATACGATAATGAATTCTAGTATCCATGGAATTGAATAAATGAATTAGATAAAGGAATAGAAATATGAAACCAATAGAGAGGATCAAAATATATTTTTTATAACTAATTAAATTAAATTAAATAATAACACCTATAGTTATTATTTATTCATTGATGTGTCTGACCACATATATTCACTAAATCTTCATTTAATTATAGAGATCATGGGTGTATCTCCTCTAACAGAGATCTACACATGTTCCACATATCTCCAGATACCGTCGAAGAAGTCTTTGGGTGCTAGAATGGAGGACCCTTGTGCTTGTGTGGTCCGCCTTCAATCACCTTGAGAACTGATTCTAAATCATTCTAAATGTTACATTGGATGAGGATATATCACTTTTTGAAGATATTTCATGGAGATGGATGATTTAATTCGGCTTGAGGCATTTTCTCTAGTTCATTGTGCACTACCCAATCGGGATTGCGAGGTTAGCACAAAGCTAATAGGACAATAATATAATCGTCTATTTAATTCACTGGGGTAATAATAAATATTTTTCACAAAGGACTTAATTATTTTATTTCTTTAGGAAAACCTCCATGTCAAATAATAACAAAAATATTATTATTTCTTGACATTCATGTATCTTGTGAGTTTTAATTAAATATTATTTAATCAAAAAAATTAATATTATAATTTCTCACCAGACCATTAACTCGGCCCACCAATACTCCACCATATTTATTAAACCATGAATAATGGATATTTATTTATTAAAGAAAATAACTACATTATTCTACAATAAATATATAAATATTATATTGACTAAATAGAAAATAAATATTTATTACTTATTATTCCCCTAATATTTTCTCTCGAACAACTGTTGATGCAATAAATGGGATGAGGCATCCATGAATAATTATTAAACAACAGTTCCGAATAATATTTATTCAGCTTGTAAAATAATAAATAATTATATCTTTAACTCTGATACTATATACAATTATTTTGTTGTAACCCCCTGACTCCAATTACCCAGAGTTGGTGCATTATTTTAATACATTGACATGATTACAAAGAATCAAGTCCTAAAGGACCAAATTTTTTTTCAATATTGGAAAATAAATTATATACATGAAAGTTACATTACACATTATAAAAATAAAACACAAAATAAATGATCATTTGAGAACACCATTAACCCCTAGCTTAACCCTGCTTATCAATCATAATACACTTCTTGGAATCCTAGGAAAGTAATGCAGAAGATAGGGGTGAAGTCAAATTCTCATTAAGGGTTAGCAATACAATGGAAGATAACATAAAAATTAGGCATGATGAATTATTTAAACCACATGCCTTTACATATAATAAACATGAACACATTATGGTAGGAATATGAGATGGATAAATAATGCCATAATAAAACATATCCATGGTTATTCTACTAGTCGAATAACCACATGAACCATAAATAATATTTTTCTTAATGAGGGAATGTATAATTCTGTATATTATGAAACATTTTTCAAGGCCTCAGACAAGATGTCTAAATATGATTATGGCCTCATACAATTACACATATAATTGTCTAATGAGACCTACCGATGCACCGAGGAGCTATAGTAGGCTCCCCCTGTCACATACTAAGTCCAATACATTCTTCATATGAAATTTTTGAAACATAATCTAAAATTTTGTATTTAACTAGCATACAAAATTTCAATACTGTAACAACTCAAGCTTCAACGGTATTCATCTCTTTGAATAATACTTTAGCGTGTGTTGTACGCAACTTCGAGTTCTAACACACGCCGCAACCAATCAAACTAGCCATTATGAATAGTGATACCAAATTTCAAAATTTTATAAATTTTATCTCTCAAAATGGACTTTATTTTTGGATTTGGAATATCGAAATTATCCTAGGGATAAATTTTGGTTCTTTTCGGTTAGCTTTTATATTTTGATGAATAGTGAAAATTACTAAATTTTAATTAAAAACAACTTTTTTAATTGAAATAATTAACAGTGATAAATTATAAATTTGAGTGGTTATAAAGTTTAATTATAATATATTTTTAACATTTACTAAAACGTCGGTCATTGGACATAACTTCACAATTATACCGGACATAAACAAGTGTCAATCTTTTGATAGTTATTATCTCTTAAAAACACTCTTTTTTAACAATAAGAATTAATTTTAAATTAATTTCTGCCACTTCTATGTTTTGAATTTGGAAAAATGGATTAAATATTTGGAATAAGGTTGTTCAATTTGTGAAAATAGTTAACTTTTATGTTTATACATTTTGAATAATTATTTCGGTAAATATTTTAATTACCATGGTTAAAAGGTAAATCTGGTAAATAAGGGTAAAAAATTATATTATAATAATAATAAATTCCACTAAAACGTGTCCTAACCTTGTTGGTTGATACATGTCTGACCATGGGAATATTTGGGTCGATTTTGGAACCCCATGGATCCACTTGTATGTGATTAGGAGACTTTATATTAATTAAGTTAAAAAAATACAAAAAATACATAAATATATATCTTTTAGCAAAACAATTTTTACATACCGATATATATGTTGAATTTTCGACTATAAATATTCATTAGAATTATAAAAATATTTCCTACATAATGTTATTATATTTATAATTTTTAGACATTTAATAATTAATATTATTTATGACATAATAATGATGCAGTATTTTTCTTATTAATGAAAGAATCAAATAATTGGTATTATAAATTTTAAAATAAATATAATTTGAAAGTTTTGATGTCATCCATGAATTTTATTGGTTAATATGACATTATAGGATTTCTAAAATGAAATAGCTTCGAATTAATAATTTTTTTATGACTTTAACAAAAATCAATTATTGAATAGTGTCATAATTTACATCAATGAGTTTTTAAAAAAAAGAATATATTATTAATTGTTATTCTTTTCCTAAAAATCTAAATATCATAAAAAGGGCTTATATCATGATAGGTGTATAATTAATGGACCACTTGGGGTTCTCTTGGATGTATATAGTATGTTTATTAACTATATAATATAAAAATACAAAGTGACCTGGTAAATGTCAAACTAATTAACTAAGAGTTAAAACTAAAAGATAAGGTTATTATAATGACTCAAACCTATCTAAATTATATTGGTTGAAAGTATTTCTAACCATCCCCACCTTAGAATTTTAAGAATCTACTTCAGATCCATTAGAAACCGAATATGAATTTATTATAAAATAATATTTCTAGCTTTTCCAAAGGTGCCCCTCACCCCTCTTATAAAAGGGCACTCCCCCTTCTCACTAATTCACACATTAAAAGCCTTTTGGTTCGGCCAAACCCTACCCGAATACTCTCTCAACTTCCCTCACTTCGACCTAAAGGCCTTATTTTTATCAAAAAGGCAACCTAAGGATCCCTTTTGATGAAATCAAAAGGAAGAACCCAAAGAAGAGGTAATGTTTTCACCACCCTCTTCCAAGTTCCTTTCTTCTTCAACTTATTATTTCCTTGTTATTTAAATTATAAAATAATAACTCTAGTATCTTCTATATATTTTGAAGTTATTACAAATATGGTACAACCTTATTCATTATTCTATCCATCCTTTGAATGACATGTCACCATACGTGTGTACGTACGGCTTACCGTCTCCACGTCATGGTGTAATTGTTATTCGATAAATTATTATTTGGATGGGTATAATAATGAAGTGTAATTAATTTAAATAATAAATATAAAATGATAATGATTTTTTATATATGATATACCATCCAATTATATATTATTTTGAAAAAAATGATATTGTCCCTCGTGCGTACGTACGGACTACCGTCTCCACGAACGCGATAGTTTCATTCCCAATCGTATCCATTCAAGACTAATTCTCATTTAATGATTTACAATAATGTTTCAGGACATGATATCATTCTGGATATGAATAAGATACAACCTATCCATAAAAAACATGGCTTATGTAACAAAACATATAAAAGAAAATGAGTAAGTTAACACCCGAAATGACAATAATACTAGAATATTATTAACAAAACATTATTAGAAGGTCATATATGATATCATAACTATGTATATGGTTCTTGTATAATTTAATAACAATGTTTTAACTATTAAACAGGATGTTAACATACCATTGACTAAAGAAAAGTACAAGGTAAGGGTTTAATTCACAATCTCTTCATTATCCGAGGTTGTTTATATGCAATTATATACAGGGACATCTTTATCATCCACATCCATGTTTCTTAAAAATGTATTTCAAAAAATTCTTACGATTTTAGAGAATATGGGTTAAATTAATTTTTACCCTTGTTTGACTTTTTATAAGAAGTTTACAAAGGAATCTTTCTGTCGTTTTCCAAACAAAGTCCTTTTTAACCTTTTCGACAGAATTATGGTAAGAATGTTTTTTTAACTTATACGGCGGGTGCGGCTATTTTCCGCGATTATAAAATCTTTGAAGCTTCTCTTAAAATCTTATAAGAATATTTTCAATGTAAAAGTTTTATTTTATAATTATGTGAATTTTAAATGATTTCAAAAAAGAGTTATTTCTATCAAATAGTTTTGATTTTGTCTATGTCGACGTCCTTTAATAGATTTTAAGCTTATTTGACGATTATTTATTATGATAGAAAACATCCTTATTTTATTGAAGGATTTGTGATTTTTTTTACGGTGGATGTGTTATTTTTATATGATTAATGGTTTATGGAGAAATTATTGACATTTCTTATGCTAGTTTTAAAACGAATTTTTATGTTATGTTTAAACCTGTTCATATAAGGAATGCATTGGACTTAATATCTAATGGGTGGAGCCCACTATAGATCCTTGATGCATCGGTAGGTCTCATGAGATAGACAAGTGTCTTGGCACAAGGCCTTGACAAAATATTATTTTTAGTATTGGCATTAGGCCTTGACTATCTGGTAATGATAGTTTTCCATTATGAATTCCATCACTATGAAACTGGTTATTGATATTGCATGTGATTATTCGACTAGTAGAATATCTATGTGAATAAGTAAGTGGAATTATTTCATTTTTTTTGCCATATTATGATGAAATTCATGTTTAAAAGGCTTTTTATTTAGTTGTACATTGCCTTAAATGTTTATGATTATTTAGGAAAGCTTCCGATATATTGTTATCCTTACTGGGATTCTAAGATCACCCCTTTCTATGTTTTATTTTTCCCAAGATGTGAATAAATATTTTATGAATGACTGACAGGTATACTATGAGGGGATATGTGTGTGGACTATAGAGACAATGTGGTTGTAGTTTTCATTTTATGATGTAATGTAAACCTTATAAATGTATCTAGTGATTCCAAGCGTACTAAACTAATTGGTCTTTTGAGACTTGATCTCTTGTGATCATGCCAATGTTATGTAATAATGCACTGACTCTGGGCTTTTGGGGTCGGGGCGTTACAGTTGGTATCAGAGGAATTTTAGTACAAAACTTGGATGACAGATTTAGATAAACTCTGATTAGAGCACATGGCTCTAATATAGACTTTGAGGATTAGTATAGAAGAACTTCCTAGAATGTTGGTATTGTAGAAATTTTGTGAGTTTTCTGAGCAATACACCCCTTTCTAGATAAGAGCAGGTAGAGGCGGCTCTGGAACAGATGTACCTAGAGGTAAAACCTGAAAACACCAATTTGAGCTAGACTCAAATAGGAACTCGTGCACGACAACAGGCCTTGCTGCACTCTTGGTTACGACACTCCCGGGGGATATGCTTAGGATTATTCACATTTTCTTTACAAACCATTTTGAAGGGTTTATGAGTATATAGTTCCTCAATGAAAACATTTTTATGAATATGGATTATGTCCATAAATAGTTAAATTTATTTTAAGTGTTTTACAAGTATGGAATTATGTATTTTGATTCATAAACTGATCGATTTTATGTCATTGTTTAGAAATGGTGCCTAGTGGAAGAAATGAAATATGTATCAATGCACACAGTCCATGTAGGGATTTCCCTCCTGCTCAAGATAATTATAGTGGAGCTGGTGATACAACTGGTGCTGATCACCTTATCACCATACCGGGACAACTCACTCTGGTTATGAATAATAACATTACCCATATGAAGAACCCTTATCCACAATGTGGATGGTCAAATGTTAGATCACATCATGAGGCAACACCCACGAACATTCAATGGGAGTAAAAATTCATTGGTGTCTGAGTAATGGATATATACCCTGGAGACAATATTTAAAGCTTTGGGGATTAGTGAAAGGGAAAAAGTTATCATGGTAGTTTACCGCCTCACTGGAGATGCTGATCAATGGTGGTCATTGATTCAAAACATGAATGAAGATGATGAAGTATCAAATACGGAATGGAGGGTGTTCAAAGATCTATTTTTAGAAATAAAAGTTTCCTCGTGACCATCGAGCAGATATTGAAAGTCAATTTCTGAGTCTGAGACAAAAGGATGATGATAATGTCGCAAAGTATGAGGCTATCTTTACAAGGATAGAAAGGTATTCCGGAGATTATATACGTAACCCAAGAAGTAATATTGATCATTTCTTTGATGTGTTAAAAACATTTCACTGTAGAGCATTAGTGTAACAATCCTTTTCATCGTACGAAGGCATTGTCTCATGTGCTATCAAGACAGAAATGGAATTTTCTAAGTCTTATGACATTAATGCAAAGAAAGAGAAGAATAGATATTCTGATCAATCTGGGAATGGAAATAAAGGGAATAAGGTAATGGTTTATGTAATCCCCCTACCCCAGTTACCCAGAGTCGGTGCATTATTACGTAACATTTCCATGATCACAAAATATCTGGTCTTGAAAGACCGATTAGTTTAGTAGCCTTAGAAACACTAGATAAATTAATAAATGTTACATTACATCATAAAGTGAAAAACTACAATAATAGGGTCTCCATTTTCCACACTCATATGATCCCTTCAGATCATTCAAAAAATACTTCTTCAGATCCTGTAAAAATTAAAACATTGAAAGGGGTGAGCTCAGATGCTCAGTAAGGATAACAATATAGCGGAAGAATTCATAAATAAACATAAACATTTAAGGTAATGTATGAAAAAAACAAAAGCCTTCTAAACTTGAACATCAACATAATACGGAAAAAGTTAAATGAGATAATGCCATTTACTTATTCACATGGATACTCTACTGGTCGAATAATCAAATGCAATATCAATAACCACTTTCATAATGATGGAATTCATAATACCATACTATCATAACCACATAGGCAAGGCCTCGTTCCAAGACTAAAAATAATATTTTGTCAAGGCCTCATGCAAAGACACTAGTTAATCTCATGAGACCTGCCGATGCTTCGAGGAGCTATAGCGGGCTCCACCCATCACTTATTAATTCCAATGCATTCCTCATATGAACAGGTTTAAACATATCATAAACAATAACATAATCGTATAATGTAAAACATGTATAAAGGAAACATAAAATTTCCACATTTCAATCACAAGATATCAGTTCAACACATTTATATAATAAAAAACACTTTCAATACAATTTTCAATACCAAAATCAAAGAAAATTAAATCTTGGTATTTATTTTTCATTTAATAAATGTTATGGCTTATAGAGGAAGCCGAAACTCAAATAATAGTCACGGCGGCGGAGAAGTAGTTGTCGCCACATACGTAAGAAAAAACATTCCTTTTTTTGTTTAGTAAAATGCTTCGTATAAAAAGATTCTTTTTGAATAAACATAAAAGTCAAAGGGGTTTATACACCGTATAAAAAAATTTGTGTATAAAACAAAATATGCCTCAATGAATGGAGATTGAGACGGAGTCCCTTAAAAAGAAATTATTTTTAAATAAAATAGATCTATTATGTGAATTCACTATAAGTACACATAAATAAAGTAAAAATAAAAGATAGGACATAATAATATCATGACATAATTTGAAAGTAGGAGATTAACCCAAAGAATGGAAATTGGGTTAAGAAGTTCCCTTACCTCCTGTCTGACTTGACTCGATCATTATTTAATCTCATGAATAATAAGCTAGAGTTAATTTCTATTTTCTTAAGATCCTTTTTCATATTAATTATTCTTTTTATATCACTTATTACCATTTTATGAACATTGTGCAATTATTTAAGTTAATAACAGTCATTTTGTCGATCTTAGGTACTTGAGTCAAAAATAAACTTCTTATAATTACACGTTGTTCATGTGGTAAAATATCCATTATATCGAGAATTATATTCATTATGTAGATATCATATATGTCCTATATATCAATTATATAAATGAATTTATAATATTACATAACATTTAGAGGTAAGAAATGAAATGCACCGTTCATGGAGACGGTAAGCCGTACGTACGCATGAACGCTACTTTCATTTCTATTTCATATTTAATGGAATGAAATCATAATGATATAAAGGTATATTATAATTCCAGTA
Organism: Viscum album; assembly: GCA_963277665.1. Lineage (NCBI taxonomy): Eukaryota > Viridiplantae > Streptophyta > Magnoliopsida > Santalales > Viscaceae > Viscum > Viscum album. The sequence goes on along the minus strand of OY728161.1, from coordinate 1,538,907,932 downwards.
TAATATCTTATATAATATCATTTACTCCATCAATTATACGTCCCACAAATGACATTAACGATTCAAATCACTTTGAGGGGCGGTAGTCCGCGCTTCCTAAAATGAAATTATCACGTTTAACCATAATGGAAATCATAAAGGTGTGCCATAAATTAAAAATAAAGAAGAATAAGGAAAACATAAACATAATATATATCATATATAAAAAATATTGTCATTATAATGGCCACTATGGGATGTGTTAAAAGAAGATTGAACAATCATCGTTTCGTGGGGTAGTAATTTGTTACCCCCAGAAACAGTATATTCATTAACCATTAGACGAAGGTGTGTGTAAATGTAAATCAAATCCTTCTCATAAAAATATCCAATTATATTGAAGATACTGGTTTTTTTACATAATAAAGTAATAAAAAGATTTTAGGGGGTTGGAGAAGAAAAATAAACCAAAAGAACACTTGTGAAGGCATTACCTTTAAATCGGGTAACTATTTTTGATTTGAGCCAAATGATTCCTTGGGAAGACTTCTGCCCAAAGTGAGGCTTCTAGGAGTAAGAGATGGAATTTTGGAGAGTATTTGGGCAGAGTTTGGCCTATCCAAATTTGTTGAAAGGTGTGAATAAGGTGGTAGTTGTGGGGGCCTTTTATAAGAGGAGAGGAGGGCACTCTTGGAAAGTTATAAAAGGTTACTTTATTATATAATGAATTTCGGATTTTAAAGGTCCAAAACTTATATATTTCGAGGATAAGGTGATTAGGGTACGAAATATACTCATCCAATTGGTTTTTGACAAGTGTAAGTCTTATATTTTACATTATTTGTTTATTTTATTTAAATCGTTAATTAATGTGGTAATCACTGTATCATCATGGTGTCATAAATAATTTGCTTTATTTAATGTCTAAAAATTATAAAAAAATTAGAATGATGTAGTAAATATCTTTATCTTTCTAATTAATATTTATAGTAAAAAATATGACTTGTATAACCCCATTTAAAAATTATTTTAGTAAAACAACTCATGTTTGTGACATTTTTATTTTAACATTAAATAAAATGTTTTTAATGTCATTTTCCTACCAAAGTGGCTCCACGGGATCCCCAAGTTGACCCATGGATTGTCTTGGTCGTAAATGACTCATCAAATGGGGCTAGGACATGTGTCAAGTTCATTTCATATTATTATAACATTATCTTTACCATAAATTACACTAATTACCTTTCATCGCGATTAATTAAACTTAAATGTTACTATTCAACAAATATTATTTTAATCCCATTGAACCACATTTTAATTCCTAATGACAACCATGTATATCGGATTTTGGAAAATCAAATCACAGAAGTGGTAATATTTCATTTAAACAAAAAATTTGTTTTTATCTATCACTTAGTGGTTACACTATTCATCAAAAATTGATGTTTTTTAGAACAATGCCAAAATTTCACCATAAGCTATAATTGATATTCCGATTTCAAAAATGATTTATATTATAAAAAATTACAAACATATAAGTTAGATTAATTTATTTTATAATTAATTCCCGCTGTCAGAACAAATAGCGTGTTTTTAAAGAACAATATATATCAAAAAATTGACAATAGTTTATGTCCAATTTCAATGTTAAATTAATTCTAATGACCACCATTGCATAAAATGGAAAAAATATATTCTAATTACACATTAAAACCACTAAATAGTATAATTTATCACAATTAATTATTTTTATTAAAAAAGTTGGTTTAAGTATTTTTCACTATTCATAAAAAATTGGAAGTTCTCAGAAAATTACAAAAATTCAACTTAGGATAATTCCAATATTAAGAATACGAAAATGAATTCCATTTTGAAATATAAAATTTCTATAATTTTAAAAAGTGGGTATTACTATTCATAACAGCTACATTGATTAGTCGCGGTGTATTAAAACTCGAACTTGCGTACAATGCAAGCTATTGCATTATTGAAAGAGAAGCGTACCATATAGAAGCTTGGGGTGTTACATTATCCCCTCCTTTAATAAATTATGTCCTCACAATTTAAAATTTTTCTTCGAAAATAAAATTTTGAAAATATAAAATACCTTTGTGGAAAACCCACATCAGAAATAGGGTTAATAAAAATATAATATAAAAAAAAGGGAAATACAAAGGTCACCTGAGATAGCCAATACTAGGATTCTATGAAAATATGGATATGGAGGAAAAAAATATCATTGTATGATGGAGAGTTGTAGAAAACATGATTAAGAGAAATTTAACCACAAGAAAATCATAAACTTGTGATTGGTTAAACGGTCATTGAATCCCCAGTTGGAAAAGTTAACCGACAACGTTTTTGTTTTAAGTTACCTTTTATAAAGTTGAGGAATTTATTTAGGAGATTTACTAAGAAAGTATGGAAATAAACATACTTGTCTTGTAGACTTTCATTCTTTAATAAATTTTTACCACAAACCCATCTTTCACTCAAAAAGATAATAGAACTCAAAAATATTATATTTATCCTAATCATATAAGGTTCCAAGTATTAACTCATACCATTTAGATTAGGAAAACTATTTTTTAATAACTAGGGACTTCCTGTAGGCTAGTAGTATGAAATAAAGGCCTGTCGCACTGTGGTTGTGGGTTCAATTCCTGCAGCTTTGTCCGATGCGACGGATTATCCCCTATCCTATAGGTTTTCCTTTTCCTAAAACTATAGTATTATAATATTCCAAAAATAATCTTTATAAATGTTTGAACCTTTCAAAATACTATCCAAAGATCAACTTAATCCATTCCAACCTTTATAGTTATCTAAAATACCTCTATCCAGAATTTCTTTAAAAGGAATCTAAATTACAAAATAAATTGTAACCTCAGATTCCCCAAAAAAAGTAAAGTTTCTCTTATTGTCACATACTCAAAATATGATTACCTTCGTTATATTACATCCATAATGAGAACAACAAGTACTGTAGTACAATAATATTATTTTTATAACCAGAATATAATCCTTCAGTCTAAAAGCACCAATACATTAATTATTCCACTTCAACTGTAGTCACAACATATGATTGGCCTTGATCCCTTGGCATTTTCTGAGGTAAGTTTCACTGACGATTAGGACATTCATTTGCATAATGCCCCATTTCTCTACAATTGTAGAATTCAACATTGATAGACTCTTTCGTTCCATTGAAATCACGAGCCTAGTGACCTTTTTCTCCACATTTAAAAACAAACTCCCATTCCTTTCAGGAAAGTAACAGGGTGATTCTTCCCACAATTATCGCATAATGGAAAATCCTTCTTTTCCTTTTTCCCTTTATCTGTCTCTTGTTCCATCATTCTCTTCATCTCATGATTTAATTATTTTCATATGATTTAGAGAATTTCTTTTCTGTCTTGATAGAACACACGACTATATCTTCGTACATTGAGAAAGATTATGATACTTGTGATCGACAGAGAAACGGTTTTAACCCATCAAAGAAACGATAGATATTACTTCTTGGGTTATGTATATAATCTGGATCATGCCTCGCTAACCTTGTAATGTTATCCTCATACTTTGCGACATTCTCATCCTCCTTCTGCCTCAGACTCAGAAATTTCCTTTCTATATCTCCTCCATGGTCACGAGGGAAGTATTTTTCAAAGAAAATCTCTTTGAACTCCCTCCATTCCATATTCAATACTTCATCATCTTTTTTTGTGTTTTGAATCAATGACCACCATTGATCAGCGTCTTCAGTGAGGCGGTAAACTGCCATGATAACCTTTTCCCTTTCACTACTCCCCAAGGCATGGAATATTTTCTATAAGAAGTTTATCCATTGCTCAGCTACTAATTGATTTGTACCCCCATTAAATGTTGGTGGTTGTTGCCTCATGAAGCGGTCTAAAATTGATCCTCCACGTTGCAGATTAGGGTTCTACATATGAGTAAGGTTATTATTCATAACCTGAGTGAGTTGTCCCAGTATGGTAATATGGTTATTAGCACCAGTTTTATCACCAGTTCCACTATAATTATCTTGAGTAGGAGGGAAATCCCTACATGGAGTGCGTGCATTGATACAGTTTCCATTCCTCCCACTAGGCGCCATTTCTAAACAATTGCATAAACTAGATTAGTTTATGAATCAAAATACATAATTACATACTTGTAAAACACTTAACATGAATTGAACTATTTATGGATATAATCCATAATCATAAAAAAAATTTCTTTGAGGATGTATATACTCATAAACCCTTCATAATGGTTTGTAAATAAAATGAGAATCATCCTAGGCATATCCCCCAGGAGTGTCGTAACCAAGAGTGCAGCAAGGCCCGTTGTCGTGCACCAGTTCCCATTTTAGTCTCACTCAAAGAGGTGTTTTCGGGGTTTACCCCTTGGTACATCTGTGCCAAAGCCACCTCTACTTACTTGTATCTAGACAGGGATGTATTGCTTGGAAAACTCACAGAATCTCTATAATACCAAAATTCTAGGAAGTCCTTCTATAATAATCCTCAATGTCTATCTTTGGGTTATGTGCTCTAATTGGAGTTTATATAAATCTAGCTTCCTAGGTTAGTACTAAACTGCCTCTGATACCAACTGTAATGCCCTGACCCCGGTAACCTAGAGTCGGTGCATTATTGTGTAACATTGGCATGATCTCAAAAGATCAAGTCTCGAAAGACCGATTAGTTTATTAGCCTTGGAAACACTAGATACATTCATAAATGTTACATTACATCATAAAGTGAAAAACTACAATAACATAGTCTCCAATTTCCCCACTCATATGATCCCTTCAGATCATTTATAAAATACTTCCTCACATCCTGGAAAAATTAAAACATTGAAATGGGTGAGCTCAGATTCTCAGTAAGGATAACAATATTGCGGAAGCTTTCATAAATAAACATAAATATTTAAGGAAATGTATGACTAAAACAAAATCCTTTTAAACTTGAAATTCAACATAATAAGGAAAAAGTAAAATGAGATAATGCCATTTACTTATTCACATGGATATTCTACTTGTCGAATAATCACATGCAACATCAATAACCACTTTCATAATGATGGAATGCATAATGCTAGACTATCGTAACCACATATCCAAGGCCTCGTGCGAAGACTAAAAATAAGATTTTGTCAAGGCCTCATGCCAAGACACTAGTTTGTCTAATTAGACCTGCCGATGCATCGAGGAGCTATAGTGGGCTCCACCCGTCACTTATTAAGTCCAATGCATTCCTCATATGAACAGGTTTAATCATATCATAAACCATAACATAATCGTATAACGTAAAACATGCATAAAGGAAACATAAAAATTCCACATTTCAATCACAATATATCAGTACAAAACATTGATATAATAAAAAAACACTTTCAATACCATTTTAAATACCAAAATAAAAGAAAATTAAATCTTGGTATTTATTTTTCGTTCAAAAAAGTTATGGCTTATAGAGGAAGCCGAAACTCAAATAATAGTCACGGCGGCGGAGAAGCCGTTGTCACCGCATATGTAAGAAAACAACATTCCTTGTTGGCGTTTAGTAAAACGCTTCGTATAAAAAGATTCTTTTTGAATAAACGTAAAAGTCAATTGGGTTTATACACCGTATAAAAGACATTTGTGTATAAAACAAAATATGCCTCAATGAATGGACATTGAGACGAAGTCCCTTAAAAAGATCATTTATTAAATAAAATATATCTATTACGTGTATTCACTATAATTACACATAAGGAATGTAAAAATAAAAGACAGTACATAATAATATCATGACATAATTTGAGAGTAGGAGATTAACCCAAAGAATGGAAATTGGGTTATGAAGTTCCCTTACCTCCTGTCCGACTTGACTCGATCGTTCTTTAATCTCCTAAATAATAAACTAGAGATAATTTCAATTTTCATAAGAACCTTTTACTAGTTAATTATACCTTTGATATCACTTATTACCATGTTATGAACATTGTGTAATTATTTAAGTTAATAACAGTCATTTTGTCGATCTTAGGTACTTGAGTCAAAAATAAACATCTTATAATTACACGTTGTTCATGTGGTAAAATATCCATTATATCCATAATTATATTAATGATTTAGATATAATATATATACTATATATCCATTATATAAATTCATTTATTATATTACATAACATTTAGAGGTAGGAAATGAAATGCACCATTCATGGAGATGGTAATCCGTACGTACGCATGAACACTACATTCATTTATATTTCGTATTTAATGGAATTAAATCGTAATGATATAAAGGTATATTATAATTCCAGTATAATATCTTATATAACATCATTTACTCCATATTTTATACATCCCACATATGGCATTAACTATTCAAATCACTTTTAGGGGGCGGTAGTCCGCGCTTCCTAAAATGAAATTATCACGTTTAGCCATAATGGAAATCATAAAGGTGTTCCATAAATAAAAAATAAATAAGCATAAGGAAAACATAAACATAATATATATCATATATAGAAAATATTTTCATCATAATGGCTACCATGAGAGGTGTTAAAAGAAGTTTTAACAATCATCGTTTCGTGAGATAGTAATTCGCCACCCACAGAAACAATATGTTCATTAACCATTAGACAAAGGTGTGTGTAAGTGTAAATAAAATACTTCTCATAAAAACATCCAAGTATATTTAATATACTGGTGTTGTTACAAAATAACGTAATAAAAAGATTTTAGGGGTTTGGAGAAGCAAAATAAAACAAATGAACACAAGTGAAGGCATTACCTTTAAAGCAGGTAAAACTTTTTGATTTGAGCCAAAGGATTCCTTGGGAAGACTTCTGCCCAAATTGGGGCTTATAGGAGTAAGAGAGGGAAGTTGGGAGAGTATTTGGGCAGAGGTTGGCCGAGCCAAATGGATTGAAAGGTGTGAATAAGGTGGTAGTGGTGGGGGCCTTTTAAAAAGGAGAGGAGGGTACTCTTTGAATGTTATAAAAGGTTACTTTATTATATAACGAGTTTCAGATTTTAAAGGTCCCAAACATATATATTTATAGGATAAGGTGACAAGGGTTCTAAATATACTCATCCAATAGGTTTTTGACAAGTGTAAGTTATAGAAATTACATTATATATTTATTTTATTCAAATCGTTAATTAATGAGGTAATCACTCCATCATTATGGTGTCATAAATAATTTAATTTATTTAATGTCTAAAAATTATAAAAAATTATCATGATGTAGGATATCTTTATAGATTTATAATGAATATTTATAGTCAAAATATTACTTTTATATCCCAATTTAAAAATTATTTTAGTAAAACAACTCATGTTTGTGACATTTTTATTTTATCATTAAATAAAAAGTTTTTAATGTCATTTTCCTACCAAAGTGGCTCCATGTGGTCCCCAAGTTGACCCATGGATGTTCTTGGTCGGTAATAACTCATCCAATAGGGGTAGGACATGTTTCAAGGTCATTTCATATTATTATAACACTATCTTTACCTTAAATTACACTAATTACCTTTAATCACGATTAATTAAACATAAAAGTTACTATTCACCAAAAATTATTTCAATACCATTTAACCAAATTTTACTTCCTAATGACTACCATTTATGTAGTATTTTTTAAAATAAAATCACAGAAGTGGTAATGTTTCATTTAAACGAAAAATCTGTTTTTAACTATCACATAGTGGATTCACTATTCATCAAAAATTGAAGTTTTTCAGAACAATGCCAAAATTTCACCCTAAGCTAGAATTGATATTCCGAATTCAAAAATGATGTCTATTTTACAAAATTCCAAACATATAAGTTTTAATTAATTCATTTTATAATTAATTACCGTTATCACAACAAATAGCGTGTTTTTAAGAAACAATATATATCAAATGATTGACATTTGTTTATGTCCAATTTCAATGTTAAATTAATTCTAATGACTACCATTGGATAAAATGGTAAAAATATATTCTAATTATAATTTAAAACAACTTAATATTATAATTTATCATAATAATTTTTTTTAAATAAGTTGTTTTAAGTATTTTTCACTATTCATAAAAAATTGGAAGTTCTCCGAAAATTACAAAAAATTCAACTTAGGATAATTTCGATATTACAAATACAAAAAAGATGTCCATTTTGAAATATAAAATTTATATAATTTTAAAAAGTGGGTATTACTATTCATAATGACTACATTGATTAGTCGCGGTGTGTTAGAACTCGAACTTGCGTAAAATGAAAGTTATTGCATTATTGAAAGAGAAGCGTACCATATAATGTTGGGGTGTTACAGTTTAATATCCATCATATAGTAAATGTGGGAAGAAACACCTCGGTACTTGCTTAAAAGGAATGGGAGTCTATTACAAGTGTGGTGAAAAAGGCCACCAAACTCATGATTGCAAGGGGAAGAAAGAAGCTACCGATGTCCAATGATACAATTGCAGGGAGATGAGACATTATGCAATTGAATTTCCTAAGCATTTGGGGAACCTACCTCATAAAAGACCAAGATATCACGGTCAAGCTTATGCTATCACTAATGATGAAGTAGAAGCACCGAAAGATGTGGTGGGAGGTAATTTAATGGTTTACTCATGTTTAAGAAATGCATTATTTGATTCTGGGTCATCGCATTGTTTCATATCTTCCCAGTTTTCAAAGAAAATTGGATATTCCCAATTTGATTTAACAATGGAGTTGTCAGATAAAACTCCTAAGGGAAGTATCATTGCAACAATGTTTTTTGAATCAGTCCCCATTAGAGCACATAAATGTTTTTATCCACTTATCTCATCATCATACCTATGATTGAGTTTGATATAATCCTTGGTAAGGATTCGCTTTCGGACCATGATGTGAAGATTTATTGTAAAAAGAAGGAGGTTATGATTTCTTATGATGATGATAAAGAACACCTTATCTTTAGAGAAGAATCGTCACCACCTAAATCTTATCTAGATCCACCCCCAGTAGTTCAACTAAATTCAATTATTGGGGAGGAAGAGAATGAAATTATTGTGGGTGAGGAAAGGAATGTTCAAATAGAGGATGTACCTATTGTGAAAGAATATGTATATGTGTTTCCAAAAGATTTACATGGACATCCACTAGAACGAGAAGTTGAGGTTTCCATTGATTTAATTCCTGGATCAAGGCCTATATCGAAGACCCCTAATAGAATGACCACTATAGAATTTGTGGAACTAAAGAATCAACTATAGGAATTGAGTAATAAGGGATATATTCACCCATGTTTTTCTCCATGGGGAGCCCCTGTTCTTTTGGTTAAAAAGAAAGATGGATCTATGAGGTTATGTATCGACTACAGGGAGACCAACGCTATAAAAATAAAGAACAAGTATCCCCTTCCTCGCATTGATGATTTATTTGACCAACTGCATGGAGCTCAATACTTTTCAATGATTGACCTTTGGTCTGGATACCATCAGTTGTGTGTGAAGAAGGAAGACATTCCGAAGATAGCATTTCAAACCAGGTATAGGCATTATGAGTATACAGTAATGCCTTTTGGGCTGACTAATGCGCCCTCTGTATTCATGGATATAATGAATAGAGTTTTCAAGGAATTTCTTGATGAATTTTTGATAGTATTTATTTATGATATCTTTTTATACTACAAAATCTAAGAATATCATGAAATTCACTTGCGCATTATCCTATATACTCTGAGAAGACATGATTTATTTGGGATCTTTAGTAAGTGTGAATTATGGCTTCAGGATATTTCTTTTCTTGGCGATATTGTCTCTAAATATGGAATCTCTATTGATCCTTCTAAGACCAAGGAAATCCCAAAATGGCCTACACTGACGAGTATAACTGAGGTACATAGTTTTATTTGTTTAGCATGTTATTATCGACGTTTCGTCCAGAATATTGCCCGATTAGCTAACCCATTAACAAAGCTCACACGTAAAGGGGTTAAATGTTTTCTGACAAAAGAGTTTGAATAATGTTTTGAAAAACTAAAGAGAATATTAGTCAATGATCATATATTGACTCTACCATCAGGTAATTATGGGTTCATTATTTATAGTGATGCATCGAAGAAAGGACTTGGTTGTGTCCTTATGCAGAATGGTAGGGTTATTGCCTATGCATCATGACAGTTGAAAATTCATGAGCAAAACTATCGTCCTCATGATCTCGAGTTAGAAGCTGTGATCTTTTCTTTGATGATATGGAGACACTACCTCTATGGTGAAAAATGTGAGATTTATACCGATAAAAAGAGTTTAAAGTACATTTTCTCACAGAAAGAACTCAACATGAGGCAAACAAGATGGCTTGAATTACTCAAGGATTGTTATTGCACGATACACTACCACCTGGGGAAGGAAAACAAGGTGGCATATGCGTTGAGCAGAAAAGATCATGGAGTTTTGAACAATATGAGAATTGAAAGGGATCCAATTTTTAGGGATATAGTGAAGATGGATATGGGAATAACCATGGAATGTGAAACATCAATGCTTTTTCAAATGGACGCCAAAACATCTTTACTAGAAAGAATTAAGAGTTCTCAGACTGATGATGAAGAATTTCAAAAGAATATTAAAGCTGTGAATGATGGGAGATTGAGAGACGTTGTGTATGAAGATGGAATTTTGAAATTTGGGAAGAGACTTTGTGTTCCCGATATACCTAATCTAAAAAGGGAATTGCTGGTCAATTCCCATAGTTCCAATTTCTCTATACACCCTAGGAGCACCAAAATGTATAGATATTTGAAGGATCATTTTTGGTGGGACCACATGAAGAGGGAGATTTCTGATTTTGGGTCAAGATGTATGGTTTGTCAGCAAGTGAAAGCTTGAAGGCAGCAACATGGAGGAGTCATGCAACCTCTTCCCACACTAGAGTGGAAATGGGATAATATTACGATGGACTTTGTCATGGGGCTACCAGAGACTCATATAAGGAGCAATGCAATATGATCTATTGTTGATCGTCATACCATGTCAGCACATTTGTTTGCTATAAGAAAAGATCGACCACTAGAACTTCTAGAAAGACTATATATTAATGAAGTTTTAAGACTTCATGGAGTACCTCTATCGATTGTTTCTAATCGTGATCCACGTTTTACTTTAGGATTCTGGAAGATTCTTCAGAAGGCCTTGGAAACTGAACTTCGTTTGAGCACTGCCTACCACCCTCAAACAAATGAGAAATCAGAACGGAATATTCAAACCTTAGAAGAAATGTTGAGATCTTTCTCACTTGACTATTAGGGTATGTGGGATCAATATTTACCTCGGGTAGAAATTTCCTATAACAATAGCTTCCATTCATGTATTCGGATGGCACCATATGAAGCGTTATACGGAAAGAGATGTCGCACACCAACCTGTTGGGATGACGTTGGTGAAACTAAACTCGTAGGTCCAGAACTAGTGGAGGAAATGATGGAAAATGTGAAGGTAATCCAAAACCACATCAAACCATCTCAAAGTAGGCGGAAGAGCTATGCCGATAACCGAATGAAGGATTTTGAATTTCATGTAGGAGATCATGTTTTATTGAAGGTATCTACATGTAAGGGAGTTATACGTTTCAGCAAGAAAGGTAAATTGACTCCCAGGTACATAGGACATTTCGATTTTCTAGCACGAATTGGGGATGTAGCTTACCGTTTGGCAATGTTGTCATGTCTCTCCAATGTTCACGATGTGTTCCACGTATCACTGTTGAGAAAATACATGCCTAACCCAATGATGTACTCACTTATGAGGAATTAGAAATGGAACCCGATCTGTCTTATTGAGAAGAGCCCATTAAAATTATTGATATAAAAGAGCAGGTGATGAGAAACCAGACGACTCGTCTGGTAAAATTTCTATGGAGGAACCATAAAATGGAAGAGGCAACGTGGGAACACGAAGAACTTATGATGAAGAACCACCCAAGTCTTTTCAGGCGGTAGTATTCTAGAAATTTTGAAAACAAATTTATTTGAATAAGGGGAGAATGTAAAACCCCAAGCTTCCACAGTACGCTTATCTTTAAATAATACAGTAGCGTCTGTTGTACGCAATTTCGAGTTCTAACACACGCCGCAACCAATAAAACTAGCGGTTATGAATAGTAATAGCAACTTTTTGAAATTTTATAAATTTTATATCTCAAAATAGACTTCATTTTTGGATTCCGAATATCGAAATTAGCCTAATGTGAAATTTTTCTACTTTTCAGATAACTTTTATATTTTGATGAATAGTGAAAATTACTAAATTTTAATTAAAAAAATGTTTTTTAATCGCAATAATTAATAGTTCTAAATTAGGAATTTGAGTGGTTTTAAAGTATATTTATAATATATTTTAAAAAATATATACAATATTGTTCATTGGATATAATTTAAAAATTAAACCGGACATAAACAAGTGTCAATCTTTTGATAGTTATTATCTCTTAAAAAACGCTTTTTTGTTTTAACAATTGAAATTATTTTTAAATTAATTTCTTCCACTTATGTGTTTTGAATTTGGAAAAATGTATTCAATATTTGGAATCATATGTCCAAATTGTGTAAATAGGTAACTTTTATTTTTAGATATTATGAATAATTACTTCGGTAAATATTTTATTTACCATGGTTAGAGGGTAAATCCGGTAAATAAGGGTAAAAAATAATATTATAATAATAATAACATACCTTAAAATGAGTCCTAAACTTATTGGTTGATACATGTTAGAACATGGGGATATTTGGGTCGATTTTGGGACCCCATGGATCCACTTGTAAGTGATAAGGAAACTTTATAATAATTATGTTAAAATAAATACAAAAATTATATAAGCATATATCTTTTAGCAAAACAATTTTTACATAGGGTAATATATGTTGGATTTTCAACTTAAAATATTCATTATAAAGAAAAAATGATTTCCTACATATTTGTATTTTATTTATAATTTTTAGACATTGAGTAATTAATATTATTTTTGACACAATAATGATGTAGTATTTTCCTTATTAATGAAAGAATCAAATAATTGGTATTATAAATGATAAAATTAATATAATTTGAGAGTTTTTATGACATCAATGAATTTTATTGGTTAATATGACATTATATGATTTCTTAAATTAATTTGGTTCGAATTAATAATGTTTTTCATACTTTAACAAAAATCAATTATTGAATAGAGTCATAATTAGCATAAATGAGTTTTTAAAACAAATATTATATTATTAATTAATATTTTATTCCTGAAAATCTAAGGATCAGAAAAAGGAAATATACAATGATAGGTTTATCATTAATGGACCACTTGGGGGTCGCTTGGATGTATATATTATGTTTATTAACTATATAATATAAAAATACTTAGTGATATGGTAAATGTCAAACTAATTTACCAAGAGTTAAAACTAAAAGATAAGGTTTATATAATGACCCAAACCTATATAAATTATATTGGTTGAAATTATTTCGACCCATACCCACATTATACTTTTAATAATCCACTTTGGAGCCATTAGAAACCGAATATGAATTTATTATAAAATAATATTTTTAGCTTTTCCAATGGTGCCCCACACCCCTCTTATAAAAGGGCACTCCCCTTCTCACTAATTCACACATTCAAAGCCTTTTGGGTCATCCAAACCCTGCCAAAATACTCTCTAAAATTCCCTCAATTCGACCTAAATTCCTTAGTTTGATCAGAAATCCAACCTAAGGATCATTTTTTATCAAATCAAAATGAATAACCCGAAGAAGAGGTAATGTTTTCACCACCCTCTTTCAAGTTCATTTCTTCTTAAACTTCTTCTTCCTATGTTATTTCCATTCTAAAATAATAACTTCAGTATATTTTATATACTATGATGTTATTATAAATATGGTAGAACCATATTCATTATTATATCCATCCTTTTAATGACATGTCACCATACATGCGTACGTACGGCTTACCGTCTCCACGTCGTGGTGTAATTTTTATTCAATAAATTATTATTTTGATGGATATAATAATGATGTGTAATTTATTTAAATAATATATATAACATGATAATGATTCTGTATATATGATATACCATCCAATTATATATTATTTTCAAAAGAATGATATTGTTGCTCGTGCGTACGTAGGGACTACCGTCTCCATGAACGCGATGAGATTCATTCCCCATTATATCCATTCAAGAATAATTATCATTTAATTATTAAAAATAATGTTTAAGGACTTGATATAATTCTGGATATGAATAAGATAAAACCTATCTATAACAAACATGTCTTATGTAACAAAACACATAAAATAAAACGAGTAAGTTAACACCTGAAACGACGATAATACTAAAATATTATTAATAAAGAATTATTAAAAGATCATATATGATATCATAACTAGGTATATTGTTCTTTTGTAATGTAATAAAAATGTTTTAACTATTATATAGGAGGTTAACATACCATCTACTAAGGAAATGTACAAGGTAAGGGTTTATTTCACAATCTCTTTATTATCCGAGGTTGTTTATACGTAATTATCTACTGGAACCTCTTTATCATCCACATCCATGTTTCTTAAAAATGTATTTAAAAACATTATTAATATTTTACAGAATATGGGTTAAATTCATTTATACCCTTGTTTGAATTTTTATAAGATGTTTATAAAGGAATCCTTTCATCGTTTTCCAAACAAGGTCCTTTTTAACCTTTTCGACATAATTAAGGTAAAAATGTTTTTTTTAACTTATATGGCGGGTGCGACTATTTTCCACCATTATAAAATCTTAGAATCTTCCCTTAAAAGATTATAAGTACATTTTCAAAGTAAAGGTTTAATTTTATAATTATTTGAATTTTAAATGATTTCAGAAAAGAGATATTTCTATCAAATAGTTTTGATTTCATCTATGTCAACATCCATTAATGGATTTTAAGCTTATTTGAAGTTTATTTATAATGATTCAAAACATCCATATTATATTGAATTTTTTTTATATGTGTGACATTGGATGTGTTATTTTTATACCATTTGTGGTTTATGGAGAACGTATGGACATTTCTTAAGCTAGTTTTTATACGAATTTTTATGTTATGTTTAAACATGTTCATATAAGGAATGAATTAGACATAATATGTGACGGGTGGAGCCCGCTATAGCTCCTTGATGCATCGGTTGGTCTAATGAGACAAACTTGTGTCTTTCCACAAGGCCTTGAAAAAATATTATTTGTAGTCTTGGCACGAGGCCTTGACTATGTGGTTATGATAGTCTGGCATTTTTCATTCCATCATTATGAAAGTGGTTATTGATATTGCATGTGATTATTAGACTAGTTGAATATCCATGTGAATAAGTAAATGGTATTGTTTTGTTTTATTTCTGCCATATTATAATGAAATTCAAGTTTAAAAGGATTTTGTTTTAGTTGTACAGTTCCATAAATGTTTTTTCTTATTTATGAATGTTTCTGCCATATTGTTATCCTTACTGGGCATCTGAGCTCATCCCTTTCTATGTTTTATTTTTCCCAGGATGTGAAAGAGTATTTTACGAATGACCTACAGGGATAGTATGAGGGGATATGAGTGTGGACTATGGAGACTATGTTGTTGTAGTTTCCATTTTATGATGTAATGTAAACCATATAAATGTATCTAGTGATTCCAACACTACTAAACTAATCGGTCTTTCAAGACTTGATGTCTTGTGATCATGCCAATGTTATGTAATAATACACCGACTCTAGGATTCTGGGGTTGGGGCGTTACAAATAATTTGACCATAAACCATGAATGGTATTAAAACAAAAAATCCACATTCAAATATATAAAAAATATTCAATACAATATGGAAGATTTTTATTATAATTAATCAACTTCAAACAAGATTAAAATAACTTAAAGGATGTTGACATATTGAAAATGATTTGTAAAATTCTTTGAGAGAAATATCCATTTTTCATGAAAACATTTAATGTCACACATTTATAAAATATGTAATTTAAAATAGATTTTTGAATTAAAGTGTCCCATACCACTTTCAAACTTTTAAGAATAATTATCATTTCAAAACATACATGTCCATATAAGTAAATCCTTAAAATAATTTTGAAAACATGGACATTAATGAGAGAGGTTTTGAAGAATAAATCTTTATAATATTAAAAATTATGTTTTAATTAAAGAGTCCCTTAAGAGAATCATTTTGAAAACTATTTTATGAAACAAGGGCATGGATAATAAATATGTCCCAGTAAAAACAAACACAAAACCAATCTCAGATAATAATGAGATCGAGGAATTAACACTTAACATGCACTTTCCTTTGGTTGAGGGTACGTTTAACATCATGTATAACGTCCATATTATTTTATTCAATTATACCAGAACCATATTCATATTTATTATATCATACATGATTCATTTATGAATTTATACTACCCATTTAATAATGATTTCCATGTTAAATTAACCTTTCAGGTAATAATCTCTTTCTTTATCGTATCTGTTTTAACTTATTATAATAAATTGTATCATTTATATCATAATTTAAATACATAAATAATATAATAATTGACTTATATATCATATATACTTATAATATAAATCTTTATAATAGATCGATATATGAATGGAAGGCACTATTAACGGAGATTGTAGGTCGTACGTACACATAAACGCGTTTTCTGTTTTCAGATCGTATAGAATGGAAGTAAGTGAATAAGATATTTGTAATTATATACATATATATATATATATATCCTGTATAACAATTATGTCATATAAGACATAATTACTAATAAAATATATTTTTATAATCATTATTGAATGGTGATCGTGGAAACGAATCTCATCGCATCATGGATACAGTAATATGTATCTACGCATGAGAAAAAATATCATTATATTGATGGTGAAATTGTATGTAATTGGATGGTATATCAAATTTAAAGAATAATTAACATGTTATATTTATTATTTACATTATAAATATTCATTATTATAACCATCTAAATAATAAGTTTTTTGAATGACAAACTACACCACAACGTGGAGATAATAAGCCATACGTACGCATGTATAGTGACTTTGCCATTTATATGATGGATAGAATAATGAATATGGTTTTACCATATTTATAATAACATCAATTTATGTACATGGTACTGGAGTTATAATTTTGTTATGGAAACAAGGACAGAGGAAGTGGAAGAAGAAAATAACATGAAAGAGGGTGGTGAAATTATTACCTCTTCTTCAAGTGTTTCCTTTTGAGTTGATCAAAAGTGATACATAGGTTGTATTTATAATCCATGTTAGGAAACAAGGATTATGTTAGGGATTTTGGGACGATATCAGTTTAGGGTTTGGATGATCCAAATGTCTTAGGTGGTGTGAAATTAAGAGAACGGGAAATACCCTTTTATAAGAGAGGTGATGGTCACCTTAGGAAAAGCTTGAAATATTATTTTATAATAGAATAATTGTTGGTTTTTAATGGATATAAAAGGATTTAATTATAGGATAAGGTGAGGATGGGTCTAAAACAACTCAACCAATTGGTTTTATACAGTTTTAGGTCACCATACTAACCTTATATCTTATATTTAACTCTTAGTTAAATATTTTAACTTTTACCATGTCTTCTTGTATTCTTACACTATATTGATAATAAACATAATCTAAACTTACAGGATAACCTCAAATGGTTCATTAATTACATATATAATATTATCTGAGACCCTTGGTCAATCCTTTGATTTTTAGGAACATTATATCACCTAATAATATAGTATTTGTTTTAAAAACTAATTTATGTCAATTTTAAAATTATTTGGATTTTGGTTTTTGTGAAAGTCATAAAAACTTGATTACGTAAAAAAATATACATTTAATCAACCCTAACATGTCATATTAACCTAGAAAATTCTTTTATTCCATAAAAACATTTAAATTATATTTATTTTAATATTTATAATACCATTTCATTGAGTCTTTCATAAATAATGTAATGTATGCATCATCATTGTGTCATAAATAAATTAAAATATTTAATATCTAAAAATTATAAATAAAATACCACTATGTAGGAAATATTTTTTTATTTCTAATGAATATTCATATTCGAATTTATATTGTGGGTAACCTTATATTAAAATGGTATAGTTATTAAACTTTGAATTTTACACTGCTATGTCTTCTTTAAATAAAATAACAATAAATTTCCTAATCTACTCCCAGTGGATCTAAAGGATCATATTTTATTTCTGAGGTTGTTTTTGGTCGAAAAAAATTTATCCATGAAAATTAGGACATGTGTTAGGCTAATTATTATATGATTTTTACCATTAATTACCCTATTTATTCTTAATCGTGGTAAATAAAAGTCACACGTTAATGTTCACCAAAAAATATTTTCATCTTATTGAACAAAATTTTATGTACTGATATCAACAGTGTCTTTAGTTTTTTTTAAATTCAACTCACAGAAGCGGTAAAATTATATTTTATGCAAATTTGGAAATGCTCTTAGAAGGTGGGTAAAAGAGTTTTAAAAGTTCAATATTATTTTATACATCTACTTTAATTATAATATGACTCCAATGAATTAAATTGAACTCATATAGTTATTATATATCTATTTTTAATTAAAATAAATTTAAGTAAAATAAATAATTATTTAAATAAAAAGTCGGTTTAAATTAATAACGCAGTGTTTTTCACTATTCACCAAAAATGGAATGTTTTCAAAAAAAATATCAAAAAACCACCCAAAGCTAATTTTGATATTACGAATTCAAAAATGATTTCCATTTTACCAAATTCAAAACATAGAAGTTTCGTTTATTAATTTAATATTAATTTCTGTTGTCAAAACCAAAAAGCAGGTTTTTAAAAAAGTAAAAGCTATTAAAAGATTGTCATATGTTAATGTCTAATTTAAATGTGAAATTACTTATAATGACCTAAATTTTATTAAATTATAAAAATTTAATCTAATTATACTTCAAAACATTTTAAATTCATAATTTAACACAATAAATTATTTCGACTAAATAAGTTGTTTTCAATTAAAACATAGTATTTTTCACTATTCATCAAAATTTGAATGTTATTAGAAAAGTACCAAAAATTTACCTAAATTTTTTTTATGTCTTGCTTCTAAATAAGAATTTAATTTCATTAAATTGAATATATAATAGTGTCAAATATTGGTAGTAAAAAGGGTTCGCTATTTAAAAGTTGTATGATTGTATTTTTTGAAAAATACTTCTTTTATCTGAAGAAATAAATTTTTTTTATATTATGTCTAAGAAACACATAATATTGATGTTAAAATTATATAGAGTATATAAGATTAAAAATAAAGTTAATACAAATCTTAACTGCTTTTTGAATAGCTATTTTGGTAAGTTGTGGTGCGCTTTAACTCAGTATTGCGTGTAGCACAATCTATTCAACTACATTAGTGATATAAAGTACTATGAAATATTAGGGTGTAACATTGTCCCATCTTTAAATAAATTTAGTCCTCTCAATTTCAAATTTTTCTTCAATTTGTTTTTTAAAAAATAGAAAAATACCTTTCTGGAAAACCCATAACAGTTGTTGGGTTAATAAAATGTAGTCTTAATAAGAGGGAAAGGGAATGAAAAAGTCACCAACAAATTACGATCTTGATTAGGAGAACATTTTTGGTAATTAATGACACATAATTGGAGGAAAAATGTAAATATTTATAGGGAGTTATTGAGTTCTATAACCACAAACATGTTTAAAATTGAGGTCCTCAAAGCTATCAATCTATAATGATTTAACATATCATCGGTTCAACAAAACATAAGGTATTAGGATGATACATTTTTGGTTTTAAAATCCCTCCCATATAGTTTAAGAATTAATTTATTCATATAATAAGAGGGAAAAATATACTTGACAAGTAGAGTTTCATCATTCAACTAATTCCTACCACAAGCTCATCTTTCACTCCAAAAGATAATGAAATTCCAAAATATTATATTTATCATAATATTTTAGGGTTGAAAAAATAATTAATTTATAATTAATTTGTTATACTATTTAAAAAAATTACATTATACAAACCAGTTCATCACGTATACCAGTGGTAGGTGATCCATCCTTGTCTCCCTTCATTTGCGGGTTCAAGTCTCTCGACCTTGCCGGACACAAGAGGTTATCACCCGACCTCTAGGTTTTCCTTTTTATGACAATCCAATAATAATCTCAAAAAAATCATTTAACCTTAACAATATTATCCAATGTAAAACTTAATCGATTCCTACCTTTAGACTTATCGAAAATACTTCTATCCAAACTCACAGTCCAAAATTTATATGGAAGGTAAACACAATGAAGATCATTTTTTCCATGTAATAACATGTGAATACCTTAATCGTGTATTTTTTTAAAACACTTTAACAGCCTAAATTACCATAAAACATTATTAATTACATTCATGCTCCCTTATTAATTATAGAATATTGGATATACTCCTTCTATCCAAAAGTTGTAAACTTTGACAATGATGGAATATACACATCATTAATCGGTTTCTTGGTAGTCTGGAATATCCAATATAATTTATCCCAAACAATCATATATTATTTCAAAATCACTACCTTAGTATCAAAACAATATTATGGTTTATATTTCTCTCAACCATAAATTTTCCCAAAAAAATTAACCTATTGTTGAGTCACATTTCTTAGTTCCACACAATATCAAGTCCTTAATGAAATAGTACTTCAGTACAATCCTTATATACATTATAATTCTTATAACATGTACATAATTAATACAATACTCAAATTACACAATAATTTAATAACAACATAATAACCCAAATCATTCTTATTCATCTTTGGTAGTATCATTATGTGATTATTATCCAATAGGTGCATTTGTGGTAACTCGGATGATTTGGACATTGATTCACATAGTGTCCCAACTCCTTGTAGATGAAGAATTGTACATTTGAAACCTTTTTCATTCCCTTCCAATGACATACTCGGTGTCCTTTTTCTCCACACTTATAACAAACTCCCATTCCCTTCATGCATTTACCAAGGTGATTCTTTCCACAGTTATCACATATGGGTAAATCCTTTTTCCCCCTTTTCCCTTCATCCATCTTTCTCTCTTCAATCATTTTCTTCTGTTGCTTCCCTTTTAAAAAATAGGGCTCATAAAGTTCTCTACATATCTTATTAACACATGATACTATTTCTTCATATGATGATAATATGTGGGAGACGGTTTCCCTTTTAAATGGTGGATTAATACCCTGAAAGATGTGATCCCTCTTAATATTTCGATCATGTGTATTACTGGAATTTTCATTCCTTCTACTAGATGCCATTTCTAAACAATGGCATACATTGGTTAGTTGATGAATCGTGATGAATAATTTCAAACTTGTAAAATACCTAAAAAAATTTAAAAGATTATGAGTATAATCTATAATAAAAAATGTTTTCTTTGAGGAAGTGTTTACTCTTAAATGCTTCATAATTGATTGTAATGAAAATATGAATTATCCAATGCATATCCCACTAGATTGTCATAACCAAGAGTGCAGTAAGTTCCATTGTTGTGTACCAGGATACCTCGGGTCAAGACCAAAACTCCTTCTCAGATTTGATGCTCCTATGAACATATGTTCTAGAGCCACCTCTACCAACTCATATCCAGATAGAGATATATTGATTCGAAAATTCACAAAATATTTAAATTACGAAAATTCTAGGAAGTTATTCTGTATTAATCCTCAATGTCTATCATAGGGTAATGTTCTCTAATTAAAGATTATCTAAATCTATTTCCAAGGTTGTTGATAAACATACTCTTATACAAAATGTAATACCCTAACCCTGGTTACCCAAATCCAGTGAATTATTTTATTACATTAGCATGATTATATAGAATCAAGTCCCTAAGGGTCGATCACTTTAGTAGTCTGGGAAAATATATTTCATACATGAAAGTAACATTAAACATTAGAAAAATAAAACACAACATAAATGATCCTTTTAGAATTCCATTAGTACCCTAGAATAACTATATTTATAAATCATAATACACTTCTTGGAATCCTGGGAAAATAAAACATCAGAAAGGGGTGAGCTAAACGCTCAGTAAGTGTATGTAATACAGTAGAAGATAACATAAACATTTGTCATGGGGAATAATTTAAAAGAGAGGCCTTTACAAATAATAAACATGAACAATTTATACAAGAAATATTATTTGTGTCCATAATTCCATAATAAAACATAGTCATGGGTATTCTACAAGTATAATAACCACATGAACCATAAATAATATTTTCATAATGAGAAAATGTATAATGTCGGATATTCTAAAACATTTTTCAATGCCTCGACCAAAGATTCTAAAAATGATTAAGGCCTCGTCCAATACCATATATCAAATTTGGGATAGGCCGAGCCAAATTCCACATCTAATTGTCTCATGAGACCTACAGATGCTCTGAGGAGCTAAAGTGGGCTCCACCTGTCACTTACTAAGTCTAATACATCCCTCATATTAAAAGGTTGAAACATAACATAAATATTCGTATTAAAACTATCATACGAAATATAAATACATTAACCCTATACCATGAATGGTATAAAAATAACACATCCATAGTAAAATATATCACAAAACATTCAATACAATATGGATGCTTTTTATCATAATCAATCAACATTAAACAAGTTTAAAATCAATCAAAGGATGTCGAAATAGCTGAAAATGTTTTGTAAAAATCATTGAGATAAAAATCCCCTTTCCATGAAAACAATTTAACGTCACACATTTTTAAAGGAAGAAATTTAAAATATGTTTTTGAATCCAAGTGTCCCATACCACTATGAAACATTTGAAATTAATAGTCATTTCAAATCATTCAGGTCCATATAAAGTAATCCTTAAAATTATTATGAAAACATGGAAATTAATAAGAATGGCTTAGAAGAATAAATCTTTAAAAAAATTAAAATGATATTTTAGTTAAAGATTCCCTTAAAAGTATAATTTTTTAAAACTCTTTTATGAAACATGGACACTGATAATAAATATGTCCCAGTAAACACTTACACATAAACAATATTGAATAATAATGGGATTGATGAATTAACCCTTACCTTGCATTTTCCTTTGGTCGAGGGGCTATTTAAACTTCTATATAATGACCATAGTATGTTATTAAATTATACCAGAAACATATTCAAATTTAATGTATCATAAATTATTCATTTTGGACTTTATACAACACATTTAATAATTATTTTCATGTTAAATTGTTATTTTGGGTAATAATTGTTTTCTTTATCATACATGTTTAAACTTGTTATTCTTAATCGTATCGTTTAGATCACAAATTCAATAATTAAAGAATATAAACCTTGAATTATATATCATATATATTTATAATATAAATATTTATAATAGATATATATATATATGAAATATAAGGCACCGTTAACGGAGACTATAGGCCGTACATACGCATAAACGATATTTCTGTTTTCATATCGTATTGAATAGAAGTGAATATAATATATGTAAATATATATATATATATAATAGAATTATTATTTCATATATTACATAGTTATTAATAATATATATATTTTATAATCATCTTTTAATGGTGAATGTGGAAATGAATCTCATCGCGTTTTCGAGATGGTAATCCGTACATACGCACGAGTGACAATATCAATATATTGATGGGGAAATAGTGTTTTATTGGATGTTATATAATATATACAGAATAAATAACATGTTTTATTTATTATTTACATCAGTTATACTCATTATTATACCCATTCAAATAATGATGTGTTTTAATAACGAACTACTTCACGGCGTGGAGACTGTAAGTCTTACGTACGCATGTATGGTGAATATGTCATTTATAGGATGGTTAGAATAATGAATATGGTTGTACCAAATTTATGATAACATAAAATTATGTATAATTTACTGTAGTTATTATCTTGGTATGGAATAAAAGAAAGAGGAAGTGGACGAATAAAAGAACTTGAAAGAGGATGGTGAAATTATTACCTCTTCCTTAGGGTGTTTCCTTTTGAGTTGATCAGAAGTCTCAATAGGTTGGCTTTCTGATCCAAGTAAGGAATATATAATGATTTAAGAGATGTTGGGAGTATATTTGGTCAGGGTTTGGCTGAGAAAAATGTCTTTGTATGTGTGAACCTAATATAAGTGAAAGTACCCTTTTATAAGAGAGGTGAGGGTCACTTTAGGAAAAGTTTGAAATATTATTTTTTAATAAAATCATATTCAGTTTATAATGTCTCCAAAAGAATTTATCTATATGATATGGTGGGGGTGGGTGGAAAAACACATAACCAATAGGTTTTATAAAGTTTTATGTCACCATATTAACCTAATATTTTATATTTAACTCTTAGTTAAATATTTTATCTTTTACTGTGTCTTCTTGTATTCTTACACTATATAGTTAATAAACATAATCTAAACTTCCAATAGGACCTAAAGTTGTTAATTAAAGACATATATAATATTATTTAAGCCCTTTTTCCAAACCATTTATTTTTAAGATTATTATATCAACCAATAATATAGTATTTGTTTTAAAATTTATTTTTTTTACAATTATGACATTATGCGGTATTTAGTTTTTTTCAAAGTCATAACTACTTGATTACATCGAAAAAGATACATTTAGACAACCCTAAAAAGACATATTCACCTATAAAATTCGTGTAAGTCATAAAAAATTTGAAATTATATTTATTTTAATATTTATAGTACCATTTATTACATTATTTCATTAATAAGGTAATTATTGCATCTTCATTGTGTCATAAATAAACAAAATTATTTATTGTCTAAAAATTAAAAATAAAATACCATTATGTTGGAAATAGTTTTATCTTTCTAAATAATATTTATAGTCAAATTTATATTGTGTGTAACCCTATATTAAAAATATTTTTGTTATTAATCAGTGAATTTAACACTTTTAACTCTTCTATAAAAAAATAATAATAAATGTCCTAATCTAATCATAGTGGACCTAAAGGATAATATTTTATTCCTAAGGATATTTTTTGTCGAAACACACTTATACAATAGAATTAGGAAATGTGTTAGGGTAATTATAATATAACTTTTACCATTAATTAACCTATTTACTTTTAAAGATGGTAATTAAAAGTCATAAGTTACTATTCACCAAAAATTATTTTCATCTTATTTAACAAAATTTTACTTACTGATATCAAATGTGTGTCTCTGATTTTTGAAATTCAAATAATAGAAGGGCTGAAATTATGTTTTATGTAAATTTTATAATGCTCTTAGAAGGTGTGTAAAAGAGGCTAAAAAGTTCAATAAAATTTTATACGTCTAATTTTATTATAAAATGACTCCAATTAATTATATTGAACATATATAGGTATTATATATCTATTTTTACTTAAAATAAATTTTAAAAAATAAACAATTATTTAAATAAAGTCAGTTTTAAATAATAACGTAGTGTTTTTCAATATTTATCAATAATTGAATATTTTGAAAAAATACCAAAAAATCACCCAAAGCTAATTTTGATATTCCAAATTAAAAAATAAATTATATTTTACAAAACTAATGACATATATGTTTCATTTATTAATTTAAAATTATTTACCGTTGTCAATACCAAAAAGCGGGTTTTAAAAAAAGACAAATCTATCAAAATATTGACATGGGTTTTTGTCTAATTTAAATGTGAAAATACTTAAAATGACCAAAATTATATTAAATGATAAAAATATAATCTAATTATACTTCAATCCATTTAAATTCAAAATTGTACAATATTAATTACTTAGAATAAAAAAGTTGTGATTAATTAAATCATAGTATTTTTCACTATTCGTCAAAATATGAATGTTATATGAAAAGTAAAAAACATTTATCCAAACAAAATTTTTAAGTCTTGCTTCTAAAGATGAATTTAATTTCATTAAATTTAATATATAAATGTCTCAAATATTGTTTTTAAGAAAGGTTCTCCATTTAATGGCGGTAAAATTGCATTTTTTTAAAAATACTTTTTTTATCCGAAAAAATGAATTTGTTCTTATATTGTGTCTAAGAAACATATAATATGGATGTTAAAATTATATAGAATATATAAGATTCAAAATTTCGTTAATTATATTCATAAAAACTTTTTGAATGGCTAGTTTGGAATGTTTGGTGCGTTCAAACATAGTATTGCGTGTGACGCAAGCTATTGAATAACTTTAATGAGATAAAGTACTATGAAAGCATGGGGTGTTACATGTTTGAATCTCTAGGCTTATTTCTCAGGGTAATTAGGTGGACAGTCAAATGAATGCATCTAGGAACATGCCAACACACCCATAGATAATGATGTTAAAACCATAAGGACATGTCCCCTCATCCGAACACTTACCATTTAATACAACCCCCTTAACTTGATATATCCAATCAAGTGGGTTGCATTCATGTTCCATCAACCCATGTGCTCAATTTCTCATTCTTTGACATCCCAAAAACTGATCTTGCCTATAGAAAACAATTTCCATGGATTTATTTAGGCTATATTATTTCCATCAAAGAGAATGAGATATCATCTTCTGTTATGGAGAAGAAGGGATAAATCATTTCTCGCATTATTCATTAGTAAAATATTACCCATGACGCATCCAACATATCCTACATCTCTGAAAACATAGATCATAACTATTATTGAAAATACATCTATGTATGTGAGTAATAATACACATTAATAATAATATTAAATTCAAAAGGCCAATACAGAAGTCTGAAGATATGAATATCCAATGACACTTATAAATGTGGAATTCCTACTAGCGAGTATCATTCTCATAATATCCCCTAGAAATTACCATGGTCATAAACCATTAGATGGTGAATCAATATCATATGAGTCTCCAAACATGATAGACTGTATCATTTTTTGTCTCTTAAAAAGATATCATCCAGCTATAGAACATATCTTCAAGAATAGTTTCATGAAACATTCAGGTTCTTGTCATAGTAGGTATCCACTATGACCTTTATGTGAGACAAATACTCTTAGGAAATTATCACATTAAATTTCATGTATAAGAAGAATCATGACGTGATAAGGATTTTATTAATATCCATCCAATGAATATATTTTTATTATAAAGTACAATGAAGTTGGTTCTACGACACTAACTCCAAAAGACTATGACTTACACTAGAGTAATCCACTAGAAATATTCTTCACTCTAACACTTACATAATATTCATACTTATACTGATATAAGACTTTATTCAATAGTTCCAACACTTTTTCTTAATTGGAAACACTTCTCAATGGAACTTCTCCCCATTGATAGCAATCCCTCAAGAGGTGATACTTTCTATGTATGTGATTATTACGTTGATGTGACCTTGGATATTTTTCAATATCTACCACTATTGTAGTATCAAAATAAAATGTAATAGATTATTTTCAACTAGGTACGACAAAAATATACTGAAAATTCTCTAAATCTAGATGGATTACTTGGATACGTCCAAATCTACTGTATACATAGACTCTGTTATAGAATCCGTGATAATTGGCAGCCTGGATCTCTTTTAGCACATAGCACGTATGTTGAGAGACAAAAATATCCTGTTTACAACATAAGATCATTTTGATATATCTAAAAACCAGCTTTTGCAAACACTACTATGACAAGATCCTCATATCCTCCATACAATGAGAAGTTATCCTTAGTTATTCTCATATACATAAGGATAGTGTTAACAATAGTCCAATATAGTTTTCCTAGATCTAGTTGATATCTGCCTACCATTCTTAGTTCATAGGCAATATCATGTATAATACATAACATGGAATACATGATAGATCCTATCACCTATAATAATGGGATAATAATCATTCTATATTTCTCTTATTGTGTATAGGGACACATTTTCTTAGAAATATGTAAAACGTGTGACACTTGAACAAATCCCCTCTTAGATTATTCTATACCAAATCTCTTTAGTATCAGGTCAATATATTTACTTTCAATTATTCCATATAGCCTCTGGAATCTATAATGAATGATCATGATCCCTAGAATAAAGGTTGCTTCATCTATGTCTTTCATGTTGAATCAGTTTTTCAACCAGTCTTTAACAGACAGTAAAACGGGTATGTCATTTCAAATATGTAATATTTAATCAAAATATACTACTAGTTTAATGACCGCATTCCCATTAAAACTTCTGTAAACCCATGTTTCACATTCATTATTAATGAAACAAAATAACAATGTGGATTCATCAAATCAAATATTACATGTCCAAGATTCTTGATTCAATCCATTAATGTATCTCTGCAACTTGAAATAATTTTGAATCACCTGGTGTCACAAACCCTTCTAGTTGTTTCCTATAGAACATTTCTTGAAGGTTCTTTTTATAGAGTGCATTTTTGACATCCATCTTCAAAATCTGATAGTAATGGTAAGCTACTATGTCAGGTATGATTCTGATGAATTTAAACATGAAAATGCTGAAAAGTTTTCCTCATAGTCAATTCCATGATGATGTTTAAACCCTTTATCCACTAGCCTTTCATTATAGGTACTTACTTTACCATCCATGTCATGTTTCCTCTTGAATACCCATTTACACCCAACATGACTTAAATCAACTAGCACATCAACCATAACCCAAACATGGTTCTAATACATTGAATATATCATAGAATTCATAGCTTATAACGATCCCGAAGCTTCTAAGATATCTACTTCCTCCTTGTAGGAGGTAGGTTCGTTATTTTTCAATAATAATAAGTCACTATTCTTAGGAATTAGAAAATTATATCTCTCTGGTTCACTTATCTTTCTTGAGATCCTACATTGTACATGTGTTTTAGAAATTACTTATTATATAGGTACTTGTGGAACTTGTTCCTGTGAAAACCCCTATGTATATTGAGCATGAACTTCTTCCAATTAAATCTTTCTCCTACAATAATTTTGGGGATGTGCTCGCTCTAAAGAAAGATGGCTCTTCTGGAATGAATGATGTTCTTGTCAGATGGGTTGTATAAATAGTTTCCCATTGTTTCTTAGGGATATTCTATAAAGATACACTTCATTCCCCGGGTATCTAGTTTGTTGCCTGATAAATCCAAAGAATGAATTACATCCTGATTCAAGTGTATGAGAAAGAACATGTTTTTTCCAACTCCATAGCTTGAATGGATTTTCATTTGTAACATAAGTTGGAACATAGTTTAATGTGTAGGTAGTTGATTGTAATATATATCAATGAAAAGAAAATAGATGATCTAGATGACTCGTCATTGAACATACCATGTCCAGCAAAGTAGGATTCCACTTTCACTAGCACTATTCCACTGTGGCATATAATGTAGATTTATATGAGATAGAATCCCAAACTCTCATAGAATGTCGATGAACTCTGGGTAATTATATTATACACCTTTATTCGATCAAAGATTATTTATCTTCATACCAAGATGATTCTCTACATCATTCTTGAATTCCTTAAATTTCTCAATGTAATCGAACTAATACCCTCTCATATAAATATAAATATATCTAAAAAGGTCATCAGGAAATGTGATGATGTAATAATTTCAACCTCTACCTTATACAAGAAATGGTCCACACACATCAGTCTATTCCAATCCTAGAAGCACCGTTGACCTTTCACCGTATCTACCAAATGGTGGTTTGGTCATTTTACCTTTTAAACAATCGTGGAATCTACCATGCGGTTTTAACTCAGAAGAATCTAAATAACCATCTTGACATAGCTCTCTCAAACACTTCTCATCTAAATGACCAAGACGGTGATTCCACAATCAGGTGTTATATAAGTCACGTGAACCTAATTCATTATCAATTTACAACACTTGTTTTTTGGAATTTAATACATACATAGTGTTATTAAAATGTTCCATACCATAACAATTGTTGTCCTTGTAAAATAAGAAAATTTTATTTCTGAATTTGAAAATAAACCCATCTGTATCTAAAAATGATACATAATTTATGTTCTGGGTTACACTTGGTACATAATAATAGTCACGTAAAACCCAAATCATCCTAGTCGGCAATGAAATTTCGTAGTCAGCAATGGCCATAGTAGCCGTCCTCAAACCTTTGGTCGCTCGTACATCCACCTCTCCTCTAGCAATTTTCTGAAATCTAATTGGTTCCTACATTTGAATACATATTTGATCACCTCAAGAAATATCTAATACCCAATGTGTATAAATATTAATATTTCACTAGATATTTAATGTATATTTGGATTCCCTTTACCCATAGTTGCAGCTCCACTTCCAGTAGCCCCACTTCCACATGAAAAACACCCTACCTCATTTTCCTTTCCAATATTTGGATAATCTTTTTCTTGGTCAGACGATGCTTGGGGGATTTATAATATTTATAGTTCCTAGGAATTTATTCTTCATAATTCCTCTTGATATTAACCATATGGACAGTGGGCTTTTCATGCCCCATGTCTTTATCCACCTGGAAAATTGTGATATGATGTTCTGATAGACTCTTCTCACTATATTTCATACCATAATTCAGAATAAAACTAGAGGAGGTCTTGGGTAGTGATGAAATTATGAGATATTTATGTAGCTCATTCAGGAATTTAATTCATATGATGTACAAATGCTCAATGTAGCTGATAATCATAACTACATGATGACCGACTAGTGAAAAATCTCCCATCTTAGTCATGAATTATTTATTTGATATCTCATACCACTCTATTATTTCATTCTCTTGATACATGTTTTGAAGGTGATACATCATGATTTGAGCATCCATTTTCTCATGTTGCTTCAATAGCTATTTGGACATGGAAGATAGAATGAAGTACTGAACATATGTATAATCTTTTAGATGTTTCTTGTACATAGAGAGCTTCACATCACTCACCTCATTTCCATGCTCAATTGGTAAAGGTTATTCTAGTACATATAGTTTTCTTTCAAGGATAAAGAGTACCTGAAAGTGCCTTTTCGACTCTGGGAAACTAGTGTTAGTGAGAAGATTTTCTTCAAATGTATGGAATGAGAAAATATTTTTGATTTCATTTTTTGTTGTTATTTCTACAAATATGATGAGAAATTTTTTATTACATTATCATGATAAATTTAGCCAAATTAATAAATATTCATTAGTCTCCCATAGTTTTATCAAAACCCAATAGCCCTCACCATTGGATTTAGAATATCATGTTTTCTATACATTCTAGTAGCAAGGATCCATATTTCCATTCACATTACCCCAACCATGGCTCGTCATGAAATTTGAATGGGTTTAGGTAGGCATTCAAAATTCCAACTGCATTAACTCACAGCTCCTTGATCCGTTGACTAGACTCCCTAATCCTAAATTCCGTAATTTTTTATTTCCACAACCTTTGCATCATAGTTGAACCATTCCCTCCTTTAGCAGTAAACCCTTGATGCAAACTAATTCATGTCAACACAAAAATGAAAATCATAATTTCCTTATATTTGAACATACACCAAAATTGTCTAGTCAATCACTTTGAGCTACGGTTTGATTCTTACCGAAGTAATGGAAGCCTATACAGAGATAAAATTTTATTGAGGGATTTTATCCTTTATACATATATTACCATTTTTTATCTTTTTAAATTTTTATTAATATTAAGTGGGATAATCGTAAGTGATTAACCATGTTTTAGAAAATATTTACGCATAAGACAGTTTATTTTAGTTTTATATTGCATTCTTTCTAATTCATTAATTATGTGGTTGCGAAAAAAATATATAATGTACAACCATACAACTTATTGAAATAAAATAAACGGTATGCTCAATAGCTTTTTCAAATTGATAGTTTATCCTTCCATTGATAAATTAACTACTGACCTAGGGAAGAAACACCTTGAACAAATTATGTTCGTGTTTACATCTTTCTGCCTATGTAACTTTGTATCCACTTGGATTGGATTCACCTCAGCTCCTAACATGAACCACCACCACTAACGTGGGAGTTCATCCCTTAAATATTCCTTTACTCACACACATTTGAGAGGTAAAATGGTATGTTCATTATAAAAACCATGGTCACACATGCCCTACATATGAATGAGGAGTATATAAATACATTAAAACAATTTAATTTAATAATAAATTAAAATAAAACCGAAAACACAATAAAGGTCTGGTCTAGCTCATGATCATGCACATGCATGCAACGAATTATGTATTTTATAAAACTACAATTAAATTCCTTAATAATTTATATATAAGATAAATTGTGCTCAAATCGATTAATTATTATCTTCAATTAATCAGTAATTTAATCTTTATCATTATCTAAATTTCCTTGATATTATCATCCATTATAATTTTAAACAAATTAATAAATTATTTTAAAATTATTTTTCTACATAACATGTACCTTAGAGGTAAATCAATGAATACCCATCCAAACCTAGCCAATATGTATTTTTCTCATAATTTTTTTAATCCTATGACATATGATATACATGAATTATTGCACACATTCATGAAATGTACTTCATAGATGATTACACTAATTACATGACTTTTTCATCATGTGTTATACTTCAATGCGAATAGAGTAACAACCTACAATATAGCTTATAGATGATATGAATATTTAGAAATTATGAAAATATTAAAATTTTAATTATTCATAATTTGGTAAAGTAAACAACTTGTAGATCCGATCTACATGGTGTGTACTTCAATCACCTTCTATCTGAAGTACACACCAAGGGACTCGAAGTGTGTGGTGAACTTCGGAAATTTCAATGTATGTGATGTGTCTAGTGCACGACACCCCATTTAGACTCCTTATTACGCAGTCATGGGTCAGATAATCTGTGTATTGGATACACGACCAAGCACTGACCCGGAAGTGACTACATTCCATGTCCAGTGGGTCACATGGCATGAAGTCTGGTTGGCTGTATGTGTGTCTGTCCTGGTCAACATACGGTGTAAGAATTAACTACACCGCCTATCATTAACACACATGGGTTGATTAATTTATGAACTACTCCTAATTTATTGAACACAACTACATGGTTTTTAGATCCGAATACATGGATTGTACGGCTTTTTGAACCCGTGGAAACTCTGAATGCCTTACTTGATTAAATTTTAATCAAAAAACTTATTGTTTCTATTTGATATTCAAGAAATGATAGATGAAGAACAAATATCATAATTTTTTATACAAAGAACGAATAAAATTGAATTTAAATACAAAATTATTAAATAGAAAATCATCAAAAAAAATTATTTAAATAATTATAAACAAAAATATTTCCACTCTGATACCACTTGTAGGTTTTGAGCGTAGTGCAAACATGGGTTAGACGCTGACCAACTTTATTTTCTTCCATATTCAATGAACAATCTGGGATCAATACAATGATGAACACTAGTATCCACAGAATTGAATCAAGGACTTAAAAATGAAATTTAATCTCAGAACCAATAGATTCTGAAAATATATTTTTTATAATTAATCTAAATAAATTGAATAATTTCAACTAAGGGGATTCTTTCTTTGTGGTTGTGTTCGACCACAGATCTGTAGTGTGCTGTAATGACCCAATGTTTTATAAATGGAAATTCCCTTCTTTAAAATTATGTCATTTAATCATATTAAATCACAAAACAATGAACTACTAAGTACTAAGTGACCCTTAATCATAATATTGTTATTTTTGTTGATTTGATTTATGGAAATCAGACTTACACGGTTGTGATCAGTAAGATGTTTGGAGTCCGATAAAAAAATATATTTTTGGGTGAATTGAAACTAATCCTTATGAATAGTAATGTTACCATTATGGCTAGTAATAAGACCCTTATGAATAGTAAATCTTCTGAGAAAATACTATCCTTAACAATGAAAGTATAAATAAAATTTATCCATCATATAAGTGACAATATGATAGTGTTGGTATTTTTATTAGTCCTAAATATTTAATTAAAAATTTATGAATAATTTGATAATTAAAAAAAATTATGTTCATAGTATTTATTCATTAAATATTATTTTATGTTATCATATTATAAGATAATTTTATTAGACCATATCTATTTTTTTCACACATTAGAATATCAGTTACAGTTTTATAATTTTTATTCTTCAATAAAATAATTACTTTAATTATAAATTATATTAATCATATTTATAAATTATTTTTGAAAAATGGAGTTCATTTTGGATTCTACCCGTCAAAAAAATGGTTAGGGGGGATTTTTGGAATTTTTCTAAAATAATTAAATTTTTTAATGAATAGTAAAATACGATAATTTAACGTATATATAAATTATAAGTTAAATACCTTATTTATGGAGTCATGGATGATATAATCAGCTTGATTTAGAAATCACATACACATATTAATATTTTGGGTCATATAATCATTACTATATCTTGTCTTATAGAATAATAATAATGTAATGACTAAAATATTAAGGAAACCCTCCTCCCATCCACTATAAAAACCACCCACAGTCCCCTATTCTCTTCACTCTTATCATGCATTATTCCTTCAATAAAGTATTCCAAAATATCTCCCCAACTACCTCCCCCCATGTACAATGTCCCTTGGCCTCCTCAAAATACATAATACTCTCCCCATAAGTGGCTGTCAAGGAAGACTAAATCAAGAGGAAAATTCTTCTTTTCTTTTCATTCATTTTATTTTCAGGTCCTTTATTGTATTTTCCTTCTTAACCTATCCTCGTACAAATTTTATGAAAAATAAAGTAACATAAATGTACTTTAATGTTTTTATTATAATGGGATAAATCATTATCATCTCTCATTTCCCATTCTTTTATGTGAACAAAATGAATATTCCATTAGAGATGTGTTAATTTATCATATTAAAGGACGACTGATTATTAATTTCTATTAGCATCTTCAATTATGGTCAAGAAACCATTTTTATTGTTGAAAAAAGACTATTTAAATTTTTATTTTATTGTGTGGGATGTTTTGTAATTCTTTTTCACAAGCTATGTAAAATAATAATACAAAACAAGTCAATTATCTGAGATATCAAAAAATTAATCCAAGTGTTTATCATTAATGTTTTATATAATGATTCGCCTTCACATAAATTAACGAATTGAATTTTATGACCATTTAATCTTCTTGATGGGAACTTATTTAATATAACATCAATTCTGTATAACCATTATCATCATACACATTTATCCGAACATGAATATTAGTGAACCAATTATTAAAACCAAGGAAGAAAATGCTCCCAAATATTGAAATTGAACCTTGTAATTCATAAAAAAGACATGGATGAACTTAATATGGATATAAATAATCAATAAAATGTATTTGAGGATATTGAATTATTAGTTAATGGAACTAATTTGATTATTGAGGTCATTACGATCATGCGAAGAACACCATCAGACTGAAGGTTAGGGATCCTCTCTTTCTCACATTTATTCAAGAATATCCTCTAGGTTGTGTCCTTTTATGTGTTGTTCCTATCGATGGGGTATGATTTTTAACAACCCCCATACTTCTCAATTTATTATTAAAATAAGATAAAACACTTTATATCTAATTATCCCCCATATGTACACCCGGTACCATGCCGTTATTCCATATGGGATTCTACCCGAACAACCATTATTTCATTGGGGTTTACTTACTCTTTTTTTTACAAAAATGAAATCATATATTATATTTATGTAAATATTATAATATATATTTATAGGTCCATAAATATTCATCAAGATCCATTATCCATTATCTTTTAGGTATATACATTCTTTTATGTGGTTCCCTCTTCAATACTTCTCGATAATAAAACTCGTTTTAAGGGAAAATCCCAAATTCAAACACAATTTCAATTGTACTCTACCACATGTTTCAAGCCCACAATTTTTTTTAAAATTATTTTTTATGAATAATATTTCTAATCAATGCTGATTTTATATAAAATATTACCCCTTTCTATTTTAATAATATTATTAGTATTTTCCTTAGAACCTATAAAAAATTTAATGCTAACATTTCTTAAATACTTTTCTTCCATGCATTCAATTATTTTTTAAATAACTTACCATAAAATATGACTATTTTACCTTATTAATTTCCATGTATGTTTAAATTCCTTTCCATCATAGACACTTGTATGGTACATAGATTCATCATACATTATGGCCTGATTATGATACAAATTTCTTTCCATGGGTGTCCTTATTCTTATGTATGATTGATTATGTATGATTATTAATGTGGAAGAAATATATTCATGAAAATGTTATTATAGGTGTGACTAGAAAGAAATCCAATGTATTGGTTGAATTTGAGTCTCATGAGACATTTTGTGCAATGGTCTTTGCAGTTAGCCTTGGATTGTGCTACCATGTGCAACGGTCTTGGTGGCTATCCTTGACTTTTGTTCTTCTATGTGAAAAGGGACTTTCCTCATGCTAAATTCATGATTTATTTTTCTTCAATATATCTATGATTCAATGTTTATGTGATCCCATGTTTATATTTTTATTATTCTATATAGAATTTTATGTCATTTTTCATGATATTTGACCTGTGTGCTAAAGCCTTATTAGTATTTTTATTCCATTACTAGGATTTTAACACATAACATTATTCATATGATTGCCCGGGTACCCTATTTGGATGTAAGGTCTCAAAGGAAGTTATAATATCATTATAAATTTTAAATAAAGAATATATTTTAGTAACGTTTTTTATATTTTATGTACCTAATCTTTGAAGGTACTAGACTTTACGATACATGGATTGTAATATAATGTTTAATTAGTATTAAAATCATGTAATGTTTTGTGTAAATGGATAGGGTATCTATAGATATTATTAGATGATGATCTAGTAGTTTTTGGATATTAGGAATAGAGCACAATAGTAAGAACCTTAAGGATGAGACTAAGTATAAGAGTACACCCCTATCTTTTGGTAAGTATAGAGTAAGTGTTTTATAAAGATAATACACCCCTTCCTAGATATAAAATGGTAGAGGAGGCTCTGGAATAGATGTATCTATGAGTAAAACCTGATAAGATCACTTGGAGCTAGAATCAAACTGGAACTGGTGCACAAAAACGGGCCTTGATTCACTGTTAGTTTGACACTCATAGGGGTATTCTTTGTTTAGTTCGTGAGCTTAGTACAAACCATTATTAAGGGAACAAAAAATCCCATATGAATATAAGGTTACAAATAGATCAAGGATAACCTAAATTTATGCCTATGGAATCACAGGTTTGGATATACATCACTTTTATATGTTTATAATTTATTGTTCAATGGTTCCTTTTTTATTCCCAATAGATAAGTTTTTAAGCCATATAATTGTATGTAATTTTCCTTAGTAAATATAGGTAAATAGAAGAACACATTCCAACAATCAATGTGATAGGTAATGTGATGATTTCCCAAATGATATGACAAATATGATGGGAGAGGGTGCTCATAACATAATGAATGTAGTTTCTCAGCTAACTCATGTTATGAATAATAATTTGAATCATGCGGAACACACTCCTCCCACAAGGAAATAAATAGTTTCCATAGAATCCTATATGCAGAAAAGGCCTCCCATGTCTAGTGGATCTTCTGATCCACTTCTCATGGAACAATGGATTAACTCCCTTGAAAAGATATTTTCTATCCTCAAGTGCTCAGAAGAAGTAAAATTTGAACTGGAAGTATATCATTTTGATGGGGAATATGATCTATGATTAACATTAATCATGAATATGAATCCCCTGGAGTAAATTGATTCTATGAATTTTGAGGAAGTCATGAGAATTTTTTTCAATAAATATTTTCGATGAACTGTCCACCTCATTATGGAAAGAGAGTTCCTTGAACTCAAGAAGAAGGAAAATGATTTAATTGGAGAGTATAAAGAAAACATTTCAATGATTTAAATGTATGATTTTAGATTTTTCATGAACACAAAAAGAATGGTTGATCGCTTCTTTATAGGGCTAAATATGAGTGTACAAATCACGTTGGCGATTAGAGACTTTTACAGCAATGTACAGATAGTCCATTGTGCTCGTAAGGTTCAAATGGAGATCACAAAATCTTAGTTGTATCATGGTACCAATAAAAAAAAGTGGAAAATGGAATCTAATGTGTGTTGTTCTGAAAATAAATTTCATGACAGAAAGAAGCCAGACCATCCGACGTGTAATTTTTTTTGAC
The DNA here is from genome assembly GCA_963277665.1 of Viscum album. Classification (NCBI taxonomy): domain Eukaryota; kingdom Viridiplantae; phylum Streptophyta; class Magnoliopsida; order Santalales; family Viscaceae; genus Viscum; species Viscum album. The sequence goes on along the minus strand of OY728161.1, from coordinate 1,538,869,602 downwards.
GAAGCATAATGGGAACTATATAAGAGAAACTGATTATTGATTCAATTGTGGAAATATGGGACATATGGATAAAAATTACTAATGTGATATGAATAATTCCCCTAATGTGAAAGGAGAATGGATGTTTTATATTAGCACTCAGCTAGTGGTGTTGTGTTACAAGTGTAACGAACATGGGAATTATGTGAACAATTTCTCGAAGCGAGGGATGTTAGAGAGAAATCAACAAAAACCACTAAGGAAACAAAGGAAGGGCTTATTCTATGACTACTGCTAAGGTGGATCTAGACAATGATGTGGTTAAAGGTATGCTCATTATTCATTCACTAATAGTTAATATAATATTTGACTAGGGCTCTACACATTCTTTTATATCTTGCAAGTTTACAATAACTATTAAAACAAAATCTCAAATTTTGGAGGATATGTTATCTGTGAGAATAGTGAATGAGGAAATTATTGAATCCAAGGTTTATAACTCCTCCAAAGGGAATTTTTGTGGTCTAAACCTCTGAAAAAATATTTTCATACTTCCTTTAGTGGAGTTCAATGTTATACTGGGAATTTAATGGCTATATTTATGAAAATACAACATCAAATATTGGAAAAGGGAAACCAATATTCACATACTGAAGCATCCTCCAAATATTTATAACTGTAAATATGAAGATTAATATCCTTTAGAATCATTATCTCAATTTTGGATATTAATTCCTTATTATAAAGCATGTATTTCTCAAATGAATGAGACAAAGGAGAAAATCATGTTTGAATACATGCCCATCATGAGGTATTATATTGATGTATTCCATGAAGAGATTCTTTGTATTCTTCCTAGTCAAGATAATGAGTTCTCGATTGAAAATATTGTGGGATCCCAACCTATATCAAAGACTCCTAATATAATGTACATCGTAGAGATAGAAGAGCTAAAGAATCAGTTACGGGATAATCTGGAGAAGGGTTTTATATGTTCGAGTGCTTCACCGTGGGTTTCACTAGTCCTATTCATCAAGAATAAGGATGGATCAATAAAAGCCTACATTTATTATCATGAACTCAATAAAATTATGATAAACAACAAGTATCCCTTTCCACTGATAGATTACTTGTTCGATCAGCTTTATAGGGACAGTTATTTCCCCATGGTGGACCTTTAGTTAGTATACCACTAATTAAAGGTGGGGAAGAAAGAATTTCTCAAGACTTCCTTTTAAATGAGGTATGGAAACTATGAGTTCATAGTGAATCCCTTCATACTCACTGATTCCCTAGAAATTTTAGTGTATTTAATGAATAATGACTTTATATAATACCTTGTCAAATATTTGGTAGTCTTTATTGATGATATTGTAATATACTCCAAGAGCCCGGAAGAACACGTGGAGAATTTTATTTATATACTTTAGAAATTTTAAAGGGATAAGTTGAATGAAATTTAGAGTAAATGTGTGTTCTGAATAGAGGAAGTATCATTTTGGGGGTATGTTATCACTAGTAAAGGAATATGTGTGGAACCTTCAATGATAAAAGAAATTGAATAGTGGCCTAGGATAACATCTATAATGGAGATTCACATATTTCTAAGTCTAGTTTGGTATTATCGACTTAGCAGGATGGTAGTGAATTTCCCAATGACTAAGATGACACAGAAGGAAGTGATGCTTTCTGAAATCAATAATGTGAAGACTACTTTAAGGAGTTTAAAAGGAGGCTTATTAGTACGTCAATACTCACACTCTCAACAAGTGAAGAATTATTTTTGGGTTATAGTAATTCTTAAAAGAAGGTAATAGGCTGTGTACTGATGTAAAATGATAAAGTGATAGACTATGCCTGAGGTAATATGAAAAGAAATGAGAAAAACTATCCTATACGTGATCTGGAGTTAGGGGTTGTGATCTTTGCCTTAAAAATTTGGCAGAATATTCTTTTTGCGAAGACGTGTGAGATATATACTAATCAAAATAGTCTCAAATATATATTAAAAAATATCCTAACATGAAGCAGTGATCATGGACAGAGCTTATCAATGATTATGACTGCTCAATCCACTACCATCCCGCTAAGGAAATCAAGGTGTAAAATGCTCTAAGTAGAAATGTTTCTGCATCTTCATCAATAATCATAATTTAAAAGGATCCAATCTTTATATATTTTAAGAGGATATACATGGGAATCATTAATGGAGGAACATCATCAATTTTTTCTCAAATGATTTCTCAACTATCCCTCATGTTGAAAATAAAGGACTCTTAAAGAAAAGATGTATAATTTCTAAAAAGGGTAGAAGATATTAGAAATTGGAAATTCACTGAGCTCAAGATTTATAAAGAATGTGTTGTATGATTAGGAACATGATTATATATACCATTAAATATATAGATAAAGAAGGATCTTCTGAATAATGCACATAGCTCAACCTTATCTATTCACCTAGGGAGCATGAAGATGTATTAGGATCTCCAAGACATCATTTTTGGGACAATATGAATATGGTGATTGGTGAGTATGTATAAAAGTGCATATTATGTCAATAAGTTAACAATGAAAATAAAAGTCTAAGGTGATGATGCAACCACTTCCCATACCAACATGGATGTGGGAGAACATCACCTTGGACTTTGTCACTGGACATACAAGGACATCCAAAGAAAACAATGCTACATGGTTCATTGTGGATCGTCATACAAAGAAAAATCACTTTATTGAAAATTTAGAGGACTTATCATTGACTAAACATGGATCAATATATATCAAATAATTTTTAAGGCTTCTTGGAGTACCACTGTCTATTGTATCAGATCGAGATCCTCGATTCACCTCGATGTTCTGGAAAAGTCTCCAACATGCTCTCGACATTGTATTTAACATTGGTATGGCCTATCAACCTCATGCTGATGGAAAATCTAATCAAACTATTCATACACTAGATGATATGATGAGAGAAAGTAATATGTAGTTCAATGGTTGGTGGGAGAAATATCTTACACTGGTTGAATTATACTACAATACAAATTTGAACTCGTGCATCCGAATGGAAACATACAAAGCCCTTTATGTGAAAAAGGTTCCCAACATAGGCGTGTTCGAATGAAGTTGGTCAGTGTATACTTGTAGGACCTAAAATGGTTGATGAAATGGTAGAGAAGGTTAAAACCAATCAACATCACATCTTTCCTGCCCAAAGTTGACAAAATACGTATGCAAAAAATCATCAATAAGACCTTGAGTTCAATTTTGGAGACATTCTATTTCTATGCATATCTCCAGGGATGAAGTTCAAGAGGTTTGGGATGAAAATAAAGTTAATTCCCAGGTTCCTCAGCCCCATCGAGATTCTTGATTCTGATGGGGATGTGGCCTATCGACGGGCACTTCCACCTACCATGTCTAATGTATATGATGTATTCCATTTATCCCTCTTGAGGAAGTACATACCATATCCATTCACATGTACTCTCTTTAGAGGTGGTACAATTGGAGAATAATCTTTCTTAAAAAGATATCTAATGAAGATCTTGAATCATAGAGATAAATTTCTATATAACTTGACAACTCACATGGTCAAAGTACTATGGGAAAACAATAAGTATGAAGAGGTAACATGGGAACTAGAGGTGGAAATTATGGAAAATTACCCAAAACTATTTATGGCATTGAATTTAAAAAGAAATTTTGAGGGTGAAATTCCATAAGGGGAGAGTTAGGTAATGAATCAATGTTTTATGAATAAAATTAAATTCTTATAATTATTTCATATAATCACATGAAATAATGGCACAATAAACTACTAAGTACTATGTGATCATTAAATATAATATTTTAACTTATGTTATTTGAATTTAAAAAATAATACATACACAATTGCGATCAGTAAGATGGTTGGAGTTCGATAAGACGAAAATAATTTTTAGTGAATATTAATGGAACCATATGAATAGTAATACTACCCATATAAATATTAGCAAGAACCTTTTGAATTGTAAATCAAACAAGAAAATAGTAACCTTGCTAAAGAAAGTACTAATTAAATTTATCCATCTTATATATGACATTATGATAGTGTGGGTATTTTTATAAGTCATTAATATTTAATTAAAAATTTATGAATAATTTAATAATCACAAAAAATAATTTTCATAAAATGTATTCAAAAATAATTTTTCCTATTTATTTTGGTTTTAAGATAATTTTATTATACCATATGATATTTTGGAAAACAGTATAAAATCAGTTATAGTTTTTAAATTTGTATTTTTCATGTAAATTATGATTTTAATTAAAAATTAAATTAATAATATTTTGAAAATTAATATAGAAAATCGGAGATAATAATTGGATTCAACTAGTCAAAAAATGGTTAGGTGGATTTTTTGTTATTTTTCTAATGTATATTAAATTTATTGATGTATAGTAAAATACATTAATTTACTGTATATATAGATTTTATATTATTTACACTATTTATTGAGTCATGGATGAGGTAATAAACTTGGGTTTGATATAACATGAAAATATGACTATTTTTGGTCATGTCATCATCAATATTTCTTGTCTTATGGAAAAATAATAAAGGAATGATTAAAATGTTAAGAAGACACTCCCCCCTCCACTATAAAAACCACCCAAACTCCCCTCTTCTCTTCAATCCTCTCAAGCCTTGTTCCTTCCGAAAATTTATCCCAGATATATACCCAATATCCTCACTCACTTACACCATCAAATTTTATCCTCAAAATAATAAATCCTCTTCCTTTAATGGGATCTCAAGGAAGATTAAATCAGGAGGTACATTTTTCTTTTCTTCTCATTCATTTTATTTTACATGTTCCTTTGTTCTATTTTTTTCCTAACCTATCCTTATCTAAATGGTATTAAAAATATAGTACCCTAAATTTATTTCAATTTTTTTATACTAATTGGATATTTCATCATCATCTCTCATCTACCCTTTATGTATAAAAAATAATACGATAATATCGTCTGAGATGTGTTAATTTATCACATTCAAGGAGGGAGAGTTATCAATTTCTATTACGATGTACAATTATGGTCATAAAACCATTTTTGTGGTTGAACCAGAAAAGTAGATATTTATTTTATCTTATGGGATGTTTTGGAATCCTTTTTCAGAAATGATGTAAAATAATAATACAAAACCAGTTAGTTATGAAGGAAATCACCAAATTAAACCAAAAATTAAGCAATAATGTTTTATATAATGATTCACCATCACATAGAATATCCAAATGAATTTTATGACAATGAAATATTTTGGACACTCACTAATTGGATATATCATCAATTATTGGATAACATTCTCGTCATACATATTAATCTAAACCTGAATATAAATCAATATATCATTAAAACCAGGAATGAAAATGCTCATAAACAAAGAAATCAAACCTCTTAAATTATCAACAAGGACATGGATTAATATAATAATGATACAATAAATCAATAACATGTAATCATGGTTCTGGAATTTTTAATTAATGAATCTATGTTTATTATTCATGTCATTAGGATTAGGAGAAGAATACTATCAGACTTAAGGTAAGGGATCCTCTCTTTCTCACATTTATTCAAGAATTTCCTCATGTTATGTACATTTATGTGCAGTTCCTAATAATGAGGTATGATTTATGACCTATCCCATACTTCCTTCATTATTTATAAAATAAGAGAAACCCCTTTCTATCTCATTAAGCCCTGGTAATTATGCCTAATACAATGCCGATGTTTTGTAAGGGATCTACCAAATATCTATTATTTATTTAGGTTATATTACTCTTTTTTACCCAAATGAAATCATATATTTTGTTTATGTACATATTCTAATATCTATTTATATGAAAAAAAATCATGCATCAAGAACCATTATCAATTCTCATTGAATGAAATAAATTCTTTTATGTGATTTCATCCTCAATACTTATGGATAAGCGAACCCGTTTTAAGGGAACATCCCGAATTCGTACATAATTTCAAGTGAAATAAACCATCTGATTTAAGCCACCATTGTTTTTTAAAAAACAAGATTTTTTATGAAAACATTACTGGATCACTTCTGGGTTTATATAAAATATTACTCTCTTTTTCTATTTTAAAGTGCTGGTTTGTATTTTCCTTAAAACCACACTAAAATGTTTTAATGATAAAATTTCATAAATACTATTCATTCATGTTGTCAATTATTTTTTAAATAACATACGACTATATAAAAGATTATTTTACCCCAAGAATTTCTATGTATCTTTTAATTCCTTTCTCTCATGGACACATTTATGATATTCCCATTCATTATGATTTTATGACAAGATTATGATACCCTTTTCATTTAATGGGTAATGATATGTTTCTGTAAGATTTATTATGTTGGATTACTAATGTGTAAGACATAATAATGAACATATTAATGTGGGTATTCCTAGATATTTCTCCAAATCATTGGTTAATGTTGAGTCTCATGAGATTTTATGTGTAACAATTTTGACGGTTATCCTTGGCTTGTGCTACCTTGTGTAACGATCTTGGTGGTTAACCATGATGAGTGCTCTCCTATGTGCAACGGTACTTGAATCATGATAATTTCATGTTTTATATTGCTAACATAATTCACTAAATCACTTTATATATGATCCCTTCTTTATATGTTATGATTCTATAATCCATTTTATATCATAATTCCATGATCTCTAACCCATGTGCTAAAGCCTTATTCTTATGTTAATTCCCTTACGGGGCCTTTAGCTCGTCCCTTTATTCATATGATCCTTAGGGTACCCTATGTAGATGTAAGGGATCAATGTAAGTTAGGAGATATTTAAGAATATTCAATAAAGAAGGGTATTTTTAGTATGATGTTTCATGTTTTATGTACCTATCCTTACAAGACACTAAACATTACGATCCTTGGATAGTAAAATGATGTTTTATTATGCTCAAAATATTATAATGTGATGATTAAAATGATAGGGTCACTATAGTTGGTATTAGAGGATGGTTTAGTTATTTTTGGTGATTTATAATATAGCACTTTAGTAAGAACCTTAAGGATGAGACTAAGTATAAGAAAACACCCCAAAATTTTGGTAAGTATAGAGGAAGTGGTTAATCAAGAAAATACATCCATGTCTAGATACAAGTAAGTAGAGGAGGCACTCGAAAATATGTATCTACGATTAAAACCTGAATACATTGCTTTGAGCTAGAATCGAATGGGAAATTGTGCACAACAACAGATATTGCTTCACTCTTCATTTGACAGTTCCGGGGACATTCTTTGGTTAATTAATTAGCTTACTATAATCCATTATTAAGGTAATATGAAAATCCCATAAGAATATAAGTTATGAAATAGATCATGGAGAACATTAATTTAAACCTTGGGAATCACTAGTTAGGACATATGTATCCTTTACAAGTTTATAATTTTATGTTAAAAGTTTTTGTTATTCTAAATAGCTACATATTCATGCCATAAAATTTTATGTTACATATCTTAGTTAATGGTGGAAAATAGAAGAACATGTTCCAATAATCAAAGTGGCAGGGCATGTGATGATTTCCCAAATGATATGACAAATATGATGGGAGAGGGTGCTCAAAACCTAATTAAATTTCATTCTCATGTGGATCACATTATGAATAATAACATGAATCATGTGGAACACCATTGTCCCCAATGGAAGGAGAATGTTTCCCTAGAATCCTTCATGTTTAAAAGGCCTCCCATATTTAGCGGTTCTTCTGATCCCCTCCTAGTGGAATACTGGATTAACTCCCTAAAAATATATTCTTTGTCCTCTAGTTCTCAGAAGAAGGGAATGTTGTAATGGAAGTATATCACATTGATGGGTAAGCTGATCAGAGCTGGACATTGATCTAGAATACAAAAACCCTTGTGAAATTGATTCCATGGATTGGGAGTAATTCACGTGAATGTTTTTCAGTAACTATTTTCCATAAAATTTCCATCTTAATACGGAACGATAGTTCCTCAAACATAAGAAGAAGTAATATTAGTCAATAGGGGCATATAAAGGAAACTCTACAAGTCATGAAAAGAAATCCTCTAGCTTTTTCATGAACACTGAATTGAAGCAGGATCGCTTCCTTAGCAAACTAAATCAGATTTTATGAAAATTGTTGGAGATTTTAGATTGCGAGAACTATGAGGAGATTTCCCATTTTTCCCTTAAGGTACAAATAGAGATCATAAAATCATAGTGGTATCATGGGACCAATGACAAAAATATGTAAATGAAATCTAATGGGGTCAATTCCACAAATTAATTTCATGATGGAAATAAGCACGACCATCCCACATGTAATTGTTTTTTAGAAGAAGCATCATGAGAACTATCTCAGTATAACCATGAATTTCATAAAATGAGAAATGATTGGACATCTGAAAAAAACTGCTAATGGGATATGTAGAATCCCACTAATCTTGAAGAAGAATAAAAGTTTGAGATAAGCTCTCAACTAGTGGTGCAATTTTACAAATATGAAGTACATAGAAATTATTCGAATAAATTTCCTAAGAATAGGGTTGTCAATGTAAATAAAATCCATCCTCCAAGGAAACAAAGAAATTCTTATTCCATAACTATTCCGGAGGAGGGGATAGACAATGATGTTGTGACAATTACACTAGTTATTCATTCAAGAATAAAGAACATGATTTTGGATTCTGGTTATATTCATTCTTTCATATCATGAATGTTTAGTATAAATATTAAAACACCATCTCAAACTTTAGAGGATATGCTATCTGTGGGATCAATGAATTGGGAAATAATTGCATCCAAGGTTTATAAATTCTCCTAGGAAATGTTTTGTGGACTAAACCTCTCGGAAAATATTTTCAAACTTCCTTTAGTGTAGTTCAGTGTTATATTGGGAAGGGATTGGATATCATTATTCAAATACAACATCAATGGTCGGGAAAGGGAAATCACTCCTCACATATTGAATCATACTCCATATCATTTCAAGTTTAAATAGGAAGATGAATATGCTTTAATCCATTTCCTCAAGTGTGGATATTAATTCTTTATTAGAAATCATGTCTAGCTCAATTGATTGAGACAAATGAGAGAATTGTGCTTGAAGAAAAAACCATCATGATGGATTACACTGATGTATTCTATGAAGAGGTTCAAGGACTTCCTCTTAATCAAGAGGTTGAGTTCTAAATTGTACTTAATATTGGATACCTACCTATAGCAAAGACAACTTATATAATGGTCACTGTAGATTTGGAAGAGCTGAAGAGACGGTTATAGGAGAATCAGGAGAGGGTTTTTATATGATAGAGTGCTTCACCCTGGGGTGTTCCAATACTCTTCATTAAGAATAAGGATGGGTCAATGCACCTCTAAATTTATTATCTTCAGATCAATAATATCAGGATGAAGAACAAGTATCATGTATAATTTTCCATGGATAGATGATTTGTTCCATAATCTTCATAGGGATAATTATTTCCCTAAGATGGAACTTTTGTCGGGATATCACCAATTAATGGTGAGGAAGTAAAATATTTCCAAGACATTCTTTTATGTGAGGTTTGTAAACTATGATTTCATAATGATTATCTATATAAACACTAATTATCTTGAAATTTTCATCGATTTAAGGAATTGAGACATTAGATATTACTTCGACAAAATTAGGGTAGTCATTATTGACAATATGATAATGTACTCCAATAGTAAGAAAGAACATGATGAGAATTTTAATACTGTGCAAAATACATTGATAAGGGATAATATGTATGAAATGTAAAGTAAGTGGGAGTTTTGGAAGGTTGGCATCATTATAGGGGAATATTATCACTACTAAAGGGATATATGTGGACCCTTCCAAGGCAAAGGAAATTTAAGAGTGGCCCATGAAAAAATCTATAATGGAGATCTACATATTTTCTGTTATGGATGGGTAGTTCCAACTTTTTTTAAAGAACATATGATGATTATAAAAGCCAATGAACAAGCTGACATTGAAGGGAGTGATGTTTTTCTAGACTCAAGAATTTGAATATAACTCTAAGGAGTTGAAAAATAGTTTTATCAGTATGCCAATACTCATAATCCCAACAAGTGGAGTACTCTTTATGGTGTACAATAATTCATAAAAAAATGCAACATACTATGTATTGATGTAAAATGATAATGTGATAGCCTACGCCTCATAGAATCTTAAAATCAGTAAGAAAGACTATCCTACGTGTGATCTGGAGTTAGGGGTTGTGATATTTGCATTAAAAACATGACGACATTATCTCCATGGGGAGAGGTGCGAGATATATACTGATCACAAGAGTCTCAAATATATATTCACACAAAAGAGATTAATATGAACCAGAAAATTTGGATATAGCTCATCAAGGATTATGACTGCTCAATCCACTACAATTTCAGTAAGGAAAAAAAGGTGGCAGATGCTCTACGTATATAGGATCCTACATCTTTATCAGTGATGAGAATAGAAAAGTATCCAGTCATATTATATTTCTATAGGATGTACATCATAATGATTATGGGAGGAACATCATCAATCCTTTGGAAAATGATTTCTCCACCATCCCTCTCGGAGAAAATAAATAATGCTCATTGAAAACATGTGAAATTTCTATAAAGGGTGGAAGCTTTCAGAAATGGTAAATCTACTAAACTAAATATTGATGAGCATTGAGTTATAATATTTGGGTCATTATTATGTGTACCATCTGATCTAGAGAAAAAATGATCTTATTAATGATACACATAGCTCACCCTTCTCTATTCACCTAAGGAGCATGAAGATGATTAATGATTTCCAAGAGAACTTTTGGTGGGAAAATTGAAGAAGGATATTTCTATGTATACATAAAAGTGCCTAGTATGTAAACAAGTGAAGGCTGAATGAAAGATGTCTAAGGAGATGATGCAACCACTACCCATACCAACATGGAAGTGGGAGAACATCACCATGAAATTTTTCACTGGACGTCAAAGGAAATCTATAGAAAATAAGGATATATGGGTCATTGTGGATCGTTTTATAAATACCACACACTTTATTGTGATTCTAGAGGACTTTTCATTGGCTCAACATGAATAGATACATATCAAAAAAGTGTTAAGTATGCATGGAGTACCACTCCCTATTATAACCAATTGAGATCCTAGATTCACCTCAATGTTCTAGAAAAGTATCAAACATGCTCTAAGCACTGAACTGAACATCAGTACGGCCTATCACCCTCAAAATAATAGAAAATCTAATAAAACCATTAAATAAATGGAAGATATGTTTAAATCATGTTCTATGGACTTCAATTGAATATAGGACCAATATATTCTACTGATTTAATTATCCTACAGTAGCAATTTCCACTCGTGGATCTGAATGACCCCATATGAAGAACTTTATGGGAAAAGGAGCAGTACACTGACATGTTGGCAATAACACCTTTATTGTAAGATTTTAGGAAATGAAATGGTCAATGAAATGGTATATATGGTGAAAATTATTCATCATAACATCAAGGTATCCCAAACTCAATAAACGAGTTATGTAGACAATCTTTAATGAGACATTGAGTTCAAAGATGGTGACATGGTATCTCTATGCATTTCTATATGGGAGAACGTCATGTGGTTTAGGAAGAAAGTAATGTTAATTCCCGGGTACATAAGACCCTCTAGGAATCATGAACATGTTGGGTTGTGCATATCGATTGGAACTTACACCTACCATGTCTAAACTACATGATCTCTTCCTGGTATCCCACTTAATGAAATACATACAAGATACTTCACATTTACTCTCACCAGAGATGGTAGAGATATAGAATGATCATTCTTATGAGGAGAGGCTAGTGATGATCTTGGATCATAGAGAAAATGTTCTACATAACAAGACTAATGACCTGGTCAATATACTATGGTGGAACCATAATTATGACGATGTAACATGTGAACTGGAGGAGGGAATGGAGGAAAATTCCACACACCAGTTTATGGATTGTAATGTAAAATGAAAATTTGGGTGCAAAATTTCTAAATGGGGAAATTATGTAAGGACCTAATGTTTTATCAATGGAAATTACTTTTCTATAATTATGTCATATAATAACATTAAATCACAGAACAATTAAATAATATATACTATGTTTCCAATAAATATAATATTTCCACTTTTGTGATTTTAATTTAAAAAATATGAATTTTACGGTTGCGATCTGTAAGATGTTTGGATCCCGATAAGGAAAACATAATTTTTGGTGAATATTAACTGAACCTTATGAATAGTAATGTTACCCTTCTAAATAGTAATATGATCCTCATTAATAGTAAAATTTCCATGTATATAGTAACCTATTCAAGGAATGTATAAATAAAATTTATGCATCTTATATGTGACAATATGATAGTGGTGGTATTTTTATAAGTCAAAAATATTTAATTAAAAATTTGTGAATAATTTTATAATTATAAAAAATAGTTTCATAAAATTTATTCATAAATTACTGTTTTTATGTCTTCTGTATTTTTTATAATTTTATAAGACCTTATGGAAATTTTGAAAACTTTATAAAATTTTTTATAGTTTAATGTTTTTTATTTTTTTAAGAAAATTTGGATTGTAATTACAAATTAAATTATTCATATTTTGATAATTAGTTTAGAAAAATGAAATTAATTTTTTGATTCTAAACAGAAAAAAAAAATTATGGAGAATTCTTTGGATTTTTTAGTAATACATGAATTTTATTATGAATAGTAAAATATCGTTATTTTCCATATATTTACATTATATGTCAAATAAAATACTTATTGATTAATGGATGATGTAATCACATTGGTTTCATGATCACATGAACATAATACTATTTTTTTATGGAATAATCAATATTTCTTGTCTTATGGAAATATAATAATGTTATTATTAAAATATTAAGAAAACACTCCCCCCTTCACCATAAAACCCACCCACACTCCCCTCTTCTCTTCAATATTTTGAAGCCTTACAAATCCTCAACCCAATATCTTCTACACATTTCAATCATCCCTTTTTCTCCTCAAAAGACAAAATCCTCTTCACTAAAAAGGCTCTCAAGGAAGATAAAATCAAGAGGTAAATTCCACTTTTCTTTCCTTTCATTTTCTTTTCATGTTCCTTTTTTCCATTTTATTTCCTCACCTCTACTCATCCAAATGGTATGAAAAATAAAATATCATAAATGTATTGAAATTTTGTTATATTAATGATATAATTCATTATCATCTCTCATTTCCCCTTCTTTTAAGCGAAAGAATCAAAAACACTATCCAAGATGTGTTAATTTATCACCATCAAGGATGGCGAGTTATCAATTTATATTAACATATTAAATTATGGCCATGACACAATTAATATGGTTGAAATAGACTATTAGATATTTATTTTATCTTATGTGATCTTTTTTAATCATTTTTCATTCATGATGTAACATAATAATACAAAACAACTTAATTATGAGAGAAATAAACAAATTAATCCAAGCATTAATCATTAAGGTTTTACATAATGATTCACCTTCACACCAAATAACCAAATGAATTTTATAACCATGTAATAATATTTATGTTCAATAATTTGATATAAAATCAATTCCATAGAAACATTCACTTCATAAATTGTTTTCTAAACATGAATATACATGAACAAATCATTAAAACCAAGGAAGAAAACACTCCCAAACAATGATATTGAACCCTTTAACTCATAGAAGAGGACATGGATGATGTTTATAAGGTTATAATAAATATATTACATGTATTTATGGTTTTATAATTATAAATTAATTAAAATCATTTTATTATTCAGGTTATTAAGATCAAGCGAAGAACAGCATCGAACTTTAGGTAAGCATTCCTCTCTTTCTCAAATTTATTCAAGAATTTCCTCTTTGGTATTTCCTCTAATGTGTAGTTCCTAAAGAATGGGTATGATTTTTAACCTACCTATTACATAGCTCATTATTTATAAAATAATAGGAACTGATTTCCTTCTCATTAAGCCCTTTTATGTGAACCCAATACCATACCGATATTCCATAAGAGATTCAACCTGATCTAACATTATTTCTTCAGGGTTTTCTAACTATTTTTTTAGCAAAATGAAATCATATATTATATATATGTATATATTATAATTTCTGTTTAAATTTTCTAAACTATGCATCAAGATCTATTATCCTTTCTCTGTTTGATTCCATTTTCTAAACTTCCTAATAAGCAAACCCATTTTAAGGGATCTTCCCGAATTCATACCCAATTTCAAGTGTATTATACCATATGTTTTAATCCACAATTATTCCATAAAAATAAATGTTTTTATTATGAAAACCTTGTTGGATCACTCCTCTTTTTATATAAAATATTACCCTTTTTACTATTTTAAAATGATTTTTTGTATTTTTCTTAAAACCACCCTAAAATGTTTTAATTATCATATTTATTAAATACTAATCATTCATATTTTCAATTATATTTGACATTACATACCCTGATATTTTATTATTTTACCTTATGAATATACATGTATGTTTTAATTTTTTTCTCTCAAGTAAACTTTTATGATTTTCCCATTCATTATTCTTTTATGACATTATTATGATACCCATTTCATTCCATGGGTACCAAATTGTTTATGTATGATTCTTAATGTGGAAAAAATATTCATGACCATGTTAAAAAGGGTGTTCCTAGATAGTTCATCAATTAATTGGTTTATGTTGAGTCTCATGAGATGTTATGTACAACAGTCATGGCGATAATCCTTGTCTTGTACTACCATGTACAACTGTCTCTGCGGTTAAAATTGAATTGTGATAATCTATATGCAATGATCCTTGACTTGTGCTAAATTCATGATTTCTGTTACTAACATATTTCTACGATTCATTGTTTATATGATCCCATGTTTATATATTATAATTCTATATACAATTTTATTTCATTATGTCATGATCATTAACCCATGTGCTAAAGCATTATTCTTATGTATATTCCCTTACTGGGATTTTAGCTCATCCCTTTATTAATATGATTCCTAGGGTACCCTATGAATATGTAAGGTCTCAAAGACACTAGAATTTATGATCCACGACTTGTAATATTTTGTTTTATTATGCTTAAAATATTGTAATTTTATTTGTAAAAGGCTAGGGTTGTTATATGTTCCTTAGTTTCTTTGTAAAGATCAAGGGTAGATCTCTACTAGTAATTATCCACATATGTTACACATATCCCCAGACATCACTGAAGGAGTCGTTGAGTGTGATCATGGAAGAACCTTGCGCTTACAATGCCCTCCTTTGACCACCTTGAGAACCGCTTCTAAAGTGTTCTCCGTGATACGGTGGAGGATGATCTATCTTGTTCTTAGGAATATTCTTGGAGTGGGATTAACTCTCTAGTCTTGGTAGATTTTCACCAATTCATTGTGCACAACACCATCGGTGTCTCTAGGTTAGTGCTTTGATAATAAGAGAATAATATGAATGGGTATTTTTTCAGTAGGGTAATAATAAATAATTTTGAAAATACCTTAATTATTTTATTAATTCTAGAGAACCCCCCTTATCAATTAATTACAGGAACATTATTATTTATCAACATGCACCTATCTTTCAAGTTATAATTAAATATTATATAATCATATAATATTCAATATTATTATTTCTCACATGACCATTAACTCAGTCCACCAATCCTCCATCATATTTATTAAACCTTTAATAATGTCTATTTATTTATTAACTACATATCACTGAATTATTTTCTAAAAATATATTAATATTATATTTACTAAATATCAACAAAATATTTATTAATTTATCCACCCATAATATATTATCTCTAACAACTAGTGTCAAAATAAATGTGATCATGAATCCATGAATAATTATTAAACCATAACTAGGAATAATATTTATTCAACTTGTTAAATAATAAATAATATATTATTTAACTTATATACTAGATACCCTTAGTGTGTTTTCCAATAAGTGTCTTTCTCAGTGGAATTATCTGGAGAATCCTAAAGTCCAATGTTAGAATCTAGCAACGCACCATGACACTCATAGAGAATGAAGATAATTTGGAAATGAAATGTCACCTCATACGAACAATTATCATGTAATATAATCCAACTATATCGATATCTCCAATAAAGTGGTTTTCATGAATGTTTCAAAAAAATATTCTCTCAATTTCTCATTCATTGACTTTCAAGAAATTAAACTTCCCTATAGAACACCGTGGCCATTGATTAATTTAGGCTATATCATTTCCATCAAAGGTGTTGAGATATCCACTTCTGTTATGGAACAGAAGTGAAAAAATCATTTCTTACATTATTCATTAATGTAGTATTACTAATGACACACCCAAAATAACACCCATTAATAATAATATTAATGTCTAAAAACCAATACACATGTCCAGAGACAGTAACATCTAACGACAATTATAAATTTTTATTTCCTTCTAGTGTGTCTCGTTCTCATAATATCTTCATATACATTACCAAGGGCATACACCATGATAAAGTGCTTCAAAATCCGATGAGTCCCTATCCCTGATATCCTGTATCATTTGTGTACTTAAAATGATATCATCCAAATATAATTTTTTTTTCGAGAATTGTGTCATGGAACATCTGAGTTATCATTATATGCGGGATCCACTATGACCTTTTAGTGCGATATCTACTCCTATGACATTGTCACATATAATGACATGCTGAATAACAATAATGATGTGATAATGAGATTATTAATATCCAACAAATGAATTGATTTTTATAATAAAGTATAATGAATTGGTTTCTAATGAACCAACTCCAACACGAGTTGTGGGCCTTGGGACGGTGAGGCGGACCAAGCCCATGTTGGCCGGAATGGGCCAGACATGCCGAATAGGCCTGGCAAGTGATTGGGCCATGGATTCAAACCCCCTTATCTCTGAAATGGTGTGTCTATTTTATGTGCCGTCTACAAAAACATGATCCTCTCATAGAGATGTAAGTATATATGCATGTTCATGAATTTATTTATTTGGTTTCATGGATCCATTACATGAAACATATAAATTTAAAAATAATATAATTATTAATAATAATAAGTCTTATTTCAAAAATATATTTTAGATGGAATTTTGGATTGACATGCCCTTAGTGGAGTTGAGATCCTAGATTTAGGCAGAGTTTTCAAGACCAAATTGGGGTGTTTAAACTTAGGTCGACATGTGGGGCCCATGTAGCCTATTTTGGGCATGTTGTAGTGAAATAAGCCATTTTCACCAAGGGTCATTTTTGAATGAGTGAATAATAGATTCAATGGGTTATTATATGCGAATATTAATGGTTGGATAAATATAATTTATGTCACGATTGTGGAGTGGGTCCTATGGAACTTCACTGGAGAGAAATTGTGTACAATAAAACCTTTTATTTGGATGTCCGATTGGGGAAAATGAGTAGTCGACCTTGTGTATTTTTTCTACAAGGATCGCAACTGTGTGATCCATTTGGATGTGTGATGAATTAATAATATTCTCAATAAATTTTGAAATATGAAATGAATATCATTGGAAGATCATGTAATTGGGTATGAAGATAATCCATAGTAGTGATCAAGAATCCACGGTAGTGATCAAGAATCCACAGTAGTGGTCATGTAATGACCTAGCATCGTTCAGGTAGATTATGGAGGCTTCATTCCATGTGTTGATCCCCCAGAAGCACTAGAGTATGGATCCCTTTTCATTAAAATGTAACAACCCTAAATCACTTGGGTTCATGTCCTATACGACTACTATCTGAGTGGAATCTCATTTAAAAACTAGGCAATGGGTCCTCTCCAGCTAATTTCCTGGAAGTACCCTCCAGTGTATTACCCTTCAGTTAGGCTGTGTAGTGGGTCCCTATCGACTATTGGGTTTTTACATGCCAGATTCACTATGGCATGGATCCTCTATGACTAGAGTTTAATGTAACTGATGTACTTGGGTGTGAGTCTTATACATCGGTTTTTAACCATCTGACTATGAAGATCAGTGGTGAGATGAGGTTTGATGTACCTTTAGACTCACAATAATGAGTGACACATTCCCCAACAACACACAACCTGGTTTCGTTACGTAAAACCATGATGGCGAGTCTGTTCCACCCAAAGCATATAGTATCATGTTGTGGTGATTAATCCCCATTGAATATTGTGTTCAAGGTGGATGTGTGGGATGATGGGCATCATTGATGGTTACTTCTGGAACTATTGGCGACTCTTATTCATGGATAGATCTATGATATGGATATCCCCTTACTCTTTAATTATGGTTTCATTGACTGAGCATATATATCCACATTTTTAAGTACCTACTCCTCATTTTTTGTTACTTTTTATCCAGGATAGGAGAAGACGTAGATGGAAAGCCACATTATTTCCATGTATAACCACTCAGGGTTGGATGCATCTAATCTCCTACTATAGGTATTGAATACTTGATGAGAAGTTCATCGTCTCACTATCTATTTACCTTTATACTGGGATGATCTTACTTCACTCCCTTATTGGGCTGAACTACAATATTTTTCTCAATTTGTTTCATTTACTATATTCATTTCCTTTTTTATGTCTTACCGATCCCCCTTATTTATAAGGTGTCCTACTAGTTATGTAAATATAATCCACTAAATGGTATTTTCCAATATTTATCGTGCCTTATTCTAATGATGGACAAATTTGATCTTCAATTTTTGGAGCTAAGAGATACAGGTGCTCGAACAACATATGGTAGTCGTCGAATGGATTCTTGGAGGAGGGTACAATCTGTTATTTTCCTTTTTCACATTCTGTCCGATTGGGATACATTTATCTATAGGAATTTATTTTTCTTTATTTTTTTTCATTTTAAATTACTACACTATTACTATTTAGAGGTCCATGAAAGTTTGGTTTATTCATAGTAGGTTGAAACTTTTACGTCATTCCATCTACACTTTTTCATTGATTTTGTTTTGTGTGTGTGAATAGGTTCATAGGAAAAGGGAACCCAAATTATTTTAGACTTAGGGTATCATTTCCACCCCTAGCCTATGGAGGCAGGCTTAGAGTAGTAGTGTCTTTGTCCTTGGAATGGGTCAGATAGTGGCTTATCGGTATCATAGGTGGTTCGACCCTTAGGATTCCATTTGAACATTTCTGTAAAAAGTTCTTGGTAGGGTTTAGAGAAATAGTTTCGAAGTATCTCAAGAGAATATCTCGGTCTAGGGAGTCCAGTTATGGTGTGGGTGGCTGACGTATCCATTTACCAGGACCCTAATTACCCACTTTCCGACTCGTAATGATGAGATACTTAATGTAGGGAACAATGGTACATAGATCAAATATTAATGAGTCATTGACTATACTTCATGAGCCATATCCCAATTATTTTTGTTGCTGCTATATATATATGTATGTGTGTGTGTGTGTGGGTTCTCATTTGACAACATTACCCTTGATAACTTTTTATTTCCTAGATACCTGATCTGGTTTGTGAGGATGACCCTGTGAGTGTTGAGGCCTCAGTTTAGGGTCCAACATCCGACCTCATTCCTCTAGGAGGATAGGTAGAATCACCTAGACCCATTGGGTTTTAGATAGCCCTTATATATTATACTGAGAATGGGAATTGGTTGAGTGAACTCCAAAAGTTCTAGCACCATAGACCGATGAGGTATCCTTGTGAGGAAAATCCCTTTGTAGTATAGGATTGGAGGGAGTCTTTGATCCATCTTTCAGGCCCATCCGGACACTAAAAACTCATATGGTGGATTTCACAGCCTGTCGTTTCCATGGGCATGATTGAAGTTGGTGGATATTTTTTACTCAAATTAATGATGAGCTGACACTCACATGTGATGAGTTTCATCTATTATGATTTGATGAGTGCAACCCCTCATACTGACACTCTGTTTGGATTGAATAGAATTTGGAGATTTGGTTGGGAGGGATGTTAGTATTAGAGTGCTCATATAGGATCATAGACATGACTAGTTATTCACTAGATATTATCCATTATGGATAAATATGGAGATGAAATTTTGAGCAAGGAATTCATCTAGATATCTATACCAGTATTGTTCCCTTGTGCATCCCCACCCATGTCGGGGTGCTGCAGTATGTGCTAGTGACAGAGACATTTCATTCTGAGGGGTGTCAATTAGCAGGTATACGAAGTGTACTATAATGATCTGATATTTCTATGGTATCTAGAAGAAGTCATTTCACTGGATCACGATGCATGAGGCTTCCCCATGATTAGATTTCGGCATGTGGATTGGGAGCACCAAGGTAGCGCAATGCACATAGTAATCCTGGAGAGGGCCAGTGATATTCTTGTGACGGGTGAGGTCACGTGACATGAGACTGATCTAATATATGTGTTGAGAATCCTAAGCAGATAGCAGGTTGACCACCATAGTAGAGTCAACATATTGATCAAGGACCCACCAAGCAAGGATAAGGTGGTCCCCAGGGAGGTGGTGCTGGAATAAGAACATGAGTATCTATAGATGGGGGCGATACTATGAGTTTCTCCCACCACCACCATCTAGAGGGCCACATCAGGTTAAAGGAGCTGAAAGTTGGGGTTGTGGATAGCTGCATGCTTTGAATGATTGTTCTCCCGTAGTGCATAAGATCATCTGAGGTATGATATGTGTTTATTCTACTATTTCATTAGTTTTTGTAAAAACATGCTCTATTCACTCTTTTATCTTGTTAATCATCAAATGGGAGTTAGATATCCTAGTATATATGAAAACGTAACAGCTTTTTCTTGGGGTCCCTACAGGGATCACTTCTTCTTTGTCTTTCATCTACTGAAAATTTTAATGATCTATTAGAGGATCGAGGTTAATGTAGTACCTACTAGTAATCATCATTTAACCATATGACATAATTCTGGTCATGGATTAGCATTAAATGGTTTGAGACAAGATTTATTTTCACCAAAGGTTAGTTAGATGCCTAAAAACTAATGGGACGAGGTTCTCATTTCTCGAAAAAAGTGACCTAAAATAAGAACTATCATGTGCTATGAGCAAGAGGATACAACCTTATACCAACCAGTTAGTTACTATGAAACATAGTACAAAAGAATATTTAGGCATCTGGTTTCATTTATTTGCAGAGGATTATATGAACATATTCCCTAATGAAATTCTATGACTACATATAAGGAATAATTTTGAGTTTTGAATTAGTTTCCAAATAGGGACTACCAGATATTTGATAAATCATGTCAGATGGAACCCACCAAGATTTGGGAGAAACGATTACTATTGGAGGACCATTTTTAGAATGGTTTCATTAGGTCCACTATGGCCTCTAGTCATGTCAAGCTCTATTTGAGAATAATGAATAAGGGAGCTTACAGATGTCAGTGGATTATCATTTCCTGAACTAATCCACATTAAAGAAAAAGTACCCCTTTCTGAATAATGATAACCTCTTAGACCAGTTGCGAGGGGAGAGATGGTTCTCCAAGATCGTTCTCAAAGTCGAAAACCACCATATATGGGTTAATGAGGTTGATAATCCAAAGTTATTCCTTCGATTTCACTATAGGAATTTGAAGATTCAAGTGATTCCCTTCCGTGTTAAAAAATTTCCCATACATTTTCATGTCATTGATGAACTAGTTATTCAGGCCATACATGGTCTATTTTGTTGTTTCCTTCACAAAAGACATACTTTTAAACTCTATATAATAGGAAAATCAAATGGAGCACTTGGGAATGGTTTTGGATTTACATTGAGACCACCGGCTTTAGACAATTGTCTCAAAGTTCCAGTTCTAGATGTAAGAGGTTCACTTTATAAGGTATGTCATTTTTGAACAATGTTTGCTTTTTGATCAAACAATGATTGAATTAGTGACTTCTTAGGTTCTATCCATGAATGTGTCAGAGCTATGAATCATTCTTAGTTTTTAAAGGTACTATAGGTTATTTTTTAAATACATCTGTAGGATCGTATCCCCTTTGAACACTCTTACATGGAAGCTAAAACCATGTACCTGGTATGAGTAGTGCTATAAGTCCATTTAGGATTTAAGGTAGAGCCTGGAGGGCACTCTATTTTTTGATACTACATGGTGAAGGGGTTGTGTTTGAATTGTATGGTGATTCATTTGAAGCTAGGCTCAGTTCAGTGCTGATAAAATAATGAGAAGTCATCACTTATGGGTTACGGAAGCTGAGTCCCCATGAGAAGAATTATATGACTCTTGACCAAGAAGGGGTAGTGTTAGTTTTCTTTATGTGAAAATTGATTCACTACCTTCTAGGAGAGGGATTTGTGGTTTACACAGACCACTTGAGCCAAATGTACATCTAAACCCATAGAGACATAAACCTAAGGTAGTGATGCTATTTGGAGTTCTTGAAGGACTAAGACATTGATATAGTATATAAACTAGTATAGGGAAACATTATAGAATAATTTATTAGAAGTATGTCTCAAGATTTCCTAGTATATAAAGTGTTAAAGCCATTATCTTCCCTAAATATTTTCATGTTTCATCATGAGTGTAAAATTTTTCATCAGCCATTGGTACTCAACCCTTCGCTCCATGACCATGTGATAGACTCCTAGATGGGACACAACCACTATGATGTTTGGTGTGATCAAATATCCATATACAATGCACTAGATTAATATTCTAAAGGAGTAAATAATGAGATCTTGTTCTGGTGGAAAACAATGGTTCCAATCACTATGCTGGAGGAGGTGATAGGGTAGTTCCACACATATCCCATAGGTGTACATCCCGATGTGGGAAATATTTTCTGGGATCATTCATGGTAGTTCTTCTAGTCTGGCATGAGAAAATTAATAGATGAGTTCGTATCACAATTACTCACATGTTAGTATGTGAAGGATGAGCATCAGGTTTTGTAAGGTCTGTTGTAGCCTCTTGAGACTACATAGTAGAAATAGGGTGGCATATCCTTGGACTTCATAATAGGGACTCAATGCATAGTAAATGTGTAAAGACCCATAAATTTCAAGGAAATTTTTTTCTTAAATTCATTGGGATTTTATGAGTATGCATTTTCTTGACGACACCTGATTCTGAGGCCCGGTGTGCCCGAAATTTTTTTTAGCAGTTTAGCTCAGGTACGTTCAGTAAACGAACGGGTGGGTTTTTCTAACTTTTGAACCTGTGCTCGGAATAGAAATATGAGGGCACCGATGAAACTACATCACTGGAAATTTCTTAAGAAGACCTTTACTGAAGTTGTGTTTTCTTGGGAGGAGTTGTAGGAAAATGTGTGGATTAAATGGAGAGTAAAATAAAATTGTGTTACAATTTTATTTCTTTTCAAAGTGGTTTAATCCTAGGAGTGGATGTTGTGGTGGCACCTGCTAGATACTAACCACCCTTGAGTGGTTAAAGGTGAGGTGGGGCCCACATGAGCCCAACCTCTCACATTACCTAACTCCTTTAAACCCCTCATAATTTATGTAACTCTCCCACATTAACTCATGCCAACTAAACACCTAATTAATTTGACAACTTCTGTTTAATTAATTAAGTGGGTTGTTTTTGAATTTTCTAATATTAAATGCATTCCATGCCTTAATAAAATAAGGGTGGACTTATTTTATTTGGGGGTTGGCTCATTGTGTTGGGATTGGGAGGAGAAATAACATCATCTTCTTCATTGAAGAACGCGAAGAACGTCGGTGCCAACCACGACTTCCTTTTTCTCAATGTTGATGAAGCGACGTCGTCATCCCGCGGCAACGTCAACGGAACAACGAATGCTTTTCCTTCCTTTGTCAAGCGATAATCCTTGTTGATTTTCGGTTGGGGTTAAATTCATTATTGGTGAATTGAGATTGTGCTTTGAATTAACGTTGACGTATCCCGTTTAAATTTGCCAATTGTTACCAACGTAATGGGAGGAAATCGGACCGCACAAACACGGATGATTCTCCTCCCCGTATCTTGTTTATTAATAATGGAATTTGAGGCGAAGACGGCGTGGTCCCATTACACCACGTGGGAATGATGATGAGCGCTGCTGGAGCGGGCCGCGACGCCATCGCGCCGTGCCGGAGAGGTCGAAGGAGGCTGCTGTCAAGAGCAGACCACGACGATGGGGAGTGGCACCGACGTTCCTCGTCGGAGCACCGAGGGGTCGTGGCCAGAGTGGGCCACGACCTTAGGCCACTGCAGTTTGGCAGAAGGAGGCCAGGTTCGGCCGGCCGCCAGCACACCAGGACACAGGACCCGCGACAGGTCACCGACCGGCCATTATGGCCGGTAGTTCTCCAGAATAATGGGGGTTACAACCCCCAGCCAGCAGGCAAGGGTGGGCTCCACCGAAAGGGGCATCCATTTCAAAACAAAGGGGGCCACCCCCCCTGCCCCCCCCCCCCCCTTCACGTCCGCTCGGCGCTCGGCCGCCCGTGCTGGGTCGGGCTGCCCGCGCTGGGCCGGACCGCCCGCACTGGGCCGGGCCGCCCGCACTGGGCCGCGCCGCGCCAGCTGGGCTAGACCGCGCTTCCCGGGCAGGGCCGCGCCCAACTAGGCCGGACGCGGACACGGGTCGGTTCGACTTGGTTTGGTCTGACCCAGGGGGGGTATTGGGCTGGGTCGGACCGGGCCCAAACCCCCTATTTTCCGACAGATCTGTTCTAATGCTCATATCTTGGGCTAAGGACCACCAATCGATGCACTGCTAGTTGCGTTGGGATCCTTGGATCGAGACGATCGTTTCACTTTATTACACTCAAGGTTTTAGAAAACTTTTTGTATAGTCGGGTTCGTTCGAACACGATACCAACCAGGCCCTCGGAGCAGAAATGCTTATAACATGAGCTACAGACGTCCGATTTATGTTCCATCGACTTTATTGGATTCCTTTTAGTGAGATGGTTCTTTTGGCTTACTCCGCTCGAGGTTTGGACACAGCTGGAGTACGGTCCGGATGGTTTTAGCTTAAAAACCTACCGGGCCCATGGGACGAAAAAGCCAATAACTCTCGGACCGGGGGTCCGATTGACACACCGTCTATTGAATTGAGTTCCTATTGATCATACATAACATTGGGATACATCAAATCTGGAATTCGTGTCAGTTGATGTATCGAACCCCCATGGATCTTGGAGCGGACCCACCCGTAATCGAGCATGCTATGTGTGGGAACCCTGGAGTTGGTTGTGACTGCGATGACGATGACGACTGTACTTGGATCCTACGTGGGTTTGGTAGCGAGATGACTGTACTTGGATACTCTGTGGGTTTGGCAGCGATGACGATTGTACTTGGATCTGACGTTGGTTTGGCAGCGATGGTTACTGTACTAGGATCCTACTTGGGTTCGGCAGCGACGACTTCTGTACTTGGATCCTACGTGGGTTCGATAGGGGAGATGATTCATGGGAAACATCTATCATCTCCACCCCTTATCGTGAGTAGTATACCTATGTGATCAGAGTCTTGACGTTCAATCATTATCTTCGATATGATTGACTTGCAATCCAGTGTGGATTTGATTGTGCTTTCCTGTGTGGATTGGGATATACTTTCATGTGTGGAATGGGTTGAACTTGGGCTCATGAGTTGGAGTAGAACTAGAATTGATTACTTAAGAATATGTATGGTTATATACCTAAGTAGAGTTGGTTGATACTTCGTGATGGTATCATTTCTTTGTCGTTTATTCTTTTTGTATTCTGGGAGAGCTTTGGGGGTCTCAGGGTCCCTACTGAGTATTATTTACTCACCCCTGCACAGGCTATTCCCGCACTACATTGTGTTGGATACAGACGATGGAAAATATTGATCAAGGTGGAGGCTTGTGGAGCTGGACGGTACCAGGAGGTGGATCACTGGATGAGACGTACACGGAGCGGACGGTTGGACCCGAGGAGCAGAGGAGACTATCTGTACACACCCGTCAGGTGGGCTTTCCAGAGGACGGCTCAGAGTTTCTGTTTTATTTATCTGCTCCTGTAATTTCTTTTCAGTTGTACTTTATTTTCAGTTGGGTTTGTATTCTGGTCCATTTACATTCCAGCACTTGCTTTTGTACTCAGTTTACTTAGTGTTTACTTCATCATTCATACTCTGATGTGTTTGTTTACTTTATAAAGGCAATGAATTCCCTTTTATCAGGATTTACGCCTTTGGTGCTAGTCGCCAGCCCCTTGCCTATGGAAGGCGGGCTTTGGGTATTCACGGTATGGGCCCCGAGGACCGGTCGTGACAAATTGGTATCAGCTTAGTCTGTTCTACCGCAGAACTTAGGACTCTAAAAATTTCATCTATTTGAATCAATAGTGTCTAAGGTATTGAGTGTGGTTATCAGTTCAAGGAATCTAGTGTTGTTGCGGCGACCAACATATCCATTCACTAGGACCTTGACTTCTTGATTTGGGACTCAGTGCACGAAAAAACTAATTGCATGTGTGTTTTAATGTTTTCTTTGTGATTAATTTGTGTCAGCTCACCAGTTATAATGTATTAACCGTGGAGCACCTGTTTCTTTTCAGGATATCCCCATGATGGAAACCATCTAGGGTTCCGATATTTGTGTGAGACGACATCCCACCGAGTGACAGGGCCTCGGTGTAGGGCCCCATTACAGCGGAGGCACCGATGGTACCACTACCCACTGAGCCACCGATGCCACCAGCCCTAGCAGTTGAGAGTGCACGTCGCCTGAGTGCACTGCATGAGTTTTAGCATCCGATACCACCCAAGTTCTGCAGGGAGACGGACCCTCAGGCAGGTGAGGATTGGCTGGAGGCTGTTGTTCGAGTCTTCATATTGGTAGGGATACCAGCAGACCTCATGGTGATCCTTGCAGCGAGTCTCCTATACGCGACCGCAGGTAGATGATGGTACCTGATGCTCCAGGTGCACAAGGAGGCATCTCTTATTTGGACGGACATCGAGAGCTTCTTCCACTCGGAGTTCGTACCCGCCAACCTCCGTGCGGTGGGCATTTAGGAGTTACTACAACTGCGGAAGGGCAGCATGACAGTAGCCCCGTACTCGGCGAGGTTTACTGATCTCTCACACTACTCCACGGACATGGTACAAGACCCATTCTTTCGGGCCCAGACCTTCGAGCAGGGACTGAGGCATGAGATCAGGGCAACAATGATCTCCCTCAGCATTCTGACATAGGCATGAGTACTGGAGTGAGCCCTTCTTGTGGAGAGCTATCTAGCTGAGCCTACGCTAGCATCGAGGCCTACTATAGGGCGACACGTAGCGGAGTCTTCTGCAGTTGGCTATCGACATATGTCACAGTGGTCCAAGCGGACCAAACCATCTTTTTGATGTCCTTAGGACACTGGTTCAGATGTGTCAAGCACACATTGTAGATCCAGTCATATGAGAGGCATACAGTGCTATGCATGCGGCGGACAGGGCAACATGGCTCGGGACTGTCTGACCCACCATGCAGAGAAGCAGCAGACGGTTGAGGGACCACCCAGGCAGAGGCAGAGGTTCGACCGTGGAGGTCTGCAGAGAGAAGGCAGAAGAGGCAGAGGAGATGGTCGAGCAACGGGTGGTGGGCGACGCTTTGAGGCTCTACCACCACCACCACCACCAGGAGGAGGTCTACCCTGATCACAGGGAGCTGGCGGATAGAGACAGGTTCAGCTTCAGGCAGTGGAGGACTACAAGCACGACACACCTGAGATGATTCGAGGTACTATCTATGTATAATCCACCCTTTCTGTAGTTTTTATAGACACAAGAGAGAGTCATTATTTCATAGCCACTGCCCTTGTTTAGAGCCCGAAGATTCCGACAGAGCTGTTGGCTCGATCCTTATGGCTGGAGACTTCTACAGTAGTAGACTCGATGATTACGCACTGGTGCCGGAAGTGTGAGCTTACTCTTGGAGGAGAGATCTTCGGCTGAGATATTCTTATAGTGGCGTTGAGGCCTCACGATGTCATCTTGAGCAGGGATTGGTTATCTACGGTCCATGACCAGATTGACTGTATTAGGCGCAAGGTGTGATGTGTTCACACCGATGGGAAGAGGTTCACCTTCACCGGTGAGAAGAGAGCCATTGCAGCACAGGATGGACTCACACAAAGGAGTGGACAACCTATTACACATCAGTTTTCTAGTCTCATCCTAGGAGCAGTTGATGTGCAAAGTCTGAGTTTTCTTGTTGTGGTGGATTAGTATGTGGACGTTTTTCTTGACGACGTTCCAGGACTACATCCTCGCAGATAGGTATACTTCTACATCGAAATATACCCTAGGACATCACTGATATCTACTCTAGAATATCAGATGGATTCCGCCGAGCTTCGTGATCTACAAGGAAAGTTGGAGGACTTACAGGTCCAGAGATTCATTCGACCCAGTGTTTCACCCTGGTCTTCCTCGATGTTGTTCGCCAAGAATCCAGATGGGCGATTGCGACTGTTTGTCGATTACTATTGCCTGAACCAGGTGACCGTGATGAAGAAATATCAAATTCTGAGGATTGATGACCTCTTCGATCAGCTCAAGGGAGCACGGTGGTTCTTGAAGATAGACCTCAGGTCAGGCTATCATCAGCTCAGAGTTCAAGACAAGGATGTGCAGAAGACGAACTTTAGGTGTCGGTATGGACACTATGAGTTCTTGGTTATGTCTTTCAGTGTAACCAATGATATAGTAGTGTTCATGAGTCTCTTGAACATGATCTTCCAGCCTTACCTCGATCTATTTTTCATAGTCTTCATCGACGACATATTGATTTACTCGACTACTTTGGAGGAGCACACCTAGCACTTGCGGGTTGTACTAGACACACTTCGAGAGCACCAGCTTTATGGTAAGCTCTCAAAGTGTTAGTTCTAGATACGTGAGGTCCACTTCATGGGTCACGTCATCTTTGAGGTGAGAGTTGTAGTGGATCCTGCGATGATCGAGGTAGTGCTAGCTTGGGAGCCAGCTAGGAGCATGACGGAGGTGTGGAGTTTTCTAGGTATGGATGAGTACAGTCAGAGATTTGTGCCAGACTTCTCTATAGTTTCAGCAGCACATTCAGCTTTGAAGAAGAAGGGTAAACCCTTCATGTGGTTAGATAGATGCTAGCAGATCTTCCAAGAGCTGAGACAGAGATTGAACAGTGTACCCATCTTAAGGCTACCGAAGGAGGGAGTGGGGTACGTAGTTTACTATGATGCGTCAGGGACTGGACTTAGGTGTGTCCTGATGCAGGAGCGGGCAGTGATCGCCTATGGATCATGACAGTTGAGGTAGCATGATTAGGAATATGGTACTCATGATCTGGAGTTAGCAGTATTGGTCTATGCTCTGAATATGTGGCGGAAATATCTGATGGGTGAGCACTTTACAGTGTACTCTGACCACCAGAGTCTCAGGTACATCTTTTCACAGAAGGTCCTGAACCTGAGACAGCGGCGATGGCTCGAGTTCCTCTAGGACTATGATTTTGAGATAGTTTATACTCCTTGAAAGGGGAACGTAGTAGCCGATTCTCTTAGCATTACGATGGGCATCCAGCTACATGGGGAGGCGATGGAGCAGCTAGTCGCGTTGTAGATAACCTTCGTGGATAGAGATGGGGCAGCCTTTCTACAGTCACTCACAGTCACTCCACCACTTCTTCAGCGGGTCAGAGAGGCACAACATGGGGACATTGACTGTGAGACGTGATGTGCACAGATATCCTCAGGACATGCACCAGATGGATTCTCTGTAGGTGGAGAGCATGACATCCTTTTCAAAGGATGTACCATGGTACCAGTTGCATTACATGAGGATGTGCTGAGAGAGTTTCACGCTTCCCCATTAGTGGTACATCTAGGATTGGAGAAGATGTACCAGGATCTCAGATAGCAGCACTGGTAGCCAGGTATGAAAAAGGTTGTGGCAATGTTCGTTTCACGATGCCTCACCTGCTAGCAGGTGATGGCAGAGAACCAGGTACCAACAGGCTGTGTGGAGCCCTTAGAGGTCCCAGAGTTGAAGTGGGATGTGATATCCATGGATTTCGTGACTGGTCTTCCATGTACATCCAGAGGACAAGACTCTGTTTGGGTGATTGTAGACATACTCACCATGTCCTCCCACATTATACTTATCATAGAGCAGGGCTCAGTGGAGGGTTTGGGATGAATCTACGATTAGGAGATCGTACGACTTCATGGTGTACCTTCATCTATCTTCTCCGATCGAGATGTTCGCTTTACTTCCCGACTATAGAAGGGGTTGTAAGAGGAATTTGGGATGCAGCTACACCTGGTCACCGCCTTTCAACCTCATACGGATGGTCAGACGGAGAGGACCATTCAGACACTCAAGGACATGCTCCGTGCAGGTGTCCTCGACTTTGGTTGTAGTTGGGAGGATCACCTATCATTGGTGGTGTTTACATACAACAACAGCTACCACTCTACCATCGTTATGGAACTATACGAGGCATTGTATGGCCGACTATGTAGATCACCTCTTTGCTGGACAGATCCAGGGGAGTCAGCACTAGTAGGACCAGAGATGGTCCAGGCCATGTCAGAGAATGTTTAGGTCATCCAGGAGTAGACGAGGATAGCTCTAAGCCGACAGAAGTCTTATGATGACAGGAGGTGGAGATCAATAGATATCAAGGATGGACACCACGTTTTCTTATGGGTCTCACCTCAACATGGATTATGGAGATTTGACCAGGGCGATAAGTTATCTATGTGCTTCATCAGACCATTCCAAGTTCTCAGATGGATAGGAGAGGTGGATTATCACCTGGCTCTTCCACCTCAGTTGCACCGGGTGCACGATGTCTTCCACTTATCTCAGCTGAGAAGATACATGCACGACCCGATGCATATCATCGACCACAGGGATATGGACATCGATGATGGGCCGACTTTTGCAGAGGTCCTGGTGGAGATCAAGGACTGACAGGAGTAGGCACTACGTCGACGGTCGATTCCTATAGTGTGAATCAGGTGGTAGCATGGGAATCTCCAGGAGAGCACAAGGGACCGGGAGGCTCAGATGTGTGCTCAGTACCCTCTTTTGTTTCCCTATTTTATGATGTATCTTTACAGGGAAGTAAATCCCTGAGATGTGATTAATGTAAGGACCCGTAAATTTCATGGAATTTTTTTTTTAAATTCATTGGGATTTTATGAGTACGCAGTTTTTGATGGAACCAGATTCTGAGGACCGGTGTGCCCGGAATCAATTTCCGTAGTTTAGCACGGGTACCTTTAGTGAACGAACGAGAAGGTTTTTCTAATTTTGAACTGGTTCTCATAATCAAAATCCTAGGGCACCGATGAAACTGCAGCGCCCGAAATTGCTTAAGAAGACCTTTAATGGAGTTGCGTTTTCTTGAGAGGAGTTGTAGAAAAATGTGTTGATTAAATGGAGAGTAAAATAAAATAGTGTTACAATTTTATTTCTTTTCAAAGTGGTTTTATCATAGGAGTGGAAGTTGGGGTGGGACCTGCTAGATACTAACCACCCTTGAGTGGTTGAAGGTGAGGTGTGCCCCACACGAACCCAACCCCTCACATTCCCTAACTCCTCTAAACCCCTCATAAGTTATGTAACTCCCCCACATTAACTCATGCCAACTAAACACCTAATTAATTAGACAACTTAAGTTTAATTAATTAAGTGAGTTATTTTTTAATTTTTAAATTTTAAATGCATGCCAGGCTTTAATAAAATAAGGGTGGAATTATTTTATTTGGGGTTTGGCTCATTGTGTTGGGATTGAGAGGAGGAAGAACTTAATCTTCTTCGTAGAAGAACGCGAAGAACGTCGGCGCCAACCTCGGCTTCCTTTTTCTCGACGTTGACGAAGCGACTCCGTCATCCCGCAGAAACATCAACGTAATAGCGAAATCTTTTCCTTCCATTTTCAAGCGATCATCCTTATTGATTTGAGGTAGGGGTTAAATTCATTATTGGTGAATTAAGATTGTGCTTTGAATTAATGTTGATGTATCTCGTTTAAATCTTCCAATTGTTACCAACGTGACGTGAGGAAATAAGACTGCACAAACACAGCCGATTCTGCTCCCCGACTATTGTTTATTAACATTGGTGTTTGAGGCGAAGATGGAACAATGTCGTTGCACCGCATGAGAACGATGAAGACCGCGGCTGGAGAGGGCCGCGGTGGTGGAGCAAGGCACCATCACGCTGTGCCAGAGAGGCCGAAGGAGGTCGCGGCTAGGAGCGGGTAGCAGCGGAGGGGCGTGGTGTCATCGCGCCGCGTCAGACAGATGGAAGCCGCGGCCTTAGGCCGTGGTGGTTCGGCAGGAGGCATCCGGGCCCGGTCGGTCGCCGGCACACCAAGTGGCGGGACCCACTGGGGTCCTGTGGAAGCTCACCGGCTGACCATTACGGCCCACCGTTTTCATGATGCCCAGGGGTTACAACACCCGGCCGGCAGAAAAGGGTGGGCCCCATCGAGAGGGCCCCGCAGTTTCAAAACAAATCCCCCTCCCCTCGCGCTTTCTCAGTGCTCAGTCGGTCGCGCTGGGTCGGGCCGCCCGCGCTGGGTCGGACCGCCTGCGCTGGGCCCCACCACGCTGGTTGGGCTGGACCACACCGTGTGTAGCCAGGCCGTGCCCAACTAGGACGGACCCAGACCCGGGTCGGGTCTACCTGATTTGGGCCTACCCATGGGGTATTGGGCCGGGTCGGACCGGGCCCACACCCCATGTTTTCGGAGAGATCCATTCTAACACCCATATCTCGGGCTAAAATCCTCCAATCGACGCACCGTCAGTTATGTTGGGATCCTTGGATCGAGAAGGTAATTTTGGTACATTACACTCGAGGTTTCAAAAAACATTGGTTATGGCAGGGTTGGTTCGAACTCGAAACCAACCAGGCCCTTAGAGCAGAAACACTTATAAATTGAGCTACGGATGTCCGATTGATGTGCCGTCGACTTTGTTGGATTAATCATAGTGAGAAGGTTCTTTTGGATTACTCCACTTGAGGTTTGGATGTAGCTGTAGTATGGTCGGGTTTGTTTTAGCTTAAAAACCAACCAGGTCCCTGTGACGAAAAAGACAATAACTTTCAGACCGGGCATCCGATTGACACGTCATTTGTTGCATTGAGTTGCTATTGACAATACAGAACTTTGGGGTACATCAACACTGTACTTCATTTCAGTTGATGTATCGACCCCCTTGGCTCGTGGAGCTGACCATCCCGGAATCGAGCATGCTGTGTGTGAGAATCCTATAGCTGGTTGCATTTGTGATGACGATGACGACTGTACATTGATCCTACATGGGTTCGGCAATTAGGAAAACTGTACATGGATCCTCCATGGGTTCGGTATCGATGAAGACTGTACTTGGATCCTACGTGGGTTCGGCAGTGATGGTTACTCTACTCTGATCCTACTTGGGTTCGGCAACGATGACTTCTGTACTTGGATCCTATGTGGGTTCGGTAGGGGAGATGATTCAGAGGCTACATCTATCTTCTCCACCCCTCTTCGTGAGTATTATACATGTGTGAGCTGATTCATGACTTTGAATCATTATGTTCTATATGATTGACTTTATATCTTGTGTAGATTGGGTTGTGCTTTCCTGTGTGGATTGGGTTGTACTTTCCTGTGTGAATTGGGTTGAACTTGGGCTCGTGAGTGGGAGCAGTACATGAATCTATGACTTAGGAATATGTATGGGAATATTCCAAAGTATATTTGGTTGATACTTCATGATTGTATAATTATTTTGTGGTTTATCCTTTGTGGATTCTGAGAGACCATCGGGGGTCTTGGGGTCCCTACTGAGTATCATTTACTCACACCTGCACGGGCTTTGCCTGCACTACGTTGTGTTGGATGCAGACGAGGGACATTGTTGATCAAGGTGGAGGCTCGTGGAGCTGTATGGGATGTAAACGGAGTGGATGGCTGGACCCAAGGAGAAGAGGAGACTATCTGTACCCACCCTTTAGTTGGGATTTCAAGAGGACGGATTTTAGTGGCTGTTTTACTTTTCTACTGTTGTACTTTATTTTCAGTTGTACTTTATTTTTAGTTGGGTTTTAATTCTGGCCCATTTACATTCCAGCACTTACTTTTGTACACATTTTACTATGTTTTTTCTTTAGGTTGCATACTCTGAGGTGTTTATTTACTTTATAAAGGTAATGTCTTTCCTTTTTATCGGGATTTAATCCTTTGGTGCTAGTCGCCATCCCCTGGCCTATGGAAGGCAGGATTGGGGTAGTCACGGCACGGGCCCTGAGGACGGGTAATGAAAAAAGGTCCATAACGACATCTAGGTGATAGTGGCTCGACTCATGAAGTCAGTGAACTTTATTACTATCATGGAGGAGACTTCAGTGGAGTGTATGTGGAAGTTGTACATATGGGAGATCTTCCACCTTCATGGAGTACCCTCGAAGATTTCCCCCGATCATCACATGAGGTTTATGTCATGATTGTGGAGAGGACTGTAGATGGAATTTGCGACCCAGTTGTAGATTAGTAAAACCATTCACCCCCAAACTGATGGAAAAACATAGCACACTATCCACGTGTTGAAATATATACTGAGGGATTACATGTTGGATTTCAACCAGAGCTAGGAGAATCAAATATCTTTGATATTGTTTTCATACAACAACAACTACCACACTACCATTCTCAGGGAACCATTTGAGTCCCTATACAGGAGGCATTATATGTCACCTTTTTATTGGATGGAGTTTGGAGAGGCATCCCTCGTGGCTCTGAATTGGTGTAGGTGACGATGGATAATGTGGAGGTCATCCATGAATGGATAATGATTCACCAAAGTGTGAATAGATCCTATACAGATCATCATCATTGGTTCATAGAGTTGAATAATGGGGACCATGTTTTCTTTAGAGTCTCCCCACGACGTGGAATGTAGATGTTCCATTGGGGAGGAATGTGATCCCCATGGTTCGTCAGGCTATTCGATATCATGCAGAGAGTTGGTGAGGTCGTCTATTTCCATGATCTACCTCATAATTGTAGCGGGTTCACGAAATCTTCCTCATACTACAGTTGAGGAGACACATGCATGATCATATTCACCTCATCGAATGGGTGATGTAGACATTGAGGATAGAGCTACATTTACAGATCACCCAATGAAAATTGAGGATTGATAGGAGATGGACATACATGGATGGATGATCACTTTAGAATACATGTTGTTCCAGCATGGAAATGTGTAGGGGAGTTACTTGGAAAGAGAGATCCAAATGTGTGCTCTGTATCCCAAGTTGTTTTCCTTGTTTTGATTTTCTAGGATGAAAATATTAAAGGAGGGAATGATGTAGAGACCCAGTTTTTCACCATGTAAGACATTGAAATATTTTTATATATATAATATCAGTGCTAGGCCCTACGATGGAATGTGATTCGAAGGCCTGGTGTGCCTAGATTTAATTTCATAAAAAAATTGAGTGTATTTTATACTCTAAACAAGAAGGAAATAGTATAACTGCTAAACTGAATCCCCGATCAGATATTTTTTGGCACTTTTGAGTAGGGGAAATGGAGTTTACCAAAGGTGGAACTTATGTGGAAAAAGTAACAAAGGGGAATATTCATCAATAATAAAATTAAAAATAATTATTTTATCTCGCGCGCCATGATGAATAAAATTTGAATAGGGACTCTGATTTAAAATTTTAGACCTCCATTTATTTTATAATGCATTGTTTTACCGTAGTGAATCATAAAATGAGAGGGTGTGGGATAATATGATCCTATGACTGTTGAAGGGTATGGTTAATAGGATATCCCTAATCCTAGTCAAAACCAATAAATGAATTTTTATGGAATTTCATTAGGGTTTCCTCTTCCTCCTTCCACCACCGATGAGCTTCATCCTCTCCATCCTCCTTTGATAAATTGATGATGATGTTATGGCAAGATTGTTTGTTAATGGAGATCAGAACTGAAATCAATGTAGGATTTATTTTAGTTCCTTCACTCCGATTCAAACTCCTAAAACATATTTGGTTCATTTTCAGTTATTTCATAATTTTTGAACACCAACACGGATGGAAACCGTAACACATCCATCAATGAATGCTTGGAATAAATTTTCTCCCCATTCATCATTCCTTCTTCATGGAAATCATCATCTACATTAAAATGAATCATGTCTACATAGAATCGGCAAGATGATCCTAGTTTTGTTAATCTCTAAACCTATGGTTTCTGAAAATGTTATCGTCGAAATTTTGGGACAATAAAAGCAGCCCCAATGGTCCACAGATAGAACCAACAGGGAGACATCAACAGAGGAGGCCAACGACGACACATGGAAATGGGATGGTGGATCATGGTATAAGGATTGGTGACTGCGAAGAGGATTTGAGGCATAAGGCCACATGTATCTAGTATTTATAGGAGGTGGTCAACCACATTAGCCCATGAAAGAGGCCACAAGGTGGATGAAGGAGTGTCCAAGGATGAGCCAAAGAAATATTGAGATGGGCCATAGATAAATGGGATGGACCAGGTGGCAACGGTCCTAGATGGTAGTAGTTAATGGTATAGGGAGGTGTGCTGAGCCAAAGTTGTCCAGAATGGGTTAGCTGGACTGAGCGGGCCTGGCGACTCTTTGGGCTGCAGATTCAAAACCTCCTTATCTCATAAACAGAGCGTCTATTTTACATCTCGTATATGGAAACAGAATCCTCTCATCGAGACACACATTTTTATACCAGTTCAAGTATTTTAGGATGTGGTTTTCTGGATCAGTAAAATGTAACACCTACGTTTAATAATAATAATATAATTATTATGAGTAAGAAATATTTTTTAGACATATCTTCTTGATGGAACAACAATGAACGCATTGTCCGTGGTGTCATGAACATGGTTTGGAGGAAATAGATTCACAACCAATTTCATGTGTTTAAACCGAAGATGAGGTGTGGGCACCATGAATCCTGGTTCTGACATGTTGTTGTGAAATGCATCCTTTTCACCAGGAGTCCATTTTAGATGAATGAATAATTGAAATCATGAGTTTTTTCATGAGGATAAAAATGGTTTGATCCATATTACTTATTTTGGGATTAACGTGTGGGATCCATGAGACACCATTCATGTGTAATGTGTCGGTACACTTTTTTTCTTCATATACCTGATTTGGGTGAATGAATAGTCAATATTGGGTGATTTTCTACAAGGATTGCAATGGTGTGAGCCTTTTGGATGTTCATATCCCTAATCACAATCAAATAAAATGTGTAAAAATGAAAGGAATATCTATGGAGGATTCTTTTGATATTTTTTAACAGAATCTATGATAGTGGTCATGTAGGGATTGGGGATCATTCGGGCAGACTATCATAGGATTACTGCTAGGTGTTGACCCACTGACGCACTAGGGTGTGGATCCCTCAATGAATAGAGTGTAATCCCCAAAATTAAATTGGGAGTGGATCCTATTAGATTAGTATCAGAGTATAATCCCTATAGGACACAAGGGTGTGGGTCCTCTATAGCTACTTGTCGAACAGAACCCTCCTGCAAAATACCCTTCAGCGAGGCATGGTAGTGGGTCTCCATTGAACTCTGAGTGTTGATCCCCTGAACTCGCTGGGGCATGGATCCTCGATGACAAGAGTTGAATCTTCCTGATGTACTAGGGAGCATGTCCTCTACATCGAGTTTTCACCATCTGACTATGCGGATCAGCAGTGAGATGTGGTTTGAAGTACCTTTGGAATCATGAGTGTAAAACCCAGAGATTTTATGAGAAATATTATATTTAATTTATTTGATGTCATGTGTTGTACTCTACACCAATATTATCTTGCGCTATACACAACACCATATTAACTTTTAGTATACACATACATTATTCTTGGCTTCTGTTGCACCCAATTTCAAGTTCATTCAAATAAAATTCATTTTTACACAACACCGAGTATATATTTTGATCAATTTTTAAATTAACTATGTTTTGATTATGTTATATGCAACACAAAAAGAAAATTTCAATACAAAAAACCATGACTTGTCTTGCATTACACAAAAGAGAGACCTTCCTCGATAGCGTGTGTTGTACGTAATACCGAGTTTTACTAGACAACGATATATTATTTTAATATTATTATGTAATATCCCTTATGAATAGTATTGACCATACTTTTATTTATATAACATTATAATTCATATTAATTATTTTCTAGAATAAGTTATGAGAACAAAGTAAATTTATCGTATAAAGGCAGTATTTTTCAAAAAATGCATTTTTGTCGTATTTTGATTGTGCACCCACATTAAATCTAATTTTTTACACGTTTATAAGTTCAATTAGAAAAAATAATCTTATTAATTGAAATAAATATATAAAAATTTACTTTGGTTAATATTTTTTTTATAATTATTAATTAGCATTCATATTTTGATGAATGGTAGAAATACGCTAAATTTTAATTAAAAACAACTTTCTCATCAAGAAAATTCAGACGGTCAAATTATAATATTTAATGGTTATAAAGTATAAATAGAATATATTATAAACATTTAATATAATTTATGTCATTGTCATTAATTTTATATTGAATTCATAGGTAAAAACATTTCGATCTTTTGCAATGTTTTAATCCAAAACTATTTTTTTTGACAACAGGTTTAATTTTAAATTAATTACTGCATCTTCTATGTTTTGAAATTTTAAAAATGGATTCCATATTTGGAATCAGGATTTTAAAATTGAGAAAATAGATTACTTTTATTTATAGGCATTATGAATAGTAACTACGGGAAATTTTATTTAGATAAATCAGGTAATTAATGGTAAAAATAATATTATAAAATTACCCTAACAACTGAAAAAATTATATTGGTTGAATAAAAGTCGACCCATATCATGTAAGAGTCTGAATTGATTCATTACATGGACTTTTGACCATGAAAATGATGTAATTATTATTAAAACCAAAGAAAGTGACAACATGTCACTCTCTTATATCTTATAACTGTAATAATTTTAATTTAGTGATCAAAATTATTAATCTTATAACCTAAATAGTAACCAGAAAGCTAAGAAAATTATCTACATCATGAGAATTCATTTTGATTTTTTAGGGATTAAATAATTATCATTAATGGTGATACAATAGTGATGTAGAAATTATTTTATTGAATGGAATATCAAATAAATGGTTTTAAAAATATTAAAATAAATATTATATGAACTATTTAATGTGATCCATGAATTTTTAAGAATAATATTACATGTTAGGGATATATTAAATATTTTTTTTCTAATATATCTTTGGTGTGGAGTTTATTTAAATTAAAATAATTGAATAGTGTCAAATTTTACAATATAGATATTTTATAAAAATAATATATTATTAAAATTTTTAAAAATCACAAAAATATATAAAAATTATAAATTGAAATTTATATGGACTAAAATGTCATTATGTATCCAATTATGGACAATTCTCAACACATACATAAGTATTTATATAAATTTAGAATTTTGAATCTTATTATGACAAATAAGAATAAATAGATTTAATAAGGATAAATCAAAATGATATAGATTAAAATAAAATAAAAACAAGTCTAAATTTAATTTGATGATGAGATTAAAACCCTATCTCATTTAATCTTTTAATTTATTCATTTTTCACGATTTTTATATGGGGTCTGAAATTATTATAAATTAATATTTTTGAGGTTTCCAATAGTGCCTCTCCCCTCTCTTAGAAAAGGGAACCTCCTCCATCTACTCTTCAACAAATTTTGAGCCTTCAAGTTCACCCAACCCCTCTCAATTACTCTTCTAAAATTCCCTATTAAATGTTTGGAGATATTGTTCTTCTCAAAAGACAAAATGTTGTCCCTTAAGAGGAAGTTCAAAGGACGTGTGTCGAAGAAGAGGTAATCTCTTCTACTGATTCCTTCATGATTATTTATTCGTCTACTTACACTTATTTAGTTGTCTCCTTAAAAATTAATAATAAAATTATAAATAATATACTTATATGTTATTATAAATATTAAACAACCATATTTGACCTTCTATCCATCCTATGGAAAATGAAATCACAGTGCGTGCGTACATACAGAATACCGTCTACACGTCATGGTGTAATCTGTTTTCCACCACAACCTTACTTGGAAGGGTATAATGTTGTAAAGAATAAATATATATTATTATTATAAAATGATACTAATTCTTAGATATTTTATCATGCACTCCAATTCCATTCAATAATTATGGGAATGATATCATCGCCCGTGCGTACGTACGGATTACCATCTCCACGATGGGATGAGATTCATTCTCCATGTAAACCATTCCGGAATGATTATAAAGTATATATAATAAATATTAATGACATATATGAAATAATAATGATACTAGATTTATGTATATTTTATTCACTTTCCTTCATTCAATTTAATAATGAAACGAAAACAGCGTTCATGCCTAAGTACTGCCTACCGTCTCCATGAACAGTATATTTCATTCCATTTATCAATGTATTCTATATATATTCTGAATATATATTATATATAAATCATGTTTTAAATTCTATAAGTAATTAATCATGATATAAGTTATCATATGAATAATTACAAGTCAAAACACTTACGATGAATGAAACGATTTTACCCAAAAAGCTGCTCTAACATGGAATTGACAAATGAACGAGTAATATAAAGTCATAAGTGAATCGTATATGATATCATAAATATTATTATGGTTCTTTTATAAGTAAATAATATTCTTAAAACCACTATACAGGAGTCTTTTATAGATATAGAAGAAATTGGACATAAGTTAAGGGATAATTATTCCAATCTCGTTCTTATCTGATATTGTTTATTTGCAAGTATTTACTTGGGTTGTGATTATAATCCATGTCCATATTTTCTCAAAATGTTTTCATAAAATGTTTACTCTGGTTCCATGTAAGTTTAAAGTCATTTTTACCCTTTTTTGACTTTTACCTCAAGGTATGGAAGGAATATTTCTTTTGTTTACGATACGAAGTACTTTTTGACTTTTCTTGAAAAAGTACAAGGAGAATGTTATTTTAACCTATTTCAAATGAGTGGATTTTTATGGTTTTATAATGCCTCTTTTCCATGAATCTTCCTCTATAAGATTTCATGGTTATTTAAAACAAAATTATTTTCTATTAAAATTGAATGAAATTTTGAGAATAGAAAATAATTTTGAAAAAGAAAGGATATTTTCCGCAAGAATTAATTTCAAGTGTTTTATCAAAACAATTTTTCATTTAAGATGAAATTATTTAGTATGATTATGTTTTAATTAATATTTCTCTATTATTTAGTTGGATTTATTTTTCTTAGGATTATATGATATCCCATTATTTTTTATGTATTATGTTATGATGGGATGATGTTTATGAAACCAATCTATATATCCCTCCAATGAATTGGGTAATGATTAATATATCATGAGATAGACACGGTTGGAATGGCAATTAAATCTGGTTCAGTAATACAGGTCTGGAATGAAATGTAAACCCGGTTCAGTAATGGACATTGTCCACTATGATGGTTTTGGAAGTAATTACTCGGATACTATGGAAATTATAACATGTTCTTAATAGTTTTCATCAATTTCATGTTTTATCCCCATGCTACATTATCATGATAAATGTTCTTTATGATCTTTCCCTTGTGTACTTCCATGTTTTATGTCATTGCTCAAGATTTTGATGTTTAGATTTTATGTTCATGTTTTTACATTCAAATGTTAATGGATTGTTTTATGTTCTCCATGTTTACCCTTATTGAGTATTCGAGCTCAACCTTTCTATGTTTTCTTTTCCACGAGGTATGAAGAAACTTTTTGGTAAGAAAAAAAGGGGAAGATCATTATGAGAGATGTTGAAGATCATTCACCATGATTAGAAGATTATGTCATGAGTTTCTGAAGACACTAAACTATTACTGTCCTTGGGTGTTTGTTTTTTTATGTATTAAGTATTCCAAAAATTTAATGTAATATCCATGTACTTCAAGCTTCATCCTTTACAGTTGGTATCCGATCGATGGTTTAGTTTGCCTTTTGAAACTAGGATGCGAAAAATTTAGTGAGATCCCTGGAGATATTTCTAAAGTATGTCTTAGGGTGTCCCTAAGGTTAAGTATAAGTATAGGTTAAAGTCCAAAAATTATAGTAACGATCTTAAAATTAAATGTATGATGTTATATATTAAAGGTACTCCCCCTTTATTATGTTGTTTTCCTATCCTGATTTTTTTCTGCTCACACTATTCTTTTTGGGTTTCAGATAATGGCTGGACCCTGAAGGAACCGTTTTGATCATTTTAATGGAAAATGAAATGATTGTAGTACTGTAAAAACTAATGTAATGGGAGATGGAATGAAAAATCATATTTCTATACATACACAAGATATTAATCATTCTATACTTCCAAATGAGCAGAGAGGGGAGTAATATTCTATTGAGTCCTTCATGAGGAAATGTCCACCTTCTTTCATTGGGTCTTCTGCTCAACTTATTACTGAGAAATGGATCATTACCATTGAAAGGATAATTTCCATACTTTACTATTCAGAAAATGAAATAGTC
Source organism: Viscum album (assembly GCA_963277665.1). Taxonomy (NCBI): domain Eukaryota; kingdom Viridiplantae; phylum Streptophyta; class Magnoliopsida; order Santalales; family Viscaceae; genus Viscum; species Viscum album. Next base: position 1,538,826,926 of record OY728161.1, on the reverse strand, counting down.
ATTCTGGTTGTTTACTATTTTGAAGGTGAAGCAGACTAGTGTTGGACTCTAATTATGAATACAAGGACCCAAGATGAAATTGAATCCATGGAATGGGATGAGTTCAAGAACATTTTTTTAAATAAGTACATCCCTTTTATTCTTCAATCAATGATTGAAATTGATTTATTTGAGATTAAGAAAGAGGACGATGAATCTGTTGGTATATATAAGGCAAATTTTACAAGGCTTGCAAGGTATGCATCTGGCTTTATCATCCAACTTGAATGTAAAGATGATCGATTTTTCAGTGGCTTAAAACCAAGACTTCGAAGGGAATTAGCAATAATATAATTCAGTAGATATGAATAAATTGTGTGTTGTTATATCAATATATAACGGGAAGTTGGTGTTACATATCCATATCATGTTTTTACAAGAAACGAAAGATGGAGTTCAAGGAAAAATCTCAAAACAATGGTGAAAATAAGACGAATGTTTCGTTATGCTAAAAGTGTGGAAAAATCATGGTGGATATTGTTTTAATGAGACTATAAAATGTTTTACGTGTGGAAATGAAGGTCATAGAGCAATTGAGTGTTGAATTAATGGGAAAAAGGTAGCTTATGATGTGAATAGTTAAAAGAATATAGTGAACGCACCACTAACACATCAATGCTACAAGTGCAAGGAAATGGGGAATTATCCTAACCAATGCACTAATCCAAGGGTTCATGATGATCGACATCAAGAAACTCTTAATAAAAGGAGAAAGGGATGTCTCATGCGATCACTATTGGTGATTTTAAATATGAAAATGAAGTGGTGGAATGATTAAGTGTATATGTAGTGGGATTCGAAAATAGTGTTATGGAATATCATTTATAGTACTATGGAATATTGTAATGTCTATGTATTGGTTTCAATAATTGTATGGTACCGATAACCATAAAAAGTGATTGAAATATTTTTTTAAAGAATAAGATACGATCAAAATGAAGGGATAAGGAGAAAATAATATGTTTGATAGTATTAATGAGCTCATGACTGATATAAGTTACATCATGGCTTAAGTATATAGAATTTTTTGGATTTTGGTATGTTGAAATAATTATCTTTTGATATCATTCATGTTTTCACTAAGGTTCTATAGTAATTAATGTTTCAAGAGAATACATGAATAAGGTATTCATATGTATGTAATGTGACCAACAATATATATCTTATGATATATAGGAGATAAATGATGGTAATCAAATGCTTTGTATATGACTTCTCCAGTAATCTTTTTCATTATACTGTGAGTTTGGATTGAAGTATATTAGATGAGCCTATAGGTTGGAATGGATTATGTTAGACATCAGATAGTATTGTTTAAGGATATAACTTTTTTATATTATTTCTTAAATGTTATAATTGTACAGTTTTAGAAAAAGGGCAACCCATACGACAGGCGACGGACCATCGTGTCAGACAAGGCTGCGCGAATCGAACCCACAACTGATGTGCGACAAGACTTTATCACCTACCATTGGCCTACTAGATGTCCCTAGTTAGTAAAAACTAGTTTTATTTTATTAAGTGGTATTATAGATGAAGTATAAGCGCATTTTTGGGACCATATACGATTAATATCACCATATATATACTTATGTATATTTAATAACATTTCCTAACATTTTGTTTGAGATAGTTGGAATTAGCCATCATTCTATCACATGATCTGCTAACACTTCACGAATGATAAATTCAACTTCAGCTCTTTACGATATGAAGTTGAGATTTTTCATGGAAAGACCAACAGTGAGATTTTACCAAAATCAAGAGAGTATTTCTACTAATTAAAAATTTTCAAATTTATGGAAAGGATCTTGAAAACAAAAAATTTTGTCCTAGTACCCTCATATCCGATGAATCAAATGGTACCATAGGACTTCACAAATTTATGGCTTTGTGATTGTTGGATTTTTCGTAGCCATGTTCTCTACCAGTATCCATCTGAACTTGATGGTTAGATTTCTTTTCTATATCCATGTTTTCACCTATTTTCTCCCATTAGGAATCCCAGTGATGAGTTAATTTGGGTAGCCATTACGTTTCTCACTTTAATTTTTAAAATTAATTTTTAGTATTCCTTTTTACGATGTGGGTTTCAACAAAAGAAACTTTTAAGTAGTAAATGATTTACAACCCCAATGAATTTCGAGGGCGAAATTCCTTTTAAGGGGGAAGAATTTTACACCCTGAGATTTTATGAAAAATATTATTTTTTATTTCTTTGTTGTCTTGTGTTGTAATCTACACCAAGATTAGCTTTCTCTATACGCAACACTGTATTATCTTGTAGTATACACAAACACTATTCTTGGCTTGTATTGCCCACCGTTTCAAGTCATTTCGAATAAAATTAATTTTTACACAACACCGAGTATAGATTTTGATCAATTTATAAATGAAATATGATTTTATTATGTTATATGAAACACTGAAAGAAGCTTTAACTACACAAAATCTTAACATGGCTTGCATTACACGCAAGAGTGACCTTCCTCGATAACATGTGTTGTATGCAATACCAAGTTTTACTAAACATCGATATATTGTTATAATATTATTATGTACTATCCATTATGAATAGTATAAATTGCATTTTGAATTTTATGACATTATAATTCAACTTAATAATTATATAAAACAAGATAGGAGAACAAAATCAATTTTTTGTATAAAGGAAATATTTTTTAAAAAAATGTAGTTTTACCGTATTTTGATGGCACACCCTCTTTAAATCTAGTTTTTTACATGTTTATAAGTTAAATTATGCAAATTAAAATTATTCATTGCAATAAAAATATAATTATTTACTTTGGATAATTTTTTTTATTTTTCTGTTAACTTTTATATTTTGATGAATAGTAAAAATACGCTAAATTTTAATTAAAAACAACTTTTTTCATCAAGATAATTTATATGGTTGAATTATAATGTTGAATTGTTTTAAAGTATAAATAGAATATATTTTTATAATTTATTATAATTTATTTCATTATCATTAATTTTACATTGAAATCATAGGTAAAAACATTTCAATCTTTTGCAATTCTTCAAATCAAAACCTGTTTTGTATAACGGGATAAATTTTAAATCAATTAAAACATATTATTTGTCTTGAATTTATTAAATTGTTTTCCATATTTGGAAGCAGGATGTTAAAATTGAGTAAATAGATAACTATTATTTTTAGACATTATGAATAGTAACTACGGTAAATTTTATTCACCACAATTAAAGTTAAATCAGGTAATTAAGGGTAACAATAATATTATAAAATTACCCTAACACCTGAAAATATTCTATTGGATGAATAAAACTCTAAAAATATCCCCTATGGTTTTGAATATATTCATTTCATGGACTTTTGACCATAAAAATGATGTAATTATTATTAATACAAAAAATAGTGACAACATGTCACTCTCTTATATCTTATAAGTGTAATAATTTTAATTAAGTGATAAAATTCATAAAACATAGAACATAAATAGTCACCATAAATATAATAAACTTATATACATCATGTAAATTTATCTATAATTTTTAGGTATTATATATTTATCATTAATGGTGACACAATAGTGATGTAGAAATTATTTTATTGATTGAAATATCAAATAAATGGTTTTAAAAATATTAAAAAATATATTAAATGAACTATTTAATGCACTCCACGAATTTTTAAGATGAATATTACATGTTATAAATCTATTGAATATTTTTTTTCTAATATATCTTTTGGGTGGAGTTTATTTAAATTCAAATAATTGAATAGTGTGAAAATTGACACTATTAATATTTTATAAAAACAATACATTATTTAATTGTTTAAAAATCAGAAAAATATTTAAAAATTATAAATTTAAATTTATATGGTCTAAATTGTCATAATGTATCCAATTATGAAAAATTCATAGCACATAAGTTATTATTTATTACAATTTAAAATTTATAATCTTATCACATCAAATAAGATTAAATAAATTAAATAAGGATAAATCAAAATGATAGGGTTTGAAATAAAATAAAAACAAGTCTAAATTTTATTGGTTGATGGGATTAAAAAACTAACTCATCTCATATTCTGATTGAGTCATTTTTGGAGGTTTTTAAGTGGGGTCTGAATTTGTTAGAGTTTAATATTTTTGAGGTTTCCAAAAGTTCCCCTCTCCTCTCTTATAAAAGGGAACCTCATTCATCTCCTAATCACAACATTTTGAGCCTTAAAGCTCGGATAAACCCTGACCATTACTCTTCTCAAATTCCCTAGTAAATATTTTGATATTCTGGTCTTCTCAAAAGTCCAACTCTAGTCCCTGTAGAGGAAGTTCAAAGGAGGTGTGTCGAAGAAGAGGTAATTTATTCTACTAATTATTTCAAGTTTATTTATTCTTATAATTCATCTTATTTAGTTTTTATATTATAAAGTAATAACATAAGTATAAATAATATACTTATATGTTATTATAAATATGAAAACAACATTATTTCACCATATATCAATACTATGGAAAATGAAATCACCGCGCGTGCGTACGTACAGAATACCATCTCCACGTCGTGGAGTAATCTGTTTTCTACAACCACCTTAATTGGATGGGTATAATGGTGTAAAGAATAACTATATATGATAATTAATAAATTATACTAATTCTTAGGTATTATATCATCCACTCCAATTCCATTAAATAATTATGGGAATGATGTCATCGCCCGTGTGTACGTACAGATTCTCGTCTCCACGACGCGATGAGATTCATTCAACACGTTAACCATTATAGAATGATTATAAAGTATATATATTTAATAGTCATGAAATATATAAAATAATAATTATACAGGATTTATTTATATTTTATTAACTTACATCTATTCAATTTAATAAGTAAACGAAAATAACATTCATCCGTACGTACGACCAACCGTCTCTATGAACGGTGTATTTCATTCCATTTATCGATCTATTATATATATATATATATTCTGAATATAAATTATATATAAACAATGTTTCACATTATGTAAGTATGTAATCATGATCTAATTAATCATATGAATAATTGTAAGTCAAAACATGTACGATGAATGAATTGATTTTACCCAAAACGCTGCTTTAACATGGAATTGAAAAATGAACGGGTAATATAAATTCATAAGTGAATCATATATGATATAATAAATATTATTATGGTTCTGTTATAAGTTAATAATATGTTTAAAACCACTATACAGGAGTCTTGGACACATACCGAAGAAATTAGACAAAGGGTAAGGGATAATTATTCCAATCTCATTCTTATTCGCGATTGTTTATTCGTAAGTATTTACTGGGGTAATGTTTATCATCAATGTCCATATTTTCTCAAAAAAATTTCATAAAATGTTTAATCTTCTTCAATGTATGTTTAAATACATTTTTACCCTTTTTTGACTTTTACCACTAGGTATGGAAGAAATATTTCTTTTTTTTACCATACATGGTACTTTTTAAATTTGCCACCAAAAGTATGAAGAGAATGTTTTTTAACATATATGGCGTGAATAAATTTTTAGGATTTCCTAATTACTTCTTTAAATGAAGCTTCCACTACATAATTTCATGGTTATTTGCAAGAAAATTATTTCCTTTTATAATTTAATGAAATTTTCAGAATACAAAATTATTATGAAAAAGAAAGGATATTTTCCTCACGAATTCATTTCAAGTGTTTTATCAAAACTATTTTCTATCTAAGATAACATTATTTAGTATTTTTATGTTTCAAGTATAATGTATATATTATTTACATGGTTCAATTTTTCTTATGATGAAATAATATCCATTTGTTTTATATGGATTATGTTATGATGGGATGATGTTTATGAAAACCATTTTATTCTATGGGTTATGATGAATGATTTATTTTTAATTTGTGGTACACGTAAGGAAAATTTCATTATGAGATTGGTGGGACCTATATCTCCGTCCAATTCTTTGAGATATGATTCATATCTCATGAGATAGACATGGCTGGAACAACAAGTAAATACAGTTTATTCATACAGGTATGGAATGACAAGTAAACCCAGTTCAGCAATGGGATTTGTCCATTATGATGGTCTGGGCATCAATGCCTTGGCTACTATATAAATCATAACATGTTCTTAATTGTTTTCCAAGACTACATATTTTATCCCCATGCTACTTTATCATGATAAATTTTACTTTATTATCTATGCCTTGGGTACTGCCATGTTTTATGTCATTGCTCAAGATTTTGATGTTTAGATTTTATGTACATGTTTTTACATTAAAATTTTTATTAATTGTTTTATGTTCTCAATGTTTACCCTTACTTATCATTCGATCTCACCCTTTCTATGTTTTCATTTCCCCGTGATATAAATAACGGTTTTATTTAAGAAAAAAAGGGTAAGATCTTTATGGGAGATGTTGAAGATCATCAACCATGATCAGAAGATTATGTTCTGTGATTCCAAAGACAGTAAACTATTACGGTCCTTAGGTGTCTGTTTTTGTTATGTCTTAATTATTCTGTAAAAGTAATGTAATTTCCATGTACATCATTCTTGGATCTCTAGAATTTTAAATAGGGATTATTTTCCCCCACCAAGTCACGTACTAGATTAGTAACCTAAAACCATGAGGGTGAATCTATTCTACCCAAAGCGGATAGTATCACAATGTGGTTATTGATCCCTTTTGACTTTCCTATTCAGGGCGTACATGTGGGATGTCGGGAATCATTGATGGTATATTCTAGAAATGTTGTAAAAACTTATTCTTGGGTTGAGCTGTGATATGCAGATCCCCTTAATCTATATTGTGGGTTTATAGGATAGAGTATATTTATGTATATAAAATTTTTTAGTACCAACTCCTTGGGTTTTTGTTACTCTTCTATGCTTGTGGTATGTCATCGACTTTTCATGTCTAGATTCTTATGGTTTAATGAGTATAATCTCCAACTATAAGTAGTATATAATCGACAATAATTTAACCTTATCACCATCCCTATCTCCTTGTTTTAGGATGCAATTACTTCACCCTCTTGTTGGGTTGATTTTCACTCATTTTATATACTTGTTCCATATAATATTCTATTTCTTTTTTTATATCTCTTACTACTACCCATTCCATTTGTGGAATCCTACAAGATACATTAGTAATCACCCCTATGTGGGAGTTTCCCTCACATATCATTCATTATGTAGAAAATGTATAGGTTTGATCGTGACTTCATTGAGCTTAGGGATATCGATGCTTGGACCGTGTACGGTGGTCATAACATGGATCTCAGAGTGTTGCTCTATCAGTTGTTTTCCTTTTTCCAGTTCTATCAGGTTTGGATACTATTCTAGTTTGTTGTGGAATTTGACCGATTTACTTTTTTGTTAACATTATTATGCTGGAAATGTTTAGCGGTCCCTACATGTTTGGTTTATTCACAGGATGTTCGACCTTTTTCTTCTTTTCCTATAAACATTTTTATTGAGTTGGTTTTGTGTGTGTATATAGGTACATAGTCAAAGGCCTCACCAAGTTTATTTTTTTCTTCAACATTTTTCATCACACCCTGGCCAATGGAGGTGGGATTGTGATAGTTACGGATCGAGCCCCGCCATGGGTCCGGTCATGTCATAACCAATTTGTTATTCACAGGTTCCAACTATGAGAAACATAAACAACAAGATATCACAAGCTACAAAAAATTAATTAACAAATTAATTTATGAGTACTTTTATAATTTATCAAGAAGAATCAACATGCTTTAGTTTCATTAACTAATTCAGTACAACCTACATATTTTCCTCAATTTGATCACCATAAAATTGTAACAAAAAACCGAATTCATAAAACATGCATATTTAACTTTTATCCAAATATTTAGAAATTAATTCCATATTTTTGTTATATAAAAATTATCTAGATAGAATGACAGAATAAATCAAAAAATGCATAGATATCACACTATCTAGAAAATAATGAGTAAAACAACTATCATGGTATAAAAAACAATTATATGAAATAGATTCTAATTCATTAATGTAGTTCAAGTATTTAATGAGGTCAATTTCATTGTGAACCAATGGGGATAAATCATGCTAATTATATGATTTCTTGTAAAAAATAGAGAATAATATAATCCCCTACCTTAAAAGGTTGTTGGTGTTCTTCGGATGACAACGTATCATAGCAATGGATCATGATAACCTCTCTCGCAACATCAACATCCACTCGTACAAATGACGAAACAACTGCACCAACCTACAACCAAAAAAACTACATTATAAATAAGGAGATCATTCCCCATCACATGGTAAGGATAAATATGTGGAAATATATCAAAGAAACACATATAATAGAGGTAAATCATACCTTAAATTGAAGATGGATCTCTAAAGATTGAATGAGTGAACTAGGGATCAATACTTGATGAAGGAATCCACATAACGTTGAAGAGAGGATCATCAGGTCGAATGGGGTAAATGGAGATCTACTGAAGCCATAGGTTGGACAAAATCTGAGTGGATATAATTTTTTAAAAACATATATCATTGGGGGATTATAGGATGTGAAATCCAATTTAATGTCGTGCAATACATCAGCATAATTTTTTATAGAAAACCACATCCCCATTTGATTATATATTATTTTTGGAACCCCTAAATATTAAATGTCACAAAACACTCATTCACATTTTGAAATATTTCTACTACACTGCATGAAACCCACTTTCACACTTTGGAAGCACCATTCTTTGAGATCTCACCACCCTAACACATCAAGACATCCTCTTAGCCTCCTCTGAGTATCACAAGCCTCAAAAACACATAACGGATCGACCCATGTGGATCCAAGACCTTACATGATTCCATATGTATTGATTCATAACAAAAATAGATAACAAATGTTATAAAATATGCATAACTAAACATGTGGTGAGATGATACATTAATATATAAAAACTTGTCTTAATTTTAACCTAAAACATTCCATAAATAGTTAACATTATAACCCTTCTAGAAGATGAATGTCTAAAAATTTAGAAGTAAGGTCACTAAATTTTTCAAAAATAGATTAACGTTTATCTCCCACATATCATAAACTATCTTTTATTTTTCACATACTATACATGTGAATACATTCATCATGTATTCTCTTGAGACATGGTACAAAAAATAATTACCCTAAATAAATACTGAAAACATTATTGTTTCCATTAATCCAATTTTTATTGGATATATTTCTTAAGTCCCAAAATGATTAAACTCCATACATTATAACATAGACTTATTTTCAATTAATCATTAATCTTTTTCTAATGTTAAAAATACTATCCAATATAAATCATCTATAACATCATCTCTTTATCCATGTAAAATTTTACCTTATCATCCTCAAGAACAGGTCAAGTGTTACCTACCCATAATGTCACTGTGTCATTAAATCAATTTTCAAGGTCATTAGATTCATGTAACACATTCTTGAAAATACTTAAAGAAAAAATTCTATAATCAATACATGTATAATTGATTATTCATATAAAATAATCTTATAATTTTAAAACATGTTTTCTTCAACAATTTAACTTTATTTTTAAACCATTACTCAAGAATTATTATCTTATTCCTTAATACTAATTTCATAGAATATGAAATATGAACCATTTTTTTAGGTTGATCAACCTCAATTTAATAATTCTTCTTACATTTAATTTAAAAAATACAAGAAAAATATCCCAATCCATTCACATGTCCTTTGGTGTCCCAGTAGTATACCCAATACTGATTCCACCTTCCTGATTCTCTTCACGAGATTTCCACTTAGAAAATCAATTTGTATAATTCCCATAATTTTAAAATCTAATAAATTAACTGTAAACCTAGTACTTTCTATTTCATGATATTGACTAAGAATAGAATGAATAGTTTGATAAATATTCATCGTAGAAGAAAACCATGTATTCATAAAAAATTACTTATAGGATTGCTAAATCAGGAAGCATACTTTTAAAATCTAAGAAACCTTAGCCTTATGCTAATATACATCCTGAGACATATTATTAGAAATATTTATATGGATATCACAAATGTTTACTCATATAGTTTCCCAAGGGTGAATAATACATTCCTTTTATAATAAATATATAGACCCAAGCACAACCTATATGGATATTACGTCATTTTAGATGAATATTGATAAAATTACAAAAATAAATGGCCGTGTTCCATAATAGTTTAGTATCGTTGGAATCATGGAACAAATTATTTTAACACGATGAATGATATTCAACATCTCCAATAAATATATCCCCCATTGTACTCCAACATAAAACCTTTCTTCATAACTTGAGGAATGGAAATATAAGAAAGTGGTGGGATTATATGATCAGTAAGGGTAAATAAAGGAAATGTGTAATCATTACATGAACATAAGAGTATGAGAACATGATCCGAAGAATTTATGTTCAGAACATATATATCAAATATTTTTATCATGAAAAATGACACAAATATTGGAATTTAATTAGACATGAGTTATAAGATAATCATGTACATGAACCATGTTTTCATATCATATGCATAATAAATATACTTTTGGAATACACATAGGAATATAAAAACAGTCCCTATAATTTAAGTCTCATTTCTGAAGCATATCAGGGAACTACATGGGGACTACACCTACTAGTTTGGACACACCACCATCATTAGTCGTAGTCCTTTCCTTATAAGTGATTTGGTTTTTTCTCACCCAAATTTACCCAATTTTTCTGGTTTAAGTGGTCAATTTTAGTTTAGCTTGGGTTGTCAAATCCTCAGATACCTAAGACAAAACCTATAGATACAGACCTTCTATGGAATGTTTTTTGGCTATTAAGTTTCCATAATTGGGTTGATTTTAGTTAGGTTTATGTGAATAGTAATATACTTAATTTATTTCAATTTAAAAGGGTGATTTGATCCTAGGTTATCACTTGAGGTGGATTGGATAAATTCCCTTTTCAACTATTTCAATTTCATATATTTGAGATGGGTTCATTTAATAAGATTAATCAAAATCATCACTTCCTAGGTTAATACATACACTCCCTAATACTAATCACCTATACACATGTAGGATCAATGTTTATAGCACTCCATGGTAAAAGTTCGTATTAGCATTTGAAGTGTGCGACCATAAAATTCAAAAAGGACGAAGTTGTTTTAAAATTATCATATGAAATTAAAAATTAAATCCATTTATTAGAAATAAATAAAGTGATAAAGAACATCCAGTCCAACCCCTTGATACTCCCTTGGATTATCCCATAAGAGCGTTATCAATGTATTGGCGTTATAGTTTCAATGGAAGCGGAAGTAAACTTATGAGGGAGGAATTGAAAAAGTAAATAGATCAATAAAAAGAAACCAATCACTCCACTATTGTGTGAATAATTTTAAAAGTTTTGTTGTGAATTTGTTCACACCATGATGAATATGTATCAATGTGATAATAAGAAAAATAGAATAAGAGAATATGATTACTTTTTATTGAAAACTAAGCTCATTCCAACAACTTACATACGAAAGACAAACATGAGACAACAAAATCTCATAATAACATTAAAATGAATGGGAGAACCAAATATGATCAAATCCTTCACCACAAAATCCTTAAATAGTCATCTTTGAAGCATTGGGTTGAGCCTCCAATAGTGAAAGTCATTCCAATTGAGTATGGAAGGGTTAGGGTGGTGGAAAGAATGTAGAACATAGACTTTTCCACTCTTGACTCGAAGTGAAAGACAACATGCATATACTGAACAGAGGCGTCAAAATTAACTTCTAAATGGACTCATTAGAGTGGGCCATACAAAAATAAAATGGATCCCCTAATATCTTCTAACTTCTATTAAAATGTTACCCCAAATGGAATTTCTTGTTATCTAGACCAGATGAAATTGGTGGTCTGTTTTTCTAGGCCGCAGAATCTGGCCCAAAATTTTATCTCCAACTTAGGCCGCATTGGACTCCTTTAAAAATTATGAATCTGATTTGTCAACTGTTTAATTAAATGTACTCCATGATTGTCTTTATCTACGTATAACGTTTGAGAATAATTGGGCTTGTATCCTGGCCGATACAATCTCATTGTTGAGAAGATGTCCAATTTACTTTTCCAGGAGTGTAGTTTGTTCAAGGCCATCTATGGTGGTATTTCTATATAAATCATCATGTAATCCAAATGTATTAATTGTTACCAATGTAATGAGAAACCTGAAAATTAAATATGAAAATAACATCAAGATTATTGGTTACTTTAAATGATATTAAAAAATGTACTATGTAATAGTTCATTTTAGGAAGGAATCACAATTATAATATGAAATAATGTTCAAAGTGTAAAATGCAATAAAAATGGTTTTATTATTAATAAAGAACATGAATATTATAATATAAACAATGAATATTATCCTATTTCAGTGGATAATCACACCCCCCCAACTTATGTTTTAAAAAAAACATAGCAAAATATATCTCAAAATATGTTATTAAAATTACATTTTTCAAATACATTTTAATATGAAATTATCACCAAAAACCCTTCTACCAAACAATCATGAAACCCATAAAAATAATTTATTACAAGATATTTTCATTATTATATCCCAATCTGAAGGCCATTCCTTTGTTAGAATTCATCGCTAAACGTAATCCAATATCAATTAATCATGATGATGCGTTGTGTATCACAATAGACATGGGGTTCATATTTTTTAAGGGGAAAATGATGGAATCCATAAGTGGAATCACATTTCAATATTAAGATGAGTATTCAATTATTTTTTGAAATATTTCCAGGGTAATTTCAATTGCACTCAAAAGAGTCAACCCATATAGTGAAACTTGGCGGATGACTCCAAGGCTCAAATACCTTAGGGCACCAAGTGAAGCCCACATACTCAGGTATAATCTTGAGTTATCTCAGTAAAAATATACAATTACCACAAATTGAGATAATATTACAAACATTGGGCCAGATAACTATGGAGTCATGATCCCCAAGTTCCGAAATCCATTCATTAGGTCATTTAATTTATCTACATGCAAATTTATTTATTTTTTATTTTTATTTGTTTTTTAATACTCATATTAAAACTAAAATGATCAGTAAACCTATGATATTTATTTGGAGGACCCCATGAAGTAAAAAAAATACCCCACTATCTATTGGATGCACGTTGTGAATTTTTTTGGATGAAAATATACAGGATGAAATATCAAATTAGACAACCACACTTTCAGAAATTTTAAGCTCGTGAAATTATTCATGGATTAAAATTAGAATTGATTCGTGCTAAATTATTTGATATGAAGTTTCAATTTTTTCAACGTTAATTATCAGGTTCAAAGTTAAATGAATTTTTTTTCCATTTATACACATTTTTGCAAATCATTTTTTCACATAAAATAAATGTTTTTACACAAAATCAATTTTATATTTCATCTCCTCCTAACCTAAAATAACATTGTGCCCAGTGTTTGATGAAAATAAAATTTAGAAGGGGGTAGAGTCAGATAAGCGGAGTTCAAACAAGAAATTGAAAATGAGGATCATGGAATGAAGTCCAATGGTGGTTGAAGATTAAATTTTTTCTACTCCAATTTAGCCATTTGATATCCATGTCACTCTTAGAGTTCTCTAATGGGAAAAAGAAAAAAAGAAACAAAAAAACAATATATATATTTATAATAAAAAATATAAGTATATATACAAAAATTATAGAATAAGGGAACACTCTAAGTTGTAGGTTAGGTGTAAGAACGTGCCCCTATCTCCCTTCAGTCCCGGTTTCAAATCCCTGCGGGTTTTTCGATTATGATGGGAATTTCCCAATGACTTATGACGCGTCATTATATATTTTATTAATTATTATTATATTTTTTTGGTATTTTTATTTTAACCTACAAACCCATAAAAATGAACTGATGATACATCTTCTTCATTTTAAATTACTGGGTAAGGTATTACTCAAGGATCGCTCCACCTGAAACAGATGAATATAGAGCTCCCCTTTCAAACTCATCCATACTCATAATAAAAAAATAGGTCAACAGCCTGTGGTATTATCATATTTAGAGTTTTTCATTTTTTTATATAAAATTTATTTATTAATAAATATGATTCAAAGTTATTGGAACCATGAAAACCATGAGTTTCCTCTTGTGTAGTGCTTTTTTTAATGTCGTTAGCCCGAAATGGATCTTAAATCTATAATTTTTTTACTAGTTCAAAGGTTATATTAGTTAAGTCATCCTCAGTGTCCTTTTTATTTAATGATTCAATGAATGGTTTTAAACTATAACTATTGACTTAAAAAATGTGACAACTTGTGGGATCATAAATCTCTACTACCCCATGGGTGTACACAAGATTCACTATGAAGGGACCAGACCATATAAACCTTAACTTTCATGGGTGTAAATGATGTTTTGAACTATATCAGAGCACAAATTATCTAGGTTCAATGTGTTTAACATTGAGATTCCTTGATTGGGTGGATTGAACTCTAGCTTTATTTATCATTTAATTTTCATAATCCCAAATACAATGTTCCTCATGTTCATAAAAATATATTTTTCTCATTTCTTAGGCCAAAGAAATGTCAAAATGCATTATTTTTATTTCTCCAAATGACTTGTTTTCAATATCAATAGGTATATGGCATGATTTTACATAACCCGTAAAATTTGGTTACATGCCTAGGATGGTTTTGAATGATGTATGATATGCCCAAAGGGCATCCAAAAGATTCTCGGACTAATCCTTCCTATAGGGTTAGATAGTATTTTCATGAATTTTCTTAATCTCCTTATTCGCTAACATAGCTTGAACATTGGCTTGAGGATGGTATGCAATGGAAACTTATATAAAAATCCCATACCTATTAATGATTGAAGAGAATGTAATGTTATATAAATTAGTTCCTCAATCACTGATTATATATCCAGGAATTCTAAATCGAGAAAATATCTTCTCTTTTAGAAATCGGATCACAACATGATGGCGTTTGGACTTAGTGGGAATGACATTGACCCATTTCGAGGCATAATTAATAGTTAATAGAATTTAGAGGTATCCTCTATTGTTTGTAAAGGTTCCCATGAAATCAATCCACCAATAATGAAATATTTCAATGACAAGAATGGGAGTAAAGTGCATTTGATTACTTTTATCAATGGATCCTCATTGTTGACATTGAGGGAATATTTTAAATAATTGGAAGGAATCCTTTGTGAGGTAATTCTATTAAAAACCACTTTGGGGGACTTTTTTAGTAGTTTTCTTTGTGAAAAACTACCCTCCACATGAATCTCTGTGATGTTTTTATAGAATTGACTCTTGCTCAGACTCGGGAACACATATCCTAATGATTTGATCATGAAAAAACATGAAGAGGTATATACCATGAAACAAAGAGTTTTTGACATCAAAAAATTATTTCCTCTTAGATTGGGTTCATATTAATTTTGGAATGTCACCATTCACCAAATGGTTTTCAATGTCAGCATACCATTGGAATCACTCAATGAATAGAGGTGCTCATCAGTAAATGAATCAGACACAGAAAGGGGATGTAAGTTGTCTTGGAATTCCATCCTAGGGAAGTGATCAGCTACAACATTTTCAACACCCTTTTTATCCTTAATGGTTAAATAAAACACTTGAAGAAGAAGGACCCACCTAATCAATCTAGACATGTAATCTTCTTTTTTGAAAAGGTATTTCAGGGATGAATAGTCAGTGAAGACAATGATTGGTGATCCTAAAAGATAGGACCTAAATTTCTCTAAGGAAAATACAACAAAAAGAAACTCTTTTTCAGTGGTGGTGTAATTGATTTGTGCATCATTTATAGATTTTCCTTCATAGGCAATGACACAAGGAGTATTCTCACACCATTGTCCTAATACTTCTTCTACAACAAAGTCACTATCATCACACATGAGCTCAAAAAAAGTATCCAATTTGAAGATTCCATGATTGGTGGAGATATAAGGGTTGACTTTAGTGTATATAATGATTCCTCACAGTTCTCTGTCCATAAAAATAGAGCATCTTTAGCAAATAGAGCATAAGTTGTTGAGAAATATAGCTGAAATTATTAATTAACCTTCTACAGAAACCATCATTTCCTAATAATGACCTAATTTCATTAAAATTTATAAGAGAGGGATGGTGACAAGACATTACATTTATCAACTTCAATTCATGTACCAAATACAAGATATCATATAACAAGTCCTTCATTTACCATGAAATGACATTTTTTCCAATTTAGGATGAGATTCTTATCCTTCCATCGTGAGAAAACACTTTCATAATTCAGAAGGAATCCTTAAAAAGTATCCCTGAAGATGGAGATGTAATATATGAAGACCTCTAAACAATCCTGCACCTTGTCTGGGAATATTCCCATCATGCACTGCTGGAAGGTACCAGGGGCATTACATAACCAAAAGGGATTGCATTTGAAAGAAAAAATTGTTGAATGGACAAGTGAAGGTTGTTTTTTTCCTATTCCTATAAGGAGACCTCAATTTGATTATACCCTTAGAATCCATTAAGGAAGAAATAGAATTGATGACCTGCCACTCGCTTGAGGACTTGATCAATAAAGGGAAAGGGGAAATAGTCTTTCTTGGTATAAGGGATGAGGTTCCTATAGTCAATACAGACTCTCCATCCACTACTAACCCTTGTGGGGATAAGGTCACCATCCACATTGGTGATCACACTGATTCCAACTTTCATTGGCATAACATGAATTGGGCTTACACACTCATTCTAATGAATGGGGTAGATGATACCCGCTTTTAAAAACATATGGATTTCATTCCTTAAAAAATCCATAATATTTGGACTAAGTCTCCATTGAGGTTGATGACATGGTTTGAATTCATATTCAAGAACAATCTTATAAGTCCCAAGTAGAGGGATAATCCTAGTAATAGCAGAAAGGGTTCATCAAATTGCTTTCTTATGCTTTATTGGGACATTAAAAAGCATCATCTCTTTATTGGATTCTAGAGAGGAATAAATGAAAATAAGAAAGAATTAATTGTCCCCTAAGAATACATAATTGAGTGATTATCGTAGCACCATAAATTTGAGATCATATTGGTAATCACATTCCATGAAATATGGGACTTTTTATTGAACCCAGTTTCTTTGTACAAATTTCTTGACAGAATTGGTTCCTTTTGAATAGAATTTTTAACCAATAATTTAGCCAGATCAGTTTCATGAAAGAGAATAGACTCAATGTTATTTATTTCATTAATGTTATCATTAATTAGTAATTCGAGAAAAATCATCAACAGAGCTATCTGAAAGAGATTCCATACAAGGTAACAAACATCCCTTATGTGAACAAATAAAATAAATCTATTCAAGACATAAACATCATTAATTAATTTCTTTATGTTTCTTGATTTCACTATCGATACTAAAATTCCAATTAACCTCATGGATCTCTTCATCATCCCCAATTTGAGTGTTTTCATTGTAGATGTTCAAGTCTAGACACATGTTTCCAAAGGTGATGGTCATGTCCCCATTTTGGACTTGGATAACATAATTGATTATTGCAAAGAATGAACGACCAAGGATGATTGGGGTTTTCTACCTTGGATATAAGCTTGTGTGATTGTCAAGTACA
Organism: Viscum album; assembly: GCA_963277665.1. Taxonomy (NCBI): domain Eukaryota; kingdom Viridiplantae; phylum Streptophyta; class Magnoliopsida; order Santalales; family Viscaceae; genus Viscum; species Viscum album. The sequence goes on along the minus strand of OY728161.1, from coordinate 1,538,809,182 downwards.
ATGAATTTATCGGGGTAAATGAAATTTTCAACTTTCACCAAAACATCCTTTAAGATCCCCTTAAGAACTCGAGCACTACGATCAGAAAGTTGAAGAGCGAAAGATGTGGGTTAGAGTTCTTCGATCCCTAACTGAAAATAAATATAATAAGGGATGAGGTTCATAGTGTCTCCTAGATCCTAAAAATCCTGACAGCATTGTTCTCTCCTAACTTAAGATAAATGTATGGACATCCTGTATCTTTCAAATTTAGGGGAATTGTCCCTTGAATGATGGTAATCACATTATCATCCAAATGGAAATGGTATTTATGTAAAAATTTCATTTTAAATGTGCACATGTCCTTAAGGTAATTTGAGTAGGCTAGAATGGTTTGGATTGCACCAAGAAGGGGGGTGTTAAACTTAACCTTAGAGAATATTTCCCATAAATTCTGACTCAGTTCTAGTTTAGTTTTTCCTCTCATCCATTGAGGGAATGGATCAAGTTGTTTGAATGTTTGGTGTGGTTGGAGTTCCTTCACTTTATCATTTGGGTTTTCAGAATATAGGGGTGGTACTTGACAATTTTCATGTGTTGTTAATGATTTTAATCGTTTCAGAATGTCCTGTTCAGGTTTCTCACTAGATTTCCCACTACATAAAAAAGTTACTACTTTGAGTTTTCCATGAGTGTTTTGTGTGTATCTAGATTCTCCCCTTAAATTTGATGATGGTACCACCTGATTAGGCATGGGTGGCTTCACAATTTTAATGTTTTGTAGTTCATGATTATGGTATGAGACTTCTGAGTTCATTTTCTCCATTTTTTTATACAACTGCTTAAGGATTGGAAGAGGGAAAAATTGAGTAGGGGCTTGTGTTGTCCAGTCTATCCTAGGAGGATACTTTTTTTGTTGGATGGATTTTCGGTATAGGATAGTAGGGTGTTGGTATTGGGATGGTTTTGGTTGGAACTTGTTTTTGTTTTAAAATTTTTTTGGAGGGTAGGGGTTTGGTTTTTGTGACTGAATAGGTTGTTGGTTATCCTTCAAACAGAATCATGGCTGGTCATTGTACTTTGGATGGAATGTGTTTTGGTATTGTGGAATCTGAATTTTTAGAGACATGTCTTCAGTAGGTGGTCCTCCTATAATAGCTTCCTTGATGGATGGAATGGTTGGGAAGTTTTTTGTTTTATGAACATGATTTTTACAAATTGCACAAACAATGTTAATAGTTTGTATTTAATGGAGCTTTATACTGTCTATCTCTTCAAACTTCATAGTGAGTGCAGACAGTTTATCCCTAAGGAGTTCCTCTCCAATAATTGTATGCATTCCAGTTGCTTTTTGTGGATTTTCATAATAAGTTTATGTTCCCCCTGATTTGTTTTGTTCAGTAAGGTTTTCTAGAAACTCATAATCATAATATAGGGTTTTGTTTTTAAAGGTCTCATTACAAATCATGTCAAGGAATTAGTTGTTCCATGGGCCCAAAAATTCATAAATTTTTTTCACTTGTTTAGGTATAGAAAAACAATGGTTTGGAACCATGTTTATGGTGTCATTGAACCTCTCCCATGTTTTATATAATGACCCTCCCTATTTTTCAAAAATGTTTTGGATGCTCTTTGTAAGTGAAATTGTTTTCTCCTATGGAAAGTATTTTTTGTAGAATTGTATTTTTAAATGGTCCTAGGAGTTGATTGATGGAGGTATTAGATTGTTTAACCAATTATTTTCTCAATACTTATGTGATAAAGGAAAGACCCACAACTTTTCAAACTAAAGTTGATGTGGTGGGCACTTGGTTTCAATAATGTCGTTGAACTCATTGACATGAAGATATGGAATTTCTTGACTCTATCTGGTGGAGGGTGATTTAGAACATGTTGTTTGAAAATATAGCGGGATTCTCCTAGGGAAGAATTCATAATTCAGGAGGGTGCATTGGTCAAGGAAGGTATGAGGTAGTCATTCATGGTTTGATAAACTGCATTATCCATGTTTGGGGCCGCCTCATTTGGATTTCCATTTTAGCTCCCACCCGGGTTTATGAGTTGGTTTATTTAAATACCATCCCTTAAAATGGGATTTATTTTTGACTCTAGAGTATTAGGAAGATTATGATCTAATGAAAAGAGATCCCTTTGTGTACATGACTCCCAAACCCATGGACTATCCAACCTAACTAATCTGTTTGAGTGATCATGGGTGTAGGCGGACATGCGCCAAAAGAAAAAAACAAGAATGGAAAAGATAAGATAATTTGGGCTCAAAAAAGAGAAATTTGTTAGAATATAATGGGAGTTAAGATAAATTACTTGGATCCATGGTAATGGATCCAAATTTTTTCCTTTCCCAAATTTAACCATGATTTTAGGTTTAAGTGGTAGCTTGTAGTTTATCTTGGGTTGTCTAATCTTTAAAGACCATAAAAGAAACCTATAGACACATATATTCTATAGACTATTTTTGGCTATTAACTGGCCAACATTGTGATGATTTTATGTTGTTTTAAGAAATCACTAAAATATATAAGTTATTTCAATTTAAAAGGATTATTTGATCCTAGGATATCACTTGGGGTGGATTGGATGAATCCTTTTTCGACTATTTCAATTTATCATATTTTAGATGGGTTTATTTAATAAGATTAAACAACATCATTACTTTTTAATTTAATAACTTAAATCCCTAATACTAATAACCTATATAGTTGGAGGATCAATATTTTTTCCACTCCATGTTAAAGGATGGTATTACCATTTGATGTGTGCAGCCTTAAAATTCAAATAGGATGAAGTTGTTTTCAAATAGTCAAATGAAATTATCAATTAAAAGAATTGATTATATATCAATAGAGTGTGAAAGAAAATCCAATACAGACCCTTTATACTCCCATGGATCAACCCATCAAATGGTTATCCATCCCTTGATGTTATGGTTTCAATGGAAGCGGTTAGTAGACTCATGAGGGACGAATTGAAGAAGTAAAAAACAATAAAAAGAAAACAATTAATCCACCATTATGTGAATAATTTAAAATGTTTTGGGATTAATAATTTTGCACTATGAAGAAACAATATCAATGTGGTAGTAATAAGAATAGAATAAGATAAGGTGAAGAATTTTAATTGAAAACTAATTTGATTGGAACAACTTACATGTGAAAGAATAACATGAGACAACAAAATCGTAGCATAACATTACAATGAATGAAAGAACAAAATATGATCAAATACATCATCATAACTTCCATAAATATGTATTTTGGATGCCTTGGGTTTATCCTAAAATATTAAAAGTCATCACACATTAGTATTGTAGGCTTAGGGAGGTGGAAGGATTGCGGAACATAGACTTTTCTACTCTTGACATAAAGTAGAATCCGGCTTTCATCCACCGAACAGAGTCGTCTAAATGACCATCAATATGGATGAATTATAGTGGTCTATAGAAAGACAAGAAATAGATACCTGGATATCTCTTAAACCCCTATATAGGTTCATCCCAAATGTAATTTGGGTTTGTGATTTATGAGTAAATTGGTGGTCTATTTTTCTGGGTCGTAGAATATGTTCCATAATATTATATCCAACTTGAGTCGTATGAAAATACCTTCAAACATAAAAATTAGCTTTTTCCACTACTTAATGAAATGTTTCCCATGTTTTCACATATCTCCAGATAAATATTTAGAATCATTGGGATTGTTTCTTGTCCACTATAGTCTCTTTATTGGGCTACTGTATAGTTTACTTTTCCTATAATGTTGCTTTTTCAAGTCCATCTGTTGTGGTCTTCCAATATGATTTTTCAAGTACTCCAAAGTTATGAATTATTACTAATGTAATGGGAAACCAGAAAATTAAATATGAAAATAAAATCAAGATCATCGGGTATGTTAAATGATGTTTAAAAATGTACCATGTAATAGTGCATTTTAAGAAGGAATTACAATTATAATATGAAATAATGTTCAAAGTGTTAAATGCACTAAAAATGGTGTTTATGATTAATAGATTAAATGAATATTATAAATTAAACAATGAATATTAGATTATTTCAGTGGATTATTAGGGTTTCACCATCTTCCCATAGTGGATTAGGTTTACCTATCTTCTTATAGTGGATTGGGCTTCCCCATCTACCCATAGTGGACAAGGTTTCCCCATCAAACCATAGTGGATCAGGTTCCCCTATCTTCTTATAGTGGATCAGTAACACCTATTTCCAATTTTGGATTATGATGTACCTTTTTACAATTTTGGCTCGATCCCATCATATTTTTCCCATAATTATCTCATGAGATATAAATCATTACCCAATGAATTTTACGGAGTTATATGTCCCACCCGTTACATATAAAAATAATGCATACATGTTCTAAAATAAAATAAAATTTTCATCATATCATGATTCATAAAAAAGATGTGGGTTTCATAAACATCATATCAAAACCCAATAAATGAAATGGGTATTTTCATCAAACAATTACCCATTGAAAAGATATAGTTATTATATTCCTTTTATTAAAGCATAACTCATAAAAAATAAGTATGTTTCGAGAGAATATAACTTGTGGAATAGAAATGGGTTTCATCAACAACATTTTATCCATACATAAACCATTCTTGAAAAAATATGAATGATGTTAATAGATCACATCCCCAGTAAAGAGAAAAAAATAAAAAATTATGTCATCATAGATGGATAAAGATTTTGAAAGATCACATGAAATATTTATAAAGTAATATATCCTTCCATTGAAATTATTTTTTATAAAACCGTTTCAAAAGTATTTTCAAATAATGAAATATTTACAATTTCATTCAGAAAAAGTCTTAATATAAATATATTAGGCACATTAAAAAATTATTTTTTAAAAATAAAACATTTTTAAATCCATTATTCTTGAATATAACCTTGAATGGTTATAAAAAATATTTAAAACATTTTGAAAACTTATTTTCGTGAAAACATATAAAAGACGCTTGGAAGCATTTCAAAAACCTTTTTCCTTAAAAACATACAGAAACAGATGGAAAAATATTTGAAAACATTTTTATTTTATTTATCATTTAAAATAAATAATTAAATATTAAAATCATTAAAGTAAATTTATTTTAATATAAAAATTTTAAATCATATAAATGAATCTTTGAAAATGATTTAACAAACATTTTGAGAATAAATCCTTTTTGAAAAAAATTCTTTGATAAAAAATGAAAATAAAAAAATTTAAAAAATACTATGAAAAAAATTCAATAAATATAATCTTTTAATATTAAAATGTAATGTTTAAGTAAATGATTATCCTAATAGAAGTCATGTTTGTACATGTCAAATATTTATTTTTCCCCTTAAATGTTTTGAAAATTTACTTTAACAGAAAACAACAAGAAGAGTCCTTTTAAATATATTTTTTTTAAAATTTAAAACATAGGTAAATATTTACATTATAAATTAAAGGATAATAGTAAAACATTTTGGATAATATTTTTAGAAAAAATGGTTTTGAAAGAACATATATTTCAAACTGAAAGTATAAATAAAATCATATTTTCATAAAACAATTTCATAATTATCTTATTTACCAAAGAGAAGAAAAATACTACTAATACCTGAAGATATCCTAGATAACTATATTATAAGAAAATTCATGACTTTTCTTGGGAGATGTATCATATAATTCTGTCAATGGAATCATAATAATAAATAATCAATATAAACATTGAGATTATAGCAATAAAATGAAAACACATTGGTAATTTTTTTATATAATCCCCATGAGAGAATAAAATTACATAAAGCATAAAATATAATGGAAATATGTATATTCATGATATAAAATATCAATGGTCAGTATATAAAACCATTAGTAAAATATAGGTTCATAACATGTCATGTATCACAAAGAAGGAAAATTGAGACAAAATTACTTTACCGATTTTGTATCTTTTAAACAATAAATCCCATTAAATAAATATAATATAATTAATATTTAAATACAAATAAATTTATTTATAGGAATAATTATATATTTTTTATGGAATAATATACACCACCCCAAATAAAAGAGTGTTGAATAATTCTTTTACATCACATATGTAAAATGTTAGATGAGAAAAACCGTACTACTTGTGTAACATTAGAATCATTATCCCCATGAAATAATAACATAAATTAGATATTTAAATATTAATTAATAAGTTAAATTAGTTATATAAAATTTGATATGTTAGTAAATATACCACACAAAATAATCTAGTGGTGAACATGGCATGTATCTCATGGAAATTAAAATTGAGATGTAATTTTCTTACCCTATCTCTTTAATTTCATTATACATGTTCAAACCAACTGTATAATAAATATAATTTTATTATTAATCTAAAAAAATATCCCTACATATAATACCATATATGATTAACTTATGAAATTATATTATCCTTTTATTAACAATTTCATGTTAAACCATCATTTCGGGTAATAAACGTTTTGTTTATCGTATAAGTTTTGACATTCTATTGATTATCCCCTTACATAGATCAAGATTTAAATATTTCCATAATGGAAAAAATTATTTATATTTCATACCCATTTAGTATGAAAATATTTATAATAATATATAAAATATACATATATAAAATGGTATACATAATCCAGGGATATGGTTGGTCATGCCTACGCATCATCATTGTATAAATTTTCATGTCATGCAGAATGAAATAAATTAAATAAAATGTATGTATGTATATATAAATAACATTAAATTATAATTATTAGGTCATATATATAATATAATTTTACCTAAACCTTCTTTAATAAATTCTATGAAAAGTATGAACGAATCACATCACTTTGAGGAGCCGGTTGTCAACACTTCCACAAACAAAGTTATCATATTTACACAAAAATGTAAATCATGAAGTTATGTTTTATAAAACAATTATAAAATAATAAATAAATAATATATATCACATATATCATATAAATTATTATGATGTTCATAATTCCCTCCCATGAGATTTGGTAACGGAAAAACAAACATCGTCTCATGAGGCAGTATTTCTCCGCACACAAGAATGGTAAGTTCATTAACCATTAGATGGAATTGTGTGTAAGTGTTTGTTGAGACCTTAGAATAAAAAAAATATTAGTAAATTTAAGATACTTATGTTACTTCATAATCATGGATGATGGATATTTGAGGGGTGGATAATGAATATGAAACAAAGGAACTTGAGGAAGGATGCTACCTATTCTTTAGGTAAATCCTCTTGGATTGCACCAAAAGGGATTTCTTTCATGTCTTTAATACATAAGGTAGGCTTATATATTAGGGGGTGGGATTTTGGAAGACTATTTATATAGATATTGTATGATCCATAGTGGCTTGATAGGTGTAAGGAAGAGGAAAACTGAATTCTTTTTTATACAGGAAAAGTCGAATTCATGTAAATACTAAAAGGGGAATAATATTGGAATGTTTCCCTTACCTCATGTGCCAAAAAATGAAAAAATAATTTATTAAAGGAGTTATATGGTCAAAAAACTCCACCACCCAAATATTAGTGCATTTTTATTACTCTATTTCATAACATATATGTTTAACCAATCTTATAATTTAAGTTTTTATTAATATTACTTGTTCTCTAATCTAGGATTCCCCAATTTTTATCCCCTAGATTTCTATTTTTTAAGGCACATGAGGTAAATGATACATCTAAATAGTGTTCTCATTTGGGTATTTACATTAATTCCACTCGTCCTCAATATAGTTACACATAATATTCCCCTCCATTACACCTCTCAGGCCATTTCATCAAGCCCATCCTCTACCCAATTAGTCTCCTAACATCTCTCAAATAAATATAGCATCCTAATATTAGAAATAAATCCATCCAAGGAATACATTTGGTGAAAACCAGGAAGAGTTACCCAATGAATGGGTAACATCATTCCTCAAGCTATTTTGTTTCATTTTCATTATCTGCCCCCTATACGTTTCATATTCCATGCTTATATAATAACCTCAGTATCTTCAGTATACAAATATTATGTTATTCTAAGGGTTTCACCTACACATACACACACATCCATCATCTGGATAATGAAATTATCTTTCTTGTGTATGGAGAAATAATGCCTATCAAAATGATGTTTTTCATTTTTTCCTCTACTACATATTATTTGTTTCATGTACCATAAGGTAATTTATGTGTTTCATGTATTGAATTATCAACTTGGTGTTGCGCAAAACTCAAGAAAAACATACTTTTTTCATAAAAAACATACTATATTTAGCATTTCTAAAATGAAAAATATCAAAATGATTAAATTAATTTGATAAAAAATACAAAATCACAAGGTTACACTTGATTACTAATGAAGTGATTTTCAATAATTATCTATTTTTTGAAATTACATATTTTATAAAAAAATTATTCTTTTATGATTCATGTCTTTTGAACTTTTATTATTTATTATATGACTCAAGACTATGATTATTGATATGAATGGTATAATTTCCAAATGTCACGTTCACATTATTATTCCATAATGTTAATGTTATGATTCATATCTCTAATATTTACCCTTACTAAGAATTTAATCTCACAATTTCATTATGTTTCTTTTCCCCCAATATAAGTAGAAAGGTATCACTTTTGATATGTAAAAATGAATCTAGTTATGAGTGAATAAGTGGGAGATAATGTAGATGTTTTATTAAACTATTATTTATAATTCAAGTTTCCAAAATAATTACACCCATACAATTCTGGCATAGTTTCATCCTATTATGTAATAAATACTCATCTTTTTAGATATAATATCTATCTTTGAAAAGAGTGGGTCATTATATTTGGAGTCAGAAGAAGGATTAGTTAACCATTAGAATCCAGGATGAGAAAAACCTACTAAAAACCCTAAGTGTAAGTATAGGTTATTGTCATAGAGTTTTGATAATAATCTTGAATATCCTATATTAAATCTAAGATGTCATAGAATAAAATTTTTAATTAATTTCTCTAGATTATTTCATTTTCCCATTAAAATGATTGTGTCTTAGACTGTTCTTTTTGGTTTTAGTCTATGGTTGGACACAAAAAGAACCATGTTGTTACTGAATGTGATAGAAAATTGAATAATTTTCCACCTAAGAAACTTAATTTTATGGTGTATTGAATGTGAAATCATATTGATACACACACACAAGCTATGAATCATACTAGATATACAAATGAAAAAATAGGGGGAAAACATTATGTTTATTACTTTATCAGTAAAATTCCACCTTATTTTTGTGGGTATTTTGATCCACTAGTTGATGAGAAATGGTTCAACACTATGGAAGAAATATTTTACTATATTCACTAAACAGGACATGTGTAACACCCCATGATTTCATAGTGTGTTATTTCTTCAAAATAATTCAATAACTTGCACTACACGCAACACTGAGTTCAATTGCACCATGACTTACCAAAAAAAAGCCATTAAAAGAGGTCATGAATAGTATTAACTAAATTTTAAACTTTATATAATCCTTATAATTTTAGAATCCATATTATGAGTTTCTTAGTCATAATGCAAGAACAGATTCATTTTCAGTATTGCACTTTTATCAACTTTTGATAGTGAATCCTTTTTAAATACAATATTTTAAACTTTTTGACTAAATGGAGACATCAAAAAATTTAAAATGAAACATCCCAAGCTTCCACGGTACGCTTTCCTTTGAATAAAACAGTAGCGTGTGTTGTACGCAACTTCGAGTTCTAACACACCGTAACCAATCAAACTAGCTGTTATGAATAGTAAAACCTACTTTTTGAAGTTATATATATTTTATATTTTAAAATGGACTTCATTTTTGGATTCGGAATATCAAATTTAGCCTAAGGTGAAATTTTGGTACTTTTCGGATAACTTTAATATTTTGATGAATAGTGAAAATTACTAAATTTTAATTAAAAACAACTTTTTTAATCAAAATAATTAATAGTGATAAATTGTAAATTTGAGTGGTTTTAAAGTATATTTAGAATATATTTTTACCATTTAATATAATGTTGGTCATTGGACATAATTTTACAATTAAACAGAACATAAACAAGTGTCAATCTTTTGATAGTTATTACCTCTTAAAAACACGCTTTTTGTTTTGACAGTGGAAATTAATTTTAAATTAATTTCTGCCAATTCTGTGTTTTGAATTTAGAAAAATGGATTCCATATTTGGAATCAGGATGTCCAAATTTTGTAAATAGGTAACTTTTATTTTTAGACATTTTGAATAATTACTGTGGTAAATATTTTATTTACCATGGTTAAGGGTAAATCTGGTAAATAAGGGTTAAACAATAATATTATATTAATACAAAATTACCCTAAAACGTGTCCTAACCTTATTGGTGGACACATACCCGACCATGAGCATCCTTGGGTCAATTTGGGGACCCCTTGGAGCCACTTGTATGTGGTAGGGACACTTTATATTAATAAAGTTAAAATAAAAATAAAAATGGCATAAGCTTACATCTTTTAGAAGAACAATTTTTACATAGGGTTATACATGTTGGATTTTCGATTATAAATATTCATTAGAAAGATAAAAAGATTTCCTACCTAATGATATTTTATTTATAATTTTTAGACATCAAATAATTTAAATTATTAATGACACAATAATGATGCAATGTTTACCTCATTAATAAATCATTTAAATAAATAAGATTATAATGATTAAACTATTATCTAAAACCTGTCCAATTATTATTGGTTGATGTTATTTAGAATATTAGTCATCTTATCTTGGACCTCAATGATTTTTGGACCATTATAAACCGAATATAATTATATTATAAAGTAATACTTTCACTCTTTCCTAAAGAGCCCCTCTTCTCCCCTATAAAAGGAGACCACTTCTACTCATTCCTCACACCTCTCAAGCCACATGGCTCGTCCAAACTCTGCCCAACTAAGCTCCCCACATCCCTCTCCTCCTCCTTGAAGCTTCCCCTTAGGCAGAAATCATTTCAAGAAGTCCTTTGGTTCCAACCAAAGTGAGTTACCTAAATTAAAGGTAACGATTTCTCTTAAATTATTTTCCTTTATTTTGGTTCTCCAACCCCCAAAATCTATTTATTTCCTTTCTTTTGTAACAACACCAGTATCCTCAATATACTAGGATGTTGTTATAAGAAGGATTCAAACTACACATACACACAACTCCATATAATGTATGATGAACATAATGTTTCTGTGGATGGCAGACTAACGCCTCACGAAACGATGATTGTTCAAATACATATTACCGCCTCCCATGGTGGCCATTATGATGGCACTGTAATTAAATATGATATTAATGATATATATTTTATATATAAGCTTCTGTAATTCCATTTTATTTCATACCATTATTCGTTTCATGTTGTATATACATACGATAATTTCATTTGAGGAAGTCCAGACTACCGCCCCCTTAAAATGATATGACTCGTTCATACCACACCTGGAACGTATAAAGGATGGTGTTAATGAACTTAAGTAACATATATAAAATATTATATTATACTGGAATAGTAATATACCTATGTATCATTTGGATTCAATTCTTTTAAAATAAAAATTAAATGGAAGTAGCGTTCGTGCGTACGTACGGACTACCATCTCCACGAACGCGGTGAGATCCATCCTCCATCGTATCCATTCAAGTCTTATTCTCATTTTAGGGTTAAAAATGATGTTAATATCATTATGATTATGAATAATATTTAATCTATCCATTACAAACATGTCTTACGTAACCAAACATTTAAGAAGAACGAATCGATTATCACCTGAAACGACGATAATACTAAGATATTATTAATAAAGCAATGTTAAAAGATCATATATGATATCATATTAATGTATATGATTCTTGTATAATTTAATAACAATTATTTCACCATTATACAGGAGGTTAACCTACCCCCACCAAGGAAAAGTACAAGGTAAGGGTTATTTCACAATCTCTTCATTATCCGAGGTTGTTTATATGTAATAATCTACTGGGATCTCTTTATCATCCACATCCATGTTTCTTAAAAATGTATTTAAAAACATTTTTACTATTTACTAGAATATTAGTTAAAGTCATTTATACCCTTTTTGACTTTTATATGTGGTTTATAAAGGAATATTTCGGTCATTTTCAAAACAAGGTCCTTTTTAACCTTTTCGATAGAATTAAGGTAAGAATGTCTTTTTTAAAACTTAAACAGTAGGTGCGGTTATTCTCTACTGTTATTACTCCTTTGAAGCTTCCCTTACATGATTATAAGGATATTTTAAAAATAAAGGTTTTCTTTCATAATTATGTGATTTTTAAATGATTTCAAAAAAAGAGATATTTCTCTCAAATATATGAAAATCCAGTGCAAATGTATACGTATTTAACGCAAGCATAAAAATGTTTTCAGAAAACCCAACTCTCGAGTGTGGTAGACAGGAAGGGATTGGGAGTGGACCCATCATGGCCTGTAATTAATCGAGTAGTCTCAGAATTAGTTATTTTGTTTTCAGAAGCTTGCATAATGTTTTCAGAAAAACACTGGAGTATATTTTAGCAATTTTAAATGTAAGTATCTTCTAAAAAAATTGCATCGGTAGGTCTCATGAGACAAATTAGTGTCTTGACACAAGGCCTTGACAAAATATTATTTGTAGTCTTGGCACGAGGCCTTGACTATGTGGTTATGATAGTCTGGCATTATGCATTCCAACATTATGAAAGTGGTTATTGATTTTTGCATGTGATTATTCGATTAGTAGAATATCCATGTGAGTAAGTAAATGGAATTATTTCATTTTATTTATGCCATACCATGTTGAAAGTTCATGTTTTAAAGGCTTTTGTTTTAGTTATACATTGCCTTAAAAGTTTATTCTTATTTATGAAAGTTTCCGTTATATTGTTATCCTTACTGGGCATTTGAGATCACCCCTTTTCTATGTTTTATTTTTCTCAGGAAGTGAAGAAGTAAGTTATGAATGACCTGCAGGGATATTATGTGGGGATATGAGTGTGGATTATGGAGACAATATGTTGTTGTAGTAGTTTTTCGTTTAATGATGTAATGTAAAACTTATGAATATATCTAGTGTTTCCAAGGCTACTAAACCAATCGGTCTTTCGAGATTTGATCTTTCTTGTGATCATGCCAATGTTACGAAGTAATGCATCGACTCTGGGTAGCTGGGGTCGGGGCGTTACAGTTGGTATCATAGGAAGTTTAGTACAAACCTTGGAAGCTAGATTTAGATAAACTCTGATTAGAGCACGTATACCTAAGATGAACTTTGAGGATTAGTATAGAAGAACTTCCTAGAATTTTGGTATTGTAGAGATTTTGTGAGTTTTCCGAGCAATACATCCCTGTCTGGATACGAGCAGGTAGAGGCGGCTCTGGCACAGATGTACCTAGGGGTAAAACCCGAAAACACCGCTTTGAGCTAGACTCGAACGGGAACTGGTGCACGACAACGGGCCTTGCTGCACTCTTGGTTACGACACTCCCGGGGGATATGCTTATGATAACTCTCATTTTCTTTACAAATAATTTTGAAGGGATTATGAGTATATACTTCCTCAAAGAAAACATTCTTAGGATTATGGATTATATCCATAAATAGTTCAATTTATGTTAAGTGTTTTATAAGTATGGGATTATGTATTTTGATTCATAAACTGATCTAGTTTATGCCATTGTTTAGAAATGGCGCCCAGTAGAAGGAATGACAACTCCGGAAATGCACATGATCCAAAGAGAAGGAAGGATCATATCATTCATGGTCTTAAGCTAGAATTTATAAGAGAAATAGTCTCCCATGTATTATCATCATATGAAGAAATAATATCATGTATTGATAAGATAAGTAAAGAGATTACTGAGTCCTATGGCTTTGAAGGGAAGCAAGAGAAGAAAAGGATAGAAGAGAGAAATAAGGATAAAGGGAAGAGGGAAAAGAAGAATTTTCCCATATGTGGTAACTGTGGAAAGAAACACCCTGGAACTTTCCTGAAAGGAATGGGAGTTTGTTATAAGTGTGGAGGAAAAGGGCAAAAAGTACGTGACTGCAAGGGTAAGAAAATGGTTTCAAATGTACAATGCTTCATTTGCAAGGAGTTTGGACACTACGCGAACCTATGTCCCAGTCATCAGACTATGACGCAAATGATGCTATTGGATAATAATCAAGTTATGATACTACCACAGATGAAGAGGAATGATTAGAGTTCTTATGTTGATTATGTCAATTGAGTGTTGTATCAACAATGTACTTGTTATAATAATTATGGAGTATATAAGGATTGTGCTGCAGTACTATTTCATTAAGGACTTGAGATTGTGTGGAACAAAGAAAAGTTACTCAATAACAGGATAAATTTTTGGAAAATATATGGTTGAGAGAATGATAAACCATAATATAGTTCTGATACCGAGGTAGTGATTTTCGAATAATACATGATTAGTTTGGAAAAAATATATTGGATATTCTTGACTACCTTGGAACTGATTAATGATTTGTATATTCCATCATTGTTGGGGTTTAAAACATTTTTGGATTAATGAAGTATATCCAGCTTTCTATATGGAATAAGGGAGCATGAATGTAATCAATAAGGAATATGGTAATTCAGGATGTTTCGGTGTATTAAAAGAATACATGATGAAGGTATTCATATGCTATTACGGGGTAAAAAGGTTCTACATTATGTTTACCTTACTTATAAATGTTGGACTGTGAGTTTGGATAGAAGTATTTGGGATAGTTCTAGTTTGGATTATTTTGGATTGCCATAAAAGGACAACCCGGAGGTCGGGCGGCAACCCGTCGCGTCTGGCAAGGCTGCGAGACTTGAACCCGCAACCGAAGGGCGACAAGGGTGTATCACCTACCACTGGCCCACGAGATGTCCTGGATTAAATAAAGTAGTTTTTTAAAAGATCTGGTAGATGAATTATAAATTCATTTATTTTGGAACCCTCTATGAATAGTATAAATAGAATTTTTTTTACGAGTGAATGATGAGTTTTTGGTAGAAATTAATTAAGGGATAAAACTCTAATTTTAAAGTAAGTATATCTCCTTATGATCTTAGCCAATCTCATAAATAAATTCCTCATCATTAAGAAAAGCAACTTAGAACAAAAATGTTGTCCTAGATGGTACCTTAAATCATTACTAATTTATGGCTTTGGGATTGTTGGCCTTTTCATAGCCATGTTCTCTACCACTCTCCATCAGATAATTGATGGTTAGATTTCTCTTCCATATCCATATTTTCCTACATGGAACCCTAGTATGTGTTATTTTCGGTAATCTTCATACTTTCCACTCTTTATTTTAAATAGAGGCCTCATTAATTCATTTTTCGATGTGGGATTTCAACTAAGATATTTTGAAACGTCAAAAATGTGTTATCATAATACCCTATGTTTTGTTGAACCGATGGTATTTCAAATCATCATAGATTGATGAATTTAAGGACCTCAATTATACACTTGTTTGTGATTGATGACCTCAATCACTACCTATAAATATTTACGTTTTTCCTCCGATTATATGTCTCTAATTTCCACCAATGTTCTCCTAATCGAGATCATAATTTGGTGGTGACCCTTTGATTTCCCTTTTCCTCATATTAAGACTAAATTTTAGTAACCCAATTTCCGATGTGGGTTTTCCCACAAATATATTTTCTACTTTAAACCTTTTATTTTTGAAGAACAATTTCAAATTGCGAGGATGCAATTTATTGAAGGAGGGGAGAATGTAACACCCCAAGATTTCATAGTGTGTTATTTCTTCAAAATAAATCAATAACATGCACTACACGCAACACTGAGTTCAATTGCACCATGACTTACCAAAAAAAAGCCATTAAAAGAGGTCATGAATAGTAATAAAAAAATTTTAAACTTTATATAATCCTTATAATTTTAGAATCCATATTATGAGTTTCTTAGTCATAATGCAAGAACAGATTCATTTTCAGTATTGCACTTTTATCAACTTTTGATAGTGAAACCTTTTTAAATACAATATTTTAAACTTTTTGACTAAATGGAGACATCAAAAAATTTAAAATGAAACATCCCAAGCTTCCACAGTACGCTTTCCTTTGAATAAAACAGTAGCGTGTGTTGTACGCAACTTCGAGTTCTAACACACCGTAACCAATCAAACTAGCTGTTATGAATAGTAATACCTACTTTTTGAAGTTATATATATTTTATATTTTAAAATGGACTTCATTTTTGGATTCAGAATATCAAATTTAGCCTAAGGTAAAATTTTGGTACTTTTCGGATAACTTTAATATTTTGATGAATAGTGAAAATTACTAAATTTTAATTAAAAACAACTTTTTTAATCAAAATAATTAATAGTGATAAATTGTGAATTTGAGTGGTTTTAAAGTATATTTAGAATATATTTTTACCATTTAATATAATGTTGGTCATTGGACATAATTTTACAATTAAACCGAACATAAACAAGTGTCAATCTTTTGATAGTTATTACCTCTTAATAACACACTTTTTGTTTTGACAGCGGGAATTAATTTTAAATTAATTTCTGCCACTTCTGTGTTTTGAATTTAGAAAAATGGATTACATATTTGGAATCAGGATGTCCAAATTGTGTAAATAGGTAACTTTTATTTTTAGACATTTTGAATAATTACTGTGGTAAATATTTTATTTACCATGGTTAAGGGTAAATCTGGTAAATAAGGGTTAAAAAATAATATTATAATAATACAAAATTACCCTAAAACGTGTACTAACCTTATTGGTGGACACATACCCGACCATGAGCATCCTTGGGTCAATTTGGGGACCCCTTTGAGCCACTTTTATGTGGTAGGGACAATTTATATTAATAAAGTTAAAATAAAAATAAAAATGGCATAAGCTTACATCTTTTAGAAGAACAATTTTTACATAGGGTTATACATGTTGGATTTTCGATTATAAATATTCATTAGAAAGATAAAACGATTTCCTACATAATTATATTTTATTTATAATTTTTAGACATCAAATAATTTAAATTATTAATGACACAATAATGATGCAATGCTTACCTCATTAATAAATCATTTAAATAAATAAGATTATAATGATTAAAATATTATCTAAAACCTGTCCAATTCTTATTGGTTGATGTTATTTAGAATATTAGTCATCTTATCTTCGACCTCAATGATTTTTGGACCATTATAAACTGAATATAATTATATTATAAAGTAATACTTTCACTCTTTCCTAAAGAGCCCCTCTTCTCCCTTATAAAAGGAGACCACTTCTACTCATTCCTCACACCTCTCAAGCCACTTGGCTCGTCCAAACTCTGCCCAACTAAGCTCCCCACATACCTCTCCTTCTCCGTGAAGCTTCCCCTTAGGCAGAAATCATTTCAAGAAGTCCTTTGGTTCCAACCAAAGTGAGTTACCTAAATTAAAGGTAACGATTTCTCTTAAATTATTTTCCTTTATTTTGGTTCTCCAACCCCCAAACTCTTTTTATTTCCTTTCTTTTGTAACAACACCAGTATCCTCAATATACTAGGATGTTGTTATAAGAAGGATTCAAACTACACATACACACAACTCCATCTAATGGATGATGAACATAATGTTTCTGTGGATGGCAAACTAACGCCTCACGAAACGATGATTGTTCAAATACATCTTACCGCCTCTCATGGTGGCCATTATGATGGAACTGTAATTAAATATGATATTAATGATATATATTTTATATATATGCATCTGTAATTCCATTTTATTTCATACCATTATTCGTTTCATGTTGTATATACATACGATAATTTCATTTGAGGAAGTGCGGACTACCGCCCCCTTAAAATGATATGACTCGTTCATACCACACATGGAACGTATAAAGGATGGTGTTAATGAACGTAAGTAACATATATAAAATATTATATTATACTGGAATAGTAATATACCTATGTATCATTTGGATTCAATTCTTTTAAAATAAAAATTAAATGGAAGTAGCGTTCGTGCGTACGTACGGACTACCATCTCCACGAACGCGGTGAGATCCATCCTCCATCGTATCCATTCAAGTCTTATTCTCATTTTAGGGTTAAAAATAATGTTAATATCATTATGATTATGAATAAGATTTAATATATCCATTACAAACATGTCTTACGTAACCAAACATTTAAGAAGAACGAATCGATTATCACCTGAAACGACGATAATACTAAGATATTATTAATAAAGCAATGTTAAAAGATCATATATGATATCATATTAATGTATATGATTCTTGTATAATTTAATAACAATTATTTCACCATTATACAGGAGGTTAACCTACCCCCACCAAGGAAAAGTACAAGGTAAGGGTTATTTCACAATCTCTTCATTATCCGAGGTTGTTTATATGTAATAATCTACTGGGATCTCTTTATCATCCACATCCATGTTTCTTAAAAATGTATTTAAAAACATTTTTACTATTTACTAGAATATGAGTTAAAGTCATTTATACCCTTTTTGACTTTTATAAGTGGTTTATAAAGGAATCTTTCGGTCGTTTTCAAAACAAGGTCCTTTTTAACCTTTTCGATAGAATTAAGGTAAGAATGTCTTTTTTAAAACTTAAACAGTAGGTGCGGTTATTCTCTACTGTTATTACTCCTTTGAAGCTTCCCTTAAATGATTATAAGGATATTTTCAAAATAAAGGTTTTCTTTTATAATTATGTGATTTTTAAATGATTTCAAAAAAAGAGATATTTCTCTCAAATATATGAAAATCCAGTGCAAATGTATACGTATTTAACGCAAGCTTAAAAATGTTTTCAGAAAACCCGGCTCTCGAGTGTGGTAGATAAGAAGGGATTGGGAGTGGACCCATCATGGCCTGTAATTAATCGAGTAGTCTCAGAATTAGTTATTTTGTTTTCAGAAACTTGCATTATGTTTTCAGAAAAACACTGGAGTATATTTTAGCAATTTTAAACGTAAGTATCTTCTAAAAAAATTGCATCGGTAGGTCTCATGAGACAAATTAGTGTCTTGGAACAAGGCCTTGACAAAATATTATTTGTAGTCTTGGCACGAGGCCTTGACTATGTGGTTATGATAGTCTGGCATTATGCATTCCAACATTATGAAAGTGGTTATTGATTTTTGCATGTGATTATTCGATTAGTAGAATATCCATGTGAGTAAGTAAATGGAATTATTTCATTTTATTTATGCCATACCATGTTGAAAGTTCATGTTTTAAAGGCTTTTGTTTTAGTTATAAATTGCCTTAAAAGTTTATTCTTATTTATGAAAGTTTCCGTTATATTGTTATCCTTACTGGGCATTTGAGCTCACCCCTTTTCTATGTTTTATTTTTCCCAGGAAGTGAAGAAGTAAGTTATGAATGTCCTTCAGGGATATTATGTGGGGATATGAGTGTGGATTATGGAGACAATATGTTGTTGTAGTAGTTTTTCGTTTAATGATGTAATGTAAAACTTATGAATATATCTAGTGTTTCCAAGGCTACTAAACCAATCGGTCTTTCGAGATTTGATCTTTCTTGTGATCATGCCAATGTTATGAAGTAATGCACCGACTCTGGGTAGCTGGGGTCGGGGCGTTACAACATGAAAATGTTTTTCTATTTATTTATCTTATATAATGTGACATAGATGACTGGTGGAATATTATCGTGAACAATAGCTAAGTGAAAGAAATTGAATCAATTAAAATGGTTGATTTCATGTGGATATTCCTCAGTAAGTACTTCAATTGTATTCTGTATACAAAGATGGAGAAATAATTTTTTGAGTAGAGAAAAATGATTATAAATCCATTTGTACAAATAAGGAAAATATTCTGAAACATTAAATTTATTCCAATGGCATATGTATTAGTGAATAATGTAAATTTTATCGATCCTTTTGTGGTTAAAAACAATTTTTTGAAGGGAATTAGATATAATTGACTTATGTACCAGAAAAGAACTTTTTTGACATGCTGTCAAGGTGGAGATGGAAATCAAACTTACCCATAAATCAAATGGTTTTTATATGAAAAAAATTAAATTCAAAGGAAATTATAAAAACCATGTAGAAAATAAGATGATATTTCCTTTTTTAAAGAAGTGTGGAATGAAACATCGGGGAAATTGTCTTATGGCGACTAGTAAATGTTTTATGTGTAGAGAGTGTGACCATCATGAAAATGAATTCCTAAGAAGTAATAATAAATTAGATAATGATGTGAAAAGATAAAAATATCTACAGATTGCCCCACCCAAAATCCAATGATATAAATTCACAGACTATGTAAATAATGCTAATATGCACATGAATCTAATGGTTTTTATGATCAAAATCAAAAAAAATTTATAACCAAAGATAAATGGAAATATGATTCGATCATGACTGCTAAAGTGGAATATGAGAAAGGCATGGTGAAAGTTACTCTTATCATCCGTAAAAGAATAACTAGTACTATATTTGATTCTAGATCCACCCACTCTATTATTTATAAATAATGTCCTTATGGTATCACCATATCACATTAATAATTAGATTTTGATTTAGATGCAAAAACTCTTAATGGCACAACAGACATATCTGAAGTCCCTTTAGTTGAATTCGATTTGATTCTTGAAATTCATTGGCATTCACTATATGTGGATCTAATTAATTTAAAAATATGGGAAGTAACATTTTATATTTTCAATAAACCCAAAATCAGTTATCAATGAAATGATGAATCTGAATATACAATAGAAATTACTTCTATATTATGGGTATTAATTCTTATTAATGAAGGTTATTTATGTCAAATGGTTGGTGGAAAACATAATAATGATTATAAAAATATTTTATATGAGTTTTATGATATGTTTTTGGAATAATTTCCATGTCTTCCACCCAATCATGAAGGAAATTTTTTAATATATCTGATACCCTGTTCTATTCCTATTTTGAACTATCCTAATATAATGGTCCCAACAGAGTTGAAATAATTAAAGAAGAAACTCCAAGAGAATCAGGATTGGGGATTCATACACCCTTGTGAATCACCATGGGGTGAACCTATTCTACTTCTTAACAAGAAATATTTATTAATGTGACTCTGTATTGATTATTTATAAATGATCATAAACTCTAACAAGAAAAAGTATCGTCTTACTTATATTCATGACTAATTTGATCAAATATAGAGAGCTCAATACTTTTCCAGGATTGATCTTCAGTCTAGATAATATTAATTGAGAGTCAGTAAGGAGGATATACCCACGATGGAATTCCAAATAATCTATAGACATCATGAATTTACAGTGATCTATGTTGACCTTATTAATTCCCCCTATATATTTATGGATTTAATGAATAGATCCTTTAGAGACTATCTTTACTAGTTTTTGAATTTTTAGTAGATGTTATTTTAATATATTAAATGATTTAGGATAAACATGAATATTACTTGGGGATTATGATGAATACCCCAAGGAAGGAGAATATTTATGAAAAATTTACCAAGTTTGAATTTTGTCATTAGAAAATGTTATTTGTAGGTCATATAATCTAATGAGAGGGTATATAAGTAAATGATTCAATGATTGATGCTATTGAGAAATATCTTAGACCACCCACAGTGATTGAAATATATAGTTTCCTTAGGATGGTGGATATTATCAATGTTTCTCAAATATTTATCCTGATTATCTAATCCACTCCCCAATTTGATATTTAAAGGATTTAAGTTTACATAAAAATAGGAATATGAAGATAATTTAATGAGATAAAAAGATGGTTGGTCGGTGTACATGTGCTCACACTACCATGTGAATGGATTCCGATTTATGGTGATTCTTTAAACATGGGGTTGATTAGGGAAAACGATTTGGGGATAGCCTATTCTTTTTCCCAGCTAATGGTCCATGAGAAAAATTATTTAAATCATGATTTGGAGTGAGCTATGTTAATATTTTCATTAATGATATGAGGGCATTATCTCTATGGATATAGGTGTGAAATATGAACTGATGACTATAGTTCACTTTATATTTTCACTCAAAAATGGTGAACATTAATTAAAGTTAGTTGGAAGTGATTAATGATTAAGACTACATTATACATTACCACATTGGGAATGAAAACAAGGTGGAAGATTCTTTATGCCAAAAGGATCATAATTTCGTATCCATGATGAGAATCACAAAAGATACAATATTTATGAAATTATAATTTATGGATCAAGATATATTAAAGGAAGGGTAGAACTCTTATTTGGATCAAACAGATATTCAACTGACTATCCATGTGAATATTAAAATAGTGATGAAGGATGATTTGAGCTGAAAAAAAGGTAAAAAGTGATCCTAAATTCAACCATGATTTTGATAAAATAATGAGGTTCATGAACTATATATGTGTTTCTCCCATACTAGAATTGAACAAGGAGCTGTTGGATGAAGCTCATATTTCATCATTTACTATTCATCATAGATGTACAATGTGGTATAGATACACAAAGGAGTATTTCTAGTGATATTGAATGAAAAGAGAAATTATAGAGTATGTTTATAGGTGTTTAGTTTATCACCAAGATATGTAAGACAAACAATAGTATAAAGGGATATTACAACCACCGATCATACCTGAATGTGAATGGGACCAAATCACTAGAGCATTTGTTGTTGGACACCCCCAAAATATCTAATGTCCGTAATACCATATAGTTTATAGTTGATATCTTTAAAAAGTCAACACACTTCATTTCAATCATAGAATATTTTTCTCTTGATTAGATTTCAAGAATATATATTAATTAAGTGGTAAGGTTTCATGGAGTACCACATTACCGTGTATCTAATCAGTTATGAGGTTTACCTCAATGTTCTAGAAAATTATTCACTAGGATCTAGATATTTAGTTGAGTTTCTATAAAATGTATCATCGTAAAATAGATGTTTATTATGAGAGTACCATATAAAATCTAGAGATATTTTGAGAACTTTTTCTATAAATTTTAAAGATGGTTTGGACCCACACCTTCTACTGGTATAATTTTCATAAAACAACAACTTCAATATAACATTCAGATGTATCCTTATGAATCTATTCATGGTAAGAAGTGCATATCCCCCACATGTTGGAGTGAAGTTTTGGAAATAAATCTAGTATGATCAGATGTATCTAAGAAGATTATAGCTAATGTTAGATGTGTTCAACAACACATAAGAGGCTCAGAGTTGAAAAAAAAAATTTTGTTGACAATTGGAAGAGGGATCTGGAGTTTGAAGTTAGTGACAATGTGTTTCTGTAAATATATATCTAGAATAGGGAGATTTGTTTTGGAATTAACAAAATCCAAATACTGAGATATATTAGTCCTTTTGAAAATTTTGATTGTATCGGGATGGTATCTTATCGATTGGCCCTTACATTGAATCTCTCTCAATTCATGATCAGTTCATTGTATCTCTCACATAGGAGTACAGAACTAATAATTCACATATCGTAAAAACATAAGAGATACCACTATAGAATGATTTTCTTTTGAAGAAAAACTGATATGTATTCTTGATCATAGAGACAATGTTCTACACAACAAGAACTCTCACTTGGTTAATATTTTATGGTGATACCAATAACTTCAAAAAACTATGTGGGAACCTGATAACATGATGAGGTAAATGATTCCTCATATTTTTATTCCTAATTAATCAATTTAGTGGGATAAATTAATTTTATAGTTGATATAATGTAAAATCTCATGATTTTATGGTATTTTTATTAAATAAATTAAATATATTCGATATCTTACTTTTCACAAAATAACAAGCTTAAATGAAGTCAAAATATATTATTATTTTAATGATGTTTATAAACTATACGTTGGAATGGTGTAGCAAAATAATATTAACTAAACTATAAATTATAGTTTTCACATTTTTAGAAAATTAATTCATTGGTTATTAATAAATTATAATTGATAATAAAAACCAATTGAACATAAAGGAAATGTCTTTATAAAAAAATTATTGTTATGCCCACAGTGGACTTTTATATTATTAAATTACATTAATCACTATTAGTGATATATAATAATCAAATTTATATGATATATATTCATTAAAAATTATTTTAATTAATTCAATATTCTTGATTTCTTTAAGATAAGAATAAATTAGCTTTTATCAATAAAAAGAAATATTTTTCTTAATAGTAATTTTTCCATATTTTAATGGAGCACATTTGATAAATTTTTTTGAATTTTTTTATGTTTTTTTACAAAATTAAATTTATTTTTGAAATTGGGATTTCAAAATTAACTCATGGTGTTTTTTTATTTGTATGATAATTTTCATTTTTTGATGAATAGTGAAACCAAATAAATTTTAATTGAAAACATCACCTTCTTCAAATTTATTTATGTAGATAAATTATATTTTAAAATTCTTGTAAATTATAATTACTTCCATTATACATCAAAAAAACAAATTTAGGTCATTGGAATCAATTTCAAATTAAAATTTCATATAAAAATGTTTCAATCTTTTGAACTGTTTGACTTTATAACCATGATTTCTCATTGGGTCTATGAGACTAATTTAAATCCACTTAATCCAATTATGTGATTATAATATGATAAAATGTATTCCATATTTTTATTCAGATGTTAAAAATTAAGTATTATGGTTATTTTCATTTTTATTCATAAAGAATTTATCAGGGTAAAAAATTATTTACCACTGTATAGGTAAAAAATGAGACATGTTAAAGTTAAAAAGGTAAAGACATAAAATATTAGTAAAGTACAGAAATATAATTTTTTTGTAGGTATTTTTCAACGATAAATATCCCTTAAAATATAAATTTCATGAAATATTCCGGGGAATTAATGTAACCTCAATGTGATGAGATTTAAATATTGAATTGTCGTTATTTTAATCACATCAACCCACATCCCCTCAAGAACAAATACCACCCCTCAACATCCCATTTTGACTCAAAATCCTTGAATTTCATAAAAAAACTTCACCAAATATCTACTTATAACTCTCACCATGTTCTATTCATACCATTCATACCAAAATACCAAATTAAAGGTCCTCAAAAGTCTCTTAAAGAGGAAATATTAAAAAGGTAATTTTCTAAGAGTACCTCTCTTAAATTTTTATTCTTCTTATATATTATCCTAATGTCCTTCATAAAACAAGGAATTATAATGAAAAAATCATTTATATACACAATTTTTATGTTTATAATAGAATATATCATAACAAATTAAGTTCTCATCACATCTTATACAAATAAACTAAACTATTGTCAAATTATGTTAGATAATCACCTTTGGGAATAATGATTTTGTTCATTTTCTATAACCACCATAATTTAAGGTCATAAAATAATAAATTTGGTTAAATGATATTTAATCGATATATTATACCCTATTTAATGTTTTGGAACTTATATATATACATAATATTAAATAAAATGAAACAAGATTTTGATGGTCAAAAAAACAACCAAATTAAACAAAACATTTGTCATTGACATTTGGTCATATGAATCATCCTCATGTAACAAATAAAAATTATAAATTGGACCATCTACACAAATGTAAGTTCATGAATACCATTTAATTTCTCTTATAGTGTTTTATTTCCAATTAATAATAAAATCCCTAATTATACACAAATGAACCGATAATGAAACCATGAAATGAACGCACCACAAACAAATAAAATAATAGAATATTATTAATGAATGGAGAATTTGATTATAAATATCCTAAAATAAGGTATAATAAATATTAATATAGTTATTTTATAAATTAATCATATACATTAACCCTCTATACATGATGTTATTGTATGAAAATCTAATGGGAACCATGGGGTACATATTTCTTATCTCACTTTTACATCAGTGAAAAAAATTCCTCATTCACTAATTATTTCTTATATGTGGTGTATATTCTAAAAATTGATTTAACACATAATTGATATAATTATATTCATATTATTCATTGTTTCTTTTGTCAATTATAACTTTTATGGGAAATATTATTTGACATATTTGAAAGGTGGTAAGGGAATTCTTAACCCAATTTTCATTCTTATGGTTAACCTTATACTTCATTGATTATATAATACATTGATTATTTTTGGGATGAATTTTAATATTCTTATGATGAATTTCCATTTTTATATTTCAATTTATAGTGAATATACACAATCAATTAATAATATTTTCATTTTGATGATATTATATTAATGAGGTATTTTTTTTTAAAAAAAATGTCTTTTAAAATATCCCTTTAATATTTCAATTTATTCAAAGGCCATGATCCTAAAATTGGTTCAAAAAAAATTACTATTCTTCTATGATTTTTTAAATTCATTTTTACTCATATGTTACTTTTACAAAATTAATTTATAGGGTTTTTTCATTTTCAAAACAAGGGTTTTTTTGACTCATTTGACAAAAATACAGAAGGAATGTCTTTTTAGATTACATGTAATGACTAGATTTTTCCACCTTTGTGAGGAATTAATATCTTGTAGATTCCATTAAAATATTATGTGGTAATTTTCAAAGAAAAGTTTTATATTATAATTTTTCATCATTAAATTTTTTTAATCAAAATAGAAAAGATATTTTCAGAAAGTATTATTTCTAATGATATCAAAAAAATATTCTCCATCTAAGATAATATTATTTGATGTTACATGTGATTTAATAGCGAAATAATTCATTGAAATTATACTTATTCTATTTATGGTAATTTTATGAAACTCATTTCATTTCCATGGTTTGTTCTATGATGAAATGTCTATGAAAACCATTTAGCTTCATGGGTTCTCATATGATGAATCATTTATGTTCTTCTTCCACACATATTATTGGTTTTCATTATGTGATGGGTGGAAAATATATATCCTAAAAATTAATTGATTAGTGATATTATATCTCATGGGATATATACAAATGGAATGGGATGTGAAACCGTTTAATTAAAGGACTTTTTCTACCATGATAGTCTTGGGAGTGAACCTAGACTACTCAGATGGATTGGGGAGTGAAACTATTCCAATACAATTGACATGGAAAATTACCTTGAATAATAATGAAATGATTTTATATTATTATCTATTTTCCAAAATTCCATGTTTTATGAACATGTTATCATTTTATGATTCATTTCATATTGATTTTTATGATTTATTATGTGAATCAATATTATGATCATTATGTAGGGTATAATTTTAAAATATTATGTTCATATTCTAATACCCTTATGTTTATGTTATAATTCAAATATTTCATTTTTAACTTAACTACTAATCTGAGCTCACTCTTTACATATATTTCATTTTTCCCAGGATATAAATAAGGGTTTTATGTTTGATATGTCCAAAGGGTAATAATTACGAAGAAATAAGTGGGAGATGATGTACACATTTTGTGAAACTATTTTTATGTTTCTTGGTTTCCAATGTAACTAAAAATATATAATTATGATATTATTTTACCATTTTATTTCATGATAAACAAATATTTATATTTAATAACTCTGAATGAAAATAGAGGTTTGTTATATCTAACCAAGGAGGCAATCAACCCTGATAACATCTACCATCATCCTTCAGTATAAAAGAAGAGACATGGAAAATGATTTTTCCCAAATACAAATGTGGAGGTCTAGAATCTCCTAACTGGGGATCCCAATCCCCTTGAAATACCTGATTACTGCAATTATGTTCTTGAAAGATCACAATACAATGATGAAAACCAATGTAATCCTTGAAATTCAAAATCCAGCATGTGCTACAGATTACGTAAAAGTTGTCCATTTCGAAAACAAGGAAATCCCATTCCAACATGACCCTTGAAAAAGTGAGAGTACATGATAGAGATCTAAAAACCTTATCCCTCTTATATCCTAGATGATTCACTAACTACATCGCATATGGATTAAGATCAATCATAAATTTCATAATCTTAACAAAATGGGAAAAATTAATGGAATTATAAGCACCCGTGTATAGAAAAAAACCCCTATGGATGATAAATTAAGAACGTTATCTTTAATAATTATAAGCCTTTCATCTGATTACAATGGGTAATGATCCATATGATTGTGTTGGTTCAACTCTCCCATTTATTGAGACCGATTTCTAATTTTTGTCTCTTCCATAATATGACTCTTCCAATAAGTGGATCTAGCCATTGCACCACACCCATCAAAAAATAATGCATCACCCTTGATGAATACGACTAAGATATAAAATAATTATGGTTTGAGGGTACTGCACTGATCTATGTTGGTTCACTACTATTATAGAACCTCTCCGAGTTCCCCACCACTCACACTGATGACAAGGTCTAAGTGGAACTGGACACACTACCCGTATATGTCCTAGACTTCCACATTAGTAGCATACAACTAAGCCACTGCCAATGAAATTAGATGAGGGTGTTTGGGAAGTATGGAAAAAACTACCACCTCTACTTTCTCCTACTGTTCTCCCACCATTTTCTTCTCATTAAAACAATTGTTTCCCTGGCCCACTACTAACGATTTCCTAGGGAAACCATACATTCCATAGAAATGAATCTCCACCATCAAGGCTCGATCCACTATCACAAAAAATGTCTTTATCTTGAACATGATGTTATTAGAGTGGATTCATGGCCACAAATCTATCTCAAAATTATGATCCTTGAACTACACATTAAAAAGAACCTCAGGTGTGAAATGGAATAATTTAGAAAAGTATATGAATATTAAAATATCGTTTGATCCCCTTAATGAAGATACAAAAACTCCAAGGTATTGGAAATAAGAAATGTCTCAGTTCAATACTACTCCTTAAAGAAGAATTTGATGAAATTTGAGAACATCTTCTCATGATTACCATCTTGGACCACTTTTTCCCACCATCCATGACTATGACCTTACAAAATGATTAAATCATACATCACATTGAATGCATCATGAGTACCAAGAAACCAAAAAATCCCATTGATATTTTTTATTGCATTTTATACAACATGGAAGTTTGTGATACCATGAATGGATAGGGGTTTGTTATTTTGAAACTCTTATGCCATGTCCTTTTCTCTACCTGATTTCGCATCTATAGCATGATCATGACTAGAGACCGCCCCCTAATATAATTCTCAGATATCCCGAACCAAAAATTCCACTAGTCTCTTCTTAATTGGTGAGTGAGAACACTCTTCATCATCTTCTTATGGTTGCGTAGGAATTCTAGGCAGTGTAATGATACTATACCAACTAAAAAACCCAATAAAACCATCACTAAACTATCTGTTATATTTCTAGAAACAATAGCTTTAGTACTTCAATAAATCAACATAAAATCATATAAATCCCAATAAAAAGTCAAACCACTTCACCCCAGATCATTTTTTAATCACAGTCTGTAGCGTATACATATCAACTATAGGAGGTTTCAAACCAAACCCCAAAAATCCCATGGTAACCCAAGGCCTATCAGTTGGTATATTGGCCTTACACCCTACCCATGAGGAACCCTAATAAATAAGGAAAAAATCCTAATAATCAAGATCCGACCCAAATAATACATATTGAGCCCAATTTAGGTCAATCTATCCTCTATAGAAATAAAACCCATGAATGAAAAAATTAAGAGACCAAGCAGAAGGAATAAAAGTGAAGTGGTGAGCGTTACATGATGTTTCTGTGATGATCCAAGTCTAAATCCACCATAAGGGATAATGGAGGTAGGGAGAGGTATGCATATGGATTTGGAGGATTAATGGGTTGAGTAAGGGGTATTTGGTGTTAAAAACAGGGTGTGTTAGTTTACCAAATTCAAACTAT
Organism: Viscum album; assembly: GCA_963277665.1. Classification (NCBI taxonomy): domain Eukaryota; kingdom Viridiplantae; phylum Streptophyta; class Magnoliopsida; order Santalales; family Viscaceae; genus Viscum; species Viscum album. Next base: position 1,538,779,256 of record OY728161.1, on the reverse strand, counting down.
TTAATGATATGGTAGGCTGCATGGTCTAGATGCACGGTTCCCCAAACTATGTGCCATCTATGCGACACCTCTATAAAATAGGGAGGATCACCAAATGGATTTTTGGGAGTTGGAACACTCTCATTTTCCTAACCATAATCCTTGTAAAGAGACAATTTCCATAGAACACAGTTATTCCTTGAGGGGTGCATGCATGTTCTCTAGGTTGTGCAGCTATGATAGTTCCACTATCTAGGTTGCCTGTTTTTTACTTACTGTGCAGCAACATTGCATCACTAATTCTCTAGTCATGAATCCCAAATTTTTCTACAAAATATCTTGGAAAATCCAATATAAAATGTTAAATCCATAAATAAATGAAAAAATTCCACACGATAGAACCACAGATGTGACAATTCTCTGCTCCATGAAAATTTTCTACCCTTAGAAAGTGAAATAAAAGTCTAATAAGAGAGTAAATATGGATATTTCTCTTCCACCTAGGGCATTGACTCCCAGGACTCTTGTTCATAATTATCAGTTCTTATCTCTTAAATACAGACAAATCAGACTCTCACTCCAACTCTTCCTAGTTCATCACATGAGAAAATTCTAGATTATACTTCTGAAATTATCAGACATGAAACCTGACATGGATCAACGTCACTTAGGATTTTAAAGAAAACTAGAATTAAAACATACCAATTCTATCCGTAATATCAAAATGATTTGAATACCTTACTAACATCTTCCCATTCCAACCAACACAATGATAAACCAAATGAGGGTCCGCTATTAAAAACACTTGATCACCCAATGAAAATTACAAGGATCTATAATACTAATTGGAATAAGACTTTTGGTGAATCCATACTAAAAATAACCATATAAATATCAAATGAACCTTTTCATATTTATCCTACAGTAGGATTGGTCCTAGTAGAGAAGTCCCACCAACTTTTTTCCAACAATATCCTGACTTACATTACTAAAATGGTATAATAAATAAGGAATTAATACCCCAATGGATCAAATAGTTTAGTTTTATTAAAAAACTAGATTCAAACATTAGTTTTAAATTAACTATTTAAATGAAAAAAAATTGAATATCCTTTAGAGACATTCATAATTTTTAGATTATCCTAGAAAGGAATTTATAATATACATCTTTGTATCCTGGTAAAAATAAAACATAAGAAAGGAGTGAGCTCAGACACTCCATAAGGGTAGGTAATATAGAGGAAGCTAATATAAACAATAAGGCATGATGAATGGAACAACCCGGTGTTTTACCAATGGAATTCCTTTATTATAATCAGGCCTTAAATTATAAACACATTAGGAAACACAGTGAAATAAAATTCTACTAAATACTATGTGACCATGAAACCTAATTTTTCCACTTATGTGTTTTGAATTTCGAAAATTTGACATACACGGTTGCATATAGGATGATTTTTGGGGTCCGATGGAAAACCTAATTTTTTGATGAATAGTGTCCTACCCTTATGAATAGTAACCTATCCTTATAAATATTAACCTTACATATAATATTATACATAAACGTTATATATGAGCCTATAATATACCTATATATTGGAGTATGTAAATAAATGATTTTAAATTGGTATTTTTCAGATAAAATATTATTTTATTTAAAATCTTATTTTAACGTATGTAAAAAATTGTTTAAAAAAAATGGAGTTCATTTTCAGATTATAGAAGTTGAATAATTGTTTAGCTGAATTATTTTGATTTTTCTGAAAGACCTGAATTTTTTAAGAATAGTGAAATATGAAAATTTACAAAATATGTTAAATTCAAGAATTATAGAGTCTTGGGTTATGTTCTGATGATGAAAGAACAATTGGTTCGAACACCCATGACCTATTTACTATATTGAGTCCTGGAACACTCACTATTTATAGTTTTGAGGGAAATTAATAAACTAATGGTTAAAATATTAAGAAATCTCCCCTCCCCTCCACTATAAATATCACCCTTCACACACTCATTTCCTCGAACCTATCAATATTCTAGACATGTATAATATCATCCCAAATAACTTCAATATCCCCGCACCCACTTCCATGAGTATCTTGTCTCATCCAAATTCCAATCCAAGGTACCTTAATGTGGATTCAAGATGTAATTCCCCTCTCTCTCTTTTCCATTAATTTCCTTTCAATTTCATGTTCTTTTCTTAATATATCCCAACCTATCCTTACCCACATGGTATGGTAACTCCATTATCATACATATAATATAAATGTATGATACTAATGTGATAATATATAATCCATCCCCTTCTCCTCTTCATTTTTTAGAAAGGAAATCATTGTTCGTTAAGTGTTCATTTATCACCTTCAAGAACAACATGTTTTCATCTTCCACTACTACCTTTAGATATGTTCATGAAACTATTTTTTATGATTGAACAATATTATGTATTATGTATTATATCCTATTTAATTTTATGGAACTAACATATGTATATATAACTAAATAATTTAAAAAAAAGTTTTTTGTGGTCGAAAAATAGACAAATTAACCCAAACAATCATCATTATATTCTCATCGTATGATTCATTATTAAGGTATATAAAAAAATAATTTATAATATAATTCTATGTTCTATAACATCATAAATAACATATTATTACCATTATGGATGTTTATCCTCATTTTAAATGAACATCCATTCTTGAATACATGAGATCCGTTCAAAAAAACTATAAAAACAAACATTCACAAACAATGAATTTAAACTCTATAACACTTCCAAAGGCCCATATATAAAATTAATAAAACATTAATGAATCCTATAAATTTATAAAATTTTCTTTAATATTTAATAAACAAATCTAATTTGGTTATACTGGATATTAATGCGAATAAATAATTCAGATACAAGGTATGGGGACATTCTTGAACCCAACATTCACAATTTGGGTTTTCCCTCTTTCAACCCATTTTCAGTATGGATATGCCTTAAGAATAATTTATTCATCCTAATATTACATATTATGGGATATAAATTTTTTATAACATAGTTTATTACAAATCCAATGTTCTTCCAAAATAACACTTCTTACAAATAAACACCCCCTTTTTTACTTCTCAAAGAATGTTTCTACTTCACTCATCATTTATTTTCTATTTCATGAATGTTATTCCCCATTTATTTTTTGAGAAATTTGTTTATGAAGTTATAATTTATTATGTGAAACCCAACCAATCCATTAATTATTTTATTTTTAGGTTTTACATATGTTCTATGTTCAATTCATGATAATGTAAATGTTATTATGTGATGGGTGCACCCAGAATTATATAGCGCAATATGAATGTCATCATGTGATGGGTGCGCCAGGAATTATACGTTGCTCCAATGAATTGGGAAAGGTGACCAATATCATGAGTTAAAGTGAAACGATTCATGAACATGATGCTATTATTGTTCCCAACAATGTGTGGTAGTTGAACACTAAGTCGTGATGTTTCATTTTTATGCATTGCCACATTTCGAGTCATTTATTAATGATTCCTCTCATGTACATGATCCTTTGAATATTTTAGGATTATTTTCACCCATATTTATATTTTTCAAATATATCGTCTTACTGGGATTTTAGTTCCACATTTTATATATATATATATTTAGGTTATTATGTGTACTAAATAGTTTTCAAGGGACAATCAGAAGCTGGAGAAGAATGGATTAAATAAATGTTTACGGTTTATATTGTCAATTTTATATATGGTCCTATTTTTACAAAGACACTACAAATTTGGATCCTTAGTGTCTAATAATATTATGGTTTTTATATTCTAAATGATGTAATGCTAGTATATGGAATGATTGGGTCTCTATACAGAATGACTAAAAACACATTCTACTAGAACACTATCTTGAGAATAATATAGAATGAATAAAAGCCGAATAAATAAATCCTTATAAATAATACAATGAGAGATAAGATTTACCATGGATATTATAGTAGTTGAATATTCACATTGATAATATATTACTAATATTAAAATTATTGAATGAAAAATTCTAAAATCATAAACATGCATTCAAGGCCTTCACCAAGACACCTAAAAATAAATGGTTAAGGTCTTAGCCAAAATCCATTTCTATTTTGTCATAGGAGACCTAATGATGTATCAAGTGGATATAGTGGGGACCACATATCACTTACTATATCCTAGGTATTCATCTTTTTAATGGTGTTAAAAATAAAAAATAGATAAATAAGAAATGTAAATAACCTTCCCCAAATAGTAAACATAATCACATACCATTCTGAGTTGCATGTTGAATGGTATCAAAACAACACATCCATATTCAAACTGATCATAAACCATTTAAAAAAAGTATTTTGTATGGTAATTGTAATATATTTATATAAATAAATCATATCATTCAACAAAGGTGTCTAAATAATTGAAAACACCAAAATAATTTCATTTCGAATTCTAGAGAGAAATAACTATTTTCAATACAATGAGGAGTTATTTTAGAATTTTTTTGTATTTTTCATTATTTTTAATATAAATGTAACACCCCAAACTTCTACGGTACGCTTCTCTTTGAATAATACAGTAGCGTGTCTTGTACGCAACTTCGAGTCATAACACACACCACAACCAATAAAACTATCCGTTATGAATAGTAATACCCAATTTTTTAAATTTTATAAATTTTATCTTTCAAAATGGACTTCATTTTGGGATTTAGAATATCGAAATTAGCCAAGGGTGATATTTTGGTATTTTTATGAAAACATTCAATTTTGGATGAATAGTGAAAAAACACTAAGTTATAGTTTAAAACCGAATTTTTAATTAAATAATTATTTATTTTATTTAAATTTAATTAAGGTCAATATATATACATAATACCTATATATTTTCAATGTAATTCATTGGATTTAGTTCAGAACTATTTTAGATATTAAAATTTTTTATTGAACTTTTCACCGGCATTTACCCACCTCCTAGGACAATTTAGAAATTCACATAAAACATAATTTTACCTCTTCTGTGAGTGGAATTTTGAAAATCCGAGTGACACGGTTAAAATCAAGAAGTAAAATGTGGTTTAATGAGATGAAAATAATTTTTGGTGAATAGTAACTTTTTACTTTTATTTACCACAGTAAAAAGTAAATAGGGTAATTAAGGAAAAAATGATATTAATATTACCCTAACACATGTCCTAATTCTATTGGAAAAGTTTATATCGACCAAAATAGACTTTAAGAATAAAAAATTATCATTTAAGTCCACTTGGATTAGATTAGGACATTAATTATTATTTAATTCAAAGAATAGTTAAAATCAATGTTTAATTACTAAAACATTTTTTATGTAAGGTAATACATAAGAAAAATTAGATTGTAAATATTTATTAGATATCTAAAAATATTTCCTACATAATGGTATTTTATTTATAATTTTTAGACTTTAAATAATTTAATTTATTTATGTCACAATGGTGATGTGGTAATTACCTAATTAATGAAATATTAAAATAAATGATATTATAAATATCCAAGTAAATGTTATTTGAGACTTTCTATGAATTACAATAATTTTATAGGTTAACATGACATGTTAATATTTATTTAATTATGTTTGTTTGAAGTAATCATGATATTATGATTTTCAAAAAAAACAAATACAAAATAATGTCAAAATTGACATAAAATAGTTTTTAAAACAAATATTATTTTATTAATTGATATTTTATTCCTAAAAATCTATGGTTAGGCCAAATGACTTATATCGTGATAGGTGTATCATTATTGGACCACTTGGTGGGTTGGTTAGATGTATATAGTATGTTTATTAACTATATAATATAACAATAATAAGTGAAATGGTAAAAGTTAAACTATTCAACTAATAGATAAATATAAATGATAAGGTTAATATAGTGACACAAACCTGTCTAAAATCTATTGTTTGAATGGATTTCGACCCATCCCTACCTTAACCTTTAAATAATCTACTTTTGAGCCATTAGAAACCAAATATGAATTTATTATAAAATAATATTTCTAGCTTTTCCAAAGGTTCCCCTCAACCCTCTTATAAAATTTCACTCCACCACCTCACTAATTCAAACATTCAATGCATTTTGGCTCGGCCAACCCCTGCCCAAATACTATCCCAAATTCCCTCAATTCAACCTATAGGCCTTAGTTTGATCAGAAACCCAACTTAAGGAGACATTTTGATCAAATCAAAAGGAAGAACCCGAAGAAGAAGTAATGTTTTCACCACCCCCTTCAAGTTCCATTCTTATTCAACTTCTTCGTTGTTTTTTATTCACATTCTAAAATAATAACTCTAGTACCTTATATATATTTTTATGTTATTAAAAATATGGTACAACCATATTCAGTATTCTATCCATCCTTTGAATGACATATCACCATACGTGCGTACGTACGACTTACCATCTCCACGTCGTGGTGAAATTGTTATTAAAAACATTATTATTTGGATGGATATAATAATGATGTGTAATTCATGTAAGTAATAAATATAACATGATAAGTTTTCTGTATATATTATATACCATCCAATTTTATATTATTTTAATATCAAAAGAATGATATTGTCACTCGTGCGTACATATGGACTACTGTCTCCACGAAAGCGATGAGATTCATTCCCCATCGTTTCCATTCAAGAGTAATTCTCATTTGATGATTAAAAGTAATCTTTATGACCTTTATATCATTCTGGATATGAATAAGATACAACCTATCAATAATAAACATGACTTATGTAACAAAATATATAAAATAAAATGAGTAAGTTAACACCTGAAATGATGATAATACTAAGATATTATAAACAAATCAATGTTAAAAGATCATATATGATATCATATTAAAGTATATGATTCCTGTATAATTTAATATCAATAATTTGACCATTATAGAGGTGGCTAATCTACCATCAACCAAGGCCATGTACAAGGTAAGGGTTTATTTCACAATCTCTTCATTATCCGAGGTTGTTTATACGCAATTATCTACCGGGACCTCTTTATCATCCACATCCATATTTATTAAAAATGTATTTCAAAACATTCTAAATATTTTATAGAATATGGGTTATAGTCATTTATACCCTTGCTTTACTTTTTATAAGAAGTTTATATAGGAATATTTCTGTCGTTTTCCAAACAAGGTCCATTTTAACCTTTTCGACAAAATTAAGGTAAGAATGTATTTTTTATCTTAAAAGGTGGGTGCAACTATTATACTCCATTATAAAATCATAGAAGCTTACCTTACAATATTATAAGAATATTTTAAAAGTAAATGTTTTATTTTACAATTATGTGACTTTTAAATGATTTCAAAAAAGAGATATTACTCTCAAATAGTTTTGATTTCATCTATGTCAACATCCTTTGATGGATTTTAAGCTTATATGAAGTGTATTTATTATGATACGAAACTTCTATATTGTATTGACATTTTTGTGGTTTTTTTATTGTGTATGTGTTATTTTTACACCATTCATGGTTAATGGAGAAAGTATTGACATTTCATATGCTAGTTTTAATACGAATGTTTATGTTATGTTTAAACATGTTCATTAGAGGAATGCATTGGACTTAATATGTGATGGGTGGATCCCGCTATAGCTCCTCGATGCATCAGTAGGTCTCATGAGACAAACTAGTGTCTTGGAACAGGGCCTTGACAAAATATTATTTTTAGTCTTGGCACAAGGCCTTGACTATGTGGTTATGATAGTATGGCATTATGAATTCCATCATTATGAAAGTGGTTATTGATATTGCATGTGATTTTTCAACTAGTAGAATATGAATGTGAATAATTAAATGGAATTATTTCATTATATTTTTTCCATATTGTGCTGAAGTTCAAGTTTAAAAGGATTTTTTTATTTATACATTTCCTTAAATGTTTATGCTTATTTACGAAAGTTTCCACTATATTTGTATCCTTACTATGCATTTGAGGTCACCCCTTTCAATGATTTATTTTTCCCAGGATGTGAAGAAGTATTTTATAAATGATCTGTAGGGATAGTATGAGGGGATATGAGTGTGTACCATGGAGACTATGTTGTTTTAGTTTTTATTTTATGATTTAATGTAAACATTAGGAATGTATCTAGTTTTTTCAAGGATACTAAACTAATCGGTCTTTCGAGACGTGATCTTTTGTGATAATGCCAATGTTATGTATTAATGCACCAACTCTGGGTAACCGGGGTTGGGGCGTTTCAGTTGGTATCAGATAAAGTTTTGTAAAAACCTTGGATGATAGATTTAAATAAACTCCGATTAGAGCACATATCCCTAAGACAGACTTTAAGGATTAGTGTAGAATAACATCCTAGAATTTTGGTATTGTAGAGATTTTTTGAGTTTTCCGAGCAATACATCCACGTCTGGATACGAGCAGGTAGAGGCAGCTCTATCACAGATGTACCTAGAGGTAAAATCCAAAAACAATGCTTTGAGATATACTTGAACGGTAACTGGTGCACGACAACGAGCCTTGCTACACTCTTGGTTACGAAACTCCAAGGGGATATTCTTAGGATAATTCTCATTTTATTTACAAACCATTATGAAAGATTTATGAGTATAAACTTATTTAAGGAAAAACCTTTTATGATTATGGATTATATCCATAAATAGTTCAATTTATGTTAAGTGTTTTACAAGTATGGAATTATGTATTTTGATTCATAAACTGATCTAGTTTATGGCATTGTTTAGAAATGGAGCCTAGTGGAAGAAATTGAAACCATATCAATGCATGCACTCAATGTAGGGATTTCTATCCTACTAAATATTATTATAGTAGAGCTGGTGATGCAACTACTACTGATTATCTAATCACCATACTGGGACAACTCACTCATGTTATGAATAATAACCTTACCCTTATGGACCTCCCTGATCCACAGTGTGGAGGATCAATGTTATATCACCTCATGATGCAACAACCACCAACATTCAATGGGAGTACAAATCCATTGGTAGTTTGGAAATGTATATGTTCCCTAGAGAAAATATTTCAAGCCTTGGGGAGTAGTGAAAAGGAGAAAGTTATCATTGCAGTTTATCACCTCACTGGAGATGCTGATCAATGGTGGTCATTGATTAAAAACACAAAAGAAGATGATGATGTATAAAATATGGAATAAAGGGTGTTCAAAGCGATTTTCTTAGAAAAATACTTTCCTCGTGACAATCGAGCAGATATGGAAAGTCAATTTCTGAGTCTGAGAAAAAAGGAGGATGAGAATGTCGCAAAGTATGAGGCTAACTTTACAAGGATAACAAGGTATGCTGGAGGTTATATACATAACCCAAGAATTAAGATTGATGGTTTCTTTGATGGGTTAAAAACAATTCTTATTTGAGCATTAGTTTCACAATCCATCTCGTCAACCGAAGATATTGTCTCATGTGATATCAAGACAAAAAATAATTCTCTAAGTCTTGTGACATTAATGCAAAGCAAGAGAAGAAGAGATCTACTGATCACTCTGGGAATGGATGTAATGGGAATAAGGGAAATGTTGAATATCCATCCTGCATTAAATGTGGGAAGAAACACCCTAGTACTTGCATGAAGGGAATGGGAGTCTATTACAAGTGTGGTGAAAAAGGCCACCAAGCTTGTGATTGCAAGGGGAAGAAAGAAGATACCGATGTTCGATGATACAACTGCAGAGAGATGGGACATTATGCAAATGAATTTCCTAAGCGTCAGGAGAACTTACCTCAGAATAGACCAAGGGCTCAAGTCCAAGCTTATGTGTAATGGCCTGGACCTCTCCGTCCCATTCCTTTTCTGAAAAGAGGGTCTTGAGGTGTTCTGTAGGGTAAAATGGTCTTTTAAGACACTTTCTAGAATTTTGTAAGTACACGTCGTGTAGTGTGAGTACATGCCATGTACCACCTTGCTGAGTATACCCCGTGTTCAAGGCCATGTCCTTGCTATGTGAAAGAAATTAGTACACTCCATGTACCCCAAACTACACGCCGTGTACATCCTCGCCGGGTATACCCTGTGTGGAAGGCCGTGTCTTTGCCGAGTGAAGTAAATGGGTACAGTCCGTGTACCCTAAACTACACGCCATGTAGTCCCTCCCCGCATACACGTTACTAGTCAACGACCGTGTGCCATTTTGAAGCAGTTTCTTTTCCGTGTGAAATAAATGGGTACACACCGTGTGTCCAAACTACAGGTCGTGTAGTCCCTCTCGTGTATGCGTTACCCTCAAACCTGTGTTGACTAGTCAACGGCCGCAGAGCCATGTAGGAAGCCGCGTGGAGACCGTGTGAAATAACCGAGTATACACCATGTACCATAAAGTAAATGCTGTGTACTTTTTATTTTCTCACCTATAAAAGTAGGGGTCCCCTCCTCCTTTGCAACACACCCCTCTCCTCCCCTCTCCTCTGACCAGAGCACTCCCAAGAGACTCGAAGGCTTCTTTTTCTTCCATAACTTCTTCGTCTGAGATCCGATTTACGATCCGTCAATGGCCACGGGATCGTAATGATGAGGCGGAACTTCTGATCTTGGATCCATTTTCTTTACTTCGGCCTTTACATTCAAAATTCCACCCGAGGAGGTTTTTCCTATTTTTGACATAAGTGACGGACGCCGACAAACATCTTCTAAAGTTGATCCGGGGAAGGGTTGTGATCAGAAACTGTTGAGGTAGGGATCTTACCTTCATCTCTCTCTCTTTTGTGCATCATGTGGGGTGGGTATCCTCTTGTTTTCATGAGATACGTTTGAACAAATAAATAAAGATAATAACCAGTTAATGAATAAGTTTGGGGAAATTATGTTGATATTGTTGCTCTATTTTCCTTCAATGCTTATCCTTTGATTATGTTATGAATTGAAAAGTCTTGTGCCTACTTAAAATCATGGTCATTGGGGGCCTTTTCTTGCACAATTAAATGTTGCCCTATCATTCTAGACCATTTTTTTGAATGTAACATCGTTGAATGTGGAATTTTGTTAATCACGTAAGGTGGGCTAATTTAAAATCTGGAACCCTTCTGTGATCACCCAGGTTGAACAATATAGAATAATGAAAATGTGGGTTTTGGCTTGGTTACGTGGTGTATGAATGGGGGGGTGGATCTTGGGTTGTTATGAATGGGATGGGTAGAGGGGCTGTGGTAAATGATGTTAAAGGGGCGATGATGTGGCACATGCCTTGTTTTTTGGGTTGTTGTGGATTGGGTGAGCAGCGGGGCTGCGGTTGACTTGGTTGTGGGGTGGTGTGAATGTTATGTTGGTGGTTGGTAGCGGGGATGCAGGGATGGGTTTGAATGTGAATGAGCTTTGGTTTGTGAATAATAAATAAAAAGTGGAAGAGTCAATAAATGGTGGGGAATGGAAATGAAACAGGATTTAATAATCAATGGGTTGGTTGGTTGTTAAGAAGGGACTTGGTTGTGTTGCTTGTGTTTTCCTAACTTGATTTGTGGATGGTAGGGATATTTTTTATGAACGATAAATGTGGTTGGTTGTGGATAGTTTCCCAGTAGTTAGGGAACCAATCAATTAATTCTGCTGAAACGTGAAAACCTAAATGTGGTTGGGGTTGTTTGTTGTATGCATGCTTCGTAGTAGCAGTACCGAGGCACATGCACAGTTTATCTTTTTAGAATCCATAGGTTGGGTTGTGTGTTTGGTATACATATATATATCTGTATCTTTTGTGTTTTATCGCACCCAACCAATGTTGACCACTTAATGCCGAACATTCTCAATTCATGGGAGATGGTGTTTTCCCCTTAGTTATTGGCTCTTTTCTGCTCATTCTTTCCTAGGTTGTGATGGATTGAGGTGACATTTCACCTAAGACCCTTCAGGTAGGATTCAATTGTGGTGGTTCTAGCCCAAGACTATTCGGGCAGGTTTTACTATTTCCCAAGAATCTTCGGGATGAGGACCAGGTGTGTTAGGGCGGGATACATGGTGGTGAGGCCCAGGTGTGTGCGGGCGGCATACGTGGTGTTGATGTCCAGGTGTGTGCAGGCGGGATACGTGGGGGTGAGGCCCAGGTGTGTGCGGGCGGGATACATGGTGGTGAGGCCCACGTGTGTGCGAGCGGGATACGTGGTTGTGAGGCCCAGTTGTGCGCGGGCAGGAAGAGTGTGGTAGCTTCAGGACGTTCGCCGTTAAGAAGAGCAGCTAAATAGTGGGGGAAAATGGTGCGGGCTACCCAATACTCTTGTTCTTATAAACTAATACATATTATGATTGTGTTTTTGGTGAGTGTGGCTGGTGAGGTTTGGGTGGATAGAATTCCTTGCTAGGTTTCTTCTGTTGTTCTCACAGGACATTAGGATGTCCCACCACTTGTGCACTAGAGCTTTAGGTTTCCCTACTGAGTATACTTGTATTCTCATCCAACGTTTATGTTCAGGTTTTCAGGAGGACTACCAGAGCCGTGCGGGACCCTACTAGTCAGACATTTTGAGTTGTTGCTATTGTTGTACACTTGTTTCTTTTGGTATTGTGCTTTGATCTTTCTTGTACTTGCACCTTGTTATAAAAATGATAAATCATGCATGTGGGATTGGTTTGGGTTTATTTCTATACACTTGTTCTTTCCATTTTTTGAGGTCGACTTGTCTTATTTCTTGATCATAAAATATTAAAAGGTTAATGCCTCCCATATTTGTGAAAACTCATACCCTTGGGGCTAGTCGCCAACCTGGGGCCTACTGGAGGAGGGTCTCAGGTGTCATTATCTCCTTTTCACCATTGCCAGCTCAGGGGTGGAATCTTTGGTGGGAAGTGGTCATGACAGAATGGTATCAGAGGCGATGGTTGAGAGATAGGATGGAGTCTGGATTTAGGCACAGTGAGGATTGCATGGGATGGTAGGGAAACAATGTTGGTTAATCTTGGTGTGTGACATAGGCAAGGGAAGACCGGCTAGGACACGGAATTTTAGGGCCCCCCGTGATTTGATTCAAGGACTCTGAGCCTACCGAACGACAAAGTGATACCACATTGATTGCTGGGTAGAGACCCTAGGGAAGGTACATGCATCATCATGATTTTGTTTTACAGGATTTGGGAATTCTTGGAAAGAAATTAAAATAATGTGATAAAATAAAACCTTGAGAAATTTTCTTACTACTTGGGCATAGGCGATCCTTGTTTACCGTATAGCTATGGAACCTAGACGTCGTCCCCGGGTGGCTCAGACGGCTGAGGCCCAGCAGATCCAGGAGGTCGATCAGTTGAGGATTGACCAAGAGGAGGAAGATAGCCAGTGGCAGAAGACTCTCCGTTCTTTCTAGCGATAGACCCTCAAGAAGTACGAGGGTAGTAAATTGGATACAGAGATGGATGGGTGGCTTGAGGAGCTAGGGATCACTTTTTCCTTGATCTATGCTCTGATGGAGTACTAGGTTCCCCGACCAGTCAGTCAGCTGAGAGGCGCGGCGCTACAGTGGTGGACGCTCTACCTCAGAGAGAGGATAGTGGCAGAGGCTCCATGGGCTGACTTTGAGAAGGAATTACGAGAGGAATTCCTTTCTTCCATGATCATGGTGAAAACGCAGCATGAGTTACTCCCCCTTCAGTAGGGGAGTATGTCAGTATGAGAGTTGGGGATCATGTTCAAGGATCTCCTACGCTTTTGTCCTGATATATTTCCGGATGAGGAGTCTCGGGAGAGACGTTTGGAGGAGGTGATTCGCCCTTCGCTTCAGTATGTTGTCACCCCCTTAACCCTTCTGACGTACTTGGTAGTATAGAAGAAGGCAGAGGTTGTATAAAGGATGCACTCGCTGGGAGGTGCACCATGAGAGGGGATCCTGCCGGGCTCGTCGAAGGGGAAGGCAGTCAGCAGCAGGTCTCCTGCGATGAGACCTTCCAGGTTCATGCAAGTGGGGAGCATGCCCCAGTAGTTCCAGTTCAGATCTTAGGGTCCTCGTCCATTTTTCACGAGCCCAGAAATGATGTTTTTTTCTTTTGGTGGTTTCGGGAACGTTCAGATTCGATGCCCGACCCGAGCATAGTAAGGTGGAGGGGGGCATGTTCAGCGCCCACCTCAGCAGCACCAGTTGCCGGTGAGGCCCTCCCAGCAGCAGCAGGACCATGCACCTCTGAGGGAGGACTTTTCAAGAGGAGGCCGACCACAGGGTGCTCCTCAGGGACCTCGACCAGGGCATGGTCGGGGAGGTGGACGACATCAGAGAGGAAGTGGAGTTGGGCATGGACAGTTGCATGCCGCAAAGTTGATAGCTCCAGCAGGACCAGAGGTGGTGCGAGGTACAATTTGTTTGTTCAGCACTCTTGTTTCTTCTTTGTTCGATTCGGGAGCTTCACCCTCCTTTGTTGCACCTGGTCTAGCCCATGCTTTGGGACTAGAAGTAGAGGTAATTTCCGTACCACTAGTTCTGAGTACACTAGTTGGAGGATAGACCATCATATCTTGTGTTTTCCAGAGATGTGGGTTGATGTTGGGACCACATCAATCTAGTGGAGACCTTCTTCTGTTACAGATGCAGCCATACGATGTAATCCTAGGCATCGAATGGTTGTTTTCTGTTAGTTCCATTATCGACTGCTTCCGGAGAAGAGTCGTGTTCTCCGATGTGGATAGGCACCAGGTATCTTTTGTTGGCGATAGGAGAGCTCAGGTACGAAGCATGCATGTAGAGCCTATCCTTTCCTTGTTAGGCGGGTTTTCGGTGGTTCCAGCTGATACAAAGATGATGGATGTCCCGAAGGTTATTGGGGAGTTCCTCGATGTTTTTACCAATGAGGTTGTGACTCTACCCCCCTGACATAATGTTGAGTTCGGGTTAGACTTACAGCCTGGTGCCCGTCCGATTTCGATGGCCCCTTATCGGATGGCAACTTCGGAGTTGCGGGAGTTGCAGATTTAGATTGACGATCTAATGGATAAGGGTTTTGTTCAACCCAGCGTGTCGCCATGGGGTGCTCAAGTTTTGTTCGTGAAGATGAAAGATGGTGGTCTCAGGTTATGCATAGACTACCGAAGGTTGAACCAGGTAATGGTCAAGAACCGTTACCCCCTTCCAAGGATAGATGATCTCTTCGACCAGCTGAGGGGAGAAGGTTGGTTTTCTAAGATTGATCTATGATCGGGATATCATCAGATGAGGGTAAAGGATAGTGACATCTCGAAGACGGCTTTCAGGTACAGGTATGGGCACTTCGAGTTTGTAGTGATGTTGTTTGGAGTTATGAATGCACCGGCTATGTTCATGGGACTTATGAACATTGTCTTCCGAGTGTTTCTGGACCAGTCCGTCATTGTGTTTATCGATGATATCTCGATCTACTGATGATCAAAGGAGGATCACGTTGAGCATATTTGTCCAGTCTTGGAAGTCCTTCGACACCACCAGATTTATGGGAAATTGTCGATGTGTAAGTTCTTGATGTATGAAGTACACTTCCTTGGGCACGTGGTGTCTCAGCATGGAGTGTTAGTGGACCCGTCGAAGGTAGAGGCCGTTGTTTCTTGGGAAGCACCCATGAGAGTTGAAGGAGTTCGTAGTTTCCTGGGGTTAGCAGGTTACTATCGGAGGTTCGTTTTAGACTTCTCTCGAGTTGCATCTCCATTGATAGCTTTGACTATAAAGAACCAGGTCTTCCTATTGAGCGAGAAGTGCCAGGAGGATTTCGACTACCTAAAGGAGAAGTTGGTCAGTGCTCCTGTACTCAGGTTGCCAGAGGAAGGGTTGTTGTATGAGGTGTTTTGTGATGCTTCTATCCTTAGTCTGGGGTGCGTGCTGATGTAGAAGAAGGGAGTGATTTGTTATGGGTCTAGGCAGTTACACCCTCGCGAGCGTAGCTATGCCACCCATGACCTAGATCTTGCAGCAGTAGTGTTCGCACTGAAGTTTTGGCGACATTAACTCTTTGGGGAGCGCTTTGTGGACTTATCAGATCACAAGAACCTGCGTTATATCTTCTCCCAGTCTGACCTGAACATACGGAAGTGGAGATGGGTTGAGTTTCTCAAAGACTATGACTTCGAGATCACTTACACTTAATGTAATGGAAACATTGTGGATGATGCCCTGAGTAGGAAGTCGCATAAGGAAGTGGTTCATGAATCTGCTGATGCTTGGAAAGCGATGGGAGAGTTGGCCACCTTGAACTTGGATGCAAGGGTAGAAGGTGTTAGAGGCTGTTTGTTTCAGATGACGGTGCAGTCCTCCTTGTTTCAGTAGGTAGAAGAGTCTCAGTGGGGGGAATCCAAGGTGGAAGTAATGTGGGATCGTGTCGATCAGGGAAACGCTCCAGAGGGATGGTCAGAGGACAGCTGACATCAGATGCTTTTCCATGGAAGGTTGTTTGTTCCAGAGGCGATGCGTGAGGGAGTTCTCTGTGAGTTCCATAGCTCAGCCTTGGCGGTACATCCAGGATTTCAAAAATGTATCGTGGCCTAAAGGAACAGTTTTGTTGGCTCGGGTTGAAATAGGCAGTGGCAGTGTTTGTGGCTAAATGGCTACTGTGTCAGTAAGTGAAGGCTAAACACCATGTTCCCAGTGGTTTGTTTCATCCTTTTGATGTCACCGAGTGGAAGTGGGATGACATCTCAATGGAATTCGTCACAGGACTACCTAGATCATAGGGTGGTTATGACGCTATCTGGGTAGTGGTGGATCAACTGACAAAATCAGCTCACTTCTTAGCAATTGAGGAGTCGGGCCCGGTGAGTTTCTTAGCACAGAGGTACGTAGATGCGGTGGTGCATTTTCATGGAGTTCGGAAGACAATCATCTCATACCAGGATACATGGTATACCTCACGAGTCTGGAGGGGGTTACAGCATGATTTTGGCACCCAGCTATGCCTTAGCACTGCTTTCCACCCCCAGAGCGATGGGCAGGTAGAGCGGACTATCCAAACGTTGGAGGACATGTTGCGAGCATGCGTTCTAGATTTCAGAGGGTCATGGGTACGAAACTTTCCTTTAGTGGATTTTTCCTACCACAAAATCTTCCACTGTACTATTGGAATAGCACCATTTGAGGCCTTGTATGGAAGACCATGTCATTCACCCATTTGATGGGAAGAGGTTGGTGAGACAGGTGCTCTTGGGCCAAAGGTAGTGCAGAGCACCACAAAGAAATTCCAACTCGTATGTGAGAGGATGAAAGTGGCTCAAGACGGAATGAAGTCTTATGCTGATCATCGGAGGAGGCCCTTGGAGGTTGAGGTGGGAGATCATGTGTTCTTGACAGTTTTAACTCGACGGGGGCAGTGGAGGTTCGGGAAGCGGATTAAGTTCTCCCCTAGGTTCATCGGACCTTTTGAGGTGCTGAGGAGAGTCGGTGAGGTGGCATATTAGCTAGCCATGCCACCTCAGTTGGAGAAGGTTCATGACGTCTTCCACATCTCCCAGATTTGTCGGTACTTACACGACGACTCTCATGTTATCGACTGGGGAGAGTTAGATATGGGAGACGATGGGACCTTTGAGGAACAACTAGTCAGAATCGAAGATCATAAATAGAAGGTTCTCCGTGGACGAACCATTCCATTGGTTCACATGTTGTGGAGGCATGGAGGCCTCAAGGAGAGCACTTGGGGGTGGGAGACCTAGATTCATGCTCAGTACCCGGAGTTGTTTTGACTTGTGTTTGATTTGTTTCTCTAATATTTGTTTTGATGTTATACTTTGTAACTTTGATGTATGGAATTCTTGGCTTGTTGGTTATGATACTATCTTTTCCTTGTTGTTTGGGAGTGTGTAACATGTCCAGACATGCGGGGAAGGGAAACACCTGATCCTTAATCGAGACGCATTAATGCTAAGGCGATTGAATCCATGAAGGCGAGTCAGTTCTGCCTAATGCGGATAATATCTCAACATTGGAAAAGGAATTTTCCCCAAACCATGTGTTCGGGCAGTGTGTGGGTTGTGCGGTGTTGGGGGCTGTGTGAGTTGAAAAAACCTAATGTATGGAAGTGGGAAGACCTGATTCTTAATCGAGATCCATTAATGAGGATGCGATTAAACCCGTGCAGGCGAGTCAGTGACGCATAAAGAGGATAATATCTCGGCATATGAGAAGGAATTGCTAACACCTATAATTAGGGTTGGTGGTTGGGTTCCTGTTATTACAAGAGCCCTAAGAGGTATCTTGTTGGGTTCCTCTGGGTTGGTTCTGAATTCTCGGGGACGAGAATGTTTTAAGAGGTATCTGATGTAATGGCCCAGACCTCTCCAGCCAATTCCATTGCCGAAAAGAGGGTCTTGAAGTGTTCTGGAGGGTAAAATGGACTATTCCCACACTTTCAAGAATTTTGTAAGTACACGCCGTGTAGTGTGATTACACGCCGTGTACCACCTTACCGAGTATACCTCATGTTCAAGGCCATGTCCATGCCGTTAGAAAGAAATGAGTACACGTCTTGTACCCCAAACTACACACTGTGTAACCCCTCGCTAGGTATACCCCGTGTGGAAGGCCGTGTCTATGCCATGTGAAGTAAATGGGGGCATGCCAGGTACCCTAAACTACATGACGTGTAGTCCCTCCCCGCGTACGCGTTACCAGTCAACGACCATGTGCCGTGTTGAAGTCATGTCTATTCCATGTGAAATAAATGGGTACATGTCGTGTGACAAAACTACACGCCGTGTAGTCCTTCCCCGCGTATGCATTAACCTCAAACCGTGTGTTGACCAGTCAATGGTCGCGGAGCCGTGTTAAAAGCCGCGTGGAGACCATGAGAAATAACCGAGTACACACCGTGTACCATAAAGTACACATCATGTACTTTTTCATTTCTTTCCTATAAAAGGAGGGGTCACCTCTTCCTTTTCAACACACCCCTCTCCCCCCCTCTCCTCTGAGCCGAGATCTCCCAAGAGACTTGAAGACTCCTTTTTCTTCCATAACTTCTTCGTCTGAGCTCCGATTTACCATCCGTCAGCGGCCACAAGATCGTAACGACGAGGCGGAACTTCTGAGCTTGGATCCATTTTCTTTCCTTTGGTCTTTCCTTTCTAACATCCACCCGAGAAGGTTTTTCTGTGTTTCAACAGAAGTGAAGGACATCGACGAACGTCTTCTAAAGTTGATCCAGGGAAGTGTTGTGATCAGAACCTGTTGAGGTAGGGATCTTACCTTCGTCTCTCTCTCTTTTTTTCACATGCAGTGTGGTTAGCCTCTTGTTTTCATGAGATACGGTTGAACAAATAAATAATGATAATAACCGATTAAAGAATGGGTTTGGGGAACTTTTGTTGATATTGTTTCTTTATTTTCCATCAATGCTTATCCTTTGGTTATGTTATGAATTGAAAAGGCTTGTGCCTACTAAAAATCACGGTCGTTGGGGGCCTTTTCTTGCGCAATTAAATGTTTCCTTATCTTTTTAGACCGTTTTTGTGAATGGAACATCGTTGAATGTGGAATTTGGTTAGTCAAATAAAGTGGGCTGATTTAAAATCTAGAACCCTTGTGTGATCACCCCTGTTGAAAAATATAGAATAATGAACAAGTGGGTTTTGGCTTGGTTACGTGGTGTATGAAAGGGGGGTGAATCTTGGGTTGTTACGAATGGGATGGGCAGCAGGGCTGTGGTAAATGATGTTAAAGGGGCGTTGATGTGGCATGAACCTTGTTTTGTGGGTTGTTGTGGATCGGGTGAGTAGCAGGGCTACAGTTGGCTTGGTATTGGGGTTGTGTGAATGCTATGTTAGTGGTTGGCAGTAGGGCTGCAGGGATGGGTTTGAATTTGAATGAGCTTTGGGTTGTGAATAGTAAATAAAAATTGGAAGAGTTATCAAATGGTGGGAAAGAGAGATGAAACAGAATTTAATAATCAATGGGTTGGTTGGTTGTTAAGAAGGGAATTGGTTGTGTTGCTTGTGTTTTCCTAACTTGATTTGTGGATGACAAGGATATGTTTTACGAACGATCGATGTGGTTGGTTGTGGATAGTTTCCCAGTAGATAAAGAACCAATAAACTAATTCTGCTGAAACATGAAAAACTAAATGGGGTTGGGGTTGTTTGTTGTATGCATGATTCGTAGTAGTAGTTCCGAGGCACATGCTCCGTTACACTGTTTAGAAGCCATAGGTTGGGCTGTTTGTTTTGTATGCATATATATATCATTATCTGTTGTGTTTTATCGTACCCCACCCATGTTGAGCACTTAGTGACGAACACTCCCATTTCATGGGAGAGGGTGTTTTCCCCTTAGTTACTAGCTCTTTACTACTTCTTCTTCCCTAGGCTGTGATTCTTTGAGGTGACCTTACACATAAAACCTTTAGGTAGGTTTCAATTAGGGTGGTTCTAGACCAAGACTCTTCGGGCATGTTATAATGTTTCCCAATAATCTTCGGGATGAGGCCCAGGTGTGTGCGGGTAGGATACGTGGTGGTGAGGCCCAGGTGTGTGCGGGAGGGATAAGTGGTGGTGAGGCCCAGGTGTGTGCGGGTGAGATAAGTGGTGGTGAGGCCCAGGTGTGTGCTGGCGGGATACATAGGGGTGAGGCCCAGGTGTGTGCCGGCCGGATACGTGGTTGTGAGGCCCAGGTGTGAGCAGGCGGGAAGAGTTTGGTAGCTTCAGGACATTCACTGTTAGGAAGAGCAGCTAACTAGTGATGGAAAATGGTGTTGGTTACCCAATACTCTTGTTCTTATATACTACTACCTGTTGTGATTGTGTTTTTGGTGAGTGTGGCTGGGGAGGTTGGGTGGATAGAATTCCTTGCTAGGTTTCTTCTGTTTTTCTCACGGGACATTAGGATGTCTCCCCACATGTGCAGGAGAGTTTTAGGTTTCCCTACTGAGTATACTTGTATTCTCACCCTACGTTTACTTTCAGGTTTCCAGGAGGACTACCAGGGCCATCTGGGACCCTACTAGTTGGACAGTTGGAGTTGTTGCTATTGTTGTACAGTTGTTTCTTTTGGTATTGTACATTGATCTTTCTTGTACTTGCACCTTGTTATAAAATTGTTTTAACATGCATGTGGGCTTGGTTTGGGTTTATTTGTATACACTTGTCTTTCCTTTTTGGTGGTCGACTTGTCCTATTTCCCGATCTTACAATAATAATAGGGTAATGCATCCCATATTTGTGAACACTCATACCCTTGGTGCTAGTCGCCAACTCGGGGCCTACTGGAGGTGGGACTCGGGGGTCATTATCTCCCTTTCACCATTGCCAGCTCATGAGGGGAATCTTCGGTGGGAGGGGGTCATGACATTATGCTATCACTACTGCTGAGGTAGAAGCTCCGAAAGACGTGGTGGCAGTTAATTTAATGGTTTCCTCAAGTTCATAAAATGCATTATTTGATTCTAGATCATCACATTGTTTCATATCATCATAGTTTCCTATGAAAATTAGATATTTTCAATTTTATTGAACAAGGGAGTTTTCAGTTAAAACTCTTAAGGGAAGTATCATTGCAATAATTTTTAGTGAATCAGTCCCCAATAGAGCACATAAATGTTCTTTATCCGCTAATCTCATCATCATACCTATGATTGAATTTGATATAATCCTCTATTTGTATTGGATTTCAGACCATGATGAAAAAATTTATTGTAAGAAGAAGGAGGTTATTATTTTTGATGATGATGATAAGGAACACCTTATATTTAGAGAGGAATCGTCACCACCTAATTCTTACCTAGATCCACCCCTAGTAGCTCATCTAAAATAAATTATTGGGGAGGAAGAGAATGGAATGACTGTGGGTAAGGAAGTAATGTTCAAATAGGGGATGTACCTATTGTGAAAGAATATATAGATGTGTTTCCAGAAGATTTACATGGACATCATCTAGAATGAGAAATTGAGTTTTCCATTGATTTAATTCCTGGTTCAAGGACTATATCGAAAACCCCTTAGAGAATGGCCACTGTGGAATTAGTTGAACTAAAGAAACAACTAGATGAATTGAGTAATAATGGATTTATTCAACCTAGTGTTTCTCCATGGGGATCCCCAGTCCTTTTTTAAGAAGAAAGATGGATCTATGAGGTTATGTATCGACTACAGGGAGATCAATGCTATAAAAATAAAGATCAAGTATCCCCTACCTCGCATTGATGATTTATTTGACTAACTACATGGAGCTCAATTCTTTTCAAAGATTTAACTTCGATCTAGATGTCATCAGTTATGTGTGAAGAAGGAAGACATTCAAAATACATCATTTCGAACCAGGTATGGGAATTACAAGTTTACAGTAATTCCATTGGGATTGACTAATGCACCCGATGTATTCATGGATCTAATGAATAGAGTTTTCAAGGAATATCTTAATGAATTTGTGGTGGTATTTATTGATGATATCTTGGTACACTCCAAAAGATACGAAGATCATGAATATCACTTGAGCATTATCCTAAAGACTCTGAGAAGACATGAATTATATGGGAAGTTTAGCAAGTGTGAATTTTTGCTTTATGATATTTCTTTCCTTGTCCATATTGTCCTTAAAGATGGAATATCTATTGATCCTTCTAAGACCAAGGCATTCCAAGAATGTCCTGCACTGATTAATATAACTGAGGTACATAGTTTTATTGGTTTAGTAGGTTATTATCGATGTTTCGTCTATAAATTTTCCCGGTTGGATAACCCATTAAAAAAGCTCACACGTAAAGGGGTTAATGTTGTATGGAAAATAGAGTGTGAAGAATGTATCGAAGAACTGAAGAAAACATTATTCAATGCTCCTATATTGACTCTACCATAAGGTAATGATGGGTTCGTTATTTATAGTGACTCATCGATGAAAGGACTTGGTTGTGTCCTTATGCAGAATGATAGGGTTATTTGCTATGCATCACGATAGTTGATAATTCTTGAGAAAAACTATCATACTCATTATCTTGAGTTAGTAGGTGTGATTATTTCTTTGAAGATATGGAGACACTACCTCTATGGTGAAAATTTTGAGATTTATTCTGATAAAAAATGTTTGAAGTATATTTTCTCACAAAAAGAACTCAACATGAGGAAAAGGAGATGGTTTGAATTACTCAAGGATTTTGATTGCACGATACACTACCATCCGGGGATGGAAAAAAAGGTGGAAGATACTTTGAGAGCATAAAATATAATGGAGTTTTGAACAATATGATAATTGAAAGGGATCCAATTTTCATGGATCTAGTAAAGTTGGACATGGGAATAACAATGGAAGGTGAAACATCAATGCTTTTTGAAATGGTTTCCAAATAATCTTTACTAAAAAAGATAAATATTTCTCAGACCAGTGATGAAAAATTTCAAAAGAAGATTAAATCTGTGAATGATGGGAGATTAAGAGACTTTATGTATGAAGAAGAAATTTTGAAACATGGGAAGAGACTTTGTGTTCCTGATATACCTGATCTAAAAAGAGAATTGTTAGATTATGTTCATAGTTCCAATTTCTTTATACAACCTAGGAGCACCAAAATGTATAGAGATCTGAATGAACATTTTTTTTGGGACATCATGAAGAGGGAGATTGATGATTTTTTGTCAAGATGTATGGTTTGTCAATAAGTGAAAGCCAGAAGGCAACAGCCTAGAGGAGTCATGAAACCTCTTCCCATACCTTAGTGGAAATGGGAAAATATCACTATGGACTTTGTCATGGGACGACCAAAGACTCCTAGATGGAACGATGAAATATGGTTCATTGTTGATCGTCTTACCAAGTCAGAACATTTTCTTGCTATAAGGGAAGATTTACCACTTGAACATCTAGAAAGGCTATATATTAATGAAGTTTTGAGTCTTCATGGAGTACCCCAATCGATTGTTTCTGATTGTAATCCCCATTTTACTTCAAGATTGTGGAAGATTCTTCAGAAGGCCTTGGATACTGAACTTCGTTTGGACACTACCTACCACCCTAAAACAGATGTACAATCAGAATGGACTATTCAAACCTTAGAAGACATGTTGAGATCATGCTCACTTGAATTTCAGGGTATGTGGGATCAATATTTACCTGTGGTGGAATTTTTCTATAATAATAGCTTTAATTAAAGTATTCAGATGGCACCATATTAAGAGTTATATGGAAAGGGATGTCGCACACCAACCTGTTGGGATGACATTTGTGAAAGGAAAGTTGTAGGCCTAGAACTGGTGGAGGAAATAATGGAAAAGGTAAATTCAATCCAAAACCACGTCAAAGCAGCTCAAAGTAGGCAGAAGAGCTAGATCGATAACCGAAGGAAGTATTTGGAATTTCATGTAGGAGATCATGTTTTCATGAAGGTATATCCATGGAAGGGAGTTATACATTTTGGTAAGAAGGGTAAATTGATTCCCAGGTACATCAGACCCTTCAAAATTATAGAACGAATTGGGGTTGTAGCTTATCGTTTGGAAATGCCGCCAAATATCTCCAAAGTTCACAATGTGTTCCATGTATCACTATTGAGAAAATACATGCCTGAACCAACGCATGTACTCACCTATGAGAAATTATAACTGGAACCTGATCTGTCTTATTGCGAAGAGCCCATCAGGATTCTTGATACCAAAGAACAAGTGCTGAGAAACCGGACGACTCATCTGGTTAAAGTTATATGGATAAACCGTAAGATGCAAGATGCAATGGGGGAACCCGAGGAACTTATGATAAAGAACCACCCGAGTATTTTCATGCGGTAGTATTCTAGAAATATCAAAGACGAAATTATTTGAAGGAGGGGAGAATGTAACACCCCAAACTTCCACGGTACGCTTCTCTTTCAATAATACAATAGCGTGTGTTGTACGCAACTTCGAGCCCTAACACACACCATAACTAATAAAACTATCCATTAGGAATAGAAATACCCACTTTTTGAAATTTTATAAATTTTATCTTTCAAAATGGACTTCATTTTTGGATTCAGAATATCAAAACTAGCCTAGGGTGAAATTTTGGTATTTTTCTGAAATCATTCAATTTTTTATGAATATTGAGAAAACACCGAGTTATAGTTTAAAACTGAATTTTTATTTAAATAATTATTTTTTTTATTTAAATTTAATTAAGGTCAAAATAGTTACATATTAAATATATAAATTCAATGTAATTCATTGGAGTTAGTTCAGAATAATTTTAAATATATAAAAATTTTATTGACCTTTTCACCGTCTTTTACCCACCTTCTAGGAGAATTTATAAATTCACATAAAACTTAATACTACATCTTTTTTGAGTGGAATTTCAGAACATTGAGAAACATGGTTAATATCAAAGAGTAAAATGTGGTTCAATGAGATGAAAATAATTTTTGGTCAATAGTAACTTTTTACTTTTATTTACCACGGTTAAAAGTAAATAGGGTAATTAAGGTAAAAATGATATTAATATTACCCTAAAACATGGAATAATTCTATTGGACAAGTGTAACTCGACCAGAAAAAACCATAGGAATATAATATTATCATTTAGGTCCACATGGATTTGATTATGACATTAATTATTATTTAATTCAAAGAAGAGTTAAAACAGTTAAAATCAATGTTTAATTACTAAAACATTTTTAATATAGGGATATACAAAATATAAATTCTATTGTAAATATTCATTAGAAAGATAAAAATATTTCCTACATAATTGAATTTAATTTATAATTTTTATACCTTATATAATTTAATTTAATTATGACACAATGGTGATGTCGTAATTACCTAATTAATGAAATATTAAAATAATTGATATTATAAATATCCAAATAAATGTAATTTGAGAATTTTTATGAATTTAAAGTATTCAATAGGTTAATATGACATGTTAGTATTGATTTAATTATGTGTTTTAGAAGTAATCATGCTTTTATGATTTTCAAAAAAAATAAAATACCAAATAGTGTCAAAACTGACATAAAATAGTCTTTAAAACAAATATTATATTATTAATTGATATTCTATTCCTAAAAATCTAAGGATCGGCAAATGGACTTATATAATTATAGGTGTATCATTAATGGACCATTTGGGGGTCTCTTGGATGTATATAGTGTGTTTATTTACTATATAAAATAAAAATAAAAAGTTAAATGGTAAATGTCAAACTATTTAACTAATAGTTAAATATAAATGAAAAGGTTAATATAGTGACCCAAACCTATCTAACATCTATTATTTGAAAGGATCTAGACCCAAACCTACCATAACCTTTAAATAATCCACTTTTGAGCCATTATAAACCGAATATGAATTTATTATAAAATAATATTTCTTGCTTTTCCAAAGGTTCCCCTCAGCCCTCTTATAAAAGGGCACTCCCCCTTCTTACTAATTTATACATTCAAAGACTTTTGGATCTGCCTACCCCTGCAAAAATACTATCTACACTTCCCTAAAATCAACCTAGAGGCCTTAGTTTGAACATAAAGCCAACTTAAGGAGCACTTTTGATCAAATCAAAATAAAAATCCCGAAGAAGAGGTAATGTTGTCACCACCCTCTTTCAAGTTCATTTCTTCTTCAAATATTCTGTCATTGTTATTCACATTCTAAAACAATAACTCCGGTATGTTATAAATACATTGATGTTATTATATATATGGTACATCAATATTTATTATTCTATCCATCCTTTGAATGACATGTCACTATACGTGCGTGCGTACGGATTACCGTCTCCACGTCGTGCTGTAATTGTTATTCAAAACATTACTATTTGGGTGGGTATAATAATGATGTGTAATTCATGTAAATAATAAATATAACATGATAATTATTCTTTATATATTATATACCATCCAATTATATATTATTTTAATATCGAAAGAATGATGTTGTCGCTCGTGCGTACGTACGGACTACCGTCTCCCCCAACGCGATGAGATTCATTCCCCATCGTATCCATTCGAGAATAATTCTCATTTGATGATTAAAATTAATTTTTAAGAACTTTATATCATTCTAGATATGAATAAGATACAACCTATCCATAGAAAACACAGCTTATTTAACCAAACATATAAAAGAAAACGAGTAAGTTAACACCCAAAACGATGATAATACTAAGATATTATTAACAAATAAATGTTAAAAGATCATATATGATATCATATAAATGTATATGATTCTGGTATAATTTAATAACAATCATTTCACCATTATACAGGAGGTTAAACTACCCTCAACCAAGGACAAGTACAAGGTAAGGTTTTATTTCACAATCTCTTCATTATCTGAGGTTATTTATACGTAATTATCTAATGGGTCATCTTTATCATCCACATCCATGTTTCATAAAAATGTATTTCAAAACATTCTTTCTATTTTACAGAATATGGGTTAAAGTCATTTATACCCTTGTTTTACTTTTTATAAGATGTTTATAAAGGAATATTTCTGTCATTTTCCAAACAAGGTCCTTTTTAACCTTTTCGACAGAATTAAGTTAAGAATGTCTTTTTAACTTATACGTCGGCTGCGGCTATTTTATGCCGTTATAAAATTGTTGAAGCATCCCTTACAAGATTTAAAGAATATTTTAAAAGTAAAAGATTCTCTTACAAGATTATATAAAGTTTATTTATTATGATACAAAAAATCCATATTGTATTGAAGGTTTTGTGATATGTTTGACTGTGGATGAGTTATATTTATACCATTCGTGGTTTATGGAGAATGTATTGACATTTCGTATGCTAGTTTTAATACGAATGTTTATGTTATGTTTAAACCTGTTCATCTGAGTAATGCATTGGACTTAATATGTGATGGGTGGAGCCTGCTATAGCTCCTCGATGCATCGGTAGGTCTCATGGGACAAACTAGTGTCTTGGAACAAGGACTTGACAAAATATTATTTGTAGTCTTGGAACAAGTCCATGACTATGTGGTTATGATATTCTGGAATTATGCATTTCATCATTATGAAAGTGGGTATTGATATTGCATGTGATTATTCGACTAGTAGAATATCTATGTGAATAAGTAAATTGCATTATTTAATTTTATTTTTTCCATATTATTATGATGTTCATGTTTAAAAGGCTTTTGTTTTAGTTATACATTTCCTTAAATGTTTGTGCTTATTTATGAAAGTTTCTGCTATATTGTTATCCTTACTGGGCATTTGATCTCACCCCTTTCAATGTTTTATTTTTCCCAGGATGTGAAAAAGTATTTTATGAATTATCTGCAGGGACAGTATGATGAGATATGAGTGCGTTCCATGGAGACTATGTTGTTGTATTTTTCATTTTATGATGTAATTTAAACATTATGAATGTATCTAGTGTTTCCAAGGCTACTAAACTAATTGGTCTTTCAAGACTTGATCTGTTGTGATCATGCCAGTATTATGTAATAATGCACCAACTTTGGGTAACTAGGGTCAGGGCGTTACAATAAAACCAAAAATGAAAAAATATAGTTTTTCATTAAAAAATTACTAATTTGCTAAAAATGATGGTGATCTAAAAAATTATTGATGGTACTTCAAAATGGTTAAGAAATCGGGATGTTCTTTTTAATTAGGTTTTCTTTTCGGGAAGAATTGATAAGGAAACCTTGTCAAACATGCATTTACTCATAGAATAAATATTAACTAAATTTGATACATGACTTTAGAACACTTAAAAAATAATATATAATAATTATTTAAAAATAATGAATGATTACTTTTGTTTAAAGAGGGATAATGAATAACCCGAATGAAAATGGTGGTTCGGGAAGCAACCCTTACCTTATGTCCAAAAGTCTTCTTCCCTTGACAATAACATCCTGGATAATGAAATTATATACATTAATAATTTATTTAATAAATTTTTATATATGTATTTAATTTTTTATAATTTTATTATGTTCATTTGTTGTCTTTTGGATAAGATACAAGATTTAATTTTATCGTTCGTGAGCATTCATTTTCTTGGTTTCCATGATCAGTGTACTTTTATATGAGTATGGTAGTTCTTGTAAAATGGGAATAGATATCTATAATTTATATTATGTTCTATTGAATAAAATCTTATTAATTAGATGGTTATATGATTCAATTGGTTGTTTTTTCTGATAATGAATCATTTGATAATATTATAGTGATAACCATTTGGACTATTTTGGCGGTTTTTTTATCATCAAAAACTAGTTTTGTTTTACTAAATAACATCATATATATATTTATATATTGTTTCCAGAAAAATAAATATGAATTAATACATATATTAAAATCTTTTAAATCATAAAAATGGTTTTAGGACCATCCTTGAAGGATTTAATGGAAAATGAAAAGTCATCATCCATGATGTAGATAAATTGACACATCAAGGGTGATGTTTTCATTTATAGAACAATAGGAGAGGGAAGAGAATATATGTTGAATTTTTCCATTAACCTAAAAAATTTATTTATATAGATTATACTTGATATATCATTTTACTTTGTGATATTTAGGTCTGGATAAAAAAATAAAGGATCTTCAAAGGAAATTAAAAGAAAAGAAATCGGTTTTTACCTCTTGAATTCTCTTCATTAATAACCACCTTAAGGGGGTTAGTTTATTTGTTTTTTTGTTACCAAAGGCTAATTTACTTGAGGGAGAGTATTGGGAAGATGATTTGTTAGAACTAATATAAGGAAAAAATCTTGGAAGGTGTAAGGAGAAGGGTTGGTGAGATCTAGTATTTATAATGGAGTAGAGGGGTGTTTTCCCATTATTTTTTTCATTAGATAATAATTTTTCCTCAAGATAATGAATAGTTTTAAAATTATTTCCGATATATATGAATAATGAATGGGATTTATATATTATGGTTATTAGATCATCCATGACTCAAGTAATAGTTCATTTAACTAATAATGTATTTATACCATAAATTACATTATTTAACTATTAACTAATAAATCATGTATTTTACAAAAAATAAGAAAAATTTACCTTAAACATTTTTTGATGTGTATAAACAAAAGATGAAATCAATTTTATGAAAATAATTTTATATATATTATAAATTTAATTTTTACCTAAAATAATAAATTTCTCAGCAAATACAAATTATAAAATAATAACTGATTTCCTTAAAACATTGAAAAATTAACTAAGGTCCCCTAAAATTAATAGAAAATAATAAGACAAATAAAATATTAATTTATGAATAAATTTAATGAAGATAAAATTTATTTTAAATAATTTTATTAATTATAAAAGTGTAATTAAATATATATGACATTTATAATACCAACACATAAACTAAAAGTTTTAAAAGCTTTACTTATACAATGATATAATTACATCATACATTCATTTATTTGATTACCAAATGTTCTTTATACCTTTATGGGTGAGGTTACTATTTTTTTGGCTGTTTTACTATTCATAAGGGTTATATTACTATTCATACGTTCAAGTTACTATTTTATCATTATAGGTTCCTTAACTTCTATAATACCCCTTATTTCATTCATTATTCATTAATAATGTATTTATTGTATTATCTATGTGATTTATGTGATTAATAATATATGAAATAATTATAAGAAGAGAAATTTCATTGATAAAATTCTAGGTCGTTATATTCTCCCCTCTTACAGAATCTTCATCCTCGAATTTTCCAGATTTTCACCTCATAAAAAGATTTGGGTAGTTCTTCATCATATGTTCATCAGGCGCCCACGACGCCTCTTCAATTTTATTATTTTTACAAAGTACCTTTACCAGCCAAGTCATTAAATTTGTTAACTCCTATTCTTTATTCTATGTAATCTAGATAGGCTCTTCAATGTAAGATTAATCAAGGTCCAAATCTATTTCTTTATAAGTGAGGGTATGTGTGTTTCTCTGGCTTGTACTTCCATTACCAAGAGATTTGGAACACACTTTGTACTTTAAAAAGTGTAGGTGTAACTTCCTAATGATATTCCATAGCTCCAACTCTCTCCATGATTTCAAAATATTGAGTGTTCTTAGGGCTTAGTTTCCCATTCCTTCTATATCTCAAAACACTCTTACATTGAGATATTTTCAAGGAAACATGATCTCCCATATCAAATTCCAAATCCATCCTTAGATTATAAACATAGATATTTAATATACTTTTAGTTTATTTGATATGGGTTTGAATAGTCATTAACATTTCCATTTTTTCCTTTTCATGCTCTCTCCCGCAACATTCCTTTCAAGAACATAATTCCAACAAGTTGTTGTATGACATCCCTTTCAAAAAATACTTCATATGACAGCATTGGAATACCTTAATGGAAACTATTATAGTAGGAGAACTTTAAAGAAGGATAATATTGATCAAACATACCCTGAAAGTGGAGTGATCGTGATGTTATCATGTCTTCTGATGTCTATATGGTCCTTTTTGACATCCCATTAGTTTGAGGGTGATAAGATGTAATCAAATGAAGCTCAATATTAAAATCCTTCTGAAGACGTTTCGATAATTTTGATGTAAATCATGGATCATGGTTAGAAAAAATAGAAATATGTTTTTTATAATGTCTTAAAACATTATTAATATTGATTTTTTAAAGGTGACTCATTTTCAAATCCTACCTCATCGCGAGGAAGTGAGCAGATTTTGTAAGATGATCCACAATTGCAAATATTGCATCATTCTTTCGTTGATTTTTGGGTAATCCAGTGACAAAATTCACTGTAATTTCATCACTTTTCCATGTAGGAATAGAGAGAGGTTTCATGAGTCCTATAGGGTGTTTTATTTCAGCCTACACATATTGTAAAACTAATCATCTTGATACATAATATGAAATTTCCAGCTTCATATTATCAAACAAAAAAAGTTCCTTTAGATCTCTATACATCTTACTGCTTCCAGGATGTATAGAGAATATAGAGATATTGGAATCATCCAATTAATAAATTTTTAGCTCGGCTATAGAGAGAACAAACATAATCATCCAAAATATAATAATTCCATCCTTATATAGTAATTTTGTAGACTACCCATCATTCATAGCATTAATTTTTCATTGAAAACTCTTATCCTTAGACATAGAAATTTTAATCCATTCCAATAGGGATGATTTGGAATACAATTAATAATGTTATGATGTTTCACAATCCTTGATAATTACCATATCCATATTATCTAGATCCATGTACGCATGATCCTTATCAATATTCATTTTTTTCAGAACTCTATCATCCTTCATGCTCAACGCATCTGTTACCTTATTCACCATCCATGGGTCGTAGTATATTAAAAAATCATAATCATGGAGCATATGACGAAATCTACTTTGCATCATTTTGAGTTCATACTTTGGGAAGATATATTTAAAAATATTATGATCTATAAATATATCACATATTTCACTATAGTGATATTTGATCCATATCTTAAGAGAAATGGCTATGGATGATAACACTAGATCAGGAGATAGATATTTATATTCATTAGTTTTTCATTTATCTGATGCATAAGAAATAACTATATCAGTTTTCATAAAGACACAACCATGTCATTTATTTTATTCAACGCTATAAAAAAATCCACCATTTCCCAATGGTAGGTTCATGATTAGATAATTCACTAAATTCTAATTCAATTTCTCAAAAATATTATTCACATTATTTTTTCTATATGAACATAATCCCTTTATGAGTAAGATTGGTTAAAATGGTATCTAATTGGGAAAATTATGAATTAAATACTGATAGAAACCAACTAAACCAATGTAACTATGCACCTTAGTTATGTTTGTTGGTGTAGGCCAATTTTGAACAACCATTTTCATTGTAGGATCAACTAAGATTTCATCCTTAGAGACAATATATCATAGAAAAAAACTGTTTCACAATAGAATTCATACATTCTAATCACCCCATATAACTATTTTATTCTAAGAGTCTCCATAACAACCCACAATATGTTCTCCTGGTCCTTATTTCTTTTGGAATATATCTAGATATTATCAAAAACTACCAAAAAAATAATGAAGGTATTCCTTCAACACTCTATTCATTAGATCCATAAAAACATATGGTCTATAAGTCAGTCAAAATGGAATTACTGTGAACTTG
Organism: Viscum album; assembly: GCA_963277665.1. NCBI lineage: Eukaryota > Viridiplantae > Streptophyta > Magnoliopsida > Santalales > Viscaceae > Viscum > Viscum album. The sequence goes on along the minus strand of OY728161.1, from coordinate 1,538,746,243 downwards.
TAATGCCCATACCTAGTAAAGAGTGTTTTTTGTGGAATATTTTCCTTCCTCATGCACAATTAATGATATATATCATACCTAAATTTTCAAAAAATATTGATCTCTGTGCTGTAGATCAAATAAATCATCAATGTGATGAAGATAATAATAATTTTTCCATAACATTAATTTTTTTATAGACAACACACGACCTCATGGATCCATATTTCAATTTCACAAAGTGAATAGGGTCCACACTTAGAGGAACACTAGAGAGAATAAATTCCTTGTTACTAATTTCATCTTGTTGTTTCTACAACATTATGAATTCCATAGTGGCCATTCTATAAGGAACCGTTGTTATAGGTCTTCCGCCCTGAATTAAATCAATCGATAACTCAACTTTACTCCCTATAGGATGTATATGTAAATTTTATGGAAATACATCAATGTATTATTTTATAATGGGTATAAGTTTAATTTGACGATTTATTTCCTTTTTCATAGATGATATTTTATATTCTTCTCCAATAATTTCATAACGAAGTGCTACTGAATATGGATCCAAATTTGAATTAAATGGTGAGGTTTCAGCTCTAAATATAATTGATTCTATATTTTTTACACAAATCATATTTTTCTATTATTGAAATATAGCTTAACATAATATTTTGAAGGAAAATCCATACCAAGGATTATATTAAATTAAATAATAGGTATGATGGAATGTTCTAAAACTGATGAATGTTTATGTGTCATCATGGGGACTAAACGAACCATATCTATTGAAATGATAATTCTCTTAAGAGTTTTTACTGAAAACTCAGTTACTAAATCAAAATATACACGAATAATTTTCATGGGAATCTAAGAAGATATAAAACAATTTTATGATACAAAATCAAATATATAACTATCTAATTTTAGGGAAACTATTAAAGTACCTACCACCACATCATTAGGAACATCAACCTACATAGTTGTGATTGCATAAAATCTGACTTTATCCCTATGAATTTTCAATGGATTGTTTCCTTGACACATTGGAAAATCATTTACATAGTGCCCCATCTCTCAAAAGAATTAACATCGAACATTGGTAGCTTTTTTCATTCTTTTGTAATCACATGATTCGTGGCCTTTTTCACCACACTTGTAATAGGCTCTTTTTCTTTTTCATCATGTACATGGGTGTTTCCTTACATAGTTATCATACATAGGAAAATTACCTACTTTAATTTTCCCATTATATACTAATTCCTCCACCACCCTCTAATTCTCTTGTATCCCTTAAAGACATAAGAAATATAGAATTATTTGTCTCTATTGATATGACATGAGACTATATCTTTGTATGGTGGGAAAATTTTGGAGACAAGATCCCATCATAATAATGGTTTTATATTATCAAATAATTGATCAATCTTTCTCCATGGACTATGTATGTAGTCTACAGAATGACTTATTATCGTTGTAATGTTGGATTTATACATCATAGTTTTTTTTATCCATTTTTGTTATAAACTCAATAATTTCCACTCCATATCCATTATTTGTTATTAGGGAAAATATTTTAATAGGAAAATTTCCATGAAATCATTCCATTCCGTGATTGTAAGTATATCTCCTCCTTTTTGTTTTGAATCAACAACAACCATTGATAAGCATCTCTTGAGAGAAGATAAACTACCATGATAAATTTTTCCCATTCATTACATCCGAAAAAGAGAAATATCATGTCTATGTAACTTATCCAATACTCCACTAAAAATGGGTTTGTAGAGCCATTGAATGATGGAGGATGTTGTTTCATAAAGTAGTCTAACTTTTCCCCTCCATTTTGTAGATCTAAATACTCTATATGGTTAAGGTTATTATTCAAAACTCGATTCATCTATCTTAGAATAGTTAAAATTTTATCCCCAAGAGTCATAAATATAGTATCATCATCATTATCTTACATAGGAGGAAAATCCCAACATTGGATTCGTGCAATTGTACTATTTTCATTTATTCCACTAGGAACCATTTCTAAACAATAGTTTATACTGAATTAGGTTATGTATCATAATTCATAATTTCAAAATTGTAAAAATATTCCCATTAGTTGGAAGCTCATTCATTGATAATCTTATAATCATAAACATGATTTATTTTGGTACATATTTACTTCTCAATCATACATAATGGTTTGTAATGAAAATGTGAATTAACCTAAGAATATACACTGGGATTTTCAATAAATGTGAGTACAAGAGCCCATTTTCATGTAAAATGTTTCCCTGAGTCAAGCTCATGATACCATGTTCGAGTTGTTACCCCTATGTACATCTGTTCTTGAACAACATCCACTTGTAGTATCCAGATATGTATGTATAGCTATGAATAACCACTTAATCCCAACCAAACCAATATTTTTGGATGTTATTATATCTTATTCTTTAAATTATATCTTAGGGTTATGTTCACTAATCTATGATTTATAAATCTAGATTATAAGGTTTCTGTTAAACCGACATCTGATAACATCTATAATTTTCCCAACCCCATTTTCCTAGAGACTGTGCCTTACATTATTAAATTTTTATAATACAAAATATGTCAAAAAATAATGGACCAAATAGTTCAGAATTTTTTGGAAAACTATATACAAACAAAGGCTATATATTACCAAATGAAATTAAAAACAACATAGAAAATCATTTGGAAACATCCAAATATCCTAGATTATCCCTACAAGTCATTCATAAAACACATTTTTGAATACTTGGAAAATTAAAACATAAGTAAGGGATGGTATTAGATTCACATTAAGGGTATATAATATATCATAATATAATATAAACAATAATACATGTTGAATGACTAGAAGAAGACTCCATTTGAACATAAACTTTAGAATAATATGGGATGATTAAAATATGAATACACAATTCCATAAAAATAATCACATTATAAAGAAGCTTAACCATGGATATTCAAATATTATTATATTAAAAATAATAAGATATTACTAATATCATAAAGAGGTTATTTATATGTTATACATCATGAAAATACTGTTGAGGCCTCAAACAATATCGCTGAAAATAAATGTTCAAGGCCTCAGCCGAAATTTATTACAGTTTTTTCTAATGAGTCCTACCGATTCATTGAGGGGTTATAGCAGGCCAACCCAAAAATTACTAATTCCAATGAATTCATCATTTTAATGGTGATAAACATAATTAATATGTATAATAAATAAAAATAATTATCCCCAATCTGTAAACATATCACTTCCACCTCTAAGTAGTATGGTGAAAGGAATTTGGATAACACATCCATGACCCAAATGATCGTAAAACATATAATAAAATATGCTATAAGATAATCATAATATATCAATTTCAATAAATAATGTTACTCAAAATTGGATTTGAAATAGATAAAAATAATCAAATAAAATAATCAAGTAATATTTTAGAGAAATTACCCCTTTCTTTGTAAAGACATTTTTTAGAAAAATCATTTATATATTTCATAATTTTTTTTATAAAACCATAACTAAACAAATATAGTTTTTCATGAAAAACTTATTGATTCTATAAAAATGATGATTTTCCAAAAATAGATTATGGATGGTACTTCAAAATGGGTAAGAAATCCGAATGTTCCTTTTAATCAGGTTTTCCTATCACGAAGAATTGAGAAGTGAACCTTATAAAACATGAATTTATCCCATTAAAGAGAGATGAAATAATATAGATAAACTTTATTGTAACATTTACACATAATATAGAATAATTATATAAAAATAATAATGAATTACATTTCTGTAAAGAGGGAGAAAGGATAACCATAATTAAAATGAAGGTTTTGGAAGAAACCCTTACCTTATTTTTGGATGTTTTATGCACTTGAACCTTATTTGGAAGATAATGAGATTTTATTGAATAAAATTTTAATTTAGAACATTTTATACATTCATTTTATTTTTTTATAATTTTACTATATTTTTTATTATTTTTTATGAGTTATAAGATAAAATTTTATCATTCATGAGCATTCGTTTCCCTCATTTTCATAATTGGATTACTTGTATATTTGTATAGAAGTTCATATAAAATTGAAATAGATATACATAATTGATGTTACTTGTTATTAGTAAAATCCATAATACTAAATGGTAATATAATTCATTTGGTAATTTTGGGGGATAATTAATCATTGGATAAGATATTAGTGATAATCGTTTAGATTATTTTGGCTGTTTTTCGTTCATCACAAAGTTGTTTTGTTTTATTAATTAACACCATGTTTATAAAATGGTTCCAAAAAAATTAATATTCAGTAATACATATTTTATAATTTTTTAACAATAAAAAATAGTTTTATGACCATGCTTAATGGTGTTAATGGAAAATGAAAATGCATCGTCCATTATGCCTGTAAATTGACACATCACAGGATATGTCTTCATTTATTGAACAAAATGGGAGGGAAGAGAAATGATGATGTTTATTCAATTATCACACTTAAATCATATTAAATAAAATAAATATTTTATATCATGTTAATTTGGGATTGGAGATGATGATAAAATAAGAAAATAAAAGAACATGAAAATAAATTTAAAGTAAAGAAATGGGTTTTTACCTCTTCAATTATCCTCCTTGAGAACCTCCTTAGGATGATTGGTTTTGTCATTTTCTGAGACCAATGGATCTTAGAAATTAGGTATAGTATTGGTAATATGATTTGGAAACAATTTAACAATGTTCAAATCTGGAATGTGTGAAGAGAAGGGTTGGTGATGGTGGTATTTATAGTGGAGGAGAGGCGTGTTTTCTCATTATTTTATTCAATTGTATATTATTTTTCTTGAAGAATATGAATAGTAATAAAAAAATAACCAAATATATTATAATAATTATGTTTATTTCAATATTATGGTTCTTTATTTATTCACGACTGATGGAATAGTGTATTTAACTTAAAATTTATTAATACCGTAAATTACAATATTTTACTTTTCACCAAAAAATCATGTATTTCAGAATAATCCCAAAAATTCACACTAATCATTTTTCAATGTGTAGAATTAAAAAATTAAATCCATTTTTAGAATAATTTTCTAAATATGATAAATTTAATTTATAATTAAAATCATCATTTCCTTAAAAATATTAATGTTAAAATTATAATTGGCATTATAACACTTTGAAAAATTAACTAAGGTCCCATAATGTTATCATAAAGTAATTAGAAAAAAAAATTAATTTATTAATACATTAAATGAAGATATGTTTAATTTTAAATAATTTTATTAATTATAATATTATAATTAAATATTTATGACTTAAGAAAATATCAATACTTAATCAAAAAAATTAAAATATTTATTTAATTATAATATGGTATAATTATATCATAAATTAATTTATAAGATGAATAAATTTTATTCATACTTTCATGGATGATGTTACTATTCCTTTGGCCAGTTTACTATTCTGTAGGGTCTAATTACTATTCCTAAGGTCAAGTTACTATTTCATCAGTATAGTTTCATTAACATCTTGAATAACTAATATTTCATTCATTCGTCATTTATAATTTTTTTATTTAATTCTATAAGTGATTTTATGTGATCCATGCTATTTAAAATAACTATAAGAAAGGAAATTTATTTAATATAATTGTGGTTCGTTATGAGATCCCTGTATGAAATGATAGAAGATAGAACACCATAAAGCCTCTCTATCTGTTGAATGTATAACCATACCAACTCGTCCACTTTTTCTAATCCTTAATCATAATGAAATGAAATCATTTGGTTTTGTGGTCAGCAAACACCCATATTTAATTCCTCCCATAATGTGTACGATGTAATCCAATAATGAATTCCATGGTGATCTCATCCCACATCCACTAAATAATGGGTAGTGGTTCAAGAAAACCTGAGTGCCTTTGGTGATTGGATTTAACCTGCTCAATCATATAAAATCTAGACACAATTTCATCTATATTTTCACCACATACCTCACCACCAGAACTGGAATCACACATCATGTATCATTTTCAGTGATTTTAGGATGAAAGGCCCACTAAGACCGATGTTTATCTAACCACACCACCTTCCATGGAAACAATAGCGCCACGAAGCGACCATTGAAATAGAGGACTCCCTCAGGAGACAACAACCATTTACTAGGATGCTCCCCCACATTTATATACTGTATATAACACTAGAGCAACTAATTACTCAGCTATACTAACAATATAATCTCTATATGGGAGGGAATCCATTGAACTCTAGCCCAGAATGTCCTACCACTATACTCCTTGTAAATAAATGCATCGGGAAAAAATTCCCTACCAAATACCACTCATTGAAGGGATATTTAAAATCTTTAACCAAAATCTTCATTGTTAGGGAATCCAAAACCACATTTCCCTTACCCGAGGTATAGAAAATATCAAAGCGAAACCCTTGATGATACATGACTCGCCAGTGTTGTCTCAAATTTAAGTCAGTATGGCAGAATATGTAATACAAACTCTTTTAGTTATATTAGACTAAAAACGTCTCCCAAAAGAGATAGTGATGCCACATATTCAAATAATGAAACAAAACCTTTAATTCCATTTCCCACATTAGGTAATTTCTCTCATGTGGTTGGAGTTGTTGAGAGCCATATGATACCACATGGTCCCTCTACATCAATTCACACCCAATACCCATACAAAATGCATCAAAAAATACTAGTATCCATTTCTAGATTCTAGAATCATAAAAATACAGGTAGTGGTAAAATGATTCATAATATCTTAAAAGGAGGAAAAACATTCTGGGATCTATTAAAACCTATCCCATTTCTGGGTTTGTGCAGTAATGGGGAAATTATATTGAGATAAATATCTATGAAACTATTTGTAGTGCCTAGCCATGCCCAAAAATATTTGGATCCTAAATAAATCCTTTCGATTATCCACAACCACCACTACATTGATATTCTCAAGTTCTAGTAAAACTCCATGTTCCAAGATTTCATGGACAGAAAATTTATCCTAATAAATTTATATGGTACACTTAGAGATATTGGCATAGGGACGATAACCACAAATAGTGTCTAGAATAGTCCTCAAGCACTGCTCTTGTTCCTCCCCCATGCTATAGTAATCCAAAATATGTACCCTAATCATAATGAAAAAGGAGTCTCGGTATTGATGAAACACCTAGTTTATAATTACCATGAAAACCATTAGAGAATTTGTTAACCTAAAAGGCATGCCCAAATACTCCAAGTGGTCATACATGCATTAGAAGGATATATTTGGAATATATAACTTTTGAAACCTAAACTGATGATACCCAGATCACAGTTTAATCATGGAAAACCACCGTGCCCCCATAAGAAGATCAAAAAGTTCATAAATACTAGTATGAAGGTATTTTTTCTTGACTTTTACCTTATTTTTCGTCTAGAAGACAATGCATAATTGATGGGATACATCAAATTTTTAGTAAAAAATAATAGTGGCATCGAAAGGTGAGGAGCTCAGATGAATAATTATTTGGATTCCAAATCATCCTAATGTATCATTAATTACCTCAACCTAGTGGGGACCATAGAATATGTGTGAAGATATTTTTTTTGTGTGCCTAGCACCAAATCAATTTTGAACTACACAACCTACTCTGGAGGTACCCATTATAAATCATCTAGAAACAGTAATGGTAACTCATACACCATAGGAGGTAATCATATCTAAGAAAATATATCATCTTCCACTTAAAATATATACAAGACCTAGAAATCTATGTTTCTCTACATCCTAAGTGCAGGTCCATCGTGCGCTAACTGAGGATCACATTCACCTTGAATGACCTGAGTACTCCCATTAGGGTCCACCAAGATCACTTTCCAATGATAATAATTAATGTTACATTGAAATGAAACATCATGTCCATTCTGATGATCACATCAAATATTTCCATTTATAGAACAAAAAATTATCATTCCGATGTGACCCCTGATAGATTGATAGAATAGGATAGACATCTGAAACCCTTATCTCTTTTATTTCTTAGTGACGTCACTAGCTACATCATATATGGAATAAGCTTAGCTTAAAATTTCGACAGCTCCACAAGACCATAAGAAAAAAGGGATTAAAATCACTCATGTTAAGAAAAATAAAACCTATAGATGATGTAATAATAACAATACAAAAAACTATTTCAGGGACTACATCAGATTCCACTAGTGATTGATCCATAACAAGGAGGTTATTTGTCTCTTTGAGTGCTTGTGTTCAATAACTGACTTTCAGAACCATATTGAGCTAACTCTACCCATAATATGATCCATCATTGGTGCTATAGAAAATTTATTGGAAAATCATTACCATTGATGCACTAAACTAAGGTGGAAATTTCTTGTGGGCTGTGGAGCCTACACCACTATGATTCTGTACACCACTCTTACAGAACAACTTCAAGTTCCCCAACTACCCACACTACAAGAAAGGTCTATGTGGAACTGAATATGATCCCAAAATATTATTTTTCCATTCACACTAGTATAATATAAATCACCCACCACCAGTGTATGTAGACACATGTGTTTAGGAAGGATGGACCAAAATATCACCTATTCTTTTATCCTTCTCATGACACTTCATTTTCCTTTCATAAAAACCACTGTTTCCCTATCCCACTACCAATGCTTCCCAAAAAACCAACCATTCTAGAATGATCAATCTCCACCATCATGGATTAATCTACTATCTCATAATACATCTAGAATTTAATCAAGAAGGAATGTGACCAAATGTTTGAGTGAAACCCTATCTCAAAATGATGATCCTTTCACTGCTCCTTAGAAACCACCTCATGTGTGAAAATAAACAAATTCATCGGAGCGGTTGGAATATTCCTACATGGTTTGATCCCCCTAATAGAGATCCAGAAACTCTCAGGTCATAGAATGTTTCAAATTCATTGAGAAATAATGATTATCGAAGATGACTTTGTTGTCCTTCCAACCCATCTAATTTTGTTTCCATCCTTGAACCACTGAGTCCCACCACCTTCCGATATGAATGAATCACAGATCATATTTACCACCCTAAGAGTACCATGAAAACAAAAAATACACTTTCTATCATTAATCTAATCATATGCTTCATTGAATTCTATTATACCATGAATGGATATGGGTTTTTTATGGAGGAGCTACTGAGACTTATCCATTTCTAGACATGATTCTGCCTCCTTATCATAAGGAAGACCAGAGTCTGCTCCCTTATCTAATGATCAGACAACCTAAACCACAGATTCCACATGTCTTTCATCAAATTGTGATGTATAACTCTCTCCACCCTATATTAATTATTGTGAAGGATTTCATTGGGGATGCATGAAACTAAAAAAAATTACAAAACCAATAAAAATATCAACACACTATCTAGAAAATTATCAGCATCATCAACTTCAATACTTCCCAAAATCGAGGAAGAACATAATGATGTACAATAACATTTCAAAACAATCCACCCTATCTCAGTGTCCAAGAAGTATCTTAATACTATATGTCTCACTTGTATGAGGATTCATCTCAAATCCATAACTTCCTATGATGACCCAAGGCATATCCCAATGTTTTTTTGGGTCAGACGGTCCAATCATGATGAGAACCTAATGCCATGTTAGTCTAGCTTTAATATATCTATAATATCCCCAATAAGCGTACCCACAGAAATGGAAAACACCCCTCAAATAAAATATAGTCACAAACTAGGTGGGGATATCATCCAACCCACTACCTGACTTGGCCCATCGAAGGGCCTGATGGGCATTTTTGATCCCCATAAGAAAGGATTTATTTAATAGGAATCAAGAAACACCGTTGGGAATGATTTCACTAATCTAAATCAATCATAACCAACACAAAAGAAGAAATATCACATCAAAAGAAACATTTATAATCATAAAAATACCAACAAGAGTCAAATATTTTATACTTTCAACCAAAAATAAAAAAGTTGAAATGAGAAAATGGAACAACTCTATAACCATGCCTCAATTCAACAAGTGGTTCAACACCTTCATGCAACCACCACCAATGTCTTCCAAATGAGGAATCACTAACAATCAGACCCACTGTCACCACCACAGAACAACATTCTTTTACCTAGGTCAAAAATAACAAGGTGTATATACATACAAAGATGTATGTAGGGTGTGATCTATATTCCTAGTAGGATTCTACAAAAAGATATTACATGGATTAATATTAGATGATAATTTAACATGCTAGTATTTATGAAAAAATGATGATAAATTTTAAATAAAATTAATTTGAAACTACATGGTAATGGAAACTATTGATGACAAAAAGTAAAAGGATTAACATAACTTGAGAACCATCAGAAATTGCTAAAGAACTTTTGTTATCATGGTCATGTGATCCTCATACACTAAGTGGTCAAACCATCTCCTAGAATTGATTTTCCATCTTGATCCTCCAACCTTCATTATACATATGTTCAGTTTTTAGTGTTATGTCAATCCTTATTAGAGATATCATGTCCCGTTCTGACATAATATCCTAATGTACTAGACCTAATCTTACATCCTAGAGACCTACGAATCCCTTATTCTCAATTTTATTCCCAATGTTACATGAACCACCTATTACATGTACACACTACCAAAAATATAAAAACACATAAAATACAACCATTTTAAATAAGAAAAATATCATTTCACCATTATGTACACTAAAAAAAATAATACATGATTATAACTACCAAAAAAATTCATAGAACCCATTTAGAAACTATAATAAGAACACTAAAATAATTAAACAATGTAATAATGGAAAAACACACCACCTTCTTGGAAACATCTGAAAAATAGTGGAAAACCAAAACCACACCAAGGGGGAACCCTGATATGGAAAGATCAAATCCTAACCATCAACATATTATTCAAAGAATAAATATTCAAAACATATTAGTTAAATAAACCCACTATAAAAATTTAGAACAAGAACAAAAGAATAAGATACCATAAATAAGGAATAAAATACAAACATAGAGTCTTACATGAATGTTACTTGATGATCCAAGTCCAAATCCACCCAAATATTACATCTCAGGTGAGTAAGTAATAATGGGAAGGAGTGTCTAGGGCTAGAGGGGATGAATGGTGAAAGTTAAGTGGGTTTGGTGTTATAAAGAAGGCAATGTATTTTAGTAATTTTAAAAATTTTAAGGATCTAGAAGTCCATACACTTTTACCACACAGTTTTCCAAACTGTTCAACAATCATGAGACACCACGGCCCAAGAGGAAAACAATGCAACTAAACTATATGGACTTCCAAATCATTTAATCATTTCATCAAATAAGATCCCATGAATTTGAAGTTGTCCTTAAAAGAATTTATTTATGGTATAACCCATTGAAGAGAATCTATTTTTATGTAAATCATACCATAAAAAACATAAATAATTAAAACAAATAATAATAATGCTATCCTTAGATCATATACCTAGTAAGTCATAGGTAATAGTAATGGAATTTATCTTAAATGTACACATTATGAAAGATCATATTTTAAAATTTTTGGAAAATAATAAAGGGGATATATTTCATAAACTACGTGATGATTCTTGTTAATAAATTTTATAAAAATTAAAATATGGGTTAAATTTTATTTAATAAATCATTTCAATAGTGTTAAAAAATTATTTTTAATACCATTTTTAGAAAACATTTTCTTAGGTGGAAAACGATTTTTGATTGAAGGGATAGATAAAAATGGTTTCCCATAAAAAAAATTATTTTGAACTATTGAGTACCTAAATAGAAGAAAATTAAGGGAACATATTTATTGTCAAAAAAATAATTAGAGGAGATGAAAATTAGTGATTTTATTTTCATATGGATCATAATATTTTGTCATAATAAACATAATCATAATCAATCTGGATAAATGAAGAGATTGAAACATAAAAATATTTACCACTTTGGTAATATTTAATTGTAAGACCTAAGAATGAATAAAGTAAAATTAAATATAAAATATAAATTTAATAAATATATTAATTATATTACAGTTAAAATGGTATGTATATAAACATCATGGAATAAGATAGGTTCATATCATAACATATGTCTCAATGAAGAAAACCAGACATAAAAAATCCATTATTCCTTTGGTAACATTTGAACTGTAAACCCATTTAAATAGAGATACTAAAATGGATATGAAAATCCCTATAAATTTAGTGATAATAATCATAGAATACATTCATGGTTATCTTATACAACATAAAAAATAAAATTGGGGGGAATATTTCATCTGTCTCAAAGACAAATAAATGTTAGACAGAAGTCCATTACCTTAAGTCTCGACTTCTCTCATACACATTCATACATATTGAATAATAAATATAGATTTAATATAAATATTTTACAGAAACTAATTATATATAATAACAAATATTATTTTCATAAGACCTTTTACAGATCATTAATCAATAATTTCATGTTAATGTCACATTTTGGGCAATAAATAATTATTTCATGTATATTTTGATTTTGTTTTTTCTGGTCCTCTTACATTGATCAAGGTTAAATCATATACATTAATTTAATAATTACAAAAATATTATATATATTCATATTAGATTTTATTATATTAATCCAAAATATTTAAAGAGTGAAAATGTAATACACTATTCAAGGAGGTGGTGGGTCATATGTACTCATGAATGTTGTTTCCATTTTGTCAATGGATTGAATAAAATAATGGTTAATAACATATTAAAATTATAGAATCACTATGATGTAATATATATATCCATATTTTCATTAACATCATCCATATTACCTTACATGTAAATTATGTACAAATCACATCACTTCAAGAGGTGGTAGTCCTCTATATAAATGAGCTATGTTATCATATTCCCACAGAATGGAAATTCTGAATACATATGTGATATGAAAATTTAAAATGTATAATAATTTCATAAATATCATATATAAATGATATTTTTTATAATAATTACAAAAATATAATAATTATTCATCATTAGATCCATCCATGATAGGTGGTGATGGAAAATGAATAATATGTGATCAAAAGGCTATAGTCCACCATACACACAAATGATGATTTTTTATCTAATTTCAAGGAAGAAGAGATGATTATGGGTAATTAACTTATAATCACTACATGTCATTTTTTTTATTAAACTTATGTTAGTATATCATAATTTTTTAAATAATATTTTAAGGAGGTTGATAAATAAATAAAATAAAACGCTCGATTAAGGGTGTTACCTCTTCTTCGGACAACTTCATTTGGTTTGCATGAAAAAGATGATTATATAGTATTAATAAGAAAAATATGTATTATCATACATGATAATTTAATTAAGGTAGTTATATGGATACTTAATTTATAAAAGAAAAGTTTTTTGATATGTGAATATCAGAGGAGAATGTGTGGCCTTCTCTATGTGTGTTGAGTGTCAAACTTATGTTTTTTTGTAATGAAAATGATTTAACCACATTACTTTACTTCTAAAAAGACAAAAAAATATTCGTAATAGAATATATAAGTTCTAAAAATTGACATGAAATGGAATTTTAACTTGTTTTAGATTATATTTACCCTTATAATTAAAGTTTAACCACCAAAAAAAACCATTTGTCCCATAATCAACGTAAATAATTTTACTATTTTTATTCTTTATTATTATAAAAAATTATTTTAAAAATATTAGATAATATAAATTATGGTGATTAAAAATATGAATTAAAATTTTAAAAATTCTTTTAATATATTTATAAAAATATAATGTCAAATTAATATCGCACACACGATGAGAAAGTGATTTTCATAATAGAAAGGGTACAATGGGTTCAAAAATTTTATAACAAAATTAAATATGAAAATGACTACAATGAACTAAATTGTATTATTTTACATATAATATAATTAAATTTACTTTTAGACACATTTTAAGAAAAATTTACCTTAATGTTGTTTTAATCCAATTGGTAGTTTTAAATGAAACCAATATTTTCACTATTCACTAAAAAATTAATCTCTTTTAGAGAATACCAAAAAACCGCCCTTAGAAAATTTTGAAATGATTATTTCAAAAATTAATATTATTTTATAAAATTAATTTTATAAAATTTTGAAAAATTAATTTTAATATTGTTCACAAAAAGTAATTACAATATTAATTTTTATAAAAATTGTATTTTAAAAACATATTAGTATTTTTTTAAAAAAATTTAATTTTTTAATAGAATATATTATTTCAATAAAACTATTAACAATAATATTTAAATTTTTTTATTAATATTCATATTATTATTTTAAAATATTTGTTTATATTGGTCACGTTTACAGAATAATATTTATAATATATCATGATTTGTTAAAACTATGTCTTGGGTGCAATGTCAGATAAACGTGATGTTTCGTGTAACATAAGATAACGAAGAAGATAAGAATATTAAAATAATAATAATTCATATATAGTGTTACAGTATTCCTCCATTAAAATTATTTTTTTCCTAAAAAATCATATCACAAATACTAATAATTACGGGTAAATATGCCTTATCATTTCCTAAGGTTCCCCAATAGTTTTTCAAACTGGTGGGTTTTTCACAAAACATTAAAAAAGTTAGTGATATTGTTTCAAATAATTTTTTCTATATTATTTAAAACATTCATTGTAATTTCCATATAAGAAAAATAATTCTATTGTAGTATTACCTATGAGTTATGTAAATGTGAATGATTAAATATATAAATCCTGAGTAGAGATATATGGAAAACATCATGAGCTTGAGAGATGAATGATGGAAGCACCCAAATATAGGCAAACATCCTAATATAATCAATAATTTTAAATAGAATGGTATACCTAGGGATTAGGTTCCCATTATTTTAGAATCTCATAACCTTATTTAGTGGAGACATTCATAGAAACACCTACACACCAACATCAAATTACAGATCATGGTAGATATTATCATTATAACTATTCAACTAATTATAATCTTCCTTGATAATCTGTTGAATGGAACTAAAATTTTCTTCTATTTATTCATATATCTAAGGCCCCAATACCTTTCTTTCTCAAATATCATTCTAACAGTTCATATATCTACAATATTTCCAAAAATGGTTTTATAATGATTCATATGAATACTCATGTGAAAACAATTTTTGTATAAAACTCATCTACTGTATGTTGAATATCCCATCCACATTAGAAATAAATAGAACATGATATCATCATATCCTATAGGGTTTTTATTTTTCTCATAGACTGAAAATATTTCTCAGGATGACATACATTTCTAATACATAACTCTTTATATTGAGCATACTAAATACATCACCCAAACATTGAGGTAAACAATGCATCCATATCATATAAAATTAAATTTTTTACTCCATATAACCTCACCACTTCCTTAATGTATATTCTGGATAGCTAATCAAAATATATGTCTTCTTGGATCATGATGAATTATGCTAACTTTTTTAGGGGATCGACATAAATCCATATAGAATTATACCCTTTTTATATTTTGGGGAGTCTGAAAAAAAATGGTTATGTTTTCCTACATCCTATCTTGTATATGTAGTGGATTTTACATCCCCCTAAACTTTTATTTCCCATCCTTAACTCGCAGACATACCAAGAACCAAGATATAACTTTCTTTACATCTCTCTTCATTTCAACTCATGAGCAATACTCTTTCAAATCACTATATATATACACACTTCCACGATGAATAGAGAAAGAAAAACTATTAGATTACTCTAATAAATCCTTTTTAAAATCTATAATGGATGGAAGGAAAACATGATTCCTAAACCATTCCATTCCATCCTCCTCAAGGATAATCTATAAAACATTTCTTAGCTTATTTTGATGATCTACATCTACCTTCAATGCCCCTTTAATATTTAACTGTATAAATGGTTGAACATTCTATTTAGAAAGATAAAATTTCACCCCTTCATTAAATATTTATTGATCTATCCACTGAAAATCTATATATAATGTATCTTTTATGAACCTCATCATTGATCTATTATCATGATCATTTCAACTGAAATAAACATCCAACTTGTTTTCTTTATCTTGCACATATTAAACTCATTTTGTGTCAATATATAAAATATATATTTTCTGATCGGTATATATATTGAAATTTTCTATTTTGATAATTCATCTATATATTTAATGAAAAAAATTTCACAGCTAACTCGAAATCATGAATTGGGAAATTTTTCTCATGAGTCTTGAACTTTCATGAGGAATATTCTATAACCATGTCATTCTATATAAGAACATAGCCAAATCATTTCTATAATGAATCACTATAGATTAAAAACCATTATACATTATAGGGTAATGTAATCACTGGTGCATTAACTAATATTTACTTAAATTCCTCCAAATTTCCTCAAACTCATCACTCAAGAAGAAATTATTTCCCTTCCATGTAATCATGGTGAGTGTATTAAAAAGTCCTGATTTATTTTCCAAAAAACCATCAATAATATCTAGCTAAAAAATAAAACTATGAATCTTAGTCACTCTAGATGGTCAGGTCCAACACTAAATGGAATATTTATTTGATGGATCTACTAATACACCCTCTCTTGAGATTATACAACCAAAAGATGAAACCATTTACAACAAAAATTCACACATTGTAAATTTTTCATATATTTTCATCTAACATAGCATATTTAGTACAATTGTCATGTGATCTTTATACTCTTTATTTCTCTCTATGTAGATTAGAATATCAACTCTAAATACTAATATTAACTTATCATGGTAATCACTTAAGTAAATATTCCTTAAGTATGTGAAGATAGTTGAGGAATTAGTAAGAACGAATAGAATCACAATATATTCATAGTGTTCATACCTTATACAAAAGTTTTTCTTGGGTATATTCACCCTCTTGACCCCCCCCCCCAATAATCATGTCTAGAATAATGGTCAATATTGGAAAAAATTTTATCCCTACGAAGTTGATCAAATAGGTCATCGACATATGGTAGATGATACTTATTCTATTTTTTACAATTTTCATCTCCTGATATACAATTTATGGTCATATCGATCAATATTTCTTCTTACCAAAAATAATAGTTCGCCCCAAGGTGAGAAACTAGGATGAATGAATCCCTTTTCAAGTTCCTCCTTGATTTTCATCTTCAAATCCTTTAACTAATTCAGGACCATTTTATTAGGAATCATTAAAATTTGGGTGGCATCATGTATGAATTATATTAAAAAAATTCATGTCATTTTTTTTGAAGAATAAGAAAATCATCTAATAATAATATATATATATAATCATTCAAAGTAGACATATCAAAGATTTCATTTTTCTATACATCGATATGAGATCAATATCCCTTAAAAATGAGAATCAAGTCCCATATAATGGATGTGATCTCCAATGAAAGTTCACACTTATCATCACATTAATAGACTCTCATTGTTTTGGTTTATAATATATATTATTAATTTTTTGAAAAATTGATAAGATATTTATTTAGTGAAATCCAATCCATGCCTAAGATAACATAAAATTCAACCGTAGGAGCAATGACAGTATTTTTTGGAATAAATTTTGCAAAAAATTAAATAGGAGAGGAATCATAAACTTAAGATGTGATCATCACACTATTTGTTGTTCTCACTACTAATTATACATCAAATAATTTGGGTGGAAGCTTAATAACCTTATATATATATATATATATTAAATAATTGGAAGATCTAGATTCAACTAATATATTAGTAGTTATAGATTGGATAGTAACTATACTTTTCACCATGTCGTTATCACACCCCCATTAAAAATAGTGATAATTTTATATTTCCCCATATCTCTTATCATAAGAGGTTTCTAACATTGATCATCATCATTAAACTTCATATTTGGTACCTAGTTAGAGAATATCTCAAAATCCTTGCATTTGAATCACTATATTTCATGCGGTGCATTCCGTGAAGGAATATCTCTATTTTAATCATTTGATACCTTCTTCCCATCACTTCAGTATTAAATTTCGTGATTAATGTCCCTTATACACTTATAACTTTTACTAGTCCCCTTAATAAATTTTTTTCTATGTTTCTTCTGAAACATTGACCATAAAGGAAATCTCATTTTTATCTCCTTGGTTTCTTATTTACCTTTGAATTTAGTTTTATCTATTATTATTAAAACGATGAGATCGATACGTAACTCAAACCTGCATTTCTACATTGATAGAACATAAAAAAATATTTTCACATCTACTATAGTATTTTATAGAGAACTACATTTGGATATTTGGTTTTAAGCCACTACAGAATCGATAAACCATACATTCTAGTTGAATGATAACAATAGAAGAATACTTCATAAGTCTTGTAAAATTTCTATTGTAGGTATCAAGAAATTCATAATACATTTTATTTACCTCATGTAACTCCTTAAATGAGCTTTCATGAAGTATACATTGAATGTACATATAGAAAAATAATTCCTCTAAATCATCTCAATTTTTGGTCTAAAATTAATCATGTTGTGTTGTGTTATTGACGAGAGTCCATCGTTGATCTTATTTTCCTTCTAAATGACAGAAAACAAAAATTAATTTACCATTTTATAAACACTAAAGAGAAAAAATCATCATTTTAGTGGTACTGATCTATTACTCTACATTCAATGGATCAGTGAATCCCCTAATGGTATGTGGACATTTTCCTCATGATGGACTCAATAGAACATTATTCCCTCCTTTTCCCATTAACAATTTCCACATGATTCATGGATTGAGAACGTTTTTAAATCAATGAAATAAGATTTTTCTTTCTATATCCCATAAAATTTTGCTTCTCAAGAGGACAGTCGTTTCATTTTCCAATGCAGTCAATATTAACAGGGTTCCTTGTGATTTCTTCCATTTACTAAAACCAAAAAATATTGTTTAAGAAAAAATAATCATAGTGGGATCCATTTAATCAACAAAAATTACATATAGGATGTATAATGCATGACACATAATTTTAAATATTTTAATCCTTAGGTTTATCCTTAGTCATTCATAGTTTCATCTATTTATATCTTGCGTGATGGTTTATAAGGAGTTATGAAATATCCAAAGCATATCCCCTAGGGGTTTCATACCAGGTATGCTACAAGTCCAGTTGTTGTGTACCAGTTAATGATCATTTCCATATGAATAAACCTTTTTAAGATTTATTACCACCAAGTACAATTTTTCCAGTGCCAAATACACATGTTGTATCCATAGAGGGGTTTTAATTTCTTATAAACAAATAACTTCATCCTTTACCAAAATTCCATTATATTTTCTTATATTTTGAATCATCCTTATACTTATCCTTAGATGAATCCTTAGGGATATAACTAAATTCTTCTCATATTAGTTTGAAATATCTAATTAGACCTATCTTCTGATAACACCTACAATGAACTATACATTTAATATCTAGAAATTATGTAATTATTTAATGAACACTCATTACATTAAACAAAAAAACACCATAGAATCTTAAAGGTATTGGTCCATTGGAAACATGAAAACATAAAAAACATTTCCATATGTGAACACATCATCTCAAAGTATGTTATTTGGAACTATAACCCTTATTATAAAAATCTTACATAATACAATTCTTTATAACCTGAGGAAATGAATCATAAGAATGAGTGATCTCAAATTCTCAGTGAGGTAAACAAATAGAGAAACATCGTCATAACTAGAATATAATAATATTTAAAGCTGAGAATAACATTTGATAAAAAAACCAACATATCAAAGATCATAATAATGAGTCATGGAATAAATAAGCCAAGATCATAATACATAAGTTCGAAGGGATTCAATGAACACATTCAATGAGATAATACAACCATCATAATTCATAGACTTTTGGAATAAACATAATAATTAAAAATTATTTCCATTACAGTCAAGGATCACTTCCAAGGATATCAGTGTGGAATGGGTTTACTACCCAAACCATAATAGTAGTAATGGTTCACTCCCAAGATATCCATATCCAAATAAGTCCCTTACTAAACTAAGTTCACTCCCTATTCAATTTTTTTCAATCTCATGAGATAAAATTATTTACCTCATACATTTGAGGGAGATAATGGTCCCAATAATCACATAATGTAAATAATATGTATGTGTTCCAAATCGTTATAAAGCATTCACCATATCATGACCCCAAAAATGAATTGGGTTTCATAAAAATTTCATCATATCAATACCTATTGAAAATTTTAAATTTTCATATTCATTTAATCATTTCATCATAAAATAACCATTCAAAAGATAAGGGTTTCGTTAGAATGTAAATATGGTATAACCTTCTTAATAGAAATATGTTTGATAGACATCTTGTAATCAAAAAAATATACCATTCATAGAAATAATAAGAAAGGTATCTTAAGATAATATCCCTATAAATGCATAATAATCATTAAATAATGTCATCCTTGATAAGAAACGGATTTCATTTATCATTTAAAACATTTTTTGAATAAAATATACATTCATATTTAGAAATATATTTTAAAACAAGAAAATATTAAAAATATTTTTATTTAAAAAATAATATTAAGAACTTATAATTGAAGCTAAAAATTAATTAATGGCCATGATAGAGGTAAAAATTGTTCACGATGCACATTTTAATAAAAAATTTAATTTAATATTTTTACTAAAATTTAATATGTAATTTTTTGAAAATTTACATGAATATTTCATTCAAAAAATTGGTAAAATTAAAACATGGGTAAATAATTTTTGAATAAATTATTGGAATAAATCAAGAAGATAATTTTTTCAATCATTTTTAGAAAAAATTGTCTTAGAAGAAAAAAGATTTTTAAATGAGGATAGAGATAAAGACTTTTTTATCTATTAAAATATTTTTAAACTATTAAGTACATAAAACGAGGAAAAAGAAGGGAAAAATTATTACCAAGAAATAAAAAAAGGATAAGAAAATTTACTATATTCTTGATATATGTATCATAAAATTTTATTTTCAGAATTATAATCATAAATAATCCTTATAAACTAAGAGATTCTGACAAAAATATCCTTATCACTTGGGTAAATTTTAATTTTAAAAACCCTGAATTAATAACATTAAATAAAACAGAAATTATGATTATAATAGATAAATTAATTTTATCACATGTCAAATGGGTTCTGTACATGCGCCATTAATGAAGATAGGTGCATAACATAACAAATGACTCAAATAAGGAAAATGGAGAAAAAACCACTTACTACATTGGTGGCTTTTGAACCATAAAAACAATGAGAGAGATATACTAAAATAAATACATAAGTAAAAAACAGGTAATTTTAATCATAATAACATACATTCATTGGATGTATATATACTATATATAAAAAACATGGGGTGAATATGACATGTGTCTCATAAAAAAAGTAAGATAGAAATCCATTAACTAAATTCTTTAATTTCATCGTACACGTTCAAATTTCATAAATAATAAAATATTACTTTTTTACATCTATTAAATAAACATAATTATATATATAATAACATATAATATTTTTCTAATGAACTTTTGTTTCTCATTTATTAACAATTACAATTACATTTATTTTTTGGGTAATAACTACTTTGTTTTTTTGTATGTTTCGATTTTTTATTATTTTTGGTAATCTTACATTGATCATTTTTTCAAAATATAAATAATTTTAACAATTATATAAATATAATATATATTCAATAGTTATTATTTTATAGTAATTCATAATATTTAGATATAGAAAATTAAATAGACCATTCATGGAGATGGTAGGCCATATATATCCATGAACGTTGTTTACATTTTATTGAAGGATAAAAAAAAGAATGTAAATAATATATTACACATATGAAATCATTTTGGGTAATATATATTATGTTTTTCAATTAATATTATCCTCATAACCTTCCATATAAAGTGTTAACGAATCACATCGCTTCGTGAGGTGGTAGTTTGACACATATACGAGCGACGTGATTGCATTCCTATATTTTTGAAATTATGAAAATATATGACATGTAATAACTCAATTAGTATAATAAAATCATATATAAATACTTAATTCATCATTATATTCATCAATGGTAGGAGGTTATGGAAAAAAATTACATCGGTTTGCGAGGTGGTAGTCTATCATTCACATGAATAATGATTTTGTATCTAATTTCATGAAAGAGATGATCATAGTAGGTTATTCTCAAGAAAACAATTTATAATTATATGGAAAATAATTATGTTTTTATATCTATATGGTTTTATAATCATTGAATTACGCCGATAAAAAAATAAATTTCTTGGTTAGGGGTGTCACTGTAAGGACCCTCCAATTCTCATTGTCTTGAGAGCTCAACGAGTCATTAACAGGCCTTAAGTGACATCCCCATGGTGCCAAAGGTTGGAAATAAATGCCGAAGGGTTTCAAAAATACTTGGGGGACGATTTTTCCTTTAACCAAAAATAACAAACAAACAGAGAAACTCTGTAAACACCTCCATGCAACCACTATATGATGAATGATTTAAATCAAAAAAACTCAACCATTAATTTTATTAAAAAGCTACCAAAAGTACCACAGTGAAAACCAATAGTAAGCATCAGTTTAAATAGTAGAAAGACAACTCAAATACTATAAGACAATAACCCAACTCTATGCTCTACAAGCTCCAAGCTACAACATCATGAACCAACCCAAGTATCACGAAGCAGCGCTCTAAACATGTGACACTTTACATTTTCCATCGTCCCGGTATAAGACATCTGCAAAAGAACCAACGTGCCAAGTAAAGGGGTGAGTATTGAAACATAGTAGGTTTCCTCGATGACTTCCCAACCCATGCCTCTAGGATAAAACAAGTTATCACATTTATATAAAACAATTCCAAAAAAATAGTTCACAATATAACAAGTTCCATGTCCAAGACATTTTTCCAACAAAAGATCTTACTCAAGAAAAGAAACAAACATGGTTTCCAAAAAAATTACATTTCCACATTGTCACATTCATTCTATTCCAAAAAACCACACAAAAAACCATGCATGCAACCTGGTCCTCCCTATACACGTGAGTGGTGAGTTATCTATCCAC
Source organism: Viscum album (assembly GCA_963277665.1). Taxonomy (NCBI): domain Eukaryota; kingdom Viridiplantae; phylum Streptophyta; class Magnoliopsida; order Santalales; family Viscaceae; genus Viscum; species Viscum album. Next base: position 1,538,723,018 of record OY728161.1, on the reverse strand, counting down.
TAATTCGTCACTTAGTGAACTACCATGATGGGGGTACTTCACGACCTTAGCCATCCCAACCTATTGATGGGGGGAATTCTCACCCTTATCCATCCCAACCTTTTTATGGGGGTACTTATCGCCCTTATCCATCCTAATGCATATGAACACACACCAAAACCCATGAAATACATGCTCAAAACCAAGTGTGTTCAAAACCTTTCAATAAAGAATCACCATTTTATTGAAAACCCCTTTTTCTCACAAACCATTTTCCAAATCCAGCAAATACATATTTTTGAAATCAAAATATTAAAATCAACGAACCAAACACTTTTCCCAACCATTCTTTCAATTTCCACAATTTCATCAAAACCCATAACTCATCACTGAAAAAGATTTATAACATTTTTGCACCACAATTTCACAACAAAAACCAAGAAAATAAATCAATTTGAACTAAGCCTTCAATTTCTAAGAAAGAGTAACCGAGAGTGAAGCCACCTACCTCAACAAATTGGGCGAAACCAACCAAGAACTGGGTCGAAACACCCCGAAACCTCCTTATATTCCTTCCCTATCACCAAAAAGACCAAAACCTGACTTCAAAGTCATCCACTACCTTAGATCTACCCACCATGGGAGTAGATCTAAGGATCCATAATGATAGAAGAAGGAGATATAAGAAAACTCAAGGGAATGAGACTTACCTTGATCAATCGACCTCTAAATGCCAAGGCAAGCCTCTGGATCACTTCCAAAATGCTTGGTAAGTGTTCTCCCACCTTCACCAGAGAGAGATCCCGAGTTAGGGTCATCTAGGAGAAACAACGAGTGGGTTTAAGGATAAAACATATTAGATCATTAAAAATAGGCTCTAAGTTGACTTCACGCACGGTTAGTCTGCATAGTTAGTTAAACCGTGCGCTAACCGTGTTGTAGGCACTGCTAGAGAGGGGCTCTCCGCACGGCCTCCTCACATGGTCTGCCCAAACCGTGTGGAGACCATGTGGTATCCTCTGTCCAAAAGACCACCACCTACATGACTTCCTCACGGTTTGGAAAACTGTGCACAGCCTGTGCATCCCGACATTTTGCCATTTTACACATTAAAATTCTCCCAAAAATTCCACAATCATATCCCATAAACTTCATGCACTTAAAAATCATAAAACAAGGGTTACTTACCAGAAACCGGGGGTACTAAATTCCCCCCACCATTAGCCTTTCCGTCCCCGGAATGTAGAAAACCATCGCTTGCCTGAAAGAGTTCTGGCCACTACTCTTTCATTTATTTCTCCCATTCCCAAGTCTCTTCCTAAATCCGACCATGCTACCATAAAACCAGCACTAGACAGATGCTTTTTCCACAAAATACATTCTCTTGCCTATCCACTGTCCATACCAGGATATGTATCAACAAAGCATCCAGCTCTTGGTCAATGTGATCCCATCTAATGACATGGTCAGGATTAGGTTGATACTTCATTTACTGAGATACATGGAACACATTATGCATTGCACTGAACCATGGTGGTAATTCCAACCAATATGCCACCTCGCCAACCCATTCTAGTATCTTAAAAGGGCCTTTATATCGAGGAGATAATTTGCCCTGCATCCAAAAACGATGTTTTCCAAGCCATGGAGTGATTCTAAAAAAGACATGATCACTCATCGCAAATGACAACGGTCTTTGGCAATGATCCACAAAAGATTTCAGATGACTCTGAGCCATCTCCATCCTCTTTCTAATCAACTAGATCTTCTCCGTTGTTTCTTTGACAAGGATAGGCCCAACTAGTGAATTATCACCTGTTTCCACCCAACAAAGTGGAGAACGACAAGGACGCCCATAAAATGCTTCAAATGGAGCCATGAGTATCGAGGCTTGATAGCTGTTATTGTATGAGAACTCCACTAAGGGTATATGATCCTCCCATTAGCCACCAAAATCCATTACTCTATCCCACAACATGTCTTCCAACATCTGTATTGTCCTCTCAGATTTCCCATCCGTCTGAGGAGGATACGCTGTGCTCATAGTCAACTGAGTCCCAAGGGCATGTTGTAAGGATTTCTAGAAACGAGATGTGAAGCTCAGATCTCTATCTAAGATGATAGAATCTAGTACTTCATGTATCTTTGCCACTTCCCGAATATATATTATTGAAAGATCCTCCACCGAATAGATTTCACGGATTGGGGTGAAATGGGCCGACTTGGTTAGACGATCCACTATCACCCAAATAGAATCGTGTTTCCGGACCATTCTTGGAAGACCTGTAACAAAATATATTGACAGCTGCTCCCATCTCCACACTCGGATAGGTAAATACTATAACATACCAGCTGGTCTCTGGTTCTCTCCTTTAACCTGCTAACAAGTTAAGCATCACGATATGAATTTGACCACCATCCTTTTCATGCCGCTCCACCAAAACTGCACCTTTAATGCATTACACATCTTCTGTGTACCCAGATGTACAACCCATTTTGAGTGGTGGTAATAATTAAGGAGTTGTTCTTAAAAAACTATCTGTAAAACCATCCGATCATTGAAACACAAAGCTGAACTCACTTCCAGTTTCCAGCCATCAATGGTCTCCCCACCATTGAGTTTTGAACTCATTATCAGACATTCCGCATCAAATGTTTGTGCCTCTTTGACCACTTTTACTTGTTCAGGAACAAGCATAGCTGAAAAGAAAACCACAACATCACCTCGGTTTTCACATTCCACATGCATGTTAGCTAAGACCGACATCAACTGCCACTCATCTGAAGCTTCCTTTTCCAACTAAGTATATGACTTCCAGATTAATGCATCGACCACTAAATTTCCCTTACCCAGTGTGTACATTAAGACAATGTCGAACATCTAAAGATACTTCATCCATCTCCTCTACCTTAGAATCAAATCTCACTGTGAGAAAATGTGTTTCAAGCTTTTGTGATCCGTAAACACAATCAACTTCACACCAAAGAGATAATGTCTCCACATTTTCAAAGCATGGTCGACTGCAGCTAACTCCAAATCATTTTTTGGGTAATTTTTCTCATGCACTCTCAACTTCCTTGATCCATAAGCAACCACATTGTCTACTTTCATGAGAACACAACGCAAACCTATTTCTGAAGCATCACAATACAACACATACCCCAGTCCTAATTCCGAAAAAATCAAGATGGGTGCTGAGGTAAGGTGAACGTTCAACTCTTGAAAAGATCTCCAACATTCTTCAGTCCATTTAAAAACAATGTTATTCTTTTTCAATGCTATCATAGGAAAACCTATTCATGAGAAGTCACACAAAAAGCATCGGTAATAACCAGCTAGACCAAGAAAACTTCGTATTTCCAGGAAATTCTTCGACAGTTTCCAAGAAAGAACAACTTCAATCTTTTTTGGACCCACTGAGACACATTTCTCATAAACAATATGGCCCAGAGTACATACCTTTTGTATCCAAATGTCACACTTTGATAATTTGGCATACAACTGATGGTCTCTCAAGATTTCCAACACTATTGTCAAGTTTTTCTCATGCTCAACCCTTGTTTTTTAATAAACCAATATATCATCCACAAAAACCACAACAGAAGAATCAAGATATCTCTGAAATATCCAATTCATCAAAGCCATGAAGACCGCTGGTGCATTAGAAAGACCAAAAGGCATGACTACATATTCGTAGTGGCCATATCTTCTTCTGAAGTCTATCTTCGGAATATCCTCTTTCCAAACTCACAATTGGTGATATCCTGACCAAAAATAAATTTTGGAGAACCACTTAGATCCCATAAATTGATCAAATAGTTCATCAATACATGGAATTGGATATCTATTATTTATCATTACTTGGTTAAGTTTACGATAATCCACACATAGCCTCAATGTTCCATCTGCCTTATTTACAAACAAAACCGGTGATGTCCATGGAGACACGCTTGGACGAATGAAACCCTTGCTTTCCAGCTCCTCTAATTGCTCTTTCAATTCCTATAACTCTGTTGGTGCCATCCTATAAGATGGAAGTGAGATAGGAATGGTCCATGGAAATAGATCAATTGTAAACTCCACTTCTCTTACAAGTGGTAACCCTTAGATTTTTTCAGGAAAAACATCAAGAAATTGATCCACCACAGCTGGAAAACTATTTTCAGCGATCTATTCCATTGATGCCAAAGTCAATGCTGCTAATTGGTAAGAAATTATTCCCACCATTGTTGCCAACTATCTATTTGCACCATTATTTACTATCCTTTCTCCTCTAAAGAGATGGTCGATGCCATCCTCAGTCATGAAACTAACTGTTCTCCTATGACAGTCGATGTGAGCCTTAAGTCTTGACAACTAATCCATACCTAGGATTACATCATAAACATCCATATCCAACATGGAGAAGTCCCATTCCAGCTTAGATCCATCAACAGTTATAGCACATGCTCGACACACTAAGGCTTGACATTCTCTTTCACCATGATGAGTTTTCAGTTTCAACACATAAGGCATCATTTCCAGTTTTAATCATAGCAAGTCAACAGCACAAGAAGCAATGAAAGAGTTTGATGCACTAGTATCAAACAACACTTGCATGAGGGTATAATTCAAAATAATCGTACCTCTCACTATAGATGGTCCAGCCTAATCATCGACTATCATCTGCTCAGCTCTATATAATTGCTTCTTCGTTGCGCTGCTCTCCTTGTTGCCTTGCTGAGATAGCCTTGCCTGAGGTGTCATGGTATTCCTGGAATCACCATAACTAGATTTGTTCTGATGGTGAGACTGATTTTTCTGTCCTCGCACTATCAAATTATAAGATACTTGCGACACATGAGATGTGTCACGAACACCTGACCGTGGAGGACTGCGACAATATCTCAGAAGATGCCCCATCTGCCTGAAATTGTGGCATGCTCTTGGTGGTGTTGTACATTCTCGTTTTATGTGATCAGTCAAACCACATTGGAAGCAACCTGATTTACTAGGGGGTCGTGTAGGAAGATTGACTAATCCCGCCGTCTAGTTTTTATTCTCACTCCCACCTTGGATGTAGGTGTCCCTCTTCCGCTTGTTCCCAGCATTGGAGTTCACACCCGATGCCATGGGTATCATCATGCCTCCTCCTATCAATCCAGAGATATCACGTTCAGTTACTGTTGCTCTAATCACCCTCTCTATATAATCCATAATACAGAGCACAACTATCATTGAGCGAATCTCCTATCGCAACCCTGATTCAAAGATGTGTGCCTTTATCAACACACATGCAGCAAATTCCGGTTCAAAGCATACTAAATTCATGAATTTAGAACCATATTCCATGATAGAGAAATTCTCTGGCATCGGGCTGAAAAAGTCCATTGTCCTCTGGATCATGAACTTGTGATGATAGAATTGTTTATTGAACAACTCCTCAAATTCCTCCTAGATCAGGCCCTGATCTACGTTAGCCTGTACCATTAGCTCCCCCCAGTGTCGTGCAAGATCCTCCAGCATGTACGTCTCCAACTTTACTTTTTGCTATGCTGGTGTGTCGATGAAATCGAAGATACAATTCATCCTACTCAGCAACACCTCTATCATTTCCGGTTCTGAATCACCCCGAAAGATGGGTGGATTCGGCTTCTAGAACTGGATGGAATGGTCTAAATGCCTTGAATCATCCCTCTGATTCCCGGTGTCCATATCTTGGAACACATGAACGATACTCTGAACCAGCTCTTGGTTCACACGTGGTTCAGGTGCAACCACATTCTCTGCATCTTCTTCGGGTTGGTTTCTACGATGTCTAATGGGTTCCATTCTCTATACAACAACACACACCATTAGTCTCACTTTCTTGCAACTGAAGGCTTAGAATTTCATTTTCTATCACCTCAACTATCAAATCATAGTTTTCCATTCATCAAGATTTTGCACATGTACAACCATTTTTGATAACATCTCACATACTTTTTGAAAATCCACATATTTTCAAAATATACAAAATATCCATTTTCAATATCTTTCATTTGAAAATCCATTTCTTCATTTTAAAAAAAAATCACTTTGCCCAAAATCATAAATCATTCTTCACAATGAGATAACCCATCCTAGTGGGAATTAATTCCTCTAATGCATGTCATTCTCATCTCATTGGCTAAACCCATGAAAATGATATTTTCAACATTCTAGAATTGTATCCAAAAAACTTATGTACGCAACACCCTGGTAACATGATGTTCAGCATAAACGGGTTAGCTACATCCTTTTATTCTCTACTTTTCAAGTTCCAACAATCCTACTCTTGTCTACGATGATCAACCAAGGAATAGAAAAGAATGAATTTCAACTCTCGGACGAAGAACATTGATGACCAATTGTTAGGCATGGACCGAGTAGGCTGATACCATTTGTAATGACCCATCAATTCTCATTGGATTGAGAGCTCAACAAGTCATTACCAGTCCTTAAGCGACATCCCCTAGGCGCCAAAGGATGGAAATAAATTCTGAAGGGTTTCAAAAATACTTGGGGGACGATTTAGCCTTTAACCAAAAACAACCAACAAATAGAGAAACTAGGTAAACATCTCCAAGAAACCACTATATGATGCATGATTTAAAACCAAAACAAATCAACCATTAATTTTATCAAAAATATACCAAAAGTACCACAAGAAAGAACCAAAACTATACATCAGAGTAAACATCGAAAAGACAAATCAAAGACAATAAGACAAGAACCAATCTCCAAGCTCCACAAGCTCCAAGCTCCAACAACACAAACCAGCCCAAGTATCATGAAGCAGCGCTCTACACATGTGACACATTACCTTTGCCAACGTCCCGGTATATGACATCTGCCTAAGCACCAACGTGCCATGGTAGGGCGTGAGTATTGTAACTCAGTAGGTTTCTCCGATGACTTCCGAACCCATGACTCTAGGATAAAACATCTTAGCACATTTATATAAAAAAAATTATATAAAAAAATTCCAAAAAAACAGTTCACTATATAACAAGTTCCACATCCTAGCCATTTTTCCAACTAAACATCTTACTCATGAAAAGCAACAAACAAGGTTTCTAAACAAATTCACATTTCCACTTTGGAACAATCATTCTATTCCATAAATCCACACAACCAACCATGCATGCAACCTGGACCTCCCTATACTCTTGAGTGGTGAGTTATGCATCCACTAAGTCGTCACATAGTGAACTACCATGACGGGTGTACTTCACGACCTTATCTGTCCCAACCTATAGATGGGGGGACTTCTCAACCTTATCCATCCCAACCATTTTATGGGGGTACTTATCTCCCTTATCTATCCCAATGCATATGAACACACACCACAACCCATGCAATCCATGCCCAAAACCAAGTGTGTTCAAAACCATTCAATAAAGCATCACCCTTTTATTGAAATCCCCCTTTTCCCACAAACCATTTTCCAAATCCAGCAAATCCATTTTTTTTAAATCAAAATTTTAAAATCTAGGAACCAAACAAATTTCACAACCATTCTTTCAATTTCCACAATTTCATTAAAACCCATAAATCATCACTAAAGAAGATTTATAACATGTTTGCACCACAATTTCACAATCAAAACCAGTCAAATAAATCAATTTTAACTAAGCCATCATGTTTTAAGAAAGAGGAACCGAGAGTGAAGCCACCTACCTCAAAATATTGGGCGAAACCAACCAAGAACCGGGTCGAAACACCATGAAACCTCCATAGATTCATTCCCCTATCACCAACAAGACCAAAACCCGACTTAAAAGACATCCACTACCATAGATCTACCAGCCTTGGGCATAGATCTAAGGATCCATCACGAGGGAAGAAGGAGATCTAAGAAAACTCAAGAGAACGAGACTTACCTTGATAAACCGACCTCTAAACGCCAAGGAAAGCCTCCAGATCACTTCTGAAATGCCTGGTAAGTGTTCTCCCACCTTCACCCGAGAAAGATACCGAGTTAGGGTCATCTAGGAGCAAAAATGAGTGGGTTTAAGAATAAAACGGATTAGATCCTTAAAAATAGGATCTAAGTTGACTTCGCTCACAGTTAGTCCTCACGGTTAGTTAAACCATGCGCTAAACGTGCAGTAGTCACTGCCAGAGAGGGGATCTCCGCATGGCCTCCTCACACAGTTTTCCCAAACCGTGCGGACACCGTGAAATCTCCTCTGTCCAAAAGACCACCACCTGCAAGGCTTCCGCACGGTTTGGAAAACCGTGCGGAGCCCATGAATCCCCACATTTTTTCCTTTTACACTTTAAAAGTCTCCCAAACTTTCCCCAATCATCTCTCATAAACTTCATGCACTTAAAAAGCATAAGACACGTGATACCTACCAAAAACCGGGGGTACTATAGTTACCTTTTATTAAGACAACGTATTTTAGGTTGCACCAAAAGGATTCTTAGATTGTCTTTATGTCTAAAATAATTCTTCTAAGGTGGGATATGGGAATAAATGATGTGATATAGGTAGGTAATGGATGATCCAAATGGTTTTATTTGTGTCAAAATGATATGAGAAGGTGTATCCTTTTATAAGTGATGTGAGTGGCGCACTTATAATGTTTTTAAAAGAAAAATGATTACCCACATTTTTCCCTAGCCAATATGCTTAAAAATTGACCATTCTCGATAAAAAAATATTTATGGTAAAAATATGTATATTAAATTTTTTGGACATGTTTTTGGTCATTTATTAACTCGTATTATTTTATTTTAACCCCTTCCCCCAAAAAACCCCATTTTTATGTTAACCTCAGAAAATAATTAGAATTATTTTGACTATTCATTATGGTAAAAAGAAAATTTAGACTTATTAGATAATATATATTTTTATTATTATTTAAAATATTGAATTATTTTTTCCAAATTACATTCACATAAGTGTAAATTTTAATTTAAAACTAATCCCACAGATGGGGCAAGAAAAAAAAATTCCAAAGTGAAAATACTCAATATTTTAAAAATATTTATATTAACATTTAATATTAAAATTATTAAAATATAATATATTATCATAAATAATATATCATTTAATTAATTTTAATTTTAAACCAGTTTCAAAATAATTACATTATAAATACTTTAAACAAAAACAGAATTTTCAATACAAACCAGTATTTTCTACTACTAATTGAAAAAATAATTTTTCATAATAATCGCAAAAAATCACCATAAGATAATTTTGACATAATTATTTAAAAAATTAAGTTTATTTTATAAAATTAATTTTATAAATGGTTTAAAATTAAATTCTTCTGGTGTTCAAAATAAAAAATTTAAAATAATTTTTTTTTTCAGAAAATAGTATTTTAGAATCAAATAAAGACGTATTTTAAAATTATGTACACTTTTATCAATATGTATTATCTATATAAATAAATTATAAATAAGATTTATATATTATTTATTTCTATTAATATCTATATGTTTAAGGGGTAGGTTATTAGATTCATGTTTAAATAATAATATTTAAAAATATATTGTGGATTGTTAAAAACTAGATGTTGTGTGTAATGAAATCTAAACTCAGCGTTTCATGTAACATAAGTTATCAATACATAATAATTTAATTGAAAACAATAATTCAATGACACTTTATTTTTCTACAACCACATCGGGGTAATACAGAACTCTAACCAAGGTGATATCACATGGTGTATCATACATATACCTGACTCATCATAAGGCATATAAAATGCCTATCAAATATCCCTAAACAAGGTAACAAAGGGAAGTAAAGTGATCACAAAATTTAATGTTTCAATAAATATCTACATAGGTTCTATCATTAATTTAGTATATACAATGGTATTCATTTAATTTGGTATCCAATTACAACATAAAGGGATGTTTCCTATATAATATAAAATTGAAAAACAATATAATTGAATCTATGTAGATATTTGTTGAAACATTTAATTTTATGATCACTTTACTTCCTTTTGTTACCTTTTTTAGGGATATTTGATAGGCATTTCATATGCCTTATGATGAGTCAGGTATATGTATGATACACCATGTGATATCACCTTGGTGAGAGTTCTGTATTACCCCGATGTGGTTGTAGAAAACCAAAGTGTCATTGAATTATTGTTTTCAAGTAAATTATTATGTATTGATAACTTATGTTACATGAAACGCTGATTTTAGATTGCATTACACACAAAATCTCGTTTTTAACAATCCACAATATATTTTTAAATATTATTATTTAAACATGAATCTAATAAACTACCCCTTAAACATAGAGATATTAATAAGAATAAATAATATGTGTTGTGTTTGGCCTAATAGAGGAAAATTACACCACGAACCTATATGGAAAAACTCCATTTATGTTTTTCTACACATTAAATAATTGACCTCTATCATTTGTAGCATATTCACACACCATAAAGCCCATAACAAGTGGACTACATAAGAAAAATATGATGCATGATACACCTCTTTCATTTTCCATATAGGAGTCAAAAGGTTTCACTAAACTCTTCTTTACAATATAAGATCATGAAATATATAATAAATCATAAAATCACACCGATTTTTCATTAATAAATGAAAAAAACAATATAAAACTATAAAATTTCATATCAGAAACCATAAAACCATATCCCAAGAAATGATGACTTCTTATAAGAATAGGTTTTCTTGATACACCATTCTTATATCCATCATTGTTTTCAAAACGTTATGAATACGACATTCAACGATATCACATGAAGTAATATTACAAGAATGAAATATCTATGATACACTATTATCATATCCTGACCTGATTTACTATATGAATAGTAATTGAGTTGGTTGGAGGAACGTCCTTAACCAAAACTATACATACATGAGAGGATGATGGATAGTAATAAGGTTAAAAGGTGTGGTTTTGGGGAGATTTTTCGTTCATATAAAAGTAATTAACCTTTGTAAATAACCTAAACAACATCCATTACATAAAGTAAATAGAGTGTGAAACCAATAAATATAAAAAGTCAAAAATAATAGATGCAATGTAGTAAATAACCAAATGGTCATATCATACATAAAAAATTAATCTCAAACTAGGAAAATCATGTATACATGAATATAGTGTTTAAACCAAATTACATGTTCATACTACTAAATCTGAACTGAGCCACACAACGAATCTTCATATATAAATTTGATCCATCATGCTTAATTATTCTAGGGCATAAACCCATCATCTACCTAAAACCAATTGAACATCTTCTTGAGTACCCCGGTGTAATGGTGGCCCAAGAAAGGTGTGAGTACAAAACTCATTATGGAACCACAAACAGAGTCCCATTCATAGCCAGTATATGTTGTGTATATATATGCCAGCTACTCATCAAGTTAAATATAATAATATCTAAAAGCTGATAATAACTAAATAAAAAATGGTATATCATGTAATTCTTCTATATGTTCTTTCTTATGAAATTTTCTTATCCAAGTAAAGACACAATAAGAAGTAATGTAATAAAATAAATCCACAGTCGGTCATTGGCTCTGTTATCACTGTTGACAATACCTGCTTCATCTAGCCCGAAAAATGCCTCTAAGAAATCTATGTCACTTCCTGGGGATACATTTCCAATCCATTGGATCACCCATTCCCACCTTTAGTATCTATTACGATGGAATAAAGTGATATCTAGACATACTTTAAATATTTTAATGATATAGATGGCATACCTCTCATGTCATGTAAATTATTTATAATATATATGTCTTATATATCGGTCCAAAGGTAATCACAATATTGTTAAGTGGACAGTCCTTTCATTCCATAATACATAGGATATATTTAATCAATACTCTCAAGACACATGGTAAAAACTCAGTAGCTATTCAATAAACAACTCAACAAGCCACCCTTGAAGAACTCTACTGAGAATAGTAATGATTATTCCACCAAATATTAGGAATCAACCTAGATATCTCCTAATGAGATCATTTTCAATCCCTAAGATTTTCTCAAAATTATGTTATGAGTTTTATTAGCATCCTACCTTTGTCACCCCTAGAGGGAGGAATCACAATGACCATGAAACTTCCTATAACTGTATCAATCAATCATGTAAGGCTAAAATGTTAGATCCCAAAAAGTACCTATAAGAGACCTGATAAGGTAAAAGTTAGTAAAAAGACTCAATATAAAGATCCTAGAAATTACTCTTGGGCATCCTCATCATAGCATGACATCAAATTTGGACCTATGGTTTGAGTTCTTTGAATCACATTTTGAAATATAGATGTATTAATAGTAGCATTTTTAATTAATAAATCAATGGGTGAGGATGGTCGAATTCCAAGACTCACCACTACTACCACATCAAAATGGGATTAAAATTTTAGCATGGGTTCTACAGGGACACATACAACCATCTCTACCCAAACCATATATACTAGTTCAGGTTTGATAAACCACTGTATCACCCTTTGGGATTTCCAAGACTGATCCATAGTATGATGTATCCTACCTAGGATACATGAGGTCCATATATAAGTGAATTCATTCCTCATGGAATCCAATAATATTGTACTATGATCTTGGATCATAGCCTAATATTAATGAACCGTGCCTTTAACATATAGATATTACAACTTTTGATTTGAATATTCATTAAATTTTACAAATACACACCTGATGATCGTAAAGGTCTAGTTACTTTGTAAACAAGGAGACATGAAAATCCAGTTCAAAATATATATTTATCATCCCCCACTTATTAATTAATAATTAGGTACATTTTTTTAAAATCAAATTTACTGAATTTATTCAAATAATGTTGAATGGAAACATAAGAAATGGATAAATGTAGATGACTAGTAAGGATAAAAATGGAATATATCAATTTATCATATTATTAAAGTATAATATAAGAAATATGGGTATGTGAATTGGATAATGACATACAAAATTCATACCCAACCACTCATAGATAATAAATATGATTCCTGGCCTTAAACATAATGATTTTGAGAGATACGAGTCAGAACAAATGATGCTTCATCATAAATCATTAATGAACAATAAGTTCAAGTCATAATTGTGTGTGGAATTATCATAAGTATTAAAAAACATTTAATATGTCAAGGTTAACTGCTAATACTCTTGTATCTTACCTTATCACTTGTTTCCCCAACGGATGGAGCACATCACCTTATTTCCCATCATGGATCAAGCACATCGACTTAATTACCCTAAATGTATCATGATATATAATTCATTATAAAATTCATTGTATGTAGATAAAATTATCACCCCTCTCATAATTAAATCTATATGTATTTTTTCTAAAATACTACAAACCATTCACCATTACTAAACCCATGTAAATAAATGAGTTTCATAAACACTTCATCATAACATAACTCAACAAAAAGAAAGAGGTTCTGTAAATATCATTTCATAATGAACATAAACTATTTAGATAAATAATATTATCATTGGTTAATATCCCTATTAAATTATAAGTTACATAAAATATGACATTTTATATAGAAAATGATTTTTGAAGGAATAATTGAAATAATTCTTATAGGCGAAATCCTTTCCTTCAAGAAAATGTTTTGATGTGTCATAAAATTATCAAGGAAGTAATTTTATTTGAAAAAAAACATTATAATATTGTAAATGATGCTTTAATTAATTAATTAATCATGATACCTAAAATATTCTCATGCTGTATAAGATAAAAAATATTCCTTCTATATTTTTATTGGAAAAGTAAAAAAGAACCTTGTTTAAAAAATGAAAAAAAGATTCATTTAAATATCTTTTTGTAATAAAATAATACAAGGGTAAAAAATTATATTAAATAATGTTAAAATAATTTTTTATTTTTAAAGAAATATAGACTTGGAAGATAAATATTTCCATATAGAGACTTAAGTATAAACACTCTCGAATAATGTTGAGATTGTGAAATAAACCCTTAATAATTTATAATCAGATGAGTCATATGCCACATGAAATAATTGAAATTATATGGATATGAATATACAATTATCATCAGGAAAATACTTATAAAATATATTCATGGTCGGTACATTCACACAACATAATAAATAATTAGTGTTTGAGGCATGTTTCCCACAGAAAAAAAGTTACACAGAAATATCTTACCTCAAGCATCTCATTTCCTTGTTCGTGTTCAAAACTCATGTATAATAAATTTAAATTTAACGTAAATGTATTTAAAAACCATATATCAATCATACCAGTTATTATTTTCATAGAGCATCATATCACCCATTTATTGATTACTAAAACCAATATTTTTTGTGATATCAACTTCATTTTCCAAGCATCATTCAGATTTGTAGTTTTGGTCCATATAATTTAATCATGGTCCAATAATTCTCAGAATCATTATTATGTTATATATATATATATATTCATAAAACTCATCCCTATTACCACCCATGAGAATTATTTTTGAAAAATTAACCACATCGCATCGTGGAGATGGCTAGTCTTATATACGCATGAGCGACATCATCATTTCCCAAATATTTATGTGGTAAAAAGGTAGATTTGATATTATCATTCTAGAATTATAATTATGTAATAAATATAATTAATAACATTAAAACCATTTTTATTCTCACTCAAGAACTATGGTGATTGAAAATGAATTGTATCACTATGTGGAGATGGTGAGCCATACATACGCCCGAGCAGTACATTAACTTGGTGTTCGATGTTAAAGGGAATGTATAATGGTGTGTATATAATGATAATAAAATTATATAATATTTAGTATGATTATTTAATTATTATATTCCATATATATTATCTATATAAGAGTTATATTCAAGTAGAAAAAGTGGGTGATCAGTTAGAGAGATTGCATTTTCTTCATAAGGGCCCCTTTAGATCTCCTCTAAATGACTCTAGAGTTGATCCATTGTGAATAAGATCACTACTAGAATGTGTATAGAGATATGTATAGGAAATTTTTTGTAGATTTATGTTGAGATATAATGCTAAAATTATTCCAATGAGAAGAAGGAAGATAGGTTCTATTATAATGAATGTGAGGGTCACTTTTGGAAATTCATAAAAGATTGATTTACAAATAAATTTAAATATCAATACAAATACCTCCAAATGGAATTAGATTCAAATATAATGAGTTATATGTTAGTAATATCACTTCCCAATAAATTTAATATAATTTTTTGTGTAATTTTAAACCTTATCATTTTATTAACCCAATGTTAACCAATCTTAATTTTATAAAAGATAAAAACATTTTCAATATTAAAAGTTTGTTATTTTAATATTAAAGGTTTAAATTGAATCATAAATGAAAAAGTTATTATATTTTCGTCCATAATTAATCACCATTGTATTTATTTAGGGTTTATAAGATTTTAACAAATTTAATAAAATATTATTTTTATAAAATATCATTAGAATCAATTTGGACACTATTCAATACATTCCCTTTAAGAAAATAAATATACCTATCTAACTGAAACATAAATCACATAATAAACCCTAAATATTTCATATTCACCAATAAAATTATTTTTTCACTGTAATTATTTCATATTATATTTTTTCCAATATTTTTAATATCAATTAATTCAGTTTTTCATTAATTGAATAATTACTGTATCATCGTTGGGTAATTATTTCAGATAATTATTTACTAAAGAAAAAATTAAAAATAAAATATTATGATGTATATAAACACCTATATTTCATAATAATACTTATTTTAGGTTATATATTATAATTTACCCCATATTAAAAATATTATACCTATTAAAAACAAGTGTGTGAATTTTTTCACTCACTTTTATTTTAATAATATTTATGTCTATTTCATAGAAAGCTATCCATTTAATAATAAAAATTATAAACCTAGGTGATAAGGATCAAATTTAATTCATGAAATAAATTTTTTTCATGTTTTAGGGTCATTTCATTGGCTTTATCACATTATTTTTTAAGATAAATTACCCAATTTACTATTTATTGTGGTAATTAAAATTGAAAATGTTACCATTCATATTGGCCGAAGAAAAATGGGACCAATTTAATAAATTTTTAAATTAATATTAATAATATGGATTTATTTTTCTAAAATTAGAAACACATATGGTTGTAAATTTAATTTAAAATTAATCTACTAGATGGGGTGAGAAAGTGAGTTTTTAAAGTGATAATGTTCAAACATTTGAAATGGTTTTATATCAAAATTAAATATGAAAAAGATTAAAATGAGATTAGTTGAATATATAGATTTATAATATATCCAACTATATATTAATAATAATTTTTAATTTAATTTAATATTATAAATTATATAGATGAAAATCAGTTTTCAATTAAAATTCAGTATTTCCACTATTCATCAAAAAATGAAACATATTAGAAAACTGGAAAAAAATTAATCCAAAGTAAATTTTGATATTCCTATTTAAATGATAAGTGTTGTTTTTTCACATATAATTAATAAATGTAAAAAATTATTTTTATAATATGTTCTCCATTTAAAGATGAAAAATACCCCTTTCGAAAAATATAACATTTTACGTGAAAAATTTGGATTTATTCTTGAAAAAAATTGATTGAATATGTAATATATAAATTTAATAATCGGGTTAATACTATTAATTATCTATAATTTATTTAATATTATAACGTGATAACACAACAATATTTCATTTTAAATTTACAATAGGTGTTGTGTGAAAACAAAACTATCAATAATATTTAAATCTGAAAAGAAACATACTATAAAATCATGGGTGTTACATTGTAGCTCCCATAAAATTAATTTCACCCTCAAAATTTATTATTTTGTTATAAAAACATTAGGATATATCTACATCATTATTTCCTTAGGTTTATATATAGCTTCATCTAATTGGTTGTTTCACAAAAAAACATTATCCATATGAGTGGTCTTTCTATGTAGAAATTTATCTATACGATCCAAACTCTCTATAGGTTGATCATAAAAAAGATATAACGTATTCTGATGGTATTAACATTGTGTTTAGAACATTTGAATGATCATGTATGTGCTTCGTTATAAGAGATACATAGAACACATCATGAAATTGAGGGAGATTTTATGGAAGATCCAATCGATAAGATGTCGTCACAACATGATCCCAAATTTCAGAAAGACTGATATGCCTAGTTATTCTCCTACCCTTATATACATATCTTATTACTATATTAAATGGAGATATTAAAATAAGTTTTTTTTCACCCACTTCAAAATCCAGATCTTTTTAATGATTGTCTTCATAACATTATTGTAAATTTAGAGCTTATTTTACGTGTTGCTAAATGGATCTATCGTATTCATTAGTTTTTTCAACTAGATGAGTTCATAATATATTCCTTCCCAAAAAGAATACATAGAATTATATTTTGGAAATTATTACCATATAGGGCTTTATAAGGATCCACTTGAATGCAAGAGTGAAAATAATGTTTATTATTAAGTTAAACTAAAAGATTGTGTCTATCCCAATAAAATTTGACATCCAAAGAGAAATCTCTCTACATTTCTTATATAGATTGAATTGTCCTCTTAGATTGACTATCCATATAAGAATGATATAAAATTTTAAAACATAACTCCATATTTATATCCTTGAAAAGACTTCAATGGATCTTTGAGGTAAACCTTAGATCTCGACCAGATACAATGGAAAGTTGTACTCCATGAAATAATATCACTTTATATATATTACGGAATGATGATAAATAGAGAAATATTTACAAATATGAATGAAGTGTGTGGTAATTTTAGGGAGATCCACTAAGACTCATATATCATTATGTCCTTAAGATTGTCGGGGATATATGAATTCAATATTTGTGGTGATGTTTTCTCATTTCCATTTAGGTATGGTTAGTGGCTGTAACATACTATTATATATCTATCTCATAGCCTGAACTTGCAGACAAACCAATCACTAAGAAACATACTCTAGAATATCTCTCTTCATTCCACCACATTTGAAATATCCATCCATGCCTTTATATATATTTGTGATTCCATGAAAAATAGACAATGATGAACTATGGGCCCCATCTAATAGTTCTATCCACAAAAGTGGTACAGGAGGAACACATACACTATTATTGAACCTTATTATTCCATCACAATCAATTTTTAACTTAGGAACATTTTCTACGATATATTACATCTCCATTTACTTCCTTATCACATTAATATTAAAGTATATAGATGGTTTAAAATTTTTTTGGGACAGATAAGATTTCCCTCTTTGCTTTATCATTTCTATATCTAACCTTTGAAAATCATAAAATATTGAGTATTTTTTGATCCTGATCATAAATAATCTTACATGGTCATTTTTACTCAAATAATATTCCTCCATTTTTTCTTTCATAAGGTGGTAATGTATTGAGATTTTATAATCATTAATTTTTCCTAACCGTCTTCATTATTGTATATTGAACTCCCTCTATGAAAATATATAATTTAATATTTTGTGATCAGTATATATATCAATGTTATCTCCATAAATATCATGAATCCATGTCTTTAATGAAAATATTGTCACAACTATATCCAAATAATGAGTTGAGTTATTTTTATCATGGACCTTCAATTTCCAAAATTCATAAGCTATAACCATGTCATTTTTAATAATAATCTATCTCAATACCTTTTTGGATGCATTAATTTAAATTATATAACCATCACTACTGTAGGGTAACATATGAACATGGGAACTGAATAATATTCTCTTTAGTTCCTTTATATTTTATACACAATCATTCATTTTTAGGAACTTGGATCCCTTTTGAGTTAACTTGTTGAGGGGACTGAACATTGAAAATAAATTCCCCTCAAAGCACTGAAACAATTCATCAAAACTAAGAAAATTATGGATTTCAATTACTGTGGTTGATAAAACCCATTTCTCAATAACATCTTTCATTGAAGGATCTGCTAATATAACCTCACATGGGATTATATGTCCAAAAAATGAAACATTTTGAAGCCAAAATTCACACATTGTAATTTTTTTATAGATTTTCACCTTCCTCAGGGTCTCCAACACAATCCTCAAGTTATATTCATGTTCATCCTTCCTATTTGAATATAAAAAAATATCATCTTTAAGTAGTACCAAAAATTTATCATCATAGTCACTAAATATTATATTCATTAAGTAAATGAATATTGTGGGTGCATTAGTAACATCCAAAGGGATCACAATAAATTAAAAGTGTTCATACCTTATTAAGAATTTCATCTTGGGTATATCTACATTCTAGAACATAAATTGATAACATCTATAACAAATTTCCTTTTTATAAAAAATAAAAAAGTGAGTGTATGATCAAATGAATCATTGATATGAGGAAGATGATACTTGTTCTTGATTTTATTTTTGTTATACTCCTAATAATCAATGAGAATATTCATTGGACCATCATTATTCATAAAAAATATAATAGGTGAGCTCTAAGGTGAAGCACATGGGAGTATGAATACCTTATTATGATTCTCATAAATTTGTTATTAAATTCTAACATGTCAAATGGGACCATAATATAAAGAGACTTCGTAATAGGCATAACAACATGTATAAGTTCTATCGAAAAATCAACTTTGTGTGTTGGTGGAAAACTAGGATTCTCTTCTTGAAAAACATTATCAACTATCATATAATTTTTGTATTCTTAATGTTGAGTTTCTCCCAAACTGGCTGATATAGATAACCTTCATGTATGGGAATTAAGACCCCTAATATGGAAACAATTTCCCTTATAAGTTCATATTCATCCTTTCATCGATAAATTTTTATAGGTTCATTTAGAATAGATAATGTGACTTCCTTCCCTTGTTAGTTAATATGAACATCATATAGATAAATCCAAACCATTATTATAATAACATTGAATTAAACTATAGGAAGAATCATGAGATTGTTTGGCAGTACATTCCATACAAACATCATTTGGAGAAGAACTATATACAAGAGACGCAGTCATTGATCCATATTGAGTCTTCAATGAAAACACAATATATAATTTTTTAGATGATATTGCGACACCCTAAGAAAATTATTTATAATAACGGAGTGGGTGGATCGATAATAAAATAATACATTTGTTTATTTAGAGTGGAAGATAAGTGCACAACTCACAATATATTTCTTTTATCCTACATTTGTAGTTATAAATTAAAAATATCTCCCTTTGTATTTGGTATTTAGTGTTCTTTTCATTGATCCTAAAAAACCTTCAGATTTATTCATTGACTGGAATAATGGTCATAATGCTTTCAATTAAGAAATTGGAGCATGTGTGGTGCATTAGTTGGAATCTAATTTTCCACTATTTCATTAACAGTCATGTTCATTCACGTTTGGCATTCAAGGGTTTTATAATTCACCTTTAAACATTTAAATCACCTCAAAGTTCCATTTAAATTCTTACCTAGACATTTCTTCTCACATTTCTGTCATTTACATGGTAGGAATTTCTTTCCCCCCTATGATTTATTTGAGTTTTCATGAGACTCAATCTGTGTTTTCTTATCAAGACCATGGGAATGGTCAGTGTATCCAATTTCTATTTCCACCTAAAAACAATATCAAAAAATTCATTTGTATATATTGAAGTATCTCATGCATAACACCCATCAAATAATTTATTTTAATCCACTGAAGAATTTTTCAGCCTTAATTTTAGGTTGGAAAATAATACCAAAATCATACCTTTCAATTGTTTTAAAATTTTCTTCATATGTACAAATGGAATCATCATCCTTTTGTTTTTTCTCAAGGAAATAATTCCCCATATTTTTAGGATGAATATGATGAAATTAATTATTTTAAAACATGTTCTTGAACTCATCCCATTCAATGGATTTTATTTCTACCACTTATCTTATATTCATAATAAGATTCCTCCATTTAACTACTATTATTTCAGGATAATAAAATTCTAGGAAAATATTTTTCATTCCCCAAGGACTAGAAAACATAAAAATATTTTCTCAATGGTATTGATCCATATATCATCCACTAGTGGGTTATAAGATCCACTTAAAGAAGGTGGATGTTTCCTCAAGAAATATTCACTAGAACATTGTAATCTTATTTGATAATTTGGAAAGTATTTGTGATTCAAAGCATGAGAAGTTTCAATTAGATTGGAAGAAAGGCTCTGCATACCATCTCAAATAACATCTTTTTGTTATGGTGGAGAATCATTGTATTGTCCATCACATTTATCATTAACATAATTATTTTTGGTTCCATCCATTAACTAAAACCAAAATATCATTTTCATAAATAAAAAACATATCAATGAATCACGAAAATGTTTTTAGAAAATTACTTGAATCATAACACCATTTATGAAACCTTAGGTTTAATTAAAATCATTCATGATTATTACCAAAACTATAGGAATTTTTCATGTACATAGTCTTATCCTTATGTGTTTTACTATGGTTTTCTCATCCTAGTTTCCAAGGGTATACTAAACCCATCATATGATAACAAATATGAAGCCCAATATTTTCATACATAGATATTACATCTTTTTAAATGAATCTTTATTACATTATAAAAATACATGATTCAAGATTTTAATTATATAGTGCCTTTGTAAACACAAAAACCTAATCCATAGGTTTATAATATATCTACATTGTCTTACTCTTTTAGTCGTAATTAGAGACCTTTTTAGTATATCACACATAACAAATTTCTTTATATCCTATGGAAAGAAAGAAATAATAAATAGGTGATCTCAAATGATCATCTAGGGTAAACATAAGAAATTATCAATTTAGTATCTTATGAAATCATATAATAACAGATATGGGTATGTGATAAATTGAAATTGTATATAAATTACAGAGTCATTTAATTATTTTTTATTCATGATTTAATTGATAATGAACTATGTGTGTGTTGATTATTGTAGATAATAGGTTTCCACAACTCCAAATCAAAATGATATAAAACTGGATAAATGTGAACATTACACATTGAGAATTACTTACATGATGTGTGTGGATCATTCACATCATGTCAAAAGATGTGGAGAATGTAAAGAAGAAAATTATAAGTCATGAGAGGATTACACGAAGTTAATATCTAATACACATCATGTTATATTCAAAGGATACTTCCAACATAATGATAATGTTTTTAGAATAAGAATGTAAATAGTTCTAATTACATGTCATGAGATGAGTCAAATACCTGAATCCCAAAGTCTCAGGCAGAGATTCGTGCCCGATCCAAAATATGTATAGAAAATCATGGATCAAGATTAGACATTGTGAGAAGTTTATTGATCATGACTTTTATAATTTATCTATTTTCTAGAGTGTGTCCAATTGCACACAATTTTTCAATTTTAAAATTTATACCATTATCTCTCGTTTTATATCTTATTTTACCTCCCTCTCTCCTCTAGACTATTTTTGTAACCATTTTTATTAAATATAAGAGACATTGATTTTTTAAAAGGTTGGGGTTGAAGCCTCATTTATTATTTTAGCAAAGAAAATACCTCTTCTAGCTAGGTAGAGGGAGACCCATTACATATCCCGAAGGCCCAGTTCGCATTTATCCAATAACAAGGCCAGTTGGCCCAAATTATTCTCCCAAATCCCATTCTATGAATAGTAATACAAAAGTACCTTCTTACTATAGTACCACATTGTACCCACCGCTGCTACTGTGCCCTTCTTCCGCTATGGTGACCTGTCGCCGCTAGAGTGCCGCCACTACTACATTACGATATAGTACTACTAAATCCCCTACGTCCAATGCGTTTTGAACCCCCATTTTTCATGTATAATTACATGGTTCTTACGACCAATACAAAAAAAATCTACATTATAAGTGTCATTGATTTTTCTAAAGAAAAAATATATTTCATTCAACACTGTTACCCATTACGACATCCAACTACCATTTTTGTTTACATTCCAAAGTGGAATTTCCATAAATTTGTTCTTGATTACTATTTAAAGAATGTGATTGATTGGTTTATTTTTTTTGTTAACATCTTGATTCTTGATACCGTAATTGAATTTTTTTTATTTCAAATGTTTTAAAAATTTAACAAGAATATCTGCAATTGTTTCTTTAATCTTGATTGTTACCATCATGAACGAATAAATATCCTAGGATAAGGGTTAAGTGTAGGGTTTTTTTGAACTAAATGAAACTCTAGATTGTAAATTGGTAACCCTAGAAATAGTAATCAGGTTATATTACAATAGATTATTTGATTTCATTAGGAAACCCTGACCATGTGAAGTTTAAATGAATGAACATGGCCTGATTGGAGTAGATTATTCTAGAACCATTATACAAGGAAAATTTCTTCCATAGAATCTAAGATTAATTCACCTTGGTTGTTAGATATATTTAGACCAAGGAATATTTGTATATTATATATCTAGATGGTTTGACTATAATCAAATAGTCCTCTTTGTAGCACTTCACAGCAAAACCCCTGGGATTATTCCATGTTATAACCAAGATTTTACATCTTAACTGAACCCTAAAATTAACCCGAATCACATACTTCATCTAGAATCGTAATTAAAACTCAATAGTATTAATAAAATACTATACACAATCCAATTAATGAGGACTCCTATAAAAACGTTTCATTGTCCTACTTCCATTGTTGTAAAACTTTCTTTAATGGGATCAACCCTCCACTATCACTATATTACATCATTCTAGTAAGAGTTGTATTGGTTATAGTGGAATTATAATCAAACCACAACCAATGAAAAATAAACTAACCATGTGGGATCATCATTTTCTTGTGTCATTTCTGTGGAATATGTTTTACTATGCATAGGAATAGTAACCATCCTCATGGACAAAGGATTACCTCACCCACCCCTTTCTCTTCTCATGTTTTCCATTTTCATTTTGATGCTAATAAGTCTTAATAATTTTTGTCCTAGTAGATGTGGCAGGGCCCCCTAAAATTTTCTGGGAGCATTGATGCCCAAGAACCATTTACCCTTATCCCTAAAATCTAAAGGTACCTTTATACATTTTGTTGTTCATGTATGGAAGATTATAGTAATCCTACAGGTCGCAACCCACCCATAATGAAATATATGACACTCGCACTTCAAGGAGATCAATACCATTAACTGTAGAAATCCTTAATGAACCATGGAAACCCATCTACCCATAGATCCACACCTAGTATTTGACGTCCTCAAAAATTTTAAATCAAACATGGACTCACTATTATGATCCAAAACATAGGTATGTTTAAACTACATTATAGCGAGGATCCTCTTGAGACCATATCCATCTTCCTTGATGTTTACTATTCTTTTAGAAACTATGGAGTATCCTACAATTATACCTGATTGTGGGTATTCACATTCTCCTTGCATGGTAGAGAAAATCATTGGATAAAAGTTAAATCTTTTGAGTCTGTCACTACTAGGGATGATCAGGGGAAAAATTTATTAGACATATACATTAACCCATGTAGAACCTATAAACAATGAAATAAAATTAAAATTTTCAATCAAGAGGAAGGAGTATCAGTATGGGAGGCCTGTGAACTATTTAATGAACATTCTAATAAATGACTAAAACAGGGACATGATGTGTGGATACAACTAAAAACATTCTATCAACGAATATATACCTCTCCTTCCATGGTGATATACTCTTCAACAAATGGAGAAGTAATTCTGAAAAGGAATGAAGTAGGATGATAACTTCTAGATATGGTCTCACACAATTCCAGTCCATGGAAGAGTGCCTACAGGCCACCAAGGCACTGATTACACCATGCTGAAAAAAACACTTGTCTAGATTAGAATGTAGAGGCCTTGACTAAAAAGATAGAATCATTTCAGCTACCTACAACACCACCTCCCCCTCATGCCCCTGTAATGGGGATAAATTTCAATAAAATTTGTATTGGCCCACATTTATATGAATACTATAGTGTAGGATTATAATAACAACAAATCTATAATTCTATTTATGTAAATTACAATTAGTAAATAAAAAAATACCAAAATCCATAAAAAAATTATCTATAGATGATGGATCAACCGCTGAAAAAAAACAATTAAGGGTACTACCAACAAATAAGATGTCAAGAACCACTTAGAATCCAAATACCATCTTTCTATCCACTGATGAATCCTATTTCTAAGACACCTCAATATGTTCCCCAGGTGACCATCCTTCTTAGAGTCCAATAACTATTTCAAATAGCTCTACAAATACCACCAATACAAGTTACACCACATCAATAAAATTTAGAAAATATTTTCAAATACTTTGTTATAAATGGAATATTAGAGGATGACAACCCATGAAAAAGAAATAAAACAAATGTTTCCCTACGAAAAGTAAAACATCAAATATGATAATTATAAAAGTTTTTGATTGATAAATTTTATGTTATTATACTGATAGGACCATGGGTGTCATTAATTTTTACCGGGTTATTGTATTTTGATATTTATAACAATAAAATGCTAAACCATTGGGTAGTATTGGAATTTCATGTTTGAGGTCAAACCAATAGAGATAGGATTGGAGAAAATAATAACTAAATAAAATAAATCTAAAATAATTTAGATATAAATATATTTAATCTATACTATATAGAATTAGATTGTGAAAAATGATTAAGAATAAAATAAAAAATTGGTGTCATTTAGAAATGAATCTTGGATCGTCGAATGACGTGGTATAAAATAATTAATCAACAATTATGTAGTAGATGAAATCAAGTCCAAGAGAGTAAAATGTTCATGAATAACACTCTATATCCCATGTTTTCTATAACATATGGTTAGGTATAACAAATTACAATGAATGGATAACCCAAAACAAATTTTAAACACAGGGAAAGGAAAAAACCAAATGGTTGTTGACGAATTCTAAACCCTACATCTCAAATTACAAAAATTTATTCAATCCACTACAGAAATGGTTATGCTCAAATAAAGAAGAAAATTTCACCCAATCCCTAACCCGACTCATAATGGTCATGTAATAAGAAATTAGGAATGTTATAGAAATAAAGAATCAATATGAAATCCCAATATCAATTGCATTATAATATAAAAAACTCATAAATTCAGTCCCCTTTCATTAGATATGCTCCATCACATTAAAATCACCCACTCATGTTTACCATGAGTGGGTTTCGAAAAAAGAATAATGAAAATTCCTTATGAAGATGGTGGAACACTACTCCACAATGGTGAATGTTCCATGTATATGTTCCTCATCGAGATCTATATAGAATTATAATTATAGTAGTTGGTATCTCCTCTATTTATAGTCTTTGGTTGGGATCTACCCAACACATTTAACAACATGTAATTTGTTTACATGTTGTGAAATCTAGACCTGATTTTTCATCCATGTATTGTGAATCTATTTGAATCTCATTTGTAAATGTGAATCTCTGAATACATTCACCATGTTTAAGAGAGAATCATGATGTGTAACCTTTTAATCTTTATATCCCAAGAATATCAGCGTAGTTCTTCTCAAAAACCATGTCCCAAAAAAATCTTATTGTGTAATGTAGTTACACGATGTGTAATGGTATTTTACAATGTGATTTGACTTCAAAAACTTTCCAAATGGTGGCCTTCCTCACTGATGAATTCACATCATGTAATGGGATTAAATGATATGTAATTGTGTTTCTCTAGTTCTTAAACTCCACTTCCTTCAAAAAAAA
Source organism: Viscum album (assembly GCA_963277665.1). NCBI lineage: Eukaryota > Viridiplantae > Streptophyta > Magnoliopsida > Santalales > Viscaceae > Viscum > Viscum album. Next base: position 1,538,696,262 of record OY728161.1, on the reverse strand, counting down.
TCTGTTGTCATTCCTCGAGTGAAGCGAAGCCGCTCGATTTATCCCTTTCTCATAAATTCTTCCCTTTTCTTCCTTTTTCAAATATTTATTGTTTCCAACCATGCAATTTAAAATGTGTCAATACTCTCTAAAATTTTGAGAAAATATTTGACTATAACCTTAAATCTGCACATAAAACACTATATATGTATGCATGAAATACACTTATCATCTACCTTGTAATACTAAGACATACCCAAAAGAAGTGGTAGAGGAAGTTGTACTAAAGAGAAGAAAAGTGATTGATTTTCAGAAACCATGTAGAGGAGAATAGAAAAATTATGAGGAACCTATGAGACCTACATCAATAATTGAAAATTTTGACAATAAAAGTGTAAACCAAATTGATCAATTGAATCCTCTTGAATTACCATCTCCTGTAATAGATCTGAGACAAGAGAATCCTAATGAGGACATAAAAATTATAGCAATAGCTTATAAACCTGCTATCCCATTTTAGAAATGAATAATATAATTAAGTATTTTAGGTAAATATATGAAATATTTGGATAGGTTCAAGAAATTTCACATCAAAATCCAATTTGTGGAACCTATTGACCGAATTCCTAGCCATGAAACATTTATCAAGGAATTTCCATCCAAAAAGAGATAGGCGGAAGACCTAGGAGTAATTTACCTAAATGAATAGTGATTTTCTGTTGTTTGGTATCATATTAGACCAATAAATATATTTCTGAGGACCTTCTCTTTTGCATTCACCATAGGAGAATGCATATTTACAAGAGCCTTGTGTGACTTCATATCCAAAATTAACATTTTTACAATGAGTGTATTCCATAGTCTAGGACTTGAGTAACTCAAGATGACTAGAGTGGAACTCCAACTTTCTGACTAATATGTCATGTATCCATGAGAACATCCCATTGATATTATATTTTAAATAGGTAAATTCATTTTCCCAATAAGATTATTCATTTTTGACATGAAATAAGTAGAAGGAATTTTCATTATCATAGGCTGACCCTTTCTAGACAATAGGGATGAACTGATTATTGTGAATCATGGGAGACTAATATTTATAGTGGTCGATCTAATAGTTGTGTTTGACAAATAAAAATCTACAATAAAATAGAGGATTATTTTGACTATCAAGTTATCTTTCTCATTAAAGACAATAATGACTACATAGCCATATGGGATGTTAGCGATGAATTGCCTCCTACTGAAAGGGAGGATTCTGACCTTGAGGACACATACTATACAAATCCTCTTACATGAGAAATGATTAGTCCTTCCATACCATTGATCATTCAACACCGATGATGGAGCTAAAACAAATCACAAAGAACATAAGAACTATTTTATAGAGACTACATTTTCCCAACCAATAATCATTATCTCAGAACTGACATAACCACATGAGGGAAAGATGATCAATCTCTGATAATGAAATATAATGTAAATTTCATGGGGGTGTCTGACATAAAATGGACAATCCACACATAATTCATTCAGAAAATTTATATACATATGTGTGAAATAGAAAATCAATTTCCATAGGGGAATCACCCTAGAAATTTATGAGGTATTTAAGAAAAAATTATTGAAAATTCTAGTAGTTGGAATAGTTTTTTCATTCTATGAAATCAAGTGGGTGAGTCTTCTAGATTTTTTTCTAATGAATAGTGTCTATACTGTTATAAATAATGATGATAATGAATTGATCTCAACACACATAATCATTGGATGGATAGTACGCATGGACTAATGAAACATAAATATTTCACCTCCGAAATATCATTTCCCCATTCCATTCATAAATAAAGTAATAGAGAGACTCATAAAACAAGAATTATACTATTTTGTAGAGATATATTTATTATAAAATCAGATTGATGTTGAGCTAGATGATTACTCCGAAACAAAATTCACATGTCTATTTAGTACCTTCACCTTCCGACACATGTCACTAGGTATGTTAAATGCACTTGTGACCATTAAATGGTGCATGATAGATATTTTCAAGGATATGGCAGAGGAATTCATGGGATTTTTTAGTGATGATTATTTTGTTTTTGTATGATCCTTCTATGTATATATAATTAATCATTAACTATTCATGAAACACTATAAATTAGAGGTTTTTAGTTTTATACTAGGGAAAAATCCACATTATGGTTGAAGGAGGAATAGTACTAAAAAATATTTAAGGACATAATAGAAGTTGATCTTTCAAAAATCCTGTTGATCAAAGATTTACATTATACCTCAACTATTACAGGCAGAAAAAGAATTCTAGACTATCTAGGATTATACCACCACTTCATTGCATATTTTTAAAATTCTTCCTTCCCTATGAGAAACCTATTACTAATGGATACCTCTGTTGAGTTCACTAATGAGTGTTGGTGGGAATTTGACATTTCAAATAAAATTTTGGTAGTTTCTTATACTAAAATTCCCTGATATTATGATAAATAAATCAAGTAAATGTGTGAGGAAAGTGACATTAGTGTAGGTAGTGTCTTTTTAAACTCAGTTGGCTATATTCTATATCCCATCTACAACTCCCATCATACCTAGAATAATTCATAGGTAAACTATAGAACCACTAAAAACTACTGATATTAATATTTTAATTTGGAATGTTTCTCTCATACTTACTTTTGTCAAAGGTGATTTTTTACACTAATCATAGTTCCTTGAAATATTTTATTTTTAAAAATGATTTCAATCCATGATTTTTTCAGTGGATCATATTAATGAAATAATCTGATATATTCATTAATGAATCCAAAAGGATGGATAATGGGTCCACTGATCGACTATTCAGATTCCCAATGCGCCTTATTATAATAGATGTTAATCGATAAATTTAGGGTGACTTCACTGATGAAACTCTGTTCATCAAAAACACAAAGTCAAAACCGTAGTTTTACAAAATTCCAAACTATCTATCCTTGGGATACCTCTATCTTGACCTTTGCAACAAAAAAAGGAAGGATTTGTTTAGTTGAGGATCCAAAATACTACCATGATGAGCCACTAATTTTTAAGAGTTTTGTTGATATCTTCATGCATCATTTTATCCCAGAAGCAGAGATTGAAGTTGTATTAGAAATGTTTCACACATAACCAACTAGATGGTGTCATGGACCAGAATGTGCAGTATAAAATATCCAACAAAGTGGAATCTTTTTCCCACACACCATAATGTTTAATGGAATTTATGTTAGATCTATGTTCAGTTCCAATGTACGGGAACCAATGGGAAAATAAATAAATTTCCCAAAACCTCATAATGGAAGTATAAATCTTCAAGGTGTAGATAATATAATTCTCGCAGCAATTCCCATGTTCACATGTAATGTTTAGTATTCTTTGTGAAATTGACTATGTCTCAAAGTGTTTAAATGATGAAGCAACCCCCATGACAATGAAAAGGTGTAAATGAATTTCATAAATAATTTTTTTTCAAGATTTTAATTTCAACTAATGATTATTATTGATCAGGGAATGCATTTATCAACAATAATATTAACGGAATCTTAGGGAAGTATAGAATCTAATATACCATAGGATCTCCCTACCACATAAAAGAAAGAGGGAATGTTGAACTGTCAGAGAAATAATTTAAAAAAATAGTATAAATTTTGTAAATAAAAATAGAAATAAATGGATCCTTACATTAGATGATGAAATCTAGGAATACTTCACTACATAAAAAACACCCATAAGCACCACCGCTTCAAATTATTGTATGGAAATCCTTTTTATTTACCCATAGAACAAGAGCATCGCTTGTACTGGGCAATTGAGAAGTTCAATCTATATTCTCAAAAAGATGGGGGAAGTTAGGATATTGTATTTGGAATAAATTAAGATATAATATATGATTCTTATGAAATCTCCATGGTATGTAAAGAGAAGCCCGTTAAATAACATGATCTTCACATCCTGGAATTTTTTTTTGTACTAGGTAATAAGACATTATTAGTCATATATCGATTAAAACAATTCCATGGGAAGCATAAATCCTGATTGTTAGGATGCTTCTGGATAAAAAATTTATTCCCCTGTCGGACTATAAAAATCCCAAAATAAGGATATCCCCTATTCAATGTTAATTATCCAATATGGGGGATTTTTCCAGAACCATTTCACTAAGATTTTTTCATTACATTGAAATTTTTCTATGCACCACATGATTATGATCTCGATGTTAAATTAAGTGATGACTATTAGGAAGCTCCGAAATGTCCTACGTAGTTGGGAATATGATACAATATGGTTTAGGGTAGCTTGGATAATGATAAGATAAAAGAACTGGGCTTTGGTTTATAAATATTAAAAAACCCTAAATTACACGTAGACAACCTCTGCTTCTGGCTAGGCAGAACACCTCAGGAGATCTCCTATGATGAGTTATGCATCATCCAAAATCTTTATTTTTTTTTAATTTTCTACTTCTTTGTATCCCTGACTCGTCATCTCGATCAAAACAAGTCATATTCCCCCTAAATTTGGAAAATGATTTCATGGGAACCTCATAGTGTACATGATACTTCAATTACTAAATAAACATAGATAAGAAGTCCCATGCTATGAATTATTCATTTTGTATTAATTCATTCATGTTTCATCCTCACCAATGCTCATGGTAGTGTAATCTATTTTGACATCCTCATTCATTCCGCTGCGATGAGAAGACCTATTTTCAGCTTGGTATCACCTTTAACCTTCAAAATCAAGGTTCAAGCACAGAAGACACAAGATATGTTGAAGGGTGGGTCCTTCATCATTCAATTTACTCAGTATATTATTGATTTCAATATCACCCTTCCTCTCACCTCCCCCATCTGGATAGATTTGATCGACTTCATCCTGGTTCACAAAATTCAGCTATTGATAAAGGATAATGATATCTAACGTTGGATATGGGGATTCTTTGAGGGTGCTGATGAGGCATCAAGAAGTCATTCTTCTAACCCATCACATGCTACTGCTACATCTTGTCCCACCCCTGCTACTACTTTAATTTCATCTTATCCCACCACTACCACTATTTCAGCTCCCATTTCTACCAATACTAACACCCACTTTACTTCCCAATCTGCATCAACATACCCACCCAACCCAACACTGTTGACCTTTATCTTTATCAGGAGTATATTATGTTAAACTTTAGAAGATATGAAATCACCTAGGTATCCCATCAATATCCACATCATTATTTACCGACCCTTAATCCCAATATTCAACTATGTACACTCAGTATCTACCACTAGGAATACCTTCATCCTTCATTATTCCTTCACCCACCAACACCCCTATTGACCCAACACTCATGTTGATAGATCCAACTTTCCCTCAGGAGTTTCTAGTAGAGTAGGAATGTGGAGGAAAGATATCTTCTCCTCCATCATCTCCATAGCTACCTTTCATTGATCCATCTATCAGATCTATGAACAGACTAAGAATCGTTACCTCACTATCTTAATCCAATGAGATAGCTATCGTCAGTGATTTACACCCTACATTAGTTAATATGTGATCCCCTTCCTCCATTACTACTACTGATCATGTATAAAAGCTACAAAATACCTCTCTTATAGAGTGTTCTGGGGATGAGTTGTAATAGAATTTTTATTACTCTTAGTATATCTAAATCTCATCTTCCATTTTTTACAAAATATGGGTGATCATATTTTTACACTATCTCTACTATATATCACAAATGATTCATAGACTGTGTTTAATACATGGGATAATAATTTTTCCTCATAGTTTCCCTGATTATTTTTTATTTATAAATCTATTATATTAACCATTTATATATCTTTTTTGTCTTCTATAATCATTAATGTGTATTTTCTCTCACCATCTTCCCTTGTTCTATGGATGACTCTGACTTTGATTATTATTAACCACCAACTAATGGATCTTTCACTAAGGATCTATTCTTAGCAGTGGTCACCATCATGATGATCATAAATGTTATAAATTCATCCCCAAATTCGAGCTTAGTATTCTCATGCGATGTTTAATCCTACCAAGGAACCATGAGAGCTCAATTGAACATAACCTGATTCTTATAGGAAGGAGATGAATTATGAGTAGATTACTTCTGAGTAGATGGACCACACTTGATTGATTATTTTGTCCATCTATATGAATGAAGACATCTTTGTTATCTCATTATAGGAGGTAACCAATATTTCCTTATTTTTTTCATTATTAGTATTATAATTACTATTTTATGTTTTTCTTTTTGAATACTTATATTATAACATAGGTAACGGTAACCTTCATTATACCCATAACTCAACAAGTATTAGAGATGTATGTAATTTTGATTCATTGTGAGTGCATGTCCATATTACTGCTTCAAAAATATTTAAACCCTATTGACTAATGTTTTATCTATTGTTGTATTTTTATATCTAACACCATATGAAGGTGGAACAATATGACATCAAGATTCACTATGTTTCTCAACAGAATAGAAATAATTACAGGGATCCCTCAATTCCCTGACATTCATTTTCATGTTTCCATTTCATTTTTCCAATACTATATCATTCATGTCTCTCTTATAGTATATTCCAATATAGTTTTAATGCTATATCATTTTAAACATGGGGTATTATTTTTGGAGATTCAGTGTTGATACACTTGAAATTTTTCTTGTTTTCATTTACCTAGGAGACATATTTTATTGGAATCTTGATTTCAATATATGAACTCATTTCACCTATTTTAAAAAAATATATATTTATGAAGGAAATTGTTGAAATCCTTGTTTGAATGAATTTTTTATTTTTAGAATAATTGTTGAGTTTAGTAATTTAATTCAAATTTAAAATTTCTTAAATTAATTTTGATTGATTTATTACTTGATTTTATACCATGACTAATTTACATTTTTCGTTTATACTCCCTTTACTAAAAGAATTCGAATCTTATGATTTAATTTAATTTTCTAAACATATTTCTTTAATGACACATGTGACATATTAAATTATCATAACATCCATTGAGATATTATTTAAGCTATGACTGAACAAATACAATATTAATTTTATTAAGGCAATCTTTGTTGAGAGGCTTTTTACCGAGTCCTACTATACATTTTTCCTTCTTTTTAGCCTATAATTTTGATGAATGACATTTTTAGTTTACAGCTATTCCAAGATGATTTTACATCCTATTCTATTCAGGTTTTTGTACATCATTATAATCTAAACAAGTGTGGGATAATTTTTATCATACAAAAATGGAATATTTTGATTTGGTAGTTGTATTGTGATAATTTTCCATAATAAATTGTTATGATCCATGGGTAACATTTGGACATTTTGAATACCTTATTTCTTGGAAAAATGAAAAATGAAATTGAAAATTTAGAATGGTAAAAAATCATCATTTCTAGATTGACAATTCCTCTTAAGGATCATATGTGATTAAGGGATGGATGTGAGAGTTGGACTAAACATTAATTTTGATAAATATAAAAAATTGAAAATAAAAAATGAGCATGGTATATTTTTTATACATATTTGATACATTCATGGATGTATTTTGATCGGTTTGGATCTTGGACACTATATGATCTTGAAAGAGCAACACCACTACACTATTCTCATTTATCATGAATTAAACATTAGGTCTTACCCTCCTTTTGATCTTAGTTTTCACATTCTATCTAATTCACCAAATCCTTGATGACTTTTTCACTTTTTTTCTACAGGCCTCATGATTAATTTTGTATTTGTATTTATGAAGTGGTGATGATACAACCAATAAAATCATATGTTTAGGAATGTGTATTGAAGGTATAACCATAACTCCATCTATATATTAACCCGAGTGATGAGAGAAAATTCATTTTGGGTGTAAAATATAATCATGGTTATTGGATTTAAGAAAGAGTTTTACGATTGAAATTAAAAGAATGAGAATATGAATAAGGAATTGAACTATGTGGCATGAATGATTTTATCCACGTGGTTGATTCTAGAAGGCTATCTTTTCCTTCTTACACATAGTTTTTTGTTTTTGTTTTTAATGAATGTTTCATTTTTAAAAAATTGATTCATTTGGAATCCTTGTAAAGACATTTTTTCTTTAAGGACAAGGAACTGTTCAATTGTATGGGTATTTAATATGTATACATTTTATATACATTTTAGAGTCATTTTATTAATTATTATTAATGTTTTACTTGACAATGAACCAGTTATGAGTTGATTGTAAAAGAGAATATTTTCCAATACTCCAACGAAAAGCCTATGAAAAGAGGATAAAAGTGAACATTACATGTCATGAACCACCTACATTACATGTAGGAATAATTAATATCATGTCACAAGTCAGGATTCATGACATGAATAAATTATAAGTTATGAATAGATTACATAATTTGAATATCCAAATACAAATCATGTATGATTCAAAGGCTACATCCAACTTAATGTTTATTTCATGACAAGAATAATGTTGTGAGTTCCAATTACACGTTGTGAGACGAGTCAAAACTCAGAATCCTCGTGATTTAGGCCAAGATTTTATCTAGATACAAAATACATTGAGAAAACCATGGATTGGGATTAATTGATTTGATATTTTTACAATTCATGTAATACCTGATTACTTATTTTCTACAGTACTCAAAGTGGTGCATAAATTTTTGGTATTAAAATATCTCCCATTATAACTATTATCTCCATTTTTATCTCTTAACTCGACTGTACAAAAATTATATTACCATTATTATGAAATAAATGATTTGTTGGCTTTTATACATGTTTTGTTCATTTATTTCATTATTTTTTTTCAAATCTGACATCTATCATCCATTGTTGTTTACATTCAATAGCAGCTTTACCTTATGTTATTTCTCTATTAATATTTCATTTGACACTTTGATTGGATTATTTTTTTATTATGAACTATTTAATTCAAGATCCTTAATTGAAAACTATTCTATTCAAAATATTTTATCAATTTACTAATCCTGTCTACCACTGTTTCATTAATTTTGATTATTGTAGTTAAGAGGTACTAACCACCTTAGGGTATTGTTCGAGAGTATGGGTGTTCTAAAAAGAATTAATATTTAAATCATAACTTTAAAACACTAATTATAGTAATCATTTTACATAACATCTATTCATTCAATTATGTAATTCCACCCTAGCCCCATGAAGTTTAAATGATTTAACCTATCCTGATTGGATTAAATTAGGCTATAACCATTATCCTGAGACACTTTCTAACAAAGAAGGTTGGATTAATAAATCTAGGATGTTAGATAAATCCAAAACATGGTATGGGTTTATATTAGTTATATCTAGTTCTTTTGACTGTAATCAACAAGTGATATATGTATTTCTTCACAGCCTAATCCCCATGACTATTCCAATTTTGGAATGAGATTATCCTTTTTACCTAAACCCTAAAATTGACCCCGATTGCAACATTCCTTCTAAATACCAAACAAAACTATGTTAAATTAATTCTATCCCAAACGTAAAACAATTCATGAGGACTCATATATAAAGAGTTGAATGTTAATTTTTCTTGTCTTCCAAACATTCCCCATGGGATCGACAATGCACTATCAGTATACCATGTCATTGTAACAAGTGTAGTTTGGGATAAAATGAAATTTTAATAAGATGGTAGTCCATTGAAATTTAAGGATGTGTGAATGCATGTTAGTAAGTGATCATGGACATAACCCTCAAATTTCATACCCAACCTATCATGGATCATAAATACAAGTCAGGGCATAAAATATTAACATTTCAGAAGACACAAATCGTAAGATTTAATCTTCATCATTATACAATGATGAACCATAATTTCAAGTCATAAATGTGTGATGCCTAATAATAAGTATTGAAAAACATTTGAGATATCAATTTTAACTTCTAAAACTATCAAATAATTCCTTATTACATATTTCCCAAATCAGGTCAAACATAATGACTCATTTTCCATCACGGATCATGAACATCGACTTGTATCCGATAACTATATCTGGAGATATAATTCATTACCAATTTAATTGTAGGTAGATAAAGGTAACAAACATCAGTTAATGAAAACTATATATATTTATGCTATAATACTATAAAACAATCACCATCCTGAAACCCATGTAAAGAAATGAGTTTCATAAACACTTCATCATAACCTAACTCATGAAAAATAAAATGGTTCCATAAGTATCATTCCATCATAAACATATCCCATTCAGATAAAGATTGGTACCCTTGTGTCATATCACCAATAAAGAATAATTAAAATCATGTAATGTAATATTAGATGGAAAATGGTTTTTAAAAGATCAGTTGAAATAATTATCGAGTAAAATATCATTTCCTTTAAGAAATCATTTTTATGGAGACACCAAATTATAAATAAAAAAAATTCATTGAAAAACAATTTTCAGAATGTAATGGAATATTAAATATATTGAGGAATATTGATTGTGGAACATAAGATCATTCCATATAAGATACAAAATATTCCTTTCATATTTTTTTGGAAATTTCTTAATGATCTTTCTTTAGAAGCTGACACAAATATTCCTTTAAAATAGTTTTTTATGACAAAACATTGGTAAAAATTATTTTAAAAATATATTAAAAATATTTAAATATAATTTTGGGACATTTAAATGGAAGATAAATATTCCCCAATGAATACTTAAACATAAAAAATCTTGAATAATGATGACATTTTGTAATAATCACTTTCCAAAATATAATAAATTAAAGAATATGTCTCATAAAATAAAATAATATATATATATATATATATGAAAATACTATAATATTCAGGATAAGACTCATAAATTACATTCATGGGTAGTACATACACCACATAGAATAAATAAGTAGTGTATAAGACATGGGTCCCATAGAAATAAAAGTGAGAGAAAATTGCATTTCTTATAGTCTCGCCTTTCCCTAATAAAATTCAAACCTACTATATTATAAATATGGATTTATTTTTAATTTATTAAATTACCATATATCAATCATAAATTTTATTATTTGTTTATAATATCTTATCAACCATTTATAAATTAAAAATGTATTTTTCTAGAAGATATCTACTTCGTTTTCCAAGCATGTTTCGATTCGGTAGTCCCAATTCTTAAACATTGATCTTGGTTCATTAATTTCTATAATAATTATTATGTTATATGTAGAGACATGAAGCTTGACGTACATGAGCATTACATTACATTTGCGGAATACTTAATACATAACAAAAACAGACACACAAGGACCATAATAGTTTAGTGTCTTTAGAAACATGGAACGTAATCTTCTAATCGTGGTGAAAGATCTTCAACATCTCTCATAAAGATCTTCCCCTTTTTTTCTTACCTAAAACATTTCTTTATATCCTGGGGAAAATAAAACATAAAAATGGTGAGCTCAAATGCTCAGTAAGGGTAAGCATGGATAAAATTTAACATACCATATACATTTAAAACTTAAAAACATGAACATAATGTTTAAACACCAAAAGATTGAGCAATGACATAAAACATGGAAGTACATAAGGCATAGATCATAAAGAAACATTAATAATGATAAAATATCATGGGAATAAAACATGTAATTGTGGTAACCATTAATCACCTGATATGATTTCTATAGTAGCCATGACATTGCTGCCAGGACCATCTTAGTGGACAAAGTCCCTTTCTGAATCGAGTTAACTCCTCGTTCCAGTCCTGTATTACTGAACCGGTTTAACTTGCCATTACAGACTTGTATATCTCATGAGATATAAATCTTTACCCAATTAATTTGAGGGATATATAGGTCCCGCCCATCTCATAATGAAATCATTCTTACTTGTGCAACAAAATAAACATACATCATTCATAATAACCCAACAAATAAAATGGGTTTCATAAACATCATTCCATCATCACATAATCCATATAAAAGAAATGGATATCATTTCATAATTAGAAATGTGAAACCATAAAAATCATAGAGACATGAAACATACACATATGAAATAATGTCATCTTAGATGGAAAATGGTTTTGATAAAACACATGAAATGAATTCTTGATGAAAATATCCTTTCTTATTCAAAATCATTTTCTTTTCACAAAATGTCGTCAAATTTTAAAATAATAGGATTTTTTTAAAATAGTCATGAAATATTTTGGAGGAAGCTTCATGAAAATATTGCTTTATAAAACCGTAAAAATCTGTTCACGCCGTATAAGTTAAAATTAACATTCTTCTCATACTTTTGTTAGAAAAGTCAAAAAAGTACGGCGTAACGTAAATAAAAGAAATATTCCATACATACCATGTATTAAAACTCAATAAAAGGTATAAATGACTTTAAACATACATGAAAAAACTTTTATAAAACATGGACATGATAGAAATATCCCCAGTAAATACTTATGAATAAGAAATCTCAGATAAAAATTAGATTTGCAAAATTATCTCTTACCTTAGGCCCGATATGATTTGTATGGTTCCGAACCTCCTGTATAATGATTTAAATAATGTTATTGACTTATTAAATAATCATATTCATTGTTATGATATCATATATGTTTCACATATGACTTTATATTACCCGTTCTTTTGTAAATTCCTTGTTAAAGTAGTATTTTGGGTAAAATCATTTCATTTATCGTATGTGTTTCGACTTGTAGTTTCTTGATATTATTACATATATCCTGATAAAACATTATTAATATATATTCCTCATATACATATATATTATGGATCGATAAAGGGAATGAAATACACTATTCATGGAGACGGTAGGCCGTACGTACGCATGAACATTGTTTTCGTTTCCTTATTGAATTGAATGAAACTAAATAGATGGCATACATATATATATATACATAAATACAGTAGCATTATTATTTCATATATTTCATTATTATTCATTATATAAACTTTATGATCATTCATTTTTGGTTAATCATGGAGAATGAATCTCATCGCGTCGTGGAGACGATAGTCCGTACGTACGCACGAACGATGATATCGTTCCCATTATTATAGAATTGGAGTGGATGGTATAATTTATTAGAATCAGTATGATGTTATAATAACCATATATAGTTATTATTTATACAATTATACCCATCCATGTAAGGTGTTGGTGGAAAAACAGATTACACCACGGCGTAGAGACGGTATTCCGTGCGTACGCACGTGCGGTGATTTTGTTCTCCGTAGGATGGATAGAAGGTGAAATAGGGTTGTTTTATATTTATAATAACATATCAGTATATTAGGGATACTGATGTTATTAATTCATAATGAAACAACTATATAAGAAGACGTTTCTGAAGAAAGAAAATTGAAAGAATCAGTAACAGATATTACCTCTTCTTTGACACACCTCTTTGAATCCTCCTTTTAGGGTACTAAAATTGGCCTTTGAAGAAGGCCAGGACCTCTATAATGTTTCTAGGGAAGTTTATAAGGGAAATGGGCAGGGTGTGGCTAAGATTAAAGGCTCAAATTGGTGTGAGGAAGAGAGGGAGGAGGTTCCCTTTTATAAGGGAGGAGAGGGGCGCCCTTGGAAATCTTAAAAATATAAATTTATAATAAATCTAACCCCACTTAAATACCTCCAAAAATGACTCATATTAGAATATTCGATGAGATAGGGTTGTAATCTCATCAAAAAATAAAATTTAGACATGTTAGGATTTTATTTTCACCATTATCAACTTGATTTATCCTTATTTAATCAATTTAATTTTATTTGTGGTAATAACATTCTAAATTTTCAATTATAACAAACAATTACTTATTTGTTTTGAATTGTCCATAATTGGATACTTTATAAAATTTTATATGATATAAATTTAAATTTATAATTTGTAAATATTTTTGTGATTTTTAAACAATTTTATAATATTTTATTTGTATAAAACAACAATAGTGTCAATTATGACACTACTCATTTGTTTGAATTTAAATAAAATATATATAGAAGATTTGTTCTAAATAACATCTTTAATAAATTCATAAAAGGTCATATGTATCTATAAAATTAGTGGAGCACATTAAATAGTTCATATAATATTTATTTTATTATTTTTTTAAAACCATTTATGTGGTTTATCTCTTAATAAAATAATTACTAATTCAAAATTGAATAAATATTTAATATACATATTTGTTGCATAAAAATAAAAAATAAAATACTATTATGAAGATAAATCTATTACCTTTTACAATAATACTTTTACTCAAATTTATCAGCTTAAAATCACAATAGTTAAATTGTTATATTTATTAAATTTTGAAGGTGACAACTTTGGCATCATTTAAAATAAAATAACATAAGTGTCATAATCATATTAATAAGGATCCAAATGGTCAAAAATTCGGCCATTGGATGACTAGGGTTTATATATACACTAATAAGAGGTTTTGTGCAGATTTTTGGGCCTTTTGATATGTATTAATATTTCAATAAAAACTACATTATGGATTTTTCACTAAATAAATAATTCATGCATCATTAATATATCACCATTAATGGAAATTATTTAATACCTAAAAATTATAAATAAATTTTCATGATGTAGATAATTTAATTATCTTTCTGGAGACTATTCATGTTCGATGTTTTATGATGTTTATCACTAAATAAAATTGTTATACTTATAAGATTTAAGAGAGTGACATTTTGTCTCTTTCTTTGGTTTTAATAATAATTATTTAACCTTATTATTCCATCACAATCAATTTTTAACTAAGGAATATTTTCCACCATATATTACATCTCCATTTCCTTCTTTATCGCTTTAATATTCACGTATATAGATGGTTTAACATTTTTTTGGGACAGATAAGATTTCCCTCTTTGCTTTATGATTTCTATATCTAACCTTTGAAAATCAAGAAATTTTGAGTATTTTTTGATCCTCTTCATAAATAATCTTACATGGTCCTTTTTACTCAAATAATATTCCTCCATTTTTTCTTTCACAAGGTGGTAATGTATTGAGAATTTATAATCATTAATATGTCCTAACCATCTTCATTATTGTATATTGAACTCCCTCTATGAAAATATATAATTTAATATTTTGTGAGCAGTATATATATCAATATTATCTCCATAAATATAATGTGTCCTTATCATTAATGATAAATCGTGTCACAACTATATCCAAATAATGAGTTGAGCTATTTTTATCATGAACCTTCAATTTACAGGATTCATAAGCTATAACCATGTCATTTTTAATAATAATTCATCTCAGTACCTTTTTGGATGTATTACTTTAAATTATATAACCATAACTACTGTAGGGTAACATATGAACATGGGAACTGACTAATATTCTATTTAGTTCCTTTAAATTTTATTCACAGTCATTTGTTTTTAGGAACTTGGAACCCTTCTGAGTTAACTTGTTGAGGGGACTGATCATTCAAGATAAATTCCCCTCAAAGCACTGAAAAAATTCATCCAATCTAAGAAAATTATGGATTTCAATTACTGTTGTTGATATAAACCATTTCTAAATAACATCTTTCATTGAAGGATCTACTAATATACCCTCACATGGGGTTATATGTCCAAAAAATGATACATTTTGAAGCCAAAACTCACACATTGTAATTTTTTTATAGATTTTCACCTTCCATAGGGTCTGCAACACAATCATCAATTGATATTCATGTTCATCATTCCTATTTGAATATAAAAAAATATCTTCTTTAAATACTACAAAAAATTGATCAACATAGTAACTAAATATTATATTCATTAATTAAATGAATATTGTGGGTGCATTAGTAACATCCAAAGGGATCATAATAAATTAAAAGTGTTCGTACCTTATTAAGAATGTCATCTTGGGTATATCTACATTCTAGAACATAAATTGATAATATCTATAACAAATTTTCATTTTATAAAAAATATACAAGTGAGTATATGATCAAATGAATCATTGATATGAGGAAGATGATACCTGTTCTTGATTTTATTTTTGTTAAGCTCATGATAATCAATGAGAATATTCATTGGACCATCATTATTCATAAAAAATATAATATGTGAACTCTAAGGTGAAGCACTTGGGAGTATTAATACCTTATTATGATTCTCATAAGTTTATTATTTAATTATAACATGTCAAGTGGGACCATAATATAAAGAGACTTCAAAATAGGCATAACAACATGTATAAGTTCAATCAAAAAATCAACATTGTGAATTGGTGGAAGACCAGGATTCTCTTCATGGAAAAAATATCAACTATCATATAATTTTTTTATTCTTAATGTTGAGTTTCTCCCAAACCGGCTGATATAGATAACCTTCATGTATGGGAATTAAGACCCATAATATGGAAACAATTTCCATTATAAGTTCATATTCATCCTTTCATCGATAAATTTTTATAGGTTCATTTAGAATAGATAATGTGACATCCATCCCTTGTTAATTAATAAAAACATCATATAGATAAATCCAAACCATTCTTATAATAACATCGAATTAAACTATAGGAAGAATCATGAGATTGTTTGGCAGTACATTCCATATAATCATTATTTAGATAAGAACTATATACAAGAGATGCAGTCATTGATCCATATTGAGTCTTCAAATAAAACACAATATATAATTCATTAGATGATATTGTGACACCCTAAGAAAATTATTTATAAAAACTTAGTGGGTGGATCGATAATAAAATAATACATTTGTTTTTTAGAGTGGAAGATAAGTGCACCACTCATAATATATTTCTTTTATCCTATATTTGTAGTCATAATTTCAAAATATCTCCCTTTGTATTCGGTATTTAGTGTTCTTTTTATTGATCCTAATAAACCTTCAGATTTATTCATTGACTAGAATAATGGTCATAATGATTTCAATTAATAAATTGGAGCATGTGTGGTGCATTAGTTGGAATCTTATTTTCCACTATTTCATTAACAGTCATGTTCATTCACTTTTGGCATTCAAGGGTTTTATAACACACCTTTAAACATTTAAATCACCTCGTAGTTCCATTTAAATGCTTACCTAGACATTTCTTCTCACATTTCTATCATTTAAATCGTAGTAATTTCTTTCCCTTCTATGATTTATTTGAGTTTTCATGAGACTCAACCATTGTTTTCTTATCAAGACCATGGGAATGGTCAGTGTCTCCAATTTCTATTTCCACCTAAAAATAATATCAAAAAATTCATTTGTATATATTGAACTATATCATCCATAACACCCATCAAATATTTTATTTTAATCCACTGAAGAATTTGTCAACCTTAATTTTAGGTTGGAAAAAAATAACAAAAGCATACCTTGCAATTGTTTTAAAATTTTCCTCATATGTACTAATGGAATCATCATCCTTTTGTTTTTTCTCAAGGAACTAATTCCCCATATTTTTAGGATGAATATTATGAAATTAATTATTTTAAAACATGTTCTTGGACTCATCCCATTCAATGGATTTTATTTCTACCACTTCTCTTATATTCTTAACAAGATTCCTCCATTTAACTACTATTCCTTCAAGATAATAAAAATCTAGGAAAATATTTTTCCTTCCATAGGGATTAGAAAACATAAAATATTTTCTCAATGGTATTGATCCATATATCATCCACTAGTGGGTTATAAGATCCACTTAAAAAGGTGGATGTTTGCTCAAGAAATATTCACTAGAACATTGTAATCTCCTTTGATAATTTTGAAAATAGATATGATTCAAACCATGAGAAGTTTCAATTAGATTAGAAGAAAGGCTCTTCATACTAGCTCAAATAACATCTTGTTGTTATGGTGGAGAATCATTGTATTGTCCAACACATTTATCATTAACATAATTATTTTTCGTTCCATCCATTAACTAAAACCAAAAATATTATTTTCATAAATAATAAACATAGCAATGAATCACGAAAAAGTTTTTAGAAAATTACATAAATCATAACACCATTTATAAAACCTTAGGTTTAATTAAAATCATACATGATTATTACCAAAACTATAGGAATTTTTCTTGTACATAGTCCTATCCTTAAGGGTTTTACTATGGTTTTCTCATCCTAGATTCCAAGGGTTTACTAAACCCATCATATGATAACAAATATGAAGCCCAATATTTTAATACATATATATTACATATTTTTAAATTAATATTTATTACATTATACAAATACATGATTCAGTATTTTAATGGTATACTGCCTTTGTATACACAGAAACCTAATCCATAGGTTTATAATATATCTACATTTTCTTAATCTTTTATTCTTAATTAGAGCCCTTTTTAGTATATCACAAATAACAAATTTCTTTATATCCTATGGAAAGAAAGAAATAAGAAATCAGTGAGCTCAAATGATCATCTAGGGTAAACATAGAAGATATCAATTTATTATCTTATGAAATCATATAATAACAGATATGGGTATGTGATAAATTGAAATTGTATATAAATTTTAGAGTCATTTAATTATTTATTATTCATGATTTAATTTATAATGCACTATGTGTGTGTTGATTATTGTAGATAATAGGTTTCCACAACTCCAAATCAAAATGATATAAAACTGGATAAATGTGAACATTACACATTGTGAATCACTTACATGATGTGTGTGAATCATTCACATCATGTCAAAAGATGTGGAGAATGTCCAGAAGAAAATTAAAGTCATGAGAGGAATACACGAAGTTAATATCTAATAAACCTCATGTTATATTCAAAGGATACTTCCAACATAAATATAATGTTTTTAGAATAAGAATGTAAATAGTTCTAATTACATGTCATGAGATGAGTCCAATACCTGAATCCCAAAGTCTCAGGCAGAGATTCGTGCCCGATCCAAAATATGTATAGAAAATCATGGATCAAGATTACACATTGTGAGAAGTTTATTGATCATTCCAATTATAATTTATCTATTTTCTAGAGTGTGTACAATAGCACAAAATTTTTCAATTTTAAAATTTATACCATTATCTCTCATTTTATATCTTATTTTCCCTCCCTCTCTCCTAAAGAAATTTTCTTTAACCATTTTAATTAAATATAAGAGACATTGATTTTTTTTAAATTTTGGGGAAGAAGCCTCATTTATTATTTTAGCAAAGCAAGTACCTCTATTATCTAGATAGAGGGAGACCCATTACATATCCCAAAGACTTAGTGGGTATTTATCCAAAAACAAGGCCCATTGGCCCAAATTCTTCTCCTAAATCCCATTCTATTAAGAGTAATACAAAAGTACCTTCTTACTATAGTACCACATAGTACCCACCGCTGCTATAGTGCCCTACTTCTGCTATGGTGACCTGCCACCGCTATAAGGCCACCACTACTACATTATGATATAGTACTGCTAAATCCCCTACGTCCAATGGGTTTTGAACACCCATTTATCATGTAGAATTACAGGGTTCTTACCAATAATACAAAAAACAACTACATTATAAGAGTCATTGATTTTTCTACAGACATTATATATTTCATTCAACATTGTTATCCATTACGACATCCTACTACCATTTTCGTTTACATTCCAAAGTGGAATTGCCATAAATTTGTTCTCGTTTATTATTTAAAGAATGTGATTGATTGGTTTATTACATTTTTAATTGTTAACATCTTGATTCTTGATCCTGTAATTGAAATTTTTTTATTTCAAATGTTTTAACAATTTGCCAAGAATGTCTAAAATTGTCTCTTTAATCCTGATTGTTACCATCATGAACGACTAAATCACCTAGGATAAGGGTTATGTGTAGGGTTTTTTGAACTAAATGAATCTCTAGATTGTAAATTGGTAGCCCTAGAAATATTAATCAGGTTATATTACAATAGATTACTTCATTCCATTAGGAAACCCTGACCATGTGACGTTTAAATGAATGAACATGGCCTGATTGGAGTAGATTATTCTATAACCATTATACAAGGAAAATATCTTCCATCGAATCTATGATTAATTCACCTTGGTTGTTAGATATATCTAGACTAAGGAATATTTGTATATTATATATCTAGATGGTTTGACTATAATCAAATAGTCCTCTTTAAAGCACTTCACAGCAAAACCCCTAGGATTATTCCATGTTATGACCAAGATTTTACATCTTAACTGAACCCTAAAATTAACCTGAATCACTTACTTCATCTAGAATCTTAAATAAAAATCTATAGTATTAATAAAATACTATACACAATCCAATTCATGAGGAATCCTATAAAAACGTTTCGATATCCAACTTCCTTGGTTGTAAAATATTCTTTAATGGGATCAACCCTCCATTATCACTATATTATATAATTGTAGTAAGAGTTGTTTTGGTTATAGTGGAATTATAATCAAACCACAACCAATGTAAAATAAACTAACCATGTGGGATCATCATGTTTTTGTGTCATTCCCGTGGAATATGTTTTACTATGCTTAGGAATAGGAACCTTCCTCATGAACATAGGATTACCTCACCCACCCCTTTCTCTTCTCATGTTTTCCATTTTCATTTTGATGCTAATAATTCTTAATAATTTTTATCCTAGTAGATGTGTCAGGCCCCCCTAAAATTTTCTTGGATCTTTAATTCCCAAGAACTACTTACCTTTATCCTAGAAATCTAAAGTTACCTTTCTACATTTTGTTGTTCATGTATGGAAGATTGTAGTAAACCTACAGGTCGCAACCCACCCATAATAAAATATTTGACACCCGCACTTCAAGGAGATCAATACCAGCAACTATAGAAATCCATAATGAACCATGGAAACCCATCTACCCATAGTTCCACACCTTGTATTTGATGTCCTAAAAAATTTGAAATCAAACATGGACTCTCAATTATGATCCAAAACATGGGTATGTTTAAAAGACATTATAGCGAGGATCCACTTGAGCCCATATCCATCTTCCTTGATGTTTTCTATTCTTTTAGAAACTATGGAGTATCCTACAATGATACCTGGTTGTGGGTATTCACATTCTCCTTGCATGGTAGAGAAAATCATTGGATAAAAGTTAAATCTTATGAATCGGTCACTACTAGGGACGATCTGGGGAAAATTTTATAAGACATATACATTACCCCATGTAGTACCTATAAACAATGAAATGAAATTAAAATTTTCAATCAAGAGGAAGGAGTATCAGTATGGGAGGCATGTGAACTATTTAATGAACATTAAAATAATTGACTACAACAGGGACATGATGTTTGGATCCAAATACAAACATTCTATCAATGAATCTATCCCTCTCCTTCCATGGTGATATATTCTTCAACAAATAGCGAAGTAATTCTAAAAAGGAATGAAGTAGGCTGATAACTTATAGATATGGTCTCACACAATTCCAGTCCATGGAAGAGTTCCTATAGACCACCAAGTCACAGATTCCACCATGGAGAAAAAAACACTTGTCTAGATTAGAAAGTAGAGGCCTTGACTAAAAAGATAGAATCATTTCAGCTACCTAAAACACCACCTCCCCCTCATGCCCCTGTAATGGGGATAAATTTCAATAAAATTTGTGGTGGCCCAAACTTATATGAATACTATAGTATAGGATTATATTAACAACAAATCTATAATTGTATTTATGTTAATTACAATTAGTAAATAAAAAAATACCAAAAGACATAAAAATATTATCTATAGATGATGGGTCAAGTGCTTCAAAAAAACAATCAATTGTACTACCAACAAATAAGTTGTCAAGAACCACATAGAAACCAAATACCATCATTCTATCCATAGATGAATCCTATTTCTAGGACACCTCAATAAGTTCCCCAGGTGACCATCCTTCTTAGAGGCCAGTAACAATTTCAAATAGCTCTAAAAATACCACCACTACAAGTTACACCACATCAATAAAATTTAGAAAATATTTTCATATACATAGTTATAAATGTAATATTAGAGGATGACAACCCATGAAAAAGAAATGAAAAATATGGTTTCCCTCCGAAAAGTAAAACCTCAAATATGTTATTTATCAAAGTTGTTGATTGATAAATTTTATTTTATTATACTGATAGGCCCATGGGTGTCATTAATTTCCACCGGGTTATTGGATTTTTATATTTATAACAATAAAATGCTAAACCATTAGGTAGTATTGGAATTTTATGTTTGAGGTAAAACCAATAGAGATAGGATTGGAGAAAATATTAATTAAATAAAATAAATATAAAATACCTGAGATATAAATAAATTTAATCTATGCTATAGAGAATTAGAATGTGAAATATGTTTAAGAATAAAATAAAAAAATAGTGTCGTGTAGAAATAAATCTTGGATTGTTGTATGACGTGGTATAAAATAATTAATCAACAATTATGTAGTAGTTGAAATCAAGTCCAAGAGAGTAAAATGGTCGTGAATAACACTCTATATCCCATGTTTTCTATAACTTATGGTTAGGTACAACAGATTACAATGAATGGATAACCCAAAACAAATTTTCAACATAGGGAAAGGAAAAAACAAATGGTTTTTGATGAAGTCTAAACCCTAGATCTCAAATTACAAAAAATTTATTCAATCCACTCCAGAAATGGTTATGCTCCGATAAAGAAGAAAATTTCACCCAATCCCTAACCCTACTCATAATGGTCATGTAAGAAGAAATCAGAAATGTTATAGAAATAAAGAATCAATATGAAATCCCAACATCAATTGCATTATAATATAAAAAACTAAAAAATTCAGTCCCCTTTCATTAGATATGCTCCATCACATTGAAATCACCCACTCATGCTAACCATGAGTGGGTTTCGAAAAAAAAATAATGAAAATTCCTTATGAAGATGGTGGAACACTACTCCACAATGGTGAATGTTCCATGTATTGGATCCTCATCGAGATCTATATAGAATTATAATTATAGTAGTAGGTATCTATTCTATTTATAGTCTTTGGTTGGGATCTACCCAACACATTTAACAACATGTAATTTGTTTACATGTTGTGAATTATGGATCTGATTTTTCATCCATGTATTTTGAATCTATTTGAATCTCATTTGTAAATTTGAATCTCTGAATACATTCACCATTTTTATGAGTGAATCATGATGTGTAACCTTTAAATCTTTATATCCCTAGAATATTAGCATAGTTCTACTCAAAAACCATGTCCCAAAAAAAAATCTTATTCTGTAATGTAGTTACACGATGTATAATGGTATATTACAATGTGATTTGACTTAAAAATTTTTCCAAATGGTGGCCTTCCTCTCAGATGAATTCACATCATTTAATAGGATTAAATGATATGTAATAGTGTTTCTCTAGTTCTTAAACTCATCTTCCTTCAAAAAAAATCTGGTGTCACTCCTCGAGTGAAGTGAAGCGGCTCGATGTATCCTTTTCTCATAAATTTTTCCCTTTTCTTACTTTTTCAAATATTTATTGTTTCCAACCATGCAATTTAAAATGTGTCAATACACTCCAACATTTTAATAAAATATTTGACTATAACCATAAATCTGCACATAAAACACTATAAATGTATGCATGAAATACACTTATCATCTACCAAGTAATACTAATACATACCCAAAAGAAGTGGTAGAGGAAGTTGTAATAAAGAGAAGAAAAGTGATTGATATTCAGAAACCATGTGTAAGAGAATTGAAAAATTATGAGGAACCTATGAGACCTACATCAATAATTGGAAATTTTGACAAAAAAAAGTGTAAATCAAATTGATCAAGTGAAACCACTTGAATTACCATCTCCTGTAATAGATTTGAGACAAGAGAAACCTAATGAGGACATATAAATTGTACCAATAGCTTATAAACCTGCTATCCCATTTTATAAATGAATAATACAATTATTTATATTAGGTAAATATAAGAAATATTTGTATATTTTCAAGAAATTTCACATCAACATCCAATTTACAGAAGCTATTGAACGAATTCCTAGTTACGAAACATTTATCACGGAATTTCCATCCAAAAAGAGATAGGTGGAAGACCTAGGAGTAATTTTCCTAAATTAATAGTTCTTTTCTGTTGTTTGGTATCATATTAGACCAATAAATATATATCTAAGGACATTCTCTTTTTCATTCACCATAGGCGAATTCATATTTATAAGACCCTTGTGTGACTTCATATCCAAAATTAACATTTTTACAGTGTGTGTATTCCACAGTCTAGGACTTGAGTAACTCAAGATGACTAGAGTGGAACTCCAACTTTCTGACTAATATGTCATGTATCCATGAGAACATCCCATTGATCTTATATTTAAAATAGGTAAATTCATTTTCCCAAAAAGATTATTCATTTTAGACATGAAATAAGTAGAAGGAATTTTCATATACATAGGCTGACCCTTTCTAGCCAATAGGGATGAACTGATTATTGTGAATCAAGGGAGACTAATATTTATAGTGGTTGATGTAATAGTTGTGTTTGACCAAGAAAATTCTACAAAACAATAGAGGATTCTTTTTACTATCAAGTTATCTTTCTCATTAAAGACAATAATGATTACATATCCATATGGGATGTTAGCGATGAATTGATTCCTACTGAACGAGAGGATTATGACCTTGAGGAATCATATTATACAAAACCTCTTACATGATAAATGATTAGTCCTTCCATACAATCGATCATTCAACACCGATGATGGAGCTAAAAAAATCACAAAAAACATAAGAACTATTTTATAGAGACTACATTTTCCCAACCAATCATCATTATCTCAGAAATGACTTAACCACATGAGGGAAAGATGATCAATCTCTAATAATGAAATATAAAGTAAATTTCATGGGGGGGGGGTCTGACATAAAATGGACAATCCACACATTATTCATTTAGACAATTTATATACATATGTGTGAAATAGAAAATCAGTTTCCATATGGGAATCACCCTATAAATTTATGAGGTATTTAAGAAAACATTATTGAACATTCTAGTAGTTGGAATAGTTTTTTCAATCTAAGAAATCAAGTGGGTGAGTCTTCTAGATGCTTTTCAAAAGAATAGTGTCTATACTATTATAAATAATGATGATAATGAATTGATCTCAACACACATAATCATTGGATGGAGAGTACGGATGGACTAATGAAACATAAATATTTCAACTCAGAAATATCATTTCCCCATTCCATTCATGAATATAGTAATAGAGAGACTCATAGAACAAGAATTATACTATTTTGTATAGATATATTTTGGATAAAATCATATTTATGTTGAGCTAGATGATTACTCCGAAACAAAATTCACATGTCTATTTAGTACCTTCACCTTCCGACACATGTCACTCGGTATGTTAAATGCACTTGTGACCATTAAATGGAGCATGATAGATATTTTCTAGGATATGGTGGAGGAATTCATGGGATTTTTTAGTGATGATTATTTAGATTTTGGATGATCCTTCGATGTATATATAATTAATCATTAACTATTCATGAAAGACTATAAATTAGAGGTTTTTAGTTTTAAACTAGGAAAAAATCCCCATTATGGTTGAAGGAGGAATAGTCCTAAAAAATATTTAAGGACATAATAGAAGTTGATCCCTCAAAAATCTTGTTGATCAAAGATTTACATTATACCTCAACTATTGAAGGCAGAAGGAGAATTCTAGACCATCTAGGATTCTACCACCACTTCATTGCATATTTATAAAATGATTCTTTCCCTATGAGAAACCTATTACTAAAGGATACCCCTCTTCAGTTCACTAATGAGTGTTGGTGGGAATTTGAAATTTCAAATAAAATTTTGGTAGTTTCTTCTACTAAAATACCCTGATATTATGATAAAGAAATCAAGTAAATGTGTGAGGAAATTGACATTAGTGTAGGCAGTGTCTTTGTAAACTTAGTTGGCTACATTCTCTATCCCATCTATAACTCCCATCACACCTATAATAATTCATATGTAAACTACACAACCACTAAAAAACTACTGATAGTAATATTTTAATTTGGAATGTTTCTCTCCTACTTACTTTTGTCAAAGGTGATTTTTTACAGTGATCCTCGTTCCTTGAAATATTTTATTTGTAAAAATGATGTCAATCCATGATTTTTATGGTGGATCATATTAATGAAATAATCTGATATATTCATTAATGAAACCAAATGGATGGAGAATGGGTCCACAGATCGACTATTCAGATTCCCAATGCCCCTTATCATAATAGATGTTAATCCATACATTTAGGCTGACTTCATTGATGAAACTCTGTTCATCCAAAACACAATGTCAAAACCTTAGTTTTCCAACATTCCAAACTGTCTATCCTTGGGAGACCTCTATCTTGACCTTTGCTACAACAAAAGGAAGGATTTGTTTATTTGAGTATCCACAATACTACCATGATGAGCCACTAATTTTTAAGAGTTTTGTTGATATCTTCATGCGTCATTTTATCCGAGAAGCAGAGATTGAAGGTGTATTAGATATGTTTCACACATAACCAACTAGATGGTGTCATGGACCAAAATACACAGTAGAAAAAATCTAACAAAGTGGAATCTTTTTCCCACACACCAAAATGTTGAATGAAATTTATGTTAGATCTATGTTCAGTTCCAATGTACGAGAACCATTGGGAAAATAAATAAATTCCCCAAAACCTAATCATGGAAGTATAAATCTTCATGGTGTAGATAATATAATTCTCGCGGCCATTCCCATGTTCACATGTAATATTTAGTATTCATTGTGAAATTGACTATGTCTCAAAGTGTTTTAATGATGAAGCAACCCTCATGACAATGAAAAAGTAGAAATGAATTTCATAATGATTTTTTTTCATGATTTGAATTTCGCCTAATGATTATTATTGATCAAGGAACACATTTATCAACAACAATATTAATGGAATCTTATGGAAGTATAGAATCTAATATACCATAGGATCTCCTTACCACCTAAAAGAAAGAGGGAATGTTGAACTATCATACAAATAATTTATAAAAATCGTATAAAATATTAAAAAAAAAATGGAAAGGAATGGATCCTTACATTAGATGATGAACTCTAGGAATACTTCAATACATAAAAAACACCCATAAGAACCACCTCTTAAATTTATTATATGGAAATCATTTCTATTTACCCATTGAACAAGAGCATCGCTTGTACTGGGCAATTGAGAAGTTCAATCTATATTCTCAAAAAGATGGCGGAAGTTAGGTTTTTGTGTTCGGAATAAATTAAGATATAATATAGAATTATTATGAAATTTCCATGGTATGTAATGAGAAGCCCATGAAATAGAATGGTCTTCACATCCTAGAATGATTTTTTGTACTAGGTAATAAGACCTTATTAGTCATCTGTCAATTAAAACAATTCTATGGGAAGCATAAATCCTGATTGTTAGGATGCTTCTAGATAAAAAATGTATTCCCTTGTCAGACTATAAAAATCCCAAAATAAGGATATCCCATATTCAATGTTAATTATCCAATATGGGAGATTTGTCAAGAACCATTTCACGAAGATTTTTTCATTACATTGAAATTCTTCTGAGCACCACATGATTATGATCTCAATGTTAAATAAAGTGATGACTATTAGGATGCTCAAAAAAGTCCCATGTAGTCTTGAATATGATACAATATGGTTTAGGGTAGCTTGGATAATGATAAGATAAAAGAACTGGGCTTTGGTTTATAAATATGAAAAAACCCTAAATTACATGTAGACAACCTCTACTTCTGGCTAGGCAGAACACCTCAGGAGATCTCCTATGCTGAGTTCAGCATCATCCATAATAATTAATTTTTTTATTTTCTACTTCTATGTATCCCTAACTCATCATCTCGATCAAGAAAAGTCATATTCCCGCTAAATTTGGAAGATGATTTCATGGGAACCTCATAGTGTACATGATACTTGGATTACTAAATAGACATAGCTAAGAAGTCCCATGATATGAATTATTCATTTTGTATTAATTCATGCTTGGTTCATCCTCACCAATGCTCCTGGTAGTGTAATCCAGTTTGACACCCTCATTCATTCCGCTCCGATGAGAAGACCAATTGTCATCTTGGTATCACATTTAACCTTCAAAATCAAGGTTCAAGCATAGAAGACACAAGATATGTTGAAATGTGGGTCCTTCATCAATCAATTTACTGAGTATATTGTTGATTTCAATATCACCCTTCCTCTCACCTCCCCCCTCTTGATAGAGTTTATCGACTTCATCCTGGTTCAGAAAATGCAGATATTGATAAAGGATAATGATACCTATCATTGGCTATAGGTATTCTTTGAGGGTGATGATGAGGCATCTAGAGGTCATTCATCTAACCCATCACATGCTCCTGCTACTTCTTGTCCCACCCCTGCTACTACTTTCATTTCATCTTATCCCATCACTACCACTATTTCAGCTCCCATTTCTACCAATACTAACACCCACTTTACTTCCCCATCTGCACCAACATACCCACCCCACCCAACACTGTTGACCTTTGTATTTCTCAGGAGTATATTCTGCTAAACTTTAGAAGATATGTCATCACCTAGGTATCCCATCAATATCCACATCATTATTTACCAACCCTTAATCCCAATATTCAACTATGTCCACTCAGTATCTACCACTAGTAATCCCTTCATCCTTCATTATTCCTTCACCCACCAACACCCCTATTGACCTGACACTCAAGTTGATAGATCCAACTTTCCATCAGGAGTTTCTAGTAGAGTAGGAATGTGGAGGAAAGATAACTTATCCTCCATCATCTCCATAGCTACCTTTCATTGATCCATCTAAAAGATCTATGAATAGACTAAGAATCGTTACCTCGCTATCTTAATCCAATTAGATAGCTATCATAACTGATTCACACCTTAAAATAGTTAATATGTGATCACCTTCCTCTATTACTACTACTAATCATGTATAAAAGATACACAACACCTCTCTTATAGAGGGTTCTTTGGATGAGTAGCAATAGAGTTTTGATTAATCTTAGTATATCTAAATCCCATCTGCCATTTTTTACACAATATGGGTGATCACATTTTTACACTATCTCTACTCTATATCACTAATGATTCACAGAATGTGTTTAATACAGGGGTAATAATTTTTCCTCATAGTTTCCCGGATTATTTTTCATTTCTAAATCTATTATATTAAACATTTTTATATCTTTTTTCTCTTATATAGTTATCAATGTGTATTTTATCTCACCATCTTCCCTTGTTCTATGGATGACTCTGACTTTGTTGATTATTAACCACAAACTAATGGAGCTTTCACTGAAGATCTATTCTTAGTAGTGGTCACCATCATGATGATCATAAATGTTATAAATTCGTCCCCAAATTCGAGCTTAGTATTCTCATGCGATGTTTAATCCTACCAAGGAACCATGAGAGCTCAATTGAACATACCCAGGTTCTTAAAGAAGGGAGATGAATTCTGAGTAGATTACTTCTGAGTAGATGGACCACACTTGATTGATTAATTTTTCCATCTATATGAACGATGAAATCTTTGTTATCTCATTATAGGAGGTAACCAATATTTCCATATTTGTTTTCATTGTTAGTATTATAATTACTATTTTATGTTTTTCTTTTTGAATCCTTATATTATAACATAGGTAACAGTAACCTTCATTATACCCATATCTCAAAAAGTATTAGAGATGCATGTAATTTTGATTCATTGTGAGTGCATGTCCATATTACTGCATCAGAAATACTTAAACCATATTGATTAATGTTTTATCTAGTGTTGTATTTTTATATCTAACAACATATGAAGGTGGAACAATATGACATCAAGATTCACTATGTTTCTCAACAGAATAGAAATCATTACTCTGATCCCTCAATTACCTAACATTCATTTTCATTTTTCCATTTCATTTTGCCTATACTATATCATTCATGTCTCTCTTATAGTATGTTCCAATATAGTTTGAATGCTATATAATTTTAAACATGGGGTATTATTTTTGGAGATTCAGTGTTGATACACTTGAAATTTTTCTTGTTTTCATTTAACTAGGAAACATCTTTTTTTTGGAAACGTTCTTTCAAAATAAGAACTAATTTCACCTATTTTAATAAAATATATATTTATGAAGGAAATTGTTGAAATCCTTGTTTGACTGAATTTTATATTTTTAGAATAATTGTTGAGTTTATTAATTTAATTAAAATTTAAAATTTCTTAAATTAATTTTTATTGACTTATTACATGATTTTATACCATGACTAATTTACATTTTTTTATACTCCCTTCACTAGAAGAATTATAATCTTATTATTTAATTTAATTTTCTAAACATATTTCTTTAGTGACACATGTGACATATAAAATTATCAAAACATCCATTGAGATATTATTTAAGCTATGAATGAACAAATAAAATATTAATTTTATTAAGGAATTCTTTTTTGAGAGGCTTTTTCCCGAGACCTACTATACATTATTCCTTCTTTTTAGCCTATAATCTTGATGAATGACATTTTTAGGATACAACTATTCCGAGATGATTTTACATCCTAGTATATTCAGGTTTTTGTACATGATTATAATCTAAAAAAGTGTGGGAGAATTTTTATCATACAAAAATGGAATATTTTGATTTGGTAGTTCTATTGTGAAAATTTTCCATAATAAATTATTATGATCCATGGGTAACATTTAGAAATTTTGAATACCTTGTTTCTTGGAAAAATAAAAAATGAAATTGAAAATTTAGGATGGTAAAAAATCATCATTTCTAGATTGAAGAATCCACTTAAGGATCATATGTGATTAAGGGATGGATGTGAGAGTTGGTCTAAACATGAATTTTGATAAATATAAAAAAATGAAAATAAAAAATGAGCATGGTATATTTTTTATACATATTTGATACATTCATGGATTCATTTTGATCGGTTTGGATCTTAGACACTATTTGATCTTGAAGGAGCAACACTACTACACGATTCTCATTTATCATGAATTAAACATTAGGTCTTACCCTCCTTTTGATCTTAGTTTCCAAATTCTATCTAATTCACCAAATCCTTGAAGACTTTTTCACTTTTTTTCTACAGGCCTCATGATTAATTTTGTATTTGTATTTATGAAGTGGTGATGATACAACTAATAAAATCCTATGTTTAGGAATGTGTATTGAAGGTATAACCATAACTCCATCTATATTTTAACCCGAATGATGAGAGAAAATTCTTTTTGGGTGTAAAATATAATAATGGTTATTGTATTTAAGAAAGTGTTTTAAGATTGAAATTAAAAGAATGAGAATATGAATAATGAATTGAACTATGTGGCATGAATGATTTTATCCACGAGGTTGATTCTAGAAGGCTATCTTTTCCTTCTTACACATAGTTTTTTTTGTTTTTAATGAATGATTCTTTTTTTAAAAATTGATTCATTTGGAATCCTTGTGGAGATGTTTTTTCTTTAAGGACAAGGAATTGTTCAATTGTATGGGTATTTGATATGTATAAATTTTATATACATTTTAGAGTCATTTTATTAATTATTATTTATGTTTTACTTGATAATGAACCAGTTATGAGTTGATTGTAACAGAGAATATTTTCCAATACTCCAACAGAAAACCTATGAAAATAGGAAAAAGTGAACATTACATGTCATGAACCACTTACATTACATATAGGAATAATTCATAGCATGTCACAAGTCAGGATGCATGTTATGAATAAAGTATAAGTTATGAATAGATTACACAATTTGAATATCCAAATACAAATCATGTATGATTCAAAGGCTAAATCCAACTTAATGTTTATGTCATGACAAGAAGAATGTTGTGAGTTCCAATTACATGTTTCGAGATGAGTCAAAACTCAGAATACTAGTGATTTAGGCCAAGATTTTATCTAGATACAAAATACATTGAGAAACCCATGGATTGGGATTAAATGATGTGATATTTTTACAATTCATGTAATTACCTGATTACTTATTTTCTACAATACTCAAAGTGGTGCATAACTTTATGGTATTAAACTATCTCCCATTATATCTATTATCCCCATTTTTATCTCTTAAGGCGACTATAGAAAAAATTATATTACCATTCTAATGAAATAAATGATTTGTTGGATTTTATACATGTTTTGTTCATTTATTTCATTAATTTTTTTTCAAATCTGACATCTATCTTCCATTATTGATTACATTCAATAGAATATTTACCTTATGTTCTTTCTCTATTAATATTTCATTTGACAATTTGATTGGATTATTTTTTTATTATGAACTATTTAATTCAAGAACCTTAATTGAAAACTATTTTATTCAAAATATTTTATCAATTTACCAATCCTTTCTACCACTGTTTCATTAATTTTGATTATTGTAGTTAAGAGGTACTAACCACCTTAGGTTATTGTTTGAGAGTATGGGTGTTCTAAAAAGAAAGAATTTTTAAATCATAACTTTCAAACACTAATTATAGAAATCATTTTACATAACATCTATTCATTCAATTATCTAATTCCACCCTAACCCAAAGAATTTTAAATGATTTAACCAATCCTGATTGGATTAAATTAGGGTATGACCATTATCCTGAGACACTTTCTAACAAATAAGGTTGGATTAATAAATATAAGATGTTAGATAAATCCAAAACAAGGTATGGTTTTATGTTTGTTATGTCTAGTTCTATTGACCGTAATCAACAAGTGATATATATATTTCTTCACAGCCTAATCCCCATGACTAATCCAATTTTGGAATGAGATTATTCTTCTTACCTGAACCCTGAAATTGGCCCTGATTGGAACATTACTCCTAAATATCAAACAAAAATATTTTGAATTAATTCTATCCCAAACGTAAAACAATTCATGAGGACTCATATATAAAGGGTTGAATGTTAATTTTTCTTGTCTTCCAAACATTCCCCATGGGATCGACCATTCTCTATTAGTATACCATGTCATTGTAACAAGTGTAGTTTGGGATAAAATGAAATTGTAATAAGATGGCAGTCCATTGCAATTTAATGATGTGTGAATGCATGTTAGTAAGTGATCATGGACATAACACTCAAATTTCTTAACCAACATATCATGGATCATAAATACAAGTCAGGGCATAAAATATTAACATTTCAGAAGAAACAAATCATAAGATTGAATCATCATCATTATACAATGATGAACCATAATTTGAAGTCATAAATGTGTGATTCCTAATAATTAGTATTGAAAAACATTTGATATATCAAGGTTAACTTCTAGAACTATCATATAATTCCTTATTACATATTTCCCAAATCGGATCAAACATAATTACTCATTTTCCATCATGGATCACGAACATTGACTTGTATCTGATAACTATATCTGGAGATATAATTCATTACCAATTTAATTGGAGGTAGATAAAGGTAACAAACATCAGTTAATGAAAACTATATATATTTGTGCTATAATACTATAAAACAATCACCATCCCGAAACCCATGTAAAGAAATGAGTTTCATAAACTCCTCATCATAAACTAACTCATGAAAAATAAAAAGGTTCCATAAGTATCATTCCATCATAAACATAACCCATTCAGATAAAGATTGGTACCCCTGTTTCGTATCACCAATAATGAATAATTGAAATATTGTAATGTAAATTAGATGGAAAATGGTTTTTAAAATATCACTTGAAATAATTATTGAGTAAAATATCTTTTCCTTTAAG
This sequence comes from Viscum album, assembly GCA_963277665.1. Taxonomy (NCBI): domain Eukaryota; kingdom Viridiplantae; phylum Streptophyta; class Magnoliopsida; order Santalales; family Viscaceae; genus Viscum; species Viscum album. The sequence continues at coordinate 1,538,662,491 of OY728161.1, read as the reverse complement.
AAATCATTTTTATGGAGACACCAAATTATAAATGAAAAATTTTTCCTTGAAAAACAATTTTCAGCATGTAATGTAATATTAAATATATTGAGGCATATTGATTGTGGAACATAAGATCATTCAATATAAGATACAAAATATTCATTTCATATTTTTTTGGAAATTTCTTAATGATCTTTCTTTAGAAGATGACAAAAATATTCCTTTAAAATAGTTTTTTTATGATAAAACATTGGTAAAAATGATATCAAAAATATATTAAAAATATTGAAATGTAATTTTGGGACATTTAAATGGAAGATAAATATTCCCCAATGAATACTTAAACATAAAAAATCTTTAATAATGATTACATTTTGTAATAATCACTTTCCACAATACAATAAATTAAAGCATATTTCTCATAAAAGAAAATAATATATATATATATGAAAAAACTATAATATTCAGGATAAGACTCATAAATTACATTCATGGGTAGTACATACACCACATATAATTAAACAGTAGTGTATAAGACATGGGTCCCATAGAAATAAAAGTGGGAGAAAAATCCATTTCTTATAGTCTTGACTTTCCCTAATAAAATAAAAACCTACTATATTATAAATATGGATTCATTGTTAATTTATTAAATTAACATATATCAATCATAACTTGTATTATTTGTTTATAATATCTTATCACCCATTTATAAATAAAAAAATATTTTTCTAGAAGATATCTACTTCGTTTTCCAAGCATGATTCGATTCGGCAGTCCCAATTCTTAAACATTTAACTTGGTTCTTTAATATCTATAATAATTATATTGTTATATTTAGAGACACGAAGCTTGACATACATGAAAATTACATTACTTTTTCGGAATACTTAATACATTACAAAAACAGATACACAAGGACATTAATAGTTTAGTGTCTTTGGAAACATGGAACGCAATCTTCTAATTGTGGTGAAAGATCTTCAACATCTCCCATAAAGATCGTCCCCTTTTTTTCTTACCTAAAAAATTTCTTTATATCTCGGGGAAAAGAAAACATAAAAAGGGTGAGCTCAAATGCTCAGAAAGGGTAATCATGGATAAAATAAAACATACAATATACATTTGAAACTTAAAAACATGAACATAATGTTTAAACATCAAAAGATTGAGCAATGACATAAAACATGGAGGTACGTAAGGCATAGATCATAAAGAAACATTAATAATGATAAAATATAATTGGAATAAAACATGTAATTGTGGAAACCATTAAGCACATGATATGATTTCCATGGTAGCCAAGGCATTGCTGCCAAGACCATCTTAGTGGACAAATTCCCTTTCTGAATCGAGTTCACTCCTCATTCCAGTCCTGTATTACTGATCCAATTTAACATTCCATTCCAACCATGTCTATATCATGAGATATAAATCATTACCCAATGCATTTGTGGGAGATATAGGTACCACCAATCTCATAATGAAATCATTATTACTTGTGAAATAAAATAAACATACATCATTCATAATAACCCAACAAATAAAATGGGTTGTATAAACATCATCCCATCATCACATAATCCACATAAAATAAATGGATATCATTTCATAATCAGAAATGTGAACCCATGAAAATCATAGAGACATGAAACATACACATATGAAATAATGTCATCTTAGATAGAAAATGGTTTTGATAAAACACATGAAATGAAATCTTGATGAAAATATCCTTTCTTATTCAAAATCATTTTCATTTCACAAAATGTCATGAAATTTTAAAAGTATAGGTTTTTGTTTAAAATATTCATGAAATATTTTGGAGGAAGATTCATGAAAAGAAGGCTTTATAAAACTGCAAAAATCCGTTCACGCCGTATAAGTTAAAAATAACATTCTCCACGTACTTTTGTCAGAAAAGTCAAAAAAGTACCTCATAATGTAAATAAAAGAAAGATTCCATACATACCATTTAGTAAAAGTCAAAAATGGGTAAAAAGAACTTTAAAAATAAATGAAAACACTTTTATAAATCATGGACATGATAGAAATAGCCCCAGTAAATTCTTACGAATAAGCAATCTCAGATAAAAATGAGATTTGAAAAATTATCTCTTACCTTAGGTCCGATATGATTCGTATGGTTCCAAAACCCAAGTATAATGATTTAAATAATGTTATTTACTTATTAAATAATCATATTCATTGTTATGATATCATATATGTTTCACAGATGAATTTATATTACCCATTCATTTGTAAATTCCATGTTAAAGTAGCGTTTTGGGTAAAATCATTTCATTTATCGTATGTGTTTTGACATGTCATTTCCTGATATTATTACATATATCCTGATAAAACATGATTAATATATATTCCTCATATACATATATATTATAGATCGATTAAAGGAAAGAAATACACCGTTCATGGAGACGGTAGGCAGTATGTACGCATGAACACTGTTTTCGTTTCCTTATTGAATTGAATGATACTAAATAGATGACATACATACATATATACATAAATACAATAGCATTGTTATTTCATATATTTCATTATTATTCATTATATAAACTTTATGATCATTAATGTATGGTTAATCATGGAGAATGAATCTCATCGCGTCGTGGAGACGGTAGTCCATATGTACGCATGAGCGATGATATCGTTCCCATAATTATAGAATTGGAGTGGATGGTATAATGTATCAGAATCAGTATGATGTTATAATAACCATATATAGTTATTCTTTACACCATTATACCCATCCATGTATGGTGTTGGTGGAAAAAAAGATTACACCATGGCGTGGAGACGGTATTCCGTACGTACGCACGCACAGTGATTTTGTTTTCCCTAGGATGGATAGAAGGTAAAATAGGGTTGTTTTATATTTATAATAACGTATCATTATATTAGGGATACTGATGTTATTACTTCATAATTAAACAACTAAATAAGTAGAAGTTGATGAAGAAAGAAAATTGAAAGAATCGGTAACAGATATTACCTCTTCTTTGACACGCCTCTTTGAATCCTCCTCTTAGGGTACCAAAATTGGTCTTTGAAGAAGACCAGGACCTCTAGGATGTTTCTAGGGAAGTTTAGAAGGGTAATGGTCATGGTTTGGAGGAGCATAAAGGCTCAAATTTGTGTGACGAAGAGAGGGAGGAGGTGCCCTTTTATAAGGGAGGAGAGGGGCACCTTTGGAAATCTTAAAAATATTAATTTATAATAAATCTATCCCCACTTAAAAACCTCCAAAAATGACTCATATTCGAATATTAGATGAGATAGGGTTGTAATCTCATCAACCAATAAAATTTAGACATGTTAGGAATTTATTTTCAACATTATCAACTTGATTTATCCTTATTTAATCAATTTAATTTTATTTGCGGTAATAACATTCTAAATTTTAATTATAACAAATAATTACTTATTTGTTGTGAATTGTCCATAATTGGATACTTTATAACATTTTATATGATATATATTTAAATTTATAATTTATAAATTTTCTTGTGATTTTTAAACAATTTTATAAAATGTTATTTGTATAAACTAACAATAGTGTCAATTTTGACACTATTCATTTGTTTGAATTTAACTAAAATATATATAGAAGATTTTTTCGAACTAAAATCTTTAATATATTCCTAAAAGGTCATATGTATCTAAAAAATTAGTGGATCACATTAAATAGTTCATATAATATTTATTTTATTATTTTTTTAAACCACTCATTTGGTTTATCTCTTAATAAAATAATTACTACATCATTTTTGTAGAATTATTTAATATACTTATTTTTTTCATAAAAATAAAAAATAAAATCCTATTATGAAGATAAATCTATTAAATTTTACAATAATACTTTTACTCGAATTTATCATCTTAAAATCACAATAGTTAAATTTTTATATTTATTAAATTATGAAGGCGACAACTTTGGCATCATTTAAAATAAAATAATATACGTGTCATAATCATCTTAATAAGGATCAAAATGGTCAGAAATTCTGCCAGTGGATGATTAGGGTTTATATATACACTAATAATAAGTTTTGTGCAGATTTTTGAGCCTTTTGATATGTATTAATATTTCAATAAAAGCAATATTATTTATTTTTTTCCTAAATAAATAATTTGTGCATCATTAATGTATCACCATTAATGACAATTATTTAATCCCTAAAAATTCAAAAAACAAATTCATGATGTAGATAATTTTATTAGCTTTCTGGAGAATATTCATGTTCGATGTTTTATGATGTTTATCACTAAAGTAAAATTATTATACTTATAAGATTTAAGAGAGTGACATTTTGTCACTTTCTATGGTTTTAATAATAATTAAATTATTTTCATGGTCATAAGACCATAAAATGAATCTAATCCGACCCTAAGGTGATATGGGTCGAATTTTATCCATACAATAGAATTTTGGCATGTGTTAGGGTAATTTAATAATATTATATTTACCCTTAATTACCCAATTTACCTTTATCTATGGTAAATAAAATTTACCATAGTTACTAATCATAATTCACAAAAATAAAATGTATCCTATTAACATTATTTGGACCCACTGATTCCAAATATGAATCAATTTTTTCAAATTTAATACACAAACGTTCAGAAATTAAATTAAAATTAATCTCGTTGTCGAATGAAAATGGGTTTTTGTATAAAACATTGCAAAAGATTGAATTGATTTAACCTACGAATTCAATGTAAAATCAATGCTAATGACATACATTGTATTTAATGGTAAAAATATATTCTATTTAAACTTTAAAACAATTCAATATTATAATTTAACCACATAAGTTAATACGATGAAAAAATTTGTTTTTAATTAAAATATAACGTGTTTTTACTATTCATTAAAATATGAATGTTATCAGAATAATATGAAAAATTTATCCAAAGTAAAATTTTATATCCTGATTCCAACGAATAATTTAATTTTGTAAAATATAACTTATAAAAATGTCAAAAAGTATATTTAATGTGGGTGCACCATTAAAAGGCGGCAAAACTGCATTTTTTGAAAAATACTTATTTTACCCAAAATATTTATTTTGTTCTTATAACATGTTCTAGAAAATGTGAAAGATGAATAATAATGTTATAAAATTAAAAATTTATTTAAAACTATTCATAATGGCTAGTTCATAATAATATTATAACAATATATCATTGTTTAGTAAAACTCGACATTGCGTACAACACACGCTATCGAGGAAGGTCGCGATTGCGTGTAATGAAAACCAAGTCAGGTTGTCGTGTAGTGCACGACTCTTTTGTTGATATGTATAACAAAATAAATTGAATATATATATATATATACTCAATGTTTTGTAGAATAACTTCTATCAAGCAAACATGAAATTGTGTGTAACACGATCAAGGATTAGTGTTGCATATACTGCAAGCTAATACGGTGTTGCGTATAGGGCAAGATAATATTGGTGTATCATACAACAGAAGATATGAAAGAAATTAAAAAGAATATATCTTATAAAATCTTGGGTTATTACATTCTACCCCCCTTAAAATTAATTTCACCCTCAAAATTCGTAGGGGTTATAAATGGTTTTCTACTTGAAAGTTTCTTTAAATGAAACCCACATCGTAAAAAAGAATACCAAAAATTATCTTTATAAACTAATGTATGAAATGTAACAGTTACCCAAATTAACTAATCACTGGGTTTCCACATAGGATAACTTAGGTGAAAATATGGATATGGAAGAGAAATATAACCATCATGTTCTGATAGAGAGTGGTAGAGAACCTGGCTATAAAAAATCCAACAATCACAAAGCCATAGATTTGTGATGATCTAAGGTACCATCTGATTCATCAGATATAAGAGAACTAGGACAACATTTTTGGTTTTCAAGATCATTTCCTTAAAGTTGATGAAATTTTAATTAGAAGAAATACTTTCGTGATTTTGGTATTGTCTCACCGTTGGTCGTTCTTTGGACAATTTCCACTTCATCTCTTAAAGAAATAAAGTTGAAGTTGTCATTCGTGATGTGTTAACAGATCATGTGATAGAATGATGGGTCATTCCATCTGTCTCAAACAAAAGGTTATAAATGTTATCAACAAATACATAAGTCCATCTATAGTGAGATTAATCATATACTGTTCCTAAAATGGACTTATATTTCATATATCATACTGCTTAATATAATAAAACTTGTTTCTACTAAACAGGGACTTCTTGTAGGCCAGTGGTAGGTGATAAAGGCTAGTCGCACTTCAGATGTGGGTTCGATTCCCCCATCCTTGTCCGACGCGATGGGCAGTTGCCCATCGTGTAGGTTTTATTTATTCTAAAACTACATTACTATAACATCCCATAAATAATATCAAAAAAAAACTTCTATCCTTAAACAATACTAACTTATGTCCAACATAATCCATTCCAATCTTTAGGCTTATCCAAAATACTACAGTCCAATCTCATATTATATTGAAAAAGATTACCAAATATTTCATATCAAAAGCATGTTAATACCATCGTTGATCCCCATATATCATAAGATATGTCTTGTTGGTCACATTCCAAACGTTCGAAGGCCTTAATCGTGTATTCTATTGAAAAATGAATACCCATTGAATCTTAGTGAAAGCGTGAGTTCTGTCAAAAGTAAACTATTTCCACATACCAAAACCCAAAAATTCTATATACTCAAACCATGATATAAATATTTCCTTATATCAGTAATGAGCTCATGAATACTTTCAAACAGTTTATTTTCTCGTTTTCCCTTCATTATGCGCATATCATCTTTTTTCAAAAAATATGTCAATCACTTTCCATGGATACCAGTACCATAAAATTATTGAAAACCACAATAGACCAATACATAAATATTCCAATATTCAATGATACTATATACAACATTATTTTGGAATCCCATTACATAAAAACTTAATCATTCCACCACATCATTTTTATATTCAACATCGCCAATAGTGATCGCATGAGACTTCCCTTTGTCCTTTGCCTTAAGTGGTTGCTCATGTAGATCATCACTAACCCTTGGATTAGGTCATTTATTTGAATAATGACCCATTTCCTTTAACTTGAAGCATTGAAGTGTTGGTGGTGCGTTCTCTGCAGTCTTTTCATTATTCACATCATTAGAAACCCTTTTTCCATTACTTCGACACTCAGCTGCTTGATTACCTTCTTTTCCACACTTAAAACATTTTCTAATCCCCTTAAGACAATCTCCACCATGCTTTTATCCACACTTTGATCATAAGGAAACATTCATCTTCTTTTCACCATTATTATTAGATTTCTCCTTGAACTCCATCTTTCATTCCTTGTTAAAACTATGAGATGGATAAGTAACACCAACTTCCATTTCTACCTTGATAGCACAACACACAATTTCATCATAGCTACTGAAGTCTCTTGTAGCTAATTCCCTTCAATGATTTGGTTTTAAGCCATTTAATAATCGATCAACTTTACTTTAAGGTTGGATGATACATCCAGATGCATACCTTGCATGCCTTGTAAAATTCGCTTTGTATACACCAAAAAATTCATCATCCTTTTTCTTTAGTTCAAGAAACACTTTCTCCATCTTTGTTCAAAGACTACGAGGGATGTACTTATTGAAATATAAGTTCTTGAACTTGTCCCATTCCATAGACTCAATTTCATCTCTTGGCCTTGTATTATTGATATGATTCCACCATTGATCAGCTTCACCTTCTAAACGATATTCTGCTAAGATGACTTTATCATGTTCAGAACATTGAAGAACTGAAAATATCTTTTCAGTGGTACTGATACATTATTTAGAAACAAGTGGATCGGAAGACCCACTGAAAGAAGTTGGACGTTGCCTCATGAAGGAATCAATAGAATATTGTTCCCTTCTCTGCTCATTTGGAAGTCCAGAATGATTCATTGATTGTGTAAGTATAGCAATATGATTTTGCACTCCATGTCCCATAACATTTTGTTTGTTCAAGAGGGCAATCATTGAATTGTCCATTTCATTGATCAACACGGTTCCTTCGGGTTCCAGCCATCATCTAAAACTCAAAAAGAATAGTTTGAGAGGCAAAAATCATGATAGGGAAAACAACATAATAAAGGGAGAGTACCTTCAATATCTAACATCTTAGGTTTAATTATAAGATCAATATCGTAATTATAGGACTATAACCTATACTTATAATTAACCTTAGGTACATCCCTAAACATACCTTAGAAATATCTCTAGGGATCTCACTAAAGTTCTAACATCCTAGTTTCCAATGGTTGACTAAACCTTTCCTCTAATACCAACTGTAGAGACACGAAACTTGACATACATGAACATTACATTACTTTTTCAGAATACTTAATACATAACAAAAATAGACACATAAGGACTATAATAGTTTAGTGTCTTTGGAATCTTGGAACGTAATCTTCTAATCATGTTGAAAGATCTTCAACATCTCCTATAAAGATATTACCATTATTTTCTTACCTAAAACCTTTCTTTATATCCTGGGGAAAAGAAAACATAAAAAGGGTGAGCTCAACTGCTCATTAAGGGTAATCATGGATAAAATAAAACATACCATATACATTTAAAACTTAAAAACATGAACATAATGTTTTAACATCAAAAGATTGAGCAATGACATAAAAAATGGAAGTACGTAAGGCATTGATCATAAAGAAACATTAAGAATGATAAAATAGCATGGGAATAAAACATTAAATGGTGGCAACCATTAAGCACATGATATGATTTCCATATTATTCAAGGAATTTCTGCCAAGACCATCTTAGTGGACAAAGTCCCTTTCTGAATCGAGTTCACTCCTCGTTCCGAACCTGTATTACTGAACCGGTTTAACTTTCCATTCTAGCCATGTCTATCTCATGAGATATAAATAATTACCCAATGAATTGGATGGAGATATAGGTCCCACCTATCTCATAATGAAATCATTCTTACTTGTGCCACAAAATAAACATACATCATTCATAATAACCCAACAAATAAAATGGGTTTCATAAACATCATCCCATAATCACATAATCCATATAAAAGAAATGGATATCATTTCATAATCAGAAAAGTGAAACCATGTAAATCATAGAGACATGAAACATACACATATTATATAATGTCATCTTAGATGGAAAATGGTTTTGATAAAACACTTGAAATGAATTCTTGAGGAAAATATCCTTTCTTATTCCAAATCATCTTCTTTTCACAAAATGTCATGAAATATTAAAAGAATAGGAATTTGTTTTAAATAATCATGAAATATTTTGGATGGAAGATTCATGAAAATAAGGCTTTATAAAATAGTAAAAATCTATTCACGCCGTATAAGTTAAAAATAACATTCTCCTCGTACTTTTGTCGAAAAAGTCAAAAAAAATACCTCGTAACGTAAATAAAAGAAATATTCCATACATACCATGTAGTAAAAGTCAAAAATGGGTAAAAATGACTTTAAAAATACATGAAAACACTTTTATAAAACATAGACATGATAAAAATAGCCCCAATAAATACTTACGAATAAGCAATCTTGGATAAAAATGAGATTTGCAAAATTATCCCTTACCTTAGGTCCGATATGCTTCGTATTGTTCCGAACCTCATGTATATGATTTAAATAATTTCATTGAATTATTACATAATCATATTCATTGTTATGATATCATATATGTTTCACTAATGATTTTATATTACCCGTTCTTTTGTAAATTCCAAGTTAAAGTAGCGTTTTGGGTAAAATCATTTCATTTACCGTATGTGTTTCAACTTTTGTTTCATGATATTATTAATGATATCCTGATAAAAAATTATTAATATATATTAATCATATACATATATATTATAGATTGATAAAAGGAATGAAATACATCGTTCATGGAGACAGTAGGTCGTACGTACGCATTAACGCTTTTTTCATTTCCTTATTGAATTGAATGAAACTAAATATATGACATACATATATATATACATAAATCCAATAGAATTATTATATCATATATTTCATTATTATTCATTATATAAACTTTATGATCATTCATGTATGGTTAATCATGGAGAATGAATTTCATCGCGTCGTGGAGACGGTAGTCCGTAAGTACGCACGAGCGATGATATCGTTCCCATAATTATAGAATTGGATTGGATGGTATATTATATAAGAATCATTATGGTGTTATAATAACCATATATAGTTATTATTTACACCATTATACCCATCCATGTAAGGTGTTGGTGGAAAAACAGATTACACCATGGCGTGGAGACGGTATTCCGTACGTACGCAGACGCAGTGATTTTGTTTTTCGTAGGATTGATAGAAAGTGAAATAGATTTGTTTCATATTTATAATAACATATTAGTATATGAGGGATACTTATGTTATTACTTCATAATGAAACAACTAAATAAGAAGAAGTTGAAGAAGAAATAAAATTGAAAGAATCGGTAATGGATATTACCTCTTCTTTGACACACCTCTTTGAATCCTACTCTTAGGGTACTAAAATTGGTCTTTGAAGAATACCAGGACCTATAAAATGTTTCTAGAGAAGTTGAGAAGGTAAATGGGCAGGTTATTTCTGAGCTTAAATGCTCAAATTGGTGTGAGGAAGAGACGGAGGAGGTTCCCTTTTATAAGGGATGAGAGGGGCACCTTTGGAAATCTTAAAAATATTAATTTATAATAAATCATAACCAACATAAAAAACTCTATAAATGACTCATATTAGAATATTATATGATATAGGGTTGTAATATCACCAACAAATAATATTTAAACTTGTTAGGAATTTATTTTCAACATTATCAACCTGATTTATCCTTATTTAATCAATTTAATTTTATTTGTGATATTAACATTCTAAATTTTTAATTATAACAAATAATTACTTATTTGTTGTGAATTTTCCATAATTGGATACTTTATAACATTTTATACCATATAAATTTAAATTTATAATTTTTAAATATTTTTGTGATTTTTAAACAATTTTATAATATGTTATTTTTATAAAATAACAATAGTGTCAATTTTGACACTATTCATTTGTTTGAAATTAAATAAAATATATACAGAATATTTTTTCGAAATAAAAGGTTAAATAGATTAATAAAAGGTCATATGTATCTATAAAATTAGTGGAGCACATTAAATAGTTCATATAATATTTATTTTATTATTTTTTTAAAATGATTTATTTGGTTTATCTCTTAATAAAATAATTACTACATTATTTTTGTATACTTATTTAATATACTTATTTGTTGAATAAACATTAAAAATAAAATCCTATTATGAAGTTAAATCTATTACCTTTCACAATAATACTTTTACTCGAATTTATCATCTTAAAATCACAATAGTTTAATTGTTATATTTATTAAATTATGAAGGTGACAACTTTGGCATCATTTAAAATAAAATAATATAAGTTTCATAATCATCTTAATAAGGATCCAAATGGTCAAAAATTAGTCCATTGGATGATTAGGGTTTATATATACACTAATAATAAGTTTTTTGCAGATTTTTGGGCCATTTTATATGTATTAATATTTCAATAAAAACTATATTATTGATTTTTCACTAAATAAAAAGTTTCTGAATCATTAATTTATCACCATTAATCACAATTATTTAATCCATAAAAATTCTAAATAAATTATCATGATGTAGATAATTTTATTAGATTTCTTGAGACTATTCATGTTCGACGTTTTATGATGTTTATTACTAAATTAAAATTATCATACTTATAAGATTTAAGAGAGTGACATGTTGTCACTTTCATTGGTTTTAATAATAATTAAATTATTTTCATGGTCAGAAGTCCATAAAATAAATCTAATCAGACCCATAGGTGATATGGGTCGACTTTTAGCCATCCAATAGAATTTTGGCATGTGTTAGGGTAATTTTATAATATTATATTTACCCTTAATTACCTGATTTACCTTTACCTATGCTAAATAAAATTTACCGTAGTTATTATTCATAATTACAAAAAATAAAAAGTAGCCTATTAACATAATTTGGACCTAATAATTCAAAATATGTAATCCATTTTTTCAAATTCAATACACAGAAGTTTCAGAAATTAAATTAAAATTAATCCTGTTGTCGAATTAAAACGGATTTTTGTTTAAAACATTGTAAAAGATTGAATTGATTTAACCTTCGAATTCAATGTAAAATCAATGCTAATGACATAAATTATATTAAATGGTAAAAATATATTCTATTTATACTTTAAAACCATTAAATATTATAATTTAACCACCTATGATATTACGTTGAAAAAAGTTGTTTTTAATTAAAATATAGCGTGTTTTTACTATTCATTAAAATATGAAAGTTATCAGAATAATATGAAAAATTTATCCAAAGTAAAATTTTATATCCTGATTCCAAAGAATAATTTTATTTTGAAAAATTTAACTTATAAAAATGTCAATTACTAGATTTAATGTGGGTGCCCCATCAAATTGCGGCAAAACTGCATTTTTTTAAAAATACTTATTTTACCCAAAAAATTTATTTTGTTCTTATTCCATGATCTAGAAAATGTGTAAGATGATTAATAATGTTATAAAATTAAATATTTAGTTAATACTATTCATAAAGGCTAGTTCATAATAATATTATAATAATATATCGTTGTTTAGTAAAACTCGGTATTGCGTACAACACACGCTATCGAGGTAGGTCGCGATTGCGTGTAATGTAAGCCAAGTCAGGGTTGCGTGTAGTGCACGACTCCTTTTTTGCTGCGTATAAAAAAATACATTGAATATATATATATATATATACTCAATGTTTCATAGAATAACTACTATCAAACAAACATGAAATTGTGTGTAACACGATCCAGGATTAGTGTTGCGTATACTGCAAGCTAATACGGTGTTGCGTATAGCGCAAGATAATCTTGGTGTATCGTACAACAGAAGATATTAAAGAAATTAAAAAGAATATATCTTATAAAATCTCAGGTTATTACGTTATATATCATATATATTCATAAAACACATATTTGTTACCACCCATGTGATATATAGATGGAAAATTAATCACATAACCTGATGAAGACAGTAAGCAATATGTACACACTAGCGGCATTATCATTTCCCAAAAGATTAGGTGGTAAAAAGGTGTATATGATATTATAATTCCTGAAGTAAAATTTTAACATAAATATAACTTATAAAAATTAAAACCATTATAATTCCCAAAAATGAATTATTTTTATGGAATTTGAATTGTAACGCTATGTGGTGATGTTAAGCTGTATGTAGGCATTACAATACTTTCACTTCTTGTTCAATGGGAAAGGGGTTGTATATTGATGATTTCATATTCAGAATAAAATTTTACAATATTAAGGATTATTAATTTATTATTATATGATATATTTCCTAGATTTATAAGAAGTATTGAAATGTAAAAAAACTGAGCGATTCGTCAGACTGTTCATCTCTTCTTCGAGACAAAACCTTTAGATATCCTCTAAAAGAATCTATAGGTTATCATTTTGGAATAAAATAACCTTTTTTATGTGTTTAGGTAATAGGAGAAGATAATTTGGTAGAGTTTAGTCTATATAGAACACTAATTATGCTCCAATGAGATGAGGGAAGAGGTGTAATTTTAGAATGTATGTGAGGGGAACTTCATGAATTTTTGAAAGATTAATTTATAATAAATTAAGTCTCAATAAAAATACCTCTTAATGGAATGGTTTTTGAAGATAATGTGGTATACAGTGTTAATAATGTAACCAAATATATTTTAAAAATGTTTTCATGTATTTTTAATCCTTATCAATTTTATTAAATCTCAGTTAACCTATTGTAATTTTCACAACGATAATACGTTTTTAAATATTAAAAGGTTGATATGTTTACTTTTTAGAGGTAAATTAAACCATAAATAGAAAATTTAAGATATTTTAGAACATAATTAATCACATATTTTCTTATTTAACATTTTTATTATATTTATCATATTTAATAATATATTATTTTATAAAATATCATTTCGATCAATTTTCTCACTGTTCATTACATTGACTTTAGGAAAAAAAATATAGCAAGACAACATTGAAAAGGTTCCCATAATACATCTCTAATGTGTCATATTCACCTATAAAATTCATTTAAAAACTTAAGTAAATTATATTATATTTCATAAAATATTTTTAATATCACTTAATCGAGTTTTTCATTAATTGAATAATTACTACATCATTATTGTGTAATAATTTATTATATATATTTATTCACTAAAATTTAAAAATAAATATCTATGATGTATATAATTATTTTATATTTCATAGTAATATCTATATTAGATTATAGATTCTTTTTTACCTCATATTAATAATATTGTACTTATTAAAATCAAGAGTGTGATATTTTATCACTCTTTTGATATTAATAATATATATGTAACTTTCAAAGTAAATTTTCAATTAAATAATTAAAATTTTAAAATAATTCCCTTATGGAAGAAATTAATTCATATAATAAATTTTAGAATGTATTTTGATCATTTTATTTTCCTTATCACTTTATTTTTAACCTAAATTTCCTAATTTACCTTTTCCCACAGTTACAAAAATTACTAACATTACCATTCATATTGGGAAAATATATATATAAGAATATTAAATATATTTGGAAATTATTATTCCAAATATTTAATAAATTTTATTTAATTCAAAAGAAAAGGTGGTTAAAATTAATTAAAAATTAATTCCATAGACACGATGAGAAAGTTGGTTTTTCATGTGATAAGGTTCAAAATTTTTAAATGGTTTTATATCCAAATTTCTTTTTAAATAGATTAAAATGACCTCAATTAGATTAATAGATTATTAATTTATCAAATTTTATTTCAAAAAAAATTTAAAATAAAATATTTCGTTATAATTTGTTTTGATGAAAAAGTCTGTTTTCAATTAAAATACTCCATTTTTCACTATTCACAAAAAGAATGAATTATATCAGAAAAATAAAAAAACCTAAAACAATGTAAATTTTTGATATTAATATTTTAAAAATGATTTTTATTATTTAATATAGAGTTTTTAATAGTTTCAAATTTATGTATTAAAATAAATATGCCATTTAGAGGAGAAAAAAATAACATTAGAAAAATATATCTTTTTGTGAAAAAATAATGAATTTATTCACAAAAATGATTGGTTGAATATATAAAATATAAATTTAATAATGTGGTTAATATTATATATTCCCTATAATTAAACATCTAGTTTTTAATGATCACATTAAAATATTTAATTCTTCATTTCAATAGGGTGTTGTGTGCGACATTACTATGAAAAATATTTAAATCTAAAAAGGGACATACCATATTATATTAGGGTCTTACATAATTAAATTGGACATAATGTCCAATTTCATATTAAATAGGGTATCATGGACTCACTAACTATACATGGTCATGTCACTAATGCAGCTGTTAGGATATGGGTCATAAACTAATCATAGTGCCCCAATATCTCTGGTACAATCTATATACACAGCCCAATCCATGTCTACCCATTATTTTTCAACAATGGATTATAAGAAGGATGACATGCCCTAATAGGTGCAGTCTCACATCTTATGTGGTCTGGAAGCCACTTGATGTCTCATGGGAATATGTATTTCCGAATATAGTCTATGATATTAGACTAAAACCCATGGGTTATTAATAAACCTGAGAATCATCCATTTAAATTATTTAAATAGTTTGTTGGAATAAAATAAAGAATATTTATCACCTTTATTGGTGATTCCTAGCATATAAATATTACCATATATATTCATATACACCCTAGGGTACATTTTAATGACCAACTACCTTTAGAAAGAATTTTTCTTGTTTTCCAAGTGTTGGAAGTAATTTGAATGACTCACCCAAGATCATTTGATACAAATGATGTCCTGTCTTCAACCATTCTGTAAAAGTAAAATAACTATAATCAAAATATAATTAATTAATAAAACTTCATCAGAAAAAACAAGTTAATTTTTTTTTAATAAAACATACCGCTTAAAACCTAACCAGTAGATCATGTCATGCTAAAACCCTGACCTAATACTCACAAACAATCCATGACGTATCCTCATATGTAAATTGTGATTTATCCCTAAGAAAAGACGTCAATGTAACCATCGAAAAAGTTAATTTAAATTATTTAATATTTATAAATTCACCACAATGATTTAGCTCACCTAAAAGGAATATGGTGAAGTGAGTACATCCCCCTGGTTCATCCTCTTCCTAGTCATAGAAAACTCCCTAACACTTGTATTGAATTATACCATAATCTTGTGATATTGGGAATAAAAATCCAAACTAAAGAATATAAAATTACTAGAAGGAGGATAAAATAGAACAAAGGATAACAAAGTAGGAAGATTACCTCAAGGATTCCAATGCATCAAAGAATTTCTTATTCTTACACTATTACAAATATGGTCTTTATTAGCACTAGAAAAGGGCATTAACAGCACTAAAAATAACCATTAATTGAGGCAAAGATAAAGAGGGGTCCATATTATCAATGATTTTAAAAAGCGCTGATTAATGTTAAAAAAATATTTACAAAAATATTTTTCCATTTTGGGGGGGCTTCAACAGGGTGTGAAGCCCCCCCTTTAATAGTTCCCAACCCCCATGGTATCCCACACACTCCCTAGGTAGCTCCACTAAGCCCCACCCCCATTAACAACGCATGCCCCTTTAACAGTGCTGGGTTATTCCCCCACACATGCGCGTACAACCAGACTCCTTCAGGATTCGAACTCGAGACCTGTTTTATGTGCACCTAACCCTTTACCACTCCACCATTTTGATATTCTCTTTAATTATTAATATATTGATTTATTTATATATATATATACTTAGTTATATTAACTCATATATTAATATATATAAATTTACATATATATATTTATATCAATATATATATAGTTATATTAATATATATATATATATTAATATATGTATATTTAGTTATATAAGTATATATATATCGGTATATTAATTTATATATATATATATATTAACATATATATATATTTATATTAACATATATATATATATATCTTAATATATATATATATATATTTATTTATATTAATATATATATATATATTTAGTCATATTAATATATATGTATTGTTATATTAATATATATATATATATATCGTTATGTTAATATATATTTAGAAATATATATATTTATATATATATTTAGTTATAATTTTTTATCCATAGATTTATTTGTATATTAATACTTATAATATTAGTTTTAAATACATTTATAAAATATGTTTTCTTACGTGTGTCTATAAATAAATAAATACATACATACATACGTACCCACATAAAACACACACATAGATATATATAAATATATATGAATAAATACATATATATGTGTATGTGAAAAGCCATCAAATGTTAAAATGACCAAAACATCTAATCTAGAAGTCAGTTTAAACTCCAAAACTAATCAAATCAATGAAAATTAAAGAATCTTCTATATTATATGTGGTAGAGGCCTAGAGGTCATCCAAAACAGAACACATATTTGAATGTTAAAAAAATTGGATATCCGGACTAAAAAATCATTTTTGGAGGCCTTCTAGGAATTTTTGTCCTTGATATATATGAAATAAGGTTTCTTTATGTCATTGGTGAGTAGATATCATTGCAGGCTTTGATTTGATATGCTGTAGTGCTCAAACAGACACCCAGATCAAAAGTTATGGTCATTTGAAGATTGAGTTGCATTTTCAACTTATTTTAGTTCCTTTATTTATTATTATGTTTTTGTCTCCAAAATTTTATTAAATGATTATTAGTTAATGGTAATTAGAACAGTGAAAAATATGTAATATGATGTTTAATATTTAAATACATATCTAATCAATGCAACAAATACTCTAGCACATTATTATATTATATTCATGCAGAACAGTGAACAATATGTAATAAGATGTTTAATATTTAAATACATTAAATATCTATGTAATAATTGTAAAACCATTTGGTTCTAGGATACCAAGTCTTATAAACTCCCACTTGTACTAGAGCCAACTGCCTATGACTTTTAGTCTTCTAGACCTCACAATATGATCATGTTTCTACAGAGTCAAGTCATTAGTCAATAGGTCTACCACATTTTCTTCCATGGATATACTACTCACAATAACTTCAACTTTCTAAGAAAAATCCCTCAAGAGATGATAGTTCCAAAGTATGTGCATCATCCGCTGAAGTGTCCTTTTCTTGTTTGTGAGAGCCACCACTATAGTATCATCACAGTACAGTGTGATGGGATCATTAATTCTATGTATCACATCTAGCTCATGGACAAATCTTCACATCCAAACTACTTCTTTAGTAGCCTCATAAGCTGATATATACAAGGAATCTACTGTCGAATCTATGACCACACTCTGCTTTTAGCTCTTCCAGATCAGTACACCTCCTTTCAATGTGACAATGTGTCCAATTTGGGACTTCATTTCATCTTGATCAGTCTAGAAACTAACATATGCATATCCTCTGATGACTAGTTCCTCATCTCATCTGTAAACCAGTTACATATCATCATTACATCTCAAATACATTAGGATAGTCTTGAATACCATCCAATGGTGGTCACCTGGGCCAGCTTCATATCTACCTCCCACACTCAATGCATAGGCGACATCCAGTCCAGCACATATCATGGAATACATGACTATTCTAGTCATTGATGTGTATAGAGTCCTTTCTATTATCTTTCTTTCCTCATGTATTTGAGGACACATTTTCATGTAAAGATGAATTTCATGTGCACTGGGAATAATCCCTTCTTGGATTGTTCTATAATGAATCTCTCCAGTATCTTATCAATTTATGCACTTGGACACATGAATATTAATCTCTTTGATCTATCCCAAGGGATCTTGATCCGAATAATATATAATTTCTCACCAAAGTTCCTCATAGAGAAGCATCGATTCAACCATTCCATAAAAAAATGTAAGACTGGTATATTGTTTCCAATATGTAATATGTCTTCAACATATACTATTAAGAAACCTGATATATTCCCACTAAACCATTTTTAGATACAAGGCTCACATTCAATCTTTATTATATGAAATTTCTGTATGACTTCATTAAGATAATTTTTTCATGACTTGGATGATTTCATTAATCCATAAATGGATTCCTACAACATGAATAACTTATTGAAATCCATTGGAGTCAAAAATCATTTAGGTTGTGAAATTTAGACATCTCCTCGAAGGATCCCGTAATGGAAGTTTGTTTTGACATCCATTTTCCAAATCTCATAGTCATGGTAAGCAGAAATGGCCAATAGAATTCTAATGGATTTCAGCATTGCAACAAGGGAAAAGATCTCATTGTATTCAATTCTTTGTGTTGTTTGAACCCTTTTACAACTAGGTGTGCCTAATAGGTACTGACATTGTCTTCCATGTCCAGTTTCTTCTAGAATACCCATTTTCAACAAACATGATTTACATAAACTGTAGGATCTACCAAAATCCAAACATGGCTTTGGTAGATGGAATCCATTTTAGAATTCATGTCTTCTTGCCCCTTGGCATTATCAATTCCACTTAATGCTTCCTTGTAGGTTATAGGATCATTATTATCAACTAATAAAGAGTCTTAATCATCAGTAACTAGAAACCAGTACCATTTTAGTTTAGTAACCTCTCTTGAACTCCTACACTGTTCTTATGTCCAAGAATAGTATTTGCGTCCATGGTGCTTTATAGAATATGCTCTTATACAAATTGTTGCATACCTTGAGACTCAACTTCATCTAAGTCTATCTCGCCCCCACTATCTCTTTTGGAGATCTGCTCCCCATCAAGGAATATAGAGTGACTTTACATTATAACCTTATTTCTGAGGAGTTGTATTGGAAATATACCCTTGTTTTATTAGTGTATCCTATAAAGGTAAACTTTGTTCCTCGGAGTGAATGTTTGTTACCTAAAGAGGCATTAACAAACACATCGCATCCCCACACATGTAAATTCAAAAACATGACATTCATTCCACTCCAAAAATCATATGGAGTACCATTTATCAATTTAGATGGTACATGGTAAAGTATCTACACAGCTGTCAGTAAAACATATCAACAAAAGGATAATGGAAGAATCACATGACTCATCATTGATATCACATTGTCCAACAGGGTGTGGTTCCTCCTATCGCTCACACCATTCCACTAGGGTGTGTAAGGAGGAGTGATTTGGGATAGGATCCCAATCTCTCGTATGTAATCAATGAAGCATTGATTAAGATATTATCCCCCTTGGTCTGAGCCGAAATTTTTTATCTTCCTACCAAGCTGGTTCTCACGATCATTCTTTTATTCATTGAACATATCAAAATTATCTGAGTTATAACTCATTAAGTAGATGTATCCAAATATAATAAAATCTTCAGTATAAGTTATGAAGTATGAGTACCCTACCCTTACTTCGAATGGGAAATGGGCCTGACACATTGGGATGAAAAAGTTCAAGTACATATTTATCCCTTTTACCTTTCCCACTAAATGGGTCTTTGGACATTTCTCCTTGAAAACATGCATGACATATGACAAGTGGTTTTAGTTCGAGAGACTATAAACACCCATTTTGATGTAACTTTTTCATGAGTTTCTTGTTTACATGACCTAGATGGTGATTACAATATTGGGTGTGGTATGAGTCACATGAAGTATATTTTTTTATCAATTTTCATTACATCGCTTGTGTAATCCAACATGTAACTACCATTGTATAAATGTGACCTAACAAAACAAATTATGTCTTTGTAAATGAAGCAACATTCATTTAAAAACTTGAAAAAAAATCCACATATATCTAATCTGGATACAAATATATTTTTTTAGTAAAAGTTGGAAGATAATAACAACACTTTAACACTATGATCATCCATATTTGCAACGCGCCATGGTAGTCCTTGATACCTATAGTAGTATGTATGACTCTGTTTGTTGCTCACAGGTATACCTCTTCTAGGTCAATATTTCTAAAAACACTTGTTTCATGTATTTGGATACATATTTGAGTACCCAAATTTATATATAATTCCCAATTTGTAGAAACAGATAGACTTCATTCGATAAAAAATGCACATGAAGCTTCCCCGTGCTTCTTAGGCTATGTGCAGTTATTCTTCCAGTGGCCATTCTTGACACAAGCGATATAAACATCCTCTTGTTCCCTTTCCTCCCCTTTGATCATCCTATTCTTATAAGGCCATGAAGAATCTTTGGGCTAAATTCTCCTCACCTTCCCTTTCTTCTTATTCAACATAAGGGAAGAAGTCTTTTCGTGCTTCATATCTTTTTCCACATGGAGAATGAGGATACGAAGATAAGATAGAGACTTCCCAATGTTGTTCATATTGAAATTGGCAATGATGTAAGAGGACCTCTAAGGAAGTGACGCGAGAATAAGACTAGGGCCCAGTTCTTTAGGGAGTTTAAACCCTAGAACCTTCAGGCGCTCAATGTATCCAATGAGCTTGACTACAAGAGGCCCAGCTGGGGAACCTCCTTTAAGCATACTCTGAAAGAGAACCATAGTGATCGAACTCCTTTATTATCTTTCCCTCTCCCAATAAAGACCACGAAGGTGATCTAACATGCTATATGCATGCATGTTTTCATGATACTTCATGAGCTCACTAGACATTGATGATATCATCAAACATTGAACGTAGACCATGTCCTCCATAATATTTTCATAGGCCATGAATTCCTAATCACTCACCTATTTGGATGGTGGACCAGGTAATGCTGACTCTAGCATGTATGACTTCCGTTCATTGAACAGAATAACCCTATCGTATCTAAACCATTCCTGGATGTTACTTCTGGTGAGGATGTTGTATTTAGCTAGAATTGATCGTAGGGATAGTGTGGTTGATGAGATTTTCATTTTTATTCTACAATGAGAATATAATATTATTAGTACTTTATTGATTTAATTTTATGAGAAATAATAAATTTTATTAAGTCCACCACTATTTTATCATGTCTCAAGGGCCCTCACCAATGAACATAGAATGTCCAGTTTCCATGACATTCTAGTGGATGGGATCCATATTCCCCTTCACATAACCCCAACAAGGCATAGTCAAGCTATTAGATGGTATTTAGGTAGGCGTGTATTTGTTAACTGCAGGCTTGACGCTCCATGATCTTTTTAGTGGACACCTCAATAATGAAATCATGTCTTTGGATTTCCTCGACTCTTGCCACCAATATTACACCACGTCTATAAAGGGATACTCCTCTTGATGTAATATGGTTAAGTCAACCCAAAAACATTCATAAGTGATTCTTGTATAAATGTAAGTATACCATCAAGGGTTAGTCAAACACATAGTTATATTGAGTTTTTCCCTTAATCAGGTAACATAAGGCTTGGTTTGACACAAATATTTTTGAGATATTTTTATCACTTATGCGTGAATTTCTTATTATCATTTTCAGATGCTTGTTAATATTAAGTAGAACACAATTAAGTTATTACCCATGTATTGATAATTTTTACACATATGTCTATTTTATTTTAGTTGCATCTTGCATCCTTAATTAGTCATTAATAATGTGATTGTGAAAACACATCCATAATGATAAACCATGCAACTGACTGAAATAAAATAAATTAAAGAGCATGATCATGAGATTTATTAATGGTTAGTTTATCAAGAGGTTTATAAACAAACCCTAACTTATG
Organism: Viscum album; assembly: GCA_963277665.1. Classification (NCBI taxonomy): domain Eukaryota; kingdom Viridiplantae; phylum Streptophyta; class Magnoliopsida; order Santalales; family Viscaceae; genus Viscum; species Viscum album. The sequence goes on along the minus strand of OY728161.1, from coordinate 1,538,639,638 downwards.
GGAGACTAACCTTAAACCTTTTGGGATCATGTTTAGATCTTTCCAACTATCCACCTCGTTATCTCATAGGATTGGTTTCATCTCAACTATATCTTGAACCACCTCAACTAGATAGGGAGTTCCATCCATTACATATTCCATTTTTAACAAACATACAGTTTTGGGGTAAAAATGTTTTTTATATAAAACAAAACATGGGCACGTAGTACCAACATATTAATGAAGAGAAGGCTCAAAATACAAAAAATAATAATTTAAATAAATAAAATAAATGGAAAAATCCACATAAAAATTTATTGGTCAAGCTCCTGATCATCCATACAAAAATTGATATTTATGCATAAATAAAACTAGCATTAAATTATTTAATCATTCTTATTTAAGATAAATCCTGCTGGGATCAATTAATTATCTTCTTTAATTAATCAGTCCTTTTGTCTTTAACCATTTTATGAATTACCTTTTGATTCTCATCCATTATAATTTTAAACAAATAAATTCATTAAAAGATATCTAAGTACTTAACTTGTACCTTTGATATAATTCAGTGAATTCCTATTCATAACTACACAATGAGTATAAATGAACATTATGCATATGTTAAATTAAACACATATATATAAAACACTAATAACGTGTTGTGCCTCTGATTTACGCCCGTACGAAGGTGGATGTCTTAAGGGGTTGTATAATATAATGATAAATGTTAATAATTTTGAATAATTTGGATGAGTACATGGCATGTAGATCCAACTACCAGGAGTGTACTTTTTTCAGCATTCATCTAATGTACACACCTGGGGAATCGATGTGTGAGTGTACTTTAGAAATAATCATAGTACATGGAATGTATAGTGGGTCACACACCTTGAGGTTCATCATTACATGGTTTCTAGCTAGGAAAGCCTTGTGAGGTGTACACTGTCCAACCCTAACCTGATAAGATTACAAATTGTCTCCAGTGGGCCACCCGACGTGTAATCTGGAAACTACGTGCCACATGTTCCTGGTTAACACATGGAGTCATTAAGACATAGACAAACTCCAATGACATGGATTGGTTTGGCATACTAGACCCAATGCATTTTACCTTGGAAACACGGCGTGTACTTCTGAATACATGTCGTGTGTTCTGTTTTTTATTTCCAAGAACCATTTTCACCTTCAGATGAGACCCTCTATTTTATTTTAATCAAATTTAAAAAAAATATGGTATCTATAAGGTCAACAAGAAATGAAAGAGGAGAAAAATATCTCGATATTCAGATTTGAACAAAAATTATCTTGAATTGAAGAAACTAAATTATTAAACGCGTAAATCCTCAATGAAATATATAAATAATTATAATTTATGATATAACCGCTCTAACACTACTTTAATGTTCCGGGTGTAGCAGAATTGTGGTTGGGATGAGACCTATATTTTATTTTTACCATGATCAATGATTATTCTGGGATCAATATGATGATGAACGCTAGTCTCCACAGAATATAATCAAATATTTAGATAATGATTGAAAAGGCCCAAATCCTTTAAATAGGATATTTCACTTCATGTTTATAATTAATTTAATTAATTTCATAAGGAAAATACTACCTGGATCAATGGTATTTTCTTCGTTGAAGATGTTGATCGTCTGGAATGACCCTTCAAGATTTTATTATTACACTTACAAGGATCAAAACTATAATTCTTCTAGAGGCGATCCAAATGTGCTCTGATGGCCATTGATCGACCCCACTTGTTGTTTGGGTTCTAGCGTGGTGAATCGAGTGTCTTTTGTCAGTTATTCTTGATCGCTTGTTCTTTGTCCTTGAAGAACATCTCTCATTCCTGAGAGGTGCATGAAGAAGATTCGAGGGAGAAATTGTTTAGATCAACAATTCCCAATTCACTAGGTGTGCAGTTCTGTACACAGAACAATAGACGTATGTGTCTATTTATTGACATGGGGCTTCAGTTACAATATTTAATTTCATGACAACAATTAAATACATTCATAACATTATAGAAAAGACATTCTATTAATAATACCACCTCATTATTGATGGTGCACCAACTAGTGTAAAATGGAATTATAAATTAAATTTCGTCTCACAAAATAATTGAAGCATTATTTTAATTTGTTCCAACAAGTTGAATAATTATTTATCATATTGGAAAAAACTATTTTACTATCGGACAGGCCTTGGTCTTCTCAAACTCCACTTCCATTTGTTGAACACTCAAATAAATAAATAAATAATATATTCTCTTAAATAAATATTTTATTTACAAAATAGTAAATACATAATTATTTAATGATCAATAAAAAATATATATATATATATTACACACAATCTAGTGAATAAATATTTTTTAAATTTATGCAATCATTTTGGCATAAATGAAATTATTCCTCTATCTGAATAATAATATATTTTAATTAAATTCAAATAGAATGTAATTGAGACCACTAGAAACACATCATGTGTTACCCTCTAGGATTATTTCTCGTTGGCATTAGGCATGTTTTCCTAAAGTCCAGGTGTACTGTCTAGCAATGGGTTAAGGCACCCAAGATAAAGAACGTAATGCCCCACCAATGACATCAACATACAAACGCTCACTATGTAATATAATCCCTTTATCACAATATATCCACAAGAAGGTTTCATGACAGTGTCATCATCATTGATGCTTGATACATCATTCTTTGACTACATGAAATAAACTTGTTGTTACACCATGGCCATGTAATTTGACCCGATGGTTCGATTTAAATCAAATGGCTGAGATATAAACATCCATAAATGGAAGGGACAAAAACATCATCAACTTATCCATTAAAAACATGCCACTCGGCATAAACCCTACATTCCCTACATCCCGCTAACTGTCTATGTGATGGTTTTCATCCGTAAATCCAAGTGCGCGAGTCGTGACATGTATAAATGATAATCATAAAGTCTAAGGATCATTACACCTACTCATAGATAGAAATATCTAATGGCACCAGAACATATAGAATTCATTCTGGTGGGTCTGTTCTAATAATATCATGTCTTCGAGACTACCATGGGTGGACTTCATGAGAGGAAGTCACATATCTTGTGAGCTCTCACACCTAATGGTCTATTTGTAATGTGTCCTATTATAGTATGTCATCCAGTCGTAGAACTATATTTAAGAATAATTTTATAACATTTCAAGGTTCTCATCATAGAAGGGAATATCCATGACCTTATCAAATGCAACAAATACTCTAGGACATTATTACATCATAGTCATGTTTAAAAATGAAAAATATCTAATAAGATGTTTAACATTTAAATACATTAAATACCCATGTAATCAAAGTACAACTAGTTGGTTCTAGGACACCAACTCTTATATGTCTGATCTCGGATTGGGACACCTTTGGTTGATTTGGATTCACACTAAAGAATTATCTCATTCCCTAGATCCTCTCTTCCTGATTTCTCCACTCTCGTGTGTTATCTAGGGTTGATCATTTTTAACCTACTTCTTGTTCTACGATGTGGTAGGCCGATTCAAGGGCCGACGTTCAATATTGTTGATCATGCGACATCATGGTAGATGTTTTTATCCTTCCATTGGTTGTCTTTGGATTATGTATGCTTAATATTCGTAATAACCATGGTTAAGATATTGAGTATTTTGGAATTTAACACTGTTTAATACCTACTATGGTTTTTTGATTGATAAAGGGGTCATTTCTTATGCATATGGTCAGATCCCTTTTTTATGGTACACCTCAAAGGTGTGTTTCCCTATTTTGACAATTTATGGTCATTTGGGCTTGGTTGCCTATAAGGCATACCTTGTTTCTAGGCCTAGAGTTGTTAATGATGGAGTTTGTTTGATTATATTAATTACATGTATTATTCTTGTGAATGATAGCCATGTTGTAGTTATAGATTATATGTGATGAACTGTTATGATATGCACACTATTTTTACAATGTACCATGAGATCCATGGACTAGAAAAATTGAGGGGGTTTCCATATTTATTACATAGGACTGTGAGATCCCTGGATTATTCCTTTACCCTGGGTATTGATCATGATAGATACCTAAGAGGTCATTTTTTATTCATTTATTCTTTGTTTACCCAGGAGGTATTGACCATTAGAGCTACCCTGAGGTCCTGTATAAAATTATTGATGAATTTTGGACCTAGGAGTGTTAACCATGATATCTACCCAGGTGGTTGTTTCTAATTGATTTTTACTATGTTAAACATAAGGGGATAGACCGTGAGGGCTTTACCAAGTGGTGTTGTGAATAATTTAACGATTGTGACGAGTTAGTGAAGCTAAAGCACAATATTGGACCTGATATTACATGGTTGTTAGATGGTCTTCTGAGATGTCTTTTGTTACTATTAAATAGGGGAATACCTAGATTAGGCTAGATTCCAGGGTTAAATTATTGAATTGATTGAATAATTAATAAATGTAATTGAATGTAATTGGAAATTATTGGATTGTTTACTTTTGAGTACATCATTGTTTATTATTTCTTTTCTGCATATTACGTAATATATATATTCACTGATAGTTTGGCATATATCTTTTGGTGGTTTCCTATTGGGATTCTTATCGCACCTTGTTTGGGTCATGTTTTGGAACCAAATAGATTATATGGTTGTAACTGTTGATAAGGGAACACAACATTCTTTTTCAGGTACATGATTACTGTTGGGGCTACAGATCATGGGGCTAAGCTGAGGCATGTGATGCTGTTGAGTTTACTGCTTTTCTATAATTTGTTTTTGTATTTTATTTTTTAGCATTGTGGTTTGTTGGGATTCTTACCTATATTCATGAGAAATGCATCATTTATATATATGCTATTGTTTTTTATTACTATCGGTCTTCCACTGTTTACTTCTGTTGTATGTAATTACTACTTCCGATACTTGTTATTATTTGCTTCCACTATCATTAATCTACCAATGAGGGAATAGTTTCCCCACTGTCACACCAAAGTCCTTTTCTCTTAGTCAGCATCCTCTGGCATTTGTGGAAATTCGTTTGAGTCAATGTGACCAACTGGGTACGAGGCACCTTAGGGCGTCACTAAGAATGGGGACGTTAAAAAGATGTATCAAAAGAGGTTCCTTTCAACTTTTTCTCTATTTGGTTCCTAAAAACAGGGATAGAGAGGAATTGGTAGTTGTAAATAAGTTCTGTCTCAGAGTTTCTTACCAGTGTGTAAGGAAAATCCAATTTACCTCGAATATTGAAATTTTTCTGGTTTTGAAATTGTTACAGTTGATTTTATTTCACCATTTGGTGGTTCAATTTTATTGTTCTATTATCAATTATATTATTGAGTTAGATTTGTGTTTCAACCTGAGGAGATGAGGGTATTCCATATCATGCATCATATATGAACTTTCTATAGATCACATGTCACACATTCTTGTCCTACCATTAAGATGCATTACTGATTGAATGTTATTTTGATAGATGCCTTTATAGAATATACTCTATTTTATATGGTATTGGAAATAATAAATTTTCATTTGGATGGATTCCATGATTTGTTCTCTAAGTGGTCATGGGCCCACTTGGATCAGAATTTGGGGGATCATGTTTGAACATTAATCAAATTTTATTAAGTTATTATGTGAAGAATGATTGAAAAATATTATTCTTGGGAAGTATGGGCTATGACGGTTTGGAATTTTTCTTAACATGAAAATAATTTTAAGTTCTATAGATTTCAGATTTGTATCAGAGGAATACTATCTAGAAACCTAGACAACATGAATTGTGTTGTTATGAACATACACCATGGGTTCTTCTATTATTTAAGAAACAACTTTTCTTAAGTACATGCAATGTACCATAAGTACAGGACATGTAGTGATTGACAGTGTGACTGACTATGTGAGTAGAGACATGGGGTTTGGAACTTTTGGTTGAATGCACCATGTCTAGATTGCAAACTCCATGTTGTAAAGAACTGTGTATCTGGCAGTGTGACCAAAAAACTGATGGATAAAACATAGGTTGTACACATCGTGTATATCATGTACACATCGTGTAATTATTATTCGTGTATCATGTTGTGTGACAAAAACACTTGTGGATGAGACATAAGTGGTACATGATGTGTTTGGGGTACACACACAATGTAATGTAACCTGGGTGGGAACCATATTATTCTAGCCTTGTAGATGTACTTGGGAAGGTGGGAAAAATTCAATTACAAAACACGTCTCAAGAGGAACCCACCGTGGGTAATGAGTGTTACATAAACAGGATGGTTAGAGGAACACAATATGTTATGGATTAATGGGAATTTTTCATGTGGCAGTTATACATACTGTGCAACACTATTTTTTAAAACTAGAATGCATTCCTTCTACTATTCCATTATTTCACTTTTAAGTTGTTGTAATTGATAATATTAAAATGAGGTGAGCACATGAACTTGTATAGTCATGCTGGAAAGACGTCCTGTGGTTGTACACCAGATACATGGTGAAGATCAGACCCCCAAAATGGTAGATCAGGGACTACCATCAGATTCTCTCGTTGTGCCCGTCTTGGCACCAGTAGTTTTACCAAACATAGGTGTGGATTTACAGTTCCATGAAGGCTTTTTGAGGATAATGAAAACTTTTCAGGGTGCACCACATCCTTCTATGACTATGGGAGAGTTTACAAGGGTGTTCCAATAGCTATATCCTCAATTTTCATCAGGGGATGTAGTACCAAAGGATTCAGATTCATGGTTAGAGGTGATGCTCTCAGTAATTGAGATTCAGTCGACTCCTCTGGAGAGTAGGGTGAATCACATGACATATATTCTAAGTAATTCCACCATGAGATGGTGGGATGTTGTCTCACAAGTGGTACTTCATCGAGAAATGTATTTTTAAGAGTTTCAGTGGACGTTCTATGACTTCTTCTACTCCGAGACGTTGAGGACCGATCAAGCCCAAGAGTTCATGATTTTGGAGTTGAGCGCTCTTTCAGTGATGGATTACTCATATCCCATTATAGAGCTTAAGAACTTCAAACCTATTCTTGGAGTTGATGATTTATCTTTGGCTTAGTAGTTTGAGGATGATATCAGGTATGAAATATGATCATAGATGAAATTTTTTAGGCTGACTTCAGTGGTGGATATAATAAATATGAAATTGATTACTGAGCGCAATCTAAGGGATTTTTGAGCTGCAAGCCCAGGTGGTTTATCATCCAGGACTAGAACTCTTTCATTTGATAGTAGGAAGCTTTAAAGGGAGACTTCACATAGTGATTCCAATAGCATAAATGTATCTTCAGGTAGTCGGGTAAGGAACTACCAGTCAAGAAGAGTGGTCCCATGAGACCTCAGTGCCCAAGAGAACAAGTTGAGTGTAGATCTTGTGGAATGTTGGGTCATCTATAGCATTTTATCAGTTTTTCACACTAGTATATGGTTAGTGGGGATCTACTATCACCGCATGATCATGATTAATACCACACATTTCTCCTCATTCTAGGAACTAGAGTTCTTCAATCCATTTCGGTAGAGGAGGTGGTCATGGATGGGGTAGCCAGACGATAGCGTTTCAGTGAAAGAAGGGTAGATAAGCTTAGGGAAGACATGATGATTCATAGGGCCAGGGTATAGGTCCAACATTTTTAGTGGATAAAACCATGAAAGATTGGTATTTGGTACCCACTATAGTTAGAGGTACAATTCTCGTTTCCTCCATTTTAGCTTCTTCTGTTTTCAATACAAGGTATTCCCATAGTTTAATAGATGTTTTCATTGTGATGAGACTTAGGATCTGCATCATTAATTGTGAGGATGTTATGATGCTAGACACTCCATTGGGGATTGGGACATCCAGAGTATATCAGTACAAGGAATGACCTCTGTAGGTTATTTGGTGTCACTTCTTATGGTACCTCTATCTATTAGAGTTGATAGGATACAATGTCATTCTTGTAATGGATTGGTAATAATCCTTTCAGGCCATTTATGACTGATATCTCCACATGGTGAGTTTTAAATCACTATAGGTATGTCTTTTCTACACACGGGTGAATGGGATGTCCAGGAGAGCAGAGAGGGACCTGAGAATCATAGGTTGGGATGAATTACAACTCACATTTCAAGATTATATATGGATGACTAGTGAACTTCACTTATAGATATTCTTCTAGTGGTGGATCATTTCATATATGTCTTTCCATATGACTTTTTTGGTTTCCCTCTAGAGTGTGAGGTAGATTTCATGATTGAGATTGTGCGTGGAGAAACATCGGTGTCTAGTCCTCCTAATATGATGGCTACACTACAGTTACATGAGATCACGATGTAGTAGGAAGAGTTTCGGGAAAAGGGTTTCTTCCAACCCATTACTTCTACTTGGGGTTCATCTATCCTTTTTATGAAGAAGGAATGAGGTACCCTTGGAAATTGTGTGGATTAATATAATATTAACTATTTTACGGTCAAGAAACTATATCCGTTGTTGAGGATTGGTTGACCACATTGATTAGATTTGAGGATTACAATTGTTCTTGATGATTTACTTGAGACCTGTTTATCATCAGTTGCACATTAGACCATAAGATATATCTCTTAAAACCATTCGGAGCAATTATGCTCTATACAAGTATGTGGTTATGCCTTTTTTCCTCATGAACGCGCCCACATTTTTTATAGAACATATGAACATATTTTTCAATCCTTAAATGGATTCTTTTATGAAAGTATTCTTGGAAGAAATCTCGATATACTCTCCCACTTGACATGACCATTCCTCCCATATTGAGATCACAATGAGTACACTAGGGGATAATCTATTTTTTGGTATGATATCCAATTGTCATTTTTTGATGTAACAAATTCACTTATTGGGTCATGTTATCCCAAAGATAAGAGTATCATTAGACCTAGAGAAAGTGAGATTAGTAGATTCATTGGAGCAGCTAAAGATCGTCTGTGAGGTATGATGTTTTCTAGGGTGGGATGGTTAATAATTATGAATTATACAATACATTTCATGATACGAGGCACCACTGACAGGCCAGACTAATAATGGTGTAAAGTACTCATGGGCAGATTCCTATGATTCAGCCTTTTAGGAGCTGAAAGGAAGATTGACTTCAGCATTGATACTAATATTTCCCAGTCCTAGAAATAGTTACACCATTTATTATGATACTTTGGGTTTCAGTATGTGAGATGTTATTATGCAAGGGGAATGAGTTTTTGAGTACTGGTATCGGCAGTTGAGGCCACATTAGAGTAATCACCCGATGCACGATCTGGAGTTAGCAGCAGTTGTGCATGATTTATGCTTTTGGAGACATTAACTCTTGGGGGAGAATTTTATGGTGTTAACTGATCAGAAGGGCCTCGAATACATCTTTACTCAACTTGATATGAATTTGAGATAGTGAAGGTGGGTTGAATACCTTCACTCTTTTGACATTGAGAATTTCAATATGCCTGGGAAAGGCAACATAGTGGCTGATACGTTGACTATGAGGAATTAGATACATGAAGTTAAAGAGGATAGTAATGAGTGGATGATTATGGATCTATACTATGAAATTCATTTGGATGTTCATGATAGGAAGGGGAAGAAGTTCCATTCTTCTGTAGTGTTTACCTCTACTCTACTTGATCGAGTGCAAATGAGGAAACTATTATATTCTGAAGGCCATGTCCTATGTGAGTGTGTGTTAGGAGAGGACCCTACTCCTAGGAGGACCATAGATGAGGATGAGGTTATTCATTTTCATGGATTCTTTTCGGTGTCAGTAGACATACACGAAGATATGTTGTGTGATTTTTATTCCTTTGTTTGGGTAGTTCATCCTGGTGTCACCAAGATGTACCAAGATCTACCCCATCAGTAATGGTGGAAAGGCATGAAGAGGGATGTTGCAAATTTTGATATGAGATGTTCCACATGTCAATAGGTGATGGCAGAAAATTAGTGATCGACGATTCATTTATAGTAGATACCCATTCTCGAGTGGAATTGGAATGATATCGCGATGGGTTTTGTGATTGGTTTGCTGAGGTCACCTCCAGGTTATGATGTAGTTTTGATTGTTGTCAACAAACTCATAACAACAAAACATTTCCAACAAATCAAGGAAACTGTCAGTGTTGATGAGCATAGAAGGTTGTCAATCTGGGAGATAGTATGTTTTCATGGGGTTCCACGCTCTATAGTTTCAGAAAGGGATGCTCAATTTACTTCTCATATCTCGTATGGACTATAGAGTGCGTTGGTTACATATGTATTTCTGAGTCCGACATACCACCCTCAGACTGATGGCCAATCCCAGTGCTCGATTCAAGTAATGGATGACATTCTTCAAGCATGCATCCTAGATTTAGGGGATTCTTGGGAGAGACACATTCCCCTAGTGGGGTTCTCCTATAGCAATAGTTTTCATGAAATGATTAAAATGAAACCTTATGAGGTTTTGTATAGTAGTCCATGCCAACCACCCCTATGTTGGTTGGAGGTAGGAGATGTAGTTGTGTTGGGACCTCATCTGGCCTAGGAGATCATTGAGTAGGTGGAGTTTATTTAGAAATGTATGGCTACAATAAAATCTCTCCAGAAATGTTATGCTGATCGATGGAGATAAACTCTAAAGTTTGAGGTTGGGGATCAGGTTTTCTTACATTTCACACTAAGGCTAGGACACATTAGGATTATGATATAGGGGAATCTTTCACTGAGAAACATTATTTTGATTGAGGTTATAGAAAGAGTTGGTCCAGTTGTATATCAGTTGTAGTTACCTCATAGGTACCAGGCTATACACGACATCTTCCCTGTTTCATAGCTATGACATTACTTTTCATACCCATATCACATTTTTCAACCTCAGGAGGTTGAGTTGGATGTGGATTGTGTTGGAACCATGGTCGTTCATTTATATAACTAGATTATAGTTTTATTTTCTTGTCAATCCTTTTTGGAAGTTCATAATGTTTGTCAGTAAAGTGATCATACAGTGTAAGCAGACAACAATATTGAAGGTGGCATCTTTTACCAGTGTTTTCCAAATTTTTTGGGCTGAAAATTGAGAAATGGGAAAATCTGTGTTTGGAATAGGATCTTGCGTAAAAAGGGGTAGGTGTGTTGGAAACTTGTGCACAAGGTATGTTTCATGATCAGATCGCCGAAAAAATGGCAAAGAAATGAGCTACTTGAAATATTGGAGTGGTTCATGAAAAACATGGATTGGGTGCTAAAATGGTTTTACATGTAATAGTGGATGTGGGTTGGTTTTCTCGCACAAAAGGTGTTTTGACATCAAAACAATGAAAAATGGAAAAGGCATGAGGTGTGCAAAAAATCATAAAATGTGTGTGGAAAATGGTTCATGTGCGAAAAAGGATTTATCGTAGATTGAGCGTTTTTCATGACATGGTAAAGTTTTGAGTATGGGGTTCAGTGAAGTCTATAAATAAGAGGTGACACCCTCATTTAGTTCAGCTAAAGACTCAGAGAAGATCTGAGTTATGATCCACATAATAGGTGTTTGGAAAGGGAGTTTTTCGAAAAAGGGGATGTTGCGCGTAAAAGGATGAGGTGTGCGAAAAAGTAAATGCTACACATAAAAGTTGATGTTTCACGTTAATGTCTGAGTTGAACTAAAATGTAGAAGCTTCTCGTAAAAGTGGAGGCTATGCATAAAAGATTCATTTTCATGAAAAGGGTGTTGTTGCGTGAAATATTTTCCATGTGGAAAGAAAATATGCATGCAAAAGTGAGATCTTGTGCATAAAGGGTAGGTGTGGAACACAATCGTCAGTGTAACCTGTTTGCATATTCTGAATATCTGGTTCAGTGGTTCAGTGCTTTCAAGTGCATCAATTTTGGACTTTGATGCATGTAGAGTCTCATGCTGAGCAGAGTCAAATAAATCAATTCAAATATATTGAAGAAACCATCATGTTTATCAATTGAGAGGGACTTCACCAAAGGCATTGAGCAAGGGGGAGTCAACGAGAGTGACTATGGGGACATAGTGAGATATCATTGAACTTTTGTAAAGGTAGTGAGCCTGGGAAAAAGTGAATGTACCCAAACATTTTAATCCATATCTAATAAATTTTAGTGGATTTAGGATTGACCGGGAAACTGTGGGCTTATGCTGCTTGGACGTAGCCCTTATAGGTGAACCAAGTAAAAGTGTTGTGTGTATTATTTTTCTTCTGGCTGTCTTTCTTTCTATACCCTTCAGTCTTGCAGGTTTAACTAGTTCCTACCACTGTGGGAACAATATCCTTGTTTTAAAAGAAAAAGTTGACTCCCTGATTCTCCCCTCCCCTCTCAGGGTTTCCTGGGGTCATATAGATTCATTTTTTAAGAGAACCCTATAAGGGTTGTGTGTCATAACATGAAGGTTCTCCGTTGTCGGTATGTTACTTTGGTATGGGTGCAATGAAACCACAAGAATGTACAGGACAAGACATGGGAGAGGGAGATTTACGTATGATTATATTGGCCAGTTTTTTTTAAGAAACATCTTTGCCGCCGTTAGAATAGATATTAGGGGATGAATTACTTTAATGGGGGATTTTTTTAAGAACATGGATCTTCATATTTGTTATGGATCTTTATTTCAGGTTGTTTTTTAGGAAAACAAATGAAATGGAAAATTTTCTAAGTACATTCTTTGTACTTTTGTGTACACTCTGTATACCTGGTTTCCATGAGTAGCTATGTATAGGTCATGTAATGACCGAGTACATGGTCATGTATGTGACTCTATAGAGCGTCTAAAGTGGGGGATAGTTGAGGCTTGTACATGGTGTGTACATCAATGGAACATGTCATGTAAATTTCTTGTTATTTGATTAATTGGTGCGGGGTCACATATCTGGTCCAGAATACCCTTCATCCCCCCATATTTCGTACATGATCGTGATGAAATGCTGAAGAACATTGAGCTCTTCCTGGTTCTCCATTCGAGATCTGATTGAGACACCAATCGGTGTGTTGAATTATTATTGGTGAGTTCCCCCTTTCCCTAGAGCCTTGCTTCTTAATTTATCCTCTCTCGTGAGTTATTGAGTATTTTTCTTTTTTACTGTTTTTGTAGATGCACGCCATTCTAGGCCGATTATAGGGACATATTTCAAGAGTGTTAATCGCACGACATTAAATTAGGTGTTTTGTGCCTTTCTTTGGTTTTATTTGGAATATATATGCTTAATGTTCTGAATACCCATGGTTTGGGTATTGAGTATTTTCTAATTTAACCATGTTTAATACCTACGATGGTTGTTGATTGAGGAAGGGGTTATTTATTATGTGTAACATACGATGCCTTATTTACAGGACATCCCATGGGCGTGTTTCCCTAGCTTGACTATTTATGGATGTCGTTCTTAGGTTTCCAATGAGGAATACCTTGTTTCCATGTCTTGTGTTGTTTAAGATGGAATTTGATTGATTATATGAATTTTATGTGTTATTCTTGTGAATGTTATCCATGTAGTAGTTATAGATTACATGTGCTACCTTAATATAATTTTGGAACTGTTTTTCTAATGGACCATGATAGACTTGTACTAGGAAAACTGTGGGGGTTTCCATGTTTATTACATAGTACCATGAGATCCTTGGTGTAGATCTTGACCCATGGGCATTGGCGGTGAGAGCTAACCAGGAGGTCATTTATGATTCATTTACGCTATGTTCACCCATGGGGTATCGACTATGAGAGCTACCTAGAGGTCATGTATAAAATTATTGATACCTTGTGGACTCAAGGGTATTGATAGTGAGAGCTTCCTAGGTGGTAGTTTTCAATTGATTATTTCTATGTTAAACCAATGGTGTTAAACTATGAGAGATTTCTCAAGGGGTTGTTGTGAATAATTAAACGATTGTGATGTGTCTACCAAGCCAAATCACAAGCTTTCACATAATCTTATTTGGTATTTTAGATTGTCTTCTTTGACATTTGTGGTTACTATTATAATGGGGGATAAAAATATTAATCTATATCCCAAGGATACATTATTAAATGGATTTAATAATTAATAAATGTTAATGAATGTAAATGGAAACTGAAGGATTGATTACTTTTGAGTACTACCTAGTTTATTGCTTCATTTCTGCATATTACCCTCTATATATATTCACTCATAGTTAGGAACATATATTGCGGTGTTTTCCTACTGATATTCATCTCAAACCATTTTTGGGTCATGTTTTGGATCCAAACATATTATATGGTTGCATGAGTATATTAGGGAACGATTATTTCTTCTTCATGTACTTGATTGCTGCTGGATATGAAGAGCATGGGAAAAAGAGGAGGCTTGTGATTCTGTTGGAGTTTAATGATTTTTTATACATTGGATTATTATTGTATTAATATGATTGTGAACTTCTTTAATTCTAATCTATACACATGTTACATGCATGACTAATATATATGCTCCAGCTATTTTGTTACCATCAGTCTTCTAATGTATAGTTCTATGGTATGGTATTACTTCTTCCACTACTGGTTATTATTTTTTCCCACAATTTTACTCTAACAAAGAGGATATAGTTTCCCTCACTATCACACCCAAGGCCCTCACTTCTAGTCGAAAGCCTCTATATTTCTTGGAAATGCGGTTGAGACCATGTGACCAAATGGGTACCAGGCACCTTTGGGTGACACCCGAAACTGGGATGTTACATGGAATGTGTGAAATATTTTAAAACGGCATTTTAAAAGAGAGATGATCATTCATATCAAGAAATTATGAACTAAAATGGGAAGAAGTAAATTAGAAATGATTTTGAATATTCTTTTAGAAAAAATAGTTTTTTATAAAAATATATCACCACTTACATACCTCAATATAATTGGATTCCTAAGAGAATTAATATAAACTTTAGAGAAATGGGGATGTAAATTTTTACCAAATTTGAAAGATCAACATTATTTTGGGGAGAGTATAATTCAAAGATCATGTACATTAAAAATTGATGTCATTTTCAGGAAAATTTATTTTGTACTTTATATGAAAACTCATATAATAAAAATACATTAGTTAATTACATTAGTGTCTTTATAAGTCCTTACTTCCTCAAAATATAAGGCATGAATCTAGATAAAAAATAGAAAAAAGAGCTAAGGATGGAATATTTCATGCATACCTATCTATTTTAAAAAGATAGAAATGATGGAATAAAATACATCCTAATGTGGTTTATTATCATGATGTCTAATATATTGAAATATTAATTCTAAATAGTGTTATTGATTTTATTTTTTATAAAGAATGTATTTAATCCATCATATAGATTTCTATATAGATCATTGAGAAGTTGGTTGTGGCTAAAAAAAGTGTAGAAAAATATAAATCTCATTATCCCAGGGATGAAGAAAGGGGTACTAAGATAAAATTATCAAAATTTGGAAAAGAATGAGTAAGTGACTACACTAATTTAGTAAGGACTCAATAGATGTTGATATATGATAAACCTATAATAGAATTGACTAAAATAATATTGATCTCTGAGAATTAGACCTTGCTTATTTCAATGGATAATTCATATTCAATAGATAAATCATTACAATATAAATAATTTATTTATTATATGAACTATGAGTTAAATTAAATTTATAATAATGTTATATGGGATCTTCTTCCAAGAACCAATAACAAAACATTTAATAGAAAAATACGGGTTTCCTAAAAAAATCAAAATTATCATGTGATGGTTATTCTAAATAAGTCCATATTTATATTAACTCTATATTATTAGGTTTATAGAGTTGATTTTGAAGAAAAATATTTTCATCTAGAAATATTGATGCCAATATAGAAGTTACTTCTTGTGGAAGTATATATGCCATATAAAATCTGGTGAATGGATTTCAGATTAGCCTTCTTCAATGGATAACATAAAGAAAATTTATATGTTACGAACCAAATGATACTGTGCTTATTGAATATTAAAAAAGTGTTTGTTAGTTGAATAATGATTTTTATGTATTAAAACAAGCCTCAAGGGCCAAGTATTCAAGTCTAGAAAATTGCATAGAAGAATTAAAATTCATCAAATTAGAAGTGGAAGGAAACATATATATCAAAGAAATTAAGAAAGGATCCCTTATTATAATTGAGTGTGTTGATGATATCATTATTACTAGTGATTAGGATAATTTTTTTCATGATTATTCAAAGAAAATGAAATAGTTATTTGAGATTCCCATGCTTGCTTAGTATAGATACTTATTTGGAGAAAAAGTTATGAAGAAATAATTTTTTTTATCTAATGATATATATTATTTATTAAAATTTTAAGAAGTTTTATATGTATGAGTAAAATCTTGGGTAAAAAAAATTATATCAGGAAGATAATGTTTAAATATACAAAAGGAATGAGTGTAAATAAAAGAGAATTGAGAATACTAGTTTGGAACCTCCATTTACTCATAACATGTATAAATAATATTATTTTTAATGTGAGACACTATGCTAGGTATCAAAGTGAACTAAATAAGTATCATATTATAGATTTCAAATGAGTTGTTAAATGTTTTAAAGGGGAAATGAGCTATATGCGTCTTTAAAAGAATGGAAATAATTTGAATCTATATAGTTTATAGTTACTGATTGGGTGGGTGATAGAAATGAAAGAAGACCCAATTGAAGTGTAATTTTTTTCTTGGGAGGTAGATATCTTAGTTGGTATTGAAATATATATAATGAAATCAAATTGAGTACTATTGAGGATTAATATGTTTTTCTCACTAGTTATTATACTCAAATGATTTTGATTAATGGTAAGTAGGAATATTATGTGGTCAAAGATGAAAATATTATTAGAATTTATTTTCATTATCAAATTGAAATAGAACATTATAAAAATTGGTTGCAATAATCATGATCCTATCATATTAATACAATATTTCATTTTATAAATGATTGGCATCCCAATAGAGACAAAAAATAAGAATTTATTCCCACTCAGGACAAATTGAAGGATATATTTTTTCAAGGTTTTCATTTTGGATGCATTTGAGTTCATGATGCTAAATAAGGGTGTTCATACTCTCCCATGTCATTTAGACACTATGGGTGGTCCCTCATTGATAAATTGATTAGTTATTCAAAATGTTAAAAGTAAGTACAAAATTCCTTTATTTAAATCAAGTTTTTGTTCAGTTATATCCTAAACTATTGTGGATATGTATATTTAGAAAATCGGTTGTTTTTTTCAAATGGTGATTTCATGGATTCAAGTGGAGATAAATCTGTGACTTTTCTAAAAAAATTCTTTTCACCAAGACAGGTTGTTTTTTTTAAAACAATAATTTAAAACATGGTGTGGTTTCTATATGATTTCCATTTGAAAATGTATATGATTTTGTAATTATTGAGTAATAATTTGAGAAGTAATTTTGTGATTCTTAGTAGTGGCATAAATTGTTATTGAATGTTTTGATTTAATTTGTATTTATTCTTTAATTTTAATATGGAAACAAAATTTTAGAAAAATAAAAATGAATTTAACCATCACCAACGAGATTTGAGAAGCATCTTGGAAATTTTATCTACACTTTTGAGATTTTAGCAATGCGTAGAAAACATCAACTATGTGGAATATATTTCAGTAGTTAATAATATATTCCATCTAAGTGGGAGTTATTTCATTAGTCTGTTGTATATTTCATCTACATAATAAATATTCTATCTGGTTTGTTTTATATTTTTGATGAATAAGATATTTTTGAAAATAAAAAAGGAAAATTCATCTATTTTAAATTGAATAGGATAATGCATAAGTAAATTAAACTACATATAATAGAGTCAAAACATGTACGATTGGTTTTATGATAAAAGATAATATGGTGTCATGTTTGACTTTTGAGACTAAAATACAAGTTAAAAATCTAATGATATATTTTATTTCCCTATAGGATATTTTTTATTGGGGGATTTCTAATATATAAAGGTATTGTGAATTTCATAATGTAATATTCTAAATTGAAAAAATAGATTATGATCATTCAATGTTTTACATCAATCAAACATCACATTGTTTTTTGATTTAAGATGAGATTGAAACCCCAAACTGAAGGTGATGTTTTGTATTGAAATGACTTCTCCACACCACATTAGAAGTTTCTACATTACAGTTCCATAGTTTTTGTTGAATATAATTTTTTATATGTTCTATTTTTGTGTTTTGACGGTATTTTTATTATGATATTTCTGGATATTTTTTAGTAGAGTTTTTGGATTAATTTAATGAGAAGGTTGTTTAATGTTTATACATAATTGAAATTAAAATATTTTAAAAAAAAATTAATTTTTTTTTCTATTTTTATGGGATACAAGGAAAGATATATTTAATTTAACTGAGAAATAAAAATTTTCCAATGAAAATATATTTTTGAAGTATTATTCATATTGAGTGTAAATATATATAAATATATATATAAAATGAATACAATTAATTGTGTTTGGATTTTATGAGAGCCTTAAATTATACTATACCAACGAACATATAATTTAAAAATAATTGACTAGATCTTTATTCTTATATTCATAATAGGTATAGAAAACTTGAATATATTTCCACTTTTAATGTTTTATACTACTGAGGAGGTGGAATATCAGTTTGTTCATGTATTCTCTCATGCATGGGTTGTCCATTCTGAACCAGTTAGGGGAAAGATAATGTATTAATAATTCAATACATTTTTTCCATATTTTGAAAAAATTATTAATGATTTTATTATATTTGATAAAAAATAATCCAAGTAGATATTGAATATATAATTCATTTCGGAGAAATAGAAAAACAACATTGGGGAATAAATGGTTTCTATATTAATTACACAAATAATTACAATAGTAGTATGTGGATTATAGCTTCCCAAAAAGAAATAAGGATAACCTAGGCTTGGATTTTGTATTCTAATCATATGAACGTTTTATCAGTGTGATTATTGTGATACCCAAATCAGTGAAATATCCATAGGTTTATTATGGAAATAATTAGGTTCTCACTTTAATACCAAACCTTGTAAATGTTTTCATGTGTTGTTTTTCTTAATTTTATTGTGTTATATGGGTGAGAAAGAAATTATAAAATCATATCATCTATCTAAAAAGTCATAAGGAATTAATTATGAAATGAAAATAATTTATAGGAATTTGTAACACTAATCTACCCCCCTCGCTTGTGGTACACCACAAGATTTTGGAAATATAAGGAGTAGGTTCCAGATGATAGTAAAAAGAATCTGGTGTAATATACAACATCAATTCTATTTTGGGAAAGATGGTATAATTTTTTTATTGTACCATATTTTTCCCCTATGATGATGGATTTATTCAATATTTTCTTCAGAATTTGAAATGGAATCTTCCATCAATTACGAAACTTATGAAAACTCTCATAACCACTATAGTATCTCAAGGTAATGTGTGGTGTATAAAAATTATCTCAGAAATTTTTTTATACATTCCTTTTATAGCTAATAATATAATATATATAGATATTTTTGAAATAAAATCCTTTTTCATATAGAAAGGAAGTCCAAAACCATCTGTATTTAATATAATTTAAATTAATTATTACAATAACATTTCACTTTATATTCATGGAATTGAATTGGTAAAATAATTAATATTTCATATCATTCATGTTGTTAATAGACTGTGATTGTATATTTTTTAACCGAACAAATATTGTTCCTTATATGGTTTTTATGAAGATCCAATTCTTTTTTCTTTTCTTACAAATACTCTACTATTCTTATCATGGGATCACATTGAGATGGAAGATAATTGAGGTGTTTCTTTGGAACTATTATACCATTAAATATTCTTAATGTGGATTAAAAAATATGGGTGGAGGAGTATTCAAGTCCACTAATAAAAAATATGGTTTTATTTCTAATAGTATTATTTTACATCACCACTACATGTCTTTCATATAACTTATAAAGGAGTTGTTGGACATTTCTGGAACCAAAAAATAATTGTGTTGTTAAATATTACTTATTAATGAATTTTCTATAGTTATTTTTTTAATTTTTCTCCCCTATTAATAAAATTGAAGAATAATATTAATGGGAAAATATTCTCAAGGAATATTTTAACTATATAAGTAAATATTTTCAAGGTATGATTATTTTCTATCGGTGTGTTTACAAATTTCATATGGGCCTTATATTGAGGGAGTATAATATGATATACAACACTTTATCTTGGATGATACAGAATATTTTTTTATAATTTTAGAATGTAATTAATAAAGTTTATTATGATTTTCAATGTAAAAGGTTGGTTAATATTATTGATTGGTATATGAAGGAATTAAAATTTTCAATGTGTTATTAAGGAATTTTTTTCCAATAATATTCATGGAATCCTTTCTTTATATATTGAGTATTATGGTATTGTAGATATTGCAATGTGTTAGTTATATTTTATTTGACATGGGATGTATGTGGTAATTTTTATTATAGTTATATTGACTTGTTGTTATAATTATGGTTTTAGTTTCATTATCAATTAATTGGATGATTGAGATTTGTTTGATCATTGTAGTGTCCAAATGGTATTTACAGATAGCTTGTTTGATTTATTAAAGGGATGAGAATTTTTTTAAAATAAATTATTATATTATTGGTATTTTTGGGATATTTTATGTGATGTATGTTATGGATAATGATAAAATTTTGGTTTACCTTGAGTAGTTTGTTTCATTATTCATATCATCTATATCATCATTAATATGATATACCCACGTAGAAACATCAATGTTTAGAGGAGAAACATATTAAGCATATTTATATCCCCACGCCTACCTTTTATATAATGTATAAAAATTTCTAGTATTACGTCAAATGTGGTGTTGGGTGAAACTAGAAGATAATAACATTTTATTCCATATTTTTTCCTTGTATTAATATGTATTTTATGTAGATGATATATTTTAATAAAAAATATTTATGTAATAAATCTATTATATATTAAAACTTTATTTTTAATTTTAATTTTTTTAAATATATTATATTCAATTATTACTAAATTTTTATATTTTTAAAAAAAAGTTTTTTATAATAATTACATGTTATTTAAATTGTTAATTTTTCATAAAATCATAAATAATTTTTGAAGAATAAATATTTTTTATATTTGAGATGTTTTTTAGGTGTAAATTATTAAATATTATGCAAAAATAAATTAATTATTTCTAATTTTTCAATTATCTTTTCTAAATATATTAATATGATAGATTTTTAGTTTTAATAATTTATTTCAAAATGAGGATCTATAATTATATGAAGTTCAATGGTAAAAATTTATAATTCATTGTGTGAATTAATGTTATTTATTTTATTATATTTATTGTTTCCTAATTAATGTTATATTTGAACTCTTAGTTCTTCAATAACCTCACCTGGGATGAAAAAAAAACCGTGTGTGACCCCTGTAGTTTTCTTCTAATAGGCAATGGGTTGGAAACTGGTGTTAAGAGTATACATCTAAAAAATCGGATGCATTTCCCTCAAAAGAGAACATATGAAGACTAAAAAAATTAACACCTCTCAAACAACGAACAAAAATAAAAACAAAATCATATATTATTCAGAAACAATTTGAAATGCATGAATATCAAATAATATAACCAAAATGAATGATCGGTACAATAGAGTAAAAATATTTGTTAATCCCGTCATATAGAAAAACGGAAACATCATATACATTTAAGTAGTTCAATAATTCTTAAACACCCAACCCTTTTTAAAAACCCCCATCATTAAAAAACTCTCCCCAATAACTCCACCATAAGTTTTATAAATGTTTATAAATGAATAGTGGTGAGTTTTTCTACATAATTAGTATTTTATCCCTTAATGATGAATAACTAACTTAATATCATGAATTTTTAATAGATAAAACATTAAAATTATAATACATAATATAATCCTCAATAACCAAAAACTTCTAATCTTATCTTGATCAAAAATAAACTAGTGGGTTTTGTTGTCCACAATCCCCTATATGATATTTCACAAAGGCCCATTCAATCACCATTATCCAACCATGTTGGTTCATAGGTCTAACTCGTAAGAGTGTTCCACCCCCAAAATGACCACAAATATTACTCAATAAAAAAAAATATAGTATTCTAAAATATTCCTTGAAATGACAAAAATATCTCAAACAATAAACTCACATAAGCTAGTGTCACCCCCTTGTGATTAATGCTCTAAAACAAGTCATAACCACTACATATATAAGTAGTGGAGCTGTGGGAAGGAAACCCACTAAGAATCTATCTATTTTTCAATGTGTTATCAAAATATTAACATTTTAAAGAAGGACCCCCTTAAACAAACTCCCTCTAGTTAATTCCATTCTCTATAACAATTACTACTTTGATACTAGTTGAAACAACTACATAATCAAGCAGTTTGGGTGAGGGAATGGAAACTATTAGACTGGATATTGGGTCACACATGGGGAAAATAATTTTAGGTGGTTATCTATGTAGATAACGGTAATCCCACCAACGAAGTAACACTAAAATAAAATAGTAAATATATCACACAATATCATTCTCATCACCAACAAACAAATATTTATTATCACTATACTATCCTTTTCATCAACCAAAACTAACAAGAATTAATAAAAGGTCCATGGTACTCATACAAGTAATCACAATATTTTACTCCACATAGGTTGACACCTATATGGTGAACTATACATTAATCATCATCAAAATTAGTCCACATATTCATCATAATGAGTGACTTAGAGATTGGAATTCTTCATGAGAGTCATATCCTATCAAACGAGCCAGCAAATTACATGTTAAAATAGTATTGATAATAAGTGAATAATCCTATCATAGCTACGACAAAAAACAAAAAATTATTCTCAATAAATCAGCGAATAATAATGCAACTATATTATCCACCTGTATTAATGATCGAGAAAGAATTAATATCTTATTATTAATTAATGAATCATAACACTACATAAATTCTCATTGTACACATCAATATCTATCATATAATAATAATGAATCATTGTCATTACCATGTCTGGTTCATCACAACACACATATAACATAATATTCGAGTGGAATATCACTTATTAAAAGAATAAAATTATCTTACCTCCAATTTTTAGGTCAAGTTGAATTTATTATCTCAATTTGGGTATGATCATACTTTAACGCATAATTTTTTATGATGATCAATTCTCTCTATAATGATGAACATCATCACACCCTTATATCATGAGAAAAATGAACCAATATAATCTATATTAATTCATATCACGATCGAGGTTTTGAACAAGGAGCTCATATAGTATCCTAATTTTCATAATACTTTAAAAGTTTTACATGAACTCAAGTTCATCCAAATAAATCATTAATTCTTTCCTCACTTAGGAGCTCCAAATGTCCAAGGTAGGCCATCATTTCACTCTACAAATTAAAATGAGTAGAATTGGTACATCCAAAATTCTTGTATGTGTCATCATCTCTAAAAAATGTATAGTATACTAAAATATATAAAATACCATCCAGACCAACTATGTTATCCAAGAAAATATGTTCATTGTCATTTAAAAATAAAAATAAGCAAGGTCATCTATTTAGTTGTTGGATTTGGAAACTAGAGTGAGAAAGTACATATTTACCCATTTAAGGTACAAAAATAGTAATAATAATAATATGATTATTACTATGTAAATGTTAAAATTATTGAAATCAATAATAATTGTTTACTAAGGATCCACCCGATCTATATTATGTGGTTATGTACATATATTTTTCTAATTTAAACATAAAATCATATTATATAACAAACCTAATTATATTATTGATATACTATATTGTTATTTATATATTAAAAGGTGTATACATATATATATACCCATGAAGAGGGTAATGTGGATTTATTTACGTTTTATTGAAGAAAAAACTCATCCCTACCTGACCCAATTGGTGGGGGACCATTCTCCTTTCCATCCAACAGTGGGTTGTCCTTGAAAATTTATTATGTAACTTATTTGTAATGTGGCTTATAAATATCTATCAATTGGGTCATCTATTTTTCTAAACACCCTCTCAGGATCATATTTTTCATAGTTTACTATGTTTTTTCTAAATAAAGTAGGTATGTAGTACCCAAACCCATAATGTGGATTACAGTTCTTCGCTACACTCTTACAGCCACCCAACATGACATACACACCACTGATATCATTTCTATGGCCACTAGTTCGATGTCTTGAAAAAACTTTGAAGTAGTTTTTTAATTTTTTTTGGGAAATGGTTTTGAATATATTGGTATCTTCTATAGGAGCGTGTCAATTTAATTTTATCTGATGTGGTGAATTTATAAATTTAATATTTATTAATTGTTATATGAACATTTTAATAATTTTTTTGTTTAGTTTTATATTTTTCATATAAATGTTTTTAAATAAAATATTTTTAAACTGTTATAATTAAAATTTATTAGTTGATTTTCATGGGTTTAGGTTTTTTATAAATGTTTTAAAAAATATACTATTTCATAAATATGTTATAGTTCTCTCTTTTTGGGCTACTTTCAAATGGATTGACACTCAACTACTATTTTTTGTGTATTATTTAATGTTAAATTTTTTAATGGATATATATATATATATTAATAATTTTTTGTTGAGTTTTAGTTATTTGCGTTTATATTTTCTTAATAATTTATTTTGAATAATTTTATTTTGAAATATATTACCATGTTTTCTTTTTTGGGCTATCATCATATGGATTAATGCTCCAAAATTATTATTTATAATTTTATTTATTTTCATATTGTAATATCTGATAAATTTCATATTTGGATGTTTTTTTCCGTAATTTGAGGATAATTCCTATATTCTGAAATAGATTAATATGTTGTGGTTGTTATTCTTGGTTATATATATTTAATAATTAGATAACCATGTAAAAATTTGAGAAAATATATTAAATTTAAGGTGATATATGTTCAAAATAATAATAAATAGTAACTTTAAAATTAAAATTTTTCATAAAAATGGGGATGGTAGTGAGGATATGGATATAAATTTATCATGAAATAATTTTTTAATACGTATGAATTTAATGTGGTGGTGTAGAATAATAGTAATGAAATGAAAATTCTATATATGTTTATACATATATATATACACACACACACACACACACACATATATATATATATATATGAGTGTTAATTCAGTGATCTATGAGAATATTTAAGAGTAGTATATGATATTTTAGGATTAATATATTAATTTCATTAGTTCATTTTATTATGTGTTACATATCAATATTAAGTTATTATAATGGAAAAAATCCACATCATCCTTACTTGGTACCACAACATTGCATTCAATCCTCATTACAGCTTTGGTAGAGAGGTATATGCTTCTATAGTGTGTCCGTTGTAAGAGAAGATTCTACATTGTTTGTTTTCTCTATATACTTCTATAGTGATTCTAGTACCTCAATAGGATGTGATGTAGGTGCCTCCTCATACTGCTGGGTAGATGATTATCCAATGTGTCATGTATAGGGATCCCCCACATTATTTGTATAATCTAGTTCAAATAATTATTGGTTCTTTCCAGAATCCCATGAAGATGATGTAAATGGACAAGACACATTAAACAATCCACTGTTATATTTTGTGTCTCCTAATGACTGAAAAAACTATGATATCTGACCTAGGCCCCATTTCATCAGAGGTCTAGGTCCCTTAGTTAAAATATACTAAATAATTTGTATAAGATCCCATGTTTTTTTGAAATAAACATTGCCAACTATATTGGATCCCATGTCTACTCTAAAGGATCCCATACCTATTGTTCAGGAACCTTGACATGTTATCCAGGATCCTGTCTGAAGTATCCCTATCCATGTCCATGTATTTTTCATCACTTATATACCTCATCTCATGGTGGCAGAGGTGGATTTTAATTACCCCAAATGGTTTTATTAGTAACATGATCATCTACATATTTATATATTGGAGCATGTGGATTAGAAAATTCAAGTGGCCCCTCATCATAGGCACCCCCATATATGTAATTTAGAATTGTTTTTCAGCCACCAACTCTGCATAAACTAAACCCTAATTATACACTTCCTCCTCCTCATTATCCGGGATATATATAAGTTTATGTATCTTCTCTAATTTAAAATTTTTAAAATTTCGTTTAATATATATTTTAAATTAAAAAGATCTAATAAAAAATACTAAACGTACCAACTTGTGAAGGCCTATACAACATAGTGCAAGGTACATGATTGAGTGATATCTGTACCAATACATGCACACCTTTGATCTTACATTCCACGTCATACTATGTTATATGCACACACACAAATAATACTCATCCAATCCTTTCCCAAGAATCAACGTACTAAGCATGGCAGTATGGGCAATAAATAAAAATCAAACCTATGAGCTAAATAATATGTAATACATTAATAAAATGTGATTCACTATAAATATATTGAACCTAACTGAACTAATTCATGAAACAATCTATATGATTCTAATCAATTATGTGGAAATGATTCAGTGGAAACACTAATCCATGGTATCTAACCCAATATGTGCAGTATCCTGGAAGTGATTCAAATAAAAGCTCGATATATGGGATTCTAAAAACCATAAAGGACAACTCAAAAATTATTCCTAAATTTAGAAAATAAAATAATTTATTTTATATTATATTAATATGAAAAATTAATAAAAATAATAATCATTACATGAAATAAAATAATGATTAACAAACATCATAATGTTTTTGGGAGAAAAAAATATAATTTGAAAATTCTTCTCAGGGTATTTATTTAAGGTCGTGGCTGACTATGTATAGAAATAAAATATATTTTTGATTCCTTATTAACAAAATGACTAAATTTTTTTTTATAAAAAATCTTTTATTTATATAAACATACCAACATCCATAGTGACAGTTTAGTAAATGTTGACTGGGAACCGGGGGAAAACAATATGAATGATTCTTAGACAACACGCCCATTCCCTCCACTTTAGCAGAAAGCAAAAACCCCTAATATGTCATTTATTTTCTCTACATGCTAATTAGAGGCATATATATATATAGTTTATACCTAATTGTATGTAGTTTTCTTATTTAGATTCTCAATTAGTGGTATGTATATAGTGTGTAATAATGTCATAGATTTACCAAAACATAGTGTGCATCCAATCAGTAGCATAATATATGCACATCTATGTTGTATTAGCTTCTCATCATTAGTTTCATCTAGAATCTTTGAATAATGTTTATCAATATATCCCATGAATAATTGGTAACCCTAAAAGGCATTTGGATGGTAGACGATGTTAATACTCATTAAATGATGTATCATTGTTTGCAAATATTCTATTGTTTCACCGATAATGACATTCTCATAGATAGTTATTCCCAGCATTTATTGTACAACCCCTATAGTATACATCATCTCCCCCATGAGATGGTAGAATGTGTCTTTATATGGTCAGCAAATCATAACGCGTATAACAATCAGAAGTTGATCAACAGTTTGGATGTCATAAATGGAAACTCAATAAAATATATAATCTTGATGAAATAGAACAATGGGTGTAAAAGGTGAATCATAGAGGAAGTGATAATTTCACTTAACAAAAAGATGTTAAATAAGTTATCTCACCAACCCCTCTTGTGACACATGAGACAGTTTTGTAAATTGGATATCCTCTTCTTTCTGAATAAATATCATTTTCATATTTATTTGATAAAAATGGGATGAAAATAAAAAATTGTTTTTAAGTGACTATTTTAATTTCAAATGAAAAATAAATTTAATCAATGATATTTTTTATTGATTTTGATTTTGAATATCCCCATGATATGGATAATCAGTATTGGTAAACATTTCACTCTTATTTATTTAAAAATGGATGTATATTTCTTAGGATCTGAAATGGGAGATCAATTAATGAGAGTTGGGGAGAATCCGTGTTTGTATAATTTTTTCCCTTACCACCAATTAAAATTTTATAATGAGGTTTTCCTCCTTGTGGATGATAAGAATCCTAGTGTACAATGGTTTTTTGTGACATATTCTCTTAGTAAATCTAAATTAGTAAAAAAATTGAATATAATTTTATTGATCAACCAATTTTGATTAAATATAAAGAACCATTGAACATGGATAAGGAAAGAATTAATTTTTTAAATTCCATTCTATATTATTTTTTTACTTAAACTCTCTAAAATCATTTTTCCATTAATACTACATATTTTCCTAATATAAGTTTAATTTAAATATAGAAATTGTGTTTAATAAAATATACTATAATTGATAACCTTTATTAGTGATATATATACTAGTTTCGGTGTGACTAATTATTTTCATACGTTAGAGTGACTTCAGAATATTTTAACATGGTGTTGATAAATAACTTGAGAAAATATTCAAAATTTTGAAATTTTAACATTAAAACATTTGTTATAATATTCAAATAATTAGTTAAAAACACTATGAAATAATGTGGAATAAAAGATCATTCATGTAGATTATTAAATAACTTCCCTATGTGTCAAGAGAAATTTTTATTGGTTTGAATTCATGACCAAATAAACCACTCCTCTATAAAGATGTACATTTATTATGCAAATCCACCTCATTATTAATATGAATGTACTTCATCCTCCCTTTTGGCCATTGTATATTCACGTTTGTATGAAGCATGGAGGAATCAACATGCATATTTATGTTTTGATATTTACCTATATACAGCCATAGAGAACACTAAAAGTCACTAATGTTATATAGTTGATATAATGGTTCGATAAATTGACCCAGAAAACATCATAAAGAAGAACATATTAGGATCACATATGTATAAGGATACTATAATTCATGGAAGTTTCAACTGTCATAGTAATTTTTCTCTAGTTAAACCATAAGTACATTAAAAATGGTACCTATTAAATGATCATGGAACTCAGTAACCTAAAATATTTACCCAACATGATCAATGTAATGAAAATTTAATGGGGAATCCTCCTAAATAATCTTATCAATCTCATGCTAAAAAGTTTTCACTTGATAAATCTTTCATTATGATCCCCTTAAGTATATTTACCTATTTCCTCAATGTATTTCATTATGTGATGTAATTTTTCTAAATTTTAACCAGAAATTTAATTTTAGAACATACAATTAAAGTTAAGGAATCAGTTAATTAATAGAGTATTTTATGTACCGAATTAACATATAATTTAATATTCATAATTACATATGATAAGTAGCTTTTATACCCCCTTAAAAACTCCCAAAATGAATTCCACAATATAGTTTATCATTTTTCTATATCTTCTCCAATAATCATATATAATAGGCCATTACTCATTCATAATTTTTAATATATAGTCATACATTTCTTGGTTATCATGGAGAATAATTTTTAAATATTTCATGATTTTTGTTTACATTTTAATGTGAAAGAAAAAGATAAAAAATATGAGCGCTTATAAAAGTATGCTTTCTATTAGAAGCCTTATTTCAAAAAATATATAAATACCATGATTAATGATTTATTTTTTCATGGACTCATTACTGAATCTCATTCACAAGTTTCATGTGATGTGTCTAATATAGTAATGATGGAAAAAATATGAGGTCCCCATGATAGACTGTTAGGCCATACATCTTATTTGATTGCTTGTTATCAATTTGATATAAGAAATATTTCTCCAATATTCAGCATAAATTTTTAGAGGAAACAAAAGAACCAAATACATTATGAGAATATATCATTATCAATAGTATAAAATACCAAAAAATTATTATCATGATTTCTATCCTATGTATAAGAAATCAATAAAATTCTAGTATACATTCTATAAAATGTTTCCATCAATCCATGTAAGTGCCGTAAAATTTCTGTGACAACCAAAATAGGTAATAGTTTCCAAAATAATTTATCAAATACCCCCATTGATTGATTAAGTTAATTCTATTCACTAAGATATTAACCTTTCTATAATCAATTGAAAACATGATTTTTGTGAAATGATATCTTAATAATATTTGGTAATACTTATTAAGAGTCATCCAAATACCTGAACACATTCGAGATGTCCTTCTATCATGTATCCCATTCCATTTAGTAAGAAAATTCATAAGTTAATTGCTTTTTATACTCTCTAAAACCAAGTCCACTAGAACATCAGGACATGAACATGTCATTTCAAAAATTATAGTTGAAATCAATTCAGAATCTATGTAAATGTGACCATATTAGTGGGTTGGTTTCATATATGTTTGTGGAGTGAATCAATAGATTCTTTAATAGTTGTAATTATTATCAACTACTTCCCAAATATGAATCTGACAATAAAAATCAAACTTACGCATCATATTATATAATAGTCTCTTTATAATTCCTACATGATATACCTGTAATGTTTCTCAATGAGATATTGTTTGAGAACTATCTTCATAGATGCCTTGATATCAAAAATTCTCCCAATATATTGAAAATTTTCATCAATCCATTGATTAGTGCCACTAATAAATCCTATAAATTCTATATTGGGAGTGAACATTGATCAATATAAATCTAGAAGGAATTTTGTAGCTTTTATTAACCATGATTTCAATTGTGGTGGATGATTAAATGGTTGGTGTGATGAATCATGGATCATATTTCAAAGGTATTTAATATTTTCATCTTGTTTTGTGTTCCCAATATCTTCATATTGCTCAGAATGTTAATTTTCCTCGATATCTTCCAGCATTAAATATATTTCATGCAGATGAATTTACCTAAAACATCAATACCTAAATGAGAAGTAAAATCATAAGGATATAACAACGTATCGTAAGGGTATGATTTACCAACATCTATTTTTGATGGAACCTTTTTTATAGAAGATATATTGACATATGATTCCATCATTGAAACATTAGTTTGTTCCTTAACCCAAGACAAAACATATTCCAAATCGTCATCATCAATAATTAGGTAATTTATATTCCACAACCTATCATTAAATTTAATATTTCTATAAAATAGGGATTTCATCACTTATTTATACATGCTTTTAAATCATCAATGAATTTTATATTAAGGTCTTCCACCATTGTACTACCCCTAAGTATTATCACTCATTCTGGTTTTCTATTATAATTGGTTCCTTTATTAGTATCAATTATTTTACATATGTTAACAAAATAAGCTTCTATATTTATATCGAAAACAAAAATTATATTCATATTTTAAGGTATTCTAAATTTTTCTCATAACTTTGATACATATAACAAAATAAATTATAATGTATTATTTAGTGTCATTAGTATAGAAAAAATAAAGGGAGTCACCGTAGTATATCCCCCAAGAGTGTCTATCTAGATGTATTATAATTCTTCTTTATTGTGAACCCGGTCATAGTTGAGTTAATACACACCACTACAGCATTGTGGTTATTCCACCTAATTACATATATGTTATATCCTACATCAACACATAGTATTCGGACATGGAATTAATTTCATGGAGCCCAGACACTATATAAAATACCAAAATATTAATATATATTCTTATTTTTCGACTTAAAATTAAGGCTTTCCCTAATGTTTTGTATTCCTAATTTAAATTTTCCTATAAAAATGTATTCATAAACATTTTTATAAACAAAAGGTGAATTTTTATTGAATATCCCTTGGGAATTTATAAACAGGGATGTAGTTAGGCCCCATTATCACACACTAAGTCAGGGTTGAGTTAATTCCAAATATGCCCTCATTATGGTTATAACCCATATGTACAGTTTTTCTAGATCCTACATACACTTACAATATCCATATATGGATGTAATCTATAGGAGATCCCATGAAAGTTTCTTTTTAAAAACGTCAATATCTTTTCTTAGGTTTAGAATTATACCTAAGGACACATTTTTGATGTTACTAAGGTATTTAATTGTATTATCATAGTCAAACTAATCTCAATGGGTAAAATTTTTTTATTCTAATTTTTAAAACGCAATTCAATAACAATTCTACTAAATAAATCAATAATAATAATTAAAAAATTATTAAAAAAATCATTATATTGATTATTATAACATGATAATAAATTAATAAATAATAAATTTCCAATTTCAAAACATAAAATTTAGTAAAATTCCTTTAAATGAACACCTTATACTAATACTTATAAAGTTAAACATAGAAATAAAACATTTTACTAGCAATTAATTATTATATACTAAATACATTATTAATAACTAATCATATCCTTACCATCCTAATTATTATAATTTAATTAAAAAATAGAAATAATTTTTTTTAATTTTTCAACATGTGCACGAAATTTAATAACATTTATTAATCTAAACTAATATTAAACATTCACATATGGTAATAATAATTATGTAATATTAAATAAAATATTATAATACAAAATAAAAAATAAGTAATAAAATATAAACTAATAATTAACTAACTAATGATTTATTAACAATTAGTTAATTTTAAATAAATTATTAAAATAAAAAAATAACATTTAAGAAAATACCTCGATAAATTGAAGACTAATGAAATCGACGGACCAAATAGAGATGAAAAAGTCATCAGCTATTCCCAAAGGGGGGAGAGAATTTTTTGAGATGTGAAAAAGGGAGGGAATTTTATAGGGAATTCCCACTACTCAGTGAAAACTAAAATGATGATTTTATGTTAGTCACTAAATAAAATTAATTGAATTTATAATAGTTGTTAATGAAGTCAACCATCATTCGAATTGATTTTTACCCATCAAAGTTTATAAACCGAGAAAACCCTAAAATAGATTATTTAAAAAACCCTTCTAAAAAACCCCTCCTTGTCTCCCTCACCTATGAACGAGTAATGTCAGACTAAATAAGAAATTATTTGGGATCACAACATCGAAATCGTCTATTATCAAAGCACATACCACCACAACCAAATGGGAACTACCAATTTCATTATTACATATTTTGATGAGTGCCATCACTAAACCAACATCAATATTTTGTTGGATCTTCTTCCTAATTGGACAATTGTCACATACACACATCTCGTGATTATAATTTAATTATTCATAACGATACTACCTAATACCACCTTTTCTCGATACTACTTCATTTTTAATAAACAATCCTCCTGCCAAACCCAGTATCAATGGGTCATCCCAAACAAATGATTCCCAATTTATTGAACATGAATAATATTTTCATGGTTTTAATGGATTATCCTGTGAAATTATAGGTATAGTTCCCAAAAATGATACGATTCATTTATTATCAAGAAAAAAACATTAAAAACCATTTCTATAAATTAGAGGAAGAAATGAATTTAGAAAAGAACTCTAAAAATTTTAAATTGTGGCATCTATGTAATCATTAATGATAAAATAATCCCAACTCTAAATTAAGATATGGAAAAAATAGAAATTACATATTAAAGGCATGATTTACTGATGTAAAAAAGCATACCTCTAGGGAGAAGAATATATCCTTCTAAACCCAATAAATTTTATTCTTTATCTATGATTGAAATTGAGGTCTGCAGTATTGAAATTATTTATTTATAGAAACATTTTTTATGTCAATCTATGGTCAGACTTATAGCCAATCATGAAATTACATCAGTATTGAATAAAACACCATTTTATAAAAATTACTAAGCTAATGATTTCTCAATATGAGATACATTTCGAATGATATCATCATTTTTCTCCACTAACTCCAAATCAGTCCATGCGACACAATAGTTAATAAATTTATTTGTTCATTAGAGTTATTAAAATCCAAAAAACCTCCGATTCATGTTAAATGCACACCCAAAGGATATCACCCATTTTTACATCAATGTATTATCCAATTTAATTGCAGTTATTTGCTAGGTTGGATTAACAATTTCACACTTATGTATGAAATTTATAAAAAAATCTTTGAAATTTTAAAAACCTAAAATATATAATTTTAATACATTTACAATATATAAAAATTCAAAAAAATTCATCCCTGATCATTTGAAATCATCCTAATAATAAAAATTAGTTAAATGTATGATATTTCAGGAGTTTATAACACATACATTTATAAAGACACACCTTTAGAATGGTTCAATTCATAATTCAAATAAATTAACCTCAATAAATGATACAAAATTAAAATATACATACCCTAATTATGTAAGGATAATAACAGATATTAAATTGAAGTAACAATTTCAAATTTATTTGAGTTATCCATAAATTCTACCTCCGATATGAATTTCATCAACCTAAAAATGAATGAAATAAAAATCAAGAAATTTTAACCTAATTTTGATAACTAGAAATCAATATATCACATCTACACACCAATTTCAATTAAAAATGAAATCATATAGAATATCGTGTCTAGTGGGTTATGGGCCAATACTCTAAAACTTCTCCACACTGAATCCTTATCCCAATTCTCAAATATTTCCTCAAACCTTAATGAAAACCATTTATCTTCACATAGTCATTCACTTAAACATAATATTAATGAAAAAAATTAAACCAACAATACTACCACTAGAATTTCATAGAAACCCAATATCATTAATGTTAATGACCACTCTAATCCACATTCCATAGAATGAAAACATTGGATAATACATCAATCAATTTAGCTAAACTGAACACTAATTGAAATAGTGAATTATTGGAACAGTGGTTAGTATCATATCCTTTTATCATTAAAAACATTTAAATATGAAATCCTTCATTGTAGAATATAACTCAATGGGAACCCCTCATAAATGATAAAAAAAATTATATACATTTTCAATGAATCCAATGAATGATGGTCAATAAAAATGTTATTGGAGTAATTCACCTTAGAGAAATTTATTGAATTAAATATTATAGAATATTATAAAATCAATTCATGAATATTAAATAAATAAAAATAAATCGTAACTTTTACTATTTTATCACTAGAAGATTACCTCATCATCAAAAAAAGATTGTTTCAAATCCTATCACACTATATAGTAATAATCATTTGGGCCATTTAAAAATTTCACCATCAAAACTCATGATATCACTCATAACAACAAGGAGTACCATAATTACATATCATTATCAATTAAATTTTTTTAAGTGATACACTAAGCTGGATATCATTTAAATTCAAGGATTTTGGGATTCCAAGGTACTAGTTTTATAAATACCTCAGTAACTATAACACCAATGACCCTTTCTTTCAATCTTCACCATAGATCCTGACATATATAACTCACTACCTCACAGCCGGAATATAAAAATAATATCTCATCACTAACATTCATTATATCTTCATATATTTAGTTCTAAAAATAAATATATTGAAATTTTCATTACATCTCTCATATATGTGTCTGAAGATAAAATATAGATACTCGAGTTTTCCCATGGGAAATATTTAGTTCTTACTTGAGGTTCAGAGTCTCAAAATGTTAAATTAGGGAAAATTGTAATTTCATGAGGGAAAATAATCTCAAGGAAAATAAAATTCTGTTATTGAACTTAGGAAATGGTTTTTACCATAAGTTTAATTTTTGATGATGTTATAATATATTTTATTTTTAAAGTATATATTGAATTTATTAATCGAATTAACATTTATCCTACATATTTTTATAATTATTACTTTTAACTGGAACCTCATATGGGGATTCTATCTTTTTTTTTGTCTGAAATGAGGACATTTAATTAAGAACAATATAATTTATATATCTTTATTTCATGTCTCAGAATATATTGTTTTTGGTTCTTAATAAATTATTAAGTTGTTGTAGGTTGAATTCTATAAATTTACTATCTACCCTATCATAAATGGTTAGAAGTAACTCATAATATGAACCATATAGTGTTAGAAAAGAATTGGATTAGATATATTACTTCGAGAAGAAGATGATGATGGATCACAGATCAATGGTGTATTCTCAAGGTAATAATGATTTCATTTTGGGTCATTGATGTAAAAGTCAGTGAAAACAAAATAAATTGGGTAAGACTTGACATTTTTACCAAATCATTCTCTAAAATTTTAGTCCCACACTTGGGAAAATACCCAAATAGGTGGGATTAATCGAGGTATAGTGGTTTCGAATAAATCTATTATGGATCATATTTTATCATGACACAGAACACACTTATATAGTAACCTCATATCAGTTTCCAATAAAAATATAATCATGAATATGACAAATAAATTCATACTTACGTCACGCAGACCAATCTATATTGCGAGTGAATTCATAAAAAATGTTTTGGTTTATAAAAAACCCACTTAATTACATTTTTTATTACATGTTCAAAGAAAATAAAATTTCACCCAAATTTATATCAATTATAATTGAAGCTTATGTTTCCCTCGAAAGAGAAGAGAACTCACTGTTACTTAAGATGAGTCTTTGAATGAATTTAATTAGCTCTAAAAAGTTTTACATTATCATTAGTGAAAATTAATATAATGGAAAATGTTTTAAGACTAATTTTTTTATTGTTATTATTATTATTATTAATGAATTTATGTTTAAATAATAATTATATATTCCTTAATAACTCTAGAAACAAGATTACAAAATGATCCCTAATGGATATGAACCTAATTGAATCCACATTATTCATTCATATGTATACATTTCAAAAGAAACACATAACATTCTATACTACGCCCCATGGATTATTACTCACCATAAATGAATTGCATCCATTAGAATTTCCTAAATCAATAAGGGAAAAAATAAATAAAATAATTAAATCTTCATGATAAAAACATATCATAGATCATGTTTAAACTTGAGGATCACAAATAGACAATACAAACTGATAATGAGGAAGATCTCCATGCAAGGTGAATCATTATGTAAAATATATCATATTTAATAAGAACTATTATTTGAAATGTGAGAGTGGAATAAATGACTGATTTTTTAAATATTTATATAGAAATTAAATTTGGTGAATATAAATTAGGTCATTTAAAATATTTTCATTGAAAATATATCCATTTTTCATATAAATAATATGTATACTAAATTCTTCTATAGTTAAGTAGTAAATTTAAAATAATATAACAAACAATGGAATAAAAAATGATATTAAAATATTGTAAATATATATGTATATTTATATATATATTTCTGCTCTATTTGTAAATATTAGCACTAGTACTACAAGAATTTTATATTATGTATATATGAAATTCAAATAATGATTTTATTAACAATAGAGTATTATTATTACATTTTCTAATATAAATAATTGATTAATATAATTTATTAAAGAATATTTTGTATAAAAGTAAAATTTATTTTCAAAGAACATTTTTTTAAGTATTGTATATTTTTTATGAAAGTATTAAATATACAATTTTTATTATTTTATTATTTATTAACTAATACATTAACATCAATTAGATTATAAATATCACATAAATAATATTAAAAACACATAATCTTGAAAAGAACAATTTTTTTCAAGAAAAGAAGTTTTATTAATTTTTAATTATTTTATTTAATTGTATAAATACATAAATATATTTTGAATATTATTAATTAAAATTAATTTTCAAAATTATTATACTAATATTAACATTGTATGAATTTTTTTTTATTTTTCAAATAATCAATTTTTTGCTAAATAAAAAATTACTAATTTTAGTAATACTATCACTTCAATAATTATACAAGAATTCCATGAATGTTTTTGAAAACCTTTTTAAATTAAAAAATATATTACATAATGATAAAATAGGTATTCTAAAATAATGTGTTGATATATTGAACTCATGCTCAACATTTTAAAAATTTTATGTATTGTTTTAATGAAACCTATTTTACTTCTATTTCTATTAATAAAATTTTCACATGGTGGAAATAGTTTTTAGATTTGTATTATTATTAAATAAATCTTATTTTAGTATAATAAGAATTTTAACTTCAATATGATAAATAAAATTGTTTGTTATATCTTATGCCTTAAACATCTACTTGAAATATTTTTTTTATAAAAACTAGATTTTCCTCTTTATATGCACTAGTTTAAAAATAATTTTTCTTTACACATAGAAATTTTATTCAATAAATTTGATTTAATAATTATAAATATTAGTTTAAAATTATATAATAGTGTTCATTTTATATTTTTTAACTAAAAATATATACTTGGGTAAAAAATAGTTACCTTAGTAAAAATAAAAAAATTTAATAGAAAAAATATAAGAATAAATTGAATAAAAATTTTAAATAATGAGTAGAAATAGTTTTACTGATTTATATACCCTAGCCCCTTCCCATAAGATATTATAATCATATTTTTATTAAAATTCCTTGTGAAATATCATAAATTTTTTTGTTAAATAGTAATATGTTCCAAGAATGCCATTCTTTTGTATGATAAAAGGAACTATTATCCCCCCAACTCTCTACTCTTTTAAAGCCCCTTAGGCGAGGCCCGAATTCATAATAGTTATATCCTAAACCCAATCCAAATATCCTATAATGATTTATCATTCCTAAACATACTATTATAGTGCTTTAATGTGGTGACCAAAAGAGAACATCTGAAGTAAGGGGTAATATTTTCCACCACGCCTACATAATTTTCGACTACTTATAGAACGAAAAATATATTCTATACATCATATTATGAAAACAAAAAAATTATTAATATTATTTTATATTTTTAAAATAATTATATTTCTATTTAAACTATTCACCCAAATTCATGAGAATAATAAAAAAATACTCTATGTCTATGGGCTATTGCCTCCTTGAATGATGTGTTAAATTTTCCATCAATTACTTCAATGGATGGAAAAAAGGTTATTTAATAACATGATATGATATTTTTGACATTTAATTATTCTGAAAAATTGATATATTATTTCATAACATCCTTATATTCTGTAAACACGGGAGAGATTCTCGTGTGTTTGTACGGATTATTTCCTCCATGTGATGATATATATCATTCATTTCGTATACTAGCTATCATAGCAGTTATAAAACATATTTCTAACCTATATGAATTTTATTTACTAAATAATAAAAATTATTTTCTGATAATATTTAACATTACATAGTAATATTTAAAATAAGTTATTTTAGTAAATATAACACCCAAAAAGGATATTTCAATGTACATTTTCAAGTTTGTGTCTATTTAAGAAAAACCTATTTAAATGAATAAATTATTTTCAAATATAATAATAAAGGACATAATAATCCAAAATTATGTAAATTAGGAAACTAATGTATAAATCTTTGTTCTTAGTCAACTTATCACAGTAGTTTCAAAGAAATTGA
Source organism: Viscum album (assembly GCA_963277665.1). Taxonomy (NCBI): domain Eukaryota; kingdom Viridiplantae; phylum Streptophyta; class Magnoliopsida; order Santalales; family Viscaceae; genus Viscum; species Viscum album. The sequence goes on along the minus strand of OY728161.1, from coordinate 1,538,600,257 downwards.
CTAATGAACATAAAGTAATCGACATAAGAAAAAAATCTAGTAAATAGTTGAATCATAATGAAAATAGACCTTATAAAAATAAATATATAGAGATAATGTTATTAGGAATGTTTTTAATAAACTTAATTTTATTATTCAGGAAGCTATGTGCACATGAATAGTTCTTTTATACATGTGTATATGTTTTTTGTTTCAATTAAACATCATTACAGAATGCATTGATATTATTCACGAATATAAATTTTTATGGATTAAATAATTTTTTTATTATTTTTTGTTATGCATTAATTTCACTAGAGGTGTTTTTAATATATAGTAATGGATCTTCTGTACCACCTTTGTTTCTTATCAGTTATGCATTCCAATTATTTTTCTCGCCTTTATGAAAATATTATTATCATGTGTCTCATAATTTTATTTTATATATTTATCTTACATATAAACAAAGTAATATATCATTATAATTTCTAGGGTTATATAATTTATAGGTTCACATTAAAATTATAATTTTTTGCATACCTTATTTATGGGAACTTTCCTGTTTGTTGTCTCATATCAGGAATCACCCCCATATTTTTCTTTAAACAATGAATAGATTTTAAAAAACACTTTTTTATTGAGAAATAATATTGTTCAATTATAAATTTATGCAAAATAATTCATTTCCTTCATTAAAATATCCTTTAATTGTTTCATAAAATCTAAACCTTAGTGGTTCATTTTTATTATTTCATATCCATATACATCTCCTGAACTTTATACAATTTAACTCCATGATCTAGACCTATGTTAATTTTTAATTTATGAAAGTCCAAAAAAAATTTAAATTCCTTCTTTCTTTGGGAATAATATTATTTAACCTTTGGTTATGACATGAATCAGAATTATAAAACACACAACCTTATTATTGGTTTAATCATGGTAATGATTTCCGTGTGGTTTGTTTTCCTTATATAGAGCACATGTGTATTAATTTCATTATTTAATTATTAGGATAAAAAATATTTAGACCTATAATAAATTGGGTAAAGAATTATATCTCGTAATATTATTTTTAAGGGATTATAGAGGAATAATAATCTACCATTAAACTCTTTCCACTATGATTATGGGAGTGGTGAGTAAACCCATTCCACATTTGGACTTTGAGTACTATGATTACAGGCATGGAGGTGAAACAAATCTACCATGGTACTTTTTACTCTTTATGATGATGATCTTGGGATTGACCTTTAACATACATTTTTATGTCACGTCTTCTGTTGTTTCCACATATTCTATGATTCCATCATGCTATAATTGCATTTCTATTAACCATATTGTCATGAATATGCTCATTATCATTATCACAACTTGTTATTCTTCTTGAATATCATTTTATTATTTATTTCTGTGTTTATTCCCTTATTGGGATTTCTAACTCACTATTTTTCGTTTGGTATTTTCACCATGATTTTCTTTGATGTTTTAAAATATATATGGGAGTTCTGAGAACTATGGGGAGTTTTAAATAAACACAATGGTTTTATATTCCGGAAGAAGTATTTGTATGTCCAATCCTTTAAATACACTATAAAACTAGATCTTATAATGGTATTTACATGAGAATTATGTTATTAAATATTAAATAATAAGTGTTTAAGAATTGGGTTTCTTAGTTGGTCTCAATGGAAGGTCGATTTTTTTTAGATGAAGATGAGATGACATTAATGAAAACCATAGAAAGAAGTATAAAGGATAAGTATAGGTATAAGATAACATCCAAAAAGTTTGGAATTTTTTGAGTATGAGGTATTCATATAAATTACAAACCTATTGGGATGCTGAAAATTTGGTGTGACTATGGCACCAATTCACTAACGTTTAGTCTCCTAAAAATCATTAGGTGAATATTGACAAGCTAATCACTCTTATGTGTGGTGATTGCGACTATGATGACTAACCAAGATGGACACTCCCAGTGGATATTCTTTGGCCAATAATATAATATTTACAAATAATTATTAATTATTAATTTTCTTATTAATTTGAGGGAATAAGTTAATAAGTATAATATAACCTAACATAATGTAACCAATTATGGACTAATATTGCTATTGGTTAAGCTAAATGAATTAGTGGATAATATGATGGAGTAAAAGGGTAAATTGTTTTATGGTTTACTCCATTTTGTATCATATATTATGATAATTACCTTATGATGTTAATGATTGATTCACAGGCGTGAACTCATCTAGTTTTAGTGATGATTATAACTAGAAGTAATTTAGTTAACATTGGTTCTAAAGGACAATGTGATGATTACATAAATGATCAACACATTAGAATGGGGTATGGATACATAAATCATATTATTATTCATTACCAACTATCAAAAAACATGATTAACTAATTTAATATAGATGATATCATGGGTATACTCAATAATAGAAAGATGCAGCCTCATAAAATTTCTGATAAAAAATATGATGAAGGAATGAAGAATCAATTTCCTTCATGGTCAAAATGTGTAAGGAAAACCAAAAGGATTTCCTCATAGGTATTATAAAATTATTTTATTTTGGAAGACATGATCATCAATAATAAATCTATTATAGGAAAATGAATAGGAATGTTAGCCCGATGGGTGAAGAAAAAATGTATTCAAATGAACCCCTAATGATTTAATGCCTTATATATGATAAACATGGGAATTATCCACATTATTTCACTAATGCATGGACTAATGAAAAAAAATTGAGTCACGACCCTCAAGACCAATATAAAAATCTAATTCCTATACAAGCACTACTCCTAACATGGATCCATGTATTTAAGGTACATGCCCCATCCAATTGAGTGTTTTATATGTTTAGTTGTAATTTTATTCTAGTAACTCTAGTATATCTAAGATTATGTAATCAATTATAAAAAACCACCATGATGATTTGATTACAAAATAAATCAACTAGTGGTGTGTATATTGGATTCAAAGATCATGTTTATAGGAATATTCAATGTGCAAAAATAATTATCCTTACTTTATATAAATTTAATATTGTTTTAGTGATGAATTTGTTCCCTCCACTTAAAAAAATTATCAACAATAATAAAAACACATTTCATCTTAATATATGATATTATATCAATGGAATGATACTAATTAACACCCTTTAGAAAAAAAATTTATAATATTTTCATGATATTATAAAATGATATACTCTTAGCCCAAATAGTTATATAAAAATTCAATATTTAGAATAATACTATTTTTGAGAAATATATATGTTTCAAAAGTGATTAAGGTTGAAATATATCTAGAAATTATATCATGCATCAGCTCTATAATTTAGATTTCTCAAGACTGTCTCAATGGGTATGTGATAATTTAAATCATGAGGACATAATTTATTCAATATATGGGTGTGACACCCCAGGTTATAGGATCCAATATTATCATTTTTATTATTATTATTTATGTCAATAATTTTAAATAATGTTTCTCAATTCATTAAAAATGAGTGAAACATGATTAAAAAAAGGTTCCCTTCAATATTTGAACCCAACTAAATATAATTTACTATTTTGTAAGAGGTAAATTACAACAAAAGAACATAAAAAATTACTTCTCACCCTGTATTATTACTCACCATGGAAGAATTTTATCCATTAAAAGTGCATAAATCGATTATGGAGAATAGATTTAACATAATGAAATCTTCATGTCTAAATAGTATTCTAGATCATATTCATCACTGAGGATCCCCAATAGACAAATTAAAACTATAATGAGGAATATCCCCATGAAATGAGAATTTATTATAAAAAAATTTACAATATAAAATAATAATTCTTCCATTAAAAGTGAGAGTTGAATGAAATAATGATTCATTAAGTCAATATATAGAAAAGTAACCAGAGAGTTATAAATATAGTCATTTCAAATATATCCTTTTCAAATATGGTTGTTGAAAATAATGTCATTGAATATATATCCAATACGTATACTAATGTCATGTATTATTATGTTTTAATATTAAAATAACAAAAATCACTGTGAAATAAAAATATGATATTAAAATATTATTTAATTATTTATTTATTCTTGTAATATTAATATTATTATTATTACTAAAATATGATATGATGTATATATAAATTTCAAATGAATCATTTAAGATCAATTGAATACTAAAATTTAATTTTATAACGTAAAAAGTTAATTAATGATATTTATTGAAGCATATTTGGTACAATGTAATAATTATTTTAAAATAACTATTTCATTATGTTTTTTTATATTTAATCCAAATAAATTAAATACGAACTTTTAAAATATTATTATATATTAACTAATATATTAACATCAATTAAATTTGAAATATATATGAAATAATATTAAGAACACATATTGTTTAAAAGCACCATTTTTTTAATATAAGTAATTTAATTTAAAATTTATATTTTTATATGAAAGAAAAATATATAAATTTATGAATTCGAATTTTTAAAATGTAAATTTCATTTTTAAAACCAGTATTTCAAAAAACTGTTCGTATGATTTTTTGAGATTCTACTAAAATAATCAATTTTTATGTGAATTGAAAAAATACTGAATTTACAAATACGGACACTTTGATTATTATACAAGAATTACATTAATGTTTTAGAGGACTTGAAATATAAAAAAATACATTATATCAAGTTAAGATAAATATTTTAAAATACTATGTAGATATAGAAAACATACTCTTAGCATTTTATGAAATTTAAGTAATATTTTCATGAAAACAAAAATTATTTGTTTCTCTTAATACAATATTTTCATGGTAGAATTAGAATATAAAATTATATTCATGATATTTAAATATTTTTTATTATTATTAAAAAAATATTAATTTCAATAGAGTAAGTATCATTGATACTTTTTTCCTAAACATAAAACATATTCTTAGAAATGAACATTTTAAAAAAAATGGTTTTTACAATTTATATGTGCTAATGTTAAAATTAATTTTCCATACACATAAAAATTTTATTTGAAAAAGTAGATTTTATATTTAGAATCATTATTTAAAAATTATCTAATAAGTCTCGAATTATATTTAATAATTATAATAAATTACATAGAAAATGACTACTTACCTTGATAAAAACAATAAAATTTGAGAAGTAAAAATCTAAGAGTAAATTACTTAAATGTTTAAGAAATGTGTGGAAACATTTTTTAGGGATTAATCAGGCTTAAAACATACAAAATATTTTAATGTATATATTTTCTCCACATTCGATGTGAAACATGTGATCTCATTATTTTAAATAGTTATATGTGGGAAAAATGCATTGCACTTATATTATAAAAAGAACCACAACCCCTTTACATCTGCATACATCCAATTCCGCTTATGATTAACCAAAACTCTAACATAGGATTTCATAGATGATCAAATTTTTTTATGAATTTATCTTATCGAAAGACCAAGACAAGGTTTTATAAGGTGGTGACCAATGATGATAATCCAAAGTGAGAGGTAATATTTTCCACCTCACCCCCGTAATTATATTGGGAATTCTACCACCCCAAAATCTTTTTTCAATGAGATTATTATCATACCCATTTTATTATTTTCTAGATATTATGGTATACTAATTGAGAATATTTATTTTATATTCATCAAATAATATAATGAAAAATGAAAAGTGTGTCCTGTGTATGCGTAGACTGAAGTGTCCAGTGAATTTCATTAGTTGTCAATAAGTGTTTAGAAGAGATTTCAATATGTTTTATGATTTTCAATGTGAATATTGAGGAGATTTTTTGTAGTTCAATAAAACTTTTCATTGGGGTTTTATGGATGACACAATGTTTTCAACATTGGGTAAAAATATCATTTTAATTTAATATTGAATTCCTAATAGAATGAATATTTTTTTCTTTTGAATTATGTTTATTGGTTTTTTACTATATGAAATTTGAATAATTTAATAATAGAGATTATAAAAAAATTATCCATGCATACCATCCATCCAAGGGGGCTTCATCCACTACTTCTGTGGGTAGTAAACCCCTAGAAAATCTACATGCCTATAGAGGAAATGAAGAGGTGTACTTACTCATAAGTTCAAGGGTGTTTTGTCAAGAACCATATGGGGTGGTACAATTGTAGAAGTGGTTACTGGCTTTGGGTGGTTACATAAATTTATTGGAGAATTTTATTACCAAACTAGGAAGCATAGGATTTTGTTTTTATTATGACAGATAGTACAAATCATAACCATTTTGATGTGGGATCATTTTTTTATTGTTTAGACACCATTAAAAACATGGAAAAATCATGTCCATAAATCTATTAATTCTAACCATCTAATCATCACAACCACATTTTCATATTCATCTACACTCAATGGATAGCTTTTGTTCATCGTGATATCATTATGCAGTGAGATCGATAGTCTGTTGATCTAATTCTCACTAGATTTATTTAAGATTTCTAATGATTCCAATAAGATCAAAATCTCTTGCAATGATTTTTACATGATACAAATAATATCACACAATTAAAAATAGAAATTAGATATATGTGTTTTCTTGATATGGTGATTTCTATTTTCATGAAGCACTTGCTAATGAATAATTCACATGAAGTGAGGCGGTCATTTCAAGATGAGTCTGTGAAAAGTTTTCTATAAATATCTATGTTATACACATTAGTAAGGTGTCGATTATCTCACATATGAGAGTGATTCTTGAGAGAGAAATAGACCTGAGAGTGAACTATGATTTCAAATAATTATCCCATGGGTTCAAGTTATGTGATCACATGAATATGATAAATGTTTAAGTAACCATGATGAAACCTATGAACCACATACATCATTGTTACATGATGGATATAGAAGCATCGTGAAATATTCTAGTTTTTGATGATCTCATATGTTATGCAAATGGGATAGTGCTACATGTTCTTGTATTTCCATCATTGAAGTATATTTTGTTTCTATGAACTATTATAGTTTTTAAAGTAGAAGGATACACCGTAAATTGTTATGTGAAGAAGAAAATATTGTATCATCTATTTTGAAATGTGTTTGGTAATAATACATGAGGTGATTTTCTTATATAAAGAGAGTTATTATTGATTCACTTGATAAAAAACTATGTATTCTTGTGTTGTGAAAGAAATACTACTAGTATCATGTGATTGAATAACATGAAGGTATTTAAATTACATATTTCTGTTATTATAACTCTTATTTACACAGCAGATATTGTTTGAGTAATTAAAGAGGATCTATTACACTACTTCTAAACATGTGTTGTGCGATGAATTAGTGAATAACTGAGCACTATGTTGAATATTATATTATGAGGATAGATTGTAGATGAAATTCCGGATATATAAAAAATCCATGCATGTATAAAAACTGAATTACCCTCATGGTTTTTAATTTTTTGATTTCGTAGTGAAGAGGCCATGTGATATTTAGATTGTGTATGTGTCAATACATTACACAATGTTTATGTTCACATGCATTAACATGTACATAATAAAACAATGATAATACCTTGAAATACATTGTATACATGCATTGAGTTGGAGGAGTAGTATTCATACAAGATACTTTGAATAAATTGGGTGTAGTGATTTGACACCGAAGTCAATGATTTATTTCAAAATACTTTTGTATCTCTGTCTTCAATGTTCAATAAGGCTAATTATTTAGTAGATAAAATAATTATTTCCCAAGAATTTTTATACTGAGACATATGATTATATAATGTGATCAGAATTTGATGGATTAAGTACATCGTTGGTGAAAAGGATTATGATATTGTGTAGAAGACAATGTAATCCAACAAGCTTGTGGAGGAGGATTTTCAATTGATCTTTCCATACTAGATCAAGCCATATGAGTTTTAAGTCTATAGTTGTGTAGAATAACAAGTTTCTCAATGATCTTGATTGGGGGTCTAACCAATAACTATGAAGAAGTTGTATTTTGGGGGGTCTAACTAGATGTTGAAGGCTGATTAGAACTGGGTTAAAACCAATTTATAATTGATGGGTATAACCATTTATCATTATAATCAACTTATAATATAGTGGAGAATCCTTGTTGGGTGGTTTCACTGACACATCAATGGCATGGTATTAATAATGATCCTTTTAAATTCATATGTGTTGTTATTTAATTGTTATTATTTCTTGTAAGGTAAAGATATGTTTTAATGATAAGGGATTGAGTATTTAATCAGTCACAAATGTTTAATTATATGAAAAATAATTTTTAAAAATAGTTTACCATGGTTTCAGCCTCCTCTCAATCGTACCTTACCGATCCTTGGAAAGAATAGTTGGATGCAGAGCACAAGGTACCCTATATAGATCAAGAAAATGTTCTAATAAATGGTTAAATTTAATTCGGTGAAAAAATTAGTAATTCTTACTTTTGAGGGATTGAACTATCACCGTTATAGTAATATGATGTTTCCTTACCTTCTATCTACTAGTTTGGAAGCATGAGATGCATAAACAATGCAATTCTGACCAATTAATGATGATGTTTCTATGACTCAAACTAATAAGATAAATATGGATGTTTATTGAAAGGCTCATAATGCAATTTTAATGTATTTATTAGAATAGTTATACACTAATGTTATGGGTATACAATATGCTAATGAGATATTGGATAAACTATGAATCTTTTTTTGAAAGAAATCCTAAATTCCAAAAAATCATGTTGCAAATATGGAGAAGAATATTTGAAGATGTAAAAATGGTGGATGATGAAACTATTGATGACTACTTTACAAGATTAAATGATATTTTCATGAGTATATGTTTTTTTTGGGACAAGCTAGATGATTATAATATTATTAATAATCTTATGTGAAATTTCCAAGATAGATTCGACTCAAAGATTATAGTACTGGAAGTGAGAAAAGATCTTTTATCGGATGAACTTCATAATACTCTCATATATTATGAAATGATAAAAGCTTTATCATTAATTAATAAATAAAAGAGATGAGATGACCTTTGAATCCATGATAAATGGTAACAATAAAATCAAAGAAGTACCAAAATAAATTGATTATGGGGATGAAGAAGATGAAAAAAAATCAGTCAGATTGTGGTTATTTGTAAGAGTATTTTTAAAAGGGGATAATGGAAAAAAATAGCTACAAAGACAATAGTGCTTGAATTTTCACAATAATGGTAATTTTTTTGGTAATTTTATACAGAATAAGGATGATGATAATAACTTAGATAAAGAGAATAAAAAGTATCATAAAGGGAGTGTAATACGATTAAGAAGAGGTTTACATCCAAGAAGTAAAATATGAAGAGTAGATAAATGGATGAATTTATATAATCACGTTGCAAGGAAGAAGAAGGTAGATATTCTAAGAATTAAATGTTCTTTATATGTAAAAAAGAGAAGTCTAGAGACTCATTTAATGTAAATTAATGTGAAGAGAGAACTGATTTAAAATTATTTTTTAAAGAAAATATAGAAGTTACTCTAGTGGAAAATATGCAACTCAAGAAGGAAAATAAAAAATTATTGAATGAAATTGAAAACATAACGTTTGAAAATTAATAATGCATCATGAATTAGGATATTCATATTAATTAAATAAGTTAAATTTATATTATGACTTGTTATTTATAAGGAAACAAGAAAACTATTGTAAAGTAACATCTTGACAAGTAAGAATCAACATTTATTGAAGAGAATAAACAAAATTGTTTAAAATTAAAGGAATATGAGAATATGGTGAAATATATTGAGGAAATAATTATTGAGAAAGAGGATAAATTATCTATAGAACAGTCAATGTGCCTTGTAGATCAATGTGAGTTAAATAATATATAATAAGACTTCGTCAAAGTTGTTGATATTAATAGTGAATCGTCTAAAGTTTCTAAGAAGAAGTGTTCATAAAAAATTGTTTCTAGACTAAATGAATTTCAATGTACATGTGGTATTTCTAACAATGTGGGTCTAAAATACATTACTATATCAAACTCAACCAAATGAAAAAATGAAAAAATATTTTCCACTAAAGAAGATTGTATTAATTAAGATATAATATTTCCTCCTAAAAAGATAAATTCTAAATATATAAAGAAGAAAAAAATAAAATTTTAAAATACAAATTTCTATTATTTATGAAAATAAAAGAATATACGATATTGTTGAAGTTGTGCAGTGTTTTTTAAAAATCATATTCAGGCTAGTATAACATGTCACTGACATAGAGAAGGCATAAATCAAGGAAGTGATTTTTTATGAAAATGATATCAGATTATGAGAAAGATAAGCATGTGATCAAGACTTCATCTAAACTGTTAATTCATTTAATATTTGAATTATAGAGACCATGATTTTTATATGTTATTTATACATCATTTTAATGATAATCTATATAAAAACATTACACAACTAGGATCTAACGGTCTAGTGTCTTGTGAAAACTAGGACCATACATAACATTAAAAATATAAAGCATAAATATTTATTTAATTCCTTTTTTATGGAATCTTATATTCCCATTGTGTACTCCTAAGTACATATAGTCACGTAAGGATATACATTAAATATTAGTGAGTTAAAAACCTTGTTAGAGTAAATAAAATAACATGAAACAATGTAACACGGGGTGATAATAATCATAACATCATTTATATAATAGCATAGAATGTTGAAATGTATAAAAATGAAACATTGTGTCTTATTGATTAACTACCACACATTATAGCAAACAAAGATGGAATAATGTTAATGAATAATTTATATTTACCTCATAAGAGTAATCAATTTATCTAATTAATTATAGTTCTGTATAATTCTTGGTGCACCCATCTCATTCAAACATTCATTTTGTGCTATATAATTCTGGTCACACCTGTCACACTATAACATTTATGTTATCATGCATGCCACGTAGAAAATATGTAAATCATGAATACAAAATAAACCATGTAAAAAAATTAAATTCACATCATAAAAAATAAATTAACAAACATTTGGTTTTGAAAATAAATAGGGAATATCATTCTTGACATAGAACTATTAACCTTGAGTGAAGAGTGAAACAATCATCGAGAAGTAAAAAAGGTTGAGTTTATTTGAAAGAATAGTTCTTTTGGAAAACAATATATATTTCATAAAATAAATTATCGAACATGTATATCCCATAATAGGTAAGATACTAATTAATAAATTATTTTCATCCATATTCTTTTTGGAAATTGGTTGAAGACGGAAATCCCAAAGATAGAGAGTTGGGCTCAAGAATTTCCCCTTAACATGGGTCTAAATGATTTTTTTTATAATAAAGACCTATATAATTAAATTATATACAATAATTAACAATTAAATATCCTTTAATAAATGATTTTTATTCACTATGGTTTTATTATGTACTTTTATGGAATTTTCGATGATTTATATAGCTTAAATTCATTGTTCGATAGTGTTAATTTTATTAGCTTTTATGAACAGTTCTCTTTTATTCATAAATTGATGATTATTTCAAATGTGGTTAAACATATAGATTTGTAAATATATATTATTACTAACATTAACAAGATAAAATGATCCTAAATTTAAAATTTTTTATATACCATGAGGTTGAATCATTAGGTATAATTTTAATGATAAAAGTTTGGATTGATTTTCCATTTTTTTAACAAATAATTTGTTTTGTATGAATATTTTATATAATGAATTTATAAATATTATAGATCATCACATAATATAAAATAAATATATTATGATCTATATCCACCATTAATATTGTTTCATGACCACTCTATAATATGGTAATGAAAATTAAAAACTCGTCATCCTTGAATGGGATAAATTGACAAATCTGGGATTGTATTTTCATTTGTAGTATAAAAGTAGTGGGAAGGTGAGATTATTATGAACTATCCCATTATCAGAATATATTTTCATTATATATTTGTTAATTTAGTAATCAAACCATTCGGTTGAAATTATGTGATAAAATAATAAAAAGAATGAAAAATGAGAAAAAAAAAGAATCAGAAAGAGGAATTTACCACTTGAATTTATCTTTTTTAGAACAACTTTATAGGAGGGGATTTGGTATTTTTAGGAGACCAATGCCTGATGGAATTGGGGAAGGATATTTTGGGTATATTTGGGAATAATTTATTCAAGTCTTGAATAATGAGAGGTGTGAAAAAATGAGACATTGAAGGGTGGTATTTACAGTGGAGAGGAGAATGGTTTTCTTAATATTATATTCATTAATTTAGTATTTCTCCACAAGACAACAATTTGTGAGGATTAATGTGACTAAAAAATTTAATATGTTTATATGAGTTAGAAACAATGTCCATTTAGATCAGCCATGACTCAAGAATGATGCAAAAATTCATTTATTTAGCATATTTTGTAAATTATAGAATTTCATTATTAATTAAAAATTATTGTATTTCAAGTAAATCCCAAAACATCACCGTAGTTATTTTGGACATGTTGAATTAAAAAATGAACTTCATTTTTCAGAAATAATTATCTAAATATGATGAATTTAATTTTTAATTAAAATATTTATTAACATGAAAAATAAAAAATTTATAAATAAACCTGAATTTATTTAGCATTGAAAAATTACATAAGGTCTTAGAAAATTATCTTCAAACAAGAATACATAAAATTGATAATTTATTAAATAACTAAGATAATACATTTACTTTGAATTTAATTAAATAATTACAATTTTATATTTATCACTTACAAAAAATACAAATACTTTTACTGTGGTCATATTGCCACTTATAAGATGCCTAAATTAAACATAAACATTCATTAGTGAGGTTACTATTCTTTAGGATGATTTATTGTTTGTAAGGTTCATATTATTATTCATATGTGTATGTTACTATTCATATTGGTAGGTTAATATTCATAAAATTCTATGTTTTCCCTATAGGACTCTTAACATCTTACTGATTCAAAAAATGTGTACGTCCGATCATTGAAATTCAAAACACAGAAGTGAAAAAACTATGTTAAAAGGTCACATAGTAGTACATTTAACCATGATTTGGAAATGTGTTTTCTAATGTCATTTTATATGATTATTAAATTACTATAAGAATGGATAAATTACATTAATAAAATTATGATTCATTACGGTCTTCCCCCCTTTTGAAACTTCGCCCTAAAAATTTTGTTCTACATAAACATGTGAGTGTACATCTCCTTCATCACATACTCTAGTTCCCATGTTACTTCTTCATACTTTTGGATCCTCTATAACACCTTGACATGTTTTTTTTCCCTAGAACCTTATCTCTCAAGTCCATAATATTTACTGGATTGTCCTTATAAAAGAGATCATCTTACAAATTTACCACCTCTAAGTTTAATACAAGTGAGGGATATTGTTTGTTTTTCGATAGTAGTGATTTTTGAAACACATCATAAACATGAACCATATACACTGGAAGTGAAATATGATAGGCCACGACTCTGATGAGGTCAAGGATCTCAACCAGGCTAATTTACATTGTTCTTAACTTCCCTTTCTTTCCAAATAACATGACTCTCTTACATGGTGATATTGGAAGGAAGACATTATCTCCATCTTTAAACTCTAGTCCAATTAGATGGTTTCTAGCATATCTCTTTTACTGACATTGAAAATATTTCATATGTATTTATTTTTCTTGAACCTTCTCAGTCACCTATTACACCAGATTAGGTCCAAGTGTCATTCTTTCTCTAATGTCGTTCCAACAGGTTGGACATCTACATCATTTTATATATAGAGATTCATATGGATCCATCTAAATACTCAATTAGAAGCTATTTTTTTATAAGAAGTCATCCAATGGGATGTGTTTATCTAATACACCATTTAATTCTAAAGAGTATGATCTTAAAATATAATCAATAATCTGAGTATTCCTTTTAGATTGTCCATTAGTAGGGGGTTGGTAGGTCATACTAATATTTAATTCCTTACTCAGTTAATGATGTATAATCCTCCGTAATTTATATTTGATACATGGATCATGATCAGAAACAATATATATTGGAACCCCATGTGGTATCGCCACTAAAAATATATTTTTTCATGTTGAACAAGTGATAGATCTTCCCAAAGAGTGATAAATTTGGCAGTCCTGGTGAGTCAGTCCACTATAACCCAAATCAAATTATTTCCCTTGGATATCTTTGTGAGACCCATGCCAAATTCCATAGTTACATTCTCCCATTTACACATGGGTATATGAAAAGGGTTCATCACCCCTTTGTACTTTGGTTTCCCTGCATTAACATTATAAAATATCAAGCACCTTGAAATATATTCAGCAGTCTCTTTTTTCATGTTGTCCCACCAAAAGTGTTCTCAGAGATCACAATACATCTTGGTGCCACTAGAATGGATAAAGAAAGGTGAGATATGTGAATTAAAAAATATCTCCTTCTTTATCCCTGCTAATTAAGGAACAAAATGTTTTATTCAAAACTGAATCACACCATTATCATCGATATGGATCTCTTGCTGCTTCCCATCCTTAATTGCATTCACCCTATTTTGTAACTCAAGATCATCACTTTTTTCCTTGATTAATATTCTGTTGGATAGATGGTTGGGAAATAATTTGGTAATGACATGATATATTCCTTTCCATTATTATTTAAAAATACATCCTTCACATATCCATGAAGATATGGTCTTTCTCAATCCATAACACGGATAGAGTAGCAGTTTGTATTCGTCTTAGAGCATTAGAAACCTAGTTCACCTTTCTGTGATGATAGTGAATAAAGAAATCATAATATTTTATTATCTGTAACCATTTCCTTTGATGCATGTTCATCTCCTTTTGTGGGAATATCTACATTATACTATTGTTTATGGTGTATATGTCACACTTGTTACCCTAGAGGTAGTGTAGAAAGATTATTAAGGAAAAAATCACAACGTCTATCTTTATATCATGAGTCGGGTAGTTCTGCTAATGGATCTCCAAATACAATGAGGTGTAGCATATCAAATTATTGTTTTTATGAGTACACATCCCAATCCTTTCATTGAATCATTACTGTATATCACAATACTTTTTCCACTATTTAGTAATATGAGTACAGGTGTAGTGATCAACTTTCTCTTGTGCTCCTTAAATCTTTGGTCACAATCTACCATATAGACATACTTTACCATTTTCCTTGATAACATTGTTTGTGGTCTTGAATATCGTTAGAAATTTCTCAAAAAACAGTGGTAGTACCCCTATAATATGTGAAAAGTATTTATTTCTATGTCACTTGAGGGTCTGAGACATTTCCCAATGACCTTTTTTTGAAGGGTCCACAATAATTCCCTCACTTGTGATCACATGTCCAAAGAACATGACATTCATCATCCAAAAGTCACACTTTCTAAACTTATCATAAAACTTCTCTTTTATTAGTGTCTCTAAATCATGTCATATAGGTTCTTAATGTTTCTACTTTCTATTGGAGTATATGAAAATATCATCAGTAAGAAAAACCCCAAATTTTTTAGGTAAGGTCTAAAGACTATATTCATTAAATCCATGATGACTGCTATGGAATTAATAAGTATGTATGGAATCCCCAAAAACCTATAGTTCCCATACATTGTACAGAAGGATGTCTTTAAAATAACATCCTTCTTCACCTTTAATAGATGATATCTAGAACTAAGATCCACATATGAGAAGTATTGATCTCCTCTTAACTGATCAAACAAGTCTTAAATTCTTGGAAGAGGATGCATGTTTGTTATGGTGATCTAGTTGAGTTTCTCATAATCAATACACAGCTACGTTGATCCTTCTTTCTTCATGAAAAAGTGCATTAGCATGCCCTAAGGTTATGCACTATGGTGTATGAACCCTTTTTCCAAATGTTATTATACTGGCTTCATTAACTCCTCCAATTTGATAGGATCCATATTATAGGGTCTCTTTGACATAGGCACAGCTCTGAGTATCAGTTCTATTGATAAATCTACCTCACTATTTGGTGTATTTCTGGGTAACTCTTCATGAAATACATCAACATATGCAATCTGGATGGAAATTTCTGCTAGGATGACACTTTTCTCTGACTCAACCATTTCACCGAGGTATTCCTCTTCACAAGGATTCTACACCCACACTATTGAATGATTTTTTAAAGGAGATTAATAATCTTCCATTCATTTTTATAGGAGCATGGGATGGTTTCGAATATGAAATGATATTTCCTTTTCCATACAGTTGATATGTGATCTATATAATGAGAGCCATTCCATTCCCAATATAGGTTTGATTTCCACCAAGGGAGGTAGCATGAGATTCAGTGGAAGAATCATCCCACATATTCCCACATCATAATATACCAAAACATGGGTTGGAATGATTTCACCACTAGGTGTTTTTATAGATATCTCTAATTCAAGGTTTTAGGGGTTCAATTATACGGTACTAGAAAACATGAAATATATAAATAATGCGTTGAACTAGAATCAAATATATATTTTTTCATTCTTGAGTGAATAGTGTGTGTACCTTGTAAGAATTCATTTTCTTGCTCAAATTTTGAAGCAGTGATGGAATAATTCATCCCTCTTTCCTTTGGATTTTGTGTCTATTGATGCTAATTATCCTTGAGGGAATAAGGTTTAGTGCAATGGCTTCAATAGTGTCCTTTCTACCAATAGTGGTAGCATTGGACCATGAATGGTGCTTTCCATTATTCCACCACATTATCATGCCATCTCATTCTTTTCAACATTTATGTTGTTGGTGTCCTTATCTACCACACTTGAACAATTCCAAATTCATTTGCGGAAATTCTGATGATGCTTCTTTCAACATTTTTTACATGTGGGAGGTTGATTTTTCTACCCTCCTTTATCATTTGTTCCTTCAGATGGAAATTGGACCTTTCATTTATTATCACCATATCTATGGGACCATTCACAAAACTCCATCCCATTTTTGAGGGAATATCGAACAACTTCTTCAAAAATCCCATGTTCATGAATTGTAAGATCCTTTCCAAGGTGTGACTTTAACCCACTAAAGAATCTATCAATTTTTCTTTCATTTGTAATAATAATACCCAAATATTACCTTGATAGACTAATAAAATTATTTTTTAGGACACCATATATTTTCTTTCCTTTAATGTGAGTTCTATGAATTCCCTACCCATATTTGTAAAATGATTTCCTGGGAAATACTTGTTATGAAACATGATCTTAATGTCATCCCATTCCATCTCTTTAATTTCATAAGCCGCCATAGTGTTTTTAATCAAAGACCACCATTGATTGACCTATCCATCTAGTTGATAAACTTCTAGAATCACCTTCTCTATATCAGAAGAGTGATGCAGTGAAATGATATTCTCTTTGGAGTTGACCCACTATTTTGAAACTAGTGGATCAGAAGATCCAATTAATGTCGATGGTCATTTCCATATAAAACACTAAATATCTAGCTGATTCCTCTTAGGTGAAGGAGGATGTTCCAAATTATTCAGGATATTGTGCATAACCTGAGACTTATGGTTTATAATTTCCTTGATGTTTTTAACTCCACATCCCAAATCATTCCTGATGTCTTCCAAGAAATCGTTTTATTTTCCCTCGCATGGGTTATTTCCCTTGTTTCTCTAGGTTCCCACCATTTTATAAAATATAAATGGATAGAAAAAACATAATTTAATTAGTAATGAATTAATAAATTTTTAATTTGTGATATTTACACTACAATAATATATTATTGTATACATATGATTAGAAATTCTTCTTGTGTGCATATTTGAACTTACTCTCATACAATAAGTTTCCTCTAGGGTTCACTAATCCTAGTATCCATATTAGCTAGTCCTTGCCTCTGATGCCAACAATAGAGACACGAATTTTCTTAAATTACATTTATATCCTTTGAATGATAAAAAAAATAAAATGTTTACACAATGATGATCCAAAGGATTAGTGTCTTTGGAAAACATGAACCATACATAACATTTACATCATAATGCATAAACATTTTTCTAATTCCTTCTTCTATAGATATTTATTGGTCCCTTGTATACCCAATAGTACATGTATTAACCTAACGATATACATAAATAAGGGAGGAACTGAAATCCTAGTATTTGGTGAGATAATAACCTGATACAATGTAGCATAGGGTCAAAATAATCATAATATAATTTATATAACAACATGGAATGTGACTATCCATAACAATGAAACATGTTTTATTAGTGGTTAACTACCACACATAGTTGGGAACAAAGATATAATAATGTTCACACATTATTTATCTTTAAACCATGATATTTAACACTTTACCCATTGAATTGGAGAACTATATAATTCTGGTCGTAGCTATCTCATTCATACATTCATGTTGCGCTATATAATTCGGGGTGCACCGATAACATCATAACACTTACAATATCATGCATGCCACATATAAAATATATCAATATTGAACATAAAATAACCCATGTAAATAAATGGGTTTCATTTTATAAATCATAGATTCATAAACATTTGGTTCCCAAAATAAACTGGGAATATCATTCTTGACATAGAACCATTACCTTGAGTGAAGAGTGAAATAATATTTGATAACTAAAAAGGGTGAATTTATTTGAAAGAAGAGTTCTCTTATAAAACATTTCAATTTACATAAAATCAATAAGAGAAAATTTATAACCCAAAAAAGGTAATATATTGATGAATAAATGAGATGGAAACCCCAAATAAAGAGACCATGGTTTGAGAATTTCCTGTTGCCTTATATTTGAATGCTTTATTCATATTAATGTCATGTATAAGGACATTAGATTCACTAATTAAAAATTAAATAGACTTTAATGCATATATTTGATTTGTTATTGTTTATTATGTTCTTTTATGGGCCATTGGACGAGTTATAGGGCTTAAATTCATAGTTTAGGATTGTTAATTTTCATAGATTTTATAGAAGGTTTACATGTATTCAGGAATGGCTGTTCATTTGAAATGTTGATAAACATACAGAGTTGTTAATATATATTACTGGTTAAATGAAAAAGATATAGATTATATTATAATAAATAATATTTATATACAATGATGATTAATCATTTGATAATATTTTAATGATAAACACTTCGATTAATAAGGTGATTTTTTCTCACAATGATCTTGGTTTATTTTATTATTGTATATCCTAAGAGTATAATTATTAAAGAACATCACATAAGATAAAATAAAAATATTATTATATATTTCTTCCATTAAAATTGTTTCATTAAAATTCCCTGAGATGGCAATACAAATTGAAAACCAGTCATCCTCAAATGTGATAAATTTACACATCTTGGATGGTTTTTTCATTTATAGTATAAAAGGATATGGAATGTGAGATTATTATTATATAAACAATTAAATTAATGTAATTATTTTACATGTATTTTATTATATTTATCATAGTATTTGGGGGAATTTAGGTGAGTAATGGAAAAATAAAAAATGGAACTTGAAAGAAAAAAATCGGAAAGTGGCATTTACCTATTGATTTTGTCTCCTTTGAGAACCTATTTAGGGGAGAGTATTTTGCCTTTTAAGGATACCAAGGGATTATGGACGTGTGGAAGGATCTTGGGCCAATATTTGGTCCAAATTTAGTTATGTTATTTAGCTTTATAGGTGTGTAGAAATGAGGGTGGGATGGGTGGTATTTATAGTGGAGGGGAGGAGGGTTTTCTAAATTTTATATTCATTAAATTCTTATTTCTCCACCAGACAAGAAATTGTGAGGATTTATGTTACTAAAAAACTAATAAGTTCATGTGAGTTTGAGAAATTTCTATTTAAATTGTCCATGACTATAGAATGATGCATACATTCATTTATTTTCCATATTTTGTAAATTATCGAATTTCACTATTCACCAAAAATTAATGTATTTCAAAAAAAATTCTAAAAAATTCACCCTCTACATTTTTGAATTTGTAGAATCACAAAATGAACTCCATTTTTCAAAAATAACTATATAAAGATGAGAAAAATTATTTTTAATTTAAATCATAATTAACATGAAGAATACATATTTTAAAACTAAAAAAGATTTTACAATTCTTTCAAAAATTACCTATGGTCATATAGAATTATCTTAAAGCTAGAATACATAAATTTTTTTATTTTTGAAAAAAATTTAGGAAAAATAAATTTTAAATTAATTAATTAATTAATTATAAATAATTATTTAGGACTTATAAAAATACCAATAATTTTATTATGGTCACATTGTCACATATAAGATACGTAAATGTTATTCATTCCTTTATGGGTGTGGTCTCTATTGTTTGGAAGATTTAATTTTCATAAAGGTCATATAACTATTCATAAGGATAGGTTACTATTCATAATGTTAGGACATAAAAAATTATTTTTTCCCTATCAGACTCCAAACATCTTACTTATCACAATCATGTATGTCAGATTTTCGAAATTCAAAAGACAGAAGTGGAAAATTTATGTTTAAAGGTCACATAGAAGTTCATTTATGCATGATATGGCATTTTCATTCCTATTTTGATATTATATAATTATTAAATTACTACAATAATTAATAAATTTAATTTTTAAATGTTTGGGTCATTGGATGAATGTTTAAGTGAAGTATGAGGAAATATGGTGAAGAAGTTCAGAATGAATAGAAATGAAGTGTTTGTTTATCAAGTGGGATTCCTCCTAATGAAAATGAGATGAAAATTCAGATAGTTAAGAGATATATTTTCACTAGTAAATTGAGTGAGATGTTGAAACAATTTATAAAAGTCAAAATAATGTAAAATAAATTGAAATCCAAGTGGTGACATATAAATATTGTAAAGATGAATATAATTCAATTATGATTAATTAATTGAAAATTACGAAGTCTGAAAGGTGTGGATAAATTTTGAAAGACAGAAAACATTAAATAAATCATCAAACACCCCATGATATGATGGAGTGATCATCAAAATATAGGTTTAAAATGAATAATTTAAATGAAATGTTGTTAGGAAACTCTCAGCATAAGTTCTAGATCTAAGGAAAATATATAATCCACCAAACTACCTTATATAAATGCTCTTTTACTTATATAAAGTTAATTGAATAAGATAGATGCATCACTATAGGAGGGTTAATAGATGATATGAATCTACAAAATACTCATAATCTATTGAAAATAATGATGAATTTCAAATATATAATATTAATATCAAAAAAACTAATATATTAAGATAGTTGATCTTCAGTAGAAAAGGTGGGAGCTATGTGCTTTTTCAATTTAACATTATGATATGGTTTTTGAGATATGTGTAGGAAATTTCTTGACTGTATCACATTATATAATTTTAATATCCTTGATTTTTAGGTGAAATCACTCTTTTTTTCTACGCTGGGCTTTCCCATGTTGACATTGAGGTTATTAACTGAAATCTCATTTATTTTTTTGATATGTGGCTTCATTTTTTGAGAAAAAAATTAATTTGTAGGACATATTGGGAAATGTTGGATCAACTAAATACACCTTTTTATTAATTTCTAATTAAGTGTGTAATGAAAAAAAATTGTATTTATTTATAAGTTTATTGAAAACCAAGAAAAATGTGGAGATTGATGTTTCCATTGAATTGAATTTTTTATCAATAAGTTTTTGGGAAAATATTTCAATATGTTTTGAGGTTTTAATTGTGATAATTGAAAATATGGTTTTTAGATTATTAAAACTTGTTTCATTGGTTATTTAATCATGACATAATGTTTACAACATTGGAAGAATTCGAGGGCAAGAATTTAATATTGAATACAGAATAGAAGGATGAATTTTGGTTAAAGAATTATGTTTCTTAGCTTCTCACTATATGAAATTTTGACAAGTTATTAATATAGTATATATAAAAAATATAGGAATACCAACAAACAAAAGGGACTACAAATACTACATATGTGGGAAGTCAAACCCTAGAAAAGACAATATGCTGGTAGAGGACTTACAGGGAATAGTTACTCATTGGTGCATGGGTGTAATTGAGACCACTGTGAAGGGTGGGATAATGGTGGCTGTGGTTTCTGGATCATGATGATGCCAATGATTTATAAGATAATTCGGAAACTAATCAGGGTATTGGAGGACCCTGATTGTATTATAGAGGATAAATAGACGACATCTCGTTTCAATATAGGGTCAAATCAGTTCTTATTCCTCTCCCATTAAAAACCTAGAAATAATCTTGGACAATGATCTCTTCATTACAGTTATATGATAATATTATCCCTTTCAACTTCATTGTTGTGAATTGATGGAGTGATTTTCTTCACTTGGATATCTTCAGGTAGTGACATCAACAACTAATGGAAGTAAATATTCTGAGCTCCGTTCGAGATTTCTGATAATTCCAATGAGATCAAAATATCAAGAAATATGGATTCCATGATAAAATGAATATCAAACTATGAAATAAATAGAAATGAGATAAATGTGTTTTTCGATGATGGTGATTTTCATTTTCATGATGCACAAGCTGTTGAATGGTTTACGTGCGGTGAGGTTATCCACATGAGTTTATTAATTTAAATTTTATCAATAAACATCAAATAGATTATAATTTTTAGTGTGTATATTATTTCACAATTGAGAGTGATTCTTACGAATGAAACAAATCCAAGAGAGATCTCTGATTTCACAAGATGATCACATGTGTTTGTGTTATGTGATCTCATGAAGATGATGCATATTTGAGTTACTATAAATCTCACTAAGAACCACATACATTATTGTAACATGAATAATAATGAATCACCATGAACTATTATGGTTTGAAAATATCTCTTTTA
Organism: Viscum album; assembly: GCA_963277665.1. NCBI lineage: Eukaryota > Viridiplantae > Streptophyta > Magnoliopsida > Santalales > Viscaceae > Viscum > Viscum album. The sequence goes on along the minus strand of OY728161.1, from coordinate 1,538,577,375 downwards.
GAAAGAAAATGGGAGAGCACTGAAAGCGTACCTCCTTCATTCAATGTGGTACATTGAGTTTTTATGAACTATTCTTGTTTCCAATATAGAAGTGGACACTTAAAACTATTATATGAATAAGAAACCCTTGCAAGATCTGTAATGATATGATTTTGTAAATAATTCATGAGATTATTTTCATATATGAAGTGATTTTTTCTTGTTTCATTTTTAAAAATAAACTACGTATACTTGTGTTGCAGAAGTCACATTATTAGTATTGTGTGAGTGAATCTATTGAAGGAATTTAAGTTACATATTTCTATTATGTGACATCAAAGTGTTTCCACATATGTTTTTTGGGTAATTATAGGGGAGATATTACATTTTTTCTTCACATGTGTCGTATGCTTGAATAGTTGATACAGTAAAGAATTGACCAGCACAATTGATATCATATCATGATGACAGTTTGCAGATGAATTGAATGATTCATACAACATGCATGCATGCATAAAAATTGAAATTCACCTGAGTTGTTTTAATTTGTGAAGGAATAGTGAAGGGGCTGTGGGTTCTTAAGAATATTTATGTCTACATACATTAAAAAAATTTATATGAACATGAATTAATAGTTACATAATAAAATAATGAGGAGACCTTGAAATGATGTTTATACATGAATGAAGTTGGAAGTGAAGTTTATATGTAATGAAAATTGAATGAATTGGGTGTAGTTATTTGAAATTGTATCCAAAGATTTATTACATAAACATTTTGTATCAAATATTTTGGTTTTCAGTGAATCCAAGTCTTTAGTACAAGAAATTATTTTTTCTTGAGTAGTGTTATACTATGGTATGCGACTATATAATTTTATCAAGATCTGTTTTAGAAAGACCAACATCAAAGAAATAGATCATGAATATTTTCACAACCTATTGTGATCAAACCATCCTATTGAATAGGATATTAAACTGATCTCTCTATAGTGGACTAATCCATCTGAAATTAAAGGCTAAAGATATGGGTTCTAACCAATTTCTTCATGAATATAATTGGGGATATAACCAATCACTTTGAATAAGTTGTGGTTGAGGGGATATAAAAAACTATTGAATGATTATTGGAACTGAGGGGTATAAACACTTTTTAATTGAGAGGTATAAACAGTTATTGTTTTAATCAACTTTTACTATAGTGTAGATTCCATGTTGGGAGGTGTAACCAACATGTCAAAGAGTATGTCTTATCACCAAACTATGTAAATCCCAGTGTGTTGCGCTAGTGTTGTTATTATTTCTTATAAGGTGAGGATAAGTTTTGAAGATAATTTATCAAGAAATTAATCAATAATAAAGGATGAATTATGTGGAAATTGTTTTGTAAATTAGTGTAAAAATTATCCACCCCCATTGGTACCTTACTGATCCCTGTAATCTATACGGAAAAACGCCTCGATGAACAACGTGTTCAATATTCCATCACCACATTTAACTATTGGATGAAAAATATTTTTTATTTAGTTAATATTATATTTATACAATGTTAATGAATCCCAAATGGTAATATTTTTTATTTTATTTTATCTTTTTATTCTGTAAAATGGGAGTTTCATCTGTGTGCTTGTGTGGACTCCCACCACAACATGATGATATTTCTATTTTATTATCAATACAAACTAAAATGGGTAGGAGAAAGTAAGATTTTAATATATAAAAATGTTATTTAATAATCCATTAACACTTAATAATGACAATATCATAAATTAAATTATTCATATTAATAATAAATTTTTATAATAAATTTTACTGCTAAAAGGACAAATCAATGTACAATTTTTAAATTCTGTTTATTCATGGAAATCCTATTTCTTGTATAAATTATTTTCTAATAGAGTAATAATGGAAATTTTTATATATAATTATGTGTATTAGGAAACTATTTTAAAATAATTTTACTTTTTTAAACATACCATGAACGTTTTCTAGAAATTTAATGATAAACTTCTAGTAGTCGATATAAGAAGAACCAATGAACAAAAATAGTGAAAACTATTGATAAATATAAATTAAAAAAATAAATATAGTTTTCTAAGGTTATTTGGTATGTTTTTAATAAGCTTAATTTTTTATTTACATTGAAAAGTTCATGTTAATAGTTATTTAAAAGATGAAATAAAGGTTTCTATCCCAATGACCCATCATTGAAGAATGCTTTGATATTATCCACCAATATTAATTTTTATAGTGTAAATGTTTCTCACGTGTGTTATAATTTTCCTAATTTACTTTAATTTATCATTTAATATTGCATAACCTATTTTTTCATAGTAGATAACATTTTATTCAAGTATTATTTATTCATGTGATTTAATGCTTCCTAAAAATTTGACTATGTTCAGAATAATTATCATCCTCTTTAAGGATGGTTTACCATCAATGAATATAATTTCCCTTTCCTAAAATGTTAGAAATTTTTATTAGAAATATAATTTTGTTTTATATCATGATAAAATCATATTTCCATTACCCCAAAATTTCAAAAAAAATGATTTTTTATAATTTTTTCTTAATATGGATTTTCAACAAATGTGTTTTTAAAACATTGTAAAGTATTTTTCATACATCATTTGTGACATACTGGTAACACATTCTCTTTATTTTTATCTATTTTATAAAATATTATTATCATGTACCAATTTTTTTATTTTATATATTTCCCTTACATATATACCTGGTAAAATATTATTTTTATTGTTGGGGTAATAAAGTTTGCAAGTTCCCTTTCGAAATTGTGACTTTTAATTAAACTAGATTTAAGGGATATTTCATGTTTCATGTCTCATTCCAAGAATATAATACAAAAAATGTTTATATATCATGAATAGATTTTATAATCCACATTTTAATAGAGAACCTTCATGGTTCATTTTTTCATATAATATAATAATATATTTCTTTTCTAAATGATCTGTTAGTTATATAATAAAATCTCAACCCAAATGGTTCATTTCTATTCATTCTTCTCTAAATAATTATCTATAATTTTATAAAATTGAACTCCACGATCAATATATTTGTCCCATCTTCAATTAATATAGAAAATAATAATTAAATTTCATTATATTTGGGAATCCTTATGATTTATCATTCAATTATACCATGAAAAACAATTATGAAAGTCACTTCCTTCTCATGGGTTTCATCATTCTTATGATTTAGTTATTTTTTTTCCTCATATGGATTCCATATGTATGATTTTAATTATATGATATGTTGTCAAATAATTATATATCCATCTAATGCATTGGTTAAATCGTTAAATATCAAGAGAGGCTATGTAAGGGATTAGGGAGTAAATCCAATAAACCATGGAAATTTTTTCAGAATGTTTATAAAATTGGTGAGTGAACACAATCCACCATTGGACATTATACACTAATATTATGGGCATGGGGATTAAACTAAATACAATATATGGTATTTTTTAAATTATGACTATAGACTTTGGTGCGACCCTTGAATTATGTATATGATGTCATATATTATGTTTTTCCAAATATTCTATGATTACATATTCTTTTGATTTAATTTATTTATACGATGTTTTAATTATTTTTATAATTCTATTTTTGAAATCATGTAATGTATCTTAAGTATTATGATTTTATTTTCTACCGTGTTTATTTTCATAGTGTGATTTCTTATACACATGTTTCCTTACGTGTATTCCCCATGATATCTTGTGAAATTTTAGAAGATCTATGGGAGTTAGGATCACTATGTGGAGTATTAATTAAAGAAGATAATTTTATGTATACTACTAAATATTTTCAAGTCTAATATTCCAACAAAACAAAACCTCCAAATCCATAGCTTTTATTTCCTGGAAAATTAAAATAGTAATTATGAAATAATAATTTTTATGGATTGGGTATATATATATATATCCCAATTTTCATCATTGATATAAATATCTCTTTACCAAATATAATTTTATCTTTGAAAATTTACTTTTTTATAAAAGATATTCCATTAAAATTTGAATTCAATGTTTCATTATAGTATGTCATTAATATAATTTCTTGAAAGCCTACCTTTCACGTATTTTCCTTATTGTCTTCCTTCTAAATAGTTATTTATAGTTCCCTACATACCATTTATGTTCTTTGAGAATCCCTTCTTACAAAATAATTTCTTTGCGGTTCCATATATACAATTTATTTTATTCATATTAGTTTTATTACCATTTCATTGATTCACATTATACTTATATTGATGTAATTCCATCACAGAATCTAGCTTTTCACAAGGAAAGTGATTTTATTAACAATAATATTCCTCTAAAACCACATTATCTTTCAAATTAAGTTCATATATGTATATTATTTGTAAGGAATCCATTAATACATTCTCTTTATAATATTAAAGTTTTTTTTAATAAACCACTTCGCACAAAAACGCACATTTGATTCAATGTTATATGGTGGGTGTATACTATTTACCTTTTGTAGACCATAATAACATTTACCTGTATTTAATAAATAATGATGATTCAATATAATTCATTAAAAAATCATTTTCATGATATATGCTACGTAAAATATTTATTCAAAAAATATTTCCTTTGTGGCTTCTACAATTGATTTACCATTAAAAAACATTTACTTTCGGTAAAATTTTCACTATCTTGCCTAGTTATTTTAAATGATTATTTAATTATCTCAGAACCTTTCACTGTATAAATCCAACGATGTTTCAAATAAGTCCTATATTTAAATTCTTCAATTACTCTATATTTTTCATGAAAATTATCTAATGATTCTTAAAATTTTCTACCAAAGGAAATTAACTCAAAATAGTTCAAGAATACATATATTTTTTAATGAATAATGATTCATAATTTTTGTACCCATTTGAATATTTTTTTCAACAAACACAACCAAAAACTCATAAAAACACTTGAGGTGTTTTTTCTCAAATTTACCTATTCGTTGTAGATGACAAAAATTCAAAATATTCAATAAACTTATTGAAAATATGAAATTCCATTAACTACTGCAATTTTATTTTTTTGGTATTTTTAAAAAATATTCTTTAGGTTAAGCGGGATACAAAAAAAGATACCAAAAAATAAAAAAATCAAAATTCAAGAACCCAATGTATTAAAAATTCAAAAATAATAACCATAACCCATAAAGATAATAGGGACAACCTAGAGACACCAACAAATCCCCGAGAGGTACCCGAGGAAGGAATAATGAAATAAAAAGTTATCAAATAATGTTTTAACTCAACTTCACAATCATATATTTATCACATGAACACCATCAGGGGTCATTGACATAAACACAACCACAGATCCTAATTCTAAAAAACAACCTGTCAAAAACTATGAGGCCATTGATTGAACACTACTAGAGAATATGAAAAAAATAAAAATATAGAGAGATACCAAGATAAATGGTAATTATAAATGCATCACCATTTATAACTCAAAAATGCTGCTAAATTCCATCAACACCAACATATAACATTATGAAATTCATTTTCGGCACAAACCATACACCAACAAGATAACATAAGGCCTTACTACGTCACTAAAAAACACAAAATAACCAAAACAAATTTGGTCAAAAAACATAAGAAGTTAACCACCAATATCCATTAACATTGAACTGTGGAGGTTGATGATATGAAAATGTAGGTTGAGTCCACCTAGAATGTCCTTTCCACCAAAACATCACATCCCAAAGCCTCCTTGAGAACCACAAAACTAGACTGACCTAGGAATAGGAATGTGTAGGAATCCAGAGAAATATCAAAGAGGTATATGGATACAAAAGGGAAACACAACCTTCGCCCAGACCAACAACCCCTTCGGAAAACATGGACATCAGTGAATCAAAGACCACCACATCACCAAATTTCCAAAAGCCATGACTCTTAGGACACTAATGATCCATCAACTAGAATGTATCAAACCATCCTAGACAACCCGGGATTATGACTCGATAGAGGTAGTAACCAAAAAACAGGTGGTATGCGAAGATAAAAAGGCACTGAAAAAATTCATAGAATGACATGAATGTAATCAAAATCAAATTCAAGCATCGGTAGAACAAATCCATGTCATGAAGAATGAAAATAAAAAATTATGTAGGCCAAACCAAAACACCAAGAATAACCACCATAGTGAGATAACCTTGAGCTAAAGGGAGTGGAGAGATAAGGGAAATCTCATAAAGGAAGAATGATAAGAGGTATAGAGGGGATACACTTCCAGAGATGACATCGACCTCCCCCTACCAAATCACCATCGAGGGGAACCCAATGGTAAAAGGAGGGAGTGTAAATACCACTCAAATTCCCGAATAAAATTGATTCTATGAAACTAAATATTGTGATAAAAGATTTAATTAATATATACCATAATATCACATGAGTCATGTTCACTGTGGAAAAATATATTATCATGAAATTTCAATCAATGAATCATTCAATTAAGATCATTATACACATGGGTATTGAAGTATTCTATAACCATAACTTTTCTACTCACCATGTGTTCCCCCAAAATAGAATATTGAAATTATCAACCTCTTTCTCAAAATTATTTCATTTCATATTTCTAAAGATGTTCACCCCGTTTAATGGTTTGAGAAATAACTCTTGATTCACATAAAAATATACCCCATTTTTCAATGAACCAAAATGAAAATCCACTATGGGAAATAAGAGGAAGGAAATCAATTACACATAATAGAATTGATGACATTCCAAAAAGAAGAGTGGTCCCCCATATTAACTTTTTAAGTAGGTGGTTGAATATACTCTTAGAGCCTAATGATAGTTCACAAATTTCTTCAATAGCAGATTCTTAATAGATATATTTTTTACATGAACTATTTTATTCATATATTATAATTTAAATGACCCATGATCAACTATTTCCATTATGATGTGATGATTTTTTTTTCAATGGGATTCATCCTTGAGTGATCCATCATATTTTTCAGATGTTTTAACACATTTGAATTGTCACATTAGATCATGATATTATATAGAACATGAACTCCCATTTCCTATACTACTTCCCCATCCATAACAGTTGCATGAAATATTTAGTGGTCAAAATATATTTACATTCTTTAGTTGTCATTCAAATGAATCATTTCCTATTAATACATGAAACAAAAAATCCTATATGATAGAAGGAACCACCATATATTGAATTTATATTATATGTTTAATGATTGCATTATATATTTTTATATCCCAACAACTAATGTTTAGATGATTCATTATAAATAAATTATAAATCCATCATAAATTTGATATACCATAGTATTCTCTTTATCAGTTTCAAGTGGACTTCCAAGGGATTTCACTAGTATAATGCATCTTTAAAATTGGAAAAATTATTGGTCCTTTTCAGTATTAATTAAAGTGTTAAACTGATCATTTTCTTATAATTTTTCATATTGACCTCATTATCCTCATCATCCCTTGAAAACATCAACTAGGTAGAAACTTATGTGTTAAATTCCATTGAATCCTCTATTCCAAAACATTTTAAAATATATATGGAATATTATTATTGAGATATGAATTGTCTATTCCATACTTATATTACATGAAATACAATGGTATAATTTCAAATCACCAATCATTAACACATAAAACGTGTATATGTTGAATTTTAAAACTACATACAATATTATTCATATGAGCTAAAAAAAATATTCTATAAACATATGTGTCTACCATCATACATTGACTGCTCTACTTTTTTTATGGATATTGTGATTAATTAAACCATGTTGAATTATGAATTTATTTTACACAGTGTTTTGGAATATCATGCTTTTTGTGTGTACATTAGCTCGTAAATTTCCTTCTTCATATGATAATCATTATTTTATTCTTCATTAATAATAGAAACATCCAGATTATATAAATACACTTTTTATTAATGTAATTAATTATTGAATTATATTTGTACATCATTATAAATTGAACTGAATCTGATTTTCACTTTTATAGATTAGGCTAATTTAATTTTTTCCAACCATTCTATAGGTGAAATTGTTTCATATACATTTATACCATTTGTAGAGACCTATGATTTATTTAACACTAACATCGGAGTGGTTAATTAGTTGTCAATTTTTATGAATTCATTTTCTTTCTGAATCATCATCATGAACTTATTAATATTAACGATTCTCTAAAAATAATCTCTTAGTCTCACATAATGTGTACTAGTAATAATGGAAGGAGTATAAAATAGGATTTATAAGATTTAGAGTAAATACTAAACCTTTTTGAAAGTGATTATTCCCATGATTTTAGATTCTTTACTATCCAAAAAGTGATTACAATGATTCATTATCATATAAGTTATTATAATGCTCATAGATCCAACAAATATATTTATTATACCATGTATCCAATAGAGAAACTCTTTCTATTTTTTTATCTGGTTGAAATACTTTAAATACTTCCATCTCCAAATGAAATACCACTTCTTCTTCGGTGCCAACTTAGAGACTCCTTTTTCTCAAGGATCTATCTAGAAAACATTAACAAATACTGAAACCAACCAGAATACTTCATCATTGATGAAGGATTGATCAAATACAATGTGATCTATGAACTTAATCTATGATAATTTAGTATCTGACATGATTATGTACACTTCATGAATATTGAACAACCTATGACAATTCTATATGTCTTGATCAAAAAATTATGATAACCTGTAAAAGACAATTTTCTTCAGTAAAACATTTCCAAATATTTTCATCATTATTATAATGAATTCGTAGCCTTGATAAATGATTATAAGTCCTTCATGGAGCATATAAAAATATATTATATGCAAAAAAGATCTTTTACAATGAAATCATAGCCGGTCTTCTTGAATTCTTAAACCACATGCATGTGTGATACACAACATGGACTTCCGACTGTTCTAAACCCTTGAACATAAAAATTATGCTATTATTAATTTATATGAAAACTAACCCTAAATTTTTTCTATTTTCATTATGAAGAATTCTCAATCTACCTTGTTCTTTTATATGTATTACTTGGGTTCTAACCTTTTTTATATTCACATATGCACAAAGGCATGCATGAGTTGCATGCTCTATTTATCAAATACGCAAGAGACATTAAAATTTAATGTGAATCATAGGACGTATCCAAGGATATGAGATCACATAATAAATAATAGATTATGAAAACTACATGACCATTCTAATGACATGTCATCATGTATGAATCTTCCACCTACAAATATTGGGTTATGGTGATATTGTACTGCCTCCATCGCATGATCGTGAAGTATTCAGGTAAGATTTTTCTCAAGTGTCTTTTCATTCACTATTTTTCTTTTGAGGTTATTATCAGATGATAAGATTCAATCCATGAGGGCCTTCATTGGGTGATAGTGGTTTATCTGCAAGATGTTGTTTTCTTGATCTAATCACACAATATATTCTTCCTTAAAATGAATGAATCACTTGACTGTCCAATTTTAACAAGATTTTTTCACAATCTATAAAATTAAATCATCAATTTCTCTCGAATGAACCTCATTTTTTATTGGAATAGATCTCACAACCTATCTCTATTTTAAATGAAATTCACATACATTAAAACTTTCAAAGATATCAGGATCTGAAGAAGGTTGAAACTCTCATCTTCTTCGAACCTCATGCAATCAATGGATTGATCATGTGATTATTAATATTTTCATGCATGATTATATAATTTATCATATGATTCCTCAGTGAAAATGCTCATAATAATTCTAAATAGTTATTGAAAAATAATTGTGAAATATGGGATATCTTGTGAATGAAGTTCATTATTTTTATGCGATATCATTTGTGTTCATGTGATATCAAAATGATCATTTATTTTTCGCATGATGGATTCTTGTGATGTTGTTGTAATTGTATTCTTGTGGTCATGTGATATATTTATTATCATCTGATGATGTCTTTCACTATTTCTTTTTTTCGTGGAAACTTTGTGTGAATGTTTATATTTTTCAAATCATCACTTGCATGAAACAATTTGATTTCATGAATGGATTTTGTTCCATTTTCCAATTATTAAACCATCTGTTTGGTCAATGGGAATGTTCATAATCTAATAGAGTCAAGATCAGTGATTATATATTTTCAAGAGTGCACAAAAATCGCCTTCGATGAAAAAGGTTTTTAGATGATGGATGTATAGTGCATATCATAATGATCAAATCTCTCATAGTAACAATCTTGGTAAGGATAGAATGGGTCATATTAATTTTTATTAATATTCATGAATTTTATAGTAATTTTACATTAAAGTGTAATATATATTTGATATCATTACAGATATTCAACAATGAGTGTCCCTGAAATCATACATTGCACACTAGATTTCGTTATACGAAAAACAATATATTGTTAATATTATTTTCTTAAATGGTAGTTATTAACTAACAGTATTATCATTATGAATTAAAAGAAAGAACTATATTATTTTTAAAATCATTTATTAAATTTTTTTACATTAAGGAAATAAATTATATATGATTAAAATAATAATAAATCAAATTTTAATCACACAATGCTCTATGATTTTTAAAATTTTGTTTTATAGCCTTTTGATAGAGAATCCATTTTAAATGTAATTTTTTTAAATTTTATAAATTATATTTCACAATATAAAATTATTCATTGAAATAATAATTTAAAATTTTAATTTGGATTATTTTTAGATATTTTTCAGATATATATCATATTCTAAGGAATAATGCAAAAAACAGTATTTTATTTTAGAAATTACATTTTCATTAACTTTAGTTCTATAGTTAGATAATAAATTTAATAAGAATTAAAGTAGAATTTGATTTTTTTATCATTTAATAAAATTTAGTTTATTGGGATCAATTTAATATTTAAATTATATATAGAAACTATGTGTACTTTTGATTGTTTTACTTTATAATCTTTTTCCCCATTTCTGTAATAGGATTAATGTTTATTAATTTCTGCTAATTCTATGTTTTGGTATAGGATCCCATGTATTTATAGAATAATAATATTTTATATCTATTAATATTTATGAATATGAGATTAATTTTATATTTAAGGGTAAACATTTTTCGATAGCAGAGTCAACATGCAACAACAGGTTTCTCTGAAATCTTACTTTGTACACAATGTTGTGTTATACCGAAAAATAATTTAATATTATTATTATTATTAGAAATGGAAGCTAACACCTAACTGTTGTATTAGTGGGAATGCGTTTAATTAACTATATTATGATTTTATATATTTTTATTTTTTAAAAAATTTATACAATAAATATTACAGGCCTAAAATGAGAATAAATCCAATTCTAAACATAAAATACTCTAATATTTTTAAAAAGTTCATTTTACCAGCATTTTATGAAGATACCCTTTTAAATATAGATTTTTTCACTTTTATATGTTTTATTTTACAAAATAAACTTCTTATCAAGAATATGGACATCAAAATTTATATTGGATGATTTTTTGTTTTTTTTCTGATGAAAATCATATTTTAATTAATAGTGAAAAATACTGCATTTTTAGTCAAAAATACATTTTCATTTAATTTATTTATATAGATAGATTATACTTTTAATTGGTTTTAAAGTGTTATTTTCTTATTTTTTTTATAATTTAATCCAACTATAGTAATTTTTAGTATTTGCACATTGAAATTGGACAAAAACCCATGTCTATTTTGTTGTAATTTTTACATCATAAAAACAGTTTTTTTTGGTTTTGACAACGGGAACAAATTATAAATTAATTAAAGAAACTTATATATATGGAATTTGGAAAATTAGATTACATATTTGGAATCATATAGTTCAAATTTATTAAATATTTATCTTATATTTTTCGACACTATGAATAGTAACTTCAGTAATTATTTTTATTTACATCGATTAAATGGTAAATCTGGATAATAAGGGTAAAGCAATAATATTATAATTTTATAAAAATACCCTAAAACATGTCCTAATACTATTTTATGAGATAGGGCCGACCATGTGAATATTTGGAGTGATTTTAGAACCCCATTTTCCACTTGGAAGTGATAATTACATGTTATAATAATTAATTTTAAGTAATGAGAAAATAACAAAAGAAGTATATTCTTATTAAAATAATTTGTATACGAGGTTATAGAAGAGATATGTATGACTATAAATATTAATTATGAATCTAAATTAATTTCTTATATCATGATATTTTGTTTATAATTTTATGAAAGTAAATAAATAAATTTATTTATGACACAATGATGATGCAATGATTGTTTTATTAATAAAGGATACAAATAAATGATATAATAAATATTAAAATAAATATTATCTAACATAATTAGTGTAATCAAAAAATTCCCTAGTTTAATATTTGATGATATATTGGTTTAATATTTTTTTCTAAATAATCATGTTGTTATGAATTTATAAAAATTCATATATAAATAGTTGCCAAAATTAACATAATTCTTAACTTAAAGTATAAAATAGTTCATTAAATGATATTAATTTCCTAAAAATATAAAATTATAAAAATGGTTAAAATAAGTACAAATATATCTTAAATTAATTTCTTGTGGGTATTTTTTAATGATATGGTAATTACATTAACCAACGACGTGTAAATAACATGATATCACTGTAAAATTAAAACGAGTAAAATATGTGTCAAAGAAAAATGTAAAGGGTAAACAAATATTGAAAAATTGTCTAAAAATTATTTATGATTGGTATTGAAACAAAAAAATCTTATATTTGAATTAAATTTGTGTTGGGCCATTTTTAGTCAAAAATTAATTTATAATAAATTAATATTTCAAAACCTTCTAAAAGTGACACTCCTCCCTCTTATAAAAGGGTAACCACTTCTACCCAAATTATCACACCTCTCAAGTCCCTTATCTCATTCAAATTAGACTGAAATAATATCAAAAAATACCTCCCCTTATCTAAAAATCCTTACCATGTGAACAAGGAAATTCATTAATGTTTTTGGGCTTAAATCCGAAGAAGTTCATGATTTAGAGGTAACGTCTTCTCTCACGTTCCTTTATTTTATCTTCCTTCTCCACTCACTATGATCTTAATACCCATTGATTAAATAAAAACAAAATTATCATAAATATACTAGTAGGTAGTTAATAGAAGTATTAGAACCACACTTACACACTCTTCTATCTAATGGATACGAACAAACTGTTTCTGTGTTTGACGAACTACTGTCTCAAGAAATGATGTTTTTTTTAATTTTCTCATACCAAATCTCATGGTGGTAATTATTATGGATCTATATCAATATATGATATATATTATATTTATATTTCATATATTCTACTATATTTTTATATAATTTTTACCTTTATGCTTTTCATAATGTGGAAAACGGATAATTTCAATTTAGGATGTGCGGACAAGCGCCCCCTGAAAGTGATATGGCTCATTAATTCCATACAAGGAAGATATATAGGATGGAATTAATGAACCTATGTATCATATATGAAATATATATTATACTGTAACTATAACATACCTATTTATCACTTGATTTTCATTCCATTAAAATTACAATGAAATGAAAGTACAATTCATGCGTACGTACGATCTACCATCTCCCTGAATAATGAATTCTATTTTTATCTCAAAATGATATGGACTATAAAAAAATACATATATACTAGATATAATTTATATTTAATTCATTAATATAATTTTTTATTTTATGTTATTTTGACCACATGGATAATATAAATCAAAATAAGATCATTTTTGACTCAAGAACTGAATATCTACAAAACAACTGATATTAACATAAATAATTATGTAATTTTTATAGAATGATGATTGGTAATAAAAAAATAAATTATAATCTTGGGAATCATTTTAAACCAAGTATAAATTAACCTATGTTTATTATTTAGGTAGATAAAGAAGGAACAAGAAAAGTCAGACTCAAGGTAAGGGAATTCATCTCAATCTATTATAATGAAGGCAAATTTTGATATATACAGGAAATTGTTTTATATGGTGTATAAAACCCTATGAATTTTAATTTCATTCAAAGGGAAATTTTTTTCTAAAAATAATTTTAAGAAAGGAAAACAATAATGTTTCTTTTTAACCAAGACAATAACAACAACCTTTCTGCCGCCGTAAGAATTATTTGATATTTGGATTCATTAATATGATGTAATGAATTTAAAAGGAATTTCTATTACCATATACCATTTTTATGTATTTTTGTATTGAATTTTTTTATAAATCATTGATAATTTCACTATATTTAAATGGTATATTATGATTGCAATGTGGAAATGGTATCTTTGTTTTATTTTTTTTATATGTTATGATTATGTAATGGTTATTTGTAATTGTTTACATATACAGGAGGTTCTGTGATAAACCAAGGGAATGTTAGCATGATAGATATCTCCAATGCATTAGGTAACCTGATATTGGTAAATGTTAAGGTTTCTACGAACACATTTATGGAATATAATTTTATGGGTATTCCAAACATAATCATGAATGTTACTCCCTATATAGTTGTGAAAGCCACAATGTAAGTATGTTAGGGATACCACAAGTTACCATTATGATTTATGATTGTGATGAGTTATTTATAAATCTTATGATTTCATGAGTAATGTTAATTATATAATGTTTTAGGATTAAAATTATTATTTCATTGATTATTGTGTATTCAAGGACTATTGTTTTCATTCCTTATTTTATATCCCTTACATAGGTTTTTCTGATCATCCCTTGTTTATGAATATTTTTTCAAAGTGTATAAGTAAGTGTAAGAGAAATGTATAATTAAAGATTATTTTTATCTAGATAATAACTATAATTTTATTCAATGAGTTTTATTATAATGAAAAAAATTGGTTAAAGTAAGAGTGTCTAATTTTTAAATTTTTAGATGTAATGTAATAGTTATGGCCTAATTCTATAAAACTCTAAACTTAAAAAGATCTTTAATGTGAATTATTGACTTAACTAAATATTGAGTAATGTCTAAGGTTGGGGTCTTATATTTAGTATCATAGGCCAGTTTAGATATCTTTAGGAGTTAGGATATTGTTAAATTAATATCAATAATTATTTTTACTTTATAATATGATATAAATGATATAGAATTTTAATATTTCCAGGTTTCTTCTTCTAAGATAAATATATGTTCAGAATGGTTTTCCGCAAAGGAAATATAGGAGATATGATGCGATGACGTCAATGGGAAAACAACTTACCAAATCAGCTACCAGAAATGGTCAGGATCGGAACTGAACAGTTTTTAGCAATAATAGAGTAATGGAATCTTGCTATAAATAGTGGTGGTATCAATGCACAAGAATATCTAGATCAACCACCACAGAATATATCGGTAGTGAAGCATTTAGTAAGGAAATATCTCCCATCATTTAGAGGATCATCTTTCTCTATGCTAGCTGAGGGGTAGATTAAAGCACAAGAAACAATTTTTGATTCCATGGTGTGTTCAGAACATTAAAATTATAGTTTTTCTTTTTATAATTTTGAAGGTGAAGTCGATAAATGATGGTCTATGGTTAAAAATATAAGGGATAGTAATGATATTGATGCTCTTGATTGGGATTCATTCAAAGTTATTTTCATTGAGAAATATTTTCCAAATGTCGTTCGACTTATGATGGAAATAAGAAATCTTGGAATTGAAGATGGAGGATGACTTAGTTTCTATTTATGAATCAAAATTAACTCAACTAGAAAGGTACGATCCAAATTTTATATAGGATATTGATAATAAAATAAATCATTTTTGACTTAGGAATAAAGCCAATGTATCAAAGGGAATTAACATTTCATGAGTTCAAAAGTTATAAGAAACTTGTTCGATGTTTAGAGAAGGTGGAAATGGATTTTGATGTTGGTCATATTTTCTTTAAAAAAAGAATAAGAGACTGAGGTGGAAGATTAATGTGAAGAACACTTCTAAAAAGTATAATGGTAATAAATATAAGTTTATAGTACGTGAGAATTGTGGAAAAAAGCACACTGGGGAATGACTTTTGAATTCTGGTATATGCTTCTGATGTTGTAAAATGGGACATAAGGATCATAATTGCACTGAAAAAGATCTAGGTGGAGGTAAGATAAAATTGGATTTACATTTAGTAAAATGTTTCATGTTCAATGAAAAGGGACATTATGAAAATGAGTGTCTGACAAAGAACCCAAATGATGTAAAGAAGCCAGACTCGAAGCATAAAGGGGTTGGAAAATCCTTTATGATTAATTCAATAGATTTTGGGGAATCAAATGAATTTGTATCATGTATATTGTTTGTTTCTTCCGATTATTCCAATGTGTTGTCTAATTTCGGTTCTACACAATCATTATTTTTTGAGAAATTTACTAGTAAATTTGGAATTACATCTCAATATACGAATCTAGTTCATGAGGGAAAAACCCCTAGATAAAATGATGACACTAAAAGAAATTATTTGAAACATCATGTTCTTGTGTGAAAAAATAATCTACTTGTAAATCTTGTTTTTCTCTAGTAGAATTTGATGTTATTTTTGGTATGGATTGGATTAAAGATTATCATGATAAGATTGATTTCAGAGATAAATAAGTTTTTTTTAGAATTAATTCCTTTTTGTTTAAAAAAATGAACCCTTACTCTTGAAAAAATATCAGGAAGAAATGAAACTAGTAAAATCTCTAAATGTATGTTAGCTTGCATATATTTTTGAAAACAATGAAACTATTCAGATTAATGATTTTCCTATAGTCAATGAGTATCTTGATATCTTTACTAATTATTAGTCTTGTATAATATATAATAGTAATGTTGAATTTTTTATTGACCTGGTTTTTTATTCTAATCTAATTTCAAAATCCCCTTATCGAATGACTGAAATTGAATTTTTAGAGTTAAATAAGAAATAGTAGGAGTTATTAAATAAACATTTTTTTCAACCTAAAACATAACCATGGAATGATATTGTATTTTTTTCTAAAATAATAGTTGTTTAATGTTACTTTGAATTAATTTTAGAGCCTTGAATAACATCACTATTAAGAAAATTTATTCTTTGTCTCAAATCAATGATTTGTTTGATCGTTTCCAGGGAGATCTGTATTTTTCAAAGATTGAATTGAGGTTGGGGTACCATTAGTTGATATTAAATGAAGACGACATTCCAAATAATATATATCATACTGTATAGGTCCATTTTGAATTTGTAGTTTTGCCTTTTGGTTAATCTAATGCACCTATTATATTCATGGATCTTATGAATAGAATTTTCCCTTAATTTGTGGATATGTTTGTGGTTTGTTTATTGATGATTTTTTTGGTATATTGTAAAATAAAAAATGAATATGAATGTAATTTAAGTGTTGTTTAGAATACTATAAAAAAAAGAAACTTTATGAGAAATTCAAAAGGAGTGAATTTTGGAACGAAAAAAAATGTCATTGGTAACATTGTTTCAAAAGATGGCATAATAGAAGATCCTGCTTAAACAAAATTTGTTAAAGAATGGACAAGACACACAAATATAACTAATATTCCTAGTTTTCTTGGTCGGTAGTGTTATTAATAGGGGACTGTTGAAAAGTTTTCATGGATATCTAGTCAACTGACTAAGTTAACTCAAAAAGGTGTTATGTTCAGCTAGGCAAGATAATTTGGTAGTTGTTTTTAGGAATTGAAAGAAAATTGGTGAATTATCCTGTTTTGGAACTGCCTTCTTGAAATGGTGAATTTTTTATCTATATTGAGGATTCGTTTGAAGGATTTTTTTTGTCTTAATGAATAATGATTAGGTAATCTCTTATGCTTCATATTAGTTTAAAACTCATGAGTTAAATTACCTCACACATGATTTTGTGTTAGCTTCTGTTCTTTTTTCCTCAAAAATTTTGAGGCAATATTTGAATGGAATAAAGAGTGAAATATATACTAATCACAAATGTTTGAAGTATATATTTTATAAGAAATAATTGAATATGTGACAGAGAAGATGGCTGAAATTAATCGAAGATTACGATTTAAGGATTCATTACTATCATGGAAAAGTGAACAAAGTGGCTAAAGCTTTGAGTAAAAAGAGTAATGATATATTAAGAATACTATTCTTGGAACGAGATCCTTTGGTTTTTTATTTGATGAATTATGTATTGGAAGTTGTTGGTACAGGGAATTCATCCGTTTTATTTAAGGTTTCAGTAAAATCATCTCTACCAAACAAAATAAAGTAAGCACAAAATGAAGATTGAGAGTTGTAGAAAAAGATATAATTGGTTCCGAATTATAAGATAACTTAATATAACATTGATAAACACTATGTTTTGAGGTTTGGAATGAGATTATATATGACTTGTGATTCAAACTTTAAGAAATTTTTATTATGTGATATACATAGTTTTCCATTTTCAGTTAATCTATATATTTTTAACATGTTTAGAGATATTCAGGATTATTACTGGAGGGATGGAAGGAAAAGAGATATTGTTGACCCTACCCTGAGATGTTTGATTTTTCAATAAGTTAATGTAGAGTTGCATTTACCGAATGGTATGATTCATCCTTTTCTAGTGCCATAGTGGAAATGGAAAAATGCGTCCCTGGATTTCATAGTGGGATTACAAAATACATCCGAAGAAAATAATGCCATCTAGGTTATTCTGGTTTGATTGACTAAATATTCTCATTTTATTCCTATTCTAGATACTTTGTCTCATGTTAACCATTATTGATTATATATTTTTTAGATAGTTACGTTACATGGATTTCCCCTCTCCAATATATATAATCATGATTCAATTTTCCCTAAGATAATTTGGATCGACATTCAGAAGTCATTGGGTATAGAATTAAATTTTAGTAATGCTTTTCGTTTATAGTCATATAGGATGTTAGAACAAACAATTCACACATTGGATGTTATAATAATTCATGGTCAATGGATTGCTAGGGAGGTTTTGACCAACTTATTTCTTTGGTTGTGTTTTCTTATAATAATAGCTTTTTCCAATATATAGATAGAACCATTTGAAGCATTATATGGTAATTGATGTTAAACTCTCGATTTTTAGGATGATGTATGTGAAAGGAAGTTGATAGGACCAGAATTTTAAGAAGAGATGGAAGAAAAATTTCAACTGATTCAGAAGCACATGAGAACAGCTCATAGAAGGAAATAAAGTTATACGGATAACCATAGGAAGTATATTTCTTTCGAGGTAGGTGATCCTACCTTTCTAAATGTATCTCTATGGAAATGTGTGATTCATTTTGGTATGAAGGGAAAGATGTGTCTGAGGATTATTGGACCTTATGAAATCCAAGAGAATGTTGTATTATGTTCCTATTGAATGGATTTACCATCAATTTTTTCCTAGGTACACATTTTTCTTCTTGGTTCTAAGTTGAGAATATATATGCTAGATCTATCTCTTGTTTTGAGCCAAGAGGTAGTTCAGTTGGGAGATAACCTTTTTTATGTGTAGAATACAGTTTATATTGTTGACCCTAGATAACATTTGTTGAAGAATAAGTTAATTCATCATGTAATGGTTTTTCTGAAAAACCATATAGTTGATGAGGAAATATGGGAATCTAAAAATGCTATGACAGATAAATAACCCTACATATTTGTTCAGTAAATAATATTACGACGACAAAATTTACAAATAGGGGAAATGATGTAGGATTGCATGTATTTATAGAATAATATTTTTTCATATCAATTAATAATTATGAATATTATATTAATTTTATGTTAAATATGACATTTTTTATGATAGTGTACTTTATATGAAAGAATGTGTTTCCCGGAAATCATACATTTCACACAATGTTTAGTTATACCAAAAAATAATAAAATAATATTATTATTATTTTAAATGGTAATTAATACCCAGTCATTGTATTCACAGGAATAAAGAAAATTAACTATATTATGATTTTACATATTTGTTAAATATTTTTACCTTTATTTAAGAAATATTAGGGATTTATAATTATAATGAATCCAATTTTAAGCATAAAATACTCTAATATTTTTAAAAAGATCATTTTACCACCTTTTGATGGAAAACCCATTTTAAAGACAGTTTTTATCCCTTTTATATGTTCTATTTTACAAAATTAGATTCTTATTTAGAATATGGACATCAAAATTTACCTTGGATGGTATTTCGGTATTTTTTGATGAAATTTATATTTTAATAAATAGTGAAAAAATTGTATTTTAAGTCAAAACTAGCTTTTTATCAAATTTATTTATATAGTAAGATTTTCCTTTTAATCAGTTGTAATGTGTAATTGGATTTTTATTTTATAATTTAATCCAATTTTGGACATTGGATGTAATTTCAGATTAAAATTTGATATAAACACAAGTCAATCTTCTAGTATTTTTTACTTCATAACAACAAACATCTCAGTTTTGAAAATGGGGATTATTTTTAAATTAATTACTGATAATTATGTATTTTGAATTTTTAATAATGGATTCCATATTTGGAATCATATAGTTCAAATTTTATAAATAGGTATCTTTAATTTTTGGAGACTATGAATAGTATGTTCGGTAATTATTTTTATTTACCTTGGTTAGAGGGAAAATCTTGAAAATAATGGGAAAGACTAATATTATAGTAACATAAATCAACTGTAAAACGTGTTATAATCCTATTGAGTAAGATATTTCCAACCATGTGCAACCATGTGTCTATTTTAGGACTCCATGGATCCACTTGTGAGTGATAATGTCAAGTTATAATAGTTAATGTAAAATAAATTGAAAATAACAAAAACATGTATTTTTTACTAAAAAAAACTTTATATGGGGTGATAAAAGTGATATCTAGGACGATAAAAATTATATAGAAAGATAAAAAGATTTCATGTATCATGATATTTTATTTATAAATTTTAGACATTAAATTAATCAATTTAATTATGACACAATAATGATTTAGTGATTACTTTATTAACAAAGGATTCAAATAAATGATATTATTTATATTAAAATAAATATTATTGGACATTATTAATATCATATAGTAATTATATAGGTATATATGACATGTTAGGATTGATTAATTTTTTTTTCAAATAAATCATATTGTTATGAATCTATAAAAATTCAAGTATGAATAGTGAGAAAAATTGACCTAATTCATAACTTAAATTATTAAATTTCTTATTAAATGATATTAAATCCCTAATAATTTAATATTCATCCAAATGGTTATGTTATGTCCAAATATATCATAAATGACTTTCTTTTGGGTCGTTTGATATGATATGTGAATTACATTAACTCACAACGTGTAAATAACATGATATAACTTCATGATTAAAAAGAGTAAAACTATGGTTAAAAAACATGATAATGGTTAAAAATTATTAAACATAATTCTAAAAATTATTGGATTATGGGTATTTGGACTATAATTATCATATCCTATAATTTAAAGAGTTTTGGACCATTTTTAATTGAAATATAATTTATAATAAGTTAATATTTCTAGGCATTTCTAAAGTGCTCCTCATCTCTCTTATAAAGGGCCACCACCTCTACCAACTATCTCATTACTCTAAAGACCCTTTGATCTTCCAAATTAATCTCAAATAATTCCCCAAAAAACTATATTCCTTCTAGAATCCTTTCCTTGGGAATAAGGTAATTCAAAAAAGACTTTTGGCTCAAATCAAAAGACGTTATCCGATTTAGATGTAACATCTTCTCTAATGTTCCATTACTTTCATTCTTCTCCAATCCCTATTATCTATTGATTAATTGATTTCATAAAAAAAGTATCCTATATATAATAGTATGTTTTTATGAGATTAATTCTAACTACTTTTACATAATCCCTTATCAAATGGATAGAAACATATTGTTAATGTGAATGGCGAACTACTACCTCACGAAATGATGAATGTTCAATTTTCCCCTACCACCTCTCACGGTGGCCGTTATGATATAATTTTATTTATATATGATATATATTATATTTATATTTTATATATTCTTCTGTATTTTTATTTACAACAAACCTTTATGCTTTCCATAATGGGTAAATATGATAATTTCATTTGAGCAAGTGCGGACTACCGCCCCCTAAACATGATATGACTCGTTCATGCCACAAATGGAATGTGTAAATGATAGAATTAATGAACTTATGTAACATATATAACATAGATATTATTATTAAATTATAACAAGTATATGTATCATTTAAATTTTATTCTTTTAATATGACAAAGAAATGAATTAGCATTCATGCATACGTATGGCCTACCGTCTCCATGAACTGTTCATTTCATTTATTTTCTTATAATGTTATGGACCAATATAAAATACATATATAATAGATATATGTGACATTTTAATCATTAATATCATTCAATAGATGATTAAATTTTGACCACATGGAAAATTTAAATCAAAACAACTTCATTTTCGACTCAAGTACCAAATATCGACAAAACATCCTATATGAACTTAAATAATTATGTAATTTTTATAACACGATTGTAAATAATAAAAAATGAATAATAAACATGAAAAAGGTATTGAATCATGTATAAAATAACTTAATATTATTATTCAATGATATAAATAACGAACAAGACTAGTCGGACTCAAGGTAAGTGACTACATCTCAATCTCCATTCATTGAGGCATATTTTGATTTATGCATGACATTATTTTATATAGTATATAAACCCATTTTAATATTCATTTTATTTCAAATGAATATTTTTACTATGAAGCATTTTACTAAATGAATAATTGAATGTTTCTTTTTAACATACCCTACGACACTGACCTTTCCTCTACCACAATCATTATTTGATATTTAGATTCCATAACAAGACATAATGTTTTTGAAAGGAAAATAAATAACATATTCAATTTTTAAAAAAAATTATATTCAATATGTTTTTTAGAAATATTTGATCATGTAAATATATTAAAATTATATGTTTTTATTGAAATGTGTAAATTTTATCTTTCATTTATACTTTTTTTATCTGTTTTGATTATATTATTGTTCATTACCATTATTTACATATACACGTGGTTCTGTGATAAACTGAGGGTGGGTGAGCCTGAGATATCTATCCAATGCATTGGGTAATGTGAAATAGGTAAACATTAAGGTTTATCCAAATAGATTTAGGGAATATACTATGATGGGTATTCCAAATTTAACCATGAAGGTTACTTCCTATATGGATGTGAATGCAACAATGTAAGTATGTTATAGATTCAAGAAGTTTCCTTTATGATTTATGATTTCATTGCGTTAGTCATAAATCTTATGATTTTATGATGTATGTTAAAGATATAATTCCTAATGAGTAAACATTATGATTTCATTTATTTTTATGTATTTGTGGACTACTATTTTCTTTCTTTATTTTATATCCCTTACTGATCTTTTTATGCTCATCCCATGTTTTTGAAATGTTTTTCACAAGGTACAATCATGGGTAAATTAAATGAAAAATTCATGAATATTTTCATCAAGAAAATATTTCTTGTATTATTTATTGACTATTATTATTATGGAAAAAATTGGTTATTGTAAAAATGTCTACATTGTAAAATTTGAGATTTAATTTAATTTTTATGGACTAATTCTCTGAAACTCTAAACCTGAAATGATTGTCAATGTAAATTCTTGAATTAACTCAATATTATTTAATATTTAAGGCTGTGGTATTATATTTTAATTTGGAAAAATATATTCAATATTTTGAATCATAAGGTTCAAATTATGTAAATTGTTCTCTTTTATTTTTGTACATTATCAATAGTAACGTTGGTACTATTTTTTAACCACAAAAAATGTAAATTGGGTAATTAAATGTAAATATAAAATTATAACTAATAAATAGTCACCATAACACTTATCCTAATTTCATTTGATAGTTTTATTTTGACTAAAATAATCCTTTGGTTGAATTGATATCCTTTTTATGCTATGATATGCTTTGTATGCCATTTTTGTGTGAGTAAGACATTTATAATATTTTATTCAAAAGAAAAGTCAAATTTATCACACGTTTGTTTTAAACTAGTAATTTTTTTAATATGGTTTTATATAGGAAATATATTAATTATGAAAATTATTTAAACATATAAACTATTTACATACATAATGGAAATTTATAAATAATATTTTGGAAGAAAAATAATTAAATTAAATGATGACACAATTATGATGTAGTAAATTCTTAATCAATGAATGAATATAATAAATGATCTTATCAATATTAAAATAATTATAATTTGACATAATTTATGTTATAAAATAATTTTAAGAATATATTAATAATATTAGGGATTAAGTAATTTTGTTTTTCTAATATATAATGTTATTATGATATTTTCATAAAGTCGCAATATGAATAGTGTCAAAATTTATACTAAGGGTATTTTAAAATATAAAATAATTCATTCAATGATATAAAATTAATTAAATATCAATTTCGTCCAAAATATTGTTATAAGTAATAACATGGCATAAATTACTCCTTTAGCAGTAGTTTGGAATTTTATAGTAATCTTATTAACCCTAAAATTTTAAATTACATTATATAACATTAAGAATTAAAAGGGTCAAATAAGGGTTAAAACAAACATACCAAATTTTCATTGAGTAAATTAATTTTAACCAATAATAATACTATATTTTAAATAAATTTGTTTTTGACCATTTGAATTAGAAATGTAATTTGTGATCTTTTAATATTTTAGAACATTCAAAAAGTGCCCCTCCCCTCTCCTATATAAGGAAACCCATTATTATCTACTATTCACACCTAAATTTGTTTTGTTTCACCTTATATCTTACAAAATACATTCCTATAACCCCTCCCCACATTATATATATCTTCTATTAATCATAAGACTTACCCTATATGGGTTAAGGTGTTAATCAAATGAGGTTTCCCGAAGGAAAGGTGTTGTTTTCATTAATTGTTTCTATTTTTTTTCATTTCCTTCAAATATTCTTAATCTATTAAAAAATAATAACTCTAGTATAATCAATATAATGATATGTTATTATGCTAATATATATCACCAAAATCCATATCTAATTCCATTAAATTGGAAATGAATTAATTGTTTGTGTATGTGGAGGCCTACAACCTCGTGAATCGATATAATTTGTTTTCCATGCCCATCTCTCAAGACGTGTCATAATAATTAAATTAATATTTATATATTATATTAATTATATATTTATATCATTATTAAATAATACTATATCTTATATTATCTAACCTTTCCATGACTATAAAAATGATAATATCGTTCGTGTATACATGTAAACTATCACCTCCCAGATGCGATGTGATTCATTTTTATTCACCACATCACATGTATGATATATATAAAAATATATTTAAATGAATAATATTATATTATTAATATTATTATCATTATTTAATTATAAAATTATAATTAAAATGTTTTTATAATGATCATTGAAAAATTGAAACATTACTCATTCATTCGTATGACCTACCGTTTTCATGATTATAATATGGATAAATTTTCATAACCATTGGTAAATTAATAAATTTAAAAGTTAAATTGTGGTATAAAGGTTATTAATTTTAAATTTGTATTATTCTTGAGATGATATAATTTTTTCCATTTTTTCTATAGATACCATTTCAACTTCATTTTGGACTCGAGTACCAAGTATCGATATAACACCTGATGAGAACATAAATAATTAAGTAATTGTTATAAAATGATAATATGTCATATGTATAAAATAATAATTCTTTAAAAGGTTATAAAGCAATTAAATAATTTTCCAATTTTTTTATTTAGTAAGATAATGATATTACGTGATTATTCAGACTCACGGTAAAGGGGTTTCTATTAAAAACCTATTTTAATGTTTCTATTTCAATAATTCATTCATATAAAAAAATGAAATGTTTTTTAAAAATATAATAAATTAGCTTATCCCTTATTTTACAAAAATTTAATGTTTTTATACTTCTTTTACATGTTTATAATTTTATTTTCAAAAAAAATGTACTCATTTATGACTGTACGTCTTTTAATATATTTAATGTGATTTCCCTATGTAATTATTATTTTCACTATATTATATTTTTTTATTTTATGATTATGATATGGTTATTGGGTGTACTTTATTAATATGGGTTTTTCCATGATTAACTGAGGTTGGGTTATGCCATTATATTTCTCTAATTCATTGGGTATTAATAAAAAGTTAAACTATAGAGTTTCTCAAAAGAGCTTTAGGGATTATAGCATAGTGTTTATTCCAAATATAAACATAAAGGTTAATCCCTATGTAGCTATGAAATCTAATATAAGAGTGAAATAGAATTGATGACACCAATTACCTTAATTAATTAATATTTATATGTATTGTCATAGAAATATTTTGATCTTATGAGGTAAGCTAATGATTTTCCACTTTATGGTTGAAAAGTATAACTTTGTGAAAATATTTTCATTGGTTTATAAGTATTCAAGGAGAAATGTTTTCATTCCTTATTTTATGTTCCTTACTATTATTTTGTCCTCATGTAATGTTTTAAAATTTTTTCCATGTGGTATAGTTATGGTTAAGAGAAAGAAATATTTCATGATGAATGTTATTAATATTTTCTAGAAAAAAATCATTTTTATTTTAAAAATTTTATATTTTGGAAAAATTGGATACCATTTTCGTTGTACAAAAATTATATGACAGAGGTATGTTATGTATAAATTATGGCCTAATTCTCTAAAACTCTAAACCTGAAAATATCCTAAATGTGAAATGTTGTAATATTCTTAACTAAAATCCATTTTTATGCAATGTTTAATGTCATGGCCTTATAGTTGGTATCAGAGGTCAGTTTAGATAACTTAAGGGGTTATAATATCCATAATTGGTTTTAAATTTATTCTTATGTTGAAATGATATAGAATTTTAAAATAACCATGATTATTTTTCTAAGATATGTATTTTTATAATTTTTTCCATAGATAAAATAGGTATGTTATAATGGGAAGGAATATAGAGGAAAAACTCGATAAATTAGCATCCCAACATGGTTGGAATTGGAACTGAACAGTTTTTTGTAGTGATAGATCAGTTGACTCTAGCGTAAAATGGTATTGGTATCCTTGCATGAGATCATCCATATCAACCATAGTGGAACATGTCAGTATTAGATCATTTCATGAGGCAACATCCTCCATCATTCATAGGATCATCTGACCCCATGCTAGCTGAAGGGTGGATTAAATCCCTAGAAAATATTTTCAATGTCATGGGGTGGTCATACAATAAAAAGTTTATTCTCATTGTTTTCCTTTTTTTATGTTGAATCCGATCAGTGGTATTCTATGTTTAATAATATAAGGAACGATAAGGATATTGATTCTTTGGAGTGTAATGAATTAAAAAAATCATGAGAAATATTTTACTATGGTGGTTTATCTTTCTCTGGGAAAAAATTATTGGAATTGATGTAAGAGGAGGATTAAATGGCATCATATGAAGTAAAATTCACTCAACTGGAAAGGTACGCTCAAAATTTCTTTTGCAATGTTAATAATAAATTCAATCATTTTTACTCAGGATTATATCCAAAGTATTGAAGGGATAAGAATAATGAAAAATGGTCAAGGTGTTAGGATAAAGTGAATAATCAACAAAATAAGTCTACTGGTAAAAAAATAAGATTAAATTTTGGTGACAATTATAGTAAAAAACTCACTGAAGAATTCCTTTTTAATTATAGTATGTGTTTATGATGTGGTAAAATGGGACATAAGTCTCTTAAATGAAATTAAAAAAATAATTGTAGTAGAAATAAAAAATATAATTTATAGTCAGTAAATTGTTTTAATTGAAATGAGATGAGACATTATGAAAATGAGGGTCTGAAGATTATCTATAATGACCGAAGGTATTCATACTATAAGAAAAAATGTGTCATGATATAATTTGAAACTTTATCAACATATGTTGGGCCATCAAATTAAGTGATGTGAAGTTATTTTTTTTTTGTTTATTCTGAATAGGTCAATGCGTTTTTCGATTTGGGGTCAACATATTCATTCAAAACTAGGAAAATTTCTGGTAAATTGAAAATTCCACCATAGTAAATGAATCCATAACTTATTGTAAAATAATTGAGGGGAAACATTAAGGAAAAAATAAATTATAAGAATACACTTGTATTTTTCTTTGAATATAATTTACAAATAATATTTTTTTATGTTGTGGTGTTTTATGTTATTCTACATATGTATTATATATTTTTACCAAGATAGTATAGATTCTAGAGATAATGATGTTTCTTTTTAGAAACAGTATCAGTTTTTATAGAATAATAAACCCTTGTGATAAATAATATATCAGGAAGCCAAAAAGTTGTTAAAGTTGTGAAATTAATGTTATCTTTATAATATTGATAATAACTAATGAACTATTCAGATCTACAATGTACTGGTGGTAAATGATAATATTGAATTCTTTCTTGTGGAGTTTTCTAGTTTTATATCTAATTGGGAATTTGAATTTACTATTGACATAGTTCTTGATGCTAAACCAATTTCTGTACCCCTATAACAAATGGATCAAATAAAACTTTTTGAGTTGAAATGTAAGAGTGTGTGTTATTGTACAATGGTTTCATTCGACCAAGCACTTTACCATGGGGTTCTACTATTTTGTTTGAAAAAAATGACGGTTCCATGGGAATTTTCTTTGATTAGATATCCTCGAATAACATCAGAATTAAAAATAGTTATCCTTTCACTTATATGGGTGATTTGTTTGATTATATCCATGGAGAACAAGATTATTTAATGCTTTATATATGTCTGGGGTACCACCATTTGATTGTAAATGAATCAGATATTTTTAAGACTTTTTTTTCAGACTATATAAGGGGATTATGAATTTATTGTTATGTTGTTTGGGTTTGCTAAAACACTAACTATATAAATTGATTTTATGAATTAAATATTTCATGAGTTCTTGGATAAGTTTGTTGTTGTGTTTATTGATGAAAATTTGGTATATTATAAAACAAAGAGGAATATGAAAGACATCTAAGGGTTGGATTTTAATATTTTAAAAAAAGAAACATTATGTGAAATTTATCAACTGTAAATTTTGATCAAATTTTTTTTCCTCTGTCTCATTATTTCTAAAGATAGAATATATATTGATCTATCTAAAAACAATGTTGATGAAGAATGGAAAATAACCACAAATATAAATGATATTTGTATTTTTCTTAGTTCTGTAAGATATTACCAAAGGTTTTTTGAGAACTTATCAATGTTATCTGTCCCATAAACTGAGTTATCTGAAAATGGTTTTAATATCATCTAGAAATAAAATATGAGGATAGTTTTTATAATTGAAAATAATATTGGTAAATGATCCAGTTCTATCCATGCATTCCAAAAATGGGGAATTTTTTATCTAATTTGATGCTTCCTTTAAAGGACATAACTCTGTCCTAATGCAGAATGAACAGGTAATTTCATATTCTTCACATTTGTGGAAACCTCGGGAGTTAAATTACCCTACACAAGATTTTGAATTAACTCTTATTTTTTATTTACTTTAATATTTTGGAGGAGTAATTTTCGTGGAGTAAACTGTCAAATATATACTGATCAAAAAAAATTGAAGTACATATTCACTCAAAAATAATTTAAAAAAAAGATAGAGAAGATGGATAGAACTAATCAAGGATTACGATTTAAAATGCATTACTCTCATAGAAAAGAAAAAATTTTGTATGATGCTTTAAGATAAAAAAACTATTGATACATTAACCATGCTACATTATGAACATGATCCCTTGGTTAATGATTTAATAATTTGTGGCTTGAAATTTTTTGGTGCAAGAAATTACTCTGTTTTGTTTCAGGTGTTACTGAAAACAGCTTTATCTGATTGAATTATGAAAGCACTGAAGGGTTACCATGATTTATAGAAAAAGTTATAATTGGTTCTAAATGTCATGTTTACTAATTTTGACATTGATAAATATTGATTTTTGTGGTTTGGGATGAGATTATGTGTGCCTTGTTATTCATAGTTGAAGAAATAGTTGTTATATGATGCTCGTTGTTTATCATTTTTAGTTCAACCTAGCAGCCCTATGATATACATAGAACATTAAGAGTATTACTAGTGTGATGGAATAATAATATACATTGCGATATTTACCTAGATATTTATAACTTCTCAACTGGTTAAATAAAACCACAAATTACTACAATGGATGATTAATCATTTTCCTATTCTAGAGTGGAAATGGGAAATTATATTCATGGAAGTCATAGTGTAATTTCCAATGACTTTTTGATGTAACAATGTGATGTAGGATATTGTTTTCTTATAGAATAAATATTCTCATTTTCTTCCTATTTGATTCACACTTTATCTAGATCAAAGTTCTCAAATGTTTCATAAATAGATTGTTGAGTTACAAGGACTTCCTCACTCCATTGTCATAGATCATGATATCGGGTTCACTTATAACTTTTTCAAATGCCTTCAAAATTCCAGGGGCAATGAATAAAATTTTAGTAAAAAATTTCATCCTCAATCACATGGGCAGTCTGAATAAACAATTCAAACATTAGAGGATATTATACTTTCTTTTTAAATGAATTACCAGGGATGTTAGGAACAACATAATTATGTGGTTGAGTTTTCATACAATACCAGTTTCATTATAGTATACAGGATGATCCATTTGAGTAATTATAGGGAAATTTTTTTGAAATCTGCCATTTTTGGATGATTAAAGGGAAAGGTAGTTAATGGGACCAGAGTCAATAAAAGAAACGTTAGAGAAAGTTCAGTTGATACGGTTACACATCAGAACATATCAGAGCATAATTAAAAGTTATTTAGATAACCATAAGAAGGATTATTCTTTTTCAATTAGGTGATCATCTCATTCTCAATTATTTCCCATTGAAAAGTGTGATGTGTTTTGGTAAGAATGGGAAGTCGAGTCCATGGTTCATTGGAACCTATGAATTCCTCGAGAAAGTTGGATCAGTTTCCTAGTGAGTAGATATGCCTTAAATTTTATCTTAGGTACACAATTATTTTTTCATGTTTCATTGTTATGAATATATATTTTGAATCCATCCCATTTTTTGATTCCATAAGTAGTTTAGTTGAAAGAGAATCATTCTTACGAGGAACAACCAATTTTGGATCTTGACCGCAGAGAGAATGTTTAATAGAATAAGGTGATTCTTCATGTAATGTTTTTTTGGAAAACACACATGGTTGAAGAGGAAA
This sequence comes from Viscum album, assembly GCA_963277665.1. NCBI lineage: Eukaryota > Viridiplantae > Streptophyta > Magnoliopsida > Santalales > Viscaceae > Viscum > Viscum album. The sequence continues at coordinate 1,538,545,957 of OY728161.1, read as the reverse complement.
AATGGGAATCTTAAAATACTATGATGGAATGATATCCCCTCTTATTTAATAAGTGAATAAAATTGTAAGGACACAACTTCAAAAAGGGGGAAAGAATATAACAACCCAGATGATGATAAAATAATTTGTATCCATATTTATTAATATATTTAAATAATTATTTTATTTTAAATTAAATTAGGAACTATGTCTGATAATATGTCTATCATATAAGAACGAGTTTCTCATAAATATTACATTTCACGCAAGGCTGAGTTCTACAAAAAATAATATATTATTAATATTATTATTTTAAGTGGTAGTTGTCGTCAATCCATTATATCTGAAAGAGTGAATATAAAAAACAATATAATGTTTACAAATGTTTACTAAATGTTTGTACATCCATTAAATAAATTTTATATGATTAAGATAATATTAAATCATTTTTAAGCATAAAAAGCTCCAATATTTTTAAAATGTATTTTTACCACCTTTTAATTATGAACCCATTTTAAATATTTTTCTTTTCACTTTTATAAAATATATTTTATAAAATAAACATCTTCTTTAAAAATTTATAACAACATATACTTTGGTTTAATTTTTGGAATATTGATGAAGATTTCATATTTGAATAAATAGTGAAAAATAATGTATTGGAATTCAAATCCACTTATTTATATATATTTTCTATATATTTAGGTAATCTTTTTAATAGGTTTTTAAGTATAATTATATTAATTTTATAATATTAAATCCAATTTATTTCATTGTAATCAATTTCATATTTAAATTATATATAAAAACTGTGTGATCTTTTGAATAGTTTACATTCAAAAATTGATTCCAAATTTCATCAAGGGTGGTAGTTTTTAATTATTTAATGAAAATTCAATGTATTAAATATGAAAAAATGGATTCTATATTTATAATAAGTAGTTAAAAAAGTCTTCTAGGAATTGCCCTTTTATTTTTGGATATTATGAATAATAATTTTATTAATATTTTTTCTTCCACGGTTAGGAATAAATCAAGTAATTAAAGGTACAAATTATATTATAACTAATATAAAATCACCTGAACACTAGTCCGAATTTTAGTTTATGAGTTTATTTCATCCAAAATAATCATTGGGTCTATGTTATATACTTTTGAAGCCATTTGGGTGTGACCAAGACTTTTATAATATTTTAATCAAAAGGAAAGTCTATTTTGTCACACTTTTGTTTATAACAAGTAATATATTATTAATATGTGGTTATACAGGGTATATATTTGAAAATAAATATTAGTTTTAAATATAAAATTATTACCTACATGATGTTATTTTATTCATATTTTTTAAAAAATAATTAAATTTAATAGTTACACAATGAAGATGTATTAATATATTAATTAATGAATGGATTAAATAACTGAAATTATAAATATTAATAAAACAATTTGACATAATTAATTCCATACAATAATTTTTGGGAAATTTTTACATGTTATGAATGAGTTAATTGAGTTTTTCAGAATATATACAGTTTTTATGGAATTTTTAAATTTTCATGGACGTAATACCGTCCAAATTGACACTAAAGGTTTTTTTAAATATAAAATATTTTATTACATGCTTTAAATTTTTTTAAAAATCCCAATTTTGAAAAAAACAATTATTGTGATAAGTCATAAAATGTAAAAAATTAATCATTTATTTTCCTTTTTTATTTTATATTAACTATATTAATCATAAAATTGAAAATTGCATGATATCACGATGTGAATTAAAATGGTAAAATAAGGGATACAAAAAAAGGATAGGAGTTAAAAAATACATGTATAAATTTAATTGTATGAATTTATTTAGACCCATATTCATCTTATTTTATAAATAAATTAGTTTTTTTATCATTTTTATTAGAAAATTAATTTATGTTAATTTAATATTATGATGAATTCCTAGAGGGCCCCTCCCTTATCTTATAAATGAGAACCCATTATTATATTTTATTTATGTATAAAAACATATTTCAGTAGACACTGTCTATCAAAATTAATTCCAATAATCTCTCCCCACAATCAATAGTTCTTAAATTATGTATAACACTCACCATATTGGTGGTATGGTGTTAATCAAACGATGTTTTCTGATGAAAAGGTATCATTTTAATGTGTTTTTTGTTTCTTCATATACTCACTCAAAATATTATTAAGCTATGTTGTAATAATAAATCTGTTATCCTAAATATACTTATATATAATTATGTTAATATAATCACCTGAATCCATCTCTAATTCCATTAAATTTGAAATGATTTATTCATTGGTGTGTATGGCAGACTACCCCCTCACGAACTGATATAATTCATTTTACATCACAATCTCTCTCGATTAGTCATAATTATGGAATTAATGATTATATATGATATTAATTACATATTTATCATTATTAAATAATAATACATAATTTATTTTCATACATTTCCATGTTCATAAAAATGATAACGTTATTCATGCGTAAGTGTGAACTATCACCTCCATGAAGCGATGCCATTCATTTTTTTCACTACATGACATGGATGATATATATAAATATATCTAAATTATTAATATGATTTAAATTATATTATATTTATTATGGAATGATAAAATTTTAATTACAATATTTCTATAATTATCATTGAAAAATGGAAATGTTAGTCATGTGTATGCACGACCTACCATCTCCATGTTTGTAAAGTTGGTAGTTTTTCATATCCTTACATAAATGGTCAGATTTAAAAGTATAATTGACACATAAAATTTATTATTAATTAAATACAATTATTATAGATATGATTTATTTTTTACCATTTTTAATATAGACCCCATTTCAATGACATTTTGGACTCGAGTACTGAATATCAACAAAATATCTAATGTTAACATAAATAATTATGTAATTTCAGTAACATGATAAAATGTAATATAATAGGAATAATACAACTTAAAAAGGTTATTTAGGAATAAAATAACTACCCAAATTTTTTTATTTAAGAAGATAAAGATTGTATGGAATGAGTCAGACTCAAGGAAAGGGACTTTAAATTGAAAGCCTCTATAAATGTTACTCATTCTACTATATTTTAAAAATCCAAAAGGAATAATTTTTTGACTTATAAAGCATGAAAATATTTTCAATATATTCTGTAACATTAATGTTTTGATGCTTCCTTTATTGGTTTACCATTATATTTTCAAAAAAATTGTTTTCATTTATGAGTGTAAAGCTTTGTTAAAACTATATCTGAATTCAAAGTTTGAAATATTATTTTTCTGTTATTATTGTTTTAGGTGTTGTGATTATGTTATAGTTCATGGGCATATTTTTTGAATATGTGTGGTTACATGATTATCCTAGGTATTTTTATCCCATGATAGATCTCTAATACATTGGGTAATGAGATGATTTTATACCGTAGGGTTTGATATTTAGGGATTATAAGGTGGTGGGTATTCCAAATTTAACAATGACAGTTAAAACCTATGTAGCCATGAAATCTTATATAATATTTAAATGAATCTATGCCATAATTTTCATATATTATTTATGAATTTTATGTATTTTTAAAAGAACAATATTCTTTTATTTGGTATGCTAAATAGTTTAGGTTTTATTGGTGAAAAGTATAGATTTGTGAGATTGTTTTCATGGGTTGATAAGTATTCAATGACTAAAATTTTATTTATTTATTATATGTCACTTAAAAAGATTTTTTTTTCTCATACCAATTTATAAATGTGTTTTACATGGTATAGGGATTGGTATGAGAAAGGAGGAAGTCAAGATGAATGTTGTGAAGATTTTTCACGAAAAATAAATAATATATTTTAAAAAAGTTTTATATTTTGGGAAAAGAGGCTATTGTTTTAGTAATACCCACATTGTAGGAATTATGGGTGTCATGTATGAATGATGACCTAATTATCTAAAAATATAAACCTGAAATGATCCTCAAGGATAAAAAATGTAATATTCATGACAAAAACCCATGTTTATGTAATGTTAAAGGTAGAGACCTTATAGTCTTGTAAATTGAATATATTTTTAATATAAATGAATATAATCTATGGTGACTCATCACACATCATAAATATCATATTCCTTCTCTGCATATTATTTATAAACCATTCCTTTTATGTGGTTAGAAGCGAGTATGAGGTCCACTACTAGCCACTTCATTGGTGCAACTTTGCCCCTATAGAATGTCCCATTCCCCCTAGCAGGCCTATACATGGATTACACTATAATCTTCGTAGATGAGTTCACTTTGGGCTTATACAGAGCCCACCATACCACCATGGGGCCTCCTTTGGAAGGAACTCCCATGACGTTGGGATCAAGTCCCTCAACTGTTATTGAGGGCTATCCCATAAGCGATTATATGATTATTGATCTTTTTTAAATAACCATTCATATATAATACATTGAATTTATATAAGTAAAATATATAATTCCAACTATTATATAATAATATTTCAAGGAAAACTATTCATCTTATTTATAAAAAATATAAAATCAATTTTCATTGCATCCTTTAAAATCCCTTCATGCAGTTATGATTATTTTTAAGGGAAATATTCTCCATCAACTTGTAGTAAATATAGTGTCATTAACGACACAAGTATTTGGATCAAAAAATCACTTATATAATAATTAGAGTTATAAGATGGATAATTGGTCATGTGTCACATCCAATTCCACTAAATTAATCTATAAAAATTTTATAATCATTACCAATTCATCCATCAATACATCCTGGAATATTGAAATAAAATACAACCAAGGATAAAAAATACCCTTTTATTTTTTTTAATATCAATACATATCATTCGAGTCAATATGTGGGGCATAGTTTCTCCCCCTTATTGAAAATCAATATAAATAGGGTATGTGGGGTCCTTAATTCATATATTTCATCTCAAAAACATGTTCTCACATTTAATATTATCTTATATAACACTTCTATGAGGGTTATGATACCACATGATTCTCTTAATAAAGTGTCTTTAGTTAATCAACATTAATTATTTTTAGGCTAACCCAATGTAAAAAATAGTGATACAACCATGGTTGTATATACTATATATATATTACCATGCATGTTAAAGCATTCCCAGAATTTATCAATTCACCTATAGGGGTTTGAAATAACTAGATTTTCCAATGAAATGCTAAATCCCATGAACACATCAACACAAAAACATAAGTGATCAAGTGAAAAAGATATGTCTCCACATATTCTTCATTTTTAATCCACCAAATACTCCACCTAAATTGAAATGTTTTATAAAATTGCGAATGGGGGATGAAAGTGTTATTAGAGTACCCCACCTTCCAGTTTTTCAAAACTGTTTAGAAGTTCCACATTCACTATGTTGTGAAATCTTAACATCATCATCTCGCCAATTCTCTCCATCAAGGGATGCAAGCATATTCTTAAATTCTATAAATTTTTGTATAAATGAATTAATAAATATGGTAATAAGGAGGGACCTTTTGGTTTATCAAAAATATTATTCAAACTAAGATCTTCCTCATAATCTTGGCCATTATTTTTATCAAATATCATCATGGGAATAATAATCTGAACTCCTGTTTTTATATTGGGTATCATTGATTTAACTATTTTTTATTTTGTTATCTTTTTATTTGTGTTGAATAATTTTTTTACCTCTGTATTCATGATTTTTATTTTTTCACCATTGGATAATCCCTCATTAGATTTCTCCACAGTTTCTTAGAACACATTATTTCCTTGGTCTTTAAATAGTTTCTCAGAATACCATAATTTTTTATCACGTTTCAATTGATTTTTCCAAAAAACTAGAAAATATTTCTTGATTGTTTTAATCATCTAAAAATATTTAGATGAATTCTCAATTATTTTATTTTCTAACCACTCCCCTTTCATAGAAAAGTGAAATACTCCTTCTAAATATGTCATGCCTATGTCAGCATTATGACCTTTCAAACTACACCTACAAAAAATTTCATATAGAATATGAAAAATATTTTATGAATATATTTGTGTTCAAGATATCATACAGGTAGTTTTATTTATGATTTTATCTCCATATGATCATTGAGACACCCCCTTGATTCTTTCCCTATTCCTTGTAAATACATGTTATTCCATCACGATTATGCTTTGTGCCCATGTTTTCGATCAAACCAATTAAATCCATGAAAATTTGTTATCTCAGATTGATTCCAGATGAATTTAGATATGTGTTTTTATTTTCTTCTTTCAAAGCAAGACTCATTTTCATGGGGTTTTCCTTTCTTCACATTTACTTTTATTCTCATTAGGAGGAAGACTTACTCTCGTTATTGTTGGACCACATCTTCTCAATTTTAGTTTTCACTTGCACAATATTATTAATAAAAAATTTAATAGAATTATTATAAGAACTTTTACCTTCCTTATCTACAACTTGATAATATTCTACCATAATATCAATAGATTTATTGAAATTTTCATTGGAATTATTCAACTTATGTTGAACTGTGACACATATGAATTGTGTCACATATAACTCTTCTACTCTAGAAGTAAACTTCTCTTGAAAATCACATAAGATATTATTTTGTATGAACATTAATCTTGGAATATTGATCTCGTTGAAAAAAGATAATTATCTAGATCATATAATCCTTTTTTCATCAATATGATCTATTTCTTACATCTTCTTTTCAGATCTAAATTTTTTGATTTCTTTCTCATGATTCTTCATTTTTTTGATATATTTCATCTTTTCCATGGATAATTAGAATTATTCTTTTAGCATCCATCTATGTTCTATTCTTTCCACTTCATCGTCACTACAAAATGATTAATTAGTTTCAACTTACATTGTAAAAGAATACAACTTCATTATCTAAATAAAAACATTATGATGAATCTTTCTTATTCTTTTCCATAAGATTACATGTCTTACTTCTATATTGTTTCTACCCCTTCTTCATATCTAATTATTGTTTATGAAATCATTCATAATCTATTATAATTCTGATTGTAATTCTTTGACCTTATTATTTTTGCACTTCATGGATACACAACCATATCTACCATTGTTGAAGCATTTTTTAGGTTTCATATTCATTCCCAACCATTTTCCTCTCCTAAAAAATTTTTATATAAAAGGAATATTTGATTAAATTCCTCATCATCCTCATCACATTTTGAATCATATGATTCTTTATCCTCTACTTCTCTAACATTATCCTTTATAATGACATTGAATGTCATCTAATTTTTTCCATTCTTACTAAAATATATAATTTTTATTATTCCATATGCTATAGTAATGTTGAGTAATTATTTTGAATAAAATTTATATCATTCTTCCAATTTTGAGACCATTTATTCCAAATGATCTTTAAAATTCCTCTTCATTTTTTGATAATTTTAGAATCATCCAACTTTATACAAATCATGGAATAATTATGGCTATCTCATTTAATCTGGTAAAATAGTCATCAATTCATTCTTCATAATTCATATTAATTTCTTCAATCTTACTCCTCTAAATATGTTTTTTGGATTTCATTACATTGGTATTTCCCGAATATCTTCTTTTGAGTTTATCCCACATCTCCTTAGTTGTTTGGAAACCCATGACCTTTGTGTACACCTTTTATATTATATCCATTAAATGGAATTTTTATTCGTTCTATATAATTCCATATTAACCTTACCAGCTTTTATTATGGAATAATCATCCGAAATGGGTTAAAACACAACTATTATGTTATCTCTCTCTTCCATGATTAGTTAAGGGAGATAAGGTAGCATCCTATACCTAAAACTATGATAATTATTCCCATAAAATTTTGTAACACCTTGGACATAGATAGAATTAATATTCTCCACTGGTTAGAAAGACTCTTGGATCTTTAGAAATAACTTTTCCTTAATTTCCACTTGTAGATACCTAGGTTAGATTAAACACAAAGTGGGGAGGGGTAAATTAGTACTTTTGTTCAACAAATTAATTTTAATTAAAATTAAACTCTTTTTCATGTTATGGTTTTTGATCCACTCAATATAATAAATCAATATCAATGAAATTTTAGTAGTAATATTGGATGGAGATACAGAAAGGATTAAGAAGGTTTCATTGAAAGTTGAATCCTTGTGACAAGAGGTTGTTACCCATGTTACTGAAGTTTCCAAATCAAAAAAGTGATATTAATGGGTCATTATCAAACAATTTCTTTTAATGATCCTCTCTCAAACTGAGATAATATTTGTGCCCCGATGGTTCATACAAATACTAAGGCTACCCATGTCACTATTTAGATGCAATGAAGGTTACAAACATGAAACATTAAAAAATAATTTCAAAACTATGCACACAATTTCATAAAATATTTTCAAATCCAATATAATCATCATTGATGTTCGAAAAAACATTTCCATCAAAAATTTCATTTTGAAATAAACCCCCAATTAAAACAAAATCTTTTATAAGAAGTCCATTAAAAACAAATCACTTATAATTAGTTAACAACCTAAAATAATTTATTAAAAATTTTATAAAATTCTTCAAAGTATCCCATTTTATAGAAACACCTTCCTCAACATGGTAGAAACTTATCCACCATAAACAAATGGGACTGAAAACCCCGGGAAGAGTAGTCCAAAAACAAGGAATGCCATGAAACTAAATAGGGTCAATAGAAAACAATTTCCAATCAAAAATCCTAATACAACCATAGATAAACCCATAACCATATCCAAATCCAATAAAACCCTCGAAATATTACATACCCATAGAGAAGAAACCAAACAATAACGGGGATAAGTCATTGAAAAATGCAACTTAGAAGGGGGGAATCAAACAAAATCACCTAGGGAGAGCCTCTCGGTCACGATTAAGGATTCCTTTAATGAGTAAAATAATAAATCACTCATGGAACACTCTAAAATCCCAATTCATGACTTTTACATGGTGTATAACCCCATTACACATCGTTAAATCAACATAGCTAATATACGCTGAAAAACATTTTACTTTTTTATTAAAATGTTATTGTTTTCCATTAAATTACATAAACCCTTCACACAAAGTGTAAAACTCTCACACTATGTATCCAGTTCACAACTTCTTCTTGACATCTACTACACATTGTGTACTCCCAATACATGATGTGTAATCTGTCATAAAATATTTAAAAACTATTGGTTTATTCTGAAGAACACTAGAATATCGCTAATTTCTCCTTATTTGTATCCTCCCAGTTTTGTTTTGGACATTATTCATCCACAAAAAAAGAGAAAACCAAAATAAAATGTTAAATCATACCTAGAAGAAAGTTAATAGGTTGTTACAAGATCCCCACTGTAAATGTTTTCTATCCCAAGAATTAGTTCAATATCCTATATCAAAAAAATAGAATAGGTTGCTACTACATAATGAAGGACTCTTTCTCCCATATCTTGTGGCTATCCATTATGTAAATCCAAGTACCTAGACCAAGGTAATTGTTTTATCATAGAGTATCTTAGTATATAAATACAAAATCTTAATTGGCTAATCAACCAAATTGGTATTGATTATAATATTAACATCCCCACATCTAACCACATGGGAATGATCTGGTAAATACCTATTTAACTGGGAAACCTGAAACATTTCATGGATAACAATGAAGACATATGATAATTTTAACTAATAATCCACCCTCTCACGTTGTACAATGTTCTCAAAGGGGTCCACAAACCATGTTTCCTACATTCCCTTCACACCCAATCAAAGATTTCCAAAGTGAGGTGAAACTATGATAAATACATAGTCACCAAATTTAAAATATAGTCGATGATGAATATGGTCCACATAAAATTTTAAATTACATTATAGAATGATGAATCTTCTCTAGATCAACTACAATATTGTCGTCATCTTCGGAACAATACTTGTACCAACAAAGGATCACTCTCCTAACTTTTCCTAGAATAAGGGATATATGCATGACCACCCATATAGAGCCTCAAATGGTTCTATATCTACCAAATCATAAAACATATTTTCATAGGAAAATTCAACCAAATGTAGATGATTTTTCCTAAATCCTCTAAAATCAAGCACACAAGCCTGGAAAATATCCTATTGAACCAGGATATTCCTCTCTATCTATCCATTAATCTTTGGATGATATGTTGTGATTAATTTAATTTGGGATCCCATCACCTCCTAAAAACCATTTGAAAACATGGATTTGAACCATAGGTCCCTATCATAAAAAACATCATAATATCCCCATGAAGCTTCCCAATATCCCAAAAAGACAAGTCCCCTTTCTCTTCTTAATTCATCATCTCTTAGAAGATATGAATTGCTGTGATTTTTTTAGTCGTTCAATGATCACAAAAAATAAATCATTCTCACTAGGATTCTATGTAAAAAATTGATGATGTCCATGGAAATCTCATCTGAAAACTATAATGTAATTGGTAATGGATTGAAAAACCTCATGTGTATGTGATGTTTCACCTTAATTCCATATCAATTAAGGCACCATGATACAAAATCCAAAATCGACCATCACATCCTCTATAACCACTACCGATGTGTCAGATCATGATAAATATTTATAGTAACTGGGTGAGTGGACCAGAAAGATTGGTGTCCACTGTCAAAAAACACCTACCCTTGGTAAAATAGATAAAACAACCTAATAGAGAAGAAATAATCTCCACTAAGAGATGAAGACCACTCACCTAAGGTCTTCCAAAAATAATGGACTTTCCCCTAAGCATTCTCACTTGTTTTCTATCACATTCTTTAGTAGAACTCATTCATCAAAACATTATCCATCATTCATTAAGGAAACAAACACCTACCCACCTACCTCGTCCACTTCTAGGCTTATCTCAGAAAATAAACTCATCAGAGGCCACTACTTAACTGATTCCTTCATAGCTTGTATCAGTAATTTTCCACTCAACATAATGGTAACCACATTCCCTGTAACACCCTGATATTTTATGAAAAGTAATTTTTTTTGTGTCTTACGTTATACGCAACATCAAAGGAATCTTTTATGGCACAGAACACTATCTTGTCTTGTGTTACACGCAATCACGACATTTCTCGATAGTGTGTGTAGTCCACAATACTGAGTTTCACTAAACAACGATATATTATTATAATATTTTAAAATAGAGGTTATGAATATTATTAACTGAATCATTAATTTTATAACATTATTATTCATCTTACATATTTTCTATAACATGGTATGAGAACAAAATAATTTTTTCGGAAAAATATGTATTTTTCCAAATATGCAGTTTTACCGCCTTTTGATGGCGCAACCCCCTTAAATCTAGTTTTTGACATGTTTATAAGTTCAATTTGAAAAAATAAAACTCTTCTTTAGAATCTGGATATAATAATTTACATTGGATAAATTTTTCATATTATTCTAAAAACTTTCATATTTTAATGAATATTAAAAACACACTATATTTTTATTAAAAACATATTTTTTCATCGTAATAATTTTTATGGTTAAATTATAATATTGAATGGATTTAAAGTGTAAATAGAATATATTTTTACCATTTAATATAATTTATTTCATTAGCATTAATTCTACATTGAATTCATAGGTAAAAACATTTCTATCTTTGGCAATGTTTAAACTTTTAAAAACCCGATTGCTTAACAACAGGATTTATTTTAAATTAATTACTACAACTTCTGTGTTTTGAATTTTCAAAAATTGATTCCATATTTGGATTCAGCGGTTCCAAATTATGTTAATAGGTTACTATTATTTTTTTGAGATTATGAATAGAAACTACGGTAATTTTTATTTACTGTAGTTAAAGTTAAATCGGGTAATTAAGGTTAAATATAAGATTATAAAATTACCCTAACACTTGCCAAAATCTTATTGGATGAATAAAAGATAACCCATATCACTTAAGGGTCAGACTAGATTTATTTCATGGACATTTGACCATGAAATAATATAATTATTATTAAAACCAAAGAAAGTGACAACATGTCACTCTCTTAAATCTTATAAGTATGATAATTTTAATTTAGTGTTAAACTTCATGAAACTTCGAACATGAATAGTCTACAGAAATATAATAAATTTATCTACATCATATGAATTTATTTATAATATTTAGGGATTAAATAATTATCATTAATTATGACACATTAGTGATGTTGAAATTATTTTATTGATTTCAATATCAAATAAATAATTTTAAAATTATTAAAATAAATATTATATGAACTATTTAATGTGCTCCACTAATTTTCTAGAGAAAAATTACATGTTATGAATCTATTAAATATTTTATTTCGAACATATCTTCTTGTATATATTTTATTTAAACTCAAATAAATTAATAGTGTCAAAATTTATAGTATTGTTAATTTATAGAAATTACATATTAAAATTCACAAAAACATTTAAAATTTTTAAATTAAAATTTATAAGGTCGAAAATGTAATAAATTATACAATTATACACAATTCACAACATATAAGTAATTATTTATAATGATTTAAAATTTAGAATATTATTACCACAAATAAAATTAAATAGATTATATATGGATAAATCATGTTGATAATGATTAAAATAAATTCCCAACTTGTATAAATTATATTTTCAGATGATATTACTATCCTATATCGTCTAATATTCTATTTGGAGTCATTTTTGGTGGTTTTTACGTGGGGTTGGAATTTATTATAAATTAATATTTCTTATAATTCTAAAGGTGCCCCTATCCTCCCTTATAAAAGGGAACCTCCTCCCTCTCCTCCTCACACCACATTGAGCCTTGAAGCGTGGCCAAACCCTGCCAATTTCACTTCTCCACTTCCCTAGAAACATACTATAGGTCCTGGTCTTCTTCAAAGACCAATCCTAGTGCCGTAAGCGGAGGATTCAAAGAGGCGTGTTGAAGAAGATGTAATATTCGTTATCAATTCTTTCTAATTTATTTATTCTTATAATTCTTCTTCATTAGTTGTTTAATTATAAAGTAATAACATTAGTATCACTCATATACTGACATGTTATTATATATATGAAACAACCCTATTTCACCTTCTATCCATCCTACGGAAAATGAAATAACTGCGCATGATTACGTACGGAATAACATCTCCACACCATGGTGTAATCTGTTTTCCATCACCACCGTACTTGGATGGGTATAATGGTGTAAAAAATAACTTTATATGATTATTTTAAAATGATATTTATGATGAAATAGTATATATACACTTAAATACATTTCCAAATTCATGGAAATTATATCATCACTCGTGCGTGCGTACGGCCTACCATCTCCACGATTTGATGTGACTCGTTCTACATGATCTTCATTTAATAAAGATTATATAAATGAATTTAATGAGTAAATATGATATATATTACACTAAGAAAATTCTGGATATGAGGTATCCATATCCTAAAAATAAGAATAAGAATTTATTCGACAGATCACACATAAGAACATAAAGCAATAAACACCCAAATAACAAATAACATTGAAATATTACTAATAAGAAGCTAAGAATATGAAAATATATGATATCATAACAATGAGTATGATTCTGGAATAAGTCAATGACATTATTTAAATCATTATACATGCGGTTCAGACACGTACAAAGCATATCAGATCTAAGGTAAGGGAAAATCTCACAATCTCATTTTTATTCGAGATTGTTTATACTTCAGAATTTACTGGGGAATATTTATCATCCAAATCCATGTTTCCTCAATATGTGATATTATTTCCATCCTCCTACAATATTTTAAATCCAATTTTACCCATTGGTGAGTTTTTAGTAAAGGGTATGAATGGAATATTTGGTCATTTTTAGTACGAGGTACTTTTTGACTTTCCCAGCCAAAGTACGAGAAGAATGTTTTTTTAACTTATAGGGCATGAATGTATTTTTTTGATTTCATCAAAAATTATTTCCATAAAGCTTCATTTACATATTTTCAAATTTATTCTTAATCAAATTATTTTAGTTTAAAATTGTATGACATGTTAAAAAAGGAAAAATGTTTTTGAAGTAGAAAAGATATTTTCCTCAAAAATGGAGTTCAAGTGTTTTATAAAAGTTATTTTCCATCTAAGATAATATAGGGTACTGTTTCTATACCTATTTTTAAATTTATTTGATTATGTTATTATGGAATTAATTTTATTATGTCCTTTTATCTTATATCAATTATGTTTTGATTGCATGATGTTTAAGAATCCCATTTCTATTACATGGGTTATGCTATGATGTATGATTTATGATGTTGTGGCACACATAATAATGGTTTAATTATGAGATGGATGGGACCTGTATCTCCCTCCCATTCATTGGTTGAAGATTTTTATATCATGAAATAGACATGTATGGAATGGGAAGTTATTCCGGTTCAGTGATACTGGAATGGAATGAGGAGTGAACTCGGTTCAGTAATGGACTTTGTCTACTATGATAGTCTTGGAAATGAGTATTGAATAAAATGAAATGATTTTCTATGATTATGTGTGTATGCCACAAAGTTTCATGTTTTATGTTATGATTATTGGGATTACATTTCACCACTATGATTAATCCCATGTTATAATATTTTGATCTCTTGTGCAGGTTAAGATATTCAAAATTTTATGTTCTTATGAATATGATATGATTGATATTTATTTTGTTTACCCTTATTGAGCATTTTAGCTCACCCTTTTGTATGTTTTTTCCCCAGGTCAGGATGAAGGGTATTAAGCAGGATATACCAAAAAGGGACTCTAGATATGATGAAATAAATGGTAGACAACGTAGATGATTTATAAACCCCTTGTTTATGTTTCCCATTTTCTAAAGACTCAATACATATATGGTCCTTTCATGGTTTTGTTATATATTGTAATAAGTGTGCTTCAATTTTTAAGCAATAACAATGTATGTAAATTATGGGTCATTATAGTTGGTATTAGAGGAAAGGTATAGTCAACCATTGGAAACTAGGATGTGAAAGCCATAGTAAGAACCATAAGGATATGTCTAAGAATAGAACACAATATTAGTGTTTTAGAAATGGCCATGAATAACCTATGACAAGACCATAAGTGTAAAATTTTATTCTTGATTATGTGGTTTTCCTATTATGATCAGTGTTTCTCCCACTATGCTTTCTGGTTTTAGTTAATGGATGTAACCCGAAGGAACCGTATTAATGCTGAATGCGACAGGCAATGCAATGATTGTCACCCTGAGCAACAAAACGTTATGGTAGATGGAATGAAAAATCATGTAGCGATGCTCACACAACATTCTCAAGCTTTGAACTATACAGGACATCCAAACGAGCAAAGGAAGGAGAAACAATCTGTTGAATCCTTCATGAGGCAGCGTCCACCTTCATTAAACGGGTCTTCTGATCCATTAGTGGCTGAACAATGGATTAGTACCACTGGAAAGATATTTTCACTTCTACAATGTTCTGAACATGATAGATTCATCTTAGTAGTGTATTGTTTGGAAGGTGATGCTGATTAGTGGTGGAATCTTATCCAGAATATGAGGCAAAGAGATGAAATTGAGTTCATGGAATGGGACAAGTTCAAGAACTTATTTTTCAATAATTACATACCTCATATTCTTAGAACAAAGATGGAGAAGGAGTTTCTTGAACTGAAGCAAAAGGATGATGAATCTGTTGGTACCTATGAAGAAAATTCTACAAGACTTGCAAGGTATGCTTCCAGAATTATTATCCAACCTGAGAGTAAAATTGATCGATTCTTTAGTGGCTTAAAACCAAGTCTTCGAAGGGCGTTATCCATAAGGGACTTCAATAGCTACGAGGAAATTGTTCGATGTTCTCTCAAGGATGATATTGAGATTGGAGTAACCTGTCAGTCATATGGGATTGATAAGAAGAGGAAAATGGAATTAAAAGGAAAATATAAAGACCACACTAAAAACAAGATGATTTTTAATTTATGCTAAAATTGTGGAAAGAAACATGGATGGAATTGTATTAATGGGACAATAAAATTTTTTAAGTGTGGAAAAGAAGGTCATCGGGTAGTTGAATATCGAAAAAATCGGAAAATGTTTTCTAATGATGCGAACAAAGAAAGGGAAACACAGAATGCACCTCTTACACTTCAATGTTTCAAGTGCAAGGAGATGGGTCATTATTCCAATCCGTGCCCAAATAGCAGGTTTGTTGATGAAGATCGACGTCAACAAACTCATAAGGCCAAAGAAAAAGGAATGTCACATGCAATTACTATCGGTGATGTGGCGTACGATAACGAAGTGGTGAAAGGTACACTTACCATCAACTCTAAAATAGAAATTTTTTTATTTGATTCTAGATCCACCCACTCTTTTATTTATGAAGAATTTTCTACGGGTATCGCCGTATTACCTCAACAATTAGATTTTGTGTTAGTTGTGACAACTCCTAATGTCACAACGGTCATATCAAAAAGTTATAATTCTTCTCTAATTGAAGTTTGTGGGAAGGTGCTTCGCAAAAATCTTGTGATCCTTCCTATAGTGGAATTTGATGTTATTCATGGCATGGATTGGAATTCTTTATACGGAGCTCATATCAATTTCCAATAAAGGGAAATCACATTTAATATTCCCAATAAATCTACTGTCAACTATCGATGCAAGGATGAATATAACCTTCAAGTGGAAATTTCTTCCATATTATGGTTCTTGATTCCAAAAAATGAAGTTTATTTGTCTCAAATGGTTAGAGAGAAACTCACGATTAAGAATACACCCATTGTACGAGAGTTTCATGATGTCTTTCCAGAGTAATTTCCAGGTATTCCACCAAATGGTGAAGTTGAGTTCTCCAAATAACTCATACCGGGTGCTATTCCCATTTCATAGACACCTTATAGAATGGCCCCAATTGAGTTGCAGGAATTAAAGAAGAAACTCCAAGGGAATTTTGGTAAAGGATTCATATTCCCTTGTGAGTCAAAATAGAGAGAACTTATTCTATTTGTTAAGAATAAAGATGGATCAATGAGACTCTGCATTGATTATCGAGAACGTAACAAGATCACTATCATGAACAAATATCATCTCCCATGCATTGATGACTTATTTGACCATCTACGTAGAGATCAATACTTTTCCAAGATTGATCATCGTTCAGGGTATCATCAATTAAGGGTCAAAAAAGAGGATATACCAAAGACGGCTTTCTATACAAGGTATGTACACTATTAATTTATAGTGATGCCATTTGGTCTTACTAATTCCCCTATTATCTTCATGGTTCTAATGAATAGAGTCTTTAGATACTATCTTGGTCAGTTGGTGGTTATCTTTATAGACGATATTATTGTATATTCAAAGATAAAGTAATAACATGAAGAACACTTGAGAATTTTATTAAAGACCCTGAGAAAGTGGATGCTTTATGAAAAATTTACCAACTGTGAATTTTGGCTTCAAAAAGTTGCATTTTTGGGTCACATAATCTCAAAATTGGGGATATCTGTGGATCCAGCAAAAACAGAGGTTATTGAAAGATGGTCCGGACCAAAAACAATAACTAAGATCCGAATATTTCTTTGTTTGGCTGGATATTATCGATGGTTTGTGAATGATTTTTCATTATTATCTAATCCACTCACCAGGTTAACTCGAAAAGGAGTTAAGTTCATGGGGATGGAGGAGTGTGAAGAGAATTTCAAGGAGTTGAAAAAAAGGTTATCCAGTGCACCTGTGCTAATACTTCCTTTTATTGGAGAAAGGTTTGTGATATACAGTGATGCATCCAAGAAGGGATTGGGGTGTGTTCTCATGAAAAACGATATGGTGATATATTATGCCTCATGACAGCTGAAAATCCATGAGAAAAATTACCCAACTCATGATTTGTAGTTAGCTGCGGTAATCTTTTCATTGCAGATTTGGAGGCATTATCTTTATGGTTGAAGGTGTGATATTTATACAGATCATAAAAGTTTAAAGTATATTTTCACACAAAGGGATCTGAATATGCACCAAAGAAGATGGTTGGAGATGATTAAGGATTACGACTGCTCAATTCATTATCACCCTGGGAAACCAAACAAGGTGGTAGACATATTAAATTGACAAGACCATGCTATCTTATCCATGATGAGGATCACAAAAGATCCAATGTTTATGGATTCACAAAGGATGGATCTTGGAATTATAATGGATGGGGAAAATTATATCTTTCTCAAATGAATGTTCAACCATATATTCATGTTATGATTAAAGATGCACAAAAAGAAGATGTAGAGTTACAAAAGAAGGTGAGAAATGTTCCTGAATTCATCTTTGATTGTGAAGGGATAATAAGGCTCAGGAATCAGGTTTGTGTTCCTCACATCTCAGAATTAAAGAAGGAGCTTCTGGATGCGGCTCATAGTTCTTCATTCTCTATTCATCCTGGAAGCACGAAGATTTATAGGGACCTGAAAGACTACTTATAGTGTGATGGAATGAACATATATGTTGCAGAATATGTCTCTCGATGTATGGTTTTTCAGAAAGTTAAAGCTGAGAGACATAAGTCTAACGGGATGTTACAACCATTACCCATACCTGAATGGAAATGGTAAAACATCACTATCGACTTTGTCATTGGACTTACTAAAACATCCAAAGGCAATAATGTTACCTGGTTCATAGTTGATCGTCTTACAAAGTTGGGACACTTAATTTCTATTAGATATTATTTCTCTCTGGATCATCTTTCCATGATATATGTAAAGGAAGTGGTAAGATTGCATGGAGTACCACTTTCCATTATATCTAATCGGGATCTGAGATTTACCTCGAAGTTCTGGTGAAGTCTTTAGAATACTGTAGATACAGAGTTGAGTTTCAACACTGCTTATCATCCTTAGACAGACAGTAAGTCTGAGAAAAAAATTCAAACCCTAGAAGACATGTTGAGAGCTTGCTCTATGGATTTCAAAGGTTGTTGGGATCAACACCTACATTTTGTGGAATTTTCTTATAATAATATATTTCACTCTAGCATTTAGATGGCTCCTTATGAAGGTCTCTATGGAAAGAAATGCTGAACGCCAACTTGATGGGATGAAGTTGGGGAAAAAAGCTTTTAGGACCTGATCTTGTTGATGAGATGGCAGAAAAGGTCAGATCTATTCAACAACAAATAAGAGCAGCTCAGAGTCGACAGAAAATTTATGCTGACTACCGAAGAAATGACCTTGAGTTTGAAGTGGGTGATAAAGTGTTCTTACGAATATCTCCTTGGAAGAGTGTAATGAGTTTTAGAAAGAAGGGAAAGTTGAGGCCTATGTATATTAGTCCTTTCAAAATACTAGATCGTATTGGGATGGTAGCTTACTGATTGGTGCTTCCACTAAATCTCTCTCAAGTTCACGGTGTGTTCCATGTATCTCTCTTGAGAAAGTACATACCTGATCCTTCATATGTAATAAGTTTAGAAGTTATACCACTGGAGCAAGATATTTCTTATGAAGAGAAGCCGATAGAGATTCTGGATCGTAGCGAAAAAGTTCTATGGAATAATACCACTCACATGGTGAATGTTTTATGGAGGAACCAATAATTAGAAGAAGCTACAGGAGAGCTTGAGGATATGATGAGGGAGATGTATCCTCATTTGTTTCTTATGAAGTGACGAATTTTGAGGGCGAAATTCATTTTAAGAGGGATAGAATGTAACACCTTGATATTTTATGAGAAGTATTTTTTCTGTGTCTTATGTTATAGGAAACATCAAAGAAATCTTTCACGACATACAACACTAGCTTGGCTTGCGTTACATGCACTTGAGACCTTCCTCGATAGCGTGTGTAGTACGCAATACCAAGTTTCACTAAACAATGATATATTATTATAATATTATAAACTAGCCGTTATGAATAGTATTAACTGAGTTTTTAATTTTATAACATTATTATTCATCTTAAATATTTTCTAGAACATGGTATGAGAACAAAATATGTTTTTCGGTAAAATAAGTATTTTTCAACAAATGCAGTTTTGCCGCCTTTTGATGGAGCACCCACTTTAAATCTAGTTTTTGAAATTTTTATAAGTTAAATTTGACAAAATAAAATTATTCTTTGGAATCAGGATATAAAAATTTACTTTGGATAATTTTTTCATATTATTCTGATAACTTTCATATTTTAATGAATAGTAAAAACATGCTATATTATAATAAAAAACAACTTTTTTCATCGCAAGAATTGATATGGTTAAATTATAATTTTTAATGGTTTTAAATTATAAATAGAATATATTTTTACCATTTAATATAATTTATGTCATTAGAATTCATTTTACATTGAATTCATAGGTAATAACATTTCAATCTTTGGCAATGTTTTAACTTTTAAAAACTCTTTTGTTAACAAAGGGATTAATATTAAATTAATTATTGAAAATTATGTGTTTTGAATTTTGAGAAATGGATTCCATATTTGGATTTATTGGGTCTAAATTATGTTAATAGGTTACTTTTATTTTTTTGAGATTATGAATGGTAACTACTATAATTTTTATTTAGTGGAGTTAAAGCTAAACCCGGTAATTAAGAGAAAATATAAGATTATAAAATTACCCTAACACTTTCAAAAATCCTATTGGATGAATAAAAGTAGACCCATATTACCTAAGGGTTAGACTAGATTCATTTAATGTACTTTTGACCATTAAATAAAATAATTATTATTAAATCCAAAGAATGTGACAACATGTCGCTCTCTTAAATCTTATTAGTATAATAATTTTATTTTAGTGATATACTTCATGAAACATCATACATGAATAGTATATAGAAATATAATAAAATTATCTACATCATATTAATTTATTTATAATTTTTAGGGATAAAATAATTATCATTAATTATGACACAATAGTGATGTTGAAATTATTTTATTGATTGAAATATCAAATAAATGATTTTAAAAGGATTAAAATATTTATTATATGAACTATTTAATGTGGTCCACTAATTTTATAGATAAAAATGACATGTTATCAATCCATTTAATATTTATTTCGAACATATATTCTGTATATATTTTATTTAAACACAAATAAATGAATAGTGTCAAAATTGACAGTATTGTTAATTTATAGAAATTACATATTATAAAATTGTTTAGAAATCACAAAAATATTTAAAATTTATAAATTAAAATTTATATGCTCTAAAATTTAATAAAGTATACAATTATGGATAATTCAAAACATATAATTAATTATTTATAATGATTTAAAAATTAGAATATTATTACCAGAAATAAAATTAAATAGATTATATAAGGATAAATCATGTTGATAATGTTTAAAATAAATTCCAACCTTGTCTAAATTTTATTTTATGATGATATAACAACCTTATCTCATCTAATAATTGGGTTTGAGAAATTTTATTAGGTATTTATGTTGTTTTGGAATTTATTATAAATTAATATTTATTATAATTCTAAAGGTACCCTTCTCCTCCCTTTTAAAAGGGCACCTCCTCCCTCTCCTCCTCGCACCAGTTTGAGCCTTCAATATCGGAAAAACCCTACCAATTTCTCTTCTACACTTCCCTAGAAATATCCTAGAGGTCCTGGTTTTTCACAAAGTCCAATATTAGTGCCCTAAGAGGAGGTTTCAAAGAGGCGTGTCGAAGAAGAGGTAATATCTGTTACAAATTATTTCAAATTTATTTCTTCTTCTACTTATTCTTATTTAGTTGTTTCATTATGAAGTAATAACATCAGTATCACTAATATACTGATATGTTATTATAAATATGAAACAACCATATTTCACCTTCTATCCATCCTATGGAAATTGAAATCACCGCGCATGCGTACGTACAAAATACCGTCTCCACGCTGTGGTGTAATCTCTTTTCCATAACCATTTTACTTGGATGGGTCTAACGGTGTAAATAATAACTATATATGATTATTTTAAAATTATATTTATTCTGAAATATTATACATACACTTCAATACAATTCCATGATCATGGGAATGATATCATCGCTCGTGCGTACGTACGGCCTACCGTCCCCACGATGTGATGCGACTCGTTCTACATAATCATCATTGAATATTGATTATATAAAGGAATTGAATGAGTAAATATGATATATATTACACGAATACCATTATGGAAATGAGGTATCTTTAACTTAAAAAGAAGAAGAATAATTTATTCAACAAAACACACATAATAACAAAAAGAAATAAACAACCGAATAACAAATAGCAATGAAATATTACTAATAAGAAGATAAGAATATGACCATATATGATATCATAACAATGAGTATGATTCTATAATAAGTCAATTACCTTATTTAAATAATTATACAGGAGGTTCAGACATGTACAAAGCATATCGTACCTATGGTAAGGGGAAATATCGCAATCTCATTTTCATCCAAGATTGTTTATACTTCAGAATTTACTGGGGAATATTTATCATCCACATCCATGTTTCTTATATATGTGATATTATTTACGTCCTCCTACAATTTTTTAAATCCAATTTTACCCATTTTTTGAGTTTTTAGTAAAAGATATGAAATGAATCTTTTGTCATTTTTAGTATGAGGTACTTTTTGACTTTTCCGGCCAAAGTACGAGAAGAATGTTTTTTTAACTTATACGACATTAATGGATTTTTATGATCTCATAGAAAATTATTTCCATTAATCTCCCTTTAAATTTTTTCAAGTTTATTTTTAATCAACTTCTTTCAGTTTAAAATTTTATAACATGTTAAAAAATGAAAAATGTTTTTAAAGTAGAAAGGATATTTTTCTCAAGAATGGAGTTTAAGTTTTTTATCAATTATTATTTTCCATGTAAGATAATATAGGGTTCTGTTTCTATCCCTATTTTTACATTGATTTGATTATGTTAGGATGAAATTAATTTTGTGATGTCCTTTTATATTATATGGATTATGTTTTGATGGCATGATGTTTAAGAATCCCATTTTTATTACTTGGGTTATGCTATGATGTATGATTTATGATTTTGTGGCACACATAAAAATGGTTTCATTATGATATGGGTGGGACCAATATCTCCCCCCAATGCATTCGGTAATGATTTATATCTCATGAGATAGACATTTCTGGAATGAAAAGTAAATCTGGTTTAGTGATACAGGACTTGAATGAGGAGTGAACTCGGTTCAGTAATGGACTTTGTCCGCTATGATAGTCTTGGAATTGAGTCTTGACTAAAATGAAATGATTTTCTATGATTATATGTGTATTCCACAAAGTATCATGTTTTATGTTATGATTATTGGGATTATATTTCACCACTATGATTTATCCCATGTTATGATATTATGATCTCTTGTGTAGGTTAGGATTTTCAAAATGTTATGTTCTTATGAATATGATATGATTGATATTTCTTTTGTTTACCCTTACTGAGCATTTGACCTCACCCTTTTGTGTGTTTTATTTTCCCAAGGTCAGGAAGAACGATATTGAGTAGGATATTCCAAAAAAGGGACTCTAGATATGATGAAATAAATGGGAGACAACGTAGATTATTTTTGAACCAGTTTTTTATGTTTCTTAGTTTCTAAATACAATATACCTATACAGTTCTTTCATGGTTTTGTTATATGTTTTAATAAGTTTGCTTCAATTTTGAAGTAATAACAATGTATGTAATGTATGGGTCGTTATATTCCCTTTCTCTGTGGTATAAGACATATCAAAATCAAAATTATTAAGATACTCTACCTAGTATATCTTTCTCATATTTAGATCCCTATTATAAAAAATATATTTAAGGATCATATTATCAGAATATATTGTAAAATTATCTCTAATGTGATAGTTATGCCAGGTTTTTAGGGCATGTATAACCACGCACAACTCAAGGTCATGGGTAGGGTAGTTCTCCTCATTATGGAATAACTATAATTATCCATAGGACACCACCTACTTCCCTTGTAACAATACACATCCCAACCACATATTAGAAGAATCATAGAAAACATCATAACTTGATCCTGATTTTGGAAGAAACAAAAATGGTGCTGAAGCTTACCACACATTCAACTCCACAAATGATCTCTAACACTTTTCAATCCATTATAACATTACACCCTTATGCATTAAAGACTTCATTGAAGATTCAATATTATAAAATTCCAAAACAAAACTTATACAGTAACCATTTATACCCAAGAATATCTAGATCTGAAACACATTTATGGGATGTTCCCGGGACATAACTACCGATACCTTTTAACGATATACTAATATATCCCTCTAATATAACACATGCCCAATAAACCTTATCTCCCATCTCAAAAAATTACATTTGGAAATCTTAACATACAAAAAATGACCTTTAAAATTTTTAATAATGATATCCATACGGTCTATTTGATCTACCTTTGACTTGGAGTACACCGCAATATTATCCATGAACACAAACACAAAATATTGCACGAACTGATGAAAAATATGGTTCATCAAAGCTATACAAATTGTGGGATATATATTCATGTTGAATGGAATAACCAGAAACTAAAATTTCGTATACTTTCTCCCTACTGTTGTCTTATGTGTATTATCTTCTTTGAATCTCAACAAGTGGTACCCTAACTGCAGGTTAATCATAAAACCCCAATGGGACCCTCTAATCTGATCAATGATAACATCAATCCATATAAAAGTATATTTTCCATAATTGTCACCTGATTCAATATTCGATAACCAATAAAAATTATGTGGCACTCATCATATTTATTAGCAAAGAGGACTGGAAAAGCCCATAGTTCCCTGTTATGGTGAATAAATCTATTAGCCTCAATATCCTCATGTTTGACTATAACTCCCACCAGATCACCAGGGTTTATATGGTAAGGTAGAATTGAAATGGACATCATATTAGGGAGAATATATATATTAAATGTGACCTATCTCTAGGGTGGTAATCCAATAAATCATTCAAAAAGACCAAAGGTTACACACACACACACACCATTGTAGGAAGTTTACGAACCAAAAAACGATTAATTTCATTGAGAAATATCTCTAAAAACTAACATGATATTACCCCATAATGAGGAACATCATGCCTCTCCCTTCCCAATCTAGAGTCTCACTCACAAAAGAAATGCATGAGTTACCCCATTAGTA
The DNA here is from genome assembly GCA_963277665.1 of Viscum album. NCBI lineage: Eukaryota > Viridiplantae > Streptophyta > Magnoliopsida > Santalales > Viscaceae > Viscum > Viscum album. The sequence continues at coordinate 1,538,520,759 of OY728161.1, read as the reverse complement.
GATAGTAACTATAGCCATCGGTGATAACAATCTATCTGACCCTGAACACTAATCCTCAAATCCATGTAGATAATAAATTCTAAGATGTCAAGATCTATAACCATTAAGTCTCATTCAACCTCAAAGTTGGATATCATCAATTGACACTTGGGAGATTCGAAATCATATTTTGACCTCTATCCCAAAGGCGTTGAATCATCCAACAAGAATAGAATAAGATTTGAGTGAAAACGCAACATGTCAACTATCATAGATGATTTTAAATAATGAGTATAACTAGTATAAAAAATTATAGAACCATAGAATATAACTCAAACATCATTCCTATAATATTATTTTCCCCTAGTACAGATTCTCATTGTGTATACTCTGCTAATAGAGTCCTCTAGTAATTTCCACATGTACACCTCCCTTGAACTAAGGATTAGACCTTCCACCTGTGGAAGCATCATCATGAACATGTGAACTCCTTGTGAGAAGGGATCCTAGCCTACTACCCTGAGATACCATTTCATGAAAATTTTGTAGATGGATAGATTATCCATAAAGATAACAAGTCTTGGGAACCTATTTATTGTTGATATTGGTATAACCCTTCCTTCTGCACTGGTAGCATAAAACCAGTTGTTTACCTATCGAATCCAATACAACTAATCGTAAATAAAACTAAACGCTCCTGTGATTTCATTTCTGCCTAGAAGATACACCCAATCTAACAACCAAACCAAATGAAGCACCACCCAAACCTGTTTAAATAAATATGTCTGGATCATCTAAATTTGCCTTATCGAATACCTCTAAAAATGTCAAATGGAACATGAGAATCGACATCAAGAAAATATAATGCCTTATTTCTAACTAAAACCGTTGATCCTTAAGGTACTCATTTGTCACTATATCGGGATTTAGATGCACCAACTCAGAAAAAAAGTTAGAATACTCTAGAATGGTATGCTCATGTGACACTAAGGTAAAAACTCTCAGGCCTTCACCACATGTAATGTCTCAAGTTAAAACTACAGGTTAAATAATTTAATGATGGAATAAAAGTTAAGATCCTTGTGAAACATATGTATTACATATAAAGTATCAAAATCTCTTTCCTAGTCCATTAAGCATATATGTGGAAAAATCACACCTTATAGTCTTCACAAGTCTTAAACAAGTTGAAGATCCTATTTATCCAGTCAATCCACAGTTCAGATTCTTGAGGACCTTTGTCACCATATAAGATGGGTAGATACTTCTTAGTAAATTTAGATCATTGATCCACTATGAATTCTGGGTTTCTAGAACCCACTTGACCTAGAGTTTGGATAGTATAGATAAAAACTTCTACTAATGAAGGGTCAAATGGAGGTTTTACCTACAGAACCTCTCTCACAGATTCATACCTCTAATTTGGAATATATCTTCTTAGGGGCAATGTCTTGAAAAATAAAAAAACTAATCATTTAGGAGAAAATTCCAACATCATAAGAGAAACATTATGTATTGATAAACAAGATTTAAAAAATCAAGAATTTAAAGGAACCATAAAATGACATACATAAATAGGAATAGTATAATTAAAATAAGATTCCCATGTAGTTTATTCAAATGACCTTACAAACCTTCTCTCGTACTTTGTAAAATTCCATGACCATCAATGGTAATTATGATTCAGTCATAGAAGTGAGCTAGAAAGACACATTTTTACACTTAATATATAACTTAAAATAGTACATGATATAGTCTATAAATGATAAAAAACCAATCATAGGAAGTGTTAACAAAACTAAGGTTGAGAATACCTTTTATACCAAATTGTAAATATTGATCCCAGTCAAATTAACAAGCCCCAAAATGAAGCATTTCATGTTATATCGGTAAAAAGGGATAAAAGAAACTAGTCTTGAATATAAGAAAAAAATACATACATTTGGGTTATAGAGTGGAAGAAATAAGATACATAAATATATAAAATCCAAGAAAAATCTACATAAACAAGAAAGAATGTCAAATACCCATGTGACCAATAGTCACCTTCAGACCAACCTGAACAGAAGCAATTGTAATTAGAGAATCCATCATGATACAAGATACTCTTCCCTTAATCCGAATCCATCAATACAACATATACAACTTCCAAAATTGACAATTACAGTGTGATCCAAATCCCATTAATATACCACCCAAATTATAAAAAAGGGATATTATCACAGATCAAACTATTATAGATTTTAAAACAAAATAATTTTCCAAAAAATTTTCAAAAAATAAATTTAGTTGTAAATCAATTTACCTTTGGTTTTCATAAAATAATTTCATGTTATCAATCCAAAAACATGAAACATAGAAGAGATAAAATAATAAAAACTATCCAGACATCAAGAAGAAAATATGTAAAAACATTTCCCTGAAACAACATATCATAACAAGCTATGTGATATAGCCTCATATAAAAACAAAATTGTGAGACACTATCCATGAAAAATAAAACAATACAATAAATAACCATAAATTAAAAAGAACATAATATTTAGGATCTATCTTATGTTACACTTCATACTAGACACTAAAATTCCAAAATAAGATAAATAGGGGATCCAACTGATATCAACTCCAGCCAGTCTATATTAAAAAGGTTACCTCCTAGTGTTGTCATACACACAATAATGATATATGTGTTTCTTTCTCGATACAGTAATGGTTACCAATTTTCAATTATCAAAATTCATTAAAAACCATTATCAAAATTTCATAAAACATTTTAAAATATGACTTGATCTACTTCAGAGTTTGAAACCCTGTTTCAAAAAACGATTTTTCATAGAAAAACACCCTTTTAATAATATTTATCTTCCCATGAAATCCTTTAAAACCACGTATCACTTATAATCAATGAATCAATCAAAGGAAATTTTCAATAATGACTTGAAATTCAAAAAATTAACCCATTTTATAGAAGCACATACGTCAACATTGTAGAAACTAATTTGGCTTCTACAACTATGACCTAAAACCCAGAGAATGTCCTTCAAATGATAAGAAATGCCATGAAACTGAAAAGGAACATTAGAAAGCATTGTCTAGTCACAAATACAAGAAGAACCATATCAAAAACTATAATTGTATCAAAATATAGAGAATAAGTATAAGGATAGTTTACCTGTAGAGAGGAAACTCTACCTCTATGGGGATACATTGTTGAACGAAGTGACCCATGAGGAAGAGAATCACCCAAAATCATCTCGGAAGAGCCTCTAGGTTGAGAGAAAGTATTAATTCAGTAAATAAAATATGAAAACACTCATGAATCCCCCTAAAATCACAATTCATGTCTATTACAAGGTGTGTAATATCCTTATACATCATGTAATTCAAAAAGAACATATACACCAACAACCCCATCACCTTTTTATTAAAAATTTGTTATTTTCCATTACATGATGTGTAAACATATAATGTTGCACACACAGTTATCAATTTCTACCTAGCAGCCATTACACATCATTTACTCCCATTACATGGCATGTAATCACTGTACTTACAAAAAAAACATGTTTATACTGATAAAATCTATAAAATCTCTAACACCACCATTACAGGTATTCTACCAATTTATTTTACATCATTACTCATCCATAGAAAAGGAAACCAAAATCAATGGCTAAATCATACCTGAAATAAATGTAATGAGGCATTATATGGTATCCTTCATGCACATAGTATCATGAAAAATATTATGTCTTACTTCATGAATAAAAACACGTATCATGTTTATTTTTACCTCATGAAATAAAAATATTTGGAAATCCTCATTTTGATCATTATCTCAATCTCAATTTCATTTTTTATAACTATTTGAATGTGAAATACACCAAAAAAGGCTCATAGTAGGAAACCTTATAAAGATATTATGATGACGTAAGAATCTTCTACATGACCATCACATGAAACTCTCACATGTTAATATATCATTATCTTTCATCAATTTCTTGAACTCAAGACACTATTTTTTTATCCCCCAATATCAATATGTATCTATATAACAACCATGCAACTTATTACATAATTCAACATGATTTATTACATAAAATTTCACATAAAGAAAATATGAGGATCGAGAGGTCTAGTGTCTTGGAAAAGTAGGAATGATACATAAAAAATAGAACATAAAACACAACATTATTATTTAAAACCTCATTTACAAGACCGTAACATTCTCTCATACGTAGCATTGCATGGGATAACCTAAGGAAATAAATGTTAAAAGGGTGAGCTATAAATACTATTAAGAGAGTAAACAAGGAATAACATGAGGAATACAACACATTTTAGAAAATTGGCATATCAATGGATCATAAGAGAAACATGAACATAATGTCCTGATATAGCATGATTATCATAACATGGAAAGGTGGTATCGACATTTTACATGATATTAACATGAGCCAAGGTGCATTGAATATGGAGAATGTGTAAAACCCTCATTGCACTTGAATTATCATGATTAAATCATTATTTTACTAGAAATATCATGATTCTAATCTTTACCCAATGCATTGGAGTTCTATAAAGGCGCGCCCTTCACAGTCTTTTTACTTCAGGCATAAGTGTGCCACATGGAACATAAAACATGGATTCAATAAACATCATCATTTATTAAATGGTTAAGTAATTTGGAATTAACAAATGAAACTCTATAATCAATTATTTAACATACATAAATTTGAATACCCATGATAGATAATTGGGCATCGTATTCACTATACAATGACTTTGGCTTGGAAAATCACGGTGTAATTTCTGCAGCATAATGATGTGAAATAAGAATTCATAAATAATGGTTTATGAAAGAAAAATAAGTGTCTCATAATATGTACATGAAATGTAATGTATGTGGTCATATAGATACTTGTTCAAACATATGTAATGGAATTTAGATACATAATACAAAACAATTTCTTGGATGTAAAAGAGGAGAGAGAAATTTCTTACAGAATTTTGGTGTGGTAACAGGTCTACATGGGAGGAATTAATAAAATAGAAAGGGGTATCTCATCATTCATAAATAATTAATGATGTATGGGGGGAGGTGTTAAATCATCCCCCATAATTTTTAATTGAAATTAATAGGGTATAACAATATAATGAAATTTGAAAATAAATGGGAATGGAGGAAATCCCTTACTTGGAAGTGTGATCCTAAAGGCATGGGAGATGCTTAAGATATTCTTATTAAGAGAATGGGGTACCTTTGGAGGATTCTAAAGAGAGGATGGAAGATTTATGTATAGATTAAAAGGCATTTATTGTAGTGGAAGTGGGATCATGGGTGTGTTTATATTGGAAAAGATAGGTAATTATTTTTTATTTAGGTTTTGCACACCACTGAACAAAATAAGAAAAAACACAAACCAACACATGGTTTTTCCCCAGGAATTTGAAAAAGGGTGGTGAAAAGCATTAGTTTATAATGGAAATGTCCGAAATTCATAAAATATTAGGCTTTATTATGTGGAGTTGAATCACACTCTCAAGGAAATCAATTTAAAAGTTAAAATGTTTTATAAGTCTTGGAGCATCCACTAATGTTTTGTAAAATAAATTAAAAAAATAAATCAAATTATTTTAAATGTAAATCATATATTAGACAAAAATATCATTTATAGTATTTTATTACATTACTATTAGGTCATTATTGTTCCAAAAAAAGTCATTATATAATTAAAGAGTGTTTAATTTTTACTAAAAAATATGACTATCTCAGAAAATTATGAAAAATTCACTGTTGGATAATTTCAATGTCATAATTCAAAAAATAAAATAAATTTTATCTAAATAATTTTCTGAGTGTTTGATTTTTTAATTTTAAAATAAAAACTATCATTTATCGATAATTCAATTGTTTTGATAAAAACTACTTTAAAACCTTAACAAAAATCACAATGGTATTAATAAAAATTATAATATCATTTATATTTAATAAAAAATAATTTCATAATAAAATTTTATAAAAATATTATTTAATTAAAAAATCAATTAATTTGAAAAAATATATTTCTTAATTGATTATTAACTAAATGTACTATTTATACTCTAAAAACTATTAACAATATAACAGTAATGAAATGAATTGTTTTTATGTATTCTATAAAAACATAATTCACATAATCATAGTGCTAGGGTTTTGTTACATAACCCCGCATAACACCCACATGTGACATAAGGTTATGGCATGCAATGGTGACATACTCTTGGGGTGGATTAGATAACATTACTCGTGTGGTAATCTCTATCAACTTCCACTTCTCTTATAGGTGGTTACATTAGAGATTAACATGTTGAATATGAACATAGTCTTGGTGAAGAGATAATACCAGTGACACCACCTCATTTCCGAGATCTGACAAATGGGATTCGTATGGTACAATTCTACTTGATGAGGCTATCACTTCCTTTGTCTATGTAAATTGGATTTGTTAATGCCCTATATTTCTCCAAATCATGTGATCACTGTTCAACAACTTTATTTGCAATGATAACTATTATTAATGGTATTTTGAAATCCAAAAACATAAATCCAAGGATGTAAAAATTTTATATAACCATTTTACATAATTGGATATTTATTTAGTTGAAGAAGAATTTCTATGGATTAATGTCTGGGTCCTTATAATATATCATTGTTATTTTCTTTTAAAACCAAAAAATTTAAAGGTATTTTTATAAAAATACCCCCACTGCATTCCACCAACTCAAATTACATGTACACACTAACATACATCACTTTATATGTACTTGCATAATTTGTACGAATTCCAGTACATGATGCTAAAAATATTAACATCAGAAATTATAAAATGAAACTTGATATCACATTCCATATATCCTATAATCATTAAAACATCCACACATGTGGTTCTATTAACTCAAAAGCATTCATTACATATCATTAAGATTACTTTTTTATATGCACTTCTTATGGTTTCTCTACACATAGAATTTCCATTTTCATTGATATATTATTGATCCATCATGGAATTCATCATGGATTGATCAAGAGAATATAACATGTTGTAAGAACATAACATCCCATTTACTTTTTCATAACATGCATACATAGCTCAAAATATTAGATGTTTTTCTCCCCATTTGGGATTCTTCTCAAACATATAGATGCAATAGTTATAACATTTCCTTTCTTCTTTAGACATTGAAGTTCCTAGGAATGTGAGGACTACTAAGAGGGTGTTTTGAATGAGTGGTAATGTTTTATAATTTCTAAGAATTTTATTAACCACTTCAATGTTTCTAATTTTTTATTCTTATCATATTTATATACCAACATCAATTCATATGTGATGATAAAGAATATTAAGTAAGGCACACTACATTTTACATTGTTCTCTCCCAATGTGGGTACCTAGACCATTTTGTGTCGACTCTCATAGATTCATAAATATCCACTATATAACAAAAGTAAATTAAAATGATCCAACTCCCACTTCTTTAATCTCTCAATAAAAATTATTGGTTCCCCAATGTTGTATATATTTTTTGTACTTCTGAGAAAACATAAAATTAGAATCATTTTAGAGACCTCAAATTGATTTTTTTTGGAAATATTCACTTTAAACAAAATTTATCAGAATGTATACTTACGATTTATCAATTATTTCTCCTTTACAAAGGTATATATATCATATCATTCCAAAAAAAATTAATGACTTCTTCTTCTCTGACCCTTCTAAATTTTAGGAATAAATTTAGGCAGCCTCCACTTTTGTATTTTATCACTCAATATTCTCAAAAACACTACAACATGTCTCATAAGAAATAAACTATTTATATACTAATCCTAATCCTATATAAATAAGATATAATTAATTTTAACTCCTCTCAATTCAGAATCTATTCACATAAAAAAAAGGATATATATTGGATTTTTACTCCTCACAATTCAGATGTTCATATATCAATTTGAGAAACATCAAATCTTCCTCAAACATCAGAGCACACATAAATCTCTATAAATTATAGAGGTATCAAATTCTTCAAAAAATCCTCAAAACATAGATAGAATCACAAAAATATTTTTTTAATGTTAAATATTAACTGTATAGTTTAACATTGACACAATAATTAAATTAAAACACGTAATGTTCTTCTAGTATACCTCTTGAAAATTTAATCTAATGAAATCAATATACTCCTTATGAATTTTCATTCTCTTCAATTAAATATTTTTATCCTTCCCAACCATAGTTTCTGGAATTTTTATCCAAAATTTCCACTTAAAAAATCATTTGGAAATTTTCTTATGAAAATATCTTATGAAAATGTTGTTCTGAAAATATAAAGAGTCTTCTTCTACTAAAGATTATAACATATTATTTAAAAAATTTTGTTTTTTTTAGATATGAAAATGTTTCCTTATTTGGTAACCCTCAATGGTTTCTCTGTCAATTTGAAATTATAAACCCTTCATAAAAAAAATACCTTTTTAGTGACCTTCATAGATTTCTCACTCCAATGAACATTGTAAAAACTTTTGTACAAAATCAATTTCTGGTGTTCTTTATATGTTTATCCATATGTATTTTTCTAGCCAAGGTATTTATGAATCATGGTTCATTCTATAACACCATAATATTTTATGATATATTTTTTTCAAATTAGTTTTATTTCATTGATAGCTTGAGTTACAGACAACACTGAGTTTAAACAAACAAACATGTAAAATTAAAATATTAGTATTTAACGTGACATTTATCTCCTTGACATTGGATTGATGGGTATGAAAAGTACTACCTAAATTTTGGAAAAAAAATTATTTAATACATGTATAATATGAATTCCTTGGATTCTAATTTATTCTAAAAAAATAAATTAATTTGAATGTAAATGTAGTATTTTTATAAAATGTTGTTTTTATATACAAAAAATGGGTTTTATCTTAAAAAATTAACTAATTAACTATTTTAAAATATTTTCATTTAATAATTATATTATAAATTTATTCAAATTATTTTACAATATTCTAATATTTTTTCTAGTTATTGAATAAAAAGATAAATCTATTTTAATGCCTAAAACTGTATATTTTTTTAAAAAAAAAATCCATAATCTGTTGTGTTCATATTTATAAATTAGTTTATACCACTTATTGGTATTGAATTTTATAAAATTTATTCCGTATTTTGAATCAGGAGTTCCAAATTTTGAAAAATATTTACCTTTTATTTTTACCCAATATGAATGGAAACCTTAGTAAAATTTGTCACTCTAGTAAATAGAAAATCATGTTAACTATGGTTAAAACTAATAGTTGTGGCCATAATTATTCATCCTAATTCTTATTGGATAAATTTATTTATACCCTTATCACATTAGGAATGAAATTTAATTTTTTTAGGAGACAAATTTCCATGAAAATTACCTATATAATATTTAAATTAAATAATGTTAAAAAATGTCACTCTATTAGTTTTAAATATATATTATGTGTACACATTGGGAAAAAGTTATTATTATGTATATGATTCCATTTTGTTATTAATGAAATTATTTTCATCATCGAATGTTGTTTATAATTTTTATTAATTATATAATGACCTTAAATGATTATGAAACATTGATTAATTATTTCTCAAATTAATAAAAAATATAATATATGATTTTAAAAATGATAATAGTAACATAATTCTAGTGAGTTAATGTATTAAATTTATTTAGTAGAAGAATGTGAAATATTATTACTATTTTAAGTGATTATATTCAAATTTAAACACAATTATTATGTATTTTAATACAAACTAACTTAATAGTATCTAAATTGGAAATAATGATATTTTGTAGAAATAATATTTTATTAAATTACATAAAAATCATAAAAATATTAAAATGGTACAATGGGTATAATATATTTTTAAAAATTTCATCCCTTTTCTATTTATAGTTCATTTAAAACCATTCGTATTGATAATGAATTTAATATGTTTTAATCTTTTAAGAAATTCCATGAGTGCTCCTCCCTCAATTATAAAAGGGAACCCCTCCTTTCTCTTATTTACACCAAATTGATTATTATACATTGATTAAAATCTATTAATTTCACCTCCTAATTACCTTATCCACATTATATAGGTACTACTCTTCCCCAGAGACCATCCCTGGATCCCTTAAGATGATTTCATAAAGATTCCTTTCAAAGAATAGGTAATCCCCATAACCAACCAATTTCATTTTAATTATTATATAACATAATATAAATATCTAATATTATTCATAAAATTAAAAAATAAGTATCCTAAATATTATTAAATGTTATTATAATTATTAATTGACCTTCTTTCTCCCTCTTCCAATCAAATGGGAAGTGAAAGCACCGCCTGTGTGTACTTATGGCTTACCATCTTCACAATGTGATGTAATTCATTTCTCATAAGCAAATTTTATGGATGGGTGCATTGATAGGTTTAATATTTATATATAATACTTATGAAATAGTTATAACCTTGTAATTATAATATCATATCTACCTACATACCATATGAACCATTATAATAGGATAATGTTGCTCATGCGTATGTATGGACTACCATATCCATGAAAAGATGTGATTTGTTTTTCATTTTTCTATTTAGTTGGGATAGTAAATAAGATATATTTAATGAATATATATGATATATATGATATAATAATGATTTTTAATGGTTATTTATTATTTACCTATCTATATTTTCATCTTTTAGAAAACTCAAAAGCATTCATTGTACGCATGACCTAACGTCTCTATGAATAATGTCATTAATTTTTATATATATACATTTTTAAAAGACTATATATATGTATATAATTAATATATATAATATTAATATAATTATTAACGTTATATTTATGATGGATCCATGATAAAATAACAAGGACAAAAACTACCAAATAAATACATTCATGAAATTCCAAGTTAATATATCCCCAAACAATGATTTCAATAATGAAATGTTATCAAATGGATAATAAAATGTTGTATGTAAATAATATATAGTATTATATATAAAATCAATATTCTATAATATATTTATAATAAATTAACATTACTTATAAAGGATGTTCCAATGTATTCAATGGATGTCAAATGTAATGTAAGGGATTTCTGTCTAACATTTATTTCTATGGGAATGATGACACATTCAGCATTAGTTTCTTTTGTTTGGGATATATTCTCCCCATGAATATATATTATTATTACAGTTATAAAATTTATGGGTATTTACATATACATATAAGTTTATTTCATTCATGGGGCATATGATTCAAATGTTACTTAAGTGATTATGTAATTATGTTTCAATTATATTTTATTTGGGATAATCTATGGTGGAATTTACATTATAAGATATTATATGATCGTTATCAGATTAGTAGCATTATTTATACATAAAATATGGTTATTTCAAAAGAATAAAGTTTTTGTTTTCATTTATCTCTCCTTAAATGCTCAAAATACCAAAATAATGTTTTTAGGGAAAACTGACTATGTTTTCTTATTTTGTCTGGAAACATTTTATTCAATATAGCTGTTTTTTGTAAAATATTTTCTGGATTTTTTTACCATTATACTATGAATTTTTAAATAATTTTTTACCTATGATTTAATTTTTTTAAAAAAAATTCAAATGAATCTTTTGTCATCTTCCAAATGTGATGTTTGAATATTTTCTAAATATGTGAAAGGAGTGATTTCATTTTAAATTATATGGAATGAATGAGATTTTCCTCCCTTAAGAACACTAAATGTTTCTGAAGATTAATTTACATGATTCAAATTTTATTTTCAAGGAAATTTTTTTGCATAATATTTTTGAAAAATATTTATTTTAAAATTGATTTCCAATGTGGAAAAGTCATTCTCCTCAAAAAATATTTTGATGATATTTTAAATAAATATTCATATATGATAACATCGATTGATGTTATTTATTATTTATCAGTTATACGATATAATGAGAGAATTATTAATCATTATCTATATGATTAATGATTATGTTTACGAGATATTTATGAAACCCGTTTATTTTTCATGGGATATTCTATTATGAATTGAAGACTTTTTTATGAAACTTTTTTTTCTTCATGGGTTATGATGTGATGATATAATTAATGATTTACGATCTCTTGGAAAAAAAATGTATGGTTTCTGTTATGTGATGGGTGGTAAGTTATATGCCAAGGATGTTGGTTATATTATAACCAAGGATGGTTTTTACATTATAAACCAAGCACTGTGGTCATGTTATAAACAAGGATGGGTGGCCATGGAATTATATATCCCTCAAATGAAATGTGTAATGATTGATATCTCGTGAGACAAATATGTCTAGAATGGGGAGTGAAACCATTTTAATATGGGACTCTATCCACAAAAAAAATTCTAGGAGGTTAACATTGACTACTACAATGTTTTGGGGAGTGAACCGATTCCACAATGATATAATTTTAAATGATCCTTGACTGCTATGGAAATGATTTTATATACTTATGTGTATTACATAATTCCATGACTTATGAAAAAAATTCTCTCATAGAACATGTTATTTGATTCCTTTATGATTAATATATTATGAACTACCATGATTTATTCCATGAACCAAGATTTTTATCATTGATATTTTTGGTATAGACATTAAATTTTATTCTCAAGTTATCAAACACTTATAGTCATGTAATCCATATGTAATCATTACTATATCAATTTTTTACCATTACAAATCATTGGAGCTCATACTTTCTTGTCTTTTATTTCTATAGGTTATAAATAATGGTTTTAGGAATGATTTTTCTAAGAAGGGTTTTAGTTCCGAATAAAATAATTGGAGGCTCTTATAACTAGTTTTTTATGTGTTGATCATGAACTAGTCCAGATACTGTGGTACGCTAATAACCAATATGGAACTGACATATCATGAAGGGCATTCCCAATCCTCATGGGTTACAAATACCACTAAGAATCAAACATGATTAAAGAGGCAATTACTTTTCTATAAAACAATAGAAGATAAAGATACATGTCAGTATCCTCAACACTCCCAAAGTAGAAAGTACCAAAAAATAGGTATATACAAAAATCCAGAGAAGTACATCATCAGAATACTCAAAAACTATAAATATAAAACTCAAATATCCAAAAGGAATCACCTCTCTAAGCCCAAAGGATCAAAAACATTCACCCCCCCCAATGGAACATTCCTTTTTCTTAGACCAGGAAGAAGGAAATATACAAATTTGGGAAGTAAAAGGTATGGTGTGAGCTAAAAAACTCAGTAGGTTCTCAACAAGTGTTCCAAATAAATATTCCAGAGTAATTAACCAATCAATGATTTAAATTTTTAATAAAAATAGACATAGTGATACAATATAATATTTAAAACACAAAAATTATTTCATTTAAAAATTATCTAAAAGATTTAAAATATGGATCAGAACATTTTATATAAAATGATTTATATAAATCCATAGGCACGAGTTAAAAAGTTTTATAAAAAATGGAACATATAATAAAAAAATCACAATAAGCACCATGGTCATCTTCCCTATGGTATAATTTTTATCGGGTATAAGATCCTCAAATATATCATATTAGTCAACACATAATTATGTGTACACACGTCCAATAGGATTAGGCTGAAAAAGACCTATCAACATCCCATCAGGGAGAAGATCTGTTGAACTAGGTTTCGGCTGGGATTTTCATTATCAATTAATTGTTATGGAATTAACATCCTTTTTTTCTTGTAACAAAAAAAATCACTAACTACCTAAGCCTCATGTGATCAATCAATCGATCATTAATAGGAAAATCATCTCATTTCAAATCAAATAATCATTTATAATTCGATCACCTAGTTTTCCATTTCAATATTCCATATCAAATTCAAATCCAAACATGTGTGTTTAATTATTTAATTAGATTTCAATAAAGAATCTATCATAATTTTTCATCATTACAGTTTAATAAATTTTCTAAAATTATTTATCATCTCATTTCACAGATTCCCACAATTTAAAAATATTCCCCAAATTCCAATTCCATTGGAAAAGAATGTTTTTCAAAAATAAAATCCATGCCATTTCCAATTAAAACTTCTAATATAGTCAATTCGTGTATTAATAAATCAATTAAAATCTATTTTAAACCAATTGATAAAATTTAGGTTTAATTATATGGTTCATTCTAAAACTTAACCACCTACCATTAATCACAAAATCAAAATACACAACACCTACAACGGGGAAACCCATCAATGAAAAATGGTTATTAGGATCAAGAAACCACACCTAGAATAAAAATTCATTTAAACTAAATTTAGATTCATAAATAAAAGGATGATATAACACTCTCTATAGAGGAGATAAAGAGATAGTTGGAGAAGACACACATGGGAAGATTCACATACCCAAAGGATACCGAACGAGATCTATCACACTTCAATCCACCCTAAATTGGATTTGGAGGAACCCAAATCAGTCCTAGAGAGGTTTCCTAGACAAAGAATCTATGTTAGGTTGAATTGGGGTGATATGGAAATTTAATATGTGGTTTAGGTAATATTTGATAATTTTTAAGAATATAAAATTTCCTCATGCATGGTTAACTGATTAGGGTCTCGTTGTTAGACAAACTATACAACCTAACCTTACACCCAAAAATTAGGGCTAACAGTTTATAATATCTAGGAACATAGTCTATAAAAACATTCCCCAATAATTTAAACCTTAACTATCCATGATTTCATAGTATTAACTAGGAGGTCATGTGGTTTGGAAAAACCATGAACCTACCTTGAACATCCCAGATAACATCTAAAATTTTCCAAACTCTAGCTGGAACACCCCTAAATAAGATCCAATCAAAAGGGAAAGAAATGAGCTCCATGGAATACTTGATAAAAATGTTACAATATGTTAAAAGTTTCACATTATATGAACATTATAACCCCAAAAATCCTATAAAAAAGCTTCCATAAAAAATATTATGTCACTACTCTCTTATCTATGACTCCCTCTCTTATGTCTAATGTGTATCAAAACAATGCTTCCATAGTACACAAAACAAAGGTATGATTTTTCCCTTAAATACCATTTTTTAATTTTCAAAATTCCTCACCAGATGCTTAGTCATAGATAAATCAGGATCAAATTCAATATCCTCCCAGCTCAAGACATGATATGGGTAAGAAAGATATTTTTGAAGCTATGATACATGAAACATGCTATGTATCGACGTCAGTAGTGGGGAAATTACCAAATGGTAAGAAACTTTTCCCACCTATTCAAATACATAAAAAAGACCCAAAAATAAAGGATAAATATTCTATTTTCCCCCAAGATGCTAATGACCCAAATAGGATGGAACATTCAAGAAAACCTAATCACAAACTAAAAACTCCAATGTTCTTCAATGAAGACCGGTATTAGATTTTTATCAGGTCTTTTTTGTCACCATTATATGATGAATCAAGTGAATCTTCACCCTCATCTCCTGATGAATGTTTGGTCCCACCAATTTAATTTCACTAATCACTGACCAACAAAATGGATATTTTTAAGGTCTACAATACAAGGTATCAAAATGAACCATTCAGATCACATAATGGTTACTATTTTTATAAGAAAATTCAACAAGTACCAAATTTTAATCCCATTATCTTCCAAAATTGAGGACATAGGAACAAGTAACGTCATAAATATTATGTATACCCCTATCTATATTTTCATCCATCTATAGGTGGTGAGTCTTAATGAAACAAACTTGGGATCCCAGGCCCTCCTAGAGACCTCTCCAAAAGTGAGAAGAAAATTGGGGATCTTTATTAGAGACTATAGTGTATGGAACTCCCTTAAAACGAAAAATATCATTCACATTGAGATTTTCCAACTCGTCAAATTTGGTTATATTATGAATGGCTATAAACCGATCTGATATGGAAAGTCCGTTGATCACAACCGATATCATGTTCTTATTTCAAGGGGTATCTGCCATCCCAAACAAGATGTCCACATAAATCTTTTCCCACTTCTAATTCATTATTGTAGGTGACTACAGAAAATCCAAAGGACTATAGTTCTTATCCTTGTTATGTGGGAATGTATAAAAACATGAAGTAAAACTTGAAAAGTCTTATCTCATACCTATCCTCCAGAATCATTGTCGCATCTCATAGAACATCTTAATGGTTCCTGAGTTTATAACCCATTGGGTATTATGGAAGATTCTTGTCATATATTTTCTAACTGGAAAATGTACATTACACTAGTTTCAAAAACATAAGTTACCCTCCATGGATAATGACCACTCACCAATAGTCTCTCCACCATAAATAAAGTCTCTATTGCTATAGAATCCATCATTAATATACTACTCCTGAATAATAATCTTCATTAGAGAAAAGGTCAATTGAATACTATCTAAGAAAAACTAAAACTATATTTTAAGAAATACTCTATACATATGTACCAAAATATCCATTATGCACCACTCTACTGATGATTCTCTCATGGCCTGGGTAGAATTTTTCTAGCTCAAATCATCAACATTGACATTCCATTTTTATGGGGTATAGGAAATGTTTATATGAAAAGAATTTAGGCACTCCACCCAACTCCACTAGTAGAGATTCAATATTTTTGAGAGAATATGTAACTCAATATTTTTTGTTTAGAATACAAAGTAATCCTTTCTATGAAAAGGTAATTCTTCCAAATCATATGCTCATGCATCAGAACAGTGAGTTCAAGGTCATGAGTTAGATAATTCATATCATGTGTCTTATGTTTCTAAGTAGGATCTGTCATTGGACAATCCATCTACGATAAATCCTTTAAAAAACTGGGGATAATGCAATTCTAATCCCAAGAGTTCTGAATCACAATAATATTAATTTTTTTCTCCTATTAAAAAACATAGTCCCCCTTCCCATGATCAAATGAGATACAATGTTCCAAGACCATGTGTCCCAATAACATTACATTCTAAATCTATAAATCACATTTCAGTATATCATCATAGATTCATTCATTCTCAACAATTCCAAAACTACTCTTTGATGATGCACATAAACCTCCTCAAACAAGGTTTAAACTATAATTTCATCCACAAAAAGAACCATGAATGTATCAAGATACTCTTGGTGGATCCTCCTCATCATTTGAAAAATAACTACAAGAAAATTGGTTATACACAATAGAATCGAAAGATACTCATAATGTTCATACTTATTCTATAAAGAGTTCTTATGACTGTCATATTCTTTTATTCTCAAATGTTGGAAACAATATTGAAGATCAATCATTCAGAAAAAATTATCCTTTATGAACTGTTCAAATTGATCATCAATTTGTGGTAATATATAATTAATCGTTACCATAACTCGATTTATTTTTTGTAATAAATGCATAAGAAAAGCGACCCATCAAATTTCCTAACTGAGAGAAAACATGTCGCCCAAGGTGACACCCTTAGATGTATAAATCCATTCTATAAAAAATCATCCAAATAGGTCTTCAACTTATTAATTTAATCTAGTGACATGATTTAATAAGGAAAAGATAGTTATTTATAATCTGGAACTAAATCAAATAAAACATTGCCTCTCTTACTGGTGGAAAGATAGATAAATAAAAAAGAAAAAACCTCAAGAAAATCAACAACAACTCCAAGGATAAAATATATTTAATATTTCCGCTCCAAATGTAATGAAAATAATAATATTATGTTCTCCAATTATATAAAATAATGTCTTAATCTACTCAGCTTCGGGTCCCATTCTTCATGAAATAAACAATAAACCCCATATAGTGTAGTAAATGGGGATCGTCGAAGATAGAACCCAATTAAGACCTTATTAGAGATAAGCCAATCTATCCCAAAGATGAAATTTAGAGGTTCCATGTTAGGGAACCCAAATATCACAGGTAAGCTATATCTCTAACAAAGAGAATATACATGCAAGAAAATTGATACCCTTCTCTCTTTTCAATCCAAGGGGACATAATTATCTCTCTCTTAAGATAAGTTCTCATTATTAATATTTAAAAGATTAACAATATGAGTAGATATAAATAAATTAGATATTCTAGAATAAAATAAATAATTCAATAAAGAAGGATCTATAATGATTGAACCTTTCACGATCACTGGAACCATATTCACTTTTTATAGATACTCTATCACTATATGAAGAATATTCGTTCCAGATTCTAATGGATGGAACCCCTTTTTAATGAATCATATAAGTACACAAAGGAAATTTTAGATGCTGATGAGAATGTTCTTCTACATGGGGTAGAAAATATATAATATAATTTTTTTCATGATACCAGAGCATATGCATGCACTACATATCATCGGAGTCATAGTTTAAACTTGTTTTAAATTCTGAGGCTTTTCACATTAGATGAAAGTAAATGGAACTCTTTTCAGAACTTCAATAGTTCATGAATATCCCCACAATCAAGATCCACTAAAATACTCATCACACTTCCACATTCCATTAATGGAACTCATAAGACTACTAAAATCAGAAAAAGCAACTCCCATCAACCCTGACATACTAGGAACGTCAATCTTATCCATTACTTCCCTAACTAAAATGTCAATATACGAAGATATCATTGAATATATAACCTAATAACGAATATCATGTCAATTTCCAATCTAAAACCATCAAGTATTCATCTTTTGATTTGATACAATATTAGGTTAAAACTGCACAAGATTGGAAAAGCTATTCATTTACTCAACCAAGGTCCTTACAGCCTATTAGATTTTCAAAAACTCTATAGCCTTATCCAGTACCATATAGTTTGGATATAACTAATCTAATAAAAGATACATGATTTCTTTCCACTGTAAAATGATGTTCTTATTCATCATTACCATTGATTTTCATCATCTCTTACAAGGTCCCTCTAGCTTGAAGGTATCACATATCACATTAATAGAATGAATATTCTCCAAGAAATCATATAGAATATCTATTTTTTTCAACCAATCATCAGCCTCTTACGAATCATTTGATCCTTGGAAAAATGTATTCTTATTCCAAACGAGCTCTTGGGAATTATTACAATATTCATCCCATATATGTTCTACAATGAGAGACTAGATGGGAATGGGTGAAGGTGCATTTCACATACTGTTACAGAAATGTCAAGAGTTAGTGTAACAAATAGGTTTGAAGATTAAGAAAAGACTGTTAAAAAATAAGATGAAGATGAAGAACAAGGACATAGTGATTTATATAGTTGGGGAGTAATTATTATGTTCATGTAGTGGCGAAAATATCACTATGATTCCATAACAATATTAAGGGGATGTCTTAGAGTTTATAAAATAGAAACCACAACTACAATTGAGATAATAATGTTGATGAATAATTTTTTCACCAACCACATAAATTTTTTTATGCTATAACGAATGATGGATAGAAATTCTAAATTGAATATTGTTACAACCACTCAATTAAAATTTTCTATAGTGGTCATTTGTAAGAAACATTCAGAGATACTACAGTAGACATGTACAATTTCACACTTCTATAGTTCACTATCAATATCTTTTGGTCATATCTTTTATATTCATTCACAGTTTCTATAGTACCATAATATTTAGGCTAGTGAACTTCGACCACTAGAATCCCAGGGTAGGGGCATGTTTCCCCTCTAACCTACAACAAAATCACTATAGATCTCTTCCTGTGAGATTTTTGGCCTGCTGTGTAGAATGGCAGGAAGAATTTGTCCCAACATCATCCAAAATGGATCGGCCTAAACCAATCCAACACAGATATTGGACAACAAACACAATAATCTCAACGATTTTGTTGTTCCACGAGGGGATATTCTCATTATTTATCACAAGTAGCTTCTTACTAGGGCCTATCCATATGTCATCTCAGAGGAATGATTGAACACAAAACAGTTATGTCATCATAAGATTACTCATATCATCAACTAAAATAAGAAAAATGGAGAAACAAATCCCATCTGATAAGATATCATGATTTTTATGTCAACCAATCCAAATATAAAGCAGGTGAATGACTATAATATGACAAAAATATCCTTTAATTATCCTTTACCTAACCACACATGGTCACTTAAGTCTTGTTATGATGATATATGTCAAGGCCCTCACTCGTAACTACCTCTTAAGCCCCGACAAGATACTCAAAACTGCATACTGACTACAAGGAAAAATGTTAAACCTCCAATAATACCACAATGTTAGGAACCATGCCAGATACACGGATACCCTAATATCCAATCTAGAAATTACATAACATGAAGTCTATTATTGATACCCATAGGTTGGTGACTATTACCAAGCATAATTCAAGAAAAAATATGGAATATATATGCCAAAAAAATAGTAGAAGATAAAGATACATGTCAGTATGTCTAACACTCTGAAGGGAGAAAGTACCAAAAACTAGACAGGTGTATCCAAAAACCCAATTCAATATATCATAATGTTTTCAAAAATTATAATGATAAAATTTTTACATCATAATTGAATCATCAGTCCATTCCCAAAGGATCAATAAAATCCACTACACCATAGTGGAACTTTTCATTTGCTCATAACTTGTAAAAGGAAGTCTATAAATGTCGAAAAGAAAAAGGTAGGGTGTGATCTAAAAATCCCAGTAGGTTCTCACCAACTGTTCCATAATAATATTTCATAATAATAAATCAAATAATGCATTAAATTTTAAATAATATATGGAAAGGCATTACAATTTCATATTTAAAGAAAAAAATTAATTTATTTAAAAATGATAGAAAACATTTCAAACATGGATTAAAAAACATTTTATATCAAACAGTTTATAAAAATCTGTAGGAATGAGTAAAAATTATTCATAATAAATGGAACATATAATCAAAACAAACAAAAAAAACCATGGTCATCTACCCTATGGTACAATAGTTCCCATTTATAGGATCCTCAAACATCTTATAACAACAATCTTAGTAATATGTGTACACAAATCCCTCTAGCTTATACAGAATAGGACCCATCAACATCCCATCCCAGATAAGATCTACCGAACTAGGTTTTTTAGAGTTTTCACTATCAATCCATTTTTAGATAATTACCATCCTAATATTCTTGTCCCAAAAACCCACTAACTAACCAAGATCACATTTTCTTAATCAATCAAACAATAAATGTAATATCATATCATTTCAAATAAAATAATCCATTAAAATTCAATTTCTCAATTCTTCATTTTGATATTCAAAATAAATTTCAAAACTAGAGATTGGGATTTTCTTCATTTTAAGCCTCCTCGAAAAAATAACAATCCTAGTTTTTATTCATTATAATTTAATCCATTTTCATAAATAATTTCTCAAATGTAATAAATTTCAAAATATGCCCCAAATTATTATTCTATTGGAATTGGGATTTTTTCTAAAAATTCCTGCCATTTCCTAATCAGGTCTATTTGGGTTTTAATAAATCAATGGATAACTATTTAATATATATCAAGAAAATAAATATTTTTCTATATGATATAATCTAAAATTTATCCTTTTACCTTTAATCAAGGAATCAAAATGTATAACGTTCACAATAAAGAATTCCAATGAATATTGAAGGAGAAACAAATCATGAAATCACACCTAGAGTCAAAATTAATTTAAATGAAGTTTATATACATCAAGAACATGATTTTAAAGACCCGGACCTTAGTTTTGCAGAGCTGGTGAATTATTTTATTATATTGGAATATTAACAAGGATGTTATATTTCCAAAGAAAAAAAAGTTAAATAGCATTGAAAAAATGGATACATACACAATTGTTACATTGCAACATGAAATGAGGTGCAAAATATTAACTTATTAGAAATCACACATAAACTCCAACATTATCTCCTATAGTCATTCATTATATACATTTTATCATTATAGGGTATAATAAAACATAAAAATGGGGTGATCTCAGATCCTTAATAAGGTTATGTAATATAGTGAATGAAACAATATAAAGCATGATGAGTAACTAAAAGTAAACATGCCATTAAAACATAATATTGAGCATAAACGGCTGGAATTAAATACTGATAATGACATAATAATACATAACGATGGTTTTTATACTATTTGAATAATCACATGGAAAAAAATTACTAACTTCATAATGATTGAATGCATAATGCCAGATATCATAATCATATCGTCATGTCCTCAGCCAAGACACCATACATTGGGGGGTAAAAACCCATGCTAGTTTGTCTCATTAGACCTATTGTTGCATCGGGGGGATATAACAGGCCCCAACTATCACTTAAGGATTCCAATTCCTTCTTTTTATCAAATGTGGGAAGCAGAATCAACATATACAATAATATTGAAACTAATATATGAAATGTAAATTACTTTTCACAATCAGTGAACATAAACATTAACCATTTGAATTAATATGGTGAATGGTATCAAGATAGCACATCCATATTCAAACTAATTAAAAAAAATTATTTGAAAAAAATTATTTAATATCATAAAATAATATTCCCATTTAAACATAATAATAAATTAGAGTGGAGAAATATATTGAAATACTTTTATAAAATTATCAAGTAATACTTGTGAGAAATATTGTTTTATTTTGTAAAAAAGTGTTATTTTGGAAGAATCATTCTATAAAATCCAAAGTGAAGTAATATATATATTTTATAATAAAATGGTTAATTTTAGAAAAACATAATTGTGTATTAGAATATATTATATAGTGCTCTTCAAAATTGGTAAGAATTTGAGATGTTCCCTTGAATCATGTATGTTTATCGGGAAGCATTTGAGTGTGATCCTTTTTAAACCTGTAAATCCCCATATAATTAACAATGATTTGAAATGGTAAATATATATAAAGTATTAAAAAAATAATGTTTTAGGAGTACATAAGAATAATTAATAATTTCATTATGGTAATGGAAGAATGAAGTGTAACCCGAAAGAATTTGGAGGTTTAGGTAGAAAAAAACTTATCTTTTGTTTGAATGTGTTCTGCACTTGACCTTAACATCCTATATATTAAAAATACATCAATTATTTAAGTAATTCAGAATGTAAAATTTTTATATATTGTTCACTATAGTTTTATTATGTTTATTAATGTTATTATTGATATGTTATAATATTGAATTTCGTCATTCTAGAGTGTTTTTTATTTAATATCATGATTGGTTTTCTTGATTATAAGTAATGGAGATAATGAAAAATGGTAATAATTCTACCAAACGGGAATTTCATGTTATTAATGAACAAAAAAGAAGATTAATTCGTGTTATGTATTATTTTGTTTCCATAAATGTGTATTTCTCATCAGATAACATATAAATGTTAATCGTTTAGCTTAATTTTAGTGATTTTTTTATCAGAATGAACTATTTTTGTTCAATGATATAATATAATGTATATAAATTGGGTCCAAAACCATAAATATGATATATACGATATTTTATAATCTGGTTCAACAAAAATAATGCTATCATGATCAGCCATAAAAGTGAATTTTAAAAAGGAATGTTCATCATCCATGTAAGTCGTAAATCAGCACCACCCAGGTGATGATATTGTTTTTAAAATAAAAGAGAGTGAGTAAAAATATTGGTGATGGATCATCCATTAAATTTATATAATTCCAATTTATATATTATAATTGATTTATAGTGATTATTTTGAAAGAGGAGTTTAGGATATAACAATAAAGGAAAAACATAATATGAAAATAGAAGGAAAAGGATGAGGATTTTATGTTGTGAATACACTTCCTTGAGAACCTCTTTAATGAATGGGGTTTTGGTATTTTGGTAATAACAAGAGATACTAGATTTGGTGATAGAATAGGAAATAGAATTTAGGTAGAACATTGATAGGCTTAAATGGTTATACGAGTGAAGAGAACAGGGGTGAGGGGTGGGTTTTGAAGTGGAGGAGAAGGGAAATTTCAAATTATTCTATTAAATAATTCATTATTTTTCTCAAGACCACCAATGGTGTTAATTATTGTGACTATATACATTAATAAGTGAATTTCAGGTCGATTCAAGGGTTCTTACATCATCCATGTCTCAAGAAATAGTGTATTTATCTTATAATGTATTTACACTATAAATTATCGTATTTTACTATTTATTAAATATCCATGTAACTTAGAAAAATAAAAAACATCTCCCTAACCATTTATCAATGTGTAGAATTCAATAATGATATCCACTTTATGAAAATAAATATCTATATATGTGAAAATTAATTTTTTAATAAAATCATTATTTACTTCAAAATTACATATTTATATTTAAAACTGATTTAATAATACATTCAAAAAATTAACTAATGTTAGTTAAAATTATCATAAAAAATAAGACAGAAAAATGATGATTAATGAATCCATTTTTGGAAAATTAATCTTATTTAAAATAAATTATTTAATTATAAAATTTAATATAAATATCTATGACTTATAAAAATTACCAACACTCAAATATTAATTTTTAAAATATTCACTTAGGTTTGTTATGATATAATTATATCATACATTTACTTATGAGAAGCCTAAATTTTATTTATAAATTCATTGGTGATTTTAATATCCATTTGATTGATTTTCTATTCATAAGGGTCATATTTTTATTCATATGTTAATGTTTTGATTTCATCGGTATAGATTCAATAACATCTAGAAATAAATATTATTTATTTAATTATTCTTTAATAAAGAGTTCATTTGTTTTATATGTGATTTTATATTATTCATTCTATATAAAATAAATATAATAAGGGAAATTTCATTGATAAGATTTTCAACCATTACATTCTCCCCTACTAATTCTTTTCCCTTGATATTTCAAAAATTTAATATCACTAAATTATTGGGTTGTTGTTCATCATAAGATACTTTTGATCTCACATTGCCTCTTCAATTTTATGATTATTCCAATTCACTATTACCATATGATTCACAAGATTTCTCAACACCTATTCTTTAGTGTACAAAATTCAGATAATCTCTTCACAATAATAAAATTCATGTTCCAGTTTGATACATTCAGAAGTGAGTCCATGTGTTGGGTTTGGCATGCACTTTCTCAACCATTATATGTGTAACACATTGTGTACTTTATAAAGGGTAGGTAGAATTTCCAATCAATAAGCCACAACTCCAACTCTCTATCAATAACTTTTAAAGGACTAAAGTTCTTAGGCCCTATTTTCTCTTTCCTTCCAAATCTTATAACACCATTCTATGGATATACTTTCAAGAAAATGTTATCTTCTTCTTTAAATTATATATCCTTCCCTCCATTACTGGTATAGTTCTGTTTCTAACTTTTTTTCCATTGATATGGGGTTGAATTATATTTACCTTCTCTATTGTATCAACTATAAAATATAGGCTCACACACTTTTTTCACCAACTTCATCCCAAAAAAATGATGTATGACATGTATTTCCTTATAATGCTTCATATAGTGACATTTTAATACATGAATGGAAGCAATTTTTGTAAGAAAACCCTACCAATGGTAAATACAGATCCTTCATACATTGAAAATCAAGTGATCATGATCTCAACATGTATTCTAATGTTTGAATCGTCCTTTTAGATTTCCCATCAGTTGTAGAGTGATAAGCAGTACTCAAATGAAGGTTAGTAAACAAATATTTCTTGAAAAATTTCCAAAGGTTGGATGTAAATTATTGATCTCGATCAAACACAATTGAGAGAGGTTCTCCATGAAGTCTTAATACATCATTAATATAATTTCATTCAAGGTGCTCCAGCGGAAAATCATTCCCTATAGTAAGGAAATGTGTTGATATGGTATGTCGTTCAACAATCACCCATTTTTCATCAGTCCTTCTTTTAGTTTTTTGTAATCTAGTGACAAAATCCACATTAATGTCTTCCATTTAAAAGTAGTAATAGGAATTGGTTGAAATAAAAGTTTAGGATTTTCTTCTTTATCCTTCACCTATGGATAGAACTAACATATTGATATATAATCAACAATTTCATGCATCATATTATCCCAGAAAAAATATTCTATCAAATATCTATAAATCAAAGTTTTACCATGGTGTATATTGAAATTAGAGTTATGGGAATCATTCAGAAACTCCCTTTTTATCTCAATAATAATTGGAACACATAGCCCCCACCCAAATTTCATAATTCCATCCTCACACTTGATGTCTGGAAACTTCCCATCATTCACAACATTGGTTTTCATTTGATGATTCTCATCATTACACTGAGAACATTTAATTCATTACAATAAATATATTTGGGAAACAAGATAAAAAAGTTATGATATTTCATCTTCCTTGATAATTCCTATATCCATCTTTTCTTGATCCGTGTATAAAATATCCCTTTCAATCCTCATTTTGTTTTGTACTCTATGATCCTTCCTGATCAATGAATCAGCTACCATAATATCTTTCCTCGAGTGAGAGTGTATAGAACAATCATAATCCTTGAGTAGTTAGAGACATCTCAGTTTCCTCATCTTTAGTTCTTACTATGAGAAGATATATTTCAAACACTTCTGATCTATATATAACTCACAAATTTATCAATTGGGATAATTTCACCATAACTTCGAAGAAACAATTATAGCTACCAACTCAATATCATGGGTTGGAAAGTTTTGTTCATGATTTTTTAACTACATTGATTCATATTAAATAAACCTATCATTTTTCATAAGTAAACATCCATGTCGTTTCATTGATTCATCACTATATATCACAAACCCACCATTTCTGGATGGTAGAGTCAATATTGGAGAATTCACTAATGTCTTCTTCAATTCATCAAAACATTCTTAACATTATTATTTCCATATAAACATAAACCCTTTTAAAGTAATCTTAGTTAATGGGTTTTCTAATTGGGATATGTTCTAAATAAACCACTGATAATAACGTACTAAAACAATAAAACTATGTAGCTCAGATATGTTCACTGGTGTAAGCCTTTCTTGAACTACATTTTTCATTTTGGTATCAATTAATATTCCATCCTTAGAGATAGTATGTCCATGAAAAGATATTTTTTGATGCCAAAATTTACACTTTCTGATCATCTGATATAACTTGTTTCTTCTAAGAGTATTTCAGATAATGCACTAAGGATTTTGATAAGATTCATAGATTTTGGTTTATACTATGATATAATCAATAAATACCATAAACATTCATCAAGATATTCTACGATAACTCTATTAATTAGATCCTTGAAGAGAGAGGGTACATTAGTCAATCAAAAAGGAATTATTGTAAACTCGTAATGCCCATCCAAGGTTTGGAATGATCTCATTGAAATGTCTTCATTCTCCCCTAAAACTGATAATTTTCAGATCTAAGGTAAATCTTTGAATATTGTTGTGATCAATGATGTTTATCAAACAAATCCTCTATCTGAGGAAGATAATATTTGTTCTTTGTCGAAACAGAATTGATCTCCCTATTGTCAGTGTTTAACCTCATAGATCCATATTTCATCTTAGTAAAAACATCATGAGCTCCCAATAAAGAAATAGTAGGGGAAATAAACACCTTACTACACAACTTGTCTAGTTGTTTCTTAAACTCCACTAGTTCCACTTTGGCCATTATAAATGAGTCTTTGAAATAGTCCATGAACCATGAATTAATTCAATATAAAACTCAATTTACCACTCATGATGATGTCTAGTTATATCCTATGGAAATATATCAATTTATTATTAAACAATTAGTACATCCAAAATTTTAACATTTCTTTCCTCAGTCATATATATTGCATTCTGATCGTCCCTGTGAATTGAATTTAGTAGAGCTACTTGAGGTGTAACTAGATAATAATCTAATGAAAATGTTTATTCTGTAAAGATAAGGGATTCTACATCATTCTCAAAAAAATTAACATTGTTCTTTTTACAATATATTTTCGCATCATAATATTAAATATAGTTCAGACCAATAATTATGTCGAAGTAAATCATGGGTATGATGATAAGGTTAGCAACTAAAGTACATGTATTTCCATAGGAGGGATAGATTGACAGGTCTTTGTTGCAATGATACTTCCTAGAAGAGTTTTGATTGGAAAATATTTTATTAAATCAATTTTGAAATTTATAGTTTTAATGGAAAACTAGGAAGATAAAAAATAAGGCGATGATCTAGAATCGAGTAACGCGTTTTTTATGTTTTCGGAAATGATAATATTATCTTCCACCAAATCATCAGGAAGTTAAACGTTAGTAGTTGTGATCTCATAAGCTTTTCCATGCTTTGTTGTCTTTTTTTGGGTATGTTTCTTTGGCGCTTAAGACAATCATTTCCATAATGTCACAT
This sequence comes from Viscum album, assembly GCA_963277665.1. Taxonomy (NCBI): domain Eukaryota; kingdom Viridiplantae; phylum Streptophyta; class Magnoliopsida; order Santalales; family Viscaceae; genus Viscum; species Viscum album. The sequence goes on along the minus strand of OY728161.1, from coordinate 1,538,492,350 downwards.
ATCTTATAAATTGTAGAATTGAACATTGGTATCTTCTTTCATTCCCTTACAATCATGGGATTGGTGTCCATTTCCTCCACACTTTTAAAAAACACCCATACCCATCAGACATGTGTCAGGGTGATTATTTAGAAAATTATCATAAGAATGAAAATCAACTCTTCCATTCTTCTATTTTTCATTATTTTCATTCAGGGAGTGTTCAATACCCCATTCATCTCTTTAATTCCTTTAAGGTCACAAGAAATAGTGAATTATTTTTCTTCTTTGGTTTCACAGGAGAAAATATATTGATATGATAATAATGTTTGGGAAACCAGTAACCTTTGTATGAACGGTTTTAAACCATCAAAGAATCAATTAATGATGATCCTCGGATTATGTATATATTATGTGGAATTCCATAATGGATTTTGAAATATGGATTCATACTTAGAAACATTCTCATCAATCTTCTGTAATAGATTCAAGAATTTATTTTCCAAAACCACTCATGGTTTGTGAAAAAAAAATATTTTTCAAGGAAAATTTCCATAAAATCCTTCCATTTCATGTTTTCAATCACTTCCTCCTCCTTTTTGTATTGAATTAATGACAACCATTTATCTTAATATCCTTATATATTATAAACTACCACGATAACCTTTTCCCTCTTGTTACATCTCAAAGTGAGGAATATCTTCTCTAGGTAACTTATCCACTACTGAACTAAAAATGGGTTTGTAGTCCAACTGAATGATGGAGGTTGTTGTCCCATACAGTGGTGTAACATTGCTTGTCAACATTGTTGTTCAGGATTCTCCATATTTGTAAGATAAATGTTCATAACTTGATCCATTTGTTAGAGTATATTTATAAGTTGATTAGCACCAGTCACAGCTCCAGAACTAACATCATTATCTTGCATTTGATGTAAATACCTACATGAGATACATATATTCATGTGGTTTCCATTGCATCTACTAGGATCCATTTTTAAATAATGAAATAAACAAATTTATGTTAGGATAACTAACGTATAATTTCTAACTAGTAAAATTATTATCAAAAATTTTAATCTTATGCATGTCTAATCTCATTATAATAATCATGGTTTCTTTGGGTAAATATTTAATATTAAATCCTTAAAATTGGTTTTTGAGGAAAATTTGAATTATCCTCAGAATATCCCCCAAGTGTGTCAAACTAGATGTGCAGTAAGGCTCATTTTTTTGTACTATGTTACCCAAAATTATGCTCAGAATACCTTATCTGAGTTGTTACTCCTAGTTACAACTATTCTAGTGCCACATCCATTGGTAGAATCGAGACAATGACACATTTTCCAGGAAAATACACATAATATATACCTTTCAAAAAAAATATAAGATGTTCTTGAATGCTTATACTCAAATTCATTATTAGGGTTTTATTCCAAAATATGTGTTTTCTAAATATATTTTCTAAGGATTCCACTAAACATCCTATGATACTAATTTTAAGGAAACAAAACCTAGTTTCCTGGAGAAGGTTCCTTATTTATTACATATTTATATAAATATGAAAGTCTTATTCCTAAGGAAATAATAGTTTAGCATCACAGAAAAACCAAATACATATATAATTGTTACATTACATCATTAAATGAAATACTGTATATAAACTTCTTTTCAATCACACATAATCTCTGAGATACTCCACCAAATTCAATCATAATATAATTTTACAAATCCTGGGGAAAAATAAATCATAAGAAAGTGATGATCTCAGAATCTCATCAAGTGAAAGTAATATAGTGGACTGGAAAGTATAAAGCATGATGAATAACTAAATGTACACATTCTATTAAAACGTAATCTTGAGAATAAAATGGATGGAATTAAAAAATGAGAATGATAAAATAAAATATAAACATTTATATTCTACTAGTATAACAGTCACATGGAGAAGTAATTACTAGATTCATAATGATGGAATGAATAATGTTGGACATCAAAATCATTCAATCAAGGCCTCGTCCATGACACCATATATAATAGTTAAAACCCAAGGCTGGTTTTTCTCACGAGACATACCGATACATCTAGGGGCTATAGTGCAGCCTACCCATCACTGACTAAGTCCAATGACTTTCCCATATGAAAGGGTAGAAGAATAATAAATTTTTAAATTCAGATTGAAAATATTATATATAATGTTAATGACATTCCCAAATCAGTAAACATAAACACTAACTATTCTGAGTAATATGGTGAATGGAATCTAGATAGCACATCCACAGTCAAACTAATCGTAAAATATTCAATGTAATGTGATAGATGATATCATTAAATATTAATCCCATTTAATCATAATAATCAATGAGACTTTTGATATAGATATAAATACTCTTATGTATCATCGAGTAATACATTAGATAAATACACTTCTACTTTTTAAAGAAGAGTTCATTTCAAAAAATAATTGTATACAACCCGAAGTGAAAAAATATATTTTTTTCAGAATAAAATGCGTGGTTATAGTAAAATTATGGTGGCTTGAAATAGATTATTTAATTCACTTTAAAATAAGTAATAATTTGAGAAGATCCCTTGAATCGTGCTTATATATGGGGAAGAATTTGGCAACCATCCTTTTAAAAAATGTAACTCCTCATAAAATAATGAAGGATTATGATTGGTATATATATGTGTAATATTCACACACATGTTTTTAGGATAAAATAAAATAATTAATTATTTAAATAGTGGAAGGAGAGAAACAAAATTAACCTGAAGGAAAATAGCGGTTCTGGTGGAAAACCCTTACCTTATGTCTGAATGTGTTCTGCACTTGACCTTAACATCCTGGATAATCAAATTGAATCCATTAGTTAATTAATATAGAAACTTATATTAATATATTTTATTCACTATAGTTTTATTATTTCATGTATGTTTTTATTAATAAGTTCTAATATTGAATTCCATCATTCCTTTCTGTTTGTTTCCTTGATTTCAGGATTGGTTCACTTGATTTTAATTAATGGAGTTCAGATAAAATTGGTATAATTATCCATAATTTGAATATAATGTTATTAAAGAACAACCAAAATTTTAATTGTTGTTATTTATTATTATTTTTCAATAAATAAAGATGAATCATTTGATAAAATATTAAAGATAACCATTTAGCTTAATTTTAGCGGTTTTTCGATCACAACAAACTAGTTTTGTTATATTATTTAATATCATGTATATATAATTGATACAGAACCTCAAATAAGATATAATAAATATATTATAATATGTTTCAACCTTAAAAATTGTATCATGACCAGCCTCTATAGATAAATTTAAGATTTAAAGGTCATCGTCATGGATGGTCGTAAAATGGCACCACTTGAATGATGATTAGATTTTTAAAATTAAGGAGATATGGTAAGTATAATGGTGATAGATCATCAATAAACATGATATCATTATAGTATATAGATTATAATATTGTTATTATTATTATTTGGATATAGTAGGTGAGGATAGAATATTAAAATAAAAGATGTGAAATGAAAATAAAAGGAAAAGGTAGAGGATTATTCATCATGAATACTCCTCCTTGATATCTTTATTAAAGAAATGGGTTTTGGTATTTTGGTAATACAATTAGATCCTAAAAGTGGGTAGAGACTAGGGAAGAGTATTTGGGTAGAAAATTTACATGCCTCAAGTCTTATAGGAGTTAAAAGAAGTGGGGGTGAGGGGTGGTTTTTATAGTGGATGAGAGGGGTAATTTCTCATTATTCTATTCATTAATTTATTTAATTCCCTAAAGATAAACAATAGTGTTTATTATTGTTACTATATACATTAATAAGGGCATTTCATTTTCATCCAAGGTTTCTTTCATCATCCATGACTCAAGTAATATTACATTTTTCTTATAATGTATTTATACTGTAAATTACCATATTTTACTATTCTGTAAAAATTCAAGTCATTCAAAAAAATCCCAAAAAAACCCACCCCAACCATTTTTTGACGTGGATAATTAAAAAAGGAACCCCATTTTATGAAAAAAAATTTAAATATGTTAAATTATATTTTTAAATAAAATCAATATTTAATTCAAAATTAGTGATTTAAATTTAAAACTTATTTTATAATACTTTAAAAAGATAACTAAGGTCTCATTAAATTATCAAAAAATAATACAATAGAAAAAATTTAATTCAGGAATCCATTTTAGGGAAATGAATTTTCTTTTACAAAATTTTATTAATTTTAAAATAGCAATTAAATATTTATGACTTTTAAAAATACCAACACTTAAATACTAAATTTTAAAATATTAAATTACATTTATTATGATATAATTATATCATAAATTCACTACTACTATACCAAAATTTTATTTGTACATCCGTGGGTTTTTTTATTATTCAATAGGATGATTTACTATTCAAAATGGTCATATTACTATACATAAGTGCATGTTATTACTTCATAAATATTGGTTCCTTCACATATAGAAATACCTCTTATTTATTTATTCTTAATTTATAAAGATTATATTGTGTTCTCTATGAGGATTTATATGATTCATACTATATAAAATAAATAAAAGAATAGATATTTCAATGATAAAATTTTAGGTCATTAGAATGATGACATAACACTCTCTTTGGAGGATAGAAATAGAGAGTGGGATAAGACAAACATGTAGAGATTCACTTACTCAAATGAGATCAAAAGAGAAGTGTTATGATTCGATCCTCTATGGAATGGTGTTGGATGTGATTAAATCACCGTTAAAAAGATTTACTAGACAAGGAATCAGAATTAGGTCAAATTAGGGTCAATCAATAACTTAAACATGTGTTCTATAAATTTTTTATAATTTTTTAGAATAACAAATTACCACACACACGGTCAACAAGGAAGGGCCACACAATTAATCAACTTGTGTGCCCCTTCACTAGGGTAAAAAATTTCTACTAGGTTGTTACATGGTTTGTCATACCCTATTCCAACCATTCAAACCCTAATTATCTTGTTTTACATGGCCTATACTGGGAGGTTGTACTGTTTTTGAAAACTGTGTGCCAATCGGTAAAAGCCAAAAAACCTCCAAAATATTTCAAATTCCACTCAAAGAACCCATATACATGAACCAATCAAAAGGAAACCAAATGAGTTCAAGGAATCCAAAAAAAAGTAACAAGCTATTATAGTGTTTATGTTTCCAATGATACTAGACAAATATGATTTTAGCATCAATCAAATCACTATATAATAAATATTCATCTATAAAGATGTAATATCATTGTATGAAAAGTATGGCTTATTATTGGTGGTATTAGAGAAATTTGTAGTTAACATTTATAAACTAGGATGAGAAATAATTTTTGACAACCCTTGGGATAACATCTTAATGATTTGGTAATAAACATAAATAACCTAGGTTGAACATATATTTTCATGGATTATAAATAAGGTGCATTTGTTTAGAAATCACCTGATTGATTTTTAATGATTAATTGCATTGATTAATGATTACTGATAGTCATACTAGCCATTCTAGTTATAGTGTGGGGTTTAAGATAGAACGATGATGTTTATGTGGTAGTTGGTAATCTCAAAAATTATTGTACCCTTTTCTTAAATAGTTATATAAATTATTGTTTATTAGAAAGTGTATCATGGAATTTTAATTTCTATCCTCACATATTAGATTTTGTGTTAGAATTAAATCCCATCAAGGAATTATGATCAAATCTCACAAATATGATTCTTATCATATAGAATTTTACAATAATATTTATCCTAATGATCTTGTTATTATCCCACTTATTGACTTTTATGTTTTTTATGCATGTGTGGTCTTTCATTACATAAATATCACAAAAAATTTCAAGTAAGGGAAGTAACATCTGATATTATAAATTATCATATGATTTTTTATCTGTGTATGAAAAATTATGAAATTCAAATTAAAATTGCATCCAATATGTGTGGATTTATTATTATTAAAAAAGGGGATATTATATCATATGGTTGGGGAGAATATCAATTTTAATGGTATGATTATTTTGTGGGATGTTCTTGATGTATTTTAGAATTAATTTCCTAGTATTCCACAAAATTGTGAAGTTGAGTTCTCAATATAACTCATACATTGTTCTAAACCTATTTCAAAGAGTCCACATTGAATAGACCTAATTGAGTTCTAGTAATTGATGAAGTAACTCAAAGATAATATTTAAAAGGGATTAATTCATCCTAGTATATCAAATTTAAGTGTACCTATTCATTTTTTTAATATGTATTTTAGATCAAGGTGACATTGTATTTATTATTGACAACATAACAAGATCACTATCATGGATATAAATCTTATATCTTGTATTGATGACTTGTTTGATCAACTATATTGATCTCAATCCTTTTCCAAAATAGACCTTTGTTCTGGATATCATATATTAAGGGTTGTAATAGGGGTTCTTCTTTAGATAGTATTATATACATGGTATGGAAATATTAATTTATATTGATTCAATTTTTCCATACAAATTCCTCTTTTACATTTATGAATATAATAAATGAATTATTAAGATATTAGCATAATTAGCTTATGATGGTATTTTTTGATGATATTCATATATATATATATATATATAGGTAGTGGAATATAATTAAGTTCAATTGATGATTCTATTGAGAACTCTATGGAAGGAGAATCAGTATGAAAATTTTACAACGTCTTAACTTCATCATAAAAAAAGTTCATTCTTGGTTCATATAATATCATGTGAGGGTATATCAGTAGACCCTTTGAAGAAAAATGTTACTGAATTTTGGCATAGACCAACCACTCTAACAGGGATTCACAGTTTTTTAATTTTTCTTGATATTAAGAATGCATTGTTGAGATTTTATTATGGATATCTAGTTCACTCACCATGTAAACTCAGAAAAGAACCAAGTTCATTTGGAAGATTTTATGGGTGTAGAATTTCAAGTAGATGAACATTCATTTGTTCAATGCACATATCCTTATATTTATCTTTTGGAGATAATGGTTTTTACTCTATATAAATGCATAATATAAGGGATTGATATTTTTTCAATTGAATAAAAATATGAGGATATCTTAGGTCTTACAACAATTGATGGTTCATTAAAAAATGTCCCAACTCATGGTTTTGAATTAGCAGTAATAATTTTTCCATTAAATATAAATTATAATTTTATTTCAAAAGAAATTTGTGATATGAATATATATATATATATATCATAAAATGTTACAGTATATTTTCATATAAAAAGAGTTAAATATGCACCAGATATGATGGTTGTAGTTTATTAAATATTACAATTGATTTTTTTACCAGGGAGTCCAGCTAGATGCAAAGCTTATGATCATTTATTATAAAGAAAGAAAAAGGTACATAACAGAGGCAGATGGGGTCATACAAAAAAATTCCATCATCCATGAAAAAAATGTCTAGAGATCATAATATGACTTATCATTTTCATAATCAGTGTCACTAGCTGTCTCCCAATCCGATTGAGACTTATCCTTACTTAATATTTTCAAAATATTGGTATCCACCTTCCTGGACACCTTAGACGACGATCTGGTATAAATGTTTCTAGGAACATTAGAATAATCCTTGAGTGGTCTCCACTTTGAGGGAACAGAGGTGAAATCCTCACTAGCAACACCCTTTTTATTTCAACTTGAAACTACATCCTTGTCAGAGGTGTGTCCTCCACTGGCCGAGACCCTAATCGGGGTACCCACATTCTCCTGTTCACCCTCAGAAATGGTCCCCAATTTTTCAGGTAATTCAGAAACATGGAAAAGCTTCTGGATTCCCTTTTGGAAATCATGATTTTGTTGTGAATAATTATTCTTGGAGACATTAAACTGGAGGGTATCAAGGTCCACAACTGGAGTAACCTCTTTGACCAAATGAGTCATAGAGGGTCCACTATGAGCCTTCGTCGGAGAAACATCAATTTAAAACCCTTTTCTAGAATCTATCTCATCAGGAACATTGGAAACGAGATCGCTAAGTGAATCACCATCATGCACAGTAGATTTTGGAGACATATAATCCTTCCCCATTGAATTCCTATGATAGAGAGCTGCGAAATCTCCTCTCACCCCACATTCCCCACAAGAAACAATCCTCTTACATAACTACAACGTGTGTCCAACGGCCATACATTCATTGTAGAAAAGAGTTTTTTTTTTCATACTCAACATCAATATGAATGTTTTCAAAATGTGTAGAAAGTGTTACCTTTTCAATTAGAGTGGTGATAAGATCAACCTCCACCAGCATCCAAGAAAAATGACCAAACCGAACATCCTCTGTCTCTTTGTCAATCTCAATTGGAGTCCCAATTGCCATGCCAATATCATGCAGAATATTCGGATTCTAGAGGACCTAATTGGGTCCATAAAGATGAATCCATAAGTGAGAAAAATAATTTCTTGCACGTGAGACATTATAATACAATGAAAATTCTTGTAAATGAAGCCATCCAGGTTTCAGAAACAGGGTTCCCATGATCCATGCTCAATGCATCAAATCATCATATGGAAAAAGGCAGTGGAAAAATCCTCGACCAAGGAAAACACATTTCCAATCAGAGAAACCCCACAAAAGAGAGGTTCTATGGATCCAAACATCAAGCTTCCACGGGTTCACACCTTTAGGAGGGACAATTCATGCAATCAGTTATTTTCTCCCAAATGTCATTCTATCATCAAGCGCTGCAGGATTGGCTTCAACTTGTGCTGATGAACCCTTGCGAAGAATTTTACTAGGACCGGATTCCTTCAACTGCGTAAATGAACAGGCTCTATCCAATTTCGACCCTGCATTTGATTTTTAGATCACACCATAAGAGGAATTAGAACAAGGAATAGAATCAACACTGGATGGAACTAGATCTCATAGAAACACCTCATGGGGAAAAACCAGATCTCGTCGCAATGCCTCAACAGAAGCTATATTCACATCAACCTTCTACCGAGTTGATGAAATCCGTGGGTCGCCTCATCTCGCATCAATATTTAAGGTCACATGAGATATATGTGATTCTTCCATAGATCCGGCACAATGCCTCGAACCCGCATGAACACCGGCTGAAGTAATCGACTTCATCACAACCGTAGGGTTGCAAGAATCTTCCAAGAGCCGAGGATCACGAAAAGACATCAAGGAGGGAGCTGCCGATGCCACTCCGCTGGGAGGAGAAAGACAATTGAAGCCAAGGAAGAATGAGATCTCCATGTTCAGACCAAAACCCTAAAATCCATTGAAGTAGAAGGGAGCGCCATCTCCTGCAGCCCGTAGCGCCATCAAATATTACGATTGATTAGTACATGACAACACTGGGAAGGAAAACATGATGGAAGATGCATTAAGTTGAAAGGAAAATTATTGAATATATATGGTGAGGATCATAAAAGAACTGCTATTTTTTTGAATATGATATATATGTAAATAATGAAGGAATGAGAAAAATATTATATTTCTTAATTGAATGATCAACCATATTTTTATTGGTGATTAAATAGGTGAAAGTGGAAAATGGGGAAACTATAAAAGAATGTGAGAAATGTTCCTAAGAACAACCTTTATTGTGATTGGATGGTAAGACTCCAGAACCTTTTTTATATTCAATCCATTCCATATTTAAAGGAACTATTGGATGGGGCTCACAGTTCACTATTATATATTCATCTTGGAAGGATGAAGGTGTACAAATATTTGAATTAGTATTTATGTTTGGACAAAATAACGAGATATATTACTAAGTATGTATATTGGTGTTTGTTATGTCAGCGGGTTACGTTTTAGAGAAAAAATTATATGGGGATGTTCCAATGATTAATCATACCCGAATGGAAATGAGGAAACATCAACGAGGGCATTGTTGTTAGACTCCACAAAACATCAAAAGGGGACAATATTTCTGGGGTTGTTGTTGATTTCCATAAAAATCCACCAATGTTCTTTTCCATTATAGAATATATCTCTAGATCATATTCCTATAATTTATTTCTAGGAACTGGTAATGTTTTAGGGAGTACCGCATTCTATTATATCTAATATAGATTTGTGGTTTACATCAATGTTTTCCAAATATCGTCAGCATGCTCTAGATACAAAGTTTATTTTTAGAAACAATTATAATTCTCATATAGATGGACAGACTAATATATCAATTCAAATTGTAGAGGATATTGTGATACCTTACTCTATGTATTTTATTAGTGGTTTGAATCAGCACCTTCTTCTAATCAATTTCTCTTATAACAATAACCATAACATGGGTATTTATATTGTTCTATATAAATCTCACTATCGAAGGAAGCATAAAAATACAACATGCTGGGATGAAGTTGGCTAATGAAAAATATTTGGACATGAACTCTCTGAGAAAATTTTAGATAATGTTAGATCTATTCAGCATCACAAAAAGGAATCTTGGTTTCAATAGAAAAGGTTTGTTGACAATAATAGGCATGAACTTGAATTTGATGTTGGTGGTGAGGTTTTTTGTGAATTTCAAAATAGAATAAGGTGATTAGATTAAAAAAGTGATATATAATTCCTTGGTATATTGGATCTTTTGTGGCTCTTGATCGATTAGGAATGTTATATTATCATTTGTCCTTGACCCTCTATCAAGTTCATTATATGTTCCATGCATCTTTCATAAGGAAGTATATAACTAATCCATCACATGTAATAAACATAGAGGTTATATCATTGAAGAATGGTATTTATTATAAATAAAAAGCACTATAAAACATGGAATATAGTGATAATGTTCTGTGGAACAAGACTATTCGCATGGTAAAAGTTCTCAGAAGAAATCATGAAATTATAGAAGATACACGGAAACCCAATGATGTCTTGAAGAAAAGATATCCTCATTTTTTCATTAGAGTGTTTAATTTAATGGGTTTAATTAATTATAAGGGGGGTGCAATGTAACACCCTTTGATTTTAAGAAATATTATCTTATGCGAATTTTATTTCTTGAATATCTTGTGCTACATGCAAAACTGAGTTTAAATGAAACACAATATACAATTAAAACACTATTATTTTATTTTTTAGTTATTACCAAGATATTGGATTATATATTTTGAATTTTCAAAATAAATTATGAAAAATTTATGGTTTATACATTTATAATATAAATTCATTGGTTTCCAATTGATTAAAAATAAAAATAAAATCTTTTGAAAGTATAAGAGATATTATTCTAGAAAAAGTTTTTTATGTGACAAAACATGTTTTATGATAATAAATTAAATAAATAACTTTTGATGAATGGTGGTAATCAAATTTATATATTATACATTTAATAAAATGTATTACATTTCATCTGTTAGTTTTTATAGTAGTGTAATAAGCTTAAAAATATTGTTTAATAATTGAAAATGTATTTTTCTAAAAAGAGGTTTTTGTTGCATGTGGTTTCCTTATATGGAAATTAGTTTCATGAACTTGTCGGTATTTAATGTGATAAAATATATTCTATATTTTGAATTAGGAATTTAAAATTTAGAAATTATTTCCCTTTTATTTTTTGTTAATATGAATAGTATCCTTGGTAAAATTTACCTCCATGATAAAGGGTAAATCATGTTAACCTATGTTAAATATATGTTTTAAGGTGATAATGTTTCATATTAATTATAAATTTATAAATTTAATTTTACCATTATCATAATGAGAACTAAATTTAATTTTTTTAGGGCACACTTGACCATGAAAATGACCTATATAATAATATAAGGAAAGCTACAAAATATCACATTATTTGTTATATATATCTCTTATGTGTCCACATAAGAAAAAAAACAAGTTATGAATTAATATATTTGTCTATTGGGAGATTAATAAAATTCTTTTAGTGATATAAATTTATTTTTAAATTTTGGTAGTTATATAATGACATTAAATTTTTTTGCAACACTGATGCAGAATTTCCCCAGTTAATAAAAAATATAATACATGATTTTAAAATTAGTAAAATTAATATTATATGAGTGGTTTTAAGTGTAAAATGAATCTATTAAATCAATAATAAATACTACTGTAGTGTTAAAATATTGTATTTCAATTGAAACTATTTCATTATATCTTCTATGTAAAATTAATTGAATCGTATCTAAATCAGAAGTATTGATATTTTTTGAAAACAATATATTATTAAATTATATCAAAAAAATATTAAATTAGAATAAGGGGATAATATATGGTTGAAACTATCATCCCATTCTCATTTATAATCCATTTTAAATATTTTCTACTGAATAAAATTAATATATTTAAATCTTTTATGAAATTCAAAGAGTATTTCTCCCTCAAATATAAAGGGGCGCCTCTCCTTTATCTTTTTCACACCACTTTGAGAATTTTGGAATGACAAACCTATATCAGGATCACTTATCAAATCCCATACTCACATTATAATGGTTTATTTCTTCCAAAAAGTCAAAATCTAGAGCCCTTAAGTGGATATATAAATGACACGATCCAAATAAGTGGTAATCACCATTAGTAGTCACATTCTATTTTAATTCTCATTTTACCTCATCTAAATATGATAAATTATACGTAAAATAATAAATTTAATCTTATAAATATATGGAAATGTTATTTTGATTTTGAAACCACCATTATTCATCCTCTTTCCATCCAATGGGGAGTGAAAGTATAACTTCTGTGTACGTATGGTTACTTCTCTCCATGTAGCGATACAATTCATTTCTCATCACCATATTTTATGGATGGGTATTTTTATGTTTTTAATGTTTATACATTATAATTATAAAATTATTAATCATATATAACGATAATATCATATCTATATTTATACATTTTTATCCTTTGGAAAATGATAATGTTGTATGTGCGTACGTGTGGACTACCTTCTCCATAAAGCAATGTGACTCATTTTTTCTTTCTATATTACCTTGATGGTAATGTGGATTGATTTAATGAATATATATGATATATATGATACCATAAATATTATGTAAATATAATTTATTATTGAATAATATTCTGTTCCATCCATCAAAAAATTTCAATATTATTTATGGGGACGTACAGCTAACCATCTGCCTAAACGATTCATATCATAATTCAACTTATAGGTTTATGAATGGATATAAACATGTAAATAATGAATATATTTCATATTAATATCATGATTACAGTTTTTTATATGATACCACCCTGAACAAAGTACAAGGAAAAAAATCAATCGAACCAAAACCTATATGAAAATTGTTACGACCCCCTCCCTCCAAAGATACCGAAATAGATGGTGTGTGATAATGACCCTAGAGTCCCACCTCTAGAAGGCCATGTGTTGGAGACAAGAATCAAGGGTGTAAAAATCTCATAAAATTTTAGGCATTACCATATATAATAATAATGGAATGGTAGATAGAATGAATGATACACAAGTAACACCATGACATATTATAAAAATAAAACCCAAACCATCCAACATTGATGTATAAATAAAACTGATACCAATAAAAGCATCCAAATAATTTCCACAATTCAATGTTATTGAAGTGGAACATTATCTATCCAATTTTCAAAGCTATTAATTTCTAGAACGGTCCAGGTAATCCATCTGGAAACTGGAAATATGTTTTTCATATGTTGGGTGGTCATACAAGTATACTCTATTGGAGAACCAAAGTCTCTTATGCACATGTGAAATAATCATAATATCAAAATCTTGTGAAAATAGTAGAACTAAAAACACCTAAACAAGTTAACTACCCATCCCAAACCTTTGTAGGGATTGATAAATAAATAACAGAAGTCATGTAATATATATAACATTAGTCACATCAATAAAGGGTTACATGCACCACATTCCCACTGGTAAGCCACTCTCACACCCCAACATCATACGCTCTGGAAATCCCATATATTCTATATAACACACTTACCACAAGCATATTAGCATCACATCATGCATCAAAACACTATGGATCACCTCCCCACAAGAAGATACACATCATGTCTCGCCGAAAAATAGCATGTTTATCACACATACACAACCATAACCAGAGAATAGGGTAGCATGAACATGAAGGAAATCAACATTGTACCATCCTAAAACCATGAAGGACCCCCCCCCCCCCCCACCCACTATAAGTGGACTCATCCCATATTATCATGCATGAAAGCACCTGGGATCGCCACCCCAGAAGAATAACTACATCACATCCTACCCGATGAAAATAGGCTATCAAAACCCCCATCAAGTTAACTTATATACCTTCATCCATCTTATCCTGTGAAATTCATTCCTTACATGGAAGATATAGTGTGAAAGAATGGGTACCTATCCATACACCCACATTACCATATTTCTGCAAAAATACACCAAGCGTTACTATACAGGTTTCGGCACATAGAGCACGATGCAGGTGGAGTGCGTATTGAAATTACAAAGAATATAAAAGTACATACATATATCCACATAGACATTCCCAACCTATGTGTTCACAACCAAACACTAATCAACTCAAAACATCATAACTTTTTTGGCCCCCTCAAAAAGCAAAAAACCACATAATAAACCCTAAAAAACAAACCAATTTTCATTGAACATATTAAATTATTCTACCTAATGTTATTAAATCATTTACAATTCACATTACATTTACCAAAACAAATCCCATCCATTCCAATTTATTTATTATTATATATTTTCTCACTACCCTGGTATCTAGCACGACACAACCACAAATCAAAATCATCTCACCAACCCATTGTACCATCGACCCACCACCCCAAATGCATTCTCAAACAAACCAACCCATCCCAAAAATAAAAACATAAAAAACAACCTCATTTCTTTAAATTCACTACCAAAAAAACCACCTCTCCACCATAAAATCATGGAAAAACAAACCACCTCACCACCCTAATAGAACAACAGAACTAACCACCTCGATGCCCAAAAAGCACAGCCAAAGAAACCACCTATCCACCCAAAAATCACATACAAAAAAACATTCAATCCCCACATGAACCAAACATTGATCAAATCCATTTTACATATTTACAATGGTTGTTTTATAACATTACATTTTATTTTAGGGGTGTTATCAGAGAAACCATAATCCTTGGGAAACCATTTTATTAACCAAATATAAGTGGTTAGCCAATTTCTATTTTAGGGTGACATCATAACTAACACAACAAATAAGTAGTCATAGAACAATCACCCAATGCAATCAAATCCCCCAATGGACACATTTTTTAGCTAGGCATCAAGCATGTTGAATCACAATATCACAGTAATAATAAGGTTGTAAAAACAAAGGAATCAAAACCCTTAAATCATAAATTTTAATTTACAAAACATTCTTTATTTGATTAAAACATCACAACCATCTTCCATAGATAAAAATGATAAAACCCCTCAATCATGATACAAAATAAATAGAAATAAGGGATTCCTTACGGCAATGAAACTTTCCTACTCTTTGTGTACCATAAGGAGGAGAAGAAACACCCATAAAATGCAATTCCATCATGAGATACGATAGATAAACCAACAAAATACCCAAGGATCCTAAATATATAGCCCAAACACACAACCCAAACCAAACTGCACCTCAAGAGTGAAATTCTAATGAACAGAAGGGAAACAGATGAGAAAGAGAGAACTCTCCATGGATCATAGATGGGGAGACATGAATCAATCCCCATTGAATGGAATCCCAAATTTTTGAATAAGGAAGTAATAGATCATCTAGAATAAGAGAATGCATCACTTGTGATAAGGTTTTGGGAATAAATATGAGTGATGTAGCCATTGAAGATGTGATGCATAAGAAATTTACATTGTGTTTAATCAATTCATGTCTTGAAAATGTTGGGATTTAATTTCTATTGAAAAAACATGTCATCTATAAAAAAACTTACACTTTATTTACTACACATCATGAACCAACCTTTCCTGATCCATGAAACTCGCTTTCACATCATGTAACATGTCATGTATTTCCCCAGCTTCCAGCTTTTATCAGACAAACTCCTATAGGCATACTCTAGTACTCCTCCAAGAACAACCCACACCAAAAACGAGCAAAGTAGTGGCATAATAAGGCATGATACATTAAATTAGATACCTCTCAATTTATTTTTCCACTAAAAAATAAGAAACCAATCCTAGAATTTAATGGGTTCGTAAAACCAGACCATGAGGTACATCTGAAGGATCTTTTCATACCTCAACGATACAACTAGTCAAACATGACAACCAAAAGAGACACAAAATATTTCACACAACAACATCTTCACACTGCAACATTACTACAACCATCCAAACTCACAACACTACACAACCAACAAACCACACCATCTTGAATACATGAATCTATGAATTCCATCCTCCATGTCAACATATTATCCACTCACGGCGGCACTAACTCACCTTCATGGGTTTAATCATGTCGTAGTAAATGCATCTTGATTAGAAATCAGGTCCTCCCCTTTTCATAAGTTAAGAATTTATCACACATCACACCACACAAGATACAACACAGGGGAAAAGAAATCTCATAAAATAGAATGATACAAACCTCACATCATAATGAAAAAAATAAGAATGAAAAACTAAAAACAACTCTGAGTATTAAGAAAAAATCTACTTCTCTCACTCCCAAGCATGCCCCTCCAAGCCCCCATGTCTCTACAACACATGAACTACGAGAATGTTTTATCCTTTTAGAACATTCTCTTAATGATCCTATATCTCTAATGGTATCTACAGGTATTTTTTTTCAACCTTGATATCCAACTCTTCCTTGTCAATGGCATGGGATTCATCAAGAAGTACCAACAATTCTGAGAAATGTGGATGATGGAATGGATCCTCTCCCGCCATGATGTAAATTCTAATCTATCCACCACCCCCACAAACTCACTCCAAAACCTCAAATGGACCAAAAAACATAGGATAATTTTTTCTTTATCTTTCAAAACATTTCCACCCACAACGAGTGGAAACCATCAAGAACACATGGTCCCTAAACTCGAACTCCAAGGATCACCTCCTATGATCGGCATAAGACTTATTTCGGTCTTGTAGAGATTTTACCCTCTCATGAACAAGTTGAACCTTCTTTGTCGTTCTCTACAGCATATAAAATCTAAGAACTATTTTCTCCCCAACCTCCAACTAACACAATAGAGAATATCAAGGTCACCTATACAATGTCTCAAAAGGAGTCATAATAATGGAGGAGTCATAGTTATTATTATAAGAAAATTCAACCAATGGAATGTTTCATACCCATGATCCTCCATAGACGAAGATGCACACCCACAACATGTCCTCGAGCATATGGATAGTCTATTATGTTTTCCCATTATCTGAGGGTGGAATGTTGTGTTCTGTCAAAACATAGTTCTAAAATTATTTTGTAATACCCTCTAATATCTTGAGGTAAAACATGAATTCAAATCCAATATAATGGACCTCATAACTCCATGAAACCCCCCACTTCATCTATATACCTCTTACCTAAAGAATCCACTTTGACTGACTCCTTAATTTCTATGAATTTGGAAAATTTCATCAACTGATTCATGATCACTGAAATATAATCACAACCTACCTGAGCTATGGGTAATCCAGTGCTGAATTACATTAATATTTCACCCCATTTTCACTTAGTAACATCCAATGGCTATAATAAACTCCCATGAACATGATGCTTGGCCTTTACTTGCTGGAAAACTATGTACTTTTCCACTAAATATTTCAACCCGGACCACTAAACTTACATCCTCAATCCATGTCACATCTTGTATATTCCTCGTTGTACTAGATATTTTGATCAATGAAACTGACATAGACCTCCACCATTCACCACTATTAGAATAAATAACCTCACATTAAAAAACATCTTATTCTGACCATCCTCCGACCATCCATCTAGAACATCACCATTGATATAATGATTGTGCATTACCACATTATCTGATTATACCCAGTAAGACTCATCCACATATTATTGGATTGGTGTAGCATGTTTTTTTTTGGATTTTCATTGGCTAAACTCTACTTGTTCATGATAGAAGCAAGGCCACAACCCTCATAAGTAAAGAAGTTCGGACTTTGGAAACAATAGTGTTATAGAACTACATACTTCTTTCCACCATCACTATAGTATATATAAATTAGGTGGTCATATCATTGTAGTAGTATGAAATTTTAGCCACCTTCTACTCTATCACAGCTGACTTTCTATGTTGTTGTTGGAACAGTTCTTCATCCTCTTAATCAGCTATTTTGATTATGGTTTTTTGTGTCAAAAACTATGAAATCTCATTTTATTTGTGTTCCAAAATCATAGTGATATTTTTTTCTCTATGTAGACATAATTATTATTCATGAACTATATAAATCATTGTGTTGGTGTTCGTCTACTTATTCAATTTTTAATATATATTTTTTCATCAGCAGACAAATTTTTTTGGGACTCCTTGTGATTCTAAAACAATTTGTAACAAAGGTTGAGTTCAGATTTCTGGAATTTAAATTATTCTATAGAATAATGAATATAATTATTGATTTCTTCAATGTAACTGACATCATCTATGGGTGGATTTATATCGAAGAATATATTAACTATAATAAAATTCATTTTCCACTTCTTGGTTTAAATCCAATGGATATTGAGAAGTCAGAGTGGCATCTACTGGACCGATAGGTTTTGAGAGTTTTAACCATAAATTTTTCAAAGACATTATATTCCACCTCAAAGAGGAAAATACAATGAATGGGATAATCAATATACTCATTAATATGTATAATAATTCTTCAGTATCAAAAAATGTTCCCTGGATGTGGCGAATATTCAATATGAGAATTTTTAAAGGGAGAATTGGTGCAGCTCGCGTCAATGAATTTGAAACCATCATAAGTTAGATTGAACCAATGTAAATTTTAATTAATGATGTGTTATGATCACAAGTTTTACTATATTAATCACCTGATATTTTGGAAGTGGTTTTAATAGTTGTGAGCAGTTCTTTAGGGAATATCATGTTTGTTTTGAAAGATGTGTGTGTCATGATCCTTGGTTTGGATATTCACAAAATATAATAATGTAGATTATCTAGTATTTTTTATGAACATCGACATAAGTGGGGGATATGCCAAGTGAGATAATTATAAAGGGAAAAAAATTAAAAAAAAGTGAGTGTTGACACATAGGAAAGGGTACTGGTCCTACGCGAATAAATTTTGGGAACAAACGACATGTCAAAAAGGATTGTAGAGAAAATAAAAAGGCACCTACAACTAATGCAGCAAACAAGACTGGTGATGGAACTGATGATGTTTTGATGTTGAGAATGGATATAACTATGGAACCATGGATTATGGACATAGGGGAATCTTCCTATTCCATGTTGAAGAAGGATTTATTCAAAAATTATGTTTCCTATCTTTTTGGAAAGGTATGTCTTGCTGATGATGAATCCTTATCGATCATGGGGAAAGGAGATGCCTGGATCAAGAGAAATAATTGAAATTTTCAAGTTATATAATATTAAAATTATAGCATTCTTTTAAGAAGAAATATTATTTTTTCAGATAGGAAGATTATGCAGGTATTAGTACCACATTCTGTGGGGGTTTAGGGAGGATCACCAAAGGGGATATGGTAATAGATCAGGGATAAAATATGGGTATCCCATACAATAAGACAAAAACATTTATTAATATGGTTACTTTGATAAAAGTTGATTGAGATTCACAGTTGTAGTACTGCGGGCAAGTCCACATGAGTGAAAATGGGATATGGTGTTAGAATTAAAAGGATTCATGCAATATCTAAATTCAATGGATGATTTCTTATGTGATGATTGTATATTTGAAAAGAAGAAACAAGTTTATCTTGTGAATGATAGAAGAACACGGGTGGATGTGAAGCTAGACATTGTGAACACTAATGTTTGTGGGCGTGAACTAGTACATTACTTTTATGGGTCATAATATTATGTGAAATTTATCAATGAATCAATAAGGAAAGTATGGGTTTACAGTATAATAAGATAATATGTTGTATTTATGGTGTTTCATAAGTGGAAACCTATTGTAGTGAATATGTTAGAAACAAAGATTAACTATATTAGTATAGACAATGGTGGAGAGAACGATATTAATGAGTATTGGGAATTCTATTTTTATAGTTGAATTTAGTGGGAGAAGAGTATTACCGGAACACCATAACATAACGGTGTAGCTAAAAAGACGAAGAAGAGTCTAAACAAATGTTCTAAGAGCATGAGTCTATATTCAGGGTTACCTAATTCCTTCTGGGATGATTCAGTTAACATGGTAGTAAATCCCATCAATATGAGCCTATTTGTACCAACGGTAGAGTAGCTACTTGAGGTGATCTGGTTGGGTAAGGATATAAGTCTCTCAAATATACAAGTCTTTGGTTGTTTTGAATGTATATATATTGATTATTATTCAAGGGATAGGCTTGATGTTAAGTTCAAAACATGTTTCTTCATTGGATATTGTGTTGAGGGGTTCAGTTTCTACTTTTGGGATGATCTCAACAAGATGGTCATTTGGATATAGAACGTGGTAATTAATTAATTTATCCCATAAATGGATCATTATGAAGCTAATGTTGATAGTGGGAATAAAAAAATAATTCTATGAGCTAGTGTAGTATGAAGGTGTACTAAAGCATGTGACACCAGAACAAGTGGAGCCTACTCCTCAAGTAGAGATGGCAATATCAGAAATGGTAATAAGGCCAATGAAAATTTATTCATCATCCATACATTGTTTTTTTTAATCATGGTGTATTATCATAATTATTTGAAGAGTAAATGAAGTTTAAGGAGTTAAGAAAGTAGGAAAAATCTATAAAGGAGAATATTTCCTCATTGCATGATAATATAACATGGGAGTTGAACCCACTTCCAAGATGAAAGAAATAGTTATAGAATAATTGGGTATACTAGGTAACGGAATAAAATTGTGGAAAGTTTATGTACAATATATTTCTAGTGGTGAAAGATTTTAAATAGATGGAAGGAGTGGATTTTACTGAAATGTTCTCATCTATTGTGAAGCTTGTCACCATCTTAGTGGTTCTCATCATTATGGAATATGAAGAATTGAATCTAGATACTATTTATGTGATTAAGGATTTCCATCATGGATATATAGAGGATTACATCTATATGTAGTATCCATATGGATATGTTGAGTCTGGGAAAGAATATGCAGTGTGAAAAATCTTGAAGAGATTATATGGGTTGAAGCAACCACCCAGAGAGGGAACCAAATTTTTATGCATTCATGACTAGAAAATATTAAAAATGATGGGGTATTGATTAATGTTTCTACATAAAGTCTTTTGGTTATGATTATATTATTGGGATTCAATATAAAGATTACATTCTTGTTGTAGGTTCTCATTTTCAGCGGATTTATTAGAAGAAAGAACAAATATCTTAGGTGTTCGAGATGAAATATCTTAGAGAAGATGAAATGAATTTGGGGATGATGATCAAGAGATGTAAGCTAGTGGGAACTTTGATGTTATGATAGGTTGACTTCATTAGAGAGGTATTAAAAATATTTAGTATAATGGAAGGAAAATAGGCTTTTTATTCCCCTAGTCGGCCATTTCAAATTATCAATGGAGAAATAACCAAAGATGAAATAATATGTTATGTACATGGATATTTTACCATAAAAATAATCTATATAAAGCCTAATGTATTCCATGGTCTTTACTCGACCTAAAATTTCTCTTTTAGTGGGAGTTTCAAGAGAGAACATGGCTATCCCTGGTAAAAAATAGTACGAATCATTGAATTTCATACTGATGTATTATATGTTCATTAAGGAAGTATCATTGTTCATTGAGAAATAATATTAATTATAGGGATATGTGCATGCTGACCTTAGAGGTGATGTCAGAAGAATGATGAGTACCACGTGTTTTGTATTTACTTGTGGAGGAACTAAATTAAGCTAGATATCACAATTACAGAAGGTGGTGGCTTTGTCCTCCATAGAGGCTAAATAATTTGTCTTAATAAAAGCTGGAAATTTGATAGATTGGGTGAATAAATTCTTGGATATTATTGGTAGAAAGGGAGCATAAAGTTTATTGCACAGTGTTGGTCATAGTGTTACACATATTGTAAATAACTCATTGTTCATTCCATGAAGTATCACATTCATATGTAGTACCATTTCATCATAGGCTTTACAGAGTATGGGTTCGTGACATTAAAAATATTTTTTGAACAAAAAATAAAACCAATATGTTGATGAAGCTGACAGTAATACATAATTTGAGGCATTTTATGCCTCTATTGGTATCCACTCATGAATGTAATATTTGAGGCAGAATATGGGAGGATTCTATGGATGAATAGAAGGTGAAAAAAAATATAGTATTTCAAGAACCCTAACCTTTAAGTTGATATTGGGAATGAAAAGAATTAATCGATGATTAATGAAGTGGAGAATATCCGATTATATAATATGACTATGTCAGTTACATAGAATCAGTTCAATGAATGGATATTAATCTCTAAGTGAGAAAATATTGGATTTGTGTAAACTGGTCTATTTTTTATGATGTTGGGTTTAATGATTCTGGCTCATACTTCACAGTAGGACATAACTCTCATATATTGGGATGCTCAGACATTAGATATATCAATATTATATCTCCATAGACATATTTCCACTATCCACTATATCATCTTGGAGATGGTTTTATATAACACTATAGTATTACAGACATCCAGTCACCTTTTACTATATCATTGAAAATTTTCTATGCGGTTGGTGGAGTATTAATTCTTCCTCTTTAATATATCATTTTGGGCTAGGATTTTTATGTCAAAAACCCTAAGATATCCCAATACTATGTCTCTCTAATAATATTGATATTTCTTACACTATTTTGATGTCGTTATTATTCTCAAAATAATTTAAATTTATGTGTCTATTTTCTTTTTCTTCTACATTTGATACTATATTTTTTATGAAAACCTAGTTTTTTTTAGACTTGTGGAATTTTCAAAACACCAATGAAATCATATAAGACTGCACCATCATCAAAAACAAATATCATTTACTACCATATATCCTCACAGATATTTGAAAGTATTCAAACTCCTCCATCCATCTACAAGTATCCCTAGAGTATTGAAAAATATCATTCCATAGCTTCCTTCTCAACATGTCTTCCATAATATTCCCTTTTCCTAAGGTGTAGGAAATCTAAAAATAATAATCCTATTAAAACTACATCCAAATTCACTAATAAATATTCAAATCACACTGTGAAAATATATATCTCAATCTATTTTGATCCGTGAAGAACCCAAAGCACTCTCCAATAAGCTAATGCGATAAAACATCAACCAAAACACAACCAATACTAGATTAATATCATTGTTGAAATAGTTATTATCCAAGGAAATAACTACCTAAACCCATAATATATCATTTCACATTGTTGCATCAACATGAATCCCAATACCCATTGGCAATCTTTAGGAAACAATTCTAAAATCACCCCATTTCCATGAAAATGATGCACTATAGAACTGACCCACATCCCCATTGAAAACCCAAATGGTTCCTAGCACTGATCTGTCCACACAAAATCCTATTCCTTCATATTCAAAACAATCAATGGAGATCTAAATTGATTGGAATAGGAAAAAAACCAAAGATAATAACCTAAAATACCATGGATACTATGATGCTATTTTACATTATTGGGTACTTCCTAAGAAACAATTGTATCAATCATTAACTGTCCTACTACAACAACCTACTACAACAAAACTTTCCCAGGGAAATGAACCTTTCCTTTACAAAACACACACTTGGGAAACTTTTCATAGAGTTGATGGTGTTAAATAACATGAAAGATAGCTTGGAGATGTTCAACATGATCCTCCACTATGTTCAATAAGAACAAGATATCATCAATCAATACAATAAAGAACTGGTCCAGGAACTCATGCATCATGGAGTTCATAATCCTGATGAACATAGATAGTTCATTCATAACACCAAATGACTTGACTATAAATTCGAAGGGCACATACCTTCATATAAAAGAATTCATAGGTATATCTCAACCATTCACCCTAAATTGGTGATATTCATATTGTAGATCAATATTATAAAACCAACTCCTCCCTCTCAAATGGTCAAAAAGGGCATATATCCTTGAAAGAGGTTAATAGTTCTTAAAATTCACCCAATTCAACCAATATTTGTCTATAAAAAACCTCACACTACAATACAACTTCTTGGAGAACAACAATGAGAAAAACACGGTGACTAATTGGGCTAGACAAAACCATTATACATTATATCATCAATATAAATTCTCATCTCACACAAATCAGAAGGTTCCATCCAATTAGGATTCATGTAAATAATAAAAGCACCATGTTGAAAGTTTATCCCACACTTAATATCACATCAAGTGGGTATTGTAACAACCTCATCAATAAAAACATTTGAAAACTACCCCCAACAACCCTAGGAACCCCTACCATCCCATAATTTTCTAATTCTAATGATAAATCATCAAATAAAGAAATAAGTGGCTCTATATGATTATTACCCATTTAAAAACCCTACTCACCAATGAAAACCACATTCAGGACATCCAAATTTGAGAAAAAAAGGTTCCTCTAGAAGCATCTGATAACAACATGTGATGAATGCAAGTAATCGATGCCAATGATAACATAGTATGGATACAAATCTATAATTAGAAGATCTCCATTGGATTTATGTGGCTCTAATATTAGTCTACCCCCCCATCACGCATCAAACTAGTTGGTTTGGCATTCGATTGAAATAATCAACACCAAGGAGATGTAAATCTTCCAACATCTTGTCCCACAGAATGGGATAGAGTGGGTGAAAAAAATGAGTGTAAAGATCCGGAATTAATCAAATAAAAATAATAGTACTACATAAACAATTCATACTTCCGACAATATTTGGCCCCTTTGGAACTGATGCCTCCACTATGTGAAAATATCTATGATCATCCTCTCTACCTCTTTAATAATTACCACATTCACAACCACATTTGATTAGATTTCCCTAAGCATGAGGAACATCCTGAGTTCATACTCTACCTACTCAATCAAACATCAGTAGAGCATAATCATGTTGGCCCCACTGCTGGAATGGTCTCACTGACAACTGCTACTGAGGATGGAGTTGAAACTGTCTACCTCCACCAAACATACTTCAGGGAACCACAAGACATTGGTTCTAGTAATGTTTATAAACCCCATAACCAAAAAATATTGGCACAAGGCTCCTAATAAAAACAAGGAAACTACTTTCCCTAGAAGAAAAGAAAGGAAGATGCTGAGGTCAACTCCCTGCTAGTCAAAACCATGATGGTCTTGGTTCTTGAGACCTACCACTGACTAATCTTCTCTATGATAAACCCTATTTTCCCCTCTCACGGTAATCCTCCTAATGAGTGAATCCACTTGATCACCTACAGATTATTTTAATCCTCCAGATAATATATAAATGTAAAATAAGTAACTAAATTATGAATAGCATAATGGAGGATCTTATGAAGATGTCTCGAAAGAGACTCCTCATCTAGAAAATATCTGGTGAAAACATAGAAGATCCTTGGAAATGATTCAAAACCCCTATATAGACAACCTCCCCTATTAAAGTGAAAGAATCTCTTACCTCTTCACTACCATCATGGTCGATGGTAGGAACTTTTCCTTCAAATCCTTCTAGAATTCAACCCATTAAACATATTCCTCCTTCCTCTATCCCAGGTATAACTTCCACCACTGACATGAAACTCCCCACATTTGACTGACTACCAATGAACATGGTACTCAACCAGGTCCCAGATCGAACTCAAAGAGATCTCGATCTCCTCCTACTATCTCTCTATCTATACATCTAAAACAATTCCCTTATAATTCAATAAAACCTTTCAGTGTAAATCATGCAACACCATCTACCAAGCCTTATCCACCCCTATTAAATCAACCTCGTGATTATTAATGAAATCAACCTTCTAAAACTAAACTGTCTGACAATCTCTTGGACGAAAAATAGAATCCATAACTAAAATAGAATATGAATAATATCTAATTCTAGGTAGTATGTAATTTTATTAAGATTAATTTTAATTCACATTATTCATTAAAACATCCAAAAAACCACAATTTAATCAAGAACACAATTCATCATAATGAACATACCTCTCATATGAATCTACCATGCAAAAAATTCCACCTTAATTAATCATTAATTATGCTCAATGTTTGTGCATTGGATCAGGGAGGGCCCTAATATCCCATGTCCTAGTCGGTCCCCTTGGCCTATGTCACACACTAAGGTCAAATGACACTGTTTACATATCAACTCATGTAATATTCAATGTTCCTAACTCAAAACTATATCTAATCACACAACCATCACCCTTGATACCACTCTATCATAACCCCTACCTCCAAGGATTCCACAATGTGGGGGAGAGATAATAACCCCCCGAGTTCCGCCTCTAGTTGGCCGTGGGTTGGTGAAAAGCACCAAGGGTATAAAATTCTCATGAAATCGGAGGCATTACGTAGAATAATAAAATAGGATCGGGAGACGAGATGATTCATCCACAAGAAACACCGTGAAATTATATAAAAAACTAAAACAAACCCACAAAAAATGATTGAATAAGACTGATATAGATAAAAGTATAAAAGTTAAATACCAAAAAGAAATGATATGTATGCAACACAGAAACAATACCAAGGCCTAAGATAGTAATATCTAGTACTGTCCATGAAATACTCCATGAAACATAAAAATAGTTTTATAAACGTAGAGTGAGATACAAGTATACTTAGTATGAAAACAAAATTCTCTCATGTACATTTGAAAGTGGCATACTAATGCACCCATGAAGAAAGAAATAGAACCAATAGCACAAAAAAACGTCTACTATCTACCCCAAACCTCACCAAGAAATTCTCATCATATAACGTAAGTCATGTAATAAACTATAACATGAGTCACATCAGTAATGGGTACCTCACATTTCTTTCTTGGTAGTATATCACTCTCACATTCCAATTTCATATTTCCTCATTCTCTCATATCTTTTGTATACCACACCTTCCCACAAGCACGGTCAAATCACATTATTCCTACAGACACCTGGTCTCACCGTCGCACAAGCACAATCACATCACCTCTCACCCAAAAACACCTAGTCCGTCACACATCAACATCCATTAAAAGAGTAGTGTCGTATCCTGAAAATGATGGGCATTAACCTCTGTCCCTCTTCCTAACATACACAGCCCCCACCGAAATCTACATTATCCTATATCATCCTACATGAAAACACCTGGGTTCATTTCCCCACATGCATGGCCACATCACATCTCACATGAAGAAAGATAGGCTCTGAAAGCCAACATTTAGTTCATTAAAAATTCTTTATCCATAATAGCCTATGAAATAAATTCCACTCCTAATGGAGAGAACATTAATGATTGGGTACCCCACCATCCGTCATCCTCACTAGATGATGGGAAAATACCCACTGTGTGACAATGTGAGTGTGATATCATTATTCTCAACATTGGTTGGGTGTATATAGAAATCATAATGAATATAATTGTTTATATATATATATACTCACACCCAAAATAATCCTATTGGTTCACAACCAAACACTAATCAACACACAAAATCTTCACTTTTTCCACCACCAATAAAAGCATGAAACCACAAAACAAGCCATAAACCACAAACTAATTTTCATTGAACCCATCAACTTATTCATAAATTTTTTATTCATTAATTATCCTTTCACATTCCATGTAAAAAATCGAAACCCATCAATTACACTTTGATTATTGTCATTTTTTCCATCACTTCATAAGTATCTGGAACAACAAAACTACACATCAAAAGCAGTGAACCACCCCTATCATACCATCAACATGCTTCCCCATAAACATGGCCAACCAAACCACCTATCTGCCACAAAATCATGGTCTAAAAAACCTACTCATCATCCCAAAATCATGTCCAAACGAACCACCTCGCCACCAAAAAATTATAGGTAATCAAACCACCTCACCACCCCAAAATCACGGATAGAAAAACCACCTCTCCAACTCAAAATCACGTCCAAACAAACCTCTATCCCTCACATGCCCTATGCACACATCAATTACACATTAAAATACATTTTAAAAATATAAATGGCAGTTCTATCAAATTCTTCTTTATTTTAGCATATTTATAACACAAACAACCATCCTAGGGAAACCATTTTATCAACCAAATAAATGTGGTTATCCAATTTCCCTTTTAGTGTGATATAAAAATTCTCACAACAAAAGAATCAATCATATAACGATCAACCCATGAAAATAAATACACCAATAGAAAAAATTTCAGTGGGTCATCAATCCTGTATAATCAAAATATCACAATAAAAATATGGCTATAAAAACATGAAAATCAACCCCCTTCACCCTTCAATTTCAATTTAATCAATTTTTTATCATTGATTAATTCATGAAAACCATATCACAAAGATAAACATGAGAAAACCCCTCCTGCATGAAACAAAATAAATAGAAAGGATGGATTCCGTACCTAAAAATCATTTTATATATTTTTTACCCATAGAGAGAAGAAGAAATGTCCATAAACCACATCCACACCATGTGATACTATAGGTTAACTTATATCACACTGAAGCATCTTCAAAATGAAACCCAAACAGAAAATCAAAACCAAAATTCACCACCAATGTGAAACTAATAATAATAACATAATAGAAAAAAATGATAATGAGAGGATAACTTACCAAGGATCAAAGGAAGGAATCCAGTAATCAATTTCTATTGAAATGAATCCCAAACACTTAAAGAATGAACTGATGCATCACCTACAATAAGTGAATAGATAATCCTTTGAAGTGTTTGAAGAAAAAACTAAAGCATTGTAGCCTTTAAATATGCACTACATAGTATATTTACAATATTTTTAATCCCTAAATATCATGATAATTCATCCTGAAAGTTTTTTAGAAAAAAATCTTTCCTCAAAGTATTATTAAACCTTATTTTTTATATATTGGTAACATGAACTGTATAAGCCATGAACCCCACTTTCACATCATGTAACGCTAACACGGTGTGTATGTCACATACTTCAATCTTTTAGATTCAAAACTCTTATAGGATAGATCTACGCCTCCTATAGGAACCTGTAGTACCATAAATGGAATTGTAATGGGCTGTAACAAAAACCTAAGTATATATCACCAAGAACAATGATTTTAATAAATAACTGTTAACAAATGAGTGATAATGGGTTGTGATTATATAATATGTGGTTAAAAATTTATGATTACGGTTCTATAATATATACATAATAAATATATATTTATTATACTGGAGGTTCAAACAATTATGGATGAATTTTAACCTATGTTCGGGAATTTTTTTTCTTTTTGTCATGGGAAACATGCCAAATTGACAACTTGTTTCTTTTTTACGGTGCATACACATCCCATGAATTTATTTTTTTATTCATACAGTTAAATTAATGAGGATTTACATATCCATATAAGGTTCTTTATTTTCATGGGGCTTATGATTAAAAAGTTACGAAAGTTGAAAGGGATTTATGTTTCAAACCTATTTTAATCTAGTTGGTTAATGGTTGAATTGTCATTAAAATAAATTATATAAACCTTATCAGATCAATTCCTTTTAATTTTTATCTGTTATGGTATTTTTGTAATGAATGAATGTTTTCCTTTCATTTATCTCACTTTAAATACTTAAGATATCAGTATAAACTTTTTAAGGAATTATTTCCATGTTTAATTGTTCTGTTAGGAAAATTTTTCATCCACATCCATGTTTTTATATTATGTCTTCAAAATGACTTTAATATTATCATATTGTATTTTAAATTTTTTTATCCATGTATTAATTTTTTTTAAAAAAATTCAATGGAATGTTCTTTTCATTTTTCAAATGAGGTGCTTTTTGAAATTTTGTCAAAAATGTGAAAGGAATGTTTTATTATCTTATAAAGCATGAATAAAATCTTCCACCATAATGACTACTAATTTTTTTAAGCATCCATTAAACTTTTTCGGGGTAATATTAAAATAAAATGTTTTCATTAATATTTTAGAAATATTTTTAATTTAAATGTTATTTCAATATTGAAAAATTAATTTTCCTTAATAAATATTTTTTTGGTACATTAAAGAAATTTTCATATTTGAAAACATCCTTTGAGGTTATTTATACTTTACTAGGGATATGATCCAATGATATCATTTTTACACTTTCCCTAGATGGTTTATCTTTATGTTTCTGATATTTTTAAGAAACAAATTTATTTTCCATGGGTTATGTAATAAGGAATTGATAAAATGTTTATATAACTAATTTTATTTTCACGGGTTATGATTTGATGATATGATGAATGTTTTAGGATCTTTTGGAAAAATTATTATGGGGCGTAGAAGAAACATTTATTTTTATTTTCCGGGTGTTGTACAATACTTGATATTGGTCGTCCCACTTGGGGAGCATTAGTGTTATTCACCCACTAATTCAAATAATATTAAAAAAAATTATTCTGTTTTTTTATTTTATGGAAATGAAAAGAATTAAATTTTAAACTATCATGAAATAAAAATATAATTAGTTATAAAATAATGAACTTTTATCATGATTTTTCTCATGGGTTCTTTTATTATTCATGTTGGTTTTTTAAATTCAATTTGATGATCCAACTGTGAAATGTCTCTCTATAATTTCTATCCTTTTTATAGGTTGTGAAATAATAAATTTCAATGAAAACTAAATTACTACACCTCCAATAACCATGTTTCATGACACACATCAATCAATAATGTGGAATATTCTAGGACCTTACTCCATCACTTGTCATTTCATCCATTAAATGGTTCAAATCCATAATTAAAGAGATTTTGTTCAACATAATGGAGGGAAATAATAAATATAATAATATATGTGAATTCAGGGTGTATAATATAGTGTAAGATCATATCACCCCTACATTTCACCCTCATCCACCTTAAAAATGAAATAATTACTATAAAAATTAAAAGAATATTTCTGAAACAACTGGAATCCTCTCCCAAAGCCAATCCATGGGTCTTTCTCCCATTATTTGAAGTATGAGGTCATGATAGAAGAATGAGGAAGAATAGAATGATAGAGATAAAATAATAATAGATGAATATTGGAATAATAAAATCGGTGGAGCACTACTATTAAAAATTGAATTTAGTAACTTCCTAAAATAATTTAAACTAAAATTTCAGAATAAAAATAAAAATATAAAATCATAGCATCAGTTATTCAACTCCAAAAGTCTCTCCTCTAATGGAAATGGGGAAATAATTGTATTTATAATGGGAGAAATACCCTATTTATATTTCATTTTTTGAAATCTTTCCTATCCTTATTCCCATCAGTTCAATTTTGGATTATATAATTTTTTATTTTATATGTTTGAATCAATAAATATTTCATGTCATTCAAAATTAAACAAAATTTGACCTATTTTAAAATAATATCAATATCCAAATTGATTGATCTTTTTTTTATATAGACAATTCTATCCAGGGGTTATTGTGGTCATTTCATCTGAGGTGTGACATATCAAATTGTTCTTGTCAGTTTACATGGACATTTTTTGGTGATATGTAATGTATTTGTTTCACATTAATCTCAGTTTTCCTTGAAGGTAGCCAGATGGAACTCTTTATCATCAAGAATAGCCTTTTACAATATAAAATAGGTTTTATTGTGACCAGATAAATCTCCCAAGGATATCCATGGTGATTATTTTCCTCTATAGTGATTTTATTCTCGAAATTGTGTTTTACAATGGTAGCCATGGAATTTATTATGTGCATAGAAGGGGGGAAGTTAGTATTGAGTGGTGGAGGTGAAATAAGGGAAATTTTCAAATGCATGAATAGATTGACTAAATTGGGACTATGTCATTAGAGTGTGTATAAACAGTTCCCTAAAAAATGCTTATCTACATCAATGATCTGTGATTTTGAGAACATTCATATATTAAAAATTGTGGAAATTGTATGTCACACATTGGATATAGGGGATCAATTTTATCTCACATTTCACCCACACATGTGTTCCCATTACAATATGTTTAGGGCTATATGGGATTTATACCACACTATGCGTGCACTCACCTATTCATATCCCACACTCTCATACTATATAAGAAGCCTTACTTGTGGTCTACCTTGGTTGGTTGGGCCGTTATAGCTGACTAACTTAATAACTAACCAACTAGTTGGGGGTTCGCCTAGCTGGACATTTTTCACAAAAAAATATTATTAAAAAAATAAATCAAATCCACTAGAATATCATAAACAAACAAATTAAACTCTAAATTAAGCATTTTTTATTCATTTAAATCCTTATTATTTCCCCAATTACAATTTCCCATGTTTGATTAAAATAATGAGTTAAATGAGAATTTTCATTAAAACCCATTAGAATAATTAAATATTGGTTACATGATTGCATGAAAAATTAGTGCATCACACACATATGTATGGTTTTCATTCTCTGATGGGTGGTTATGTTAAAACACAGGGCTATTGTTTATGTTATAACTATAGTTATTGTTTATGTTATAAATTAAAATGGTGGTTATACTATAACTGAGGAAGGGTGGGATCAGAATTACATATCCCTCCTAAAAAATTTGGTAATTATTGATATATAATGATATAAAAAGGACTACAATGGGGAGTAAACCCAATATAGTGAGGGAATATTTCTAGTGTGATAGCCTTGGAAGTAAACCTTTACTACTATGATGGTTTTGGTAGTGAACCCATTCCACTATAGTAGACTTTAAAATCCACCTTTACTACTATGGAAATGATTTTCAATGTTTTTGTGATTTCCAAAATTCCATTTCATATGCTAATGTTATTCTCTCATGGATGATGTTATTTGATTCCATTATGATTCATCCCTTATGAACTGCCATGATTAATTCCATGGACTAAAATTGTGATCTATTTTGTGCAAGGTGTGGCTTCTAAATTATAAGCTCGTGTTCCTATACAATTATTCTCCTGTTATACTTAAGAGTTCATTGATATATCCCTTTTTTACCCATACATAGCATCTAAATTCACCCTTTCTCAGGTTTCCTTTCCTGATGTTATGAAGAATGTTTTTATTAATGATATGTCTAAGAAGGGTTGTACTTCTAAAGAAATTAATGGGAGAATCTTATAAACTGGTTGTTTAGTTTTTTAGGTCTCCAAATATAATAGACTTATACGATTCTTACATGGATTGAAATGATATGTAATTAATATTATTATAATAATATGTAATATCTA
This sequence comes from Viscum album, assembly GCA_963277665.1. Lineage (NCBI taxonomy): Eukaryota > Viridiplantae > Streptophyta > Magnoliopsida > Santalales > Viscaceae > Viscum > Viscum album. The sequence goes on along the minus strand of OY728161.1, from coordinate 1,538,458,822 downwards.
TATATTAAAAGTATAGTTCATTTTTTATTCAATGTATTTCATTAATCTAGTTTTCTTCAATCTGATGACCTCTTGAATCTATATTGGGTAAAATAATTTTTCTCTATATAGAACATTTAAAAACTTCATCTAAAAACCTCATTTAGTTGGAATTTCAATGTCTCTTCTAGGTAATTAATTCATACAACCATAACTCCATGAATTTTAAATAAAATTCATTATATTTTCTACTACATCCATTGATGTTTTCATTTTCTTCATTTGGAAAACACAATTTGGTTAATCACCATTTGTAAACACTACATAAGATAACCTTTGTTCTATATCTACATTTTTTATAAACATTATAACATTTATCAAACTCATTTGTAACCATCAATATATTAATTAAACATGATTTAAGATACTTTTATTGTCAAAAAAGCAACATATGACAAGATTATTCGAAAACACTAAATGTTTTAGGTTTCTCAACAAGTCATTCAAGTGAATTAAAATTTTAAACTACATCAACCTTAGTGATTGTATTGGTCTACATTTTAAAAAATTCATTTGAATGGTCTTCTTTTTAATATACAAAACATCTCCAAGTGAATGTGTATCATTATATTTATGTAAAATATAAAAATATTTACAAACATATTGTTAAAAAAATACAATATTTTTATAAAAGAAAAGAAAATGTTTTTAAATATCCCCCATTTTTTTTTCTTGAAAAACTATCAATAACTCTTATAAAAATTTCTATTGAAACATAAAATTTGTTTTAAATAAGAATAAAAAACCCAATGTTGAGATTAAGAAATGTTTTTTTTATGAATTTCATCACTCAGAGAATATATATTTTATGTCCATGGTATTGATATACTCAACCTCAATCTCCATAAAAAATTGTATCTTCGAGAACAATTACTCCACCTTTTTATGATAACAATATATTTTGATTCATCAAAAATAAAGTAAATATGTGTACTTATTCTCTGCCACTAATATTGTATTCCAAAGAAACATAAAGGTCGACTCAATATATTTTTTAATTCATTTTTTTTGCTTCAACTTGTAGTTTCATCCTCAATTCCTCCAATCATTCCTTTGGCATATCATTGAAGAATATATCTTAAATTTGATATTTTGTAGAAATATGCTCAAGAGTTATTTTTTGAGGGCAATATATTTTCCCATGATTTACAAACCCCCATTCAAGTTTATCATTGATGATATGATACTTAATATAATAATATTTTCATATCTATGATTTGGAACAAGATTTTTGGTAACACCAATTGAAAATGTTTTATCACAAATAATATTTCATAGTTTCTGAATATTCAACCCCAAATATTAAATATAAACATTCATCCAAATAATTTTAGTACATTTATGGATACGAAAAACATATTCAAATTCAACTTTACTCACTGTAATATAACATTTTTTTACCATGCCATCTCACACAACTTTATCCCACTCACTAAAAAACTTATATCAACATCACAAAAAATAATTTTTAGGGTACCTTTACTCATCCCTTTCATGTATATATTGTTATCAAAATTTCTTTTAGTAAATTACATCTACTTCATGAAAATATCATGTTTTTAATATCATAAATGAGGGGCATGTTTCAACCCATACAACTTTTTTTAGTTTACATTCCAATGATCCATCATTTTCAAGAACAAACTCATCACGCTGGTCAATGAAAACTTCTTCCTAAATTTCTCAATTCAAGAATGCTGACTTCACATCCATTTAATTGACATTGTAATTTAGATGAGAATCAATATCCAAAAAAAATTCAAGTAGTTTTATATCATGTATCATGATTAATATTTTTGTCAAAATGAAATCCTTCTAATTATGGATAACCAATGAAAATGTATTGAACACTATTCATCAAAATATATCCCTTTTAATTGTCTTTATTTCTGAACACGCATTTGGTTCATATAACATTATATCCTTTTGGTCAAGGAAAAATATTTTGGGTTACATTTTTCTCAATTTGGTTCAACTCTTCACTCATTTAATTTAACAATTATTTATACTCAACTGCTTCCCAAATATATTGTGCCTCCACATGTGAGATAAGTGACATCTGATTTTCAAACCTCAATCTCCAACTGATGTAAACTAGAGCTTCCTGATTTCTAATTATATTATCATGTTCAAATTGATTTTTTAATTTCAATAATTTTTATCTTATAGTATCACTTTCATCACCAATGGACTTATTGGAATAAACCTATAAAATATTACACACACAATCAGCTTCCTTCATATTAACTTCTCTTAATGTTAATCTTTAATGTTTTTGTTGCATCATATGAATCAACTAAAACAACATCTGTTAAGTAGGTATGATATTCAATTACTTTTTCACAAAAGAATTAACCTACTCATGCTGTTTCTAATCCAAAATCTATAACTTCTTTCATTGGTAGAATATCCCATGAAAATAACTTCTTTTCCCATTTCAACTAGAATTATTAAATATGAATTTTTTATTTTCATCAAGAAAGGACTATAAAAAACCTTAAAGAACATAATTATATGATTTTTATAATATAATATTTCATAGGCACAATTTTTCTTTCTTCCAAATGAAGTAAACATATGTCGTGAACATGTACAGTTGTACATATAGATTCTCACTAGATGAAATTTGAAATTTTATATTCAATAAGAATGATTCTTCCCATATTGACTGATCTTTTATCTTTCCTATCCACTATTTGGTTTTGTTTAGGTGTGTAGGGAGAATTGTACTAGTGTTTAATCTAATGTTACTATAGGTAATATACCAAAAGTGTTATTTATATACTATTTCTATTATCCATTCTTAACATCTGGATATATACACCCAAATTCTTCTCAATTACCCTTTTAAAAAATTAAAAAAAATTCCAAATCCTCTAATTTATGATTTAAAAACATTTCACTGGTCATTTGAGTGAAATCATCAATGAAACTACTAATGTACTAATCAACCTTTGTTGATTGATATCTCATCATCCCAATAGGTCATGTCTACGATCTCAACTGGTTCAGTGGACTAAATTTTATCATTTTTATAATGTCAAATAACCATTATTCCATTATGGAAAGTTATGTAAATAGAATCATTATTCCACATTAATTGTGATAAATATATTACAACATCATCCTTTGAATTTTTTTCATTTTATGGACAGGATGTATAAGTATTCAATTTTGTGACTTGTTTTCATCATCATTTATTAAATTGAAAAAATTAATAGTATCGCCAATATTGAGTTTATTATCATTGGTTATATATCCCCTTGTTAACTTCTTTTATACATTAGATGATAAATAAATATATTTGGAAGATAAATTCATTACCATTAACACAAATTTGGTTGACACTATATATGTTTTGTTTAATTCTATATACAAAAAGAACTTCCTTTAACTTTTACTTTTAAATTTCAACCACATCTATGCCAATTCCTCTTATTTTTATATAAATATCATTTTACAATTTTAATTCCCCTCCCACATGTTCTTCAATATTTTTCATGTTTTTTAGATCACCAATCATATATTTGGAACAACCACTATCAAGAATCCATGTTATATTTTGTTACTACATTTTTTATAAATCTCCATAAGAAAATCTTTTAATTCAAACTTCATTTTCAGAACTTCCGCTTCTCTTCCAGTATAAGTAACATTCCCGAGAAGTTTTGTCCTATAATCATCAACATGGTGAGCTAGTTTCTCCCAAATACAAAACTTTTCCTAAATGAATTAAACTCCTCATTACATTGATATTTTTTAAACTTTTGATGACATTTTTATTCTTTATTCATTTATATTTATAAAGATTCTTCTTTTTATTCATCTATTTCTCTTATAAAATTTTTCTTACTCCATGAAATGGACATGTGGTTCCAATAATTATATGATTTTTGTTTGAATATCCAAAAAACAACATAATATCTAATGAACCTTGATCTCCTATATAATTCAGTCTTTTCAATGGGAAATGTTTTTCACTATTTGGTGATTGTTACAACATCAGTTATCCTGTGGTGTATCGAATCATTCTTCTAAAAGTTATTTTTAACGTTCGTTATTGGGAAATATTGTTGATATACATTTTCAAAACAATATTTACCATTTTTTAATCATAAAACATCATGATTAGAATGATTATATAGTCTGTTATATTTAGTAGATTATGATTTCACCTTACCTTCTGGTTGAGTTCATTCAGTATATTTAAATGTTTCATCTTTTACCTTCAAATAAATATTGAAATTATTATTTATATAATTCAATGTATTTTCATCCTTAATAAATATTTACTGGGTCTAAAATAGATCTTCATTATTATCAATAATAATTTAATCGTGTTCTTTAACAATTTTTACTTTTTCTACAACATTAATTTTGAGTTTTTTAATTTCATTAGTGTATTTAACATCCATTTTGAGTAATTATTCTTTTCCTTACTTACGTTTTTATCATTTATTCATTAGACCCCTAGATTATTTCTTGAGTTTCATGAATATTTCAAGACCTGTAAAATATTTTGATCCTTGTAAATGTTCCATATAAGTTTTTTCACCTTATTTTTCTTCCCTAATAATACTATTTTCACTTATTTTAATATGATCCATCAAGATCCAAAACGTCATTAGAACATTATCTTCTCATCCCAAATTTTGGGTAGATTCATTGACATTATTTTTACCCAAAATAATTATTTTATTCCTTCTAGTTATAATTTACATAATTAATGTTGTTTGTTTAGATTCCATGGATATTTTATCTAAATTATTTTGCTGAGATGTTCCTTTTGAATCATCATTACCTTCTTCTTCATATTTCATCATTTTAAAGATTATTGAAAAATTTCTGATTTCCTTCACCCAAAACATTAAAATGGGAGTATTAGTTTGTATATACCACCTCCTTTTTTAAAATTCATAGATATAATGTACATAATTATATTAATCTATCGATCATTAACTTTATTATATTATAATTCACTATAGACAATTTCCTCATCTTCCAGTTCTCTAATTTTATACTTCATTAGGGATCGAAAATAAAACTACTCCATAATACTCATTTTTAATGATTACGTTTTTCTCATTTCATATAAAAGAAGATATTTAGGTTGTTTGTAAAGTGATAAATCATATTTATATTGTAATATAGTTACATTTGGATCATATCATATTGGAAAGCTCTTTATCAATTTGTAAATAATAATAGAATCATCCATAAAATCTCTAAATCATATGATGTTTTTGGAAATTTCATTTAATTTTTTGATTTAATAATTGATAGTTTTGTTTTTCCCCAACCTAATATATTTGATATTTCCTATCTATATTTTATGCATTGATTCATTTAACTTTTTATTCCATTTTAATTTTTTAACTTACTTATCCCATGATTCCTTCTCTATTTTGAGACCCATCACCATAAAATAATAATTATTATATAAGGAAATTAGAGTTGAATTATAAGCTTCTACACCAACCTCATGATATATTTTGTTAATAATTTTTAAAGAATAATCATTATTCATGGTTTGTAACCCTACAAAAGCTTCAACAATCACCTCGAAGCCAAGAGACAGATGATAAGGTATCACTCTATTTTTCAGTATAATATAATTTATTCTATCAATGATAAGAATATCTATGCTATTCACTATGTTGATATTTTACATAACTATTAAATTTATTTTATATAGGGAACTTACTTGAATAAAAAAAAATATTCCTATAAATATAAGGACCATTGAGAAGGGTGGTCGCATCAATGGCCACAATTTCATTATGTGAAATTAAACTATAGAAATTTGATAAATAGCTTTATAAATTAACCTCACCATTTATGAAATGAGAAAGAAAATAATTCAATGAACCCATGTTTTTACCATGTTTGGTCCCAATGTGGGTACCTTTTCCATTATGTGTCTACTCTCTTGAATTAATGAATATCTGAAATATAATGAAAGTGAATAAAAATCAGTTAAATCCAATCAAGATCCATCTATATGCCAATAAAAGATACTGATTCCCACAAATTATAAGTTTTTACTTTTTATCCTACATAACAAAAAATAAAAAACTCTATAAGATACAAAAATTGAATTTTTCTTGAAATATTATTCAAGATCATAATTTATATGAACGTATACTTCAATTTATCAATTATTCATCCCTCTGGAATTTTTAATTATCTAATATATAAAAATATTTTTGGAATGGATTATTTTACCTATAACCATCTAAATTCTCATAAATCATATTTAGCACCTTCCAAGATTATAAATATTTGAACCAACAAAAATCATCACAAAATTTGGTGAAAAAACATTATTTAAAAATTCCTCAAAACAGATCATGAATAAAGAACATCATTTAGTGAATGTTGAACATTAACTGTATATCTTATCACCATCAAAATAATTGACATTACATAATTGTACATTGATTTTAGCATAATTTTAGAATATTTTTAGTATATAAAGTTATTATACTCCTTCTGGTTCTACCATTTCTTTAACTCATATAGTGATTATCCTTCCAGAACATATTTTTTGGAATGTTCAATTTAAATATTCCCCTAAAAAATTTCTCCCATAATTATTCTATTAAAATATTATTTAAAAAAAATATTATATACTTTTGAGATTTATACTTCATGTGAAATTTATATGATATTTTTTACATAATATAATATTGATGAGAAAAACGTATTTCTACATCTAGTGATCTTCATAGAATTCTTCATCTGTTGATCTTTAAAGAACCTTATTTACAAAATCTCTTTGTTGTGATTTTTATAGGTTTCTCCATCCAATGAACATTATGAAGCCTTCTTTAAAAAATCATCTACCTGTAATCTTTTTAGGTTTTTCTTTTCAGAGATCTCTATATAAAGGATTTTTTAAGTTCGGGCATTCACAAATTTTCCTTTATCTTATTTTATTCTATCTCATAAACTCTCTAATGTCCATATGGTAAAATCAACATTCTCCATTAATATTTTTACAAACTTTTTCTACGAACCTCCTTTAATGAAAGTTACATGTAATCTATATAACCATTACATTATACAAATGGAACACCATGGATTCTCATCTCAAACTATGTATAGTTGCAGCAACCCCCGATGATGTTTTTATATTCCTATTCAAGAAAACTCAATACTTTTAAATTATGTATGGAATCCTTACATCAAATATCATCGTTTTGGTAACCTCATTTATCTCAAAATTCATCCTTTAAAAAAAACATATTGAACCATGAATACATTAAGTAAACATGATGTTTGAAACATTTAAGATAAAAAATAATCATCTGACATGGTTATTCTGAAAGACAAAGTTATTCATATTTCTTATCATGTCCTTATAGAGACAGTTAATTTTACACTACATCAACTACAATGATTGTTTCTAAATCTTTCACACTATTTAGTGTGTGTCTGTATTATGATGTGTGTTAGCTTGACCCAAATTACCACTTTCCTAATGTGGGAATCCTCCATTACCAATGTTGGTGATGTTTTCACCTTGATCAAAATAGGATGATGGAATGTTAGTTCCTCCTTTCATGGATTCTTCCTTGGATTTGGTCACATAGTCCAAGACTCCCTCATAGATTTGATTTCTATTTTTGAGACTCATTCTTGGTATCATATTGAGTTGCATGTCAGTTAATTATGCTCATTATATATCTGGAAGGCAACAGTATATGATTATATTATATGGTAATTTGGTGAATGTCTAATCATTTTTGGATCTTGGGCATACTGAGAACCATTAAAGTCAACATATTTTGAAATTAAGGGAATGTCATGGGTGGGGAATCTTAGTCGCGGAACCCACAACATCCCATGTCGACAACGGGGTATTTGACACCAAAGGAATAAGGAATGTGAATATTTTTACCCCATGAATCCCATATTTAATGTATGGAAGAGATATTTCAGGTAGGCCACACGTTTAATGACGTGTGTAGATGGGTTTTTCATGGTTTTAAATTCTTTTTAAGATAGGTGGGTGGCTAACTATGTCCCTAGGGTGGGGGAAATATGATCACTCTTGAAGGTTTGGTTAAGTGTGTCCCCAGGTGGGAAGATGTTCAAACATGACGGTTCGGTTAAGTGTGTCCCTCAGGTGGACAAGATCACGCATGAGTGTTTGTTAATTGTTTCGCTAGGGGTAATGATGATCGCACATGAGGGTGATTTGGTTATGTGTGTCTATAGGGGGATATGATCACACTTGAGGGAATAGTTATGGTTGTCCTCCAGGGGAAGGATATAACCACACATTAGGCTTTGGTTAGAGACCAAGGACTATAACCTGATGCAAATCTTGAGGGGTTTAGCATTGAAACCACCTCAATATGGGCATGCTATTGCATGTAAAAAACACAATTTCACCCAACTATACACTGTTTCACGCAATTATGAATTATTTCACACAACTACGCATAGTATCACACAAGGTTTGGTGTTTTTTGAAAAGGTTTTTTCATGAGGCATGTACTACGAGAATGATTTTTGGATAACTCTTTTTCATGAAAATTTATATTTGAATGAAAATAGAGTTTTGTGAAATATTGGGTTTATCTGAAAATGTGTTACCCATGAAGATATTTTAATGAAACTGTCTCATGTATAATTTCATCCATTAAGGTTCTTCGTGAGGTAATTTTAAGCATGTTTTATATTTTGGGGTTGTGTGAAGAGTGTAACCTCGGGTTTCCGAAAAAAGTTATTAGATACTAAAATCCTAGAGGTATTTTTTTAAAATTATGTTTTTATTCCATATTTATAGTAATTTTGTTTATGCCTATCAACTTAGCCTATGTCAAATATATTTATTAGGTTGTATGAAAATGCCTTTGTTTTTTTGGTTGTCTCGCATATGTGCATAGCTTATTCATTTAATGTCTCCTTTCTCACGCAACTCATTTTCTTATCCCTAAAGGAGTTTCATGTATGTCTGGAATGTTTGGTGCAATTCCTTAGTTTTATCCAAAATTTCATTAGATAGCCATTTTTTGATAATTCTAACTTCAAACAGATGTATCATTTGATATACCGGCCCATTTTGGTTCCATGGCTAGTCCAATTGAATTATATAATGAAAAATATTCTCTTTGATCAAGTATTTCATCATATGGTCCATTATTTGATGCATATTTTAAGTGCCAATAATGATTATATTCATGAACATAAAAAATACTCATTCTGAATCATCTTCCAATGAATGTTATAAAATTAATCCAATGATGTAAAACGCCAAATTTATTTCAAATACATAACATTCATAGATATAATGTTGAAAAAAGATCAAACATGTTTACAAAATCCAACCAAAGGTTCTCCAAACTTCATTTTATGTCTAGTGTGAACATCTGCGATCTTACATGATTATCATCTTGTAAATAACATATACATGAATGACCTACTTACATACATAAAACATTTGAGGCTTGAAGATAATGAAAAAACCATGAAAACATCATTTATAATTCATTATTAAAATGACATAGTAATAGTGTGGATTAAATTAATATTCTCACATTGGCCTTCTCTCTATAATGAATATTAATTAACAATCTGGAGTGCCTATATATTGTTGGAATAAAACACATATCACCTCCCTATATTGAACCCTCCTCCCCCATGTCAACACATGTGGTGGCTCTCCATGTTTATCCCCTTCCCCTACAAAACTCTAGTTCGAGTATGCTATAAATATGAATTATTTTTTAATAGACTTCCAAAAAAAATCCAAACAAATTATAACAACATGTGAATTAAATTTCCACCCAAATATAAAAGAATACATTCACCACCAACATTTTGAATATGACTTATTCAACACATCCATTCATAATATCCAAAATATTTTCAAAAATACTACTTGTGATTTCATGGTTGAAAGAACAATAATAAAAAAAATAGAGAATATAGTGGAAATTTTTGTTCTTGAATGTGCATATCAAGGATGAGATGATTTTATAATCAATGTTGCTAAATTTTCTCTTTACTTCATTAATACACATTGGAATTTCATATTTTTATTTTATTTGGGTACTATGGAACTCTTATTAATTTTAGCTTCACTGGGTGGAGTACTTTTTTTCAAAAGACTTTCTGCCCATTGAAATATTAATCTTATTTAGGGATTATTTCAACACTGGATGTATGGTTAATTAACCATAATCATTATTTTTATTCTTTTTACATCAATGAAACAATTATTATAACCCTCTTAGTTTTAAATTATTGGAAAACTCTAATAAAATTTGGATTTGTCATGTAGAATCCCATATTTTGATTTGACATAATATTTTTCTAGTGATTCCCCCATCTTCCAAGATTTCTACAAAACTGATGACCAAAAAACTACACACTCTTTGGGTACACTAGTAAGATTATTGTAACATACATATGGGTTATTATGAGATCATTTATTCAAATCTGTATTTTTTATTTTTTCTTGTACTAACTTTCCAAATTTATTTAAATTTATTCAATAACTAAAAACATCCATGAATTTTTATTAATTTCCATGGTATTTACTCTATATAAAAAATATAATAAAAATTTCAAATAACTCCAATTTCTCTTCTTGGTTTTAATTCACATGGATGTCTCATCTATCTCATTTATTGTCACTTTAGGAATGTTATTTCTAGATTTATTCACATGAATCATTTCAAAGGTAGAATTCCCTTTTCCATTAATCTATTCATGTTATTTAAACATATATTTTATATAATTAGACAAGTATTTCTCATTCCTGTGACACCAATCATTGAAAATAACATACTGATTTCCTATAATTTCAAATATTTTTGAACTATATAGAATTTGCCCTTTCATATATGGATGTTTGATAATTTTTGAAATTCAATCCAATAAAACTTTCCTCCAATGAACTTCAAAATAAATTAGATTATTCCAAAAATATAATTATTAAGACTCGAACTGGTTACAACCACTAAAATTAATAAAAAATTTGATTTTATTATTTCTACAATAAGAAAATTTTATTTTTCAGAACCGAGAGAATGATTTTTAGTGTTCTTATCAAATATTTGAGCATATTTTGGGGAACCAAATATCATAAAAACTCTTATATTCACTCATTAAACTTTTATAGTATTCCCATCCAATATTTTCATCTTTTTTGAATATATTTTCTATTTAAACATACTCAATTTATAGAAAACAAACTAAAAAAATAATTATAAATAAAAATGGATGGTACATGTTTCATTATGAATTCTAAATAATGATTATTAGATGATTATATGATCTTATATCCATAACTAGAGGTTTTTTATAATAATAATCATCCTTTTGAAAACATATGATGGTATTATTTTTATTGTAAAGACTGAATATGTGTTTTTTTCTAGACTGGCCAGTTTGACATCTTAATCATGACATTTCTCACATCATCAAGAAACATTAATTTCATTATTTAATATTTTATTATATTTTGAATACTTTCATCATACATTATATTCATTTATTTCCTAAATGTTACAATATGTTTTCCTGTGTATTCATTCATTTCAAGTTGGACATTTCTAATATTAGAAAAAGAATTTGGGAATTCCTCTAATGCATGAATATTCATTTCAATAGCCTTATTAATTTCATATTTTTCATGAAATTGTTTATTTAATTAACATTAAAACAAAGAGAATCTCCCTTTAATCTCCAAATTAACTTCTTCCATGAATCCAACCTAGTTTGAAAGCTCTATACAAGTATTAAACTTATCTTACAAGGATTTACCAATTTATTTAAACACTACTTCAAGATAACTGGTTTCTTCCCACTTGATCTCAAAAAAACCATAAATAATAGAGATTATGTTTTTAGGAATAACATGAGGTCTGTCATTTATTGCATAATCTAATAAATCTATTTACTTGTGATCACCCCCACTATTTTTTGTATCCTATCAAGGATAGTTTTAACAAAATCAGTCACTTACTTTCTGATCATCTGAATTCCTAGACTCCTTTTAAATAGAAATATTTTCCATCACATTGGTAGTAGGTTGAACCACTATTAATTATACATTCACTTTAGATCAATATTATATGGAATAATTTCATAGAGAATGTAAACCTACTTCTTTTTTTCTTTAAAGGGAATCATCATTCAATCATATATTCCATTTCTTTCTCCTAGTAACCATAATCTTAAGAGAGATTAATATTTTATTAGAGGTTTGGGTTGTCATACAAAAATGTTCTTCAATATAAATTTAGTAATAGGATCACAAAGTGGAAAGTTTCAAAATATATTATCCAATTATAGGTGAATCCAGGTCTCATACAAATTAAGAGGAGCAGTTTGGGATATGTTCAATATTGATTGGGGGTTGGTCAATATTAGTGAATTTAATTTTTTATCCTTTAATTATTTTACCTCTATCACTTATAAATTTATTGGTTCTATGATTATATCCAATTAACTTCAATTTTCTTGAAAAACATCTAATAACACACACATAATGGGCCCAAAAAATTTATAAGATTACCTTTTAAAATGAATGGCTATTCCTTGGTATGAATAATAACTTCACCAAGATCACACAAACCACTAGTATCAACATTTATGTATAATCGGATTGGGAGTATCCTTGTAGTCATGTTAAATATCTCCCAACAAAATTTGGTGCATCTCCGACATCTATAGAATCTTATTGGGCCTTTATATTTAATTTTAAATGTGTGGAGTCAGGTATTGGTAATAATAAGAATGACTTTCACCAATATAGAATTTTCAAGTAAATGATTTGTTTCATGGGTCTTCTTACTAATCACTTAATTTCATAGTAGTATGGAAGAAACACTTCTTCATAGTAGAAAAAAATTAAATCTTATAATTTTTCTTACACGGATGAAAGAATAAAAATCATTCTATGAAAACTAAAATGAAATATACCCCCTTCTTCTTATTCCCTATTCTTTTTCATATTCAGGTTTAATAGACTACATTGGATATCATATTTTTTTATATATTTAAAACACCGAAATTATTCTGAGAACTATAATTCTATGGTCTATTATCTTATTTTAAACTGATAATCCTTTATGTTTGATACAATAATAGATCTCCATCCGAGACACAAGGATTTTACTTTTTGATAATGGAAATGTCGAAACCACTATTTCATAGACCAATATAATACTTAAAAATATATATAATAAATTGTATATTCCTCAGTTTATTCTCATTCCTCCTCCTTTATCTCTATCTTCATTGAACCATAGAAATAAATAAATTTGAATTATAATAATTATTAGTAATTCAAAACTCTTAATATCATTGAATTTAATAACTCTCACTATTCCTCTATCATAATTGTTTGTAACCATATATAGACACACAAGAATAGTTACCACATTTTTCTTCCCTCAAAAACAATCATTGATATATTATTCTTCTTAAATGCTTCTAGAAACATGATATAAAATCATCATGATATTTTTTGATGAAAACAATTCTTACATACCATCAACCCTTCTAGAAACTATATTATAATTGAATTACACGTACATGGATCACTCATATGTTAATTAATCATTTGTTCTTACTCATATGTAGTCACACTTATTTCAAGAACCATATTCATAAATTAGAATTCATTTCTTGGATTCCCCTTACATACATCTCATTTTATGAATCCCTTTACATTGATTTTGTTTTTAATGATATTTAATGGCTCATATTTACTTTACCATAGATTCTTATGCTTCTATTCCTGGAAATTATTTTACAAAAACTCCATTTTATTTTTACATTATACTTTTTCTAGTGATTTTATCCTCAAATAAGTTTCATATTCCTTTATTATTATTTTAATTAAACATGGTTAAACTTCCATTGAAAATCATCTCATATGTTGTAAATTTTCTTCCTCTAGTGTGCACATGTTTTACTATATTTATCAAGCATCTTCCATTGATCCTTTAACATGAAATCACTAGTGTAGTGTGATATTCTAGTAAATTAATTAATCATGAAAAATTTTTATAATCATAAGAATATTAAAATTAATTCTCACATGATTTTTTCAATGGTTTTTTCTTTGATTCAATTCCCTCTTCAACAGTCATTCACCGCACAACATGAAAATTTAAGTGGCAAACTAGTAGTGTAAGGAAGGAAACGTAAATTATTTCATTCCAAACAATGTCAATCATGTTTTTAAATTGTTAATATTTTCCCTAAAAATAGGAGTCCCACATTAATTTCATCCCTAAATATGACCTTAATAATATATATATATATATATGTGAGTGCTCTGTAGAAGCACATTAAAATACCATAGGTCCCATGTCATCCTAGTGGGTATGTCATGAAACTCTACATGGTAAATTCTTATCTCCTTTATATTACACTACACCATATAAGATTCCTACATCTTCTATGCTAGCTCCAATTAAAGATAGGGTAGTATTCATCCTACAATCTTAATTGGGTGCCCTTGTGATTCCCTGGATACTTTAGTAGATTTGTTGGCATTGAGCGTGCTTCATTTTAAGACACTAACTCTTTTATAAATTACATTGTAAAATGTCAGATAAAATAATTCTGAACACCAAAATAACAAAATTCGACCCTTCTCACCTACTCTTATTCAATTTTATTTTATTTCAAATATCGTCTATGTTTAATTTTCAATAATTATAAAAATATAAGTAACGAATCCTTAATACAACTGAAAGTCATCATACATTTTTCCATTAATATGAGTGGATATAAAAATTGAAAAGGGTAATAGAACACTATTTTTAATGTCTATATATGATGAAAAAAATTCAAAACCATCTTCCAAGATTTTTGTTAAATTTTTACTATCATATAACAAGAAGATGTCTTATTGGTTACACTTATCAATATTATTATGATCTTCAAAACACTTCCATGAAACTTCTTCCTCCGGTTTTTTTCATCAAAAAGTTCATATTGTTTTCCTCCTTGGTTTATGATCACAAAATCATGATTTTGATGTTATTAATATGTTTCTTGTTTCTCTGTAAGTAACATGTATTGTGACCTAGGTGACAAAATTATCAACGGATGAGACACCATTGAGGTTGGCACTGCCAACGTGATTCACTCTAGTCTATGACTCGCCACCAAAAACAATATCACTAAATATTAGATACCACTACGATATCACACTACCTGAATATTATACTATTGGTCTAATAAATTAACAAAGAATGAGACACCATCATGATATCATGTCATCATAACGCAATGTTGGCTATGTATCAAATATCTCCAAATGAAGCACCCCCAATGTCATACCAAAAATACATAAATTAGGCTATGTAGAGGAAAAAATTTTACTTGACCCCGCTAGATGAGACACTATTAACAGAATGTAATTTAGGTTATGCCTAAGTTATTTTCTTTATCACACTCCTAGTGTCATACCGCCAGTGTGATGTCGCCTGACTGAGCCACTGTTACTATTCATCTTCACATATCTTTTTGAATTACATTATTTTAATGGATATTTTTATTGAAGTTAATGACATTTAGTGTTTTAATGATTATATCTTAAATGGTCAGTATAGATAATTGATGAGAGTGTTGGGTCATGTAGTATAAGGAAGAAACTAATTTGGATATTATAATTTTTATCTGATAAAAAGTGTAGCATACACCCTCATGGAGAATGTGTGAGAAATAGATGCAGAAGTGAATGTAGTGAACTGATACCATGCTGAGATCTTGAACTTACTGAACATAAATATAGCTGAAACTACTACAACCAATCAACTAGGAAGATGAACTCCAGCATCACATCTAGTGAATTTTTTCAGTCAAGAAATTGGAGTCTGTGAAAGTCTATTTTCATGATGTTTTCAAGAGAACTCAACTCAAGATCCTCTTTGAAATAATAGAAAAAGTCAAAATATTCATTTCATTAGACCTAGAACTTCTAAACATTGTCCTTATAGATTTCTCTGTGTTGTTTTTATTTATTACATCTTGAGAAGTTTTTGTTAATAACCTATCTTATCACACACATTTTCACTTTTACTAAACTAGTATATAATCAATATCTTCACAAACTATTTTCATATTTTTATTTTCCCATAGATATGAATGGTATAGGTCCTTCTGTGTCCTATTAATTTCATGATCCCATGAATAAATGTGGAATATGTCGTGTGTGACATGGACCATGTGTTGAATTTTGTAAAACCCGATCCAAGTTGTGGATTAGCATGTTTATTTTATATAAACTACATGGTCGAAGGTGATAAAAATGTGTATTGGACTATGTCTCAATGTAACAACCCAAACATTAATTAATGGAAATCCCTCTTGATCTAATTAAATGTATCTTTATGTAAAATTATTATATAAAATATTAAGTTCTCTAGTTTTATGTTTATAATTTTGACAATTTCTAATGTTGCCATTGAACAGTGATCACATGATTAGTATAAATATAGGGCTTAACAAATCAAATTTACTCAGACAAAGGAAATGATGGCCTCGTCTAGTGGACGCTCCACATATGAAGCCCATTTTTTCAAATCTCTAAAAGGTGGTGGCATCATTGGGATTTTCTCTTGATGAAGCTCAAGCTGAGATTGAACACATTAAGCTTGAGCAAAAGAACCTACTAGAGAAGTGGAAGTTGATAGAGATTACCACCTAAGCGATGTTATCCGAGCCACCCCGAGAGTCTGTAACCATCCCACAACTCAAAATTTGGTCTTATGCTGGTGTTTTAAGGGGTTATTTAACAAGACCCAGTACTATGGTTATGTATAATTTTTTTGGAACATAATAATGAATATACTTTCATTTTATTATTATTACATTGTTAATAGTTTTTAATGCCCAAATAGTATTTTTAGGTAATGTTCATCTATGGAATATATTTTGATGAATTAATGGATTTTTGAATTAAATAATATTTTAATAAAAATATTATTATTATTATATTAAATTTTTTAATATAAATGATCGTATAAATTTATGAATGTAATAGTAATATTTATTATTGTTTGAAAGCCATTTTTTGTCAAAAGCCATGAATTTTTTTAAATGATAGTTTTTATTTTAAAAGTGAAAATTAACATATATATAAAGTTATTTAGAAAAATTAATAATATTTTTGTAATCAGGATGTCGAAATTAACCAACAGTGAATTTTTCCAAATTTTCTGAGACAGTTAAATTTTTGGGTAAAAATTAAATACCGTTTAAATATATAATGTTTTTTATGAAATCATAAGGACCCAATAGTGATGTAATAAAATAATATAAACTTTATGTTCGGCCAATATATGTTTTAGGATTAAAATAATGGTATTTTGGGTTTGATTTATTTATTTTTCAAAGCTTTAGTGGATGCTTCAAGACATATTAAACATTTTGTCTTTTTAAATTGTTTTCCTTGGGAGTGTGACTCTCCTCCACATAAGTAACCCCATTATTTTAAGAAGTTAGGATGTTGACCTTGTAAAATATTTTCTTTCCCACTTCCCTTTTCCAAAAACCATGGGCAAAAACCATGTAATGGTTTGTGGTTTGGAGTAGTTTAATGTGAGTTGTCCCAAACCTAAATAATAAAGAATTCCCTCACATTACCTATATAATCCCACCCAAGATCCCACTTCCTCCTCCCTCAAATCCTTGGGAGTTCATCCTCCTCTATATAGAATCCATCCAATACTACCCAAGCTCCTTAAAAGACTCTCCCAAGCCTCTCTCAAACCTTTGGAAGCACACTTCCAAGTAAGGGTTTTTCTTCCTTTTTCATTTTTGTCCAATATTCATTAAATTGGTATGCCCATTAAATTTCAATTATAAATTTTAGGGTATGGTTTTTCACCTTCCCCATACTCCCTATTTATTTTTTAATGATGGGAGACCTCTTTATCTCTCATTAAATTCCTCCTATGCACACCCATTACAATGCCGAAATTCTGAAAGGAATTCCTCTCTCCTCATTTACAATCATGATATTATTTTGTATTATGAATCTAAATTCCATTACATTTGTTGTGACATGTATCTCTATGACCCCTTACTATCCATGTCATGTAAATATTATGAGACACATGTTTCCCTCCCATAAACCATTTTTATGAGTTCTTATGTCACGATGTAATGCTTACGAAATTGAACTGTGCTTCTCCAAAATAAAGTCATTATGTAGTGAATACCATGCCCATTTCTCTATCAATCATATTCTCCATTATCCAAATTTACGTATAGTTTAAAATATTTTTGTATGTATTTTACATTCATTTATCATGGGATAAATGATTGTGTTGAATGATTCAATGGTTTATGATCCATGTGGCACACTTATGCACGAAATGAAATGTTTAAGAAGGGTTCGCCCTGATTGCGCTCTAATGCAACGAGTAAAGTATAGTATCATGATACATCATGTGAAAACGGTTTTTTACTAAAAATAATTCACGGTAAATGAGGGTTTACTGGTGCTTCATGTGCAATGAGGGTTTACTCATGCTCCATGTGCAATAATCCTTAGCTCCTGTTAATTCCATGTTAAGTGTTGTTGCCACATTTCAATGTTATGATTATCATGCCTTTATGTTTATGATTATCTTGTTCTCTATTGATATTAATATTGACTAACATGTGTTTTATTCCTCATGTTATTCCATGATTAATCCCTCACTGGGCATTATAGCTCACCCTTTTTTTAGGCATGTCCTCATTTTATACCATGCAATGCTAAGTGTGAGGGAATGTAGTAGTCATGTAATGGAATTTTTCAATGAAGAAGTAGTTTTTCATTTTTTTAAGTTGTTATGTAATGATCCTAAGCTCCAAATACACTATACCTCTCTATATTATATGTTGTATCATATGATGTTTATGTAATAAATTATGATAAATTTTGTAATAAAAAAAAGAAGGGTTTCCACACTAGACTATAGATTTAACCATTGTTATTAATTCATTCTACATTTATCATTAAGATTTGTACATTATTTCAACTCTAAAATTGAAAATTGTTTTAACTATAAACTAATTAATTACTTTGGTACTTTATCTTAATTTTTTCCATATAGTATTTTGACCTTGAAAATTGATTTCAAAGTACCCAATAATATTGTACTCATGAACATATCAAACCTTTTAGAAATCTTTAGAATGATTATGATCTATATCATAATACATATTTTGATAAACATGGTTGTATTTAAACATTTGGGGGATTTAAATTAGATATAACTTTTTATTTGGTACTCAAATCACCCCCTCTTCAGATACCAACTCCAACCAACATTTGGTATCAGAGGTTTTCTTTATTTGTTATTAATGTTTTTCATATATTTTCAAATATGATATTAATTATACATTAGAGTTCTAAATTTTCTGTCATTCCTAATTTTTTTATTTAAATGGATTATCATCAAGATGGTTCTGATACTTAAATACCACCTTTATGTAATGGTACAAATTATTCACAATGGAAAATTAAAATATAAATACATATAGAGAGTATAGGTTTGGATATTTGGACATGAATACAAACTGAATATGTTATTCCCGATACTTCTAGAAATACATGGGATGATAAAAAAATTGTAATCATACAATAATCATTGTAATGTTATGAATTCCCTATACTTTTCTTTAGGATGTGAATAATTTAATATAATATCTTCATGCAAGACTTATTTAGGGATTTGGGAATCATTTTCTATTTACCATGATGTAAATTCAAATGATAAAGTGTTAAGGATTAATAATTACACTATTAAATATGATAATCTTAAAATGAAGCTTAATGAACCCATCTCTGACATGTATCTCATGATTAATTAGATTGTCAACACAAAGTCTTCTCTTAGAAAACATGTATCTAACAATGATTAGAAATTGCGATTACTCAGATGCCTACTAGATAGATAGGTAGGAACATTAGTTGCTAATACAGAATAATGCGACAAAAGTAAAATACCTATAGAAGAGTTGATTGGAAAGCATATGATGCATGAATGATAATTAAAGGTAAAACATGAAGAAGATTAATATACTAGAAGAAAGTCAGTATCAATTATAAAAACTAATCATAGACAACAAAAGGGCAAAGAGAAAGATAATAAACATGAATTTAGTTCCAGTGATAGTAATTAGCCCTCTGATAGTGATGAGAATATAGCTCACCAAGACAAGTGATTCATGAAATTTTACCAAAATAAAAATTTATGTAGAAAAAAAAATTAAAAATTAAAGTATTACAACTAAAGAAATTTGGATAAATATTTGAAAAAGGATTAGGGCCATAAATAATTTGTCTTCTATGAATGGAAAAATGGATGGTCACATAAAATCTGACTATCCTAAGATTTTGTAAAAAAATGTGATGATAAGGATAGAAGATACAAAAGGTCCATGATGGAAACTTGGAGTGATTTTTAGGATAGATCCAGTGACTCTGATGCTTCACATAAAGAAAACCCGGATAGAGCCAAAATGTGTTTCATGAATAAAGTTGGAGAGGTACAAAATTTACCTACTACTTCTGGAATTTGGTCTATGAATGTGTCTAATAATTCAGGAAATGAACAACATGATGATAATATGTCCAATGAAGAATTATTGGAATACTAAAACATGTTATAACATATATTTAATTAATTAAAGGATAATTGTAAAATTAGTTAATATATGTATGCTCTAACTGTAAATAAAAAGCTTAAACTGGCTATAGAGAAAGATTAAAATACTCAACAGCTCAAAGAAAACACTAAACATAAATTTCCAAATGAGAAATTTATGAATGATTTGGAAATTTTCACAGATGGTAGAGAAACACATTCACAAATATTTAAAAAAAAATTATCAAAAATATTTTACTGGAATATAATATGAGACCGGACATAGAATAATATCTAAAAATAATTTTTATCCTAGATCCAGACTTGGTTTCTCTACTACAAATCATTTTTTGAAACATCCAAATAAGGTTTTTATTTCTAAAAGATTGAATTCTATTTATAAAAAACCCATTAAGAAATTATGGGTTCCCAAAGATCTAATTTATAACATTTATAGACCCAAATAAAGTTTGGTACCAAAATCATTTCATATTTAAAACATGTTTTTTTGGAAAATACTTGAAGAAATACAGTAGAAGTATATGGTACATGGATAGTGGTTGTACAAGACATATGATGGGAGATTATTCATTCTTAAATAGCCTTATAGAGGTTGATGGTGGATATGTCACCTTTGTTGATAATGAAAAAGGAAAAATTATATGCGTAGTCCGTATTGGTAATGAAATTTCAGTTTTAATTTTTAATGTCTTATTTGTTGATGGTTTAATGTATAATCAGGTTAAATTTTCTTCGTTTTGTGATGATTATTTTTATGTTACACTTGAGAATGATGCTTGTAATGTTTTTTATTCCAAAAATGATTTAATTTTTTCTTCTTCTAGTAATGATATTGTTTATTTTGTACATTTAAATTCATTGATTTCTCAAAAATGTTTCATGTTTAAGTTCCTTTCATTAGGATTCATGGATTTTTCATGGGAGACTATTCCATTATGACATTCAATCATTTAGAAAGCTAAATATTAAAGGATTGGTTACGAATCAACCTATGCATTTGTTCCCAACTGATAAAGTATATAATCCCTTTTTAAAAAGAAGACATGAAAAATTTTATTTTAAATTAATGAATGAAGCTTCATCTTATCAACCGCTTGATTTGGTTCACATGGATTTGTTTTGACCATATAGAGTATCTATATTAAATTTGTAAGAACAACATATGCATTAATATAGATGATTTCTCATTGTATACTTGGTTATATTTGCTATCTCACAAAAATGAATCCTGATCATACTTTACAATGTGTGATAAGGATATAGAAAATCAGAGTGGACATAAAATTAAAACCTTAAGGCGTGACCATGGCCATGAGTATGAAAACCCTGATTTGGATTTTTATTTTTTTTCACAAAATGGTATCACTCATAACTTATATTCTCCTAGGACGCCCCAACATAATATAGTTATTGAAATAATAAATATAACCATACAAGGGATATCCCTGACTATTCATAACGAGTATGACCTACCAATCTATTTTTGGGAAAAACTATCAATACAACCTTCTATATCTTCAATAGAGTCTTGATCAGACATATACTTGATAAAAACCCCATATTTTATGTGGAATAATAGGATACATAAGCTTAATTACTTTATATTTTTTGGTTTCATAGTCATTATTCTTAATACTAAGGATGATCTTGAAAAAATTTCATCCAAGAGTGATGAAGTAATATTCATTGGTTATTTAATCTATGGGAAAACATAGAGAGTTTTCAATAAGAAGGCCAAAAATGTGTAAGAATCATTCCATATAAAATTTGATGAAACATATCCATGTGATTCTATGACCTCCTTAGAAAATTTTGAGGATTATTTATCTTCTCTAAACCTAAATCCCAATCCATTATATTCTATTTTCAAAGTTACAAAAAAATCATCTAGTTCTAATGAATTTTTACAACATCAAAAACCTAAACATGAAAATCCAGAAGTGACTGGTCCATCTTTCTATAAATATGTTAGACAATTTAAATACCATATGTTAGATTATGTTGTGTGTGATCTAAATAGAGGAACTCAAACTAGATCTTATGTCAGAAATCGTGTAGTTCGCCAATCTTTATTTTCTCATCTTGATCCTAATATCATAATTGAAGCTATTAGAGATGGATTATGGGTAGTAGAAATGAATGATGTATTGAATCAGTTTGAAAGAAACAATGTGTGAAAACTTGTAGATATACCTCAGGAAACCTTTACTGTAAAAAACTAAATGGGTGTTTAGGAATAAGGTTGATGAGTGAAAAAAATAAAGTGAGAAATAAGGACAGACTTGTTGAAAAATTATATTGTGAGGAAGAGGGAATTGACTATGAGGATAGCATTGCACCTATAGCCAGACATGAATCCATAAAAATCCTACTTGCTTATGCAGAACATTTAGATAACATTATTTATCAAATGGATGTTTATAGTGTATTCTTAAATGGGTTTATAAATTATTGTATTTTGTTGAACAACCCCCTAGTTTTAAAATCATCATTTTTAAATAATTTTTTAAATTAACCAAATATTTATATGTTTTAAAACAAAATCCCAGTGCTTGGTATGATAGGATCAACAATTTTTTGATTTCAAAATAAATTTCAAAATAAATTGTAGATCCTACTATTTTCATAAATTTTTTTTCAAATGTTTAATTAGTAGTAAAAACATATGTTGTTGATATTATTTTTGGATATTCAAAAATTTCTCATAGTACTAAATTTTATAAAATGATGCAAAATGAATTTTAAAAGTGTTTAATGGGTGAACTAAAATTCTTCCATGGATTTCATATTTCTCAAAACAAATACGGAATTACTTTAAATCATAATAAATTCAAAAAATATCTCCTAAATTTTTTTAACATGGATTGCACTAAAAGTAGTGATACTCTTATGAGTACAAGCTAAATTTTGGTTATTGATGAAGCTTGAAAACCAGTTGATATAACTAGTTATAGATATATGATTGGAAGTCTTCCCTACTTGAGTACTAGCCATATAGATATTATGTTCAGTGTAACAACCTAATGTTTTTAAAAAAATAAATTGAAATTTAGGAAACATTTTTTTAAGTAGATATTTATAAATTTCCTTAATAAATAATTTACCCACTCTTATGTTTTGAATTTCGAAAAATGGTCATCAAAAAATCTGTTCAGTGAGTTATTTAGAGCCTAATGGAACAAATATGTTTTTTAGTGAATAGTAACATACAATTATGAATAGTAATATGAATGGTGATATGACCCCAGTGAATAGTAAATATAAATTTTATTTTTATTTTTTAAATCTTGATGATAATTACATTTTGGTTAATTTTTCAATGTTATATAAAAACAGTTATAGTTTAAAATTTGATAATTTTTTAATTAAGTGTGATTTTATTTAATAATTAAATTAATAATATTTATAAAATTATTTTCAAAAAAAGGAGTTCATTTTTGAATTCTACATGTCATGAAATTGTAATTGGGAATATTTGGGTTTTTTTAAAAATTCTTTAATTATTTATGAATACTAAAATACGATAAAATAATGTATATTCAAATTATCTGAAAAATACACTATTTATTATATAATAAATGATGTAATCCCACTTTGTTCTAAAAAATATAATATTATTACTATTTGGGTTACATTACATAAGATTATTCATTGTCTTGAGAAAATATATTATAATAATGATTAAAATAATGAAAAATGCCTCCTCTCCACTATATATACCACCCTCATTCCCCTCTTCCCCCCTATACCTCTCAAGCCTTGAAAAATACATAAGTTCAACCCAAAAATCCTCCCAAGGCACTTTCCCACGTCCTAGAACTTCTTGTCTAATCAAAAGGACAAATCCAAAGGCCTTAAGAAGGGTCTCAATGTGAATAGATCAAGAGGTAAACATCCTCTTTTATTTTCATTATTTTCATTCATTTAAGGTTATTGTTTTTCATTCCCTTTGGATTATGTTGGGATATTTATTTACATATCTCTTTGCTTCCCATATTATGGAATAATGATGAGATACCCCTTTTCTATCCTCAAATTATTTTATGAAATTTTAGATGATGCCATTAGGCTGCTGAATTTTCGTAAGGGATTTCCCAAATTTTCTTTCATTTTGAGTTCCATTATTTTATTCTTTTTTCTTCATCTACTAAAATAAAAGAGGAATTAAATATCTTGAATCTTGTATATTCTGGATTTTATCATGTTCATGGAAAATTCCCCAAAAATACACTTCTCCTCACCCACTTATTCATGGAATTAAAACATTGTCTGTGATTTGTCGAATTACCGACATCATGGACGATGTGATTTCATATAGCTTTGATTCCTTCAAGGATGGTCATGAAACCATTTTTATGGCTAAAGAAGTTTATGATTTATGTATTATGCCTCATCCATGGTTATGTAATCAATTTATACACATTTTATTAATTTATGAAACAAAAGGAGTTCTATACAATCGATGAATCACTAAACTGACCGAAACAAATATCAATAATGTTTTATCTTTTGTATCATAATCATGTAAAAATTATACCATATAAATAGAATTATTTATTTTTCGTGAAATATGTAAAAACCACTACACTAAAATTCTATATTTTCACTTCCAATCGACAAGAACAATCCATCATGAACCGATCAGTAATATCACATAAAGAACTCACCCAAAAATGAGCAATGAAAACAGTACCAACAATTAAAGGATAAAATGATGTAATGAAATTATCATATATGGTATTGTAAATATGGATATGTTTCTGTAATATATTAATAATACTCTTTTAACTATTATACAGGAGGTTTAAACTAGTTGGAGGTAAGACAGACCCGAGGTAAGGGAATTCTAAACGTGATTTACATTCTTTGGGTTAACAATATACTTCATTATATATGTAGTATTAAGGCTATTTGTGTGATATAAATAATTTATATTATAATTATTTATGTTTATTTATAGTTTATATACATATTCAATCCACTATATTAAGTATCACTTCAAATAAATGATTTATGTGTGGGAATTTTTTTTAAAATCATCTTTTAAAATTCTATTTTACAAAATTTCAAAGGCAATATTTTTATGCAATTATTCATGTTATATGATAATGTTAGGGTTCTTGAGAATTTTTTATGATGAAGTGTGGGACATATATTTATCTCCACTGTATTGGTTAATAGTATGTTTGTGGTTGGTCATATGGTTACTCCATTTTAACTGTGATGGTTACACAAATTGTAAGGTAGCATTGAGGGTTACAAATTATAAGGATGACATGATGGTTACCATATTATGTAAGTAATGCCCCAAGATACCTTTATGATTCGATGTATCATATTATGTTTTCTGTGGATCTTGTGTAAATCTCTTATTTCATAAAGTATGTATATATGGTTGACTAGTATGTCTTTTGAAAATGATTTCATATGTTACAAGTGTTGATGGACTAGTGTGTTGTTTCTTTCTTTTAATATATCATACTAATCTTTTCTTCTCATACCCGGTTTTTATATGTTTTTCACATGTTATAAGAATGTGTATGACTAGGATGGAATCTAGGTTATGTGTTTGAAAAAACTGTCAATGAAATCACGATTTATTTGAAATGTTTTATATTTGGGATGAAATGTGTATTGTTTTTGTGGTATCCACTTTGTAATAAAGTGTAATTTTATGAATGTTTTATGTAAAAATTCTATATATATATATAAACATGAAAATATCATCATTGTGATAGGAAGTTATTTCTTGACTAAATATTAGATTATGTAATGTAATATGGTTTGGCCCTTATATTTAGTGTGTGTATGTGTGCTCATTTTCAAGAAAACCCAAAAGAGTCACAACAATTTGTTCTTAAAATAATTTTAAAATACCTAAAGTATAAAATCAATTTAACATTGTTTTACCGAAGTGGATAAGAATTGATTTAGTAAGTTATTCAGATTCTTATTTTTGTGGATGTAATTTATATTAAAAAATCACCTTTAGAACATGTCACTCTTTAGTAAAGTCTCTAGTTTGATGTTGTAGTAAAAAAGAAAATTTTGGTTTCATTTTCTACTAATGAAGATGATTAGATAGATACATGTAGTTTTTGTCCACAAATATTGTGGACGAAACACACTCTATTAAACTGTGGATATTAATTCTAACATGTCCCCATAAAATGTCAGAACATATGTGCAATGACCATTTATAAGAATCTTGTTTCTCATTTTAGGAATAAGAACATTAGTATAGTATAATAATTTTTGATAAATAGCTTTCAAAAAATAGATAACAATCTTGAATTTATTGGCATAGAATAACATTTGGATGATATATTCACTAAGAATTTAAATTTCGAGAGAATTAATTATATCAAACATGAATTAGGAATGAGAATTTTTTAAGTATAATTTTATTTTGAATAACATTGTCATTAACATAATATTGTGATTGACATACCATTGTGATGACATGTCATTATGGTAACACATCATTGGTATGTCATATCATTGTATTTCCATACAGTTGGTGTGTCAGTTAATTAGGTTGTCATGCCGCTAGCTTTGCATGCCATTTTCATATCATATCATTAGATTGTCAAACATTTTCTACTCATTCCTTTGTAAAAAAATTTCATGATATTTTGAATTGTGTGTTTATTTCTTGAGTTATATTATTTTCTGTGAACCAAATGATTTTTTTCCTCCGATTTCAATTTCAATTTTATTTATTGTTTTTATTATTGAATACCAAATATTCCAAATGATATTAAATAGAATAATTTTTATTAACAATATACCATGATTCCAGAATGATACTCTCATATCTCTCTAAGGCCAATTGCAACCCTTTACCATCTCTCATTTAAAACAATCTCCCACCCTTATTCAAGATTGTTGAGTAGATCTGAATGTCATGAATGAATAATTCTTTTGATATTTATCTCTCCCTGTCTAAATCATTATAAAAATAAAGTGTCAATTTCAGCTTCTCCAGTAGATCTAGTAAATCGTGAACTTTCTAATAGGATAGTTAAACAAGAAAATGAATTTGAATTATAGTGGTTAATATCCATGTTATCTTTGTTAATCAATGTACATTATAAAAAGGGATGGTTATAGTGTTTTCATTAAACAAAATACCTTTTTATCCAATGTTTGTCTATAAGATTTATCATAATGTAGAATTTGTGTTTGATCATGATGTTGTTGATCGGATTTGAGGTCAAGTGAAAGGAAATGTGTTTGTTTTTCCTTATGAAAATGGTGTAAATGATTTGGTGTTCTTCATGATGGGTGTCACAAACTAGCTTGGGTACCCTGTTAACCTAATAACCTTGATGGTCATGACATAGACTGAATGGCGTTCCCGATCCCCATGGGTCAGTGACTAGAACCTAACATAATATAACATGCAAGTGGGAATGATGTTTCCAAAAAACATTGGGGAATCAAGACAGTAAATTCATTATGCATACCAAATAAACTTCACCATGAGTAATTTACCATAAGTCAAAATGGAATTAAATCCTAAAGTACTACAACCCATGTACTAAAGGAGTGGAAGAAACCAAACTCCATATGAACACAACTCATAGTGTCCAAGGTTCACCAATTGGATCCACCTATAAGAGATAATTTCCCCTTCTAAAACCTAGAATGAGATAATCTACAAACACTTGAAGGCTGAAGTAGGGTGTGAGCTAAAAATACAAGTAGGATCTCACCAAGGATTCCCTATCAGATGCCAACAGAGGATTATCAAAAGGAAATATTTCAGTTTTAGAACTAACATGTTTATCATTTTAAATAATATTTAATAAAACCATGATATATAATTTAAAAGATGGAAAATACATTAAGGAAATGATTTACTAGTGATGTAATATTTCAAAAACAATGGATTAAATAAAAAATTTATTTAAAATATTTTATATAAATTTATAAGCCCTGTAAATTATTTTAACAACATTGGATTATATTTATTACTCATATATAATAAAATAAAGGAACATGGAAATCTTCCAAATAAGAATGAATATTCTAGGCTATTGGAATCTGCACTCTCTATGTGATCACAAAATAATGTGAACACAGACATACATCTAACACTGGCCAAAGGATACTCATCATTTTCTCTTCAAGGATTTTTCCTGCTGCATTTCTGTTTTAGAATAATGTATATGTGTAGAGTGTGTCCAAATAAATCACAAAATAAATAAGGATTTCATGTTCTCTTACACATTAAATTATAGTAAATTTATTTTTAAATAGTTTAAAATATAATTAATTCCCATTCCAACATTTCAGTTTTTTATTTTCCATTTAAACCCCAAAATGGGGTTTTATTCCAAAAATGCCTTTTCATGAAGATAAAACCGTTGGATTTCTATCAAATCATTTTTAATCCATTTTCACACGTTCAAATTTGATTCAAAACCAATTCCATAAATTTCAAAATTATCTAGACAATTAAATTAAAATGTTTAATTGAAATTGTTTCCATCAAATCTAAAATTTAAATTAATCAATTTGAATAAACAAATTTTTTAATACACACCAAAATCAATGGAATTGGGGGTTTTTCTCAATTTTCATTCCAAAAAAATTTCAAATATCCCATTTCATTGGAATTGGGTTTTATCAATTGAATTGAAATAATGTTTATGAAATTGTTTTCAATTCGATAATGGAAATAAATCAAGCAATTCAAGGATAATCAATTTGGCCTAACATGACCGAATCACCTACCTTTTTCTCCAAAACCAACACTCACAATGAAAAGTATGGTTCATAAAACCACAAAACATAACCTAGAAATGCGATTCAATAGAAAAAATCATAGATCAATCGTTTTCAATTTGTTCAATTGAAATCCCATAGGAGGAGAAAGAGTGAAAGACAAATAACAACGGATAAATCTTACCAGGAATCACATCCCCAACCCAACGATGATTGATCATTAGATGAAGGGATCTAAAAGGGTTTGATATCTATGTGATTGAATGGGGAAGGCTGTGGGTTAAGGGGGGTGAATTTTGTGGGTATCCAAAAGAGAGAGATCGGATGGGCTTTATGTTTTAAAATAGTAGTAAGGGTATTACAAGATGTTTGACACTATTACATGTCGTGAAATGTTTAATAACTATAACATCCAAAAAACACATCTCCTCAAATTAAAAACTGACACTCTAAATTAAATATTGATCCTTAATTCCCTCACGACATGTTAAGAATAATCACATCTTGTACCGTTCACAATATGTAACCCTTCATGACTTGAATCTATCAACTTTTTCATGGCGTGTTACCCTCCAACAGCATGTAGAAAGACCAGTTAAAGTTAAGAGTCCAACAAATATATTACTTTTCCATTATAGGTATTCTCTTAGTTCATTTTAAATCCTAAAAATACAATGAAAACGAACACCCATGATAAGGTTAAAAAAATACGTGTCAGATCAGTAATGGGATGTTACAACCACTCCACCATAAAACTATTTGTCACCAAAAATCCTATGAAGAACATTCAAAGCCTAAAATAAGAGGTTGTTTCTCTCTCATAAGTGACTTGTGTTACCCCATATAAATATTATAATAACCATGATATCATAGAACAAAAACCAAGGGTATCATCTTTCCATGAATAAACATAGTCTCAGAGTCAACTATACGGATTGCCCGCTCAGTCAAAGTTAAATCGGGTTTAATATCAAGATCACTCTAGCTCAAAACGTGAAATGGAATAGATATATAATTTCTAAGATGCAGTACATAAAATATGGTATGTTTTGATGTTACTAATAGTTGAAGTTATAAATGATATGTTTCATTCCCATCCTTTTTAGCAACCTTGAATGGTCCCAGAAAATTAGGCGAAAGCTTCCCTTGCCTCCCAAACCATCGATAGCCTAACTGGGGTGAAACTTTCATGAACACCATGTCTCTAGGTGAGAAATCCAATGTTCTATGGTGACAATCTGAATAAGACTCATATTAGATATGTGCTTTCAAAATTTTATGACTAATTAACTAAATCATTGATATCATCTCTTGAACCATGCATGGTCTAACCAAGGAACATTCACCAATCTCTAGCCAACACAACAAATATTTACAAGAATGAATATTCAAGGCATAAAACATTTCCATTATGATTTATAATTGGTAGCTATTGTTAAATAAAAACTCAACTATCCCCATGTGATCATCCTAATCCCCACCGATGTCAAGAAAATAAGCTCAAAGCATATCCTCAAGAATCTATATAGATCTTTCTGTCTGGCCATCCTATTGTTGATGGTTGGTTATGCTCAAATGGACCGGAGATCCCAATGCCACATAAAGGCCTCTCTAAAAGTGATAACTAAACTAAGGATCCTTATCAGAGACTATAGTAGATGAAACTTCATGAAAACAAACAATCTATTTCACATAGAGATTTCATAACACATCAACTTTGGTTGTATCACGAATGGGATTGAAGTTAGACAACATGGTTATCCTGTTGATCACAATCCATATAACAATATTATATCTTGGGGATCATGGGTACCCAACCACAATGTTTATAGATATTTCATCCCACTTCCAAGTAGGGACTAGAAGTGGATGAATTAAACCTGAATGGTTCTAGTGATCAGACATAACCGACTAGAATCTATAATAAATTGAAATGAACTCATCAATGCCTCATATCATACATGGACACTAGATCTTCCACCGCATATCAAAAAAAATCTCAGTGCTTCCTAAGATCATTTCACACTCATAATTATGACAATCCCCCATCATAGCCTTTCTTCCTACTAATGGTAGAAGTTAACATTCCCAATAGCATAGAACCCTAATTTGGAGAACGACCACTAGGAAACTATCTCCCCATTATAATGAGTCTCTAATGCTACATAATTCATCATCAAGATCTCTATTGAGAACAATAATCTCAATAAATTTGGACATCAACTGAAAATTTGTTAAAGAAACTACATCCCCTTTCTTCTGATCTCCAATATGAAACTTTGAAAATATAGCCATCAAATTTCCCTCTTCCGAAGATTATTTCACTACCTATGATGGATGTATCCTACTCAACATATCTGTAATGAAATTACCTTTTCTCAGGGTGTATGTGATATTAAATTCAAAATATTTTAGGTACTCTACACAATTCCTCTGGCATGGATTAAAATATTTTATAGAGAAGATTTAACTCATGATTTTTTTGAATGTATACTTAGTAAACCATTCTCCAAAAAGGTAGCACCACCAACTCTTAAAAACATGCATCACATCTACATGTTCAAGGTCATGGGTAGGATAATTCTTCTTATGGGGGATATTAAATGATTTCTATATGAAACTACAAGATTACCTAAGATAAGAATGTCACACGGGCCTGAACTCGATGCATCACAGAAGATCACATAGCCATGCCTAGCCTCTGGAAGAGTCAAAACTAGCATAGTTTTCACAATAAGTTTCATCTAAAAAAATTACTCTGATATTTATAATTCAAAGAATACATCACTCACTTCTGAGATAGATTTTACATCGGAGAATCCAAATTATAGAAATCATTCATGAACAGATGATAACAATTTTATAAGACCAACAAGCTCTAAATCTCAAAGGTATTTCGTGGTTTCTCCCAAGTCATAATAGACTTCACCATATTAGGATAATCTAATATACCCTATTAATTAACCACATGTCCTATGAATCTTTCTTTTTTAATTTCTAAATCACCCTTTAAAGTGTATCATAAATTCAGTTATTTCTAACCGGAAACAGAAATTTTCTCAAATGATGCACATGATCCTACTTGGACTTGGAGTATATGAGGATGTCAGAAAAAATGCTACCACAATGGTGTCTAAGTACTCATAGAAAATCCTATTCATAAAATACATAAAAATTATGGGTTCATTTGTTAGACTAAATGGAATTAAAAGGTATTCATAATTGTCATACCTTCTCCAAAAGGTAGTTTCCTGAATGTCATATTATTTTATCCTCAACTAATGCTAACCAGCATGAAGGTCAATATTTGAAAACTTCATTCCCCTTTTAACTGATCAATCAGATCATCAATATGTTGAAATGAATACTTTTTATTCTCGGTAACTAGATTGATATTTTAGTAATACACACATAATTAAATAGAACCTTAATCTTTCTTAGAGAAGAGAACCATCTCTTCTCAAGGTGAAACACTTAGGAATATAAAGCCGTTATAAGGAAGATAATCCAACAAGGAATTTAATTATTCCATTTCTACTAGATCTATATGGTAAGATGGAATAGAAAATAGTTGACTACGAAACATTAAGTCAATGGAAAACCTGACATCCCTTACTGGTGGAAATCCAATGAAGTCATAAAGAACCATGTTAGGAAACATGGCGACAACTGGGGAGATAAAACCACTCAAATAATCCCACTCTAGATAAAAGAACACTGATATTTCATTCCCAAACTATGGATAAGAATTTTTGGATCTAGTCGACCATGTGAGCCGTTATCCTTGAACGGCAGGAGACACAACAATGAGTGTAGTAATGTAAACCCAACGATGATAACATTAAATTTGGGAATTATTGGAAATCAGCCAATCCATTCTGAAAATGGTGTCAATAGGTTTCATGTTGCAAACTAGAAAACATTATGTCATCACGACATCTAATAGAGAGAATACACAAGCGAGACTACAGATACATTGTGCTACCTTTTCTCTAAGGGGTGTAGAAATATCCATTGAACATGATAAAATATCAATATAAATTTTTAGCATATTAGCAATACAGGTTAAAATAAATCAATGAGATTCATCAGCATCAAACATTACAGTCACTAATGACAAAGCTATAGTAATGGTACCTCTCATAGTTGATGGACCCATGTATACATATTATGGAGACACTTCCACTTTGTGAAGTAGCTTTGTTCTGAATGCCTGTGGATGGGACTCTTTTTTAAATGAATCATATAATTGTACCATATATTTAGGAGGATCTAATGATCATGTACCACTACGAAAAGTTTAGAAGTTATAGATAAATCTCTATAAGTGTCTTGAATGTCTGTAGGAGCTACAGTTCTTGCGTGCCTTAGGAAATCCTTCTTAGAATGTCCAAGATTTCCACACTAATTGAAAATCCAAAGCATTAATCATGGCTCTGTATTAGGTAGGGAATTACCCAACCATCGAGAACTACCATGAGAATCATCAGTCTTTCACTTTCCCTTGAATGAAATGACTCTATCACAGGAAGTGAAAGGAACTCTTGCCAACCATGAAATTCCATCCAGGTATATCGCAACCATCAACACCGTATCCAGTAGGTCATTATAAGTGGAATTAATTAGAAGAAAATCTAATACCATATATCTGAGTAATTCCCCTACTCTAACATTCAATTATTCATCCTCTCGTTAAATGCAATCTTAGGTGTAAACTGCACCAGCATAGAAAATTAATTTGAATACTCAGTTAGAGTTTTGTATGCATCCAGAAGCTTGAGAAATTGTATAGCATTAGACAACACCGTTGATCTGGACAGAACTATTTAGTGAAAATAACATTGAAGTCATTACACACTAATCCCTCATGTTTCTTTTTTATCACTATCATTTCCCTCCATCTCCTACTCGGTCCTTCCTAGATGATGTCGACACACTTCATTAGATATTGTCTGGTGTCTCTAAGAATTGAAACATATGTTATATCATGCCAAACCATTCCCCCAAGGATTGAGGATTAGTGGAGTCTTTGAAAACTAGTTTCATATGGAAAGGTATCTCTTTAGAAAAAAGTTTCCATACACCCCCAAAGAATCCACAACTGGAGCCTTAATGGGGACTTTTGGTGGTGTTTGTCCAAGAGCATGGATAGCGTGAACAACCACCTTAACTAGATTTATGTCCATTAGAGGATTCACTCATTACTATTCATCATTAGCTTCCTTCTATATTTTATTTTCACATATTCAAGGAGGCATGATGCTACAAAAAATAAGCAAACAATAAAGAAGACATCATATTAAATCTCAAAATAAGAAAAAATGTAAATTAATCCCAACATGTAGAATAAAAAAATTTGTATTAAACTATATCAAAATAAAAATAGCAAAATACAATAAATAATCCTCGAGGAAAATTTACCTAACCACCCATGGGGAAAAATAGATAATTTCAATAAGATCTGGGTAGAAAGTCAATTAGAACTACCTCCTAAGTCCCTACAATATTACTCAACTTTATACTAACATTAATAAAAAAGGTAATACATATCCTCACTCTGATACCACTTTGTCACCAACCATCCCGAGTACCCTGGTTATTCAAGAATTGAGCTGGCCCTGACATATCTCAATGGGAGTTCCTGATCCCCATGGTTTGGTGACAAACACATGGCATCATATAATATGCATGTGGGAATGAATTTGGAATGAAAAATAGTGGAATAAATATAAAAAAGTCAATATTCATACAAAAGAAACTCCACTGGGAGTAATGTAACATAAGGAAAAAAGTAATTAGATACCATTGTATTACAACCCATGTAACAAAACAGGGGTAAATGACCCATTTCCTTAGGACACAACTCACCGCTTTCAAGGCCCAATAGTTGGATCCACCACTATGATATCCTTTCCCTTTAACTGAACTTGGTTGGAGATAATCCAAAAACACCTATAGGCCTATGTAGGGTGGGATATAAAATGCCGAGTAGGTTATCATTAAGGATTCCATATGAGATTCCAATAATGGATTAACCAATGGAATGATTTGAAATTTAGAACCAACATGTTTCCCATTTTAAATAATATTTGAACAAATCATTCTATTTAATTCAAATGATGAAAATACATTATGCCAAGGCTTTACATGTAATGGAATATTTATAAAACAATTTTTTATGTAAATAAATTATATAAAAGAGTTTATATAAATTCAAAAGTAATATAAAGAAGTTCAAAAACATTTTCATATATTTATATCTCAAATATAAAATAAGCAATAAACATGGTCATGTGTCAAACAATAATTAATGTTCTAGGCTATAGGACACTGCACACTCTAAGAGATCATAAAAATATGTTTAATCACACGTCCCTCTGACACTATTCAATGGTGACTCATCATTATCACATCAGGGATGTAACCTGATGTGTTTATATTTTATTATTTTGTATAAGTGTTGAGTGTATCCTTGCAACTCATTAAATACCTAATTATTTCTTGTGATCTTACACAATCAACGATCAGAAACTTATTTTATGGCTTCTTAAAATAAAATTAAATTGCATTACCCTATTTCAAAATCGAATTTTCAATTTAAAAAACCAAATGGGTTTTTAATCAAAACATACATTTTTAGCATGATAAAGCCAATCAGTTTCTATCAAATCATTTTAAAACCATTTTCATTTTTTTTAAATCAATTCAAAACCAATTCCATTAATTTCACAATTATTGTCAACAATTAAATTAAATAATTTAATTGAAATAGTTTCCATCAAATATGCAACTTAAATTAAACAATTTAAATCAACCAATTTCAATAAACACTCCCCAAATTAATGGAATTGGTGGTTCTACCAATTTTCATGCTAAAATATTTTCAAATATATCAATTTAGTGGAATTTGGTTTTATCAAATCAATTGAAATCATGTATTTTCAAATGAATATAAATAAAAAATTAATATTAATCAAGCAATACAAGGTTAATAAATTTGGCCAAATGGGATGGAATCACCTACCTTTTTTCCAAGAACAAACACTCGCAATGGGAACAAAGATGTATGAGAGGTTGAAACTCAACCTAAAAATGTGATCCAATGATAAGAATCATATATCCATCAATTTCAATATGGTCCATTGGAATCCCAAAGCAGGAGAAAGAGAGAAAGATGAATAATAAGGGAGAATGATTACCCAGAAATTACACCACCAACCCATAAAAAATTAGACATCACACGAAGGGTTCCAGGAAGGTTGGAGAGCTCCATGATTTTCTAGGGATGGCTTTGGGTTGAGGGAGACGAATTTTGAGAGGATCCAAAAGTGATAAATCAGTCAGGATGCCTAGATTATAATAGCAGTCGGGGTATTACACGGTGTAAAATGGTTTATATTCGAAGTCATAAAAAATTGCATCTCCTAGAATCAAAAAGTTATGATATGAATTAAAAACCAATCATTAAGTCAGTCACGATGTGTAAATACTCATCACATATTGTACCCTTTATAGAATTAAGGATTTCATGACTTTCATCTATAAACTCTTACATGTCATATAACCTAGTTACACGACATACAACCCCTATGCAACCTACATAAAGAGACAATTATAGTTAATAGTATGAAAAATATATATAGTTACTAATATAGGTATTCTCCAAATTCATTCTCAACCCTATCTGTTCAATCAAAAAAAAATCCATTACATGTTTATAGATGTACCTGTCAGATCGGTAGCAGTATGTTATAATGGTATATATGATGACAACTTTAGTAGTATTCCATAAGTTAGTGATTTTTTATGTATGAGGATTATCTTACTATGATGATCAGATATGAAACATTAAGAAGTCATGTTGCTTCATATTTGGGTGGAGAATGTAGTCTGATTTTCATGTATATGTTGTACATTATTTTCCCAAGGAAGGGTGACTTCGTTACACTAATATAACAGGATGCATGTTCTCTATCTCTGGTGAATAAAGTTCACATGATTAATATATAGATATCTCAGGGTTCACATGTTTGAGATGGCCAAGAGTTCCTCAAGATCAAATTATTTGATCTAACTAGAGATGATTTCAACCATGTTAGAGGTCAGGGGCTTAGTATGTGATGATGAAGTGCCTGTTACAGACAGTGGCAGTTTCTGTCTTACAAGTGAAACTTTTTTAAGAATGAAAATTAGCGGGATCCCAAGGACGAAAATTTGTTTTGGGGATTCTGAGACATTGAATTCTAAATATAATAAATTTGATCATCCATGTAGATAAAACGATAATGTAGATCCAGGATAGATCTTGATAATGTAGCTAAATACCCTAATAAAGAAAACTAAGATGCTATTGTTCAAAAAGATGAAAAAGAACCATATATATATGTAGGTAGTAGAACTGAATTGTCTACCAAAGATTATCCCATTAACTTCTTATCTCTTAGTCCACCTAGGATATTTCAAAAAAAAGAGTGAAATTGGTTAAAATTGATGAAGAGACTGTGGTCTCAGGAGAGGAGCAATATAAAAGATCAAAATAAAATGAAGATGATGATGATGATGATAATTAGTATGAAGAAAATGATAAAGATGATGAGAATTGTAAGGAATATGGTGATGGTGATGACTCTAACCTAAATGGTGCTAGTGGTAGATTCAAAGGAAATGATGTGAATATGCCTCTAGAGCTTTGAGATGCAGTTGTTGAGAGGGATAAATCCCATTCTACTTAAAATTTCCATGAAGTTACTCTTATTTATGACGTTGAGGCTAGTTAACATTCCACTACTCAAATTGTTTCAGATTTTATTGTAATGTAATTGTTAAGTGTGATAGTTGATGTAGAACATCTTACTACTGAACTAGAGATATTAGATATTATTGAGGAATAATTTGGAGTTGAATAGTTGAATGTTTTAAATGTTGATAAGCATTCTACAAATGAGAAAATGGAAGTTCTGAAGCTAGATGTTCCTACTACTGATACACATTTTGAAGTTGGGTCTGGTAGTGTTGATGCAAAGATCTTAGATTCTCAAATGTTAAAAGAAATCCATGTAGTCATTATACAGTCATTAGAAAAATAGAGTTCATATGTTGAGACAGTAGTGGTTGTACATACTTTTGTGGTCTATCCTACCACTTCTCTTGTAGCTAATAATATTTCTAGGGGATGGGTTATTCTCAAGATTCTTGAATGCGGAAAATTCGTTAGGATTCTATTAAATATTAATAGACCTGAGATTCATATAGAAGGAGATCTTAAGAGACTCGTGATAGATCAATTATATTTTGATAGGTTATTGGAAAATTTCAGTTATTTTTGAACTTTAGAACCCAAACAATCTATTTTAGATGTTTATGTTCCAGATGATGTAGTCAGTAAGGGTGACATGGATGATTTTTCAAAAATGATGATGTATTACTTTTAATTAAAGTTAAAGAACTGTAGAGGCCTAAATCTTGGAATACATGGACATTACATTACTTTTGCGGAATACTTAATACATAACAAAAACAGACACACAAGGACTGTAATAGTTTAGTGTCATTGGAAACTCGGAATAAATTCTTCTAATCATGGTGAAAGTTCTTCAGCATCTCCTAATAAAGATCTTACCCTTTTTTTCTTACCTAAAACCTTTCTTTATATCCTGGGGAAAAGAAAACATAAAATGGGTGAGCTCAAATGCACAGTAAGGGTAAACATAGAGAACATAAAACAATCCATAAACATTTGAATTCAAAAACATGAACATAAAATCTAAACATCAAAATCTTGAGCAAAGACACGAATCTTGGAAGTACGTAAGGAATATATCATAAGGGAACATCAATCATGATAAAATAGCATGGGAATAAAACATGTAATTGTGGAAACCATTAATCACATGATATGATTTCCATAGTAACCAAGGCATTGCTTCCAAGACCATCTTAGTGGACAAAGTCCCTTTCTGAATCGAGTTCACTCCTCATTCCAGTCTTGTATTACTGAACTGGTTTAACATGTCATTCTAGCCATGTCTATATCATGAGATATAAATCAATACCCAATGAATTAGAGAGAGATATAGGTCCCACCCATCTCATAATGAAATCATTCTTACTTGTGCCACAAAATAAACTTAAAACATTCATCATAACCCAAAGAATAAAATGGGTTTCATAAACATGATCCCATCATTTCATAATCCATATAAAACAAATGGACATTTCATCATATGAAAAGATAACCATGTAAATCATAGAGACATTAAACTTGAAACATACACATATAAACTAATGTCATCTTAGATGGAAAATGGTTTTGATAAAACATTTGAAATGAATTCTTAAGGAAAATATCCTTTCTTTGTCAAAATCATTTTCTTTTCAAAAAATGCCTTGCACTTTTAAAATAAAAGTATTTTTTTGAAAATAGTCATAAAATCATGTAGATTATGCTTCATGAAAATGAGGCATTATGAAACCGTAAAAATCTATTCATGCCGTATAAGTTAAAAATAACATTCTCCTCGTACTTTTGCGGAAAAGTGAAAAAAGTACCTCGTAATGTAAACAAAAGAATGATTCCTTGCATACTATGTAGTAAAAGTCAAAAATGGGTAAAAGGGACTTTAAACATAAATGAAAACACTTTTATAAAACATTTAATTTGATGATATAAATAACCCCAGTAAATACTTACGAATAAGCAATCACGGATAAAAATGAGATTTGCAAAATTATCACTTACCATAGGTCTGATATGCTTCGTACGTATCCAAACCTCCTGTATAATGATTTAAATAATGTCATTGACTTATTAAAAAATCATATTCATTGGTATGATATCATATATGTTTCAATTATGAATTTATATTACACGTTTTTTTGTAAATTATATGTTAAAGCAGCGTTTTGGGTAAAATCATTTCATTTATCGTATGTGTTTCGACTTTTCATTATTGATATTAATAATCATATAATGATTTACATAAATCCACAGTGTAAAACATGATTTATTTATAATATATATTCATCTTATACATATATATATTATAGATCGATAAAAGGAATGAAATACACCGTTCATGGAGACGGTCGGCCGTATGTACGCATGAATGTTGTTTTCGTTTCCTTATTAAATTGAATGAAACTAAATAGATGAAATAAATATATATATATATATATATACATAAATCCATTAGCGTTCATATATTTCATTATTATTAATTATATAAACTTTAGGATCATTCATGTTTGCTTAACAGGGAGAATGAATCTCATTGCATCGTGGAGACGGTAGTCCGTACGTACGCACGAGCGATGATATCGTTCCCATAATTGTTGAATAGAATTGGAGTGCATGGTATAATATATCAGAATCAGTATTATGTTATAATAACCATATATATTTATTATTTACACCATTATACCCATCCATGTACGGTGTTGGTGGAAAAATAGATTTCACCACGGCGTGGAGACGGTATTCTGTACGTATTCACGCGTTGTGATTTCGTTTTCCATAGGATTGATAGATGGTGAAATATGGTTGTTTCATACTTATAATAAAATATACGTATATGAGTTATACTGAAGTTATTACTTCATAATGAAACAACTAAAGAATAATAAGTGGAAGAAGAAATAATGTTGAAAGAATCGGTAACGGACATTACCTCTTCTTTGAAGCGCATCTTTGAGACCTATTCTTTGGGCAATAAAATTGGTCTTTGAATAATACCAGAACCTCTAGGATGGTTATATCAAAGTGTAAAAGAGAATTTGGCAGGGGTTGGCAGAGCTTGATGGCTCAATGTGGTTTGAGGAAGAGAGGGAGTAGGTTCCCTTTTATAAGGGAGGAGAGGGGCACCTTTGGAAATATAAGAAATATTAGCTTATATTAAATCCCAACCCCACATAAAAACTTCCAAAATGACTCATATCTGAAGGTTCGATGAGATAGTATTGTAATATCATCAACCAATAAAATTTAGACATTTTAGGAATTTATTTTAAACATTATCAACTTGATTTATCCTTATTTAATCAATTTAATTTTATTTGTGTTAATAACATTCTAAATTTTAAAATATAACAAATAATTACTTATTTGTTGACAATTGTCCATAATTTGATACTTTATAAAATTTTAGACCATATAAATTTAAATTTATAATTTTTAAATATGTTTGTGATTTTTAAACAATTTTATAATATGTTATTTTTATAAAATAACAAAATCTCAATTTTGACACTATTCATTTATTTGAATTTAAATAAAATATATACAGAAGAAATGTTCAAACTAAAAGCTTTAATAGATTCATAAAAGGTCATATGTATCTATAAAATTAGTGGATCACATTAAATACTTCATATAATATTTTTTTCTAATATATTTAAAACCATTTATTTAGTTTATCTCTTAATAAAATTATTACTACTTCATTTTTTTTATAATTATTCAATATACTTATTTGTTGCATAAGAATTATAAATATAATCCTATGATAAAGATAAATCTATTACCTTTCACAATAATACAATTACTCGAATTTATCATCTTAAAATCACAATATTTAAATTGGTATGTTTATTAAATCATGAAGGTGACCACTTTGGAATCATCTAAAATAAAATAATATAAGTGTCATAATCACTTTTATAAGGCTCTAAATGGTCAAATATTCTACCATTAGATTATTATGTTTTAAAGATACATGACCAATATGTTTTGGTCTGGGTATTGTTCCTTTTATGGTCACCATTATTTTAATAAAAACTATATTCTTGATTTTTCACTACATAAACAATTTATGCATCACTATTGTGTCACAATTAAAGATAATTATTTAATCCCTAAAAATTATAAATAAATTCATATGATGTATATAATATCATTAGCTTTCATGAGACTATTCATGTTCGAAGTTTCATGAATTTTATCACTAAATTAAAATTAATATACTTATAAGATTTAAGAGAGTGACATGTTGTCACTTTCTTTGGTTTTAATAATAATTAAGTTATTTTCGTGGAACAAAGTCCATTAAATGAATCTAATACGACCCATAGGTGATATGGGTCTACTTTTAGTCATCCAATAGGATTTTGTAAGGTTTTAGGGTAATTTTATAATCCTATATTTACCCTAAATTACCCGATTTACATTTAACTATGGTAAATAAAATTTACCGTAGTTACTATTCATGATGCCAAAAAATAAGAAGCAGTACATTAATATAATTTGGGCCCACTGATTCCAAATATTG
Organism: Viscum album; assembly: GCA_963277665.1. Classification (NCBI taxonomy): domain Eukaryota; kingdom Viridiplantae; phylum Streptophyta; class Magnoliopsida; order Santalales; family Viscaceae; genus Viscum; species Viscum album. The sequence continues at coordinate 1,538,416,146 of OY728161.1, read as the reverse complement.
AATCCATTTTTCCAAATTTAGTAAACAGAAGTTGCAGAAATTAAATTAAAATTAATCCCGTTGTCGAAAGAAATCAGGTTTTTGTTTAAAACATTACAAAAGATTGAATTGATTTAACCTACGAATTCAAGGTAAAATCAATGCTAATGACATAAATTATGTTAAATGGTAAAAATATATTCTATTTATATTTTAAGACCATTAAATATTATAATTTAACCACATAAATTATTATGATGAAAAAAGTTGTTTTTAGTTAAAATATAGCATGTTTTTACTATTCATTAAAATATGAAAGTTATCAGAATGACATGAAAATTTTATACAAGGTAAAATATTAAATTCTCATTCCAAATAATAATATTATTTTGTAATATTGAACTTATAAACATGTCAAAACAAGATTTAAAGTGGGTGCGCCATCAAAAGGCGGCAAAAGTGCATTTTTTGAAAAAAAAACTTATTTTACCCGAAAATTTTATTTTGTTCACATAAAATGTTTTAGAAAATTTATAAGATGAATAATAATGTTATAAAATTCAAAATTTTGTTAATTATATTCATAACGGCTTGTTCGTTATAATATTATAACCATATATCGTTGTTTAGTGAAACCTGGTATTGTGTACAACACACGCTATCGACGAAGGTCACGATTGCGTGTAATGAAAGCCAAGTCAGGGTTGCATGTAGTGCAAGACTCCTTTGTTTTTTTGTATAAAAAAATCCAACCATATTTCATTTATACATTGAATATATATATATATATACACTCAATGTTTCGTAGAATAACTTCTATCAAATGAACTTGAAATTGTGTGTAACACAATCCAAGAATTGTGTTGCATATACTGCAAGCTAATACGGTGTTGCGTATAACACAAGATAATATTGGTGTAGCAAAAAAAAATGACATCCAATAAATTAAAAATAATACTTATCATAAAATCTCGGGGTGTTACATTCTACCCCCCTTAAAATGAATTTCTCCCTCGAAATTCGTCGGGGTTATAAATAATTTACTATTCATAGAAACCCACATCGTAAAAAGGAATACTAAAAATTAATTTTAAAATCTAAAGTAGGAAATGCAACGATTACCCAAAGAAACTCATCAGAGGGTCTCCATATAGGAGAAAATAGGTGAAAATATGGATATGGAAGAAAACTCTAACCATCAAGTTCTGATGGAGAGTGGTATAGGACATGGATATAAAAAATCCAACAATCACAAATCCATACATTTGTGATGATCTAAGGTACCAATTGATTCATCGGATATAAGAGCACTAGGACATTTTTTTCAAGATCATTTCCCTAAAGTTGAAAATATTGAATTAGAATAAATACTTGCTTAATTTTGGTACAATCTCACTGTTGTTCGTGCTTTGAACTATTTCCACTTCATCTCTTAAAGAAATGATGTTGAATTTGTTATTTTTGAAGTGTTAACAGATAATGTAATAGAATGATGGGTCATTCCATCTGTTTCAAACCAAAGGTTAGCAAAAGTTATCAAATATACATAAGTCCGTCTATGGTGAGGTTAATCGTATACGATTACAAAAATTAACTTATACTTCATATATCATACCGCTTAATAAAATAAAACTAGTTTCTACTAACTAGGGACTTCTTGTATGCCATTGGTATAAGATAAAGGCCAGTCTCACTTCAGTTGTGGGTTCGATTCCCACAGCCTTGTCTGACGCGATGGGTTGTCGCCTGTCCTGCTGGTTGTCTTTTTTCTAATACTATATTACTATAACATACCATCAATAATATCGAAAAAAGTTCTATCATTAAATAAAATTATCTTATGTACAATATAATCCATTAAAATATTTATCTAAAATACGTCGGTCCAAGATCATAGTAAAAAGAAAACGATTACTTGAAATGTCATCAACCAACCATCATTTATCGCCCACTATCTTGTTGGTCACATTCCAGTCATGTGAATACCTTAATCATGAATTCTTTTGAAAAATTAATACCCATTAAACCATAGTGAAAACATGAATACTGTCAAAAGTTAACTCGTTCCACATACAAAAATTAAAGAATTCTATATACTCAAACAATGATATAACCTTCTCCTTATATCAGTCATGAGCTCATGAATACTATCAAACATTTAATTTTCTCTTTATCCCTTCATTATGTGCATATCATCTACTTTCCAAAAATACTAGTACCATTCATCACACACTTTCAAAACTTAAGGAAAGACAATAGTGTAACAATCCTTAGATGTCTCGTTATTCCATAGTATCATGAGATTACTTATACATCATTACACATGATAAACATGTAATCCTTCCACTACCTTCTTAAACCACTGACTGAGATTCAACAATTATTTCATCTCACATAGCATTTGGAGTCTCTTCATCATCATCAACATAAATATTACCCATATGACCATACTGATTCTCTTCATGAGACTTTCCCTTAGGGAATTGGTTTTCATAATGCCCGTACATTCCACATTTAAAACATTTAACCATTGTTGATGTCATAGAAATACCATTATCCTTATCCTAAGTGTTAACTGAACCTTTTCCTTTGCACTTACTAGCTTTATGTCTTTATTTTCCACACACAAAGCATCTTCCAGTTCCTTTAAAACATTCCCCTTGATGCCTCTTCCCACATGATTTATATAGGGGAAATTGAACTTTCTTTTCTCTATGATCATCGTGAAACTCCATCTTTCTCTTATTAGCCGAGTTAGGAAACTTACCAAATTTTAGTTTTTTGATCATATTATGAGATTGCTGATTTGGAATAATAATGATGATTGGACTTCCAGATCCCATTTCATTTGGTTTCTCATGAAGAATATCATTACGTTGTCCATCATATCCTCTATTATCGTGAATCATCTTGTTTCCAGCCATTTTCTAAAACCCAAAAAGAATAGTGTGAGAGGAAAAAATCATAATAAAGGTGGAGTAACTTCAATATCTAACATCTTAGGTTTAATATAATATCGTTACCATAATTCTAGGACTATAACCTATACATATACTTATCCTTAGGGACATCCTTGGACATACCTTAGAAATATATCTAGGGATCTCACTAAGGTTCTCGCATCCTAGTTTCCAAAGGTTGACTAAACCTTTCCTCTGATACCAACTGTAGAGGCCCGAATCTTGGCATACACTGACATTACATTACTTTTGCGGAATACTTAATACATAACAAAAAAAGACACATAAGGACCGTAATAGATTAGTGTCTTTGGAAACTCGGAATAAAATCATCTAATCGTGGTGAAAGATCTTCAACATCTCTCAATAAAGATCTTCCCTTTTTTTTCTTACCTAAAACCTTTCTTTATATCCTGGGGAAAAGAAAACATAAAAGGGGTGAGCTCAAATTCCCAGTATGGGTAAACATAGAGAAAATAAAACAATCCATAAAAATTTGAATGAAAAAACTGGAACATAAAATCTAAACATCAAAATCTTGAGCAAAGACACGAATCTTGGAAGTACGTAAGGAATATATCATAAGGGAACATCAATAATGATAAAATATCATGGGAATAAAACATGTAATTGTGGCAACCTTTAAGCACATGATATGATTTCCATAGTAGCCAAGGCATTGCTTCCAAGACCATCTTAGTGGGAAAAGTCCCTTTCTGAATCGAGTTCACTCCTCGTTCAAGTCCTGTATTACTGAACTGGTATAACTCTCCATTCCAGCCATGTCTATCTCATGAGATATAAATCTTTACCCAAATAATTGGAGGGAGATATATGTCCCACCCATCTCATAGTGAAATCATTCTTACTTGTTCTACAAAATAAACTTAAAACATTCATCATAACCCAAAGAATAAAATGGGTTTCATAAACATCATCCCATAATTTCATAATCCATATAAAACAAATGGAAATTTAATCATAAGAAAAGTTAACCATTTAAATAATAGATAAATTAAACTTGAAACAGACACATATCAAATAATTTCATCTTAAATGGAAAATGGTTTTGATAAAACATTTGAAATGAATTCTTGAGGAAAATATCCTTTCTTCGTCAAAATAATTTTCTTTCCAAAAAATGCCAAGCACTTTTAAGAGAAAACTATTTTTTCTGAAAATAGTCATAAAATCATGTAGAGTAAGCTTTATGAAAATTAGGCGTTATGAATCCGTAAAAATCCATTCACGCTGTATAAGTTAAAAATAACATTCTCCTAGTACTTTTGACGGAAAAGTCAAAACAGTAACTTGTAACGTAAACAAAAGAAAGATTTCTGACCTACCATGTAGTAAAATTAAAAAATAGGTAAAAATGAATTTAAACATACATTAAAACACTTTTATAAAACATGTACTTGGATGATATAAATAACCCCAGTAAATACTTAGAATAAGCAATCTCGGATAAAAATGAGATTTGCAAAATTATCCCTTACCTTAGGTCGGATATGCTTCGTACGTATCCGAACCTCCTGTATAATGTTTTAAATAATGTCATTGACTTATTAAAGAATCATATTAATTGTTATGATATCATATATGTTTCGCTTATGACTTTATATTACCCGTTCTTTGGTAAATTCTATGTTAAAGCAGCGTTTTGGGTAAAATCATTTCATTTATCGTATGTGTTTCGACTTGTCGTTCTTGATATTAATAGTTATATACTGATTTACATAAATCCAGAATGTAAAAAATTATTTATATATAATATATATTCATCATATACATATATATATTATAGATCGATAAAAGGAATGAAATACACCATTCATGGAGACGGTAGGCCGTACGTACGCATGAACGTTGTTTTCGTTTCCTTATTGAATTGAATGAAACTAAATAGATGACATACATATATATATACATAAATCCAGTATCATTCATATATTTCATTATTATTAATTATATAATCTTTAGGATCATTCATGTATGGTTAACATGGAGAATGAATCTCATTGCGTCGTGGAGACGGTAGTCAGTACGTATGCACGAGCGATGATATCATTCCCATAATTATTGTATATAATTTGAGTGGATGGTATAATATATCAGAATCAGTATGATGTTATAATAACCATATATAGTTATTCTTTACACCATTATACCCATCCATGTATGGTGTTGGTGGAAAAATAGATTTCACCACGGCGTGGAGACGGTATTCTGTACGTACACAGGCGTGGTGATTTCATTTTTCGTACGATGGATAAATAGTGAAATAGGGTTGTTTCATAATTATAATTACATATCATTATATGAGTTATACTGAAGTTATTACTTCATAATGAAACAACTAAAGAAGAATAAGTGGAAGAAGAAATAACTTGAAAGAATCGGTAATGGACATTACCTCTTCTTTGAAGCGCCTCTTTGAGACCTCCTCTTAGGGCACTAAAATTGGTCTTTGAAGAAGACCAGAACCTCTATTATGTTTCTATGGAAGTGGAGAAGTGAGTTTTTCAGGGATTGGCAGAGCTTGAAGGCTCAATGTGGTGTGAGGAAGAGTGGCAGGAGGTGCCCTTTTATAAGGGAGGAGAGGGGAACCTTTGGAAATATAAGAAATATTAGTTTATATTAAATCCTAAACCCACATAAGAACTTCAAAAATGACTCATATACGAATATTAGATGATATAGGGTTGTAATAGAATCATAAAATAAAATTGAGACATTTTAGGAGTTTATTTTAAACATTATCAACTTGATTTATCCTTATTTAATCAATCTAATTTTATTTGTGGTAACAACATTCTAAATTTAAAATTATAACAAATAATTACTTTTTGTTGTGAATTGTCCATAATTAGATAATTTATAACATTTTAGACCATATAACTTTAAATTTATAATTTTAAAATATTTTTGTGATTTTTAAACAATTATATATTATGGTATTTTTATTAAATAACAATAGTGTCAATTTTGACACTATTCATTTATTTGAATTTAAATAACATATATACAGAAGATATGTTCGAAGTAAAATATTTAATAGATTCATAATAGGTCATATGTTTCTATAAAATCAGTTGATAACAATAAATAGTTCATATAATACTTATTTTATTATTTTTAAAACCATTTATTTGGTTTATCTCTTAATAAAATAATTACTACATCATTTTAGTATAATTATTTAATATACTTATTTGTAGCATGAAAATTAAAAATAAAATCCTATGATGAAGATAAATCTATTATCTTTCATAATAATACTTTTACTGGAATTTATCATCTTAAAATCACAATATTTAAATTGTTATATTATTTAAATTATGAAGGTGACAATATTGGCATCATCTAAATAAAATAATATAAGTGTCATAATCACTTTTATAAGGATCCAAATGGTAAAATATTATACCATTGGATTATTATGGTTTAACGTTACATGACCAATAAGTTTATGTCTGGGTTTTGTGCTTTTTATGGTAACTATTAGTTTAATAAAAACTATATTCTTGATTTTTCCCTAGATAAACAATTTCTACATCACTATTGTGTCACAATTAATGATAATTATTCAATCCCTAAAAATTATAAATAAATTCATATGATTTAGATAATTTTGTTATATTTCTGGAGACTATTTATGTTCGAAGTTTCATGAATTTTATCACTAAATTAAAATTAATATACTTATAAGATTTAAGAGAGTGACATGTTGTCACTTTCTTTGGTTTTATTAATAATTAAGTTATTTTCATGGAAAAATATTTATTAAATGAATCTAATCCGACCCTTAGGTGATATGGGTCTACTTGTAGTCATCCAATAGGATTTTGGCAGGTTTTAGGGTAATTTTATAATCTTATATTTACCCTTAATTACCCGATTTACCTTTAACTATGGTAAATAAAATTTACCGTAGTTACTATTAATGATGCCCAAAAATATAAAGTAGTCTATTAATATAATTTGGACCCACTGATTCAAAATATGGTATCCATTTTTCCAAATTCATTACACAGAATTTGTAGAAATTAAATTAATATTAATCTCATTGTCGAAAGAAAATGGGTTTTTGTTTAAAACATTACAAAAGATTGAATTGATTAAACATACGAATTCATGGTAAAATCAATGGTAATGAAATAAATTATCTTAAATGGTAAAAATATATTATATTTATATTTTAAGACCATTAAATATTATAATTTAACCACATAAATTATTACGATGAAAAAAGCTGTTTTTAGATAAAATATACTGTGTTTTTACTATTCATTAAAATATGAAAGTTATCAGAATAACATGAAAATTTTATCCAAGGTAAAATTTTATATCCTCATTCCAATGAATAATTTTATTTTGTAAAATTAAACTTAAAAACATGTAAAAAAATAGATTTAAAGTGGGTGCACAATCAAAAGGCGGCAAAACTGAATTTTTTGTAAAATACTTATTTTACCTGAAAATTTTATTTTGTTCACATAAAATGTTTTAGAAAATTTATAAGATGAATAATAATGTTATAAAATTCAAAATTTGGTTAATTCTATTCATAACGGCTAGTTCATGATAATATTATAACCATATATCGTTGTTTAGTGAAACACGGTATTGCATACAACACACGCTATCGAGGTAGGTCGTGATTGCGTGTAATGAAAGCCAATTCAAGGATACCTGTAGTGAAAGACTCCATTGTTGCTTCATATAAAAAAATCCAACCATATTTCATTTATACATTGAATATATATATATATACACTGAATGTTTCATAGAATAACTTCTATCAAATGAACTTGAAATTGTGTGTAACACAATTCAAGAATTGTGTTGCGTATACTACATTCTAATACGGTGTTGAATATAGCACAAGATAATATTGGTGTAGCAAAAATAACATGAAATCCAATAAATTAAAAAGAATACTTATCATAAAATCTTGGGGTGTTACATTCTACCCCCCTTAAAATGAATTTCGCCCTCGAAATTCGTCGGGGATATAAATCATTTACTATTCATAGAAACCCACATCGTAAAAAGTAATACAAAAACATAATTTTAAAAACTAAAGTATGAAATGAAACGATTACCCAAAGTGACTCATCATTGGGTTTCCATATATGAGAACATAGGTGAAAATATGGATATGGAAGAAAAATCTGACCATCATGTTCTGATGGATAGTGGGAGAGGATATGGCTATGAAAAATACAACAATCACAAAGCCATAAATTTGTGATGATCTAAGGTACCATCTGATTTATCAGATATAAGCGCACTAGGACAACATTTTTTGTTTTCTACAGCATTTCCCTATTATTGAAAATTTTGAATTAGAAGAAATACTTGCTTCATTTTGGTACAATCTCACTGTGGTTCGTGCTTTGAAAAATTTCCACTTAATCTCTTAAAGAAATGAAGTTGAATTTGTTATTTGTGAAGTGTTAACAGATCATGTGATAGAATGATGGGTCATTCCATCTGTTTCAAACAAAAGGTTATCAAAAGTTATCAAATATACATAATCCATATATGGTGAGGTTAATCGTATACGATTCCAAAAATGAACTTATACTTCATATATCATACTGCTTAATAAAATAAAACTAGTTTCTACTAACTAGGGACTTCCTGTAGGCCGGTGGTATGCGATAAAGTCCTGTCGCACGTCAGTTGTGGGTTCAATTCCCACAACCTTGTCTGACGCGATGGGCTATCGCCCGTCCTACAGGTTGTCTTTTTTCTAAAACTACCTTACTATAACATCCCATCAATAATATCGAAAAAATATTCTATCCTTAAAAAATACTATATTATTTCCAACATAATCCATTCCAATCTTTATCTAAAATACTTCGGTCCAAGCTCATAGTATAAAGAAAACGATTACTTGAAATGTCATAAACCAACCATCATTTATCCCCCATTATCTTGTTGGTCACATTCCAATCATGTGAATACCTTAATCATGTATTCTATTGAAAAATGAATACCCATTAAACCTTAGTGAAAACATGAATACTGTCAAAAGTTAACTCTTTCCACATACCAAAATTAAAAAATTCTATATACTCAAACCATGATATAACCTTCTCCTTATATTAGTCATGAGCTCATGAATACTATCAAACATTTAATTTTCTCCTTATCCCTTCATTATGTGCATATCATCTACTTTCCAAAAATATCGGTACCATTCATCACACACTTTCAAAACTTAAGGAAAAACAACAGTGTAACAATCCTTATATGTCTCCTTATTCCATAGTACCATGATATTACTTATACAGCATTACACTTTATAAACATGTAATCATTCCACTACCTTCTTAAACCATTGATCGAGCTTCAATAATTCTTTCATCTCACATATCAATTGTAGACTCTTCATCATCATCAACATAAATATTACCCATACGACCATACTGATTCTCTTCATGAGACATTCCCTGAGGGCATTGGTTTGCATAATTCCAATACATTCCACATTTAAAACATTTAACCATTGTTGATGTCGTAGAAATACCATTATCCTTGTCCATGGTGTTAACTAATCATTTTCCTTTGCACTTACTGGCTTTATGTCCTTCTTTTCCAAACCCAAAGCATCTTTGAGTTCCTTTGAAACATTCTCCTGGATGCCTCTTCCCACATGATTGACATATGGGAAATTAAACTTTCTTTCCTCTATGATCATCATGAAACTCCATCTTTCTCTTATTAGCCGAGTCAGGAAACATACCAAATTTGAGTTTATTGATCATATTATGAGATTGCTGATTTGGCATAATAATGATTTTTGGACTCCCAAATCCCATTTCATTTGGTTTCTCATGAAGAATATCATTCCTTTGTCCATCATATCCTCCATTATCGTGAATCATCTTGTTTCAAGCCATTTTCTAAAACCCAAAAAGAATAGTGTGAGAGGAAAAAATCATAATAAATTGGGAGTAACTTCAATATGTAACATCTTAGGTTTAATATAATATCGTTAACATAATTCTAGGACTATAAACTATACTTATACTTAACCTTAGGGACATCCCTAGACAAACCTTAGAAATATCTCTAGGGATCTCACTAAAGTTCTCACATCCTAGTTTCCAAAGAATGACTAAACCTTTCCTCTGATACCAACTGTAGAGGCCCGAATCTTGGGGTACATGGACATTACATTACTTTTGTGTAATACTTAATACATAACAAAAATCGACACACAAGGACCATAATAGTTTAGTGTCTTTGGAAACTTAGAATAAAATATTCTAATCATGGTGAAAGATCTTCAACATCTCCCAATAAAGATCTTCCCATTTTTTTCTTACCTAAAACCTTTCTTTATATCCTATGGAAAAGATAACATAAAAGGGGTGAGCTCAAATTCCTATTAAGGGTAAACATAGAGAACATAAAACAATCCATAATCATTTGAATGCAAGAACAAGATCATAAAATCTAAACATCAAAATCTTGGACGAAGACATAAATCTTGGACGTACGTTAGGCATTTATCATAAGGGAACATCAATCATAATAAAATAGCATGGGAATAAAACATATAATTGTGTCAACCATTAAGTACATGATATTATTTCTATAGTAGCCAAGGCATTACTACTAAGACCATCTTAGTGGACAAAGTCCCTTTCTGAATCGAGTTCACTCCTCGTTCTAGTCCTGTATTACTGAACCGGTTTAACTTTCCGTTCCATCCATGTATATCTCATGAGATATAAATCTTTACCCAATGCATTAGAGGGAGATATAGGTCCCACTCATCTCATAATGAAATCATTCTTACTTGTGAAACAAAATAAACATAAAACATTCATCATAACCCAAAGAATAAAATGTGTTTCATAAACATCATCCCATCATTTCACAATCCAAATAAAACAAATGGACAATTCATCATAAGAAAAGTTAACCATGTAAATCATAGAGACATTAAACTTGAAACATACACATATTAAATAATTTCATCTTAAATGAAAAATGGTTTTGATAAAACATTTGAAATGAATTCTTGAGGAAAATATCCTTTCTTCGTCAAAATCATTTTCTTTTTAAAAAAATCCATGCACTTTTAGAATAAAAGTATTTTTTTGAAAATATTCATAAAATAATGTAGAGTATGCTTCATGAAAATTAGGCGTTATGAAACCATAAAATTCCTTTCACACCATATAAGTTAAAAATAACATTCTCCTCGTACTTTTGTCAGAAAAGTCAAAAAAGTACCTCGTAACATAAACAAAAGAAAGATTCATTACATACCATGTAGTAAAAGTCAAAAATGGTTAAAAAAGACTTTAAACATACATGAAACACTTTTATAAAACATTTACTTGGATGATATAAATAACCCGACAAAATACTTAAGAATAAGCAATCTCGGATAAAAATGAGATTTGCAAAATTATCCCTTACCTTAGGTCCGATATGCTTCGTACGTATCCGAACCTACTGTATAATGATTTAAATAATGTCATTGACTTATTAAATAATCATATTCATTGTTATGATATCATATATGTTTCACTTATGACTTTATATTACCCGTTCTATTGTAAATTCTATGTTAAAACAACGTTTTGGGTAAAATCATTTCATTTATCGTATGTGTTTCCACTTGTCGTTATTGATATTAATAATTAAATCCTGATTTACAAAAATCCAGATTGTAAAACATTATTTATATATAATATATATTCATCATATATATATATATATTATCGATCGATAAAAGGAATGAAATACACCGTTCATGGAGACGGTAGGCAGTACGTACGCATGAACGCTGTTTTCGTTTCCTTATTGAATTGAATGAAACTAAATAGATGAAATACATATATATATATACATACATAAATTCAGAAGAATTAATATATTTCATTATTATTATTTATATAATATTTAGGATCATTCATGTATGGTTAACATGGAGAATGAATCTCTTTGCATCGTGGAGACGGTAGTCCGTACGTACGCACGAGCGATGATATCGTTCCCATAATTATTGAATAGAATTGGAGTGGATGGTATAATATATTATAATAGTTATGATGTTATAATAACCATATATAGTTATTTTTTAGACCATTATACCCATCCATGTAAGGTGTTGGTGGAAAAATAGATTTCACCACGGTGTGGAGACGGTATTCTGTACGTACGCACACGTGATGATTTCATTTTTCGTAGGATGGATAGATGGTGAAATAGGGTTGTTTCCTAATTATAATAACATATCAGTATATGAGTTATACTGAATTTATTACTTCATAATTAAACAACTAATGAATAATAAGTGGAAGAAGAAATAAAGTTGAAAGAATCAGTAATGGACATTACCTCTTCTTTGAAGCACCTCTTTGAGACCTCCTCTTAGGGAACTAAAATTGGTCTTTGAAGAAGACCAAAACCTCTAGGATGATTATATAGAAGTGGAGAAGAGAATTTTGCAGGGTTTGGCCGATCTTGAAGGCTCAAAGTGGTGTGAGGAAGAGATGGAGGAGGTTCCCTTTTATAAGGGAGGAGAGGGGCACCTTTGGAAATATAAGAAATATTAGTTTATATTAAATCCCAACCCCACATAAAAACTTCCAAAATGACTCATATCCGAATATTAGATGAGGTATGTTTGTAATCTCATCAACCAATAAAATTTAGACATGTTAGGAATTTATTTTAAACATTATCAACTTCATTTATCCTGATTTAATCAATTTAATTTTATTTGTGTTAATAATATTCTAAATTTTAAATTATAAGAAATAATTACGTATTTGTTGTTAGTTGTCTATAATTGGATACTTTATATAATTTCAGACCATATAAATTTAAATTTATAATTTTAAAATATTTTTGTGATTTGTAAACAATTTTATAATATGTTATTTTTATAAAATAACAATAGTGTTAATTTTTACACTATTCATTTATTTGAATTTAAATAAAATATATACAGAAGATATGTTCAAACTAAAAGCACTAATAGATTAATAAAGGGTCATATTTATCTAGAAAATTAGTGGAGCACATTAAATAGTTCATATAATATTTATTTTATTATTTTTAAAACCATTTATTTGGTTTATCTATTAATAAAATAATTACTATATCATTTTTGTATAATTATTTAATATACTTATTTGTTGCCTAAAAATTAAAAATAAAATCCTATGATGAATATAAATCTATTACCTTTCACAATAATACTTTTACTAGAATTTATCTTCTTAAAATCCCAATATTTAAATTGTTATATTTATTAAATTATGAAGGTGACAACTTTGGCATCATTTAAAATAAAATAATATAAGTGTCATAATAACTTCTATAAGGCTCCAAATGGTCAATTATTCTACCATTAAATGATTATGGTTTAATGTTAAATTACCAATAAGTTTTGGTCTGGTTTTTGTGCCTTATATGGTCACTATTAGTTTAATAAAAACTATATTCTTTATTTTTCAAAAGATAAACAATTTATGCATCACTATTGTGTCACAATTAATGACAATTATTTAATCCCTAAAAATTATAAATAAATTCATATGATGTAGATAATTTCATTATATTTCTGGAGACTATTAATGTTCGAAGTTTCATGAATTTTATCACTAAATTTAAATTAATATACTTATAAGATTTAAGAGAGTGGCATGTTGTCACTTTCTTTGGTTTTAATAATAATTAAGTTATTTTCATGGAATAAAGTCCATTAAATGAATATAATCCGACCCTTAGGTGATATTGGTCGACTTTTAGTCATCCAATAGGATTTTGGAAGATGTTAGGGTAATTTTATAATCTTATATTTACCATTAATTACACGATTTACCTTTAACTATGGTAAATAAATTTTATCGTAGTTACTATTCATGATGCCCAAAAATAAAAAGTAGTCTATTATTATAATTTGGACCCACTGATTCCAAATATGGAATCCATTTTTCCAAATTCGGTACACAGATGTTGCATAAATTAAATTGAAATTAATCCCGTTTGTCGAAAGAAAACGAGTGTTTGTTTAAAACATTGTAAAAGATTGAATTGATTTAACCTACGAATTCAAGGTAAAATCAATGCTAATGAAATAAATTATATTAAATGGTAAAAATATATTCTATTTATATTTTGATACCATTAAATATTATAATTTAACTACATAAATTATTACGATGAAAAAAGTTGTTTTTAGTTAAAATATAGCGTGTTTTTACTATTCATTAAAATATGAAAGTTATCATAATAACATGAAAATTTTATCCAAGGTAAAATTTTATATCCTATTTCAAAAGAATAATTTTATTTTGTAAAATTGAACTTATAAACATGTCAAAAACTAGATTTAAATTGGGTGCGCCGTCAAAATGTGGCAAAACTGCATTTTTTTAAAAATACTTATTTTACATGAAAATTTTATTTTGTTCACATAAAATGTTTTATAAAATTTATAAGATGAATAATAATGTTTTAAAATTAAAAATATGGTTAATTTAATTCATAAAGGCTAGTTCGTGATAATATTATAACCATATATTGTTGTTTAGTGAAACCCGGTATTGCGTACAACACACGCTATCGAGGAAGGTCGCGATTGCGTGTAATGAAAGCCAAGTCAGGGTTGCGTGTAATGCAAGACTCCTTTGTTGTTTCGTATAAAAAAATCCAACCATATTTCTTTTATACATTGAATATATATATATATATACACTCAATGTTTTGTAGAATAACTTCTATCAAATGAACTTGAAATTGTGTGTAACACAATCCAAGAATTGTGTCGCGTATACTGCAAGCTAATGCGGTGTTGCATATAGCACACGATAATATTGGTGTAGCAGAAAAACATGACATCCAATAAATTAAAAAGAATACTTATCATAAAATCTCGGGGTGTTACATTCTACCCCCCTTAAAATGAATTTTGCCCTTGAATTCGTCTGGGTTATAAATCATTTACTATTCATAGAAACCCACATCGTAAAAAGGAATACTAAAACATTATTTTAAAAACTAAAGTATGAAATGCAACGATTACCCAAAGTAACTCATCATTGTGCTTCCATATAAGAGAACATAGGTGAAAATGCGGATATGGAAAAAAATCTAACCATCAAGTTCTGATGGAGAGTGGTAGAGGACATGGCTATGAAAAAGCCAACAATCACAAAGCCAAAATTTTTTTATTATCTAAGGTACCATCTGATTCATCGGATATAAGAGCACTAGGACAACATTTTTTGTTTTCAAGATCATTTCCCTAAAGATGAAAATTTTTAATTAGAAGCAATACATGATTGATTTTGGTACAATCTCACTGTTGTTCATGCTTTGACAAATTTCCACTTCATCTCTTAAATAAATGAAGTTGAATTTTTTATTTGTGAAATGTGAACAGATCATGTGATAGAATGATGGGTCATTCCATCTATTTCAAACAATAGGTTAGAAAAAGCTATCAAATATACATAAGTCCATATATGGTGAGGTTAATCATATACGATTCCAAAAATGAAATTATACTTTATAAATCATACCGCTTAATAAAATAAAACTAGTTTCTACAAACTAGGTACTTCCTGTAGGACAGTGGTATGCGATAAAGGACAATCACAATTCAGTTGTGGGTTCGATTCCCACAGCCATGTCCAACGCGATGGATTGTCGCCCGTCCTGCAGGTTGTCTTTTTTCTAAAACTACATTACTATAACATCCAATCAATAATATCGAAAACAGTTCTATCCTTAAACAATACTATCTTATGTCAAATATAATCTATTCCAATCTTTATCTAAAATACTTCGGCCCAAGATCATAGTATAAAGAAAACGATTACTTGAAATGTCATCAACCAACCATCATTTATCCCCCATTATCTTGTTGGTCACATTCCAATCATGTGAATACCTTAATCATGTATTCTCTTAAAAAATGAATACCCATTAAACCTTAGTGAAAACATGAATACTGTCAAAAGTTAACTCTTTCCACATACCAAAATTCAAAAATTCTATATACTCAAACCATGATATAACCTTCTCCTTATATCAGTCATGAGCTCATGAATACTATCAAACATTTAATTTTCTCCTTATCCATTCATTATGCGCATATCATCTACTTTCCACAAATACTGGTACCATTCATCACACACATTCAAAACTTAAGGAAAGAAATTAGTGTAACAATACTTAGATGTCTCCTTATTCCATAGTATCATGTTATTACTTATACAGCATTACACTTGATAAACATGTAATCATTCCACTACTTTCGTAAACCGTTGACCGAGGTTCAAAAATTATTTCATCTCACATATCATTTGTAGTCTCTTCATCATCATCAACATAAATATTACCCATACAACCATACTGATTCTCTTCATGAGGCTTTCCCTTAGGTAATTGGTTTTCATAATGCCCGTACATTCCACATTTAAAACATTTAACCATTGTTGATGTCGTAGCAATACCATTATCCTTATCCATGGTGTTAACTGAACCTTTTCCATTGCACTTAATGTCTTTATGTCATTCTTTTCCACAACCAAAGCATCTTCCAGTTCCTTTGAATCATTCTCCTTGATGCCTCTTCCCACATGATTTACATAGGGGAAAGTGAACTTTCTTTCGTCTATGATCATCATGAAACTCAAACTTTCTCTTATTAGCCGAGTCAGGAAACATACCAAATTTGAATTTATTGATCATATTATGAGGTTTATGAATTGGAATAATAATGATGTTTGGACTTCCAAATCCCATTTAATTTGGTTTCTCATGAAGAATATCATTCCGTTGTCCATCATATCCTCCATTATCATGAATCATCTTGTTTCCAGCCATTTTCTAAAACCCAAAAAGAATAGTGTGAGAGGAAAAAATCATAATAAAGGGGGAGTAAGTTCAATAACTAACATCTTAGGTTTAATATAATATCGTTACCATAATTCTAGGACTATAACCTATACTTATACTAAACCTTAGGGACATCCCTTGACATACCATAGAAATATCTCTAGGGATCTCACTAAAGTTCTCGCATCCTAGTTACCAATGGTTGACTAAAACATTCCTCTGATAACAACTGTAGAGACCCGAAGCTTGGTGTACATGGACATCATATTACTTTTACGGAATACATAATACATAACAAAAACAGACACACAAGAACCGTAATAGTTTAGTGTCTTTGGAAACTCGGAATAAAATCTTCTAATCATGGTGAAAGATCTTCAACATCCCCCAATAAAGATCTTCCCCTTTTTTCTTACCTAAAACCTTTCTTTATATCCTTGGGAAAATAAAACATAAAAGGGGTGAGTTCAAATGCCCAGTAAGGGTAAACATATAGAACACAAAACAATCCTTAAAAATTTGAATGCAAACACTTGAACATAAAATCTAAACATCAAACTTTTGCGCAAAGACATGAATCTTAGAAGTAAGTAAGGCATATATCATAAGGGAACATCAATAATGATAAAATATCATGGGAATAAAACATGTAATTGTGGAAACTATTAAGCACATGATATGATTTCTATAGTATCCAAGGCATTGCTGCCAAGACCATCTTAGTGGACAAAGTCCCTTTCTGAATCGAGTTCACTCCTAGTTCCAGTCCTGTATTACTGAACCGGTTTAACTTTCCATTATATCCATGTCTATCTCATTAGATATAAATCATTACCCAATGCATTATAGGGAGATATTGTACCCACCCATATCATAATGAAATCATTCTTACTTTTTCCACAAAATAAACTTAAAACATTCATCATAACCCAAAGAATAAAATGGGTTTCATAAACATCATCCCATCATTTCATAATCCATATAAAACAGATGGACATTTCATCATAAGAAAAGTTAACCATGTAAATCATAGATACATTAAACTTGATACATACACATATCAAATAATGTCATCTTAAATGGAAAATGGTTTTGATAAAACATTTGAAATGAATTCTTGAGTAAAATATCATTTCTTCGTCAAAATCATTTTCTCTTCAAAGAATTCCATGCACTTTTAAAATAAAATTATTTTTTTGAAAATATTCATAAAATCATGTAGAGTATGCTTCATTAAAATGAGGCTTTATTAAACCGTAAAAATCCGTTCACGCCGTATAAGTTAAAAATAACATTCTCCTCGTACTTTTGTCTGAAAAGTCAAAAATGTACCTCATAACATAAACAAAAGAAATATTACATACATACCATGTAGTAAAAGTCAAAAATGGGTAAAAAGGACTTTAAACATACATTAAAACACTTTAATAAAATATGGACTTGGATGATATAAATAACCCCAGTAAATACTTACGAATAAGCAATCTCGGATAAAAATGAGATTTGCAAAATTATACCTTACCTTAGGTCTGATATGCTTCGTACGTATCCAAACCTCCTGTATAATGATTTAAATAATGTCATTTACTTATTACAGAATCATATTCATTGTTATGATATCATATATGTTTCACTTATGACTTAATATTACCCGTTCTTTTGTAAATTCTATGTTAAAGTAGCGTTTTTGGTAAAATAATTTCATTTATCGTATGTGTTTCGACTGGTCGTTCTTGATATTAATAATTATATACTGATTTACATAAATACAGAATGTAAAACAAGATTTATAAATAATATATATTAATCATGTTCATATATATATTACAAATCGATAAAAGGAATGAAATACACCGTTCATGGAGACGGTAGGCCGTACGTATGCATGAACGCTGTTTTTGTTTCCTTATTGAATTGAATGAAACTAAATAGATGAAATACATATATATATATATAAATAAATCCAGTAGCATTAATATATTTCATTATTATTCATTATATAAACTTTAGGATCATTCATGTATGGTTAACATGGATAATGAATCTCATCGCGTTGTGGAGACGGTAGTCTGTACGTACGCACGAGCGATGATATCGTTCCCTTAATTATTGAATAGAATTGGAGTGGATGGTATAATATATAAGAATCAGTATTATGTTATAATAACCATATATAGTTATTCTTTACACCATTATACCCATCCATTTATGCTGTTGGTGGAAAAATAGATTTCACCATGGCGTGGAGACGGTATTCTGTACGTATGCACGCGTGGTGATTTCGTTTTCCATGGGATGGATAGATGGTGAAATAGGGTTGCTTCATACTTATAATAACATATCCGTATATGATTTATACTGAAGTTATTACTTCCTAATGAAACAACTAAATAATAAGAAGTGGAAAAGAAATAATGTTGAAATAATCGGTAACAGACATTACCTCTTCTTTGAAGCGCCTCATTGAGACCTCCGCTTAGGGAACTAAAATTGGTCTTTGAAGAAGACTAGAAAATCTAGGATGATTATATGGAACTGTATAAGAGAATTTGGAAGGTTTTGACAGAACTTGAAGGTTCAAAGTGGTGTGAGGAAGAGAGGGAGGAGGTGCCCTTTTATAAGGGAGGAGAGGGCACCATTGGAAATATAAGAAATATTAGTTTATATTAAATCCCAACACCACATAAAAACATCCAAAATGACTCATATCCAACTCATAGATGATATATGGTTGTAATATAATCATACAATAAAATTTATACATGTTAGGAATTTATTTTAAACATTATCAACTTGATTTATCATTATTTAATCAATTTAATTTTATTTGTGGTAATAACATTCTAAATTTTAAATTATAACAAATAATTATTATTTGTTGTGAATTTTCCATAATTGGATAATTTATAACATTTTAGACCATATAAATTTAAATTTATAATTTTTAAATTATTTTTGTGATTTTTAAACAATTTTATAATATTTTATTTTTATAAAATAACAATAGTGTCATTTTTGACACTATTCATTTATTTGAATTTAAATAAAATATATAAGGAAGATATGTTCTAACTAAAATCATTAATAGATTTATAAAAGGTCATATGTTTCTAAAAAATTATTTTAGCACATTAAATAGTTCATATAATATTTATTTTATTATTTTTAAAACCATTTATTTGGTTTATCTCTTAATAAAATATTTACTACATCATTTTTGTATAATTATTTAATATACAATTTTTTTGCATAAAAATTAAAAATAAAATCCTATGATGAATATAAATCTATTCAATTTCATAATAATAATTTTACTCGAATTTATCATCTTAAAATCACAATATTTAAATTGTTATATTAATTAAATTATGAAGGTGAAAACTTTGGCATCATCTAAAATAAAATAATATAAGTGCCATAATCAATTTTATAAGGCTCAAAATGGTCAAATATTAGACCATTGGATGATTATGGTTTAAAGATACATGACCAATAAGTTTAGGTCTGGGTTTTGTGCCTTTTATGGTCACTATTAGTTTAATAAAAACTATATTCTTGATTTTTCACTAGATAATCAATTTCTGCATCACTATTGTGTCACAATTAATGATAATTATTTAATCCCTAAAAATTATAAATAAATTCATATGATGTATATAATTTCAATAGATTTTTGGAGACTATTCATGTTCTAATTTTCATGAATTTTACCACTAAATTAAAATTAATATACTTATAAGATTTAAGAGAGTGACATGTTGTCACTTTCTTTGGTTTTAATAATAAATATGTTATTTTCATGGAAAAAAGTCCATTAAATGAATCTAATCCGACCCTTAGGTGATATGGGTCGACTTTCAGTCATCAAATTGTCTTTTGGAAGGTGTTAGGGTAATTTTATAATCTTATATTTAACCTTAATTACCCGATTTACTTTTAACTATGGTAAATAAAATTTACCGTAGTTACTATTCATGATGCCCAAAAAAAAGTAGTCTATTAATATAATTTGGACACACTGATTCCAAATAAGGAATCCATTTTTCCAAATTCAGTACACAGAAGTTGCAGAAATTAAATTAAAATTAATCTTGCTGTCGAAAGAAAACGGGTTTTTTTGTTTAAAACATTACAAAAGATTGAATTGATTTAACCTACGAATTCAAGGTAAAATCAATGCTAATGACATACATTATATTAAATGGTAAAAATATATTATATTTATATTTTAAGACCATTAAATATTATAATTTAACCACATAAATTATTACGATGAAAAAAGTTGTTTTTATTTAAAATATAGCGTGTTTTTACTATTCATTAAAATATGAATGTTATCAGAATAACATGAAAATTTTATCCAAGTTAAAATTTTATATCCTCATTCCAAAGAATAATTTTATTTTTTAAAATTAAACTTAATAACATGTCAAAAACTAGGTCTAAAGTGGGTGCGCCATCAAAAGGCGGCAAAACTGAATTTTTTGTAAAATACTTATTTTACCCGAAAATTTTATTTTTTTCATATAAAATGTTTTAGAAAATATATAAGATGAATAATAATGTTATAAAATTCAAAATTTGGTTATTTCTATTCATAATTTTTAATTCATGATAATATTATAACCATATATCGTTGTTTAGTGAAACCCGGTATTGCGTACAACACACGCTATTGAGGAAGGTCGTGATTGCATGTAATGAAAGCCAAGTCAGGGTTGTGTGTAGTGCAAGGCTCCTTTTTGTTTCATATAAAAAATCCTACCATATTTCATTTATACATTGAATATATATATATATATATATATATATACTCAATGTTTCGTAGAATAAATTCTATCAAATGAACTTGAAATTGCATGTAACACAATCCAAGAATTGTTTTGCGTATACTGCATGCTAATACAGTGTTGCGTATAACACAAGATAATATTGGTGTAGAAAAAAAACATGACATCCAATAAATTAAAAAAAATACATATCATAAAATCTCGGGGTGTTACAAGAATCAACCTCATAAATAGAATTTCGTCTATAAAAAATATGAAAGGTATGAATTTGTGTTGGTTATTAAACATATCCAACCAAATATGATGCATCACATTTATGAGATAGATATTTAGAATAAGTGGATAAGTGGTGAACTAGACTCCCCCGGATTTTCTATTGATGAAATGAGAGCTATGTTTAAAGCATCCTTTGATAGGATCTTTAATATTATTGATGATACATCCTAATATAGTTATGTTGTTTTTCGTCTTCCTCTAGTGTTTCATGTTGATAAATTAATGACCATTGTCAAATCAGAAGTTGTAGTTTCATCTAGTGGTCCCTCTAGAAGAGAACCTATGATTCTTTTCTAAAATATAAGGATGTTTGTGTATGGAATTGGGCATGATCATATCATGATAAGGAAGTATGTCAAATATTCTAATGCTGTCAGAGAGACTATAACTTTGTCTATCAATTTCGATATCTCTTGGATTTATAAGAATCATGTCATGCATGCGAATTTAAAATTATTTTTTGAAAACATGAGAATTCATCATGTGACTAAGGCGTTAAAAGAACAAGGGATACAACTTAAATATATAACCCATGTGTTGTACAATTTTATGGAAGATAAAACTGATTTTTAGTGTAATGGACTGGGGTGGCGAATAAAAATGGATTTCATCAAAATTATGACGCATTTTCTTCATGTTCATAGCTAAGAAGTTGTTTCTCCTGAAGGCTCCCCAATTACATCAAAATTGTCTCCTAGACTATGTGTTTTTATATATATATTTACCTTTTCCTACACAATTACATCCTTTTTCGATGTATCATGTTCAAGACATAAGATAACTCAGGGTAGTTGTGATTGTGTAATGTCCTCCTCATATTGTATCTTGTCTCTCCTCTAGTGTTCCATCTATTCTACCTCATCCTGATCGTTCTTCCTCAGATAAGGATCAAGAAAAAGCCAAGGTAAAAAGAAGTTAACACTTGGAGTCTTTTGCTACATCTTGATCCTTGATTCAATTGGCATTGATAGTTTGTAGTTGATGTGACATGGGTTGTAATGACTTTTTTTATAATCACATTGTATTCCTATAATATTTATTACTCTGGTATCCTATTTTTTATAAATATTTTTACCTTTTTAATAATCCCAATAGGGGGAGAAATTTTAATCATATTTGTCTTGGAATGATTTTTTTATTTTACAATATCTATTTTTTTATCTTTCTGTTCATGATACTTATCTTAGATACATACTCGTTTCTTAATTTCTTTCATACCATCTACAAAAACCCTGGATAAATGGGAGAACATTGCTAGTATTACCATAACATTAATTTCCTCAAATAATCATCCCATTTTGGTTTCTTTTTCACATAACTCTTCTAGATGCATACTTCCCATTAGATTTAATAACGTTTGGTCTTCTGATCCTGACTGCATGAACATCATAAAAAACTTTTTGATTAATATGCATGGTCAAAAGGATCTGTTTTCCTACCTGGGGAAACTGAAAATTCTTAAACATATTCTCAAATGCTAGTGTAAATCCAAATCTAATGAAATTGAAAATAATATCACCCATTTTGGAAAAAGATCTTACTAAATTTCAAAATGATAATTCCACATCTAATTTTTCCCATGACTCTAATCAATAAATTAACATTTCCTCTAAGCTTATAAATTTGCTCATCTTTAAGGATGACCTTAGAAAGAAAATCCTTAAAGCGAAGGGGCTTAATGATTTGGATAGGAATACTAAGTTCTATAATTATCTTCACAGATTCAGAGAGGCTTATAGGCCTTTGGCCTATCATTGTGTAGGGGACCAAATTCTTGATTCGGAAGAAAGTATCACTAATAAAATTGTCTCTTAATTTCACAATATCGTCAATGGCACTAGTATTTATAAAGATCTTTTTCCTGACATCATTCCAAAGCCTTTTACACCTAAGGATAACACATTTCTTAATAGCATACCCTTAGATCATGAAATTAAAGATATTGTCTATAGCTTCAACCCAGATGGTGCCCCTTGTCCGGATGGTTTTAATAATGAATTCTATCAAAAACACTTGGATGTTCTCCAAGATGACGTTTGCAGCCAGGTTAAATCTTTTTTCTTCTAGAGGCATCATGCCTCATGGGATCAGCTCTCAATTCATAGTCCTCATCCCTAAAACGGAGAGTGCTGATGAAATTCAACTCTTCAGACCCATTGCTCTTATAAATTCCCTCTTTAAGATTATTACCAAATTAATTTCCAATCGCATGGCCTCTATTAGTAATAGAATTATCTTCTGGAACCATTTTGGCTTCAAAAACTGCAGATCTATTCAGGAATGAATCTGTCTTGCCTCTAAAACCAACAATCTCTTAAATGGGAACAATAGAGGTGGGAATATGTCCATAAAACTTTACATTGCTAAAGCCGTTGATACAATTGATTGGAATTTTATGTAAAAATTCATATCTCAGTTTGGCTTCAATGACACTTTTATAAATCAGATAAAAAAGTTATTCAACTCGGCTCATATTTCTGTACTCATTAATGGTTCTCCTAGAGGTTACTTCAGTTGCTCCAAGTGAGTGAGACAGGGTGACCCTTTCTCGGCGTTTCTCTTCACAACTACTAAAGATTATCTTAGTAGGCTTATTACTCAGGATATTGAAGAAGGTACCATCAAACCCATCTCTACTTATAGAAATTTAAATGTCCTCTCACATCTTCTTTATGCAGATGACATAATTCTACTTACCCAACGGGATAAAAGGAACATTTAGAAACTAAATTCCATTCTCCTCCATTATCAATAAATTTATCGTCAACACATTAACTGGAGTAAATCATACAACTTCTTTGGTAAAACCATTCCTCTAGGGAGGAAAAATAACACAACCAATATTTTAGGGGTTTAGGAGGGAACCATACCTTTTTCTTACCTTGGTTTCCCCATTTATTGGGGTAGACCAAAGGCTAATCACTTCTCCTCCATCACGGACCAAACTCTTCGTCTACATTTCCCCTGGAAAGGTAAAAACCATTCGATGGATGGGAGAATTTGCCTCGTTAAATCCACCATTTTCTCTAAACTCATTTATTCTATGATGATTTATAAATGGCCGAAGAGTCTTATCAAGAGAATCAATGTGGCTATTAAGAACATTGTTTGGACAGGGACTACCTTGGAGAGAAAATTGGTTATAGTTTTTTGGGATAATTTTTGCAAACCTATTGACAAAGGCGATATTGGCATCAAAAATATTTCTTATTTTAATGAAGCTCTTCAAGATAAAATCACATGGAACCTCATTCATAAAAACTCTCCATCTACGGAGTTTCTCAAGGCCCACTTTCTCTATAAGAATAAAAATAATCATGGGCACTTCCTCACATCCTCTATATGGCCATCCATTAAAAACACTTTCAAGTCCACAATGGACAACTCTAGATGGATGGTAAATTGAAACTGCGATCTTAATTTTTGGATTGATTATTGGACTGATTCACCCTTGATCTCCTTGATTGACAGTAACCAGCCCCCTACCCATACCAATGATAATATTAAAATTGTCTTCAAAATGAAAAATTCCTATCTTCTTGAGAATCTATGCCAGATTGTAGACAATTATCCCTTCACTAACATGGATGATTTTATTATTTGGGAACCGATGCATAATATGATCCTAAAATCTAAAAGTTTTTATAATCACTTGTTCAACAAAGTAGAGTACAATTTTACCTGGTTTAAAAGATTCAGCCAAGCCTGGTTAAAACCCTCGAGATTCACGGTACTTTGGCGGATTTCTCATGTTAGAATCCCTACGGATACCTGCCTTCAATTATTTGGGATCAATCTTTTCTCCAAATGCCGCATGTGTAATCAACATAGAGAAGATTTAAACCACCTTTTTATTTCTTGTGACACGACAACCACACTTTGGAATTATATTTTGAACTTTTGAGTGTAGATGGTCTCTTTGTAGTTCCATTATCTTGTAGATACAATGATGTTTGGAACTGGCAGATTCTCGGCAAATCAAAAAACTCTTCATCATAGCGGTTGCAGAACATCTACATGTAATTTGGTATGGTAGAAACACTTGTATTTTTCATAATATCTCATTCAAGATTAATTTAGGGAAAACCAGAATCCTCATGGCCATGTGTGAGTCAGCTTCAATTCAAAAAGATCATTGCAACAACTCTGTTCATGACTTTGGGATTCTCAGACGCATTGGGGTGGACGGGAAATACCCTCGTCCAAATCATACCCATGAAGTGTATTGGAAACCCCCTCCTCCAGGATGGATTAAAGTCAATGTGGATGGTGCCTCCAAAGACAGCCTTGGACCAATGGGTTGTGGGGCCATCTTCAGAAATCACCTCGACCAGACGCTTGGATGCTTCTATGGCTCTTTTGGTACTGCTTTGTCCCTAGAAGCTGAGTCGATGAGCGTGATTCATGCAACTTGTTTTTCCAAGCTTCATAATTGGAGAAATATTTGGACAGAGAGTGACTCTATTGCTATTATTCCGGCCATTTGGAATGGTTCCATTCACTTGTCCTGGACGCTCACCTTGCATTGGATTGATTACATGGAATGTCTTTCAGGGATGAACTTCATCGCCACTCATACTTATCGTGAAGCTATCAAGATCGCCGATGGTCTTGACAAGATAGGTGTTACCCACAAGATGCATTGGAGTGATGTTATCCCTCTGTAGTTAATCACACTCTATGTTAGGGATGTTAGAAAAATGATTTATTTCAGTCTTGTGTATCCTTTTTTTCTTTTCAATAAAAATTTAGTGTTTTGGTCTTTGACTAGAACACGACTTCTCTCCAATAAAACATATTTTGAACGATAATAATTTTTTTATTTTGATCATATCATGGATATCTTGTTTAAAACCTTGTAGTAATTTTTATGGTCTATTTTTACATTTATAATATTATTTGATTCTTCGATTTGTGATCATAAAAAAAATTTGACTTCCTACTTTTAATTATAAAAAAATCTTGATTCTGATGTTCTTGATTATTTACATGTGTCTATGTATGTAATATATTTTCTAATCCATGTGAAAAATTAATCTATGTATGAGGCAGTTTTGAGGTTCGAACACCAAACTCGAGAAATTGTTGTCCATGGTTTTCTTCCAGAACAAAATATAAATAAGTATAAGATACCACTAGGATATTACACCGCCAGAATTTCATATTGTTAGACTAGCCTGAATGGCCAAAATACCTTCATTTTTATTGTATTTTGATAACCCCCCATTCAAGGGATGAAGGGGAACCCTTATAAGGCCTGTATGCTCAAAGATTACAAGGCTCATAGGCTTAGGAGAGTACATGACCTGATGATCGTAGGGAATTAAACTAGACTATCTACAAGGAACTGCCCCTCCCCAGCATCTGTGTCATGATAGTAGCTCTCCACCTTTGCATGGCAGTCTGGCTAGGTTTCCCGTGCAAGCACAGGCTGGTACCGATAACATAGACATACCCTCTAATTCTGACAATCCATTTGGATCTTCTCTGGTGAGTGCACCTGCTCTGAATCCTCTTCTGGGGCTGCACCTTTTTTGTAGTGTGTATGGGGAAACTGCATGTGGCCTGAAGGCCTTGAGGGACCCGAGGGCCTTAATGGTGGCCTGAAATCCATACTGACCTGAAGTCCTGGGTGGCCCAAAATCCTTAAGGACTCCATATCCAAACCAGTGGCCTAAAGTGAATAATTTCAGCCGCTACAATACCGAACAATACCTTCTATAGTGCCTGATACAGTACCCGTACAGTGTACAGATCTGCTACAGTACCTACATAGTGTACAGTATGCTACAGTACCTACACAGTGTATAGTACTGCAACAGTAACTGCTACAGTTCATGCTACAGGACCTGCTACAATGCTGCTACAGTACCAGAAATATGCCTCTACCTGGTTTTGAACCTGGGTCTTGTCGATGCACTTACGGATACCTCACCCACTAGGCTAAGGCTCATGTGCTATATTGTTGGACTATAAAATTTTCCTAAGTCTTAAACACTATCAGGATGTCATGTCATCAGATTGAAAATTTGGATAAGTATGAGATACCTCCAAATGAATCACATTCAATTTCATACTTTCAACAAGGAAATTTTTTCAAGTATAATACACTATTAGACCCAACATCGCAAGACGATACACTGTTGGTTGAGACACCTCTAGCATAGTAGAGTTTCTACTATATCTAAGATATCGTAAGTATCAGACTAAGAGTGTCATACCACTAGTGTGACGCTGCCTGACTGAGCTACCACTACTATTCTTCATCACTTATCTTTTTGAATTATATTATTCTAAGGGATATTTTTATTGAAGTTAATTTCATTCACTATTTGAATGATTTTCACATAAAATTTCGAATGAGATAATTGAAGAGAGAGTCAGGCCATTCAGTACGAAAAAGAAGTTAATTTTTATATCTTCGTGTTATAGCTGATAAAAATTGTTACATGCCCTTGTTAAGAATGTGTGAAAAATAGATATAGTTGTGAATGTACTGAACTAGTACCAAGAAGAGATCCAAAACTGTGTAAACATACAAAGAGTAGAACCTACTACCAACTTCTAACACGAAAGCTGAACTTCACCATCACATCTAGTTCCTTTTTTCATTCAAGGAACAAGATTTTGTGACACTCTATTTTCTTGAAGTTTTCAAGAGAACTCGACTCAAGCTCCACAAAAAAATCAAATCATGATTCACAATATGTATTATATCAGAACAAACATTTCTAAACTCTATACTTATAAATTTGTCTATGCCATTTTTATTTATTACATTTTGAGCAGTGTGTGTGCATACCCAGTTTATCACTCGTATCGTCTCCTATGTTGAACTCGAAGATACTTAGAATCTTCTCAAAATATTTCTATATTATGTTTTTCTCATGGAAATGAGGGGTATAGATACTTATGAGGCATTTTTATATCTTACCCCTAAAAATAATTGTGGAAGAGGTTATATGAAACCTAGATAGTGTGTTAATTATTATAAAACTTGATCTAGGTTGTGGATCATCTTGTATATATAGTATAGACTACATGGTGGTAGGTGATTACTGATGGATATGACTAAGTCTTGACATGAGACCTATGCTCATGTATTCATTCTTTATATTATGTTTGTTTAATTTTGTTTTACTTTATTACCACATTAAAATAATTAAACTATAAACAAAATATATACTTTTATAGTTTATCTTAATTTGTGTTCATATAGTAGTTTTACCTAGAAAAAAAATTTAAAATGATCAAATAATAATGTATCCATGACTTAAAAAATATTTAGATAAATATTTATAATTATTAAGATCTATATCATAATACTTGTTTCTATAAATTGAGTTTTATTTAAACATTGGGTTGATTTCAAAATAATCCATTTTTAGAAAAAAAAACAATTATTGGGTACTGAAGTCACATCCCCACTCTTGAGATACTCACTCGGAAAAAAAATATATAAAACATCATTCTTACTCCACGATCATTAATATATATTGAAGAAAATACATTGAACATAAAGTTGGGTCAATAGGTATATCTACAGACTATGTAAGTCATCAACTAAGGATATAAAAAATATGTAAATATCGTGTAGGTATAATAATAAAAGTAGTAAAATCATAATACATTTTAAAATAATCACCAACCAAAACCACCATGTTTTATAAAAAAATATTAAATAGTAAATTATCATATCATAAATACATCATAAGATACAACAAATTAGTCTATTGAATTCTAATAGTTATTTAATCACAATTCAAAATTCATCTTGTCATAATATTCCATCACCAAACTCACCACAAGAATCACTCACCAATAAAAATGTATGCATAATAGTATAACACATTCTCAAAAAAAATAGGGTTCTGATGAACCTAATCCAACAAAATAGGTCCACGGTATATTATAAAAATGATGTAATGGAATCCAAATCCTCTACATATCTATGTAGTGTGGTTGAGAGATGATAGACCACTAATTTGGTCATCCAATTTTCCATGTGCTAGCTATGTGTTAGTAATGTATTGAAGGACCCACCCCACCCCATGGAATAGCTCCAACTAATTAGTGACATGATTCGAAAAAACTAATTCATTAACACGAGTTCAAACCATTGTATATGTAACATTCAATGGTAAAAGAATCTAAACCCATGGACTGGTCATCTTATCACAGCTAAGATTAATATTCCATAGTGGATAGTTGTGTGGTGAATGGTACTCCTATAATTGATGTAACATTAAAATATAAGGAGTAATGGATTAAATAACCCCATTCCAATAATCAATCTATCATGATAAGGAAATACCAAACTATTTAGAATCATCATTTTAATCCACCTTGTAGAAATTAAAATGTCAATTTATACTTGATAAAGTATATATAATCATATCATTATCAATACATTAGATGGAACAAATTTATATTCCAATACTATCATTAAAAAACCCATATGTAGTGAGGAAAATAAATAATACATCCATACCTTGATTTCATAGTGCTCAATATCTATTTAAGTTTCATGGAGATTTCATGATACATATCCCCAACATATAACCAATGGACTCTGACCTCCCATGGGATGAAACTAGCCATGTGAATCCCCATATTTAGTGGAGGCATACCTAAACTCCCGAGATATTCTCATGCCTTCATGTCAATGAACAATGATGTTATAGGGAAGAAGAGTGTTTTGGTAATGCATAGTTAGTATCACAATATCACCTATACACTCAATTGGAGGATCGTGTCATATATATATATATTCTCCATTCTTTCAATGGAGGGATTCGAGGATCAACTACCAACTCTAAAAATCTTAAATGAATTAAAATAATGTATAGCATGTTGGATCTTATAAATGATTTAAACATTTCAAATGATTATTAATTCAATAAATTATTCATCTATATGGTTTATAGTGGATGGAAACCATTTGGAATATGTGAAAAAATCCATGAACTCATATCCCATAATGAATTCCAATCATACACTACTATTATAACAACTATGATATGAATCACATGCATACCATAGGCTCTAATTTTGGGTATATCATACAATATGTTACACCTATTTAATTGACATTATAACATTATACCACTGGCACGAAAATCCCATAAAGACTTTATGAAAAAATTCTCAACTCTTTCTGATTACATATAAACCATTTTGGATATAGTTTATCATACTCCCTTTATTTTATGAAAAACATTTTATAAAAAAATAATCATTATCTTAACTTCTAACTATGTGACCCAATGATACTATATAGATATTGAAAAAATATGAAATCCTAGATTCATATATATATATATATAAAGTGTCCTTTTGAAAAATATCAGTGTTACTCCCTACAAAGGGGTCTGATGTGATGTTGATATATCCTACCCTTATATTTATATAAACATGCAGACCACAAGATAAATAATATACACTGTATATATACCTATATAATATAATTATCCATAACATTGACTGAACAGTAGACATTAAACCTATTGATATATTATATTCCATAACATATATTCATGATTCGATAAAATGGATTAACCAGTATGAATGAATAACTTACATGTCATTCATCCAAGTACCTAATAATAACTTTTCAATCGACTAAGAATGGCCATGAATTTTCTCATTATAATTGAATCAATTCCCAATATGTATTTTATTTTCATACAAATGGACAAATAAAATAAAACATGAATGCTAAATCATGAAATTATTAGAAATATACTTAACCACCCACTAATTTGATAATCCTCAAGCATGATTAATAAATTTATCAAAGTATAAAGTATCAAATGTTATGTATCTTACAATCCTAACATAATGGGTATTCATAATAGGAAGTCACCCCTAAGTATATCGATGTCTCTATGATATTCCAAGTGACATAATTTGATGGTTCAGCCATGATAATAAGTCTTGACAAATTACTTAATGTGTCTATTCCTTTTATATCATACATAAATCATCGTATCAACTATAAGATTCTACTCACACTAATAATAACATATCATTACAACCTATAATACACTGTGATGAAAATTTATTAGGGATAACTCAAAGTCATACATTCATTGGTTAATTATAATTTCACTTCTATAAAAATATTCATCCAACATGAATGAGGGATAAAGTGTATATTTGTTTTCATATAACATGATACATTTCATAATATTATACTTATATTAATAATTTTAACAAAACCATATATAAGAGACTATATAACAAGTCATATTTGATAGTCTTACAAATCCTATTTATGTTTTGTTATGGTTTTAGGGTTTTGTTAAATTGATAACATCTGTATAAAATTCTTACCATATCTCCACAAGAAAAACAAATAAAATCTTCCCACTAAACTCTTTATTGAGTAATGTTTATAGAATAATCTAATTTGAAAAATTGTTACACTTCAGAATCATATTACTAATGTTTAACTCCTTGAACATATTTAAACTACTAATCTACCCAATATCGAATGTGATGATTTCAAAAACATATATTATCTACCTATAACAATTTTATAGTTCATCATCATATTTAGAAACCTTTTCATAAAAATATTACTTGATATATTTTAGTTATTATTAAAACTATGAACATTATTATGTTACTAACTCATCCTGAACTACATTAGGGTATAGTGATATTAACCTCCATACTATAACAAAATTCAAATCCTTTCATTTAACATTACTAACATATTCAAAATTCATTAAGATGTTATGTTAAATTTAGTGGTATTTTTTATTGGAATAATCATTTATTTGTTAACTTTGAACTTATGAATGTTCAAACAGACTCACACTATTCACTTTGACACAATACTCTCTTCAAGAAATTTTTCATAGATACATAAACTACTTTGTGTTAGTAAATAATACATATTTCAATAATTGGTAATGTTTTAAAAATAAACTCATTTTCTCATATCATATATTGTATTTTATGTGTTTGAGGTGTTTATTTTTTAAAACTTGATTATTCATTAAAATATGCCAATGATAGTGTTGGGAAATTTAGTCGTCATATTTAAAAAACATCTAGAAAAAATAATTTTCCTAGATAAGAACATTAATAACTATTTTATTCTTAAAACATGTTATATAATTTTTTTAACCATAAATCATGTGTTTTAAATCTATCACCTCATATTGTTCCCAACAACACATTACTATAAAAAATCCACTTCTCATATAAAATAACTTATATAATTATAAAAATACATTAATAATATCTATATGATATTTTTATTATAATTACCCACCCCAGAAGCCCAAAGCCAGTGAATTATTTTAATACATTGGAATGATTACAAGGAATCATGTCCCGAAGGACCGATCAGTTTTCTTGTCTTGGAAAATAGTTTTCATACATGAATGTTACATTATACATTCAAACACATATAATCCGTTGAGAACACCATTATTCCCCTAGCATAGCCATGTATATCAAACATAATACACTTCTTGGAATATAGTGTAAATAAAACATAAGAAAGGGGTGATCTCAGATACTCTGTATGGTTAAATAATTTAGTAGAAGCTATTAACTTTTAAGGCAATATGTTCAATAAAAACAACAGCCTTTTAAACATAAACATGGACATAAAATGGAGAAAATAAATAAATCATTACCATATAAACAAGAACATGGATATTCTATTAGTTGAATAATCACATGTAATGATTAATTTTATAATGAGGGAATGCCTATAACTGAACATCATTACCACATAGTCAAGTCCATGTGATGAGACTATAAATAAATTTTTTTTCAAGGCCTTGTGGCAATACACTAGTTTGACTCCTGAGACCTACCAATGCATTGGCGGGCTATAGAAGGCCCCAACGATCTCTTATTATGTCTACTTCATCCCACATATGAAAATGTTTAAACATATCATAAACATTCATATAAAAACTTGAATACGAATTGTCAATACTTCAACCATAAACCATAAAGGTATAAAAATAAAACATTCATAGTCAAAAATATCATATATCATTCGATACAATATGGAATATTTTATTATAATAAATCATCCTTACTCAAGAATACTATCCAGTATGGAATGTTGAAATAGTTGAAAATGATCGGTAAATCTTTTGAGAAGAAAAAACCCTTTTTGGGAAATAATTTGAACGTCATACATTTATAAAGGAATTAATTTAAAATATATTTTTGAATCGAAGTGTCCCATTCCGATTTGAATATTTTGAAGGAATTAACATTTTAATACAATCATGTCCATATAAAGTAATCCTTAAAATCATTTTTAAAACATTGAAATTAATGGAAATGATTTAAAGAATAAATATTTAAAACATTTAAAATGATGTTTTTGTTAAAGAGTACCTTCAAAGAATTGTTTTTAATTTTATATTATGAAACACAGACATGGATAAAAATATTTCCTAGAAAATAATTAAACATAAACAATCTCATATAATAATGAGATTGAGGAATTAAACCTTACCTTGAACTTTCCATTGGCTGAGGATTCATTTAACCTCATGTATAATGACCATAGTATGTTATTAAATTATACCCAAACCATATTCATATTTATTATATCATACATGATTCATTTATGACTTTATAAAACCCATTTAATAATTATTTCCATGTTAAATTAACATTTTAGTTAATAATTGATTTCTTTCTTGTACGTGTTTAACATGTTATTCTTGATTGCATCATTTAAATCATGATTTAAATACTTCCAGAATATAAAAAATTATTTATATATAATATATATTTAGAATATAAATATGTATATTAGTGAGATATATGAAATATAAAACACCATTTATGAAGACGGTAGGGCGTACGTATGCATAAACGTTGTTTTTGTTTTCATATCCTATTTAACGGAAGTAAGTGAATAAGATATATTTAAGTACATACATACATACATACATATATATATATATATCCATTAGCATTATTATGTTATATATTTCATACTTATTAATAATATATATTTTTATAATCATCATTGAATGGTGAATGTTGAAATGAATCTCATCACTTCATGGAGACAGTAAATCGTACGTACACACGAGTGAGTATATAATTTCCATATGATTTAAAAGTGTGGAATTGGATGGAATATAAATTTTACATAGAAATTATCATGTTATTTTCATTATTTATATACATATTTATCATCATTATATCCATCCAAATAACATAGTTTTGAATAACAAATTACAACAGGGCATGGAGATGGTATGTCGTACGCACACACGCATGGTTACATTATCATTCACAAGATGGATAGAATAATGAGTATGGTTGAACCATATTTATAATAACATAGAATTATGTAGAAGGTACTGGAGTTATTATTTTGGTTGGGAAATAACAAATAAAGATAAAGTGGAAGAATAAAAGAATATTGAAAGAGGTGATAAAACAATTACTTTTTCTTTGGGTGTTTCGTTTTTATTTGAAGCAAAGGGCTCCAAAGGATAGATTTATGATCAATGGAATGCCTCTATATTTAATTTAGGGAATTTTGGAGAAGATTTCTGTAGGGTTTTTCTGAGCCAATTGGCTTTGGAGGTGTGATTTTTAAAGAAGAGGAAGTACCTTTTTATAAGAGAGGTGAGAGCCGCTTTAGGAAAAACCATAAATTATTAATTTAGTATATCATCATATTCGATTTATAATGGGTAGAAAATGATATAATTTGAGGATAAGGTGGATATAAGTCGAGAACCTCTCAATCAATAGGTTATAGATAGGTTTAGTTCATTATATTAACCTTATCTTTTAGATTTAACTCTTAGTTTAATAGTTTGTCTTTTACCATGTATTCTTGTATTATTATAATAAATAGTTCATAAACATACTATAAAAATACAAGAGAACCAAAAGTGGTTTATTAATGACATATATAACTTTATCTAAGTACATTGGACTATCTTTAGATTTTTAGGAATATTATATCATTTAATAATATAGTATTGTTTAAAAACATTCATTTATGTCAATTTTGACAGTATTTAGTATTTGGTTTTTTTGAAAGTCATAGAATTATTATTTCTTAGTAGAAAATTCATTAAATCAACCCTCAAATATCATATTAACCTATACAATTATTTTATTGCATTGTAAGTCTCAATATACAATTATTTTAGTATTTATAATATAATTTATTTTACAGTTTCATCAATATGTTAATTAATGCATCATATTTATGTCATAATTAAATTTAATTATTTAATGTATAAAAATTGTAAATAAAATACCATGATATAGGAAATAATTTTATATTTATAATGAATATTTATAGTTGAATATAACTTAATGAAAAACCTATATTAGAAATGGTTTAGTTATTAATCATTAAATTTAACACTTTTAACTCTTTAATTAATAAAATAAAAATAATTTCCCTATTTTAATAAAAGTGAACCAAAATGATAACATTTTATTAATAAGGTTTTTTGGGTCTAAGTACACATTTCCAATAGAAATAGGACTTGTGTTATGGTAATTATAATTTCATTTGTACCTTTAATTATCCTATTTACTTTTAACCGTTGTAAATAAAAGTCAAAAGTTACTATTCACAGAAAAAATTATTTTCATCGTATTGAAACACATATTACATATTTATTTCAACCATGTCTCTTAGAGTTTTTAAATTAAATTCATAGAAGTGGTAAAATTATGTTTTATGCAAATTTACAAATGGGCCTAGAAAGTGGGTAAAAGTCATTAAAATGTTCAATAAAATTTAATACATCTAATTTTGTTATAAAACTGACTACAATGAATTAAATTGAAATTATATATGAATTATATATCTTTTTTTACATAAAATAAATTTACATAAAATAATTAATTATTTAAATTAAAATTCAGTTTTAAACAGAAATGAATTGTTTTTCACAATTAATCAAAAATTTAATGTTTTCAGAAAAAAAAAATCTAACCCTAATATAATTTTGATATTATGAATTAAAAAATTAAATATAATTTACCAAATTCAATACATTGAAGTTTCATT
This sequence comes from Viscum album, assembly GCA_963277665.1. NCBI lineage: Eukaryota > Viridiplantae > Streptophyta > Magnoliopsida > Santalales > Viscaceae > Viscum > Viscum album. The sequence goes on along the minus strand of OY728161.1, from coordinate 1,538,379,211 downwards.
AATTAATGTAAAATTATTTCCCATTGTCAAAACCAAAAAAGCGGTATTTTTTAATGTAAAAACTATCCAAAGATTGATAAGTGTTTATGTCAAATTTAAATGTAAAATTACATATAATGACTTTAATTGTATTAAATGATAAAAATATAACCTAATTATACATCCAAACCATTAAAACTTTTAATTAAACACTATAAATTATTTTGATTAAAAATATGTTTTCAATTAAAAATTAGTATTTTTTCACTATTCATCAAAATAGGAATGTTATCAGAACATTACCAAAAAATTATCCAAACTATATTTTTTTGTCCAAATTATAAAGAAGATTTTAATTTTGTTAAATTTAATATATAAAAGTGTCAAATATTGGTTTTAAAAAGGGTTCTCCATTAAAAGATGGTAAAAATTATTTTTTAAAATATAATTCTTTTATCTGAAAAAATTAATTTGTTATTATATAATGTCTAATAATCAAATAGTATGGATTCCTAAAATTATATGAGGTATATAAAATATAAATGATAGTAAATTCTATTCATAACCACTTTTTGAATGGCTAGTTTGGTAAGTCGTGGTGCGCTCGCGATCTCGGTGTTGTGTGTAGCACATGTTATTGAATTACTTTTAATAGATAACGTAAAATGAAATATTGTAGTGTTATATCCTACCTTACTTCAATAAACTGCTTCCTCTCAATTTTAAATTGCTCTTAGAAAATAAAATGATAAAAAATACAAAATACCATTGTGGACATCTCATATCAGAAATTGGGTAAATAAAATTTAGTTTTAATAAGATGGAAGGGGAAATGAAAAAGTCACCAGAAAATTATGATCTCGATTTGGAGAACATTGGTGGGAAATAAAGACACTTAATTATAGGAACACGCAAATGTTTATAGGGAGTGATTGAGGTCGTCAATGCCAATCAAGTGTAAAATCTATGGCCTCAAATCCATCAATCTATGATGATTTAAAATATCATCGGTTCAACAAAACATTAGGTATTGTGATAACAAATTTTTTATTTTAAGATCCCTTCTGTAAATAATAACATTTTATTTCTTCGTAGAATAAGTGGAAAAAAATATATGTGACCGATAGAGTTTCATCCTTCAACAAATTCCTACCACAAATGCATCTTTCACTCCAAAATATAATATAATTCAAAAATAATATATTTATCCTAAAAATTTAGGGTTCCAAAAATAATGAATTTATAATTCATTTTCTAGACTATTTAAAAAAATACATTATACAAACCCAGACATCACATAGGCTAGTAGTAGTTGATGCACCCTTTTCGTCCTTCGGTTGCAGGTTTAAGTGTCACAGCCTTTCCAGAAGCGATGGGTTGTCGGCTGACCTCCGAGATGTCCTTTCTATAACAGTCCAAAAATAATCTTAATAAATTCATCAACAATAACAATAGTATCCGATGTAAAAATAAATCCATTCAACCCTTTAGACTTATCCAAAATACATCTTTCCAAACTCACAGTTCAGAATTTATAAGGAAGTTAACCACAATGAAGATATTTTTTTCCACGTAATAACATGTGAATACCTTCAACAAGTATTCATTTATAACCCCGTAACACCCTGAATTACCATAAAACCTTATTTATTACATTCATTCTCCCTTATTCCTTATAGAATATACTCCTTATATCCAAAAAAAATTTAAACTCCAACATTAATGAAATAAACTAACAATTAATTAGTTTCAAAGTAGTTAAGAATATAGAATATAATTTATCCAAATCAATCATATCTTATTCCAAAATCACTACCTCAGTATGGAAACCATATTAAGGTTTATCTTACGTTTAACCATATATTTTTCAAAATATTTATCTTGTAATTGATTCACATTTTTTAGAACCATATAATCTCAAATCCTCAATAAAATAGTACAACAGTACAATCCTTATTTATTTCCATAATTCATATAACTAATACACCATTGATAAAAAACTGAAATGAAATATTTATTTAATAACAATATCAAAAAACTTTTCATTCCTCTTCTTCTATGGTAGTACAATAAATTTATTGTTATATAATATCATCATTTGGGGCATACACTGATAATTTGGACATTGATTCGCGTAGTGTCCTAACTCCTTACAGATGAAGAATTATACATTTGAAACCTTTTTCTTACACATTCAATCACGTACTACATGCACTTTTTCTCCACACATATAACAAACTCCCATTCCCTTCAAGAATTTACCATGGTGATTCTTTCCACAGTTATCCCATAAGATAAAATCCTTCTTTCCCCCTTCCCTTTATCCATATTTCTCTCTACCATCCTTTTCTTCTCTTACTTCCCTTTAAAGATATATGGCTCAGAAAATTCATTACATATCTTATTAAAACATGATATTATTTATTTATATGATGAGAATATATGGGATACTATTTCCGTTCAAAATGTTGGATTAATCCCATGAAAGATATGATCCTTATTAATCTTTGGATCATGCATATTGCTTGAGTTCTCATTCCTTCCACTAGGGATAATTCCTAAAAAATACCATACACTATGTTAGTTTATTAATCACAATGAATAATTAAAAACATAAATTGAAAATATTATGCATATTATATATAATCATTAAAAAATGTTTTCTTTGAGGAAGTATTTACTCTAAAATAGTTTATAATGGATTGTAAAGAATGTATGAATTATGCTAATCATATCCCCTAGAAGTTTCATAACCAAGAGTGAAGCAAGGCATGTTGTAGTGTACTAGGATTTCCTAGGTTAAGCCCTAAACTCATTGTTAGAGTTTTCAATCCTTGGTAAATCTGTTCCAAAGCCTCATCTACCAACTCATATTTATACAGAGATGTATTTCTTGTAAAATACAGAAATATTTCTACATTTCTAAAATTCTAGGATGTTCTTCTATAATAATGTTCAAAGTCTGTATTAGGGTAATGTTCTCCAATCAGATTTCTTCTAAATCTAGTTTCCAAAGTTTTTACTAAACTTTATCTGATACAATCTGTAAAACCCCAACCCCAAAATACCAGAGCGAATGCATTATTTTGATATATTGGCATGATTACAAGGATTCAAGTCCCGAAGGACTGATAGGTTTCGTATTCTTGGAAAATAGATTGCATACATGAAAATTACATTACCCATTCAAACATAAAACAAATCACAAGTAATCCATTGATAATTCCTTTATTCCCCTATATTAATAATTTTTATCAAACATAATACACTACTTTAAATCTTGGGAAAACAAAACATAATAAAGGGTTGTGCTCAGAAGCACAGTAAGGGTAAATAATTTAGCGGAAGCTATAAACATTTAAGGCATGATGTGAAATAAAAACAAACAACTTTTAAACCTAAACTTCAAGGGAATATGAAGTAAATAAATCAAACATTATCATATATAGATGATCATGGATATTCTACGAGTCAAATAATCACATGTAATAATTAATTTTCAAATGAGGGAATGCCTAATGCCAGACATCATTACCACATAGTCATGTCCTTGTCCCACAAATACAAATAAAATTCTTGTCAAGGCCATGTCCCAAGAAACTATATTTTTTAATGAGATAAACCGATTCATCAAAAGGTTATAAAAGGCCCCAACAATTACTTACTAAGTCCACAGCATCCCTCATATGAGAATGTTGAAAAAAAACATAAACATTCGTTTTAAAACTAGCATAAGAAATTTCAATACTTCAACCATCAAACCTAAAGGGTATAAAAATAGAATATCCACATTCAAAAATATCATAACTAATTCTGTATAATATGGAATATTTTAATATTATAAATTAACTGTAATCAAAAATAATATCGAGTAAATAATATTGAAATATTTTAAGATGATCGGTAAAATGTTTTGAGAAAAATATCTCTTTTTGTAAAATCAATTAAACGTCACACATTTATAAAGGAAGTCATTTAGAATATATGTTTTTAATCAAAGTGTCCCATACAACTTTGAAACTTTTACAAGGAATTGACATTTTAAAACAATCATGCCTATATAAATAAATCTTTAATACCATTTTGAAAACGTGGATATTAATAAGAAATATTTAGAAGAAAAAATATTTAAAACCTTTAAAATGATCATTTAATTAAATATTACAATAAAAAATCATTTTGAAATGACTTTTATGAAACATGGACATGGATAATAAATATTTCCCCAAAAAAACTTATACATAAACAATCTCAGATAATAATTAGATTGAGGAATTAACCCTTACACTGCACTTACCTATGGTCAATGGTATATTTAAACACCTGTATAATGACCATATTTTTTTATTAAATTATAATCCAACCATATTCATAATTAATATATCATACATGAAAAATTTATGACTTCATACGACCCATTTAATAATGATCTTCATGTTAAATTAACATTTCAGATAATAATCGCCTTTATTATCGTACATGTTTTAACTTTTTATTCTTGATAACTTTATTTAGATCAATATATAAATACTTCCCAAATATAAAAAATTCTTTAAATATAATATATATTTAGAAAATAAATATATACAGTAGATAGATATATGAAATTGAAAACATTGATTGGGTAGAAGGTAGGTCGTACGTACATATAAACGATATTTCTCTTTTCATATCATATTGAACAGAATTAAATGAATAAGATATATGTAAGTATATATATATACCTTTAAAGTATAATTATTATGTTATATATTACATACTTATTAATAATATTTATTTTTATAATCATCATTTAATGGTGAATGTGGAAATGAATCTCATCATGTCGTGGAGACGGTAAGTCATACGTACACACGAGCGATGATATCATTTATTTAATGATTAAAAGGTGTGGAATTGGATAATATATTAATTGTGAAGAGAAATTAATATGTTATTTTCATAATTTATATACATTTTACCTATCATTATATGCATACAAATAACATAGTGTTGAAAAACAAATTTCACCACGGTGTGGAGATGATAAGCAGTACGTACGCACTTATAGTGACATTATCATTCATAATATGGATAGAATAATGAGTATGGTTGTACCATTTTTATAATAACATCAATTTATGTATAAGGTAATAGAGTTATTATTTAGTTATGGAAATAACAAATAAATATAATGTGTAATAAGAAAAGAACTTTGGAAGATGTGATAATATAATTACTTCTTATTTGGGTGCTTCCTTTTTATTTGAAAAAATGGTCTCCATAGGTAGGATTTATACTCAAGGGAAGTCCTCTAGGATTAAGTGAGGAATGTTTTTAGGAGATTTGGATATGGTTTTTCTGAGCCCAATTGCTTTGGAGGTGTGATTTTGACAGAAGGGGAAGTACCCTTTTGTAAGAGAGGTAAGGGTCACTTTTGGAAATGCTTAAAATATTCATATATTACACAATCATATTCAGTTTATAATGTCACAAAAATGATATAATTAGAATATAATGTGGTGATAGGTCTAAAACCTCTCATCCAATAGGTTATATACTGGTTTAGGTCACCATATTAGCCTTATCTTATAGATGTAACTCTTAGTTAAATAGGTTAACTTTTACCATGTATTTTTGAATTATTATAGAAAATGGTAAATAAACATACTATAAAATGCCAAGAAAACCCCCAAGTGGTTAATTATTGATATTAATAACTTTATATATGTTATTTTTATAAACCATAAATTTTACGAATATTATATCATTTAATAATATGGTATTTGTTTTAAAAATTCATTTTTGTCAATTTTGACACAATTTAGTATTAGTTTTTTTGAATGTTATAAAAATATTATTTTTTCAAAAATAAATCATTTAATCAATACTAACATGTCAAATTAACCTATAAAATTAGTGTAATGCATCATAAGTCTTAATTTACAATAATTTTAGTATTCATAATATCAATTATTTTAATCTTGCATTAATATGATAATTACTACATCATCATTGTGTCACAAATAAATTTAATTATTTAATGTCTAAAGATTATAAATAAACTACCCTAATATAGTAAATCGTTTTATCTTATTAATTAATATTTATAGTTAAATTTATCTTATGTATAATATTATATAAAAATGGTTTAGTTATTAAACATTGAATTGAACACTTCTAACTATTATTTAAATAAAATAATAATAAATTCAAAATATAATACAAGCGTACCAAAATGATCATATTTTATTCCCAATGATGGTTTTGGTTGAAATAAACTTATCCAATAGAATTAGGACATGTTTTAGGGGAATTATAATATCATTTTTACCTTTAATTATCCTATTTACTTTTAATTATGGTAAATAAAAGTCCGAAGTTACTCTTCACAAAAAACAAATTTCAACTTATTGAACCCAATTTAACTTACTTATTTCAACCGTGTCTCTTGGAGTTTTTAAATTCAATTCACAGAAGTGGAAAATTACGTTTTATGCAAATTTTCAAATTTGCCTAGAAGGTGGGTAAAATACGTTAAAAATGTCAATAAACATTTATACCTCTAATTTTATTATAAAATAACTCAAATAAATTACATTGAACTTATATAAGTGTTAAATATTTATTTGTACTTAAAATAAATTTAAATAAAATAAATAATTATTTAAATAAATAGTTTGTTTTAAGTAATAATGCATTGTTTTTCACTACTCATTAAAAATAGAAAGTTCTCAGAAAAAAAATTCACCCCAAGATAATTCTGATTTTCTGAATTAAAAAATGATTTCTATTTTACCAAATTAAAAATTTAGAATTATCATAAATTAATTTAAAATTAATTCCCATTGTCAATATCCAAAAGTGGTTGCTTAAAGATTAACAACTATCAAAAGATTGACAAGTGATTATGTCAAATTTAAATGTGAAAGTACTTATAATTATGTAAATTCTATTAGATGATAAAAATATTATCCAATTATACTTACTTACCATTAAAATTAATAATTTAACACTATAAATTATTTCGATTAAAAAAGTAGTTTCAATTAAAACATTGTATTTTTTATTATTCATCAAAATATGAAAGGTTTTAGAAAAGTACCAAAAATTTATCCAAACTAAATTTTAATATCCCAATTCTAAATAAGAATTTAATTTCACTATATTTAATATATAAAAGTTTCACATATTGGTTTTAAAAAGGGTTCTCCATTAAAAGGTGGTAAAATTGAATTTTTTGTAAAATACCTCTTTTATGAGAGAAAAATGAATTTGTTCTTATATTAATTCTATGAAACAAATAATATGGATTCTAAAAATATATGGAGTATATATAATTAAAAATTCATTTAACACTATTCATAACCGCTTTTTGAATGTCTAGTCTGGTAAGTTGTTGTGTGCTTGAACTCAGTGTTGTGTGTAACGCAAGTTATTGAATATCATGGAAGTGATAACGTACTATGAAATCTTGGGGTGTTACAGTTATATTAATTTACAATCAATTTTTTTATGTAGTAACCCTTTTATTCATCATTTTAATAGAAAAATATAAGCTTTAAAAATTCTTCCCTTAGTTATAAAACCATATATATTCACACCATTTGCAAAGTATACATTTGCTATCATAAACCCTTAAAAAAAATATTCCTTCTATAAAAATGATTCCTATCATATATATTAAAAGGATTTTAATAAACTCTTTAAGTTATTATAAAATATTCCCTCATATGGAAACATCACTCCACCTTACTAATAATTTTATGTTTCAAAAATATTGACTATCTATTTTTAGAAACATTATTAGACTCTCTTACAAAAATTTATTATTCCAATTTGAACAATAATTAACTTGTATTGTTGAGACATTACCAAAATGTATACAGAATATGTCCTAGTTCATCTATTCTCATCACATTTATAAAATAAGGAAACCTTCTCGTGAACACATACACATTTTTTAAATATTTCAATTAATGAAAACTGAAATAGTTCAACAACTTGAACCTGACATAATGAAACCTCTAGTCTCTCCAACTCATTAATATACCAAATAATAATGGGTCTATGATAGGTTAATACAATTAATTTGTTCATATTTCATCAAATTCCATTTAATACATATGTAAACCATTATATTCATTGCCTATAAATATAAATAATTTTCTTAAATAAATTCAACCCTTGGATTCTCAAGAAGGCTTTCACTAACACGTAAAATTTTTCTTTCTTGAGAAATTTTCTCAAGTTACCAATCTAAGGTGTTTTATAAATTAAGATTCTCATTTTAATTGATTAATATAAAGGAAATGTTTTATGATGATGTTATCATTATCTATAATAGAATATTTTATCAAATGAGTATCATTTAAAAAAAATTAATAAATGTTTTTAGAAAATGTTTTCCCACAAAAATGTTAACCCCTTTTATACTAATAATATCTATTGGTGGTACAAGATCCATATTTCTCTATGAAATAAATCTGATTTTCCATTTCTATCACTACATAGCTATTCAGGTTTGGAGTCATCTTAATAATTTTATATATAAATATTGGATAATTTAGTTGATAATAATTTTTCATATCCATCATATGGAAAAACCTAACTATGTTCCTCTAATATCTTAACAATTAGGGTTTCTCAGCTAAGTGTAACCCAAATCTCACAATGGGATTTGTTTATCTAAATCTAGGGCTTATCAATTTCCATAATGACATATATAAGATAATTTATGGGCACCCTTATTTGGAAAAACCTATAGGGTTGAATGATTGAGGTGTTAACAAGTGTTTTCTTTGGATGGAATCTATCATATAGTATTTTAAACTAATTTAATATCACCATATTATCTCATGGTGTACCAATTACATGTATTCAATAATATAATTATTTAGTTCATCATCATATTCTATCCAAGAAATTAATATTAATAAACTATACTGATGTGTATTGCTTTACACAACACATAATTTATATTACTTATCAAAAAAAGAAGCCAAGCGTATTTAAGAATATTCAAATGAATCACATGCATAGATTACATGATAATTTAATATTGAGATTTATAATTACATGAAATTAACAATCCTTTAATGAGTAATCCTAACGCCAAAAATAATTGACCCCCACTTTTCAAGAATAGGGAATAATCCTCTAGGCTAGTGGGAAGTTCAACCTTAAGTCACTTAACCAAGGGATACATTAATCAATAGTGATATTAATTCCTTGATAATTGTAACACTAAATATATATAACAAATAATAAATATGTAAATTCAAGATAATAACTTTAATTATAATTTGATTTTAATTCATATGAAAACCAAATGCATTATTATACATATTATGTAATTCATTAGATGCATGTATGGTAAATTAGATGTATTTAATCACATTTAAACTAATGAAAAAATCACAATTCATAATTTAAGAATTATATATATTAATGAATCAAAAAATAAACCAAAATAAATGACCAATTAATAAATTTAAAACTTGAGGTAAATATTTTTGAACGATTCATTACTAATGGTAAAAATGAAAAAAATATAATTTATCAATTCAATATGGACCTAAAAAAACAAAATTATATAAATGTTTCTTATCATTTTTCTAATGTTATATGTTTCATATTTTTTATTATATTTAATTTAAAATAAATACATAATGTTAATGAATTATAAACATTTTATATCCCATTATCTGTTATTTAAACAATTTACGTAATAAAAATATCATATATTAACATTATTTAAACCTTAATCAAATCAATCATCAAAAATAATTTTGATGTGGTTTAAATAATTTTTCAAATATGGCTTTAATTTGAATAATTCAAATCAAGTAGTAAAGAATATTTCATAATTTTAAATATAAAAAAATTAAAATGGGTTTTTATTTGGTAATTTATCGACATTTTATAAAGTATAATATAATTTCCAAATAAAATATTTATATATAAATTATATGTTATGACATGTGAAATTAAAATGTATTAAAAATTTAAAATTTTATATTATGAAATCATTAATGTGTCATGTTTTATTCTTCTATCCATGCTTAACAATCTAGAAGTATAAATGTATCTATTAATCCAAAAAAAATTATTAATATTATACAAATATATATATATATATAATAATATTTAAAAAGAATAAAAATATATAAAAATATTTTATTTGTATCCCCAATATTATATTTGAATATTAAAATTTCATGTTTTATTTTGGAATTGAAATATTTTATTTAAGATTTCTAATAGTTATCTTTTATAGAATAATTTAAAAATATATGAATGTCTATCCAAATTTTTTTATCATTTTGAACATAAAAAAACATTATTATTGATATTGGTCATATCAACAGTAAGTTTTATTTTGTTACCTTAGACAGCTATTTGTGTTCCTTACATAGAAATTCTACCATATTTCATGGTTTAATATATTGTTTGGTTGCCTATCTACTATACATAGGTCCCTATTGTGAGATACAAAATATCTCATGATGCCAGTAAAACCCTACATAGAGCACTTACAATTCTCACATAGGATCAAAAATTAATGATTAAATATTAATCCTATATAGGTCAATCAGGTTCCTTATTTTGTTGGACACACGATCGTATATTGTGTAATATTAAAACAGTAATAGTTAGTGATAATTTACATAGATTACAGGTGATCCATACATAAGAGTTGAAAATATTTTTTCTTTCTTATGAAACTCTCTATCGTAAGTTTTGAATTAAAAAGGGATGTATATTTAAATTATCATGGGACTGCTATTTAATAGGATGTTGGTTTCCATCATTTCATACACAAGAGAAATTTCATTATTGTTGCTCATAAAACTACTAATATATATCCCATGTGTAATCCTATATAGGAATATTAAATGTCTCTTGTACAAGAGAGAGTCGTAATTGGAAATATCACTAACATAATTTTGATGACTCGATGTACTATTTTCACACAATCTGGATTTTAATCAAATCCTCCAATATCTCTTATATTATAACTTTTGAAATATAACAATACCATGGGATCTAGATGTATCATACATTACAATACGAGCCATCTACATCAACTAACTAAGCATTTAAAGGGATTTTATGGCTGATATTCATACATGTCATGTCATACATTAGGAAATAGCTAACAAGAAAATTATATTCTGATTCATTTCCAAGAAAAATATATATTAGTGGTAGAGTGGAAACCTTAACAAACACAATATTAAACCTCAATAGGAAAAAATTTTCCATTCCAATACAACATTAAATTATTAGAACTGTGCCTCCTCTAAAGTCACAATACAATAGGAAATTCATTTCACTATGCTCCCTCATTAATTAGATACTCAAATAAATAGGCCATTCTTTCCCAGTTCTTGATGAACTCATTTGTATTGATCATCATTTCATTAAAACCCTTATGAAAGGTATGGACTAGATTATATATCCATGTCGTGTTCTCTTTGGTGAAAACATTTAAGATTTCATCCCTCATCTGGATTTTGAATTCCGTTGATTATTTGAAATTAAATTCCTCTCTAAACATTTTCTCTTTGTAATTCATGAATAGTTCCATATTGGGTGATTTAACATCATTTCCCCTCTATATTTACTATCATCACTCTACTTTTGAGCTAAATGGAATTGATATTGAAATTACTAGGGCTTCTTTTTTGTTTTGTCGTATTAACTACTGATAAAAAATTATATCTATTTTCCATCTCATTATCATGTAGAGGCTTCGAGACAACCCCTCCACTATATAAGATAATCTTTGAGCCTTTTTCCATCCTTTATGACCTTTAATCCTTAAAAACATGAAATTTTATAGCGTTTATAGACCCAATGATGCTATCTCAGCTTTCCTCTAACTTGGAATCTTATTTCATGTCCAACTAGAATCTATCAATTCCATTTATATATTTTGAATCAGTCCCACCTACATAAGTTGAGTGATATTGTATCCCATATTTCTTATAAGATACCTTAGATTCAATATTCATTCTAATGACCCCTTTTATAATTAGTTTTAAATCCATGATATATTTTTAATTCTTTATAACAACATTCTTTTTCATAATTTTATTTTTTAATGGGGATCAAATTGTTTAATATGTGTCAAAAATAAATCACAGGGTGTTTTCCAAAATAAATTATTTGTCAAATTATACTCATTTTTATCATGTTATTTGATCTGATGAAGGAAAATTGGATCATGATATTGGATGATTTATAATTTTGGAAATGCATTCCCGAGACCATGGTATTTAGAGAGACTCTTAGTGGGTTGGTTACCTCAATTGATTCCTCGGTAAGATAACCTTACTGTGTTTAGTACAAGAAAAATATAACTGATTAATGGTTGAAGGATATGAAAGGATTTCCTTGAGGATGTGGGTTTGGTTACATAGACGGTTAATAATAAACATTATGGTGTTTTCTTAAATATCCTCTTAGTGGATTTATACTTAACTAAAGCACATAGTTATGTGGATACACTATGTGAGTTGAAGAAAGGAATGAGTAATATACATTGGGTTTTGAAATACCTACCCACAGGTTATCTGGGAATTGAGGTTGGTTTTGTAGGGAATGATCTATTACATACCTGGAATTTTGGATCTCGAGATACACTAATGGGTGTCGTGGTGGGAGCAAGAGAATAATATTATGGATTTGGAATCACGATTGTGTGGCAGGTGATCTTTTTATTATCCTTTGTGTGAGCTATATCTCGAGCTATTGGGTGAAACTAACATGCATGTGGGGTATGGTTTTTGGGTTTGGTGTCTAAGACTAGGTTTAATGGGATGTCAATCTTGGGAGAATTAGTGTTGATTTGTGGTTGTGTTACATAGGGGAATCTAACCATTTGGTTCAGATGATATTGAGTTGTATCATGAGTGAGAACCTATGAGAGGGTTCAAAGAGGATTAGTCCACATTGGGTGGATGAAAGTGAGTGTCAGAGAGGCTCTTCAAGAAATTACATAGAGGTAGGTGTGAACTATGAATGCGTAGTACCAATTTGTGTTTTTAGGATGGTGGAAGAAGACATGTAATGGAATGTTGAGAATTTTTTCGGTTATGGGTGAACTTGAACGAAGTCATCATGGTAGTATGGTAGTGAAATGTGAGTGGTATATGGTTCATAGACATTGGATCCTTATCTATATTAATAGAATGAGTTAGAGTGATGATAGGACAAATTTGGGTTGGTACATGAAGATTGGAATAAGGGATGTTGTATGATGAGGAGGACACCTTTAGTGGGTTATGTTTTGTTTTGGAGCTTAGTTGGGAGTGGGTTCTTAATGTCTTGTCATTTTGTGTTGTAATGGATGGAGCATGGTCCATATTGACATTATTTGGGATTTTATGAGTGATGATAAGCATACTCCCACGATATTGATAATTTTATAAGTTTTGGTGTATTATAATCATGATATAATTGTCCTAGGTATATTGATATTGGTCGATATATGGTTAAGATGGAACCAAAATATTAATTTGTGGTGAAAATCTATTGATAGTTAGTTGCTTTTGGGATAAAATATTTGTTGTTCGGATGTGGTGTCAGGTAGAGTTGGTTCATTGGCATCAGCATCAAGGTGTAGTTTGTATGATCCAAGTATGAGTAAAATTAGTGGATTGACAGTGCTCAGTGTGAGAGCATAATGGTTGGTGAAGTGATCAGTGAAACAAATATTTAAATACACAGATTCAGGATTGAACTGTACCATGGTTGTTGGATGATCCTATGAAGCTTCTGAGATTTAAGGGTTCATGATCGGGTGAGGCAATATGGTAGTTATCAGTGGGCGCGGCTGACTATTTTAGGGAAAATTTAAATTGAGGAGTCCCATATAGCATTTTAAGTGTTTTAAAATGTGATGAAGTGGAAACTAAATCTATAGTTCCAGTCAAAATATGGTTACTTGGTCGACGAACCACAAGATGTTCATTTCCAGTATGCGATTTCCATAGTGGGGAGAATCATGGATCATAATCGTCCATTTTGAGTATAGATTTATGGGGGGTAGCACCTTAAAATTTGGGTAAATTGGATAGAGACGCTACAATCTGCTTAGAGGGACGGGTGTAGTGATATTCCTCTTTAGTTCTCATTAGAAACTAGTGGGTGGTACTATCATGACCCCCTCCCTTCAATGATACCATAATAAGGGGAGTGGGATAATGACCTTCGTGCCATATCCTTGGTAGGCGTTGGGGGAATAGAAATCCTATAAAATGGGAGGTATTATGCTCTATAATAATATACGATCATAATATAAGATGATTCATCCACAAAAAAACTCTGTGGAATAATATAAAAATAAACCAAAACCATCCAACAATGCATGTATAAATAAAACTGATACATAAAAAAGTCCCTAAAATAAATACCCGAACGAAAAGATAAATAAGATAAACAATAACTATCCCATTGTCTAAGGTAGTAATGTCATGCACAGTCTCTGTAATCCTCTTGAAAACCTTGAAATTAGTTCATAAATATCAGGTGGGCATGTTGGTATACTTTTTTGGAAATCAAATGTCTCTCATGATCATTTTAAAAGAGCATACAAATACACTTGTGAGTAATATAAGAACTAAAAATCACCTATATAGGTATACTAACCAATCCCAACCTCACCAATGAACACTCACCAAATAAGGCATGCTAGGTAATATTATAAAAAAAATATGCACATTGATAAATGGTACCCTAGGAAACATCCCCCATGGTATGTCACCCTCAAACACCAACATCATATGTCATGGTGATCCCATCCCTTCAATATTCCACATCACCCCATAAGAAAAATCACATCACATCATGCCTGGAGGCACCTATTCACACCACCCCACAAGAACAACCACATCACATATCACCTAAAAACACCTAGGCCATCACACATCCACAACCATGACTATAGTATTAGGGTATCTTGAACATGAAGAAAATCAACCTAATTCCATCCTCCTACCATGCACAACCACAACCGTAAGCCACCACGTCCCATCTCATCCTTCCTTCCAACACCTGGGCTTTCCACCCCACAAGAATGACCATATCAAATCTCACTCGAAGACTCCTGGGCTATAACAACCACTATCTAGTTCACTAACATTTCGTTGACCATCAATGCCAGTGAAATACCTACCTCACATGGAAGAGAGAGCATGAAAGGGTAGGTACCCATCCATCCATCCTCCTCACCAGATGTTGGAAAAAACACCCCATGCGTGACTAGGTGGGTGTCGTCACATAGTGGTTGACATGGGTGGGTGCTTATATAAATCAAAAGAAATATACAAGTATATACATATATCTACACACACTAGACAAACCTATGGGTTCACAAACAATAACTAACCAACTCACTATATTGTAACTTTTTTACCACATTTAAATGCATAACACCACACAAACCACAAGCCACATCCCACCACTATCCAATTCCCATTATCCAACCCATCCATTTCATTATTTAGAATCATCCAAATTTAACCAAATAACCCATCGTTTATTTATTCATCAACCATTTCCATCCTATTAAATGAACCAAACCCCATCTGTTTTAATCATTATTAAGTAATTATTTATTCCATCACTACGTGAGTATCTAGAACAAATAAAATGCCACCTCACTATCCCAAAATAATCGCCAAGACACCCCCTCACCACCCCAAAAGCATAGCTAAACAACAACCACCTCATTTCCCTAAAATCTCATCCAAACAACAACCACCTCTCCATCCCCAAAACGTATCCATTAAACCATTAGCCCCACATTTCCTAGCCACACATCAACTGCACATAAATTACATTTTAAAGATTTTAAAATGGTCTATTATAACATACCTCTTTATTTTAGGGGTGTTATCACACAATTTAAAACCCTAATAAATTATTTTATTAACCAAATATATGTGGTTAACCAATTTCCCTTTTAGGGTGATGTCCCAAAAATCACAAAAAATGAATTAGTAATAAAAAAAATCATCTTGCATAAAGGAAGCCTTCAACATCTACCATTTTTAGTGGGGAATCAATCCCTTATAGTCACAATATCACAATAATAATAAAATTGTAAAAACATAAGAATCAACCCCCTTTTACCTTCAATTTCAGTTTAACCGATTATTTATCTTGATTAAGTCCCCATAACAATATCCCATAGATAAACATGAGAAAAAACCTCCTACAAGTTACATAGTAGTGAGAATAAAGGGATTATATACCTCAATGAATATTTCAAAATCATTATGCACTGTTGGTCAAAGAAAAAATAACTGCAAACCACAATCGCACAAGGAAAACTGAAGTTCAACCAACACTTCACCAAAGGATCATCAAAACGCATCCCAACTCACACTCCAAACTAAAAAAATTCTGTACTGAATATACAAGAGAATAATGGGGGAAAACCACCAATAAATAGAGAATAACCCACCAACTATCACCAACAAACAACCACTGAAAACAACATATTGAATCATTGAAGGAGAGAGAATGAACGTATCCTTGATGCACCTAGGGTTCCTCTAAAATGGGTGTGGGGGTGAAGGGTATAGTTGAATGAAATATTTTGGCCAATAAAATGGATTTAAAACCAGGATCCCACCATTTACATGTCGTTTAATAAATTCACAATGTGTAATTAAAGAGATTCAAAAAAAATTATACTTTCATAAAGACAAAGTGATTCCTTTTTGTTTATTTGTTAAACATCATGAATACCACTTACATGATGTGTATTAAATATCATGGATTCCGCCTTATTCATATACAATCCATAAACCATCTGGTTACACAATCCATGAACAACCATTAATCATTGTTTAGAAAATACACGACATGTATTTCCTAGAGAATCTCTTCTGCACCTCTTTCCCCTATGGAAAAAATCCCAAAAACCTCCAACGAACACCACCAACCACAAAATATGGAACATCAATGGGCTCAAAATGAATTTAAAATTGCATCTGATTCTTCTGAAATGATTCTTTCCCTTGATAATCCAAAACCAAGCCCAAAAATAAATGGATCTGAACAACCACCCTATAAAATACCTCTAAAAGATCTTACCATACCTCAAGTGCTACCACTATCCATACCCACCAAACCAAATGTCCAAAGACACCTCTCACAACCTCATCACCTAAAAACCACAATACCATAACAATCCATCCTTCAGGAATCCCAAAAAAAACAGTCATCACAACAAAAAATCCAGACTTCCTGGAACATAAAAACCATGGAATTTCATCCTCCATGTAAATATAATATCTTCATTGTGAAGCACTAACTTGTCTACAATAGTGTAATCGCATCACAGTTAATGTATTTTGAATATAAATTAGGTCCCCCCTTTTCACATGTCAGACCTTATCACATTCTAAACATTAAAAACAAAGGAAAATAACTCATATCATAAATCAAAGATATCCAAACGTCACATCATAAAGAAAAAAAAGAGAATGAAAAACTCAAAAAAAAACTCTATTGTTGGAAAGACATCTGCATCTTTCTCTCAAAAGTAATCTCTTCCATGCCACCATTCCCCCACAACATACAAACCAATGGAATGGTTCATCCTCAGAGGACTTTATCCTAATGACCCAGGATCTCTACAAGTCAATCGACAAACACCACATCATCCTCAATATCCAACTCTCCCTGGTTATGAAATGGGATTCAACATGAATATATCAAAGAAGCTAAGTTATGTGAAATATTTCGTAGATCCTCCCCATCTGTGATTGGATATCCAACTAATACACCACCTCACCAACATACCCCAACACCACAAATGGCCTAAAAAATATCTAAGAAATATTACTCCCCGACCAATCCTTTAATGCCCATGTTGAGGATAAACCTTAAAGAACATGTGGTCCAAAACATTTAACAATAAGGGCATCCTACTATTATTGGAAAAAGACTTTTTCTATCATGTGATACTTTAATCCTCTCATGAACAAGATAAACCTCCTCTATCATGATCTACACTACATCAGTTCCACGAACTATTGTCTCCCCAACCTCCGTCTACCATAATAGAGAACACACGGTCTCCTATTTATCTCCTCAAACAGGTTCATACCAATATAATATTAATAGATTTTATAATAAGGAAACTCAATTAAAGGAAAATGTCTCACCTAAGATCCTCTAAAGTCCAAGATGATAGCCCACAACATATCCTCTAACATCTTGATAGTCTGCTCTATCGGTCCATCTATTTAAGTGTGTAAAGTTGTGTTGAGGCATAACTGAGTTCAAAAACTATGCTATAATCACCTCCAGACTCATGAGGTAAAATGTGTGTCCCGATCCAAGACAGAGTACCTTATAACTCCATACAACGTCATCACCTCATCCACATTAGAGAAGATGAATCTCCTCCATAAGTAGTCGATGATATAATGTACGAAATACTACTAGTCTTTGCTAATGATTACATAATATGGTTGCATTTATCATTAGAAAAGATCCTCTATAGGACTATTGTGGCCCCATCATTAGTCTGCACCCCCAACACACATCAAACAAGCTAGTATGGCGTCTAACTAGAATAGTCAACACCAACGACATTGAAAGTCACTCAACATATTTTCCAAGAGCATGGGATTGAATGGGTTCCATAAAAGGGTGTGTAGCTTATGAATCAAACTAGTCCAAAATAATATTATTATAAAAATGGATCCTATCTATGATGATATTTTTCTCTCTCGCACTACTACCCCAACTTTAGTTAATTGATCATGATTGGATCCTCTACCTCTCCATTGTCAACCAACTCCATGCAAAAAACATGGTTACATGTCACTAAACAAAAGGAGAATCGTAATATCAACATCAGTTTTTTCCATCTACCATTGATAGATCATAATCATGGTACCCATACTGCTAAAACGGTCTCACTGGAAACCACTGTTATGCCATGTGAAAAACCTGTCCACCTCAACCAAACTATGATAGAGAAAAACAAACTAGGAAATGGTTTTAGTAATTCCCATGAACCCCATAGGGAAACACACTAGAACAAAGACCTCAACAACATTTAGAACCTATTGGTCCAAGAATGTTAGAATGAATTCTACTTAGGTTGAATCCCTTCTTGTCAGAACCACAAAGGTCATAGTGCCTAAGACCTACCACTAACAAAAATGTCCCTTGAAGAACCTTGCAGGTTTACTTCTCACAAAAAACCTCCTCAAATGTGAATTTGACCAATCACCATTTTATTTTTATAAACCTCATAATATGATGGAAATGTAAAAGTAGTATCTATATATTGGATAGAAGGACTGAGTTCCTCCTCAGGATGTCTCACACGAGAGTCCCCATCTGAAAAAAGGTATGGAAAAAAATGCAGAAGGATCGTGAAATTGATTCCCAACTCTCTCATTGAAATAATACCATCCTGAATAGAAACACATGCCTTCGTTTTTATTGACTTAACAGTTGAGGAAATAAACACTTCCTACAAATCCTTATATAATTCAACCCATGAAACATCTGCATCCCCCAAACCCAAAATCAAAATCAACCCCTGACGCACAACTTTCTTCATCTAATTGACTGCAAGGGGAAGCCAATACTATATTAGGGACCAAATAAAACTGAAAGTGATCTTGATCTCATATATCCCTATCCTTTTCTATATATCATAAAAACATCCATCATACTTCCTTAAAAACTTCTATTAAAAAGTGAATAATTCCCTCTTTCAAGCATCAACCGCCCCAACCGGATCAACCCTATAATGATCAAATGGATCATTCGGTTGAACATCAACTGCCTGAACCACATATGAATGAAGAAAATGATTCATAGATAGAATATAAAACCAATATTTCCTAAGAAAATGTTGTATGTAATTTAATTAAGATTCATTTTAATTCACATTATTCATTTTTACCCTCGCAAAACATTCCCATTCAAATAGGAACCCAATTCATCATGATGCATGTACCACTCCTTTGTCTTTTCCCTACATATAGTTCCACCTCACATGGTCATTCAATATGCTCTGATTCCATGTACTGGATCATGGGGGGCTAAAATCAAGTTTCATAATTGGTCTCCCTAGCCTATGTCACATACCAAGGTCAACTAGCACTGTTTTCATAACAACTCATGCAATCCGCATTTTTATTAACTCCAAACTACATTCTATCTCTAAACCTCTCTATAATACCACTTGTTCATGACCCATGTCTTCATATATACTGCATTGGGGGGATAAAGATAATGACATCAAAGACCTTCCTCCAGTAATCCCCTAGTTTGTGACTAGATCCAATGGTATAAAAATATCATTAAATGGGTGGATTCTCCATCAATAATAATATACGATTAAGAGATAAGAAGAAACAGAAACAAATAAATTCATGGAGGAATATAAAAATAAACCAAATAAATCCCAAAATGAATGTATAAATAAAATTGAAAAATATAAGAGTATCCAAATAAAATACGCCAAACAAAGCTAAGGTAGTTACACAATAGATCCCCAAAGGTCTGAGCCAGTAATTTCTTGTACGATCTACGCAATCCTCCTGGAAACCTAAAAATTGGTTTATATATGTAGGGTGAGCATATAGGTATACTTAGTATGGAAACCAAAGTGTCTTGTACAAATGTGAAAAAATCATACTAATGCACCTATGAGAAAACATCAGAACCAAATGGAACCTATATAGGTACACTAACCAAACTCAACCGCACCAAAGCACGCTAACCAAATAACATATGCTATGTAATATATTATAACCAGAAGCATAATGATAAAGGGTTCCCCACACCGCTTTCCCACTAGTATGCCACTCTCACACCCAAATGTTATTTGTCTAGTTTCTCCCATTTCTTACATATACCACACCACACCACAAGCATGGTCACATCACATCACGCTCAAAAACATCTATAACTGCCGCCCCACTAGCATAAGAAATCATGTCACACCCAAAAACACCTACACCATCACACATCCACATCCATAATAGTAGAAACATGATATAATGATCATGAAGGTCATAAACCTCATTCCATACTACCATGAATGACCCCCCATCCTAAGCCCCCCCATCCCTATCATCATGTCTACAAACACCTGGGCTCACTACCCCCCAAGCACAACCATATCACATCTCGCTTAATGACACCTGGGATATCCCAACCACCATATGGTGCACTAACATACCTATATCCATCAAAACTTTTGAAACCCCTACATCACCTATAAGAGATAGTAGGAAAGGGAAGGTACCAAGACATCCTTCCTCCCCATCGAATGTCAAATAAATATGTTCATGTCCATGATTTTCTCTTTTCAGTTACTTTTACTCAATCTATTGATGTTATATCAATACATAGTGTGTGGATATGTAAGATTATTATTACATTGGAAATGTAATATATTTATAAAAGAATGTTTATATTATGAGGAAGACTGAAAATGCCTTTCCAGTACTCTAAAAAATCAATGAAGTGGCTGCTGTTGTTTCTAGAAACATTATTGTCTACGGTTCTGAAAAGTTTTTCTATTTAATTTAATAAATATTCTACAGATATCATAATCACATGAAAAATAATTTTTTCTAATTAAAAATTGATTATCTTTATTTTCATTTTTTTACATTGAAATCTAAAAAAATACTTTTGATGGTAAAAAATTATAAAAAATTATGTATTACTATTTCACAGCTGCAATTATCTAGAATCATGTTGCTTATATTTTTTTGATAATATTAACAGAAGTAGAGGTTATTTTTTTATTCATGATTCATTGGAAATATAATAAGTTTTTCTTAAAATAAGTCTGTCGGGACAAAGACTGAATCTACTGTTAAGATCCTTTAAAAATTAATTGAAGTCTGTTAATGTTTTATATCCAGTTTTTCTCAATGTATGGCCCGAAAAACCTACTTTTACAATAGCATGATGTATGATTTAGTAACACTACATTCACAACAGTGAAAAGAATGATTACAAACCCCTACTTTTGTAATATTTCAATGTACGGTTTAGAAAACCTAACTTCACAATAGTTATATGTATGGTTCAACCACCCTACATTCTCAATAGTGTACCATATGGTTTATCAATCCTACTTTTTCAATAGTGTAATTTGTCATTTAGAAACCGTACTTTCACTGTAGTGAAAATTATGATTCTAAACCATACATTTTCAATATTAAAAACTTTGGATCGGAAACCCTATATTCACAATAGTTCAATGTTTGGTTTACGAACATATGCTACTTTGAATAACACTACACTACTTTAATGAACCATACACAACTATTGTAATGAATCCATCACTACATTCAGTGAACCCTAATTTTATTGAACCCTACATTTAGGGAACCCTACATCCTGGGAACCGTAATTTTGTGTACCCTAATTTTGTGAACACTACATTCATTTACCCTACTTTTGGTGAACCCTCATTTTGATGAACAATAATTTCAGTAAACTCTAATTATAGTGAACCCTAGGTTTTTGCACCCTACTCTAGGTGAACACTAATTTGGTGTATCGTACATTCTTGTAACCTAATTTCATGTATTCTACATTCTTGTACCCTACATTCAGTGAAACCTACTTTTGATGAACCTTATTTTTGGTGAACCATACTTTCAATGAAGTCAAATTTTAGTGAACCCAAAATTCATGTACCCTATATTCATGTACCCTACTTTTGTGTACCCTAAATTATTGTCCCCTATTTTTTTTTTGATGCTTTGTGATTTTCTGTTGAAAATTGATTTGCTGCATATTTATATTAATCATTTCAAGAGGTTTTTCTATCTGAAAAATTCACATTAAATATAAGGATAATGTTCGAAGAGTTTTTGATTTTTTGGTTCATTTTTTTAAAAAAAAATTATTAATTTTTCAACTTATTTTTTCAATAAAGTCGAAGGTTACAAGATTTTTTATATTAAACATGAATTTACCTTTTGATTGTGCTTATAGTTTTCAAGATGTGTTTTTGACTATGTTTAAAAAGGTTTTAATGGGTTTAAAGTAGATTTTTAAAAACATTAAAGGATTTTATTATTATCTAGATATTATTAGAAGAGTTATTGAAATTATTTTTAATTATTCTATTTATAATTTATTCTAGTGGAATAAATAGAAAATAGTGTTGTGATTTTTGTGGAAATATTTATGAAAACTCTTGATTCAATTTATTTTGTATAGCTGATAGAAGATAATATACTACAATTGCCGAATATTTATTGTATATATATATATCAGGAAGGATAAGAAGACACACATGTTATCATATTTGATACTCTTTTTTTAAAGAAATATTACAATGAACATTGAACCTATTGTGAATATTTAATATCCTATGGCACTCTGTTTCATCACCTGCATGATCTCTCAAGGGCTATATTTCTTCTTCTACAACATCTACTTCCATGACATGACAATATGATGTGATCCTAAAATACTAGTACATGTGCTTTCATTTTTTATCCTCTATTGTATAGTTTTTGAGTCTGTAACACTATTTCCCATCTATCACATGCACTTTATATTTTTGAATTAATGATTTTACACACAAAATCAATAATTTTTATTTTTTTCCTCGAGTTTGACTCCCGATTTCTAAATTCTTGTTCTAAAGGTTGTGACTCCCTCTATCAAAAGTTATTTTTTTTCGGGCAGTGACTTCTAACATCTAACGTCAGGTTGTAAGGGTTCTGACTCCCCATAAAAAATTTAGTGTCATGGTTATCCCTCCAATAGAAAATGATTTTGTAATTGGGTTATGATTCCACTTAAATAATCATTTTTATTTCACATGTATCTCTCACCGATTAGAGATGTATAAAAATAGAGTAGGCCCACATTGGACTGAACTACTATAAAAAACATCCAAGGGATATGTATTATTTCTTTTGGTAATTTTCTATAATAATTAACTATGATAAATAATTTATTTAATCAATTCATTTAATTTTTTTAAAATCTATACTATTCACCCTCACACCATCTTCCGTTACATGTTCAAAACTAATAGAGAAAAAATCATGTGTGACTATGTGGGCGTTTTCCCACAGTGCTAGATTTGGGTGGGTGTGTATAGAAATCACAAGGAATATACGAGTATGTACATATATCCACACACAAAATTCTAATATATGGGTCCAAAAACAAACACTAACCAACTCACAACTTCATCAATTTTTCTACCACCTCTACATGCATAACACCACACAAACCAGAAGCCAAATCACAAAACAAACCAATTCCCATTATCCGACATTTTTGTTTCATCATTTAGCATCATCCTCATCTAAGCAAACAACCCATCATTTATTTATTCTTTTAACATTTACATTCCATTATCTAAACCAAACTCCAACCATTTCAATCATTATTTATTCCAACCCTACTCAGGCATCTAGAACATAGAAACCACTGTCACCCCAAAATAAAGACAAAAAACAACCACCTCCCCACCCCTAAAACATGTATGAACAAAAACCACCTTTCTACCGCAAAATAATATCAAAAAACAACCACATCATCTACCCAAAATCATGACAAAAAAATAACCACTTCTCCACCCCCAAAAACATGGGCAAACAATAACCAAATCTCTGCCCCAATTGCATGACTGTCAAACCAACAACAAAACATCCCCAAACCACACACCAACCTTATAAAAAATCAATTTATAATATTTAAAAAGGGGTTATTATCACATTACACATTATTTTAGCGGTGTTATCACTCAATCCAAAATCCTGGTGCATCCATTTTATTAACCGAATATACGTGGTTAGCCAATTTCCATTTTAGAATGACATCAAAAAAATCACATCAAAATTAGAAGTCACATAAAAATAGACCAGTGTAAACAAATCCCCCAACCGCCACCATTTTTAGTATGGAATCAAGACTATACAATCACAATATAATAATAATATTAAATTGGTAAAAGAATTCGAATCAAACCCCTTTATAATTTAATTTCAATGAAACCAATTATTTATCACTGATTAAGTTAGAACCACCGTATACCATAGAGAAAAATAAGTAGACCACTCCCGTATGATAAAAAATAATGATAAATAAAGGATTCCCAACAATAAAGAATATTTACAACTCATTGTACAATGTAGGGGAAAGGTAAAATGCCTGAAAAGCAAAATCGTACACAAGAAACTAGGGATCAACCTGCACTACACTGAAGGATCATAAAAAAACCTCACAACTCACACTAGAATCCAAAATAACATCATCGAAGAGAATATACATTTGAATAATATGAGCAAACCACCAAGAAATGGAGAATAACGCACCCTCAATTTCCAATGAACAACCACTAGAACAAATGGAATGAAAAAATGGAGGAGAGAGCTAGAAAGTCTTTTTTGGATGCCTAGGGTTCCTCCAAAATAAGAGAAGGATATGAGGGTTTGACTGAATAAAAAGTTTCTAATGAGAATTTATATTTAAAACCTAAATACCTCATTTTAAATGTCATGTAATACACTCATGACATATAATTCACGGGATTCCAGAATATTTCCACTTTTACTGAAAAACACACAGCCTATGCCTTTATTTTTTACATATTGTGAATCCAACATACAGGATGTTTAATCCATATCATGAATTCCCAAATAAACCCATAAAATATGTGAATTGTTGAGCTACAAAAGTTTTGAACAACCATTACACATCTTGTAGACAATACACAACATGTGTTTCCTATAGTAGACCTTTTTCACAACAAGTCCAAATGAACACCCCCCAAAAACTCCCATGAACACGTCCAACAACAAAAATTAGAGAAGTAATGTACCAAGAAATTATAGGCCATTCCTGGAATAGATTATGGTGAATTGTATGTTTTTTGTTAGGATTTATGCAATAGAATATCATTTGGACATCGAGAGTATAATGTGACAAGTAATCAATGAATTTATGATTGAGGTTAGAGGAGAGACATTATATGAGGATTTACTTGGATTATTAGGTTTAGAATTATTTTTGTGGGGATTTGTAAATGATATGCATCATTTTGAGTTGAAAATTCATGAAGGTATTTTGAAATTTTTGGTAGGTAGTTCAGGGAAAGAAATTGGAATCCAAGAGTTAAACATCATTAAAAGTTGTTTTTTGATGGTATGAAGGCTCAGTTGGGGCCTTGTATGTTTTGTATAGTTTCAAAGAATGTTTGGGTGGTTGTACGACTATAATGTTGTAGCAACTATCCTTTAATAGTGTGAACCTGATATTCAATCCCTGAATGTATTAGGAATAGAGGTACCCTCCCTCTGGCTAGGTGGTTTATAATGTGAAATAATTATCCTTCCATGAAATTTTTCTACATTGTTTTTAAAATAAATGGTTTATCACCCCTATTTTTGGTTTACCAAGTGAATGTGAGGATAAACTTTCTATGGGAACCTTCCCTCAACGCCTTCCCTTATTTCTCCTTGTCCCGTAGTGGTTTTGGGTTCCATCAAATATTAATTCTGCGGATTTTTTCATTTTCAACCCATTTTTATTACTTCTCAATTCCCAATAATTAAACACAATTTTTATAATTGTTTTCTACTGATTCCCTTTAATCATGGTGAAATGGGGTGGAATCGATTGGGAATTCATGTAATTTGGATGGAGGAGGAACCAAGGTTAGGTATTCATGTTTTTGGGAGGGGTTTCGGGGAATGTATGCCTTTTATTAAATTTATTTAGGGGGTTTTCCTAAATTATAAGAAATTGGCACTTAACTGGGTGTCACATGACATGACTTTTTCATGGAATGGTGTTGTCAGTATACCACAAAAATTATCTATGTGGTTGGATGAGGTTTTGGTTTGATGAAAATTTATGGCGAGTTTTTGGTAAAATATAATTAATTATTTAAATAATATAATTAATTATAAATTTTTTAATTTAATTATTTATGTTGTGTAGTGTGATACAGGAGCGCAGGTTGTTTTATGAGCTTGGAAATTGTCTAGGTGGATTTGTATCGGGTGATGTGAAGCATGTATTTGGAGAAAACTCATTGACGGAGATGTGTGATCGCATTAATAAAAATATGTGTTCTTTTTATACATTATTCCAGACTATATTTATGTTTTATAGGTTTGGGTGTATGTTGTGGGGACCATGAGTTCCCTAGATAGAAGGATGGGATGATGTTTGGACCCCTATACTTTGGAAAAGTGGAAATTAGTACTTGAAGTGTTCGACATCATCTGAAGAATATGTCTCCTAGGGATGTGGAATTAGTTTGAGATAATGAGAGACCTTGGGTAGGTCATGGGATATGTGATGTCATTTGGGTAACATATGATGGGTTTTCTAGGTCGACTTTAGTGTGTGCTAAATGCGTAGGCCATATGATTATTGGCATGATGAATATATTCCTTATCCATGGTAACCAACATCCTCCTACATGTGGAATGAGGATTAGTGTACACTGTGAGTAGGGAATTCTTTTTAGGGAAAGATGGGTTAAATGAAGGGGGTATTCCTCTAGGTGATGTACTGAGAGATCACCCATAGGACATGTGAGATGGGACCCAGGTATGGGTAGTGGATTTTTTGGGTAGTTTGTATAATGCTTCCAGGGGTTAAATCGTATGAACTTGGGAGAGTCTTTTGGAAGTAGGACCAATATTTATGGAAGATCATGGTGGGGTATATACAACAATTATTTTGTGGAAAAGATAATCATTCAGGAAATGGTGTCATAAATGGGTGATAGGAATGTGATTCTATAGATGAGATGATATTGTGATGAGTCAAGAGGACATAGAGGATTCCATAATGGGTGTGGTGGGATTTATTTAATAAGGGGGTGGTTATGAACAAAATATTGCCATGGAATTTTCTTGTGTGTTTTGTGATGATATATAACCCTTTGATTAACAACATGAGTATTATTGTGTGAACTTACCTTCATAGGCATGGGATAGGGTTCTTGATGTGACATCCTTGATATCTATAAGGATGGGTTCGTGTTCTTTTTTTGACCTCCCTAGATCCTGTAGGGATGGTTTGATGTGGTTGATGTGACCTCCCTAGAGTCCAAGGGGATGGGTTGTCATACTTGATGTGACCACCCTAGAGTCTTCTTAGATAGGTTGGTGTTCCAGATGTGACCTCCAAATAGTCTATAGTGATGGGTCAATGTACTTGATGTGACCTCCCGTAAGTGTGTGGGGATGGTTCAATGTTCTTCAATTGGTACATTACATGAGTCGGATTGGGTCAAGGACTTCCAGAATAAGGTTTTCTCATGATGTGATGTGATACAAGACTTATAAAGCATGCCTTATATGATAAATAATTCATTGATATATAGTCATATGACAATACCCTATAAAATTTAGTAGTAGGTAAAGGTTTTAATTCCTCCCTACCCTGACTCTTTGGGAATGGGATTTTGATCTACATAGTTGCATGATATTAATTTTGTGAAAACAATAATTCAATCATGGAATAGAATAATTTTTGATCAGGTGTTTTGGATTCCTAGTTAATGCACAGTGACTTGATATGCACAGGGTTTTGGTGGCCTGATTAGCTCACAACGTCCATGGAGCATTTGTGACATGTTTATTTTCATTATAATGAATACACATACATTGTAACAACCTAAGATTTTATGATAATTATTCTTTTTAATTTCATTGATGTCTTGTTTTTTATGCTACACCAAAGGGAGCTTGCACTACACACATCCCTTACTTGGCTTGCATTACATGCATTTGCGACCTTCCCCAATATCGTGTGTAGTACGCAATACCAGGTTTCACTAAACAACAATATATTTTTATAATATTATTATGGACTTGCCTTTATGAATACTATAAAATAAATTTTCAATTTTATTACATTATTATTCATCTTACACATTTTCTAGAACATGATATGAGAACAAAATAATTTTTTCGGGTAAAATAAGTATTTTTAAAAAAATACAGTTTTGCCGCCTTTTGATGCCGCACACACTTTAAATCCAATTTTTGACATGTTTATAAGTTTAATTTCACAAAATAAAATTCTTCTTTTAAATCAGGATATAAAAATTTACTTTGGAAAAAATTTTCATATTATTCCGATAACTTTAAAATTTTAATGAATAGTAAAAACACGCTATATTTTAATTAAAAACAACTTTTTCATCACAATAATTTATATTGTTAAATTATAATATATAATAGTTTTAATGTATAAATATAATATATTTTTACCATTTAATGTAATTTATGTCATTACCATTAATTTTACATTGGATTCATAGGTAAAAACATTTCAATCTTTGGAAATATTTTAACTTTTAAAACCCATTTTCTTAACAATGGGAAAACATTTAATTTAATTACTGCAACTTATGTGTTTTGAATTTTTAAAAATGGATCCCATATTTGGATTCAGTGGGTCCAAATTATGTGAATTGGTTACTTTTTTTTTGATATTAGGAATAGTAACTACAGTAATTTTTATTTACTTCAGTTAAAGATAAATCGTGTAATTAAGGGTAAACCTAAGATTATAAAATTACCCTAACACATGTAAAAATTCTATTGGATGACTTTAAGTCGACCCATATCACCTAAGGGTTGGATTAGATTTATTTTATGGACTTTTGACCATGAACATAATTTAATTATTATTAAAACCAAAGAAAGTGACAACATGTCACTCTATTAAATCTTATAAGTATAATAATTTTTATTTAGTGATTGACTTCATCAAACTTCGAACATTAATATTCTCCAAAAATCTGACAAAATTATCTACATTGTGAGAATTTATTTAGATTTTTTAGGGATTAAATAATGGTCATTAATGTTGTCACAATAGTGATGCTGAAATTTTTTATTTAGTAAAAAATCATCAATATAGTTTTTATAAAAATAACAATGCCTATCAAAATGATAAAAAACATGACCAAACATTATTGGTCGAGTATATCCACACCCTAAGCATATAAGGGTCGATTTTGGGACAATTTGTAACCTTATAAAACCGATTAAGACATTTATATTATTTTATTTAAAATTATGTCAAAGATGTCCCCTTCACAATTTAATAAATATAACAATTTAAATGTTGTGATTTTAAGATGATAAATTCATGTAATAATATTATTATAAAAATTATTATATTTATCTTCATCATAGGATTTTATTTTTATTTTTTATGAAACATATAAGTATATTAAATAATTATACAAAAATGTTGTAGTAATTATTTTATTAAGAGATATACCAAATAAATTGTTTTAAAAATATTAAAATTAATAATATACGAAAAAATTAATGTTCTAAATTAATTTTTTTGATGCATATGACATTCTAGTAATCTAATATATATATTTTTTGAAAATATCTTTTGAGGGGTTCTTATTTAAATTCAAATAACGAATAGTGTCAAAATTGACACTATTGATATTTTATAAAAATAACATATTATTAAATTATTTAAAAATCACACAAATATTTAAAAACTAAAAATTGAAAATTATATTGTCTATATTATTATAAAGTATCCAATTATTGTAAATTGACCACATTTAAGAATTTATTTATAACAATTTAACATTTAGAAGTTTATTACCACAAATAAAATTAAATATATTAAATAATGATAAATCAAGTTGATAAGGATTAAAATAAACATAGAACATGTCTAAATTTTATTTTCTGATGAGATGAAAATCCTATCTCATATCATCTTTGAATTGAGTCCGTTTTGGTGGTTTTTAGGTGGGGTTTCATTTTATTATTAGTTAATATTTTTAAGGTTTCCAAAAGTGCCCCTCTCCTCTCCTATATAAGGGCACCTCCACCCTCTCAACATCACAACAAATTGATCCTTCAAGATAGGCCAAACCCTACCCATTTATATTTTCCACTTCCCTAGAAACATTCTGGAGGTTTTTTTCTTGTCAAAATACCAACTCTATTCCCCTAAGAGGAAGCTTAAAAGAGGTGCGTCGAAGAAGAGGTAATCTCTTCTACCGATTCTTTCAAGTTTTTTTCTTCTACTTCTTATTATTTAGTTGTTTCATTGTAAAGTAATAACATCAGTATCACTAATATAATTATATGTTAATATAAATATTAAACAACACCATTTCACATTCTATTCATCCTACAGAAAATGAAATCACCACGCGTGCGTACGTACTGAATACCGCCTCCACGCAGTGGTGTAATCTATTTTCCACCACCTCTATACTTGGATGGGTATAATGGTGTAAAGAATAACAATATATGATTATTATAACATGATACTGATTATTATATATTATTACATGAACTCCAATTCCATTCACATAATTATGGGGACAAAACCATCGCTCGTGTGTACGTACGGATTACCGTCTCCATGACGCGATAAGATTCATTCTCCACGTTAACCATTTAAGAATAATTATAAAGTATATGTAATAAATAATAATGATATATATAACATAATAATTCTACTAGATTTTTTTATATATATATTTCATACACTTACATCCATTCAAGTTGATAAGGAAACGAAAACAACGTTCATGCGTACGTACGGCCTACCGTCTCCATGAACGGTGTTTTTAATTTCATTAATCTATCTATTATATATATTTATATACTGAATATATATGATATATAAATCATTATTTACATTATATAAGTATTTAAATCATTATATAATTAATAATAATATCAAGAACTACAAATCGAAACATGTACGATAAATGAATCAATTTTACCCAAAACACCGCTTTAACATTGAATTTACAAATGAATGGGTAATATAAAGTCATAAGTGAACCATATATGATATCATAACAATGAATATGATTCTTCAAAAAGTAAATTAAATTATTTAAATCATCATATAGAAGGTTCAGATATGTACGAAGCATATCAAACATAAGGTAAGGGATAACTATTCCAATCTCGTTCTTATCCGAGATTGTTTATTTGTACATATTTAGGGGGGTTATTATTTTCATCCATGCCCATGATTTCTAAAAAATGTTTTCATGTATGTTTAAAGTCCATTATACCTATTTTTAAATTGTACCACATGTTATGAACAGAATCTTACTTTTCATTACCACACGAGGAACTTTTTGACTTTTCTGACAAAAGTATGAGGAGAATGTTATTTTTAACTTATGTGGTGTGAATGGATTTTTACGGTTTAATAACGCCTCATTTTTATGAAGCTTCCACTACAAGATTTCATGATTTTTTTAATCAAAACCCTTTTATTTTAAAATTTCATGGCATTTTGTGAAAAGAAAATGATTTTGAAAAAGAAAGGATATTTCCTTCAAGAATTAATTTCAAGTGTTTTATCAATACTATTTTCCATCTAAGATGACATTATTTAGTGTGTGTATGTTTCAAGTATAATGTCTCTATGATTTACATGTTTTAACTTTTCTTATGATGAAATGATATCCCTTTTTTATATGAATTATGTTATGATGGGATGATGTTTATTAAACCCATTTTACTCATTGGGTTATGATGAATGATTTATGTTTATTTTGTGTCACAAGTTAGAATAATTTCATTATGAGATGGGTGGGACATATATCTCCCTAAAATTCATTGGGTAAAGATTTATATCTCATGAGATAGACATGGCTGGAACGGTAAGTTAATCTGGTTCAGTGTTAGAAGAATGGAACGAGGAGTGAACTCGATTTAGAAAAGGACTTTGTCCACTAAGATGGTCTTGGAAGAAATGTTGTGGCTACTATGGAAATCATATCATGTGTTTAATGGTTTCCATAATTACATGTTTTATTCCCATGCTATTTTATCATGATTGATGTTCCTTTATGATCTATGTGTTACTTACTATCATGATTTATTTCACAACTCATGATTTTGATGTTAAAACATTATCTTCATGTTTTGAAGTTCAAATGTATATGGTTTGTTTTATTTTCTCCATGCTCACCCTTACTTAGAATTTGAGCTCACCATTTTTATGTTTTCTTTTCCACAGGATATAAAGAATGATTTTAAGTAAGAAAAAAATGGAAGATCATTATGGGACATGTTGAAGATCATTCACCAAGATTAGATGATTATGTTCCATGTTTCCAAAGACACTAAACTATTTATGGTCCTTTGTTGTCTGTTTTTGTTGTGTATTAAGTATTCTGAAAAAGAAATGTAATGTTTATATATATCAAGATTTGGGTCTCTATAGTTGGTATTAGAGGAATGGTTTAGTTATCATTTGGAAACTAGGAAGCGAAAAATTTAGTGAAATCCCAAGAGATATTTCAATGGTATGCCTATGGATGTCCCGGAGGATTAGTATTACTAAAGGTTAAAGTCCTAGAATTATGATGATGATCATGAATAGCATAGGGTGAACCTAGGGTTTCATGAATTAAAGAATGTGTGACAAGTTAGACATCCCATAAGTGACATTTTATGATTATGTGCTTCCTCGGTATTTTAACTGTTTCTTAAACTATGATTTCTTGTCTTTGTCAATGGAGGGAACAAAAAAGAATTCAATTAACATTGATTCCAATGGAAAAATTGGTGACTATGATCAACGAAATTGTGTAACTCTGGTAGAGAAAAATATTATGATTATGTCGAATCAGTCATCTCAATATATGATTAACAAGGTAATGTTTAGTTGTGTTCCTAAGTCATCAAATAAGAGGAAGATGGAATTTTATGCATGTTTGCATGGTGAGGAGCATAGAGAAAGGAAGATTGAGATTTCTAAATAAGGGAATAAGAACCTTGAGGAATACCTCACATGGAGGGGAAGATTATATCTATGTGGATAAAAGGGTCAGAGTGATAGGTTGTTATGGAGTCCAATGTCTTATCTGTGGAGAACATGGGCATTACCCAACTCAATCCCCTAACATAAGAAGTTACTTATAAATCAAGGAATTAATTATTCCGTGACAATCATATAAGAGGATGGAATGAAGTGTTTATGTACTGGTATTCAAGAATAATTTTGTTGAGTTACTTTTATGGTATATTGGAATATCTACATATTGGCCCATTGTGGTTTTCCATAAGAATAGGGTACCAGAAACCATGAAAAGTGATTAAAATATTCTGTAAAGAAGATCATATGTGCATAATGAAGGGATAAAGAGAAAATAAAATGAGCTCATGACTGATACCATGGTTTGAGTATATAGAAATTTTTGGATTTTGGTATGTGGAAAGAGATAACATATGGCAGAATTCATGTTTTCACTAAGGTTCAATGGGTATTCATTTTTCAAGACAATACATGATTGAGGTATTCACCTATTTGGAATGTGACCAACAAGATATATCGTATGATATATGGGGGATAAATGATGGTATTCACATGTTCGGTAGATGAAATTTACAGTAATTTTTTTATTTATACTTTGATCTTGGACAGAAGTATTTTAGATATGCCTAAAGATTGGAATGGATTATGTTGGATATAAGTTAGTATTGATTAAGGATATAACTTTTTTCGATATTATTTCTAGAATGTTATAATATTACAGTTTTTTAAAAAAGAATACCTGTAGGACGGGTGACAACCAATTGCGTCGGACAAGGATGTGGGAATCTAACCCACAACCGAAGTGCGACAGGCCTTTATCACCTACCATTGGACTACAGGAAGTCACTGGTTAGTAGAAATTAGTTTTAATTTATAAAGTGGAATGATATATAGGAACCATATATGATTAATCTCACTATAGATGCACTTAGGTATATTTAATAACTTTTACTAACCTCTTGTTTGAGACAGATTCAATGACATATCATTCTATCACATGATCTTCTAACACTTCACGAATGACAAATTCTACTTCATTTCTTTACGAGATGAAGTGGAAATTGATCAAGGCAAGAACATCGGTGAGATTTTACCAAAATCAAGTAAGTATTTCTTTTAATTAAAAAATTCTTCAAAATTAGGGAAATGATCTTGAAAACCAAAAATGGTGTCATACTGCTCTTATATCCGATGAATCATATGGTACCTTAGATCATCAATAATTTATGGCTTTGTGATTGTTGTCTTTTTTATAGCCATGTTATCTACCACTCTCTATCAGAACATGATGGTTTGGTATCTCTTCCATATCCATATTTTCACTTATGTTCTCATATGTGGAAACACAGTGATGAGTTAATTTTGTAACTGATATGTTTCATACTTCAATTTTCAAAATTAATTTTCAGTATTCCTTTTTACGATGTGGGTTTCTATGAAATAAACATTCAAGTAGTAAACCTTTTATAACCCCGACGAATTTCGAGGGAGAAATTCATTTTAAAGGGGGTAGAATGTAATAACCCGAGATTTAATGAGATTTAATCTTTTTAATTTCATTGATGTCTTGTGTTGTACGATACACCAAAGAGATCTTGCACTACATGCATCCTTTACTGGGATTTCATTACACTCAATCACGGCCTTCCTCAATAGAATGTGTAGTGCGCAATACCGGGTTTCACTAAACAACAATATATTGTTATAATATTATTATGGACTAGAATTTATGTATAATATTAATTAAATTTTTCGTTTTATAACATTATTATTCATCTTACTCATTTTTTAGAACATGCTATGAGAAAAAAAAATTTGGGTAAAATAAGTATTTTTCAAAAAATACAGTTTTGTCGCCTTTTGATGGTGCACCCACTTAAATCTAGTTTTTGACATGTTTATAAGTTCAAATTCACAAAATAAAATTATTCTTTTAAATAAGGATATAAAAATTTACTTTGGATAAATTTTTCATATTATTCTGATAACTTTAATATTTTAATGAATAGTAAAAACATGCTATATTTTAATTAAAAACAACTTTTTTGCATCGCAATAAATTATATCGTTAAATATAATATTGAATGGTTTTAAAGTATAAATAGAATATATTTTTACCATTTAATGTAATGTATTTCATTACCATTAATTTTACATTGAATTCATTGGTAAAATCATTTCAATCTTTGGTAATATTTTAACTTTTAAAACCCATTTTCTTAACAATCGCATAAATTTTAATTTAATTAATGCAAAATCAGTGTTTTGAATTTTGAAAAAAGGATTCCATATTTGAATTTAGTGGTTCAAAATTATGTTAATAGGTTACTTTTATTTTTTTGATATTCTGAAATGTAACTACGGTAATTTTTATTTACTTCAGTTTAAGATAAATCGGGTAATTAAGGGTAAATATAAGATTATAAAATTACCCTAACACATGATAAAACTCTATCGGATGACTAAAAGTCGACCCATATCACCTAAGGGTCGGATTATATTCTTTTTATAGACTTTTGACCATGAAAATAATTTAATTATTATTAAAACCAAAGAAAGTGACAACATGTCACTCTCTTAAATATTATAATTATAACAATTTTAATTTAGTGATAACCATCATGAAAATTAGAAAATGAATAGTCTCCAAAAATTTAACAAAATTATATACATCATGATAATTTATCTATAATTTTTAGGGATTAAATAATTGTTATTAATGGCGACACAATTGTGATGCAGAAATTGTTTATTCAGTGAAAAATCAATAATATAGTTTTTATTAAAATAAAAATACCTATCAAAAGGACCAAAAACAAGAAAAAAACTTTTTTAGAGTATATATATACACTAAGCATACATGGGTAGATTTTGGGACCATTTTGAGCCTTATAAAACCGATTAGGACATTTATATTATTTTATTTTAAATGATTTCAAATATGTCACCTTCATAATTTAATAAATATAACAATTTAAATGTTGTGATTTTAAGATGATACATTCCAGTAAAAATATTATTACATAATATATTATATTTATCTTCATCATAATATTTTATTTTAAATTTTTATGAAACAAATAAGTATATTAAATAATTATACAAAAATGTTGTAGTAATTATTTTATTAAGATATATAACAAATAAATGGTTTTAAAAATATTAAAATAAATAATATATAAACAAATTAATGTGTCCCATGAATTTGTTTTCATGTATATTACATTTTATAAATATATTATATATTTTTTGGTTTGAACATATCTTCTTTGTGGTTTTTATTAAAACTCAAATAACGAATAGTGACAAAATTGATAGTATTGATATTTTAAAAAATTAACATATTATTAAATTATTTAAAAATCACAAAAATAATGAAAAACTATAAATTGAAAATTATATGGTCTAAATTGTAATAAAGTATCCAATTATTTTTAATTGACAACATTTAAATATTTATTTATAACAATTTAAAATTTAGATGTTTATTACCACAAATAAAATTAAATAGATTAAATAATGATAAATCAAGTTGATAAGGTTTAAAATTAACATAAAACATGTCTAAATTTTATTCTTTGATGATATTACAATCCTATATCATATAATCTTCGAATTGAGTCATTTTTTGTGGTTTTTAAGTGGGGTTTAATTTTATTATTAATTAATATTTTTAAGGTTTCCAAAAGTGCCCATCTCCTCTCCAATATAAGGGCACATCCTCCCTCTCCTCTTCACAAACAATTGAGCCTTAAAGAACGGCCAAACCATGACCATTTCTATTTTTCACTTCCCTAGAAATATTTTTGAGGTTATAGTCTTTTCAAAATACCAACTCTTTCCCCTTAAGAGGAAGCTTAAAAGAAGTGTGTCGAAGAAGAGGTAATCTCTTCCACCGAATCTTTCAAGTTTCTTTCTTCTTCAACTTATTCTTATTTAGTTGTTTCATTATAAAGTAATAACATCAGTATCACTAATATACAGATATGTTATTATAAATATTAAAAAGTTCCATTTCACCATCTATCCATCCTATGGAAAACAAAATCAGCATGCCTGCGTACGTACGGAATACCGTCTCCACGCCGTGGTGTTATCTATTTTCCACCACCACCTTACTTGGATGGGTATAATGGTGTAAAGAATAAATATATAGTATTATTATAACATTATACAGATTATGAGATATTATATAATCAAATCAAATTCCATTCATATAATTATGGAAATGATACCTTCACTCTTGCGTACGTACAGATTACCATCTCCACGACGCGATGAGATTCATTATGCATGTTAACCATTTAAGAATAATTTAAAAGTATATATAATAAATTATAATGATATATATGACATAATAATGATACTATATTTATATATATATATATATGACATACGCTTACTTCCATTCAAGTCAATAAGGAAAGGAAAACAACGTTCAGGCGTACGTACAGCCTACCGTCTCCATGAAAGTTGTATTTCATTTCATTCATCTATCTATTATATATATATGTATATAATGAATATATATGATATATAAATCATGATTTACATTCTGGAAGTAAGTAAATCATTATATAAGTAATAATAATATCAAGAACAAAAAATCGAAACACGTACGATAAATGAAATGAGTTTACCCAAAACACTGCTTTAACATGGAATTTACAAAATAATGGGTAATATAAAGTCATAAGTGAAAAATATATGATATCATAAAAATGAATATGATTCTTTAATAAGTCAATGAAATTATTTAAATCATTATACAAGGGGTTTGGATATGTACAAATCATATCAGACCTAAGGTAAGGGATAACTATTCTAATCTCATTCTTATCTAAGATTGTTTATTCGTATGTATTTACTGGTGTTATTATTACCATTCATTCCCATGTTTTCTAAAAAAATGTTTTCATGTATGTTTAAAGTCTTGTTTCCCCATTTTTAAATTTAACCACATGTTATGAAAGGAATTTTACTTTTTTTACCACACGAGGAACTTTTTTACTTTTCTGACAAAA
The DNA here is from genome assembly GCA_963277665.1 of Viscum album. Taxonomy (NCBI): domain Eukaryota; kingdom Viridiplantae; phylum Streptophyta; class Magnoliopsida; order Santalales; family Viscaceae; genus Viscum; species Viscum album. Next base: position 1,538,340,386 of record OY728161.1, on the reverse strand, counting down.
GTACGAGTAAAATATTATGTTTGACTTATGTGGTGTGAATAGATTTCTACGGTTTATAATGCCTCATTTTTATGAAGCTTCCTCTACAAGATTGCATGATTGTTTTCAAAAAAACCCTTTTCTTTTATAATTGCATGGCATTCTGTGAAAATAAAATTATTTTGAAGAAGAAAGGATATTTTTCTCAGGAATTCATTTCAAGTGTTTTATCAAAACTATTTTTCATCTAAGATGACATTATTTAGTATTTGTATGTTTCAAGTATAATGTCTATTTTATTTAAAAGGTTTTACTTTTCTTATGATGAAATGATATCCATTTGTTTAGATGGATTATGTTCTCATGCGATGATGTTTATGAAACCCATTTTATTTGTTGGATTATGATGAATGATTTATGTTTTTTTTTGTGGAACATGTAAGAATGATTTAATTATGAGATGGGTGGGACCGATATATCCCTCAAATTCATTGGGTAAAGATTTATATATCATGATATATACATGGCTGGAATAGTATGTTTATCTAGTTCATTGTTATAGGACTGGAACTAGGAGTGAACTCGATTCAGAAAGGGACTTTGTCCACTAAGATGGTCTTGGCAGCAATGCCTTGGATACTATGGAAATCATATCTTACGCTTAATAGTTACCAAAATTACATGTTTTATTCCCATGATATTTTATCATGATTGATGTTCCTTTATGAACTATGACTTACGTACTTCCAGGATTTATTTCACAACTCAAGCTTTTGACCTTAAAAATTTATGTTCATGTTTTAAAGTTCACATGTATATGGTTTGTTTTTGTTTCTCCATGACTACCCTTTCTGAGAATTTGAGCTCACCCTTTTTATGTTTTCTTTTCCCCAGGATATAAAGATAGGTTTTAGGTAAGAAAAAAGGGATGATATTTATTATAGATATTGAAGATATTTCACCAATATTAGAAGATTATGTTCCATGTTTCTAAAGACATTAACTATTACAGTCTTTTTGTATCTGTTTTTGTTATGTATTAAGTATTCTGCAAAAGTAAAGTAATGTCTATGTACGTCAAGCTTTGGGTCTCCACATACATGATGACACATACTAGGGGCACTTGTTGAAAACCTAGGAATATTTATTCATCACACCCTTCATGGGAATTCCTCTACAAGTGAATACATTATTTCTACTTCTAGTTTCAATATAGGGCATGATTTGTATCAAGATATTGCATCATTGATGGGTATTTTAGACCTTGTTTGTGAGGATAGATTATTGAATTAGTGCCAATTTATGGGTTTTTTTAATTAGTATTTTTTATCTCCCTAACGGGTGATCAACGTTGTATGAAGAAATGACTTATACAAGAAATTTATTATATCATTGTTTTTATTTATATAGACACATTATGATTATGTGTTGTATATATTTTACTTATTTTATAATAAATTTTAGACTTTTATTTGATGGTATATTCACCCAAATATATGGATTTGGTTTATTATGATAGTGGGTATCCTCTTGAATATAAGAGGTAGGCTTGAGGTCATGTGAAACTCTTGCTCTAATGGTGGTTATGGGTTGCGACACCATGTTATTTCTAACTGATATGATCATCATGGGTCGGGTATCTTAGAATGTTCCATAGATTTTCTTCCTTTCTTACCATTATTAAAATATAACAATCTTACAATATTTCATCTTTTAATCCCTTTATTATAACCCACTAATAAAACATAAATAAAATTGTCAACTCTAAAGCTAGAGATGTCATAAAATTGGACACCAGAATCATTGGGTCTATATAAATGTGCGTATGGTCCCATTTCAATATGTTATTCCTCACTCCCACCCTCAGAGAACCTACAACAAGTAAAATTCGTTTTCCTCTGTGGTATTCATACTTTCTATCCTTTTGTTTTGTTTTTTTCAATTACATTAAATATTAAATACATGAATTGGTACTATAGTTTGATTCTAAAAGAGGAAGCATACATATAAGGCCTAAAATGGTACTATCTTACATAATAGCCAATTCCAAATAAATTCTACAGTGCTCCATTAGTTATCTTTTTCTATTTATGCATTTTATTTCTAGCTAAATTAGATTTATCCTTATTCTAGAGAGGTTCTTGAGCTGATATTCTATTTATAGTATCATTTAATTTATCTAACATCACACCATCGTTGATCAGATGAGAATATATAGCCATCTCCCTATTCTTCTCTTAAATACTATGGGACATGCAACCTCAGGATAACCACCTTTGGAAGGACGTCTTACTAAATAAGATACCATAACATTAGAAAAATTGTGAACACAATACTACTCTCCATATAATCAATACCTATAATGAGAACGATTCATGAATCAATATCCTATGTAGTACACATTATTATTGTAATGAGAATCATAGAGAATGAAATTTTTCAGTGTCATCCTAACCCTTTAAACGAGTATTTTGATGAAACATCAAAATTGTTTTGATCATAATACAACGATTCTATCATATTTATACAATGAACCATTATATAATTTTTTATCTACTGTGATGTTTCCCTTTGAGTACATTACTCTTCTATATTATAGATCAAGTTATAATGAATAGCATAACATCATTCATCGCATCATATTTTGACAATTGAAATTAATGATCCCTAAACAATGTTTCATTGCTACAATTCATCATGAATAACATCTTCATACCCATATTATCATTTTAAAATAATAACCAATGTGATCCATATTAATTATGATCAATACCATGGGTTACACTAGAAGATCATTGGGTATCATGATCCTCATTATTGTCACTACAGTTTCTGCATACACATCATCACCCAAATAATTCATTTATAAATATCATCAACATAGGATCTCTATATCTATCAACAGATGGTAACACTACAATCTACTCATGAAAATGAGTAAAATATGTTCTTTTTTCAATTCTTAGGGCATGCATCACCGACTACCTTAGTGTCAAATATTTTAAAATATCAGAAACACATCCCAAATGATTTATGATAGCCTTTAAGATATTATTTCCAAGGTTTGGATAGAAAAATTAGTAATATGGACTATTTACTTGTCAATTTCAAACACAATAGTGAGAAAATCATGTTTTAATTTTTAATGAACATAAAATTAAATAATAGTGAAAATAAGAATATTTTTATTATTATAAACATTAACATTAATTTTAATGGATGAGGCTTCAACCATTGGTGTTCCTAGGTATGCATGGTTATTTTCATTCTATAATCACCTCAATTGAATAAATAATAATATTATTATTAATGTATTTGTGAAATAATAGGTTATTAAGTTCAACCCTATCGAAATTTCTCTATTATGTACATTTATTTAACTACATATATACATATATAACTCATCTTCCACATAAACTATTTTTGACGTGGTATGTGCGTCCTACACAACTCAGGTTTTCCAAATTTCAAATTAACCTCCCGAACTCATCTTCATTATCCCCTACTGGGTTTTTATAAATCCAAGCGTTCACCCCCACACAACCCACCTAGTTATAAATAGGTCTCCCCTACCCTATCACATTCATTTTATCTATAAAACACAACATTGAAAATGTATCCATGGATAACATAATATCATCTCCCTTTCATGTGAACTAGTTATTCTAACCCTGTAAACCATATCTTGGATCACACCATCAACCATGTCAACCACCACACCATAATCCCTTACCAAAATCATTATGGAAAATTTTATTATATAATGAAAAAATATATTCTTGGAATTGGGGTGGGGGAAAAACTTCTGAATGTACGTTTTGAAATTCCATAAAGGGTTGGTATTACATTGGATTGTTCCATAATTATATCATGAAAAATATGGGTTTTTTTTAGATATTGTCTTTTTTTGAAATAAATTCAAATTAGGTGATCCCATTATAGGTCCTTCATTTTATTTTTAAAAAACATTTATTTTTATTATATTTTGTTTATATATATATATTAAAAAAATTTAAATAGTACATAACTAGTATTAAAAAACGTGATTAAATTATTTTTCATATACAATTATTATGATATTGTTTTTATTTTCTATTTTTTTATTCAATGTTTTAAATTTTAGTTTGGTTGTACTTATGGTTTATGGTTTATAATGTTTTAAAATCACCCTCATGAAATATTTTAATGTTATAGGTAGATCCCATGGAATGATTATAAAATATAAACCATATATACAACCAAACTGAAATTTTTTTAAAAATTCAAAACTAAATAACAGTTGAAAAAAAATTATAATAATACTATAAAAATTATTTATAAACAACAAAAAACCTTTTTTCCAAATAAATATTTTATAAGATCAATTAGTGGAAATATGAAATATTTTATTTTTATTAAAATTATTATATTTTAAATTTTATAGGTGTTTAGAGAATGTTTTAAATTTAATTTAGATTGTATTTACAGTTCATATTTTATATCATTTAAGATGACCTACATGAAATTTTTTTAAGTGTGTAATAAATATTTTGAAATAAAAATGTTTTTTACAATTCAATATTTACTTTTGTATAGTATTTTTTCATCATTATTCATTTCAATTATTCTTCATGAGCTCGATAAATGTATAAAATTTATGTCAGGTTATATCTACATATTTTATTTTATAAAAATTTAAAGTCTCTTAATTGAAACAATATTATGATTCAAGTAGGTGCTTTTGCAACCATATATAATGATTTAAATTAAAAATAATTTCACCAAAATATTAAATGATGACTAATTTAAACCACATATAACAATTTTATTTTATGAAATACCATTTATATTTTATGAAAAATCCCGTGACAAGTTTTTTACTTGATGATTATTTAAAATTGATTAAAATTTCAACTAGAATACTATTAAGTTTATTTAAATTCCTAAATAATTTTATTACATATTCATTATATGTAGATGGGATTGTAAAATTTAAAACAAAAAACATGATCAGGTGACCTAGCTATTCAAACCTCGTCCCTCCACATATGGATTGACAAGCACTCACTAAACTTATTTTATTATATATTAATAGATTTAAGGGCCAAGATTTTTCCATTGATAATTTATATTTTTATATTTTAACAATATTAAGTTATTTTTAGTTCATTGTCAATAGAAAATGCTCTAAATGAGTGATGAAAACCTAAATTAAGGAATCAATCCATCTTTATCCTAAGGGTTTCTTAGCCTGTTCAGTCTTCACCATGGTTTTCTTTTTTAGGCATGTAAAATTCAAATTCATACTATATATTCACTACAAATATATTGTGTATTAGTCTACAAAAAATACATTTTAACTGTTACCCATATCATATTTCAAACTCATAAACCATTATATTTTATTTCTGAAAAAGAAATCATTTCAAGGATATCATTTATTTGTTTCAATATTCAATTACTTATAATACTTTAATTTTCCAAATTGTTTATATGTTATGAAATTTGAAATTCATGATTTCATTTGACCCCTTATCATATAAAAGATCCCAAAATGTCACATACCTATTTCAACTACCAACCCATTTCAATGAAAGTTATATCGCGAAGAAAATTAACAACGTTCCAAAAGAAACATGACGGTCATTGCAACACATACACCATGAAATTATATTTTGGATAATATATTTACATATATTCATATTTAATATTAATTATATTTCAAAACACATTAAATATGAATTATTTTTATATAAAACATATATTTGAAGTATATCTATTTTCTAAATATATACAATATGAATTTTTTTTAAAAATATATACAATAGGTAATATGAAATTCACATAACCCTATTGAATTATTGGAGTTGAGATTTTATTTTTTCCATATGTTACGTAATTTAATAGTAGTTTATGATGTATGTATCCTTTTATTTTTTATTTATTCCTTATATTTTATCTATATGAATGTTCCTAAGAGTTTAAGGAATGATTTAGGAGTGTCTGGGGCTTGTTCGAACCTCCAAACGCTAGTTTTTGGAAGAAATAGATGAGGTGCATGGTTGGAGTATGGCTAGTAGTAACCATTAATCTCAACGGTGTGGCCCCAAGAAGGTATTTCAAGGTTTGAGAAATCATGTAAGTCATTTCACACTACCATGCGAGGGTGCATCATTATAGTGCAAAGGATATGTACGAGTTGTGTATGGTTAATCAAACATAGTGCCTAGCCCATGTGAGTGGGGGGGACAACACAAAAAGTGTTTTTTCCTATTTGGATCATTTTTTGTGTTTGGATTGGAAAAACATGTGGTTGAACGATACACCCTTTTGAAGTTTCTGAATTTATGATTTATCCCATCCTTACCTTTAACATAGCTCTCTCCTTTTTCCTACCATTTTCATACACTACAACCTCTATCACACCGGAGCTCTAAATTAGAATATGAGCTGGGATTTGATCCAACTAATTCATGATATGTTGGTTTCTCTCTTTGTATGTCACATTGGATAGACACTGGTAAGCTCTTTAATCCTCTTTAATCCATTATTTAGTTATTTTTTCATATGGAATTTTAAATCTGTGCGAGCTAGTATTCCCTATTTTTAGGGTATTTATTTATTCTCTTAATTTATTCTAATGTACACTGAGTTAAAGGCCAATAATGGATGAGGATAATACTACTCATTTAAGTTGGGTGGTCCATTATTTTTCCCCTAAACTCTTGATGTTTAAATGTCACACCATAATGCTTCATGTCGTACCTTCTAGGAATTGCTTCTAAAATGAGTATTAAATTAAATTAAATATTATAAAACATGTTTTGATGTTCCATTTACCCTTTTAATTTTTTGGGATAATCCACCTCATCCCAAAATACATTTTGAGGTAGGTTTTCTTGAATTTCAATGCTTATTCCACCCCATGTGCATGTAGAGATTTCATCTCATGACTGGAAGCTGTATATGAAATTAATTTGTGTGATGAATGTTGAATACCTCTTGAATCAAGTTTATTATAATTGAAATAGATTAAATTGAAATTATAAATTATATGAATGATCCCTTGGATTATGAATACTAATATAAATTTTTGGTAAGGTGGAATGGACACTAAAATAGCCCCTCTTTTTATCACATGGGAGTGAAATGGTGAATGAATTAAATGAGATGGATTAAATGGTTAAAAACGTGATTTTCACTAACATGGAACTTTGAATCCTTGTATAAAATTTTTAATGATGGATAATGTGTTATGGAACCAACATCATAGTATGGAACTAACAATTTACTTATATTGGATGCCTTGGATTATTAATTTGGATCCACCATTCTCGGACACTGTTAGACATTCTCCTTGGGATCCTCCGATGTATATACCGAGTTTTCTATAGATGACCTCTAAGGAATCGATGATAATTCCTTGTTAAATGAAATTGGGTTCAAATACCATGTCTTTTTTCATTATACCAAGTCTTATATGGATGAGCTCTGTGGACTCAAAGAGGATTTCTTTGTCAATGGCCATGGGTCCAGGACCTCATAGGTATAATACTTGATACATATGACATATGTCGTAGCTGAGTAATTACTCATATGAACAATTCATAGTCATTTAAAGAATACTTTTCATAGTATGTACTTCCAGATTAGGTTGTTTTAAATTATCATTTATAGCTTTATTATAGTTATTCATTCACTATTCTATAACTAAAATGCATTGTCTGAATTTTTTATAGACATTATTGGTGGTGGCCTACTATATATATATTAAAACTTATTCAAACCACCATTTGATACATGGGAAGAATTCCTAGATTTATGTAGGTACCAAGGGAATTTTAATTCTATATGACATGACTTTTTTACTAGGATGGGGTATAAAAGAAGTGGACAAAGTTTATACTTGATATGTCATTGGAGATATATTCAGTATTTTTGTTCATTTTTTATAGCATGATTAATATTCTTGATCCTCTATTACATGAGGATTTAGTTTTTTTTGTATATCACTATGACATGATCATCATTTTTTTATATTACTGTGAGTTGATCATCATTTTTGTAAATTTTATTGGATGTTGTTCTACCATTTTTTATTCCAGCAAGTCAATTTCAATTTTTTCGATTTACTTATTCTACTACCTAATTACTAATATTTTTTAAGCAATTATTCTTTTATTAAACCAATTTATTGCACTCTAGTCATGAGGGTATTGGATGACCACTATAAAATCACATACCCTCACTACTAGTCAGTAGACTCTAATGTATTGGGATATTTGATTGAGGTCTAGTGTCTAAATAAACTGATCACATATCTATAAACTAGGTCTGTGAAATCACATAATGGTATGAGAGGAAACCATTTACATCCATTTTAATATTTTGGGTTAGTATATTTGAGACTATGAATTGTTGGTATTTTGTCATGTGCCTATGACAAGGAGTAGTTAAATCATAGAGTGAAAATCAAAATTACTTGGGATGGGAATTGTTGTTTAGGATTGTTCCTATTCTAGTCGAATTAATTTCACTATTAGGGAATGAACATGAGTTCAAACATTTATTATCATTGTGTATTTTATTTACCATTCGCCTGATAAGTCATGGAGGCACGGTCTCATGCTTTATTATAAGAAATTCATGATTCACATGTAATTCATATGACATTCTATATTTATTTTCTGGAGCTTGTTGTGATTCCTTGATTACTGTATTAATATTGTTGTAATGTTTCACTTAGGAAGGTGGATAAGTAATTTATTATTAAATTGTATACCTCAACCAAAATGGTGTCTTCCAACATATCTTGTGGGAGGTACCATTAATAACAAATTATTACATTTTCTTATAAGTAATTATGCTTACAATAGCTAAAAAATTAGTTATATATGATTACATGGGTTCCATTTTTATTTATAAAGCTAGTACATCTACAAATAAGGAATAGTGATCCATCAAATTGATTTACCCAAAAAGAACTTGTTACATTATGACACCAAATGTAAAAGTATAGTAACATTTAAATGACATTACCTTTCTCACTTATAAAACATTGGACTTTATAACTTGGGTATGGTAATTCTTCTTACCAAACTATGATATATATATATATAATCTACATATGAAATTTCTAATTATTTAAAAATTAAATGAGGAAATTGTCATTAAATGGGGAATTAAATTTAAAATTTAATGGGATTTTCCTCTATTTCTTGCAATTGAAACTCCATATACCATAACCCTTGATGTGTAATAGTGAACATTCCATTACCCTAGCCTTATTAGTTGATAGTTGAGAATGTCTCTTTTGTTTTTCTATAACATTATATACCAACAATACCAGGATTTAGAAGTAGGAAGAGAGTTTTTAACCTTTTTATAATATGTTTTGTACTTGGCCTATTTCGATGTCAAAGAACTATTCAATTATTGAATGCTTTCAGTGGCTTATAGTTGGAATTATTAATTATATGTAACTATGATGTCCTTGGATTCTATTCCACAAGGGTGGCGGTAACAATGTAATGAGTGTGGTTAAACCTATGCCACTAGTTTTATGTCCTATAGTACAACCTATGGAAATAGCTGTTATATGTGACTTGGGATCCGAGGCCTAGTTTTCATAGGGTTTTCTATGAATAATTCTTAAATTATTGGGAGCCCAAAGACTGGTGCCTACTATGGAAAAGTTGACATCAGAATTTCAGCAGCACCATCCACCTATATTTCCATGGGATTTCAGTCCTCATACAGCTGATTCATGGATAGATTCTGTTTTATTTATCTTCAATGATGTGAAGATTCCATCTAAGAGGAGGTTCAAGATTACATCACTTATTCGTAGAGGTTCATCCTAGAGATGGAGGGATGTTTTTACCTAGGATTACTAGTATTAGGTTATGGTCAAGAGGGATTTCCCGAATGGTGTTTATAATTATTTCATTTTTGGAGATTCTGAGAGATAAAAAAGTTAGAGAGTTAATACACCTAGTACATGGTACTCTACCTGTTATGGATTATTCATCTCGTTTCATGGAGATTCATCATTTTGTTTATACTCTCCATGGTGATGAGATTTCTAGACCAAGAAGTTTTGTGGTTGGGATTGTATACTCCATATGGTGTCATGTGAATGTGTTTCATATGACTAATATCACTGAGTTAGTAATTCGATCTCTCATCACCATGTGTAAACATAGAGAAGATGGAGGTATTTTCTAAGGTAGTTTACTACCTCTTCCGAGCATTAGTTCTTCAAGAGGGAGAAATCATCTTTTTGGGCATTCTTGAGGAGGAAACTGTTTCATGAGTGTGTGTGCAAATAACCATATGATCTATCATCAGTGTGGAAAGTATGGATATATGAGGCCCTAGTGTGGTGTAAAAATGTTCAATACTGATCCTACACTATATTAGGGCATATTTATCAATTTTACATAACCTTTCCTCTATTTTCCAATGAGAGGGGGTCTGGACTAAATCTAGGTTTAGGGGTGGGGCCAGTAGCTCCATTTTAGGCTGGAAGCAAGATTACTACCAGAAAATTAGGATAAGGAGTTGGTTGTTACTGAGGGAGCTAAACACTAGAATTATATTGCTACTAGAGCCATCCTTCCCAGGGTAGTGAAGATATAACTCAAGGGAATGGATCAATCCATGCGTATGAAGTATACCCAATACTTGAGGAGCATAGTGACAATCCTTGTTTATTTCAATATTTAGTTTTAGTATACTCTACATTAGTGTCTACCCTTTTTGACATAAAATCATCCCACTCCTTTATATTTGTTTAAATTTTATTTATCCCTAGGATTTAGATCTAGTATTTTGGTGGGATGATGACACTTGATACCCCATAGGGAAACTGATCATAAAGTGTATGTCAGTGTATAGAATTCCCCCTTGAGTAAGGCAGTGATCATTTTTCAAGAACCTCTTCTATAAAGACCCATACTTTACATACATTGTTATTACTTAAAAATTTAAGCATACTTATTACAAAATATAACAAAACCATGAAAGGACCATATAGGTATAGTGTCTTTAGAAACTGGGAAAAATAAACAACTGGTTCATAAAGTGTCTACACTATCTCTCATTTATCTCATCATATCTATAGTCCCTTTTGGCATATCTTACTTAATAACCTTCTTCCTGACCTGGGGAAAAAACATACAAAAGGGTGAGATCAAATGATCAGTAAAGGTAAACAAAAGAAATATCTATCACATCATATTCATAAGAACATATCTTTTAGAAATCTTAACCGGAAAAATAGATCATAATTTCATAACGTGGGATAAATCACAGTAGTGAAATGTAATCCCAATAATCATAACATAAAACATGAAACTTTTTGGCATACACACATAATCATAGGTAATCATTTCTTATTATTCAATACTCATTGCCAAGACTATCTTAGTGGGAAAAGTGCATTTCTGAACCGAGTTCATTCCTCGTTTCAGTCTTGTTTCACTGAACCGGTTTTACCTGCCGTTCCAGCCATGTCTATCTCATGAGATATAAAATCTTTACCCAATGCATTGGAGGGAGATATAGGTCCCACCCATCTCATAATGATACCATTATTATGTGTGCCACAAAATCATAAACCATACATCATTGCATAACCCATGTAATAAAAATGGGATTCTTAAACAACATGACATCATAAAAAAATTCATATAAGATAAAAGAATTCATAAAAATAATTCCATCACAACATAATCAAATCAATGTAATAATAGGGATATAAACCGAACCATATATTATCTTAGATGGAACATAATTTTGATAAAACACTTGAACTCCATTCTTGAGGAAAATATCCTTTCTACTTCAAAAACATTTTCCTTTCTTAACATGTCATAAAATTTCAAACTAAACGAAGTTGATTAAAAATAAACGTCAAAACTTGTAAAGGAATCTTATTGGAAATAATGTTTAAAAAATCCATTCATGCCGTATATGTTAAAAAAACATTCTTCTCGTACTTTTGTCAGAAAAGTCAAAAAGTACCTCATACGAAAAATGACAAAATATTCCTTTCATATCTTTTACTATAAACTCACGAAAGGGAAAAAATGGATTTAAAAAATTGTATGTGGATGGAAATAATATTACATATTGAGTAAACATAGATGTGGATGATAAAATACACCCCAGTAAATACCAAAGTATAAATAATATCGGATAAAAATGAGATTGTGATATTTCCCTTACCTTAAGTTCGATTTTCTTCGTAAGTGTCCGAAACTCCTGTATAATGATTTAAATAATGTCATTGAATTATTCCAGATCATTCTTATTTTTATGATATCATATATGGTCATATTCATAGCTTCTTATTAGTAATATTTCATTACTAGTTATCCGGGCGTTTATTACTTTTTGTTCTTATGCGTATTTTGTCGAATAAATTCTTATTTTTATTTTTAGGCTATAGATACCTCATTTACAGATTTGTATTAGTGTAATATGTATCATATTCATTCATTAAATTCATTTATATAACCATTATGCAATGATGATCATGTAGAACGAGTCGCATCACATCGTCGAGACGGTATTCCGTACGTACGCACGAGCGATGATATCGCTCCCATAATCGTGGAATTGTATTGGAGTGTATATATACTATTTTAGAATCAATATTACTTTACAATAATCATATATATTCATTATTTACACCATTATACCATCCAAGTAAGGTGGTGGTGGAAAATATATTACACCACGGCGTGGAGACGGTATTCCGTACGTACGCACGCGCAGTGATTTCGTTTTCCGTAGGATTGATAGATGGTGAAATAGGGTTGTTTTATACTTATAATAACATATCAGTATATGAGCGATACTGATTTTATTAATTCATAATGAAACAACTAATGAAGAAGAAGTGGAAGAAGAAATAAAGTTGAAAGATTCGGTAACAGACATTACCTCTTCTTTGAAGTCCCTCTTTGAGATCTCCTATTAGGGCACTAAACTTGGTCTTTGAAGAAGACTAAGACCTCTAGGATGTTTCTAGAAAAGTGGATAGGAGATATTGGCAGGGATTGGCTGAGATTGAACGCTCAAGGTTGTGTGAGGAAGAGAGGGAGGAGGTTCCCTTTTATAAGGGAGGAGAGGGGCACCTTTGGAATAACAAAAAATATTATTTTATTATAAAGTCAAATTCGGTTTTTAATAGCTCAAAATTGATATATTTAGAAGATAAGGTGGGTATAGGTCTAAATACTCTCATCCAATAGAATTTTGACAAGTTTAGGTATCAATTTTAACCTTATCATTTATATTTAACTTTAAGTTAGATAATTTAACTTTTACCGTGTCTTCTTGTTTTCTTACACTCTAAGGTTAATAAACTTACTATATCAAGCCAAACGAACCCCAAGCTATTTTTTATTAATATATATAACCTTATATATGTCATTTGGCCGAACCATAGATTTTAAAGAATAAAATAACAATTAATAATATAATATTTGTTTTAAAAAATATTTTATGTCAATTTTGATACTATTTGGTAATTGATTTTTGTGAAAAACATAACAGAATTATTATTTCGAAAAAAGATAATTAAATAAGTACTAACATGTTATATTAACCTATAAAATTAGTGTAATTCATAAAAAGTCTAAAATTACATTTATTTGGGTATTTATAACATCAATTATGTCTATATTTCATTAATAAGATAATTACTGCATCATCGTTGTGTCATAAATAAATTAACTTATATAATGTCTAAAAATTACAAATAAACTACCATTATGTAGGAAATATTTTTAGCTTTCCAATGAATATTTATAGTCGAATTTATCTTATTTATAACCCCATATTTGAAATGATTTACTTATTAAACATTGATTTTAACTATTTTAACCCTTCTTTAAATAAATTAATAATAAATGTCCTAATCTAATCCAAGTGGGCCTAAATGGTCATATTTTATTCCTAAGTTTTTTTCTGGTCTAATTACACATATCCAATAGAATTAGGACATTTGTTAAGGTAATAATAATAACACTTTTATGCTTAATTTCATTATTTACTTTTAACCGTGGTAAAAAAAGTAAAAAGTTACTATTCACCAAAAATTATTTGCATCTCATTGAACCACATTTTAGTCCTTGATATTAACCGTGTCTCTCGGATTTTCAAAATTCCACTCACAGAAGTGGTAAAATTAAGTTTTATGAAAAATTCATTTTTTTTAACTACCACTTAGGGGTTTCACTATTCATCAAAAATTGAAAGTTTTCAGAAAAATACCAAAATTTCACCCTAGGCTAATTTTGATATTCCGAATCCAAAAATGAAGTCCATTTTGTAAAATAAAATTTATAAAATTTCAAAAAGTTGTTATTACTATTCATAACGGCTAGTTTTAATAATATTTTAATAGCATATCATTGTTTAGTGAAACTCGGTATTGCGTACGACGCAAGCTATCGAGGAAGGCCGAGATTTCCTGTAAAGCAAGCCAATCTAGTGTTGTGTGTAGTGAAAGATTCCTTTGATTATTTAAAAAAAAATCTCATAAAAGTCTCGGGTGTTACATTCTACCCCCCTTAAAAGGAATTTCTCCCTCGAAATTCGTCACTTTGTAACAAATAGATGGGGATACCTCTCCCTCATCATATCCTCAAGCTCCCATGTAGCTTCTTTTAATTGGTGGTTCCTCCAAAAAACATTCACCAAGCGAGTGATCTTGTTTCGTAGAACATTTTTTGTATGATCCAGAATCTCTATCGGCTATTATTCATTAGAAAGATCTTGCTCCAGTGGTACAACTTCTGAGCTGAGTACATGTGAAGGATCAGGTATGTACTTTCTCAGGAGAGATACATGAAACACATCGTGAACTTGAGAGAGATTCGGTGGAAGCGCCAATCGGTAATCTACCTTTCTGACATGATCCAGTATTTCGAAAGGACCGATATATCTAGGGCTCAACTTCCCATTCTTTCCAAATCTCATGACCCTCTTCCAGGAAGATATTCGTAAGAACACTTTATCACCCACTTCAAACTCTAGGTCTTTTCTTCGGTTGTAGGCATAACTTTTCTGTCGACTCTGAGCTGCTCTTTTGTGTTGTTGAATAGATCGGACCTTTTCTGCCATCTCATCAACAAGATCAGGTCCTAATAGCTTTCTTTCCCCAACTTCATCCCAGCAAGTTGGATTCCTACATTTCTTTCCATAGAGAGTTTCATAAGGATCCATCTGAATACTGGAGTGAAAGCTCTTATTATAAGAAAATTCCACCAAAGGTAGGTGTTGGTCCCAACCACCTTTGAAATCCATAGAGAATGCTCTCAACATATTTTCTAGAGTTTGAATTGTTCTCTTAGACTGACCGTCTGTCTGAGGATGATAAGCAGTGCGGAAACTCAACTCTCTATCCAAAGTATGCTGAAGACTTCGCTAGAACATCGAGGTAAATCTCAGATCCCGATCAGATATAATAGAAAGTTGTACTACATGCAATCGTACCACTTCCTTTACATATATCCTGGCATGCTGATCCAGAGAGAAATCCTCTCTAATAGCAATGAAGTGTGCAGACTTTGTAAGACGATCAACTATGACCCAGATAGCATTATTGCCTTTGGATGTTTTAGGAAGTCCTATGACAACGTCCATAGTGATGTTTTCCCATTTCCATTCGGGTATGGGTAATGGTTGTAACATCCCCTTAGACTTCTGTCTCTCAGCTTTAACTTGCTGACAAACCAAGCAGAGAGAGACATATTCAGAAACATCTCTTTTCATGCCATCCCACCAGAAGTACTCTTTCATGTCCCTATACATCTTCGTGCATCAAGGATGACTAAAGAATGAAGAACTATGAGCCTCATCCAGCTGCTCCTTCTTTAATTCGGGGATGGGAGGAACACAAACTCTATTCCTGAACTTTATTATCCAATCAAAATCGAGGATTAATTCAGGAACATTTATCACCTTCATTTGTAACTCGACATCTTCTTTCTGTGCCTCTTTAATCTTCACATGTATAGATGGTTGAACATTCATTTGAGAAAGATAAGATTTTTCGCTTTCCATTATAATTCCAAGATCCATCCTTTATAAATCCATAAATATTGGATCTTTTGTGATCCTCATCATTGATAAACTGGCATGGTCTTGTCGACTTAATTCATCTGCCACCTTGTTTTCTTTCCCAGGGTGGTAATGGATTGAGTAGTCGTAATCCTTAATCAGCTCCAACCATCTTCTTTGGTGCATATTCAGCTTCTTTTGTGTGAAAATATACTTTAAACTTTTATGATCAGTATAAATGTCACACCTTTCTCCATAAATATAATGCCTCCAAATCATTAATGCAAAGATTACCGCAGCTAACTCCAAATCATGTGTTGGGTAATTTTGATCATGGATTTTCAACTGTCGTGAGTCACAAGCTATCACCATATCATTTTTCATAAGAGCACACCCCAATCCCTTCTTGGATGCATCACTATAGATCACAAACCTTTCTCCACTACAAGGTAGTGTGAGCACAGGTGCACTGGGTAACCTTCTTTTCAACTCCTTGAAATTCTCTTCACATTCCACCATCCAAACAAACTTAACTCCATTCCGAGTCAACTTGGTGAGTGGATTACATAATAGTGAAAAATATTTCAAAAAATGTTGATAATATCTATCCAAACCAAGAAAACTTTGGATCTCAGTTACTATTTTTGGTCTTGACCATCTTTCGATAACCTCTGTTTTTGCTGGATCCATAGATATCCCCTCTTTTGAGATTATGTGACCCAAAAATGAAACTCTTTGAAGCCAAAATTCACACTTGGTAAATTTGGCATAAATCTTCTCCTTTCTCAGGGTCTTCAATATAATTCTCAAATGATCTTCATGTTCTTCCTTTCTCTTTGAATAGAAAAGAATATCGTCTATAAATACTACCACAAACAGATCAAGATAGTCTCTAAAGACTCTATTCATCAGATCCATGAAGATAGCAGGGGCATTAGTAAGTCCAAATGGGATCACTATAAATTCATTGTGTCCATACCTTGTACGGAATTTTGTCTTTGGTATATCCTCCATTTTGACCCTTAATTGATGATACCCTGAACGAAGATCAATCTTGTAAAAGTATTGAGCTTCGCGTAGTTGGTCAAATAAGTCATCAATGCATGGGAGAGGATATTTGTTCTTGATAGTGATCTTGTTAAGTTCTTGATAATCAGTGCAGAGTCTCATTGATCCATCTTTCTTCTTAACAAACAGAACAGGTGCTCCCCAATCTGACGCACTAGGGTGTATGAATCCCTTATCAATATTATCTTGGAGTTTCTTCTTCAATTCCTGCAACTCAATTGGGGCCATACTATAAGGTGACTTTGAAATAGGTAAAACACCTGGTACGAGTTCTATTGAAAACTCAACTTCACGATTTGGTGGAAGACCTGGCAATTTCTCCGGAAATACATCATCAAACTCCCTTACAATGGGAATATTATTAATCGTGAGTTTCTCACCAACCATTTGAGATAAATAACCTTCATTTAGTGGAATTAAGACCCATAATATGGAAAAAATTTCCACTGGATGGTTATGTTCATCCTTGCATCGATAGACGATCATAGATTGATCTGGAATATGAAATGTGACTTCCCTTCCTTGGAAATTGATATGAGCTCCATATAAAGAAAGCCAATCCATGCCAAGAATCACATCAAATTCCACTATATGAAGGATCACAAGATTTGCAGGAAGCACTTTCCCACAAACTTCAATCGGAGAAGAATTATAAAGTTTTGATGCGACTGTTGTTCCATTAGGGGTTTTCACAGCTAACTCAACATCTAATTGTTGAGGTAATATAGTGATTTCCTTAGAAAATTCTTCAAAAATAAATGAGTTGGTGGATCCAGAATCAAATAAAACATTTTCTACTTTAGAGTGGATGGTAAGTGTACCTTTCTCCGCATCGTTATCGTACTCCACATTGCTTATAGAAATTTCATGTGACTTTCATTTGTCTTTAGCCTTAGGAGTTTGTTGACGTCGACCATCATCATCAACCCTTGGATTTGGGAATTGATTGTCATAATGCCCCATCTCCTTGCACTTGAAACATTGAAGTGTAGAAGGTTCATTCTGTGTATCCCTTCCTTTGTTTGCATAATTAGACATCATCTTCCCATCATTGTGGCATTAAAATGCCCGATGACCTTCCTTTCCACATTTGAATCATTTACTTGTCCCTTTATGACAACTCCCTCCGTGTTTCTTTCCACACTTTGAGCATAAGGGAAAACTCGTCTTCTTTTCAGTGTGCTCTTTATATTTTCCTTTTAATTACATTTTCCTCTTCTTATCAAACCCATATGACTGATGGGTTACTCTAATCTCCATCTCAACTTTGAGAGCACATCGAACGATTTCCTCGTAGCTATTAAAGTACCATATGGCTAACGCCCTTCGAAGACTTGGTTTTAAGCCACTAAATAATCGATCGATCTTACTCTTAGGTTGGATAATAATACCAGAAGCGTACCTTGCAAGTCTTGTAAAATTTTCTTCAGAGGTACCAACAGATTCATCATCCTTTTTCTTTAGTTCAAGAAACTCTTTATCCATCTTTGTTCGGAGAATAAGAGGTATGTACTTATTGAAAAATAAGTTCTTGAACTTGTCCCATTCCAAGGACTCAATTTCATCTCTTTTCCTCATATTCTTGATAAGATTCCACCATTGATCAGTATCACCTTCCAAACGATACACTGCTAAGATGACTTTATCATGTTTAGAACATTGATGAACTGAAAATATCTTTTCAGTAGTACTAATCCATTTTTCAGCAATTAATGAATCAGTAGACCCGCTAAATGAAGGCGGACGCTGCTTCATGAAGGATTCAACAGAATTTTACTCCTTCCATTTCTCGTTTAGAAGTCATGCATGATTCATAGCTTGAGAATGTTGTGTGAGCATGGCTAAAAGATTTTTCATTCCAGCTCCCATAACATTTGGTTGCTCAGGGGGACAATCATTGCATTTCCTGTCGCATTCAGCATTAACATGGTTCCTTCGGGTTCTAGCCATTGACTAAAACCAAGAAGAATAGTGATAGAAACACTAATTATAATAGGAAAACCACCTAATCAAGAATTAAATTTCACACTTAAGGTCTTATCCTAGGTTATTCATGGCCATTTCTAAAACACTAAGATTGTGTTCTACGCTTAGACTTATCCTTAGGGTTCTTACTAAGGCTTTCATATCCTAGTTTCCAAAGGTTGACTATACCTTTCCTCTGATACCAACTATAACAACCCATACTTTACATACATTGTTATTACTTCAAAATTGGAGCATACTTATTACAACATATAACAAAACCTTGAAAGGACTGTATAGGTATAGTGTCTTTAGAAACTGGGAAACATAAACAACTGGTTGATAAAGCGTCTACACTGTCTCCCATTTATCTCATCATATCTATAGTCCCTTTTGTCATATCTTACTTAATAACCTTTTTCATGATCTGGGGAAAAAACATACAAAAGGGTGTGCTAAAATGCTCAGTAAGGGTATACAAAAGAAATATCAATCACATCATATTCATAAGAACATATCTTTTGGAAATATTAACCGGCAAAAGAGATCATAATTTCATAACATGGGATAAATCATAGTAGTGAAATGTAATCCCAATAATCATAACATAAAACATGAAACTTTGTGTCATACATACATAATCATAGATAATCATTTCTTATTATTCAAGACTCATTTCCAAGACTATCTTAGTGGACAAAGTCCATTTCTAAACCGAGTTCATTCCTCGTTTCAGTCCTATTTCACTGAACCGGTTTAAACTGCCGTTCCAGCCATGTTTATCTCATGAGATATAAAATATTTTCCCAATGCATTGGAGGGAGATATAGGTCCCACCCATCTCATAATGATACCATTCTTATTGTGCCACAAAATCATAAACCATACATCATTGCATAACTCATGTAATAAAAATGGGATTCTTAAACAATATGACATCATAAAACAATTCATATAAGATAAAAAAAATCATAAAAATAATTCCATCACAACATAATCAAATAAATGTAATAATAGGGATTGAAACAGACCCCTATATTATCTTAGATGGAATATAATTTTGATAAAAAACTTGAACTCCATTCTTTAGGAAAATATCCTTTCTACTTCAAAAAAAATTTCCTTTATTAACATGTCATACAATTTTAAACTAAAAGAAGTTGATTAAAAATAAAATTTAAAACTTGTAAAGGAATCTTCTTGGAAATAATGTTTTAAAAATCCATTCATTCCGCATAAATTAAAAAAACATTCTTCTTGTACTTTTGTTGGAAAAGTCAAAAAGTACCTCGTATGAAAAACGACAAAAGATTCCTTTCATATCTTTTACTATAAACTCACGAAAGGGTAAAAATGGATTTAAACAATTGTAGGTGAATGGAAATAATATTACATACTGAGGAAACATGGATGTGGATGATAAAATACACCACAATAAATACCAAAGTACAAACAATCTCGGATAAAAATGAGATTGTGATATTTCCCTTACCTTAGGTCCGATTTAATTCGTAAGTGTCCGAACCTCCTGTATAATTATTTAAATAATGTTATTGACTTATTCCAGAAAATAGTTATTTTTATGATATCATATATGGTCATATTCTTAGCTTCTTATTAGTAATATTTCATTACTACTTGTTATTCGGGCGTTTATTACTTTTTGTTCTAATGCGTGTATTGTCAAATAAATTCTTATTTTTATTTTTAAGTTATAGATACCTCATTTATAGAATGTTATTAATGTAATATATATCATATTCATTCATTCAATTCATTTATATAATCATTACTTAATGATGATCATGTAGAACGAGTTGCATCACATCGTGGAGACGATATTCCGTACGTACGCACGAGCGATGATATCGCTCCCATGATCATGGAATTGTATTGGAGTGTAGATATACTATTTCAGAATAAATACCACTTTAAAATAATCATATATAGTCATTATTTACACCATTATACCCATCCAAGTAAGGTGGTGGTGGAAAATAAATTACACCACGGCGTGGAGACGGTATTCCGTACGTGCGCACGCACGGTGATTTCATTTTCCGTAGGATGGATAGATGTTGAAATAGGGTTGTTTCATACTTATAATAACATATCATTATATTAGTGATACTAATGTTATTAATTCATAATGAAACAACTAAATAAGAATAAGTGGAAGAAGAAATAAAGTTGAAAGAATCGGTAACGGACGTTACCTCTTCTTTGAAGCGCCTCTTTGAGATCTCCTCTTAGGGCACTAAAATTGGTCTTTGAAGAAGACCAGGACCTCTAGGATGTTTCTCGGGAAGTGGAGTGGATATATTGGTAGTATTTGGCCGAACTTGAAGGATCAAAGTTGTGTGAGGAATAGAGGGAGGAGGTGCCCTTTTATAAGGGAGGAGAGGGGCACCTTTGGAATAACTAAAAATATTATTTTATTATAAAGTCAAATTCGGTTTTTAATAGCTCTAAATTTATATATTTCGAAGATAAGGTGGGTATAGGTCTAAATCCTCTCATCCAATAGAGTTTATACAATTTTAGGTATCAATTTTAACCATATCATTTATATTTAACTTTAAGTTAGATAATTTAACTTTTACCGTGTCTTCTTGTTTTCTTACACTATAAGGTTAATAAACATAATATATCAAGCCAAAAGAACCCCAAGATGTTTATAATTAATATATATAACCATATATAAGTCATTTGGCCGAGCCTTAGATTTTTAGGAATAAAATAACAATTAATAATATAATATTTCTTTTAAAAACTATTTTATGTCAATTTTGACACTATTTGGTAATTGATTTTTGTAAAAATCATAACAGAATTATTATTTCTAAAAAAGTTAATTAAATAAATAATAACATGTCCTATTAATCTATATAATTATTGTAATTCATTAAAAGTCTCAAATTACATTTATTTGGGTACTTATAACATCAATTATGTCTATATTTAATTAATAAGATAATTAGTGCATCATCGTTGTGTCATAAATAAATTAAATTATTTAATGTCTAAAAATAACAAATAAAATACCAATATGTAGGAAATATTTTTATCTTTCTAATGAATATTTATAGTCGAATTTATCTTATGTATAACCCCATATTATAAATGATTTACTTATAAAACTTTGATTTTAACTATTTTAACCCTTCTTTAAAAAAATTAATAATAAATGTCCTAATCTAATCCAAGTGGTCCTAAATGGTAATATTTTATTCTTAAGGTAGTTTCTGGTCTAATTACACTTATCCAATAGAATTAGTACATGTGTTAAGGTAATAATAATAACACTTTTACCCTTAATTACCCTATTTACTTGTAACCGTGGTAAAAAAAGTAAAAAGTTACTATTCACAAAAAAATATTTTCATCTCATTGAACCACATTTTAGTCTTTTATATTAACCTTGTCTCTCGGATTTTTGAAATTCCACTCACAGAAGCGGTAAAATTAATTTTTATGAAAAACTCAATTTTTTAACTACCACTTAGTGGTTTCACTATTCATCAAAAATTGAAAGTTTTCAGAAAAATACCAAAATTTCACCCTAGGCTAATTTCAATATTCCGAATACAAAAATGAAGTCCATTTTGAAAAATAAAATTTAAAAAATTTCAAAAAGTGGTTATTAATATTCATAACTGCTAGTTTTAATACTATTTTAATAGCATATCATTTTTTAGTGAAACTCGGTATTGCGTACGGCACAAGCTATCGAGGAAGGACACGATTGCATGTAAAGAAAGCCAATCTAGTGTTGTGTGTAGTGAAAGAATTATTTGATGATTTAAAACAAAATATTTCCCATAAAAGTCTCGGGTGTTACATCTTCATCATTGAGACTATATTTTCTGACGTCATTATCAGGATGTATTGGTTTTTTTTTCATATTTTGTTTACATTGATTGTTATATTCAAAGGGTTTCATTCACACCACCAAAGGTTGGTGAATATATTTATAATAATAATTTTGATGTCCAATTGAGTCGAGTAGGACCCATGCATTGTGGGCTGCATGAAGTGAAAACCCATATATCTAGTAAATTTTTAGACAATTAGAGAAAATATTACAAATATTTCTCTCCTCTAGTGGATCATATTGATATTTTTTTCCCTAATGTTCTTTCTAGGGTACTTCTTAAGATATTGGGTTGTTTTACTATTGAGATAGTGTTTGGAGGACAACTAGTATCCATTCCTCTTTGTAGGATGAATACTACTCTGTTGTAAGAGTTTAATAGAAAACTACAGAACTTAAATGTTAAGGGTTTTATATGACCTACTACTTCACATTATGGCTCACTCATGCATTTAACCAAAATGGTGGATGAGACCCATATATTTTTTATAAACTATAAGATATTGGATTGGCTTGATGTGAAGAACTAGTTCCATGTACATCATAAATATGATCTCTTAAACCAATTATGATGAGAAATGATATTTCTAGAGATATATTTTAGGTTGGGTACAACCAGGTTTGTGTCAGACCATTAGATATATCATGTTCATAGATTCATAATAGATATGGATTTTATGAGTATTTAGTTATATAGTACATTCTCACAAACATACCGAATGTTTTCATGGCTATGATGAATAATGTTTTTCACCAATATATAGATTCATTTATGGTAGTATTCATGGAGGACATCAGGCTGTATTTTTTCACTTTACATGATGATGAAAGACATCTTGAGATCATACAGAATACACTGAGAGATAACCAGCTATGTGCTATGCTCATAAAATTAAACTTTTGGATCACCATTCTTCACTTTTTAGGTCCCATCATATCATAATTAGGAGAATCTTTTATCCGAGAGATGGTGAGAGCCTTGGTATCTTGGGAGCACCCAAAGAACGTCTTAAATATACATAGTTTATTGTGGATATATAAATATTGTAGATTCGTTATTCGGTATTTTTTAAGCCTTGAAACACCTCTTACCAACTTGATAAAGAATGGTTATAAATTCATATTGTTAGAAGTATATGAGAATGACTTTTAGGATTTTAAATTACATTTGAATTCACCACTGAACCAGATTTTTACATTTCCTAGTAGAAGATATACAATGTATTATGAAGTGTCTGGTATCAGTCTAGGAGTGATTCTAATGCAGGGAGATCGATTCATGGTGAACGAGTCTCATTATTTGAGACCCCACAAGTGGAATTACTAGACACACTACATCAACATGTCTATTTTGGTTCATGGATTTCATTATTGTATGCATTACTTTATTCAAGAGTGTTTTTTTGGTGTATATGGACCAAAAATTCTTCAAATACATATTTACAAAGAGTGGTTTTAATCTATCGAATTGAATGTTGGTTCAATACTAATAGTCCTTCAACATTGAGACTGTGTATATGCTTGGCGAGATAAATAATGTGGTTTATGCTATGATCCAGAAGTCCAGGACACTAGTGGTTTGGGGGGCTAGTGGTTAGTGTTAGTTTATTTCCTAGTTTTATAATGTTCATCTTGAGGTTCAAGAGAACCAAGGGTAACAAATTCTTATATCATTTATAGTGACCTCTTCACATCAGGAAAAATTAAATATGTGGAAGGTTTTTGGTCATGTGGATTTGGTCTAATGGGAGATCATATCTGGTGAGGACTCAATGCCTTGTTCTGTTATAAATAAGGATGATATATTATGCATTCTTGGTTGTGTCTGGGTTCCTGCTGAATTCTGGGAGGAATTGATGTGAGAATCTCATTAATCATCAGGGAATGTAAATCCTGGTATTATGAAAATGTACCATGATATATGCTATTAGTGCTGGTGTCCTCATATGAAAAAGGATTTAGCTAATTTTGTTAAATGGAGTTCCACTTATTTGTAGTTAAAGGTAGAACACCAGTGGCCATCATGACATTTAAAACCTTTAACAATTCTAGAGTGAATGTGGGATGGTGTCACTATAGATTTTTTGAATTGTCTATCTATTTCACCTCAAGACTGTGATATTGTATGGGTGATCATAGATTGGTTGAAAAAGGTTTCCAAATTCATTACTATTCAGGATACATTTTTAGTGGATGGATTATGGAGGTTATATGTCATGAATATCATACACCTTCATGTAGTTCCACATACCATGATATTGGATAGATATGATTGATTCACATCACGGTTCTGGATTTGGTTGTAGAAGGATTTGGGTTCATAGTTTCTGTAGAGTACATCCTATTATGCTTGGATCAATGATTATTATAAACATAAAATTCATGTGTCGGAGGACATACACTGGGAATGCATCGTCAGTTTTGAAGGTTAATGGGAGAAACACATACCACTCACTGGATTTTCTTATGCTAATAACTTTTAAGAAACTATAACGATGACCTTTATGAGGCCTTATAAAGTAGGTTGTGGTGTTCACACCTTTGTTGGATAATTATGGGTGAGGAAACACTAATGGGACCTCATCTCCTTCAAGAGACATCAGAGAATGTACATCTTATCATAAATCTTATGGATACAGCACATTCTATGAATAAGTCTTACGTGAATCACCATCACTGACCTTTGGAGTTTGATATAGGATACCATGTTTTCATTCATGTTTTACCTAGGCTGGGGAATAGATAAATTTAGAGATCGGGTATATTATCAGCTCATTATGTTGAGCCTTTCAAGATCATGGATATAGTCGAATCAGTGGCCTATTGGATAGTTTGTCCCTAAAGGTATCAGGAAATGATATAAATCTTCCTTGTATCTTTTCTATTCAACAATCATTTTGAACCATCTTATTCTTTTGATTATTGTAAAATATAACTATAAATATATGCTTCCTTTGTGGAGCATCCTACGCGTATTATTGATATGAGAATGAACACTCTTTGAGGTAGGCCATTTCCTCTAGAATGAGTGCTATGGCAGCATGTCCACATAAAGGATGAAGCATAGGATTTAAAGGATGATGTACATACTAATTGAAAATAACTATTTACATATGTTGATTGACTATCCTCATAAGGGTGACTATAGGATGAGTTTTTTTTATAGTGGGGATGTTGTAGGATCTAGGATTTTCATATGAGGAATGGATACATAAAAAATTATTCCATTCATTATATATATATAATTTACTAGGAGTTTAATGAAGGGTTTGAGAGTTATTGGTGCTTGCTCAGAGCCTGAAACATTGGTTTTTTGGAGGAAACAGATGAGGTACATATATTTCACATAGTTATTAGTACTTGTGTGGCACTAAGTAGGAGGTGTGTTATTTGAGAAACCTATAATTTAAATTCACATGACTATACAATGTTGTTTTCAAAACATGCAGAGGAGTTGCACGGCTGACCATGGTCTATCAAACCGTACAGCTAGCCCTTGGGAGGGGAGTGACACCCCAAATAGTGATAATTCAGAATTGGATAAAAGTTTTACCAACCAAGAAGAAAGACCATGCTTCCTTTTAAACTGAGTGGAATTATGATTTCTAAACTCCTTATATTTAACTTACCCACTTATTTTCTCCTCTCATTTTCACACACAGAAGCCTCCCTCGGATTAGATCTCTCATTTCCATCCAAGACATGACTTGATCCACCTTTTATGATTGGATTTTTTTCACATTAGATAGCCATAGGTAAGCTCTTTATTCCTATTTATTCCTTATTTTATTATTTTTCAATATTAAATACTAAATCCATGCATGATAATATTTCATAATTTTAATGTATTTATATATTTTTCAAATTTCTTCTATTGCAGTCTAAGTTAGAGGTTGATGATGGATCAGGAGCCTACCCCCGTTTAAGGAAAGTGTTCTATACCTTGTCCCTAAAATTTATAATGTTTAATGCTCACATTGTAATGTTTCATTATATATCTTTAAGATATTTATTCTAAAATGAGTAATACCATAAATTAAACATTGTAAAACATGTTTTGATTTTCAGTTACCCCTTTTAGATTTTTGTAGTTCATCCACCTCAACCCAAACCACCACATGAGGTGGGTTCATTTCAATTCCCATGCTTATTTCATCCCTTGGGTGCTTAGAGATTTCCACCAATTATTGAAAACTGTATATGAAATAAATTGGGATTATAATGGATGAATAATTCTTGTCCCATGTTGATTAGAAGTGAAATAGAATAAATGGGAGTTGTAAATGATATGGATGATCTACTGGAATAGGAATACTAATGTATATGATTGGAAAGGTGGCATGGACCCTAATAAAAACCCTCTTGTTATCACTTTTGAGGGATTTCATCAATTAATAGAATGAGATGAATTAAATTATTAAAAATAGCAAGGGCCCTAACATGGCCCTTTGAAACCTTGTATAAATTGTTTAATGATGGATAATACGATATGACCCTAGAAATTTACTTTTATTAGATTACTTATATTATTACCTTGGATCTGGCATTTTTGGACAACCTCATAATTTCTCCATGGGCTCCTCCCAAGTTTATACTATTTTACCTATGGATGAGCTATGCGTACTTGAAGGGGATTACTATGTCAATGGTATTGGGTTCATTTCCCATGTAGTTTTATAGTATACCAAGTTAGTTATGTATAAGCTCCATGGACTCGAGGGAGATTCCTTGGTAAGTGGACTTGGGTTCGAAATCACATAGGTTGATACTTGATACATATGGTGTTTTCCATAGTTCATTATTTACTCTTATACACCGTTCTTCATAATTTATGGACTGCTTTTCAAAACATGTACATCCATATTGGGTTGTTCAACATTATTATTTATAAAATTATTATTGTTATACCTGCAGACTACTACAACTTATATAACCTTTAACATCATCAAATTTTGAAGGGTAATAAAACTGACTTTATAAATAATTGATGTGTATTTTTATGTGAAAAAGTAAATTTTCAATAAAAATCACTTAATGAATTTTTAAGAGGATTTACATAAGGGTAAAACTGTGTTAAAACCTTTGAATGTTCTGACAAATATTTTCATTGTCAGACACTAATCTAGTGTAAAATTTCTGGACTCGTAGAGGCTCAACGCAGAAGGAATAATAATAATAATATATATATTATATTATATGTGTGTGATTTTTTTCAAAATAATTGAATATATTCCAAATGGTATTCCATATGAGAAATCTAATACAACCATTATATTTAGGATGATGGGCCTACCTTAGGGACGATATAACATCTTTGTGCAATAGAATTTTGGTAACATCACATGCAAGGATAAGTTGTTTAATATTTATAATATATTATTTCTCTGAAATAACTGAATATCTATCAAATAAGGAATCATATAAGAAATATTATACAATTCTGTGGTCTATGATATGGGTTTTACTCTTGACGAGACCTAAATTTTATGTGAGTCTGTACTTTGGCAATATCAAATGCGATAATACATTTTTAAAACTTATTTATATTATTATTCCAATTTTAATTAATAAAAATTAATTTATTTATAAATTAAGTTATCTTCTTTAATGTTTTAATGTATAGAACACCATTGATTATGTTGTATTAATCTAGATGTTTCAAGATATAATGTTTTTGATAGATTATATATATGCAATGCCATTAATGGTTCAATTTAGACACATCATCGTTAAACATGATGTTAGAACCATTTATTAAATGTATGTATTCAATTTTTGGTATTTAATGAATTTTATTTATGAAATTTTTTATGTTTGTGTAATGAAATATACATAATAATTACAATTAAATATTTTTGTTGTTGTTATTATTATTATTTATTTGTGAATGAAATATTTTTTTGTGTGTTAATTAAATTATGTGTGGGGGGTGTGTAAATATATAATGTGTAATTGTATATATGGGATAAATATATACATAAAAATATATATATGTGTGTATTGATGTATATATGTGTGTATATATATGTAATTCATATAAATAAATAAACATATATGTGTGTGTTTTTGCTGATGACTTTTAATATATATAAAATGGGAGATATAATATAATAAAAATGTATTTTGAAAGAATAAACTCATAACAATGGGGTTGGAACATGGAATTAATATGAGATAACAAAAAATAAGTGATTTAAATAATTAATTTTATTAAATTAAATGATAAAAATGATTTCTAAATTGGATATGGGGTGGTGCGAATGACATGGGTTGGAAGTAATTATTTGTCATGTCTCTCTCACTCTCCCTCTCCCTTTATATTCTCTTATTTTTTCCCTCTAAACCTTTATCCTATATATCATCTACAATTTTAATCATATTGACACGCTGTGGGTTTCATTGAATTCATCTAGATAGATATAAATTTAATCATTAGCTTGTTTTTAAGGTAATAAGGTCATTTGTTCATATTTAGTTTAATATTTTTAATTTTTGTAGAAAGCCATAATTCTAAATAATTTTGAACCGCGGATGGTTCAATGATTTGTTGGGGTGAAATCGTATTTCGGTTGGATAAGAGCATGGTTCGGTTGATGATAGCCATTGTAAACGTCAACGTTGACATGGAAAACCATAAGGTGAAAATTACTTTAGATATTTGGCTCTTGTTTTCTAACTTTTCCATGTTATATTTTATGAGATGGTATAATTGATATTCATGCTTTATTGTGATCACATTTGGGTGTGTATGTGTGTAGCCTACGAGACCCATTGAGAATTCATGAGTTCTATTAGTGTAGTAAATTCGATGTTCACTTATTATCACATAATGTTATGTTTTTTGATTTATTTCTCATGATGACATATTATGATATTCATGTCATTGTAAGTTATTACTTGTATAGACGTTTCCACACTCCGGAGGTACCGTTTCTGGTTGTTGGATCTGGTGGACCGCCATGATATGTTTATCTCTTAGAGTGGAAGTGCACCTGAATTGTGACGATGGTGAAGATTGGACCAAGAATAGGGTGGAGATACAATCAAATTTATTTTTAATACTGTACTCAATGCCTATGTATTGGACTTCTAAATGACTAAATTTTTTGCAAGGAGCACCCTCAATGCATAGTTGATTTATGAGTGGCTTCCTCAATGCGTAGTTGATTTGTGATTAGGGTGCTCGATGCAAAGTTGATTTTAGAGATGAATTATTTACTATAGGTTGGAGATATGATGTCACCATTGAGTTAGGTTGATGATTCCCTTAAGGCTCTAGAAGACAATAATTCTATTTCTCAACATCTAGTTGATTTTTGTGTAGTGAACATGAGGTCTTGTTGATTTGAGAGCAACATCATCGATGCCAAGTTGATTTTTATGCAGTGTGTCATACTTGTGAACATATATATAATGATACCATTGAGCTCTATATTGGAGATTCCCTCGATTCTTCGAAGCCATGCATCGGTTGATCAGTGCATAATTAATTTACAAAGAGTGCACTTGATGCCTAGTTGATTTTTGACCAGCGTGGTCGATACCTAGTTCATTTTCGAGTGTTATACTTGATGCCTACTTCATTTACAAGCCTCATTCACTAATTGAAACCCTAAATAGAACTGATCCACATATACGCATGATTCCATGAGTTTTTCAAGAAATAGATTCACTAGAGCTGTGGGTAGTTTTTTGTTACTTTTGATATCCTCTTGTTATCATTGTGGCACTGATCTGATACATGTACGACCGAGGGTTTATAGCTGATTGTTTTGAAAACAACCATTTGTTTTTTATTTTTATGTTTATTTTCTTGTTAGACATCTATTATTATTAAGGAATAAACTTTTATATTTGATCACGCTTAGTAAGGTTGAATTGTTGGTGTCGAAGTGAGTGTTCTACTCACACCATACTTTAGAATTTCAATGTGCTTGTATATTCCATGAGATACCCATTGAAAGATAAGGGCCCTATGCTGCATAGTTGAGGAAGTGGAGCATTGATCTAGAGATGACCGAGATATACACTGGATGTCCCCCACAGTTCTTTTATTTATTATCTTCTTTCATTCTATGAACAGTTTTACCCTTTAAAAGCTCTTATTTATATATCATGCATGTCATTTTAGTTCTCGCATATACAAGAATTTTTTATTAATAGTTTTATTATTATTTATTAGCATTCTCAATGAAATGATATGGATGTTATGGTCTACACAATATTAAACTGAGACCATCACTTCAAGACAATACCCTCTCGTGTAAGGGGAGCCACACATGAGGTCACATAGCACCTAGATTGAACCCGACGGTTCGGTTTGTGATGTAAAAAATGGTATCAAAGGTACAAGATTCTGCTAACTTGATTTCTTATTTGACATGGGATACAACAAGATAGACCGCATATAGGACGGTTGGGACTCGGGCATGGAAACTGTGAAAGTGTCTGGCCAGCACTATATATTGGAAATCCATGTTTCCACAAAGTATGGTAATTAATTTTTGCTATTAACATTGTTAAAAATCACATTGGGTGATGAACATGATATTTATATGTAATTTATGAGATTTTGGGTGTGTTCGTGCAACGTGACTAATCATAAAGTTTAACAAGCCATATAGATACTTGATGTTGTGATATATATGAGTTCTTAATTAAATTTCATGATTCATGCCACATGTTTGGGATAGTATCTTTGTTGTGTGATAGAACCGTGTTTCCATGTGATTCTGATATATCATTGTTTGAATTAATTAATTGAACTACGAATGTTGTTTTGTTAATATATATATATATATATATTTATATGATTATTGATACTAATGTGAAGGGATGAAAACATGGGTTAGATCTAGTCAGTATACATTGGGTTAAGGGTGGGCACCTAAGAGAACCTTGTAAGATCTCATAGACTTTTTAGCAGTAACCTTATGTGATCCCATAAAATGGATAAGGGGTTTTTATGTTCCTAATATTGTTGTTGTCTAAGAGATGCTTCCACGAAGGCATGAGAGCAGGAGTGTGATGTACCAGCTTAGTGGATAGATTTTTTCAAACAAGATTTATAAAGATATTTATCAAGGATTAAAAGTAGATAGAGGGGTGGATTGGTAATATCCTCAATTTTTTGGGAAAAAACCCCTCCATATAAATAATTAATGATTATTTTTATTTGAAAAATATAAAATTTCAATAAAAAATAGTTAATTAATGTTTCAAAGTATTTGATTGAGGGTAAAAACTTTGTCAAAAACTTGGAATATTCTATAATATATATTCGGAGTTAGAAGATGAGTTTTTGAAAGATTCAGAGGACATAGAAAGTCAGCACAACCGAAATAAAAAATATATATTAAATATATTATATCATGTGAACATGTTTTTTCAAAATAATTGAATATCTCTTTAAAAGTGTGTCGTATAAGGAATTTTCAAGAACTGTTGGGTCTAGGATGATTATTATACATTAGTCATGATATAACATTTGTAATCATTGGACATTTAGTATCATCTCAAGAGAGGATAAGTTATTTAATATTTCTATTTTATTATTTTTCCAAATAATTGAATTTACCCCAAAAAATGTGTCATATGAGAAACTGGAGACCACTGTTAGGTCCGGGAGTCAGGGTTTACCCTAAATGGGGCATATACATTTATACTCATTTCATGTTTGAAAAAAACACACATGATAATACCTTTTTAATATTTATTTATATTTATATTTTGATTTTAATTAAAAAAAATTAATTTAATTAAAAAAAGCCATCTTCCTCAAATATTCAATGTGGATACCTCCATTGACGATGTTGTATCAATCCAGAATATTCAAAATACAACATTTTTTCAACAATTTAAAATATCCAATGCCATTAATGGATGAATTTAGTCACTCCCTAATTAACTCTAGGTTGAATCATGTATTAAATGGACGTTTTAAATTTTAAATGTTTAATAAATGTTATTGGATTGAAATTTTTATGGTGGTGTAGTGACAAAAACGTAAACATAATAATAAAATTTTATTGCTATTATTATCAATGTTAATTTCTGGAAAAAATATGTCAATTAAATTATGTGTTAATATATATGGGGGTTATATATATATATATACATGCATGGGTGTGGGTATATATATATATAATTTATTAATATATATGTATGGGTTAAATAAATATATATGTGTGGATGTATATATGTATTTGTGTTTGTGTGATGAGTATATATATATATAAACATATATGTGTGCGTGTGGATGAATTTTAATACATATGAAATCAGTGATTTGATATATATATAATTGAGTTTTTAACAAAGAAACTCATGATGACGGGGGTGGTGCACAGAATTAATATAAGAGAATAACAAATATGTTATTCAAGTAATAAATTTTATTAAATTTAAAAAAATTTATTATAAATTGGATATGGGGTGGTGTGCAGGCATCGATAGGCTACCATTATTTATCATGCCTCTCTGACTCTCTCTCTCTCCTACTATCTTCTCATATTTTTTACTTTTTTTATCTTCTCCAAAATGTAATCTTCTATATCTTATCTAATTTTATTAGATTAAAACATTGTAGGTTCCATTGGATTTGTATCGAGGAAAATAAATATATTCTTAAGCATGTTTTTGAAGGAGGCATGTTATTTATTCATATTTAATTTTATTTTTTAAAATACAGAGATAGAAATATTTCTAAATAATTTTGGAATGGTAATTATTTATGGAGTCATTGGCATCCCATTATCTTTCTGTTTGGTGTGAACATGGTTTGAGTGACAAAAACCTCTATAAATCTTGATATCGACTCGGATAAACGTGACATAGGAAGTTAATTACCTCTTGGCGTCTTATTTACATGTGTAGTCATGTAATTTTTTATGAGATGGCATAATTGATATATGTTCTTGATTATGATCACTTGTGGTTATATGTGTAGCCCATGCGACCCATTTAGATTCCATCAGTGACATTAGTGTAGCTTTTGTCATGTTGGATTGTTATCACATTATGATATGTTTTCTTCATTATTTATCTGGATAATATATTACGATACACTTATCATTATATGTTATACCTGTTTTGGCTGTTTTCTGGCTTATAAGGTACTGTTCATGATGCTCGGAATAGACGAACTATCTTGATATGTTTATCCCCTAGAGGATGATTGCACCTGACTTGGTATCACAACAAAAAAATCGATTCATAGCGATGATTTTTTTATTTGGAGGTAGTTTAATCCATTGCCATATGTTTCTAAGATGGTTTTGAAAAACTTTTTCTAATGTTAGTGTTGGAAACTAACTCGTGTTGGTTCTATCCATTTAGAAAAAGTTTCAAGGAACCGTAGTAGAACATTTTTTTTAAGTGGTGGTTTTTTTTATTTTAGTGGTGGTTTAACCTGTCAAAAAATGTGTATGATATAGTGGTGTGTAAAACATTGTTAAACAATAATTTGGAATATATTTTTTTTATTTAAAACTATATATATATATATATCTTTTTAAAAAATTCAACTATATAATCAGTATCCCTAGAACAAATAAAAAATTTCCATACATATTTAATAAATCATTTTAGAAATTATCAAAAAACATATAATAGTGGGTCAATGAAAAGGAAATTAATATATCTATACTAGATATAGGTGATGACCCTCTATATTGGTGTGATCCATACATGTATTGCATATATTGAACCTCGACTCAGAATTAGAGATGATAATCCTAGGAAAACCCCTACGGGAGGAAATATGAGATCCTCTAAGTAACCAAAACATTTATAAATATTCACCCACACATTTGAATGGATGTGTGCAAAAAATTCAGGGTCAAGGTGAACCATTTTAGGTATGAAAATTTGGCCTATAAAATAATGTAATTCTTGCAACCCATATTAGAGAATAGGTGAATAGGTATAATGGGATATATTATGTCCCATCTAATGTATATAGATTCCAGGTGTTTCAATACCATCCTACACCATCAATCTATATGATATTTACTAGTGGCCCCTCTCACGATGTCTAAAATAACAAAATATAGTACATAGGTAATACATATATTGACTATAAAAAAAACTATGCTATAAAATAACAATATATATTCTTAATGAATTGTTAAGAATAATATCCACAATCATGGTCATTGTAATAAAGTGACAACATGCTGGATACAACAAATAAATAACATATTTAAAATCATATCCATGGTCACCACACCCATCTATGATATCATATGTGCATGAAGGTAACCAAACTATTTTACTAGCCTATAGACATTCGTACACTAGTCCGGGAATACATTATACCATGTATGTAATTAAATACATTAAAGTGGATATGGGAGTAATGATCTCATTAAACAAATTCTAATAAGGTGTACATAACCCAAACATTGTATTAAAATAATACATGCTAGTGGTAATGCTCAAAACCACTTTTTCACGAGATAAATTATTCTGGAGGCACATGTTTGTGACAGGTTTCTTATTGCCAACATATTTTCAAAGTCTCATACCAAATGGTTTATAATTGAAACATGATATGTGTTAACATTTGTTGAAGAAATTAATTTTCATGAAATAAAAAAATACATTAAAAGAAAACACAGCAAACTCTATAAATTAACATAAGAACATTTGAGCACTATATTCTATAATATCTCTACGAAACTAAAAATATATAGCATACAAATCCATTCCAATAACTAATTTAAACATACACTAATATAATTTAACCAAAACCATGATTATTGATGACCAATCATCCCATAAGAGCCTCTATAGAAAAAAAAATAAGAGGAAGCCCCAAGATCTCAGGTTAATTACTCCATGCTCTGGTGTAATTCCTCTCAATATATCTTATTTAATAAGATTTATTATAAATAAGGGTAAATAAATGGATGATAGAAATGAATATGGAAATACCTTGGATGGTAGTGTGACAAAGGAACATGAATCTTACATGAATCGAGGGACTTGATTAAGGGAGAATAGAGATCTGGAAAATCAATTCAGGAATGATAGCCACGTGAAAAAAAACAATGTTAGAATCATGGCCAATGGGACCCAAGTTCATGTTTGTAATTTAATCTATGAATCATCAATGTTCAGTCTATCAACTAACCTATCACCTTGATGCATTTTAGTTAAGAAATCCCAACCAAATTGATCATGAGATGTCATACATAATCATAAAATTAATTACAGATAGAAGACTTGAGAAGACAATAACTGGGATATGGAAATATGTTTAGATACACATCATCTTTCAAGATAAAGGGAACACTATCACTAACTAATATACATTTATTAACACCCTCCATATCTCTATCTCAACTTCATTCTATTGTCACAGGCCTAAAAAATGTGTTGAAAACTAAATAGTGTTGTATATGTAAAATTAAATTTCAATCAAATAAAAGTTTGTGTAATAAATGATTATGTAATTTATCTTTTTACTACCATATATTGATATAATATCACAAGTGATAGATCCATTCATCCATTAATATAATTCAATAAATTCTTTCTGAATAACGACAATCTTTTCATCTTGCATCTTCATATGAGCCACATGTTTCTGAATTGTGTATTTCATTACAAAAAAATCAATCTAAGTATCTTAAGGTACAGATTAACTAAAACCAAAAGTATATGCTACTACAATCATTGATGTCCTATTAAAGGCCTCATATAATAATGGTCTCAAGTATATCCTACACACTCGACCAGAATGATCCTTCTAAAGGACATGAAAAAATGAATCATCTTGGGAGAATGAGCAAGACTATGGGATATTGGCATCCCATAGTTCTGTTGTTTACCTATAAAATATATATCATTAATATTATAATAAAAACCTATTAACATCATGACAACTGAACATAAATTATTACAATGAAAGTGGAATTCATAGCCCAACTTCTTTGGTGGGCTCATTAACATAACTCCCATCAGATTTTGTATGAACATCAACCACAATTATGTTCAATAGACTTGGTTCCCTATATTCATTGATTTAATTAAAAAAATTTAAACTAACAATTTAATATCTAAGCATATAATTTTATTTTATAAATATTTATCCTGAGGGAAATATTATCAGATTGAATATATTTATGGAAAAACACTTTGACTCGGTAGTGCGAGGGATGATTTTTTTATTTCGACTTGATGCAATTTTCCTTGAAACAACCTGAAATAAATAATATGGAATTATAGAGTAATGTAAAAAATTTCATATCCTTAACATATTAATTTATATTTATACAATGATATTAATATAAAATATATATTTCAATACCACATGTTTCACAATACGATGACTATCAGCAAACGTCCTTCACTACTCTATAAGTACCTATTCGGGTATCTTATTGTTCAATCGCTAAGTGATCAATGAAGTATCATTGAATTCAATCAATAATCTCCATTTAAAATCCTTCCATTTCATACCCAAGTTTTTCAATGTCCTCTTTTGTTCTATACGATTAGAAATGGTAATGTGGAATAACATCTTTGAAAAGAGATTCATTTTTAAAATATTAGAATTTAATAATATAATGATATTCAATTGCACTATAATGTATTAAAGTTTCCATTATCTATGACTCAAAGACATTATTTTTTCAAGATTATGGCACACACCTTCAATTATCATAACTAATCGGAAGGGTA
This sequence comes from Viscum album, assembly GCA_963277665.1. Classification (NCBI taxonomy): domain Eukaryota; kingdom Viridiplantae; phylum Streptophyta; class Magnoliopsida; order Santalales; family Viscaceae; genus Viscum; species Viscum album. The sequence continues at coordinate 1,538,302,756 of OY728161.1, read as the reverse complement.
ATCGTCTCAACTACTAGATGGCCTAGAATCTTGATAAATAATCATATGGCATCATCTGTAGGGACCTCATAATAGTCAAATGGGACAACTATCTTCTATTCGTTCAGATTCCAAACATCTAAACTGTTCATATTTATATCCATGAAAAAATTGTTTTCATATTTTGTTAAAAGACATATAGTATTATAAAAAACATGAAATAAATTTATTCACATTAAAATTTTACCTATAACTATCACCCTCCAATAACCTCACTAAGAAACAAGAGTTTCAATTTTCTCCCTCATTACTAATGAATCTAAATGGGGATTCTCTATCTTATATGATGATGGGATGCTAACAAAGGGTGTTCTGGATGTTGATGGAATAGATGTTGTGAGAGATTGTGCATGGGAAGATGGAGGGTGTCTCAGATGTTGTAGGTAAGGAGACGGATGGATCATCATTGTTTGATATGGTTAATAGAACCTCGACTGGGAGTTGAGTGGGATTACTGAAACACTTCCTCTATGGCATTCTTGTCATTTAATAAAATAAAATTAACTTCAAATTTATATTCCAAAAAAACATATATAAAAAATAGAATTGATAAAAAATGCAGAGTACTAGAAATCCCAATATACATATCTATGATAATTAATGACTGCACAAAGAATATATGTGGTTGATAAATTAATGGATGACTACACATACAACCATTTTATCCATAAATCGTGTCGTTTTCCTAATCTACCAAAACTATATCTACTTCACCCACCCTTTTAATACTAATATTTTCAATATCATGATGGAAAAATATGTTCCTTTCTTGTTGTTGATGGGATTCAATGTCAGAGGTCAAATCATCCACTCCATCACTCATATCATACAAGTCTGTTTGATTTATGTGAAAAAATACACTCCACACTTCATCAATGAAATCTTCCACAAAATATACCATTTTCTCTTATGATGATAAGATATATGAATCACATAATTCGCGGTCACCTGCATCCATCGAGTAAGAGAATTTCACATAAATTAAATTACAAGGAATCGCTTTTAGTACCCCTAGTACTATCGACCCACCTTAATTTGAATAAAACAACTAAAAAATGCCATTGATAGTTTAATTCAATGATATAAATAAACTTCAAAAAGTATCCCAAATCATAAACCATAAATATTCCATTATTCTATGTTTTCAAACCCTCTTTCTAAGGGATTGTGTGAAATTTAAAGTCATTCAATTGTAAGCGTAAAAAGTTCTTCTATATTTTAGAGGACCTCAGACCAAAAATGTAAAATCTTATGACAACTCAGCTTGAGTATCAGTATTGATAATATAAAAAATTTAATATACATTATTAGATTTACAAAATTCATGTGTCAACCGAATATCTGTATAGATTGAAATATTTAAGAACTTACACAACATGAAATCTATTCTACAAGAACCTTATTAATAGTTGTTATTATATCTTTCAAATTTATTGTTTGACCTCTCATTAATATCTTTGTTTTTATATTAAGATCTTAAATAAATAGATTTGAAATTTCACTATTTAGTAGAACATATCTATGTGCCTGTAATAATTCAATTTCTATCAGTGTAACATTTTATCTCTTCCCACCTGATCAACTAGTAGAATGAATGATTTTTTATTTCTTATAATGTTCCGATTGAGTTGACGTGTCATCAACAATTCAAACTTGATTGAATCTTTTCATAATGTCATCCAAATCTATAGAAAAATGGTAAGACACTACTCATCCAAATATAATTTAGAAATAGAGCCTTCATGTTGAGATTTATTTTACATGTATGATTTCAAATGGCCAAGATATCTATTAAAAAAATAAAACATAATTATGTATGTAATGAAGTTCAAATATTTGTTTACATAAGATGAAAAACATATAAATAATGAAAATATATATTGGATACATATATTGACAATCTACGAGGCCTCCTAATTTTATTTCCTCAACCAAATACACAGTTAAATTCATTATGACAGTACAAAATGACCAAGGAAAGATCATTTCCATTTCACACAAGTGTCAATTCAAATCTCTCCTGATGGTTTTCAATCTCTTATGGTTATAGAATTTTCTCACATTTTTTTTGAAGAATATGTAAAATTTGGAGTACAATAACATTATCTTTTTCTAGAAATAATATATAAAATTCCTATTATAGTAACAGTTTTAACAAAATATGTGAATCATGACCTTTCAATCTGTGTAACCTATGATGATTTAAGTCAATGCACTTTGAAATGTTACCTCAATTCCCATCAGATACATTATCATGTTTTCAAATTCGAAGGAATCTATCTTAATTCCAATTTTTCATTTAAACAATTAATAATGAATCATTTTAAAGCTCATCTAACCATAGATTATGCTTCATGTTAATTGTTTGTATGCCTTTCTAGTCTTTGAGATGTTCCTTAAATTTTTCATGATCATTAAGCAATGTAAAGGTAAAATTATCACATTCTTCTAAATATTCATAACACTGATATAATGATGAAAAAAAATTAAACTCTCTGTATGAAAGTTTAAAGAATATTATTTTTATTCCATTATTATGATCTGATTTCACATTACAATTCACTTCAATCTCATTTCAAACTATCATTCAAATAATTAACCTTCCAAAATTATGTTTCAACATTTCCAAGTTATTCAAATATTTCAAAACATGAAAACAAATTTGGAGGTGGTCAATGATCCATAGAGCCATTCAATTTTGATCTGTTCAACCAAAATCTATGAAATTCATTAGGATATCATTGATGACACAACAAACAAAATTTTTTACAGTAAGGTGGTCTTTCGACCTCAAAATAAAAGTTACAAACTAGACAAGTCAAACTTCTGTAAGTGTTCCAACTAAATAAGTACCCATATATAGGGATGTCAATAATGTAATATATTATTGCAGTGCCCATTTTGAAGATTTTTGTAGAAGATCCAATATATGTCTCATCACCATTTCTCTATAACATTCATAATTCATCATTTTGAGGTGAAAATTATACATCAAAATTGTATTCATGCATTTATTTTTTAGGAATAATCATCAAAATGATAAACGATATTTTTTCATACACATCCTTGGAGGAAGATTGTAAGGGATCAATAGAATGATTTAAAGGTTGTAACTGGTGCTCAAAGCCCCAAATGGGTTGAATCAATCGACAAAAAATCTTAATCGCACATTCCTTAGATTAGATGATAAATCGGGATTTAATAAATCAAATGTATTCCATGATTTTGAATATATTGGATGTCGCTTTAACCTATTATTGTTATTATCTATATAATTTTCCTTCATGTTCTCAGAACTTTTTTTGACATGAATAATCTTCTAAATTGAGGAATTAAATGGAATTAACACAAAACTTTTGTAGTTGTGTAATTTTTATTCTTCATCAATGTATAATGTTGAGTCAAACTTTTGACATCGCCCATTTAATTCCATCTAGAAGAAGAACATTTTTTCAATCTTATCTGCTTGAATCCTCTCCCTCATAAAACATACAATCATTAGGATAATAATTTATTTTTTATAATTTAGAACAAAATTTTTAAAAAAAATTTTATATTATAATAACACATAGGGATCTTAGATTCGAGAAATGCATCACACAATAATTCATATATCATGGACATAATTTTATTTTTAATTATGCCTAAAAATTTGATATGATATAACTTTAGAAGAAAATAAGATTTTGAATATTTCAAACATCTACAATACACCTGTTGATTTACATTGTCAAATGAATCATGGAATTAATTTTTATCCTCATTGAAGTTCTCTCTTACATTAATCTATATATAATCAAGAGGATCTAATGATATTTTACAATCTTGATCTGTTTGTCCTATAGTCCCAAAAAAATCACTTGTCATGTTATTATTAGTAGAGCCCACAACTGGTTGTTCTGATATGTTTTGATGTTGATTTTTTAGTCTTGAAATTGTAGAAGAATCATTTATATGGTTTTTTATTTCATTTTTCATTGTTGGAAATGATGGAATCTCTTTTTGTTGATTGACGTCAGTGCTAAAACTTTCTATAATGTTAAATTTTCAATTCCAATTCCATCAAATAAATTGACCAGGGAATTTCTTCAATATCATGTGTTCATAAACATAATCTCACATAAACCATCTTCTCAATTTAAATTTAGTACCTGAACATCTTATTTTCCAATCAAAAAATCTTTTGGAAATTAAAAAATCTAAAACATCCTTCAAACCCTTAGCAATGCTGAGGTGTGTTCCTCAGTATTGTGATCTACCTTTCAACCATGTATATCATAATTTTCATACACAATATTAAAAACATAAAAACACACAAGTATTACTAAGTAGAAAAATAGTTAAATGGATGTTAAAAAAGCACAGCACAATTAGTTATAAGAAGTGTCATATACATACAAAAAAAGTCAACATAAAAAAAGAAAATCAATCATGAACATTATTATGAAAAATAGAAGAGAAAAATAATAAAATATATAACATCCACAATTCATAAAAATAACATGATTCATACTTGAAAATCGAATATTTATATTCTAATTCATTAAAGTACAATGTATCCCCCAATTGTATTAATCTCATTAATCTTTTGTATGGGATAATTTTCAATTCATAATCTTAACTGGTATCACATTCATCTCACAATTTCCCACTATGTTACCCAATAGTTCAAATGATAATTTCTAATGTTGATGAAGAAAATAAAAAACAAGATATAGTGTCTAATTAACACAACAAATATATAACCTATCTCCCTTCCATTTATCTATTATAACACATACAATTTAATTAATGATATTCAATAATAACTCATTTGTATAACATAACATCAAAAAATAAAAATTTCAAAACCAAATTGGAAACCACCATATGGTTATTGATTCACATAATTAAAATGGCATATTTGATTATAAAATGGGATTTTGGACTTATAAAATGAGTTAAATTCATAAATAATTGTTTTCTAGATATGTATAGAAATGTAACAACACTAAAATACATCTTTAAAACAATATAAAATCTAATGAACATATAAATGACTCAAAATTGTAATAATAACCAAAAAATAGAATATTTTTTATGAAAACATACACATATAAAACCCTTATATAAGGAAAATTGACAAAATATAGGAATCCCGACATTATAAATCATGTTCAGTCAAAAATAATTTCATAGAGTCATCTATTTTAGATAAAACACCTATATACATTTTATAAAACACATTACCTGTGACAATTTATTTTTTAAGTACAAGTGTAGTTAAATTATGAAATTTATCTTTTCAATAATAATTAAAATCATGGAAAATATTGAATTCCATTGATAAAATAATAAAGGATAAATAATATTACATTTATTTAACTAATAACCTTATTTTATCATCCAGTAACATAAGAAGATATAAAATAAATGGAATTGGAAGGAAACACTAACATTAATAAATATAATTGAGTCATATTCAATGAATAATGAGAAATATGTTTGTGAGAGAAACTTTTAAATCCCTAGAAATCAATAACCATCATTTTATAGAAAACATTAAATTGAGTTTATCATATTTGGTCACTTGGATTAGTGGAGGGCGGAAATAAGATAAAAATAGAAGAGATGAATAATGTGGGGAAGTATTTGCGGAAAAAAATATAATATAATAAAGAATATTCACTGAATAATAGAATGGTTACCACAATTGAAAATAATTATATATAACAACATATAACTTAATTCACAATGTATATTTAATCAATTATCAGACTCTAATAACCATTAAAAACATGAACAAATAACAATTTCAATAAAATACATGAACCTAAACTGAAGCATGAAGATTTCCCATAATCTTTGAGACCCATGTGATGTATACAGGTTGGCGACTACACAATCGATACAATATGAAACCTCCACTACCTAGACAACCAAAATCCACATAATTAGAGATTCCCAGAACATATCCCAAACCCAATAATTAGTTAGAGTTAGTGGTAGTAAGTAAATATGAGATAGAGGGCAATGTATGAATGGAGCAGAAAAAAATATGGAGGGCTTACCAGTATTTGAGTTGAGGAGAAGGGGGGGTTGGTAGGGATGAGCCATGGGAGAAGACATGGGTGATAGATCAGGGGGTTCTGGGGTGACTGCAGCACCATGGGATGATTGATCGAGGGGGATATATTGGGGGAGGGTGAGGGATATGGATTGGGTGAGGGAGAGGGTGGGGTGATGGCTTTAGGGGATCAGGGGTCACTATAGTGCCGACGAGGGCTTGGGGTGCTCGAGCCCGGAGGACTCGGGGGGTACCGAAGCACTGGCGAGGGGGAACCAATGGTGGGGAGGGCTTGGGGTCAGGGGGATAGGGGACTGGGGTATAATGGTGGGGATCATGGGAGAAGTGTTTTTTTCAATAAATACATAATATTTAGTAGTAGTTTTTTAGAAAACTATCACTAAATAATTTAATTTTTTTTGTGTTTTAGAAAACCTTTTGTAATCAAAAAAAATAGTGTATTGGGTGATAGAAATAATGTACCTGAGTTCAAGTTGTAGGTACAATAAAATATCTTTTAAAATCTATACTCACGGCCAAAGTATCAAGATACTCAATTACTAGTATATTTGTGAGGAGATCACTCGATTCCTAGTAGATTTTCAAGCAGCATGCTCAATGCCTAGTTGATTTGCAAGCATCATCCTCAATGACTAGTTGATTTAGGAGAAAAATTCCATAATTGAGGCTAGAGATATGATGTTACCATGGAGTCATGTAGAGGATGTACTCATGGCAGTATAAGCCAAGTATCAATTTTCTCAACATGTAGTTGATTTGCGAGTAATGCAAACGATTCTTACTTTATTTTCAAGCAGGGCGCTAGATGCCTAGTTTATTATCTAGTGGAGTTTGCAATTCCTAGTTGATATTTCGGAATAAAACCATACAGTAGATCAAATATATGATTATACCCTAGAAATTTGTATTGGATATTCCTTCTATTCTTTGAACCAAGTATCGGTTACTCAATTCCTAGTGGATTTTCAAGGAGCGTGCTTGATGTCTCATTGATTTGCGAGAAACATGGTCAATGTTATTCAATTTTCATGTGGTGTACTTGATGGATAATTGATTTGAAAGAAGATTTCAATACTTGAGTCCCAATAGAGAACCATGTCTCGTATACACATGATTTTATGAGGCTTTCAAGAAATAGGTGTACTAGCCTTACGGATAGCTTTTGGATATATCTGTTATCCTCTTGTTGTCGTTCTGACATAAGGATGATTTAGGTATGGATAGGTGTTTTTGATAGTTTTTTTAGTGCATCACTACTAGATTTGGAATTTTATATTTATTTTCTTGTTATAAAATGATTATTATTATGAAAAACACTTATATACGTGATGACACTAGGTAAGGACGCATTAGTGGTGTTCCAATGAGTCTTTTACTCACAACCTACTCAAAAAATTCAAAGCGCTTGTAGATTCAACGAGAGAGCCGATGAAAATAAAAGGAACTATAGTGGATAACTGAGCAGGTGAAGTACAAAGATGGAGTGGACTGGGACAAACACTAGAGGACCCCATAGATCATTTATTTATGAGCATCTTTTATTAATATACACACCGTTTGACTTTGGGTTCTCTTATTTATATACCATAAATTCATTCACTGAATTCCACCTTAAATTTGATTATATATTTATAATTATTTTAATTATTTATTATATGATTCACTAACATGATACACAGGGTATAGTCATTCCACTATCGAACATATACCCTCACTTCATGTTGGAACCCTCTTCTGTATGAGAAGGCATGCATGAGGTCACATACCACCTATCTCAGACCTGATGGTTAAGTTCAAGATGTTACATGAATTGACTAGATTTGTTATAAATATATATGGTGGTGGTCTACTGTGTATATCACACCATGTACGGGCCGATGTATGGTACCCATGCATATATTATGTATTCCAGTATGGATAAAGGGGAGAGACCTACTATAGATTCATGATTTTTGGGCTAGGATGGAGAATGGGGGTAGAGGACTAAGATTATGTTTGTGATGTTATTGGTGATAGATTGTGTCTTCTTATTCGCTTTCTAAAATCATGTTGAATATGTATGTTTTAGTCAGAGTAGAAACTCAAGAGGGGGTGAATTATGTTTATATATAAAATTTCTGTTAAAAACATTATGATAAAGATCCCCTAATTTTGAAATAGCCCAGTTAATTATGGTAGTACAGATATAAATGTTCAGTTGGTCAACAGGTATATCAAAGGGTGAATAGTCCTCAATTGAATCATTGTAAAACACTTCTCCAACTTTATAAATAGGTCTACTAAAATAAAAAGATACATGCACTAACCAAAACTAACTATCATAGTCAATGTAAACCATTTCTCTATTTTTGGAATAAAGAGAATTGGAAAATAGAGAAACAATGTATTACAAAAACATAGAACACAATAGTGTTAAACAAGAGGTTTAGTCTCAAGCTGAGACTTAATCCTATCCACTTGGTGATCACCAACCACATAGAATTTTATATAAATGATAAAGATAATATACAGCCTGTATCGGTCCTTACAAATGTTTTCCCATGTTTTATAGGGTTCACACCATATACCACAATTATTCATGTAAAAAACAATCAATACAGACCACACATAGTCTCTTCCATATTTATACATGTTATACAAGGTGTAGGTGATGTTTGAAATGAGGATTTTCAGTATCCTCTAGTTCAAGAACAAGAGATAGTGTGTGAAACATTATAACACACTCTTCTCAGAAATGTTAAAATAAAATAACACAATAGAGAAATTATTATAAGATTGAGTTTAGAAATATCTATGTGTTTGTAGTTCATCTCTTGACTCTTTGGAGTGAAGAAATTTCTGTTCGATTCTTTCTCTAGAATTTGTCTTGAAAATAGAGTATCGCATCTCCAGGGTCTAACTTTTAGAAATTGAGTGTTCTACTTCTTCAGTTGACATAGAGTTGATGAAGAATAGAAGGTAGACATGAGTTTGTCCCAAATGATATGCATGATGCTCTTGGGTTCACAATGTAGGTTCTAGACAGTTCTTCCTTTTTCTCTTGGATATAGTGAGTATGCTCTTTCTCATGAACTTATCTCTTCTTATTCACACCCACTTACCTCACATTCAATTATATTTTTTTCTTCTTCAGTCTTCTCTTTTATATTTCAGTTCCAACAATAAGAATAAGTAAACCACGTGCATTCCTCCTCATACCTTGTACTGTCCCTAGATATAGTCTGTTAATATGTCTACAATCCGCATTAATTAATTTTAGATGCATTAAATTTACCAAATATGACCATTGGAATAAAATATATTATTTGACAAAGTATGGAGTAGAAGGATGAGCATCAATACACTTATAGTGGTAGCCTCCTCAACAGTAGGCTTCAACGGTAGACTAAATCGGTAGACTTCAATGGTATCCTTCAGCAGTATCCTTCTCAACGATATCCTTCTGCATTGACCTTCTCAATGGTATCCAACAATGATAACATTATATTAGTGACCTTCATCATTAACCTTCTATCGGTGACCTTCATTGGTGACCTATCTATTAGTGATTTTTTATCGGTGACTTTTCAATAAATGACCTTTCTATAGGTGACATTTCTATCAGTGACATTTCTATCGGTGACCTTTCTATTGGTGACCTTTCAACAGTGACCTTTCATTGGTGACCATTCATACTTTGAGAAATTATGCACTGTAAGCTTAAACAAGAAAGAATTGATATTAAAACTACATAGAAATTATTTGATAGAAACTACTAATATTAATGAAATACAATTATCATATAATAGAAACATGATTATCACATAGATGAAACATTATTTGGGATTATCAAAATAGGTGAGTCCAAAAATTTCCCCCTTTTGATAATCACAAATTATACCGGTGAAAATTTAGATATATGTATTATTAAATCTGGGTTGAGCTCATTTTCTAATATATTCAGAGGCATGTAATAGTTAAATTGAACCATATAAAATTAAACCATGTTTATTGTGGAAAATATAGATAGTGTATATATTCAATGACTCCAATCAACAAAAAAAATTCTCCCCATTTGTGATTGAGAAAAAGAATGAAATACCAAACAAAACAAAAGAGTATTTCATTATTAATGAACAATGAGTGATATATACAAATATATATAGAAATATCCCTATCAACTAAGACAGACCGCATTCAATCGACATTAGAAATGTCCATGGGAGCTTTTTCTGGGAAAGCTAATGAGTCATGTCCAGAAGATGTAGGGATACACTAAGGTTTGGTAGTTAGTAGTGTAAGAGGAGCTGCTACAGAGGCAACAGTTGACCAATAGTCAGTAGATCTCTAAGGAATCATTGGGGTCATTCTTTGGATGTCCAGTGTAGGAGTCATCAATGGTGTAACACTGGTATCTCCCGAGGTAGTTGAAGAAAAATGTAATGCTGGCGGAACAATGCAAGGAGTGCAGTCCACATGGAGGAAAGGTAAAATAAGATTTATGAAATCCATAACAATGCTTCTTCTTCTTTCCATAGATGAGATAAAATTATACATATTCTCCTTAAATATATCTATGGTAGGAGTTAGCTCCCTTAGACTACTAATATGATCTTAAAATGCCTCAGTGATTGGTGGGATCCTCATGTTTTCCAATAGCATCATGAAGTGACCATCCATTTGTTGCTTAGTCTACACCTGTTTGTAGTAGAAATAAAAATTCCCTTTTATGTACTTCTGATCTTGAGAAGATTCCCTTAGATAATCTCCCACATGTTTATGAATTTCACTAGTTGTAGAAATATCCTCATTCATAGACTAGGGGTTGGTGGTACTGGAACCAGGGAACTTCTCCAATTCTTCCCTGACAACCGATCTAAAATCATCTAGATCAGTAGGAGGATAGGATGAAGAGGAAGAAGATTCACACAGATGTGCCATAGTAAAATCCATTGTCTCCTTAAGATATTTGGTCAGACCACTGATCAACCTCTTCTCATCATCATCCTGGCCACTCACATGTACCTCCATAGACTTCTTGAAGTCCTCAAACATAGTGATCATCTGTTGAACTACACTTTTGACATAATTAATGTCTCTTTACACATGAACCCATGATGATATATAGGAGTCTAAAATAGAAATAAATTGTTTCACAGATTCCATAGATTCTTCCATGGTTTTGACTTGATTCTTACATTCCTTCACTTAATGTAGAAGATTTGTGTGAGAGGTGTAAATAACCCTTTATATGGTAGATTCCGCCACTTCTTGATTGAGAGACACTATTATCTCTAACCGAAAAAATCTCTCATCAAAGTATCTCCTCAAATCTGATTTTAAGGATTCAAAATCATCCTCATTCACATAGTCTCAAGGTAAAATATCAACTAAATGTACAATTGTGTTTTCTGAAATAGAAGGAATTGAAGTGCTTCTATTTGGATTGTCATCATCAGAGTGTACATAGTCTAACCATAAGACCATGAATCCAGGGTCTTCTGACTAGTATTCAATTATATGAGAAAAAACAAATGAACCTATGGCAATATGTTCCTCCCCCTCACTTAGATAATTCTTCTGATCAATTAAATCCATCTCAGCTATACCTCTCTGATCAACTGCATCAAAAGGGGATTCCACTTCCACTTCTTCAACAGAATATTTAACTACTTCCACTAAAACTCCAACTTAAATTGAATCAGCACCTCTTCATCTACACTTTCTTCCATTTCTATATATCCTATAATGGGATTGAGTCTAGGAATTACTCCTCACATTCATCAGTAACTGTCTCAAAATCATCATGACTAGATTCGGTTTTATCTTCCTTCTCTGAGGTCTCTCTAATGTCACTTAAGAAATTTTCATCCTTCTCTTCTTCACTGGTTTCCTCATCATCAATGTCCCTCAGGACAGTCTCTCTTCTAGGAAATCTATTTGGTGGTATTGGATCACCAAAGGGTACAGTATTGGCATGATTATTTGAGTGAAGTTCATGATCAATCTTATCATCTATAAGTGAATCCACTCTTTCTTTCATACCAATATCCTCTTCTTATTCATCTCAGTATACTGGCTCTACTTCAACAAGATTTAGACCAAATTTTCTCTTATTATTCGGCCTGGTAGGATTAGTAACATGGTTGAATTCCTCATTGATATTAGCCTCATCATTCACCCATTTTCTTTTCCAAGGGTTCAAATTTATCTTCATCAACTTGCAAGTCATCTTGTTAATTCAGAAGTTTTCCCCTAAAATAATTGTTTCATCCTTCTTACCAGAAACTGCTTTTACATTCAACATCAAGGATATCAATCTGGCATGAAACAAAGCATTGGACTTGGAGTTAGGCTTTGTCATATCCTCTAATGGAATCATTAGAAAATTACAAAAAATTATCTTTTATCCATGATTAAAATGATACAAAATAAATATTTCTTGATACATCAAGGTAGAAAAGTCCCCTCTACTACGACTCAAAACATGCTGAACAAATTTAAATAGTAACTTGTTTTCTTCTTCCATTTCTACAGCAACCGCTTACCTAGGAATCTCATTATCTGTCATTTCAGCCAAGGATTCTTCATAACAGAATAACTCACTAGTGGGAGGTACCACTCATGAGTAGTAATCAAAAAATCCTTTCATGTGGGACTCTTAAACATTCACCACAATCAACATAAGAGAATCTCCCACTTACTCCATTTACATTTGAAGACATTTTGAATAAGGAACCGAACTTATTATATACATAATCATGAATTTAGTCCAGAAAAAACATCCTTTTACATTGAGAATTGTTTCAACATTAGAGGATTAGAGAATTAGGAAAATACATTAATAATATTACACATTATTACTAAGTGGATACCATAAAAACAGTTTCCATTTTTTTCAAAATATAAAACATGAAAACATAAAATAGACTCCATGACAATTCTCCCACATTTAACATGGATTTTTTCCTTGTATTACACATCCATTAAACTTTTAAAATCATTTTAAAACTTTTTATGAGCACAAAATCCCAGTAAGGGATGAAAAAGAAGTAAATATCACATTAGTCCATGATTAATCGTAACGTTTGAAAACATATTCAAAATCCATTCTTGTCACCCATATATACTTACTCTGTGTAACATGAGATTACACAGGATTCATAAAAAAACATGAGAACATAAAAATAATCATATAGGTATCTTTGGTCATTACTTACATAATCATGTAACCCTCATGGCTACCTTAAAATTTGTAACCCTCAGGGCTACCATGCAATTGTTTTAACCATCACAGTTACAGTTGGTGTAACCATACAGTCGACCTCCAACATACACATACCCAATGGATTGGTGGGAGATATAGGTCCCAACCTTCATTATAAATAATTACCAAGAATCAAAATTTAATCATACAACATGAATAATTCCATAAAAATATTTCTTTGGAATTTTGTAAAACTTAATTTAAAAATAGGATTTTTATAGAAAATCCACTTATAAAAATCATAAAATTGAAGAGAGACTTAACAGAGTGGATGGTGTATGCATATGTACTACAAATAAATATAATAATCCCTAATATAAACATAACCCATCACAAAAAGCAATTTATATAGGAAAAAAATAATGAAGTATAAGGTTAACACAAAGAATGGAAATCTGGTTAAGAATTCCCTTACCTCCAGTTTGTCTTACATCAAACTTTTTTAAACTTATTGTATAATGGTTAAAAGGGAGTTATTAGTATTTTAAATGAATATTTTAATGTATATAAAATCTTATATTATCATTTTATATCATCATTTTAACCTTTAATTGTTAGTATTTTTCTCATTGCATTGTTTTTGGGTGAGTTCTTAACATGACTTCCATGATTAGTTCATGGTGGATGTTCTTGTCGATTGGAAGTGAAATTCCAGAATCGGAATGGAAAGGTATTTACATATTTACAGTAACATAAATTATACCATTTATTATTTAGATTTTTAATATGAGGCTGATTCATAAGTTAAAACATTAATGATGTTTGTTTAGATCATTTTAGTGGTTCTGTGATAATAAAAACAATGCTTTCTCTTATAAATTAGAACCTTGAGTACAAAATAATTATAGAACCGTGGGTGATTCATAGAAATAATATTATAACCTGGTTCAACTATATAAATGGTTTCATGACCGGACATGAAACAATTAATTGAAATTGAAATCACATCGTCCGCGATGTTGGTAATTCGACACATAACAGACAATATTTTTAGTTCACAAATAAGTGGGAGAGGAGAAGAATAAGGACGAGGAATTTTCCATAAACATAAGAACATAAAGAATATACATTATTTCTGTATATTTTATGCCACTTGGGTAAGAATAGATGAAATTATAAGGAAGTAACTAAAAATAATAGAATAAGTTGGAAATCTCTTACAAAAATTCGGCATCCCAATGAATATGCGATAGGGTTTTAGAAAACATTAAAAAGATAGGGGACAAGGGTAAATAATCTAGAAATGAATAATAATTTAGTATAGATCAAGAATAAGAAATAATTAAAAACTTGGTATGGAAACTTGAATGATATACCACATAAAAGTGAAATTGAATGGAAAAAAGAAAGAAATTGGGAATTTTCTTACCTTGTAGAGTAACCCTTAGAATTTGAAGGATGGGACCATGGGGGATTGAGGAAACCATTAAGGGACTAATATTAAGGTAAGGTGGCCAGATATTCGTTGAGGGAGAATTGGGATTGAATTCAATTAAGGATAGAGATGGTATTTATAGGAAAAGTGAGAGATTATTTTAATAATTTCCAAGGTACACCTCATGGGTGGTATTTGCAAAACCATGGGCTTGCCCACGGTATTTGCACATGGAATAAGCCACTTGGGAAACCTCAAATCTTATTTAAATATAAACAAGTCCACCAGATTTATGATATCATTATAATATCATTAATGATGTCATTAACACACCGAAACTAAAAACTATATTTTTTACTATTCACTGAAAAATCAACTATTTCAGAAAAATTTCCAAAATTCACCCTAACCATTTATTGACGTGTAGATTTCAAAATTGAAAGCCATTTTTATAAAATAATTTTCTAAATATTATTAATTTATTTTTTAATTAAAATCATACTTATTTCAAAAATTAGCATTTATAATTCTCTAACAACTTCTATGTCATAATAAAAAAATTAACCAAGATTTTATTATCATAAAGCCTTAAAAAAATATAAATAAAATTTTCTATTCACCAAAACAACAATTTTGTTCCAATAGACTCTAAATAACATACTGAACACAATTTTATATGATTGTTTCATGAAATTCAAAACATAGAAGTGGAATAGTTATGTTTTAAAGGCTTGTTAAAAATATATAATTAAAACAATGTTCCGTGAAATTATATTTATTTTTCAAAAAACATGTGGTGTTACATTATCCCCACCTTATTAAAATTGTTTCCTTGTAATTTTATTTACATATTATACAACTGAGGGTACTTTTACCTCATATCATTTTTAGACTCCAATGATGCTTCTTCAACCATACAGTTCCTCCACAAAACCTTTACCTACTGGATTAATAAATTCCGCAATACCTATTTCCTTAGATCAAGAATATTAACCAGATTCTCTTCATAAGTAAGGTTCCCTTCCAATTGAACTGCTTCTGGGCTCATGATATGTAATGAATCTGGAACATACTTTTTCAACATCGAAACATGAAAAACATTATGTACCTAAAAAACATGGAGGCAATGATACATAGTATGAAACTTTTCAATCATTCTCCAAGATTTTGAAAGGACTGATGAACCATGGACTTAGCTTTCCTTTCTTACAGAAATGCATCACACTTTTCCAAGGAGAGAATTTATGGAAAACATGGTCACCTACCTCTAATGAGAAGTCTTTCCTTATGTTATCTACATAACTTTTCTGCATTCTCTGAGCTATCCTCATGTGCTGCTGGATCATCCTCACATTCTCAGCCACTTCTTCTACAAATTCTGACCCCATCAGCTTTCTTTCACTGACTTCATCCCAAAACGCCAGAGTCCGACAACACTTACCATACAAGGCCTCAAAATGTGCCATCTGAATACTCGAATGAAAACTATTATTATAAGAAAACTCAAATTAAGAAAAATGATGATCCCAACATCCTTGATAGTCTATTGAACAAGCTTGCAGCATATCCTCCAAAGTTTGAATCATTCTTTCTGATTGCCAATCTGATTGAGGATGAAAAGCTGAACCAAAATTTTACATTGTGCCCAATGAATTCTAAAGTACCTTCAAAATGTTATAAGTGAACCTATGATCTCAGTAAAATACAATGGAAAGAGGAACTCCATGTAACCTGAAAATATCATTGACGTACAATCAAGAAATATGATCCAAAGTCATTGTATCTCGAATAGAATGAAAATGTGCAGACTTTGTTAGCCGATCAACAATAACCCAAATCACATTGTTACCTTGAGAAGTCTTTGGTAGTCCCACCACAATGTCCATGGATACATTCTCTCATTTATAATTTGGCACTATAAAAGGCTGAATCACCCCCTTCGGTAACTGCCACTCTGCTTTAATAGGTTGGCACATCAAACATTTCATGGTAAAATCAATAATATCTCTTTCCATTCCCTCCCACCAATAATACTCAAGAAGGTCTCTGTACATCTTAGTACTGCCAAGATGAATAGAAAATGGAGAACTATGAGCTTCGCACAACAAATCATTTATCAACTTAGAATCACTAGGCACACACAACCTTTTTCCAAATCTTAAAACTCAATCTTTATCAAGGATAAATTATGGAAAATTAGCCATTTTAACCAATTCTACCTTTTTCTGTAGCTCACGGTCTTACTTCTGTGCTTGCCTAATTCTGTCGATCAACAAAGACTACACTGAAACCTGAAACAAAACTGATGTATTCCCTAAACCAAAAATGTCTAATCCAAAATTAATCAAATCATTAATCAAGGGATCATATTCCAAATGTAACATGGTTAAAGATGCATGATGTTTCCGACTCAAGGAATCTGCCACTTTGTTTGATTTTTTGGGATTGTAATTGACCGTGCAGTCATAATCTGTTATCAGTTCAAGCTATCTTCTCTTCCTCATGTATAATTCCTTCTGAATGAATATATACTTTAGACTTTTATGGTCAGTATATATTTGGAATTTGGTTCAGTATAGATTATGCCTCCAAATTTTCAAAGAAAAAACCACAACTACCAATTCCAAATCATGTGTGGGATAATTTAGCTCATTAGGTTTATATTGTATCGAAGCATAGGCCATTATCTGATCATTCAGCATCAAAACACAACTAAGTCCCTTCAAAGAGGAATCATTGTAGATGAAAAACTCACCATTTCTTGAAGTTAAGTCCAAAACTAGAGCATTCAGCAATCTATTCGTCAGTTCCAGAAAACAAACATCACATTCCTCTATCCAAACAAATTTAACCCCTTTCTGTGTTATCTTAGTTATCTGGCTATATTACCATGCAATTTTCCTAACAAACCCTCTGTAATAACCTACTAACCCAAGAAAACTATGAATATTAGTACCATTTTTGGGTCTTGTACATTAATCAACTACTTTTGTATTCATTGGATCAACTATTATTCCATCCTTAGTTACAATGTTCCCAAGAAAAAAAATATGTTTCAACCAAAAATCACACTTGCTGAATTTTCCATATAGATTCTTTTCTTATAAAGGAGGAAAAACAACCCAAAGTTGTTTTTCATGCTCCTCCTTATTTTCAGTAAATACCATAATGTTATCAATAAATACAACCACAAACATATCCAAGAACTCATGAAATAATCAACTCATAATATTCATGAATATAGTAGGTGAAATAGTTAATCCAAAAGGCATACCAACAAATTCATAATGCCAATATCTAGTACTAAAGGCCATTTTCAGGGTTTCATACTCCTTCACCTTCAGATGATGGTATCCGGATCTCAAGTCAATCTTGGAAAATTAATGAGCTCCATGGATCTGATCAAACAAGTCATAAATATGAGGCCAGTGATACTTTTTTTAACAGTGATGTTTTTCAAATATATATAATCAATTCAATAACTCATGGAACCATCTTTATTTTTAACAAAAAAAATAGGTGCTCCCAGTGGTGAAATTCTAGGATGAATGAAGCCTTTTTCAAGCAAGTCTTGCAACTGAATTTTCAATTCAAGAAGTTCTATTGGAGCAATACGATATGGGGGTTTTAAAATTGGATTAGCATCAGGAACTAAGTCAATTGTAAATTCTACTTCTAGATTAGGTATGAAACTGGGTAACTCATTAAGAAAAACACAAAGGAATTCATTTACCACTAACATATCATTAATTTGAATAGTTCCCTTGTTTTCAACAATATGATCAAGATAACTTTCATTTCCATCATTCAATATTTTCTCATCTTCCTGATATGTTATCAATTTTATGAGTTCATTATTGTATACAAACTGAAACCCTTTCTAAAAAACAACTTCTTTAGCACTATATTCAATCTTAGCATGATAATCCTAAAGCCGGTCCATTAGCAAAATAACATCAAACTCAAATGAGGATAAAACAACAAGGTTTTCTGGTAATGTCATTCCACATACCACAATAGAAAGATTCTTATAATTCCTATTTTCTATAACATTCCCCCCAGGTGATTTAACATGTTCAGGTCTCATTTGTTAAGGTGATATTTCCAAATTACCAGAAAATTTCTCAGAGTTGAAGGAATGTGTAGACCCCGTATCAAAAAAATTTCTAGAAAAATCTGAGTGAACAAAAAAATTACCTGATATGACTTCATTGGATGGCCTGAAATCTGTTGATGTAGTCACAAAGGATCTCACTACACCTTTCTCCTTGTATTCTGGCTTCTTTTCATCATTCAGATCTCTCTTTGGATAGGAATTTTAATAGTGACCCATCTCACCATATTTTAAACACCATATAGTTTTCTTATCAGGATTAGTCTTCAGATCATTTTCGTTAGAATCTCGGGCCAAATGTCCAAACATACCACATTTAAAACACTTAAAATTTTTTCTAAGACATTCCCTAGGGTGTTTCTTTCCATACTTTTCACAAACTAGAAATTGGATTTTCATACCATCAGATTTCATTGGTTGATTATTACCCATTCCTTGAAAACTGGACCTCTTCGTCTATTTGATTCTAAAATGAACGTGATCATCAGAAAACTCCATCTCTACCCTCTCAGCACATCAGACAAGTTTCTAATTACTTTTCAATTCATGGGAGGCCAACGCCCTTCGATTCCTTGGCTTTAATCCTGAGTAAAAGAGGTTGATTTTGCTATCAGGATCCAGAATAATATTTGGAGTATTCATCTCCAATCGGGTGAAGTTCGCTACATACACAACCATTGAGTCTTCCTCCTTCTGTTTCAATTCAAGGAATTTCTTCTCTACTCTCAGTCTCACCACTTTAGGAAAATATTTTTCAATTAAAAGACTATAAAATTCATCGCACTATAAGGCATAAAAATCCTCTCTACCCCTGATATTCCTTACCATTGACCACCACTGATCAGCTTCCCCTTCCAAATGATAAATGGCAGGACTTACCTTTTGATTATCTGAACATCCCATAACATCGAATATCTTTTCATGGGATTTGATCCATCCTTCATATGCTACTAGGTCAGAAGATCCATTGATTGCAGGAGGATGTTGTCTCATAAAATGTTCCACTACTATCATGTTCCGTTGAGGTAACTCTATTGGTTCTATTGAATGGATTCCACCACCATTTATTTCATGTGTTATCTGATCCATTACTATCACAAACTGCTCTGTTCCAATCCCTATCGTTCTAGGATTTAGTTCCAGAAGGATGTCATTTTATCGGTGCCTCTCCTCTTCCGTATCCCTTTTCCTTCTGTGCAAAACCATTATGAACAAAAATGTATTAGATGAAGCAACATGGTAATCATTAAATGCTATAACATTTCAAATTAAACATATAGTGAAAATCATTTATGGTATTATATTAACATCACCCCAACCCCTAATGTTATCTAAACCATCCTCTGATACCAACTACAAGGACCCATCCATATTACATACATAATCGTGAATTTAGTCAAGAAAAAACTTCCTTTTACATTGAGGATCTTTTCAAGTTTATAGCATTAGAGAATTAGGAAAATACATTTATAACATTACACATTATTATAGAGTGCATACCATAAAAACATATTACATTTTTTTCAAAATATAAAACATTAAAACATAAAACAAGACTCCTAGATAATTATTAAAAATGTAACATGGATTCCTTCCATGTCTTACACATCCATTAACCTATGAAAATAATTTAAAAACAGTGTATGAGCACAAAATCTTAGTAAGGGATGAAAAATAAAGAAATAGCACAAAATTCCATGATTACTCGTAATGTATTAAAACATTTTCCAAAGACATGCTTATCACCCATATATACTTACTCCATGTAATATGATATTACACAGGATTCAAAAAAAACATGAGAACATAAATATAATCATATAGGTATCTTGGGGCATTACTTACAGAATATTGTAACCCTCTCCGCAACCTTATAATTTGTACCCTCACGACTACCTTAAAATTTGTGTATCCTTCACAGTTACACTTGGAGTAACCATACATCCGACCTCCAGCATACACATACCCAATGCATTGGAGGGATATATAGGTCCCACACTTTATCATAAATAATTCTTGAGAATAAAAATATAATCATACAACAGGAATAATTCCATAGAAACATTTCTTTATAATTTCGTTAAACCGATTTTAAAAATAGGGTTTTAAATGAAAGCCCCTTATAAATATCATACAATTGAACATATAATTAATAGAGTGGATGGAGTTTGTATATGTACTATAAATACACATAATAAAACAAAATATAAATAGAACCCATAACACAAACAATTTATATAGCACATAAATAATAAAGTAGAAGGTTGACCCAAAGAATGGATATCGGGTTGAAAATTCCCTTTCCTCGGGTTTGTCTTACTTCCAACTTGTTTAATCTTCCTGTATTATGGTTAAAAAATGGTTATTAGTATTTTACATAAATATTTTCATGTTTATAAAATCTTAAATTATTATTTCAAAACATCATTTTAACCTTTAATTGTTAGTATTTTTCTCCTTGCATTGTTTTTTGGTGAGTTCTTAACCTGATTTCCATTATTGGTTCATGGTGGATGTTCTTATCGATTGGAAGTGAAATTCCAGAATTGGAATGGAAAGGTATTTACAAATTTCTAGTAACATAATTTATACAATTTATCATTTTTTTATTTAATATGAGGTCGATTCATAAGTTAAAACATTAATGATGTTCGTTTAGATCATTTTAGTGGTTCTTTGATAATAACAACCTCATTTTGTCTTATAAATTAGAACCATGGGTAAAAAAGAATTATAGAACCATGGGTGGGTCAAAAAAATATATTATAACCTGGTGCAACCATATAAATGGTTTCATGACCATACTTGAAAGAATTAATGGAAATTGAAATCACATTGTCCGCGATGTCGGTAATTCGACACATAACAGACAATGTTTTTATTCCTAAAATAAGTGGAAGAGGAGAAGAATAATGATGAGTAATTTTCCATAAACATGATCACAACCAGAATATACATTATTTATCGATATTTTATGCCACATGGGTAATTATATATGAATGAATAAGGAAGGAACTCAAAATAAAAGAATAAGTGAGAAATCTCTTACAAA
Source organism: Viscum album (assembly GCA_963277665.1). NCBI lineage: Eukaryota > Viridiplantae > Streptophyta > Magnoliopsida > Santalales > Viscaceae > Viscum > Viscum album. Next base: position 1,538,280,863 of record OY728161.1, on the reverse strand, counting down.
AATTCAGGAGCCCAATGACTATGCGACAGGGATTTAGAAAACATTAAGAAGAGAGGGGACAAGGGTAACCCATCCAGAAATGAATCATAATAAAAAATAGATCACGAATAAGAAGGTTATAAATACATGTTATAGAAACTTGAAATATATACCACATAAAAGATAACATGAATGGAAAAAGAAAGAAATTGAGGATTTTCTTACCATGTAGAGTAAACCTTAGAACCTGAAGTTTAGGACCATGGGGTCTTAAAGAAACCTTTTAAGGACTACTATGAAGTCAAGGAGGCTATATATTTATTGAGTGATAATTGGGAATGAATTCAATGAATGGTAGAGTTTCAAATTATTGGAAAAGTGATGGATTATTTTAATAATTTCCGAGGGACACCTCATGGGTGGTATTTGAAAACCCATGGGCTTTCCCCTGGTATTTGCCCATGGTATAAGCCACTTGGGACACCTCACATATTATTTAACTATACACAAGTCGACCAGATTTATGAAATCATTATTATATAATTAATGATGTCATTAACACAAAAGAAATAAAAATTGTATTTTTTACTATTCACCGAAAAATCAACTGTTTCAGAAAAATTTACAAAATTCACCCTAACCATTTATTGACAAGTAGATTTCAGAAATGAAGCCCATTTTTTTAAAATAATTTTCTAAATATTATTCCTTTATTTTTTAAATAAAGTATACATAATTCAAAAATTAACAATTCTAATTATGTAACTAATTCTATATCATCATGAAAAATTAACCAAGATATTATTATCTTAAATCCTTATAAAAATAAAATATAAATAAAATTAACTATTCACGAAAAAACAAGTTGGTTCTAATAAACTCAAAATAACATACTGAACACAATTGTAGATGAATTTTTTTTGAAATTCAAAACATATAAGTGGAAATATTATATTTTAAAGGCCAGTAAAAAATATATAATTAAAACAAAGTTCCAAGAATTTATATTTATTTTCCAAAAAACAAGGGGTGTTACATTTTTTTCTCATTCTTAGAATACTCGAACTTCAAAGATTCATAAAACTCCTTAACTATATTTGGGTAGTAAGATCCATTTTTTTTGCAATGCATTTGACCCAGTGTTGATCTTCTAGTGCCTTCAGCACTAGAGACTTTCTCGACAGCAGCCATTCAGAACTTAATTCCTTCTCAACCACGATTTACCTCTTTGAAAAATGTGTATTGATCATCTTTTCCACTACCCTTGTTCCAATACTAGACTTAGCTCGAGGTCTCTTAGGGTTCATCACATCTCTTTCATCATCAACTATCAGTCTCTTCAATCATCCCAGGTGATCTAAAGGGGTTCCATGGTTTCAGTTGAAGGTTAGCTTCTATGGTTAGGTAGAAAGTGGTTTGGGAGAGAATTTAAGTGGAATAAAATGTGGATTTGTCTTTACATTTATCAATAAGGGATCGAAAAACAAATCAATTAAAAGAAATATCTATTACTAAAAACATTTCATATTTTGGCATAAAAAAATCCTAGAAAAGTAGACTATCGGTAAGGTGCCAATAGTGAGGTCCCAACAATGAGGTCCCAATGGTGAGGTCCAACGTTGAGGTCCCACGGTGAGGTCCAACGGTGAGGTCTGATGGTGAGGTCCAATGGTGAGGTCTTAAGGGTGAGGTCCAGTGGTGAGGTCCCAACAGTGAGGTCCAACAGTGAGGTCTGACGGTGAGGTCCAATGGTGAGGTCTAACAGCGAGGTCCTACGGTGATATTTCTAATAGTGAGGTATGAACTTAATAGTTTATCATACCCAAATCCTTTTGATGTAATTTAACATCTTATAACTCAATGTCTTTGTGAATATATTATCCAATTGGTGTTCAGTGCCAATTACTTCAATAGTGACATCACCTCTTTGATAATGATCTCTAAAGAAGTGATGTCCCTAATCAATGTGTGTTTTCCTATCTTGAGATACTGAATTTGTAGAGATGTTAATGACACTTTTATTGTTACAGTTTATAGATACATGATTGGATTGAAATCCATAGTCTAGTAAAGTGTGTTTCATCCATAGAATTTGAGCATAACAACTACCAGTATCAATATATTCAGCTTCCGAAGAAGATAGTGCAACAAAATTCTATTTCATACAACACCATGATAATTGTGACCTTCCCAAATGGTGAAATTTTCTATAGGGTCTCTTTCTATCTAACTTGCAACCAACAAAGTCGGTATCCAAATAACATATTAAATCTAATGATTTTTCACTGGATTAAATATTCCTAAGTTTGTTGTATACTTGAGATATTTAAAAATCAATTTAATACCAGTTAAATGAGACTCTTTGGGATTTTCTGGAAAATGAGAACACATTCATACACTGAACATAATATCAGTTCTCCTAGTATTAAGATAGAGAATACTCCCAATCATACCTCTATAATTGGTTTGATCCACTGATTTACCAGTTTCATAAGAATCAATCATACAAGTGGTACTCATAGGTGTATCACTACATTTTTTACTATCCAAACCAAAATGTTCCAAAATATCATTAGAATTTTTACATTGATTTAAAATAATAGCATTTTTATTTTGAAAAAATTTGAAATATAAGGAAAATTTTAAGTCCCCCCATTAAACTAATTTCAAATTCATCTTGCATCATTTTTGATAGATTAGTACATAAATAATTTTTAGAGGATCCAAAAATAATGTCATCTACCTAAATCTATACTATTAAAACATAGTTGGAAATATTTTTAATAAAAAGAGTAGGATCAATTATTCCTTTAGTAAAACCTTTTTAAATAACAAAAGAACTAATTCTATCAAACCAAGCTCTTGGAGATTGTTTTAGACCTTATAGATCTATATAATGTTTAAAGACATGATTTGAAAAATGAGGATTTGTAATACTAGGGGTGGTTCAACAAATACATCCTCAACTATGTACCCATTTAAAAATTCACTTTTTACATCTATTTGATAATGTTTAAAATTCAGATGAGCTGCATAAGCAAGTAGTATCCTAAAGGATTCTAGTCTAGATATAGTTGCAAAGGTTTCCTCATATTCTATTCCTTCTTATTATGTGTATCCTTGTGCAACTAATCAACCTTGTTTCTAACTATATTACCAGATTCCTTATCTTTATTTCTAAACACCGATTTAGTGGCTATGGTCACGGTGTCTTTAGGGATTTCTAAAAACTTCCAAACTTTGTTTCTTTCAAAATGATTTAATTATTCTTGCATATCTATCACCCAAAATTTATTTTTTATTGCATTATTAATGTTTTTAGGTTCAAACAGTGAAAGAAAATATTCATGTTCAACCTGGTTTCTCAGAGAAGTTCTTGTTTGTGTTCCTCTATTTATATCACCAACTAAAACATTTAATGGATGATTCCTGACATGTATTATACCTCTTCAATGATTTGAAATAGACTCTTCATGTTTTTCTATAGGTTCATATTCACTATGCTCAGAATCTGGAAAGTTTCCATAACTAGTTATTTTCACTAGGGGGTCCCTGTCTTTATCATTAAGGTCTAGAATTGACATATCTTCCTCATGATGATCAACAAGGGTTTTGGGTTCATGAAGACAAGTCTCATCAAATTTGACATGAACTGATTCTTCCACACATTTTTTATCTTATTGAATACTATATAATCTTTAATAGAGATTGGGTAACCTATGAAAATTCCTCCATCACCCGTGCAAGAAATGTTTTCAAGATTATCCTTAGTGTTAAGAGTAAAGACTTTGCAACCAAAAACTATAAAGTAATTAACCTTAGGCTTCCTATTAGTCTATATCACATAAAGTATTTTCCAAAGAATAGGTCTAATTGAGACTCTATTGATGATATAACAAGCTGTATTAATAGATTCATCCGAAAAATAGATTAGTAAAATATACTCATTTTGCATTTTCCAATAAATCTCTTGATGTGTCTTGTTTCTTCATTCTACCACTCCATTTTGTTGAGGTGTTCTAGAAGAAGATAAATTATGATTAAATCCATTTTGATAGAAACAAGATTCAAATTTTAGATTTTCAAACTCACTACCATGATCACTTATCATGGTCTTAATTATATGTCCACTAATATTTTATACATACATAGAATATTTAATGAAGTAAAAATATGATTCACTTTTGTTAGCTAGAAATTATACCCATGTATATCTAGAAAAATCATTTAAAAGAACAAAATCATATTTCTTCCCATTTAAACTTGAAAATCTAGATGGTTCAAACACATCGATGTGAACCGACTCAAGAGATTGAGAAGTAGAAACATCTTTTTTTGGTTTGAAAGAAACATTGTGTTGTTTTACTTTTTGAGAAGGATTACAAAAATTATTAAGTAGGAATTTAAATTTAGGTAAGTCTCTAACAAAACCGTACCTAGTTAGTTTCCTAATTTAATTCACATTGCAGTGTCTGAATATTCTGTTCCATAACTAGAATTACTGATGAAATGATTTTAAAAAATAAACACTTTTCTTATCTAAAGAATTTTATTTGACTGCATATATATTTTCATTTCTAAGAGAAGGAAATATTAAATCATTTTTAGAATTAATAATATTGCATGCATCATTTTAAAATTAAACATTAAATCCATTATCACACAACTGAGAGATACTAAGTAGAGAGTATTATAACCCATTAACAATAAGTACTTTTTATAATAATATATATTAGGGTTACCAATTTGGTTGAAGCCGAAATTCTTTGCTTTGTCATTATCCTTGAATTTGAAATGTCCACCATCAACATTTATTAGACTCTTGAAGGATGAATATTCTTCTATCATATGTCTTGAACATCCATTGTCTATGTACCATAATGTTTTATAGGAGCTCTTTAAATAATTTTCCTGCAAAACTAATTATGTTTAGGGTAACATTGGAAACCAGATTTTCTTGAGTCCAGAGAGGTTACCAAGTAGTGCTTTGGCAACCCATACTTTCCTCACAAGTTTCCTATAATTAAATGATATGTAATGAGACCTGAACTCTTGGTAAGGTCTTTTATAGAATTGTTTTTCAAAAGATGGTCCAAAACTTGAACAAGCATTGAACTATCCAGATTTTCAGACAAATTTATTTCTAATAATCCTTCATTGTCCTGGTTGATATCTTAGACTATTTGTGTATTTTGGATCAATTTGTTTTTCCAAGAAACCGATTCATGTTATATCTACCTAAATTAAACTTCTCAATATCCCTTTTTAATATCAAATTTTATAATTTTTGTTTAATATTTTCTTTTAATAGTGGAGAGCATTTTTCTTTCTCAATATCCAAATCAGAACTATAATTAAAATTTAAATCATGTTCTCTTTTCAATAATTTATATTTATCCTTGAGTCCATTAAATGTATCCTCATGCATTCCACAATATTCAAATTTTTCATCCTTAGTCATATTCTCATCATTATTTGATTCACTTTCATTCCCAGAAGAATAAGCATTATGTTATGGAGTATTGGGTATTACCTCAGATGTTTCTATCTTGAAATAGAAGTTTTCATGTTTGTTATTTTTAATATCAAATGTGTCAGATCCACTGGAGTTATCTTCTAAAGCACTCTAAGTAGCATTCATAACCTTTTTATAGCCCTTTCCCTTGTCTTCATATTTTTTCGTAAATTTCAGACTGGGGAAATTAGCCTTCACATAGAATTTTCATTTTTACTCATAGCAGAATATCTCATTTGTGTTGTCATTCCCTTTTTTTTCCTTTTTCCACTGTCTTTACTGTCATACCTTCCATTATAGTTTTATTTTATAAAGAAAATTATCTTACAATATACCTTTTTTAATCTCATAGTAAGTTGAGCCATCACATCATCACTATCAAAGTCAGAGTCTTCAATTGTGGAAGTGTCTATAGGAGCTTGAACTTTTTCTTTATCTTTTCTCTTTGAGTTAGTAGTCTTGAATTCTATAGATTTATTTCTTCGTTATTCATCTACTTCATGATTTACTTCAACCTCTTCTTCAAACATCATACGTTTTCCAATTATTTCATTCACTGGTAGCTTGCCTATGTTACAGGATTCTATGATAGAAATAGATGTTCCTCTCCATCTGTTAAGTAGGCATCGAAGAAACCTCATAATCTGATCATTGATGTCCACTGGTCTCCTATGAAAAATCATGATATTTACTATTTCATTGAACCTAAGATATTGTACAGATATAATTTCATCATGATTAATTTTAAAAATATCATATTTAGTAGTATAACTATTTAATCTCCTTTCATTAACATTGGTTGTTCCCTCCTGAGAAACAACCAATGTATCCAAAATTTCATAAGCAGTTTTATAAGCAGATATTCTTTTGAATTCTTCATCACCTTGAGTATAGTACAATGCATTGATTTCTTTACAATTATTACTATATTTATCCTTATTCATCTCAGACCATGTGTGTCTAGCAGTAAGAGGATATACATGTTGTTCCTTATTTGTGTCCCAGATTTTAAGACCAATGCTCTCTAGAAACATTTTCATTTTTAATTTCAACCATGTGTAGTTATTACCATTAATGAAATGTTGGTTATTGGTAGCATCACCCTAAAATCTGTTATCCATTGTTAATTAAAATTTTAGCGATCTGAAAATTTAGATATCACCAAAATTTTATGATCATTAAGATAAAAATAAAATCCTAGTTAAAAATAATTTTAAAACGCGTACAACAGTTCATATGGCAGTAATAATAAAAACAAAAATATAAATCATCTGATAAAAATGTTGATTGGAGTGGAAACTAAAGTTTGGAGTGAATTGACTTCCTACTTAAAATTTTGTTTCAAAACATTACATTAAAGATCCCCCAATTTTGAAACATCAATGTCAAATAAGGTAGTTGAGATATAAATGTTTAGTTGGTCAAAAGGTTTATCAATGTGTGATTAGTCCTTAGTTGAATCAGTGTAAAAAACTTCATCAACTTTTGAAACATGTTTACTAAAATAAACAAATACACACACTAACCAGAACTAACTATCATAGTCAATGTAAATCATTTTCTATTTTTGAAATAAATAGAAATTGAAAATAGAAAAACAGATCATTAGAAAAACATAGAACACAAAAGAATTAAACGAGAGGTTCAGTCTCAAGACAATATTTAGTCCACTCTACTTGGAGATCACCTACCACCAAACAGTTTAAATAATTGATAATCTATATACACAACCTGTATTGGGCCATACAACAGTTTTCACAAACATTCCAGGGTTCACACCCTCTACCACAATTCTTCATGGATAAAACAAACAATACATATCACACACGGTCTCTTCCAAAGTTATATGTGGGAAACATGGTGTGTGTGATGTTTGATATGATTATTTTTAGTATCCTCTAGTTCAATCACCAGAGATAGTGTGTGTAAAAGACCAACACAAACCTCATAGAAATGTAAAAATAAAAAAAACACAATATGTAAAATATTATAATATTGAGTTTAGAAAGCTCTATGTTTTTTCATTTCAACTCATAACTCCTTGGAGTGAAGAAATTGTGGTTTGAGTCTTTCTATGGATGTTTTCCTCAAAACAGAGTGTTGCAAATCCAGGGTCTAACTTTCAAGAACTAAGTGTTTAGATTCATGAGTTGATAGAGAGTTGATTAAGCAAAGAAGGTAGATGTGAGTTTGTCCCAGATGATCTTCGTGATGCTCATGGATTCAAAATGTAGGTTTCTGATGGTTCTTCCTTGTTCTCCTTGATCTTTCAAGTTAGATATTTCTCATGCACTTATCTCTTTTTTTTCTCACCCACTTCTCACACACACGTTTCTATTCTTTTCTTATTCAGTATTCTCTTTTATATTTGAGGTACGACAATAAGAATAAGTAAACCACATGTAGTCCTCATTGTACCTCATACTATCTCTAGATACACTCTCTTGATATGTCTACAATCATCATTAATTAATGTCAGAAGCATTAAATTTACCAAATATGACCATTAGAATAATCTTAAAAAGGTGAAAAAGTAGGGAGTAGAATAATGAACATCGGTATACTAGTAGTGGTAGCTTCTTCAGAATTAGTCTTTAGCGATAGACTACATCTATAGCCTTCAATGGTAACCTTCAGTGGTAGCCCTATCAATGGTATCCTTCAATAGTAACCTTCTCAATGGTATCCTTTAGAGGTAACCTTTTAGTGCTGACCTTCATCAGTAACCATATATTGGTGACCTTCAATGGTGACTATTCTATCAGTGACCTTTCTATCGGTGACCTTTCTTACAGTGAACTTTCTATCGGTGACCTTTATATGGGAGACCTTTCTATCAGTGACCTTTCTATCGGTGACTTTTATATGGGTGACCATTCTATCAGGGACCTTTCTATAGATGACATTTCTTTTGGTGACCATTCTATCACTGACCTTTCAATCAGTGACCTTTCTATTGGTAACCTTTCAACGGTGACCATTCATACTTAGAGAAATTTTTCACTATAATAATTAACAAGAGAGAAGTGAGATTAAAAGTAAATAGTTAATACTTGATATAAACTAAGAATATTAATGAAAAACAATTATCATATAATAGAAACATGATTATCTGTTAGATGGAACAAGTTTTGGGATTATCAAAACATGTGAGTCTAATAGTATGATCCTCTATTCCCCGGGCATTTCCTTTTTCTGTACCACTATGACATGATCATCATTATTATTCATGATACTGGATGTGGTTCTGCTATTTTTTATGTCATACCATCTACTAAAATTGGATGACTTACTTATTCTACTTCCTCATTAATCAGGTTTATTTTTTCTTCTTAATTTTTTCTTACACCATTATGTTCTGCTCTGATCATGAGACTGTAGTCTTTTAATCATACCATCACAAACTATCACTCTTAGTCAGCATCCTATGTCATAAGAGAATGCTCACTTGAGACCATGTAAACAATTTCACTTACCAGGTGTCTATGAACTGATCCTGGGACAACATAGGTTATGTGAAGGAATGTCAATCTAACATTAAAATATTGTGGAGGTGTTCTTAATTGAGTCAATTTCAAGTACAGATGGTTAAAGATATACCTATAATTAAATTTTTACATTGAATATTGTGAGAATATATCTCTGTGTTCATAGATAATGTAAAGTTGTGTTGGAAGAGTTTCTAGAAAAAGATATTTTATATTCAATGTAGTAAATAACACATGGTCAAAAAGATAAATTTGTAAATTTTTTTTTGTTCTGTAAGTCTTCGAAATGGAAAATGAAATGTTCTTTTTAAGTAATATTTTGAAAAGGTGAGTAATTTTTATTATATTAAAAACATTGGGCAGCCATCAAATTATCCCATCCGAGCAACCATCCAACATAGATAGTTTCCAAGGTCAATGGCATAACAACTGGAGGCCGTAAGGAGGAGTAGAGAGCCAGTGTGGGTTAGCCTAGGAATGAAGAGTGTGGGAACACATGTTGTGTCTAAGGTTGTTGAGTCATGAATTTTACAAGTAAAAAAAGCAACGAAGGAACTAATGATGGTTTCTAAAACATACCAGTATATTTAAAGCTAGTGATCTTTAATGAACTGAGGTAAAAATATTTGTGAGACTATGATACATGCAAAATACTTTCTCAAGAAATTGATAATGTATAAGATATTTTTTGTGAGAATAAATAGATTATTATCTATATATTAAATTTGATGATGTGATTCTATTTTTATCATACAACAAAAATAACCATGATATATGTTTCACCGTAGTTCAAATTTAGCCAATCACAATAAGTTGTGAAGGCTGAAGATGTTCTTGCATGGAAAAAAAATATGTTGATTTTGTAAAAGGTATGAGTTTTAATGAGAAACTATTGTATAGCATGTTTTGAAAATTTTAATAGAATCTATATAAATTTTATAAATATAGGAGATGTGTTTTTCAGATTCATAAATGTAATGTATGGATGACCACATTTTTTAGAAATGATATATGCTGAGTGAATGGTCGATGTTGCCTATAAATACCCCTACTTTATCATTTGCAGTGAACTCAAATAGAGAGACAGAATACCTGTGGGAAAGGAATATAATTTTGAATAAGTTTTGGTTGTGTGGACTTGAATATGTAAAAGGATGATATGTATATTTTATAAAAGATTATAAGTAGTAAAACTATTATTTTTGGGTTTAGAACGATTCAATGAAGAGCCAATTAGAGAATAAATTGATATTTTTAGGTGATAACTCACACTTGAGGGATCCAGCATAGTGAACCTATCAAGAGGTGGTCACTACATTAAAATGTGAAGTTGATATTTTGAATGATTTTCTATCATGTTATTCTGGGGAAACATTTTTCTTGTATCTGTAGAGATTTATTTTTTAAATCCATGTCTCTATAATCATCTCAATGACAGAATGTCCTGGTCTCCCGCATTTAGGCTCAACCATTAAAGGATGATAGTGTCATGTGCCTTTATTTCTTTAAGTACTCAATTTGGTCTGAGAGACACAATACATGTTAATCACGATCTTGACCCGACATAGTGGTTCCATAAAAAGAAAATAATTATAAAAAGAAAAAGGATTATTGATTCAACCTATCCCCCTCTTAGTGATATATCCAAACCTGGGCACTATAAGTTATATTAGAACTAACCAGTTTTCCACTGAAAGAACCTACCACAATTGAATTTGATGATGGAAAATCTAAATTCGTTCAATAATAGATGATTTCTTATCATTGACGGAAATAATCGTCATGGATGGAAGAAGAGATTGTTCCTATGTCTTCTATTATAAGGCCAAGATTTTGATGATATTTTAGCAGGGGGTTTTACCCCACTAGAATAGATTCTTCCATGACATATAATAAGAAGAAAAATATGGATGTATTTTCAAAATACAGGATTATTTTATCATACTTGTTTGATAAAATGTACACTAAGGTTATGGGAATTTTTAATTCCAATGAAATATGGAATAAGCTTTAGAATATGTAAAAAGGGAATATGAAGATCGAAAATCCAAACTAAAATTCATTGGAGAAAAGTTTAATGATATGTGAATAGCTTATGATGGGACTATAAATGACTATCTTACTAGGGTAAATGAGTTAGTAAGTCATGTTAGGGGTTTGATTATACTTTGTATGATTCGACTATTTTCAAGAAGATGTTGAGGAATTCACTAAAAAAAATTGATCTCAAGATATTTTCACTTGATTAAATTAGGGATATATCTCTTGACGAATTTCATAACAATCATTAATTATGAGAAAATAAAATATCCTATTTTCAAAAAGAATACTGTCAAACCCAGTTTTATTATATTGGGTATTTTCATGTCCCACAATAGAGTACTACACCATGTATTCCATTTTACTCGTCTATAAAAGAAGGAACCCACCTCATATTATAGTAAGTGTTATTCGCCACTCTACATGGTATCAAAGGAAAATACCATTAATTTTTTCCTCCTATACCGACATACACCTGATTGTTTCTGGCTCCACCCTTCCCAGAAGATTCATATTGGTCTTCTGGCCCACCCATCCTGGCGTCCTTTGGCTCCCAGCTACCCTCATTCATCTCAGTGGAACCCTTCTTCCTCCTTCACTATGTAGCAAGGTAAATCCCATCCTACCATGCCTCTTTGCTTCACGACCAGACCTGCCTCCCTTAAGAGGACTCATTCGCTCCTCCTCCTGCCATCGTGTCCCATTGGCCCACCATCCCTCGTGGTTCCCATATCCCTTCTTGTTTCTACTCCCTCATGTTGGCCTCCCTCGCACAATAAACTTTCCTCTCAATGGCATCTCTTGATCCTAACAATACATCAATGACCTTCTGATACGATCTTCACGTGCCTCTCAAACATCCCTCTAGTGGCCTCCTAACACGACACCTAGATCCCACATCTATCATCACCCCCCAGGAAGACCCTTCTCTATACATCCTCATGTCCATCCCCTTCTCAATGCTTCCCCTCAAGGCTCTATGGATAGAATTTTCCCACGATCCAATGGGTCTTATGTCCCTGATAGATCTCTCCCTCGCATGGTGTTTCCTGCCTCCATGGTCCCTCCCATATTTTTTCCCTAACCCACCTCCACTACCTCTCCCAATTTCATGCTCGACCCCACCTCCACGGTCCTATCTGGCTTCAAAATTGGACCCCACCAACCAGTGGACCCTCCTGACTTTGTGATCAGCTCTTCCCTCCCATAGCCCTCTAGGTCCACCTCCTAGCGCTGGTCCTACTATCTTTGGAATTTCCTAGACCTTCCCATCCAATGGAAGATCATTTAGTGTCCCATTCAGTTCTACCTCCTCTGATCACCACCTCTTCCCGCATGTTTGATGAGTGTCTCGATGATAAAAATTTCATAGTATGGCAGATGATGGTGTTGATGTCACTTATATTCATGGAACTCGACTCTCACCTCGTGGATCCTCCACCCCAATCTTATAATCACAAATATTGTCCATGTAAACTTGTTAATATTAGGATTCGTTCCTTACCCGTCAATTCAAAGGACCAATCTGTCAAATATGTCACCTGAACTGCCAATATGGTTATGGAACTATTGGATTCCATAAACCTCATGTATTCTGAGACCAATAATTTAGCTCGATCTCTGATATTCTTCTGCACATATCCCTCATCTTCTAGTAGGACCATTGTTTTAATACATACCTCAAAGAATTGAATGATCTTTAGGATTAATTACCAAAGTTACGGCCTATTCCATGGACACCAGTGATAACCTTGGTCTAGAGGGACCAATTGTGATTCTTTAGAATTGTCCATGGTCTTACTCAACAGTATACGTCGATTGACACATAGATGCTCGCAAGCCCCTCTTCCCTATAGGTTCCTTAGTTATATCATTTCCTAGGAAAGGCTCAGTGGGAACAACCCCCATATCCTAAAAACATTGATCACACCTCTCCCTTGGGTCGTGGAATTGTATACTCCTTAGGCTCTCGTGGATGTGGCCATGGGGAGGGGTTTCATCATCCCCTCTACCAGCATTGTGGCAGAGATTCTCCACATGATTAATCGTTGTTGGGTTCTTCATGGACACCCATCCTAGCCACCTTGGAAAGGCCATATTACTGTCCATGATTCTTCACCATCCTCCATAGGTCTTCCATTATCTTTGGACCTCTCCATGGATGAGCTTCAGATGAATCATGATCATTATAACACCTCTCTTTAAGGTCCTTCGTCAGATTATCTTGAATGATTTGGTGTTCCACTGCCTATGTCGACCGTCAATCCCCTACATGGATGCTAGACTCAGGTGCAATAGACCATCTCACTAGATATGCATGTACATTATCCACCAAATTTCCATACGTTAATGCCTATACCATCACTGTCACTGATGGATCTGCTCTCCCCATTGCCGGTTTCAATGCATGCTACTTGAATTAATCTCTTCACCTACCCTCTATGGAACATGTCCATCATTTAACTTTTAACCTTCTATAAATCAATATGCTCACAATGTATTTAAACTACAGTTACGTATTTACATTGTCTACCATTGTGTTTCAGGATTTGATGATGAACCGAGAACTTGGTAGAGGCCAGCTTCTTGATGGGGTATACATGTTCAAGGGACCATCATTTGTCATCATCCCATTTGTCTCTGTGCATGATTTGGACATTTATTCTTTGTTGTGCCATCCACCCCTCCTCTATTAATTAACATTTTTTTGATTTTAGTCAGCATGTCTACTTTCCTTGCGACTCTTGTAAATTTGTGAAACATCATTTCACTTCATAAATTTCTCATGTAGATACACGAGATTCCAATCCCTTTATTTTTCTTCATTCATATGTATGGGTTCCTTGTGCTATCTTGAGTTAATTAGGGTACCAATATTATATATCCATTATGGATAATTTTTCACATATGATGTGGCTATACCAACTTCAAGATGTGTTTGAATTATTTTCTGCATTTTAAAATTTCTACCTTGAGTTTCATACCTGGTTTTCCATCTCAGATAAATGTCTCCACTCGGAAAACGGGTGAGAGTATCTATCCACTCCCTTTCATCAGCTTCTCTAGGTACATTGCATCATTCATCAAACATCTTGCCTTGATACACCCAAGATGACATCCTTACTGATACATACCTCATCAATCATCTTCCTTGTTTTATCCTTTAGGGGGGGCTCCTTTTTGGATTCTATTATCTTTTATCCCTCCTCACTCACATCCACTCCATTTGTTTGGATGTCTTTGTTATGCTTTTGATGCTCATCTCGACCTCTCTAAGCTCTCTCCCATATCCCTCTAAGTCATATTCTTCATCTATTCACACATATTGTGTGGATACTGATGCATCTTCTAGGACCTACGGTGGTATATCATATCTACTAACATCTTATTTGTTGATAGCTCCTCATTCTCACATCCCTCTCCCCATCTAAATTCTAACATTGATGGTTGTATTATTCTCATCATTCATCCTCCTCTAGTGTCTCCACCTACTGATCACCATTTTTGTATGGTTTACACCCATCTCCCTCTACATTTCTCTTTTTTTAGGCCGAGGACACCATCATCCAAGCTTCATTCGATGCTCCTACACTAGAAACATATGGATTTCTTATTGCACTCCAGAAAGGTACTAGTTCTTTCCAACATACTCCTCTCTATATATCTGCAGAAAGAGGGTTTTCACCTCTAATGACAATATATGTTCACAGAACAGTTGGCAATTCCAACTCTCACCCAGGGTGGCAACATGGGATGTGGGAATAACTATAGGCTCTGGATGACAACCATACATGGGACTTGGTCCCCCTTCCAGCAAGAAAATAGGTTGTAGACTATAAATGGATTTATAATTTCTTTCTCAATATTGATGGCACTATCCATTTACCGAAATCCCATCTTCGAGAAAATCAATTTTCTCATACATATAGCCTCGAATATTTTGATACATTCTCTCTACTTGCAAAGATGACCTTAGTCCACTTATCCCTCTCTTTGGCTGCTCATCATCACTAGACAATTCATCATCTAGATTTCAAGAATGCCTCAATCCATGTTTATTTTAAAGAAGAGGTCTATCAATAGAATCCTATTAGATTTCATGCATCCTGTGTGGACTCCAATGTCTTCCAAAATTTTGAATCTCTATATGGTCTCAAGCAGTCTCCTCGGGCTTGGTTTGGAAACTTTAGCACTTTTGTAACCACCTTTAGAATATCTCATAGTATGAAAGACTGCACCATCTTCTATCACGTGAAGTTCAATTTTGGTATCTTTCGAGTGGTCTAATTGTTGATATCATTATCACAGGAAGTGACCTTGCTGGAATCTCCCAACATAATGGGAATCTTCACAACCACATCCACAACAACGATCTTGGTTCTTTCACATACTTCCTTGGCATAGAGGTCTCCCATTCTATGGACACCATCTTTTAATGCCAAAGGAAATAGTTCGTGGATATCTTGATGTTTGTAGGGTTAATTCAAGAAACATCAATGGAAACTCTCTCTTTGATGACGTGGAACCCTATCCTCACTCAGAGAGTTATCATCATCTTGTTGGTAAACTCAATTACCACACCATGACACGACCCGACATTGTCAGTGATGTTGGAAAAGTGATCTCGTTCAGGGATCATCTAACCAAATCTCAAGGGGATGTTTTCCTTCACATTTCCCAATACATCAATAAAGACCCTTCTCAAGGAATTAAGTAATCCATTCAAGATCATGTCAATATTGAAGGCTTCTATGATGATGACTTTGTGGGTTTCCTTACTCCCCACAAGTCTACTTATGGGTATGCCATTTTCATGGAAGGTAACCCATCTCATGGCGTAGTAAGAAGAAGAATTTCATCTCCAGATCTATTACAAAAGTTCAATACAATTCCATGGCTATAATAACTAACGATATCCTCTATCTTTTTCATCTCCCTTAAGATCTTGGAATCCAACATTAGACCTCATCTCACATCTTGTGTGAAAATCTAGTGGCCATGAAGATTTCTTCGAATACTGTCTTCCATGAACGAATTGAGAATATTGAGACGGACTACCACACTCTTCGCCATTTTCTTGATCAGAACCATATCAGTATCAGCCACATTCTAATAGCGGATCAACTAGATGAAATCTTAATAGAAAGGCCTCTGAGATCTCATCTGGACTCTCTTAGTACCACTATATGTATCACCAGCATCAGCAACCCAGCTCGAGGTGGAGTGTGTATGGTCTTGTTTGCTGTAAAATTTTATTTGTCGGAGTCTAGATCCATGTTTGGAATTCCCATCATGAGGGGTATTTTTAAATTCAGTTTTATTATATTGGGTATTTCTGAGTCCCACAAACGGAATACTCCACCATGTATTCAATTTTACTCATCTATAAAATAATTCCCCCACCACACATTGAGGTAAGGGGAATTAAATACCCTAAAAATAAATATGATAAAATACTGTTCAAATCCCTGTGAAATCATATGCTCAAAGAAAGGTAGGATGAATTAGTTTTAGGTTTATAAAGTGATGAATAATGAGGTTACAATGGTAATATAATTGTGTCTTTTATTTCAAAAAATATCAAAATTAGAAGAGTAAGATACAGAGGTAAGATCCCTTTAAAATGATTTAATAATAGTGTAATTTGGCATTGTAAAATTTATTTATAATGGAATATAATTGATGAAACTGAGATTGACATTAACGAAGAAGACTCTAATAGAAGAAAATATAGAAAAAATAGAATTGTTGATATAAAAAATAAGAAGATATTTTCCAGAAAGTTTAGAAGAAATCTGATGACTATGGAAGAAGATAAAATTCGTCATTGGGGAATAAGTTTGAAGATAAAGGTACTAAAAAACAGAAGACCCTTATAGATTAGGAGGAGGGGCATGATGTCCCCAAAAGTAGTGATAGAGAAAAATAAGAAAGATAAAATTTATTTATGTTTATGACCAAACTAATATCATGTCTTAAGTAAAATAAAAATCTAAATAAAATAATAAAGATGCTTGAAAATAATAAAATTTAATTTACATGTGACAATAAATGGTTTTATCAAGAAGATCAAGTCTCTCAAGGTAATGGTTGTAGAAAAAGATAAGTGGTTGAATGATATTATAAAAATTTACTAGAAAATAAAAATAATTTAATGGGACATTTTCCTAGTATCTTTAACCCATAAATAACTTAATGATCAGGATATATAATTAGGATATATTTTTTGATGTTCAGGACTAGTAATCTAGAACTAATGTGAAGTATAGCCTAATGAAAAATGTACAAGTTGTTTCTAATTATTCCAGCGATAATAAATGTTTTTTTATCTAATGGTTGAGGTTATGAAACCGGAACTTGACTTATATGGGATGAATAAAATCATTAAAAAAATCTCCTATATCATAGAGATGTGGGGATGAGTTGAGAAGAAATTTTTCTTCAAGACAGATGTAAAATGTGGATCAAATAAGCCTATGTAGTAATGAATTTTTCACCAATAGAAAACTTTAAATAATAAACGATGAAAATGCATTGGTTATTTTTGGTGTTATAGAACATTTTTCCAAAAACCCTTCAAATAATAGTATAATATGTTAATACAATATAAATAGAATAAATCAAGGAGACATGACACTAGAAAAAAGATAAGTATATCTATGATAAAAAACAAACAATTTTAAGATGAATATGTTCATGGCTAAAAATTCAAAAAATCCACTCACTCAAAATATATTTGATTATTTTTGGATGAATCTATGTAATATTTTACTAGAACGGTCACCATTCTAATGATTTCGTGATTACACTCCTAGGAAAATCACTACAGATTACTTAAGTTTACATAGTCTAAAGAAGATAAAATGAATTTGACTGTTCTATAAAATTATTTCATGTCATAATGGAATGATTAATAAAGCACAATAAAGCTTTCTAGTAAAAGACATAAAATAATGTCAACATAAAGAAGCTAAAAATCATGTGAGGTTATCCAAAAATGATAACTAGAGTACTCATGATATTTTTTCAACAATGTGTAATCTCGCTAGACATAACTGTCTGAAAATTAAATATTTTATTTAAGAAAAGATAACTTCTATGTTTTGAGTGAGAAATGGAACATAAAACAACAATACATAGGGGTTAATATTTATTGGATGTTACCATATTATTCTAGAAACATTAAATGAAATCATTATTATGTGACTTATATAATCTCTAGTCAATGGGAAACCCTTTCCCATTTTGGTCTTCGTTAATAATATTCTAAAATTAGTGGTCTATTTTTATTGAGTACTAATTCACCCTTCTAATCAAATCTTAAATTTATTAAAGCTGTAAATAATAATTTAGTCTTGGGTATTGATCTATGACCTTTTTACATAATTGATGTCAACCTGATGATATCTTTAATACATTATGATGACATCCTCCATCAATCCATTTACTTCAACTACCTCTACCACTATCATTTCCTTATAGTGTACAAAAAGATAAAAATCAAATGTATTTAATATATCCTATTCCATTACATTAACACCTCCCTTCCCAAATTTGAGTTGGGTCTTACTAGTAGATGGGAAAATATCCCCTTGACTCAAAGTGGACAGGTATTTGGAATCCTCTATTTTAGGATTTTTCTGACTAGGACTACCTAGCCCCTATATGATTACTAAAACTCTCTCTACCCTTCCTATATCATATTTCACATATAGAAGACATTTTCATGATGGTTTTTTTAAATAGAATTTATTTTCATATTTTTTGCATACTAAAAACCAATGTTTTTTATCTCTAATATAGTGACCACTGGTTTGGGTAGGTTAGATTAGTCCTTCTCTGTCTTAATTTTCCTCCCTTTTGGATTAGACAAATGTCAAGATAAAATACCACCTTTTTCACATTCATCACATATGATAAGAAAAAATCATCAATCCTTAATTTTAAATCATAATTTGGATTAGCCATTGTGAGGTATGTTTCTCTTTATCATATTCAGAACCCCCACCATTTCATATCTCTTTTCTTCCATTTTCTTAATTCATACAAATAATATCTTTTATATTTAATTTATATTTTACTTGTTTCCTTCCATTAGAGTAATTATTTTTCATATCATCTTTACCAAGGACCTTAAAGACTTTATAATTAAAGACTATTGGAAAACACCCACCCATATCTTCACTCACAATTAAAGAATACCCCTACATTGAACTGAATTTAGTGTTTGTCTTCTCCACCACAACAACTTCACTGAGGCATGGATCTAGAACATTATTAATTCAAGAAGTTCCATTAGACATTCTTCACTATCCCTTAGACCACATGGTTCAATTTCATGCGACACCACAGCCACTTGTACCATCTGAACTATTGATGTCATCTCCAAGTCCAACAATGAATCCTTATGACTCTCACTTTTAGCTTGAGTATACATTTCTAAAGCTTTAAAGTCCCCCAATCCATTGTATTCCATAGCTAGGCTCACCAAATTTAATGTTTGATTCTGGATAACATCCCTAGGTTTTATTAGTGAAAATTCCTTCCATACATCATTTCCACCAATACCATCAACTAAAAAATGGTACATTATAGTTTGAAAATAAGTAGTTACACAAACTAACTAATTTGGGAAAGACTAGACTACACTAATAATCCCATTCCGAGTTAGATTACAATTGTCCTTACTACTACCTTTGAGTTTTTTAGGAGACTAATCCTTTGAAAATTGATAACATCATCTTCAATGGGTGAAAACACTCTTTCTTGAGGTGACCTAATTAGAATCATGGAGGGAAATAATTGAAAAAGGAATCATTCTCCACCCTTTTATTGTTGAGTCGATATGGTTTCCTTATGATTTTTATAAACCTTTATGTCTTTAAAATCACAAACACTTTAACTCAAGGAAAATTTCATTTCCCATAAGATTTATCTTATTAAGGAAAATTTTCATTCCCATGGAAATTTTCTATCAACCTTTTTTTCATTGTTCATGATTCAGTTTCACTAAATAAAACCCTTTTTTATTTCTATGTTTATAATATTGGTTCTTTTCTAAAACCCCAGAGTCATATAAATACATAGATATAATGTATTATATTTTCAGGTTTTGAATTTTGATTCTGAATTCTCTAAAATTCATAATCGAAGTTCTTCTGAATTCAGATTACGAATTCTTATGAATTCATATTTTTAATTCTTCCGAATTTAGATTCCTAATTCTTTTAAATTCCAATTCTGGATTCTCTGAAATTCATATTTCTAATTCTTCTGAATTCAGATTCCCAATCCTTTGAAATTCAAATTCTAAATTCTTCTAAATTCAAATTCTAAATTCTCTACAATTCAGGATTCAAACTCCACAGAATTTAGATTCTGAATTCCTCATAATTTAGATTATAAATTACATAGAATTTAGCTTCCAAATTCCTAATAATTCAGGATACAAATTTTTTAGAATTTGTGTTTGAATTTCTTAGAATTCAAGTTCTGAATTTCTCTTAATTCAGGTTCTAAATTCTTTAGAATTTAGCTTCTGAATTCCTCAGAATTGATGTTCCAAATTCCTTAGAATTCAGACTCAAAATTCTACCAGAATTAAGGTTCTGAATTCATTAGAATTTAGACTCTAAAGTATATAGAATTATGATTCCAAATTCCTCAGAATTCAGGTTCCGATTTCCATATAAATCAGACTCTAAAATCCCTCAGAATTTAGGTTCCTAATTCCTTATAATTCGGACTCCAAGGTCTATAGAATTTTGATTCCAAATTACTTGAAAAACAGAATTCGAATATTCATGTAACATAGACTATGAATGTTTTTCTCTTAGACTCCGAAATTTATTTTTTTGTTAGACTCCAAAAAATAGAAATGGTTGAGATACCATATTTTACTTACCATTTTTATAGTTATGAAATAGTGTTGTGCATTTTGTTTCTAACTAACCATTTTTTGACTATAACATTTATAGGTCCCTCTGATATTCAAGGAAAATTATGACTGCTGGAGGAGGGATTCGACTATTGAAAAAATGCCTATAAATAGGAACCCATTTTAAAGATCTCAAAAATGTTGATTAATCTAGAGATAACATGCTAATGATGAGATTTCTAGAGATAGAGACTCTCATTCTTTGTGCATACTGAACATATTGTTCAGATTGCTTCGTGCAACTCTGATTGTTTCTATGTACAATTAAGGGATTAAGGGGAATGGAAGTCATAAGTGTCTATTACCTTATTTTTATATGAATTAATTGATCAAGAAGACAAAGGTGAAGACTACCTTGTAGTTAGAGGAATTGTAGGGATAGCAAGATAGACTCTGGTATTCCAATCGAGTGATTATCCTGGTGTGGGTTAGAGAGACTTTCTGGAAGGTATAAATCAAGGGACCTTTTTCCAAGGTTGTTGGATACCCAACTATTTGGGTTCAAAGATTCTATTCTAGTTACTTGTACTGTTTCAAGTTTTTTTCCACTATATTTTGATTAATAATTAAATTATAACTATCATATACTTTCATGTACTTGTATACTCGGATTAGTAAGATTCAATATGATTTAAGGTAGAATCTATTTCCTTGTAAATGTTTCTTAATATTCATTTCTGGAACCATATATCCATAATCTAGCGAGTTTGTAGAACTAGGAGATCTTGTGAATTTACATTGTTAATCGTTGTTAAACATAGTTTTCCTCAAGGTTAAAAATGAATGTTTTATAACCACCATTAAAGGTTCCAATGGAATTTTTAAAGTATACAATTCACTCCCCCCCTTATGTATATTGATCATCGACATTAATTATTTAGATCCTACATTTATAACATCAAAATTATTCTCTAACTTCTATCCAAACTCTTTCAATTGGGTTGATAGATACATCAAACTGCACACATATTTGGGGAGCTATCGGGTGACATTGGGACCACGATATTTCATCAAAATTTATAAATCTTCCAACACGATTGCGAAGAAATTAATGAATTGTGTGATTTTGAAAAGTTAGGGGAAATCCCATAAAACTAACCCATATCTCCATGGAATCCAGTTAATGCATCTTGTATAAATTATTGTACTATCTAAATAATGAAAATTAAACTCATTCAGAATATATTTGTCCTTTAGGAAATGAATAATGATGATTTGTTGGTACAAAAAAGTGTATAATAAATTTCCTATGATCCAACAACCTGATCGTGGAATTCTCCTTCAATGCCTAAGTTCCATGGATGAAATTGTCCAAGACTTCTATCGAGAGTTGTTTCTAACCAATCGAGATGATAGATAGAGGCTGTAAGAACAGTGAAAAAGTTCCAGTGGAATGTTTCATTGGTGAAAGATTCACGAAAACATGACTTCTTCCAGTGGACAATACAGTTCAAAAATTGAACTGGAGACGATAATTTGTAAGTGAAGAGAAAAATCCTCAAATAATTTACAGAGTGTCCGAGGAAGTTTTGGGAACCGAAAATAAAGTGATCATACATTTGAGGAAAGGGGGAAAGGGAGCTCTATAATATATTAAGTGGTGGTAATTGGGTACAAGGCTGACTGGAGTTCTGATGAAGCAACTAAAAACACCGCCTCACCATTCTAAAAGGGGGATATCAGATGGTGTGACCATCATCTCCTACTACTGTTTTAGGGGATTGGTCAGTGCAACCATCTTTATCAAATTACATTAGCTGATTTTGGGAAACTAAAGAAGAATTGAACAGTTCAAGATACTTGTGCTTTTACATGTCATTCTAGAGAGATTTTTCCACAGTAGAAAATAGTTTAAATTTAAAAATATAAACATTTTCCAATGAATACAGATTATTATAAATTAAATAAATGACGTATAAAGGGTTCTCCCAAGACTGATTGCAGAATGAATAGAAAATTCAATAAACTCTCATTATTGATGATCTAATTTAGAATAAGTGATGTCCCTCCTTATTCTATTACCTTTTTTTTGTATTAATATATAGGGAATTAAATGGGATGAATTTAGGGGTAGATGTGTGAATTTTGTTGTTTGGATAGAAGATTATTCCTTCATGGAGAATATTACATCCCATTAATAAATTGATACTAAAGTAAATTCCTTAAGGAGTAATTTAGTTAAGATGATTCTATAATATATCTACTGAATTAAACATGAATTTATAGAAAAATTTTTTATGTGTGATGTTTCATTATAAGTTTTTTATTTTTTCGATTGTAACAAATACATTTATAAAAAGATGGGAAAATTTGTTGATTAAAAATTGACTTAAAAATATGTCTTTCACTTGAATGTTATTCATGTTTTTATTGATATGAATACAAGGGATAATTGAAATAAATGTTTTATTTACACATATCCTAAATAAATATTTTAGATTAGTATCACAAGCTGTATTGTTATGGATAACATTGATGTCAGAATTAATAAATCATGTTGTATACATTGAGTATGGATCGCATAGATGTAGATTTTCCAAATGTCACCTGATTACAAAGAATGGTGTGAATCTATGCCCGTATAAAGAAAATTAGGCAATAAGTTTCATTAAAAAATAAGGATGTATTATTTTAAATCATGAAAAAAGCATAATGATGAGTTGATAATACATTCAATTACTTGAATCTTTTCTTTTATTATCAATATGGGGGAGAAGAATATCAATGAATTTAGAATTGAAATAGGTATTGATAATAAATCCAATGGGGGACTGAAGATCCTGAGTAAGTTATTAGAGATTATTTTATATTTGCATTCAATATTCTAAGTGAAATAAATTAAATGTAATAGTTTATGATTGTTATGATAATATTAATTGAATCCACAATAATTTTTGAAGTTTGGGGATAGAATGGTTGATTTTTTTTCATTGAGTGTTATGAGAATCTATCCTTGTATACATATAGAATTTAAATTTATGTTGTAATATATTTCTTGAAAATCCAAAATACATGTTCAATGTATTAAACAACTCTTGGATAAAGGGAATAAATATAGAAAAGTACTTGGTATTAAAGTCTTTGAAATGAAAAATACATTTTACTTTTTGAATGAGATTTTAGAATTTGGAATAATGTTTAATAAATAAAAAATTGGCCATCCATAGAGATATCTCACAAAAGTATCCAACCATTATGTGGAATCTCTATGGAAGTCTAGCTAAATGTGTCTAAGAGGTGTTTATATCCAACACAAGTCAGTAGAGGCATGATGACTACAAGGTGGTGCAATATTGAATCCACCATGTGGGGTGGAATGGTGCCGTAGTGGTTTTGGATTCGAGTGACTCATAAGAATTAAAGTATCGGCATTGTAGAACATTGATTAATAAATGACTGGTTTCCCATGTTTATTTCAGACATAGTAAATTCCATTTCCATGTACTATTTTTGTTTTAAGTGGAATGTGGTTTATAAATAAGATGTTGTATCCTACAACAATTTTGGTTTTGAATACAGGGAGAAGCATGTGTTGTTTCATCATGATTCATGTTGTTCATGTAACACCTGTATTATCTACCATGATAGATCATGAGGAAATCATCCCATATCTACGGTTTTTTCTATATTTACTACAACAAGTAAAAAATCAATACATGATATAATAGTGGTGTTTGAAAGATACCAGTGGGTGTGATTCTAGAGATCTTTGATGAAAGGAAGTTGAGAAGTTCTAGGAGACTACAATACATGAAAAATTTATTCTCTAGAATGTGGGAATATAGAAGATATATTCTATGGGGATAATTAGAATATTATTCAGATATTAAATTTGATGACACATTGTTGTTCATATTATAAAAAATATATCATAACGATGGATGTTTCAATATCATTCAGGTAGTGTCTATCATATTTGAGTGGTGGAGGCTGAATATGTTCATTCAAGAAAATAAAATTATTATACAATAAAATGTATTACTTTTTATGAAAAATAGAAGCACAATGTATTTTAATAAATTTAGCATAATTTGGATAATTTTTTGAAATGAAATTAATGAATTTTTTAGTGTCACATAGAAAATCAACAGATCATCATTAAATTCAAACTATTTTTTTGAAATTTATACATAATATGATTTTCATGAAATATATGAAGTATATTCCACTTTTATGAAGAATGTTACATGACCAATAGATTTCACAAAGCAACATTAAGAAGTAGCACAGTGATGCTACAAATAAAAAGTGTGTAACTGTTGTGGGAAGTAATTTATGGAACAGATTATGTGCTATGAAGAGTTAATCCAATACAATAAACTATAAGTGGAGTGAAGTACATGCTATGAGTTATGTTAGCTTGAAGACTGTTCAATGAACTAGTGTTATCCTAATGATTTATTGAGGTGATAATGATAATATTGTGATAATAATTTTGATAGACATTAATGGTGAGCAAGGAAAAAATTTTTGAAGAAGATTTGGTTTTTTGGACCTGAATAATGATAAGGCCAACATGAAAATTGTATAAAAGAGTAGGAGTAGTTAGAGATCTGTTTATGAGTTTATAAGTATTCATTCAAGAATCCATCAACGGATGATCAATCTTTTCAGGAGATAGCTCACACTAGAAGAATCCAATATAAAGAACCCTTCAGGGTTAGTAACTAATAGATTTTTCATGATACCTTTGAATGTTTATTCTTGGATGGTTCCACCCCATTCACTTATTTTAGGGGGAATGGCTGGTGGGGTCACTATTAGAAAAGAATTATATATCAACGGTTGGGAACTACTGGTATAGGTCCAAAAACCATTGGTATAGGTTATAACAATTGTTTTAGTGGTTGTTGGATTGTCTAGAATCAGTATAAATCTATTGCAATGGTTTTGGGAGACTTTGGGTAAAGGTAAAATGAAATACGAATACCAACTTTTTTGAAAACCATTGGTATAGATAATTCAAAAAAAACCATGGCAGGTTTTGATACTCGAAACTCAGATTTATATCTCAATGACCTAACCACTGAGCTAAAAGGTTTTTTTGAAACATAATATAATAAAAAAATTTATTAATATTTATATTTCAATTAATTTTTTTTATTTAATTTTATTTGATAATATAATTTCATAAAAATAAAAATCTATGTACCAAAGGTTTGGAAAACCATTGGTATAAAAATTTTAAATTTTTGGACCTATACAAACGATTTAAAAAAAATGTTGGTATATGGTAATTAAGTAGAGGTTGTAAAAATTGTTTTAGCTAAACCATTGGTATAACAATAAAATATACCAATATTTTTGTAAAAACCATTTTCATTGGGTCATTTTATTGAAGTTATACCAATAGTGTTTCATTTTATGGTAACTTTACCAATGGTTTAGCCAAAACCATTGGTATAGGTCCAGTTTCTAGAAGTGATTTTGTGTCTATATCCCACCATACCCGCTATTGTATGGTAGGAGTAAGAGGGGGTGAAGAGTACTATAAATGGTAGACCACCCTAGAAGATGTCATTATATGCTTCTCAAGTAGCACATAATCCCTCAATTTTATTATCAAGTGTGGTATTTTCTGATGTGGCTTCCCAATTATTAAAGATAAAATATTATGATATATTTTTCATTTAAATAATTAGTGGGAGTGTACACCCATATTTTCAAAGAGTTCTTTATATTTTCCCTTTTTTTACCTCTTATCATTTTAATATGTTTTCCATGTCAATTTTCTGTCATCTAAATTCTATATCTCTCACATTATTTTTATTTCAATATTATTGCCTCACAAGTGGTACAATTTAATTCTAAACCTAATAAGTGGTATTACATTATGGTTTTTTCATTAAGTTTCTCACATATTTTGGGTTCTAACAATTCCCATAAATTTGAGCATTCACTCTGATTGTGATTTTTTTTATCTTTCGCATCAAATTTTTTTTTAAGATTATTAAAAAAAATATTTTGAAATAGTGGAGGTTTTGGGCTTACAATATATCCAATTTGGTACAAAATTCATGATTGAAACAT
The DNA here is from genome assembly GCA_963277665.1 of Viscum album. NCBI lineage: Eukaryota > Viridiplantae > Streptophyta > Magnoliopsida > Santalales > Viscaceae > Viscum > Viscum album. The sequence continues at coordinate 1,538,253,874 of OY728161.1, read as the reverse complement.
TTAATGGGAATAATTTTCTATTACAGATGATAAATATACAAGAAATACTATTGAAAGATAAATAGCCACCAAAAATTTGTGATATATTATAAGGTTTGAAGGATGAGAAATGGAACAATGTGGATGGGAATATTATTGGTAACATATAATTTTATTTAATAAAAGGGGAACTATTAAGAATTTTGGTGTAAAAGTACAATGATAGAAATTTTCGATACTCTAACAGAGTTGTGTGAGGCTATGTTAGTAGAAAATAATATGTTTTAAAAGAGAAAATTATATACTCATTTAAGTGTGGATCCATCATCAGTGGATGACCACATCAACACCTTTAATACCTTATTATTTTATCTCAAAGCATTGGGATGAAAAATAAAGGTTATTGAACATGTCAAGATTCGTCCTCACTGTTTTCTAGATTGATATGATTATCTTATCTTCAAACTAAAAATAATATCATGAAATATATATTGGTATTTCATGATGTTTCTTTTGCACTTGTTAAAATGGAAAATATGTGGAAGAAAAATGAGGATTAACAAAAAAACTTCATACCATAGAAATTATTTAACAATGGATATAGAAGGATGAAAGATCATAGTTCTTATGGGATCTAAAGTCATGGTAGTTTTAAATAACAGAATAATAAAAGGATGTAACATGTTTCAATTGTCTAAAGAAGGGGAATCTAAAGAACTGTTGGAATAAGAACATTATTTTAAATACCTCTCAACGAAATTTGGTTAGAACTTATGATAATTAAGATATTCTAGTTAGTAAATTAGTGACAGTTATTGGAGGTCGACACCATCATAATGATGTATAGATAATAAAATGTGGAGAAAAGTGGCACATGTCATCTTTATGGGAATTATTTTTTCAGTATGGAACTATCTTGGATGGACTTTCCTACAAGGGGATATATCCTACCTTCAAGATAATTCAAATCATTTACATCAAATTGAAGATTCATGAGTATATAGTATGAACCATTCTTGGATTATGCCATGTGATGGTCCTATAAAACATATTTCCTATAAGATAATTTTATGACATTGGGTGCAAGACCCACACAAAAAATTTTATAATCTACATGATACTCATTAGGATCTTCCGTATAAATGTGGAAGAAGAATATAAATACCATATTTAATATAAAAAAAACCAATATGAACATATCTCAAATCAACTAACACCCAATCCCACTAAATAATTCTCACATCATCCAAGTATAATTAATGAATATCAATGAATATAGAGAAGAGTGTATCCAAAACAACTTCACTATTGGTATGTCATCTTTACACCCTAGTGAAAAATATCTTGGAGCTTCCATCCCTTACATATCATTATAATTGTTTCCAAACAACCTTATATCACTTTTCATCTCATAGTCACCAACCCATACTTCCATTTCACATATGGGTAGTGTAAGCATGAAGGACATCAAAATCATTCCCCCTACCATGAAAGACATATAAAACATATATACAACACCACCATCCAAACGTTATCAAATAAATCAAAGCTTTTTTACTCTTGGTCATCGCATCACATGTATATGAACATCACATCTTCATAGTTTTTCCATGTTCGAAAGATTAAATTATAAAGAGGGATTAGTAAGCTATGTAATTCTTTATCCAACTTTGATATTTAGGGAAGATTAATAGAACCCTAAACATATGGTAGTCGGTAAGGTTATCTGGCTAGGGTTGGGTTAATATGAAATCATAAAGATTATATAATAAAATGTTATTTACTATAGCCACATGTGATACAAACATAATGTGTTCATACCATCTTGCCCTATAATATCCCATAATCACTACCTCATCTCCAAATACATCCTCCCATAATTACTTATAACTATACAACATCAACAAATATCATTCTTCCATATAAAAAATCGGAATAGAAAATGTGGATGTAAAACCCTATGTTTTTATGAGTTTTGAAATGAGAAGAAATTTGATTTTTTGGATTTGGATACTCATGATGGGTAAAATTATCATTTTTTACTTCTCTATTTTCTTAAATGATTTTTCTGACCACAATGTTGTCCCTAGAATAGGATGTTTACCACATGATAGAAGTTTGGTGGAATTCTAAACCATTAATATTTCTGATAAAATATATAAAATTTAATTAATTAAATATTAATTTATTCACACAGGTTCGTAGGATGATACCATTTTAATGGAGTTTCATGTAAATATTACTATTCTAATATTAATTCTGCAATGAGTGGATTTTAATAGGTAACCCGTAAACCTACTTTGTATTTTGGGACTATAGACTAGAATTTTAAATGGGAATTAAATTTAATTTTTCTAATAAAATAAATAAATTTTATTATTTATACTCTCCCCTTTCCTTCCTGCACATGAAAGAAGGGTAAGGGTTCTCCCTTGAGTGCGATGATAGAACCAATAGGGAAGGGGTAATGGAATCATATAACACTTTCTACAATGGTGATCGAAACGTGATTGGGGTGCAACAACTTTTAGAAACAGATTTAGTACCAAATCGTTAGAATTTTCACCATGAGGTATGCCATAATTTCATTTTTAGCCACAATTCATCAATACTAATTGTTTTATAGATTTAAATCCATGTTATGATTTTTGGGGACCCCATGGAGGTCAATTTATTGATGTTTGTTTTTGGAAAACTAGGGTTTTTGGAAGATCAATTTTTTTTTATATTTCAAAAACCAAATCCCAGAACAAGCAGTTTTAAGAAAAAATGCAATGTGTTATTTTAGTTTTGGGAATAAGGGATTTTAGGAACTACACAATGGGTTCTCTAAGTACATTCCTTGTTGTTGGATATGTCCATGTGACTGATTAATTGGGATGTAACACCATGTCAGGGGGACATGGTCATGTATAAGTAGATGACCAGACCCCAAGTGTGCCTTGGACGAGTATTAGAAAACGGAAAATTCCCATGTGTGCCTTAATTGTGTGGTAGATCATACCTAGACCCCTACTATACATATTCTATGATCAATAACATGGCTAGGGATGTTATTTTAGAGTATATTATGTCTAAATGGGATACATGTTATATACTAAACCATTGTTACCCATTTGATGGTTTTGGGTGATTTTTCATCCTAGACCTAGAACTGGATAAAAAATTTATTTTTATTGGAATGTGTCCATATAGAACATTATGGATGAACCTTTGAGGTGTTTTTAGTATTTCTAAGAGGTTATTCAACATGATAATGTTATGGAGGATAGGTTATACCTGTAATAAATGGATTCAATGGTCTTTTGAGAGAGATATGAGATGGGACCCTGATGATGTTCTTGAGAGTGGTTGGTGCACATGGACTGGGATCTCTAAAGACCTTATTTAGTATTTTCCTAAAACTATCTATGGTTATGAGACTTGGTTGTGACATAGGAAAGATAGGTTGGGTGTTTTGAAAAAAAAAGTGTGGGACCTTAGAGTAGTGATGGGCCATGATCCATATCCCTAGACCGATGTTTAAGTGGTTCACACCTTATGGACAAGAGGTTGTTTTATGGGTTTGAAACTATAGGGCAGTGTGTTTTAACTTATAGATGAGCATTTCCCTAAGAGACTGGTTGTGAATGAGGATTCCAAAAGGAATTCCTTCATTAATGTTATTACCATAGTGATCTGAAGAGGGATGACTCCACCAGGATACTAACCTTAGGGATCCTCAGTGGGATGCCTCCATTACTGTGATGTCCTAAGGAATCAAGTTGGTGATTATTGATATATTTTCCTTTAGTTGATGCATATGTTGGGTAGTGATGGTTGTGGGTGTAACCCTCAAACTGAAACCAACATGTAAGCATGATGGGGCGGAGGTGATAATGATGGGCGTGGGTGATCTTCCGACCCTTGCAGTATATTTAGTTTGGTTTTTGTTTATATTTGAAGAATATTTATATCCCTGGGAACATTAGAACTGACCATGAGGCTGGTAACAAATGTTTTTACCCAATATGTTTGAGAATCACTATATGATATGGATAAGACCCTAGGAATCTTGGTATGTTTTGGATCCCATCTCATGGTATATTTGGTGAAAATTATGATCACGAATAGTATTCAGTGATATAGTTGATACTTGAGTAGATGCCTAAAGGTGGTAGTTGGGACCCAAAATCATAGAGAATGTGAATACATGTGTATAGGAATGCTCAGGATGGGTGGTATTACTCTAATATTATGATACCATTGTGGATTCTCACATGACGAGATTTGAATATAGATACTAGTAGACTATTCTAAATTCCTGTAATGCACGAGATTAAAATGGAGTTATGAGATGTTGGATAGGAATAAATCCCCAAGGATGGATGTTGGAAATCCTAAGGGTGATTATTGTATCCCCTCAATTAATTCCTAGGATACCCCCTAGTATTGGGTTGACACACCCCTAGTGGTTTGACTAGAATCTATGAAATATTCGATGCCCATAAGATTAATTGTAGGATCTAAGGATGGTATGATGATACTGGGGAATGAAGTGGAAGCCGGTGGGCTTTATATTTTAAAATTTTCATCACCTAAGTGACATTACATTATCATCTCAGTTTATCTAATCCTCGTTAGAGGTCTCAGGATCTCATGTTTATATTAAAAGTATAAAAAAGCAAAATAAACATGTATATTTTTTGATTCGATGGAGGATTAAACTGAAGCTCATAACCAATGATCATTTCTTGAGGTGTACAAATCTGAACCCCAATAGATCATCCACAAACGCTTCTATAATCTTCTCCAATTAAAACCATCAAATTATATATTCTATCCCAGAGTTACTACGATTCCTTCAAGGTTGTAATGATCACCTAAACTTTATTCTAATGATCAGTGAATACGTGTTTCTTGAATAACATAGGTCTACATAAATGAAGTAGGTGGAGGAGAGAGGATATATCAATCCTTTGTAATATTTACACCCTTTATCATAAGAAATGAGATCCACGTTTACTAAAATAGCAGATGCGTAAAATACCCGGTTAGGGTTCCCGACCCCCATATATTCGACTTCCACTAAAAATTTAATAAATAAATAATCATGATGACCTAACAATATCATTAATATTATTTATATTTTATCACATATGTGTAATATATATTAAATATATTATGAGATAATATCATTTCATTAAATTGAATATAAATTCATACTAATATTAATCAAACCTTGAATGTTAAAATAATATTTGTTCATATAATATAATTCCATGTATATACTTCACCACTCATCAGTAATTTTAATAAATAGATTCATATCAATTATTCTTTAATTTATTAATAATTTATTTATTTATTTATTTTTTATCGTTAAATCTTGGACAACTCTAGGACCCGATGGCGGTGCCCATAATGTCTTATAAACCTACTCATCAGAATAGGGCATAATCTTGAATGTGATATTATGTGTGATTCTCTAGTACCTTCTATAAATACTAATGAATAATATTTATAGACCGAGAGGGAAATATAACAACCCATCAAGACCCCTAAAGAGATAAGGAGTAGTCATAACAATGACAATCAGCCTACGTATATGCATTTATAATAATATCCCTTTCTCTTACAACATCTCCTAAAGATGAATGAACAATTTTGTTATTATCCTTTCATTGATTTATTATTTTTTGATCAAACTCAACATGCTTATCTTCAACTACCATGACTATGGATTTAATTATGGTACTACCATACTAATCAACTAGGCAAGATATATCACTTCAATAACTCAAAAGATGAAAATTATTTCTTGATCATTCAACTAGTGCCATCCCACCAATAACTCACCCAATGCAAACTATGTTGCCAAAAATTCATTGTCATGGTCTTTTCCTTGTATAAAAGTATGTGATCAAATAAAAAAATTGATAATGACCCCAATTTAAGAGACCAACAAACTTTTCTATAGATAGTAACAATCAATGACACTCGAAACATGTGGTGTTTCTGTTAGTTGGTCTATCCTCATGTTATCATCTACCTCATATCACTAAGTATGAACTTAATGAGAAGAATATCAATTATTACGAGCCATCAACACCTAATAGTCATACATCTAGTGTTTCCAGTTAGTATGATGTATCTATACCATATGACATATATTTATGATTAAGGTCCTCGTATGTGGATTATCTCATTAAAGCTTGAGACCTCCTATATTGTTTTGATAGGAAAACCATTATATAGACATTACCATTAATAAAGTAGATGAAAAAATTTCTACACTATAATGGTTAGTAAACATCATGTATATCTCACTATATGGATGAAATGGTAATTAAAAATTATTATTTGGTTGGGTCAAGGGAACCCACTTTTACAACACTCTCATTTCCAATAGATCAAACTTGCTAAAAAAATTATTAGATCTTACAAGATTAGATCATGTTCTTATTAAGTCAGCAATACAGTTGTTGGGTCTACCACATCTCTATTTTATGTTAATTCTGTTATGTGTGACCTTATCTCCTTGAGTAGTACTTATCAATAGATTATATCCTTGAGTATTTCTCTTTTTCCCACATTCAAAACTAGATATATTAGAATGTTATAGTAGTTGAATACATTAATTATAATGAAAATTTCCAAGATATTGAAAAAATAATTACATATTATATACTACCTTTTTAGATTCCACTAATGTCACAACACACTAGGTATTTGTAGATGTTGATACCACTAGATTCTATGAGATTATCTCACTCATCAACATAGCCTTATAGTGATATTTGGTCTTGTTGATCCAAGAGAGACTAGTTTTCCCCCCTTAAAACTAGTATCCCATTATCTCAAAATTCCAAGTACATACCTTTATACTTTTTCAAGTACAATTTGATAGTTCTATCTGATTCTTTTACAGTTCTCTTAGTTACAACTGATATTTTCCTACCATAATGTAAATGCAGGAAATATCATTTCTTGTAAATATCATGAAACATGCGATTGATCCAAAAAAAGTGTATGGAATTGAACATACCACATTAATCTCTTCCAATGATCCACACATGTATTTTGGGAGAGATTTATGCCATATGACAATATTAATAATTTTCTCTTTTATTTTTTTATCTTTTATTTTTAGTACTATCATGGTATATGTACAATTGAATAGGTCCAACCAAATATTGGATCCAACTCAGTAGATATCATTCCCTAGAACATAAGTTTCTTCCCTAAGTCAATCTCTAAATAGATAGTTTAATCCTAGACCTAACTAATTGTAAGACCAATAGTTGTTTTCTATATGTAAATAAACATATTTTACTTGGAAAATAGTGAAACTCTCACTTAACACTAATGAACACATTGAAATGGTTCATTCCAAATAAATATTCAACAATCATACTTCTTGCTTTAATCCCAAACTAGATTTGCATAATTTACACTACTTATTAGAATTAATTGATGTCACTATACCTTAATGGTTTCATCATATATATACCATCCTTGGTTGGTGGTGTTTTCGTAAAATTCTCAGTAAAAAGATCATAGAAATAAGTTATGATAAGGAAATTTCTAGTAGATTTAGGCATAATGACAAAGTGTTTCCAATCAAGCCTTATTTTTACCTAGAATATACCATCCATGTATAGTTTCAATTGAATTTCAACCATAACATTCAAAATAATAGGTCCCATGTACTTCGATATAGTGAATCTATTATTAAATTTAAATTGATCTTATCAATTTCAGCTAATTTCCATATACAACATACATGTATGATTTATTATTCTCATTGAATAATGTGTAACTATATATATATAATATAAAACTCTTTACCATGGTTTCATAAATACTAGGTATTATGTGTCTCTGTAGCATTTCTTTTCAACATTCACTTATGGAACCTATTCCAATGTCAACTATTCATGTATCTATAACATCAACTAAATCCATGTCGATCTCTCTCCCACTATCTGAAATGGATATTTGAACCCTTTTATATAAATTTATTCGAACACATGAATATAATTATTCTATGATAGGGATTTAAATAATATATAATTTTTATTTTAGAATATTAACTGAGATACTCATTGTGTTTTTCTTGATACAAGTTCATTTATATTCATAATGAACTCTTAACATTCAAACACAATGTTCTAATGACATAATGAATTTATATCATACTATATCTCATATTATATCTTGTTTTGATTATACTTGGCATGTTTTTATGAGATAATGCCATAATTTGTGATGTGTATATTGAAAAATATTGGATGTCTCTATAATTGATATATGTTACAACATTAATACTATTTTTACTAACATCATACCTTTGTTGCATATAAGAAAATATGTGTTTAGCAATTACTGGATGCAGAAATTATATTAATTGATGTTATCATGTAAGACTAATCACCGAACCTCCTTATTAGTATTATAGTTTTGATGTGGATTAGGTAATGTTCTATTAGAAATTACTCAATTCTATACTATGATTATCAGAGAAGGTTTGGTTAAGATATTCATTGACACACCAGCCAAAATGAACTTATAACTATTGACCATATATATACCGCTCTTCATTTTTTTATTCCATAAGAAACTTAAAGGAGTATAATGAAGTATATTTACCACTAGCTTACACTCCTCCTCCACTAGCTTACACTTAAAATAGTTCATTCACTCTATTTGAACTAATTCATAAAGCTTTATTTCTTACCTTTATTTCTAAAGTTTTCTTTGTCCAAAACTAAGTATAAAAGTTTGTCAATATTACATAAGGTCTTTATAAAAAAACAATTTATTATACATTAATACATGAATTATTACATAAAATTACACTTAATACAACCCAAAAGATATATACTTCTACTATCATTGGGAATTAGGTACACAACAAAATATCTCGAACATGGGATACAAAAACATTATTAAAAATTCCCTTCACATGATTTATTGAAAACTTCTTTAACATGTACAAAATACTCATTCGAACATAAAAATGTAAGGAATTACCTTGGAAAATACATATGAAAGGGATGTGATATAATGAAAATTATTTGAATAAACATGGAATAATTGATACATGTTAGAAAATATCAATATCAATCAGGAACAGAATAAACATGAGTAATAATACATTATATAACACGACAATCATAACATGGGAAATGTGGGAAAAACATAAAACACTGAATCATGAACATATTTCAAGGATAAACCACTAAGACTTCATGGTTGAAAATTCCCCATAAATGGATCAGGCAGACCCATGTTCAAACATGATGTATCTTGATACTAAACATTACCCAATGCATTGAAGTGCTATCAAGGCATAACCATCATAATCATTTCATTTTCATTATTATGTGTGCCACATAGATCGTACGACTTGTATTCAATCATAGTCATAATTTATTCCACAGTTAAGGAATGTGGAATACATATATGTTTTTCCCCAATAAATTAGTATTTTTTCATAAAGGTTAATACCCTTGAAAAAATAATGAGTATGGTAATCATTACACTATAGTTTTGGCATCGAAAATAGGAGTGAAATTTTTATAGCATAATAACTTTATTTAAAAACACATAAATATGTTTTATGAAAAATAAAGTTGTATATAATTATTTTTAATAAAATATAAAACATTAGGGACATATAAAATCATATCCTAACTATATAAATTTTGAAATGAAAGGCATAAGAAAATTAAGAAACATTAATATGGAAAATAATCTTTATGAAATTTTGGCATGGAAATGGGTTCACATAAAGGATCATGGGAGGTGTCATATGTAAGAACCCGATTCTTATTTTGAGGTACATGCTTCTTCTTTTCTCTTTTCCATAACTGTTTTTGAGAAAATATGGAAAATGGGGGAAGATCCTGAATTTTGGAGAGTACACACCGTGTACTTTGTCAACAAGACGTGTACTTTTGGTCGTGTGGTATGGGTACACGGGGCGTGTGGCCATGCCAAGGATGAAGGGTGTAGGAACAGACTACACGCCGTGTAGTGGCCCTTTACACACAGTGTAGTCAGTCGGCATGCCAAAACAGTAAGGTGGTGGAGTATCCGCCAGCTGGAATACAGTACACGCCGTGTAGTTGGGAGTACATGTCGTGTATTCATGTCGATGGATGAACAGTGTGGTGGTGCCTCCAAAAGAACAGTTAAATGAATAATGTACATGCCGTGTACTTGGATGTACATGCCGTGTACTTTTTTCTTTCTCAAAATGGCCAGTAGCCTCCCCTGTTCATAGGGAAGGTTTAGAACAGGAAGAGAGCTTGGGATAGGATGGCTGAACCTTCGAAGATCTGCCAGGCGCACGTCTGCAATCCGATTCTGCTTCAGATGATCTAGTTGGAACCACACGGGTAATCCCTCTCTTCACTTGGTGTGGTTCATACCAATTCTTTCCCTAACAGAAGTTATTTATATTTGAGCGGGTTTTATTCTTTGTTGGATCTACACCATTCTTAGGTGTTTCTGGAATCGACGTTCATATATAGCGCTCGTTGGCGTTAAAGTTAGGTGGCTTGGTGTTAATTTTTCCAATTGTCGTGAGTTTTTTACATTTTTTTTTCCACGAACCCATGTTGGGGTGTCGTGTGGATGAGGCCATTGCTATATTAAGCACATAGAATTGAATAAGTCATTAATTATGATAATAAAATGTTGGTAGGGATCATTTCATGGATCCAGGACCAACCCGAGGGGTGCGTTCCTCTGTTTAGCCATTTGGCCAGGATACCCGAGGGTATGCCTTGTTCAAATTATGCATTACTTTTGCATTGAGTGGAATTGTATTCAAATTTCATTTTTATATGTTGGGAATGGCCCGGTTACTTATGCCTAAGGGCGGTGTTTTTCTCTAGCCTGAGGGCGTGACTGTATTAGCCTGAGGGAAACATTCTATTTTGCCTGAGGGAAACCTTTGGTGCCTGAGGGCGACACTTCGTATTCCTGAGGGCGAGATTCTGTTATGCCTGAGGGTGAGATTCAGATTACCTGAGGGTGATATTTTACTTGTCTGAGGACACTAACTGATTATTTAGGAATTCACTATGGTGGTTTCTAAATATTAAGTGGATTAAATGAATAGTAAAATGGAAATATAACTGGTAAGTCAGTTACTTTTTAGTACTGCTTAGTATATTTAATTTTTACTACTTCACAATTGTTGCATGTTTTACACACAGTTGAGCACGGGCCTTTGGTGGGTGCCCACTGAGATATATTTCTCATAGACTGTTTGGGTCATACTTTTCAGCCAAAACAGATTATGTTTCTGTAGGTGTGGATAGGGGCAAGAGTCCCTATACAGTTACTTGACTGTTTCTATGGACTTTGAGGTCATGGGACCGAGCCTAGGTTCATGATGCTTACAGCTATTTTGTTTCGTTTTGTTGTACTCTGTATTGTATTGTATTGCTCTGCTATGTAGCATGTTCTGACTGTTTTCTTAGAACTTGTGGCATGTTGCATCGAAATTTATATACTGTTTGGTTATACCTATTGCAGTTTTTTATTCCAGTTATGTGAATGGTTTGTTGCTTCTGTTGTTGTTGTATGTTTTTATTATATTCCGCTGCACTACACTTTGACAAATGAGGGCATAGTTTCCCCACTACCAGACCTGGGCACTCGCAGCTTGTTGGCAGCCTCTGTTGTTTGGGGAAATGCGCTTGAGGTCATGTGGAGAACCGGGTTCGTGGCACCCGTAGAGTGGAACCCGGAACCGGGACGTTAAAATGTGGTATCAAAGGTGTTATTTTCATTGACATACTATCTGGAGCTGTAGTTAGGGATAGGACGAACGGTAGTTGGTAATTAGATGTGCTCAGGCGTTGCTAAACCGTGTACAAGGAAAAGCCAATTTACCTCGTATTGAAATTTTACTGATTTCGCAATTTACGGTTGATATGTTTTCACCGTTGGGTGACGCACTTGAGATTGCGCTGTTATAATTTATTTGTGGGTTCTTTTTAGTTTCAACCCAATGAGATGAGGGTATTCCATCTCATGCATCATATAGTAACATGATAGACATCACATTCCATGTATAGTTTACTTGCCATGTAGGTGCATTAAAAATTGCATGTTGTTGTGATAGTTGTTGTGCTAGTAAAGCATGTTGTCGTGATAGCTTCTTTGATAAAATACTTGCCCTGTGATAGGGTAATTTTATTTGAGCCTATTGATAGAATGGATGCCATACTTTAGTTTTTGAGGAGTATGGGCCCTCACTGACCAGAATTTGGTGGATCATTAGATGGTTATTTTGTTATAACACAAGTAAGATGTCAATCTTTGATTCGTGGGGAGTATGGGCCCTCACGAGTCATAATTTGACACTTAGGTGTTGTTTTTGGTATTTTCTGTTTTCTGGGGATGTTTTTGAGGCATACTATTTGGAAGCCCAGTATACAAGCCATGTAGTATCTTTACACACGCCGTGTATGGACTTCTGTTTGGGAAGACAAATGATCTTTATAAGTACACGCCGTGTACTCTAAGTACATGTCGTGTAGTCTCTTCCCGTGTCAGAAACCGTGTGGACGGTGACACGGGTTAGGGAAAGTCTTGGGGAAAACACGTCGTGTAAAGAATGTACATGTTGTGTAGCTTTGACCCAGAGTCCAGCCGCATAACTAACAACACGGGTTAGTGAAACTCCTTTACAGAACACGTTGTGTCGATGCTAAACACGCCGTGTAGTGTGACCTAGGGACTCGGCCGTGTAACTAACAACACTGGTCGATGTCACCTCTCCTTGAACATGTTGTGTAGTCTTGTGTGAGGATAGACCGTGTGGAGTTAGTCGTGTGACTGGAAAAATGGGGTGGTGTACATGCGGTGTGCGGGAGTAACACGCCGTGTAGTGTCAAGCCGAGTAGTCGGCTGTGTCACACACGACACGGGAAGTTGGAAAATAACACCATACACACCGTGTAGATTATATACACGCCATGTAGTTTTTTTTCAATGGGAGTCGTGTGGCTTAGTCATATCGAAGGACCCGAGCAGGGGAAGGGAAGTCAACTACACACCGTGTAGTCTGTATAAACGTCGTGTAGTCTTCTTTTGAAAATCTAGAAATGCCTTCTTCCTCTGGTTCCCTTTTTTGTTCCTTCTCTTTCTGTCTTTGATAAATCATGTTCTAAGGCGTGCATTTGACCTTGTAGTGTCATTCCCCCGAGACGACCGCGCGTTGTTTGCCAGGAGAGTAGCAACGAGTGTACTCCAAAGATGGTGGGCCATGGGATACCTGTGGATCCCCCAGCAGAGCCAGATATGGCACCAGCTGTTATACTAGACACAGGCGCAGAAGCACAGTTCCATGAAGGATTTATGCGGTTCATGAAGACCTTTCAGGGGGCACCGCAAGCTACCACATCTATGGATGAGCTGACACATATCTTCCAGTAGTAGCATCTGCCTACATTTTCAGGGGATGGAGGAATGTAGGCTGCAGGGTCTTGGCTAGGATTGATGCATACTATTTTAAAGCATCTTGAGATTCCTCTCGGGCGGAGGGTCATTCTCGTGACATACATGCTGCGTGATTCAACCAAAAGGTGGTGGGATGTCCCCACCCAGTCAGAGCATCACAGAGACATGGCATGTGAGGATTTTCAGACAGTCTTCTATGACTTTTTCTTTCCCGCGATGCTACGGGTAGACAAAGCTCGAGAGTTCATGAATCTGTAGCAGGGTTCCATGTCTGTGATGGACTATTATTCTCGCTTCACAGAGCTTCAGCATTTTTCACCCGTTCTAGTGGGTGATGAGACGTTGAGAGCCAGATGTTTTGAGGGTGGTCTTTCGTATGACATCTGAGCGCTGGTGAATGTCTTCAGGTTGCCTATTTTACATGCTATTGTGAATCAGGTGCTGATTACATAGAGTAACTTGTGGGAAGCTAGCGGTGTGGGCCTGGGTATTTCAACACCAGTTACTAGTACTATTTCTACTGGCAAGAGGAGGAGACAGATTGATTTCTCTCAGGGTGGCAGTACCAGTAATGCAGTTTCTTCAGGTGGCCCGATCAGGTGCTACCAGTGTGGCAGAGAGGGGAACAAGAGACCGTAGTGTCCACGTGATCCGGTGGAGTGTTGAGCTTGCAGCAAGATGGGTCATCTGCAGCGCTTTTGCAGGGTGTTTCTACCAGTGGCTAGTGAGAGGGGTTATGTGCAGACTCTGCATGCGGGAGTAGGACCAGTGGCTTCTTACCAGTCGGGAAACTGGAATACTTTAGGGCATGGAGGAAGAGATGGTGTTCATGGTCGTGGTAGCCAGACACTAGTATCTCAGAGGCAGCAGGGCATGACAACTCAGGGATAGACAGGTTGTGTTGTAGGGCCATGGCACTGGGCAGGCATATGCAGTGCAATAGACCCAACAGAAGCAGGATCCTGAACCTTCTTCAGTCAGAGGTACTATTCTAGTAGCTTCTGTTTTATCTTCAGTACTTTTCGATACGGGTGCTACACATAGTTTCATATCTGTACCCGTTATGGAGAGAGTTGATATCTGTGTTTCTACTTCTTCTAATAGCATGACTCTAGACACTCCTTTGGGGACTAGAACGGCTGGTGTGCATCAGTTCAAGGAGTTCCACCTTGAGGTTGGTGGGTGTCACTTCTTTTGGGGCCTCTATGTCTTAGAGATGATAGCTTATGACGTCATTCTCAGGGTGGATTGGTTGGTTCCCTTTCGAGCCATTGTATATTTCTATCGTCGAAGGGTGAGTTTCACGTCACCAGATGGCGGAGAGTTTATATAAAAGGGTGAATGGGATGTTCAGGTGAGTCGAGCTGGGTAAGAGCATCATGGGTGAGGTGGAGTCACAATCCAGATTGCGAGCTTATATCTGAACGACCAGGGGACTTATCAGAATTATTTCCCTCCAATGGTTGATCATTTTAGGGACGTCTTCCAGGACGACTTTTCAGGTCTTCCTCCAGAGCGTGAGGTGGATTTCTCTATCGATCTTGTGCCAGGAGTAGTACCGGTGTCCATTCCTCCTTATAGGGTGGCCATGCTAGAGCTGCAGGAGCTCAAGAGACAGTTAGAGGAGTTACAGGCGAAGGGTTTTATCTGACCCAATACTTCTCAGTGGGGTTTGCCGGTCCTTTTTGCGAATAATTTGGACAGTACCCTCAGACTCTGTGTGTATTATCGGAAGCTGAACCAGTTGACGGTTAAGAACAGATATCCTTTTCCGAAGATTGATGACCATTTTGATCAACTTCGTGGAGCACGAGTGTTATCGAATATTTACTTGAGTTCAGGATATCATCAGCTATGTGTTAGACCATCTGATATACCTCTCACAGCCTTCATGAGTAGGTATGGTCTATACGAGTACTTGGTTATGTCATTCGGGCTCATGAATGTGCCGACATTTTTCATGGCTCTGATGAATCGTGTGTTCCATCCATATCTTGATTTTTTTGTGGTAGTATTCATGGACGATATCATGGTGTACTCTCAAACTCGACACGACCAGGCCACCCATCTTGAGATCGTTTTGATTACATAGAGAGAGCATTAGCTATATGCTAAGCCCTCAAAGTCCGACTTTTGGATGGATCAGATTCACTTCCTGGGTCACATTATCTCAGAGGCAGAAGTTTCGGTAGACCCAGAGAAGGTGAGAGCAGTATTTTCTTGGGAGCAGCCTTAGAACATGTTTGAGATACGGAGTTTCTTGGGCTGGTTGGTTACTATATGAGTTTCATACAGGACTTCTCCCGCTTAGCAGTGCCATTGACGGGATTGACTAAGAAGGGTGTGAAGTTCGTTTGGTCGGAAGCATGCGAGACAGACTTTCAGGACCTAAAAGGAAGGTTGACATTAGCACCGATCCTGATACTCCTAAAGCAGGGGAAGAGCTACACAGTTTACTGTGACGCATCAGTTATTGGGCTGGGAGTAGTGTTGATGCAGGGCGATCGAGTTGTTGCATACGGGTGTCGGCATATGAGACCGCATGAGAGGAATTACCCAACGCATGATCTCGAGTTGGCTGCAGTTGTTCATGCATTGTTCTATTGGAGACATTATCTATTGTGAGAGAATTTTGTGGTTTCCACCGACCATAAAGGCCTCAAGTATATCTTTACTCAACGTGACCTGAATCTGAGGAAGAGAAGGTGGGTCGAGTAACTACAGCCCTTCGATTTTGATCTTGCCTATACACCTGGTAAAGGTAATGCAGTATCCGATACAATGAGCAGGAAGACTCAGATACATGTAGTGCAGGAAGCCAGTGGTGAGTGGCAGCTTATGGCTTTGTTCTCAGAGATGCATCTGGAGGTGCATGACATTCAGGGTCAAACTTATCTTTCCTCGTTATCTGTGACATCTACCCTCCTGGACAGAGTGAGGATGAGACAACTATCTGATTCAAAAGGCCTAGTTCTACGGGAGTTGGTGTCAATTATGGACCCTCCTCCTGGTTGGAAAATAGGCGCTGATGAAGTTTTGTGTTTCCATGGACGCGTATGGGTTCCAAGGGATATATGCAAGGAGATGATGTGGTAGTTTCATGATTCATCTTGGGTAGTTAATCTCGGGGTTACCAAGATGTACTGAGACTTGAGACATCAGTACTGGTGGCCAGGTATGAAGAGAGATGTAGCTGCTTATGTTAAGAGATGTTCCACCTGTCAGCAGATGAAGGCAGAGAATCAGAGACCAGCTGGACAGTTACAGCAATTACCCATTCCAGAGTGGAAATGGAATGATGTCATGATGGATTTTGTGACTGGATTGATGAGGTTACCTCGTAGTAATGACGCCATGTGGGTTGTTTTGGACAGACTCACGAAGGTAGCTCACTTCTTTCCGATCAAGGAGACCATCGGTGTTGACGAGATCAGAAGGCTGTATATCTGAGAAATTGTGTGTCTTCATGGGGTCCCTCAGTCTATCATTTTAGATAGGGAAGCCCGATTTACGTCTCTTTTCTGGAAGTGTTTTCAGAGGTCACTTGGTACACAGGTGCTTCTAAGCACAGCTTACCACCCTCAGACAGATGGCCAGTCATAGCGTACGATACAGGTGCTAGAGGACATGTTGCATGCATGCATCCAAGACTATGGGGGCTCTTGGGAGAATCATATAAACTTGGTCAAGTTTTCCTATAACAATAGCTTTCAGGAGACTATTGGGATGGCACCGTATGAGGCTTTATATGGTTGGTCATGTCGGTCACCCTTGTACTAGTTAGAGACTGGTGAGGCAGCTTTTCTGGGACCACGTCTCATGCAGGAAACTTCAGAGTAGGTCCAGTTGATTTAGAATTGGATGGCTACCACACAGTCTCATCCGAAGTCATATGCTCATCGCCGCAGATGACCATTGGAGTTCGTGGTTGGGGATCAGGTTTTCCTACGTGTTTCACCGAGGCTGGGACACAAGGAGATCAGGAGACAGGGTAAACTTTCACCACTTTATGTGGTGCCATTTGAGATTATGGAGAGAGTCGAGATGGTTTCCTATCGGTTTCGGTTACCATAGTGATATCAAGCCATGCGAAACATCTTCCATGTATCTCAGTTGAGTCTATATCATTTGGACCCATCTCACATCTTTCAGCCGGAGGAGGTTGAGCTTCAGATGGATGCGTCCTCTGAGAAGCGTCTGATTCGTATCGTTGAAAAGAGAAAAATGGTTCTCCAAGGCCAGTTAGTTCCTCTCATATGGGTGTTATGGCAGCATGGCCGAGTGCAGGACAAAACCAGGGAGCGGGAGACCGATGTACGTGCTTAGTGGCAGAAGTTGTTCACGACTATATCTTCACCACCCTTAGAAGGGAAATTCAGGGACAAAATGCTATAAGGGGGGATGTTTTTAAGAACCCAGTTCTTATTTTGAGGTATGGGATTCTTCTTTTCTCTTTTACGTAAGTGTTTTTGAGAAAATATTGAAAATGGGGAAAATCCTAAATTTTGGAAAGTACACGCTGTGTACTTTGTCCACATGCCATGTAATTTTGGCCGTGTGGTATGGGTACACAGGGCGTGTAGCCATGCTGGGGATGAAGGGTGTAGGAACTGACTACATGCCATGTAGTGGACTTTTACACGCCGTGTAGTCAGTCGGTAGGCCAAAACAGTAAGGCGGTGGAGAAGCCGCCAGCTGGACAACAGTATACGCCGTGTAGTCAGGAGTACATGTTGTTTACTCATGTCAACGGATGAACAATGTGGCGGTGCCTCTATAAGATCAATTAATTGAAGGAAGTAAATTACCGTGTACTTAGTTTTTTTCACTTAAAATGGGAAGTGGCCTCCCCTGTTCACAAGGAAGGTTTAGAACGGGATGAGAGCTCAGGAGAGGACGGCCGAACCTTCAGAGATCCTCCAGGCACACGTATGGAATCTGATTCTGCTTCAGAAAATCTCGTTGGAACCGCAAGGGTAAGCCGTCTATTCTCCTTGTTTGGTTAATTCCAATTATTTCCCTAATGGAAGTTATTAACATTTGAGTGGGTTTTATTCTTCATCAGATCTACGTCGTTCTTAGGCATTTTTAGAATCAACATTTGTATATAGCGCTCGTTGGTGTTAAAGGTAGGTGGGTTGGTGTTAATTTTTCCAACTGTCGTGTGTTTTGTGTGTTTTTGTGCCACGAACCCATGTTGGGGTGTCGTGTGGATGATGCCATCACTATATTAAACACATAGAATTGAATAGTTGTTTAATTATGATAATAAACTGTTGGTTGGGATCATTGCTTGGATCCAGGACCATCCCGAGAGATGCGTTCCTCGGTTTAGCCGTTTGGCCAGGATACCCGAGGGATGCGTTGTTTAAATTATGCATTACATTTTCCTTGAGAGAAATTGTATTAAAATTTCATGTTTATATGTTGGGCATGGCCCAGTTACTTATTCCTGAGGGTGGTTTTTTGCTATATCCTGAGGGCGTGACTGTATTAGCATGAGGTAAATATTCTATTTCTCTTGAGAGAAACCTTTTGTGCCTGAGGGATTGACTTATGTTCCTGAGGGTGACACTTCATATGCATGAGGGTGAAATTATATTATGTATGAGGGTGAGATTCTGATTACCTGAGGGTGAGATTTTACTTGTCTAAGGATGCTGACTGATTATTTAGAAATTCACCATGGTGGTTTCTAAATATTAATTGGATTAAATGAATAATTAAATGTCAATATAACTAGTATGTTAGTTACTTTTTAGTATTGCTTAGTTTATTTCATTTTTACTACTGCACACCTGTTTCAGGTTTTACACACAGTTGAGCACGGGCCTTTGGTGGGTGCCTACTGAGATATATTTCTCAAACCCTGTTTGGGTCATGCTTTTCGGCCCAAAACAGATTATATTTTTGTAGCTGTGGATAGGGGAAAGAGTCCCTATATAGGTACTTGACTGTTGCTGAGGAGTTTGAGGTCATGGGACAGAGCCTAGGCTCATGATGCTGCTAGCTATTTTGTTTCTTTTTGTTGTACTCTATATTGTATTGTATTACTCTGCTATGTAACATGTTCTGACTATTTTCTTAGAACTTGTGGCATGTTGCATCGACATTTATATACTGGTTGGTTATACCAATTGCAGTGGTTTATTCCAGTTATGTGTATGGTTTATTGCTTCCACTATTGTTGTATGTTTTTATTATATTCCGTTGCGCTACACTTTGAAAAAATAAGGCATTGTTTCCCCACTATCAGACCTGGGCCCTCGCAGCTAGTCGGAAGCCTCTGGCTTTTGGGGAAATGTGTTTGAGGTCATGTGGAGAACCAGGTTTGAGGCACCCGTAGAGTGGCACCTGGAACCGGGATGTTACATCATAAGATTGAAATGAAGATCTCATATTTTATACATCAAATGGATCGTATGGGGAATATTAAATATCATATCAACTCATAAGAAAATGAAAAATAAATGAGATAACATAAAAGGAGTGCTTGATAATAGGGGAAAGTGGAAGATCTCATACATGAATGTGTGACTACAAAGGATTATGAGGGGGTTTTAAAAGATTTAGCCACCTAGGGAGGACTATAATTAGTGGAGGGAAGTGTAAGGATGTGATAAAATGAGTTTATGTGAATATAAATTGGAGTTTATGAGGGTTTATATAAGAAAATAGGGAGATTTCCTTATTATTTTGGTTTTGGCTTCTACATAATAAAATATCCAAAACCACAAACCATCCCACAGGTTTCTCGGATGGTTTATTCCTAATGGTAGTGCTTTTTATTAGTCTATAATTCCATGGGATGATCTTATTTAAATATTATACTATGTGAAGTGGAGGTGATTCAGAGTCTTAAAAAATTCTTTTAAAATCATAAAAAATATTATAAGTCTTGGAGGATTTATAATGGATTTTTAAATAAATAAAATAAAATAAAAACTATATTATATTAAATTGAAAACATATATTTGATCTTTTATCTCATTTATATTACTTATTACATCACTTTTGTGTCATTATGATGCCATAAAACATAAATTATATATACATAGTATTAAATTTTTTTCCTTAAAATTTGATAGTCTCATAAAATTATGAAAAAAAACCATTACATAATTTTGATGTCCTAATTCTAAGAATAATATTCATTTGATATAAATAATTTTCTAAATATGTGAATATATTCATTTTAAAATAAGATCATATATTTGTTGAAAATGATGGTTTTTTTGATAATAATATTTTTTGAAGCCTTGTAGTTAGGGTTTGGCTTAGTGGTTAGCACCCTTTAAATCAACATAAAAATGGGGGGTTCAAAAACCCATTGGGCACAGGGTATTGTAGTAGGATTTTGTCGTACTGTAGTAGCGACAAAATTGTAGCAACTATAGACATTATATCAGCGGCGGGGTACTATAGCCACAGCGGGTACTGTGTGGTACTATAGTAGCGCGTTACTATAGCAGTACTATTCACAGAATGGGCCTTGGGCCAAAAAAATAGGCCTATAGACCATGTAATGGGAAAAATTCCCATTGGTCCTCTGCGCTATGTAATGGGTCTACCTCTGACCATTTAAAAAGGTATTTTCTTTTCTTTAGTAATAAATGAGGTTTCGGCCCCAACCTTGTAAAAAATATTTTTTAAACCCTTCAAAAAATAAATTTGATTTCATAAAATTTATATGATCATTTATATTTAATAAAATTAATTTAAAAATAATAATTAA
Organism: Viscum album; assembly: GCA_963277665.1. Classification (NCBI taxonomy): domain Eukaryota; kingdom Viridiplantae; phylum Streptophyta; class Magnoliopsida; order Santalales; family Viscaceae; genus Viscum; species Viscum album. The sequence goes on along the minus strand of OY728161.1, from coordinate 1,538,232,696 downwards.
TTAAAATATTATTTATTTCAAATATCCATTAATTCATCATTATATACTTCTTAATTGAATTTTAATATTAACCAAAAATGTTTTTTTTATTGAATCAAAATAAAAATCATTTATAATGTAAAATTAATAGGATGGAAATATATTAATTATTATATAAAAAATATAAATTTTAATATTGTCAGGGTAATTTTATATATCTCTTTAATACACCAGCAAATTCCCTGAGGGAAATGTGCATGATGTTGGGCCTTTCATGGGTTACTTCGATGAACATGGTTTGGTTCGTGATCTCGATGATCTTGAACATCTCCCATAAATATTTTTTCTCATGGTTAAGTTATTGGATATCAGCGTGGGATTTTTCAATGGTATATCCCTAAAAGAAATTTCTCCCTCAGAAGCTTCGATAAATGGGATTCATAGGGTATGATCCTACAAGTTGATGTCATCACTTCCATTGTCTGTGAAAATTTGATTTGTTAAAACCCTATATTTTTATAAATCATCTGATCATTTTTCTAGGAATATATTTCCAATGTTAATGATATTTAGTAGTTTATTAAATGAAATGGTCATAATAAAATAATGATGTGTATGTCTGTTCTATAACCATATTATATAACAACATATTTATTAACAAAAAATTGTTTTGTTTATAATAGTTCTGGTCATTACAATCATCGCCCGTTTATATATTTCACCCTAAAAATTGTTTTTTGCTACACAAAAACATATGAGGGTAACTCTACTTCATCACTTCCTCATGTTCCCACATTGAATCTTAAAATATGTTGTTTCTCCACAACACTTTTACAAGGGGCATTTTCTTATTTCGTAGAACTTTTTCTCTGTTATCTAATACCTTCACGAACTGCTCCTCATAGGAAAGGTAATTCTACAATGGTACCACCTCTAGATTGAGTACATGTGATTGGTTTTTTATATACTTCTTCAAGAGGGATACATAGATTACATCATGTACTTGAGATATGTTTGGTGAGACTATTAGTCGATAGGCCACTGCTCTAATTAAATTAACGATATCAAAAAAACCAATGTACCTTGGAATAAGATTTCCCTTCTTCCCAAATCTCATCACTTTCTACCATGTAGAAATGCAAAGTAATAATAGGTCCCAAATATCAGACTCTAGGTCAGATTGACAATTTTAAGCATATATATTCTATCTAATTTAAGAAACATTGATGTGATTTTGAATGGTTTTAACATTCTATACCATTTCCTCAACCATTTTAGGACCTAGTTGTTTGTGTTCCCCAAAATCATACCAATATGCAGGTTTTCATCACCTCTTCCCATAAAGGGGTTCATAGGGATCCATTTTGATGAATGAGTAGAAACTACTATTTTAAGAGAACTCGACCATATGAAGAAGTTAGTCTCATCCTACTTTGAAGTCAATTGAGGATTCTAGAAACATTTACTCAAGTGTTTGGATATTCTGATCATATTTTCCATTATTTTGAGGGAGATAGGCCGTACAAAATTTCAACTCAGTGTTTATAGCATGTTGGATACTTTTCCAAAACATTGATGTTAATCTTGGATCTCGATCAAACACAATTGATAGTTTTATTCCATAAATCCTCACCACCAATATGATTTATATCCTTACAAGTTGATCTAGTGATAAATTCTCTCAAATAGTATTGAAGTGTGCATCATTTATAAGATAATACACAACAACCTCTATAGAATTGTTTTTTGGATGTATTTAGATGCCTGGTGACAAAGTACATGGTGTTGTTTTCTTATTTCCATGTTGGTATGGGTAATGGTTGCATCATCCCCTTATATTTATACCCTTTAGCCTTCACTTTATGACATTCTAGGCACATTGATATATATTCAGTGATCTTTTTCATGTTGTCTCAACAATAGTGCTCTTGGATATCTTGATGCATCTTGGTGTTTCCTGAGAGAATAGAGAACATTAAACTATTTCAATCATTCAATAATCCATTTTCAATATTAGTTTTTTATGGAACATGTATTCTTTTCCTAAATCTCATAATAACTTCTTTATTAATACTAAACTTCAAGGATATATCTTTTCTTATGGTTTCCACATTATTCTGAATTTTCACATCATCATTTTTCGCATAATTTAATCTTTCAATAAGAGATGTCTGAGAAATAATTTGTGAAAAGGATGATGATGTTCCTTCCATTAAGGATCCCATTTTGTTTGATAAAAATACCTCAATGTGTCCCGTCAGTATGTTTTGGGTGTGATAGTGTTTGTTGACAAATCCAGATGATTACAAATGTGTATGGTTGGTGTTTGCCGAAGATACGTTTTAAGGTGGTTTTGTTTTGTAATATTTGCAAAACATTGGGGCCTCAAAATCAAGAATATGTGTGAAGAATGGAAAATGATGTTGGAAAAGGAAGAGAAATGATAATCCTTGGACATGGATCATGTACTATGTCTAGGAAGAGTACGTGGTCACATACAAGGAAGTTGGAATGGTACGTGGGTGCATTTCACGAAACCAAAAACGGGTTGTGGCTAATGGCAGTGCAGTACGTGGATGACATGACGCTGGTGGGAAATATTGACCCTATAATAACAAAGACAATATGTGGACCAGATGAGAAAAATGGTTTGCGAGTGGCATGCGGTTCATAGTGGCAGAAGGACCGTTATGCAGTCGAGGGTGAATCAATGATTTGGTAAATCATGGATTAGTAGATTTTGTAGATATCCTTTCCTATATAAGAATCTTTAATCCCACCAATTAGTATCAAGATCTAATATCATAGAGAAAATCATTTTGATCCATGATTTCATCAAATACCAAAGAAAGTTAGCAAAGGGTGGTTCGCAATGGCTTAAGTGGTTCATGATGAAGAGATTCCACCAAGAGTCTTTGCAGTAAACTATAACTAAATAAAGGCATGGTCCACTGTAGAAGAAGAAGTCGTACTTAATAGTGGTTTACGACGACTGTCCGTGAACAGGGAATAGTTCAAGGACAGAGGGTAGTTCACCAAGGGGGTTTTTGGAGTCGGTACGCAGAAGCGAAATGCGATAGTGAAGGCCGAGGCATTCTACGGACAGAGAAGGTTTGTGGAAGATGCAGCAGTAGGTGTAGCAGGTGGTCCACATACCATACCTAGTACACAGTACATAGACGAGTTGGTGGTTCACAATTTGCACAATGAATCTCTCAAAATAATCAACCCCATTCACGAATGGATTTTCCAGTACCTAGTAGTTCTTGGAATGGTGGAATTCATCTACGGGTGAAAAACAAACCTCAACAGAGCATATAACTATATTAAAGGATGCAGGAAATTCGTAATAATGATGGGACATACATGTATATAAACTATTTTTGACCTACAAGTTGGTAAAATGTGAGGGGATTCCTTTCCAAGAGCGGTGATCAAAGGAAGAGGAAGACAATGACCATTTCCACCAGTAGTGAGCAATAGAAGAATGCATGAGAAGGGACCCTTGGGAATACTGTGAGTAGACCATAAACTTTGTAAAGGTAGTGAGCCTGGGAATAGAAGATCTAGCCCGATCTTCGTACTCATTTTTAGTTATGAGCCTTAGTGGATATGGTACATCATCACATCATAATTGTATTCTATTTAGACATAGCCTAGTGGGGATAAACCAAGTAAAAACCATTATATCATGTGCATGATTTCATATCTGTTCCTATATTTCAATGTGTAGAATAGAGAATTGAGTTTTTTCAAACAATGAAATAAGATCCAAATGGAAGAACATTTTAATCTCTCATACCATGATTCAGCACCCACTTTTTGTATTTGACCAAGTGGACCTCACAATTTGAATTAGAGGGAAAGGTTTAAAGTCAGTGCTTCTCTCTCAAGAAAATAAAATGGATGTGGTCAATCATAAATAAATTCCAATATTTGATGGAAATAATTTTCAACAATGGAAGAATTGGATGTAGAACTACTTCAGATCAGTTGGGATGGATGTATTCAAAGCCTCTATGCATGGAATATCTGTAGACATTTATATTGGTTCTCTATCAGAATATGAATAAAGTTAATTGGATCCTGATTCTAAAGAGATTAATGCTTTAGGGGTAGGACTATAAAATGTAATTTATACAATGGTTATGTCTTATAAAACATCACAAGAGATGTTGGAAAATTTGTTAAAAAATTATAAGGGTGAAAAAAAAGTCCGAGAAGAAAATATGTACATTATATGGAACAAGAATGAGGATCTTAGAATGAATCCCACTGAGAATGTTGATTCATTACTCAACAGGAAAAATATTACTGTGGAAGACATGCAGGGTCTTGGAGATTTCATTGAAGATATAATGATTGTAAAATGAATCTTGAAGAAACTTCCAATGCAGTTCAATCTGAAAATTTCAGTATCGGAAGAAAAAGACCCTAAAGAGATGACACAAGATATCCTACACAATTCCTTTATAGCATACAAACTGAAATTTTGTGGCAACGATTCTATGGAAAAGGGGATATCTAAGGATGTGGAATTAAATTACATAAAGAATCTCTCTTTTGAAGATATTCCTAAGGAGGACAATATGAATGATGTCATGTCATTTCTCTCCTATAATCTGCAAAGGGGAATAGAGCAGTTCAAAGGTGCACTTCCATTTTCATTCATTCAATGCGGAATGATTGTGAATTTTTAAAAAAAGTCTCCTAAGAAGTTTGATGATGAAAATGATGAAAATGATTAAATTCCCCCAAATACGTCTTCATAAAATGATAAATGGAGGAGAAGTACTAAAAGAAAGTTCCTCAAAAAGAATAGAATTCTTTCAAGAGAGGATGAAAATTTAGAAGAATCTGAGGTAGAAGAAAAGGAGGACTAAATTGATCATAATTTAGATTCTTTGGGGGCAGTTTCTAGAAATTTATTAATAAGAGAAGAATGTGACAATGAAGAAGTAGAATTTTAAGGGAGATTTAACCTTTAGGTAGAATTAGAATCTTCCCGTGAAGAGGTATATATTTTGAGTCCCAAAACAAATAATGCTAGAAATGTTTTTCATGATACCGAACTCTATATGCAGCTGCAGGAAGAAGAGAATTCTGAGATGAATATAGAAATTGAAAAGATGAGGCCTTCATTCCCATAAAGCTTATAAAAGGTGGTTGAGTACAAAAAAAATTTAAGAATAAAAAATGGAAATCAACATATTGACTGAAATAGGAAAAATCAAATCAAACATGTGGAAGAACTAGAAGAGGAAGTCGTCGATCTGCAACAAATAGTTAATGATTAGAAGAAACTACTAACTCCTGGTTCAACATTAGGAATGAAGATCATACATAAAATATATAAGATGAGATTTGAGCAGGGTGATCCATCAGAACAAGAGAAACAATCTACTCTGAATGATAAGGCTTTCATGGGGATTGATATAAAATAGAAAGTAGTTATGGTTAAAGATAAACCATAACCATCCACTCTATGAATAATGATTTATTTGGGTATGATGTAGAATCATGAGATTTGGAGAAACCATGTCCCAAATAATGGTGCATCGTTGTCACATTAGAATGTACCGTACATAATATTATATTTTTGTGGTAATATGAGACGCTCTCAAAATGTATGTTCCATAGAAAAGATGTACCAAAGGAAACCAGACCAACATAGTCGTTCATACAGAGCTCAAAATTCCATGTCATTATTTGATGGACTTTAATTCAGGTGTAAAGGACTCAGACAAACAGAAATATATTACTGATCTTAAATGTAGAGGAATGCACCGTGGCAGACTAAATTTGTTCATAAGAATCAGCCAATGTATCTCCAAGAGAGGTGAAAATTCAAAATCAATTTTCAACTATGCAGGATGATGCTAGTCCATCATATACCGAGGAAGATAAATATTACCATTTCATGATGGGTATGGAGTCCATGAAATGGGTCAAAAGTAAAAGGGTCAAGTAAGTGGTGGTTGTTAAAATTGCATTCACGTCATCAGATCACACTGGGATGTGGATCATTCACACTGGATGCACTCCCCACATAATAGGAAATAAGGATCTAGTTACCTGAATCAGGTATGATAAAGATGGTATTGTAATATTCAGTAATGATGAGGACCTGATAATTATTGGTTCAAGAAAAGCCATTTTTGGAGGAAAAGACATGAGACGAGCAGATGTATAGGTTTTTTAAGGTCTTAGTCACAACTAGCATAGAGTTAGTGAATTGTATGACTCATGTAATTCCATATGATTTTCCAAGAAATTATGTATCCTCAAAGAAATGGATGGTGTTGTTGTTTTGAAAGGAAATTGTATGAAAGGGAATATCTACCTCATGAATAGAGAAGACGATATGTGATTTCTATCTAGTGATGAAGAAAACAAGTTATGGAATAACAATTTTGGCCACAAAAGCCAAGGTTCATGGGAAGATCTAGTGAAATATCTTGTTTCTTGAAATATCCATAGATTATCACGTGATCATACTCAAACATGCAATTCCTATTAATAAGGGAAGATCATTTGAACGACATATAAGCAAAAGAAGAAAAAGTCAAAAAGATTGATTGATTTGAATCATATTGATGTGTGTGGGAGAATTTTACCAAGGGATATTGATGGGATGAGATGTTATGTACTCTTCATTGATTACTATAGCATAATGGCATATGTTACAATAATCACCCACAAATCTGATGTGTTTAGTTTCATTAGAAGATATCGACGGGAGTGTGAAAAGTTACTTGGTTAAAAAATCCAGATGATTGAAATAGATTATGGAACAGAGTTCACAAATAGGCATTTGAACGATTATCTCAAAAAACATGTGATAAGGCCATAAGTTTTAGCAGTAAGAACATCACAACAGAATGAAGTAGTTGAGAGAAGAAATCAAAATTTCAACAATATGGCCAGAACAATGCTCATTGAAAACGAACATTCTGATAAATTTTGGAAAGGAATAGTAATAAAAGCAGTATACACTTCAAATAGAGCATTAAGTTGTCCAAAAGAGTAGAATAATCCATAGGATTTATGGTATGGAAAGAATCCTTCATTAAAGTAATTTCAAGTCTATATAAGTAAATGATTCATTATCAATAAGAAGAAAATAATATTTTTGAATCCCATGGAGATGAAGGGATATTTCGTGGCTACTCAAAGAAGATAAAAGAATATAAATTTTTCAATAAGAGGTTGGGAAAGTTGTTTGAATGTTATGATGTGACCATAGTGGAGGATGAACAGAATCTTCATCACATACATGATCATACTCAAGAGGATGGTGATGAAGACTTGAGTAGGTCATGAGACAGTCAAGCTCCAGAGATAGATTCATAAGATAACATAGAGGATGAGGATAAATTAGTTTCTGCCTTGATAACATTGAGAAAAGCTGAAATTGATATCCAGAATATAATTGGAGATCAAATAGAACCAGTATAGAGAAGGAGGATGAAGTCTCTATAGTAGGCATCATACTTATCATAGGTGGACCCTAAATGCTTGGATGTAGCTGTTAGATATAAGAATTGGTTTCAGGCAATGATTGAGGAGCTTGACCAAATCAAGAAGAATCAGACATGGGAAATTTTTTTGAAACTATATAACAAGAATTTCATCAGAACTAAATGGTTCTTTCGCAACAAAATAAATGTATATGGTGATGTTATTCGAAAAAAAAACGATTGGTGTGTAAAGGGTACATCCAGATAGAGGGTATTGATATTGATGAGACATTTTCACCCATTTCAAAGCTAGATACAATCAGATTATTCTTGACCGTAGCAATGCAAAGAAAGATTAAGGGTTTTCATTTGGATGTCAAGTCAAAATTTCTGAATGGAGTTATAGAAGAAAAAGTATACATTGATCAAACAGATGGTTTTCACATCCCTAAATATGACAACAGGGTATTTCGGCAGAATAAGGCATTATATGGTCTAAAACAAGCACCATGATCATGGTATTAAAGGCATGATCAGTTTTTAAAGAAGATCAGTTTTCAACGTGGTGGAGTGGATTTCAATCTCTATTTCAACAATAGAAATAGTCAATGTTTGATGGTGCAGGTTAATGTTGATGACATAATATTTGGTGGATCAAATGAAGCACAATGCAATAATTTTCTGAATTCATGAAATGATAGTTTGAAATGTCGATGATTGTTGAGTTGTCATTTTTTCTTAGGTTACAGGTGATGAAATTAAGTAATGGAACATTTATTTCTCAATGTAAATATTCCAATGTGGTTTTGAGGAGGTTTGGGATGGATAATTCTAAAGAAATGAATACACCAGTTGCTACCTGGATAAAACTATCATGGGATGATTAAGTAAAGGTATTTAATACCATATAATATAGAAAATAATTGGATGAATGATGTTCATTATAGTGACTAGGCCTGATATTATGTTTTCCACATGCCATGAAGTGAGGTATCGATGTAATCCAAAGTAGATCCACATGATTGTTGTAAAAATGAATTCTTATGTATATCAAGGGCGTAGTGGATTTTGACCTAATGTATAAAGACAAATCTCAGCAATATTTATGGGGATATATAGATGAGGATTGGGATGGTTAATTAGATGATAGGAAATCAACATCATCAGGTTCCTTTTATCTTGGAGGGTTGTTTATTTCTTGGGTGAGCAGGAAACAAGATTTCATTTCATTGAGCACCACAAAAGTTGAATATATTGTGGCTACACAGGCTTTCACGCAACTATTATGGATGAATCAACAACTTGAAGATATGGGAATTAAAGTGAAATCTCTTATCCGAATCCATTGTGATAAATCATGTGCTATAAATCGTAGATAAAATCCATTACATCACTCAAGGAAAAATCTCATTGAAGTCAAATATCATTTTATCAAGTAGAAGCTGGAGAAATTTCTTGTGATGCTGAAGTATGTGCCTATAGAACAATAGGAAGTAGACATTCTGGCAAATGCCTTACCCAAAGAAGCCTTTGAAAAGCATCAACTGAACTTTGGAGTCCAGTCAACATTGTGCACTTGGAAAATAGTGGGTGTGGGTCCCCATATCCCTAAGGTATGATGTGTCTTTCTTTAATGTTCTTATATGAGTTCTTTACCCTGTATCATACATCCTTGAAGTTCCCTTCGGGTTTATTGAATAAATGGATAGAATGTGTGACTATTCCCGGGGAGAAAAGGCTTGGGGGAATGTTGTTAAGTGGAGTAGTGAGATAGGCGGATTTGAAGCTGAGCTGAAGATTTTTGGAAGAGCTATGTTATAGGGGGAGCATTAAATCATACGATGCAAGAAGGGATCGATCAACGATTAGATATCATGATGGATAAGGTTTGTGATGTAAGCAGTTCATTGGTATCTATGTATTAGTAAGGTATCAAAAGTTGGTGACTATCAATGAAGTGGTTTGTCGACAAGTTTCTCTCATTGAGCATGGCTCATGAGGTCTTAGAGTATCTGTTTAGTGAATCCTTGATCGCTATCATAATCATGTGATGTGAATGGTGGATGAAGAAGGAATGAGTTTTAATGAGGTATCAAAATCTAAATATTTATTATGAGGAGAGTTGTCAAACAACTCAAAGGGGGATATTGTTGGTAAAAATCTCTCATGGTGTCCCCTCGGTATGTTTTGGGTGTGATTGTGTTTGTTGACAAAGCCAGATGATCACAAATGAGTTTGGTTAGTGCTTGCCAAAGACAGGTTTTTAAGGTGTTGGTGTTTCCTTATGTTTGAAAATTTTTGGGGCCTCAAAATCAGGATTTTTTTGAACAATGGAGATCAATGTAATAAAAGGAAGAGAAATGAGGATCCCCGAATAGGGATCATGTACCATGTCTGGGAAGGGTCCGCGGCCGCATACTAGGAAGTGAGAACGATATGTGGGTGCGGTTCATGAAACCAAAAACGGTTTGCAAATGAAGCCAGTGAAGTATGTGGATGGTGTAACGCCAGCAGAGAAGACTGACCACATAGAAACAAATAAAGTATGCAGAATGGATGGGAAAAATGGTTCACAGGTGGCTTGAGGTTTCTATTGGTATAAAGTTTGGTATGCGGTGGAGGGTGAATCGAAGATTTGTTAAATCTTCGATTAGCAGATTTTGTGGATATCTTTTCCTATACAAGAATGACTAAACCAACCAACTTGTGTGGAGATCAAATTTCATTAGGGAACACATTTTCTATTTGGGATTTCAGAAAAGACCGAAGGATGTTCGTGAAGGGAGGTTTGTGAAGGCTAAAGTGGTTTACACGGAAGTGATTCTGCTGGGAGTTTTTATGGAAAATTGTAACCCGTGAAGGACATGGTACATTGAAGAAGAAGGTAAGGTATGTGATAGCGGTTTGAGAAGGATGTCTGAAAATAGAAAATAGTTCTCAGACAGAGGGTAGTTTTCTGGGGAGGTGTTTAGAGTCGGTACAAGGAAGCGATACACGATAGCAAAGGCAGAGGTAGTTCGCAGATAGAGGAGGTTCGCGGAAGAGGAGGAAGTACACATAGAAGGCGGTCCATGTACCTTACCTTGTATAAAGTAAACATAGGAGAAGGTGGTTCGCGAATTTCACAAGGTAGGTCTCAAAATATTCAGATCAGTTCTCAAAAGGATTTTCCAGTACCTAGTTGTACTCAGAAAGGTGGACATCATCTGTCGGTGAAAAAGGAACTTCATCAGAGAATCTACCAATTGTTAAGTATTCAAGAATTCATGAAAATTAAGGTACCTACATGTCCATAAAATGTGTTTGCCCTACAAGTCGACAAACTATGGGTGGATCCCTTTCCAAGAACAGTTTTCGAAGAAAGAGGAAGACGATGACCCTTTTCCCTGATAGTGAGCCAGAGATTGACACATAGGGAGTGACCCATGGGAATGTTGTGGGAAAACCATAATCATTTTAAAGGTAGTGACCCTGGGCATAGAATATCTAGCCCAAAATTTGTAACCATTATTAGATGTGAGCCTTAGGTAATTTGGTATATCTTCCCATCATTGTTGTATGATACATGGATGTAGCCCAGTGGGGGTGATGCAAATAAAAATTGTTGTGTCATGTGCATTATTTTATATTTGTTCATATATTTTGGTGGGAGGAATAGATAATTTGGTTTTGTCTAACAATGAAAGATGATCTAAACGGGACATATTTTTAATCATTCATACCCTGACACACCACCCCTCTGGGTATTCGACCTAGTGGACCTAATACAAGTCCATCCACATAAATTCAAAGATCATTGGACCCTTTTAAATTCTCATTAATGATAAAATTACTAGATCCTTTCTACTTAGAGAATATGTTACTTTATTCCTTTTACTATGATGGTAGTGAATAGAGTAGTCATAGTCTTTGAGTAGCTCTAACCATCCTCATTGGAACATATTAATCTCTTTTTGTGTGAATATATATTTGAGGCTATTATGACCAGTATATATCTCATACTTCTCCCCATGTAGATAATGTCATCATATTTGCAATGCAAATATCACATATGATAACTCCAGATCATGTGTGGGATATTTTTTCTCATAAAAATTCAACATCCTTGTGGCATGGGATATGAATTTGTCATTCTTCATTACCACGCAACCCAAACCCTTCTTTGAATCATTGTTGAATACAATGTAATGTTATCCACTTGTTGTTAGTGTGAGCGAAGGGGTAGTGATAATCCTTCATATTATTACCTTGAAGCATTCTTCACATTCATCATTCCATGAAAACTTGACTATCTTTTGAGTTATCATGGTAAGAGGGTTCAATCATGATAAATTTCTCACAAATATCCGATAATACTCAGATAACCCAACGATACTACAAATATCTATAACAGGTGTTGGCCTCAAAAATCATTCAATTTCGTTTTTCTTTGATAAATCCACAAATATCTCATTTCATGTGATTATATTCCCCATTAATGATACTTACATGTAGCAGAACTCAAACTTTTTTACTTGGTATAAGTTGTATCCATTGTTATGTTCTTTATAAAAGCATTCAAATGCTCCTCATGATCCTCCTTGATTTTGGGTCATATTTGTATATTATCCATAATGACTACCAAAAAATTTTCAGGGAAATCTCTAAAGACACTATTCATCAAATCCATGAAGATTGAAAGAGAATTTGTAAGCCTGAATGGCATTATAATACACTCATAGTGCCCGTAGCTTGTACGAAAAGTAGTCGTGGGGTTATCATCCTTTTTCACACTTACATAATGATATCAAAACCTATTATCAACCTCAAAGAAGTATTTTTCTTGACATATTTGATCAAATAATTCATCAGTCAATGTAAGAGGATACTTTTTATTTATTATGATCTTGTTGAGCTCCCACTAATCAATGTAAAGAAGCTTTGTCCCATCCTTCTTCCTAACGAAGACGACTGGTTTAGTCCATGGTGAAGCATTTGGGAATATAACCCATTTAAATAGACTCATCTGTAGTTGTTTTCCCTAGCTCCACAATTTCAACAACATCCATCATATACATAGTCTTGGATAATGGAAACACCGCAACTATAACCATGATTAAAAATTCAACAACCCTAATAGAAGGTTGACCCAAAAATTTCTCAGGAAACACATTGGTGTATTCCCTAGCCATAGGCTTGTATTTTAGGATGATCTTTTCCGTAAAATAATTCATTTGAGATAGATATTCTTTCCCATAGGGCTATAATATCAATTCTTAAGATGACGATGTTATAGATGATTCATCCTCCTCCATGCACTTATCTAGAATCTCGTGGTTGATTCACTATATAGAGTGTGATTTTAAACTCATGGTAATTTATGTTGGATCTATTTAGGGGAGAGCATTCCATTCCCAAAATTATATCAAATTCCACCAAACAAAGTATAAAAAGTTTCATGAGGATGTTAATCCCACAAATAATGATAGGGGAGGAGTTATATACATGGTATGAAATTATTGACTCATTTTTTTCACCAACATCTCTACTTATATGATTTGTGTTGTTGTTCGAATAGGTATATTAAAATATTTTTATATGATAGAATGTGAAAAAACCATAATAAAATATTATTCTCACTATTCTTGAATGAATTACTATCATACCAATCACCAATTTGTTTTCATGAATCACTTCATTGGTGGTGATTGAAAAATCATTCCCCTAGTACCTAAAAGATTCATAGATGCAACAAAAAACCCTTGGTTTAGGTAATTGGTTTACAAAGTGTCTTGGTTCCTTGCAGTTGTAGAAATGAACAATGCGTTGAGGGTTTATAGGAGAATTCCTTTAATTCTCTATATTAGAGGGTTTCTCCTCTCCGGAATTATTATCTAGGTATCCTTCCTTCCTAAACCTAAATAATTTTATCATCCCCCATAGGAAATTTTGAGGGTGCTACTTTTCACACCTTTGATAAGTGGGATGAATAAATTTCTTATTAGTATTAGATTTCTTCATTAAACAACGGGAATTAGAATCCACATTCTTCTTCTTATCCCTATAATACCCTTTGGATTATCGGATCTCCATTTCATCTTTGAGGCTACATCATAAAATATATTCATAGCTATAATGTAAAAGATCACTAGGGATTTTCATAGATTAGGTTTTAGCCCACCAAAGAAGCATTCAACCATGCATTTGAGGGTAACGACAATGTTATAGTTGTATCATGAAAGTCTTCGGATGTTTTTCTCGTACACCCAAATAGATTTTTTTTTCTTTCTTCTTGAGGGTGATGATATCCATTTCCAATTTATGTTATTGAGTGTGAGGAAAATATTTATAGAAAAACATTTTTCATAATTCATTCCACTTAATTCCATCAATCTCTTTATCGGGCTCTGTATTCTTGATCAATTCCCACTATAGATTTGCTTCTCCTTCTATATAATAAACAGTCATTAGAACATTCTATATTGAATCAATAGGGTTTCCATATGACTTTTCCATTCATTTATGTTTTGAAAACCAGAAACACTCTATCTTAAGGAAAATTTCATTTTCCATAAGTTTCATCTTGATAAGAAAAATTTTCCTTCCCCAAGGTAATTTATCCTTACCATGCTTTTTATTGTTCATATTTTTAGTCTCTCTTAATCTAACTCATTTTACACGTAAGTGTAAAATTCAGTTTCACATCTAAAACCTTGGAAAACTATAAATACTTAGATATAGAGCATTCTGTTTTCTAGATCTGAATTCAGGTTCCGAATTCTTATTCAGACTCTGAATTCTTATAACATCAGACTCCAAATTCTTATAAAATTCAGACAATGAATTCTTATGAATTCAGACACTGAATTCTTATGAATTCAGAATCTGAATTTATATGAAATTCAGACTCTTAATTACCTGAAATTCAGACTCTAAGATCTCAGAAATATAGAATCTGAATTCTATGAAATTCAGGTTCCGAATTACTTTGAATTCAAATTATGAATTCCATTGAATTCAGACTCCGAATTCCTTAGAAATTAGGTTCCGAATTCTTTAGAATTTAAAATCTGAATTCCTCAGAATTCAGACTCATATTTCCTCAGAATTTAGACTCCAAATTCCTTAGAATTCAGAATCCAAATTCCTCAGAATAAAGACTCCATGGTCTATAAAATTCTGATTCCAAATTCCTTGAAAAACATAATTCAAATATCCTTATAATATTGACTCTGAAGGTAAACTTGTTGAGGCTCTGAATTCTATTTTTCCTTAGACTCCAAAAAAAATTATTTGGCTAAGAAACCATAGTTTTTTTACTCAGGTTTGAGTTATAAAATTATTTCATGCATTCTACTTCATACAAAAAATTGTTTGAGTGACACGTGTTTAGGCCCCTCCTAAATTCAAGGAAAAATATGACCATTGGAAGAGGGAACCGACCATTGAAAATGTGCCGATAAATAATATCTCATTTGAACTAGCTCACAAATTTTGATGGAACATTGATCAGTCTAGAGATTACATGCTAATGTGATTTTTAGAGAGGGACTTCATACCTTGTGAGTATTGAACATCTTTTTCAGAATTGCTTCATGCGACCCTGAATGTTACTGAGTACATTCGGGTGATTCCAGGGATATAAAGATAGAGGTTCCAACTACCTTAACGTTCAAGGACTACCATGGTGAGGAAGAAAGAGGTGGCGACTACCTTGAAGTTTGAGGGCTTATGGGGATAGCAAGGTAGACTCCGATATTTGTATTGAGGGCTTACCCTGGTGTGGGTAAGACAGACTTTATTGAATGTATAATTCAAGGGACCTTTATCCAAGGTTTTTGGATACCCAAATCTTTGGGGTAAAAAATTTATTACTTGTTACTTGTATTGTTTAAATTTTGTTTTCCGCTACATTTTGATTAACAAGTATAATTATCTTATACTTTCTTATACATGTACTCTGATTAGTATGATTCTATATGCTTTAAGGTAGAACCTTTATCTTTGTAAACTTTTCTTAATATTCATTTCAAGAACCACATTTCTGGAATCAGGATGTTTGTAGAACTAATAGGTCTTATAAATTTACCTTGTTTAAATTTATTAAAAATTACCATATTTAAATGTTTCAAAATAATATTTTATAGTATAAAATTACCCCCCCCCCTTTATATTGAGCATCTATATTCATCTTTTTGATCCTAAAATTGGTATCAGAGGTGGTCTCTGAAATAAAAATATTCACATATAATTTTTCTTGCCCAAGTTTTTTATTGTTCTATATGTTCCTTCCTTATGAATTTTTTATTCTTATTTACAAACATTTATTACTAACTAGTTTTTGTAGAATGATTTTTTTATTTGAGATGGAAGGAATGAATGTTGGTTCAATTGAAAATCATAATCCTACTAGAAAACCTATTTTTTATGGGAATGACTATTAATATTATAGAGATTGTATGAAGACTTTTTTCATTAATACTCGAGTGAAAAACTTTGTTATGCTTACTGGAAATTAGAATATTCTTGATAAGAAAGTCAGAAAATTTACTAATCAATAGAAGGCATAATATCAACATAACTATAAGGTAGAGAATACTTTGAAATGTTCCATAACCAATAATATATATAGCCAGATTACTTCTTGTGAAGCTACAAATTGTATTTGGAAGAAGCTCGAAGTTACTCATTTAGGTAATTCCAAAGTTATTGAAACTATATGAGCCATGCTTAGAGCTGAGTACAATGGTTTGGGATTTCCTTATGGAGAACCAATATTATAGGTACACTAGATATTTATGACTATTGTCAACAGCTTACAATCGATGGGTGAAAAAGGCTTAGTTGATGAGGAACTTGTAGATAAGATTATAGACATCATGCCAAATGAGTGGGAATCAAAGAGAACAACTATTAATGAGAATAGGAAAGTCTCACAGATTAATCTTGATTATCTTTTTGGAACTCTTCTTCAACATGAGACTAGAAAAAAGAGATATGCTAACAATGTTAAGAAAAATAATGGGAATGGAAGTGTTGCTTTTTCATCTACATCAAATCATATGAATGCCAAGACTCATGAAAGAGTTTCCAGATCTAAGTCTAATAAGGTTACTGTTTTATCTGAATCAAGTAAAAGTGAACATTATAAGAATAAACTAGATAATATTACTTGAAGGATGAACAAGATAGTTGGGAAGAAAGAATTATAGTATAGATATAAGAAGAAAGAAATAAATGACAAGAAATACCCTGATGTTACTTGTTGTGAATGCAAAAGTGTTGGACATATAAGGCCAGACTATTCTATGTTTAAAAGAAATGATAGAAAGGAAAAGAATTATGAAAGGAATAGAAAGAATTACTAAAAATCTAAAGACAATAATGTATTGAAATCTAATGACACTTGGAGTGCCAGTGGTGGAGACTCTTATATTGAATCCCCATATTATGAATCTTCTAGGTAGATGAATCTGGGTTTACTTGCCATGTTGCCTATTAAAAATCATTTTTTGATGGCTAAGGTACAAAATGATGTATCTATAACCAATGTATCTTGAATTCAAATTATAGTGATAGTAAATACTATGAATCCTCAGATGAAGAATCTTTTTCTGATGAAGATAACACTTTACCTACCTATGAAGGAGTTTCTAGGTTTTTATGATCATTGAGAATGAAAATTCTAATGTCCATAAAAATCATGATAAGAAAATTTCTAGGATTTATATTCTTAGTAAGGAAATATCAAATAAATATAAAGATCCAGAAAAGAAAATTTGTGATTTTGAAATTATTTCAAAAAACATCGAGGAAGTTAATATTGGGAAGGATAATCATTCTAAGGGTCTAGAAAAAGTAATTTCCAAGAAATTTTTTTTCGAGCCTATCTCTATTGATAAAACTAATGTTTTTGTGGATATGAACATATTTATTAGACTAAAGTCGAAAATATTTTCCATTAGGAAGTGTTTTTCAAACTTTACCTTAGGTAAGGAAAACATTGATAAGATGTATTCCCAAATTCAACCAATAAAGAATAATTCTGGTTTTGGTTATACTACATCATAACCAATTTTTAGTAACAATTATTTTGTTCTTCAATGTTCTTCATTATGCACTAAGTGTCAATGTGGTGGGAATTTGGAAAAAAATTGTTCATTAAAAAAACTCAATCAATAGGTTTTCATAAATATTTTTTTCAATGAAAATGTGGATTATTAAAAATTTTCTTTCTGAAGATTTTGGATCCAATAATGTTTGGGTCCTGAAAGACTAACACTCTTATTTTTAATAAAATAACTATAGTACCAACAGTAACACATGGTACACGAATAGTGTATTTTCCCATCATATGATTGGTAACAAAAAAATCTTTCAAAATATTATCAAGTGGAAAGGAGGAAATGTACCTTTCGGAGATAATGCTATGGGAGAAATTATTGGTATAGGTAACATTGTTCTTCTTGGAAAAACTATGATTTCAAATGTTCAATTTTTTAAGGGTCTTAAGAAAAACCTCATTATCATAATTCAATTATGTGATGAAGGTTACCTTTTAAATTTTAGGAATGACAAGATATTAGTACACAATTCCAAGGAATAGTTTATTTTTTCTACACATTGGTAAGATAATATATACACACTAAACATAGAAGACCTTAGGAGCCAAGGTATACCTTGCCTTAGTGAAATAGAAGAACATTATTGGTTGACGCATAGAATTTTAGGAAACTGTAACCTTAGGAACCTATAAAAACTATCTATGAAAAGACTAGTTAAGGATCTACCAGAGCGTAGATTTGATTCTTCAAATGTTTGTGATTTTTGTCAATATGGAAAGCAACATCAATAAAGTTTTAAATTAGTCGGTGAAGTCTCAACCACAGATGCATTATAGTTGGTGCATATGGATCTTTTTGGTCCAACACAAACTGGAAGCATGGGAAGCAAATATTATGTATTTGTCATAGTTTATGATTACACTAGATTTACGTGGGTTTATTTTCTAGTAATGAAATATGGATCTTTTTCTTATTTCAAAACTTTTAAATACCAAGTTAAAAATGAGGAAAACCTTCTTTTGATAACTATCCATGGTGATCATGGAGGTGAATTTCAAAATTCGGATTTTGAAACTTTTTGTAGTAGAAAATGCATTACTCATAAATTATTAGCACTAGGAACCCCTCAACAAAATAGTGTTGTTGAAAGAAGAAATAGAATTATTCAATATATAACAAGAACCATATTGAGTGAATATTCGGTAGCCAAAAAGTTTTGGGATGAAGCTGTAAGTACTGTTTGTTATACTATAAATCGTGTTTTGATTGGACATTTTCATAATAAAACTCCTTATGAGTTATGTAATAATAGAAAACCTAAACTTTCCTAATTCTAGGATTTTGGTTATAAGGTATTCATTCTGAATAGTAAAAATAATCTACACAAATTCGCACCAAAATCTGATAAAGGAATTTTCTTAAGCTACTCGACAACTTCTACGGCATATCGAGTTTACAATAATAATACATGTACAATTGAAAAAATTGTACATGTAATATTTGATTAAGCTGATCCTTTTGTTTTTAAAAAACCTCAACCTACTTCTTCGGATGTGTTTTCAAAAAATAATTATCAACTCTTGATTAACGATCCTTCTGATAAAAAAATTGATCATGAAAATTATTCGGAAGCATTTACCCGAGAAGAATTGCTACCCTACATTGATGAACAGGTTTTACAAAACCCAAATTAGTTATTTCTTAAGAATCATCTCAGTGATGGTATCATTGGTGATGTAGATCAACCCGTAAGGACTAGAAGTTCCTTATGAAATGATGTAGAACATCTAGAATTACTTTCCAAATTAGAACCAAAAATCACTCATGAAACTTTAGGTGATGATGATTGGGTAAAATCTATGCGAGATGAGATAAATGAATTTGAAATGAATAAAGTATGTACCTTGGTTAAAAAACCTAAGGAAACTTCTTTTATTGGAGTAAAATGGGTCTTCATAAATAAATGTCATTAAAATGGAATCATATTAATAAATAAAGCTATATTAGTTGTTAATGGATATAATCCACAAGAAGGAATATACTAAGAATAAACCAATTCTCAAATAGCTATACGTGAATCTATTAGTATTCTACATTCCTTTACAGCATTCTCAAATTTCATACATTTTCAAATGGATGTTAAATGTGCTTTCTTTAATGGTATTATTCAAGAGGATGTTTTTGTTGAACAACCTCTTGGTTTTGAAGATACAAAACATACTGAACAAGTTTTCAAACATACCAAAGCTTTTAATGGACTTAATCAAGATCCTCAAGCTTGGTATGACAGAATTACAAGATTTTTTCTTCAAAATAAATATGTTAAGTGAAATGCTGGTCCGGACATTTATATAAAGAATGATAAGAATTTTTTTGATTGTTCAAATTCATGTTGATGACATTATATTTGGTTCATCTCAGCAATATTTAACTAATTCCTTTGCAGATCTAATGAAATATGAATTCGAAATGAGTATGATGGGTGAGTTAACAGTTTTCCTTGGTTTTAAATTTTTTCAAAAACCAGAAGGAATATATATATACCAACAAATGGTTATTAAATATCCTCTTAAAATGTATTAATATGACAACCCTAAGATTATAAGTACTCCCATTGGTACCTAAAATTCATTTGATCTTTATACAGCTAGGAAACCAGTCGATCAAACATCTTTTAGAGGTATGATAGGAAGTCTACATTACATGATATCTAGTCATCTAGATGTAATGTTTTCAGTATTCTTGTATGAAAGATATCAATACAGTCCTAAGGAATCACATTTAAAGGCAGTGAAAAGGTTTTTTTTCTACTTAAAGGGACCCATGGATCTATGACTCTTTTATATTTCTAAAAATGATTTTGTTTTAAAATGTTTTTTGGATGTTGACTTTGGTGGATGTCGAATGGATAGAAAATTACATAGGGAACTTGTCATTTCATAATAGATTCCTTAGTTTCTTGGTCATGAAAAAAACAACACTCAGTAGCACTTTCCACTGCTGAAGCTGAATATGTAGTAGTTGTAAGTTGTTGTGCTCAAGTGTTGTGGATGCAACACACACTCACAGATTATGGCTTGATTTTTTCCAAAACAAAAATTTTGTGTGATAATACTAGGGCCATTTCCCTAACTAAAAACTCTACACATCACTCTTGTGAAAAACCCATAGATATTAGGCATCACATTCTTAGGGACCATACACAAAAATGAGATATCCATCTTCAATTTATTATAATGTAAGATCAACTTGCTGATATTTTCACAAAATCTACGCCATCCGATAGATTTGAATACATTAAACAGGCGATAGGAATGATAACTGTATGGTAATCTTCCATGCTAACTTCCTATTGAAACCAATTTCTTTACAGTAAGGAACTCTGTTTAATTGGGGGATTGCATCTGTTTGTTTGATTTTTTTTTAAAAAAAATGCGTAGTATAATTTTTTTTCCTAATCAATTTTTTTTGTAGACTAAAAATTTTTCGTATTCTAATTTTTTTCTTATTCTAAAAATTGTTTCTTAGTCAAATAAATTTCAAAAATATAATTTATATAATGAATATTTTCATACTTAGAATTTTCATAATGATGATTTTTTACTTAAAATTTTTGTAATGAAGATTTTTGTACTTAAAATTTTCATAATAAATATTTTCGAACTTAAAATTTTCGTAATGAATATTTCCATATTAATTTATTTTTAATGGAGTTTTTTTATCAAAAAATTTCATAATAATGATTTTTTTAGTCAATGTTTTCATTATTGAAATTTTCGGAATCTAAAGTTCTTCAAAAAGAATTTTCCTCATTACAAATAATCTTCATAGAAATTCGAAAGGTATTTTTCCTTTCTTAAATTTTCATAATCATCTTTTAGATTTTTGTATTTTAATTTGATTTTAATTTTATGGATTCAGTTTATCTTAAATCCGAATGTTTTTTTAAACCTCAAGAGATTGGATTCAATCAGAATTCTTCTGCAGCTATCATCTCAACCATCATATCTTCTCAACAAGCTTTCAACCATTGAATCAATAGGAGAAGCTGAACCATCGCCTCAATGCCTATATAAAGGATCCCTTGATGGTTGTCCCACATCGATCTCAAAGCTCTTATGTGTTGAAGATTTTCCGTTCCTACAAAAGACTGTTCCGTACTACTCAGATCATCCTTACATCTGAATGTCTACCGCAGTATCTTCCTCGTAAGAAATGTTGAATTTGAAACCAATATCTAAATAGAAGATATACAGAGAAAGGTTAGTTGATATAATGTTTTAGGCCAAATATCACTCTATCATTTCGAATAATATCAATCTCAATGGTTGCGAGAGTGTATGTATTTCAATACCAAAAGCTCAAGATTTGGTATATCTGGAGTTTTTAATAGAGGTTTATGAGTCAGTAACATTTTTCAAGGAACAAGGTAAGAGTAAGTTTTCTCTAAAGTGTTATGGAATGAAATATTCACTATCTTTCACCAAGGCTACAAACTTGGTAAATATTCTATACGAAGAGGAATATGAGTTCTGTACTCACAAGCTACCTGATGTTCAAGATTGTTTTGATAAGATGAAGGCCATGGCTTTCCATGGTCTCTCAGAAGTAAAGACTTTAAAGATTCTTCACATATCTACAAACATTTGGATTCATGAATTGTGGGTTTAAGGATTCATTATTCTAGGAAAATGTGATAAGGGTACTATAAAGAAGAGTCACATCTATATTTTGGATTTCTTGTTAAATCTAAGTATGATAAATTTTGTTAAGTACATTCTGATTACGATTGAGAATATCAAGAATGAAAAATTTAAATCTCAAATTATTATGTATCCATCCATTCTATCAAAGATGATTGTTCGGTGTTTAGAATCCTTCAACATTCCTTGAATTTCTAAGTAGATGAATTGGAAAGTCATGTTGTTGAGTGATGACACCATGAGAAATATGAAAATTGGTTTTTTGAAATGATCCAATGAATTATATAATTCTCTTGACGAGGAAGTTGAAACTCTTTCAAAGAAATAGGAGGTTGCTGAAACCTCTAAAAAGGGTGGAAGGAAGAGGAAGGTGAATGAAGAATAGAAGTCAAAAACACCAATGTAAAAGGAAATTTAGTCATCACCCACTAAGCCAATGAAACAAAAATCTTATCCTAATGAGGTAGTAGAAAAGTTGAGATAAGACACGAAATATAAAAAATAAGGGGAGCCTATGTTTGGCATGGACTCTACTAAGGAAAAATCTTTGAAGAAAAAGGAATCTTAAGATCTTGAGAGGCAAGAGAAAGAGAAGAAGTAGAAGAAAAAGATTTCTGAGGCCAAAATTGTCCAATAAATATTGAAGGCTACTAAGAAATCATATAAGAATATTCTGGTACCAAAATTATTTCTGAGAGAACCTTTATTAGAGGATCCAAGAAAGAATTTTGTGACTTTGGAAAAATTCTACGAAAAACAAGTTGAAGAAGAAGGGAGTGGTGATACTAAATATTTGATAATGCATGTTGAGGATTTTCATGATATGGAAAGCCCTTCTGAGGAATTATCATTCCGAACCTCTGAATCCGAGACTTCAAATCTTGGTACCCCAAGGAAATATGACAAGAGTGGAGATTACGTGATCAAAGTGTCTAAAGAAGAAAGATCCAACCAATATTTCATTCAGCCAGAGGATGCTGCGGTAGGACCTGAGAAGGAAGAGGTAGATGAAGAAAAAATTGTGCAACTATCTAATAGTGAACACATATCACCCAATAAAGAATAAGTCATTCTGAAAGCTGATAAGGGAAAGTAGGTGGTTGTTGATACACCGAGCAGAGTATTGGTGAAGAAGAAAGATGTGGGTGCATCATGGAAGAGAAAACCTGCAGATATAGAAAATGAATCCTCACCAACCAAAATCTATGATTCAGAATCATCCGCTCTTGGACATGATTTTGTAGTCCAGTCTTTGAAAAATCATGTTAGAACTATCCCTCTATTTCCATGCATAGAATCCAGATTCTAGATGCTTCACTATTCTTTAAATCAAAAATCAGATTCAGTATCTTATGGTGATGGATAAGTGCATGAAAATTGAGGCTGACTTCAAAATCTTTTTCATAAACTACAATTCCCACAAAAGATCTTACAAGAAGATGACTTGCTGGTCAAATAAAATTGTGGAAGACATGAGAAATCATGATGAGTTTTAAGAAAATGAAAAGGGTGAATTTGAAACAGAAGATAGTAAGTTCAAAAATCACAACAATCCTTTTGAAGAAATGATATCTCTTTAAGAAAATAATTTTAAGCAAGAAGTGAAAGATCTGCATGGGAAATTATATTCAGATTCTCCAAGTTGTAAGAGAGAAAGGGATATCAGGATTGAGATAGAGGATAATGTTTCTAAGTAGGTATAAGTTCTAAAGGGTTAGGAAGAATATCTTAAGTCTCATGATGAAATAATCAAAGCCTTAGAGAAGAAAACAGAAGATCAAGAGCAGCATCTCAAACGTGTAAAGAAGGATCACAAAGAACTCAAAAAAGATGAAGACTATTGTGATGAAGCAGATTCCAGAGGAGATAGAAGGATAATTTCAATCTAAATCAGATCTTTTATTGTATTTTCCTTATTGCACATATTTTTCCAATCGTAATGAAATTTTTGGATGTTCATTATTTTGGTTTGTCTAGTACTAATATTTCAGGTACTATATTTCTATTTTCAATTACCTGTATTTGTTTTTGAAAATCACAAAGGGGAGAAAGGAATGTTAAAAAAGAATACTTAGTGATGTAGAAATATCTCTAACTAAGGGGGAGTTAATATAAGTGGGGGTTTTGACCATGAAGAATTACCTATACAAGAAAATGGAAAATCTCATTCTGGAAGTTTAGAATATGATCCGTAGGGTTTCAAAGGCCTAAGGGGATTTAGTCGTATTCAATTTAACCCATAAGTAAAGGGAGATAAGTTTTATTTACAAGTCCATAAAATTTATAATTCTTTATATTCTTTTTTTAAGGATGTTTTTGCTTTCCAAAAAGGGGTAGATTATTGATTCAATAAGGTTTCCTTATGACTTTTCCTTTCCTTTATGTTTTGAAAATCACAAACACTCTATCTTAAGGAAAATTTCATATTCCATATGTTTCATCTTGATAAGGAAAATTTTATTTCTCCAAGGAAATGTATCCTTACCATGCATATTAATTGTTCATATTTTTAGTCTCTCTTAATCTAACTCATTTTACTCCTATGTGTAAAATTAAGTTTCATATCAAAAACATCAGAATTCTATAAATACTTAGATATAGAGCATTCTGTTTTCGGGATCCGAATTCAGGTTCTAAATTCTTATTCATAATATGAATTCTTATGAATTGAAACTTTTAATTCTTATGAATTCATACTCCAAATTCATATGAATTGAGATTCATAATTCTTATGGATTCAGACTCCGAATTCTTATGAAATTCAGACTCTAAATTCACTGAAATTTAGACTCTGAATTCTCAGAAATACAGAATCTGTATTCCCTGAAATTCGTATTCTGAATTCCATTAAATTTAGATTCATAATTCCTTATAATTCAGACATAGATAACATTAGAATTCAGGTTCTTAGTTATTCCGAATTCAAAATCCTAATTCCTCAGAATTCAGACTCCAAATTCCTTAGAATTTAGACTCCAAATTCCTTATAATTCATAATCGAATTTTTCAGAATTTAGGCTCTGATGTCTATAAAATTATGATTCTGAATTAAATGAGAAAAAAAATCCAAATATCCTTGTAATATAGACTCCAAAGGTTCACTTTATTATACTTTGAATTCTATTTTTCCTTAGACTCAAAGAAATTGAATTTTTCTAAGCAACCATTTTTTGATTACTGTTGTTTGAGTTATAAAACAATTTAATGCATTCAGTTTATAACCAACCATTATTCGAGTGACACATGTTCAGGTCCCTCTCAAATTCAATGAAAAATATGACTATTGGAGGAGGGAGCTGACCGTTGGAAATGTGCCTATAAATAGGAGTTCATTTGAACTAGCTCACAAATTTTGATGGAATATTTATCATTCTAGAGATTATATTCTGAAGTGATTTCTAGAGAGAGACTTCATGCCTTGTGCATATTGAACATCTTGTTCATAATTTCTTCGTGCGACTCAGAATGTTGTTGAGTACATTCAAGGGCTTCTGGAGAAAGGAAGACAGAGGTGCCGACTACCTTAAATTTTGAGGACTTCCTTGGTGTGGAAGACAGAGGTGTCGACTACCTTGATGTTCAAGGTCTTGTGGGGATCGAAAGAAAAACTCTGATATTTTTTTTTTGAGGGATTACCCTCATGTGGGATAGACATACATTCTTGATATTATAAATCAAGGTACCTTTATCCAAGGTTGTTGGATACCCAACTATTTTGGTTAAAATATTTATTAATTATTACTTGTATTGTTTCATGTTTTTTCCGTTTCATTTTGATTAAAAATGAAAGTATTACTATATTATAATTTCTTATACTTGTGCTCGGATTAGTTATATTCTATACACATTAAGGTAGAATCATTAAATTTGTAAATTTTTCTTATGTTTCATTTTTGTAACCACATTTCCGGAATCAAGAAAGTTTGTATAACTAATAGTTCTTGTGATTTTACCTTGTTTAACTTTGTTAATTATTACCATCTTTAAAAGTTCTAAAGTAATTTTTAAAGTATTTAATTCACCACCCCTCTTGTATATTGAGCATAAATATTCATCTTTTCGATCCTAAATTCTATTTCTCAAAACATTGAAGGATGGATAAGATATTATCAAGGGAATTGTTTTATTGTTCCATGATTAAGGGATCAAATTATCTTTTTAATGATGATGGCCTTTTATGCATGAATCCCTCGATTAAAAATTGTTCTCTCTTAGGGGTAGTTTAGGCATCCCCTATAATCTAGGATTCTATTCATAACCTGAGTTATATGAAAGTGTATCGTGGATGTTTTTATGATTCCTTCTCTCATTGGATTGAGTATCTCATTAGGGAAGTCATCACATTACCCGTCGCATCGATTGTTTACCTGATTTTCTTATTTCTAGTCATTGGATATAATAAAAGGAAAATTAGAGATGAGTATTTTAAATAATTAAAAACAAAAAGGGTGATCCAATGAACATAAATGGATAGAATATAAATTATATTTACCATGTTAACATATGAGTTTCTCAGCTTCAATCTATGTTATCAATGATCTATTTCCTAACATGAATTCTTATGTGACTTTTTTATTTCCTTAATAATTGTTAGTACTGATCTTATGAATTTACCAAAAAATATCTCCTAGGAGTGTAAAACAATGTCTGTAGTAAAGGATCATTGTTGTGTACCAAGTTACCCTGAGTTAGGATCAAAACACCTTGTCAAAGATGTTACTCCTAGGTATGTATATGCTAGTACCACATCCACTTGTTGCACCCAAAGAGGGATATTTTTTTGATAAACCAGATATTAAATACTTACCAAAATTTAGTGATGTTTTCTTATTCTTAGTTGCATCCCTAAGGCTTTATCTAATGTTCTCTAATCCTAATCCCAAAAATTACTAAAACTTTCGTCTGATACCAACAACAACAACACTGCTCTTTATTACTCATTAATACTTGATTTATTACAAAAAATTACACATAATAAAACCCAAAATATATATAAGTCTATTGTATTTTGGAATTAGGTACATAACATAACATCATGAACATGGGATAAAAAAACGTTATTAAAAACATCATTAACATGATTTATTGAAAACTTCTTAAACATGCTCAAAATACACCTTCAAACATAAAACTACATGGGTTGACTTGGTGACATCCATAAGAAAGGGGTGATCTATAATGCCTTGTTAGGGAACAAAAATTGAATAAGAGATACATGTTAGACAATAGGCACAACAATTCAATCAAAAATAAACATGAATAATAAAGAATCATATAGGATGGTAATCATAACATGAGAAATATGGAGACAAATTAAATCATTGAATCATGAACATAGGTCAATGATAAACTGACAAGACTTCATGGTGAAAAAATTCCCATTAAGGAATCAGGTACACCCCTATCCCAACTTGATGTATCATGATACTAAATAGTACCCAATGTATTGGAGAACTATCTAGGCATACCCATCATAATCATTTCACTCTCATGATTAAGTGTTCCATAGAGATCATACGATAAGGATTCATTCATCGCCATACTTTATTACACGGTCATGGAATGTGTAAAAATACATATACGTCCCAAATAAATCTATATACGTTCATAAAGGTAAATTACCTTGATTGAATAATTGGTACGGTATTCACTACAAAATTGTTTTGACATGGAAAATCACAGTAAAATTTCGACAGCATAATGAAGTTACATAAAAATATAAATAAAATTTGTTGATGAGAGAAAAAGTGAAATCTACTTATTTGGACATAATATGGGTAGCAATGGGGACCTGTAAAATAATATCCCGGCTTTATAAAGTTGGAAATAGAAGGCATAAGCTACTGAAGAAACTGAATAGAGAAAAATATGCTTACGAAATGTTGGTATGGTAACATGTGTAAATAAAGGACCACGGGAGACATAATGAGATTGAAAGAAAGATCTAATAATTTATACATAAAATTTATGGTAATGGGAATATGTAATATCATATCCCATCATAATAAAATGAAATTTTAAAAAACATAACATAAAATGAGTGCTTGAAAAAATAGGAGAGTGGAAGACCCCTTAGTTGAGTCTATGACACCAATGGCATGAGAAGGGATTAGTAAAAGCTAGGTGGAACCTTGGGAGGACTCTTGGAATTTAGAGGAAGTTTATGGACGTTATCCAACGGTTATGAGTACATAAATGAGATCCTAGGTGGGTTTATATAGAAAAGGAAAGAGAATTATTTATTATTTTGGTTTTGGATTATACATTACAAAATATCAAAAAAACCATACCATATATTTTTTTCATGGTTTCATTAAAAGTGAGTGGTTTTTATTATTTTAGATGAAAAAGGGCCGAAATTATTAAAATATTACATCTGTTAATGTTGAGGTGAGTCACACTCTTAAAGAAATTATTTTAAAACATTAAAATATATTATAAGTGATGGAGGATTGAAAATGGATTTAAAGAATTAATCAAATGAAATTAAAAAAAACATCATTTTAAATATAAAACATATATCTATCCGTGGATCCCATTTATATTTCATATTTCATCTCTTTTGGGTCATTTTGATGTCATAAAACACAAAGTATATATATACGAGATTTAATTTTTACCAGAACATTCGACAGTCTCGAGAAATTAGGAAAAATTCACCATTGTATAATTTTGATGAACTGATTCCAAAAATAATATTCATTTTAAATAAATAATTTCCTACGTATTTGAACTTTCAATTTTAAAATAAAAACATACATTTATTAAAAATGATGGGTTTTTTTACAATAACATTTTTTTATCCTTTATAAAATTACATTTGACTACATAATAATTATATGATCATTTATATTTATTAAATGTTATTTAATAATAATATTTTATTAAAATATTATTTATCTAAAATATCAATTAATTCATCAGAATATAATTAAAATTTGAATTTCAATATTAACCAAGAAATCCATTTGTGTTTTATTGAATCAAAATGAAAATCGTTTGTAAATTAATAATTACTGGATATAAATTTATACATTATTATATATAATATAATATACATAAGAATATTCTAGGTTCTTTTTTATATATACCATTAATACAAAAAATACCCTAAGGGTAAGGTGTGCGATGGTTGGACTTTCATGGGGAGGTTCGGTGAATATGTTTTGGGTCGTGATCTCGATGAGCTTAAACATCACCCATAAACGATTTTGCTCATGCTTAAGTTGTTGGATATAATCTTCATCTTGTTCAAAATAAATTACCAAAAATTCAATCTTTCTTGTAATCTCTAATAAATAGGATTCATAGGTATGATTATACTGGTTGATGTCGTCACTTCCTTTGTCTGTGACCACTGGAATTATTAAAACCTTATATTTTTACTAATCATGTGATCACTGTTCAATAGATGTATTATTAACATTAATGATCTCTAATGGTAAATTAAATCCAATGGTAATTATAATAAAAAATATGTTTATTCATTTTCTATAACCATATTATATAATAATACATTTAATAAAAAATAAAGGGGAATTTTATTTATAATAGTTTAGGTCATTGCATTCATTAACTCTAAATAGTCAAAAACCATGATGGGTAGACCCTTGGTAACTAATAAGTCTTTCATGACAAAGTATTATCAATCCAAAATTGGGTATATAAGCCTAACATTTTATATTCATCACTTATTTATTCGGATTCATGTAGTATAGATCTACTTGTTGAGTATTAAACTTCTGAAACAACGTTTATTCCAGAATAAGAATATTGTCTCACTGTTTCCAAGGTAACTTGAGATAAATGTTTTCGTAATACCCTATAAAAGTTATAATAGAATCATTAGAATTATCAATATATAAGTTGTTTACTTCCCACCGCTATCTTAGGAATCACCCATTCTAAACCACTTTGGGAACACACCTTACTTCTTTTAACATTTATATTACTTGGTTGGTGTATTTAGATACACATAAGTGATACACATATTGTATTCAATACCAAAGAGATAAAATAGAAACATTACTTATATTTGATTAATATACATGATGATGGGCAGTGATTACTTGGGTCTTAAATTTAGTTCATTTCATTTTAAAATTTATGGACCTATTTCATGACATATGAAGGAAATAACCTCCTATAAGATAATAAACATCTTTGCATTGAAGGGTTCTGAGAAAGTTAATTTTTTGTTAAAATTTCTACAATAATATTCACCTTGTATATAAACTTGTTCTATATAATAATTAAAGATTATATATTCTTTAAGTTTTTATATACATAGAGAAATTTTTATAAAATTTAATGATGTGTTGTTTTTCATACTGATAATTTTATAATAATAAATAAAAATGGAAAAAATGGATAAAAATTAGACTGGGATGTATTTAAATGATAGTTTCTCGTCTTTTAATTTACATGAGTCAAGTGTGATCATAACCTTATTCATAGATTTCTTACCTCGATTCTCACAAGAATCACAGATATAAGAGAATATGGGTGATTATCCCTGACCAAATCTAATATCTGCATCTCACACTGGATGATGAAGATAACATAATGAAAAAATCATCATATGTGTCATACATGAGTCTCTTATAGGCATTAACACGGTCGCTTCCTATGGTGGAATAATACGTATTAGGAAAACCAATAGCTTGAATGTATGATGTCGTAATATTTTGTGCAAGCACCTATATAAATTTTTAGGAATTCATGTGAGATATGAAATTTAATTTTTACTAAATTAATCATAGTATTTATGTGTGGTAATACATGTCATTTTCTAAAAAAATAAACAATATATAATGAATACATTTATCTTCATTACTGATTGGACATTATGGATTATATATATCATTAAATATATATGACTATTTTATCTTACTCATGAAACCCTATGTATTAGAATCAGAATACTGTGTCTCTTGGGTATTCTACCATCAATGATACATGAGCATCAACTCATAATATACAATATTTGTATATGACACTACATGGAGAGTTTATGGTAGGTGTTAGACTAGCCATCAATATTAACTTATGGAACCTTGATTTGTTGTGTCAAGTCTCAACATATAAAATCCTAAAAATTATTTAGTCAATTCATTCCTCTAAAGTTGAATC
Source organism: Viscum album (assembly GCA_963277665.1). Taxonomy (NCBI): domain Eukaryota; kingdom Viridiplantae; phylum Streptophyta; class Magnoliopsida; order Santalales; family Viscaceae; genus Viscum; species Viscum album. The sequence continues at coordinate 1,538,201,379 of OY728161.1, read as the reverse complement.
AAACTATATTTGGATTCTTCTTCACTAGTAAATTCATCTATGTTGACCCATAATTCTTATGACAACCATAATCTTTTATTACACAATTAATCATAATTTATTTCAAAAACTATACTTGATACAACGAAGTTGATCGAGTGGTATAGTGTCATTAGGGCTTAGGGTCATAAAATTACAACATAAAACATGAAATACTACATATTTGTTGAAAACATCCTTTACATGACCACTGCATTCCCTTGCACTTCACATTGCATGGGATAACCTGAGGACCTGCATAATAAAAGGGTGAGCTATAAAGCCCAGTAAGGGAATAATCATCGAATAACATGAGGAATACAATACATGTTAGAAAATGGGCATATCAATATTGCACAAGAGAAGATAAACATAAAGGCATGATAAAGCATGATAATCATAACATGGAAATGCGGCAAAAACACGAAACATGGAATTAGCATGAGCCAAGGCTCATTTCACATGGAGCATGAGTAAAACCTCATTGCACATGAAGAATGAGTAAAACCTCGATGCACTTGAATTATAATGAGTAAACACCCATTTCACTTGACGAATCATGATCTTATACTTTACCCAATTCATTGGAGCGCTATCAGGGCGCACCCTTCTTAATCATTTCACTTCATGCATAAGTGTGACACATGGATTATAAAACATTGAATCATTCAACATAATCATTTATTCCACAATAATTAAATGTGGAATACAAACTTGAAACACATTAAACAATATGTAAATGTTCATATATTTGAATACCCTTTATAGAGAAATGGGCATGGTGTTTACTACACAATGACATTGGCTTGGAAAAACGTGGTTCAATTTCGACAACATAACTGCGTGACATAAGAACACATAAAAATGGTTGATGAGAGAGAAAGGGACTTCTCATCATATTTACAAGACATGGACAGTAAGGGGGTCATAAAGATACATGTCCCAAAAAATGTAATGGAATTTAGATTCACGATACAAAAGAATTTCTAGAATGTAAATGAGGAGAGAGAAATTCCTTTCGAAATTTCAGCATAGTAACGGGAGTACATTGGATGAATTTAATTAGAGAGAAAGGGGAATCCCATTTTTCAAACATAAAGAGGGAATTATGGGGGAGGTGTGAAACCATACCCCAAAATTTATAATTGAAATTAAGAGGGAATAACATCTTATAGAATATTGGTCAAAATGAGAAATGAAGAAAAAAAATTACATGGAAGTGTGCTCCCAAAGGCTTGAGAGAGGCTTGAGAGAGGATTCTTGGAAGATTGTGGAACCTTGGGAGGATTCTAGAGAGATAAAGACAAAGGGTGGATGAACTCCAAATTCATACAGTTAGGAGGATGTGGGACCTTGGGTGGGTTTATATAAGAAATGTGATAGAATTTTTATTTCTTAGGTTTGGAACACCTCACATTAAACTAATCCAAACTACAAACCATCCCATGGTTTGTGCCCATGGTTTTGGAAAAGTGAAGTGGAAAACAATATTTTATAAGTCCAAAGACCTAACTTCATAAAATAATTGGGTTTCTTATGTGGAGGTGAGTAACACTCTCAAGGAAAAAAATTTAAAAGGATAAAATGATTAATAAGTCTTGAAGGGTCCACTAAAGCTTTGTAAAATGAATCAAACAAACCCAAAGTCAAATTATTTTCATTTTAAAACATATATATTCTGAAACGAAACTTTATTGTATTTTATTACATCATTATTGGGCCATTACGATGTCATAAAATACATTATATATATAAACGGTATTTAATTTTTACCCAAAAATTTGATTGTCTCAGAAAATTATGGAAAATTCACCATTGGATAATTTCAATGTCCTGATTCCAAAAATAATATTCATTTTATCTAAATAATTTTCTAAATATTTTAATTTTCATTTCTAAAATAAAAACCAACATTTATCAAAAATTCATCAGTTTTGACAAAAAATGGCTTTCAAACCTTAATAAAAATTACAATTTCATTCATTAAATTATACGATACATTATATAGAATAAAAATATATTTAATAACAATAATAATATTTTACTAAAATATTATTTAATTAAAAAAATCCATTAATTTATCAAAATATATTTCTTAGATGAACATTAACTAAAAATACAATTTGTTAATTAAGAAATATTTACAAGGTAACAATAATAAAATGAAAGTAAATTAATTATTATATATAGAAATAATGTACATAACCATAATGATAACGTATTTTTACATAACCCCTTATAAAACCCGCACAAGAGAGAAGAGTAAGGTGTGCGGTGGTGACGGACTGTAGGGGTGGCACGTATAACATTTCTCAGGTGGTAATCTCTATCAACTTCCACTTCTCTCATAGGCGGTCCCGCTCAAGCTTAATATATTCATGATCGGCTTGGGCTTGGTCAAGAGAAAATCCCAAAGACGCAACCTCTTTTCTTAGCTCTGACAAATGGCCTTCGTATGGGGCACACCTACTAGATGAGGCTATAACTTCCTTTGTCTCTGTAAATTGGATTTGATAAAGCCCTATATTTATACTGATCATGTGATCACTGTTCAATGGATATATAAGAAACAATCACAATTCATAACAAAAAAACAATGATGTTGACACTTTATATAAACATTTTACTTAAAGAGACATTTAATTACATGAAGTGGTATTTCCATTAATTAATGTTCGAGTCGTTTCAATCTTCCCCCTTTAAGAAATTTCTCCCCTGAAATATTTGTTTCCCTCACAAAAACAGATGTGGGTAACTATGCTTCATCATTTCCTCCAATTCCTACATCGCTTCTTCAGACTTGTGGTTTCACCATAACATCTTGAAGAGGGGCATTGTCTTATTTCGTAGAAATTTTTCTCTATGATCTAAGATCTTCACTGGTTTCTCCTCATTAGAAAGATCATCCTCTAACTGTACCACCTATGAAGATAGTACATGTGAAGGGTTCGTTATGTAATTACTTAAGAGGGAGAAATGAAATACATGATGTATGTTGTCCATGGTAGGTGGAAGTACTATTAGATAGGCCCATCCCCAACACGATCAAGAATATCGAAGGGGCCGATGTACCTTGGACTAAACATCCCTTTCTTTCTAGACCTAATGACCTTCTTCCAAGGAGATATTCATTGAAATACCATGTATCAAACTTTAATCTCAAGGTCTCGTCGATGGTTATCCACATAAATCTTTTTTCAACTCTAGGATACCATGATATGCTGCTGAATGGTTTTACATTCTCCACCATTTCTTCGACCATTTTGGGTCAAAGCAGCTTATAATCACTGACCTCATCCCAACATGTCTCTGTTCTGCACCTTTTCCCACAAAGGGAATAATATGGTTCCATTTGGATGCTCGTGTGAAAAATGTTATTATAAGATAACTCAACCAGATGAACATATAGATCCCATCCTCCTTTAAAGTCCATTGAGCACGCTCTCAACATGTCCTCAAGTGTTTGGATAGTCTGATCGGATTGGCCTTCAGTTTGAGAATGATAGGTCGTATTGAATTTCATTTCAGTATTCTGGGCTTGTTGAAGACTCTTCCAAAACATTAAGTTGAATCTTGGATCTCGATCGGACGCAATAGAATGTGGTACACCATGAAGCCTGACGACTTTTGTGATATATATTTGTGCCAGTTGATCCAATGATAAATTCTCCCGAATAGCAATGAAGTGTGTAGCCTTTTTATGATGATCCACAAAAACCAATATTTCATTGTTGAACTTGGATGTATTTGGTAGTCTAGTGACAAATTCTATGGTGATGTTCTCCCATTACCATTTTTTTATGGGAAATGGTTACATAATCCCCTTATAACTTTCCCTCTATTCCTTCACTTGATGACACACCAGGGACTTTGATTTATATTTAGTGATATTCTTATTCATATTATCCCACTAATAATGATCTAAAAGATCTCGATACATCTTTGAGTTTCCTGGGTGAATAGAGAAATTTGAACTATGTGCATCATCCAAAATTTCCATATTCAGCTCCGAACATGATGGAACTCATATTCTTTTCCCGAATCTCACAATTCCTTCTTCATTAACAGTAATCTTCAAGCATTTCTCTTTTCTGATAGCTTCCACTTTTTCTGGAATTCCCACATTATCCTTTTAAGCATCCTTTAACCATTCCAAAGTGATGGTTGAGCAATCATTTTCAAAAGGATTGATGATGTTCCCTTCTTTATGATTCCCATTTCCATCATCATCAAATGTATGAAGATTGGATCCTTTTCAATTCTCATTAATGATAGCATCGCTGGGTTATTTTCTACATAGAAAATTTTCCACCTTGTTCACTTTCACAGAGTGGTAATGGATTAAGAAATCATAGTATTTGATCATCTCTAACCATATTCATTGGTGCATGTTCAACTCTTTCTATTTGAATATATACATAAGGCCTTTGTGGTCCGTATATATTCCACACTTCTCCCCAATGAGATAATGCTACCAAATTTTCAAACCGAAGATCACTACAGCCAACTCAAGGTCATGTGTTGGATAGTTTTATTAATGAAATTTCAATTTCCTTAAAGCATAGGAAATGACTTTGTCATTATGCATCAAAACACATCCCAGGCCCTTTCTTTGAAGCATCACTAATTACCACAAATAGTTCTCCACTTGTGGGTAAAGTGAGAATGGGCATAGTGATAAGCCTCCTTTTCAACTCCTTGAAACTTTCTTCGTATTCATCACTCCATGAAAAAATTACTACATTCTGAGTTATCTAGTTAAAAGGGTTGGAAAATCATGATAAATTTTTCACAAATCGTCAATAATATCCAGATAACCCTAAGAAGATATGGATATCCGTTACTGATGTTTTCCTTGTCCACCCCTCAATTACATCTATTTAGAAGTGATCCATGGATTTCCCATTGCTTGTGATGATATAGCCCAAGAATGATACCTCTTTGAACCAGAACTCACAATTTTTATTACGTTGCATAGAGATTATATATCTGCAAGGTCTCTAGTAGTGTTCATAGATGCTTCTCATGATCCTCCTTGTTTTTTGAGTATATCATGAAATCATCAATAAATACTTCCAAAAATTTGTTTTGGTAATCTCTAAGAACTCTATTCATCATGTCTATGAAGATTTCTAGATCATTAGTTAGTCTGGAAGGTATTACTATGAATTGATAATGAATGCATCTTGTATGAAAAGCAGTCTTGAGGATATCTTCCTTCTTCACCCTTACTTGATAATATCCTGAATCCAAATCCACCTTGGAGAAGTATTGTGCTTGCACAGCTGATTGAACAAGTCATCATTTCGTGGGAGAGGATATTTTTTCTTTATCATGATTTTGTTAAGCTCACGATAATCGATGCAAAGGCGCATTGACCCATCTGTCTACTTGACGAGGAGGACTGGTGCACCCAATGGTGAAGCACATGGGCATAAAAACCCTTTATCCAGATTCTCTTGTAGTTTTTTCTTCAACTCCTCAAGCTCCACAACAAACATTCTATACAGTGTCTTGAATATTTACAATGCCCCAGGTATAAGATCAATTGAGAATTCAATATCTCATCTTGGAGGAATACCATGAAATTACTTGGGAAACACTTCAGAGAATTCAGTCCCAATAGGAATGTCTTCAAGGGTTGTTGCTTCCTTGGACTCAATCATCTAAGACATATATGTGTGCTAATATGGGTAGTGATATCCCCACTTGAGATGATGGATCTAAAGAAGATTCATCTTCCTCCTTTCACTTATGAAGAATCGGGGGTCGATTCTCCACATATAGAGTGATTTCCCTTTCATAGAAATTTATGTTGGCTCTATAAAAGGAAAACCAAACCATGCCAAGAATCACATAAAATTCCACTAGAGGGAGTATGATGAGGTTCACTGGAATTTTTAATCCACATATTATGATATGGGAGGATTTATATTCATGGGATGCAATGATTAACCCATTTTTTGTACTCATCGACATCTTCACCTCCACAATTTTTTGTCTTGATGGGATTGTTCTACTAAACATTTGAGATATAAAATAATGTGTCGAAACTAAATCAAAAATAATGTTCGCTATTATTGAATGAATAACTAGCATACCTATCACCACTTCATCATCGGGGTTCACTTCGATATTAGTGATGGAAAAAGCTCTCCCTTCCTACCTTGGAGGTTGTTCGTTGCCTCCGAAAACCCTTCTCATAGGTCACTGATTTGCAAGATGCACTGTTTCATTACAATTGTAGCAATGACCCATGTGTTGAGGTTCAAATGGATCATTCCTCTCCTCTGTCACAGTCGTGGGTCTTTCTTGCAAACTGTTAATAGCCAAGTTCCCTTCACTTCCACACCTAAATCATTTTCTCATACCCTTCGGGAAATTTCTACGGTGTTCATTTCCGCACCATTGGTAAGTGGGGTGTTGGATCTTCTTAGAACCATTGGATTTATCCATCTGACAACTAGAATTGAATTCAACCTTATGCTTCTTATCCCCATGATACCCCTAATATTCTATAATCACAATTTTAACCTTGAGGGCACGTTGGACAATTTCCTCATAGCTTTCAAAGTAACGGATTACAAGCACTTTCCACAGGATAGGTTTCAGCCCACCATGGAAGCGGTTAACCTTGAATTTAGGGGTAACAACAAAGATGGAAGCGTATCATGTAACCCCTTTGATGTTTTCCTCAAACACTCCAAAAGATTCTTCATATTTTTTCTAAAGGGAATGGAAGTCCCTTTCCATCTTAAGCTGGAGAGTGCGTGGAAAATATTTATCAAAAAAGATCTTCTGGAAATCCATCTGTTCCAACGCCTCAATCTCTTCATCAGGCTTCATATTTTTTATCAACTTCCACCATTGATCAGCTTCACCCTCCATATGATAAGCTGCCTGGAGAACCTTCTCTTGTTCATAACATTGAATGATGGAAGATATCTTTTCATTGGAGTTGATTCATTGTTCAGTTATTGAGGGATCTGATGATCCATTAAAAGTATGAGGCCTTTGTCTCATGGAGCTCTTGATAGTGACTTGTTCTTTCTTAGGGGGGGTTTACCATTCTTCTTGGCCCATGATTCTATTTAAATATTGAGTTATCTGATATAGAAGCATGACAAAGTTTGCAATTCCTGCTCCCATTGGATTGGGTATCTCATTAGTACAATCATCATATCGATCTTCACATCGGTTGTTAGCTCGAGTCCTCCTATTTCTAGCGATTGGCTGGAATAAAAGGAAATATAGGGGTAACACATGAAAGGAAATCCAAGGACAAAGCTAATGACATATAAATATCTTTTATTTCCTTAACATGTGAATTTATTTTATTTAGTCTATGTTATCCATGATCTACTTTCTAACATATATTCTTAGGGCATCATTTTATCCTTTAATAATGTTTCATACTATGCTTGTAAATTTACCAAAGCATATCCCCCAGGAGTGCCATAACCAAGAGGGCGGCAAGGCATGTTGTTATGCACCAGTTCCCGTTCGAGTCTAGCTCAAAGTGGTATTTTCGGGTATTACACCTAGGATACATATATGCCAGAGCTGCCTCTACCTGCTCATATCCAGATAGGGATGTATTTTATTGATAAACCACTAACTCAATACTAACCAAAACATAGGGATGTTTTTATTATACTTAGTCTTGTATGTAAGGTTTTACTGGGGTTTTATAATCCTAATCCAAAAATTAACTAAACCTATCCTCTAATACCAACTATGACAACCCTGATCTTTTATTACACAATTAAACATAATTTATTACATAAACTTCACTTGATACAAAATAGAATATCGAGAGGTATGGTTCCTTTGGGACTTAGTATCATTACATAACAACTTATAACATGAAATACAATATCATTACTGAAAAAATCATTTTCATGTCCACTACATTCCCTTGTACTTCACATTGCATGGGATAACCTAAGGACATGCATAAGTAAATGGTGAGCTATAAAGCCCAATATAGAAATAATCATGGAATAACACAAGGAATACAATACATGTTAGAAAATAGGAATATCAATACTGCACAAGAGAAGCATAACCATAAAGGCATGATAAATCATGATAATCATAACATGGAAATATTGCAACAACACTTAACATGGAATTAGCATGAGCCAAGGCACATTGCACACGGAGCATGAGTAAACCCTCAGATCACATGAAGCATGAGTAAACCCTTGTTTTACTTGAATTATCATGAGTAAACAACCATTTCACATGACGTATCATGATACTATAATTACCCAATGCATTGGAGCACTATCAAGGTGCACCGTTCTTAAACATTTCACTTCATACATAAGTCTGCCACATGGATCATAAAACATTGAATCATTCAACATTATAATTTATTCCATGGTAAATGAATGTGGAATACATACATGAAACTATTTAAAAAGTAAGTAAATGTGAATACCCGTGATAAATAAATAGGCATGGTATTCACTATACAATGACTTTGGATTAGAAAAACATGGTGCAATTTCAGCAGCATAACGGCGTGACATAAGAACTCATAAAAATGGTTGATGGGAGAGAAATGAGTGTCTCGACATATTTAAATGACATTCAAATTAAGGGGATCATAATTATACATGTCCCAACAAATTTAATGGAATTTATATTCATGATACAAAATAATTTCTTTAATGTAAATGAGGAGAGGAAAATTCCATTCTGAATTTCAGCATAGTAACGGGTGTACATGAGAGAAATATAATGGGAAATAAAGGGGTCTAACATCATTCAAACATAAAGAGGGAAGTATGGTTGTGTGAGAAACCATACCCTGAAATTTATAATTGATATTAAAAGGTAATAACAACATAAATAATATTGGACAAAAATGAAAAAGGAAGAAAAACCCTTACTTCGATGTGTGCTTCCAATGGCTTGAGAGAAGCTTGAGAGAGGCTTCATGGGAGCTTAGGGAACCTCGGAAGGATTCTATAGAGATGAGGGAATAATTTTTATGAACTCTAAAGGCTTTTACTGTAACACTCCAAGCTTCTACGGTATGCTTCTCTTTGAATAATGCAATAGCGTGTTTTGTACGAAACATCGAGTTCTAACACACCACAACCAATCAAACTAGCAGTTATGAATAGTAATACCTAATTTTTGAAATTTTATTACTTTTATTTTTTAAAATGGAATTCATTTTTTGATTCGGAATATCGAAATTATCATAGTGTGAATTTTTGGTATTTTTCTGAAAATCTTTATTTTTTGATGAATAGTGAAACTACTAAGTGGTAGTTAAAAAAACTGAATTTTTCATAAAACATAATTTTACCGCTTTTGTGATTGGAATTTCGAAAATCCGAGAGACACGGTTAATATCAAGGTGTAAAATGTGGTTCATTGAGATGAAAATAATTTTTGATAAATAGTAACTTTTTACTTTTATTTACCACGGTTAAAAGTAAATAGGGTAATTAAGGGTAAAAATGATATAAATATTACCCAAACACATGTCCTAATTCTATTGGACAAGTTTATTTCGACCAAAAACAACCTTAGGAATAAAATATTATCATTTAGGTCCACTTAGATTAGATTAGGACATTTATTATTATTTAATTCAAAGAAGAATTAAAAGAGTTAAAATCAAAGTTTATTCACTAAATCATTTTTAATATAGGGTTATACATAAGAAAAATTCGATTGTAAATACTAATTAGAAATATAAAAGGATTTAATACATAATGGTAGATTATTTATAATTTTTAGACATTTAATAATTTAATTTATTTATCACCCAATGATGATGTAGTAATTGCAATAATAGTGAAAAATTAAAATAATTTATATTATAAATACCCAAATAAATATAATATGAGACTTTTTATGAATTAAAAAAATTTTAAAGGTTAATATGACATGTTATGATTTACTTAATTAACTTTTTTGAAGTAATCATTCTGTTATGATTTTCACATAAATCAATTATTGAATAGTGTCAAAATTGACATAAAAGAGTTTTTAAAACAAATATTATATTATTAATTGATATTAAATTCCTAAAAATCTAAGGTTCGTCCAAAAGACTTATATCATGCTAGGTCTATCATTAATGGACCACTTGGGGGTCTCTTGGATGTATATAGTATGGTTATTAACGATATAATATAAAAATACAAAGAGACATTGTAAAAGTGAAACTAATTAACTAAGAGTTAATACTTAATGATATGGTTAATATAGTAACCCAAACCTGTCTAAATTCTATTGGTTCAGTGGTTTTCGACCTATACCCACCTTAAAATTTAAATAATACACTTTGGAGCCATTATAAACCGAATATGAATTTATTATAAAATAATATTTCTAGCTTTTCCAAAGGTGCCCCCACCCCTCTTATAAAAGGGCACTCACCCTTCTCATTAATTCACACCTTCAAAGCAATTTGGTTCGGACAAACTCTATCCAAATACTCTCTCAACTTCTCTCACTACAACCTAGAGGCCTTATTTTGATCATAAAGACAACCTAAAGAGCCCTTTTGATCAAATCAAATGGAAGAACCCGAAGAAGAGGTAATGTTTTCACCACCCTTTTTCAAATTCATTTCTTCTTCCACTTCATCGTTCATTGTTATTCCCATTCTAAAATAATAAATCCAGTATCTCCTATATACTGTAATATTATTATAAATATGGTACAACCATATTCAGTATTCTATCCATCCTTTGAATGACATGTCATCAAACGTGCGTACGTACGGCTTACCGTCTGCACGTCGTGGTGTAATTGTTATTCAATATATTATTATTTGGATGTGTATAATAATAATTTTTAATTCATTTAAATAATAAATATAACAAGATAATGATTCTGTATATATGAAATACCATCCTATTATATATTATTTTAATATCAAATGAATGATATTGTCGCTTGTGCGTACGTACGGACTACCATCTCCACGAACGCGATGAGATTCATTCTCCATCGTATACATTCAAGTATAATTATCATTTGATGGTTAATAATAGTATTTAAGGACTTTATATCATTCTGTATATGAATAAGATACAACTTATCCATAACAAACACGGCTTATGTAACAAAACATATAAAAGAAAACGAGTAATTCAACACCCGAAACAACGATAATTCTAAGATATTATTAACAATGCAATGTTAAAAGATCATATATGATATCATATTAATGTATATGATTATTTAATAATTTAACAAAAATTTAATCACCATTATAAAGTAGGTTAACCTACCCTCAACCAAGGAAATGTACAATGTAAGGGTTTATTTCGCAATCTCTTCATTATCCGAGGTTGTTTAAACGTAATAATCTACTGGGACTTCTTTATCATCCACATCCATGTTTCTTAAAAATGGATTTCAATACATTTTTACTATTTAATAGAGTATGGGTTAAAGTCATTTATACCCTTGTTTGAATTTTTATAACAGTTTTATAATGGAATCTTTCCGTTGTTTTCCAAACGGGGTGCTTTTTAACCTTTTCGACAGAATTAAGTTAAGAATGTTTTTATTAACTTATACAGAGGGTGAAGCTATTTTCCATCATTATAAAATCTTCGATTCTTCCATTACAAGCTTATAAGAATATTTTCAAAGAAAATGTTTTATTTTATATGACTATTAAATGATTTCAAAATAAAAAGAGATATTTCTCGAAAAAGATTTTTGATTTCATCTATGTCAACATCCTTTGATGGATTTTAAGCTTATTTGAAGCTGATTTATTATGAAACAAAACTTCCATATTGTATTGAAGGTTTTGGGATATGTTTGACTATGGATATTTTATTTCTATACCCTTCATGGTTTATGGTGAAAGTATTGAGATTTCGTATGCTTGTTTTAATACGAATGCTTATGTTATGTTTAAACCTTTTCATATGGGAATGCATTGGACTTAATATGTGACGGGTGGAGCCCGCTATAGCTCTTCGATGCATCAGAAGGTCTCATGAGACAAACTAGTGTCTTGGAACAAGGCCTTGGCAAAATCTTATTTGTATTCTTGGCACGCGGCCTTGCCTATGTGGTTATGATAGTCTGGCATTATGCATTCCATCATTATGAAAGTGGTTATTGATATTGCATGTGATTATTCGATTAGTAGAATATCCATGTGAATAAGTAAATTGCATTATTTAATTTTATTTTTTCCATACTATGTTGATGTTCATGTTTAAAAGGATTTTGTTTTAATTATACATTCCCTTAAATGTTTATTCTTATTTATGAAATTTTCTGCTATATTGTTATCCTTACTGGGCATTTGAGCTCACCCCTTTTCTATGTTTTATTTTTCCCAGGATGTGAAGATGTAAATAATGAATGACCGGCAGGGATAGTATGAGGGGATGAAAGTGTGGAATATGGAGACTATGTTGTTTTAGTTTTCATTTTTATGATTTAATGTAAAACTTTATGAATATATCTAGTGTTTCCAAGGCTACTAAACTAATCGGTCTTTCGAGACTTGGTCTTTCTTGTAATCATGCCAATGTTATGTAATAATGCACCGACTCTGGGTAACTGGGGTCGAGGCGTTACAGTTGGTATCAGAGGAAGTTTAGTACAAACCTTGGAAGCTAGATTTTGATAAACTCTGATTAGAGCACATAGATTTAAGATGGACTTTGAGGATTAGTATAGAAGAACTTCCTAGAATTTTGGTATTGTAGATATTTTGTGAGTTTTCTTGATTAGTGCATCCCTGTGTGGATACGAGCAGGTAGAGGCGGCTCTGGAACAGATGTACCTAGGGGTAAAACCCGAAAACACCGCTTTGAGCTAGACTCGAATGGGAACTGGTGCACGACAACGAGCTTTGCTGCACTCTTGGTTATGACACTCCCGGGGGATATGCTTTGGATAACTCTCATTTTCTTTAAAAATCATTATTAAGGGTTTATGAGTATATACTTCCTCAAAGAAAACATTTTTATGATTATGGATTATATCCATAAATAGTTCAATTTATGTTAAGTGTTTCATAAGTATGGAATTATGTATTTTGATTCATAAACTGATCTAGTTTATTCCATTGTTTAGAAATGGCGCCTAGTGGAAGAAATGGAAACTGTATCAATGCACGCACTCCATATAGGGATTACCCTACTACTCAAAATAATTATAGTGGAGCGGTTGATGAAACTGGTGTCGATCAGCTAATCACCATACTGGGACAACTCACTCAGGTTATGAATAATAACCTTACCCATATAGAGCACCCTGAACCGCAGCGTGGAGGATCAATGTTAGATCAATTCATGAGGCAACAACCACCAACGTTCAATGGGAGTAAAAATCCCTTAGTAGCTGAGCAATGGATAAATTCCCTAGAGAAAATATTTCAGGATTTGGGGAGTAGTGAAAGGGAAAAATTTATCATGGCAGTTTACCGCCTCACTAGAGATGTTGATCAATGGTGGTCATTGATTCAAAACATAAAGGAAGATGATGAAGTATCAAATATGGAATGGAGGGATTTCAAAGATCTGTCTTTAGAAAAATACTTTCCTTGTGACCATCGAGCATATATGGAATGAAAGTTTCTGAGTCTGAGACAAAAGGAGGATGAGAATTTCGAAAAGTATGAGGCTAAATTTACAAGGTTATCAAGGTACATTGGAGATTATATACGTAACCCAAGATGTAAGATTGATCGTTTTTTTATGGGTTAAAACCATTTCTCCGTCGAGCATTAGTCTCACAATCCTTCTCTTCGTACGAAGACATTTTCTCATGTGCTATCAAGAATGAAAAGTAATTCTTTATGTCTTTTGACTTTAATGAAAAGAAAGAGAAGAAAAGATATGTTGATCAATCTGGGAATGGAAATAAGGGGAATAAGGGAAAGGTTGAATATCTATCCTGCGGTTAATGTGGGAAGAAACACCCTGATACTTGCTTGAAGGGAATGGGTGTCTGTTACAGGTATGGTGAAAAAGGCCACCATGTTTGTGATTGAAAAGGGAAGAATGAAGCTACCGATGTTCAGTGCTACAATTTCATGGAGATGGGACATTATGCAAATGAATGTCCAAAGCGTCAGGGGAACTTAACTCAAAAAAGGCCAAGGGATCAAAGGCCAAGCTTTTGCTATCACTATTGCTGAGGTAGAAGCTCCAAAAGACATTATGGCAGGTAATTAATGGTTTCCTCAAGTTTAGAAATTGCATTATTCGATTCTGGATCATCACATTGTTTCATATCATCCCAGTTTTCTAAGAAAATTAGATATTTCCAATTTCATTTAACAAGGGATTTGTCAGTTAAAACTCCTAAGGGAAGTATCATTGCAACAATGTTTTATGAATCGGTCCCCATTAGAGCACATAAATGATCTTTATCTACTGATCTCATCGTCATACTTATGATTGAGTTTGATATAATCCTTGGTATGGGATGGCTTTCAGACCATGATGCAAAGATTTATTGTAAGAAGAAGGAGCTTACGATTTTTGATGATGATGATGATAAGGAACACCTTATATTTAGAGTAGAATATTCACCACCTAAATCTTATCTAGATCCACCCCCAGTAGCTCAACTAAATTCAATTATTGGGGAGGAAGAGGATAAAATTACAGTGGGTGAGGAAAGGAATGTTCAAATAGAGAATGTACCTATTGTGAAAGAATATGTAGATGTGTTTCCGGAAGATTTACCTGGACATCCTCCAGAACAAGAAGTTGAGTTTTCAATTGATTTAATTTCTGGATCAAGGCCTATATCGAAGACCGCTTATAGAATGGCTACTATAGAATTAGTTTAACTAAATAAATAACTAGAGGAATTGAGTAATAAGGGATTTATTCGCCCTAGTGTTTCTCTATGGGGATACCCTGTTCTTTTTGTTAAAATGAAAGATGGATCTATGAGGTAATGTATCCACTACAGGGAGATCAATGCTATAACAATAGAGAACAAGTATCCCCTACCTCGCATTGATGATTTATTTGACCAACTGTATGGACCTAAATACTTTTCAAAGATTGACCTTCGATCTGGATACCATCAGTTGTGTGTGAAGAAGGAAGACATTCCAAAGACAACATTTCGAACCATGTATGGGCATTACGAGTTTACAGTAATGCCTTTTGGATTGACTAATGCACCCTTTGTATTCATGCATCTGATGAATAGAGTTTTCAAGGAATATCTCGATGAATTTGTGGTGGTATTTATTGATGATATCTTGGTATACTCCAAAAGCTACAAGGATCATTAAAATCACTTGCGCATTATCCTAAAGACTCTGAGAACACATGAATTATATGGAATGTTTATCAAGTGTGAATTCTGGATTCAGGAGATTTCTTTTCTTCGCTATATTTTCTCTAAAGATAGAATCTCTGTTGATCCTTCTATGACCAAGGCAATCCAAGAATGGCCTGCACCGACGAGTATAAATGAGGTACATAGTTTTATTGGTTTAGCAGGTTATTATCGACGTTTCATCCATATTTTTGCCCAGTTGGATAACCCATTAACAAATCTCACACGTAAAGGGGTTAAATTTGTTAGGAAAAAAGATTGTGAAGAATGTTTCGAAGAACTGAAGAGAAGATTAGTCAATGCTCCTATAATGACTCTACTATCGGGAAATGATGGGTTTGTTATTTATAGTGATGCATTGAAGAAAGGACTTGGTTGTGTCCTTATACAGAATGATAGGGCTATTGCCTATGCATCCAAACAGTTGAATATTAATGAACAAAGCTATCCTACTTATGATCTCGAGTTAGCAGCTGTGATCTTTGCTTTAAAGATATGGAGGCACTACCTCTATGGTGAAAAATGTGATATTTATACTGATCACAAGAGTTTGAAGTATATTTTCTCACAACAATAACTCAACATGAGGCAAAGGAGATGGCTTGAATTAATCAAGGATTATGATTGTACGATACACTACCACCTGGGGAAAGAAAACAAGGAGGAAGATGCTTTGAGCAGAAAATATCATGGAGTTTTGACCAATATGAGAATTGAAAGGGATCCAATTTTCATGGATCTATTGAAGATGGACATGGGAATAACCATGGAAGGTGAAACCTCAATTCATTTTCAAATGGTTTCCAATCCATCTTCACTAGAAAGGATTAAGAGTTTTCAGACCAATGATGATGGATTTCAAAATAAGATTAAAGCTGTGAATGATGGGAGATTGAGAGACTTTCTGTATGAAGATGGAATTTTGAAATTTGGAAAGTGATTTTGTGTTCCCGATATACCTGATCTAAAAAGGGAATTGCTGGATGATGCTCATAGTTACAATTTCTCTATACACCTTGGGAGCCCCAAAATGTATACAGATTTGAAGGAATATTTTTGGTGGGACAACATAAAGAGGGAGATTGCCGATTTTTTGTCAAGATGTATGGTTTGTCAACAAGTGAAAGCTGGAAGGCAACAGCCTGGTGGAGTATTGTAACCTCTTCCCATACATGAGTGTAAATAGGATAAAATCATGATGGACTTTGTCATGGGACTACCAAAGACTCTTAGAAGGAACGATGCAATATGGGTTATTATTGATCTTCTTACCATGTTAGCACATTTTCATACAATAACATAAGATCTACCACATGAACGTCTAGAAAGAATATATATTGATGAAATTGTGAGACTTCATGGAGTACCCATATCAATTTTTCCTGATCGTGATCCCCGTTTTACTTCAAGATTATGGAAAAGTCTTCAGAAAGCCTTGGATACTGAACTCCATTTGAGCACTGCCTACCACCCTCAAACAGATGGACAATCAGAACAAATTATTCAAACCTTAGAAGACATGTTGAGATTCTACTCACTTGACTTTCAGGGTATTTGGGATCAATATTTACCTCTGGTTGAATTTTCCTATAAAAATAGCTTCCATTCGAGTATTCATATGGCACCATATGAAGAGTTATATGGAAAATGATGTCGCACACCAACCTGTTGGGATGAAGTTTGTGAAAGAAAACTTGTAGGCCCAGAACTGGTGGAGGAAACGATGGAAAAGGTGAAGGTAATCCAAAACCATATCAAAGGAGCTCAAAGTAGGCAGAAGAGCTATGGTGATAATCTAAGGAAGGATTTGGAATTTCAAGTTGATGATCATGTTTTCTTGAAGGTATCTTCATGTAAGGGAGTCATACGTTTTGGTAAGAAAGGAAAATTGAGTCCCAGGTACATCAGACCTTTCGAAATTCTAGAACGAATTGGGGTTGTAGCTTACCGATTGGAAATGATGCCAAGTCTCTCCAAAGTTCACGATGTGTTCCACATATCTCTGTTGAGGAAATACATGTCTGACCCAATGCCTGTACTCACCTATGAGGAATTAGAACTGGAACTCGATCTATCTTATTGTGAAGAGCTTTTCATGATTCTTGATATGAGAGAGCTTGTGCTGAGAAACCGGACAACTCGTCTACTAAAAGTCTTTTGGAGAAACTATAAGATGGAAGAGGCAACGTGGGAACCCGAGGAACTTATGATGAAGAACCACCTGATTCACTTTATGCATTAGTATTCTAGAAATTTCGAGGACAAAATTATTTGAAGGAGGGGATAATGTAACACCCCAATATTCTACAGTATTCTTCTCTTTTAATAATGCAATAGCATGTGTTGTACGCAGCATCGAGTTCTAACACACCACAAACAATTAAACTAGCCGTTATGAATAGTAATACCTACTTTTTGAAATTTTTTAAATTTTATTTTTCAAAATGGACATCATTTTTGGAATAAAAATATCGAAATTAGCCTAGGGTGAATTTTTGGCATTTTTCTGAAAAACTTCATTTTTTGATGAATTGTGAAACTACTAAGTGGTAGTTAAAAAAACTGCATTTTTCATAAAACTTAATTTTACCACTTCTGTGATTGGAATTTCGAAAATCTGATAGTCATGGTTAATATCAAGTAGTAAAATGTGGTTCATTGAGATGAAAATAATTTTTGGTGAATAGTAACTTTTTACTTTTATTTACCATGGTTAAAAGTAAATTGTGTAATTAAGGGTAAAAATGATATTAATATTACCCTAACACATGTCTTAATTCTATTGGACAAGTTTATATCGACCAAAAACAACCTTAGGAATAAAATATTATCATTTAGGTCCACTTGGATTAGATTAGGACATTTATTATTATTTAATTCAAAGAAGAGTTAAAAGAGTTAAAATCAATGTTTATTTACAAAATAATTTTTAATATAGG
The DNA here is from genome assembly GCA_963277665.1 of Viscum album. NCBI lineage: Eukaryota > Viridiplantae > Streptophyta > Magnoliopsida > Santalales > Viscaceae > Viscum > Viscum album. The sequence continues at coordinate 1,538,183,110 of OY728161.1, read as the reverse complement.
GTTATACATTAGATAAATTCGATTTTTAAATATTCATTAGAAATATAAAAATATTTCCTACATAATTGTATTTTATTTATAATTTTTAGACATTATATAATTTAATTTATTTATGACCCAATGGTGATGCAGTAATTACTATAATAGTGAAAAATTAAAATAATTTATATTATAAATACCCAAATAAATATAATTTGAGACTTTTTATGTATTACACAAATTTTATAGGTTAATATGACATGTTAGGATTGTCTTAATTTACTTTTTTAGAATTAATCATTCTGTTATGATTTTTACAACAATAAATTATTGAATAGTGTCAAAATTGACATAAACGAGTTTGTAAAACAAATATTATATTATTAATTGATATTAAATTTATAAAAATCTAAGGTTCGTCCAAGAGACTTATATCATGATATTTGTATCATTAATGGACCACTTGGGGGTCTCTTTTATTAATATTGTATGTTTATTAACCATATAATATAAAAATACAAAGAGACATTGTAAAAGTGAAACTAATTAACTATGAGTTAATACTTAATGATAAGGTAAATATAATAACCCAAACCTATTTAAATTCTTTTGGTTGAGTTTTTTTTTGACCTATCCACACCTTAACATTTAAATAATCCACTTTTAAGCCATTATAAACCGAATATGAATTTATTATAAAATAATATTTCTAACTTTTCCAAAGGTTCCCCCCACCCCTCTTATAAAAGGGCACCGCCCCTTCACATTAATTCACACCATCAAAGCCATTTGACTTAGCCAAACTCTGCCCAAATACTCTATAAACTTCACTAACTACAACCTAGAGGCCTTATTTTGATCATAAATCGGACCTAAAGATTCCTTTTGATCAAATCAAAAGGAAGAGCCCGAAGAAGAGGTAATGTTTTCACCACCCTTTTTCAAATTCATTTCTTCTTCCACTTATTCTTTATTTGTTATTCCCATTCTAAAATAATGAATCCAGTATCTCCTATATACTGTAATATTATAATAAATATGGTACAGCCATATTTAGTATTCTATCCATCCTTTGAATGACAAGTCACCATACGTGCGTACATACGGCTTACCGTCTCCACGTCGTGGTGTAATTGTTATTCAATATATTATTATTTGGATGGGTATAATAATGATTTTTAATTAATTTAAATAATAAATATAACATGATGATGATTCTTTATATATTATATACCATCCAATTATATATTATTTTAATATCAAAAGAATGATATTGTCGCTCGTGCGTACGTATGGACTACCGTCTCCACGAACGCGATGAGATTCATTCTCCATCGTTTCCATTCAAGTATAATTATCATTTGATGATTAATAATAGTATTTAAGGACTTGATATCATTCTGGATATGAATAAGATACAACCTATCCATAACAAACACGGCTTCTGTAACAAAACATATAAAAGAAAACGAGTAAGTTAACACCCAAAATGATGATAATTCTATGATATTATTGACAAAGGAATGTTAAAAGATCATAAATGATATCATATTAATGTATATGAATCTTGAATAATTTAATAAAAATTATTTCACCATTATACAGGAGGTTAACCTACCCTCAACCAAGAAAAAGTACAAGTTAAAGGTTTATTTCGTAATCTCTTCATTATCTGGGGTAGTTTATATGTAATAATCTACTAGGACTTATTTATCATCCACATCCATGTTTCTTAAAAATGTATTTCAAAACATTTTTACTATTTACTATAATAAGGGTTAAAGTCATTTATAACCTTTTTTGACTTTTTATATAAGGTTTATAAAGGAATATTTCCGTCGTTTTCCAAAAAAGATGCTTTTTAACCTTTTCGACAGAATTAAGTTTATAATGTTTTTTTAACTTATACAGCGGGTGCGGATATTTTCCAGCGTTATAAAATCGTTGAAGCTTACCTTACAATATTATAAGAATATTTTCAAAGAAAATGTTTTATTTTATATGGCTCTTAAATGATTTCAAAATAAAAAGAGATATTTCTCTAAAAATATTTTTGATTTCTTCTATGTCAACATCTATTGATGGATTTTAAGCTTATTTGAAGCTGATTTATTATGGAACAAAACTTCCATATTGTGTTGAAGGTTTTGTGATATTTTTGACTATGGATATATTATTTTTATACCCTTCATGGTTTATGGTGAAAGTATTGACATTTCGTATGATAGTTTTAATACGAATATTTATGTTATGTTTAAACCTTTTCATATGGGAATGCATTGGACTTAATATGTGATGGGTGGAGCCCGATATAGCTCCTCGATGCATCAGTAGGTCTCATGAGACAAACTAGTGTCTTTGCACAAGGCCTTGGAAAAATCTTATTTATAGTCTTGGCACGAGGCCTTGGCTATGTGGTTATGATAGTCTGGCATTATGCATTCCATCATTATGAAAGTGGTTATTGATATTGCATGTGATTATTCTATTAGTAGAATATCCATGTGAATAAGTAAATGGAATTATTTCATTTTATTTTTTCCATAATATGTTGAAGTTAATGTTTAAAAGAATTTTGTTTTAATTATACATTGCCTTAAATGTTTATTCTTATTTATGAATGTTTCCGCTATATTGTTATCCTTACTGAGCATTTGAGCTCATTCATTTTCTATGTTTTATTTTTCCCAGGATGTGAAGAAGTAAATTATGAATGACCTGCAGGGATAGTATGAGGGGATAAGAGTGTGGAATATGGATACTATGTTGTTGTTGTTTTCATTTTTATGATGTAATGTAAAACTATATGAATATATCTAGTGTTTCCAAGGCTACTAAACTAATCGGTCTTTTGAGACTTGGTATTCCTTGTGATCATGCCAATGTAATGTAATATTGCACCGAATCTGGGTAACTGGGGTCAGGGCGTTACATTGAGTGGGGAGGGAGTGGGAGAGTGGGTGGGTTTAAATAGGAAATGTTATAGAATTATTTATCATTTAGGTCTGGGACACCTCACATTAAACTAATCCAAACCACAAACCAGACCATGGTTTTTGCCCATGGTTTTTGGAAAAGGGATGTGGAAAAAAATATTTTATAAGTACAAATTCCTATATTATTAAACAAAATTGGTTGCTTATATGGAGGTGAATCACACTCATAAGGAAAACAATTTAATAAGACAAAATGATTAATTAGTCTTGAAGGGTCCACTAAAGATTGGTAAAATAAATCAAACAAACCCAAAAACACATTATTTAAATGGTAAAACATATATTGGGTGAAAATAAAATATAGAGTGTTTTATTTCATCACTATTGTGTCATTATAATGTCATAAAACACATTATATATTTCAACGGTATTTAATTTTACCCAAAAACATGACTGTCTCAGAAAATTTTGAAAAAATCACAGTTGGATAATTTTGATGTACTAATTCTTGAAATTATATTATTTATATCTAAATAATTTTCTCAATATGTTAATTTTTACTTTTAAAATAAAAACCATCATTTATCGAAAATTCATGGGTTTTGACAAAAATGGCTTTCAAACCTGAATAAAAATTAAAATTGCATTCATAAAATTATACGATCATTTATATTTAATAAAAATTAATTTAATAAAAATAATAATATTTTATTAAAACATTATTTCATTCAAAAATCTATTAATTCATCAAAATAGATATCTTAGTTGAACATTAACTAAAAATACTATTGTTCTTTAAAAACTATTTACAAGGTAACAATAATAAAATGAAAGTATATTTATAATTATATACCAAAATAATGTACATAACCATAGTGCTATGGTCTTGTTACATAACCCCTAATACCACCCGTAGATGACTGATGAGTAAGGTGTGTGATGTTGACAAACTCTTGGGGTGGCTTAGATAACATTGCTCGGGTGGTAATCTCTATCAACTTTCACTTCTCTTGTAGGTGGTCCCACTCGAGCATAATATATTCAAGCTCGGTTGAGATTAGTCAAGAGCGAATCCCAAATACACATCCACCTTTCCGAGCTCTGAAAAATAGAAATCCTATGGGGCTCGTCTACTGGATGAGGCCATCGCTTCCTTTGTCTATGTAAATTAGATTTGTTAAATCCATAAATTTATACTAATCATGTGATCACTGTTCAATGACTATATTAGCAATGGAAACAATTCTTCACATAAAACCAAAGAAGTTTACATTTTATATCAATATTTTACATAAAGAGACATTTAATTAGATCAAGAGGGATTTCCATTAATGAATGTTTGGGTCGTTAAAATTCTCATAAGAACTCCCTAGTAGTAGGAGGAAAATCAAATTTGGCTGATCAAGCACCTCATACAATTGGTTTTTTCCAAATTTAAACAATGTAATATGTTTGAGACAAAATATTTGGTTTACAGTTTCATATTTTTTTTATTAATGTAATCAATTAATATTAATCTATCCATATTGTGTTTTCATGTTCTAAACCGAAAAATAAATTAAAAGCATTGATTGTTTCTTTATGCATTTTACTATTTTATGTTTTATGTATTTTCTACTATAATGGAAATTCATAAAATTATAAAGAGTTCATAAATAAAATAAAATTCCAAATTTTCATAAGAATTTAATAATGGTTGATCTGTTTCAACTTAATGGAACAACCATGACCTAGGCGAATCATACCTGGGTCACCGCGCTAATCAAGATGTAGCTCGTCCCCTATTAAATGTGTCCACTTCTTATCTAGAGGTAGTGCCTCATCTTGTCATGGTTAATGTTTCATCAAGAAAGTGCCTCAACTTGTCATTTTCTGGATCTTACACCATCCTCTTCCTAGTATAAAAATATTTTCACGTATGATAGGGGGTCTCTGGAGCACAAAATGCAACCAAAAAATGGATTTACGAGCCCTTATATATCTATTAAATGAGAATATGATGCACATACTATCATCTAATTACCAATATATTATAATCATCATAAAAATATTATAAATTATAATATAAATTAATAAATAGACTTCTTCATTCAATTGCTCAAGGCTTGATGGTATAAAACGTAAAAGTCCAATAAAATCTATTTGCAATATATCTAAAGTTGGGTGCATAAATATAATTTATTTGAATTATATAACATAAAAAATTTATTTACTTTTTTTCAAAAAATAATTTAAATCTTAGTCAAAAAATTTTATTAATCAATTAATTTAATTTAATACCAAAATAAAATTTATTTAATATCCGAGTATTAAAATATTATATTTTAAACCAAAAAATTAATATTTTAATTTATGTAATATAATAATTAAATTAAATTAATTAATTAAATTAATTTGGGCCTTGAAACCCCATGAAAGACCATTCACGCCATGAAGAGTCCATGTAGAGTGGTTCTAGGCCATGAAGACCCACCGTAACCCATTACGGGTTAAGCCAATATATCTAAATCCATAGAAGGAAAAAATAGAGTGATCAAGGATTACCTTTAAAAATATGTGCTCGAAGGTGATGGTCGTCCATATGTCTTTCTTGGTGAGTTAGCACCTAAGAAGGTCAGAACATGGTTGAAACAGATGGTGCATTCCCACAGTGGTTGGTTGGTCAACCAGTTGTTGGATGATCAATCTTCTAATGGAGAAGGAGGTGATGTTTGTTGACCTGGTGCATGATGGTGGGCAGGTCTATAAACAACCAGGAGGGGATACAGTGGACTGAGGTGGTGCGGTGGTTGGGTGACCCTGCTCAAGATGTGGAGCCCGATGGAGCGGTGGAGGGAGCTGGCTTGGCTGATTTGGTAATGGGGTTTCAGCAGGATCCAGACCTGATAGGGTAGAGGGGGATCTCCCAGTGGACTAGGAAGGGAGAAACTCGGTGGCCGGATTGTGTGTGGCTAGTACATTGGGATGGCCATTGTAATTGGCACCAACCACTGATTGAGGCAGGGGGAGTCCCACTTTAACTAATGGTGGCACAACATGAGGCATCTGAGGCTAGTGGAGCATAGATCGACAAAGTGTGACTGACCACGGGGTGTCTTACTAGATAATCTACCCACCTCCATCATTTTTTCCTTAAAAAAGAATAAATGATATGCTTCCATAAGAAGCCAATCCTATATCTGAATGATTATTTTTCTTCTGTGGACAACAACCCATCCAACCATTTATTCAAAAACATCACGCCGTAGCCATTAATAAATAAAATATATACATTCATTTGATTTTATGAAAATAAATTCGAAGATATGTTTCATAAATCTTTACATAAAGAAATCCTATCATGTATGATTTTTTGAAAAATATATTTATAATCTTGTTTTTTTAAAAGGATCCATGGGAAGAAAAAAATTGTACAAGCTTCCAAGGGAAGAAAACCTTCTTTAGGAAGAAGACTCAATCATTATGGTGTCGATCATTAGATTCTGATCGAAACTTATTCATAAATTAATCAACCAAAATCAAGAACACGAATAGGTATTAAATTATACTATTCATAAATTTTTAACTAGAAAAAGATTTTTTTTATTCATACAAAAAAATCATATGACTATAACTTGGATATCAAGAATTGGATTGACCTTTAGTCTATTTTGTTAGGACAGATTTAAATCTCTATAATTAATTTAATGAAAATTAATTTTATTTGGCTTAGTAAATTAAAATGTTTCCATTGATAATAATTAAAAGGTACCAGAGGTTCAATGGAATTCAGTGAGCATGATATTATAAAATTTTCATCACAGGAGTTACGTAACTTCATCATCTTCAGCAATCTGATCCCATGATGAGCTCCAAGTATCATGCGTGAGTTTAATAATAGAAAATAAATAAATAAACATGTACCTTATTTGATTAGGTGGAGAATTAGACTATAGGTCATCATCGTCAATCATTATTTAATGGATCCAATTTTGAACCACTCTAGATCAGCCACACACACACATGAAGAATCTGTGTGAATGTTGATCATCAAATTCTGAGTGCTAGCACAGAGCTCCAATGATTTCATAGACATCACAATGATCACCTCAACTCTATTCCAATGATCCATGAAAACATCCTTGAATTTAATCCTTCAATGATGTCTTTCTCTCTCAATGATGCTGTAGAGGGATATAGAGGCTCTCAATCCCTTGGAAAACGAATCAAATTTCTCATAGGAAATGAGCTCCTCGTCTACTTATATAGTGGATGTGCAAAATACCCAATTAAGGATCCCAAAACTCGAATATCTGACATATAGTAAATAAGTAATAAATAAATTATCATAATGAACTAACTGTGTCAATAATATTATTTATATTTTATCACATACTTGTAATATATATTAAATATATTATGTGATGAACTCGAGTCATTAACTCCACTAATAATTATAGCTAATATTAAATAAACCTTAAATAATAAAATAGTATTTTTTTCATATAACATTATTCCATGTAATTACTTGAACAATTATAAATACTTTTAATAAATAAATTCAACTCAATTATTATATACTCAAATATTAATGAATTTATTTATTTATTAGTGATTGTTAAATATTGGAGAACTCATAGATCCACTGGAGGGGACCACAATGTCATGTATACTTACTCATTAGAATATGGAATAATATTGAATGTGTTATTGTGTGTGCCCCTCTAGTCACATATCTCAATAGCTGTTTTTATTATTCATAGACCAATAGAAAAATCTAACAACCCATAATGACCCCTAAACAGATAAGGAGTGGTCCTATAAATGAAAAACATCCTATATACACACAATATATTATATAATCTATTTATTATATGATATCTCATAAAGTATTATACAAACTTGTGTCATTATCCTTTCCTCGATTTATTATTTATTAATATAACTAGATGGGCATACCTTCAATTACTGTGGCCTTAGTTGTAATTATGGTATTACCATTCTGATCAACTAGGCCAGACATATCACTTTCACAACACAAAAGTGACAAATCCAGTCTTGATTATTCAGCAAATGTCATACCACCAATGATGCAATAGACACAATACCTTTCCATGACTTCTTTTTTATGGTTTTCACCTTGTGTAAAAGTATGTGATCTAATGACACAAAATGATTATGATCTCAAGGTAGTATACTAATGAAAATTTCTATAGATATGAACATCCAATGACACCTGAAACATGTGGTGTTCTTATTGGAGGTTTTGTCCTCATGATCTAACTTACCTGAGACCATCAAGTTCATATGTCCTGAGAAGAAGTATCAATGCTTGTGAGACCCCATTACCTAATAGTCAGACAGAAATAGTGTCCAATCGGTATGATGTATCTATTCTACATGGAATATATTCAAGATTAATGTCATAGTATCCGGATATTCTAATTATAGCATCAGATCTTCTATAACCTTCTGATACGATAACTAATCTTCGGATATTGTTATTTAAATAGTGGACACAAACATTTCTACACTATAATGGTAAGTATACATCATGAAAATCTCATTGTATTCATGAAATGGTAATAAAAATGTACAATTTTTTTTGTTCTAGGGAACCCACTTTTACAACAGGGTATTACCTTTTATTTCATGGGTTAGTCAAGAATATTTCATGCATATACATTTATGATTTCTTAGGGATTCCCATCCTAAGAATTAGTCATGGGCCTAACATCAAGAAAACCTAGGTACAACCAAGGGGTTTGACCTAAGTTATTTAGGATGATGTATGCTCGGAGATTCCCTAGTGTATGTAACTCGTTAGTGGAGGATTGCGAATGTAGTGATATGATAGGGGTTCCTAATAAGTGATGTGCATGTTCATCGACGCTCTAACATTTTAACGGTGAAGGTATAGTTGAATGAGGTTGTAGAACTACTTATTGACAATGTGAATTGAGATTATCCCAGTTGTTATATGGATGAAATTGGGGAAATGATTCTATTATGGATGGAACATTATCTTTGACAGGCTTAGAGACATTCAAACATTCGATTAAGCAGGGTTCAGTTGTTCAGGTACCTCAGTAGAACTGGAAGAATGATGAGGGTTATTATATTTATTTTCCATTAGATATTACTCAACTAGGTTGGGAATTCTTCATGAGAAATGAATTATTAAAATATGTTATTTGTTCACTATTTGTCTTAAACATCTGAGATCTAATTCTCACCCTTAGAACGTGCACTTCAATGTGAGTGTATACTTGATGTCTAATTTTAGGTTGAGCACAAGGCATAGTGGATAGGGTGGATGTCCAAGATTGTATAATCATGCAGAGATTCTTCTGTGGAGTCTTGAGATTAGGCTTCTCCATCTCAAGAGTCATAAAGACTAGGTGTGTGGAATAGATCATAGTTGGAAGTATGCCCCACTATATTTATTTTTCAGTTGTTTGTTATTTGTGTGATTCAACTAGTGGGAGATCATTTTATGTAAATATGGCATAGTTTTTGGTCCTATAATTCATTTAATTTTAGTATAAAATTATTTTCTTATTTCTAATTTCTAATTTCTTTTTTGAGTAAGATTATTAATTATTTTATTTTTATTTTAAACTCTGTTATGGGGATATAGTATCATCACAATACCACTATAGACCCATGATTATACTTGGTGTCCTCTATTATTTGAGGGGGAATGCCTAAGGTATCATTGTGAAATTATCCTACTTCTATATGGAGTGATTTGGGGTAGAGAATTTTAAATTAGTGTTGAACCTATTTTTATTTATTACTACTTAGGATGTGGTATTTTGGAGATATTAAAATGTGTCAGAGTCTTTGATGGATACCTAAAAGGTGAATCATGAACTTATTCATCCATAGAATGATTATGTTTCCATAGACGGGATTGATTTTTTTGGTATAGAATGTTGAAAATTGCATAATTTTCACCTCATTTGACTCACATGGATTTTAATATTTATTATTTGATATAGATTTTTGGTTTTTGGACATAGAGGTAAGAAGAATCTCATGTAGCGTAATTCAACAATTTTGATTTTGAATAAATATAAGAACTTTTCACTATGAATTTGTCACTTGGAAGTGGTTCAACTATTTAAATTTCCCACAACAATTTGTATGGGTTTTCCCATATAATTACTTAGTGGAATTTTACTCAGTTGGACCGACATGTGTATGTTTTTTCATTTTATGGAAGTTCATGTTGATTATATGGTGATAGAATAGGGGAAGATGATTATTTTATAGTCCCTCGATATATAGGATGTGATTTGAACATGTTAAATTAGTGTGGCACATGGTACCTTACTTGGAAACTCTGATTGGGTTGTTATTTCAAGGGTTCAGTTACATAAAGTCTATGTAACAACCAAAATGGTTTTTTCCCATATATCATGGAATGAAACTCTTCTTAATTAAAATTATTAATGGATGTTTGTTGGATACAGAACACCATAGGGAAATTATTGTTTAATATACCATGTAGGTTTAGTTATTTAATGTTGTATTAACGACCAATATGGTGTTTTCAGAAGAAATCGGAATGAAAATACAATAACTAAACCTTGTGATTGAGGTTCTTGGGTATGTATTTTCAAAGGGAAATACTGGTAGAGTGAGTATTCCTATGTAATATGATCAGATTCTTGGTTATGTAAAGTTCTATTAAAAACCGATTTTGTGTTTCCCTATAAATAATAGAAATAAATTTTACTTATCCAAGCCAATACATGTAGTTCCTCTAATATTGATCATCCATGATGATTCTATTATATGTGATAGTAGAGTCCAGCAAGTTTTGACTCCTGTAGGATTAGTTTCGTAGATTGATGTACAGTAAAAATTAGTGTATGAGTATGCTGAAGTATTTGTAATTTGATGTATTAATGAGTATATAGTTCCCTCTATATGGCATTTGGAACATTTGATTTTATTGGTTGTTAAGGTGGGGGAATGTATGATGTACCACAATCAATGAACATCCATGATACATGACCTCTGGTCTAGGTGGGAGACCAATAGACCTTGTTAGGGGACCTAGAGTTTAGTGAGTATGATTATTTGAGATAATTGAGGGAAACACACAAGAGGAGTTGGATAGGGTTTACGGGTTCCTTTAAGGGAAGAACAACATTTATGTGATAGCTCTTGAGATTAATTCAGGGGATATAAAATAAAGATTATGGTTTTATCCAGGGAATGAATTGGATTAATTTTTCAGGAGAAGCACCATGGATGTAACCACCATAGAATGTGTGGCACTAGGAGTACCTTGGTATCAATGTGAGCTTTTGGGGGCAAGACTGGTCTAGTTTTATGCCCTATTTTTAGGATTCATTTTAGTATGTAAAAGAAAGTATGTATGAGAACCCATGAATTATAAATATGATAGATGGTGTCTATGCATTTGGATATGTTTGGCATAGGATCTATGATCAATATTGAAAAGTAGTGTCACAGGTGCTACAACTTGTTGGAACTGTCATGTGTGAGGATTGTGGTCAATGGTTTTGGTGTGTTAGCCTTGGTTCTTGGTTCGTTAATCATATGAACTTGGGGAACTATTATATGTTCTTTGAAAACAAAATTTTCTTGAGAATGATAGTTGTCATTAGTATGGATTTTTAATAAAATTATAAGTATATTAAGGAATGTGTTCATAGGTAATGTATAGTTCTAGATGAGCTATGTTTGGTTTTGTTGTCTTTGTTTGGATCTTGAGGAAACCCAAGTTGTGTAACTGCGGTGGACCTTTTGAGGTTGGCAATCAAGGAGTGGTGTAAGGAAATACATATTTTGGGCAGTGAACCATAGGCCATTGATGGATATGATAATCATTTTATGTTAAATTTTCAGCACGAATGAAACATCCTATAATTTATATATATATATATATATATATTCCTTTGAATAATATCAATTTCGATATCTTTCTTCAAATGCACTAAAATGAATGTGGTGATACATTAGTAAATAAATTTATTCATATTAAAAATAACATTATTATATCATATACTATATCTATATATTAAATAAAATTTTAAAATTCTTTAAATTTCTAAATTGGTATGAAATAGAAATAAAAACACTTAATGTTTAAGAAGGGATTTTTTAAATAAAATATTTTTATCATTATATATTTTTTCTATCAAATGTAATATATATATATATATATTTAAATATAATTAAATAAAAATAAATTTATTTTTGAATTTGGAATACCAATATCATGTTAGTATGAATTTTAGGGAATTTTCTGAAATATATGACTATTTAGGTGAATAATGATAAATATTGGTCTGGGATAATTTTATCACTAATTTAGATATTTTCATAAAATAAAAAGGATTTAAATACTTATCAAAATCCTTTTACATATAATATTATTTATTTATTTGACATTTTATGTTTATAAACCCATGATTGTCATTTTTTAACACAAATTTTATTTCGATATAAAAACAAGTTTTTTATATATTATATGATATAATTTAAAAGTAAATATTTTATTATATTGAAATTCAATTAGATTAAATGGATAAATGATTTGGATTCATAATGATGAGTTTTTTGGTTGGATAATAATATTGTTTTAGTAATAAATTAATTACCATGTTTATTATTTAATTAACACCAATTAGTGTTTAAGAGATTAATCTAATATGTCTTGAATTTTTCTATGTTTTAATGTCCTATTGACCTTATAGAAGTCATTTTTTATTTTTAAAATTCTTACATACATGATTTTCTAGCCTCCCATAACCACCCTCATATAGATTTCTTGTCATTCCAATCATGCCTCTTAATATGATTTTCTCTAAAAAGGGGGCTTTTATTCACATATAAAAAAAGACCACTTCCACCCCTTCCTTAAATAACCAACCATTAAATTTTTCTTTGAAAATGTAATCTAATTCACTCTAATTTAATTCTTTTACATTGAATAATGTCATTGGAAACCCTTATTTATCCTAATCATTTCATTTTAAATGAGGGTTTGAAGAAAATATACGTCCCCAACATGAGTTTTTCTTCTTCTTAGTGTTTCTTTCTTTTAATTTTTATTATCCTTCTAATTCCTAAATATTTATATATTATCGATTAAGTGTAATTTATATACTAATATTTCATTATATTTATTTAACAACAATTATCCATCCCCATACATTCACTAGGAAAAAACATAAGCATCAATCATGTTGTGTTTGGACTGCAACCTCCAGAACATGATGTGTTTTGTTTTTCATCGCATCATATTATGAATGATGTAAATGATGGTTTTAAGTAAAAATTAGGTTTTATATAATATTTTTATAATTCATAAATGATCATACTGGTATTTTACCTTCATTCGGTTCATTTATTAAGGAATGAGTTCGTGAATCAATCTTGTGAGCGGACTATGGCCAAAATGAATGATTTATTTTATTTATCCTAACTGAATAAAATGGATGGACCTAAAATTATAATAAATGAAATAATATTATTTTTTATAAAATTATTATAAATCATAAATGATAAATTTTAATATATTGCAGCCTTATCCATTCATTGAGAAATGATTTCATTAATAGGGCGTATGTGGGGACTACCGCCTCCGTGAATGAGAACATCCATTTATCATCACAACCCATAATTGATGGTTCTAGGAAAGGATTTAATGGAGATATATGATATATATTACATGTTTATGTTTATATAAATTTTATGTTAACATTATTTAATAATACATTCTTATTCATTCAATCATTACAACAAGCTTTATTTTTAGTCGGTTTACCGCCTACTTGAGAGATGTTGTAATGTTTATATGGTGAATGTCTAAAGAATAATCTATACAATTAATGATATTAAAAACAAGGTAATAAATATTTTTTAAAATTTCAAGAGTTATAATATTTATATCAAAAAAATTAATAATATATCATCTCTATTCATTAGAAGTCTCCGAAACAAGTTTGTCTCCAGATTCATCTTCAAGAATCACAATTAAATCTTTCATGAGTTGAATATGAAGTATTATAAATAATAATGGGATATATGTTATAGAAATATAATTAATATTGGAATGATGAACATAGTATCAAATATTTATGATCAATATTAACATTATAAAACATGTTCAATCCATTAAATGTGTTGACAAAAGATATTAAAAATAAGTTATAATGAACTTCTATATTTAAATAAAATAATTAAAAATTAATTATATAAAATGGATTTATAGATTAATAAGGTGTTTAAATGTATTATTGAGAACATTATGGATGTTTTTAGGAAGTTGGAGTTAGATAAACTAAGCAGGGAAATAACGTGAGAGATTGTTTTTAAACTCCCTTCGTTGAAAAACATTTTACTTTATACACCAATTTACTATTATTTGGTGTATATGTTTCCTAACTATTTTATTATAATGAGTTTTATTTTTTTTAATTTATATTCATTATCAAGGTCATTCTCCTTAATGTACTTTTATTAAATTGTTACCCAAGTCATAATTGTATTATCTACTCATGTCCTTTTTTTCGGGAGCCATGAAATCTCTTCATCATTTTGATATTCCTAGTCTCTTTTACCTACCATGATTTTTTGAAGTGTTATATTTCATTTTTATATGGGGATATTAATTATATTGATTAATATCATTCACTTTGAGGAAAATATTCCTCATATAAAATTACAAAGTTGATAATAAAAACTCATAAACTTTGCAATGGATATTTTTCATCAATATGCATGGTTTACATATCAAACATATTTTTTATTATGTTTAAAGTTAACTCTATATGTCAATTCACCTATTATTGATGAATTTTTATCATCATTTTCATGATGTGGGTTTTGCTAAAAGATTTTAATGTACTTTAAATGATTTTTAAGTGATTATTTTTCCAAAAAATGTTTTCTTCTAAAGTAATGTTTTAAAATATAACAAATTTCCTACTATCCATATTGTTTTTAGGTTATTTTCAACTAAATTTATTTCCATTAATTGTAATATCAAATAAATAAATCATAAAATTTTAGACATGGGTTATGTTTTACATAAGGAAATTGTTTTTCACATTCATGTGTGAACATATATTTCCACTACATTTCTCATTTTAAATGAGTCTTACTATACACACATACAAGTTTTTAATAAAGAATATTTTTGTTCCCAAGGTTTAATAAAATAATACTTTAAAAAAATTTAATATAAAATAAAAATTGTTATTTCAAAGTAATTTTACTAATAATTTTATGTTTATTAATTATTGATGTTATATACCTGATCTGGGGTATTGTTCAAACGATACCAGCCACCTTTCTTATCTAGATGATTAATGAATTTTTTTTACATCTATGGGATAAATCATTACTAATTTTGTCATGGATAATATTACACATTCATAGGAATTATTTATTTATTCCTTTACACTATGAATTTACAATGTTATATTACATAATTTAAGGGTGTTCACTAAGATACCTAATACACCAATTGATTTGGTAAATTATGGTCTAAATAGTATAAACATTTTTACATTGTATCTACCATATTCTTAATCATCTTTATTAAGGGTTATTTACATATAATTATTCATAAATTTCATTGATAACCATTTATTCCAAGGGATTATGATTTTATGTTTATTCATGAAATTATGAATTCTTCCATAGGGAATCACTTCAAATGGATATAAAAACTATTTCATTTCCATATAATTTCATAAGATATTGATTGAAACCATGTGGAATCCATATATATGATTTTTATTATTTGATGGGTTAGACTATAATTATATATCTCTACAATGAATTGGTTAATGTTGCTATCTTATGAGATATCATAATGTCTGGGTAGTGAGCCGAACCAACCATGGTGTGGGTGTAGTTGTCCAAGGAAACTATGTTATGTTAACAAGGTAATGTTCCTTGAGTTTTGACATCATGTTTATGTATTCTTCACATTTCCTATGATTCTAAGATCTTAACTTATGATAATTTTTTCATCCATGTAAATATGATATCATCTCATTGTTTCATGTTTTCGTGCTTACGATCATCCTTGTTTTGATATCATGTTATGCCCAAATGATCGCATGTAATGATTTATTATGTTTACCCTTACTCAGATTTTGAGTTCTCCACTTCTTATGTTTCCCTTTAAATAGGATAAAAATTATGGAAATATGTATAGTATCTTGATAGTTGTAGTTTATTTGGAGACATTAGGGTACTTATTGAAGTCCTATTATTGATTTATAATCGTTATATATAGTGGAAAAAGATTTCATTTGATTAAAAGACTTGATATTTTTTTATTTAGTGTTTTGTCCGAATTATCTAAAATTATAAAATAAAACATGCTAGATTATAAATATATGAATGATATAAAAATTATAGATGTGTATCAAAGGCAGTGTTGTAAGTTCTGTGTTTTTTTCATTGGATCCGGGCGTGCAGATCCAAGGTTATTACAATTGGTATCATATAAGTTTTTAGATAACATTAAGGGTAATGGTGTGATCATTTGATAATTCTTTATGGTTTATAAATGGAATCAAGGGTTGATGAGTTATTTATGATCTTAGTTTCAATGGTATAGATAAAATCTTTATTTTATGTGTTGAATATCTACTGTTTATTGGATATCATTATTAGAGAACAATAGTGGAAACCCAAGGAAAAAGTCTTAGTATTGGAGAACCTCATGAAATTTGGGTATTGTTAAAATTTTATAGATTTATTAGAATCAATATTATTTTATAGATAATGGAATGTGGATGTAGTTTTTAGAACATATACATCTAGGGGTGACAACCCCAAAAAGAGTGGGTCATGCATATTTCAATAATAATAACGGTGCATGGAGAATGGTGTATTGGCCCAAACCCTTGTGGTCCATTACATTATCAAACTCTGGTGCTTGGGGTGGCATGGACACCATGGGTGAGTGAGGAGGGCATGAGTGTCAGTGGAAGGGCTTTACTGTGGTGTCACCTATCAGTGCGTCACCAATCGGTGCTTCCTGATCGGTGTGTCACTGATCGGTGCATCCTGATCGGTGCCTCCTGATTAGTGTGTCATGGTCGGTGCCTCCAAATATGCATGTCACCTATTGGTACTTCCCGATCAGTGTGTCACCGATCAGTGTGTCTTGATCAGTGTGGCACTGATTGTTGAGTCAATGATCGGTGAGTCCATATTACTGTGTCACCAATATGTCTCACCAACCGGTGGGTCACCTAATCGGTGCCATAGAGTGGTGTCAGGGTTTCCTTCCCTATATTTCCGATAATGCCACATTTAAGTACTTTTAACCTTTTAAAGGGGTTTTGGTCCATTTTTAAAGCCCATGATTGATATCTAAATCCTCCAAGATCCAGATGACCCTTGACATAACAAAACGCGTGCCTTTTTCATCAGTTTCACCCTTTTGCCGTAGTTTTCAGCTCGACCACTATTATGTGGTTTAACCTTTTAAAGGAAAACTATTTAACACACAACTATTATCGCCACATCTTCAAGGAGAATTATTAAATAAAAATTAATTCTATCATCGATAACTCCCAAACCATGTGGAGATACCACGATCCACCTTTAAAGGCATTCAATATTTCATAACCTGTAACTCTAGGATCTCGCCTTTTATCCAATAGAGAATCTTTCTTCTTCTGGGAAAGTATATTTTCCTTTCCTTGGTGTGTTTGGAGTCCCACTACCCGAATCTAGTTGTGCACCACTACTGGTGCCTTTTTTTCTCACTCTTGGAGTCCATGTAGTTCTACCTCTACAAGTATCACATCCACATTTCGTGGTGTGAGGAAGAAAACATCGATCAATAATCCTCCAAGTAGGGATTCTTCCTCCATCACTCTTTAGTGTGCATCCTGTGGGGTGGGTATGATGATGTTCCCTTAGGACGTAGATGAAACAAAATTTAAAAAAGATAATAAATAAACCGTAAAATAATTAAGGGGTGGGAATGATGGTGTATTTACTATGTTATACCTTTGTTGTTATATAATGAATTATAAGAGATTTCGTCCGCTAAATATTGTGATCATTGGTGGTCCTTCCTTGTGCACTAATGATCCTTTATTTTTCTTTTTTATCTAGTGATTGAATGACTGTAACATGGAAAATGGTTAGTCACATAAACTCGGTTGATTAAATTGATTCCAAATGAACAATAATCCTTGTGTAAGCACCCTGGTTAACCAAATGGAAAGAAGGAACATAATGAATGGTGTAGATAAATCAAAAAAAACCTTGCTTTGTTCTAGTTATATGTGTGGTAGATCTACTTGATGTTATGTGGGGCGATGTGGATGGGGATGGAAACCCCTGTTGTTTAGTTGTTGGTTGCGGAACTGATGATGTGTGGGGATGTACGATGGGGCTTGGACTGGTTCCACTACTTCGAGGGATCTCACAAATACCATTTATTTTTGTGACAGTAAAAGAATATTGGGTGTGAATGCTTAAATTACTGCTTGGCTATTTTTATATCCTCGTCTTGTGGCTATGCCTGTTAGTTTCATGGTAGTGAAGAATTATATAAAATGGAATCACATGAATATGATAACAATAATGGGTTTAGTGGGGAATTTTTTTCCAAGAATGATTTTTGCTCTAGTTGTGGTTGTTGTACTTTTGTATGAATGAATAGTGATGCGGGTGTTTTTGTATAGGATAGATTTGGAAACCCTAGGTTTGGATGAGTTCTTATATACCTATACGTATAAATTTAGTTTTGTGTTCCTTATTCGTACCCCACCCAAGTTTTTCACCTCATGCCAAACACTCCCATTTAATGGGGGAGGGTGTTTCTTCCAACATCCTATTGTGTGGCTGGATATTATCTCTTATATGCTCCCTCTCCCATGTAGCCCAAGAATCATTAGGTAGGCTGTGATGGCCTGAGGTCCATTTTTTGCCCATTACTCATCGGGAAGGGTATGTTGTGGTGGTTGGCCTAGGTGTGTGCGGGATGGTTTGTTCCCCATGTGTCTTTGGGATGAGACCTAGGTGTCTTCAGGTGTGGAGGTAGTTGTTCAGAACCAGGTGTCTCCAGGCATGGTTGTGTATGGTTGTGGTGGACCAGGTTTCTATGGGTAGGATACATGGTTGTGGTGGCCCATAAGCTTGTTTTTGGGGTGGTAGTGGGACTACAATGAAAATGGAGGGGGAGGTCTGATGCGTAGGATGTCTTAAAGAACTGGTGGGAAAGCGGTGCAGGTACCCAAATGTCAATGTGATATTACTGTTACTTTACCTAAATTTTGTTATTTAGGGATTGTGCCTTGGTGAGGATGGGTGGATAGTTTTCAATTCAATTTGTTTTGGTTATCTCTATTTTATCACAGGGCATTAGGTTTTCTCCCCACTTGTGCATGAGATATTTTGGTTTTCCCTACTGAGTATGCCTGTTTAATCACCCTACATATATAAAAATACTTTCAGGATTCTAGGAGGACATTGGGGAATGTACGGGACCATACTATCGTAGACATCGGGATAGTTGTCGTTAATGTTTTCTTTCTTTTGGTACTTTCCCTTTGGAGTTTTCCTTGTACTTGTATGGTTTTATCTTCGTGAATTCATATGGGAATGCGTTTTGGCTTTACATTTACCTTCATTTTTTAGAGTTTTTTGGGTTTTGACCATCGTATATCGGGATCTTATTAAATAAAAAGTGTAATACAATCCATATTAAGTCTGATTATACACCCTTGGGGGTAGTCGCCACTCTGGGGCTATTGAAGGTGGGACTCAGGGGTCATTATCTCTCCTTCAATTTGAGGAAGGAAGGGTCTGGAAATTTGTTATCCCTTCCCTCATCTCAGTGAAGGTGGGTCATGACAGAATGGTATCAAAGTCTGATGGTTGAGATATAGGATGGAGCTCGGGGTTAGGAATGGTGAGGATTACATGGGATGGTAGCTCAACCGTGTTAGCCAATCCTGGTGTGTGAAATCATCCAGGTAAGACCAACTAGGACACTATATTTTAGAGGGACCCATGATCCGATACAAGGACTATGGACCTACCAAACGACTAAGTGAGGATACACTGATTGAAGGGTAGAGACCCAAGGAATGGTAAACATATCCTAATGACTTGTGTTCTTGTGTGTTCTCGATTTTCTAGAAATTTAAATAAATAAAAATTTCATGCGAAATTTAAAAGAAATCTTCTACACTAATTGGGAATAGACATTCATTATTTAACTTGTAGCTATGGAACCCAGACGATGATCATGAGTTGTGTGGGAAATCAGGGACAAGGAGGCTAATCTAGCTAATCAGAAGAGGACTGATCAAGAGGAGTAGGACAACCAGTGGGAAAAAATGCTTTAGGCCATTTAGCAGCAGAGCCTTAGGAAGTATGAGGGAAGCCTCTCAGAGATGGAGACCAAAAGCAAACTTGAGGATTTTATGATAGCTTTCAACTTGATATGGGCTCTAACTGAGTACTGAGATCCATTGGAAATCAGTCAGAAGAGAGGAGAAGGGTGTCAGTAGTGGACTCTCTACCTTAGAGAGAGGATGGAGAGTGATATTTTTTGGGATGACATCGAGAAGGATTTCCAAGAAGAATTCCTTTTTTCTATGATGAAGGCTGATAAGTGGCAATAGTTATAGTAGGGACAGAAGTCATTTGAGGTTCAATCATCTTTTTTATCAATCTATTTTCTTCTTTGTTTGATTTTGGAGATTCTCATTCCTTTTTTACACCCAGTCTAGCCCATGCCTTGGGCCTAGATGTAGAGAGACTCTCCATGACCCTGGTGCTGAGTACGCTAGTTGGGGGTCATACCATCCTGTTGGAGGTTTGTCGAGTATGCAGACTGCTATTGGGGCTGCATCAGTCTAGTGGGGATCTTCTTATGCAGAAAATGAATCCATACGATGTCATCCTAGGCATCGAATAACTATTTTCAATGCACACTATTATCGACTACTTCCGGAGAAGAGTCTTGTTCTCCGATGAGGATAGCGGGTGTGTGGATTTTGTTGGCGAACATAGTTGTCATGTGGGGAGATGGCATGTAGATTCTCATCTTTCTAAGTTGATCAAGGGTTCAGCAGAATCAGTGGATGCTGAGATGATGGATGTTTCGGGAGTTATCAGAGAGTTCATGGGCGTTTTTCTCGAGGTTGTTGTGACTCTACTCCCTAGATCTAACATTGAGTTAGAGATTGACATACAAATCAGTGTCGGTCCGATTTCAGTGACTCCTTATTTGATGGAACTTTATTAGCTACAAGAGTTGTGGATTAAGATTTATGATCTAACGAAGAAGGGTTTTGTCTGACCCAGCATGTCACCATGGTGTGCTCGGATCTTGTTCGCGAAGAATGCAGAATGTGGTCACAGGATGTGTATAGGCTTCCAGAGACTAAATCAGGTAATAGTCAATAACTGTTACCCTCTTTTGAGGATAAATGATCTCTTTGACCAGTTAAGGGGAGTAGGTTGGTTCTCTATTATCGATCTATGGTCTGCGTATCACCAGTTAAGGGTGAAAGGTAGTGATATCTTGAATACCACTTTTAGGTGGAGGTATATCCACATTTAGTTCATAGTCATGTTGTTCGGTGTTACGAACACACCTTCTATTTTCATGGGGCTTATGAATTCTATTTTCCATGAGTTTCTCAAACATTTCATCATTGTGTTTCAAAATGACATATTGATCTACTAATGTTCAGAGGTGGAACATATTAAGAAACTTAGGATAGTCTTGTAGATCCTTCTACATCACCGAATCTATGGGGACTTGTCCAAGTGCAAGATATTGACATGAGAAGTGCATTTTCATTGACACGTGGTGTCTCTACATGGGGTCTCACTTGATCCTTCAAAGGTTGAAATAGTTGTTTCTTGGAATAATCCAAGAATGTGATTGAGGTTCTTAGTTTCCTTGCTCTGGCTGGCTATTATTAAAAGTTCATACCCGTCTTCTCACAAGTTGCAACTCCTTTGACAACATTGACCAGAAAGAACCAGGACATCATGTGGAGTGAGCAGTGTCGGGAAACATTTAGCTATCTGATGTAATGGTTGATCAGTGATCCAGTTCTCCCCCCCCCGAATGGCCCGAAGTCCATCTTATTTATTTTTACTAAAGATAATCCCCCTTTTAAGGGTTGAAGGGGAACCCGTACATGACCCATATGCCTAAGGAAAAAGGCCCGACATGACCCGTAATACATGACCCGAAGGCCTAGAGGCATACCATGCCCAATACATGACTCGTAGGCCCATCCCACTAGAACTACCCCTCCCTAGCTTCTTTATCATTGATTGACTTTAGCTCCCCACCTACATTACTAATCAGCTAGAATTGCCCGGTACAGAGCTTCATAGTGCCTGGTCCCGATGGCGGTTGCCAAACCCTCTCATTCTTCCAATCCGATTAGCTCTGCTTCGAGTGACTACTACTGGTGCTCTGATCCTCATCTGGGGCCTACTCTATGTAAACTGGGATACTTCATGGTCTCCAATGGCCCGAAAGACCTCTGTCCTGAAGGCCTTTGATGGCTCGAAGGACCTGATACCTGTAGGCCCAAACTGGTGGCCCGAAAGCCCAAATCCGGTGAATAATCTGGCTGCTATAGTAGCGAACAGTGCCTGCTACAGTGCCTACTATAGTACTACTACAGTATTGCTATAATACCCATGGCTTAGGTTGTTTGTTGATGATACATCAGGGAGTTATCTCTTATAATTATATGTTGTTATGTCCTCATGAGCATAACTATGCCACCCAGGATTGAGAGCTTTCATTAGTGGTGTTCGCGTTGATGTTTTGGTGGCCTTACCTTATTGGGGACCACATTTTGGTCTTCACAGATAACAAGAGTTTGATGCATATCTTTACCCAGCGAGACCTGAACTTGCGACAATGAAGGTGGAGGGAGTTTCATTAGAAATACTACTTCAAGATCTCTTATAATGATGATAAGGGAAAGGTTGTAAAAAATGTCTTGAGTTGGAAGCCGCAGAGGGAATCTATTTAGGAATCTCTGGATGATTTTAAGGAAATGGGGGAGTTGGCTACCATACACTAGGATGCAAGGGTGGATGGTGGTAGAGGTTTTCTATTTCAGATGACAATTTATTACTCTCTATTTCAGAAAGTGGAGGAGTCTCAGTGGGGATACTTAGAGAGTGAAGTGATGCACTATCGGGTTAACCAAAACAATGATCTGGAAGGGTGGTTAGAGAATGGTCAGAATCTGATGATTGTCCAGGGGAAGTTGTTTTTCCGAGAGACGATGCATGAGGGAGTTCTATGGGAGTTCCATAAATCACTCCTAGCAGCACACCCAGGAGTTTCCAAGATGTACTAAGGCCTAAGGGAATAGTTTTGGTGTCCCAGGGTGAAATGGGTAGTGGTGGAGTTTGTGGTAAGGTGCATGGTCTTTTAGTAGGTGAAGGTTGATCACTATATCTTTGGAGGATTTATGCTAGATTTAGATGTCCCCAAGTGTAAGTGGGATGGAATCTAGATGGATTTTGTCACGGGCCTATCCCAGTTTCAAAAAGGATGTGATGTTATCTAAGTAGTGGTAGACATGCTGAAGAAATATACTCACCTCATAGTGATCAAGGAATAGAGTGTGTTGGATACCTTATCATGGAGACACACAGATGAGGTGGGGCAGTTACATGGATTTCCAAATTCCATTGTCTCATATAGGGATTCACAGTTTACCACACAATTTTGGAGTGGACTGCTGCCTACTTTTGGAACCCTGCTACACCTTAAAAATACTTTCCAGCCCCAGACATATGGGCAGACATAGCAGACCATCCAGACATTGGAAGATATGCTACGGGCATGTGTTTTTGTCTTAGGGGTCATGGGAATGACATTTTTTCCTTTTTAGAGTATTCCTACAATAATAGTGATGACTCTACTATTGGAATGGAATCGTTTGAAGCCTTTTACGAGAGGTCGTGTCATTAGACCATTTGCTGGACTGAGGTTGGGGAGGCTTATGGTCTTCGACTAGAGGTAGTTTAGAGCACAATGGTGAAGGTTCAACTTGTGTTTGAGTTGAAGAAGGTAGAACATGAACGATAGAAGTCGTATTCCAATTGTAGGAGGAGGCCCTTGGAGTTTGAGGATGGAGATAATGTGCCCTTGAAGGTTTCCCCTTGACATGGTCAGTGAAGGTTTGAAAAGGGGAGAAATCTATCTTCAAGGATCATCAGTCCATTTTTAGTTTTGGGGCGATTCAGTGAGGTGTCATATCATCTAGAATTGATACCTTAGTTAGAAAGGATTCACGACATTTTCAACATCTCCCAGATTCATCAATATCTACATGATGACTCTCATGTCATTGACTAGGAAGAGTTGGATATATGGGAGGACACTAGGTTCGTGGAGGGAATAGTGAGGATAAAGGACCTAAAAGAGAAATTTATTCATAGAAAAACCATATCTTTTGTTCTTGTGTTGTGGAGGCATTGTGGCCTCAAGGAGATTACTTGGGAGTGAGAAGATCAAATGTGTACCCAGTACCAAGAGTTATTTTAAGTTGATGTTCTGAGCCTTCCTTGATATACATTTTTTTGTGACCTACTATGATGTAATGCTTGAACTTTTTAACTATGGGATGAGTTTTTCCCCTGTTCTCTGAATATGAGTGCAATGTATTGACTGTGGTGATTGTAGCACCTGATCCCTAATCAAGATGCATTAAGGAGGATGTGATTAAACCCATGTGGCCGAGTCAGTGCCTCTCAAAGAGAATAATATCATGACATGGAGGAATGGACTCCCTAATCCATATGACTAGATGGTATGACCTTTACTTGTTTTTGTGGCTGTTTAATGGAGGGGAGTTGTAGTGCCTCTACATTTGATCAGTATGAGGCAGAGGTGTCCCTATATTTCAAAGTGGATTACTCCTGAGAGGTATCATGTGAGGGGGTTATTCGAACCACTCACTTTTTTTAAGGTTTGATTTTGATTCTAGGGGATGATAATTGTTTGAGAGGTATCTGATGTAACATCCCAGACCCGCGTCGTCCATTACTTTTTCAAAATCTGGTTTATGGGGTGGCCTCAACATCATGGTTGAGTGAGGAAGGCATCGGTGTTGGTGGCAGTATGTCATGGTGGTGTCACCTTTTAGTGAAACTAATCGGTGCATCCTGATTAGTGTGTCACCAATCAGTGCATCAGCGATCAGTGTGTTTCTAATCAGTGCATCTTGATAGGTGCATTATCGATCAGCGTGTCACCGATCAGTGCATCCTGATCAGGGTGTCCCGATCAGTGCATCCCAATCAGCACGTCACTGATCGACGCTTCACCGATTGGTGCATCCCGATCGGTGCATCCTGGTCGATGTGTCACGAATCAGTGCATCCCGATCTGTGTATCACTGATCAGTCTCACCCACTAATGGGTCCCCCAATCGGTACCATAGAAGGGTGTCAGGGTATCCTTCCCCAGTTTTCCCATAAAGAAACTTTTGAGTCTTTTTGACCTTTTAAATATGTTCAAGGCCATTTTTGAATCCCATAAATGGTTTCTAAAATCCGGAAAGAGCTGGGAAAACCATGAAATACCAAAAAATGTGGTTTTTTCTTCAGTGTAACCATTTTATCCATACTTTTCATCTCGTACCCTATTATGTGGTTTTTCTATTTAAAGTAATCCCTTTAATTCATAGTCGTTATCACCTCCTCTCGGAGGGTATTTCTTAAATAACAATTAATTACATCATGCGTAACTTCCCATCCGTGTGGAGAAAACACAATCCGCCTTTAAAAGTGTTCAATGTTTATGTAAATCTAGGATCTCGTCTTTTATCCCACATAGTTTCTTTATTCTTCTAGTTTATTCTCTTTTCCTTTACTTTGTGGGTTTGGAGTCCCTCTGGCTGAGGCTAGTTGTGCGCCAATGCTGGAGCCTATTCTACTCACACATGGATTCCTTGGAGTTCCTCACCTACAAGTAGCGTTTACCCAATTCATGGCACATGGAAGATAACATAGATCAATAATCATCCAAATAGGTATTCTTCCTCTGTCTCTCTTTACTGTGCATCATGACGGGGGGGTATGATGATGTTCCTTTAAGATGTAGATAAAACAAAATTTTAAAATATAATAAATACAAATTTAAATAATTATGGTGTGGGAATGATGATGGTGTTGCTGTGTTATAAATTTGTGGTTATATTATGAATCATATAGGATTTTTTCCACTAAAAATCATGGTCGTTAGTGTTCCTTCCTTTTCCACTAATGATCCTTGTTTTTTCTAGTTAATCGTGTGATTGAATGACTGTAACATAGATAATGGTTAATCATGATTACTTTTATGATTAAATGGATGCCCAGTGAACAATAATCCTTGTGTGATTACCATGTTTAATGAAACCGAAGGATGTAACATAATGAATGTTGTGGTTAAATCTAAAAAAGCATCCGTGCAACATTCTAGTGATATGTATTATGGCACTGCTTGATGTCATGTGGGGTGACATAGATGGGTATGGGATCACCTGTTGTTGAGTTTTTGGTTATGGACATGAGCCCAGGTGGGGTCATACGATGGGTCTTGGTTTGGTTCCAGTACTTTGACGGATGTCACAGATCCCTTTTTTTGTTGTAACTTTACAAGAGAACCGGGCGTGAAGGCTTAAATTACAACTTGGTTGTTTTTCATTCTTTAGCTTATGGTTAGGCCTGTTAGATTCCCGGTAGTGAAGAATTATATTAAATTGGATCACATGAATATGGTAACAAGAATGGCATTAATGGGGAATTATTTTCTAGGAATGAGTTGTCCTCTTGTTGGGGCTGTTACGTTTTTGTATAAAAGAATTGTAACGAGGGTGATTGTGTATTGGCTGGTTTTGTAAACCATATGTTGGAATGAGATATTTTTTACATATACATATAAAATTAGTTTTATTTTTCATATTCATAACACACTCAAGTTAAGAATTCATGATGAAAATCCACATTTAATGGGGGTGTTTTTCCCAACATCCTATTGGGTGGATGGATATTAGCTCCTTTCTATTCCCTCTCCCGAGTAGCCCAAGACTCTTCAGGCTGGCTGTGACAACCTGAGGTCCATTTTTATCCCATGACTCATCATTCTTCGTATGTTTTGGTAGTATTCCCATGTGTATATGGGAGGGTTTGTCTCCCAAGTTTCTTTAAGATGAGGCCCACGTGTCTTCGGTCATGGAGGTTGTTGTTCTGGACCAGGTTTCTTAGGTCTTGGTTATGTATTGTTGTGGTGGCGCAAGTGTCTATGGGTAGGATACGTGGTTGTGGTGACCTATAAGGTTGTTATTGGGGTAGAAGTGGGACTGCAGTGAAAATGGTGGGGGGCTGATGTGTAGGATGTCTTAAATAACAAGTGGGAATGTGGGGTGGGGTACCCAAATATTTATGTGATATTACAATTACATTACCTAACATGTGTTATTTGGGGATCATGCCTTGGTGAGGCTGGGTGGATAGTTTTCCTTGCCAGGTTTTTTGGATATATTTATTTTTTCACAGGGCATTACATTGACTCCCTAATTGTGCATTAGAGCTTTTGGTTTTCCCTACTAAGTATGCCAGTATACTCACCATGCGTATATAAAACTACTTTCAAGTTTCTAAGAGGACATCAGGGACCATGAGGGACCGTACTTGCTCAGACATCAAGAAAATTATCATTGTTGTTTTCTTTATTTTGGTACATTCCCTTTGGAGTTATTTCTTGTACTTTTATGGGTTTATCTTTGAACATGTATATGAGAATAGGTTTTGGCTTTTCTTTTACCTTTAGTTTCAGAGTTCTTTGGGTTTTCACCATCATATCTCCCGATCCTACTAAATATTAAGGGTAATGCCTTCCATATTATGTTTCACTCTATACCATTGGTGATAGTCACCACTCCGGGGCCTATTGAATATTAGACTTGGGAGGTGATTATCTCTCCTTCAACTGTAGGAAGGAAGGGTCTATCAATTTTCTATCCCTTCCCACATCTCATTGAATGCGGGTCCTTGTAAATGGACCCTAACTGCAGACTTGGCCAGATACTCCTAGGGTATATTGTTGGTTTAATTCATATTCTATTTAATATCCCTTTCGAAGTAGTTGAACATTTTATTTTATAAATGTTAACTTGATTATGGAACTTAATAGTAAAATGACAATGGATAACCAATATTGAAGGTAAATACTCTTAAGATAAGTTATTAACATCATTTATTATTTGAATATTATAATATTATAGTTTTCCCATTTTATATTTAATAATTTAAGTTATATCATCCGAAAAAACCATTTTAATGTAATGGATGGAGCTGGATGTAACTGAGCTATCAATGGATGAAATGGACAATATGTTATTATCACAACCTGGAATCTATTAAGGGATAAAATGTGGTTAGAAATCATAATATTATATCAAATAAACTTTCAAGAATTATGATTAATGTAGTGAAAAAATATGAAATCCCAATCACACCAAATAAAACAAGGATTTAGTCTCATGAAATTTCAAGTGAAGAAGATGATGAAGTAAAAAAGGATATGATTTCTATCATGTAAAAAATTTGGGAAGAACCACACTATGTAATTTCTAAAAGTAATTTTTAAATGATTTATATATGTAAAAGGAGGACATAATGCATATGACTACTGATGGAAAATTAACCAATCAGTTAACTTGATATGGGAAGAATATTTTTCTTCTAGTATTTCTTAACATATTAAAGTAGAGTTTTCATTTGATATTTTTATTAAGTAATTTCTATATTTTTGACATCTTTAAATAATGTTTTTCATATTTTTTAAGGATAAATTTTCATTCTGGAGGGTAGAATTTAATATCTTGAGATTTCAGCATATACATTTTCCTTTCAATAATATCAAGTTTGACATATTTCTTCACACACACTAAAATTATGGTCATGATACATTCGTAAATAAAATTAATCTTTCCTAAAATATAATTATTATAAAATATATTATATCTATAAATGATATAAAATTTTAAAATTATTTTAATTACAAAATTAGTTTGAAATACTATTAGAGACACTAGGTGTAAAAGAAGGTCTTTTTAAATAAAACATGTTTAAAATTTTGTTATTTAAAATTAAAAGATAAATCTATAAATTTTAAAATATAATTTGATGAAATTAAATTTATTTTTAAAACTAAAATACCAAAATCACCTTAATAAAATTTTTTGGTATTTAATTGAAATAGATAATTTTTTTATTGTATATTGAAAAATATAATTCTTGGTTAATTTTATCTCTAATTTATATATAATTATAATACAATAATGACATAAATATTTATGAATCCAATTTCCAATAAAATTATATATATTTAATTCATATATCATTTTTACAAAACCGTCATTAATATTTTTTAATAGAAGTAGTATTTTTATTATAAATGTTTTTTAGATGTATTATATGATTTAATTTAAAATTAATTTTTCTATTATTTATAAAATGACTTATATTAAATAATGAATTTTTTGTATTTCTAAAAACCAATTTTTGTGGGAAAATTCATATAATTTTATTTATTAATAAATTAATTACTACGATTTATATTTAATATTGACTAATTAGTTTTTAAGAAAGTACTCTAATAAGGAATACATTATCCTAATTTAATATGACATACTGACCTTATAGAATTAATTTTATAATGAAAGGTATTACGTAAATTTCATACCAACCTTCTCTCACATTCCTTGCATATATTTCTTCTCATTTCATTTTTCACACTTATCATTATTTTCCATGGAAAGTTCATTTTCCATCACTTGGAAAACCATTTACACCCATTCCATAAATCATATACCATTCGAATTAATCATAAAAATATTCCCAAATTACCTCTACATGACTTCCTTTACACTCACAAATTTTCTTCCATCCTTATTTAGACTAATCTTTTAATTTCCAATAAGAGTTCCATGGAAAATCTAAGTCTCCAATGTGAATGTTTCTTCTTTATAGTCTTAATTTTTAAAAAATTTCATATAAGTATCTTCCCTAACTAAATTAATATAATAGATTTAGTATCATTTATTGACATATTTTTAATTATATTTATTCATCAAGAATTATTATTCCTCATGCATCCATGAAGAAAAACATAAGCATTGATCGTATGTTGTGCACACTACCACCTCCACAACAAGATGTGGCTCGTTTCTATCCATTACATCTTATCTATGTTATAATGGATGGTTTTGATGAATAATTATATTTTATATTTCACTTATACAATTCTTAAATAATCTCCTTTATCATTTACCTTCATTCTTTCCAATCAGTATGGAATGAGATCGTTAATTATCTTTGTGTGCAGACTGCCACCACCATGAATGATGTGTCTTATTTCTATTATCCACATAAAAAATATGGCCCTAAAATTATAATTAATTAACTACTATTTTTAATACAATTATTATAATAATAAAATGATGATTTTTTATATACCATCAATCTGTCCGCTCATTGAGAAATGAGTTCTTTAATTGTGAATACATGCAGACTACTGGCTTCACAAATGAAAAATTACATTTTTCATCATCACCCATAATTAATAGATATTAGAATGAATTTTAAGGATATATATATAATATATTTAATATGTTATCTTCCTTAAAATTTATATTACAATTATGAAATAACACTTTTTTATTCATTCGATAATTATGACACAGTTTTGTTTTGATCAATTTATGATGAACTTGAGAGATGTAGTCATATTTATATAGTGAATGATTAGGGAATGTTATATAGTAATAATAAAATGAAATAATAATTAATTAAATGTAATCTAATGTTTCTTTAGTTAAAATATTAACTTCTGATAAATTTAATAATATATATTCACCATTCATTAAAAACTATCGAAACTAGTTTGTCTCCAGCTTCATCAATAAGAGTCATAATTAAAACTCTCATAGGTTGAAAGTGAAACATTATAAATAATCATGATTTATATATTACAGAACAATAAATTAAATTTTATTTAATAAATTGGTATAAAATATAAATAATCAATTGTAACATTACAAAGAGTGTGCAAGAAAATTAAAAGTGTTAACACCCAATGCAAAAATATAATTTATAATGAACCACTCAATTAATAAAAAATTATTATAAATAAAGTGTATAAAATGGTTTTAGAGATGAATAGGTTTAAAGAAATATTATTAATATAGTTATAGTGTATTTATATTATGTTATATTGTGGTCAACTAAGCCGTAAAATAAGGTAAGGGATTTTTTTCTCAAACTCCCTTCGTTAAGACACATTTTACATTATGCACCAATTTACATTCATATTCTTTACATAATTCCTAATTGTAATGTTATCATGAATTATATATTATTAATTTTATTTTATGTAAATTTTCAATCCATTGATCTTTAATTTTTTTTATTAAAATTTTACTCAATCATAATTTCTTTCATGACTCAAGTAAATTTTCCCACGATTTATGAAATTTCTTCATGATTTTAATCATACAAGTATGTTTTACCTACCATTAAATTTTCATGTAGTCTATTTACTTATATTAAATGGTTATTACTTATCCTAATTAATATCCTCCTCTTTGAAAAAATTCTTCCTAAAAAACTATGATTTTGATATGAATAACTTCTATACATTCCAATGGATTTTTTTCATTTATATCCATGTTTTAGCTATCCAAAATATTTTTTTCAATGTAGCATGTGCCCTTTATAAATTGTCTAATATCTTATAAATTAATTTTTTTTCAACCTTTTCATGATGCGTGTTTCAATAAAATGTTTTACTATACTTTAAATGTTTCTTGAGTGATTGGTCATCAATGTTTTTTCATTAAATGTAATATTTAAAAATACTCTACAGTTCCTACTATACAATTTTTTTTCAGATTATTTTTAAATAAATTAAATTAAATTAAAAAATATTTATTAAATAATCTCTTTATAAATTTTCACATGGTATTTTTTTAATATAATTTATATTTTAAATCAATATTGTGTCAATATATATTTACCCCACCATTGTTTCTTTCTAAAATACCTTTTCTTTATGCTTTAATGTTTTCCAAAAATGATATTTTTATTCTCATGGTTTAATAAAAAAATTATTTTATTTTAATGGAAAATTAAAATTATTATTCCAAATTGAATTGAATAATTATTCAAATAGTTTTCTATATCTATGTATAATTTTTAATCAATGGTATTCTATAAATGATATCATCTACAGTCATTGTCCAAATAGAATATGAAATTATCATTTACATATATGAGATGATTAATCACTACTTTTGTCTTTCCATGTCCCCCACTTGAATATGAATATTTTTCTCTTAATGAAATTTCACATACCATATTATTAATAATCCTTATCGAGTGGTTTTTACCTAAAATGATCATTAAATTCATTAGATAACTATTTATTTTCCATGTATTTATCATGATATGTTTCTTGGTCTGAGAATAGTTTATTTACCATAGGAAATGAGTTTCGTTGAATTATGAGATGTTTGAATTTTTGTGAAATATTAAATATTTAAGTAAATAAATATTAATTTATTTTTTTGGTTTCAGATAGTGATACCATTTGAATTTGGAATCAACTAAAATTATGAATTAGTGGTTGATTTTGAAGTTGGGTTTTCTTATGTGATGGGTAAACCAACTTCCGGTTCCTGGACTCAGGATGAGTATTATAAATATTCATTTTATTAATTTTAGTTAGAAAATTAATCATAATTGATTAATTATACCACCTATCATTCCTTCATATGAATGATATAATCGGGGGAGTATTATCCATTCTGTATGATGACTAAATCAATAGTGAATATGGGGAATATGCACTATTGGACTCTATCCATGGTAGCGATTGAGGTTGGAACGAGGTGTAGTAGCTTTTAGGGATGAATTTAGACCAGAATCTTTGAAATTTTATCCATGAGGTAGTCCCTATTTTTTATACACAATCCCCATATATTATTTTTTTTAATCCATCTTTTGATTATTAGTGATCCTATGTGAGTACATTTGTAGTATTTTGAAAAAATGGGGGTTTCTAGAGAATCATGGGGGTTTCCAATTTATAAAACCTAAGAAAAATTCATATGTTCTAAATAATACATGTGATGTGTTCTTCTTGTCTAGAGAAGATGTAATTTTTGGCCTACAAACCATTTATTCTGGTTAGAGATCATGTAGTGGGAAAAGGCCATGTGGCTAATAACTTGGTTATACACCTCATATAAGGAGGACATGGCCATGTAGTTATACATTTCTAGACCCAATGTATGCCCTGTCCAATTAGTAGTACACGAACAAACCCCATGTGTGTCTTGGAATTATATTATTACACATCTAGACCCTAGGTGTACCCTGGATCAGTATAAGTATAAGGAAAAGGAAGGCATTTTGGAGTACATGTTGTTTACTTGGGATACATGCCATGTATTTCTTCCTTGTTAGCCATTTGAGGGTTTTAGATGATTTTTCCGCCCACTATTATAAATAGATATAATAGGGTTCCATTTTGATAACTTTTCACATGGAATGTAACGGTGGAAGACATTGGGTATTTTTAGTACTTCTAATAGGTGATTTAAGGAGAGAAATATGTGAAGGTGTGGTCCTTACTCCATAAAATGGAATCTGACTTCTCTTGAGAGAGTCCTGGGATGGGACCTTGATGAGGGTTGTGATAATGGTTAGTGTAAATGGAATGGGATCACCAATGACCTCATTTGGTGTTAGAATGGGACTTTACCCAGTTAAAGGATAAGTTTGTGACATAAATAGATGGATAAGTTGTGTTTTTGGTCCAACCTCATGTGGTATCTAGGAACCAATATGGGTCATAAGCAATCTCACAACACCAAAATTTATGTGGATTAACTATAGAGAACCATACTTTTCATACATAGATATTACATCTTATTAGATTAATATTTTTTACATAGCATAACAATACAAGACATAGTTTTGTTGGACTAGTGCCTTTGGAAGAATGGATATATAAACAATGGGTTATTCATATCTAGACCCCTCTTTGACATATAATACACAATACATTTCTTTAGAACCTTGGGAAACGAAACATAATAAAAGGTTATATTGGATTATCAGAAACGGTAAACAAAGAAGATATCAACAATACATGAGCATAATGGTATGAGAACATGAGATTGAAATTAGAAAACCATATCATTTATATCATAGATCATAAACATTATTCAACACATAAATCTTATCCATTCATAAGACCAAAATAATAAAGGGCTCAATGAAAGAAATCTATTAGAAAATATCACTATAATAAGACATTTATTTTTAGTGTACACATAAGTATAAAACTATTATATCAGGCTACCCACCAATATATTCATAACATGTTAATCATGGGATTACCACTAGTGTACCTGTTTTAGGATTGATATGACCAGCCATGTACCCTAATTTTTTGGGATATGGATATCCTCCAATGTACCCTATTTTATAAGGCTTATGATACCTCCCATGTACCCTATTTTTTGTCTTCGGATAACCTCCCTTGTACTTTTTGATCTTATAAATCCTTAGTAATTACCTAATGAATTGGAGTGGAATATGATTCTAAATAAAACTATATATATGTGTGTGTTCTATAAAATCATTCATCATGTATAACTTGTGAAAATGGAAATTGTTTCAAAAAAATTTCAGTATAGAGTATTCCATGGGAAACAAAAAGGGTTCATCAACATTTTTCATCATAAT
Source organism: Viscum album (assembly GCA_963277665.1). NCBI lineage: Eukaryota > Viridiplantae > Streptophyta > Magnoliopsida > Santalales > Viscaceae > Viscum > Viscum album. The sequence continues at coordinate 1,538,148,386 of OY728161.1, read as the reverse complement.
CACAAACCATATAAAGAAAGGATAAGGATGGTATCATTAGATCATATCACCATTATTTTGTAAGAAACATCTAAGGTTGTTGTCATTAATGAATAGAAATACAATAAAATATCATTAAAACATTCTTTAGAAAAATTTCCATTATATTTTGGAATAACTTATTTAATATCTAATAAATTATGATATATGAAATAAAATATTTTCTTTGAAAATAAATTTGGAAAATTCTGAAGGAATATTTAAATAACTGAGTTTTCATAGTAGTGGGAAATTATTCAAATGTCGTATAAGTTAACGAAAAAATTCCTTTCACTCTTTTGTATCAGGTGTCAAAAAGTAACTCATTATAAATATGATCAAAATAATCCTTTTAAACCAATTTTTTAAAACTAAAAAATTGGTAAAATGAAATTTAAAAAACTCTATATAATATTAAAAACATAATTGATAACACTTTTTGAAAAAATCTATTTTGAATAGATAGTATTGTTGGACCAAGTGATAAATAAAGTATACTTTTCCATGAAAATATTATTTTGTTCCCATGAGTACATTAAGAGATTAAAATTAAAGGAATACATTTAATTTATATAAATATCTTTAGGATAAGAAAACCCATGGTTTTATTTAGATATATATATCATAATATCTAATGACCAAGAGCACAATAATAAAAAATCTCCATAAATAATGAGATTATAACATAAAACCCTTACCACTTTGGTAAATTTTTAATCATAAGCCTCACGATCGAAAGAAACATATATGGATATATTTGTCCCATAATTTTCATGAGTAGAATCATAATAGAAATTAATAGCTAGTATTTACAGCACATAAAATAAACATGTTTTGAGTATGTAATGTGTCTCACAAAAGTAATATTGAGATGAAAATCTCTAACCTAATGTCTCAACATTCTTTATACACTGAGTGAAAAATAACTTTTTATTAATATAATAACTTTTTAGGAAAACTGAGAAACCAGTCACAATCAATCTGGTGGCGAAGCCTCATAAGAAAAAGAAAAGCCATCAAAGAATAGTCATAGCCTATTGGTACTTTCCTCCCTATAATGATTCCAATTCATAAGGCATACCATAACATCAGATTCTTCATCGATAACAACTTCGAAGCTAGACACCATTTTGTCCCAGGTTCGAGTATACTCTTCTTTGCTGATATTCCAATCATTGGATCCGTAATATCAAAAATACTAAGCATTATTTAAATATTATATATATTAATCACTATAAAAATTTATAGTCATCTATAAAATATATATATATAAGAAATGAATTACATATTTCATGGAGATGGTAGGTCGTATGTATGCATGAATGTTGTTTTCATTTTTTGATAGATGGAATGAAAGGAAGGTGCATAATAATTCAAATTCTTATAATCATTTTTAAATCATATTTATATTATATATTCATAAAATATATCCTTATTACCATTTATTTCAATATAAAATGAAAAACACATCACATCACTTTATGGAGGCAGTAGTTCCACATTTGCATAAGCGATGATATCATTTTTCAATGATTTGGAAGGTAAGAAGGTATGTTTTATATTATAATTAAATATGTATAATTATATGAAAATTTTAATATATATACATTAAATCTATCATTATATCTAGTTGTGAGAGGTTGTGATGGAAAACAAATTGCATCAGTTTGTGATGTGGTAGTCTTCTGTATACAGGAATAACGGTTCTGGTTCTCATTTGATGGAAGAGGAGATAGATATAGGTTATGCCATTAAAATAATAAAATCCCAGTATATATGAGATACTAGTGTTATTATTTCATAATATTTAAATATTATTTGAAGGCGGTTGGTGAAAAAATAAAATAAAATACTTGGTTAAGAATGATAGCTCTTATTCAAACTAGCTCTTTAGATTTACACCAAAATCCATATTAACAGGGTTTCCAAATAAATCAAATCCATCTAGAATGTTTTATGGGATGTATGTAATTTATTTGGAAATAGCTTAAATGACACAAAATAATTTTTAAGTGTGAATAAAAGGGGATAACAGGTTCCCTTTTATAATATATAAAGAGGGTTTTTTTAAATACAAAAAACTATTTAATAATTGGAATTCAATGTCAATACTTGTACCTCCAATGTTTATAAATAATGTAATGGGCAGAAGATATTTAAGATTAAAAATTTTATATAAGTTTTATTATTTTTAAATTATTCTCATTGGATGGAAGTAAAGATCAATGAGATAGGAATATTTGGTTGATGTCAATATGATGAAGAAATTCTAATGTTAACGAAGCTTAGATGAAGTCCCCAATTCGGGATATTCCAAGAAACATCTATTGGATACTTTGAGTTTCATTGTGATTTATAGAGAATTATTATGGATTCCATAGATTACATTGGACTTCATACATGTGTAATTCTCCTAGTAATTTAGACGATTGACGAACTGGTTATAAGTTCAAAAAACATGTGTCAGAAATGAAACATTGTATATAAAAATAAATATGACTCAATTACCATAAATTTATGGATGAAGATATGTTGAAGATGTTATTTCTAATTTATATTCCTAAATGTGAGGATATTTTAAGATGTTTTGGATGCTAACTGGTGGATGGATTTGTTTTTAACATGATCATACTTCACTTAATATTTTTTCTAAGTGTCTCTAAAACATAGCCAACCATTTACAGGCCCAAAGGGCAGGCCCATAAACCCAATTATGGGACTCTAGGTCAACAACATGTGGAGGTATATCCCTTAATTCCTACATGGAATTAGGTGTATGAGGGAAACATATAAGCCCTCATCGGGTCCCTATTTAAGGACCACAAACTACACATATGAGCTCATGTATAGGTCGGGCATGAAACCTGTAATTCCCATGGAGCGTGTGTCTCACTGCCCATGTGGGTATACAGTGAAGTGCATTTGGATGAAAACCTTGATGTCGGCATAGCACAATAGAGGTATCATGATCATTGATAAAGCGTGACATAATGGTATTAGATTTTTATGTGGGAAAATACTGAGCAGTACTCTTTCTATGCCATTAAAATGATAAATTGAACCAAATATTTCAAATTGATAAAAACAAAGCTGATCTAGATACCATGTATTTATTATTAAAAATAACTGCAAATATTTTGAATAAGTCTTTATCTTCCTCCTCTTTCCACTCGATGACATTAATGGTGTCCCTGGAGAAGATGGATGACTTATCATCGAACAAATCATTTTTCACCCTGATTAGTCAGTAGTTAAAATGCTGATATGAACATGATAGAAATACTCGTGGAAAGTCATGTGGATTATTATCATGAATATTATTTGCCCAAACTACAACCATAGTTATATGACACCATTTAAAAAGAATATATGCATGTATGGACATCATCATTTTGGAAAGATGAGTTTTGTGTGATCCTCATCACATGCACATAAGGATAACACAACAAAGTAGATTCCAGATCATGGAGGAAAACTCTATAATATTCGGCATCGTTTTGACCTACATTTGAATATATATAATATGATATTTTTGAGCATTCAAATCCTGAATTTTCAAGGAAAAAATTTTGGAATTTATATCATTGGATAAACGGTTCAAAAGCGGTGATACACTCATGTAAAAGGATAAGTCCCGACATCTAATATTATGCCCTCTCAAATTTTTATGAGTGATCACAATTTTCATTTAAATAGAGCATCTATGTTCGCTCTTGTTACACAAAGGAGTAGAAGTTCCATGAACCTTCAATTCTTCATGAAGATGGGGATTCTGGTGAACCATGATTTTTTTAATATGTTTTCTAAATTTTATTTTCTAAAAATTTCATGGTTATTTTTTTTTAAAAAAATGTGCCTCAAAGGCTGCATCGCTGCTGCCACCTTTAGGTTCAGTCAAAAGTATGTAGCAGTGCTATGACCTTTTCCCTAAAACAAATAATATATATTTTAAAAATTCTTTTTTATATATTAAATATTTTAATTTTAAATTTTTAATTTCTTGTGTTTATATATATATAAATAAATAAAATTTCCGAAAAATTTATCTCTTATTCCATTACATGACTTTTGTACCTAATAAAATATAAATTAGAAGAAAAATATAAATGAAAATTAAAAATTGGATTAAACATAAAATAAATAGTTGAAAATAAACATAATTTCTTAAAAAAAATTATCGCAAAATACTTTATATTCTTTCTTATAAACCAACTTGAAAAATAAAAATTTTTCTAGTACGTGAGTTTTCTATCTGATAAAATATAAACTATATGACCAATATAGAATAAAATTAAAACATTTAATAAACATATAATAAGTAGTAAGAAATAAAAATAATTTCTTCAAAAATGTTGATGAAAATTAATTTATAATCATTCCAATAAACCAACATGAAACATAGAAAAGTTTCAAGTATTTGAATTTCCTAGATTATAAAATATGAACTATAAGACCGATATAAATTAAAATTAAAAAAAGGTTTAATGATATAAAAAGTAGTCAAATATAAAAAAATTCGTAAACATATTGATGAAAAATAGTTTATAAGCTTTCTAATCCACCAAGTTGAAACTTATTTTTTTTAAGTGTGTGACTTTAATAGCCTATAAAATATAAACTATAATACCAATATAATTGAAAAATAAAAAATAGACTAAACCTATAATAAATATTCAAAAATAAAAATAATTTCTTAAAAAATGTTGATGAAAAATAATTTATAATCTTTATAATCCTCCATCCTGAAACATAAAAATGTTTAAAGTATTTACATTTATATCCTATAAAATAAAATCTATAAGACCAATATAAAAAAAAATTAAAAAATGGGTTAAACATATAATAATTAGTCAAAAATAAAAAAAATTCTTAAAAAATATTGATGAAAAATAATTTATAAGATTTTTAATCCACAAAAATTGAAACATAAAAATTTTTCAAGAAAGTTACATTACTAGAATTCAAAATATTAAATATATGACCAATATAAATGAAAATTAAAACACGTATTAAACATCTAAAAAATAGTTGAAAATAAAAAAAAATCTTTAAAAATATTGATGAAAAATAATTTAGTATCCTTTTAATCCACCAACTAGAAACTTAAAAACTTTTAAAGTACGTGACTTTCCTATCCTATAAAATTTAAGCTGTAAAACTAATATAAGTTAATATTAATATAAAGATTAAACATATAATATATTGTTTAAAATAAATATAATTTCAAAAAAAAATATTGATGAAAAATAATTAATAAAAATTCTAATCTACCAACATGAAACATTAAAAAGATTTAAGTATAATAATTTTCAAGCATATAAAATATGAACTATAAAACAAATATAAATGAAAATTAAAACATGGATTAATCATATATTAAATAGTCGAAAATAAAAATAAATTATTAATAAATTTTGATGACAAATAATTTATAACCTTTCTAATCCACCACTTTGATGTTTAAAAATATTTCAATAAAGTGAATTTTCGGCCCTATAAAATATATACTATAATACCAATATAAGTAAAAATTAAAATATGGATTAAACATATAAAAAATAATAAAATTATTAATCTTTATGTTTTGGGTCTTATATTTTATATTTTATAGGCTTTCAAAGTAAAATAGGTGGAGTTGGATCCTCCAGGACATTCTTTCATTTTGTTCTCACATCCGAGTAACTTCTCTTACATACCTTTAGTTCTCAATTATTTATTTTATTTATGAATCTCATTATTTAAATAAATATGATTAGGTTATATTTTAAATTGTAGTTTTATTCTATTTATACGATATATTTTATATGTTTTTAATGATATCTACTTGAAATTTATAAATATTCCTATGTTTCTTGTAATTGACTTTGAAAGCTGTCAAATATAAAATGTACTGAAAATATTAATAAAAACTAAAACACCAGATAAACATATAATTAGGGTTGAAGATAATTTTTGTATCTTCATTTAGATAATGAAAAAACATTTAAATGAACATATAAATTCAATTCCTATGACTATGATGAGGATATTCCATCACACATGGTGGTTTTCGAATAGGATGTCTACTTTAAGTTCACTTTGGAGTCTGATGACCTGGAATTGTCTGATCCTTGGTAATTGGAATATTGACTATCACATCCCCCACTTGTGTGTCTATGGGAGGATTTTTCAACTTCATGTCATACTGTTCTCTGGATCCGTCTCCAACTTGGGTGGTAGAAGGACCATCAATCATCATAGTGGGGAACCAAGCTTATGACAGAGATACACCCCATGGCTATGATGGATCTATACCCCAAGGCTATGATGGATTTTGACCCCAAGGATGAGATGGATTTGGACCCCAAGACAGAGAGAACTATGTATATACTTTCAAGAAAGATGAATCTCATGCCATCTAAGGCACATCCTCAATTGGTTGATGTTGGACTACTATAGGGACAACCTCCGCATGTGGAATAGGTGAGGCCTCATGTGCATCAGGATGATTTCTACGTCATCGTTGTTGTCATGGATACTAAGCACTAGTATCTACTGCAATATATTCCTCTGGGGTAGGAACCTCCTCTCTATGAGTTTGAAACTCTTATATTCTCTCGGAAAGAACATGCTAAAATGACATCAGCTCTAGTGCTTTAGCATGGATTGGGCCTACCCAAATACCCCCTCCTCCACTTCATCACTCATTTGAACAAGATTCTCTGAGTGAGTCACCCATAAAGTGATTCAAAATGAATTATAAAATAGATAAATAAAGAAAATGATGTAAATTTAACGGCATAAAATCTTATTTATCTCTATTTCATGTCGGGTAATATACAATATTGAATTCAGTATATACCATGGATCATACATGAACTACTCTGAAAGAAAGAATCAATTCGTAGGTACACACTACATATAAAAATCGGTAAATCTTCACTAGCAGTAGAGAAATCCGGTATGTACTCAGTGCCGGTCCTCATCCTTCCACCCTGTTAAGATCACCTCATGAAGTTTCTATGTCTCTATCGGTGACAATTAAATTGGATGAGCATAGAAAAATAGCGCATGAATCTTTCGAGCTACTGCCACTAAATAATATGGAAGAGAATGAGTGGAACTACGTCCATAGTATCCTCAATCCCAACAGTGTATTATAGTGGAATCTAGTCCATAATAGTCCAGTATAGAAGCCATGAAATCTGAAATGACATGTGACCTTTTTCAAAAAAGAACCATAATAAAAAACAAAATTGATGCTACTATTAAATTTCATAGACAGTGGTATATTTAAAGTATAAAACTGATTAGGTAAGATGTAGTCCATCATGAGACAATATACTCCCAAATGGTGTCTCAGAACTGCGTGGAAACTACATCTCTAACAGCACCTGTAAAATACAACATCTATAGTGACAAATAATGAGAAATTAAATTCAATAACTCCAAGTATCATTAGAAACCAATATAAACGAGTGATCGTACTAGCCTCCAAATCGAGAATCATGAAGCTCCTCTATCGTGATCGTCAGACAAGTATGCTCTGGAAAAAATGTGGGGATAAACTCTCATTCCCACATCTAAAGAAAGATGATGCATCCCTCGATACCTATGTGGTCCCTGTGGGATAACCTGAAAATGATTTGTACATGAATTCCAAGCAGGCTAATCCTAAGATATATGTACCAACACAATTAATGTCTTCTAGTAGGGGTAGATACATCAGGTGAATTTGTATCCTCGGGTGATCATTACACATGCTCCCTCCAATGATCCTTAATATATATGTATGGGAATAATGAATAATAGTCTGCTCATCAGCAACATCAGGTAAATGTGGAATATGGATCTCAAACCAAGTTATAGATATCAACGCTCCATCTGTGGCCCTACGATCAGAAAAAATGCCGACGACTAACAATGGCTGAGCATGTTTGGGACATGATACATGAGTGGGTCGAATAACGACTTCCCATTGGATTAGAAGATCAAGAAACATAGAGACATCCTGGAGGGTGATGTTCTTCTCTCCATCATGTAGGTGGAATGTTTGTGTCTCTAGTCTCCTCATCTCCATGAGGAAAGTAAGAAGGTGATGGTCAAAAAATGATAAATCTGATATGAAAATGCCATAGAAGCCATCATTGCACAAGTATGGCTTAATCAAATGTGGAAGCTCCCTGTGATGAAAATAGTGTTCTCAATGCACCCTGATCGATCGATCCTCACCACTCTTTAACATGACCTAAGAAATCTGGCTATCCTACTTGGTGAGTATTATGGTATCATTTATCTATATATATACAAATGAGAAGATTCGTAAGTGTAAAATTTAAATAAATTTTAATGTTCAATAGAATGTTATGACTTTTAGAATTCAATACATGAAATGTTTATTCAAATTGTTTTAAGAAGTTTTTTTACCAAATCAAAGGGGAATGTCTTTATGTTTTTCAAATAATATTACTAACATGTTATTAAGATAATATTTTACCTAGAGAAGAATGTTTCTTAAAATATTATTTTATATATTTTTATATATAAATAGTTTATCTTGGTTATGTAAATGTCTATTAGAAAATGGTGATCTTTGTAATTTATGTATGACTATCCCCATGATGGTATGTTTCATGATTATTTTCTCACATGTAAAGGTCTTTCTGTAACATTAACTGAACATCAAAATAGATTTTGTGAGAAATGAACCATTAATGATGAGGAATGGTGACAACGAAGATGGTGATGATGTAAACTCATTCTGTCACAACCGTCATTGTCACTATTCCTCCTATGTCGTGGCTCATTTCTAACAAATTATTTCTAAAGGTGAGTCATTGTTACACAATCAGATGTAATAACCATTTTTGTAGGTTTTTTACTATAACAATCTCTTTTCTCAGTTTTTATAACCTCCTCATAGTATTTCACATAGGTAAAACCTGACTCTATACATCAAAAATGTTTTTTGATCATGATTCCGATAGTGTAACTAATATTAGCAAAGATGGATGATCATATAATTATATTATACTGAAATTTTATTACGTCTTCTTGTACTGTAATATATGATACTATTATTTCACTATATAAAATTTTATTAGAATATAAATCACAAAATGTTTTAAAAATAGAGGTAAAGGGTGGATGTTTTTGGGTTTACGGTTCATCATTTAGGTTTTAGGGTTTAGCTTTTAGGGTTTCTGATACTGTGTTTTGGGTTTAGGTTTTTTGGTTTTTTTAAGGTTTTAGGGTTTTGGTTTATGATTTCAGGTTTAGGGTTTATGTTTTAATGTTAAGGGTTTATTATTTGGATATTAGTTTATATGGAATAGGTTTTTATGTTTTGGGATCATCATTTATGTTTTACTGTTTATGTATTAGGATTTAATATATAATATTTTGGGTCTAGGTTTTGTGATTTTTTTGTTTAGTTTTAGGGTTTATGATTATTAATTCGAGGTTGGGGTTTAGGTTTTATGGTTTAGGGTATATAATTTTGATATTATGGTATAGGGAAGATATTTTTGAGTTTATTGTTTAGATTTTAGGTTTTGGGATTCAGAAAAATGAGGTAAAAAATAAGAGATAACAACATATAATTTACAATGTGAGAATATCACCATGAAGAAAATACGTCATTATGGCTATGATTTTGAACTCGACCCAAAAATGTTAGGGAATCATTTCCAGTTATGAACATATTGATGATATATGGTTCATATAAAACTCTATCCTTGTTATTGAGGCCTGTCCATCTCATTCCGTATCATGTTGGCCTTCAGTTTCCCACAGGGATGCAATCAATTGATTTTAGGTATCACTATCGGTTATCCATCAAGTGTTGAGAAATAACAAAAATCCTCAATAGGAGACCATGGTGCAGTATAATAGTTAGTAATGGTGTCTATCTAGTACACTAGATCAATATATTCTTTCCATGATATGTTCATAGAGGCACATACTATGATGGTTTCTGTGCACGGAAATTGTAAGGCCTAAATGTTTCCACATGGACATTGCCTCTTTTCCAATAATACCACAATTTTATCACCAATGATTTTGTGATGGGGTCCAAACTCACAATAACTTCAAATTGAGATTCTTCTCTCCGAAAAAGGTAGACATAATAACCAAAATCTTCTTCTATACTCTTTTCAATCTATTATCGAAAATGTCTTTCATACCTTAGCCCATGTTGTATTCATTCTGATGCTTGTTTTTTCTATCAACAATGTACTTCATGCAATGATATAATGTCTCTTGAACTAGGGTAGTTATAGGTAACTTGAAAATCCCTTTAAAGACACCATTGATGCACTTCACAATATTTCTGGTCAAGTGTTTGTACCTCATCCCCCATCATATTCCAATGTCTATTTTTGTTTTCCAATCTGCATCGTATAATCAAAAAAATATTGATTATCCTTGATGATTTTTTTTGAATCATTCTTAAAACCATCATTGATCCAACCCATATTCTAAAAAAAGAGATGATATTTCATAAAAATTGATTTTATCATTACATATAAATAGTAATAAAATAACAAGGAAAATGTGTACCAAGACTCGTGATTGCCTTATTCATCAGTTTTATGGGGAATATTTTATGAAAGTTTCTAGAAATGTGTCTAATGCAGAAATTTTAATGTGCATTTGGGTTTCCCCGCGTATCAGGATCCGCTTTGATTGCTGCTTTATTTGCATGATGCCAATTAGATATCAAACAAACACCCCGAATGTTGGTGTAATGGTTACTAATACATTCCAAAAACCAACTCTATGATTCATATCATTCTTTATCAACAATGTAAAAGGAATTTGGAAGAGGTGAACGATTCCCATCCTGGGTTTCCGTAATTAAAAATACTCCCTTTAATTATTTGTATAAAAACTTCCATCAATCTAAATTAACTATTTGTTGAAACGAAATTTGGAGATACAGGGGAGGAATGAACATAACAACTTTTGAGATTGAACACGAGATGGATCAAGTTTGTTATCTTTATGCACATGTTTTTCTGTATCAAGATGTAAGACAACATGGTTATGATTCCTCATTATCGCTAGCAATTGCGTTAACACCTGATACGAGTCATCCCAATCACCATAGTCTGTCAGAATTTCCTTTTGCTTCTCTATCCATCACTTATTATAGGAAATATTATAACATAATATCTCCTGTATCATCTCTTGAACAAGGGCTATGAAAACATTTTTGGATTTCATAATCATCTCAATGATAATGGATGACATAACTTCTGCATCCAATGAGGTATGATCTTGTGTCAGGCTTGGCTGAACGAAAGTATGAGATGCCTCAATCCTTGAGATTCTCCTACCTCCAAAATTGTATATTTGGAATCGCCCTCAAGAACAATATACAATCATCCCCATACTTCTCCCAACGTATGAGATATTTACTGTGGCCTGATTCCTGAACAATATATATAAAGTACCTCTCATTACTAAATCTCTTTAGTCGTCTTTTTAAGTCATCTTTACATGGAAAATTCCTTCCAACATATAAGGGTTTGTCCAGAATTACTAAACCTATCTGGTAGAACTCCAGGAAACATAGTTGTTAGTGTCAAAACATTTTATATGAAAATAGGTAAATCTGTTATTGCTTCAGGCCAATATAAAAAGAGTGGTGGATGATTTTTTTTAGGTCATGGCTGCTATACAACTAATACATTTCTCGAAACCATCTCCCAAACTTTAATTGGTCCCTCCTCATCAGAATTGTGTTCACCATCTTTTGCATCATTATAAAACTTCTCATTGGATGTCGGATTTACATGTATATCTAAAAGATCATCTAGGTTATCCTCTTCTGCATCATTTGGAATAGTCTCAATTTCATGGAGTGAACTATCTTCAACCACTATTGTAAGTATATCTCTTCATACAATTGGATGTTGTTGTTGTATAGTAAAAACATCAACACATAACTCTATCGTGGTACCAGCTGACCATTGATAAAATAATTTTTTTTCTAGACCCACTACACATCAGAAACCAATGGACAAGCAATATGCTACAGCGTTTCGGAGAATTGCAAATGTCAATAGCTCATATAATTGATCTCTTAATCAGGTCCCAGATGTAAATAACCATGAATTATATATTAAAGGTCACATAGAGTTACACAATCATCTATACTAACAATTTTTATTGGGTGTCTACTGTAAGAAGCTCCTTTATCAGTTTGAATAACCTCCCCATAATATTACACCCAGGAAAACATGACTCTCTACGTCAAAAAAGGTTTTTTTAATCAAAATTATGACAGTTTAACAAACATTATCATTGAATATTGACCATATAATATTTATTAGAATTTAATTTGAGGATTCCTTTTTATACCCTAAAATATGTGGGGGGGTGTTTCATTATATTATAGTTTATTAGAATATATGTCACCCAATGTTTTGGAAACCGAGGTAAAAAGAGGAAAAATCAAATTAGTTTATTTATCATTGATAAAATGATAGTTATGAACATGTAAACATAAATTAATAATAAAAAACAAATTAAATAACACTTGAATGCTTCATAACATATAAGAAATTCCTTGAAATTATTCAATAAAATTTTTAGGGATGAGATGAGTCCCACTTAAGAAATGAGGTAAAATATAGCTTATTTTTAACTGGTAGTTTAATAACAGCTTCGAAAGTTATGTACTGCCCTTTTTAACTTTCCAAATATTTCAAGCTTCTAATAAAATATCTCATATGTTATATTAGCTTTCATTAGAAGGCCAAACCATTTGAAAGTTCAAAAGTGAAGTGAATATCCTTTGAAGAGGTTATTATGATGAAAATTAAAAATAATATGGATTTTACCTCATGTATGAAGTGAAACTCATCTCATCCAAAGAAAATTCAATTTAAAAAATTCATGGTATTTCTTGTATGTTGTATAACATTCATATGTTATTTAATCAATTTATTCATCTTCATTTCACATTATATGATCATATGTATCATTAGCTAATACTTATAGGGATTAATTTTTAAATCATATGTTATTAATTAATTAATCTATAATTAATCATTACAAATAATAAATATTATTTATAAACTATATAATCATTATGATACTAAAATTTGAAAACATTTTCATATATCTTAAACTATGATACTAATGTTTCTTAGTATAGTTTTAACTAATTTAATCATTATTTAATCACTAGTTAATCATTACTATGTTAATAATTAGTTAATAATTCATCAATAACTCTATAATACAGAATAAAAAACACATAAAATAACACATGAATGTTTTACAACATACCTAAAATACCGTCATTTTTCAACAAAACATGGTTTGGATTATATGATTCTAACATTGAAATTGAGGTAAAACCCAATTTATTTTTATTTGACAGATTACTAAAATTTTCTACAAGTATTCACTTAACTTATTATGTACATATATTTATATGATGTTATTAATCTACCAAAAAATAAACTGGTTTTTACATCACTTATGAAGTCACGCTCATCTCATCCAAACCATGTATAAATGAAAAATTTCAAGGTATTTCTTGTATGTTATAAAACATTAATTTCTAGTTTAATGTGTTTTTTCTTATTCATTTCATTTTATATAATAATAATTGTCATTTTATCGATGATAAGTAATATTATTAAATCATTAAATGTATTCATATTTCAATCCTATGTTATTCACTAATTAATCTATAATTTACCATTACTAATAAAACAATTATTTTTAAACAATATAATCTTTATTGTAACACCCCACGGTTTTCCAAAAAATAAATTTATATGCATTAATATTTGTTTAATGTAGATATTTATAACTATCCTTTAAAAATAATTTTTCCACTTTTAGGTTTTTAATTTCAAAAAATGGTCATCTACAATTGTGTTCAGTAAGATATTTAGAGCCTAATGGAACAAACTAGTTTTTTGGTAAATAGTAACATACCCAAATGAATAATAATATGAATAGTAATTTGACCATACTGAATATTAAATATTACTACTATTTTATATTCTTAAATATTGAAGATAATTACATTTTGGTTTGTTTTTCAATGTGATATAAAAGCAGTTATAGTTTTAAAATTGTTAATTTTTGAATTAAGTTTGATTTTTTAAAAAATTAAATTAATAATATTTAGAAAATTATTTTAAAAAAATGGTGTTCATTTTTGAATTCTACATGTCAAGAAATGTTATGGGCTAATTTCTGAGATTTTTCAGATATTCTTGAATTTTCATTGAATAGTGAAATACAGTAAAAAACTGAACAATCAAATTATCAGTAAAATACACTATTTATAACATCATAAGTGATGTAAGCCCACTTTGTTCATACTCACATTCCATTATTATTATTTAGGGTCACATTAATTAATATTATTCATAGTCTTGAGAAAAAATATTATAATAATGATGAAAATAATGAAAAATACCCCCTCCTCCACTATAAATATCATCCTTATTCCCCTCTTCCTCCCACACATCTCAAGCCTTGAGAATTACCTATGATCACCTCAACACTCCTACAAAGGATCTTCCCCAAGTCCTATATCTATTGGTCTCACCAAAAGGGCAAAACCAAAGTTCTTAAGAGAGATATCAAGAAAAAGACATCTAGAGGTAAATGATCTACTTTATTTTTGTTCTTTTCTTTCATTTTGTGTTATTATTTTTCATTACCTTTGTATTATGTTGGGATATTTAATTCCATACCTTCCTTAATTCTCATATTATTTAATAATTATTAGAGTCCCCTTTTCTCACATAAACTTATTTTATGAAATTTTAATAGACGTCGTTATGATGTTGAATTTTCAGGGGAGCCTTCTCATTTTTTCTTTTATTTTAGGTTCCCTTCATCTTATTTCCTCACCTCATCTTATCCAAGAGGAATGAACGATCTAGAATATTTTATATTCTAGATTTTCTCATGTTCAGGGAAAATTCCTCATCAATATTTTTCTCCCCCCCACTCATTCATGGAATAAAAATATTTTCTATGATGTGTCGAATTACAAACATCATGGATGATGTGATTTTAATTTCCTTTATTTCCTTCAAGACTATTAATAAAACCATTTTTATCATTGAACAAGGTTATTATATATTTATTAAGTCTCATTCATGGTTCTGAATTTTTTTACACATTGTTTTAATTTATAAAATAGAATGAGGTCATTATTATCATTGAACCACTAAAAAGTTCAAAACGAACATCATTAATGGTTTAACTTATGAATCATCCTCATGTAAGAATTAAAAATAATAAATATTATAAATTAGGGTACCATAATTATGTAAATACTACTCCATTCAAATTTGTTAGTTTCACATCCAATCGACAAGAAAAATCCATCATGAACCAATTATGAAAATATTTTAAAGAACTCACCCAAAACAGTGCAAGAAACAAAATACTAACATTTAAAGGGTGAAATGATGTAATTAAATTCTTATATATGGTATTATAAAGATTAATATGTTTCTATAAGATATTAATAACACTCTATTAACAATTATACAAGAGGTTCAAATAATTTTTAAGTAAGACAATCCCAAGGTAAGAGAATTCTTAACCTGATTTCCATTATCTAGGTTAACATTCTACTTCATTATTTTAGGAGGTATTGGAATTGTATGTGTGACAGTTTTTTATATTAAGATTAGTTATGTTTATTTATAGTTTAAATACATATTAAATCCACTATAATAAGTATCACTTCAGTTATATGATATTTGTAAGGGACTTTCCTTTTAAAATCCACTTTCGAAATTCTGTTTTAAAAAAGTTAAAAAGTAATATTTTTATGAAATTATTCATGTTGTATGATAATGTTCTATTTCTTGGGAATTGTTTATGATGAAGTGCGGGGCCTATATATCCCTCCAATGCATTGGGTATGTATAAGTTGGAGGTCGGATGTATGGGTACTCTGTGTGTAACTGCGATTGTTACATAAATTGTAAGGTATCCATGAGGGTTACAAATTCCAAGGTAGCCAAGAGGGTTACAAGATTATGTATGTAATGCCCAGAAATAAATTTATGGTTCTACATATCTTATTATGTATTGTTTTAATCTTTTTTAAATCTCAAGTTTTTCAAATAAAGTATATATATACAAGTGATATGTATGTCTTTGTAAAATGATTTAATACGTTAAAAGTATTCATGGACTAATGTGTTCTTTATTTTTATATCTCTTATTGAGATTTTGACCCCATCCCATGTTCTTAAATGATTTTCACAGGTTATAAGGATGTGTATGAAAAATAATGAATGCAATTTAAATGTTTGATGATTAGTCAATGTAATCATGTTTTATATGAAATGATTTATATTTTTCAAGAAATGAATATAGTTTTTATGGTATACACTCTGTAATAATGTGTAATTTTATGAATGTGTTATGTCCCAATTATCTAAATCTCTAAACTTTAAAATATACTTAATGTGGAAGGATGTAAATTCTTGACTATATTCATGATTATGTAATGTAATAAGGTCAGGTTCTTATAGTTGTTATCCAAGGATGGATTATATAACTTTAGGGGTAAGGATAATGTTAAGGGAATACCATAAATTATTTTTTCTCTATTATTTATTTGAAATGTTATATCATAAAAAGAATACCATGTTTCTTCACCTATGATATGTTTGTTCAAAATGGTTTTTTTTGTGGAAGAAACAGGGAAACTGAAGAGGAGAGGAACCGACAGAATGATATCCTTCTAAATATGCAGCCTGGAAAGGTAGGGATTGGAACCGAGCAGTTTTTGATAGTAATGGATCAGATAACACATGAAATATATCATGGTGGAATCCATGCAAGATAACAATCAGAGGTACCACAATGGAACATGCCGATAGTGGAACATTTTATTAGACAACACCCTTCGGCATTCAATGGATCTTCTTACCTAGTAGTAGCTGAAGGATGGATTAAAGCCCTTGAAAAGATATTAGATGTAACGCCCCGACCCTAGTTACCCAGAGTCAGTGCATTATTACATAACATTGGAATGATCACAAGAAAGATCAAATCTCGAAAGATCGATTGGTTTAGTAGCCTTGGAAACACTAGATATATTCATAAGTTTTACATTACATCATAAAATGAAAAAAATACTACAAAAACATATTGTCTCCATAATCCACACTCATATCCCCACATAATATCCCTGCAGGTCATTCATAATTTACTTCTTCACTTCCTGGGAAAAATAAAACATAGAAAAGGGGTGAGCTCAAATGCCCAGTAAGGATAACAATATAGCGAAAACTTTCATAAATAAGAATAAACATTTAAGGCAATGTATAACTAAAACAAAAGCCTTTCAAACTTGAACTTTCAACATAGTATGGCATAAATAAAATGAAATAATGCCATTTAATTATTCACATGGATATTCTAATAATCGAATAATCACATGCAAAAATCAATAACCACTTTCATAATGTTGGAATGCATAATGCTAAACTTTAATTTCTTTGTCAAGGCCTCGTCCCAAGACCTTGGGGATAACTGTAACCGGAACCCAACCCGGAGTGCCTCTAATAACCGGACACCAACCCAGAGTTCCTCTAATAACCGGACACCAACCCGGAGTTCCTCTAATAACCGGAGACCAAACCGGAGTCCCTCTAATAACCGGAGACCAAACCGGAGGGCTTACTTTTACCGGTCCCCAACCCGGAACATACTTTTCTAACACATTCATCTGAATGAAAAATTGAAATATAACATAAACATTTGGATTAAAAATAACTTATCCATAGTCAAAAATATCATAAAAACTTCAATAAAATAGGAATGTTTTGTATCATAATAAATCAACTTCAAATAAGCTTAAAATCCATCAAAGGATGTTGACATAGATGAAATCAAAACTATTTTAGAGAAATATCTCTTTTTTTTAAATCATTTTAAAAGTATCATAATTATAAGATAATACATTCAATTTTAAAATATTCTTATAAGCTTGTAAGGTAAGCTTTGATGATTTTATAACGGCGGTAAATAGCCGCACCAGCCGTATAAGTTAAAAAAACATTCTTACCTTAAATTTGTCGAAAAGGTTAAAAGTGCCTTGTTTGGAAAACGACGGAATGATTCCTTTCGAAACACATAAGGGTATAAATGACTTTAACCCATATTCTTATAAATATTAAAAATGTTTTGAAATACATTATTAAGAAACATGGATGTGGATGATAAAGAGATCCCAGTAGATTATTACATATAAACAACCTCGGATAATGAAGAGATTGTGAAATAACCCTTACCAATTTGGTAACATATGAAACATACAACCCATGAAAGAGGTATCATACAATGAATATGTAAATACACATAAATTAGAGTGTATTACACAAAGAATATAATTATGGGCAGTACATACACCACACAAAAGGTAATGGTGGCAATATGGCATGAATCTCACGGGAATAAGGAGTGAGATGAAAACCCCTTACCATGTTAATCAACTGAGTCGTATGGACAAAAGTTAATAACCACAAAATTATTTACAGAATAACATGAATATAAAGATAATCATGATAATATATATCAAATGCCAGTACACAATACACCACTTTCAATAATTTAGTGGCGAATAATGGAAATCTCACGGAATTAAATGTGAGATAAGAAAATCCATTACCTTGTACTTTTCCATGGTTGGGGTAGGTTAACCTCCTGTATAATGGTGAAATAATTGTTATTAAATTATACAAGAATCATATATATTAATATGATATCATATATGATCTTTTAATATTGATTTGTTAATAATATCTTAGAATTATCGTCGTTTCGGGTGTTAACTTACTCATTTTCTTTTATATGTTTTGTTACATAAGCCATGTTTGTTGTATCTTATTCATATACAAAATGATATCAAGTCCTTAAACATCATTTTTAAATCATCAAATGATAATTATACTTGAATGGATACGATGGAGAATGAATCTCATCGCGTTCGTGGAGACGGTAGTCCGTACGTACGCACGAGCGACAATATCATTCTTTTGATATTAAAATAATATATAAATGGATGGTATATCATATATACAGAATAATTAACATGTTATATTTATTATTTAAATGAGTTACACATCATTCTTATACCCATCCAAATAATAATATATTGAATAACAATTACACCACGACGTGGAGACGGTAAGCCGTACGTACGCACGTATGGTGACATGTTATTAAAAGGGTGGATAGAATACTAAATATGGTTGTACCATATTTATAATAACATCACAGTATATGTGATATACTGGAGTTATTATTTTAGAATGGTAAGAACAAAGAAAGAAGAAGTGGAAGAAGAAAGGAACTTGAAAAGGGGTGGTGAAAACATTACCTCTTCTTCGGGTTCTTCCTTTTGATTTGATCAAAAGGGCTCCTTAGGTTGGCTTTATGATCAAACTAAGGCCTCTAGGTTGTAGTGAGGGATGTTTGGAGATTATTTGGGCAGAGTTTGGCCGATCCAAAAGGCTTTTAAGGTGTGAAGAAATGAGAAGGAGGAGTGCCGTTTTATAAGAGAGGTGAGGGGCACATTTGGAAAAGCAAGAAATATTAATTTATAATAAATTAATATTCGGTTTCTAATGGCTCCAAAGTTAATTATTCAAAGGTTAAGGTGTGCATAAGTCGAAAACCACTCAACCAATAGAATTTAGACAGGTTTGGGTACTTATATTAACCTTATCTTTAAGTATTAACTCTAAGTTAATTAGTTTCACTTTTACAATGTCTCTTTGTATATTTATATAATATGGTTAATAAACTTACTATATACATCCAAGTGACCCCCAAGTGGTCCATTAATGATGAAACTATCATGATATAAGTCTCTTGGCCGAACCTTAGATTTTTAGGAATTTAATATCAATTAATAATATAATATTTGTTTTAAGAACTCTTTTATGTCAATTTTGACACTATTCAATAGTTGATTTTTGTGAAACTCATAACAGATTGATTACTTCTATCAAAGTCAATTAAATCAATCCTAATATATCATATTATCCTATAAAATTAGTTTAATTCATTAAAAGTTTCATATTATATTTATTTGGGTATTTATAATATCAATTATTTTAAGTTTTCACTATTATAGTAATTACTGCATCATCATTGTGTCATAAATAAAATACATTATTTTATGTCTAAAAATTATAAATAAAATATCATTATGTAGTTAATCTTATTATCTTTCTAATTAATATTTATAATCTAAATTCCAACATATATAACCCTATTTAACAATTGTTTTTCTAAAAGATATATGCTTGTGTCATTTTTGTATTCATTTTAACTTAATTAAAATAAAGTGTCATTATCAATTACAAGTGGATCCATGGGGTCCCAAAATCGACCCAAAGATGCCCATGGTCGACCATGTATCAGCCAATAGGGTTAAGACACATTTTAGGATAATTTAGTATTATTATAATATTATTTTTTAACCCTTATTTACCGGATTTACCCTTAACCATGGTAAATAAAATATTTACCGCAGTAATTATTCAAAATGTCTAAAAATAAAAGTTACCTATTTACACAATTTGAACATCCTGATTCCAAATATGGAATCCATTTTTCTAAATTCAAAACACAGAAGTGGCAGAAATTAATTTAAAATTAATTCCCGCTGTCAAAACCAAAAGCGTGTTTTTAAGAGATAATAACTATCAAAAGATTGACACTTGTTTATGTCCGGTTTAATTGTAAAATTATTTCCAATGACCAAAATTATATTAAATGGTAAAAATATATTATAAATATACTTTAAAACCACTCAAATTAATAATTTATCACTATTAATTATTTTGATTAAAAAGGTTGTTTTTAATTAAATTTTAGTAATTTTCACTATTCATCAAAATATGAAAGTTATCCGAAATGTACCAAAATTTCACCTTAGGCTAAATTCGATATTCTGAATCCAGAAATGAAGTCCATTTTAAAATAAAAAATATATATAATTTCGAAAAGTAGGTATTACTATTCATAACGGCTTGTTTGATTGGTTGTGGTGTGTGTTAAAACTCAAGGTTGCGTACAACACACGCTACTGTATTATTCAAAGAAAGCATACCGTGGAAGCTTGGGATATTTCATTTTAAATTTTTGATGTCCCCATTTAGTCAAAAAGTTTAAAATATTGTATTTAAAAAGGGTTCACTATTAAAAGTTGATAAAAGTGCAATACTGAAAATGAATTTGTTCTTGCATTATATCTAAGAAACTCATAATATGGATTCTAAAATTATAAGGATTATATAAAGTTTAAAATTTAGATAATACTATTCATAACCTCTTTTGAATGGATTTTTTTTGTAAGTCATGGTGTGATTGAACTCGGCGTTGTGTGTAGTGCAAGTTATTGAATTATTTTGAAGAAATAACACACTATGAAATCTTGGGGTGTTACATTCTCTCCTCCTTCAATAAATTGCGTCCTCGCAATTTGAAATTGTTCTTCGAAAATAAAAGGTTGAAAATAGAAAATATATTTGTGTGAAAACCCACATCGGAAATTGGGTTACTAAAATATAGTCTTAATATGAGGAAAAGAGAAATGAAAGGGTCACCACCAAATTATGATCTCGATTAGGAGAACATTGGTGGCAATTAGAGACATATAATTAGAGGAAAAACGTAAATATTTATAGGTAGTGATTGAGGTCATCAATCACAAACAAGTATAAAATTTAGGTCCTTAAATTCATCAATCTATGATGATTTGAAATACCATCGGTTCAACAAAACATAGGGTATTATGATAACACAATTTTGACGTTTCGAAATATCTTAGTTGAAATCCCACATCGAAAAATGAATTAATGAGGCATCTATTTAAAATAAAGAGTCGAAAGTATGAAGATTACCGAAAATAACACATACTAGGGTTCCATGTAGGAAAATATGGATATGGAAGAAAAATCTAACCATCAATTATCTGATGGAGAGTGGTAGAGAACATGGCTATGAAAGGGCCAACAATCCCAAAGCCATAAATTAGTGATGATTTAAGGTACCATCTAGGAAAACATTTTTGTTCTAAGTTTCTTTTCTTAATATTGAGGAATTTATTTATGAGATTGGCTAAGATCATAAGGAGATATACTTACTTTATAATTAGAGTTTTATCCATTAATAAATTTCAACCACAAACTCATCTTTCACTCTAAAAGATAGTAGAATGTAAAAGAATTCTATTTACACTATTCGTATAGGGTTCCAAAATAAACGAATTTATAATTCATCTATAAGATCTTTTAATAAAAACTACATTAGTTAATCCAGGACATCTCGTGGGCTAGTGGTAGGTGATACACCCTTGTCGCCCTTCAGTTGCAGGTTCAAGTCTCGCAGCCTTGCCGGACGCGACGGGTTGCTGCTCGACCTCCGGGTTGTCCTTTTATGGCAATCCAAAATAATCCAAACTAGAACTATCCAAAATACTTCTGTCCAAACTCACACTCCAACATTTATAAGGAAGGTAAACATAATATAGATCCTTTTTACCCCGTAATATCATATGAATACCTTCATCATGTATTACCATATTCCTTATTGATTATATTCATGATCCCTTATTCCATATAGAATGCTTGATATACTTCATTAATCCAAAAATGTTTTAAACCCCAACAATGATGGAATATACAAATCATTAATCAGTTCCAAGGTAGTCAAGAATATCCAATATAATTTATCCAAAACAATCACATATTATTCCAAAATCACTACCTCAGTATCAGAACTATATTATGATTTATCATTCTCTCTACCATATATTTTCCAAAAATTTATCCTGCTATTGAGTCACTTTTCTTTGTTCCACACAATCTCAAATCCTTAATGAAATAGTACTGCAGTACAATCCTTATATACTCCATAATTATTATAACAAGTAAATTGTTGATACAACACTCAATTGACATAATCAACATAAGAACTCTAATCATTCCTCTTCATCTGTGGTAGTATCATTACTTGATTATTATCTAATAACATCATTTGTGGCATAGTCTGATGACTGGGACATTGGTTTGCGTAGTGTCCAAACTCCTTGCAAATGAAGCATTGAACATTTAAAACCATTTTATTACCCTTGCAGTCATGTACTTTGTGCCCTTTTCCTCCACACTTATAACAAACTCTCATTCCTTTCAGGAAAGTTTCAAGGTGTTTCTTTCCACAGTTACCACATATGGGAAAATTCTTCTTTTCCCTCTTCCCTTTATCCATCTTTCTCTCTTGCATCCTTTTCTTCTCTTGCTTCCCTTCAAAGACATAGGACTCAGTAAAATTTTTACTTATCTTATCAACACATGATATTATTTCTTCATATGATGATAATACATGGGAGACTATTTCTCTTATAAATTCTAGATTAAGACCATGAAAGATATGATCCTTCCTTCTCTTTGGATCATGTGCATTTCTGGAGTTCTCATTCCTTCTACTAGGCGCCATTTCTAAACAATGGCATACACTAGATCAGTTTATGAATCAAAATACATAATCCCATACATATAAAACACTTAACATAAATTGAACTATTTATGGATATAATTTATAATCATAAGAATGTTTTCTTTTAGGAAGTATATACTCATAATCCCTTCAAAATGATTTGTAAAGAAAAATGAGAGTTATCCTAAGCATATCCCCCGGGAGTGTCGTAACCAAGAGTGTAGCAAGGCCCGTTGTCGTGCACCAGTTCCCGTTCGAGTCTAGCTCAAAGCGGTGTTTTTGGGTTTTACCCCTAGGTACATCTGTGCCAGAGCCGCCTCTACCTGCTCGTATCCAGATAGGTATGTATTGCTCGGAAAACTCACAAAATCTTTACAATACCAAAATTCTAGGAATTTCTTCTATACTAATCCTCAAAGTTCATCTTAGGTCTACGTGCTCTAATCAGAGTTTATCTAAATCTATTTTCCAAGGTTTGTACTAAACTTTCTCTGATACCAACTGTAACGCCCCGACCCTAGTTACCCAGAGTCGGTGCATTATTACATAACATTGGCATGATCACAAGAAAGATCAAATCTCGAAAGATCGATTGGTTTAGTAGCCTTGGAAACACTAGATATATTCATAAGTTTTACATTACATCATAAAATGAAAAAATACTACAAAAACATATTGTATCCATAATCCACACTCATATCCCCACATAATATCCCTGCAAGTCATTCATAATGTACTTCTTCACTTCCTGGGAAAAATAAAACATAGAAAAGGGGTGAGCTCAAATGCCCAGTAAGGATAACAATATAGCGGAAACATTCATAAATAAGAATAAACATTTAGGGCAATGTATAACTAAACCAAAAGCCTTTCAAACTTGAACTTTCAACATAGTATGGCATAAATAAAATGAAATAATGCCATTTAATTATTCACATGGATATTCTACTAATCGAATAATCACATGCAAAAATCAATAACCACTTTCATAATGTTGGAATGCATAATGCTAAACTTTAATTTCTTTGTCAAGGCCTCATCCCAAGACCTTGGGGCTAACTGTAACCGGAACCGAACCCGGAGTGCCTCTAATAACCGGACACCAACCCGGAGTGCCTCTAATATCCGGACACCAACCCGGAGTTCCTCTAATAACCGGAGACCAAACCAGAGTCCCTCTAATAACCGGAGACCAAACCGGAGGGCTTACTTTTACCAGTCCCCAACCCGGAACATACTTTTCTAACACATTCATCTGAATGAAAGATTGAAATATAACATAAACATTTGGATTAAAAATAACTTATCCATAGTCAAAAATATCATAAAACCTTCAATAAAATAGGAATGTTTTGTATCATAATAAATCAACTTCAAATAAGCTTAAAATCCATCAAAGGGTGTTGACATAGATGAAATGAAAACTATTTTAGAGAAATATCTCTTTTTTTTAAATCATTTTAAAAGTATCATAATTATAAAATAATACATTCAATTTGAAAATATTCTTATAAGCTTGTAAGGGAAGCTTTGACGATTTTATAACGGCGGTAACTTGCCGCACCTGCCGTATAAGTTAAAAAACATTCTTACCTTAAATTTGTCGAAAAGGTTAAAAGTGCCTTGTTTGGAAAACGACGGAAAGATTCCTTTCGAGACACATAAGGGTATAAATGACTTTAACCCATATTCTTGTAAATAGTAAAAATGTTTTGAAATACATTATTAAGAAACATGGATGTGGATGATAAAGAGATCCCAGTAGATTATTACGTATAAACAACCTCAGATAATCAAGAGATTGTGAAATAACCCTTACCAATTTGGTAACATATGAAACATACAACCCATGAAAGAGGTATCATACAATGAATATGTAAATACACATAAATTAGAGTGTATTACACAAAGAATATAATTATGGGCAGTACATACACCACACAAAAGGTAATGGTGGCAATATGGCATGAATCTCACGGGAATTAGGAGTGAGATGAAAACCCCTTACCATGTTAATCAACTGAGTCGTATGGACAAAAGTTAATAACCACAAAATTATTTATAGAATAGCATGAATATAAAGATAATCATGATAATATATATCAAATGCCAGTACACAATACACCACTTTCAATAATTTAGTGGCGAATAATGGAAATCTCACGGAATTAAATGTGAGATAAGAAAATCCATTACCTTGTACTTTGCCATGGTTGGGGTAGGTTAACCTCCTGTATAATGGTTAAATAATTGTTATTAAATTATACAAGAATCATATATATTAATATGATATCATATATGATCTTTTAACATTGATTTGTTAATAATATCTTAGAATTATCGTTGTTTCGGGTGTTAACTTACTCATTTTCTTTTATATGTTTTGTTACATAAGCCATGTTTGTTGTATCTTATTCATATCCATAATGATATCAAGTCCATAAACATCATTTTTAAATCATCAAATGATAATTATACTTGAATGGATACGATGGAGAATGAATCTCATCGCGTTCGTGGAGACGGTAGTCCGTACGTACGCACGAGCGACAATATCATTCTTTTGATATTAAAATAATATATAAATGGATGGTATATCATATATACAGAATCATTAACATGTTATATTTATTATTTAAATGAGTTAAACATCATTATTATACCTATCCAAATAATAATATATTTAATAACAATTACACCACGACGTGGAGATGGTAAGCCATACGTACGCACGTATGGTGACATGTTATTGAAAGGGTGGATAGAATACTGAATATGGTTGTACCATATTTAAAATAAAATCACAGTATATGTGAGATACTGGATTTATTATTTTAGAATGGTAAGAACAAAGAAAGAAGAAGTGGAAGAAGAAAGGAACTTGAAAAGGGATGGTGAAAACATTACCTCTTCTTCGGGTTCTTCCTTTTGATTTGATCAAAAGGGCTCCTTAGGTTGGCTTTCTGATCAAACTAAGGCCTCTAGGTTGTAGTTAGGGATGTTGGGAGATTATTTGGGCAGAGTTTGGCCGAACCAAAAGGCTTTGAAGGTGTGAAGAAATGAGAAGGAGGAGTGCCCTTTTATAAGAGGGGTGAGGGGCACCTTTGGAAAAGCTAGAAATATTAATTTATAATAAATTCATATTCGGTTTCTAATGGCTAAAAAGTTGATTATTAAAAGTTTAAGGTGGGGATAGGTCGAAAACCACTCAACCAATAGAATTTAGACAGGTTTGGGTACTTATATTAACCTTATCTTTAAGTATTAACTCTAAGTTAATTAGTTTCACTTTTACAATGTCTCTTTGTATTTTTATATAATATGGTTAATAAACTTACTATATACATCCAAGTGACCCCCAAGTGGTCCATTAATGATGAACCTATCATTATATAAGTCTCTTGGCCGAACCATAGATTTTTAGGAATTTAATATCAATTAATAATATAATATTTGTTTTAAGAACTCTTTTATGTCAATTTTGACACTATTCAATAGTTGATTTTTGTGAAACTCATTACAGATTGATTACTTCAAAAAAAGTCAATTAAATCAATCCTAATATATCATATTTTCCTATAAAATTAGTTTAATTCATTAAAAGTTTCATATTATATTTATTTGGGTATTTATAATATCAATTATTCTAATTTTTCACTATTATAGTATATACTGCATCATCATTGTGTCATAAATAAAATACATTATTTTATGTCTAAAAATTATAAATAAAATATCATTATGTAGGAAATCTTTTTATCTTTCTAATTAATATTTATAATCTAAATTCCAACATATATAACCCTATGTAACAATTGTTTTTCTAAAAGATATATTCTTGTGTCATTTTTGTATTCATTTTAACTTAATTAAAATAAAGTGTCATTATCACTTACAAGTGGATCCATGGGGTCCCAAAATCGACCCAAAGATGCCCATGGCCGACCATGTATCAACCAATATGGTTAAGACACGTTTTAGGATAATTTAGTATTATTATAATATAATTTTTTTAACCCTTATTTACCAGATTTACCCTTAACCATGGTAAATAAAATATTTACCGCAGTAATTATTCAAAATGTCTAAAAATAAAAGATACCTATTTACACAATTTGAACATCCGGATTCCAAATATGGAATCCATTTTTCTAAATTCAAAACACAGAAGTGGCAGAAATTAATTTAAAATTAATTCCCGCTGTCAAAACAAAAAGCGTGTTTTTAAGAGATAATAACTATCAAAAGATTGACACTTGTTTATGTCCGGTTTAATTGTAAAATTATGTCCAATGACCAAAATTATATTAAATGGTAAAGATATATTCTAAATATACTTTAAAACCACTCAAATTCATAATTTATCACTATTAATTATTTTGATTAAAAATGTTGTTTTTAATTAAATTTTAGTAATTTTCACTATTCATCAAAATATGAAAGTTATCCGAAATGTACCAAAATTTCACCTTAGGCTAAATTCGATATTCTGAATCCAGAAATGAAGTCCATTTTAAAATAAAAAATATATATAATTTCGAAAAGTAGGTATTACTATTCATAACGGCTTGTTTGATTGGTTGTGGTGTGTGTTAAAACTCAAGGTTGCGTACAACACACGCTACTGTATTATTCAAAGAAAGCGTACCGTGGAAGCTTGGGATGTTTCATTTTAAATTTTTGATGTCCCCATTTAGTCAAAATGTTTAAAATATTGTATTTAAAAAGGTTTCACTCTTAAAAGTTGATAAAAGTGCAATACTGAAAATGAATTTTTTCTTGCATTATATCTAAGAAACTCATAATATGGATTCTAAAATTATAAGGATTATATAAAGTTTAAAATTTAGATAATACTATTCATAACCTCTTTTAAATGGATTTTTTTTTGTAAGTCATGGTGTGATTGAACTCGGTGTTGCGTGTAGTGCAAGTTATTGAATTATTTTGAAGAAATAACACACTATGAAATCTTGGGGTGTTACATTCTCCCCTCCTTCAATAAATTGCATCCTCGCAATTTGAAATTGTTCTTCGAAAATAAAAGGTTGAAAATAGAAAATATATTTGTGGGAAAACCCACATCAGAAATTGGGTTACTAAAATTTAGTCTTAATATGAGGAAAAGAGAAATGAAAGGGTCACCACCAAATTATGATCTCGATTAGGAAAACATTGGTGGCAATTAGAGACATATAATTGGAGGAAAAACGTAAATATTTATAGGTAGTGATTGAGGTCATCAATCCCAAACAAGTATAAAATTGAGGTCCTTAAATTCATCAATCTATGATGATTTGAAATACCATCGGTTCAACAAAACATAGGGTATTATAATAACACATTTTTGACGTTTCAAAATATCTTAGTTGAAATCCCACATCGAAAAATGAATTAATGAGGCATCTATTTAAAATAAAGAGTCGAAAGTATGAAGATTACCGAAAATAACACATACTAGGGTTCCATGTAGGAAAATATGGATATGGAAGAAAAATCTAATGATCAATTATCTGATGGAGAGTGGTAGAGAACATGGCTATGAAAGGGCCAACAATCCCAAAGCCATAAATTAGTGATGATTTAAGGTACCATCTAGGAAAACATTTTTGTTCTAAGTTTCTTTTCTTAATATTGAGGAATTTATTTATGAGATTGGCTAAGATCATAAGGAGATATACTTACTTTATAATTAAAGTTTTATCCATTAATAAATTTCTACCACAAACTCATCTTTCACTCTAAAAGATAATAGAATGTAAAAGAATTCTATTTACACTATTCGTATAGGGTTCCAAAATAAACGAATTTATAATTCATCTATAAGATCTTTTAATAAGAACTACATTATTTAATCCAGGACATCTCGTGGGATAGTGGTAGGTGATACACCCTTGTCGCCCTTCGGTTGCAGGTTCAAGTCTCGCAGCCTTGCCGGACGCGAGGGGTTGCCGCCCGACCTCCGGGTTGTCCTTTTATGGCAATCCAAAATAATCCAAACGAAAACTATCCAAAATACTTCTGTCCAAACTCACACTCCAACATTTATAAGGAAGGTAAACATAATATAGATCATTTTTACCCCGTAATAGCATATGAATACCTTCATCGTGTATTACCATATTCCTTATTGATTATATTCATGATCCCTTATTCCATATAGAATGCTGGATATACTTCATTAATCCAAAAATGTTTTAAACCCCAACAATGATGGAATATACAAATCATTAATCAGTTCCAAGGTAGTCAAGAATATCCAATATAATTTATCCAAAACAATCACATATTATTACAAAATCACTACCTCTGTATCAGAACTATATTATGATTTATCATTCTCTCAACCATATATTTTCCAAAAATTTATCCTGCTATTGAGTCACTTTTCTTTGTTCCACACAATCTCAAGTCCTTAATGAAATAGTACTGCAGTACAATCCTTATATACTCCATAATTATTATAACAAGTACATTGTTGATACAACACTCAATTGACATAATCAACATAAGAACTCTAATCATTCCTCTTCATCTGTGGTAGTATCATAACTTGATTGTTATCCGATAACGTCATTTGCGGCATAGTCTGATGACTGGGACATAGGTTCGGGTAGTGTCCAAACTCCTTGCAAATGAAGCATTGAACATTTAAAACCATTTTCTTACCCTTGCAGTCACATACTTTGTGCCCTTTTCCTCCACACTTATAACAAACTCCCATTCCTTTCAGGAAAGTTTCAGGGTGTTTCGTTCCACAGTTACCACATATGGGAAAATTCTTCTTTTCCCTCTTCCCTTTATCCATCTTTCTCTCTTCCATCCTTTTCTTCTCTTGCTTCCCTTCAAAGACATAGGACTCAGTAAAATTTTTACTTATCTTATCAACACATGATATTATTTCTTCATATGATGATAATACATGGGAGACTATTTCTCTTATAAATTCTAGCTTAAGACCATGAAAGATATGATCCTTCCTTCTCTATGGATCATGTGCATTTCTAGAGTTCTAATTCCTTCTACTAGGCGCCATTTCTAAACAATGGCATACACTAGATCAGTTTATGAATCAAAATACATAATCCCATACTTATAAAACACTTAACATAAATTGAACTATTTATGGATATAATCTATAATCATAAGAATGTTTTATTTTAGGAAGTATATACTCATAATCCCTTCAAAATGATTTGTAAAGAAAAATGAGAGTTATCCTAGGCATATCCCCCGGGAGTGTCGTAACCAAGAGTGCAGCAAGGCCCGTTGTCGTGCACCAGTTCCCGTTCGAGTCTAGCTCAAAGCGGTGTTTTCGGGTTTTACCCCTAGGTACATCTGTGCCAGAGCCGCCTCTACCTGCTTGTATCCAGATAGGGATGTATTGCTCGGAAAACTCATAAAATCTCTACAATACCAAAATTCTAGGAAGTTCTTCTATACTAATCCTCAAAGTTCATCTTAGGTCTAAGTTCTCTAATCAGAGTTTATCTAAATCTAGTTTCCAAGGTTTGTACTAAACTTCCTCTGATACCAATTGTAACGCCCCGACCCTAGTTACCCAGAGTCGGTGCATTATTACATAACATTGGAATGATCACAAGAAAGATCAAATCTCGAAAGATCGATTGGTTTAGTAGCCTTGGAAACACTAGATATATTAATAAGTTTTACATTACATCATAAAATGAAAAAATACTACAAAAACATATTGTCTCCATAATCCACACTCATATCCCCACATAATATCCCTGCAGGTCATTCATAATTTCTTTCTTCACTTCCTGGGAAAAATAAAACATAGAAAAGGGGTGAGCTCAAATGCCCAGTAAGGATAACAATATAGCGGAAACTTTCATAAATAAGAATAAACATTTAAGGTAATGTATAACTAAAACAAAAGCCTTTCAAACTTGAACTTTCAACATAGTATGGAATAAATAAAATGAAATAATGCCATTTAATTATTCACATGGATATTCTACTAATCTAATAATCACATGCAAAAATCAATAACCACTTTCATAATGTTGGAATGCATAATGCTAAACTTTAATTTCTTTGTCAAGGCCTCGTCCCAAGACCTTGGGGAAAACTGTAACCGGAACCCAACCCGGAGTGCCTCTAATAACCGGACACCAACCCGGAGTGCCTCTAATAACCGGACACCAACCCGGAGTTCCTCTAATAACCGGAGACCAAACCGGAGTCCCTCTAATAACCGGAGACCAAACCAGAGGGCTTACTTTTACCGGTCCCCAACCCGGAACATACTTTTCTAACACATTCATCTGAATGTAAGAATGAAATATAACATAAACATTTGGATTAAAAATAACTTATCCATAGTCAAAAATATCATAAAACCTTCAATAAAATAGGAATGTTTTGTATCATAATAAATCAACTTCAAATAAGCTTAAAATCCATCAAAGGATGTTGACATAGATGAAATAAAAACTATTTTAGAGAAATATCTCTTTTTTTTAAATCATTTTAAAAGTATCATAATTATAAGATAATAAATTCAATTTGAAAATATTCTTATAAGCTTGTAAGGTAAGCTTGGACGATTTTATAACGGCGGTAAATAGCCGCACCAGCCGTATAAGTTAAAAAAACATTCTTACCTTAAATTTGTCTAAAAGGTTAAAAGTGCCTTGTTTGGAAAACGACGGAAAGATTCCTTTCGAAACACATAAGGGTATAAATGACTTTAACCCATATTCTTATAAATAGTAAAATTTTTTTGAAATACATTATTAAGAAACACGGATGTGGATGATAAAGAGATCCCAGTAGATTATTACGTATAAACAACCTCTGATAATGAAGAGATTGTGAAATAACCCTTACCAATTTGGTAACATATGAAACATACAACCCATGAAAGAGGTATCATACAATGAATATGTAAATACACTAAAATTAGAGTGTATTACACAAAGAATATAATTATGGGCAGTACATACACCACACAAAAGGTAATGGTGGCAATATGGCATGAATCTCACGGTAATAAGAAGTGAGATGAAAACCCCTTACCATGTTAATCAACTGAGTCGTATGGAAAAAAGTTAATAAACACCAAATTATTTACAGAATAACATGAATATAAAGATAATCATGATAATATATATCAAATGCCAGTACACAATACACCACTTTCAATAATTTAGTGGCGAATAATGGAAATCTCACAGAATTAAATGTGAGATAAGAAAATCCCTTACCATGTACTTTTCCATGGTTGGGGTACGTTAACCTCCTGTATAATGGTGAAATAATTGTTATTAAATTATACAAGAATCATATATATTAATATGATATCATATATGTTCTTTTAACATTGATTTGTTAATAATATCTTAGAATTATCGTCGTTTCGGGTGTTAACTTACTCATTTTCTTTTATATGTTTTGTTACATAAGCCATGTTTGTGGTATCTTATTCATATCCGTAATGATATCAAGTCCTTAAACATCATTTTTAAATCATCAAATGATAATTATACTTGAATGGATACGATGTAGAATGAATCTCATCGCGTTCGTGGAGACGGTAGTCCGTACGTACGCACGAGCGGCAATATCATTCTTTTGATATTAAAATAATATATAAATGGATGGTATATCATATATACAGAATCATTAACATGTTATATTTATTATTTACATGAGTTACACATCATTATTATACCCATCCAAATAATAATATATTGAATAACAATTACACCACAACGTGGAGACGGTAAGCCGTACGTAGGCACGTATGGTGACATGTTATTCAAAGGGTGGATAGAATACTGAATATGGTTGTACCATATTTATAATAACATCATAGTATATGTGAGATACTGGAGTTATTATTTTATAATGGTATGAACAAAGAAAGAAGAAGTGGAAGAAGAAAGGAACTTGAAAAGGGGTGGTAAAAACATTACCTCTTCTTCGGGTTCTTCATTTCGATTTGATCAAAAGGGCTCCTTAGGTTGGCTTTCTGATCAAACTAAGGCCTCTAGGTTGTATTGAGAGATGTTGGGAGATTATTTGGGCAGAGTTTGGCCGAACCAAAAGGCTTTGAAGGTGTGAAGAAATGAGAAGGAGTGCCCTTTTATAAGAGGGGTGAGGGGCACCTTTGGAAAAGCTAGAAATATTAATTTATAATAAATTCATATTCGGTTTCTAATGGCTCCAAAGTTGATTATTCAATGGTTAAGGTTGGGATAGGTCGAAAACCACTCAACCAATAGAATTTAGACAGGTTTGGGTACTTATATTAACCTTATCTTTAAGTATTAACTCTAAGTTAATTAGTTCGACTTTTACAATGTCTCTTTGTATTTTTATATAATATGGTTAATAAACTTACTATATACATCCAAGTGACCCCCAAGTGGTCCATTAATGATGAACCTATCATGATATAAGTCTCTTGGCCGAACCGTAGATTTTTAGGAATTTAATATCAATTAATAATATAATATTTGTTTTAAGAACTCTTTTATGTCAATTTTGACACTATTCAATAGTTGATTTTTTCGAAACTCATAAAAGATTGATTACTTCTAAAAAAGTCAATTAAATCAATCCTAATATATCATATTATCCTAGAAAATTAGTTTAATTCATTAAAAGTTTCATATTATATTTATTTGGGTATTTATAATATCAATTATTTTAATTTTTCACTATTATAGTAATTACTGCATCATCATTGTGTCATAAATAAAATACATTATTTTATGTCTAATAATTATAAATAAACTTTCATTATGTAGTAAATCTTGTTATATTTCTAATGAATATTTATAATCTAAATTCCAACATATATAACCCTATGTAACAATTGTTTTTCTAAAAGATATATGCTTGTGTCATTTTTGTATTCATTTTAACTTAATTAAAATAAAGTGTCATTATCACTTACAAGTGGATCCATGGGGTCCCAAAATCGACCCAAATATGCCCATGGTAGACCGTGTATCAACCAATAGGGTTAATAAACGTTTTAGGGTAATTTAGTATTACTATAATATAATTTTGTTAACCCTTATTTACCGGATTTACCCTTAACCATGGTAAATAAAATATTTACCGCAGTAATTATTCAAAATGTCTAAAAATAAAAGTTACCTATTTACACAATTTGAACATCCTGATTCCAAATATGGAATCCATTTTTCTAAATTCAAAACACAGAAGTGGAAGAAATTAATATAAAATTAATTCCCGCTGTCAAAACAAAAAGCGTGTTTTTAAGAGATAATAACTATCAAAAGATTGACACTTGTTTATGTCCGGTTTAATTGTAAAATTATGTCCAATGACCAAAATTATATTAAATGGTAAAAATATATTCTAAATATACTTTAAAACAACTCAAATTCATAATTTATCACTATTAATTATTTTGATTAAAAAAGTTGTTTTTAATTAAATTTTAGTAATTTTCACTATTCATCAAAATATGAAAGTTATCCAAAATGTACCAAAATTTAACCTTAGGCTAAATTCGATATTCTGAATCCAGAAATGAAGTCTATTTTAAAATATAAAATATATATAATTTTGAAAAGTAGGTATTACTATTCATAATGGCTTGTTTGATTGGTTGTGGTGTGTGTTAAAACTAAAGGTTGCGTACAACACACGCTACTGTATTATTCAAAGAAAGCGTACCGTGGAAGCTTGGGATGTTTCATTTTAAATTTTTGATGTCCCCATTTAGTCAAAAAGTTCAAAATATTGTATTTAAAAAGGGTTCACTATTAAAAGATGATAAAAGTGCAATACTGAAAATGAATTTGTTCTTGCATTATATCTAAGAAACTCATAATATGGATTCTAAAATTATAAGGATTATATAAAGTTTAAAATTTAGATAATACTATTCATAACCTCTTTTGAATGGCTTTTTTTTGTAATTCATGGTGTGATTGAACTCGGTGTTGCGTGTAGTGCAAGTTATTGAATTATTTTGAAGAAATAACACACTATGAAATCTTGGGGTGTTACATTAGATGTAATGGGTTGTTTAGATAATCAAAAGGTAACTCATAACATTTATCGTTTTGATGGTGAAGCTGATCAATGGTGGTGAATGGTAAATGATATCAAGAGTATAGAAGAATTTTTTACCATGGAGAGGGATGAATTTAAAAGTATTTTTGTTGAAAAATATTTAACTATGGTGGTGTGACATAGGATGGAGAAGAAATCCCCTGAATTTATGAAAAATGAGGAAGACTCAGTGGCTGTGTAAGTATTTAACTTCACCCTACTGGAGAGGTATGCTTCAAATATTTTTCTGGATCTTGATTGCAAAATCAACAACTTTTACTCATGGCTGAATCCATGGTATCAACAGGTGTAGAACTCCTATGAATTTAAATGTAATGAGAAACTTGTACAGTGTGCTGAAAGGGTACAGATGGAGTATACTGATGACAACTTTCATTTTGGAAACAAGGAGAAGAAGAGGTCCAGATGGAATGTGATAGGTAAGAATCCACAAATGAAATCTAATTTTGTCAAAATCCAGTTTCCAGTTTGTGAAAAGTGTGGCATGGAGCACCCGGGAGAATGACTTCAAAAACCTAAGAATTTTTTTAAATGTGGTATGTTTAGACATATGGACTGAGATTTTAATAAAAATGATCCTAACATTAATACTGACAGGAAAACTGTTATGTGCTTTAAATGTTGTGAGATGGGTCATTTTGATAATTTCTTCCCAAAGAGTGATCCAACTGATGTGGAGAAGCCAAACTATAAGGGGAAAGGTGTAGTGAGAACCTTTGCGACTACGTTAGTAGATGTTTTTCCATCCAATGAAGTTGTATCAGGTACTCTATTTGTTTACTTATGTTTTTCTAATGTTTTTCTCGATACAGGGTCTACACATTCCTCCATTGTTGGGAATGTTTTTGGTAAATGAGAAATACCACCCAAATACATGAGGCCCGAACTTGTTTTCAAAACATCAGGGAAAAATATTATAGAAAAGATGATTTATAAAAATATTTCTATTTTTTTATGACAAAATACATTACCTACTAACCATTTTTTACCCTTAATCAATTTTGATGTTTTTCTGGGAATGGATTCTCTTTTTGTTTATCATGCAATGATTGACTGTAGAGGTAAATAAGTTGTTTTTCAAAATGAATTTCACTTTGTATAAACAAAAGAGCCCATAAAATTGATAACATATCAGGAATATGAGAAACTTCTGAAAGATTCAAATGAATGTTATCATGCTCATATTATTGAAAACAAGGCAACTTTTCAGATTGATAATGTGCCAGTGGTAAATGAATACCTTGGTGTTTTTTCTAATGAGTTTCCTGGTGTCATACTCAATCAAGAATTTGAATTCAAAATTGACATATTTCTTGATGCTAAGAAAATTTCAAAACCTCCTTATCGTATGTATCAAATAGAACTTCTTGAATATAAAAATCTGTTGCATGATTTTCTTGATAAAGGATTCATTCATCCAAGAACTTTACCATGGGGTTCTCCTATTTTGTTTATTAAAATTAATGAAGGTTCTATGATACTTTTCATTAATTATAGATCTTTGAATAACATCACTTTTATAAACAAGTATACTTTTCTTCATATTAATGACTTGTTTGATCAGCTCCAAGGTTCTCATTACTTTTCCAAGATTGACGTGAGAACTGGATACCATCCGCTGAAGGTGAAAGAAGATGACAACCCAAAAACCGCCTTTTTTACTAGATATGGACATTATGAATTAGTTTTTATGCCATTTGGGTTAACTAATGGACATGTTGTATTCCTAAATCTTATGAATAGAATATTTAATGAGTTCTTGGGTAAGTATTTGGTTGTGTTTATTGATGACATTATTGTATTTTCTATAGAAAATAGGAACATGAAAAAGTTCTAAGGCTTGTTTTAAAAACCTTAATGGAAAATAAATTTTATGGGAAATTCAGAAACTGTGGTTTTTTGGATGCAATATATTTATATTCTTGGGATCATTGTAAATAAGGATGGAAAAATAGTTGAACCTATCAAAAAAAAGTGGTTGATGAATGTCTAAGACCCACAAATGTTTCATATATTCATAGTTTCTGGAGTTTATTAGGTTATTACCGATGATTGTTTAAGAACTTTCCATGGTTATCTGACCCAATAACTATGTTAACACAAAAGGGGTTAAATTTATTTAGACAAAAGAAAGTGATATTTTTTTCTGTAACTAAAGAATCGATTGGTGAATGCTCTAATTCTGGCCTTACCTTCCTGAAATGGGGATTTTATCATCTATAATGATGCTTATTTGAAGGGAATTGGTTGTGTTTTGATGCATAATTATTATGTAATTGCTTAGGCTTCTAGAAAACTTAAACCTCATGAGTTAAATAACCCCAAACATGATTTGGAATTAGTAGTTGTGGTTTTTTGTTTGAAAATTTGGAAGAATAATTTATACAGATCCAAATGTAAAATATATATTGACTATAAAAATCTAATGTATATAATCACTCATAATGAATTAAACATAAGGTAGAGAAGATCGAATAAACTGATAAAGGATTACTATTTCATGATAATTATCATCCAAGAAAAGAAAACAAAGTGGTAGATTACTTGAGTTGAAAACCTCATCAATCATTAACCATGTTACGTTTGGAGCATTATCCCTTGATTAATGATATGATGAATTTTTTCAAAGATGTTGTTGGTGTAGGGTACTCATAAATTTTGTCTTAGGTTTCAGTACAGTCATCGTTATCTGACTGAATTAATATAGCGCAGAAGGAAGACCGTGAGCTATAGAATAGGACGAATTGGATAAAATGGGTAATTTTCCAGAATTTAATATAGATAAAGTTTTTGTTTTAGGATTTGTAAAACAATGTGTGTTCCTTGTGATTTCCCGATGAAGAAAGACTTGTTGTGTAAAGCTTCTAGTTCTAAATTTTAATATCATCCTGGCAGTACTATGATGTACAGATACCTTTGGGTGTATTATTGGCGGGATGGAATGAAAAGAGATATTTTTTATTTTACAATGAAATGGTTGACATTCCAATAGGTTAAAGAAGAGCTACAGTTAGCAAAGGGGATACTTCATCCTTTTCCAGTGCTAGAGTGGAAATAGGAGAATGTATCCATGTATTTTTTGGTTTGACAACCTACGAAATCTCTAGGTAACAATGCAATTGAGTTTATTGTTGATCGGCTAACAAAATCTTCACATTTTCATTCCATTCGAGAGACAATGTATTTAGATCATCTTTCTCGACTATACCTCAAGTAGATTTTTAGGTTACATGGAGTTCAAATTTTCGTAGTATCTGGACGGGATCCTAGGTTCACTTTTATCTTTTGGAAGGGACATCAAAAGTCAATGGGCACATAATTAAATTTCAATAAAACTTTTCATCCTTAATCAGATGGGAAATCAGAATGAATGATTCAGACTTTCGAGGATATGCTTCGAGCTTGGCCAATGACTACTAAGGATGTTGGGATCGACAGCTTTCTTTAGTTTAGTATTATTGTAATAACACTTTTCTTTCCAATATACAGATGGCACCTTTTGAGTACTCTATGGGAAGTGGTGTCAAACTCCAATATTTTGGGATGAAGCCAGTGAAATAAATTTGATGGGGCCATAATTAGTAGAGGAAGTGGCTAAGAAAGTGAAGATGATCCAATAGAACATGTGGACAGCTTAGAGCAGGAAAAAAATTTATGCATATATCAAAAGGAAAGACTTCTCTTTTTGAGTTAGGTGACCATGTTTTCCTGTAAGTCACTCTTTGTAAAAGTGTGATGAATTTCGGTAAGAAATGTAACCTAAGTTCACAGTTCATCGGTCCTTTTGAAATCGTGGATAATGTAAGACCAGTTTCATATCGAGTAGCTTTGCCTTTGAGTTTATCTATGGTAAATAATATTTTTCTTGTTCTAATGTTGAGTAAGTATGTTCCACATTCATCAAATGTCTTGAGCCCAGAATCAGTTCATCTGGAATAAAACCTTTCTTATGAAAAGAAACCATTTCAAATTATTGATCAAAGGGAACAGGTATTATGCACTAAGGTAATCCACCAGGCAAATTTATTGTGGAGAAACAACATGGTATCAGAAGCTTCATGGGAGTCTGAAAATTCTATGATCGAAAATACCCTCAGTTGTTTAATCAGTAAATTAAATTATGAGAACGCAATATTCAGAAGGTGGGGATAATGTAACACCGCAAGGTTTTCCAAAAATAAATTGAAATTCCTGAAAGTTTTTTTGTAGATATTTATAACTGGCCATTAAAAAGAAATTTTCCAATTTTATGTTTTGAATTTAGTAAAACAGTTATCTACAACTGTGTTCAGTAAGTTATTTAGAGCCTAATGGAACCAACTTGTTTTATGGTAAATAGTAACATACCCTTATGAATAGTAAAATGAATAGTAACATGACCCTAATGAATAGTAAATTTTACTATTAGTTTATTTTCTTAAAAGTTGAAGATTATTAAATTTTTGTTAATTTTTAAATGTGATATAAAAGTAGTTATAGTTTTAAAATTATTAACTTTTGAATTAAGTATGATTTTATTTAAAAATTAAAATAATAATACTTAAAAAATTATTTTAACAAAATGGAGTTATTTTTTAATTCTACACGTCGAGAAATAGTACGGGTGAATTTTTTTTATATTTCTAAATTCTCAAATTTCTAATGAATAATGAAAATGTTAAAATATCGTATAATTAAACTATAGGTAAAATACAATATTTATGGCAACATAAGTTTTATAATCCCACTTGGTTAAAAATCACATGCCAGTATTACTATTTGGGGTCATAAAAATTAAGATTATTCATAGTCTTGAGAAAAAATATTATAATAATGATTAAAATACTGAATCCCCCCCCCCACACACACTCATTCCCCTCTTATTTCCACACCTCTAAAGCTTTGAGTCTTACCTATTATCTACCCAAAAATCCTCCCAAGGATCTTCCCCACATCCAAGAGCTTCTAGTATCCACAAATGGCCTAAACCAAAGGCCTTAAGAGGGATCTCATAGAGAAGAGATCAAGAGGTAAACAACCTCTTTTATTTTCATTATTGTCATTCAATTTATGTTATTTATTTCAATTACCTTTTGATTATATTGGGATATTTCATTCCATATATTCCTTACTTATCATATTATGTAATGATTATGAGAGGACCCTTTTCTCTCATCAAATTATTTTATGAAATTTTAATCGACGTCGTTAGGCTGCTGAATTTTCATGGGAGGTTTCTCAATTTTTCTTTTATTTTAAACTTCTTTCTTCTTCTTTCCTCACCTCCTATTATCTAAGAGGAATTAAACCTCCAGAATCGTTTATATTATGGATTTCTCTTGTTCATTTAAAATTCCTTATCAATATTTTTCTCATCCCACACTAATTCAAGGAATAATAACATTGTTTGTGATGTGTCAAATTACCGACATCGTGGACGATATGATTTAAATTTCCTTTATTTACATCAAGAATGGTCATGAAATAATTTTTATGGTTTAAAAAGGATATAATATGTGTAATATGTCTCATCCATGGTTCTAATTTTTTTTTACACATGGGTTTTATAACACCCCAAGCTTCCACAATACGCTTCTTTTGAATAATAAAATAGCGTGTTGTGTGCGCAACTTCGTGTTCTAAACCACCACAACCAATCAAACTATCCCTTATGAATAGTAATACCTACATTTTTAAATTTTATCAATTTTAACTTTTTGAATGGACTTCGATTTTTGTTTGGAATATCAAAATTATCTTAGGGTGAATTTTTGGTGTTTTTCTGAAATTTTCAATTTTTGATGAATAATGAAAAACGCTGAGTTATTGTTCAAAACTGTCTTTTTAATTAAATAATTATTTTTTATTTAAATTTATTTTAGATAAAAATAGACAAATAATACCTATATATGTTCAATTTAATTCATTGGAGTCTATTTATAATAGTTTTAGATATATAAAAATTACATTGAACTTTTAATCTTCTTCTACGCACCTCCTAGAAGCATTTCCCAATTTCTATAAAACATAATTTTTCCGATTCTGTGAGTTGAATTCAAAAATCTAAGAGAAATGTTTGATATCAGTATGTGAAATGTGATTCAATAAGAGAAAATAATTTTTGACGAATAGTATCTTTTTACTTTTATTTACCACAGTTAAAAGTAAATATGGTAATTAAGAGAAAAAAATGATATTATTATTACCCTAAAAAATGTAATAATTAAATTGGATAAGTTTTATTTTGACCCAAAACAATCTTTGGAAAAAAAATATGATCCTTTAAGTCCACTTTTATTTGATTAGTAAATTTATTATTATTTAATTCAAAGAAGACTTAAAAGTGTTAAAATCATATTTTAATAACTAAACCATTTTTAATATTGGGTTATACATAAGATAAATACGACTATAAATATTCATTAGAAAGATAAAAATATTTCATAAATAATTCTATTTTATTTAAAAAATTTAGGCGTTAAATTATTTAATTTATTTATGATACAATGATGATGTAGTAATTACCTTATTAATGAAATATTAAAATAATTGATAATATAAATTCCCAAATAAATGTACCTTGAAAATTTTTATGAATTCCACTAATTTTATTATTTAATATTAAATTTTAGGGTTTATTAAATGAATTTATTTCGAAGTAAAAATGTTGTTATAAATTTAGAAAAAAACATAATATCAAATAGTGTCAAAATTGACAAAAAAATGTTTTTAAAACAAATATTATTTTATTAATTGATATTTTATTCCTAAAAATATAAAGATCAGCCAAATGAATTAAATAATATTATATATTTCATTAATTAACCACTTGGGTTTCTATAGGATGTTTATATTAAGTAAATTAACCATATAGTATAAAAATACAAAGAGACATGGTAAATGTCAAACTATTTAACTACGAGTTAAATCAAAAAGATAAGGTTAATATAGTGACTCAAACCTATCTAAAACCTATTGTTTGAGTGGTTTGAGACTTATTCCCACCTTATACTTTAAATAATTCATTTTGGATCCATTTGAAACCGAAATTTATTTTATTATAAAATAATATTTCAATCTTTTCCTTGGGGGCCCCGCAACCCACTTATAGAAATGCACTTCCCCTTCTCTCAAATTCAGACCTTCAGAGCCATTTGGATCGGCCAAAACCTACCATAATATCCTCCAAACTATCCTCCCTTCATTCTAGAGGCATTCATTTAGTCATAAAGAAATATTATATATCCCTTTTGATCAAATTAAAAGGACGAACATGAAGAAGAGGTAAATATTTCATCACCTCTTTCATGTTTCTTTCTTCTTCCACTTCCTCTTTCACTGATGTTTCCATTCTAAAATAATAACTATAGTATGTTATATTTACTGTGATGTTATTATAAAAATTGTATTACTATATTCATTATTTTATCCATCCTATGAATGACATGTCACTATACTAGCGTACGTACGGCTAACCATATCCACATCGTGGTGTAGTTTGTTATTCAAACACTTCATCATTTGGATTGGTGTAATAATGAGTATAAGTGATGAAAATAATAAATATAAAATAATAAGGATTATTTATATATGATATATCATCCAATTAAATATTTTTTAATATCAAAATAATTATATTGTCGCTCGTGTGTATGTACGGATTACCATCTCCATGAATATGATGAGATTCATTGCCCATCATATCCATTCGAGAATAATTTTCATTAGATGATTAAAAATAATTATTAAAGACATAATATCATTTTTAATATGAGTTAGATACATACTATTTAGAACAAACATTATTTACGTAACAAATCATATAATGGAAAACAAATCAGTTAACACCTGAAACGATGATACTACTGAAATATCATT
This sequence comes from Viscum album, assembly GCA_963277665.1. Taxonomy (NCBI): domain Eukaryota; kingdom Viridiplantae; phylum Streptophyta; class Magnoliopsida; order Santalales; family Viscaceae; genus Viscum; species Viscum album. The sequence goes on along the minus strand of OY728161.1, from coordinate 1,538,104,928 downwards.
AACAAAGCAACATTAAAACATCATATATGATATCATATTAATGTATATGGTTCTTTTATAATTTAAGGACAATTATTTTACCATTATACAGGAGGTTAAACTTCCCTTGACCATGGAAATGAATAGGGAACGGGTTAATTCTACAATCTCTTCATTATTAGAGGTTGTTTATGCGTAATTATCTATTGGGACCTCTTTATCATCCACATCCATGTTTCTTAAAAATGAATTTCAAAAGAAAATTACTATTTAATAGAAAATGGGTTAAATTAATTTATTATTTTATTTTACCTTATTTGTTTTGAATGGAATATTTTCGTCTTTTTCCAAACAGGGTACATTATGACCATTTCGACAAAATTAAGGTAAGAATGTTTTTTAACTTATACATTAGGTGCGGCTATTTTTCGCCGTTATAAGATCGTTGAAGATTCCCTTACATGCTTATATGAATATTTTCAAAATAAATGTTTCCTTTTATAATTATGTAACTTTAAATTATTTCAAAAAAAGTATAAGATATTTCTCTGAAACAGTTTCGATTTCATTTATGTCAACATCCTTTAATGTATTTTAATCTGGTCAGATGTTGATTTATTATGATACAAATCAATCATTTTGTGTTGAAGGTTTTTTGATATTTTTGACTGTGAATGTGTTATTTTTCTACCATTCATGGTTTATGGATAAAGTATTGTCATTTCGTATGCTAGTTCTAATATGAATGTGTTTTTCTATTTAAAACTTTTCATATGAGGAATGCATTAGGCATAGTAAGTAATGGGTGGAGCCTTCTATAGCTCCTCGATGCATCGATATGTCTCATGAAACAAAATAGTATCTTGTCACAAGGCCTTGTCAAAATCTTATTTGTATTCTTCGCAAAAGGCCTTGACTATGTGGTTATGAAGTCTAACATTATGCATTCCATCATTATGAAAGTGGATATTTATATTTCATGTGATTATTTGACTAGTAGAATATCCACGTGAATAAATAAATGGAATTATTTGATTTTATCTTTGACATATTATGTTTAAGTTCATTTTTAAAAGGATTTTGTTTTAGTTTTATACATTTCCTTAAATATTTATTTGTATTTATAAAGGTTTCTGCTATATTGTAATCCTTACTGTGCATCTGAGCTCACCACTTTCTATATTTTATTTTTCCTAGGATGCAAATATTTATTTTTTGACTGACCATCAGGAATAGTTTGAGGGGATATGAGTGTGGTCTATGGAAATAATGTTGTGGTAGTTTATCATTTTAAAATGTATTGTAAAACTTATGAATGTATCTAGTACTTCCAAGGCTGCTAAACTAATCAGTCTTTCGACACATAATATTTTGTCATCATTCCAATGTTATGTAATAATGTACTGACTCTGGGATTCTGGGGTCTGTAAATTATAGTTGGTATCCGAGGAAGATTAATACAAACCTTGGAAGCTAGATTTATAAAAAAATTTGATTAGTTCACATTATCCTATAAGAGACTTTGATGATTAGTATATAACAACATCCCATAATTTTGGTACTATAGAGATTTTGTGAGTTTTCTACGAAATATATCCCTGTCTGGATATGAGCAGGTAGAGGTGGCTCTAGCATGAATGTAACTAGGGGTAAAACCCAAAAACACCACATTGAACTAGAATCGAATGGGAAATGGTGCAAGGAAATGGTCCTTGATGTACTCTAGGTTACGACATTCTCGGGGGATATGCTTATGATAATAGATATTTTATTTATAGAAAATTATGAAAGATTTATTAGTATATATCTCCTCAAAGAAATTTTTTTTATGATTATGGATTACACCTATAAAATGTTCAATTTATGTTAAGTATGTTATAAGCTTCGAATTATGTATTTTGATTCATAAATTAATATAGTGTATGACATTTTTTAGAAATGACACCTAGTTTAAGGAAGGGAAACCGTATCAATGTAATCACTCCATGTTGGGATTTCCCTACTACTAAAGATAATTATAGTAGAGCTGGTGACAAAACTGGTGCTGATTAGCTTATCACTATATTGGGAAAACTCACTCAGGTTATGAATTATTACCGTACCCATATAGAGCACCTTGATTCACGGCGTGGAGGATCAATGTTAGATCACTTCATTAGGCAACAACCACCAACATTCAATGGATGTACAAATCCATTTGTATTTGGAAAAAGGATAAATTCCTTAGAGAAAATATTCCATGCCTTGGGGAGAGCGAAAGGGAAAATGTTTTCATGGCAGTTTACTGCCACACTGGAGATGATGATCAATGGTGGTCATTGATACAAAACAAAAAGGAAGATGATGAAGTATCAATTATGGAATAGAGGAAGTTTATGGAAATTTTCTTAGTATAATACATTCCTCGTGACCATCGAGTATATATGGAAATACAATTTCTGATTCTAAGGCAAAAGGAGGATGAGAATGTCATAATGTGTGAAGCTAACTTTACAAGGTTAGCGAGGCATGTTGCAGATTATATACGTAAATGTTTCTTTTGGAAATGGGGATGACGTTTTTGTTTAAGGTTCAAAATTTCCAATAGGTTTCTAGAGGTCTTATCCGTATAACTGGAAACACCCATTTATTCTATATCCATTTGGACATACTTTCCAAAGGTAGGTGCTAATTAGATATAGATCAATGAGGCTTAATAATTTACATTGGTCGATAGGATGGGAGGTCAGGCGCATCACACCTTTTTGGGGGGAATTATTGCCTACTCCGGGACTCTCTTATAGATTTTAGTTATGTTCATGAATCCGTATTAATTCACCAAGCATTAAAATGATTTCTGCTATAGATTTGGAAATCAATGATTGATATGTATGGGATTTAGAACATCATTTATATATATTTTAGGTTCTACAATAATGAAGAATCATCTGTATGTATTAGATATTCTTAGTCAATGCAATCCTTCAATACATTATATTGAAATTTCTTGGTCATTATGATGACCATACACTTTTCAAAGCCACTCAATGGGGCACTGAATGCTTACTGTCATTCAATAATACAAATATTATTTTAGAGTTGGGATCATACTCATAGATGGGCTACCTATGTATCCTAATTTAAAAAGGAATCAGAACCCACGTAGTTCGATAAGAAGAATATAGTTTAACGTCATATGGGATGGAAAATAATTAATGAAATGTGGGATTGAAGCTTATAAAGTCTTCCTACGTACTCTACTTTTGAGGAAGAGATCAACTTCCTTGTAGATAGGGTGAAGAAAATGGGGCTTATGCATAGTTAACAGCCCAAAAGAGTTGTCGTGATTACTTTTACACTCTAAGATCATGTGAGTCATGCTTGGTGTGAGAAAAAAGAGGTATTAGTAAACCTAACAATTGTTCCATGAAAGATTTAGTAACAAGAAATAACATGGGGCTTACTTATGTATGACTGCTCAAGTTGATGAAAACCAGGACTTTCTTCTGGAAATAAGCCTAGTAGCAAGGTCTATAAAGGTATTTGTACTTTATGAAGATTTTGAGTTTTAACCTGAGGCTTAATCCTGGGGGAGAGGCCCAAATTAAAAGGGACTTATGATTAGGTCTTATTCTTGAAAAGGATCCAAAATCAAAAGAAATTAATATTGGGGCTTAATCCTGAATAGGATGCCCAAATTAAAGGGGACTTATAACATTGGGATTACTCCTGGTAAGGAGGCCCAATGTTAAAGGAAATTGTGATTGGGGCATACTCCTGAGAAGGAGGCCCAATTTAAGGGGACTTGGGGCTTACTCCTAATGAGAATGCCCTAATTAAAGGAATTATGAATGGGGCTTATTCACGAGGGGGAGGCCTGAAATAAGGGAACTTGGGGCTTACTCCTGAGGAGGATTCCCTAAATCAAAAGTTCTTCTCATCTTAAAGGATGAGGTTATATAGAGAAAAACCTCTAACTTTATTGACATAATGCTTGTATGTCACAAGGTTTTGGGAGAGGTTCTCACATAATTCCTTTCAGATAGTGAACCCATCAAAGGAACCATCCCATAAATGGATTTGAGGGGTAATATCTTGAAGAAGAGAGGTGAACGGGAGAGATGCACACAAATGATGTTGACACGCAAATCTTGGACGCACAAGTGTACTTGTGCGGCATGGGTTCACCTAGGTGATGAAGAATCTGTAGGTTAATACTTGGGCGAGACTTAACTCAAGCCTTTAGTATTATCCTAAGATGTTTCCAAAAGGGCGGCGCACAAGTTTCACCGAAAGGGTGGGGCGGCGCACAAGTGTTTTCACATTTAAAGCAGTCTGGATAATTAGGCACACAAGTGTTTATAAATTCTAAACACTTAGGCCTCATCCTACTCCTTCAAGTCTTCAATTCTATGTTAAAAGTTACCTTTGAAGCTTTCGAAAGAGTTGAGTTGAAGACTTGGGCGACCAAAGATTGAATTTGACTTTTGAAAAAATCTGCCCTCGAAATGTTGGCCCACATGGGCTATTTATAGTCCACATTTCACCTGGGTTGAATAATCAAATAGGGCGCGCAAATGAGTTGTGCGACCCATAGGTGGCGCACAAGTTACTTGCGTGGTGTGCAGGTAACTTGTGTGCCTCACTCCAAATGGGCGCCTAGTCCAAGACATTGTCAATATTTTGATGTTCTTCAAAGGGTGACCCTCTTTGTGATTAAGGTATTCTCTTTTCCATTCGTTGGACTCTGTGATGGAAAGAAGCATCAACAATAGTCCCCTATCAGAGTTGGATCCAAAAAGGAAAGAGGTTCCAGTTCTGAGGTACATCTGGAGGAATCAAGGGTCTGTGGTGTGTTTTAGATATCAAGAAATCCATGTCACAGGGAAAAAAGTCATTCAAGGGATGGATCAAGAGAAAAGGAGTCGTCAAGACCCGATCAGTGCATGATATCTTCCCAATATCAGTGAATTTTAGGCTGCAGTGTCCCGTGCAGAGGCTGATCATGCTGCAAAGCTGAAGGAGCTAAAGCAAAATATCAAGGAGAAGATTGTCTGGTAGTTGCACGTTTAGCAAGAGCTAGATTCTGTTACTGGGGAGCATGACTAGAATCATAATTTGTTGGAAGGATTCAGAGCGGATGGTATAAAAGCCATCAAATATGCCAAAGAATCACTTCATCGAGCAGAATAGAGTGATGTTTGTCGAGTAAATGAACTTCACGTGGAATCTGAGGAATCTCGGGATGCTATGAAATATATGAGGAATCATGTCGAAAGTATTATGTAATTTCTGAAAAAGAAGAAGGGGCTACAGTCTATTGTTTTTCTTCTAATATTATTCATTAATGAAAAACTATTCATCTTCAGTCATCTGTACCTTAATTTTCTTGATAATTGTTCTTATTTTTACCTAATCCAATGGTCCTGGTAAACATAGTTTGATTTTTACTATGGTTATATAAACAACCCCACAAACATTGTATCTTTTAATTTTTCAATATTTCCTAAATCATAAAAAATGTACGTTTAGTGAGATGGGACTCGACTTTTGTTCAGAGTACCCTTTGGAAGATCCCAATTTAATGAGTTCCATGTCTTTTGTTATTGGAAGTTTAAAGCCATTCATTTTGGACTATAAAAATTCTAATATTTAAGGTCGAATATATTTCACTGAATGGATGATATTGAATTAATTCTTGATAACTTGTTTCGAAACATATTACCATATTCAAGTATGGAGGGGGAAAATTGTAAACTATGACTTGAGAAATTTTTAATCTGAAGAATGACATGGGAAAAGAGATAAAATGCATTAGAGGAAGTATTTTATAATAATTAAGTTACCATTACTTGAAAAAACTGTTATGGGGGCTGAATTATGTAGGGTAAACTAGGGCATATGCTGCCTAGTCAAATAGTAGTACCTTTTGGCTGACAGGTCCGTTATGTAAACAACTTATACAAGGCAACCTAAGGGCACATGCTGCATAGTCGGGCAAAAGAAATCTCAGAAACATGAATTTCTATTGCTAAAAGCTGAATATTGTTTTATAGAGATTCAAATTTTTTAAAGCATAGAGTCTGCTTTATGGAGAAAGGTACATGAATATGGGGAGGATATTTCGAATCAGAAATTTCAAATAATTAGTGGAATGTGACTTCTACGAAGGTCTTACTGAAACGTAGGGAAAATGGTATATGTGGTTTTAAATCATATGACTAAAACTGGAGATAGAAACATTATACGACATAATTTCAAGCAGTGCAAGGTTATTTCATATTGCTTTAAACATATGGAGAATGAGGAAAATGTAAACAATATACTTGAGTACTTTTAGATCAAGAAAAAGATTATGGAACAAATATGTTAAGGATGGCAGTTTTTTTGCAGATCCCTACATATCATCGTTAAGACCAATAGGGACAAAAGAGGCTTCTCCTATGAATGAAGATACCATTACATGACAAACCCATTATGGAGGTTTAATTATGCAGGGCCAACTAGGGCATAAGCTACATTGTCAAATAGTAACATCTTTTGGCTGACAGGTCCATTATGTAGAAAACTTATGCAAGACCACCTAAGGTCAAATTTTGTATAGTCAGGCAAAAGAACCGTTGGGTATCGAACATTTTGTGACCATAAGTCATGAAAAGGGTTATGGAGACCATGAATATTATTTTTATAATGTTGCAGCTGGGTCCTGAATTGAGATTCTAGATGTCACTACGTATCTCATTAGGATAAGAATCCAACAATACAGAGTTCTTGAAATACTGTTTAATGTCATGCAGGATGAGAGAATGAAAGATTTTAGTTTAGGGTCATAGATCTCGGAACATAGTGAGGGAGACACATCGTCCATTTGTTATAAACATGATGTTAAAAAAGACCAGGGTGTTCAATATCATACCATGTGCTCCCAGGGGGACTTTTCAGCCAAGGGACGGAAATTGGAGTTTGGGGATATGATAAAAGGCTCGGGGATGGACTCGAGGAATGCTCGAGCATTCCTAAATATCTCATAAGGATGAGAATCAAGCCATACGTAGTTCATGAAATACCCTTTGTACAGATTTTGTTCGTAGATATGGGGGGAAAACGTCTTCATTTCAATTATGGATGGACCCAATATTAAAGACTTGGGTGTCACTATGTATCTCATATGGATGAGAATCAAGCCATACATAGTTCTTGAAATATGACATGGTTGGAGACCATGTTAATGATGATTTATCTTGAGTGAGGGTATCAGGGATTTTTGCAGTTTATTGTCATACAGTACAAAAGTGTCAATAGTTTATGGTCATATGCATGGACCAGTGCTGTGTAATTTAATTTCTTACAGCAAGGACAATGGGGGAATGTATATTTTAACGTCATATAGCTAGGATGATGGGATGTACACAGTTTAACGTCATGTAGGAAGAAAGTGAACGGATATGAATAAGACGGTTAATAGGGACTTCACGGATCAACATCGTATGGGATGGAGGTGAATCAATGTGATGAAAGTTGTTTCAGGCTTGAACCACAAGAGGTTGCCTACGTACCCAGTCGAGGAGTTAAGGATCAAAGTCCGCATAGTCGAATTTATAGGGATTCGGCCAATAGGGTGTACTTGAGGACAAAGACCTAAAGATAATGTTGGGACTTAATCGTGGTTAGCGGCCCAAAGAAGATGTTATGGTCGAAGCTTACTCTAAGCTCACGTGAGTCATGCATAGTGTGAGAAACAAGAGGCAGCAATAGACCTGCCGACTGTGTCGTGAAATATGCAACCACGAAAGATGGTGTGGGGATTATGCATGGTTATTTTCCTAGTGAAAGCATAGCAATGGAGATTAAAAGACAATTACACATGCGGAGATCCCAGTTTAATGTCATGTGTCACAGACAAGGGGTTCTTGGTAGTTTAACATCATAGAGCTCGGATGATGCACAGTTTAACGTCATGTTGGATGATAGAGGGGAAATAGTTTAAGGTCATGTTGGAAGATTGTAGGACATAGTTTAACATCATGTTGGGTGATAGAGGGGGATATACAGTTTAATTTCCTATAGTAAGGACAATTGGTGTATTTGTGTTGCACAAAATAATTCTTCAAGAATCGTGCATTGGTTGGAGTTGTAATGAGTTATCCATCCATTAAGATTAAAGAATAAGCTCAATTGGAGTAGACCATATGTATTTAGTAAGGTTTTTCCACTTTGGATAAAGAATTGGTGGATTATTTCAAGGTATCATTTGGATTTTGAGGACCAATACCAATTCTCCTTGAGTGAATAAACGAAGTTGAACTTTTTTATTTATATCTTGTGATATTCAATTCTGATAGACTTTTAAATGGTCTAGTGTGCACAATATTTATTCAAATATTCATTCCAAATCATCCAATCGCTTTTGATATTGGTCATCTGTAGATAACTGATCACAAATGGAAAATCTATGTGAAGGTAATTGGACTTCAATAGGAATAACTACTTCTGTTCCATATACTAATGAATATGGAGGTGATTGGGTAGTAGTATGGGTGGATGTCTGATAATCCCATAGAGCATGAAAAAGTTTATCAGGCCATGACTTCTTATCATTATCCACCATCTTTTAATGTATGTTTGAAAGAGTCTTATTGAAAGCATCTACTTGACCATTAGCCTCTACATGAAACCGAGATGAATGGTTGAATCTTATATTGTATTCTTGATACAATTTTCTTACCTAAGAAGAACAAAAGATTGTGCCATTATCCGTCAATATGGTATGAGGAACACCAAATCTAGTAATGATGTTGGAATTGAAAAACCAAACAACGATTTTAGCACTGACTTCTTTGAGAGTTATTGCCTCTTCCCATTTGGAAAAGAAGTCAGTAGCAGTAAGAATATACTTAAACTGCTTAATTGTAGTCGGAGGATAAGGTCCTACTACATCCATTCCGCATGTAGCAAACGACCAAATGTATTTAGTCATATGAAGAAACTCTGGGGGGTTGATAAATGAATTTGGCACATATATGGAAAGAATGACACTTATTAGTGAAATCAACACAATCCTACATCATTAAAGGCCAGAAGTATCCAAGCCTTCGAATTTGACCAAAATTTCTCTTTCCAGACTGCTGGGCACCACAAACCCCTGCATGTACTTCATTCATGAAAACCATTGTCTCTTCACCATCAATACATCTGAAGATAATTAAATCAAAACCTCTTTTGTAGAGAATATTTTAGTGATATGGGCTATCACAAAGAGTAAAATTGACCACACGTCACCAAAATTGTTCTTTCCCGACTCAATCAGGTGGAAGTGTTCCATTTTGAATGTATCCCCTGATAGGTGTCACACATCCTATAGTATGACAATATGGTTCAGAAATGGGACTAATTTCACTGATTTCCTCTGCTCAGATTTGAAAAAAAAGGTGAAACTATATGACAGTAGGCAATATTGATGATTGTTTCATCCCGATTTGGATCTACCAGGGCAGTGGCTACATTATCCAGTGCATCAGCATTGGCATTTTGTGATAACGGGAAATAAGAAAATGTCAGTTCCAAAGGGAAATTCCACCATTAACTCTCTGACATAATAACAAAAAAGGATTGAATCTTTAGTTATAATAGAATAATACCCATTTATTAGTTTGATTACCTAATCTGAATAACATTTTACCTTCAAGTGATTCACCTGTTACTAAAGCACCGATTCCAAGCCTACGATGAGAGCTTGATATTCTGCATCATTGTTTGTACTGCATTCCAACAATAAGAAGGAATAGGGTAGCACTACATTTTCTAGGGAAATAAGCACGATTTCTAACCAAACATTGTTGAATTTAGGATCTTCCATTTTCTTCCATGCTGGAATTCTAGAGGCACCATCAAAGTATATTTTCCATGTTTGAGGATTATCTTGAATAGAGAAGGCTTCCTCATTAAAAAGTTCAATATTTAAAGATGCATCTTCAACAGATGGGTGTTCAGCAAGGAAATCGGCCAGAGATTGGCCCTTTATTGCCTTCTGAGAAACATACTAGATATCAAACTTCTGCAAAATAACTGCCCACATTGCCATACGTCTGGTAAGAATTGGATGACTAAAGATAAATTTGAGAGGGTTATTGTGAGATACCAATTGGGACTCATGATGTTGCAAGTAGTGTCTCAATTTCAAAACTACAAAGATTAATGCTAGGTAGCACTTTTGAATACTCGAATATCGATCTTCTACCTCAAGTGTAGTCCGACTGAGATAGTAAAGGCTTTTTTCATTCCCAGCATCATTATTTTGGGCAAGGAAGGCACCCAATGATCGCTCTAAAGATGTCACATAGAGAATAAGTGGTCTTCCTTCAACAGTTGTTGTTAATACTAGTTGACTAAAGAGATATTTATTAATGATATTAAATTCTTCTTGACATTTTTCATTACACTAGTAAGTGACCCCCTTCTTTATTATTCTGTTGAAGGGAAAACACTTGCCTGCCAAATTGGCAATAAAACTCCAAATATAGGCCAAGTGTCCTTGAATTACTCTTAATTACTTCAAATTTCTAAGAGGTGACATGTCAATGATTGATTTTTTCTTCTGAGGATGAAATTCGATACCAAGATGGCATTCAACAAAGCCGATAAATTTTCCTGAGGTTACCCCGAAAGCACATTTCAAGGGGTTCATCTTCAAATTGTGTTGCCGAAGTTTATTGAATATGATTTTGAGATCAGCCAAGTGATCAGAACGTTGTATGGATTTAAATACCAAATAATCCACATAAAATTAAACAAATTTCACTAAAATGTGTTTGAAGATATGGTGCATGGCACATTGATATGCTGCACCAACCTTATTCATGCCAAAGGGAATTAACCGATAGAAAAACACAGCTTGAGGAGATCTGAAGTTTGTAGACTCCTCATTTCTGGGGACATTCATATTTTATAGTAACCAGCATAACCATCCATGAAGGAAAGAGCTTTGTATCTAGTTGTTGCATCAATTAAGAGTTCTATGATCGGAACTAGAAAATCATCCTTGGGACAATGCTGATTAAGATCTCTGAAATCAATAAAACTATAATTTTTCCATTATTCTTTCTCACAAAGACAATATTAGCCATCCATTTGGGATATTGAAATTATCTAATGATGTTATCCTTGATAAGCTTATCAACTTCAGCTTCAATTTTGGAGGCATAAGTTGGCTGTGTTCTTCTTGCAGCTTTCTTGAATCCTCGATGTTCTTCTCGAAAACCCAAATGATGAGTGGAAACATTAGGATCAAGACCTGACATTTCTGTATAATTCAATGAAAATAAAGCTCAATTTTTCTTTAGAAATAAAGTATACATTTCATTCTCTTCAAGATTCATGATTTCACTTATTAAAGTGGGACATTGATATTCTTTTATGCCCAGATTTTTTTCTCTGAGTTCATCCACAGTGGTAGAGATACCCTCTTCAAATGCTGGAGGAGAATCCTTGAGATATTCCTCATCTTCTTCAATATGTGTAACTTATTCTGTTTATACTTGCATGGTAGATGATGAAGAATAATTTCCATGGTCAGAGGAGAAGTTAAAATTTGAACATCTAGAAGAAGAGGTTGCCATTTCTGACCCTATTGGTGATGAAGGGTCTTCTTGGGGTGATATAGGAGATGATGGATTGAGAATCAACATCATTGTTTTCCTATGTTATTGATGTAAATTCTTCTAGACTGGTTGATGAAGTAAAGAATTTCTAGATTTCAGTAGATGAAATGAAGACATTTCCATTTAAGCTTTTACCACTGCATGGCGAATCAACAATTTCTCCCATGATGTCTGGCTTGATTTTCGTTATTGACATTATATAAGTTTCTATAAGAGTGTTTGGATTTAGGTCTAACATGTCTATTTGACTGATATAAAACACATAATTTGTACTCACATGTATGAATGGGTTTACTGGAATCTTTTCCAAACCATTTGGAGCATTAATTTTGGTGACCTTCTTAGCTGTGGATTTTTCCTTTCCCTCCATGTCATAAAATTCTTCCTCAATGTATTTAGATTAACATGTTTTTAATGGGGCCTTGTCACCATACAATGTCCCAATTTGATCATTTAAACAATATTTGAGACATTGATGGTATGACGAAGGTACAACCGCATGTTGATGTTGCCTTGATCTTTAATAAAAATGTTGAAGGCTGTGTCCTGAAGAACAACCATGAAATCTGATTTATATATAAGGTCTCCAAACTGAATTCTAAGTGTAATCTCGCCCAGAGTTTCTTGCTCATTCTTATCATATCATTGCAACATCAAAGTATATGGAGATATATCATATTCGGTGAGGCTCAATCGATGAAGCGAACGAATAGAAATGAGGTTGACTCCTGATCCATTATCAATGATAGCTCGTTGGATGTCTATATAATTGAATTTTCTAGATAGATACAATGTTCTGATATGTCCATGTACAACATCATCTTCATCTTCATCTATAAAAGATATCACTGCATGACATTCTGCAGAATCATTCCCTATACGGTAGACCTCAGCCGCAGAAATTTCAGTTTAAAATTATTGAAAACATGAAAAATCCTCAATATGAGCCTCCCAAAGATCTTTTGATAGATTCAAGGCATCCAAAATTTATAACATGGCTGGTACATGGGACAAATGTTTCACGAGTTCATACTTTTGGTCCAAAGGTCTTCATTTCCCATCATGAAAATGTGGTTTTTCATGTGCCTTGGATGTTGATGCTTTGGAGGTAGATGCATCCCGTATAGGGACCGGAATTGGAAACAATACTGGATTTGGTAGATTAGACCGACTAGTCCTATCTACTTTTTGAGAGTAAGAAGTTGTAAACTCTCAGAGGTCCACCAAAATAACTATTTTAGGACCAAATCAACCATGTCTGGAAGAACATTCTTGTTCCTGTTGAGCCCACTAAAAGGATTTGCCACGAGTTTCTGCCACATATACAGTTCATGCAGGGGTAGGATTGAAATAGTTGCTTCTGGAATATCCACGTCTACCCCTATATCCTAGATCACTGTCTCTTCCTCTAATTCTTCTATTATATAAAAGTAACATAGGCTATTCATGATCGAAACTGTCATTTTCATAGGGATTCGTTAAATGAATCATGTTAACAGAACCAAATATCAATTCTTCATCTGATGAATATTCTGCCTGATGAACTAGTTTAGGATGTTCTGTTTGGTGGGGCGGTGCCCATGCTTTTGATGCAAATGGCATAAAATCATCTAGATTCAATGTCAGCTTAGGCTTTGACAAGAGCTCAACTTCTTGTGATTGCTATTTTTTCATAAAATTATGTCGTTTATTTGATGATTTTCCTTCTGATGAAGGGGGGTTTTTTGTGGAAGAAATAGCAGAAGGCACAATTGGTTGATTCAATTTTGTTCGTAAAATGGCATGAGTTCTGTTGATTGTTTTCCAGACCATCCAATCATCATATTTCTGCACATTGTTACTTTTGACTTCATGCCACACGTCTTCTTCCTCTAGATCTATAGTAGTAACACATGATACCTAGGTTGAAGAACCTTTCATTTTTACTTGTCCAGATTCCACCGTCTTTTGTAGGAGGTCTTTGAAGACAAAACACACCTGAATGGGATGCCCCAACATATGATGAAACCAGAAATAGTTGGGGAGTTCTTCATATCCTTCCTTGTTCAGCCTTTTGGGCCTTGGCAACTGAACCATATTATTTTCCAGAGCCGGGATGAAGTAACCAGGAACATCTTCATTCTAAAAAGTATAAAAATTGTTCTTTAAATCTTCAAATTGTTTTCTCCTTTGATCTCTTTGATCATCTTGATGAGGTGGGCATTGTTTTTTATGCTCATGAGGTGGAGCCCTTCAATATGATGAAGGTTTTGAAGGGGAATCAGGTACAAGTGCTTGTTTCAGTGTAACAGTAGTAATCTCGCATTTCCCTATTCTCCTTCCTGGAGCTCAGAGAATTACACGTGTTTTATCCTTAGTCTCGATAAGAGAGTCTTCTATCTGGTGAGCAATTGATATAAGGTCTCGAAACCCTCCTCGGTATTTCACAGGGATCAATGGTGTGAGTAATTAATCACGATGATTTTACACATAGATTGGTAGGAATTGTTCTTGAGGGGGTTCTAAACTTAAAGAATATGTCAATCCCTTCTAGAGAGAAATGAAATCCGAAACTCTTTCATTTTCCCTTTGTTTACAATTGGTATGATCAAAAAATATCATCTTTTGTAATGATGATCTAAATTAAAGAAGGAATTTTGGATGGAGATCTTCCCACCCAGTATTTGACTGAGATTGAAAACCTGTATTCCAAACAAAAGTAGGTCCTTGTAATGACTGCACAAAACACCTGAGCTTAACAGATTCATTTTGTTGAGGAGTTCCCATAATAGGATAAAAACGAGAAGAAAAATGTGTTAAGTGTTGTTTTGGATCTCCCGAACCATTAAAAATTGGGAATTTGGTATTCGCAAAATTTGATGGGGGAGGAATTGCATCCACCCATTCAGGGTAATATCTCTTTTCCGGTTGAAATGGTGAACTTCATTCTTCCATATCTTACAACTAAGCTGTTAATGACTCAATGGTAGTCATTAATGTTTGAGAAATATCTGGTTGAGCTTGGACATGACCAAGTGGATTAATTGAAGTTTGAATGGGTTTGGCGAATGGTACAACCACTGATGGTAGTATTGCTAGTTGCTGTCATGAATGACCCATAGGATTGGACCTATGAGGGTGTTCTTGTAAAGGGGGATATTCTTGATCCATCCCAAAAGCAGCAACAAATTCTCTTGATTCCTTAACTCTAACATGCTTAGAAAGAATACTACCTTGATATAGTTCTGCATTTAACCTCCTTAGCTCCTTCATTTATTCTTCTTGATGTGCGAACCTTTGCTCTAATGAAAGTGATTGGCCATCTCCAGAGGTAAGGTGGGATGTAACCTGACTTTTACCCTTTTCCTTGGATTGTGCCTTTCTGGAGTATAGAACGGCATTACACGAAAGAACGTTGTGCCCATAGGAAACCCTCTGGTTTCTGGTACACACACCTCCTTCATTTATTTCTGTGTGTATAGCCTCTTGATCAGGAACTTCTTCATCTGATTCCTCTAAGTGAGCCTCATGTTCTTGGGGGATCAGTGACAACAACATTGATGACATTTATCGATGCATAACACATTGCATCCCTTATGTCAAAATTTCTTGGATATTTTCTTCTTCCATATCCTTTATGAGACATTTCATTTTGTTGGGTTTATCCTTCAGGAACTTCATGATGAACCATAATTTGGAGATAATTTCATGATTATTCGGCTCATTGTTTCTCTTGTGGCTTCTTCCCTAATCGAGAGAAAACTAGCTTTTGCTGAGGAAGAGATTGAGAATTTGAAAAATTCCTCAGTCCGGTGGATTGGGGTTGTTCCTATTCTTCCTTCTCAACTCCTATAATCCTATCCATTTATCTTGAGGGTTGGATTAAAATATTCCCCAACAAGGCAAGCTACAATGGCTCTTGAGCTGCTACATCTGAAACTTTCTTAATAGATCTGCTGATTTTGTGGATTTTAGTCTAGAAATTGGTTGGATGCATCATTCGCCATCCACTCAAATCACCTAGCTCATATGAACATTGGATTATTTCTGACACCTATGTCACCTGATGATCCACATGCTATAAATGAGAAGTCTGTTCGATATTCTCATTTTTTTTATGCAAGAGTAATTTGAAAAATTGTTCTTTATATGCTTGACTTTGGGAAGAACTAGTTGAGGCATATTCCTGAGAAAGCATTTTATTACACAAAAAACTAGTTAGCTATAGCCAGCCATGGGAAATAACATTGCATGAGACCACTTTTGGCGGGCTTTTTTGACTGGAGATCACAGTGAAATGCAATGCACCATGATCACCCCATCCCCTAATATGAATACCAGATGGGGCATTAGTTATTAACTGGACTAACCTTTTTAATGCACCAAGGCATGTACACTGAAGGGATCTCTGCTGCTTTTCAACAATTGGATGTCAGGAAATTGGGAGAGATGCCAAGTCAATTTGGAGTTCCAACCCTTCTATTTCCTAATCATGATTTTGATATTTATCATTAGGTAATATTTTCTCTTTTAAGGTACAAAGAGTTTTCCATATATTGAGGAAAATATCAGGAATACAATCTATTATCAATATTTCTGGAATATCATACTGAGAGTCAGCCAAAGTCCAAAAATGGACTGGCATTTCACCTTTCTGCAATTGTCTTCTCATATTCAGAAAATTCCTATTTTTCATTTGATGAATATTATTCTACTTGATTGGCCCAATGGTGGTGCTTCTTTGTTGCTTCATCAGATTCAACAAGATTGGTAGAAATTCATTTTTCAAATAAGAAGATGAATGACCTAGGGTTCGTCAAAGAATGGCCTACACCCCAGGATATCTTTTGACTGATAATATCTTTCACCTGCTAGCGGTAAGGTATTATACATGACTGGTTTCGCATTCGAATGTGCCTCAAGATAAGAGGGATTTCTTGTTACTGTATTTTCTGTTGAATAATTTTCCAGGCAATGTGACTTACTACTATGGAGAGGACTTTAAAAACTAAATTCATCATCATGGGGAGGACCACCATGGTGGGTTATAGTAAAAGATGAAACATTTTACTCCTTAGTCTTCTGGTCACACAGAGGGCTATCATGCCTCTCATATGAAGATGATGCTTCGATATTGAATAAATTGTCATGAAGCAAGCCTTCATGAGGAAGTGTCTGATTATACCTTATGAATTATTTTTGTTATTTCCAAAATTTCGAAATGAGGGAGCATAATCTTGAGTTGCAATAGATAATTGTCTGAGGGCTTCAAGAACTCCAGCATTGAGAAAAGGCCTTATTATAGATTGGCTCTTGATTTTTTAACTATGCTGAATGGGTCTTTTTCATGGACACCTTCTAACTCACTTTAAAACCCACTTGTTGAAAAAAGTTGATATTTTGGGTAGGTGTATATGCCTGCTTAGGAGAAATGGTCAGGTTATTGGGTGGCTAACTCTATTTAAATCAGGTGTATGTACCCAACTTGATTGTCCGTATGATATGGGGGAGTATGCCCCACGACCCTCCTGGGCTGGAACAGAGGTGTGTATCTACTCCAGGATGACATATTGATCAGTCACTCCACTAATAGGGATATATTTATATTTCTTTCCATGTGATGTCGTTGAAGTTGTTATAATACTCTGAAAGGTATTCATAATATGGGCAGGGATTTTCTTCTGCTCTTTCACAATTGTCAGAATGTGCTTGGTGACATCAGCAGCTAGAAGGGGAATAAACGTCCATTCCGTGTTTGGAGTAGGTGTGTGTTTCTTCTTCTTTCATCATTATCCTATCAATGAATTCTGACAGTACTCATGTGTGGGGGTTGAAAGTTGTGTTTTCCTTCTGTTTGTCATTGGAGCGTTCCAATTCAAATCTCCAGGTGATACCAAATGAGACTGTTGGTTATCTTGATGAATTGCAGGTGTATGTGTCTGCTAATATTTCTCTACCGAATATGATTGATGAACATCCTTAGATACTAGAAGATGATACTACTAGCATAATTGATGAGTGTAAGTAGGTGTTTCTGCATGTTTATAGGAGGTCAAAACATTTTGTTGGCGGGTTTCTTTGAATGTAGACAGACGAGCCAACTAACTGGATGATGATTTATAAAAAGGTGTATGTGCCTGCCTATAGTACTCTTCCGGAATTGCCTGGCGGGATTGGTGTGTTATTGCAAGATGGGTCTGCTTGGAAATGATATTAGGACAGATGGGTGTATATGTCCACTCATTGTTTTCCATAAAGTTAGTTTTATGGACTTCTCTAGAGGGGGAAGAGGTAAGAACCTTCTCCCTATTAGCCGAATTTCACTTCTGACGGTTCGTCTTGCGTGTCCGGGTCTGAGGACCCTAAGCCGATCATCTAGAGGTGATACCCCCATCATGTTGAGGGTGCACTAATGCATGATTCTGGTGGCTATTGTTGGTGGGAGTCCTCAGGAAGGACTCATGTCTTCTTGAACTGAAGCCTTGAGTGACCTCTTGATCAACCTCACTATAATATAGGAGGGACTGGTTGGTGCGTTCTATGGATAAAGACCTAAAATAGTTGGAGACGGTGGTTGGCACCACCGTCTTCTTGATCACCGGTTCATGCTATCCGGACAACCAGGATGAGTTTTTAACTTGAAGGGCTTGTCGAGCGGCCTCCAGAGTCAGGATGGTACCGTGTTGACGGTATTCCATCACCAATGCATTTGAGACTCAGCGTTGAGGATGTTGAGTAGTTGATGTCATCCTCAGAGCAGATGAGGATCCAGTAGGACTAGTGGCTGAGACATTCACAGGTGAGAACCTTAAAGAATCCATTTTTTGTTGTAGAGATATCTTGGAAAAGAGTTCCTATTTGATAAGGAAGTCATAATCAAGATATGTTTGGCCAGACAACATCTTTTGGATGAGCACGTATTTTATTGATTGCTTTGTTGGCCCTCATATTGAGTTTAATAGGGTCTTAACAAATAAGTAAAACATCATTTAACTTAGTTAAGGATTCACGTCTGGTTCCCCATTTTTTGTTTCTTCTAGAAAAGGGGATGACCTAGTGCGTTTAAGGTTCAAACATTCCAATAGGTTTCTAACAGGTTAATTTGTAGAACCGGAAACACCCAATGATTCTGTATCCATTTGGACCTGCTTTACAAAGGTAGGTTCTCATTAGTTGTGGACCAATGAGGCTTAAGAATTTACATTGGTCGAGGGGATGGGAGGTTAGGATCATCAAACCTTTTTTGGGGGAATTATTGCCTACTCCAGGACTCTCTTATAGATTTAAGTTATGTTCAAGAATCGTTATTAATTCACCAAGCATGAAAATGAGTTTTCTTTTAGATTTGGTAATCAATGATTGATATGTATGGGATTTAAAACATCTTTTGTATATATTTGAGGATCTTCAATGATGAAGAATCATCCATATGTATTAGATATTCTTAGTCAATGGAATCCTTCAATACATTATATATAAATTTCTTGGTCATTAGGATGACCATATTGGTTTTAAATCCACTAAGTGTGGCACTTAAAGTTTATTATCATTCAGAAAGATGTGGATTGTTTCAGAGTTGGGATCATACCTGATGATGGGCTACCTATGTATCCTCATTAAAAAATTAATCAGAACCCACGTAGTTTGATAAGAAGTATATAGTTTAACGTCACATGGGATGGAAAATAATTATTGAAATACGGGCTTGAACCTTAGAAAGGCTTCCTACGTACTCTACTTTTACGTTTGAGATCAAAGTCCACGTAGTTAGGGTGATGAAATATGGGGCGTATGCATGGTTAACGGCCCAAAAGAGATGTTGTGATTACTTTTACACTCTAATATCACTTGAGTCGTGCTCAGTGTGAGAAACAATAGGTATAAGTAAACCTAAAGAATGTGCCACGAAAGATGCAGTCACAAGAAATGATGTGGGGATTGCGTATGTATGACTGCTGAAGTACATGAAGACTATAAATTACTTCATGAATGAATCCCTGGACCAAGGTCCATAATGGCATTTGTACATTATGGAGATTTGGTGTTTTAACCTGGGACTTACTCCTAAGTAGGAGGCCAAAATTAAAAGGGACTTACGATTGGGGCTTATTCCTATGAAGGAGGCCCAAATAAAAATAAATTAAGATTTGGTTTTACTCCTAAGAAGGATACCCAAATTAAGGGTGACTTATAACTTGGGGCTTACTCTTGAGAAAGAGGCCTAATGTTAAAGGAAATTGTAACTGGGGCTTACTCCTAAGAAAGATGCCCATGTTAAGGGGACTTGGGGCTTACTATTGAGGAGGATTCCCTTATTAAAGAAATTATGATTGGGGATTATTCCTGAGAAGGAGGCCTGAACTAAGGGAACATGGGGCCTACTCATATGGAGGATGCCCTAAATCAAAAGATCTTCTCATCTTAATGGATGAGGATAAAATGATAAAAAACTCTAACCATAGTAACATAAAACTTGTAAGTCACATGGTTTTGGGAGAGGTTCTCACATAATTCCTTTCAGATAAAGAAGCCAGCAAAGGAAACATTCCATAAATGGATTTGAGGTCTAATATCATGAAGAGGAGAGGTGAACGGGAGAGAGGAACAAAAATGAAGTTGGTGTGCAAGTCAGTGTCCTTTCATGACATGGGTTCACCTGGAAGGCGAAGAATCTATAGGGTAATACTTGGGCGAGACTTAACTCAAGCTTTTAGTATTATCCTAAGATGTTTCCAAAAGGGCGTCACACAAGTATCATCAAAAGGGTTGGGAGGTGCGCAAGTGTTTCTACTTTTAAAGAGATCTGGATACTTAGGCATGAAAGTGTTGATGAATTCTAAACACTTAGGCCTTGTCCTACTCCTTCAAGTCTTTCATTCTAGGTAAAAAGTTAACATAGAATCTTTTGAAAGAGTTGAGTTGATGACTTGGGTGACCAGAGATTGAATTTGACTTTTGGAAAAATCCATCCTTGAAATGGGGGCCCACAGGGGCTATTTATAGTCCACCTTGCACCTTGGGCGAAAAATCAAATAGGGCACACAAGTGAGTTGCGCTCCCTATAGGTGGTGTGCAACTGACTTGCGCAGTGCGTAAGTAACTTGTACACCTCACTCCAAATGTGCTCCTAGTCTGAGCCTTGGTCAATTTCTTTTATGTCCTTAAAAGGGTGACCCTTTTTTTGCTTAAGGTATTCCATTTTACATTGATTGGACTCTATGATGGAAAGGAGCGTCAATAATAACCCAAGAAGTAAGATTGATCGTTTCATTGATGGGTTAAAACCATTTCTTTTTCTATCATTAGTCTCAAAATCATTCTCATTGTAAGAATATATTTTCTTATGTGCTATCAAGACAGGACAAAATATTCTCAAAGTCTTACAACCTTAAAGAAAATCAAGAGAAAAAGAGATTTTCTGAACACTCTGGAAATGGAAATAAGGGAAAGAAGGGGAAATTGGAATATCCATCCTACAGTAAATGTGGGGAGAAATGCCCTGTTACTTTTCTGGTGAGAATGGGTGTCTGTAACAAGTGTGATAAAAATGGCCAACAAGCTCTTGATTACAAGGGGAATAAAAAGGTTGTAAATGTTGAATGCTACAATTTTAGAGAATGGGGACATTATGAAAATGAATTTCCTAAGCATCAGGGGAACTTACCTCAGAAAAGGCCAAGGGATCAAGCTAGGATTATTCTATCACTACTGCTGAGGTTGAATCCCAAAAAGACGTTGTGGAAGTTAATTTAATGGTTTCCACATGTTTAACCAATCATTTATTTGATTTTTTATCATCACATTGTTACATATCTTCTGATTTGTCTACGAAAATTATATAGTTTCAATTTGACTTAATAAGGGAGTTGGTAGTCAAAACACCTAAGGGAAGTATCATCGCAATACTGTTTTGTGAATCAGTTCCCATTAAGGAATATAAATGTCTTGTATCTACTGATCTCATCGTCATACCCCTGACTGAATGTGATATAATCCTCAGAATGGATTGTATTTCAGACAATAATGTGAAACTTTATTGTAAGAAGAAGGAGGTTATAATTTTTGATGATGATAAGGACTACCTTATCATTAGAGCAGAAATGTCACCACCTGATTCCTATCTAGATCCACCCCCAGTAGAACTAATAAATTCAATTATTGGGGAAGAAGAGAATGAAATAACTGTGGCTGAGGAAAAGAATGTTCAAATAGGGGATGTACCTATTCTGCAAGAATATGTTGATGTGTTTCCAGAAGATATACCAAGACATCCTCCAGAACGAGAAAATGAGTTTTCCATTGATTTAATTCCTTGTTCAAGTCCCATATCGAAAACCACTTATATAATGGTCACTATGGAATACGTGGAACTAAATAAAAAACTAGAGGAATTGAGTAATAAGGGATTTATTCTCCCTAGGGTTTCTCCATGGGGAGACCCTGTTCTTTTTGTTAATTAGAATGATGGATCTATGAGGTTGTGAATTTAATATAGGGAGAACAATGCTATAACAATAAAGACCATGTATCCCCTACCTCGCATTATTGATTTATTTGACCAACTTCATGGTGCTCAATATTTTTCAAATATTGATATTCGATCTTAACACCATCAGTTGTGCGTGATGAAGGAAGAAATTCTGAAGATTGCATTTCAAACTTGGTATCGGAATTTCGAGTTTATAACCTTTTGGTTTGACTAATGCACCCTCTGTCTTCAGGGATCAAATGAATAAGGTTTTCATGAAATATCATTATTACTTTTTAGTGGTGTTTATTGATGATATTTTGCTATACTTAAAAAGCTATAAAGATCATCAAAATAACATCCACGTTATTCTAAAGACTCTTAAAATACATGAATTTTATGGGAAGTTTAGCAAGTGTGAATTCTGGCTTTAGGAGATTTCTTTTCTTAGCCATATTGTCTCTAAGGATGGAATCTCTGTTGATCCTTCTAAGACCAAGTCAATCCATGATTGGCCAGCCCCAACGAGTATAACTTAGGTACCCAGTTTTATTGGTTTTTCAAGTTATTATCAACATTTCATCCTTAATTTTCCTAAATTGGGTAACGCATTAACCCAGATCACACGTAAAGGGGTTAAATTTGTTTGGACAAAAGTGTGTGAAGAAATTTTTAAAAACTGAATAGAATATTAGTCAATGCTCCGATATTGACTTCACCATTGGGGAATGATGGGTTGGTTATTTATATTGATGCTTCAAATAATGTAATTTGTTGTGTCATTATGAAAAATGATAGGGTTATTACCTATTCGTCATGACAGATAAAAATTCATGATAAAAACTATACTACTCATGATATCGTGTTAGCAGGTGTAATCTTTTCTTTGATGATATGGAGACATTATCTCTATGGTAAAAAATATGAGATTTATACAAATCACAAGAGTTTTAAGTATATTTTATCACAAAAATAACTCAACATGAGGCAAAGGAGATGGTTTGAACTACTTAAGGATTATAATTACACTATACACTACCACCTGGGGAAGGAAAATAAGGTGGCAGATGCTTTGATCAGAAAGAATCATGGAGTTTTGAACAAGATCAGAATTGAAAGGGATCCTATTTTCATGGATCTAGTAAAGATAGATATGGGAATAACCATATAAGGTGAAACATCAAAACTCATTCAAATGGTTTCCAAACCATCTTTTCTAGAAAGGATAAAGAGGTCTCAGACCGATGATGAAGAGTTTCAAAAGAATATTAAAGCTGTGAATGATGGGAGATTGAGTGACTTTGTGTTTGAAGATAGAATTCTGAAATTTGGGAGTAGACTTTGTGTTCCTGATATACCTGATCTAAAAAGGGAATTTTTGGATGATGCTCATAGTTTTAAATCCTTTATACACCCTATTAGAACTAAGATGTATAGAGATTTGAAGGAACATTTTTGGTGGGACAACATGAAGTGGGAGATTGCTGTTTTTTTAAGATGTATGGTTTTTCAACAAGTGAAAGCTAGAAGGAAACACCCTGGAGGTGTCATGCAACCTCTTCCAATAATAGAATGGAAATATGATAATATTACAATGGAATTTTTCATGGGGCTAACAAGGACTCCTAGAAGGAATGATGCAATATGGTTCATTGTTGATCGTCATACCAAGTGAGCACATTTTCTTGCTATAAGAGACGATTTATCACTTGAACATTTAGCAAGACTATATATTAATGAACTTGTAAGATGTCATGGAGTACCCCTATCGATTTTTTCTGATCGTGATCCCCATTTTGCATCAAGATTCTGGAAATGTCTTCAGAAATCCCTAGATACTAAAAATTTTTTGAGCACTGCCTACCTCCCCCAAACTAATGGACCATCAGAACGGACTATTCAAACCTTAGAAGACATTTTGATATCTTTCTCACATGACTTTCAAGGACTGTGGGTTCAATATTTACCTCTATTAGAATTTTCCTATAACAATAGCTTCCATTCAAGTATTTAGATGGCACCATATGATGCGTTATATATAAGGAGATGCCGCACACCAACTTGTTGGGATGATTTTGGTGAAAGAAAACTCATTGGCCCAGATCTTGTGGAGGAAACTATGGAGAAGGTGAAGGTTATCCAAAACCACATCAAAGCATCTCAATGTAGGAGAAAGAGCTATGTCAATAACCAAGGGAAGGATTTGGAATTTTAGGTAGGAGATCATGTTTTCTTGAAGGTATATCCATGGAAGGGTGTTATACATTTCAGTAAAAAGGGAAAATTAAGTACCAGGTACATCGAAATTTTCTAAATTCTAGAACGAATTGGGGTTGTAGCTTACTATTTGGAAATTCCGCTAAGTCTCTCCAAATTTCATGATGTGTTCCACGTATCACTATTGAGAAAATACATTCCTGACCCAACGCATGTACTCACCTATGAGGAATTAGAACAGGAACCTGATCTGTCCTATTATGAAGAGAATTTCAAGGTTCTTGATACAAGAGAACAAGTGCTGAGAAACCGAACGACTCATCTGGTAAAAGTTTTATGAAGAAACTAAAAGATGGAAGAGGCAACGTGGGATGCTATGGAAATTATGATGAACAACCACCTTAGTGTTTTTATTCAGTAATATTCTAGAAATTTGAAAGATTAAATTATTTGTAGGAGGGGAGAATTTAAGACCCCAAACTTTCACGGTACGCTTCTCTCTGAATAATACAATAGCATGTGTTGTATGAAACTTCGAGTTCTAACACACCACAACCAATCAAATTAGCCTTTATGAATATTAATACTCACATTTTGAAATTTTATTAATTTTATCTTTCAAAATGGACTTCATTTTTTGGTTTGAAATATCGAAATTTACTTAGTTTTAATTTTCAGTATTTTTCTGAAAACTTTCAACTTTTAATGAATAGTGAAAAACACAAAGTTATTGTTCAAACCCAACTTTTTATTTAAAAAATTATTTATTTTATTTAAATTTATTTTAGGTCAAAATATAAATATAATACCGATAAAAGTTCAATGTAATTCATTGGGGTCTTTTTATTAAAATTTTAGATATATAAAAATTACATTGAACTTTTTACCGTCTTTTACGCATCTCCTAGGTGGATTTTCAAATCTGTATAAAACATAATTTTACCACTTCTGTGAGTGGAATTTTAAAAATCCAAGATACACGGTTGATATCAGAAAGAAATTTTTTTTTCAATAAGATGAAAATATTTTTTTTGAATAGTATCTTTTTACTTTTATTTACCACGGTTAAAAGTAAATAGGGTAATTAAGGGTAAAAATGACATTATTATTACCCTAACACATGTAATAATTCTATTGGATAAGTCTTATTCGACTAAAAAACCCTTAGGAATAAAATATGATCCTCTAGGTCCACCTGTATTAGATTAGGACATTTATTATTATTTATTTCAAAGAAGAGTTAAAAGTGTTACAATCAAAGTTTAATAACTAAACCATTTTTAATATAGGGTTATAAATAAGATAAATTCGACTATAAAGATTCATTATAAATATGAAAATATTTCCTACTTAATGGTATTTTATTTATAATTTTTATACATTAAATAATTTAATTTTTTTGACACAATTATGATGTAGTAATAAACTTATTAATGAAATATTAAAATAATTGATATTATAAATACCCAAATAAATGTAACTTGACACTTTTTATGAATTAAACTAATATTATAGGTCAATATGACATGTTAGGGTTGATTAAATAATTTTAGTTTGAATATGTAATGATGTTATAAATTTAGCAAAACCAAAATACCAAATACTATCAAAATTGACAAAAAAGGGTTTTTAAAACAAATAGTATATTATTAATTGGTATTTTATTCCTGAAAATATAAGGTTCGTCCAAAAGGATTAAATACTATTATATATGTCATTAATGAACCACTTGGGGTTCTTTTGGATGTTTATATTATGTTTATTAACCATATAATATAAAAATACAAAGAGACACGGTAAATGTCAAACTATTTAACTAAGAGTTAAATATAAATGATAAGGTTAATATATTGACCCAAACTTGTATAAAACCTATTGGTTGAGTCTTTTTCGACCCATTACCACCTTATACATTAAATAATTAATTTTGGAGCCATTTGAAAACGAATTAGAGTTTTTTATAAAATAATATTTCAATCTTTTCCTTTGGTTTCCCTCACCCATCTTATAAAAGGCCACTTCCCCTTATCTTCAATTCACACATTCAATGCCATTTGACTTGGCCAAACCCTTCCCAAATATCCTCCCAACTATCCTAATTTTATCCTAGAGGAATTTATTTTGTCATAAATCCAACCTAAAGATCCGTTTTGATCAAATCAAAAGGAAGAACCTGAAGAAGAGATAAATATTTCATCACCTCTTTCAAGTTCCTTTCTTCTTCCACTTCCTCTTTCTTTTTTGTTTCCATTCTAAAATAATAACTCCAGTATATTCTATATAATATGTTGTTATTATAAAAAAATTTCAACCATATTAATTATTTTATCCATCCTATGAATGATATGTCACCATACGTGCGTACGTACAGCTTACCATCTCCAGGTCGTGGTGTAGTTTGTTATTCAAACACTTCATCATTTGGATGTGTATAATAATGAGTGTAAATGATGAGAATAATAAATATAACATGATAATAATTATTTATATATTATATAACATCAAATTAAATATTATTTTAATATCAAAAGAATGATATTGTAACTTGTGCATACGTACAAATTACCGTCTCCACGAATGCAATGAGATTCATTCCCCATTGTATCCATTCAAGACTAATTTTCATTAGATGATTAAAAATAATGTTTAAAGACTTAATATCATTATAAATATGAATAAGATACATCCTATAAATAACAAACATTACTTACATAACAAATAATATAAAGGAAAATGAATCAGTTAACACCTGAAACGATGATACTACTAAAATATCATTAACAAAGTAATATTAGAAGATCATATATGATATCATATTAATTTATATGGATCTTGTATAATATAATAACAATTATTTCACCATTATACATGTGGTTAAACTACCATCGACCATGGAAAATAACACGGTAAGGGTTAATTCAACAATCTCTTCATTATCCAAGGTTGTTTATACATAATTATCTACTGGGACCTCTTTATCATCCACATCCATGATTCATAAAAATATATTTCAATTTTTTTTAATATTTACTAGATAATGGTTAAAATTCATTTATACCTTTATTTTACCTTATATTTTTTGAAAGGAATTTTTCTGTCATTTTACAAACAATGTACTTTATGACCTTTTCGACCACATTAAGGTAAGAATGTTTTTTAACTTATACAGTAGGTACAACTATTTTTCACCATTATAACATCGTCGAAGATTTTCTTTACAAGATTATAATTATATTTTGAAAATAAATTTTTTCTTTTATAATTATGTTACTTTATATGATTTCAAAAAATATAATGAGATATTTCTCTCAAACAGCTCCGATTTCATCTATGTCAACTTCATTTATTGGATATTAATCTTGCTTGACGTTGATTAATTATGATACAAATCTTCCATTTTATATTTAAGTTTTTGGGATACGTTTGACTGTTAATGGGTTATTTTTCTACCATTAATGGTTTATGGATAAAGTATTGACATTTCATATTCTAGTTTTAATACGAATGTTTATGTTATGTTTAAACATTTTCGTAAGAGGAATGCATTGGAATTTGTAAGTTATGGGTGGAGCCTGCTATAGCTCCTCGATGCAATGGTAGGTTTCATGAGACAAACTAGTGTCTTGGCACAAGCCCTTGACAAAATCATATTTGTAGTCTTGGTACAAGGCCTTGACTATGTGGTTATGAAGTCTGGAATTATGCATTCCATCATTATGAAAGTGGCTATTGATATTTCAAGTGATTATTCGACTAGTAGAATATCCATGAGAATAAGTAAATGTAATTTTTTGATTATATCTTTTCCATATTATGCTGAATTTCAAGTTTAAAAGGCTTTTGTTTTAGTCTTATACATTTCCTTAAATATTTATGCTTATTTTTGGAGGTTTCCGCTATATTGTTATCCTTACTGAGCATCTGAGCTCACCACGTTCAATGTTTTCTTTTTCCCATGATTCGAAGAAGTATTTTATTATTGAATTGTAGGGATAGTATGAGGGGATATGATTGTGGTCTGGGGAAATAATGTTGTTGTAGTTTTTTATTTTATAATGTAATGTAAAACTTATGAATGTATATAGTACGTCCATGGCTACTAAACTAATTGGTCTTTAGAGTTTTGATCTTTTGTGATCATTCCAATGTTATGTAATAATGAACCAACTCTTGGATTATGGGTTTGGGGCATTACAAGTATAATTTATAAAACAAAATGAGGTTATTATTTTCAAAGAACAACTAAAAAGATCTAAATGAACATCATTAATGTTTTAACTTATGAATCATCCTCATGTAGGAATTAAAAATGATAAATGGTCTAAAGTATTGTAATATAAATATATAAATACTACTATATTCCAATTATAATGTTTCACTTCCTATCGACATGACCAATCCATCATGAACTGATCATGAAAATCATGTAAAGAACTCACAAAAAATAGTGCAAGGAACAAAATACACACAATTAAAAGGAGAAATGATGTTATGAATAATAATATAATGTATTATAAAGATGTATATTATTCTTCAAGATATTAATAACACTCTTTTAACCATTATTTATTAGTTTTAAACATGTTTTAAGTAATACAAGCTCGAGGAAAGGGAATTTATAACCTGATTTCCATTCTTTGGGTTAGCATTCTACATCATTATTTTATGTGGAATTAGAGTTGTTATGTGATGGGTATTTTTTATATTATGTTTAATTATGTTTATTTATAGTATATATATATATATATTAAATCCACTATATTAAGTCTCACTTTAATTATATGATATTTATAAAGAACTTTCCTATTAAAATCATCTTCTAAAATTATGTTTTACAAAGTTCAGAGGTATTATTTTTATGCAATTATTAATATTGTATGATTATGTTCTAGTTATTGGGCATTGTTTTTTATGAATGGTGGGACCTATATATCCATCAAATTCATTGGGAATGTGTGAGTAGGAGTTTGTCCGCATGTTTACTCCAAGTGTAATTGTGATGGTTACACAAATTGTAAGGTATCTTTGAGTGTTAAAAATTATAAGATAGCCGAGAGGGTGACAAGATTATGTAGTAATTCCCCAAGATATATTTATGGTTCTAATTATGTTATAATGTATTATTGTAATCATGTGTAAATATCGTTCTCACAAAGTATGTATATATATACAGGTCATAAGTGTGTATTTTGTAAATTATTTCATATGTTACAAGTATTCATGGAATAATGTTTTCTTTCCTTCCTTTTATATCCCTTACTTTGTTTTGTGCTCATCACAAGTTTTTTAATGATTTTCACAGGTTATAAGGATGTGTAAGACAAAGAAGGAAGCAAATTTAAATGTTTAAATATTAGTCAAAGAAATCTTGTTTTATGTGAGTTTTATATTTTGCAAGAAAGGAATACTGTTTTTTTGGTATCTACTCTATAATAATTTATAATTTTATTATTGTGTTATGTCCCAATTATCTAAATATCTAAAGCTGAAAATATCCTCAAGGTGGAAGGAGGTTGATTATTGACTAAATTCAAGATTATGAAATGTAACAAGGTCAGGTCCTTATATTTATGATACTAAAATTATAGAAGATCTTGTTATATCTTAAAGAATGATTCTAATGTTTGTTAATTCAATTTCAAAATAATTAATCATTATTTAATCACTAGTAAATTATTAATAAGTTATTATTTAAAATCATATTCTTTAATCATTAATCATATGATATTCATTAGTTAATTATAATTAAATAATCATATGTATTCATTTTTAATCCTAAGTTATTCCTTAATTAATCTATAATTAATCATTAATAATAATAAGTATTATTTCTAAACTACATATTTCTAATTAAACTACTTAATAAATAGCATCTTTAAAACTGAGTAAAATGAATTCAATTACTAATAATAACGTTGATTCTTTAATGAATTTTTCTTGTATATTTCATTCAATATCATCATAATTATCAATTTATCAATGATAAATATGATGATTTGATTTTTTCTTTTTATTAGTATTTTAGTAGTTTACAAATAAAATATGAATAATCATAATCATATCCACCAGGAGTGTCAACCTAGGAGTGCAGCAAGGACTATTTTTGTGCACCAGTTCCCGTTCGATTCTATCTCAATGTGGTATTTTATAGTTTTACCCCTAGGTATATCTATGACAGAGCCACATCCACTTGTTTGTATCCAGATACGAATTTTATTTCATAGAAAACCACATAATATATATGCTACCAAAATTTTACAATACTTAATCAAAAGTTATTATATACTTAATACATACTTATCTATACATAATCATTACTAATAATAATTATTATTCCTAACTATATATAACTAATATAACAAATTATTATTCAAAATATATAGAACTAACAAAACTACTTCAAAAATGAAATATTTAGAACTAAAAATGATTCAATTAAATAAATAAAAAATAAAAAATTAAATAAAAAATTCCGTTAAATGATGCTTTGTAGGAAACTGGGCCTTCTTGGGGACCACCGACTCTACCGCATGGAAAGGGAGTTTTTAGAGAGAAAATTAGTGGAATGAAGAGAGATGGGGGTAAATGGAAGAGCGTATAAGGGGTATGGGTTCCATTTTATAGAGTATTGAGTGGAAGGTGGCATCGGTGGTTTCACCTTTCACCTCACCCAAAAGAGAAAGGTGCCCCCACCACCTTTGTCATGTATTTGATCCTGGCCCAACACAGAAGGGGGGGAGGTGGAAACAGTGATTATTCCTTTAACACATGTTATTTTTAAAAGTTTAACCTATTATTTTTTTGAAAAACAATCATAAAAAATATTTAATGAAATCCAGTGAACGATTATGGGTTTTCAATGTATATTTGCGCACTTTTGTTTTCATAAAGGAAATATATGCTTAAATTTTGTGTGAAATAGAAATGAGAACAATTCAATTTCACAAAGAGAGGAATAATCCCAAGCCATACACTTATGTTTGTCAAAAAATAAGATCATTGTGAAGATTTTTTTTCTGTAAATATCTCTTCTTGCATGAAGGATGAGATCCGCATACACTCATCAAGTGTTAACATCACTCACTAACAGTGTTTTCTAAACAATATTTATCTAAACTAGTGGTGAATACCCCCATTGTATTGTGAAAATGTAAAAAATGTTTGTCTCCTATTGATACACATCATACATAGAAGAAAATACTCCCATAGATTTTTTGTGAAAGGATAATTAGATCTGCAACTAAGTTCATACATGCGTGATAAAGAATCAAAACTCATATTGTTTAGGTTTTCATATGAAAACCAGTGTATGCTTTCACATACTATTGATAAAAATATATTATGAAAACTGTAATTGGTTTTTGTGTGAATAGAGGGGGAAATAAGGAAGGTGGAAGAAGTGAACAATGTGCATGTGTTCAAGCACAAGCGATGCATAGGGTGAAAAAAATAAGAAAAAAATTTAAAATTATAAATAATAAATTTTGGTGTTAATTATTATAAATATAACATATATCATGCTTTATGAATGAAGTGAATTTCCAAAAAACATGTTTATAATTAAAGAATAAAATGGTTTGAAAATGTGAAACATCATCTTTGAAAGTACAGTTCAATTCAGTTATACAAATATTTGTTGCACCAAGAAGAATAGAGAGAAACCGATACAAATCATGTATTAATATTTTGAATCGAAGAATAAATAGTAATTGTGATGATTCTTTGTTGAAATTAAATTCATTGATTCAATAGTCACAAATGTGTTGCTGATTCCATCCGGAAGATTTTTTAGTGATGTAGGTTTTTACATTCAAGAAGAATGAGAGAAGGAGAAGAAATGACCAACAAATTTATAGTTAGTTGATTATATTTTAGGTTAGAATGAATTCTATGATTATCAATCTAGAAAATATTCATATTATTGTAACTGAAATCAAAATAAGAAGAAGAACAGCTTTTATTTTTTGGTTATGAAGAAGAAGGGTTTCTTTCTTGTTGTTGTGCAAGTTACAAAGTGAAAATGAAGGTTTTGGAAGAAAAAATAAGTAGCCTTACATCCAATAGGCCTCAATAGGTGTAAGACTGTCTTGGTTTTATAAACATATTAAAATGAGAAGACTATCTTTAGAGAAAGTATAAATATGCATATAATAGATGTAAAACATGCACTGTGATTTGACTATAGTGCATTGAAAGTGAAAGGGTATTGCCTATTTATGTTAACCACGATTAAGGGATTTTTTCTAAATGTTTTTCTGGTCATGATTATTTATAAACCATGAAAAATACTAGATACTCTTATTGAGTAGTGAACATTGTACAAATATCATGTTCTATAATTTACTACATTAATATTCTCACATGTCACTAGGAAAATAGAATAATAGAATCAAAATCATTACATTTTCATGAGGTAACGAGATAAAAATCTGTAGTTGGATTAAAAAGGCCCCAACACTAATTCACCCCCTCTCTATGTTAGGCATATACCAAATTGGTCTTTTAATTTGGTATTAGAGAAAATATTCACCTCTATTAAATTATATGTATTGAAGTTTTTCCACTTTGAGGAATTGAGTTTCTTTCTTGAATAATAATGAAGTATATTTTTTGTTAAGATTCAGTTATCTATGAACATAATTATATATCTAAAAAGACCAAAATTTACAATAAAAAGATAGATAAGAAAAAGTTATTGAAGAAGTCACTCTCAAATATAGAATAGGATGTATGTTTTTCTCTATGTCTTAGAAACAAAGAAGACATATCATGGTTGGAAAATAATAAGAAGGTGGCTCGGATCTCCACTAAGAAGATATATAACCTTCCTATCTCTAGTGGTCCGGAGGAATGTGTTAGTACATTTGAAAACTATCCTCAAGATGGTGATTCTAGAAAAAGTGATTATGATGATCAATATATAACCTCTTAAGAATTATTAGTTGATATATTAAAATTTTTTCTTCACGGTATTCCTGAAAAATATTATCCAATGTTTTTGGAGTCGTTATATGTATTTTGGAAGATATCACCCAACTAGAAGGATAATTTCATGTTTTGGAGAAGGGATAGTAAGACAAAATTATAGAATGTTTAAATATATCTAGATAGGGTGGAATCATTGAAAAAATTGGGATCTTGGAATAAGTTCTTGAAAATTGATCAAAGAATTTGAAGAGAAAGAGGGATTCAAGAAGAATATTGAAGAAATTATCCAAGAACTTGAATAACAATTTTAAATATCCTTGATTTCAAGGGTTTACAATTGAAATAAATATCCAAGAAGGAAAAATAACATGACACATTGATTCAAAACAATGTCAAGTAGTATAAAGTTGAATTTATTAGAATGAAGAAG
This sequence comes from Viscum album, assembly GCA_963277665.1. NCBI lineage: Eukaryota > Viridiplantae > Streptophyta > Magnoliopsida > Santalales > Viscaceae > Viscum > Viscum album. The sequence continues at coordinate 1,538,071,291 of OY728161.1, read as the reverse complement.
TCTTATGAAGAAAATATGATTATGATTGAAGTTCAAAAATAATAATTAATATGAAATGTTAGGAATTGGAAGCTTAGTTGTCTAATCTTGAGAGAACATATATTGAATATTTACAAAATAAGGAAACAGTTATCATTGCTACTCAATGATTAGTGGGGGATTCTACTATCAGAAGACCTCTATCATGTGGTTGATGTTCATGAATTCATTCAATGATCTATTACAAGAAGCAGAGAATAAAATGATACCATCCCCACTATCTAGTACTAATATTTCTAATTCAATTTTAATAAATATAGCAGGTTTGAAAAAAAATTTGAATCACAGATAGAATAAAACTACCAACATATCAAGGGTGGATAGTAAAAATAATATGGAAGCTGGTTCCCCATTAAGAGTAAAAAAAGTCATAAATAAACCCAAATACCTATATATGAGATATAAATAAATCAATTTTTGTGGTTCAATTTTTGTATTTCAATAGATTTTGGAATTATTCGTTTAATTTTTCTAACAATCCTCAAAATGAAAGAGCACAAAAGAATCTTATCTCAAGGGGAGAAAGCCTGATATTGAGAGGTAACATCCACAGGTCTCTAAGAATTTTTATACTACAAACAGATTTGTAATTCTTGAAATCATATATGATTTATGAAATAGATGTTGTCACAATTATGGTACATGGTCATCCCAACATGTATCCAAATATTTTTAAAAAATAAGTCAAAAGAATCTCTATAATAATGAAGAATCAATATTGTCAAGAAATTAGAATAAAATTGTGAACAAAAAAATATCCCTAGAAAATTTGAAGTAAGGAATCTAAGATGTCATTGGATTCCAAATCCAATATGTTGATGATAATTTCACCATCCCAAGGAACTACTAAGATGGATGAAACTCTAAAGAACCCATGTGGAAGATTCAATCTTTCTATCATAGTTCCTAATGATTTTTTAGTTATCTGGATAAAAGATTTATAAATAATGAGAAAAATAAAAATGCCTCAGACAAGTTTAATGAAAAAGGAAGATAAAATATTCTACATGATGAAGATAAAGTGCTTGAGAGTTTTCAATAAAGGAATCTCTTATGTTTAAGAAGCTTTATGTGATATATAGAAGAAATGTGGCCATATTACAAAAGGTTATTTAAACCTTATTTTAGAACAAAATAGTTCTTGAGATGTGTAAGAAAATATCATATGTGAAGGATGTTAAGAATAAATGTTCTCCACACAAATAAAAACAAGGATGTGATGAGATCCAAGATACCTAAACATAAATACGAATAGATGTTAAAATATGGAATCATAAAGACTGGATAAAATAGAGAAACTTGGATGATAAAAACATATTAATCTTATTATTTATATTGATGAAGCAAGGAGGGTCCAATTTATTCCATTAGATATTTTTTTATTGTATTTTTATTATTATAATTTAGGGAATTTAAGTTGAATTAATTTATCAGAGGGAGAACCTAAGAAGTAGTGAGTGATGTCAATTCTTGATAGGAATGCCAAAGAAGTCACCATCCTTGAATGATTACTCAATTGATAATAAGATACTTATATTATGTAGGATCATCATGGTGAAATTAAATAATGTGATTTCCTATTATGGATAGCCATGATAAAGAAGATATAATCTTGATTTGATCTTATTTTCGCTATCCTGAAGAATAATTGTTCAAGAAGATCATTATTGGTGATGGTTTGAATGTTTTCCTATCCAGAAAATTACAAGTGGAAGATACATTCTAGATTATTTTCCACATTTGAATTTCTTGAAATGCATTATTTATTAGATCCACCATTACAAATATGATGATTAGTGTTTCCCTATGGGAGTGGGGGTTGATAGAATGAATAATATTCTAGAATCATTATTTGAATTGGTATAAATTTTCATTATTTTGAAAACAACATGAAGTTTATTTCATTGTAAAAGGCATGATTTCGTTAATCTATCATCCTTTTTTACTCAAAATAAAGATCATTTTAAAAAGGGGTAGTAATTGAATTATTCAATGAAAAACGAAGAATGGAAGACATCCAAGGTCACTTAACCTACCTATTTCACTTGAATGTTTTTGAACTATTTGTTAAAGTGAGTGCAAGATCTTTAGGTTGATTGTTTGTAAAAAGATTCATCTCACATATAGTATCATCATCTTAGAATGAAATTGAATAAACCTTTATAGAATGTATATTCATTCTTATTTTATAAGTTAACATGATTAGTTGGTAATGGAATTTTTTTTATCTAATTGAATTTATCATAATTTATAGATCGAGCACAACTCTAGTATACATATAGTGAAATGATGGATGAAACATTGCTTATATATGGATTGATACCCTTATCCCATGAACTTTTTTTTTCAATTATAGGGATATAAAGTGAAATGAATATTTGGAAAAGTTAAGGGGGTGAGAAGTTAATGATCCACATATTGAAAATTTCATTTGGAATGAACATTTTAGGTATTTAAAACAAATAAAATGGGGGAGACAAAAGAATCCACATTTTTATGAGTTTTATTTGTATTCCATGATCGTCATTAGATGAAAATGGTGATCAATAAAATTTTAATATTTCAATTATGTCAAAATAGTGAATAGGTTCAAATGTTAATAGAGATTTTATAATGTCCTCTATAGTGAGACTTAATTTTATTACTTTAAATTTACATCATAATAACTATAAAAAACATAATATTATTACACCACTAGGATCTAGAGGATTAGTGTCTCGGGAAAACTAGGACCAAACATAACATTTACAACATCAAACATAAAATTTTATTTAATTCATTCTTATCTATCATAGTATTTGTACTTGACCTCTCCTTTGTACATGTAGTCACCTGAGGATATAAATCAATAATGGGTTAGATAAATTCATATTAATTGGATATATATGAACTATATAACAATGCGTGAGAATAATCATTACATAGGTAATGGATCATGAACATGAACGGAAGCATTAATAAATGACATGAAATGTGGCAATGCATAAAAACAAAACATCATGTCATAGTGGATAAATACCACACACACATGTGAAAAAATATAGAATCTTGTTCACACATCATTTCACTTTAACTGATGAAATTAATTGGAGCACTGTATAATTCTGGGCGCAATCGTCACATTTAAACATTCTTATTGTGCAATATAATTTCAGGCACACTCGTCCCATCATAACATTATCATTATCATGCATGACACATAGAAAATATATCAAAAATGAAAATAACTAACCCATGTAAAGGAATTTTTTTCATCTCATAAGAACATATTAATAAACTTTGGGTTCCCAAAAGAAAGTCAAAATAACATACATGATACGTTGACCATCAACCTCGAGTGAGAAATAAAAGGTCAGTTTTTTGAAGAATAGTTCTTTTAGAAAACATTTTTTTGAAATAAACTCCAATGAATAACAACTATATCCCAGAAAATTTATGATAATTATGAACAAATAATTTTTAAGGAGTGACAAATCCAAAAATGGATTTAAAGAGGTAGAACCCCAAGAAAGAAAGTTGGGTTTGAGAATTTCCATTATCTTGTATCTGAACACTTTGTACGATTTAATGTCTGGTATAACCACATTATATTCATTAATTATCAATTAGAGAACCTTTTTTTTACATTAATATGGTTCATTTGGTCTCATTAAGTTATTTTATTTACTTTTGGAAGAGTTGTAGAGTTTAAATTAATTTTTCAAGAAAGTTTGTTATTATGGTTTTTTAAACAGTTCACTTATACTCATAAATGGAAGTTTATGTATAACATGGGTAAAAATATAGAAATTATATTACATGTTATTAATTATATTAAAATATTTTAAATGACCTTATAATGAATTATTTTATATACCATGTGGATGAATTAGTATATAAAATTTAATGTTGATCGTTAGGTTTAATCCAGGTGATTTTCGACCAAAACGATCTTTTTTTGTTTAATCATTTGGTTATATGTACATTAGTTGTATACATAAAGTTAAATATGATATAATAAATATAAAATAATCTGGTTCAACCATAAGAAAGGTATCATGACCATATCTGAAGGCCGAAATGAAAATTGAAAACATGTCTTTCATGGAGGTTATGAATTTACACCACACGAAAAACGTTTTCTTTTCTAAAATAAAAAGAAGTGGAGAAGGGGTTGGATGATATATTATCCAATAAGTATCATAAAAATCTAGTATATATGAGATAAGGAAGTTAACGTTCCATGTTTATTAGGATAGTAGGGTAAAGATTAAGAAGATGACATGAAATTGAATGAAAATTAAAGTAGAAGAGAGAGAGGGGGAAAATACATATTGAATCATCCTCTTGAGATCCTCTATAAAGAACATAGTCTATGTATTTTGATAATACCAAAAGCTTTTGGATGTGGGATTGGGGCTTGGAAAGATTATGGGGCAGAGTTTATGAAAGGCATGAAGCTTGAGAGGTGTGAGGAAATGAGGGTGTCAAAGGTGGTATTTATAGTGGAGGGGAGAGGGGTTTTCTCAATATAAAATTCATTAATTTATTATTTCTCCAAAAGAAAAGTAATAGCGAGTATTCTATGACTAATTAAAGTAATATTATCATGTGAATCCGAATCAATTTGGCATACATCAGTAGAACATCATACATGACTCTATAATTAGTGTATTTACCTTATTTTGTAAATTGTGGTATTTCACTATTCATCAAAAAACTTAAGTACTTCATAAGAATACAAAAAATTCACCCAAACTATTTTTTGATGTGTAGAATCTAAAAAGGAATTCCATTTTTCAAAAATAATTTTATAAATATGAATAATATAATTTTTAATTAAAATCAAAATCTACTTGAAAAATACTATTTTTAAAACGTTTGTTTACTTATTCCAAAACATAGGTACATCATGATATCACTTAATTCCTACATATATACTATCATAGGCCAGGTTACTATTCATAAAGTTATATCACTATTCATAAGGTTACAATTACTATTCTTTCTGGTATGTTACTATTCACCAAAAATTAAGTTTGTTCCATTAGACTCCAAAAAATCACCGTGAACACAACCGTGTATGTCTGATTGTTTCTAAAATTCAACACATAGAAGTAGAATAATTATGTTTAATTATCACATAGTATTTAGCATCATGATATTTCATTGAGATTTATAATGTTATTATACTATAAGGAATAAATATAAGATGGGAAATCCATTGATAAAACTTTGGGTCATTACATTCTTCCGCCCTTATGAAATTTCACCCTTGGAATTTCATTTTACACAAACATGTGAGGGTAATTGTCCTCCATTGCCTCCTCTTATTCCCAAGTAGCTTCATTAAACATATTGTTCCACCACAACACTATTACAAGGTGGGTTGTCTTGTTTCATAGAACATTATCTCTCATGTCGAGAATCAGTAATAGATGTTCCTCAAAGGATAGATCATCTTCCCCCTACACCACCTTTCAGTTTAGTACATGTGAGGGATATTGTATGTACTTCCTTAGGAGTGATACATCAATCACATCATTAACATGGGTCATATTTAGTAGAAGTGCATGCCAATAGTCCATGAATCTTTTGTGGTCAAGGATCTCAAAGGGGCCATTGTGCCTTGGACTTAGCATCCATTTCTATCAAAACTGCATGACTCTCTTCCATAGTGATATTTGAAGGAAGACTTTATCTCCAACATCGAACTCCAAGTCACTTCAACGGTTGTCTACATAGAACTTTTTCTGACTATGAGTAGCATTTATGTGTTTCTGGTTGACTAGAACATTCTATGTAATCTCTTTCACAAGATCAGGTCCAAGTAGCTTTCTTTCTCCAACTTCATCCTAGTAGTTTGGATTTCTAAATCGCTTTCCATACAAAGCATCATATGGAGCCATCTGAATACTCAATTGGAAGCTATTTTTGTATGAGAACTCAACCAATGGGAGATGTTGATCACATCCACCTTTGAATTCTAATGATCATTTTCATTGCATGTCTTCAAGAGCCTAAATATTTCATTAATATTGACCATCAATTTTAGGGATATAGGTTGTGGTGAAATTCAATTCAGTACTTAAGGCATGTTGAAGACTTATAAAGAATTTAGATGTGATCCTTGGATCATGATCAGAGACAATCGAGAGTGGAACACTAAGAATTATAACCACTTCCTTCACACATATCCATGAAATTTCTTCAAGTGAGAGATCTTACCATTGAGAAATAAAATAAGAAGTCTTGGTGTGTCAGTAAACCACAACCCATATCGCATTATTTCGCTTCGATGCCATCAAGAGACCCATGACAATGTCTATAATGACATTATCTTATTTCCACGTGGGTATACGAAATGGATACATCAACCATTTGTACTCTTTCTCTCAACTTTAACTTACTGACATACGAAGAACCATCAGATATATTCCAAAATATCCTTTTTCATGTTATCCCACCATAAGTGTTAACGAAGATCTCAGTACATCTTGGTGTTACTAGGATGAATAGAGAATGCTGAGCTATGTGCATTTTCCAATACCTCCTTCTTTATCCTGGGTGATGAAGGCACACAAAGCCATGTTCCAAACTAAATCACAACATCATTGCTGATATGGAACTCTTGTAGCTTCCGTGTATTCAATTTCTTTTTTAACTCCAGATAATCCCTTTATGTCTACTAAATCATCTCATGGATTGATGGTTGTGAAATCATTTGGGAAAGGTAAGATATATCCCCTTCCCTTATGATTTCTAAATCCATTCTTTGCATATCCAAGATGACAGGGTCTTTCTCAATCCATAACATGGATAGAGTAGCAAGATCTTTTCTTCTTAGAGCATCATCTAACTTGTTCGCCTTTCCATGATGATAGTGAATATAGAAATCATAATCCTCCTTTAGCTATAACCATCTCCTTTGGTTCATGTTGATCTCATTTTGTATGAATATATACTTTAGGCAATTGTGGTTGGTGTGTATGTCACACTTTTCACCATAATGGTAGTGCCACAAAATTTTCAAGGCAAAAATCACAGTTTCTAGCTCTAGATCATGTTTCAGGTAGTTTGGCACAAGGATCCTCATCTTTGGTGAGGCATAGGCTATCACATTATCATTTTTCATGAATACACAATACAAGACTTTCTTTGAAGCATTGTTGTATATCACAAAACCTTCTCCAATTTTCAGTAGTGTGGGTACGGGTGTAGTGATCAGCCTTCTCTTTAGCTCCTAGAAGTTTCCCTCACATTCTTCCATCCAGACATACTTTAACCCTTTCCTTATTAACTTACATAGCGGTCTTGACAATCGTGAGAAATTTCTCCCTAAACATCGGCAATATATATCTAATGAAAGAAAACAACGGATTTCTATCACACTGGAGAGCATACTCCATTCTTCAATCACCTTTTTTTAGGGGTCCACATAAATTCCCTCACTTGTGATCACATGTCCCAAGAACATGACATGCGTCATCCAAAAGTCACACTTTTGGAACTTGGCATATAACTTCTCATTTCTCAATATTGACAACACAAGTCTTAGATATTCTTCATGTTCCTCCTTTCTCTTGGAGTATATAAGAATATCATCGATAAACACTACCATATTTTTTTCTATGAAATGTCTAAAGACTCTATTCATAAAATTAATGATGTTTTCAGGGGAATTTGTATGTTCTAAGGGTATCACCAGAAACTCATAGTTCTCATTACTTGTACGAAAGCCAGTTTTTTGAATATATTCTTTCTTCACCTTTAAATGATTACATCCACAATGAAGATCCACCTTTGAGAAGTATTGAGCTCTTTTTAACATATCAAACAAATATTCCATCCATGTAAGATGAAACTTTTTTTAATGGTGATCTTATTGAGTTCTTGATAATCGATACATAGTTGCATTGTTCCATCCTTCGTCTTAACAAAGAGCTCTGGTGAACCCAAAGGTGATGCACTAATTCATATGAATCCTTTTCCTAATTCCCTTGTAGCTGCTTCTTTAACTCCTCCAGTTCGATATGTGAAATTTTATATGGACACATTGAGATAGTAGTTGCTTCGGGTATGAGTTCTATAGAGAATCCTACCTCACAATCCATGGGAAGTTTTTGTAACTCTTCAGGAAATACATCACGGTATTCCCTCAAGATCGTAATTTCTTCAAGGTTGGCACTTTCCTTTGAATCAACCATTTCGGAAAGGTAAGATTTCTCATAGGGAATCAACACCCACAAAGTTGAGGGAATTTTTAAAAATGATTCCTGATTTTCCTTGAATTTTGTAGTGGAGCATTGAATGGTTTGGAATATGAAAAGTTATTTATTTTTCCTAACAATTTATAGGATCTCTATATAGTAAGAGCATATCAATTCACATTATATCATTGAATTATTCCATGGGAAGTATTACTAGATTATCTAGAAGAATAATCCCACATATTCCAACTTGAGAAGATTGAAACACTTGGAATGAAATGTTTTCACCACATGTTTTTATTAATATCTCTACTTCAAGGTTGAAGAGATTCAATTCTAGAATTCTAGAAAATTTTCATGATATAATAGAATGCGTAGAACCAGAATCGAATAAGATATTTTCCATTATTGAGTGAATAGGAAGTGTGCCTGTACAACTTAATTTCTTACTCCAATTCCACATTTGTAATGGAATAATCCTTCCCATGTTCCATTGGCTTTGGTGGAAACTGACACTGATTAACCTCGAGGACTCAAGGTCTAGTGCATTGGCTTTCATAGTTCCCTTCCTCTTTATATTTATAGCATTGAACCATGGGTAGTTCTCCCATTTCTTAAATCATATTATCTTTCCTTGTCATTTCTATTCGACACTCTTGATAATGGGGTCCTTTTTCCCACTTGAATCATTTACCCATCCCTTTAAGGCAGTTCCCATGATGCAACTTTCCACAATTTTGGCATGTCGGTCTTTGAGTTTTCTTCAATCCTTTATCATTAGATCCTCCATCTTTAAACTCCATATTTCTTTCCATATCAACATACCCATCATACCATTCTTCAAACTACATCTACACATTGAGAGAACATTGAACAACTTCTTCATAACTCCAAAAGTCTATAATTTCTAGATCATTTCGAAGGTGCGGTTTTAATCCACTAAAGAATCTATCAATTTGTCTATCATTATTGATTACAAAACCAGAATCATACCTTGCAAGACTTGTGAAATTGTCTTCGTAGGTTTTGATAAATTCTCCTTCCTTTTTCTTGATCTCTAGGATGATTATTTATCTTTTCATGAAGTTTTTATAGGAAATAATTGTAAAGAAACATGATAATAAAGTCTTCACATTCCATCTCTTCAATTTCGGCTCTTGGATTAGTGTTCTTAATCAAATCCCACAATTGATCGGACTCTCTATCTAGATGATAAAAATATAGTGTCACATTCTCTATCTCAAAATAGTGGACCACATAAAATATCTTCTACATAGAATTGAACTACTATTCCACAACTAGTAGATCAGAACATCCACTAAAAGTCGGTGGTTGTTTCCGCATAAAACACTCGATAGCCTATTTCTCACTATTTGGGAAAGGAGGATGTTCCCCATTATTCAGGTTATTGGTAATAACTTTAGATATTTGGGTAAGCATCTCCATGAAGTTTTGAACTCCACATCTTAAATAATTGGGGATGTCGTGTGGGAAATTGTTGCATTGGCCCTCACACGAGTTGTTGGACTGGTTTCTCATGGCTCCCACCATTTTATAAAATAGAAAAGGATAGAACAAAACATCAGTTGACATGTCATGAATAAATTATTTAGTTGTACATTTTTTACTAAAGTAAAAACTAATGGGATCCCTATGTAAAGCTTATTTTGTCCATATTTTTAATTAGCCTCATGCTAGAGGTTTTCTCTAGGGTTCCCTCAACTCAATTCCCAAATTAACCAAACCTTGCCTCTAATACTAAATATAGCCACCAAGACTTTTATTATATTACTTTTACATAATTATAAAGATAGAAAACATAATAGTATTACACCATGAGGATCCAAGGGTTTAGTGTCTTGGGAAAACTAGGACCAAAAATAACATTTATAACATCAAACATAAACATTTATTTAAATCCTTCTTCTAAAGATTCTTATTAGTACTTGACATATCATTAGTACATGTAGTCACCTGAGCATATACATAAAAAAGTGGTGAGCTAAATTCCTAGTAAGAGGATAGTTATGAAAAATATAAAAATGGATGAGAAAAATCGTTACATAGGGAAAGGATCATGAAAATGAGAGGAAGCATTAATAAAACACTTGAAATGTGGCAATACGTACAAATAAAAAATCAATTCTATGTTGATAAATACCACACATACTTGTGAAAAAGATAAAATCTTATTCTCACATAATTTCAATTTAAATGATGATATTAATAACTTTAACAAATGCATTAGAGCTAATAATAATTCTGGGTGCACCCATCACATTCAAACATTCATATTGCGCTATATAATTCTGGGAACACCTGTAACATCATAACATTATCATTATCATGAATGTCACATGAATGATATATAAAAAATTAACATAACTAACCCATGTAAAGGAATTGGTTTCATCTCATAATAACACATTCATAAACATTGGGTTCCCAAATGAATGTTGGAATAACATACTTGATACAATATCCATCAACCTTGAGTGAGAAATAAAAGGTGTGTTTTTTAAAGAAGAGTTCTTTTGAAAACCATTAGTTTGACATAAAATCTAGTTGAAACCATTTCTATCCCAGAAAAGGTATTATAACAATGAAAAAATTATTTTTAAGGAGTCACCATACAAAAATTGGAGTGAAAGAGGGAGAACCCAAAGAAAGAAAGTTGGGTTTGAGAATTTCCCTTTGCCTTGTATCTGAATGCATTCTTCTCATTAATATCTTGTATAACCACATTATATTTATTAATTAACAATTTAAAAACCTTTTTTAAATGAAAATGGTTCATTAATATCTCATTAATTTATTTTATGGGCCTTTTTAGGGGTTATAGAGTTTAAATACATTGTTTGGGAAATTTCATTTTTATGGTTTTCTTAAGCGGTTCACATGTATTTATAAATGGAAGTTCTTATAGAATAAGGGTAAACATAAAAAACTGATATTAAATTTTATTAATTATATAAGAGGATTTTAAATTATCTTATAATTAATTATGTTATATACCATGTAGATGAATCATTAGTTAAAATTTAATGATGATCACGTGGGTTAAATCGGGCGATTTTTCGACCTCAAAGAACATGTTTTTTAATAATTTAGTAGTATCTACATAAGTTAGTTATAGATCAATAAATAGGATATAATAAATATAAAATAATTTGTTTCAATCATAAAAATTGTTTCATGACCATATCTAAATGCGGAAAATAAAATTGAATACATGTTGTTCTTAAAATAGATAAATTAACACCACACAAACAATGTTTTCTTTTCTAAAATAAAACAAATAGAAGAAGGGGTTGGATGATATATTATCCAATTAGTATCATAAAATTCAATTATAAGTGAGATAATAGAGTTAACATACAAAGTGGATGAGGATAGGGGGAGAGAAATTGATAAAAGAATATTAAATTGAAAGGAAATTAAAGGAAAAGAGAGAGAGGGAAATTGCCTCTTGAATCCTCCTCTAGAGACACTCTTTAGGAACCTATTCATGGTCTTTTGATGAGACCAGAATATTTTGAACGTGGTATAGGTTCTAGGAAAGATTCATGGGTAGAGTTTAGACATGGATTGAATCTTTAGAGGTTTGAGTAAAAGAGGGTGTGAAGGGTAGTATTTATAGTGGAGGGGAGATGGGTTTTCTCAATATAAAATTCATTAATTTATTATTTCTCCACAAGATGAGTAATGATGATTATTATGTGACTAATTATAGTAATTGTATCATGTTAATCATAAGAAATTGGGATTACATCATAATATCATCATACATGACTCTATAATTAGTGTATTTAGCTTATTTTGTAAATTATAGTATTTCACAATTCATAAAAATTAAATATTTCAGAAAAATCCAAAAAATTCACCTGAACAATTTATCATTGTGTATAATCCAAAAATAATGTTCATTTTTAAAAAATAATATTCTAAATATGATTAATTTAATTTTTAATTAAAATATTAATCTACTTGAAAAATTCAGTTTTAAACACATTTGTTTTCTTATTCCGAAACATAGGTACATCATGATTTCACTTAAATCCAACATATATAATACAATAGGTGAGTTTATTATTAATAAGGTTATAACACTATTCATAAGGGTACCATTAATATTCATACGTTTATGTAACTATTGACCAAAAATTAATTTTCTTCTATTAGACTCCAAAAATCACCCAGAACACAACAGTGTATGTCAGATTTTTTTAAATTCAACACATAGAAGTGGAAAAATTATTTTTAATGATCACATAGTATTTAGTATCATGATATGTAATTTTTCTTCCTAATAAAATTATACTATAAGGCATAATTATGAGAACAGACTTCCATTGATAAAACTTTGGCTCATTACATCCTCATGTCTTGATATTCTATGAAACATTTGTTAAATACATCGAGTTTTATAGTGTTTCCAAGAGTATTTTTATTGATTACTAAGATGATATTGGATTTCTTGAATGGATAATTTTCCTTACAATTTAGATGATTTTTTAACTGGTTCTATATTTAAAATAATCTTTTTATAAGTGACACATTGTTTACAACAATGAATATGATTCAAGTACCATCCATTTATGGATGAATAGATGTTGAACAATTTTTTTGGAATTGATATTTAAAAATGAAAAGATATTGGATGATGAAGAATTAGAATGATATTTCTATTTAAATTTATTCTAACTGTATGAAATAAATATCAAACCATTTTCAAGAAAAATGGTATTGCCTATCAACTGACTTTTGGGACTCTATGACATCCATGTTAGGAGTTCCAACCATTATGGAATGCATGGAAGTAGGCTTATGAGGGCTGTATATAAGAACTTGGTAGGACTGTGTGTAAGGATCACAAATTTAATGGACAATGATGTGGATAGGTAAGGCATGAATGTTGTGATGCCCATACAAAATGTATGTTGCGGCCTGTATGGATGAGTAGTGCGGTGAATCAGGGTGCTGACCCTAGGGTCAGCTCGAAGCAGTGTTGGGATAACAATCATTGATATTGTAGGACTTAACCACAGGAGATTTTGATGTGAGAAAAATACACCGTGGTACTATTCTTCTACCATTAAAATGAAGGATTGAACTATATCTATCTGATCTTAAAAAATATAGTTGTCTAATCTTCCTCACGTATATTATTCAAAATCATCACAAATATTTCGAATAAGTCATCATATTCCCCCTCTCACCACTCAATGAATCTATGGTTTTCTCCAGGTAAGAAGGTCGAGTCATCATTGAACAAAGAAGTTATCACCATGACTAATCATAGGTTTAAATGTTATGATGAACATGATCGATATAATCCTGAAACATTGTTTGCATGATTATCATGAAGATGATGCGATCAAATTGAAAACATTTTTGCAAGAGTCCTTTGAGTAGTCAATATCCATGGATGAACCTTATTCTTTAATAAATCTGATTTGTGTGTGATCCCTATCACATGCACATAAGGATAACATTACAAAGGAGATTCCAAATTGTGAAAAAAAGCACCATAAATCGACATCATTTTAACTCGATTTTGATGATATAAATAATGAGGGTTTTAGGAATTAAAATATTGTATTTTCATGAAATAAATTCTTGGATATGAGTCAGTGAATACATGGTGAAAATTTAATGATCCAAGTCTATAAAAGGATAATCCTGGGTGTCAAAAATTTATACCACTAAGGTTTTTAAGATTCATATAATTTTTCATTAAAACAAAGCATATACTCTATCTCATGTTAAATGATGAAGAAATAGTTCCATGACACTCCAACACATTGAAAATAAGAGGAGTCCCATGAACCATTTTAGTTTCATGAATGATATCTACACAATTATGTTCTTATGAAGGAGTTCCACACATATCTTTTGTGCCAGGTAGAATTGTGAACCATTAATTTTTTCATAGAGAGGAAGGACCATAAGCCTTAAAACTATGTTTTTCACAATTGAAGAGCTACATGAATAACTTTTTCTATGAAGATATCTACTTTCATGAAGATGATGATCCTAGGACATTCTACATGGGTTAATAATGCTAGAAGTGTTTCATGAATAATAATTGTGAGAAATGTGGAGAATACCCCCATTATGTTATGTGAAGGTAAACTGTGTGTGTACCATATTGATACACAATGGATATAGAAGAAAAAATTAACATAATTTGTTTCTATTAAGAAAACATGATGTGAACCAAATTTCATAATTTCATGAGGAAGAAGAGAAACTAACACTATTTAGGTTTTTATATGACAACCAGTGTATGCATTCACTTACTGTGGAGAAACATGGATTAAGAAACCGAAACATGGTTTTTATATAATGATAGGGAAAAATAAGGATGTGGGAATATGTGAATAGTGTATATGTGTTCATGCATATGTGATGCAATGCGTGAAAAAAAAATGAATAAGAAAAAACACTGAAATTATAAAAACAAATATGTGTGTTAAGGGTTATTAAATTTACATAAATCATGATTTAGGGATGATGTGAACATGAAATAGACATGTTGGGAATTAATTTATAGAATGGTTTGAATATGTGAAACATCATCATTGAAAGTGTGGTGGAATTCAGTTAAACAAATATATGTTGCACCCAGAAGAATAGAGAAGAACCAATAGAATTCTAGTGTATATATTGTGAATCGAAGAATAAAGAGTAATTATGATGATTATTAGTAATCATAATGGATATTGTGATTCAAGAAAGAATATTTTTTTGTGTAGTTCGTTTTTTCATTGAATAAGAAAGAGATAAAAAGAATAAGTGACTGGACAATTTATATTCAGTTGATTATATTTTGGGATAAAAATAAATAAATGATTATCAACACAAAATATATTTATATTATTGTGGATTAAATTATAAGAATAAGAAGTGAAATTTTTAGTTTTTGATTATGATGAATAAGGCCTGCTTACATACTACTGTACAAGTAACCAAGTCAAGAAGAAGTTTGTGGATGAAAAAATTAGTATCGTTAGATCCAAAATCTCTCAATAGGTGGAATACTATTTTAGATTTACAAACCATTGACAAGGATAATGTCATATTCAGATGTATTATAAAGATCTAACCAAGATCTATAAAACATGCACTATCAATTGACTACAGTGCATTGTAAGTGAAAGACTATTTCCTACTTTTTATAACCACTCTTGACGGATTATTTTCTTAGTGGTTGTGTGGTCAATATTATTTTCAAACCATGTCAAGGACTAGCTAGTATAACAGAGTAGTTAACCTTGTAAAAATATCTTGTTATATTATTTACATCTTTTATATTTTTTCATGCTATAGGGAAAATAGAATAAGAGAATCGTGATCCAAACATGTCAAATAGTAAAGGGATAAAAATTTGTCATTAGATTAAAAAGTCCACAACACTGATTTAGCCCCCTCTCAGTTCTATTAAAGTCCCAAAATTTTCCTTTCAATTATGGTAGAGACTCACCTATACCACAAAAAAACACTTGTTTTAAACATATTCTTTCTTTAACCTCTATATTTACATTTACCATTTTAGTTTTCACCATAGTAACTATTTTCTACCTAGGTAAATTATCCATTAAAACTAAAAATAAAATGATCCATATTACATAATTTGGGTCCATTGATTATAAATATGATATCAAATTTATGAAATTAAAATAAAATGTGTTTGTAAAATTTATTTTAACACAAGAAAATTTAATGTGAAAAATTCCATTTTAACCTTAACCATGGTAATTAATTTGTAACTATGTTTACTATTAATTATGAAAAAAATATTAGCTTAAATTATTATAGAATATTTATTATTATGATTCAAAATATGTAATTCATTTTAACAAATTCAATTCATGTAATTTATATAATTTAATTTAAAATTTATCCAACATATGTGATGAAAAAACGGGTTTCCAATGACAAGGTTTCCATATGTATAGTAAACTTTTATAAAAAAATAAACATGAAATATATTCTAAAGAAATATATTGTATTAATATTATTATAATTTAATGAATTTTAATGTTAAACCATTTTAATAAAAAATGGATCTTTTTTAAATGCATTAAATGAAAAGACAATTGGTAATAAAAATCTGTATCTTTCCCTATTCATCAAAATATAAAAAATTTAGAAAAATATTAAAAATTGTGATAAAATTTTGACATGTTTATTGAAAAAATTAAATTCATTTTTTAAAAACAGAATAATAAAAATATAAAAAAAAATTTATAATAATTGTGAAAACACGAAAAAAACCGCTTTGTAGAAAAATAATGTTTTTAAGCATAAAACATGATTTATTCATATCTCATAACATGAAAAATATTATATGAATGATAAAAAAATTAAGTAAATAAATGATATATATATAATTCATAAAAATAAATCACCAATAGTGATTAATTTAATTTATTACAATAAAACCACTCTATAGGCATAAAATAGTTTTTTCAGAAAAAAAATTATTTCTCATTAAAATGATTATTTTATTTTCATTTATAATCAATTTATAACCAATAAATTTATTTTTATACATGTTTATACCTTATAATTTTCATAATTCAGTTATTCCTATTCATACTCACAATTTAATAGCTAGGATGTAATAGTATACTATATTATAGTTAAAACTCATTACAATGTGTAACACAAGCTATCAAAGAAAATAAATTTATTTTAAAACAAATGCATGATATAAAAATGTGTTACATTAACATCACCCCCAACAATATTTCCACTTTTAATTACGTTACTCTAATACAAAAAATGGGGATACTTATTCCTCTCCATATCCTCTAGTTCCCATATACCTTTCTCAAATTGGTGGTTTCCCTTCAAAACTTGGACCAGGTGAGTGGTCTTGTTACAAAGCACTTTCTCTGTACAATTTTAAATCTCCACTAGTTGTCCCTCATTTGAATGATATTTCTCTAGTGGAATAATTTTTGAGTTTAGTATAATTGAATTATCATGTATTTACTTCATCATGATAGATACATGGAACACATTATGAGCATGAGAGAGGTTCAATGGGAGTAACGAGTGATAAGAAACTATCTCTACTCGATCAGGAATATCACAATGGATAATATATCTAGGGATTATCTTTACCATTTTTTAAAACATAATAACATTATTCCATGGGGAATGTTTCATAAAAACCATCTCACCAACTGTAAATTTAAAATCACAGTAACGATTGTAAGCTTAAGCTTTGTATCGGTTCTAATTTACATTGATGTGATATGGAATTCATTTGAATTTCTACACAATTTCCTTATCCTAACATGTTCTAAATATCTTTCTTTATCCAACTTCATCCCATCACGTTGGAATTAAACAATTATTTCCATATAAAAATTCATAATAATACATCTAAATACCCGAGTGAAAACCATTATTTTAAGAAAAATTGAATATAAGATGGTGTTGATCCCAACCACATTTGAAATCCATGAAATAAGATCTCAAAATATCTTTTAGGGTTTGAATGGTTCTCTTATACTGACCATCAATCTATGGGTAATAATTTGTGTTGAAACCCAATACTATATCAAGATATTTCTAAAGACATTACAAGAGCATTTAGGTAAGCCTCGGATCCAGATCAGATATAATAGAATATGGTATTCAATGTAATCATTTCGCTTCCTTAATATATATCCAATAAATTTTATTTGTAGATAATATTATTTAATAGAAATAAAGTGTGGTAACATTATTTGGTGATCAACTACAACCAATATAGTATTATTATCTTTATATGTTTTGGGGAGTCCAATGACAAAATCCATAGAGAAATTTTCTTATTTCCATTATAGTATTGTTAATGGTTGTAACATCCCCTTGGAATTTTTTCTCTCATCCTTAACATACTAATATACCAAGAACTAAGATACATACTCTATAATATCACTTTTCATGTTGTCCCACCAAAAATACTTCTTTTGATCTCTATATATATTTATACCTTTGGGAATGAATATATAATAAAGAACTAAAAACCTCATCCAATAAATCCTTCATTAAAACTAGAATATACAAAACACATATATTGTTTCCAAAACGTATCATCCCATCATAATCCAGGCTAAACTCATGAAAATTTTATTTTGTACTTCTATAAAACTAGGTCTTTCTTTTGATCCTCTTCTATATTCGCTGGGATATATGGTTTAAGACTCATTTCAGAATGATAATATCCCCCTCTTTATGATTTCAAGATCCATATATTAAATATCATTAAATATTGTATATTTATCTATATTTTTCATTGATAATATAGCATTATCATTTTGACTCAAACATCATCCAAATTTTATGCCTTTATAGGGTGGTATTTATAACAACCCATACATTACATACATTGTTATTACTTCAAAATTGAAGCACACTTATTACAACATATAAAAAAACCATGAAAGGACCGTATAGGTATAGTGTCTTTAGAAACTGGGAAACATAAACAACTGGTTCATAAAGCATCTACATTGTATCCCATTTATTTCATCATATCTATAGTCCCTTTTGGCATATCTTACTTAATAACCTTCTTCCTGAACTAGGGAAAGAAAACATACAAAAGGGTGAGCTCAAATGCTCAGTAAGGGTAAACAAAAGAAATATCAATCACTTCATATTCATAAGAACATAACATTTTGGAAATCATAACCTTCAAAAGAGAGCATATGAGATAAATCATAGTAGTGAAATGAAATCCAAATAATCATAACATAAAACATGAATCTTTGTGGCATACACACATAATCATAGAGAATCATTTCTTATTAGTCAAGACTCATGGCCATGACTATCTTAGTGGACAAAGTCCATTTCTGAACCGAGTTCACTCCTCATTTCAGTCCTGTTTCACTGAACCAGTTTAACCTGTCGTTCCAGCTATGTCTATCTCATGAGATATAAAATCTTTACCCAATGCATTGGAGGGAGATATAGGTCCCACCCATCACATAATTATACCATTCTTATGTGTGCCACAAAATCATAAATCATACATCATTGCATAACCCATGTAATAAAAATGAGATTCTTAAACAACATGACATCATAAAACAATTCATATTAGATAAAGGAATTCATAAAAATAATTCCATCACAAAATAATCAAATCAATGTAGTAATAGGGATAGAAACAGAGCCCTATATTATCTTTGATGGAAAATAATTTTGATAAAACACATGAACTCCATTCTTGAGGAAATTATCCTTTCTACTTCAAAATCATATTCCTCACTTAACATGTCATACAATTTTAAACTAAAAAATGTTGATTAAAAATAAACTTGAAAACTTGTAAAGGAAGCTTCTTGGAAATAATATTTTAAAAATCCATTCATTCCGTATAAGTTAAAAAAACATTCTTCTCGTACTTTTGTCAGAAAACTCAAAAAGTACCTCGTACGAAAAACGACAAAAGATTCCTTTCATATATTTTACTATAAATTAACCAAAGGGTAAAAATGGATTTAAAAAATTGTAGGTGGATGGAAATAATATTACATATTGAGGAAACATGGATGTGGATGATAAAATACACCCCAATAAATACCAAAGTATAAACAATCTCGGATAAAAATGAGATTGTGATATTTCCCTTACCTTAGGTCTGATTTTCTTCGTAAGTGTCTGAACCTCCTGTATAATGATTTAAATAATGTCATTGACTTATTCCAGAATCATAATTATTTTTATGATATCATATATGGTCATATTATTAACTTCTTATTAGCAATATTTCATTACTACTTGTTATTCGGGTGTTTATTACATTTTGTTCTTATGTGTGTTTTGTCGAATAAATTATTATTTTTTCTTTTTAGGTTATAGATACCTCATTTCAAGAATGGTATTAGTGTTATATATATCATATTAATTCATTCAATTCATTTATATAATCATTATGCAATGAAGATCATGTAGAACGAGTCGCATCACATCGTGGAGACGGTATTCTGTACGTACGCAGGAGCGATGATATCATTCCCATGATCGTGGAATTGTATTGGAGTGTATGTATACTATTTCATAATCAAAATCACTTTACAATAATCATATATATTCATTATTTACACCATTATACTCATCCAAGTAAGGTGGTGGTAGAAAATAGATTACACCACGGTGTGGAGATGGTATTCCGTACGTACGCACGCGCAGTGATTTCATATTCCGTAGGATAGATAAGTTGTTAAAATAGGGTTGTTTCATACTTATAATAACATATCATTATATTAGTGATACTAATGTTATTACTTCATAATGAAAAAACTAAAGAAGAAGAAGTGGAAGAAGAAATAAAGATGAAAGAATCGGTAACGGACATTACCTCTTCTTTGAAGCGCCTCTTTGAGATCTCCTCTTAGGGCACTAAAATTGGTCTTTTAAGAAGACCAGGACCTATAGGATGTTTTTAGGGAAGTGGAGAGGAGATAATGGAAGGGGTTGGTCGAGATTTAATGCTCAAAGTGGTGTGATGAAGAGAGGGAGGAGGTGCCCTTTTATAAGGGAGGAGAGGGGCACCTTTGGAATAACTAAATATATTATTTTATTATAAAGTCAAATTCGGTTTTTAATAGCTCCAAATTGATATATTTAAAAGATAAGGTGGTTATAGGTCAAAATCCTCTCATCTAATATAATTTAGACATGTTTAGGTATCAATTTCAACCTTATCATTTAGATTTAACTTTAAGTTAGATAATTTAACTTTTACCGTGTCTTATTGTTTTCTTACACTATAAAGTTAATAAAATTACTATATCAAGCCAAAAGAACCCCAAGATGTTTATTATTAATACATATAACCTTATCTAAGTCATTTTTCCGAACCATAGATTTTTAGGAATAAAATAACAATTAATAATATAATATTTTTTAAAAAACCTATTTTATGTCAATTTTGACACTATTTGGTAATTGATTTTTGTGAAAATCATAAAAAAATTATTAGTTCGAAAAAAGATAATTAAATCAATACTAACATGTCATATTAACCTATAAAATTAGTTTAATTCATAAAAAGTTTCAAATTACATTTATTTGGGTATTTATAACATCAATTATGTCAATATTTCATTAATAAGATAATTAATGCATCATCGTTGTGTCATAAATAAATTAAATTATTTAATGTCTAAAAATTAAAAATAAAATACGATTATGTAGGAAATATTTTGATCTTTATATTGAATATTTATAGTCGAATTTATCTTATGTAAACCCCATATTAGAAATTATTTACTTATTAAACTTTGATTTTTACTATTTTAACCCTTCTTTAAATAAATTAATAATAAATGTCCTAATCTAATCCATGGGGGCCTAAATGGTCATATTTTATTCCTAAGGTTGTTTTTGGTCGAATTACACTTATACAATAGAATTAGGACATGTGTTAGGGTAATAATAATAACACTTTTACCCTTAATTATCCTATTTACTTTTAACCATAGTAAAAAAAAGTAAAAAGTTACTATTCACAAAAAATTATTTTAATCTCATTGAACCACATTTTAGTCCTTGATATTAACCGTGTCTCTCGGATTATCGAAATTCTACTCACAGAATTGGTAAAATTATGTTTTATGAAAAATTCAGTTTTTTTAACTACCACTTAGTCGTTTCACTATTCATCAAAAATTGAATGTTTTTAGAAAAATACCAAAATTTCACCCTAGGCTAATTTTGATATTCCGAATCAAAAAATGAAGTCCATTTTGAAAAACAAAATTTATAAAATTTCAAAAAGTGGTTATTACTATTCATAACTGCTAGTTTTAATAATATTTTAATAGCATATCATTGTTTAGTGAAACTCAGTATTGTGTACGATGCAAGCTTTCTAAGAAGGACGCGATTGCATGTAAAGCAAGCCAATCTAGTGTTGTGTGTAGTGAAAGATTACTTTGATGATTTAAAAACAAAATATTTCTCATAAAAGTCTCGGGTGTTACATTCTACCCCCTTAAAATGAATTTTGCCCTCAAAATTCATCACTTTGTAACAAACAGATGAGGATACCTCTCCCTCATCATATCCTCAAGATCCCATGTAGGTTCTTCTAATTGATGGTTCCTCCATAAAACTTTCACCAAGCGAGTGATTTTGTTTCGTATAACTTTTTCGCTACGATCCAGAATCTCTATCGGTTGTTCTTCATAAGAAAGATCTTGCTCCAGCGGTACAACTTCTGAGCTGAGTACATGTGAAGGATCAGGTATTTACATTCTCATGAGAGATACATGGAACACATCGTGAACTTGAGAGATATTCGGTGGAAGCGCCAATCAGTAAGCTATCTTTCCAACACGTTCCAGTTTTTGAAAGGACCGATATATCTAGGGCTCAACTTCCCCTTCTTTCCAAATCTCATGACCCTCTTCCAAGGAGATATCTGTAAGAACACTTTATCACCCACTTCAAACTCTAGGTCTTTTCTTCGGTTGTCGGCATAATTTTCCGTCGACTCTGAGCTGCTCTTTTGTGTTGTTTAATAGATCGGACCTTTTCTGCCTTCTCATCAACAAGATCAGCTCCTAATAGCTTTCTTTCCCCAACTTCATCCCAGAAAG
Organism: Viscum album; assembly: GCA_963277665.1. Lineage (NCBI taxonomy): Eukaryota > Viridiplantae > Streptophyta > Magnoliopsida > Santalales > Viscaceae > Viscum > Viscum album. Next base: position 1,538,048,448 of record OY728161.1, on the reverse strand, counting down.
TTGGAGTCCTACATTTCTTTCCATAGAGAGCTTCATAAGGAGCCATCTGAATACTGGAGTGAAAGAAATTATTATAAGAAAATTCCACCAAAGGTAGGTGTATATCCCAACAACCTTTGAAATCCATAGATCAAGATCTCAACATATCTTCTAGAGTTTGAATTGTTCTCTCAGACTGACCGTCTGTCTGAGGATGATAAGAAGTGCTGAAACTCAACTCTGTATCCAGTGTATGCTAAAGACTTCATCAGAATTTCAAGGTAAATCTCGGATCCCGATCAAATATAATAGAAAGTGGTACTCCATGCAATCTTACCATTTCCTTTACATATATCCTGGCAAGCTGATCCAGAGAGAAATCCTCTCTAATAGAAATGAAGTGTGCAGACTTTGTAAGATGATCAACTATGACCTAGATTGCATTATTGCGTTTGGATGTTTTAGGAAGTCCTATGACAAAGTCCATAGTGATGTTTTCCCATTTCCATTCGGGTATGGGTAATGGTTGTAACATCCCCTTAGACTTCTGTCTCTCGGCTTTAACTTGCTGACAAACCAAGAATCGATAGACATATTCAACAACATCACTTTTCATGCCATCCCACCAGAAGTACTCTTTCAGGTCCCTATACATCTTCATGATTCTAGGATGAATAGAGAATGTAGAACTATGAGCCTCATCCAGCAGCTCCTTCTTTAATTTGGGGATGGGAGGAACACAAACCCGATTCCTGAACTTTTTTATCCCATCACAATCAAGGTTGAATTCATGAACATTTCTCACCTTCTTTTGTAACTCAACATCTTCTTTCTGTGCCTATTTAATCTTCACATGTATAGATGGTTGAACATTCATTTGAGAAAGATAAGATTTTTCCCTTTGCATTATAATTCCAAGATCCAACCTTTGTAAATCCATAAATATTGGATTTTTTTTTATCCTCATCATGGATAAACTGGCATGGTCTTATCGACTTAATGCATCTTCCACCTTGTTTGCTTTCCCAGGGTGGTAATGGATTGAGCAGTCGTAATCCTTAATCAGCTCCAACCATCTTTTTTGGCGCATATTCAGCTCCATTTGTGTGAAAATGTACTTTAAACATTTATGATAAATATAAATGTCACACCTTTCTCCATAAAGATAATGCCTCCAAATATTTAATGCAAATATTACCGCAGCTAACTCCAAATCATGTGTTGGGTAATTTTTCTCATGGATTTTCAACTGTCGTGAGGCATAATCTATCACCATATCATTTTGAATAAGAACACACCCCAATCCCATCTTGGATGCATCACTGTAGATCACAAACCTTTCTCCACTACAAGGTAGTGTGAGCACAGGTGCACTGGATAACCTTATTTTCAACTCCTTTAAATTCTCTTCACATTATTCCTTCCAAACAAACTTAATTCCTTTCCGAGTCAACCTGGTGAGTGGATTAGATAATCGTGAAAAAGCTTTCACAAAACGTCGATAATATCCAGCCAAACCAAGAAAACTTTGGATCTGAGTTACTGTTTTTGGTCTCAACCATCTTTTGATAGCCTCTATTTTTGCTGGATCCACAGATATCCCCACTTTTGAGATTATGTGACCCAAAAATGAAACTCTTTGAAGCCAAAATTCACACTTGGTAAATTTTGCATAAAGCTTCTCCTTTCTCAGGGTCTTCAATATAATTCTCAAGTGATCTTCATGTTCTTCCTTGCTCTTTGAATAGACAAGAATATCATCTATAAAGACTACCACAAACTGATCAAGATAGTCTCTAAAGACTCTATTCATCAGATCCATGAAGACAGTAGGGGCATTAGTAAGACCAAATGGCATCACTATAAATTCATAGTGTCCATACCTTGTATGGAAAGCTGTCTTTGGTATATCATCCCATTTGACCCTTAATTGATGATTCCCTGAATGAAGATCAATCGTGGAAAACTATTGAGCTCCGCGTAGTTGGTCAAATAAGTCATCAATGCGTGGGAGAGGATATTTGTTCTTGATAGAGATCTTGTTAAGTTCTCAATAATCAATTCAGAGTCTCATTGATCCATCCTTCTTCTTAACAAACAGAACAGGTGCTCCATAGGGTGACGCACTAGGGCATATGAATCCCTTATCAAGATTCTCTTGGATTTTCTTCTTCAATTCCTACAACTCAATTAGGGCCATTCTATAAGGTGACTTTGAAATAGGTAAAGCACCCGGTACGAGTTATATTGAAAACTCAACTTCAGGATTTGGTGGAAGACCCGGCAATTCCTTCGGAAAGACATCGTCAAACTCTAGTACAATTGGAATATTCTTAATCGTGAGTTTCTCACCAACCATTTGAGATAAGTAACCTTAATTTAGTGTAATCAAGACCCATAAGATGGAAGAAATTTCCACTGGAAGGTTATGTTCATCCTTGCATCGATAGACGATCATAGATTGATCTGGAATATTAAATGTGACTTCCCTTCTTTGGAAATTGATATGAGATCCATATAAAGAAATCCAATCCATGCCATGAATCACATCAAATTAAACTATAGGAAGGATCACAAGATTTGCAGGAAGCACTTTCCCACAAGCTTCATTCGGGGAAGAATTATAAACTTTTTATGTGACTGTTGTTCCATTAGGGGTTGTCACGGCTAACTCAACATCTAATTGTTGAGGTAATTCGGTGATATCCTTAGAAAATTCATCAGAAATAATAGATTGGGTGGATCTAGAATCAAATAAAACATTTGCTACTATAGAGTGGATGGTAAGTTTACCATTCACCACATCGTTATCGTACTCCACATCGCTGATTGAAATTGCATGTGACTTTCCTTTTTCATTAGCCTTAAGAGTTTGTTGACGTCGACCATCATCATCAACCCTTGGATGTGGGAATTGATTGGAATAATGCCCCATCTCCTTGCACTTGAAACATTGAAGTGTAGTGGGTTCATTCTATGTATCCCTTCCTTTTTTTGCATCATTAGACATCTTCTTCCCATCATTGCAGTATTCAAATGCCCGGTGACCTTCTTTTCCACATTTGAAACATTTACTTGTCCCTTTAAGAAAACTACCTCCATGTTTCTTTCCACACTTTGAGCATAAGAGATAACTCATCTTCTTTTCAGTGTGCTCTTTATATTTTCCTTTGAATTCCATTTTCCTCTTCTTATCAAACCCATATGACTGATGGGTTACTCCAATATCCATATCGACTTTGAGAGCACATCGAATGATTTCTTCGTAGCTATTGAAGTCCCTTATGGCTAACGCCCTTCAAAGACTTGGTTTTAAGCAACTAAAGAATTGATCGATCTTACTCTCAGGTTAGATAATAATACTATAAGCGTACCTTGCAAGTCTTGTAAAATTTGCTTCATAGGTACCAAAAGATTCATCATCCTTTTTCTTTAGTTCAAGAAACTCTTTCTCCATCATTTTTTGGATAATTCGAGGGATGCACTTATTGAAAAATAAGTTCTTCAACTCGTCCCATTACATGGACTCAATTTCATCTCTTTTCCTCGTATTCTTGATAAGATTCTACCATTTATCAGCATCACCTTCCAAACGATACACTGCTAAGATGAAATTATCATGTTCAGAACATTGAAGAACTGAAAATATAGTTTCAGTAGTACTAATACATTGTTCAGCAATTAATGGATCAATATACCCGCTGAATGAAGGTGGACGTTGCCTCATGAAGGATTCAACAGAATTTTGCTCATTCCTTTGCTCGTTTGGAAGTATTGTATGATTCATAGCTTGAGAATGTTCTGTGAACATGGCTAAAATATTTTGCATTCTAGATCCCATAGTGTTTGGTTGCTCAGGGGGACAATCATTGCATTTCCCGTCGCATTCCGCATTAACACGGTTCCTCCGGGTTCCATCCATTGACTAAAACCAAGAATAATAGTGTGAGCAACACTAATTATAATAGAAAAACCACATAATCAAGAATAAAATTTCACACTTAAGGTCTTATACTAGGATATTCATGGCCATTTCTAAAACAGTGAGATTGTGTTCTATGCTAAGACCTATCCTTAGGGTTCTTACTAAGGATTTCACATCCTAGTTTCCAAAGGTTGACTATACATTTCCTTTGATACCAACTATAACGACCCATACTTTACATACATTGTTATTACTTCAAAATTGAAGCACACTTGTTACAACATATAACAAAACCAGGAAAGGACCGTATAGGTATAGTGTCTTTAGAAACTGGTAAACATAAACAACTGATTCATAAAGCGTCTACACTGTCTACCATTTATTTCATAATATCTATAGTCCCTTTTGGCATATCTTACTTAATAACCTTTCCTGACCTGGGGAAAGAAAACATTCAAAAGGGTGATCTTAAATGCTCAGTAAGGATAAACAAAAGAAATATCAATCACATCATATTCATAAGAACATAACATTTTGGAAATCTTAACCTTCAAAAGAGAGAATATGGGATAAATCATAGTAGTGAAATGAAATCCCAATAATCATAACTTAAAACATTAAACTTCGTGGAATACATACATAATCATAGAGAATCATTTCTTATTAGTCAAGACTCATGGACAAGACTATCTTAGTGGACAAATTCCATTTCTGAACCGAGTTCACTCCTCGTTTCAATCCTATTTCACTGTACCGGTTTAACCTACCGTTCTAGCCATGTCTATCTAATGAGATATAAAATCTTTACCCAATGCATTGGAGGGAGATATATGTCCCACCAATCACATAATGATACTATTCTTATGTGTGCCACAAAATCATAAATCATACATCATTGCGTAACCCATGTAATAAAAATGGGATTCTTAAACAACATGACATCATAAAACAGTTCATATAAGATAAAGGAATTCATAAAAATAATTCCATCACAAAATAATCAAATCAATGTAATAATAGGGATAGAAAAAGAACCCTATATTATCTTAGATGGAAAATAATTTTGATAATACACTTGAACTCCATTCTTGAGGAAAATAACCTTTCTACTTCAAAAACATTTTCCACTCTTAACATGTCATAAAATTTTAAACTAAAAGAATTTGATTAAAAATAAACTTGAAAACTTGTAAAGGAATCTTCTTGGAAATAATGTTTTAAAAATCCATTCATGCCGTATAAGTTAAAAAAACATTCTTCTCATACTTTTGTCGGAAAAGTAAAAAAGTACGTCGTATGAAAAACGAAAAAAGATTCCTTTCATATATTTTACTATAAACTCACCAAAGGGTAAAAATGGATATAAAAAATTTTACGTGGATGGAAATAATATTACATATTGAGGAAACATGGATGTGGATGATAAAATACTCCCCAGTAAATACCAAAGTATAAACAATCTCGGATAAAAATGAGATTGTGATATTTCCCTTACCTTAGGTCCGATTTGCTTCGTAAGTGTCTGAACCTTATGTATAATGATTTAAATAATGTCATTGACTTATTCCAGAATCATACATATTTTTATGATATCATATATGGTCATATTCTTAACTTCTTATTAGTAATATTTCATTACTACTTGTTATTTGGGTGTTTATTACTTTTTGTTCTTATGCGTGTTTTGTCGAATAAATTCTTATTTTTCTTTTTAGGTTATAGATACCTCATTTCCATAATGGTATTAGTGTAATATATATCATATTAATTCATTTAATTCATTTATATAATCATTATGCAATGAAGATCATTTAGAATGAGTTGTATCACATCGTGGAGACGGTATTCCGTACGTACGCACGAGCGATGATATCGTTCCTATGATCGTGGAATTGTATTGGAGTGTATGTATACTATTTCAGAATCAAAATAAATTTACAATAATCATATATATTAATTCTTTACACCATTATACCCATCCAAGTAAGGTGGTGGTTGAAAATAGATTACACCACGGCGTGGAGACGGTATTCCATACGTACGCACGCGCGATGATTTCATTTTCTGTAGGATGGATAGATGGTGAAATAGGGTTGTTTCATACATATAATAACATATCAGTATATGAGTGATACTTATGTTATTACTTCATAATTATACAACTAAAGTAGAAGAAGTGGAAGAAGAAATAAAGATGAAAGAATCGGTAATGGACATTACCTCTTCTTTGAAGCGCCTCTTTGAGATCTCCTCTTAGGACACTAAAATTGGTCTTTGAAGTAGACCAGGACCTCTAGGATATTTCTAGGGAAGTAGAGAGGAGATATTGGCAGGGTTTGGCAAATATGGAAGGCTCCAAGTGGTGTGAGGAAGAGAGGGAGGAGGTGCCCTTTTATAAGGGAGGAGAGGGGCACCTTTGGAATAAATAGAAATATTATTTTATTATAACGTCAAATTAGGTTTTTAATAGCCCAAAATTGATATATTTAGAAGATAAGGTGGGTATAGGTCGAAATACTCTCATCCAATAGAATTTATACAATTTTAGGTATCAATTTTAACCTTATAATTTAGATTTAACTTTAAGTTAGATAATTTAACTCTTACCGTGTCTTCTTGTTTTCTTACACTATAATGTTAATAAACTTACTATATCAAGCCAAACGAACACCAATTTGTTTATTATTAATATATATAACCTCATCTAAGTCATTTTTCCGAACCATGGATTTTTAAGAATAAAATAACAATTAATAATATAATATTTGTTTTAAAACCTATTTTATGTCAATTTTGACACAATTTAGTAATTGATTTTTTGTGAAAATGATAAAAGACTTATTAGTTGGAATAAAGTTAATTAAATCAATAATACCATTCCATATTAACCTAGAAAATTATTTAAATTCATAAAAAGTCTCAAATTACATTTATTTGGGTATTTATAACATCAATTATGTCAATATTTCATTAATAAGATAATTACTGCATCATCGTCGTGTCATAAATAAATTAAAATTTTTAATGTCTAATAATTACAAATAAAATACCATTATGTAGGAAATATTTTTATCTTTATAATTAATATTTATAGTCTAATTTATCTTATGCATAACCTCATATTAGAAATGATTTACTTATTAAACTTCTATTTTAACTATTTTAACCATTCTTTAAATAAATTAATAATAAATGTCCTAATCTAATCCATGTGGGCCTAAATGGTCATATTTTATTCCTAAGGTTGTTTTCGGTCGAATTACACTTATCCAATAGAATTAGGACATATGTTAGGGTAATAATAATAACACTTTTACCCTTAATTACCCTATTTACTTTTAACCGTGGTAAAAAAAAGTAAAAAAGTTACTATTCACCAAAAATTATTTTCATCTCATATAACCACATTCTAGTCCTTGATATTAACAGTGTCTCTTGGATTTTTGAAATTCTACTCACAGAAATGGTAAAAATATGTTTTATAAAAAATTCAGTTTTTTTTAACTACCACTTAGTGGTTTCACTATTCATCAAAAATTGAATGTTTTCAAAAAAATACAAAAATTTCACCCTACGATAATTTCGATATTCCGAATCCAAAAATGAAGTCCATTTTGAAAAATAAAATTTAAAAAATTTCAAAAAGTGGTTATTACTATTCATAACGGCTAGTTTTAATAATATTTTAATAGCATGTCATTGTTTAGTGAAACTCGGTATTGCGTACGACGCAAGATATCGAGGAAGGCTGCGATTGGGTGTAAAGCAAGCCAATCTAGTGTTGTGTGTAGTGAAAGATTCCTTTGATGATTTAAAAACAAAATATTTCTCATAAAAGACTCGGGTGTTATAGTATTTTATTGAGAATTTATAGTCGCTAATTAACTCCAACCATCTTCTTTAGCACATACTCAGCTATTTATGAATGAATATATACATAAAAATTCTATTTTTAGTATATATATAACACATTACTCTTTAATGATGACCCATCCCTATATTCAATTAAAAAATTACCATATCTAACACAAAATCATGAGTTTGTTACTATTTCTCATGATCCTTAAATTTCTATGAGAGATATGTTATAACCATATTATTTTACTTGAGAAAGCATCCTAGTATCTTATGTGATGCAGCACTATAGATTAAAAACCTTTATCTACTACAAGGTTGTGTAAGAATATGTTCCCTAAATAGACTTGTATTTAGATCCTTAAAATTTTCCACATATTCACTTATCCAAAGGATCTTGGCTCTTTTATGAGTTAACTTGTTTAGTGGATTGGATAGCTAAGAGAAATTTTCCACAATGTATTTATAATATTCACCCAATGCAGTAAAAATATGGATTTGAATCATCGTGGTTGGACAAGGACAATGGTCATTAACAATTTTCATTGATGAATCCACAAATAAATCCTCCCTTGAGATTATATGACCCAAAATCGAAACCTGTTGTAGCCAAAATTCACACTTGGTAAATTTTTCATAAAACATCTCCTTCCTCAAAATATTCTTCACAATTTTAAACTGATATTCATTCTAACTTTATATTTTAATATTTTTGTGTATCATCTAGAAAGACAAACAATACCCATCAAGTTAATATCTAAAGACTATAATCATTATATACATGAAGACATAGGGGATTCAGAAAGACCAAATGGAATTAATTTATATTCATACTTTCCAAACAATGTAAGGAATGATGAATTGGTTATATACGCCTTCTTAACCCCCAATTAATGATATCTAGAATGAAGGTAAATCTTGGTAAATTATTTATCTCAATTTAGTTGGTCAAATATTTCATAAATATGAGGTATAGGATACTTATTCTTGATTATGATATTGTTATGTTCTTGTTAATAAATGTACAGTGTCTTTTATCAATTTTCCTTTTTAAAAAAAGGATCGCCTCATAGTGAAAAACATGGACATATAAATCTCTTTTCAATATTTTCCTTGATTTGATTCTTCATTTTTTGTAACTCAATTAAGGTCATTCATTTGGTTGTTTTTGTAATGGTTGTGGCCCTAGTTATGAGTTCAATTGAAAAATCCACAAGAAGATTTAGTGGAAGACTAGGAAACTCTTCGAGAAAGGCATCAAAAACTCTAACATAATAAGAATATAATTGATGTGGAGTTTATCCCAAACCATTTAAGAGAAACACCTCTTTTGAATAGGAATCAATACTTATATAATGAATGTGATATCCATTAAAATATCATATTTTTCTCCCCACTGATTTCGGATTATTGGTTGGTTCAAAATATAAAATGTGACTTCCCTTCCTTGATAATTTATGTGGGATTTATATATAGAAATACATTCCATTCCTAAGATAAAATTAAATTCATCTATAAGAAGAGTAATAATATTTACATGTATCATATTCCTGCAATCTTCAACCAGTGAAGAATCATAGTATTGAGATACAATCATCGTACCATTAGGGGTTTTCACTTCTAATTTAACATCTAAATATTGGGGATATGAATTAAGATTTATTGAAACTTTTCCTAATATATTAGTATTCACATAACTATTCTCAAATAGATTACTTCAATGTTTTATAATACATGTAACCATCTCAATTTTATCATTGTATATTAAATCTCTTAGTAAAACCAAAATGGTTAGCATGATTGTCATAAATCATTGACCAAAGTGATATATCATGAAAAATCAGTCATAGGATTTATAAATCATGACCCCTTCCTTTCAATTTATCAAACATTAGGTTTAACCTAGTTTATCCATGATCATCAACTATTCAAATCCTTTAGGATGGTTCATAAAGAGTTTTTAAATTTCTAAAACATATCACCTAAGAGTTTTAAGAAAGGTATGCCACAAGGCTCAATATCATACAGTAACGCCCCGACCCTAGTTACCCAAAGTCGGTGCATTATTACATAACATTGGCATGATCACAAGAAAGATCAAATCTCGAAAGACCGATTGGTTTAGTATCCTTGGAAACACTAGATATATTCATAAGTTTTACATTACATCATAAAATAAAAAAAACTACTACAACAACATAATGTCTCCATAGTCCACACTATTATCCTCTCATAATATCCCTGCAGGTCATTCATAACTTACTTCTTCACATCCTGGGAAAAATAAAACATTGAAAAGGGGTGAGCTCAAATGCCCAGTAAGGATAACAATATAGCGGAACATTCAAAAATAAGCATAAACATTTAAGGAAATGCATTACTAAAACAAAAGCCTTTTAAACTTGAACTTCAACATAGTATGGCAAAAGTAAAATGAAATAATTTCATTTACTTATTCACATGGATATTCTACTAATCGAATAATCACATGCAATATCAATAACCATATTCATAATGATGTAATGCATAATGCTAAACTTTAATTTCTTTGTCAAGGCCTCGTCCCAAGACCTTGGGGATAACTGTAACCGGAACCCAACCCGGAGTGCCTCTAATAACCGGACACCAACCCGGAGTGCCTCTAATAACCGGACACCAACCCGGAGTGCCTCTAATAACCGGAGACCAAACCGGAGGGCTTACTTTTACCAGTCCCTAACCTGGAGGGCTTACTTTTACCAGTCCCCAACCTGGAGGGCTTACTTTAACCAGTCCCCAACCTGGAACATACTTGTCCGACACATTCATATGAAGTAAAGGTTGAAATATAACATAAACAATCTTATTGGAACTAGCATACAAAATTTCAATACTTTACTCATAAACCATGAATTCTATATAAATGACACATCTACAGTCAAACATATAGCAAAACTTCATTACAATATGGAAGTTTTAAATCATAATAAATCAACTTCAAATAATCTAAAAATCCATCAAAGGATGTTGACATAGATGAAAATGTTTTTTTAAAAATTATTGAGAGAAATATCACTTTTTCATGAAAACATTTTAATGTTACACAATTTAGAAAGTAAGGCATTTAAATAAATTTTTGAATCCAAGTGTCCCATACCACTTTGAAACTTTTGAATGGAATTAACACTTTTAAAACATTCATTTTCATATAAATAAATCCTTACAAACCATTTTGAAAACGTGGACATAAATGAGGATGATTTAAAAGAATAAATATTTAAAACATTTAAAATGATGTTTTAGTAAAAGATCCCTTAGAAATAATCCCTTTGAAAACTCTTTTATGAAATATGGACATGGATAGTAAATATGTCCCTGTAGATACTTACGTAAAGAAAACCTCAGATATTAAAGAGATTGTGAAGTAAACCCTTATCAATTTGGTAACTTATGAAACATACAACCCATGAAAGAGGTATCATACAATGAAAATGTAAACACACATAAGGTAAAGTGTATTACACAAATAATACAATTATGGGAAATACATACACCACACAAAAGATAATAGTGGAAATATGGCATGAATCTCACGAAAATAAAGAGTGAGATGAAAACCCCTTACCACGTTAATCAACTGAGTCGTATGGCCAAAAGTTAATAACCACCAAATGATTTACAGAATAAAATGAATATAAAGATAATCATGATAATATATATCAAATGGCAGTACACAATACACCACTTTCAATAATTTAGTGGTGAACAATGGAAATCTCACGGAATTGAAAGTGAGATAAGAAAATCCCTTACTTTGTACTTTTACTTGGTTGGGGTAGGTTAACCTCCTGTATAATAGTTAAATAATTGTTATTAAATTATACAAGAATCATATATATTAATATGATATCATATATGATCTTATAACTTTGCTTTGTTAATAATATCTTAGTATTATCGTTGTTTCGGGTGTTAACTTACTCGTTTTCTTTTATATGTTTTATTACGTAAGCCATGTTTGTAATGGATAGGTTGTATATTATTCATATACATAATGATATCAAGTCCTTAAACATCATTTTTAAATCAGCAAATGATAATTATACCTGAATTGATATGATGGAGAATGAATCTCATTGCGTTCGTGGAGACGGTAGTCTGTACGTACGCACGAGCGACAATATCATTCTTTTGATATTAAAATAATATATGAATGAATGGTATATCATATATACAGAATCAATAACATGTTATATTTATTATTTACATGAGTTACACATCATTATCATACCCATCCCAATAATAATATATTGAATAACAATTACACCACGACGTGGAGACGGTAAGCCGTACGTACGCACGTATGGTGACATGTTATTCAAAGGGTGGATAGAATACTGAATATGGTTGTACCATATTTATAATAACATCACAGTATATATATGATACTGGAGTTATTATTTTAGAATGGTAACAACAAAGTAAGAAGAAGTGGAAGAAGAAGGAACTTGGAAAAAGGGTGGTGAAATCATTACCTCTTCTTCGGGTTCTTCCTTTTGATTTGATCAAAAGGGATCCTTAGGTTGGCTTTCTGATCAAACTAATGCCTCTAGGTTGTAGTGAGGGAAGTTTGGAGAGTATTTGGGCAGAGTTTGGCCGAACCAAAAGGCTTTGAAGGTGTGAAGAAATGAGAAGGAGGAGTTCCCTTTTATAAGAGGGGTGAGGGGCACCTTTGGAAAAGCTAGAGATATTAGTTTATAATAAATTCATAATCGGTTTCCAATGGCTCCAAAGTTGATTATTTAAAGTTTAAGGTGGGGATGGGTCGAAAACAAATCAACCAATATAATTTAGACAGGTTTGGGTACTTATATTAACCTTATCTTTAAGTATTAACTCTAAGTTAATTAGTTTCAATTTTACAATGTCTCTTTGTATTTTTATATAATATGGTTAATAAACTTACTATATACATCCAAACGACCCCCAAGTGGTACATTAATGTCGAACCTATCATGATATATGTCTCTTGGACGAACCATAGATTTTTAGGAATTTAATATCAATTAATAATATAATATTTGTTTTAAGAACTCTTTTATGTCAATTTTGACACTATTCAATAGTTTATTTTTGTGAAACTCATAACAGATTGATTACTTCGAACAAAGTCAATTAAATCAATCCTAATATATCATATTATCCTATAAAATTAGTTTAATTCATTAAAAGTTTCATATTATATTTATTTGGGTATTTATAATATCAATTATTTTATTTTTTTCACTATTATAGTAATTACTCCATCATCGTTGTGTCATAAATAAAATAAATTTTTTAATGTCTAAAAATTATAAATAAAATATAATTATGTAGGAAATCGTATTATCTTTCTAATGAATATTTATAATCTAAAATCCAACATATATAACCCTATGTAACAATTGTTTTTCTAAAAGATATATGCTTCTGTCATTTTTGTATTCATTTTAACTTAATTAAAATAAAGTGTCATTATCACTTACAAGTGGATCCATGGGGTCCCAAAATCGACCCAAAGATGTCCATGGTCGACCATGTATCAACCAATAGGGTTACGACACGTTTTAGGGTAATTTAGTATTATTATAATATTATTTTTTAACCCTTATTTACCGAATTTACCCTTAACCATGGTAAATAAAATATTTACCGCAGTAATTATTCAAAATGTCTAAAAATAAAAGTTACCTATTTACACAATTTGAACATCCTGATTACAAATATGGAATCCATTTTCCTAAATTCAAAACACATAATTGGCAGAAATTAATTTAAAATTAATTCCCGCTGTCAAAACAAAAAGCGTGTTTTTAAGAGATAATAACTATCAAAAGATTGACACTTGTTTATGTTCGGTTTAATTGTAAAATTATGTCCAATGACCAAAATTATATTAAAAGGTAAAAATATATTCTAAATATACTTTAAAACCATTAAAATTAATAATTTATCACTATTAATTATTTTGATTAAAAAAGTTGTTTTTAAATAAAATTTATTAATTTTCACTATTCATCAAAATATGAAAGTTATCCGAAAAGTCCCAAAATTTTACCTTAGGCTAAATTAGATATTCCGAATCCAAAAATGAAGTCCATTTTGAAATATAATATATATATAATTTCAAAAATTAGGTATTACTATTCATAACGGCTAGTTTGATTGGTTGTGGTGTGTGTTAAAACTCAAGGTTGCGTACAACACACGCTACTGTATTATTCAAAGAAAGCGTACCGTGGAAGCTTGGGATGTTTCATTTTAAATATTTGATGTCCCTGTTTAGTCAAAAAGTTTAAAATATTGTATTTAAAAAGGGTTCACTATTAAAATTTGATAAAAGTGTAATACTGAAAATGAATTTGTTCTTGCATTATGTCTAAGCAACTCATAATATGGAAAAATTATAAGGATTATATAAAGTTTAAAATTTAGTTAATACTATTCATAACCTCTTTTGAATGGATTTTTGGTAAGTCATGGTGCAATTGAACTCGGTGTTGCGTGTAGTGCAAGTTATTGAATTATTTTCAAGAAATAACACATTATGAATTCTTGAGGTGTTACATTCTCCCCTCCTTCAATAAATTGCGTCCTCTCAATTTGAAATTGTTCTTCGAAAATAAAAGGTTCAAAGTAGAAAATATATTTGTGGGAAAACCCACATCGGAAATTGGGTTACTAAAATTTAGTCTTAATATGAGGAAAAGATAAATCAAAGGGTCACCACCAAATTATGATCTCGATTAGAAGAACATTGGTGGCAATTAGAGACATATAATTGGAGGAAAAACGTAAATATTTATAGGTAGTGATTGAGGTCATCAATCACAAACAAGTATAAAATTGAGGTCCTTAAATTCATCAATCTATGATGATTTGAAATACCATCGGTTCAACAAAACATAGGGTATTAGGATAACACATTTTTTGACGTTTCAAAGTATCTTAGTTGAAATCCCACATCGAAAAATGAATTAATGAGGCCTCTATTTAAAATAAAGAGTCGAAAGTATGAAGATTACCGAAAATAACATATACTAGGGTTCCATGTAGGAAAATATGGTTATGGAAGAAAAATATAACCATCAATTATCTGATGGAGAGTGGTAGAGAACATGTCTATGAAAAAGCCAACAATCCCAAAGCCATAAATTGGTGATGATTTAAGTTACCATCTAGGAAAACATTTTTGTTCTAAGTTTCTTTTCTTAATGTTGAGCAATTTATTTATGAGATTGGCTAAGATCAGAAGGAGATATACTTACTTTATAATTAGAGTTTTATCCATTAATAATTTTCTACCACAAACTCATCATTCAATCTAAAAGATAATAGAATGTAAAAAATTCTATTTACACTATTCGTATAGGGTTCCAAAATAAACGAATTTATAATTCATCTACAAGATCTTTTAATAAAAACTACATTATTTAATCCCGGACATCTCGTGGGACAGTGGTAGGTGATACACCCTTGTCGCCCTTCGGTTGCGGGTTCAAGTCTCACAGCCCTGTCGGACGCGACGGGTTGCCGTCCGACCTCTTGGTTGTCCTTTTATGGCAATCCAAAATAATCCAAACTAGAACTATCCAAAATATTTCTGACCAAACTCACAGTACAACATTTATAAGGAAGTTAAACATAATGTAGATCCTTTTTACCACGTAATATAATAGGAATACCTTCATCATGTATTCTTTTAATACACTAAAACATCCTGAATTACCATATTCCTTATTGATTACATTCATGCTCCCTTATTCCATATAGAATGTTGGATATATCTCATCAATCCAAAAATGTTTTAAACCCCAACAATAATAGAATATACAGATCATTAATCAGTTCCAAGGTAGTCAAGAATATCCAATATAATTTATCCAAAACAATCATGTATTATTCCAAAATCACTAACTCGGTATCAGAACAATATTATGGTTTATCATTCTCTCAACCATATATTTTCCAAAAAATTTATCCTGCTGTTGTGTCACCTTTCTTTGTTCCACACAATCTAAAGTCCTTAATGAAATAGTACTGCAGTACAATCCTTATATACTCCATAATTATTATAACAAGTATATTGTTGATACAACACTCAATTGACATAATAAACATAAGAACTCTAATCATTCCCCTTCATCTGTGGTAGTATCATAACTTGATTATTATCCAATAACATCATTTGCAGCATAGTCTGAGGACTGGGATATAGGTTCGCGTAGTGTCCAAACTCCTTGAAAATGAAGCATTGTACATTTAAAACCATTTTCTTACCCTTGCAGTCACGTAATTTGTGCCCTTTTCCTCCACACTTATAACAAACTCCCATTCCTTTCAGGCAAGTTCTAGGGTGTTTCTTTCCACAGTTACCACATATGGGAAAATTCTTCTTTTCCCTCTTCCCTTTATCCATCTTTCTCTCTTCCATCCTTTTCTTCTCTTGCTTCCCTTCAAAGCCATAGGACTCAGTAAACTCTTTACTTATCTTATCAACACATGATATTATTTCTTCATATGATGATAATACATGGGAGACTATTTCTCTTATAAATTCTATCTTAAGACCATGAAAGATATGATCCTTCCTTCTCTTTGGATCATGTGCATTTCTGGAGTTCTCATTCCTTCTACTGGGCGCCATTTCTAAACAATGGAATACACTAGATCAGTTTATGAATCAAAATACATAATCCCATACTTATAAAACACTTAACATAAATTGAACTATTTATGGATATAATCCATAATCATAAAAATGTCTCCTTTGAGGATGTATATACTCATAAACCCTTCATAATGATTTGTAAATAAAATGAGAGTTATCCTAAGCATATCCCCCGGGAGTGTCGTAACCAAGAGTGCATCAAGGCCCGTTGTCGTGCAGCAGTTCCCGTTCGAGTCTAGCTCAAAGCGGTGTTTTCCGGTTTTACCCCTAGGTACATCTGTGCCAGAGCCTCCTCTACCTGCTCGTATCCAGACAGGGATGTATTGCTCGAAAAACTCACAAAATATCTACAATACCAAAATTCTAGGAAGTTCTTCTACACTAATTCTCAAAGTTCATCTTAGGTCTACGTGATCTAATCAGAGTTTATCTAAATCTAGCTTCCAAGGTTTGTAATAAACTTCCTCTGATACCAACTGTAACGCCCTGACCCTAGTTACACAAAGTCGGTGCATTATTACATAACATTGGCATGATCACAAGGAAGATCAAATCTCGAAAGACCGATTGGTTTAGTAGCCTCGGAAACACTAGATATATTCATAAGTTTTACATTACATCATAAAATAAGAAAAACTACTACAACAACATAATGTCTCCATAGTCCACACTATTATCCCCTCATAATATCCCTGCAGGTCATTCATAACTTACTTCTTCACATCCTGGGAAAAATAAAACATTGAAAAGGGGTGAGCTCAAATGCCCAGTAAGGATAACAATATAGCAGAACATTCAAAAATAAGCATAAACATTTAAGGCAATGCATTACTAAAACAAAAGCCTTTTAAACTTGAACTTCAACATAGTATGGCAAAAGTAAAATGAAATAATGCCATTTACTTATTCACATGTGTATTCTACTAATCGAATAATCACATGCAATATTAATAACCATATTCATAATGATGGAATGCATAATTCTAAACTTTAATTTCTTTGTCAAGGCCTCGTCCCAAGACCTTGGGGATAACTGTAACCGGAACCCAACCCGGATTGCCTCTAATAACCGGACACCAACCCGGAGTGCCTCTAATAACTGGACACCGACCCGGAGTGCCTCTAATAACCGGAGACCAAACCGGAGGGCTTACTTTTACCAGTCCCTAACCTGGAGGGATTACTTTTATCAGTCCCCAACCTGGAGGGCTTACTTTAACCAGTCCCCAACCTGGAACATACTTTTCCAACACATTCAAATGAAGTAAAGGTTGAAATATAACATAAAAATTCTTATTGGAACTAGCATACGAAATGTCAATACTTTACTCATAAACCATGAATGCTATATAAATGACACATCTACAGTCAAACATATCACAAAACATCATTACAATATGGAAGTTTTAAATCATAATAAATCAACTTCAAATAATCTAAAAATCCATCAAAGGATGTTGACATAGATGAAAATGTTTTTTTAAAAATTATTGAGAGAAATATCCCTTTTTCATGAAAACATTTTAATGATACACAATTTAGAAAGTAAGGCATTTAAATACATTTTTGAATCAAAGTGTCCCATACCACTTTGAAACTTTTTAATGGAATTAACACTTTTAAAACTTTCATTTTCATATAAATAAATCCTTACAAACCATTTTGAAAACGTGGACATAAATGAGGATGATTTAGAAGAATAAATATTTAAAACATTTAAAATGATGTTTTAGTAAAAGATCCCTTAGAAATAATCCCTTTGAAAACTCTTTTATGAAATATGGACATGGATAGTAAATATGTCCCTGTAGATACTTACGTAAAGACAACCTCGGATATTAAAGAGATTGTGAAGTAAACCCTTATCAATTTGTTAACTTATGAAACATACAACCCATGAAAGAGGTATCATACAATGAAAATGTAAACACACATAAGGTAAAGTGTATTACACAAAGAATACAATTATGGCCAATACATACACCACACAAAAGATAATAGTGGAAATATGGCATGAATCTCACAAAAATAAAGAGTGAATGAAACCCCCTTACCACGTTAATCAACTGAGTCGTATGGCCAAAAGTTAATAACCAACAAATGATTTACAGAATAAAATGAATATAAATAGAATCATGATAATATATATCAAATGGAAGTACACAATACACCACTTTCAATAATTTAGTGGCGAACAATGGAAATCTCACGGAATTGAAAGTGAGATAAGAAAATCCCTTACCTTGTACTTTTACTTGGTTGGGGTAGGTTAACCTCCTGTATAATAGTGAAATAATTGTTATAAAATTATACAAGAATCATATATATTAATATGATATCATATATGATCTTATAACTTTGCTTTGTTAATAATATCTTAGTATTATCGTTGTTTCGGGTGTTAACTTACTCGTTTTCTTTTATATGTTTTATTACGTAAGCCATGTTTGTAATGGTTAGGTTGTATATTATTCATATCCAGAATGATATCAAGTCCTTAAACATCATTTTTATATCATCAAATGATAATTATACTTGAATTGATATGATGGAGAATGAATCTCATCGCGTTCGTGGAGACGGTAGTCCGTACGTACGCACGAGCGACAATATCATTCTTTTGATACTAAAATAATATATAAATGAATGGTATATCATATATACAGAATCACTAACATGTTATATTTATTATTTACATGATTTACACATCATTATCATACCCATCCAAATAATAATATATTGAATAACAATTACACCACGACGTGGAGACGGTAAGCCGTACGTACGCACGTATGGTGACATGTTATTCAAAGGGTGGATAGAATACTGAATATGGTTGTACCATATTTATAATAACATCACAGTATATATATGATACTGGATTTTTTATTTTAGAATGGTAACAACAAAGTAAGAAGAAGTGGAAGAAGAAGGAACTTGGAAAAAGGGTGGTGAAATCATTACCTCTTCTTCGGGTTCTTCCTTTTGATTTGATCAAAAGGGCTCCTTAGGTTGGCTTTTTGATCAAACTAAGGCCTCTAGGTTGTAGTGAGGGAATTTGGGAGAGTATTTGGGGAGATTTTGGCCGAACCAAAAGGCTTTGAAGGTGTGAAGAAATGAGAAGGAGGAGTTCCCTTTTATAAGAGGGGTGAGGGGCACCTTTGGAAAAGCTAGAGATATTAGTTTATAATAAATTCATAATCGGTTTCCAATGGCTCCAAAGTTTATTATTTAAATTTTAAGGTGGGGATGGATCGAAAACAACTCAACCAATAGAATTTAGACAGGTTTGGGTACTTATATTAACCTTATCTTTAAGTATTAACTCTAAGTTAATTAGTTTCACTTTTACAATGTCTCTTTGTATTTTTATATAATATTGTTAATAAACTTACAATATACATCCAAACGACCCCCAAGTGGTACATTAATGTTTAACCTATCATTATATAAGTCTCTTGGCTGAACCTTAGATTTTTAGGAATTTAATATCAATTAATAATATAATATTTGTTTTAAGAACTCTTTTATGTCAAATTTGACACTATTCAATAGTTGATTTTTGTGAAACTCATAACAGATTGATTACTTCGAAAAAAGTCAATTAAATCAATACTAATATATCATATTATCCTAGAAAATTATTTTAATTCATTAAAAGTTTCATATTATATTTATTTGGGTATTTATAATATCAATTATTTTATTTTTTTCACTATTATAGTAATTACTGCATCATCGTTGTGTCATAAATAAAATAAATTGTTTAATGTCTAAAAATTATAAATAAAACATAATTATGTACGAAATCTAATTATCTTTCAAATTAATATTTATAATCTAAAATCCAACATATATTACCCTATGTAACAATTGTTTTTCTAAAAGATATATGCTTGTGTCATTTTTGTATTCATTTTAACTTAATTAAAATAAAGTGTCATTATCACTTACAAGTGGATCCATGGGGTCCCAAAATTGACCCAAATATGTCCATGGTCGACCATGTATCAACCAATAGGGTTACGACACGTTTTAGGGTAATTTAGTATTATTATAATATTATTTTTTAACCCTTATTTACCGAATTTACCCTTAACCATGGTAAATAAAATATTTACCGCAGTAATTATTCAAAATGTCTAAAAATAAAAGTTACCTATTTACAAAATTTGAACATCCTGATTCCAAATATGGAATACATTTTCCTAAATTCAAAACACAGAAGTGGCAGAAATTAATTTAAAATTAATTCCCGCTGTCAAAACAAAAAGCGTGTTTTTAAGAGATAATAACTATCAAAAGATTGACACTTGTTTATGTTCGGTTTAATTGTAAAATTATGTCCAATGACCAAAATTATATTAAAAGGTAAAAATATATTCTAAATATACTTTAAAACCATTCAAATTCATAATTTATCACTATTAATTATTTTGATTAAAAAAGTTGTTTTTAATTAAAATTTATTAATTTTCACTATTCATCAAAATATGAAAGTTATCCGAAAAGTACCAAAATTTCACCTTAGGAAAAATTAGATATTCCAAATCCAAAAATGAATTCCATTTTGAAATATAATATATATATAATTTCAGAAATTTGGTATTAATATTCATAACGACTAGTTTGATTGGTTGTGGTGTGTGTTAAAACTCAAGGTTGCGTACAACACTCGCTACTGTATTATTCAAAGAAAGCGTACCGTGGAAGCTTGGGATGTTTCATTTTAAATTTTTGATGTCCCCGTTTTGTCAAAAAGTTTAAAATATTTTATTTTAAAAGGGTTCACTATTAAAAGTTGATAAAAGTGTAATACTGAAAATGAATTTGTTCTTGCATTATGTCTAAGCAACTCATAATATAGAAAAATTATAAGGATTATATAAAGTTTAAAATTTAGTTAATACTATTCATAACCTCTTTTTAATGGATTTTTGGTAAGTCATGGTGCAATTGAACTCGGTGTTGTGTGTAGTGCAAGTTATTGAATTATTTTGAAGAAATAACACATTATGAATTCTTGGGGTGTTACAATACACCAGGTGGAGATCAAGTAAAAGCCCAATGCTCCCATTTCAGAGTTATTAAATAGGGTACAACTATTCTAGATCCAAATCCACTTGTATTATCCAAATAGGGATGAAATTTCTTGTAAACCACTCACTATATCCTTCATAAAAAATATTAGGACATTTTTGTATACCTTTACTCACCCTATGGTTCTAACTAAAGTTTTCTCATCATAGTTTAAAAAGGTTAACTAAACCTTTATCTGTTACAAACTATTGTGACCCATACTTTTCATTCAAAGATATTACATCTTATTTTATAAATATTCATGACATAACATAACAGTCACTTCCTGAATCATATAGTATTAGTTCCTTTGGAAGTATGGAAACATAAATAACTTGTTCTCTATATATTTCACCTTTCTTAGATATATCAAACATAATAAAATTATTAATAACCTATGGAAATAAAAAAAATAAGAAAGGGTGATCTCAATTGCTCAACAAGGGTAAACAAGTGAGATATCAACATAACATGAGCCTAAGGGTATAGGAACCTGATAATAACATTTAACAATAATATTCTATATATTATATATTATATAATTGATCCATGTATAAATCATGGTAGTTAATAAGTCATGAATTATAGAGGAATCAAATAAAATAATCCATGAGGAAATAAAATTGGAAAAATACATTAATTTGTGGCACACACATAAGCATTGAAATATTATGTCAATGATACCCACCAAGACCTTTATAACATGTTAGGATTGGTCTAGCCACCTATTCATCTTCCTAAGGCTTGACATAACCTCTCGTGAATCCTATTGGTTTCTTGGGATAACATCCCATGTACCCAATTTTTTGGTCTTGGGATAACCTCCTATGTAACCTCTAAGCTCATAGAAATTAATATTTACCCAATATAATGGAGGGAAATATGATTTTAGGCCCACCCGTCACATAATAAAAATCATAAATATGTGTTTCAAAAAATCAATCATCTTATCATAACCTTTGAAAAGGAAATAGTTTTTATAAACAATTTAATTATTGAAATAATACATGAGAAATTAATAGGTTTCATAAAAAAATTTATAATAATCATAAACCATTCCAATAAATGTTAAATATTGAATCATTATGTAATATTCCCATTAAATCATAAGTCACAACAAAGGTTGTTGTTGTTAATGAATATAAATACCATAAAAATATCATTAAAACATTATTGATTAAAATATCCTTTCTATTAGGAAATTGATTCTTTAAAATATATAAATTTCACAAATATGAAAGAAAAAATTTACATTGAAAAATAACTTTGGAAACTTGTAAATGAATATCTAAAATAATAGCCATCCATATTGTGGGAAATTTTGTACAATGCATATAAGTTAAAAGGAAACATTTCTTTAACTCTTTTATAAAAATGATTGAAAAGAACCTCACTCCAAAAAATGATAAGAATATTCATTTCAGACATTTTTTTAAAAAGAGAAACATGTGTAACAATAAATTTAAGAAATATTTTTATAATATTAAAAACATTCTTGAAAACATTTTTAAAATCATTGACATATAAGAGAATATATTTTCAACTAAAGAGAGAAATGATTTCGTTTTCCCATAAAATTATTATTTTGACCTCAGGATCACCTAAAGAGAATAAAATGAAAGTAAAACAATTTAATTTCCATAAATAAATACGTTAAAAAAATTAATTAGTTTTTATATATATATCATAAATCTCATCATCATAATCATAATCATAAACAATCCCAATAAATACTGACATTATATTATAAAATGCCTACCACTTTGTTAAATTTTTAATCATAGTACATATGAAATAAGGAACCATATATTGATATTTATATACCATAATATTCATGAAATGAATCAAAATATACACCCATGGGAATTATATTCACCACATAGAAGAAATAAGTGTTGAATATGGCATGAGTTTCACAGAAGTAAAATTGGGATGAAAATACCATACCTCAAGTATCAACATTCTCCAAAAAGATTCTAACCACCTGTATAATACATATAGGTATGTTATACCTCTAATATATAACCATAAATGTAACGCCCCGACCCCAGTTACCCAGAGTCGGTGCATTATTGTGTAACATTGGCATGATCACAAAAGATCAAGTCTCAAAAGACCGATTAGTTTAGTAGCCTTGAAAATACTAGATACATTCATAAGTCTTACATTACATCATAAAGTAAAAAAAACTACGACAACATCTTGTCTTCATATCCCCTAACACTATCCCTGTAGGTCATTCATAATATAATTATTCACATCCTGAAAAAATTAAAACATTGGAAGGGGTGAGCTCAGATGCTCACTAAGGATAACAATATAGAGGAATATTTCATAAATATCATTAACATTTTAGGCAATTTATAACTAAAAATAAAGCCTTTTAAACTCGAACTTCAGCATAATATAGCAAAAAAATTGAAATAATTCCATTTTCGTATACACATGGATATTCTACTAGTCGAATAATCACATGCTATATCAATAACCACTATTATAATGATGGAATGCATAATGACAGACTATCATAACCACATAGCCAAGCCCTCGTGCCAAGACTACAAATACGATTTTTTCAAGGCCTCGTTCCAAGACACTATTTTGTCTCATGAGACCTACCGATGCATCGAGGAGCTATAGCAGGCTTCACCTGTCACTTATTAAGTTCAATGCATTCCTCATACGAACAAGTGTAAACACATCATAAACCATAAAATAAAATTTCCACATTTCAATCACAAGATATAAATACAACACATTGATAAAATAAAAACATTATCAATATCATTTTCAATACCAAAATAAAAAGAAAAGAAAAACTTGGTATTTATTTATCATTTAAAAAAAGTTATGGATTTTAGAGGAAGATGAAACTCAAATAATGGTCACGGCGGTGGAGAAGTCGCGGCATACATACGAAAAAAAACATTCCCTTTTGTTGTCTAGTAAAACTCTTTATATAAAAAGATTCCTTTTGAATAAACGTAAAAGTCAAAGGGGTTTATACACCGTATAAAGGAAAGTTGTGTATAAAAAAAAATATGCCTCAATGAATAAAGATTGAGAGGAAGTCCCTTACAAAGATAATTTTTTAAATAAAATAGATCTATTATGTGTATTCACTATAATTACACATGTATAAAGTAAAAATACAAGATATTATATAATAATATCATGACATAATTTTAAAGTAAGAGATTAATCCAAAGAACGGAAATTGGGTTAAGAAATTCCCTTACCTCGTGTCCGACATGAATCGATCGTTCTTTATCTTTTCTGAATAATAAACTAGTGTTAATTTATACATTCTTACCCAGAGTCGGTGCATTGTTGCGTAACATTGGCATGATCACAAAAGATCAAGTCTTGAATGACCGATTAGTTTAGTAGCCTTGGAAACACTAGATACATTCATAAATCTTACATTACATCATAAAGTAAAACAAAACTACAACAAAATCTTGTCTTCATATCCCCTCATACTATCCATGCAGGTCATTCATAATATACTTCTTCACATCCTAGAAAAATTAAAACATTGGAAGGGGTGAGCTCAGATGCTTAGTAAGGATAACAATATAGCGGAAGCTTCCATAAATATCATTAACATTTAAGGCAATGTATAACTAAAACTAAAGCCTTTTAAACTTGAACTTTAGCATAATATGGAAAAAATAAAATGAAATAATTTCATTTACTTATTCAAATGTATATTCTACTAGTCGAATAATAACATGAAATATTCATAACCCCTTTCATAATGATGTAATGCACAATTCCAGACTGTCATAACCATGTATCCAAGGCCTCATGCCAAGACTACAAATAAAATTCTGTCAAGGCCTCATGACAAGACACTAGTTTGTCTCATGAGACCTACAGAAGCATCGTGGAGCTATAGTGGGATCCACCTTTCACTTATTAAGTCCAATGCATTCCTCATATGAACAGGTTTAAACACATCATAAACCATAACATAACATTTCCACATTTCAATCACAATATATCAATACAACACATTTATATAATAAAAACATTATCAAAACTATTTTCAATACCAAAATAAAAGAAAAGCAAAACATGGTATTTATTTTTCATTTAAAAAAAGTAATGGCTTGTAGAGGAAGCTGAAACTCAAATAATGGTCACAGCGGTGGAGAAGTCACCACATACGCACGAAAAAAAAACATTCCCTTTTGTAGTTTAGTAAAATGATTCATATAAAAAGATTCATTTTGAATAAAAGTAACATTCAAAGGGGTTTATACAGCGTATAAAGGAATGTTGTGTATAAAACAAAATATGCCTCAATGAATGGAGATTGAGACGAAGTCCCTTACAAATATAATTTTTTTAATAAAATAGATCTATTATGTTTATTCACCATAAGTACACAAAAAGAAAGTACAAATACAAGATAGTACATAATAATATCATGACATAATTTGAAAGTAGGAGATTAACTCAAAGAACGAAAATTGGGTTAGAAAATTCCCATACCTCGTGTCCGACTTGAATCGTTCTTTCTTTAACCTCGTGAATAATAAAATAGAGTTAATTTCTACTTTCTTAAGATCCTTTTTCATGTTCATTATTCCTTTTATATTACTTCTTACCTTGTTATGAACATTATGTAATTATTTAAGTTAATAACGGTCGTTTTGCCGATCTTTGGTACTTGAGTCAAAAATAAACATATTATAATTACAAGTTGTTCATGTGGTAAAATATAAATTATATCTAGAATTATATTAATTATGTAGTTATCATATATATCATCTATATCCAGTATATACTTTCCTTTATAAGATTACATAACATTTAGAGGTAAGAAATGAAATGCACCGTTCATGGAGACGGTAAGCCGTACGTACGCATGAACGCTACTTTCATTTCTATTTTTTATTTAATGGAATGAAATAATAATGATATAAAGGTATATTATAATTCCAGTATAATATAATATATAATATAATTTACTCCATCCTTTATACATCCCACATATAGCATTAACGATTCAAATCACTTTGAGGGGGCGGTAGTTCGCACTGCCTAAAATGAAATTATCGCATTTACCATAATGGAATTCATAAAGGTATTCCATAAATGAAAAATACATAAGAATAATTAAATCATAAAAATAATATATATCATATATAAAAATATTGTCATCATAATGGGCACCATGAGAGGTGTTAAAAGAAGATTGAACAATCATCGTTTTGTGAGGCAGTAATTCGCCACCCACAGAAACAGTATGTTCTTTAACCATTTGACGAAGGTGTGTGTAAGTGTAAATAAAATACATCTCATAAAAACATCCTAGTATATTTAATATACTGGTGTTGTTACAAAATATAATAATAAAAAGATTTTAGGGGGTTGCACAACCAAAATAAAACAAAACAACATAAGAGAAGACATTACCTTAAAATCGGATAACTCTTTTTGATTTGAGACAAAGGCTTCCTTGGGAAGACTTCTGAACAAAGTGAGGATTCTAGAAGTAATATAGAGAAGTTTTGAGAGTATTTGGGTAGAGTCTGGACGAGCCAAATGGCTTGGAAGGTGTGAATAAGGTGGTAGTGTTGGGGGCCTTTTATAAGAGGAGAGGAGAGGGACTCTTGGAAAGTCATGAAATGTTACTTTATTATATAATGAATTTCGGATTTTAAGGGTCCCACACTTATATATTCCAAGGATAATACGATAAGGGTTCGAAATATACTCATACAATTGGATTTTTCCAAGTGTAAGTCTTAGATTTTACATTATCTTTTCATTTTATTTAAATCGTTAATTAATGAGGTAATCACTCCATCATCATGGTGTCATAAAATATTTAATTTATTTAATTTCAAAAAATTATAAAAAAATATCATGATGTAGGAAATTTTTTTTAGCTTTCCAATTAATATTTATAGTATAAAATTTAACTTATATAACCCCATGTAATAATTGTTTTAGTGAAACAACACATGTTTGTGACAATTTTATTTTTACTTTAAATAAAAAGTTATTAATGTCATTTTCATAACCAAGTGGCTCCATGGGGTCCCCAAGTCGACCCATGGATTGTATCGGTCAGCCATGACTCATCCAATAAGGTAAGGACAAGTTTATGTGTATTATTATATTTTTATAATATCATTTTTACCTTAAATTTCACTAATTATCTTTAATCGCAATTAATTAAACTTAAAAGTTACTATTCACCAAAAAATATTTTAATCCAATTGAACCACATTTTACTTCCTAATGACAACCATGTATGTTGGATTTTTGAAAATCAAATCATAGAAGTGGTAATGTTTCATTTAAAGGAAAAATCAGTTTTTTAACTACCACTTAGTGGTTTGACTATTCATCAAAAATTGATGTTTTTCAGAACAATGCCAAAATTTCACCCAAAGCTATAATTGATATTCCAAATCCAAAAATGAAGTCCATTTTGAAATATAAAATATATATATAATTTCAAAAAGTGGGTATTACTATTCATAATGGCTATTTTGATTGGTCGTGGTGTGTTAGAATCTCGAACTTGTGTACAATGCAAGCTATTGCATTATTGAAAGAGAAGCGTATCGTGGAATCTTAGGGTGTTACATTCACTCTTCCTTCAATAAATTTCATCCTCAAATTTGAAAATTTACTTTTAAAAAAAAGGTTGAAAATAGAATATACCTTTCTGGAAAACCCACATCGGAAATAAGGTTAACAAAAATATAACATTAAAAGAAAGAAAGAGAAGTACAAAGGTCACCCGAGATAGCCCATACTAAGATTCTATGAAAATATGTATATGGATGAAAAAAAACCCTCATGGTCTGATGGAGAGTTGTAGAAAAGAGTATTAGGAGAAAGTTAACCACAACAAAATAACAAACTTGGGATTGGTTAAACGGTCATTGAATCCCCAGTTGGAAAATTTAACCGACAATGTTTTTGGTTTATGTTACCTTACATAAAGTTGGGGAATTTATTTACGAGATTTACTAAGAATGTAAGGAAATATACTTACTTGTCATGTAGACTTTCATTCATTAATAAATTTTTACCAGAAACCCATCTTTCACTCTAAAATTTAATAGAACTCAAAAATATTATATTTATCCTAATCGTACAAGGTTCTAAATATTAACACATACCATTTAGATTAGGAAAACTATTTTGTAATAACCAGTGACTTCCTGTAGGCTAGTGGTAGGTAATAAAGGCATGTCGCACTATGGATGTGGGTTCGATTCCTACATCTTTTTCCGACATGATGGGTTATCCCCCAACCTGCAGGTTGTCCTTTTCCTAAAACTATAGTATTATAATATTCCAAAAATAATCTTCATAAATGTTTTAACCTTAAAAAATACTATCCAAGGGTCAACTTAATCCATTCCAGCCTTTATGGTTATCCAAAATACCTCTGTCCGAACTTTATCTAAAATGTCCTTAAATTCCAAAATCAATTGTAACATCAGATTCCCCAAACAAAGAAATGTTTCTCTTATTGTCACATACTAAAAATATGATTACCTTTATCATATTAAAACTTTAATGAAAAAAACAATTACTATAGTACAATCTGTATATATATATCGCATTATTCTTATAACCAAAATATAATCCTTGAGTCCAAAAGCACCAATACATTAATCATTCCACTTCAACTGTAGTAACAGCATAAGATTTCCCTTGATCCCTTGGCCTTTTCTGAGGTGTGTTTCCCTGATGCTTAGGAAATTCACTTGCATAATTCCCCATTTCCCTACAATTGTATCCTTCAACATTGATATCCTCTTTCTTTCCGTTTCAATCACGAGCCTAGTGACCTTTTTCTCCACATTTATAAGAACTCCCATTCCTTATAGGCATGTACCGGGGTGATTCTTCCCATGATTATCACGTAATGGAAAATCCTTCTTTCCCATTTTCCCTTTATCTATCTCTTGTTCCACCATTCTCTTATTATCTTTCTTTACTTTGTTGTCATAAGACATAGATAATTCCTTTTCTGTCTTGATAGCACATGAGACAATATCATCATACGTTGAGAAAGATTTTGATACTAAAGCTCGATGGAGAAATGGTTTTAACCCATCAAAGAAACGGTCAATCTTACTTCTTGGGTTATGTATATAATCTACAGCATGCCTCGCTAACCTTGTAAAGTTAGCCTCATACTTTGCGACATTCTCATCCTACTTTTGTATCAGACTCAGAAATTGCCTTTCCATATCTGCTTGATGGTCACGAGGGAGGTATTTTCTATGAAAATATCTTTGAACTCCCTCCATTCCATATTTGAGACTTTATCATGTTCCTTTGTGTTTTGAATCAGCAACCACCATTGATCGACATCTTCAGTGAGGCGGTAAAATGCCATGACAACTTTCTCCCTTTCGCTACACCCCAAGGCGTGGAATATTTTCTCTAAGTAGTTTATCCATTGCTCTACTACTAATGGATTTGTACTCCCATTAAATGTTGGTGGTTGTTACCTCATGAAGCGGTCTAACATTGATCCTCCACGTTGCGGATCAGGGTGCTCTATACGAGTAAGGTTATTTTTCATAACCTGAGTGGGTTGCCCCAGTATGGTGATAAGTTGATCAGCACCAGTTGTATCTCCAGATCCACTATAATTATCATGAGTATGAGGGAAATCCCTAAATGGAGTGCGTGCATTGATATGGGTTTCATTCCTTCCACTAGGCGTCATTTCTAAACAATGACATAAACTAGATCAGTTTATGAATCAAAATACATAATTCCCTACTTGTAAAACACTTAACATAAATTGAACAGTTTATGGATATAATCCATAATCATAAAAATGTTTTCATTGAGGAATTATATACTCATAAACCCTTCATAATGATTTTTAAAGAAAATGAGATTTATCCTAAGGATATCCCCCGGGAGTGTCGTAACCAAGAGTGCAGCAAGGCCCGTTGTTGTGCACCATTTCACGTTCGAGTCTAGCTCAAAGCGGTGCTTTCAGGTTTTACCCCTAAGTACATCTGTGCCAGAGCCACCTCTACCTGCTCGTATCCAGACAGGGATGTATTTCTCGGAAAACTCATAAAATCTCTGTAATACCAAAATTCTAGGAAGTTCTTCTATAATAATCCTCAAAGCCTATCTTAGGGTTATGTGCTCTAATAAAATTTTATCTAAATCTAGCTTCCAAAGTTAGTACTAAACTGCCTCTGATACCAATGGTAACGTCCCGACCCCAGTTACCCAGAGTCGATGCATTATTGCGTAACATTGGCATGATCACAAAATATAACGTCTCGAAAGACCGATTAGTTTAGTAGCCTTGGAAACACTAGATACATTCATAAATCCTACATTACATCATAAAGTAAAACAAAACTACAACAACATCTAGTCTTCATATCCCCTCATACTATCCCTGCAGGTCATTCATAATATACT
Source organism: Viscum album (assembly GCA_963277665.1). Classification (NCBI taxonomy): domain Eukaryota; kingdom Viridiplantae; phylum Streptophyta; class Magnoliopsida; order Santalales; family Viscaceae; genus Viscum; species Viscum album. The sequence goes on along the minus strand of OY728161.1, from coordinate 1,538,017,480 downwards.
TCTTCACATCCTTGAAAAATTAAAACATTAGAAGGAGTGAGCTCAGATGCTCCGTAAAGATAACAATATAGCAAAATCTTTCATAAATATCGTTAACATTTAAGGCAATGTATAACTAAAACTAAATCCTTTTAAACTTGAACTTCAGCATAATATGGAAACAATAAAATGAAATAATGTCATTTACTTATTCACATGGATATTCTATTAGTCGAATAATCACATGCAATATCAATAACCACATTCCTAATGATGGAATGCATAATTCCAGACTATCATAACCATGTAGACAAGGCCTCATGCCAAGACTACAAATAAAAATTTTTCAAGGCCTTGTGCCAAGACACTAGTTTGTCTCATTAGACCTACTGATGCATCGTGGAGCTATAGCGGGCTCCATCCTTCACTTATTAAGTCCAATGCATTCATCATATGAACAGGTTTAAACACATCATAAACCATAACATAACATTTCCACATTTCAATAACAATATATCAATACAACACTTTTATATAATAAAAACATTATTAAAACAATTTTCAATACCAAAATAAAAGAAAAGCAAAACATGGTATTTAGTTTTCATTTAAAAAAAGTTATGTCTTGTAGAGGAAGCTGAAACTCAAATAATGGTCACGGCAGTGGAGAAGTCGCCACATACGTACGACAAAAAAAAATTCCCTTTTGTCATTTAGTAAAACGCTTCATATAAAAATATTCCTTTTGAATAAAATTAAATATCAAAGGGTTTTATACACCGTATAAAGGAATGTTGTGTATAAAAGAAAATATGCCTCAATGAATGGAGATTGAGATGAAGTCCCTTACAAAGACAATTTTTTAAATAAAATAGATATATTATGTGTATTCACTATAAGTACACATATAGAAAGTAAAAATACAAGATATTACATAATAATATCATGACATAATTTGAAAGTAGGAGATTAACCCAATGAATGGAAATTGGGTTAAGAAGTTCCCTTACCTCATGTCCGACTTGAATCGATCATTCTTTAACCTCCTGAATAATAAACTAGAGTTAATTTCTACTTTCTTAAGAACCTTTTTCAAGTTCATTATTCCTTTTATATCACTTATTACCTTGTTATTAACATTATGTAATTATTTAATTTAATAACAGTCATTTTGTCGATCATTGGTACTTGAGTCAAAAATAAACTTATTATAATTACAAGTTGTTCATGTGGTAAAATATCAATTATATCCATAATTATATTCATGATGTAGTTATAATATATATCATATATATCAATTATATACTTGCCTTTATAATATTACATAAAATTTAGAGGTAAGAAATGAAATGCACTGTTCATGGAGACGGTAAGTCGTATGTACGCATGAACGCTACCTTCATTTCTATTTCATATTTAATGGAATGAAATCATAATGATATAAAGGTATATTATAATTCCAGTATAATATCATAAATATAATATCATTTACTCCATCCTTTATACATCCCACATATGGCATTAACGATTCAAATCACTTTGAGGGGGCGGTAGTCCGCACTTCCTAAAATGAAATTATCGCGTTTTCCCATAATGGAATTCATAATGGTATGCCATAAAAGAAAAATACATAAGAATAAGGAAAACATAAACATAATATATATCATATATAAAAAATAGTGTCATCATAATGGCCACCATGAGAGGTGTTAAAAGAAGATTGAACAATCATCGTTTCGTGAGGCAGTAATTCGCCACCCACAGAAAAAGTATGTTCTTTAACCATTTGACGAAGGTGTGTGTAAGTATAAATAAAATCATTCTCATAAAAGCATCCTTGTATATTTAAGATACTGGTTTATTTACAAAATATAATAATAAAAAGAGTTTAGGGTGTTGGAAAAGCAAAATAAAACAAAACAACATAAGAGAATACATTACCTTAAAATCGGGTAACTCTTATTGATTTGAGCCAAAGTCTTCCTTGGGAAGACTTATTCCCAAAGTGAGGATTATATAAGTAAGAGAAAAAAATTTAGAGAGTATTTGGGCAGAGGTTGGATGTGAAAAATGGCATGGAAGGTGTGAATAAGGTGGTAGTGGTGGGGGCCTTTTATAAGAGGAGAGGAGGGGCACTCTTGGAAAGTCATGAAATGTTACTTTATTATATAATGAGTTTCGGATTTTAAAGGTCCAAAACTTATGTATTTATAGGATAAGGTGATAAGGGTTTGAAATATACACATCCAATAGGTTTTTTACAAGTGTAAGTCTTAGAGTTTACATTATCTTTTCATTTTATTTAAATCATCAATTAATGAGGTAATCACTGCATCATCATGGTGTCATAAAACATTTAATTTATTTAATGTCTAAAAATTATAAATAAATATCATGATTTAGGAAATCTTTTTATATTTCCAATGGATATTTATAGTCTAAAATTTAACTTATATAACCCCATGTAATAATTGTTTTAGTAAAACAACACATGTTTGTGACAATTTTATTTTTAATTTAAATAAAAAGTAATTAATGTCATTTTCTTACCCAAGTGGCTACATAGGGTCCCCAAGTTGACCCATGGATTTTATCGGTCGGCCATAAATCATAAAATAACGTTAGGACAAGTTTATGGGTATTATTATATTTTTATAATATCATGTTTACCTTAAATTTCACTAATTACCTTTAATCGCGATTAATTAAACTTAAAAATTACTATTTACCAAAAAAATATTTTAATCCCATTGAACAAAATTTTACTTCCTAATGACAACCATGTATGTCGGATTTTTGAAAATATAATCACAGTAGTGGTAATGTTTCATTTAACTGAAAAATCATTTTTTTAACTACCCCTTAGTGGTTTCACTATTCATCAAAAATTGATGTTTTTCAGAACAATGCCAAAATTTTACCCTAAGCTATAATTGATATTTCAAATCCAAAAATGAAGTCCATTTTGAAATATAAAATATATATATAATTTCAAAAGGTGGGTATTAATATTCATAATGGTTATTTTGATTGGTCGCGATGTGTTAGAATCTCGAACTTGTGTACAATGCTAGCTATTGCATTATAGAAAGAGAAGTGTATCATGGAAGCTCGGGGTGTTACATTCTATCCTCCTTCAATAAATTTCATCCTCACAATTTGAAAATTTTCTATGAAAATAAATGTTTGAAAATAGAAAATACCTTTGTGGAAAACCCACATCAAAAATAAGGTTAATAAAAATATGACATTAAAAGAAAGAAAGAGAAGTACAAAGGTCACCCGAGATTGCCCATACTAAGATTCTATGAAAAAATTTATATGGAGGAAGAAACCCTCAAGGTCTGATGGAGAGTTGTAGAAAATAGGATTAGGAGAAAGTTAACCACAAGAAAATTACAAACTTGTGATTGGTTATACGGTCATTGAATCCCCAGTTGGAAAAGTTAACTGACAACATTTTTGTTTTAAGTTACCTTTCATAAATTTGAGGAATTTATTTAAGAGATTTACTAAGAATGTAAGGAAATATACTTACTTGTCATGTAGACATTCATTCATTAATAAATTTTTGCCACAAACCCATCATTCACTCTAAAAGGTAATATAACTCAAAAATATTATATTTATCCTAATCGTACAAGGTCCTAAATATTAACACATTGAATTTTGATTAGGAAAACTATTTTGTAATAACCAGTGACTTCTTGTAGGCTAGTGGTAGGTAATAAAGGCATGTCACACTACGGTTGTGGGTTCTATTCCTACAGCTTTGTCTGACGCGACGGGTTATCCCCCAACCTGCAGGTTGTACTTTTCCTAAAATTATAGTATTATAATATTCCAAAAATAATCTTCAGAAATGTTTTACCCTTAAACAATACTATCCAAGGTTCAACTTAATCCATTCCAACCTTTATAGTTATCCAAAATACCTCTGTCCAAACATTCCCTAAAGGGTCCTTAAATTCCAAAATCCATTGTAACATCAGATTCCCCAAAAAAAGAAATGTTTCTCTTATTGTCACATACTAAAAATATGATTACGTACGTCATATTAAAATTTTAATGAAAACAACAAGTACTACAGTACATTCCTTATATATATCACATTATTCTTATAACCAGAATATAATCCTTGAGTCCAAAAGCACTAATACATTAATAATTCCACTTCAACTGTAGTAACAGCATAAGATTGTCCTTGATCCCTTGGCCTTTTCTGAGGTATGTTTCCCCGATGCTTAGGAAATTCACTTGCATAATGCCCCATTTCCCTACAATTGTAGCATTCAAAATTGATAGTCTCTTTCTTTCCCTACCAATCATGAGCTTGGTGACCTTTTTCTCCACATTTATAAGAAACTCCAATTCATTTTAAGCATGTACCGGGGTGATTATTCCCATAATTATCGCATAATAGAAAATCCTTCTTTCCTGTTTTCCCTTTATCTATCTCTTGTTCCACCGTTCTCTTCTTCTCTTTCTTTACTTTGTTGCATAAGACATAGAGAATTCCTTTTTCTTTCTTGATAGCACATGAGACAATATCTTCATACGTTGAGAAAGATTGTGATACTAAATCTCAACGGAGAAATGGTTTTAACCCATCAATGAAACGCTCAATCTTACTTCTTGGGTTACGTATATAATCTGCAGCATGCCTCACTAACCTTGTAAATTTAGCCTCATACTTTGCGACATTGTCATCCTCCTTTTGTCTCAAACTCAGAAATTGCCTTTCCATATCTGCTCGATGGTCAGAAGAGAGGTATTTTTCTAAGAAAATCTCTTTGAACTCCCACCATTCCATATTGGATACTTTATCTTCTTCCTTTGTGTTTTGAATCATCGACCACCATTGATTGGCATCTCCAGTGAGGTGGTAAACTGCAATGACAAATTTCTCCCTTTCGCTACTCCCCAAGGCATGGAATATTTTCTCTAAGAAGTTTATCCATTACTCAGCTACTAATGGATTTTTACCCCATTAAATTTTTGTGGTTTTTTCCTCATGATGCGGTCTAACATTGATCCTCCACATTGCGGATCAGGGTGCTCCATATGAGTAAGGTTATAATTCATAAACTGAGTGGGTTACCCCAGTATGGTGATAAGTTGATCAGCACCAGTTTTATCACCAGATCCACTATAATTATCTTGAGCTGGAGGGAAATACCTAAATGGAGTGTGTGCGTTGATATGGTTTTCATTCCTTCCACTAGGCGCCATTTCTAAACAATGGAATACAATTGATCAGTTTATTAATCAAAATACATAATTCCCTACTTGTAAAACACTTAAAATAAATTGAACAGTTTATGGATATAATCCATAATCATAAAAATGTTTTCGTTGATGAAGTATATACTCATAAACCCTTCATAATGGTTTGTATAGAAAATGAGATTTATCCTAATCATATCCCCCCCCCCCCGGGAGTGTCGTAACCAAGAGTGCAGCAAGGCCCGTTGTCGTGCACCAGTTCCCGTTCAAGTCTAGCTCAAAGAAGTGTTTTCAGGTTTTACCCCTAGTTGCATCTGTGCCAGAGCCACCTCTACCTGCTCGTATCCAGACAGGGATGTATTTCTCAGAAAACTCACAAAATCTCTATAATACCAATATTCTAGGAAGTTCTTCTATACTAATCCTCAAAGTCTATCTTAGGGCTATGTGCTCTAATAAAAGTTTATCTAAATCTAGCTTCCAAGGTTACTACTAAACTGCCTCTGATACCAACTATAACACCCCGACCCCTGTTACCCAGAGTCAGTGCATTGTTGCGTAACATTGGCATGATCACAAAAGATCAAGTCTTGAATGACCGATTAGTTTAGTAGCCTTGGAAACACTAGATACATTCATAAATCTTACATTACATCATAAAGTAAAACAAAACTACAGCAAAATCTTGTCTTCATATCCCCTCATACTATCCATGCAGGTCATTCATAATATACTTCTTCACATCCTAGAAAAATTAAAACATTGGAAGGGGTGAGCTCAGATGCTTAGTAAGGATAACAATATAGCGGAAGATTCCATAAATATCATTAACATTTAAGGCAATGTATAACTAAAACTAAAGCCTTTTAAACATGAACTTTAGCATAATATGGAAAAAATAAAATGAAATAATTTCATTTACTTATTCAAATGGATATTCTACTAGTAGAATAATCACATGAAATATTCATAACCCCTTTCATAATGATGTAATGCACAATTCCAGACTATCATAACCATGTATCCAAGGCCTCGTGCCAAGACTACAAATAAAATTCTGTCAAGGCCTCATGCCAAGACACTAGTTTGTCTCATGAGACCTACAGATGCATCGTGGAGCTATAGTGGGCTCCACCTTTCACTTATTATGTCCAATGCATTCCTCATATGAACAGGTTTAAACACATCATAAACCATAACATAACATTTCCACATTTCAATCACAATATATCAATACAACACATTTATATAATAAAAACATTATCAAAACTATTTTCAATACCAAAATAAAAGAAAAGAAAAACATGGTATTTATTTTTCATTTAAAAAAAGTAATGGCTTGTAGAGGAAGTTGAAACTCAAATAATGGTCACAGCGGCGGAGAAGTCACCGCATACGCACGAAAAAAGAACATTCCCTTTTGTAGTTTAGTAAAATGCTTCATATAAAAAGATTCATTTTGAATAAAAGTAACATTCAAAGGGGTTTATACAGCGTATAAAGGAATGTTGTGTATAAAACAAAATATGCCTCAATGAATGGAGATTGAGACGAAGTCCCTTACAAATATAATTTTTTTAATAAAATAGATCTATTATGTTTATTCACCATAAGTACACAAAAAGAAAGTACAAATACAAGATAGTACATAATAATATCATGACATAATTTGAAAGTAGGAGATTAACCCAAAGAACGGAAATTGGGTTAGAAAATTCCCATACCTCGTGTCCGACTTGAATCGTTCTTTCTTTAACCTCCTGAATAATAAAATAGAGTTAATTTCTACTTTCTTAAGATCCTTTTTCATGTTCATTATTCCTTTTATATTACTTATTACCTTGTTATGAACATTATGTAATTATTTAAGTTAATAACGGTCGTTTTGCCGATCTTTGGTACTTGAGTCAAAAATAAACTTATTATAATTAAAAGTTGTTCATGTGGTAAAATATCCATTATATCCAGAATTATATTCATGTTTTAGATATCATATATATCCAGTATATTCTTTCCTTTATAATATTACATAACATTTAGTGGTAAGAAATGAAATGCACCGTTCATGGAGACGGTAAGCCGTATGTACGCATGAATCCTACATTCATTTCTATTTCGTATTTAATGGAATGAAATCATAATGATATAAAGGTATATTATAATTCCAGTATAATATCATATATAATATCATTTACTCTATCCTTTATACATCCCACATATGTAATTAACGATTCAAATCACTTTGAGGGGGCGGTTGTCCGCACTTCCAAAAATGAAATTATCGCGTTTACCCATAATGGAATTCATAAGGGTATGCCATAAATGAAAAATACAAAAGCATAAGGAAAACATAAACATAATATATATCATATATAAAAAATTATTTCATCATAATGGCCACCATGAGAGGTGTTAAAAGAATATTGAACAATCATCGTTTCGTGAGGCAGTAATTCGCCACCCATAGAAACAGTATGTTCTTCAACCATTTGATGAAGGTGTGTGTAAGTGTAAATAAAATCCTTCTCATAAAAACATTCTATTACATTGAAGATACTATGGTTTTTACAAAATAAAATAATAAAAATAGTTTAGGGGGTTCGAGAAGAAAAATAAATCAAAACAACATAAGAGAACACATTACCTTAAAATAGGGTAAATCTTTTGGATTTGAGCCGATGGCTTCCTTGGGAAGACTTCTTCCCAAGGTGAGGATTCCAGGAGTAAGAGAGGGAAGTTGAGAGAGTATATGGGCAGAGGTTGGTCGAATCAAATGGCTTGGAATGTGTTAATAAGGTGGTAGTGGTGGGGGCCTTTTATAAGTGGAGAGGAGGGGCACTCTTGGAATGTCATGAAATGTTACTTAATTATATAATGAGTTTCGGATTTTAAAGGTCCCACACTTATATATATCAAGTCTATGGTGATAAGGGTTCGAAATATACTCATCCAATATATTTTGACAATAGTATGTCTTAGATGTTATATTATCTTTTCATTTTATTTAAATCGTTAATTAATGAGGTAATCGATGCATCATCATGGTGTCATAAACAATTTAATTTATTTAATGTCTAAAAATTATAAAAAAAATATCATGATGTATGAAATCTTTTTAGCTTCCCAATAAATATTTATATTCGAAATTTTAACTTATATAACCCCATGTAATAATTGTTTTAGTAAAACAAAACATGTTTGTGACAATTTTTTTTAATTTAAATAAAAAGTTATTAATGTCATTTTCCTACCCAAGTGGCTCCATGGGGTCCCCATGTTGACCCATTGATTGTCTTGGTCGTCCATGACTCATCAAATATGGTTATGATAAGTGTAAGGGTATTTTCATATTTTTATAATATCATTTTTACCTTAAATTTCACTAATGACCTTTAATCGTGATTAATTAATCTTAAAAGTTACTATTCACCAAAAAATTATTTTAATCCCATTGAACAATATTTAACTTCTTAATGACAACCATGTATGTCAGATTTTTTAAAATTAAATCACATAAGTGGTAATGTTTCATTTAAATGAAAAATCAGTTTTTTAACCACCACTTAGTGGTTTCACTATTCATCAAAAATTGATGTTTTTCCGAACAATGCCAAACTTTCACCCTAAGCTATAATTGATATTCTGAATCCAAAAATGATGTATATTTTACAAAATTCCATAAATATAAGTTTCATTAATTATTTTTATAATTAATTCCCGCGGTCACAACAAAGAGCGTGTTTTTAAGAAACAATATATATCAACAGATTAACAATTGTTTATGTCCAATTTCAAAGTGAAATTAATTATAATGAACACCATTGGATAAAATGGTAAAAATATATTCTAATTATAATTTCAAACCACTCAATAGTATAATTTAACAACATAAATTATTTTGATTAAAAAATTTGTTTTTTAGTATTTTTCACTATTCATAACAAATTGGAAGTTCTCAGAAAAATACCAAAAATTCAACTTAGGATAATTTTGATATTCGGAATCCAAAAAATGATATCCATTTTGAAATATAAAATATATATAATTTCAAAAATTGCGTATTACTATTCATAATGGCTATTTTTATTGGTCGTGGTGTGTTAGAATCTCGGACTTGCGTAAAATCCAAGCTATTGCACTATTGAAAGACAAGCGTATCGTGGAAGCCCAGGGTGTTACAATAAACATATATATTATACCATATTTGAATTAATTGTAACCATTTATCACCTGTTCATTACAAATTATTTATTAAAATCACTTTTTCAGGTAATAACTGCCTTTTCATGTATGTTTTGGTTCCTAAATTTTGGTCCTTTTACATTTATTATGGAACCATAATATCTATAATGTTTTTAATGATTTAACTATAATTTAAATTCATTATATATATATATATTTAGATTAATTCATAAAATATACAGATAATTAAATGAATTACATACTCAAGGGAGACAATACACCGTACTAACGTATGATTGCTTTTTCATTTTTCGATGAATGGAAAAAAATAATGTTATATTATAAATCACCTTTACACAATAATTTTATTTCATATATATCATATATATATTTATTAAATATATTCTTATTACCATCCATGTCAAAATAAAATTAAAAACATATCACATCACTTTATGGAAGTGATAGTCAACATGTATGCACGAGCAATGTTATCATTTTTTAAACGATTTAAAGGTAAGAAGGTATATAAGATATTTTAACTCAAAAAGTATATTTATGTTTAAAATTTCATATATATACTTTAAATCTTTCATTATATCTATATATCAGATTTGATGATGGAAAAAATTTACAATGGTTCGGGAGGTGGTGGTACACCATGCACATGATTGACCATTTCATTTCCCATTTAATAGAAGAGGAGAAGAATTTAGGTTATTTAAATAAAATAAAAACATATAAGTATGTGGAAGATAATATTGTTTATATTACCACATATATGATGGTGATTTTAAGGACGGGGGATAAGAGATAAAATAAAATGCATGGTTAAGAATGATAAATCTCCTTTGGAAAACCTCTTTAGGATAACCCCAAAATCCATTATAGGATGGTTCCATATTAAAAAAATTACTATAAGATGTAAGAAAGGTATTATGTAATGGATTTGGTCTGGGATTGTAAGAATCAAATGGATTTGTAATTTTGAAAAAAAGTGGAGAGGAGGTTCCCTTTTATAAGTGAGAAAGAGTTATATTTTTATAAATACCAATAAGTATTAAATAATGGGAAGTAAATATAAATAAACATGCTTCAAAAATTGATAAATAGTAAATTTGACTGAATATATGGTCGATAAACACATCCAACATAAAAAATACTCATTTTTTCATATTATTATTCCCATAATATCTATGTTTACTTACTTTTACCATTATAGTTTTGAATACACTATTTAATTTTTTTAACTAGTTAAATTTTCATTTTATAATAAATATAAAATATTATTTATTTGATAATTTATACCCACTAATTATAAATATGAAACCAAATTTATAAAATAAAAAAACTATGTATGGAAAATTAATTCTATCACAAGCACATGTAATGTGAAAAACCATGTTTTAACCTTAACCACAATAATTAATTTTATATTGTTTTTGCTATTTATTATCGAATAAAATTATACTTAACTTATAATATATTATTAATTAATATAATATAAAATATATAATCCTTTTTAAAATTTTAAATTCAGATAATTAATATAATTTAATATAAAATTAAAGCTATAGACATGAGAAAACATTATTCTTCCGAAGAAAATAGATCCATTAGTAAAAAAGTATTTATATAAACATTTAACATGAAACTAAATATAATGAAATAAATTTGATTAATAATAATCCGATTAATCATATTTTACTTTAAAACAAATTTAAAACAAATTTTAACTTTTAAAATTCTTTAAATGAAAAATATAATTATAATAAAAATCAACATCCTTCACTATTCACACAAGAGCCTCAACCGAATTGGTATGGACTCAGTAAGTGAATCTAAGTGAACCACGTTCAAAATTGGTTGGAGACATATTTACATGTTACCATAGTTTTAATGTAGGAGTATTATGGCTACACTGTAGCAACATTGTAGAAACACTTTCGAAATTATTGTATCAGACATTGTTTGGTGCTATAGTAGCTAGAACTATTCATGTGTTTGAGCTTTTTGGTCATCGGTTTGGGCCTCGGGTCCTTTATGGCCTTCAGGCTAGTAAGTCATTCAAGCCATCTCAAGGCCTTCGGGCTACCTGAAATTGTGCTTAATGATCAGACATACTCTACCAGGAGCAGACTCCAAATGGGGATTCAGAGCAGGCACATTCACTAGAGTAGAAGCTATGAAGATTTTTCTAAAAGTGATGGTATGGCATTTACATCCAGAATAGCATGTTCTTGATTGAGAAGCCTAGTCGAACAATTATGCGATGTTGGAGAGCTGATATCATAACAAAGAAGCTAGGAGGAGGAGATACAAGTATAGTATGTATATTTCCTAAGACCTACGGGTCATGGAATCTCAAATCCTTATGTCCTTATAAGGGTTACCCTTCATCCCTTGAAAGGGGGTTATCAAAAATAAATAAATAAAAGGAGTCTTTTCAGAACATTAAATAAAATATCCTTCAGTATTCATCAAAAAAATATATCTATTTATAAAATTAAAAAAATCACCAAATGCTAATTTTTATATGTTTATTTTAGAAGTGAATTTAATTTCTTCAAAAAAATATAATAGTGGAAAATTTTAATTTTAAAATAAGTATGAAAATCTCAAAGAAACCGCTTTGTAGAAAAATTTCTTTTTATGTATAAAACTCTATTTATTCATATCACATACCTAGAAAAATATTACATGAATATTAAAAAAAAGTAATTAAATTTATAATATTAAAATTTAATTAATATAACTCTACAATATCCATTATTTTTATTTATTAAGATAAAACACCCTTCGAAAATAAAAATAATTTTTCAGAAAAATATTTATTTACATTCAAATGATTTTTTTTATTTTCATTATTAATAAATTGATAACCAATGAACTTATTTTATAGATGTGTAAACCATATAATTTTTATAATTTATTTAGTCATATACATACACGTAATTTAACTTCTAGGTTATAATGGTATACTATATTACAGTCTAAATGTTCTGTTACGTGTATCCCAATCTATCAAATAAATTTTATTTATTTTAAAATAATTCATTAAATCTTGGTATGTTATATTACCCCTTATGGCCAAGAGGTTGTTTTATATGATTAAACTATTGGGTTGTTTTATTCCCCTAACATATGGGCATTAGCCTGAGATACCAGTAATGACTGAAGATCTCAAGAGGGATGACTCTAATCTTGTTCTGATCCTAAAGATCCCAAGAGGCATCCCTCTGCCTACATTCTATCCTTGAGGATACTAGGTCGAATTCCTCTACTATAGTGATATCCTTTTGAAAAAATTAAATGCCCATTTATATAACATTCCTGAGGGGGTTTTTGTATTGGGTATTGATAGTTGTAGGTTTCACCCTAGAACTTAGACCAATGTGCAAACTCAATGGGTATGAGGTGATTAGGATGGGAATGGGAATTTGGACAACCCTTGTGATATATTTTTTTTTATTTTTTTTATGTTTAATGAAATGAAATTATTTAGGATGATTTCTAATGGGCCGATTGTTCTATAATAGATATGATTTCCTAGGATGCTCTATAATCACTTGTGGAGATGGATGAGAACCTATAATTCCAATAATATATAGGTTCTGGTTTTATGGTATATTGGGGGTACATTTCTATCACCAAAAGCATCTATTTATATGGTTAAGGTGGTAGTGGATTCTTAAATGATGTACCTAATTTCGAACATCAGAGTGGATGTGACCACATGTGTAGAGGAATACCTAGTATGGATTTGACTCCTATGATATTGAGATGCCATTGTGAATGCATGGGTATTGGGATTGGAATGGAGATAACAATATCCATTTTGACTGCGACTGATACCTATTGTTATAATGGTTTTTTTTATTTGTTATGTGGGAATATATCCCCGATCATGTATATTTTGAATACTGTGGGTGGTTATTGTATCCCATTTATTGATTACTAGGACACCCCCTTCGATCAGGTGGACAGACCCATGATTGTTTTGCTGAGGAGTCGTGAGATATTGGATGCCTAGGAGATTGACTGGGGGATATAGGGATGTTATTTTCATTAATGTATTAGGTCTAATATGATTAATTAATACATGGATTTATATGATTATCTATAGCTTCACCTACCTAGTAATCTGTTACAACACCAACAATGATAATGAGAAGATAATACCACGTGGTTTTGTCTGACAGCTTGAGAATTGGGGATGAAAGGTGACGCCTTAGTGTCCACTAGTCATCAGTGATGGTGTCAAAATGTGATCCTTAGAGTGGGGTTATGGGTTCCTATGGGGTGATTCTCATCATCAGAGACATTTCAGCAATGTAAATATGCAGGCATGATGAACTGATGTCTTGGAAATGATTATTGATGATGGGTATTATGCTTGGATAAGGTGATATATAAATTTCCTTGAGGTGGTGATGATACTATGGTTGCCATGGTCTAATGTACTTTCTCAGAGAAATTATGGAACTAGAATAAGTATGTTTGAGTTGATTTGGATTTACAGTAGAACTATAGGATAGATAATGGTGTTTTAATTTATTTTATTTCAGTTATTTATCAGTTAGGCGATTCATATTTCATGAGAATGACCTTATAACATAAAGTTATAGGTTCACCATTATGGGTAGCCTACAAAGATTAATTTCTCACCCCATGGATATAATCCTTGGTGTGAATGTAAACCTAATGTTTTCTTTTAGGTTGAGGATAAGGTGATGTGGATAAGGAGGAGGCCTAGGATTTCTGTTTTGAGTAGATTTTCTCATGTGGAGTCTTAATATTATATTGGAGAATCTAAATATCCCTAGAGATTGGGTATGTGTTATGGCTCAAAGATTGTCATACAACCAGTTTTGTTTATTTTTCAGTTTCATATTTCTTTATATATGATTGGCCTAGTGGGATATTAATATTTTTATTTAGGGCTAGGATGTTCTGGTCTTTATTACAATTTATTTTATTATATTAAGATCATGATATTTATTCTTTTATATTTAATTTGGGGTGTATGATGCAGAATTATTTTATTGTTATTGTAAACTCTAATATGTGTTTATATTCTCTTCATAGTACCACCATAAAACCTTTATTCTAGTAGGAAGCCTCTATGTTATGAGTAGGTATATCTGACATCTCATTTTGAACCTTTCTGAAAATTATACGAATTGAGTTGGGGTGGGGAGTTATAGTGGAATAATGTTTTAAGTATTTAATTAACCAACTATAAATTTTCCATTTACCGTCCATATTAAATTCATTATGAAATTAATTAACCATATTTAATGGAAATAAATTCTTTATCCATTACACACTTTCATTCAATTTTTTACCTTTTTCATTTAATACTATAGCAGTCCATTAACAATTACTAAATATTAATTTCCATCCTACTTACCGTCTTTTAATATGTATTTTCCATCATATTCCACACCAAAATGTATATAAAAATTCTATTCCATGACAGAAATCTATACACCACATCAACCACAATGTGAAACAATGAAAACAAATATCCCCACCAAAATAATAAATACATCATCCCAATTAAATAAAAAAACTACCAGTAACAACCATTGAACACTCCCATACCAACACCTAATATTAAGAAACATAAACTCCCAGTAGATACAAACCTATTTATATTAAACATCAAAACCATTCCCCATGATCCATGATAAAAAATAGTAGAAAAACATAGGTCAATAAACTTTTATGTAATTATTTCAAAATATATTATTTAGTCATGCATGATCAACAATTTCTATATTCAAAATTATTCCAATCAATACATTTGTTACATTTTTTCAATCTTAACTAAATATGAGAGGTGATTATAATAAATTAATTAGAATATAAAGTTAATAAATAATAGTAACAACAAATTCATAATATGAAATAAAATTAATATTAGTAGCATTTAAAAACATTTTATCACATCAAATATGTAGAGAGAGATAAAACACATGTGATTCACATTCCCTCTTAATTTCACAATTCTGGTTATTGCATTTCGTATAGGTTAACTTGTACCATTTATTAAAAGGGGAAATCAATAAGATAAGTCCAAAACATGGACAAAATAAAAGAAAGAACCTTCATCATCGGCCTTAATGTGAAGCTCTCAAGGTTTTCTACTCATGAATATTAAAGAGGAAAAAATATTATAGCTCTAAAACTCAAGAAAATAAATTTATAATAGTAGAAGGAAACTATAGAATATAAGGGTCATTATTTAATAATATATATGGGAAATAAAGAGAATTAAATAACAGGGGTGGACTTTTAAATTTTAAAATAATATATTCCCAAACCGAGTGGTGGATCTCTTCGGTGTTTCTTTCCAAAAAACTTAGCTAACCCTCCAAAAATTACCATTTAACCCAGTCGTGATATTTATCCTAAAATATTATCATTAAATCAATCCAAAATTATATCACAACTATTGTATAGGAAATTTAAATAATATTACAGAGAAAAATTATAGCTATGTGAAGTAGAAGAAAATCTCTAAATAACTAATTCTTACCCATCTTTAAGGAAACTTAAACGACCTCTAAATGGTATGTTAAACACCGGGGGAATTGAAATACTCTCCACCCTGAGTCTTAAAGAATGGAACAAGGTAGATAAAAATAATAATATGATGAACTAGAATCAAAAAAGTCCAAATCCTTAGTATATGATAAGAGAATGGTACCTCAAACAATCTTTTATCACAAGTTGTCTGCATATCCACAACACACAATCATCCACATCCAACTCTTATACCATATTGAAATAACTAGTGAAACATTCTATGAACACTCTCATTGATATATCCCTGAGCACAAGTAATAGAATATGAGTAACCTCTAATATCTGTATATCCTCTCAGTGTAAAAAATTTCTATTTTTCTTAGTATTGATATAGATTCAAAGGTATCTTTTGTTTAACCTAATGTGGAATCTGACCACTCATGCCATGTCGGTGACTAAAAACTGGGGAGAATTGATATAATTAAATTCCATGACCCATTTAAAAAAATATCAATGATACATATCTCCCTATTTATGCATGAGAAATTTTATATATAGATAAATTAGATAAATATTCCTGAGACTGACTCCTCATTATTTGGAACCTTGATTTCCTGGATGTATAAGATCATTCCTTTGAGACTCTACCCCATAAGAAGTTTTTATTACACCAATCACATCATTATATGGTTTCTAATTCATCCAATCATTCATAATTACCTTCTTTTATACCTCCAAATATATAGGCAATACAATGGGTGTCATTGTATTCTAAATAGTTGGACACCAAACCTCCTCTATATATCACACTCTAGAATACTTTTTCAAAAAAATATAAGCAGGACTTGAAAAAGTTCCTTAAAATTAATCTTGATATCCTTAATGGTCAATATCTATAGTCAAAGTGTTATATACTTCAACCACTTCACTACCCTCAACGTCAACAATAGGAAGACTCCATGAAACATCCACTAGAAATCATCCCACATAACCTCTTCCTCCTTCCCATCCCCAAGATATGAAATAAAAAACTATAACAGTACTCCTCACATCTGGGTAATGGATAATAGAAACCAATACACCCTCATAGTCCAAAACTGACTACTATTTATCTTCAAATCCTCATGTAAATAGTCCATCTCAAAATTGGATTCATTATACACATACTTACCAATCACTAATATTGGACCCCTATGACCCATTCTCCTCAGTCAGGATTCCCATCTGGTGGTCAGCCAAATCATCCTATTAAACCTCAACAACATAAATAATGTGTGAAATATGATTAATAGGTATCTATACAAGTAATAAAGGAAACTCTTAATCCCGATGGATTAAAATTTATTTAATATTCAAAAAATTGGCTCTTTTTAAATTTCCTCAACACCAACATAATTCAAATAAAAGATGAATAATATAAGATGAATGTAACTATCTTAGGTCTCTACTCCATAATCAATATTATATCACCTTCAGGGTTTATAAAGAATAATGTACTTCCATCAGAACACAGGGGGCCTTAATCATTTATGCACCAGATGGTCTCCCTTGCTACATCCCACAATGGGTTTAGCTAACACTATCTCTCTACCAATCCCATGCAATCATAACCCATTCCTAACTCCAAAATCCATCCCAAATATCTTCTATAGAATTTGTACCACTTTTTGACGACTCACCCCAAATATAAACCCCTCTTAGGCATGCATTAAAGATGGGAGTGAAACTCCAGGCCTACATGTAATAGTCCTTGGTTTGGGGACTAACTCCAATGTTATAAAGCATGAAAATGGGATCCATTGCCCCCATTAATCCAACGAACGTGATAAGAAAACCAAAAAAAAATAATATAAAATAAAACAAATATCCCATAATAATAAATAAATATAGAAATTTCATATGAATAAAAATATCAATGATAAATTAACAAAATAAATCATAGGATGAAACTCTATCCACAAATACCTACATTGAGCTCATAATGTTCAAATCAATTTCAAAATCCCACCAAAAACCTAGTAAAACAATTATATATATAAGGGTGACCATACATGAATAAAAAGCAAGAACCTCATCAATACCTCTCATTAAAATGCATAAGAAGCATAATAATTTCTCAATTATAGAGAGAATAAATAACATGCACCTATACTTGGTCAACTAACATCAAATATCATTATGGAATGTTCTCCAAATAATATATACAAGTATAATAAAATAATATCATAGAATATAGCAAAGGGAGTACCCCATGCCACATCCCCATTGGTTTTCCACTATCACAGCCCAAAAAAACTTCATTTCACTCTCATCCCTTCAATATCATCATTACCATATCCATATATAAACATATGAGAGGCAATGTCCATAACAGGATCTAGTGAGTGCTGAACAACCTATGTATCCCACACATTCCCTACAACACATTTCTCTTCAATTTAGTCCTTGAAATATTTTAGGATCATACATGAGCTTTCTCCTTGGAGAGGTATTCTCTTCTTAGTCCCGCAGAATAAATCCTTCCTGTGATTCTTGTCTTGGGGTATGAAAATTCTAGAAGAGTGTCTAGCGCCCAAAACAGGAGAAACATCAACTGGAACACCTCACTCAGCAGTATGTCCATCATTAAAAGATTCTTCAAGGTGATCCTTCTGAGAGGAAATGCCCATAATAGGATCTGGTGGTGGCTTCTACACTTTCACTACCACACATTTCCCTTTGATTGAGCCCTTGAAAGAAATATGGATCATACCCGAGTTTTCAGCATGGAGAGATATGCTCTCCTCAGACACAAAAACTAATTCCTTCTTGTGAGTCTCATCTTGGGGTATGAGTTTTCTAATAGAGTTTCCATTGCCAATAACAGAATCATCATCAACAGAAAGACATACCTCAATAGTATGTTCATCATTTATAGTTTTTTCAAGGTGATCCTGTTGATTTCCATCGTGGGAGTTACTGGGTATAACATGTTGAGCTGGATCACTTTGAGAAGAATCATTTTTAGGGCCAGATTTTGTGGGAGTTAAGATCCCACATCCTTCCCTATCCAAGGTTTCATGTATCTTATCACATGCATCTATGACTGATTTCTCAATTTCCTCCACAATTCATTGCTCTAAGTTGTTCTCCTGCTCTTCCTCCACGATCATAGCCTAGGACATATCCGAAGACTGCCCATCCTAGGCTATCTTTTTTACCCATTTTCCCCATTTTTTCCTAGGAGGTTCGACCCTCTCAATTCCAGTACCCTTCCCTTTCTTGTCTCTTCAAACATCATCCCAACCATCACCCATAGGCTTAGAAATCTGGATTTTTATAACTCTACAATTCATCAAAGAGTGACCCAAAATTTTTCAGTGTTCTCAAAATGGTGGCTTGCGCTCAAACTCAATCCATACCTCTATTTTCTAATCTTTGGCATTGAAACAGATGACCTATGGTAGCATTGATTCCAAATAAACTTCAACCAAAACCCGAACATACAATCCAATATCTGCATTTAAGGTATGATGTTCGATCTTGAGAGGAGTACTAGTGCAGGATACCAATTCATTTCGTATATTTGGGTTCTAAACGACCAACTCAACCCGTGTAGTCTAACCCAAATTTGTTCCGTATTGTTCTTAATAGTATGGGGGTTGAAGGTGTAGTTCCATTCAAAAATTCTAAGAACACCAGGTTTAAGCTATAGACTCTCGAAGTTCTAGACCCGATCATGCTCTTCCTGTGATTTAAGTAACATATGGAAATATGCTCTTTCGATTGGAACAATTTTCCAGTCAGAGAATCTCCATAGACGATTAATCTAGTTCTTTAACTCATTAGTCGACCAAGATTGATCCCATTTAATGTATGAGATTCGACCTATAATTGAGGACTTACACATTTTTTTTCTCTGTTGTAGATCTTATGGATTAGCTTCCACTATAAATCTTCCATCATCAAGCCGGAAGCATAGAGCATCTTTCATCATAGAAGTTGTGTAGTGTTCCTATCCTTTGAGCGCTTCCGCGAAGGTTATTCATCTAATTCTTTCAACCGGAGGGACATCTTCATTTTTTTATCATGCCTCTTCACAGAAAGTTAATATTATGAAAATCACTAAGAATATGCTAACTTGTGATTTTTTGCTAAAAGACACTCATATTTTTTGTACCATGATTTGTGCCAAAAATATATATCAAGAGAGAAGGCCCCTCTAGAATGATCTTTATGGGCTAGATAACACAATTCGGGATCCTTGGTTTGTGTTTGGTGACTTCAATGCTATTATTTACCCATGTGTAAAAATTGGTCCATATCACTCTTCCATTTCCTCTAAATAATTTAGAACTTGAACTTATGATTGTGACCTTATAGAGGTTAATGTCACTAGAGCCAAGTAAACTTGGTATAGAAGGCACTATAATAGGGTAGTTTCCAGTAAATTGGATAGGGCCTTCACAAATATGTCTTCTCTGGACAACTGGGACACTATTTCTAGCACTACCCTACCATGACTTAATTCAGAACCTCATCATATTGTTATAAATATTTCTGAAAAATGAGCTAAAAACTTTATTCCTTTCAGAATTAACAATGCTTGGTCTAATGATCTGGAATCTTCAAACATCATAAAAACGTGTTAGAGCTCCATGAATCATCTCAATGATGCCTTTTCTTATGTTACCAAGAAAAATCACCGCAAGTTATATCTCAAAAAATTGGTGTAATGAGAAATATAAACAAAATGGAAAAAGATATATTGAACCTTGAACATGAGCTTATTAAAATTAAAATATCCTCCACTAGCTCCGATTTCTCATTGGACCCCCAGATTGAAATTAAAACATCCAGGAAATTAAAAAATCTTCTCACTCTTAATGATGGACTTCGTAAACAAAGTTTCGAAGATAAATGAATTTCTGATGGGGATAGAAATACCATGTTCTACAACTCTCTCAAAATAATCAGTCAAGTATGTTGGTCCCTTTCTCTTCTTAGGAGAGATGATGTACTCGTTGACTCGGTGGAGGGAATTGCAAATCATGTAGTCTTGTACATTGAGAATATCTTCAATGGTCCAAATATCAACAAGGTCCTCTTACCTGAGGTCATTCTTGTTATGGTTAATGACGAAGACATTATCTATTTCCTTAGCATCCCTACTGACCATGAAATCAAAGACAATATTTTTGGTCTCAACTATGATAGTACCCTGGGCCCTGATGGTTTCAACAATGGTTTCTTTCAACAATACAGGTAGGTGATTCACACTGATGTCTTCAAGATTTTCCAAGACTTTTCCGCTAATGGACACCTCCCACATGGTCTAAATACTCAATTCCTCACTATAACTCCTTAAGTGGACAATGCCTATAAAATTCAACTTTTCGGCCTACTGTTCTTCTAAATACCACATACAAATTCATTACTAACCTCCTTGTGAATAGACTTCTAGGTGTATGCAATAAATGTTTTTCAAGTAATCAACTTGGATTTATCATGGGAAGGACTATACAAGACTGCATATGTTTAGCCTCTGAATGTACCAACACCCTCAATAAAGCTTTCAAAGGGGGAAACATTGCCATTAAGCTTGACATTAGAAAAGCTTTTGATAATATTGACTGGTGATTAATTTTCAATGTTCTTCAGTCTTTTGTTTTTAATGAAACTTTCATCAATATAATAAATTCTTTATTCAATTCTCCCTCTATTTCAGTCCTCATCAATGGTTCCCCGAAAAGTTACTTCAAATGTACAAAAGTTATAAGGCAAGGTGATCCTCAATCTATCCTTATCTTTTCCATCGCCAAATATTATCTTAGTAGATTTCTCACTCTCCTTGTGAATAAAAACAAGCTCATCCCCATTCGGGATGCTAGAAACATAATAGTTCCTACGCATCTACTATATGCTGATGACATAATTTTATTTATAAAAGGATACAAAAAGAATATTCATATTTTAAAAATTATATTGTCTCACTATGAAGAAGTTTGTGTCCAGTCAATAAACTAGAACAAGTTCTATGTCTTCTTTGGGAAATATTATTCTACCTCTAGAAAAAATAGTATTATAGATAGTCAAATCATTAAATAAGGTTCTTTCCCTTTTACCTACCTTGGATTTACTATTTTATAGGGAAAGCCTAAATCCATTTACTTTACCAATGTGATGGACCAAATCATAAAGTCGTTATTCTCTTGGAAAGGAATGTCCCATTCAATGGCGGACAAAATCTGTCTTGTGAAATACACCATTGATTCCATGATGGTCTATTTTTTGACGGTTTAAAAATAGCATATTGGTCTTTTAAAAAATATCAACACTTATATCAAGAAATTTGTTTGGTCAGGCAATATTCTTTAAAAAAAAACTTGTTACCATACCCTGGACCACTTGCTACAAAAATCATGAAAAAGGTGTTCTTCACATAAAGAATATAAGTCTATTTAATTATGCCCTCCAAGACAAAATCACATGGAGGATTATACATAACAACACTTGGTTTATTTTCTTTATAAAAAAATATTTCTTTCATAGTTACAAAAGGGAAATTTGAGCTACATTAATTCTTCTATCTGGATCTCGATCAGGGAATATTTTTCAAATATTATAACTAATTCTAGATAGCTGGTTAGTATGGACTCTACCTTGAACTTTTGGTTAGATAATTGGACTAGAACCCCCCTTATCTCCATAGTCTCTCAATATTCTCTACCGGATAACACCAAAACTACTATAAAATATGTTACTCATTCTTGTATCTCCAATTTTCATGAGAACTTTATTCAAGTTGTTGATAGCTACGTCTTTGCGAATTCTGATGATTTCCTCTGTGGGGATCCCGCCCATAATGTTATTATTGATTAAAAAAATTTCTATAAACATAAGGTTACTAATTCTGATCTTTATTTTTATTGGATGATATATTTTGATAAACCTTGGATTAAACCTTCAAGACTTACTCACGTTTGGAGACATTCCTAAAATCGTATGCCAACTGAGGTGTGTCTTCAGTACTTTGGAATCCAACATGGCTCCAGGTGTCCCTTCTACCACCAACATAGAGAAGATACTAATCATTTGTTCCTATCTTGTGCTACTGCCTCTGCCCTGTGGAATTATACTTCTGTCATTTTTGGCTGTAGATGGATTTTTACTGACTCTCTCAGCTTGAAATAAAAAAGAAGTGTGGATCTTGATTCCTCACAACAAATTAAGAACCTCTTCCTCACTATGGTTACTGAAATCCTTCATGTTATTTGGAATGATATAAATGTTTTTATTCATAAAAATTGATTTACCAATCTCAATTCAGGTAAGATAATAATTCTCATTGCCATTAGGGATGTTGCTTCGATACAAACAGCTTATTTTTACAACACTATTGGTGAATTTGAGATTCTTTGGAGACTTCAGATTGATGGTCTCTACAAATAGTTGAAGCACACTTTTGAAGTGTTTTGGAGAGCTCAACTTCTAGTATGGATCAAATTGAATGTTAATGGTGCTTTTAAAGGATATCCGAGTCCTGCGGGATGTGGTGCGATTTTTAGAGACTACCTCGGTCAGTGTCTGGGATGCTTCTATGGAAGTTGTGGTATTGCTTTGTCTTTAAAGGCAGAAATGATGGGATTGATACATGCCATCAACATTTCCAAGAAATAGGACTGGAATAATATTTGGATTGAAAGTGACTCAACCATTATTATCCATGCTATTTGGGAGGATGTGGTGTATCTTGTGTGGCCTCTGACCACCTGATGGATGAACTACCTTGATTCTCTTATAAGGACCAATTAAATTTCCATGCATGACTTTAAGGAAGCGAACATGGTTTCTGATGGTCTTTATAATCAGAGAATAATCCATGAAATTACTTGGAAGGATGTCATGTCAGTTGAGCTTCTTCCTTTTTATGATTATGATAGTAATAAGGTCCCTTATTTCAGACTCATGTAGTTCTCTTTTCTTTTACTAATAAATTGTGTCTTGGTTTTTGACCAAGGAAACACCTTCTTTAAAAAATTACATAGATTCATATATCATATATTTGACGCATAGTCACATAATAAAATATCTATATTCATATACCACAATTTCATATCACAACCACACATCACATTTCCATCATAGTATGGTATCATGATCATAAAGGATATAAACTGTATTCTATACTTCCACCATAATCATAGCCTATTATCTATATAAAAATTCAGTATCCCATCATCATTGAATTAATCATGTTTTTGACATCAAGACATTATATCCCATGTATTTAATCCTCAGGTCGTCATAGTCTTTCAATGTGTGGAAAATAGGGTGGGTAAATGGGAGTAGTTAAGAATTTATTTCCCCCACAAAAATTGATGTTTGGCAAAGATACCCAAAACCCAAAATATTTGGGTGTTAGTAAGGTTCTTCAACTTCAGTGGGGGTGAGTATGAAATCATAAGGATAATACAATATATATATATATATATATATATATTTTTCACAACCACTCAGAACTCTAACCCAAAGGGTTCATATCAATCACGTCACATCCCAATGTTGGTTTTCTTTATTATTCAATTTATTCCATGGTATTTGATCTTGTCGATGGGTTTCAAGTTGAATCCCTAGTGAATGTTTTGTATTTTTGTGGATTTGGTCTATTTTTGGTTTAGTACATGGTTAGTGTGCACGATTTAGGGGGAATCCTTGTCACACTCTAACCAAAGGGGCATTTTTAGATCATTTTGTTCTTGCATAGTTTATTTTTCATAGTATGTACACTTTTAGCACAAACCATGTGAGACAATGAAGAAAGTGTCCGACTCTCTTGGGGGTATTTGAACCTTGGAACACATATTTCACAGAGTTAGATGAAACCATTCATCAAGCGTGTGGGGTTGTCCATATAAATGGAAAAATATTTTTTCACAGTTGGGACATAGTTTCCAAACCATACAGCCAAACCATGTGATGAAACATTTTCATTCTAATAGGTTATGTATGCTTGGTGCATTGTTTGGTAAATTGTGCGACCTAACCAGGCATATTTCCCATTGTCCCAAATTTTTTAAATTCCAAATTTCCCACACTTAAGTTAAAACTCCAATAAACTCTCGCCTCCCCCATATAACTTGGAGAATTACAGGGCCCCTTTGACCCTCCGTTCTTGGCTCCTCCTCCATTGGAAATGCTCTTCCTTGGTTATTGGTAAGTTTTCTTTTAGATTTTTAGTCATTTTCCTCCCCTCCTCTTCTTCCACCCCTCCTCTTCTTCCTCTCATGTTTCTTCCTTTTATCTTCATTGGGTTTTATATTGGCTAAACCCTTGAGTGAAGGTTTTCTCATGTGGGTTGTTTATTTTGATATTAGGATGTGTAGTTTGTCTATTATGAATGGATCTTCCCTATTCTAGAGTTTTGATGCATTTTCACATCGTTGAGTTAGGTGTTTTGGTCCGTTTCATTTCCAAAACATACCATGTGATGCTTAAGATTTTTTAAATGGGTATTAATTATGTTCATCATGCTTGCAATGTGTTATGATGAATTTCCTTGGATTTATTTTTTTGTGGTTTTATGAAAAAAGGGTTATTCTAAGGTTATTTCATAGTATACCTATATGTATCCAATATATATGTGTGTAATGAGTTAGATAAAATTATAAGTGTCCATTCAAATGGATTTGTGAATTTTAAAATGATGTTTGGATTTACTGGAATTTGAAGAACATAGGATGGAAATTTGAATCATACTTTGTGTGGATTTTTGGCCTCCTTTTTTATTTGGTTCTGTGTGAAACCTATTGTGTCATTTTTTATCAATATTTTTTGAAAAAAAAAATATTTTAAAAATATTATTAGGTTTAAAATATTTTTAAAACTATGTCGCAAAGGAGTTGAATCCCTCAGTACCCTTTGACTTTTTGGGTGGAGTTGAATGGCATTAAGGTCCTGAATTCCTTTTGCATTATGTAAATGTGAAAGGAGTGGGGCCGCCAAACTCCTTTTTCCTATATTGGTTTTTAATTTTTTTTAATTTTTTTTAATTTTGTTAATATATATATATATATATTAGTAGAATTTAACTATAATTAAATATATGTCATTACTGTAATTAATGTGGTCTCTACTTATGACATAAAACCTCACCTAGATCTCAGTTTTATAAGGGGGTTTCCATAGTAATTCTTATTGATTACCAATGAGGAATTCTGGGTTCCCATTTCCTACACAGAATTAATAACATATTATTGTTATTAATTAGCAATCAATTAGTAATAAATAGTAATTACTAGTAAATAATTATTATTATTATATAATAATAAAAATTTATGATCAATATTAATAATAATTAATTAATGGTAATAAAAAAATTAATAAATAAGCAATTAATATATATTTAATTATTACTAGTTTATATCTATTAGTAAATTAGTAATTAAAAAATAGTTTGGTACATATTAATCATATTAATTAATATAATAATTAATTATTAATTACAATAATAATTAATTATTACCAAATTAATTAATATTATTAATAATTATTAAACAATTAGTCATAAATATTTACATATATTATTTAAATACTAAATAGAAATAATATTGATTAAATTATAAAAGTATTAATTAATAATTAATTATTATTAAATTAGTATAAATTAATTAACTAATTATTTCTAATTTATTTTAATTACTAACAAATATTAATTAATAAAAACATTAATTAAATAATATTATTTAATAGTTATTAATGATAATTTCTAATAAATATTAATAAATAATGAATAATAATTATAATCAATATTTAAAGTCCATATTTAGTAACTAATCATTAATAATAATAATATATTTATTTGTTATTAATTTATTATTATTTAAAAAATATTTAATTAATTATTAATTATATTAATTGCAAGTTAATTCATTAATTATTAATTAATAACTATTATTAAAAAAATTCTAATTAATATTAAAAATAATTATTTAGTTACATAATATTAATAATAATGTTTAAAGTATTAAATTATTTTCTATTAATTAATTTTTAATAAATTAATATTAATTATTTAATCTTAATTATTGATAAATAATATTAATTCCTAATAAGTATTAATTACTAATATATATTAATTAATTTTACTAATTTATAACTAAAAAATAATTAAATATTTATTAGTAATTGTGTAATAATAATTATTAACACTTGTTAATCAATTATTTAATTATTAATTAATGTTACTTATAACTAATTAAATATTCTTTAATTACAAAGTAATTAATAACTAAAAATTATATTATTATTATAAATAATTAGTAGTGAAACCATAATTTTAAATATTTATTAGAAATTACTATTAATAATAATTAATATTTATAAATAGTAAACACTAATACTTAATTAATATTTATTAGTAATTAATTTAATTATTAATAATTAGTTAATCATTCAAAATAATGTTTTTTAAAATTTGTTAACAATTAATAATTTACTAATTTTAGGATTAATATTAATCATCAGCAATAAATAATAATTTTAAATTTTTATTACTTATTGTAAAATAATAATAAATTAGCTAATTAATAATTAATTTAATTAATAATTCATTAAATAATTTTTATTTTCTAATTAATAAATAAATAATAATTATATTATTATTATAATTATTATTCAATTACGAAATAATATTTTCAAACACTGTTTCGTAATTTCTATTAATGCGTAATTAAAATTTATTAAAATTAATATTATAAAATAGAAAAAATTATTATTTAATTAATTTTTTTTGTAATTTATATTGATTAGAAACAATTAATCAATTAATATTAATTTAATAACTACTAATTAATAATTAATAATTTAATAATTTAACAATTATTAATAATATATTGTAACTAAATAATATTTTTAAATATGTTTTACTATCCGTTTAATAATATTTATTTAACAATAATTAATTAATTAGTTATTTAATAATTAATATTATTATTAAGTAATTAAAAATTTTAAATTACTAATGTACTAATAACAAATAACTATTAATAATTAATTAGTTATTAACTAGTTATTTATTATTATTAATACATAAATTAATTAATTAATTGTTAATGTTTAATAGTGAATGTTAATAGTTATATATTATTAAATGTTATTATTATTTAATAATAATTAATAAATAAATGATATTTATTATTAATTCTGCGTTGGAAATGGGAAATAAGAATTCCACATTTGAAATTCATAAGGATTTCAAGAGAAAGCCTCCTTGTAAATGGGATCCCTGAGTGAGGGTTTGTGTCATAAGTCTAGAGTGTATTAATTTCAAAAATTTCAGATATCTAATAATGGTAAAATTATGTTATTTTTTGATATATATATATATATATATATATTAAAAAAGTGTTTTTACCTAATAGAGGACAGTGGATTTTAGGGACCTAACACCTTTCATTTTTATGAAAATTGAAAGGTATTAAGTCCCTTAACACCTTTCTCCTCCACCAAAAAAATCCTAAAAGAATTTAAGGATTTAACACCTTTGTGACATTGCTTTAATTTTTTTTAAAACTTTCATTATTTTATTAATTATAATTTTTCAAAAAACATATATAAAAACTATCTTCTGTTAAATTATTATCCTCCCTTGTGCTTATTTAATAAAAGCTTTGACATTTATATGGATATCCATAGATATGTTGGTTTGATATGTGCTTGTCTATATGTGCATGAGGTGTACATAGAGATGTGTGCATGCATGTAATTGGTAAATTTCATTGAAATTCCCTTTCCTAAAACATTAATTTTTCTCAAATGTTTTCTAATATATAAATGCTTTCTAAATGGTTTCTTAGTTTTTAAATGACTACCAAATGAGATTTCAAATTTCATTTTATAAATATTTCATTAATGTTCCATTGGATTATTAGATGTTCCATTTGGAACCATAGATGTTATATTTGGATAAAACCTTGGAATTGGAAAATTTTTTGGATGAAATAAGTTTTCCATGAAAATGGTTTCATATTTCAAATTCTACGCCCTATTTTGAAGCCTTTATACTTCTCTTTAGAAAATAATCGATGATTCTCAGGTAATAAAACCTATTTGGTATATTAGGATGTTTCTTGAAAATTAGCATTGAAATATCATGATGAGTAGGCCCAGTTAGGTCCTTGTGAAATGATTTCTAGATGATCGGAGCCCCCATAGTAGTCCTCCAGTTAGAGAGGGTCTCTTCATTGATGGTGTTAGGGATTGGGAAAGTCATGTACATTGGCATCTAAGGGTTAATTATAGGCATGTGATGACCTCCTCACATATCCATATACAATTGTCATATGATCCTAGATTTCATTGGGAGGGTTGAGAAACAATTTGTCACATACCAGCCCAAATACCCTTGTACTCTGATACCTAATCCAACACTAACATAGCCAAAGAGAGTTCTTGATACCCCTGTGTTGGTGACTAGGACATGACCTCAAACCACATAAATGTGGGAACAAATTTTCCTCAAATATAGTGGAAGAAACATATTCATGTCATCATGTTTAAAAAACTCCAAATGTGTTTAGTACTAGAAACCAAATAGGTATATTTAAAAAATCACAAAAATTACATCATCAAATTAATATAATTCAAACAAGATAAATCCTACATTTTAAATAACACGTCACTCCAATCCCTAGGGTATTAAGAGCATCCCCCTCCCCCAAGAGGTTCCTTCCATTTACTCGGACCTAGAAAGAGAGAATCTAAAAACTCCTGAAAGAAATTGTATGCTATGATCTACAAATCCAATTAGGATCTCACCAAGGGTTCTATAATAAGATTCCATAATATTAAACAAAATCGTTATTTCAATTTAAGTCACATCAGGCATGGAATTACATTTACATATTAAAATAAATTGCATTTCAAATCATGGAAAACATTTCAAACATAGATTAAATAAACACATTATATAAAAAATTTTATATAAATCATTAGGCATGAGTAAAATATTTACATAATCTAGGAAATATGAGTCAAAGTAATAAAAACCCCACTATGGCCAACTTCACTATTGAACAATAATTCCATGTTATGCGATCGTCGCACATCTCATATTAGTGATCATGGAAATATGCATACACATGTCCCTCAGTCTCTTGCTCAAAAGTACCCATAAACATCCCATCATAGATAAGATACACTAAAATTTGTTTTTATTAGAATTATAAATCATCAATCCATTACTATTTAGTTGACATCCAATCATGTTTCTCTTATATAACCCACTAAATACATAGGCTCACATGTTCCCAATCAATCAATAGAAAATGGCAAAATCATTTAATTTTCAAATACTTTACAACCACCCAAATTTCCTTTTCTATATGAAAATTCATGTTTAAAAAGAAAACTTACAGTTTTAAATATTTTATTCATTTTCTATTGAAAACCAATAATAGGTTTTAAACAAATCAAATTATTCCATTTTATAAAATCAATTTTCATATAATTTTGAAGATTTCATCAACTTCAAATTACACCCCAACTTCCAATTCAATTAGGATTTGGGGGTTTCACCAATATTCCATCCATGTAAAATCCAAGTTCCAATTCTCATCAAATAGACTTTTCCCAAATCAATTGAAATAAATTTCAAATATAATAAAATTCTTGGTTTAATAAATTGTAAAATCTTGAATGGAACCACTAACCTTTTCTATGAAAACACAATGCTCACAAAGGAACCATAAAATGGAATAAAAAGGTGTAGAAAATCTAGGAACTCATCCTATAATCTAGATTCAATAATATAGAGTTTACATCCATCTATCCCATACTGACCTGTCAAACTATAAGAGGAAAAGAGGGAGAGATGAAATAAAGAGGAAGACCATTTACCAAGAGAGATGCACCACATCCAATAAGATGATCAATCACAAAACTGATGATCTAGAGGGATTGGAGATCACTAAAATAAACTGGTTATGTCTCTAGTTCAAAAGGGATGGAAACCTTGTGTAATGAAATGAAATTTCATCTAACATACTAGTTTAAAACTGACACCTATGATTTTACCCGAAGTGAAAACAAATTAAGCGCCGTGTAATTTTCAAGTCCCATATACGTCCAAAAAATTGTCAACATTTTATTATAATATGATTTTTTATATTTACAGAGTGTGTAAAATGTACATGGAATGTAATCTTTCACATGTTTCATTGATTTCATTTCATCATCAAGGTGATGATTACATGTTGTCTGACACCATTACATGGTGTGTAAATCCCTAGTATACTGCAAAAGCTATAGGTTTTAAGTTGAAAATTAAAAAAATACATGATTACACCATTTATGGTATCTTCCCAATTCCATATTGACTTTACTCAACAAATACAAAAAATGAAAACTAAAGTAAAATCCAAAATATAGCAAATAGAAAGTTAACAGGGTGTTACAACCTCCCCACAACAAAAAATGGATGTCCCAAGAAAGCGTGTAAATATACTTACATATCAAAAATTTGAGTCCAAAAATCTATCATCAGTGCCTCATACTACGATGTCTCATGATAATCAAAACTATACTTCCATATCAATTTGACCAAAGGGATCATACATTGACAAAGTTCCTTGTCCTCGGAATCAGAAATCCTATCTGGATGCTGAGTCATGGATAAATCAGGATCAACATGAATATCAGTCCATCTCAAAACATGTGTTGGATCAGAAAGATACCTTCATAGTTGTTACTCATTGAAAATTTTATGTATCTACTTCAACTGTAGAGGATGTTTTAATTGGTAATATTCTTTCCCCACTTTATTAAAAACCTAAAATGGTCCCACAAAATGGGGAGAGAGATCCCATTACTCCTAAGTCAATGACATCCCAAAAAAGG
Source organism: Viscum album (assembly GCA_963277665.1). Classification (NCBI taxonomy): domain Eukaryota; kingdom Viridiplantae; phylum Streptophyta; class Magnoliopsida; order Santalales; family Viscaceae; genus Viscum; species Viscum album. Next base: position 1,537,985,683 of record OY728161.1, on the reverse strand, counting down.
TGAAACATTTAGTAACACCAAATCACAATTATGAAATTTCAATTATTGGAAATGTAGATCAACATATGATTTATAAAGACTATGTTCCATTAACATACTCTAATGAATCAATTAAATAATTTCTATAATCTCTTAGACAAAACTTGGTTTAATCAAGGAACATTCATCAATATCTAACCAATACAACAGAGATTTACAAGGCTGACTATACATTGCTTCAAAAGTCGATATTTAGATCTCGGACTAGTAACTATTGTTATAAGAAAACTAAACCACTCCCAAATGGTCATCCTAAGATCTTCCAAAATCGATGATGAAGGAATAAATAATATCTTCAATAATTTCAATAGATCTCTTTTTCTGGCCATCTGTTTGTAGATGGAATTCCATACAGAAATGAACTTGAGATCCCATTGCCTCCTAATGTAATATCCAAAATAAAAATTTAAAAATAGGATCTCTATAAGAGACTATAGTAGAGTAATCTCTATATAAAGGAAAAATCTCTATCACATAGATATTTCCCATCTTCTTAACTTTAGATGAGTCGGGAAAGGGTATAAAGTGGTCAGATTTGGTTAGTTTATCAATCAAAAAACATTTCACATTCTTTTTACTATAGGTAGGTAGAAACCCAACCACAATATCCATAGAAATATCATCCCACATAAATTTCATCAATAGATGTGGATGAAGGAAACCTGAGGGTCTTGGATGCTTGGCCTTGACATGATTTAAAGTATAGAATCATGAAAAAAGTTACTAATGATTCATCTCATACCCAACCACCAGAATTATCATTGAATGTCATAAAACATCTTTGTGGCTCCTGGGTGCACTGCCTAGTGGGAATTATAGCAATCCCTCATCAAATATTTCTTTACAGAAAAATGTAGAATGTATTGATTTCAGAAACATAGGATATCCTCCATGGATAACAACCACTCCTTAAGGATCTCCCCAATATATTGGGAGTTTCTAATTCATTGGTAATCATATTAAATCTATTGTTCTTAAATAAAAATCATGGTAAGAGTGTAGTTCTACGGAAAATTAGGCTAGACAACCTCATACCTTATTTTTAAAAAACAACATGCAACTATGAAAAACAGTCCATCAATTTCAACTCTTCTGATTATTATTTTACATCATGTGTGAGAATTTTTCTGCTCAACACATCAGTAATGAAATTACATTTCCTGGGGTATATTCAATATCAAAATCAAAATATTTAAGGTACAATAACCAATAACTCTAAAATAGATTCAAATATTTTTTAGAGAAAATATAACTCAAGTGCTTACAGTTAGAATACATGACAAACATTTCACTGAAAAGTTAAATTTGTCAAATCTTAAGTGCATGCATTTAATCTGTAATTTCAAGGTCATGGGTCATATAATTTCATTCATGATGCTAGATATGTCAGGATCTATATGAAATGATGTGATCACCCCAAATAAGAAATCAACCCAAACCTAAACATGATGCATCACAAAAGACCACAAATCCCTACTCAGCCTTTGGAAGAGTCAACACCAATGCATAAGTCAAATTAAATTTCACATCAACAAAATAATTGTATCATTTCTCATCTTATGTAAACTCTACCTCTTTCCAAGTTACAGTGGTCATATGAGAATCCAAGACAGATAAATCCTTTAATTATTATTGATTATATCTACCTAAACATAGGAATCATTAAATCTCAATGAAATTATATGGTTTCCCCCATGTCATGAAAACTTTTACCTTAATAGGATCAAATGAAATACCATGTTCTAAGACAACCTATCCCAATAACATCACTACTTGAATCTAGAATTAAACTTTGATAAATTGTAATAATGTCACTGATATCTCAAAAATTCCATAACTACTCTCAAATAATGTGCATAATCCTCCTCGTACTTTGAGTAAACCAAGATTTCATCAACAAGGACCACTAAAAACCTATCAAGATACTCATGGAAGATCATATTCATCAAATCTAGAGATACAATTGGAGTTTTTTTAGACTAAATTATGTGAAAATATACTCATAATGACCATACCTACTTCGAAAGGCAGTTTTATGAATGTGAGATTATTTTATTCTCAATTGTTTATAAACATATTGAAGATAAGACTATGTGAAAAATTTCTCCATTTTTATATATTCTAAATGATCCTAAATCCTTGGTAAAAATACTATTTATTTACCATGAGTTAGTTTTTTCAGTAATGAACATATATGCGAAGTGATCCATCATCTTTCTTCAAAAAGAAAACATGTGATTCCTAGGTGACATGTTTAGGAGTATCAAGACTTTGTCTAAAAAATTATCCAAATAAGTATTAAAATCATTCATTTTAATGGTTCCATGTATTAAGATGGAATAAATACTGGTTAAGTACCATGAACTAAATAAATTTAAAATTTTATCTCCCTTACCATTGGAAAACCAGATAAGTCAGTAGAAAAAAACATAGGGAAACTCAATGATAAATGGAGGGAGATCACCACTCAAGGATTACCAATCCAGATTAAAAGGAAACGATGATATCATGTTCCCCAACTCTATATAATAAGTTCCAAATCTACTTGAACTTGGGACCCATTCTCCCTAATAGATACAACACACCCCATCATGCACCATAAAGTACACCCATCAAAGATAGCAATCAATTTGATATTTTTTATCAATGATACAATTCAACCTAAATATTAAATCAAGAGGTTTCATGTTAAAGAACCATAAAATAACATGTAAGTTCAATATCTGATAATGAGAAAACCCAATAAGGACAATGATGACCCTTCTCTCTTTATTCTAAGGGGTGTAGTAATATCCATTACATAAGATAAAATCTTTATTGGAAGATTTATAAGATCTATAATACATGTTGAGATGAACAAGTGAGATTCACCAGTATCAAATAAGCAGTCACTAATAATAGATATATAGTAATGGTGCCTCTCATAGTCATTGGATATATATCTGCTTCATTTGTAGTCTCTTTGACTACATAAAGATGATTTATTCTAGATTCCTATAGTAGGAACCCCATAGATATTGAAGCATCTGATTTCACAATAGCACATTTTGGTGTTTATGATCTAATTCCAATACATGGTGCATAGAAAATATAACAGAATTTATGAAATTATCCTAAATGAATTCAAGAACAACATAACGTGGGTGACTCAATGCAAACCCTTTTGGAATGGCAAGGCATACCACACTGGTAGAAACTGAAAGGGCCTCTGCTAGGTACTGTTTGAGTTCTAGTAGAACCCTATTGCTGAGATCCACCATGAGACTCAAAACACTTTCTCTTCAATTTATGGGAACTAATAGATCATCAATTGGGAGTAAAAGGAAATACCATCATTCCTAAATTAATAGATAGATCAATTTCAACCATTATTTCCCTATACATTATGTCATCATAAGAAGATAAATTCAGGAAGAAAACATGATAATGAATATTAGATGGAATTGACATATAAAACTATCGAGTCTTCATTTTCTCATTTGATACAATCTTAGGTGAAAAATATAAAAGCTATGTGAATTAGTTCACATATTCTGTCATGGTAATATCATCATGCTTGAGTTTGGAAAACTCCATAACTTTAGCCAAAACCATAAATTCTAGATAGAACCGGTAAAAGAAAATGAAGATGAAGAAATCCCACTCTAAAACCTCATGCTTCTTCAATAACATCATTGATTCCCACCATCTCCTTCTAGGTACCTAAAACAAAAAAGAATCAAATTTTGCATTAATAGCTTCAGGTGTTTCCAATATTTCAAAGAGAATATCTATAATTCTCAGCTAGTCCCCAACCTCCCATGGATCATTAGAGGCTTGAAAATTATGTGGTTTATGATGAAGCATCTCTTGGGAATAATTTCTAGATTCAACCCTATGAGGTTCCACAACATGGTCTTGAGAAGGTATGGTTTCAAGTGAATATCCTAGAGTTTGGATGGACACACAATGACCTCAACTATATTCTAGTCTATGGGAGTATTTTCCCAATGTGTCCCATCAGCATCTTCCTCCTTGATTCTGTTAACCTATCTTATTGGAAGTAGGAAGATAAAAAACTTAAGAAAACCACATTTAATACATCAAAATATTACTTAGATCAATGATCAAATGAGATAATCAAGTGAAATTAATCTCCTAAGATAGATAAACGATATTTGGATTTAAACTAATCGAAATCATAAGTAGGGAAATACTTTAAAAAATACCCATGATTCCTTTCCTAAACAACCCATGATGAATTCAGGATCATTGTGATGGGAGATTGCAAGACAGTCACTTTCAACTACCTCCTATGCTACGACATGATTTCTCAACTCCATACTAACATCATGTCCAAATGCTTAACCTACACATTTGATACATCTTTTTCATGAACCATCCCAATTACCCTAGTACATTGACACCCAAAATGTCAGTAACATGGCCTTAAGGGCGATCTCGATGCCCACGGGTTGGTGACAAGCCCCTGGAATCATACAACATAAACATGAGAATTAATTTTCCTCAAATATGAAAAAAGAAATAGATACATATCAGTAGGATAAAAACCCTGATGGAAGAGATTAATAGAATTCAAAAGGTTATATAAAGAAACCCAAATAGTATATCATAAAATTACTAGAATTAAATCAAGAGAAATACCACGTCTCAAAGGAGAAGTCACTCCAAGCCCCAAGGGATCAAGGGAATTCACCTACTCTCAATAGAACCTACCATTTACTCAGACATGGTTGGTGAAAATATAAAAATCCATGAAGGAAAGGGTAAGGTGTTAGATACAAAACCTAGTTGTTTCACATTAAGTGTTCCATAATAAGATGCCATGATATTAAACCAAATCATACTTTCAATTTTATTCACAACTGGCATGGTGGTACATTTGGATACTTAATATAAATCATGCTTTTTATTTCAAATGATGGAAAACATTTCAAACATGTCTTAGAAAAAAATTATATATAAAACATTCTAAATAAAAAATTATGAATGAATAAAAAAGTTTCAAAATCAATGGAATATACATCAATGTAATCATAAAAAGAACCATGATCATATTCCCTATAATAACATGGTTCTATGTTAGTGGATCCTCACAAATATCATTTCTGTGAGTACAAAAATTTGCATACACATGTCCCTCAGGATCACAACGAATAAGACCCATCAATATCCCATCTAGGATAAGATATATTGAGATAATATTTTGTTATAATTGTATATTATCAATTTGTTTCCATTAAATTACCATCTTTCCATTCTTTCCCAAATAACCCACTAACTACCCAGGATTTCATGTTCTCAATCAATCAATATAAAAAGTAGAAATCATTTCATATCAAAAGACTAAAATAATCACCCATTTTTCCTTTTCAAAATGATAATTCATGTTCAAATCCAAAATATATTTTTTTAATAATTTCATGCCTTTCCAATAAAAACACAATAATATGTTTTTAATAAATCTTTTTAATCCATTTTCCAAAATTAATTCTTAAAACAATTTATAAATTCCGTGAACATCAAATTACACCCCAAAAACTAATTCCACCATGATTAGGGGGTATTTTCATAATTTATTGACAGGTAAAATCCATGTTCACATTACTATCAAATTTGTTTTTTGAAAAATTAATAGATATAAATTTAAAACATATTTAATTAAAGGTTTAATAAATTCACAAATCTTTAATGGAACCACCTACCAGTTTCCAAGAAAACAAAATACTCTTGAAGGAACTCTCCAACGAAAATAAAGTCATTGAAGATCTATCAATTCAACATAGAATCATGATTCAAACACACAGAGTTGAGATCCATAAATCCAAATTTTACCTATCAAACTCTAATAGGAAAAGATAAAGAGACATATTAGATAGGAAGACCGCTTACCCAAAGATACACACCACAACCAACATGACGATCAATCACTGAATCGATGATATAGAGGTATTTGAGATCACAAAAATCAAATAGAGATGGATCATGGTTGAGAGGTAATGAAACATAGAATAATTAAATGAGTTTTTAATCCACGATGGTTTTTTAAAACAAACACATTGAATTTTACATGGCGTGAAATCCAATTACACATCATGTAATTTTCGAGTCCCATATATGCTAAAAAACTCATCGCCTTTCTATTAAAATTAGATTTTTAATATTTACAAGGGATTAAACTTTACATGTCAGGTTATATTTTATTCCATCTATTGATTTGAAGGAATATTCTAGGTAATGGTTACATGTTATCTTTAACCATTATATAATGTGTAAATCCATGCAAGACTGTAGAAACTGCAGGTTTTTGCTGAAAATTCCAACAAATATTTGACATCGCCATTATAGATGTCATTCCAAATCATTATTGGCCTTACTCAACCACCCAAAAAGTAAAACCAAAGAAAATTTCATAACATACCGAATAGAAATGTAATGGGGTGTTACATGGTAACTATCTAGCTCTCAATGAGTTGGATTAGATCCCCCATGGTAGGAGAAAGAATAAGGTGATACTAGTTCTAGGTGAGTAGTGTAGCTACGTTAGTGATAGACTATAGAAAGTATCATAGGTTGATCGATGATTCTGACCAATGTACATCAAGGGTCACCCTAAGGGAGTTTTAGTTCATGTCCATTACTACTATCATGTATGTTCTTGTATTTCTTTGAGTCGCCTTCATACCCATTCTATTCATATCTTCCTAATTGAACTTTCACTACTTTCGTTTCTTCTGGAATTGGTAACTTGATTTGACCTACTTATTATGGTCATTTTTTACTCCATTTATTCATGCACATACCTGTATTATGTTTATCTTAATGTAATTAGTATTTAAAACTAGTATTTGATATGGGAAAACTATTTTAAAATAAATCCATGTTTTTTTTTCAAAAGAGGATTTTGGTATATCAATCCTAGGTTATTTTAAAAGATAAAACCCTATTTTATAATAGTGTTTTGAAACCAGTGTTCAGGGAATATTCTGGGAAATGAAATGTATGGAATTTCTGGTTCTTACATAATGAAATGTTTTTATTCTCAAACCTTTCTTATGCCACATAGAGTCAATAAACCTGAGTTTTTTTTCCTTGTTTTGGTTTTATTCTGTTTATCTCATGGAGTAATTTTTTCTTGAGGATGATGCTGACCTAGAGGTCACATGGAGATAATGTTTAGTTCTGTATTGGTTTTAGTTTTTTTGGGTCTTTTTTTATGGATCTATATCTATATTTTGTTAATGTATTTATATTTTGTGATTTGTGTATTCTGTTAATGTTTCACTCTATACTACCTTTTATGTAATGCTTATCAGGTGAAATCATTCCAAATTATTTATCTATTATTCATTGATACTTTCTTTCACCCCATGGGGATTGGGGATGCCCTAAGGGCTGTGCGACTAACTGGTTCGGGTGTCTAGTTTTATAAAGGCCTGTTTTGGTTTGTTTAAAAATGTTATTAAAGAAAACCTTTGTTATTTTAGGTGTTAGCTAGACTAGAGATGGGATCTACAGGGCTCTATAGGTAGATCATGGCTTGGTTCTTAGTCACCATCGACCGTGAAGAAGCTTTATTTTCAAAGGATAATTGGGAATTGAGTCTGTTACTTTTATTTTTGGTTTATATTGTTGGTTCATGATTTGGTTTTTTGAGATTTTTTTTATTTTGGTATGATTATGACAGTGGTATTGTGTCACACAGTGATATTACATGGCATAGAATACCATGTGAAGCTTGAGTTCATGATTCGATATACTTCCAGTGCAATGTGAATTCATAGAACATGGTCTGCTCAACCATGTAGCCAATTCATTCATTACCATGTGTCCGATATTCTAGAGGTTTTTATATAAGTAATTTTATTGGATTGTTTTGGTTGTATTGAGTGAATTTAAAAAAATGATATATATAATGGTTTTTCTAAGATTAATTGAAATGAGAAATTGTATATTAATGTGTATTTGGTTTTGGAGGTGGAATGGTTTTGAAATTTGATATGGAAATGGTGGATTATAATGCGGGTTCTTTGGTTTTGTTATGTGGTATTTTGGGTTTTTAATCACGGAATATTGGTTTCATCAACTATTTTTGTTGAATTTAGATGATTTTTGGTTTGATGTTAATTTTTTCGTGATTTTATGTAATTCATAGTATGCCCACTATAATATTAATGAATTCATTCAAGGAGTATCTTCTATTTGTTGATCCTACCCAGACTCCAAGTGGAGTGGTGGAGTTGAGTTCTTATCAGTCGTTCACTATTTTCCCCGGTGATCGTGGTTTGATAGAGGTTGTGGAGTGGCCCATGGAAAATTTAAGGATCTTATGGTCCTTGGAAACCCCTGAAGCCTTGAGGTTTCAAGTTATCCTGGGGTTTTTTGAGGGGCCTGATTTAAATAATTTGAAGGTGACCTTTCCATTCTCATTTAAAGTTGGGATGTATTGGGAGATATTTGTGACCACTTTAATCTTGTAGTTTAAACCCGAGAAGGTGTGGATGGAGAATGTGGTAGAGCTTATTGGTATTTTTCATGGTCAAAGGATGGTGAAGGGGTATACTAACTACTTTAAAGAGAATTATTCCTTTTATTTAGAAATGTAATTGAGTGACCTATTAAATGATTATTTCTTTTTCTGGGGTATATCCCCATAGACATGTGATCGACTTATATTATTCGGGAATTTTCAGTTTAGAATGTTACTGGATATGGTGATTCTAGCAAAGCTTGTTTTAAAAAAGGCAACATGTGGTGGTTAGAAGGCTATTCTATCTTGGTGATAGTAAAGTTTCCCTATCTTATCTGAAGTTTAAACTAAAGAAACCTATTCCATAAGAGTATTTATTCCTAGTTTGGGAATCAAATAAAAGAGGCCACTCACTCTTATGCTTTGAATGTGGTTGGTTTATGATATCTATGACTTCTTTCCATAATCCTCCAAATACGTATCATTAGTGTGGTTTCAGAGAAAATCAAAAAATAGGGTGATACTTTAATAGAAGGAAAAATATATCAAGATAGTTTTTTATCAATGTATGCTTTCCTCTCCATGCTTTTTTAGTAAACCAATTTTTTCGTTTCACCCTTACATTTATCTCTTTATTTGGTTCTTATATTGTCTTTGTTTTTCTTATTGTGATTTTCCTTGATCTAAAGGTTTCCTAGGTGATCTGTTACCTCATGCTTGATTGGATATGGGGATGTTTCAGGTGTAAATTATGATTGGTGGTTTGGTTTGGTGCTCCATTGGAGTTTTTTTGGTTTCACTCTTCTCGGGTAGGGAGTTGGTTCCATGTAGTTGATTCCTAATGGTTTGGAGATCCACTCTAGGTCTATTTTTTTATTTCCACTTGAGCTGTTTGTGCATGAATTGTTGTGATAAAGGCAACACTAGTGTTGGAATTTCAATTTAGTAATGATCTTGGTTTAGATTTTCCATTACAGAAGACCCAACTATTTGAGTTCAATATTTTATGTTTTTTTTGTCATTTCAAGGTTGGTTTCATTTTAGGGGAAGATTTTTTTTGTGGGGACAATTTTCACCCCCCAAGCATGGTTTTATATATTATTTTATTTATTTATTATAATTTTATCTCATTGATCGTCTGCATGTTGTATCCATTGATAATGTTTTGTGTTTTAGAGTTTTTGGTCTATATTTGGATATGTGTATAGTTAGTGTGCCAGATGTGTGTGGGAAACTATGTGAACTGCTGACTAAAGGTGAATTTTTTGTTCATTATCTACTTATAAAATTTTTCTCTCATAGTTTTATGCAAACTATATGAGATATAGAAGTAACTGTGGGGTGATCATGAGATATCTAAGACCTGACACATAACTTCCACACGATAGAGGATAATATGAAACAGGAAGGCATGGGTGTCTATGGACATCTAAGAAGCATTATTTCATGGTTGAATCATTGTTTCTATACGATTCCCCAAACTATGTGAGGATCTCTTTTATTTCCAATAGTTTGAACATGGTTGGTGCAGAGTTTGGTAAATCATGTAGCCTAACAATGTGATTTTCCTAGAATTAATAAAATTTAAAATTTTAACCTTTTACCTCTTAGCATAAAACACTAATCAAATCATCTCCTCCCCATTCAACCTTGGAACATGATGGGGCTCTCAAAACCCTAATTTAATGGATCCTCCTTGTAATTGTGTATTTCCATTGTTCTTGGTAAGATTCCTTTGGATTTTGAGTGTTTTCTTCCTCACCTCTGTTTTATCACTTATTTATTTCTTCATTCTTGGTTGGACTATATCTTGGTCTAACCATATAGAGAGGGTTGTATTATGTGGGTTGTTACTTTGGATATTAGGGTGTATGGTTTATATCGTGGGATTGGATCATCCCTCTTCTGGAGTTTTTTTGTGTTCCCACACCATTTAGGTAGGTGTTTCCATCCATTTCCTTTCTAAAAGATACCATTTGATATTTTATATTTCCTAAATTAGTTTTAATTGTTCCTTTCATTTTTTTAATGTGTTATTATAAATTTTAATTGATTTATTTGTTGGTGGTTTTATAAAAAGGGTATTTTTAAAGGATTGTCCATTGTATGCTAATATATTTTCAATTTATACATATTTAATGCATTTTATGAAATATTTAGTGTCTTTTAAAAAGTAATTGGGTGTTTGAAAATGTTTTTTGGACTTATTGGTTTTTGATGTACTTGGGAGGGATAGTGGAATTTTTTATTGGGTGGGCTTTTAGCCTCTTTATAGATTTTGTGTTTTGTGAATCCTATAATTTTACATTGTGATTCTCCCTTATGATTCTTTCATAGAACCATTTATTTTCATATGGATGTCCATATATATTTCAGTGTGATATGTTCATCTACATATGGGAACAATGTGTTTATATAGATGTGTGTATGTATATAAATGGCAAATTCCATAGAATGTCTGTTCTCCTAAAACCATTCTTTTCTTCAAATACATTATAAATTTATAAATGTTATCTAAATGGTTTCTTTTAATTTGAATGAATTAAAAATTAGGTTTTACATTTTATTTTATAAATATTTGTTCAAAGACCCCTTTGGAATCATATAAGTATCATTTGACACCATGGAATTTATTCTTGGATACCACTTTATTTTTGGAAATGGTTTTGTATGAAATGTGTTTTCCTTGAAAATGGTTTGGGATTTCATACTATAAGGCCTAATTGGTATCTTTGGACATATATTTGGAAAATAAATGATGATTCTCATATACTCAAGACCATTTGGAACTATGTGATGTTTCTTATAAAATGGAATTGAACTCTCATGATGTGTATGTCCAGTATGAACCTTGTGAAGTGATTTATGTGTGACGGGAACTCCCATGGGGTTACTCCATTTAGATAGGGTGTCTGTATGTATTGTGATACAGAGTAGTGAAGGTATCACATTTTATTTTTATGGTTATTGTTAATGAAAATCTTGTGATTACCACATCACTTATCTATATACTACATTCATGGGAACTTAGACCTCAATAAGAGGGTTGAATGAAAGTTAAAATATATTCTTTGATGATTCACACTATATCCAGCATGGTATAAGAAATTCCCCAGTGGGAGTGACACTAGTTTTAGGGAAGTATCATAGACTTTTGGACATATACTTTGGAAAATATCTTACACCGATAGATGGTTCTGAACAAAGTATATCAAGGGTCGTCACTATAGATGTTAAGGATATTCCCAGGATTATTATCTTGTCTTTTACTGTATTTATTTTAGGATATTGGTTACCTATTTTGTTCATATATACATACTTGAACTTTTTCTGCTTTCCTTTCTTATAGAATTAGTTATTTCATTGTCCTTACTTATTAGATTCAATATAGAATCCTTTTATTATTGGATATACTTTTCTTATGGTTTTATTACTCGAATTAGTTTTTGAAATGGGAACACTAATTTAAAATAAATACAAGATTTTTTTTAAATAGGAATTTGAGAAATATTGCTTGGGTTATTTCATAATATAGAAACCTCTTTTCTTACTATATTTTATAGCTAGTGTTCATAGAATTTTTCATGAAAGGAAGTTTATGTTTCAATGTTTCTTACATGCTAATATTTTTTTATTCACATATCATACTTATGAAACTTGGTGTTGGTAGACCCAAGCTATTTTGTAGGTTTGGGTTCTATTCTAGGCATTTCATGGAGTGGGTTGTTCTAAAGGATGGTGGTGACCAAGTTGTCCCAAGGAGATCATGTTCGTTATAGTTTAGTTTTACTTTTATTTTTGGTATATATATCCATATATGTATCAATATTCTATTTAAATATTTAGATTCATTGAATTATGAATTATATTTATGCTTCACTTTCTTCCCCCTATTATGTTTTGGTTATTGAGAGAAATCATTCCCAATGGTTTATCTAAGGGGCCTTGATTCTTTTCTTCATCCCATGGGGATCGAGGATGCCTTTCGGGCATGCCACAAACCATTTTCAATTTTCAATTTAGGGATGATCTGGGTTGGTTTATGAAAAATCATTCCTATAACTTCCCATATCCCCCCCCCCCCTCTTTACAAACTTCCACTACCATCTATATCCACCTCTACAACATCAACCATCCCCATTGTTCCTTATAAAATAGCCATGAAAACAACTGTATACTCCCTTCTGAATCATAAAACAATACTATTATAGAATGATTATTTAACCACCATATTATATTAATTATTCTATTTATTAATCATATCTAATGATAAACCATTCTGAATCAAACATCCACCTTCTTTCCAGATCTTACCATTTTCGTTTATTATCACAAAAATTTATTAACACTTGTCACATATTAATTTCGGGACATTTAATGAACATTTATTAGTTATTTCATTTCATATTCCAGACCACCAAGAATCGATAATTTTCACTAAAAAACATATATAAATCCACCATAACCTCTAACTTGTGAACACATTCCACCAACCATCACATCCATGAAAATAAACATATCATCCCAATTCAACTAAGAAACCAACAATAACACCCATTGTGCACTCCCACACCAAAACCTCAAATTCATCCACATCAACTCACATCCAAGACCAAACCATCTATAGTAAACAAAATCCATTCATAGTGATCCCTAACCAAAACCAACAACAAACACAGAAAACAATCATCTCGTAAGGTATTCTTTCTATGTGAATTATTTACACCTGTATGATCATTAATTTAAATTTTACGAATTATTTAAATCAATCTATCCATTTCCATATTTATATTATTAAATATATATGATAATAAATTCCAAAAAATTAACAACACCTGAATGTTTATATATCATTTTTTAATGGAATTCATAGTATCAAATAAAATACACAGTTATAGCATATGGAAAGATATTATCACATGAAATATGAAGAAACAAAAATAAATGTGTGTGATGAACGTTCTATCGTAATTTTACTATTTATATTACTATATATCATTTAGATAGATTCATAAAAAAATTAAAAGAGGATAAAAATATGATAACTCAAAAATAAAAATAGAATAAAATTGATTTATTTAATCTACTCCCTCAATGTGAAGCTCTCACGATTGACTGAACATAAATATGGTGGGAGATAAAAGAAAAGAAATCTATAACATGTGATAAGAAACTATGATTATTTAAAGCTAACTCTCTAAAAATTTGGGTTGTTTTATAGTCATCTTGGTTAGATAAAATGAGTATAATCAGAGCTTGATGGAATTTAATTTTTTAAAATAAAAAATATCTTGAATAGAGCATTAGTTATCCTTGTAATTTAATTCCTAAAACTCAGGGAACACTCTCTAAATTTATATTTAAATCATTAAATATATTAATTCTCATATCACAACATTAAATATTTCCAAAATTTCGAAATAAATAATGAATTTGTAAAGTATATAATATCATATAGAATAATTATTGATTATAAGGATTTTATGTTTTAAAATTTCATTTTAAGTCACAAAATTTGATTCTAGATTAAAAATAGGGAATAAGAAATTTCACTAAGGAAAAGACCATTACGTTGGGGTAGAATGACACATATGATTAATGTGTTGGATATTCCCCTAAATCAAAAAATAAATAAATGTGAGATTCTCCATATAAAAAGAAATATATATGTGGGATACATAATATATATGAGCATGCATTAGAATACTTTACCATAATTCCTTACACCATATATTTTGTAAATATGTAATATATATCAAGGTAATAAATAATATATTATCAGTATGTAACATATTTATCTTGTAGTGGAGATATGATGTGTTTATATCTAAAGTACTTATAGATCATCTCTTTGGATATCAATAGGGATGTCTCCTGCAACCCAGGCAAGGTAGATGGTCTTATGGGTCATTTTGAAATGTTTATAGCCTATGGGTTGCACCATCAGGCAGATTCTATTGATAAAATGGGAATTTATCAAGTGATTATATATTTTGATGTCTCGGGTGGAATTAACAATCTTTATTTCAAGGAGAGATATTCTCAGAACAGCATCAGAGAAGATGTTGAGGATGGTGGGGCACTGGTTTCAAACTTCGGTTTTGTTGGGTGGATTCAGTTTGTGAATCATGGGGACAATGGTGATCTAGGTAGATCGTTGGATTGATGGATAGTGTTTCTTCCTGGTGGTGGATGATATATCGGAAAATCCCTACAAATGGTGGTGGCAATATTCTCAACAATGAATTCTTCTGAGATCTGGGATCATGATGGGCTACAATGGTTGCGGTTGCGGACTATAGTAGAGGATAACTGATGTTTGTTTGAGCTGCTTGTATATAGTGGCAATGACAGAGGGTGGTGACAAATTTTTTGGCCTATGACCCTAGTGGGCTATAGTGAATTTTGGATGGTGATCGATTTAGTAGATACCTCGATACATAGAGCGACGACTTCGATTCTAGTAGAGTGGTGCGCATCGTATGGTGCATGCCAGTTATTGGCAAGGATGTCTCAGGATAGAGTGATGGTTGTCGACGTCGAGTAGGTAGGGCCATTGGTAGCCTGATGATGTGCCTCAGTTTGATGCAGGTAGGGCCTTAGGTGTCATGACGGATGATGGATGGCGAGAGTTGTGGGATGGCTCCGGCGATCAGTGGCGTGATTGGGATAGGGTTGCATAGTGTCGTTAATAAAGTTGACCTTCGGTTGCGAACATATTGTTGTTTGGTCAGAATGTGTGGGATGCGGATTAGAAACTTTTTCTTCAACATTAATTAGGCATCATAATGTGAGGATGGGGGTGTAGGAAATGGTGAGACGCTGAATGACATCAGGATATGTGTTGCTATGAAATTTGTATATCCTAGTTGTGTATAATGAGGATAATTTTTAAAAATGTATTTTTGATTTTTTTACAAAATAGGATTGGGTTTTAAGTATTTTTAAAAATGGGTTTGGAGATGCATTAAACCCATTAATACATCTTTCACAAATCTTGTGAAGGATGCGCGAATGATGTTCATGAATCCTTCAATAATTTTGACTTTTTTAATTTTTTAAATTTTTTAATTTTTTATATTTTTGTTTTTTATATTTTGTTTATATATATAACCACATTTTTCAGCATGATTTATCTACTAATTAATATATAGAAGTACTACCATTACAAGAGACTAAATTCTAATAGAAACTCTCACCCAGGGATCTCTTTTATAAGAGGTCATGTCATGGAAATCATTCTACATTTTCGATGTGGGCTTCAGTTTCTCCCATTCCTGCACAGAACATTCTGCATTTCCTATGTGTGACTCTGTTTCAAGTACTTGGCATTGAAAGACAATAAAATATAAACTATAAGACCAATATAAATGAATCCTAGAACATGTAATAAACATTTAAGAAATAATTGAATGTAAAAAATCTTAAAAAATGTTGATGAATAATAATTTATAAGAATTAAAAACCACAGACCTGAAACATAAAAATTTTTCTTGTATGTAACTTTGAAAGACAATAAATCAAAAATGATAAGACGAATATAAATGAAAATTAACACATGGATTAAACATATAAGAAATAATCGAATAGAAAAAGAATTTCAAAAAATAGTTGATGAATAAATATTTATAAGATTTCAAAGCCACCAACTTGAAACCTAAAAACATTTCAAGTATGTAACTTTGAAAGCCTATAAAATATAAACTATAAGATCAATATAAATGAAAATTAAAACATGGATTAACATATAAGAAATAGTTAATAATTAATTTGTTCATTAGTAATATAATTATTAATTATATAATTATTATTTAATTAGTAATATCATTATTAATTATATAATAATTAATTAGTTATATAATTATTAATTATATAATAATTAATTAGTTAATTCCTAATATAATTATCAATTATATAACAATTAATTAGTTAATTAGTAATATAATTATTAATTATATAATAATTTAATGTTTTATTAGTAATATAATTATTAATTATATAATAATTCATTAAATAGTTAGTAAATTAGAAATATAATTAATAATTAAAATTATTCATTATAATTATTAATTATTAATTATCAATTATTAATAATATAATCATTAATTAGTTAAATAGGAATATAATTATTAATAACATAACAATTAATTGGTTAATTGGTAATGTAATTTTAAATTATAATTAAAAATTATTAATTCTATAATTAACAATTATATTAATAATTAACAAATTAATTATTATATAATTAATAATCATTAATTATAATTAATAATTATATTACTATTTAAATAATTAATTGTTATATATTTAATAATAAATAAATAATAAATAATTATTATTTCGGTAATTAACTAATTAATTTTTTTATAATTAATAATTATATTTCTAATTAACTAATTCATTATTAAATAATTAATAATTATATTACTATTTAACTAATTAATTATTATATAACTAATAATTATAAATTATAAATTATAAATTATAATGAATAGTTATATTACTATATAATCAATTAATTATTATATATTTAATAATTAAAAATTAACTTATTAATTAGTATATAATTAATAATTAATAATTAAAATGAATAATTATAATGAATAATTATAATGAATAATTATAATGAATAATTATATTACTATTTATTTATTTATTTATTTTATAATTAATAATTATATTACTAGTTGCATAATTGATTATTATATAATTATATTTCTAATTAATTAATTTTTTATTGTATATTAGTAATTAATAATTATAATTAATAATTATATTACTAATTAAATAATTAATAATTACATATTTAATAATTACTAATTATAATTAATAATCATATTAATAATTTTAATTAATAATTATGTTACTACTAAACTAAATAATTATTATATAATTAATAATTATATTATTAATTAAAAAATGAATTATTATATAATTAAATAGTTAATAATAAATAATGTATAATTATAATGAGTAATTATAATTAAATATTATATTATTAATTATTTATTTATTTATTTTATAACTAATAATTTTATTACAAATTAACTAATTAATTATTATATAATAAGTATTTAATATTTTTAATTAATAATTATATTACTAATTAACTAATTAATTATTATATAATAAAAAATTAATAATTATACCATTAAATAACTAATTAAATATATTATAAATAAAAAACAAAAAACAAAAATAAAAAATTAATAATGAATAAAGAATAATTATAATTAATTATTATTATTTAATAATTATTTTACTAATTAACTAAATAATTATCAATTAATAATTATATTAATAATTAACTAATAAATTATTATATATTTATATTACTAATTAACTAGTTAATTTTTGTATATTAGTAATTAATAATAAATAATAAATAATAAATAATTATATTAATTATTAACTAACTAATATTAATATATCTAATTAACTAATAATTCATTAGCTATTTATTATATGTTTAATCCATGTTTTATGTTTCAATTATATTGGTCTTATAGTTTGTATTTTATAGTCTTTCAAAGCCATATGTTTGAAAGATTTTTAAGTGAAAAGTCTATGGTTTTGAAAGCTTATAAATTATTTTTATCAACATTTATTTTGAAATTATTTTTATTTTCAATTATTTCTTATATGTTTAATCTATCTTTTGAGTTTCATTTATATTTTACTTATTTTTTATTTTATAGTCTTTCAAAGCGATGCACATGAAGCATTTTTAAGATTCAAGTTGATGATTTTGAATGGTTATAAATTATTTTACATCAACATTTTTTAAGAATTTTTTTATTTTCAACTATTTATTATATATTTAATCCATGTTTTATGGTTCATTTATATTGGTTTTATTGTCTATATTTTATAGCCTCTCAAATCCAAGTACTTGAAACATTTATGAATCCCAAATCTGAAATGCGTAAAGTTCTGCAGAGGAAAGGGAGAATCTGAATCTCACATCAGAAATACATAATGATTTCAATGGAAAACCCTCTTATAAAAGGGATCCCTGGATGAGGGTTTCTTTCAAAATCCATGCTATTGTAATAGTAGTAAAACTGAATATTAAATAGCAAATATATTCCAGTGAAAAGTTTGTTATATATATATATATAAATATTTAAATACAAAAACACAAACATATATATATAAACAAAACAAAAAAAAAATTTTCTAAAAAAATAAAAAAATTGTGCCAAAAAATTAAAAAATAATAAATTTTTGTAGGATGTGTAAATAGGTTTCACACATCCTTTATAAACATTATAAAGAATGAGTGATCCCTATTCACACTTCCAGGCAAGGGAAGATGCGTGAACGAGGTTCAGGCATCTCCAAACACATTTTTAAAAATCAATCGAACCCTATTCCATTTTGAAAAAAAATCAAACACCAATTTTAAAAAATAATCCATTTAATGGGGGATGACTGACATATTGTGGATGGGGAGTCCTCTTTTCAACCAACTAGAGGTTTTCCTGAGGATGGATTCAGTTGTGGATTTTTCAATTGTATTATGTCTATTTTTATGGGGCATTGGACCATTTGACATGGATCTTCATGTTTATTTTGTGTTTATTTGATGTACTTTTTTGTTTTGGGTGGTGTGATGTTCGCCACCATGTTTTGGTGGAATTTCATGTGCCACTGCATTTGACATTGTTGTACTTTTATTTTACATAATAAAATTGGGCTAAGCTCGCTCAGTACTTAACCATTCCTAGTATATTTATCTGGTAGTGAATTTTATAAGTATAATATTTCCCACAATAAGAAATATATTTTCCCCTAAAATAATCGATTTGTAATTTATTTTCATATTTAAATCCAATATATAAGAAATTTATTTCCTATATATGATGTTTTAAGATGATTATTTAATATTTTATACCTATAAAAAATTTTCCAAACATGAAATATATTCAAAACATTTCAATAATTCAAACCAAATCTAAAATATGAAAAATATGAACCAAAATTACAAAATATATTTGATAATTCTACTTAGACAATAAATCCCTTCCCCAACCTCAATATTTGAAATAAAACATCCCCCAAACTCTCTCAATGCTCTGGAAAAACAATGGATTGTTTCATGGAAAACATGGGCCCATACAAAAAAAAATCATTTAGTGATGTTTTTTGGCATTCAGTGACTCTTTCAAATATCATGAATTCTTGTGTGGGGGATTATTTTAGGATGATTTTAAAAAGGTTTTGTGAATCACTTTAACAAAAAAAATTAGTGTTATTTTTAATGTTTAGCTATAGTTTTATAATTTCATAATTTTGAAAAATATATTAAAAAACAACTTAGCATATATATATATATTTTTTTAATTTTTAATTTTAAAAAAATTAAAAATTAATTAATTATTGATGAGACTCACCCTACCTAATAAACCATTTTTTAACCTCTTACCTCTTATTTATTCTAAAAATTCTACACCAATCCAACCAACACTTCATTAGATGACTAAAAAGACTTTAATATAATTTTATATATAATGACCAATACAAACACACACACACATATATATATAAATATTTGTGTGTGTGTTCGTATATTTATTCGTAATTTTTAAGTGCATACACGTAAATATTGGTAAATATATTTAAATATAAATAAATTTACATAAATATATATAAATACATATACATATACATATACATATACATATAATTTAGTATAATTATATGTAACTATATATTTTTATAAACACATATATATATACATATATATACATATAAATATATATATATACCTTATATAATATATTTATTTATTTATTTAAATATACATAATTATACATCAATGCATATAAATACCTATAAATATATATCATTCAATATAATCAACAATAAAAATACATAAATATATATATATATTATAAATAAATATTCATAAAAATATATAAATAAAACTACACTTATATGTAATTAAATGTAATAATATATACACATATAAATACACACACACACAAATATATATATATACATGTATGTTAACATATTCATGGACATAATATATATATATATATACCTATAAATATATTTAAATATTCTAAAAAACATAAATATCACTATAAATATATATAATTACAAGTTAATATTTATATATATATATATGTTGCACCATGCTCCCTTGTGTTGTTTTAATGATCATAAACACTTTTTGGTGTTCTAAAAATTCATTTCAAATATTTTCAGCTCCCTTGGTTGAGTATCTTTATAGGATTTCTACTGACCAAAGGATGGGTGAAATTAGAGCTTGTTACATCATTTGAGAAATCCATAAAGGGTGTTACTAGTGTCTAGCTGAAGGAACCCCAACAGCCATCCTATAGAAATAAACGTTACCACCATAGCTAGAGTAGGTACATTGGATATAAGTGAGCATCCCTAAAAATACTGTGAGGTATCAATTATCTTGGAAAGATACAAGTTTCCCATTGGATACCTATTAGAGGCTACTAACTAGCTTGTGGTGTCAGGATAAGTGGTCAATGGGTTCATTGAATTTGGCCTCTTCTAATCCCATTGATGTTCCAATGGTTCTATTGAAGTATTAACTTCTCCAAATCAACCTTGAACCCTTTTGTGGATATAAATAAACTCCCTAAGTAGGCCTAGAAACTAATGGTTAAGTGATACTTCTTCTGGAAATCAATTATGATTAATCTTAGATCATAATTCCATTTATACTATATCTTTCTCAAGAGACATCCATTATGATTAAGTATCAAACCTTATTTTCATCTCATCTTTTTATCTCATTTTTTTCTCTGATTATCCCATATATATTATTTTATTATATATTGAGAATTGGTAGTGTGTAATTTAGTGGTTATTTACCTAAAAAACCTAAACATCTTCTTTTTATTAGGTTCTTTCTTAAAAATTAATCCAAGGTTCATTTAGTTTCACAATTTCTTCCAGTCAACATAAAATGTATATAAGTTTCTTAGTCAATTCTGGTCAAAATTATGGGTCTACCTTCTCTAATGGTTTTCACTACAACTAAATTCAATGGATTTGACATTAATCCTCACAATATATTGAGGGGCGGGGTATAGAGACTCATAATTGATTTATTACTGAATTCCCTTAACAAATTGTGTGTCTTTTCTTATATTTACATTCCACATATTTTAATTTTTAATCTATATCAATCAATTAATATTTTTAATCACTTAATTCATATAAATTTTTTTCTTGTTGATTTTATATATCATTTGTAATATATATATATATATATATATATTATTCTAAATCATATAATTTCATATTTCCTTATCTTTTAATTTTTAAATTTATATATATTAAATACTTAATTTATTTTTTTCAATTCACCTTTTGTATCATATATTATATTTTCAAATTTTAAAATGAAATTAACCCTCAAACTCTTTCTATCATACTCCAAACATCACTTGGTATTAGAGGATTCCTTCATCACTAAACCTTAAATGATTCAGGGAATTATTCAATAGAATTCACCTATCCCCTCACACCCAAGTTTATAATAAAGGAATATCAATGGTATATGCCCATTTCATTGATGTAATAGACTATAGTTGATGGAAAAATTACATGTCTACATTTTTTGGAAGCTTATGTCATTCTTTTAAAAAAATCAACATACATGATTACACACCCTCTAATGAAACTAAATACAAATGGACACCCAATGACATGACCTATTTTTCACAACAAAGAAAATATATGAATTCTCTTCATTCTGGTTTAGATTGAAATGAATTTAATAGATTTATCACTTTCAAAAGTACCCATGAAATATGTAAATGACTTAAATTTATTCTTGTTGGAACTAATAAATTTAATGAAACTTTTTAAGGAACAAACCCATTAAACCTCCAAAACTGGTACTTGAAACATTCTGCTACTGACCGGAATAGTCTTCCAGATCCCCACAAGAAGGTGATGAACACTCGATCATAAAAAAATATAATTAGAATGATTCTTCCCAACTATAATCAAGATACCTAGAATATATATATATATAAGAAAAATAATAAATATGATACCTTTCATAATCAAATAAAGATAATGATAGAGATATTACTCAAATTTTTCAAGATAAAATGTTGACAAAAATCTCTCAGGGTATCATTGGATCATTTTTTAGGTGGTTGTGTTTGATGAAAAAGTGGGCCTCCATGTTGTTTTTGTTGAAAAAGTATACCATGATGTATAAATGTTTTACCAAAGTGGGTTTTCATGGTGACGGGTCTAGATTAATGGATTCCATTTACAATCCATGATTGAATGAAGAACATCGACAGAGGAATGAATGATCTGGAGGCAGTACAAAAAAGTGAAGATAAAAGGTAGAGCCACTATCTTGGAGTCATGGAAATTGGCGCACCATATTCTTTTCAAGATCAGAACTGAAAAATATGGAAAAGGAAAGAGGGGTGCCCAAGTTTTGTCTTGGGAGCGCATGGTGACTAAGGCGACAAAGACAAGGGCAGTTGGACTTGCGCACCAAGAGGAGACTTGCGCGTCGATGTTCAGGGTGCCCAGAATTCAAATAAATAGTGGTATACCCCTCTTCATTTTTAGATAAGCTCTACACATATAAAAAATTAGAGCTCCAGTCGTGCCTGGGGTTTGATCATGAAAGTATAAAGATATCAAGAAGTTTTGTGCTAGTTTATAGTTTTTCACCAATATTGATTAGGGCGTAAAAGGGTTTGAGTTACCCAAGTTCTGATTTGGCGAAGGGAGTGTTGTGCAAGGGGTTTGGTGACACATGCACACCATATGATAAGAAGTACATCAGTTGACAATTGCGCACTAAAAACTTGTTTGGGTGTAAAAGGGTGTGAGTTGCCCAAGTTTTGGGTTGAAGAAGGGAGTTTCGCGCATTATTTTTCGTGGCAACAGTGTGCCAATCTTGGAGAAGTGTGCCAGTCATTATAGGGATGAACGAAAGGTAGAAGATTTCCAAATTCATCTTGGAATTTTTTTTTTCATCAGTGGATGAAAATTGGACTTCAATAGACCATCTATATATAGTGGAGGAAGCATTCATTTGTTATAATAAAGGGACCTACATGTCTTTAAACTATGAGGGCATCCCTTCCAAAATAATGAGTAAAGGAAGAGAAAGAAGGTGACACTTTCTACCAGTAGTGAGCATGAGTGGGAGAAAAATGGAGTGACCCTTGGGAAAGCAGTGAGCTAACCCTAAACATTGTAAAGGCAGTGTGGTAGGGCATAGAATTGATCTAGCACAAACATTGTAAATTGGTAGTGAGCTTTAGTGGATTTGGTACAATGGCACATCACTGTTGTATGCTCATTAGATGTTGCCTAGTGAGGGTAAACCAGGTAAAAATTATTGTGTCAGTCTTATTTCTTATCTTTGTTTCATTCAAAGAATAATCATCAGATAAATAAGGGAAGAATAATATCAAAAAATAAACACAAGGGAAAATAATGTTACCCTTATAATAAATAAGTCAATATCCAATGGTGAACGCATAATTTTGAAAAGAATATACATACCCTGATTCACCCCCCCCCCTATCAGGGTATATAGGCCCCTTTTGGTCCAAACATAAAACTCTAAGAAACATGCCCATTAACCTAATAAGGTATAGGTAAAACTGGTAATATATATACAATGTGATAAGAGGGAAGCATCCTATCATCTCACCTCCTGCCACACATAACAAGCTAACATGATCCTC
The DNA here is from genome assembly GCA_963277665.1 of Viscum album. Taxonomy (NCBI): domain Eukaryota; kingdom Viridiplantae; phylum Streptophyta; class Magnoliopsida; order Santalales; family Viscaceae; genus Viscum; species Viscum album. Next base: position 1,537,961,449 of record OY728161.1, on the reverse strand, counting down.
ACCACCTCACTGTGATGCCTTGTCCTTTCCTATATAATTAGACAATACACGGTCTACACATCCCGGAAGGAAATGAGTATGATGTGAGGTAAATAGACTCAGTAGAATCCCACCCATGTGTTTCATATCAAGTCTCTATACAATAATACCAATATGCACAATTTATAGAAAAAATGGCAAGACAAATAATTAAATAGTTTTCTATTAAAACCATAGTAAAAAATTCCCCTTTCATCCAACGTTCCAAAATAATGATAGGTAAAGTATTATAAAATAATATATCTAGAAAAATATTTACATTTATCAAAATAGGTACATCGAAACCAAAATTGACCAATCCAAAAAAAATGGTAAAAATTTTCTTGGACCACAAAGGCTGGGATAGCTAGGTCACTTGTACAATAATAAAAATAGAATACTAAGACTCACTCGATTTCCATTAACTCATGTCTAAAAGGATAGGGAAGAAAGGAATTCCTAGAAAGTGAACCCCTATAAATTCAATCATCTCCTAGAGGTCATGCATCATTGATCTATGATAGGAAATCACCTATCAGTGTGAACATACCCACTAATTCAATTGAAACATCCCAATACTAAACACTCCACCCAGGAGACTAATGCTCCCATGTGCTACACATATCAAATAAATTTAAAGGGATTTTCACATTTCATTAACCATTCCAAGAAAGCCTTTATCATTCTAAAATATTGATTTTAAGACATATTTAACAACTAATTCTACAATGCTTTGAAAAAAACCGTTCTTTTAACAAAATGAGTGGAAAACCATATTTTATCAAAAACCCTTTTACACATATAAATGAACCAATTAAAAGATAAATCCAATTGATTTATAAAAGAAATTAAACCCAAGATCAATTATAGTTAAAATTTCATAGGCTAGAGATTGAACTATATTCCTCAAACTTAGACTACATAGTAACTATAATGGGATCCACCCACCATGAGTGGAAAGGAGACAAAAGATTAAAAAAGGATTCCCTAATGATGATTATCACCACTTATAATATAATTTCATTTACAAATGAGTCTATGGAGAATTTAGATCAACACATACCTTCAGAAACACTTATTTCATACAATAACCAATATATGATCCAACCTCAAAAAGATGATCATTTGATGGATTTAGAAGGGAGTGAAGAAAAAACATCATACTATTATCAAAGATCCCATTAAAATATCCCAACACCACTATTAATACCCATATATAAAAAGATAATAAGAAGAAAATGATTACACATACCAAAAGAAGATCATCCAACCAAGATGGATACTGGAGCACCAAATAGAGGTGCCTAAAATTACAGAATCCACATTCAATACTATGTAGTTTCCCTATGGTTTGATAGATATAGAAAAGAAGACAAATAGTAGAGGAATCTATATTTTAGTTCGTAAAAACCCATTGGGAAGGAACATTTAATGTTATGAATCCTAGATTCACAGTGTGAATTCCTTGGTTTTCAAGTATTCCAAAAAGGAATCCCTTGGTATAAAAACCTTCATATTGAATTAATGATGTTTATTAATTTTCATGTAATGAATGTTTTTTATCTCCTTAAACTATTATTCATGGATTCTTCTAAGGATTAATTAATTTCATAAATATATGATTCAAAGTGGTAACTTTCCCTATAGCCAGCACCTAGTCGTAGTTCCCTTATAAAACCACCCAAATTGTTTATGAAGCTTTTTAAACCCAATATAAAAACTCTTAAACATTAATAATTTAGAATAAATTAACGAATATGTTACAGTTATCCCTTATATAAGACATTCCATCACTAAAAATTCCTAAGGAATAAAAATTATTTGGAAAGAGGTGAGGCCACCACACCCTCATCAACGATTCATGCTCCAAAGTCTTCTTAGAATGTAATCTATGCCACCATGAAACTTTGACTAGTAGAATATACTTCACTGAAAATAATTTCATATATGAATATTCAATCTTTTCCGGTATCTAACTATTAGAAACATAAATCTCCCACTCAATATCCTCATAACATTAAACATGGGACAGATCAGTATGGTACATCTTGGGCTGAGATATATGGAAGAAATATTTTATTCTAATCAATGGATCTGACAACACTAACTGATAAGCAACCTCACCATGATACATAGTGATAAAAAATGCTCTAAAATTTATTTGATCCACCTTCCCCTATTTCCCAAGCTGATGGTGACCCAACTGAGGAGAAACTTTCAAGAGAACCATTTCACCAATGGAAAACTCTGAAGGATGGCATTAATGATCTATATAATACATATACTAAGTATGAGTTATAACTAATAATTGATGTATATACTAAATTATAGATGATACCTCCTAAATGAAGCTTAATCCCATGAGAGAGTTCTTTTCCACCTCTACCCAACTATGTGGTGACCTGCACGGGCGGCCATACAATGACTCAAAGGGTGTCATTCTGATCAATAACTAGAATCTATTATGATAAGAAAAATAAAACATTCTGAAATGGTTGTACCATGATCAACCAATGTCATGGATAATGTCATATATCATATCCTTTAGGATCTATATAGCATGCTCTAACAGACCATTCATCTATGGATGATAAGTTGTACTCAATCGGACTTGAGTCACCATCACCTCTTGGTGACTCTTTCAGAATATTAATTTAAACCATTGATCCATTTATGAGATAAAGGTAGGGGAACCACATTCGACCACATGATCTAATTTACATATACCTTACCTATATCATAAAATTTAATGGTGTCCTTGATCAAAATGAAATTAGTTGATCTCCAAAACTGATCAATCACCACCTAGATAGAATTATTTCCCCAGGGAGTCCATGTAAATACATCAATAAATTCCATAGACACCTCATACCTTTTCCAAACTTGAATTGGAAGATTATGGAGTATATTATAAGGTTTTAGGTTCTCAACCATTATCTACTAGAAGGTGTAGCATCGAGAAACATATTTTGTGATGAAACATTTTATACCTGATCACCAAAAACACCATTTAATTTAATTTTCCATCTTCATAGTTCTAGGTTGAAAGAACAACATAAAACTAAGAAATTCAATAAAAATTAATTACTCATGGATGATGGGATGAAAAAATGATCCTCAAAGTAAAGAATTCCATCTAAATGAAGAGAAAAACTAGAAATAGTATCCCCACCATAAAAGGTTACCCATATTTCTATAAACTCATCATCATGTTACTAAACATATATAATAGACTCTATGTGAGATGATGATAATAGAACACTATTTAGAACCCTAATTGATCCAACCTCTTTCACAACTAGATTCAACTGACTAAAGATCCCAATAGAGTTATTCACTTCCTTCAATTCCAAGATTAACTACGGTGAAACTTTCTTACTAATAGCATCAGTGATGACATTACCCTTCCTTTAGGTATTGGATATATTGACGTCAAGAATTTTTTGGAACTCTACCAACTATATATACCTAATATTTTGGTACTTTTGGTAAAATATATAACTTAGGCTCTTATGGTCAGAAAATATCATGAATTTTTCCCCAAAAACATAGTTCCACCAACACATAAGTTCATGCCTAATTGTGAAAAGCCACAAATAATGAGTCAGGTAATTCTTATACATTGGTCAAAGATAATGGGATTAATATACCAAAACATGATCATAATTTATAATCATGAAAACCAAACCAGCACTAGAAGCATCATAGTACTCCACATATCCCTTATCGAGCTCATCCAAAATCAAAATAGGAGTAGTTTTAAAAATCTAGTTCAACTCATCAAAATAAATCTAGCATTTATCATACCATGTGAACTTAACCCCTTTTATGGTACTTGTGGTAAATGGTGATGTTAACTTCATGAAATCATTTAAGAAACACTTATAATATCTAGCCAAACCTAGGATGCTCTATATCCCAAATATATTTCATAGATCTTCCCATGAAAAAATAGTCTTTACCTTCTCAAGATCGACTGATAGGTCATGTTTATAAATAATGTTCCCCAAGAACATAATTTCTTGGATCAATAATGTGTATCTTGAAATAATATAATAAATTTAGTGGCTCATCAGAATTTCCATATAAAATCAAGATGGTCCTTATACCCTTGTTTATATATATAATAATACAGGATATTTTCCACATACACAAAAACAAAGGTGTTAAGATAATGACGGAATATCTGATTCTACAAATCCATAAAAATATAGATGCATTAGTTTGACCATACGGAATTACAAGATATTCATAATCATCATACGTACTTATGAAACTTATCTGTGGAATATCAGACTCTTGAAACCCAAGATGATGATAACCTGACCGAAGATAGATTTTTTAAAACCATTCTTCCCCCCTTTAACTAATAAAACATGTAATCCACATGGGGTAAGGGGTATTTATTCTTGATATTCACCCAATCCATCTTCTGATAATCCATGAAAAAATTGTAGTGATCCATCAGCCTTCTTGCAAAAGACCATGGGGTATTCCCATGGGAGAACATGTGGGTGAAAAAAGCCTTCCCTACAAAATCATCCAACTTGATAATAAATTATTTAACCTCCTCTAGCTCCGTAAGATAAGAGGGTATGGAAATCGATTGACTACCTGACATCAAATCAATCAAAAAATCTTCTTCAAATTATAGGGGAAGATAAAAAAATTCATCTATGTAAAAATTCTCTTACAACTATGGAAATATCAACAAAATTGGTCACATAATCATGATCAACTGAAATTTTATACAACAAACCCCTATTCTCTAGGCGTCAAGTTCCTATATGACCAGACCTCAGATCCAACACTCACTGAATCACCAGAGTGCTCCCATCAACTACTGTGAATGAAATAATATGAGGGAACAGTTAATAAAAGCATAATAGGAAACTAGTAAAAAAAATTGATGATGTTGTCAAAAATATATAGATTAAGAACTTGGAAATCCCAAAAAAAATATGTGTCATATATCAATAGAGATAACATAGGAAATTGAAACTACTAATCCTTCCTCATTCCAAAAGGAATTGTCAGGTCCATAATAAAGGACACAATCTATATTGGATGTTTTATCATATCATAAAAATTTGTATATATAAATGAGTGTGTATAAAATTTATTAAATTGATTAGTTACTTAATCATATTTACAGAAAATCTACCTCTCACTTTATTTGGGATCTTTCCATCCTCCAACATAAATTCAACCACTATGCAAAGGAGCATCATTCAAAAAGCCTATGGCTGGAGCCCTATATACATTGAAGCATATAAATATTCCATGGTTTCCTTTATAACTAAAGACCCATGAACAAAATAGGGCATATATATTTCTTAAAATAACTTATATATATGGCCTCAATAGCCACAAGAATTACAAAAAATTTCATGTGAAAGATAAGAATGTCATGTTTCACCTACCTTAACATAGTTTTAGACTATTAGGGCTACAATTATGGATGTTATTGATAATTAATCGGGAGACCACTTCTAAGAACCAACTCCACCACCCTTGTGGTTATCCTATAACTTCTTATTCTTTCCCTGTATGCCACTTAAACTGACATTGGATGAAAGAGAAGAATTAGAGAATATAACATTTCCTATAATATCCATTTATCCCATCGTATCCCTATCAACCATGTCAGCATAGGTGGTAAGATTCATTATATATACCTATTATCATGTATCTGGTCATAAATTATATCGGTATTTCTAATCTCTCAACTGGTCATTCATCATCACCTCCAATGAAAAATGAACAAGCTCTACGAAATGGTTGTTGTACATTGAAACTAAAAACCCCTCTACTTTAAAGAGAGAAACTCTAGAGACTACCCTATAATCATAGACTCTTTATATAATTACTAAATTAAGATGGTTTTTAAACCCATATAGTCTAATTTGAATTTCTGATTTTTATATTCCATAGAATTCCACCACAACTAACTGCGGCATTCAAGATTGAATGTTGAACATTTCACCTTGATCTCCTGAGTTGTATATAGAATGTTTATGAACTAATTTATCTTTTTCAACCAATAATAGAACTCTTAGGGTTCATTATTACCCTTAAAGTATAGATGATTCTTATATAGGAACTCTCAAGATTAGTCCTTGTCTCCTCTAATTTATGGATGTGCCTCAACTACTTGGTTTAGATCTCATTAGACATTCTATTACATAACATGAACTAACCACCTGACATCCAATAGAATATTAGATTCCAAATGTGGATTCTCTTTAGGAGAATATACCACTACACCCTCTTATTGAATCTATTGAATACATCTTAAAGGCATGATAACACACACCAAAATATAAGAAAATGATCAAACAATGAGATAATATTATCTCAAATCCTAAAATCATAAGTAGAAACATAGAATAAGAATAAAACTAATTACATGAGATAGATATATCAAAATCCCATGGTTACTAGAAGATTATCTTGATAAGAGCTAGGCAGGCACTCTCTGCAACTTACCTATAAATTTCCAAAAATAAAATTTCATATCTACTAGATGTCCCATAAAAAGGACATAGAGGGAAATACATCATTTTGATAACATTTTTAATTAAACAACTTGGAATTCCTCTAAATCTAGTACCAAAACCAAACATTTACTTTCTGAAGGGAATCCTCGAACCCCATGGGCTAGGGAATATCACCTGAGTATCAAACAATAAACAAGGGTAAAATTTTTCCAACGAGAATCAAAATACATGGAATACATATAGAAATGAAAATAGAAACAAAATACATTTCATAATCAAATAAATATAGTGGTAGTTATAAAGCATAAAATCAAAAATATTAAACATTGATGAACATTGAAATAACCGAAAAAGGAAAAAATAAAACTAAAAACAGATAATCTATGAGATAAATAGTAAAAATCCCATTCATATCACCACTACCTACCGGTACCCATCTGATATAAACATTTACACCTCATTGTGGTGCCTTTCATTTCTATCAACTTAAGAAAATACAAGTTAGATACATCTCCAAGGGAATGAGTATGGAGAATAATAAACATGATCAGAAAGATACCATCTAGATGCTTCATATTAAGTCTTTGTACAATAATCCAAATATAGTAAATATATAGAAAACATGTCTTGATAATCAACTAAATGATTTTACCTAAAAACTAAGGTAAACAATTATCCTTTTCAATAGTTCCAAAACAAATCCAAGAAAAATAGTTTTAAGGAATAAATCCCAATAACCATTTACTTTTATCAAAAAATATATTTCAAATCAAAAATAGAAAAATCTAAAACACAATAGTAAAACATTCCTAGGATTAAGAAGGTTGGGATATCTAGATCACTTTTACCATAAGAAAAATTACAAACAACATAAAATCAAGTCCCTAGAACACATCCACAAAATTCTAGGGAATATAAGAATACCCTAGAGAGTGATCCCCCAATAATGTTCATAAGAACATAGATCCCATGAATCTATGATCTAGGATATGAAATCACCTATCAATGTGAACTTTCCCAAAAATTCAATAGACAAGGCTGAATAATATACCCTCTAACAATGTACCTAGGAATCCCATGTTATTCATATATCAAAAAAATTTCAAATTTTTTTTCACATTTCATAAAACATCGAAAACAACACTTAATTTTTTTTTTAAAAATGATATGAAACCCCATTATGAATGTTATTTCACATTGCTTTAAAAACAAATTTATTTTACCAAATTGAGGGGAAGAACTATCTTTTCTCAAAAACACACTTACACACACAAATCATCAAAAAAATATCATCCGAATTCATTTATAAAACAATTAATAAAAAAGATAATTATTTTTTAAATTCCATAGGATAGATATAGAACCACATACCATAATCATAGGATTCAAACCAACCATGAGGGGATCCACACTGCCAGAGTGGATAGCTAACAAAATAGAAATTAAAGGACGCCCTAATGATTATTCTCAAAACATAGAATCAAATTATATTAACAAAAGTTTTAGAAGAGAAGTTATATCAACATATACCTCAAAAAAATCCCATGCTACACCACAACCAACATAAGATCCAGCATCCATAAGATGATTACACATCAAATATATAAGGTAATGAAGAGAAAGAATCATCATAAGATCATAAATACCGAAAAAGTTTGAAACAATATTTTTATTCCCATATGAGTGTAGATAACGAGAATAGAAAGATATCACTTAACAAAATAATAGTAACTAAAAAATTCAGAGACAAAGCACCTAATTAAGAGCCTAGAAGAGTATAATCCACCTTATAATTTCTGGATAATCCATAGGGTTCAATAGAAAAATCAAAATCAGAATGGGGGGAATTGGTCTTGGAGCCCATTAAAACCACATTATGTGGGAGAACAACATTAAATGAATCCTAGATTCATTAAATGAATTACATGGTTTCAATATATGTTAAAAAATAAATCACATCGACTTAAAAATAGAGAATATGGACTAATGATGTGGATACCTTTCAAATCATGAATTATTTTAAAATAATTTACTAAACATTCATGTTTTTTCCAGGATTTATTCATGTAATGAATATACGATTCACAGTCTGAAACTATCCTATAGCCATAACCCATCCATGATTCCTTTATAGAGCCAAACTGATTGTCTCTAACACCTATCAAACACAAATTAAAAACAGTTAAACATTAAAAATAGAGTATAATATAACTAGGATGTCACATACAAGGGTTAAAATTAATAAATCATATTTTTTAATATTAGCATGAATCTTGACGATTCAATTACTAAAAAAATTATCTGTTTTAATGACATATGCAATTAAAGAATATATCTTGGTGATAATATTTCAATAAAACCACGTGTAAATTAAATAATTCCAAGTAATTGTGAAACCAATGTAATCATAATTAAATAAGTAAAAGATATCATGACAATTGGGCTTAATGAACTCAATGGTTTTCTGATGACCTATAAGATCCCCATGAAATGGAAAGAAAAAAAAGAATAAAAGTAGTGAAAAATGTTTGATAATTTATTTTAAAGTAATTGAGGATGATTCAGTTTCTATCTATTTGATGATTAAATATCCATCCCATAATGTAAAAACATTATGATGAAGAAGAGATCCTTTACCCATGACAAAAAGATGAATAAATGAAAAGATGTTTAGGTAACTTTTTATCAATGAAAAAAAGGGACACATGAAGCATGATTTCCCCTTACTCAAAAAATAAAATAATAAAAGTAATAATGATCTCTAAGAATCAAATTTTAGTGTAAGTGATGACTCTATCTATTATTCTAACTCATGTGATAGAAGTTCCAAATGATTCACGGATGAAATTAGGATATGTGAGGAAATTTATTCCCCCACTTCTTCCAATTCCAATTATTCCATCACTTCTTATAATTAAATCCTATTAGGTTATAAATAATTAACTGCAGGAATTTTTGAACATAACACAAAATTAAAATAATAAAATATATAATACAATCATATTATTTTGGAAAATAATCAACTTTATAAAGAAAAGGTGGATTTCCATTTGAAATTAAAAGAGCAAGCTGATGTTGAAAAATTAGACTCAAATATTAAGGATCTCAAAACTCTTTTACTAAATTCGTCCAGTGTGAGAAATATTTAATTAAAATTATTTTTTATCAATTACTTGTAATTTTTATCGTTTTGGTTTCACAAATTCTTTAGGAACGAGAATAAATACTATCATTTTTTGTTGGGGGTTTCTCACCAAATTAATTTTTTCCATTTTTTTATAAAATTTGAAATCTTATTTATTAATGTGACTATGAAAATTCTCATTACGGTTGGTATAATTAAATTTATATCTATTAAAATTATTCTTTTAGAAATTTATATAGGAAATGATATGCTAAACAAATATGGATTTTAAAATCTCTATTTTCTGACATTAGTGGACCCATGTGTTGGGTACCAAAATCGTTAGCCTTAATTACTTTGTAGAATATGTGTTTCAAGTTAAAATAGAATCAAATACATTATACGAGTATAATGGGTGTCGGGCACACACATGAGACAACAATTGCATGTTTAACTCATGAAGATCAATGGAATCGGTACAATTATATTTTCCCCAAAATTCTATCCATAATAATGTTATTTTACATGTTGATGTTATAAGAAAGTTTTAATATATTTATTTTGGTTCACAACTAGAACCAAACTATGTAAAATATTTTCTTATTAATGGGGAGCTAGGTGTGGGTATTTTATGTCACAATTGTTTTGTTATTTGATGCATGAGTTTTATTGATTCATTTTATTTGGAATATGATTCCTAAATTTAAATTGATATTTAGATTATGAAATATTAATTTTATGGTATTTTTAAATTAAATTTTATCATTTATTGAATTCTGTTTTGAATATTCGAATGTTTTCAATCTTATGAAATTTTTAATCCAGTATGATCATTTATTTATTTGTTCTTGTATTATTTATCAAAATAGATTTGAATCTAAATATTGTTTAATTCTTATAAGTGTTTGAATATTAATTTTTCTAATTTATTCAATGATTCATTTTATAATTTTATTTAAATCATGTTTTGGATTTTTTTTCCTTTTAAAATACTTTGAATTTTATATCTTTTTTATGTTTTGTAATGCATAATTGATCTTTTGATATTTTACTGAATAAGGTGATTTACTCCTTAAATTGAATCTAATTTAAAATATTGGGGGATTTAATAGATTAGTATTTATTTTATTGTTTTTTATCTTCTTTTATGTGATATTTATCTTAGATTTTAATATTTATTTTGATATTTTCTTTTTGAGATACCCTGGAGCACACTGGCTAACTGATATTTCCCATTGTATCATTGATCAAACTTGTACATCCCCAATTAATTCTCTTGGGGAGTAAAATTTTTTCTTCAAAACACCTTTTCCACAGTCTTTGTTTCCTCTTCATTTTTTATATCATACTCTTTATTTTCCTACCCACACTCTCTTATTAGGAATCTAAATTCATGATATAATCCTTTTTAAAAAAAATCCCATTTTAGGTAGATATATTACTTTTATTGGAATTTTTTATAGAATATATTTTTCTTATTAATAATTAAATTTTTTATCCTCTTTATGAAATCTTTAAAATGAATTTACTTATATTTAAATATATTTTCAAGGCTTTAAGAATGTGTCTATTTATTATATATTCTCTATCCATTGTTCTGAGTAAAATAATTTCCTAAATCCTTTTAATGGAGAATATTTCTAATTTTTTTTATTCTATATACTTTAATCATCTGTCACATTATTACAATAATATTTTTAATAAGGGGAGAATGATTCAGTTTCACCAAAGTAGAAGAAATAAATCTATATAGTTGATCTCTCTAAAGTTTTTCTTTATCTAGTTATTAAAACTCCCCTTATGTTTATATAGTTTCATAAAATTTAAATTTTGAAAATTAATTTTATTTTACCCTTAACAAAACTATTGATATATCTTCTTTTGAATCTGTAAATATTTTAAAGGAGATATACTTAATTTTCTTTTATATTATCCTTTTTAAGGGGGATTAGTTTAATTTTTATGTTTTTATTTTATTACCAAAAATATTGGTAGAATAAAGTGTAATTTTTGAATTAAAATTCTTCCATGTCTAGATTCAAACAAGTGGATATGGTTTTGATGTAGATGCACCTTCGAGTCATTAATCTTGAAAAGGGAAATTTAGTTTTTTAAACCAAACATAACATTGAGAATGAGTTGTTGGACTTTAAAACATATCTGGTATGTCACTCTCAAGTTGTATGTTTTCACTAATTCACATGAACTTTATAAGATAGTTTTAATTTATTTAAAAATTTATTATTGTTTTATTTTATCGAAAAACCCCTTAAATATTGAATTCATTCAGAAATCACATAAATTTTGATTTTTTTAAATAAATTAAGTTTGAATTATATTTAATAATATTTTCATATATATTTTTAGATTATCGCTTCATTTCTAAACATATTTTTGTATCTTTAATAATGTAAAGTTTTTCAATTTAAAATCATCAACTATTGCAATCTTAAATCTTTTAAATCCTTTATTTTGTAATTTATTTCATTGTTTTAATTTTTAATTGAAAATATTTATTGTGTTTTCATTGACCTGTTGAATATCCTTGTTTAATGGATCTCGATTCATTTCCAAATATTTTATTCCTTTTCAATTACCTCTTGAATATATTGATTGAATGATTTAAAAAAATCGAGCTTTTTAGTTTTCATACTATAACAAAACATCTATCTAGTTTTCATTGGATCTATTTATATTTACCCTTTTCTCCCTAACCCTATTTATGATTTTTTAATCATAAATTGGGAGAATTTTAGGGTTTTAGAGAATACATTTAGGGTAATTTATTTCATTTGGGAAATTTTATAAGAAACTTATATTTCTGAAGTCATGTTTAAAATCACTTTTGAATAAAAAATGATTTAAACTAGTATTGTTATCAATTTTATAACATAATGTTTTAATATTTTTTCATATATCATGAGGATTGAATTTGATTGTATCAAATCATTTAAATTTCATTATGAAATACTGAAATTATTTTTGAAATTGCTTTGGTATTTTGAAGTGTTTGTGATCATCAAAACATGAGATATTATTTTACCTCACTCTCTTATATTATTTTAACAATTTGAATCGCCTTTTTGGAATTATAATCATTTCATTTCATGTATTTTAATATCCAATTTTAATGTACTTGTATAGAATTTAAACTGAATAATGTACAGGTGAAAGGGGGGCTTTGAAGGTCATTTGAGGACACAAATGCTCTTACTGGTGGCTAGCCATTCGAAGACCACCGACCAACTAATGGAACTAGAGAGAACCACCCTATATGTGGATGGTATAACAACAACCCAGTGTGCATCATTAGCTATACAATGAGTTCTTTAGCCACTTGGAATTTTTTAGGGATACCTCCATCCACCTGGTGGAAGCTAATGACAATGTAGTGGCATTTGGATAGGTGGTCAAAGGGAATATTAAATTTGGACTTCAGTAACCTACGTGAAGTTCAAATGGATCTATTTAAACATTAAATTACCCAAATAAAACTTATAACCATTTAAGGATATAAATAGACCCTCAAGGGGTTTTGATAACTAATGGTGATGTGAAAATTCTTTAGGAAATCAACTATGGTCAATATCAAGACTCAATTCCTCCAATACTCCAGGTTTCTCTAATGACATCTATTGTGATTAATTATTAATCTTCATTTTCCTATAATTACATTATATCATTCAATCTCATCTATTATTTTATTCTATTTTATGATTTGAGATTGTGTAATTAAATGTTTATGTACCTATCTAATCTTTTTTTTCTTCTTTTGTGGGTTTCTGGTTACTATTGAAACAAATATTCTTTCTATTTCTTACTTTAATCTAGTCATAGAAAGGTTATTTTGGTTTCTATCTTTCTTATAGTCAAAATAAAGTGTATATTTTCATTAAAGTTATTGGATACCTTTAAATTTAATGGGTTTAATATAAACACTCTCAAGTAATTGGGGGGGGGGGATATAGGGTATCATTATTGAGCTATTATAAAACCCGCTTATCAAATTATGTACCTTGTATTATATTTACTTTATACATTTTTACTTTTTAATATATATCAATCAGTTAATATTTTCAATCTATTAATTCATACAAATCATTTACTCATTTATTTTATTTATTATTTCCAAGATATATATACATATATATATAATTAACTTCTCAATCATTTAATTTCATCTGGCATTCAATTTTAATTTTTATATTTATATATACCACATATATAATTTATTTTTAAATCTATTTTTGTGTGGAATCTTTTATTTTCAATTTTTCAATGTAAATTCACACCCTCTTACTAACGTACTTCAACTAACAATATATACACACATAATATATATATACACTAATTCATATAAATATAAATATATATTAGTATATACAAACAAATATATATACATATTAATATACCCATATTAATATATATATATACCCATATAATATATATAAATATACATAAAAATACATAAATAAATATAATAAACTAAATATATATATATATAAATATTAATAAATTTAAATAAAAATATATAAATGCATACATACATATATAACTAAATATAAATATGTATAAATATAGATATATACACATATGTATACAAACACACACACATAGATACACAAAATACATATAAATATATAAATAAATACATAAATATTGATATATATATATATATAATCACACATATAAATATGTAAAATATACACACATTCATGATTATTAACCATAAAAATCCCCCAATAAGAAATTTCCATGAAGACTAATATTTAGCTATGAATTACTTCCAAATTCATTCCTTGAAATTCCCATGAGATAAGAATCTCAGATTAACTAAGACTACAAAATCCTTGACATATAAGACACATAAAAAAATTAATGAAAGAGGGGATATCAATATAATTTCAACATCATCACATCCATAAGAATGTAAATCCATATAATAAATTCATAAATAACTCAAAAAGGATAGTAAGACCCCCTTAAATGGAGGATACCACCACTCTCACCTCTATAGTGTTCTAGAAGATTATCTATGGAAAGATGGATGCCCCTAATTTCCCTTCCCCATTAGAGGTGGACTCACTTCATCTTCCTTAGGGGATCAGATGATTCAGTTTATTACATTATATAACCCTGAGTTACTGATGCCTTTAATTGACATCATACTTAACCCTAAGGTTCCAAATCAATTTGATAGTTATACTCATCTTGTGGTTTCGACCTCGGAGTTCACTAAGGAACCATATCTCCTAAACCCGACATTGGTGACATGTTTTAGATAGCATCATCTATTGGTCGACTCTTTTGATAGGTTCATTCTTAGATCTTGGGTTTACAGAACAATGTGTCTGTTTTCCTTCTCAAAAAGTAGAAATAGATGATTTGATTTTTCTAAATGGATGATATTATTACTTCTAGGTCTAGGGATCCCAATTTTTTCAATGGATCACACTTCATCCTCTTTAGATGGTCATATAAATTTCTTATGAAGCACAATGCCCTGTCTATGAAACTATGGGTAATATTTCCCAAACATCCACTTCCTTTTCGAAATTCTTTAGATCTTCAACATATTGGGGAATATGATAGAACATTTTTTGTGTTTGGAATTTAGAAGAAACATGGTTTCTCACCCTATTTCCCCATGTATATGTGTTGAGGATTAGGTTTCCAAACCGCCGATTGACTATGTTTGGATTATGGATGGTGAATAGATTCATTGAAAACAACAAATGGTCTTAATGTATTAGATAAATTACTATTCTTCTTATATGAATTTGGGAAACTTGGTTCTATCTGGCTAGAATGGTCACAGGGATCTACAATAGGAGGTTTTTTCTTTCCAGTTGATTAGGCTTGTTTCTCTTATTGGCCACTCTGCTGGTATTTTGGTTATTGTAGAAATAACCATTTAGGACTATCTTTAAAAAACTACAAGGATTGGGAATACTGATACAAGGGTTGAAAATATATTTCCCAAGTTGAGACATGAATTGGTTGATAACAAGTGAAAAGAGAATGTCCTGAGAAAGTCTGGATCGATCCATTCCACAAACTCTCCCTATTTTTCTACTATGGTTAAGGATGTAGATTTAGTTAATGGATAGGATCTTGATGAAGTTTCTTTTAGGGGTGGAGTCTTAAAACCTTAGTTGAATCAAGGGTTATTTCTATGATACAGTGTTTTCTAGGTCTGAATGAAGTATTGACTCTGAGATGGGCACCACCTGACCTACAAGACTCATTAAGGACAATTAAAATTAAAAATATTTATCATTCATAAATATAAATGAAAAGGATAATGTTTATCTTGTATAATGGAAAACATACATTCCATGATGGAAACTAATTTAGGTTAGGTCAAGGTATTTTGGGGATATAAAGCTGAATGACAAAAAAACTGACTCCCAACTAGTGATAAACTATGAATAAGACCCCCAAGAAATTTTGATGGACTATAAGAAGGACTCCAAAGGGTAAATGATGGTTGCGTATGGCACAAGGAAGGGAAATAGATTTAATATTTTTTATATAAATTATCCAGTTAACATGGGGGGTGAAAGGCTTTGAAATATTACTTGAATTTAGAAAAAACCATTGTAACCAAATCCTTAGGAAATTTAAAAAATGGGGCAGAAAAAGGTCCAATTGAATAAAAAATTATTAATAGTATTAATTAGGGTCTAGTATGTTGAGCGATCAAGATCTAATAGAGGTCATAAAATCACCTAAATTCGAATTCATTCTATAAGACTAGAAATCAGTTCCTAAAAAAGTCTTAAAAAGAATGGAATGAAAGGTGGAAGAAGAAAAAAGGGAAATGTTTAGATCTCATTCTCCACTATAAGGAAAAAAATGTTAGAATAAGCCTTCCATATCAATGAACCAAAGGAAAATATCAATAAAATATATGAGATAATGTTTTGATTTCACATTAATGAGGATCAAATGGTGTGGTTCAACAAACAAGATCACATTTTGGCTTGAGGTTTCAATGAAATAAAGTTCAATTCAATGAAATATATCCTTATGTGGGACAAGATGGAAAATCATGTTTATGATATTATCAAGGACAACCTAGATGTGCAGGTAACTGCACTTTAATGGGGGTTATATAGGGTGGTTGATTATAATAATTTTAATCTTGATTTTAATGACATTGTGAGTACTTTCTTTATTTAATTCACTTTTGTTTTGACTTTTTTAGCTTCCAAATTTTTCCTCAAAAGTGATTTTTAAATAAAATGTTAAATTTTCACTCCGTTTGACCCTCTTAAATGAATTAGAAATACCATCAAATGATCTATAATTATGGTACCTTAACCTAAAAAATAGTTTTAGGCATTTACAATCCTCTTCTAATTAATAAATAATGAGGTAAAAGATGAGTTTGATACCAATTGTTTTAGATATTTTTTGATGTTCAATTTTCTAGGATGCATATTATATAAAGACACATGATTCAATATTTATGGTCATTTTATTTTGAAGTCAAAATTTCAACCTCAATTAAAAAATTAATAAAAAATTAATTATTAATTATTAAAAAAGACAATATGATCATATTTATTTTATTTAGATTCAATTTGATATGTCAACAATAAAAAATAGATACCTGAATCAAAAGGCATGGTCATATGAATTAGAAGTCATATTTTCAATAATTATTTGAACATTAATTCTGTAAGGATGTTTCTTCCACAATTTTAATGTTTACATATGTTTTTGTGCAGTTTATTGGTTTTTTTGTATATGTTTATATAAAAATATATACATGTATAAATAATTACTAATGAATAATTACCAGTTACTAATTAATAATATAATAATAATTACTAAAATAAGGTCAAGGTAATTAGTCCAAAGAATCATTCCCTGAAATTTTTTATTAAGAAAGATGTAGAGTAACAATAAGTTGTATTATAATCAAGTATATGCATCATCCTTAACATTAAAATAATGGATGTAAATTAAGTCATCATTAATATGAAAATCTTTTAAAGAGATCCACCTCACCAGAGCCTTCATAGATATGGAATCAACAACCATATTTTCCTCCGAATATATGTTAGATATCATATACTGAATGGTGTTTAGTTATTGATTCTAGTTCTACAAATATTTATAATGTTTATAGGGGAAAATTTCTAATTTAATCCTGATAAATTTTATAACCATTGTGGAATCAAATTCTTTCAACATCTTGGTCCACCCAAGATTCATAGCAAAGGAAAATACATGAATGGATACCCATGGATTAACATAGAATGTTGTGTAGGATCTCAAAGTTTTCTTGAACAATCCTTTGAAATTTTATATACACTTTTTAATAATTAGACTTTGTGTTGATGGTCCTAGTGCTCAAAATTAATCCCCATCTACATTGATTTAAATATATTATTGAATTTGTAGAATCCATCTCTCAAATTCGTACTGAATAAGACTGAAGGGAATAGTCTTAACCCCAAGTAGCATGATGGTGATGATTTCCTCTGTGGTGTTGTTCATAAAACCCACAAGTTGTTTCAATGTAATTTTGGTATCCCTTAAAATGGTGAGAAAAATGTTCTTGAATGTAAATTTTATGTCATAAAATCTAATTATTTTTATGGCCTGAAACATGTGGTGGAATACATAAAAAAATTGGAATATATGATATTCTTTAGATGTGCACTCAAATCCAAGATGATAATCTCATTCATGAATCCCTCATAGACTATCATTATGGAGGAACTTATAGAAGAAGATAGACTATATCATCTTAAATATCTTATTTATAATCCTACAAAAAATAAAAACATTGTTTCATCATTCATTAATTTTGAATCAAATAGATTATCATGGGTCCATTAGTAATCTAATAGGTTGAATTCAATAATTATTTGGGATTCCATTCAATGAGACATTCCAAAATAGTATCCACTGGGAAGGGGTGATAAATGATTTATTGAACATTGTCATCCATTTGGTAGTGTAAACCTCATCTCCACTCATAATCATATTGTAGAGCTTAGGAGTAAAAGATCCATGTTTGTCCAGTCATTAACAATCCTTGTAATGGTGGTGGAAGTTAGTGGAGGAGATTAACTTACAAATGAAATCATGCAAGAGATTATCAAACTATAAAAATTTTCAAGGTCACTATAAATATTGAGTTTAAAAAATGTATAGGGTAGATGGTTGGAGTAAGGGATAGTAGATCGAATATAGTTTTATATCATGAATTTCAAAGTGAATGATCTTGATGGGATCCATTGGTTGTGCATCATAATCTTAGAAAACTCTACTCTAACTATTGACTAGACCAAGGATCCTAAATATAAATGATTACCCTATAGGGCCTGCCAATTAAAATTTTCTTATGAAATATATTT
Organism: Viscum album; assembly: GCA_963277665.1. Taxonomy (NCBI): domain Eukaryota; kingdom Viridiplantae; phylum Streptophyta; class Magnoliopsida; order Santalales; family Viscaceae; genus Viscum; species Viscum album. Next base: position 1,537,942,430 of record OY728161.1, on the reverse strand, counting down.
TATTAATTTGATGAGTTTAAGAGGTTACAAACATAGATATTCATAAGAGATTTGTTAAATCACCTGTTATTTTCAACAACAACACCCCCAATCATAATGGAATTAACTCATATTTTTATGAAACTATTGAAATATTACCTTTAAGAAGGATTAAATACCCAAAAAATCCTGATTTTTTTATCAATGCTTTTGATCAACTCTATAGGATATTTGAAGGCATTGAAGTTGTAAGAAAACATAGTGGTAACAAATTTAATTATAAGGAAAATACTTCAATAATGGGAAAAGTTATTTCCTTTCACCAAGGAGGGATGAGAGGTAGTATTGTTATTAATACCCATAGGATATCGTGCCTTCACGCACCCCAATAAAATTGGAACACTAATATAAGGTAATGGTAGCCTACCCCTTTTATACATAGAAATATTATTTATGGATATTTTCTTATATTTAGTGATATATTTCCCAAACACAACAATTATTTTTTTTTTCTCGGAGACATATTATCCATAGACATGTTCATAGTAAAGAATTATAACCTTAATAGAGTTTAAAAATACATTTTAAGCTTAAAAAAAGTCGAATTTCATCAGAATAGAAGAGGTGAGTTGGTATATAGACACTTCTAGAATCCTTTATAGGATTTATTTTTACATGATTCATAGGATTGATAATTATTTTTAAAAAATAAATTATAATTTATTATTAAATATTTATAATTAAATAATCATTTTAATTGATTATTAAGTATCATTAATTTCATATAAATATTTAATAATCATCCCAGAATTGGAGAGTTTTTTTTAAATCACCACTAAAATTAATTAAATAATAAAAAATTTATATTTATATTTGGAAATAGTTTTAACCATACAAAAAACCCACAACTGAATGTTAATTTTTTTACTGTTAATCAAAATAAAAGAATATGTTTTTGAATTATTCAAAACAGTAAAATCATATAACGATCATGAATCTAGAAGTAATATTAGGTGTTTGAGGATAGAAAATTCTGGAGAATACATAATTAAGGAGATTGGTACTTTTTTCCATTTATAAGGAATCATGATAATGTTCATGATGTCATACACTCCTTAGAATAATAGAATGTAATGCAAGATGAATTGAGCCATATTTAATAGATTAAGGAAAATGATGAATACTATAGTAGTTACCAAGAAATTCTATCCAAAAAAAATTAAGATTGATTGTTATGTAATCAGTTGATCTCCTTCTAAAATGATTGATCTATAAAAAATGATGGGTATGTGGACTAGAAAATCCACTGACTCTTCTTAGAAACATAATTTTAGATGCTTTGTATGAACATAGATTAATTACAAGAAAATTTTGATTTTGGATCTAATATTTAGGAAATTTATCTTCTTATGATACATTGATAGTGTAAAGTTGTATCATTTATAGGACTCCACTATCCAAAAACATATCCTAAATAAATATGTCATTTTGGTAAAAATGGAGTACATATGATGAATGTTATATATATGGATAAATAGAACAATTAAATTAAAATAGTAAATATAGATGATAAATTAAATAAATAACTTTTCCCACTAAATAACTATAAGAGAACCATGATCAAATAACAATTGAGTCTGGACCATGATGGTAAACTTGAAAGAACAAAGAACCAATATGGAACTCGTATTTTGTCCCTGATATTAATTATTTTACTTTTTGATAAGTGGATAGAGTCACATTATCTTTTTTAGGAAACCTGGTGTCATGAAAAATCCCCATGGATGGTAGTGATGGAGGAAGAATTTGAAACCCAGTATAAAACAATACATGGGATATTGTTCCATTATCACAGAGATCGAAGGATATCAGAAACCAATGGGTCTTTTAGATCATGTGGGATTTAAATATACACATTGAAAGATATTGTGTGAGACTATTGGATAGTGTTTATTAAGATAAAGAATGTATTTATTTCAATGAGATATTTTGTCAAGTTGTAAGACTAATGAATATTAGGTAGTTTTAGAAATGTGTGCTATATAAAATTTACATCTAGAGTTAATATATATAAGGAATATTTTATTCCATAAAGAACCTGATGAAGAAATATATATTATTCCACCAAAAGGTTTTGTATATAAGTAAAAGAGATCTTTGTTTTCATGTTTAGAACATATTGGTACAATCTCAAGTAGGCACTGAGGTGTGGATACGTGATATTTGATTCTTATATCATTAATATTGGATATAAGAGTTCACATTTAGATCCTTGTAAGTATATTAAGGTTTTTAAGGTAATGTTTCAAAATTATTTTATTATATATAGATGAAATTTTTATTGTATAACTCAATAATGACTAGATTCATAAGATGAAAGAAAAATTGTCCAGGGAGATTGATATAAAGAATGTGGGGGGAAAAGATTCATTGGATATAGATTTTATGAAAACAAGTTATTGGAATATTTTTCTATCATAGAATATATACATAAATAATGTTATTAAATACTTTAATATGAAATACTATAAGATTATCTCTACCCCTATTCATTTAAATTTCAATTTGTCCACTATGATGAGGGATAAAAATGAATGATAATGGATGTATAAGTCTCGAGTGTTTTATTCATTAGCAGTGGAGATTATGATGTTTCCAATGGTTTATACAAGACCATAAATTGAACATGTAGTGATATAATTCAGATAGTACATGAAGAATCATGGATGGAATATTTTGAAAACTATGAAAGGTATTCTGAGACACATCAATTGGACCTTATATGTGTAATTATGTTATAGAGAATTATAGTTCACTATTAAAGGATATATTCATTCAGATTTTATAGATTGTTCTAATAGATGGAAATACACTATGGGTTTTATATTTTATGTCGTAGGAGGATTTGTGAGTTATATTTCAAAGTTATAGTTATTTGTTACTATATATAAGATATTGGCAGATTATATTCTAGAAATACAAGCTTATGAAAAGGTAATTTATAATATATCATTTTTTGAGAAGCTCAGGAACATAAAAAATCATATTCTTATATTTTTTGATAAATTTTGTTTTGTTCACATTACAATGAATCTATATTTTAATTCCAGGACTAATCACATTGGAGTAATGTAAAATTTTCTAAAAGATGTTGTGGATAAAGGATGGATAAAAATTGGAAAATCACACTAAGAAAAATATAGTATAGATCCTCAAATGTCCTTGAAAACCCCTGAGTAGTATGATTGGGATGATTGAAATGGTGTGTAGATATTTTATTAGTTCCCAATAAAATCTTTAAGAGGGAGATATGTTATAATATATTGTATTTTTCATCCACTATGGATTTTTTCTTCAGCGATAGGGTTTCCCCAATCATTTTATGGGGTCAAAATATGAATGGTGAGGTGGTTTTCCATACCCAAATAAATCCACGAACATAAGAGAGGAGTAGGACGGGGGTCAGAGGAATATAAAAGGATGTTATATCCAAGGTTTTTCATCATAATACCTTCAATCATCACATCATCTCTTAATTTTAGTTTCGAGTGTTGTATTTTATAAGGTGGTGACCCCAATTATTCAACAGAAAATGTTATGAACATTTTATCCTTATAATATTGAGATGTAGTGTATACACACATTGACATAGAGTTCCATTTATATTGAGTTTCTAATTATATATTCTCTAGTTTTTTGTTTTCTCCATTTTTTTATTCGCTGTAATATTTTAGGTATTCAAATTCTTCTATTTTTAATTTTTTATTTATTGTATATTTGATTCATGTTTCACATTAAATTTTGTATTTATGTTCCTTATATTACATTTATAATTTTTTCTATGGATCGATATCCATAAGGGATATGTCATATGATTATACTATTTAAATCATGGAAGTCTAAAATGAAGAATATGTTTCCATCACATGATAAAATTAGCTACTTGGTTCTAGCTACACAACTTTAGTCCACTACACAATTCCAGAAACCTAAATCCATTTCATCAGAAGGAATCTAGATTGGAAAATATATTTCTATATTTAATTATATTGTGAATTAGTTGCATGTGATTTAGTTATTTTGGAGAGGTACCAAACAAGGATTTAGTTATGTTTTCTGATAGTTGTTTCATTATAAAAATTTCAAATGAAAGAATTTGTGTGTAAAAATCAGTTCTGTCATGATATTTTAATATGAGATTCGATATCACTAATTATCACTATATATATGAAATAAAAAAATATGGTCTACTCATTTCTACATTCATGATTGAAATTCAACAGACTCTCTCACATCCAATATGATATCCTCCATGTATTTTATTTTTTTAATATTAATTTTATCATTCCAAATATATTCAAGTGTACTCAAAAACATTATTTCAAAATTTCGTCACAATTATTATAAATATATATTTATATTTTGGTACATAATTTTTATATTCATTTAAACCATTTTATAAGTTAAAACTTTCACACTTGATGAGTAAATTGTTATAAGAAAATAACAATTTAGAAAAAAAAATATTACTCGAAACAAATGTAGTCCTCACTTGGTAAAAAAATTAAACTTCAATAGATTCACAAAAATATATAAATAATATTTTATTTTATTATAAAATGTATAAATTTTCTTTAATAAATGTATTGTTTGTGAATTATTTTTTACCTAAATTTTATATCTATTTATAACATGAAAATTTATCATCAATTATAGAAGAATAGTGTAAAATATAAAAAAATATTCAATATTTTTTTATTAATTAAATTTATTTAAATAAAGATGTCAACTAAATCATAAACAAAATGTTTTAAAAAAATAAATTTTTTTAAAATAAGTTTTAAAACAATTTATCTCTTTATTCATGAAAATAAAATTAAATGCAATAAACTTGTAAAATTTACATATATAAAATTAAAATTATATAAAAATATTTTAAAATATTTTAAAATAATGTTATATTTAGATTATTCTTTTCATTTTTAATAAATTTATTACTTCATAATACTATCAGAAAAAATTAAAATTATTTTATATAATTAATGATATAAAAACTCATTTATAAAAAAATGTTAGATTATAAAATAAACCAACTTGATTTTTTATTAAAATTGAAAATTAAATAACCCATAGAGTTATATAAACTGAATGTATAAAATATAAAGAGTAATATAATATTTTTAAATATGTGTTGAATAATATAATGATTTTCTAATAAAAAATAGTTTGTATAGTAAATATAATTAAATGTTGATGAAATATAAATATTAAATGAACATCACTTATGGTTTTTAAAATTTATTTCACTAATGAAACCTTATTTTCATTCACTTTATGTGATAAATTTCTTGTCTACCATAAAACTATTTATATATATATAAATATATATATATGATACATTTAATTTTTAAAAATATTTATCCTGTAAAAGAAGTTTCTTTCATCTCATAAATGAATTGAGTTTCATTTCAAAAATGATATGTCATGATGAAAATCATTGAGGCCCACCGTGATGGAGATAAGCCTAGTGTTACCACCCCAATCTCATTTCCAACAGTCCATGGGCTGGAAACATACACCGAGTAGGCATAAGACTCACATGAGAGGTTTTAGCCTATGGTACATATACATGCACAATAATATCCATGCTGATAAAATTCAGAAATGTAAAATAATACTGATACAGAATGCATGAAAACATGTAAATCCCACAATCGGTGCACAAAACAATTCTGGGAAGTAATAAGGTAAAAATTCAAGCCCACCCAAAACTGTAAAGAAGTCCATCCTAATATTAAGAAGGGACTAAATTCAAATATGACTCCTATAAAAAATCATGGACTTTGTAGCCCAAATTATAGATCCATATACTCCTGGTCCACTGAGAACCCAATCAAATGCCCAGTCATCTATATAATATATGACACATATGGGCAGAGCCCATGCTGGGGAGTGTATAACAATACCAAATAAGACATCCCAAAATCACAAAGAATAATGAAAAAGAAGTAGTAACATCATAACAAGATATGCCCATCATAAAGTGAGAAATAAAAAACATCTACTAATACAAACATTGGACAAAATATCTCACAGTAATGTCCTAACCAGATTATCAGCCTGTGATTCGACTCAAGAGTTCATTACCACACTTGTCTAGTAGAACTCACTCCATATGTTTGATAATACTGATGGCGTCCATTTGAGATGTTATTCTCATCAGGCCTCACCATAAGGAAGTACACAATAGAAGTTTGAAGAGATCATTACATATATGGGGATCACACCTATGGCCATGAGGTAATACTTACTAACACAATCTAGATTAACCCACCATGTAGGGGATCAGTGACCATGTATAGTTGGTCATGCTGATTCCGAGAACCCTAGCTAGGAAAAATGATGATAGAGGATCTCGTCTCAGCCTTTGGGATATATTCTTATAACTCTATCAGAAATAATCCCTTAGAGAGAATTAAAATCCTTTTTTAGGATGTAATACCATACAATACAGTTATAGGGATGGATCCAAGGAACTCACCCTTATGGAAACTAGTCCACACTGAGGGGAAGAGGGTCTCCTAGTAATATTCAAAGAAGTACATGGTGCGTACAATCATTATAGTGCATGTCACTTCAACACTGAGTCTATTATTGTATCATACTTCAGGCATGTGTCTGTGATTGTGCACACTTGGCCATGTCTATGTACCCGGATGTGTCCATGCACAAGGGAATGTATGAGTAAATGAATAATCTCATGTACTCAGGTTGTGTTGTGTACATGGCCATTTATTTGGTTGTGTATCCCCTGATATTCACACTAATCTATCATGTAAGGGTCACAAGGTGTGTGACATGTGTCACATGGTGTGTGATACATTTCATCCATATGAAAATCCTAGCACTGTATCCATGGATCTACACATTGTTTATTTCCTAGATTACACTCTATATATATTGGGATCTTCTAGAAACCATTTATTTTCTTCACATTTCATCACTAACTCCTCCATACTTCAATTTGTAAATAAATCATTCATGAAAAAATGATCTGGTCTAGCTAAGCCTTTCCATCACAACTCGCTAGAATATAGCCATCCAATTAACATGATAACCCATCTTTCACATCTTTTTTTACTACACACCAAAGACCACATGAAGAATGGTGTATGAAGTGAATAAAAATTAAGAATTATCAATGACCAATGTTCTTTTTGGCCTTAATTAATTTCAATTAGAATGATGAATGAAGAGATGGAAATTAAATTAGAAAAAAAGAATCCCCAAATTCCTTAAAAATAAACTCATACCCACAATACGATCAATCGACGAATAGTTTTTTTAGTTTATTAATTCACATTCATTTTAGGATAATAAAAAGGTGATAAATCATTATAAAACAGCATCCTTCATTGAGATGGATCGATAACTAATGAATATTGAATCAATATCGTTATTGTTAGTGAGATAATCGATTTCCATTGGTACCCTGATTTCCAAAGCATGATCCATAAATGTTCTTACACGGAAGCATATCATCTCTCCAATTCCATGGTTATGATTCCATACCTGAATTTTGGTTATAACTAGTGTTATATATGTCATGAACCGTCCCATTGGGGCCCATTCCATGACTCCCCAAGCCAACCATTAATAGGCCAAGGGCTGGTGACAAGCACTGAGTCGGCAAATCACTAACATGGGAGGCATTTACTATGAACTTGTATGCACACACACATCTCCATGACCACAAAATGAAGAAATGTAAAAACCATTAAAAAAACAATGCATGCATTCCATTATATCAAAACCAACAAAGTATGAAAGGAAAGTAAAGTAATGTGAAATTGGTCAAAATAAAATCTCAAAAAATAAGTCATTAACTATATGTCTATTCTATAAGAAAAGGTACTTTGAATTCAATATGTAGCTATAGGAACACAACTCAACCTATCTAGTCTCACAAGGAACCATCTAGTCTAGGTCCACTTTGGACTCTTTCAAAAGTTCGCTCATCTGCACAAGACATGACACGTTTAGGCAAATCCCATGCAAGGATGAGTATAACAATACATAGTAGGACACAACTAAACCATAAATCAATAAAAAAAAGGAGACATACGGTCTACTCTAAAAAAGTATATGTCTATAAAACATATTAGAATATCCAGATATAATCAATTCATGACACGAAATCTAGAGGTAAGTCATAAGTACCACATACCAACACTAGGAATTCTTCTCAACAATTCCACAAAGCACCCATATTCTAGAGCACACTCTTGAGTCTGATAACACTGATGAAGTCTGTTCGAGAAGTATTGTTCATCAAGAACCGTTATGAGAGAGATATGCACGGATAGATCTAAAGATAAAATAATACCCTATAAGAGGATCACAACAAGTTCCATGGGGTGATACCATCAAATCTATCTAGATTAACCTTCTATGTATAGGATCGGCACCCAGTGAAGTTGGACACATCAATACTACCGAATCTACCTAGGTCATGAAGAATGAATAGGGGATCCTACTTCGGGCCTATCAAGTGATTCCAACAATCCAATATAGGAAGTTCTGATGAAAGGATCATAGTCCAATGAGTTGGAAATCATTCGCACCTACCTTTGTGGAATTGATAAGAGAACACACCACAACAGAACATATACAAGATATGGAGGAAAAGAGAATAATTTTGTTTAGAAAGGGATAAATAGTGTATAGTAGGGTCACACACTGTGTACATTGAACCTGGGTACTTCCCATGTATAATGGCACATGTCATTCCAACTGTGCCAGGTAGAATATGCGTGCACATTATGTAGAAGAACTCACATGCCATGTCCTTCCATCCGGTGTCCACCCATGAACTCCATCTATATTCTTGTACATGGTGTCAACCAGTGTATCTCTTCCCATGTACAATTACATGGGGTAGTCTATGTACTGGGTTTAGGGCATGTCGTGTGGTGGGATAAACATTGTATAGGAAACAAGTGTACTCCAACAATTGTCTGTGTATCTCCCAAGATACACATTGACTCTTTGAGAAGGGTCTACACATCATATGATAGGGTCACATGCCATATGAAATTTAACTATATCTTAAAACCAAATCCATCACTCAGTGGGGGATACATGCTGTGTAACCCTGGGTTACTTGTTCTATTCATTAGGTTTTTTCAAAATCTCAAGTTCTTCTTCTACACGCCTAAGCCGATGATCTGGATATTGTTATTGTGATCTGTTTGCCTCAAAAATCCATACACAAGGTTGGTCCCTCACCCTAAAACTTAATTGATGTGTTACATGGATTCAATAGGCTTGAAAATATTTTTAAATAGATTCTGATGCAAACATCTCAATGAAATGTTTCTTTTGACTCTATCTAATTCATCCTACATCTTCGCATCCGCACATCAATTAGGTTTTCCAAAGGCTGGGTCTTGAATTTCTGATCGTTGGGCCATGAAAAAATGGTGAAATGGCCATTCAATCATAAAAAACATAATAATTAATAATACACATAGAAAACTAGGAGTGAAAATCCTAGTGACAAATATGAGGAACAAACCTGGACCGTTATTCATTCTGGCCTCGATCTGTTCTCAAAAGTATGATCTATAAATGAAATAAATTCTTAAATAATCGATCCCTGATATTACCACAATGTATAACCAATCATGTAAGGACTGATCGAATTTGAGGTCATCCTATTCATTGGTTGGTCACTATTTGTTGTTTAATTTAAGAACGGCGAATAAAATCCAACATAATTTATCCTACTTGGGAATTGGATTATTATTATAGAATATCCATTGATTCTAGTGAGATTCATTAGGAACGGTCTCTAATCCAAATATCAGTAATCACCATTGAGATAAATTCTCCAGGATTTCTCTCTAGAGCCTACAGGGAATTATAGGGTTATGATACTAACCATAGATCCATGTTTAATGAATTAATGGAAAAAGGATGTGTCACTGATATTCTTTGTCAACAAAAGAGAGAAAAAAAGTAAATCTTCAATTTATTTTATTAATTAAGAACACCCAAAAATAATTTTCATAGCTGACCCACACCAGCTGAGCTTAGGTGATCCCTAGGGTAAAGTCACTACTCTGAACTCAATAGTGTCCTCAGATTTCTGATATAAGTACCCATTTAGAAGTTATTCCATTTTTTTCTATAAAACTGTGTGTGCATGATATTTTATAATTTAATATATTTCAATCAATTATTTGGGAACATTGTGCCTCAGAACCACATACTGTCACAGTGCATAGTCTCGAAATTAATCCATTTTATATTTTCAACTAATACAAAAAAAATCCTTGATATTTCATTCTCCCCACTTTTGGGCTTTGTGTCCCCTAAAAGACAAAACAAAGGCTACAAAAAACAAAGCGGGTGCTGAGAATGCATCTGAGTGTCCTGCTCTAAAGTGTAATCCTAAAGACTCTCATGCTATGACCAGACACAAAATAAAGGATTCAATCACCAATGAAGCATCATATCCTAACAATCCTCAACTGCCACGAGGTACACCGAAAAATTATCTCCATCCTCAATGTGCAGCTCACCCCAATAGATGACTTTTGATGGGTCATGGATGTACCTATTTAGTTGTGACGGGTTGAAGATGTCATTTACCCGTTCTAACAGCAGATATAGAACTTAGTGGTATTTATCTTGACCAATAATAGATAGTATTTTTAAATTGACAATAAACCTCAGTGATAACCTACTGTCCAAAAAAATCTTGGTAATCCACATCGAGGTGATACCTGTAAGATTAAAAGTTCTTCTTCTTCGAACTCCAAAGTTCTCCATCATTAGTAAACATAATATTTCTTGTGGATCTTGAAATCCTCCATCTAGTCAAGGATAATCTTCACCTTCTATGTAGTAGCTCACACTAACTCTGGACTCATGAGTGCTAACTCTCATGGGTTAGTCCAGTAAAGTTCTGTCCTGTAAGGTCACCCATACAAATCCTCGAGTGGTTCTATACCAATGGTGTAATGGTAACTGTTGTTTTAGGTGAACTCCAGCAGTGGTAGGTGATCCTCAAACTATGGTTGAAGTCCAACATGCATGCTCAAAGCATGTTCTCTAAGATGTGAATGGTTTTCCCCCTATCATCGTCCATCTATGGGTGAAATTCCATGCTTAAGCATAATCAGGTCCCAAAGGCCTCCTATAATACCTTCCAAAATTGAGATGTAAAACAAGCATAAAGATTTAAAATAATCATCTATTTGACTATTTAGAGTCAAAATATCTCTTACATGTTGATGCATCTTGTCCTATATATTGAATTATACTAGTTGACAGCTAGGAAGTGGTCCTACTTGGTGAGTTGGTCAATGATCAACCGAATGGAATCATGTCCCTTGAACAAACGTTGTAAACCCATCATTAATTCCATTTATATTCCATCCCACTTCCATTATAGAACCTCAAGGGGTTGAGCTAAAACCACCAGAATTGGGTGATCATCCTTCAATTACAGACAACTAAGGCATCAAGGAATGAACTCTACCACTGTTTTATTCATTCCTAACAAAAAAAATGACATTGGACGTAATTTTAAATTTTCACCACACAAGGATGTACCCCCTAAGTGGATGTATGAAACTCTTATAGAACCTCCTCTTGCAATGTCACTAGTACTACAATCCATCCTCTGAAAATAATGACATGCTACCCAACTTTTGAATATCCATCTAGATCATGCCCTATGGACATCTAATCACATAGGGTCTCGTAGTTATTATCTCTATGTTGTGCCACCCTGACTTGCTATAAGAGTGGAGGGGTAACAGCAATCAACTTGAGGTAAGATATTCTATCCTCTTCCACGATTTATAACTCTAATGAGGAAAACTAAATTTTTTCCTTGTTCAGCACATGCGAACTCGATCTCCTTCTGATAGAATCTTCCACCAATTTCCCCTTTGCAGGAGTATGGAAAATCTCAAAGCTATATAACTGTAGGAACTCTATCCATATCTTCTATCTCATGATCATATCCTTCTTAGAGAAGATATACTTGAATGGCTTCTATTTTGAGTAGATGATAAACTGTACGCCCATCAGGTAGTGTCTCCACATCTTTAACCAGAATACTACTACTGCTAACTCAAGATCATGGGTCACATAGTTCATATCATTTTGTCTAAACTGGAGAAAACCATATAAAATCACCGCATGACTCTGCATTAGGACACATCCATGACCAGTCTCTAATGCATCACATAACACTATGTACTCAACACCCTCCTCTGATAATCTCAATATTAGAGTGCTCGTCAAACTCTACGCAAAATACTGAAAATATTATTAGCACATCTCTGTCCACATGAAATTATACCTCGTTTGAGTAAAATATTTCATCAGTGATGATACCCTGGAGAAACCAGGTATGAATATTTTATAATATCCTGCTAGCCCGAGGAATCTTTGTACCTCTATCACACTCCTAGGTGAATCCCATGATAACACTACCTCAACCTTGGCTAGGTCCACATCCAATCCATCCACATAGATAACATGTCCCATAATGTTGATCATTTGAATCCATAAATAGCACTTCGATAGTTTCCTATAAATATGGTTCTCCCAAAGTACATCTAGAACCATCCTTAATTGTCTTGTGTGATTCTCCTCATATATCAAGTACACAAGGACATTGTTGATGAAGAATACCGTAAAACAGTCTATATAAGGATGATAGATTCATTTCATGAGTCCCATGAACACTGATAGGGTGTTCATCATGAAAAATGTAATCACAAAGTACTCAAAGTCATTGTAGAGTAATCTGAAATCCTTCATTAGTATATCATCATCTTGTACTCATACCTATTGATAGCCTGACCTGAGGTCAACCTTCCAGAACCATTGTGGCCATCTCAAATGATGGAAGAGGTCATTTATTCTCAGTAGTGGATACATGTTCTTCATGTTCATCTAGTTCAAGAGCTGGTAGTCCACACACAACCTCAAGCCCCCCATGTCCCTTATTTTCAAAAAAAACTAGGGCCACTAATGGTGAAACACTACGTCTCACAAAACCCTTCCTATGTAAGTCCTCAAATATCAACCTTAGCTCACAAAGCTCTGCAGGAAAAATCCAATATATTGGTGTAGATATTTCTGAAATCATGGGATAAAAATCAATACAAAATTCTGTTTATTGATGGGGAGGTAATCCTAGAACATCTTTAAGAAATATTTCTTCATAGTCCACCACCACTACAGGAAACTAGAAGCTCATAAGATCTGCTAAAATGAGGGAAAGTCTAACCAATTTATGAGTAAACAATGGAACCCTCAGATGCATGAGTCCATCTTATACTGCATGGGATTCATTTTCACCAACAATGGAAAACCACATTCCATAATTGTGGACACACTGCACCCTTTGCCTAAAATAGTATACATATTCATGGATTGTAGATTACTAATCCATAACAAGAATGACATCGTATGGCCTCAACGCTACCACTAAGAGGTTCCAATTGAAATTATGGCCTCCAAGGATTAGGTCACACTGTTTTCACAAATGTTTTATCACTGAGTCTTATTTAGTAGGTGTCTCCAACTGTAAGTGTCATGTCAATGGTTCAACCATAATCTCTAGTTCTTAAAAAAGATATGTGGTGTGAAAGGAATTACTAGAAACTATGTCTATCAGTATTGTAAATATAGTATAAAAGATAGAAATATCACAATGAATCATTTGTATAGACCCTGGGTCATATACCTTGACCGCATGCATCTATCCCCACCCCTGTCCTCCATCTCCCCAAGTCTGGCATGGAACACCATGTGGTGGAGGTGGTAACATGTTGAAAAATTGACCACCTCTTATTGATATATTAGTTCCTCTTCCATTTCTACCAACATGTGGATCTACATGCTCTGGTTGTTTTCTCTGCCTTGGTGATCCATACATTGTTTCCATATCAGCAGCATGACGGTTCAGACAGTATCAATCGTGATGTCCCCTACCATCACATGAATGGAACCGCCTCTCCTTAGTCCAAATAGACCCTCCATGTGTTCCTGGAACAACATGTCGTCTCTCTTGGGATATTCTCATAAAAAGTATTCCATTTCCAGGTCCCTTGAACTTACATTATCTACCTTCTACTGAGGCCTCTAATCCTTATCGTCCACTACTGACTTTTTTTAGATGTATATGCTCATCCAAGAAGATTTAAACCACCAAAGCTCGCTCAATTACCAAAACCTAAGTCAGAATGAATAAAGAGATAATGTTGGCTTGAATATATCTACACAGACCTTACATAAAGGTATGATCCATAAAGTACTGATCTCTAACCGTATCCATTGGGTACATAGAATGGTTGGTGAATCTCTATGAATAATAATCCACATTCATGCTACCCTGCTGAAGCAGAAGAAGCTCATGTAGAATCATAAATCTCATCATAACTGGTGGGAAATCCACTCTTAAGAGATGCTCAAACATTCTCCATGAAATATTCTTTTCATCATGAGTCTGGATAACCAAAATCCCCCATTTCCTTACATTGCAATGTAGAAGGCTCACTACTAGAACAACCATATGATCTACAAGTGTCTATACTACGAAAAAAACTTGGGTCACCGCCTAAAACCTGTCCACAACCGCCTGAGGGTTGGTATTTCCTTAGAACCCGGGGGTTATCTATCTCTGAAACTCATGAATAACACTAAGCCTTCCCTCTATTTCTTCTGGTTCTATGGGTACCACGTGCTGCTCCATAGGTGGTGGTATGGATAGTGTACCACCTAGTGGTTACATCTAGGGAACATGTACTTATATCAAAGTATCCTCACTAAGGGGGTCATCCACATGATCGAGCTTCTGAATCTTAAATGGTATGTGTTGTCGAGGCATCTTGTAAGAAAACAAGATTTACCATAGTCAATGATTATATCTAGAGAGCATACTAAAGGAAAAAATGAAAACCAAAAATCATTCCTATATGATGCATGTACCATTATTTTCCCTGAAACCATTATTATCTTCCACCAAGTTGAAAAGTATGTTATCAGAGTGTTATTGTATGAATATTTCGGCCACCCACACCAAAAATGGAGTCCTTATCCTTAAAGACGAATGTGAAACACTTAACTGTTTTTTCCCAAACAAATATCATGGGCTCCTGATCCTAAAGTAGAACCGAACACATTTGATACGACTCTTTCATGACCAATCCCAATGGGGCTCATGCCATAGCTCATGAATCCCACCATTAATAGGTCAGGGGCTGATGACTAGCACTGATTTGGCATATCACTAACATGGGATGCGTTGCCTATGTACCTTTATGAACACACACACATCTCCAATGCCAAAAAATGTTGTACTATAAAAACCACTACGAAAAAAATGAATTCATACCACTATTCCTGAAATAATAGAGTACGACAAGAATGTAATGAAATGTAAAACAAGGCCAAATACAATCCCACCAAAACAAGTCTATAACTACAAGTCCAGCCTATAAGAAAAGGTAATGGGACATTTGTCTGTAGTTGTAGGAACAGACCTCATCCTGTATGATCTCACAAGGCACTGTCTAGTCCAGGTCTACCTAGTACTCAACCAAAAGGTCACTCGTCTGCATAAGGCAACACATGTGAAAAAAAAGACCACATTGAAGTGGGTCTAATAGTACTCATTTGGACACCCTGAAACTACAAAAAACATACACAAAGTAAATATATAGTTTTCTCAACACAAGTATATTTATACAACACAAATAAAAATTTCTTGATATACTCAATACAGTACATAAAGTCTATAGGTGAGTCACATATATCACATACGAACACTATGAATTCAGCTTGAAGATTTCAGGAAGCACTCATCTGAGAGAACACATTCTTGAGTCTGATAGAACTGATGACATTCGTATGAGAATTTCTGTTCATCGGGAATTGTCATGAGAGAGATGTGATAATATATCTAATGATAATATGATACCTCAATTGAGGATTTCATCCAAGGACATAAGATGATACCAACAACTCCATTTGTCTTAACCTACCATGTAGAGGATCAACACCTGGTGAAGTTGGTCATGTCAATACCCAGGACACTACCTTAGGTTCAAATAATGAATAGTGGATCTTGATCTGGGCCACATGGGAGTCCCCAACTACTCTATCTAGGATGTCTAACTGAAGAGATCATAGTCCAATGAGCATTAAATAATTTATACCAACCTTCATGGAAGAGATAAGGGAGTTAACCCTAAGAAAACATGTCCATGATACAGAGGATAAGAGAGTCAAACTATGTAGAAAGGGACACAAGATGTGTAGTAGGGTCACATTCCACATCATTTGACCCTAGGTACATCCCATGTATAGTGGCCCATGTCATTCTGACAATGTCATGTAGTAGATGTGTACACTACATATAGATTAAGTAACCTGCCATGTCCTTCCATCTAGGGTCCTCCCTTGTACTTTGGTCGTGTGCCAGTACACGATGTCTACCTATGTATCTCTACCTATGTACTAGTACATGTGGTAGTATGTGTACTTGGTTTAGGCCATGTCTTGTGGTGGGGTAAATTCCATGTAGGCAACCCCTGTACATCACACCATGTATGTGTATTTTCTGAGATACATGCTGTGTCACTGGGAAAGTCCTATATATCGTGTGATAGTTTCACTCACTATGTGACATTTATCTATCTTATAAAACCATAGATGATGCTCAGAGTAGTCCACATGGTGTTTATCATTACGTTACATTCCTTGTTCATCATGTTTTTACATAATATTGGGTTCAACCTCCACATGACCATCAGGTGATTTAGATATCGTTCTGGTGATCTTTCGACCTCAAAAATTAAGATCCAAGGCTGTTTCGTCACCATAACACTGAATTGTTGTGTTTTGAGCCTTCAATCCACTTGAAAATATATTTAAATCAATTCTGACACAAACTACTCAAGGAAAATTTTATTTTGTCTCTCATGGATTCATCCATCGCTATTACCACCGCACCTCCGTTAGGTTGTCCTAGGTTCAAATCTTCAATTTCAGATCGTTGTTATAAGAAACGAAGGTGCAATTATTTTTTGATCATAAATGCACAGAAGAAAAATGAATGCAAGTAAAAAATGTGGGAGAGAAAAAAAACAAGTAACAAATATAAGGATAAAACCATGAATGTTGTTCATTCCTTCCTCAATACATTCCGTTAAGAAAAATCAAAAAATAAAATCAATTCTTAAATAATAAAACCTCTATAATCCCACAACATATAACCCATATCCTAAGGAAATGATGAACCACAGATCCACCTATTTTTTTGTTAGTCATTGTTCATCGTTGACTTTAATAATAGGGATTGAAAATCCAAAATAAAACGTCCTAATTAGGAATTGTATCTTTCAGTATTGAAGATTGATTTTTGCTAGTGATATCCTTCAAAAATGATCTCTGATCCAAATCTCTACCACCATCATCGATATAAATTCTTCCAAGTTTTTTTCCAGAGCCACCACAGAATTATAGGGTTATGAGCCTAACCTTGTATCCCTCCCTAAAGGATTACACAATAAATTATCATTGATGCATCGCTGCATCAATCCAATAGAGAAAAATAATGTAAATATATATTTTGTTTTATTCATTAAAAACCCCCAAAACTAATTTTTATAGCCTACCCACACCGGAAAATATTATGCCACACCTAGGGTAATGGATCTACTCTAAATGAAAAAGCTCCTTCCAATTTATGATCAAGGAAATTATTTAGAATGTATTCCACTATTTTAGATAAATTACATGCTCATGCAATTAAATATTTTAATATATTTCAAAAATTAATTTCAGGGCCACAAGAACAAAAAATCACACACCATCTTATCTCCTGGTGTTGAAATTAATCAATATAATATTTAAAAGTAATATTCAGAAAATATGGGATATTTCAATATAGAATAATTTCAGGTCACTGAATCCATTTCAAGAAAATCTATTTATTTATTATTTACTTTCATGACAAATTTTTCACAAACATCTAACACCAAAAAAATATTATTTAAAGACTAAATTTTTAACTCAAAAAGAATCTCATGTTTTTTATCTAAGCCACTGTTTAGGAGTTATTACACTTTTTTAGGAAAAATATGCACACACAATATTAACATATTTAATATTTTTTAATCATCATTTACGGGATCACCATGAACAAAATATCACTCAGTATTAATTCGTATCTATAAAAATATTACCAGATATATTTCAAATATTTACATGGAAAAAATCAATACATTACATTCTCCTTACCTCAGTGATATTCATTCACTAGAGAAACACAAACTACACAGAAAGTTGTGGGTACTGTGATCGCATCTGGGTTTCCCACTCCCATGTAATCTCCAAGATATTCCAGTACTACCAACAAATATGCACCAATGAAATATCTCACCCATATAGGATGTTATCCAATTGATCCTCAATCACCTTTGGATACATTAAAATTTTATCTCCATCCTTAGTGATCAGCTCACCCCAGTGGATAATATTCCACAGGTCATGCACATATCTTCTCAATTGTGACAAGTGGAAGATGTTTTACACCTAGTATAACTACAATAATAGATCCAAGTGGGATTCCACCTCCCCATATCTACATAATATCTAGAAGGATCAAACTAATCCTAGTGAAAAATTGATTCCCTTGTTAAAACATTATAATCCATATTGAGGTGATACCATTAAGAACACATGGTCTTTATCCATGACCTCTAAAGTCACCATTGTTAGTTGACGTAGGAATTATGAAAAATCTATGAATTCCTCATCTACACCAAGATTATTTTCACCTTTTCCATCATTTATCACACCAACTATGGCCTCAAGAGTTTTGAATTTTATGGATCCATCCAAAAAAGTGGTGACATAAAGGTCTGCTTATATATGGCCTCAAATAGTTCAATTATAATGGTGGAATTATAGCTATTATTTTATGAAAAACCCACTAAGGGTAGATTATCCTACCAACTATATCCAAATTATTACATGAATTCCCACAATATATTCTCCAGAACCTGTATGGTATGGTTAGTTTGTCTATCATTCTGGGGGTGAAATGTAACTCTCAAATATAGTTGAATCCCAAAGGCCTCCTGATATCATGTCCGTAATCATTATGTGATGTAAGCATCACCATTTGAAATTATAATTGATGTAATTTAATGGAAACAAACTGTATGCTACAGAAAAAATGCATCCCAAAATCTCTACTTAACTTTTCTCTCGAATTTCATGGAAGTGGTCTGAATTGGTGATTCAATTTACGATCACCTTGATAGAATTGTGTCCTATGGATATATGTGATAACCCATCATGAAGCCTATATATATTCCATCTTAATTCCACATTAGAACCACATGGGTTTGAACTAAACCAACTAGAACTAAGTTCTTGGTATTCACCTGCTGAAATGTGATGAATTTAGAGACAAACTTGGCTAGACCCTTATTCATGTATGGCCAACACAACAAACATCAGAAGCCCTAGTACATCTTCACCACACATGGATGTACCACCAATGGTGACATATGAAGCGATGTCATCACCTAATCCTGTGATGTCACTAGTACCATTTTTATTCCTATGAAAAGGATAATGTGCTCCCCACCATCAAAAAATACATAAAGAGAATGTCGAGTGGATATCTGAGTACATACAGTCTTATAGTCAGTATTTCTAGGATAATCTTACCTAACACACTGTAAAGGTGGTGGGGTAATAAAAATCAAATAAAGATATGATTTATAATCCTTATCCACTAAAGAAAATTTTAACGAGGATAACAACTCTAATGCCTCATCCTATAACTGAGAACATGATATCCTTGTGAGGGTGTCTTTTACCATGATCCCCTTACTAAGAGTAAATAAAATATAAACATCATATTCCTGGAGGAGATCCAATAATCGTCCCTATCTCAAGTTATCATCATTATGATAGAATATATAATTTATACACTTGTGTATAGAGTATATGATAAACCACTCAAACATAAGGTAGGTTTCCAAATAATTAGGGAAATGACTGACACTACTAACTCAAGATCGTGTGTCACGTAGTTCGGATTGTGTGGTTTAAATTATATGACCCATATGTAATCATATATGACCTTTGCATCATCACAAAATAAATTCCTATCACTAAATCACCACAAACACTATATACTCGACACCATCCTATGGAAATATCTAGATGGGGTGCACATAAAACTCTACCTCAAAACCAAAAAGTCTTACATGAACCTTTATATCTACATGAATGGTTATCCCTTTTGGGTCAATGTGGTAATTTTTTTTGATATCCCATAAAAACTAAAGAAAATTCTCTTGTAGTATTCTTATAACCCAATGAGGATTTGAGCCTCCATGACACTCTTTGGTGGCTCTCAAGAAAATACTTTTCAACCATTACCTGGTCTACTTATTCACCATTGATTGAGATAACATATACCAAAAAGTAAAACAACTAAATTCAAAAATGAAATTTTAAGAGCATCCCATATTTATGATTCTATTTGAGTGTTTCTATAACCACCCTTAAGTGTCTCATGTTATCCTCCTTGTATGATAAGTACACAAGGATACCATTGATGAAGAACACTTAAAACTAGTCTAGAAAAGGCAGAAAGATCCAGTTCATGAGTACCATGAACACTAATGGGGAGTTCATCATGCTAAAGGGAATCACCATATATTAATAATGACCTTAAAGACATAGAAATTGTATCTTTGGTATATCCTCAAATCATACTCATAGAGAGTGATAGCCTAATCTGAGGTCAATCTTCAAGAACCAACACACCCCTCTTAAATTAATGAAGAGGTTGTTAATCCTTGGAAGTGGATACTTTTTATTCATATTAAACTAATTTAGGCACCAATAATCCATACATAACCTCATACTCCCATCCACCTTCTTGGAGAACAACACTAGGGGATGTCCATGGGGAAACAATGGGTCGCACAAAGCCCTTTCATAGAAAATCCACCCACTGAACCCTCAACCCATGAATCTATATGGGAGTAATCCTGTATACTGCTATAGATATAGAGGTCGTACCTCATTATATGTCAATGAATAAGTCTAATTATAATTGGAGAGGTAATCCTGGAACATCCTTAAGAAAGAAGTCCTCATATTGAACTATCATAGCAGGAAACAGATAGCCTAGAGCATTCAATGATCAAATATTCGTGCAAGACAAATGGTGATTAAGATACTACAGCCTTCTATGTATGATTCCATTCTACTCAAACTAGGTCTCCCTCTCACCTATGAAACAAAACCACATCCCATATATGTGAAGACACCATATCCTCCACCTAAAATAGTCAATTTGTGCATGAATGGTGTGCATTCAATCAATGCCTAATATGAAATCATACGACCTCATCACCGCACATGGAGGTCCCATGATAAACTCTCTCTACTATGTATCATATCAAAATTTCATAAAAATATAATTATTGCAGAGTCATCTCTAGTAGGAGTCTCCATGTGTAAGGGTCGATCCAAGGGATCTATTGACACCACTATCTCTTGAACTAGGGATGTAGCAAGAAAATTGTGGATCACACCTCTGTCTATCAAAACTATAGATAAGATATAGTAGACACATATTTTACATCTAATCCTACCAATATCCTCTATAATTTAGGCCTCCATGATCTTCAACTACCCTCACCATCGTCCACCATCTCCCGATGCCTGGTGGGGACCACCAGTGGGTGGTGGTTGCAATAGTTCAAACTTTATGCCACCACCCGCTACTCTCCCTACTCCATTACCATGTTCTTAATCCCACATACCTACCTTATCCATCTTATTCTTATTCCTAGATGGCCCATCCAATGTATCTCTGCTAGCTGTATGATAGGTCAGAGAATCATATGTACGATGTCGACGGTGATCACTAGAGTAGCACTGCCTCTCTCTAGGATGACTAGACCAGTAATGAGATCAATGAACTAAAGACCCTATAACATGATATCACCTTTTGAAACATATCTCAAAATCAGATATTTATTCCTAATATTGAATATTTTCTACTGAATTCTCAGCCCCTCTTTACCAACTACTGGAACTCACTACCGGTGTCTGCTCTGCCAAAAATCTCTATATCACCAGGGAATTCTATAGCACACCATTATTTGTAGAAATTCATATATATGATGCACTATAACAATTCTGTCTTTCTATAACTCAATTTAATTTCCTCATAAAAAAATTATTTATCCCGTATCTTATGCATTGAGTATCTTGAGAGGTTGGTAAACATAAACAAATGCTCATCCAAAATCATGTTTTCCTTCTATAGAAAAAAATGCTTCTGGATGTCCACTGCTCACATAGATTTAAGAGAGTAATCCTACCACGAAATATTTTCAAACTGTTTCCATGAAAGAGTCAGATAATTATATGACAGAACCACAAGACGCCACTAACTCCCTACAAAACCTTTAATAATGGTCACCCCTAGGACCACAATCTGGTATGTAGGTGTCATAATGAGATGAATGAATCACAACAATTCATTCAGCCAACACATAGAAGCCTATGGATCTAGCCGTCCCCTAAACATGATGGGTGGTTAAAATTTAAACTCATGAAGCACCCTCAGACTTTGTACCTCATCTACGAATACTATAGGTACCATCTAATACTCGATTGGATGTATAACTATAAAACCACCTAGATAAACTATATCATAAAAAATTCCCTTTATAAAAGCCTTTTTACTGAGGGGATCATCCTCATGATCCTACTACTAAATCATGGCTTCCAATAATCATGGAAGAATTATGAAATAGATAATATGTACCATAGTCAATGAGAATATCTGATCATATGGCTTAAGAAGGACATGAAAAACAACACATATACTATGTTGTCAATGTAACTAATTTCTACATGTATCGAGTCAAATGGAAGGTTATCAGAGTCCTGGTGTGCAGATTCATCAGTTTCTTCACCAATACTGGAGTCCCTGGCATGAAATGAAAACTGAAAATAATTAACATTGATTCCATAAAACCCAATCCAATCCCAAAGCTAGAAAAAAACTCCAAAATCTGATCCTAATATGGAACACTACTCTAATACCACTATTTCATGACCTAACCCACTGGTGCCTACCTAGTAAATGATAAACAAAGTGTGAATACCCTAATCCTTCCTCAAATAGGCATAACAATTTCATGGGAGGACTTAGCCTACGGTACCAGTACACAAAAACACACAACTACATCCCGTACAATGATGAAATTTAAAATATAATTGATAAAAAATGCATCCACACATATAAATCCCACAATAAGAGGAAAAATTTATATTAAGAAGTAATAAAGGCCCTATACAAGACCACTAAAAAATAAAAATAAGTCCAGTATAATATTAAGATAGGACTAAAATAAAATAAGACTCATGGAACAAACTGCAGTCTATCTAGTCCAAATATAAGCTCCACTAGTTCCTATCCCATTAAGAACCCAATCGAATGGTAGGTCATATGTATAAAACATGATATAAGCGGACATCAACCATGAATGGGTAATTATAAAAATACCCAGTAGGACACCCAAGAATCCCTAAACATAAATCTTCAAGAGTAGTTATATAATCATAGTTTAGGCCAATTATAATATGATACATATACTAAAACATCATGATATAATGATCATAGACACTAATTTTCATGGTATGTTCACAACCATATTTCCAGCCTAAGATTCTGCACAAGAGTCTGTAACCACACTCACCCGGTAGAAATCAATTTTCATGATCAAAAGTACTAATGGACTCCATCCATGATTTAATTCTCATTAGGTCATACCATAAGGATATACATGCCATATGTATTAATAGATCGATACACATATGGGGATCACACCTAGGGCCATCGGGCAATACCGACCAACCAAATTTGGCTTAACCAGTTAAGTAGGGGATCAACGATCATGTATAGATGGTCATGCTAATTCTAATAACCCCACATAGGGAAAATGATGATAAAAGATCTCATCCCTACCTATATGAAATGTTCTTACAACTCTATCAGAAACCAATCCCTCAGATAGGGTCAAAATCATTTGTTCAGATTAATTCCATACTACACCCTTACAAGGATGGATTGAGGGGGTGAACTATTAAGAAAACTTGATTGTGTTGAGGGGAATAAGGTCGCTAATTTATCTTTGATTAAGCACAATGATGTGTATAATTAGTACACAATGTGTCCCTTCAACCTCAGGTTAGCCAATTTATCATGGTCCATGCCTGCAACAACCCTTCTTTTCGAACATTATAATTAAATCATTTAATGATAAAAAACATAAAAGAATTATATAACTAAGATCCTAAGGATTAGTGTCTTGGAAAAAAATTAGATCATTCGTAACATTTGTAGTATAAAACATAAACATTCATTTAATTACTACTTCTCTAGCATCTTATTAGATCTTGAATTTTCCTTAGTACTAGTAGTCACCTAAGGATATAAACCAAAAAGGGGTGAGATAAAATTCTAGTAACAGGATAGATAATAACATGAAACAATATAACAAGGGGTGAGAATAATAATTATTATAACATAGGCACAAGATAATAATCATGAGAGGAAGCATTAATAGAATTCTTAGAATTTGGGAATGCATAAAATTGAAACATCAGGTATTAGTGGTCAAATAACACACATTGTTGTGAAAAAATCTAGCATCATGTTCACACATATTTCAATTTACTCATCAGGTTATTCAAAATACCCAATTCATTGGAACTCTATATAATTCCTAGCACACTCATCACATCATATCATTTACATTGCACTATATTATTCTGGGCACTCCCGTCACATCCTAACATTTACATTATCATGCATGCCACCTTGAACATAAATCAATCATGAACATAAATTATCAATCTAATGGAATGAGTTTAATCTCATAAGAATACATTCATAAAAATTGGGTTCTCAAATTAAAGGGGGAATATCATACTTGATATAAGAATAATCTACCATGAGTTATAAGTAAAAGGTGTGTTTTGAAAGAAATTTTATTTTGGAAATCATTATGTCTATCTAAATTCCAGTAGAAAAAATGAATATCCAAGGAAAATAAGATAATGATGAGATAATGGTTTTTAAGTACTAGACATATAGAAAATCAGGTAAAAAAGGGAAAACCCAAAGAATGAGAGTTGTGTTCGAAAAATCCCCTTACCTTAATTCCAGCATATTTTCATATATTTTGTGTGTTCTAAATAATAAACATCTATTTATTAAAACAATGATCAAGAAGTGAATTATAGTCATTTTATAAAAATATTTTTCTATTACATTCATTGGATTGAATTTATTATTTTTTTTTGATGAAATTTTAGTGTTTTTATATCATATTTTACTTAACAATTTATCATCCTGCAACAATTTAACTATTTTATTAAATGTAATTGGTAAATTAGAATAATTAGTTCTATAAGCATAGAATACATGTAATTTAATATTAATATATTATGTAAAATTTATACAGTACATGCATAAATGTGGTTATAATAATTTTCTTGACAATGTCTTCGTATGTGGTTAACCGACCTTTAACGGGACTTTGTTTAAAGAGATGTAATGGGCGGTATGAAATTTCAATTTTTCATTACTAGGATAATCACAGTAGGTTAAATAATTGATATAATGTTAAATTAATTTATAATCAATTTTTTAAAATATTCTTTTCAACTTAATAATGAAAAATGAAAACATAATAAGATAATAGAGAAGATTTAATTGAGACTTGATATCTTCTCGGTCCAGCTCCTCTTACAAGAAACTACAACTCCTGTGGTGATTGGAGTTGGAGGACACCAGAACATAAATAGGTATTATAAGGTGATTAATAATGGGTATTTGGGTAGATAATAGGATTAGGAATGGATGGGAGGAGTGGTTTTTGAAGTGGAGGGAGAGGAGTTATTTATACTTGAGGAGGGTGGTGTTTTTAGAATAAAATATTTAATATAATAATATATCAAATGTTAGACTTGTAATAGTTGTTTTCTGACAATATAAATAATATATTAATATAATATAATTATATTTAGTCTTTAAATCGTATATATAATTTTAATTAATTATTTTATTAAAAGTAAAGTGAGAAGAAAGAGAAAATGATATTTTCAAGAATCACCTTTCACTTAAGGTTTTGGAAAGTTCTTTTAAGGTTTGTAAAATTGAGTTTGTTGTATTTTAATAAACTATTTAGGAAATAAAATAAAACATGTCCAAAACTAAATTTATAGAAAGGATAATGTCACCATTGCATAATTAATGTGGTAATTTAGGGTATACCGGTTAGGTGAAAAACAATATATTTACTATTCACTTGAAAATTTATGTATTTAAGAAAATTATGAAAAAATAACTATTTGAAAATTTTGACATGATGATTTCAAAAATGGACTCCATTTTATGAAAATAAATTTTTAAATATGAAAAATTTAATTCTGATTTTAAATAATCATTAATTTGGGAAAAAATACTAATTTTAAAATTATAACCGATTTTATAACATTTTGAAATATTATTTTAGGTCTCATTAATTTATTGTAAATCCATAAGATATAAAAATATTAATTTATGAATACCATTCATGAAAATAAATTCTCATTTAAATTAATAATTTAATTATAATATTGTAATTAAATATTTATGACTTATGAAAATACCAACACTTAATTAATAATTTTTACAACATTTACTTACATATACTATGATATAATTATATCATATCTTCACTTATAAGATGTATAAATTTAATTTATACATTAATGGGGGAGGGTACTATTTAGTTGGTCGTTTTACTATTCTTAAGGGTTTTATAACTATTGCTAAGTTCAAGTTTCTATTTCATTTCCATAGGTTCCTTATCTTCTAGAAATACATCTTATTTCATTAAATATTTATTCATAAATCTTTTATTATGTTCTTTTAGTTATTTTATGCGATTTATACTATATGGAATTACTATAGTAAGGGAGAAATTCCTTTCATAAATTTTTTTTCCATTACATTCTTCCCCCTTTTTGAAAATTTTCACTTGTAATTTGGTTTTACATAAACAGGTTAGGGTGCTTATTCTTCATCACCTCCTCAGGTTCCCAAGTAGCTTCTTCATATTTAGAGTTCCTCCATTATAATTTGAATAGGTGAGTTGTCTTCTAATTTTGAACCTTATCTCTCTGGTAGATAATTTTTACCATATGATCCTCATAAGAGAGATCATATTCCAGATGTACCACCTGTGAGTTTAGTACATGTGAGGGATCGGTTATAGAATTCCTCAGGAGTGATATGTGAAACACATCATGAACATGAGCCATATTCGTTAGAAGTGAAAGCTAATAGGCCAAGACTCATTTGTGATCAGGGATCTAAAAGGGGATGATGTATCTTGGGATTATCTTCCCTTTCATTCAAAACTGCATGACTCTCTTCTATAGTGATATTTTAAGGAATAATTTTTCTCTAACATCGAACTCCAAGTCCCTTCAATGTCTTTCAACATAGATATTTTTTCGAATCTGAGCAGATTTTATATTTTGTTGGATATAATGAACCTTCTATATGATCTCTTATAAAAGATCATGTCCAATAATCTTTATTTCACAAACTCAATCCTGACAGGTTGGAGTTTTAAATCGCATTCCATATACAACTTCATATAGTGCCATCTAAATACTGGAGTAGAATCTATTGTTATATGAGAACTCAACCAATGAGTTATGCCAATACCATCCATGTTTTAATGCTAAATAAATGTCTCTTATCATATCTTCACGGTACTATATAGTTTTTTTTATATGGGACATCAGTTTGGGGATAATAATCCATGCTGAAATTTAATTCAGTACTCAAAGAATGTTGTAGAATCCTCTAGAATTTAGATGTGAACCTTGGATCATGATCAGAGACAATCGAGAGTGGAACACCATGAATTGTCACCAATTCATTCACATATATCATTGTAAGTTTTTCAAAAATAGGTCTACCCAAATAGTGAAAAAGTGGGAACACTTTGTGAGTCGGTCCACCATAACCCATATTTTATTATTTCCTTTGGTTGTCTTTGGGAGTCTGGTGAAAAACTCTATAGTGACATTCTCCGATTTCCAAATGTCTTTAGGAAATGGTTGCATCATCCCTTTAGATTTTTTTCACTCTACATTAACTTGTTGACATATCAAGCACCTTGACATATATTCTTCAATCTCCTTCTTCATGTTTTCCCACTAGAAGTGTTCTCAAATATCACAGTACTTCTTGGTACTCCTAGGATGGATGGAGAAAGGTGAGGTATGTTCATTATACAATAGATCCATATTTATTCCAATTGATTAAGGCACATAAAACTTCATTCCAAACCGAATCACACCATCAAAATTGATATGTTACTCTTCTAGCTTCCCTTAAAATACTGAATTCACCGTATTTTTTAACTCCATATCATCCAATTGTACCTCCTTAATCATCCATTACATAGATGGTTGGAAAATATTTTGGGGAAGGTATGATGTGTTCCCTACTATTATTATTTCCAAATCCATCCTTTGAATATCAATGAATAAATGGTCTTTCTCAATCTACAACATGGACATAGTAGTAGGTTCTTTTCTACAAAGACCATCAGATTCATTTTTTTCCTTACTGGGATGATAGTTAGTAGAGAAATCATAGTCTTTGATTAGCGATAACCATCCAATTTGATGCATGTTTGGATCCTTTTATGTGAATATATACTATAGACTCTTGTGATCTGTATATATACCACCATTCTCTCCATAAGGGTAGCGCCGCCATATTTTCTTAGAAAAAATTACAGATTCCAGCACTAGATCATGTGTCAGGTAGTTATTCTCATAGATCATTAATTGTCGTGAGGCATAGGCTATCACATTATAATTTATCATGAGTAAAAAAAAAAGACCTTCTTTAAAGCATTGCTTTATATCACAATAATTTCAACACTTTTCAGTAATATGAGTACTAGTGCCGTAATTTTCCTTCTCCTTATCTCTATGAAGCTTTTCTCACATTCATCTGTCCATACACACATTACCCCTTTCCTTGTTAACTAAGTTAGAGAGATTGAAAATCCTGAGAAATTTCACAAAAAACATTAGTAGTACCATGATAATTAAAGAAAACTATGGATTTTTGTGACACAAGAGGGTCTATTCCAATCCTAAACTGCCTCTATTTTGAAGTTTCTAAATAAATTACCTCACTTATGATCACATGTCCCAATAATGTGACTTGATGAATCCAGAATTCATACTTTCTGAACCTAGTTTACATCTTCTCCTACCACATTGTCACTAAAAAAAGTCTTAGATGTTCTGTAGTTTCCTATTTTCACTTGAAGTATATGACAATGTCATTAATAAAAACTACTAAAATAAATTTAAAGGTAATGTCTAGATACTCTATTCATCAAATCCATGATGATTTTAGGGACATTAATAAGTCTGAAGGGCATCAAAAAAACTCATAGTGACCATACCTTTTATGGATGGTAGTCTTATGAATATCTTCATTATTCACCTTAATATTATGATATCCAGAATGAATATCCGCCATTGAGAAGTATTGAGCTCCCCAAAATTGATCGATCTAGTCATCCATCCTTGGAAGAAGATACTTTTTATTTATGGTGATATATTTGAGTTCTCAATAATCGATACACATCCATATTGATTCATCCATATTCTTGACAATGGGAACTGGTACACCCCAAGGTAATTCACTAGGGTATATGAACCCTTCTTCCAAATGATGTTGAAGCTACTTATTTAACTCCTCCAGTTTGATAGGATCCATCCTATAGGGACACATGGAGATAGGAGTAACATTGGGTATGTGTCCAATTTAGAACTTTACCACACTATCCGGGGGAAGATCATGTAACTATTTAAGAAATACATCACTTTATTACCTCACAATTGGAGTTTCCACTAGTTTTACATTTCCCTTTGACGTAACCATTTGATAGAGGTATTCTTCTTTACAGGGAATCAATACACACACTATTCAAGTATTTTAAAAAGGAGATTCAAGATCTTCCTTTCCTCTGTAGAGGAGTATGAGATTGCTCATAATATGAATAGATATTTTATTTACCCAAAAGTTCATATGATCTCTATATAACGAGATCCAATCCATTCCCATTATAGCATAAACATCCTCCAAGGGAAGTATCAAATGATTTTCTGGAATAATATTCCCACATACGCCAACAGAGGAAGAGTCAAACACTTGGATTTAAATCATTGCACCACTTGGTTTTTTATGGATACCTCAACTTCTAGGTATCGGGGATTCGATTCTATAATTCTAGAAAACATTCAAGATATAATGGAATTTATAGAACCAAAATCAAATAAGAATTTTTTACATTCTTATGTGAATATGAAGCGTACCATTATTGAAATCATTTTATTACTCCACTTCAATAATAGTGATGTCATAAGACATCCATTTATCCTTTGGATTTAGTGTCTAATGACATTGAATACCCGGATTACCTAGAGGTTTACTACATTGGCAAGAATATGTCCCTTGATCCCTATAGTTTTAGTATTGGACCTTGGGTGGTTCTCTTATTTTCTCCACCTCATTCTCTTTCATTCTCATGAATTTTCAACATTCATGATTTTTTTGTCTTTCTCTCCCACACTTGAAGCATTTCCTCATCCCTTTATGGAAGTTCCCATGATGATTATTCCCCCATTTTTGGCATGTGGGTTGTTGAGTTTACTTTCCAACTTTCTAAATAGATCCTCCAACATAAAACATCATCATTTGTTTCATATCATTATAGCCATGGAACCATTATCCATAATCCATATCAAATTTGAGATAAAATCAAATGACTTCTTCTATCTCCCAAAATCTTGAATTGCTAGTATTTCAAAGGTGTGGTTTTAAACCACTAAATAATATATCAATTTTTCTATCATTATTGATAAAAACATGACGTATACCTTGAAATCCTTGTGAAATTTTATTCATAGGATGTGTCATATTTTCTTTCCATTTGTTAAGATCTATAAATTATCACTCTATATTATTTCAAATAGTTAGATGGAAATACATATTATGAAACAATATCAAAATGTATTCCCAATCAATCACTTCAATTTCCACCCATGGTTTTCTATTTTTAATCAATTCCCACCATTGATCGGCCTCTCTAAATAGAAGATAAATGGATAGGGTAACATTTTCGATTATTGAATAGTAAATAAAAGAAGAAAACTTCTCTATTGAGTTGAAAAACTATTCCGTTACTAGTGGATCAGAATATCCACGAAACATTGGTGTTTTTTGTCACATAAAACACTTGATATCTAGTTTCTCCCTCTAAAGTGAAGGAGGACATTCACATTATTTAGGTTATGGTTCATGACCAGAGATAGTTGGCTATGAAATTATATGAATTTTATAACTTACCCTCCCAAATCATTGGGGTTGTCATTCATTTAATCATTGTATTGTCCCTCACACAGGTTTTTGGCCTGGTTTCTCCTAGTTCCACCATTTTCTAAAAAATAAAACGTTAGAATAAAACATAATTCAATAATTCAAAATTAAATATTTTGTTATATTGTGAAATTAATACTAAATTAAAATCATATAGGATCTATATGATTAGAAAATCTTCTTATGTGCTTATATATACTTAGTCTCACTCTATGGGTTTTCACTTACGTTCTCAAATCCTAAATCCAAATATAACTAAACCATTCTCTAATACCAACTTTAGTGACCCAATGTTTCTAAAATTACTATTAAATTATTTTAATGATAAAAAACATAAAATCATCATGAGACTAGGATATAAAGGTTTAGTTTCTTGTAAATCTAGGATCATATATAACATTTATAACATATACATAAACATTCATTTAATTCCTTCTTCCCAAGTTTTTTATTGGCTCTAGAATTTTCTTTTGTACAATTAGTCACCTGAGGATATACATAAAAAACAGGTGAGCTAAAATCCTAGTAAAAGTATTGATAATAAAATGGAATAATATAACTTGGGGTGAGCATAATCATTATGATATCATAGGCATGGGATCATAATCATGAGAGGAAGAATTAAGAGAAGGCTTGGAATGTGGTAATGCATAAAAATGTAACATCTCATCTTAGTGGTAAAAAAAACACATAGTGGTGAAAAAATATAGAATCATTTTCATCCATATTTCACATTACTCGTGTGGTTCTTCACATTATACAATTCATTGTAACACTATGTAATTCGTGGTGCACCCTTCACATCATAATATGAACATTGTGCTCTATAATTTTGGGCACTTCCGTCACATAATAACATTTACATTATCAGACATGAGACATAGAAAATATATCAATCATGAACATAAATAACCGAATGACTGGAACAAGTTTGAACTCATAAGAATACATTCATAAACTTTGGGTTCCCATATGAATTTGGGAATAACATACTTTATATAAGAATCATCAAACTTCAATTAGAAGTAAAATGTGTGTTTTGAAAGAAGAGTTTATTTGGAAAACATTATGTTCTTCATAAACTCCAGTAGAAAAATTTATATCCCATAAAGATAAGACAATGAAGTAGAAATGTTTCTTAATGAATAGCCATGCTGAGAATGGGGTTAAAGAGGGATAACCCAAAGAAATAGAGTTGGGTTTGAGAAATCCCCTCACCTTAATTCCTAAATAATTTCATCTCTTTTGTGACTCCATAATAATAAACATAATTTTATTAAAACAATGATGTTTAAGTTAATTATAATAATTTTATAAAAATATTTATCAATTATATTCAATAGATTATGTTTCTTAATTTTCGTTGATGAAATTGATGCATCTTGATATCGTATTTTACTTACGAATTTCTCGTCTTTCCTTGATTTCACTATCTTATTAAATTAAATTTAAAAATTAGTATTATTAGTTCCAAAATAATAGAATAAAAATAATTTTATATTAATATATTATATTTAATTTATATATTCATTTCATTTTTAATATTATTATAATTGTCTTGGTAACATCTCCATAGGTTGTTAACCATCCTTTAATGGGACACTGTGGAAAGAGTGGGAAAGGGAAGTATGAAATTTTTTATTTTTCATAAATATGATAATTATGGTAGGTTAACATCATTTATATAATGTTAAGTCACTATATTATCTTTTTTAGCATATGGGTTTGAAATAGAGAGGGTAAAAAGAAAATAGAAGAAGTAAAGAGAAAATATTTAAGGGAGACATACTCTCTTCTCAGTGTTGCTTCTCTTGCACGAAACTATAAATCCCTTAGTGATTGGATTTTGAGGACTCTAAGACATCCCTAAGTTTTCCAAGGATATTAAGAGGGAGTATTTTGATATATATAATAGGCTTATTAATGGATGAGAGGATTGGCTTTAAAAGGGGAGAGAGAGGGGATATTTATACTTGAGAAGGGTGTATTTTTAGAATAAAACATCAAATAAAATAATATATCAAATGTTAGACTTGTAATACTAATTTATTGACAGTATAAATAATATATAATATAATATAATTCGTTTTAGACTCTAACTCATCTTTATAATAACAATTAATTTATTTATTAAAAGGAAAGTAAAAAAGAAAGAGAAAATGATATTTTTAGAAATCACTTTTGATATTAGTTTTTGGAAAGTTATTTTTACATTTACAAAATTAGATTGTTTTATTTTAAGGATCCATTTATAAATTAAATAAATCATTGATGAACCAATAGTACTATAAAGCATTATGTCACCATTGCAACATGAATGTTGTAATTTAAGGTATATCTGTTATGTGAAAAACAATATTTTTTCTATTCTCAAAAAAATTGAAGTATTTCGGAAAATTACAAAAAAAAAATAACCCTTGAAATTTTTTGACATGATGATTTAACAAATTGACACCATTTTAGAAAAATTATTTTCTAAATATGAAATTTTTTATTTTTAATTAAAATAATCATTTATTTGAAAAAATACCGATTTTAAAATTATAACTGGTTTTATAACTCATTGAAATATTACTTAATGTATAATAATATTATGATAAAACCATAAAATATAAAAAATTATTTATGATTAATTTTCATAAAAATAAATTCTCTTTTAAATTAATAAATTAATTATAAATATACTATTATGTAATTATGAGTTTTAAAAACACCAAGACCTAATTAATAATTTTTCAAATATTTAGTTACTTATACTATGATATACATATATCATATTTTCACTTATAAGATGCATAATATTATTTATACTTTATTGGGTGATGTTAATATTTAGTTGGATGGTTTTCTGTTCATAAGGTAATATTACAATTCCTAAGGTCATGTTATTATTTCATCAGTATAGTTTCCTTAACATCTAGAAATACATCTTATTTCATTAATTAGTAATTTATAAATATTTTATTACGGTCTATAAGTGATTTTATGTGATTTATATTATATTAAATTACTATAATAAGGGGGAAATTCCTTTCATAAAAGTCTGGGTCATTACAATGCCCATTTTTGTGACCATGTGTACTTGGCCATGTCCGTGTAACATGACATGTCCATGAACCAGGCCATGTCCTAGTACATGGATCATCCCATGTACTCTTGCATTTTCATGTACATGTTTATGTACATTTATTTATTTTCACCTATTATTCACACCAAGACACTAGGTAGGTAGAAAATGATGCATGACACATGTCACATGGCATGTGATACTTTTCATCTCCATGAAAACCCTAGTTCCACAACAAGGGCCCCAAACATCATCTATTCCAAGATTAAACATTGTATATATCATTATTACCCAAAAACCATGGATCTTCTTCCTAAATAATTGTACACTCCTCTATCATCCTAGTGAACCTTGAATCATGTTAGTATACAATGATCTGGTTTGACTGAGCCTTTATTTCACCACTCATCGGAATCCAGATGCCCAATTCACACGGGGAACCATCTGTCACATCTCCATATCCAAAAAATAAAACCCAAATGAATAACTTCTATCCCATCCTAATCTACCATCATAGCGTGTTCCAATCATCAATATACACCCAGATCTATGTTATCAATTCATTATGCAATAAAATGGGTGTGAAATAATTGATTACTGAGTATTTACTTAACCACTGACTAAAACAAATATTAGTGATGAACATAGAAAGGGTAGGGGGAATGAAAAAAAAACAAACATAAGGAATGAAACTCATCCAATGTTAATGTTAGCCTTAATTTTTTACTGATTGAATGAAGAATGAAGAAATCAAAATTTAATCAATTAATCTTAATCCCCAAATTCCCCAAAAAATCATATCATACCCATAATACGATTGATCCAAAATTCAATTCATTAGTTGATTGATTAAAATTATTCAGAAGATAATTTTTTTTGATAAATCCATATAAAAACATCCTAAAATGATAAGGATTGATAACTATGGAAGAAAGATTCTTTAATGTTTTTTCTAAGATCCTCAATTTCTGTTAGCACACCAATCTCCAAAGCTCGATTAGTCTATGTTCGTCCATGAAATCTCTTCCACCAAATCCTCTCTCAAATTTCAAGGTTATGAGTAAAACCCTAAATTATTTTTATAAACAGATTTATATAGAATTATATTAGGTTGATTTATCATTTTTAATAAAAATACTTAATTTATTTATTTATTTATCATTTACACCCATGATAATGTTTTCACAAGAACACAACACTGGTAAATATGATGTTGATCCTAGGTTAAAGACAACATTCAAAAATATACGATAGTCTTATATTTCAAATCCAGGATATTGTTTAGGATTTATTCAACTTTTTATGTAAAACAATTCATGTGTGATATTCATATATTCAATATTTTTTAAATATCAATTCTAGGATCACTAGAACTTGGAATCTCACGTCATCTCATCTTGTAGTGAAGAAAATGTTACTTGATATATTTCAAAGCATTACATGGAAAAACAAAGAAATTTTAAGATATATCATCATTGTGGGTGAAATTTTTCTCATATAATATTCGAGATAAACTTCATTTTATAAAATATGTATCATTGTACTTCAAATTTATCACATATACAAAACGAGATAATTTTCCTTCTTTAAAATATAAAACAAAAAATTTCAGATTTATCTAATCTCTTATATGAGTTAAATTCCATTTATAATATATTTTTTATTATTCAGGATATTTATCTATAATGTGATAAATTTTATTTAAATATTTATGTTTCACTATAAATTAAAATTAATGAATATTATAAAAGAGATAGACTGCATTTTTAAAGATATAACATGGAACATGAAAATCATTTCAATCATAACACTATATAAATTTAATTTTAATAGACGTATCATTCAAGATAAAAAAATTTATCATCACATACATGTGATAAATTTTATTTTTTAAATAATTTTTTATATAATATGTGAAATTTATCTAACCTCCTAAATGATAAATTTCTCCTGGAATGAAACATCTGTAAAAAATGAAAATTATATCATCTCTTACATGAGGTAAATTTTTTATACTATATTAAGAATTTTTTAAAATGGAATTAATTATTTTTATTATATTCATTAAATTTAATATACAATGAATTTCCATTTTTAAGTGAAGTTTATCTCATATGAGATAAAATCCATTGAAAATAATAAGCCTTTTAAAAAAGAAATTTAACCCACATTAGAGATTAGGTAAATTTTACATATTTTGTTATATATTTCATGTAATTAAATTTATCTCTTATATGAGATGAGATAAATTGGATGTACATTAAATGATACATCTTTTAAAAATAGAAATTTCTCACTTGTAAAAGATGAGATAAATTTTAATTACATTGATACATATTTTAGGAAATAAACATTTACTCATATATAAAATGAGAATGGTTTCACCTAAAATTAATGATACATATTTTAAAAAATTAAATTTATCTTACGCATGATATGAAATAAATTTTATGTTCAAATATACATATTTTATGAAATGAAATCTTTATCGTGTTAGGGATGATATAAATTTCACCTTTAGAATAATTTTTAAAAAATTAAATTTATTACATGTATGAGATAAGATAAATTTCATCATGAATTATAAATATATTAAAAATTAAATTATTATAATCTTGTATATGAAATAAAATTCATGTACCATGTTATATCTTTTGAAATTCAATCTATATTTTTTATAATTTTCTATAAATTTAATACCCTATGAAGCATCAATTTTAATTTTAAATTTAAACATCTAAGATATATTTCATGTATAATAATAAATCTTCTAAAAATTAAAATTTTCTCACAGAAGAGATGAGAAAATTTTGATATATTTTTTTATATATTTTTTAAATAAAAAAATTTATCTCAGGATTGATATGGGATAAATCTGCATAACAATGATAAATCTATTATAAAATGAAAATTTTCTCTAATATGATATGAGATGAATTTCACCAATGATGAATGATATATCTTTTATGAAATGAATTTTATCTCATATCAAGTGTGATATAAATTTAATTTTACTAAACATGTATCATTCATTTGAGGTGAAATTTATCTCATCTCATATTTTATATAATTATCATTTTATAAATGATATTTCATTATAATTAAAATTTATCTTACATCAAACATGATATATATTAAATTCCATAAAATATGTAACAAATTTTTTTAAATTTTTCTCATCTAATATTTATGAAAATATTCATTTTTAATTATTTATTAGTATACAAGAAATTTATCACATATGAGATAAATTTCATTTAAAAAATGATGTTTCATACCTTGAAGCCCAAATACCATTCAATTTTTATTTATTTTTTTCATAAACCCACTTTATGGTTAAGACGTAACCATAGATTACATGAATACCCAGAGGCATAAGACCTATAATGACCCTGAGGGCCCAATGACCAGATACATAGTTACAACCCATCCCCTAGAACATGTTTCATATTTTATGCTCTAATTCTCCCACCCAACAAAGTTAGATGGCCAGAATTTACCCATAAAAATCTATATGGTACCCAGTACTGGTGGTGAAATCCATACCATATCATTTATTTCTCTTTGTTAGCCCCTATTGAAGGTTGCCTTTATGCTCTAAAAATACTCATACAGTGACCATACCTATGGGTCTGTCCTAACACTTGTTCATTGTGTCTTCTTGTCATTGTCACTGAGGAACTTCATCATTCGTGGTCCACTCTTCCTTCCACCTACAACTTTCAGCATCGCTGCTATCACTGAGGAACTCCCTCCCACTATCATGGACACCACCCAACCTTGATCCCCCTCCCTTCCATTGTGGCTCTACATGAGTCCCACCATTTATAGGGACACCTGACAATCACATTTTCTCTTCTCGACACAAATATTGTT
The DNA here is from genome assembly GCA_963277665.1 of Viscum album. Lineage (NCBI taxonomy): Eukaryota > Viridiplantae > Streptophyta > Magnoliopsida > Santalales > Viscaceae > Viscum > Viscum album. Next base: position 1,537,903,896 of record OY728161.1, on the reverse strand, counting down.
GTCACTGAGGACCCCCCCCCCCCTCTCGGCATAGAAATCCTATTAAGCCCTATGAAATATTATTTTACCAGTAATAGATCTCGGTCTTTTTGGATATAGGGTTACAAGGTTGCAGCATCACTCATCTATACCCCCAATAGTGAGATTTCATTAGATATGAAATTTATCAAATATCATAATAGATATAAATTTTATTTTTTATAATATAAAACATAATACATGAAATTTATTTCACGTATGAGATTAGATAAATTTCATTTTTAATAATGTATCATTTTGGAAATAATTTATCCCATTTCCCACAAAAGATAAATTTAATTTTTAGGGAAGGGGGCGATGTGGCGGTACAGAGGAGTAGGTCTTCTCCGATGGCGATAGATTATAGGGTTTATCTGCGATGTCGATTCCTCATTTCTTTGGCTTTAATCTGTTGCCTCATGGATTCGAAAATCCTCACCCAAGGTTGACGTCCTCATCTCCGATCCCAGATGTTGTTCATGCTACTTGTGCAGATCCAGCACCGCGGAGGATTGAAGATGGTGGAACTTCGAACCCGATTCTCAGATCTCGCACAAGGAGTTCTGATGGTGGTGCGTCGTGGCTTGTGGGACCTGTCTCACCTGCTATGGGACTCTAGATCTGAAGGCGGTGCGTCGCGGCTTGTCTCAGCTGCTCTGGACTCCAGATCTGGAGCTATTTTCCCCGAAGTCCCGGCAAGGGGCTTTGTTGATTCTGTTGTCGTTTCCAAACCAGAAGCAGGGGGTTCTGCATTCCCGGATCGAAGGGGAAGTGGATACATTGGCTCCATGTCTTTTGCTTATTTGATGAAGGATTCAATTGTGAACCATTCTCCATTACTGGCTGCTGCAAAAGATCTGCATTTTGGAAGAATCCTTTGTAAGGGATCAACTGCACATGTTGATGCCAACCCCTCTACGCTAGCTGAAAGACTAAAAATGGGGAAGAACTCACTAATTGCTCACATTGTCCTCCCCAAAGGTACGTCACCTTGGCAGCTTGAAGATTTATCTATTATAAATTCAACGTTATGGGGTTTCGAAAACTGGAAATTTGTCTCACTTGGTCGGGGTTTTTATTACTGCTTATTTCCATCAGAGGATTTGAAAATTCATGCTGGGAGCTTTGGATCCCTATTTCTTAAACCCAGATGGCTACACTTACATGAGTGGTCATTAGATTTTAATGTCTCGTATACAAGGAATGTTTTTTCTCAGGTCTGGGTCCTTCTTCATGGGCTTAATTGGGTTCTTTGGCATCCAAAAATTCTTCATGACATCGTCACGGCAATAGGGACACCCATTCGTCTTGACAAAGAAACTGAAGATGTAAGATTTGGACACTTTTCCAGAATGCTAGTGGAGGTTGATCTCAGTTCCACCCTTATTGACAAGGTAACTCTTGCGACTCCCATAGATAATATTTTAATTTTTGTTGAATATGAGAAAAAACATCTATAATGTATATCTAGTCTTGCGGTTGGGCACTCCATGGAGCTCTGCCAAAAGAATATGACTTGTTCGGAATGTGGAATGAGAGGGAATACCTCCAGCCTTTGCCATCGAAAGACAAATGTCCCCTCATTGTCTAAGGCTGTTGATAGAGGTTATGACACTCCTAAAGATCTGACGCAGACTGGCACTAAGAATTCTATCTCTCGAATACCTCATATGGACAAGGAGTCCCCGACAAGAGATCATAGCAGCCCTTCTTGTGTAAATCTGGATCAAGGAAAGTCTAATGATATTTCTGTACCTATATTGGTGGATGTTCATCATGTTGATGGTCAACAAATACCCCTTATTACTAGTAAATGGGGGAATGTATCAGATGATGAAAAAGAAATGATTAACTTTACTACTCCAAATAGTGGTAGATCTATCTCATTCAAAGAGGTTGTCTTAGCCGATGAGGCAAGGATGACTGATGGTGAGAATTTTACACCTATACCTGCTAAAAGAAGGCCTTGCAAAGATTACTCTCAAATTCTGAATACTGTGACTACTAGATCATCTGCAAAGGTGTCTAGGAAAATTGATGACAACTATTGGAAGACTTTCAATCAGGATAAGTCTCAATCTGAATGGGAACCTACTGGGGATTCTGATTATGGGAATGACATGTCGTATTATCATCTATAGTTCATTGATGAATGAGGGAATTTTTGTTTGTGTGACCCCTTTCGCAGCATACTTGTACTTTTCTTCCTATCTTCAATAAATGATCAGAAGCATTTGCTTCTTAAAAAAAATTAATTTTTCTAATTAATATTTTATTTTATATGAAATTTATCTTTTTTTATAAAAGATGTGTCATCATTCATGAAATTCATTTAATCCTTTACATGAGATCACTTTAATTTTTTAAAATATGTATCACTAAATCTATGTACAATTTATGTTATCTCATACATGAGATAAAATTAATTTTTATAAAATATTTATCATTGCACTTCAAATTTATCAAATTACATACATAAGATTAATTTCATTCATTAAAAGATATACCAATTTAGGTGACATCAAATATCATTCTATGTGAATTTTATCTCATCTCATACATATGGAAATTTTTACATAAATTATTTATATTTGAATATAAAAATATTCCCATATCATAATTTAGATATCAATAATTTTTAAAATTATATAATATAGTATCTTAAATTTAATTATCTCATGGTCTATATGAGTTATAATTTTTTTTTAAAGAATTATAATATTTTAGTTGAACCATATCTCATTTATAAATTAGATACATTTTATTTATGAAAATATGCATCATAAAATATTGAATTTGTCTCATTTAAAACATAAGATACAATTTCATATAAATTTTACATGAAAACATTATAATTTATTTAACACCATAGAATAAATATAATTTAAACAAGAAACAAATTTAAAACATTTTTTTTATATTCAATTTATTTCATTACATATATCTCGTCTTGTATGTGTGATAATTTCTTTTGGCAACTAAAAAATATCAAAAAATATTTTTTAAAAAAAACAATGTTATTTATTTAAAATAAAACACATCTTACCTCATTAAAATTTAAATATCATGACGAAATTTAGTGTAAAAAATGAGAAAAAATATTTAATGTTATCTCTGTTATTGTAATAGTAATAATGAATAACTGTTTTGTTTTTTATTTTATTGTTTATAACAAATATTTTTTTTCATTATCAAAAAAATTTAAATAAATTTTATGATGCTTATAAATTTAAAAATATTTCACAATAAATTTTAATTTATTTTATATAAAAATATATATATTATTAATACTATATTAAATAAATAAATAAATTTGTTCAGGTGAAAACAAAGGAGACATGTTAATTGAATATCTTCATTTAATTAAATTTCATATAAAAATGATGATTATATATATTAAAATAAATAAATATATTATTATATTTATATTATAATAAATTAATAAATTTAATTATGTTTTCTTGGAATTGGAAAATGGGTTCTGCAATCATTCCCGCGAAATCTCGGATATTGTCTTCACTTGACAAGACTGGTCCAGTTCGAAGAGAAAGGTATCCCCATTCATAAAGAATATGAAAATGGGATCTCAATTTGTTTCATGAATACTCACACACTGAGGGATATAAATTCCTAAAAAATATATCTCTATTAGATGGTGTGGTGGTGAGAACCTCCCAATAAGAGTAAGATATGTATTTTCGTTATTGTTGGCAAAAGGGGGGGGGTCAAAATTGTAAAACCTATTTTTGAGTGTTTTATGGGTGATTTTATTAGCCTTAAATACACATTATATAGAAAAACCCTATTTATAGATGTGTTTTTAATTTTAAAAGTCTGAATTTGACAACTCATGGTCACAAAACGGACTTTGGGATCAAATGTTATGGCCATTTGGAGTTGGGAATTTTTTAAGAGGAAGTACAAGAATTTTCTCAACTCAATGTTCCCAAGATTTATTAATTTAGCATTATGTGGTCATCTTCACACAGTTATCTCTACAAACCATGGCCTCATTCACTCATACTCGCATGCTCATCTCCAAGTTCCCACACCTTGTGATCTCATATCTATGTTCTCAACCTTCTTCTCTTTTGCTTTCATCCTGAACATCATCTATATGAGACACATTATCATAACTCTGTATGAACAACCTCACAGGCTAAGCCTCATGGACTCAAATTTTTACACATTGGGAAGATCATCATGGTTTACTTATGCAATGGCACTAGCACACTCACTTGCTTTACTCAGGTGGACCTGTGTGAACTACTGAAGTTATTGAGCCTTTATTCACCCAAGTATACATATTTTCCTATAAATTGTCTACATGGTGTCATTATTAAAGAATGGTTTCAAGAGTAATGACCTACGGGAAAAAAGGTTCCTCATTTTTCCATGTATACAAAAAAAATGCTACTTCAGATGATTTTTGAATCCAAACCTATGGGGAAGGGATAGAGAAAAGTAGGTTTCATGTCCCTCCAAATTAGAGGTTTGAAATGGGTGTTGGAAAATTGAGTGCCTAAAATGAGCACCACATTCAAAAAACCCTCTAAACCTAGTCAACACTTACCCAGGGATCTAAAATTGGGGTAAACCCTTCACCCATATCTCTACTATGGAAAAACATCACCCAATCCTATTCAATTGGGTGACCAATTCATCCATGCCATAAACCAGGCGTAACCCTTTGGTTTGGGATCTACTAGGCTGAGCCTCTTTACCTATTTTCAAATATTAGGTAAACCCTCCACCCCACTTCCTACCAAGGAATTCCTTTCTTCACTCCCTATATTAGAGAGTTCACTTTTTCCATCCCCTCTACTAGTTCAAATAATTATCCAAACGTATCACACCTAGTAACCACTTATACTGGGCATGTACCTATATTCCCAACACTACCCTGATAGTTCATACCACATGATCTCCACTCTGCACCCCCAAAATGGATCACTAATGGGTTATGGTACTAGGAATTCATCTTAATCCCTTTAATTTCACAACTAACCCCTAGAAAAAATCATGAGTTACACCATGAATATTTAAATTTGATCCAAATATTATTTGTTAAATGATATCGACAACCCCATACCTTTTGTCTAGATACTTTTCTTTGTTTCCCAAAATCCCTAAAGTTGAGATACTCTTCTCAACACCTAAATATAACTCTACCAGGCTCAAATTCCATAGTGAATTTATATATGGTCCCTTTACAAGGTTTCTCCAACCATATTTTATCTTTCCTTATTACCAATAGATAGTATGAGATATTAGGGAGTCCTAATTCATAAGCCTCATTCATTTTTATTATTATGACCTGAACTATTATAAACAAAATTAACTTATGATTTAATGTTTTATTATGTAATATGGTTATAGAAAACACATACACTTAATTGGTTTTATTATATCAAATTGGATTCAAAATTCTGTTAAGAATCTTTACTACTAATAATATAGCTGTTAAATAGTGATAACTTGATTAGTATTAATATTGGGATTTAACAAATCCAATTGACACATACAAAGGATGTGATGGATTCATCCAGTAGGATTTTACCCTATGAAGTTAATTTATTGGTGCTTCCAAGTGAGACAAAATCACTGGGATTTTACCTTTATCGAGACCAAGTTGAGATCCAAAAACATAAGCAAGAGTGAAACCATTTTCAGGAGATGTTTAAGCTCATCGTGATCATGACCCAAACCATGTTCACTGAAAGACCCCAAGAATGTCTCACCATCACACACATTACTCTTAGGGAGTACACCGGTGTAATAAATGGATATGTATCGAGAACATGTAAATATGAATATGTATATTTTATAGAATAATAAAATTTTATTAATTTTTTATTATAACTTTATAATGATTTTTTATTTTGATTCATTTATACAAAAATGTTTTTTCAGGTAATATTCATATTTAATTATGGGATTTATTTATATGAATTAAAGGATTTTTTTAATAAAAAAAATGTAAAAAAATATTATTATTAAATTTTTAATTGATTATTAAATTTCGTATATTATTTTATGAAGTTAAATGTACTTTTTATTAGGGTTCAATAAATATTCTTGTAAAAAAATCCAAGATTTTTCAATAAATGTGGAATCTTATTTTAAAAGTGGAATTTAACATATTTAAAGAAATTAGTTTGATAAAATCAATATTTTTTTTATCAGAACAATAAAATTATATAATGGTGACCTTTTCAGAATTTTCTAAGATGATCAAATTTTCAGGTAATAATTAAATACTGTATAAATATATGATGCATTTTATAACATCATAATGAATTATAAATAAAATAATAAATATCATAATGTTTATCCTCATCAAAATATGTTTCTTTCCATTAAAATAATTTGATTTCAAGTTTATTTGGTTAATTTTATAATTTCTTTATGAATCCTCCAAAATATATAATATATTTTATGATTTTAAATTCATTTCATTAAAAGTGTGACTCACCTTTACATAATAAAGGGTAATATTTTAATATTTTCTACCCTTTTACTTATAAAATAATGAAATCCTCACAACTTTGAAAAAACCATGGATAAAAACCATGGGATGTTTTGTGGTTTTGAATATTTAATTATATAGAGTACAAAACCTATGTTTGTGAAATATTAAAGAATCCCCCTCTCATTTCCTATATAAACCCACCCCATATCACATTTATATTATCTAAAAATCCATTTAAAACTTATTTAGTATTACATACCTTATCTATAATCCTCACAAGGTGTCCTAAGCTCTCAAGAATCCCCTTTTAAAGCTTTTGGTGCCCCACACTGAAGTAAGGGTTCTTTTCATTCCCATAATTATCCCAGTTTATTTATCTTGTTATGTAATTTAATTTTAAATTAATAATGATGGGGTATATTTTTTAACATCCCTCATAATAACTTTATTATGTCTAAATGATGATTGACCCCTTTCTCTCTCATTAATCCCTCCCATGTACACCCATTATCGTGCCAAAATTTTGTAAATATCCTTTCCTTTCAATTTTTTGAAGATTATTTATTATCATATGCCTTATTTTTATAATTCTATATGCGTGGAAATGTCCTTAAATTTCTCTATTATGGTTCAATTCATGTCCAAATTATGAGTGACCCATTTCTCTCCCATCAACCCATTTTATTAATTTTTTAGTGATGTCATTATGATGCCGAATTTTCACCATGATTTTCCCTTCCAAACCAATTGTATAGTGAATACCATACCCGTTTCCTATCAATGGTGTTCTATTTTATTTACATATACCTTTTTATTTTGTACTTATATGTATTTATTACACTCTTATTGAATGTTTAATAAATTATGATGACGAATGAATCCATGTTCTATGATCTATGAGGTAAACTTAAGCATGAAAATGAAAAGAAAGTGACAAGTGCGCCCAAAATTATATAGGGCTCCAATGCATTGGGTAATGTTTAGTTTCATGATACAACATGTTGGTACATGGGTTTACCTTATTACTTTATGTGAATTTTTATATCATGAAGTCTTGGTGGTTTATCCTTGTCCTATGACGATGATGTAATGTTTAATATTGTTTCCACATTCCCCATGTCTTGATTATCATGCTATATCATGAATTATTATTCATGTTCATTTATACCTCATTGATTTGAAATGTCTAATATGTATTATTATATTAATGTTATTCCATGTGTTTTCCCTTACGTGGCATTATGGCTCACCACTTTCTTATGTATTTCCCCAGGTTATCCAATGCAGTTTTATGATCAATCATGTTCAACAAGTTTTCTATAAAGATGATGTAATTCATGTTTAAAGTTGTAATGAAATGTACCTAATTACCAAAGACACTAGTATTCTTGATATTTTGTGTTTTACTATGTTTTAGTTTGGGTAATCAAATCATTTATTAATGTTTAATAATGATAAGGGGTGTTATAGTTGGTAATAGAGAAAAATTTAATTATTTTTGGGATTAGGTTTAGAAAACTGTAGTAAAATCCTTGGGGATGAGACTAAGTGTAAGAAAACATCCATAAATTTTGCTAAGAATAGAGTAATTATTTTATCAAGAAAATAAATCCCTATCGAGATACTAAAAGTGGATGTGGTTCTGGAACAGATGTGCATTGGAGTAACATCTTTGATAAGGATTTTCGTGCCTCACTCAACTTAAACTAGTACTTGAGAATTGGCCTTAATGAACACCCATTTTGAAACTCTCGGGGGATATGAATTGTTAATTAATATTATCATTATGAACCATTATTAATATTATAAAAAAATCCTCTAAGAGTATATGATAGGAAATTGATCAAGGATGAAAAACACTGATGCCTAGAAATTCATAATATAAGGAAATATATGTAATTTTAATGTTATCCTTTTAATGTCAGTGGGGGTTTCCTTTATGTGTTTAATATTTTGAAATTACTCATCCCTAGTTTTCATTTTATTCTAATGAATGATTTGAAATAGGATGAATCAGGTAAACAATCATCATGAAGGGTAATATGATGACTGTCACAAAGAGATTGAAGGACCCCGGAACACCCTGAGAGGGGAGGGGTGAATTAGGGTGTCAACGTTTTCTTTTTAAATTTGTTGATATTATTACCACATTGATTAGAAATTGTTAAATCTATCAAACAAATGAAAGCAGGGAGATAACATAGCACTTTTACTTGGTTCACCGCAAAGGGCCATGTCCAAAGAGCATATACCAACAGTGTGTCGGTCATACCTAAATACCCTAAAAATTACTAGTTTGAGGATTACAAGATTTGGTCATAGTCACTCTATTCTAGGAACACTACCTTTAAAAAGGTTCATGGATATCCCACTGCATCTCTTAGATCACTTCCCTCGACTCCCCTTAGCTCACTGCCTTGAGAGAAGTCAAAATCAGTTTATTAACATGGTGATTGCTTCAATCGAATTTCATTAAAGTCAATGCCTCATTCCACACAAGACACTGCTTCCATAGAAGTCTATAAATTATGAACATGAAAGCGCTAAACCACTAATCCAGATATTAAAAATCTTGTGAAAATCATAACATTATGCTTCCGTGCAATACCTAAATTTGCACGTAAGATTTAATATTTGTCATGCAAGTTGACTTTCATGAAACCCTTAACATTCATGCAACCCTAACATTTCATGCAACTGCTCTTAAGGGTTCACTTGGTCTTTTCAGACTAAAGGAGAACCTTGTGTGAAATATAAATTATCTTCCAATATTTCACGTTCTAATCTTTCACACGACAGAGCAGCCATATTTTTTTAAAAAATTATTAAGTCTCCCTTGGGGTTAGACACATATTTATAAGCCTTTGAAGACCATGTGTACATGTTTTTTATGTGTCTTTGTTAGTGCATGCAAGATTCTTCCTAAGTGCAAAAAACCCCTGTTGATGTCATATTGGTCACGTAAGATTTTTCCGCGCAACCTCATATTTCTGGCCCATTTAGAAATTTCATGCACTTTTTTCCTTTCCTGGGAATCATTATGATCTTCTAAAGAGGATTGACAACAAACACAAACCATAATTTAATTCTAGCATAGAACAGACATGGTTCCAATAGAGATTTCCAACATGATGGGAGTATAAATCATGGAATTCATGATGACACTCTCTCGGTTTACTCATGTTTTGAATTGAATCCTAGATCAAGAGAAGCATCAAAATACCCTTAAGAAGAACAATATGTAATCAAGATATTCAAGTAAAATGGCCTCTTTCTTTCAATGCATCATCTAACCCCTTAATCGTGGAAAAATGAATCAACTCCATTGAGAAGATATTTTTCATCCTTCAATGCTCAAAATAAGTGAATGTTATTCTGGATATTTATTGTATGGTGGGTGAAGATGATCAATGGTGGACATTGATATAAAATATGAATCCTAATGAAAATATTGATGCTATGGGATGGGTGTATTTTTGGAAAATGTGTTTCGATGAATATTATTCCCACACCCTCCAACTTAAAATGGAAAGGGATTTCCATGACCACAAGAAAAAAAGGCGATGATTTTTTCAGTGTGTATGAGCCCAACATCACAAGTATTGCATGATATGCCTCCAGCTTTTTCATTAACCCCAAGTTTACGTTTGACCGCTTTTTTGGTGGGATAAAACCTAGCCAATATAAATCATTAGTGATTTGTGACTTTGATTGCTATGGGAAAATTGTTTCAAGTGCCCTCAAAGTAAAAAATGATTATCATGAAATATTAGGGTTATCAAATGGATAAGAAGATGAATAAAGAGATCTATTTTGGTAGTTTGAAAGATATATCTAATAGTTCCAAGAAATTTATGCATCCCACTTTCCATAGGTGAAGAGAGAATCACCCTAGAAATATCCTAAAAGGGAAGGGGAAATTATTTAGGTGCAAGAAGGAAGGGCACCTAACCAGCGCTTTATGGTAGGAAAAACCCTCTAATGTGATGGTGGAAATAAATTCCCCAGTAAAACCTCTGTGTAGTGTTCATTTCTCCAACTATAATGAACCATTGCGGTTTGAAAACTAATTCACTAAGCCAGGGGTTTTGGGGAAAACCAACAACCTCTAAGGAGACAAGGAATATATTTTTCATCACTAATATGAAAGTGAATCATGAAAATTATGTCGTTCCAAGTATTCTAGTTATTCATTCAAGAATAGTGAACATAGTTTTTGATTATGGATCTATACATTTTTTTATATCACAAAAGTTTAGTAGAACTATTCAAACCCCACCACAAATAATGGAAGTATAGATGTTGGTGAAAATGTAAAATGGGGAAATTATTTAATCCCAAGTATATAACTCCTCTCCTGTCACAATTTGTGGGATGAAATTCCTATAAAACATTTTCATACACACTTTGTTAGAATTAGGTACAATTATATGCATGTATTGTCTTTCCCATTATAGTGTTAAGATAAATTTTTATTAGGAGAAAATAACTCTCTATATTGAAAATCGCCTTCTAATTTTGTACAAATGGAAGGATAAGGATGAATCTTGATTAGCACCATGATCTCGAGAATGGATATTATTACCCTATAAGAAATAATTTCAAGATAAAATGATTTATTCAAAGTAAAATATCATCCATGAAGACATTCCAATTGTGATACAATATGATTATGTATTTACCGATGAATGTATTAATATTTATCCTAGCTGAGAGGTTGAGATTTCAATTGATCCAATACTTAGGGAACTACCATTATCCAAGACTTAGTATATATTGGATGTTGTGGAACATGAGGAGATAAAGAAAAAACTACAAAACAATCTAGATAAAGGGTTCATATTCCCAAGTGCTTCACCATGGGGTGCATCAATCCTATTCATCAAGAAAAAGGATAGGTCAATGTGACTTTTCATCGATTATCATGATCTCAAAAATATCATGAAAAATAACAGGAATCCTATACATTAGATTGATAACATGTTAGATTGGATACCTAGATCATAGTACATTTCTAGGGTGGATTTTTTGTCAGAATAATACTATGTTAGGGTAAAGAAGGAGGATATCCCCAAGAATACTTTTCATATAAGGTATGGGAACTATGAGTTCTTAGGGATACATTTCAAACTCACTAATGGTCCAAAAATGATCATGTATATGATAAATATATTATTTAAGGATTAACTAGAAAAATATTATGTTTCCTCTATAGATGATATTCTAATATACTCCAAACAAATAAGGAGAATCTAAGAACTGTGCTAAAAACCATGAGAAAAGAGAAACTTTATGGAATGTACAAAAAATATGAGTAACGGTTGAATGATGTATATTTTTTAGGATATATCATCCCAATAAATATTACTTCTATAGACCCTTCAATGATAGAATAAATTAAAGGATGAAATAGACCAAAATATGTGACATATATATGTAGTTTCAATAGGATGGCAGGGTATTGTCACCGATTTGTGTGAAATCTCTATTCATTTTCAAACCCTATTACCAAGATAACTCATATGTGAGTAATGTTTTCTTGGAATGATGAATGTGAAGCGAGGCTCAAGGAGTTTAAAAGGACACCTTTCCGTACCCCTCTTTTAAAGTACCCGCAATTTTATAACTTTTCATGGTATTCAACTATGCTTCAAAAAATGGATTGGGATGAGTGTTAATAAAAAATGAAAAATTCAAATCCTATGATTCATAACAATTTATGGATCATGAATAGAACCACCCAACACATGATCTACAGATGGCTGTAGTGATCTTTGATATGAAAATATAGTGGAATTATCTCTTTGGAGAGAATTGTGAAGTATATATAAATCACAAAATCTTCATGTATATATTCACACAAAAAAGATGAATATTCGCCATTGAAGATCATTTGAGCTGATCAAAGACTATAAATGATAAATCAACTACTATCACAGGAAATAAAATAAAGTGAAAGAATCACTATGTATAAAGGATCCAGTAATTCATTCATTAATGTGAATTGATAGGGATCCTATCTTCATATATTTAGAATGGATGACCATGGGAATCATAATGGAAGGAACATCATCAATCCATTCATATGTGATTTATCAACCATCTATTATGGAGAGGTTAAAGGATTCATAAATAGTTGATGTGGTAATTCAGAAGAATGTGGAAGTTTCAAGGATATGAAAATACTTCTATTTCAATGTTAATGAAAAAGGTGTTGTGAGATATGGGTCAAGACTATGTGTGCCACAAAATCCCAAGATAATGATGTTTTTTTTGGATGGTTCACATAGCTCAACCTTCTATATCAACCTAGGAAGCACAAAGATGTATCAATATCTCCAAGAACACTATTTTTTGAAAATATGAATGAAGAGATCAAAAAATATACATCAAGGTGTCTTATATGTAATCAAGTGAAAGTGGAATGGAAAAAATCCATGGGGATCATGCAAGCATTACCCATACCTACATGGAAGTGGGAAAAAAACACCATGTACTTTGTCACTGATCTTCCAAATAAATCATGACGGAATAATTATATATGGTTTCTGGTGGATCATTTTACAAAGACTGCACAATTCATTTCAATTCAAGATTAATTATCATTGGGTCTACTTGAAAGAATATACGTCAAAGAATTCGTCCAGATTCATGGAGTACCACTATCAATTCTATCTCATCAGGATCCAAGATTCACCTCCATGTTGTGGAAAAGTGTTCAGCATTCTATAAAAAAATGATTTGACCATTATCATGGCTGGTCACCCTCAAACTATGAGCTAATGAGATCAGAATATCTAGACACTTGAGGACAAGATGAGATCATTCTCAATTGACTTCAATGATTCATGATTTCTACATATTCCTTTGGTCAAGTTATCTTACAGAAATAGTTTCCACTCAAGCATCCAAAAGGATCACTATAAATCTCATTGTGGGAAGAGGTGTAGTAAACCTACATGTTGTGAGGAATTTTTGGAATGAAAAATTCAAGGTCCTTAAATGGTCGAGGAAATGGTATAAAAGGATAAGACCATTCAGCAGCATGTCAAGGCTGCTCATAGTCGAAAAAATAGTTTTTCTAATAATCATTTATGATACCTAGAGTTTGATGTTGGATACATGTTATTACTCAACATATCTCCATGTAAGATATTGATTATTTTTTCGAAGAAGGTAAAGATTATTCCAAGATACATCAGACCCTTTGATATCCTTGATTGCATTGAAGTGGTGGCCTATTCAATTGCACTCCCACCTAACCTATCTCGAGTTCATGATGCATTACATGTATCACTCTTGAGTAAATAAATACTTAACCCCTCAAATGTAATCAATACAGATGTGGTTCCATTGGAGATTGGTCATTCCTATGAAAAATAATTGATAAAGATCATAAATTTTAGAGACAAAGTTATACAAAATAGGACAGTACACCATATCAAAGACCTGTGGGGAAACCAATCATTTGAAGAAGAAACCCGGAAACTAGATGAAGTGATGAGACAAAATTATCCTCATCTATTTTAAGGTGGTGAAATGAAAATTTCGAGGGAAAAATTTCTCAAAGGGGGAAGATTGTAAAAACCTGAACTGTTACAAATAATACTACATTGGGATTTATTGTTTTATTTTGTAATATGGTTACAGAAATCACATGCATGTATTTCGTTTTATTAGGAAAAATTATATTCAAAATACTACTAAGAATATTATCTATTGATAATATTGTCGTTAAGTAGTGATAACATGACTAGTATAAATATAGGACTTTAACAAATCCAATTTACATAGACAAAGGAAGTGATGGGATCGTCCCGTAGTATTTTACCCGGTTAAGCCCATTTCTCAAAGCTTCTGAGGGAGATAGAATCACTGAGAATTTTCCATTTCCAATCCCAAGATGAGATCCAAAAACTTAATCATTAGATAAATCATTTATGAGATATGTTCAATCTCATCAAGATCATGACCCAAACCGTGTTTATTGAACGACCACATGAAAGTCTCACCGCTGAGCACCTTACTCTTAAGGGAAAATTTACTGTAATAAATGGATATGTTTCAAGATCGTAATAATATGAATATTTATGTTGTAAAGAATAATGATTTTATTTATTGTTACCTTATAGTGATTACGATATTGATTCAATTAATTAAAAATTGTATTTTTGAGTAATATTCAAATTCAATTGAGGGATTCATTTTTATAAATTAATGGATTTGGGAAATAAATATTATTTTAATAATTTTTTATTAAATAATTTTTATTAATTATAAATGTTCATATAATTTTTTATGATGTGAAATGTACTTTTTATATTGGTTCAAAAAAAATTATTATAAAAAAACAAAAAAACTCAATAAATGTCAAATAGTATTTTAAAAGTGAAAGTGAACATATTTAGAAAATTATTTAGAAAAAATAAATATTATTTTTGGAATAAAAATGTTGAAATTATCCAATAGTGATTTTTTTATAATTTTCTAAGAATGTCGAATTTTCAGGTATAAATTAATTACAGAAGAAATATACAGTGTGTTTTATGACATCCTAAAGACCCAAAAATGATGTAATAAAAACAATAATTATTATAGTATGAAAAATATATGAATTAACATTAAAATAATTTTATTATTAGTATATTTGATTAGTTGTATAATTCCCTTATGATTCCTCCAAAATATATAATAAATTTTATGATTTTAAATTTATTTATTTAAAATAGTGACTCACCTCCGCATAAGAAACAATGATATGTTGATAAATTAGGCCCTTTTATAATAAAATAATTAAAAACTCTCCATGTATTTAAAAACCATGGGAATTTTTTTTTTTAAATATTGGGGTTTTGAATATTTCATTATATAGAGTCCAAAACCTATATTTGTATAATATTAAATAATTCCCCACGCATTTCCTATATAAACCCAACTAAGATTCCACATATCTTCAAAAAATACTTTAATCACATCATTACTCTGACCTACCCTCTCTATAATCCTCCAATGGTACCCAATCTCTCAATAAGTCCATTTTAAAGCTTTTCGAGCCAGACACTCAAGTAATGGTTCTTTTATTTCTCATCTTTATCCAAGTTTCATTATCTTGTTATGCCATTTTATTTTCAATTAATAAAGTGGAAGTATATTTAAATACCTCCCCCATAGTACCCTTATTATTTATAAATGATTATATTCCCATTTAACTCTCATTAATCCCACCCATGTACACTTGTTACCATGACGAAATCTCATAATAATTCTTTTTATTCTCTTTTTTTCAAGCATATTTATTATCGTATGCCTTTTTTCTAATTATATAGTTGTGGAAGTGTAATTAAAAGTACCTATTACTTTCAAATTCATGTAAAAATCATGATAGACCCATTTTGATCACATCAAACAACTTTATGAATTTTTATGTGAAGTCATTTTGCAGTGGAAGTTTCACCGTGATTTGTCATGCCAAACTAATTGTGTAGTTAATACCATACCCATTTCCAATTAATGGTGTTAATTATTAGAACATATTACCTTATTCTTTGGGAATTATTTTTATTTATTCCCCATTACTTTTTCATGGAATAAATTATGATGATGAATCCATTTTTTATGATGTATGTGGAACAATTAAGCGTGAGAATAAAATGGAAGTGATGGGTGCACACAAAATTATATATGCATTGGGTAATGTTTAGTATCATGATAAATAATGTTGGGATATGGGAGAACATGATTCTTATATGATAAGTTTTCCATCATTAATTCTTAGCAGTTTATCCTTGACCTATGTTTATGATACAGTGTTTTAAGTTGTTGCAACATTCCCCATGTTATGATTATGATGCAATATCATGACTTATTATTCATCTTCCTTTCTGCCTTATTGATTTGACATCTCAAATATGTATTATTATCTTCATGTTATTCCATATTTATTCCCTTACTGGGATTTATGGATCACCCCATTCTAATGTATTTACCAAGTTTATCCAATGTAGTTTTAAGTTCAAGCATGTTAAATAAGTTTTCCATAAAGATGTATTAATTCATGTTTAAAGTTGTAATTCAATGTAACTAATTCCCAAAGACAATATACATATCAATATTTCTGGTTGTATGAATTATAATTTTATGAAATTAAATATTGTATTAATGTTTAATAAAGATAGGGATTTTGTACTGCTACACTCACCCTCTCATGTTAATGAAACCTTCATGGGCCTCCTACTAGGTGTAATCCATAACCCTCCATTCTATCACTTTAGTTACTAACTATTCTGGGAACCTTGGTCTAATTCATTCATATTAAACACTCAATAATTTTTTCGTCCCCTTTTATGATGAAAACATCATAAACACGTGATCAAAATCTACATGACAACATCATTTCCACATGATGTTAAGCTTTATGGTGTGGTCCCAACATATGACCTTTTACCGTGCAACCAAGACAATGTGGGATTTTATTCCTCAAAAATATGATATGTTTGTTTCCTCACTAATTTTAAATCTTAGAACATCATATTTCCTAGATTCATGACTATAATAGACACTTTACTTTTTCAGAACTGCACGACTCTAATAGCCATTGAATTTGTTATTGTCAGATGTCCCTAAAATGAATGATGGTTTCCATTAAGTGGCACTAAAAACTGTATATTTTGATTCCCTTTATAGGGATATGTAGTAATCCCATATCATGGGACTATAAAAATATCCAAAACATATATCATCTACCTAGATGGTGATAAACTATTGAATTCTAAGAGTGTAATCGATTAGAAAAATAAATATGAAGAACTTATGATATGCATAAAAGGTACCAGAGATATAAAATATATAATACAAACATAAAAGTCCAATAATATAGATCCTTTAATACCATAATTTTCTAATATATACACATAGTTTTGATCATATCAGTAGCATTTTTCTAACAAGTCACATGCTAGGATTTTAGAAGGATTGATTAAAATATCGTAAATCTATAAGAGATTCCATGTGTAGGCCATAATTCCCCCAATAAATGTGTGGATGAACTTGAAATCCCGTTATCATCACCTATGCACATTTTATGGTATTACTGGTAAAGTCTTAGTGACCACCAATTTATGGAAAGTAGGTCCACATCAACTCAAAACACTATAGTTCATGAAGCTTTCAAAAACACCAACACAAACATAAATATATATATATATATATATATTGATAAATTTATATTTTAAAAAAAAATCGGAGGGAGAAACAAAATTTGATTACTAATGGAATAACTAAATATTATTAAATTAAATATATATATTGTTTATATTTAATTTTTATCTAAAATTAAAAAATTAAAAGGTCTAATATTGTCCATATCATTTTTCAAAAAAACAAAAATGAATGGAAATCGATGTCACCCTTAAATTCACTAGTGAATAAACCAAAAAAAGTAAGTGTCACCTCATCAAAAGTTAATCTTTAGAAGAAAAATTTAGGGTGGACCCTTCAAACTATATATTGCATGTTGTATAATTTTATATAAGTAGTTATTTAAGTAAAGAAATTTCTAAAAAAAGTATTTTTAATTTATGATATTTTGTGTTCCATGTTTCAGTTTCTTCCTTCTTTATTTCTAATTTTATTTCTAATTTCTCATATTTTTTGTTCCTTTTAATGTTTCTTATATATTTATTATATTATATCTACTATATTTATAAGTTTTCTTTAAATTAAATTTCAAATTGTTAAATTTATATTTCATTTTACTACTTTCTATTAGTGTTATTTATTACTTCATTAGTTTTTCAGAGGTAGAAGTTTTATCTAGTTTTATATTTTATTTATTTAAAAACTATTTTTTGTTGGTCTAAATTTAAATTATTTGTTATATATAATTTTTTATTTTAAATTAACTTAAATTTATTTATATAGTTTAATTAATTTATAAATTTTGTTGTTACAAGTTATTTTTGGAGGTTATTTACTAATGATTATGATGTGTAATTGAAATTTTGACCAATTTAAAGTCGTTGAATATCTAAATCTGAAACGACATGACTCTAAGGTCATGTAGAAGATGTTTTTATCATATTTTTTTAATTACCTCACTACTATATTTTGCGAATTAAATATTATTTTTATATTACATGAATTTATAGATAGTAGTTAAATATTAATTAAAATTTAATTTGTAGTTCTTCTAAGATTATTTTATTATTAGTCTTTAATATATATTATTTTGAAATCTAAAAATCTATTTTAGTGAATCATATCATATTTTGACTAATAGTTTCATTTTGGTCACTTAAACTCTAAGATTTAGTGATCTACATTATCAAATATACCCACCCACCACCCAAATCATATTGAAAATTAAAAAAAATTGTTCTTTACATTATCTCATCCTAAAGATATAGAACCTAGGATGAGCTAATATGGCATTAGTAGAGCCATATCGAAATAATTTGTATGTGAATACCATAATGTATCTTTACAACATAAAAACGGGAACCACTATCGGGAAAAGAAATTGGTTTTAAAAAAATATTATAAAAAAATTAACATTTTAATAATACCCTATTTAAAAATTATTAAATTATAAAAAATTAATAAATCTAATAAAATAAAAATTTAATAATTTAAAAAATCATGCTAAATGTTAAAAATTGTGAATATTCAATATCAATAACAATTTTTAAGAAAAAAGTTATAAAAATAAAACAAAAAATGAATGTATCCTTCAAAAAATTATAAAAATAATATGATTTGAAAATATTAAAAAAATTAAATGGGTAAAAAACAATAATTTAGAAAAGTGGACATTTTTTATTTGTTATAGTGACTTTTTTATATATTCTATAATTGTTATATATTTTTATACATTTTAAATAACTAATAAAAAATAATTCTATCCAATAAAATAATTTTTCTATTTTTATAATATATTTATTTGAAATAATTTTGTTGAAATTATATTAAAAAATAAAATGTAATTTATATTATGATAAAATGTGGTCCATATTTTGTTATTTTAAAATATTATATTTTTTATTATTGAAATTAATATTTTTCAAAATCATTGTTGAAATATTCTAACAATTATTTGATTAGGACTTATTATTGAACTAAATTCAAACAAATTAACACTTATATAGAAAGAAATATTTGAAATCTTTGGAAGAAAACAATCAGAATTTCAGAAAAGTATATAATTTTTATAAATACCTTTTTGTTTCTAATCAATATAGTAAAAGATCTATAAAATATCATGATACTATTATTATCTATAATCAGTCCTAAAGAATCTTGTATCTTACAAAGAATTCAATCTTTAAACTTAATCAAACATTAATACAAATTTTTCCAAAATTCCATGGTCTTCCTAGATAGGATACCATTATTTATCATATGGATTTATTTTCCATATGTTTAAAAATGAAGCCAAATGTCATAATTCATGTTCAAATTAAATTAATTGACTTTTAAATTTCTTTTAAGAACATATATAAAATCATGGTATAATTATTTCCTCCCTCAGTCAACGAATTTATAGATTGATTTAAATAAATATTTCATGGAAAATTATTTCCTACCATCTAGGGTAACTTATTTATGAAATGTGATTAGGGTAATTATGAAATATTCTAATGAAAACATGAATGATTTGTTGGTTTTATTTAATAAATATTAATTTTTCTGTTAATACTATTGAATTCCTATGAAATTAATGGTTCGAAATTTTTATAATTATATATTTTATATGGAGAGATTATTGATAGAAACATCATGTGTATAAGTTATTATTGATAATAATTCTATTAAAACTATATATTTAATTAGTAATATGAATATGAATTCATAAATATTCAGTTCTATAGATAATGTTACTTTTTTTATTTATAGTGAAATGTTAAATTTAAAAAATAATGGTTTGATAGGTATTATGATTACATTGATGGTGGTATTTTCAAAGCTATTAAAAACTATCTCATCCTAGTCAATTCCCTATCATGCACTTCATTAAATATAATTATAATTATATCATGTTCCACCACCCCATTTTTCATTTGTTTCTCCATCCCAACTTTTACTTATATCACCATCCCATTTCATATAGTCTCTACATAAATTTACACAATATATTTATCTACCAAAATTACATTTATAAATATTTTTTATTTTGTGTCATACTAGAAAAAATTTACCCCTCTTATAAGAAAAATTTACATTATCATATGACATGATCCCCTTGATTACTAGAGGGTTGAAATAACATTGTGGGGGAACATTTTTCCTCAAACTCTATTAATTTCATAAATTGGTTTTATATTAACACATACAAAAATTCGTTGAAAATATTTTGTATAAAAATATCAAAAGTTATACAAAAATATGGAATGCATATTATAAAATCCAATACCATTTAAAACCCCAAAATAATA
Organism: Viscum album; assembly: GCA_963277665.1. NCBI lineage: Eukaryota > Viridiplantae > Streptophyta > Magnoliopsida > Santalales > Viscaceae > Viscum > Viscum album. Next base: position 1,537,882,977 of record OY728161.1, on the reverse strand, counting down.
AACATGGATTAAATGGTCATCATCCTAAATGAACCGTGGTCGACCCAGATTCATGCTCCTTGTGGGGATACATTCATATAAATATACAAAACAATGAAAAACCCCATTATTGTACATGAAATTATAAACACGATGACATATTTTTATATTACCCAGAATGTATATTCATGTGGTGAGTATACAAATTCCATATAAACATTTATCTGAAATATTCTGTAATAATTAAAAATAATGATAAATTGACCAAGTTAGTTTTAACTATTAATATATAAAAAAATTATAAGATATTAAGATTTAAATTATTTATTTAAAAAAAATTTCCAATTAGACCTGAAAATGAAAAATATAGAGGTGAATACAAATATGCAAGTACATGACTAAAATAATAAATGAAAACTATATCAAATCCTCATAGGATAGTAACTATGGGATTAACGAATGGAAACCTAAGATGATTATTCCAAATCCATATCCTTATCCATATCCATTTAAGTGAAAGTTATATGTATTTAGGAATCAAAAACTAGTAGTGGTTGAAGGAGATATTCCATAAATATATCATATCATAATGTTTTATATGTGCATGTCTTATAGTAAATAAATAAATAAATATAAAACATATCATATTGTTGTATTTTTAGAATATTTTTCGATATTATAATATGATATCAAAACCAATATTTTTGGCCTAATAGTGGAATATTATAGTTTAACATTTTCATTCTTTCATGTTGTATTCCATAAATAAGACTTTTTCATAACATGACATATGTGGGAGGATCAACTGAGTATTTATATAAAAAATTCATGAATAACTCATGAATATCTAATACATTTCATAACATATGAGTTTATAAATAAATTCTAAGGAATGTATCCAAATTTATAAGATTGTGTCCACGACATAGAAATAGTATCTATGCTTATGTGAACCTTTTTCAAACCTATGGTTGAGTATATATCTCCCAATTAAGCTCTCTTACTCCCCAATCCCTTTTCACTAAGATATACTATCATATCATGTGATTAATGAGTAACTTTACCATAAAATTAGTGATTTATTTTAGCATATGGATACATAATGGTTGAGGGAGACGTTTGACTTCTACTAAGGGATATTTATCAAGCATATTGATTAAAGGTGGTGTACTATAGTGATCAAAGGTTTAATGTACATTTGTTATATTAATTTTAGATATATTTTGTCTTTTTTTAGTCATGGATGGTATTTGTAATGTGGTTTCTAGTTGTTATTAGTACATTTATTAAGTGTTAACCATTCCTTTGATACTCCTTAGTGGTAGAATAGTTTAATCATGATCTAAGATTCACAAAATAATGTTTTAAAATAATGAAATATAATATCAAATGGATAAAAAATTCAACATCATAGGGTATTATTTTATTTAGTAACTATGGATAAAATTATTTTATGCAATGAAATAATCTATGTTGGGACCATGCTACATGATATGGGTTATTGTTTATAGTGAAACCTTTGAATTCCTTCAGTTCTACATGTGTGATTGTGTGCAATATGGGATATAAAATGAGACATTGGAAATGTGATGTGAAATGAAAATTGAGAATTGTATTACCTTAGAGATATTAGTTAATTTAATAAAATAAAAAGATAAAATATTTTAAAGAGACATTGAAGCCATATATTATCAATCATAAAATATGATTCATACCACAATAAGTCATATAATATGATATAAAAATATTATACAATACTATTTTATGTAAAATTTTATATTTCAATTAAAAATTTAATTATATATTATATAAAAATTTTATAATTATTGAAAGAAATTTATTTCTATATATGTATCTAATTTTTAGATTGTTTATATAGTAATTAATTATTATTTTTTATAATTAATTTTTATGTAATTTTGAAACATTAAATATATAAATATTACATGATATTAATTGTTAATATTGAAATACCTTTTTAGATTTTTATGGAATGAATTATAATTTGGATATAAATGGGTTATATTTAAATTAAAAGTGTAATTTATCAAGTGTTTATAAATTAAAAAATACGGAATAATATAAGGGATATTATAATTATAATTATGAATTTTTCATAATTAGTTAAGTTGAATTGTTCAGATTAAAAAGGGTCTTATTTGTGAAATTATTTATGCCATATATTTAATTTTTATAATTAAAAGGAATAATTTCTAAATAATATTATATTTACGGTATTATATTTTTTAAATATTTTACATAATAGATTTGAAATACAAATTCTTTATGTTTAATTTAATATAAAATGTTTGAAATAAATTTCATATAAAAGGATAAAGTGAATGATATCATATTAGAGGTAATTCTAATGTTTTTATATTTATTTTAGATATACATTGATCATAATAAATGGACAAATTATAAAATGATTATAATTAGATTTATTTATTAATCATTCCTAAGTAGTTTATTTCATGTTTAAATATATGAATTATTCTTTTATTATGTTTATTTTTTATTTATTCATTAATTTAATTATTATATTTGAATGAATGAATATGGTTTAGTTTAAAAAAATTGAACTGTTATTATTACTTTTCAAACATTAATATAAGGAGTTACGTTTTAGGTATGATATATATTTAGTTTTCTTTTACCTTAATAGTTTAATGTATTAGGTTATAATATTAAAGAAATAAGTTAATAATAGTTTATACATATTGTGTGTTAGAGTTATGATAGAATTTATGTCCCCTTATGTAAATTTTCAATGGGTAAAGCGATATTTGGTCAAACTACTCACTAGCCTAGATTCTTTTTCCTCAACTAAAAAAGTGGAACATTGATATCCATCCCTCCAAGCTTAATCTTATAGGGATTTTTTATTTTATATGAATAAAATACCTTAAATTGAAAGGTTTATTGTAACTTATTCATTGGATTCACTTAGATATTTATAAATATATTTTTTTATTTCAGTTTGTAACAGAATCAACGATTTCTGTAATGAGTTACATATAAATAGAGTCTAAAGATATTGATTTGATAGAGAGGATAAGATTCCAAACTAAATAATTATAATCTTGAATAAATGTAAAGTGAATAAAATATAAAAGATAATGAGCTTAAATCCATTTTAACAATTCGATGTTTTAGATTCCCTCCAAATATAACATATGGAAGGTCCTCATTAATTCAACTGGGTATTTTTTTCCTAAGAAGGGTTCTTATAGATTATCTTATTCTCGACATAGTGTAAATAGATAACACTAAGGGTTTGGTAACATAATATTGCTATCATCTTTGGATAAGATGTAATCTTCTCAAGCATCCAAAAGTCGTGTATTGTATGATTGAGGTGATAACCTACATAAATAGATAATTTTTAATATGAATAGAAAATTATAATAAATTATCATTGAAATATATATCATGGATAACTAATAGATATGATTTAATCTAAAATGAAACATCATTTGAATGGGAAAAAATAAATAAAATACTTATTTAATGATTTTAAATTATGATAAACATCTAATAAAAAAATTTGTTTTAGATATAATGTAATCATAATAATTAAATTTAAATTTGATAACAATAATAAAAATAATAATATTACTGTAAGAATCATCATATTCTAGTATAGAAACATTAGAATTATTATTTATTGGGTCACAAAATTATATATGCTAGGGAAACTCATTTGGAAGAATTAATTAAAAATGTTGTTCAATAAGTGAATCCAAATACTTTTGAAAATTATAAAATGATTAAATCAGGGTTTTAATGGAATTGGATATAAGAAAACCAAAGAAATTTCATTCATCACTCTTATATTCAATATGATTGATTATGTTAATAATTAGAGAGAACATAGTTTTTTATATAGATTTTTGGTTTTGGAATTCATTATGTTTTTACCATCAGAAATGTTTTGAAAATATTAATGAGTTCATGAAATTTTCACCCTATTTTATCAAAGTGTTGAGTAAAAATAAACCAGAAAGTGATTTCTATGTTTTATTTCCATGTCAGAAGTATATGTGGGTTAATTTTAAAACTAGAAGAAGAAAAGTTAGTTAGTAGGAAAAAAATTGTTTCTTCAAGTAGCCAATCAAAGAAATTCAATCCTAATGGTGATGTTATTAAAGAATGAAATTGTATCAATATGATTGAATTTATTGGATACCTAATTGATTTTGAAAAAACTCCATGGAATTTTTATTTTAGGTACTAGTGCTATAAATATAAATTCCTTTATTTTTATGGTCATATGATAGAAAATGTGTGGTTTAAAATTTTTTACATGTACAATAGTTCAAAGTCAAAGTAATAATTTATTTTTATGGTATTATTAGTTAAAATGAGTATGAAAGGGTTTATTGAGTCTTGAAATTGAATGAAAAGGAAATTATCAAACATAGATAAATAAAAAAATTGTTTGTTTTCATCTTAATTATTTTGTATGATACGATTAATTATTAAGAAGTATTTGTTATCAATAATATGATATGATGGAATAAATACACCTAGTTTATGATTCATAAAATTATATAATATATTTTTTATAATAATATAAGTATAAAATAAGTTATATATATGATAAAATATTACCTAATGTTTTTTAAAATATAAGGGATTTGTTCCAACTATCTTGGTATATTATAGGTAAAAAGGTTTTCTTTTTAGAATATCATTCCAAAAAAATAGAATTTCATATAACATATGCATAATATAATTTATTTGTTGAATATTCCTAATAAAAAAATATAAGAGTTATTTCCAAAACACCATAGAGTTTGTATATCTCATCATGATTGTTTGAAGAATATATTGTGTCTATGAGGCTAGTGGGTTTATGTTTATACTTTCATAAGATCAATGTTAACAAATAAAAGATAAATCTTGTAAAATAAAAAAAATTAATGTCACTTGATATCCTAAAATTTTAAGGTATTCTATCAAAGATAAATGTAAAGAGTTTCATTTATTTATCGTAATGAAGTGAAAACATTTTTTTCTCTTAAAAGTTCATAAGATGGGTTGGTACAACAAATTGAAAATAGTTATATTTAGTTACTATAACAAAGTGAAAATAAAATTATATCCTAAAGGGGTTTGGAATGTGTTGGTGATGAAAAACATAAATATTAAAATATTGTTGTAAACATATTTCAAGGGAAAATGTTTATGGAAATGTTTTGAAGAATGAAGTTGATAATGAACTTAGAAAAAGTTTAATGTAGACAATAGAAGTTATTGACATCAAAATATTTGATGTTATGTAGTGAATAAATTTAAAAACATATTGAAGGGGTTAAACATTAGGAATATTATTTCTGATAGTGAATATTATTAAAATAAATCTTATTTCCCAAATTTTACTAACTAAAGAGTATATTTAGAGGAGTTTATCATATGGTCACATCAAGATGTGGTAGTAATTACATCAAGATCTGGTGGGTTTAACAGAACCATAAAAATGAAAAAATTGGGTCGATCTGGTAGCATATCATATGTGATATGATTAGATCATAGCTTAACACATGCTCTCTATATATTTTCAAAAAATACAATCTGCATCAATTAATTTCTTGTTATTAAACTCTTGTATATTTACACCCCTTCAGAAATTTATATTTGGTATCTTATACACATTAAAATAAAATAATTTGTTATATACCACTAATAAACCTTTTTAATTATTATGTTTCTTTGTCAGTCTTAAGAAATTATGTCCATTATGCTTTTTCTTCTATAAAATTAATATCAAGGTATTTTTTATGATATTGATGATGTCATTAATCTAAAAAATGTTTCAATCATGTGAGTGTCATGTTGTAAATCAATTTAATAAGGAGTTTTACTAAATGTGATCCCATAAGAATAATGACCCCTTTTAATATCTTTTATATCCATTAATGGCCCAAGATTCATATTTCAATAAAAATGATTTTTATATCATTCAATTAAATATGTATCTACTTGGGTATGTCATTATTCCCATCATATCATAAATAAATATATAATAGATAAGGGGATAAAAACAATCCCAATCCATTATATAGATAAAGTAAGCTATATTCCTCAAGTAAACTAGTACTATTTAGATTTCCCAGTTAGGTGTTACTAAAATAAATTTAAAAAAACAAATACCTAAATATATTAGGGTCGCCCTTTACATACATTCCAAACGTAAGATAACACAGGGGTACCAAACATTAGCATGACCTACCGGGTTGGATGATCTATGTCATAACAAGTGTTATTTATGGATGAAATTTTAAAACTCATATTATTTTTAGGGTGATATAATCTAACAAAATTTTCTTACAAATTTCTTTTATATGTACGCATTTTTATAATGATTTTTTTGGAATTTGTATTCCTTCCCAAAAATTAAAAAGTTCAAACCATATTGATGTGTATCTTTGTACACACCTCATAGTATGTGCTAATAACCTAAATTAAAATTTAACTATATTAATATATGTCAAAATACATGTCATACATAAGGAATTAATAACCCTTTCAAAAAATGATTAGAATCAAATAAAATTAATAATTTTCATAAGATTAAGCATGGAGTGATAGATGACCAACCATTATTTTTCTAAATAAGACATAATCTTGAAATATAGTGTGTAGACTAACCCAAAGTCATTATAATCATTGTTACTTTACTTAAGAGATACCTCAATCACATCCTAATTGTGAACCCCTCAATTTTAGGAATGCCTATTTTCCGCTTCTTCATATATTTTTAATATCTTTAAAAATGGTTTGAGGTGGTGTGGAGGTGTTTAGGTGGCTAAAAATGTAATGGGGACGAGATAGTGAGCATGAAGTAGCTTAGAAAAATTATAGTAGCTCTATTGGATAACTATTAGAGTTTTTAGCTTCTGAATCTTGAAAATATATTCTACTGTTTTATTGGTGGGGTGCTTGGGCAGAAGATGTTTTCCTAATATCCACTGGTCGATTGGTGGGAACATTCAGGACCTTTTTAGCACACTAAATTTTAAATATTTTTTAAAACCTAAAACCTATATATTTATATTATTTTTTAGGACTACATTGACAACCATTTCCCTATGATATCACTTCTAATGATTTTAGGCTCTATCCTCCCCTTTCATATCCTCTCTTCAATTATCGAATAATGGTTCTATCTCGTGATTCCAAACTGATGAGTCATATATTGATCTAGATTAATGATCTACTCTTATACATGATCAACAAAATATATCCTTGTTGTATTGATGTGATATAATGGGTTTTTCATGGTCTAAAAAGTTAACTATTATTCATTGATAGAATCAACACTCATATTTAACGAATTTTCACCAAAATGTCCTTTGAACCTATAATGTTTTCTATAGTGGATCTTATCATGTATGTTTCATCTTATCATACCTCATGGGTTTAGTTTCTCTTCAATCATGATCCTATAATTTCAATCAGGGGTAATAATTGATGCTTCTATGATTTAGTGGTGTAATTGGACCCAGAGATCAACCTTTGTTATTGAAATATCATTTTCACCTAATTCTAGTCATCTTTATCTTCGGTGAAATTTTATATGAGTTATTGGAATGTTTTTTTTTTGGTGTGAATGTTTTTCCAATGAGACCTATGTTTGATGTTTTATCACATGAGGTGTGCATTTGTAGCCCTATGGGACCTAGGCTTGAAGTTTCTCACATGTGGATTATTATTCTTATGAAACATTCATATTATTAAATGCTTTATTTCTCTCATATTGTGTGTATATATATACACACAATATATTTAATGTGTTAATCTTGTAGAATATAGGTTGATATATACAGATTATCCCCCTCGAGAGGGATGTGTCCTAATTTTGGTCAGTATGTAAATGGACTATCACTTCTATTAGGATGTGTCAAATATGTTTTTTGACAATCCAATTGAGAGGGTATATGTCATACATGGTTGGTAAAAGTTTTTTTAAATGGATATGAAGCATGTAGAGATTTTCCCCAATGTACCAACATATATTTTTTGCTTGTGTGATATACGTGTTGCTTATTTGTGTTCAGTTTACTTTTAGAGAATGAACTGGAGTATCTTATATAGTTATGTCAAGGAATATCTGTGGAATATTATTGGGTCTCTTAATAAAAATATACATAATAATCTCATTGTACTATATATTTCATTACTGAGGATCTAGTGATGGGTAAGGGGCCTATGGTGGGTAGTTGAGTTGGATAAGTATGATGGTATTGGAATTCCATGATGGTTTTTCAGAAATGATTTATGCTTATGTTGGTTTGGTTCATTTTAATACAAAAATTGATCCATCACCTGATTGTACCCTTTTCTTGGTCAATTTTTGTGTGACTAGAATATCATACGAATATTTCATGGGTTGGTACTTTTTATATATTCTTTTACTTTAATGTTTTATTATTTCTTCTTTATTTATTATTTAATATTTTTTCTTCTATTTTTACCTTTATTACCTGATAATAAGGCCTTGTTATCCTAATGATGTTCCTTTTATCCCTTAACACTAGTCAGTAACCTCTTAAATATGGGGATATGCATATGAGGTCATGTGGAACATGGGCATGAACTTAGTGATTCGGGTTGGGGTGTTACAAAATCCTATCAAAGTACCATATCCATAAAAAAATTTCCAAACTTTTCCTTGATTTATGAAAAGGTAAATGGGATATAATATGGCTGGGACTCAAGCAGGTGAACTTCTTAAATATATGGTCAACACTATATAGTGGACCTTTGAGTTTCCGAGAAAATGTGATTTTATGCTCTTGTTTTTCAAAGTTAAAATTTATTTAAATTCACCTTAGGATATGAACATGTTGTCGGTATAATGAATTATGGGATTTTTTGTGCATTAAAACATCATTCTTGGGTACATAGTATCACATGACATAAGCAGTTTTCTTTCATTGGATAAAATCCAAAATAATTAATGGAATTTTGAAATTATGATATGATATTTTGGAACATTATCTCTTTCATTATTTTATTTGAGCCTAAATATTTTAATATCTAGTGTGTATATATGGTTGTGAATAATTTTCATGTACAAGAGTTTTGGCATGGGACTTGGGTAGTTCTTGTGGGGTTATTCTTTATTTTATGGGTATCCCCTCAGTTTGAACCTTATTGTAAGCCACTATGTAATCATGTGATCTATTATCAATACTATTGGTTTAACTATTAGATTTATTTAAGGTTTTAAATATTTTTTTTAGAAATTTATCCTCATAAATGCCTTTCAAAATAATTGTTATAGCTTCTATTCAAGCAGATAAAATTGAGAATTCTCTCAAGGGTATTCTAGAAGCTCAATATTTAGAACCAACATAGTCGGTAATCTACTGACTAGTGCTTGTATATGGTGGAGGAGACCATATGTGTGATCAAACTATGGGTGACTATGATAATTACACCCAAATATAGCATCCCTCAGCGTTCTAGGGAACTGGAGGACCCTAGGATACTAATTAATGGATACAAGTCACTGAGGGCATCTATAATCTGGTGGATACTCGGTTGGATTGAAAGGTGAAACTTACAAACTTCATGCTTCATTGTGCTCTATAAAAGTGGTGGGATGTTATGATTTAGGCCTATAAACATGGAGGGATGAAATGGGAAGTCTTCAAAGATTTATTCAATGAGTAGTTTTACCAAGAATAGATGAATTTGGACCATGCTCAAAAGTTCATAGAGATCCCTTAGGGAGTGATGTCATTGTCTGTCTATTTAGTGAAATTCTAGGAGTTGATTCACTTTGTACCTATTGTGGTTTAAATGAGTTATTATAAGCCATACATTTTATGATCTAGCTTTACCTAGAGTTAACACTCAATGTTAGTAACATTGATTTGATGACCTATGTTGTAGTGTTATATAAGGCTTTAATGATAGAAAGTGATGTTGAGGAAGATAGTAATGTACATATTCATTCATCTTCTTGTGGAATGATCAGTTACGTGTATTATGGAGTTTTATTTTATTATTCAAAGAGAAAGGAAATCAGTTAAAACTATTGCTTCTTGGTGTTGGTTTTTTGTTAGAGTAGAGAAGAGTTCCATTGACTCCCTTTGTGGGAGATGGTACTTTTAAGTGTAATAACTATGGGTGAAGGGGGAAATGTCTCCAAAAATATACTATTTCTCACAAGAATTATCTATAACGTGTAAAGACCAATCATTTGAATAAATTATAAGATAAGGATTCAAAAATGAGCACCGAAAGGTAATTATGTGATATCTGATAGGGCCTTAGTAGTGGTTGTAGACCCAACAAGGGTTGATGAATCATGAGACTTGTGAGCCTCTAGAGCATCATGGGGTAGTTTTTCGTAGGTTATATACAAGTAATCAGGCATTGTTTGATGGAGTAAAGGGGCCTTTAAAATTTATTGTTAGGTTCCAAATCTATTATACACACTTTTTTCTTTGTGTGATACAAGAGCATCTCATTAATTCATACCATCTCAAATGTTTGCTGGATTTGATTACCGATTACATACTCTTCTAATTTTCGATCCATTGATACAACCCTCGAAAAGAAGGTGGACCATATTAATAAATATATAGCATATTCTATTGAGGATTTTTTCTATGATAATGTTTATACCTTCACAATTTTTGGTATGTCATGTTTTGATGTGATTATTTGAATGGAAAGGTTGACCAACTATTGTTCCCACATTGATTGTTATCAGAGAAGATTGACTTTTACATTATGTTAAAAAAATAAGTTCAAATTTATAGTGAGTGGGAAGTGAAATAAACAATATTGAGAACATAATATCACTAGATATATTTCCTTTCAGCATAGGTAGATTTCATGATTCTTGTATTGGATCAGATTGTATTTCCTTCCTTTTTCCTTCCAGTGGTAGACCTATGTTGAGATGTCTTTCCATAGAATTTCTATAGGTTAAATCAATACATGAGGGTTGAGTTTGAGATCAATATTATTCCCACTACATGAACTATATTTATTCCACCATATATCATGGAAACTTATGAGTTGAAGTAACTAAATGAATAACATTAATATGTGGAATGTAAAGTCTCTTAATCGGCTATCAATTCACTATTAATTTTCACACTTACACCGCTGTGATTAACTGATTTTTTATTGTAAATTACAGATATAAAAAAATTAATTTCACATAAAATTAATAAAATTTTATTTTATTTGCTATTAAAATGATAAATTTTAATTTTTTTTGATTATTTTGTTGTAGTAAGAGGTGACTTGGGTGGTTTGGGATGAAGTAGATGAAAAATGGGCCAAAATATATGGAATCCCAAGAAAAAATGTCAACTAATTTATTCATTCTATAAAATTAGTTTATCCAATTGGGATGAAATTTTTTATGAAGATCCAGAAAATATTGGGATACAACTCTTCTAAAAATACCCAATCTCAATTCATCGATATGGTGGTCTAACCAACCTGAACTTTCCTTGAAATCATATCTACTTGACATCAATAGTTTATTTTGGTAATTTCACAATATCACTCATTATAGATGTCAAATAGATGAAAAAGGTTATTCGAAAAAATTAAATAGTAAATAAAATAACTATTATCCTTTTTCAAAGTTGAGATTTGGCCTCTCACTTATCCAAAACCGAGACACAACTGGAATGTTGAAATTTGGGTGCCCAAAACCACCTTCCATATTTAGTATAAAATAAAACATTGGGAACCTCATTTTTAAGATAAAAAAATAAGTGAATTGCTTATATTTTTGAGTTCCAAAATGTTTCTCTCATCATTTTGGAGGTTTTATATCTTCATATATTCATTATGAGAGCTAAGATGACAAAATACATGCACCAGGTTTTCCACCTCATCTTGATAGAAATATTATTAGTGGGAGATCATTGAGAGATATATAAATACAAGTGAAGGGAGTTATGAGAGATCTAATAGCTAATGTTTTAGTTTAATTTGGTTTTTAAACTATATCATTTTGTTTTATCTTACATTATTCATATTCTAATACTTATTCTTTGCTACGATTAAATTTATTTCTCTTTGTTTCTAACCAATTGGTGTGATATTTTGAATGCAATAATTATATTTATTTAATTTTGAAACAAAAGATTAAATTTAATTACTAAATTATTGAGATTTAAATATTATTTTTAATCTCTTATATCATTCATAAGGGTCGGACCTAGGATATAAAATGGTTATATCATGTTTGGTTCTACATGAATTGATATAATGGCTTAGAGAGTAATCAATACTCCTATTAAACATAACCATCAAGTTACTCTAAATAAAATGATCTTTATAGAAGTATGAATTTAAATATTTGTATAGTGAAAATAAAAATATCTCCTCCTTCTATTTAATTTAAAACACACTTCCATTTTCCAACTATTAAACTCATTATTTATGTTTTTTCATAAAACAAATTTCAAAACAACCCCCTTTTTTAGTCCTTTTTATTAAAAATTCACACTCTAAACACATAAATTATCATGGAGAGAAAACCCTGGGTATTCCCAAAATAAAATTTAATATTTTTAAAGCTCATATTTTTTATATGTCCTATAAATGATTTTTTCTTCAATAAAATAATTATTTCACATTTGGGTGCTCTGGTGTTGTTTTCAAAGAAGGTGGATTACGGTCTTCAAATTTTTATAGAATATATAAAATTGAACCAGGGCATAGTTAAAAATATGTTTCTATTATTAAGGATTGATGACCTTTTTAGTTAATTAAGAGGATACATAATTATCTAAAAGATTTATCTATGTTACAGCTACCATCAACTATAGGTTAGAGAGAAATGCATACTAAGGATAACATTTACAAGGATATATGGGTTGTATGAGAATGTCAATATGCCTTTTGGACTGATGAATGCTCTATCAGTGTTTAGAGATCTCATGAACAATATCATTCACCCATTCGTTGACACTTTTATTGTCATGTTCATTTATGAAATCCTGGTATATTCCAAGACATTGGAATCACATTCCATACACCTTAAGATTATATTGAGTAGGTTTTAATTACATCACTTTACACCATGTATTTGATGTTTCGCTTTTGGATATAAGAGGTGTGCCTTCTTGGGATTTTTTTCTCAATCGTGGATATCCATTTATATAAAAAAGTTTGAGAAGTTATTTCATGGGAAAAACTGATGAATGAGTTCACAATTTGGAGTTTTCTTTATTTTGATGATCATTATAGAAAGCCTAATAAATAATTCACAAACCTGGAGGTGACTATAACTAAAAATTCCATGAAGAGGGTTAGGTTTAAACTAAAATACTATTGTATACATGTCTTCTTATATCTAAATAATAGACTGACATTGACTCTGATTCTGATTCCTTTTTATCCTAGAGTTGGGTATAAAGTGCATTACAATTCATGTGATATCATATTTGGAGTTTCTTAGATTTAGGGTGATAAGGTAGTTACTAACATGCCTCTTTAGCTTTTATCACATGGGTAGAACAACCCTACTCATGAATTAGAGTTTGTGTTTTTGGTTCATGAAAATAAATTTTGGGGAAACTACCTCTTTAGAGATAGATTTAGTCTGTACACATATCACTAGAGTTTATGGAATATTTTCTCCCAATGGGACCAAAATATTTTCAAATTTGTTAGATTTTTAAATTTAATATGGGGTATTATCTATGTAATGATGAAATTATCAAAAAAACCTAATTATGAAGACATTGTAAGTTGGAGAAAAATCCTCCGAAATAGGTTGGAAGGTTATGTATTTTTGGGTTTAATAACATGTGGGTGTAACTTAGGATTGAAGGGAAGTGTCTTCTTAACCCATGGTAATCATGTAATCATTAGTGGAATGAGTTAAGTAAAATCAAGATTATTATTTAGGATGTGTCATGATGTGTGATAGGTTGATAGTGAATGGTTCCATTCTAGGGTGGATCATATATGCATGTGGTGTGCTTCCTATTCATGACAGGGTTATTATTCATTTTTATTGGAGAGTAAAGTTAATGAATTCCTCTCATTCTTTGTTGTTGGATATACAACCTGTATTGGCCAAAATTTATCGAATTTTAAATCAGAAATTCTAGTGTCCCAATATATAAGGAGACTTATCAGAACTTTTATCCCATTTTCTGATTTGTTAGAGGATTGAGACTAAGCATCAGATACATAGAGGGTTTCTCCAGCCACTTTCAGTGCCTTTGTGGATTTGGGGTAAGGTAACTATGGAATACATTATTGGTTTTCCTATTACCTAGAGAGGTTGAGATATTTTTTGGTTTTTAGTGGATTGGTTGACCAAAGTGACTCATTTCATAATAATTCCGGAGTCTAACTCGGTGGATAAGTTTGGAAATATATTCATTCAATTGAATATGTGGTTTTATGGAGTACCCTAAAGAATGGTATTTAATAGAGACACTCGGCCCACATAATAGTTTTGGAATGGATTTTATAGGATGATGAAATATTAGTTGAAATATAATATGGGTTTACTTCCATAGAGTGATAGTCAACCATATAGAAAATAAAGAATTATCGGAATATGATTCAGGAATGTCTTCTAGTATTTTAAGGAGTATAGGAGAATCCCTTGTCTATTGTATAGTTCTATTATAACAAGAGCATCAATTATTTGATTCATGTGGCTCTATTTCAGGCTCTCTATAGAAGTTCATATTGTTCAGTGCTTTGTTGGAATGTGGTGAGTGAATATTCAGTTGTTAGGCATAGTATAGAAATTGAGAACATAGAGTGAGTCTGGTTTATTTGAAAATGACTATTTATAGTTCAAAAAAATAAAGTATATTTGCTCACTATATGAGATGACATTTTGGGTTCACTAAGGGAAATAGGCTTTTCTTATAGGTGTCCCCTCAGTTGGTGCATGGACATTTAATAATCAAAGGAATGCTGGTGTTGTATTTGGTTCCCTAGAACTAACTTCTATGTACTTTATGATAACCTTCAATCATATTATTTAATATTAATAAACATATAATCACTTTATGAATGTTTCTATGTATAAAATATTATATGATAATTTCTTAAGATTATTTGTTTCACAAAATTGTCATAGTAGTTCCCCGCTATGATGAGAACCTAGATGTGCCACAAAAATATTTTTTAATATATGTTATATAGCATAATGATATCATTTGAGGGACAGAAATGATATAGTCTATAAAGGGTGGAGTCTTATTGGATTTTGAGGCACCGTTTTATGGTGTATGCCGTTGGTAATATCCAGTGGTGGATATTATAAGAATGATAACATTCAATAAAAAATACAAATTTATATGTGTCATTGGATGTCCCTATCTATGGTTGTGTATATTATTTCAAACACGATAATATTATTATTAATGAGTGTTATAAGTGGTGTACTTTTATATGTTGATGAAAAATATGAAAACACAAGTTCGTGACTAGATAGGATATGTTGGGTGCATCATGAGTAATATTTCATTAATGAACAAATGAAGAAAGGATTTATCCCTTATGTTATTCAATGTAAGTTGATATCTTATGCCCTTTTATAGAAATGAAATAGCCTAAATAAATCCATGGCCATGTTGTTCTATTAGGATGTTTAATTTTGGAAATGTCAAAGAAAGAGATATTGAGCCCATATTTTGATGCCACCAAGATGCATCCTATTGGATTATAGATATCATGATAAAGGTATTATATTAGACAGTATGTGTCCCTAGGAGGAATCATTTCATTTCAACATTAAATTTTTTATCTATGGGTGACTTAGAATGTTTCTATATACTAATCTTGTACTTCAGGCTACTTTGTCCAATTCCACTGAGAAAGAGGCCTAGAGGGTCCGACACTAATTGTTTCTAGAATCTTAGTTGAATAATGTATTATTTTTTATTATCTATCATGTGTAAAAAATATTATTCCTACATGAGGTTCCATAATTATTCTTGTTTTCTTGATCACATATATTATGTCACCAATTATTCGATATAATATTATGTGAGTGGAATTTTTAATATTTTTTTTAGTGGATATAAAATTAATTTATATATTTGAGAATAATGACATGATATTTATTTATTAAAAAATTATCATTACTCAAGGCCTGATAAATGTTATGGAGGATTGACATACTGAGTTTAATGGATCGGTGATGAATAATATATATTGAATTCCATTTTAATAAATAATATTTAATTTTAATTCACTAGTTGAGTGCATGTTAAGAAATAATAATATAATTAATATTATTATAGATAGGGGTTCCATGGTGATTAAATAAATATTAAATAGAACTTTTGAATTTATTTATTCTAACCTTAGTGGTATATGAACCCTATTATATTATTTTATTAATATATCCAATTCTTTTTTGTTGTGCACAATTAAATAACGATAATCCTCTCGAATCCCTTGAGAGAACCATTATCCAACATTACTCCTAAGAACATTTATCAATCTTCATCCACTTCACACTCTCAAGTATATAGAGACAAAGGAGATTCCTTTAGAAGTAATTTTTGGGTAAATACAAGAAAAAAGACACAAGCAATAAGATCTACCATTCTAGAAACCATATATTTCTATGATGACATTTAATGATTCGTGGACCACATGTGGATCACTTGTATAGAAAATATAATCTTAATTCCTGCAAAAAAATGATGGTATAACATAGATCCGTTTTCAGTTACATTAAAAAATAAATAATTTTCTGTAAAGTAACTCATTAATTGAATAAATTAATTATATATAATATGTGATGATCATACGCTTCAGTTCCATTATTTATCCATTTTATATATTCTTTGATTCAATTCTATTGATCACTGTGTTTATCATCATGAAAATCATGGATTAATCTCTGATCATAAAAAAAGGTTGGTCACAACCCATTACTTTATTCTACTATTCTTGAAACATATATGTGGTATCAGAGTATTTTCATAATAGTTGATAATTATTTGTAGATCATTGATTGACTTACGCATTTATTATTGGTTTTCGATTCCACTTTAATAATTGTTTAATCCAAATTGTGTGATCTATTTTATTTATATTTTATTTTCATAAATTTAATCAAATTGATTAATTTTATAAATGATATAAATTATAAGATAATATTTAGATGTGCCAAGGAATTTTGATGAATAACACAAGATTATATTCCATGTTAACCAAAGGTATACTCCATGTACTAGTGTTTAACTCACCAATAACTAATTTATAGCTAATTAATGTCATTTAAAATAAATTACACGTTGTGATTTTAATTATTCACCATCTATTAATGGATCTATCCTAGCCTATGTTACACTATAGTAAATGAAGTGTAACTTTTAAACATGACCTGTAGTCCTTTAGTCACAGACCAGTTGTGTATCTTCTTACATAGCCAACTTAAATGGTGTCCATGTAACTCAAAGACTAAATGTTGTGTTTTTCGTATACATTCCGTGTACTCAAAAGTTTTCCATGGAACAATGACATTATGAGATTCTTTGTGTGTGTCGCGAATAGAGGATTATAATTATACAAGTTGTGTATGATTAATTTACAAGCATTTTAATTTTACCAAATTATAAAAAATTGAAAATAAATTTATTATACCATGAAAAATGTATTCACATATTCTTGCATGTTGTCATTAAATTTATAATACATTTCATGTTATGGGTTATAATATATATTAATGTTTAATTAATTTTTGTGTAGTGTTTAGATCAAAATATCAAATATAATTTGTATTACATTTATTACTCTTAGTGCATTGAATCAAAAAATTCTAAATAAATAGCATGTAACCCATGTGATTATTAAGTTGATAGAAAAAATAATGAAATTATGTGATTAATTCAAGAATACCACATATCACAAGATTAATTTGTATATGATTATAATACACATTGTGCCATTAAAATGGGTACTCACCACATTTCCTCCAAGGGAAAAAAATTATTATACATAGTTATTTTTACTTTTTTTTGAAATTATTATTGATGGGAATCTCAATAAAATATTTATGAGAATCAATATAAAATAATTGATTAATTACTGAATATAATTAATTTATTCTAGCATGATATATCTTAAATAATTACAGTGGGAATTGAAAGATAACTTTATTAAATGTGAAATTTGTTGCATGTATATGGATATCATGATCCAAGTCTATACCTTTTTATGTGATTAATTTCATTTAATTTGTTATAAAATTAAAATTTTAACCTAAGTTTTATATCTCCTATCATTATGTCAGGGATTTATTACCCATGGTTTTTTTTATGTAAACCCATAAACAATGCATTGTTTTCTTTTATGTAAGCCCTCAAAAAAAATAATTTGTTTCACCTCACCTACATGTGAGTAAAAACATATGTAATAGAAAAATATACCAATCTAGAAGAGGTGGTTAATGTTTAGAGATAAGAATAAATTAATCCAAGAGAGATACATAGGTGGAATTGTGGAAATCTACAACACAAATTGTTGAGTAAATGAGGTTTCTATATTAATTTTCCATTGCTCTAGGTCTGGGAATCACAAACACTTTTTCTTAAGGAAAATTATCTCTCAAAAAGAATTAATTTCATAATGAAATTTTTTTTCTCTAGGAAAAATTTTCTCCTTGCCTTTTTTTCAATGCTTTATTCAAAGTCTTCTAATAACCAACTCTATTTTATTACTGAGTAAAAAATTCATATCCATGTCTAAAACCTCAGAATCTGGAATATCAAGTTTTTAATCTTTTAGACTCCAAATTCTCTGAAATTTAGACTCCTAATTATCTAAAATTAAGCCTCTGAATTATCTAAAAATCGGGCTTTAAATTCTTGGAAATACAAATTCTGAGTTCTCTGAAATTCAAACCGCGAATTCTCTAAAATTAAAACTCCTAATTCCTTGAAATTTAGACTCTGAATTCTCTAAAATTCTGACTCCACATTCTTTGAAATACATACACCCCATTACTCAGAATTTAGACTCCCAATTCCTCAGAATTCAGACTCTAAATTCCTCAAAATTTAGACACTGAATTCCTCTGAATTTGTACACTGAATTCCTCATAATTTAGACGCCAAATTCATTATAATTCAGACTCTGAATTTCATAGAATAAAACATCAAATTATCAGAATTATGACTCTGAATTCCTCAAAATTTAGACTCTGAATTCTTTGAAAAACATAATATGAATATCCATGTTTCTAGAATCCATTTTTTTATGCTTTGACTGTGAATTCTATTTTCCCCTAGATTCTAATTATTCAGTTTTGGTTAACCTACTTTATTTTTCTATACAAATTATTAATTATTAATCATGATAATTATTCCCAATATAGTTATATATATAATGATGTCATATAATTTTTTACTAACTAACCATTGGTTGAGTGACATGCTTACATGTCCATCCGATATTTAAGGAAAAATATGACCTTTGGAGGTGGGAGTCGACCATATATGTTTTTCCTATAAATAAGAGCTCATTCAAATGAGCTCATAATAAATCAATGAAATCGTTCCAATATCCTAGTGATTAAATACTATGATGTGATTTCTAGAGAGAGAAAAACTCTCATCCCTTGTGCATTTTATGAACATCTTCTTCGAACATGAACATATTGCTCTATTTTCGTTGTGAGAATTTTATTGTTGCTGAGTACAATCAAGGGAATGTGAGGATTTGAAGACAGAGGTGTTGAATACCTTAAATTCAAGTGTTTTGGGGGATAGAAAGATAGATTCTAATATTCTTATTGAGGGCTTAACCTGGAGTGGGTAAGACAAACTTTCTCAAAATTATACATCAAGGGAAATTTATCCAAGGATGTTGGATACCCTACTCTTTGGGTTAAAATATTTTCAACTTGTTTACTTGATCCATGTTTCATGTTTTATTTGTATTGTATTTTGATAAAGAAAAATGTATAACTCTCTTATACATTCTTGTACTTGTACTTACTCTGATAAATAAGATTATATATGATTTAGTATACAATATTTATCTAAATACAATGTATTAATGTTTCTTTTCCGGATCCATTTTTTCAGACCCTAAGAGTGCTTGTTTCTTAGTAATGAACAATAGATGGTTTGTGAATTTATATTGTTTAAGTTTTTTAAATATATATTTCCTTATGGTTAAAAGTGGATGTTTTTAAAATTACAATTCACCACCACACTCTTGTAATTGAAAATCTCCTTATACTATTTAGATCGAACAATTGGTATCAGTGGAAGGTCCCTAAAATAATTATACTTACATATATGTTTTCTTGCTCATGTTTTTCTACCATAACATTTCCTGTTCATGTTTTTCTTAAAGGATTTTTTTATGTTTTCATATTACAAAATAAAGTGGGAAAGTATTTTCTTATAGAATGGGAGGTATAAATATTGGTTCTATTGACAACCATATTCCTACCCGAACACCAATCTTTGATGCTAATGATTATCAATAGAAAAGACATAGGATAAATACTTTTTTCATTAACACTAAAGAATAAAACATTGTTATCATCACTGGAGATTAATAAATTTTAGAAAAGGAATTCAGAACCATCACGAATCAAGAGAAACTAGAATATCAACTAAATTACGAGGTACACAATACTTTGTTGTGTTCTATGACCTAGAATTTATATAGTCATATATCTTCTTGTGAAGCTGCCAACTGCATTTGAAAGAAATATGAAGTTAAACATTTTAGTACTTATAAAGTGATAGAAACTTGAAGATATATGTTAATGTATGAATATCATGGATTCTTGTTTACTTATGGATAACCTGTTTGGAAAGTAAAAATGATATTTATGACCATTAGAAATAGACTTCAATATATGGGAGAGAAATGCCTTGATGATAATGTTTTTATTCATAAGATAATTTATATCATTCCCAATGATTGGGAATATAAAAGGGAATATATTATTGAGAACATAAAAGTATCTAATATTACTCTTAATGAGTTATTTGGATCTCTTATTTAGCATGAAACAATATTGAAGAGAGATGTTGATTTCAACAAAAAGATTAATGCTAATAGAAGTGTAGCATTCACTAATACAACTAATTTAAAAACTCTAAAAAGGGTAATAAGATCTAATGCTACGAAAGATGTTGTTATATCTGAATCCAGTGAAAGTGGTCATTCAGATAATTAATTAGACAATTTTTCTCGAAGGATGAACAAGATTATAGGAATGAATGATTTTTAGTAAATATATAAGAATAAATATAGAAATTATAAGAAATATTCTTAAGTAACTTATTTTGAATGTAAAAGGGTTGGACATATCAGACCTAATTGTCTCATGATATAGAGGAAATATAGTAAGTAAAATCATTATGAATGAAACAGAAGTAAGTATTAAAAATATAAGGCTAAGAATGTCCTAGAATAAAATGACACCTGGAGTGCTAGTGGTGGTGACTCTTTAGTTTAATCTTTAGAATATGAATCCTCTGGTCTGAATAATATTGGTATTATATCAATCATACCCATTGAAAATCATTTTATTATAGATAAGGTTTAAAATGATAAATCCTTAACCAATATTTCTTTAAATGATAATTTTCATAATGAATAATATTAAGAATATTAATTTGATGAATCTTCATAATCAAAAGATAGTACCTTAACTTTTTAAGAAGTTTTTAGATTTGATAAACTACATGAGAATGAAAATAGTAAGATAAGAAAGAAGTTAGAGAAATCAAATTCAAGTATATATGTTTTAACAAAAGAAGTATCTGATCTTTCTAAGGATCTTGTTAAAAAACTATTGATTTTAAAAGTTTTAATAGAATTGTAAAGGAAGTGAATTCTTAGATGGATAAACTTTTAAAAGACCTTCAAAATGTTATTTGTATGAAAAGTGTTTTAGAGAATAAACCAATTTCTAAAACTATTGGCTTTGAGGATAAGAATTTAGTCATCAGAAAAAAATCTAAAAAAATTTCCTCAAAGAAACATTTGTCAAATTTAAATTCAGGAACGATAATTATTGACAAAATTTATTGTCAAATTCTTCCTATGAAGAATAGTTTAGGAATTTGTTATATTCACTAAAAACTTGTTTTTAGTAACAACTATTTAGTACACCAATGTTCCCCTTTTTTCACTAAGTTTCAATATGGTGGACATTTAGAAAAAAAATTCTTTTAATAAAACTCAATCCTTAGGTTTTCATAAATCTTATTTTTATAAGAAAATGTAGATTCCTAAGATTTTACATTCTGAAATTTTCAAATACAAGAATGTTTGGACACAAAAACTCTATCTCTATTATTTTAAGGAAAATAAAAAAAGTACCAACAAGAATACATGGTACATGAATAGTGGAGGTTCCTGAAACATGACTGGTAACAAAAAATTCATTGAAAATATTATCAAGATGAAAGGAGGATAGGTAAGATTTGGTGATAATGCTAAAGGTGAAATTGTTGGTTTTGGTAAAAATGTTCTTCTTGGAAAAACATTGATTTTGAATGTTTTATTTGTTAAGGGTGTTAAGTATATCCTCATTTTTATAATTCAATTATGTGATGAAGTTTACCTTGTGAATTTTATAAATGATAAATGTATAGTACACAATTCCAAGGAATATTTTTTTCTTTCTTTCCTATGCATGAGAATATTTATACGCTAGACATAGAATACCTTAGAATCCAAGATCAACCTTTCCTCATTACAATGGAAGATCAATCATGGTTACAGAATAGAAGACTATGACATTGTAATCTTATGAAACTATGCGAAATCTCAAAGAAAATACTTTTTATGGATCTACTGAAGCATAGATTTGATTCCTCAAAAGTTTTTTATCCTTGATAAAATAGAATGAATCATAATTCAATATTTAAAGAAATCTGTGAAGTATCAACATATGTTGAATTATAGTTAGTGCATATAGATCTTTTTTCTAACACAAACTGGAAGTATTGGGGGAATATATTATGTATTTTTTCTTTTTGATGATTACACCAGATTTACATGGGTCTATTTTCTTAGAAAAGAAATTTGAAGCCTTTTCTTGTTTTAAAATTTTTAGAGCCAAAGTTAAAAATGTGAGAAATCGTCCATTGATAACTATTTATAGTCATCATGGAGGAGAATTCCCAAATTCATATTTTGAAAAAAAAAATAGTAAATAAGGAATTATGCATAACTTTTCATCCCCAAGAACTCCTCAATAGAATGTTTTTTTTTCAAAGAAGAAATAGAATTATTCAAAAAAATAACAAGAACCCTATTGAGTCAATATTCTATTGCTAAACATTTTTTGGGTGAAGCTATTATTACTTATTGTAATACTATAAATTGAGTTTTAATCAGACATTTTCTTAATAAAACTCCTTACGAATTGTGTAATGGTTGAAAACCTTGACTTTCATAATTCAAAGTATTTGGATGCAAAGTATTCATTTTGAATAATAAAGATAACATACATAAATTTTTTCCCAAGTATAATGAAGTAATTTTCATAAGATATTCCACTACTTCTAAGGATTATATTTAGTCTTAAAAAACTTCTAATGTTAAAGAAATAGTGCATGTCAGATTTGATGAAACTAATCCTTTTATTTTTTAAAAACCCAACCTACGTGCTTGGATGAATTTTCAAAAACCGATTATCAACCATTGTTGGAAAGTAATTAAAATAAGAAAAATTCTCAAGAAATTTCTAAAGTATTTACCCCCAACTACTTTCAACCTTATGTTGATGAACATGGTTTACAAAACCCAAATAAGTTGTTTCTAAAGAGTCATCCCAGTGATTGTATCATTGGTGATGTAAATCAACCTGTAAGGATAAGAATTTCATTATGAAATGAAGTAGAACATCTAGAATTTTTTTCCCAATTAGAACCAGAATTCACTTATGAAGCTTTATGTGATGATGATTGGATTATTTCCATGAAAGATGAGATAAATTAATTCCAAAGGAACAAAGTCTAGATGTTTATTGACATACCTATGAAAACTTCTATAATTGAAGTAAAATGGGTCTTCAGAAATAAATGTGATGAAAATGGAATCATAGTATAAAATAAATCTAGAATAGTTGAAAAAGGGTATAATCAACAAGAAGGTGTATACTATGAATAAACCTATGCTCCAGTAGCTAGAATTGAATCTATTCGAATTTTACATTCCTTTGCAACATTATTTAATTACAAACTTTTTTAATTGGATGTGATGTGTTCTTTTCCTAACAAATATGCTCAAGAGGATTTTTATGTTGAACAAACTCCTATATTTGAAGATAAAAAACATCCTAAACATGTTTTCAAACTTACCAAAGCATCATATGGACTTAAACAAGACCCTTGAGCCTGGTATGATAGACATAAAATATTTTTGTTACAAAAATAATTATGTTAAGGGTACTAATGATCCAACACTTTTTATAAATGATTATAAAAAAAAAAATATATGTGGATGACATTATATTCGGATCAAATTAATAATCATTAAATATTTCATTTGTGAATCTCATGAAATCTGTGTTTGGAATTAGTATGATGGGTGTGTTATCATTTTTACTTGGTTTTCAAATTTCTCAAAAACTACAAAAAAAATTATTTATCTCAACATAATTATATTAAATATATTCATAAGAATTATGTATATAACAATACTAAAAGTATAAGCACTCCAATCGGAACCACAAATAGACTTTATCTTGATGAAGTTGGGAAACCAAAAGATCATACATCTTTTAGAGGCATGATATGAAGTTTATTATAATTAACAGCTAGTCATCTATAATTAAGTTTTTAATATTCTAAAGTGCATGATATCAATCTAATCCAAAGGAATATAATTTAAAATAATTGAAATGGATTTTACACTATTAAATGTGAACCATGGGTTTATGACTTTTCTATTCTTCTTGAAATGATTTTGTTTCAAAAAGTTTTTCAGATGCCGATTTTGGTGGATGTAGACTGGATAAATAAAGTACATCCAGAACTTGTCATTTCTTAAGAGATTCATCAGTTTCTTGGTCATTAATGAAGAAACACTCAGTTGAACATTCCTCTGCTGAAGCTGAATATATAGCTTCTAGAAGTTGTTTTTCTCAAGTGTTGTGAATGCAATAGATACTCACGAACTATAGCATGAGTTTTAACAAAACACAGATATTTTGTGATAACAGAACTTCAATTTACCTAAGGAAAAACCCTTCACACCACTCTTATTCAAAACACATAGATATTAGCTATCACTTTTATAGGGATCACACACAAAATGGAGATATCATTTTACAATTTATTTGAACACAAGATCAACTTGCTGATATTTTTATAAAATCATTACCCTCCATGAGATTTGAATTCGTTAAAAAAAATTAGGAATGGTAATTGTAAGTTAATCTTCTATATTAACTATTTTTTTGAAACTTATCTCCTTACATTAATTAACTTCTTTTTAATTGGGGGATTACATTTGATTATTTTATTCCAATAGTTATCTTTCTTAAAAAAAATTTTAACCCAAATGTTTTCTTTCTTAATAAAAATTTTCAGATCCAAAAATATTTCATTCATAATCAAATTTTTTGAAACCCAAAATTTTTATATCTTAATCAAATTTTTTGGAACCCAAAATTTTTTAGAACCAAAATTTCTGGAATCGATTATTTCCCTTCCTTAATAAATTTGTCTGGAATTTAAGATGAACCTTCTCATATCTGAAAATTATTTCTATATAGTTGGGAAGGTATGTTTCCTTACTTAATATTTTTACTTTTTGGAATTATTATATTGATTTAAACTATATCATATTAAATTTCCATAAATCCAATTTTTCTTTAAAACCATGATATATCAGAACCTACCAAATCCTTCTTTAGTATTTATCTCAATCGTCAGATCAGACTATCCATGTTTCATCCATTAGATCAGACTGGAAATTCATACTATCATCTCGAAGCCTGTATAAATGCCTCATTATTAATTTTACGACATCATTTTTTCAAATATTTGTGTGTCGAAGCTCTTCTCATATTCACAATGTTTATTCATTTTTCCAGGATTTCATATATTTCAGATGTTACTATGTTCTTCCCTATAGAAACAGATGTCTTCAACCAAGGAAATCAAGGATTGGAAAATCTACTGGGAAAGGTTGGTGGCCCAAATTTCGATTCTATGTATAATTATTTGATTATGAAAAATATATAGATGAATGGATGGAAAGTTTTTTTTTTTGCTAAACTGATGAGTCAGGATCTGGTTTATCCAAACCGTTTAATATATTTTTATAATGCAGTCAGTTTTCAAGAAGAAGGGGGAATGTAAAAGATTTCCTTTAAGAGTTATGGGAGAACCTAATCTCTGTATTTTAATATGGAAGAAAATATTCTTGTTATTACATATGTAGGTGAGGAAATGTTTTTCTCTCATATGTTTCTTGATAAGTCAAGAATTTTTGAGAAGGAAAGACAATTGACTGCCTTGGACTTAAGGGAATAATGTTACCGAAGATCATTCATCATTCAATGAACTTCATGATTTTATCCTTATTGGTAAAAGGTTTTCTAATTATAACAATGGGAGACAATAAATCCTAAAGTAAAGTGATATATTTATATTGGAATTTTTGGTTAACCATAGAATGGTAAACCTGGTGAAATAAATCATTCTGACAATCACCAATATAAAGAATAGAAATCTCAAGTCTCAGATATTCATGTATCTGATGATCGTATCGAAGATCATTTTACATTGTTTTGAATCTTTTAAAATTCCCTACAGTTCTAAACCTAGTACCTTCAAGATCATGTTGTTGAGTGATAACACATTGAGGAGGGTGAAAGTTAGATTCAGTGAAAAATCAACAGAATTTTCTAATCATTCTGAAAGTGACATTCAATATTTAGTCAAGAAAAGAAGAGTAGGAAAAACTTCCATGAAATCCCAAAAGAAAATGAAAGATAGGGAACCAAAAACCAATGAAAAATCTACAGTTACAGAAACTCAGTCATCTCCCCCAAAACTGATAAAGAAAAAAACATTCTCCGATGAAGTAGTAGTGAAGTGAAGGGAGTATAAGAAAAAGAATAAAAGAGATCTTGGATTTGGACTAGATCATACTGAGGAAAAGGATTTGAAAATTGAAATAGTTGAAGAACTTGAAAGGAAAGAAAAAGAGAAGAATATAAGGAATAAAAATTTTGAAGATGGGATTGTTCATGCTCTTCTTAAGGATATTGAGATACCATATGAAAAGATTCATGTACCATAATCCTTCCTTCAAGATTCATTCCATTTAGAATCTCTAGGAAAAACATTTCAATTCCAAAACCTATTGTGGAAGAAGAGATATATCAATAAGATAAGTAGTATAAAAAGATTAAGAAGAATCAGAAGATGAAATTGATGATTTGGCAAAGAAAGTAGAAGAATATAATGAGCTGGAAAGTCCTTCAGACATACTTTCAATCTGAACATTATAGGTTGAGTAAACCAGAAATATTTCTCATGAGAAAGAGGATGATGGAAAGTATGAGGTCGATAAACATACACATGATGAGATTATCAACCATGATTTCATCCAACTTATTGATGTTAAGGAAAATGATGGGAAAGAAGAAGATTATGAAGACAACATAGTCAATCTCTCTGATAGTGAGAAGGAGTCTCCATGGGCTGAGAAAGTTATTCCAGAAGTTGATAAAGGAAAGTAGGTGGTTTTTTAATTGACTAAAAAGGTTGTGATTGTAAAATCCAAGAAGGTTGTTGGTGTATTATCCAATAGAAAATCTGAAGAGATAGAAAAATTATCTACTCGTGCAAGGGAATAAGATTCTAAATCTTCTTCTTTGATGTTTCAGGATATCATTGTTCATTCTTTGAAGGAAGTCAGTAAACACAATACTTTTTCTTCCCAATATTGATTCGAGATGTCACCTACTTCAAAATTCTTTTAATTAGAAGTCTGATTCGATAATCATTCTCATGGAAAATTTTATCAAGCATGAGGAAGTTTCCAAAAACTTTTATATTGGTTATGATGCTCATAAGATATCATGTAAGGAAATAAAAAATGGTCTAAATGAATGACTAAATACATGAGAATTGTTTGTGACTAAAAATATTCTGTAAAAGATGCTTCTAATAAGTCAGATGATAGAATAAAAAAACAATCAACACATATTTCAGAAATGGTGAATCTTGAAATAGTATCCCAGAAGAAAGAAGATAAATATTTGAATGGGAAGTTAAATTCAGTTGCCTTAAATTTTAAGAGATAAAGAAAGCTCAGGGAATAGTTGGAAAAAAGTTCCATCAGAAATAAGAGGTACTAAAGTCTCAAGCATAAATTATGAAGTCTCAAGAAGAAAAAATCAATGATCTTGAAAAGAAGAATTAGGATGAGGATAATTTTTTCAAGAGGTTTGAGGACGATCACAAAGATCTCAAGAAGTTAAAGTCTACCCTGAGAAATCTCATACTGAAAGAAATTAAGAATGAATTATTTTTATCTCAATCTTATCTTTTGATATATTTTTACACTATTAATTTTTTTCCAATAATAATGAAAACTTTTCTATTATTAAATTTTTTTTCTTGTATATCACTGACCCTTCAGGTATAATTTATTTTCATTCCACTATTCCTTTTTTAAAATCATAAAGGGGAGAAAATATTGATTAAAAGAATACTAATTATAAAGTTGAAAATTCACTAAGTAAGTGGGAGATTAAGTAATAAGGAGTCTTCTTAAATAATATTTTCTTAAGAATGAAAAAGTCACTTCTCTTAAAATAATAGAATATGATCCTTATAGATTTCAAAACCTGAGGTGGTGTTAGTTATATTCATCATGGTTCATATGTAAAGGGAGATATGTTTTTATTTTATAGTTAAAAATATATAATCATTATTCTATATATTATTTTTCGAAAGGTTGTTTGTGTTTTCCAAAAAGGGGAATATTGTTGTGTCAATAAGGTTTCCTTATGAATTTTCTATTTCTTTATGATTCCAAAATCCCAAAATAATTTTCTTAAAGAAAATAACATTTCTCTTGAGAATTATTTTTTGAAGGAATATTTTATTTTTCTAATAAAAGTTTCATCCCGACCTTGTTTTTTCAGTGCCTTATTCAAAGTCTTCTAATGACCAAGTCTAATTTTCTAAAAAGTAAAAAATCAGATCCTTATCTAAAACCATAGAATCTTGGATATTGAGTCTTTTATTTTTTTGGACTGTGAATTTTCTGAAATTCATCTCCAGAATCTATAAAATTAAAACTCTAAATTCTCTAAAATACAGACACCAAATTCTCTAAAATTCAAAAACCGAATTATAAGAAATTCAGACTCTGAATTCTCTGAAATTCAGACTCCTAATTATTCAAAATTGAAACTCCAAATTCCTCATAATTCAGACTCCAAATTACTCATAATTCATTCATGAAATTCCACAGAATTCAGAAAACGAATTCCTCGTAATTTATACTAAAAATTCATTAGAATTCATACTCCAAATTCCCCATAATTCAGACTCTACATTCCTTGGAATTCAGACACAGAATTCATCATAATTTTGACTCTGAATTAGTCAGAATTCAAAATT
Source organism: Viscum album (assembly GCA_963277665.1). NCBI lineage: Eukaryota > Viridiplantae > Streptophyta > Magnoliopsida > Santalales > Viscaceae > Viscum > Viscum album. The sequence goes on along the minus strand of OY728161.1, from coordinate 1,537,853,392 downwards.
ATAATTCTTTGAAAAATTGAATCAAGATATCCATGTTTCTAGAATCTGATTGTTTATATTTTTAGACTCCAAATTCTATTTTTTCCCCTGATTCATATTATTATATTTTTGTAAAGATAGTTTATTTTTCATTAAATTTTTTTGATTCTAAATCAAGATAATTCTTCCCAATATTTTCCTATATAAATCGATGTCATTCAATTTTTTACTTACTAACTATTGGTTGAGTTGAATGTTTATTAGTCCCTCCAATATTCAAGTAATAATATAATCGTTTGTGGATGGATCTAACCAATGATGCTTTTCCTATAAATAAGAGGTCATTAAAATCCGATCATAATCAATCAATGAAATCGATCAAGGATCCCAGTGATTACATGCTATGAAGTGATTTCTAGAGAGAGAAACACTCTCATGCTTTGTCAATTTTATGAACATCTTGTTCAACCTTGAATATCTTTTTCATCTTTCTTTGTGGGAATACAATTTTTGTGGAATACAATTGTGGGATTTTGGGGATAAGAATTAAGATGTTCCAATTACTTTAAAGTTCAAGGGCTTGCGGTGATAGCATGACAGACTCCAATATTCTTATCACGGGATTACCTTGGTGTGGGTAAGACATAATTTCTTGAAAGTATAAATCCCAGGACCTTTATCCAAGTTTTTTGGATACCCTACTCTTTGGGTTAAAATATTTCCAACTTGTTTACATGACTATTGTTTCAAGTTTTATTTTAATTGTATTTTTATAATGAAAAAAAGTATAACTTTATTATACATTCTTTCACTTTTACTTACTCAGATAAATAAGATTATACACACTATAAGGTAGAATATTTATCTAAGTATAATGTCCTAAATTTTATTTCCTAAATACATTTTTTCGTACCTTAGGCTTGTTTGTTTCTTAGTTAACAATGAAATAGGGATTGTGAATTTACCTTGTTAATCTTTTTTAAACATATATTTCCTTACTGTTAAAAGAGAATGTTTTTAAAATTATAATTCACCCCCTCTTGTAATTGAGCATCTACAAATACTATTTCAATCCTACAAAAACCTTAATTAGTTTATGGTGTACTCTCGTATGTTTAAAATTAGTTTATCATCCACTAAATATACATACCATTAGTAAAATATTGTGATCAAAATACTTTATTATTTTATTTTTTTCAAGTTTCATGGTTCTTTAATTATGGATGTTTTTTCATGACACTATGAATTAATGAATTAACTAGCATGAAATATATAACTAAAATAAATATTCTTATGCATAAATATTATCTAAGGCATGGTTAATAACTTAATTAAATCCATTTAATATTAACTAGAATGTAATAAAGGTAATATTTGTAAATTTACGCATAAAATATAAAATTTATAAATTATATAAATTAAGTTGGTATGGACTTCTACTTCATTAGTTAAAATCATTCCATAATTTAATGTTATTTTTCATCCTAATTATCGGTACTTTCAATTATTTATGAATTTTAACTTAATGTTTTGGGTAAAATTAACTTAGTTGACATCAAGGATTGTATTCCAAAGAAAAACATAGTGTAACTGATAGAAAATAGTTGAGGAAATCAAATTTATGGATTTTAGGAATAGGAAGTCCACTCAACAGATAAAGTAATTATGAGTTAATGTAGATATAATTTGAAATTTTTATATAAAACCCTTAAATTTTCTTCACCATCTAATGTTAGGGTGATGAGAAAGGGAATAAGGATCATTTCGACTAGAGTGTCCAAGAAACAATATATTCTAAAGCTAGATGTGAGGGTTATTTGGAATCTATTAAATAGAGGGATATTAAAAAATATAATGTTTATTTATTTTAATAAATACTATCAGATAATGTACTAAAACTATTCTCATATTATTTTCTGAAATAAAAATAAAAATGACTCAAACAGATCACAATGATCCATACATGATATGGATATCCTTCTCATTAGAACAAATTTTCAAGAGTGGCAAAGGCTGTTGCACATTATCCTAAGACATGAAAAGAAATTGTATGTGCTGGAAGAACCTAATCCTGAAACACATAGTGATGAGGTTAGTGAGGATGAGTTTTCATATATATGAGAAACATTTGAACAATGCTAAAAATATTCAATGTTTCATTATATCCTCCATGACCAATGAGATTTAAAAGTAATATGAGGATATGGATGTGTATAGAATGATGGCTCAACTTAAAGTTCACTATCCATAGAAGTTTAGATAATAGAGATATGAGATCTCTAAAGCTCTATTTCCAACTAATCATGAAGATTTGGTGCCAACAGAACCTGATTTAGCCAAGATTATTAGCTAAATTGAACACTTAGACATCCTAGGAATGAAATTACTACATGAGCTACACACAGATCTCAAAATTTTCCGACTACCCAAGACCTTATCCAGTTTTATTGTTAATTATAAAATGAGAAATAATGAGAATATTCTTTTAGAAATTATTACTATAATTCACCAACTGGATAAGGACATTGGGCATGAAAAACTCGCATTCATTATGGTGAATAAGAAAAAGGAAGAACATGGTAAAGGTGCCTAATATTAATTAAAAGTATAAATCTCTCACGCATCATATTTACAAGAAGAGGAAGATCTAAAAGTAGGGTAATTAAAAGTAGGTAGTGTGTTTTTCATGTGGAAAGGAATTACACTAGAGGATGAACATCAATGATAAGTAAGGGAACTAAAGGTGAATTTGTTATCTAGTGTAATATTCCAATATCTACACATTGGTTGTTATATATAGATTACATTTCTCACGTCTATATCCAAATATTGAAACCAAATAGATTCCAAAATATTTCTAGAGGAGAGGGGTATTTGAGAGATGCTCATGGTGTGAGTTTGTTTATTCAATCCATTAGTGATTACCACCCTTCATTTCCAATTGGAATGATATTAGTTTTAAGAGATTGTTATTATGTAACAATAGTTCAGAAGAAAATAATTTCTATATCATACTACGATATAGATGCTTTTAATTTCAATTTTATGAATAAATGTTTTTTATATTAAAATCAAAACATATGTTATGGTATGAAACATTTAAATAACATACTTTAAGTATTAAATTGAAAAAACCATGTGTTGGAAATAAATAATGAATCATGTTCACTCAACTCATATAACACCGAACTATGAAATCATTATATTTTTAATGTAAATGAGAATCATTGGAAAAAGAACTTTCAATATGGTTATACAGAAACTTTTGAAATAACACAACTTGAAATATTTCCTGCTTGTATGCAGGGAAAGATGAACAAATCACCATTTGGTGGTCAGGGTGAATGGGACATAGAGATTTTAGGATTGGTACACACTGATGTGTGTGGACCATTTTCAGTAATAGATAGAGGTGAGTATTCTTACTTCATAGCCTTTAGTTATTACTTGAGTATATTTGGATATGTCTAATTGATGAGGTATAAGTCTGAGTCCTTTTATAAATTCAAAGAATTCAAGAATGAAGTAGAGAATCAACATAGAAAGAAGATAAAGAAAATTAGATCAAATTGGGGTGGCTAATATCTAATCTAAGAGTTTATTGACTTTTTAATGGATTTTTGGACTCTATCTCTATTAACTCCATCTTACAATCTATAGTGGAATAGTGTTAGTGAAAAGAGGAACCATACCATGTTAAATATGGTATGGTTGATGACTAGTCTTACATATGTTCAATTATCCTTTTAGGGATATGAATTACAAACTATGTAATACACACTAAACCATGTACCAAATAAAATAGAAAATGGGGTACCCTTTGACTTATAGAGTAGAATAAAAACCCATTTTTTCACAAACACATGTATGGGGTTATGAGGAATTTATTAAGGCATTCTTAGGTAACAAACTAGAACCTTGGGTCAAAAGGTGTATCATTATGGGGTATCCCAAGGAAACAAAGGGAAACTACATATAAAACCCCTCAAACAAGAATTATACATTCTCATTATAGGTTTTATTTATTGAGTGGGAGAACATCATGAAAAGGATATTGAGAGCATGATTGACATAGAAGAATTTGATTCTCAAGACACACAAGAGCTGGTACAGGAACAGATTCCACATGTCTATATGGTTGATTTAGTTCTAAAAACACAAGTAATTAATATGATAACTAGATAGGTAAGAGAATGAGAGACATATGGTTTTCTAGTCATCAAAAATGTTGACTCGTTATTGTTTTAATATGATTAACCTCTCTCTTATAAAGACGATCACAGAAGCTGCATGATGGAAAAAATCCATGATTTCTGAAATGGAATCCATGTATTAGATCTATGATTAGATTTTGGTCTATGTTCAAATTAATATAATGCCTATAGGGTACGAATGGGTATTAAAGAGAAAAATGGACATGGTAGGTAATGTAAATACCAATAAATCAAGGCTACTTTCTAAAGGGTTTAAAAAGAATCAATTAATTGACTCTAATAAAATATTTTCATCGGTTACCATGTTTCAATCTATCAAAATTATACTTAATATAGTAGATTAACATGACTATGAAATGTTCTAGATGGATGTCAAAACATCTTTTCTTAATGGGAACCTTCAAGAAGATGTCCACATGAAACAACTTGAATGGTTGGTGACTCTGGATAATTCCAAAAATATTTTTTATATATAGATCCATTTATGGATTGAAGGAAGCGTCTAGGTCATGGAATATATGATTTTAGGAAGATATAAAAGATTTTTTTTTTCATTATGAACAAATGTGAGAAATATGTTTACAAGAGGTTTAGTGGGAATAGAGTCATTATCCTAGTGGAATATTTTAATGAAATATTACATCCGAGAAATGAAATATCATTCTTACTACCTATAAAGGAATGGTTAAACTAGTGTTTCTACATAAAATAAATAGGTGAAGCCCACTATATTATAGGTATCAATACCATTCCTGATAGATCCAATAGGCTACTTTGACTAAGTAAATGTACATATATTGAACAGATACTAAAGATATTTAGTATGGAACAATCCAAGAGGGGATTGGTTCTAGGGTCTCCTGGTATATATCATTCTAAGAAATTGTCTAATAAAACACCATAAGAGAAAGAGAAAATGAGTAGGATCACATACACATTTGAGATCGGATATGTCATTTATTCCATGTTATGTACTATAAATTGTGTTCTCTGTGTATTGTTCATGGTAGGAAAATATGGTCTACTATTAAGGATATCCTCATGTATCTGCATAGAACTAATGATATATTCTTGGTCTATAGAGGAAAAAAGTAAATGGACATCATAGGTTATACTGATGCTAGTTTTTAAATAGATCTGAATGATCTAAAGTCATATATATGATATATTTTATATCTCAATAGATGAGTTGTGGGATGGAAGTGTTCCAAGAAACCATTTGTCACTAATTATAAGACCGAGTATATAGTGACTTTTGATATAGCCAAGGAAGCTATTTGGATGGGAAACTATAACTAGATGTTTTATGAATTACCTATTAGTAAAGATCATATCACATTATATTTTGATAATACTATTGCGGTTACTCTTGTAATAGATATATCGTCACACCAATAGATAAAAAACATACTCTAGAAGTATCACCAATTGAGGTATTTTTATGAGATGGTGAATTTCTAGTTAGTATATTTCCCAAAAAAGTAAACATGGATGGACCCTTGACTAAAGGCCTATCTGATCAGAAGCATGAGTAACATCTGAGAGCTTACAGACTGAAAGTTGTTAGTAGTTGGATCTAGTGAAATTGAGAGTCTATTGGGGTTTCTTCCCTAGAAACAACATTAGTGTACTTTATGATATCCTATATTGATAGTTTTGATATCAATAAAATTATTACCACATCATGATTATTATTCTGTGTAGCATAGTATGTGATAATGTCCTAAGAGTTTATGTCTCACTAAAAGGTCATAGTAGTTTCCTGTTACGATGAGATCCCAGAAGTGTCGTGACAATATTCATAAATATATGTTCTATAATTGGATCATTTCATTTTAGGGACATAAATGATACAGTCTATCATGAGCAGAGGATCAAAGGACATTGAGGCACAATCTCATGGTGTACACCCTTGGTAATATCCAGAGTATGATATTATTAGAATGTGACCCACCAGTAGAAAATACACATTTATGCATTCCATTGGATTTGTCCAATATATTCTTTAATGGAAGTTTATATCTTTATGACTTTTATGGAAATTATATATCCTAAATGAATCCATGTACATGGAGTTCTATATGAATTTTTGATTTCTAGAAAGTCAAATAAAGATACATTGAGAACATATGTTGATGACACAAGCATGAAAATTGTTTCATTAGAGATATTGTGATACATGAATTATATTACACAATATTCATTTATCTAAGGTATTATTTCATTGGGGAATTAAATTATTTATCTATGGGTACCTTTGGGTTTTCATAGATTCTAACCTTGGACATTAGTCTTCTTCGATTAAATCCACTGAGAAAGAGTCATACAGCATCACACACTACGTGTATCCAGAATATTAGTTAAATAATACATTATTATTTATTATTTAAGAAATTGACTAAATATTAATCATGAATATGATTTAATATTTTTTCATGTTTGATTTATCACATATATTCCATCACTGGTTATTTGATAAAATAATGTGTGATCGAGATATTTAATAAATATTTATTTTCTATATAGAGGATATAATATTTATTTATTTATTAGTGAATAATGAAGTGATATTTATTAATTAAATAATGATTCATTATTCGTGGCCCCATAAAACATTAGTAGGAATGGATGAATTAGTTTAATGATATGGTGATAAATAATATATGTTGAATATTATTTTAATAAACAATATTTAATTTTAATTCATCAATTTACCACATGTCAAGAAATAATAATATTATTATTAAAATAGACACGGGGTTCCATGGGGATTAAATAAATAATAAATGGAACTTTTCAAATTATTTATTCTAACCCTATTGATATATAAACCTAGTTACATTATTTTCTTAATAGGTCCGATTCATTTATGTTGTGAGCAATGAAATCTGGAGAATCCACTTGAATCCTTGGAGAGATCCCTTCCCCCAAGAATGCTCCCATGAATTGAGATTGTTATTCCTCCACCTCCAACTACAGAGTCTAGAGAGATCAAGTATAATACTTTGGATTCAATTCTTAGGGAGATCAAAATAAAACAATGTAAGGGATATGATCTATAGTGCTAGACACTAGATATTCCAATGGTAACATTCTGAGATTTATAGAACATGTGTGGATCCCTACTAGAGGTAATCTATTCTTGATTCCTAAAACCCAATGGTGGTACTATTTATATATATTGTAATATCCATCAACAAATAAATAATTTCATTTATGTTAATTCTATAATTGATTAAATTAATTATAAATAATATGTGAGGATCAGGCACTTCAGTTTTGTTATTTATCATTTATCTGAAATATTTTATTTAATTCTATTAATAATGATGTTTATAATCCTCTAAATATTATATTAATCATCAATCATGAAAAAAAAGTTTTCAAGAACCATCACATGCTATTACTATGCTCGAAACATACAACCAACACTATAGTACATTGGGACATTCAATGTCATGGAATGAATCAAGATAGTGTCCTATCAGTTGGATATTTCTCCACTACATCAATGTATAAATAATGTGTTTCACATGTCTCATATTTGGTGGTACAACCTCAATCCTATTAATGCTATCAATTGAGAGGATATTGAGATAGAACTGGAAGAATCTTTTGTGGAGTGGCATTTATGGATTTTGGACCGAAGAAAGAATGTGTAAAGAGGGTTGATTGTTCCTCTTGTTTGGGTTAAGTTATAGAATAAGCCTATTTTGGAGGAGAAATGGGTGTGGGAGTTACAAATATGATTCATATAATCTAATTTGTTCATGAGAACCATTGGGTATATTTCTCATGGATAAGAAGTCGTAGTATGGGGAGAATTATGATAACATATATTTGAGGTGAACCTCTTTTTTAAATGTACATAGATATTCAATATGTTTTAATGTGATATAATGTGGGATAGAGGTGATAAAAAGGTAAAAAATAGAGTGTTCTAAGTCGATGGGAATAATATAAAATTTTCAAGATAAATTAACTCCACCAGCTAGTTGGTGATGTCTTTATGATCTTTATCTTGACTGGATATCATATGGTCTAGCTAGTGGGGGCTCTTAGGTAGAACATGTTCTTCCAAACAACCATTGTCCAACTGGTGTCATTATTTAATTACCAATGAGTGTATAATGTTTTATGAAATTTTTAAAACCCAAACACTCTTTATTTATATCATAATCATAAAACTATTTAATCCCCATCACCCTAGAATCTCAATTATAATGATTTTGGGCTCTCCCCACCTCATCTGTCTCTTCTCATTGATGCTCGGCCAGTTGTTTGATCCTACGATTCCAAATAGGGGAGTTATTTCCTTTTCTAAATCAATAGTTTCTTATTATCCTTCAAAAAACTAATTATATCCTTGATTTTTTGATTGGGTCCAAGGGGATTTACATGGCATAATAAGGTAATTATTGATCATTTATTGAATCGGCACTAGGATCTAAGGAATTAGAATATGTGCCTTTTGGGCCATAGACTATTGTTTGTAGCGGATCTTCTCACGTATTTGTGATATGATAATACATTTTGTTTGTGGTTTCTATTCAATATAGATCATATAATTCTGATCATGGTAGATTAAGGACGATAGTAGGATTTTATGGTGCTATTAGAGTCAGACATTAACCCTTATCATCGATGAATCATTTTCACCAAAATTTGGTGTAATTTGTCATTAGAGAACAATTATAAATGTTCTTAGCATGACTATTATGTGTTCGTGTGTAACCCCTGGAGATGAATATCTGATGTTTGATCAAATGAGGTGTTCATGGGTAGCCATGGGGGACATGTGCTTCAAACGACTCGCATGTAGATTAATATGGCTATGAAACCAATTTTTTTATGACATGATGGATGATCTATCATCTTATATATAAATATATATTTAATGTTATGTTCCTTCAGCATAAAAGTTGTTATATACAAGCTATCCCGCTAAGATGTATTTTTCACACATTTGGTTGGTAAATACATGGACTATCCCATCTAGTAGGACGTGTCAAATGTGTTTTTGGACTATCCCATTGAATGGGATGTGTTATACATGGTTGTTTAGCATTAATTAGATATCTAACTAAAGAAGGTAAAGATGGCCTCCAAGGACTCAATATATATATTTTTTATGTGATATACATGTTTCTTATTAGCATTTTGTTTACTTTAAGGCCAAACATGCGTATATATTATGTACTTACGTTAAGGACTATTGGGAATATCCTACATGGTCGTGTAATAAAATACAACATGGGAATTTTAGTGCAGATGTAGATTTTATAACCAGGTATCCGATGAAAGGAAATGGTGCTATAGTGGGATGTTGAGTGGGATTAACAAGATGGTGTGGGAATCATAGGATGGACTTCATATTAGGATGTCTGACTCGATTTGTTTGGTTAATTTTATTCCATACATTGATCCACATCCTATGGGGATCCTTTTCTTGGGATGGGTTTCTGTGACTACTGTAATGTCCCAACCCATATCCTACTAAATGGTGCCATGTGTCAGTGGGTCACATGACATCAAGAACACCTCCCTATACACCAGAGGCTTTAGACTAGTAGTGATCACCTAGGGTGTGTCTGTGGTGAGAATATTTCATCATGTTAGAGTATATCATAGTTTTAGAAATCATATAGATCATTAGAGGAAACATATAAATAACATAGTGGATATAAATCATCGAAGAGTGTGTACTAAATAAAAAATGGAAAAGTAAATCACAAATAAAAATTACATTTAATGTCATGTCACTACAAATAAGGAAACCAAATACACAATAATCCAATGTAATAAATGTATTAAAATAAAAAAAGATCAAAAATGAACTTTCTTCGAATAACATCTCGAGCCAAGATAGGTCCTCTAGACCCATGTTCCAAATCATAACATAAATTGAGCATCATTATATGGGTTCTTACCTTAGTCCCAACATACACCCATGAAGTCTATCTGGGTACCCAATGGTGGTCCCAACAGGGTGTGAGATATCACTCAGTATACCACGACCAACAATGTACATAATAATTCCAATTTGTTTGATACAAAAAAAAATAATGTGAAATATATCACAAGTAAAAAACAAGTAGAAGTAAAGTAATCAGGCTAAATGGTATTGTATATCCTACTAATATTCCCTAAAAATTATAGTTATGCCCCTATAAAATGGTAGTGGACAAATATAAATAACAATGTGTTATTTTTTGGTCTACCCATTGGAGTCAAATACCCATAAAAGGGATATCTTTAATAATTATAAATACATACACCATGGACACACAATATAATCCAATATAAAATATGCTTCATGAACACAATGTATAATCCAAGGTAAAATTTCCATCATGCCCATGGAAAATAAACTAATATCATCCACAATTCTTTCACCTTGTATTTAAATGTACCAGACCACGAAGGTTTGGAACTATGTTTTAAAACACCAAGGCATCCTTGTAATGTCCTATGAGAATCTCTATGGAGACTCGGTAAATACATGGGTGGGGTCCAAAGATCCTATCAACATACCTTGAATGCTCGTATCCTAGTAAATATAGATTCAGCAGTAGCAAGGCCCATGGAATCATACGGAATCAAGACCCATGGTGGAAACAAGTCTAAAGTTTTCATTCCCATAATTAAAACCCATGAGAGAAACTTCCATGGAATCTAATGGAATCTGGGTTGAAGGTTTACCAACCAAGGAATCCACTTAGATTTCAATTTATATTTTCAATCATTCAGAATTTTATATTAAATTATATATCCTGATTTCATCAACCCATTTTCACAAATTCCATATAAACCATTTAATCAAATGAAAGAAAATTTTATCACATGTCATAACATATAAATGGGGTATAAAATATCTTCAATTAGTCAATTAAATTATCATTTAGTTTAAATTGGATTCCTCTAAATTGGAAATATCGGACACACCCCAAGGGTGGTGTAACAATGGTAGAAACAAAGGTGCACCCTACGGGTGGCCTAGTTTTGGAAAAAAAACCTCCAAGAAACTCAATAGAACTATGGGAATCCCTAAGATGTTCTAATTAATTCAACTCAATTATTAAATTAATTTATTTTTCACTAATAAATAGTGCAACACACGACACAACAAGAACTAATATTATAAACACCAAATACCAAGGTAAATGTATATACAACTTACCATAGGTCTGTAATACAGAACCCATCCTGTAAAGATCTCTAATACGGTCAGATCATGAGAAAAATGAAGAGAAGAAGAAATGACTAAAAATAGGTAATATTATATTGCACCTAAATAACTATATCAATATAATGTCAAATGAATAATTAAACAAGCAGAATGAATTATTCACAAGCATGAAACCAATGAGACTGACGATCTTTGATTCTGAGTTTGGATGGATTATTGGTGTCCAAGCCCACCTTTAGGATTCAGAATAGATAAAATTGGAGGAAGAAGATCTCCCCTATTTGATTGAAATAAGAAAAAACATAGAGGCTTAAACATTTAAACTCATTAAGTGTAAAATAGTCATTTCACTGAAAATTCTTGGGTCTTATGATTTGGCTATATACATGGCGCAACCGTCTGCCAACCGTGTTCCCTTCACTGTCTCAAGGGGAACCTCACATGGTTTCATTTGAATGGTTTGACTAACCATGAGAGAACCTTGAAACACGCTCTATTAAAAATTGGAGATCCTCATTCATGGTCATGAACCTACAGTTTCATGGTTTCCGCAACCCATGCATCCTCCTTCACCCCATTTTCAAGCTCCACACAGTTTGGGCTAACCATTAGGTATATCTCACATGGTTTCTCCAAACAGCACAATATATCATTTTTTCCTAAAAAACTATTCTTTGAGATCAAAACAAGCCCTAGATATCTCTAACACACCCACGATATCAATGGGTACTCACTAGGCCCTAAAAATAATTCAAATAGAAAAATAATTTCAATACCTCATAGAAAAACATGATATCTTTCAACAAAAATTTCATAAAACTGTTGCATGGTTTGTAACTTCTTTTTTATTATGATACTATGTTGTTTGATGATTAATTATATATTTTTTAATTTCTATTTTCATCATTTACTTTGTATAGTCTTATTATCTAACACAAAAGGAATAATATCCCCATGATATTCCTCTTCTCCCTCACTGCTAGTTGAAAAACTCTTGCATACAGGGAGGCATGCATGAGGTCATGTGGAACTCTTATCTAGACCAAATGATTTAGGTTAGGGTGTTACAAAAATTTTAACACCCCATATATATAATCAATAATCAACCTTTATATTCAATCTCATATCCAAATACATGTCAATTTTAAGATATAAGAAATCTAAATCAACTATCATACCAGGCATGTAAATCATTAGGTGCTTATATGTCAATTTGTAAATGATTTTTAACACATTAAAATAAATTATATTTCACAATTCACAATATTAAAATTATGTCTAGGAATAATCAGGGTAATAAAATAAATGAATGACTAATTTAGGAAGTTAAATATGATAAAAAAATATGAAAAATTCATAAAAAAATAGTATTTATAAACACTATATAATTTATCCATGCATCAGGGACATTTTATAATAAAATATAAACAAATAATATTTATTTATAACATCTATTTTTTATATTTCCATTTTATATCGAATTATACCTAAGTAAATGACATTAAATATTATATAATCATTTTATATTCCAATTTATATAATGTAAATAATTTACATATTCTAAATATCATATATTCAAAATTATTTAAATCCTGATTATATCAACTACAAAAAATATATTTTATATGGTTTATATAATTTCTCAAATAAATCCCTTGATGTGAAAAATTATAATTAAATAACTATGAACATTTTATAATTTTAGACAAAAAATCCTTAATATTTTACTATGTTTTATAATTTATAAAAACATTATATATTATTGATATAATTTCCATATAAAAATTTTATATTCAAATTATAATCCATTATATATATATATATATAATAATGAATATTTATTTAATAATTGTTTCATAGACATTTAATTAACTATTAATAAACATTTTATAATTATATTATTTATTAGTATTTTAAAATTTAAATAAATATCCCAAAATAATTTTATTTATAATTTATAAACATTCAATAAATTATATAACTAAAATCTCAATTCAAAGTTATAAAAAACACAATTTTCATTTATATACTAATTAAATATATCAATTATATTGTACGTGCTGAAATGTGCTTTAATATATCATATTTTAAGATAGATAACCATTGGTTGGGGAACATCCCTTAGCATTTTTGGTGTCATATCTTATGGTATCCCATATATTATAATATTTATATGTTGCAAGATTTTTTTCATTTTTGTAAGAGTAAACCACAACCATCATAGTCCACAACACCTATGTCATATTCTATGAAATATTGAAAACCCAAAGGACTGTTCTAAATCACACACAATGATATCATAAACTATATGGATTAATCCTATCATATTTTACTATGTATAATTTTACAAGATAAGAAACAAAGTAATTTTAATTTTATTTTTGATGATAACCAAAATTATATTGAATAAGATAATTATATTTTATTCATTTTTAACATAAATTCATTAATCTAGATGCATTTTATTTATCAGATACCACCGTATTCAGTCATGAGGATATAAAAAATTTCTAAATATTGTATAATACATAAGAAACCAAAAATCCTAATATCACTATTCATTAATTCAAAACCATGTAAATTGTTAATAAAGAAACTATATAGCCTACATTGTTGATGTTTGTTGTTGTCTTCAATCAATGCTTGATGATAATCACTCGAAATAGCCAATTGAATCTTCACTTTGTTGGGTAACCAAGAGCTAATCTAAATCACCCAATTATTAGGTGGGACACTCTAAACAACCATGACATGTAAGTACCCTAGGTGGTAAAGGATGGAGAAGAAATATAAATTCAATTATAATTTGAATGAAATGATCTGATACAATGATTTCACACTTCAATGAAAACTCGAGGACTTATTTATATTGTCTTTTGGACTCTCTTGATCCTTTACCTAATTTTTATCATACAGTATAAAATGTATGAGTAAATGAAAATGGTCAAAATCAATGTCGCTATTCATCCATCATGAATTTAGCTTATAAATGTTGTGATGATTCTCTCATGCATTATAAAATTTATGGATAAATAATATATAGTATATGAAAATGATAAAATCATGAAAATAAATTTCCTAGGTCAATCATAGGTCATTATAAGAATCAACAAATATGATTCTTCATTCCCTATGATACAGAAAATCAGTCAACAACAATTTTCTTTGGAAGCAATAAAATTTTATATCTATATCCCATTATATGTTGTAACTTGATTCATAAAAAATGTTATTTTAATATGCATGACATACCATAAAACAATCTCAAATCATAAAATACAATATACCCTAGAATTAACAAATTTTATATAGGATTTATGGATTGACCCCATTACTATGTACCTAAGGTAATCCCAATAAGTTTTCATTTATAAAATATTTATCAATAATTAAAATCATTCACATAAAATATCATCTCTTTCAATAAATCAGAATCTATCAATTACATATATTTATTCCATAACAATCCAAATAATTGTATAAAAAGATAATCATATCACATTTTATAAAATTCTTTTATTTGAGTTAGAAATCACATTATTCGTGAAAATGCAATATAAAAACACTTCAATAATTTCTTATAAATCAAAACACTTTATTCCATGAAAAATCATTCAATTATATATTTTAAAATCCCAGTTGTAATTTAAATAAAAAACTGTATACGTGAATAAATTAGTGAAATGTTTTGACACTATAGGAAATATTTACACCATATCAAGATTCAAACAAGAGGTAGTCATCATATAATTTCCAAAAATCATAATGGAAATATTATAAAGATTTTATTTCAATGAAACATGATTAAATGTAAGATAGTAATGAAGGATATTTCTGTAACACCCCAAGCTTCTATGGTATCCTTCTCCTTCAATAATTCAATAGCTTGAATTGTACGCAAGTTCGAGATTCTAACACACTACGACCAATCAAAGTAGCCGTTATGAATAGTAATACACACTTTTTGAAATTATATAAATTTTATATTTCAAAATGGTCTTCATTTTTGTATTAAAAATATAGAAATTATCCTTAGTTGAACTTTTTGTAATTTTCTGAGAACTTCCAATTTTCTATGAATAGAAAAAAAAAAATTAAAAAAAACTTTTTTAATCAAAATAATTTATAGTGATAAATTATAATATTTAGTGGTTTTAAAGTATAATTAGAATATATTTTTACCATTTTATCCAATGGTGGTAATTATAATTAATTTCACATTGAAATTGGACATAAACAATTGTCAATCTTTTGATATATATTGTTTCTTAAAAACACGCTATTTGTTGTGACAACGGGATTAATTATTAAATTAATTAATTAAACTTATATGTTTTGAATTTAGTAAAATAAAAATCATTTTTGAATTAAAAATATCAAATATATCTTAGGGTTAATATTTGGTATTTTTCTAAAAAACATCAATTTTTGATGAATAGTGAAACCACTAAGTGGTAGTTAAAAAATTAATTTTTCATTTAAATGAAACTTTACAACTTCTGTGAATTTAATTTTAAAAATCCAAAATACATGGTTGTAATTATTAAGTAAAATTTGGTTCAATGGGATGAAAATAATTTTTGGTGAATAGTAACTTTTAAGTTTTATTAATCACGATTAAAGGTAATTAGTGTAATTTAAGGTAAATATAATGTTATAATAATATTAAATTACCTTTACACTTGTCCAAAAATTATTGGATGAGTCATGGATGAAAAATACAATCCATGGGTCAAATTGGGAACCTCATTGAGTGACTTGGTTAAGAAAACGACATTAATAACTTTTTATTTAAAGTAAAAATAAAATTGTCACAAACATGTGTTGTTTTACTAAAAAATTTATTAAATGGGGTTATATAAGTTAAATTTTCGACTATAAATATTAATTGTAAATCTAAAAATATTTTCTACATCATGGTAATTGTTTTATAATTTTTACACATTAAATAAATTTATTTATTTATGACACCATGATGATGCAGTGATTACCTCATTAATAAACAATTTAAATAAAATGAAAAGATAAGGTAAAATATAAGACTTAAAATTGTCTAAACCCTATTGGATATGAGGATTTATAACCCTTATCACCTTATCCTAGAAATATATCATTGTGGGGCCTTTAATATCAGAAAATAATTTCATAATAAAGTAACATTTCATGACTTTCCAAAAGAGCCCCTCCTCTCCTCTTATAAAAGGCCCCCACCTCTACCACTTTATTCACACCTTCAAAGCATTTTGGATCTACCAACCTCTGCCCAATTACCCTCTCAAAATTCCTCCATTCATCCTATAAGCCTTAACTTAGGCATAAAGAGCTTCAGGAAACCATTTTGGTTCAAACCGAGGGGAGTTACCCGATTTAAAGGTAATGTCTTCTCTTATGTTGTTTTGTTTTATTTTTCTTCCCCAACCCCCTAAACACTTTTTATCCTTTTATTTTTTAACAACACCAGTATCATCAATATACTTGGATTATTTTATGAGAATTATTTTATTTACACTTACACACACCATTGTCTAATGGTTGAAGAACATACTGTTTCTGTGTGTGCCGAATTACTGCCTCACGAAACGATGATTCTCTAATCTTCTTTTAACACATATAATGGTGGCCATTATGGTGAAAAATATTTTTATATATGATATATATTATGTTTATGTTTTCCTTATTCTTCTGTATTTTTAATTTATGGCATACCTTTATGATTTCCATTATGGGTAAACGCGATAATTTCATTTTAGGAAGTGCAGACTACCGCCCCCTCAAAGTGATTTGAATCTTTAATTCCATATGTGGGATATATTAATGATGGAGTAAATGATATTATATATGATATTATACTAGAATTATAATATACCTTTATATAATTATGATTTCATTCCATTAAATACGAAATAGAAATGAAAGTAGTGTTCATGTGTACATACGGCTTACTGTCTCCATGAACGGTGCATTTCATTCCTTACCTCTAAATGTTATGTAATATTATAAATTCATGTATATAATGGATATATATGATATATATGTTATCTACATCATTAATATAATTCTGTATATAATGGATATTTTACCACATGAACAACTTGTAATTATAAGAAGTTTATATTTGACTCAAGTACCAAAGATCGAAAAAATGACTGTCATTAACTTAAATAATTAAATAAATTTAATAATATGGTAATAAGTGAAATAAAATAAATAATGAACCTGATAAAGGTTCTTAAGAAATTATAAATTAAATCTAGTTTAATATTCAGGAGATTAAAGAACGATCGAGTCAAGTTGGAAACGAGCTAAGAGAACTTCTTTACCCAATTTCCGTTCTTTGGGTTAATATCCTACTTTCAAATTATGTCATGATATTATTATGTCTTATCCTGTATTTGTACTTTAATTATGTGTAATTATAGTGAATACACATAATAGTTCTATTTTATTTTAAAAAATGATCTTTTTAAGGGACTTCGTCTCAATCTTCATTCATTGAGCCATATTTTGTTTTAATACAATACTTTCTTTTATACGGTGTATAAACCCCTTTGACTTTTACGTTTATTCAAAAGGTATCTTTTTTAAATGAAGCGCTTTACTAAACGAAAAAAGGGAATATTTTTTTTGTCGTACATATGCGGTGAAAATGACTTCTTCACCGCTGTGACCATTATTTGAGTTTCGGATTCCTCTACAAGCCATAACTTTTTTTAAATGAAAAATAAATACCATGTTTTAATTTTCTCTTATTTTGGTTTTGAAAATGGTTTTGATAATGTTTTTATTATATTAATGTGTTGTGTTGATATATTGTGATTGAAATATGGTAATGTTATTTTTCCTTTATGTATATTTTATGTGATACGATTATGTTATGGTTCTTGGGCATTGTTTATGATATGTTTAAAACCTTATCATATAAAAAATACATTGGACTTCATAAGTGACAGGTGGAGCCCACTATAGCTCCTCGATGCATCAGTAGATCTCATTAGAAAAACTTGTGTCTTGGCACGAGGCCTTGAATAAATCTTATTTTTAGTCTTGGCATGAGGCCTTGGATACGTGGTTATGATAGTATGGAATTATGCATTTCATCATTATTAAAGTGGTTATTGATATTGTATGTTATTATTCGACTAGTAGAATATCCATGTGAAAAAGTAAATAGAATTATTTCATTTTATTTTGTACATATTATGCTGAAGTTCAAGTTTAAAAGTCTTTTGTTTTAGTTATACATTTCCTTAAATGTTTATGTTTATTTATGAAAGTTTTCGTTGTATTGTTATCCTTAATGAGCATCTGAGCTCACCCCTTTCTATGTTTTATTTTCCCAAGATGGGATGAAATATTTTATGACTGACCTACAGGGATAGACTGAAGGGGATATGAGTGTGGACTATAGAGACTATGTTATTGTGATTTTTTACTTTATGATGTAATGTAACAATTATGAATGTATCTAGTGTTTCCAAGGCTATTAAACTAATCGGTCTTTCGAGACTTGATCTTCTGTGATCATGACAATGATACGTAATAATGCACCGACTCTGGGTAACTGGGTTTAGGGTGTTAAAGTTGGTATTTGAGGCAGTTTAGCACTAACCTTGGAATCTAGATTTAGATAAACTCTGATTAGAGCACATAGCCCTAAGATAGACATTGAGTATTAGTATAGAAGAACTTCCTAGAATTTTGGTATTATAGAGATTTTGTGAGTTTATTGATAAATACATCCCTGTCTGGATACGAGTATGTAGAGGTGACTATGGAATAGATGTACCTAGGGGTAAAACCCAAAAACACCTCTTTAAGCTAGACTCGAATGGGAACCGGTGCACGACAACGGGCCTTGTTGCACTCTTGGTTACGACACTCCCAGGGGATATGCTTTTGGATAATTCTCATATTCTTTATAAACCATTATGAAGGGTTTATGAGTATATACTTCCTCAAAGAAAACATTTTTATGATTATGGATTATATCCATAAACTATTCAATTTATATTATGTGTTTTACAAGTATGGAATTATGTATTTCGATTCATAAACTAATCTAGTTTATGACATTTTTTAGAAATGGAACTTAGTGGAAGGAATAGAAACCATATCAATACATGCACTCCATGTAGGGATTTACCACCAACACAAAATAATTATAGTGTAGCTGGTGATACAACTGGTGTTGATCAGCTTATCACCATACTGGGACAACTCACTCAGGTTATGAATAATAACCTTACTTGTATGGAGAACCGTGATCCGCAACATGGAGGATCAATGTTAATCCATTTCACGTGGAAACAATCACCAACATTTAATGGGGGTTCAAATCCATTTGTAGCTGAGCAATGGATAAATTCCCTAGAGAAAATATTTCAGGATTTAGGGACTAATGAAAGGGAAAAATTTGTCATGGCAGTTTACTGCCTCACTGGAGATGCTGATCAATGGTTATCATTGAATCAAAACACAAATGAAGATGATGAAGAATCAAGTATGGAATGGAGAGATTTTAATGAGATTTTCTTATAAAAATACTTTCCTCATGACCATCACGCAGATATGGAAAGACAATTTCTATAATGACCCATACTTTACATACATTGTTATTACTTTAAAATTGAAGCACACATATTACAACATATAACAAAACCATGAAAGGACCGTATATGTATAGTGTCTTTAGAAACTGGGAAACATAAACAACTGGTTCATAAAGCATCTACATTGTCTCCCATTTATTTCATCATATACATAGTCCCTTTTGGCATATCTTACTTAATAACCTTCTTCCTGACTAGGGGAAAGAAAACATACAAAAGGGTGAGCTCAAATGCTCAGTAAGGGTAAACAAAAGAAATATCAATCACATCATATTCATAAGAACATATCATTTTGGAAATCTTAACCTGCAAAAGAGAGCATATGGGATAAATCATCGTAGTGAAATGAAATCCCAATAATCATAACTTAAAACATGGAACTGTGTGGCATACGCACATACTCATAGAGAATCATTTCTTATTATTCAAGACTCATGGACAAGAAAATCTTAGTGGACAAAGTCCATTTCTGAAACGAGTTCACTCCTCGTTTCAGTCCTATTTCACTGAACCGGTTTAACCTGCCGTTCCAGCCATGTCTATCTCATGAGATATAAAATCTTTACCCAATGAATTGGAGGGAGATATAGGTCCAACCCATCTCATAATGATACCATTCATATGTGTGCCACAAAATCATAAATCATACATCATTGCATAACCCATGTAATAAAAATGGGAGTCTTAAACATCATTCCATCATAAAACAATTCATATAAGATAAAGGAATTCATAAAAATAATTCCATCACAACATAATCGAATCAATGTAATAATATGGATAGAAGTAGAACCCTATATTATCTTAGACGGAAAATAATTTTGATAAGACACTTGAACTCCATTCTTGAGGAAAATATCCTTTCTACTTCAAAAACATTTTCCTTTCTTAACATGTCATACAATTTTAAACTAAAAGAAGTTGATTAAAATTAAACTTGAAAACTTGTAATGTAATCTTCTTGGAAATAATGTTTTAAAAATCCATTCATGCCGTATAAGTTAAAAAACATTATTCTCAAACTTTTGTCGGAAAAGTCAAAAAGTACCTCGTACGAAAAACGACAAAATATTCCTTTCATATCATTTACTAAAAACATACCGAAGGGTAAAATTGGATTTAAACAATTGTAGGTGGATAGAAACAATATTACATATTGACGAAACATGGATGTGGATGATAAAATACACCCCAGTAAATACCAAAGCATAAACAATCTCGGATAAAAAAGTGATTGTGATATTTCCCTTACCTTAGGTCTGATTTGCTTCATAAGTGTCTGAACCTTCTATATAATGATTTAAATAATTTAATTGACTTATTCCATAATCATACTCCTTGTTATGATATCATATATGGTTCACTTATGACTTTATATTACCCGTTCTTTTGTAAATTCCATGTTAAAGAGCGTTTTGGGTAAAATCTTTTCATTTGTCGTCCGTGTTTTGACTTGTAATTATTCATATGATTACTTAGATCATGATTACTTAATTCAAGAATATAAAACATGATTTATATATAATATATATTCAGAATATACATATATATAATAGATCAGTAAATGGAATGAAATACACCATTCATGGAGACGGTAGGTCGTACGTACGCATGAACGGTGTTTTCGTTTCCTTATTGAGTTGAAAGGAATTAAGTAGATGACATACATATATATACACATAAATCCAGTATCATTATTATGTCATATATTTCATTATTACTTATTATATATACTTTATAATCATTCATGAATGGTTAACGTGCAGAATGAATCTCATCGCGTCGTGGAGACGGTAGTCCATGCGTACGCACGAGCGATGATATCGTTCTAATGACCGTGGAATTGTATTGGAGTGTATGTATACAATTTATGAATCAAAATCACTTTAAAATAATCGTATATAGTTATTATTTACACCATTATACCCATCCAAGTAAGGTGGTGGTGGAAAATAGATTACACCACTGCGTGGAGACGGTATTCCGTACGTACGCACGCACGGTGATTTCATTTTCTGTAGGATGGATAGATGGTGAAATCGGGTTGTTTTATACTTATAATAACATATAAGTATATGATTGATACTTATGTTATTACTTCATAATGAAACAACCTAAGAAGAAGAAGAAGGAATAAAGTTGAAAGAATCGGTAACAGACATTACATCTTCTTTGAAGCGCTTCTTGGAGACCTCCTTTTAGGGCACTAAAATTGGTATTTGAAGACAACCAGGACCTCTAGGATGTCTCTAGGGAATTGGAGAGAAGAAATTGGCAGGGGTTGGCCGAGCTTGAAGGCTCAAAGTGGTGTGAGGAACAGGGGGGGAGGTACCCTTTTATAAGGGAGGAGAGGGGCACCTTTGGAATAACTAAAAATATTATTTTATTATAAAGTCAAATTCAGATTTTAAATAGCTCCAAATTGATTTATTTAGAAGCTAAGGTGGGTATGGGTCGAAATACTCTCATACAATAGAATTTAGATAAGTTTAGGTTCCTATTTTAACCTTATCATTTAGATTTAACATTAAGTTAAATAATTTTACTTTTACCGTGTCTTCTTCTGTTCTTACACTATAAGGTTAATAAACTTACTATAACAAGCCAAACTAACCCCAAGTTGTTTATTATTAATATATATAACCTTATCTAAGTCGTTTTGCCAAACCTTAGATTTTAAGGAATAAAATAACAATTAATAATATAATATTTGTTTTAAAAACTATTTTATTTCAAGTTTGACACTATTTGGTAATTGATTTTTGTGAAAATCATAACAGAATTATTAGTTCGAAAAAAGAAAATTAAATCAATAGTAACATGTCATATTAAACTATAAAATTAGTTTAATTCATAAAAAGTATCTAATTACATTTATTTGAGTATTTATAACATCAATTATGTCGATATTTCATTAATAAGA
Organism: Viscum album; assembly: GCA_963277665.1. Lineage (NCBI taxonomy): Eukaryota > Viridiplantae > Streptophyta > Magnoliopsida > Santalales > Viscaceae > Viscum > Viscum album. The sequence continues at coordinate 1,537,830,478 of OY728161.1, read as the reverse complement.
TAATTACTGCATCATCGTTGTGTCATAAATAAATAAATTATTTAATGTCTAAAAATTAAAAATAAAATACCATTATGAATGAAATATTTTTAGATTTCTAATGAATATTTATAGTCGAATTTATCTTATGTATAACCCCATATTATAAATTATTTACTTATTAAACATTGATTTTAACTATTTTAACCCTTCTTTAAATAAATTAATAATAAATGTCCTAATCTAATCTAAGTGGGCCTAAATGGTCATATTTTATTCCTAAGTTTGTTTTTGGTCGAATTAAACTTATCCAATAGAATTAGGACATGTGTTACAGTAATAATAATAACACTTTAACCCTTAATTACCCTATTTACTTTTAACCGTGGTAAAAAAAGTAAAACGTTACTATTCACCAAAAATTATTTTCATCTCATTGAACTACATTTTAGTCCTTGATATTAAGTGTTTCTCTTGGATTTTCGAAATTCTACTCATAGAAGTGGTAAAATTATGTTCAATGAAAAATTCAGTTTTTTTAACTACCACTTAGTGGTTTCATTATTCATTAAAAATTGAAAGTTTTAAGAAAAATACCAAATTTTCACCCTAGGCTAATTTCGATATTTCAAATCCAAAAATGAATTCCATTTTGAAAAATAAAATTTATAAAATTTAAAAAAGTGGTTATTACTATTCATAACGGCTAGTTTTAATAATATTTTAATAGCATATCATTGTTTAGTGAAACTCGGTATTGCGTACGATGCAAGCTATCGAGGAAGGACGTGATTGCGTGTAAAGCAAGCCAATCTAGTGTTGTGTTTAGTGAAAGATTCCTTTGATGATTTAAAAACAAAATATTTCTCATAAAAGTCTCGGGTGTTACATTCTACCCCCCTTAAAATGAATTTTTCCCTTGAAATTAGTCACTTTGTAACAAACAGATGAGGATACCTCTCCCTCATCATATCCTCAAGCTCCCCTGTATATTCTTATAATTGATTGTTCCTCCATAAAACTTTCACCAATCGAGAGGTCTTGTTTTGTATGACTTTTTTGATACGATCCAGAATCTCTATCGGATGTTGTTCATAAGAAAGATCTTGCTCCAGCGGTACAACTTCTGAGCTGAATACATGTGAAGGATCAGGTATGTACTTTCTCAGGAGAGATACATGGAACTCATCGTGAACTTGATAGAGATTCAGTGGAAGCGCCAATCGGTAAGCTACCTTTCCAACACGATCCAGTATTTCGAAAGGACCGATATATCTAGGGCTCAACTTCCCCTTCTTTCCAAATCTCATGACCCTCTTCCAGGGAGATATTCGTAAGAACACTTTATCACCCACTTCAAACTCTAGGTCTTTTCTTCGGTTGTCTGCATAACTTTTCTATCGACTCTGAGCTGCTCTTATGTGTTGTTGAATAGATCGGACATTTTCTGCCATCTCATCAACAAGATCAGGTCCTAATAGCTTTCTTTCCCCAACTTCATCCCAGCAAGTTGGAGTCCTGAATTTCTTTCTATAGAGAGCTTCATAAGGAGCCATCTGAATACTGGAGTGAAAGCTATTATTATAAGAAAATTCCACCAAAGGTAGGTGTTGATCCCAACCACCTTTGAAATCCATAGAGCAGGCTCTCAACATATCTTCTAGAGTTTGAATTGTTCTCTCAGACTGACCGTCTGTCTGAGGATGATAAGATGTGCTGAAACTCAACTCTGTATCCAGAGTATGCTAAAGAATTTTCCAGAACTTCGAGGTAAATCTCGGACCCCGATCAGATATAATAGAAAGTGGTACTCCATGCAATCTTACCACATCCTTTACATATATCCTGGTAAGCTGATCCAGAGAGAAATCCTCTCTAATAGCAATGAAGTGTACAGACTTTGTAATATGATCAACTATGGCCCAGATAGCATTATTCCCTTTGGATGTTTTAGGAAGTCTTGTGACAAAGTCCATAGTAATGTTTTCTCATTTCCATTCGGGTATGGGTAATGGTTGTAATATCCCCTTAGACATCTGTCTCTCGGCTTTAACTTGCTGACAAACCAAGCATCGAGCGACATATTCAGCAACATCTCTTTTCATGCCATCCCACCAAAAGTACTCTTTCAGGTCCCTATACATCTTCGTGCTTCCAGGATGAATAGAGAATGAAGAACTATGAGCCTCATCCAGCAGCTCCTTCTTTAATTCGGGGATGGGAGGAACACAAACCCAATTCCTGAACTTTATTATCCCATCACAATCAAGGTTGAATTCAGAAACATTTCTCACCTTCTTTTGTAACTCGACATCTTCTTTTTGTGCCTCTTTAATCTTCACATGTATAGATGGTTGAACATTCATTTGAGAAACATAAGATTTTTCCCTTTCTATTATAATTCCAAGATCCATCCTTTGTAAATCCATAAATATTGAATCTTTTGTGATCCTCATCATGGATAAACTGGAATGGTCTTTCGACATAATTCCTCTGCCACCTTGTTTTCTTTCCTAGGGTGGTAATGGATTGAGCAGTCATAATCCTTAATCAGCTCCAACCATCTTCTTTGGCACATATTTAGCTCCTTTTGTGTGAAAATATACTTTAAACTTTTATGATCAGTATAAATGTCACACCTTTCTCCATAAATATAATGCCTCCAAATCATTAATGCAAAGATTATCGCAGCTAACTCTAAATCATGTGTTGGGTAATTTTGCTGATGGATTTTCAACTGCCGTGAGGCATAAGCTATCACCATATCATTTTGCATAAGAACACACCTCAATCCCTTCTTGGATGAATCACTATAGATCACAAACCTTTCTCCACTACAAGGCAGTGTGAGCACAGGTGCACTGGATAACCTTCTTTTCAACTCCTTGAAATTATCTTCACATTCCTCCATCCAAACAAACTTAACTCCTTTCTGAGTCAACCTGGTGAGTGGATTAGATAATCGTGAAAAATATCTCACAAAACATCGATAATATCCAGCCAAACAACGAAAACATCGGATCTCAGTTACTGTTGTTGGTCTCAACCATCTTTCGATAACCTCTGTTTTTGCTGGATCCACAGATATCCCCTCTTTTGAGATTATGTGACCCAAAAATGAAACTCTTTGAAGCCAAAATTCACACATTGTAAATTTTGCATAAAGATTCTCCTTTCTCAGGGTCTTCAATATAATTCTCAAGTGATCTTCAAGTTATTCCTTGCTCTTTTAATAGACAAGAATATCATCTATAAAGACTACCACAAACTTATCAAGATAGTCTCTAAGGACTCTATTCATCAGATCCATGAAGATATCAGGGGAATTAGTAAGACCAAATGGCATCACTATAAATTCATAGTGTCCATACATTGTACGGAAAGCTGTCTTTGGTATATCCTCCCTTTTGACCCTTAATTGATGATACTCTGAACGAAGATCAATCTTGGAAAATTATTGAGCTCTGTGTAGTTGGTCAAATAATTCATCAATGCGTGGGAGAGGATATTTGTTCTTGATATTGATCTTGTTAAGTTCTCGATAATCAATTCAGAGTCTCATTGATCCATCGTTCTTCTTAACAAAAAGAACAGGTGCTCCCTAAGGTGATGAACTAGGGCGTATGAATCCCTTATCAAGATTCTCTTGGAGTTGCTTCTTTAATTCCTACAACTCAATTGGGGCCATTCTATAAGGTGACTTTGAAATAGGTAAAGCACCCGGTACGAGTTCTATTGAAAACTTAACTTCACAATTTGGTGGAAGACCCAGCAATTCCTCTGGAAAGACATCATCAAACTCACGTACAATGGGCCTATTCTTAATCGTGAGTTTCTCACTAACCATTTGAGATAAATAACCTTCATTTAGTGGAATCAAGACCCATAAGATGGAAGAAATTTCCACTAGAAGGCTATGTTCATCCTTGCATCGATAGACGATCATAGATTGATCTTGAATATGAAATTTGACTTCTATTATTTGGCAATTGATATGAGCTCCATATAAAGAAATCCAATCCCTGCCAAGAATCACATCAAATTCCACTGTAGGAAGGATCACAAGATTTTCAGTAAGTACTTTCCCATAAACTTCAATCAGAGAAGAATTATAAACTTTTGATGCGACTTTTGTGCCATTAGGGGTTGTCACAGCTAACTCAACATCTAATTGTTGAGGTTATACGGTGATATACTTAGAAAATTATTCAGAAATAAAATAGTTGTTGGATCCAGAATCAAATAAAACATTTTATACTTTAGAGTGGATGGTAAGTGTACCTTTCACCACATCGTTATCGTACTCCACATCACTGATAGAAATTGCATGTGACTTTCCTTTGTCTTTAGACTTAAGAGTTTTTTGACTTCGACCATCATCATCAACCCTTGGATTTGGGCATTGATTGGTATAATGCGCCATCTCCTTGAACTTGAAACATTAAAGTGTAGTAGGTTTATTCTGTGTATCCCTTCCCTTGTTTTCATCATTAGACATCTTCTTCCCATCACTACGGCATTCAAATGCCCGATGACCTTCCTTTCCACATTTTAAACATTTACTTGTCCCTTTAAGACAACTCCCTCCATGTTTCGTTCCCCACTTTGAGCATAAGGGAAAACTCATCTTCTTCTCAGTGTGCTCTTTAGATTTTCCTTTGAATTCCATTTTCCTCTTCTTATCAAACCCATATGACTGATGGGTTTCTCCAATCTCCATCTCTACTTTGAGTGCACATCGAACGATTTCCACGTTGCTATTGAAGTCCCTTATGGATAATGCCCTTCGAAGACTTGGTTTTAAGCCACTAAAGAATCGATCGATCTTACTCTCAGGTTGGATAATAACACCAAAATCGTACCTTGCATGTCTTGTAAAATTTGCTTCATAGGTACCAACAGATTCATCATCCTTTTGATTAATTTCAAGAAACACTTTCTCCATCTTTGTTCGGAGAATACGAGGGAAGTACTTATTGAAAAATAAGTTCTTGAACTCGTCCCATTCCATGGACTCAATTTCATCTCTTTGCCTCGTATTCTTGATAAGATTCCACCATTGATCAGCATCACCTTCCAAACGATACAATGCTATGATGACTTTATCATGTTTAGAACATTGAAGAACTGAAATTATCTTTTCAGTAGTACTAATCCATTGTTCAGCAATTAATGGATCAGTAGACCCGCTGAATGAATGTGGACGCTGCCTCATGAAGGATTCAATAGAATGTTTCTCCTTCCTTTGCTTGTTTGGAAGTCCTGCATGATTCATATCTTGAGAAAGTTGTGTGAGCATGGCTACAAGATTTTTCATTCCAGCTCCCATAATTTTTGGTTGCTCAGGGGGACAATCGTTGCATTGCCCATCGCATTCCGCATTAACACAGTTCCTTTGGGTTCAAGCCATTGACTAAAACCAAGAATAATAGTGTGAGCAACACTAATAATAATAGGAAAACAACATAATAAAGAATAAAATTTCACAATTAAGGTCTTATCCTATGTTATTCATGGCCATTTCTAAAACACTAAGATTGTGTTATACGCTTAGACTTATCCTTAGGGTTCTTACTAAGGCTTTCACATCCATGTTTCCAAAGGTTGACTATACCTTTCCTCTAATACCAACTATAACGGTCTGGAATTACTTCGAATGGAATATAATTGATAACTATCGGGGCACTCCATGGGCGGCTACACCCCCTGGGTGGGACACACCACCATCCCCAGTGGCAGCCATATCCTCATGAATCCCTTTGGCGGAGAGCCAGGCTTCGTCCAACGCTCACATTTGAGAGTTCCCAAGGATTGGATACATTCCTACCTCATTTGCCTCTGATACAAACTATAACGACCCGTACTTTACATACATTGTTATTACTTGAAAAATGAAGCACATGTATTACAACATATAACAAAACCATGAAAGGACCGTATAGGTATAGTGTCTTTAGAAACTGGGAAACATAAACAACTGGTTCATAAAGCATCTACATTGTCTCCCATTTATTTCATCATATCTATAGTCTCTTTTGGAATATCATACTTAATAACCTTCTTCCTGACCTGGGGAAAGAAAACATACAAAAGGGTGAGATCAAATTCTCAGTAAGGGTAAACAAAAGAAATATCAATCACATCATATTCATAAGAACATAACATTTTTGGAAATCTTAACCTGCAAAAGAGAGCATATGGGATAAATCATAGTAGTGAAATGAAATCCCAATAATCATAAAATAAAACATGGAACTTTGTGGCATACACACATAATCATAGAGAATCATTTCTTATTAGTCAAGACTCATGGTCAAGACTATCTTAGTGGACAAAGTCCATTTCTGAACCGAGTTCACTCCTCGTTTCAGTCCTGTTTCACTGAACTGGTTTAACCTGCCGTTCCAGCCATGTCTATTTCATGAGATATAAAATCTTTACCCAATGCATTGGAGGGATATATAGGTCCCACCCATCTCATAATGATACCATTCATATGTGTGCCACAAAATCATAAATCATACATCATTTCATAACCCATGTAATAAATATGGGAATCTTAAACATCATGCCATCATAAAACAATTCATATAAGATAATGGAATTCATTAAAATAATTCCATCACAACATAATCAAATCCATGTAATAATAGGGATAGAAACAGAACCCTATATTATCTTAGATGGAAAATAATTTTGATAAAACACTTGAACTCCATTCTTGAGGAAAATATCCTTTCTACTTCAAAAACATTTTCCTTTTTTAACATGTCATAAAATTTTTATCTAAAATAAGTTGATTAAAAATAAACATGAAAACATGTAAATTAAGCTTCTTGGAAATAATGTTTTAAAAATCCATTCATGCCGTATGAGTTAAAAAACATTCTTCTCGTGCTTTTGTCAGAAAAGTCAAAAAGTACCTCGTACGAAAAACGACAAAAGATTCCTTTCATATCTTTTACTAAAAACTCCCTGAAGGGTAAAATTGGATTTAAAAAATTGTATGTGGATGGTAAAAATATTAAATATTGAGGAAACATAGATGTGGATGATAAAATACACCCCAGTAAATACCAAATTATAAACAATCTCGGATAAAAATGAGATTGTGATATTTCCCTTACCTTAGGTCCGATTTGCTTTGTAAGTGTCCGAATATCATGTATAATTATTTAAATAATGTCATTCACTTATTCCAGAATCATACTCCTTGTTATTATATCATATATGGTTCACTTATGACTTTATATTACACGTTCTTTTGTAAATTCCATGTTAAAGAGCGTTTTGGGTAAAATCGTTTCATTTATCATCCATGTTTTGACTTTTAATTATTCATATGATTACTTAGATCATGATTACTTAATTCCAGAATATAAAACATGATTTATATATAATATATATTCAGAATATACATATATATACAATAGATCAGTAAATGGAAAGAAATACACTGTTCATGGAGACGGTAGGCCGTACGTACGCATGAACGTTGTTTTCGTTTCCGTATTGAGTTGAATGGAATTAAGTAGATGACATACATATATATACACATAAATCTAGTATCATTATTATTTAATATATTTAATGATTACTTATTATATATACTTTATAATCATTCATGAATGGTTAACGTGGAGAATGAATCTCATCACGTCGTGGAGACGGTAGTCCGTACGTACACACGAGTGATGATATCGTTCTCATGATCATGGAATTGTATTGGAGTGTATGTATACTATTTCAGAATCAATATCACTTTACAATAATCATATATAGTTATTATGTACACCATTATATCCATCCAAGTAAGGTGGTGGTGGAAAATAGATTACACCACGGTGTGGAGACGGTATTCCGTACACACGCACGCGCGGTGATTTCGTTTTCCGTAGGATGAATAGATGGTGAAATAGGGTTGTTTAATACTTATAATAACATATCAGTATATGAGTGATACTGATGTTATTACTTCATAATGAAACAACCTATGAAGAAGAAGTGGACGAAGGAATAAAGTTGAAAGAATCGGTAACGGACATTACCTCTTCTTTGAAGCGCTTCTTTGAGACCTCCTTTTAGGGCACTAAAATTGGTCTTTGAAGAAGAAAAAGACCTATAGGGTGTCTCTAGGGAAGTGGAGAGAAGAAATTGGCAGGGTTTGGCCGATCTTGAAGGCTCAAAGTGGTATGAGGAAGAGGGGGAGGAGGTTCCCTTTTATAAGGGAGGAGAGGGGTACCTTTGGAATAACTAAATATATTATTTTATTATAAAGTCAAATTAGGTTTTTAAATAGCTCCAAATTGATAAATTTAAAATCTAAGGTGGGGATGGGTCTAAATCCTCTCATCCAATAGAATTTAGATAAGTTTAGGTTCCTATTTTAACCTTATCATTTTGATTTAACATTAAGTTAAATAATTTTACTTTTACCGTGTCTTCTTGTGTTCTTACACTATAAGGTTAATAAACTTACTATAACAAGTCAAACGAACCCCAAGTTGTTTATTATTAATATATATAACCTTATCTAAGTCATTTGGCCGAACCTTATATTTTTAGGAATAAAATAACAATTAATAATATAATATTTGTTTTAAAAAATATTTTACGTCAATTTGGACACTATTTGGTAATTGATTTTTGTGAAAATCATAACTGAATTATTAGTTCTAACAAAGTTAATTAAATCAATAATAACATGTCATATTGACCTAGAAAATTAGTGGAATTCATAAAAAGTATCAAATTACATTTATTTGGGTATTTATAACATCAATTATGTCAATGTTCCATTAATAAGATAATTACTGCATCATCGTTGTGTCATAAATAAATTAAATTATTTAAGGTCTAAAAATTACAAATAAAATACCATTATATAGGAAATATTTTTAGATTTCTAATTAATATTTATACTCTAATTTATCTTATGTATAACCCCATATTAGAAATGATTTACTTATTAAACTTTGATTTTAACTATTTTAACCCTTATTTAAATAAATTAGTAATAAATATCCTAATCTAATCCAAGTGGGCCTAAATGGTCATATTTTACTCCTAAGGTTGTTTTCGGTCTAATTACACTTATCCAATAGAATTAGGACATGTTTTAGGGTAATAATAATAACACTTTTACCCTTAATTACCATATTTACTTTTAACCGTGGTAAAAAAAAGTAAAAAGTTAATATTCACCAAAAATTATTTCCATCTCATTGAACTACATTTTAGTCCTCGATATTAACAGTTTCTCTCAGATTTTCGAAATTCTACTCACAGAAGCGGTAAAATTAAGTTTTATGGAAAATTCATTTTTTTAACTACCACTTAGTGGTTTCACTATTCATAAAAAATTTAAAGTTTTCAGAAAAATACCAAAATTTCACCCTAGGCTAATTTAGATATTCGAAATCCAAAAATGAAGTCCATTTTGAAAAATAAAATTTATAAAATTTCAAAAAGTGGTTATTACTATTCATAACGGCTAGTTTTAATAATATTTTAATAGCATATCATTATTTAGTGAAACTCGGTATTGCGTATGACGCAAGCTATCGAGGAAGGCTGTGATTGCGTGTAAAGAAAGACAATATAGTGTTGTGTGCAGTGAAAGATTCCTTTGATGATTTAAAAACAAAATATTTCTCATAAAAGTCTCGGGTGTTACAATTTCTGAGTTTGAGGAAAAATGAGGATGAGAATGTTGCAAAGTAAGAGTCTAAATTTACAAGGTTAGCGAGGCATGAAGAAGATTATATACGTAACCCAAGAAGTAATATTGATCATTTCATTGATGGGTTAAAACCATTTCTCCTTCGAGAATTATTATAACATTTTTTCTCAAAATATGAAGATATAGTCTCGTGTGCTATCAAGACAGAAAAGGAATTATCTAAGACTTATGACAACAATGTAAAGTAAGAGAAGAAGAAAACGATGGAATAAGAGACAAATAAAGGGGAAAATGGAAAGAAGGATTTTCCATTATGTGATAATTGTTGGAAGAATCACCCCAGTACTTGACTAAAATGAATGGAAGTTTGTTATAAATGTGGAGAAAAAGGTCACCGGGATTGTGATTGCAAGGGAAAAAATGAGGATATCAATGTTGAATGCTACAATTGTAGAGAAATGGGGCATTATGAAAATTAATATCCTAAGCATCAGGTAAACATACCTCAGAAAAGGCCAAGGGATCAATTCCAAGCATATGCTGTTACTACAGATGAAGTGGAATAATTATTGTATTTGTGTTTTTGGACTCAAGAACTATATTATGGTTATAATAATAATGTGACATATATAAAGATTGTACTACAATAATTGTTGTTTTCATTAAGGGTTGAATATGATGAAGGTAATCATATTTTTAGTATGTGACAATAAGAGAAACTTCACTTTGTTCGGGGAATCTAACGTTACAATTGATTTTGGAAATTTAGAGACATTTTAAAGAATGTCTGGACAGAGGTATTTTGGATAAATATAAAGGCTGGAATGGATTAAGTTTAACTTTGGATAGTATTGTTTAAAGTTAATAAAATTCTGAAGATTTTTTTTGGAATATTATAATACAATAGTTTTAGGAAATGGACAACATGCAGGTTGGGGGATAACCCGTCGCGTCAGACAAAGCTACAGGAATTGAACCCAAAACCATAGCGCGACAAGCCTTTATTACCTACCACTAGCCTACAAGAAGTCCCCACTTATTAAAAAATATTTTTATTCATGGTATGTGTTAATATTTGGAACCTTATACGATTAGGATAAATATAATATTTTTGAGTTCTATTATATTTTTGAGTGAAAGATGATTTTGTGATATAAATTAGTTGAAGGAAGAATTTCTACTTGACAATTGTATATATATATATATCTCTTATTTTATGAAGAAATTAATTCTTAAACTTTAGGGAATGGATATTAAAAAAATGTGTTATCCAAATATCTTATGTTTTGTTGAACTGATGATATTTTAAATCACCATAGATTGAAGGCTTTGAGGCCCTCAATTTTACACTTGTTTGTGATTGATGACCTCAATCACTCCCGTCAAATATTTACGTTTTTCCTCTAATTATGTGTCTATAATTTCCACCAATATTCTCCTAATCGAGATAATAATTTGGTGGTGACTTTTTAATTTCCCTTTCCCTCTTATTAAGACTAAATTTTATTAACCTTATTTCTGATGTGGGTTTTCCACAAAGGTATTTTCTACTTTCATCCTTTTATTTTCAAAGAAAAATTTCAAATTATGAGGATGCAATTTATTGAAGGAGGGGAGAATGTAACACCCCATGATTCTATGGTATGCTTCTCTTTCAATAATGCAATAGCTTGCATTGTACGCAAGTTCGAGATTCTAACACACCGTGACCAATCAAAGTATCCTTTGTGAATATTAATACCCACTTTTTAAAATTATATAAATTTTATATTTCAAAATGGACTTCATTTTTGTATTTGGAATATCGAAATTATCCTATGTTGAAATTTTTGTAATTTTCTGAGAACTTCCAATTTTCTATGAATAAAAAAAATACTTAAAAACCAATTTTTTAATCAAAATAATTTATAGTGATAAATTATACTATTGAGTGGTTTTAAGGTATAATTAGAATATATTTTTACCATTTTATCCAATTTTGGTCATTAGAATTAATTTCACTTTCAAATTGGACATAAACAATTGTCAATATTTTTATATATATTATTTCTTAAAAACATGCTATTTGTTGTGACAACGGGAATTAATTATTAAATTAATTAATTCAACTTATATGTTTTGAATTTTGTAAAATAGACATCATTTTTTAATTAGGTATATCAAATATATCTTAGGGTGAATTTTTGGTATTTTTTTGAAAAACATCAATTTTTGATGAATAGTGAAACCACTAAGTGGTAGTTAAAAAACTAATTTTTCATTTAAATAAAACATTACCACTTCCATGAATTGAATTTCAAAAATCCGACATACATGGTTGTCATTAGTAAGTAAAATTTGGTTCAATGGGATGAAAATAATTTTTGGTGAATAGTAACTTTTATGTTTTATTAATCGCGATTAAAGGTAATTAGTGTAATTTATGGTAAATATAATGTTATAATAATATGAAATTACCTTTACACTTTTCCTACCCTTATTTTATGAGTCATGGATGAACAAGACAATCCATGGGTCAACTTGGGGACCCCATGGATCCACTTCGGTAAGAAAATTACATTAATAACCTTTTATTTAAAGTTAAAATAAAATTGTCACAAACATGTGTTGTTTTACTAAAACAATTATTAAATAGGGTTATATAAGTTAAAATTTAGAATATAAATATTCATTGGAAATATAAAAAATTTTCCTACATCATGGTAATTTTTTTATAATTTTTAGACATTAAATAAATAACATTATTTATGATACCATGATGATGTAGTGATTACCTCATTAATGAACAATTTAAATAAAATGAAATGATAAGGAAACATCTAAGACATAAAATTTTGTAAAACCTATTGGATGGGTGGATTTCTGACCCTTATCACCTTATCCTCGAAATATATAATTGTTGGACCATTAAAATCCGAAAATATTTTCATAATAAAGTAACATTTCATGACTTTCCAAAAGAGCCCCTCCTCTTCTCTTATAAATGGCCCCCACATCTAACACCTTATTCACACCTTCAAAGCCTTTTTGGCTCGGCCAACCTCTTCCCAAATACCCTCTAAACATTACTCCCTTCATCCTAGAAGCCTTACCTTAGGCATAAAGCTCTTCAAGAAACCATTTTGGTTCAAACCGAGGGGAGTTACTCGATTTAAAGGTAATGTCTTCTCTTATGTTGTTTTGTTTTATTTTGATTCTCCAACCCCCTAAACTCTTTTTATGATTTTATTTTGTAACAAAAACAGTATCCTCAATATACTTGTATCTTGTAATGAGAAGGATTTTATTTACACTTACACACACCATCGTCTAATGGTTAAAGAACATACTATTTCTTTGGGTGGCGAATTACTGCCTCACGAAACGATGATTGTTCAATATTCTTTTAACACCTATCATGGGGGCCATTATGATGAAACTATTTTTATATAGGATATATATTATGTTTATGTTTTCCTTATTCTTCTGTATTTTACATTTATGTCATATTTTTATGATTTCCATTATGGGTAAACGCGATAATTTCATTTTAGGAAGTACGGACTACCGCCCCCTCAAAGTGATTTGAATCGTTAATGTCATATGTGGGATGTATAAAAGATGGAGTAAATGATATTATATATGATATTATACTAGAATTATAATATAAATTTATATCATTATTATTTAATTACATTAAATACGAAATAGAAATGAAAATAGCGTTCAGGCGTACGTACGGCTTACCGTCTCCATGAACGGTGCATTTCATTTCTTACCTCTAAATGTTATGTAATATTATAAATGAATATATATACTGGATATATATTATATATATGAAATCTACATCATGAATATAATTCTCGATATAATGGATATTTTACAACATGAACAATTTCTATTTATAAGAAGTTTATTTTTGACTCAAGTACCAAAGACCGACAAAACGACTGTTATTAACTTAAATAATTACATAATGTTCATAACATGGTTGTAGGGTCCTGAAAAATCCTCAAAGGATATTCTACCCAAATCCCCCAAAATAATTGTGGAAAAGAATAGAAAAAATTCAAAAAAGGGAAACAAGAATGACTGGTCCGCAGACAGGTCCCATGAAAACGCAACGGGGCAAGGCCCTGCAAAGAACCCCCTCTGCGAACCATGGTCGTTCGTGAAATGGAGGCGGAGATCCTCCGCGGTCACAAGGCAGGATGGGTGCTAATCCAGTTCACCATCATGAACCACCCCAACCGCGGACCACATCGATCGGTTCAAGTCGCATCTGTTGCCGTTCGCGGAATGGAGGCGGAACCCTCCGCGGCCGCGAAGCACCACCTAAGTTTGGTTTGCGGGGGGGAAGAGTTCAATACCCACCTCGAATTAGGGATTTACCAAGTCAGTTGTAAACTTTGTATTTGTTCATGGGCCTCCGCAAAAGGTGTCGTGTGATCGCAGATACATCTCTTTCCCCACTCTATAAAAGGAGACCGAGTGGGAAAGGAGGAGGGATTCAGGGATTCAGATTCAGATGATTCGAAGACGGATGAATAGAAGAGCGATCAGACTCGTGTGGAAGGATTTAGAAGGAAGGCTTAGTATTTCGCAAACAGCGATGTTCCAGTTCTCGACCGACGAACCCCTGATCGGCGCCTCCCTTTACCGCCGCTGCTCGTGTGGAACCCTCCACCTACCCCCTGGTACGCAGGTCAAACCCAAAGCCGCGAACCACCCTGGTTCATGGGATTCCAATCAGCCCTCGGACCCTCCTGGTTCACAGACGGCCTCATAGTCTACGGACCACCCTGGTTCGCGGATGGCCCCTCTATCCGCGTAGCACTTTTTTACGCAAAGGGCACCAAAAAATTCAGAGTTCCCATTCCCCAAGCCATATAAGATCCTCCCGATCCGGCCTGATTCCCCACAACCTCCTCATTGGACTACTCATCGGCCTAGAGTTGAGGCCTCCACCAGAGCCACCAGATCTGTATGGTGTAACCCTCAGGCGCACCAGTGCGCCAATTGAGTTCACATACCCACGGTGAAGATAGGCGAAGGGGTTGTCCCGACCCTTGAGCAGATTCCTGAAGCATTCATGGGTTCACATTCCCATGGTAATGTGGAGTCTGAGCTCAGGAGTCCTCATTCTGCCCCTCTACTTACTAAGGGATCCTCGGGGTGGTAAAATACCCATCAGAAGGAATCCCTCATGTACTGAAAGAGAGGTGATGGGAACAGGAGCACCCCCTTTCCCTCTCCTGTTGCACTCTATCGTCTTGGGCCTCCTCAGAGTGTAAGCCCTAATCTATCCTCTCATGGGCCTCCCCAGAGTATAAGACCCATCCCATCACCACGGGCCTCCTTAGATTGTAATCCCCAATCCGTCACCATGGTCCTCCTCAGAGTGTAAGCCCCAATCCATTACAATGGGCCTCCTCAGAGTGTAAGCCACAATCCACTTCTCATAGACGCACCTTTCACAACATGATCCTCTGGTCCCTACTATTCTTCTTTCTCACATCGAGCATGACTCATGTGAGCTTAGAGTAAGCATCGACCATGACATCCTCTTATGGGCCTCCTCAAAGTGTAAGCCCCGATCCATTATGCAAACTATGTGGACTTTGATCCCTGCCTCCTTGGCAGGGTACGTAGGAAGCCTCCAAGAGGTTCTAGCCCGGCCACCATCGGACCTCCGGGTCCACCTTCACGTCAGTTCTTCGACGCTCCCCTTTCGAACTATGTATACTTTTATCCCTATCCCCTAGTCAGGGTACGTAGGAAGCCTCCCTAAGGTTCAATACCAACAACCGGTCGATCCTACTGTCCTCACATCGGTTCACCGAGCTACTCCTAGCATTGTATCAGTGAGTCCAGACTCCTCAGGGTCATTAATCCAATGAGGGATGGTAAAACTCGTGCATAAATGATTCTGAACCCCATCATTCAGCTGACCATTTCCAACCAAGGGTTAAATCCGTGGATACTATGTTTGGGTATAAACCAATGATTCTTGAACATATGAATACATCTTAAATCTATAAGAGAGTCCTGAAACAGGCAATAATTCCCCCCAAAAGTGTGCGATGTGCCCGAATTCCCATCCCTTCAACCAATGTGATTTCTTGAGTGTCGCTGGTCAGACCATCTGGCAAATTCCTACATCTGGAAAGCAGGTCCATCCATCATCGGATATGGAGCCGTTGGGCATTTCAAGGCTGAAAATGAAACCCACAGAACAAAAATGGTGATCCCGACATGAATCATTAACCAATCATGATAGATTTAACTTAATCCCACCATGTTCCCCCTTTTACTCACAATGAGGGACAAGCAAGGTCATTAATAAAATCATGAGATGCTGCTTTGATGGGTTTTCTTCTTGTACTTTCTAAAATTTTTTGCATGTACTACCTTCCGAACTCCCTTCAATCCAATGGCATCGCAAAGGAACTCACAAGTGCGCGCTTCCAAAAACGCAATGACCAGACGTCCTCACCTACGGAGGACCCTGTCACCCACCTAGTGTCTTCAACGCTGGGTCTCGGACGCGCTGATCTGAGAGTACCACGTAAACGGTACTCTCTCAATGGTGGAGGTGGCCATGCATGCCCTCCAATCCGCCAGAACTCGCTGGTCGCCTGCCCAACAGTGGCTGCAAAGGTAGATCCAGGCATCCCCTATTGCTGTCTCCAACCATTTCAGGAGTCCATCCCTAGAACGTGATAATGTGTACCTCCCTTATCTTATGGAGGTGGATGAGGTCGACGTTGAGGACTTCATACCCACCAAACGGGGGTTACACTCCAAGGCCCCCACCAGAAGACGTAATCATGGTCACGCCACGACCTAGAATCCTTATGCCGAGGAGGATGTCTACCTAAGGATTCAGGCCCATGCTCCCTAAGCTCCGGCCCCTCGGACCACCCGACGAGGGTGGTAGACGTACAATCAGGGACCAGTCATCACCCTGGTCCCCGAAGAGGAGCTCCTTTTCCCAGCCACAGAGACGTACCACGAACATGCACCTACACCTGTTCGCTCCTCTCGAGCCCGCCATCTAGACATGGCGGCATCGTATGTGCTAGTGTGCACCCCTGTCGAGCTCCATCAAGCTCGTCGGTCACGCTGGACGGAAATTACCAGGAAGGCACCTCTCCCTGCCCAGGGTCAAGAAGGCCCCCAACCTGACGTGGTGGCGACCCGGCACCTGCAGGAATAGCTCCTAGAAATTTCTTCTGACGGAAGCCATCCTGATATGGTGGCGTTCAAGAAAGCCCCCACCCAAATGTGGCGGCACATCATAGGTTGGCACGTCTCCCCAATAGCAAAGTCCACCGACTAGATACGGTAGGAAACCAATATATGCAGGTCCATCTCCCTATGGATGAATGTAAAGTCCGCCATCCCGATGTGGAGGAAAACAGAGAGATAAACTGGCGTATCACGGTACAGGGGCAGATTCGTTCACCTGCCCCAACAGAGTAGAATTGTCAGCAACCACTGAACACCGGAGGACCGGAGCAGGATATTCCTACTCTAATTCCGGAATGGGCCTTCATACCCATTCCAGCCATATATGTCTCCCTACATATCTTGGAAATGATGGAGGAACATGTATCGATCCTAGATCATATCTTGCAGACTTGCCAAAATGTAATTGCATCAGCGTCAATAGTAAGGACTCGGGCCCGTGAGCTCATCTCCCTAATTGGGGCGACTCATATAAGAGATGAGATAGCCGCCTCGGAGCATATCTGCATCCCTGCTTCTGCCCAGGAGGGTCACCGGCCATATTCCGCGACGCAAGGGAAACCAAATCGAGCAGCTTCACTCGTTCCAACTGGGGGACACCCGTCCATCAAGGTGGATTCTCTAGAGCAGGTATATATCCCTGCTAAAAGTCAATATGTTCATCGGTGTATCCTAGAAACGTCACGGGACCCAATTATATAGGGACCCAAAGGACGTGAAGGCCGTTGTCAACAATAGATGGTCCCCACTTCCAGCAAAAGAGCACCCCGAACGTGCCAAAGGTAGCCGGAAAATAAAGGGGGAGTTCATGACTCTTCTCTGCTGGAAGCTGGGGTTCCCAAAACTGCTAAGCATACATCAAAGGCTCAGAACCCTACCCACCCATTACCATATTATGGGAGTGGAAATAACAGTTGCGAAGGTCCTCCCCGTAATGTCACTACCAGTAGCTCTGAAGGTCCTCCCCAGAGCTCCCATGGGGGCCTCCCTGACAGGCATATAACGATCGATCACGAGAGATCCTCTTTTGATGTCAGTCACAGAAACCCTTGACATGACCGGAAGATTGAGTAGCAAGAATGTCCTCCACTTATTGCGGTCCACCCTGAAGGTCCTCCACTTGCTGCGGTCCACCCTGAAGGTCCTCCCTGGGGTACACACTGCAATCAATCTCCATGCAGTGGGGCTATATATTATGATAGTAGTCCTCTCTATCATAGTCGCAATTGCGAAGGCCCTCCCCACAGTGATGTCTCATTACAACAAGAAGGACCTCCCCTTGTCGTGGCCTGCCCTAAAGGTCCTCCTCAGGGGTTACGCTGCAATGACACTTCGTGCAGCCGGGCATCAGATCACGGTGGTATTCCTCGCCACCCTGATAAAAGTGGTCCTCCCCGTAGAGACATAGAGCAATGAGAAGGCCCTCCCCTCGTTGAGGTACATTTTGGAGGCCCTCCCCAGGATGTATCCCGCAGATATTCTCCCGGCGGCAGTAGTAATGGTAGTCCTCTCCATTGCCACAGCTGTGACGGTAGTCCTCACCACCACGACTACCATTGCGAAGGTCCTCCCCACATTGGCCCCATGCAACAAGAAGGTCCTCCCCTTATTTTGGTGTGTCCTGAAGGTCCTCCCTAGGATGCACGTCGAACATCATGCCATGATGGACATCCTCACCATGATGGCAGTTGTTACGAAGTTCCTCCCTGTAATGACGCTACGCAGCTAGAAGGTCCTCCCCTTGCTGTGACATGCCTTGGAGATCCTCCCCAGGGTGTGCACTACAAAAGTCCTCTATGAAATGAAGCATCAAGCAGTAACGGTATTCATCTCCATTACGACCTCCATTTCAGAGGTCCTCCCCGTGATGACATATCATATCGACCAGAAGGTCCTCCTCCTACCGAATCAAGCATCGAAAAGCCCTCATATGCTGAGGCACTCAGAAGGAAGGGATCAAGCATATCAGATTCCCAGTTAGTCACCGACAACATCCTTCTACAATCTGGAGACGGTCCAGGGCCGCGTTCATCCTCTGAACCACCTTGGAATCGCCCGCATAATGATTCAACACCTACCAGTCCCACTGCCTCCAACCACAATGGCAGTGAGCATCTTAGTTGGGCCAACCAGGTAGAGGAGTCACTAGCAGAGGAATATGCTGATATGTTGCGCCTGAGGAAACGACTGTCCATGGATGATATACTAGTGATGTTTTGGCCTATGGCCACCTCTCAGTTCGACATACCTAGAGATTTGTAAGAAGAATGCGTAAACGGCGTCCGCCATAATATATGGACGACCCTTCCCTAGCTGAAATCAAGCTCTCTGCCCTATGAAGGGTATGTAGTCCATTTCAAGACGTTAGGAGACCTCCTGTGTCACATTGATCTGGAGGCCCTTCCTACGGCACGACGACATCGACCCGAGAGGTGTAAAGGAAACATGGAGATAGCTCACCTCTGTGCGTTACACCAGCTGCGCCGCCTCATCGGTGACGCTCCGATGGGAGTCCATATCAAGGGATGGGAAGAACATGGAGCTCTGCATTTCACTCCGCTCCCAACCCAAAAAAAACCCATTCGGCATGGTGTCTTGCAACATCATCACATCAACACAGAAATGTAGTGGTCTCCCTATTCAGTAAAGGCAACTCATCCAGCAGAGTCTGGCCGTGAGTATGTCCCAGAAGCGTTAGGCCCAGCGGGAACGAGCCATTCAAGAACTCTTGAATCAGGCCACCAAGAGAATACAATAGGCCTCTCACATAATAGAGGCTAATCAGCGATCTTTTCCTTCCTCCCAAGAATGGATTAACCCACATGTGAATTCAACACCAAATCTGGTTCACCCTCGAATGTGGGCATTCAAGATCAAGTAGGTCGTGATAGTAGCAGCCACTACCGCAATCTAGGGTCAACCCCAGCCTGTAGGGATGGGGGAATTTTTACAAAAAATTCCCCTGTAAGACCAATAAAACCGTGAAGAGACTCAATGTCCAAGGAACGGAGCCAACCCCAGTCCTCAGGGCAGGGGGAATTATTACCCCCTCAACAACAACTGCCCCCCCACCCTGAGAATCAGTATTCTCTTGTCTAGGGATGATTGTCAGATGATGAGGTTCTCATCCTATCCTATCATATGAATCATCATACCCTCCAAGAGGAAGGCGCACTGTAAGGTCACATCAAATAACTCTTTGCGTCACCCTTTATCAAAAAGCCTGAAGGAAATCCCAAGTCCTGAAAGGGAAGGCCAGCAGAAGAGGTGGGAGATCCTCATCCCATTTGGAAGATGACATCTTCTCCGCCCCAAAATATGCATCTATCAACTTCATAGAGGTTAACCCCATGGGTGACACCAGAGATACTGCAATTTCGGATGGATGAGGAGATGGTAGTTCCGTTCAGGCTGTGACCCACAACGAACCACCAAGTGTGCACACCTGAAACCAGAGGGCCACCATAATTATGGCAGTCCTTCCATCCAACCCTCCTCCTCCTACCCAGTGAGCTTCCAATAGGGATAAGAATAAAGGAATGGTTACCCTTAACTCGCCTCCTTCTCTCGACAAAAATGAGCCACTCACGCTCGAAGAGATATTCGCTCGACAGGAAGAAGAGATGAAAGAATCGCGGTAGCTTAACGCCCAGCTAATCTAGAGGAACCGCCTTATTGAAATTGCGTCCCAGGAGGAGCCACATCATGAACCCCCAGTAAATGCACCTCAAGGACTAAGGTTTTCCCCAGAAAATGAAATATGGTCAGGGCTCCCATCCAACGAGGCGCCCGGCCCATCCACTACCTAAACGTAGATTCGGATGAATACCAAGACTTCCCTCCACTCTAGAAGCAACCGAAGCGAGTACGCCTGAACCCTCCGAAGGTGCCACAAACGGCACATGCACCCTTGGTGTTGGCCAATCCAGGTCCTCAGGCAATGCCTCAGGCTACGCCTGCCCAGAACTGGGCCCAACAGGATGTAAACTAGGGTCTCACCAACACCATCGAGGAACTAATGGCTTGATTGGAAGCGATGGAAGGTCGACGCGCTCTGATACAGCCAGATCGAAAACCATACCTGGATTGGGTGAGCAATACACCACCTCCACCTAATTTTGGGAGCCCTTTATTCCCTATCTTTATTGGATCGGGCGATCCTGAACAACATTTAATGCACTATGTATCCTATTGCAACCCTATAATGGGAACTCTTGAACAACAAGAAGAAGTGAAACTCAGATGTTTCGTACGGACCTTGAAAGGATCCACCTTCATCTCGTATACAAGTCTACTAGCCCAGTCAATAAAGTGCTGGGAAGACCTTCGGTAGCAGTTCCTGTTCCACTTCAGCTCAACGTTGCCTAAAACAATGGTCAGTGATCTCATGAACAGCAAGCAGAGGGAGAACGAGAGGGTCTCAGATTTCATCACCAGATGGAATGGTCTAACCTATTCTCTGAATAGGCCAACTCTTCAAGATGAGATGCTAGCCATATGCATCGATAATCTTCGAGATGAGTTGCGAACACCGCTCATTTCAGTGGATTGCACCACTGGCTTATGCCATCCCTCATCCATTGCCCAGATAATTGAGGACTCTCTATAGAGGACTAATTCAAAGTCCCGAATAGCCTCGCAGGCTCCTGCAAAAAGAGCCCCTAGAGCTGAACCATCTGATGTCACACTCAAGTTGGCCACTATGCCCGCTCCACCGCTTAGGCCTCCACCAAATCGTCAAGGGCTTCCTGCATATCAGCGGCCACCTCCGCGTAAACGGGAAGATCACAGAGGACCGAAGCGGAACTAGTTTGAGGAATGAAGACAAAAAGTATACTCATTTAGAGACGATCAGGTCTGTGGCTACTTCATTGCTTCCATGAACTGCAACTTTTTCTGCCTCCCAGAGCTGAGGAAACCTGAAGAGATCGGCCACGATGACAGGCCAGATTATGGCCCCTACCATCAGATGTTGGGGCACAATATCCGAGAATGCATCGTCTTCAACGACCTCCTGCAGAGGATGGTAGACTCTAGACAGGTCGAGCTGGGACCACCCCTAGCACATGTGGCATTATCTCTACCACCGACTCTAATAAAGAAGAGGGGTGGCAGAAAGTCACCAGTAAGAAGCGGCAGAAATTTGACAACTGGATGACACGAAAAACTATCAGCCGAGCCCAGGGCGTACTCTGAGCTCAACTACAGTAGCCAGTGTTGCCACCAACAACCCCTGAAGCAGCAGAGCCAACAGTATCGACCTCACAAACCTCTACGAGACGGTCATCAAAGCGTAATCGGGGAAGGAGGAAACAATCACAAGAGGAGCGGTCCACGACGGGGCCAAAGTTAGTCTCGACCATGGCAGATTATATGCCCTCAAATTTGGGGCCATGGGAACCGACCCACCAAACGGAACCATCAGGGAAAACCGACCATGTTGAACTGTTATAGGATGAAGAGCCAATCTTTAGTTCTATCAACATCATCGATCTTATGGAATCATTCCCTGACGAAGGGTATGGTTAAAAATCTGAGTTCTCCGCATGAGGAGCTAGGAGGAGGAATCACAGAGGTAGGGGATACCAAGGGAGGCACAACCACAGCCGAAACCAACCCTATAGTTGGACCTCGGTCCAAACCGTTAAAATTGCAGAAACATGTGGGGGAGCCCTTCAACTGAATCAGCAGGAGAAGTAATGCCCCTCAACCTCCACAAGCATCCACTATGGCCCTTTTGTTCTAGGATACCCACCAGAGGAGGAACATGTTTCTGAAAACCTAGTGCGCACAAACAGACCGGCCGGGCCACATCCGCAAAACACGAGAACACTATTGATATCTGACCCCACGGCCGGTCCCTCCTCGTCAAATGCTCCAGCCACTAAATCAACAACCAAGACTCTCCTGTCAATGGAAAACCGTCAGCCACTGGAGCAAAAATAAGATATCCTTAAGTAGCTAACATCAGTACCAGCCAAGCTGTCAATTCTAGAAGCCCTAAGTCTGTCAGCAGGCCTCAGGGAGCCACTTATAGAAGTTTTGATCAGCCCCCTGGAGTTTCAAGTTGAGGTAGTCGCCGCCGAAATTTACCAGATGGAGACTGGCCTGGCTGAATGCAATGCAGTGATTTGCTTCACTGATCAGGATGAATATTACATCATGCAATGACACATAAGACCACTATATGTGTCCGGCACACTGAATGGTATTGAGATCCAAAAAGTCTTTATAGACAATGGCTCTGGAGTTAACCTCCTCCCCCTGCGGACACTCCATAAGTTGGACTATAGTTAGGATGACCTAATTCCCTTGGCCACAACTTTGTTGGGTTATGACAAGAGTGATCAGAAACCAATGGGACAAATCAAGCTAAAGACCAATTTTGGTGACCTGGTAGCCTACACGGAATTCTTGGTGGTCTGATAGATCACAACATTCAATGCCCTGCTAGGAAGGCCATGGCTCCAAAAGCACATGGTTGTTCCTTCATCCTACCACCAGTGTATCAAGTACAACGTCAATGGAGAAAGTGGAACATTTCACGCTGACAAGGCCCCTTTTGAGCTCTCCAAGTCACATTACATTGACATTGGGTTCTATGAGCAAAAGAAAAATGAAGCTTTTGGTCGATAGTGTCGACTGGATCGCCACTCCAAATGGCCTGGAAATGGTTCCTGATGACCCCCTCAGGCAGCTTGGCAAAGATTATGTCTTTCCCATTAACCATGTTGAGAGTATGAGTTCAAGTACGGACACACATTCATATGTCCTCATGACTTCAGCCATGATGGTCGAGCACGACAATGCGGGAACGTCCAAAAACCCTCGATTTGGGGATGAATACTCAAGCAGGGATGCCCAAGATGCCTCTCCCTCAAACCCTCGAAGGCTCAGACCGAAAGCTCTCTCCTCATTAGATCAAAAAGATGAGGACTTTAGAGAAGAAGAAGGGAAGGATCTCAGGGATGCGCCTCCTATATTTGAGGAAGGTATCTCCACCACTGTGGACAGACTCAGGGAAATAAACCTGGGTACCAAGGAAGATCTGAGGCCTACTCTCATTAGTGCAGCCATGTCCCCCGAGGACCACGAGGTATATACCATTTTCCTATGGCAACATCAGGATGTTTTCGCGTGGAATAACACAAAAATTTCAAGACTCGATCCCGAAGTGGCGACGCACCAACTAGGTCATCCAGAAGACCATCAGGGCTATAAACAGGCCGCCAGAAGGACGCATCCCTCACATGCCACCAAAGTAGAGGTCGAAGTCGATAAGCTCATTAAAGAAGGATTCATTCGAGAGGTCCAGTACCCCATTTGGTTGGCCCACATCATCCCTGTTAGGAAAAATAATGGACAAATCCGCGTATACATTGACTTTAGAGATCTCAATCGGCATTGTCCGAAGGATGATTTCCCGGTCCCGATCACCGAATTATTAATCGATGTGATGGCCGGGTACGAGGCTCTATCCTTCATGGACGGCTATTCAGGATATAACTAAATTAGGATGGCCAAAGATGAAGAAGAATCCACTGCCTTCAGGGCCCCTCAAGGGGTATTTTGTTCTAGGGTCATGCCCTTTGGTCTCAAGAATGCTGGCACCACATATCAGCGCGCCATGCATCGGATCTTTAAACCATTCCTGATGAAATTCATTGAATGTTACGTGGATGACCTGGTTGTCAAGTCCAGATAGTGCTTGGATCACCTGTCATACCTTGAGACTATCTTCAACAAACTCTAAAAGCATAGCTTGAAGATGAACCCCTTAAAATGTGTCTTTGGGTTTACCTCAAGGAAATTCCTTGTCTTCTTCGTATGCCCTCGTGGAATTGAAGTCGACCCTGAGAAGACAAAGGCTATCTATGGATTACCACCTCCCTACAATCTCACCGAGTTGAGGGAATTCCAAGGACACCTAGCCTATATCAGGTGGTTCATAGCCAACCTGGAAGGAAAGTGTTTTCCCTTCACCAGGTTAATGAAGAAGGGGGTCATGTACCAATGGACTGATGACTTATAAGAAGCATTTGAAAACATGAATAAATACCTCTTAATCCCACTAGTGCACATGCCCCTGGTTGAAGTAAGACCTCTTATCTTGTAAGTGATATCCTTAGAGCGATCACTGGGAGCCTTCATCGCACAAAATAATGATGCAGGTAGTGAAAACCATCTCTATTACCTCAGTCGAACCATGGTTGATGTTGAGACTTGATTCTCAAATATCGAGAAGAACTATTTGGCCTTGGTCTTCGCCATTCAAAAGATAAGACATTACCTACAACATCACGAAGTCCACTTGATCTCATGAATTAACCCGCTCAAGTACATACTCAACCGCCCGATGCTAACCGGATGCCTATCTCGATGGGCGGTCATCCTGTAATAGTTTGACATCCGGTTTGTGCCTCAGAAATCCATAAAGGGTCAGACATTAGCATAATTTCTTGCAGATCACCCTTCGACAGGGACCTCTGCACCAGACGCTGAGCTACCTAATGAGGAAATCTTCTCGGTTCAAGAGGAGTTACCGGTATGCGAAATGTACATCGATGGCGCATCCCAAAGCCCAACCGGGAGGAGGATGGAGGATCCCAGATTCAACAAAGTGGGTTTGGGGATAATACTCATGGCCCCAGAAAAGGCAGTCCTACCATATTCCATCCTCCTATCGGAGGGGTTAATGAACAATGAAGCAGAATATCAAGCCCTCATTGCAGGCCTGGAACTCGCACTCTAGGCACAAGTACAACACCTTATGGTAAAAGGTGACTCGGAGCTGGTCATCAATCATGTCAATGGTGACTATGCTATTAAAAAGGAGGACCTGATCCCCCTATTTGACCATGTCCAAGGGTTAATGGTGGAATTCTCCACAGAACTAACATTAACCTATATTTCCTAGTCTCAGAATGCTCAGGTTGATGCATTAGCCAATGCGGCCACAGCCCTAGATGACCCTGGCCAGGATGAAACAGTCATCAGTATTGCTCAACGTCGAATGGTATTTCCATTTTTTCATGCTAAAATGGATGAAATCCACGAAGTCAGTCTTTTCCCCAAGCCATGTGCTCCTACCACTGGCTGGATGAACCCCATTGCAATCTATCTTCAACGGGGAGAACTTCCATCAGACAGGGCTGAACGAGACCAAATACGGAGAAGGGCAATCAACTTTGTCCTATATAGCGGCGCGGGTCCGCAAGAGGTCCTCTACAAACAAGGCCTCGATGAAGTTCTCCTCAGATGCATTGACGGAGAGGAAACCACTTCCGTCATAACTGAATTACATGCCGAAGCATGTGGAGCACATCAACCGGGGACCAAGTTTTCTCATCAGGTTCGAAGGCTTTGGTACTACTGGCCCACAATGGCATGAGACTGCGAGAATTTTACCTCAAATTTCCACTCATGCTAGAGTCATGCCAACTTCACACACCAACCCCTAGAGTTACTTCATCAAGAAAAATACTCCTATCTGTTTTCCATCTAGGGAATCGACGTTGTGGGACCATATCCTCCCACCACGACCAAATAGCTGAAGTATATCCTCATGGAAACTGACTTCTTTTCCAAATGGGCAGAAGCTATACCCCTCAAGGAAGTCGGGGCAAGAAATATTTCCAGCTTTGTGATAACCAATATCATCACCAGATTTGGCGTCCCTCATACCATACTGACGAACAACGGTACCAACTTCTGCTCTGCTGAATTGGAGAAACTATACCACGAGTATGGTATCAAGGCTAACCACTCATCCCGCTACCATGCAGCGGCCAACTAACAGATAGAGGCTTTCAATAAGACCATGTCTGATATTATCAAAAAAATGGCGGACAAAGACAAGAAGTCATGGCTGGATAAACTCCTCCATGTGTTGTGGGATTATCGAACCACAATCTGCACCGCTACTCGGGCTACCCCGTACTCATTGGTGTATGGCACCGTGGCGGTCCTGCCCATTGAACTACAACATCCCTCACTCCGTGTTTCTATCTTTGATCAACTGTCCGATGATGAGTAGTAAGAAAAGAGGCTAGATAAATTGTAGTAGCTAGAAGAGAAGCGGTTGCACACTTTGCACCATCTGGAGGTATACCAGAATCAGATTGCATGAGCCTTCAATAAAAAGGTCTGCCTCCAGTCTTTCTTGGATGGAGAATTGGTATTAGTCCTCCGAACCCCAATGATACCTGGAAGGAAACCCCCAAAGATGGATCCCAAGTGGGAGGGACCATACATTGTACACAAGGTCTACTCCAACGGAGCATATACCCTGATCTCCATGGACAGACAATTCACAACCGCTCCTACAAATGTGAGATTCCTAAAGAAATATTTCACATAGAGACCAAATGTGCTTTACATCCTCACTGCATGACGTTAAACTGCATGGATTTCGTCATTACCACACGACGTTAAACTACACGGATATTAAGAGTCAAGAATGCTCCCTCCCCCCATGTACGGACCAAACCTGCATGGGGTGTATTCATTGTCCTCACAGCACGACGTTAAACTGCGCAGACCCCCCCATTGTTTCTTTTCACGTCGGGACACCTACATCCTTACAGCACGACATTAAAATGCATGGAGTACGTCCTCACTGCATGACAGTAAACTGCATGGAATCTAATAATACCCCTCATCCTCACCGCATGACGTTAAACTACACGGATTTCAGAGAACTACGTACGACTTGATTCCTGCCCTCACAGGATACATAGCGACAATGGGATCCCCTATCCTGGCCCATCCACTCCCAAATAAAAGTTAAAAATTCCCTTTCCCCCGTGTATGGACCACACCTACATGGGGTGTGTACCTCTTCCTCACCGTGTGACATTAATCTACACTGACAAGAAGTTTTGATGATGTCCCCTTCCCCCGTGTATGAACCAGCTCTGCCCGGCGTGTACTTCTTCCAAAGAACTATATATGGCTTCATTTCTACCCTTGCAGGATATGTAGTGGCGCTAGGGTTCCCTGTCCTGGTCCAGCCCCTGAATAAAAGATGAAAATGCCCTTTCCCCCCCTTGTATGGACCAGACTGACACGAGGTGTACTCCTCGTCCTTACCGCACGGGGTAAAACTACACGGATAACAAGATTTAAAAATAATCCATTTTCCCCCGTGTATGGACCAGACCTGCACGAGGTGTATTTTTGTGTCCTTCCTGCACGATGTTAAACTACACGGGAAACAATGTTAAGAATTCCCCCCTTCCCCCGTGTACGGACCAGACCTGCACGGGGTGTATACTTTGTCCTTACCACATTACGATAAACTGCACAGACATCATCCTTACCGCATGATGATAAACTGCACGGACATCGTCGCGACCCACCCAAGACACATGGTGATACGAGATGGAGATAATCCTTGCACATTTGGATACATCCTATCCATACATCAGACTCCACGACCGGGATAATTATGGATATTCATAACCACTCATGCCCATCGGAAGTGGAAATTAATCAACCTGTAGACACCTTTGCATGACTATGCATACCATGCCCTCAGCGGCTCTACATAATGATAGCCCCAGGCTCATCGACCAACGGCAAGATTTCCACAGGTGACACTCTTCCTAGCTCTGTAAGCTTACCGGCCTTAGAGACCCCATACCATACCTCCTGATCTAGAAGATTATGGAGAAGTGGTTTACAAGTTCATTCCCCTTTTCACAGCGAAGTGTTTCCAGGGTATCCCTACCTGGATAGCCTATGTGTCCGTCAGTGGTTCACATAGCGACCTGCATCAACGAGCATCAAGCCAGGACTAGGCTACTTTTACTCAACGGACAATTGCGGTGAAGATGTTTCTTGTATACCCAGACACCATTATCCCCACATGCCGAACTATGTACTGTGAGCAATCATGGATTCTCATAATCATTCATGGACATTGGAAGTGGAAAGTTATCGACCCAGGGACATCTTTGTACGACTATGCATACCATTCCCTCAGCGGATCTTCATAATTATAGCCCCTGGCTCGTCCATCAAAGGCAAGATTTCTTCGGGCGGTACTCTTCCTAGCTCCGTACACTTACCAGCGTCAGAGCCCCCACACCACACCTCCTGATCCTGGAAAACTCGAAGTTTCAGTTTACAACCTTCATTCCCTACCATGTTCCAAGTATATCAGAGCATGTCGACCCAGTTATCCTTCGAGTGACTGCAGCAATAGTCACCCAATGGTCCAAGCTCTATGACCGATGAACTAGGAGTACTTCGTATTTCCCACATGATGTTATACTGCATGGAATACAGGTACACCCTCTCACACAAAATAAATCCTTACAGGGAGCTCTCTAAGCTTTAACAGCAACCAGGGATGAGTATGCCCGACATGTCCAGACATTTTCCTACCAAATGAAAAACTTCATGAATCGGATAATTACAGATCCTCATAACCATTCATGGACATCGGAAGTGGAAAGTAGTCGACTTGTGGACACCTTTTCATGACTATTCATACCATTCCCTCAGCGTCTCTACATATTGATAGCCCCTAGACCATCTACCAAAGGCAAGTTTTCCACAGGCGATACTCTTCCAAGCTCCATACTCTTACCGGCCTCAGAGCCCCCATATGACTCTCCTGATCCTAGAAGCCTCGGAACCATGATTTAAACTGATCAACCCCCACCCCCCTCCACGTCCGGGCCATGTTAAGATATTCAAGCCCAGTTACATTCTGATGAAGAGCGGCCTTTGCAACTGCGCCCTTACCGCATGACATTAAACTGCATGGGACATCTTGGACGCTTGGCATAAAACTGCAAAGACCAAGCATTAACCATCCAGGGAAATGCCTCCAACCACAAGCATTTTCACTGGCTTAAAAAATGCCCCCCATCCTTGCTGCATGACGTTAAACTGCACAACATCCTTTAAATAATGCCCCTCATCCTTACTTCATGACGCTAAACTACATGTAATATATCCTAACCACATGAAGATAAACTGCACGGTCAAACCTGCCACAGGTTCAGTATGGAATGGATTCTATTCTCTATCCTTCAGTGCACGGGTCAAACCGGCACAAGTCAACGTCTCACACCCGCATGAGAAGGAATTACTTCACCCATTATCGGGATGTTTAGTCTAGATGTTTCTCCCATATCCAGGCACCCTCTCATTATAAACCATACTCTACACTCATAAAAAGACGAACTCTCATAAGCCACCCCTGGTGGTCCCAAATCTAAACTTCCCTGATGTTTCTTGGCTATCGGGGGAATACAATCATTGACCTAAGGAAAAATTTGCACGACTATGCATACCATTCCCTCACCGGCTC
The DNA here is from genome assembly GCA_963277665.1 of Viscum album. Taxonomy (NCBI): domain Eukaryota; kingdom Viridiplantae; phylum Streptophyta; class Magnoliopsida; order Santalales; family Viscaceae; genus Viscum; species Viscum album. The sequence goes on along the minus strand of OY728161.1, from coordinate 1,537,800,263 downwards.
TGCATATTTATAGCCCCTGGACTATCTACCAAAGGTAATATTTCCTTAGGCAATGCTTCTCTCCATACGCCTCTTGGCCCCTGAGCCCCCATGTCTATCCCGGGATTCGAAAACCCTCTGAGCTACAGTTTACCAACCTCTTTCACAACCCTGCCTGAATATGGTGGAACGTCTTTGACAAGATTACTGAGAACCAGGAGAAGTAGTTCCATTTTAAATGATGTCCTAGCTACATGACTTTAAACTGCTCCAAGCCTCAACCATCTGTTACTCTAATTAAATGAGTAGGGAAGTGGTCTCCTGACCACGCTTCTGATTAGTACGGATGTTCCCAAAACCCTTTCCGATGTCACACTCCCCTTCTGAGCCACCCCTGGTAGTTTTCATAATTTTCCAAGCCACCCATCGTGGATTCCTTGAGCCGGACCAACAAGAAGTCCCCTAGACATTAGAAATGGATAGTCATTGACTTAATGACACCTTCGCATGACTATGCATACCATGCCCTTAGTGGATCTGCATATTGATCACCCCTGGCATGTCTACCAAAGGAAAGTTTTCCTTAGGCAACTCTCTTCCAACCTCTGTACGCCGGTGTGGATCCCATGCATTGAGGAATGCCCTACATGCCTTTCAAATTTAAACATGTTCCCCCCATGTGGATCTGAAGAGTATTGAGACATATTTTAATCAGCTAAACCTCATTGAGACCTTCTCCCCGCCATGTTTGGTCAAAGCTGTTTGACCTAAAACGTCAATAATGATAGTCTTGCCGGCAAGACTTTAAACTGCTCAAAAAAATAGGCACAAAGCCTGTTAGGCCGAAAACTCGAAAAGGGTGACCTAAGCAAAAGTGGGGCCATACCCCCTGAGCTCACATCAAATGGGCCCAGGAAAATCAGGAAATTAAAAAGAAAAGACAAAATTTTGTAGGGATTTTCATGAAAACCCTAGAAATAGTCGAACTATGCTCGTTGGACCCCATGGTCTAGGAAAAAGTTTGAGTTTGTTTTCCTGAGTTATGATTAATTCTGATTTAGTGGATTGTTATTTCCACAAAAATTGTTCTAAGTAACAATCAAATTTTACAACAACAAGTGATTAACAGAGACTGTGTTTTGTTCTAACAAAAAAAGGGAGGACGTCCACAAGCTGGGGTCTCTCCCTTACAAAAAAAAAGGGAGAGGGGTAAGTAAAACAGAGTGTACAATAGTGGATTTGATAGTCATAAAAGAGCCTAACTCACTCCCTCCACCAAATCAGAAACCGTGTGGTGTATTTCATTGCAAGACCATTCCATCACGGTCTTCTCCCTGGCTTCAACCTCAGCCACCGGACGAGTATGCTCCAATGTTTTTTGGATATTGTTGATCCCTTTTCTAGTGGTTTCGATATGATCGATCACAGTTGACAAATGATTCCTCAGCATCGCTGCCCGTTATTCACATTCATGCAACTCTGAATATCGAACGGCTGCCTGATCTCGAGAGGTCACCTCCTCTACCATCAGTTGATGGAGTTGTATCGTGGATTCCTCCTGTGCTTGGGTCACACAATGAGCAGCAGCGAAGTGAGAAAGTTTGTGTTCTCTAGTGTCAGCTTCCTCACGAGCCATGACAACTTGGAAAGCAAGATAATGGAACTTTCGATAGTCAAAGCCACCCGACCCCAAACCCAGGAAGAGTTGTCTAAGATCTCTGGCCTTAGTTTCTATCTTAGCTAGAGGAGTTTCGGAAATGATCTTGCAAATCTGAGGCCAGGCCCATCTGCGCACCTCCCGATGGTCCCCCCTGACACGGGGATCTTTGGTATCCTCGTTGGATGGAACAGGAATGAAATATGTAATTGCAACTAGTGTAGGTAGTGCTTGTTAGAAGTTGGTTTCAAAACTGGAAACTCTAGAGCCTCTATCCCCAGTTCAGGATTAGGGATAAAGTTTCCAAGCTCGGTGTCAAGTGGAAAAACATATGGGATTGTCTCACTAGGACCAGGAACCACAAGGTCATCCTCATCCACACCCAAGAAAGATGAACCCGCCTAAACATCGGCCACTGCAAGACTGGGAGAGGAAAATCCCCTGATCTGCTTTGATCGACGAGCCATTAGTCGATCCTCCCTTAGAGCTGATGGGGAAGGTGTTTAAGACGCGATAGCCACAGTACCTCCTGATTTGGGAACATGCCAAATAGCTTTCCCTAGGATCCCATCGGGATAGTATTTTTTCCATGCCTTTGTATACTCCATGGAAAGGCTGGAGGCCGCCCCCATGACAGGTATGGGAATGCTCGCATTAGATCCCTCTCGCGTCAGCATAACCCCCATTAACATATTGTGGCCGGGTTCAATCCTCGATCCTGAGGAGGAGGAAGAGAAACCTATACCTGCATGCACCCAAACTGGCGAGAAAAATGATACGGGACATACATCTCGCACAGAGAAACCCCGTCAATCTGCGTGGACAAAAATATATCCCGCGGAGAGGTCTTGTACGAACGATCCTCCAGGCTCCCCCGGCGGTTGTAAATTAAGACGCCAGAAGGGGAGGGGTAGGGAGTGAAAGAAAACTGAGAAAAGTCGCTCAGAAGCTCGAGGACTTCACCAGGGCTTAGAGATTTTAGGTGAACTCCGTCTATATCAAGCAGGGTAGGTGGAAAATTAGGAACCGGGATGACCATGTTATGACGATACTCATAGCAGGGACAATGATCCACTACCCATCCGTAAAATAATTGAAATGATCCACTCAGATGGAAGGGTGAAACGCCCTTCTGTATGTGACCCAGTAGTTCATAAATGCGAGCCAATGTGGGCACATCCAAATTCACTAGGCGGCCCTCTGCCAGATCAACTGCCATTATCAGGGTGCAAGCCCTGACTCTAGGATTAATTTCCCGAGAAGGGAATAGCCACCTGCTCAGGAACATAGCAAACAAACCTGCCAGCCGAAGCATAGGTGGAACACCGAGGCGCACCTCGTCACCCCATGAAAGGTAGTCACCCGCCTACCAAACCGCCCAATAGGAACCTGGGGAGGTTTGTGACTGTTGAGACGGATGAGTCCTGGGGTGCTTGATCTTCGGCACAGGACCAGTGGTGTTCAGAAATAACCCTATCCAGGTGCTATTGGGAATAAGAGAGTAGGCATTCAACGCCTGACCCAGTGACTGCTCCGCCATAACCAACAGATCCCTTGCCAATAAAGGCACTTGTTCGACGTCATCCCATGCATAAGGAGCAGGCAGAAATTCATCATACATTTCGCTGATAATCGGGAGTCCTCCCAATTGATGGATATCCCACAAGCTAATACCAACTTCACCATGGGCAAGGTGGAAAGTATTAGTGCTTGAACACCAGCGACTGAGTAGGTCTGGTAGGACCAAGAATGGTGGGTAAATGGAAAATTGGGTGGCCCACACTGTGGAGTATAAATTGACTAATTCCAGTGATTCAAGAAACTCCTGGCAGTGATGATGGACCCAAAATGCCCAGGCCCAGTCATTTGAGAAGAGACCACCAGATTGAAGATCCCACCTAGGAACCCACCCCGCATCGGCATCTACTTGATCAAGGTTGATAATAGAAGGGTAACTCTTGAAGATAGCTTCCTGAGAAAAGTTTCGGGTGTGCTGATCACTTTGGGTCCAAACAGAGCCCCTCAAAATGAAGGCTTCTTTCTGGTCAGAGTAGGAAACCATCTCCCCTTATTTGGTAAGGTTCGCCTGAGTACACTTGGACGATGCTTCCAAGAAAGGAGAAGGAAGACCTGAGAATGTGGGGGGAATAGGGAAATCTTCTTGAAGGCCGAATCCATGAAGTGGAAGTCGATTTGATAGTGGATAATCCAGGAGCTCAGGAGGGAGAAAGTATTTCAAGGCATCATTGTCAGGAATGATGGACTGACTAGGGTCCTCTTGGATGTTCTCCGCTCTATGAATCATAGCTAAACGTCTCCTTGAACCAATTGGGAGTGGCTCTGCATCATTCATCAGTACAGAATGAGGGGGAACCATATCTTCTCCCTACACAATGAGAGCAAACAATTGGTTAGTACGAACTAAAAATCTGGACAAAAATAGTAGATATATAGTTGAGGATTAGTTGAGGAGCCTTTATAATCAATGTCCGTGAGGAGGCCTCGAAGGATGGTTCGCGATGACAGCGTCCCGCGAACCGACCCTTCGTGAAAACAGTCCACGAAACCCTGGCCCGTAGAGAGTTGGCCAGGATATCGTGCACCAAGATGCTCTACAGAATTTCAATCCCGAATTTAAGTGATTAAGTTTAGAAGACATATAAACTTTTAGAGTTCAAGAGATTTTAGTCCGCGGAGAATTGAGACCACGGAGCATCATACCCACGGAGCACCAAAACCACGCAGCAAGTTCCTCCACAGCCCGTCATGACGTACTTTTTAATAAATTAAGAGTAATGGTCAGCGGATGGGGAATTGGTTCATAGGTGAAGGTGACTGCGAAGGTGGAATGGTTCTCGTAAGTCGCAGCTAGTTCACAGACGAAGCACATAGAAAAGAAACGAGCGCGCGGAAGCGAGGGAGTTCGGGTTTCGCGAAGAATTTAGTAAAAGGGAAAATGAAGGGCCCCCTGTATTTATAGGCATGGTCCCCTACTGGATCCACTTCCCTACCGCAAACCATCTTAGTTTCAGGACCACTTGCATCGGAATGGCCTCCTCTTCATTCCGATCGGACCCCATTCCAATTGGGGGCATTTGTAGGGTCCTAAAAAATCCGCAAGGGAGATTCTACCCAAATCCCCAAAAATAATTGGGGAAAATAATAGAGAAAAATAAAATAAGGGAAACATGTAGGACTGGTCCGCAGACCAGTCCCATGAAAAAGCAACGGGGCCAGGCCCTGAGAAGCACCCCCTCTGTGAACCATCGTCGGTCATGAAATGGAGGAGGAGATCCTCCGCAGTCGCGAGGCAGGATGGGCACTAATCAGGTTCATCATCATAAACTGCCCCAACTGCGGACCACGTCAACCAGTACAATCCGCATCTGCTGTCATTCACGGAATTGAGGTGAAACCCTCCATGGCCGCAAAGCACCCCCTGAGTTCGGTTCGCAGAGGGGGGAGAAGCATTCAATACACACTGCGAATTAAGGATTAACCAAGTCAGTTGTAAACCGAGTATTCGGTCATGGGCCTCTTCAAAAGGTGTTGCGTGACCACAGATACATCTCTTTCTACACTCTATAAAAGGAGACTGAGGGGGAAAGGAGGGGTGATTCGGGGATTCAGATTCGGACGATTCGAAGGAGGGGGAAGAGAAGAGCGATCAGACTTGGGTGGAAGGATTTTGATGGAAGGTTTAGGATTTCACAAACAGCAAAGTTCCAGTTCACGAACCAGAGAAGATATAAACCTGGGAATGAACTAATAAGGAACCGAAAATGCATAATAATTTGGTGAACTGCAAACTCAAAATAACATAAAAAGAGAAGACCGTGAACCATAGCCCCTCCACAGATGCAATCCCCATGGACTAGGGTGTGTATGCCTCTTTTCTGATCTACCACACCGCGTAGTACCCTCCTACGTGGGTGAAGCCTCGACCGACGAACCCCCAATCGGCACCGCCCTTGGCCACCGCTGCTCGCGTGGAACCCTCCGCAGACCCCCTAGTACACGGGCCGAACCCGAAGCCGCAAACCACCCTGGTACATGGAATTCTCTCTAGACCGCAAAACACCTTGGTTCGCGGGATTCCAATCAGTCTGCGGGACCTCTTGGTTCGCGGATGGCCTCTTAGTCTGTGGACCACCTTAGATCATAGACAGTCCCTCCAGCTACGTAGAACTTCCCTACGCGATGGGCACCAAAACCTTCGGAGTTCCCATTCCCTGAGCCACATTAGATCCTCTCGATCCGGCCTGATTCCCCACAACCTCTTCATTGTCCTACTCATTGTCCCTGAGCTGAGGCCTCCACCAGAGCCACCAGATCCATGTGGTGTAACCCTCAGGCGCACCAACACGTAATTTGAGTTCACATACCCACATTAATGAGAGGCGAAGGGGTTGTCCCGACCCTTGAGCAGATTCCCGAAGCATTCCTGGGTTCACATTCCCACAGTAATGTGGAGTCTGAGCTAGGGAGTCCTCTTTCATCCCCACTACTTGCTAAGGGATCCTCGGGGTGGTAAAGTACCCATCATAAGGAAGCCCTCATGCACTGCAAGAGTGGTTATGAGGACAGGAGCACCCCCTTTCCCTCTCCTGCTGCACTCTATCGCTTTGGGCCTCCTCAGAGTGTAAGCCCCAATATATCCTTTCATGGGCCTCCTCAGAGTGTAAGCCCCAACCCATCACCATGGGCCTCCTCAGAGTGTAAGCCCCAATCCATCACCATGGGCCTCCTCAGAGTGTAAGCCCCAATCCATTACCATGGTCCTCCTTAGAGTGTAAGCCCCAATCCACTTCTCACGGACGCACCTTTCACGACGTGATGCTCTGGTCCCTGCTGCTCTTGTTTCTCACACCGAGCATGACTCACGTGGGCTTATAGTAAGCATCGACCATGACATCCTTTTATGGTCCTCCTCATAGTGTAAGCCCCGATCCATTATGCGAACTACGTGGGCTTTGATCCCTGCCTCCTAGGAAGGGTACGTCGGAAGCCTCCAAGAGGTTCAAGCCCTGCCACCATCGGACCTACTGGCTCACCATCACGTCAACTCTCCGTTGCTCCCATTTCAAACTACGTGGACTTTGATCCCTGTCCCCTAGGAAGGGTACGTAGGAAGCCTCCCTGAGGTTCAAGCCCAAAAATCGGTTGATCCGACTGTCCTCACATCGGTTCACCGAGCTGCTCCTAGCACCATCTCAGTGAGTCCAGACTCCTTGGGGTCATTAATCCAATGAGGGATGGTAAACCTCGGGCATAAATGATTCTGAACCCCTGCGTTCAGGTGACCATTGCCAACCAAGGGTTAAATTTGTGGATACTATGTTTGGGTATAAACCAAAGATTTGCAAACATATGAATACGTCTTAAATCTATAAGAGAGTCCCGAAACATGCAATAATTCCACCCGAAAGGGTGCGATGAGCCCGACTTCCCATCCTCTGGACCAATGCGAGTTCTTAAGTGTCGCTGGTCAGACCATCCGGCGAATGCCTGCCTTTGGAAACCAAGTCTTTCCATCATCAGATACCGAGTCATTGGGTGTTTCGAGGCTGAAAATGAAACCACGAAACAATGGTAATAAGTGATATAAAAGGAATAATGAACTTGAAAAAGGATCTTAATAAAGTTGAAATTAACTCTAGTTTATTATTTTGGAGATTAAAGAATGATTGAGTCAAGTTAGACACAAGGTAAGGGAACATCTTAACCCAATTTCCATTCTTTGGGTTAATCTCCTACTTTCAAATTATGTCATGATATTATTATGTCCTATCCTATATTTTTACTTTAGTTATGTGTAATTATAGTGAATACACATAATAGATCTATTTTATTTAAAAAATGACCTTTTTAAGGGACTTCGTCTCATTCTGCATTCATTGAGGAATATTTTGTTTTAATACAAGACTTTCTTTTATATGGTGTATAAAAACCTTTGAATTTTATTGTTATTAAAAAGGAATCTTTTTTATATGAAGTGTTTCACTAAACGAAAAAAGGGAATTTTTTTGTCGTACGTATGCGGCGACAACGACTTCTCCACCGTCGTGACCATTATTTGAGTTTCATCTTACTCTATGAGACATAACTTTTTTTAAATAAAAAATATATACCAGGTTTAAATTTTCTTTTATTTTGGTATTGAAAATGGATTTGATAATGTTATAATTATATTAATGTGTTGTATTGATATCTTGTGATTGAAATGTGGAAATGTTATGTTTCCTTTATCCATATTTTATGTGATACGATTATGTTATGGTTATTGGTAATTGTTTATGATATGTTTAAGCCTTTTCATATAATGAATGCATTGGACTTAATATGTGATGGGTGGAGCCCGCTATAACTCCTCGATGCATCGGTAGGTCTCATGAGACAAACTAGTGTCTTGGCACGAGGCCTTGACAAAATATTATTTGTAGTCTTGGCACGAGGCCTTGGATACATGGTTATGATAGTCTAGCATTATGCATTCCATAATTATGAAAGTTTTTATTGATATTGCATGTGATTATTCCACTAGTAGAATATCCATGTGAATAAGTAAATGGAATTATTTCATTTTATTGTTGCCATATTATGTTGAAGTTCACATTTAAAATGCTTTTGTTTTAGTTATACATTGCCTTAAATGTTTATTTTTATTTATGAAAGTTTCTTGTTGTATTGTTATCCTTACTGAGCATCTGAGCTCACCCCTTTCTTTGTTTTATTTTCCTAGGATGTGAAGAAATATTTTATGCCTGGCCTATATGGATAGTCTGAAGAGGGATATGAGTGTGGACTATAGAGACTATATTATTTTGATTTTTCACATTATGATGTAATGTAACATTTATGAATGTATCTAGTGTTTCCAAGGCTACAAAACTAATAGGTCATTCGAGACATGATCTATTTTGATCTTTGAAACGTTATGTAATAATGCACCGACTCTGGGTAACTGCGGTCAGGGTGTTACAATTTCCATTTTTTGAAGAGGTATAAGGCCTCTAAGTAAAGATGTCAACATAACCAAATGATCATCAATAATAAAGGGTATATAAATCAATAAACATACCTAAAAATAATAAATAATCAATATAATAATTTATATAATGAAAAATAGAGTTTTCATCAAACCTCGAGTAAGAGGAAACTCATTGGGAAATTCGATCACACTAAAACCAATGACGACGGAGGGTAGAATCATGAAATGGTTATCTTATAAACATTACATAGATATACCTGACTAGAAATAAATAAAAAATATCTAAACATTATCACATCAAATAAATAATAATATTATATTATCCTTGAGTGATGTAATACCTAAACTATTTCTAGAAATGTTTAATCACATCATAGAATCCTCTCATACCTTATATAAATGAAAAAAACCAATGATAATGAATTTTTCTATATACCATAGTGAAACCATAACATGAAATCCCTATACATAGTAGAAATACACAAAAGGGTGGAGGAATAAGAATAGTAAAGGAAGAGTAAGATAGAAGATAAACTAACATAGCATCTTTCTTTCTATCTCCATGAAGAACATAGGAGAATATGGGGGAGAGGATCTCCAACCACCCTGCATATTTAGGTATCCTTAAGAAGAAAGTAATAGGGGGTTTTTACAACTATTCTAAAAAAATACTAAGTAACATTAAAAATTAAAAAAATTATTATAGTATAATAGAGTTCCATAAAAAAGTGGAACCCAAATAAATTAGGGGGTCTAAAAAATTGAAGACTTAAGGCGTCGCTATAAACAATGATCTTACAAATATCAGGTAATATACCAATTGGTATAAAAATAAATAACTAAATAATAGAATGACCCATGGAAGAAATATAGTATTCTAATAAGTTACCTTCATTCCAAGTAATAGAAATAGATACCCCTTAATTTAAAATCTTCTTCTAATCCTTAAGATGATACACCAATGACTGGTCTTCCATATAAGAATGAGTGAGGTATTTTATGGACTACTAAAAATAAAATTTTACTACTGAATGGAAGGGACCTCTATTTTCCAATATGGAAATCCCAAGAAGATGGACACTCATATTTTATATTGTTGAAGATCTACTCTCAAACCTTGCTGCAAAAAAAGCATCAACATATTATTATAATTCCGAACCACACCACCCCCTTCCATATACATATTAATTGAGGACCCATCGTTATTGAGTTTTATATTAGGTAATTGAGGATTCCAACTCACCAAATGGCTTATGTGATCCAAATATGAATGAATAAGATTATAAAATTCATATCATCTTTAATTTTCCAGAAACCTCATGGATCATCAACTCATATAACCACTAGCTTGCATGGCCACTATTTTGTTGAATCTAAACAACAATGGAATCTTATTTGATTACCCACTCCCCATACCAATATCAGTTTTTCACAAAAATCCCATGAAATATCCGTCAAACCCATCAGAAGTGGAATTTTTCTATAATAATAAGATGACACTCCTTGAATTAATATTTATGTAGTGAATCAAAAATATTGTACCTAAACCTTCCCTCAAGTAGCCTACTATTGTGACCCCCCAAATCATGGAATTCCCCTAAAATTATTGAAATAGGTGAGAAGATGAATCCTCCAAAATAGGCTCATGCTAGATATATCAAATGTATAGAACCACTCCTCTCATTTTTATAAAAAAAATTAGTAGGATGATATATTTTTTGGTTCTCCACTCTGGGAAATTGATTTTTTCATTATGAATACAGTCAATATGATAGAAGAAAATATCACCTTTATGAGTAATTCTTTTTTGGTGTGGTGGAAGGATGAAATTTAGAATATCCCCAAGTGATACAATAAATAAAGTAGTTTCTCATCCTATTCATTTAAAAACCACCTAGACTAATCATTTTCAAGACTCAAGTTGGATGGACGAAACAAAAACCCTATGGAGAAGTTATTAATTACAATATATGTAAAGAAAAAAAACACATATTGATGAAGAGATGATTCCAAGACCACTTATCCATTAGAATATAATATTTATATACCTCACAATCAAACTCATCTAATTAAAAACTAGTATAATTAACTCATCCATCTTATTCCAAAAACATGATGTATAAATTCCAACAACTTTCTGTGTTATAACAAAAGGATATTGATATGTAAAATACATGATGTATTCATAAATTGATGTAACTTCCATTAATTCCCATTAAATATTTTGAAGTAGTTCTATAATAGTTATATCAAACACTGTAATATCAATTCTGCCTTTGTCTAATGGGAGTGAGTGATTTTTCTAACCAACCAAATGTAGTCATTTATTTCCTCTCGAGTCACATATGAAAAATCTATCTGGGACTTTGATAAAAAAAATTGGAACTATAATTGAGTACTGTTGATGAATTTCGAATGATATAAGAACACTTTGAACTGATATAACCCTTCCTCTAGGAGAGAAAAATATTAAACACACACACACCAAACCCATATATATATATTTTTTAAATGTAAAATAAATCCTATCACATAAATTATTTTTGAAAACTAAATTTAAATAATTTTAATAGTTTCATTCTCTTAAAAATATTTTTTAACCCCTTTTAGAAAACCAATAATACTCCCACAATAATTAAAATACATCATAAAAAGGTTTTGTAATTAAAATTAAAATTTATGTAAGTTTATAATGTATAAATAGTCTCCATGAATGGTCATTGGGACCATACACTTAGATATGAACTACCCACTATATTCCAAAATTGAAATGAATGTTCTCAATGCATGGTCTATATGACTTTTTAATATTACTATTCACCTCAGTAATGTTTGGAAAAATTACATATTTTTATTGAAATTGTAAATAAAATAATTTATGTATATCATTATTAAAATTTGGTATCATAGATTTTCACAATATATAAAAATTACACTTTTTTAAAATTATTTTCAATGTCCACCCATTGGTTTTATTAAAAATAAAAAAACCTAATATTTATGGTAATAATGGCTAAATTCTTTACACAATAAGAATTCCTTTATATAACTAAATTACCCTTTGATAATTATAACTAACCTAGAAATAACCAATTTTATAATAAAATTAATTCTAATTTTAACCCTATAAATAACCATTTTCATAATAATATAAACATTTCACTACATATTAATGGTCTAATGTGAATTATTAATTCATTTGAAATAAATTTTTAAAAATTTTAATCAAAATTCAAATAATGGGTGGAATAAAAACTGAATTAATGTTAATAAACATTTAATGAATACATTTATTATAATTCAATTCTATATGAATCAAAATCTATTGAACTAACTCTATTTTATAATAATACACCAAAAATATTAACTAGAAAAATAGAATCACAAGAAATGTTAACCAATTAAATCCTGATATTAGTATTATAGAAATATCATCTAAACAGCCTTTGGAATCATCCCTTCTCCTCCTTTCATCCTTAACCCCTAGGGCCAATGAAGGGCGTGGTAGGGAACGATTCTTCTTCTTTATTTGGTCCCAAGTCCCTCTCTGGCTGCGCTATGTCACCATCGGGTATCCATCCTTGAGTAAGTTCCAATATTTCTCTCCCTGGGCAGCTCCACGTGTAAGCCCCACTCCATTTCCCATGGATGCACCTTTCGAGACGTGATCGTCAAGTCTTTTCTATCTCTTGTTTCTCACACCGAGCATAAATCACATGGGCTTAGAGTGAGTACTGACCATGACATCTTCCTTGGGCTGCCTCAGAGCGTAAGCCCCAAATACATCCCCATCCTGAACTATGAGGACTTTGATCCATGTCAAGTCATGGTACGTAGGAAACCACCCTGAGGTTCAATCCCACCACCACCCAGTCATTCTGACCATCTTCACATCGGTTCACCAACACCTTCAGCAGCCTAGAGTGTAAGCCCCACACCACATCCTGAACTACATGGACTTTGATCTCTACTAAGGCAAGGTACGTAGGAAGCCTCCCTAAGGTTCAAGCCCAATAATCATTAGACCCCAGGTCGTTCTTCACGTCGGTTCGCCAACTCCCAACCTGAACTATGTGGACTTTGATCCTTGTCAATGCAAGTTACGTAGGAAGCCTCCTTGAGGTTCAATACAACCACCCTTCATTGGTCCTGACCATCTTCACATCGGTGCACCAAGACCCACACACCTTGGGAAGCCTAGAGTGTAAGCCCCAAGCCCTGCCTGAACTATGTGGACTTTGATCCCTTCTAAGTCAGGGTACGTAGGAAGCCTCCATGAGGTTCAAGCCCACCACCCATTGGACCCCAGGTCCTCATTCACGTCGGGTCACTGATACCCTGGGTATCCTAGAGTGTAAGCCCCATGCCACCACCCAGAACTACATGGACTTTGATCCTTTCCAAGGGAAGGTACGTAGGAAGCCGCCCTGAGGTTTAAGCCCACCACATTGGTCGTTCCTACCACCTTCACGTCGGTTCACCGACACCCAGGACAACCTAGAGTATAAGCCCTCCAACATCTAAACTATGTGTTCTTTGATCCTTATCAAGGAAGGGTATGTAAGAAGCGTCAAAGTGGTTCAATCCCACCAACCATTGGACCCTAGGTCCACCTTCACGTCAGTTCACCGACACCCTGGGTAGCATAGAGTATAATCCCCACACCATCTGAACTACGTGGTCTTTGATCCTTGCCAAGGTAAGCTACGTAGGAAGCCTCTATGAGGTTCATTCCCACCACCCAATAGTTTCGACCCCCTTCACGTTGGTTCACCCCTGTCCCACACGATGTAAAACTGTGGACCTCTTTCAACAGTAAGCCATTATCACTCCCTCCAGAGGTAATCTGTTGTAACCTCAATCAGGGGTAATCCATTGAAACCCCATCCAGCGGTAAGACGTTAGAACCTTATACAATGGTAATCTGTTGCAATCTCATCTAGTGGTAAGCCATTAAAAACCCCAATCAGCGGTAATCCATCATCAGATGAACTACGTGGACTTTGATTCCCTACCATGGGGATACGTAGGAAGCCTCTTCAAGGCTCAATCCCAAAACCATTGTCATCCACATGACGATTCCATCCCATTCACCCCCCCCCCACTTCATTCAACCGATCCATAATCCATTCTAATTCTTACCCGGGTCGCCACATCCTGGTGGGATCATTCCACCCCATTCCCCTTTCCAAATAACAGCATTCGAGAGGCCACCCACGTGATGGCCCCAATACCTGCATTCCCTCCAGGGGGTTCCTCCATCTGATCCACTCTTGTCAGTGTTATGATCAGCTCGATCCATCTCCGTTGGACGTTAAACTAGCGGAATACCCTGTGTAAAACATAGGAAACTGAGGGAAACCTAATATACATTCCCATGGTATACGATCCCCCATGTTCGATGTGTGATTCCTTGGGATTATGCGTCCTCGAGAATCCCTATAATAATGGACAGAAGACAGACACACCAATCCCCTACGTCTAGACATGCCAGTGATGCCCAGCATGACTACTTCACTAACCGAAGGTTGTTGCCTTGACCAGAACCCTTGGAATGTCCTAATAGAAGCAGTGTAGTTAACTGGTGTACATGAAAATATGGGGCCATGAAGAGTTTCACGAACAACGTCTTAAGTCTATGAGGGAGACCCAGACTAGGTGATGAGTTCTGAGGAGGAATCCAGGGAAAGAAGAACCATCTTCACATCATCCTGTTTCGATCAAGGAGTAGACATCCCTGAATAAGGAGCAGATGTCTCTCGCCTTTGGAAAGCGGGAACACGGGGCAACAACAGTCACGTCTCTCATCCCTAGACTAGACGGACGCATGTGCCCCAGAAAAAGCATTGGAAACATGCCTATATATACCTAATTTTAGTGGATAAGAGCTCATTATTCTATGATTTTGTATCCTTAGAGAACGAAATGTTTGATGAATACTTAATATATTTTGATTAATATATGGGATCATTTGATTTAAGTTCCTTACTAATACTTTCCGCCTTATCTAGTGTCTTGATAGAAGGATTTTTGATCTCTTCCAAAAGGTGATGGATGTAACTTATCTATCAAGACTCAGGTTATGTTGGATCATCATCTTAGGGTTTTTCTGTAACTCAGGGTTAGGTTTTGTTTGGGGATATTGTATCCTCATCAAAGTTATACTCTAGGTGAGCTATTTTGGTAGTTTTTTTCAATCCTGGAGTAATTATAGTGGTAAGTTGAGTAATGATACCCTCCATTATTCCCTAATTGTATGAGAAGATCAAATAATTAGAATACTCTTCCATAAACCTAATAGACACATTCATAGGGGGTGTTTTATCACAATATGGGTACATTTCAGGGCTTTAATCACCCATAATTTTTGTTCCACCATTGACTAATTCTCGAAAAAAACATCGACTAGTGGTGAAACGATCATCTATTGTAGCCACTTAAATTATTGATTGAACATGTAAGGCACATAAAACATTCAAATTATTTCTCTATATACCAATGTTTTCTGGACATTTTCTATGATAGGCATCATATATGATCATGATTGATGCTCACCATGGTCATTGTCAACAATTTTCCCAGTATGGGGATCACCATAGGGGAATAAGTTAAATTTTGAAGATAAATTCTGATCCTCTTAAGATTCTAAATACTTTTGGAAAAAATGTATGATTATAGAAGAAAATTAGATAAATGGGTGGAATTATCCCTTAGGGATGTCGAATTCACTATGGAGTGAATACCCATTAAAATAAACTTCCACCCATCCCCATAACACTTGAAATGGGCCCAAAATACTGAAAGGGACCTTTCTTGTGTAAATTATTAGCAATCACTTATGGATATTTTACCTCATGGGTACAACCAATCCCATGGGTTTTCTTTGAACCAAATATACTATCATGATGAATGATCCGAGCCTAATGTTATTATAGGAGTCCAGACATGGAATGTCATCAATGATCAACCACATCACTAACAAACGTACCATTCAGGTTATAGAAATTATGTTAGGATTAACATTGGAACCTTACTATACATAGTGATCTTATTCTAGTAAAATTTAACACTGTATTTGGATCCCACACTTTTCCATTGAATGGAATCTCACTGGAAAAAAAATCTTAGTCCTTTACCATGGGGGTTTAGGAAGTTCATCATATATATTTCATATTTTATGTCCGCATGTGGGTGAAGGTCATTCCCTATAATCATTAAAGATCGATTCAACAATCCAATGGCCAAGAGGTGAATATAATTTGAGTCCTCTAACATAACCTTTGGGGGAATATATTTATCATACATATCCCCAAGTAGCCCTTAGACATGGTATATATCCCATAGACTAATTCCTAATTCCCCATGAATCAAGATGAAGTTATTAGTCTATGAGATCTATCATATCAATGTCACTAGGACTAAATCAATTTTTTTATACATCTATGAGGCGTTCCTATCATATGGAGTAAAAAAATAAATTTAATTTTTCTAGGGCCGCATGACGGTTGACCAGGTTCATCTTACTTGAGGATCTTTTTTAGTTCGTTCACTCACTTAATCTAATTTACCTTAAATACTTCATTTTGGTTGTTTTTATTTAATCTATGAATGGAATGAAATTTTTTAAAATAAATTAAATGCAAAAATTCAATTCATATTAACATTAAATTCTCAACAAAATGGAATTAGGGAATAAAGTAAGTTCTATCAGTAGAATTTTTAGGGAGCACCTTCATTGACCAGCTTCAAGTATTCTTAGTGAACACACTCCATAGTATGTGTGAACACCTCAGTCTACCCTAGTTATGAATGAAAAGTCCCCTTATTGATTTCCAAGAATACCCTCTATCCACCTCAACAGTCAAGGGAAAATGGTTGTTAATTGAGAAGTTAAACTTTAAACAACCACAGTGAGGAATACACTCACTATAAATTATCCTTATAATTAACTCAAAGAATATTAAAAACATGGTCTTGGGTTCAAGAACCTGATTACTCTCTTGTAATATTCCCTTGATTAGTTACTCATGATCGTGACTATTATAGTACACCAAGGTAATATGAGAACAAGAAAATAGGGTGGATGTGTAGGCACATAAAGAAAAACAATGCATGAATTTATTTGAAATCTAAATTACAATTGAAAACTATAACAAAAATAAATAAATTTAAAGTAAAGTGGAAAGATTTTTGGTTGGCCTCTCTCAGTGGAGAACTCCTCATTGGTGCCTTGAAGTAATGGAATGGAGAATGGGATACTTTAAGAGGTGGGAGCTCCCCTCCTTTTATAGGAAGATTATGTCATCCCAAGGGTGACACGTTTTTGGCCCAATTAATAGATGATTCAGCCCATGTATCCTTCATAAAAGTCATTCAAAAGTGTCTTATTCTTTCACCATCCAAATTTCATCTTTATTGAATGTGAAAATTTGGGGTTATGGATTTTTTTATTAACAATGACTTTTTCTGTCTGAAATATCTAGGAAGCTTCTTCAAAAAATATGTCATTTAATGGACTCTTTAATGGATTCATATATCCCTATATTTTATTTTGTAGGTGAACATATCTGGAATAGTTAAATTACATGTGGAATCATTGAAATTGAAGGTTTTTAGGTCTAGATATACTTCTCTTATGGTTTTGGGGTCCACATTATCTTCCTGGAAAAGACTTCAACTTCATTAATTCCTTATGGCCTATAGATGTTCGAATAGGACTTTACTCCTGAAGAAAAAATTGTTGTAAATAAATCCTGGAGTTAAAAAAATAATAATCACACAAAGAGTGGGAGTGTCAACCTATTTAGTTTACAAAGAGTGGGAGTGTCAACCTATTTAGTTTAATTCAGCTTGGTAATTGTTCTCTTCAGGCAAGACCATTGAAAACTCAATCTCATCAGGTTCATCTTCTTCTTCCTCTTCAAAATAATTAGAGTGGTAATGGTGCTGATTGTTCATAAACAAGGATGAGAAGACCAAATTTCAAGTTATTTTTAATAAATCTATTCTAGGATTTTTCCAAAAAAATTTGATGTCCCAACAGTGCATCAACTAGAATGTATAATTTCGGGACCTCCTTCAGAAATGGTTGAGTGAGAGATGATGTGGTTAGTTCTATTAAAAGTTCTTTCTCACTCGCCTTAGGTTCTTTAACATAAAAATGATTGGTAAAATCTCTTCCACCACTCATTCTAGTTTTGGTTCAGAATCAGGTTCTAGGTCAGGTTCAGGTTTCTCCTTGGATGTGCATACATATTAAGCAATCCATTTTATTTGGATCTTTATGTTTTTAACTTTATCAATAATCCTATGAAACTAAGCATCATGTTTGTTGTAAAAATTTTCTTGCACTTGATATTGGTCAGTCCATGCATAATAATCACAATTTGAATACATCATGAACAAAAAAGATATTTTTAATGTTTTTTTTTTAATTTATGATTTATTTTTTTAATCAAAATATATCTAGAATTTGAAAATGTAAATATATAAGTAAACTACGGATCAGATCCCTAGAAACGAATCTAGTTTTGATGCACGCCTGTCATTGGGTGCGGAAAAAGCAATTTAATTTTCCTAGTGTATCACAGTGGCTGACCAGGGTCATCTCACTTGGGGAGTTTTTTCAGTTTGTTCACTCACATAATCTAATTCACATTAACAAATTCATTTTGGTTTTTTAATTAATCTATGAATGGTATGGAATTTTTTAAGATAAATAAAATGCAAAAATTCAATTCAAATTAATATTAAATGCTAAACCAAATGGAATTAGTGAATAAAGGAAGTTCTCCTGAGAGAATTTTTAGGGGGCACCTTCATTGACAAGCTTCAAATATTCGTCGTGAACACACTCCATAGTATGTTTTCACACCTTATTCTACCCCCTATTATTGAATGAAAATTATACTTATAGATCTCCAAGCACACCCTCCATCCACCTCATCAATCGACGGAAAATGGTTTTAAATTAAGAAATTAACATTAGACAACCAACCACATTGAGGATTACACCCAATATAAATTATCCATATAATTAACTGGAAGAATATTAAAAACATGGTATTGGGATTAAAAACCTGATTACTCTCTCAGGATATTCTTCGGATTAGTTACTCATGATCCATAGTATTATAGTTCAGGATGGTAATATGAGAAGAAGAAAAGTGGGTTGATGGGTGGACACATAAACAAAACAATGCATGAATTTATTAGAAATCCAAATAACAATTGAAAACTAAAACAAAAAATACCGAAAATAAATAAATTAAAAAATGGGGAAGAATTGTGTCCAGCCACCCTTGGTGGAGATCTCTTCCATGGTTCGGTGATGGAATGGAATGTATAATGGTAATCTTTGAGAGGTGGGAGCTCCCTTCCATTAATAGGTAGATTCTATCCTCTAAAGTTCAACACATTTTGGGCCCCATTAATGGATGATTCAGTCCTTCTATCCATCAAAAAAATAATTCAAAAATATATTGTGTGTTCATCCTCCAAATATCATATTTATTGGATGTGTAAATATGGAGTTATGTATTTATTATTGAAAATGAATTTTTATGTCTGAAATTTCTAGGAAGATTCCTCCAATAATATGTCATTTTATATACTCCATAATGGATTCATAACTCCCTACAATTTATTGTGTAGGTGCCCATATGTTTTATAGTTCAATTATACGTTGAATCTCTACAATTCATGGTTTTTAAGCCGAGATAGACTTCCGTTATGGTTGTGGGTTCCAAACTGTCCACCCAAAAAATTCTTCAACTTCATTAATTTTTTAAGGCCCTTATATGTTTGAATCAGCCTTTCCTCTTAAAGATAAAGATGTAGTAAATAAGTCTGGGATTTCAAAAAAATGAATCACACAATTTGGAGTCAAAATGAAATTTTTATGACCAGAATACCCATTTGATAAAAATATTTCAAAATTTCAGATTTAATAGCTTTTGCATTTATGGGAAAATTACCCCTAAAACATAAAAATGTGGCAATTACCCGAACAATAACACAATGGTAGGATTATAAAAAAAAATACAGTATAAAATATGTGAAACTGTGAGCTTCATTACACCCCCACACTTAAACATTTCACTCCTGTCCAATCATCTTACATCCAATTCAAAATCCATACAACAATAAAAAATTAGAAAATATCAATAATCTTATCAATAAATAGAATTACATCATGTATCATCTATGATAAAAAATTCCCTCTCATTTTCATTTCAATCATTAAAATTTGTAAAACCTCATAAATCAATCCATGGTCCAATCACAACCTACCTTGCATTGAAGTTATTCAATGTAACTCTTCACTCAAGGGAAATTGAATCTAGAGTTATGCTCATATTTGGAAATCACATGTGTCACCAAAGTCTTGTGGAAATTATCATTTCTTCATAGCGTGAAACATGAAAATTAATTCAATCATGAAGACTTTAGTTAAATGATCAAATGATTTTGTGGCTTAGGGTTAGTGGGAAAATTATAAAAATGATTCAGACTAGAAATAGATGGATGGAATCTTAAGTAAAATTCATGATTAATTCGAGTAAAAACACAAGAAATTACTCTCTCAACCCCACATTAAAATTTGAAATAAAACACCACACCCTTTTATAACATGTTAAATGATCCTGGACGTTATTACAAAGAATAATATCATCTATGTTCTCCCTCTTTTTTTAGCTCACGATAGGAAAACCTTTATTTTCTTTTTTAAAAAAATTTTCATGGTGGATGAGCTGATAATTGAATACAATTATTTAATGATAATTCAATAACTTTATTTTTTATAGGTTAATGAGTCATAAAATAATTTAAAATGAGAAATTCATGTTCATCTCAATTTTTGTAAATTTTTAAGGAGAAATGGATTAAACAAATAAAGCACAATGAAATGAAGACACATTCCCAATTATCTTATTATCCACTACCCAAAATATTGACACACACCTCAAAT
Organism: Viscum album; assembly: GCA_963277665.1. Taxonomy (NCBI): domain Eukaryota; kingdom Viridiplantae; phylum Streptophyta; class Magnoliopsida; order Santalales; family Viscaceae; genus Viscum; species Viscum album. The sequence continues at coordinate 1,537,779,665 of OY728161.1, read as the reverse complement.
CACCCATAAATGATACAAATCCCAATGAACTCACAATAAAGGCCCTTCCCCCACACTCAAACTTGAAATATCCATGTGAAAATAATAAGAGTGTGGGTAGATAAGGAAAAATTGGTTTGTAATGTGGCTTAATCCTATAAGGGAATCCATAAATTCTAAGGGATAAAGAATTATAGATTTAAGGGTAGGTCTCAGGTTAATATATGGCTTACCAAATTGATGCCTCAATAATATCAAAAACATTTCATGGAATCTAAATCTTTGAAAGATAAACTTCACAAATTCTTGTTCTCACAAAAAATCCATGTTTCTCTCAAGAAAGTGTGTGTATTATGAATAATATGTCAAATTAGTTTAGAATACCTCAAAAGATTGGAAAAATATTTTGAGTCAATGTTTCATGGTCATGGATTTCAAAAATCAGTCAAACTCATAAAAATTATTAACAATCCATTTCAAGGAAAGATAATTACCATCAACAAGCATTCAAAAACCATTATATCAAAAATTATTTCAACTCTTTCAGAATAAATTAATGTGTGAAAGCTGATAATAATATTCATTAAATATCAAAAATCCTAAAAATGTGATAAATTAAAATGAAAATCACACAAGAAGAAAAAAACGGGTTGACACTCCCTCACACTTAAATTTTACTACCCCTCATTTCAACTGAACAAAATATAAATATAAAGAAAGAAAATCCAAGGGAAGGAAAGATATGACCTGACATTATTTTTGAAGTGGATTCCTTGAGTTAATCTCCTAGCAGCTTCCACTTTAAGACTACAAGAAATAAATGAAAATACAAAAGAAAAATAAATAAAAAGAAAGACAAACGGAATAGAAAATAGATAATTCTTGGTTTATATCCCCAAGTGGGTGATAGGTTTTTACTACGTCTAGTCAGGCAGTTTCAGTGGATTATCCCCAATCAGAAGGTGGGTGTTGTTTCTTTAAGATGAACCACCACATGTGTCATTTATCAATGTCCATGAGTAAACACTCAAAGTAAAGAACCCAAAAGAAGATAAGATAGTTCCTAACCCTAAATAAAGAGTAAATATATAATATGAGTTCAATAGTGAGAGGGAATAGAAGATAAGGGTGCTCCCTATTAACTTTTATGGTGTCCTCCCCCATATGGTAAGCAAATATTTGATTTTGAGGTAGTTGCACCACCATATTCTCCAACTCTTATTCTTAAATCACCACCACTGGAGTGGTCTCTTATTTAACATCCAAGGTATTCTCCAATTGGTATGTATCAAAAATTTCAGAGAAAGATAATTCAAAAAACAATTCTGATTGAATAATATTTAAACATGAAGAATTAATAAAGAAATCATCCCTTTTAAGTAAGTCATCTTGGTAATTTATCTCTTCAGGAGGGAGCATTGGCGACTCAATTTCAGCAGGTGCATCTTCTTCATCATATTACAAAGCATGAGAGAGGTATAGTGGTTCTGATTGTTCATAAACAAGTATGGGAAGATCAAATTTTAATTTATCTTTAATAAATCTATTCCAGGATTTTTCCAAAAAAATGTTGATCTCCGATCAGTGCATCAGCTGGAATGTGTACTTTCAAGACCTCCTCGGGAAATGTTTGACTACAAGATGATGTGATTAGTTCCTTTAGAATTTATTTCTCACTCTCTTCTAGTTCTTTGACATAAAAAATGATTGGTGAAATCTCTTCCACCACTCATTCTGGTTTAGGTTTCGAGTAATGTTCGGGTTTCTTCTAGGATGTGCATACATATTCAACAATCCATTCTATTTGTCTCATTAGGTTATGAACTTTGCAACTAATCCTATGAAATTGGGCATCAAGATCATTGTAAAAAATTTATTTCACTTGATATAGGTTAGTATGTGCATAATTATCACAATATGAATACATCATGAACACAGAAGATTTTTAATGTTTTTCTTGAAATTTATGATTTTTTTTGTTTTTTTAATGAAAATCTATCTAGAATGTAAAAATTTAAAAAGATAAGAAAACTACTAATTAGATCCCCGACAACGATGCTAGTTTTGAGGTAGGCATGTCGTAGGGTGTGGAAAAAGTAATTAAATTTTCTTAGTGGAGCATTGTGGCTGACCAATGTCATCTCACATGAGGATATTTTTTAGTTTATTCACTCACTTAATCTAGTTCACCTTAACTACATCATTTTGTATGTTTTTATTTAATATATGAATGGAATTGAATTTATGAAAATAAATGAAATGCAAAAATTCAATTCAAATTAATATTAAATGCTAAACAAAATTGAATTAGTGAAGAAAGGAAGTTATCTCAAGATAATTTTCAAGGAGCACCTTCATTTACCAGCTTCAAATATTATTAGTGAACACACTCCATCATATGTTTTCACACCTTAGTCTACCCCAGTTATGAATGAAAAATTCACTTAGAGATCGCCCATCACACCCTCCAACCACCTCATAAATCGAGGGAAAATGGCTGTAGATTTAGAAGTTAAACATTAGACAACCATAGTGAGGATTAAACCCACTATAAATTATCCTTAGAATTAACTCTAAGAATATTAAAAATATGGTGTTGGGTGGAAGAACATGATTAATCCCTTGGGGTATTCCTTGGATTATTTACACATAATCTTTAGTATTATAGTTCATTATGGTAATATGAGAAGAATAAAAGAGTGTGGATGGGTGGACACATAAATAAAAACAATGCATGAATTTCTTCGAAATCTAAATTACATTTGAAAACTAAAAAAAATAAAGGAAATTAAAAAATTAAAAAAGGGGGGAATATTTTTTTCCAACCTCCCTTGGTGGATAGCTGCTCCTTGGTGGATTGAAGGAATGGAATGAAGAATGGGATACTTTGAGAGGTGGGACCTACCCTCTTTTTATAGGTAGATTATGGCATGCGAAGGTTGACGTGTTTTTGGCCCCATTAATGGCTGATTGAGTCCTTTTATACTTAATACATTTTATTCAAAAATTTCTTGTGCGTTCACCCTCCAAATGGAATTTTTATTGGATGCTCATATAGGGAGTTATTTATTTTTATTGAAAATGATGTTTTCTATCCGAAATTTCTAGGAAGCTTCCTCTAAGAATATTTCATTCAATGGAATCTTTAATTTATTCATAACGACCTAAAATTTGTTGTGTAGGCACCTCTATGTGTCATAGTTAAATTCCATGTTAAATCACCAAAATTGAATGTGTTTATACTGAGATAGACTTCTATTATAGTTGTGGGGTTCAAACTGTCTTCCTGAAAAAGTATTCAACATCATTGATTTTTTAAGGCCTCTATATTTTCTAATCAGTCTTTCCTCCTAAAGACAATTATGTATTAAATAAATCATGGATTTCGAAAAAAATTAATCACACAATTTGGAGTCAAAATGTAAATGTTATGACCATAATACCCCTATGATAAAAATATGACAAAATTTCAGATTTAACTGCTTTTTTCATTTAAGCTCAAATTACCACTAAAACCTAAAAATGTGAAAATTACCCAGACAATAACACTATGTAGGGATTATAAAAAATTATTTACAATATAAAATATATGAAATTTTGAGCTTCATCACTCCCCCACACATAAACATTTCACTCTCGTCCAATCATCTTACATTTAAATCAAAATCCACACAATATTCAAAAATGAGAAAATATCAATAATCTTTTCAAAAAATAGAATTAAATCATGTATCATCTATGAAAAACAATTATATATTTTTATATTTTCAATCATTAAAATTTTATCAACATCATAAATCAATACATGGCCCAATCACATCCAGCCTCACATAGAATTTATTCAATGTCACTCTTCACTCAAGGGAAATTGAATCTATAGTTATTCTCATACTTGGAAAACGCATGTATCATGATAGGCTTGTGAAAATTATCATTTATTCATAATGGGAAACAAGAAAATGAATTAAATCATGAGGTATATAATTAATGTTTCAAATGATTATGTGTCTTACTGTTGGTGGGAAAGTGATTAAAAAGATTCAGGCCAGAAAGAGGAGGTTGGACTCTTAAGTAAAATACATGATTAATTCAAGTGAAAACATAGGAAATTCCTCTCTCAACCCCACTTGAAAATGTGAAAAATAACACCACCCCCTTTTATTACATGGTAAATGATCCAATACATGATTAAAAATAATGATATCATCTATGTTCTCCCTCTTTTTTTATCTCTAGAAAGGAACAACTTTATTTTTTTTTTCATGGAGGATGAGATGAAAATTGAATACAAAGAATGATTGAAAACTCATGCCCTTGATTTTTTATAGGTACATGAATCATAAAAAATGTAAAATGAGGAATTCAATCTCATCTCCATTTTTTCATTTTTTTTTAGGAGAAATATATTAAAAAAATAGCACACAATGAAATGAGGACACTTTCCCAATTATCTTATTATCCACTGGCCAAAATATTGAAACACACCTCAAATCACCTAGAAATGATAAAAATCTCAATGCAAGCCCACAAAAGGCCCTTCCCCCAAACTCAAACATGAAATATCTATGAGACAACACTAATATTGCAGGTAGATAAAGAAAAATTGGCTTGTAATGTGGCTTAAAACTATAAGGCAATTCATGTATTCTAAGGGCTAGTGAAGGATAGATGTAAGGGTTAGTCTCTGGTTAATATGTGTCTTTCCAAATTGATGCCTCAATCATATCAAAAACATTTCATGAAATCTAATGCTTTGAAAGACAAATGTCACAAAATTCTACTTCTCACACAAAATCCATGTTTCCTCAAGAAAGTGTGGGTATTATGAAGAATATGTCAAAGTTGTTTAGAATACATCATAGGATTGGAAAAATATTTTGAGCCAATGTTTCATGGTCATGGATTTCAAAAATAATTCAAAATCATAAAAATTATTGACAATCCATTTCAAGGAAAAAAGAATTTACATCAAAAATCATTTAAAATCCATTACATCAAAAATATTTTATACTCTTTCAAAATCAATTGATGTGTGAAAAATGATAAGAGTATTCATTTAAGCTCATAAATCCTAAAAATGTGATAAACAAAAATGGAAAGAACATAAGAAGAACTAGACTGGAAGACAATCCCCTATACTTAAATTTTACTACCCCTCATGTGAACTCAAAAAATATAAATATAAACAAATAAAATACACAGGAATGAATGATACAACCTGAAATTATTTTTGAAGTGCATGCCTTGAGTTAAGCTCCTCGTAGCTTCCACTTAAATACCACAAGAAATAAATGAAAATACATAATAAAAATAAATAAAAATAATGGGAAAGGGAATAGATAAGACATAATTCTTTTGTTAGACCCCCAAGAGCATGCTAGGTTTTTACTTCCCCTAGTCAAACACTTTCTAGTGGATTATCCCCAATCAGAATGTTGGTGTCATTTCTTTGAGATGAACCAGCACATGTGTCTTTTACCAATGTCCATGAGTAAACACTAAATGTAAAGAACCCAAAATAAGATAAGATAGTTTTCATACCTAAATAAAGAGGAATGATAGAATTTGAGTTCAAGAGTAGGTGGAAATAGAAGATAAGTGTGCTCCCTTTTAACTTCTATGGTGTTCAACCCCATATGGTATTCAAATTTTTGTTTAGGAAGGAGTTGCACCACCATATTCTCCATATCTTCTTCTTCAATCACCACCACTTGAGTGGTCTCTTCTTTAACATCCAATGTCATCCCCAATTGTTCTGTATCAAAAATTTCAGAGAAAGAGAATACAGAAAACAATTCAACTTGAATAAGATTAAAACATGATGAATTAATAAAGAAATCATCCCTTTCGATGTAGTAAGATTGGTAATTGATCTCTCCAGGCATGACCATTGGAAACTCAATCTCACCTGGTACATCTTCTTCATCATATTTTAAATCATGAGAGAGTTATAATGGTGAATTTTGTTCATAAACAAGGATGGTAATATCAACATTCATGTTATCTATAATAATGCTATTCTATGATTTTTCCAAAAAAATGTTGATCTCCCATCAGTGCATCACCAAGAATGTGTAATTTCAGGACCTCCTAGAGAAATGGTTGATTGCATGATGACGTGATTAGTTCCTTTATAATTTTATTCACATTCTCTTCTGGTTCATTAACATAAGAGATGATTGGTGAAATCATTTCCACTATTCATTCTGGTTTAGGTTCCGGCTTAGGTTCAGGTTCTCTTGGGATGTGCATACATATTCCGAAATTCATTCTATTTGGATCTCTAGGTTTTGAACCTTATCAGTAATCCTATGAAACTGAGAATCATGTTCACTATAAAAAAAAATTCACTTGAGATTGGTCAGTCCATGCATAATAATCGCAATTTGAATACATCATGAACAAAAAAGATTTCATTAATTTTTTTTTAAAATTTATGATTTTTTTATTTTTTTAAATGAAATTCAATCTATAATGTGAAAATATAGAAATGATAAGTAAACTACTAATTTGATCCCTGGAAACGGTGCCATTTTTGACGCATGCCAGGCTGACTAGGGTCATCTCACTTGAAGAGATTTTTCATTTTTTTCACTCACTTAATCTAATTCATTTTAACTACATCATTTTGGTTGTTTCTATTTAATCTATTAATGGAATGGAATTTATGAAAATAAATGAAATGCAGAAAATTGGTTCAAATTAATATTAAATGCTGAAAAATGGAATTAAGGAAGAAAGGAAGTTCTCTCGATAGATTTTTTCGGGAGCACCTTCATTGAACAGCTTCAAATATTCTTAGTGAAAACACCCAATCATATGTGTGAACACATTATTCTACCCTGGTTATGAATGAAACTTTAATACCCGAATATTTCATAGTATGTTAATTTCTTTAATGTAATTAAATATCTTGCGCTACACACAACACCGAGTTTGAGAGCACCACAACTTACCAAACTAGCCTTTCAAAAAGAGGTTATGAATAGTATTAACAGAATTTTTAATTTTATATAGTCCATATAATCCATATCATGTGTTTCTTAGAAATAATATAAGAAAAAATTCATTTTTTAGATAAAAGAAGTATTTTTCAAAAAATTAAATTTTACCACCTTTTAATAGAAAACACTTTTTAAAAACAATATTTGAAACTTTTATATATTCAATTTAATGAAATTAAATTCTTGTATAGAATTAGGAAAAAAATGGTTATGGAAAATTTTTTGGTACTTTTCTGATAACTTTTATATTATGATGAATACTGAAAAATTCTAAATTTTAATTGAAAACAAAATTTTTTAATCAAAATAATTTATAGAGATAAATTATGAATTTGAATGGTTTTGAAGTATAATTAGATTATATTTTTTTCATTTAACACAATTCAGGTCATTATAAGTAATTTCACATTTAAATTTGACATAAACACATGTCAATCTTTTGATTGTTATTACATTTAAAAAAACCACTTCTTGGTTTTCACAGTGGGAATTAATTTTAAATTAATTAATGAAAATTATATGTTTTTAATTTTTTAAAATAGAATTAATTTTTAAATTTGGAATATCAAAATTATCTTAGGGTGAATTTTTTGTATTTTTCTAAAAACGTTAAATTTTTTATGAATAGTGAAAACCACTGCGTTATTGTTTAAAACCTACTTTTTATTTAAATAAATATTTTTGTATATTTATTTTATGTCAAAATAGATGCATAATACCTATATATGTTCAATTTAATTCATTGGATATATTTTATAATTAGTTTAGATATATTAAATTTTATTTAAATTTTTAACGTCTTTTACCCACCTTCTAGGAGGATTTTTAAATTTTCATAAAACATAATTTTACCACTTCTGTGAGTTGAATTTCAAAAATTTGAGAGATATGGTTGACAGAAGCATGTAAAATTTGGCTCAATAAGATAAAAATAATTTTTGGTGAATAGTAACTTTGGACATTTATTTACCACGGTTAAAAGTAAATAGGGTAATTAAATGTAAAAATAATATTATAATTATCGTAACACATGTCCTAATTATATTGGATAAGTATTATTCTTCCAAAAACAACTTTAAGAATAAAATATGATCATTTTGGTCCACTTTTATTAGATTAGAACATTTATTGTTATTATATTTAAAGAAGGGTTAAAAGTGAAAAATTCAATGTTTAATAACTAACTCATTTTGGTCGTTACTTATGCTCAGACAGTAGGACTAGGTCTGTTTGCCATCCGATTTCACAGAGAATTTGTGTTGAAGTTGACCTATTGATACCGCCAGTGAAGTCGATCTTCATTGTTGTAAGTGAGAAATTTAGAAGTAAATAGTATGTTGTCTTTGAGTCCTGGTTTGATTATTGCTCTTGGTGTCTTAAAGTCAGGAATTTGAGGGAGGATTGCAGAGGTAGGATGGTGGTTTCTCAAGTGGTATTGGCCCCAAACATTGTAGAGATGGTGGCATTACAACCTCACCAAAGGGAACAAAACCTAGATTATGGACTTCGGACAGAACCAGGTCCTATGAGTACAAGTATTTTGGATGGCAGGTGAAGGGGGGAACTAAGGGAGTCTTTGAACCCGAAGGTTTATGAGGTGTTTGGATGACTTAGAACTAATCTTGGGATGCCTACTGAAGGAGGTCTGAGGAATGCTATGAAGTAGGCAGTCCAGTCAGCCGGGGTGTCTAGTGGCTAAGTGATGGCTTCAGCGGGGGGTAAGGAGACAATGGATGGAGCTGTTGAGTCTTTGCAGGCAGGGGATTCTACGGAGGAAGCTGATGGTTGGGTGAGGGCCTCTCCTGGGCTGATGTCTCTTCATGTGTAGCAGGTGGAGAGCATTGCAGTAAGAAACTACTTTTCTGGTCTTGTGAATGCAGAACTGGAGGTGGGTCAGGATCAAACTGCTCCTGATTTGGTTCATGGATGGTTGTCTGTTGAAGCTCTTGAGATGAATGATAGTGGGGAGATGGGCATGGGTCTGAATTGTGCTCAGAATAGCAACAAGAATGAACAGGTGCAGAGGCAGGTACCCTTTTTTTGTGGTAAATATCAAGATCATGGGGAAATATGTCATGATGGTGAGGATTCTCCAAGGACTGAAAGTGGTAATATGAATGTTGGGTTGAAATCCAAGATTGTTGAATCTAGTGCAGGTTTCTTGCAGAATAGGGTGCTTTTATATCTTGAGACTGTGGTTCAACCACAGTGCTTAGCATTGATTGACCCTAACAGTCATGTGGAGCAGGAGCAGGGTGTGAATAATGGTCATCAGATGGTGTTTTTACCTGCGAAAAGGGGGGACATATCTGACAGTGAGAAGAAGAATGATGGAAGAGACCCAACCTCGTTTAGTGATGTTATTCGGTATGGGAAAAAAGTTATGGCTGGGAGTGAGGGTAATATGACATCCCCCCCAAGAATAAGGTAGTGGAAAGACTACTCATCGATGCCAAGGCTGATGTCTACAAGATCTTCTTTGAACAAATCTAAAGGGGTGAATTCTTCTGAGGAGTTATTGCAATTGGAGAAATTAAATCTCAGACGGAAATATGTGAAGATTATGAAGAAATATGAAAGTTCGGAATGGGAGTCGTCAACCGCAGATGAGGCATTTGATCAGGGAGTTGTCAAAGGGTATGACGACGGGTATGGTTTCTAACTTGTAATTGTATACTCTTGTTTTCAATGCTTTCCCGCTGAACCTTTTCTTTTATTTTAATAAATGGTCAGGGACTTTGTCTCTGGGTGATCTTTCTGTTTAATCATTTTGGATCCATTAGAAACAAAAAACGATTTTATTATAAAATAATATTTCAAGCTTTTCGAAAAGTCCCCCTCACCCTCTTATAAAAGGGCACTTCCTCTTCTCTCAAAATCACACCTCCATAGCCATTTGGATCGGCCAACCCCTACCCAAATATCCTCCCAAATTCCTTCAAATCAAACTAGAATCCTTACTTTGATCATAAATCCAACCTAAGGATCCCTTTTGATCAACTCAAAAGGAAACATCCAAAGAAGAGATAATAATTTCACCACCCTCTTTCAAATTCTTTTCATCTTCCACTTACTCTTTATTTTATTGTTTCAAACAAAATATAAAAAATCTCGTACCTTCTACATACAATGATATTATTATAAATATGGTACAACATATACTTTATTCTATCCATCCTATAAATGACAATGTCACCATACGTGCATACGTACAGCTTACCGTCTCCACGATTTGGTGTAGTTTTCTATTCAAACACTTCATTATTTGGATGGGTATAATAATGAGTATAACTTTTTTAAATAATAAATATAACATGTTAATTATTCTTAATATATGATATACCATCCAATTACATATGATTTCACCATCTATATAATGATATTGTTGCTCGTGCGTACGTACGGATTACTATCTCCATGAACGTGATGAGATTCATTCCCCATCCAAATCATTCAAGAATAATTTTCATTTTATGATTAAAAATAATTTTTAAGAACTTAATATCATTTTGGATATGAATCAAATATAGCCTATACATAACAAACATGACTTATGTAACAAAACATTTAAGGAAATCAAATCATTTAACAACCAAAATAATGATATTACTAAAATATCATTAAAAAATAAATATTAAAAGTTCATATATGATAGAATATTTATGTATTTTTATCTTTTATAATTTAATAAAAATGATTTACACCATTATACATAAGGTTAACATAACCTATACTAAGGAAAAGTATAAGGTAAGGGGTTTCTTATCTTACTTTTAATTCCTTGAGATTTTCATTATTCCCTACTTAATTCTTGCATGTTTTGTATTGTTTACTACCATTAAATATATATTATCATGATTATCTTTATATTCAGGGTATTCTATGATTCATTTGGAGGTTATTAACTTTGGTCATATGACTCGATTAATTACAACGTGATAAGGGGTTTTCATCTCACATCTTATTCCCGTGAGATTCACACTATGTTTGCCACTATTACATTTTATGTGGTGTATGTACTGCCCCTGATTGTATTATTTGTGTATTGTACTTTAATTATGGGTATTTAAATATTCATTGTATGATACTTCTTTCATGGGGTGTATGTTTTGTAAGTAACCAAATCGGTAAGGAATTTTCAAATTTCAATTTCCACTCATTGGGCTTTACGCATATTTCATTGATTATTTTTACTCCATGATTATGTGAAGAATCACTATTTATTGTTTATGTATTAATTTCCACTCAACTTAATGTGTATATACCTTTGATACACATAATCACTCCATTAATATATTCAAATTCCATTGATATGGACTTGTTAAGGGTATTCATAACTCAAATTCCATTCATTGAGTTAAACATCCAAGTCATTGGTTTTGTTTTTACAAGAATATGTGTGAATGTAATATGATTGATTTACACTGAATATCCAATTATATTGAGTGTATTTATATTTTTCACAGATAATTATTTCATTTATTTATCCTTAATCTAAGGATACAGTCTTGATAAGGTATTTCGTCTCAATTTATATTCTATTGAGGCCTCTTTGTTGTTATACACCAATTCCCTTTTATGTGGTTTATATACTGTCCATTGACATATTATATCATTAATCCTTTTATTTGAATGATATTATAATGTTTTGATTAATTTCATTCCTCAATTACTTATATTCAATAGTCTCTCATTTGGTTATGAACTCTTAATCTAAAACATCGTTTTAAAAGTTACAAATACTTATTCTTCTAAATCATTTTCATTAATGTCAATGTTTGGAAAATGGTTTTAAGTATTTATTTATATGGACATGAATGTTTTGAAATTAAAATTATTTCTAAAAGTTTCAAAGTGGTATGGGAAACATTGATTCAAAAATCACTTTTAAACGATTTCTTTGATAAATAGTGCGACATTTAAATGTTTTCAAGAAAAAGGGGATATTTCTCTCATATAGATTTAATGACTATTTTCATCCATTTTAATATCCTTAAATGTATTATATTCTTGATTGAGGTTTATTTATTATAATACAATCATCCATATTGTATTGAATGAGTTATTTTTGACTATGGATGTGCTATTTTTATGCCATTCATGATTTCTGGTTAAAATATTAACAATTCGTATGCTAGTTTTAATACGAATATTTTGATTATGTTTCACCCTTTCATATGAGGAATGAATTAGACTTAGTAAGTGACAGGTGGATCCCGATATAGCTCCTAGATTCATCGGTAGGTCTAATGAGACATACTAGTGTCTTGGCACAAGGCCTTGACAAAATCTTATTTGTAGTCTTTGCTCAAGGCTTTGACTATATGGTTATGAAGTCTGGAATTATGCATTATATCATTATGAAATTTTCAATTGATGTTATATGTGATTATTCCACTATTAGATTATTCATGGGAATAAATAAATAGAATTATTTGATTTATCTTTTCTATATTATGCTTAATTTTATGTTTAAAAGGATTGTGCTCTAGTCTTATACATTCCCTTAAATGTTTATTCTTATTTAGGGTAGTTTCTACTATATTTTTATCCTTATTGAGCATCTGAGCTCACCCCTTACTTGTGTTTTATTTTTCCCCAGATGCAAAGAAGTATATTACTATTAACCTACAAGAATAGGCTATGGGATATAAGAGTGTTCAAATGGGACCCAATGTTGTTTTTTTATTTCATGATGTAATGTAAAACTTATGTATGTATTTAGTACTTCTAAGTCTACTAAAATAATCGGCCTTTTAGAACATGATTTCTTGTATCATTCCAATGTTATCTAATATTGCACCGATTCTAGGTTACTGGGGTCAGGGCGTTATAGTTGGTATCAGAGGATGGTTAGTACAAAATTTGGAAACTAGATGCAGAAAAACCTTGATTAGAGAACACTACCCTAAGATGGACATTGAGGTTTAGTATAGAATAACTTCCTAGAATTTTGGTACTGTATAGATTTTGTGAGTTTTTCAAAAAAAATACATTCCTGACTAGATATGAGTAGGTAGAGGTGGCTCTGTCATAGATTTACCTAGTGGTAAAACCAGAAAACAACACTTTGGAATAGACTCGAATGGGAACTGATGAACGAAAATGGGCCTTGCTGCATTCTTGGTTATGACACTCCCGTGGAATATGCATTAAATAATTCACATTATCTTTACAAACCGATTTGAAGGATTTTAATATAAGATGAGAATAAATAAACAAGGATAATACTAAGGTATTTTAGATTGAAAACAAGGTGTAATGATATTCTCTAAATGATTTTATGACTCACACTATTCTTTCTTGTGTTAGTAAATGGATGAATTCCAAGGAATTCATAGTAACATTGAACAAGATGTACAAGGTGGGAATGGTGGTGGAAATGAGAAATGAAATGGAATGTTGATAGGGTTAAAAGATATTATATTCATGCCAAATTATTTTTCCATAAATATTGTCATCAATATATATATTAACCAAATCCAAGAATCAACAAAGAAGAGAAAGGCGGTGAATGATAAGAGCTCCAACAGTGGAGACAATGGAGAAAATAAATATCAATTTTCATCATGCAGGAAATGTGGAAGAAGACACCTAGGAAATTTTCTCAATTTAAAAAATAATTTCTGTATGTGTTTGAAAGAAGGACATAAAGTAAATAATTTCCAAGGAAAAACGAATAGTACTATGGAAGAAATTAAAAATGATCCCATGAATCCATTTTCAGTCATTTCACATAAATGTAGGGGACCTAGGAATTACCCGAGTGAATTACCTATTCTATAGGATAGCCTCTGGGTCAAGGAACAACCTATGTGGAAATAAATGGATGGAGAAATGTTTAAAATTATTAGTGCTCTTTTTTGATGGGATTACTTTAGAAGTCTTTTCTATTGTATGTGTAACACTATAGTTTGTTATGTAAAAATGCTATTTTAGGAAGAATTATCTTTTCTATTGTTGATATAGTTATAAATTACCATTTGGGTTTATATGATACCTGAATTTGATTCAATTATATGTTATTAAAATTTGTTATGAAAATGTGAGGTATGAGATAACATTTGTGGTGAAATTATTTTATGGTTATTTTGCAGAATTTATCTCATTTTGGGAATGATATAAAATATAGTTTTTTAAAAAATATGGACTCGTCTTGTCGAATAATGCTATGGGAATCAAACCCACAACCATAGTGAGATTGGGATTTATCACCTACCACTAAACTACATGAAGTCCTTGGTTAGTGTGACTAATTCTTTTCAGTTAAATGATTTTATTGATCAATAATAAGTTGATTTGGAATCTTATGTCTTGAAAAATTGATATCCTTAGTTTAGGAAAATTATTTGGTGATTAAGTGAAAAATGTTATTTTGGAAGACATTCCCTCTATTGGGAACACTATATGCCGATGGAAAATAGAATAATGTGGGATTTCATTTGAAGAGTAATGGTGGATTTTTATCTATTTTTTATTGTGAATTTATGGCAATTTGGGTTATTTATAGAATTGATTAACCTATTATGTAGAATATGTGATTAGGTTAATTACTTTTAAGTGTGTGACTTTAACAGTAGTCAATGTTATTTGGAGATACAATTTAATGTGGAAGACTATGTAATCAAATTATTCTATGATTTGGGTTTTAATGTTAGTTTGGATTATATTGAAGTATTTTAAGGACAATTATTTATTGAATTGTATTTATTGAACATTGGTATTATTGGATTAATTTTAGAAATTAATATTAGTATTTTTTATCTAATGGACTATCCTTTTTGGGGATCAACTGATCTTGTAATAACCATTTTTGTTTTCATAAATCTCTAAAATCTAGGTAAATATATAGTTTACCCTTTGTGGATCATGTGATTCTCTAGAAGTTAATTATAGAACTTCAGGTGTGACCAAGTCATCTTGAATGGTCATTGTTTGAAAAAAATGTGTTAGTAATAAATATTTATTAATGGTTGAAACTCTACTTAAAAATTATGTATATATCGTTATTTTTTTAGTCAATCTCAAAAATAAATTCATCAACTTTATGAAATGAAACATAAAACAAAAAACAATGTCTTTTTACTTTTCCTATTATGAAACTAACGCCCATTTATCCTATCACATGTTTTTTGTTTTCTTGTTGTTAAATTTCTACTAATCATGTTTTTTATCACTCTCCATCAGAACTTGACACTTAGTTTATCTTACATATCCATGTCTTCCTACATAGAATCCTAGTATGGTTTATCTCGGGTCACCTTTGAACTTATCTTTCATTCTTTTAAAGTGATAGTTTTATTAACTATTTTTCCATTGTGTTACATTCAATGATGTTCCCAATCCCAATTTTAAAATATGCGAGGACAGAATTTCTAAAAGGGGGGAAGAATGTATCACCCTAAGATTTCATATTATGTTATTTTCTTTAAAGTACTTCAATAGGTAGCACTACACGCAGCACCTGGTTTGAGGGCACCACGACTTACCAAACTAGCCATTCAAAAGCGGTTATTAATAGTATTAACTGATATTTGAATTTTATATTCTCCATAAAATCAATATTATGTGTTTCTTAGATGTAATATAAGAACAAATTTATTTTTTACAAAAAAGCAGCATTTTTTAAAAAATGAAAATTTTCCACCTTTTAATGGAAAACCCTTTTTAAAACCCATATTTGACACTTTTATATATTCAATTGAATTAAATTAAATTCTTATATAGAATCGGGACATAAAAATTTATTTTCGATAAAGTTTTGGTACTTTTCTGATAACTTTTATATTTTGATGAATACTGAAAATTAGTAAATTTTAATTAAAAATAACATTTTTAATCAAAATAATTTATAGTGATAAATTATGAATTTTAATGGTTTGGAAGTATAATTATATTATATTTTTATAATTTAATACAATTTAGGTCATTATAAGTAATTTCACATTTAAATTTGACATAAACACATGCCAATCTTTTGATAGTTTTTACTTTTTTAAAAACCTGCTTTTTGGTTTTGACAATAGGAATTAATTTTAAATTAATTAATGAAACTTATATGTTTTAAATTTGGTAAAATAGAATTATTTTTTTATTTCATAATATCAAAATTATCTTAGATTTAATTTTTTGTATTTTTCTGAAAACATTCTATTTTTGATAAATAGTGAAAAACACAATGTTATTGTTTAAACCGACTTTTTATTTAAATAATTATTTATTTAAATTTATTTTAAATCAAAATAGATACAAAATATCTATATATGTTCAATATAATTCATTTTAGTCATTTTATAATAATTCTAGATATATAAAGGTTTATTCAACTTTTTACCGCCTTTTACCCACCTTCTAGTAGCATTTAAAAATATGCATAAAACTAAATTTTACCACTTATGGGAGTTGAATTTCAAAAATCTGAGAGACACGGTTGACATCAGTAAGTAAATTTTGGTTCAATAAGATGAAAATAATATATTTTGAATAGTAACTTTTGACTTATATTTACCATGGTTAAAAGTGAATAGAGTAATTAAAGGTAAAAATGATATTATAATTACCCTAACACAAGTCCTAATTCTATTGGATAAGTATAATTCAACCAAAAACAACCTTGTTAATATAATATGATCCTTTTGGTCCATTTGAATTAGATTAGGAAATTTATTATTATTTTATTTAAAGAAGAGTTAAAAGTGGTATATTCAATGTTTAATAACTAACCCAATTTTAATATAGGGTTACACAAAAGATAAATTAGACTATAAATATTCATTAGAAAGATAAAGATATAACCTAAATAATGATATTTTATTTATAATTGTGAGACATTAAATAATTTAATTAATTAATGACACAATGTGATGCACTAATTACCTTATTAATGAAATATTAAAATAATTGATATTATAAATATCCAAATAAATGTAAATTGAGACTTATGATGAATTCCACAAATTTTATTGATTAATATGACATGTTAGGGTGATTAATTAAATTTTATTCTAAGTGATAATTTTTTTATGTCTTTCAAAATATCAAATACTAAATAGTGTAAAAATTGACATAATTGGGTTTTAAAAACAAATACTATATTATTAATTGATATACTATTCCTAAAAATATTAGGGTTGTATTAAGGACTTATATAAGGTTATATATATTAATAATGAACCCCTTGGGGTTCTATTTCCAGTTTATTGGAAGTTTATTAAGCATATAATATAAAAATACAAAGAGACATGGTAAATGTCAAACTATTTAACTAAGAGTAAAATCTAAAAGATAAGGTTTATATAGTGACATAAACCTATATAAAACCTATTTTATGATAGATTTTCGACCCATCCCCATCTTATCCTTGAAATAAATAATTTGTTTCCATTAGAAACCGAAAATGATTTTTTATAAATTAATATTTCAAATGGTTCCTAATGTGCCTCTCGCCCCTCTTATAAAAGGGAACTTCCACTTCTCTCAAAATCACACCTCCAAATTCATCTTGCTCGGCCAACCTTGGACCAAATATCCTACTAAATTCCCACACATAATCCTAGATTCATTACTTTGTTCATAAAGCTATCCTAAGGAGCACTTTTGATCACATCAAAAGGAAACACCCAAAGAAGAGGTTATAATTTCACCACCCTCTTTCAAGTTAATTTTTTCTTCCACTTACTCTTTCTTTTTTTCCATCCAATAATAATAAATCCAATAACTTATACATAATATTATGTTATTATAAATATTTTAAAACCATTTTCATTATTCCATCCATCCTATGAATGAAAATATCACCATACATGTGTACGTATGGCTTACCGTCTCTACATCGTGGTGTAGTTTGTTATTCCAACACTTAATCATTTTTATGTGTATAATAATGAGTATAACTGATGTAAATAATAAATATAACATGTTAATGATTCTTTATATATGATATACCATCCAATTACATATGATTTTACTATCAATATAATGATATTGTCACTCATGCGTACGTATGGCTTACCGTCTCCATGAACTTGTTGAGATTCATTCCCCATCATAATCATTCAAGAATATTTTTAATTTTATGATTAAAAATAATGTTTAAGAACTTAATATCATTATGTATATTAATCAAATATATCCTATACATAACAACCATGACTTACGTATCAAAACATATAAATGAAAACGAATCAGTTAACAACCCAAAAAATGATACTACTTAAATATCATTAACAAAGAAACATTACAAGATCATATATGGTATCATATTTATATATTTGTATCTTTTATAATTTAATAATAATGATTTCAACCATTATACATGAGGTTAACCTAACCTATACTAAGAAAAAGTACAAGTTAAGGGGTTTCTTATCGCACTTTTAATTCTTTGAGATTTCCATTGTTTGCCACTTAATTCTTGCATGTGGTGTATTGTTTACTGCCATTAAATATATATTATAATGATTATATTTATATTCATGGTATTCTGTGATTTATTTGGTGGTTATTAACTTTTGGTCAAACGACTCGATTGATTACAACGTGGTAAGGGGTTGTATCTCACTTCTTATTCCCATGAGATTCTTATTATGTTTGACACTATTTTCATTTGTGTGGTGTATGTACTTCCCATGATTGTTTTTGTGTGTAATATAATTTAATTTATGGGTATTTAAATCCTAATTTAATGACTCTTCTTTCATGGGGTTTATGTTTCGAATGTTTCCAAATTGGTAAGGGAATTTCAAATTTTAATTTCCATACATTGGGCTTCACGTATACATTATTGATTATTTTTACTCCATGATTTTGTGTGGAGTCGATATTTATTTTTTTTGTAGTAATTTCCACTCCCCTTTCTGTGGAAATACATTTGATACACATAATAAATCCATTGATAAATTCACATTCCATTGATATGAACGTGTTAAGGGTAATCATAACTCAATTTCCATTCATTGAGTTAAACATCCAAGTCATTGGTTTTCTTTTTAGAAGAATATGTGTGAATGTAATCTGATCAATTTACATTGAATATACAATTATATTGAGTGTATTTATATTTTTCGCACATAAGTATTTAATTGATTTATCCTTAATCTATGAATATGGTCTTGATAAGGTATTTAGTCTCAAGTTACATTCCATTGAGACCTCTTTTCAGTTATACACCAATTCCCTTTTATATGGTGTATATACTTTCCATTGACATATTATATCATGAATCCCATTATTCTCATTATATTATAATGTTTTAATGAATATCATTCCTCAATTACTTATATTCAAGCATCTCTTATTTGGTTATGAACTCTTTAAGTAAAACATCATTTTAAAAGTTTTTAATATTTATTCTTCTAAATATTTCTCATTATTGTCCATGTTTCAAAAATGGTTTTATGTATTTATTTATATGGAAATTAATGTTTTTAAATTGATATTCCTTTTAAAAGTTTCAAAGTGGTATGGTACACTTTGATTCAAAAATCTCTTTTAAATGATTTCTTTGATAAATAGTACGACATTTAAATGTTTTCAAGAAAATGGGGATGTTTCTCTCAAATATTTTTAATGACTATTTTCATCTATGTCAATATCCTTTAGTTTATTTTATTCTTGATTGAGGTTCATTTATTATAATACAATAATCCATAATGTATTGAATGAGTAATGTTTGACTGTGGATGTGATATTTTTATGCCATTCATGGTTTGTGATTAAAATATTAACATTTTGTATTCTAGTTTTAATATGAATGTTTAGATTATGTTTCACCCTTTCATATGAAGAATGCATTGGACTTATTAAGTGACAGGTGGATCCCGCTGTAGCTCATCGATGCATCAGTAGTTCTCATAAGACAAACTAGTGTCTTGGCATAAGGCCTTGACAAAATATTATTTGTAGTTTTGGAACAAGGCCTTGACAATGTGGTTATAAAGTCTAGAATTATTCATTCCATCATTATAAAATTGGATATTGATATTACAAGTGATTATTTGACTAGTAGAATATCCATTAGAATAAGTAAATACAATTATTTGATTTATCTTTTCCATATTATGCTGAAGTTTAAGTTTAAAAGGCTTGTGTTCTTGTCTTATACATTGACTTAAATGTTTATTCTAATTTATGACAGTTTCGGCTATATTGTTATAGTTACTGAGCATCTGATCTCACCCATTTATAATGTTTTATTTTTCACATGATGCAAAGAATTATATTACGATTAACCTGTAGGAATAGACTAAGGGATATAAGAGTATTCAAAGGGGACACAATGTTGTTTTTTTATTTCATGATGTAATGTAAAACTTATATATGTATCTAGTACTTCCAAAGCTACTAAACTGATTGGTCTTTCAAGACATTAATCCTTGTATCATACCAATGTTATGTAATAATGCACCGATTTTGGGTAACTGGGGTCAGGGCGTTACAGAAAAGTCCACTTAGTGATCACCAAGAACACCCTCCATCCTCCTCATCAATCGAGGGAAAATGGTTGTAGAATAAGAAGTTAAATTTAAGAAAACCACAATGAGGATTAAACCTAGTATAAATGATTCTTATAATTAACTCAAAGAATATTCAAACATGGTATTGGGTTTAGGAACCTAATTACTCCCTCAGTATATTCATTATATTACTTACTCATGATCATGAGTATTATAGTTCATGATGGTAATATGAGAAGAAGAAAATATGGTAGATGGGTGGACACATAAATTAAAACATTGCATGAATTTATTAGAAATATAAATTCGAATAAAAATATAGAAAAATAAAGAAATTAAATAAATTAAAAAAGGTGGAATATTTGTGGCCATCCACCCTTGGTGGAGATCTCCCCCTTGGAGGCTTGAAGGAATGGAATGGAAAATGGGATTCTCCAAGAGGTGGGGGCTCCCTTTTTTATAGGAAGATATTTTCCTTCGATGGTTGATGCATTTTTGGCCCTATTAATGGCTGATTCCATCCTTACATACATCCTACAAGTTATTTAACAATATCATGTGCATTCACCCTCCAAATTTCATCTCCATTGGACCCCCAGATAGAGTGTTATATATTTTTTATTGACAATGACTTTTTCTGTCGAAATTTTTTATGAAGCTTCCTCAAAACATATGTCATTAAATGAACTCTTTAATGGATTCATAACTCCATAAAATTAATTTTGTAAGCACCCCTATGTGACATTGTTAAATTCCAGGTGGAATCGCCACAATTGAAGGTGTTTAGGCTGAGATAGGCTTCTGTTATAGTTGTGGGGTCCCCACTGTCCGCCTCGAAAAGTTTTCAACTTCATTGGTTTTTTAAGGCATCTACATGTTCGAATCATCCTTTCCTCTCGAAGAAAAATATGTACAAAATAAATCAGTGATTTCAAAAAAACTAATCACAATATTTGGAGTCCAAATGTTAATTTATGACAGAAATACCCCTATGTCAAAAATCTATCAAAATTTCAGATTTAACCGCTTTTTGCATTTTAGCTCAAATTAACACTAAATCCTAAAAATGTGGCAATTACCCATACAATAACACTATGGTTGGATTAAAAACAATTATTTACAATATAAAATATATGAAAATGTGAGCTTTATAAATATATTTCTGAGAAATATTGATATCTTAATAAATAAAGACCACATTGGGATCATCTTTGAATCCATCGCACATATTGAAAACCAAGTATACACATATAGATTTAGGCCAAACATCTCCTCCAATATATATATATATATCATTCCTCATTCCATCCATTCAGTTGATTGGTAGCTGGGTTTTAAAAAATATGCATGCGATAATTTGTCTTGGTATAATATATGTTTGGTTGTAGGTCTAGTGTTTCTATGGTATGATGCATCAATAATATTGTGATAGATACTCCATTATTATTATAGATTCCCATGGAAAAATATTAGATCTTTTCATGTTAGTATACTCTGCAAACCAGCAGTGTGATATGTAGTCTCTTATCTTCAAAATGGGCATATTCATCAAAAGCCTATGCCCATGTATTGGAAGAATATAAGAAATGGGGTACTACTAATGTTTCATATTTAATTTTTTAAAATCCATGAAAATAAATCATCACATTGATGATAATAGTTGGATTAAAAAATCTCAATCGTCTCATTGATATGAGTGACAACATCGTTATCTAAACCAGTGACATCAGTCTGATCCATTATGTTTTTTCTTTCCAATAAAAAAATTGGTTCATAAAAAATGTATGAATAATTCTATATAAATCTACTATGGAAAATGTAAGAAAATAATAGAACCACTAGGGGGAAATTTTTCCAAGTGCAGATATATTTTCCTCGATCCCTCACCCATTTCCATCACTTAAGTACCTCTCCCAACATCATTATGTATCTATATTAGTATATATACATTTAAATCATCTTTTCTCAAGACCTATTCCAATGTAAAAGGTATTGACATGCCTATGTGCCTATAATTGGTGGCCAAATTGAAGCATAAGGCCAGAAGATGTACACATACCTTAATATAGTGTGAAACACTAAGGTAAACATATGTCTTCTATAGTTCACTCATGTTAAATTCAAGGATCATATGAAGTGGTCCAAACCACTATTTATATAGACAACATGATGTAGTAGTGTGTATTGGGAACATGAAAC
This sequence comes from Viscum album, assembly GCA_963277665.1. Lineage (NCBI taxonomy): Eukaryota > Viridiplantae > Streptophyta > Magnoliopsida > Santalales > Viscaceae > Viscum > Viscum album. The sequence goes on along the minus strand of OY728161.1, from coordinate 1,537,757,029 downwards.
ACTTACACTCATATGTATTTCATGGAACTAGCATGCCATATTGCATTCTTAAGCACCAAATATTCATATTTCTAGAGATTATTCTCTTTCTAGTATGATATCGACCATTCAATAAGTCCTCCTTTTTCTAATTGGATCTAGACTTAGGGAGGATTTATTTTCACTATCCTTTTGGAGATGGATGAATTATTTTATGAAAGGTGAGTACCATACAAAAAAGGGGAAATTTAATGGAAATGAAAAATAATTTCAACTCAAACAACTAGAATTAAACTAATATGTGCACCCACACCAACATACAATCATAATGTGCATGTTCAAGTCACACCTATACACATCACATTCTTGGAAAACTTCCTTCACACAGGGTACTATGTTTTCCTAAAAATAAGACAACTAGGATCCTCATTTAAAGCCTTTTAAAATTCCAAGAGATGGACTGAATCCCTGGTCTCCCTAGTCTCATTAAAAAGTCATCAAACCCATTCATGTCGCTTATTTAAGCCTAAAATTAATGTAAATTATCCGAAATAGATGCTAATAGGGTTTCTTAGGGGTCAATACATAATAAAACATCTGGAGAACCCACATACTTATGAGTTCTTCAATATTGGTTTAAAAGAACCTCGTTTGGTTAAACACTTTAATATCAATAATCTAAATGAATTCATGGAGACCCCTTACTACTAGGGTACAGATTAAACAAAGATTATTAACCAAAATAAATATTTCATACTAGTACCAATGAGGAACAACTTTTTATTTTGATCACCATAGTGAAGCCTATTATTTTATTTCACTAGGCGATCCACCTTACTCTCTATACCTAGGGTTAAGGCTCTTTCTTCACCCTCACTAGGGTGATGCTAAATTTTATCCCACACTAGGGAAAACAACTTTACACACAATCACTTAGGTGAATCATATTTTACCACCATAAGTAGGGAGAGGCTCTCTTATATCCCACATTAGGGATAATAGTTTTTTGAGAGCCCTCACCATGGAGAATCTTCCTTCTCATCCACATTAAGGTAAACCATTATCTTCTATTCTATTACTAATGTAACATGAACACTATGGACTTAATAATAGAGAATCCCTTCACCCATGTCTTCTACATGTGCCACCAATTATCAAGTCCTCCTATAAATCCACCAAATATATAAGGTCAAGGTATGAAGATTAGCATATACTAGATTCAATCATATATCTCATTGATAAGAAACAACTCCCACTTGTCCCCACTAACTGATAGGTACCTCAGGGGATTTAAAATCATGTTTCCCCATGATAAAAAGAGTTTACACTATAGTGATAAAGGTGAATCCAATCCTAGATCATGCATTAAAACTTGGATAACCCTAGACCAATCCCAATTGGTCTGGGTGCTTAGTGGACTTCTAGGTCCACCCAGTGAACCATGAGCATTCATGATTATTTTTCAGGTATAAGACCTATTATAGTTATCATTGATTATATTCCACCATAAAATATCAATAATATATGTATAACCACATCTGGGAAGTTTAAATTAATTTATTTCCCTCCAAGCTCCCAATCTATACATGGGACTCCTCTCTGAAATTATCCCATCAATGATATCATCAATGGAAAAAACGTCAGTCCACCCATTAAGAAATTTACCGAATGGGAATCCCCTATATTCATAAGCTCTATTCAATATTATATTGTAACCTATTTCTTGAAATAGAAATAATTACTACATCATATTAAACTAATTTTCCAATGTCCAAGTCACATGATATAAAACTACATGACAAAATTTTTAATTCATGAGGTTTAGCTTCATGTTATGGTTCTTCCACAATACATTAAGTTTTAAAACACTAATTACATGGTATTGATTCATTTAAGTTAGGATATATTGGACAAGCCTCTAAGGTTCAAACCCAACATCACCTACCCTCTATATCGATCCTCAAAGGTCCATATTCCACATGGAGCGACATACATACATCCTCATATGGATATATTCTCCATGACAATGAACTTCTTATTCACCAAATCCATATTCCCATTGAGTTTCACCATGTACCTTATCGACATGACATATCCTTGAAAAAAATATGTGCATTATCATTGTTCCATACTCATACTACCAATTCAACCTGATACATCACTGGGACATATTCCGGATGAACTAAACCCATACTCATTGGGGTATATTCATTTTTAGGGAATTCTAAAATAGTTTCTCATGTTTAAGTCCAACGCCCACTATTAGAGGGTATCTTTCATCCATTAATTCTTACTACATTACATTAAACATCTTGGATAAGTCCTCACCCATTAACCTTAAAAGGAATGATGTGTAACATTATGTGGAATTGAACTACATGGGTTCTGATTTCTTTAATATGGACACATAGGTATCCCTTCTCATGGGTGTGATCCTTATAATATAAATGGTAACCATCTCCAAAGATAATGATAAAATACAGAGTTCCTAAATCTATGTCTTTACACCATAGAATCCTAAAATAAAATAATGACTAATTAATAAAATAAAAAAATTTGTAGAACCTCTAATATATACAAATTGTCACATAGATACATTTTAACAAAAAAAATCCAAAACTGGGGTAACCAGTCCAAAAATGGTGTTAGGGAAGGATTTATGAATATAACATAAATATATATAAATATATATATATATATATGAGACTTATAGTCAGTAATAATTCCCCATTACTAGGTAACATGATCTCAACATCCCATCATCTCGGTTAATGTGTATTCCAACATTTCATTGTTAAAATCCTAGTGATTGGATGCTTTTTGAAAGTATGTATGCACTGACTCGAAACATCATGTTAGAGTAGCATCGAAGTTTCCAAAAATATGCACATTTCTTTGAGAATCTGTCCATTTTGTACCAAGTTAAAAGGGAATGTGAAATAATATCAAATTATGTTACTCATGATATGTATTAACAATAATCTACATTCTATGGATAAATTAACACATCCAAAAATAGTAATATCCAATGACACACAAAACATATGGAATTCCTAAAGCTATTTTAGTTCTTAAAACCTTCCCTATTTGAGAATACTAAGGGATACATTCATTGTAATAAGTCCAAATTCCTTATACCCTTGATATCATGTACCATCCATGTATAATCATATAATTTTATCTAGACATAAAATATATATTTACGAATTTCACTATATCACTTTAAGGTAATAATCATAGCGGGGACCTATTATGACCTTTTGATGTGAAAAATACACTATTAATGATTTCACATTAATGTGACGTAAAATAAAATCCTCACGTGATAAGATATTTATTAACATTAAACCCTTTTAATATATAGGTAATTTAAATTAAAATTTATTTGGTTATAGTGAACCAACTCAAAAAAATCCCACCTGTACTAGATTCAATTGCTAAAGGAATCCAGTTCTCTAGATTTCACATGATGTTCATGATTCTTATGAGATAAGGCATTATCCAATTAGTTCACAACATTTTCCGTCATCAATTTTTATGCTTTCTATAACCTCTCAAATTTGAGTAAAATCCCTCAAGAGTAGATACTTTCAAAGTATGTGCTTTGTATGTTGATATGACCTTATCTCCTGGGTGAGGACCACTAATGTAGTATTATAAAAATGTAATGTGGGAGCATCTTTACTATTTGGCACCACATCAAGATTAGAGATAAAGATTCATATAAAAAAATTGATTATTTAGTAGCATGATAAGCCATAATATATAAAAAAAATTATCTATATAATGACTAATCATGGGATTTTTTGAGATTATATAGCTTATATCACCTCCATTATGGTATAATACATATCCTAACAATGATCTTAGATATTCTTGATCTATCTATAAATAAGAATTTGTATATCCCCTAATGAAAAGTTCTTCATCACCTACATAAACTAGGAATATATTCTTATTACACATCAGATACTTTGGGATAGTTTTAATAACAATATTGTAACGCCCCGACCCCAGTTACCCAGAGTCGGTGAATTAATTACATAACATTGACATGATCACAAGGAAGATCAAATCTCGAAAGACCGATTGGTTTAGTAGCCTTGGAAACACTAGATATATTCATAAGTTTTACATTACATCATAAAATGAAAAAGAATTACAACAACATAATGTCTCCATAATCCACACTCATATCCCCAAATAATATCCCTGTAGGTCATTCATAATTTACTTCTTCACTTCCTGGGAAAAATAAAACATAGAAAAGGGGTGAGCTCAAATGCCCAGTAAGGATAACAATATAGTGGAAACTTTCATAAATAAGAATAAACATTTAAGGCAATGTATAACTAAAACAAAATCCTTTTAAACATTAACTTCAACATAGTATGGCATAAATAAAATGAAATAATGCCATTTACTTATTCACATGGATATTCTACTAATCGAATAATCACATGCAATATCAATAACCACTTTCATAATGTTGGAATGCATAATGCTAAACTTTAATTTCTTTTCAAGGCCTCGTCCCAAGACCTTGGGGCTAACTGTAACCGGAACCCAACCCGGAGTGCCTCTAATAACCGGAGACCAAACCGGAGGGCTTACTTCTACCAGTCCCTAACCTGGAGGGCTTACTTTTACCAGTCCCCAACCTGGAGGGATTACTTTAACCAGTCCCCAACCTGGAACATACTTGTCCAACACATTCATATGAAGTAAAGGTTGAAATATAACATAAACATTCTTATTGGAACTAGCATACGAAATTTCAATACTTTACTCATAAACCTTGAATGATATATAAATGACACATCTACAGTCAAACATATCACAAAACGTCATTACAATATGGAAGTTTTAAATCATAATAAATCAATTTCAAATAATCTTAAAATCCATCAAAGGATGTTGACATAGATGAAAATGTTTTTTTAAAAAATTATTGAGAGAAATATCCCTTTTTCATGAAAAAATTTTAATGTTACACAATTTAGAAAGTAAGGCATTTAAATACATTTTTGAATCAAAGTGTCCCATACCACTTTGAAACTTTTTAATGGAATTAACACTTTTAAAACATTCATTTTCATATAAATAAATCCTTACAAACCATTTTGAAAACGTGGACATAAATGAGGATGATTTAGAAGAATAAATATTTAAAACATTTAAAATGATGTTTTAGTAAAAGTTCCCTTAGAAATAATCCCTTTGAAAACTCTTTTATGAAATATGGACATGGATAATAAATATGTCCCTGAAGATACTTACGTAAAGACAACCTCAGATATTAAAGAGATTGTGAAGTAAACCCTTATCAATTTGGTAACTTATGAAACATACAACCCATGAAAAAGGTATCATACAATGAAAATGTAAATACATATAAGGTAAAGTGTATTACACAAAGAATACAATTATGGGAAGTACATACACCGCACAAAATATAATAGTGGAAATATGGCATGAATCTTACGGAAATAAAGAGTGAGATGAAAACCCCTTACCACGTTAATCAACTGAGTCGTATGGCCAAAAGTTAATAACCACCAAATTATTTACAGAATAACATGAATATAAAGATAATCATGATAATATATATCAAATTCCAGTACACAATACACCACTTTCAATAATTTAGTGGCGAATAATGGAAATCTCACGGAATTGAATGTGAGATAAGAAAATCCCTTACCTTGTACTTTTCCTTGGTTGGGGTAGGTTAGCCTCCTGTATAATGTTGAAATAATTTTTATTAAATTATACAATAATCATATATATTAATATGATATCATATATGATCTTTTAACATTGATTTGTTAATAATATCTTAGAATTATCGTCGTTTCGGGTGTTAACTTACTCATTTTCTTTTATATGTTTTGTTACATAAGCCATGTTTTTTGTATCTTATTCATATCCAGAATGATATCAAGTCCTTAAACATCATTTTTAAATCATCAAATGATAATTATACTTGAATGGATACGATGGAGAATTAATCTCATCGCGTTCGTGGAGACGGTAGTCCGTACGTACGCACGAGCGACAATATCATTCTTTTGATATTAAAATAATATATAAATGGATGGTATATCATATATACAGAATCATTAACATGTTATATTTATTATTTACATGAGTTACACATCATTATTATACCCATCCAAATAATAATATATTGAATAACAATTACACCACGATGTGGAGACGGTAAGCCGTACGTACGCACGTATGGTGACATGTTATTCAAAGGGTGGATAGAATACTGAATATGGTTGTACCATATTTATAATAACATCACAGTATATGTGAGATACTGGAGTTATTATTTTAGAATGGTAAGAACAAAGAAAGAATAAGTGAAAGACGAAAGGAACTTTAAAAGGGGTGGTGAAAACATTACCTCTTCTTCGGGTTCTTCCTTTTGATTTGATCAAAAGGGCTCCTTAGGTTGGCTTTCTGATCAAACTAAGTCATCTAGGTTGTATTGAGGGAAGTTGGGAGAGTATTTTGGCAGAGTTTGGCCGAGCCAAGTGGCTTGAGAGGTGTGAGGAATGAGTAGAAGTGGTCTCCTTTTATAAGGGAGAGGAGGGGATCTTTAGGAAAGAGTGAAAGTATTACTTTATAATATAATTATATTCGGTTTATAATGGTCCAAAAATCATTTAAGTCGAAGATAAGATGACTCATTTTCTAAATAACATCAACCAATAAGAATTGGACAGGTTTTAGATAATAGTTTAATCATTATAATCTTATTTATTTAAATGATTTATTAATGAGGTAAACATTGCATCATTATTGTGTCATTAATAATTTAAATTATTTGATGTCTAAAAATTATAAATAAAATATCATTATGTAGGAAATAGTTTTATCTTTCTAATGAATATTTATAATCGAAAATCCAACATGTATAACCCTATGTAAAAATTGTTCTTCTAAAAGATGTAAGCTTATGCCATTTTTATTTTTATTTTAACTTTATTAATATAATGTGTCAGTACCACATACAAGTGGCTCTAAGGGGTCCCCAAATCGATCCAAGGATGCCCATGGACGGGTATGTGTCCACCAATAAGGTTAAGACACGTTTTAGGGTAATTTTGTATTATTATAATATTATTTTTTAACACTTATTTACCGGATTTACCCTTAACCATGGTAAATAAAATATTTACCGCAGTAATTATTCAAAATGTCTAAAAATAAAAGTTACCTATTTACACAATATGAACATCCTGATTCCAAATATGGAATCCATTTTCCTAAATTCAAAACACAGAAGTGGCAGAAATTAATTTAAAATTAATTCCCGCTGTCAAAACAAAAAGCGTGTTTTTAAGAGATAATAACTATCAAAAGATTGACACTTGTTTATGTTCGGTTTAATTGTAAAATTATGTCAAATAACCAACATTATATTAAATGGTAAAAATATATTCTAAATATACTTTAAAACTACTAAAATTCATAATTTATCACTATTAATTATTTTGATTAAAAAGGTTGTTTTTAATTAAAATTTAGTAATTTTCACTATTCATCAAAATATGAAAGTTATCTGAAAAGTACCAAAATTTAACCTTAGGCTAAATTAGATATTCCGAATCCAAAAATGAAGTCCATTTTGAAATATAAAATATATATAATTTTAAAAAGTAGGTATTACTATTCATAACGTCTAGTTTGATTGGTTGTTAGAACTCGGTGTTGCGTACAACACATGCTATCGTATTATTCAAAGAGAAGCGTACCATGGAAGCTTGGGATGTTTCATTTTAAATTTTTGATGTCCCCATTTAGTCAAAAAGTTTAAAATATTGTATTTAAAAAGGGTTCACTATTAAAAGTTGATAAAAGTGCAATACTGAAAATGAATTTGTTCTTGCATTATATCTAAGAAACTCATAATATGGATTCTAAAATTATAAGGATTATATAAAGTTTAAAATTTAGATAATACTATTCATAACCTCTTTTGAATGGATTTTTTTTTGTAATTCATGGTGTGATTGAACTCGGTGTTGCGTGTAGTGCAAGTTATTGAATTATTTTGAAGAAATAACACACTATGAAATCTTGTGGTGTTACATTCTCCCCTCCTTCAATAAATTGCGTCCTCGCAATTTGAAATTGTTCTTCGAAAATAAAAGGTTGAAAATAGAAAATATATTTGTGGGAAAACCCACATCGGAAATTGGGTTACTAAAATTTAGTCTTAATATGAGGAAAAGGGAAATAAAAGGGTCACCACCAAATTATGATCTCGATTAGGAGAACATTGGTGGCAATTAGAGACATATAATTGGAGGAAAAACGTAAATATTTATAGGTAGTTATTGAGGTCATTAATCACAAACAAGTATAATATTGAGGTCCTTAAATTCCTCAATCTATGATGATTTGAAATACCATCGGTTCAACAAAACATTGGGTATTAGGATAACACATTTTTGACGTTTCAAAATATCTTAGTTGAAATCCCACATCGAAAAATGAATTAATGAGGCCTCTATTTAAAATAAAGAGTCGAAAGTATGAAGATTACCGAAAAGAACACATACTAGGGTTCCATGTAGGAAAATATGGATATGGAAGAAAAATATAACCATCAATTATCTGATGGAGAGTGGTAGAGAACATGGCTATGAAAAGGCCAACAATCCCAAAGCCATAAATTAGTGATGATTTAAGGTACCATCTAGGAAAACATTTTTGTTCTAAGTTGCTTTTCTTAATATTGAGGAATTTATTTATGAGATTGACTAAGATCATAAGGAGATATACTTACTTTATAATTAGAGTTTTATCCATTAATAAATTTCTACCACAAACTCATCTTTCACTCTAAAAGATAATAGAATGTAAAAAAAATTCTATTTACACTATTCGTATAGGGTTCCAAAATAAACGAATTTATAATTCATCTACAAGATCTTTTAATAAAAACTACATTATTTAATCCAGGACATCTCGTGGGCCAGTGGTAGGTGATACACCCTTGTCGCCCTTAGGTTATGGGTTCAAGTCTCGCAGCCTTGCCGGACGCGACGGGTTGCCGCCCGACCTCCGGGTTGTCCTTTTATGGCAATCCAAAATAATCCAAACTAGAACTATCCAAAATACTTCTGTCCAAACTCACAGTCCAACATTTATAAGGAAGGTAAACATAATATAGATCATTTTTACCCCGTAATAGCATATGAATACCTTCCTCATGTATTACCATATTCCTTATTGATTACATTCATGCTCCCTTATTCCATATAGAATGCTGGATATACTTGATTAATCCAAAAATGTTTTAAACCCCAACAATGATGGAATATACAAATCATTAATCAGTTCCAAGGTAGTCAAGAATATCCAATATAATTTATCCAAAACAATCACATATTATTCCAAAATCACTACCTCAGTATCAGAACTATATTATGATTTATCATTCTCTCAACCATATATTTTCCAAAAATTTATCCTGCTATTGAATCACTTTTCTTTGTTCCACACAATCTCAAGTCCTTAATGAAATAGTACTGCAGTACAATCCTTATATACTCCATAATTATTATAACAAGTACATTTTCGATACAACACTCAATTGACATAATCAACATAAGAACTCTAATCATTCCTCTTCATCTATGGTAGTATCATAACATGATTATTATCCAATAACATCATTTGCGGCATAGTCCGATGACTGGGACATAGGTTCGCGTAGTGTCCAAACTCCTTGCAAATGAAGCATTGTACATTTGAAACCATTTTCTTACCCTTGCAGTCACATACTTTGTGCCCTTTTCCTCCACACTTATAACAAACTCCCATTCCTTTCAGGCAAGTTCCAGGGTGTTTCTTTCCACAGTTACCACATATGGGAAAATTCTTCTTTTCCCTCTTCCCTTTATCCATCTTTCTCTCTTCCATCCTTTTCTTCTCTCGCTTCCCTTCAAAGACATAGGACTCAGTAATCTCTTTACTTATCTTATCAACACATGATATTATTTCTTCATATGATGATAATACATGGGAGACTATTTCTCTTATAAATTCTAGCTTAAGACCATGAAAGATATGATCCTTCCTTCTCTTTGGATCATGTGCATTTTTGGAGTTCTCATTCCTTCTACTGGGCGCCATTTCTAGACAATGGAATACACTAGATCAGTTTATGAATCAAAATACATAATACCATACTTATAAAACACTTAACATAAATTGAACTATTTATGGATATAATCCATAATCATAAAAATGTTTTCTTTTATAAAGTATATACTCATAAACCCTTCATAATGATTTGTAAAGAAAATGAGAGTTATCCTAAGCATATCCCCCGGGAGTGTCGTAACCAAGAGTGCAGCAAGGCCTGTGGTCGTGCACAAGTTCTCGTTCGAGTCTAGCTCCAAGCGATGTTTTCGGGTTTTACCCCTAGGTACATCTGTGCCAGAGCCGCCTCTACCTGCTCGTATCCATACAGGGATGTATTGCTTGGAAAACTCACAAAATCTCTACAATACCAAAATTCTAGGAATTTCTTCTATACTAATCCTCAAATTTCATCTTAGGTCTACGTGCTCTAATCAGAGTTTATCTAAATCTAGCTTCCAAGGTTTGTACTAAACTTCCTCTGATACCAACTGTAACGCCCCGACCCCAGTTACCCAGAGTCAGTGCATTAATTACATAACATTGGCATGATCACAAGAAAGATAAAATCTCGAAAGACCGATTGGTTTAGTAGCCTTGGAAACACTAGATATATTCATACGTTTTACATTACATCATAAAATGAAAAAGAACTACAACAACATAATGTCTCCATAATCCACACTCATATCCCCACATAATATCCCTATAGGTAATTCATAATTTACTTCTTCACTTCCTGGGAAAAATAAAACATAGAAAAGGGGTGAGCTCAAATGCCCAGTAAGGATAACAATATAGCAGAAACTTTCATAAATAAGAATAAACATTTAAGGCAATGTATAACTAAAACAAAAGCCTTTTAAACTTTAACTTCAACATAGTATGGCATAAATAAAATGAAATAATGCCATTTACTTATTCACATGGATATTCTACTAATCGAATAATCACATGCAATATCAATAACCACTTTCATAATGTTGGAATGCATAATGCTAAACTTTAATTTCTTTTCAAGGCCTCGTCCCAAGATTTTGGGGCTAACTGTAAGCGGAACCCAACCCGGAGTGCCTCTAATTACCGGAGACCAAACCGGAGGGCTTACTTTTACCCGTCCCTAACCTGGAGGGCTTACTTTTACCAGTCCCCAACCTGGAGGGCTTACTTTAACCAGTCCCCAACCTGGAACATACTTGTCCAACACATTCATATGAATTAATGGTTGAAATATAACGTAAACATTCTTATTGGAACTAGCATACGAAATTTCAATACTTTACTCATAAACCATGAATTCTATATAAATGACACATCTACAGTCAAACATATCACAAAACTTCATTACAATATGGAAGTTTTAAATCATAATAAATCAATTTCAAATAATCTTAAAATCCATCAAAGGATGTTGACATAGATGAAAATGTTTTTTTTAAAATTATTGAGAGAAATATCCCTTTTTCATGAAAACATTTTAATGTTACACAATTTAGAAAGTAAGGCATTTAAATACATTTTTGAATCATAGTTTCCCATACCACTTTGAAACTTTTGAATGGAATTAACACTTTTAAAACATTCATTTTCATATAAATAAATCCTTACAAACCATTTTGAAAACGTGGACATAAATGAGGATGATTTAGAAGAATAAATATTTAAAACATTTAAAATGATGTTTTAGTAAAAGTTCTCTTAGAAATAATCCCTTTGAAAACTCTTTTATGAAATATGGACATGGATAGTAAATATGTCCCTGTAAATACTTACGTAAAGACAACCTCAGATATTAAAGAGATTGTGAAGTAAACCCTTATCAATTTGGTAACTTATGAAACATACAACCCACGAAAAAGGTATCATACAATGAAAATGTAAATACACATAAGGTAAAGTTTATTACACAAAGAATAAAATTATGGGCAGTACATACACCACACAAAAGATAATAGTGGAAATATGGCATGAATCTCACGGAAATAAAGAGTGAGATGAAAACCTCTTACCACGTTAATCAACTGAGTCGTATGGCCAAAAGTTAATAACCACCAAATTATTTACAGAATAACATGAATATAAAGATAATCATGATAATATATATCAAATTCTAGTACACAATACACCACTTTCAATAATTTTGTGGCGAATAATGGAAATCTCACGGAATTGAATGTGAGATAAGAAAATCCCTTACCTTGTACTTTTCCTTGGTTGGGGTAGGTTAACCTCTTGTATAATGGTGAAATAATTGTTATTAAATTATACAAGAATCATATGTTTTAATATGATATCATATATGATCTTTTAACATTGATTTGTTAATAATATCTTAGAATTATCGTCGTTTCGGGTGTTAACTTACTCATTTTCTTTTATATGTTTTGTTACATAAGCCATGTTTGTTGTATCATATTCATATCCAAAATGATATAAAGTCCTTAAACATCATTTTTAAATCATCAAATGATAATTATACTTGAATGGATACGATGGAGAATGAATCTCCTCGCGTTCGTGGAGACGGTAGTCCGTACGTACGCACGAGCGACAATATCATTTTTTGATATTAAAATAATATATAAATGGATGGTATATCATATATACAGAATAATTAACATGTTATATTTATTATTTACATGAGTTACACATCATTATTATACCCATCCAAATAATAATATATTGAATAACAATTACACCACGACGTGGAGACGGTAAGCCGTACGTACGCACGTATGGTGACATGTTATTCAAAGGGTGGATAGAATACTGAATATGGTTGTACCATATTTATAATAACATCACAGTATATGTGAGATACTGGAGTTATTATTTTAGAATGGTAAGAACAAAGAAAGAAGAAGTGGAAGACGAAAGGAACTTTAAAAGGGGTGGTGAAAACATTACCTCTTCTTCGGGTTCTTCCTTTTGATTTGATCAAAAGGGCTCCTTAGGTTGGTTTTCTGATCAAACTAAGGCCTCTAGGTTGTAGTGAGGGAAGTTGGGAGGGTATTTGGGCAGAGTTTTGCCGAGCCAAGTGGCTTGAGAGGTGTGAGGAATGAGTAGAAGTGGTCTCCTTTTATAAGAGAGAGGAGGGGCTCTTTAGGAAAGAGTGAAAGTATTACTTTATAATATAATTATATTCGGTTTATAATGGTCCAAAAATAATTGAGGTCGAAGTTAAGATGACTCATTTTCTAAATAACATCAACCAATAAGAATTGGACAGGTTTTAGATAATATTTTAATCATTATAATCTTATTTATTTAGATGATTTATTAATGAGGTAAACATTGCATCATTATTGTGTCACTAATAATTTAAATTATTTGATGTCTAAAAATTATAAATAAAATATCATTATGTAGGAAATAGTTTTAGATTTCTAATGAATATTTATAATATAAAATCCAACATGTATAACCCTATGTAAAAATTGTTCTTCTAAAAGATGTAAGCTTATGCCATTTTTATTTTTATTTTAACTTTATTAATATAATGTGTCCCTACCACATACAAGTGGCTCTAAGGGGTCCCCAAATCGACCCAAGGATGGCCATGGTCGGGTATGTGTCCACAAATAAGGTTAGGACACGTTTTAGGGTAATGTTGTGTTATTATAATATTATTTTTTAACACTTATTTACCGGATTTACCCTTAACCATGGTAAATAAAATATTTACCGCAGTAATTATTCAAAATGTCTAAAAATAAAAGTTACCTATTTTCACAATTTGAACATCCTGATTCCAAATATGGAATCCATTTTCCTAAATTCAAAACACAGAAGTGGCAGAAATTAATTTAAAATAAATTCCCGCTGTCAAAACAAAAAGCGTGTTTTTAAGAGATAATAACTATCAAAAGATTGACACTTGTTTATGTTCGGTTTAATTGTAAAATTATGTCAAATGACCAACATTATATTAAATGGTAAAAATATATTCTAAATATACTTTAAAACTACTAAAATTCATAATTTATCACTATTAATTATTTTGATTAAAAAGGTTGTTTTTAATTAAAATTTAGTAATTTTCACTATTCATCAAAATATGAAAGTTATCCGAAAAGTAACAACATTTCACCTTAGGCTAAATTAGATATTCAGAATCCAAAAATGAAGTCCATTTTGAAAGATAAAATATATATAATTATAAAAAGTAGGTATTACTATTCATAACGGCTAGTTTGATTGGTTGTTAGAACTCGGTGTTTCGTACAACACACGCTATCGCATTATTCAAAGAGAAGCGTACCGTGGAAGCTTGGGATGTTTCATTTTAAAATTTTGATGTCCCCATTTAGTCAAAAAGTTTAAAATATTGTATTTAAAAAGGGTTCACTATTAAAAGTTGATAAAAGTGCAATACTGAAAATGAATTTGGTCTTGCATTATATCTAAGAAACTCATAATATGGATTCTAAAATTATAAGGATTATATAAAGTTTAAAATTTAGATAATACTATTCATAACCTCTTTTGAATGGCTTTTTTTTTGTAATTCATGGTGTGATTGAACTCGGTGTTGCATGTAGTGCAAGTTATTGAATTATTTTGAAGAAATAACACACTATAAAATCTTGGGGTGTTACAAATATAGTATTGTTCTCTTGGATATTCCTTATATCCACCTTCCTTGCTCATGGAATAGGACACATTATGCCTGATACATATCATAACATACATGATTTAATCTATCATAGAATCATAAGGTAATATGCTCATCCTGTCTCTCTCATTATCTTTCTAAGGATACATTTCCAGAGATAAATTAATATCATCTTTCACCTGAAGATATATTATCTTAGATTATTTCATTTTAATTCTCTTCAGTATATAGTTAATATATATATATTAAAAATGTCTAAGCTTCCACTTAGATCTATCATGAATGATCTTAATCCCTAGAATTTTGGTCCCTTTAACCATGTAATTTATGGGTAAGAATTATATTAAACACATCTTAACAAAATGAAATAATGGTATCTCATTTACAATAAGTAATCATTCATCAACACATACTATAAGAAAAATGTTTGCACTCCCACTAAATTTCATGTAGACATAGGTCCCATATTCATTCTTTTCAAAACCAAATTCCCTTATGGATTCATCAAAGTTAATTCTCCATGACTTGGATGATTTAACAATTCATAAATGGATCTATGCAACTTACATACCTTATTAGTGTCTTATAGATTCTAGTATCCTTAATGTTGTTTCATAAAAACAACTTCCATAAGGATGTAATTAAGGAAGGTTGTCTTTACATCACTCTCCAAAATATCATATTCATTATAAGATGATTTGAAAAGTATGATTCAGATGTATTTAATTATGGGAATTGGTGAAAATTTTCCATCATAGTCTATTCCATGATGTTTTTAAACCCTTAGCCACTTGTATTATTTTTTAGCTACTAAATATACATTCTTTTTCTTTTTTTTCATGAATATTTCTTTTCACCCAATTAGACATACTTCTATAGGGGGATATAATAGAACCCAAACATCGTTTTTATATGGAATCCATTTTAGAATTAATATCTTAATTATATTTAATAACATATAAGATCTTAATTCTTCCTTTTTGTGTAGATTCTCATCATTATAAAAGAAAAATTATTCACCATCATTAAGGACAAAAAAACAATATATCTATTATTCTCTAACTACAATAATGATCCTATATAGTACTTGTGTCATTTGGGTAACCTCTTCCATGGGATCTTATGGAATGTTTCATGTCCTAAATCATGTGTATCTTGAGAATTAATTTCATCTAATTCAATCATTATCCCACTACTTATTCTAAATATGTTATGCATCTCAATGAACATTGAATGTATGGAAACTATTACCTTTTTATCTGATAGTTAGTATAGATAATAGATTCATCAGGATATCCTATAAGGATGAGCATTGTGCCTCAAGGTGCTAGTTTTTTTCCAAAAATGTCTATAATATATGCCTCTCATTCCTTCACATGTAAATATAATGACACATATTTCTTCCCATATATTAAATAATATGGAATTTTATTTTAAACATTAGTTTTAAATTGGTTGAGTATGGGTCTTATAAACTATAGTATGTATCCCTAACATAATAATGGAAAATATACATGACTCATTATTAATCACACAATGTCTAATAAGGTGTGCTTTCTCCTTCCACTAACACCATTACAATATGATGTATAATGAGGATTGAGTTGAGATAGAATCTAAAACTCCTATAGATAATCTTGGAATTATTGGTTTAAATATTTACCACCCCAGTCTTATTGATGTTTCTTTAATTTTTTTTACCCAAATAATTGTATTCTTCATTCTTGAATTCCATAAATTTCTAAAAAGATTTATCTTTATAAATTATTATGTAGACATATTGTAATATCATGATATTTCAAAATATATTTCTCTTTAATAAATAAATATGGTTGATAGCTTGTGAATCATGAAACCCGGAACTTAGGAGAATAACTCTCATACAATATAAATAAATTTGAATTAAATGGTATTTAAAATAAATATAATTATCAAAAATAATATATTTAACTTAATATATACTTTTTATCTTAAAGATCCTTTTTTGAGATATAATATTCTTGAGAATTGTTATTTTTCTAATATAAATTTATTAAAAATAAATTCATAGTTATAAAATTATGAAAAATTATTTTTTACAAATTTAGAAAATGAATTTAATGGTTATAAATTGGTTATAAATAAAAATAAATCCATATGATTTTATGAAAAATTAAATTTATGTGTGTAATGTGTTTTTATCTTAATAATTTAAATTAATAAATTTTAATTAGTGGTTAAAATAAAATATTAAGATAAATTATTCAATAAAATTATTTAATATTTATTTAATATTTATTATTAGGAAATGAATGGGAATAAATTCAGTTTTGCACATAAAAAATCATTTTTCTAAATACATTTATTATTGGGTTTTGGGAACATACTTTAAAATTAATTTATGACACTTATAAGAATTAAATTTTATAAATTTATTACATACTTTCAATCATCATGTAAATTTTTTGAAATGATCCATGTTAATTTTTTTAACGAATATTTATTATGATAATAATTAGTTACCTCAATTTTGGTTAAAAAGGGTTAATGAGGGGATTAAACTGAAAGTTAAGGTTTAAAATATCACTAATACCTATCTACATTTTATTTTTAATGATGTTTATTCCATAAATTATTGTATCTTATATCATTTTTTCAATTGGTTCCTATTTCACTTGAATGTGACTTTATTTTATTTTAATGTTCTTAATGTTTACAAGTTTTCCACATTTATCAGTTATAAAAATGTATCTCTTATACCCTCTTCTCCACACCTTATTGAGATAGTTATCATGACCAAAAAATACCTTAATATATTTTAAAATTCCTAATATATGTTGTATATTTTTTTTCTTATCAAAAGACCAACCCAATGGTTCTTAAAAAGAGATCAAAACAAGGTTTCTCAAAGAAAATAAATTCTTCTTCACTAAATCATTTTATGTTTATTTATTATTTTTCATCATCAAAAACTGATATATACATATAAACATTATTAAATAAGTAAAATTTATAAACTAAAGGTTTTTTTCCTTAATTTTATAATCATTTTATATCTTTTTTCCATTCTATAAGAAATGATAACTTCTTTTGAAGGTATATGTGAACAACCACCTCCATGATTTGATGTGATTCATTTTTCATGTCCCCCATAAATGGTTGGTCATACAGATATATGTGATTAATTTATGTAAAATTTATGATATTATTATGATTATTAAATTATATATTATTATTTTACTTTTATTCTATTTATTGGTTTATGAAAATATTACTTGTGTATATGTACAGACCACTTTCTCCATGAAGTGATGTAATTATGTTTTTATCACCACCATATATAATTTTATATAAATTTAAATATAATGAATAAATATGATACATATAAAATTAATAATAATCTCTATATGATAAAACCATGACCAATGTAAATGTGTCGGAACCATTGAACCAGAACATGCATTGGAAACATAACAGTTGTCATCCAAATAGTTATTTTGATGAATAATAGTTAATAAATGGGAAATTTGACATTATAAGGGAATTTAATATTATAAAATAAATAGGAATATGGTCTTGTTATATATTTATAATAAATCTAATATTTTTATACTGGATCTTAAAAGTTCATGTGATGAAAATTAGGACTCGACGTATGGGTGTATGTTGTAATCTCGCTTTTAATCAGCATTGTTTATGAATAAATTTTTAATCACATAATTATATATTATTTATCTATTAAACCCCATTTATTTTATTATAATATTTTTATTTTATGATTCTTTCATTTTTTTATTTAATTATCCTCTTTTTGTTGTGTAAAACTTTCATGATTGTTTTTTTTAAGAAATGTTGTCTTCATTTCCCCTTTGGAAAACAAACAAATTATATATATCCATGTTCTTCAAAAAATTAATAATTTTATTTTATATGATACCATGATTATATATAGTAATTTTTAACCATAGTTTAATTTATTTTTAAAGTGATAAAATGTAATTTTTATAATATTTTCCGAATAGGTTATTTAGGAATTTTTAAATAAATTGTGAACGGAATCATTATTTTGACATTTACCACCCAAAATATTTTCTTTACATCATTATTGTTCCTTTAATTTAATATTAATTTAGATTTTTACACTTTTATTTTAAAAGAAAATATTTTTCTCAATGTTCTATAAATTGTTATGATACTGGAGGAAAAGGATATTTCTCCCTCTTTTTATAGAAAAGTTCAAATAATCTTTTAAAGGTTCATTTCATCTATATCATCATCATTTAATGTAATTTTATTATTCAATAGGTATATGATCTAAATATATAATCCATGTTATATTTATATATGGATTATGATTATGTGGTGATTAAATTTCAATGAAACCCATTTATTTTTCAAAGGTTATGTTACTATAGAACGAAGAATGTTTCTATGGTCTTATAGACCACATATGTTTTGTTTTTGTTAAATAATGGGTGGTATTGGAATTATATAGTCCTAAAATTATATATTAAATTATTTATATCTCATGAGATAATATGAAAGAAGATGGGCAGTGAACCCATTTGAATATCGAAAAGAGGATGGGGAGTGAACCCAATCCATTATTGTACTTTTTGCACTATGTGATAGTGGTATTGGTAATGATACTTGAATAATGAAATGATTTTATATTCTTATGATTTTTCAATAGGTTAAATAAAATTTTCTTATATTTTATTGTATCCTGGGTAATGATTACTTGCTAATTATTTTTCACTCTTATGACTCATGCATTTTGAAATTTTAAATCCTCATGAAAAGACACATGATTTATGATATATGTCTAATTATGATAAACATTGTAATTTATGATCATGATCTTATAACATTATTCTTATCTTATAATTTCATATGATCATCAATTAATATATTCCATGTTTACTCATACTGAGCATCTATGCTCACCCTTTCTTATATTATCATTTTCTTTATTATGAAGAATGTATTTAAGTATGATATGTTTAGCAGGGCTATAATGAGAGAATAAATTTGTGGGAGATATTTATGATATTTCAAGAAATAAATTGATTTTATATCTATTAACTAAAGACACTAATCCATTATAGTTATGTGGTGTTAAATATTTTGTAATATATTATGTTTTCAAAAAAAATGATATAATATTTTTGTACATTTTTTTTCAGTTCATATTATTAGGTATTAGAGATGGGTTTAATTATTTTTGGAGATTAGTTTATGAAAAATATGTGGATAAAACATTAGACAACTTGTGATGAACTAAAAGGGGTATAGAGTGTACCTAAATGTGTATTAGGTTGAAAAAAAAGTTTCATAATTTAGGACATATCTGGAATGATTTTCATGATAATGTGATTTATTGCTATTATTATTATAGATCAATTCTTACACAGTGATTTTTGGTTTCAGTTAATATCCATAAATAATATGGAACATTCTAAAAACATATATGGTGGAAAATTAAATGATTTTAGTCTTTAGAAAACCAATGGAATGGAATATGAAATATATATTCTTGTTTCTATGATCACACAACCCACTAAATCTATGAATCTTAGTGTGATTCAATATAAGAAACGGAGGGACTAGAACATAATTAAGTCCCTCATGAGGCTACATCAACCTTATTTTAGTAGATCCTCTGATCCACTAGTTATCGACTAATGGATAAGTACCACTGAAAATATGTTTTCTATTCTCTAGTTCTCTGCTCATGAAAAATACAACCCAGTGGTGTATCATTTGAATGTAAAATAATATAAGTGGTAGAATATTATTAAGAATATTAGGAAAGATGAGGAAATTTAATCCATGGAATGGAAAAAGTTTAATAGGGTATTGTTTACAATTAATTGCCTTGTACACTTCGCAAAAAAATGGAAATGTAATTATAGGGGCTTCAGTTGAAGAATGATCAATCTATTAGTACCAATGAAAAAACATTGCAAGAATTTTGAGGTATAATTCTATTTTTCTCATTGATACATGAAGAAAAAATGTTCCATTCATCATTGGATTAAAACAAAGCTATTATAGGAATCAGATAAAAGGGTGTTTAGTATTTATAGAAAAAAAAATTCTGTTCTCTCAAGGTAAAAATACACAATGCATATTACCATCATTCCCATGGTTTGGAAAAGAAGATAATGATGGATTTTCAAGGAAATTATAATAATAAAACACTTGGTGGAAATAAATTGAATTTTTAATTATTCTAGATGTATGGAATGAAATATGTGGAAAATATTTTTAAGGGGATTGATAAATGTTTTAATTGTAGAAATGAAAGCTATCAAGAAAGAGAATGCAGAAGTTATATAAAGTGGGATACCAATTAAATGTATATATATAGAGCTGAATCAAATGAACCATCAACACTCTAATGATAAAAAAATTTGGGAAGTATGATGACTAGTGCATGAATCTGAGGATTAATGATGAAAATTAGCATTAAATTCCTCTTAAGACAATATGTTAATGGAAATATAATGTAATCACTTATAATGAAGTGTGAAATGAGAAAAATTGGTGAAAGATACACATATCATCCACTATTGAACTAGAAATGTCTTATTTAATAATGGTTCTACCTAATATTTTATTTTATACAAAATTTCATTGTGTATCACATCACCACCTAAATGATTTAATGTTGAATTATCCATGAAAAAATTTAATGGAATGATAAATGCATATTATGTATATAGAGCCTCTCTAAAATAATTTTATTGGAATGTGATTCCTAGAAATCATTTGATTCTCCCTTATGTTGAATGTTATGTGATTTTGGTAAGGGGTTGTCTTTTCTTATATAGATCTCAAATAAATTTACAGGGAAACGAAGTCACAATTCATATTATAAATAAACTAATGACTATATATTGGTGCGAGGATGAATAATAAATCTTAATGGAAAATAATTCAATTATATGGGTCTTATTACCTATTCATTAGGGGTACTAATCTAAAATAGTTGTGGAGAAACTCAATACTGAAGATATACCAATTACGTGGGAATATGAAGATGAATTTCTAAATGAGTTTCTTGGTATTCCCCTAAATCATGATGTTGAATTCTCAATAGAAATCATACATGGTGTTATGACAATTTAAAATAATCATTATTTAATATCCCTAATTGAGTTTCAAGAATCGAAGAAGAAATCTAGAGGAATATTGACAAGGGATTCAATATTCCAAGAACATCGCCATGAGGTGCACCTATTATTTTTATAAAGAAGTAATGTGGGTCAATATGTATTTGTATTTATTATCAAGAACATAACATTGTTTCTATCAAGAAAAATGATCCTCTATCCCGTTTTAATGATTTTTTATTATGTGTGAGGAGCTCAATAATTTTCAAAAAATTACCACTAATCTAGATATCATTAGTTAAGGGTCTAAAAGTATGAATTATACTAGTCGGTATTTCATGTGTGGTATGAACACTATTAATTTATAGTGATTCTATTAGGACATTCCAATTCACCTTATATATTTGTGAATCTAATTAATATAGTCTTTATGGATTACCCTGATATTTTTTTGTATTCTTTATTGGAAATATTATAATATAATCTAATATAAAGGATGAACATGAAGATCATTTAAGGATTTTTTTGAATATATTTTGGAAAGAAAATTATATGCTAAATATATTAAATGATATTTCTTACCACAAAATTTATGATTCTCAGGTCATATAATCATAAGTGGGGGGATATTAGTGGATCCTTCACCAACATAAGTTTTTTAAAAACTGACCAACCTACCATAATGAGTGAAATACATATTTGTTTTGTGTTTTCTAGATATTAGAAAATCATTCTGAGAAATATTTTCTAGATATCAATCCCATATACTATGTTGACATGGATGGGGACCATATTCCTATAGAAAAATGAATGTAATGAAAATTTCTAGTAACCAAGTAGAACATTGGTCAGAAAACCTATCATCACACAACCCTATAATAGAGAATGGTTGGCGACAAATAATGATGAATAAATGAAGGTTATAGGAAGAGTTCTCTGTTATAATTTCATGGTAGTATATTATGCCAGATTTTAATAAAATGTTCGTGAGAAAAAATACTCTACTCGTGATTTGAAACTGATATTGGTAATATTTATTTTGACGATATAGAGGTGTTGTGTTTATAATTAATGGTATGACATATATACAAATTATAAATGATCGAAATATTTATTCATGAAAAAATAGTTGAATACATTCTAAAGAGGATGGTTGGGACTAATTAAATATTTTTTCTATACAATACATTACCTCCCTAGGAATAAAAACATGGTGGTTAGTTCTCTAAGTTGGAAGGACCATGATAGTTTTCCATTAATGAGAAATTAAAGATATCCAATACTTAGGAATTTGTTGAGAATGGTCCTCGAAATCATATGGAAAGTAGAAAGATCATATGCTTCGTAAATGAATGTTCAAACATTTATTCATGTGAATATTAAATAGGTGTAGATGAAATATATGGATATTTAAAAGAAGGTATCGAATGTCCATTATTTTAGTTAGGGTAGTGATCGAATGATGTGGTCCAAGAATAAATTATGAGCCCCATTAATAAAAAACTGAATGAGTTATTAGCTGATGCTCACAAATCATCATTCTCTATTAATATAGTATGTATAGATATTTATAGAAATTTTAAAGTGCATTTTTGGTGGGATAACATTAAAAAAGATATTTCAGAGTATGTATCTTAGTTCTTGGTGTTCTAGTAAGTTAAGGCTGAGTGACAAGAGTCTACGGGGATGTTACAACCATTATCCATACCTGAGTGGAAATAGTACAATATCATAATGGATTTCATCATTGAACTACCCAAGACATCTAAAAGGAGAAATTATCTTTGTCTTGTAGTTGATCTCCATACAAAATCAATACTTTTTATTTTTATCAAAGGTGATTTTTATCCTGATTAGCATATTAGGTTATGGGTTAAGTAAGTGGTAAGGTTGTATAGAGTAACACCCTCAATCGTATTCAATTTAGATTATTGTTTCACCTCATTGATCTGCAGAATATATTAGTATGATTTGAATATAAAATGGGGATTTATAACTTCATATCATCCTCAAACAAATGGAAAATATTAAAAGACTATTCTAACCCTAAAAGATATGTTTAGACCTTTCTCTATTGATTTAAAATAATTTCTCAATCAACACCCTCTTCTGTTTTAATTTTCTTACAAAAATATATTTTAATCATGTATTCATATGGATCATTATGAATAATTCTACAAAAAGAAGTTTAATACTGAAACATGTTTGGATGAAGTTTGAGGATGAAATCTATTTGGAGCTGAGCTTGATGAGGAAATATAAGAGAAAGTTAGAGACGTTCAAAAATACATCAGGGCAGCTAACAATCAATAGAAAATTATGCTAACAATAATAGAAGATATCTAGAGTTCAATGTTTTTGATAAGGTATTCGTTCAAATGTCTCCTTAGTAGAATGTTAGTAGATTTGGATATAAGGGAAAGGTAGGACCTAGATATATAATTCACTATGAGATTCTCGATGATATTAAGATAGTATCTTATCACTTGGTTCTTACTATTAACCAAAACCAAGATCATTATGTGTTCTATTATCCCTTTTTAATAAGTAAATACCTAATCCTTCACAAGTACTAAACATGAAGATTGTACCATATAGGCATTATATTTCTTATAAATGAAAACTACTATAAATCTTGTATCATAAGGATAAGGTGCTACAAAACAAGATTAATCATTTAATTAATATTCTCTGGAAGAATAAATTATTTTAGGAAGCAACATGGGAACTTTAGGATGTGATAATTTGAAGGTATTATCATTTTATTTGAATTAGAGTAACATAATTTTAAGGGAAATTTTTTTATAAGGGGATAGAATGTAACACCCTGAAATTTTAAAAAATATTTCTATTTAAAACATTAATAATTTTGGTATTCTGTGATGAAGAAAACACTAAAATTAATTGAATAATAATCATAAATTATCAAATTAATCATATTATTTAGTATTTAAATAAACTTTTTTTCAAAAATATTTTCTAATTCATTTAGGAATCACTATTAATCCTTAATATTTTTAAAAAAAATATTTTATTTATAAACATTTTTTTATCAAATATGTTTTATATAAAAATAATTTCATATTTTGAAACTTATGAAATATTATTTATTTTACATGTCAAAAATTTAATTCATTGTTCATCAATTGGTTATAAAGGAAAATAAAATCATTTAAACGTAAAATGATATATTTTTATAAAAAAATACTTTTTTGCACCCAATGTGTTTATATTAATAAATAAAATTAATCACTATTGATTTATTATTTTAATGAAATGTGTAGATAATATATTCAATAAAAAAATTGTCATTCATTTAACAGTTTTAACTAGTAAATAAATTGGAATAAATTTAGTTTTATGGTTAATAATTCATTTTTATATAAATAGTTTTCATTACGTTTTAATGATTATTTTAAAATTAGTTTCTTACACTTATTGAAATTTAATTTCATAAAAATATTTCCATATTTTTAATCAATATGTCTAAATTTTTTCATTTTTTTAATTTCAATTTTTTTCATAATGAATAGTTACTATGCTAAAAATGTGTTTCCTTGATTAAGGTTAAAAAGGTTTAATGGGGAGGGTTAAAATAAAATATAAGGTTTTAAATATCACATAAACATGTTTGAATTTTATTTTCAAAATATATTTTGACCTTAAGTTATCTTATCATGTATCATTTGTCCACTTGGTTCTACTTTCACATGGATATGAATTTAAAATATTTTCATGTTCTTGATACTTACAACTTTTCTACCCACCTCGCTTATAAAATAGACCCTCTTATATTATCCTATTAAAACATTTTTGAGTAATTTAACTTCAAAAAAAATATTCTAAATTTACCTATACGTTTTCTAGATGTTTTGGTATAATTAAAATACCACCGTAAGTGGATTAAATAAGAGATCCAGCGGAGGTTTTTTACAGAAGACTTGATCGTCTTCACTGAATCCTTATAATTTTATTTATTCCCATTGTTTCCTCTAGAAATGGGGATGACCTTTTTTGTTTAAGGTTCAAGCATTCCAATCAGTTTCTAACAGGTTTATTCATAGAACTGGAAACATCCAATGATTCTATATCTAATTGAACCAAATTTTCAAAGGCAGGTGCTCATTAGTTTTGGACCGATGAGGCTTAAGAATTTGAATTAGTCGAGAGGATGGGAGGACGGACTCATCAAACCCTTTTGAGGGTAATTATTGTCTACTCTGGGACTCTCTTTATAGATTTAAGTTATGTTCGTGAATCCTTATTAAATTAACAAGTGTGAAAAATGAGCTTTCCTTAGATCTGACAATCAATGATTGATATGTATGAGATTTACAGAATCTTTTATATGTATTTGATGTTCTTCATATATAGATAATCATATTTATTTGTCAGAAATTTTTAGTCAGTGGTATCCTATAATACATTATATAGAAATCTCTTGGTCATTATGATAACCATGATGATTTTAAAGCCACTCAGTGGGGCACTTAAAGTTTATTGTCATTCAGAAGGACATGGATTATTTTAGAGTTGGGATCATACCTGTAGATGGGCTACCTACGTATCCTTGTTTAGAAAATTAATCATAACCCACATAGTTCGAGTAAAATATTATGGGGTTTAGGCATGATTGATGTCCCAAAGAAAGATGTCATAATTACTTTTACACTCTAAGATCATGTGAGTCATGCTCAGTGTGAGAAACAAGAGGTGTCAGTAAAAACCTGATGATTGTGCCATGAAAGATGCAATCATAATAAATAATGTGGGGCTTATGTTTGTATGACTACCCAGATAGATGAAGATCAGGACTTACTTCAGGGAAGAATCCCAGGAACAAGGTCCATAAAGTTATATGTGCTTTAGGGATATTTGGATACTTAACTTAGGACTTAATCCTGTGAAAGATGACAAAATTAGAGGGGACTTATGATTGGGTTTTATTCCTGAGAAGGAATACCAAATCCAAAGAAATTATGAATGGGGATTATTCCTGATAAGGAGGCCTTGGTTAAGGGAATTTGGAATTTGGGGCTTACTCCTAACGAGGATTCCCCGATTTGGGAACATGGGGTTTACTCCTGAGGAGGATACCCATATTTAAGAAATTTGATATTGGGGCTTACTCCTAAGGAGGATGCACATATTAAGGGAACTTGGACTGGGGCTTACTCTAAATGGAGGTCCAGGTTAGGGGAATTATGACTGGGGCTTACCCCTGAAAAGGAGGCCCAGGTTAGGAGGAAAATTATGATTAGGGATTACTCTTAAGGAGGATACCCATATAAAAGATATTCTCATCTATAAGGATGAGGTTGAATGAATTAAATCTCTAACCATAAAAATATGTAAATCACTAGTTTTTGAGAGATGTTCCACATAATTCCTTTAAGATAAGGAATCCAACAAAGGAAACATGACATAAATGAATTTGAAGAGGGTTTTGAAGGATAAATCTTTAAGAGGACATGTGGATTTCAAGAAAAGTGTTGAATAGATAGGAGGGGCACCCAAAAAGAGGCAGGCACACAAGTCCTGTTTGGGTGCGCAAGTACTGGTCATGCAAGTATACTTGTGTGACAAATGTATACTTATGCGACGACCAACCCATAGGTTAATACTTGGGAGAGGCTTGGCTCAAGCCCTTAGTATTATCCCTAAAGGCTTCCAAGAGAGTGGCGCGCAAGCTCTGTTGAAGCGATAAGGTGGCGCACAAGTGTCTTCATTTTCCCTTAAGGGTTGAACACTATGGCGCGCAATTATTGTTGAATTCTAACACTTAGTCCTTATTTCACCTCTTTATATCTTCCATTATAGATAAGAAATTACCTTAGATGTGATCTGAAGACTTCAACCAGAGACTAGGGCACCAAGAGCTTAAATCTGACTTTTGGATTTTTTTCATCCCTGAAATGGGGGGCCCACAAGGGGTATTTATAGGCTACTAAAGACCTTGGGAGAAAATCAAACAGGGTGAAAAAGTCACCTTCACAACCAATATGTGGTGCGCAGGTATACTTACGCGACCATGATGAAACTTGCGCGACCCGTGTGTAAAGAAATCCTTGTTCATGACTTTGTCAATTTATTATGTTTCTTCAAA
This sequence comes from Viscum album, assembly GCA_963277665.1. NCBI lineage: Eukaryota > Viridiplantae > Streptophyta > Magnoliopsida > Santalales > Viscaceae > Viscum > Viscum album. Next base: position 1,537,729,065 of record OY728161.1, on the reverse strand, counting down.
GGATGAATCTCTTCCTGATAAGGTTTTCCCATTTTCCAGTCATTAGACTTTATAAAGGAAAGGAGCATCAACAAAAGTCCCCCCTCATAGTTGGATTCAAAAGGAAGAAGGGTTTGACTATGAGGTAAAGGAGAAAACTCAATGAATGGTGGCGCGCATGTTTCTAGCATACAGGTAGCGGCGCACAAGTGAGAGAAGCGCAAGGTACGGCGCACTGGGTGCGGCCTTTGACAATATATATATGGCCATTATCGAGAAAAGAATATGGCTTTCAAACCTTCCTGCTCTCGCCGCTCAGGTTGGTCTCATCATGCAAGTTTACTCGGCTTTCGGCTCGTCCGTGCAGGTGTTGTTGTCCGTGGGTTATTGTTTCTTTGTTTCGCGCTTCTATAGAGGTATTTGGACTTGCGCGGTGATACCTGTGCGCCCAAACATTCATGACACAAATACACTTGTGATCCAACATTGGACTTGCGATCCTTAATTCCTTATCCATTTTTTCACTTTTCATTACAAATTTTATGAAAAGTAAACTTACTTAAGAGTTAAATATTCTACCTTTGTGCAGATTAAATGGCTCCCATAAGAATTGGAATGGCTAATGAGCTGGATAGCAAGCAGATTGATGACATGATGAGCATCTTTGGTTATGATTATTACAATATCTACGACAACACTCTCCCAGATTTGGCCAAGTACTTGAAGAAGTATCATATTAATTTTCTACAGAGCATCTACTTGCCTTTATATGGCCATGGTCCTATGCAAAGAGTCAATGTTCTAGATGCAAAGAACTATATGTTTGAGATGTAGCTGTACTGCTACTCCTCTATTTTTCTTATGTTGTGCATTAAGAGCAGCAACAATGGTGTGAACTTTCAAATTTTTCCTCCATGCCATTTCTTTGAAGGTATGAAAATGGCAAACCCATGGGCTGAAATGTTTTACACTACCGGTTGGTGGAGAAAACAATATAATGGGATTAGAAATATATCTAAAAAGTGTACTCTCGTCAAATGGATCTTTACTTCAAATGATCCATTCTCAAATCTATATATCCATCTTCCAAGTCTCTTGGACAGAAACAGATTGACTGTTTGATAAGCAAAATTTTTTCTCAAACCGCACTCAAGAACATTCCTTTAAAATTGTTCCAAGAAGAGCTGGTATCACTTCATCTCTTATTGTATCCAGTTGAATAAATGAATTCTATGTGGCTATTGATGAAGCTCGGGATTCCATAAATCAAATCAAGAGTTATGTTCAAAGCCTCTTCCAATTCCTGAAAAAGAGAAGAGACTCCAATCTATGGACGTCCTTCCAACTCTTGTGCATCAATGAAAGACACTTTCATCTTCAATCATTTGTGTCTTCATTCTTTTGCTACCTGCTTAAATTTTCTTACATAAACCAATGGGTCTAGTAAACATAGTTTTATTTTTTCTAGGATTATAAAAAATAACCCTACAAAAACAGAATCTTCTTATTGCTCAATATTACCTAAATCATAAAAAATGTATTTTTAGTGAGCTTGGACTATACTTTTCCTAATAATTCCCTTCTCTTTTTTACGCAGTTTAAAGTAATGCACGTCAGACATAAAAGAATTATGTTTAAGGTCAAAATAGCATTGACCTAATGAATTAAAATTGACTCAATTTTTCATAATTTATCTGAAAATATATTACCATATTCAAGTATAGGGGAAAATATGTAAACTATGACTTAAGAAATTTTGAATCTGAGGAATGATATAAAAAAGGGCTAAAAGGCATTAGAAGAAGTATTTCCCAAGAATGAAGTTAACACTATTTAACAAACCTGTTAGGGTGTTGAATTATGTAGGGCCGCATAAAGGCATTGGCTGCATAGTCAAATAATAGCATCTTTTGGCTGACAGGTCCATTATGTAGACTACTTATGCAAGCCCGCCTAAGGGAACATTCTGCATAGTTAGGAAAAAGAACTCTCATAAATTTTACTTTTCTATTGCTAAAAAGCCAGTGGAATTTTATGGAGATTCAAATTTTCCAAATCACAGAGTCTATTGTATGGAGAGAGGTACTTGAATATATAGAGGATATTTCCAATCAAGATCATCAATGAATTGGATGAATGTCACTCCTACGAAGGTCTGACCCAATCGTATGGAAGGGAAATATAAACTATAGACTTGAATACTTTTAGATCACGAAAAATAGTATGGGACAAATATGTTAAGGATAGCTATTTTTGTGGATCCCTACGTATTTTTGTTAAGACCAATAATGAAAAAATATGTTTTCCTCCCAAGAATGAAATTACAACTATTTGACAAACCTGTTAGGGGTTGAATTATACAGGGCCACCTAAGGGCATTGGCTTCATAGTTAAATAATATTATCTTTTTGCTGATAGGTCCGTTATGTAGACTACTTATGCAAGGCCGCCTAAGGGCACATGCTGCATAGTCAAGAAAAATTACTCTCAGGTATCAGACATTTTGGAACCCGAGTCCATGAAAAAGTTTATGGAGATCTGGAATTATTTAATGTTAGGATTATTATACATAAAAATGGGCATTGTCCAATGTATGTAGGAGATAAACAGACCAATGCTAACCATAATCATGTTCTGGATGGGTCCTAAATTAAGGTGTTGGACTTCACTACGTATCCCATAGGGATAGGAATCAAGCTATACGTAGTTCTTGAAATACAGTTTAATGTCATGTGCGATGAGAGTGTTGGAGATCCTAGTTTACGGTCATAGAGCTCGGACCATAATAAGGAATACACATTGTGTGTTTTATAAACATTATGTTAATAAAGTCCAGGGTTTTCAAACCACATTCATGTTTTCATAGGGGGATTTTTAAGCAAACAGACTGAAAGTGGAATTTGGGGTTAGGCCCAAAGACTTGGGGCAGGATTTGAGGGATGCTTGAACATTCCTGCGTATCCCATAAGGATGGGAATCAAGCCGCACATAGTTCTTGAAACACCCTTTGTGCAGATTTGGTTCGTACAAGTGAAGGGTGAAAGGGGAATTTAGTGAAATGATGGTTTGACCGAAGATTAATGGTTCGAGCATTTCCATGTATGCACGTAGTCTTTGGAATATAACATGATTGGAGATAAATGTAAATAATGATTCCCTCTGAGGTGAGGGTGTAAAAGAATGTTGTAGTTTATTTTCATACAGGACAAAAGTGCGTATAGTTTAACGTCATATAGAAAGGATGGGTGATGTATAGTTTAGTGTCATGTAACTAGGACGTATGGATATGAAGTTTAATGTCTATCAGTGAGGACAATGGGGACACATTTTAACGTCATGTTGGACGTATTAGGGGCTTTTTCACAGTTTAACGTCATGTGGGATGAAGAGGTGCACAGTTTAACGTCGTATAGCTAGGACGACACAGTTTAATGTCATGTTGGATGTAGAGCGGAAAATACAATTTAACGTCGTGTTGGATGACACAGTTTAATGTCATGTTGGACGTAAAGGTGTTGTACAGTTTAGCACCATGTAGCTAGGATGTAAGAAGGAAAATATAGTTTAACATCAGGTTCGACGACATAGGATAACATCATGATGTATGACACACTATTTGTGTTACAAAAAATACTTCTTCATAAATCTGGCATGGGTTGGAGTCGTGATGAGTTCTCCGTCTGTTGAGATTAAAGAATAAGCTCCATTGGAGTAGAACTTATGTTTTCTTAAGGTCCTTCCCACATTGGCTCAAGCTTTGGATGTTTTTTTCCTGGTATCATTGGAGTTTTGAGAACCAATACAAATTCTTCGTGAATGAATGAACGAATATGAACTTTTTTATAGAAAGCTTGTGCTATTCGATTCTGATAGACTTCCAAGTGGTGAAGGGTGCACAATATTTTTTCATCTAGTCATTCCAATTCATCCAATAACTTTTGAGATCGTTTATCTGTAGATGAATAATCACAAATGGCTACTCTTAGTGAGTGTAATTGAACCTCAATGGTCAAGACTACTTCCGTTCCATATACCAATGAATAAGGAGTTAACTGTGTTGCAGTGCGGGTGGTGGTCTGATAAGCCCATAAAGCATGAAAGAGTTTATCAGGACATGATTTCTTATCTTTATCCACCCTCTTTTGTAGTATGTTAGAAATATTCTTATTTATGGATTCTATTTTTCCATTGGCTGCTGCATGATATCAAGATGATTGATTGTATTTGATGTTGTATTCTTGATAAAACTTCCTTACCTCAGATGAACGGAAATTGGTGCCATTTCCCGTCAATATGGTATGCGGGACACCAAATATGGTAATGATGTTAGACTTGATGAAGCTAACAATTATTTTAGGAATAAATTTGTTGAGAGGTATTTCATCTACCCATTTGGAAAAGAAGTCAGTAGCACTAAGAATATACATAAACTGCTTGGATGTAGCCGAAGGGTAAGGTCCTACCACATTCATTACCCATGTGGAAAATGAAAATGAGTATTTAGCTATATGAAGAAACTCTGGGGTTTGATGAATGAATTTGGCATGTACTTGTCAAGAATGACACTTCTTGGTGAAATAAACACAACCTTTTATCATTGAAGGCCAGAAGTATCCAAGCCTTCGAATTTGATCAGATTGTCTATGTCCAGACAGGTGGGCACCATAGACTTCTGCATGCACTTCTTTCATGACAACCATTGTCTCTTCACCATCAATTCATTTGAATATAATTCCATCAAAACAACCTTTGTAGAGAATTTTCTCTAGGTGATCTGGGCTCTCATAAAGAGTAAAATTGACCACACATCACCAGACTTGTTCTTTCTTAGATCTATCAAGTTGGAGTGTTCCATTTTGATGATATTCTGTGATAGGTGTCATCCATCTCGTAGTACGACCATATGGTTCAGAAATGGGACTATTTTCATTGATTTCATCTCTTCTAGTTTGAACATAAGGTGAAATTGTACTACGGTGGGCATTACTGATGATTGTATCGTCCCGATTTGGATCTTCCAGAGCTGTGGCTATATTACCCAGTGCATCAGCTTGGGCATTTTGTGATCATGGGACATAAGAAAATGTTAGTTCCAAAGGAAATTCCTCCATTAATTCTCTGACATAATCATACAAAGGGATTAACTCTTAATTTCTGGTGGCATAATCCCCATTTCCTTGTTTGATTACCAGGTCTGAATCACCTTTCACCTTTAAGTGATTTACTTGTTCCTGAATCGCCAACTCCAATCCTGCGATGAGATCTTGATATTATGCTTCATTATTTGTACCGCCTTCCCTAAATAAGAAAGAATAGGGTATCACTGTAACGCCCCAACCCCAGTTACCCAGAGTCGGTGCATTAATTACATAACATTGGCATGATCACAAGAAAGATCAAATCTCGAAAGACCGATTGGTTTAGTAGCCTTGGAAACACTAGATATATTCATAAGTTTTACATTACATCATCAAAATAAAAAAAAACTAATGCAACAACATATTGTCTCCATAGTCCATACTATTAACCCCTCATAATATCCCTGCAATTCATTCATAATTTACTTCTTCACATCCTGGGAAAATAAAACATAGAAAAGGGGTGAGCTCAAATGCCCAGTAAGGATAACAATATAGCGGAAACATTCATAAATAAGAATAAACATTTAAGGCAATGTATAACTAAAACAAAAGCCTTTTAAACTTTAACTTCAACATAGTATGGCATAAATAAAATGAAATAATGCCATTTACTTATTCACATGGATATTCTACTAATCGAATAATCACATGCAATATCAATAACCACTTTCATAATGATGGAATGCATAATGACAGACTATCATAATCACATAGCCAAGGCCTCATGCCAAGACTACAAATAATATTTTCCCAAGGCCTTGTGCCAAGACACTAGTTTGTCTCATGAGACCTACCGATGCATCGAGGAGCTATAGCGGGCTCCACCCGTCACTTACTAAGTCCAATGCATTCCCATATGAAAAGGTTTAAACATAACATAAACATTCGTATTAAAACTAGCATATGAAATGTAAATAATTTCACCATAAACTATGAATGGTATAAAAATAGAACATCCACAGTCAAACATATCACAAAACCATCAATACAATATAGAAGTTTTGTATCATAATAAATCAACTTCAAATAATCTTAAAATCCATCAACGGATGTTGACATAGATGAAATCAATATTCTTTTTAAAGAAATATCTCCTTTTAATTTGAAATCATTTAATATCCATATAAAATAAAACATTTTATTTGAAAATATTCTTATAAGCTTGTAAGGGAAGCTTTGACGATTTTATAATGGTGGAAAATAACCGCACCCGCCGTATAAGTTAAAAAAAACGTTCTTATCTTAATTTTGTCGAAAAGGTTAAAAAGCACCTTGTTTGGAAAACGACGAAAAGATTCCCTTATAAACCTCTTATAAAAAGTCAAACAAGGGTATAAATGACTTTAACCCATATTCTTTTAAATATTAAAAATGTTTTGAAATACATTTTGAAGAAACATGGATGTGGATGATAACGAGATCCCAGTAAATTATTACGTATAAACAACCTCGGGTAATGAAGAGATTGTGAAATAACCCTTACCTTGTACTTTTCCTTGGTTGGGGTAGGTTAACCTCCTGTATAATGGTGAAATAATTGTTATTAAATTATAAAAGAATCATATACATTAATTTGATATCATATATGATCTTTTAATATTGATTTGATAATAATATCTTAGTATTATCGTTGTTTCGGGTGTTAACTTACTTGTTTTATTTTATATGTTTTGTTACGTAAGCCATGTTTGTAATGGATAGGTTTTATATTATTCATATCTAGAATGATATCAAGTCCTTAAAATCATTTTTAAATCATCAAATGATAATTATACTTGAATGGATACGATGGAGAATGAATCTTATCGCGTTTGTGGAGACGGTAGTCTGTACGTACGCACGAGCGAAAATATCATTCTTTTGATATTAAAATAATATATAAATGGATGTTATATCATATATACAGAATAATTAACATGTTATATTTATTATTTACATGAGTTGCACATCACTATTATACCCATCCAAATAATAATATATTGAATAACAATTACACCACGACGTGGAGACGGTAAGCCGTACGTACGCACGTATGGTGACATGTTATTCAAAGGGTGGATAGAATACTGAATATGGTTGTACCATATTTATAATAACATCACAGTATATGTGAGATACTGGATTTATTATTTTAGAATGGTAAGAACAAAGAAAGAAGAAGTGGAAGAAGAAAGGAACTTGAAAAGGGGTGGTGAAAACATTACCTCTTCTTCAGGTTCTTCCTTTTGATTTGATCAAAAGGGCTCCTTAGGTTGGCTTTCTGATCAAACTAAGGCCTCTAGGTTGTATTGAGGGAAGTTGGAAGAGTATTTGGGCAGGGTTTGGACGAGCCAAGTGGCTTGAGACGTGTGAGGAATGAGTAGAAGTGGTCTCCTTTTATAAGGGAGAGGAGGGGCTCTTTAGGAAAGAGTGAAAGTATTACTTTATAATATAATTATATTTGGTTTATAATGGTCCAAAAATCATTGAGGTCGAAGATACGATGACTCATTTTCTAAATAACATCAACCAATAAGAATTGGACAGGTTTTAGATAATATTTTAATCATTATAATCTTATTAATTTAAATGATTTATTAATGAGGTAAACATTGCATCATTATTGTGTCATTAATAATTTATATTATTTGATGTCTAAAAATTATAAATAAAATATCATTATGTAGGAAATATTTTTAGCTTTCTAATTAATTTTTATAATCTAAAATCCAACATGTATAACCCCATGTAAAAATTGTTCTTCTAAAAGATGTAAGCTTATGCCATTTTTATTTTTATTTTAACTTTATTAATATAATGTGTCCCTACCACATACAAGTGGCTCTAAGGGGTCCCCAAATCGACCCAAGGATGCCCATGGTCGGGTATGTGTCCAACAATAAGGTTAGGACACGTTTTAGGGTAATTTTGTATTATTATAATATTATTTTTTAACCCTTATTTACCGGATTTACCCTTTAACCATGGTAAATAAAATATTTACCGCAGTAATTATTCAAAATGTGTAAAAATAAAAGTTACCTATTTACATAATTTGGACATCCTGATTCCAAATATGTAATCCATTTTTCCAAATTCAAAACACAGAAGTGGCAGAAATTAATTTAAAATTAATTCCCGTTGTTAAAACAAAAAGCGTGTTTTTAAGAGATAATAACTATCAAAAGATTGACACTTGTTTATGTCTGGTTTAATTGTGAAATTATGTCCAATGACAAACATTAAATTAAATGGTAAAAATATATTCTAAATATACTTTAAAACCACTCAAATTCATAATTTATCAATATTAATTATTTTGATTAAAAAAGTTGATTTTAATTAAAATTTAGTAATTTTCACTATTCATCAAAATATAAAAGTTATCCGAAAAGTACCAAAATTTCACCCTAGGCTAATTTCAATATTCCGAATCCAAAAATGAAGTCCATTTTGAAATATAAAATATATATGATTTCAAAAAGTAGGTATTACTATTCACAACATCTAGTTTAATTAGTTGTGGTGTGTGTTAGAACTCAAGGTTGCGTACAACACACGCTATCGCATTATTCGAAGGGAAACGTACCGTGGAAGCTTGGGGTGTTACATTCTCCCCTCCTTCAAATAATTGCGTCCTCGCAATTTCTAGGGTATTACTGCATAAAAAGACTCGGGTGGTTCTTCATCATAAGTTCCTCGGGTTCCCACGTTGCCTCTTCCATCTTATGATTTCTCCACAAAACATTTACCAGACGCGTCGTCCGGTTTCTCAGTACTTGTTCTCTTGTATCAAAAATCCTGACAGGCTCTTCACAATAAGACAGATCGGATTCCAGTTCTAATTCCTCATAGGTGAGTACATGTATTGGGTCAAGCATGTATTTTCTCAACAGAGATACGTGGAACACATCGTGAACTTTGGAGAGACTTGGCGGCATTGCCAATCGGTAAGCTACAGCCCCAATTCGTTCTAGAATTTCGAAGGGTCCGATGTACCTGGGACTCAATTTACCTTTCTTACCAAAACGTATGACTCCATTCCATGGAGATACCTTCAGGAAAACATGATCACCGACCTGAAATTCCAAATCCTTCCTTCGATTATCGGCATAGCTTTTCTGCCTACTTTGAGCTGCTTTGATGTGATTTTGGATTACCTTCACCTTTTCCACCGTTTCCTCCACCAGTTCTGGGCCTACAAGTTTTCTTTCACCAACCTCATCCCAACAAGTTGGTGTACGACATCTCTTTCCGTATAAAGCTTCATATGGTGCCATCTGAATACTCGAATGGAAGCTATTGTTATAGAAAAATTCTACCAGTGGTAAATATTGATCCCACATACCCTGAAAGTCAAGTGAGAAAGATCTCAACATGTCTTCTAGGGTTTGAATAGTCCGTTCTGATTGTCCATCTGTCTGAGGGTGGTAATCAGTGCTCAAATGAAGTTCAGTATCCAGGGATTTCTGAAGACTTTTCCAAAATCTTGAAGTAAAAAGGGGATCACGATCAGAAACAATCGATAGGGGTACTCCATGAAGTCTCACAACTTCATTAATGTATAGTCTTGCTAGACGTTCCAGGGGTAGATCTTCTCTTATAGCAAGAAAATGTGCTGACTTGGTAAGACGATCAACAATAACCCATATTGCATCATTCCTTCTAGGAGTCTTTGGTAGCCCCATGACAAAGTCCATCGTAATATTGTCCCATTTCCACTCCGGTATGGGAAGAGGTTGCATGACTCCTCCAGGCTGTTTCCTTCCAGCTTTCACTTGTTGACAAACCATACATCTTGACACAAAATCAGCAATCTTTCTCTTCATGTTGTCCCACCAAAAATGTTCCTTCAAATCTCTATACATTTTGGTGCTCCCAGGGTGTATAGAGAAATTGGAACTATGAGCATCATCCAGCAATTCCGTTTTCAGATCAGGTAAATCGGGAACACAAAGTCTCTTCCCGAATTTCAAAATTCCATCTTCATACACAAAGTCTCTCAATCTCCCATCATTCACAGCTTTAATCTTCTTCTGAAATTCTTCATCATCGGTCTGAGAACTCTTAATCCTTTCTAGTAAAGATGGTTTGGCAACCATTTGAAAAAGCATTGATGTTTCACCTTCCCTGGTTATTCCCATGTCCATCTTCACTAGATCCATGAAAATTGGATCCCTTTCAATTCTCATCATGTTCAATACTCCATGGTCTTTTCTGGTCAAAGCATCTGCCACCTTGTTTGCTTTCCCCGGGTGGTAGTGTATCGTGCAATAATAATCCTTGAGTAATTCAAGCCATCTCCTTTGCCTCATGTTGAGTTCTTTTTGTGAGAAAATATACTTCAAACTCTTGTGATCAATATAAATCTCACATTTTTCACCATAGAGGTAGTGTCTCCATATCTTCAAAGAAAAGATCACAGCTGCTAACTCAAGATCATGAGTAGGATAGTTTTGTTCATGAATTTTCAACTTTCGTGATGCATAGGCAATAACTCTATCATTCTTCATAAGGACACAACCAAGTCCTTTCTTTGATGCATCACTATAAATAACGAACCCATCATTCCCCGATGGTAGAGTCAATATAGGAGCATTGACTAATCTTCTCTTCAGTTCTTCGAAACATTCTTCACACTCTTTTGTCCAAACAAATTTAACCCCTTTTCATGTGATCTTCGTTAATGGGTTAGCCAATTGGGAAAAATTCTGGACGAAACGTCGATAATAACCTGCCAAACCAATAAAACTACGTACCTCAGTTATACTCATAGGTTCTGGCCATTCTTGGATTGCCTTGGTCTTAGAAGGATCAACAGAGATTCCATCTTTAGAGACAATATGGCCAAGAAAAGAAATATCCTGAAGCCAGAATTCACACTTGCTAAACTTCCCATATAATTCATGCCTCCTCAGAGTCTTCAAGATAATGCGCAAGTGATTTTCATGGTCTTCGTAGGTTTTGGAGTATACCAAGATATCATCAATAAATACCACCACAAATTCATCGAGATACTCCTTGAAATCTCTATTCATCAGATCCATGAATACAGAGGGTGCATTAGTCAATCCAAACGGCATTACGGTAAACTCGTAATGCCCGTACCTGGTTCGAAATGCTGTCTTCGGAATGTCTTCCTTCTTCACACACAACTGATGGTATCCAGATCAAAGGTCAATCTTTGAAAAGTATTGAGCTCCATGCAGTTGGTCAAATAAATCATCAATACGAGGTAGGGGATACTTGTTCTTTATCGTTATAGCATTGATCTCCCTGTAGTCAATACATAACCTCATAGATCCATCTTTCTTTTTAACAAAAAGAACAGGGGCTCCCCGTGGAGAAACACTAGGGCGAATAAATCCCTTATTACTCAATTCCTCTAGTTGTTTCTTTAGTTCGACTAATTCTACAGTGGCCATTCTATAAGGGGTCTTCGATATAGGCCTTGATCCAGGAATCAAATCAATGAAAAACTCAACTTCTCGTTCTGGAGGATGTCTAGGTAAATCTTCCGGAAATACATCTACAAATTCTTTCACAACAGGTACATCTTCTATTTGAACATTCCTTTCCTCACCGACAGTTATTTCATTCTCTTCCTCCCCAATAATTTAATTAAGTTGAGCTACTGGGGGTGGATCTAAATAAGAATTAGGTGGTGACGATTCTGCTCTAAAAATAAGGTGTTCCTTATCATTATCATCAAGAATCGTAACCTCTTTCTTCTTACAATAAATATTCACATCATAGTCCGAAAGCCAGTCCATACCGAGGATTATATCAAACTCAATCTTAGGTATGACGATGAGATCAGCAGATAAAGAAAATTTATGTGCTCTAATGGGGACTGATTCACAAAACTTTGTTGCAATGATACTTCCCTTAGGAGTTTTAACTGACAACTCCCTTATTAAATCAAATTGGAAATATCTAATTTTCTTAGCAAACTGGGAAGATATGAAACAATGCGATGATCCAGAATCAAATAATGCATTTGCTAAACTTGAGGAAACCATTAAATTACCTTCCACCACGTATTTCGGAGCTTCTACCTCAGCAGTAGTGATAGCATAATCCTGGCCTTGATCCCTTGGCCTTTTCTGAGGTAAGTTCTCCTGACGCTTAGGAAATTTATTTGCATAATGCCCCATCTCCCTACAATTGTAGCACTGAACGTTGGTAGCTTCCTTCTTCCCCTTGCAATCATGAGCTTGGTGGCCTTTTTCACCACACTTGTAACAGACTCCCATTCCCTTCAAGCAAGTACCAGGGTGTTTCTTCCCGCATTTACCACAGGATGGATATTCAACCTTTCCCTTCTTCCCCTTATTTCCATTCCCAGATTGATCAGAAGGTCTCTTCTTCTCTTGCTTTGCTTTAAAGTCATAAGACTTAGAGAATTCCTTTTCGGTCTTGATAGCACATGAGACAATGTCTTCGTACGATGAAATGGATTGTGAGACTAATGCTCGATGGAGAAATGGTTTTAACCCATCAAAGAAACGATCAATCATACTTCTTTGGTTACGTATATAATCACCAGCGTACCATGCTAACCTTGTAAAGTTAGACTCATACTTTGCGACATTCTCATCCTCCTTCTGTCTCAGACTTAGAAATTGCCTTTCCATATCTGCTCGATGGTCACGAGGGAAGTATTTTTCTAAAAACAGATCTTTGATCTCCCTCCATTCCATATTTGATACTTCATCATCTTCCTTCATGTTTTGAATCAATGAACACCATTGATCAGCATCTCCAGTGAGGCGGTAAACTACCATGATAACGTTTTCCCTTTCACTGCTCCCCAAAGCCTGAAATATTTTCTCTAGGGAATTTATCCATTGCTTAGCTACTAAGGGATTTGTACTCCCATTGAACGTTGGTGGTTGTTGCCTCATGAATCGATCTAACATTGATCCTCCACGCTGCGGATCAGGGTGCTCCATACGGGTAAGGTTATTATTCATAACCTGAGTAAGTTGTCCCAGTATGGTGATTAGCTGATCGGCACCAGTTGCATCACCAGCCCCACTATAATTATCTTGAGCAGGAGGGCAATCCCTACATGGAGTGCGTTCATTGATACGGTTTCCATTTCTTCCACTAGGCGCCATTTCGAAACAATGGCATAAACTAGATCAGTTTATGAATCAAAATACATAATCCCATACTTATAAAACACTCAACATAAATTAAACTATTTATGGATATAATCCATAATCATAAGAATGTTTTCTTTGAAGAAGTATATACTCATAATCCCTTCAAAATGATTTGTAAAGAAAATGAGAGTTATCCTAAGCATATCCCCCGGGAGTGTCGTAACCAAGAGTGCAGCAAGGCCCATTGTCGTTCACCAGTTCCCGTTTGAGTCTAGCTCAAAGAGGTGTTTTCGGGTTTTACCCCTAGGTACATCTGTTCCAGAGCTGCCTCAACCTGCTCGTATCTAGACAGGGATGTATTGCTCGAAAAACTCACAAAATCTCTACAATACCAAAATTCTAGGAAGTTCTTCTATACTAATCCTCAAAGTTCATCTTAGGTCTACGTGCTCTAATTAGGGTTTATCTAAATCTAGCTTCCAAGTTTTGTACTAAACATCCTCTGATACCAACTGTAACGCCCCGACCCCAATTACCCAGAGTCGGTGCATTAATTACATAACATTGGCATGATCACAAGAAAGATCAAATCTCGAAAGACAGATTGGTTTAGTATCCTTGGAAACACTAGATATATTCATAAGTTTTACATTACATCATCAAAATAAAAAAACTACTACAACAACATATTGTCTCCATAGTCCATACTATTAACCCCTCATAATATCCCTGCAAGTCATTCATAATTTACTTCTTCACATACTGGGAAAATAAAACATAGAAAAGGGGTGAGCTCAAATGCCCAGTAAGGAAAACAATATAGCGGAAACTTTCATAAATAAGAATAAACATTTAAGGCAATGTATAACTAAAACAAAAGCCTTTTAAACTTTAACTTCAACATAGTATGGCATAAATAAAATGAAATAATGCCATTTACTTATTCACATGGATATTCTACTAATCGGATAATCACATGCAATATCAATAACCACTTTCATAATGATGGAATTCATAATGCCAGACTATCATAACCACATAGCCAAGGCCTCGTGCCAAGACTACAAATAAGATTTTGACAAGGCCTTGTTCCAAGACACTAGTTTGTCTCATGAGACCTACCGATGCATCGAGGAGTTATATCGGGATCCACCCATCACTTACTAAGTCCAATTCATTCCCATATGAAAAGGTTTAAACATAACATAAACATTCGTATTAAAACTAGCATACGAAATGTAAATAATTTCACCATAAACTATGAATGGTATAAAAATATCACATCCACAGTCAAACATATCACAAAACCTTCAATACAATATAGAATTTTTGTATCATAATAAATCAACATCAAATAATCTTAAAATCCATCAAAGGATGTTGACATAGATGAAATCAATATTCTTTTTAAAGAAATATCTCATTTTAATTTGAAATCATTTAATATCCATATAAAATAAAACATTTTATTTGAAAATATTCTTATAATCTTGTAAGGGAAGCTTTGAAGATTTTATAATGGCGGAAAATAACCGCACCCGCCGTATAAGTTAAAAAAACGTTCTTATCTTAATTTTGTCGAAAAGGTTAAAAAGCACCTTGTTTGGAAAACGACGGAAAGATTCCCTTATAAACCTCTTATAAAAAGTCAAACAAGGGTATAAATGAATTTATCCCATATTCTTTTAAATATTAAAAATGTTTTGAAATACATTTTGAAGAAACATGGATGTGGATGATAACGAGATCCCAGTAAATTATTACGTATAAACAACCTCGGATAATGAAGAGATTGTGAAATAACCCTTACCTTGTACTTTTCCTTGGTTGGGGTAGGCCAAACTCTTGTATAATGGTGAAATAATTGTTATTAAATTATAAAAGAATCATATACATTAATTTGATATCATATATGATCTTTTAATATTGATTTGATAAAAATATCTTAGTATTATCGTTGTTTCAGGTGTTAACTTACTTGTTTTATTTTATATGTTTTGTTACGTAAGCCATGTTTGTAATGGATAGGTTGTATATTATTCATATCCAGAATGATATCAAGTCCTTAAACATCATTTTTAAATCATCAAATGATAATTATACTTGAATGGATACGATGGAGAATGAATCTTATCGCGTTTGTGGAGACGGTAGTCCGTACGTACGCACGAGCGACAGTATCATTATTTTGATATTAAAATAATATATAAATGGATGTTATATCATATATAAAGAATAATTAACATGTTATATTTATTATTTACATGAGTTTCACATCATTATTATACCCATCCAAATAATAATATATTGAATAACAATTACACCACGACATGGAGACGGTAAGCCGTACGTACGCACGTATGGTGACATGTTATTCAAAGGGTGGATAGAATACTGAATATGGTTGTACCATATTTATAATAACACCACAGTATATGTGAGATACTGGATTTATTATTTTAGAATGGTAAGAACAAAGAAAGAAGAAGTGGAAGAATAAAGGAACTTGAAAAGGGGTGGTGAAAACATTACCTCTTCTTCAGGTTCTTCCTTTTGATTTGATCAAAAGGGCTCCTTAGGTTGGCTTTCTGATCAAACTATGACCTCTAGGTTGTACTGAGGGAAGTTGGGAGAGTATTTGGGCAGGGTTTGGATGAGCCAAGTGGCTTGAGAGGTGTGAGGAATGAGTAGAAGTGGTCTCCTTTTATAAGGGAGAGGAGGGGCTCTTTAGGAAAGAGTGAAAGTATTACTTTATAATATAATTATATTCGGTTTATAATGGTCCAAAAATCATTGAGGTCGAATATAAGATGACTAATTTTCTAAATAACATCAACCAATAAGAATTGGACAGGTTTTAGATAATATTTTAATCATTGTAATCTTATTTATTTAAATGATTTATTAATGAGGTAAACATTGCATCATTATTGTGTCATTAATAATTTAAATTATTTGATGTCTAAAAATTATAAATAAAATATCATTATGTAGGAAATCTTTTTATCTTTCTAATTAATATTTATAATAGAAAATCCAACATGTATAACCCTATGTAAAAATTGTTATTCTAAAAGATGTAAGCTTATGCCATTTTTATTTTTATTTTAACTTTATTAATATAATGTGTCCCTACCACATACAAGTGGCTCTAAGGGGTACCCAAATCGACCCAAGGATGCCCATGGTCGGTTATGTGTCCACAAATAAGGTTAGGACACGTTTTAGAGTAATTTTGTATTATTATAATATTATTTTTTAACCCTTATTTACCGGATTTACCCTTTAACCATGGTAAATAAAATATTTACCGCAGTAATTATTCAAAATGTGTAAAAATAAAAGTTACCTATTTACATAATTTGGACATCCTGATTCCAAATATGTAATCCATTTTTCCAAATTCAAAACACAGAAGTGGCAGAAATTAATTTAAAATTAATTCCCGTTGTTAAAACAAAAAGCGTGTTTTTAAGAGATAATAACTATCAAAAGATTGACACTTTTTTATGTCTGGTTTAATTGTGAAATTATGTCCAGTGACAAACATTAAATTAAATGGTAAAAATATATTCTAAATATACTTTAAAACCACTCAAATTCATAATTTATCAATATTAATTATTTTGATTAAAAAAATTGATTTTAATTAAAATTTAGTAATTTTCACTATTCATCAAAATATAAAAGTTATCCGAAAAGTACCAAAATTTCACCCTAGGCTAATTTCAATATTCTGAATCCAAAAATGAAGTCCATTTTGAAATATAAAATATATATGATTTCAAAAATTAGGTATTACTATTCACAACGGCTAGTTTAATTAGTTGTGGTGTGTGTTAGAACTCAAGGTTGCGTACAACACACGCTATCGCATTATTCGAAGGGAAACATACCGTGGAAGCTTGGGGTGTTACAATCACTACCTTTTCCAGGTAAATAAGCACAATTCCTAACCCAACTTTGTTGAATTTTATTTCTTCCATTTTCTTCCCTATTGGACTTCTAGAAGCACCATCAAAGTACATTTACCATGTTTGAAGATTATCTTGAATAGAGCAGACCTCCTCATCAAGAAGTTAAGTATCTAAAGATGTATCTTCTACTGAAGGATGCTTAGCTAGGAAATCAGCCAGAGCTTGGCCTTTTATTTCCTTTTGAGACACATACTGGATATCAAATTGCTACAAAATAACTGCCAACCTTTCCAGACATCTTGTAAGCATTGTACGACTAAGGATAAATTTGAGCGAGTTATTGTGAGATACCAATTGTACCTCACGATGTTGCAGGTAGTGTCTCAATTTATAAACTGTAAATATTAATGCTAGGCAACACTTTTCAATAATTGAATATAGGGTTTCTGCTTCAAGCATTGTCTGACTGAGATAGTAAATTTTGTTTTCATTCCCAGCATCATTCTTCTAGGTAAGGAAGGAACCCAGTGATTGCTCTAAAGCTATCACATAAAGAATAAGTGGTCTTCCTTCAACCGGGGGCATAAATACTGGTGGAATCAAGAGATATTTTTTGATAATATTGAATGATTCTTGACATTCTTTAGTCAACTGGTAAGTGACTCCCTTCTTCATCAATTTGGTAAAGGTTAAACATTTGCCTTCTAGATTGGCAATGAAACGCAGAATATAGGCTAGGTGTCCTCGAATTTCCCTCAATTATTTCAAATTTCAAGGAGGTGACATACCAAGGATTGACTTTGTCTTCTCAGGATCGAATTCGATACCACGATGGCATACAACAAAGCTGGGAAATTTTCCTGAGGTTACACCAAAAGCACATTTCAAGGGGTTCATAGTCAAATTGTGTTGTCGAAGTTTGTGGAATATGACTTCCAAATCAGCAAAGTGATTAGAAATTTTCCTGGATTTAACCACCAAATCGTCCACATAACATTCAACAAATTTCCCTAAAAAGGGTTTGAAGATACGATGCATGGCACGCTGATATGTTGCGCCTGCATTCTTCAGGCCAAAGGGCATTACCTGATAGCAAAACACACCCTATGGGGCTCTAAAGGCTGTAGATTCTTCATCTTATGGATCCATTTGGATTTGATTATACTCGTAATATCCATCCATGAAGGAAAGTGATTCATAGTCATCTATTGCATCAATTAAGAGTTCTGTGATTGGAACTAGAAAATCATCCTTAGGACAATACCTATTAAGATCTTTGAAGTCAATGAAAACTCTAATTTGTCCATTTTTCTTTTTCACAGGGAAAATATTAGCCATACATTTGGGATATTGAAATTCTTTGATGAAGTTATCTTTAATAATCTTATCCACATCAACATCAATTTTGGAAGCATTGTTTGGGTGTGTTCTTCTTGCGGCTTTCTTAAATTCTCGATGTTCTTCTAGAAACCCCAAATGATGAGTAGCAACATCAGGATCAAGCCCTGGAAAATCTGTATAATTCCAAGCAAATATATCTTGATTTTGCATTAAAAAAATGAAATATACATTTCATTCTCTTCAAGATTCATAACCGCACTAATTAATTTGGGGTGTGGACCTTCTTTTGTACCCAGATTTATTTCTCTGTGTTCATCCACAGTGCTAGAGATACCCTCTTCAAAAGATGGAGGAGCATTACTGAGATCTTCCTCTTCTTCTTCAACACATGTTATCTCTACTTCTTCTACTTTCATAGTAGATGATGAAGCATAATTTCCATGATCAGGAGAGATGTTAAAATTTGAACATCTTGAGGAAGAGGCTTCTATTTCTGACCCTATTGATGATGAAGGGTCTTCCTTGGGTAACAAAGAGGAGATGATGGATTGAGAATTTACATAATCATTTACCTCTGACATTGCTACAACTTCTTCTGGCCTGGTTGCCGATGTATAGAGTTATTTGATTTCCGCAGATGAAATGATGACATATCCATTTGAGCTTTCATCATTGCTTGGTGAATCACAAATTTCTCCCATGTTGTCTGGCCTGATTTTCATAATTTACATTATGGAAGTTTCCATAAGAGTATTGGTATTTGGATTTATCCTATCAATTTGACTGATAGTAAACACATAATCTATACTAACATGTATGAATGGGTTTATTGGAATCTTTTCCAAACCATATGGAGCATTAACTTTGGTAACTTCTCTTGTTGTGGACTTCTCCTTTCCCTTCATGTGATAGAATTCCGCCTAAATGTATTGAGATTCACATGTTTTTAATGGGGACTTATCACCGTACAATGTCCCAATTTGACCACTGAAACAATATTTGAGACATTGATGGCATGATGAAGGGATAGCCGCATGTTGATGTAGCCAAGGTCTTCCAAGAAAAATATTGTAGGATGTGTCATGTCGAACAACCATGAAATATGAATTGGATACAAGATCTCTAAACTAAGTTCTGAGTGTGATCTTGCCCAGAGGTTCTTGTTCATTTTTATAATATCCTTGAAACATCAAAGTAAAAGGAGATAAATCATATTCGGTGAGGCCCAATCGATGAAGTGTGCGAATGGTGATGAGGTTGACTCCTGAACCATTATTAATTAAAGCTCATCAGATGTCCACATCATTGACCTTTCCAGATAAGTACAAAGGTCTAATATGTCCATGAACAACATCATCTTCATCTTCGTCTGTAAAAGATATCACTGCATGGAATTCTACAGGATCATTCTCTACAAGGTAGACTTCAGCTACAACAATTTCAGTTGCGAATTCCGGAGGACTTGACAAAGCCTCAATGAGTGCCTCCAGAAGATACTTTGATAAATTCAAGGCATCCGGAATTGATAACTTGGCCGGTACTTGGGACAAATGTTTCAAGACATCATATTTTTTATCCAAAGGTCTGTGTTTCCCAACAAGAACATGTGGTTTCATAGGTGCCTTAGAAGTTGATGCTTTGGAAGTAGATAATTCTTTTATCGGAGTAGGAGTTGGTAATACTCCTGACTTTGAAAGATTAGACCGACTAGGACAATTTACTTGCTGAGAGGAAGAAGGTGTAACCTCCAATCGATCCTCCAAAATAATTATGCCAGGACTGAATCTTCCATGCATGGAAGAACTGTCTTGTTCCTGTTGATCCCGCTGAAGGGCTCTACCATGAGTTTCTGCTGCATACACAGTTATAATAGGGGTTGAATTGGAATAGTGATTTCTGGGATATCCACATCTTCCTCTGTATCCTAGACCTCAGGAACTCCCTCTAATTCCTCTATTTGATTCAGGGAACTCAGGCTCATCGAGATCAAAACTTTGACTGTCATAAGGATCTATTATGTGAATCATGTTAACAGAACCGAAAATCAACACTTTATCTGATGAAGACTCTGCCTGATTAGCCAATTTAGGTTGTTCCATTTGATGGGGCGGTGCCTGTGGATTTGAAATAGATGGCATAAAATCTTCTTGAGTCAATGAAAACTTGGGATTTAACATGATCTAATCTTCTTCTGACTATTCCTCTTTCATTGAATTATGCCATTTATTCGAGGATTTTCCCTCTAATGAAGAGGGTTTTGCTTTGGCATTCATAGAAGAAGACACAATTGGTTTCTTCAATTGCATTTGTAAAATGGCATGAGTTCAGTTGATCATTTTTCTGACCATCCAATCATCATATTTCGGTGCATTTTTTCTTTTGACTTCTTGCCACTTTCCTTCTTCCTCTGGATTTGTAGCAGTAACACATGCTACCTGAGCTGAAAAACCTTTCAGTTTGACTTGTCCCGAGTCCATCATCTTTTGTAGGAGGTCTTTAATGACAAAACACTCTTGAATGGGATTCCCTAACATCTGATGAAATTGGAAATAGTTTGGACGGTCTTAATCTCTTTCCTTGTTTGGCCTTTTGGGCCTTGGAAACAGAACTAAATTATTTTCCAGAGCCGAAATGAAGTAACCAGAATCTCCTTCATTTCGGAAAGAATAAAATTTTCTCTTTAACTCCTCAAATTGTTTCTTTCTTTGATCTCTTTGATCATATTTATGAAACATCCTCTATTGTTGACGCTCATGAGGTGGAGTCCTTCGATAAGATGAAGGTTTTGAAGTATAAGTATGTATAGGTGTGTGTTTAAGTGTAACTGTAGTTGTCTCTGATTTACACATTCTCCTTCCTGGAGCTGATGGAATTACATGAGTTTTATCCTTAGTCATTGTAAGAGAGTCTTTGATTTGCTGAGCGATCGAAGTAAGGTCTCAAAACCCTCTAGTGTATTTCACAAGAATCAACGATGTGTGTAATTCATCACGCAAATTTTCCAAAAAGATTGTCAACAACTCTTAATGAGGGAGTGCTAATCTTAGGGAATATGTTTATACCTTCAATCGAGCAATGAAATCTGAAACGCTTTCATTCTCCCTTTTCTTATAATTTTTAAGATAAAAAACTGTTGTCTTTGGCAAAGTTGAGCTAAATTGAAGAAGTAATCATTGACGAAGATCCTCCAACCTGGAAATTGACCAAGA
This sequence comes from Viscum album, assembly GCA_963277665.1. Classification (NCBI taxonomy): domain Eukaryota; kingdom Viridiplantae; phylum Streptophyta; class Magnoliopsida; order Santalales; family Viscaceae; genus Viscum; species Viscum album. Next base: position 1,537,707,388 of record OY728161.1, on the reverse strand, counting down.
TTGAAATCTTGTATACCAGAAAAAAGCAGGCCCTTGTAATGATTATACAAAACACCTGAGCTTAACTGCTTCTTTTTGCTGAGGGGTTCTCATCATAGGATCACAACGAGAAATAAAATGTGTTAAGTGTTGCTCTGGGTCTCCCGAACCATTAAATATTGGGAATGTGGTACTAGAAAAATTTTATGGGGGAGGAATTTCGCAACCCATTCAGGGTAAGATCTCTTTTCTGGTTGAATTTTTGCACACTTTCCCTCCATAGCTTCCAACCTACATGTTAATGACTCAGTGGTAGTTATTAACTTTTGAGAAAAATCCTATTGAGCTTGGACCTGATAAGGTGCAATAACTAGAGCTTGGATAGGTGTGGTGACTGGTACTACAACTGATGGTAGCACCACCGATTTTTATTGTGCATGACCCATAGGACTAGACCTGTGAGGATGTACTGATAAAGGAGGATACTCTTGATCCATATTTGTAGCTGAAACAAATTCCCTTGGCTGACTGACTCCAGCACGCTTAGGAGAAAGACTACCTTGAATTAGTTCTCCATTCAACCTCCTTAATTCCTTCATTTCTTCCTCCTGTTGTGAAAATATTTTCTCTGTTGAGAGTCATTGGCCTTCTCTAGAGGAGGGGTGGAATGTAACCGGATTATTTCCATTCCCCCTATTGGATGCCTTTTGAAGAGGGGGAAATTGGTTACTTGAATGAATACCTAGATTCTGGGCAAGCCTTTGGTTTCATGTACGCACACCTTCTTATTTTTCTTCGGTGTTCATATCCTCTTGAGCAAGAACATCCTCATCTAATCCCTATGAGTGAGACTCATGTTCTAGAGGATTAGCAGCAATGGCATTGATGACATTTATTGATTCATAACACACTTCATCTCTTCTATCGGCATTTATGCGATACTATCTTTTTATGTGTCCCTGATGAGACATTGCCTTCTGTTGAGTTGATCCCTCAGAAACTTCTTGACAAATCGTAATTTGGAGGGAATTTCCTGATAATTCGGCTCTTCGTTCCTCTTGTGTCTTCTTCCCTATTAGAGAGAATACTGACTTTCTCTAAGGAAGAGATTGAGGATTTAAAACAGTCCCCAGTCCTATGGACTGGGGCTATTCCTGCTATTCCTGCCCAACTCCTCAAATCATATTTGTTGATTCCGAGGGTTGGGCTAAAAGAGTCCCCAGTCTGGCTAGATGGGGTGGTTTTTGAACTATTTCATCTGATACTTTCTTAAAATATCTTCTGATCTTGCAGAATTTATTCTGGAAATTGGCTGGATGCATCGACCTACATCCACTAAAATCACTTGTCTCAAAAGCCCATTGGATGATTTCTAACACTTTTGTCACCTGATGATGTGCATGATCTAAATGAGAAGCTTATTCGATATTCTCATTTTCCTGATGTAAGAGTAATTCAACAACTTGTTCTCTATATTCCTGACTATGAAAAGAACTAGTTGAGGCCTGTTCCAGAGAATGCCTTTAATTACGCACAAATTCAGCTAGATGTGTCCAGCTCTAGGAAATAACATTGCATGATACCACCTTTGGTGGGATTTGTTGACTGGAGAGCACAGTGAAATGTAGTGCTCCATGAACACCCCATCCCCTGATATGAATATCATATGGGGCGTTGGAAATTAACTGGCGCAACCTTTTTAGTGCACCAAGGCATGAATGTTGAAGGACTCTCTACTGTTTTTCAGCCTTTGGATATCGGGAAACTGAGAGAGATGCCAAATCAATTTGGCGTTGTAACCCTTATATTATCTTGACATGATTTTCATATTCATCATAATATAATATTTTCTCTTTCAAGTGAAAAGAGTTTTCCACATGTTGAGACGAATATTGTGAATACAATCTTCTGTCAACATTTCTAGAATGTCATACTGAGAGTCAGCCAAATACCAAAACATGATAGTTACTTCACCATTCTCCAGTTGTTATCTCATATTCAGCACTTCCTCTTTATCATTCGATTAATGTTATTCTACTAGATTAGACCAATGTTGGTGCTTCTTTGTTTCTTCATCTGATTCATCATGATTGGTAGAGAATTCATTTATCAAACTAGAAGATGAATGACCCAGGGGTGGTTCAGAGAATGACCTATACCCCAGGCTATCTTCTGACTGAGAAAGTATTTCACATGATAACGGTAAAGCATCATACATGACTGGATTCACATTTTCAAGTGCCTCAAGATAAGAGGGCTTTCTAGTTACTGCATTTTCTTTTGAAGAATTTTATAGACAATTCAAATTACTACTGTAGAGAGGTCTTTCACAGCTAAATTCATCATCATTGGGAAGACCACCATGGTGGGTTACAACAAAAGATGAAACTTTTTCCTCCTTGATCTTCTGGACATGTAGAGGGTTATCGTGGCTCTCATCTAAAGATAATACTTCGAGATCGACCGAACTATCATGATGCAAGACTTCATGAGGAAGTGTCTGATGCAAACCTTTGTAATTAATGTCCCCTCTATTGGGAAATGAGAGAATATAATCTTGAGTTGCAATAGATAATTGTCTGCGTGCATCAAGAACTCAAGCATCAAGTAAGGCCTTATTACGGATTGGACCTTGATTTCTTGACTTTGCTGGACGGGTCTTTTTCTTAGAAGACTTCTTACTCACTTTGGGAACCACTTGTTAAAAAAAGTGGTTATTATGGGCAGGTGTATGTGCTTGCTCAAGAGAAATTGTCAGGTTAGGCTGATTATTTACATTCAAATCAGGTGTATGTGCCTGACTTGATTATCCATATCACATGCGGGAGTATGCCCCACAACTCTCTTGGACTGAAACAGATGTGTGTATCAGTTCTAGAGTGATATGTTGATGTGTCACTCCACTGACAGGGATAAATTTATTATTATTTCCCTGTGATGCTGCTGAAGCTGTTATAATATTCTGACAGGCATCCAAAATATGACAAGGGATTTGCTTCTACTCCTTCACCATTGTTAGAATGTGCTTGGTGACTTCAGCTGCCGGAACAGGAATATACGTTCATTCTGGGCTTGGAGTAGGTGTGTATTCCTACTCCTGTCTTCCTTTTCCTTTCAGTGAATTCTGACAGTACTCATGTGTGGGGGTAGACAGTTGAGTATACTCCTAATTTGTCGTTCGAGCTTTCCGAATGACTTCTCCGAGTGCTACCAAACAAGACTGTTGGCAGACTTGATTAAAATTGGCAGGTGTATGTACCTGTTGTGTATTCTTCATCAATTATGGTTGACAACTTTCTTTCAATACTGGCAGATGAGACTACTGACAAAATTGTTGATTGTAAATAGGTTTATGTCCCTGCTTATCAGTTGCCACCATATTAGATTGGAGAGCTTCTTTAATTGTAGTGAGATGAGCCTAATAACTAACTGATGAGTTATAAACATCTCTATATGCCTGCCTATAATACTCCGCTGGAATTTCCTGGCGGGATTGGCATGTTACTGCCAGACGAGTCTGCTCAGTAGTAACAACAGTATGGACGGGTGTATATGCCTTCTCATTGCTTTATATCAAGTTGTCTTGATGGACTTCTCTAGAGAGGTCATAAGTAATAACCTGCTTCCTATTGACCAGATTTCTCCTTTGGCAATTTGTCTTCCAGACTCGAGTCTGAAGGACCTGAGCTGAACCCCTAAAGGTGATACCCTCATCATATTGACGGTGCATTTCCGCACGAGTCTGGCGGCGATTGTTGATGGGAGCCCTCGAGAAGGACTCTAGTCTCCTTGAATTAAGGCCTTGAGTGACATTCTCATTCACCTCATCATAATATGGGAGGGAATGGTGATTGTGTTTCAGGAATAATGACTCGAAACGGTTGGAGATGAAGGTTTGAACCACCTGCTTCATGATCATTGGTCGTCGCTATCTAGACAAACAGGGTGAATTGTTGACTTGGAGGGCTTGTCGAGTGGCCTCCAGAGTCGGAATGGTACCATGTTGATGGTATTCCTTAATCAGTGCATTTGAGACCCAGCGTTGAAGACGCTGAGTAGGTCATGTCATCCTCAGAGGGGACGAGGATCCAGCAGGAGTAGAAGTAGATGCATTCATATGTGTGAACTTTAGCGAAGCCATTTCTGTAATGTATAAGATCTTGGAAAAGAGTTCCTTTTTGATATAACAGACATAATCAAGATAAGTTCGGCTACTACAACTTTTGGATGAGCACATATTTTATTGATTTTTTTTGTTGGACCTCTCATTGAGTGTAAATAGGGGCCTAACAAATAAGTAAAACATCATTTTAACATGGTTAAGGATTCACGTCGGGTTCACAATTTTTTGTTTCCTCTAGAAATGGGGTTGACCTTGTTTGTTTAAGGTTCAAAAATTTCAATCGGTTTCTAATGGGTTTATTCATAGAACTGGAAACATCCAATGATTCTATATCCAGTTGGACCTACATTCCAAAGGCAGGTTCTCATTATTTTTAGACCGATGAGGCTTAATAATTTGCATTGGTCGAGAGGATGGGAGGTAGGACTCATCACAACTTTTTTAAGGGAATTATCAACTACTCCAGGACTCTCTTTATAGAATTATGTTGTGTTCATGAATCCTTATTAAATTACCAAGTATGAAAATGAGCTTTCCTTAGATCTGACAATCAATGATTGATATGTATGATATTTATAAAATATTTTATATGTATTTGAGGTTCTTCATCCATAGAGAATCATCTGTATTTGTTAGTGATTATTAGTCAATGGTATCCTTAAATACATTATATATAAATCTCTTGGTCATTATGATAACCATACTAGCTTTAAATCCACTTAGTGGGGTACTTAAAGTTTATTGTTGTTCATAAGGACATGGATTATTTCAGAGTTGGGATCGTACCCGCACATGGGCTACCTATGTATCCTTGTTTAGAAAAGGAATCAGAATCCATGTAGTTCGAGTAAAATAGTATGGGGTTTATGCATGATTGATGGACCAAAGAAAGATTTCCTAATTACTTTTACACTCTACGCTCATGTGAGTCATGTTCGATGTGAGAAACAAGAGGTATCAGTAAAAACCTGAGGATTGTTCCATGAAAGATGCAATCATAAGAAATAATGTGGGGCTTATGTATGTATGACTACCTAGATAGATGAAGATTGGTACTTACATTAGGGAAGAAGCTCAAGAACAATTCCCATAAAGGTATATGTGATTTATGGAGATTTGGATACTTAACTTAGAAGTTAATCCTAAGAAGGATTCCCAAATTAGAGGGGACATATAATTTGGTTTTATTCCTGAGAAGGAAGCCCAAATCAAATGAAATTATGACTAGAGATTATTCCTGATAAGGAGACCCAGGTTAAGAGAATTTAGAATTTAGGGCTTACTTCTAAAGAGGATGACCAGATTTGGGAAAATGGAGTTTAATTTTGAGGAGGATGCCCATATTTAGGAAATTTGAGATTGGGGCTTACTCCTAAGGAGGATTCCCATATTAAGGGAACTTGGACTGGGGCTTACTCTTGAATAGGAGGCCCAGGTTAGGGGAATTATGACTAGGGAATACCCCTTAAAAGGAGGCCTAGGTTAGGACGAAAATTATGATTGGGGCTTACTCCTAAGGAGGATGCTCGTATTAGTGATCTTCTCATCTAAAAGGTTGAGGTTGAATGGATGAAATTTCTAACCATAGTGACATAAAGATATGAATATCACTAGGTTTTTAGAGATGTTCTGAAGAATTCATTTCAGATAAGAACCCAAAAAAGGAAAAATACCATAAATTACTTTGAAGAGGGTTTTGAAGGCTAAATCTTGAAGAGGAAAGGTGTATTTGAAGAAAAGAGTTGAATAGACATGAGGGGAACCCAAAAAGAGGCATACGCTCAAGTCCTGTTTGGATGTGCAAGTCCTTGTCACGCAAGTATACATACGCAAAAAATGTATACTTGCGTGATGGCCAACCCATAGGGTATTACTTGGGTGAAGATTGGCCCAATCCCTTAGTATTATCCCTAAAGGATTCCAAAAGAGTGGCGCACAAGTTATATTGAAGGGATAAGGTGGCACGCAAGTGACTTTATTTTCCCTTAAGGGTTGAACACTTAGGCGTGAAAGTGTTGATGAATTCTGACACTTAGGCCTTATTCCCCCTCTTTAGATCATCCATTCTAGGTAATAAATTACCTTAGAAGTGATCAGAAGACTTCAAGCAGAGACTAGGGCCCTGAGAGCTTAAATCTGACTTTTGGATTTTTCCATCCCTGAAATGGGGGGCCCAGAAGGGGTATTTATAGGATACTGAAGACATTGGGTGAAAATCAAACAGAGCGCGCAAGTCAGTTGTGTGACCAATATGTGGTGTGAAAGTTTACTTGCACGACTATGATGAAACTTTCATGACCCACATGTAAACAAATCCTTGTTCATGCCTTTGTCAGTTTTTGATATTACTTCAAAGGATGAATCTCTTCATGTTAAGGCATTCCTCTTTTTTAGTCGTTATACTCTGTGACAGAAAGGAGAGTAAACACCCATACCTCAAAAAATATATATAACCTTATTAAAATTAATAAATATGTATAATAACTATAATTAAATTCTTTTACAGCAATGTAATGTCAATTATACACCTCTTTTTCATCCTATGAGAAATGATAACTTCATTTGTGAATTTGTGTGGAATACCACTTCCATAACGAGATGTGATTCATTTTCCTTGTCTTCTATAAATGTATAGATTTAATGAATAAATGTGATATTTATGAAATATTTAAAATTAATTAAAAATATATTTTTATTTACCTTTCTTTCTTTCCATTCATTGGAAAATGAAAATATTACTCGTGCGTACGTACAAACTATCGTTCCCACAAAGTGATGTAATTCGTTTTTCATTACCACCTAATATGAATGGTTATAAAATTATGTATAATGAATAAATGTGATAATTATAACATGATTAATATTTTATATGACAAAATAATGACCAAGGTAAAATTACTTGACCCATAAATCCAAAACATGCATGGGAAATAGAATAACTAACAACCAAATGATTATATTAATCAAAAATAATTAATTAATGAGTAATTGGAAATTATAGTGGGATATTATAGTGTAATATAAGTATGTATATAATCTTATAATATATTTATAATATATTTATGTTTATTATACATTAACTTATGATTGCATATGATGAAATTCAAGACTGAGGTAAGGGTTTATGTTGGAATAGAATTTTTCAGGATTTTTTATAATTAAATTTCCCTTATGGGAAATATATTCACTTTATCCCATATATATAATATAATTTATTCTCATATGGTTATTTTTTATGCGATTCATTTTTTTCTTTTTATTATTGACCCTTTTTACAAAAAATTATTGATAAAATATTTTTAAGAAAAGTTGAAATTATTTCATTTTTTATTGATGATATTTTTCTTTCAAGTCTTTGTTCTCTAAAATTCTTTCATGAATTTTCCATTATATAATCCCATGATAATTTATATTCATCATAAACTTTATTTTAATTATTTTAAAAGGTTTAAAAATAAAAAATTTCAACGTTCTCTGAATAAGCAATTTATGAATTTTACAAAAAGTGTGAAAGAAATATTTTTTTTACATTTACCTCTAAAATGGATTTACCAACCATCATGACCTTTATTAACGTTAAATATTACTTTTCAATATTCATTGGTTATTTTTAAGGAAATTGTTTATATCAATGTTCTATAAATTTGTATTTTTAAAGATACAGAATGAAAATTATATATTTCCCAATTTTCAAATAATTTTTCCAACCTTATTTTAATGGGTTTTTATATATATCAATATAATTTATTATTATTCTAGGATTAAATTGTGATATAATATAATGATGTCATCCTTTTTCTTTCAATGGATTACTTATGATTAGGTTTTGATGAAATTTTTATGAATGCCATTTCTTTTCCATGGGTTATTCTATAATGGAATGATGAATGTTTTTGTGATCTTATATAACACATATGCATGGTTTACATTATGTGATAGGAGATTTTGTAATTATATATCCCTCTAAGTAATTGTGATATGATTGATATATAATGAGATAAAATGTAAAGAGGATGGGGAGTGAACTAATTCCAAGAATGGTACTTTTTCTACTATGTGATAATGGTCTTAGCCGTGGGTTTTGATAGATAAAATTATTTTCTATACTTAGGATTTTTCCACAGTTTGTGTGGGATGTTCTTATGTATATGTTATTATATAATGGATCATGATTGATTAATGAGTATTCTCCACTCCTATGACGCATGTATTTTGAAATTATAAATCGTTATTCTATTAAAGTTGATTTATGATCAATGGATGATTCGGTATGAAACTTTTAAGTTATAATCATGATATTATATCATTATACTTGTATTATGATTTCAAATGATTTCGATAGATATTTCCCATTTTTATGCCTTATAAGAAGCTAATATTTAACTTTATTATGCTTCTAATTTACCCATGTTATGAAAAATGGTTTTAATTAGGATATGTTTAAGAAGAGTACAATGAGAGAAGTACATTTTGGTATATGTTGATTATAATTCATGAAATAAGTGGATTGTGTATAATGTTTATAAATTCACAAAACATTTACAATTCTAGGGAATGAATTATTGTAAAATATATTATTTTTTCAATAAAATAATGTAATATTAATGTATTTTTTTGTCAAGTCATCTTACATATCCATATCTACTCAAGTCATTAGTACAAGTTACAAACTATGAGTATCAACCTATATATTCTACTAGAAATGGTTCCCATACATCTATGTCTCCCAATTATAAAAGCTATGTGACCTTTTTAACCATTAATACAAAATATTTCTATGTCATTTTACCATGAAAATAATTGTGTTATTTGTTATGTGGTTTTAATTAAAAATAATCAAAATACCCATCTTAATAGAACTCTATAATAAGTTTCTCATTTGCATGGCCATGTCAATGATGCCAAAACGGAGTGTGATGCGAGTAATTGAACTTTCTTAATTATTTATTTCTAACACCTTTTTTCATATTTTATTGCATAATGACCATTATTATGATGTTCTATATAATAAAAAATGTTGCCTTTGTAAAAATATGAGCTTCTATTCTCAAACTTGAATAGAAATCAATCCATATATAAAATCAACTTGTTTATAATTGTTTTGTAGTAGTACAAATAGAAAAAAATTAATCAAAATCAAACTAATTCCTACTATAAAATTAATGTGGTAGAATTCTATATCCCTGGAATCTTGTCTCTCTCCATCGGTGGCTTGATGATCCAGCTCATCAAAGGAAACCATCTTAGAAATACTTGGTTCCCAAATTTGGATAGAATTGTTAATACCATGACATGAATGTAATACCAAAATTCTAGTAATGTAAAGTTTTAACTCTATAACCAACACATCTAATGCTTATCATGTTTTTTTACTGAGGTGCAACACTTCTTCTAATGTCCCTTGCTGCCACATATAAAACATTATACATCTTTTTCTTTAGTGTAACGACCTGATGTTTTATTAATGGAAATACCTCATTATAAGTATGACCTATAGTATAATCACATTAGGAATCTCAATGAAATATCATGGTACTAAATACTATATGACCATTAAAGATAATTTTTCAACTTCTATGGTTTGAATTTCAAAAATCTGACATACACGGTAGTGATCATTAAGATATTTTGAGTTAGATAGGGAAAACTAATTTTTTGGTGAATAGTAATCTATCCTTATGAACCGTAATATGACACTTATGAATAGTAAATCTTCTAAAATAAGAGAAACCCATAAATAATTAAATAAAATTTAGGCATCTTCGAAAGTGGAAATCTGACTATAGTAAATGTATTGATATTTTTGTAAGTCATATATAATAAATTATAATTAATTAATTAATTTAAAATAAAATTTATTTTCTTAAAATGTCTTCATAAATTAAAAAATCTATGTCATCTAGTTTTTAGATAATTTTTTAAGACACTACGTAATTTCTGAAGGCATTATAAAATTAGTTTTAATTTTAAAAATTGTATTTTTCAAGTAAATTGTGATTTTAATTAAATATTAAATTAATAATATTTAGAAAATAATTTTTTAAAAACGGAAGTCATTTTGGGATTCAATAAGTCAAAAAAATTTGGGGTGAATTTTTTGGATTTTTCTGAAATACTTTAATTTTTTATGAATAGTGAAATACCATAATTTACAAAATGAGCTAAATAAGCTAATTATAGAGTCATGCATGATGTTCTACTGATGTAAGCCTAATTAGTTCGGGTTCATATGATAAAATTATTATTTTTGGTCAGGGAAGACTCATTATTCCTTGTCTTATGGGGAAATAATAAACTAATGAAATATTGAGAAATCCCCTCTCCCCTCCACTATAAATACCACCCTTCACACCCTCATTTCATCACACCTCTAAAGCATCAATACTTTTCTAAAATCTACCCAATAATCATTCCTATCCCCTAACCCACTTCCAAGATATTCTTATCTCATCAAAAGACCAAACCTAAGTCCCTTAAAGATGATATCAAGAGGAGGATTCAAGAGGAAATTCATCTCTATCTCTTTTCCTTTAACTTCCTTTCAATTTCAAGTTCTTTTCTTAGTCTCTCCCCACCAATATTCTCCAAAATGGTATTTTTACACTAGTATCATACATATAATGTATTCATATGATAATAATAGGATATTATACCCTCAACCCCCTTATTCTCTTCTTTGTATTTTATAAAAGAAAACGTTGTTCGTGGGGTGTTAATCTATCACCTTCAAGAATTACATGTTTTCTTTTTCCATTTATACCATCAAATCTGGTAATAAAACCATTTTTATGGTTGAAAAAGAATATTTTATATTTATTAGGTCCTATTTAATGTTCTGGAACTAAATTATGAACATATTAAAAAAATGATTAAACAAAACAAGTTCGTTGTGGTAAAAAACGCTGAAATTAACCCAAACAATCATCATTTAATTATTATCTAATGATTCATCCACATGTAATATAATATAATTCATTATAAGAGTATTTTGAATTATTTAATAACATTAATAACATTATATATAAGTTATGGATGTTTATCCATGTCCTACACGAACATCAATTTACAAATACTTGTAAACCTCTCAAGAAAACAATAAAAATAAACATTTATGAACAATTTTTTTAAACTCTACAACTCATCCAAAGGCCCATAAAATTTCTTAATGAAACTATAATGAATCATATTAATGTAAAAAAAGGTTTTTTAATTATAAATTAATGAATCTAATGTAGTTATATAGGATATGAAAGTGAAGAAAGCGTTCAGATACAAGGTAAGGAGAAAATCTTGAACCCTACTTTCTTTCTTCTGGTTATCCATCTTTCACCCCTTTTTTAGTATGGTCACTCCTTAAAAATAATTTTTTAATCATTATATTATATTTTTTGGGATATAAATGTTTTCTACTTAATTTTAGTTCAAAAAACTGTTTTCCAAAAGAAATCTTCTTTCAAAACCACACCTTTTATTTCTCACTCAAGGTTGATGGTTATCGTATCAAGTGTATTTTTCCCACTTAATTTTGGGATCCCAATTTTTATGAATGTGTTCTTATGAGATGAAATCCATTCATTTCCATGGGTTAGTTATTTTCATTTTTATATATGTTCATTGTGGAATTCATGATAAATGATAATTTTATGATGTGACGAGTGCTCTTGAAATTATATAGCACAATATGAATGTTTCAATATAACGGGTGCACCTGGAATTATACAGTGATCCAATTTATTGATTAAATTTATGAATCTCATGAGTTAATGTGAAATTATGTGTGAACAAAATTCTATATTTCTTCACAAGTATGTGTGGTAGTTAACCACTAATACATGATGTTTCATTTTTATGCTTTGCCGCATTTCAAGTCTCTTATTAATGTTTCCTCTCGTGTTCATGATTCTTTTCCTATGTTATGGTTATCCTCAAGCATTGTAATATTATTTTTATCTATCCTATTTCTGTGATTTTAGCTCACTAATTTTTATGTATATCTTAAGGTGACTACATGTACTAGAGAAAGGTCATATCCCAATAAGAAGCTAGAGAAGAAGGAATTAAATAAATGTTTATGCCTGATGTTGTAATCATTATGTATGGTCCTAGATTTCCCAAGACACTAAACCTTTGGATCCTCTATGTGTAATAATATTATGTTTTTTATCTCTAATATGATGGAATTTTAATGTAATAAAAGGTCGGGTCACTATAGTTTGTATTAGAGTCAAGGTTTAGTTAATTTGGGAATTAGGATTAGTGAACCCTAGAGAAAACCTCTAGCACGAGACTAAGTAAAAATATCCACAAAAGAATATTTACACAGGGATCCCATATGTTATGATTTTAGCATAAATTTTAAAAATGAATGAGCAATTCATGATTTGTTGACTTATTTTTTTTCTAACCTATTCTATTTTAGAAAATGGTGGGAACCAGGAGAAACAAGACCAAAGACTCGTGTGAGGGTCAATGCAATGATTTCCCAAACAACATCCCCAATTATTTGGGAGGTTAAGTTCAAAACATCATGGTGATTCTCACCCAACTACCTCAGGTTATGAATAATAACCATAATAATGGGGAACATCCTCCTTAACCAAAAGTGAGAAACTGACTATCGAATGTTTTATGTGACAAAGGCCATCAATGTTTAGTGGATCTTCTGATTCATTAGTTGTAGAGTAGTGGGTCAACACCATAGAGATGATCTTTTATGTTATTCACTATTTAGAGATGGATAAGGTGACACTATCTGTTTAGTGTCTAGATGGAGATGTCAACCAATGGTGGGATTAGATTAAGAACATCAACCCAAGTGAGGAAATTGAAGAGATGGATTGGGAAGACTTTAAGATAATGTTTCTTAAAAACTATTTCCCATGAAATCATAGCATGAATATGTAGAGATAATTCATATGGCTCAAGAAAAAAGAAGTAGAATCCGTCACAACCTATGAAGAGAATTTCACTAAGCTTGAGTGGTACGCTTCAGGTTTTCTTATCAACAATGATAGCAAAGTTGATAGATTATTTAGTGGATTAAAACCACACCTTCTAAAGGCTCTTACAATTAGTGAATTTGGGAGTTATGAAGAAGTTGTTCGATGTGCTCTCAAAGTTGATATGGATTTTGTAGAATGGTCACATGACTATGGTGATAAGAAATGAAAGATGGGGTTTCAAGATGGTGGATCTGTTGAAAAAGTTGGGAAGAAAACTCAACAACCCACATGCCCAAAATGTGGGAAGTTGCACCATGGGAACTGCCTCAAAGGGATTGGGAAGTGCTTCAAGTGTGGTAAACAAGGACACCGTGCTCAAGAGTGTCAAAAGGATATGAAAAGGAAGGAGAATTTGGTGGAATAAAGGAGATAACCACCCATGGTTCAATGCTAGAACTATAGGAAGCTAGGGCACTAGGAAAGCTAGTTCACTAAACCTCGAGTTCTCAAGGGTAATCAGTGTCAACAGCCACCAAAGCCAAAGTAACAAGGGAAGGATTATACCATTACTAGTGTACAAGCGGATCAAGATAATGAATATGTACAAGGTACTCTTCATATTCACTCAAGAATGGAAAAATTCTTATTCAATTTTGGTTCTAAGCATTCCTTTATATCTAGAAAGTTTATTATAACTATATAATTAAAGCCCCGAATCCTTGAAGTAGAGATATCTGTAAAAACACCAAGTGGTGAAATCATTTCAACCCAAGTGTTTGACTCTTCTCCTGTTGGCGTATGTGTTAAGATTCTTCCAGTGAGTCTTGTAATACTTCCCTAGGTGGAATTCGACGTTATAATGAGAATGGATTGGCTCTCATTATATAGAGCACATATTAACTACTGGGAAAAGGAAACATCTTTTCATATTCTGAACCATCCCATTCTATTATCCAAAGGCAAGGAAGATAATTAATCTTCTATGAAAAATCTTTTAATGTTGCGGGTGTCGATTCCATATGATGAAGCATACCTAGCCCAAATTCTTGAGTCAAAGGATAGTACCAACCTTGCAGGAATGCCCATTGTGAGTGAATACACTGATTTATTTCTCAAAGAGTTGCCCAAAATTCCTCCTGATCATGAGGTATAATTATCAATAGAAGTCATTTACAAAGCTACTCCTATCTCAAATTGTCCCTATAAGATGGATCATATGGAACTGGATGAGTTAAAAAAGTATCTGCAAGAGCATCTGGACAAGGGATTCATACGCCCTAGTGCATCACCATGGGGTGCACTAGTGCTCTTTGTGAAGAAGAGGGATGGAAAAATGTGGTTTTGTATCGATTATCTGAAACTCAACATGATCACTATAAAGAACAAGTATCCTCTTACAAGGATTGATAACTTGTTTGATCTGTTAAGAGGAGATCAATAATTATCTGAGGTGGATCTTCGTTCTTGATTACATCAGCTAATGGTGAAGAAGGAAGATATTCAGAAGACTGCCTTCCCTACAAGGTATGGGCACTATGAGTTTCTGGTGATTCCATTCAGACTTACTAATTCCCAAAAAATCATTATGGATTTGATGAATTTAGTCTTTAGACATTACCCCGACAAATTTGTGGTAGTGTTTATTGATGATATTATCATCTATTCCAAGAGAAAGGGGGAACATGAAGAACATCTAAGACTTGTGTTGGCGACATTGAGAAAGGATAATTTGTATGCCAAGTTCAGGAAGTGTGACTTTTGGATGAACCAAGTCACGTTCTTGGGATATGTGATCACAAGTGAGGGAATTTTTGTAGAACCTTAAAAAAAGGCGATTTAGGAATGGATTAGGCCCTCTAGTGTCAAATAAATCTGTATTTTTCTTAGATTAGTCGGGTAATACCAATGTTTTGCGAGACATTTATCATGATTATCAATCCCTATAACTAAGTTAACAAGTAAAGGGGTAAATTATGTCTCAATGGAAGAATTTGAGTGACGCTTAAAAGACCTAAAGAGAAGGCTAATCACTACACCTATACTCACACTAACGAAAAGTGGAAAAAGTTTTGTGATATATAGTGATTCTTCATAGAGATTTTTGGGGTTTGTACTCATGAAAAATGACAATGGGATAGCCTATTCCTCATGGAAGTTTAAGATCCATGAGAAGAACTACCTGACACATGATCTAGAGCTGGAAACCCTGATTTTTTCCTTGAAAATATGGTGGCACTACATTTATAAATAGAAGTGTGACATATATACCAACCACAAGAGCCTAAATTATATATTCACACAAAAGGTGGTCAACATGTATCAAAGGATATGGTGAGAGATAATCAAAGATTACGATTTCTCTATTCGCTATCATCCTGGAAAGGCGATCATGGTAGCCGATGCTCTGAGCAGAAAAGAACCTAAAACTCTATCTGTGTTACTAACTGAGAAAGACCACATCTTCTTGGATATGAAAAATATGGATTTAGAAATCATATGGTCAGGGGATACATCCTAACTTGCCAAAATTTTTGTGCAAACATACATCCAAGAGATGACTAAGTAAGTACAAAAAGATTTTGTGGAGATACAAAAGATGGTGAATACAGTAAAGGAATGGAAGATGCAAGATTTGCATATAGATGATGATGGTGTGATTAGGTTTGGAACACATATTTGTGTGCCTTCATCAATTGGGATAAAGAAGGAGCTATTTGACAATGCAAATAGCTCACCATTCTCTATCCATCTTAGGAGTACCAATAAGTACCATTATCTCTGAGAACACTTCTGTTGGGATAACATGAAGAATGAGATTGAGGAATATATATCAATGTGCTTGGTAGTTATCATGTTAAAGAAGATCAAAAAAGTCCAAAGGGATGATGCATCCATTGCCTATACCCATGTGGAAATGGGATAATGTCACTATAGACATTATCACGGGTCTCCCAAATACATTGAAGGTAAATAATGTGATTTGGATTTTGGTTGACCGACTCACTAAGACTGCCCATTTTATCGCTATTGAGGTTGAACTCTTGCTTGAACAACTTGCAGAGATATATGTGAAGGAAGTGGTGAGGCTAGATGGAGTTCCACTCTCGATTGTCTCTAATCATGATCCAAGACTCAAATCTAAATTTTGGAGGTGTCTTTAACATGATTTGAGTACTGGATTATATTTCAACATGACCTATCACCCCCAAATTGATGGACAATATGAAATTACTATTCAGAAACTTGTATATATACTAAGAGCTTGATCTATAATATTCAATGGTGGATGGGATCAGTATCTCATGATTGGTTGATGTTTTCATACTACAACAAATTCTACTCAAGTCTTCAGATGGCTCCAAATGATGTTATTTATGGAAAACGATGTAGAACTCCAACCTGCTGGGATGAAGTTGGAGAAGGAAAGATTCTTGGACCCAATCATGAGAAATAGAAGATAGAGAGGGTTCAATTCATCCAGAAACACATCAAAGCTGCTCAGATTCAAAAAAGAGCTATGTTGAAACCCGTCGAAGGGACATGGAGTTCGACTTTGGAGATAAATACTTCTTCCAAATATCACCAAGGAAAAGAGTCATGCAGTTTGGAAAGAAAGGGAAGTTAATCCCAAGGTACATTGGACCCTTTGAGATCCTTGACCTCATAGGATCGGTGGCCTATTGTCTTTCCCTTCTACCAAATATGGCTCAAGATCCTGATGTGTTTCACGTATCACTATTGAGGAATTACATATCAGATCCCACAAATGTATTGAACTCAAAGGTCGTACAACTGTAAGATGATCTCTCTTATAAGGAGCAGTCAGAAGAGATTCTGGACCAGAGAGATAAGGCTATACACAACATGACAACCCACCTTGTAAAAGTTTTGTGGAGGAACCATATGTTTGAAGAAACTACTTGGGAACTGGAGGGGCGATGAAGGAGAAGTACCCTCACTAATTTGTGTAAAACGAAATTTTGAGGGAGAAATTTCATAAGGGGAGAAAAATGTAAGACCCGATGTTTTATTAAGGGAAATACCTCCATATAATTATGCCCTAGAGTATCATCACATTAGGAAGAACAATGAAATATCATGATACTAAATAATGTGACCATTAAACATAATTTTTCCACTTTTATGGTTTGAATTTCAAAAATCTGACATACACGGTTCTGATCCGTAAGATGGTTGGAGTCGGATAGGAAAAAAAATTAGTGAATAGTAACCTACCCATATGAATAGTAATACGACCCTTATAAATAGTAAATAATCCAAAATAAGAGTAACCTTACCCATGAATAATTAAATAAAATTTAGGATCTTATAATGTAACAATTTGACCATAGTATAAGTACTGGTATTTTTATAGGTCAAAAATAATTTATTATAATTAAATAATTAATTTAGAAGAAAATTTATTTTATTAATTTTTTTTCATAAATTAACATTTCTATATCTTCTATTTTTTATATAATTTTATAAGAACCTACATAATTTTTGAAAGCTTTATAAAATCAGTATTAATTTTAAAAACTGTATTTTTCAAGTAAATTATGATTTCAATTAAATATTAAATTAATAATATTTAGAAATTTATTTTTAAAAAATGGAATTTCTTTTTGGATTCTACACATCAAAAATGGTTGGGGTGAATTATTTGGATTTTTCTAAAATACTTGAATTTTTATGAATAGTGAAATACCATAATTTACAAAATAAGCTAAATAAGATAATTGTAGAGTGATGCATGATGTTCTACTGAGGTTATTCCATTTGGTTCGGGTTCACATGATAAAATTACTATTAATGGTCATGGAATACTCACTATTCTTTGTTTTGTGGGGAAATAATAAACTAATGAATTCTATATTGAGAAATCACCTCTTCCCTCCACAATAAATACTACCCTTCACACCCTCATATCCGCACACCTCTCAAGCTTCAAGACTTGTCTATAATCTACCAAATAATCTCCCTTAGCCCCTCCCCCACGTCCAAGAGATTCTATAATCATCAAAAAAACAAGCCTATGTCCCTTAAGGAGGATTTCAAGAGAAGGATTCAAGTGGTAATTCCTCTCTCTCTCTTTTCCTTTAATTTTGTTTTCAATTTCACGGTTTTTTTTATTCTCTCCCCGCCTATCTTCATAAAAATGGTATGTTAACTCTAGTATCAAACACATAATATAATTTTATTATAATAATCTGATATTATACCATCTAACCCCCTTATCATCTTCTTTTTATTTTATAAAAGAAAACGTTGTTCGTGAGGTGTTAATCTATCACCTTCATGAACGACATGTTTTCTTTTTCCATTTCTACCATAAGATATGGTCATAAAACACTTTTTATGGTTGAAAAAAAATATTTTATATGTATTATTTCCAATTTAAAGTAATGTAACTAAATTATGTACATATTACTAAATTATTAAACAAAACAAGTTCGTAGTGGTCGAAAAACCACCCAAATTATCCAAAACAAACATCATTTATTTCTTATCTAATGATTCATCCACATGGTAAATAATATAATTCATTATAAGATCATTTTAACTTATGTAATGTCATTAATAAAATTAAAGATAGGTTTTGGATGTTTATCCATGTCATACACGAACTTGCATTTATGAATACATGTGAACCGCTCAAGAAAACCATAAAAACAAACATTCTTGAACAATGTTTTTAAACTCAATAACTCATCCAAAGGCCCATAAAAGAACATAATTAAACCATAATGAACCATATTCATTTACATTAGGTTCTTTAATTATAAATCAATGAATCTAATGTGGTTATATAGGAAATTAAAGTGAATAAAGTGTTCTGATACAAGGTAAGGGGAAAATCTCGAACCCAACTTTCTTTCATCAGGTTCTCCCTCTTTCACTCCATTTTTGGTATGGTCGCTCCTTAAAAAAATTCATAATTATCTTACCTGTTATGTGATATTAATTTTTTCTGCTAAAATTTATGTGAAAAAAATGTTTTCCTTGATAACTTTTATTTCAATAAAAATTTAATTTTTAGAACATTATCTTGCTTACCAAAAAATTAATGCAATAAATTTTATTTATTAGTCTCCCACTATTTTATCAAACCTAAAAAATATCACCCATAGATTTAGATAATCCTTTTGTTTCGATATTCTAGTGGTAAGGACCTATATTTCCCGTATAATTACCTATATAGTGGTCTTATGAATTACATCATGGTATAAGGGTTATAAAGTCTTTCAAAATACATTAACTCACAAATCATTAATCTGTTGAGTGGACTCCCCAATCATGAAATCCTATATGTGGATTATAGTGAAACGAGACTTTCATACATAAATATTACATCTTTTGAGTTGAATATTCCACACATAACATTAATAACCACAAGAAAATTATAATGTTTTAGTGCCTTTGGACAATATATATATGGATATCTTATTTTGGTACATCATTCTTCATCTCCCAAAATGTTATTCTCACTTTTTACCCTTATTGAAATACCATACTTAAAAACATTTTTCATAACCTGGGGAAAATAAACATAATAAAGGGTGAGCTAAGATGCTTAGTAAAGGTAAAATTGTGTGATATCAATCAAAAATCAAATGATTTTGTAACATAAGAATTAGGGTATCAGATTATGAACACATAATACAAAGTTCGTACACATTATGTTATGGATGATAAAAATGAGTCATGGAATAAAACATTATAATTTCAAATGACGTGAATCATAACAGTGAGGAATAATCATAAATAAATCATAAACCATATGTTCAGATTCTATGCATAAAAAACCAATCATAAAAGTGTGGAACAGTTATAGGAATAAAAACCATTTTTTATTTCAATGTTAACTACTAATTCCATCAAACCAAATTTTATTATACATCAAAACAGGTTTCCCATATCATAATGGAATAAGAATCATCACATATTTCCCATAATGGACTAGAACTACCCAAATATTACCTATAATTGATCATATAAAAAGTCTTGTTTCCCGTAATTATTTCAAGTGATAAATTTTTTTTACCCATTGTGTTGGAGGGATAAATAATTTTGTAGACACCCATGTCATAATAGAACCCATAAATATGTATTTCATAAGTTCAAAAAACTAAAAGTACTAGTTGAGGATATGCCTTTAAATGAGAGGGGGTGAATAAGTGTTAGGGAGTTTTTAATCCAATTACAAATTTTTTTCCCTTTACCTCATTAACAAGTTAGGATCTTGATTCTCTTATTCTATTTTCCTATTGCATGGAAATATATGAAATCATTAAAATATTGAAAATTATATTTTTTCAGGATTCACAACTCAATAAGATTAGCTAGTCCATGGCATGGTCTGAAAAAATCTTCACCACAAAACCCATGAGGAAAAAATCCTTTAAGTGTGATTATAGATAGTAGGATAAAATCTTTCACTTGAAATTCACTATAGTCAATTGACAATTAATATTTCCAAAATCTTGCATAGATATTTATGTTTTCTCTAAATAAAATATCCACCATATTAATAAGATTATTTTTAGCACCGATAAAGTATTCCGCCTGTTGAGACTATTGTTGGATGTCAAAGAGATACTTTTGTTCTTTTATAAAATTCTTCTAAACTCAGTTACTTTAACAACAAAAAGAAAGAAACCATTACTCTTTTTCACATAAAAAAATTGAAACATGTAATTTATTCTTCTTCTTCTATCAGTCAAAATAATATTAATATGTTATGAAATGATAAATATAATTATCTATAAACCAAATTATAAATAAAATGAATAAGGATTGGCTAGTAACTTCTTTTTCTTCTTATATTCTCTTTATTCTTCAATAAAAACTCCTATTTCACTGAATCAACTTCTTCAATTTTTTCTAGAATCACAAAATTCCATTGTGATTATTAAATAATAAAACACCAGATCAACACAGTATCATCGAAATTTATTTCTTCTTCGATATATTTTCAGTAGTGAATGTTGTGTTGGATATTCATGGTGTAATTTGTAACATTGAATACAACTGAATTGAACCACACTTTTATTATCAACTCATTAAACAATGATAATGAAATAAATTAATACACTGATAACTCGGATATGAAGTATTCTTATATTATTATCATCTTCGGTTTCAAGTTCTCTACATACTACTCTTGCAAAGAATATTTCATGTTCATTTCTCAGTCTACATGCATGTGAAATACAATGCATGGGTTTTATTCAAGTCATAAACCCTATAACATAAAATATCAATGTTCTTATCAATTTATGTGCTTTTTATATTTCTGTATATTAACATATTCATGAAAGAAATCATTTTGTTCACTTATGGTTCTTTCTTCTTCCCAAAAGTTCACACACTACCTTAGTTATTTCTTCATGTCTATATTCATGAACATTTCAATGCACTCATCCACACATTGACCACTACCTTGTGTGAACTCTACTTGTTACTATTGCAACAACCATGTAAACATTATCTTGTTATTATTGAATTGATTAGGAATAGTCTATAATAGAATATATCTCCTCTTATCCTATACACAACATAATCGGTGCACGATCCTAATTTTTCTTGTATTGTATAAGTTTTTATACATGGAACACCTTCTACCTTCGCACAACAAAACTATGTGAGGATCCTTAGACTGTCATATACCAATAGGTTAAATAAGAAATGTTATCTTTTATTAACATAATGGGAGTGTAATACCCAATCACTGGTTTGAAAAACTATTCATCATCATGGAGCACATCGAGGGTGTCTTTACACCTATCACGTGTCCATGACTTATCCTCACGTAGGATATGTGTGGGGTTTTTTCATGCCGCTGAATGGTTTGTGGAACCCCCATATTCATGAATCCTAGAAGACTCATGGAACTTTTCTTTCACTTTACATAAATAGATGCTCATAGAGGCTCTATTTTAGAGAAAAATAAATAGATATTGAAAAGAGTGAGAGAAATCAACAAACATCATCTTTGTGAATCGATATTTGTAGGTAGAACTAGTTCCCAATGTTTGTGAGATTCACTAAGTCAAATCCAAGATTTTATCCCATGATAATCATCCATAGGAATTATTAATGATCTTACGTTTTAATTCTTCAAACTATGGGTTAAATTGACACTTCATTTCATGGAATTATAACTTCAAGATCGACCTTATCCTTTGTGGTTAATAAATAACATGAAAGAAATCATGGACACATGTAATCCTTTTTCTTGAATTCCTGAGCTCAAATTGCCTCCTGAAACTGATTTTACAGTTCGGCTGAAGATTGTTTCTTGAATTCATCACATAAATCATGAAAACAAAGTCACATGATTTTTTTTCGTGTTCCTCTCAATTATTGGAACTATGATTCATCATTGGGGCCTATGGTTTGACTGATGATGGTTTGTACAACTTCTCCAATGAACCATTGGAATCATTGTGAGATGGGTGGAGGAAGATGAAACCACATGTTTAAACATGGAGGTGCAGGTGATCGGATGGACCTGTTTTGAACCAGTGGGGTACGGTATGTAATGGACAATGTTGATTATGTCGATCGTAAGTTTCATGATATTTCTATACATTTTAAGTGGATGAACAATATTCCAGAGGATCCATCCCACAAAGAACTCTAGAAGTAGTTTCCCTATGCCTTATAAGCTATGTAGTGTGATCCTTAGCTTGAGCTGGTAACCACGGATCCGCACCGATACACACTACAATACATTCCCACATGGGAAAAAACAAACACATTCTAGGGTATTCATTGGATCCATTCCCAACCCATGCATTCCTAGGGGCATGCACACTATCGTCCTTATACATGGTCCTACTATGGGCATATACATGGCCCTCATTCTCCCCTACCATCATCCTAGGTGGCTGAGATAGTCTCCATGGGTGTGGTTGACGCATTGGGTCCAACATGTTCCTTGGCTGAGGTTGGCTTGGTTACTTTCATGCTTGGCCATATTTTTTATAAACACATTGAAAATTATTCTAAGTGAAAATTGCCACTATATAAAAACATATTCCATCCTTAAAATTCATGCCACCACTTCTTCTTCTTTAATTCATCCTTCAAATATCTTGGGAGTATAAATTCAAAATATCCTATAATCATAAAAAAAAAAATCATGAAAATAGTAATTATGATACATATTTTTTTAACTTCTCTCCATACAAAAATGAAAATCATTAAAAATAAATAGAACTCATACACAATGTGGGTACTTTAATCTACCCCTTTGTATTTTTTTTGTAAATACCTTCAATGTATTCCTTAAAATGAATTTTTAAATATGTGGATCATTATCTTCTATCTCCAATTTCATTTTAAAAAATTTCATTTTAGTTTCTCCCCCAATTATTGAAAAGAAATACAATGTTCATGGGAAATGGGTATTACACCATACTTTAGAAATGTGTCATCCATTATGTCACACTATGTCTACGTGATTTGTTCTCATTGTAGAAAAGAAGAGGACATTATTTAGAAATAAATGGTGTCCATTACCAACTGATCATGATGCATTATGAAATGATAACTTATATTCTTGTCTTATAAGTTTATTCAAATTCATTACAGGATGAAGATATTAAAATTGAGATGATGTTTTTAAAGAGTAGTCAACCTGAAACTCCTACACTTAATGAAAAAAATAGATTAAATGCATTCATGTGCAATAGGTAGGATAAGTGATCTTAGGGAACTCCAATTATTATTATGTCACTATTTAATTAAATTACTTCCCCTTTATAAAAAATATCTGTATTTAGAGTAACCATGTATGGGACATTAAGAGAAACATATGTTTTCCAATTACATTATCTTCAAGAAATTTCTAGACTAACCAAATCATATACCAATTGAAACAATGATTTTTTTAAATTCTTCATTTTTCTCCCCCTCAATGGAAACACTTATCCCAATATTCATAATGGTGGACCCAAACAACAATGTATTATAAGAAAATATAGTATAGAGAATACACCAAAATGGATCTTCCACTTGTGCTTTTTCAAATTATAAAAATTTCACATCTTCACCAAGGATGATCTTCTTGAACACTTGTTTTTCCGGATACCAAAATTAAGAACAAGCCGAGATGGTATCTCCATTATCCTGCCTATACATAATAGGACATCACATTCTTCAATTTCATTAAATATGATCCTCCATAATATTTTTATTTAATATTTCAATGATGAATCATTCAAGGATGGCGACTTTTTGGATGTACAATTAAGAACTTTAGCCCCAGTTACTTCTCATGATCTCCCCCTAATAACATTCCTCACCTTCAATTATCTTCAATAAAGGCACAACTCCCATAAAAAAAGGTTTAAGGGAGTATATTGGATCCTCCTTTCATAATCTATATGATTAAAAATGTTGAGATGTTTTTATCAACCAAGTTTATCTATTTACTTTAATATTCACACTAGAATATCTTATCATTAATTCTGATTGATAATTTATGGATCTTATCACTTATTCAATGTCTTTGTATGTGAGCCTTATTTTCTCAAATGCTTTTAATGTACTTGTACACCCTACTCCAAATTTTATCTTCTTAAGGAATTATTCTTGTGCTCGAATAATTAAGAAGATATTTCTAACAGAATGACTAACTATGTTAAACCTCACACATAGAACTTCATCCTCTTCATGTGGAATCTTTTCTTTTCCTTTTTCACTAGACTTTGATTGTTCATCTTCTGTTTTCCTCAATATTTCCAAATATCTAGAATAGATAACTAAAATTTCATTAGGAATTGTGGAATTATGTTTGTATCTTTTACATGGTTTCTTCTATGTTTCATCCTTCTTATCTGGTATTTTGGATTCAATTAATTTTAATATCTTGGATTTGAGATCCAAGGACTTCTCATCTATATTACATAAAATCTCCTTGGGAGAAATTTTGTTAACTATGTTCTTCTAATTTCTTCCCATGTATATTTTTCTTTCTTACCCAGTTGATGTGGTCTTAGTTTCTTTGTTGCATTGGATACATGTTGAGATAAGCATGTACCTACCTTGTAACCAGAACTATTTAATACATCATAGGTGTTACCAATAATTCAAAATATGTTTTTCATATACATATTCATTTTTATTTCATCTATATAATGTGTTTGGGTTTTCTTTATAGTTTTTGTGTTCTCTTTATAGGGAACCATATTCTATAATATTTTTTCAATCCACCCTAGTCATGGTGGTTGGTTTCTTATCACTTTTATTCATCCATACATTTTCATACTTTTTCTTACAACCTCCATTGTTCATGATAATAAGTTTAGAAGAACTTATAGAAGTTGGTATGGATGGTACCTGTTTCTTCTTATATGGTTTTGATATATCATTGAATGACATCATGATATTCTTATCTAATATTGGGGGTCCTTACAACTTAGAATCCTATATTGATCATTGAATAACCCAAACAACTATCTTATTCTTTTATTAAGTCTCAATATATGTCTTCTCCTGATTTTACAACTAAACTTCCAGTTCTAGACATTTCATATTGAGGATGATTTTCTGATCTTCAATCATAATCATCTTCTCATCACAAGACTTATTAATTCTATCAAATTTATCTCCATCCATGTTAAATTTTTTTCAATCATAATCATCTTATTTTCTTCTAGAGTCTTTTTGAATCCCTATTTCTCTTAATGTTATTTGAGGAAATGTTTTGATCTTATTTCATGTTTCCTCTTTGTTTCCTCAAGGGTTCCAA
The DNA here is from genome assembly GCA_963277665.1 of Viscum album. Classification (NCBI taxonomy): domain Eukaryota; kingdom Viridiplantae; phylum Streptophyta; class Magnoliopsida; order Santalales; family Viscaceae; genus Viscum; species Viscum album. The sequence continues at coordinate 1,537,681,584 of OY728161.1, read as the reverse complement.
CCAATTAGGAGATCGTTAAATATTCTATAATTTGTTTTAAAATATATTCTCCAAAAAATTTGCTTCACCTTCCCGTTGGGTGATATTTTCCTAAATAAATTGAAATTATCCACAAACAAAGGAGACTATTTCATTAGGAGTACCATACAGTATATCTATTAATCCAATAATTATTCTCTTGAGAAGCTATATATAGATCATCATCACTACTTGTGCTAGGATATTATTAGGGATAGATTTTAAAGGAACTAACACATAACTCTTCATTATATGAGGTAAATAAATTTTCCATCTTCTTGGTGGACACTTAATCCACCAACTCTTTACTTTCCAAGACTGATATATCTTCATTATAATCCAGGCTTAGAGAAACATATATTTTCTATTCTTTAGATAAGATGGTCTTATTATTAAACATTATACTATATTTATTTTTCCTCTACATCATGGTATTGGATGATATATACTTCATATCAGAGATAACGGAATCTTCACAAAAATGAACATCATTGTTGACTCGGTAAATAAGCTCAAATCTTCAAAAGGGAATAAATTCACTATAGAAAATCCAACAGAGGTGAACTGATGCTCTGATACCATTTGAAACGACCAATTTTGTATATTACTATGACTGGGTGGGGTGAATTAGTTTTGGGGGCTTTCTAATCCAATTAAAACTTTTTATCCCTTTACCTATTTGAACTATTAGGATCTTGATTCTTTTATTCTTTTTTCCATATCGCATGCATGTATATGAAAGTAGTAAAAGATAATAGAAAATTTATTTACAAGTTTCACTACTCAATAAGATTTTCTATTCCTTGTAATGGACTAGAAATAATCTAAACCACACAACCACTTATAAAGAATCCATTAAGAATGGTTACAACAAGTCAGATAAACCATTTCAATTGAAATAAAATATATTCAATTGGAAGTGCATGTTTTATATCTCCTGGATGGATATTTATATTTCCAATGAAGACAGTATCCTTGTTGATAAGGTAAATTATAACACCAATAAAGTATTCCACTTATTGAGACTATTTTTGGATGATATAGTGATTTTTTTATTCCAAATACATCTTATCAACTCTTTTACTTGCACTACAATATGTAAGAAACCTTTCCTTTTATTCATAGTAATAAATTTAATTATGAACATTATTATTCATCCTTTATGAGTAACAATAATAAAAATGTGTTGTGAACTAATAAAAAAATCTCCATTACCCAAATTATAATTAATTAGAATATATATTGTCCAGTTACTTCTTCTTCGGTTCTCTTTCTTATTCAATGAAAAACCAATTTCAATAAATCAACTTCTTATAACTTTTCTAGTTTCCCAAAATTCATTTGTGATTACTAAATCAATGAATATCATCTCAGCACAACATCATCTGTATTTAATTCTTCTTTGATACAATTTCAATAGTGAATTTTTTATTGGATACTCATAGTGAAATTAATAATAATACATGTAACTGAATTACACCATAGTTTTAGTATCGATTCATGCAAGAATGATCTTTAAAAACATAATACAATAATAACTTTGATATAAATAATTCTTATATTTTGTCAAACTTTAGTCTCATGTTCACTACACACTATTCATAAAAAGCATATCACATGTGCATTTCTCAATATTCATGCATGTGTAACACTGTTCATGGTTCTTCTTCTGGTCATAAACCTTATCATGTATAAGTTGTTTTTTCTTGTTAATTTATGTGGTTTTTATAGGAATTTATATTTACATATGCATGAAAGTACTCATTTTTCACTTCTTGTTCTTTTTTCTTCAAAAAAGTGCACACTTGACCTCTGTTATTTCTTCACGTTCATATGAATTGACATTTCAATGTGTGCATGTGTGAATTGTTCACTGCCCTGTGTGAACTACACTTTTTACCTTCACGCAAAAAAACACTATCCAATTCTACCTGAAAAAATTGTGTGTAGTCTGTTATAGAATATACCTCCTCTTCTCCTATGAGTCATAAAAATAGTTTTCATTCCTTCTTATTCTGGTATTTCATATGTTTTTATACCTGGAACACATCCTACCTCCACCCAATACAACTATATGGTGATCTTATAAACATCATGTACCAATTGGGTAAATAAGTGGTATTTTATTCATATAAAACAATAAAGGTGTAATACCCATGCATTGGTTCACAGAACAATCCATCTTCATGAAGCACATTGAGGGTGTGTTTAAAATTTTCATGTATTTATAGATCATCTCCAAATAGGATATGCATGGATATTATTCACACAACATAATGAATCCTGGAACTTCCCTCTTCAAGAAATCTATAAGGATTGCGGAACTGTGATTTCCCTTCACATAAATGGATTCTTAGAGAGGATATATTTTATAAAGAAAACAATATCTCTAGAAAATAATAAGAAGCCACAAAGAAAATATTCTTGAGTGCCTTAATATTTATAGGCAAAACCACTAACATTCATTGGTGAGATTCTCTAACTCAAATCTTGGGTTTTATTCCATGATAATTATTCTTTGGAATGGATGAAGATCTTGGATTTTAAATCCTCAAACCATGGGTTAATGTGGGGCCACATGTTATGGTTTTTCCATCATGATCTATATTATCATAGGAGGTGAATAAATCACACAAATGAAATCATGAATGCATGAAATCCATCTTCCCAAATGCCCAAGATCAAATAGCCTCCTGAAACTACGTTTTGAGTTTGGCGGAATCTAGTTTCTATAATTAATCATATAAATAATTAATACAAAGCTTAAATATTCTTGGATCATTTTTATCTAAATTTTTTTATCTCATATTGATCATGGTGACCTTAGGTTCAACCGATGATGATTTGACCAACTTCTCCAATGAACCAATGGTGTCATTCTAAGAAAGGAGGAGGAAGAAGACACCACAAGCTTAAACATTCGGGTGCGGAGATTAGATGGCCCTAGTTTAAAATTTTGGGGTGTGGGATGTAATATATTGTTCATATTAAAATGGTCAGGAATATCATGATATGTCTATCATTTTTATGTGTGTGGTTATTATACTCGAGGATTTGTCCCACATAGAACACTATAAGTGTCTTTCCACTTCTTTATAAGATAATCCATGAAATCCTTAGCTCGATCTGGAGACCAGGGATAAAAATTAGAACACACTAAATTTCACACCCACATGGGTTATGACACATCTGGTCTACAAGATTCTTTCTCAAACCATGTGTGCCTATGAGACTCATACACAGGCCTTCCAAGGGCTTATACATGACCTTAATCCTCCTCTAATACCATGTTATTGAGTCAAAAAAATTTACTTATGACTTTTCCATTTGTTTTGTTTTGCAAACTACTAACTCTTTTTTAAATACTTGATTAATATCTTTTTATGTAAAAAGTGTTTTTAAATGTTTTTTAGAAAACATACACTTCTACCATATATATAATTAGATTAAAAGTGTTCATTAATATAAACTAATTTTATTAATTACAACTATCATAATGGGAACAGATTCAATAAATATCGTATTAATATTTATCAGACTAGATGTAATACTTTTTTCATTGTATGAAGTACTAAAAAAGTATTTTAAATTTTACTAATACTGAAACCAATAAACATCAGAATCATAAACATAAGGATTGTCATAATAGAAAAACCTAAGGAAGTCTATCATACCAACATAAGTTTATATTTAGAATATGGAAAACTAATTTCTATCCTAATTGGACATATTTTACACTATGATTGTTTAAAATAAATATGATTTCGAACATTCTGTTATTCCAGAATGATATGAGCTATTAAATTCTTGGTTCCCAAATCCTTGTGAAAAACATGGAGAAAATATGAGTGTCGAGATAAAATATGACTGTTGGAAAGCTCGCCAAGATATACTCAGTCATTCAATAAGTTTTATGTAGCTGCTAATTCATTTTCATTTCCTCGATTGTTTCAGAGCTCAGAAGATTACAATTTTGAATTTCTTATTCATAGTCTTTTGTAATTGTTTTGTTATATTTTCTTCTTAAGGGAACAATGGCAGGTTTTCCCATTAATAATTATATCGCATCATTAATTGTGCATCTGATATGTGATTACAATAGAGGGATTATGAGGATATCAAGAAATAGGATCCAATATTCAGATCGAGTGATTACAGGGATAAAAAGATAAAGACAATCCATATAATATAGGGATACTAGGGATAGGAAAATAGAACAAATCCAATATTTAGATCGAATTATTTCCTTGTTGGGGAAAGACAAGCTTTCTTATAAGTATAAAACAATGGACACCTCCAGATAAGGTTTTTGGATACATTAATCTTATGGTTAAAAGAGGTTTATTCATTTTAATAATTGTCAGTATTCTTTCTTTATTATACTTTTTTCCTTACTTGTTTCTTACAAAACATTAATTACATAGTGATTATTTGTAATTGTTTTATTGTAACATATCTAAATAGAATAAAATTCAATCTGTTAATTATATCTTTTGTGAATCTAATCTATTTTATTTGTTATAATCCAATCTTCAATGATTACGATTATTTTACACTAATATAATTCTATCTTCATAGATTATAATCTTATAATCTAATATATTGAAATCAAAGGATTTGTGATACTTAAGTAATAGGACTAAGGGATATGGCTAAATTCAATATTTTTACCTAAATAGGTTTATTAATTGGATTAGTTTAAACTCTTTTAATCTAAATATTTTTAAATCGAAAATTCACCCCCCTCTTGAAATTGAGCCATAAAGAATATATTATTTCGATCCTAATATCCATATAACTCTTATGGTTATCCAAAAATTGGTATCATAGAAGATTTACACTATTCATATAAATGCTATATTTTTATTATCTTTACTTTTGCAAGTCTATTAATTTTTTTTTAAAAAATATTATTTATAAAACATTACTACTCTAATGTGTTTGTGGGGGAAAATTCTTTTATAATGGTAGGACTAAATTTATGATCCATACATAATATCAATACTAATAGACCACCAATTTTTTGTGCTATTGAATATTAATATTGGAGAGATAGAATGAAGACTTTTTATATCTACAATGGGGTTGATAATTTTTTCATACTGACAGTAGATTAAAAAATACCTAATAAAGAAGTTAAATATCTTACTAATCAAGAAGAAAAAAATTATAAACTTAATAATAGAGTTAGAAACCTCTTTTATGTTGAATGACTAGAAGTATCTGTGGTCAAATTTCATCCTATAAAGTAGTAAATAGTGTTTTGGAAACGTTAGAGGTTACACATTTTGGTTCTTCAAAGTTTATTGAAATTAGGATAACTATGTTGAGATATGAATATCAAGATTTTGAATTTTTACTTGGAGAATTCATTTACAATATGAAGAAGAGGATTATGACTATTATTAATAGTTGACAATCTCTTAGATTAAAATGATTAGATGATGAAATTTTTATAACGAAGATAATATATATCATGCCCAATGAATTGGATTCCATGATTATAGCAGTTGATTATATAAGAAGGGTGAAAAATACTACTCTTTATGATCTTATTAGAAATCTTATAGATTATGAGGGAAGATTAAAAATAGATAATGAAAAAGAAAAAAAAATAAAAATGGTTTCGTTTCCAATGATACAACATCTTCCTCACCTTCTAAAGTTTAGTCAACTGAGAAAGTAGCGAAATAATCCAAAAAGAAAAAGGTTTTTATACATTCATGCTCCAGTTCATCATATCATTCTGAACATTAATTGGAAAATCTATCTTAGAGAATGAATAAAATAGTTTTAATGAAATAGATCCAATACTGGAATAAGAAAGGTAACCAGGATAGGAATGACAATAAAGAAAAATTTACTTGTTATGAATGTAAGAGGGTTAGACACATCGAATGGGATTGTCCAAATCTAGAAGGAAAAGTTAAGAAAGAAATAAATTTAGATTGGATTTAGAAAAGGTTTTATAAGTCTAACAAAAAGAAAATCCTTATAGCTTTTTATTCTTAGAGTGAAAGAGTAGAAGAGTCTTTAATAGATTATTCAAATAATAATACCTCTGAACAGAGCAACATTGGTCTTTTTTCCCTAGTTTCAAAAGAAAATATTTTTCTTATGGGTAAGGTATGCACTATTTAGAACCTTAAAAAATTATCTTTAAATGAAAATTATTCTAATGAGAAGGATTCTATATCTTTGGATGAAGAATTTTCCTCAGAAGAGGATAATGATATTTTTTCTTATGACGAAGAATATGATTTTTCTAAACTTCTAGAAAATGAAAATTGAAAAGTTATTAAAAACATGATAAGGATAATTCTATGATAACTATTTTAGAAAAATAATTATTAGATATTTATAAAGATCATGACAAGAAAAACATTGAAATAGAATTTATTTATAATTATTCTGAGAAAACTTATTTCTAAAAACGATAGTTTACAACCCAATTTTGTTTAAATCATTTCCGAAACTATTACTAAAGAGGATAATAATTTAGTTATAAAACTAATGTTTTAATTTTTTTTCTTCCAATAAACTATTAAAAAACATTACCACTAGTATAGAAAATTTTGATAAGATATATAAACAATTTATTTCTCATGGAACTAGTTCTGAAATGGGTTATACACATAAAAACTTATTTTTAAAACAATTACTTTGTTCCTAAAAATGAACCATTGTTCTCCAAATTCCTAAGTGGAGGTCATTGGAAAAAGTAGTGTTAACTGAATAAAGTTTAGTCCCATGGTTTCCACACATCCTAGTTTTCTAAACAAACATGAATTCAAAAAGTTTTGTTTTATGACATTATCAGTCGCAATAAGGGTGAGGTTCCCAAAATCTAATGTTTTTATTTTTAGGAAAATAAATAAAGTACCAAAAATAAGAATACTTGGTTCACGGATATTGGTTATTCCAGAAATAATACTGGTTACAAATATTTTTTTCAAAATATTTTCAATATTAAAGGAGGAAAGGTTACCTCTATAGATAATTCTAAATGAGAGATTATTGGTATAGGTAACATAGTTCTTCTTGGTAAAGATTTATTTTGAATGTTTTGTTTGTTAATGGTCTTTATGAAAACCTTATAAGACATTTTAAATTGTGTGATGAAGGTTACTATGTGAATTTTATAAATGATAATTGTGTAATACATAATTCCCAGGATAAATACATTCTTTCTTCCCATTGGCCTGAAATTTTTTTCACACTAAACTCAGAAGACCTTAGGAGCTAAGAATTATCTTGAAATAGTGAAATGGAAGATCTATATTGTGTATGGAATTGAATTTCTTGGAATTGTAACCTTATCAACTTATGTATGTTGACTAATTAAACACTTGTCAAGTATCTACTGAAACATCAATTTTATTCTTCAAAAGTCAGCAACCCTTGTCAATACGATAAGAAACATAAGTCAAGATTTAATTATTTTATGTAAGTCCCAACTACTAATGTTTTATAATTTGTGTACATGAATTTATTTTTTCCTATATAATTTTAGAGTATTGAAGGAAATTACTATGTTTAGGTCTTGATTGATTATTACATGAGATATATATCGGTTCATTCTCTTAGAATGAAATATGATGCTTTTTATTAATTCAAAACATTTTTAGCCAATGATAAAACTGAGAAAAACCTTCCCTTGCTAATTATTCAAAGTGATCATAGTGGAGAATTTTTAAATTCTAATTTGGATACTTTTTTTATTAAGAAAGGTATAGAACATAAATTTTCATCTCCTAGAACTCGTTAGTAAAATGGTTTTGTTGATTGAATAAATCATCTTCCACAGTAAATAAAAAAACCTTGTTGATTGAATACTCAACTACTAAAAATTCTTGGGATAAAGTGGTATGCACTTATTATTATACTATAAATCATGTTTTAATTCGACCTTTTCTTAATAAAAATACTTATGATTTGTGGACTGTCTGAAAACCAAATTTTTATTACTTTAGAGTTTTTGGATATTAAGCATTGATCATGAATATGAAATATAACATACATTAATTTTCACCCAAATCTGATGAAGGGTTGTTTTTAGGTTATTCCACAAGTTTTATAGTATATAGAGTTTTTAATAAAAAAATATTGTACTATTTAAGAATAAGTACATGTTCAATTTGATGAAACTGACCCTTTTGTTTTCAAACATCCCCAACCAACATCCTCATATGTAATTTCAAAAATATATTTTCAACCTATGATAGAAAATTCTTCTTATAAGGAAAATAGCCAAGAATTTATTTCTAAAGTATTTACTCAGAAATATTTTCTACCTTATATTTCCCAATTTTTTTCAAAACCCAATAAATTGGTTGATTCTTAAGAATCATCACATTGATAGTATTATAGGAGATATTGATCAACCAGTTAGGAGTATAATTTAATTACGTAATGAAATAGAACTTATTTCATTCCATTCTCAATTTGAAAATAAGAATCCTGGTGAGGCTTTAGGTGATGAGGATTGGATTAAGTCCATGCAAGATGAGAAAAATGAATTTTATAGGAACAAATTATAGAAAACTTGTTGAAATACCTAAACAATCTTATATAAATGGTGTAAATGGGTTTTTAGAAACTAGATTGAATAAAATGGAATTATCCTTATAAATAAAGCAATACTTTTTTGAGGGTTATAATCATAAAGAGGTTATAGACTACGAAGATACCTATACACGATTAGTAAGATTAGAATCTATTCATATACTACTATCCTTTGCATCAGTCTTTAATTTAATTTTTTTTGAAATTGATGTAAAGTGTGATTTTCTTAATGGATATGTTCAGGAGGATGTTTTTTGTTAAAAAAACCAAGGTTTTTAAAATAAAAAACATCCAGAAAATATTTATAAACTTACCAAATATTTATATGAACTTAAAAAAACCCCCTGGATCTTGATATGAATGGTTAACGTGATTTTTGTTACGAAACCATTTTTTTAAGGGAGATGGAGAACCAACCCATTTATAAAAGTTTGTAACAACTATATTAATATAGTTTAAATATATATTGGTGACATTATATTTGTATCTACTCAAAAATTGTTAATTTATTCCTTTACGTATCTTATGAAATTTGAGTTTGAGATGAGTATGATGAGTGAGTTGAAAATTTTTATTAGTTTTCAGATTTATCAAATCCCAGAAGGAACATATATATCTCAACATATGTATATCAAATATCTTCATCAAAAGTTTGGATATAAAAATAAAAAAAGGATATGTACTTTAATTAGTACCTCAAATACCATTGATCTTAATGAGGTTGGGAAACCAGTTAATCAAATGATTTTTTGAGGTTTGATAAAAATCATAATTTACTTAACCTCTAGTCTTCTTGAAATCATGTTTTCTGTATGATTATGTGATAGATATCTAGAAAATGAATGTTAATCCCATATATAAGTTGTAAAATGTATTTTTTGATACCTAAAGGGAACTATGGATTTAGGAATTTTCTATTCTTCAGGAAATGTTTTTGATTTAAATTTTTTTTCAGATGATGAAATTATTGGTTTTAGAATGGATATGAAAAATACATTCAGGCCTTTTTATTTCTTAGGAGACTCATTAGTTTCTTGGTCATGTATAAAAAACCACTCAGTAGCACTTTCCAATACTTAAGTCAAATATGTGGCTGCCAGAAGTTGTTGTTCTCAGGTGTTTTAGATACAACACATACTCACTAATTATGGCTTCAGTTTTACTAAAACTCAAATACTGTGTGATAATACTAGTGCCATTAATTTGAGTTAGAATCCTACACATCACTCTTGGGAAAAACACATATATATTAGGCATTAATTTCTTATGGATCACACACATAAAGAAGATGTCATTTTATAGTTTATTAGAATGCAAGATCACTTTTATAATTTTTTTAAAAAAATATTTACCTTTCCATAGATTTTATTACATTAAAAAGAAGCTTGGAATGATCAATTTAATGTTATCCTTCATATATAATTCTTTTTTACTCATATTATATCATTAAATTACTCTTTTTATTAGGGGTACATATGTTTTTTGTTGTAAAAAAAATTCAAAACCTAAAAAAAATTCATAATGATCTTTCCAGACACATATTTCCTAATAATTTTTTTAAAGTAAGCATTCTGAAAAGAATCATCAAAAACAGGAAATTTTACAAATTTTTTAGAGTGGAGTTTTCATAAAAAGTGTTTACATTCATAATTTTTTCATAATATTTTATTTATGAACTATCATATTCAATTATAATTTTTTACTAAAACTATCATATTAAATATATTTAAAAAAACTATTAAAATCTAATTAGTTTACAAAATTCAAAATGAACATTTTTATTTATACCAGTGACACTTTCCAACTAAAAAAATTCCATGAAATTTTTATTAAATCAATGGATTAAGGTTGTTTAGAAATTGATGAACTAGATAAATTTGGAGAAGGAATAGAACGAGAAAGTGAATACGAATAATAGTATATTAAATAAGAAGTGTATGATGAGGAAAATAAATAATTTTATGAAGAGGATGAAGAGGAAGAAGAAGGAAATGATATTAAGGAACATAAAGATGATGAGGATCATGATGATGAGGATGAAAATGAGGAAGATGAAAATAAAGAAAAATATGAAGATCTCCAATCTGATAAATTTTCATTGAGAACATCCCAAATATCATCATTGTATTTACCCTCAAAAATTAATCAAAAATACAATATTACTGAGAAGAAAAATCCCCATGAGAGTAAGAATTAAAATCATCATCAAAATAGGATGAAAAGTATCAAAATTCAAAACTATAAGGTGATTGATATCACTCAAATGAAATAAATTTATTTGATGTTTATGATAGAAATGATTTTTGGGAAATAGTTGAAGATCGATGCTAAAGAAAGACGAAAAGAGGAAAATTAAAATAGGGGAATCTAGAACTAGTCATCCTTAACTACCTGACATTAAGGTATTTGATTCGATGAATATGATTATAGTTCAAGGATTTTATTATACAATAAAGTCTTTATAGATACTATAATGAATTATCCCATAATTTCCAAAATTAGAATCCCAAAATTATTTGATTCATGAAAATAAAAATCAAAAATCAGAGTCAATTAAAGTTTTATCTGACAGATTCATTCGAAATGAGGCTGATATGAAATTCCATTAATAATGTTCTAATGATTATATAAAATCATGAAATAAATTGGTCAAATAGTCAAACAATGTTTATTATAATGTCGAGATAGATAGAAAATATATTGAATATTTGAATAAAAAGGTGAATGAATCCATAGAATCCTTCAATGAGTTATCCAAAGTTATGTCATATAGGGTGAAATTCGTTGACTAGTTCAAGAATGAAACTAATTCCTAGACTTTATAAGTGAAATAATTAAATGGGAAGTTTAAATATATAATGTTAAAGTTTTTATGTCTCAAAAATTAGAAAGATGAAATCATCGATCGGGAAAAAAATAATAATTAGAAAGAATTTTGTTTCATGAAGAGAAAATTATATCCCAAGATTAAGTTATAGAAAAGTTTTAGGAATGGATGAAAAGTTTAAAAAGTTATAGAACATTCTCAAATATTTAATGAAGAAATATTAACATAATTTTTCCTTTTAACTCTTATTGTTTTCTACATTTTTAGAACTTTTTTATCAAGGAATTAACTCTTCATGTCATTATAAATTGTTTGAATGTTTTCCAATTCTGATTTGTTGAATATTCTTTCATTTTTTTAGATGATCATGTACTTCGTTATTTTTTTTTTGTATATTTTTTTCTCTAATCCCTTTCAGGAAACCCATGACTTTTCCCCATTCTTTTTGAAAATCACAAAGGGAGAGAAATAATTGTATTTAGGGTAGAATTATTCTTATTCTTTTACAAAAGGGGATAAATTCTATTAAGGAAGATAATGTGATCCATAGGGGGGTTTTATACTAAAGGGGAGTTATTATTATTCATCATTGCATACAGATGAGTTATAAAAATCAGGGGGGAGATAAGAATTATTTTTTAATTATAAATATGTATTACTTAAAAGATAATCGACTCTAAGTTTTTTAAATTTATTTTCTATTTAAGATTTGTTCTTTGTGCTTTTGAAAAGGTGGGATTGTACAGTTAAAATTTTTACTTATTATTTTTTCATTCCTTTTGTTTTGAAAATCAAATCTCTTTCTAAAATAATCAATAAAAAAAAATTTTCTCCAAAGTGTTTTTAGATTGTTTTTGTAGAATAAATACACTATTACCATACATAGAATTACTTCTAAAGTATTCATGAATATAAAATAAATTTCTTAATTATGACTATCATAATGGGTATAGATCAGATAAATATCATATTCATATTTATCATACCAGATGTAGGACCTTATATCTTATCTTTAGTACTGAAAAAGTCATTATAATCGGACTGATACCGAAATTGAAAAACATAAAATTCATACTCATAAGGAATATATTAATGAAAAAACTTAAAGAAGTCCATCAGACAGACTTATGTTTATATTAAGAATATGGAAAAACATATTTCTATCATAATGGAACACCTTTTATACCATGATGGTGTAAAATCAATATGATGTCAGACATTCTATATTTCCAGAATGATATGAGCTTTCAAATTCCAGGGGTCCATGTCCTTGTGAAAAACTTAGAGAAAATATGAACATTTGGATAAAATATGGCCATTGGGAAGCTCACATTTAAATACCCATACATTTGAAGAGTTTGATGCAACTGATGATTCATTTTCATTTTCTCACTTGCTCAAGACCATTGATGACTACAAAGCATGAACATATTTTTCTTAGTATTTTTTAATTATTTTAGATATTTATAGTCTTAAGGGAACCTCATTAGGATTTACCATAAAGAATTATCATGCATTTTAAATCATGAATCTAATCTATTATTACGATGGAGGACTTTTAGTGATATCAAGGTAAATAATTTGATCTTTTTATCAAGGGATTGCGGGTGCAACATGATAGAATCGATCCCTCGGATTGAGCGAAGATAGGGATATGAAGATAAAACAAAGTAAACCTTTATATCGATATCATTCCTTATTGAGGAAAGATAGACTCTCTTGTGAAGAATGGATTATTTTTTCCTTATCTACCATTCAAGGATCCGGTTCTCTTCTATTGTGTATAGTAGAACTCGGTTCAAATCCAAAGTAATGATCCTTTTTAATAGTTGACTGTTTTTATTTGATCATATTTTGATTGGTGTTTTTTTACAGAGATTAATTGAAATGATTGATGGTTGATTTTTTATTTAACAAGTTAATAAATATTGTGATGAGTTCATCATTAGAGAGTTAAGCTTGTGATATCCTTGATATTTTCATTATAGTTCATTAAATTAACACTCACCTTACAATATGTCATTGATTGGAATTCTGAAGTGTTAAGGATTTAATCCAAGCCTTAAGTTAACATAGGGTTCTAATATCAATCATTATATGTTTATGGTAGTGTATTTATTGTTCCAATAATCCATGGAATCCATATGTTAATAAAAATATGTCATTAATCCATGAAAATTTAGGTTTAACATACACAATGTTAATTCAAAGAATATTCATCGAGAAAAAGATCTCAATCACTTAACATTTCCAAACTATTACTCACCCCAAAGGTATAGTTACTCATCCAATGGGTTTTTTAATAACCTGGTTATAATTTTATGGTGATTAATTATAAAAAGAAGAAAAATATAGGGATAATAAAATAGTGTTGTGTTGAAGACACACACGGTCAACGAAGAGAATTAACAATAGAATTTTGATTTAATGAAAAAAATAAGGGTTTTATTTTAACCATGATTTATCAAATTTAAAGAAAATTAATATTTAAAAACATAGGGTATTTGATAATAATATCTAATGATAAATAAGCTAGCATTAAAACACAATTACAAAACAAACACATGTGAGATTACAATCTAAGAATAATACATAAGTAAATCAAAATAATCCTGGAGTAGTGGTATCTCATGTAGAAACTAGAGTATGGAAGGTCCTCCAAATACATGGTAACAGCCTTGGTCATTCCATAATATCCCCCATTTCTCTTTAATTCCAACCCCAAGCAAGGAGAAGAGGGGATTGTATTTATAGCCCAAGGAGGTGGATTGTTTTCATTCCAAATAATCACCTCTAGTTTAATTACTAATTTGATAAATTATATAGCTGAATCTAGAGAAATATTTTTCCAAAAAGGATTAGATATTAATTTTTACAGTCGAATCTCAAAAAAATAGCATTTGGACTTATGGATCCAATTTCCTTGAGGTTTTAATAAAAAATGTTAAACTTTCCATTTCATTCCATTCTTTTTCTATGGTTGAAATGTGAATGAGTTTTTGAATAGTAATATGCCATAAAATCCAAAAACAATATTAAAAAAAAGTCATCAATCAATATATTTTCTTTCACATTGAAAAAATATCAGCTCGAATGGATGTCTAGATCAGGATATAAGTCATGTTCTATGTGCTAATTTCATTTCCCAAACAGAATGGTGGGCTGGACTTCATAGAATCATTTGGGTCATTTTTTGGGGATTTGGGCCTTGAAATTTTTTTCCAATATGAATGGTATTGTTCCCCGACTATTGGTGTATAATCAACAATTTTGGACATCTTTATTGAGAACAGTAATTTAATCTTCGTGGCTGGTCTATTTTCATTATAGATTTTTTGGTCCTTATTATGCGGTACATATGACCATAGAATTGGTATAATTGGACAATTATTATTTCTAATGATATGTTTTAAATTAAAAAATTAATCCTAAAAAACACGAACCATGTAATTTGGATATGAATGGTGAGAGTTATAATTAAAATACAAAACATACTCAATTGGACTACTTCAAATAATGCTCATAAATTATATTTAGTATTAAAACATGAGTATCTCACACCTATTATGCACTTTTACATGAAATTTACTAAATGGAGTATACAAAAAGTTATGAATAAATGAATATCATCAACTACCATATAATTAGTCTTGTGCATGGACCCATGTGAAATAAATATAATAATATAAAAGAATTATTCTCACTCATGAACAAATATTAAAAAAAAAATCCATAATCATGGAAGATTTAGACCATTGCACATATCCATAATGAAATATTCAAAAAAAATTATAGAAAAAATTTTAAAAATAAATTCATTTTTCATGCTCAAATTTAGAAATAGAAAATGTGGGCACTGGAAACATACTCCTTTCAGGATGATAAAATTTATTTATAGAGGATCACTCATTCAACAACAAAAGGTGAACATCATAGAGTTTGAAATAGATATCATATTACATTACCTATCCTAAATTCCACAATTATCAAGAAGTATTTTGAAATGGTTTTTTATGACTATTGGATGATAGGAATTTAATTTCCAAGATAGAGGGGAAGAGGGGGAAAACATCACCAAGGGTAAAACAATGCATAATTTTTTTGAAATGAAACATGGAAGGAAATATAAACACATATTTACAAGGGCATGATTGTGTGATGAAATAACAAATAAGGAATAAAATTTGAATGGAATGAGAAGATGAAATTTTTATAATACACAAAACTTCTCCCAATGACATAATAATATATAATGCATGTGTTTTTTTATTTTATTTTCTTCTTCTTGTTTTTTTAATTTTTTTAATGTTGAACTTGATACAAATCTCACACTCATCTCACAACACATGATTGATCTCCCCATGACACTAATTGTAATATTTTTAACAACATCGAAGGTTGAAGAATAGTTATTTTTGACCCACCAAAGAAACAACCCATTCATTTTTTTTATTTTTTTCATTTCTTTAACAATTTTCAATAAAACATGTACAAGATTCCATAAACATATATACATTCCCAAAACTCACTTAATTACAACCTCCCACCCCCCCCCCCCCACTAAAATGTATGCATGCCCTCAAGCATATAATAACATGCTGAAAATTAAGAAAAGGATACCCAAAATGAAATCTATTCCTCCTCACACATAAATTTCAAAAAATTATGCAATGTAAATCCATGTAGGTGTAGGGTGGGACAAACTATTGGGCTTATAATTTTGTTATCAAAGAAAATTTTTTTTATAGGCTCGAAGGGGCTTGCAAAAATAGGATTAATGTAAGGGAAATGGGAGGCTATTTTGGATATTGTGATTTTCTTATGGTTAAGAAAATTCCACTATCATATTAATACACACTAAAGTAAGAGATTTAGCTCAAAGGTCCCCAAACTCAAGACTCACAATCGGGGGTGAAAATATTCATTTTGAAAAGTAGGATGTATGTGGTATTCACATGAAGGATAATATTTTTCATCCCTGTTGGGAAAAATAATTTTCCAAATTAAAGATTGAGAATTCAAATTTTTTTGGTTATGACATAATATTATTTATCCAAATTCATGATGAAAATACAAAATTTATGAGATAGAAACATTTCGTTTTGACTCCTAAAAATGGTTGGAAATTTTTTTTAAAGTTGATGGTGAGTATGTATGACTCTTTTTTTCATTTTTTTAGTGTTTTCAAAATACACACCCACACAAAAGAGAAAGATAAAAATAAAGAGTTTGATGAAGGAAGTGGAAAAACATGAAAGATATAGGGAGAAGATGAAAGATGGAATGATAGTAACATAGGGAGAGTTAATGGGAAAGAGGTTCCCCTACTTTAGATTTGGTGGGTCGCCGCCTCCATTCTGTGGTGGGCCTATGGTATAAGTTTAATATTTGGTGTAAGTAGATGTTGTTCTAGGATTGTGCTTCCTCTCATGGTTATGTTTTATAATATGTCCATTAATTGTGAATTCCATTTCTGAAGAGGGGTCTTGGATATGCACTACACAAAATGGGTAAACATTACAAATAATAAAAATACCTTCCCAATAAGAATTAGGCTTACCTGGTTGAAGTAAAAATCAATAATTGAATAGAATTACCTTTTCACCTTCATTAAAACCCTTTTTTAGGATGTGTTTGTAATGGATTTCCTTAGCCTTCTCTTTGTACAAATTGGAATTCATATAGGAATCAAGTCGAAGCTCCTCTAATTCAGTCAACAATAAAAATATCTCTTCACTAGATTTTTCACAATCAAAATTACAAGTTTTCAATACCTAAAATGACTTATGTTTGATTTCAATTGTTAAATAACATTCTTTACCAAAAACTACTCTAAAAGGAGACATCCCATTGGGTGTTTTATAGGCAGTTTGATAATCCCAAAGTCATTCACCAAGTCTCTTAGGCCAGTCATTTCTGGTGGAAAAAACATTTATCTCAAGCACTCTTTTTTACTTCTCTATTATAAAGTTCATCCATTCCATTTGATTTGTGTGATATGAATTTTATGTTTTATGTATATCCAAATTCAATTTAAAAATATATTCCATGGTTCTAATACAAAAAATGGTTCTTAAGTCACTAATCAAGGCATGGGGAGTTCCAAATCTATGGAATATATGGGTTTTTAAGAACTCACTAATAATATATGAATAATAATTTCTATTTGGGTTTTCCGCAACCAACCTAGAAACATAATCGACTGCAATAAAAATTTATAATATTCCATTGGAAGGGGGAATGTTCCCATGAAATTGATGCCCCAAACATCTAAGATCTCACAGAAGGTTAAGGCCTTTGTGGAATTTCATTTCTTTTTGAAATTGTGCCAAACTTTTTTCCAGTGGGACATGATTGACAGAACTCATTTGAGTCCTTGTAGATTTAAATCTACAAGAATCTAGAGTCTAGGTCCTTTTGGGTGGTACTTTTTTGTCCAAAGTATCCCCCTCGAAGATGTGAGTGACATAATTCTAATATGGAGGAATGGTCATCTTCATCAACACATCTCCTAATTACCATGTCAGTCCCAGTTTTCCAAAGTTTATTTTCATCCCAAAATAGTATTTTGAATCACTTTTCAACTTCATTTATTTGTTTATTTTGAATACTTTTCTAAAAAAATAGAAACCAATTAATTTACAATTACGGAATACTATGGTGACATTGGAGTGAGAGATGAAAGGTGCACAGTGGGGAATTCAGGATCAATTATTTTGGAATGAGATGAATTAGAAATTATAGTTAGCTAATCAGCCGCATGATTTTTTTTCCTGATCTATCATTGATTTCAAGGTCAAACTCTTGGAGAATTAGGATACATATTATTATCCTCGGTTTCAAATCACTTTTTGTGAGTAAGAAATTTATAGCATAATGGTCTATAAAGATGATGATTTAGGCACCTAAGAGATAGGGTCAAAATTTATCTATGGAAAAAACCACTTCTAAAATATCCTTTTCAGTCAGAGTGTAGTGAGATTCAGTTTCATCCAATGTTTTTTAAGCATAATAGATGACATGAAGATTTATTTCTCTTAATTAACAATGAACAACCCCAATGGCTATATCAGAATCATTACACATCAACTCAAAGGATAAGAACCAATCTAGGGGTTGGATAATCAGGGAAGATGTAAGAGTTGTTTTGAGTTCATCAAATGCTCTCTTGGAAACCCCATAAAAATGGAAAGTGAGCTCATTTTGGATCAACTAAGTGAGTGGGTGTGAAATCCTACTAAAGTTATGGATAAATCTACAATATAACCTCATATGATCGAGGAATGAATGGGGGTCTCAAACATATGTGGTTGAAGAAGGTATTGGATCACATAAATTTTGATAGGGTCAACATCAATACACTTTTTTGAAACTATATTCCCTAGAACAATCCAATTTTCAACCATGAAGTGAAATTTTTTCAAGATCTAACACAAGGTTACACTTGACAGACTTTTGAAGGACTATAGAGAGTGAATTCAAGTTAGAGTCAAATGACTCACCATAAATGGTAAAGTCATACATGAAGACTTCCATGCAGTAATCAATGAATTCCGAAAAAATACTCATCATACACCTTTGCAATGTTGCAGGAGTATTGCAAAGGAAAAAATCTATTATCCTATATGGATATGTTCCATAGGGAAAAGTGAATGTTTTCTTTTCTTGGTCTTGATCTATGATTGGGGTTTTGATGCAGTAGGTGTATCTATCAAAAAAAAATAGTGTGACTTTCTAGCTAATCATTCTTTCATTTGATCAAGTAATGGAATAGGTTAGTGATATTTTCTTGTTTCAGCATTTAATTTCCTATAGTTGATGCACACACTCCATTTGTTCGTCACTTAGGTTGTGACTACCTCCCCCTGTTCATTTTTTTACAATAGTTATCCCACACTTCTTAGGTACGAATATAATTGGACTAACCCATTCACTATCAGAAATTTTGTAGATATTACCAATTTGAAGAATCTTTTTGATCACTTCTCTAACTACCTCAATTATGAGTGGATTAAATCTTCTTTGTGGTTTTCTAATTGGTTTAGATTATTATTTCAGATAGATTTGATGTGTGCAAAGGGTGGGGTTGATTCCTGGTATGTCATCTAGGGTCCAATATAAGGCCTTTTTTTCCTGTTTCACCAGAAAAGGTTTGAACTCCTCAGTTTCAGTTAGTGGAGTAGGGATATTGAAAGGATAAGAGTGATCTTGGAAAGGAATGCATATTTCAAGTGTTTAGTAAGAGGTTCAGATCAGTATCATTTTTATTGTTTGGGTAAGACAACTCAGGAATGGTGGAAGGGACTTTAGTAGATTCTGATTCATTTTCCATAATACTATCTAAGGTGGAGCAGTAGAGACCAGTGTTGATGTGGGATTCAAGAGAGTTTTCAAGATCCTTTGGATTGATAGATTATATGAATGAGAGGTCCACATAAACTTCCCTATTTAATACTTGGTTAATGAGGATGAAAAATTCACAATATCCTTTATCATTAGAACATAAAGAACATGATGTAATGGTGTTTAATTGACTCTTTGAAGTGTCCTTATAAGCATGGATTGAGAATCCAGAGTGATCCTCAAATGGGTATTACATGGCTCGGAAAATTTGGAATGTGAACAGTTGTTAACTAAATTCTATGAATATGATGCCCGAATGGACATCAATCTTGGTTGTCACTATAATTAGGAATGGTATTCCTAGAATTATGGGAGATAGAGAAGATATCGTATCACCTTCTATGTCAAGGACAATAAAATCAGCATCGAAGAAGGGATCATTCACACAAACAAGGACATCCTTAATTATACCCTTAGGACTAGCAGTGATTTTATTGTCCAATTGAATGAAAACATCCATTGGATGTAAGGGACCTAGACCAAGGTTGGATTTTATGGATTTGTGTATGACATTAATTTAGGATCTTAGGTCTATAAGTGCATCATCGAAGGTGGAACCTCCAATTTGGCATGGAACTGTAATGGTCCTTGGATCTTTTCACTTTATGGGAATAGACAATTGGGAGGAAACATTTTCAAAGGTACTATGTTTCTCCTTATGGGTTCACAATTCCTTAAGAATCTTTGCATACATAGGGATTTGTTTTATTTCATCTAAGAGATGAATGTTGACTTCAACATGTCTAAACATGTCAAGCATTTTAGGAACAGGATCAAAGGAATTCCTTAGGTTTGAAATGGATCGAAGAAAAAGAATTGGCATCCTAAGTGGAATGGAAGGAGGTGAGGTAATGGAATTAGGTTCCTTTTCAAATTTCTATTTCTTTTAATTTTCTAATTAAACATTTAAAAGGAAGTTGGAGAACTCATCAAGAGGCATAGAAATTGGCTTTCATGATCTAACTGTAATTTCACTTACATTACCGTTGGGGTTGGGTAATGGTTGAGCATGGAGTTGGAAAGAATTTTATTATTTTTTCTGGCCCAGGTGGTATAAAAGTTGACCAATTTGGGTTTGAATATATATAATACTATAACAGGTGAAGGAGGTAGGATCGTCCACTGCACCTTCCAATGGTTTCTTGGAAGATGATCATTATCCTAGATTTATATTTCCATGATTTTGGTTCTTGGGAAAACGATTTTATTGGTTTAATAATTGGTAAGGATCATTAGGATAGTGGAATCTGAGAGGAGAAAGAGGACGATTGATCCTTTGAGGTTGAGGAACAAAAGGGTATGTTTGTTAGAAGTTACCAACAATTTGACCATAATTGAATTGGTTTGGGTTTTGAGGAGGGGATTGAGGGGGTGAGAAATGGGATTAACAAACCTCAATCCCTAGTTAGACTTATAAGATAAGGGATCAGGGTGGGGTTGGTTGAATTTTCTAATGAATTTAACTGATTGTTGAGGGTTAATGTTCCTCTGAGCATATGCTACATTGATCTCCATTGGACTGAATGAATTAGATGGATCCTCTTGAATTTGTGGACATGTGTCATTTGGATGATTTGGTGAGCTACAGATTCCACAATTCAGGATAGGTCTAGGTAAAAGAGATTATGGATAAGATGATTTTTGGGATTTGGCTGCCACATCTAGTTGTTGCACAAGACCTCTAAGTTCGCTCATCCACTTGGTCATCTTGTTTGGATATATTGATTGAATATCTTGTTCTTGTCTGACTTGAGAATACGCTCGTGTATGTAATTGATGTGTGTTTTCATCTATGTTGCTTATGAGATCTCTTGCATTTGTGGGAGTTTTATCAACAAGGGAATAGACACTTGAGGAATCAATGATAGTTCTATCCATAGCCAATAACCCCTCATAAAATTATTGGATCAATAGTTGGTTAATGATTTGATGGTGTGGAAATATTTCCACATGATTTTTTAACATCTACCTATACTCATGGAGTTATTTATTTGAGAATTGTTGAATACCACTTATTTCCTTTCAGATAGTAGTACTACAAAAAGAATGAGAGAATTTTTATAAGAAAAGTCACTTCATGTCATTCCATGTGGTTATTGAACCAAGAGGGAGGTAGTAAATCCATGACATAGCAGTGTTGGAAAAGGAGAAAGGTAATTCTAGGATTTTTTTTCCCTTAGAACCCACTTGAGGTTTCATAGTAGAGAACAGCACTTGGAACTCTTTAAGATGAAAATGTGGATCCTCACAGAATAGCCCGTGGAAATGAGGAAGAATATGAATAAAACCCAATTTGAGTTTGAAGTTAGATTATATGGTTGAATATTGAAATTTAAAGGGGTTGGTAATTTATATTAGGGGAAACAAGTTATTTAAGTGTTTGTTCCCAATGATTATCCATATCCAACTCAATTGGTAATATAAGGACTAGTTTATGAATCATTTGATTATCCCTAATGTTCCTCCTATGTTGGTAAAGATTTCACTCAATTTGAGGGGAAAAATTATAGATTATTTGGGAGGCTACAGGGAATTCATATATATTTTGGAAAAAATTGGAAGACGTGTTTTTCTTTGTATTTTTTAACTTTATAATTTTTACGGGAAGACAGGTATTTCTTTTTCTTTTTTTAAAATTTTTAAAATTTTTTATTTTTTTGGTTTTATATTTTACAATAAACAAAAACATTTATCTAATTAATTCATATTCCCCAAAAATGGAACCATTTTAATTGAGTCTAATTGTCACCTATTGACCATTTAACGTTCCAGTGCTCCGCTAATGTTTATAGCAGCACTCGGGTCGAATCCTCGGCGATGATACTTTTTAATAGTCAGGTGTTTTTAGTTGATTATATTTTTATTGGGGGGTTTATCAAGATATTAAATGAAGTTATTGGGGGTAGTTGTTTGATTTTACAAGTTAATAAATATTTGGGTGAGTTCATCATTCTATATTTAAGTTGTGATATCCTTGAGCTTTGGTTTTTATTGCATTATATTAACACCCACTCTATAAGACGGTGTTTATTGAAATTCCCAAGTGTGAAGGCTTTAATAAAAGAATTAACATAACTTGGGGCTCTAATATAAATAATTACATGTTTATGGTATTTTATTTAAGGTTCTAATAATCCATATAATCCATATTTTAGGAAAACTATGTCATTAATCCCTGATAATTTAAGTTTAACATAGACAATGTTAATTCAAAGAATATTCATCAAGAAAAATATCTCAATCACGTAACATAAAAAAATTATAAGTCTCCCCAAATTTAGATTTACTAAAACATTGGTTTGGTTAATAATATTTTCTTAATGTTTATGATGATTAATTAGAAAAATAATGAAAATAAATGTATAATAAATGAGTGGTGCACCAAACACACACATGAGGGATGAAGAGAACAAAGAACGGACTTTCGATTGAATGAGAAAGAAAAAGAATAGAATTATTTTTAACATGATTTATAAAATTTCAATAACATTAATATTTCAAAATTTAGGGTATATGATAATAAGAGTTAATGATAATGATACATTCATGAAAATAGAATTACAAAAAAAAATCTTTCGAGATTCCAAACGAATAAGAATACTAAAGTAAACTAAAAGAAGAATGGAGAAATGGTATCTATAGTATAAACGTGAGTATTTAACATCATCAAAAAACTTTCTTAGAGCCTTCGACATGCCATCCTATCCTCTGTTTCTCTTAAATTCCAACCCCTTGCAAGGATAAGGGGTGGATGTATTTATTGGCAAAGGAGGTGGACTGTTTTCATTCAAAATCAGTCTCTCTATTGGCATCACCATTTTGGTAAATTATATAATTGAACACGGAGAAATATTCTTCTTAAATTTTATATATATTAAGCTTCAAAATAGAATCTAAAATTTTGGTGGCATTTGGACTTTTGGATCCAATGTTATTGTGGTTTTAATAAAAAAATGTTAAATTGTCCATTTATATTGATTCTTTTTCAAGAGAGGAAATGTGAATGAGTTTTTGAAAATTAATATTCCCTAAAATATGAATCATTTATTGAAAAAAAATCTCTTCTTATACATTATATTTCACATTGAAAAATATCAGCTCCAATGGATGTCTAGATCAAGAGAAAAGTCAAGTTTTGTGTGTTGATTTCATTTTCTGGATAGAATGGTGGGATGGGTTTTGTAGAATCATTTGGGCCCCTTTTTAGTTGAGTTGGGATTGAAAATTTGTATAAAATATAAATGGTATTATCTGAATACCTTTGTTGGATAATCAATGATTTTGGACTTCTGTATTGAGCCGAGTGATTCAATCTTCGTGGTTGGTCCATTTTCCTCACAAATTATATGGGTCTTCTTATGTGGTCCATATGACCCTTCAAATGATAGAATTGGCCAATGATTCCTTCTATTTATATTTTTTAAATTTAATAATTAATACTAATAAATAGAAACCATGAAGTTTCGATAATCAGGGTGAGAGTTATAATTATAATAGTAAGCTGTCTCAATTTCACTACTTCTTAAAATGCTCAAAAGTAATATTTAGTATTAAAAGCAGATTATATCACATCAATTATGAACTTTTACCTGAAATTTACTAAAGGGAGTATACAAATAGTTATGAATAAGTGAATAAGATCAATTTTTATGTATAAAAGAAGGGACATATTTGGCCAAGGTTTTTGGCTACCTAACTCTTATGGTTAAAAGATATCTATTCATTTTAATAGGTGTAAGTCATTCATAATTTATTATAGCAATTTCATTATTTGTTTCTTAAAAGTATTATAATAGACATCTGTCTTATTTTTTATTTTTTATCATAACATATATAAATATGATAAATGTTAATATTTTAATCAGATCTTTTGTAAATATGATTTGTTAAATTTTTTATTATTGAATCCTGTGTGATTTTGATTATTTTACTCTGATATAATCATATCTATATATATTACATTATAAGACTCTGATATATAAAAATCACATAGATTAGGATACTTATGTAATCATAATGAATTAAAAGCATGAATTACATATTTTAACATAAAGAGGCTTGTGAATTTGATTATTACAAACTCTTTTAAACTAAATATTTTTAAGTCTATAATTCCTTACCCCTCCATCGAGAATATATTATTTTTATCCTAATATATTTATAACTCATAATTATATCTAACACATTTTATGTGGATAAGATGATCTCCTAGGTTGTAGTTAACCAATTGGGTCCCACATGTACCCTGGTCGAGGTTGACTTGAATGCCTGTACGGTTCACCATATTTTTTATTAACACTTAGAAAATTATTCTTAGTGAAAATGTCCACCATATAAAAAAGGCCAACATTCAAATGAATTCTTCTAATTATTATTCTTTAATTCCTCTAAAAAATTCCATTGGAATATAAATTCAAAATATCTCATACTCATCAAAGCCTCAGGAAAATAGTAATTGTGTTTCACGGTTCTTCATGTTCTCTCTATCCGAAAATAGATGGTACTTAAATCATATTCGTTGTTGTATACATTGTTTCAACTTTGACACATTTATTTTTATTGTAGAACCAGTTCCAAAATTTTCTAATTCACAAGGAGAATTATTCAACCATGAAATCCAATTTCATCTAAGTAATCCATAAAAATTCTCCAGGCATCACCATGAAACTGAAAGTCTACAAACCATTCATATGTTTCTTAAAATTATAAGATATGAGAACTTCATCCAAGAACCATTAACTTTGGAAATTCTTAATCATATTGATATCAATGGAATAATATTATTTTATTGATCAAAATAGTCAACCAATGAAAATCACTGATAATAAATAAAACTAATACACAAAGTGGGATCTTCAGTCTCCCTATTTGTATTTGTTTGAAATGCCTTCAATGTTCTTCCCCAAAGGATTGTGTCAATATGTGGGTCATTATATTCTATATACCCTTTACTTTTCTAAACATTAAATTCAGTTTATCTCCCCATAATTAATAAGAAATAAAAATATCATGGGAAACAGGTATTAGTCTATACTTAAGTAGTGTGTCAACCATTATGTCACTCTAAGTCTACATGGGTTGTGCACAGTGTTGAAAAAAATAGGATTTCATTTGGATAATAAATTTGTGAATTACAAACTAATCTGGATCCATTATAAAATGATAACTCATATACATGTCTTAAAGTGTTATTCAATTTCATTTGAGAGTGAAGATAACAAATGTGAGGTGAATATTATTAAGATAAATAAACCTGAAAATACTTCACTCACTTCAATAAAAAGATAAAAAAAATTAAGTGTGATAGGAAGGATAAGTGGCCTTGGGGAACTTCAACTATTCTTATGTCAAAAATTAATTGAATTAATCCAATTTGTAAAATGATCTTTATTGTGAGTAATCATAGAAGAGAGATTAAGAGAAACATACCTTTTCCAGTGACATGATCTTCCAGTAATTTTCAGAATATTAAAATTTGATACCCATTGAAATAATGATTATTCTATTTTATTCATTTGTCTCCCCCTAAAGGTAAACAATTATCAATATTTTCATAATGTTGGATCTCTTCAAGAATGGATTTCATGAAATTACATTATGGAGAATACACTAGAATGGATCTTCCACTTGCGACTTACTAGATTGGATGATTTTCAAAACTTCACCAGGGATAATATTCTTGAAGGTTTTTATTTAGGATTCCAAAAATAAGATCAATAAAATAGGGTATCTTATTTATATTGGCTATCTAGAATATGAAATCACATTATTCAACTTTATAAAATATGATCCTACATAATGTTTTCATTTGAATATCAAATGAGGAATCTTTCAAGGATAGTGACTTCTTCAACTTGGATGTCAAGAATTGACATCCTTAAATGCTTATTAGGATCTCCACTTGAGAACATTCTTCACATTCAACTACCTACATTAAAAGAACAAATAAAATACCAAAATATTTAATGGAATAAGGTGGATCCTTTTTTCTTCATCAATATGAATAGGAAGTTGGAGATGTTTTTCGACACCAAATTTTTCCTTTTACTCCATTCTTCACATTGTGACATATGATGTACAATTTTGATTGAGGATGTGTGGATCTTATAACTTCTTCAGTGTATTTATGTACGATCCTTATTTTTTTCAAGGGATTTTTAAAGCCCTTGTATCTCCTGGGTCAACTATCATCTTCTTATGGTGTTATTCTCACACTAGAATAATTCCGGAGAAATTTATAACTGTATGAATATACATGTTTTACCTAACACTAAAAAACACATTATTAATTTCATATTTCACGAGCCTTAGATTGTGCGTCTTCCATTTTATTTAGTCTTTGCAAATATTCTGGACATATAACTAACAATTCATTTGGAATTGTGTTAGAAATTTTGTATTTTCCATATGGTATTATATAAGTTCCATCCTTCTTATATGATCTTTTGTGTGAACAAATTTTTAACTTCTATGATTTGATATCCAAGGACTTATAAACTTTCCTACATTAAATATTCTTAAGATAATTGTTTCAATAATATTCTCTATTATTCCCGAGGTAGTTAGTTATTTATTATCCATTTTCAATGTTATTTTTTTCTCTTTAACTTTTGATACATGTTGAGATGATCATGTACAAGCCTTGTGACTATAACCATTGAATACATCATAGATGTTGTCAACAATTTTAAATATGTTTGTAGTGTACAGATTCTTCTGGACATGTGGATGTTTATCATTATTCTCTATCTTACTTCCCCCTAAGGTAGGGTTTCTCTAGGATTTTTCATTTAAAGGATTATTCCAAAAATCTATTTAGTAATGCCCAAATCTATTACAGCACCAACATTGATCCAAAAAGCTTGATCTTCTTATTTCATCTATATAAGTTTTTTGGGTTTTCTTCATATATTATTGTGCTCTTTGTGGGGAACCAGTTTACACACTATTTTCCCTATCCACCCAAGTCAACATAGCATGTTTCTTATCACCTTTATTTGTCCATATTTATTTAAAAAATTTCATACAACCTTCACTATTCATGGTAATGGGTATAGAAGAATTTATATAAGTTGGTATGGATGGTAACAATTTCCTCTCAGTTTCTTGGGATAGATCGTTGAATGAATTTATGATATTCTTATCTCATGGTAGAGGTATTTCAATGTTATAATACTCTAGTGATAATTGAGTACAAGAAGAAACTATCACCTTATTTTTTGAAGATTAAATATGTTTCTTCTTGAGATTTTCCAACTAATATTCCTATTTAAGACATTTCATATTGAAGATGATTTTATGATCTTCAATTATGATCATATTCTCATCATAATACTTCTTCATTCTATCAAATTCATCTTTATGCATCTTAAATTTGTTTTAAATCAATGAATCGTGCTCCACAATTACTATGGATATTTCTTCCAATTACAAACTGTTTACATCAGTAAAATTATTCAAATTTTATTTAAGCACATGGATCTATTCTTCTAGAGTATTTTTTACTCCCTCTATCTCTATAAATCTGTTAATAAATTTTAAGGAACTTATTTCAAGTTTCTTTATTGTTTCTTTAAAGGTTAAAACATATTGTGAGAGTGTTAAACATTCTAAAACTTTTTCTTTCACACTTTTTCTCCAAAACAACAGCTTCACCATCCAAATAGGTGATATTTTCTTTCATAAATTGATTGTGTCAATAAATTAGGGAGACTGTTTCGTTAGGAGTACCGTGCAACATATATCTTAATCCAATAACTAGTATCTATTGAAAATCTTTTGATTGATTATTCTCACCACTTGTACTAAGATCTTCTCCAATAGAGTTTTGAAAGGAACAAACACATACATCTTTATTAATTGAAGTAGTAAGATTTTACATCTTCTTGGTGGAAACTTGAGCTACAAACTCTTTACAGAACAAGCCTAATATATATTAATTGTGCGCAAGGAATGGATAAATAGATAATTCCAATTATTTATATGATAGGTACTTCTTCTTTAACTTTCCCTTATCTTTCTTTTTCCTATACATCATTATCTTAATAGAAATAGACATCGTATCAAATTAAACTACATATATACCAAAATGCACTTAGTTGTTGACTAAGGAAAGAATCCCAAATCCTCCAAAGTGAATAACTTCAATATATAGAATCCAATAGATGTAAATTGATGCTCTGATACCACTTGAAAAGAATAGTTTTGGATATTCCTAACAATGAGGGGGTGAATCAATGTTTGGGAAATTAAACCAATTACCACTTTTTATCCATTTACCTCTTTGGAATTTTATGATCTTGATTATATTATAATATTTTCCATGTCCCATGTAATTATATTAAAGTAGTAAAAGATTGTACAAAATAATTTTACAAGGATCACTGCTCAATAAGAGTAGGTAGTCTTTGGTGTCTTCTAGAAATAATATTGACCACATAACCACATAGAAAAAAAATTAATTGTGGTTACAGTAAGAAGGATAAACCCTTTAACTTGTAATGAACTATAGTAAATTGAAAATGAATGTTTTATAGCTCATGGGTGGATATTTATACTGCCTCAGAAGACATTATACACCTTATTTATATTGTTCTTTGTAACACCAATAAATTATTCAACCTATTGATACTATTTTTGGATGTCGTAGTGATGATTTGTTTCATACAAAAACTTCTTATGAGCTCTGTTACTTACAAAGAAGTCAAAATGAAGCATTTCTCCTTTTTTATTGCAGAAAACTAAAATTATTACACTCTTCTTCTTCATATATCAGTCACAATGATATGAATGTGTTGTTAATTGATAAAAATAATTATCCTTGACCCCAATGATAATTAAAATTAATATAGATTGTCTAGTCACTTCTTCTTCTGTTGTTCTCTTTCTCCTTAAATGAAAAACAAGCTTCACTAAATCACATTATTCTATTTTTATAAAATCAAAAAACTATTTAATGATTAATAAATAAATGAAGATCATCTCAAAAAAATCATAAATATATATTTCTTATTTGATACAATGTCAATAGTGAATGATGTATCAAATCATTTTTGTGCAATTATTAATAATTAATAAAACTAAATTGAATTGCACTTTTAGTGTCAATTCATGAAAGAATGATCTTTCAAAAACATAATACACTCTTAACTCGGATATGAAGTACTCTTATATTATTTCCAGATTCAGTCTCAAGTTCATTTCACACTACTCATGCAAAGAATATCATATGTGAATTTATAAATTTTCATGAATTTGTTATAAAATTCATGGGTCTTCTTCAATTCATAAATCCTAGCACATATCAGATATTTGTTCTTGTTAATTTATGTGATTTGTATAGGCATGTATATTTGCATATGAATTCAAGAACTCTTTTTTTCACTTCTTGTTCTTTCTCCTTCACAAAAGTCCACACACTACCTCAGTTATTTCTTCTTTTTCATATGCATTCTCATTTGAATGTGTTCATGCACTCATTTCTCACTGCCTTGTGTGAAATCGACTTATTACTTTGACACAAACCACGTTCACACTCTGTTTATTCCAGAAATTACAGTGTGTAGTCTGTTAGAACATATATCTCTTCTTCTCCTACACGCAATATAATCGATTTGTTTTCTTTATTCTTCTTATATTGAATAAGTTATTATATATGGAACACCTTCTAACTTTGCACAACACTGCTATTTTAATATCTTCTAACATTCATGTATCAATAGGGTACACGAGCATTGTTCTATCCATTAACACAATGGGGGTGTAATACTTGATCACTCATTCACATAACTTCCCAACTTCACAAAGCACACTGAGGGTGTGTTTACACATGTCATGTGTCCTCATATCACTATCATGAAGGATATGAAAATATATCTTTCACGCAAATGAATAGCAGAAATAACTATTCTTTCTATTTGTGTAAATGGAATCTCAGAGAGTCTCCGTTCTACAAAAAATTGAGATCTCTCAAAAAGAATGAGATTCAACAACACACATCATCTCAGTGACTTGATATTTATATGTAGAACTACCATGAGATCCACTTACTCAAATCCTTGATTTTATTCCATGATAATAAATCCTTTGAATGTATGGCGATCTTAAATTTTAATTATTCAAACCAAGGGTTAATGTTATGCTATATTTCATGGTATTTCTTATTTGTGATCGAACTTCTCCTTTATAGTGAATAAATATCTTGAATACAATCATGAACATGTGAAATCCATCTGCCTGAATTCCTAAAATTAAATAGCCTCATGTGACTATGTTTGTAGCAAAATAGAATCTTGTTTATTTTATTATAAATATAAATCAAGAAAATAGATTTTTATGATTTTTTAATTGGTTTTGTATCAATTTTTGACGTCAAATTGATCATGGTGGCTTCGGGTTTGACCAACGATGGTTTGGCCAACTTCTCTAATAAACGAGTGGTGTTGTTGTAAGATATGATTAGGAAGACGGCGCCACAAGTTTAAACTTATGGGTGTGCGAGATCGGAAGACAACGGTTTCAGAAGTATGGAATTTGATGTAATGAATGGTGATGATAAAGCTGATCAGATTCCTCATTATACATTCATCCTTTTTAATTGGGTTAATAGTATACCTAATGATCTATCCCACATCGTACTCTAGAAGTGGTTTCCATATACTTTATAATATATTACATGTAATCCATGTATCTTGCTAGCAACCGGGGATCAGTACTAGTACAAACTTCCCTACATGCACACATGAGCTATGGAACACACATTTCTCATACATTATATACTTCTTCCAAAATCCATGCTTTCCTGTAGGCTTGCCCACTGCAGCCCTTAAACATTGGACTGCCAAGGGCCTATACACAAACCTCATACTCCTCTAGAATAGTGCAATGTGGTTGAGCTAATCTTAGAGGGTATCGAGGACCCATTATGTCCCATATGTTCATTGGTTGAGGTTGTCTTGGATTCTTGCAAGTTTGGCCATATGTTTTTACTTACACTTAGATAATTTTTCTAAGTAAAAAATGTCCACCATATAAAAACAAATTCCCTTATTCAAATACATGCCACCACTTATATTTCTTTAATTCCTCTTTCATATCTATTTGGAAGATAAATTCAAAATATCTTATACTCATAAAAACATCATGAAAATAGTAATAATGTTTTATGTTTCTTCAACTTCTCTCTATCCACAAATTGAAGGTACTTCAATCATATTTATTATTGTAGACAATGTTTCACCTTTGATGCATGTATTTTGAACTTAGAACCAATTAAAAAATAACTATATTTACTAGTATAATCATTCAACCGTTATTTCAAAATTCATCTAAGTAACCCATAACAATTCACCAGGAATCACCACAAAAATCAAAGACTTCAAACCATTCATATGTTTCTGCAAATTTTAAGACTTTAACACTTCATCCAAGATCTATTAACTTTGGAACTTATTAATCATATTTACATAAATGAAATATTTGTATTCCATTTATCACTATTTACAACTAATAAAAATAATTGACAACTACAACTCATACACAACGTGGTTTCTTCAAAAAAAATCATCATATCATCATACCATAGCCTATTGAAAGGAAACCATTTTCATAAACATTTCATCATATCATCATATCATAAATTTTGGAAAATAAATGGGTTTCAAATAAATCTCATCATAAAAATGATGAACAATATAGAGAAAAAATAATTATGGTATTATTGGATCATATCCTTCGTAAATAAAAATTATCTTCCAAGGATGTTATCATAAAGGAAAATTCCATTTTAAGATCACTAGAGTAGTTTTTTGAGGAAAATAAATTTTCCATTTTGACATCACTCATTTAAAATCCAAATATTTATTAAATATTATTGAAAAAAATATTTTAAATAACATTGGAATGTTAAAAAGGAAGCATCAAGGCTTTGATTAGTCATGATGGCAGGAAATCGCGTTCATGTCGTGTATGTTAAAACAAATATTCCTTTCACTAAAAAGTCATAAGTTCCTCATTTAGAAAATGTTAAGAGTGTAACAATAAAAAATTTCATAAAAATTCCAAATATGGGTATACATTATTTTTAGAAATATCTTTATAATAAAAAAATCATTCATGAACTCATTCAAAATAAAACATGGACATAGAAGAAAAGAATTCACTAATGAATAATAAAAGATAGTCAATTTTAATTAAAAAAAAATTTCGTCTCTTCAGTACATAAAGTGAGTAAAATGGTAGGAAAACATTTATTTTATAGAAACAACTAGATGAGCATAAAAAATCAAATGGATTTATTAGATAAGAATCATATAATTTCCTCAAGGTAAATACAAGCATAAATAATTCCCAATAAAATGGGATTGAGACATAAATCCCTTACCCCAAGTCTCATATTTCATTGTACAAATTAAAAACTATTGTCTAATAAATATGAATTTATGATAAATGTTTTATGTAACAATACTCATACATATCATACAATATATGATTTACTTATAATATCTAATCACCGATTTATAAATAATTTTTTATTTAAATCATTGTTTCATGTCATAAATACTTCAGTATTCATTCATGTTTTGGTTTAAAAGTTCCATTCCTTGTACTATGATCATGAATAAATAATCTCAATAATTTTAATCATGATATAAATATGATATATGTTCATTATATATATATATCCATAAAATGGTAGAGATAGAAAAATGGATCTCACTGTTCATGGAGACGGTAGGTCATGTGTATGCAAGAAAACAGTTTTCACTTCTCCGTGAATGGAAAAAAATAAAGTTAAATATTAATTAACCTTTATATAATAATTATTATATAATATCTATCATACATATTCATAAATTTATCTTTATTATCATCCATGTAAAAATAATCTAAAAAACGAATCACACCGCTTTGTGGAGGTGGTAGTCCACAGGTAGGAAAGAGTGATGATATAATTTTCTAATAGAGGGAAAGAATGTCGATAATGGTTTTTTGTAACAACCCATGAATTTAAGACATATTTCCCGAAAAAAAACTTTTTTTAATAGTTTATGAAATAAACATCCATGAGTCTAAATAAATTAAAATATATTTTACTCTTATATACTTTCCATTGAACTGGAAAGTATGAATAAAAATAACCACATTATGAAATATATATAAAGTCCCTAATCAATAAAAATTTACTGATTAATACTTATAAAATAAGCAATAAATTATTAGTATAGTTATATTACCCTTAAAACACATTTCCTTGAAAAAAATATTTTTATTTATTTTTATAACAAACCAATATATTTAGTGTTACATTTTTTAGAGAATGTGTTCAATAAAATTAATCTAGTTTTTGATTTAATCATATAAATTTTTTATTAAGGTGAAATTTTTGGGTTTTTTCTAAAAAGATTTATTTTCCAATGAATGTTGAAAAATAATGATTTTTATTGAAAATAATATTTTTGTTTCAAGCAAGTAAAAAGTTACATTATGTTCCAAAATGTTTTCAAATTAAAATTGGTTATATTAGATTATTAATAATCCAATTAATTTTATTGGATTCAATTATATGGTTTACTTATTTATAAAAATATTTTTATAGTTAAAATTACATTTTTTTGAAACTGTTTTTCATTGCCTTTTGTATTTCTATCATAAATAAATTCCAAGCACATATAGACATTTAATAATAAAAAATTGATATTATATTTGTAATTTTAAGGTTTAAAATTTTTATATAGTTTCTTTTTATTGTTTGTTGATATGAATAGTAATTATAGTAATTTATCACCCTAGATAGGGAAAATAGGTAAAATATAGTTAAAACATTTTGATAAGGCTTTAAAACATATCCAAAATTTTCCTTTATCCTATTTAATGAGTGTATTTCAGCCATTTAAATCCAATTATTGAATATATATTCAATTAATTTCATATTTCATTGATTGTGGCCATTATATTAATTTAAGAAAATAATAAAAACTACATTCACTCTCTTGACTTTAATATCTCTAAATTTTTTACATAATGATAAAAAGAGGATAAGTTTGGTTATATTTTTTTTTTAAATATAAAAAAATATCATAGCAATTTATTTATAATTTTTTGACATTTAATAATTATAGTAAATTTTTACGCATCATTGACACATTATTTAATTAATTAAAAGAAAATTAAAATAAATGATTTTCGAAGTTTTAAAAGAAATACAATTTAAGTGAATTATTGTTTGCATGCTTTTTGTAAAAAATTGATATATTAGGGATGTGCTAAAATATTGTATTTTTATTTAATTTTTTTCTTGGTATCTTTAGCATTAGATAAAATGAATAGTTTCACAATTTGCATTAATGATATTTTATATTGAATAATATTTTATTAATATATTTAAAATTCCAAAAAAAAATATTTTTGTCCAAGTGAATAAAATATGATTGAAAATATCAACCATTAGTGGATTTATGTGTCACTTATCCATTTCTTGTATCATTATTAATCCTTTAATATTGAAATATTTATTATTGTGGTTAAGGTGAAAAATTGTTAATGAAGGGGTTGATAAAAAAGATAATGTTTATACTGACATAAAAACCTTGCTAAATTTAATTTTATAATTTTATCTATAAACTATGCTCATTTTAATCAAATTAATATTCATTTTGAAGCATCTGGATTCATAATGAATTTATTATATTTTAATCGTTTGAGAAATTACAAGTCTGTCGTCTACCTTACTTATAAAAGGACACCACTCCTTTCTCTACTTTACACCACTCTGATCCTTAAAGATAAAATACATAAAAAATGAATTCTAAAATTTCCTATAACATTATATTCTTTCTTTTCGTCCCATAATACCAACCCTAGGGTCCCTAATAGGATATATAAATAAGTTATTTTAAAGAAGGTATAACAGCCTTAATAAATAACATTCTTTTCAAAATTTTGTTTTATCTCATATAAATATGTGTTATATATCATAAAATATTAAATTAATTATCTTGAATATATTTAAATGTTAATATAATTATAAAACCACCATTATCTATCATCTTTCCCATCAAATGAGATGTGAAATTATCGCTCGTGCGTACGTATGGCTTACCATCTGCACGTAGCGATACCATTTATTTTCCATCGCCCTCATTTATGGATAGATATTATGATGAGTTTGGTGATTATATATGATACTTATGACATAAATGTTCTTATTTAAGGATAATATCATATCTACCTTCTTACTTTCCGATTGTTTGGAAGATGATAATCTTGCTCGTGCGTACATATATACTACCACCTCCATGAAGCGATGTGATTCTTATTTCATTTCTCCTATACATAGATGCTAATAGGATTGGATTTCAATAATATATATGTTTTTTATAATATAATAATTATTATTCAAATGTGAATTATTATTATCCTTCCTTTCTATCCATCCGTCAAAAATTTATAATATCATTCATACACACGTATGACCTACTATCTTCATAAAAAATGTAATTCATTTTTTATCTTTGCTTTTATTGAAAAATATTAATATCCATATATTGAATATATTATATTAAATTTATATCATTATTAATTTATGTATATTATGGATATATGATAAAAGTAAGAGGACCCAAACTACCGTTCCAAAACATATATGATAAATAAAGCACTTATCACACAAAAAAGTGATTTTAACAAATAATTTCTAATAAAAATATGATAAATGGTTTTAGGTAAATAATATATGGTATGGTACATAACATTATGTTTATCTAATATATTTATAATAAATATATATTTATTATACATTAGTCTTGAACACATGTGATGGAATTCAAATCTAAGGTCAGGGTTTTATGACACAATCTCATTGTTTATCAGGATTATTTTTTATTAAATTTTTTATGATGACATATTAGGATATAACACTCATGAAACACATGAATTTTATTATCATATAGTTATTTCTAGATACTTAATGTTGTCCTTTAATTTTACTCTTTTTAATTACTCAATATAACAAATGAATACATTTAAGGGAAACTGAAATTATTTCTCTCTCTGGTCAAAAATCCATTTTCATCCATATCCATAATTTTTAAAATATTTTTAATATAATAATATTATTGTTTAAAGAAACTTTTAACCATGATTTAATAATTAAAAAAAATTAAAAGGAATCTTCTTTTTTCGAACAAAGTTCTTCGGAACTTTTTTCCCCAAATTAGGAATGATATGATTTCTTTTAACTTATACGGAATGAACAAAATTTCTGGCCATCACGATCACTAAATTAATTGAAGCATACATTAAAATCTTTCTATTTTATTTTCAAATAAAATTTTTTCTTTAATATTTTGGATGTATTCAAATTTTATGTATTTTATTTTAATGTGTATAGGTTATTTTCATAAAGTAATATTCCATGTGATATTTTAAAGGTATTTTCATATAATATTATATCCTTTGATGTTAATTATGATTTACTAGGGATATTAGACAATGATAAAATCTGTATTCTTTCTCAATATGGTTTATTATTATGATTAAATAATTTTTTGAAACTTGTTTTTTTCCATAGTTTATACTCATATTAAATGGCTATGAAACACACCTATTTTTCATGGGTTATGATATTATGAATATTTTATGATCTTTTATAACGCATATGTATGATTTTAATTATGTGATGGGTGGGCCTAGAATTATATATCCCTCTAATTAATTGGGTAAATATGGATATCTTATAAAATAAATAGGACTATAATATAGAGTGAAACTAGTTCAATAAGATACTTTATCCATTATGATAGTCTTGGGAGTGAACCTTGAAAACTATGATGGTTTGGGGATTGAAACCAGTACAGTATGATAGTTTTGGTAGTGATCTTGGAAAAAAATAAGGAAATAATTTTTTATGAAAATATGTATTCTAAAATCCTATATAATATGGAAACGTTATGATCTCATGGATCATGTTCTTGGATTCGACTATGATTCATGTGTTATGAAGTACAAATCTTTATTTCATCACTTAGTATTGTGATCTAAGATATATGTGGTGTGTTTTATAAACTTTATTATCATATTATAATAACATTATTCTCATGGTATATTTAAGTAATCAATGATATCTCCCTTGATTATCTTTATTGAGCATCTGAGCTCACCCATTTTTATGTTTAGTTTTTTGAGGTTATTGTTGGACTCCTCATGTATTACTCATGTTTTAATGATCACAAATCTCAATAATAATTACACATCATGTTTTAATGATAGAAAATCCCATTGTTGTTAATTAATCTCACTATTATTAACAAATCTTATGCCTGATCACAAATCTCACTTATCTTGTCAATCCATTGTATTTATGTTTCAAATTATCTTACTTTCTAAAGGTTTATCTTAATTCATATTCTGTGTATTACTATTTAATTATAAATATAGATATTTTCCAAATTATCAAGACACCGTGATGTTTGACACACGAAGAGAGACTGTGTGCAAAACAAAATCACAGTCAAGCAGACACCGTGAAGGACACACTGTGACCTAGACACTGTGAAGGACACACCATGACCCAGACACCGTGAATGAAACATCGTGACCCAGACACCATGAAAGACACACCATGACTTAGACACCGTGAAGGACACACAGGGACCCAGACACTGTGAAATACATACTGTGACCCACATACCGTGAAGCACATACCGTGAAGGAGACACCATTTACACAACAAACTGTGACACTATTTCTTAACCTTTTTTTCAATATTATTTAAATATTTCTAACGGTCATATTTGATATTTTTTATTCAATTAATGTTATTTAATGATAGTTGTTGGAATGTCAGGAAATCGTACCTTGTACATATGGAAAGGGATTAATTCCTATTGTTGGTGCTCATGGGATATAAATTGAAGTCTCAGATGCAGTAAAAAAATGAAGTCACCTTGAAATACATTCTACAACACACGTGAAGTGCTCTGTACTGGACTGAAGAACAATACTGAGCACAACTATGAAGAAGACATTGAACGATCCTCAAAGAAGTTCCAACACATGCAATCCTACACTACTAGATGAACTGAAGTCAAGAGAACATTTTCACTACTGTAGAACACAAGATGAACTAGGACACTCTATTTTTCAACAGAAAAACCAGAGAAGGACTCAGAAGCATTTCTGATGAATCCAACGAGTCCAGAGCTGCACTGCAAATCACTAGAGCTTTATAAACTCTTATCTGTTCTCTCTAAGTTATTTGTTTATTTACTTTCGAGCATTGTGGTGTACTCTGTATATATTACACACACGCTGTCTCCTACACTGAACTGGAGGATATCAAAATCCTCACTCCAAAACTCTTAACTCTTGTTTACCCATGAAAAATGTGTATGAGGTCCTTGTGTGGCCTGGTCATTGTTTTTCTTCCAATGAAGAACTATGGTAGAGGTCCCTGGGTGGCCTGGACAGTTTTGTAAAGTTTTGTTAACCCCGATCCAGGGTGTGGATCAAATTTATATAAATTTTAGATGACTAAGTCTCGGCTTGAGACTGAACCTCTTGTTATATCTTCTGTGCATTTTTAGTTTAAGTTTAAAGTATACTACATATATCTTTTATATTCCGCTGCTGGTACTTTGAAATACAAAACCATTTTAAAGTTACATTGATAGTTAAATTAGCAAGTGTTTACACTTATTCTAAATAAGTAGGTTAGTTTAAAAAGTTAGTTTAATCTTGTGGTTAAATTAAATGAGACCTAATCAATCTTTGAGAAGCTAAGTGAATATTTACAATATGTATAAATTCACTACAGTTTAACTTGTTTTATAAATTGGGGTATTTTAATAGAAAATATTTTAACATAAATTTTAATTGGAACTCAATTTACCCCCCCCCCCCCCCTTGAGTATCCACTCCAACCAACATTTGGTATCATAGGTTTGTTTTTATTTATAAAAAATTTCAAAACACTCTGTTTTTCAACTGTGATTTTAGTTACATATTTAAAGATATTAAATTTATGTATGTTCTAAATTTTATCTCTTTTGAAACTATTTTCTAAACTCTAGCTATGGACAATATACTAGAGGGTTCCGCTACTAACTGACCACATTTCTTTAATGGTACTAACTATGCCCAGTGGAAAATGAAAATTAAAATTCATTTAGAGGGTATGGGTTTTGATATCTAGACTACTATAGAATCTCAATATAAAATTCCAAAAACCGAAAGAACAACTTGGCATGAACCTACTAAATTAGCTTACAATAATAACTGTAAAGCTATGAATGCTTTTTATTGT
The DNA here is from genome assembly GCA_963277665.1 of Viscum album. Taxonomy (NCBI): domain Eukaryota; kingdom Viridiplantae; phylum Streptophyta; class Magnoliopsida; order Santalales; family Viscaceae; genus Viscum; species Viscum album. The sequence goes on along the minus strand of OY728161.1, from coordinate 1,537,641,469 downwards.
GCATTAGGAGATGAGGAATTTAATAGAATATCTTCTTTCAAAACTGCTTATGAAATTTGGGATACTTTAGGTTTTTCTCATGAAGGAACAACCAATGATAAATAAATGAGACTGAATACATATACTATTAAATATTATAATTTCAAAATGAAGGCTAATGAACCTATTTCTGATATGTATCTCGGGTTAAATGAGATTGTCAATACAATGAGTTCACTTGGTAACGTTTTTCCTGCAAAGTAATAAATTATGAGGATACTGAGATGTCTGCTAGACCGATGGAGAGACACATCTATTTCAATCAGAGAATCATGTGACATTGGAGCTCTTCCTGTTAAAGAGCTTATTGGTAAATTAATTATATATGAGGAAGAACTTAAGGTAAATAAAGAGGAAGATGATGAACCAAAAAGGAAATCAGTGGCTTTCAAGACTACTAATTCAAAGAGCAAGGAAAAAGAGAAAGATCAAATACAAACTAACAGTTCAACAAGTGAAAGTTCAGACTCTGATAGTGATGCTGAAATGGCCCAGATAGCCATAAGGTTTAAGAAATTTTATAGCTAGAAGAAATTTTTCAGAAAATCTAATTACAAGGGAAATTATGACAATAAGGGACATTGGAGGAAGGACTAGAAAAATCCAGATAAAAGTGATGAAGCTGTTTTCTACAAGTGCAAAAGAAAAGGACACATTAAAGTAGACTGTCCAAATCTGAAGTTCAAAAAGAAACATGATTACAAGGATAGTAAGTACATGAAAGCTATGAAGGCTACCTGGAGTGCTTATAAAGATAGCACAAGTGAATATGAAATATCTGATTCTGAAAATAATTGTGCCAACATGTGTTTAATGACAAACACATCTGAGGTAACCTTATATACCCCTGTTTTAAATTCCTTTTATTCTGGAACTTAATCTGATTTGGATTCTGAAAACATGACTACTGAAGAATTATTTGAATATTGTAATATGATAGAAGAGACATGCAATGAACTTAAGGATAAATAAAAATCATTGAAGAAACAACATGCTCTCACTACAACTGTTAAAACTAAACTTACTATTGAAAAAGAGAAAAATGATCAACTGTTAAAGGAAAACACTGAACTGAAAATGTCAAATGAGAAACATAGAAATGACTTAGAGAAATTCACAAATGGAAAAGACACTCTAACTAAAATTCTAGGAAATCAAGTGGCACCAAAATATGCTACTACAATAGGTTATCAACCTAGAAAAAGACAGTTTACTAAAATTAAATTTACTCCCAAATCTGGACAAAATTCAGCTAGTTCAAGTTCTAGAAATTCATTTGCTTCAACTAATTACTCACATAGTTATAAATCAAATAGAGTTTATATTTCAAAATCTTTTGACTCAAATTATACGAGACCCATAAGAAAAATTTGGGTACCAAAATCATTGATTACTAACATGTCTGGACCCAAGAATATCTGGGTACCAAAATCATTTCCCATCTAAATCTGTTTTGTAGGAAACCTGGTTGAAGAGTTCCCATAAGAAGAAATGTTACATGGACAGTGGATGTTCAAGGCATATTTCTGGAGATTACTCATTCTTTAAAAGTCTAATAAAGGTTGATGGAAGCTATTTCACCTTTGGTGATAATTCTAAAGGAAAGATCATCGACCATGGCCAAATTGGTAACACTAACTCAGTTTTAATTTCTAAAGTTTTATTTGTTGATGGACTTAAATATAATCTGTTAAGCATATCCCAATTATGTGATGATGGTTTTAATTTCAAGTTTGAAAATGATTCTTATAATGTTTTTAATTCTAAAAATGTTTTTGTATTTTCTACTTTGAGAAATGAGAATATTTATGTTGTTGATCTGAATTCATTAGCTAAACAAAATATTAATTGTTTAAATGATTTTCATAATGTGTCTTGGTTATGGCATAGGAGATTAGGAAACTGCAATATACACTCACTTAGAAAACTGGCTAGGAAGAACATAGTTAGAGACTTACACAAACTTGAGTTTTCAAATGACAAAGTTTGTAATCCCTGTCAAATGGGAAAGCAACAAAAAATCTCTTTCAAACCATAGAAAGAAGTTTCAACTTCTCAACCTCTTATGCTGGTTCACATGGACTTTTTTGGACCTTCTAGAGTTTCTAGTTTAAATGGGAAGCACTATCTCTATGTCTTAGTAGATGACTTTTCTAGACATACTTGGGTATACTTCTTAGCTCACAAAAGTGATGCTTGCGCTTACTTTATTAAATACTCCAAGTCTGTAGAAAATATTAGTGGACTTAAGATTAAGACCCTGAGAAGTGATCATGGCCATGAGTTTGAAAATCAAGAGTTTGAATCTTATTTCTCCCATGATGGCTACAGTCATAACTTTTCTGCCCCTAGGAAACCTCAACAGAATGGTGTAGTAGAAAGAAGAAATAGAACCCTTCAAGAAATTTCTAGAACCATGCTTAATAAATATGACCTGCCTGTTTATTTTTCGGATGAGGCTATGAATACAGATTGTTATATTATTAATAGAGTCTTGATAAGACCTGTTCTTAAGAAAACCCCATATGAGTTATGGAACAATAGAAAACCCAAAGTTAGTTACTTTAGAGTCTTTGGCTACAATGTTTTTATTCTTAATACAAATGATAATATTGACAAGTTTTCTTCTAAGAGTGATGAAGGAATTTTTATTGGTTATTCATTAACTAGAAAAGCCTATAGAGTCTTTAATAAAAGAACCAAATGTGTGGAAGAATCTTTTCACATCAAATTTTATGAAACTGATCCACATGATCCCAAATCATCTCTTAAAAATATTGAAGAAGATTTATCTATTCTAAACCTTAATGATAAAATCAATGAACCTGCTGTAAAGACAACCTATTCTGGATATATTTCAGAATATGCTCCTAATGAACCCGAACCTATAGATGAACCTGAAATTTCTAGTCCTACATTTACTAGATCAACAAGGATTCTAAAGAATCATCCTTTAGATGCTGTTTTTGGTAATATTTATAGAGGGACACATACTAGAGATTCTCTTAGAAATCAGGTTGAACATCAAGACTTCTTGTCACATATTGAACCTAAAAACATTGATGATGCTATTAATGATGAATTTTGGGTAATTTCTATGCAAGAAGAAATCAATCAGTTTAAAAGAAATAATGTTTGGAAACTAGTAGAACGACCTAAGGACGCTTTCACCATAGGCACTAAATGGGTGTTTAGAAATAAAGTAGATGAATTTGGAAATATAGTTAGAAACAAGGTTAGATTAGTTGCACAAGGCTATAGTCAAGAAGACGTAATTGACTATGAGGATACTTTTTCTCTAATAGCCAGATTAGAATCCATTAGGATTTTACTTGCTTATGCTGCACATCTAAATTTCAAACTATATCAAATGGATGTCAAGAGTGCATTCTTAAATGGATATATTGCTGAGGATGTTTTTGTTGAACAACCACCTAGATTTTCAAACCCTCATTTTCCAAATAATATTTTCAAGTTATCAAAAGATTTATATGGTTTAAAACAAGCTCCAAGAGCTTGGTATGATAGATTATGTACATTTCTAATTTCCAAAGGTATTAAAAAAGGTATAGCTGATCCAACTCTTTTTATAAAACAAATTTCTAAGGATTTTTTAGTTGTAAAAATTTATGTAGATGATATAATTTTTGGATCATAAAAAACTACATTATGTACTGATTTTTCTAAAATGATGCAAAAAAAATTTGAAATGAGCTTAATGGTTGAACTTAAATTATTTCTTGGATTTCAAATCTTTCAAAACAGTAATGAAATTATTTTAACTCAAAGTAAATATACTAGAGATATTTTAAAACGTTTTGGAATGGATAGCACTAAAAGTAGTGACACTCCCATGAGTACCACCTGTAAGTTGGATCTTGATGAAGATGGAATATTTGTTGATCAAACCACTTATAGAGGAATGACTCGAAGTCTACTCTACTTGACTTCTAGTCGTCCTGATATTATGATTAGTGTGTGTATGTGTGCTCGTTTTCATGCAAACCCTAACGAGTCACATTTAAGTGTTGTAAAGAGAATTTTCAAATACCTCAATCATACTCCCAATTTAGGATTGTTCTATCCCAAAGGGCAATAATTTGAATTAGTTATGTATTCTGATGCTGATTTTTCTGGATGTAAGTTAGATAGAAAAAGAACCTCTTGAACATGTCACTTTTTAGGCAAGTCACTAGCATCATGGTGTAGTAAGAAACAAAGTTCTGTAGCATTATCTACTGCAGAAGTTAAATACATAGCTGCTGGCAGTTGTTGTGCACAAATTTTGTGGATGAAACACACATTACTAGACTATGGATATCATTTCAGACATGTCCCAATAAATTGTGATAACACAAGTGCTATTAAAATTTCAAAGAATCCTATTTCACATTCCAGTACAAAACATATTGATTTAAGACACCACTTTTTGAAGGATCATTACCAAAAAGGTGATATCACTTTAGAATTCATTGGTACTGAATATCAACATGATGATATAATCACAAAACCATTAAATTATGAGATATTAGACTACATCATACATGATCTTGGTATGATTAATCATAAATAGATATCTTACTGATCTTAATTTTTAATACTTTACTGTATTTTACTTTACAGTTTCATGGTCATTGTTTTACAGTTACTGTTTCATGCTTACGGTCTCATCGTTAACACCTTGTGTTCACGGTCTATCGCCTAACTATCTCACTATGATGGAATAGTTCACTCACTGTCTCACCGTGATGACTGCTTTTCATCGCACCATAACGCCTACTCACAGTCTCACCGTGAAGATTATTTATGCATTTATTTTAATTTATTTTTTACCCGTATCACGATAATTTTTATTTCACCATTATTTGATTTCCTGCATTTTTTAATGAAGTTTGACATTCCCAAATGATAAAACATAAAGTTTTCACTCGATCTATCACCCGATCTCTCAGCTAAACTCTCTCCTGCTCTCCCTCTTGAACCCTATTTACATTGTAAACCTCTTATTCTCTCTCGCCCGAAACTTTAGTGGATGCCAAGGATGAAGCATCCGTCTTCATCTACCCCTGAGAAGCGCAGTTCTAAGAAGAAGAAGATACCTCCAACGATAGCTCCTAATGGACCTCTAAATCTGAACCTTGTTAACTATACTGTTGTACCTGAAAAAAAGATTTTCCCTTAGTGGGTACTGTCTAGCAAGTCTTTGGTCCTGAAAATGTTAAGAGAACAAGGATGGTTCAAATGGTTCTCTAGAAAAGATAGACCGATTTATCAAAGGTTGGTATCTCAATTTTACCAATATGTAAAGTTTTCTTTTGATGCTGGAGAAAGCTATATGGTAACAACCTGGATAAATGGAAAAAAGTGTTCATTCTCTTCATGGTTGTGGGATGCATGCCTAAGGATTCCTCATGAAGGAATTTGTGATGATTACCAATGATACCCTCCTCTAACAACTAAGATCTTTAATCTAGAGTATGCATTGGAAAACTTAACTGGAAATGGCACCAAGAAAAGGGCTATAGCAGGTGAATTGGATGGGGAGACAAGACTACTATTCAAATTTGTTCAGAATTTTATTAGTCCAAGAAAAGGAGATTTTTCTGTGATGAAGTATCAGGATGTGTTCCCGATTCACCTATTGAATAATGGCCATAAGATCAGTCTTTGAAAGTATGTCATTAACAATATATGTGAGATGATTAAAGTCACTTACAAATCCACCTTGTTGTTTTACTCAAGTATGATTTTAGCCATGCTAGTTGAAAAAGGAGTTTTTGGACTGAATGAAGAAAGGCTAGAGGATTTTGAGTTCTGCCTATCCAAGCATATCATCAAAAGGATAAAAGTTAACTGAAATCCCTAGAAGAAGAAATGGGTTGAGGATAATGATCAATTGTATAATAAGTATAATATTGTTGATTATCCAAGAAGGAAAAATAATATTACTAATCCTAGTTTGGAACCAGTTGAAGTGGCCGAATACTTAGTTGCTGAAGAAGAAGAGGAAATGGAAGCTGATGTACCACTTAGAGAAGAAGCTGAAATACTTCCAATAAAAGAAGCTCTTGTTGAAAAAGAAAGGATTGTAGATCCTTCAATTGTTCTTAGTGATGAAGAATCTCCTACTTAAAGAGAAGTTGTTAATATGGATATCCAATATGAGGATGTAAGAGATTCTGTAGTAAGAGAATCAGAGCAAAAAAGCCATGGAAGAGTCTGTTGGTGTAGAAGAACTACCTGTTGAAAAGAAAGCCAATCTGGAAGCACTGCCTGTGGAACAGTCGATTTTGGAGATAATTCCCTCCGCTGAAGAGAGGATGGAATGTGCCTTCCAGTTAGCAAGGCAATATATGGTTGATGAGAGCAGAACTGATTCTGTGGATCTTGATCATGTTACTGAGCCTATAGTCTCTGAAATGGAAGCACAATTTGAGGGGGAGGAACCTGAAAATCTTGATACTAGTCCAATTGAGTCTGATGAATCTGAATCTGAATCTGAACCTGGTGATGAGTCATACTCTGTGTACACTCGATATGTTTTTCCAAGATTTTATGATGTGAATAAGTCACATCAAGTGACTACAACTGGAATGGATCTCTCTTATTTGTTTCAACTGATGTCAGTCGCTCACCTAGAACCTGAACCAGAACCAGAGCCACAACCTAAGCCTCAACCAAGATCACAACCAAAACCTGTACCTCTTCCTACTCCCTTACCTGATCAAAAATATTTTGTAACTAAATATGATCTGAAAGTCTTTGTAGATACTCTTTTAGCTAGAGTTGAGAAGATTATATCCTCTCAACCTCTTCCAATGACTTAACTAAGTCAAAAATATGCATTGATTCTCTTGGAAAATTTTATTTTTCATATTCAACCAAGGATGATTCGAGAAATTCAAGAAGTCAGAGTTGAAAGTATGTTGTTGAGTGCTGATGTTGCAAACCTGAAAAGTATGGTGGCAGACTTGCAGAATGAATTGTCTTCAAGATCAGAGCTTGTTCCTGCTCCTGCTTCTGCACCTAGACTTGTTGTTGCTTCTCATGAACCAGATGTTTCCACCATTTCTAGAGAGATTGTGTCTCAAGTTCATCCTTATCTACTATATTTTGATGAGAATATTAGAACAAGACACACCAAAATGCTGGAATGCATGAGAGGGATTTTGGAAAATCTAAATAAGCTCACATATGAGTACATTGGATGCCTGAAAAAAGTTTTGAAACAACTCAAAGTTCTATCCATAGCTGTAAAAGCTTCTCCTACTTATGGTCAACCTTCTGTTCCCCCTTTGGATGATTCTCTAGTGTGATCCATAATCATGGAAGAACTTCAGAATTCTTTCAGTGGCTTGGATCTATCTTATTTGTCAGAAGCTGTTAAGAACAGTGATCGAGCATTGGACTTGGTTCGAATTCATTCAAATATTTCCAATGATGCTCAACAAGATATCCCCAAGAATATTGATGTCAATATCAACCGAATTTTCTCTAAGAGTGACATGACAGATCACTTTAGATATATTTTGGAGAACCTGAAAATACCTCCAGTGACTCAAGAGTTTAAAGCTCATGTTCAAAAACTAACATATTTCACCAGATTGTTGGACAAATTCTTGGAGAACAAGGAAGATTTCGAGAAGGCTATGCAATATGGTGGAGAAATCATTACTGATTTCATAAATCTTTTAATGTTGTATCTTCATGTGCAGAGTACTTCTATCATTGCTCCAGCTACTGCACCACTCAGACCTGGTCTACCTGCCTTAGCCTCAACTTCCATGTCAGTCAGTCAAACTCTATCTCAAATCTAGCCAGTCATTCTTGACCAACCACAGACTAGATCTTCTACAACTCCTACTCTGGATCCCACTATTTTTTAAGGTCTACCCTTACCATCTTTTTCTACCACATCTATGCCTTCTTCTACATCACCATCATCTCCTACTGTAGATAAAGGCAAGTCAAAGGCTGATCCCTGATGAATCAAGTGACTGCTTTCTTTTTTATGGGGATGTTTTTTTTCTACTTATTTTGAATCATGTATTCTGAACGTGTTTTAATGACAAATGCATTGTTTCTCCCCATTCCCTATACTTTTTGATAATCCCAAAAGGGGGATAAAGAGTACAAGTATTAGTATTCTAAAGAGATAGGTTACTATAGAATCTATTATTCTCTAAATCTGTTATTATATATGTTACTTTCTCTAACATTTCATTTCATTTATATTTTACCTATGCATGATTTGTGATCATCAAAAAGGGGGATATTGTTGGAATCCTCATGTATTACTCATGTTTTAATGATCAAAAATCTCAATAATAATTACACATCGTGTTTTAATGATAGAAAATCATGTTGTTGTTAATTAATCTCTCTATTATTCACAAATCTTATGCATGATCATAAATCTCACTTATCTTTTCAAACATTTGTATTTATGTTTCAAATTATCATACTTTCTAGTGGTTTAGCTTAATTCATATTCTATGTATTACTGTTTAAGTCTAAATACAAATATTTTCCTAAGTATCAAGACACCGTCATGTTTGACACAGTAAGACAGACTTTGTGCAAAACACAGTCACAGTCATGCAGACACCCTGAAGGACACACCAGGACCCAGACACCGTGAAGGACACACCGTGACCCAGACATGGTGAAGGAAACACCGTGACCCAGACACTATGAAGGACATGCCGTGACCTAGACACTGTGAAGAACATATCGTGATCCACATACTGTGAAGCACATACTGTGAAGGAGACACCGTTTACACAACAAACTGTGACACTGTTTCTTAACTTTTTTTCAATATTATTTAAATATTTCTAATGGTCATATTTGATGTTTTTAATGAAATTAATGTTATTTAATGATAGTTTTTGGCATGTCAGGAAACTATACCTCGTACATATGGAAAGGGATTCATTCCTATTTCCAGTGCTCATGGAATATAAAAATAAGTCTCAACTACAGTAAAAAAGTGAATTCACCTTGACATACATTCTATAACACATGTGAAGTGCTCTATACTGAACCGAATAACAATCCTGAGCACAACTGTGTAGAAGACATTGAACGATCCTCAAAGAAGTTCCAACATATGAAATCCTACATTACAGGAGGAACTGAATTCAAGAGAACATATTCACTCTTGTAGAACACAAGCTGAACTACGACACTCTGTTTTTCAACAGAAAAACCAGAGAAGCACTCAGAAGCATTTCTGCTGAATCCAACGAGTCCAGAGCTGCATTTCAAATCACTAGAGATTTTTTAAAAAAAAATTGTTCTCTCTAAGTGATTTTTTTATTTACTTTCGAGCAGTGTGGTGTACTATGTATATCTTACACACACATTGTCTTCTACACTAAACTAGCGGATATAAAAATCCTCACTCCAAAACTCTTAACTCTTGTTTATCCACAACAACTGTGGAAGAGGTCCTTGTGTGGACTAGTCATTGTTTTTCATCCCACGAAGAACTTTGGTAGAGGTCTCTGCGTGGCCTGGATAGTTTTGTAAACTGTTGTTAACCCCGATCCATGGTGTGGATCAAATTTATATAAATTTGAGAGGACTAAGTCTCGACATGAGACTGAACCTCTTGTTATATCTTCTGTGCATTTTTAGTTTAAGTTTAAAGTATACTATATATATCTTTTATATTCTGCTGCTGTTACTTTGAAATACAAAACCATTTTAAAGTTACTTTGATAGTTAAATTAGCAAGTGTTTACACTTATTTTAAATCAGTATGTTAGTTCCAAATGTTAGTTTAATCTTGTGGTTAAATTAACTGAGACCTAATCAATATTTGAGAAGCTAAGTGAACATTTATAATCTGTATAAATTCACTACAGTTTAACTTGTTTTATAAATTGGGGGATTTTAATAGAAAATATTTTAACAGAAATTTTAATTGGAACTCAATTCACCCCCCTCTTGAGAATCCACTCTGACCAACATTTATGAAGAAAGGTATTAAATCTGGTATGTCTATGCAGGGTACAAGTATTGAAGAACTTAGAGTGAGATTATGTATCTCACTTTTGAAGTTGTTTTTTTGTAAATATGTTTCCAAAGATACTAGACCTACTCCATTCTGACATGGATCATTATGTTATATAATGAATATTCATCTAATAAGATGTAATATCTATGTATGAAAAGTATGGGTATCTATAGTTAGTATTAGATAAAGTTTTAATTAATTTTGGAAAATATGATGAGAAAACATTAGTGAGATACATCAGATTAATTTTATGTATATTATAACATCCTAAAATTTTGGAAATGATCATGGATGACTTAGGTTAAACCAAGGGTTTCATATATTAAAAATATGGTTTCTCAATTTAGAAATAAAATAATATATTTTTAAGAATTATGTGGTTTCTCACTATGATTATTATTTTTCATAATATGATTTTCGGTTTCATTAAACAGATGGAACCCAAAAGAATTTTTTTAATGTTAAATGCAATAGAAAATGCAATAATCATCCTATTGACCAACCAAATTTTATGGGAGATGGAATGTAAAATTTCATAGTTTTGCTTATTAAACATTCTCATGATATGAATTATGTTGATCTTGTGAACCTAGAATTAATGGAAAAACATTATATTGAGTCATTCATGAGGAAACACCCACATTAATTTAGTGGGTATTTATATCCACCAGTTTCTGAGATATTGATCGATTTCACTGAAAATATATTTTCCATTCTATAATGTCTGGAACATGAAAAAATTATTTCAGTTTTATATCATTTGTAAATAAGATCATATTAATGGTGTAATCTTATTACGAATTTGAGTCAATGACATGGAATTAACTCCATATAGTGGGGTGAGTCTAATAAATTATTTTTCAATACTTACATTCCTTGTATTCTTCTTATGAATATAGGGAAATAATTCTTTAATCTAAAGAAGAATGATGATGAATCTTTTGGTAAATATGTGAAAAATTTTACATGACTTGGGAGGTATACTTGTGGAATTATAATCCCAACTAAAATTATGGTTGATCTATTTTACACAGAATTAAAATCAATTCTTTGAATGGAATTATCCATAAGAGACTTCAATAGTTATGTAGAAATCATCATAAGTTCTAACAAAGTGGAAATTTATACTAAAGTTACCCATTAATATCATTGTTTTGATAAGAAAAAAATTATGTTATTAAAAGGAAATTATAAAAACTATGAAGGGAATAAGATGATCCTTCCTTTGTTCCTTAAATATGGCAGAAAACATAGGGAAAATTGTACTAAGGGACTATTAAAAGTTATATGTTTGTAAAGGAAGATAATTAAGTAATTAAATTCCAATGTGATGGGAAGATGTTATAAAATTATGGAGGGAAAAAACTATATAACAAACCACCAACAATCTAGTGTTTAAAATGGAAGGATTATCAGAATTATACGAACCAGTTCTCAAACCCGAAGGTTAATGGAAATGATTTTCATCAATAACCTTATAATCCTAGAGTGTAAGATAAATTTCACACAATCACAAATGATAATGTAGAATACAATAAAAAAGTGGTGAAAGGTGAAATTACCCTCCACTCTAGAGCTATTAATATCATATTTGATTCAAGATCTATACACTATTTTATATCAGAAGAATTTTCTATGGGTATCATAGTACCACCTCAACAATTAGATATTGAATTACTAGTGAAAACCCCAAATGGTATGATGATATAATCTCCCCTCTATGTTTATTATTCAATTGATTTTTTTTATAATGTGCTTCATGAATGTCTTATTATTCTCCCTATAGTTGAATTCGAGGTCATTTTGGGAATATATGGGATTTTTTTTATATAAATACCATAGCTATTTAAATGGAAGATAAGTCAATTTTAATATTATTAACAAACCTATGATTTTCTATCAATGTTATTATAAATATAAACTTATAATCAAAATTAGATCCATTATATAGGTCTTGATTCATATTCAAAAGGTTTTTTATCTTAGATTCTTGGGAGAAAATCAACATAAAAGATATTATTATTTTACTGTAGTTTATTAATGTCCTTGTAGAATAATTTCATATTCTTTCACAAAATTTTGAAGTTGAGTTCTCAATAGATTTCATACCTAGTGCTACACATATTTCCAATACTCTATATAGAATAACATTGACTGAGATTTAGGAATTGATGAAGTGGCTTTAGAAGAATCATGTAAAGGGATTTATTCCACTAATTTTATCATCTTAGAGTGCACTTATTATTTTTCTTAAAATGAAAGAAGGATCAATGTGAAGTTTCATTTATTATGGATAACATAAAATGGTTTCCATCAAGAATAAGTATCCTCTCGGTCATATTTATGACTTGGTTAATCAAATATGTAAAGATTACTAAATTTATAATATTTATATTCATTCTAGATTTCATCAATTAAAGATGAAAATAGAAGATATATTGAATAAAAAAATTTATACATGGTATAGACACTATGGATATAGATTGATTCCATTTTTTCTTACTAATAACCTCACTATCTTAATTGATTTAATGAATAATGTATTTATAGATCACCTTGATTAGTTTTTTTGTAGTATTTATAGATAATATTATAATATATTCAAAGTGAAAGAAAGTGCAATAATATCACTTGAGGGGTTGTATTGATGACCATAAGGAATGATAAGTCGTATGAAAAATTTACAACGTGTGAATTTTGGCTATAAATAGTGTTATTTTTGGGTTATGTAATCTCATGAGAGGGTTGATACGTGGATCCATAAAAGACCGGATTTATTGAATATTCAACTAGATCAATATCTTTGAATGATATCTATTATTTTATTGGTATGGAGTGTTATAACTAATGATTTGTGGTGAATTTATTATGGATATTTAATCTACACACTAAGTTAACTAGAAAGGGAGCCATGTTCATTTGGATAGATAAATATGAATAAAATTTCAAGGAAATAAATATAATGTTAGTTAGCACACATATACTCACATTACCCTACATTGGAGAATGATGTAAAATATATAGTGATGCATCAAATAATGTATTCGGATGAGTTCTCAATCATATTTATATGGTTTTAGCTTACTCCTTTGTTAGTTGAATGTTCATGAAAAAAATTACCCAACTCATGATATGGAGTTAGCTGTGGTAAATTTTTATTAATTATATGGAGGAATTATATTTATTGAGAAAGATATAAGATATATACTGATTATAAAATTTTAAAATATATATTGACGAAAAAATAGTATAATATGTGATATTGAAAATGGTTGGAGTTGATTGAAGATTGTGACTATTCAATACACTACCACCCTACGAAAGCCAACAAGATGGAAGATGATCTAAGTAAAAAGTATCATATTAGCTTATTTATGATGAGGATCATAAAAGATCCAATATTATTATATTAACAAAGGATGGATATTGAAATATTATATAAAGGGGAGAAATATCATCTTTCTAAAATGTGTGTTCAACCATCTATCCATGTGAGGATTAAAGTGGCACAGAAGGATGATGTGGAACTTTATAAGAAACCCATAAATTCTACTAAGTTTAACCTTTATTATGATGGAATGATAAGGTTAAACAATTGTGTATTTTTTCCATCCATAAAATATTTGAAAAATGATCGGTTGAATTAGGCTCATAGTTAACCATTCTCCATTCATCTAAGAATTACTAAGATGTATAGAGATATAAAAGATTACTTCTGGTAAGATAACATGAAGTGAGATATTGAAGAGTATATATATTAGTTCATATAATTTTAATAAGTTTATTATGAGAAATAGAAGTATAATTGGATATTATAAACATTACCCATGCAAAAATATAAATGGAAAAATATAACCATGGATTTTTTTTATCGGAATCCTCAAAATATCTAAAGACTATAATGTTATTTGAGTTATATCTGATCACCTTACGATGTAAAAATGATTCCTTTCTATTACAGAAAATTTATCTCATCTTATTTACATGATTTATATTTAGGAAGATATATGCTTGCATAGAGTACCACATTCTATTGTATCTGATAAGAACCAAAGCCTTACCTCAAAGTAATGGAAAAGTATTCAGTAGGCTCTGGATATAGAGTTGAGTTCCAATACAGATTATCATCCCTAGAATTATGATTAGTCTGAGAGAACCATTAAAAATCTATATGATATACTAAAATCTTTTTCTATGTTTTCAAAGGTATTTGGAATCAACACCTTCCTCGAATTGAGCTTTCTTAAAATAATTTCTTTCAATCGAGAATTAAAATGACTCCTTACAAATCCCATAATGAAAATAATTGTAGAGATACAATGTGTTGGGATAAAGTATTAAAAATAAATGTATTGGGGTTTGATGTGGATGAGGAAATGGGAGAGAAAATTATATTTATTGAGGAGTACATCAAAAAAGTTCAGAGTCAGTAGACAAGTTATATTGATAATTGTTAGAGAAATCTATAATTTGAAATTGGTAAGAAGGTATTTATTTAAATTTATCCATGGAATAAGTTTATGATATTAAAAAATAATGTAAATATTCTCCCTATGTATGTTGTTACATCTTAGATTCTTGATTGATTAAGGATACTATCTTATTTCTTAGAGCATCCATCAAGTGTCTCTCAAGTATACGAGGTGTTCCATCTATCTCTCTTAGAAAGTACATACCTAATTCATCACATATACTGAACTCAAATGTTTTACCATATAAAATGATATTTCCTATTAAGAATACATAGTATAAATATTAGATCATTGAGATAAATTCCTATATAACAAGAATACTCACCTGATAAAATTTATCAAGGGGAATTAGAAATGGGAAGAAGTTACTTGGGAACAATAAGATGTAATGAAAAAGTGATATCCTCTTTGTTTGTATCAAAGTGATGGAATTTCATGGATGAAATTAAAATTAAGGGCGGTATAATATAACACCATGATATTTTATTATATATCTCTCTTCAAATAATTTATTTTGATAGCTGGCCATACACACAAGCCAGAGCCTAAATAAATCATAATATAGTATATTTTAATAACCTAGCCATTGAATTAACGAGTATGAATATGAATAACCACATTATAATATATATATATATATTTATTTATTTATATATATCCAACTTAATAAAAATTTATTAACAAATTCTTAGAAAACAAGAATTCTATTTTTTGTAAAGTTATATTATGCTTAAAAAATATGTTGCCTTTAAAAATGATTTATATTTATTTTTCGAAGAAAATATAATTTTTAATTTTTAAAATTTTAGAAAATTCATTTGATAAAATAAATTCCATTTTTTAAATAATAATATAAAAATTATTTACGGTAATTATTTTTATTTTACTGAAAATATTGATTTTCTAGTGAATGGTGAAAAATACTAATTTTTATTGAAAATTTTATTTTTTATTTCAAGCCTGTAAAAAAAGATAAATTATTTTTTAAATTTTCTGAAATGTAAGATTATTTATATTATATTATTAATAATCCAATTATGTTCATTTGAATAAATTTTATCATTTAATTTGGTATAAAAACATTTTTTACCTTAAAATGGCATTTTTATGAAAAACTGATTTTCATTGCATTTTGTGTTATTATATTAAAGAAATTTTTTCCAATTATACTAATTGAATGATGAAAAATGGATAAAATATTTTTAATAAAAAGGTTAAAATATGGTAAATAGGTCCAGTTTATTTTTTTTCAATATGAATACTTACCATCATAAATAATAATCATCTATGAAAGGGTCAAATAGATAAAATATGATTAAAAATTTGGGATAAGGGGTAAAATTTGAATTTATTATATTTTATGAGTGGATTTAATCAATTTAAATTAAATTCTATAATATATGGTCACATGGTACCATGTTTCTTTGATTATGAATTTTATGTTAAATTAAGGGAAGAATAAATACAGAATGTCACTCTCTTAACATTAATATCTCTAAAACTTTTATATAACTAAAAATAGGATAAATAAGAATATAAAAAATAAATTATTATTTGAAATATAATTTTTTTATTATTTTCTTATTAATTTATTCATATTTTTTACTAATTTAATAAATACCTTTAACGTATACATTACAACGACACAATATTTATTCAATTAGTATAAGGACAAAAATAAATGATTTTAAAAATATAAAATTTAATGAAATTCAAGTGAATTATAGTTTAACATGAATTATATAGATAAATTTGATATATTTTGAATGTTTTAAAATATTATATTTTAATTCCATCTTTTTCTTGGTCTCTTTAAAGTCAAATTAAAGGAATTGTTCAAAAGATGACACTAATTATATTTTATAATAAATAATATTTTATTAAATGAATTTCAATTAATTAAAATTATATATTTTCACACCCAGATTTAATATGGTTTAAAATATAAAACATGGTCTATTTATGATTCAATTTTATATTTATGGTAACATTATTAACCCTTTAATATTGAAATAGTTGTTTCTCTGGTTAATATAATAAATTGTTAACAAAGGGGTTAAAAAATTGATAAGATTCATAATGAAACAAAAAACTATCTAAATTTCATTGAATGATTTTATTTTACCCTATACCATTTTTATTTTAATTCATGTTCTTTTGGAAGAATTTTTCATGTGAATTACTTTACTATATTTTAATCATTTAAGAAATACCAAGTGGGTCAAATCCCTCCCTTATAAAAGGACACCCCTCCATTATATTTTTTAAACATAATTAAGCCTTATAAATCAAACCAAAACTTATCAAAATAACTTCTAAAATTCCATAAACAAATTATATAAGTGTTTTTATTCCAAAAGAATCCAACCCTAGGATCCATAAAGGGATATCTAAAGGAGTTCTTTCAAATAAGAGGCATTCACTTTAACCAGCCACTTTTTTTTTACTTCTTCATTAAGATCCTCTAAATATATGTGATTTATCATAGAATAATAATTTAATTATCCTAAATATATTTAAATTATGTTTTGATTACTATACCACCATTTCCACCCTTTTTTCTATCATATTGGAAGTGAATGTATCGCTCATGTGTACGTACAGCTCAGAATCTCCACGTAGTGATACAATTCATTTTTCATCACTATATTTTATAGATTGGTTTTATTATGGGTTAAATGTTTATAAATTTTATTTATGACATAATTATTCTTCTATAATGGTAATGTAATATCTAAATTCTCACCTTACAATCTGTTAGAAAATGATAACCTCGCTCATGCATACATGTGGACTACCACCTCCACGATGTGATGTGATTCATTTTTCATTTCCAATTTACATAGATGGTAATAAAAATATATTTGATGAATATATATTACTTATATTATTTAATAATTATTCTGTAAAGGTGAATTATTACTTACCTATCTTTTTTTCATCCTTCAAAACGTGAAAACAGCATGCATACGTATGTACGACCTACCATCTCCATGAATAGTGTAACTCATTTCTCTATCTCTAATTTTATAAATGTCTTTATATATATAATATATATTAAATTTATATCATTATTAAAATTCATGATATTATGGATCCATTATCAAAGAACAAGGACCAAAACTATTGAACCAAAACATGTAAGCAAAATAAAGTTGTTATCACCCAGAATAATGATTTTAAAAAATAGTTATTAATAAATGGGTGCTAAAATGTAATAAGTAAACAATAAATGGTATGATACATAAAATTATGATCAAATAATATATTTATAATAAATATATATTTATTATGAAAGAGGTTTTAACATGTACAAAGGAATTCAGACATGCCCTGAGGGTTTCATGTTACAATATCATTATTTATCAGGATTATTTATGATTAAGTTTTAGATGATGAAATATTATGATATAACTACAAGTAAGACCATGAATTTTATCCACGAATATTTACTTCTAAATATTTCATTTTTTCATCATTTTACACTTTTTACGTAATCAATATATGGAAATAATATTTTTAAGGAAACCTGAATTTATTTCTCTCTAGTGAAAAATACTTATTTCCATATCCATGATGTATAAATGTTTTTTAAATGTTTTTTTAGTATTCTATTTTTTTAAAATTTATTTTTACCCGTATTTTAATTTTACAATCTAGTATAAAAGGAATATTTATTTATATTATAATAAATGAACTTTTTACCTTTTTTTACAAAAGTAGAAAAGAATTCTTTTCTTTTAGCTTATACAATATGAAGGGAATATCTAACCATCACAGAAACTCAATTATTTTAATCTTATATTAAATGTTGCGAATGTTATTTTTAAAAAAAATTATTTAATTTATATTCTTGAAATATTTACATTTTAAATAAGACATTACGAAGTGAAAAGGGTATTTACCTAATAAAATATCACAAGGAATTTTTAAGGGAATTTTCATCTACGATGAAATCCCTTGATATTACTTATGATTTAATGGGTATTTTATCAAATGATACAATAAAATATATTTTTTTGATAGTTTATAATTATGAAGTCAGGGTGTTTATGAAACCTAATTCTTTTCTATGGGCAGTGCTATGATGAATTCATGAAATATTTATAAAATCCCTTTCTTTTACATGGGTTATGATGTGATGAAATATTAATGAGAACTATCTCTTTTTCATGGGTTATAATATAATTAATTTTTTATGATCTTATTGAACTCAAATTTATGGTTTTAATTATGTGATTTCTGGTCCCATAATTATATAGTCCTACAATGAAGTTGGAAAAGATAGATATCTCATGAGATAAATAGGACTGGAATGGGGAGAAAACCCAATTCTATAAGGGACTTTATCCACTATAATAGTCTTGCGAGTAAACCTTGAATACTATGATGGATTTGGGAGTGAACCCAATCTACTATGATAGTCTTGGAAGTTTTCTTCAACTACTAAGGAAATGATTTTATATTCATATGTGTATTCCAAAAAATTATGTTTTTTTCTAATGGTATACTCTCATGGATCATGTTATTTTATTATTTTGTGATTCATGTCTTATAAACTACAATTATTTATTGCATGAATCAATATTATCACCTATGATATGTGGGTTATGGTTCTCAAATGTTATTCTCATGCTCTCATATGCTTATTATCATGTTATATTTAAGTGATCATTGATATCTCCTTTTTTACCCTTACTGAGCATCTGAGCTGACCCTTTCTTTTGTTTCCTTTCATAAGGTTATCGATAAAGGTATTAAGTATCATATGTATAAGAAGGGTTATAGTTATAAAAAACATAGTGTTATATCTTTTAGTTTTCTTATTACCCAATTGTTTTTGTATCCATGTTTCAAAATACACGTGACCAATACGATTCTAGCATCGATAGTTATGTTATGTAATGAATATTCATCTAATAAGATGTAATATCTATGTATGAAAAATGGGGGTTTCTATATGTTTCATCGTTATAATAAAACTTCAGTATATTAAAAATATTTAGTTTTTTATTTTATAATGGGTGCAATAGATTTAGAGATGAAGATTTACTATATAAAAAACACCTAGAAATAGGGGGTCATGGCTTTAGTCACGGCTCTATCTCTTCTTCGTTCAGTGGTGTGGCTAGGGTTCATAAGTGCAATTCGGATGGCTTGGGTTCATACGGAGGTAGGGATTTTGATCCGGATGCTTATGGAATTTCAGATCCAGGATAGCCTTTGGTTTCTTCTCGGCAGCAATGGCGGTAGCATCTAGGGTTTTCAGCATTGGCGTTTCAGTCTACTCGGCTTGATTTAGGTAGGTGAGGAGTTTGTTCTAGATTTTCACAGCTATTTGTGCCTGGTTTTTGTCTTCTATTTGGTCATGTTCCTCACGTCCACTGAGGAAATGGTGATATGGTTCCCTTTCGAGTTGACGACATCAATGGCTTCATTCAAGGTGGTTTCAAATCACGACGAAGGCCATTTTTCTTTCAAGCCTTGTCCGCTCAACCTTCTCTAACCTCATGTTACTTTGTGCCTCTCCAAGTCAGAAATAGAGCAGAGGTAACATAGGTTTTTTGGGATTTGTGGTTCGGCGATCGATGGGTTGAAAGGCGATAACTGAGTTGGCCTTCTATCATTTTTTTTCTACTGGTTTTTTTTCTTTTGACTCTTCTTCTATGTCTTCGTGTGGAACCCTAGGATGCTTTATCACCTGCTCTGGGCTCACATTCCTCTGCTTCTCTCTAATTCAAACCTGGAGAGGAGGTAATAATGAGGCTTTTAGGATGTGTGGTTAGGTGGCCTTTGTTCCTGGCGTGAGTCATTTGATGATAGTGACTTTCAATGTTGGCATTGGCTTCACTCATGGTGATCATTCTAGTCTATCATATTTGTTCAGTGTTTTGAAGGGTGATGTTTTTCTTTGGTTTTGGTGGTAGTTGTTGCCGATCTATGACGGTGAGAAGCTATTTTTTGGTGGCGCTGTGATATTTTTGGATTTTCTGTGTTGGTGGTTTGGATTATAGTGGTGACAGTGGCGATGGTGAACTCTAATGGATGGCTAACTCCAGTGATCTGGGGAAGCATGACGTTTGTGATGATGATGGTGGTGTTAGAATGGTGACGACATCGGTGGTGATCAAGATGAAGTCTAGTGATGTGACTATGGCGTTGTTTAGAATTTTGAAATTTATATTCTCCTACTTTCATTTCGATTCCCTATGGTGTTGTGTCTTTTTAAAAAATCAATAAAAATGGAATGTATGATGATAGAAGAAATAAAATTTAAAATGCTCAGTTAAGAGTTATACCTCTTTGTTGAGAAACCTTTTTTGTATTACACTTTTATCCTAGAAATGACGATATTTTGTAAAGAATATAAGTTATATAAAATATTAAAGGAATATAGGATAATATTAGCTATGTTATTTTCCATTATATATGCAACATCCCAGGTAAATAAAGAATAATACATTTTCATACTTATTAATATTTATGAATTAAATATTAATTTTACTTTAAAGGGGTTTCTATGTTCGATAGCGTACCCGATACGCAACAAAGAGTTTCTTTGAAATCTTACGTTGCACGCTAGTAAAAAAATAATATTATTTTAAATGGTAGTTAACACGTAGCCATTGTATTGGCGGGAATGAATAGAAATAACTAAAATATGATTATATATGTTTTTTAAATGTTTTTACATTTATCCAATAAAGGATAAAGGCTTAAAATAGGAAAAGAATTCAATTTTAGGCATATATACTCTAATTTCACTAAAGGTCCACTTATCGCCTTTTGATGGCGAACCCTCTTTAGATATAGTTTTGGTCACTCTTATACATTATTTTGGACCAAATAAAATTCTTCTTTAGAATCGGGACATCAAAATTTACATTGCGTAAATTTTTGGTATTTTTTCAGTAAAGTTTAGTTTTTTGAATAGTGAAAAATGTTGTATTTTAATTCAAAACCACTTTTTAATATAATTTATTTATATGATTCGATTATCTTTTGAATTGTTTTTAAAGTGAAATTAGAATATATTTTACCATTTAATCCAATATTGGTCATTGTATTTAATTTCACTTTGAAATTGGACTTAAACTAGTGTCAATCTTTTGATATATATTGTTTCATAAAAACACGTTATTTGTTCTGACAGCGGGAATTAATTATTAAATTGATTAATGTAACTTATATGTTATGAATTTTTTAAAATAGACATCATTTTTGAATTCATAATATCAAATATATCTTAGGGTGACGTTTTGGTATTTTTCTGAAAAGCTTCAATTTTTGATGAATAGTGAAACCACTAAGTGGTACTTAGAAAAACTGATTTTTCATTTAAATGAAATTTTACCACCTCTGTGCTTTGAATTTCAAAAATCTGACATTCATGGTTGTCATTAGGAAGTAAAATGTGGTTCAATGGGATAAAAATAATTTTTTGGTGAATATTAACTTTTAAGTTTTTAATCGTGATTAGAGGTAATTAGTGTAATTTAAGGTAAAAAATAATGTTTTAATAATATTAAATGACCTTGACACATGTCCTACCCTTATTGGATGTGTCATGTCCGACCAATAAAATCCATGGGTCAACTTGGGGACCCCATGGAGCCACTTTGGTAGGAAAATGAAATTAATAACTTTTTATTTATTATTAAAATAAAAATGTCATAAACATCTGTTGTTTTACTAAAACAATTTTTAAATGGTGTTATACAAGTCATAATTTTGACTATAAATCTTCATTTGAAATCTAAAAAGCTTTCCTACATCATGATATATTTTTTTATAATTTTTAGACATTAAATAAATTAAATTATTTATGACACCATGATGATGCTGCGATTACCTCAATATTTAATGATTTAAATAAAATGAAAAGATAATGTAAAATATAAGACCTACACTTGTAAAAAACCTATGTTATGGGGGGATTTCTAACTCTAATCACCTTATCCTCAAAATATATAATTTTGGGACCTTTAAAATCCGAAAAGCATTTTATAATAAAGTAACCTTTTTTAACTTTCCAAGAGTGCCCCTCCTCTCTTCTTATAAAAGGCCCCCAACTCTACCACCTTAACCATACCTCTCAAGCCTTTGTCTCAGACAAACCCTGCCAATTTTGTCTCTCCACATCCCTCTATTACTCCTAGAATCCTCACTTTGGGCAGAAGTCTTTCCAAGGAAGCCTTTGAGCTCAAATCAAAAAGAGTTGCCCATTTTAAAGGTAGTGTCTTCTCTTGTGTTCTTATGTTTCATTTTTCTTCTCCAACCCCCTAAACTCGTTTTATTCCTTTATTTTGTAACAACAACAGTATATTCAATATACTATGATGTTTTTATGTGAACTATTAGAGATACACTTACACACACCTTCATCTAATGGTTAAAGAGCATACTGTTTCCGTGGATGGTGAATTTCTGCCTCAAGAAACGATGATTGTTCAATATTCTTATAACACCTTCAAAGGTGGCCATTAAGATGACACTATATTTATATATGATATATAATATGTTTATTATTTCCTTAAGATTTTGTATTTTTCATTTATGACATACCTTTATGGCTTCCATTATGGGTATACGCGATATCTTCATTTTAGGAAGTGCGGACTACCGCCCCCTCAAAGTGATTTGATTCGTTAATGCCATATGTGGGATGTATAAAGGATTGAATTAATGATATTATATATGTAATTATACTGGAATTATAATATACCTTTATGTAATTATGATTCCATTCCATAAAATACTAAATAGAAATAAAAGTAGCGTTCATGCGTACGTACGGCTTACAGTCTCCATGAACGGTGCATTTCATTTCTTACCTCTAAATGTTATGTAATATTATAAATGAATGTATATACTGAATATATATGATATATATGATATCTAAATAATGAATATAACTCTTGATATAATGTATACATGAACAACTTGTAATTATAAAGAGTTTGTTTTTGACTCAAGTACCAATGATCGTTAAAATGACCGTTATTAACTTAAATAATTACAACGTGTTCATGACATGGTAATAAGTGATATAAAAGGAATACTGAACTCGAAAAAGGTTCTTAAGCAAGTATAAATTAACTCAAGTTTATTATTCAGGTGATTAAAGAGCAATCGAGTCACATCGGACACGAGGTAAGGGAACTTCTTAACCCAATTTCTATTCTTTGGGTTAATCTCCTATTTTCAAATTATGTCATGATATTATTGTGTCCTATATTGTATTTATACTTTCTTTATGTGTACATATAGTGAATATATTTTATTTAAAATGATCTTTGTAAGGGACTTCGTCTCAATCTCCCTTCATTGAGGCATATTTTGTTTTATACACAACTTTCTTTTATACGGTGTATAAACCCCTTTGACTTTTAATCTTATTCAAAATGAATCTTTTTTTATACAAAGCATTTTACTAAACGACAAAAGGAATGTTTTTTTGTCGTACGTATGTGGTGATAATGACTTCTCCGCCACCTTGACCATTATTTGAGTTTCGGCTTCCTCTACAAGCCATAACCTAACTTTTTTTAAAATGAAAAATAAATACCATGTATTACTTTTCATTTATTTTGGTATTGAAAATGGTTTTCATAATTTTTTTATTATATAAATGTGTTTTATTGATATCTTGTGATTGAAATGTGGAGAATTTATGTTTCCTTTATCCATGTTTTACATGATACAATTATGTTATGGTTCTTGGGCATTGTTATGAAGACAGGTAGTTCCGTGATAAACAAAGGGCGGGTGGGCCCGATATAGCTCTCCAATGCATTGGGTAATGTGAAGGAGTTAAACATTAAGGTTTCTCCGAAGAGATTTAAGGAATATACTGTGATGGGTATTCCAAACATAACCATGAGGGTTACTCCCTACGTAAGAATGTTATGAATGTCTCAAGTTACCTTTATGTCATATGATTTCTATGTGTTATTCATGATTTGATGAGGTATGTTAAAATTCTTATGTTTTATGAGTAAAGTATGATTTCATACATGGGCTAATGCTTTCATTTAGTAATTTTATATCCCTTACAGATCTTTTTATGCTCTTCCCATGTTTTTTAAATGTTTTTCATAGGACTTACTATGGAATAGGGTCAAGGATGGGATCATGGAAATGTCATGCTATCTAAAACATGGAACTAGATAGTATTCTTTTTAAGAGTTTTTATTTTATGGAAACCTGGTAGAAGTGTCTACTTTCTAATCTCTTGAGATGTAATAGTTATTTCCTAATTCTCTAAAACTCTAAACCTAAAAATATCCTCAGTGTGAATTATTCATTTAATTCAATATTAAGTAAGGTTTAAGGATGGGGCCTTATAGTTGGTATCAGAGGGAGTTTTAGATAACTTTAGGAGTTATAATTCTATTAAATGATTATCCAAAAATATTTTTTTATGGTCAAATTGAAATGATATAGCATTTGATGATTACCATGTTTCTTCTCCTAATATATTTTTGTTTTAAGAATGGTTTTTTGTAGAGGAAATAGAACAGATTTTGTGGGAAGACTTACAGAGGGAAATGAACGTTCAAAACAGTATCCTGAGATGGTCAGAATCAAAACTAAACAGCTTGTTGCAGGGATGGCTCAGTTGACTTAGGAGTTGAAAAGAAGATTGGTGAATGCTCCAGTTTTGGTACTTCCTTCCAGGAATAGTGAGTTTGTTATATAAAATGATGCTTCGTTGAAGGGACTTGGTTGTGTCCTTATACAGAATGATCAGGTAATTTCATATGCTTCATGTCAGTTGAAAACTCATGAGGTAAATTACCCTAAACATGATTTGGAATTAGCTGCTGTTGTTTTCACCTTAAAAATTTGGAGGCATCATTTGTATGGAGTAAAGTGTGAAATATATACCAATCGAAAAATTTTAAAGTATATATTAACTCATAAATAATTGAACATGAGACAGAGGAGATGGCTAGAATTAATCAAGGATTGTGATTGTACAATTCATTACCATCCGGGAAAAGAAAATAAAGTGTTTGATTCTTTGAGTATAAAAAGTAATGCTTCATTCACAATGTTGCATTTGGAACGTGATCCTTTGGTTAAGGAATTGATGAACTTTGGAATAGATGTTGTTGGTGCAAGAAGTTATTCTATTTTGATTCAGGAATCAGTGAGATCATCTCTATTAGACAGAATTTAGCAACCATAGAAGAAAGACAGTGGGTTGCAGATAAAGGTAGAGCTGGTTCAGAAGGGTAAGTTGGCTGAATTTAATATTGATACTGATTGTGTTTTGAGGTTTGGGAAGAGATTGTGTGTTCCTTGTGATTCACAGTTGAAGAGAGAGTTGTTATGTGAAGCTCATAGTTCTCTGTTTTTAGTTCATCCTAGCAGTACTATGATTTACAGAGGTCTGTGGGAGTATTACTGGTGGGATGGAATGAAAAAATATATTGCTGATTTTACTATGAAGTGTTTGACTTGTCAGCAGGTTAAAGCAGATCGGCAGTTACCGAAAGGGATGCTTCAGCTGTTACTAGTTCCAGAGTGGAAATGGGAAAATATATCCATGGACATTGTTGTGGGATTACTGAAGGCATCTCGAGGTAATAATGCAATCTGGGTTATTGTTGATCTCTTGACTAAATCTGCTCATTTCCTTCCTATTCAAGACACTTTCTCTCTAGATCAACTTTCTCGATTGTATATTAAAGAGATAGTCAGGTTGCATGGAGTTCCCCTATCCATTGTATCTGATCGTGATCCCAAGTTTACTTCTAACATTTGGAAAGGCCTTCAGAAGTCATTGGGTACTGAATTAAATTTTACTACATCTTTTCATACTCAATCAGATGGGCAGTCAGAATGAACAATTCAGACTTTGGAGGATATGCTACATGCTTGTTCGCTGGATTATTAGGGAAGTTGGGACCAACATCTTTATTTGGTTTAATTTTCATATAATAACAGTTTTCATTCCAGTATATAGATGGCACCATTTGAGGCATTATATGGGAAGAAGTGTCGAACTCCAGCTTTTTGAGATGAAGTGGGTGAAAGGAAGATGATGGGGCCGTAATTGGTAGAAGAGATGGCAGAAAAAGTTCTGTTGATTCAGAAACACATGAGAACAGCTCAGAGAAAGCAGAAGAGTTATGCGGATAACCCGAGCAAGGATCTATCTTTTGAGGTAGGTGATCATGTTTTTCTCAAAGTTTCACCGTGGAAAAGTGTGATGTGTTTTGGTAAGAAAGGAAAGCTGATTCCAAGGTTCATTAGACCATATAAAATTCTGGAAAAAGTTGGATCAGTTGCTTACCGAGTGGCTTTACCTCCGAGTTTATCTCTGGTACACAATGGTTTTCATGTTTCGATGTTGAGAAAGTATATTCCAGATCCATCTCATGTTTTGGGCCCAGAGGTATTACAGTTGGAGCAGAATCTCTCTTATGAAGAACAACTAGTCCATATTCTTGACCATAGAGAGAAAGTGTTGCAAAATAAGGTAATTAATCAGGTAAAGGTTTTGTGGAAAAACCATATGGTTGAAGAGGCAACGTGGGAATCTAAAAATGCTATGAGGGATAAATACCCCCACTTATTTTGATAAGTCAATAAAATTGTGAGGACGCAATTCTCAAAAGGGGGGAACGATGTAACATCCTAGGTAAATAAAGAATAATACATTTTCATACTTATTAATATTTACGAATTAAATATTAATTTTACTTTAAAGGGGTTTCTATGTTCGATATTGTACCCGATATACAACAAAGAGTTTCTTTGAAATCCTACGTTGCACCCTAGTAATAAAATATTATTATTTAAAATGGTAGTTAACACATAATCGTTGTATTGGCAGTAATGAATATAAATAACTAAAATATGATTATATATGTTTGTCAAATGTTTTTACATTTATCCAATAAAGGATAAAGGCTTAAAATATGAAAAGAATTTAATTTTAGGCATATATACTCTAATTTTCACTAAAGGTCCACTTATCTCCTTTTGATGTAGAACCCTCTTTAAATATATTTTTGTTCACTCTTATACATTCTTTTGGACCAAATAAAATTATAATTTAGAATTGGGACATCAAAATTTACTTTGTGTAAATTTTTGGTATTTTTCCGATAAAGTTTGTTTTTTGAATAGTGAAAATGTTGTATATTAATTCAAAACCTATTTTTAATATAATTTATTTATATGATTAGATTATATTTTGAATTTGTTTTAAAGTGAAATTAGAATATATTTTTTCATTTAATCCAATATTGGTCATTGGAATTAATTTCACTTTAAAATTGGACTTAAACTAGTGTAAATCTTTTGATATATATTGTTTCATAAAAACACGCTATTTGTTCTGACAGAGGGAATTAATTAATAAATTAATTAATGTAACTTATATGTTTTGAATTTTTTTAAATAGAAATCATTTTTGAATTCGGAACATCAAATATACCTTAGGGTGAAGTTTTGGTATTTTTTCTGAAAAACATCAATTTTTGATGAATAGTGAAACCACTAAGTGGTACTTAAAAAACTGATTTTTCGTCTAAATAAAATTTTACCACCTCTGTGTTTTGAATTTCAAAAATCCGACATTCATGGTTTCCATTAAGAATTAAAATGTGGTTCAATGGGATTAAAATAATTTTTTGGTGAGTAGTAACTTTTATGTTTTTAATCACGATTAGAGGTAGTTAGTGTAATTTACGGTAAAAATAATGTTTTAATACTATGAAATGACCTTGACACATGTCCTACCTTTATTGGACGTGTCGTGGCTGACCAGGAAAATCCATGGGTCAACTTGGGACCCCATGGAGCCACTTTTGTAGGAAAATGGCATTAATAACTTTTTATTTAATGTTAAAATAAAAATATCACAAACATGTCTTGTTTTACTAAAAAAAATTTAAATGGGTTATACAAGTCATAATTTTGACAATAAATATTCCTTAGAAATATAAATAGATTTCATACATCATGATATTTTTTTTATAAATTTTAGAAATTAAATAAATTAAATTATTTTTGTCACCATGATGATGGAGCGATTACCCCATTATTTAACGATTTCAATAAAATGAAAAGATAATGTAAAATCTAAGACCTAAACTTGTAAAAAACCTATTGGATGGGTGGATTTAGAAATCTTATCACCTTATCCTTAAAATATATAATTTTGTGACCTTTAAAATTCGAAAATCATTTTATAATAAAGTAACCTTTTATAACTTTCCAAGAGTGCCCCTCCTCTCCTCTTATAAAATTCCCCCACCTCTACCAACTTAACCACACCTCTCAAGCCTTTGTCTCGGCCAACCCCTGACCATTTTGCCTCTACACATCCCTATCTTACTCCTAGAAGCCTCACTTTGGGAAGAAGTATTTCCAAGGAAGCCTTTGAGCTCAAATCAAAAAGAGTTACCTGTTTTAAAGGTAGTGTCTTCTCTTGTGTTCTTATGTTTTATTTTGCTTCTCCAACCCCCTAAACTCTGTTTATTCCTTTATTTTGTTTAAAAAACAGTATATTCAATATACTAGGATGTTTTTATGAGAATTATTAGAGCTACACTTACACACACCTTCATCTAATGGTTAAAGAGCATACTGTTTTCGTGGATGGTGAATTTCTGCCTCACGAAATGATGATTGTTCAATATTCTTCTAACACCTTCAATGGTGGCCATTAATATGACACAAGATTTATATACGATATATAATATGTTTATGTTTTCCTTAAGCTTCTGTATTTTTCATTTATGGCATACCTTTATGGCTTCCATTATGGGTATACGCGATATCTTCAATTTTGGAAGTGCGGACTACCGCCCCCTCAAAGTGATTTGATTCGTTAATGCCATATGTGGGACATAAAAAGGATGGAGTTAATGATATTATATATGAAATTATACTGGAATTATAATATACCTTTATGTAATTATTATTCCATTCCATAAAATACGAAATAGAAATGAAATTAGCGTTCATGCGTACGTACGGCTTACCGTCTCCATGAACGGTGCATTTCATTTCTTACCTCTAAATGTTATGTAATATTATAAATGCATGTATATACTGGATATATATGATATATATGATATATACATAATGAATATAACTCTGGATATAATGGATACATGAACAACTTGTAATTATAAAGAGTTTATTTTTGACTCATGTACAGATGATCGTTAAAATGACCGTTATTAACTTAAATAATTACATAGTGTTTATGACATGATAATAAGTGATATAAAAGGAATAATGAACTTGAAAAAGGTTCTAATGAAAGTATAAATTAACTAAAGTTATTTATTCATGAGAATAAAGAGCAATCTAGTCATGTCGGACATGAGGTAAGGGAACTTCTTAACCCAATATCTATTCTTTAGGTTAATCTCCGATTTTCAAATTATGTCATGATATTATTATGTCCTATCTTGTATTTATACTTTATTTATGTGTACATATAGTGAATCTGTTTTATTTAAAAATGATATTTGTAAGGGACTTCGTCTCAATCTCCACTCATTGAGGCATATTTTGTTTTATACACAACTTTCTTTTATACGGTGTATAAACCCCTTTGAATTTTACGCTTATTCAAAAGGAATATTTTTTTATAGGAAGAGTTTTACTAAATGACCAATGGAATTTTTTTTGCCATACGTATGTGGCAACAACGACTTCTCTGCCTTCGTGTCCATTATTTGAGTTTCAGCTTCCTCTACAAGCCATAAACTAACATTTTTTTAAAATGAAAAATAAATATCATGTATTACTTTTTTTTTATTTTGGTATTAAAAATGGTTTTCATAATTTTTTTATTATATCAATGTGGTGTATTGATATCTTGTGATTGAAATGTGGAAATTTTATGTTTCCTTTATGCATGTTTTACGTGATACGATTATGTTATGGTTCTTGGGCATTGTTATGAAGACGGGTGGTTCCGTGATAAACTAAGGGCGGGTGAGCCCGATATAGCTCTCCAATGCATTGGGTAACGCGAAGGAGTTAAATGGTAAGGTTTCTCCGAAGAGATTTAGGGAATATATTGTGATGGGTATTCCAAACATAACCATGAGGGTTACTCCCTGCGTAAGAATGTTATGAATGCCTCAAGTTACCTTTATGTCTTATGATTTTTATGATTTATTCATGATTTGATGAGGTATGTTAAAATGCTTATGTTTTATGAGTAAAGTATGATTTCATATATGTACTAATGTTTTCATTTCATACTTTTATATCCTTTTCTGATCTTTTTATGCTCATCCCAAGTTTTTGAAATTTTTTCACAGGACTTAATGTGGAATATGGTTAAGGATGGGATGAAGGAAAAGTCATGCTATCTAAAACATGGAACTATACATGTTTCTTTTTAAGAGTTTTTATTTTATGGAAACTTAGTAGAAGTGTCTACGTTGTAATCTCTTAAGATATAATAATTATGTCCTAATTCTCTAAAAATCTAAACCTGAAAAGATCCTCAATGTGAATTATTCATTTAATTCAATATTAAGGTTTAAGGTTGGGGCCTTATAATATAAGGATCAATCCTTGTCAATAATGAAGTAGAGTATGTTCCCTTTTACAAGTGAGGGGAGGGCCACACATTGAATGAATTAAAGTATTAACTTAATAGAAATTAATTTTGATGAAAAAATGGATTAAAATTGATATAGTTTGCTTATAATATGATGAAGATTCAAAATAATCTCATAAACTTAAATTTTGACATGTTTTAGTTTGGTTTTTACCAATATCTCTTAGTTTTGACCCATGTTAACCCTTTTAATAGTTATTTAACTATAAAGGGTTTATAGTCATTATGAGCTAAGAATGTTACCATAAAATTAAAATGACTCATAAATGGACAATGGATGATATTTTAAACCATATCTCATTCATTGGGATGAATATAACATTTTTATGGTTTTTAAATCATTTAATAAAATATTATTTATCAAAAAATATCATTAGTGTAATTTTGGAACTATTAATTTAATTTAAATTTGAAAAAATACATGATAATAAAATAATTTAAATTTAATCCTTCCATAAATCCTTATTAATTTATATTTTTCAAAAAAAAATAATGTAACACAATAATTTATCCAAACATTATTATTTTTAATATTTTAAAATAATTTATTTTATTTTTCTATTAATGGAATACAAAATGGGTCTGCATTATGTTAGAATTTATATTAATTATTCATCCACTAAAAATTAAAATTTTATTAATATTATAAATAAATTTAGTTAATATTTAAAATAAAAAATTATAAATAAAATTATCGTCATTTATAATAATTATTAAGCCACTAAATGGGAATATATTATATAATTGGACAAAATAGATGAAATAAAATCATAAAATATGATAAATCCAACTATTTGAAAGAATTTAAAGCCTTATCACATTATTTTTAACCCTAAATAACACATTTTTTCTTTTACCATGGTAAAAAATTATTATGGTTACTATTCACATTGAAAAAATATAAAAGGGAACCATTTTAAAATTTTGGACCTCTTTATTCTAAATAGTGAATTAATTTTTCAATATATAATTACAAGAAGTAATTGAAATTAATTTAATGATAAAATGAAAAATGTAATGAAATACAATTGTTTAGAAAAAATGTATTTTAAAGTATAAAAATATATCATATTCAATAATAAAACAAATACCAATGAAATTAATTATATTTTTTATATTATAATGGAACTAATTTTATTTAAAAACTATTTTTAATAAATGGGACTTTGTAAATTTTTAAAACAAAAATAAATTCTTCAATAAAAATTATAATCTTTTACTATTTTCTAGAAAATCAATATTTTCAGAAAAAATATCAAAAATTCATCATATGGTAATTTCTATATTTTGATATCAAAAATTTTATATGTTTTATCAAATAAAAATAATAATCATTCAAAAAATTAATAACAATATTTTCTCATGAAAATAAATAAAAACCATTTTTGATGAAAAAACATTTTTTGAAAAATTAAATGAGTACTAAAAATTGAAAAATCCATAATTAATACATTTTTGTTGAGGAGGAACTTTAAAAATATTTCATAATTTGGTTAATCCTATTCATACCCACTAATTCAATGTCTGGGTGATAATTTTCACAATAAATAATAATATTTTAATAGTATAACGTGGTTTATTTAAACTTTGTGTTTTTTGTAAAGCAAGTTATCAAAGAAATAAAATATATTTATTTAAAACAATGTTATAAATATTGCTATGTTACATTCTACCTCCCTTAAAATTAATTTTTCACTAAAAATATTGTCTCTTTGATATAAATAATATAGGATATATCTATTTCATCACATCCTCAACTTCCCAATTATATTCAACCAATTTATGGGTTATTCAAAAAAAATTGACGAGGTGAGTGGTCTTATTTCATAGAACATTCTTTATATTATCTATATTTGCCACCATTTTTTCTTCATAAGAGAGATCATTCTCAAGTTGTGTGACCTATAAGTTTAGTACTTGTGAATGATAAGATATGTACATCCTCGAGAGAGATACATGGAACACATAATGAACTTGAGAGGGATTTGGTGGATGTACCAAATGATAAGCTACCATCCCAAAATTATCAATAATTTCAAATGGAGCAACATATCTAGGGCTCATATTTCTCTCCTTTAAAAATATCATTACCTTCTTCCAAGGAGATATTCATAGTAA
This sequence comes from Viscum album, assembly GCA_963277665.1. Taxonomy (NCBI): domain Eukaryota; kingdom Viridiplantae; phylum Streptophyta; class Magnoliopsida; order Santalales; family Viscaceae; genus Viscum; species Viscum album. Next base: position 1,537,608,207 of record OY728161.1, on the reverse strand, counting down.
TACTTTTTAACCATCATAAAACTCCATATGTCATCAAATATTATCATCATAAATTTTCTAGAAACTTTGAGTTTACATTATATTATTCATAATGGAAATAACATTTTATACCATGTCCTTATCTATATCATGTTTCAATATATTTCTTTCTCAAACATAATCCCAGCACGTTGGAGTTATACACTTCCTACTATAGAGGGATTCATAATGATCCATCTGAATACTCAAGTGAAATCTAGGATTGTAATAAAACTTGACTATAGGAAGGTGTTGATCCCAAAAACCTTTGGAATATGGAGAAAAATATCTCAGAATTTCCTTGAGGTTTTGAATGTTTCTCTCAAACTAGACATATTCCAGAGGAAGTAGAACTAAAACAGATTTCTAAATACAAATCATGATAAATACTTCACCATATCTTTGAGGTAAAACTCATATCTCAATCAGATATAATATAATGTGGTACTTCATGTAGTCTAAACACTTATTTAATTTATAACATGGAAATCTGATTAGGATAGAAATATTCTCTTATGGAAATGAAGTATCCTAAATTGATAAGGTGATCGACTAAAATCATATAGTATTTTTTTCCTTTAGATTTTTTGGGGACTTTGAAGAAGAAATATATGGTAATTCTTTATCATTTTCAATAAAGTATTGGTAATGGTTGTAAATTCTACTTATTCTTCTATCTCTCAACCTTAACTTTCTAACATATCATTCATCATGATATAAACTCTTAAATATCCTTTTTCATGTTGTGTTTCTAGAAGTATCTTTTAGATAAATATAAATCTTTGTAGTTCCAAGATGGATGAAAAATAAAAAACTATGAGCTTCATCTTATAGTTTTTTATTTAATTCCAGTATTTATGGGACACATACTCTATTCACAAACCTTGTCAATGCAACACTATCATGTTTGAACATGTGAATATTTTTTAACTTCTTCTTCAATTCCATAGATTTAATCTATGCCTCTTTAATCCTCACATGGATGGATGTTTGTACATTCATCTGATAAATATAGGATTTTCCCCTTTCCTTAGGATTTCAAGGTACATAATATAAAAACTCATAAGTATTGAATCTCTTTAAATATTCATAATTATAAAACTATCATTTTCCATTAGACTGAAAAAAATTATCCACCTTTGTTCTCCTTCCCAGGGTAGTAATATATTGAGTAGTTATAATCATTAATCTATTCCAACCATCTTTTATGGTATATATTCAACTATTTATTTTTGAAGATATACTTCAAAATTTTATGACTCATATATATGTCACACCTTTTTCCATAAATCTAATTCTATTATATCTTCAACTCAGAATTTATCACTACTAGCTTCAAATAATGATTTGGGTAATTTTACGTATGTACTTTCAATTAGCATGAGGAATATTATATCAAAAAAAATCTACAAGGGGATATATTCTAATCCATTATATGATAAATCACTATATATCAAAACATGTTCTCTACTACAGGTCAAAGTGGCTACAGTTTCACTAACAAATATCTCTTCATCAACTTCAAATTCTATTCACATTCATTTATATACAAGAATGTAACCCACATCTAAGTAAACTTGCTGTGTGGATTAGGTATTCATGGGAGCACTTCTAGAAACATACTCTATAATAAAAGTTCAAATTTTTTGGTAAAGGCTAGACAGCCATTGGTATAAACTATACCAACGGTTGTCCAAATCGTTGGTCGTTGAGGCATGGGGATAGACATATACAAACTATTATTGAATAATAGATGGTATATTTCTTCAGAACGCACAATATACCAATGGTTTTAAGTAACTCTTGGTATAAATATTTATCAACGGTTTAAAACCATTAAATTTTTTGGATTTTTACATCAACTCCAATAGTTTTCAAACTATTGAAATATAATTTTACCAATGGTTTGAAGTAAACCTTAGGAAAATCTTGAGTTCAATGGTCTATACCAACAGTTTAGAAACTTTTTGTATAGAATTTTACCAATGTCTTACATGAAACTGTTGGTATAGAGTCTATTTTCACACATAAACCAATGGTTTTATACCGTTGGCATATCCTTGCTGTTATAATTGAAGTAGGTAGTGTCCTTCATCCCCCTACAATTACATGTACAATATAGAGGGAAATTCTATTCAATTATGTGAAATACATCCTGAATTAAATACATATAGAATTAAATTATGAATAATGAATACAATACATATATAATTGAATACATAATTATTTATGTGTTATATAGAATTATGAATACATATATAATTCTAAATTGTGTATAGTTATTTAGTTTAAAATTCAATATATACAGAATTGAATTCTATATAACACATATAGAATTGAATTCATAATTTATAAGTTAATTACCCTGTGCAATTTCAATACATTATACATAATTTAGTTGTGCATGTTAGTTTTATTCACTACTACTGTGATAGGTGGGTTGATTTTTTCAATTTCATGTTCTTATCCAAGAACAATTTATGGCATTGAGAACTAGTAAAATGAATCATGAATGGACTAGGATTCATGATTTTTAGTTTCCCAATAACCTAGAGTTGTCTCATTGAAATTCATTAGGATAAGATTATATACATATGTCAATCTCAATGGGATAGGTGGAACTGTGTAAAAATGTTAATTGGGGAAGGTCTTACCCTTAAGTGAGGAATAAGAGATCAAGGTATTTATAACACATCCTATGGGATAGTGTGGTTTTATAGTGGGAAGTTGTATGGGGCCTTGGTGTTGAAATTTTTATAGTATAGTGTAGAAGAAGCTTGGGATATCATGATGTTCAGACCCAATTATGGTGTCTTGGATAAATCTATGAGTATGAAATTAGAATATTCACTGGGTGAAAATTCTTGGGTGATGATAGACATCTATACTGGTAGGTGATCAAAGATATTTTGTGAGTGTAGCCAAATTTTGGGTATAACACCATAAAATGATAAAGTGCATGACCCATGGTTTAGAATTGATGTGGTGAACATTGATTTAGGCATGGTTGATAGGTGAAATCAAATAATTATTTTAGTTTTATGTTATTTACTGAGTCATCATAGGTGATTCATGCTGGGTTAATAAATTGAGAATCATATTAGATGCATATTCTAGAAATTCGATAGGGATTGTGAACCATATCATTTGGGAATGCGATGACGATGCTCACAGATTGATTTTTGTTTTCAAATGAACAATTTTGTATTTATACCGTAGAGTAAGGTTCTTGGGATAGTTATCACATCATAATTCAAACATGTATATGGAATGCTGATCTTAATGGGTTATCAAATATTTAAGTATGACCCTAATGTCAGATAAGTGGTGATGAATATATAGATTTACCTATATAGCTATCCCAGCTAATGAGTGATTGGTGTTTTAATGTTGGGGATGGATATGGAAAGGATGGTTCATATCTAATTCATTGAAAATGCTAAATTGTATGATTCATTTGTGGTAATTGGATATGATATGTTTTCTAGGATTACTAGTGAGGTATATATTTTAATTAATGGAAGTGTATATCAAGATTTAGATATGCATGTTACAAAAAAATTATATAAAAATATAGGGTCATTAATAGAGGTATTATATAGATGTTAAAATGAATCATGATGACTCCTATATAAGGAAATCATTTTTCAAGTTTTGAATATGGCATTTTTGTTCATAATATTGGGTGATTTTATATGAATTCAGTGTGATTGAAGATTGACTAATACTTTTCACATGTGATTAGATATGGAAATGGATAAATGACTTCAAAAATATCATTTTAAAAAATGTTGGATTCTTAATGGGGATTGAATATGGAATTTTCATTAAAAATTTCGTTTAATGGGATTGATTTTGATGATAGACCAATTATCCCTCATTTGCAATCATAAGAAAATGATAATATTGGATTTTAGTAGATGGGATAAAGATTGAGATATTATTATACATGATTCTCAAGGATTATGTGTTGTATGGTTAATATTTTTCTACTAATCACATTATTATAGGTTAGTATGGTTGAACAAACATTATATTTTCTATAGTCATAACCATAGTGTATTTGAATTTCTGATTCTAATGAAATCTATAATTATTTTACATGAAAATGAGGATTCTTTTTTCATGATCATTTGTTTAAGAGGAGTTTTATAAATTTGACCTAGGTTTGGAGTAGGGTCGTGTTTCTTCCATGTGTAACAGACTCCACTGAGTACCTAGAGATAATAGAACCGGTACCTAGTAAGGTCTATGTGGTCCTAAACTTCCATAATTCTACATCTGGAATATAATGGTGGGGTATTAGGTAATTTACATTTTGTACCATTTGGTGTCCTTTCATGGCTGGCCATTAGGTACTTGGGGGGGTAGCCTCCCCCTACACAGCCCCCTCCCCCCTACACCCCCATCTCTACACCCCCCTCACCACCTGAACAACCCACCCCCCTCTTGACATGCAACCCCCCTCCCCACCTCACCCCCAACAGCCTCCCCCTGCATAGCCCCCTTCTCCCCACCTGCAACCCCCCTCCCCCCCACCACCTAAACACCCCCACCTCACCCCTAATAGTTTCCCCCTTCAGAGACCCCCTCCCCTTGCACATCCCCTCTCCACCTGCATAGCCCTCCCCCCACCCACCCACCTGTACACCCCCTCCCCACCTGCACACCCCCTCCCCACCTACACACCCTCTCCCCACCTACACAGCCCCTAACTCCCCACCTATACCCCCCCCCCCCCACTTGCACAGCCCCCACATTTTCCACCTCATCCCCAATAGCCTCCCCCTTCACATCCCCCCACCCCACATGCATAGACCCCCTCCCTCCCCACCAAACCCCCAACAACCTCCCCCTATACACCCCCCTGCCCCGTTTCACACACCCCCACCTAAACAACACCCCCCTCCCCACCTCACCACCACTAGCATCCCCCCAGCATAGCCCCCTCCCCCAGCACACCCTCCATACACCACCTACATAGGCCCCCACCCTCCCACCCACCTGCACACCCCCCTCCCCACCTGCCTAAGAAATTTCAAAAATCCCAAACCCATTAACAATTATTAAAAATATTCTTCTTTTATTTAATGAAAATATCCACATTAATCACATTTTATATATAGAATCCTTCTTTAAATCGAAACATTCCTTTTGAAATAGAAATATTAATATCACAGAAGAGTCATTAAATTCAAAACTCCTCTCCCAAATATATTTATAAACCATAACACGCACATGTTTCAACCATAAAAAATATAGAACCACTGTTTCCTAAATTATTAAACATATAAACATAATATTTGTGACCTACAATAAAATAATGAATGGGGACAGCATGGAAGTGCATTTGGATAGCTCCTCATATTAGTCTTTCTCCATTAAATCCTATTTGATTAAGGGAGATTTTAGTGATGTGTAATTGGAATTTTTAGGTATGATTCTTCCTCACATCCCTCAATTTCACCCTCCCCCAAATATCCCTTTGATTCAGTGGTTGAGGATAAAGGAACTATATGAACATTTCACCATAATATAGTGCAATCAATAAAAGAAGATGGTGATTTTTTAGAGATAGAAGCTGGAAGCATGACGATGATAAATACTCAAGTCTTATTAATTATTTGCATAGATTAAGTACCTCAATTGACATATAATGGGTTTATAGTGATGATATTATTACTCTATGGGTATGTTAAAATGATTTTATAAGGTAATTTATAAACATATGGATCTATTTTCAAGTGAATGCACTAGGGACAAATAGAATAGTGGTGAGTAAGGATCTTAGTGTAACCTTCTAGACCTTGGGAATTTTTTTACCATGAAGTAAGATATAGGATTATCTCAGTGGATGGGATTCCATGATTCAAATGTAAAACATTTATTTAAGAAAACCTATGGGTTACAGAATCTATCCTAAAGGGGTTAGAATTATTGTGAGGTGGAATGATATATATTTCAATCAATTTAAAAAATCATGGGTGATGTATTTTAGTGATGTGACTTACATGAAGGTGACATGTAAGAAATATAATTTAGGAATATGGTCTTATGAGGAAAAGATATATTCATGGGGGATGGTTTTCCTTAAGGGAAATGTGATAATTTATAGGTTTAAATTTTGTGATTGATAAATCATTGGTGGAGTTTTGCAAAGATTCCCAGAGTGATATGCTAAGAAATTGGGTTATGATTTAAATAGAATATGTTAGGGTAGAAATGACTAGACCTAGTTACATTATATACTTGGATACATGAAATTCTTATGTACTCAAAATTATTACATGAATCTGTAAAATTATTTATTTCACTCAAATTCACTCATATTCTCTCCAGATAACTTCCAACCATCATCAAAAACACCTTATAGGATCTTGAAATATTATACCATGATGTATCTATACAAACCATATCAAGAATATTCTTAATTTATCAACAAATAAAATTATTTTTAGTAAAAAATAAAAAAACAAAAAGTATATAGTACAAAAAAATATATGAATGAGACTAGATCAAAAATGGAAGCCCATAATTTAAAGTATCAAAAGACAATGAATCCAAGAAAGATGACAAAGAAGTGGTATAATGAAATTTAATAATCTCATGTTCTTTAGCCCAGAGTTTGAGTGTATGTAAAAAAGTGAATTGTGAAATATCATTGATACCATGTAAAAATAGAATTCATCGAATATATACCACCATATCAATTTATGTTTTATTAATTATAGATAAAGAAATAAATATAATGTGACCTACCTAATTAGGCATATATATATCATAGCAAATAATCAATCATCAAATATCAGTAATATCAATAAAAAATGTAACGGAGCAATCAGTCTCTCATCACCATCACTATCATCATTGTCATCATCAACCTCATCCTCATCTTCATCATTATCCACATAATCTTCCCTACTCTCACCCCATCATAATCCTCATAACCATCCTCAGCCTCCTCCTAGCCCTTCTCCTTGCCTTCGTCCTCCACCTCGACCTCATCCTCACCCACATCCTCGGTATCATCCTCATTCTTCGCCTCTTCCACGCCATCTTCATCTCCATGAATGACATCATCTCAACTACCACTAGAACTTCAACCTAGTGAACTAAATATTTAAAACATTGATGAAATATATTCATCACAAGCTGTTCTGAGCTCTTCTAGAAGAGATAGACATAAATCAGTCATCATTTTTATAAATTCAGTGTTTTCCCTAGTAGCTCATTATTCCACTTCTATGGCCCATTTTTAGCCTGTTTAGCCCCTAAATTAACTAGTTCGAACATAATGTTACTAAAACTGGTACCTAGATAGGGAAAATACCTAGTCGGGACAGTACTCATCTTTCTTTGGCAACGTACTCTGCCTGGGTTCTCATCTCCCATCACCTGATGTGAGTCATCATTAAGCCCAAAACTGTCAGGTACCTGGGAATCAACGGCCTCTAAATCCACCTATTAAAAATATAAATATATTATTAAGTTTCAAAATTGATATTAAAATTTGAAATCAATAAATTAAAACTTATAATCTGCTACTGTGTCAGTTCGTTAACAACACTTCCATCTTTTTTCCCTTTTTTCAAGAAAAATAGTTTTGCTCGAGGCACATGTTCTTAAATATTCAATCATTTTCCTCTATAATGACATTGAATATAGTAATCCATAATAAAAAATATGTTACCAATAAGAAATTTCATAACTAAAATTATATGAAAACATTAGAAATTAAATAAATTACAGAGGAAACAATACAAGGTGCATGTCCTAACGATAAATTATAAACTGTCGTACATGCTTCCTCTCTTGATATGACATCATAGTATGTCCCAATGTGTGGAGGTATTTTTTAGCATCATTTTTTAAAATATTATTCCTAGAAAAATATATATAATAAAAAAGGTATAATTAATTAAAAACATGAGAAAATTAATTTAAATACCTCAAATGTGATCAATACCTTAGACTTGATTGTTTTCCAATAAGTAATCATTTGTCGATATTGTTATATCCGAAAATCATCCACGACAGGTACTGCCTATAACTCTGTGACAACTCTAGAATGCTAGACAATATACAACTCATTATTATAGGCTCTCCAAAGCTCACCTAACTCCTTTAGATGTGATATTCATGAACCCTCACCATCGGGGATATTAAACCAAATATGAAACCAAAATATTCATTCACATAAATACAAAAATAATTTATTACATTAAATAAAACTTATTTTTTTTACCCATATTCATTCCCAAGCATTATCCTCGACTTGTTTTCGCAATTGTCACCATGAGAGAAGGTTAACGTGAATAATTTCAGAGTATTTTTCAAGCGTCTCCAAAAAACTTCGACATCACTCCCCTATTTTTTCAATGATTTGATTTTATTTGAGGTAGTCCACCATCTACTGCGTGAGGCAGTTCCACACCACACGCATGCGTGTACACCCCCACCACCGACTCCTATCAGTAGATGTATCTATTATGAAATAAAAACAAATATTATATCAATACATGTAATAATGAAAATAAGTAATGGGATAATTTTATTTATGGTTTTATAAATATACCTTTAGAAGTCTGATCAATGGGAACTTATGGATCCGCAGAAACTGAAGGAACACCCTATATAGGTGGATTGGGTTTCCGTGTATGATTTGGAATCAAAAACTGTGGTGGAGAAAAAGTAGAAGAAGATGGAACATATAATCTTGGATAAAATAAAGTATAAGTAAAAGAATATGGAATGGATGGCTGGCCAAATGCATGGTATGGATGAGGAGTGGGAATCATCATCGGATATGGTAATGGCGGGTGAGGAGGCTCAGATGTAAAGGGTGGTGAAAACATGGGAGGACTAAATATCCCATGTGTCCCTAACGACACACCATGATCAAAATGTAGGGTAAATGGTACATTAGTGGGAGGGGTAGGGTCTAATAAGTTATGCCGACTAGATCGTATCTCTCTCGTACCACCCTCCTTCGTACCACCATCCTAAGTACTGGGAACATTACTAGGCTTCCCATTAAATAACTATCACCTCAGTGGTATATCCTATAAAAACATTTAAAAAAATTAATCACATGATATTATATGTTATATATATATATATGAAATAATATACTCACAATAGGCACTAGTGGAGGAATGCCCATCTCAGCCATGCGACGATTGTTTTCTGTCATCCTTTTTGGTCGCATATCTAAATAGATTTCATTTCCTTAATTTGAAAAAAAATATATAAGTAATTAGAAAATTATAAAAAAATGTGTAACCCAAAAAAGATAATATATGGGAGGGGATAGGGGGATTTAGTGGTTTTGGGTTCAAGTAGCCATGGTCAATAAAGCATTGAAATGTTAAATGGAGGTCTTAGAGTTATGATAATTTTATTCATGGTAAATAAAGAATTAAAATGTTAACCATGTTGTAAATGTGGGTTTCATAGTATTTGAATACAGTTCAAGTCAGATAAAACATATTTGTAATCAATATTAAATCAATTTGAATAGTACCACCCTTTACAAACCAAGTCGAGCTAAACCAAAAGAAGTGAGAACATGGATGGATGATTCTATATATTTCCCACAACAACTTTGGGATCACAATAAAATATGAAAATAGAGCTATTGGAGTCATCATAAGTAATTAATGGATTGGTTACAATGGCAGTAGGGATGGTCTCAATTCCATCATCACCGTCATCAAAAACATGTCTTGGAAATACTTTAATAATTAAACAAAATTTAGGTTGAAGAAGATCGCCGGCATAAAGAAATTGTTTCTTCATTGAATCCAATACATATGGTTCATCAATCGTAAGAGTGTGAATCATGTCAGTAACTCAAAATCCATAATCACCAATAAAGGTTCCTAGCCTCTTCAGCGAATCAAACCACTTGAATTTCATCATCATGACTTGACCATGAGAGTAATAATCCAATTTTATTATTTTCTTAAAAACTCCATAATAAGGTACATTTTAAAATGATGTCTAATATCCAATGCACGGTCTTAAAAGTCTATTGTGGAAGTTAGAATAACACGATCATGTTGTGGTCTCATGTTCTTTCCTCAATCATTGATAATAAATCTGTACCCATTGATCACAATTGATTTACATTCACGAACCACGATATTAGGAACAAAAGACAAAGATCATATTTCCTTAGAAACAAAGGTTGCAGGAAAATTTGATACCTAAAATATAAACAAATGTTAAATGTAATTAAATATTGATTTTATTTATTTATTATAAAAATAATTATACCTTCAATTCCAACCAAGTAGAAAACTTTTTTCTATGAAGATTCTCTCTCCTTCTTAAAGATAATTTATGATTATATCTATTTATCATCTATTTATGTTCCCTATAGATAAAAATAGAAATAGATTAACATATATGTAAAATTAAAAGAGGGGAGATAAGATATACATGTGCAATTTACTTACATGACATAATCATCGAAAAAATCACAGTTGAACAACATTATTTTTTGTGCCATGTCTTTCCTTTGAAGTATCATCAATGTATATGATCCGAGAATTCCTCCTATTTGAGGAATGATGGAAAATTGGGTTCAATTTCCTCATATTATTCTTCTTAATTTCTCATTGTTTTGTTCATTCTCCTATTACGATAACACAAATACATTGAGTAGGAATACATACATTCTTAAGACAAGTAACCATTCATGATAGAACCTTCAGTATGATTCATGTTGTAAACATAATATTTCAATGTATATATATTTATCTTAGTTGGATACATCCTACATAAGGAAATATATCCTCTAAGAAGTATTACTGTTGGAATATGGACAGTCATATGCCACTTTCTTGTGCAAAATTATTGAGGAAATATTTTCTCTAACTCGCAAATAATTAATGGTGTCTCTACCAGCGTTTTTGCAAGAAATACTTGGAAAAATTATTATAAAAAATATCTCTAAAAGAATGTCACAACTAAATAACTAACACCCTTACATTATTGGGAAAATGAAAATAGATTTCTATTGGAATCAACTCATCTAGAAGGATGTGATAATCATGAATCTTTAATTATTTTATCTTCTACTCTATTATATTGACTCATCTTGATATATTTCATGAATAGACATCCGGAACATTAATAGTCTCTAGTAAATCAAGAAATTCATTTTTTTCTGTAGGTGTCATCACAAAAGAATCACATGGAACTTTCTATTTATTTTCACCAATACACACAGAATGTAATTCTTGTTTGATGCCCCAATACACCAAGTCATGCAAAGATTGTAAATCATCTTTTATCATTCACTTGAAATTTACAAGAATTGAAAGAAACATTTCACATATAGTCTTTTCAATGTGCGTTACATCTAATCAATGGCATAACAAATTTTTTCACCAATATGACAACTCAAAGAAGATGCTTCTCTTCTTCCAATTGTGAAAAGTGTCTTTGGAAACATTCTTTCTCTTTCTTGATTTTATTTGACCATTTCCAAAGGAAAAAATGAAATCTTTCAATTCTTTAAACACATTAGTTCCACACATACGTTGAGGTGGACCGTCGGTCTCCATAGTATTGTAAAATCTCTGATGATTGTTTCTATATGGATGGTCTATTGGAAAGAATCTTCGATGTCCCATAAAAATAAAATTATAACAATAATTTATTCTTCTGGATGGATTATTCTTTATAAAAATGGGACATGACATATTTCCTTTCATTATCCATATAGAAATCATTAAATAATTAGGAAAATCATTGATCATCAACATAAGTTCAGCACACTTATGAAATATGTCTTTCAAACATGCATCTTATGTGCACACACCCACATCTCAAATAAGTTTCAACTATATTATTAAATTTTGTATATTTATTTCTATATTATTTCGAATATCATAAGGTCTATATATAAGTATACTAATGAAGGTGAAAGGTTTTCTCATACACAACCATGGGGTAAGGTTATAATTGTGTACGAAAATCATCCATGTGTTGTGCGAACATAGCATCTTTCCAAGAGGATTAGAACTGTCTCATGAAAGAACCAACCTCACATTACGCACATCAGCTATGATATCAAGATATCAGGAATCAAATATCTGCCATGAAAATCCAACTGTAAGGTGAACCAAATCCTCATTATTCTTATTTCTCTCAATATAATTACATCTCATTTGTATTAATATTTCATCAAACATGGAAATATTCTAGTATCTAGAGATAAATGGAAAGATTCATATTACATTATGTGGAACATGGTATGGTGTTCCATCATCTATTGTCTTCCATCTGGATGTTCCACATTTGAGAAAATAATTTCCTTTATCATTTTCCTCCCAAAATAAGCTGCAATATTTCAAGCAAGCATCAATTTTGTTTTTTGAAAATCAATGTTCTTCAACTAACTTCCATGCCATATAGTGGTTTGATGAAATATCTACATTATCTAGAAGTATGTCCTTAAAGAATATAATAACGTAATCTATGGTAGTATTATAAATCCAATACATGGTTTTCCCATGAAACAATCAAATTAAAAATTCCATCTTTTTCGTTTTACCCCATTGCTGATATAGTGGAGTCATCGCAACATCATTCAATTTTTTCACTCTATCAACATCATAATTTTCATTGGACTCATAATGTGTTCATGTATCAAAGTCTTATTGGGTCGAAATCCTTTCCTTTTCATGAATATGAATAAATTGAAACATTCCATATATCAAATTCTCCAACCCAGTCCTATCATTTGGGTCATTAGCATTTTTTTATTCCATTTTCTCCCCATTATGATACCACACATAATTGTTTGTTTGAAAATCATATTTGGTTATATTGTAGCTAACTTATTCAACAATCATCCAAGGTCTTCAAACAATATTATAACATGGGAAGTGTGTGTGACCACTATCTGAATCATTGTCAAATGAGACATCTAAAAAGATCTCCAAATTGTTTTGAAATTTTCATGAGATCTAATGAATTTTATATATCCAACTTCTATAAATTCTGTTAGAAAATTGTAATCAGTCATTTATAGAAGAAAATTCAATAATATTCAAGTTAAATTGAAAATATTTTAAAGTAAACTTTATTTTTTCACTTTATATAAAACCATAAAAGATACAATATGTAGATACATGCTGAAACATAGAATTAGAAATTATAGTATTGTATCAACATTGATTTTAGACTGTGTAAGAAAAAACAAAATGACACATAGTGGAATTAAAAAAACAACGAGGTTTAGTTCCAATTTAAAACATAGTCCTCTCTACATGATAGTAACCCACTACTAAGCACATTTATTTAAAAAAAATAAAACAAACCATAACATGGATCTGGTTTTATATGAAATTACTACACACTAGAAAGTCTTGTATACAATTGGCCTCTATTGTAGTTGTTCATGTGAAACATATGTAAAAATACAAAACAAGGAGTATCGGAGTAAACCCATTAAAAGAATAAGATAAGTGGTAAGTAAATATACATAAAAAACAAGAACAAATCAAAAATAAAATTAAACATGTAGGGTGAATAATGTATTGAGTTTTGTATGCAACTCAGTATTAAATCAACATTGGATAATGAATTATCTTTAAATATATACCTCGTATAAGATTAAATGATCCAATGAATCTTTATCTTAGCTGTGGTAATAAATCTCATAAAAAAAAGTGTTATGTGGATATGTAAGTAACATAGTACCCTTGTATGTTTCTTACACCCATTTCATTTGAGGCTTTATCTAATTTATACTCAACTACTAAAAAATAATACACTTAGGAAAAATTAATATTAATTAATCATATTAATAATAAATTTTGTAAGAATTAAATTGTAATATATTCCTTAAATGGTAATAAATTCATTAATCATATTGACAATCTTTTGGTGAAACATTCAATTAAAGCCACCAATGAATTTCAATTTATTCAAAAATAATAATAATTCATTAAAACTCAAGGTGTTACAAACCCAATGAGTGTATACATCCCATATCACCCAATCACACCACCAAGCTCATTCTATAATGAGTAACATGCCGTAAAATCTACGCTCATTCAATTAAAAAGTGACCATGATTCTCATCCATATAAAGTTTATCTAAAAAAACCACCCTTGGTGCTTTCTTCCCAACAATACTAAGGAATCACAATCATTCCATGGATTAATAAATGATCACTAGTTACTCAGGAATTACTAAAAACCACAAATAACATACACATGTTCTATCCATCCTAGATCCAACAATATCATATCATAACCAATTGTCTCCTCAAAAACCACACCCAAAACTAGTAGTTATAGGTATCTAATAAATAATTCCTTATTCATATAATCATTATTCCTAAATTACATGATGTAACTAAATTAAAAGGATACAAATAATTTTACCATCACAAGGGTATAGAAATAATCAAGGTGAATCATTCCCATCATAAACCATATTTTTATGATTACCTTTAATACTTTAAACAATTACAAATCCATAAAATTAATAAATGAACTCCCAAGTGTAAAAATACATCCATTGCACCAATGGAATTTATTTACATCATTATGTAACATCCCAAAATAAGATCCACATTTACTTTACTCAAAATACATTGTGGTTTGGGTGGGTATAATTCCACTAACAAGTTATATAATAAACCCATATAAAACCCATTGTAGACAATTTATACAACTAAAACCTATGTCATTATAAAATCCAGTCACACATAAGAATATAAATTTCTTGTGAATCCAACATGCCACATATAATGAATGTACACAATCCTCTTTCATGTATGGTCTATGTGCCAAAACCACAAATTATAATATCAAATTAGTACATCATACTTGGCTAAATATCTCAACTGTAACATTGATAATCAATAAGAACAATTTCATAACCCTATTAACCTATAATTACCATTGGAGATGGGTTCATGACTCAACTTTTTTAGGACTACCACAATTCAAAAACATTTTTATCACCATATAATTATCCAAAAATAGTGAGAAAAATAAAAAACACCCTAATATTGATTTCTAATGCACAGAATAAAAGAAAAACAATAGAATCCAAGATGATGCACAAAAACACCTCATGTGCACCTCCATAGAACAAAAATACAATAAAATAAATAGATCATACCTTGAATGTTCCAAAAAAATCAATATAGTCTTCAAAACCCTAATATGAGGGGATGAGGAAGTATAGAGCCCAAAAGGATATCTCATTGGGAGGTTTTGGTTATAATGGGGTCAGATTACTATGATTTTTATTCACATAATCAAATTAGATAAAAATAATGAAAGAATTATTAATAAAAAATAATCTAGGTGACAATAGGAGGATAGTGAGCCAAGGAATAATGCTATCATTCTTACTTGGACACTTCATGATCCTTGGGATATGAAGAATTACAAGTCCCACTACTAGAACCACTATATTTGTTGAGCACCCCGTGGGATATCCAGTGGCCTTGTTTCCATAACCATGCACCTATTCATCCACCATCCTCTATGAATTAACTCTAATACCCCCTTTATCTATATGATTCCCCTCCAAGGGGGAATAAAATAGATGACACATAATATCCTCAAAAAATACCTTTAAAGTTAAGGATTTTAAAATTCTACCTCTTTAATGGATTCTCATCCCCATGTAGTGTCTCTGGTTTTCTTTATAGAATAACTCAAATTAAAATATCCAAACATCTAAATCATTCCCCAAGTCCCCTCTTCAACCCAACCATCCTACAAAAGTACTTTGACAAGTGGAAGCATATTCCCTCACTACACTTTCTCACTACAGTCTGATATATGTATCGAGCACTCCTTGAATAATCTTTTAGGATCCAACTCAATTTTATCATAGTCATTCCCATGTGCAAGACAAGTCATGTATCTATAGAGTAGAGACACAAGGAATATATCATGAATACCTCCATACCATGGTGGACGATCTGAAGGGAAATATGCTATACTAATATTCTAGGTAATCTCAAATAGTAAAAAAAATCCTGGATCTATATTTCCGTTCGTGTATTACTGTATTTTCCAAAATTAAGGAGTTACCCTCATTGGAACATGGTCACCCAAAACAAACTCCAAATATAACTACATATGTCCATCATATTATTGTTTTCTACTCTAAGTGGGAATTAACTAAATCAGGATTTTTTATACCATCTTAGATGTATCTGGTGTTGTACCTGTCCCATAAGTACTTCATCACTAGCCTCATTGAAAATTAGTAGTATACAACATCAAATACAATATATTACCACATAAGGATACATCTTAACTAAATACTAGAATTTGTTTATTAACATGAACTCAACCAAGGGTAGGTGATCATCCCAAATTCTATTGAATAACAAAACAAATTCCTAACACGTATCCTATAATATCTATATCATCCCCTCTAGCTTTCCATATATCATGACATGATAAAATGTATTATGTTTTAGTCGGGTCTCTAATTCATTCTATAAGAACATATAAAACATGAATGTGAAATTCAAACCCCCTATATGGAATTATGCTCAATGGAACTATATGCAAGGTAATAACATTCCATATATACAAATTTATAAACTATAGGAATCATAATTTGAATAGATATTATACTATAAGAATCAAGTGTTTTGATAGCAGAATTGTGTTACACTGTGTTATCACAAATATTAAGTGGAAGAAAAAACAATGACTTGAATCAATGATGGATTGCAGGTTGGAAAGGAGGGTTAGAAAAAAATTGGAGAGCTGTCATTTAGGGATAATGAAAACAAAAAACAAAAAACAACCTTGTATTGAAATAAATCTGAATGAAAAAAAGGAATAAATGGAGGCAGAATAGAAATCTATCTTACATATTTGAAGTGCAAGAACAAAGAATCGGTTTTTGGGAATAAGGGTTTTGCACATAGGAACAATGGGAGCTCTTGTTTAGGGAATAATGTTAGTGTATCAGGATAGGTATTGGGATCTTCTATATTTGTGTAATTTTATCCCAACGGTTCAAATAAACCATTAGTATAAGGGGTAAATATTCCAATACCCCAATGGTTTTTTAAAACCGTTTGGAAAAATGTCACCTATCCCAACGGTTATAGATAACCATTGGGAAAAGTGTCTCTAATAGGGACTATCCCAATATTTTTTCAAACCATTGGGAAAATACAATCTAAAAAGTCATATACCATATATTTTTATCAAACCATTGGTATAGGTACCCTATCCCAATAGTTAATCTAAACTTTTGGGATAGGGTCATTGGTATAATATGGATTTCCATTATTTGATATATCTCCCCAAACATTGATAGTCTTCATATAACCCATGAAAACTATGGATTTATGTTACCGTGGTTGGTCTAGAACATTACTCAATAACTTATATCTTTAATGGATCCACTAATATACCCTCACTTGTGATTATTTGTCCCAAGAATGAATCATTTTTAATCCAAAATTCACACTTTGTAAAATTTTCATAAAAAAATATTTATACAGGGTCTTTAGTATAATTATCAAATAAAATCCATGCTCTTACTTTCTCATTGAATATTTTATAATATAATATAAATATACTACCAAAAAAATTTCATGTTATTCTCTAAAAACACTATTAATTAAATCCATAAAAATAAAAGGGTTATTAGTAATTCCAAATGGAATTACTATAAATATAAAATGTTTATACCACATATAGAATACTATCTTGGGAATATCCTCCTTCTCAACCCTCAATTAATGTTATCTTGAATGAAGGAAAATCTTGTAAAAGTATTGAACTCATAATAATTCAAAAAAAGATCAATGGTATAGGGTAGAAGATGTTAGTTATTGATATTTATCTTGTTGAGTTCCAAATAATCATTTCGAAGACGCATTTGACCATATTTATTCTTAATGGGAAGAATTGGTAAACCCCATAGTGATACACTATAGAATATTAATCCCTTATAAAGATTCTTCTAGATTTTCTTCTTTAATTCCTATAACTTAGTTACTGATATTCTATTTTGAGTCTTTGAAATATGTGTATCCCCAGGTATGAGTTATATTGAAAAATGCACTTCATGATTCAAAAGAATATTAAGAAACTATTATGGAAAAATTTAAATATAATCTTATACAATAAGAACATCTTCAATTTTGAGTTTCTCTAAATCCATTTGAGATAAATACCCTTCATGGATATGAACCAAGACACATAAGATAGAATTAATTTCTATTGGAAATTCATATTCATCCCCTCAATGATAAATGATCATATATTCATCCATAATATGGAATGTGACTTCCCTTCCTTGGAAATTGATATGGGGTCCATATAAAGAAATCTAATACACACCAAGAATCACATCAAATTAAAATAACGGTAGAATAATAATATTTTCAATATCTACTTTCCCACATTCATCAATTAGAGAAGAAATTTATACTTGATATGTGACCATCAAACAATTAGGATTTTTCACTACTAACTCAATAACTAATCATTGAGGATATTAATTAACATTCCTAGAGACTTTTCATGAAATAAATTAACTCGTATAACTAAACCAAAATTTGATACATTAATATTTGAGTGTACATATCACCAGCTTAATTTCATTATTCAATCTACAATCCATGAATAAATCCAAAATGGTTTTCATGACCACTAAGAACCATTAATCAAAGTCATCGATCATATAATTAGGAAAAATCAATCAAAAAGTGTCTAAATAATGACACCTTCTTCTCAAAGGATCCTTAATTTTAACCTAGGTTATCTGTGGTCATTACCAAAACTTTAGGATGATATCATATACATATAATTAAACCTATGTTTTTACCAATATTTTTTAAATCCAAATCTCCAAATATTGACTAAACCCCACAATGATACCAACTATATTTACCCAATATTTTCATAAAAATATATTAAATTTTTAGATTACTATTCAATACATAACATTATGATCTATGTCATAAGTATGTTGTTTTTGTTTTTTTAGAGAATAAATATATGAAAATATTATTTAGGTACATTATTCATCATCTCTCATAATGTTATTATCAATTAATACAATTCTTGGCATACCCTAATTAAGGCCTTTCATCACAACCATGGGAATGGAAACCTAATATTGGGTGATCTCATATACTCAGTAATGTTAAACATGTAAGATATAAATAAATTATCATATGAAAGAATAAGATAAGAATAATGGTAGGATTCTATGACCGTAACATAAAAATTTCATACCTAATATATCGTGAATCATAAACATGATTCTTGGAATATAGGATTATCATTTCAAAATGCATGAATCATAAGATTGATGGATCATCATAAAACAATCATGAACCATTATTTAAACTCTAATGATAAATAAACACGTCATAAGATTTTTGAAACATCATAAGCATATAATTGATTTCATATTTCAAGGATACCTACTGAGACCATCAAATCATTGTGGATAGGGAATAAATACTTGTTTTCCATATCAAAATGAATTAAGAATCATCAATTATATTCCATTTTGGATTATATATTTCTTCGTATTTCATATAGTGGATTATCACATAAACTTTTTTCAAATAATTATATCATATTATATAATGATTTAACCAATTAATTAGTTTTCCATATAATTTTAGGGCCACCCGTTATACATTGAAAACCATATATATGTGTTCCACAAGATCGTAAAACATTCATCATATCATCATAACATAACATGAGAAAATAAAACATGTTCCATAAAAAACTGATCATTTAATCAAATCATAACCCATGGAAAATAAATAGATTTCATATAAATATCACCATCAAAATCATAAACCATATAGAAAAATCATGCTGATGGTATCACTGGATCATATCCCTACTAAATCATAATTAAGTTCAAATGATGTTACTATCAATTCAAATTCTTTTAAAATATAATTGGGATATTTCTTAAGGAAAATAACCTTTTCATTTTGTAAAAACATATTTAAAATAAAAATATTTCAAAAATATTTTGGAAAAAAATTATTTGAATAGAACCTAGTATAATTTTAAATGAAAATAAAAATAATTGACTTGTGAGGATAGGGGGGAATTTCATTCATTCTATGTGTGTTGAAATAAATATTCCTTTTATAAAAAACTCAAAAGTTCCTCATTCGGAAAATGAAATACTCCATTGAAATATTTTCATAAAAATTAAAATATGGGTAAAAATTGATTTTAAAATAATTATAGAATAATTAAAACTGTTATTGAATAAATTTTAAAGAAAACATGAACATGGAAAAAAGGATTCCTGACTGAATTTTAAAATATAGTCAGTTTCCTTAAATAAGTTATTTAGGTCTCATGAGTACTTCAAGTGTAAAAAAAGAAAGTAAAACATGTATTTTATAGAAATAAATAAAGGGGAAGAGAAAATTAAATACATTAATATGATTATTAGGTTATAATTTTCTCAATGTAAATTTAATTATAAACAATCCCGAATAAAATGGGATTGAGACATAAATCTCTTATGTCATGTCTCGTATTTATTGGTACACATTTAAAACATATATATAATAAATATTTTTTAATTTTAAATGAATTAGATAACAAAAATTATACATATAACACCATATATTAGTTACTTATAATATCTCTTCACCCATTTACTAACAACTTTTCATTAAAATCACTGTATCACATGATAACTGTATCATTTTTCATACAAGTTTTGGTTTGGATGTTCCAGTATTCGTATTCAGATCACAGTTCAATAATATCTAGAATGATAATAATGGTATATATATCATATATATATATATATATTCATACATAATTGGGTATATATATAAAAATATCTTACATGGTTCATGGAGATGGTAGGTCGTACCTACGCATAAACGTTGTATTCACTTATTGACAGATGGAACAAAAAAGGTGAATAATTATTGACCATTAAAGAATAATTATTGTTTCATATATATCATATATATTCATTAATCATATCCTTATAACCACATATATAAAATGGATGTGAAAAATGTGTCACGTGGCATTGAGGAGGTGGTAGTCCACACGTACATAGGAGAAACGTTATCATCTTCCAAAGGATGTTAAGAAGGTGGATAATGGTTATTAAATAACCTTAATAAAGTTTATATATATTTAGTATGATAAATTAATTATGTTATAATTGATATAATTGATTTAGAGGAGGTATAATAAGAACTAAAATTGAAAACTCACAGTTAAAGGTTATAACCCTTCTTTGAGAAACCTCTTTTGGTTTCTACCTTAATCCTTGAAAGGAAAGTATTTTCAAAATACCATGATCTATAGTATGTGATGAATTAATATTACATTATATTAGTTCAAGGATTTTATGATATAAAATGCTCAAATATTGTTAATAATGAATAATATGAGGTTGCCTTTTATAAGTGAGGGGAGAGGCACTCTTGGAATACCTTAAAGTATTAAATTAATATTAATTAAATTTTATTGAAAATGGATGAAAATTGATATAATTATTATATAATATGAGGATGAGTCAAAATCATCTCATAAAAGAAAATATTAAAAATATTGTTTATATTTTTACCCTTATAGTTTAGTTCTAAACTCTCATTAACCATTTTGACAATTACTGAAATATCAATGTTTTACAGTCATTATGGGTTAAGAATGTTACCATAAAAATATAGGTGACTAATAAATGGAAAATGGTTGATATTTTCAACTATATATAATTCAATTGGATGAATATAGGATTTTTATGATTTTAAAATCATTCAATAAAATATTATTTATTATAAAATAAAATTAATGTCATTTTTTGGAACTATTCAATCATTTGACTTTGAGAACAGCATGAAAGAAAATTAATTTAAGTCTAAACATTTAAAAAATTCATAATATTTATATTTATATAAAAAAATCAAGTAACATAATAATTCAACCAAATTTTATTTCTTTTAATATTTTTAAATCCATTGATTTTGGGTTTCTATTAATTGAATCAATATTATGTCGGTGTTGCCTAAACATTTATGATTATTATTCAGTAACAAAAAATTTGAAATAAATTACCATGAAAAAATTTATTAATATTTAAAATTAAAATATATAACCATAAATATCCTTTTTTATTCTTATTAAAAGTTTAATAGAGTTATTTAATCCAAGATAGTGGCATTTTTTTTATTCTTTTCTTAAGTTAATATAAAGGTCGAATTTAATGAAACAAAGGCACAAAGAGACCATATATTCGAAGCATTGATGAATAAGGATTAGCTAAACTCATAAAATAGTATTACTATACGTGTTTTAATTAAGTTAAAGCCTTATCACATTAGTTTAACCATAATTAGCCTATTTTACATTTACAAAGGCAATTTTTTTAAATATGTTCACTATTCATATTGAACAAAAAGAAAAGGAAAATATGTACCAAATTTGTACCACATGATTCCAAATATGGAATAAAATTTTCAAGATTCAAAATCTAGAAGCAGAAGAAATTATTTTAGTAATAAAATATAAAATGCAATGTTTTTTTTCTAAAAAATGTCTGTTATATATAAATTTTTGGTATACCAAATTAAAAAAATAGAATTAATTAAAATAAGATTAACTATATTATTAATAATATAATAAAACTAATTTTACTTTTAAACCTTTTTAAAATAGAATTGGTCTTTGTAAATTCTTGAATAAAAAATACAGTTTTCAATAAAAATCAACATATTTTCACTATTCACTCGAAACTCAATATTTTTAGAAAAATCCCAAAATTTCCCCCTAAGATAATATTTATATATTTTTTTAAAAAATTATATATTTTTTCAAATAAAATTTATAAAATGTTGAGAAATTAGTTATAATATTTTCTCTCACAAAGTAATAAAATCTCTTTCCAAAGAAAAATAATTTTTTGAAGAATAAAATATCATTAATAAAAATTTAATGATTATTAAATAATATATTTGTATTCGATAAAAAATTTATATATATTTGATATTGTGGTTAATATATTCATACCCTCCAATTCAATGGATAAGAGATATCTATCACATTAAATAATAATATTTCAATATTATAATATGATTTATTCAAACTCGGTGTTCCATTTAAAGAAATCTATCAGTGAAATAAAATTTATTTATGGAAAAATATATCAAAAAACAATGGAGTTTTACTTGTATTGTCTCAGTTATTTCCTCCATGTTGCACAAATCCTACCAAATGTTACTCCTCCTGGTTATAATATGGTTAAGTTGACACAAAACTTTTATTAGAACTCCTTGATAAATATAAGTGTTCGAGAAGGGACAAACCAATAATTCAATACATAGATTCATCATAAATAAAGTAACATAAGTTAATATCTTACTTAATATTTACATGAGGTTTTTATATATCTTATGTGGGAATATTTTTATTTTATCTTTTTATGTACTTGATAATATTATATGGATTTTTCATAATTAATTAACATGGCTTGATAAAAAAATTTATGAATTGTGAGATTACGTCTATTTGATACTAAAATCAAATTCTATTTATCATTATTATTATTATGTAATGACATTCACGTCTATATAAAATCATAAATAGAAACATTTATCACATTGTTATTCATTTTTATCTTCACATGCTTGTTAATTATATTATATGATCATATAGCACCCACATAACAATATAATTAACCACGAAAGAAAAATATAAATAAATAATGACATGATCATGAGATATTTTGTATTGGTTGATCTTTAGAAAGGATAATGGATCCATCGAGACCCTAGGGAATTACCTTGATTCATATCTCAATTCGCATTGCAATGCCTGTCAAACTCCCCTGAATTTTATATTTATCGGTACACATCAACTCTCGAATTGAGTTGTTTCTTCCCAAAACCTAATGATATTTACAATGAAAGATCATATTATGGTGAGGGGAACACTATCTCCATGAATTATAATTTATCACTCAAATTTGAACATACATTCCCTTATACATTTAAATATGGAAGGATTATTTACATATTATCAAATTTATATTTAATAAATAATAATTAAAATTTAAATATAAATTGAGATAAATGATTTAAATAAATAAATATGCAAACAAGCATGGGTCAGTATCCTCTTATGATCAGTAAAAATGAAATAAAATTTCATAATAAAAATTAAATATGTTAAAATTATACTCAATAGAACTTTTAATTTAGTAAATTTGTGTAAAAATATTTTTAATTTATAATCGATATGTCTCAAGGATCCTGAAAATTTTTTATAAATTCAAGAAAGATAAAATTATTTTTTGAAATTATTTTAAATATTTTTGGGTCTTTTTAGACCATAAACATATCCTTGGAAGCAAATATGGTCCTAGAAAAGGTTATCTAGGTTGGGTAGGTTAGGTCTTGCCCGACCCGACCAAACATGGGTTGGGAAACCCTATAACAACTCAATGTTTTATTAATGGAATTGCATTAATATAATTATTTCATAAATTATAATCACATAAAATCACATTAAGAACATAATAGTATCTTTATAAATGTTAAATGAATGAAATAGAATGTATTTATAGATGTTAAGAAATATATACCAATTAAATAGTAACCCGGACATCAGAATAGTAATGTGACCCTTATGAATAGTAAACTAACCAATTTAATAGTAACCTCGCTAATGAATTATAAATAAAATTTTACTATCTTATAAGTGACAATATGATATAATTATACCACAGTATAAGAAAGTAAATATTTTAAAAATTATCAATTATGTGTTGGTATTTTTAAAAGTCATAAATATTTAATTACAGTTTTATAAATAATTTAATAATTTAAAAAAAAATATACTTTCATAAATTTTATTCAAAAATTATCACTTTTATGTATTATGATTATAAGACAATTTTATGAGACCATAATATATTTTTCAAAGTGTTAGAAAAGCAGCTTTAATTTTAAAATTTGTATTTTCCAATTAAATGGTTGTTTTAATTAAAAATTAAATTTATCATATCAAGAAATCAATTTTAATATAATTGAATTAAAATTTTAATTCCACACATCAATAAATAATTCGGGTGAATTTTTGGTATTTTTCTAAAATATTGAACTTTGTGAATAGTGAAATACGGTAATTTACAGTATATGTAAATAAATAAATTTTTGAGTCATAGATGATTTAAGGGACCATTTTTTTGAATTAAAATCTAAACATTACTTTATTTAGTCTCAATAATCATCACTATTTATTGACTTGAAAAAAATAATGATTAAATAATGGAAAAACTCTCCTCTTCTTTACTATAAATACCACCCCTTACCCCCTCTTCTCATCATAACTATTAGGAATTGTTCCTTGTCTATATTATACCCAATACTATTCAAAACACTCTCCATCACTTCTAAGAGATTTTGGTCAAGACAAAAGACGAAAATCCAATCCCTTAAGAGGGATCTCAAGATAAACGGATCAAGAGGTAAAATGCTCTTCTATTTTCATTCAATTTCTTTTCAATTTCCTTTAAATTATTTTTTATCCTCAAATATCCTCATCCAAAAGGAATTACAACTAAATAACCTTAAATATACTGGAATTTTGTTATTATAATGTAATAATTCATCATCATCTCTCATTTACCCTCCTTTTATACTTGAAATGAAAACACCATCTGAGAGGTGTTAATTTATCACATTCAAGGATGATAGGATTTCAATTTCTTTTATCATATTTATTTATTGTGATGAAACCATTTTTATGGTTTAACAAGATTATTACATATGTAATATATCCTATTTAATGTTATAGAATTATTTTTTACAAATAGTATTAATTTATAAAACAAAACATGTTCATTGTGAGAAAAAACGCTCAAAATAATCCAAGTGTTCATCATTACTGATTAATCTAATGAATCATACTCTCTTATTAAAAAGAATGGTATTTTAATATTTTATAATCCATTAATAACACATAATTTTATTTTTGTTCAAATTTCCTAATTCTATATAATTTTTCATACTCATATACTAGTAAACCGATAATGAAAACCTAGGATGTCAACGCTCCCAAATGATGAAATTGAATTTCCTAACCCACCAAAAGGGACATAAATTAACATAAAAAAATTGTACCAAATAAAAGAAATGTATAAATGGTTATTTTATTATTAATTATTTGAATTTTTTTATTCAGTACATTAAGATTTAGTTCATAATCATTTCAGACATAAGGAAAGGGATTCTACCCGAACCTCCACTATTCCTTCGGATTATTATTTCTCTTTATTTAACCAAATTAAATTATATGTTCATTTTTTAAAAAAATTCTAAATTTTGTTTATATGTTCCAGAATCATGTATCAAGATCCATTCCTTCTTATTTTAGGGATATACATGTTTTTTAAAGGTTCTCTGCTCAATTCTTCCAGATAAGCAAGCCCGATTTTAAGGGAAATTTCCATATTCTAACCCATTTTAAAGTGCACGCTATAATCTGTTTGAGTAGCCAAATATTTTTTAAAATGACTCTTATTATTATGAAATCATTATTGGTTTATATATGGTTTTTTTAAAATATTATGCCAGATCTGGTTTTAAAATCTCTTTGATATTTTCCTTAAACCGCACAAAAATGTTTTAATTCTAAAGATTGTTAAAGAAATTTTTTTCATCTTATCACATCAGTTTGACATAAAATGTCATTGTATATTCCTATTTTACCATATTAATTTTCATTTATGATTTAAATAATTTCTCTCATGGACCTCATTGTGATACTGCCTTATGTTATACCTTTTGACAACATTATGATACCCAGTTCTTACCATGTGTAACCCTTATGTTTATGATTGATTCCTTCTGTATGATTATTCATGTGGAACACATATTCATGAAAATTTTATAATGGGTGTTCCATGATATTTCATCAATTAATTGGGTAATGTTTAGTCTCATGTGAAGTTATGTGCAATGGTTTTGGTGGTTAGCCTTGACCCGTGATCAATGTGCAACGGTCTTGGTGATAAGCCTTGACTCACGCTGTCATACATGCAATGAGCCCTAAATCATGATAAAGTCTTGTTTTTTGTTTCTTCCACATTACTATTATTTAATTTTTATATGATCCCTTGTTTTATATGTTATTATTCCATATATTCAATCATGTTCTATTATTTTTTATATCATTACATCACGTCGTATAACCCATGTGTTAATGCTTTATCTGTGTGTTTATTACCTTACTAGTCTTTTCAGTTCATCCCTCTATTCATGTTATCCTTTGGTTATCCTATGAAGACATATTAGCACAATTGATGTTAGGATCTCTTTATGAAGATTAAATAAGAAATGTTTTGTTGTCCCGTGTTTTCAGTTTTACGTACGTAGTCTTCCAAGAAACTAGAATTTATGATCCTTGAATTGAAATTTGAAGTTTAATTTTGCTTAAAATAATGTAATGATTTGTGTAAATGGTTAGGGTATCTATATTTGGAATCCGAGGAATATTTTAGTTGTTTTGAGGATTAGGAATATATCACTTTAGTAATAACCTTATGAGTAAGACTAAGTATAATAATACATCTCAAAATTTTGGTTTGTATAGAGTAAGTTGTTTATCAAGAAAATAAATCTCTATAAAGATTCTACAAGTGTATGTGGTTTTGTAATAGATGTACCTAGGAGTAACAAAATTGACAAAGTGTTCTGAGACTGACTCAGGGTAACCCGATACATGGAAATGGGCCTAAATGTGCACCTGGTTTGACACTCTCGAGGGATATTCTTTGGTAAATTAGTACGCTCATTATAAACCATTATTAGGGTGAAACCAAATAAGAATATATTATAGGAAATAGATAAATTATAACCTAGATTGAAACGTAGGGAATTAAAAGGTAAGATATAATTTTCTTTTACATGTTTATCTTTTTATGTTTACTGTTACATTTTTATATGCCTATTAACTAAGTATTAAATCCCCCTAATTGAATTTTATTTTTATTAGATAATTGTTTGAAATATAAGAATTAATTCAAATAATCAATGTGATAGTAATGGTGACATTTTCCTTAATGAAATTCCAAATATGATGGGAATGGGTGCTCAAAACGTTATGGCAGTACTCACTCAACTATCTCAAGTTATGAATAATAACATGAATCCTATAAAACACCCTCATTATCCTAGAAAATAAAAAGTTTTTGTCGAATCCGTCATGTGGAAAAGTCCTCCCAATTTAGATTATCTTCTGATCCCCTCCTTGCAGAATAATAGATTAACTCCATTAAAAAGATATTATCTGCCTTCCAGTGCATAGAATAAGAGAAACTTCTTTTGGTGTCCTATCATTTTGATGGGGAAGCTAATTAGTGGTGGGAACTGATCAAAAATACAAATTCCACGGAGGAAATTGATTCGAAGGATTGTGATGGTTTCAAGATTTTTTTTTCAGTAAATATTTTCCCCAAACCTTCCATCACAAAATGAAAAGTGTGTTCCTAGAACATAAGAAGAAGGAAGATGAGTCTATTAAGGCATATGAAGAAAACTTTACAAGGATTTCAATATATTTCTCCAACTTTATCATGAAATCTGAAAGAAAGGTCGATTACTTCTTTAGTATACTAAAGACGAGTCTGTGAAAAGCATTGTTGATTTGATACATTGATAGTTAGGAAGAGATTGTCTATTTTTCCCTCAAGGATTAAGAGTCCCACTAATGTGGAAGAAGAAAGGAAGGTTCAGGTTAACACTCAGCCTTTAGTTTATTTTTTAAACTACAAGGGACATGGGAATTTTTCAAACCAATTCCCTAAGCCCAAGGTTTTCAGAGGCAATCAACAACAACATATAAGGAAACATAGAATGTCTTATAATACCAGTACAACTGATGTGGATCTATACAATGTTGTGGTGATAGGTATGGTGGTTATTAATTCAAGAATATAAAACATAATACTTGATTCCTGATCAATTCATTCTTTCATATCTTTCATGTTTAGTAGAACTATTCAATCACCACCTGAATATTTGGATGTTAAGTTATCTGTGAGAACAGTAAATGGAAAAATTACTACATTCAAAGTTTATAAATCCTACCTAGTTAATGTATATGGATTGAACCTCTCAAAAAATCTTCTCATACACCCCTTAGATGAGTTTGATGTTATATTGGTCATGGTTTGACCATATTTATACAAATCCATCATCGAATATAAGGAAAGGGAGATCACTCTTCACATCTCGAAGCATCCTCCAATTCTTTACATGTGTTAGGAGGAAGATGAATCTCCTTTAGATTCATTGTCTCAGGCATGGATACTAGTTCTGTATGAAAAATAATATCATTCTCGAATGATTGAGATAGAGGAGAGAGTCGTGCTAGAAGATATGCTCATTGTGAGGTATTGTACTAATGTATTCCCTGAAGAATTTCATGGTCTTCTTCCTGACTGAGAGGTTGAGTTCTCAATAGAACTTATTCATGGATCTCTACCTACTTCATAGAAAGCTTATATAATTTTTACCGTAGAGATGAAAGAATTGAAGAATCAGTTACAAGAGAATATGGATAAGAGTTTTATACACCATAGTGCTTCGTCATGGGGTTCACTAGTTCTATTTGTTAAGAAGAATGATGGATAAATGAACCTATGTATTTTGTTCCTGATCTCAAAAAAAATCACGATAAATAAAAATTATCCTCAACCATGGATAAATTAATTGTTCGATCAGCTATGTAGGGCCAGTTAATTATCTAAGGTGGACCTTTGGTTAGTATATCACCAATTAAAGGTGAGAAAGGAAGATATTCCCAAGACTACCTTTAAAAAAGGAATGGAAAATATGAGTTCATAGTGATGCCCTTTTGACTCACTAATACTCCTAGAATATTCATGGACTTAATGAATATATGATTTAGATATTACCTTCAAAAATTTATTGCAGTCTTTATCGATTATATTCTGATATACTCTAAGAGAAAGGAGGAACATAAGGAGCATCTGAATACTATGTTGAAGACTTTATGAAGGGAATAACATTAAAAAAAAGTACAGTAAATATATGTTATGGAAGGAGGAAGTATCATTCTTGGGGCATGTAATCACCAGCAAAGAAATGTCTATGGACCCTTTCAAGACAATGGTAATCAAAAAGTGGAAAAGTCCAACATCTTTAATGGAGATCCATAGTATACTTGGCCTAATGGGTATTACCGATGATATTTCTAAGAACTTATCATGATTTTCAGCCCTAATGAACAAGAATACATGAAAGGGAGAGAAGTTTTTCTAGACTCAATAATATGAGTAAATTATTAAGGAGATAAAAAAGAGGCTTATCACTACTCTAGTACTCACACACTCGACAAATGGAGAACTCTTTATGGTGTATAATGGTGCTTCAAAAAGTAATTAGTCTTTATATTGATGAAAAATGATAAAGTGATAGATGATTCATCTATGTTGTTTAGAATCCATGAGGAAAACTATCACATGCATGACCTGGAGTTGGCAGTTGTGATATTTTCATTGAAAATTTGTCATAATTATCTCTATGGGGAGAAGTGTGATATATATACTTATTAAAAGAGTCTCAAATATATATCCACATAGAAGGGTCTTAATATGCACCAATTTAAGTGGTTGGAGCTCTTCAAGAATTATGAATTCTCAGTCCACTACCATTCTGGTAAAGAAAATATGGTGGTGGATGCTCTAAGTATAAAGGATCATGTATCTTTGTCAATGATGAGAATTGAGAAGGATCCAATATTCTTATACATGAAAATGATATACATGGGAATAATTATGGGAGGAAAATCATTAGTCTTTTCTCAAATGATTTCTCAACCATACTTATTGGATAAAATCAAGGATGCCTAAGGAAAACTATAGATATTATAAAAAAGGTGAAACCTATTAGAAATGGTAAATCCTATGAGTTCAAGATTGATGAGGAGGGAGTTTTAAGATTTGGGTCATGATTATGTTTACCATCCGATCTAGATATAAATATTGAGCTTCTAAATGATTCGCATAGCCCAAACTTCTCTATTTACCCAGGGAGCACAAAGATGTATCAAGGTCTTTGAGAGAACTATTCATTAAACAGTATGAAGAAGGAGATTGCTGCATATGAATCAAAGTGCTTGGTATGTCAAAAAGTGAAGGATGAAAGACAAAAGAAGAAGGGGACGATGAAGCCACTACCCATACCAACAGGGAAGTGGGACAACATTACCATGGACTTTATCATTGGACTCCCAAGGACATCTACAGGAAAAAATACTATATGAGTCATTAAGGATCTTCTTACAAAGACAGCTTACTTTATCGAATTTTGAGAGGAATTATTATTGGATAAACTTACAAAGATATATATCAGAGAAGTGGTAAGGTTTCATTGAGTACCACTATCAATTTTATTTGATCATGATCTGAGATTCCCCACAAAGTTTTGTAAAAGTATTGAATATGCCTTAAGCACTGAGCTGAACTTCAGTATGTCCTATCATCCTTAAACTGATGATCAATCTGAGCAAACTATTCAAACACTAGAATACATGTTGAGTGTGTTCTATGGACCTCAAAATAGGATGGGACCAATATCTTCCACTGATTTAATTATCCACCCAAAAAGTTCCCACTCCAGTATCCCAATGGATTCATATAAATCCTTTTATGGAAAAAGGTGTTGAACAGTGGTGTGTTGGGATGAAGTTAGTGAGAATAAGATTCTAGGACCTGAAATGGTGTAAGAAATGGTGGAGAAGGTGAAAATTATTCAGCAGCAAATTATAGAATCCCAAATTCAAAAAAAAAAGATCTATGTAGAAAATCATTGATTAGACCTTTAGTTCAATGTTGGAGACATGGTATTCCTCAGAATATCTCTATGGAAGAGTACTGGTATATTAACGAAGAAATGGAAACTACGTCCCTAGTACATTATCCCCTTCAGGATAATTGATTGTTTCATATTTTTTACCTATCGATTAGTTTTTCCACTTACCATGTATAAAGTACATGATTTATTCCATGTATCCCTCTTAAAAAGTACATACGAGATCTTTTACATGTACTGTCTTCAAGGGTGGTATAGCTGGAGAATGATTTTTCTTATGAGGAGCATCTAGTGAAGATATTAGATCATATAGATAATGTTATATGCAAAAAAAACTACTCACCTGGTCAAATTACTATAGTGAAACAATAAGTATGCCGAAGAAATATGGAAACTAGAAGAAGTAATGAACAAGAAGTAACAACCCTTGTTTTCATCTTATAGTGTAAAACAATATTTTGAGGGTGAAATTTCATAAGGGGGGGAAATGTAATGACAGAATGTTTTATCAATGGAATTCCCTTCTTATAAATATTTCATATATTATAATCACATAAAATAACATTAAGAACACAATAAAAAATTTATAAATAATTAATTAATGAAATAAAATGTATTTCTAAAAGTTAAGGAACATATACAAATGAAATATTTACTAGACCTTTATAATAGAAATGTTACCCTTATGAATAGTGAAACGGGAAATGTAATAGTAACCTCACCATTGAAATTATAAATAAAATTTAACCACATTATAAGTGAAAATATGATATAATTATATCATAGTATAAGTGTAACAACCTGATGTTTTATTAATGGAAATACCTCCTTATAATTACACCCTATAGTATAATCAAATTAGGAAGCACAATGAAATATCAAGATACTAAATATTATGTGACCATTAAACATAATTTTTCCACCTCTTTGGCTTGAATTTCGAAAATCTGACATACATAGTTGTGATCAGTAAGATGTTTGGAGTCTGATAGGAAAAACATAATTTTTTGTGAATAGTAACCAACCCTTGTGAATAGTAAACTACCATTATGATTAGTAATATGAACTTTAGGAATAGTATATTGTCTAAAATAGTATTAGCCTTACCCATGAATAATTTAATAAAATGTAGGCATCTTAGAAATTGATAATTTGACCACAGTAAAAGTATTGGTATTTTTGTAAGTCCTAAATAAATAATTATAAATAATTAATTAATTTAAAATAAAATCTATTTTCTTAAAATGTTTTCAAAAATTAACAATTATATGTCTTCTAGTTTTTATATAATTTAATAAGACCCTACATAATTTTTGAATGCATTATAAAATAAGTTTTAATTTTGAAAATTATATTTTTCAAGTAAATTATGATTTTTATTAAATATTAAATTAATAATAGATAGAAAATTAATTTCAATAAATGGAATTCATTTTTTGATTCTACACATATAAAAATGGTTGGGGTGAATTTTTTGTATTTTTCTGAAATACGTGAATTTTTTATGAATAGTGAAATACCATAATTTACAAAATAAGCTAAATAAGCTAATTCTACAGTCATGCATGAAGTTATGCTGATGTAAGACCAATTGTTTCGGTTTCACATGATAAAATTACTATTTTTTGTCATGGAAGACTCACTATTCCATGTCTTGTGGGAAAATAATAAACTAATGAATTTTATATTGAGAAATCCCCTCTCCCCTCCACTATAAATACCACCCTTCACACCCTCATTTCCTCACACATCTCAAGCTTCAAGACTTGTATAAAATCTACCCAAGAATCTTCCCTAGACCCTCCCTCACTTCCAAGATATTCTATTCTAATCAAAAAAACAATCCTAGGTCCCTTAAGGAGGATCTCAAGAGGAGGATTCAATAGGTAATTCATCTTTCTCTCTTTTCCTTTAATTTCTTTTCAATTTAAAGTTATTTTCTTATTCTATCCCTACCCATCTTCGTAAAAATGGAATGTTAACTCCAGTATCATACATATACTTAAATTTTATGATAATAATGTGATATTATACCATCCAACCCATTTCTCATCTTCTTGTTATTTTATAAAAGAAAATGTTGTTCATGAGGTGTTAATATATCACCTTCAAGAACGACATGTTTTCTTTTTCCATTTCTACCTTCAAATATTGTCATGAAACCATTTTCATGGATGAACCAGAATATTTTATATGTATTATTTCCTATTTAAATTTTTGGAACTAAATTTTGTACATATTACTAAATGATTAAACAAAACAAGTTCATTGTGTTCGAAAAACCTCCCAAATTAACCCAAACAATCATCACTTAATTCTTATCTAATGATTCATCTACATGGAATATAATTCAATTCATTATACGATCATTTAAAATTATATAATATCATTAATAACTGGATAGATAAGTTCCGGATGTTTATCCATGCCCTACACAAACTTCCATTTATGAATACATGTGAACCCCTCAAGAAAACCATAAAAATGAACATTCTCGAACAATGTTTTTAAACTCTTTAACACATAAAAATGCCCATAAAATAACTTAATTAAACCATAATTATTCATATTCATGTACACAAGGTTATTGAATTATAAATTAATGAATCTAATGTGGTTATACTGGATACTAAAGTGAAGAATCATTTTTATACAATGCAAGGGGAAAATCTCAAACCCAACATTATTTCTTCGTGTTCTCCCTCTTTCAGTCCTTTTTTTTGTATAGTAACTCCTTAAAAATAATTTGGTCATCAATATTTTAACTTTTATGGGATATTAATTTTTTCTAATGATTTTTATGTCAAAAAAAATTTATCCAAAACAACACTTCTTTCAAAAAAACAACTTTTACTTCTCACTCAAGGTTGATGGCTATCGTATCAAGTTTGTTATTCTCACTTAATTTTGGGAACCCAATGTTTATGAATGTGTTCTTATGATATGAGACCCATTACTTTCCATGGGTTAGTTATGTTCATATTTGATATATGTTTATTGTGGTATGCATGATAAATGATAATGTTATGATGTGATGGGTGCGCTTGGAATTATATATGGCAATATGAATTTTTCAATGTGACAGGTGAGCCCAGCATTATATAGCACTCCAATGCATTGGGTAAAGTGATAAACCTCATGAGTATATGTTAAATGATGTGTGAACAATATTATATATTTGTTCACAAGTATGTGTGGTAGGTAACCACTAAGACTTGATGTTTCATTTTTATGTATTGCCACATTTCATGTCTCTTATTAATGTTTCCTCTCATGTTCATGATTATTTGCCTATGTTATGGGTATGCTCACCCATTGTTATATTGTTCTTATCTATCCTCTTACTGGGATTTTATATCACCCCTTTTGATGAATATCCTCATTTGAATATGTTTATTAAGGAGAGGTCAAGTCCCTATAAAATCTAGAGAAAAATGAAATAAATAAATGTTTATTCTTGATGTTGTAATTATTATATATGGTCCTAGTTTTTCCAAGACACTAAACCTTTTGATAATCTATATTTAATACTATTATGTTTTTTTCTCTAAGATGATATAATAGTTATTTTAGAAAATTCTGGGTCACTATAGTTGGTATCAGAAGCAAGGTTTAGTTAATTTGGGAATTAGGATTAGTGAACCCTAGAGAAAACCTATAGCATGTGACTAAGTACAAATATGCACACAATAATATTTACATAGGGAACCGATATGTTATTATTTCAGAATAGATCATTAAAAGGAATGATTTATTCATGACTTATTGAATTATGTTTGGTTCTAACCTTTTCTATTTTATAAAATGGTTGGAACCAGGAGAAACCAGGCTAAAAACTCGTGCGAGGGCAAATTTAATGATTTCATGAATGACAACCCCAATGATTTCGGAGGTGGAGTTGAAAACATCATGGTTATTATCACCCAACTATATCAATTTATGAATAATAACCATAATAATGGGGAACTTCTTCCTTCACCAAATAGGGAGAAACTGGATATCGAATGTTTTATGCGGTAAATATCACCAACATTTAGTGGATCTTATGATACACTAGTTATAGATAAATGGGTCAACTCCATGGAGAAGATCTCTTTTCTGCTTCACTATTCTGAGACGAAGAATGCGACACTAGCCATTTATTTTCTATATGGAGAGGCTGACCAATGGTGGTCTTTGATTAAGAACACCAAGCCAAAGTATAAACTTGAAGAGATGGAATGGGAAGACATTAAGATATTGTTTCTTAACAACTATTTTCCAATAACTCTTCACATGAAGATGGAGAGATAATTCAAAGAGCTCAATCAAAAAGAATGATAATATATTAAAACCTATGAAGTGAATTTCACAAGGCTTGAAAGGTATGTTTTGGGTCTTGTTATCAATAATGACAACAAAATTGATAGATTCTTTAGTGGATTAAAACCACACCTTTCAAAGGATCTTGCAATTCAAAACATTGGGAGTTATGAATAAGTTGTTTCATGTTCTCTCAAAGTGGTGATAGAGTTTGGAGAATATTCACATGCCTATGGTGATAAGAAATAAAAGATGGAGTTTCAATCTGGTGCATATAATGACAAAGGTGGGAAGAAAACTCAACGATAGACATGGAAAAAATGTGGGAAGTTTCACCTTGGGAACTGACTAAAAGGGATGGGGAAGTGCTTTAAGTATGGGAAAGAAGGAAATCATGCTAAAGAGTTTCAAAATGACATGAAAATGAAGTAGAATGTGGTGAAAGAATAGAGAGAACCACCCATGGTTCAATGCTACAACTATAGGGAGCTAGAGAACTATGCAGGCCAGTAGACTAAAACTCAACTTCTTGAGGGTAATCAGCATCAATAGCCCCCAAATCCAAAGTAACAAGTGAAGGATTATGCCATCACTACTACGAAAGTGGAGAAAGATAATGAAGTCGTACAAGGTACACTTCTTATTAACTCAAGAATGGAAAAAGTCTTATTTGATTCTGGTTCTACACATTCCTTTTTATAATTCATGTTTTCTAGAACTATAGAATCGAAGCCCTGAAACCTTGAAGTAGTGATATCAGTAATAACACAAAGTTATGAAATCATCGCAACCAATGTGTTTGACTATTCTCATGTTGGTGTTTGTGGGAAGATTCTTCCCGCGAATCTTGTAATACTTCCCTTGGTAAAATTCGATGCTATAATGGGAATGGATTGGCTCTCGTTATATAGCACACATATCAACTTTCAAGAAAAGGAAATATATTTTCATATTTTGAACCATCCCATGCTCCTCTAAAAATTCAAGGAAGATCATTAATATCCATTAAAAAATTATTCAATGATGTGGGTGTTGATTCCCTATAAAGAAGTATACCTCATCCAAATGGTTGTGTTAAAGGATAGTACCATCCTTGCAGGAATGCCCATCATGAGTGAATAAAGTGATGTATTTCCTGAAGAGTTACTCAGAATTCCCCCAGATTGTGAGGTAGATTTCTCAAAAGAACTCATACCCAGATCTAACACTATCTCAAAGTGTCCGTATATTATGGCTCCTATCGAACTAGAGGAGATAAAGAAGAAGCTTCAATATTATCTGGAAAAAGGGTTCATACACCCTAGTGTATCACCTTGGGGTGTGCCAGTACTATTTGAAAAGAAGAAGGTTGGAACAATGAGGCTATGTAACGATTATCAGTAACTCAACAAGATCACCATAAAGAACAAGTGTCCTCTTCTAAGGATTTATGAATTGTTCAATATGTTAAGAGGATTTCAATACTTCTTAAAGGAAGAACATCATTCTGGAAATCATCAGCTAAAGGTGAAGAAGGAAGATATTTAGAAGACTGCCTTCTATACAAGGTACAAGCACAATGAGTTTCTGTTAATGCCCTTTGGACTTTATAATTCTCCAGAAATCTTCAAGGATTTGATTAATAGAGTCTTTAGACATTACCTTGAAATATTTTTTGTAGTAATTATTGATGATATTCTCATATAATCCAAGATCAAGGCAGAACATGAGGAACATCTAAGACTTGTGTTTCCAACATTGAGAAAGGAGAAGTTGTATTCCAAGTTCAAAACGTGTGAATTTTGTATGAAGCATGTCACATTCTTGGGATATGTAATCACAAGTGAGGGAATTTATGTGGACCCTTCAAAAACACTAGTGATTGAGGAATGGCCCAGGCCCTCTAGTGTTAAAGAAATACATAGTTTTCTTAGATTATATGGGTACTACTGATGTTTTCTAAGAAATTTATCATCATTATCAAGCCCGCTAACTAAGTTAACAAGGAAAGGGGTAAAGTATTTCTGGACTGAAGAATGTGAGGGAAGCTTCAAGGAGCTAAAGAGAAGAAAAATCACTGCAACTGTACTCACACTATTGAAAAGTGGAGAACGTTTTGTGATATACAGTGAAGCTTTAAATCAATTCTTGGGTTTCATACTCATGCAAAGTGAAAATTTGATAGCCTACACCTCGTGGTAGTTGAAGATCATTGAGCAGAACTACCCAACGTATGATCTAGAGCTATCAGCCGTGATTTTTGCCTTGAAAATCTAGTGGCACTACCTTAATGGCGAGAATTTTGATATATATACCAACTAAAAAGCCTAAATTATATATTCACACAAAAGGATATCAACATGAATCATATGAGATGGTTAGAGCTAATCAAGGATTACGATTTCTCTATTCACTATCACCCTAGAAAGGCAAACAAGGTAGTTCATGCTCTAAGCAGAAAAGAACCTACTACATTATCCATGTTACAGATTGAGAAAGATCATATCTTCTTGGATATTCAAAAGATATATTTATAAATCAAAACGGCATGGGATACATCTTACCTTGCCCAAATTATTGGGCAACTATCCATCCAAGAGCAGATTAAGGAAGCACAAAGGGATGATGTGGAGATAGAAAAGAGTGTGAATTCAGTAATGTAAGGGATGCTGGAAGAGTTCCATATCGACGATAATGGTGTGATTCAGTTTGGAAAATGGATTTGTGTTCCTTCATCACCCGAGATAAGGAAGGATCTATTTTCCAATTCACATAGCTCAACATTCTTTATCCATCCTGAGAGTACCAAGATATATTGTGATCTCTGAGAACACTTCTGGTGGGATAACATGAAGAAGAAGATTTTGAAATATATATCAAGGTGCTTGGAATGTTAGCAAGTTAAATTAAAGCGAAAAAAGTCCAAAGGGATAATCCATCCATTGCCTATACCCATGTGGAAATGGGAGAATGTCACTATAGACTTTGTCATGGGTCTCCCGAAGACGTTGAAGGGAAAAAATGTGATATGGGTTGTTGTTGAATGAATCACCAAGACTGCCCATTTTATCACTATTCAAGAAGACCTCTCTCTTGAACAACTTGAAAAGATATATCTGAAGAAAGTGGAGAGACTTCTTGGAGTTCCACTCTCAATTGTCTCTGATCATGATCCAAGGTTCACATCTAAATTCTAGAGGATTCATCAACATGCTTTGTGTACTGAATTAAATTTTAGCATGGCCTATCACCCCCAAACTAATGGACAATCTAAATGAACTATTTATATGCTTCAATATATGCTAAGAGCCTGCTCTCTTGAATTCAAAGGTGGATGGGATATGTATCTCCCATTGGTTGATTTCTCATAAAACAATAGCTTCCACTCGAGTATTCAAATGGCTCCATATGAAGCACTGTATGTAGAACAATGTAGAACTCCAACCTATTGAGATGAAGTTAGATAAATAAAGCTACTTGGACCCAATCTTGTAAAATAGATGACAGAGAAGGTTCAAGTCATCCAGAAACAAATCAAAGCTGCTTAGAGTCGGCAAAAGAGCTATGCTGACAACTGTGGAAGGGACTTGGAGATCGAAATTGGAGATAAAGTATTTCTTCAAATACCACCATGGAAGATAGTCATGTGGTTTGGAAAGAAAGGGAAGTTAAGCTCAAGGTACATTGGCCCCTTGTATATCCTTGACCGCATAGGATTTGTGGCCTATCGGCTTGAACTTCCACCAAATATGGCTGAAGTTCATGATTTGTTTCACATATCACTCATGAGGAAGTACATACCAAATCCCACACATGTACTTAACTCATGGGTAGTATAGTTGTAATATGATCTCTCCTATGAGGATCAGCCAGTAGATATTTTGTACCGAAGAGATAATGTTCTTCGCAACAAGAAAACCCACCTTGTCAAAGTGTAGTGGAGGAACCATATGTTTGAAGAAGCTACTTGGGAACTGGAGGAGGCGATGAAGGAGAAGTACCCACACCTTTTTGTGTAAAACAAAATTTCAAGGGAAAAATTTTATAAGGTGGGAAGAATGAAATGACCCGAGGTTTTTTAATGGAAATCCCTCCTTATAATTATACCCTATAGTATAGTCACATTATGAATCAAAATGAAATATCATGATAATAAATATTATGTGACCACTAAACATAATTTTTCTACTTCTATGGTTCTAATTTCAAAAATATGACGTACATGGTTGTGATCAGTATGATGTTTGGAGTCCAATAGGAAAAACTTATTTTTGGGTGAATAGTAACCTACCCTTATGAATATTAACCCACCCTTATGATTAATAATACGACCCTTATAAATAGTAAATCTTCCAAAATAAGAGTAACCTTACCCATGAATAATTAAATAAAATTTAGGCATCTTAGAATGTGACAATTTGACCATTGTTAAAGTATTGGTATTTTTGTAAGTCATAAATAATTAATTATAATTAATTAATTTAAAATAAAATTTATTTTCATAAAAAAAATTATAAATAAAAAATTCTATGTCTTCTAGTTTTTAGATAATTTTATAAGACCATACATAATTTTTTAAAGCATTATAAAATAAGTTTTAATTTTAAAAAATGTATTTTTCAAGAAAATTATGATTTTAATTAAATATTAAATTAATAATATTTAGAAAATTATTTTTGAAAAATGGACTTCATTATTGGATTCTACATGTTGAAAAATGGTTGGGTGATATTTTGGTATTTTTCTAAAATACTTGAATTTTATATCCGCAGTGAAATACCATAATTTACAAAATAAGTTAAATAAGCTAATTATAGAGTTATGGATCATGTTCTACTGATATAAGACCAATTGGTTCGGGTTCACATGATAAAATTACTATTATTGGTCATTGAAGAGTAATTATTCCTCATCTTGGGGGGAAATAATATAATAATGAATTTTATATTGAGAAATCTCCTCTCCCCTCCACTATAAATACCACCATTCACACCCTCGTTTCCTCACACCTCTCAAGCTTCAAGACTTCTCTAAACTCTTCCCAAGAATCTTTCCTATCCCCTACCCCATGTAAGAGGGCTTCTGGTTTCATCAAAATACCAATCATAGGACCTTTAAGGAGGATTCAAGATGTAATTCCTCTCTCTCTCTCTCTCTCTCTTTTCCTTTAATTTCCTTTCAATTTCAAGTTTTTTTCTTATTCTCTACCAATCTATCTTCGTCCAAATGGTATGATAAATTCCATATAATAAATATACTTTAATGTTATGATACTAATGGGATATTATACAATCCAACCCCATATATTATTTTTTTATTATTTTTTAAAAGAAAATGTTGATCGTGAGGTGTTAATCTATCACCTTTTGGAATGACATGTTTCTTTTTTCCATTTCTACCTTCAGATATGGTCATGAAACCATTTTTATGGTTGAACCAAAATATTTTATATGTATTATGTCCTATTTGATGTTCTGGAACTAAATTATGTAAATATTACTAAATGATTAAACAAGACAAGTCTGTTGTGGTCAAAAAACCATCCAAATTAACCCAAACAATCATCAGTTAATTATTTTCAAATGATTCATCCACATTGAATGTAATATAATTAATTATAAGATCATTTTAAATTATATAATATCATTAATAACTTGAAATATATGTTCTGAATGTTTATCCATGTTTTACATGAACTTCCATTTATGAATACATTTGA
The DNA here is from genome assembly GCA_963277665.1 of Viscum album. Classification (NCBI taxonomy): domain Eukaryota; kingdom Viridiplantae; phylum Streptophyta; class Magnoliopsida; order Santalales; family Viscaceae; genus Viscum; species Viscum album. Next base: position 1,537,566,321 of record OY728161.1, on the reverse strand, counting down.
ACCGCTCAAGAAAACCAAAAAAATGAACATTCCCGAACAATGTTTTTAAAATTTATAACTCATAAAAAGGCCCATAAAATAACATAATGAAACCATAACAAACCATATTAATTTATAAAAGGTTTTTTAATTGTAAATTAATTAATCTAATGTGGTTATACAGATCATTAAAGTGAAGAAGTTGTTCGGATACAAGGTAAGGGGAAAATATCAAACCCAACTTTCTTTATTTGGGTTCTCCCTCTTTCACTCCATTGTTTTGTATAGTAACTCCTTTAAAATAATTTTTTCATAATTATCTTACATTTTTTGGGATATCCATGTTTTCTACTGAAGTTTATTTCAAACAAAAGTTTTCCAAAATAACTCTTCTTTCCAAAACACACCTTTTACTACTCACTCAAGGTTGATGGTTATCCTATCAAGTATGTTATTCCCACTTAATTTTGGGAACCCAATGTTTATGAATGTGTTACTATGAGATGAAACTCATTACTTTCCATGGGTTAGTTATGTTCATTTTTTCATGCATGAAAAATGATAATGTTATGATGTGATGGGTTCGTCCAGAATTATACAGCGCAATATGAATGTTTCAATGTGATGGGTGCGCCAAGAATTATACTGCCCTCTAATGAATTTGGTAAAGTGATGAATCTCATGAGTTAATTTTAAATTATGTGTGAACAATATTCTATCTTTGTTCACAAGTATGTGTGATAGTTAACCACTAAGACATGATGTTTCATTTTTATACATTGCCACTTTTCAAATCTCTTATTAATGTTTCCTCTCATGTTCATGATTTTTGCCTATGTTATGGTTATTCTCATCCATTGTTATATTGTTCTAATATATCATATTAATGGTATTTTAGATCACCCCTTTTTATCTATATCATCTGGTGACTACATGTACTAAGTAGAGGCCATGTCCCAATAAGAAGCTAGAGAAGAAGGAATTAAATAAATGTTTATGCTTGAAGTTGTAATTGTTATGTATGGTCCTAGTTTTCCCAAGACACTGAACCTTTGGATCCTATATAGGTAATACTATAATTTTATTTATCTCTAAGATCATGTAATAGTAATATAATAATAGTATTGTTTCTATAATAAGTAAATATTTTAAAAATTATTAATTAAGTGTCAGTATTTTTGTAAGTCATAAATATTTAATTTAAATTTTATGACTAATTTAATAATTTAAAATAAAATGAATATTCATAAAGATTATTCATAAATTATTTTTTTGATTTCTTATGATTATAATATAATTTTATGGGGCCTTGATAAATTTTTCAAAGTGTTAGAAAAGCAGTTTTAATTTTAAAATTTGTATTTTCTAAGTAAATAATAATTTTAAATTAAGAATTAAATTTATCATATTTAGAAAATTGTTTTCATAAAATTTAGTTCATTTATTAATTATACACATCAATATATGTTTAGGGTTAATTATTGGTATTTTTCTAAAATACTTGAATTTTTTGTGAATAGTGAAATATGGTAATTTACAGCATATGTAAATAAAAGCATTTTTGAGTCAAGCTTGAGTCATGGATGATATATGTGGCCATTTTTTCAAATTCACATGCACAAATTATGTTAATTAGTCTTAAGAATCATTTCTATTTATTTTTTTGAACAAAATAAAAAAAATAATGATTTAAATAATGGAAAACCCATTCTCTCTTCCACTATAATTACTACCCTTCACCCCCTCTTATCCTCACACATCTCAAGCCATGATCATTGTCTATTTTCTACCCAATACTATTTTCAAACCTATAACCTATTTCTAGGATATTTGTTTCTTAACAAAACACCAAAAACAAATCCCTTAAGGAGGATCTCAAGGGGAAGGAATGAAGAGGTAAACCCCTCTTCTATTTTCTCTAAATTTCTTTTCATGTTCCTTTACTTTATTTTCTATCCTCACCTATCCTCATCCAAAATGTATGAAAACTCCATTTAATTACATATATTATAATTTTTTATACTAATTTAATAATTCATCATCATCTCTCTTTTCCCCTCATCTTATACTTGAAATGAAAACACCATCCGAGATTTGTTAATTTATCACATTCAAGGACGACAGGTTTTCAATTTCTATTACCATCTTCAAATTTAGTCATGAAACCAATTTTATTGTTTAAAAATATTATGAAATATTTAATAAATCCTATGTAATGTTCTGGAATCATTTTTTACAAATTTTATTAATTTATTAACCAAAACATGTTCATTTTGAGAAAAGCCGGTCAAAATTATCCAACTGTTTATCACTAATGACTTATATAATAAATAGTAATAACTTATAGAAACAAAATGGTATTTTATAATTCTATATTTTCTTTAATAACATATAATTTATGTTCTGGACAACTATCCTCATTCTATATAACATTCTATACTGATATACAAGTAAACTGATAATGAAAACCAAGGAAAACAATGCTCCCCAACGATGAAATTGAATTTCATAACCCACCAAAAGGGACAAAAATGAACATAATAAAATTGTACCAAATAAAAAAATGAATAAATGGTTCTTTAATTATTAATTAGTCTAATTTTATTATTCAGTACATTGATGTTGACTGCAAAATCATTTCGGACATAAAGTAAGGGATTCTACCCGAACCTCTACTATTCTTTCATATTATTATTTCTCTTTATCTAACAAAAATAAATTATATGTTCTTTTTATTTACATATTATAAATTTTGTGTATATGTTCCAAACTCATGTATCAATATCCATTACTCCTTTTCCAGAGATATACATGTTTTTTAAAGGTTCCCTACCCAATTGTTCTCGATAAGCAAACTCGATTAAAGGAGAATTTCCATATTCTTACCCATTTTAAAGTGCACTATATAATATGTTTTGAGTGACCACATATTTTTTAAAATAACTATTATTATTATGAAATCATTCATTATTTACTTATGGTTTTATTTAAATATTATGCCATATACTGTTTTAAAATATCTTTTATATTTTCCTTAAACCGCACAAAAATGTTTTAATTATAACGAATTTTAAATATATTTTTTCATGTTATTACGTTATTTTCACATAAAATATCATGGTATATTTCTATTTCCCCATATAAATTTCCTTGAATGATTTAAATCCTTTCTTTCATGGACCTCATTGTGATATTCCCTTATGTTATTCCTTTTGACATGATTATGATACCCAATTCCTACCATCAGTAACACTTATGTTTATGATTGATTCCTTATGTATGATTATTTATGTGGAACACATATTCATGAACATGATATTATGGGTGATCATGGATAGTTCTTTAATGCATTGGGTATTGTTTAGTCTCATGTGACGTTATGTGTAATAATTTTTGTGGTTATCCTTAACTCGTGCTCAATGTGAAAGCACTTGGTGGTTAGCCTTGACTCATGCTCCTATATGTGTAATGAGCCTTGAATCGTAATAAAGTCATGTTTTATGTTTCTTCTATATTATTATTATTTTATGTTTATATGATCCCTTGTTTTATATGTTGTGATTCCATATGTTCAATCATGTTCCATGCTTTTTTATATTATTACATCATGACTTATAACCCATGTTCTATACCTTTATTCTTGTGTTTACTCCCTTACTGGGCTTTTTAGTTCATCCCTTTGTTCATGTTATCCCCTAGTTATCCTATAAATATGGATTAGAAAATTTGAATTTAGGATCTCTTTTTGAAGATTAATTAAGAATTTTTTGTCCCATGTCTTCATTTTTATGTACCTAGTCATCCAAGTCACTAGACATTACGATCCTTGGATTGAAATTTGAAGTTTAATTATGCTTCAAATAATGTAATGATTTGTGTAAATGGATAGGGTCTCTATAGTTTGTACCATAGGAAAAGTTTAGTTATTTTTGAGGATTATGAATAGATCACTTTAGTAAGAACCTTATCAGTAAGACTAGGTATAAGAAAACATCCCTAAATTTTGGTTAATATAGAGTAAGTGGTCTATAAAGAAAATAATTCCATATCAGGATACTATGAGTGGATTTGGATTTGGCATAGATATACCTAAGAGTAATAACACTGACAAGGTGTTCTGAGGCTGACTCCGGGTAACCTGATACACAGAAATGGGGCTTAATGCACCCCTGTATTGAGACTCCCAAGGGATATTCATTGGTAAATTCATATGATCATAATGAACCATTATTAGGGGTAAATAAAATAATAATATATTTTAGGAAACATATCAATTGTAACCTATATTGAAACCTAGTGAATTAATAGTTAGTATATACTTTTCTTTTACATGTTTATCCTTTTATGTTTATTTTTTGATTTTTATATGCCTATTAGCTAAGTATTCAATTACCCTAATTGAAATTAATTTTTACTAGTTAATGGTGGGAAATATAAGAACAAATTACAATAATAAATATGATCAGAAATGTGATGCTTTCTCTAATAACATGCCAAATATGATGGGAATGGGTGCTCAAAATTTATGGAAATACACACCCAACTGGATCAAGTTATGAATAATGACATGAATCGTGTGGAACACCCTCATTATCCAAGAAAATAAAAAAAATCATTAAATTCATCAGGTGGAAAGGGCCTATCATTTTTGTTGATCTTATAATCTCCTCCTTGTAGAATAATGGATTTACTCCATTAAAATATATTATCTTCCCTCCAGTGCTTATAATAAGGGAAATTTATGTTGGTGGTATATTTTTTTAATGGAGAATCTGATTAGTGGTGGAAACTAATAAAAAATAACATTTCAAATGAGGATATTTATTCCACGGATTGTGAGGATTTCAAGAGAATTTTATTCAATAAATAATTTCCCCAAACCCTCCATCGTAAAATGGAAAGCGTGTTCCTCTGACTTAAGAAGAGGAATATGATTCTATCAGGTCGTATAAATAAAACATTACAAGGCTTGAAATATATGCCTTCATCATTATTATTAACACAGAAAGAATGGTGGATTACTTCTTTAGTATACTAAAGACGAGTCTACAAAAAGCATTGTTGATTCAATACATTGATAGTTATGAAGATATTGTTTGTTGTTCCCTCAAGGATGAAGAGTTCCACTAAGGTGGAAGAAGAAAGGAAAGTTTATTTTAACACTCATCCTGGAATTTAGTGTTTAAACTACAAGGAACATGGTCATTTTGGAAACCAATTCCATAATCCCACTATTTTCAGAGGTAATAAAAAACAACCTATAAGGAAACAAGGAATGACTTATAATACCAGTACTACTGATGTGGTGTTGTACAATGATGTGGAGATAAGTTTGTTTGTTATTCATTCAAGAATATAATACATTATACTTGATTCCAGATCAACGCATTCATTCATATCTTGTATGTTTAGTAGAACTATTCAATCACCAACACAAATTTTAGATGTTGAGTTATCTATGAGAATAGTAAATGGGGAAATTACCAAATCCAAAGTTGGTAACTCCTCCCTAGTTAATTTTTATGGATTGAACCTCCCAAAAAATCTTTTCATACTCCCTTTGATGGAGTTTTATGTTATATTGGGATTTGGTTGGCAATCTTTATACAAATCCAACATCAAATATAAGGAAAGGGACACCACTCTTCACATCTAAAAGCATCCTCCAATTCTATACATGTGTTAGGAGGAAGATGATTCTTCTTTAGACTCATTGTCTCAGGTGTGGATATTATTTCCCTAAGAGAAATCATATCATGCTCAAATGATTGAGACAAAAGAGAGAATTGTTCTCCAAGATATGCACATTATGAGGTATTACACTAATGTATTCCCTAAAGAATTTCCTGGTATTCAGCATAACTGAGAGGTTGAGTTCTCTATTGAACTTATTCAAGTATCTCTACCTAATTCAAATAAACCTTATGTAATTTCCACCGTAGATATGAAATAATTGAAGAAGCAGTTACAAGAGAATCTGGAAAAGGGTTTGATACACCCTAGTGATTTTCTATGGGGAGCACCAGTCCTCTTCATTAAGAAGAAGGATGGATCAATGAACCTCTGTATTTTTTATCCCGAGATCAATAATATTACAATAAAGAAAAATTATCCCTTACTATGTATAAATGACTTTTTGATCAGCTATGTGAGGCTAGTTATTTATCTAAGGTGGACCTTTGGTCAGGATACCACTAATTATAGGTGAGGAAGGAAGATATTCCCAACACTACCTTTCAAACAATGTATGGAAACTATGAGTTTATAGTGATTTACTTTAGACACACTAATACTCCAACAATATTCATGAACTTAATGAATATAGGCTTTAAATATTTCCTTCAAAAAATTATGGTAGGAATTATTGATTATATTCTAATATACTCTAAGAGAAAGGAGGAACATGAGGAGCATCTGAATACTCTGTTGATGACTTTATGAAGGGAGGAAATTTATAAAAAGTACAGTAAATGTAAGTTCTTGAAGGAGGAATTATCATTCTTGGGGAATGTAATCACCAATAAAGGAATATATGTAGACCCTTACAATATAAAGGTAATCAAAGAGTGGAAAAGGCCAAAATATTTAATGGAGATCCATAGTATCTTTGTATTAAATGCATATTACCGATTATTTTTTATGAACTTATCATGATTTTCAGCCCCAATGAACAAGCTGAAACAAAAGTTAGTAAAGTTTTTCTGACCCAAAAATGTGAGGAAAACATTAAGGAGGTAAAAAATTGGCTTATCACTCCCCTAGTACTCAAACTCTCAATAAGTAGAGAACTCTTTGTGGTGTACAACGGTGCTTCAAAAAAGGACATAGGTTGTGTACTGATGCAAAATGATAAAGAGATATATACTGATCAAAAGAAAATTCAAAGGACATAGGTTGTGAACTCTTTGATAGACAATTCATCAATGTTGTTGAAAATCTAGGATAAAAACTATCCCACACTTGACCTGGAGTTGGAAGGTGTGATCATTGCATTACAAATATGGAAGAATTATCTCTATGGGGAGAAGTTCGAGATATATACCGATCAAAAGAGTCTCAAATATATATTCACATAGAAGGATCTTAATATGCAGTAGTGAAGATTCTTGGAGCTCATCAAGGATTATAAATTCTAATTCCACTACAATTCTGGTAAGAAAAATAAGGTGGTGGATTCTATAAGTAGAAAGGATCATGCATCTTTGTCAAAGATGAAAATTTAGAAGGATCCAATATTCTTATACATTCAATGGATGGACCAACGAATAATTAATGGAGAAACATCATTAGTCCTTTCTCAAATTATTTCTCAACCATACTTCTTGGAGAAAATAAATGATAATCAAGGAAAAACAATAGAAATTATAAAAATGGTGGAAGCTATTATAAATTGTAAATCCTATGAGTTCAAGAGTGATGAGGAAGGAGTTTTCAAATTTGGGTCATGATTATGTGTACCATATGATCTAGAGATAAATAATTAGCTTCTAAATAATTCCCATAGTCCAACCTTTTCTATTCACCCTGGGAGAAAAAAGATGTATCATGATCTTAGAGATAACTATTGATTAAATAGTATGAAGAAGAATATTTCTAAATATGCATCAACATGCCTGGTATGTCAAAAATTGAAGGCTGGAAGACAAAATTCTAAGGGGATGATGCAACCACTACCCATACCAACAAGGAAGTGGGAGAACATTATCAAGGACTTTGTCATTGGACTTCCAACAACATCCAGAGGAAACAACGCTATATGGGTCATTGAGTATCTTTTTACAAAGACATCTTACTTTATCAAAATTTGAGAGGAACTATTATTCGATCAACTTGCACAGATATATATCAGAGAAGTGTTAAGGTTTCATTGGGTACCACTATAGATGGTATTTGATTGAGATCTGAGATTCTCCTCAAAGTTCTATAAAAGTATCCAATATGCTCTAAGCACTAAGCTAAACTTCAGTATGTTCTATTATCCACAAACTGATGGCTAATCTGAGAGAACAATTCAAACACTGGAATACATGTTGAGAGTGTGTTCTATGGACTTGAAAGGAGGATGGGACCAACATCTTCTACTGATTGAATTAGCCTATAACCAAAGTTTTCACTCTAGTATCCAAATGGATCTATATGAATTCCTTTATGGAAAAGGTGTTGAACACTGGTGTTCTGGGGTGAATTTAGTGAGAATAAGATAATAGTACATGAAATGGTGTAATAAATGGTGGAGATGGTGAAAACTATTCAGCAGCACATTAAGGAATCCCAAATTCAAAAAAAACATCTATGTAGACAATCATCGATGAGACATTGAGTTCAATTTTAGAGACAAGGTATTCCTCATAATAACTCTATGGAAGAGGATTGTGATATTCATGAATAAAGGGAAGCTAAGTCTCAAGTACATCATTCCCTTCAATATCATTGATTGTGTCAGATTTGTGACCTATCGACTAGCACTTACACATACTATGTATAAAGTACATGATGTATTCCATGTATCCCTCTTAAGGAAGTGCATACCATATCTTTCACATGTACTATCTTCAGAGGTGGTATAGTTGGATAATGATCTTTCTTATGAGGAGAATATAGTAAAGATATTAGATCATAGAGATACATTTCTATGAAAAAATACAACTCACCGATTGAAATTACTATGGTGACACAATAAGTATGAAGAGGAAACATGGGAACTGGAGGTAGTAGTGATCAAGAAGTACCCACACTTGTTTTTATCTTAAAATGTAAAACGAAATTTTGAGTGTGAAATTTCATAATGGGGAAGAATGTAATGATCTGATGTTTTATCAATGTAATTACCTTACTATAAATATTACATATATTATAATCACATAAAATCACATTAAGAACATAATTCATTAATTAAAAATATTTAATGAATGAAATGAAATTTATTTATAGAAGTTAAGGAACATATACCAATGAAGTAGTAACTGGACCTTTAGAATAGTAATTTGACCCTTAGAAAAAGTAAAATGGTAAATCTAATAGTAACCTCACTAATGAAATTTTAATTAATATTTAACCGTATTATAAGTGAAAATATGATATAATTATATCAAAGTATAAGTAAGTAAATATTCTAAGCGTTATTAATTAAGTGTCAGTATTTTTGTAAGTAATAAATATTTAATTACAATTTTATGAATAATTTAATAATTTAAAAGATAATTAATTTTTATAAATATTATTCATAAGTTATTATTTTGATTTCTTATGATTATAAGATAATTTTATGATACCTTAATAAATTTTTCAAAGAGTTATAAATGCAGTTATAATTTTAAAAAATTTATTATCTATAAAAATAATGACTTTATATAAAAATTAAATTTATTATATTTAAAATATTATTTTCATAAAATTGAGTTCATTTATTAATTCTATACATTTAAAAATTGTTAGGGTTATTTTTTGTGATTTTTCAAAAATACTTGAATTTTTGGTGAATTGTGAAATATGGTAATTTACAATAAATAAAAATAAAAGAATTTTTGAGTCATGATTGAGTCATGGATGATATAACTGATCAATTTTTTCAAATTAACATGTAAAAATTATGATAATTAGTCTTAATAATCGTCACTATTTATTTTCATGAACAAAATAATAAAATAGTGATTAAAATATTGGAAAACCCCTTCTCTCCACCACTATAATTACCACCCCTCACCCCCTCTTCTCCTCACACATCTCAAGCTTGATCATTGTATATATTCTACCAAATACTCTTTAAAAACCTCTCCCTCATGTCTTGGATATTTTTTTCTTAACAAAATACCAAAAACCAATCCCTTAAGGAGGCTCTCAAGCGGAAGGAATCAAGAGTTAAACCCCTATTATGTTTTCTTTCAATTTCGTTTCAAGTTCCTTTACATTGTTTTTTATCATCACATATCCTCATCCAAAAGGTATGGAAGCTCCAGTTCCTTACATATACTATAAATTTTTTATTCTAATTTAATAATTTATCATCATCTCTCATTTCACCTCCTTTTATAATTGAAATGAAAACACAATCCGAGATGTGTTAATTTGTCACGTTCTAGGACGATAGGTTTTCAATTTATATTACCATCTTCAATTATGGTCATGAAACCAATTTTATGGTTGAACCAAATTATGACGTATTTAATATATCCTATTTAATGTTCTGGAATCATTTTTAACAAATTTTATTAATTTATAAAACAAAAAAAGTTCATTTTGAAAAAAACCGCTCAAAATTATCCAAGTGTTAATCATTAATGAATTATCTAATGAATCTTCCTAACTTATGGAAACAAAATGGTATTTTTGAATTCTATAAGTCCATTAATAACATATAATTTTATTTTTAGACAACTATCCTCATTCTATATAATTTTCTATACTCATATACAAGTAAACCGATAATGAAAACCAAGGAAATCAATGCTCCCAAACGATGAAATTGAATTTCATAACCCACCAAAAGGGAAATAAATGATCTTAATAAAATTATACCAGATCAAATAAATGTATAAATGGTTTTGGTATTACTAATTAATTAATCTCATTTGATTATTCATGAAATTAATATTGAGTGCAGAATTGTTTCAGACATAGGATAAGGGATTCTAGCCGAACCTCTATTATTCTTTTGGGTTATTCTTTCTTTTTATTTACCCAAATGAAATTATCTGATATTTTTATTTTAATATTATTAAATTTATATATATTTTTCAAAATCATGTATCAATATCCACTCCTCTTTATTTTTCAGGGATATACATGTTTTTGAAAGGTCTGCTACTCAATTATTTCGGATAAGCAATCCCGATTTAAAAGAACTTATCATATTCTTAGGAATTTTAAATTGCACTATATAATCTATTTTGAGCCACAGTATCTTCTAAAAAATAAATATTTTTATTATTAAATCATTCTTGGTTCACTTCTGGTTTTATATTAAGTATTATGACATATTCTATTTTAAAATATATTTCATATTTTCCTTAAACTGCACTAAAATGTTATAATTCTAAAGATTCTGAAATTCACTTTTCTCAGGATATCAATTCATTTTGACATAAATTATTATTATATATTCCTATTTTACCTTATTAATGTCCATTTATGATTTATATAGTTTCGTTCATGGGCCTCATTGTGATATTCCCTTATGTTATACCTTTTGACAAGATTTTGATACCCAATTCTTACCATGGGTAACACTTTTGTTTATGATTGATTCATTATGTATAATTCTTCATGTGGAAAAAATATTCATGAACATGTAATGATGTATGTTCCCAGATAGTACTCCAATTCATTGGGTAAATTTTAGTCTCATGCGATGTTATGTGCAATGGTCTTGGCGGTTAGCCTTGACTCGTGCTCTATGTGCAACAGTCTGGGTGGTTAGCCTTGACTCGTGATCCTCCATGTGCAATGATCCTTGAATCATGATAAAGTCATGTTTTATGTTTCTTCCATATTACTATGATTCCATGTTTATATGATCCCATGTTTTATCTGTTATGATTCCATATGTTCAATCATGTTACATGCCTTTTTATATCATTACATCATGTCTTCTAACCAATGTGCTAAAGCGTTATTCTTATGTGTATTCCCTTACTGGGGTTTTCAGCTCATCCATTTGTTCAAGTTATCCCCAGGTTATCCTATGAAGATGTATGATCACAATTGAGTTTTGTATCTCTTTATTAAGATTAAATAAAGAAATGTTTTTTTGTACCATGTTTTCATTTTTATGTACCTCGTCTTCCAAGACAATAGACATTACGATCCATATCTTGAATTTTTTTTTTAATTATGATTAAAATCATGTAATTATTTGTATAAAATTATAGGGTCACTATAAACCTGACTATGATTTAATTAAGGTGTGAGTTTCATGCCTTGCATTATGTATGATGGTAGACAGGAGGCAAGAGCAACATTGGATAAAAGAATTCCTTATATATTGCAAGGAAAATACCATGTGTCATGTGTGATATCATGTACAAACCCCCAATAAAATAATGGGATGATATAAATGTGGGTGAAATAAGTCTCCCACAATATTTTTTATACATAATTTTGTTTTATTCATATCCTGCCATGTCAAACACACAATAGACCCAACCCTTTTCGATGACTTATCTGATGAGATGCACATGTCATTCCATCCCTGCACCCCCAGTGATATTATGTGTGTGTGCGTGTGTTTAATTTTTTAATTTCTAAATAAAATTGATATTAAATTGAAAATTTATTTTCCCTTTAAACTCAGAGTGAGTCATCATTAATACTGTTGGGACCGTATCAATTCCCCCAATCTAAGTTTTAGAAAATTTATTTTTGAATTTGGATTAAATAATTTCACAATCTCTCTAAAACCACTAAAATAATTGGGATATCAATTGAAGTGATAAAGGAGGTAAATTTGTAATTTCTAACATTGAATATTTTGTAGGATACTTGATCTATTATAGTGATACAAGATTTATTCCAAGGATTTTCTTAAATTCACATAAAGTATGAAAATTATTTCAAAATTATACCTTTAGTGAACATATAAATCCTTGTGTTATCTTATCTTCTATATATCATCATAGATTAAATAGACCAAACTATATTCCCTATAAATCATCTGAATATGTACAAAATCTTCATTAACATCATGATTTATTCCCCAAGTGAAATCATAGAAAATCAAAGTCCTTATGACACTCATATGATTTCTAGAAGATCATGTGATCAATCCCCAAACATAGATCAACTCATTCATGATATTTCACTATCTATAATCTTCAGAATATGGTGAAGATAATTTTATAACTCCAAATTCATGAAAATGGAATATCTAATTATTAATGTCACAGAAATAATCTTATATAGTTAGGTGTAACTTTCCAAAATTCAACTTAGGTCCTTGGATATGTTCAACCTCTTAGACACGATAAAAAAAGCTATTAATAACTATGTAAACATATCGTTCATATAATGAACATTTTACCACTCATTTATGACATTATAAAATTCCATTTGATAAATCACGATCCCTTAAATTAGATTATTCCTACCATTATTAGATAAAAAACATTGAATGTTAAGTTTCTTTCAAAAAAACTTTCTCATATTCTATATTTATAATTAAATAACTTTTGAATACCTTACTAAATAAATTCAATTAAAATTTTTCTAAACATGGATTCCATTATTCCTTGTAGTTGGGGTTCACTCATCAAAACTCTAAATAACTCAAATTAGGGAAACATGTGGATACACTTTATATGTGGCCTTCTAGGCCCCCATCTCGATATCAGTGAGTCCAAATAAAAAACTATGAGTGGTATTTAGATTCACATAATGATCCAAAAAGAGATAAAAGTATGGTATAGATACAAATACCGCCTAGGAAAATTCATGATAAAATATAATCACTTTGTTTAAATATCTCGTCAGGAAAGTTACATCACTTGTGTCATAAACCTAAATTATTGATATATCTTTAATTGAATTTCTTAAATTGAACTTGTTGAAAACTAACATGGACATTGATTTATATGAAATTCCCATTCCCATAAATGGTCTAAATATATCTAGTACCATTAACATGAAATGGAAAATTCATTTATAGAAATATTCATTAATGTCATATCACTCAGGATGCACCAAAGTTGTCCTACCTCGCTATGATAATAGGTCACCATGGTTTTAATCCATACATCAAAGTACATGACTCGTGATATGAATTTAAAATAATATCAATTATAAGGATAAATCCACATGTATATGTAGATCAATATCCAATGAAACACAAAGCATGTGGAATTCTTATAGGAAGGTCAGTTCTTATAACCTCCACTCATGAAGATTACCAAGGGTGAACTTTATGAAAAGAAGTCTCAATATATTATCAGACCATACCCCTACTGAACTGTATCATTTGTATCAAATAATATGATTTCATCCATCCATAGAATATATATTTATTAATTTCAACTTAGGATTTCAAGGTTCTCATCATTATAGAGAACTATTATGATCTTTTTAAATATTATGAGTACATTCTCACATTAATATTATTCAAAATAATAATCATAATGTGAAAAGATATTTATTAGTATTAAACACTTTTAATATTCAAGTAATAGAAAGTAAAAATTAGTTGGTTTTATAGAATGATATCAAACACATTCAATATGGGGTACCACATGGCACCCCTATATAACCCATAAAGGGGAAACTAGTCACACATCGCTCCATTCATACTCATTTATTTGATTAATTGATTAGAAGAACAAATATTCATCACATTTTGTAACCCTAATGTGATCCGTATATGAATAGAGATCATATAATTAATTAATTAGATGGTTCTTATTGATATTCTTTCACTCCTCATGTGTGATTCGGGTCAATTCATACAATCATTTGATCTTCAGATCAAACGACTTTATTCCTTATGCCTCGTACCACTGTTGTTAAACCTCTTAAGGATATATGGTCCCTAATCTATCATATAATCTATATTATTAGATGAATATCATCAATTATGGTATGGAACACCCTATCTTCTCCCATTATGTCCATGTGACACCTTTAGAGTCATATGATTAATGATCAGATGATTTTCATCACATGGCTAAGGTCCTCAGCTAGTCTTCTCACCAACCCCACCATTGACTGCCACTAATGGTTGTTGAACCAGGTGAAATTCATCAAATAGAAACCAAACATGATACTATGGTATTCTTCATCTCCCTGATTCCAAATCTATGGTCAGTTTCTAGTGAATTGTAATTTAAGTTTCCAACATTTTAGATAGAAAATTGATTTCTGAAATAACACCGTCTCTATTTTATCATAAACCATAACTCCAATTGGATTGATTCAAAGGTTAGTGGATTTTTTTCATTAAGACATTTCCAAAAATATATTTTAGGATCCACGAATCAATCCTATGAAAAAAATAATGGTAGTTTTCCAAAAATTCTTCTAAAATATATCTCTAGCTTATCTCAAAATCCATTCATCGAATTTCAATGACCTCAAAGAAAGTTGGTTAATTATGAAAAAATGTTAACATAATCGAATTTAATAGGTTTATTATACCATTTTATAGTAAAACAAAAGGATATATGTTTACAATCAAATTTATCATGTCAAATCAAAAAACCATATGTAACACTCCAGAATGATAAAGGGTTAATATACTAAATGATATGACTCATGTCAATAAGGTGAACCTTTATTTTCAGGAGCCTACCAAATTAGAACTATAAAAATAAGCATGCATGGACTAGGGTAGTGATCAATATGGGTGAAATTATAAGAAGTTTCCTAGGGTGTGTGCGAGTGAGGAAAAGTACACTAGAAAGGCTCGCAAGAAAGAACACGTATTGGCCTATGGGGATAGCCCTTAGTCTGATGACCCATTGGGAGATGTTGGTGGGACCATTAGAGGGGACCACATGTCTATGGGGAAACTGGCGGTACCTAATAGGCTAGAAACTGATAATCATGTTAAGGTGGGGTGTTTGTGATGTCAGCGGGGCAAAATTGTTACATTGGTATCAGAGCATGAACCCAGCCTTACATTTGGGAGAAATACCTGGGTTAAGATATAGGGTCCACAATACGGGCATCGTTCTATAAATGGGGGGTGAATTTAACACCCCAGATAGATAAAGGGATAAAAGGCTAAATTATATAAATCATCTCAACAAGGTGCTCCATTCTTTTTGGGAGCCTACATGATTTGAATTCCACAGTTAAGCATTTTTGGCCTGAAGTATTGATCAACATGGGTAACATTCTTGGATGTTTCCCAAAATTTCTTCTAGTGAAACCACACTAGAAATAACATTTTTTTATTGGGGGATAGTCATTATCCTTATGAACCATTGGGTCATGTCATTGGCCCTTGGGAGGGGACTATTTGTTTTTGGGGAAACTGGTGGTACTTAGAGGTCCAGGACCCAATGACCATGTTACGTTGTGGTGTTTTTATTGTTACCAGGGCCTAATTGTTACACCATAACTATTGATGATGACTTGAATATCTCCATAAAATCTCTATAATCTTTATTGATCCCACTTTAGAGGTTTCCTCCTCTCAAACCCTCTATCCCCTATCCTTAATCTAAAATTTATGCTTCTAATGAAATAGTAGATATGTATACTAAAAAATTATTTTTTATTGATTTTAATTATTGAATAGAAAATTTCAATGATTCACACCAATGAAAACTCATCCATAAAATTTTTAAATCACTATCATAGGGTAAACACCACATTCAAAATAAAACAACACCATCTGTTTTCTTATCCATCATCATAATCATGGAATATTTTCTATTTATTCCTTTTTAATAAAAAAATATTTTGAAGAAAAAAAACAATGGTGGTTGATTGAGAAACTAAATTACTTTATTTATGGTTGAACGAGTGATAAAAACTCATCACCATTTAATCAGGCATCAAGTTTTGAGTATAGACAAAGGAATTCTTAAGTGGAAACTGGATTGTTACATCCTCTCCACTAGAAAAATTTTCATACAAAAAAAGAAAAAGGCCAATGGAAATTTTTCATAGAATTTCCTTTAACCTTCCATCCTAGAATAATGAACCATAAAATAATTTTATAATGGATAAATATGAATATTATGAAGCTATAAAACCATATAGATATACTACAAAACATCCATAATATTGAGAGGGAATAAAAATAATACTCTAATTTTACTAAGCTAACCATCTCCAGGGTTCATGTAAACCATGATTGAAGCACCTTTATGATAAATGATTTTAAAAAATCTTTTTTATTTGTTGGAAACTAACATTTTTGTATAAGAATGTTTTTTCCGGAATTGGACTCAATCCATCATAATAATCCTTATAATAAAGTTTAAAGTTGTTGAATGTTAAAACCCAAACATAAAGGGGGAGAATAGTACGGTTTTTATGAAATCTGTTTTCCACACTTAGAGGATTGGAATGAGATTCACCAAACTCAGAGTATCAGATCCATCAATATCAGATTTATATCCTTAGATCCAAAATAATTAATGGCATAAATTTTTGTTTTCTAGAATGTTTGCTTTTCTATAATCATATAAGGAAAGAAATTGAAGGGTGAGAAATACAGAATTCTTTGAGTGAAGAAGTCGTATTGTTACTAAAGAGTTTTGAAATAATATTATAAAGTCATGAGTTAGAATGTTTTCATACATTCTAACAAATTCATAAAATTATTTTTTGATAGTGAAGTTATTCTAAATCAAGAAACATAATCTTGATAAAAGTTTTTTAAGAGAGAGAGAAATTATAATTATTGAATCGGTTCTAGTGATCAAAACAAATTTTTCATTAGATCAAGAACATCCAGACATAGAATATTGGAACTAGAATTCAGAATGTGTGAAGCTTATGATGTTTTAAGAATATTAAATTTTCTAAGGGGATTTTTCATTTAATGTTTTCCATAATTATAGAAAAATCATCATAATGATATTTTCATCATAATGGTAATTCCATAACTATAAGGATTCCATTGGGCTGAAGCTATGGAATTTCATCAAAATAAGTTCAATAAAGTCATATCAAAATGATCTGATAATGAAATGTAAGTAATAATGATTTGAGGACCAAAGGTAGGTAGTAATGAGCTAAGAATGAAAAGAGGATCTTAATGTTCTAATAATTAAAGTTATATCGTAATACGCTGAGAAAGAATTGAATATAAAAATGAGATAAGAAATAAATTTTGATTGTAATTAAATGAGAAATAAAGGAATAACTTAATGATATAAGAAATAAAAGTACCATACAAATAAATATATGGTAAGTGGTGGTTTATTCATGGTGGTTCTAGTAGCCACTATGAAATAAATATGGTTAAAAAATATAATATATCTGTGGTTTCATAAAAAATGTCATGATATATTTTTATGTGTTCAATTAGTGGAAGTTTAATTTAAACCACTTCTATTTGTTTTAAAAAAATCCAAATCTATCTCCTCCGTCACTCCCTCTATGTTTCCCCTCCCCCCCCACCTCTTCCTCTCCTCTCCCTGATAGAGACCCCAAGCTCGCGACCCCCTTCCCCCCCCCACCCCTCATCCTCTCCTCTCCTTAGTGGTGACCTTTAGACCGTGGACTTAAGCACGTGACCCTTAACCCCCATGACACCCCCCCCCACGACCTCCCTAACCCAGGATTGGTTACCTTTTTTGGAAGTGGCGCGGACCCTCCCACCCTAATCTCCCTCTTCCTGGCTCAGATCCCCTCCTCGATGGAAATGAAAACCCCCTAGAGGTTGCATCATCCTCACCATATTTTTATTATTGGGTAGCATTATATGGATAGTCATGGGTGATAAAAATAGTATATAAATTGTTAATTATTCATTGAACATTAAATATATATGTAATTTTGGTCTAAAATGTGTTATTTGAATTTTTAATTTAGTTGTTTGGAGTTATGACAATAATTAATTTGGGTTCTATTGTATTAATTTTTTCAAATAAATCAGTTCCTGATATATTTCAGTTATGGAATCTAGATCATTCATAATTTCTTGGTTTTTATTTGATATTAAATAGTTCCATTTTGTTTTATATTTGTTATTGAATCTAATTTTTGAAAGAGAAATAATGGAGTCTATTTTACAACTCATAGCCAATTGGTGGTGGGGTTTGGGGTCACACATGGTTTCATCACCAACCCTAGAAATTTATCTAAGGATAAAGTCCTTGAAAATGATATATTAGACCCTTTTTAAATTTATCAGAATTTATCAAGTGTTATGCATATATGAGAATTAATTTAGATTAATAAAATATATCAAATAATGATAGAGTAGTTAGGGTTATGTTTTACATGCATGATAGTCAATTATTAATTATAGTAACTAGAACAACCAATATAAATTCATTGATTTTATTTTAAATAACATGATTTTAAATAAAACTAATTAAAGTGTGTATTTTTTATTCAGTTTGATGACTTATTTGTTATAATTTGATTTGAAAATAACAATAGACATTATTGAAATATATTGTAAAATAAATTTTTTATGTGTACATGAAATTGAAGGAACATATGATTTGATGTTATGTGAACATATCTAATTTATATAATTCATGGAATAATATGAAGCCACACTAAACAATTTCAATATAATATAGCCATATAGAGTTGAATATTTTGGGTATGCATGACATATCATGATATCCAAATAAATTATACTTTACATTTAAATTTTTACAGGGTGCTCTTGGTCTTGGTTAGATCATGGGAAATGGTTCTTACATTGTTCAATGTAGCTAATTTTTGAATGGAATGAACCATCCTTAGTTACAACACTCGGGTAAAATAAACCATTATATTATGTTTGATTCATCTCATTCATCTATGTTTGTGATAAATAATAATTTATTTGATTATTTTATTATTGGTTTAGGAAGAAAATTTCTATTATTTGATTCATCCCATTTTACATTATAGTTGTTATCAAATATTTAATGGTGAATATGGGTGATATTTAATTTTGATTTTACTTTTTCGATTAAACATATATATCTTTATATCTGAACGTATATGGAGAATACAATTAAATATCTATGGATAAAAGTTAGATTAATTTACCTCGAAACACACATTGATTTTCTAAGGATTTGGAAGAATTTTTAGATTATGAAATTGAAAAATGATTAGTGGATGGTCGAATAAAATGTATGTGACCTGATTTTAAATTCAAGTAATGGTTGAATAGAAATGAATTATACGAGCATTTGATATTGAATCAGTTTCTTGATTAATATGTGTGTTTCTTTATTCATGGTAAATAAAGTTTTGTGGAAATTCAAAAAAAAGAAAATATTGTCATTAAAATACAAAAGTGACATGACATAAGAGAATTCAGTTCGAAATATTTTAAATGGTGCATTTAGTTTTGCCGAATACAATGTCAAAGATTTCAATAGATCAACAAAACCTTTAGTTGATCCTGAGTAGGTTAATATTTCTCAAAACCACAATGATCAAAAAAATAATTTTTATGAATTAGTTGAAGATGGATTGAAAGAACTGTATGAAAGGTGTGCCAATTATTTGAATTTTCCTTCTCTATATAAGTTATATTATATCAAGTGTCTCTATGGAATTATTGAAAAAGAAATGTCCATGATATTAGAGTTTATTATTGATTCATTTTGTGAAGCTAATATCCTTGAATCATTATATGAGATGAATAAATTCATCAACAAACCTGGACTTGATTATACAAAGTTACATACACGCCCTAATGTTTGCATTATTTACTGGGGAGATGTGTCTGAAAATGAAAAATGTTTAAGATTTCATACAATAAATGGAGGTCAATAAATAAGAGTGAGTGTATAAATCCACACAACCCTAGGAATAAATATAATAATAAAACTTCTACAAAGGTATTCATTATTATCCTCTGAATCCAAACATGCAAATATTATTCATGTTATCTAAGACTACATACAACATGAAGTGGAATCCTCAGGATAGCAATGATGGATTTATGAGAGATCCAAAAGATTCAATGTCATGGAAGATGTTTGATATATATATCCATATTTTATATTATATCCAATTAATGTACGTTTGGGATTGGCTTCTGATGGTTTTAACACTTTTGGCACTTTATGCTAATTATAGTGTTTGGATAATTGTTCTGATCCCCTATAATCTATATAAGGCCCCGGCCTTAAACCTTACTTAATATTGAATTAAACGAATAATTCACGTTGAGGATCCTTTCGGGTTTAGAGTTTTAGAGAATTAGAACATAACTATTACATCTCAAAAGATTACAAAGTAGTCACTTCTACTGAGTTTCCATAATAAAAAAAACTCTTAAAAAGAAAAGTGTCTAGTTCCATGTTTTATATATCATGACATTCCCTTGATCCCATCCTTGACCTTATTCCACATTAAGTCCTGTGAAAAACATTTCAAAAAAACTTGGGGTGAGCATAAAAAGCTTAGTAAGGGATACACAAAGAATGAAAACTGTTAGTTTTTCAAAATCAAGTAAACCATGTATACTCTATCAAAGTAATACCTTGACCTTAATGAAGTAGTAAAAACTCTTCACTGAATAAAGTATCATTACTTACCTTTTTGTAAACAAAGTATTAACATAAAACCCATATAAAGAACACATAACATATATAAAGGTAACTTGGGACATAAACATACTTAAGTGGAATAACCATACGGTCGAATTCCACACATATCACTTAATGGAATAGCCATACGGCCAATTTCCATACATACTTAATGGAATAGCCATACGGCCGACTTCCATACCAATGCATTGGAGGTTATAACGTAACCACCCGTCCTGGTATTCACGGCACCACCCATCATATGTTTTATAACGTAACCACCCGTTAAAATGTCCAAGTACCATTATAAAATCATAAAACATAAAACCGATATAAAGGAATGATAACATTTCCACATTTCAATCACAATATATCATAAATATATTGACATAATAGAATCATTTTTCAAAACTATTTTCAATACAAAAATACATAAAAGAGTATATGGTATTTATTTTATTCTAAAAACATTACGGCTTGTTGAGAAAGCCAAAGACCAAATAATACTCGCGGCGGCGGAAAAGGTCATTGTCGCCGCGTACGTTAAAAGAAACATTACTTTTTGTCATTTTGTAAAACGCTTCGTAGAAAAATATTCCTTTTGTATAAAAGTAAAAGTCAAAGGGTTTTATACACCGTATAAAAGAAAGTTTTGTATAAAACGAAATATGCCTCAATGAAAGGAGATTGAGACGAAGTCCCTTACCTCGGGTCCGACTTGACTCGATCGTTCTTTAACGTCCTGAATAATAAACTTGAGTTAATTTATAAATGATTAAGAACCTTTTTAAAGTTCATTATTCCTTTTATATCACTTATTGCCATGTTATAAACATTATGTAACCATTTAAGTTAATAATGTTTGTTTTGTCAATATTTGGTTCTTAAGTCGAAAGTTGACTTCTTACAATTACATGTTGTTCGTGTGGTCAAAATTTTTTTATATCCAGAATGAAATTCCTGATTTTGATATCATATATATCATATATATCCAGCATATACATGTATTTATAATATTACATAATCATTTAGGGGTAAGAAATGAAATGCACCGTTCATGGAGACGGTAAGCCGTACGTACGCATGAACGCTACTTTCATTTCTTTGTTATATTAATGGAATTAAAACTAAATGAGAGGTATGTATATTTTAATTCCAGAATTATATTCATAATTTAAGTATATCATTAATTATATATATCCATTATATACATGTACTTTTAATAGTACATTACATTTGGGGATATGAAATGAAATGCACCGTTCATGGAGACGGTAAGCCGTACGTACGCATGAACGCTACTTTCATTTCTATCTCATAATTTAATGGAAATAAATAATAATGATATAGAGGTATATTATAATTCCAGTATAAAATAATATATAATAACTTTAAATCCATCCTTTACACGTCCCACATATGGCATTAACGAATCACATCACTTTGAGGGGGCGGTAGTCCGCACTTCCTTAAATGAAGATATCGTGTTTACCCATAATGGAAACCATAAAGGTATTCCCAAAATGAAAAATATATAAGCTTAAAGAAAAAAAAACATATTATATATCATATATAAAAATAGTGACATCATAATGGCCACCTTTGAAGGTGTTAAATGAGTATTGAACAATCATCGTTTCGGGAGGCAGAATTTCGCCATCCACGGAAACCGTATGTTCTTTAACCATTTGATGTAGTTGTGTGAGAGCGTATCTCGAATAACTCTTATAACAACATCCTAGTATATTGAAGATACTGGTGTTGTTACAAAATAAGTAAATAAAAAGAGTTTAGGGGTTTGTAAAAACAAAATAAAACAAATGAACATGAGAGAATGAATTACCTTTAAAAGTGTAACTCCTTTTGATTTGAGCCTAAAGGCTTCCTTTGAAAGGATTCTTCCCAAAGGGAATCCTCTAGGATGAGGAGAGGGATGTGGAGAGAGTAAATGGGCAGGGGTTGGCCGAGCCAAAGGCTTGAGGAGTGTGTGAAATGAGGTAGAGGTGGGGGCCTTTTATAAGAGGAGAGGAGGGGCACTTTTGGAAAGTAAAGAAATATTACTTTATTTGAAAATGTGTTTCGGTTTTAAAAGGTCCCACATTGAAATAATTCGTGGATAAGGTGATAAGGTTTTTAAATCCACCCATCCAATAAGTTTTGGACATGTTTAGTTCATAGATTTTACATTATCTTTCCATTTTATTTAAATCGTTAAATAATGAGGTCATCACTACATCATTATTATGTCGTAAATAATTTAATTTATTTAATGTCTAAAAATTATAAAAAAAATACTATGATGTAGGAAATATTTTTATCTTTCCAATTACTGTTTATAATCAAAATTTGGACCTGTGTAACCCTATATAAAAATTGTTTTAGTAAAACAACTCATGTTTGTGTCAATTTAATTTTAACATTAAATAAAAAGTTATTTATGTCATTTCCCAACCAAAGTGTCTCCATGGGGTCCCCAAGTTGGCCCATGGCTTGTCTTGGTTGGCCATGACTCACCCAATAGGTGTAGGACAAGTTTCATGGTGTTTTCACATTTTTATAATATCATTTTACCTTAAATTACACTAATTACCTCTAATCACGATTAAGAAATTAATAAGTTACTATTCACCAAAAAATTGTTATAATCTCATTGAACCACATTTTACTTCTTAATGACAACCATGTATGTCGGATTTTTGAAATTCAAAACACAATGATGGAAAAATTTCATTTAAACGGAAAATCAGTCTTTATAAGTACCACTTAGTGGTTTCACTATTCATCAAAAATTGAAGTTTTTCAGAAAATTACCAAAAATTCACCCTAAGCTATATTTGATATTAGGAATTCAAAAATGAAGTCTATTTTAAAAAATTAAAAACATATAAGTCACATTAATTAATTTATTAATTAATTCCTGCTATCAGAGCAAATAGCGTGTTTTTATGAAACAATAAGTATCAAAAGATTGACACTAGTTTAAGTTCGATTTCAAAGTGAAATTAATTCCAACGACCACTATTGGATTTAATGGTAAAAATATTTTCTAATTTCACTTTAAAACCAATTCAAAAGATAATCTAATCATATAAATAAATTAGATTAAAAAGTGTTTTTGAATTAAAATACAACATTTTACACTATTCATTTAAAAAAATGAACTTTATCAGAAAGGTACCAAAAATTTACACAAAGTAAATTTTGATGTCCCGATTCTAAAGAAGAGTTATATTTGGTCCAATAGAATTTATAAGATCGATCAAAACTATATTTAATGACGGTTCTCCGTCAAAAGGTGATAAGTGGACCTTTCGTGAAAATTAGGCTATAAATGCCTAAAATTGAACTCTTTCCGTATTTTCAGCCTTTATCTTTTATTGGGTAAATGTAAAAACATTTATAAACATATATAATCATATTTTAGTTATTTCTATCCATTTCCGCCAGTACAACGGCTACTCATTAACTAACATTTAAAATAATATTATTTTATTACTTGTGTGCAACGTAAGTTTTCAAAGAAACTCATCGTTGCGTACCGAGTACGCTATCGAACGTAGAAACCCCTTTTAATTAAAATTAATATTTAATTCTTAAATATTAATAAATATGAAAATTATTTATTCTTTATTTACCTGGGATGTTACAATCTACCTCCACGGATGTGTATGGAGAATACTTCATTCACTATTTTGATGATTATTCTTAGAAAGTAAATTCCTGTAATGTATACATTAAAACTCTAATAAAATAATTGCAATAATTATGGGATGATTATGTGAAAAAATACAATGATTCAGTGAGAAAACTATTCAAAATTTATTCTAATTTAAAATGAGAAATTTGTGAATTTCTTAGACTAATAAATTTATCTAGTTGTAACACTCATACTGGTTTGTATTTTCAAGTTTTTAATTTTGCTTTTGAACCTCAATGATTAACTCAAAGAAAATAATGGTGTTTTATGTGTCATAATAAATTTCTTGATGCTTATAATAAATTCTTGTTTAAAAAGACATGATTTAATAGAGATATAAAAATGAGAAAGTCATTAAAGGTTTTATCTGGTTTAGAAATCCTAGGACAATTAATAATTGTCACTGAAGAATTTGGAAAATGTCATCAGTTTAAAGAAGGGGGGAAAGGGTAAGAGGTACAGTATTCGAAGAATATGGAACAAAATAATGGAAGAAAAAGAATATATTTTTCAAACACCCTTATTGAGATATTAATTTTATTCCTAATAATATTGATGTAATTTATATTTAGAATAACATCTGTGATAATGTAATTTTTACAGTGCTTAATGAGAAGGGTAAATCAAAGGATCACCTTAATGCATGTAAGATTTTGGATTCAATGAATATAAAGCATGGTTTATGAAGAAATGAGAATGGGAAGTGTCCTTAGAATATTTTTATAATGAAAAATTATGATAAAGATGTATTCCTTCAAAATTTAAAAGAATGTAAAATTAATAGATGGATCTTCAAGTAACATATCAAGGTGTGTTGACTTAAAACATAAAAATTTACATGTATTGAAAATTCAGGGATCACATATTTTAATAGAGTATTTTTTTCATTAGGCATTTCATAATACTTTACCTGAAAAAGTAATTATGGTTCTAGTTGAGTTTTGTACCTTTTTCAGAGATCATTGTGGAAAAACTTTCTTTATAAACATTAAAAAATAATTTTTTTGTAACTATCATTTTGAGATGTTTTTCCCCTTAATTATACACAATATTTGTTCATTTAACTGTTAATTTTGTTAAATAATCTAGGCTTGGTGGACCAGTACATTATCCAATTGAGAGGTATGTTTATATATTTTTTATTTTCATTGGTGAATATGATTTTATCAAATCATTATGTAATTTTTTTAATATGTTTCTTATTTTTTCATCTGGTACTTAGGTAATTTGACATCATATGTAAGGAACAAAGCTCAAATAGATTGGTCTATTGCTTAAGGTTACATATCTGAAGAGTTCTTGACCTTATGTTCTTTGTATTTGGATCGAAATGAGACTAGATTCAATCCTGTTGTAAATACTGACGACATCTCCACAAATTATAGTTCTGAAAATCAGTCATTGTTAATTTCAATTATTGTACAACCAATTGGAAAGGGGTTAAATTTTACACTGACTATATTTTTCTTCCTACAAGCACATAGATATGTGCTACTCAATAGTGTTATTGTAGATCCATTTATTTTATAATTATGACTACAAACAAATAGGTAACTAACAGTTCAATCTCAAAATGATATGGAATTAAAACAATCTATTAGTAATGAGCTTATCAAATTGTTCTCTCATTCTGTACATATATACTCGTACTCATATTATCAGCATTTAGTTCTTTTTATATGTTAAAAGTAATAGTTTATATTTTTTTTTCTAGATAATGATTGTTGAAAATCAAGCTGAAATGTCAAATGATTTGAAGTTTTTGGCTCAAGGTCCTCTAAGGAAGGAAAAGATATTTTATTCCTACAATATTCATGGCTTCAGGTTTCATACAATTTATCCTTAAGAAGACTTGAAAACTCAAAATTGTGGTGTATTAACATTTGTAGAGGTGGGATACTTTCAGAAGATAATTTATATAATTGAATTAAACTATCATGGAGAGTTTTAAGTTGTCTTATTCAAATGAAATTGGGTCAACATTGATAGGGGTATAATGAAATATTAATTACATTTTACTTTTATAAACTTCTCTCTCTTGATGGATATCAATGAACATGTATAGAATGATCCATTTATCATAGATTATAGGTGAAGATGGTTTATTGTGTGGATAATGAAATACATAAAGGATGGAGTGTAGTTCAACACTTAAAGCATAAAGACTTATATGATATAGGTGATCAAGATCAATTTGATCTTTCTGATAGTGAACCTCATCAACATAAAAATATTGCATTCTTTTTTCTTGAAAATATTGAGATAGTAGAAGATGAAGAAGAGGGTGAAAATGAAGGACTTATCACAATAAAGGTTGATAACAATGAAGATAATGAAGATGATGATAATTTAATGTATAAATTAGTGATGAAATTATATTACAATTTCTAATTTATAAGTGTTTCATAAATTTAAATATTATTCTAGTCTTTATTTTTTTGTAAATATAATTTAGTTTTAAAATTTTAATATATTTAATATACCATAAATATTTAAAATTTAGGAATAACGAGAAAAAAATCCAGATTCTACTCGATCAGCTTCTCGAAGTTTGCCCCCACTACTGTCATCTTTTGTGGATCCCAGTGATTTCATTGTACCCGAGATTACTACTAATCTTTCCATTTCCCCAGATGTCGTTGGTATCCAACCATCTGATTCCCCTCTGAAGATGGATCAGTTGGTCAACTTGTAATCTAGGGGATATTAGTGGGTTACTGTTACTGGTATGTATGTCTTTTTTCAAATATAAATTATATTTTATAATTTTTTATTGTCTTTTTCAAACAGATAATGATTGGAGGTATATTCCTAGATCTTGGAAATATGAGGCATTTGATAGTCAATTAAAGGTAATATTAATTTATTATTCCTTTATAAATAATTAAAAATACATGAGTAAATTTTGTCATATACTTATAAAGTGTTATGTTTTTTATTTCTAGTGGTTTTTTTCATTTTGATGTCCCTAACTCTGTTTCACACCAATGGACTTTGCAAATAACACATACAATATCTAAAAAAATTTAAACTAAAATTTATATATATTAACCATAAATTTTATGTAATACTGACCACATTTTATGTTGGATTTTGTTTCTTGATTACTGCTTGTCAAAAATAAATTATAGATTGTTATCAATAAGTATTAAAATAGTCAGATCTTTTTTGCTCACTTTTGAATCGATAAACACTTATAAAATGTAAAAATGCCTTTAAAAATAAGTGTAGGGGGATCAAAACTAAAAACAATGTTTTCATATGTCTATAAATATGGGGTAAATTATATTATATTTAATTGTGAAATGTGGGAACTAGCGACACATCATTCTGAAGGATGTTTTACCCATTATAGTCATAAACACGTTTTTAGAGTTTAAAAAAACTAAAACATCCATGGAATGGTTAAAACTATAAAAATGATGTTAGATTATCCAAAAATTAAGGTAAACGATCATACATTTAATTTTGAAATGTAGTATCTGACGACACATCATTCTGAATGACGGTTTTCCCATTATGGTTGTAAAGTGTTTTTAGTGTTTTAAAACTCTATAATGTGCATGGAGTGGTCCAAAAAAAGTGTTGTATTGTTCTGAAATCAAGGGATAATGAACATACATTTAATTCTAAAATATATGAATTGACATCACATCATTTTGAATTATAGTTTTCACGTTATGGTTGTAAGCATGTTTTTAGTGTTTTAAAACACTAAAACATGTGTGGAAAGACCTAAACTAGAAATATTATATTGGATTGTCTTGAAATTAGGGTTCAACGACCATAAATTTAGTTTTTAAATTTTGGAACTAACATCATGTCATTTCTAATTGTGAAATGTATCAATTGATGACACATCCTTCTGAATGATGGTTTGACCATTATGACCGTAAATGCATTTTTAGTGTTTTAAAACACTAAAACGAGTGTATAATAGTTAAAACTAGAAAAACAATGTTGATTTGTTTGGAGATATATAGTGAAAATGATCATACATTTAATATTGAAATAAATTAATTGACAACACAACATTTCAAATGATGGTTTTCTCATTATGGACATAAGTGTGTTTTTAGTGTTTTAAAC
Organism: Viscum album; assembly: GCA_963277665.1. NCBI lineage: Eukaryota > Viridiplantae > Streptophyta > Magnoliopsida > Santalales > Viscaceae > Viscum > Viscum album. The sequence goes on along the minus strand of OY728161.1, from coordinate 1,537,537,407 downwards.
ACTAAAACATGTATGAAATGGTGAAAACATAGAAAACGAATTTGGATTGTCCTAAAATAAAGTGATAACCACTATATATTTAATTATGAAATTTTGTAACCAACGATACATAAATCTGAATGACGGTTTGACCGTTATGGTCGTAAACATGTTTTTAGTGTTTTAAAACACTAAAACATACGTGAAATTGTCAAAACCAAGAAAACAACATCAGATTGTCGTAAAATAAAATAAAACCTACTTTTTAGCTATTTTTGACATGTGTGCATAGATAAAATATCAATCTGACATGTGGTGTGATCAAAATTACATGGTAAAGACTTATTAAAGGTAAAACATTCTTTAAAAACAAGTGTTGGGAATTCAAAACTAGGAAAACAATATCAGATTTCCCTAAAATCAGGGGACATAAACTATAGATTTAATATTAAAATATATTAATTAATGACACATCATTATGAATGATGGTTTTTAAGTTATGGTTGTAAATGATATTTAGTGATTTAAAACACTAAAACATGTATCGAACGGTCAAGACTAGAAAATGATATAGAATTATCCTAAAATTAGGTTAAACCCACCTTAGATTTAATTGTGAAATATAGGAACTGATGGAACATGAAAGATGATTTTCTTATTATGGAAGTAAATGATTTTTAGTGTTTTAAACCACTGAAACATGTGTGGTATGGTAAAAACATGGAAAATGTTTTCATATTGTCTTGACATCAGAGGTAAAAGATTTTCGGTTTAATTGTGGAATGTAGGAATCAAAGACACATCATTCTAAATTACAGTTTTCATGTTATGGCTATAAATGATCTTTTAGTGTTTTATAACACTAAAACATGCATGGAATGGTCAAAAATAATAAAACTACCACCCAATTATTTAAAATCACATGAAAACCACCATATATTTAATTTTGAAATGTAGGAACTGACAACATCTTATTCCTAATAACGGTTTTCCCGTTATGTCTGTAAAGTATTTTTCAATGTTTTCTAACACTAAAACGTGCATAGAATGGTCAAAACTAGGAAAAGGATATTTGGTTGTCATTAAATTTGGAGAAAACCACTGTAGATTTAATTTTTAAATGTAATAATTTACAACACATCATTCTAAGTGACGGTTTTCCTGTTATGGCCGTAAATACATTTTTATTGTTTTAAAACACTAAAACTTGTGTGGAATGGTTAAAACTAGAGATAAAATGTTGTATTTTCTTGAAATTAGGGGACAATTACCATAGATGTAATTTTTAAATGTAGTAACTGATTTCACACCCTTCTAAATGATGGTTTTCCCATTATGGTCAAAATTTCATTTTTAGTGTTGTAAAACACTAAAACATGTGTAGAGTGGTCAAAACCATGGAGAACAAACTCAAATTGATATACAGTCATGGGAAACCCCATACTTAGTTTTTTTTCAAATATAATAAATTCTTTGATATAAAAATTTTTAAAGAAAATTATTAAATAAATTTCAAGCACACCACCCATCGCTTTTAAAATAAATTAGAATATTTACTTATCCATTTCCTATTTTAAATGATGAATCATATCTTTAATATGTACATTTATATTTTAAAATTGTTTTGAATTATATATTATTTTTTATGTTAAAATTTCCTATGTTTGATTACAAAATAACAAATTTTATGTGCATCATTCTAATAATATTCTATGACTTTTCTTTTTCGCATTTTTTTCCTAAATGTTTTGGTTTTCATTATAGGTCGAAGATGCTGAAAATATGCAGAAGGTTGACCTTTCTGATCCATGTCATTTTTTAGATGGTAGTTGTGATGATTCTTAGTTTCCATGGTATGTTAAATTTTTATCAATTATTCTACTATAATTCTTATTTATTATGTTTATTTTTAATTTTTGTTTCATTTTATGTTACTGCTAATGAGATGACATGGTCAACTTTAGTTGATGGGATGAATTAGAGGTAAATAGATGCAATATAGGTTGTGACATGGATATATATATTTCACATGGGCTGTTTTTGGACATAATATATATGTATATATTGATGACTGTGGTATTGGTTGATGTATTAGGCGACTAAGACATAGGTCATCATAAAAGTTGTTGTTTTTATGATAGTCGATGTGTGATGTATGAATTATGGGTTTATCATATATTAATGTTTTAGTTTATAGCATTTAATTTTTTATATTTATAGTCCTGTATTTAATATTTTTTTAAAAAAATTAAAATAGATTTAGCTTGGGTCTGTTGTAACTTTCGCTAAACATATATTACTGAATGTATTGTGTGATGGTTCATATTACCACCGCTAAAATAACCACTGTGAAATTCATTGTGTCATTTATTTTTATTTTTTATAAATTCCAAATGGATATTTTTATTAAAAAATAACCTCTAATTAAACAAATAACTCCCACTAAATTCTATAAAAAAACCCTTAAAAAACTTCCAAAAAATAAAAAATATGCTTCTAATTGACTCGAGACTGTGAAATATGCAACGATTTTATGGACTACCACTAAAAAATTAGGTATTAGTTTAAACCGCCACAAACCGTTGTTTTTTTATAGTGGTATATCGTAATTAGATGAGAAATAAAGGTAGATCGTAATGTCCCTAGAAAAAAAGGTAGATCGTAATGAGCTTAGAAAGAAAGGAAGATCATAATGAACTGAGGAAGGTACATTATATTGATGCCGAGGAAGATAAATAAAATTGAATCTAAGGAAGATACATAGTATAGAAGCTAAAGAAGTTACATCTGACTAAAAAACGTTATAAAGTCCAATGAGTTTTATTACAAAGAAGACTCAAAAAGAATATTCTAGAATCATTATGAAGAGTTAAAGAGGTAAAAATTCAAATTCAATTTTGCGTAAATCATTGAGAAATATGAGGATAATTGAATAAGTCAATGTTGATGTTTAAATTTGAGTGATTTTTGATGTTTTTAAATATGAGGAAGTGTGGAGATTATTAATGTTTCACACTCTTAATTTTATGTGCCTTTGATAAATACGTTCTCATATCATTCATTCATTGTAACTTTTCACGTAAGTAGAAAATGTGGAGTGAAGATGAATTTAAGTGAATGTTATTTTTGGACTGAGATCTTAGAAGAAGATCAGACATCGCAATGTTTTGTTTACCAGATAGGAGAATTGGATTAAAGAATATTTTTATAGATAATTTGACCAGAGTCTGTGTTTTGTGTGTTGATAAGATCGTATTGAGTAAATCAGACTGAGGAAGATCAGACTGAGTAATTGAGTATAGTCTTGGAAGTGAATATTGAGTAAGGGAGAATCGTACTGGCCTCATCAGATTGAATGAATTGGATCCAGACAAATTGGGCATGGGATCTAAACTAATATTTTGTATATAAAATTGAACATAGATTTTATTATTATTTTTTCTCAATGTATTTGTAAGAAACTTTTTAAATTAAAAGGATTCATTATAATATTTCCTATTTGTAGATACAAGTTGTATAATTGGATTTGAAACAAGTTGTATTCACTTTATCATAATATTGGATTTCCATTGACCCACGAAAGTGGCTATGGTAAGGATGTAGGTTCTCACACTAATGATGAACCTTATAAATATTTTATTCTTCACTTGCTTTCCCACTTTTTCATGCATGATTATTTATTAAAATTTGATTAATAAATAAATGTTAATAAGTTGTAGGGGTTATTTTTTAAAAATAATTGAAACTTGAAAAAATTCAGCAAATGATTCACCCCCCCCCCTTTTAGTGGTTATTCGATCCTTTGGTACATCAATTGGTATCAGAGGATAGGTTCCTTTTTTTAATATTTATCATGCATTATATCAAATCTATCAACATTAGAGTAATTCCTACATTTTATGGAAAAAAATATTATGGATGAATAAATATGATGATTACTTATCTCTTATCACTTGTCCTGGAAGTTTTTGATGATGTTATTATTGGTTTTCCACCTATTGAGAAATATTCTCCTATGACATTTACTGATAAGAGAAATATAGAAGTTGATGGAAAGGATAGAAATGAAAACCTTATGTCCATATCAGAAAATTTTTATCTGAAGGTGATGGGTCTCAATACATTAAAAAGTATATGGGGATATCATTAAAGTATTATTGAAGGAAATATTAAAGTGAATGAAGAAACACTACAAATATGACATAGTAAGTATGAAGATATTAGAATAAGAGATGAAAAAAATATTGATGAATATTTCACCACAATAATGGAAATTTTTTTTGACATCATATGATTTAGATATTTCATACAAGATTCTATAATTGTGAAGAAACTTATGAGAAAATTTCCAGACATGTTTGATTCTAAAATTTCCTCTTTATAAGATAAGGCTGATTTATCGCTTGATGAATTGCATAACATTATTATTGATTATTAAATAAGAAATGATATAATGTTTAAAAAGAATATGAATGGTGAAATGTATTTTGAATACATTAGAAAGTAAAAAATTTAATATGTTGAATATTTTGATCCTTGTGACTCTGAAGTTAAAGAGGATAATGGGTTGAATGATAAAATCTTTTGTTGTATCTAATAACTATCGATGAGGAAGATGAAAGTATGGAGGTAAAATTCATATCAAATGTTTTGAGTGTGGTGGAATTAGACACTTTTCAATCAATTTCATCAAGAAGAAACTTGGAGAATATCAAGATGATTTTGATGAAAAATGTCAATGGGAAAAGTGGAACAAACGTTCTAAAGAATAATAGTCATCAAAAAAATCCAAAAAGAAGTTTACTAGAAACAAAAAAACTATATTGAGTAATAAAGATAAATCAAACTCAACTAAAAACAATTATTCAGAAGGTGAAAGTTCATAAAATTTAAGAACCTTCATTGAAAAAGTTTTGAAAGTTGAATATTCCTCAAAGATTTAAGAAGAAGGAGATAAAGAATCTTATCGAGAGTATTAGCTGAGAACAAAACTTTTTTCATGCCTTGAGAAAATAATTGATCAAGAAATAAATCATAATGAAAAATAAATGTTGTGAATAATTTACTGAAGGAATAAAATATGTCATCAAGTATGAGGAGTAATACATTTAGGATATCTTAAGTTGAAAGCATAGAATTGATGAATAGGGAATGATGGTTGAAGATCCGAATAAGATGTTGGTAATTAAGGAATATGAATTTAACAAGTTTCTGTCAAGAATTCTTGAGTCTGAAAATACCTTGAGAAATGTGACTTAAAACATCAAAAAATCCATGTAAATATAATATGATACCTCTAAAGTTGTTGGTAATAATCTAATCAAGAATCTGGTGAAATCCTCACCCATAAAATATAATGTTTCATCTGATTTTTATAAAATTCTAGGGTCCATTAAATTTATTGGGAAAACTTGTGTGGAAAAGGGATGTGAGAAACCTATAACTTATATAAAAGTTGAAAACTCACCCAGGAGGAAAGATGGTTAGCAACCATAGTATGTTGAAATTGGAAGAAGTTATCAACCACTATAAGGTTTCTATAAATAATGGTCTTACTTTAATTGAAAATTGATATTTGATGGATTTTTCTAGTGTTATAGAATCTAAGGCCATAGAGATTATAATTGTTGGAATAACTTATCTATTCCCATAATAAGGATTTATGAAATAATAATGAATATATTTTTTAATCCAAGGAAGTTATAAAATAAAAATCTGAAGATGTGAGAAAAATTACAACAAAAATTAAATTTGTATGTTTGGAAGAATTTTGTCGAAGATATGTTGAGGCTAGTCAGCATGCCAAAAAATGTATAAAACGTTTTTTAGAATGAGTTTCTTATGGTGGAAATGAAAATGATATTGGAAATAATAAGGTTACAAAAATCATTTTTATAGACAGCATTAAAATAAAAGAAGAGGAACAAACCATGGATACTTAATAGTGGTTGTTCTTCACATATGACAAGTGATAAAAAAATATTGAAACATAATGGAAGTAATGATGGAGGATCAATTACCTTTGGTAATGATAGTTCCTTAAAAATAAGAGGAATTTAAACAGTTGAGATTGAAGAAAAAAAATTAAATCTAAAAACGTTTTATTTTTTTATGCTCTAAAATATAACATACATAGTATAAGTCAACTTTGTGATGATGGAAAAGAATTAATCTTCACAAAAGATTATTTTTTTATCAAAAGTGTGAAATCAGGCACAATTATTTCAAAATGATAAAGAATAAGTGGGGATCTTTTCCAAATAGGATAATTTCACAACTCGTGTTACTTAAGTGTTTAAGATGAAAATATGTTTTGGAACTAAAGACTTGTCCAAATTGGACATAAAAGCATGAAAAAAATATAAAGTTGAGGCGTCAAAAATATTCCAAAATTGAAAACAATAGAATTATATGTTTTTAATGCTTTTTATAAAGGAAAAAGTGACTAATAAAAGTCATAAGTGAGTTGAGACTCAGTCTACCAGACCTCTTGAAATTATTCATTTTAATTTATATGGTCCAATGAGACATCAATCAATAAAATGATATTTATAATTTATCTCTTTTATTGATGATTTCACTTGGATGAAAAACAACATGTTTAGGAAATATAAGTCATAGGATGTGGAAACTTTCATATATTTTAGAAAATAAATTGAGAAAGAAATGGGGGTTTATATAAATAACTTGAGAACATATAATGGTACCGAATTCACCAGAATTGCTTTTGAAGCTTATCTGAGAAAACATGGTATCAAATATCAATATAGTTCTCCCTATACTCCACAAAAAAAATTAGTGGAAATAAAGAATATAATCTTGTATGAAACTAGAAGAAGTATGTTATAAGAATACAAACATTCAAATTTTTACTGGAAATAAGCTATTAGTACTGTTTTAAATGTTCAGAACAAATGTTTTTTGAGACCGGAATCCCACATGACTTATTATGAAATGTGGTATAAAAAAAAGTCATTGAAGTAATTAAAAGTTTTATTAGATACATGTTTACTTAAAATCTGAAACCCATATTTGGTAAAGTTTTATGATAGATCTAAGGAAGTAACTTTTACGGGTAATTCATCAAATAGAGGAAGTTACATATATTGGAACAAACATTTACAAAAAAATTGTTGGACTCATATGATGTAATGGAAATTGAAAATAGAAATTCCTTACCAAAATTTGATGAGAATATTGATGAGGAAAAACTACATATTTATAACAATAGTTAATGTAAGTCAAAACATCTTTATCAAGATTTTGAAAATTCATGTGATGAGAAAAGTTCATTTGGGAAAGAAACTTTGAAATTTCCTACTTTAAAAAACATGTTGAGTCCGAAAACATGAATAGAAAACAAAATTTCTAGTTTAGATAAGAAAAATGTTGATATTAGAAAATCAAACTTCACTTATCTCAAAAATTGAACCAGAATCTGTTCTAGAAGCTATTGAACACAAATAATGGTGGGAATATATGAATGAAGAGTTGGATCAGATTGAGACGAATGAAACATGAGAAATTGTTTCATATATAGAAAATAAAAATTTTATTGGAACCAAGTGGGTTTATAGAAACAAGTTAAATAAACATGGAGATGTTTTACGAAACAAATCCATGCTTGTTTGTAAAGTCTATGCATAGGTTAAAGGTGTGTATTTTGAAGAAACTTTTTCCCCAATTTCATGATTATATTTTATTAAAATGTTTCTTTCAGTGGCTTCACATCAAAATTAAAAAATTTATCAAATAGATTTTAAGTAACCTTTTTTAAGTGGTGAGATTGAGTAATAATTTTACATTGAACAGCCTTATGGGTTTCTACTTGATGAGGATGAAAACAATGTTATTAAACTAAAGAAAGCTTTATATGGGATGAAACAAGCTCCATATGCTTTGTATTCAACACCTGAAAATTCTTAGAGTGTTAAATTTTTCTAAAGGAAAATATGATAGAATATTATATTTTAATGTCATTTAATTTTGAACTCTAATTTTAATTGTTTATGTGGATGATATAATTTTTTGGGGGGATAAATAAGATGTCTATAAAATATTCTCAAAGGAAATAAAGAAAAAATTTAAAATGTCTATGTTAGGAGAATTAACCATATTCCTTGGATTATAAGTTCAGAAAAAAATATTGTCTGAAGAAAATTTTTCCTAGGAATTGTTAAATATGTTTGGGATGGTAGAATCCAAATAAGTTTCTACTCATATATCACTGAGAAAAAAGTTAAGTATAGATGAATCTAGAATAAGTGTGAATTAGAATGACATTTGAAAGCTGATAAAAAGTCTTATTTACCTTATAACCTCATGTCCTGATACTATTTATACTATAACTTTGTGTGCCATCTATCAAAGTAATCTTAAATAATCACATATTTTGAAAGAAAAGAGGATTCTGAGATATGTAAAAGGAACAAATTCACATGGTTTTTCATAAAAAATAAATTTTGAGATGAATTTTCAAGGTTATAGTGGTATAGATTGTGTTGGAGATTGTAATGAAATAAAATAAACTTTAGGGGGAACATTTTTCTTGGGAGAATGTTGTGTGATTTGGCATAGTAAAAAACAATGTTCAGTAAAATTGAGCACAACTGAATCCGAATATGTTTTAGCTTCTCAAGAGTGTACTCAAATTTTTTGGATGAAAGTCATTTTGGAAGATTTGAAATTAAATATTTCTAAACCATTAAAGATAATTTGTGATAATCATAGTGTAATTAATCTTTCAAAAAATTATTCCCAACATTCAATATTAAAAAATATTGAAAAAAATCACTTTATTAAAGAAAATGTTTTTTCTAGAGATGTTATGCTAGAATAAATCTTAAAAAGTATCAAATTGCTGATATTTTTATAAAATAAATGATGAAATAATGATTTGTGGAATTGAGACTACAACTTCATGTTTAGCCTCCCCCCATAACTTGTTAAACTTCATAAGGAAGATCCCCCACCAATCATTAGATTATATAGAAAAAGGGAGAGAGAAAGGAAAAAAATTATACCTTGAAAGAATTTTTTACTTATATTTCTTAAATGAATCTAAATTTTTGGTTATCATAAATTGGTGGATAGAAAAAGAAAGGTGAGAGGATAAGATAAAATTTTGGGGGATTTTGTCATTACATTTCCACATAATTTTCTTTCCACCGAATAATGGAATTCATTCAAAAAAATTACTTTATCCAGTATTGTGTTGTCAGGAAACTATCTTTTTAGAATGGCTATGTTTTAAAAAAAGTCAACAGATGTGAGTTTGTTTTTCAAAATATGAGTTTTCACAAATTTCTGAGAGATGAAAAATTTGTTCACAAGGATTTTCGACAAATAAAAAGGGGATATTAAAAAACATTTAGTTAAATTGTTTTATAAATTTTTTTATATTTTTGACAACTAACCTTCTTGTATATGAATGTTTTTGTTTTTTAGGAATCAGACACAGTCCATTGTAATGACCCCTGTAAGAAAATTTAAAGTTTATGGAAGCTTGAACCCAAACATAAATGGGTAGAATTGGTTTTTTATGAAATGTTCTTTTCATACATAGAGGATCAGACTGATATGTCCGAGACATAGAGTTTTGTATCCATTGGTATTATATTCATATCATTGGATCCAAAAGAATTAGAGGTATAAATTGTTTTTTCTATAAGTTTTCCTTTTCCATAATCATAGAATGAAATAATTTAATGAGTTGGAAAGATAAAAGTTTTTTTGTGAAAAATTTGTGTTGTTGCCGAAGATAATTGAAAAAATATTGTGAAGTCATGATAAAGAATGTTTTCATAATTTCTAACCAATTAAGATGATAATTTTCTAATCATGAAGTTATTATAAATCATAAAACAAACACTTGATAATATATTTTCATGAAATGGTGGAATCATAATTACTGAATCAGTTCCAGTGATCCAGACAATGTTTTCAACGGATCCAGAAGTACCAGACATAGAAGATTGGATACAGAAGTCATAATTTGTGAAGCTGATGAAGTTTGAAGAAGTTCAAAGTTTCTAAGTTGATTCCTCATTGAATATATTCAATCATTATGGAAAAATCATCATAATGGTGTTTTCATCGTAACGGTAATTCAATTATAATTATAATTAAATTGCTATAAGGATTCCATCTGTATAAATCTAAGTAAGTTCATCGTAATAAGCTAAAAAAAGTCAGATAGTAAGAAGATGAGAAATAAAGGCATGTTGTAATGAGTTGATAAAGAAAGGAATATCATAATTTACTGAGAAAGAAAGGCCGAATTTAATGGGATGTGAAAGAAATACATATCATAATGATCTTAGAAATAAAGTTAGATCATAATGAGTTAAGAAATTAAGATAGATCATAATGAGATGTGAAAGAAATGCATATCATAGTGATCTATGAAATAAAGGAATATCATAATGATCTATAAAAGAAAGGAATATCATAATGAGGTGAGAAATAAAGGCACATAGTAATGATATGAAAAATAAAGGTAGATCATAATTACCTGAGGAAGATACATTGTATTGAAGCTAGGTAGGATACATCAAATTGGAATTGAGGAATATACATAGTATTGAATCTGAGGAAGTTACATAAGTCTGAATAAATGTTAGTAATTATGAGAATGCTAATTACAAAGAAGAATCAAAAAAGATATTCTAGAATTTTTATGAAGAGTTGATGAGGTTAAACAATAAATTCATTTTTTTGTAAATCTTATAGAAATCTGGGTAGGATTGAATAATTCAAAGCTGAATTTTAAAAGTGATAGATTTTTGGAGTTTAGAAATATCAATAAGTGGGGAAAGTTATTATGTTTCCCACTCTTTATTTTCTGAGTCGCCTATAAATAATTTATCATATAATTTATTCATTTAAACTTTTCACATAAGTGGAATTGGTGAATCCTTGAAGAACTCAGGTGAATGTTATTTTTAGATTGAGATCTTAGAAGAAGATCATGCACCTGAAATTTTTGCTTACCGGATCGGAGAATATGATTGAAGAATACCATTTTTAGAATTTGAAAAGAGTCTGAGTTTTTCATATTGAGAAGATATTATTAAGTAAATAAGACTATGGAAGATCAAACTGAGTATTTTAGTAGAGTTTGAGAAGTGAAAATTGAGTAAGGGAAAATTTTATTGACAACTTCATATTGAGAGAATCAGGTTTATCCAAATCTGAATGAGGATCCAAAATGAGCTTTTGTGGATAAAATTGAACAAATTCATCAATCTTTTTTTTGGCTCAATTATTTTATAAGAAACTTTGTGACCTGATGGGATTAAGTATAATCTTCCCTATTGAGATATAAAATGTGTTTAACGGGAGTTGGCACAGGTTTTATTCACTTCAGCATAATAATGGATTTCCATAAACCCATAGGAGTGGATATGGTAAGGATATAGGTTCTCAAACTAAGGTTGATCCTTGTAAATCTTGTGTGATTTACCTGATTTCCTAATTTTTCATGCTTGAGTATTTGATAAAATTTGATAGGGAAATAAATAGTAATGGGTTATAGAGGTTATGTTTTAAAAAGTATCGAAACTTATAAAAATTCAAAACAACTGATTAACCCCCCCCCCCCTCCAGTTTTTATTTGATCCTTTAGAAGTTCAATGATCATTATAGGGAATTTCCTTCAGAAGGAAGAACACATCAGTACCACTATCAAGAAACTACAGGTGGTCTCTATTAAACATCTTAAACAACAACATTTATGATATTCAAAACGTCACTGAAGAGTGTGAGTCTAACTCAACACACTCCTCCATATCTCATTAAAATTTACCACTAATTCTTAGGAAAATAATCACGATCTACAAATTTAATAAAATTATTAATATTTCTATGAAAATAAATCTAATTAAAAGCAACCCCCTTTCAAAAAAATATTCATGATTGATCATATAAGCTAAAGAATCACCAATACTCAATGAGAACAAAATCGATGTAGCTACAAACCCTATAATCACATATGGGTCTAAGATTATCTGATAACACCAAACAGAAATTTATGCTTCATTCTATAAGATAACAAGTAATTTAGATTTTAAAATATATTTACAATCGGTTAATGTCATCTCTACTTTATGATATCATTAATTTATCATTCATTATCTTTCAAAACCACAATCCAAGGGTTTCTAATGCTCCCCCCAAGGACCTCTGAAGGAAAAACCAAATATATCTTTATCGTACAGTAAAACTCACTATGAAACAACTAATAAATGCCCAAAAACCATATAATAACTCAATTTCAACCCTTGATAGAATATACACTACTATAACATATATCTATGAGACTTTGAAAAACTAGACTTAAGATCCTATCTTACATGGATTTTTTTCATTTCTTTATAAAATAGTATAATCAACTAATAACCAATGAATGTCATAATGCATAATAATTACCAAGTACATGAAAATATTATTTTATTCTCCTTATAACCATAGGTCACCTAGGTAAGGTGATCATACCACATATCTCAAATCCCATTAAGCATAAAATACTAACCTCCCTTCTTATTCACTATCATCACCATGGCACTTAAATACCATAACCACATCAAAAAATTTAATTCCTTTGAGCCCAAAATGAATTGAAATAATCCAGTTAGAATTAATTTATACTAAAAGAATGTTTTATTCCAATCTCTAGTATATCACCTACCTTTATTTAAGTGACACTGATAATTCCATGTAAAAACTATTTATCAATCTCATTTTTAAATCCTTATACTAATCTATATGGTGTATTTTAAATATATAAATAGAACAAAAATTAACATATAACCTCATCCTAAACGATAAACATCAAATTTCATTCCCATGTGGAGTCCCATGGTCTTAATACATTGCATAAATTCACTATTGGGTTCCATTTATAGAATTTACATATCTTTATACCATGGTAATTTTTTTGTACAATGAATGACCCAAAAAATAGTTATCACCAGTTGATCTCCCTTGTCCTACTATGACACCACTATGTTACTCTAATTAGAAGGATCCAATAGCATCAAGACACCAACTGGAGGCACTCAAATTAGTTAAAAATTAGTTTCATGGGTCTCAACTTCACGTAAAAGTCCAAAAAGTCTCAAATATCAAACAAGAAGTGATTAAAATTTTATATCCACTCAAAATATTATAGAATGAAATTCTGAACAGCATCAATTAATTTATTTTCCATTCCATAATAAATTTATACCACCTCATAGAGAGACTAATATATATGTTTTATTAGATCCTATGAAATTTATCGTCAACGTTTTCCCATAACATTGAATCTAATATCTCCATCTCAACCCACCATCACAAACACCAATTCATAAAACAATATCTCAATCTCATCAATCCCTACTTATAGTCTCTAAGATAATATCTCAATCTCAATATCATGTAAAATGATGTGGTTTTTTGATACCTCCTCTACCAACCCGATCTATGCTATCTATCCACAAATTCTTTCAAAGAAATCATGAAATTCAAAAAACATGGTTTTTATCTATATAATATTTGATTTTATCCCTTTAATGTCCTAATTTATATACTATGGTATTAGTAAAGTATTATTAATAATAGTGTCTCTTAGGAATACTTTATCCATAACATGATTTACTACATCAACTATTGTGAACACATATAATAAAGATCCTTAGTAAGATGCATTCTAACCATCCAGTCAATCCTCATATGACCCTAACTCCATACTCCATCAAAATGATCTAATACTAGTATTTCATTTCTAGAGATACTCATAGGTGAAATCTCCAATCCCACCTCCACTAAGCCAGGTTCTAAGACTAGCACTAAGGTATCAAAATAACCATAATAGGAATTACCTCTAATCAAATTTTCACATCCTATAATACTTCCATTTCCACCATAATACTTATCGAAATTAAATATGAATAATATAATAGATTTATATATAAAAAATAGCTATATGATTCAATGTGAGGTAATAAAAGTGAAACCACTAGATACAACCCTTACATTCAGAACAAATTCCATCCTAAATACTTATTAAATGAGAGTTTTCATCTTTATAAGATCTCTCCTCCACTAGTGGTCCAAGTCCTTTACCCATTTTTAGGCTATAAAATCATTCAAATTTTTCATCAATGGATCTTTATATATACAAGTTTAATGACACACAACTACACATGTGGGGGTGAGTATAAAAATACCTAGTATGGTCATCCAAAGTAATTAGTCTTCCACAAATATGTCTAGTGTATAAATAAATAAATTGAAAAAAAATAATACATAATGGGAATAATCATGATCCATTCTTTTTATCCAAACCATATCACACTTTCATTTTTTCCTCCAAATACATTATTCTTGGCAAGGAACCAGAAAACATGTCTTAGAACCTATCATTTAATTCCTACCTTATAATTTACCTTACTTATATTAGTTATAAGATATTAGAGTAAATACATGTCTCCAAATATCATGAAATTACTAGTGGAAATGCACATCTCCCTCTATCTCAGTAACTATAAAGGAAATGAAAATCCTTGTATTGAGAAAATATGAATCTTTATAGCTTGTAGTGTATACATATCTAGACATTGAAGGAAATACACATATCCAAGGATAAAGATCTATACTGGGATAATAAATGAAATAAATATCTCCAGGGCCATGGCTATATATTAGATACTCCCAATGTTAGAGTAGTAATATATGAGTATAAATAATCTGAGGTTTATTGTTTTCTACCTCAACCATAGAGATATGGGTGTGTTTTAGAGGAACTACTCTGGAGAATTTCCATTTATGACATTCTTATATTAGGTATGCTAGGGGAATTACTCATCTCCACCGATGACATGCATCATGTTCTCACAATAGATATATTAGAGTAATTAACCATCTCCATTAACCATTTTCTAGAGTTTTTGAAATAAATACTCATCCCAAACTATGTTCCAATGGTATCCAATATACCCATATTTGGGGGTGAGAACAAGTAAATAAAAAAATAAGTTATCATCAATCTATATATAGATCAGTGGGATAGAAATATAGTATACTCACTTTGATCTATGCTAATCATATATAGAGGCTGCATTCAAATTATAACCCACCAAAACATGTCATTAACCTCGATTTCCATCCATTATAAGCTACATTTCATTAAAAATTAGTTGATTACAAATGATCAACAACATTAATCATAATCAAGGATACCCCTATTAGTCTTTCAAAACTCCTTAGTTGAAATATAGAGATTCTACATCATCTTATTTGATTTCCCCCATTAACTAATTTCATAGGAATACAATAACAACCCAAAAATAAATGGGTATTAGTTACCAATTTATACCTATATTTATATCTTATAATAATCAATAAAACTTTCCATGTGATCATATTTGGATTCCGCAACATCCAAAATGGGTTCTCCCATTCATTAATCATCATATTTTATCAATAACAATTTGATCATGATTATTTTTTTTATTGATTTATTTTGTTTGGAACATCATATATAGGATTATATCAATATATTCACATAGAGATTCATCTGTATTACCTAAACTTGCTATATAAATTTATCCATACATACTCATAGGTCACCTGAATCTTCATAAAAATATACCTCTACCTTGGTCCCTAAGGTTCTAATCACTATTCATTATTTTATTTTCATCAATTAAAAGTAATTAATAAAGAAAATTAATTTTAATTATGATCATGTCATTCCATTCGAGGTAATCTCTATAATCATTCCTAAATCATAACCTCATTTCCATTATAGATGTATAACAGTAGCCACCATTATTGAACTCTTTATTTATATCAACATTAACTTATTGTTTCTCATAAATATTATTCATTATATGTATAATTAATCTCATTTATACTTGATTGATAACTTTTTATAGTTCTATCCTTCAAATCACATTTAAAGAACCCACAACTTTTGAGAAATAATTTTTTTTTCTTTCATTTAATTATTAAAATCACATTATTCATTCTTTATTTGAAAAATGACTTCTATTTTTTACATTTTCATTTATTCCATGACTTTATTCATATTAAATCTTATCATATGTGTTCATTATCTTGAATTAATTATTTAATAGCGAATTCATAATCCATATATGATTGGACAAAAAGTATCAAGATAAATCATAATAAATTTAAATGACTATCTTCCCATTGTTATCATACATGTATCACTATAATTTGTTCAAAAAATAGGATAACCACTACCACCCATGGTTAAGGAAAAAAAGTTAAGTGACATAAAAAGTTGGAAACCTAGATCTTGTAATGATAATTCATAGAATCATTGTTCCTCGCTATAAAAATTTTTAGGGACCCACATAAGTTCTATGATTTTGAAAACATTAAACGAAATTTAAATTATTGTTATTTAATAAAAATCATTTTTAATATTTATTTAAACACTTACCACATATTTTGTGACTTCTCGCTCTAGTATCCACTAAACAACACCCTGAACTGGTTGGCCACATGGCCTCAAGTGCACTTCCCAGTTTTTTTGGAGTCTGTCAACTAGTAGTAAGGGCCTAGGGTTTTCCATTGGAGAGATTATTCCCTCAGGTATTAGTGCAACACTACAGAATAATAGAAAGATAAAAAAGTAGTATAAATAGTAACAATAATATAAAGTAAAAAAATTAAATCATCTAGATATAATAATCTAATAAAAATCTATAATATCAATGTCATATACAAAAATGTTGTTAACGTTATGATTCTATAAAAAACTGGAAGTGGGAATACATCAAAACATGCTATACAAAAATACACAAAAAAGGAAAAAATTATAAACTCCAAATACATCCCAAGACTATTCTATGTCCGAATCTCCCCAAAACTATCATATTAGATGAATCAAAATTCCAATGTCGGACCCTTTCCCTTATCATAACCTGCACCCATGAAGTCTTCCCAAGTACTAATCAAAAGGTTTAATAGTGTGTGAGTAAAAATCAGTAGGCTATCACTAAAAGTGTTTATAAAAAATAAAATATATGATTATAAATATATCAATTTTTAGGTAAATCATAACTAGTAGAATATGGAACTAATATAATAACCATATTAGGATCAGGTTCCTCATGGGAATCCTATTTGACCATACTACATTGGCCTAAACCAGATGTCTCTGAATAGGTTACCTATAATAGTTTAGGTCCCAAGAATGTGACAATATATATCATGTAATGACAATAATTATAGAGTAATTATTTTTAAATTAAGGCATCCATGACCTATAAAGGCTATGCCAACTCATAAAAATAACCATGCAGCACAACCAATGGGTCTAAGTGTAATCTTTGGGGTACACCTCTAAAATTAAATTAGATAAATGTTTCTAACCAATTCCTTTTAAAACATCCAATGTAAATAATGTTCTAATCATGACTATATCCCAAGGTGATGATCCAAGGCATCACGTGTCTAAATACATCATGCTGAATCCAAGGAGATAATCCAAGCCATTCTAATTTACAGATATAAATTGAATGAATCATCAGTACAGTGTTGAGGAATTCATGTACTTATAAGACAAGAATTGAATTCCAAGGTGATTATCCCCCATGGAAACTAGCTCAATTAATCAATATGGAGTCCTCTAAGCGCTCAAGGCATTCCCTAAAGAATCCAAGGATGGAACAAGTATGAACACTTATTTAATAGGAAATAGTTCCATAATCAATTAGAAACATTTATAATAATAATAGGCCCCATATAAATCTATGCCTCATTACCATTCCATTTAATTTAAGGAATTATCTTTCTTTTTATAAATGAAAAAGGTTTATAAATGCATTAATACATTTAATCTTGTTGTATATAAACAATAATGTTCAGGTAAAAAAGTACCTTCCATACTATATCACAATTAATTATTTACTATAAATTAATTAAATTCTTTTCAAAATGTCAATAAAATATGATTGATGGGTTTAAAAGGATCATGTGTATAAGGACTCACCCAAATGGGTGGTCCTCAGTGAGTCTTCAACCTACAAAATGGTCGACATGTATCTTTAGAGGTATGGGTCATACTTTCCAATGTTAATTTAATAGATTTCATAATTGTAATGAAACACATAAAAATTTTAGTATGCAGCACAATGGAAACATTTATAAATGGGTGAGACTTTGAGGGAAATGGTATAGATCACCAGTCTTATAACGTTATAGTATCATCTTTAGATTTGAGCTAATATGAAAGAAAGCAAAAAAATAGATTAATAACATGAAAATAATAAATATTTTATCAAATAAAAATAGTAAAAAATATATATAGATAAACCAAGTAATTAAGTTAATGGATTAAATCTCTTACTAATATTCTTAAAATGTGAAAAATGGAAATTTGATCAGAGTCTTGATGAGGGATCGGCTTCAAAGCCTAGGGAGAGGGGAAGAAGAAGCACCCACGACACCCATTTCTATGAAAAAATAAATGGGGAAGAAAAATAATTGTTTTTTAATGAAAAATAGTAAAAATATTCATTTCACATGGATTTTAATGAGGCATAGGGTTTTTCCAAATAGTTGGTAAAACCATGCACCAACTATGTGATAACATTGTCCAATAGTACCACCCTTTGCATGGTTAGGCACATGGTTACACAAATGATGTTCTAAGTATGTGTTTCAGATCTATAATATGTATATAGTTTCATGAATTTGTGTGTAGACTCCCTATCATGGTTAGTAAAATCATTCTCCTCCATATATGGGCCACATGATTAACTAGCATGGTTACTACTAACCATGCATCGACTATGCGGCTCAGACTATTTCTCAAAAAACCAATGATTTGTGCTCTGAATAAGCCTCACATGCTCTCAAACCATTTCTTAAACATGTATGCACAAGAATAAGGCTAATAATGAATATTTGAACTAAAAATTAAAGGATTATTATGTCATAAAAATCTAAGATGTTACATAATTCATCCATATTACTTCCACTAAATGACCCAAAATTAATTTCATTAGGTATGAGATGTCCCAAGGGGTCTAACACAATTATTAGAATCAATCTTAGTCACCCAATGCACTTGATGTGTGTGGTACTAATTATTACTCTCTCGATCAGAATTGGGCAATTAATTGAATGACTATAGATTCTTTGTATCTCACAACACCTGCATAATACCTATACAAATGGTGACCATTTATTAATCAATCAGATGGTTTAGTCAATCCACATCATGATCCCATCATACAATTATAATCAACACCCATAGTAATAAAATATTCATATTCGATAACCACAATCCATGTAACCTTCATCGACCGCATTACCCATGATAGGGCTACACAACCCCTGATTCACTATCCAATCCATATAATCTATATGATCAAACTTATATCATTGTCTCCAAAATACACTCATTCTATATCCCCCTATAGGGAAATGTGGTTCCTTAGAAGTTTTACAATCAATGATCATATGACTATCATCATGAGATAGAGGTCCTCCACCCATGGTGGTTTGTCCAAGTTGACTTTGTCAAATGGATTCCTAACTTCATACACTAGAAATGTCTAACCAAAAAATTCTAAATATAAATTTTTTTCTCGTGAATCAGATTCTATGTGTCCCTAATTTTGGAGAGAAAAATATTATTATTGGATAATTATATATATAATTTCTCATCAACCATAGCTCTGATTCCATTGATTGAAAATAAATTGGATTAAACTCATTTAAACATTTCCAATAAGATATGTTGGGTTTTTTAGTCAATACCATGAAAATATTACTGGTATATTTTAAAAATTCCCCATAAAGGCCCTTCTTGTTTTTCTAAAAATCAATTCATATGATTTTAATGAACCTAATTCCAATTGGTTCACAATGAACCAAATATTAACATACTTAAATTTTATAAGAACATTTTAGCATTTGATAATAAAATAATATGAGAAATTTCATCTTAAAAAAATGGGATCATTGATCCATATTTATTCATGGTAACCTGTTGATCTGTGACCAATCTATTCATCTCCAGTAATCTCTCTTTAGTTTTTAACTCCTACCAAACACTCATTACCCCTCACATTCTTTTAAAAATTGAACTTATATGTGAGAGGTAGATGGGTTTAAAAAATAATAGGTTTATTATTAGTTTTAATGATTAATTAATAACTTTTTATTGACTTTGTCAACTAATGAAAACTCATCCAGAAAAGGTATTGAATTATTATCCTAGGGTAATCACCACATCCCAGTCTCAATCATGTTTTATATTTTCAAATTTGGTATTCCAATCATGGATAATTTATCATTTCACCATTTGTAATAAAAAAATTATAAGTTTCACTAAAAATAAACTGTAGTGATTGATCGAGTAACTAAAGAACTTCCTTTAAATTTAAATGGGTGATAAAGAAATCATCAATGCCAATTCAAGAAGCAGTTTATAAGAATTTTAAAAGGAATTCCCAAATGGAAACCAATATTTTTTGAAATGGTGGGGAACCATGTGGAACCCCTTGATTGGCCAAATATTTTAGGCCTTGTAGAACATTAGATTTAGACATTGAAAATTTTATTGGACTCTTATTGACACCCTAGACCAAATGAAACAATTTTTAGGTAATTTTAAAGATTTGGACAACTAATTTAGTTGTTAAAAATGAAAATAATGAAAATTATTATTATTAAACTAGTAAAATAATTTATTTAACATATTTTAGTGATTGATTAATGATTTGAACCTATAAATTGTGAATATTTTATAGAGTGTGTGAGATCATTGGTTGAAATTGATTATTAAAAACTGGTGAGTTTTTAATTTATTGATAAGTATATAAAAATTATTATTAATTAATATTATCTTTGTATAATGATATAAATTGGAATATTTGGAATTAATAACTTCAATGGGATGTTGGGGGTTATTTAATTAGATATAATAAAATTAAGATTATTTGGAATCAATGAAGAAGGGTACCAAGTAATTTTTTTTATGTTTATAAAGTTATATGATGGAAATTTATCATTAATAATATAAAATAAAGTGAAATAATTAAATTATTAATAATTTATTGATGGATATTATGATTTATTTTATGGGATTTATTAAATTACTAATGATGACATGAGATTTATATACTCAAGGTAGAATTTGCATTAAATTATATAGTTAATGCTAATGATTATGATGATATTATTAAATATTATTGATAATAAAGGAAATAAATCCTTAAAAATATTAATGATTTACCATGTGATATTTTGGAAACATTATGAATGTTTATTAATTCATTCTGAGGAAATTAATTATTATGTGCTAGTTTTTAATCCCTAGGAAGGAGGTAAATAAGAGTATCTATATAATGAATAATAAAATTAAAAATAAATTACAATAAGATTTACGATAATTCTAAATAGTGTAATAAAGGATGCGTCTTAGTTAAATAATTAATCATAATTTTTTTAAAATACATAGCGATTTGGATGGTGCGTTGGAGGTGTAATTTCAATAGATTTATCTTAAAAATATATATATAAATATATCGTTTAATAAAAAATTAAGGAGAATTACTAGGATGAACTAAGTGAAGTTGTTAAGGATACTTATAATGTGGATCATAAATGGGAAAGAATAATAGATCTAGTAATGTTGAATATTCTATAGAATATGAAAGATATTTTTAATTAGATTGTAATCCATTTGCATTTAACATATATTTTTTGTAAAGACAACAAAAAATGGTGATACACAATTTATTAAATTAAATAGTGAAATTTTTTTGGATATAAATAGAGATAAAATATGAAAATAATTGAGATTATTTTGAAAAAAATTTGTTTTTTATGATGTATATTTTAATAATAATATCCTAATGATGTGGTGAACTAAATAATTCCATAACTATTAATGAATTATTATTAGCTTCTAATTAACTATGAATGTGGAAAGTAGTAGAGTGATATGTGATGACATAGTGGACTATTATGTAGAGAGTATTGTATGGTTTATAGTTTTATTATTTACTGAGTGATGTTATTTCATTAAATTACACATATACTTTAACATGTGATGAAATTTTTTGATTCACTATAAGAAAAAAATAGGATTTAGTGATGATTTTTTAGCATTTAGAGTTAGTTTAAACACATACTAAATGATTCAGTATATTTTTAAAAACTGTCATAGATATTTATGTTGGGAATCCTATTATGGTACCTTTTTATAGGCACTTTTTATTTAAGTAATAAAATTTTTTATTTAAATATATTTTAATTTTCATTATTATTTTTTATATTTTATTTTTTACTTATTAATTATTACTTATTACTTATTACTAATGATTAATTTATTATTTATACCCAACCCCACTATGACCTGGACCACCCCTAGTCGGCTCAGGCCCAGCCTTAACAAACCCACCCAAGAACAACCCAATCCACCCATACTAGACATAAATTCACTGTTACCTCGAATCACCCTGATGTACCCCTGCCCGACCCACTCAATCACAACTCAACCTACCCCTTTCCATGTTAGGCCTACTTTGCCTCACTCACAATGAAGACCCTAAAAAATATCATATTAGTTAGAGAGAGTGGGATTTGAACCCACCCTCCAACTGAGATGGAATAGCATAATCCAGTAGTTTAGGATAATACTCCTCATCATATATACATATTTATATATATTTATATATTTATATTTATACATATACACATGCATACGCATATATAAATATAAATATAAGACAATAAATTAATTATTAATATAAATATAAATATATTAAAACATAAATTATATATAAATATAAATATATAAATATCATTATAATTATTAACATTATTATACATATATATATAGAATTAAAAGGATTAATATAATTATATATTTATAAATTATTTATTTATGTGAATTTAAATTTTATTATAATTATTAATATGTGTGTATAAATTATTAATAAATATTAAATATATATATTAATTAAAAATTCAGAATTAATAATTAATAATATTATTATATTTTATTAATATTACTTACTAAATTTGTATTTTTTAATTATTATATTTAAATTATTAATCATAAACCATTTATTGCATATTATTTATTGTTAATATATATATATATATATATATATATTTCTATTTCATAATTTTTTGTTATTAATATATATGTGCATGCGTACACACACTCATATTGGAGTGTGTGCGTGTGTGTGTGAATATATATTTATATATGTATAATCATACATATTTGTATTTATATTTGTATTTATATTTTTAAATATATTTATATTTGTATTTATATATTTATATTTATATATGTATGTATGTATGTATGTATGTATGTATGTATGTATGTATGTATGTATTTATGTATGTATATATGTATGTATGTATGTATGTATTTATATGTTAATATATATATTAATAATTATAAATTATTGATTTATCATTACTTATTATTTATATATTTATAAATAACCAAATATATTAAAAATTAAGTATTATTAATTATGAATGATAAAAAAATTTATTAATATTAATTATTAAATTAGTAATTATTTATTTGAAATTATATATAATTAAATATAATTTTATCGTATATTATTTATTGTTAATATATATATATATACATATTATTTATCTATAAATGATTATTTATTTTAAATTTATACATGTACACTCGTGTGTGTGTGTGTCTGTAAATATATAAATATATAAATGTAAGTATATATATAAATTAATTATTAATATAAATATAAATATTTAATTTATTAATAAATATCAATATATGGATTATTTATTAATATAAATGTAATTATCAATATAAATATATTTATTAAAATCTATATAAATATTATTAATAATATAAATATTAATATTAATTAAAATTTAAATATTTTTTAAAAAAATAATCTATTAAAATAAATTTTAAAACATTAATAAATATATATATATATATATAATCAAACCGCTACTAAACATCAAAAAATGCCTCAAAAATCTGGTGGTAAACAGATCTACTACTAAATAGTAAAAATACCACTAAAAATTGTCGCTAAATACCATTTTTATAATATTTAGTGGGGGTTTTAAGAAACAATGGTAAAATCTACACTAAATGTCATTTTTTTATAATTATTGGTGGATATTTATGGTTATGGTTTACTATATAGATTACCTATACTCACCCATTGACTTGTGTTATAAGTTATATTAGGATATCTTGGTATTTCACCAACTCGCCCATAGTTATGGGTAGAGATTAGTGATGAAATTTATGTCTATTTGTTCCCATTCTACAATAGTTTTGGGTTAGAGGCTATTGAAGATATGAAAGGTTGGTATAGATAATTATTATTCTGAGTGGTTATACACTTTGTCACACCACTCTATGATTAATGTGTACTATGATGTGTAGTGCTAATTTATTATAAACCATTAATTTGGTTTGAGGAAGTCTAGATATTCAGTAATGGATTTCTCACCCAAAGCACTAGGTTATGGTAGAATATATATTTAGATATGGATTTATAACTATATTTGTGTAAAGGAATTCTTCTATTATCTCATGATGGTGCATCTAGGGTGAATCGTTAAGCAAGAAAACATATGAAGGGATGTTAGATGCTAATAATTTTAGATATGTCATTTATTAATCTGACTATCATATACATGTGGGATGGATGAATTCCAATATCTGATGAGGGAGTTGAACTATTATTCTTCAAATGTATAGAGTGTTATGACCACTACACATCTATATGAAATTGAGGGAAGGATTGTAGCATAATGTGTTTTAGATCATGGGTATTGTTACTCCTATTCAAGATCCTACGGACCATATTTTATAAAAGAATGGACGGAAGCAAGGGTTTCATGTATCCTTCATTCAGTAATAGTCCATGATGGCCCAAACTATTATGATATTTGAGATTATGAATAATGTATATATATTTATATGCATATATTGTTATTTTTAGATCTTGATGAAAGTGAGTTATGGGTGTCTTGAAAAGAATATTATTAAAACATTGTTAATATTTATGATGATGTAATGTGGTGGTGGATTTATCTATACATTGTTTAATTATGATGCAAAAAGGAAATTATTGTTTGTGGGTCCAACTCATTTCATAATATGACAATACTAATTATTTTTCTCACCCCTATGCATGAAATCATGTATTTTTCACTCTTATTTTCTTACATATCAGTAGATTTATATGGTTTATGATCTTAGAGGCTATATATGGATGAAATATATAGTAGATATTGAAATTTATTTTTTACTATGACAAACACTTCTGGGTCATATGTTTTACTGAATTGCATCCTTTTCGATGTGTTACTTGTTCCGAATTATTCATTAAATTATTTTATATTGTATTATAGAGGTATTTTTAGTCTATGAATTTTTTATATTTCATGGACTATTATTTATTTATATTATATTTGGTGATGTTTTATAATAGGAAATGAAAAGTTTTTTTAGTGGTAATACCTCTCATTATTTTTTTGGATACCTCATCACTGGTCATTATCCCCTGGAATATTATATGAAGGACTGGGGAGTCAACTTATTGGTTTGTTTTCATGTGATAAAGTCTTATTAGAGTGTTATGGTAGAGTTATATGTTATGATATTGTGGGGGTGGTTGGGATTGTTATATCAATTTTACTAAGTAACACCAATAACTGTAGTTGAAATAGAATATTTTTCAAAGTCTATAAGAAAAAAACTTCTTGATTCCACCGACAAGTGCTTGGGGTTACTCACAGCATAGAAAATTCTAGTGAGTAACCAGGTTAACCCATAGGGAAATGTTTCAGAAAACTTGTGTCTTTATTAAATTTATATGGAAGTTGTAATATAAATGGTGAAAATTAATATATATGGGTATCATTCTCACACAATTAGATAGTTAGGCATGTGCGGTGAAGTTTAAAAAACCTTGATTTGACAACCAAGAGACTCACCTATACTAGAGTGGTGATACTTTCATGGAAGAATAAATCACTAAAATTACCCCATCCCACCTACTGGTTATTCATTAGTATTGATAAACCACCAATGAATACTCATGGATACTATATCAATATAACCAAAGTATTTTCTAATGAATTTATATGTCCTCGTGATTTTTTCATTCAAGTCTCACCTAAGAGAATGAGGCCCACACACTCTTTAATGTTTTGTTCAACCATATCCCAAAAACATTGGACCTCTTCTATGGGTTCCCAAGTCCATGTGGGTGTGGATTTAAAAACTAGAGAACCTTTGCTCAAGTTATAATGTTTTGGAACCCCAATTTCTGGTATAATATTACACTCTCTATCTATCACACACACACTAATATTTTCCACCCATTTTCAAATGGACAAATCATTAAGAAAGAATAAGATCATCACACATAAAATTATTGAAAATAAATGAAAGGTAAATTTTTTATGATCTAACACCATATTCAAAAAATATAAATATTTTTTAGAAACTCCATAAGAGAAGTTAGTGATGAAATAAGGTAAAATTGAGTTAAGAAAATCAAGCAGATAGCTTGACATGACCCATCTAACCAAGACCCTGACTGGGAAGACAGTAAGCTGATTGTTTCACCCAAAGAATTCCTATAATAGGTTAGGGTCTTATGACAAGCACCAAATAAGGAATATCTCATTTGAGATGACTTCAGCCATAAACTTTTATACTACCACCCACCTCCGAGATAAGGTATATAACAATGAAATCCCATGTATTTATAAATTTGAAAATCCCTCCACGGATCAATTAAAATCACTAAGGGGGATGAGTGAATCAATTACTTAAATTATTTTTATGTTTCTTTCATGAAAAAAACCCTCCATCTATTAAAGTAAGATATTAATTATTACAAAATTACCCACATGAAGTTCACAATAGATTTATAAGTTTTAAATTTCAAAACAGAAGATTGATCCTTTGAATGATCTGGATTTAACCAAGACCCTACAACCCACTAGTATCAATATGAAGGTACAAATGGGTATGGAATAATATTTTACTCATGATAAATATCTCTCAATATTATTTGAGTTCTTCTTAGACTGTTATAATGAAAGATTTTTATTTTCTAACAATAAGAATGTCCCAAACTATACTGGACTTCCATTCATGTTATTTTAGTGTTATTTCTTCCTCTTCTTATTAAACTTGTGTAGTTATATGTATTTTTTTCCACTATGTGGTCTACATAGTCACTTATTCTTATTATTTCTATAAAAAAATTCATGATTAATTTTCTAAATAGTAGTATCCTCTCCCACCAATGTTATTTTTCTTGATTGATATATTTCATTTTTTTCTCAAACAAGCAGAAACCAAAATACATTTAAAATTGAAATTGAAATTAAAATTCAAAAAAATAACTTCATATAAATTTTTTGCAACCTCTTATTCTTGTTTAATATTTTTTTATACACTTGAAGAAATTTTCAAAAACAAAATAGTCTCATTAAATTAGTTTCATCACAACTATGTATTTATAATAGTAACTGCACCATATTCCATTAAAGTAACTCTTTTTTACAGTGTAAATACATTTTTTACTTTTCATGAATCACAAATACAGTTTTATGATTCTTAATCCATGATCTAATAACTTTATAATTTTCTAAATTATTTTATCCTTATAATTTTGGAAACATTCATTTTAAATCTACCAAACTCTTGGATTTTTAACTTATCTTTAAATCATACATAATTCTAGATCAATCATATGTATTTGAATAATAACATGGATAGAGAGTGAATTGAATCATATATAAAGATAAATTACTATTAAACTGGTTTAAATAACTAATATGTAGTCAAAAATTTCTCAGAAAAAAATTTCAATGGCTCATATGTAGCTCAAAAATAACACACACACAGGTAAGATTGACTTATAAGATCTTCTAGGATTACTCATATACTCCGTAGACGAAACCCATTTTCATATTAACTCCAAATTCATGAATACTTCAAAAAAATTATATTTTTTCCAAAATCTACAAAAATGATTCCAATTAACATTGAACACTTGATCTTAAATCAATCATCAAATATAACTTGATTTTAAACATGATTTACATGTTTAAAACTAAATACAAGACAAAATCACATCCAATTAAACCTTATATAATACATTTTATCTATATTAATACCACATTATTGAAGAACTTATTTTATTTATATTCCTCTTTGTGGGACTAACAGTTTCCCTATGTGCTCAGCATCTACTAGAAATCTCTTGGGCTCAACAATATCCCCTATTTGATTTTTTTGGAAACCAAAGAAAATAAATCACTATCAAACTCAAACCACAAATAAATAAATCATAAATATATAATTTCAATCCTAAATTAGTGAGCTTGATATAGTAATGAAGAACAGTGAATAATAATGTTATAATTTCTGTAAAAATTTGATACACATTCAACCTCTTCAAAATTTATACTCTTTATTCTACTTGATGTAATGATACCCCTTGAGAATAAATCATATAATAAGATGTTATTAAATAAATAATTCATCATCACATCTAAGAATATATTTTTTTCAATTAGTACATTAGAATCACATCAAAGTTTTCCTCAATTATATATATTTTTACAATGAATTTATTATTGAACAAATTCTTACATGAATGTCAACAAAATTGTTAAAATATTTCAAAAATGAACAATTCTAAATTTACATCTTACCCATTTTAAAAACTCCCTCTAAATATATTCTCCCCCTAAGAGATAAATCCCCAAATGTTTGTACACAAATCAATGGATAACTCTCCATAAATTAATGTTATCCCCATTTGAAAAATACAAAAAGTGATAAACATAAAAAAATATGTTTTATTTTCTCCCCCTTTGAAAATATTATCTAAATAAAAGATGAGAGAGGGGGAAAAACTATACCTTATCCTTGATATAGGTGAGGTCCCAAACATAAATATCAAATTTTGGAATTTATCCTTCAAAAAATTCATCATAAAAACTTTAGTTATTTTCTCGTTTGTAGGAACAAATTCCAAAATCAGAATATTTATTTTCATAAGATCCTTAATGAAGTGATAATTTAAATAAATGTTCTTAGACATTTAATTCTAAAATATATTCATTTAAATATCTACATCACTTTTATTATCACATCCAAATATAAGTTGCAACTTCAACATTTAGATCTTCTAATTTAGTCTTCATCCACATCTACTGGGTTTGGGGACGTGTGGAAACCATATATTCTACTTTATTAGTGCTCAATTTTATATAATTTTTCTTATTTGTGTATAAAAAACACATTTTATCCAAGAAATAATGATTAATAAGATGTAAATATCGTATTATCAACAAAACCATCCAAATATACATCTATTTAGCTGAACAGATTAAGCTTCCATGTATAATCATATTTTGAACCAAAAAATGTTCAACCTTTTATGTGTGAAATAATATTGTTTCTATCACTATGATGCAACTCTTTTGGGGAACTTTAATACCTAGAACAAATTTTAATATAAAAAACTACATCCTTCATTAAAACAATCTTGTATAAAAATAATTCCAATCAACTTCTAATATTCCTTTAGATCCACTTAATTTCCTTTTTAATATTTCAAAATACTAGTTCCCACTATAGTTGGGGTTGAAATATGTTTTTTATCCTCTATAAAAACCTTTTTAGAAGTTCCCTAGAATACTTATGTTAAGAAACAAAAAATGTGGTCTCTCTCTTAGACAAATTTTAAGCTAATAAAGTACATAATCTTCTCAATCATGGGCATTTCAGAAATTTCATTCATCTTATTAGAAAAATATTTACAAACTTCTCCATCATTTCTATTAAAAATATTTTCATCTACATAAAAACTAAACATTATAGATTCATATTTATCATCCTTAATGTAGATATTTTTATCCACAATTCATTTTTTGAAATTTATCCTCTTAAAATTGGAATCCAGCTTAGAATACCAACCTATGATGGCTTGTTTTAGCCTAGATAAAGCCTTATATAACCTATAAACATAATTATAATATTATCTAAATTAGAAACCAATAATATTTTTAATATAAGCCACAACTCAAAATTAAGAAAGGTTAACTGGAAATATATATGAAACTTTTTTAATTACATTTGGGATACAATAGAATCTAATATTAATTCAATATATAGACATTCAACTAGTGTTAACTTATCATCAAATTACACTCCTTTAACCTGAGAGTAGCCCTTAAATATAATTCTTCCTTTGTTTCTTACAAATTTTCCCTTTCCATTCAACTTCTTCCAAATTACAAATTTAGTTATAATGACATTTTTTTTCTTGGGTGCCAACACCCAAATTTCTATTTTTCTCTATCCCATCCAACTTTTTATTCATAGAATAATCCCACTCTTGAAGCATTAAATATTCTTCAATATCATTTAGTTCAAACATGGAAAACAATGAGTTATGTGATACCATCATCAAAGTTATCATAGTTTAAACATTTTTTCCTCAATATATAATGATGTTATTGACTTAAAAAAAATCTTATCCTTGAATATGATATTTTAGGTTGTTATTTATCACTGAAATTGGATGAATCAGCTTCCCCAATATGCACATCTTATGTAATTTCGACACTTTAAAAAAAAGTCAAGCTATTTGAAAAAAAATATTCCTCATTTCTTCTTGAACTTACTTCTTTATGTGCAGCTTCATTCTTTGAATGTTCCTTCACCTTCACAAAATAAATGGAAAAAATTTCCCTTTCTTTTTTTTGTAACACCAATATCCTCTTATATTTTGAGGATAACACAAACTTACCACGATTTTCTCCTTTAACTTGGATTACAATAGGTCTTCTAAAAACCCTTAAATACATAAAACCTTGAAAATTATTGTAATACATCTCATATGGGGATATATATGAATTTTTCCAATATAAGAACTGATTTAAAATATGAAATACTACTTAAATATATTTTATGTAAAAATACCAAGATGGTTCATGATCTCTCAGGAAAGTATGATCTATCTACACCAAGCATATATTATTCCATTTAGTCAGACCATTCTATCATGGTGTGTATGATTCACTGAGGTCATGTTTAATACCATTCTTGTCAAGATATAAAAACAATTTTCCACTATTTAATTCAACAACATTATATATCTAGATATTCTTTAAATGAAAACGAAATCCCTTTTCTACAATTCATAAAAAAATTATTTAACATCCTTAAATCCTCTTATTTATGTTTCATAAACATAATATAATAAATATGATTAAATCTTCGGTAAAAAAAATAATTATCTTCATTCTCTGATTACTTCTTCATAGCCCCATAAAAATTTTAATGAATGGTTCCTAGTAGTTGGTTAGATTGAATATCTACCTTATTTTGTTGATAATTAATATTGTTTCCCTTATTTCATGTTAAAATCATCCAATTCATCTATCCTTTTAGTATAGCATCTTCAAAAACATTATCTCCTAAAGTGAGATTACTCATGCTATTTTACCCAAGATGATTAATCCTTCTATGAAATAATTTATTTTCTTCTTTCATACTAAGGTAAAATTAATTTCTAGCATCACCCACATGTTCACTAACATCTTTTAAAAATTCACCCATATTCTAAAAGATTCACCATGAATCCATTCTTTTAAATATCACTTAATTTCCTTTATCACATATCAGAGACACACAAATAAGGTTTTGTTTCATTCCATTAATAAATAAAGTGTTCTTGGATTTTAGTTGGTTATTCACAGTCATAATTTATCCAATAACATTGATTTTTAGTGACCCGGTATTTACAAATTCAATTAAGCCTTCATTTCACTATTCAAATTTATATAGTATTTATAAATATTTTTTTATATAAGATAAATTTCCACTATCAAAAATCAATGGATTATACCATTTTATGTTTTAAGTGACACTTTCACAAACTATGATTTATCCATATATTTTTTCATCATATTATAATTATTTTGAGTATTCTCACTCATATTTGTTTTGATAATAGAATAATGATTCATTCATTTTCTTGGTGACCATGCAGGTCACACCTTACATAGTCTTCTTTGATAACTTTAAAAATGTTCTATGTTTTCTATCAAGAATTTATAATCTATTTTTTAACATTCTTCTTTGGAGAGGGATGACTCCCCCTCATTAATTCTCTTCCAAACATCCTTTTCTCATAATAGTGTTGATAATTAAGACAACACGTTCTATTCAAATACTCATGGCCTCCTCATCTCCAAAAATACCCATAAAAATATTTCTTAACTCTATTGGTTGATTTATGGATTACAATTGATGACAGTCTTTATTACTTCTTTGAGTCACCCATATTGGATCCTTTTTTTGAAACAAAAATTATGAAATAATAAAATCTTTTTTTTATAAGAGACTCTATATTATCCTCCTCGAATTCACCTATTATAAAAAAAATTCATTTTAGGTTAATGTTCCTGGAATTTCAATATGTTTGTGATACACTTAATTTTTCTATAATCTTGGTCTTATTAAATTTATTGTCCTTATAAAAATATCCCTCATTTTTTATGGATTGTCTTCACACATAGAGAATGATTTTTTTCCGTTACAAGAAAAAAACTTATTTGAACATTCTCTAACCTGTGAAATATAATTCCAAAATATGGATTTATAATTGTTCATATATTATTTTATCTTAAACATTTTCTATTGAATATATTCAAGATATTTCTCATAATCCTTTTTTTCTTTTATGTTAAATCTTAGAATCTTCTCATCACCATGTTATCTCTTCAAATAATTAATATCTTTTAGAAACATTGATTTTTCATCTAAATGGATAGATTCCTTGTTGAATGATATTTGATTACTTTATAATAAATCATGATCTTGTTTTGTAACTATGAAATATTTTAAATACATTATTTTAACACTATATATTCAATATAAAGAACATATGGGTTTCTTCTTCTTCACTTTAATAATTTCTACATTCATCTCTAATGAGATCTTCATCGTTCACTATATTAATGATGACTTCTTCACCAATTTCACTAGAAGTTTCAATTTCTTCTTCTTTATCATATTTTTCAATATCTTCATACATAGATAATAATTTTACCCTTTTTTATTTTAATAAAATATTTTCCTTTCATTTAGAAAAAAAAGTTGGTCTTATCAGTCCTTGTTAATTTATTATTTAAATTTCTTCTTTGTCTTTTTTCTTTATCTTAACGATATTCTTTTTATTTCGATTTTTTTCAATTTTCAATAAAATTTATTGTTACATTATACTTAAAACATTTTAATGGATGGTTTCACTTGTATGTTTCATTTCCTCTTCTCACATTTCTAGAGATAAGAGACACAATTTTATAAAAATTTAACTCCATAAATGAATCTTAATATGAATGGTTTTCTTCAAATTCATCAACCTTCATATTATAGATCTTATATTTTGATAATTTAAAGGAAATATTCTTTTAATACATACAATTCATCTTGAAAACATTTTCATTACTTATATCATAGATAATTACATTGTTGTGTAGGTCATGAAGAGGGTGTGTTTCAATATCATTATCTTATAAACATGAGACATTATAATGAAATATTTATGGTAGGATGTGATGTATCTTTTAACCACTATCATATCTTCTAACATCACACTAAATATTCTGATTTTACTCACAATATAATTTACCATTATGAAGAATCCCATAATAGTTTCATCATCATTAATCATATGGTCTTAATACTCCAACCTCAAAAAATGTATCTTTTTCTACTTCACATTAGTATTTTCTTCATATATTTTCTCAATATTTTTATATATTCCTTTTCCATTTTGATTCCTTTTATATTTTTAAATTTAATATTTTAAATTAAATACATTATAGTATTATGATCATGTTCATCATTTTTAATATTCTTCTAATCTTCTACTAAAATTTTAGAATTCTCAATATGAGGTGGGAACCCATTATTTGTTTCATTCGAGACATCATACTAATAGATAATAAGAAATTAAACATCTTATCCTTCCATATATGATAACCTTTCATATAAAATTTGGGATACCTTTTGTTGTTCAGTAAATTATGGTTATTCAATATATACACTATAAAATAAATGACTATCTATTCAAATATAGAGAAATTCATATGCAATAAACATTAAATAGAAGATCACAAATGAGGGGGATATATATCTCAAATACCAATTTAAAAGGAACCCATAGATCACTGGAAATAACTAAGAGAGGGCATGTAAATTAGTGATTTAAACTATTTTAAAGTCTTCTTTTTGAAAAAACCATTTCCACTTATTTAACTGAGATATGATCACTTCCAATTTCCAAAATATGAAGGGAAAAATTATTTACAAGTTCAAAATTTGAAAATTACAGGTCAATACTTGTCATAGTCTTGAATTCACTAAGTCCATATGACCCACTACTGTCAACATATAGGCATAAATTAGCATTTAATATCCTTATACTCAAGACACATGTATATTTAATGTTTTTGTCTGATTCCCATACTATTAAAATTAAAAATTATTATTTTTCAAAAAAATAAGGTATAAAACTATATTGGAATTCCACTCATGTTGAGTTAGTGTTCAATCTTCCTCTTATTCTTCAACCTATATAGTTCTAGGTAAATTCTTATAACTTTGTGATATGTACAATAAAATATCATTATTATTTCACTCAAAAATTCTCATGATCAATTCATTAAATAGTAGTATCTTCTTCCATTTATTTTATCTTCCATGTAGGATACATATTATTCTTACCACACACAAATATAAGAAAAAATAAATTTTAATTTGCAATTATAATTCAAAAAGATTAAAATCCTACAATTTTTTAACTTATTCTTCTTCTTCAATCTTTTATTCTTCATTTTGAACACCTCTTTAGGTCACTTTATTGTTACAAAACAAGTTATAGAAAAAGTATATATTTACAATAGCAATTTATTCTTCCTTAATAGTAAATCCTTCTACATAGTGTTAACCCTTTACTTACATTGATTGAATCACAAATAAAATTTTGTGATGTTATATCTGTGATCAAACAACTTTAACATCATATAAATTATTTTCTTCAATGAATTTTGGAAACTCACATTTTAATTAAATACAATTCTTGCATTTTCACTAGGTATTTGGATCACTCGTATTCATTAGTAAAATCACTCGTAAATAGAGTGAATTGACTCATACATAGAGATAAATTACTAATAAATTGGTTTAAATAACCCATAAATGGACCATAATGAATCATACATAAGTTGAATGACTCGTACATTGCTTAAAAATGACTCATACACAAGTAAATAATAACTCATATGGTCTTCCTGGATGATCGATATGCACCTCATCCTTAGCCAATATTCAACACAAATCCAAATTTTAGAATACATTAAAATACATTAATAATTTTTCCAAAACTCTTAAAAATTATTCCAATCAACTCTAAATAATTTATCCCAAATGAATCCTTAAATATCACTTGAGTTTGAACAATATTTATTTGTTGAAAAAAAAAGATAACCAAAAATCACATCCACATTGACATTGTCAAATATTTATTCTCTAAATGAATACCACATTCTCATAAAACTTATTTATTTCATATATTTTTTTATGGGAAAAAAATTTACCATGAACCTAATAACTTCTAAAAAACTCTTGGGATTAACCAAATCTACAATATTATATTATGCGTGTGACAATGATGAAAATGGCAAAAATATAACCAAACCAAAGATAAAAACAAATAAATTGAAACATCCAGAATTCCCCAGATAAAGGTAAACCTCAAAAAACAAAAATGGTTAAAATCTACATCATTTAAACAGTGACACAAACACGACCAATAAAAAATTACATTAATAATCTCAATTCAGTAGCTCTAAATCCTATAATTCCACCACCAAACCAACTGTCATATATATAGGCACAACATGTTTGGGAATGATACCTATATAGGGGTGTGTAATATCTTATTATAGTTTTAAAGTTTTCTTAGAATCTTATTTTGATCTTGATTTTTTGGGGGTTTTTCTCGGGTTTTTTCAGGTGAAATTTGGAAAACAAAATTAGAGGATTTGGGTTTTGTATGGTTTGTACATGGTTTTACCAAACCATGTGCCTCTTGGTAAAAACAAGACCCTAGATAGTGAGGGTTTTTATGGTTGGAACAAGTTTTCAAAAATTGTACACCCACATAGGAGAATTTATTCACCCAATTATAAGGGATCGTGATTAGATCTCACTGTTTGTATAATGGTGCACCAAAATCTCGGAAACCATGTTCCCAGATTTTTTTTATTCTAGATTTTTGTTTTAAAATCCTAACCCCCCCCCCCTCCCAATTTAACCCTAGCTGAACCCCACTGGACTTAACTTGAATTACATAGCTATGAGGGCTCTCTAGAGGTGATTTGGTCTCCTCTAAGACCCTCCTTTGGGGAAAAAAGTTCTGATGGGAGATATGATCCCTCTCTAGTAAGTGTATCCCCTCTTGTTTAATCTCTCATGATCTCTCCTTCATTTTACCTAGAGTTTCATGGATCATCATGTATTTATTCTATGGATATAAAATCATTTTAATTTTATAGTTATTAGAAGTTTTATTTCTAGATATTCAATGCATTCGTTCTTTGTAGAAAAATTCCATTGTAATTGTTGATTATTGATCTTAGATTATAGTTAGGTGGTTCTATTTGATATTATCCATGTAATTCAAACATTGAATTCCTTTATTTTTATGAAATGTATTTAAATTTATTTATAAAACCTTGATTCAAAGTGATTTGATTATAGAATTTTAAATGTGATGGTTTTTTTGGAAAACACCAATTTCTAATCGGAAAATGATGGAATTGATGAAAATATTTGATATTTTTTTTGAGAAAAATGGATTAAATTAAAATGTTAAAAGCAATTATTGGTTTTATATTTTAAAGGAATTAAATAATGAAAAACCCCATGATTTGGTTTTAAAAATGAATTGGAAAATGGTATTTCCAAATTATGAAATTGAATTATAAATAATGTTTGATTTGAAATGATATGATTTTATATTCTTTTAATACTTGATTGATCACATGAGAGCCTGGGTAGTTAGGGTTTATTTTGGATAAGTACACTAGGATGTTGATTCCCTAAAAATGGATTGACGATGACCACTCTAACGAAAACCTATATCAGCATATCTTATTCTTGATGGGATATCGATGAGCCTTATTCATCTAGAGACTGAGGGATGTGTGTGCACATACTTGTCACCATCGCTGATAAGAGAATTATGATTATCCTATATTCATAATCAAATGTACTATAGGGAAGATGACTATGGTGATTTTTTTGGCTATTTTGATATATATGTCATTGACTATAGAACTATTTTGTTAATTTCAAATGATATATATAAATGCTTTTATATAAAAATGTTTATTTGAGATATTTTTTAAAAAAAATTCATCCTTTGAAATGAAATAATGTTTTATTTTAAATATTAAAATGTTGTAATATGTCATGAAGTATTTTATTTAAATTGGAGTTTTTATTTGGTTTATTATTATAACATCTATTATGGAACACATAGTGATACCCTACTAAGATTTATATCTCGCACCCTACCATTTCCTTATGGTATTTGTAGATTTTCATATTCCAACTCTGAGAAAAGGGAAACTGCCACTTGGAGGTGGTGGATGTTATTCATCCTTTATACCGTTGGTCATTATTTTTAATGTTGGGATGTTTGTCTTTCTTTTGATTAATTTAACAAGGTATTTCTTTATATTTTATTATAATTTTTTGTTTTATGGTACTTTCTCCTATTGGAATGTTGAGAATACTAACTTTTAATATTTTATCTTCCATAGTTTGTCTCATATTTGTTCCCTATTTAATCTTGTGTGATGTGAGAATCTTGTCACCAATCCATGGGTATCAATAAATCCTTTTAGTACATGTTATTTCTCATTCAGGTATTAGGGTACCAGGGTATCCGGGCTAGTTTGTGAAAAAGTGGTATCAAATTTTTAGGTTAATCGTCTTTCCTTGATGTCAATATGTAGTTTGTAATATCATGTCGAGACTTAGGAGGTAGTTATGATTGATTTCCTGGCAATTTATCATCGTATTGAGCCTTATGTCACTATGGGTGGTTTGCGAAATGTGTCTAGAGGAATAAATTGAACCAATTCTAATATTTTTCCCATATTTTTAGTTAGATAGGTTAAAATACAAATCTTGATATCTTATTTGATGGGATTATTTTTCCTATTACTCTTGTCTGAGTTATTGATTTGGGTAATTTTTTGATGTCTTAAATGGTGTTTGTTGATGTTTTTTAGAATAATTCCTCTAAGAAGATGTTCGAATAGCACTCATGATGAAGCTACTGGTGAGCCATGGTGATGTGATCCCTCCATGGACCAAAATCTTGTTGAGATTATTGGGAATGTTGTCAAATATTTGGGACTGGCACATGCACCCATTATTTTTTAGGCTCCAGTTATAGAACCTCAGAGGGATGAATCTTGTAAATGTTACCAGTAGTTTCTTTTCCATAATCAATAAGAATTTTAATTCTATAATGATCCTCAAGAGGTTTACGATTGGTTGATAAATATAGATTTTTTTTATTTCTTGGAAACACCTAATTTAATTAAGTTGAAATGTATGACCTTTAAGTTGGAAGTACCTTTTAGGGGATAATTGGATTCAATGGTAATGGTGAAGAAGTGTGGAGTTGAGAGAGGAAGGACTTTAAAGTTATTTTCACTGACCATATCTATGAAGAGTTTATGGTGCTGGCTAAGGCTTTGGTATTTTTCACACTCGAATAGGTTGATAAGACAGTTATAGAGTATTCAAACCACTTTTTTGAGCTTGAACAGTTTTCACCAAATATTTTATTGAATGAAGATATTAAGACTTGATGGTTTAATATGGGTATTTTCCCTAATATTCATTATGGGGTTTTCT
Organism: Viscum album; assembly: GCA_963277665.1. Lineage (NCBI taxonomy): Eukaryota > Viridiplantae > Streptophyta > Magnoliopsida > Santalales > Viscaceae > Viscum > Viscum album. The sequence goes on along the minus strand of OY728161.1, from coordinate 1,537,498,391 downwards.
TTTCGAATCTAACTTCTTATGAAGATGTGGTGGGTATGGTTTTAATGGTTGAAGTTGATTTGGTTGGTGTGTCGAGGTTTTCAAGAGTTCCTTTTGGACCCAGTGAAAGTTTTATGAGTTACTTTAAAGTAAAGAGGATGCGTGATGAGTCATAGTGAATATTAAGAGTAGGGTTCTTCGAGATCTCCTAAAATTCTTGGAAGAGTCCCTTTCACTTGCTTCTAGTGTGGTGAGCATGGGCATTCGAAACAGATTTTCACTGAGGCACCAAAGATTTATAGTTCTTGAAAACACTCTAGAAACTTTCAAAAATTATATTATATCTTTTCTTCTCCAAGTAGTGGCATGAGATTTTCGAATACATAACTTACTTTGTTTAAAAAAGATGATTCACAAACAAAAGGGTTATATCCCCATGCACCCTAAATGATGCTTCTTCGTGAAGTGGAAGAGTCTTCAGAGGAAGATGATATAGGTCCAGTGACTGTGAGAGGTACCATCACTATAGCTTCATCTCTAGTGAATTATTTATTTGATACCAGTTCATCTCATTCATTTATATCAACTCATTTTGGAAAACAAATAAATATTCCTATGAATATTTTGTCCTATGTGTTGAATATTACTACGCCCCATGGAATAAAGAGAGAGTATAGTCTCTATTGTACTTATTATGTCTTCTATTTATCAAAAATCGATCTCACATAAGATTTTTGGGTTCACAAAGTGATACATTTTTATTTCATATTTGGGATAGATTGGATCATTGATAATAAATCATAAATTGAATACTATCTTAAACAGGTATCCTTTACTATACCCGATGGGGTGAGTTGTATCTTTCAGGGATAATGGGACATAATGTTGAGTAGAGTTATGCCTTCTTATATGAAGTTAGGGAAAGTAATATTTGTGTTTTATTTTGATTTAAAGAAGGAATATTGGTCCTATGATATACCTCAACTATTCATCTATTTTCCTGAATTTTTTCTTATAATTTCTCTAGTTTTCCACTGGTAAGGGAGTTATAGTTATTTATTGATTTAATGATCAATAGTCAACCCATTTCTATTATTTCTTACCATATGGCCATCGATGAAATGAAAGAGTTGAAGGCTCAGTTTGATAATATATTATAGAAAATATTTATATGCCTGATTTTATCACCTTGGGTAGTGCCTATTCTATTTTATAAGAAAAATTATGGAACACTTCACCTATGTGTTGATTACCGGAAACTCATATGACTTATGGTAAATAACAAGTATCTATTTCTAGAGGTTGATGATCCATTTGACTAGTTAAAAGGGGTAATGTGGTTCTCAATGATTAATCTTCAGTCTGGTTATCACCAGTTAAAATAAAATAAACTTATATTTATAAAATCACCTTCTAGAGTAGGTATAACCATTTTTTGTATATTTTAAATCCATTTGGTCTAACGAATTCTCTTAATGTATTTATGGAACAGATGAACAAGATATTCCATGAGTATCCTGATACATTCATGGTGGTCTTTATGGATGATACATTGGCTTACTCTAAGTCCAAGGAGGACTGTGTAAGTAATCTGAGAAAATTTCTAGAATTCTTGAGAAATCATCAACATTATGAAAAGCTATAAAATATGATTTTAATATTTGGGATATAATTTTCTTGGTATATTTTTATCAGAACTTGGAATCTCGGTTTACATAGGATAGGTGGAAGTTGTCATAACATTAGAGAACCCATGAAATATTTTGAGATTCAATGATTCTTTGGTCTAGTGAGGTATTATCACCGATTTTAAAGTATTTCTCAAAGTTCTCTTCTTTAATGACTGATCTCACTTAGAAGGGGGTGAAGTTCTCTTAGGATCATAAATTTTAGATTTTATTCGTTGATTTGAAACTTCTTTTGACTACTATATTGGTGTTAAATCATTCAAATGCCAGATAGGGGTATTTGGTCTTCTATAAGGCATCTGGTTCTGGTTTGGGCAATGTTATTATATAGTGTGATCGTGTGGTACCCTAGGGTTCTTGATATCTTAAGCCACATGAGAATAATATTTTGACCCATGACCTTGAACTCGTATACATTATAGATCTGTATAAGAGTTGGTATAATTACCTTTTCAGATAAAGGTTTACCATGTATTCTGACCACAAACCCCAAAGTTATTTCTTCTCTCAAAAATATTTGAATCTCTACTAGAGGCACTGTTTGGAGTACCTAAAATATTTGGATTTTAACACTACTTATACACCAGGAAAAGGGAATGTCATTGATGAATATTCGAGCCAGAAACTTCTAACCTGGGATTTAAAATAACCTTCAGAAGAGTGAAACTCGATGGATCTTTTAGTAATGATTCATTTAGGAGTCTTATAGGAAGAGGTCAAGATTTTTATTATCAAGTTTTATGATGAACTCCTCTCCCCTCGATATGATTCTTTAGGAAAACCATCTTTATGAGGAAATCCATAGCATTTGGGACTCTCTTTATGGGGGAGTCTATTATTGAGTTTTCATTATCCATGGAGGGTGTCCTATGTTTCCAGATCTAGTATGTTGTATATTTTACAATTAAAAATGATTTGATGGTGGTATTTTCATACATCCTAATGGGATGTGAACCCAGGAAACAAAATTATGTTTTATGACATGCGATGGTGATTTTGTTGTACATGTTTGATATGATACATCATTGAATTTATTCCACACTACTATACTTGCCAACAGTTTAGGGTTAAGCACCAGATACCTTCATTTTTCTTCATAAATATCCAGTGCTAACATGGGAGTGGGATGAGATCTCTATGGACTTTGTGGTTGGTTTTCCACATACCCTGATGAAGAAGAATGTGATATGGGTTATGATCAATCATCTATCCAAATCAGCTCACTTTATACACATTCATGATAAAACAAAAATTGAGGAGTCGATAAATCATTGTGTCTGAAAGACTGTTTGTTTTTATGAAGTTAAATATGTTATAGACTCTGATATAGATCCCTGTTTTACCAACCATTTTTTTGACACCTTCAGGATGTGATGGGATCTCAGGTTCATTTGAGTATAGCATACCATCCACAGAAGGATGGCCTTACAAAGAGGTATATACAAATTTCGGAGGATATGCTTCATTCCCATGCCCTTGACTTTGTTGGATCTTGGGATGACCAATTTGGGGATATTTTAGTTTTTTTATAATAATAGTTACCATTCCAAAATAAATATTTATCCTTTTTAATCCTTGTATGGATGGCCATGTAAATCTCTATTGTGTTTGTCAGAAATTGTTGAAACGCCTTTAGTTAGAATAAGTATGGTCCAAGAGATAAAAAAAGATTCATTTTATTCATCATAAACTATTGAAGAAATAGAGCTAGTATAAATATTAATCTAATTTTCATCATTGGTTGTTACATTTTTTCTATTGGTGATCATATGTTCTTGAGATTTTCACCTCAGTTGGGCCATCGATGGCTTGGGAAGTATGGGAATATTGCTTCTTGTTTTATAGGGCCTTTTGGGGGTTGTTGAGTAGGTTGTCAAAGTGGCTTAAAATTTTTCACTTCTTCCATAGTTGATGTTGATACATAATGTGTTCTATGTATTGTAACTTCAAAATTTTCTTTCTGACCCATCTCATGTCTTGAGCTGGGAGGATCTTAATAATGCGCCTCATTTATCTATGACTGATCATCCAGTCAAGATTATTGATTCTGAGAAAAAGTTACTTCATGGGGGGATGATACCTTGGGTCTGTGTGTTATGTCAAAATGTATTTTATTCTCATGGTAGGTAGGGGTGTGAGGCACCATTGATAGAGAAGCAGACTCATCTATTTGATGTAGAAACATCTGAATAAGATTTCTGGGGATAAAATAATCTTTTGGTAGGGAGTTTTTAACATATCATTGCTTATTTTTGGGTATTTCTCAACCCTTATTTTGATATTTCTTTTGTTGGGACTAGTGTCATGTTGTTTTGCGTGAAATTTGGAAAATAAATTTAGGTTTTTGGGTTGTACATGGTTGGATCATAGTTTTCCAAAACCGTGTGCCTCCCAGTGCAAACCATTCAACCCTTGACAATGAGGTTTTTCATGGTTGGAAAAAATCTTCAAAAACCATTTTCCCACTTAGGATAAATCGTGCACCCCGGTGTAGGGGTGAAAATTTAGGGCACACCGTTTTCTTAACCATGCAGACCACTCTAATAAACCATGCACATAGACTTTTTTATTTCAAATTTTTATTTTAAAATATGACCCCCCCCCCCTCCCCAATTTTAATCCCAAATAAACCCCCACTCAACCTAACTCAAATTTCTTAGCTAGTATGCATCTATAGAGGTAATTTTTTATCTTCTAAACCCCTCCTTTGGTGGATGAAATTATCGGTGGAAGATCTGATCCCTCTCAGGTAAGTGGATCTCCTCCTGTTTAATCTCTCTAGATCTCTCCTTCCATCCTCCATTGACTTTTATAGATCATCACATATTGTTTGGATCTATATTATATTCAATTTTATCATGATTCTATGGTTTATTTCTATATCTTTGATAACTTTGTTCTTAATTTTTTAATCTATTTGTGGGTGTCGATTCTTGATCTTTGATAATAGGTAGGAGGTTCCTTTTGAGATTTCCTTATAAATGAAACCTTAAATTTCTTGATTTGTTTCAAATGGATTTATATTTATATACAAAGTCATTATAAAATGTGATGTGATTATCAAATTTGAAATTCCATGGTTTTTAGTAAAACCCCCCAATTCCAATGAAACTATAATTTAGGGTGTATTTTGAAAATGATGGAATTTATTAAATGATTTTAGATTTGTTTTAAGAAAAATAGGTTAAATTGAAATGTTAAAAACCTATGATTGGTTTCAAATTAAAAGGTCATGAAGTGATGAAAAACCCATGTTTTGGTTATGAAATTGAATTGGTATATTGAAATTGAAAATTTGGTAATTGAATTATAAATTATGTTTGACATTAAATGAGATGATTTTTTCTTTTTCTATTTATTTTTTGAGAACATGTGATCTTAAGTAGTTATTGGGTTATTCAAGATAAGAATTATAAGATTTTGATTCCCTATAAATGGATTTATAATGAAAAAAATAAGAAAAACCAAGTTCATAATATATTATCCCCCAATGAGAAATTGATGAGTATTCTTCAACCTAATCATGAGTGATGTGTGTACAAAAACATTCCATGATCATTGAAATGAGAAGTGTGAGTATCCTATAGTTATAATCTAACATACTACAAGGAAGATAAAAATGGTTATTATTTTTATTTTTTAAATATATATTCCATTGATTATAGAACTATTTTACTCATTCTAAATAATTTGTATAAATTATTTTATATAAAAATGGTTATTTCAGCCATTGTTTGAAATGTTTTCCATCAATTGAAATGAAAGCATATTTTGTTTTAAATATGTGAATGATAAAATATTATATTCCCTTATTTATTTAAATTTAAATGATGATTTGGTTTATTAGTATGGAATCTATTATAGAACACTAGTTGAGACCCTATTTTTCTTTATAGATCACACTCTTCCTTATCCTTCTGGAATTTGAATATTTTCTTATACTAGTTCCAATAAAAGGGAAAGCACCACTTGGAAGTGGTGTATGTTCCTATTAAGTTATATCATGGGTCATTTTATTCATATTGGTATGTTTTTCATTATGATGAGTACTTTTATGATGTACCGATTTGGGTTTTGTTATACTTTTTTTTGTACTTTATATTTTTGGAGTGTTGAGTATACTAACTTTTAATCTTTTATCTTATATTGTTTTGTTTAAAATTTGTTCCATATTTTATCTTGTATGATGCCATGTTCTAGTCACTAATCCATGTGGATCAGGAATTCCCTTTAGGACATGTCATTTATGGATCAAGTATTAGGGTTCTAGGGTGTATAGGCCGGTTTATTGATTGATTGAGAACATGCAAACCTAGGTATTTAGTGGGTTATTTGGGACAAGCATGTTATGATTTTTATTCCATAGAAATAGATTGATGGTGAAAAATATAACAAAAAACCTATTTTGGCATATCTTATCCCTGATGGGATGTTGATGATTCCTATTTGGATTGATCATACAGGACATGTGTATAAATACTTTCATGATAACTGATAATATAAGTATGAGTATCCTATAGCAAGAATCTAATATAGTACAGGGAATATAAACATGGTGATTGTTGTTACTTTTTTATATATATTACATTGATTATAGAACTATTTTATTCATTACAAATTATTTATATAAATTCTTTTATAAAAAAAATTTATTTGAGCCATTATTTGGAATTTTTCCCTCCTTTGAAATGATATCATGTTTTGTTTTAAATATGTTAATTATACAATATCAAATGCCCTATTTTATTTAAATTGAAATCATGATTTGGTTTATTTTTATAAAATCTATTATGTAACACTTAGTGATACCCCACTATGATTTATATATCACACCCTACCTTTTTTATTTGGTATTTGTAGATTTTCATATTCAGGTATAAGAAATGGTAAATCCAAACTTTTTGGTAGAATATTTACTTGATCATTTAGACTATGGGTAATTGGTTTCATGTTTTCATATTTTCCATTCTACTGAGTAATTTGATGATGTACAAATTTGGTTTTTTTACCTGCTTGGTTTTTTTTGTACCTTCTCCTTTTGGAGTGTTGATCATACTGGCTTGTAATATTTTATCTTACACAATTTTGTGGAAAAAATTACCACTTTTATCTTGTATGATTTAGGGTACTAATCGATAACCCATGGGGATCAAGAATTACATTTGTCCCATGTTAGTTATGGCTCAAGTATCTGGTTACTAGAGTATCAAGGCTGGATCATGATAGGGTGGGTATAAATACACCCATTAGGATTCCATAAAAACATAGGAATAAATAAATAAAAGTTAATAATTAAGTTAAAAAAAGTGATACCATATATGATTTAAGGTAACATGTAAACAAGGAGAAGTAGATTGTAAACCAAAATATCTTAAAACCATATGAGTCTAACATGAAAAGAACTTGAAATATCTAGATCACTTCAGAACCTGAAGAACCTAAACAACCTCACGCATATCTCCTCCACTTAATCCCTTGGTTGTAGTTGTTCTAGGGAACCTATACCTTATCCAAGAGAGTGTTAGTATATATAATATTAACCTCTATGGATAGCTCATTCCTCTTGTAACACCTGAGACTTTTATGAGAAAGATTTTGTTTTTAAATCATCAAAGGAATCTTTCACTACACACAACACTATATTGGCTTTCTTTACACGCAATCGCGGCCTTCCTCGATAGCTAGCATCGTACGTAATACTGAGTTTCACTAAACAATGATATGCTATTAAAATATTATTAAAACTAGCCGTTATGAATAGTAATTACCACTTTTTTAAATTTTATAAATTTTATTTTTCAAAATGGACTTCATTTTTGGATTAGGAATATTGAAATTATCCTAGGGTAAAATTTTGGTATTTTTCTGAAAACTTTCAATTTTTGATGAATAGTGAAACCACTAAGTGGTGGTTAAAAAACTGAATTTTTCATAAAACTTAATTTTACCGCTTCTGTGAGTAGAATTTCAAAAATCCTAGAGACACGGTTAATATCAAAGACTAAAATGTAGTTCAATGAGATGAAAATAATTTTTGGTGAATAGTAACTTTTTACTTTTTTTACCACGGTTAAAAGTAAATAGGGTAATTAAGGGTAAAAGTGTTATTATTATTACCCTAACACATGTCCTAATTCTATTGGATAAGTGTAATTCGACCAAAAACAACCTTAGGAATAAAATATGACCATTTAGGCCCACTTGGATTAGATTAGGACATTTATTATTAATTTATTTAAAGAAGGGTTAAAATAGTTAAAATCAAAGTTTAATAAGTAAATAATTTATAATATGGGGTTATACATAAGATAAATTCGACAATAAATATTCATTAGAAATATAAAAATATTTCCTACATAATGGTATTTTATTTGTAATTTTTAGACATTAAAAAATTTAAAATGGAATATTGACATAATTGATGTTATAAATACCCAAATAAATTTAATTTAAGACTTTTTATGAATTAAACTAATTTTCTAGGTTAATATGACATGTTAGTATTGATTTAATTATCTTTTTTCGAACTAATAATTCTGTTATGATTTTCACAAAAATCAATTACCAAATAGTGTCAAAATTGACATAAAATAGTTTTTAAAACAAATATTATATTATTAATTGTTATTTCATTCCTAAAAATCTAAGGTTCGGCCAAATGACATAGATAAGGTTATATATATTAATAATAAACAACTTGGGGTTCTTTTTTCTTGTTATATTAAGTTTATTAACCTTATAGTGTAAGAACACAAGAAGACACGGTAAAAGTAAAATTATTTAACTTAATGTTAAATCTAAATGATAAGGTTAAAATAGGAACCTAAACTTGTCTAAATTCTATTGGATGAGAGGATTTAGACCCATCCCCACCTTAGATTCGAAATAAATCAATTTGGATCTATTAAAAAACCGAATTTTACTTTATAATAAAATAATATTTTTAGTTATTCCAAAGATGCCTCTCTCCTCCCTTATAAAAGGGCACCACCTCCCCCTCTTCCTCACACAACTTTGTGCCTTCATGCTCGGCCAACCCCTGCCAATTTCTTCTCTCCACTTCTCTAGAGACATCCTAGAGGTCCTGGTCTTCTTCAAAGACCAATTTTAGTGCCCTAAAAGGAGGTCTCAAAGAAGCGCTTCAAAGAAGAGGTAATGTCCGTTACCGATTCCTTCATCTTTATTTCTTCTTCCACTTCTTTTTCTGTAGTTATTTCATTATGAAGTAATAACATCAGTATCACTCATATAATGATATGTTATCATAATTATGAAACAACCCTATTTCACCATCTATCCATCCTACGGAAAACGAAATCACCGCGCGTGCGTACGTACGGAATACCGTCTCCACGCCGTGGTGTAATCTATTTTCCACCACCACCTTACTTGGATGGGTATAATGGTGTAAATAATGACTATATATTATTATTTTAAAGTGATATTGATTATGAAATAGTATACATACCCTCCAATACAATTCCACGATCATGGGAACGATATCATCGCTCGTGCGTACGTACAGAATACCGTCTCCACGATGTGATGCGACTCGTTCTACATGATCTTCATTGCATAATGATTATATAAATGAATTTAATGAATTAATATGATATATATTACACTAATACCATTCTGGAAATGATGTATCTATAACCTAAAAAGAAAAATAAGAATTTATTCGACCAAACACGCATAAGAACAAAAAATAATAAACACACGAATAACAAGTAGTAATGAAATATTACTAATAAGAAGCTAAGAATATGACCATATATGATATCATAAAAATAAGTATGATTCTGGAATAAGTCAATGACATTATTTAAATCATTATACAGGAGGTTCGGACACTTATGGAGCAAATCGGACCTAAGGTAAGGGAAATATCACAATCTCATTTTTATCCAAGATTGTTTATACTTTGGTATTTACTAGGGTGTATTTTATCATCCACATCCATGTTTCCTCAATATGTAATATTATTTCCATCCACCTACTATTTTTTAAATCCATTTTTAACCTTTTGTGAGTTTATAGTAAAAGATATGAAAGGAATCATTTGTCGTTTTTCGTACAAGGTACTTTTTCACTTTTCCGACAAAAGTACGAGAAGAATGTTTTTTTTAAATTATACGGAATGAATGGATTTTTAAAACATTATTTACAAGAATATTCCTTTAAAAGTTTTCAAGTTTATTTTTAATCAAATTATTTTAGGTTAAAATTTTATGACATGTTAAGAAAGGAAAAAAATTTTGAAGTAGAAAGGATATTTTCCTCAAGAATGGAGTATAAGTGTTTTATCAAAATTATTTTTCATCTAAGATAATATAGGGTTCTATTTCTATCCCTATTATTAAATTGATTTGATTATGTAGTGATGGAATTATTTTTATGAATTCTTTTATCTTATATGAATTGTTTTATGATGTCATGTTGTTTAAGAATCCCATTTTTATTACATGGGTTATGCAATGATGTATGATTTATGATTTTGTGGAACACATATGAATGGTATCATTATGAGATGGGTGGGACCTATATCTCCCTCCAATTCATTGGGTAAAGATTTTATATCTCATTAGATAGAAATGGCTGGAATGGCAGGTTAAACCGGTTCAGTGAAACCGGACTGAAACGAGGAGTGAACTTGGTTCAGAAATGGACTTTGTCCACTAAGATAGTCTTGGCCATGAGTCTTGACTAATAAGAAATGATTCTCTATGATTATGTGGGTATGCCACAAAGTTCCATGTTTTAAGTTATGATTATTGGGATTTCATTTCACTACTATGATTTATCCCATATGCTCTCTTTTTCACGTTAAGATTTCCAAAATGTTGTGTTCTTATGAATATGATGTGATTGATATTTCTTTTGTTTACCCTTACTGAGCATTTGAGCTCACCCTTTTGTATGTTTTCTATCCCCAGGTCAGTAAGAAGGTTATTAAGTAAGATATGCCAAAAGGGACTATATATATGATGAAATAAATGGGAGACAATGTAGACGCTTTATGAACCAGTTGTTTATGTTTCCCAGATTCTAAAGACACTATACCTATACGGTCCTTTCATGGTTTTGTTATATGTTGTAATAAGTGTGCTTCAATTTTGAAGTAATAACAATGTATGTAAAGTATGGGCCATTATAGTTGGTATCAGAGGAAATGTATAGTCAACCTTTGGAAACTAGGATGTAAAAGCCTTAGTAAGAACCCTAAGGATAAGTCTAAGTATAGAACACAATCTTAGTGTTTTAGAAATGGCCATGAATAACCTAGGATAAGACCTTAATTGTGATTTTTTTATGTGGTTTTTCTATTATAATTAGTGTTTCTCACACTATTCTTCTTGGTTTTAGTCAATGGCTGGAACCCGAAGGAACCGTGTTAATGCGGAATGAGACGGGCAATGCAATGATTGTCCCCCTGATCAACCAAATGTTATGGGAGTTGGAATGAAAAATCTTGTGGCCATGATCACACAACTTTCTCAAGCTATGAATCATGCAGGACTTCCAAACGAGCAAAGGAAGGAGCAACATTCTGTTGAATCCTTCATGAGGCAGCGTCCACCTTCATTCAGCGGGTCTACTGATCCATTAATTGCTGAACAATGGATTAGTACTACTGAAAAGATATTTTCAGTTCTTCAATGTTCTGAACATGATAAAGTCATCTTAGTAGTGTATCATTTGGAAAGTGATGCTGATCAATAGTGGAATCTTATCAAGAATACGAGGCAAAGATATTAAATTAAGTCCATGTAATGGGACGAGTTCAAGAACTTATTTTTCAATAAGTACTTCCCACGTATTCTCCAAACAAAGACGGAGAAAGAGTTTCTTGAACTAAAGCAAAAGGATGATGAATCTGTTGGTACCTATGAAGCAAATTTTACAAGACTTGCAAGGTACGAATTTGGTATTATTATCCAACCTGAGAGTAAGATCGATCGATTCTTTAGTGGCTTAAAACCAAGTCTTCGAAGGGTGTTAACCATCAGGGACTTCAATAGCTACGAGGAAATCGTTCGATGTGCTCTCAAATTTGAGATGAAGATTGGAGTAACCCATCAGTCATATGGGTTTGATAAGAAGATGAAAATGGAATTAAAAGGAAAATCTAAAGAGCACACTATTAAGAAGATGAGTTTTCCCTTATGCTCAAAGTGTGGAAAGAAACATGGAGGGAGTTGTCTTAAAGGGACAAGTAAATGTTTCAAATGTGGAAAGCAAGGTCATCGGGCATTTGAATGCCGCAATGATGGGAAGAAGATGTCTAATGATGCAAACAAAGGAAGGGATACAAAGAATGAGCCTACTACACTTCAATGTTTCATGTGCAAGGATATGGGGCATTATGCCAATCAATGCCCAAATCCAAGGGTCGATGATGATGGTCGAAGCCAACAAACTTTTAAGGCTAAAGAAAAAAGAAAGTCACATGCAATTTTTATCAACGATGTGGAGTACGATAACGATGTGGGGAAAGGTACACTTACCATCCACTCTAAAGTAGAAAATTTTTTATTTGATTCTGGATCCACCCACTATTTTATTTCTGAAGAATTTTCTAAGTATATCACCGTATTACCTCAACAATTAGATGTTCAGTTAGCTGTGACAACCCCTAATGGAACAACAGTCGCATAAAAAGTTTATAATTATTCCCCGATTGAAGTTTGTGGGAAAGTGCTTCCTGAAAATATTGTGATCCTTCCTATAGTGGAATTTGATGTGATTCTTGGCATGGATTTTATTTCTTTATATGGATCTCATATCAATTGCCAAAGAAGGGAAGTCACATTTCATATTCCAGATCATTCTATGATCGTCTATCGATGCAAGGATGAACATAACCTTCCAGTGGAAATTTCTTCCATATTATCAGTCATGATTCCACTAAATGAAGGTTATTTATCTCAAATGGTTGGTGAGAAACTCACGATTAAGAATATGCCCATTATACGGGAGTTTGATGATGTCTTTCTGGAGGAATTGTCGAGTCTTCCACCAAATCGTGAAGTTGAGTTTTCAATAGAACTCGTACCGGGTGCTTTACCTATTTCAAAGTCACCTTATAGAATGGCCCCAATTGAGTTGCAGGAATTGAAGAAGCAACTCCAATAGAATCTTAATAAGGGATTTATACTCCCTAGTGCGTCACCTTGGGGAGCACCTGTTCTGTTTGTTAAGAAGAAATTTGGATCAATGAGACTCTGCATTGATTATCGAGAACTTAACAAGATCACTATCAAGAACAAATATCCTCTCCCACGCATTGATGACTTATTTGACCAACTACGAAGAACTCAATACTTTTCCAAGATTGATCTTTGTTCAGGGTATCATCAATTAAAGGTCAAAAGGGAGTATATACCAAAGACAGCTTTCCGTATGAGGTATGGACACTATGAATTTATAGTGATGCCATTTGGTCTTACTAATGCCCCTGCTATCTTCATGGATCTGATGAATTGAGTCTTTAGAGAATATCTTGATCAGTTTGTGGTAGTATTTATAGATGATATTCTTGTCTATTCAAAGAGAAAGGAAGAACATTAAGATCACTTGAGAATTATATTTAAGACCCTGAGAAAGGATAAGCTTTATGCCAAATTTACCAAGTGTGAATTTTGGCTTCAAAGAGTTTCATTTTTGGGTCACATTATCTCAAAAGAGGGGATATCTGTGGATCTAGCAAAAACAGAGGTTATCGAAAGATGGTCGAGACCAACAACAGTAACTGAGATCCGAAGTTTTCTTGGTTTGGCTGGATATTATCGACGTTTTGTGAAAGATTTTTCACGATTATCTAATCCACTAACCAGGTTTACTCGGAAAGGAGTTAAGTTTGTTTGGATGGAGGAATGTGAAGAGAATTTCAAGGAGGTGAAAAGAAGGTTATCCAGTGCACCTGTGCTCACACTGCCTTGTAGTGGAGAAAGGTTTGTGATCTACAGTGATGCATCCAAGAAGGGATTGGGGTGTATTATTATGCAAAATGATATGGTGATAGCTTATGCCTCGCCGTAGTTGAAAATCCATGAGAAAAATTACCCAATACATGATTTGGAGTTAGCTGCAGTAATCTTTGCATTAATGATTTGGAGGCATTATATTTATGGAAAAAGGTGTGACATTTATACTAATCGTAAAATTTTAAAGTATATTTTCACACAAAAGGAGCTGAATATGCGCCAAAGAAGATGGTTAGAGCTGATTAAGGATTACGACTGCTCAATCCATTACCACCCTGGGAAAGCAAACAAGGTGGCAGAAGCATTAAGTCGACAAGACCATGCCAGTTTATCCATGATGAGGATCACAAAAGATCCAATATTTATGGATTTACAAAGGATGGATCTTGGAATTATAATGGAAAGGGAAAAATATTATATTTCTCAAATGAATGTTCAACCATATATACATGTGAAGATTAAAGAGGCGCAGAAAGAAGATGTCGAGTTACAAAAGAAGGTGAGAAAAGTTCCTGAATTCCACCTTGATTGTGATGGGATAATAATGTTCAGGAATCGGTTTTGTGTTCCTCCCATCCCCGAATAAAAGAAGGAGCTACTAGATGAGGCTCATAGTTCTTCATTCTCTATTCATCCTGGAATCACTAAGATGTATAGGGACCTGAAAGAGTACTTCTGGTGGGATGGCATGAAAAGAGATGTTGCTGAATATGTCTCTCGATGCTTGGTTTGTCAGCAAGTTAAAGGTGAGAGACAGAAGTCTAAGGGGATGTTACAACCATTACCCATACCCGAATAGAAATGGGAAAACATCACTATGGACTTTGTCACAGGACTTCCTAAAACATCCAAAGGCAATAATTCTATATGGGTCATAGTTGATCGTCTTACAAAGTCTGCACACTTCAGACAGACGGTCAGTCTGAGAGAACAATTCAAACACTAGAAGATATGTTGAGAGCTTGGTCTATGGATTTCAAAGGTGGTTGGGATCAACACCTACCTTTGGTGGAATTTTCTTATAATAATATCTTTCACTCCAGTATTCAGATGGCTCCTTATGAAGCTCTCTATGGAAAGAAATGAAGGACTCCAACTTTCTGGGATGAAGTTGGGGAAAGAAATCTATTAGGACCTGATCTTGTTGATGAGATGGTAGAAAAGGTCCGATCTATTCAACAACACATAAGAGCAGCTCAGAGTTGACAGAAAAGTTATGCCGACAACCGAAGAAAAGACCTAGAGTTTGAAGTGGGTGATAAAGTGTTCTTACGAATATCTCCCTGGAAGAGGGTCATGAGATTTGGAAAAAAGGGGAAGTTGAGCCCTAGATATATCGGTCCTTTCGAAATACTGGATCGTGTTGGAAAGGTAGCTTACCAATTGGCGCTTCAACCGAATC
This sequence comes from Viscum album, assembly GCA_963277665.1. Taxonomy (NCBI): domain Eukaryota; kingdom Viridiplantae; phylum Streptophyta; class Magnoliopsida; order Santalales; family Viscaceae; genus Viscum; species Viscum album. The sequence goes on along the minus strand of OY728161.1, from coordinate 1,537,483,335 downwards.
TCTCTCAAGTTCGCGATGTGTTCCATGTATCTCTCCTGATAAAGTACATACCTGATCCTTCACATGTATTCAGCTCAGAAGTTGTACCGTTGGAGAAAGATCTTTCTTATGAAGAACAACCGATAGAGATTCTAGATCGTAGCGAAAAAGTCCTACAAAACAAGACCACTCGATTGGTGAAAGTTTTATGGAGGAACCACCAATTAGAATAAGCTACATGGGAGCTTGAGTATATGATGAGGGAGAGGTATCCTCATCTGTTTATAACAAAGTGACGAATTTCGAGTGCGAAATTCATTTTAAGGGGGGTAGAATGTTACACCCGAGACTTTTATGAGAAATATTTTGTTTTTAAATCATCGACGGAATCTTTCACTACACACAACACTAGATTGGCTTGCTTTACACACAATCGCAGCCTTCCTCGATAGCTTTCATCGTACGCAATACTGAGTTTCACTAGACAATGATATGCTATTAAAATATTATTAAAACTAGTTGTTATGAATAGTAATAACCTCTTTTTGAAATTTTATAAATTTTATTTTTCAAAATGGACTTCTTTTTTTGATTCGGAATATTGAAATTAGCCTAGGGTAAAATTTTGGTATTTTTCTGAAAACTTTCAATTTTTGATGAATAGTGAAAGCACTAAGTGGTAGTTAAAAAAACTGAATTTTTCATAAAACTTAATTTTACCGCTTAAGTGAGTAGAATTTCTAAAATCATAGAGACACGGTTAATATCAAGGACTAAAATGTTGTTCAATGAGATGAAAATATTTTTTGGTGAATAGTAACTTTTTACTTTTTTTACCACGGTTAAAAGTAAATAGGGTAATTAAGGGTAGAAGTGTTATTATTATTACCCTAACACATGTCCTAATTCTATTGTATAAGTGTAATTCGACCAGAAACAACATTAGGAATAAAATATGACCATTTAGGCCCACTTGGATTGGATTAGGACATTTATTATTAATTTATTTAAAGAGGGGTTAAAATAGTTAAAATCAATGTTTAATAAGTAAATCATTTCTAATGTGGGGTTATACATCAGATAAATTCTACTATAAATATTCATTAGAAAGATAAAACTATTTCCTAAATAATGGTATTTTATTTTTAATTTTTAGACATTAAATAATTTAAATTGTTTATGACACAATGATGATGCATTAATTATCTTATTAATGAAATATTGACAAAATTGATGTTATAAATACCCAAATAAATGTAATTTAAAACTTTTTATGAATTCCACTGATTTTCTAGGATACTATGACATGTTAGTATTTATTTAATTAACTTTCTTCGAACTAATAATTCTTTTATAAGTTTCACAAAAATCAATTACCAAATAGTGTCAAAATTGACATAAAATAGTTTTTAAAACAACTATTATATTATTAATTGTTATTTTATTCCTAAAAATATAAGGTTCAGCCAAATGACTTAGATAAGATTATATATATTAATAATATCCAACTTGGGGTTCGTTTGTCTTGTTATAGTAAGTTTATTAACCTTATAGTGTAAGAACACAAGAAGACACGGTAAAAGTAAAATTATTTAACTTAATGTTAAATCTAAATGATAAGGTTAAAATAGGAACCTAAACTTGTCTAAATTATATTGGATGAGATTATTGCGACCCATACCCACCTTATCTTCTAAATAATTCAATTTGGAGCTATTTAAAAACCTAATTTGACTTTATAATAAAATAATATTTTTTGTTATTCCAAAGGTGCCCCTCTCCTCCCTTATAAAAAGGCACCTCCTCCCCCTATTCCTCACACCACTTTGAGCCTTCAAGCTCGGCCAACCCCTGAAAATTTCTTCTCTCCACTTCCCTAGAGACATCCTAGAGGTCCTGGTCTTCTTCAAAGACCAATTTTAGTACCCTAAAAGGAGGTCTCAAAGAAGCGCTTCAAAGAAGAGGTAATGTCCGTTACCGATTCCTTCATCTTTATTTCTTCTTCCACTTCTTCTTATTTAGTTGTTTCATTATGAAGTAATAACATCAGTATCACTCATATACTAATATGTTATTATAAGTATGAAACAACTCTATTTCACCATCTATCCATCCTACAGAAAACGAAATCACCGCGCATGCGTACGTACGGAATACCGTCTCCACGCCGTGGTGTAATCTATTTTCCACCACCACCTTACTTGGATGGGTATAATGGAGTAAATAATGACTATATATGATTATTTTAAAGTGATATTGATTCTGAAATAGTATACATACACTCCAATACAATTCCACGATCATGGGAATGATATCATCGCTCGTGCGTACGTACAGGATACCGTCTCCACGATGTGATGCGACTCGTTCTACATGATCTTCATTGCATAATGATTATATAAATGAATTGAATGAATGAATATGATATATATTACACTAATACAATTCTGGAAATTAGGTATCTATAACCTAAAAAGAAAAATAAGAATTTATTCGACAAAACATGCATAAGAACAAAAAGTAATAAACACCCGAATAACAAGTAGTAATGAAATATTACTAATAAGAAGCTAAGAATATGACCATATATGATATCATAAAAATAAGTATGATTCTGGAATAAGTAAATAACATTATTTAAATCATTATACAGGAGGTTCGGACACTTACGAAGCAAATCGGACCTAAGGTAAGGGATATATCACAATCTCATTTTTATCTGAGATTGTTTATACTTTGGTATTTACTAGGGTGTATTTTATCATCCACATCCATGTTTCCTCAATATGTAATATTATTTACATCCACCTACACTTTTTTAAATCCATTTTTACCCTTTGGTGAGTTTATAGTAAAGTATATGAAAGGAATCTTTTGTCGTTTTTCGTACAAGGTACTTTTTGACTTTTCCGACAAAAGTACGAGAAGAATGTTTTTTTAACTTATACGGCATGAATGGATTTTTAAAACAATATTTCCAAGAATATTCCTTTACAAGTTTTCAAGTTTATTTTTAATCAACTTATTTTAGATTAAAATTGTATGACATGTTAAGAAAGGGAAATGTTTTTGAAGTAGAAAGGATATTTTCCTCAAGAATGGAGTTCAAGTGTTTTATCAAAATTATTTTCCATCTAAGATAATATAGGGTTCTGTTTCTATCCCTATTATTAAATTGATTTGATTATGTTGTGATGGAATTATTTTTATTAATTCCTTTATCTTATATTAATTGTTTTATGATGTCATGTTGTTTAAGAATCCCATTTTTATTACATGGGTTATGCAATGATATATGATTTATGATTTTGTGGCACACATATGAATGGTATCATTATGAGATGGGTGGGACCTATATCTCCCTCCAATGCATTGGGTAAATATTTTATATCTCATGAGATAGACATGGCTAGAATGGCTGGTTAAACCGGTTCAGTGAAACAGGACTGAAACGAGGAGTGAACTCGGTTCCGAAATGGACTTTGTCCACTAAGATAGTCTTGGCCATGAGTCTTGACTAATAAGAAATGATTCTCTACGATTATGTGTGTATGCCACAAAGTTCCATGTTTTAAGTTATAATTATTGGGATTTCATTTTAGTACTATGATTTATCCCATATGCTCTCTTTTGCAGGTTAAGATTTCCAAAATGTTATGTTCTTATTAATATGATGTGATTGATATTTCTTTTGTTTACCCTTACTGAGAATTTGAGCTCACCATTTTGTATTTTTTCTTTCCCCAGGTCAAGAAGAAGGTTATTAAGTAAGATATTCCAAAAGGGACTATAGATATGATGAAATAAATGGGAGACAGTGTAGACGCTTTATGAACCAGTTGTTTATGTTTAACAGTTTCTAAAAACACTATACTTATACGGTCCTTTCATGGTTTTGTTATACGTTGTAATAAGTTTGCTTCAATTTTTAAGTAATAACAATGTATGTAAAGTATGGGTCGTTATACCTCTTCTTGTGTAATGTTAATTGGTTGAGGGTTTATCTACTTTATTAATATAAGAATTGTTCCATGTCACTATGGGGAGTGTTAGTTACTCCACTAAGTATATAGAGTACTTGTGATTATGATACAATATATTTCTAGTGGGGTTTCAAACACCAAGGTTGATCTAATAATTCACTTAAACTCTTAATAATATCTTTGAATTATAAGGATATCAAACTACTTTAAAAAATAAAATGAAAATTCTTAAATGATGAAGAAACACATTCCATCATGTTTTACATAGAAAATTTCTCATGATGGACTACACATTTTTCTAGAATTAACACTTGGGTGGAATGATGTAAAGAATAATAAAATATTCCAAATACTTGGACTATCCCTATAGGATAAATAGGGTGTAGGACACTCGGGTTCGAGGTTCATGTATTTCAACCACCCAACTCATGTGAATTCAATATACACAATATGTCTCATAATGGAAAAATGTGTATAGCTTTATGGTAACTTGGGAATATAATAGTAATGGAGTATATGTTATGTATCCTAGTATAAGGAATACACTCATGGTACATGAAATTTATGACCACACAATATGGTTATATTTTAATCTAGATATAGGTATAGTTTCCACTCCATTTGTACAGAAAATCTCCATAGAATACACAACATGTGGGTCCTATGTGGCTATTTGGTGTGTAAAACATGTAAATGATGAATTTTTTCTTCTGATAAACATGAAATGTGTTAAGGGGGAACAAAAAATTTCAATATATCTTGGTGAACTAGGATTTATGTAGATACATGCCATGGTATATATCTCTATGATACGTGATTTGTTACCTAATGCAACACAATGGGTGATATTTCTAAATCCATTTAAACATGGCATTGTAGCATGTAAGGAACATGAATTGTGAACTATAGAACTACATTTCATATAGTCAATAATTCCATATCTAGAATGATTATTCCACCATAAATAATTCCACTTACTCTGACTTCAACCTCACTACCAATTTATCATATTTTTGATACATTTAGGATCTCTATTACACCTCACTGAAGGGATTTTCATCTATAATTCATCATATTTTCATTGTCACTGTCATAAGTGTAATTCGACCAAAAACAACCTTAGGAATAAAATATGACCATTTAGGCCCACTTGGATTAGATTAGGACATTTATTATTAATTTATTTAAAGAGGGGTTAAAATAGTTAAAATCAAAGTTTAATAAGTAAATCATTTATAATATGGGGTTATACATAAGATAAATTCTACTATAAATATTCATTAGAAATATAAAACTATTTACTACATAATGGTATTTTATTTGTAATTTTTAGAAATTAAATAATTTAATTTATTTATGACACAACGATGATGCATTAATTATCTTATTAATGAAATATTGACAAAATTGATGTTATAAATACCCAAATAAATGTAATTTAAGACTTTTTATGAATTCCACTGATTTAATAGGTTAATATGACATGTTAGTATTTATTTAATTAACTTTTTTCGAACTAATAATTCTGTTATAATTTTCACAAAAATCAATTACCAAATAGTGTCAAAATTGACATAAAATAGTTTTTAAAACAACTATTATATTATTAATTGTTATTTTATTCCTAAAAATCTAAGGTTCTGCCAAATGACTTAGATAAGATTATATATATTAATAATAAACAACTTGGGGTTCGTTTGTCTTGTTATAGTAAGTTTATTAACCTTATAGTGTAAGAACACAAGAAGACACGGTAAAAGTAAAATTATTTAACTTAATGTTAAATCTACATGATAAGTTTAAAATAGGAACCTAAGCTTGTCTAAATTATATTGGATGAGAGGATTACGACCCATACCCACCTTAGCTTCGAAATAAATCAATTTGGAGCTATTTAAAAACCGAATTTCACTTTATAATAAAATAATATTTTTTGTTATTCCAAACGTGCCCCTCTCCTCCCTTATAAAAGGGAACCTCCTCCCCCTATTCCTCACACCACTTTGAGCCTTCAAGATCGGACAACCCCTGAAAATTTCTTCTCTCCACTTCCCTAGATACATCCTAGAGGTTCGGGTCTTCTTCAAAGACCAATTTTAGTACCCTAAAAGGAGGTTTCAAAGAAGCGCTTCAAAGAAGAGGTAATGTCCGTTACCGATTCCTTCATCTTTATTTCTTCTTCCACTTCTTCTTATTTAGTTGTTTCATTATGAAGTAATAACATAAGTATCACTCATATACTAATATGTTATTATAAGTATAAAACAACTCTATTTCACCATCTATCCATCCTACAGAAAACGAAATCACCACGCATGCGTACGTACGGAATACCGTCTCCACGCTGTGGTGTAATCTATTTTCCACCACCACCTTACTTTGATGGGTATAATGGTGTAAATAATGACTATATATGATTATTTTAAAGTTATATTGATTCTGAAAAAGTATACATACACTCCAATACAATTCCACGATCATGGGAATGATATCACCGCTCGTGCGTACGTACAGAATACCGTCTCCACGATGTGATGCGACTCGTTCTACATGATCTTCATTGGATAATGATAATATAAATAAATTTAATGAATGAATATGATATATATTACACTAATATAATTCTGGAAATGAGGTATCTATAACCTAAAAAGAAAAATAAGAATTTATTCGACAAAACACGCATAAGAACAAAAAGTAATAAACACCCAAATAACAAGTAGTAATGAAATATTACAAATAAGAAGATAAGAATATGACCATATATGATATCATAAAAATAAGTATGATTCTGGAATAAGTAAATGACATTATTTAAATCATTATACAGGAGGTTCGGACACTTACGAAGCAAATCGGACCTAAGGTAAGGGATATATCACAATCTCATTTTTATCTGAGATTGTTTATACTTTGGTATTTACTAGGGTGTATTTTATCATCCACATCCATGTTTCCTCAATATGTAATATTATTTACATCCACCTACACTTTTTAAAATCCATTTTTACCCTTTCGTGAGTTTATAGTAAAGTATATGAAAGGAATCTTTTGTCGTTTTTCGTACAAGGTACTTTTTGACTTTTCCGACAAAACTACGAGAAGAATGGTTTTTTAACTTATACGGCATGAATGGTTTTTTAAAACATTATTTCCAAGAATATTCCTTTACAAGTTTTCATGTTTATTTTTAATCAACTTATTTTAGGTTAAAATTGTAGGACATGTTAAGAAAGGAAAATGTTTTTGAAGTATAAAGGATATTTTACTCAAGAATGGAGTTCAAGTGTTTTATCAAAATTATTTTCCATCTAAGATAATATAGGGTTCTGTTTCTATCCCTATTATTACATTGATTTGATTATGTTGTGATGGAATTATTTTTATTAATTCCTTTATCTTATATTAATTGTTTTATGATGTCATGTTGTTTATGAATCCCATTTTTATTACATGGGTTATGCAATGGTGTATGATTTATGATTTTGTGGCACACATATGAATGGTATCATTCTGAGATGGGTGGGACCTATATCTCCCTCCAATGCATTGGGTAAAGATTTTATATCTCGTGAGATAGACATGGCTGGAACGGCTGGTTAAACCAGTTCAATGAAACAGGACTGAAACGAGGAGTGAACTCGGTTCCAAAATGGACTTTGTCCACTAAGATAGTCTTGGCCATGAGTCTTGACTAATAAGAAATGATTCTCTACGATTATGTGTGTATGACACAAAGTTCCATTTTTTAAGTTATGATTATTGGGATTTCATTTTAGTACTATGATTTATCCCATATGCTCTTTTTTGCAGGTTAAGATTTTCAAAATGTTATGGTCTTATTAATATGATATGATTGATATTTCTTTTGTTTACCCTTACTGAGCATTTGAGATCACCCTTTTGTATTTTTTCTTTCCCCAGGTCAGGAAGAAGGTTATTAAGTAAGATATTCCAAAAGGGACTATAGATATGATGAAATAAATGGGAGACAGTGTAGACGCTTTATGAACCAGTTGTTTATGTTTCCCAGTTTCTAAAGACACTATACCTATACGGTCCTTTCATGGTTTTGTTATACGTTATAATAAGTTTGCTTCAATTTTTAAGTAATAACAATGTATGTAAATTATGGGTAGTTATACCTCTTCTTGTGTAATGTTAATTGGTTGACGGTTTATCTACTTTATTAATATAAGAATTGTTCTATGTCACTATGGGGAGTGTTAGTTACTCCACTAAGTATATAGAGTACTTGTGATTATGAAACAATATATTTCTAGTGGGGTTTCAAACACCAAGGTTGATCTAATAATTCACTTAAAATCTTAATAATATCTTTGATTTATAAGGATATCAAAATACTTTAAAAAATAAAATGAAAATTCTTAAATGATGAAGAAACACATTCCATCATGTTTTACATAGAAAATTTCTCATGATGGACTACACATTTTTCAAGAACTAACACTTGGGTGGAATGATGTAAAGAATAATAAAATCTTCCAAATACTTGGAGAATCCCTATAGGATTAATAGGGTGTAGGACACTCGGGTTGGAGGTTCATGTATTTCAACCACCCAACTCATGTGAATTCAATATACAGAATATGTCTCATAATGGAAAAATGTGTATAGCTTTATGGTAACATGGGAATATAATAATGATGGAGTATATGTTATGTATCCTAGTATAAGGAATACACTCATGGTACATTAAATTTATGACCACACAATATGGTTATATTTTAATCTAGATATAGGTATAGTTTCCACTCCATTTGTACAGAAAATCTCCATAGAATACACAACATGTGGGTCCTATGTGGCTATTTGGTGTGTAAAACCTGTAAATGATGAATTTTTCCTTCTGATAAACATGAAATGTGTTAAGGGGGAACACAAAATTTCAATATATCTTGGTGACCTAGGATTTATGTAGATACATGCCATGGTATATATCTCTATGATACGTGATTTGTTACCTAATGCAACACAATGGGTGATATTTCTAAATCCATTTAAACATGGCATTGTAGCATGTAAGGAGCATGAAGTGTGAACTATAGAACTACATTTCATATAGTCAATAATTCCATATCTAGAATGATTATTCCACCATAAATAATTCCACTTACTCTGACTTCAACCTCGCTACCAATTTATCATATTTTTGATACATTTTGGATCTCTATTACACCTCACTGAAGGGATTTTCATCTATAATTCATCATATTTTCATTGTCACTGTCATATTTTCATTGTCACTTTCATAAGTGTAATTCGACCAAAAACAACCTTAGGAATAAAATATGACCATCTAGGCCCACTTGGATTAGATTAGGACATTTATTATTAATTTATTTAAAGCGGGGTTAAAATAGTTAAAATCAAAGTTTAATAAGTAAATCATTTCTAATATGGGGTTATACATAAGATAAATTCTACTATAAATATTCATTAGAAAGATAAAACTATTTAATACATAATGGTATTTTAATTGTAATTTTTAGACATTAAATAATTTAATTTATTTATGACACAACGATGATGCATTAATTATCTTATTAATGAAATATTGACAAAATTGATGTTATAAATACCGAAATAAATGTAATTTAAGACTTTTTATGAATTACACAGATTTTATAGGTTAATATGACATGTTATTATTTATTTAATTAACTTTTTTAGAACTAATAATTCTGTTATAATTTTCAGAAAAATCAATTACCAAATAGTGTCAAAATTGACATAAAATTGTTTTTAAAACAACTATTATATTATTAATTGTTATTTTATTCCTAAAAATATAAGGTTCAGCCAAATGACTTAGATAAGATTATATATATTAATAATAAACAACTTGGGGTTCGTTTGTCTTGTTATAGTAAGTTTATTAACCTTATAGTGTAAGAACACAAGAAGACACGGTAAAAGTAAAATTATTTAACTTAATGTTAAATCTAAATGATAAGGTTAAAATAGGAACCTAAACTTGTCTAAATTATATTGGATGAGGGTATTGCGACCCATACCCACCTTATCTTCGAAATAAATCAATTTGGAGCTATTTAAAAACCGAATTTCACTTTATAATAAAATAATATGTTTTGTTATTCCAAAGGTGCCCCTCTCCTCCCTTATAAAAGGGCACCTCCTCCCCCTATTCCTCACACCACTTTGAGCCTTCAAGCTCGGAAAACCCATGAAACTTTCTTCTCTCCACTTCCCTAGAGACATCCTAGAGGTCCTGGTCTTCTTTAAAGACCAATTTTAGTACCCTAAAAGGAGGTCTCAAAGAAGCGCTTTAAAGAAGAGGTAATGTCCGTTACCGATTCCTTCATCTTTATTTCTTCTTCCGCTTCTTCTTATTTAGTTGTTTCATTATGAAGTAATAACATCAGTATCACTCATATACTAATATGTTATTATAAGTATTAAACAACTCTATTTCACCATCAATCCATCCTACAGAAAATGAAATCACCACGCATGCGTACGTACGGAATACCGTCTCCACGCTGTGGTGTAATCTATTTTCCACCACCACCTTACGTGGATGGGTATAATGGTGTAAATAATGACTATATATGATTATTTTAAAGTGATATTTATTCTGAAATATTATACATACACTCCAATAAAATTCCATGATCATGGGAATGATATCATCGCTCGTGCGTACGTACAGAATACCGTCTCCACGATGTGATGCGACTCGTTATACATGATCTTCATTGCATAATGATTATATAAATGAATTGAATGAATGAATATGATATATATTACACTAATATCATTCTGTAAATGAGGTATCTATAACCTAAAAAAGAAAAATAAGAATTTATTCGATAAAACACGCATAAGTACAAAAAGTAATAAACACCCGAATAACAAGTAGTAATGAAATATTACTAATAAGAAGCTAAGAATATGACCATATATGATATAATAAAAATAAGTATGATTCTGGAATAAGTAAATGACATTATTTAAATCATTATACAGGAGGTTCGGACACTTACAAAGCAAATCGGACCTAAGGTAAGGGATATATAACAATCTCATTTTTATCTGAGATTTTTTATACTTTGGTATTTACTAGGGTGTATTTTATCATCCACATCCATGTTTCCTCAATATGTAATATTATTTACATCCACCTAAACTTTTTTAAATCCATTTTTACCCTTTTGTGAGTTTATAGTAAAATATATGAAAGGAATCTTTTGTCGTTTTTCGTACAAGGTACTTTTTGACTTTTCTGACAAAAGTACGAGAAGAATGTTTTTTTAACTTGTACGGCATGAATGGATTTTTAAAACATTATTTCCAAGAATACTCCTTTACAAGTTTTCAAGTTTATTTTTAATCAACTTATTTTAGGTTAAAATTGTATGACATGTTAACAAAGGAAAATGTTTTTGAAGTAGAAAGGATATTTTCCTCAAGAATGGAGTTCAAGTGTTTTATCAAAATTATTTTCCATCTAAGATAATATAGGGTTCTGTTTCTATCCCTATTATTACATTTATTTTATTATGTTGTGATGGAATTATTTTTATTAATTCCTTTATCTTATATTAATTGTTTTATGATGTCATGTTGTTTAAGAACCCCATTTTTATTACATGGGTTATGCAATGATGTATGATTTATGATTTTGTGGAACACATATGAATGGTATCATTATGAGATGGGTGGGACCTATATCTCCCTCCAATGCATTGGGTAAAGATTTTATATCTCGTGAGATAGACATGGCTGGAACGTCTGGTTAAAACAGTTCAGTGAAATAGGACTAAAACGAGGAGTGAACTCGGTTCCGAAATGGACTTTGTCCACTAAGATAGTCTTGGCCATGAGTCTTGACTAATAATAAATGATTCTCTACGATTATGTGTGTATGACACAAGGTTCAATGTTTTAAGTTATGATTATTGGGATTTCATTTTAGTACTATGATTTATCCCATATTCTCTCTTTTGCAGGTTAATATTTCCAAAATGTTATGTTCTTATTAATATGATATGATTGATATTTCTTTTGTTTACCCTTACTGAGCATTTGAGATCACCCTTTTTTATTTTTTCTTTCCCAAGGTCAGGAAGAAGGTTATTAAGTATGATATGCCAAAAGGGACTATAGATATGATGAAATAAATGGGAGACAGTGTAGACGCTTTATGAACCAGTTGTTTATGTTTCCCAGTTTCTAAAGACACTATACCTATACTGTCCTTTCATGGTTTTGTTATACGTTATAATAAGTTTGCTTCAATTTTTAAGTAATAACAATGTATGTAAAGTATGGGTCGTTATACCTCTTCTTGTGTAATGTTAATTGGTTGAGGGTTTATCTACTTTATTAATATAAAAATTCTTCCATGTCAATATGGGGAGTGTTAGTTACTCCACTAAGTATATAGAGTACTTGTTATTATGATACAATATATTTCTAGTGGGGTTTCAAACACCAAGGTTGATCTAATAATTCACTTAAACTCTTAATAATATCTTTGAATTATAAGGATATCAAACTACTTTAAAAAATAAAATGAAAATTCTTAAATGATGAAGAAACACATTCCATCATGTTTTACATAAGAAATTTCTCATGATGGACTACACATTTTTCTAGAACTAACACTTGGGTGGAATGATGTAAAGAATAATAAAATCTTCCAAATACTTGGAGTATCCCTATAGGATTAATAGGGTGTAGGACACTCAGGTTGGAGGTTCATGTATTTCAACCACCCAACTCATGTGAATTCAATATACACAATATGTCTCATAATGGAAAAATGTGTATAGCTTTATGGTAACATGGGAATATAATAGTGATGGAGTATATTTTATGTATCCTAGTATAAGGAATACACTCATGGTACATGAAATTTATGACCACACAATATGGTTATATTTTAATCTAGATATAGGTATAGTTTCCACTCCATTTGTACAGAAAATCTCCATAGAATACACAACATGTGGGTCCTATGTGGCTATTTGGTGTGTAAAACCTGTAAATAATGAATTTTTCCTTCTGTTAAACATGAAATGTGTTAAGGGGGAACACAAAATTTCAATATATCTTGGTGAACTATGATTTATGTAGATACATTCCATGGTATATATCTCTAAGATACGTGATTTGTTACCTAATGCAACACAATGGGTGATATTTCTAAATCCATTTAAACATGGCATTGTAGCATGTAAGGAACATGAAGTGTGAACTATAGAACTACATTTAATATATTAAATAATTCCATATCTAGAATGATTATTCCACCATAAATAATTCCACTTACTCTGACTTCAACCTCGCTACCAATTTATCATATTTTTGATACATTTAGGATCTCTATTACACCTCACTGAAGGGATTTTTATCTATAATTCATCATATTTTCATTGTCACTGTCATATTTTCATTGTCACTTTCATAAGTGTAATTCGACCAAAAACAACCTTAGGAATAAAATATGACCATTTAGGCCCACTTGGATTAGATTAGGACATTTATTATTAATTTATTTAAAGAGGGGTTAAAATAGTTAAAATCAAAGTTTAATAAGTAAATCATTTCTAATATGGGGTTATACATAAGATAAATTCTACTATAAATATTCATTAGAAAGATAAAACTATTTACTACATAAGGGTATTTTATTTTTAATTTTTAGACATTAAATAATTAAATTTATTTATGACACAACAATGATGCATTAATTATCTTATTATTGAAATATTGACCAAATTGATGTTATAAATACCCAAATAAATGTAATTTAAGACTTTTTATGAATTCCACTGATTTTCTAGGTTAATATGACATGTTAGTATTTATTTAATTAACTTTTTTCGAACTAATAATTCTGTTATAAGTTTCACAAAAATCAATTACCAAATAGTGTCAAAATTGACATAACATCGTTTTTAAAACAACTATTATATTATTAATAGTTATTTTATTCCTAAAGATATAAGGTTCAGCCAAATGAATTAGATAATATTATATATATTAATAAAAAAAATTGGGGTTCTTTTGTCTTGTTATAGTAAGTTTATTAACCTTATAGTGTAAGAACACAAGAAGACACGGTAAAAGTAAAATTATTTAACTTAATGTAAAATCTAAATGATAAGGTTAAAATAGGAACCTAAACTTTTCTAAATTATATTGGATGAGAGGATTGCGACCCATACCCACCTTAGCTTCAAAATAAATCAATTTTGAGCTATTTAAAAACCGAATTTGACTTTATAATAAAATAATATTTTTTGTTATTCCAAAGGTGCCCCTCTCCTCCCTTATAAAAGGGAACCTCCTCCCCCTATTCCTCACACCACTTTGAGCCTTCAAGCTCGGCCAACCCCTGAAAATTTCTTCTCTCCACTTCTCTAGAGACATCCTAGAGGTCCTGGTCTTCTTCAAAGACCAATTTTAGTACCCTAAAAGGAGGTCTCAAAGAAGCGCTTCAAAGAAGAGGTAATGTCCGTTACCGATTCCTTCATCTTTATTTCTTCTTCCACTTCTTCTTCTTTAGTTGTTTCATTATGAAGTAATAACATCAGTATCACTAATATACTAATATTTTATTATAAATATGAAACAACTCTATTTCACCATCTATCCATCCTACAGAAAATGAAATCACCGCGCATGCGTACATACGGAATACCATCTTCACGCTGTGGTGTAATCTATTTTCCACCACCACCTTACTTGGATGGGTATAATGGTGTAAATAATGACTATATATGATTATTTTAAAGTGATATTGATTCTGAAATAGTATACATACACTCCAATACAATTCCACAATCATGGGAATGATATCATCGCTCGTGCGTACGTACAGAATACCATCTCCACGATGTGATGTGACTCGTTCTACATGATCTTAATTGCATAATGATTATATAAATGAACTGAATGAATTAATATGATATATATTACACTAATACCATTCTGGAAATGAGGTATCTATAACCTAAAAAGAAAAATTAGAATTTATTCGACAAAACACGCATAAGAACAAAAAGTAATAAACACCCGAATAACAAGTAATAATGAAATATTACTAATAAGAAGCTAAGAATATGACCATATATGATATCATAAAAATAAGTATGATTATGGAATAAGTAAATGAAATTATTTAAATCATTATATAGGAGGTTCTGACACTTACGAAGCAAATCGGACCTAAGGTAAGGGATATATCACAATCTCATTTTTATCTGAGATTGTTTATACTTTGGTATTTACTAGGGTGTATTTTATCATCCACATCCATGTTTCCTCAATATGTAATATTATTTACATCCACCTACACTTTTTTAAATCCATGTTTACCCTTTGGTGAGTTTATAGTAAAGTATATGAAAGGAATCTTTTGTCATTTTTCGTACAAGGTACTTTTTGAATTTTCCGACAAAAGTACGAGAAGAATGTTTTTTTAACTTATACGGCATGAATGGATTTTTAAAACATTATTTCCAAGAATATTCCTTTACAAGTATTCATGTTTATTTTTAATCAACTTATTTTAGGTTAAAATTGTATGACATGTTAAGAAAGGAAAATGTTTTTGAAGTAGAAAGGATATTTTCCTCAGGAATGGAGTTCAAGTGTTTTATAAAAATTATTTTCCATCTAAGATAATATTGGGTTCTGTTTCTATCCATATTATTACATTTATTTGATTATGTTGTGATGGAATTATTTTTATTAATTCCTTTATCTTATATTAATTGTTTTATGATGTCATGTTGTTTAAGAATCCAATTTTTATTACATGGGTTATGCAATGATGTATGATTTATGATTTTGTGGCACACATATGAATGGTATCATTATGAGATGGGTGGGACCTATATCTCCCTCCAATGCATTGGGTAAAGATTTTATATCTCATGAGATACACATGGCTAGAATGGCTGGTTAAACTGGTTCAGTGAAACAGGACTGAAACGAGGAGAGAACTCGGTTCCGAAATGGACTTTGTCCACTAAGATAGTCTTGGCCATGAGTCTTGACTAATAAGAAATGATTCTCTAAGATTATGTGTGTATTCCACAAAGTTACATGTTTTAAGTTATGATTATTAGGATTTCATTTTAGTACTATGATTTATCCCATATGCTCTCTTTTGCAGGTTAAGATTTCCAAAATGTTATGTTCTTATTAATATGATGTGATTGATATTTCTTTTGTTTACCCTTACTGAGCATTTGAGCTCACCCTTTTGTATTTTTTCTTTCCCCAGGTCAGGAAGAAGGTTATTAAGTAAGATATGCCAAAAGGGACTATAGATATGATGAAATAAATGGGAGACAGTGTAGACTCTTTATGAACCAGTTGTTTATGTTTCCCAGTTTCTAAATACACTATACCTATACGGTCCTTTCATGGTTTTGTTATACGTTGTAATAAGTTTGCTTCAATTTTTAAGTAATAACAATGTATGTAAAGTATGGGTCGTTATACCTCTTCTTGTGTAATGTTAATTAGTTGAGGTTTTATTTACTTTATTAATATAAGAATTGTTCCCTGTCACTATGGGGAGTGTTAGTTACTCCACTAAGTATATAGAGTACTTGTGATTATGATACTATATATTTCTTAGTGGGGTTTCAAACACCAAGGTTGATCTAATAATTCACTTAAACTCTTAATAATATCTTTTAATTATAAGGATATCAAACTACTTTAAAAAATAAAATGAAAATTCTTAAATTATGAAGAAACACATTCCATCATGTTTTACATAGAAAATTTCTCATGATGGACTACACATTTTTCTAGAACTAACACTTGGGTGGAATGATGTAAAGAATAATAAAATCTTCTAAATACTTGGACTGTCCCTATAGGATTAATAGGGTGTAGGACACTCGGGTTGGAGGTTCATGTATTTCAACCACCCAACTCATGTGAATTCAATATACACAATATGTCTCATAATGGAAAAATGTGTATAGATTTATGGTAACATGGGAATATAATAGTGATGGAGTATATGTTATGTATCCTAGTATAAGGAATACAATCATGGTACATGAAATTTATGACCACACAATATGGTTATATTTTAATCTAGATATAGGTATAGTTTCCACTCCATTTGTACAGAAAATATCCATAGAATACACAACATGTGGGTCCTATGTGGCTATTTGGTGTGTAAAACCTGTAAATGATGAATTTTTTCTTCTGATAAACATGAAATGTGTTAAGGGGGAACACAAAATTTCTATATATCTTGGTGACCTAGGATTTATATAGATACATGCCATGGTATATATCTCTATGATACGTGATTTGTTACCTAATGCAACACAATGGGTGATATTTCTAAATCCATTTAAACATGGCATTGTAGCATGTAAGGAACATGAAGTGTGAACTATAGAACTACATTTCATATAGTCAATAATTCCATATCTAGAATGATTATTCCACCATAAATAATTCCACTTTCTCTGACTTCAACCTCGCTACCAATTTATCATATTTTTGATACATTTAGGATCTCTATTACACCTCACTGAAGGGATTTTTATCTATAATTCATCATATTTTCATTGTCACTATCATATTCCTTCAAAGTCGTGCCTAAATCTTCCATTATATCACCACATCCAGATGTCCAAACAAGATTTTTACAATATTCCCTCCATTATAGCATTATTAATCTATGATCAAACCCAAAAAATAATACCAATATTAAAAGACTCAATTTGTTGTGGTTATAATAATGGATGACCAACCATAAATGGGTTCTCCTATAGGTTATTTTGGAATGAGAGCATTTGGGGAAGAATCAATTTTTATATTCAAAGGGAAATATTCAATATAATTAAAACATATAAATCATTAGTAAATTTAAATATTATTATTCAATAAATAAATAAAAATATCTACCAATATGAGAAAATCATTAGATTCAACAAAATAAAAAAGCACTATGAAGAGTTAGGGAATTTTCATATTTACGGTAATCTTATATAAAAAATCATCAAATAATTAAAGGTATAACACAAGAATGATTCTGATTAAATTTCAATTCAATTTCAAAACACACCAATAGTTTATGTTGGAATTTAACATATATTTTCTCCAATGTTTTGAATTTTTTACTTTCTTCCAAATAACATATTTCAAATCTCTATGACTAAATTCATCGTCGAGGGTGAAAGTTGATCATAAAAAGAATGAACTGAAAATAAAGGATTAAAGGTTCTTTCTTAGGGGTGAAAATATGAAGCAAATTTTATTCTTTCATGATCCATGTTCATTATCACTGCCACCATGAGGAATGTGAAGAACAAGGAGAACAAAGAAGATTCATCTCTAATATTTTAAATCAGCAAGAATTTCTAATAACTAGGAATATATTATAAAATGATATTTACAGGAATAACTAGGTCATCGGTTTCTATTACTGATATTTTACATAAACACTAAAAAATATATTATCTATGTCCCAAATCCCAAAAAACAAATATTTTACCTATCCTAGTTAGAAAACATATTTTATACATCACTGTAATGTCCATATTTTTATTCAACATTCTTTTATGGATTTATTAAATGTTTTTCAATTCATGGTGAAAAATAGTATATAAAATATATTACAAATATATTTTTAAATCCCACTATACAATATAAAAAACCTAACTTCATGAATGACATTATAAACATTATTTAAAATATTAAGGAGATAGATAATGTAAAAAATTTATATGAGATTTAGGTTAAGGGGTTTTCCTTGAAAAAATCTAAATTTTTCCTTTAAAAACTTATTCCTTCATATATGTGTTATTAAAAATGTTCCAAGTAAGTTCTTATTTATAACGAAAGTATATTTTTATATAATTAACAACTACATTTTACGTTCTTTTTAATGGTCCAAAAAATAATCTTTAAAAGATTTACCAAATGGGTTTTTTTGACATTTTTTTACCAAAGTAAGAAAAATGTTTTCTTAACATATATGGTTTGATCGTCCTTTCACGATATCATAGAAATTATTCATTATAAAGCTTAATTTAAAACATTATATGGTTATTTTCAATGAAAATATTATTCTTAATATTTTGGAAATTTTTTGTTTTAATTTTTTTATAACGAAATGGAATATGTTTATCATATTAATGAAATAATAGAAAGTGTTATAGTTTATGATATTGAATTAAAATACAAATTTATTTTATCATTAAATTAAAATATATTTGAGTTTTATTTATTCAATTATTGTAACAAATTTTATATGAATTATAGTTGAGTATAAAATATCTCTATGGATGGGTGATCTTGATATAGCTCTCCAAATTCATTGAGTAAAGTGTTGGAGTTTACTAGTGATAGGTTACTCATAAGAGATAAGAGAATTATCTTGTTATGTGATTACATTATAAGGGTTATAATAAGGATAAATTTCCCAAGGTATATACATGATTTGTTTTCAATGGTTTATAATGGAAATATTTTGATTTCAAAAGGTAAGAAAATGAGTATATGATTTTAAGAAAATTTTATGACCTTTTTATTAAGGTGAAATGATTTTTTTCAAGAAAGGTATTCATGAGTTTTCATGATTTCCATGAAACCCTTATGATTATGATTTTACCTTTTTGATTTAATATGAAATATTTCAAGGAAGATATCCATAAATTAATTGTTTTCTCGAAATGACATGCTTTGTCCTTCAATGGATCTTCAAACTGGGTGAAATCTAATGAATAGATCAATTCTTTAGAGAATATATTTGAAGATAAGGTATTTTAATTAAATAAAAATTTAACCCTTTTTATTTTTCATTATTATGGTAAAAATTATCAATGGTGGTTTTGATTAATAAAACTAAATATATTGAATAAATTGATTTTATAGAATGAATTGTATTTAAAGATCTCTTCCTTAAAAATAATTTTCCTAAAGTTATTAAACATAGAATAGAAAGGAAATTCTTATAGTTGAATAAAAATGGGGAGGATTTTATTTCCACCTATGAATATAATTTTACTAGATTGGCTAGGTATACAATGAATTCTATTCTAGATTAAAATAGAAAAATTAATCAATTTTACTTATAATTTAATGAAAGTTTACATAGGGTTCTGGTTACTCATGAGTTCAGATGTTATTAGGAAATTGGGTGGTATCTTAATAAATTCAGGGCATATTTTTAGGAATTCTATAAAAATAATTATAAGAAGTGATCAATGTGGCATTAAATGAGGTATCATTCATCAGAGAAACCCAAAACTAAGAAAATTCAATTACAGTCTTATGATAAGTGCGGAAGGAAGAATTCTGGAGAATGTCTTGTGATATTTGTAAGTTTTACCAATATGTAAATCTAAGATACAAGGCTTATGACTCCAAATAAAAGAGAAATTTAAATGGTAAAATTTGTAATAAAAATACAACAGTAAAAAATTTTAATTGTAATGAGTTGGAAACTTATACAAATGATTATCTAAAGTTAGTTGATATAGGTGTGAATCATCAAGATAAAAAATAAAAATGTTCAAAAATTTAATATTATACAAATATGATAGATTTACAATCCTTAAATAAAGTTTTGATAGGTACATTAATTTTTTATTAAGATTATGTCAATTTATTATTTGATTTTGGATCCACACATTCTTTAATATCTATGAATTGTTTATTTAAAATGGAAAGATTGTCTCAAGAAATGAATCTCTAACTCTTGGTAAAAACTCATGGGGTATTATAAAGGTAATAATAATTTTAAAAATATTATTTTTATCATATATGGAATGGTTTTTCCAAAACACATTTTTATCTTTCCAATTGTGGAGTTTTCTTTTACTCTGGGTATGGATTAGATTTCATTTTATCATTATAAGATAAATTGTATAGATAAAGATTTTTTTTTGAATGAGTTTCCATTTGTATATAATAATAAATTCATAACATTGATAAAATATTAATAATATGATAAACTAATAAAATATGGAAGTGAAAGTTATCTTGCACATATTATTGAGAAGAAGTGAACTGTTCAAATTGGTGATGTGTGAGTAGTAAATAAATATTTGAATGTATTTCTTAAGGATTTTATAGGATTTATTCTATATAGAGATATTTTGTTTACTATTTAATTAGTTCTTGATGATAATCCAATTTTAATACCACAATATTAAATGGATTTATTTTTGTTATTACAATTGAAAACAAAATTATAGTAGTTTCAGGAAAAGGGTTTCATCCACCCTTGAATGTATCCATGGGGTACTCCTGTTCTATTTTTTCAAAAAAGGATAGTTCCTTAAGACATTATATTGATTATATAATACTCAATAACATAACAATTAAGAAAATGTATTTATTACCTTATTTCTAGGACATGTCTGATCAAATCCATGGTGTAGAGTATTTTTCAACAAATTTTATCAAGTATGAGTATCCCAGTATGAAGGTAAAGTACGAAGAAATTTTAGGGATGGTGTTCCATATTAGGTATGATCATTATGAGTTGTGTGGTTATAATATTTGGGTTAACAAATTCACCCACTGGCTTTATGGATCTAATTAATATTGTATTCCACAGGTATTTGGATAAATTTTTTGTTTTTTATTGATGATATTATAGTATACTCTAAAAACTATGAAGATCATGATAAATAACTGATGTTTATTTTTCACAAAATTAAAAATAAAATAATTTTCATGTAAAATTTAGTAACAATAAATTTTCGATTAAATAGTTTATTTTTCGAGGAATATTTTTTCTAAATATGGCATAACTATTGATCCTATTAAAAAGAAAGTCATAGAATAATTTTAAAGACCTACAAATATCATTAAAAATTTAATTTTTCTTTGATTACTTGGTTACGGCTTATAGTTTTTTGATAACTATTTCCAATTATCTATCCCACTAACTTTATTGACTAGAAAAGGAGTTCAATTCATCTAGAAAAAGAAATGTGATGAATGACTTCCAGAATTAAATATAATATTGATTAATTCTCTAGTGTTAGTATTTGGAACAAGAAATATTGAATTGGTTGTTTTTAGTAATGCTTCTTTGAAGGGACTTACTTGTGTCTTGATAAAAATGATAACTTTATCACTTATGCAGCTCATTAATTGGAACCACATGATAAAAACTATCCTACACATGAACTTGAGTTAGAAACATTCATTTTTTATTTAAAAATCTGAATACAACATCTATGTTGGGAGAAATGTGAAATATGTATGAATTATAAAATTTAAAATTATATATTCACTCAAAAATAGTTGAACATGAGGAAAGGATAATAACTAGAACTGATTAAGTATTTTTATTTCATAGTCCACTATCATATTGGTAAACTAAATAGGGTATTTGATACTATGACTCAAAAAGATAATGCATCATTAACTATGTTATAACAATAACATACTAAATTAGTTAACTATCTAATGAATATTTTCCTAGAAATTAAAGTTACCAAAACTTCTTATATTTTAGATTAGTTTTTAGAGCAACATATTTTCTAAACATAATTAAGGAGTCTTAAAAGGAAAATCTCTGATTGCAATAAATTTTATAATTAATCAATAAGGGTAAGTTTCATGAGTTTAATGTTAATAAAGAAGGTGCTATCAAATTTGGATGGAGGTTGTGTGTACTAAGTGATTCCCAATTAAATAAGTAATTATTAAGTGAATTTCATAGTTAACCTTTTTTGTTTATCCAAATAGTAGTAAGATGTATATATACCTTTATGAATACATTTGGTGAGTAGGTATGAAGAAAGATAACGCTAATTTTACCATAAAATGTTTAACTTTTCTATAGGTTAAATTTGAGAAACAACTACTGAAGGTTACTCTTCAGACTTTACCAGAGCCTGAATAGAAATGAGAATATATATATATATGGATTTTTGGGAGGTATTTTGAAAGAAATCTCAAGTTAATAATTCAATTTGTGTTATTGTTGATTGTTTGACTAAATCGGTGCAATTGTTTACCTATATGATATTCTATGACTTTGTATTATCTTTTAAAACATTATATTAAATAGATATTCTGGTTACATGAGGTTACTATTGATATTTTGTCTAATAATGATCCCATATGTACCTACATTTTTTGTAAAGGACTTCAAAAGTCATTGGGTACTAAATTGAATTTCAGCATAGCTTTTCATCCACAATATATTCGACAGTTGGAATGAAAAATTTATTATTTGGAAGATATGATTTATAATTTATCTTTGGACTATTAGGGAATATAATATAAACATATTTCATTGGTTTAATTTTCTAATAATAACAGTTTTCATTCTAATATATATATGGAACCTTTTGAAAAAATATGTAGAAAACTGTGTTGAACTCTAAGATATTGTGTTATAGTTAGTGAGAGGAATTTTTTGGGGCCAAAATTGGTAGAAGATATGGATTAGAAGGTTAATATGATTTATAAACACAAGGGGAAATCTTTAAGTAGTCAAAAGAGTTATACAAATGATAAGAATAAGTATCTCTCATTTGAGGTAGGCGATCATGTTTTTATTAAAGTATCTCAATGGAAAATTGGTATGTATTTTGTAAAGAAGGAAAAGGTAAAGTCTATAGTTTATTGTTTCATATGAGGATCTGGAAAACATTGTAATAGTTTCTTATAAATTAGATTTACCATCTATTTTGTCTCAGGTGCATGATGTGTTTCATGTTTTACTGCAAAGAAAGTACATACTTGATGCATCCCAGGTATTGAGTCTTTAAGTGGTATAGTTAGAGGAAAACCACTTTTATAATGATAGTTTGGTTTAGATTTTAGTTTACAAAGAGATGGTACTATCAAAAAAGGTTACTCTCTAGGTAATATTTTATAAATAAATCACATGATTTAGGAAGCAACATGGGAATTGAAAAATGTTGTGAGGGAAAAATACATTCACCTCTTAAAGTAATGACTAAAAATGTGAAGACACAATTTCTTGAGGGAAAAAGAATGTGAAACCTAGATAATCCAAAAAAATAAATCTTATGATTCATATGTTTCTATATTATGGATTTGTATTCATCGTTGTTTTATAAATAATTTTATAAGAGTTTTTAATTAAAAAATGAATATTTCTATTTAACTAAAAAACCATGATTTTCATGGTTTTATTTAAAAAATAAATTTTTTTATTTTTGAAATTGAATTTGATAAAAATGAAACCATTATTAATCATAATATCAAATATAAGTTAGGTTGAATTTTTTATATTTTTTAAAAATATTGGTTTTTGAGTGAATAATGAAAATGACTATTTTTGAAAAACCTGTATTTAATTTAATTAAATTAATTAATTTAAAGGTCCCATTATATTTTGGATTTAGTTTTAAAGTAACTTAATATAAATTTGATTGAAAATAATATAAATAATTCCATATTAATCAACATTATGTTACATTTTTTATATGTCTATTTTCTATGCTTCAAGTGAAATTTTCTAAAAAATATTTTTCATTGCATTTTGTGCACTTATATTAAAAGTACTTTATAATATTGAAATAAATTTAAACATGAAAAATTAATTCTATATTTGTTATCATGATTTTAAAATTTATTAATGAGTTCAGTTTCTTTTTTTCCATTATAAATTTTTACCAAGGTAAAAATGTGTTTCCATGGTAAAGGGTGTGTCAGGTTAATCAAGGTAAAAATGAAGTAATAAGGCCAAAAAAAATTTCTTAATTCTTATTATATAATGTTATTTTTACCCTTATTTCCTTACCTTATTTATTTTGAGCCACATTCCCATGATTAATACTTTATAATATTTAAATATTTATAAAATTTACAAGTGTTCTACTCCCTCCACTTGTAAAAGGTCACCTCTTCTCCTCCCATCCTTCCACCTTATAAGAACTCTTGTCAGGCCAATACCTGGCCAAAAATATCCAAAAATTACCTAATCATTTCTAAATGTATTTTTCTTCCCAAATTATCAATCCTAGAATTCTTAATATGTAACTCAAAAGGAGATATTAAAGATGAAGGTATAAGTCCTAAACAATATATTGAAATTTTATTTATTCCTATACCTCCATAAAATATTCTTTAAACATAATAAAATATTAACATCATTATCATACATATATTAAAATTTTATTATGATTATGTTATAACTATTTTTCATCTCCTTTTCTATCTTTTGAGAAATGAAAATATTGCTCATGCGTATGTGTGGACTACCACCTCTATGATGAGATTTGTTTTATTTTTCATCACTATATTATGTGGAAAGTTAAATAATTTAAAAAATTAATATATATTATATTTATGAAATAATTATATTTTTATAAATATAAGATATTACTTACCTTCTTCCTATATTTTTCATTTGAAAATTTTTTACATCGCCCGTGCATAGCTGTGGAATACCACCTCCCTGAATTGATGTGATTCATTTTTCATTTTCTCCTTATAAATATGGTCATAAGTATTGAAATAAGGAATAAAGTTGAAATTTATAACATATTTATTATTCTATAAAATTAAAATATTATCTATTTTATTTATTTTCCACCCGTTAGAAAAATGAAAATGTCATTCATGTGTACATATGGACTACCATGTCCTTGAAACGACTAGTTCATTTTTCATAACCAACATACACGATTAATTTTAAAAGTTTATTTAACATATAATGTTGATAAATATAAAATTTTATAATTCTAGAGATAATGTAACCATAACCCCTTTGACCATGCTCAACTCACCGATGTGGATATTTGGTGATAAACCAAATAACCCTAAAAAATCTAACATGAACATAACCATTTTATTAACTATATAAAACATGGTAAAAATTGAAATAAAAAATGAATAAAAAAATTAAATAAAAATTAAAAAGGATATTAATAAATTATAAAATTAATACATATTTATTATTTTGTAGTTAGAGAATGAACGAACTAATATGATAATTAAGGTAAGGGGTTTTTATTTAAAGCCTTATTTTAATGTATCCCTTTAAACTATTCTTCCTCCATAACCATGTTCTTCAAAATGTTCCACGAAAGTTATTATTTATAAATAAAATATTTTTAAAGTTTATTTTAAATTACTCTTTTTTTATTAGTTAAAAAATAATCCTTAAAATATTTTTCATACAAATCATGTTAACGTTTTTTTTTTACAAATGTGAAAAAAAAGAATATTTTTTAACGTATACAGTGTGGCAACCATTTCCTATCATCATATCCATCATTCATTATAAATAAATCGTAAAACAATCTATGGTAATTTTCAAATAAAATATTTTTGTCAATATTTTAGTAATTTTTTGTTTTAATTTTTTTTCTAAGGGAACATAAACTTTGTCTCATCATTATGAGATAACTGAAATGCTTATTGTTTATGTGATTGAATGCTAATTCAAATGGAATTTATGATTGGGTTAAATATATGTGTGTTTGATTCACTCGATGGTTCTTGGATATTTTATATGAATTATTTGTGAGACAAAATATCTCTAATGATGGTGATCTTGATATAGCTCTCTAATGCATTGTGTAAAGTGAAATAATTTACCGGTGATAGGTTTCTCTTATAAGATATGGAAATTATCCTGTAAGGGCTATTATAAGGATAAATTTATGCCTGATTTTCCAAGGTACCTACATAATATGCTTTCAATGGTTTATAAATTAAATATTTTTAATTAAAAATGTAATAAAATCTAATTATGATTTTAATAAAATTTTATATTCATTTTTAATAAATGTTAAAGGGTGTTTTCATGGAAGGGTATTCATGAGTATTTGAGGTTTCCAAGAAACCCTTATGATTATTATTTTACATTCATGATTTCATATGAAATGTGTCATGAAAGATATTAATAAATTTATTTATTTTCATGAAAAAGTAAATGTGTTTTTGATATCAAATGTTTATTCTGAAAAAGGAAAACTTTCTTATTGATTTTCAGGTTTAAAAATGGACTAATGGAATTATAATTTTTTATATCCCTTACGAATATTTCTTTTTATTATCCTCAATTTCTAAATTATTTTGCATTGATCTTATTAATGATTGGAAAATTTAATAAAGTCAGAGTTCTAGATATGGAAGTTACCTTGAATAAAGAAAGTGTGTCTTTATAAAGAACATGTTTTGTGGGAAAATGGCTATTGTTTGGAAATATCCCATTTATTATATAATGTTTTACATACTTTTATAAATATCTAATCCTAAATAATCCAAGAAATTTAATAAAGGTTAAACCTTATTATAAAAAATGTAATTATGGGTTTTTTAAGGTATGGGGTCTTATAATATGTGATAAGAAACCTCCCCTACCCTAACTATAATTTGAAATGGTCTACTAAACCTCATGGGTAGCTTTCTATCCCATCTATACATCCTAAAACCATGGTTTTTTTCAACCTTTAATAACTCATGGTCTCCATTCTCAACTTAAAAAGTTCTTTTTATCTTGTATGTTTTTTACTTTTAAGGGACCTATGTTTTCCTCGTACACACCTAAATCATTGGTACCTTCTTTGTATCATCTACACCATATTGGAACCCATGATAGATAACTCACCAATCTCCATCTAGCAAAGGGGTGACCAAAAAGTTATCCTATATAGGTCCTCTAAAGGTGTCCTACCAATAGTAGAGTGATAGTTATTGTTGTATAGGAACAACAATAATGCATGTGGATAAACCCATGTCTTACCAAAATCCATCACAAAATCACACAAAACCTTCTTAAGAACCTAGATAGTCCTATCATTTTTACCATTGGTATGGGTGTGGAATTTCACCTAAAAGATATAGGGGTATTGGAAACCTCTTATAAACTCCTACTCAATTGGGATTTGAACTAAGAATCATGGCCAGAGATATTCATCAATTGTTACCCATTAATGTCACTAAAAAGTTTCGTTAATTATCTCAGTGATATCAAAATAAAAATCTAAAGTAAAATAACTACACTAATTACTTGACCATATAATAGTGTTACGAAAAGGTCAATCCCATGAGGAAAAGGGTTATATTATTTCAATAGTTTTTATGTATTTCATGATTTAAAAAAACTAAAATTATATAATATAACTTGAGTGGTTGTGATGGACTGACTCAAAAAATATAAAATAGAAGATGAAAACAATGGAGAAAGAATTCAGGGATGGTTTAAATCATAAAATACATCATATTAATTAACCTTGATAAATTTTTTGGTAACTAGTTTTACTTATTGTTCTTAAATTGAACTACCTAAATCAATTGGTCCCTCTCTCAAGTTACCTATAACAAATTCGAATTCACAATTTTTAATCTTCTAAATGGAAGGTGAATACTGGTTGTCTCTCAATCCCCCACTTCCCTCAATTTTGATGGTTTTTATTCCCCTAGGATTTTCACTCTCGTTAGGATCCTATAGAATGAGATTAAGAAGTAATCACAAGGTAATAAAAAACTAAAATTTGAACTCTAAAAAGTAAAATAATATCCTCTTCATCAAACTCACCGCTCCAACAAATCTTATCCACTCATCCTCACTCCCATGAACATGATTATTATGAAACCATGGAAGGGGAGTAGAAGGTTATATATAAAATATTGTGGAAATAAACAATAAAGACATAAATCATTTAATTAAACAATAAAAATTGGAATTAAAAATTATAGGTAGAAAATCAAAAAAATGAAATTCCCAATTGAGTAGAGTCATGGTTGATGATGACCATCTTCCACCACTCTCAATTCAGATGTCGAGTAGAATCTTCCACTTTATTATTACATTAGATTCCTAAGTTATCAGTGGAACCTTTTATAGTTCAATGGAATTTGGATTTTGGGTCCCTCTTGGTCTGTAAATTTTCCACTACATAGTAGTTTATTCTTCTATTTATAGTTCGTATCCACCTCTATTTTATTTGAATTTTGAAATATTCTTCCTCTTACCTATATTTTTATATATCTATTTATCTTTTTCTCCCTCCATTTATACTTGTTTAATTTTTATTCTATAATCCAAAACCATGATGTGAATTTATCTTATTATCTATGAGAGACGAAATGAGGGTTTGGCTAGGAATATTCTTAAAACCTCTTTCTCAACAATCTCTTACTTTATTGAAAATTTTTAACTCCTCCTTGTTATGTGGAGTGTTTGAAATCCATAATAAATAAAATATTCTCCCACATATTTCATTATATTACAAATATGTGATGCTTAGTCCATGGAAAGTTTCACTGGTTGATAACCTGACAGTATCAGTTATTTAAAATTAACAGAATAGTACACCCTATTATGTGAGTAGTATGGTTGCATTGCAGCCATTGCAAGGGAAAATAGCTTAAGTGAATCATAACTATCCATAGTCACAGTGTTCCATTATTCATTTTTAACTCAGAACTGTTTATAATACCTATTTCAACACCCCAACGTCATACGAAAAATTTATACCACATCTTCATTATTCTATTTTCTTCTTTAAACTGGTTATTGTGCCATGTTTTTGCTATTATTCAGCTTCATCTCCTTCAATTTAATCCATTATAGAAAAATATGTAGTGTCTTGAACAAAGTGTAGTGACTTTTCCTTTATTTAAGCTCCTTTAATCACTAAGATATAGGAATGAAGCCTATGGCATAGTGGTGCTCAACATGGTAGTGAAAACTGTGATCAGATTTTTAGTCATGGAGAAACTATGGTGTGGCGAAAATGAAGATGACATAGTAGTGGTGGAGATAACAATTTTAGGGTCTTGACATTGTGGTCTGGTGATGTAGAGGATGACAGTTGGCTTTGAGGGTGAGTCCGATTAGGGCGATGCATGAGCATATTGAAATGGAGTTGTTTCTATCAAGTGCATAGTACTCAGGATGAAGAACGTGTCACACATCAATATTTAAGGTGTTCGTACACTTTTTGATAAATGATCATGTTCCACCCACAATATAGATGTCTAACGCAAAGATAATCTACCACTACATTGACACCCAAACAAATGGGATCATTCTGACACACACATACTTGGTAGGATTTGACCCAATCAATTCACAAGCTTATACATGTACGCGACTACTACACCTTGTTACCCATGTGGACCTTCCCCATAGACTTTCTTGGACTATTAGACCTCCTTTTTGGTTTTATATATGGATTGTATCCCATGGGTTGAGGGATAGCATGGATAGGCCCATTTTTTCTAAATCATTTTCTTCTTATTCTTTACCATTTCCCCATACAAATCATAAAAAAACTAATAATAATAAAACAAGATAAAATCAAGTATTTAAATTCTTTTCATTTTTCCAAAATTTTATTTGAATAAACTAAATACCCATAAATAAATTATATCAATTAAAACATGGATACACTAAATTAAATATTTAAAACATTTAAAAAATAAAATTTTAAAATTGTATGAAAAATATGATCCCATCAAATCCCCCACACTTGAAAAATGATTGTCCTCAAGCATATATCTCCACTCTAGATTAAAAAGGAAACCCCCCAATCTTCCAATATTTAAAATTCAAGATCAATGAATTAAAAAAATTATCAATGTGGGAAAGACAATTTTCAATGGTATCATATAGAAAGTGATTTTAAATCTCTTTTATACCCTATTCATTTGAAATTACCATGAAAAGGAAAGTGGGAATTTTCATCTCTTCCATTCAAGTATTTTTATCCATTATTATCAACGTGCCAAAGTGTGATCTTCCTCACCGTGTTTTTTCCTCGAATTACTCAAGGTAAAATTTAAATATGAAGTATTCCTAAAACATTTAGTACATGCACCAAACATATGAATTTGAAAAATATCTACATTCGACACTTATTAGAGACAAAAAATATCTAAAAAAAGAGGACTTTGAAATAGGGATCAAATGATTCGTAGGTTATTGAGATTATAGAAAATTGATGAATAAAACATGAAAATCTTGAAAATTAGGCTAATATCTAAGTATTAAGCATGATAATAAAAGTAAAAACAATGCCAATCTCCCCATAAATATTAAATATTTCCCCACATCCAAATCTCATGTAAGTCTATGGATAATGAAAACATAATGAATGAGTTTCCACTATATTTTTTTATTTTTGATTCAAAGTTTTCCATGTCTTTGAACATTTATCTAGTAAAAGTATCACATCCATTACCAAACCCCAAATGATTAAAATCATAGATCAAGTGATGGTGATTTTTGACCCTTCATAACTCAACCAGAATTTTTTTCTTTTCTTTTAAATTATTATTTCCCTAAATATGAAAATGAATTATAATGAAATATGAAATGGAAATTTTCCAAAACTAAATAAAATGACCAAGACATTTCCTCAATAAATCATATCCATTCTCTCATTAAATCCCTCTTCCCCCACACTTGAACTCTGAAAATCATGCAAAACACTAGAATATAAGTGGGAATGGATAATAAAGGATTGAAATGTAGCTATTCATTTCAAAGGAAAATTATGGTCTCTATGTGATATAAGAAGGATAAATGTTAGGATAGTCTCAAGGATAAAGGTTTCATCAAAAAAATCCTCAATCATTTTTTAAGTTAATTTTAAAAATCATCATTTTGAAAAATTCAAATCCCAATACAAGAATGTAACATTTACCAAGTTATAATAAGAAATTTACTAAGAAAAGAAATGAAAAGTTTTTTCTATAAACCACTTAGGAATAAGAGAATGTAATAAAATTCAACAACTCAAGGCATGTGTCACAATAAATAAATCAATCAATATGAAATTCTGAAATGTGAAGCATGAATGATAGAATGGAATTTCAGTAACATGTGACTATGAAGAAAAATCATGATTCATTGAATTTAAAATTATTATTCCTCACTCTAATCATTCAATTACCCATTATACTTTTTCAACTATACAAACTTTAAAATTAAAACATGTTATCATGTAGTTTCTAATAATTTTAATCATTGATAATAAATTGTATCATTGATCGAAGTATGGGCATGTATTTTTTTTCTTTCAAACTTCAATGGATTCGAGAAAATATAAGGGATTAAAATTAACTATATAAATTTAAATCCTACTCCCCTTTTCATGAATCTATTTTTTATTTTACTTTATAATTTTGTACTTCATGGACCTATAAGATAAATAAAAATAGTAAAGGAACATGTTTCATTAATTAAAAGTTCAAAAATTATAGGAGGGGAAGGTTTCATTGAATATGAAATTAAATCCTAAACAAAGAAATAAAGTAAATAAAACTCATTTTACCTAACATAAATAAATTTTATATAGGTCATTAATCTCAACCATTTCTCCTGGAATAGGTAATATGAGTATGGTATAAGGTTAACAGTCTCATATTGAACCAATTTTGTCTTTATTGTAGGTTTTGGTGTAGATATCCTATTTTTCCTCCTTGAATGATATTCCTGTTCTTATTGAGGATAGTTCTAAGTACTGGAAAACCCCAATGTTTGAATAAACGTTCCTAGAATATCCCAATAGGGTACCACTCCTATGTTTCTTCTTTTACTCTTAGTTGTTCTTTAAATCTTATACTCAACTCTTTATTTTTAAAATTCACTCTTTTATTTTCATTGAGATACTTTTATATAATATCCAATATATCATTCCAAATGTCATAATCCATAATATATTCCTCCTCTTGGTCTTATTTTTTATTACCATAGGGTTAATCTACTTCTTTTTTCTTAACTAGAGGGGGTAACCAGAATCTAGACAATAGAAAAGACATGATAAAAAATGTTTAGTCTATCCAGTCTTGGTCCCCCCACCTCATCTTATTTTTCTTCTTCATTAGATTTTATTACAATTGATGTTATAGGGTATTCTTATTTAGTAGTTCTAGATTATCCTCCTCCATCATGTCAATCATGTTATTCTATAGTTCAGTAGCTTCCATTTACTTTTCTTCTTCATATTCTTATAGGACTCCTTCTTTTTTCATATTATACTCCTCTACAAAAAATTTAGGGGTTTTATCCCTAGTAAATTTAAAATAAGCATTAGGATTAGATCTTACATATTGTTCCTTAGATACCTTGGACATGCTCTCTAGGAGTTTTAATCCATCTTTAAAAAATATTCCATAATGAGGTGTGACTCTTTTGGATTTTGGTACAGTTGGGGATCTTTAGGGTTTCCTTGATACTCTTATCCTTTAAATTATATGTGCCTGTTTTATTATTGAGTGTTCTATGAGCATGTTGATATATAAATTTCTAATCAAATATGGGATTTCATTTACCTATTATAGGGATCACAATAAAAAACACCGAGTATGTAAAGTTGATCAATAATGAAAAATATCCTAATCTAGAATCAAAAAGAAAAAAAGGGAGGGTGAAAGTATTTATCTAACTATTTAATTAACAAAATCCTCATTCATTTGAAATGAAGCTAGTTTTTATGTCATCCAAAAGCATTTTTAATTCTTAAAAATATAAATTTAATGTAACCCAACTACACTAACTACTATAACATAGAATAGTGGAAAGACATGGTGTATCCGATGATGAAAAAGGTTATAATATTTCAATATTTTTTGTGATTTTTATGATTTAACTAGAACTAAGATTACCTAATCTAAATTGAGTTATCATGATAGAAAAATTCGATAAGATAAAATTGATGATGAAAATAAAATAGATAGAATTTATGGTTTGATTAAATCCTAAAATACATCAAATTATTTAACAGTGAGAATTATTAGGGTAAGTAGTTTTTTTTTTATTGGCCTCTATTAGAACTAACTAAATCAATCATCCCCTATCTAAATATTTCCAATAAAAAATTCAGAATCATTATTTTTAATCTTCTAAATATAAATCAAATTCATATTTGGCTCTCGCTCCCCCACTTCCCTTAATTACAATGGTTTTGTTCCCCTATGAGTCTCACTCTTATTAGAATCTTAGAGAAATTGATTACAAAGTACTCGGAGGGTAATTCTAAATTGAAATTTTAAATATAAAAAGCAAAGGAACATTTTAATTTTCAATATTACCCCTCCCATAACTCTTATCCACTCCTCCCCACTCTCACAAAAATTATTATCTAGAAACTGAAGAATGAGGTGTACATGTTTAGATCGAAAATAGACATGTTAAGAAATAATGAATACATACATGATTAATTTTTCAATCAAAACAATATTTTAAAAATATAGGATGGCATGAAAAAAAAGAAAATGAAATTCATAATTAAGAAGTTTCATGATTTATTAGTACCATCATCCTCTATTATCCCTTTAAATATTAATATAAATATTATACCTTATTTTTATCCTAGATTCTTAAGTTAGCAATGGAACCTTGTCCAATTCTATAGAATGTGGATTTTGGGTCCCTCTGGGTTTGTATATTTTCTTGTGCACAATAGGGTTTTATCTTGGTGGAATACTTGTCTATGTTATTTGAATTTTGAAATCTTGTTATTCCTTCTTATATTTTTCTATTTTTATTTTTATTATTCTCCATCCATTTATTATCTTTGAATTTTTATTCTCTAAGATAAAAAATTCTTTTGAGTTTCTTTCATTATCTATGAGATATGGAGTGTGGATTTGTCGAAGAATATTTTCAAAGCATCATGGTCATCCATATATTCCTTTTTTGAATGTTTTTAACTCCTCCTTATTATGTGGAGTGTTTTTAAAGACTTTATAAGAAGTAGAGTCTCCCATGTATTTCCTTCTATTAAAATTAACCAAATCTTGTCTTGTGGAATGTGTCTCTTGTGAATATCCTTAAAAAATAAATAATTTTAAATTTATTATAGACTTCCCCAAATGGAATGGGTGGTATATTTGTGATATAGTATTTTCTTAGGTTTCATGGCCATGGTGCAACCTAACTATCCACGTTTAGAGTAGTCCCTTCTTCATTTTTATCTCCAAACAATTACTAATTCCAATTTTATAACCTCCTCTACATAGTGGATACTTATTTTGTGGGAATTTTATTTATATTTTTGCTTTAAATTATCCATAGTTCAGTGGTTTTAGCTACGGTGAAACTTATTCTCTATTAATTCAGGACAAAATGGAAAACATCGAGTGGTTTGAACATGGTGAAAAGTGTTTTCCTTTTGTTCAAGATCCTTTCATCACTAATCTATAGGGGCAAATCCTTTTCCATAATGGTTATCAACAAGTAAATGGAACTTGTGATCACTATCATTAGTCATATAGGAACTAAAACATAGTGGAAATGGAGGTGGTGCAATAGTTTTGGCGATAATTGACCTGTTAGCTCAGTATAAAATTATAATGATTCAAATAGTGGAAGATGGTGTCAAGGGTATTCCGAAAAGGGGGATTCCTGATCGGCTTGAAATGGAGAGGTTTCTATTAATGATATAGTACCATTGATTAAGAGTGTTTCAAACATCGAAATTTTGGGAAGGAAACCACTCTTTAATTAATGAACATGTTCCATCAACAACTCAGGTGCCTATTATGGGGCAGGGCTCTAACTATACTCTCTCAAAAACAAAAGGTCCCATTCTAACATGCATAGGGATTTCAGGCTTCGATCTGATCATTTGATGCTCTCA
This sequence comes from Viscum album, assembly GCA_963277665.1. NCBI lineage: Eukaryota > Viridiplantae > Streptophyta > Magnoliopsida > Santalales > Viscaceae > Viscum > Viscum album. The sequence continues at coordinate 1,537,447,796 of OY728161.1, read as the reverse complement.
CACATGTGTGTGACTTCTCCTCCTTGTTCCTTATGCAGGCCTTCCCCATCAGCTTACTTGATCGGTCGGTCCTCCATTGGGTAGTCTGTATGGCTTTAATCACATGATTTGAGGGATAGCATGGGATGGACCATTTTTTTCTAAATAATTTTTTTCTTATTCTTTACCAATTCTATATACATATCATATAAAAGTACTAATAAAAATAAAACAAGAAAAAAATAATGTCTTTTAATTTTTATTTATGTTTTTCCAAATTTTCATTTAAATAAATTAATTATCCGAAAATGTTCACTATCAATTAGATCATGGATATACTTAATTAAAAACATAAAACATTTAACTATTAAAATATTAAAATTTTATGAAAAATGTGAGCTCATTAACCATTAAAATGAATAATCTCATTTGTGTTCTGATATCCCAAACACTCCATCAAACAATGCTACTAATTAGGATGGAAGTGAGATAACTTAGCTATCTTGTAAAAAATCACTCAAAAAATGTCATGTACCTTCAAAAAAATATAAAATTATAGTCACTTACACTCTATAAGATCAATATTTGGTCTTAGAATAAAGGGAATCTAGTTTTGAGACCATACCTGCTAACTTGTGAGGTATTGCGATTTGAACTCATCAATACTCAATTTTACACTCAGTAACTAAAACGGGTGCTTTAGGTCTTCATAAATCTTCATCATGATAGGATTTAATTCTAAATGGGATGTGTGGAATTCATTAGAAACCTCTTCACATATATATTTAGGAACCATTGTCCCCTAAGGAAGAGGATGAAATTCTCTCCATCATCAAAAAAATAGTCTGGTGCATCTCTAAACAAAAAATTATCTCATAGAATCTAATAAGAAATATATATATGATCGGACTCCTTCACCTAGGAAAGAAGTTTAGGATCCAAAAACATTTACTAAATGTGAGAAAAATCCCCTTCCTCCACATAATCCATCCATAATAAATCCAACTTCACAAACACATCCTCTATCATTATAGTATGGTATTTCTTATTATGGACATATACCTCCACATTTTATTTCCCTAGAGTGTTGAATATTTCAAATTCATAGACCTGTTGAAACTTTATCCATCTCTGCTACCTCATATTGAGTTAACTCTTTGATAATATATACTTTAGGATCTTATTATCTGTGAATAACAAAAATCACTCATAAAAAAATAGTGTCCCCATATACCCTTCCAACTCAAGGAAATGGTGGCTCCCAAGACAACAACACCTCAAAATTCACAAGACTTTTATGAACTCTTTCTTTTTGAGATGATATTACCTAGTAAATAACTTTCATGAATATTGATTTTACACTTAGAGATCTTTAAATAAATTTTATTCTCATAAATTAAGTCCAGGATGATTCTTAATTGTCCAAAGTGATCCCTAATTGATCAAGAATAAATCAGTATTTCATTAATGATAACTACCAAAAACCCATCCAAGTGTGGATAAAATACCTAGTTCATAAGTACCATTAAAACTATAAGGGAGTTAATCAATCCTGACAACATCACAAAGAACTCATAGTAACTATAACAACATAAGAATACCATATTTAGAATATCCTTCTCATAAACCCAAAGTTGGTGATGATCAGGCCTCAAATCAATTTTCAAGAACCACTTCACTTCCTTTTATTGGAAGAATGGGTAATTAATCATAAGAAGAGGGTATTGTTTTTGAAAATCACATTATTTAAGTAGTAATAGTAGATAAAAATCTGCATACTCTTGTCAACCTTCTTAGAAAAGATAATATGAGCTTCCCTCTAATGCCTTACGATTTGACTATATATCTTTCCTTTAAATAAATATAATGTGTTCAAAAAAAATCCACTTGAAACACTAGAATAAAATGATTCATGATATTTTAGTTTAATATTATTAAAAAATTATAACAATTGTAAAAGATCTAGTGAAAAAAATATTACTCTACTAAAATTTCTTACATTTAGAGAATAAATGGTTAATAATATTTCATATTAAAAAGGATTGTTGTTTCTTAAATAAATGTTTTTTAAGTATTGTATATTTTAACCTAATAAATTAAATTGAAAATATTTTATAATATTATTGTAAATTAAATAATATATTACCATTATTTAAATTATAAAATGATAGGAAATAATATTGATAACACTTAAAAATAATATTTTCTAATAAAAATATTTTTTCTTTAAATTATGTATTTTTATTTAAAAGATAAATTAATAGATTTTTAATTTTTAATTTTATAAAATTAAATATATTTTTTGACTCATGATTTCAATATTATCTTAGTATCATTTTTCTGATATTTTTCTAAAAAGGTTGAATTTTGGGGTGAATAATGAAAAATACTAAGTTTGCAAATACTGTCACTTTTATGAAATTATCATACTAAAAGAGTGATTTTAAGGAATATAAAACACTAATTATATAAAAATTATGTATTTATGATTTAAATATAAATAATTGAGAAATAAAATCTTGAATTTTTGAAATAAATTTTTAAAATTTTGGAAATGTAAGTTATATTTTACTTTAAAAAGAAAATATTTTATGTATAGTTCTTTTAACTAAGTATCCACAATGTATAATTTTATTTTTGATTATTTTTAATTCCACAAAAATCTTATTTGTTAAATAATAAACCAAGTCATTTTATTTAAATAAATAACATTGATAATTTTATCTTAATATTAATTTTTATGTATACAAATACCTTTTTTAATAAAAGTTTTTACACGTTATTTGTGTTAACATTATAATTAATGTTTATCAACATTAAAAAAATTATTTTATAAAATGAATTTCATATTTTGAATCATTATTTATAAATTATTTAATAAGTAACACTTTATTTTTTATCATTAACTATAAATTTTAAGGAAAAAAATAATTACCTTGGTAAAAACTAAAAATAGTAAAAGTAAAAAAAAACTATTTGTAAAAGATTAAAACATGTAAATAACATGAGTTAAAATGTATTTTTGATTACTTATCAACCTTAATCCTTCCTTAAACCCTTTTTTATTTTACTAGATCCACCTGACCTTTAAATAGTGAATTTACATTTTATATTATTAAAAAAGTGCCACTCCTCTCCCTTATAAAAGGAGACCACCCCCACACTAATTCTCTTCACACACTAAGCCACATATATTTGAGAAAAATAAACCCAAATAACACCGTAACACTCTTATAAATTTCTTATAGTTCATGGGATTATCAAAATTCTACCTCTCAAATCCTTAATCAAATTTGTAGTGGAGTTCTTCCAAGGAGTAAGGTAAAATTCTAAATTACCCATTTTTCTTTCCTTTTCCATTATTTATTCTTAAAAATCATCCAAATATAATGTACCCATATTCAAATAATTACATAAATATCATAATTATATTGAAATTTTATTATGTTTATGTTAAAAATAATTCTTCCTTCCTTCCAACCATTTGAAAAAAAAAATTACTTGTGTTATGCGAGGACTACCACCTCCATAAGTGATGTGGTCTGTAATATCCCGCAATCTACCACTCTCTCACGTGAAAAAAGGGGTTGGTTATGAGACCTCAATCACACATCCTCGTATTCCACAGGCTATCGACTAGTAGTGGGGGTGTGTTATGTATATAGGGATATTATACCCCCTAATATAAAGTATCATAACATTAGAAAAATAACCAAACTAAAAAAATAAATCAAAGTATATAAATAGAGGAAGACAATAATAAGATTCAACTCAATAATCTAATAAATAAGAAAGGAATAATGTAATAAAATGTTGTAATTTTACTAAATTTATTTATATAAAAAATAAAACTGAAATACTAATAGAATTGAATAAAAAAAGGTCCCTAGTTTCAAACCCCACATCGATCCCATCACCAAACTCCATCTCATCCAACAAGAAATCAACTGCAATGTCATTTTCCCTTATCTGAACCTGCATATATGTAAACTGTTCAGGTACCAAACAGTGGCCCGAATAGGGTGTGAGTATAACTCAGTGTGTTGAAATTTTCATGCCGAAACTGACCAGTCTGATAATAAGTGTATGCAATAAATTAATGAATTGGTGTATTAATTAATTAAATAATTAATAAAATACAATAAACACATGCTTTATCTTCGTGCCAGAATATCTATGAGCATGTCTTATGACCATGGAAACCACCACCATATAACTATGGTAAAATAACCTACTTTAGTGCCATGCTGAAATATCTCTAAGCGTGTATTACAACCTTACCAAAAACCACCATATAACCATGCTATAGTCAACAAAAATCTTGGTTAAATCCCTATAAGAATTATATCATCTAGGTCAAATCCCAATAAGCATTACAACATGGGACTAAGAATAACCCACTCTCTTTAAGCACTGCAGCCTAGGACTAGACCGATCCTACTAAATATCATCATTACAGCATTTATGTGTGAAAGTTCTAGGGTCAATCCCGATATATAAGTATTTCAAAATAGACCACAATTCCCTTTATACAGCATGGATATCAAAATATCACATCATATAATTCAATGGATAATTATGTGAATTACCATTTATCTTTCAAAATAAACTTTCAATTTAAATCATAACTGATTAACAGTTATATAAAAGGTAATAAGTCACAACCCAGGGATTCTATATCAATCAATCACCTAAGGTCACATGTCATGCTAAATACACTTTAATCCATTAGAAAATTTAATTATATTCATGTCCTCTCACCTCATGGGTAACAATAGTCTAGATAAAAAGCCAATTAATACCAAAGTAACTCAAAGAATAATCTCATTCATTGATTTAATTTATTTGGGAGCACACTACATTGGAACAATCATAATATTTCATAAACTCATAAATTATCAAACCATAGGGTTAATGTTTAGACCCTCTACCTCTAACTGACGATCAAACAATTCTTTCTATAGAAAACACCCATGGGGAAGAAGGTGCAGATGATCGCAAATAGGTCGCTATACCCAAAACATATCATGATCAAAACCAACAACGCAATTGGTAAAATGATTTCACTGTAATAGTTTAAAGAAGATGGGAGAGAAGGAATAAAACAAACCAAAAATATATACCAGGTATTTATCACATAAATGAGATATCCTCAAGGGAGTTTGGAACTCCAGATTTTCATGGAAGATACCCTATGGTTTATAGGAGAATAGCTATTGTAGATTAAAATTAAAAAAAATCTATTCCGCATGTTTAAAATTTTAGGTCGGGAATTATATAGCATGTAATGTAGTTGCACATCATGTAAATATTTTTAATGGAATGCATAGAAAACCCCCATCACATTATATTTATTTTATTAAAACACCTGAAAATTACATGATGGGTAATCCCTTTACATGGGGTGTTAATTTTCTACATATGGGTTTTCAAACCATTTTCCCTTTTAATAACCCGAACCCCCTTTAAATCTTCTTAGATTACCAAGAACTCATGTTAACACTTAAATCATTTATACATGGGCTCCATTAATTAAAACAATCATACATCCTAGAACTTTAGTTCATTTTCTACAAAAAAAATATCTCCTTGTGTATCTACTCCAATTTATTCAATTTTCTTTGAAAACCGAGACTAAATTTATTCAAATTATCGATATCCTTGTTAAAAAAAACAACTGAAAGAAAATTTATCAAAAAACTCATAGAGATATGTACCTAAAAAAGTTAGGATCTTACAACCTCCCTACCTTATAATAAGTCATTCTCAAGCTGCTCTAAGTTTCACTGTCAAGCATCCCTGAACAAGTCCTAAAATTTTGTTTGCATATTACACTTTCTATACCATGTCTCCTTCTAAACTCACCCATGTTTCGACTATACTCAAACCAATGGTATAGTTCTACACAAAAGATATTTCTCACTACAATCCACAACCTGTATTTGGATGATCCTAAAAGGATGCATCACCACAAATCTTGATGTTTGCAACTTCTATCACATGGGAAGTGTTTGGATGACATCCCTATAGTTACAACACATTGAAAACGTCATTAATGGTGTTGTAAAACAATGTAACGAATAAAAAAACACCACTGGACTGACCCTTTCCACTATTTTAAACTTCGTGAAAAGCTTGGGTGTTAGATTTCATTATTTTCTGATATCGAGCTTCCACAACCTATGTGACACTTGAATAATGACATGGTTACCAACCTAAAATTACATTGGTTGTCCTTAATGGTCATCATATGATTTCTTCCTTCTCTTCATTGTTATAAATTGTTGTCTGGTCAACTAAACCAACTCAGATGTCTCCTTCATGAGACTAAGCCTAACAAGTGTTGACTCAGCTGCCTCCAGCCAACAAAGAGGTAGATAGAATGGATCTCCATAAAAATCCCCAAATTTTTAATTTGTATTGATTCCTAGAATCTATTATTATATGAAAATTCCATGAGAGACACATATTTCTCCCCTGAAAAACCAAAATATAAAACAGAGTCTTGTAATATATCATCCATAACCGGAACAATCTAATCAGATTGACCATCATTATATGGATGATAGAATGATCTCAAAAAAACCTATTGTCACGACCCGCCCTCGGGGCCCGTGCCGTGACTACCCCAAGCCTGCCTTCCATAGGCCAGGGGCTGGCGACTAGCACCAAGGTGTAATTCCTGATAAAAAGGGAAGGCATTGCCTTTGTAAAGTAAACAAACACCACAGAGTAAGCAAGTGGAAAGTAAACACTAAGTAAAATAGAGTACAACTGAAAGTGCGGAAAAGTAAATGGGCCAGTATACAAACCCAAACTGAAAGTAAAGTACAACTCGAAAGGGAAAAACAGCAACTGTAAGTAAAAGCCGCTACACCGAGCTGTCCACTGGATATCCCACCTGAAGGGTGGGTAGAGATAGCTCCACTACTCCACGGGTCCCACCGTCCGCTCTGAGTACGTCCCGCCCAGTGGTCCACCTCCAGGTACCGTCCTGCTCTGCAAGCCTCAGCCAAGATCAACGATGTCCGTCGTCTGCAACCAACACAACGTAGTGCGGGCATAGCCCGTGCAGGGGTGAGTATAAACTACTCAGTAGGGACCCCGAGACCCCTGAAGGTCTCCCAAAATCCACAAAGGATAAACCACAAAGGAAGATACAATCATGATGTAACAACCAACACTGCTTAGGTATATGCCCATACATATACCTAAGTCATCAATTCCAATACGCTCCAACCTCTGAGCCCAAGTACAACTCAGTCCACACAGGAAAGTAAACGTATTCCACACAGGAAAGCAAAACGAAATCCACACAGGATAGCACAACTCAATCCACACAGGAAAGCAACAGGATTCATCTCACACAGGTATACTTCTTCGAAAGACGATATAGATGATCTCTGATCCATCTATGTCGTCGGACCCACGAAGGATCGATAGGTAACTAACCCCCACAAAGAGCCACACAGGATCGGGCCCACACAGGACCTGTAGGCGCTGGTTCACACAGGACCGCTGAGCGCAATGACCCACACAGGATCGGACCCACACAGGATCGGGCCCACATAGGACCTGTAGCACTGATCCACATAGGATCGTTGAGTGTTGTAGTCATCGTCGAATCCACACAGGATCTCGGTACTGTCGTCGTCGCAGTCACAGTAGCAGTAGCAGTAGCAGTAGCAGTCACAGTCGCAGTCGCAGCCAGCACTAGGGTTCCCGCACATAGCAAGCTCGTTCAGGAGGGTCCGCTCCACGAGCCGAGAGGCTGATACATCAACTGTCACAAAGTCCAGAGTTGATGTATCCAAAAGTTCTGTATCGTCAACAAGAACTCAATGCAACAGACGGCGCGTCCATCGGACGTCCGGTCTGAGAGTTATTGGCTTTTTCGTCCCAGGGGCCCGGTTGGTTTTTTAAGGCAAAACCAACCCGACCGTACTCCACCTGCGTCCAAACCTCGGGCGGAGTATGCCAAAAGATCCGTCTCACTAAGAGTAACACAACAAAGCTAACGGCACGTCAATCGGACGTTCGTAGCTCAAGATATGAGCGTTTCCGCTCCGAAGGCCCGGTTGGTTTCGTGAACGAACCAACCTGGCCGAACTCAAAGTATTCCGAAACTTTGAGTGCGATATACCTAATCGACCGTCTCGATCCAAGGATCGCATTGCCGCTGACGGTTCGTCAATCGGAGGTCCGTGGCTCAAGATATGGCCAAAAGACCGAAGTTGTCTCGAAAACGGGGGGTCCAGGTCCGGGCCGACCCGGCCCGACCCCCCCCCCCCCCCCCAGGTCGGCCCGAACCGGGTCGACCCGACCCGGGTCCGACCCGGGCCGACCGGCGGCGGTGCGGCCTAGGGCCGCACGGTGCCACGCACGGGGGGCAAGGCCCCCGCTTCTTCAGCTGGCGGCGCGGCTTAAGCCGTGCCTTTGGTGAAACCGGACCCCCTCGTGGGGGCCTACCTTGAGGGACACGGGAGGGCCACCTACCCCCCTTTATGAAACCATCCCCCCCTCATAATGGGGAGGCAATTAACCTGGCCGGGGGAATTTAATTCCCCCGGTCTTTCCCCTTCCGGCCGGCCCGACCTAGCCGGCCGGTTCTTCTTCAACGGACCGGCAAAGCCGGTCCCCTTCCGGCTTCCGACACCGGCGGCCCGGAGAGCCGCCGGTCCTCTCATCCCGCCGCGGCCCGGAACCGGCCACGGTGATCATCGTCCGGCGCGGTGCGACGGCACCGCACCCCTCCTCCGCGATCGTGCTCCGGCCGCGGCACCTTCGGTTTTCTTCAACGCGGTGCGACGGCGTCGCGTTCATGATGATCCTTCCAGGGCGCGGCACGACGGCGTCGCACAATATAACTGTGCGAATTTCCGCGTGGTGCGACGGCACCATGCCATCTCGTTCATCCACAAGAAAATCATAATCAAGAACAAAGGAGGGGGAATTCGTCCGTGTTTGTGCGGTCCGACTCCCCTCTCATTAGACGATAACAGATAAATAATTATCCTCACGTTTGTCATGCTAGAACCAAGAACGTGAATAAATAAATGAACAACAACAACCCCTACCTCGGTTTCATGAACGATGATCGTCAACGACCGGCGGAAGACAACGTCGCGGAGGTCAGGCATCACGGTAATCGTTCGTCAATTCCATTGACGAAGAGGTATGTCCGAAGAGGTACGTCGTTGGAGAATCTTTGTAAGCCGACGAAGGAAGTCCGAGGAGGAAGCGGCATTCCCTTTCGTTGACACGGAAGGCGTCGTCGATCTTCGGAAACAACCGGCTACGAAGAAGAGAGGAGCGGCGTTCTTCGTCGGAGCTCGAAGGTTCTTCGCGTTCTTCGTCAAAGTTGAAGAAGAAGAAGGATAACCCAAATTCTCTCAAGAAGGCTAGAAAAATCTAACCAAATAAAATACGCTAGAGACTTATTTTATTCACACACTTAACAAATTGAATTTCAAAGGTTTGAAATTCAAATAAAATAACTCAAAATTAATTAACAAGTTGTCATGTCATTTAAAGAGGGGTTTAAGGGAGTTTTGAGAGAAGATGAGGAGTTGGGGTTCGTGTGGGCCCCACCACACTTAATCCTCCCAAGGGAGGTTGAGTGGTTGTGGGTCCCACCCCCAACACCCTTTGGGAGGTTTTTTTAAAAAAACAACAAGTTAAAAAAAGAATTTGTATTCCACAAATTTTATTTAACTTTATTCTAAAAACCCAAAAACTTACTTTCAACCCGCAATAAACACAACCTCGGAAAAGGTCCCCTTAAGCGAATATCCGCGCTGCGAGTTCATCGGTGCCCTCGGAATTTGATTCCGGGCACCGGTTAAAAAGTTAGAAATTCCCGCTCGTTCGTTCACTGAACGTACCCGAGCCAAACTTCGGAAATTGATTCTGGGCACTCCGGGCCTTGGAATCAGGTGCCGTCAGAAACCGCGCTCTTGTAAAATTCCAAAGAAAATTAAGAAAAAAATTTCCTTGAATTTTAGGGGTGTTTACACCTATGATCCTAGATCATTATTAAGACCCTTCCAGAAACACAATGTGAAACTATGATCTTAGTATGAAATGATATTCCTTAGAACATTGTGTTATCAAACCACCTCGTGCACAAAAAGACTTCTCAAATCCTCAACTGTAAAGGATTCCCTGATAGGAAAAAAGTGGGATACCTTAGTCTATATCTCCACAATAACACATGAAACATCATTCTAGTGTGTTTTACTGGGTAATCCAATATAAAAATCCATTGTTATACTATCCCATTTACACTCAGGAATGGGTGAAGTCTACAAAATCCTAGCTGGCCTCTGATACTCAGCTTTCACCAGTTGAAAAGTGATGTATCTTGCCACGAAGCTTTCCACCACCTTCTTTATTTCGGTCCATCAATACTATAAAAAAATATCATGATACATATTTTTTAAACTAGTATTAACAATCCATCTAGAAGCATGAAACACCCCCATAAAATCCTCATATAAGCCTATAGAAACCTATAATCAACCTTGGAAAAGAATAGAATTTCCACTCCTATGATACCATCCTGATAGTGTCTCTCCACTATATAATTTCTCTCTCATAACTAAGACCTCCAGATTAGAAAACTAATCAGTCATAATCTGGTTCAAAAGAATGGGTATAAAAGATGTTGAAGTTAGAGTACCTTTCTCTGAGATTCATGAACATCTATATGCATGTTTGGAAAAATGGATGTTATATTCCACTTGTAACAAGACTCCCATACTAACTCAATTTTTTTCTTTGAACTCAATGCATCAATAATCTTGTTTCCTTGTACTAGTGTATAAGCCAATTCAAAGTCAAAATATTGTAGATACTCGACCCACCTCCTCTACCTAATGTTTAGGTCTCACTGAGAAAATATAAAATTGATGATCTTGTGTTTTGTGTTTACAAAAAACCTATTACCCATGAGACAATGTCTTTAAAATCTCATGGAGTGTACCAACAATAATAACTTCAGATTGTGAGTAGGGTAATTCCTCTCATGTGTTCTTAGCTTCCTAGATCTATAAGAATCACTCGATCCTTCTATATTATAACTACTTGGAGTCCAAATTTAGATGTGTCAAGTACACGGTATATGCTTTACCCAGTATAGGTAAAGTGAGGATGGGTGCTCAGGTTAGCCTGGATTATAGCTCTTGAAAACCTATATCACAAGAATCATACCAAACAAAATTCACTCCTCTCTTTGTTATCCCAGACATTAGTGCTTCTAAATGGTATAAATCTTTGATAAAGCATCAATAATAACTTGATAAGCCCGAAAAGATATAAATTTCAAAGGCATGCTTGGGATGTTCCCAATATACCATAGCTGTGAATTTCTCTAGATCAACTAACTCTCTTTCATCTGAGATGACATGTCTCAATAAGTTAACTCTAATAATCTAAAAAACTATATTCGGTTAGCTTGGCATTAATTTGATGCTCTCTCAATGTAATCAGAATGATGTCAATATATTTAGCATGATCATCGACTAGTTGGGAGTAAACTAATATATAATTGACAAAAACACCCAAAAACTTGTCCAAAAAATGATGAAATGACATATTAATTAAGTCCATGAATACCAATGGTGTGTTATTCAACCCAAACGGCACCACTACAAATTCATACAAGCCATACCCGCTCTAAAAACTTTTTTGAGGTGTTTATGATAGTCTCAACCTTAACTAATGGTAACATGATCTCAAATAAATCCTAGAGAGGATCTCAAAACCTATCAACTATTCAAAAATATCAAAAATTCCTAGAGTAAGACACCAGTTCTTGACCATCATTTGGTTCAAACTATGATAATCCACACATAAGTGAAAGGAACCATTAGTCTTCATAGAGAAGAGAACTAGAGAACACCAAGAATATGTACTAGGACATATAAATATATTATATTCTATATCTTCTAACAGAAAATTAAACTCTTCAATATATTTTGGTTTTATTTGGTAAGGTGGGATAGAAACTGGCTCTTCTCCCAGCGCCAACTTGATTGTGAACATGGTCCCTCTCTTGGGAAATTAGCTTTAGAACTCATTAGGGAAAACATCCTAAAATGGTATAACACTAGAGGAAAATAATCCTTTTATATTCCACCGTCATCTAGAGGAATACCCTCTATCTGAGCTATGATACAATCGAATCGATACTAAATTTGTCCTGCAGAAACAGCCTGAAGATCCCACTCACCTTGGTGAGAATATTTTCATCCTTCTAGAGATAGAAAGGTAACTATCCTCTTATAATAGTTGATATGAGTCTGGTATAGAAGTAACCAATCCATATAAATAATCAATTCAAAACCTATCATTTTTATCATGAATGGTTCCAAAAATAAATGGTAACCACCAATATATAAAGAACACACATTGAAACATTTCATATTTTCTAACTACACTCTCAATGGTGTTTTGATGGTTAAAACACCATCCAATATTTCCACATCCAAGACTAAACCATTTTTAAAAAGAGAATATATAAAATAATTTAATTCTTATTTATGAAATAAAACACAAGATAAGATAGATGATACAAGAATTGTACCAATAGAGTTGGATGGTCCTGCATCCACGATAGATGGATTATTCTGTATAACATGAAATTGACTTGTCCCTCTAACCTTGGATCCAATATGACTACCCTATTCTATTTACCTCACCTGGTACTACTATTCATGATATGGGGTAGCACATACTCTACCTTATAAAGAGATCTTAGTGGAACTCTAGATACCAACCTTCTAAGCGGTAGTTGTTCCCCATCTAGAATCGGGTGCTTGTTATACTCCCCTACCATTGTTCTAATACAGAAATTCTATATTGAACCTATGAAGATTTTCTATTATTTTATATATTCAACATTCAACTATGTGTTAATGATACTATGGGTTCTTGTTTTTAAACATTCCACATTGATAGCATTGAAACAGAGCATGGTCTTTAGATGGTTGTCCACTGCTCTGACTACTCTTCCCACTAATACCTTCACATAAATTATCATAGTGGTTCTTCTTTCCACTTGAAGATGATCTCCTAGACTGCCTTGTTGAGATAGCATGGCTACTGCTCACGGTCTCTCTCAGATTCCCTTCTGTGATGGGTTCTTGGTTCATCACATCCTCAAAGCTTCTCAAGTGAAAAATGGTTACCAGTAACTTGATCCCATAAAGAAGACCATCCTGAATATGTATTTACCTAGAGATCTCATTATCTTCCAAAGATGGTGCAATGAGTTGTAGGTCGGTAAAAAGTCAAACATATTTTAGCACTGACAAGCCCTCCTGTGTCTGATGCATTAACTCATGATATTTTCATATCTCAATTTATTGAGATAGAAATGTATTAGGAACATTAGCTCAAATTCCATCCAAGATAGATCATCATGATTCCCATATTCTTCTAGAATATCCCACAAATGCTTGAAATAACCATAAAGAATAAATGAGAAAAGATTCAACCTTCTATCATCATGTGTCTTGAGATAATTGAATATTTTTTGGACTAACGCAATCTTAAACCCAGCTTCTTAGGGTCACCCTTCCATTGTAAACATTAGTGGATACTATAGCTAAAACTCTCCTATCAGCTAAGGAATCGTAGGAATGATAAAAATAGTCTCCCTTTATATGGATCACTTGACCCTCAGGAAGTTATCACAAAGAAGAATATCTATCTATTTTCAAGGACTATAGGAAGATCTAGTTTATCTAAATTAGTAGTGTGATAATTTACATTCTTTATATTATAAAGTTAAATATGATTAGGAGTATGTTTCTATACAAGATAAAGAAACACCTTAGAAAACTAACTAGTAATAAGGTTGACCTTAACGGGTCACAACAAAAGATAAACACGAACTCCTGGTCTCCCTAATCATGTATTTCAATTTTATTATCATGAAAAATCAACTCATTTAATTTATCCAATGAAATATATATCTCATATCACTGTTCAATAGACAAGTATATATCATATATGAATAATAATTTCCTTATCATGAATAATTCATGTCAAAATTTACCTATGTTTCTATTATGATGCATGTATTCTCATCTTGTGCCATATTGATCCATGAGTAAAAATATCTAGAATTGGTAACATAATAAACCAATAACCTCACAAAACATGTGAATCACCCAATGTGAAATAACATAAACTGTAACAAGAACATGAAGCAAAGAATTATCTCATTCCAAGGAATTCATATTTCCCCTATACATGGGCCAACTAATCCCATGCACAAGCTCATTACCAAGTCTCAACACATCCTAGACCCCTTTCTATATTTCCTATATAGTAAATAAAAAGAAAAGAGAGCATTAACATTTGATACCACTTTTTAATGTCCCCCGATCCTATACTCTCTCATGCTACTAAAAAAGGATGGTTTCGGGACCTCAAACATGCCGCCATATACACAAGAGGCTGGAAAATAGTTGTGGGGTGTGATATGTATTTTGGAGAGACTATAACCTATGGTATTAAGTGTCATAACAGTATAAAATAAACTATATAAACAAAGGAAATCATATTATATACATAGTGTAAGACAACAACAAGATCCAACTGTATAATCCAATAAATAATAAAGGAATAATTTAATGACGTGATGGGTTGTAACTAAATTCCATGAAAGAATAAATAAAAATAAAATACTAGACTAATAAAAGATCCCATATCCTAAAACCCATGTTGTTCCCATAACAAAACTCCATCCCATCCAACAAGAAATCAACTACAAGGTCCTTTTCCCTTATCCAAACCAACATCCATGTAATCTACTCAGGTACCAAACAACAACTCAAATAAGGTGTGAGTATAACTCAGTGGGTTGAAACCACCATGTCTAAACTAACCAATATGATAAAAAAATTTATGTTATAAAGTGATAAAAACAAGTATTAATTAATTAAACAATTAATAGAATACAATAACCACCTACTTCTGATCTGTGTTAGAATATATCTAATCATGTATTATGGCCATGCCAACCACAACCATATAACCATGGTAAAATAACCTTCTTTGGGTCCATACCTGGATATCTATTATCCTGACCTACAACCATTCCAAAAACCACCATATAACCATGGTATAGTCAACAACAATCTTGGTTAAAGACCTATAAGAATTTCGACATATGTTTCAAATCCCTATAATCATTACATCTTAGAATGGGGCATAGCCCGCTCTCTATAAGCATTAAAACATGGGATTGGGTGGAGCCTGCTCTATATCATCATTAAAACATATAAGCATGAAAGTTTCATGAACAATCCTCATATATAAGTATTTTATCATGGAACACAATTACTATCATACGGATTGGATATCACAATATCACATCATATATTTCAATGCTTACTTATGAGAATTGCCATTTATCTTTCAAATACCACTTTAAATTTAAATCACAATTGATTACCAGTTATATATCAAAATCAATAGGCCACAACTTAGGGATTATATATCAATAAATCACCTAAGGTCACATGTCATGCTAAAAACACTTTAATCCATTAGCCAATTCAATTATATTTATGTTCTTCCACCTTACGGGTAACCATAGGCAATTTCAGAATCCAATTGAAACCCAAGGACTTCAAATAATAATCTCAATCATTGATTTAATTTAGTTGGGTACACAATACATTTTTGCAATCACAATATTTCATAAACATGGTAGTTATGAAACCATAGGGTTAATATTTAAACCCCCAACCTTTAATTGACAATCTAACAATGCTTCCTATGACAAACGCCCACAAGGAAGAAGGTGTGGATGATCACAAAGAGGTTCATAGATCCAAAATTTATCAAGATCAAAACAAAAAATAACATTGTTCAAATTATTTCACTATGATGGTTGGAAGAAGAGGGATATGAGGAATAAACCTAATAGGAAAGACTTACCAATGCTTTCTCCCCAAAATAAGATGTCCATATGGGAGGTTGGAATAATAAATTCTCTTAGAAGATGCCATGTGGTTGAGAGAAGAATAGATGTAGCGGATTAGAATGAAAATCAGATTCATATAATGTATAAAACTATAGGTTGGGGAATTATAGGGTGTGTAATGTAGTTACATGTCATGTAAATATCTTTAATGGAATATGTTGAGTTACCCACCTCCTCAAATTTATTTTATTAAAAAACTCAAGATAATTTCTTGATGTGTAATCCCTTTACACAGTGTGTAAATTATTTTCATATAGTTTTGTAGACATTTTCCCTTTGAAAAACCTGAACCCCCTTTAAATATTCTCAATTTATCAAGAATTTGTGCAAACACTTAACCCATTTATAACAAGACTCCATTAATTCAAACAAACATAAATCCCTAAACTTTAGGTCATTTTCCCCAAAACCACTCTCCACATGGATCCACTCAGGTTTCCTTAATTTTCATTATAACCCAAGATTATGTTTATTTAAACTCCAGACATCCGGGATGAAAACACAAACGAAATAAAAGTTAATGAAAAACTCAAAGAAAGACATATCTCTAAAAATAATCGATCCTACAAGATCTGGTTTTCATTACTGCATTGAATGGTTGTTTAAAAGGTTGTATTTAATGTATTAATTTTATATTTATAATATCACTGATATTATTAAATTATAATCCAATTCATACCATTTTAACATTATATGAAAATGAACATTTTACCCATGAATATATGCAGACTACCACCTTCACAAAAGTGATGGATTAAATTTTTATCTAGTCTTTTATTATTTATTAAAATATTCTAAAATATGTTTAAACACATTAAAATCATTTGAATAATACCATTATTCTCATATAATAATTATATTATGAAAAAATAATTATTTTATTAACTATAATCACCCATATATTATAGATTATTCATATGTGGGTTGATTTAACTGCCTACTTGAACAATGCTCCAAATTTTTATCATGGATGAATATAAAAACTTATATAGTACTGTTATTATGCTTTAATGATAACACAATGTTTTTTAATTTTTATTTAAAGGTTTTACAAATATTTAACGTATTATTGTATAACTCTTTCGTTGGTTATAAATTACCTAAATAAGATCATCACCACCATCATCATAGAAAAACATAAATAAAATAAATATAAAATTAGATTATAATATTATAAATCAGTATAAAACAAATATTACATTACCTATAATGATCTCAAAATAATAAATTATTAATATATAAATGAGATTAGACGTCATCATTATGAAACTCGTTCTAAAATATTAATCAAAACTGATAACATATGGTGAAGAAAATAAAATAAAACTGACTAATATATTTGAAATAAATGATTATAAATGAGTTTTATAAAGGGTTATAGGTATGAACAATGTTAAAAAATAGTTTATTAACATATTTATTTTTCTTATATAGGATTTTAGAGAGTATTCAACTATGTAGGATTAAAGGTAAGGGTTTTTCATCCCATTTTCCCTTTATTGAGTCATGTTTCATTTATACACTTAATTTAAACTAAATAGTGTGTATACTTCCAAAAATATATATAATATAATGAATTATATTTTATTAATATTATTTGAAGTTCAATTTATAGCTATATATTTCAATATATTTCTATTTAAATGTTGCTTAAGTGGTAAGGGTTTTTTCTTGAATTAGCTTCTTTTCTTTAGTAATAATTATTCCTCTTTTACTATGGGTTTTCAAGATGGTTTTATTATTTTATTTTATTTTATTATAATTTATTTACACCTTCTTTTATATTGAATTTACTTTATGGGTATATTTCTTCAAAATATTTCATGATGTTAAGAATAATTCTCATTCTCTCCAAATGAGCTCTCTCTATTCCATATCCATATTAACATTCACCCATAATGTTATTATTTATTTTTTGAAATCCAAATATTTTTCATTTCTAGGGATATTAAAATTTATTCTTATCTATTTTAAAATGAAATATTCATCACTTTCTTTAGGATGTGGGTTACAATAAATATATTTTTAAAATTAATGTTGAAAAGGATTTTCCTTTCATGATTGTATATTATATATTTCACTCCACAATTCCTATAAAAACCATTATGTATTTTTAAAGGATCTATTATAGAATATTATTTCTAAAAGTAAATTCTTCAAAAAAATCAATTTATATTTTTAAAATTAATTTTTAATGTGACCCTTTACATTATATTTTACAACTATGGTAAAAATGTTTTCCAAAAAAAATATTTTATTGTTTCTTTAATCATTATGAACATTATTATTTATGAAGTATCATTTCCATGTTTTAAAATAGTTTTAAAAATTAATTTAGTTATTTATGATTTGGAAAATAAAATGAAATATTTTTTTATTTTTCAAATATAAAATTTTTAATTGAAAAAAGAATTTTTTATTTTAAAAGGGATTTAAAGGATTGTGTTTTTAAGAAAAAAGTATTTAGTATTTTTATTTCATCATAAATAATATTTTTGAATGAATATTTATATAATAAAATTTGTTTTCTAAAAACCCTTTTTTGTTTTGAATGGGTAATTTTTTAAAAAAAATTATGAAGATCAATGTATTTCATTTTAAAGAAATCATTTTTAGGTGTTTTGTGAGATATTCAAAAATGTACATTTCTTATTTTTTATCAAATTGAATTTTATAATAATCATAAAAGGGTGTTTTTAATCTATTTAAACATTATTTTATGTTCCTTGTGTTACACTTGGTATATATTCCTAAGAAACTATCTGCTATCTTTATTTGGATGGCTTATGATGAGGATGTTTAGGGAAGTTTCCATAACACTTGTTTCTTTACCACTAGTTATTTAAGTTATGGTGTAATGATAAATGTTTTATGATCCTATGGAATTTTTATGTATGGGTTTCAATATATGATATTTTGGGTCTGTTAAATCCCAATGATGCATTGGTTGAGTTTTTAATTCTAATGATACAATAATGTTGTGTGTGTAGGATCACATTATGCTTTTTTCACATGGTTATGCATGGACATGAGTGTGTTATTATTTTTTCAAAATATGGTCTGTGGACTAGATTTTATATAGATTTGTTCAAATAATTGAATGAGAACATGATTTCATATAGCTTTGTTCACATGATGGTTCATGAACATGATCACGAAAATATTTTTTCACATGATGATGCATAGATATGATTTCATATGTCTTTTCTCACATTATTGGGTGTGGATTTGATCATGTTTTTCTTTATCCACAATATTGATCCTAAAAATGATTTCTATTAACCATATTCACAATATAATGATTTAGTATGCCTATGATTATGCTATAATTTTTTCATATTCATTTGATCATGATTTATGGATCATGTTTAGTATCTCACACTTTTATTCCATTGTACTTGTTTTTTTAATTGAGATTACTTATATTTCTATTATGAATTATGGACAAATATTATTATTTTATATTCCTTTAAATAATATTAATATATCATGATAAAGTTTTATCATATAATTATGATCTAAACTTTGATAAAATTTTGATATTTTTCCATTATTGAAGATTTAAGCTCACCCCATGCTTATGTTTTTATTCCTAGGGTTATGAAGATGTGTATATCTTATAAAAAGTCTATAAGGAGGTATAGAGTTATTTGATTAATGTGAAATGTTCCCAAGTATCATAAAATAATTTAATTATTAAATTGATCCTCAAATGCACTAAATATTTCGTTCATAGGGGATCGGTATTTGAGAACTTTATTGGAAACCCATAGGTATAAGTCTGGGTATAGAATAATATCCTAGAAGTTTAGTAATGTTTTGAGTATATGGTTCTCTTAAAAATTACATACCCATATTGATAATAAAAAAATGATGTAGTTATGTCATAGATGTACCTAGGGGTAATCATACTAGAAAAAGATAGTTGAGTATCAACTCAATCTTTACTCATTTCATGATAATTTGACCTAAGATTGTACACTTAAACACTCGTGAGGTATATACTTTGATTATTCATATTATATTTATAAAAAATTATAAAGGATTTAAATGGAATTTAATGATTAAATATATAAATAGTTTTTCTAAAGAACCTAATAGAAATATGACCATGAAAAACTAAGGTAAAATTGAATGGGATATATGTTTATCCAATTATTTCATAGTATAAATGAATGTATCATAGGATGAAATAAATGTGTCATTGAATAAAACATATTAGTATTTATTTTTTATAAGATAATTATTATAATTTTATTTGATATTATCATAACCATTTTGGGTTTATTATTTGGTTTGTAACAGGATCATGAAAATGATGTTTTGAAAGATATCCCTCTAGAAAATCATAAAGAAGCATATTTTTTACAAAATGTTCTTGATTATTACTTAAGATAGTAAGTTAGATATCTAATTATAAATAAAATCATGATTTGTGTATATATTATGGACACACATAACTATTAAATTAGTATGTAATAATTAAAATTGTAAGGATTGAATTTATTTAATAGGGAGAATGTAACACCCCAAGATTTTACTATATTCCTTTCCTTTAAATGAATTTATTGTTTTAGATAGATTATTCCACATGAATAACAAAACTAAAATGATTTGAGATATATTATATTAATAGTGTTAAGAAAATTATTAGAATAATAAAACCTCTAGTAAATAAAAAGATATTTCTAGACTAAAATTTCATGCATTTATTGAATAAATAATTAATATGATCTCATACTAAAAGGGATAGTTATTTCTTAAGTGACTTTTTTAAGTATTGTATTTTTTATCATAAATAATGAAATTATCTCATTTTAAAATATTATTATACATAAAATAATATATTAAAATTATTAAAATTAAAAATTGATTTGGAATAATATTAAGAACACTTAAAACGTCATTTTCAAACAAAAATAGAGTTTCTTATATTTTATATTTTCATTTAAAAAACTATTTTTTTTATTTTAGAATTTAAATTTTATAAAATTAACATAGTTTTTGAATTAAACATGTCAAATTTAGTTTAGGATGAATTGTTTATATTTTTAGGGAAAGGATGAGTTTTGGGGTGAATAATTAAAAATAATGATTTTACAAATACTATCATTTTTATGAAATTTTCAAAGGGAAAGAATGATTTGAAAGTTCATGAAAAAAAATTATAGAAAAATATAATTAAAATTTAAAAAAAATAATTTCAATATATAATTTTTAATTTATAAAACCAATGATTAATATTTTGGAAACTTTGGTAATATTTTACTCTAATAAAAAACTATTTTTGGTATGTTACTTTTAACTAAGTCTCCACATTATGGAATTTAGTTTTTGATTATTTTTAAAACCAAATAATTCTTATTTGGTTAAAAATAAACCAATTAATGTAATATAAATCATAAATATTGACAATTTTATCTTAATTAAAAATTTTAAGTATAAAAATACCATTTTTTAAAATAGTTTTTACTTTTTTGTGCACAAATATTAAAATTAATTTTTATAACCCTTTGAATTATTTTTTTGAAAAAATAGATTTCACATTTTTAATAATTATTTAAAAAATATTTAATAAGGATTTTTTTTTTAAATAGTAAATTACTTAGGTAAAAATTTGTTTACAAGACAAAAAACCAAAACTGGTAAAAGTAAAAAACCTTTAAGTAAAACACCTATAACCATGTTAAATTTGTCTATTAAAATGTGTTTTTGAAGATTTATAGACCTTAACCTTCCCCCACTATATTATTTTCTATTACTAGATCCATATGAAATTTGAATAGTGTCTTATCTATTTATATTATTAAAAAAATACCACTTGTCTCACTTATACAAGGATGCATCACCAACCTGCTTATCTTCGCTCATAAATACTATTTAATTTAACCAAAATCTACCAAATTAACTACTTAAAACTATTATTCATTTCCAAGAGGATCTTTTCTTCTCAAAAGGCCACTTCTCAAAGATTTAATCCAATTTTCAAAGGAGCACCTCCAAGGAGTAAGTTAAAATTATCAATTACTCCTTTTTCTTTTTTTTCCTTTCTTTATTCTAATAAATCCTCTATATTTGATCTTAAAATGTTGACATAATTACATCATTATAATAATTATATTGAAATTTTATTATGTTTATGAGATAACCATATTAAACCTCTGTCCAACTAATGTAGAAACCAAAATTCCACTTGTGTTACATGCAGACTACCACCTCCATAAGTTACGTGATCTGTTTTTCATCACTAACTTTCAGGATTGGTTTAAAGGGGCTATTTACGTAATTAATGTGATATTTATAAAATTATTAATATTTTTAAATTTGAAACCATTCCTTATCATCCACCAATTCTATGGATACAAATGTACCTACCGTAAACGCATGCATGTGGACTACTAACTCCATGAAAGTAACCTATTTTTTCATCTAGATTTTCATTATTTATCAGAATTATAACACAAAAACCTAAAACAATATGTTTGAAACAAATTTCCACATTACCTCATGAGTTCCTCCCTGTGTGGAAGAGTTTTATGACTAGAAATGATGGACTATGTCTGTTAGTGGGGACACTATACCCCTGATATCATTTCATAACAAAACTAATATAAAAAATATGAAAAATAGTCAGAGTAACATATGGAAACTAAAAGATGGAATACATGTAATATAATAAAAATATAAATATCTCTCAATGCGGAATTCCAATCCGGAGTATAAATGTAAATAAGGAAAATGAATAAGAAAACGAAGATGTCTCCCAGAGTCTATCTCAGTCCCACCATTGGCTTTATGCTCCCTTTCTCAGCCATCAGCTATTTGCCCATTTCCCTTACATAGATATCTATACATGAAGTCTACACATTCATTGAGATTCTCCTATAATGTGTGATTAATAAAACTTAGTAGGACTCCCCTAATGTTTCCTTAACAAGTGTTAAAATGTATAATATGTTTATAACATGATAATAATAATTATGAAGGAATGTATTATAAACACACAATCACATATTGAGTAATTGTGAACTAACCAGGCTTCCATAAACCCATGTTCATACTTAATTCATCTCTATATCAGATGGATAATGGATATATAAGAAAAATAAGAACTAAAAACAAGGCTATCAACATGTTACTCAGAATCGTCAATGTAAAGAATGGACATGCTACTCAAATTACACAAGGCATCAAGTAGAAATGCTACTCATAATCCAAAAGGAATTATGTATTGGTTTATTCCTTAATATCCTTACGGAATCAAGTTTTTTGCAGGAACATTTCTATCATCCTCCATTATCATCAAAGTCACGCATCATGTGAAATCCCCTTCTAAGGGGTAATTATAACATTCTGATTTCATTTCATGTGTATCAAGCACCAAACCATTGAAGGAAAGATGATACATTAAAAAGTAAATCATGATAAATATAAATAACATGGCATCATGAGAAATTTGGTTTCATCAAAACTACCGTGTGAATCAAAAAATCAAACATAAACTAAGTACTATAATAACACTCATGGATTATGGATCTTATATGGGTAATAAGGAAATTCACACACCCACAAGTAGACACCATTAGTAGAGAGCACAAACAGTGTTAACATAAGAATCAAATCATGAAAACATGTGTATAAAAGAGGCCAAAATGGAAAGGAACTTCCTACCTCAGGTTTGTAAACTTCAATGTCATGGTTTTTCAAGGAATCAACACTTGAATCATGCCCACATGCCAGTTAACCCAAAATTCTTGCGAAGTATTATTCAAAATAATCTCTTCTAAGTGATTAACCTAGGGGAAGAAAAAAGGAAGCTTTTTTATTCTTGAAAATCTGAATAATGGTTCAGATTGATCAATGGGGGATCCACCGACCTCACACAAAGGAAATATGCGGTGTCCTAGAATGAAGAGAATAAAAAAAATGGTTGTAGGGTTTTGATAATTTTAAGGAAGATAAACATTGTACAAGCTTGCAACAATGAAGAACCCAAAAAATAAATAACCATTTAATTCATTCTTCATATGGATGTTGAAATAATAGTGATTAAAAACATCAATAATAGGATTTTTAAACCTAAATGAGTAAAGAGAATAAAAAACCCATGATTACGTAATTAAAGTTCATACAAGTGGGTACAAGAACATTTATAGGATGAAGAAGAGGGGAAAATATATTAAAAAGTTGGGTAAAACATTATCCTTATATAGTATCCTATTTACCCTTATACAGTGCATGAAAATCTGGGATTACCCTTACCTGAAGTATTCTTATATTTGAATCAATCCCATACATCACTAGAAGTAGATACATGGATCTTTTTTTAATGTATTAGTATTAAACTACATGATTTTAGTTACGTGGATCAGTTTTTCATGTATCAGCATTCAACTATGTGAATTCAGTTATATGGTTGAATCAGCTATGTGAATAAACTATGTGAGAATTTTAATATGTTAATTAGTTACACGGAAGAATCAATATTGTGAATTGGTTTCATGGCCAAATCACCTATTTCAATTAGCTACGTTTCCATTCAGCTGTGTGAATTAGTTATATTGCTAAATCAGAAACCTAAATTATCTACATGACCATTCGGCTATAGGAATCATTTATGTGAATGAATCAGGTATGTGAATTCACTTGAATTCTCTAAAGAAGTAGGTTTTTATGAATATTTAAATATTAAAACATTAAAATTATCCCCCTAAAATAAATTATTGTCCTTGAGAAGTGTCTCTTTATTTTTATATCAAATGACTTAGGGCACTCAACTCAAACATCATAATATTACCCCCAAATCTCCTCTTAGATCCATCCATGCTACCATAGGATCCATATAAGAAATATTGTCTTCCCTTGAATAAATTTCTCAATATAATCTAAAATCTTCATAGGAAACTTCTCATAAGATGCATCTAGATCTAACTCATTATCCTCATAGTCTAAGACATTTTTTAGATCTGGAATGTACCTTTAGATATGTAACTCATGAAATAGGTTGTGCATACCTCAGTAGTGAGAACAAAGATCCAGATGCTAAACCATTATACTAATGCACTCTATGGTCTCCAAAGGTTTAAAAACTATGGTTCCAGCTTCCCCTAATTCCAAAAATGATGATACCCCATTTGAGGTGACACTCACAAGAAAACCCAATCACCTAAAGTGAACTCCAAAGGATGTATTCTCTAGTCTTTATATAATTGTTCCATGATCTGAGAAATCACCAACCAATTCTTAATCAACTAAAACCTCTCTAAGTTCTTATTCAATTGACTTGACCCAAAAAATGCTACCTCACCCACCTCGTTCCAATAATTTTTTGAGTATAATGGCCATCTATAGAAATCCATAAAAGGTTCCATCAATAAAGAATCCTGAAATCTATTATTAAAAGAGAAAACCACCAAGATTAGATGATTATATCAAGATTCACATATTTCTAGAATAAAAGTTCAAATTATATCCTCTAGTATGAGAATAATACACTTCAACTTCCCATTTTTCTGAGGATAGTATGTTTTTTTCAATATCAAATGAGTCCCTAGGTTCTTCTACAGGCCCTTCCAAAATCGAAACATGAAATATTCATCTTTGTTTGATATATTGATTAAGGGAAATCCATGAAATAATACACCCATTAAAAATTCCATCATGACATCCACCCACGTCCATATGGTCAATGGTATTGGATAGAGAAAACCATCAGGACACTGGTGCTCAACCGTTACCCTCACTACTACAAAATAAGCCTTTAATGATGCTAAAAATGGCTGTAATCAGTGATAGATAATTATTGAAAACTTGAGAGATATTAAAATCCATTATATTTTATCAGCACCAAAAAAGTGCTCATAAAGGGATCCTTTATCAGCACTAAAAAAGCTCTGATAAATGGGTCTTTTATCATCTCTTTTTTAGCTATCGTAAAGGACCAATTTATCAACACTTTTATTTAGGCACAAAAAAGGGTGACTTTATCAGTACTTTTCCATTTGATGATAAATGAACCATTTAAATTCACATTCAAAATATCTGATAAAGGACCCATTTATCAGCGTTGGTAATGGGGTATACAACAGTGTACTGTTTCAACACACTAAAGAACTAATGGAATATGTTGTAACATGACACCGTAATACCGTAAACACCACTAGATACTAATAAAATCAAGTAACAATAAAGAATTTAAATTAAATGAAATCAATAAAACAAATACAATAAAAAAAATATTAAATATATTTCAAACATTGGTTTATACAATTATATAAGTACAAATTATTACATACAATCAAAAACATAAATCTTCCTTTATCTTTTGATCCTAACCTCGACTCATGATATTTCCAAAAAACCCACCCATTCTCAAGTAGAATAATGCACCTATATAAGAAAAAAATTCTTATGTTAGTAATAATATAAAGAAATAAATTAATAGAAAGTGTTAATTTTAAACAAAACTTTGAGTCATACCAGGAACACTATGTATCAGATTGAGTTGTGGTTGATTCTTCCAAAACACACCATTTTTTTTATTCAATAATTATCTCTATAAAAATTCATTAGATAAGTATATGATAAATCCTGATCATGTTTGATTAGTTTTCAGTGAGTGAAACTTTTTGGCCTAAAATGTTGATTTTAAACTAATAACTAACACTTTGAGTCCTATTGGTATCATTGTGTATCGAATTGAGGTTTGGATGATTCATACACATCAAAAATTACATATGGATTATTTTCATAATGTATCAAAACTATCTAAATAAATTTTCTCGGTTTTGAGTAGCTCAGTTTCCAATTTTTCTAAAATTCATGTCAATTCTAAATAAAAAGAATCACTTTTAGTCATACCAGTCACATCATGAATTTTATTGAGGTTCAGATGATTCTTACATGTCTCAAATAACTTATGAATAATTTTACTAAAGTATCAAAACAATAAAAATGTGTTCTCTTGGTTTTGAGTATATCACTTGTCTTTTCTAATAAAATTTCATTTTAAACTAGAAACACGCACTTTGACTCATTCTGATCACATAGTGTATCAATATGAAATGAAAATAATCCCTACACATCACAAATGAATTATGAAAAAATTTCCAAAATTATCAATAAAATCAAAGCATGTTTGATTGGTTTTTTAGTAAGTTAATTTTTTTGAAATAAAATATCGATTTTAAAATGATAACAGACACATTGATTAATATCAGGCACATCATGTTTTAGATAGAGGTTTGGAAAATTATTAAATGTCAAAAATGACTTATGGATCATTTTCATAAAGTATAAAATCATTCTTAATGTGTTTTCTTGTTTTTCAGTAGGTTAGTTGTCTAATTTACTAAAATTATTGTCAATTTTATACAAACATATGCACTTGCAGTCATACCAATCATAAGATTCATCAGATTTAGTTGAGTCCAATTAATACATTTCTACAATTACATATAGATAATTAAATTAATGTATAAAAATAATCAGAATGTGTTTCCTTAGTTTTTCGTATGTCACTTGTCTTTTTTACTAAAATGTAATTTTAAACTAGAAACACACACTTTGACTCATTCTGATCACATATCATATCATTTTGATGTGAAACCAATTCCTAAGCATAAAAAATGAATTATGAATCATTTTCGTAAATTTTTAATAAAATATGAGTGTGTTTTATTGGTTTTCAGTGAGTGAAACATTTTGAAGTAAAATATCAATTTTAAACTGATAACGGACACTTTGAGTCATACTAAGAACATAATGTATCAGATTGAGGTGCGATATATTCCAAAACGTAAAAAATGACTTAGGTATCATTTTTTTTAATTATCAAAATAATTTGAATGTTTTTTCTTGGTTTTGAGTAGGCCAATAGTCCATTTTACTAAAATTTATGTCAATTTTAATTAAAAACATGAAATAGGAGTCATATCAGTCACATTGTATGTCATATTGAGGTGAGGGTGATTCATACACATCTCAAATGACTAATGGATCATTTTCTTAAAGTAAAAAAAAATAATCTGAATATTATTATTCAGTTTTGAGAATTTCACTTTTCCTTTTTACTAAAACGTTATTTTAAACTGGAAACACACACTTTGACTCATTTTTATCACATATTATATTATTTTGATTTGAAACCAATTCTTATATGCCACAAATGACTTATGAATCATTGTCATAAATTATCAAGAAAATATGAGTGTGTTTGATTGGTTTTTTGTGAGTGACACTTTTTGAACTAAAATGTTGATTTTAAACCGATAACTAACACTTTGAGTTATACTGAGAACATCGTGTATCATATTGAGGTGTGGATACTAAAATTAATGTTAATTTTAAATAAAAATAATAACTTGAAGTTATATCAGTCTCACTGTGTGTTGAATTTAGGCGCAGTTAATTCTTAAATATCCCAAAGTCTCAAAAAAATCATAAATTCCAAAGTTACATTGATTTAAATTGCATTTATTTGTTTAAATTCTAACACTATATATTGAATTTATTTTCTTATACAAAAAACCTTTCTCATTGTTGAAAACCAGAATATTAGAGGTAGCTTATATGCCCATTATATCATGAGAAGTCACCACATTGACCACATGATCATTCTTTACTTTTCTAACTTTCAACGATAAATGTTTTTATTCTAAGAACATCAATTCAATATGACTTCCCAAAATATCTGTGAAAATAATTAAATAAGTATTAGATAAATATTATAAGAAAATTAACTTAAAAATAGTAGATAAAATGATGAAAAAATTAATTACATAAGTAGTAGGGATTCACCTTTTCATGATGGTTGTATGTATTCATTATGTAGTTCCTTTTTGAATTTATCTTAGTTTCAAGTTCATGGTCTAATATCTCATAATCATGAGCATCTTCCAAAAAAACCCCAACTTTAAAAAAATAATCCACCATTATAAGAAAAAAATTATTATATGAGTAACACTAAAAATAAAAAAATAAAACATAAATATGGAATAATATATTGATCTTATGGACAATGATTTTATAGTGAAAACATAAATGTTACCTCAATGATTTAGCAGTGGATATAACTTAATGGAAAGTGATAAATGACAACACTATAGGGGTAAAAATTTGAGGGAGAATAATTTTGTGGAAGTTTTGATGAAGAAAGGCATGAAATATGGAAAGACCACCAAAAATCAAACAAAATAATTCATTTGTATAAGAAAACAATTATTATGAGATTAATACGAAAAAGAAAAAAATTAAAAATAAATATGAAGCAATACATTAATTTTATGAATAATGATTTTACTCTGAAAAAACCAATATTATCTTTGTGATTGATAAGTGGAGGGAACATGAAGGAAAGTGATAAATTCCAACACCTTAGGGGTGAAAATGTTTTGAGGGAGAAGAACTTGGTGAATGTTTTGGTGAAGAAAGGTATGAAATATGGATAGACCACCCCACCTCGAACAAAAGAATTAGCCTGTATAAGAAAAAAAGTATTATGTGAGTAATACTAAAAATAAATAAATTAAACATAAATATGAAATATATATATATATATATATATTAATTCTATGGTTAATGATTTTATTGTAAAAATATCAAGATTACCTTTATGATTGGGTAGATACAACGTCATTTATTTTCTAAAAAAGGCATAATAGATTAGAGAAATTTTCTAAAATTAACAAAATCTATAAGGAACAATGAAAATAAAATCAACGTTCAATTATGTAATTTTTCTGTAAAATAGAGAAAGTATATTATAACATTACCTTTAAATATTCCCGAAGGGTTTACTTTATTGTAGTTTGTTCTTTGGAGGTAATTGTAACATCATCATGTGAAGAATACATTGTATTTATAGTACACAAATATTTAATTTAGATAATTTTAATACAATAGAGAACATATAATATTATGAGAAAAAACATAGTATATTAAAAAACATTTTTACCTTCTTATTTAACTATCTATCATTATTTTAATTGTTTTAGGTATTTGGATTCTCTATCAAGAATACAAATCCCCTCTTTATGGACCCCTCTAACATACAATACATTGTCTACATTGGGAATATCATGAACTAATTGTGTTATCCCAATATAAGGCTCATCCTCGATTTCATTTTTATCTGACCCGAAATTTGTTTTAGTCACCAGAAGGACAATCGAGAAATTATTGTTCAATGAACTTGAGACATAAAATACATGCACTGCTTATGATGCTATTATAAATGGCATGTCTTTTTCCTCTTTCATGCTGAAATTCACCTTTATGAATCCCATTTAATCAAATTTCACTATACTCATATTGTCAACCCATTTTCAAGAGAAAATTGGCACTTGAAATGTTGTATAACACAACTCGTATATCTGTTCGATAATGCCAAAATATGACATATTTGAATAAATTGTATTTCAATACGTGGAACTAGATATGTGTATCACTTCAAGCACAAGCATAAATCCACTTTTTTTCATCGTACTGCAGTCATCATGTTCTTTGGTATAGAACATATAATTGTTGATTAAAAAACCAGTGTAAGATATAACATTTTCATTTGGTCCCCTATCTAGACATTGAAGTCATTTCGAAATTAAATTTATATTTTCAGATAACTCCTTATAAATTTTATCTTGGAACCATCCTATAAACTATTGATCATCTGTATTTGATATCTATCCTTCATCCCTTGATAGATTAAAATCACTAAGATTTTTTTTTGAGATTCAATGTATGGATCAACATATTCACTATTACGTAAAATGTAAAGGTTCACTTTATCCCACCCTATCAATGTAATTATAACAACTTCTCTTATATAAATACATTTTCCCATAAGGAATTATCTATTATTAGACTTTGGGAGATCGATGTTTTCAACATCTGATATATAATCAGTATAGAATTCAATAGCATCTTTAACAATATATTGTTCTGTAATACAAACATCTGGAAAACTTCAATTCATGACATACCCTTTCAAAATATTCATATATAATTCAATGGGATAAATCCATTTGTAATGAAAAGAACTACATATTTTAAACTCTATAACCAAGTGAACCATTAGGTGGACCATTATATCAAATAATTATGGTGGGAAGAACATCTCTAATTTACATAATATGACTGCAACCTTTTTATTCATGATTTTCAACTACAACGGGTATATAAATTTACTATATATGGATTTGAAAAAGAATCAGAGTCTAGTTAATTTATGTCATACATTTTGAGGAAGGATGTAATGGAAAGAAACATACATCAAATCTTGCATGACATTTGTGTGATTTTACTCCTTGTAACTTCAAATTATTCATTTAAATGACATTCTTTATTTTTTATGAATATCCCTATGGAACTTTTATACTACTAATAAAAACTAAATTTTTTATTTTTTCTCTCTAGATTGGGTGTGATATACTGGAAGAAGAAAATTATGCCTTTTACCTTTCACCAATTCCAACTCTTCCCTTATCCCCATTTCAATCAAGTCCAACCTATCCTTGATTCCATATTTTATTTTTCCAGGAACATTAAGTAACGTAATAATAACACAATCAAATATGTTTTTTTATACATGAATTACCTCATGAAAATGTATGATATACAAACAATTACGATATAGTAATTCAAAAAAAATGATATCTTCTTCCAACCTGATTTTGTAATGTTTTTTTAAAGGGTTTACCAAAAATAGTGTCAATATATTTCACTTTATCGAAAAGTTGATTGCCTATTATTGGAGATAGTGGTGTACCTTGTTTGATATTCCCATAGAATGTTGTCATCCATGATTGGTATTTATGTCATCGAGGTAAAAAAATTTGATTCTCGAAAAACACATTCTTTGAGGAATGTTTCAATCAAACTAATTATGTGTGTTTTTTACAAATGGGACACCCCAACATTCCATTAATTCTATAGCTTGATAAATTTACATAAGCAGTAATTCATTTATCA
Source organism: Viscum album (assembly GCA_963277665.1). Lineage (NCBI taxonomy): Eukaryota > Viridiplantae > Streptophyta > Magnoliopsida > Santalales > Viscaceae > Viscum > Viscum album. Next base: position 1,537,415,851 of record OY728161.1, on the reverse strand, counting down.
TCCCATAAAATATGGAGCTTAATGTGAATTATTCATTTCTATGATCATCATACATTGTAACACCTATATCCTATATCAATTTCAGATATTTGATCAATAGATCCCAATAGACATCAATATTTTTATCAGTTTTCTTTGGTCCAGATATAAGCAGAGACAACATAATGTATTTATGCTAAATGCATAACCATAGAATAAGTTTATAATTTCCCAACATGACCGAAAATGTACTATGAGTACTATTCTATACCCCAAAAGGATTTATTTTATCTGTAGATAACACAAATGTGAAAGTTTCTAAGCTTATTTCCTAATTTAGGATACTCGTAATCAATTTTATTCCACTGAGGAGAATTTGTTTGATAACATAGGTTAACATCATTAATTTTTTTATCTATATTCCATATTAATTGTATCATAATTTCCTAAAATATATATAGTCTTCTAAACCATGGAATGATAGTAAAGTACCATACAGATTTGGATGGAATTGATTCATTTTTCTTGTATGAATATGCACCAAATGTAAGGCATTTTATGGGTGATTCATGGTCCTTGTGAAAAAAAATATGCAATAATTTGGATAAGAATGTATTTTTTAGGGATCATTCCCATTGAATATAGAATTGTTTTAGTGTCATATTTTTGATATGGTAGTTTATTTTCTTCTAGTTTCATATAATTCATTTGACCAAGTAGTTCTATAAATCTGGTGTCACTCCATCAGCTACTAGCTTTCAAATTATATAACATTAATACACCTCACAATGTTGTCTATTTAGTACAATAGGTATATAATGGTATCTTATAAATTTTATTTAACTTCTTAAATAACTTTTTACAATCATAAAGGTTAGATACTTCCATTTTCATTTCTTCCATGTAGTCATCATCATCATTTACACTGGTATTCATATCAAATGATTCATAAACCACAGTATCATCCCAATCGGTGTTCACATTCTGTTTTTCTCCATGTTTTCTCTAACATTTATTGCTCTGATTTATTTTGTGAAAAATAAAATGTTCTTTCAACTCTTCCAAACTAATTTTTCATGAATAACAACAACGTAATCATGGATAAAGTATTTGATAAGGGTTGTATACATGATTTCCTGCAAACTTGATGAACTCTTTAACTCCATATTTATAGTATTTTATCGAAAGATTAGCATGAATCCATTTTTGTTTCATATCCATCCTATTTTATTCATATAATATTATTTTTTTACAATAAATTATTAAATACAAATAATATATTCATTATCAGAGGTGAAATATATAGATAATTCTAATAAGGGAAACCCATCATTTGATTGTTTCAAATAATTTTAGTATTCTTTGAAGTAAATGGGTAATTGAATTTAAGAAAATAATTAATCCACTATGGTAGGTTTTATCCTATGAATTCATTCAAAGTTGAAAGTTATTGACAACTTCAATTCTCATTTTCTCGTCTCGTAAGCATTTATCATTTCATTTTGTTGTTTAACACACATCCTCCATCTCTTGTGGATATGCACCTATGTTTCTTGAAATACTCTAATAGTTAGTAATCCATGGGTTGACTACTACTCAGAGTAGTACAAGAAACATAAAATATATGGGGTATGAGTCTCAATCAAAAAAAATCAATAACTATTCAGAATGTGAAACTGATGAGAATGACAGTTGTCTATAAAAGATATGGGGGATGAGTCTCAAGCAACAAATTGAAATAATAATTGTTTCTTTACACACATCAAGACTTTCTTAAATACCCTAAACAAATGAAAATATAATATAGTACATTATGGAGTAATAAGAAACCTAAACATGATAAACAATAATAATAAACTCTCATTAAATCAACTATAAGATGTAAAAATGTATTGATAAAACGTTTTAATAAATAAAGAGTTATTTCATATACATGGATGTTGATTAGAGATTCCTAGGGGTGGAACCAATAAATGTAGACCTAAAATGATTAATACCTAAAAATAATTTCTAATATATAGAATTTGATATCCTCTATTCTATTTTTTTGAACAAGTCATGTAACAACCTAAAGAATTATTACATTTAATATTTATTGTATATCAAATATTTGAAAACATATAAAGAATATTGGGATGTCATATCACTACACCAACTCATCACAATGATTATAGGGAAGTAATCACATCATATCTACCCATATTAAGGATTCTATGGAGGTCATATAACACACATTGACACATCCTTGTGATTCTAGAGAGGTCTATAAATAAGTTGGCCTAAAGAAATAATACACATCAAAAAGATATATCACAATCAAGGGAGAAAATACCCCAACCCTTGAAACATATATCCTATACACACTAGCCTCTATGGAGATAGAAAGACCCCTGTGAGGTTATATTTTCTATGTGGACTACCCTTACATCACTCAGAAATATATGTGGAATCACAAAATTAAAAGATCAATAAAACATCACTCCCCATATAAAGTCTCTACTACAAAAATAAAAAATTAACTAGTTAGTTTCATACGGTATGAGTTATACTCATAGGCTACCCAATCACCATCATGGAAATTGATACATAAAAAATTATATATACGATGTAAAATGGGATGGGACTTCCACCATATGGTTGATTACACTATTTATCCAACGAAAATAAAGTATGATTCATCAAAACTTTCATGTAAATAAAAGAGTATCCCAAAAATCCGCTAAATTAATTCATAGCTACAATTAAAAGGAAAGATATTCTCATATGTCCTAGGAGTGGAGCTGGGAAGGCTCACAATATAGGTTTTTCACACTTTAAAAATTCCAATCACCAAAATGGACGATCACCACAGCCAAATCGTAAAAATGGATAACTCGCCATACTCACAGTTGTAAAAAAGCCTCTACTACGGCCAGAACCATTGATTTTTTACACTCTGAGCTCCCCAAGAGAAAGTAGACAAATAATTTCATTCAAGAGAAAGTAGATAAATACTTACGTTTGAGCCTTGGATTCATTCGAATCTTGAATAGTTCAAACCTTGAATTTGTTCGAGTCTTGATTCGAGCTTTGATTCACCAAGGAGGAGCACCAGTAAAGAGTGGCTTCCATGGATATCATCTAATATGATGACAGGTTCATGACTGGTTAGGGTTTTTTAAACAGATTGGGACACTTTTATCAGTGCTTTTAAAAAGTGTTGATAAAAGATTTATAATTATAATTATAAATAAAAAATTATAAATATATATAATTATATATATTTAAAAAATGTATAAAAATATAAATTTAGTAAATATATTATTTACTTAAATAAATTTATTAAAATATTATAATTATTTAAATATAAAATTATTTATTTATAAGTATCTAAATATTTTTTTAAAATAATATTTATATCATTATATATATTTATATAATTATACATATGTGTGTATTTATATAATTATATTTATTTATTTATTTAATAAATATATGTAAATATAAATATATTAAATATATTTATTATTTAAATAAATTTATTATAAATTTAATAATTATTGAAATATATAATTATTTGTTTATAATTATATAAATACTTTTTGTAATAATATAATTTATTTATTTACAATTATAAATATATAAATGTATAAATATATTTATTTATAAATATTTTTTTAGAAATATATTTTTAACATTATTAATGAATATTTAATCTTAAGTTCATGCATGTTAAAAATAATTGAAACTGTATAAATTAAAAATAAGTACCCTTTGAAAAAATGTATAAGTTTTGTGTGTGTGTGTGTTGTATATGAAAATAAATTAATTATGTATATGTGAAATCTATATAACACATGTTTGATCTATGTTAAATTAAAAAATCAAATAACATTCAATTATGTCCACTACTCTATGAAATTAGTCAGTATTTTTAATTCATATTAATTTTGAATTATAAACCTTTATTCACTAAATATAAGACTATTTAATGTAAATAAATATTTTTTACTATATAAATCATATTTATATGAATTCATATATATCTATATATTTAATATACACTATTTATTAACATTATCAATAAATATCTTATTAATAAAATGTTTAATATTTGTGTCAATTTACTTATTATTTATTTTTATTTATGTAAATTTCATTCTTCATTTATCTATATATTTAATATATACTCTTTATTAGTATTAATAATTTATATTTAGTATAATCAATTCATTCATTTTTACAAATAATTACTTGACTAAAAAAATTAATATTTTCTTAATAAATTGGTTTTCTATTTTTTTCATTTAATTGTTTCATTTTATTTGAACATTTATAAATTCTAATAAATATTTGATAAATGACCCTTTTATGAGTGCTAAAAATAATGCACTGATAAAGGGAACCCTTTATCATTGCTAAAAAAAGCACTAATAAAGGTATCATTTATCAGCACTAGAAACACTAATAAAAGGCATCCTTTATCAACACTTGTTTTTTATCTAATAAAGGTTCCCATTATAAGTTCTTTTTCATAGAACTGATAAAATTCAGTGCTATTAAAGACTTGTTTTGTAGTAGTTCCTATGAAAGATAATGCATCAAGAAACAAACTCAGAAATGTACCTCTTTATCCCAAGTGCCAGAATTATTTCCTAAAGTAATGGTACATCTTTTTCACACTTGGATATTCCACCCTTCTAGAGGTAAGGAATTCCCTTATTAACTCTTCTCTAATTGAATCAAGGACTACTACTCACCCATACACAAGGGCCATATCATTGTCACTCAATGACCACCCGAGTATCTAGTCACCTCTAGGAAGCTATTCATTCATCAGAACACACTATGGTTCAGTGTCTTATCTATCATGTACTTGGTCTACTAGAGAAGATGTGACCACTAATATAGAAAATTTCATTAATCCATGATCCTCTAAAGCATCCATCCGCTAGTCATCCAATAAGATCATCCAATGACACTACTTCTTTATAGGATACTCACCATTCTTTTAATCTACATGTGTCTTATGGATAAGAGTTTATATAACAATGTTGAATTTACTTGGTGCATAGGACATCACAAAGTCAAATGTATATAGGTACTCAACCTAACACCATTTCCTCAGATTCTTGTCTTACTATGTAATGATTTAGTGAAGCATAATATGGTAAATTAGATGACAAATATCTCATCGGAGAGATAGTTTCACCAACACTTAAAAAAAATTACCTTGACTCCCAACTCCAAGTCATGGGTAGGGTAGTCATAATTATGTGGTTTTAACTGATGTAACCTAATAACTACTACCTTCTCTCACTACATCTCCACTACTCTCAAACAAACACCTAATGCATCACAGTACACAGTGCATATGATCCCTATCTTGGGAAGTATCAAAACATGAGCTTTAGTCAACCTCCTCTTTTGATAAAAAAAAACCTATCCTCTCACTATTCCATCAACTAAAACATTACGCCATTATTATTTAATGCATTAATAGTTGAAAATAATTAGAATAATTCAAGTATAAAACATTGGTAATATCCCATTACGCCTAGAAATGTCCTGATCTCAAACATATTCTAGGGATGTATCCAGGACATCATTGCCTTCCCTTTTTCTAGGTCCATGGATATACCAATATTAGGCACCAAATTCCCTAATAACATCAAATATTGAATCCAATTGTTACAATTAGATATCTTGGCATAAAGTTTATGTGATTGAATCATACTTAGGACTATATTAAGATATCTGACACACTACTCTAGTGTCGATGGGTATATAAGGATATAATTAACAAACACCCCGATGAATGACTCCGGGTAAGGGTGGAAGATTTTTTTCATGAGATCCATGAAAACTTATAATGAATTTTTAAATAAAAATGACATAAAAATTTACTCATATAAACCACATCTACTTCAAAACACCATCTTTGGGATGACATCCTATCTAACCCACAATCGGTGATGTCCCAATCAAATGTCAATCTTAGAGAACCACACCCATAACTGATCAAAATTTATTAATACAGGTAAATGGATATTTTTTATTCACCATCACCTTGTTTAGTTACTGGTAAGCGATGAAAATTTAAAGAATATTATCCACCTTCTTGGAAAATAATTGATTTTCACTACATATTATGGTATTTATCCCGATAAATCCCATACACTTCAAGACATTAAACCACACCTTGATCTCCTTTGGATCAATTTGAGTCATGTGATATAGGGGTATAAAATTGGGTTACATACCCATCATGTGTTTTATCTCAATGTAAAATCCTATATAATTAGTAATTTCTATTAATTCTTTGGAGAATATTTCTTGGAAGAGATCCACGATTGGATAAAAAGTCAAGGGGGTTTCCCTAGTACTAATAAAAGATCCAAGACCTCCATTTGTGTCATTATCATCCTGAGCTAACTCAATTCTAGAACAAATTTTCCTACTCCTAGTTCCCACTCTCTGGTCAATATACACCTTTATCCCTTCATTGAAGTAAATGACACCCATCCCCGATAGCAATTAATGTGATCTAGAAAGCTAGAAATTCAGTCCGTGTTGAGAATAATATTGAATATTTTCAGCTCCATAATCATAAATTTCCATAGATTTCGATAAACAGTAATGACTATAGAAAATTCTAGGCATCATGGAAGATGGTCCACCTTCAGGACCAACAGAGTGTCAACAAAAAGTAACTCAGAGGATAACTAGACCAGTAGGTCCAGAATATCAACCACTTGTGAAAATATAAAATAATAATATGTTTTGTTATTGAAAAATGAATAATATATAGTATAGGTAATAAAAATATACCCTGAATATTATATGGTCCCTCACCACTATCAATTGGATTCTGGACCACTTTATAGAGATGACATACCTCAACTCTGTGACCCTATCCCTAAGATGCATGACCAGTCTGATTCACCATCTGAGTATGATAATGAGGACCTCAGTTGGATTCCTGGGTCATAGATCATGTTTTTCCTACCCCTATGTATAACTCCAAACTAAAATACCTCAAAAAAGTACTAGATATTCCTTTGTTTTCCCATTTCTAACTTGTGTTCTATGGTTTGACCCAAATGTTCTTTCTATATTTAAATCACTATGGAACTCATCTTGATGGGGATGATGAATCCATAATCATCTTGGTCCATGTTTCACTAGCCTGTTTTCATGTCACCGCCCTTCCTCTTCCTGATATCAAATTTGACAGTCATCAAATTAGTAGGAGGTCCACCAGTATATGTAACGAAGGGTGAAAGGAAACCAACTAATCAATCCTATTCCAAACATTTCTCAATACTAAAATCCTCTTGGATAACATGAGTATAAGTCCTTAGATAAAAATTCTATACATGTTATATCAACCATGGTTGAATCCCAATATTTAACTTCTTGGATTTTTGTGCCTCATCACCATCCAAGAGAGAGAAAATACAAGTAGTTCTATAAAGTGTTTTGAGTAAGTAGAAACAATCATTTCTACATGATTAAGCTCCATAATATCTTATGATTGGTGTAGATTAATTTTTCTAGGAAAAATCTACTCAATTAAAAGGTCCTTTAACATCACCCATGTGATACCCTCTCACATTTTAACCTCAATCATAACATCCCACTAATGCCCAATTGTGCCATGTAGCATAAAGCTCGCAAGCTTCACCATCTGATACCCTACTCTATCATGTCAAAGATCTTATTGAAAATTTAATTGCATTCATTGAAATATTGAGGGCCTCTTTATCCCTTGAATATGGATGATTCTATAATTGAAACTCTAGAGAGTATTTGACCATATTCGTGGTGACTCCCCCACCATGGACAAGCACTAGGAAAACAAATTTTGGTTGATGTGGTCCTTCCTCCTGAACTACTGGAGTGGGTTCTGGAAGGTTACACCATCTAGGATAGTAAGTTATCCCACTATTCATATACATAGAAGCATATTTTTTAACATTATGGTAATCATTAAGATATAATCCCTTATATTTTAACCAAACTAAGGGATCGCACAAAGGTTTCCCTATGAGTCTACCCATAACCCAAGGTATTACCCTCATGAAAATAACTAAAGTTATTCATCCATATATGTTAGTCAGATTCAATTATGAAACAAAAAAAAACCTAAAAACATGATTAGTTTAACCAATTAATATAGAAAAAGACAAATCACAATAACATGGAATATCACACAAAATATTAACTATCTCAAACAGATGATGAAATCAAGTAATTACATTAAATAACTAATTTTCAGTATGATAACTAGTATATGTATAGCATGTGAACCTGCGTTCCTAATCATGACACATGAACACATCCAAAATCTCATTAAAATGTTAACAGTTTGTCGGTTAGTTATTTTGGGATCCTTCGTCAGATTGAAGTGAATGGGAAATATCCTCGTTCGAAGTCTACCTTTGAAGTGTTCTTGCTCCCTCCTCCCCCAGGATGGATTAAATTTAACGTCGAAGGTGCCTCAAAAGGAAACCCCGGCCCAGCAGGCTATGGTGCTATTTTAAAGAATCACCTAGATCAGACTCTTGGATGCTTTTATGGATGTTGTGTCACTACCTCCGCGCTGGAAGCGAAGATGCTAAGTGTTATCCATGCTATCTCTTTTTTAAGGCACTATAACTAGAACAACATCTGGATCGAGAGTGACTCCACTACTATTATCTAGGCCATTTGGAGTGGGACCATTCATCTTTCCTGGCCGCTCACTGCTCTTTGGATTGATTGTTTAAACTCGCTTTCTAGGATCAACTTCATCGCTACTCACACCTACTGTGAAGCTAACAGGATTGCTGATGAGATTGCTAATATGGGTGTCTCTCATCCTATGATTTGGAGGGACGATTTTCCTCCAGAATTACTCCCTCTCTATGATAGGGATGTTAACAAAATTCCTTATTTTAGACTTATGTAATCTCTTTTTTTATCAATAAACTTTGTTGTTTTTGTCATTGAACAGAACACTACATTTCAAAAAAACACATGAGCTAGTCGGGAATAAGGAAAACACCCTACCCAAGTTCCACACACCTATATCCTTTGTACCATGCCTCATGTTATCCCATAAATGAAAGTAGAAAACTACACACTGATGCAATTTTATAATGCCCTAACTTGAACCACTGGTTATAAACAAAATTTCTACATAACCCCTCACATGCCTTCCCATATGTAAGTGGTTACTTACTGGGAACAAGGTTCTATGTTCATTAGGTGGGTGACTATACCCTCAGTATCATGTCATTACACAATTAATAAATAAGAAATTAAAAAAATAATCAAATTAACATGAAAAACTAAAATATGGTATACATGTCATAGAATAAGAAGATAACAAGCTCCCAAGGTTGAAAGAAAATCCAAGTTATAAAAGTTCAGCATGTAAATAAATAAAAAATGGTGTTGTATCCAAAGTCCACACCATCATCTCTATTCTCTAAAAATCAACAATCGATTAAGGGAACCATTCCCTTAGATCCCTATACATGAATTTTTCATGTTTATTTTGATTCTTGTGTAGGGTGTGAGGAACAAAACCCAATATGACACCATTAATATTTCCTTAAAAAGTGTTCAAATGTATAATAGGTTTATACCATGATAGTAATAATTATAAATACATACATAAAAATACACAATCACTTACCCAGTGGTTGTGAACCAATGAAGCCTCCAAAAACCCCTTCCCATGCTTACTTTAACTCAATGCCCAAAGGATAACAAGGAATTTGGTAAAATTAATACTATCCACAAGGATGTTAACATTTCCCTTAGAATCCTCTAGGTATCGAGTGGACATGTTACTCAAAATCCACAAGACATTAAATTTTCATGTTACTAAAAATCCATAAGGCATCAAGTACTGTCAAGTTCTTCAGAATCCTTAAGGAAACTAGTTTCTATCTAAACATAAGGATATTCTGCTCCACCATTTTCAAAGTCTCACATCATGTTTACTCTCCCTATAATGGTTAATCATACAATGATGATCTCTTTTCTTGTGTACCAAGTACGAGACCACAAAAGGGTAGACAAAACATAACAAAGTAAAGCATTATAAATATACATAACATATAATCCTGAGAAAATGTTAGCATCATAACCTTAATATGAAGCAAACATCGAACATGGTAATAAGATACTATAATAATAATCATAGATCAAGGATCATATGTGGGTAAAAGGAAAACACACACAACAATAAGAAATAACTATTAGTGAAGAAAAAACCCTATTAATACAATAATAAAATCATATAAAAAAGTGTATAAAAGATACAAAAATGTAAAATAACTTCTTACCTTAAGTTTTTTGATATCAACATCAAGTTACTCTAATGAATCATCTCTCGAATCATGTACATGTGTTTTTTAGATCAAATCACTTGGAAAGGATTCCTTGAAATAATATTTTCCAAGAATTTCACACAGGACGAGTAAGGATGGAGGTTTTACATGCCTAAAACTAGAAGAAATGTTTAGATTGATTGATATAGGCTCCATCGACCTAACACAAAGGAAATATGAGGTTGGTTGGACTCTAGAGGATAAATAAAATGATGGAATAAGGGTTCTGATAATTTTAAGGAAGAAAACCCATATATAGGTTCACACCATTAAAGATACCCATAATTAAATTACTATTTAATTCATTCTTCATGTGGATATTGAAAGTGGAGTGATTAAAAACAAAAATAATAGGTTTTTAAAAAAATGAGTCAAAATAATAAATTCTTGTGATTTATGGAATTAAAAGTCATCAAAGGGGTTACAGACATGTTTATAGGGTGAATAAGAAGAAAAAAATATGAAAAAACTGGGTAAAAACATTATACTTATATAGAGGAATGTTTACGCTTATGCAACACCTAGATACATAGAACTGACCTTGTGTAAATTATTCAGTTGTGTGACTGAATCCTTTATATCACTGAAAATGGCCACACAAATCATTTGGCTATATAGAATCATTTAGATGTGTGAATTTTATTAGAGGTATTATTTTTATACATAGCATCATTAAACTACGTAAATTTGGTTATATTGATGAATAGGATATGTGAATAATTTGTTTGAACATTCTACTTTGTGAATCTGTAATGTGGTAGAATCAGCTACGTGAATCATCTATGTTAGAACTCAGCTACATTAATTTTTTACATGGTTGAATCAACTATACGAATTAGCTATGTGTGCATTCATCTATGTGAATCAGTTACAAGGCTTAATATACTATTTGAATCAGTTATGTGCCTAAATTAGCTACGTGAATATGCATGAGGTCCCATATATTATAGCTTGTTCTTATTTTGGTTGATTTAACCACCTACTTGAAAATGATATAAATTTCTAACATAGGTTCCTCTGAAAACATAAATACTGGTTTTATTAGACATTAATGATAAAATAATGTTTTTAGGTTTATTTAATGGTTATGAAAATATATAACTTATTATTAATGTACAACTCTTTTGTTGGTTAAAAATTATCAAAAAAATCTCATCACCAACGTCGTTGTTGTGAATCATAACAAAAATACAAATGAAATGAAATTAGAATATTTTAAATCATTATAAAAATTTGATTCTAATACCTATATTTATCTTAGAATTATGAAATTTAAATCTATAACAAAGAATCAACTTCACTATTATGAAACTAGTACAAAATAAACAATCAAAGGTAATAACATGTAATGATGAAAATTTAATATAAGTAACTAATATGTTTGTAATAAACAATTTTAAATTAATTTTATAAAAACTTATAGGTGAAAATAAGTTTCTAAAACATTTTTTTAAGATAGTTCTTTTCATTATATAGGATGTTATACCACATTCAACTAAGTGGTATTAAAGGTAAGGGTGTTTCCACTCGATTTCCTTTCTTTCAGACAAGTTTCATTTATAAACCTATTTTAATTTAAATAGAATTTATACTACCTACTGAATATATAATATCATGAATTACTTATATTCATGGTATTTTAAGTTCAATTTCAATCTCTCTCATTCAAGGTATTTCTATTAAAATGTTTCTTGATCTGTAAGGGTTTTTCTTGACTCAACTTATTTCCTTGAGTCATAATTATTCCTCTTTAACTATAGTTTTACAATATAGTTTTATTTAGTTCCATGATGATGTTATAATAAATGCAATCCTTCTTTTTTATGTAATTTATTTGATGGATCTCTTCCATTGTAAATTTTGATTATGTTAAGAGTAATTGACATTCTATCCAAATAGGATCTCTTTCATCCATATCCATATTAACTCTTCCTTCTAATCTTCTCCTTTAGTATTTTGAAATCAAAATATTTTTTATATTTAGTAATATTAAAATTTATCATTAAATTTATTCAAATAAATGATTTATAACTCTCTTTATGATGTGGGTTTCAATAATGGTGTTTTTTAAATGTTGAAAAGGTTTTTCCTTTCATGATTATGTATTTTATCTTCCACTCCACATTTCATTTGAAAAAAATTTATATCTTATTTCACATGATGGTGTGTAATAATGATATAATATATATTTTTCTCATGATGGTTCTTGTACATGGTCACATATAGGTGTGTTCATATGATTGTACATAGACATTATCATGTTTTTCTTTGTTCACAAGATTTCATCTATACATGATTTCTCTTAAAAAATTTCGCAAGATTATGATTTCATATGCCTATTATTATTCCATATTTTTATATAATATTACTATTATTACAATCCATGGATCATATTTACATATCACTCTTATGTCATGGTACATGTTTGCTTAATTAAGATTACATGTCATCTTACTATGACTAATGGGAACTCTTACTGTTCCATATTCAATTTAATATGATATTTCTCCCATGATCATGTTTTCTCATATATTATGATATAAACCTTGATGAAATGTTGGTAATTTTTCTCTTACTGGTCCTTTTTCCCACCCATTGCATATGTTTACATTTCCCAGGTTATGACGATGTGTATATCCTAAAAGGAGCCTCGAAGGGAGTCTAATGCAGTTTTATTATTGAGAAATGTTAAAAAGTATCATAAAATAAGTTTCTTATGTAGTTATTATTGAAGGGTAATACATGTTTCATTATTTGTATAGTATGATTATTTTTGATGTCTTAATTTTTACCTTGCATAAATGATGTAAAATAAAGATATGTTTATTTTGGGTCATCTCACTTGGTATCAAATCTATGTGTAAATTAGGTGTTTTTAGTACCAAAACTAGAACTATGGATATGGGGAACCTCAGTACTAGTGGGTTCACTATGTTTGATAATACCTTTTCCAAAATATCCTCAAACTACACCTTCAACTCCCTAAGATCTATCAGGGTCATCTGATAGACTATTAAAGTTATCTGTGTAGCCCTTGGATTCAAGTTAATATTGTAATAAACCTATCGATGATGGATTAACATAAATACTTACTCTATGAAGAAATTCATATACTCCTCCATCACATCATGCAACTAATCCAGAACAACATCAATGGAACATAGTTTCATACTCACTTGTGATGGCCTCAGGTAAGGTGTTGGTTCGCTGGGGGTGAATCAATGAACAATATTTCATTTTCCATTTTTATTATTTCTTATTAAATAAACCTCCATCACTTCCTATAATGATAAATCTATCCACTCAATTTCTCACACCCCAAAGAAACCAAAAAAAATGATTTACAAGGTTCTATACTCAAAATAAGTAGTTAATCATTAATAGGATATAGTATCACCTAAGACCATATAGTCCATTCAAATCACCATGGGGGGTTCAATGACCATGTTACATCCTTTACTTGTAGTACATAAATATTAAAAATCACTTAAAAAGTATCCCAAAAAGTTTCATTATTGTCTTGATATTTAATGAGGTAGGGATTTCCTTTTTTCTATGATTAGGTTATCTCTCTAAAAAAATTTAGTGAGCCCAAATATTTTTATAATATATAACTTGTGTGGCTACTTCCTTATTCTTTAACACACATTACAATAGTGATGCTCAAACACACAAACCAAGTATTTACTTCCTCTATTCTTCTTCGATTACTTTACCAACCATAAGTTCTCTTATTATTCTATACTATCTCTTTGAACACTATACTCTATAGTATTCTTCTAATCTTACTCTATTCTAAATGATTTTATAGGATCCGTTTCTTGATATAAATTACACAATAAAAAAATTTCTTATAGTTAAAATTTCAATTTCAAATTCAAATTTAAATACATAAATTCAATGAAATTATCCTAAATTTTTCCATTTCTTATTCAACAATTATATCTTTTAAGACTTTTATCTCTCCTTAAATATTATAGGAAGACTTTTTGATTTGAGTTGAAGAATTCCATGAAACATAAATTGATTATGATGATCTGTGTTGTCATGGGTTGTGAAAATCATGAGAAATTTGAACTTTTTAATCCTAAAGTTGTTCAGAGTAAAAATGGTAAATTATTCTATATTATGGTATTGGATAATTTTTTTAAGGACTCTGTTGATTGTAAAATTGGGTGTTTACCCTAGGGTAAGAGTTTTTTTGAAATTTATGAAGTTCAAATTTTCAAAAAAAAAATTAATATTTAATTAATTAAATATTAATTAATTCATGCATATTGGTTCATTATTATTTTTTAAATGGATCATTAAATGATATTATATAAACATGGTTGGGTATAAAATATGGGTTTTTTCTTACGTGAGGCATAAACTCGTCTCGGGCATCACGGCCAGGCCTAGACCCCTTTTCTTTTATTTTTATTTTTTTCTTTTTTCTTTATTTTTTTCCTTTTCTTTTCTCTCTTTTCCACTATGGTTTCCCATTAAAACCTATGGGGGATATCCCCTTTTGGTTCCTTAAATAATATAAGGTTAAAGAGAGAATATATAGGGGCTTATCCCGAGGATCTGTTATGAAGATATATCAGGCATCGACAGAAGCATCATGCAGATCCAAGACCAAAGAATCATATTTTTATTCCCATAGGTGGATCCATTTTATTTTTTTCATAAATCTACATATCTTAGTTTTTATAATGTTTAAAATACTTTTCTAGGTTTTTTAGACATCTTGAGGGTCGATTTAGGCTTCAATAGGGAGAATCAAGGGTTTCGGGCAATTTTGGGGGTTTTATATTCAAGAAAACCTATGTACAAATCATATTGTTCAAATAACACACATTGTGTGTTCTTATTAATTATGGAATAATATTTTTGGGAATAAACCCTATATACCCCGGGTATATTCTATGTAGAGGTAACTCATGTTTCAGTCGAGGCATGACCAAACACCCCTTGTCAGGGGAACATGATCGTATAAGGGAACATGGCCTAATCTTGAGTGAGGCACACGGATAATGGACATTCACTATGCATTTCCAAACCTCATATGGGGTTACATGGATGGTTACATGTCTATTAACCCAATGTGGGGTATACTCCATGTACGAGGAAATACACGATGTGTAATCTAACGGTGTATTTGCTGAGTGGGGCTGAGGTACCCCAAAATGATACCGTTTAGGGGTACACGATGTGTAAAGGGTGCACATGTCTTGTACTTTGGAGAATTACATGTCGAGGTGCATAGGGAACACATCCAAGGGGAATATTTGGGGGTACACATGGTCTACCCAATGTTCATATCATGAACGTTTTCTCCCTTTGTGTGTTTTACTTTTTTCTCACCCTGGAGTTAGAATTGTATGTAAGAGGAGCCAATTCAAATAATTTTTTCATGTAATTAATTATGGATGAATCCTTTCATAATTTAGAGGTTGTATGGATGGTGTTTTGGACTGATATAGTTTTATAAGATTATTTCATTAAGGTATGGATCTAGAATCCTCCATATGGTTGAGTTGTGAGATGTGAGGTTGGGTGAGGGTTATAAACTTAGTGATCATATAGGATCAAGTGTTTCATGGTGATCTATTTTAGGTTATTTAGATTGATCCTATAATGAGATATCATGTAGTATCTCTGAAGAGAACTTGGTTTTTTCCTGCATGCTGGGACTAATTACTTCAGGTAAGAGCTTTTGAGGCTTAGATCTTATGCTTGAGGATCATATCTATTGGTGCTTCTGGTTTGGATCTATGTTGTTGGATGGAAGTTATGACCATGTTTTGGCATGGTTTTGAGGCAAGCCTTAGCTAATCTTGAGTATTTCCTTATTTTCTAGTTTATAATTGATTGATTAGTGGTTTTTATAATCATTCGTTGAGAATGACTATGTGTCATGGTTTGGATTGTTCTAGGAAACCCATTTAGGGTCCTAATTTTGAGGTGTTCATGAAAACCATTGATAATTCCCTTTTATTAATTCTTTTCTTTTGGATTTCCTTTGGGTTTTTTGTTGATCAAGAATTTATTGGACACCACTTAGGGTCATTTGGAATATATCTACACTAGGCATTTACCATGATTTGGATGAGCTAGTGTAACCCCAAGTAGGGTTTACTTCACTTTCTGTGGTATTTAGTCCATTTGAGGATATTTTGATAGGCATGGCCTGAGAGATCAGGTGCAGCAGGAGTGTCACTAGTTGGAAATCACTTTTCATTGTGAACTCAGGTTCTATGGAAGACCCGTGTTTTTTTCCCATGAGGAGGGACATATAGATCCCTTCATGGTTTTTTGGTGGATGATATGATCGATGAGACCCTACATAGGCCTCATGATTTGTTAGCCAAGAGTTTATTGGCACTATTATTTTTTCTATTTGGATGGTGAGTTCAAGGTTGTATCATCCCATGCTAGGTTGTCCTTTGGTTGGGAGGTTTGAGATGGTTTATGATCAGGACTAAGGTTTAGGGATAAGAACTATAGGATATCATTGATCAAGAATTGTCATTGAATTTTTATTTGGTTATCTCTTCTATTGGAATGTTGTGGTTAGACTGGATTAGGGAACTAATGGGTAGTCTGGATCAGTAAAACCCCCTCTAGTTGATAATTTACCCTATATAGCGTGGATTTAGGCTCGTAGAGTATTTAGGAACACACAAATTGGGTTTTGTTTTCATGGATTTTTTTTCTCCCAGTACCATGGATGTTGTTTGTTCAAATATTTATATATAGATCCCATCTATTTTTGGGTCTAAAATTGGTTCCTAATTCATTGTTCAAGACCTTCATAACAGATATGTTATCTAGTTTTATTTACCTATATGTTCATTTTTATGGTTCAAATAATTATATTGAAATTCAAGATCCTATTATATGTGATTTTTCATGTGGAATCTAATGGTTACACCATGAGTTTCTACATTGGGCCTTTTTATTTAGACATATCGGATCTCCTATATAGATT
The DNA here is from genome assembly GCA_963277665.1 of Viscum album. Taxonomy (NCBI): domain Eukaryota; kingdom Viridiplantae; phylum Streptophyta; class Magnoliopsida; order Santalales; family Viscaceae; genus Viscum; species Viscum album. The sequence goes on along the minus strand of OY728161.1, from coordinate 1,537,398,532 downwards.
TGGTATATGCACTGGTTTTTGTGTGGTGAGGTAACCCATGGGTTGTCAATCCTATGTCAGAGGTCAGGGTGAGGGTATACATATCTTGATAGTTAGACTAGAAACTTTGGTTGGTTGTTTTCCTTATTTTTTTTAAGCCCCCTTTTTTTCAATGATTCTTTGATGGTAACTTTTTCAGTTTTTGACTAGGCTAGGAATATCAAGTGTTCATGCACTTATTATGATATTAGATTATATTTTAACTATTTGGGGTGGTCTACTAAGATTTATTTCTCATATAATGTATGTGAACCTCAGTGTGCATATAGACCTAATTTTTTTTCTTTTAGGTTTGATCACATATTGAATAATGGATGGGTATGATGCCTAATATTTCTTATTTGAGTGGATCCACTCATGTGGAGTCTTGGGATCGAGTTGTTGCATATCGAGCATCATGGATATCGAATATGTGGTTTGGATCATAGTTTGTTATTGAGCCAAATGTATTTATTTTAGGATTATTTATTTTTTATATGTTCATAGCTTAGTGGGTGACCATCTATTGCATTTTTTATGATGGAGTTCGTATGACTATATACCGCATTTCATTTGTTATATAATGCTTCTATTTCATTCATTTATTATGCATACTATGATTTTTATTCATGTGGATGTTTTTTTATTTCTACTTTTATTGATCTCTAACAATAGGGTATAGTCTCCCCTACTAAATCTTTTAAACCCTAACTTCTAGTCAGTATCATCTATAGTTCGAGGATGTGCAGTTGAGGTCTTATGGTGAGATATATCAGGTGACGTGTCTGGTTGAACTAGGATGGTTCATTACAAAATGATATTTGAGCTATATCATTTTCTGATTTGGGGAATTAGTTCATAGGTGGTCTAGGAAAGTTCTATAATTTGTGATGTATATCATAATGGTGTGTTGTGAACACCATTACTGAAAGTAATTCCAAGTTTCTTGGGAATGGGATTGCTATTTTTATTTTATGTTCTTATGGTTATGGGATTTATCAAACCATGATGCACTTGGGTTAGTATATTTATGTATTATTATGTTTTTTGGCTCTTGGACCATGGGAAATAGGTTAGTGTTTATGCATTGTTATATACATATATGATTCACTTCACATATACTTGTCTATGGTGTTTTTACTGAAGATAGAGGTTCAGTTGTTTATAGTGTCTCCAAATATTTATATTATATTTCACATATATATAATTTTTTAAATTCTACTCAACTAAACCACATGTATACATATTATTATGATATTTCATGTGAATCTTGTGATGAGATATTCCTCAAAAATGGAGACACAGTCCCTTCAACAATGGATGCATGGAGACCCTTGTGGGTTGGTAATGGGATATATGTTCTTTATTAGTGGGTCTATAAGAAAAATCATTCATATTAAATTCTTTAATTGGTCTCAATTTTCCTTGAGGTAGAGTTTTCCCTAACGTCTTAGGTTTGTGTTTCTCTTGAGGGAGTTTTTCTTTCCATGTGATATCTGATAGGTATTATGGGTGGGGATCATGTGTTTGATATCACAGATGGATTAGGTGGGTGAGTTTTTTTTCCATGGTGGGTCTATTGAGGTCATAAATCATCAAGGTGTGTTTTGTAATGAGGATTCTTAGTGTTTGAGTGGTGGAGCACTGGGAGTGCTTATGGTCTCGTGGCTAACTTTAGAGGGAAGGTTTTGTTGGACCCTTGTCCCTACTCATTTTGGATGTGATTTGGGTAGCATAGTGTAAGTGTAGTTGGAATCCTATAGATTTGGATCAATTCCTGAGTGTAGGGAGGCCATGTGGTTTATCTTTTCCTGAGGAATATTCCTTTTTTAAGAGGAGTGTCAAGGGTGGTCTAATTTGTTGGAACCATCCTGCATGAGGAGCATGCTCAGTGGACTTAATCATGTTATCCAATGTTCATTAAGACTTTTCCGATGTGAGTGTTAACCTTGGTGCTTTTTTATGAGTGGTTTAAGGAAATAATTATGGTGGGTTGTTCACCTTAGGCAGTTATAGGTTATGAACCTCATTTTAAGTTGTTTTTTGAGTGCATGGGTTGTGGTTTTTTATGCTTAGTTGTTGATGATTTGGCCATGTCTACCCATTACATTCTGTAATATATGTAGTGTGGGATGTCTAGATTCCTATTTGTTTAGTGCGATGATGATAAGGATAATATTGTGGTGAGAAGCATCAAATATATCACAGTTGAACATCTCTCGTGTTTGGGGAGTATTGTGGGCATTGTAACACCAGTTTTTAAATATATGAGATTGAATTATCTATTTCAATTATTAGTGGGAGAATGGATGGTGTTTATCAATCAAGGCTTCTTGGGGGAAAGAATATTTTTTTTTTGTGGAGTTTGTAACGATCTATGTCGTCACTAGTTATGAAAATCAAGATAAATTTTAACTTTTATTCCTAGAGGTGTTTATAGATAAAATGAAAAAAATTATATAATATTATATCGGATATTTTTTATGACCACACTATTAGTCCCAGAATAGGGTTTTTCGTGTATTATAGAAGTTTGGTGGAAATCTGAGCCATATAAATTTTTACTAAATATTTAATATTTAATTTATTAAATATTTATTTATTCGTGTGTGTTTGTTTGGTGATATATTTTAAATAGAGTGTTGGATATAGATTATTTCTTCATGGTTGAGTATTATATGGGGTTTTTTATTTAGGTTAGGCATAATCCCATCATGGTCACTAATCCTAAGCCCGAGACCCTTTTCTTTTTCTTTTTATTTTCATTCCTTTTTATTTTTCTCCTTTTCTTCTATCTAGCTTCCTATTTGGTTTCCCATGAATGCATATGGGGGATCTTCCCTTTGAGGTCTTTAGCCGATAGAGAGATAGGGATAGAAGAAAAAGATGGAGGAGGAGGCTTCACCCAGGGAGTCACTTTGGAGCTATATTGGGCGTTGGAGGTTGTATCTCATGGTTCTGGAATCAAAGCATCATCATTTTATGCCTATAGGTAGGAACATTTTATTTTTCTTCCATAAATGAACATGTATTAGTTGTTTAATGGTTTTGAAGCGTTATTTGGGTTTATTTGGACCTCATGAGGACCGATCTATTCTTAATTGGGGAGAATTGAGGGTTTTAGGCCATTTTGGGTGTTTTCCATTTGGTAAAACCCATCTACACACCATGTAGTTCAAAGAATACACACCAGGTGTTCTTCCTAATTAGGAAAGATGATTTTTTAGGACTACACTCTGTGTAATGGGGGTACACACTCTGTAGTGGTGACTCAGGGTGTGGTCAGGGCACGGGTAGACACCCCATGTCGAGGGCACATTGTTATGTAAGGGAACACAAAAAGAGAATGAATGGGGTATAAATATAGTGGTCATACACTATGCTTAGAAAGACCTTATATGGGGGTACATGGCCAAGTACATCACTGGGAACCACGTGTGGGGTACATATCATGTACTGGGTAGTACACTCCATGAATTCTTTAAGTGCACATGATGAGTGTGGATGAGGTAGTTAGGAAGATACCCATGTGGGGGTACACACCATGTACAAGGAACAGACACCATGTAATTTGGAGTACAAATTGAGTGGCATGGGGATGATGTTTAGGGAGAACCTTTAGGGGAATATATCATAGTGTGTTTTACATTTTTCTCACCCTGGAGTCAACATTGGTTAAAGGAGGAAATCATTCAGAAAATTTTTCACATATATCATGATGGTGGAATTATTTTAGTTTTTATAGTTCATCTAAAGGGTGTTTTAGACTAAGAGGGTTTTATAGGATGATTTCTTTAATATTTGGATCCAGAATCCCCCTAGGGGTTAGGTTGTGAGTTATGTGGATCTGGTGAGTGTTGTTATCTTAGTGATAATCTATGCTCGAGTGTGACATGGAAATTTGTTTGAGGTTATTTGGATAGAACCAAGAAGGTGGGATTGTGTAGTATCTCTAAGGAGATATAAGTTTTTTCCTAGGTACTGGAACCAGTTGTTCAAGGTTATATCTATTGAATTTTAGATCTTGTACTTGAGGATCAAAGATGTCGGAGCCTTTGGGCTAGTTTGGCTCCATGGGATGGAGGTTAAGGATAGGTTCCATTATGGTGCTAAGATAGTTCTGAGGTAATCTTAAGGATTCCCTTATGGTCTGGGTTTTGATCGAGTGACCAATGTTTTTCGTAGTTGTCATTTTATAATTCATGTGTGGCATGGTTTTTCTTGTACTAAGGAACCATTTGTAGGGTCCTACTTTTGAGGTGGTCGTAAGGACCTTTAAGAATTCCTTTGTAGGAATGATTTTCTTTTGGATTAAATTTTTGTTCATTATTGATCAAGGATTATTTAGAGGCCATTGAGGGCCATTTTTCTTGTCCCAAACTGGGTGTCTCCCTAGATTTGGATGATCTAGAGAAATACCTCATTGGGTTTCCTTTTTTTTATATGGACTTTGGTCCATTTGAGGATCTTTTTATAGATATTACTTGATATTTTGGGTCTAGTAGGGTATTACCTAGTAGAACATCACATTGTTTTGTGACCTCAAGATTCGTGGGAGACCTAAGTATTGGTTTCGACCTGAGAAGGGTCATAGAGAGCTCATGGTGTATATTTTTTGAATTCTAATATTCTAAGGACCTTGTAAAGGACATGTGATTTTTTATTAAATAGTTGATTGGTTCTTCTAGTTTATGTTTCTAGATGGTGGGATTAAGATTATATCGTCCCACATTTAGTTGGACTTTTACGTTTTGTTTTGAGGTAATTTCCTCTTAGGATAGTGGTTTTGGGAAGAGTCCATTTGGATATCTTAGGTCAGGCACTAGCTATGAGTTTTGATATAGTTATATCCTCCATTGGATGGTTGTGGTTAAAAGGGATTAGGAAGCTATTGGGAGATTTGGATGAGTGCAACCCTCCTCTATTTGAGTATTCACCCAAGTGAGAGTTACTTCAGGGTCATGAGTTGTTGAGGCACTCATAGAGTGGGTTTTTTTATGATGATGTTTTTCTCCCAGTATTGTGGGCGTGGTGTGATCTTGGTTTTCTATATAGATGTAACCTATTTTTTAGTCCAAATCTGGTGCCTGATCCATTCTATAATAAATTCAGAACTTGTAGTTTCTCTATTTTTTTTCATCCAAGATGTTTCTTCAGCCAGTACAGATCATGATATTGGAGTCATACATCTAGGTAGATGTGTTTTTTTATGTGGACACCTGTGGTTATTCCCTAGAATCTAGTATTCATTCCTTTTTACTTAGACATCTTAGATATCCTATATATATCTTGAGGATTTACCAGTTTTTGTTTGGTGGGGTGATCAACATGTTGAAAATACTCTAGTGGGAGTATACTTACCTCAGGTGTTGGACTAGAACATGTAGTTGATTTTTTTCTTATTTTTTTATCCCCTTTTTATGGATTTGTTCTTTTCTGCCAGTTATTTTTGTTTTTATCTAGACCGGGCACATCACATGTGCATACACTTGTTATTACAACATATTATAGGTCTTCCATTGGGGTGGCCTATTGAGATTTATTTCCCATACCTTGTACATTAACCTATGTGTGCATCAATACCTAGAGCCTTCTTTCATGTTGGATCACAAGTTTTGAGATGGATGGGGTCAAGGATCAGTGTTTCTTGGTCAAGTGAAGCCAATCATGTGTATTCTTAGGATCAGGGTGGTGAAGCATGAGGTTCATGGAGACTGGGTATGTGGTTCAGTTCAGAGTTGGTAGTAGATCCTGATATATTTATTATTTGTTTATTTTTTGTATATGTGGTTATCATAGTAGGAGACCGTTTATTTTATGTTTTCTATTATGGAGTATGTATAAATATATTTCACATTTCAATTATTATATCATGTTTCTTTTTTAGTTATATATTATTCATACTTTGATATTTATGGTTGTGAATATTTTTGGTTATTTACACAACTATTTCACTTTGACTAGATGGTATCGTCTCCCCACTATATCTTTTATACCCTCACCACTAGTGGAAAGCCTCTGGAATTCGAGGAGGTGCACTTGAGGACTTGTGACAAGCCAGATCGAGTGATGTGTTAGGTTGACTTGGGATGGTTCATTAAAATTATCCACATGATCAATTTCACATGAATACTAAATTCCATCATAAATCATACCATGAATTCATGCCTAACAACATGAAAATACACTTCTCTATAAGTGGTTGTTAACATTATTATCACTTTTCATCATGGAAATATTATTCATAGTGAAACATTTATTTTCTTTTTCTCTTGGTCGACATGATCATGGTGTAACTATCATGAATTCTTTCATAATACATGAAACCACACAACAAATAGCACTAATCCTAATTTTAACATCTTTGTATCATGATGTGACTCTATCCCATGAGACACACTTCATTATTTAGAATGGTGTGACCTTCTCAATATATTGTGACTATAATCTTTGTGGACTTACCCTCATTCTATAATTCTTCTTTAGTTCATTGAAATGTAATAATCCTATATATAAACCCTTACATTCAAATACTTTTCCACTTTTTTAGCACTTATACTTATAATTAACCCTTATGATTTAGACATTACCATTTTTCATTCTTTCTGCTCAAAGTATCCATTATGTTCTATAATTTAAAAAAAAATTATATGTTAATGGAAAATTAAATCTTATATACTTAGTACTTATTTAATTTTCATACTTCTTCTATCCAGCACAATGTATCCTTTACAAATAGGAGGTAACATATTTTCCGACCCAAATCCACTCGACATCAAAACTCTTCCAAAAAACTCCAAAATTCATTCAATTAATACCAATCTCCATAAAATAATTTATCTCAAATTATAAAATATATTATATGTGACTTTTATCATTATTTATGTTTTGAAAACAAAATACTACACATTAAAATATCTACCACTTCTCTACTAAAATTTTGTTTTCCTTTACAAACACCAAAGTTCTAGGTAACTTTTCTTAAATTATAGATATCAGAAAACTCACTATAGGTCTTAGAAATATATATTTGGTAATAAAAATTCACATATCTTAACATCTCCTAAAAATATTACCTGGTCTAAACAATCTATCCCTTTGGATTTTTTTTTGAAATCGTTGAACATAAATTTCTCTTCAAACATAGAATACATATAATTAAATAATCATTAAATAATTTCAAGCCTATGTGAGCTAAATTAGTGTATAATATAATAAAATTAAATACTAATTGCATGTTATCTATTACAGTGACTTTAAATCACTTCTTTAATGATCTTCATTCACTTGTAACTCTTATTCCACTTCAAAAAATTATTTTTGAGACATGGGTATGAAAAGTTGTATATATGCACACCAAACATGTATTAATAGTTCACATATTGACATCACAGCTAAAGAATTTTGAAAATACTTATAAATATATTCTCCATCTAAATAAGAGATCTCTCCCCATTAGGTTAAACACATATCTTTATATTCTCCATTGTATTTGTTTCTCTGCATTTGTAAATATGATAAGGGATAAACATAAAGGTTTTTATGTTTTTTTTTCTCATCATTTGATAAAAATATCCAAATAAAATGTGAGATATGGGATTAGTTCATTATATCATATCCATTTATCATTGAAGGGTGATATTTTTACTTCAACCTCCATAACATGGTATTCAACTCCGCCTTTTATTAGAAACCAATTTTATCCTATAAATTCTTCTTCAACCCCCATATTAGATTAGAAGAACTCATATCCTTCTTCACTTCCATAATATAAAATTCCAAATATTATTTCTCCATGCTTCTCTATAATAATTCATTTTTAAAACACTGAAAAAGTTATCTTGGAATAACATCACCTTCTTCCTTATTCATTTTCGATCTCATCCACTTGATATCACTCCTTCGTACTTACTTTTGAGTATACAAGTTTTTATAGCCTCTTTATAGTGATAAAACTCTAATTTATTCTCAATAATATCCCTTTTATTCATAATTTCCCTGCCTGATAGGCCACTAAAATGGTATTTGGACCAGTCACCACATGGAATTAATATTGCCTCCTCATATGCCAAAGACTTCCGATTAGCAGTGAGGGCCTGATGGTGGTACGTTTCAGATACTATACCATCATGATCAAATTAGAATAGTAGTATATCATATGTAAATCAATATACACCAGCGAAAGCTGAAATTAATGAGAAACAATAGTGGATGAAAAATTATAATAACTAAGTAAACAAGGCTAAATCCAATACAATTATTCATGAATTTCTAGATGATGATACATAAACTGAAAAAACAATAAGTACAAATGGAAAAAACAATATAATAAATAAATAATAAAATAATACCATCTCTGATGGTGATCCCCCTAATAATCATGTGAACCAACTTATTCTTGTGCTCCTAACACCCAGTTACAAGCATGATAGAAAAAGAAATTAACCTAGGATCCTGATCTCACAACAAGGAGTTATGTTCGGGTAACCTAATGCAATGGTGGCCCAAACCAGGTGTGAAATATACTCAATAGTCCACCACCAAATGTGTTTGTAGAATAATCTAGTTTGTGCATTTAAAATAAGAAGCATGCCAATATATGAAAAATAAAAGATAAATTCAAATAAATAAATAACAAAGTCAACTCAGGTTCTTCAAGGAAACCAAGACTAACCATACCTACTTTGGCCTAAGATAGAAATTGATGAACAATAAGTGTCCTATAAATTGAGTTAAAGGGTTAGGAAATAAGGTAAACCCCATTAAACATGTGATATGAGATGGATCATACCCAATCATGTGATTTGACTTGGCGGATGCGACATATAGATAAAAATTATACAAAAATGTACTTTTCTATAACATTTACTACCAATTTTAAATAGGAAACATCCTAGGCCCATCCAAGGTGAACCTTAACAAGGAATCCATGTATCACACTAAGATATCCATAACACCCACTGTCGTCAGAGTCTATCCAATGCGACCCATGGAAGGTATTGCAAGTATCACTCCAAACCTCATGTGAGACAAAAACCTATGAGCTTGTACCTAGTATCTCAGATAGGGGTCCAATTCTCACTCATGGCCTGGTAAAACCATATCAGCAATAATATTTTCCATGTTTTTTCCCCTAGGGAACTGGTATCACTCATAATGAGGTAAGAAAAATGCTCAATGGGCCCATCCTAACATTCCAGTATCACCCATAAAGTATACAAAATCCAATGTGCATTTGATCACAAGCACAATGTGTCTAAACATGGATTTATGTGGAAGGAAACCCAAGAATGAATCAATGTATTCATAAGTTATTTAATCAATTTAATTAAATAATAAAAAAGGCCAATTAGTGATCATGAAATAACAAATAATAATGGGGCATTAAGAGGTCCACTCCCATTTTCCATTTCAATATAGAATTTAAAAAAGTCCATATACGTAAATAAGTCACATCACATCTGATAATAATAAAAAATTAATATACAATTTCTAAACAACAAGGGTTGTGGAAAACACTCATGACATAAGGCTAAGTAAGGAATATCGTATGTGTGTGTGTGTGTATTTAACAATTCTAATTTCGAGACCATGCACCTCTTAAAGGGGATTTGTTATAAAATGTGGCATTGTTATTAAAAAAATCAATTAGTTCACTTAGGAAGAACCAATTTCATCGCAAGGTATATGCAACTCACATAAATGTGGTTCTAAGACAGGTGAGCATCATGATTTGACATATAAATAAGAAGTAACACCGAAAGGGATTGATATAACCAAAGTATAATACATCTAAAAAGGGTGATTAAATGAACCCACCATAAGTGGTGGTTTGAGTTGATTCCATAACCTCCAACCACACTATTAAGGGTCTGGAGACATCACAAGGCAAGTTAAACAATTTAATACAAAGAAATTTAATATTTTAGGGTGACATCGGGTAAGTTTGGCGACATGGAACAACAAAAAAACATTATAAAGTGATGAGACGTGAGGGAAAATATATAGACCACCTAATTAAAGATTAGGAATACACACTCATACAAAATTTAGTCTTAATTTGTTTATGTCCAAGATAAATTGAATAAATATACATCCTTCCTGAAAATAGTGAAAATGACCTCGCACCATGATAACTTGGTTGAGAGGAAATTAAATAGAGAAAGGATCAAGAGGAATGTAGAGATTACTAAGAGGAATCTATAGGGACCTATGGAACTGAATTCAAACAACTTATGGAGGAGATCCATTAAATCCTAGGTTAGGCATTTGAGAAGCCTCACATGAAAGGGAGGAGGGAGACACCTGCTTAAAAGGGAAAGGGAAAGAGGAGGGTTTAATTAAAACACCCATTAAGGGAAATTTGGAAATTTCACCCTCAAAAAATAGATTGCATCATTTGGACACATGGTTGGAAAAATATTTCTCTAACTATGTGGCTCCCACTTCTTATGAACCCTATCCCACATGGTTTTCACACACAGGTTCCCCAACTATGTGTCAATCATGCGATGAAAATTGCACACACACCGTCTAAGTGGCACTAAACGTGCAGCATAGGTTCATGGTTTGGGAAAACCATCTGTATCACATGTACTTCACATCATCTTACCTATATAAGTAGTGTGGTTACTGCTATAGGGTCACATGGTTTCTGACAAACCATGTCCCCCTGTCAGTTTTCTCCAATTTTTTGTTTTTCGTGTCTAATGCCCCCGAAACTCATCGAAACACCTGAGGCACCCCTTGATCCTTAAAACAAGTCCAAAAAACACATTTATGTTTTTAAAATCTTATAATTATGATATGATCCTCAGTTTAAATAACAAACCATCCATCAAACAATAAAATTCAAATTCCTTCAAAATTTCATCTGTTCTAAATACATGGGATGTTACAATATCATAGCCTTAGAACTTTTCATCCTTAAGAAACCTTTGTGAAAAAAAGGAAATAACTAAATCTAATCAGGTTGAGAAGTCTCATTCAAATGGTCTTGTTACTTTCCAAAAACCCAATTCACCTTCGTGCATCACCTGAACACATCGCTCATAAGTCATGGAAGCTCAAGGTAATGATTTTCCTTCTGAAATAAAACACTGAGATGACACCTACCCAAGCCCATATTACCTTAGAAATGATCAAATTTCCATACTATTCACCACAAGGTTCTGGTACTTAAATACCAATTCTGAATCATAGTATCTCTAATATCATAATTGTCTTTCAAGATGTTACCATAGCATTCTAATGACTATCACGGAATGCGTCATGATCTAATCAAAGGGTCGATCCCAAACAGACCAAATTAAAACTAAGTGTGCTTACTTTTCTAGTAAAATTTACAAGTAACACTTATAATGAAGCCGTGTTACCTAAAAATGTTCCATGTAGTGTCTCCTGACCAACCGCATATGACCAGAGAGAGGGGTATCAGGCTGTACCACCACTAGTCAACTACCCTTGAGGCACTCGTCTTATGTGCCCATTTCATTTAAAAATCTATACCTAATTCCTTTAAATGAAGTATCCTTATGAATTATACAAGAATACCCACTAAATCCCATAATAAGATTCTAGTTTCATATCAACCCAAATAATCCATTTAAACCATCATGCCTCAACATGAATAAAATAACATTAATCGATCTGACATGTTTGGATCATTATGGCTAAAACAACCCTTCTGATACTAATTAAATTATAGTGTAACCTTAGAATTGTCAATTGGAGTTCAAGGAGATCATCCAATGTATACCACATCTAATTTTTATAAGAGGTATTTCAGTACAAATATGAATTTCCTATATTAATAAAGTTGACCGAATCCAAAGTGTGAACCACCTGGAATTCAATTCAAGAGGAAAATACTTAGTATCCATGAAACCATCCATGTAATTAATACTTGGGAACCCGTGTTTCACTCAGTACTAACCAAGCCTCTAAGGACAACCATGTTTCCAGAGCGCACTCTGATAGAGACCATTCAATGAGCCTGGAGGCTTTTAAAACTTAGTGTGATGTAGAATCGACATTCTCTCAGTGTAACCTGCCGATGTCAAGATAGGCGACATCATCATCTTTATGAAAAGAGTATACTAAGAGGATTAGAATTATTCCTTGAAAGGAACCATGAAAATAACTCAACAAAGAGAGTGAAGTGATCATTGTGGTATCAAACCAACCCTGATAACTATAGAAAGGAAGATCAATTGAATCATCTCTAGGAAACTTCTTTTAGATAATTCTTGGTTTCACCTATTGACACATCACCATTAACTAATCATAATTCCTTTACCACTAAGGCATACCTCTGTAACTCAATAATAACCACTGAGGCACATCCATAACCAATATTATTTTTATAGGTTTCATACTAGCCAACCCTTTCATCATCATGATGCTCAGCATTCACTGTCTCAAACAAGAGACTCACAACTACAAGGTAAAATCAAATGAGATTAACCATTACCAAATGGTCCTTGGTTGTCCCTTCCACCTAGAATGACACATTCAAACAAAATTAAAGATATTCTCCCATCCATAGGAGTGTTCATAATGATGGATTTATATTGAAAGAGATATCAAAAAATTATTTAATGAGCATTGAGCTAAAAGGGATATAGACTATCCACATACAAATGCACTATGATGAATTCATCTCAAGCGTACATGTTGAACTCCTCTTGAGTTTTTCCCATGTGTGATAATAAATGATACATTTGGAATAAAATCCCAACTGAACCAGTTGGCAATTCAACACCTGATCATCCATAGGATGTCATCCCAAGAACTATAAAAATGAAACATCTCATAGCTTGGTCACTATACCATAGTGGTGGCCTATGAATAAAGAAACACAACTTAGGGATTAAATGAGATCCAATGAACATAAATGGTTCAATTAATGATTTTTACAATATAAAGAGTACCATGTAGATCGATGCATACTACCCTGATATTACATGAGAAAATGGAAAATCCCTAATCTTATTCATAGGATTATCAGACTTATTCATTCCAGTGTTTGATGTCCCACATGAATAAGTAAATTAGATTCTCATTACTCCACGTGACTGTAGAACTAGATGATAGCCTCTCAAGTCAACCAACATTGAAAATGGAATGAAAATAAGGTTCATGCAACCCGCTCAGCAGCTGACCATGCCCTTAGCATGTCTAGCCTACTAGAACTGATAATTTATAAATGTTTACACTTTGATAAAGGTTCAAAATAACACATGACCGCCCATCAAAACAGGGTTTCATTTTAGAAACATAGAGTCCTACATGGGACAACGGCCCCTAAATAGCACCACATGTCAAAAATAGTTCACATGGAACTAGCAAGGCTTTGAAGACCTGAGGGTGATACCTATAATAGTCTATCCCCTTATATAAGTAAGAAGCATCGACCTAAAATGAGGTAATAGATAGAAAATTTCACTATACTAAAAGGAAATATTTTTAGATCTGTGAAGGAAGGATCCTATGTAAAATGATCACATTATATTTCATGGTAGAACTCAAGAAATAAATCAAATACCCTTACACGAGGGTAAGGCTAAGAACACCTATTAAGGATTAATTTTAAGGAATTAAACCAAAAATCACTTATACTTTATCATTTAAATGTTAAGATTTAAATAAAAATAAACATTAATAAGGAAAATAATTTTGTACTTTATTTATCAAGCTATAAGGAAAAATAGGCTAGCTATATTAAACGTCCTTTTAAACACCATTACATAATTGACACCAGATAATTAATTGTCCATTTATTTAATAAACCCCCATTTTGACAACATTCAATTATTTATAACTTTAACAATTGTATTTTAAAAAAAATAAATTGTAATCTATATAGAAAAACACTCTTTAGGTTGGAAATGGAATTTTAATTAACCAAGGCCTTATATAATTCAGCTCAAGCAGTTTTAAAGTCTCATTAATTTAAGAGGTATGGTGAAAAAGGATCCCACCTTACATTTACATGAAAACCCTATAGGTGGATACAACACTTTAAACGCTTCTTAACACATGACATAAGTATACCCCATGTCGATTAAGAATCTTGACATATTAAAAGTAGGTAGATCTATTTTGGTCCCATTAGGACATCTTGGGTTCATCAAAATGAAACCCAACATTTTATTTGAAACATTTAGTTTTGTAACAACATTAAATGGTTCATTTCATAAACAACGTTCCCTAAATGACCTACTTGGGTCAGTCATGTATTTAAGAAATTTTTCTTACAGGTCATAATTCCAATAAATAGGGGTATAAACCTTAATAAGGCAACCAAACAATTTTAGGACTAAATTAAAAAACATTTATATATATATATGTTTCAAATAAAATGTATCATAATATATGGTTTAGTTTTAAAGTTTACCACCCCAATTTATAAAGAACCTATACACCTTACTAGTTACAGGTGGGTCCCATCTAACTACAAACATTTTACCAAATTAAAATAAAATTCTACAGAATAAATATTTATACAAAAACATTTATATATATATATAAAGTTAATCTATAATGGTTTGATTATATGGGCCACCCTATTACCACTCATAAAGTTCCCATACAATTTACAAATTTGATATTGGATCCCATTTCACCATAACCAATTTATTTAGGATAAAAGTAAATATTTAAAATCTTAATCATTTATACAATATTATTTAAGTATATAAGTTTCATCAATAGTAATCCAGTTATATGGGCCATCATTTTACAATTTATAAGGATCCCATGAACCTTAAAATCACTAGTTGACACCCAGTTAATTGGAACCAGCATTCTTTATCCAATGATAAACAATCATAGATGCATGAAAATTAAAAAAAACCACATTAATTTCTCACATAAACATAGTAAGTAATAAAAAAAGATAAAATAATCATTGAGAATTATAATAATCCCAATAAAACATAATAAGTGTATCATTCATATTGTTAAACAAAAAAAATTCAAATAATGTACCTTAACATGTATTAAACTAATTATGTCACTAACATACCTAGCATGGCATATAAGTAAGGCACAATGATTTAAATTATAGAATCATACAAAAAAATACCTAATCCCATGGAAACTAAACTTGTTATTGAAATTTTAAACATGGAATATAAAAGGCATGCTACTATAACATGTAAGTCATGTCAAAAAAATACAATAACCAAGTCGTGCAATCTATATAGAATGGAATATGCATGGCATGTAAATCTCTACATGCATAGAATGATGCGTGTAATGATTCCTCTTTTCCATAACTGACTAAGGGAAAATTATAAATCTCATAAATCAATAATCATGATAAAGTAATCCAATCACTCAAGGTGAAATCAAAATCAATTATCATAGAAAACAGAATGAACAACATTCCATTCCTTGGCCACATGGAATTTTCCCTGTACATGGGTTGATCACTCCTAGGAACAACTATTTACCAAGATATGACATATTCCTGGTCTTCATTATACCATCCTAAATATTAAGAAAAAATAAAAAAAGAATCACTAATAACACCTTATAACATCTTGGCCTGACTGACCACTAAATCGGTAGCTGGACCGGTTGCCACATGGCCTCAAGTGTGCTTACCCGTATGCTAGAGGCTATCAACTAGTAGTGAGGGTCTGATGGTGGTACATTGGGGACAATATACCCCCGTGATCATAATATCATAATGGTATATTAGGTGTAAATCAATGGACATCATGGGAAGAAGAAATAAAAGAGAAATACCAACGAAATAATAATTATAATAACTGAGTAACCATGGAAAAAGCCAACACAACTATGCATGAATGTATTAGTGATGATACATAAACTAAACAGAAGAATTTAACTGGTAGAAAAATAAAATATATAAATAATAAATGAAAAAATCCTTTAAGGCAATCCCCATGATCATTCTGAGAACCAACTCAATCATGTGCTCCTAACTCCCAAGTATAAGCATGACAGTAGAAGTAATAAACTAAGGATCTTGATCCTGTAACCCTGGAGGTATATTCAAGTACCATAGTGCGATGGTGTCCCAAAAAGGATGTGAGATATACTCATTAGGTCACCACCAAATATGTCTCTAGAATAATCCATTTTGTACATATAAAATAAATATTTTTCCAAGATATCAAAAGTAAAGGATAAAAATGAATAAATAAATAACAATGTTGGATCATGTTCCTCAAGGAAACCAAGCCTGGCCATAACTTCTTTGGCTTAAGATGAAATTTTTTGAACCATAAGTGTCCTGTAAAAAGAGATAATGGGAAGGAAATAATGGAAACTCCATGAAATAGGTGATATGAGATGGACAATCCCCAAACATGTGATTAAGCTTTGTGGATGTGTCCCATAGATAACAATTATACACAAAAGTCCATTTATATAATAGAAAATACCCATTTAAAATCAGTATCATCTTCATCATATCCAAGGAAAAACTTAAATAACAACCCATGTATCTCACCAAGAGCTCTATAACACCCACTTCTATCAGATTCTATCCAATGCAACCCATGGAAGTCCTTGAAACTGTCACTCCCTGTCTTATATGGGACAATAACCTCTAAGACCATACCTTGATTTTGCATTGGCATCTAATTCTCACTCATGTCCTGGTACAACCATCATTGAATTGATCCTACCCATGGTGTCTCCCCTAGGGAACTGGTATCGCTCACAATGAGTTAAGAAGAACTCTTCATGAGCTCGTCCTGGCATACTAGTATCACCCTCAGTGTATACACATTTTAATGAAAATTTGATCATAAGAATGATGAGTCTATCATTTGAATTAAATGGAAGGAAACTCAAGTGTAACTCATGGAATTCATAAGTCATTTAATCAATTTAATTTAACAATATGAGAGGCCATGTTTTGATCATTACATAACATAGAACAAATAATCATTAAGAGTGAAATTCCCCCATTTCATTTTAGAATTTAAAAAAAATGTATGTATAAATAAAAAATCCACATAATATCCAATCATAATCAAAAAGGAATACTCAAATGCTAAACAACAAGGGTCATGGAAAAAACTCATGTCATAAGGCCAAGAAAAGCATAACACACATAGACACACACACACACACATATATACATATGTGTGTGTGTGTGTTTCACATTTCCAATTTGAAGACAGAGCACCTCATTGAGGGGTTTTATTATAAAACATGACATTATTATTAAAGAAATCATTTAGTTAACTTAGTAAAAACCAAGTCCATCACAAGGCATAAGTAAGTCACCTTAAGGGGGTTCTAAGATAGGTGAGCATCATGATTTGACATATAAATTAGAATGCACACCAAACGGGGTGTCTCTAATCAAATTAGAAGACATTTAAAAATGGTGATTAAACAAACCTACCCTAAGGGGTTGTTTTGGATTAGGCCATTACCTCCAACCAATTAAATAAGGGTCCAGATATATCGCAAGGAAAGCTGTATAATTTAATTAAAATAAATTTATTATTTTAAGGATACACTGGGTATGTCTAGTGATGTGGCATAATGAAGACATCTTATAAAGTGACAAAACATGATAGAAAAGACAAAGACCACCAACCTCATTCTTAGGAATCCCCACTCATCCAATTTTGAGGATTTATTTGGTTATATTCAAGAGAAATCAAAAAAATGGATATCCACCCTAAAAATAAGGGAAATGATTTGTCATTATGATAACTTGGTCAAGAGGAAATTAAATAGAGAGATTCTAAAGAGGAATGTGGAGATTATTAGGAGGAATACATATGGAATGATGGTGCTCGATTCCAACAACAAAAGGATGAGATCCATAAAACCCTAGGTTAGGAATTAGAAAATCCTCGAGTGAGAGGGAGGAAGATACACCCACTAGAATGGGAAAGGGAAATGAGAGGGTTTAATTAAAACACCCATTAAATGAGATTTTGACATTTCACCCTGAAAATCGGGTCACACGGTTTGGCCACATGGTTGTCCAAAATATGCACCAACCATGTGGCTCACACTACTTAGGAAACCTAACCCACATGGTTTTCTTGCATGGTTTCCCAAATCATGTGATAAATAGTGAACGCACACTACTTAAGTGGCACTAAGCGTGCAGGCTAAGAACACGGTTTGGGAAAACCATGAACATCTTGTGGACATCACATTTTCTCACCTTTATAAGTGTCACATTTACAAATGGTGGTTTTCATAGTTTTAGACAAACCATGTTCCCCTATTATTTTTCCCATGTTTTGAGTTTCTGGGTTTCGATGCTCCCGAAACTTATTGGAGCACCTGAGGTACCCCTCTAGCCTTAAAAAAGTATAAAAAATGCATTGAGTATTCAAAATCAAAGAATTTTGATATAATATTCTGTTTACAAAATCTATCATCCACCAAATGAAAAAATTCAAATTCCTTTAGAATTTCATTTGCTCCAAAAACATAGGACACTACATTATTCTTGTGAGGAATTTTCTTCTTCACTAATTCATTAACTTAAAAAGGTTACCTAAAGTTTATTTTCCTCTAATAAAAACATATCCATCTTTTAGATTCTTTACAAAAATTATTCTAAAAAACCCCTTTCATTACCTTAATCATAGATTTTTGACATTCTTAGTATATTGTGTGTTAAACCATCAAAAAACAATGTGTTCATCATTTCCATATCGTCTTGTCCAATGATTATTAAACCAACACATCTATTTTTGAGTTACACACCATTGAAAAAGGTCACCAATATTTTATTTTACTTATCAATATCCTTCAAAATATTTAAATCTCCTATCATATTATAGAATCATCTAGTATCCAATATCAATGTAAATTCCTTTTTTGATTATTTATGTGCCACTTTAACAATGAAAAGCTTATACTTTACATTCACTTCTTTATTCTAATACATTAGTGTATTATATATAATTATTAGACAATTAGGTAAAACTGTGATAAAATCGTCAAAAGGTGACATGGATATTCATATATACCACATACCTCATCTAATGGTTGGGACATGTTTTCAACCTTAAGTTCACAAATCTGATATTTTTTCTAAACTTTTCTTCTTTGAATTGGTGGTATCCCACACAATATTTGTCTATAAAATTTTCTAGTGTCATAAAAATATTAGTATTTAAATTAAAATATTCTTTTTAAGTTCCTAAATCCTTCCAAATTCCAAAATTATCTATAAAATTCATACATTTCTTTTAAAACAGTTTATTTTCTTTATCGTGACACAAACTCTTTTCAAAATTATGATCATTAATTTTTTATCCTTTTTATGAACCAAAATTTTGGCAGACTTTGAAAACATTACTCTTAACTTTAGACTTATTCTTAACATTTTTTAATTCACCATTTGTAGAAATATATATATTCATGTTTCCATTCATTGAATTTTTATATTTTTGATAATTATCTTGATTTTCCATAAATTTTAATTTATTCACTTAGTAATTTGAACCATAATATTCAAAAAAAAAATCCAAGACATTTTATAAACTTTGAATGTGATATTATATATATCAATTTAATTTCACCATTATTTTAATCTTAAATTCTATATACAATCATCTACCTTGACCTTTTTATAACATCTTGTATAATATTTTTGAAGTGGAATTTGAATTTTTTTAATTACTTTTCAACATCTATTAATTTTATTGAAAATTTTCAATCTCTATATTCATTTCTATAAATTTATCATATATTTAAACTTTTAAAATATTATTCCATTTATCAATAAACTTATTTAATTTTATAAAATTATTTTTCAACATTGAATGTTTTTCAATGAATAATCTATCATTTTTGGTAGATAACTTGAAATACTTCTTCAAGCCTTCATTATCCTTTTTAAATTAAGAGATCTTAAAGTGGATCAATTTGAGTTAAAGTTTAATTATAAAAACTATTTGTATTTCTTCATCACATACATCATTTATTATTTCATCACTAGTGAATTATTCATCATTCACCTCGACAAATAGTAAATTTTCATCAACTTAATTTAAAATCTCAACACCATCATCATCCTCACTGCTATCATCTCTCTATTCTTCAATTAGAATTTTCTATTATTAATATTTTAGAAATTATTACCTTTCCCATTTGAAGAATATTTAGATTATTTATTATTTTTTGAACTTCGTTAATTATCATCCACATTGTCACTAGATTATTCTTATTATAACATAGAAAAATTTTCTTTAAAATATCAAATAGCTCTACCATTAAAGCACTCTAGGGATAACATTCCCCGATACTTCTTCTCTTAGAATACTTATTAAAATTAATGACATGAGTTTCTCAAATTTAATTTCAAAATCTTCTTCATTAATATATTATTCCCCATATTCATTATTTTCTTTCTAACTCTTCTATTTCTTCAAATATTTATAAGAAATTCCCCTATAAAATATTCTATTGTTCTTGAAGACACATACCTTCCACATTTCAAACGAAATTAGAATGTTGTAAATATTATACAATAGAAGTTTACCTGGATAAAAATATTTGAGTGTTGAAAATTTTACATCAAAATTATCTAGAAAAATACATAGTGTTTTCTCTAAAATCACTGAATCCTCCAACTTGCTACCAAAACTTCAGATGGAGCTCACTAATTCAGTAACTCTAGTTAATAATTCATCTATAACATCCTGATAATTTATTAAATATCATCTTTCAAATTTATTTAAATTCATTAATAACATTCATTACATATATTACATAGTTCAGCTTGTGCTACACACAACTACAATTTTAGTTTGTGTTCTATACAACAGCATGTTTATCTTTTATGACAAGAAACATAGATTTTCTTCAATAACTTGTGTTACACGCAAGGCCAAGTCTTACCAGAAAACAATATACAAATAATATCATTATTTAACATAATAGTTATCACCTAGCTATTGGAATAGAGGGAATGAATATTATTAACTAAATTATGAAAATGTAGTTTACACATGTTTATGAAATTAATTATTAGGTAACTAAATAATTATAAATAAAGGAAAAACCTAATTGAAAATAAAAGGAAATCATCTTCTAAAAACTATTTTAATGCGCATAAGTGTGTTTTATACTAATAAATTAAACAAGCAAGTCTTTTTAATGATATTAATGAAATATATAAATTATATATTCAATAAAATATTTTTACATTATTATATTATATTTTACATGATAAATATAAGAACCAATCCAATTTTATGCATGAAAAACTATATTTTTATAAAAGGCAGTTTTATCGCTTTTTAATGGAAGACTTTTCTTAATTCTAAATTTTGACTCTTTTATAACTTTTATTTGAAAATATAAACATCATTTTTGAAATCAATATATAAAAATATAATTTGGTTAATTTTTTTGTTTTTTCTGAGAAGTTTCTTTTTTAATAAATAGAGAAAAATACTGAATATTAATTAAAAACTACATTTTTATCAAATTTATTTGTATAGATGAATTATATTTTGAATTGGTTTTAAAGTATAATTATTTAAATTATACATCAATAAATCCGATTTAGATTATTTTAATCAATTTTAAATTGAAATTGGATATAAAACATTTCAAACTTTTGAACTTTTTACTTTAAAAACCCATTGTTTTGTCCCGTCTAAAGGATTAATGTTAAATTAACATCATCCACTTCTATAATTAGAATTTGGAAAAGGGTATTCCATATTTAGAATCATCATAATTTATAATTTATATTAAGTTAAAATTAGTTGTTACCAAAAATATTAGTGAAATAAATTAAAATTAATTACTGACATGTTTTTATGTTAAGGGTACAACTAAAAACATCACACACTTCCATCAAATGGGATTTGGAATCATCATTCATGTGTATGGTGTACTATCACCTCGTGAACTAATGTCATTCATTCTTCTATCACCACTTCTCAAGGTTGAGAATAATGATATAGATTCTATTCATATATTATATATATGATATTTATGATGTATTTATGATTTTGGAATCATTTCATAACACATACCTTCATGATTTCCATTTTTTGGGATTATGATAACATCATTTGTGGATGTGTGGACTACTACCTCCTCAAAGTGATGTGATTCATTGATGCTTTACCTGTAATGTATTAAGGATGTGTTTAATAAAAATATTTAATATACATGAAATCTATATGATATTCATGACATAATTATCTTTCTGAAAATATAATATATAATTTTATTCTTACCTTTTCACACACTCAAAACATGATAACATCGTTTGTGGACGTGTGGACTACCGCCTCCTTAAAGAAGTATGATTCCTTTTTGGCATAAAAATAAGTATATACATATATATATATATAAGTATATATAATTAAATATCATGGTTTTTATGATATAATGATCATTTTAAAAAGATAAATGTTACATACTATCTTTTCATAAAGAACATTGAAAAATAGTAATGTTACTCATGTGTACATACAACCTACCGTCTCTAAGATCGTAACGTTGGTTCATTTTTCATAATCATATTTCATGGTTGGTTTTAAAAGTATAATTGATATATAAATATTATAGTTATGTGATTATTATTATTATGTATATGTTTAAATATTGACATCTTTGACCACAATAAACCTACCAAAGTCATTTTTACACAAAACATGGATTTGGTCAAAACATCTAACATAAACATAATTTATTAATTAATTGTATATAA
This sequence comes from Viscum album, assembly GCA_963277665.1. Taxonomy (NCBI): domain Eukaryota; kingdom Viridiplantae; phylum Streptophyta; class Magnoliopsida; order Santalales; family Viscaceae; genus Viscum; species Viscum album. Next base: position 1,537,375,818 of record OY728161.1, on the reverse strand, counting down.
CATGTTAAAGAGTGAGATAAAAGTAATAAAACACTATAAAAAGATTCTTAAGAAAGAAAATAATTATCATAATTTTATTATTCAGAAAGATAAAGACACACGTGATAAATCAGACTCAAGGTAAGGGACTTCATCTTCATGTCCTTTCATTGAGACATATCTTGATGTTATGAACCTTTATTATTTTATAAGTTTTATATAGAACCTATTTGAAAATTAATATCATTAATTTATCTATTCTTATGATATTTATAATTTTTTTTTAATGTTATTCTTTAATGACTGTTATGATTCAATTATTTCTAAAGTGATATGGGTTATTTCTTTTAAAAAGAATACTCCTTTTTAGTTTTACTTCCAACACTATCAATTACATGTCTATGTTTTTAAAATTATATCTTATGTGGAAATAAAGTATTTATAAATTCCATTTTATGTATCATTTTACATTATTTTCCAAGGCTTTTAAAATAAATGTTTTTACATGTTTTATACAGAACATTTTGATAAATGGAAAAAGGAATGTTTTATTCCTAATATACATGAAAATAATGTCTTTTCCTCCACCATGGCCATTATTTTGTTTTTTGATTCATTTTATTGATTTCATGTTTCCTTAAATGAAAAAAACCTCTTTGTATTTTTGTGTATTTTGGTATTGAAAATTATTTTTCGATGAAAATGGTGTTTTGGTATTGAAAATGGGTTCTTAAAATAAATTGGTATTTTTATACAAAAGAGTTTTCATATGGGTTTAAAAATAGTTTTTCAATGGTTTTAATGATGAATGTGTTTTATTAATTATATGTTACTTAAGAATTCTATGAAATGAGTGATCTTGATATATATTATACAAATTTTTGTGCCTCATTATAGCTCACAGGTGAGCCTGATATAGCTTATATGAAGTTTTGTGCCTCATTATAGCTCATAGTTGAGCTCGATGTTGCTTATAAAATGATTGATACCCATTATAGATCTATAATTCATTAGTTAATGTGTATATTTGAAGTCTTTCATATGGTTATTCCAATTAAAAGGGGTTTGAAAGGGTTTTAGGAATAAGATGATCTAAGTCACCTAAAGGAATATTAATTTATTATTATGAATTTTAATGATTTACTTTGAGAAAAATACATGTTTTTTTCAGGTGAAATTTTTTATTTAATATGCTCAAAAACATTTAAGATAATATAAAATTTTATATTATTTTTCAGGTTCTCACTAGACTAAGGGTTTTCCTTATTTTTGTTTCCCTTACTAATATTTTGTTATCATACCACATTTTTAATTAATTTTATCATGACTTGAGGATGGGTAAGGGAAATGAATAATTAAAGATTATTTTCAGGAATATTTTCAAGAAAATAGTTCATGTTTTACTTTAAAATTATTATATTATGGTAAAAATGTATACTAATCAAAAGTTTCCACCTTTAATTTTATGGTTTTGTTATATATGGGTTATGTCAAGGATACCTAAAACTCTAAACATGAAAAGATCATAAAAGTAAAATAAATTAAATTCTTGACTAAAACTTGATATCATGTGATATTTATAGTTGGGGTGTTATAGTTGGTATCAAAGTATGGTTTAGACAACTTTAGAGGTTAGGATGGTGTAAATATCATTCCATTATAAAATTTTACATTATGGTTAAGTTGAAATGATATAACATTTTAATACTTCCATATTTCTTAATCTAAAGTATAACTCTTAGTAATGGTTTTATGCATAGTAAATAGGAAATATATAGTGGAAAGAAACTGAGAAGGTAATATCATTTCAAAATAGAATCCCTATATGGTTGGAATTGAAACAAAATATTTTTTTGTAGTGATGGATCAATGGAAATGAGATATAAATTATGTTGGTATCCATGCTAGAGAGGAACCCAATCTACCCCGAAGGAACATGTTTATAGTGGATAATTTCATGAGGAAAAATCCCTCATCATTCAATGTATCATTTGACCTAGTGGTAGTCTATGGATGGATCAATTCCCTAGAGAAGATATTATAAGTCATGGGATGTTCGTAACATCAAAATATAACTCTTTCCATTTATTATTTTGAAGGTAAATATTATTGATGGTGGTCCTTGTTTATTAATACTAGAGATAAATATGATATTGATTCCATGGAATGGGAAATTTTTAAGTATACTATAATTGAGAAATATTTACCTAAGATTTTTTGGATTATGATGAATAAATAATTCCTATAATTGTGGGAAAAAGAAGATGAATTTGTGGCTTCATGTGAAGAAAAATTCAAAATATTGTCCTAGAATGTGCCAGACTTTATTCGATAAATTGATAGTAAAATTAGTAGATTTTACATAGGATTAAAACCAATCTTATGAATAGAATTTTCCACATGATAATTTAAAAGTTATGAGAAATTTGTTTATTGTACTGGGAAACTTGATATGGAGTTTTCTGACACTTATGTTCCATGAGATAAAAATAGTAGTAAATGGTCAAGGTTGTGGGAAATAGAGAAAAAAACAACTAAAAATTCTAGATTTAAGTCTAAAACATGTTCCAAGTGTGGTAAAATACATTTTGGGGAATGTATTTCAGGATCAAGAAAGTGTTATCAGTGTGGTAAGTTTTTTCATAAGGTTCATGACTCCAAATAAATGAGCCCTGAATAATCCAATATTGAGATTACAAGTATCAATTCAACAAGTAGATTATTTAGCTAAAATGACTTAGCAAATTATGCTAACATGTGTCCAAAAAAACTTACTCAGGGTGTAAATCATCATGACAAGAGGAAAAAATGGATGAAAAGAACATTTTTTAATTCTACAGTTGATGTTGGTCCATCTAGTGCAGTGATGACAGATCCAAGGAGATCAGTATTTTTTGAGTTTTAACCATAATTTCAAGGTTTTAGACACTCCTTCTAAGGTTTTAAGTGATGATATCATAATGTGATTAATGTATTTAGGGATATATTTTTAAGCTTTATATTTATGTAATGATTTTTTTTAATGAGAAGTATGCCTTTAATTTTGGACATGAGTTTTAAGGTATTAATAAGCTTTAGGGTTTATATTATCTATTATGATTAAGGTTATTTTTAGGGATGTAAACAAATTTATTGGGAATGTTATGAGGATGAAATTGTTCCAATAAATTATAAATATTTCAAGTAATTATATTTTCTTATATTCTTATATAGAAAAATAATTAATCAACTCTAATAAAAGGATATTAAAAAAACATCATGGTGACTTCATTTCTGATGAACTGATGGTATTTTTTTATCATCACATATTTATGGTTTTAAGGATCTTAAAATTACATTCATCATTAACTTTTTTATGATCAGTAACCTCAATCAATCTCTATAATTATTTACTATTTTCCTCTATTCCCTCCTATGTCCTCCTATTTGATAACCTAGTTATGTGTTATCCTAGATGACCTTCATACATCCTTTCACTCCGATTAAGAGGATAATTTATTAACCCTTTTTCTAATGTATTTTTCTATAAATGAATTCTCAAAATGAGAAACATTTTATAACCAAGAGTAATTTTAAGGGCTGAATTCATTTTAAGGGGGGTAGCATGTATCATCATGGAATTTTATGAAATATATTCTTTCAAATTAATTTAAATTTCTTGATAGTTTCCATTAAACACAATATATAGTTTATTTTGAATTAAATGAAACACCAATTTTAGATTTCATTACAAGAAAAATAATTGTTAGCTTTCATTACACACAACAATGATTTTCTTTGATAACTTATGTTACATGCAAGGCTTAGTCTTAAGGGGCAGTAATATAAAATTAATATTATTTCCTAACATGATAGTTATAACATAGACTTTGGAATGATGGTAAAGAATATTATTAAATAAATAATAAAAATATGAATTAAATTTTTTTATTAAATTAATTATTTTGTGAACAATTAAGTATAAATTAATATCATTCCCTTTTGAAAATAAAAGGAAATATTTTTATGAAAATTATTTTAATATGATCAAGTGTGTTTTATACCAATAAATTAAATAAAAAATTATTATTTAATTTCTAATAAAATTTAAAAATTATATATAAAATAAAATCTTTTTACATTCATCCAATATATTTGATAGGAATAAGATAATAATTGATCCAACTTTATGTATGAAAAAGATGTATTTTTCTAAATGTTAGTTTTGCTCTCTTTTAATGGAAGACTTGTTTTAATACTAAATTTTGACACTTTTATAAATTTTATTTGAAAAAATAAACTTAATTTTTTATATTTTAATATCAAAATTTAATTTACTATCATTTTTTTTATTTTTTTATTAGCTTCGTTTTTTTGAGGAATAGTGAAAAATACTGAATTTTAATTGAAAACTACATTTTAATCTAATTTATTTACATAGTTAAATTATATTTTAACTTGATTTTAAATTATAATTGGTTATATTATACACCAATAAAAAAATTAGTCCATTGGAACCTATTTCACATTGAAATTTGATATATAAATATTTCAAACATTTGAACTATTTACTTTAAAAACTCATTGTTCTGTCCCTTCTATGGGATTAATTTTATATTAAATTCTTAAAATCCTATGATTTTAATTTTTAAGAATGAATTAAATATTTTTAATAGTAATAATATATAATTTATATTAAGTTCAACTTAGTTTTTGAAAAAAAATATTACTGAAATCAATTAATATTAATTACACCGATTAAGGTAAAAACAGCTTTACTTAGTGGTTAAACTATAATCTACAGGGGGAAATGAACTATAAAATTTTCCAAAACTCATTTTATGGAAATATTTATTCATATAAAATATTTTATAAAAAGTTTTCATTATGGGAGGAATATTAGGCAATGGAGACTTCCCGATATTTTTTATCTTTTGTATTTACAAGAATGTCACTCCTCCTCCACTATAAAAGGAGATTCACTCTCACCCATCTATTAACACCTATAAATAATTTTTTCTCATCCAAAACCTACCCAAATAAACGTTCAAAATCCCTAATATCATCCTAGAATAATATATTTTGGAAAAATCAAATCAAGTAAGTCTTTTAGTGTAATCCAAAGGGAGTTACCCAAAAAAGAGACAATATTCTTCAACGAGAACTTTTGGTTTATTTCTTTTTCCAACCCTTAAATTATTTTTATATAAGGATTATATAATAACCTTAGTATATTAAATATAATGAAATTTTTTATGTTATGGTTTTGAATTAAAACATCAAACACTTCCATCAAATTGGATATGCAGTCATTATCCGTGTGTACGACGGACTACCGCCTCACGAACCGATGTCGTTCTTTCTTCCATTAACACCTATAATGGGTAGTAAAAACGATGGAAATACTATTTATATATGATATATATGATATTTAGGATGTATTTATTCTTATTTAATCATTATATAACACATAAATTCATGATTTCCATTTTATGGGAATACGATAACATCATTTCTGGACGTGTAAACCACCACCTCCTCAAAGCGATGTGATTCGTTCACGCTTTTCATAGAATGTGTTAAAGGTGTTTTTCATAGAAATATGTGATATAAATGTAATATATATTATATTAATGAAATAATTATCTTTCAATAAATATAATATATATTTTTCTTCTTACCTTTTCACAGACATAAAAATTGATAGCATCGTTTGTGGACGTGTGGACTACCACCACCTCAAAGCGATGTGATCCCTTTTTACATAACAAGAATGATATATATAGGTGTATTTAATTAAATATCATAGTATTTATGATATAATTATCATTGTGTAATGATATATGTTACATACCTTCTTTCAATAATGAACATTGAAAATGGGAATGTTGCTCTTGCATATGTACAGCCTACCGTCTCCATGATCATAACATTGGTCCATTTTTCATAACCATACTTCATAATTGTTTTTAAAATTATAATTGATTTACAAATTTTATATTTATTTAATTATTATTATTAGGTATATTTTTAAATAATAACCTCTTTTATCATAGTCAACCTACTAAATTCATTTTGACACCTTAGCCGAATATAGTCAAAACATCTGACTTAAATTTAATTGTTTATATAATTGTATATAACTTGTTAATAAGTGAAATAAAAGTAAAAATAAACTCAAAAAAGGTTCTCAGTAAGCTAATAATTTACAAAATTTTATTATTCAAGAAGAAAAATACACACATAAAGAATCGGGACTCAAGGTTAGGTACTTCGTCTCAATGTCCTTTCATTAAGGCATATCATGATGTTAAACACCTTTATTATTTTATAAGGTGTATATATATAACCTTTTACATGTTATATAATTAATTTATCTATTCTAATCATATTTAAAGTTTTATTTCATGTTGATATTTAATTATTTTTATGATTTAATTGTTTATCAAGTGATAAGGGACATTACTTTTTAAAAGAATCACTTTTTTGATTTTTCATTCCAACACTTTCTCTTCTAGTACCATGTTTTTAAAATGATTTTTTAATATAGACATAAAATATTTATAATTTACATTTTATGTCAATTTTTTACTTTATTTTCAAAGGATTTTAAAAGAAATATTTTTATGTTTTTAATACAAAACATTTTGTTAAATGATAAGAGTAATGATATATTCCTAACATTCACGATGATAATTACTTTTAAACCTCTATGGACATTATTTTATTTTTTGTATTCCTTTGAAATATTTAATGTTACCTTAAATAAAAAAATCGCTTTATCTATTTTGTTATTTTCGTATTCTAGAGTTTTTTTCAAAGAAAAGGGTTTTTTGGTATTGAAAATGGGTTCTTAAAAAGAAATGAGTATTTTTATCTGAAAGTGTTTTTCATTTGGGTTTAAAAAAACTTTTAAAGGATTTTATAATGAAATATTTTTATCTATGATATGGTAATTTAATATTATTTGAAATTTATGAAATTTATATATCTTATACAAAGGTTTGGTCCCCGTTATAGCTCGGGGGTGATTTTGATGTTGCTTATTTGAAGGGTTGAGCTCCACTATAGCTCATGAGAAATGGGGGAGTCCAATATAGAAAATAAAAAGGGTTTAGACCCATTATAGATCATAGGTGAGCCTGATATATCTTAAACAAAGGGTGATCCACATTATATATATATAATTAATTAGGTAATGATTATATTGTAATTTGGTCATATGGTTTTTCTAATTAAAAGGGTTTTGAAAGGGTTTTATGAATATTATTATCTAAGTCACCTAAAGTATTATTAATTGATTTCTATGGAATTTAATGATTTTATTTGATAGAATGGGTGTTTTCTATGTGAAAATATTATATTCCATATGCTAAAAGACATTGAAGATAAAGTTTATTGTTATATGATTTTTCATGTTCTTACGGGATTGATGGTTTTCCTTCTTTTTGTATCCCTTATTGATATTATTTAGTCATCCCGCATTTTTAATTGATTTTCTTAAGAATTAAGTATGGGTAAGGTGAAAGAGAAAATTTCAATTTGAAGTTCGTTAATATTTTTTCTGAAATTGGTCATGATTTATTTTAAATGTTTTATATTATGGGAAACTTTTATACTACTTGAAAGTGTCCAACTTGTATTTTATGTTTTTTTATTTACTGCCTAATTCCCTAAAAATATAAATTTGAAAAGATCGTCAAAGTAAAATAAATTAAATTATTGACTAAAATTAAATATCATGTGATATTTAAGGTTGGGGCTCTATATCATCCCCAATTTCACCATCATTTATCTTGAGATATTATTTTATCAATCAATAAATATTTAGATTAAATTAATTAACTTTTTTGTTACTTTCATAGAAATTTTCCAATTAATCCCAAATATTTTTTACTGTCTTAATCCTTTTAATCTTGATATATTCCTTCTCTAAAATAGATGAAAAGATAAAATTTCAATCATTTCCATCATTCTTTAAATTAATTCTATCTATTATTTTCATTGTAGTACATTTATCAGGATGAACAAAACCATCATTAGTATCTACCAAAACATCAAAATTAATTGATAAAATATATAGAAGCATTAAATCATATAAAATATAATAATTATTCCCATTGGAAGTGTGAAACCAAATATTATTCACTAAATTAAATTTTTAAATGCTAATAATATAAATTCTAAAACTAAATCATCAACCAAAAAGTAACACTACTTTGATTCAAAAAAAAGATAAGAATTAAAATTCCAACTAAGCTTAACAACCTTAATAAAAGAAAAATTTAAACATCTCAATATTCAAAAGAAATATTTATGGACATGATACCACTTATTATGTACCTAAACACATTGTTATTTATCTTATAGGTGTGAATATATTAATAATATAACATTTTCATTTTTATGATTTCTTGATAAATCTAACTTTATCACTTGAAGGAAAAAATATCTTTATATAATTTATCACATTATGAGGAAACAAAAACAAAAAAAAAGAACACATGATGTGAAAGGTTCACTTCTTAAAATGATAAGTTAGTCCTTATAATGATCTGGAATCACCTAATACTATATGGTCTGCTCGATTCACTTTGGTGGATACAAAGAGAAGGTCATATCCTTGACTTGTAATACAGAATATCAATAATATTGCATCCTAAAAAATATCCTAATAATTTGCATTATTTTTAAAACATTAATGAGGGAGGTATTATCCTTTTCCTTTGATTATATTTTCTCTTAAAAATTTTATAGTGATCCCACACTTCTTCATAATGTAAAAAAATAGTAAATTCATATTTTTAACAAAAAACACAACAAAAGTTTGATGATCACACACACACATAAACATTTTCCACTTCTCTTCATCTTCTTATACTTTCATAGCTATAAGTAATCTTATTTTTCTCTTCCATCTTAAAAATGATCTTATAAGATCCCTATATAGATATATCATACACCAAAAATAGAACTTTACTTACAACTCAAATTTGAATTTCAAATTCCAATTTAAACTCATAACTTTCTTTAACTTATCCAAAACAAATATCACTTTTTATTTATACATTGGATCTATACATGAATTGTATCCATCATTGGATATGATTATAGGGATTAATGATTTTAGTTGAAAAATAAAATGAAACATAAAATGATCTACATCATCAATTCCACCTGAAACCTAAAATATGTGGAAAATAATTTTTTGATTTCATACATGAGGGCGAGACTAACCAGTTTTCCTTAACCGCTTCTAAAAATTATTCTCACTTTGAGAAGTTAAAATATTCTCCATGGTTAAAGAATTATTTTATTTTCCTACTAGTATACATGATCATGGTGTTATCATCATTCATTTAATCATGATATATCAAACCACATTAATACAATACAGATCACACCCACAAATCTCTTTTTTGAATTTTCTAAAAGCAAATTTTTGGGTTTTTGGTAACCACACAAGAACCAAAACACTTCATGACTTCAACATTACAGGTTCAAAATTCAAAAAAAAAACAAACAAGATTCAAAAATTCAAAACAAAATAAATGAAATCACTCCTAGATCCCCACCAAAATAAATGAAAGCACTCCTTGATTCCCACCAAATCAGCTCCTCGATGGCCATGAGATCACTGTATGGATCGAGTTCTGGCTGACCGGTCACAGTGTAATCATAAGCGTCGATGCCATCATTGCATCACCAGCTACATCATTCAATCACCATCATACTCATCATTGTTGTCATCCTCTCCAAACGTCGTCAACACAAACAGCGCTGGTCGACTGCCAGGGCAACCATCGTTTGGCATCAGTACCTCAAAGCAGATACACCACAAAATCTCTAAAGGATCCATTGTAAGAGGATCCCATAAACCAAACACGTTGCACCACTATAAGTCACCCTTTTCACTGCCATAAAATACCATCATCGCCATCGATTGAACACCAATATCGCCATCGTAATAACACCATATCGGATGCGCCTTCCGAACACCTGACGCAACTTCGGCCGGCGAGCAGAAGGAACCATTTTTTGAACTTCAGAAATAAATAAAAACATAATCGGGGATGAAAATTAAAGGAACCGGAAAGAGGGAAAACCGGGGAAGAAACTCTAAAAGAGATCGGGGATGAAACCCTAAAGGGGAGCCCCATGACCGCCAAACCACAATGCCCAAAACCACTGGGTGCCCATCAATCCAAGTCTGACCCAGAGAGAAGTGATGTAACATGAGTTCGGAGCATGGTTAGGTGTCTGGGGGAAAAGTGAAGAGGTTATGAAACCCAAAGGGAATCCATAACTGAGAAGGGGAACCAGGAATTATACCCTAGGAAATATAGTAGGGGGATGAAACCCTAGGAGGAAGGAGAAAGACAATGTCGGGGGTGAATCACTAGAAACTACCAAACAAAGAATCCCGCGAAGAACCAATCCTACCACCACAGTCCCAATCCCTTCTACGAAATAACACATCTGACCATATGGAGTTATGTGTATCAAACTAGACAGGTAGAGCAGGGGAGGGAGGGGAGAAAGTGAGATATCTCCAAAAGTGAGGAATAAGAAAACCTAGCATAAGAGAGCATCTGAGAAGAAAGATAAAATGAGGAGGAAAGGAAACCTGGAGAAGAAGGGGGAGGAAGACCCATCACCTTCATGAATGAAACCCTAGAGAGGAGAAGGCGGAGTTGATAGCCGAGAGCAAATATCGAGTGAGTGAGGAACCATTATCTAATATAGATCAAAATTTTCATGGATTCCCATCATGTTGTGTCTCCATATCATAAGCTACACTTCATTCATTACAATGGTTTTTGCTTCTCAACATTATGTGACTTTAAAATTTATGGTTTGCTTTTAATTCTCCAACTTCTCCTTAAAATTTTGAAAAGGTAATAATCCTATGTATCAACTCTTATGTGTGAGGAATTTTCTATTTATTTAGTCTTTATACTTTTAGTTAACCCTTAAATTCTAGCTATTAACATTTTTAGTCATTCTACTCAGTGCAACCCATACATTCTATAATTCACCAATTTTCTAATAGTTTTCTTAATGTGACTCTTGCATAAGGAAGAATTAGAAAATTTTCAGACTTCTTATACTCAGCACTAGAGTGACCTTTACATTTAAGACTTATCTAAATTTTGAACCCAAATCTTCTCAACACCAAGAATAATTAAAATAATTATTTAACTTCTTTCAAACTCCACTAATATTATTAACAACCTTCATATTACCTTATAAAATTTATTATATATGGGTTTGAACTTGATTTTTTTATTGAAAATAAAATCCAATTGATAAACCTAACCATTGATTCTCTTTTATAATTATTCTTCCATTGAAAAACACTAAAATACTATGGGATTATTCTTCATCTTTAGATCTCAGAAAACTCCCCCTACATCTCAAAAATCTTCCCAATGTCACAAAACTCAAGATCCTGATATCTTGTAAAATATATCTTAGTATAAATATATCTAATTAATGGGTAATCATCTATCATTTCTTGAGGGGTAGCCCTACTAATCTTGTATGGGGGTCACATTCAACAGTGAAGGAGAACCTCAATCCATGTCCCTGATGATGTACACCAATAAAAATATACCCAATCATAGACTAATAATAACAAATCCATACTATATATAATGTTATAAGGTCTCATATCCACCATGAGGAGTTCTAATGAAAATATTTCTCTGTTAATAGTAAACACACACTGAGGGAAAATATAAGAGAGAGTGGGGGTGATCACCACAAATTGGACTCTCTAGAAGAATTGTTTCGTCTAAAGGATATACTTGGATCACTACCTCATGAACAATGGATATTTTAATAAATAAATTATTATAATGATATCAATGATTACTAGTTACAAGGTATAAAAGAAAAAAATCATACCTCAAATCATCTTAGACATCACCTCCACAAAGCCTTTCATGTCCTTAATCTTACCACAACCCTAACCTCTTACACCCTGAGCCCAACTCAATCCTCAAAGAGGTTATTTTGGTGGGATTGAATCGAAGTGTCATCCACCCCTTGTTATTATTTCACCACTAGATCATTTATCATAACCACCTATAATAGGGTCTCCAAATTCACCTCAGGTGCATCCCTGGCCTTTGAGTTATCTTTGTTCAGGTGGAAAATCCATTGTACCATTCTGTATATCCTCTACATACAACTTGGTGGAAAAAATATGAGTCTTGTGTCCTCTATTGGAACATAAAAAATTACAATCTCAAGGATGTGTGGAACTAATCTAAGAAACCTCAATTATCTACCTCTAAGTATAGAATTGTAAATGTACTTATCTCTAATTACATGATCTTATAAGTTTTATTTGGTTAGTTTCTACCAATGAAGCTACTTTAGCACCTAGTTGGGACTCCAAAAAAAAACTATTAATCACTAGACTACCATATAAAAGTCTAATATAAGTGATAATAAAAAAATGAATGGTCCTATTTATAAAATCCCTGTAAATACCTTTCTCAAAATTCCTATCTCAAATATACCCATCATGAATCATATCCCAGAGAAACCTTGTGATCTCATTAAGACTTATAATGTACCTAGAGACTATCACGCTACACTAATAAAGGTCCAACATCTCCATAACCCACACCATCCTCAACATCACTAGAAAATACTCCACTATAAATAATTAATCAAACTGATAAAAATTTAGAGTAGCCTTGTCATGAGTCTACATGGTCAAAAATCACTAAGAAGAAAATTTTAGAAATATCTGACATCCATTCCTCTACTACTTGAGGTTATAGATCATCCTGATAATTAAAATTCCTCTATATAAAGAACTCATGAAGTGCACTCATCCTTCTCCATATGGACTACTTTTCATAATATGGGTGGGTTTAATCTCTTCTAAAATATTATGGGATTAACATAATCCTCCAAAAATAGGAGAAAAACAACACTACCATTTCCTTAAATTGAATCCCCATCTCTTAACATATTAGTGACTATAGGTTTGATTGTTTGTATAGATTAACACTACCATGATGTTGAAGATATTATAGATATCTATGGGGTAGTATCCTATTATTTACAAGATTAACCCATGGTTGTTAAATCATATATGGAAGTTATAACTCAAAGAGAGTGAGAATAAAAAATTAACGAGTTTTATGAGGAAATTATTACCCCCATTAGACACTAAAACCAATTCCTCAAAGTTTAAAGTTTAATAATATGTTATTAGAGTCCTAGTGAAAGGTTACATAAATCAATCACACTAATCATTGGGTTAACTATTCTATTAACTTAACTCAAAACAACATAAAACTATTTCTATAAGTATTCCAAACAAACCTCATAAAAAACACTAACTCCAAACTCCTTCCTTAAGGCTTTAACTACTCTAATATGACCCCACCCACTAGGTACCCACTTAGGTTGGTAGTAAGATGAGTTGTCCACCCCAATCCCTCCTCCAATAGAGTACGGTTATCAATAAGAACTAAAACTTCATATCTTATATGGAAGGACTTAGCCTATAATCTTGTATACCAACAAAAATATATAATATAATGTATATAACACTTTGACCCCATATATAAATATAAATGTTAGTAAATAATTCATATGACAATAATAAATATCACAAAAATAAAATATAAAATATGGATATAAATAATTAAAGGTAAAATTCCCAACATCCCAATATAGAGACTAATGTCAAATAGCAAAAATAGTTGAACAGCATGTCATGTCATCATTATTATAAGAACCACTTGAAAAAGATTCTCCCAAGCAACTCTATGTGCTAGTTCCACCAACTTCATGTCCCCTAATACCACTACTGAATTATGTGTCATCTGTGTAGGTACAATATTTGTTTCTATGAGTCATGTGTAGGTAAGAGTATAAATATACATAGTAGGATTCTCAAAAAATATAAAGAAATAAAAATAGGGTAGTAAGTTAGCTCCACAAAATAAATCCATTTTTTATTTAATGTAACAGGTAACCAAGGTCAAGTAGGACATCAAATTCCATAGAACAACTCCATAAAAGTCCAACATTAAAGAACTTGAAATATCCAGAGTAATAAAAAAACAAAATTACATGAACTACATCACACTTTTCACTTCTACTCCATCCCTCGGTTCTATTATTAATGGGTGACCATGCCTTACTAAAGAGTGGGGAAAAATATGAATTATCAGTCCCTATGTAGGAACCACACCTCATTATGTGTAATGTGCATCAACTGATAAGGTTACCTAACCCATAATTAGAGTCCTTGTGCCTTATCACTATGGGAGTTACCAACTCCAGTAAGTATATTGAGGACCTATTCTCTATAGACATTATTATACAAAGGGTTATTGAACCTATGTATACTATGATCATATACCCACACTAATAGTCATCTCCATGAATTCTAAGGATCTATATATTATTGAATACCTCAGAAATTGTTCTCAAATTATAAATAAAAAACAATCATGTTCTATATATAAAATTTATTGTAATGAACTACTCATGTGTCTATAACTATGAAATTAGTGGAATAATAAAAGGAATGCTAAAATATACTAAGTACATGTCATGTACGTATAAGGTACATGATGTGTAGGACACATGGGAAGGTCATTCATGTACTATCGCTACCCAGCCAATGTGAAGTAAAATTTTCCAATGTGTCTAATAAAGTACATTGAATATGTGGATTTTGGAATCTTAGGCATGTAATGTTGATATATTCTCTGTTTTTCATTACACGTTCTCATATTTCAGGGTTTTTAGTACCATGTGAGTTGGTTAGCATATACCTTAGATACATGTAAAGTTACACAATAGTTGTACAATGTGTCTCTATCATATATATGGTGTGCGGGTCATATGTGGCTACCTATTATGTACAACCTATACATGTTGATTCTCTCCGTTTGGTATACATGGTTTGGGTTAAGGAATCACATGATATATGGATCAAACTCATGTCCTAGAGTGTACAAGAATACAAACCAAGGCACTCGGTCTCGATATACACATTTTGTCCCAATGTCACACAAAATTTGATATTTATAATGCCTCCTGAACCTTGTGCTATATATTGTGGAATACATAGTGTTTGAATTGGAAGACTAAACACTGTGTAGCTAGGAGTTCTAGATATAGAATGTATCTTCCACTATAAATAATTTCACCACATCTACTATCAGTTTTGTTTCTAGTTCCACCCATGTTTAATACACTTTGTATCTCCATAACACCTCATAGAATCTATTTCTAGCCACCCCTTCTCACATTTCCATCATCGTTATCTTCTTCCATCAAAAGTGCACTCAAATATTCTATTACATTGTAACTGCAAAACGCACAAACCTAATTTTTCATGGAAACCCTCTATTGTAGAATCATGAATCTTTGATCAAACCCAAATAAGAATATTAAGAAAGGAACACATAAATTTTGGTGGTCAATGGAGTTCCTGATTACCCAATAACAATTTCACTATCAGATTCATCAAAGGATGCAAGAATTTAGAGAAGAATAAATTTTTGATATTCAAGTGGGATATATTCATTTGGGTTAGAACCGATAAAAAAATATAATATTTATTGGTTATTATTTAATTAATAAATAAGAAAAATTTGGTAACATAAGAAAATACCATTAATATAATAATCTAATGAAAAGTCATAAAAATACAAAATAACTATGAAGAATTAAGGAAGTTTCATCTTCATGGAAATTTTATACCAAAAAAATAATCAAATAATTAATGGAACTCAAAGAAAAATGAGATAAAGTTTAAATGTTTTTGATAACACATAAATAATTCAATTTTAAATTTAACATATATTTTTTTCCTAATTTTGGAGTTACTATCATGTAAAACTGTGTGTTCATATAGATGTTTTATTTTGAGACAAGTTTGAGTTTCTCATTTGGTAGAGGGTTAAATTTTACTACCAGTATTCTAATTTTGATTTCAATGTTTATAACCCCTTAAAAGAGACATTTTGGACTTGGAATGAAGTACACGGGGCTTCAGGCTCAAAATTATGGTTTTTTGAGTTGCATCCCAGAGCATAAGGTTAGTGTTAATTTTTGACCCCAAATGATGGTATAGTTTCTTAGGGGCACACAATTTTTTAACCATGAGTAAGGCTCTAGTAAACCATTAAGACCTATGTAAAAAGTTACATAGTCATTCTTCATGGTTGGAAAAATGTTTATAAATCATCTTTTATAACTATACGGAAGGTTTGTCCCCAGGAAATGGTGGTAGAACATTTGGAACATGGTTTATCCAACCATGTATCTAAACTATACCCCCATTAAAAAGTGGTCATTTTACCTTTTTCCCCCTCACCTCCTTCCTTATAAACCCAAAAATGGATAAGTTTTAGGCCATTTATAGGCATGTAGTAGATATCCTCTTCCCCTCCATGTCAATGGGGGTTCTACTCTAATTATTGGTTGTTTGTATTAAAACTAGATGCATTTAAAATTATAGGGTCATTATAACTCTCCTCTAACCTTTGTTTGTGTTTTCTTTTTCCACCTAAATATCTCATATTGTTTATGTAATTTATGCCTTATTGTCATGTTTTTTTTGTTCTTATTTTTTCTTCCATTTTAGCTTGATCTAAAGGTTGGAATATGGTGAGTGGGTATCTCTAAGGTTAAGGTTGGTAATTATAAGGCCCCAGCCTTAAACCTTACTTAATATTGAATTAAATGAATAATTCACATTGAGTATCTTTTCACGGTTTAGAGTTTTAGAGAATTAGTACATAACTATTACATCTCAAAAGATTACAAAGTGGAAACTTCTACTAAGTTTCCATAAAATAAAAACTCTTAAAAGAAAACATGTCTACTTCCATGTTTTAGATAGAATGAATTTCCCTTGATCCCATCCTTGACCCTATTCCACATTAAGTCCTGTGAAAAAAATTTCAAAAAAAACTTTGGGTGAGCTTAAAAAGATCAGTAAGGGATACACAATGAATGAAAACTGATAGTTTTTTAAAACAACAAGTAAACCATGTATACTTTATCAAAGTAATACTTTTCACCTTTATGAAGTAGTAAAAACTCTTCACTGAAATAAGATATCATTACTTACCCTTTTGTAACCAAAAGATAAACATAAAACCCATATAAATATCACATAACATATATAGGTAACTTGGGACATAAACATACTTAAATAGAATAACCATACGGTCGACTTCCAAACATATCACTTAATGGAATAGCCATACGGCCGACTTCCATACCCAATGCATTGGAGGTTATAACGTAACCACCCGTCCTGGTATTCACGGCACCAACCATTATATGGTTTATCATGTAACCACCTGTCAAATGTCCAAGTACCATTATAAAATCATAAAACATAAAACAAATATAATGGAAAGAAAACATTTCCACACTTTGATCACAATATATCACATAAATATATTGACATAACAAATCCATTATAAAAACCATTTTCAATTCCAAAATACATAAAAGAGTATATGGTATTTATTTCATTTTAAAAACATTACGGCTTGTTGAGGAAGCCAAAGACCAAATAATACTCGCGGCGGCGAAAAAGGTCATTGTCACCACGTACGTTAAAAGAAACATTCTTTTTTGTCATTTAGTAAAACGCTTCGTAGAAAAATATTCCTTTTGTATAAAAGTAAAAGTCAAAGGTGTTTATACACCGTATAAAAGAAAGTTGTGTATAAAACGAAATATGCCTCAATGAAAAGAGATTGATACGAAGTCCCTTACCTCGGGTCCGACTTGACTCGATTGTTCTTTAACGTCCTGAATAATAAACATGAGTTAATTTCTACTCGCTTAAGAACATTTTTCAAGTTCATTATTCCTTTTATATCACTTATTTCCATGTTATAAACATTATGTAATCATTTAAGTTTATAATGTTTGTTTTGTCGATATTTGGTACTTGATTCAAAAATAAACTCTTTATATTTACAAGTTGTTCATGTGGTAAAATATCTATTATATAAAGAATTATATTCATGATGTAGATATAATATATATCATATATATCCAGTATATGCATTCATTTATAATATTACATAATCATTTATAGGTATGAAATGAAATGCACCGTTCATGGAGACGGTAAGTCGTACGTACGCATGAACGCTACTTTCATTTCTATGTCATATTAATGGAATTAAAACTAAATGAGAGGTATATATATTTTAATTACAGAATTATATTCATCACTTATATGTAACATACATCATATATATCCATTATATATATGTACTTATAATAGTACATTACATTTGGGGATAAGAAATGAAATGCACCGTTCATGGAGACGGTAAGCCGTACGTACGCATGAACGCTACTTTCATTTCTATCTCATACTTTAATGGAGTGAAATCATAATGATATAAAGTTATATTATAATTCCAGTATAATATCATATATAATATCATTAAATCCATCCTTTATACATCCCACGTAAGGCATTAACGAATCAAATCACTTTGAGGGGGCGGTAGTCCGCACTTTCTAAAATGAAATTATCGTGTTTACCCACAATGGAAACCATAATGGTATGCCAAAAATGAAAAATACAGAAGCATAAGTAAAAAATAAACATAATATATATCATATATAAATATAGTGACTTCTTAATGGCCACCTTTGAAGGTGTTAGAAGAATATTGAACAATCATCGTTTCGTGAGGCAGAAATTCTCCATCCACAGAAACAGTATGTTCTTTAACCATTAGATGTAGGTGTGTGTAAGTGTAGCTCGAATTATTCTTATAAAAAAATCCTAGTATATTTAAGATACTGGTGTTGTTACAAAATAAAGGAATAAAAAGAGTTTAGAGGGTTGGAGAAGCAAAATAAAACAAAAGAACACAAGAGAAAAAACACTACCTTTAAAACGGGTAACTCTTTTTGATTTGAGCTCAAAAGCTTCCTTGGGAAGACTTATACCCAAAGTTAGGATTATAGGAGTAATATATGGATGTGGAGAGAAAAAAATGCAGAGAGTGGCCAAACCCAAGGCTTGAGAGGTGTGGGTAAGGAGGTAGAGGTGGGGGCCTTTTATAAGAGGAGAGGAGGGGCACTCTTGGAAAGTTAAGAAAAGATACTTTATTATAAAATTATTTTCGGATAGAAAGGGTCCCACAATTATATATTTAGAGGATAAGGTGATAAGAGTTCGAAATCCACCCATCCAATAGGTTTTTGACATGTGTAGGTCTTATATTTTACGTTATCTTTTCATTTTATTTAAATCGTTAAATAATGAGGTAATCGTTGCATCATCATGGTGTCATAGATAATTTAATTTATTTAATGTCTAAAAATTATAAAAAAAATATCATGATTTAGGAAATAGTTTTAGATTTCTAATGAATATTTATAGCCAAAACTATGACTTGTATAACCTCATTTAAGAATTGTTTTAGTAAAACAACTCATGTTTGGGACATTTTTATTTTAACTTTAAATAAAAAGTTATTAATGCCATTTTCCTACCAAAGTGGCTCCATGGGGTCCCCAAGTTGATCCATGGATTTTCTTGGTCGGCCATGACACAACCAATATAGTTAGGACATGTGTCAAGTTCATTTCATATTATTAAAACATTATTTTTACCTTAAACTACACCAATTACCTGTAATCATGATTAATAAACTTAAAAGTTACTATTCACCAAAAAAATTATCTTAATCCCATTGAACCACATTTTACTTCTTAATGACAACCATGTATGTCGGATTTTTGAAATTCAAAACACAAATGTGGTAAAATTTCATTTAAACGAAAAATCAGTTTTTTAAGTACCACTTAGTGGTTTCACTATTCATCAAAAATTGAAGTTTTTCAGAAAAATACCAAAAATTCACCCTAATAAATATTTGATATTATGAATTCAAAAATGATTTATATTTTAAAAAAATCAAAACATATAAGTTGCATTAATTAATTTAATAATTAATTCCCGTTGTCAAAACAAATAGCGTGTTTTCATGAAACAAAAAGTATCAAAAGATTGACACTAGTTTAAGTCTGATTTCAAAGTGAAATTAATTCCAGCGACCACTATTGGATTAAATGGTAAAAATATATTCTAATTTCACTTTAAAACCAATTCAAAAGATAATCTAATCATATAAATAAATTAGATTAAAAAATGGTTTTGAATTAAAACATTTTTCATTATTCATTAAAAAATGAACTTTATCGGAAAAATACCAAAAATCTACAAAAAAGTAAATTTTGATGTCCCGATTCTAAAGGAGAGTTTTATTTGGTCCAATATAAAGTATAAGAGTGACCAAAACTATATTTAAAAAAGGTTCTCCATGAAAAGGCAATAAGTCGACCTTTAGTGAATATTAGAGTATCTATGCCTAAAATTGAATTCTTTTCATATTTTAAGCCTTTATCCTTTATTGGATAAATGTAAAAACATTTAACAAACATATATAATCATATTTTAGTTATTTCTATTCATTATTTCCAATACAAAGGCTAAGTGTTAACTACCATTTAAAATAATATTATTTTATTACTAGTGTGCAACGTAAGATTTCAAAGAAACTCTTTGTTGCGTATCGGGTACGCTATCGAACATAGAAACCCCTTTAAAGTAAAATTAATATTAAATTCTCAAATATTAATAAATATGGAAATGTATTATTCTTTATTTACCTGGGATGTTACATCCTTCCCCCCTTTTGGGAATTGTGTCCTCGCAATTTTATTCACTTATCAAAATAAGTGGGGGTATTTATCCCTCATAGCATTTTCAGATTACCACGTTGCCTCTTCAACCATATGGTTTTTCCACAAAACCTTTACCTGGTGAATTACCTTATTTCGTAACACTTGATCTCTTCAGTCAAGAATCTGGACTGGTTGTTCTTCATAAGAGATATTCTCTTCCAACTGAACTACCTTTGGGCTCAAAACATGAGATGAATCTAGCATATACTTTCTCAACATCGAAACATGAAAAAAATTGTGTACCTGAGATAAACTCGGATGTAAAGACACTTAGTAGGAAACTGATCCAACTTTCTCTAGAATTTCATATGGTCCAATGAACCTTGGGCTCAGCTTTCCTTTCTTACCAAATCTCATCACACTTTTCCACTGTGAAACTTTGAGAAAAACATGATCACCTACCTCAAAATATAGATCCTTCCTCCGGTTATCCGCATAACTCTTCTGCCTGCTCTAAGCTGTTCTAATGTGTTTCTGAATCAACTAAACTTTTTCTACCATCTCTTCTACTAATTCCGGTCCCATCAGCTTCCTTTCACCCACTTCATCCCAAAAAGCTGGAGTTCGACACCGCTTCCTATATAATGCCTCAAACGGTGTCATCTGTATACTAGAATGAAAACTGTTATTATATGAAAACTCAACCAAAGAAAGATGTTGGTCCCAACTTCCCAGATAATCCATAGAGCAAGCTCGTAGCATATCCTCCAAGGTCGGAATTGTTCGTTCTGACTGCCCATCTGATTGCGGATGAAAAGATGTACTAAAATTTAATTCATTACCCAATGACTTATGAATGCCTTTCCGAAAGTTAGAAGTAAACCTCAAGATGTCTTCGGTAATCCCACAAAAAAGCCCATAGATATATTTTCCCATTTCCACTCTGGAACTGGTAAAGGTTTAAGCATCCCTTTCGGTAACTTCCACTCTACTTTAACCTGCTGACAAGTCAAACACTTCACAGTAAAATCGGCAATATCTCTTTTCATTCCATCCCACCAGTAATACTCCCACAGATCTCTGTACATCTTAGTACTGTCAGGATGAACTGAAAACAGGGAACTATGAGCCTCACATAACAACTCATACTTCAACTATGAATCACCAAGCACACATAATCTCTTCTCAAATCTCAAAACACAATCATTATCAATGTTGAATTCATGCAACTTACCCTTCTGAACCAGCTCTACCTTTTTCTGCAACTCACTATCTTACCTCTGTGCTTGCTTAATTCTGTCTGATAAGGATGATCTCACTGATACCTGAAAAAAAACAGAAGAACTTCCTGCACCAACAACTTCTATGCCAAATTTCATCAAATCCATAACCAAATGGTCATGTTCCAAACACAACATTGTTAATCAAGCATTAATTTTTCGACTCAAAGCATCAGCCACTTTATTTGCTTTTCCCGGATGGTAATGAATTGTACAATAATAATCCTTGATTAATTCTAGTCATCTCCTCTGTCTCATGTTCAATTCTTTATGAGTGAATATATACATTAAACTTTTGTGATCAGTATATATTTCACACTTTACTCCATAGAAATGGTGCATCCAAATTTTTAAAGCGAAAACAGCAGCAACTAAATCCAAATCAGGTGAAGGTTAATTTACCTCATGAGTTTTCCACTGACATGAAGCATATGCAATTACCAGAACATTCTGCATAAGGACACAACCAAGTCCCTTCAACGAAGCATCACTGTATATAACAAACTCACCATTCCTGGAAGGAAGTGCCAAAACTGGAGCATTCACCAATCTTTTTTTCAACTCCTGAAAAAAATTATCACATTCTTTTGTCCAGATAAACTTAACACCCTTCCAAGTTAGCTTAGTCATTGGACTAGATAATTGAGAAACATTTTCAACAAACCTTCGGTAGTAACCTACCAAACCAAGAAAACTACGGATCTCGGTTACATTTGTGGGTCTTGGCCATTCTTCCACAACCTTTGTTTTTGCAGGATCAACAGTTATCCCATCTTTAGAAACAACATGACCAAGAAAAGAAATTTGTTGCAACCAAAACTCACACTTGCTGAATTTCCCATACAATTTATTTTCTTATAAGGTTTGAAAAATAACCCTTAAATGTATTTCATGCTCCTATTTACTTTTAGAAAACACCAAAATATACTCGATAAACACAACCAACATTTTTCACCTGAGTCAACTGAGCCATCACTACAACAAACTATTCAGTTCTGATCCTGACCATCTCAGGATACTGCTTTGAAAGTTCATTTCCCTCAGTATACCTTCCTAGAAAATTCGTTCTATTTCTTCTACGAAAAACCATTCTTAACACAGAAATATCATAGGCAAAGCAACATGGTAATCTGTAAAACTATATCATTTCAATCATACCATAAAATAATTTAGAATTTTAACAATTTTCTAACTCCTAAAGTTGTCTAAATCGACCCCTGATACCAACTATAAGGCTCCGGCCTTAAACCTAACATAATATTGAATTAAATGAATAATTCATATTGAGGATCTTTTCACAGTTTAGAGTTTTAGAGAATTAGGACATAAATATTACATCTCAAAAGATTAAAAAGTAGAAACTTCTACTAAGTTTCCAGAAAATAAAAACTCTTAAAAGGAAACATGTCTAGTTCCATGTTTTAGATAGCATGACTTTCCCTTGATCCCATTCTTGACCCTATTACACATTAAGTCCTATGAAAAACATTTCAAAAAAAACTTGGGGTGAGCTTAAAAAGCTCAGTAAGGGATACACAATGAATGAAAACTGTTAGTTTTTCAAAACAATAAGTAAACCATGTATACTTTATCAAAGTAATACTTTTCACCTTTATGAAGTAGTAGAAACTCTTCACTGAAATAAAAGATCATTACTTACCATTTTGTAACCAAAATACTACCATAAAACCCATATAAAGATCACATAACATATATAGGTAACTTGGGACATAAACATACTTAAATGGAATAACCATACGGTCGACTTTCACACATATCACTTAATGGAATAGCCATACGGCCGACTTCCATACCCAATGCATTGGAGGTTATAACGTAACCACCCTTCCTGGTATTCATGGCACCACCTTTCATATGGTTTATCACGTAACCACATGTCAAATGTCCAAGTACCATTATAAAATCATAATACATAAAACAAATATAATGGAAAGAAAACATTTCCACACTTTGATCACAATATATCACATAAATATATTGACATAACAAATCAATTATAAAAACCATTTTCATTACCAAAATACATAAAAGTGTATATGGTATTTATTTCATTTTAAAAACATTACGGCTTATTGAGGAAGCCAAAGACCAAATAATACTCATGGCGGCAAAAAAGGTTTTTGTCACCGCGTACGTTAAAAGAAACATTACTTTTTGTCGTTTAGTAAAACGCTTCATAGAAAAAGATTCCTTTTGTATAAAAGTAAAATTCAAAGGGGTTTATACACCTTATAAAAGAAATTTGTGTATAAAACAAAATATACCTCAATGAAAGGAGATTGAGATGAAGTCCCTTACCTCGGGTCTGACTTGACTTGATCGTTCTTTAACGTCCTGAATAATAAACTTGAGTTAATTTCTACTCACTTAAGAACATTTTTCAAGTTCATTATTCCTTTTATATCACATATTTCCATGTTATAAACATTATGTAATCATTTAAGTTAATAATGTTTGTTTTGTCGATATTTGGTACTTGAGTCAAAAATAAACTCTTTATAATTACAAGTTGTTCATGTGGTAAAATATCCATTATATCAAGAATTATATTCATGATGTAGATATCATATATATCATATATATCCAGTATATGTGTTCATTTATAATATTACATGATCATTTATAGGTAAGAAATGAAATGCACCGTTCATGGAGACGGTAAGTCGTACGTACGCATGAACGCTACTTTCATTTCTATGTCATATTAATGGAATTAAAACTAAATGATAGGTATATATATTTTAATTCCAGAATTATATTCATCACTTATATGTAACATACATCATATATATGTACTTATAATAGTACATTACATTTGGGGATAAGAAATGAAATGCACTGTTCCTGGAGATGGTAATCCGTACGTACGCATGAACGCTACTTTCATTTCTATCTCATACTTTAATGGAGTGAAATCATAATGATATAACGGTATATTAAAATTCCAGTATAATATCATATATAATATCATTAAATCCATCCTTTATACGTCCCACGTAAGGCATTAACGAATCAAATCACTTTGAGGGGGCGGTAGTACGCACTTCCTAAAATGAAATTATCGTGTTTACCCACAATGGAAACCATAATGGTATGACACAAATGAAAAATACAGAAGAATAAGGAAAACATAAACATAATATATATATCATATATAAATATAGTGACATCTTAATGGCCACCTTTTAAGGTGTTAGAAGAATATTGAACTATCATTGTTTCGTGAGGTCGAAATTCGTCATCCACAGAAACAGTATGTTCTTTAACCATTACATGTAGGTGTGTGTAAGTGTCGCTAGAATTATTATTATAACCACATCCTATTATATTTAAGATACTGGTGTTGTTTCAAAATAATGGAATAAAAAGAGTTTAGAGGTTTAGAGAAGAAAAATAAAACAAAATAACACAAGAGAAAAAACATTACCTTTAAAACGGGTAACTCTTTTTGATTTGAGATCAAAGGATTCCTTGGGAAGACTTCTGCCTAAAGTGAGGATTCTAGGAGTAAGAGAGGTATATGGAGAGACAAAAAGAGTAGAGATTGTCCGAAAAAAGGGCTTGAGAGGTTTGGGTAAGGAGGTATAGGTGGGGGCCATTTATAAGAGGAGAGGAGGGGCACTCTTGGAAAGTTAAGAAAAGATACTTTATTATAAAATGATTTTTAGATAAAAAGGGTTCCACAATTATATATTTAGAGGATAAGGTGATGATAGTTATAAATCCACCCATACAATAGGTTTTTGACATGTTTAGGTCTTATATTTTACATTTTATTTTCATTTTATTTAAATCGTTAAATAATGAGGTAATCACTGCATCATCACGGTGTCATAAATAATTTTATTTATTTAATCTCTAAAAATTATAAAAAAAATATCATGATGTATGAAATAGTTTTATCTTTATAATGAATAATTATAGTAAAAAATCTGACTTGTATAACCAAATTTAAGAATTGTTTTAGTAAAACAACTCATGTTTGTGACATTTTTATTTTAACATTAAATAAAAAGTTATTAATGTAATTTTCCTACCAAAGTTGCTCCATGGGGTCCCCAAATTGACCCATGCATTGTCTTGGTCGGCCATGACACATCCAATAAGGTTGGGACATGTGTCAAGTTCATTTCATATTATTAAAACATTATTTTTACCTTAAACTACACTAATTACCTTTAATCGTGATTAATAAACTTAAAAATTACTATTCACCAAAAAATTATTTTAATCCCATTGAACCACATTTTACTTCTTAATTAAAACCATGTATGTCATATTTTTGAAATTCAAAACACAAAGGTGGTAAAATTTCATTTAAATGAAAAATCAGTTTTTTAAGTACCACTTAGTGGTTTCACTATTCATCAAAAATTGAAGTTTTTCAGAAAAATACCAAAAATTCACCCTAAGCTATATTTGATATTCTGAATTCAAAAATGATGTATATTTTACAAAATTAAAAACATATAAGTTTCATTAATTAATTTAATAATTAATTTCTGCTGTTAAAACAAATAGCGTGTTTTTATGAAACAAAAAGTATCAAAATATTGACACTAGTTTAAGTCTGATTTCAAAGTGAAATTAATTCTAGCAACCACTATTGGATTAAATGGTAAAAATATATTCTAATTTCACTTTAAACCCAATTCAAAATATAATCTAATCATATAAATAAATTATATTAAAAATAGGTTTTGAATTAAAATACAACATTTTTCACTATTCATTAAAAAATGAACTTTATCGAAAAAATACCAAAAATCAACACAAAGTAAATTTTGATGTCCTGATTCTAAAGGAGAGTTTTATTTGGTCTAATAGAAAGTATAAGAGTGACCAAAACTATATTTAAAAAAGGTTCGCCATGAAAAGGCAATAAATCGACCTTTAATGAATATTAGACTATATATGCCTAAAATTGAATTCTTTTCATATTTTAAGCCTTTATCCTTTATTGGATAAATGTAAAAACATTTAACAAACATATATAATCATATTTTAGTTATTTATATTCATTTATTCCAATACAACGGTTTTGTGTTAACTACCATTTAAAATAATATTATTTTATTACTAGTGTGCAACGTAAGATTTCAAAGAAACTCTTTGTTGCGTATCGGGTACACTATCAAACATAGAAACCCCTTTAAAGTAAAATTAATATTAAATTCTCAAATATTAATAAATATGAAAATGTATTATTCTTTATTTACTTGGGATGTTACAGTAATATAATTTTTTCCCTAAAATTATTGTTGTCATATTGCATTTCATGTTGTGTATTATCACTAACTCATTGTACATTTGACTTAATAAGTAGTTTAATTATTTAGTTTCATTTATTTCCTTGAAAACACCCTTTTGGTGTAGAAACACATTATGAATTGGTGTAAACCATGGTTAAAACTATTAAGTGGTCATCTAGGATAGTTTCATATGATTGGATAGTTAATATAGGTTTGTTTGGGGGATCCCTTGTAAATTTTTTAGATTAAATTGAAATGTTTGTTTCTTAAGTTAACTCATTTGAACCAAAAGTGCTTCTTGATTTATAAATTTTTAAATGGGAGTCTTGAAATAAATAAAATCATGATCTTGGACTTTGATATTATTATTTGGGATTGTGAATTAGAATTTATGGATATTTTAGTTTAAACTTCTAGAATTGAATCTGTGTATAAAATGGAATTAGAAGGTGAATATTGGCATGAATTATAGAACTAATAATGTTTAAATTGAAAGTAATGGTTTTTTGATATTATTGATATTGTATATGACAATTATAATTCCATGGAATGATCCTTAGATTCCCCAATATATCTAATGGGTGTAGTTATTTGAGTGATCATGGATTACATTAGGGGACTCTCTTGGATTCTATGGGAGGATGCCGCATTAGATCCCAGGATGTCCAAAGATAAGGA
Organism: Viscum album; assembly: GCA_963277665.1. Classification (NCBI taxonomy): domain Eukaryota; kingdom Viridiplantae; phylum Streptophyta; class Magnoliopsida; order Santalales; family Viscaceae; genus Viscum; species Viscum album. Next base: position 1,537,347,905 of record OY728161.1, on the reverse strand, counting down.
ATTATTATGAGCTACTAGTATTACTCACTAATTCATCACTATGAATTCCTCGGGTTGGCTCCCCTTGGATTCAGGTGACGTCGTAGGTATTTAATTCCTCTTATTAATATTGTGAATTCCCTCAAGGTTCTATTGTGAATGTCTTGAGATTAAATCCATGTATTCTACATGATTATATGAGAGGGAATGTTAAGGGTGTGGACCTAGATTTTGTTCAATCATAACACTATGAATGCCTTAGACCGGTAGTTCCTTGGATTCAGTTTTGATATTTCCAAGGTTATATTCCTTGGATTCACCAAGATAGCACTGATAAGAATGTCTAGGATTAATTTAATATATTCTAGATGATTTATTATATGCGAATGACTGATGGAGACCGTGCATATTACCATGTACATTCTTGATTATGGTTTCCTCAGTGATGCGCTTTAGAATCGAGTTGATACATGATGATTCCACCATGATCAGTGATATTAACGATGTTTAAAGAAGGTAGAATTGACTTGGTTTTTCCTCTTGAGACCTGAGGCTCGTTTGGATTATAATTATTCTTGTATAATTTTATTATTAATCTTTCATTTATTTATTATACACCTTTATGATTTACACCCATAGACTAGGTTTATATTAGACATCATTGGTGGTCACCTACTAAGTTATACTCACACCATTCTTAGGCCTTCATAGAACATAGTTATTTGATAAATTTCTATTTTGTCACATTATTCAGGTTTAGGGTATGTATATTAGTTTATCCATGATTATTGTATGTCATGGTAATATATTGGGATTTGGGGTTTGGGATAAAGCTCGATACTTCCTGGTGTTGTGTTTTTTTATTGTCTTTGAATTTTTTATTTACTTTTAGGATAGATGTTATTAACCTATTAATTTATAATGTTTCTTTTTATATATATAGCATTGTTATAAGAATACATGATATGATTTTTGGTTATTTATCACATGTCATTTACTTATTTAGATGTGATGTTTACCTGTGACATTTTATTTTATTTACTTATTTAGTTCTCTAATATGAATTCTAGTAATGAGGGGGTATTTTCCCCACTATGATACCTATAGAACCTCACTTCTAGTTGGTAACATATGGAATATATGGATTCATGATTGAGTCTGTTTGTACTATAATATCAAGACACCAATTTAGTGGATCCCAGGTCGGTGCATTACAAACTGGTATCATTGGAATATTTTTTCATTTGTATTACTATTTAGGTATGTTAAAAAGGAAAATATGATGTTTCAAAACTTGGTAATAATATCATGATTGTGAAATGTGTCCCCACACACAATGGGGGGAATCTAAGTATCCAGGTGTGTTAATTATATTTCTATATTTTCACTTTCATTTTTTATTGATTTCTCCGTCGATTGGTGCACTTGGATGTATTGTTATTGATTTGTGGGATTTTCTATCTTTGATCATTGGGAAAGGGGAGGTGTGTTAATTCATGCATCATTCTAGTAACATAGGATTTATATTACATTTTTATTTTTATTATGATTTATAGTTTCCTAGGATTCTCATATGTGATGGATTTTACTTATTATTTACAACCTATTTATGCTAGTAATTTAAATATTCTTATAGATTTAAATAATTGATAAGGGTTGTTTAGTTAAATTGGTTACAACCATTTATATAATTCCTCTCACATATAAGTGTGTGGTGGAATTCAACTTTTCAAACTCTTGTAGTGACCCCTTATAAATCATAGGAAGATATAAATGGGTTACTAATGTATTGGTTTGTGTTAAATAAGGTTCTAGTTAGAAACTTATAAAGTGTTTTCCTCTTAACTTGTGAATGTAATCCTCTATATCTGATCTAGTTTTGGCATATTTAAATAAATAATGAGTGGTTAAATCATTGAATTTTGATGAAAATTAAAATGGATTAAAATTCATAATCCTTAAGTTTGATAGTGTGTTGCTTCTTGAATTTGTTTTTGTAATGGAACCAATTAAATAGGGTTTCAATCAGAACATAAAGAGTTATTTCCTCTATAGATATTAACTAACCCTCTATATGATGATGTTATGGGGTTGGACATTAATGTTTAAAGGAACCTATAATTTTTCTAAACACCTAAATTTTTAGGGTTTATGTGATCTATGTCAAGTTAAATAGTGGTTGTGGTTAAATAAAATGTAAGTAAGAAACTTATAAATTGTTTTCCTATAATATTTTCAATTGTATATTACATAACCAATCCTGGGAACTTAAAATGTGTAAGATGTGAAATGATGAGTTTACTTAAGTGGGTGAGAAGGGTGTGAATCTTCAGAGATATTCTTTTGGCATTGAGTGGTAGATGGGGTTCGGTGAAGCGCCCATGTCATGACCTTCTGTTTTGGATTTTTACAGTATTAATGGGTGTATTTGGCTAGATAGTGGGTTTGGGTTTGAGATTCTTATGGTGTGAATGTTTTTATTTGTTTGTGTCATATCTTTGAGACCATTAGTTTTGTCTGGATAAGTTTGACATGGTGTTGAGACTTTTTTGAGGTTTTTTCCTTCAGTATTTGTATTAATTTTTCTAGTGTTTATGCTAGGTGGAAGGACATGGTGACCCTTATAAGTGACATTGGTTCTTGGTAATTAATTTTTAGCGATCTGTATGGATGTCCCATGACAGTGGTTAACCCATTCTTGTATTTGGTTGGCTATGTAAAGTATGGGATGATACTTTAGATTAGGGTATTAGTGCATCAAATGTGCTATAGAGTATAATATTTTAGAACATTAAGTACCTTAAGTTTTATAGTGGAAAATTATTTTGTGTTCTAGAGCTCTTATCTAGACATCTATTCTTGGGAAGTTAGTATCATTTGGATTCCTATACAATTAACTTATGGTGAAGTTTTGATAGTTGATCGGCGATGGTCCTAAATGGGAGGATCTTGTATGGGTGAAGCATGGTGTAATGATCAATTTTTGAACCAAAGAATGAAAATAACTTGAAATATTTCATTTTCTGAATGAGATTCTTTTGGAATTCCTTGAGAAGGTTTGGTGAAGGTGTTTGGGTTACCCTGTCTTGTATTCTATGGCACCTAAGGTATAGTGCTCGGGGATTATTGTCTAGATGTGAGACTGGGATCAGTGTGATTCTTATCCCAATGGGTTTTCGAAATGTTTTGGTTTGTGGGGAGAGTGGTTAAACACTCTATTATGGAATTTTTCCTAGTTAATGTGTGTTCATGAGGTGAGTTGTGGTTTGGTCTTGTTCTTGACACAGCATATGAGTAACTCTTGGTGTTATACATATCAAGGGATTATTATTCATGGTTTAGAAATTATTATTGGTAGATTGTGTAACACCTGATATTATAGTGGAATCCAGATTGAAATTTCGTATTTGAGAGGAATGGTGCCATTGAGGTGATGTAACTAGGTGGATCAGAAGTGAGAACCTATTTTTTTCTTCTGATCGAAGTGGTACATGTTAGTTATGCATGAGGTCTATTTATTTTGGATTTTCTAAAATAGTCTATGTATGAATCCATTGTAATTGTTCCATTCTTAGGTGAGATCAAGCTATCTAATGTTGGTGGATTCATGTCATGTGTGTATTTTTGAATTCTTGATGAAGATTAATATAAATAAAGTATTTTTGGTCATAATTTTATTATTAATTAATGTGATCAAGGGATTCATAGATTATTTTAGTCATGTATGTCAAGACTTTGATGTGATTATGGATCAAAGGAATTAGTATGGGTATGTTTAATCCTATCAGGAATACTTCTAGAGGTGGTGTAAATAAGACATGTGGAGGGGAGGGTAGTACAGGATTTTTGAGGGTGTGTCCCTCATTCTAAATGAAGTAATATGGACATAATGGATGGAATTCAGGTAAAACATAGTTGAGAAGGGGTTTTGTATCATGTTTGGTGCTCTTTTATGAGTGGGACAGCCACATCTGTTCATTTTGTTTAGTGACAGGAATGTATGGGACATGTAAATCATGGGTTCTATTCCATGGGTGATAATAAGGACACTCCATGGTTAAGAGAGCCAATTTTATCACGGAAGGATAGAACATTTTATTAAGGTGTTTCCTGTGTGATGAGATTATCCTTTTAGTTGGTGGATCTAAATTTTTTGGATTCTATAAAGAATCACGTGAGAAACTTTAGGCATAATATTAGGTAAATTTAGAGTGTGTACATCAGCTCGAGGTGTTCTAGTGATGGTTGGAAGGTGACTCTCATGGATTGGGCATCAATGACCATAGTAAATCATAATGAAGAGCTCAGTTTTTGGTGACTCAACTGTGATGTTTTCATTTAAGTTTTAAATTGGACTTTGGTAATCTTATTTGGGTTGTTCATGGAATGCCTCTAGAGTATATGACATTATTATTGGGTGTGTGTAAAATGTGTTGGTGAGTATATCCAAGCATTCATAATGGATATCTAATGAATTTACATGTGTGTTCTCATGTGTAATTGGATATTATGGGTTCAGAGCCATCATGCTTGGACCCAGTAAATGGGAGGTAGTGAAACTCGACGGTCTATTACAGAGCTTGGAGAGAGGATTTTTTATAGGTTTTGACCAGTGTCCCATCTTTGGGGCTATGTTTTGGAACCTTGTGTGGACCTATCAAGACCGAGTGTACAGATTCATTCTGTATTTTCTTTAAAAGTGGTAGTGTGGGGCGTCACTTCGTTGTTAGTACATAGATAAAGATTAATTTTGATTACTAGATTGAGTAATGTTGGTGAGTCTATGGAACTCTAGTGGTTAGTTGGTGGTTTGTATCATTATGGTTTATGTTTATTGGTAGGTAATAAGGATATAATTTGTTTGGGAGTACACCTTGGATTGGTTGAGTTTATATTTTTGGTTTCATGTATTTTTTTATTAATACTGAGAATGGTTTGTTGATGAACCCAACAGGAGAGGGTTTGGTTCTTGGAGAACACACAAGTAAGGGTGTTGATGGTTTCATTTTGGATGGAATAATATGGTTAGAAGTTGTTGGTTGGTAGTGTGGTATGATATTTAGATGTTCACATCAAGTGTATGTTTTGAAGTCGGATTTGGATAAGAGATCAGGTCTTTGAGACTATAGTGTATTAAGGTGGCACATCGGTGTCGATGTTGAGGTGAGGTCTCAAGTTGGAGTTAGTCTTGATGGATACATTGTACTTTTGGTTGTGGTTTTAGTTGAAATAATTCTAGTGTAGACCACTAACATCAACATGTAAGGTGTGATTTGGGTGAATCAAAAGTTATGAAATGTTGTTAGTGCCATGGTGTATAGACCGATAGAGGTTTTGAGCAGCGTATCAGGTTGATGTAGTTTTTGGGTTTGACCATGACTAGTGAAGTGTTCATTATCTTTTCTCTATTTGAGGCTTGGTGTTTCGTAGGGGTACATATTGGAGATAATGGTTCATATAGTGGGGAAATTTTAAAATCCTATGTCCATATGGGTTTTAATTTTGGAGACAAGTTTGATTATTTCATTTGATAGTGGGGATAGTTTTTTTACTAGGATTCAAATTAAGAATTCGAGGTTTGGAACCCCACAAAATAGCCATTTTAGACTTGGAATGAAGTGATATAGGTATTTTAGAGGTCATAGGAGCAACTTGGGTGTTTTTGTTTGTAATTTCATATTTTTAGAGTTGCTTCCTTGGGTGCATGTTTAGTGTTAACCATTACCCAAAAGTTTGAGGCCAATTTTTCATAGGTGAAAGGTTTTTTAACCATTATTTGGGATCTAGCATACCATGAAAACCTCTATAGAAATATTTAGATGCATCCCACATGGTTCTTAAACTATGTTCCATAACTGCAAGGAAGGGTTGTCCCTAGACAGTGGTGATGGATGGTTGATTCATGGTTTGGCCAACCTTGCATCCAAATCATTCACCCCTTTAATAATTAATGATTTAACCCTTTTCTACACGCACCCTTACTCATATACCTAAAAATAGATAATATTGAGGCCATTTTCTAGTCATGTATGATCTCTTATGTCCCCCTCCTTATTCATGGTGATTATCCTCAATTCTATGTCATTTTTCTTGCTGAATAATGCATTGGAAAGCCCTTGGTGAGTTTAAATCACCTCTAGTATCCATTATTATTTTCTCTTTCCATTGAAATATATCGCACAATTTATGTTGGTTATTCCCTATTTATAAATCATTTTTCTGGTTCATTATTTTCTTTTATTTTTTCTCAAACCAAATGTTGATATCAGGCGAGTAGGTCTCTCTGAGGTTAACGTATGTGGTATAAATTATTTTCCCTAAAATTAAAGTCATTGTACTCAATTTCCAGTTGTATAGTGGCACCGTCACATCATAAGTTTAAAATATTAATCAATTTAATTTTTTTAGTTTCCTTTTTTCCCTTGGAACTCCCCTTTGGGTGAAGAAACACAAGTTGGATAAGTATGTACCTTTATTAAAATTATATAGTTTTGTGTTTGGGTGGTACCTTAGAATTTTCATAGTTCATTTGGTATAGTTTGGGTATACCCTAGGAAGTTTTTTATATTAATTTGAAATGTTGTTTGCCTAAGTTTAAACTTGTGAAATGTAGTTATTTTAGATTTTGAAATTATTAAATTTAATTTGTGAAATATATTATATTTTGATCTTGGACTTTAGAATCAAACGTTGGGATTTTGAATTGGAATATATGTAAAGTTTGGATTAAGGTGTTATAATGTTATTTCTATATGAAACAAAACTAAATGATGAATATTTTATTTATGTTTAAAACTTTTTATGTTCAAAGTATAATAAATGGCTTGGTTGATATTATTAATATTGTATATGAGTATTGGAAATCCATATAAAGGTCCTTGGATTCCCCAGGATATGTAATGGTTGGAATCACTTGAGTGAGTGAGTATTAACATTGGGTAATCACTTATATACCATGGTATGATGCCTCATTGGATCCAAGGATTTCTAAAGATAAGGAATTTTAGCAGATGATTTGGATTAATCACAAATTCATCACTTTGAATACCCCTACTTGTCTACCCCCTTGGATTTGGGAAATGTCCTAAGAATTAAATTCCATATATTAATATCATATATTACCTTAGGTTCCCCATGTTAAATTCATATGATTGTATTCCCATATTTTTCTTGATTAAATGTGACAAATTTCCATGGGTGTGGCCCTGTATTTTGTCAAACCAAACACTTTGAATAACTTGGACTTTAGGTTCCCTAGATTCTATTTAGAGAATTATATGGTTGGATTCTTTCGATTCACCTAGATAGCACTAAGAATACTTCCTTGTATAATTCACATGAATTGTAGATGATTTATTATATGGAAATCCCTAGATCATTCCCCTTAGATTCCCATGTTATTTATTTATTATGGTTTCCTTGATGATACACCTTAGAATCAAGTTGATACATGATTCTTCTACTGTGATCAGAGATATTACTAATAGCCGAAGAATGTAGTTTTGACTTGGGTTTTCCCATTAAGAATTGAGGATCAATTGGGTAATGTTTACTATAACATCTTATTAACATTAATTTTTAATTTATTTATAGAACACCTTTATTATTTACACCTACAGACTAGATTTTCATTAGACATCATTTGTGGTGGCCTACTGAGTTAATAATCAAACCTTTTATGGCCACCAAGGAACTTCAGTACCTGATAATATTCTCTTTATTCAAAGTTTATAGGTTTATATCATATCCCATGGATAATTATTGATGATTATATGGCTTCGTTGGAGCTTTGGAGCTGGGAAACATCTAGAGCTCAGGAATTCTAAGTGTTTTTATGGTATTTTCCTCTTATTTACTTTTAGGCTAGATATTCTTAAATTGTTCATTATATATGTTTGTCTTTATCTACAAAGAATCATCTTGTGATTAAATTGGATGATTTTTTGATATGTAGAAAATGTATTTTACTTCTTTGGATGTGATGTTTACCTATGAAATTTTATCTGATTTACATATTTAATCTTTTTTGTGAGCTCTGGTAAAGTGGGTGTTTTCTCCCCATTTTACAACCTATAGACCCTCGTTTCTAGTCGATAGCCTATGGAATATAGGGAGGCACTTTTGATTCCTTGTGGTGAGATATCTCAGGTCACCAGTTGAGTGGATCATGTGTGAGAAAATTACATATCATTATTCCAAAAACCTTATTTGTATTCACCCTAAAAGAATTTATTCTCAAGGGAGAGAATTGATCATGAAAAGAATAAAGAAAAAATAATGGATAGAATGTCCTAATGTAATGGTGAAATGATAAATAATTAACTTTTTAATCTTGATCCACATTCATTTCCACTTCCACAATGAAGAATGTTAATAACACAAAGAATGAAGAAGATTTCACTTTTGAATTTTCCAGTGATTGAAATAAAAAATCACTAGGAAGATATTATAAAATAATATTTATATTCATAACTAGGTTATGGGTGTCTATTACAAGTATTTAAATTTATGCCTATCCTATACAAAAAATACCTTTTGAAGCATAATTTCAGTGTCAGGATTCTGATTCAATAGATCGCTTATGATTTATTAAATGTTCACATGCATATGAATAAATATATAGTATATATTTTGGAAATATCATGATTCTAAATAAATAAAACAATATCATGGACACCATTATAAATATTATTATAAATAATAAAAGAATAATTAAAAACTAGGTCATTATATTGCTCATTCACTATTCCTCCCAATTATGGAAATACTCCTCTTGTTGATGTTTATGCCCAAAAAAATTCCTCTCTACCTCACTTAACCTATAACCACAAGCCTACATGCTCTCTATTCCCTTGAATGTGATTCCCCTATATGTTTCTTCTTCTCAAAAACTCTTCACCCTCCTTTTTATTTCATAATTAGGGTTCATGGATCATTTCCACATGGAAATGAATATGTAGATGATAACTCTAAGTGGATAGTGAATCTTTAAAATCCTTTTTTCTTCTTAAATAATCTTAAAAAATGGACTTCAATTTATTTTATATTATTTTCCTATTATCTCTCTCTCTCCATGATTTTACTCTAGATAATATTTTTGATAGAATATTTCTTGATTTGGTTAGGTTTTTATGTGTAGATTATTTTATTGTTCGCTTCATTTTTTCATTTGTTAGATATATAGTTATCTATTCATCAATTGAAATGTCTCTTCCACCATTTCACATCTAAACTTATACTTGTTTAATCATATTCTCCCTTATAGAATGTCCATTGATTCCTAGTATTATTATTAATGAAATTTCTATAAATCTATATTTTTTTCATTGAAGTGTTCAATTTATTACAATATAATCATATCATATCTGTAAATATGTCATTTTTTAGTCAACTAAGCATATTTCCCCCTTTTATTAGTGTATATTATTAGAAAAAATACCAGTTACCATTGTGTCACAGCTAGAAATAAGTGTTTGTCACTATATGTATTGAGATTACAAGTTTTGATATGGGTAGGTAATATATAGAGACTTGTAGGATTTTTAGATTTTGTGTCACTACTTTTCATTTTATATTTCTTATTATTAATAATAGGTGTTGATATTTTATATGTGTATAATTCTTGGTTCCCATAAAAATAGAAAAACATGGACCTATGGTGATATCCACATGGAGTATCATATGACTGATAAATTGGTTTTAATATACAAATATCAGAACAGTAATCTTCCCATATTCCTTTTAATTTCATCAACCATCATTATCATTATGCCTGAGTCTTCAAGGGGGATATTTATCACACTCTCAGATACATCTTTATCCCTCACCATAGTTACATTACGGAAAGCAACATGCGATTATCACTACCTATGAGATTAATTTACTTATTCAATGTTATCTTTCAAAACCTATTATATGTATATTGTTTAATATATTTCATCTAGATTTTCTTTAACATCCTATTGATTTCTATGTATTCTCATTAGAAAAAACTTGTTTTTACCAAATTAAAATTAAATAAATAATTTTATCAAGGATAACAAATATTAAATAAATAATATAATTAATTCACATAAATTTTAAGTGGTTAAATACCAAGGATTATTTTATAAATGTATTTACCAAAATATAATTTAAATTTTAAAATAATTTATAGAAATAAAAGAACAATTTATTTGAGTGTGAAAAATGATGTTAAAAATGATGAAACAATTTAATCTAAAAATCAATATAATTGAGAATTATAGTTTATATTTTCATAAATATAAATATAAAAACATATAATAATAAAATTAATTAAATATAAGGGATTTTAGAATGAAATTACACAAAACACTCCTCAAAATGAAAAAAATAATTAGTATAAAATTTCACCAATCGATCCACCACACTTAAAACATGTTTCATCTAAATTATCAATATCAACATTATCACAAAGGTATTAAATCCATAAAAAATATTAGTCATCATATTATTTTGAAAAATTAAATTAGGGACTTACATTTAATTATTAAACTTAATAATATTAACCTTTTAATTCCATAAATTCTCAAATGAAGTTAATAAAATATAGTAAAAGTTACTTTATTAAAAAATCACCTTAAATGTTTGATTAATATTGGGAAATAATTTAATCTTATAATATATTTATATCCTCATCCACTACTCTCTCCTATAGTTTAGTATATACACACTAGACTCTTTTTGGTATTTTTTCCTTTTTTTGAAGTTATTATATAAAATGAACTTATTTAAGCATGATTTACAAAAATTTTTAACAAAGATATTCTCATAAACATTCACCCCTTTAAGTAAATTTTAATCATGTGTGAATGAAAGAAATATTGGAAGCTAGAAATTAGGTATATATTAACTTGTATTTATATATTAATTTTATAACACAATTTACCGATCTTATTTGAAATTTTCAAAATGAGTTTGTTACATTATACATAATACATTAAGACATTACAATATTAATTAAACAATTAAATTTTAAATTTTAAATTTATTTAATATAAAATATCATTAACTCACTCATGGATTGATTTCATAGTCCAGTCCATTATTCTAAATTATTAATTCATGAATTCATATTTCATATAAAGATTGAAAATAAATATGAACTAAAAACTAAAATTATTAAAGTTAATCCTAAATAACAAGTCCCATAGGAAAGTAAAATAACACAATTAAAGTTGGTAACTATGATTCTAATTCCCCAAGAACCATTATAACTCCACATAAGTATGTTATTGATTTGCATAAACATTTTTTGTTGTGAAAATTATTCAAGTATTTTTACACTTGTATATACCTTTTTAAAAATTGATCTTAATGAATCTAGTAAATTGGTAGATCAAACAATTATTATAGGGATGATAATAAATTTAATTTACCTAATGGATAGTCAAATGAATAAAATGTACTCTTTATTATTATCTATGAGGTTCCAAGAAAATAAAAATGAATTTTATCATCTGGTAGTTAATTGCATCTCCTATTCCCTTAAAGGAACTCTATAACATGTCCAATTTTATTCTTCAAAATTATATATTACATTAAATAGTTATTATTATACTAACTATAGAGGCTATATATCCAATTAAATATCACTTCCAAAACTTATCACTTTCTTAGTGATGTTTTAGATTTATGGTCAAACATAAAGAAACATTTAGTTTAACATTCAACTGATGAATCCAAATATGCGGTAGCTAGAAGTTGTTGCACTCAATTATTGTCGATGTAGAATACACTCATAGATTTTGGGTTGATTTTAACTCAAACTATGATTATTTATGATATAAAAATAGTTATTTCCTTATCTAAGAATCTATCATCTGATCCATGATCCAAACACTTAGATATAAGACACCACTTCCTTCAGGACCACACACAAAAAGGAGATATTATTCTTATGTTTATTATAACTAAAAGTTATATTGATAAATTTTTTAATAAACCTTTAATATTGATATATTTGAATATATTAAATAAAATAGGGGTAATATGGATGCTAAATGATCATAAGTTCCTCATATTATTTCATTATCTCCTAAAACTAATAAAATACTTGATAAAGAGGGGTATATATTTTTCTGGAACATTACTAACATTTCATGATGGTACTTTTTTCTATCCTAAAGATCAATGAAGATAACATAAAAAATATACTTCAAACATATATCATAACTACACCTAATATAACTTACCCTTGTTAGTTAAACTAAATGGTAATTAACTTCTGATATGTACCATTTAAATCATATTTTATTCTTATGTGAATATGCCTATTTTATTTCTAAGTAATATGAATATCATATTTGTGAATATATTTTGCATAAATATCATACATATTATTTAATATTTGATACTATAAATATTATATTTTTTATCATTACTCTTGAAAATGAGGTTACACTGACTCATTTTTCGATTACTCTTACGAAATATAGTTTTACTCATAGATATTGAACTTTTATCTTTCACTATGTTCCGAAAAAAAATTATACTTCCGTAAAGTTTCCTTCATACCTGAAAATAGTTTATTGGAATTTAATTCCTTTATATGATATTTCTTATATATTGAATCTTCTATGTAAATTTTTTCCCTTCTTTATTTTTTTACTACCTCCTTGAAAATGGGAGAGATTATTTGTTCTTATATAGAGACTTGTGACTGTTAAATGTTTTTATTAAATATAATAAATCATTTTTGACACACTTTATAGAGCCATCCTCATTAGAATAAGATCATCTACATTCATTAGATATTAACATATAAAAGGTTCATCTCTCTTATTATTATCATCCATTGATTATTATCAATTATTATTTTTTATTTTTTCTTTTATTATTCCAAAAATTATAGAGGATTTAATTTTATCATGTTTTTATAGTAAGGGGGAGAAAAACCTCCTAGGGAGAGAAAACAGATTTTATGAAAATAAGATTTATACTAAACTGAAAGTTACTCTCATGTATTAATTTTAAATCCTAAAGGGTAAGAGTATATTTTATTGATATTATACGAATTTTTTCTACATTTTTATTTTAACTTTAATATCTTTCATTATAACATAACTTCTTATTTCCCTTATTCACATTATTATTTTTAAAAATCAGAAAGGGGAAATTAGAGAAATTGGATTAATTAGCGATATATTTTTTCCTTTCATTATGGGTTATAATTATTCAATAGGGGATATTTTTTGTTAAGGGGAACATTTATTTTTATTAACACTATTTATTTCTTAAAGGTGAATTTTTTAGTCTCATTGAAATTATATCCATTAGAGACTAATCAAATTTTATAGGGAGATTTCTTTTTAATTTTTTACCAAACTTACCTTCTCTTATGTTTTCATCTGTACTTTCTTATTTTTAGAAAAAAACATTATTAATTCAAATTAATCTTATAATCCTTGTTTTCAAAATCACAATACATATTTCTTTATTTTTTAGATAACTTGAAGTTTTGGATTATGTTTTTTTATTAAGATTTAATTTTTGATTTTGTATTTCATTAAATTGAACCAAATAATATAATTACCAGAACATGATAGATTATAGTGATGGTGTGATAAATACCTTCATTGGAAGATAGATGCACCACATTTGAATATAGAAATATTATTTTTATTCTATTGAAACTATATTTTAAGATATTATAATAGGATCACTGTATTTTGTTAAAAAATTTCCAATAAAATTGAATGAGGATTCGATGAATAGAATATAATTGGAACACTTTCAATTTTTTATATATTTTTATTTTTTTCTTTTAGTTTGTTTGAAATAGAGATACCATAATGATACTTTTATTTTAAATCTCTAATTTCACTTGTTATTTTTCTTTTTTCTTATCTTTTTGATCTATGAGTCTCTAATGATAAATTTAATACTACTGCTCATTTTATTTGATGAGGCTCTAGGGTTAGGAGTCCTCTTATTTTAAACATCTATTAAAAATTTGTAATGTATCTTCGACTTAATCTTGATTGAGGAGATCAAATAGGAACTTATAGTTACTAATACCTATTTTTTAAAATAATATGAAAGATGTTCTGGTGTGGGCATGTATCTTCCAATCAAGGATTAGTTGAATAAGTTCTAGTATTTGGGGATTTTTGATACCATATATTTGGTCTATTGATCCATACATTGTTATGGTCTAAACGGTATAAGTTCTTATCTTTGAAGATATTTTGGTAATAATATCCTTTAAGGGGTATCTAGATTATCATCTGATACTCCATGTATTGTTTGTACTCTACTATGTTTATTACCATTTATTTTTATTCATTATCTAAGTTTCTTTTAGAACTACTAAATATTTAATTTTTTATTGATCTTGTACTTATTATATAACTTTTTATTTGATTACTCTAGTTTTATTGGAACTAATAACTTCCAATCATCTAGTTTATGAAGTGGATGAGAAAAGTGTTAGTTTATTTTTTAACTAAAATTACCCCCCCCCCCTCTAGTTTCTATATCTCATCTATAGGTCTAACACCACTGAATAAATGGGTGAATCATTAATAAAAATGAATAGAATCACCACGCATACATTTATAAAGTAAATTAAAATTTACTCTATTAAAATATCACCCCGCATTGAAAAAATATAAAAAAACCAATACAATCCTTAATTAAATATAGTAATGAAAAAAATGGAAAAGGTAGTTAAAAAAATTAGAGTTCTTCTTTAATCCTCCTCCTAATGGTGTAAATTATCTTTTAGTTGATGTTCATGCCTTGTAAATCTCCTCTTGGACTCAACTAACCTCCTCCCTCAAGCATATATTCTCACTTTTCCCTTAACTAAGAGTCCATTTTCTCTATCTCTTCTTCCCTATAAATAGACATCCTCCTTGATCCTTATTTATTAGTATATATGGATCTTTTTTGTGTTTATAGAATTTGAATATGATAAATACATGTGGATAAAAAAGATTCAAGATCATATTTTCTTTTCATCTAATCTTGGGCAACATGGAGTTCAGTTTCTATAATCTTCTTCGCCTCTACTCTCTCTTTATCTCTAATCTTCCTCCACATGGTCCAATTTCTAGTTTATTTCCTAATTTCATTAGTAATTTGTATGAAAGTTCATTTTTTTTTCTCCTCAAGAATTCATGTGTGTCACAAGGATTTCTCTTTTCACTAATAGACAAGGATATTCTATCATTCCATATCTAATACTCTTCAAATTTAATAATTTTATCCTTTCAAGAATGTTCATTGATGATAAAAAATCTATATAAAGATATTATAATAGCTTTATATTGTTTATAGTAATTTTTAGAGTGTATAGTGATATAAGAATATCATAGTTAGTGATATATCTATTTTTAATGAACCTTGACTATCACCCTGTCTGATTAGGGTATATTATAAGAGGCAATATCAGTTTATTTTATGTTGTGAATGATAATAAAAGTATGTAACTTCATACATTGAGATCATTGGTTTTGATATGGATATATAGTAAGAAGCAACATATGTGGATTATTTATATTTTAGGCCACCACCTTTTCATGTCATATTTCTAATTTCTAATCGTATATGTTGATATCCTAAATATATTTTTTTCTCCCACTAAAATAAAGGACTATAGACCTGTGGTAATATCCATATATCACATGGTATGATTAACTCATTGGTTTCTATCCTTATATATCATAAGAAGTGGTTTTCCCTCTTCCTTTTAATTCCATTAATAGTTATTGATGATATTCCATAGTATTTAAGGGTGATATGTATCACAAATGATGATATATCTATATCTCTCTCATTAATTGTTTCACGAAGCATCCTAGGTCTACCCAATCCATCCTAAAACAAAGCCTCAAGCACATATCCCCATATTCTAAGGGTTTCTGACTAGTGGGGAGGGCCTAAAAGGATATAGTGGGGAGACTATGCCCTAAAATCAGAGTGCAATAGAAGTGTACATAAACCAAACACATACACATCAATGAACATGAGAGTGTGTATAATAAATAAAAAACTAAAACAATTTTATATAATAGAATGTTTCATTCATACTCAAAAACAAAACATATATACATTGGTCACCCACTTATAGAAACACATACAGAATGAAATAAAATAAAATAAATACATAAGACTCTATAATACACCGAGCCAAAACACATACCCAGTATCCACGACTATTGAATAGTTCCAGTATGAGCCTTATACTCCACACAAGTGGATCTACTCAAACAAGAAATACTAGGATTCCACATAATCCACCACATACCGTGATCCACCTAAAAGTAGACATAAGTTCTACATGTACACCAAGTTGCATGTGCAGGGGGGTGACAAAAAATATCAGTATGCCACCCCCAATGGTGGTCCTAAAATATGTTTTCATAGAACAAGCATTCAACACCCATCTTATCTTGGCTAGCTGAATGTGACTACCAATATAAAGATATAAAAATTAAATAAAAGTAAATAAAATTAAAATAAAGGAAAAATAGAAAACCTCATGTTCTTTCTTGATACCCACATGTAAATCTACCCTCCCTCTCACGCCAACCATGAAAATTATAAAGTGTATCTCGTGCATCCATAACATCAAGCATGTCTAACTAATCAAGAAGGATCTAAAAAGTCTAACATAAGGATATACATGAATTTCAAAACCAAATATCTCATCCTGGGTGTAAAAACATTGAAGAAAATATACCAGGCACTAGGAATCCAATGGTACGATCTAAATTTTTAGCAGGGACTCCATCTCAAACTCATGAGTAAGCACCATGCCCAAAAGTCCTACAAAACCTTATTGGAAAAAATAACCTATAAGTGCATTGTCAAGATACTTGACCAAGCCCAAAATTCATATACCATTGGCCCGAGGATCATTTTATCCTTCACATTCATTGAACCCTAGAAAGATCTAAAAGCTAAACTAGGGTATTTGGACTCATCTAAATTGCCAATTATCTCTATATCTCTGCCTCAAAGAAACTATACAACAAAGGAGAGAACCCATAGTCAAATATCAGGGCCAACGCCTGGTCTAATTTTATCCCAATGTTCACCTATCATATTCAATCTGCAATAATAACAACCTCAAAACTCCAATCCCACAAGCTCAAGAACTATGATTGGCTAACAAACAAACCCTCTGACCAAATCCACTAAAACTAGCACATACATCTCACAAGACAACCAAACAGAGGGTAGCCACCATAGTTCCCAAAACCTTAGAATAATAGCACACCCTACAAGTTAATCCTCTTGAAAACCTTGGCTCATGTAGGACACCCTACAAGGGCTCCTCTAGAAAAACCAAACCTCAGGCCATACCCCCTCAAAGGAACCACAGATGGTCCCCCAGCTCAAACCCACAAAAAACCATCCCAAGAGGGAATCCTCAAGAAAAATATCACCTAGAAGGGTGTTCCTAAAAATAGGTCCTTTATAACTATATCAATCTTACTCAACAATACCAAGTTTTACATGACATCCCATTATGTAAAACTACCTCAAAGGCTCCTACTGGTCATAATCTCAGGTGATTGGACCAAAACCTCAAACAATTAAAATAGAAACTCCATTCAAGAAGATGCTCAATCACATATCCTATAATATTTCTAAATATCCTCAACCAGACTCCCCTAGAATCATAAAATCCAAGGTGGTTAGTAAGCACACACCCTCACACGAGCCTCACCACTCACAATAAAACCCCTAGAGGAAATCTAGAACCAATACCTCAAAAGAATCCTACCAAAAAACTCCCTATTAATACAAAACACCATCAAGATAGACTCAAAAAGTTTAAAGGATTCTACCACTATGATAAATGTTTAAAGAAAATCAAAATAGACTACTCACAATCCCATTATAATGTTGGGGTACAAAGAAACCCAAAACACCTAGCTAGAAAAAGTACACAGCGTATACTTCCAAGTACACGGTGTGTACCCAAAAAGGTATACTTATACATGTACTTATATATGTCCATGTAACACATGGGGTCTTCATGTGTACTATTATACCAATATGAAATTTTCCCATGTACTATTCAATAGCCAAGCCCCTTCACACGTGGTGTCTTACCAAGTACATGGCCATGTAGCCAAGTACTACTGCACGGTGTGTACTCCCAAGTAATTTTCATGTAGTCTCTACACATCCATCTACCCATGTAATCTTTAACATGTCCAATTACCACTAGATGGGTTATACCCTGGGTACATGGTGTGTACCACCCCAAATCAAACTACTCATGTACATGTCCACTTGGCTAGCTACATGACCAAGCCCTACTACACAATGTGTACTTGATGTACAAGACAGGTACTTATAAAAAATATATACTCCCTGAATATGAATAATTCACAGTGTGTGTTAATCAAAATACACATCATGTGAGCAGGATTTCCTAAACATAAATCCCTCCAAATTCCCTAAAACCCCCCAAGTCACCCAAAATCCACTAAATTGACCCTATAGGGGTCCCCAACAACCAAAAAACGATATTAAAAGATAAAATAAAAACTAAATGAGGATTTAAGGTGAAAAAATTAAAAATAACATTCCTTCAGATGGAAACCGCTAAATCATTGGTCCAATTCATGATATGTAGCACCCACACAATGATTTTCCATGCCCCGAGCTCCATGGTGGCACCTATTTCTCCCTATCCTATCCCTAGATCAAATAAATCCCCTAGGGGTGTATACTAAACACCAAAGAGGAAATGGGATAAAAATAGTAAAAAGGAGAAAAGAAAGAAAAATGAAAATGAAAAAGAAAAGGAAAAAGGTACACATAATAAAAAACGGGGAGTCTGGCCTTACCTTGATGCCTGATATCTGCAACACTATGATCTACCTAAACCCCCCACCCCCCCCCCCCCCCCATTATAGACTAAATTGTGAAATCAGAATTCTAATCCAACACTCTAAACAATACATATCACTAAACGAATGTGCATGAATGAATAATATTTAATAAATTATATATTAAATATTAAACTAAAATATAAACAACTCATATTTCCACCAAATTCATATCCTTGAGTAAACATACAATTCTGGGACTAGTGGAGTGGTTAGGAAAATTATCTAATATTACCTAACATGATACATTTTCATTTTACCCCTTAAACACCACTCAAGATAAAAAAAATAAAAGTTCCCCTAATTTTCATAAACTATCATGATGTGGTTTGTGGAAAGATCCCCACTACAAACACTTCTCACCCCTAGGAAGCCTCAGTGGCTAAACATCTACCAAAATTCTCTTAAACACCGGTTCTTTCAACACAAACATGAACATCCTCTGATAGGTATTGTAGCACCAACAATGCCTCCAATATAGGGAACATTTAATCGCAACTGATATGATTCTCCCCACCATAGTATCATCCTTCCTATTTCCCCTTATCCCAAAATAAACCTCACGAACCATTTTGTATCCAGCTCTAACTGAAATAGCTATAGATGGATAAACCACTCACAACAGAGAACCAACATAGATCACCAACCACTACACATTCTTGGATCACCGTGAATGACAACCCCACACTCAAAATTACCTCTTAAAAAATACCACCACCTATAAAGTCTTATAGTGCACTCTCCACCATAATACTTTCCTCACACTACACCTCAATGTTGACCTCATGAACTAACTGTCACTATGGTAAAATAGTGATCACATTCCTTCGGCCAATAAGGATTCCCCCAAAAATGATGTTAACAAACACTATCCTCCTTAAGAAGAATGATTATCTAAAAATCCCTCACATATTCTCATGCTAAAATGAACCATGAGATAACTAACATAGGCTAACATTCATAAACAACTGACCATCCTCCTCAAACAAGTCATTTCCAACCAACCGGAGCACCCCTCACATTCTTCTTCAAAAATCAGGCATATCCTTCATGCCAAGGTCCAACACACAACCATACTCCACGTGAGTATTAATCAAAACCAAGAAAACTCAACCACACTCTCATTATGACACCCAAGGCACATCCAAAACTAGTAGGTTCAAGTATAAAACTAAATTTTCCCTATCAACTAGACACAAATAAATTCATCAACCATGAGAATTATTAGTGCTCTACCACACATGCTCATGGAAATATCAGCCTCATCATAGTACTTTTTCAAGAAACCGAAACCTCAAGTAAAATCAATGTCAATCCAAACAGCTCTTAGGAATCCTTGCATTTATTGATCCATCGACCACCAATTGCAACAAGGCATCCGAAATCCCACACCAACCCATAAGGGTTTTTATGCATACCTGAACAAAGGGAATGCATCTCCACTACTAGATAACACCACACCATGAAATCCACATGAACTATCATAAAAATTAAAGTACACGTATTCCAGTTGAGTAGAATACGACCATGTACTTATATGAGGACACACCGTATATGCAGTTACTGACACTTTAAATGACTGAACCTACATCGTCAGTAAACACACACATAGTCAAGAAAATGTCATGAAGATCCTAAGTGCCTAGAATGATGCATGAACCTGGGCCTCTTTCCATCCATCCAAGAACCAAAAACTCATAAATCGCGAAATCCAATAAATAGAAGTGCATTACTCAAGGTGAAAATTTAAAAAATTATAACAACAAAAACCAATAATAATAATCCCATGACCCTAGTAACTTGGACTTCCTACTGAAATAGATGTTGATGATAAACCATCTCGATATCCATCACAGGCTCTAAAACATTCATAGATCACATTTCTATCGACTCCCCAAAAACTAATACATGAAAAAAAAAAGATCTGATACCATTTTTTATGAATCGGTCTGGTTCGACCCACCCTTCACCTGATCTAGCCCGCAATAAAGCCTCAAGAACGAATCCCCATACTAAGAGGCTATAGAAAATAAATGAGGGAATAAAAGGATATATTTTGGAGACTATCACCTTAGATAATATTGAAATAACAACAAAAATAAACCAAACTCATACAAATAGATGAACATCAGAGTGCACATAATAAATAAATAACTGAAACAACTATAAATAATGGAATGTTGTATACAGACTCAAAAAAAACATACAGACACTGGTCAGCCACTAGCCTGACCACATGAATAATTAAATAAAATAATATAAATACAAAAGTATCTAATTATATAGAGATCTTAACTGCATA
The DNA here is from genome assembly GCA_963277665.1 of Viscum album. Lineage (NCBI taxonomy): Eukaryota > Viridiplantae > Streptophyta > Magnoliopsida > Santalales > Viscaceae > Viscum > Viscum album. The sequence goes on along the minus strand of OY728161.1, from coordinate 1,537,326,749 downwards.
CCCGATCTCCATGAATACTAAAAATCTCCAGCCTGAACCTTAGACTTTACATGAGTGGCTCTGCTCGAACATGAAACATTGGGCTTCCGCCCGATACATCACACCCTATGCTCTACCTAAAAGAAGAAATCAGTTCTATATGTACGCCAAGGTTCATGTGCAGAGGGTGAGAAACAAATCTCAGTAGGACACCCCCAATGGTAGTCCTAACATGTACTATCATTACATATGCATGCAACACCCAGCATTCCCTGCCTAACCGAATGTGACTACCAGAATAAAGATAAACAAAATATTGGAAAATAAAAAAAGATATAAACAAAGTAAACTAGAGAAACTTGGGTTATATCCTAACACATGAAGGTAAATATACTCTTAGTTTGGAACCATCTAAAACAATTATGAAGTATGGCTCACAAAACTACAACATTAATTGTGTCCTCCTAAAGAAAAAAGATCTCCAAAGTCCATTGCATAGACAAGAATGAATTTCAAACCCTAGGATCTAATCCTAGGTTATATAACATTTAAGTGCACCTATCGAGCACTAGAAAACCAATGTTATGATCTGAACTGGTGGTGGATACTCCCTATCATCCTCGAGAGTACACTACCATGCCAAAAAGTCATGCAGAACCAAATGGGAAGAATGAAACAATCAGCGCATCTTTGGGCTACCTGATCAATACCTAAACTCATATAAACTGGGACCTATGACTGTTGTAGCCTCCATGTTCAATAAACCCTATTCAGGGTGAAAATAAAAACTAGGGTGGCTTCACTCATCCAGATCGTCCATTGGCACCCTATCCCCACCTCACAGCAACTAGCCAATATAGGAGATCAAGTAGAGTCCAATGTCAAGGATAATGATCAGTAAAATGGTATACCTAAGGTCTCCTCTCACACCCCATCCTCAAAAATAATATCCAAAACCCTCCAATTCAACAAGCCCAGGCACCAATATTTACTAACACCTGCACCCTCTGACCAAAACCACTAAAACCAACGTTTTTCATCTCACAACCCAACCAAACATAGGGCAATCACAATGGTTCCCAAAACCTCAAAACAACAAGACACCCTATAATTTTCTCCTAAAATAAACCTCATCTGTTGAAGGACACCCTACAAGGGATCCACTAGAAAAACCAAACTTTGATCCATGTCAGCTCAAAGGAACCATGGCAGGTCCCCCAACTCAAACCCACAGAATACCCACCCATAAGGGAAACTCAAGAAACACCTTTCCTAGAATGTTATTCCAGAAAATATTTCCCTCATACCTATCTCAAACTTATGAAATAACACACAGATGTACCTAAAAATCCATGATGTCAAACCACCTCAAAGGATCCTACCAGTCCTAACCTCAAGTGACCAAACCTAAAATTTAAAGAATAGAACTAGAGATTCCATACAAGAAGACACACAATCCTGCCTCCAAAAATCTATACAAATATCTACAAACAAAATCACCTAGAATCCTCAAAATATGGTGGTAAACTAGCACACACCATCGCATAGGCCTCACCACTCACAACCCAACCCCTGAAGGAAATCCAAAACCAATACCTCACAGTAATCCTCCCATAAAACTCTCTCTCCCGGTCCAAAAAATCCATTCAAATATCCTCCAAACTTAAAAATGATTCCACCATTGTAATCTATGGGGAAAAATGTTCATAATGGACTAATAACATGTCCCAATATGATTTTAGAAAACAAATAAACCCAAAAAAGACCTACTAGAAAACATTTAGAACATATAATTCTGGGTACATGGAATAAACCTTCAATGGTGAACTTGTACTTGTACTACCACATAGTCAGGGAACTCCTTGGGTCTGCCCATTTACTATTACATATTTGTGCCCCTCCACATGAGGTTTCTTCCCAAGTACATGTCTACATGGACAAGTATTATTGCATGGTGTGTTCTCTCTAGTACATGGTGTGTATACTCCACTTATCCATCTACCCAATAACATGGCTACATGGCCGATACTACTACATGGGGTGTGCCCTCTGTATATGATGTGTACCTCCCCAACTCCAACTGCCATGTGCGCAACCAATTGGCCAAGTATAAGGCCAAGCCCTACTAAAGGGATTGTACTTAAGGTATAATGTGTATACATATAAAAACATTATCTTCTCCAAATATGATTAACACACAGTGTGTTCTCATAAAACCACATATCGGGTGATTGGGATTTCCCTAATAAAAATCCATTCAAATACCCTAACCCCCCCCCCCCACTGATTCACCTAAAAACCACTAGATCCACCCTCTAGAGAGCCCCAACAACCCAAAAACAAGATTAAAACTTCAAAACAAATAATCTATAAATCTTACTGGTGAAAACATAAAAGGATAGTACCTCTAGGTTGAAACCACTGAAGATTTCATCTAATTCACGATCTTTATCACTTGTACGATGATCTAGCGCGACCCGATCTCCACGACGGAAACTCCTTGTACCCCTCTCCTTATTCTCTCCCAATCCTCTCCATATCCACTCTATTGAATAAAGAAATCCCCAAAGGGGGGTTTACATGACACAAAATGGTGTAAAATGGAAAAAAATAAGAAAAATGAGAAAAAAAGAAATGGATAGAGAGAAGAAAAAAGGGGGTTCGGCCCGACCCAAGCACCCAACATGAGGTTATGCCCTACCTAATAAAACCCCCCATTTTAGACTCAACGGATAAGTTGGAATTTCAATATGATGCTCCAAACATAAGATATTATTGAATGAACATGCGTGAATAAATAATATTTAATTAATTAAATATTAAATATTCAACCAAAATTTGAACGCCTTGGATTTCCACCAAACTAGTGTTCTAGGATAAAAACCATATTCTGGGACCAACAGAGTGGTCAAAAAAATTATTTTAGATCTCATGATAGGATAGTTTTACAATTTTCCCCTTGAACGCCACTCGAGATAAAAAATTCAAATTTTCCATGATTCTCTTAAACTATCACGACACAATTCTTGGAAAATTGTGTCATGGGAAGAGACATAAAATTATCACTACCTCTAAACTCTCAGTTCCTTTATCCATGGAATTTTTAGTAGTATATGATATGTATATTTTATTGAATATGAAATTTTTATTTTCCTTAATATACCATTACTCTTTATATATTCCCATTTGTTTGACTTTTCCTTACCTAATTTAAATTGAATAAATAATGTCAAAAAACTTAAAAATGATTAAATAAATAAAATATTTAATTAATATAATTTAGTCATATTAAAATATTAAGGACAAAATTACCAAATTATTTAATAAAATATAATTTAAATGTTAAAAAATTATGGAGCAATTTTTTCCAAAAAAATCTCAAATTAAGTATTAATGTTTATGATTTCAAAAATCTAAATATAAAACCCAAAAATGATAAAATTAATTAAATAAGATGGATTTTTGCATTAAATCACGAAAATAATTCCTCAAAATGATAGAAAATGTAATATCCCAAGAATTTAAAAGAAGGATATTATGTTTGATAACATGTATGACATGTATCATCGAACATAAAAAAACCGCAAAATATTATTATTTAAATGTGACTGTTATAACATAGTTATTAAATTGGTGGGTATGAATATGATTAAATAATTTTTTAAATATATATACAAATGTTTTGATCAAAAAATTCTATTGATTAATTCATAGGAGATAAGCACTCAATTTTTAGTAAAGCTATTTTATTCTTCAAGGTATGTTTTCTTCAAAAATAGTTTTTTATTGAAAGAATAATATATTTAATTTCTATAAATTTTAGAAATTTTATTTTATAAAATAAATATAATTTTTGATATAATCATATAAAAATTATCCTAGTCAAAAAAAATTAAATTATTCTGAAAAGTATCATTTTTTTGTAAATAGGGAAAAATAATGTTTTTTTATTGAAAACTGTATTTTATTTTAAGTATTTACAAATTAAAAAAAATTAATTAGGTTTAAAATTTAATTAATTAATTTTTTTATTTAAAATTACTTAAATTTTGTTTTTTAAATTAACTTTATACTTTAATTTAGTATAAAAACATTTTATGCTTAAAATATGCATTTGTCTAAAAAATATTTTTCCATCACATTTTTCTAGTTTAATTTTAAATTAAATTATGAAAAATATGTGTATTAAATTTTAAAAAATAGATTATGTATTCGGAATCAATAGTTAAATATTTGGTAAATAGTCCCCTTCTATTTTTAGATAATATGAATAGTAACCATAGTAATTTTTGTTGCCACCATAAAGGGTAAATCAGGTAATTCAAAATTAAAAATAATATGATAAGGACTATAAAATGACCATAAAACTTTCATTAATTTTATTAAATGATTAAATATCATTTATATTCATCCAATATTTAGTTATATGGTCTTTTTCCATTTGGGGATGATTATCACCTTTAAAAAAAATTATGTAATGAAAAGTCACAAATGTTACACTATTGTTTTTCATAACTATAATATTTTTTACATGGAGATAAATGTAGTATATTTTATATTATAAATATTAATTTTTAAATATAAATTATTTATATTAATAATGAAAATCTCTTTTTTTAGTGATTAAAAAATTAACTTAAATGCTTACACAATGTTGATGCGGTAATATTCAATTAATAGAAAAATGAAATAAATGATATTAAAAATATTAAAATTGATATAATTTGAGATAACTATTGTGATCTATAAATTTTATAGATTAATATAATAGGTTAGTTATATAATAAAATATATATTTTTTTCTAATTTCATTTGTTGTCTTGATGTTATTAAAGTCAAAGTAATGTATAGTTCTAAAATTTAACATTAATGATATTTTATAATAAATAACATTTTACTAAATGATATAAAATTCCTAAAAATATTATATTTGTAAAAATTAATTGGTACATGTTTTATAATATAAAACATGGTCCATTTATGGGAATTTTTCCATTTATAATAACTATCTTGAAAATTAAATAGTAAAAATATATTTTGTTACGATAAGTGTAAAAAGGGATAACGAGGGGTTAAAACCAAATTATAAGGGTAAAAACATAGTAAAAAATTGTCTAATTTTTATTATATTAGATTATTTAAACCTATACACATCCTATATTCTAAATAAATTATTTTTCACCCCTTTGGAATTGAAAATTAATTTATATTAATTTAATATATTTTTTATTTTCCAAGAGTGACCCTCCCCAGTCTTATAAAAGGTAATTTCTTATTATTTTTAATTAACACTTAAAACAAATTTGGTTCTGGAAATATCTAAAAAAAATACCCTCTTAAGATATCTCTTAATATTATAGAGGTCTTCTTTTTTGCACAATACGGAACTTAGAGGTATTAATGTGTAAATAAAAGGACATTGTATGAATAAGAGGTATCATTTATAACTGAGAATTTTGTTTTATTTATTCTTCCACCTCCTTAACATTTTTCTTAACCATGATGAAATAATAAAATAATTATATAAAATATAATTATATTTTATTATGCTAATGTAATAACCTTTATCCTTCTCCATCCTTCATCAAATGGGAATGGAATTCATCGTTCATGTGTACAGTGGATTATCACCTCATTGACTAATTTTATCTGTTTTCCATCACCGCTTCTCATGGTTGGTCAAAATGATATAATTAATGTTTATATTTTATATTAAAAACATTTATAAAAATTTTTTAAATAAAATATATCACTTAATTTTTTACCTTTTCATTCACTAAAAAATGATAACATCGTTCGTGCCTAAGTGTGGACTACCACTTCCACGAAGTGATTTGATTTATGTTTCATCTCCACATAATATAGATAAAATATATGTGTGTATTTAAATAATTAATATATTATTTATCATATTATTATAATTATTTAAAGGTAAAATAATACTTACAATCTTTCTATAATGATGGTTGAAAAATGGAAACGTTACACATGTGTACGTACAGACTATTGTCTCTATGATTGTAACACAAATAATTTTTCATAACCATATTTAATTATTGATTAAAAAATTATAATTGATGTATAAAAATTATAATTTTTTAATTTTTTTTATTATAGATATGATGTAATGATGAATCTTTGACCTCAGCCAACCTATCAAATTCATTCTGGACTTATGAACTGAACGTCCTCAAAAACCTCAATGTGGACTTATTTGATTAAATATTTAATAAAAATAAAGGAAATAAATGATTTAAGTAAAATTAATTTAACCTTAAAAATATTTTTAAGAAATAAAATAATTAATATAATCTCATTATATAGGAGTTAAAGGACATACATGGAAATTCTATACTTGAGGTAAGGGATTCTGCCTCAATTTTCTTTTATTAAGGCATATTTTAATGTTATGCACCAGTTTATTTTATAAGATGTATATATTTCTCCTTTAAAATGTCATATCATGAGTCATTAATCATTAATTAAATTTTATGTTACAATTTGAATTATTTTATCCAAGGGGATTTGACTTGAATATTTTCAAGTGGTAAAGGGTTTCTTAAATCAATTTCTATTCATTGGGTTATAACTCTTTGTCATTGACTTTTTTATTCCACAATTATGTGTGAATTGATATATAAATTGTTTTATTCTTAATTTATACTTATTTTTTTGGATTTAAAATTTTTACACATAATCTCTTAATTGACTAATTCTTAATTAAATAATATGATCTTTGTAAGGGTAATTGGTCTCAAATTCTATTTATGTTGGACATACATTAATTATATGCACATATATTATTTAATAAAGTGTATATACTACTCATTTGACTTGTTATATCATGAATATCTTTATCATCATGAAATTTAAGATTTCATTTTAGGTTATTTTTCCATGGGGAATATGATAGAAAAGTTACCAAAGTGGAAAGGCTTTATGTTACAATCTTCTTTATTTTAGAGATTGTTTATCTTCAAGGTTCCTTTGGGGGGATCCATATTATATTATTTTCTTGAACCACATTTATTGTATTATACTATAGTTATAATTTTTTTTACGTGTTTTGTTTCCATTTCTTTATTAATTAATAAAGAAATAATAAGAAAGTCATTTTTATGTGATACCAATCTTGTACCTTCTTTTAGATCGGGAATCTTTCTCTTTCACGTCTATGTTTTATAAAATATTTTCCAAAATATTATTTTATAACAATAAATTATTTCCTAAAGGTATTTTAAGTGATATTTTTATTCCTTTTAAAAAAAATTAAAAAGTAAATTTCTTAACTTTTCTCCAAGTGATTCACTTTTGACTCATTTTACAAAATGTTTGAAAAAGAATATTTTTTTTTTTGACATCTAAAACAGGAATTTATTTTACCACCATTATGACCATTATTTTATTTAAAGAATGCTTTATAATTATTCAGGATTATTTTAAAAGAAAATTTTTTCACAATAATTTTTAAATTTTTTATTTTTAAAAGTGATTTTCAAAGTGAATATGGCATTTTTCCCAAGAATGTTTTTAATAATATTTTAATGGTATTTACATTTATCAATTCCAACAACCCTTGATGTTACTTTTGATCCGCTAGGGATATTTTTTAATGATACCATACTTATTATTTATATATATGGGTAATTATTTTTTAAAATTGATTGTCATGGAACCCATTTCTTTTTCAATGAGTTAATCATGTAATGAAGGGAATGAATTATTTTAACATATACGAAGATAATGACTTTTCCTTCTATTGTAACATTTATTTGATATTTGGACTAACTTATAAGATTTCATGTTTTCTTTAAATAAAAACCCTATTTCCCATATTCTGGGTGATTTATGTTTTGAAAATGGGTTTTTAAAAGGAAAGTTTATTTTGATATCCAGAAGTGGTTTTCACACGACTTTAAAAGTGTTATTTAAGGTTTTTATTCATGATATGGTCCATGAATGTCATTTATGATGGTTTTAGCCCTATTATAGATCATAGGTCAGCCCAATATATATTATATCATGGTTGTTCCCAAATATTGCTCCAATTCATTGGGTAATGATTATGTTCTTAGGATAATTATATTAGAAGTCGGTCTTATAGTTATTCCAATTCTAAGTGTTTTGTAAGGGTTATATGATGATGATGTGCCAAGGTACCACTACGTTTACTTTACGCTTTTATGGGTTGTAAACATTTCCTTTTATCAATATTGATATCACATTTATCGTAATTATAGAATATTATGACTCTTATCCTTTGGTAAATCTTTATGCCATGTTTCCTGATTGATGATCCAATAATTGATGGGTGTGAGTTATCTTATGATTATGCACTTTCACATAGATTATGTTATTATTTATTTTATACTAAAATTACACTACTACAAAATTGGCCTTTAATATCACTGGTATTTATCAGCACTAGAAAAAATGCTAATAAATGGCATATTTATTAGCGCTAAAGAAAGAGATAATAAATTTAACATTTTATCAGTGTTTTTTTAATTCTAATAAAGGGAACCTTTATCAGCGCTTTATTTTTAGAACTGATAAAGGGTTTACTTTATCAATGATTTATTTTTAGTGCAGATAAAGGGTATTATTTTTCAGCATTTTATTTTTAGTGTTATAAAGATTACCCTTTTTCAGTGCTTTATTTTTAGCATTAATAAATATTTATTTCATCGGTGCTTTTTTATAATTGATAAAGGTTCAAAGAAATAAAATTAAATTATTCAATAAATTAAAAATAAAAATTGAGTTTATTAAAAAATATTACAAATTTTATTAAATAAATAATTATTGATAAAAATGAATAAATTCATTATACAATATTAAATATTACATATTTATTAATTAGATAATTATGATGATTAATGTTATTAAATGGTATATATTAAATATATAGATATATATTAATGTCTATAAATATGATTTATATATTACAAAATATTTATGCACTTTAAATTAAATAGTGATATATTTATTAAATAATAGTTTATAATTAGAAGTGAATATGAATTAAAAATATTACCTAATTACATAGTACATGACATATAATTGAATGTCATTTAATTTATTAATTGTACATGGATCAAATTTGTCTTATATTGACTTCACATATACATAATTAATGCATTTTTATATACAATGCACACACATAAAACTAATCCATTTTTTAAATATTGTTAAAGTGTTCTTATTCTTAATTTATTCAATTTCACTCATTTTAAACATATATGAATGCACTTAAAATTAAATATTCCTAAATAATGTTAAACAAAAATTTGTAAAGTAATATTTATAAATAAAAATATTTATAAATGTATATTTACTATATTTATACAATTATATATTTATAATTATAAATAAATTAATATTTTTTTAGAATATCTATATAATTATATATATTTAAATAATTATGAATTTTATAATAAATTTACTTAAATAATGAATATATTTACTATATTTATATATATTTATTAAATATATAAATGTATAATTATAAAAATATATAATGATATTAATATAATTTTTTACAAAATATTTTTAAAATTATAAATAATTATTATAAAATTATAATTAATATATTTAAAAATGAATATATTTACTATATTTATATTTATATATATTTATTATGCATATAAAAATATTTACAATTTTTTATTTATAATTATAATTATAAATATTTTAACATCGCTTATGTAATAAGGGATAATAAAATCAGCTTTATCAACACTTTTTTTGTGCTGATAAAGATGAGGCTTTATCAGGGCTAAAAATTCCAATAAAATAAAAAATTATCAGCCTTATAAGTTTAGAAGTGATAAAAATTGGTTTTATTGGTTATTTTTTATAAGCACTAATAAAAGTGTCCTGATCTAATTAAAAAAACTCTAACCATTTGACAACCTATCGCAATATCAGAAGCTTTCTACAAAATCCACCCATTACCGGTACTCCTCAGTGAATCAAAACTTGAATCACACCACTTGACTACCTCCAGTTTCTCTAACATCTCATCTAACATCCGGTGTTCGATTATAGTTAGGGTTTCCAAAGAGAGTCTTGTATTTTTTTCAACCTAATGAGGTAGTCCTTCCAATTTTCTTTATGTATTTTGGGTTTTGTTATTGATTTATTCTTCAATGATGTCATTATTTTTGGTATGGTGATTGTATATAGTGTTGTAGGCCTTCCAATTTTCATGGTTTTCAATTTTGATTCAACTCTTGATCAAACATAGAGAGTTTATTATTTCTGTACTCGATGGTGACATGTGGAGTCACATGAAGATTAGTTGGTTGTTTTATTTTGTTTAAATTTCCCAAATTTATCTCCCAAAGTTATCATACATATTTTTCATTATTTATTTTTCTATGTATTCCATACATTTGAAAATTTTGAAACTGAAACTATGGCTTTTGTGTGTGTGTGAGTTGATGGTAGATTAAGGGATTTATTTTATATTATACTGCTTCATATCTTATTTTTTCTTCTTATATATATTTTTTTTGGTAATCCAATGTATGGATGAATCATGAAAGTTTTTATTTAAATTTTATTTCTTCTATTTTTATTTATTTTTTGGGCCAAATCATTTCTACTATATTGTTTTTCATGCCCTGGTGCTTGTTGTTAGCTCGAGTGGGATCGATAATGTCCCTTAGACACTATCATAATCTTTCTTGGGTGTTTGATATATGGTTGTCTTGGGTTTGTTCTGGAAACTATATCTATTGTTAAATGTGTTGTACATTTTCTCAAAAATTAAACTTCTTATGTCTCTACACTTTTAAAAAATCTATTTTATTTTTCTCCCTCTTTAGATTAATCCAACATTATTTAAAAATCCTTTTAATAATAATATATTCAATATTATACCGTTATACTATGTACTATTTTCCAAATAAATTATAATTTTTCATCATGATCCTACTCCATCTATCTCAATAATTTGTAAACAAATATCCTTTTGAGATTAACCCTTTCTATTTATACTACTTTTTTAGACCTATATACCCTTATAAGTCATTATAATTTATTTCTAAAAATGTAGATTTTAAAGAATTTCACCCCCTTTGGGTATTTATTTAACTAATAACAAGTTTATTTCCATGTAATCACTTTGATACCTAGCTATATGACATGTATATAAATAGAATGTCAAACCATTTTACTATTAAAAAAGTTTGCACATAACAAATCTCCCACACCCCTTGATATAGATTTACATTCCACCCAAAACATTTAAAAATTTTATTCAATTTCCAATGGGTGTCAACATGTGTTTTCAATATTCCTTTATAAATCTATAAAACACTTTCCTCGCATACATGGATTGGGAAATTAATATCCCATGAATTCCATGAGTCACCTATAAATGAAGGAAAATGTCAACTCACTAATCATAAACATTTAAACATTGGTCATTGTTAATTTAGAAAATTATTATCATCATTCATATCTTGAACCTCTCAATATTATGTCATACACATTGATAAACACCTTAAATATATACATAAAATTGTTTTTTATGTAATTATTTTTGATCAATTCCTCATCTTTTAAATTAAAGTTTATTTATTAATTCATATAACCTTCAATAGCAAACTCTTAGTTCTTGTTTCAATTAATACATCAACTTTTTAAATTTATAAACATTATTCACATATTAAAAAATTAGAAAACTATTTGTTTGTTTGATGTAATTCTTATTCATGTAATCTATTAGTAAATACTAATTTTATATCCAGGTGGAGTTCCTTGAATTTCTTTGGGATGGGTCAGTGTTGTGATATGACATCCCAAGAGTCTTGAGATGTTTTAAAATATTGATATACTATTAATTTTAAATGTAATAATTCCTTAGGTTGCTACATCACTTGTTCTAATGTATTTTTATATCTTCTAGTTGATTGGATGAGATTTTATTATTCTTGTTTATCGTATTTGAGATTCTTATTACTCCTTAATTAACAATATTATATTTTCATTTGTTTAGTGGATTTAAGAAAAAATTTATGTGGAGTAATTATTTTCTTAAATTCAATTACCCATTTTCATCAACATACTTAAATTCTCGGAAACAATCAAATGTTGAGTTTCCCTTATTAGAATTGTCTATAACTTTCACTTTTGATAATGAATATCTTATGTGTGTTTATTTATATATTGTATAAAATTAGTCTTTTATGAACCCAATAGGATAGATATGAAATTAAAATGGATCTATTATATTTTTTTGACAAATGAATATGAAGATGGAGTTAAAGAGACCATCAAGTTTTTCAAGAGAGAATGAAGACGACCCTTTTAGAATCATTTTTTTCATGCTTATGTTATGGTTATTCAAGAAACATTATTCCGGAATATTTAGAATAATATTGATGTATATTTGGCTCCATTTTTCAATGGATAAAAAACAAGGATTGGTTGTGCATCACTCACAAAGCTAATAACAAAACTAAGGATTTTTTGTGCACTTCACTACTCTTGGTTAATTACTGATTTGCATAGAATATGACTTGAACTTCTTGCCCAGTGTCCCCATGTGCACTCATACCAAACATAAAGAGAAAAAAACTAATTATATTCTTGATAATATAGTGAAAATTTTTTAGAATAAGCTAATTCATTGGGTAATGTTTTTATGGAAAACATATATGATTGAATAAGTAACATGAGAATTGGAAAATGCTATGAAGGAAAAATATTTATGCTTGTTTAAATAATGAATAAAATTATAAGGAAGATAAGGAAAAATAAATGTTGAATGGTGATATGATAGAGATGGTGGTGAGCGTGTGTGGGATGAGAGGATCATGGGGTTGATGGGTAGGAAGTTCAGGTCAGATGTTATGTTAAGAAGTAGTTAACCAACAGTAGTGAAGTTCACTGAGAATCTTTAGTTTTGTTATTGTATTTTTGCATTATGAATATCCAATACTTGTTTTGGATCCATTGATCATTGAAGCCAAATATAAATCAATATCATTAATTTTCTCGTGGTTTCCTGACATCTATATAATCTTCTAAACCGTAATTAAGTGCATAGAGAATCCTTAGTTTTGTTATTTGTTTATATCTGGACTAAAGAAATCCATTAGAATGATTTAAAGGTAATGTTACAATATACTTTATCTATTTTACTAAAAATTTATATAATGAAATTTTTATTTAATTTTCATTATTCATTCAAGAGTTTGTTTATTTTAGAAGATTTTTTTCCATGTTTCATGCCTTTGGATGAAGAGAAACAACATTGTCTCTTCTCAATCATAGAGGTAATCATCTTGTATTCATATTAAAATTATTTTCAATATAATTAATATATTTTTTCATATTTATTTTTAATTTATTTCTTTTTATCATTACTCACATAATATTTTTTTTCTTATATAGGTGGATTATTTTGTTCAAGTTGGGTTGCTTTGTCCATCTTTTATTCCATTCAGTACCAAAACATTTATAGACTTCTTATCCATCAAATTATTTTCACCCTTACTGTGTTTCATTTATCAATTTCATTACAGTTCACTCCACTACCTTTTTAGGAAGAGAAATGATGTGGCCTCTTCTCAATTATAGAGGTAATCTTGATGTTTGTATAATAAAATCAATATCCATAGAATTAATTTAATTTTTCATATTTATGTTTGATTTAGTTATTTTTAATATTAATCACATAATAATTGTTTTCTTATATATGTGTATTATTTTGTTCAAGTTGGGGTGCTTTGTCTAACTTTCATTATTCTTCTCCACTAAAACCTGTTTACCCCTCCAGTGTAGCATTTATCACTTTCTTTCAAATTCTCTCCACTTCATTTGCAAGAAGTGCAATTCTACTGCCTTTGCTCAATTATAGAGGTAATCTTGATGTTTTCATAGTAAAATCATTGTCAATAAAATTAATGTATTGTTTCATATTTATTTTTAATTTATTTCTTTTTAATATGACTCACATAATAATTTTTTTCTTATAAAAGTGGATTCTTTTGTTCGATTTGGGGTTCATTGTCCATCTTACATGCCTTTCTACACCAAAACATGCATATAATTCTTCTCCCTCCAAAAATTTTCACCCCTATAGTGTTTCATTTATCACTTTCTTTCATGTTCTCTCCACTACCTTTGTAGGAAGAGGAACAATGCAACCTCTACTCAATTAAAAAGGTAATCTTGATGTTTTCACAATAAAATAATTATCCATAGAATTAATTTATTATTTTATATTTATGTTTTATTTATTTACTTCTAGTATTACTCACATATTAATTTTTTTCTTATACAGGTGAATTATTTTGTTCAAGCCAGGGTTCTCTGTCAAACTTTCATACTTCTTCTCCCTCAAAAACTTTTCACTCCTGTAATGTTTCATTTATCACATTATTTCAAGTTCTCTCCACTACCTTTATATGAAGATAAACACCACTACCTATACTCAATTATAGAGGTAATATTGATGTTTTCATATTAAATAATTTTCCATAGAATTAATTTATTATTTCATATTTATGATTAATTTATTTATTTTCAGTATTACTCACATAATAATTTTTCCCTTATATAGATGTATTATTTTATTCTAGTTGGGGTTATCTATCCAAATTTCATCCATTTATACATGAATATTTCCACAAACTTATTCTCTCTCAAACCCTTTTATCCCTATAGTGTTAACATTTATCACTTTCCTTAAGTTCCCTCCACTTCTCAATCACAGAGGTAATCTTGATATTTTCATAATAAAATCATTATCCGTATAATTAATATATTATTTCATATTTATATTTAATTTATTTGTTTTTAGTATTAATCATTATATTTTTTTCTTATATTTGTGGAATCTTTATTTCGAGTTGATGTGGTTTGTTCAAAGTTACTTATGCAGTGTTCATAGTTCGCAGCTCCTCATGCAGTGTTTTGAGAATTTAAGACATGTCGAAATCATCTGCTCCTCAAACTGACACATGATGTGACTGGTATGACTCTAATTACTTCTTTATATTTTAAACTAACATTAATTTTAGTAAAAAATACAACTGAATCAATGTGTCTGTTGTCAGTTTAAAATCAATATTTAACATTAAAAAGTTTCACTCACTAAAAACCAAGCAAACATGCTCAGATTTTCTTGATAATTAAGGTCATCGATTCATAAATTATTTGTGATGTGTAGGAATCAGTATCACATAAAACTGATACACAGTGTGACATATATGAGTCAGAGTGTGTGTTTCATGTTTAGAATGACATTTTAGTAAAAAAGACAAGTGACATACTCAAAACTGAGCAAAAACATTCATATTTTTTTGATACTTTTATAAAATAATCCATATGTGATTTTTAATGTGTAAGAATTATCTGTACCTCAATATGATGAACAGTGTGGCTGGTATAACCCTATGTTCATATTTATTTAAAATTGGTATCAATTTTAGTTAAAAAACAAGATGACCTACTCAAAAATGAATAAAAACATTCATATTGTTTTGATACTTTAATAAAATGATCCATAAGTGATTTGAGAGGTTCATGAATTATCCTCATCTCAATCTGATGCATGGTATGACCAATATGACTCCAAATACATGTTTTTATTTAAAATTGACATCAATTTTAGTAAAAATACCAACTAACCTGATCAAAATTGAGTAAACCCATTCGAATTATTTAAATAATTTAGAAAAACAATCCATAAGTCATTTTTGAAGTGTATGAATTAGTCTCACCTCAATCTGATACACAATGTGATCGGTATGAGTCAAAGTGCATGTTTCAATTTTAAAATGACATTTTGGTAAAAAAGACAAGTGACATACTCAAAACCGAGAAAAAACATTCATATTTTTTTGATACTTTTGGAAAATGATTCATAATTCATTTGGGACATGTATGAATCAGTCGCACCTCAATCCGAAGCACAATGTTCTCAGTATGACTCAAAGTGTCTATTATCAGTTTACAATCAACATTTTACTTAAAAAAGTGTTTCTCACTAAAAACCAATCAAATTCATTTTTATTTTCATTATAATTTATTAGAACTATTCATAATTCATTTGTGAAAAGTCAGAATCGGTTTCATGTAAAACTGATACACGATGTGATCGTAATGATTCAAAAGTGCATGTTTTTAGTTTAAAATTACATTTTAGTAAAAAAGGAAACTAGCGTACTCAAAACCAAGAAAACACATTTAGACTATTTTGATACATTAGTATAATTATCCAAAAGTCATTTGGTATGTTTTTTAATCAACCCTACCTAAATCCGATGCACGGTGTGACCAGTATGACTCCAAGGGTATCATTTTATTTAAAATTAATATTAATTTAATAAAATTAACACTTTCTATTAATTTATTTATTTATATTGTTAATAACATAAGAATTGTTTTTTATATAGGCGTTTTATTTTTCTCAATAAGGGGTTGTATGTTCGGCAATAGCATGAGTCATATTAGGAATAAAATATAAAGAAACATTGATGTTTTTAAATGTATGTAATAATTGGTATTTATGTAATTGTATGAACCAATGCTTGAAATGTATATAATATAGTGTTTTTTCTTGTGTTTTTGTTGTAAATTTCATCTCATTTAAATCTTTTATTAGGAATTTTTATTATATTTGGTGTGTTTCTGGTGTTGGGGTGTGATGTAACAGCATACTGTAGTGGTGCTACAGTATGTTGTTACAATATACTATAGTGTGGCCCTTTATTATTGCTTTTAATAGCATAGATAAAGGTCTACTTCATCAATGATGATAAATTTATATTTTATTAGCACTCAAAAAGAAATCATAAATGGTTCCTTTAGGAGTGCTAAATTAAAGAACTCATAAATGGTTTCTTTATCAGCTCTTTTTTAGTGCTAATAAAGGTCCCCTTTATCAGTGATTTTTTAGTGTTGATAAAATAATAGGGATTTTAACCTTACTCCTATAGTCAATGATTTTATAGCATTGATAAATTCCATTTATAGCATTTTTAAAGGATGGTATTGTATTATTGTTACTCTTACTGATTAAGTCCAATTTTTAATAATTATCTTAACCCTTACTGAGAATTTGAGCTCACCCTTTTTATGTTTTTATTTCCCTAAGTTATAAAGAATAGTAAAAAATTATTTGAGTCTAGAAAAGTTTCATATTTGAGTACATTTATGACATATTTTTTATAATTAATATGTCAAATGAATGGTTGGGTGTAATGGGAAAAATAATCTCTTAAATTCATGATTGTTTTCTAAGTAAGAGTTTTTCCTCATTCCGTAAAACTCTAAACCTAAAATTTCCTTAGGTATATAAGTAATCCAATATTTCCTTTTGATGATGTATGGTTTGGATGAAAAAAATTGTGTCTCGTTTATCAATATCAATTCCAAAAATATAAAGTTTATGTTTTTAGCACTGGATCTGGGGGTGCATGTGAAAATTTATTATAGTTTGTATTAACACAAGTTTTATATAACTTTGCATATTATGATGTTTTCATATGATGTTATCTTAAGAGTTATGGATACCATCATGGGTTTATAAATTTAAGGATTATCCTAAGTTCAACGTATTGGATACCCCTTTTAGGGTTTAAAGTGATGTATTTTTATGATGACTAATGATATTTTTTGGAAACATTTAAATAGGTTGAGGTCTATATAACCCCTAGGTTTAACATAAAGTTTTATTGCAGAAAAATGTTATTACACTTTTGGGATTGTAATCTTAAAGTTATGTGATAACCTTTAATTTTAAAAAAAATCATTAATGTTATTACTGGGATAGAGGGTTAAATATTTATGGAAATGAATAGCATGCTTTGGAGATTATAATATTAGGGTATGTATCTTTTTGGGTATATGTCTCTATGAGTGACTAATGTTATTTTTAAATTAATGTTAATTTTATCTTAAAAGAATGTGTTACCAAATACTTCTGATTTTTGGGTGTCAATATTGGTATGGAATATTTTGAAGAATTATATGGATAGTTATTCATGAAATTGTTTGGTTTGAACTTTGGGTATTACTTTTGAATTTTAGAGATTAATATATTATTTCTTCATATGAAGGTTTATACAATTTTGGAATTATCATGACTTGTGATAACTATTATGGTTTTGGTTAATATATAAATATAGGAGGAATATATTTTTATTCTCTTATATATTATTTTATTTGTTAGAAGTTGATTTTAGTACTTCATACATAAAAAACATTTCTTTAATGCTCATTATTTAGAGAAAAAGATGAGATTGTGATTAAAATTGATTAAAAGATGAAATTATACATTTCAAGTATGTATATTTCCTTATGTTCTTAGTATATATGATGAAATAATTTCTAAAATATATGTAAAAGGATCTTGAAACAAATATGTTATCATATTACCTTTATCTATGATGAATCAATGATCTCTTCAACCATTAAAGATTTATGATTTTTTTTATCATTAACTTTCTCCATACCATGTTCTATATCGCTATATATAATTCCATGAGAGTTGATTTTCTATTAAATATCCACTTTTTCACATTCCACAAATGTTTTCCTAAAAAGAAACCTAATTATGTATTATTCTAGAAGACCTTTGTACATCTATTTCTCTATTTTCAATAGGATTATTATTAACCATTTTAGAATGTGTGATTTAAAAAAGTTATTTTAAAATATAAACCATTTATTACTGATATTGATTTAAAAATTTTAATTTTTTATATCTTTTTATTTTAAAATAATTACATTAGGTCAGATAACTTGTATGACACGCAATAACTAGTATAAAATAACGGTGAAATATTATTATTTAAATGTGACCATTATAACCTAGCTATTAAATTAGAGAATATGAATAGGATTAAATAATTTTTGAAATATATATAAAGGTTCTTGTAAACAAAATTTTATTTATTAATTCTTACAAAATAAGAATTAATTTTTTTGTAAATCCATTTTATACATCCAATATATGTTTTCTTCAAAAATGGTTTTTTTTGAGCAAATAATATAATTAATTTCTAAAAATTTTAGAAATTTTATTTTATAAAATATATTACATATTATAAATTTTCATATAAAAATTATCCTATGGAGAAATTTGTAAATGTTTCTAAAAAGTTTGATTTTTTTATGAATAATGAAAAATACTAATTTTTAATGAAAACTGCTTTTTTTTAAGTATTTACAATGTAAAAATATAATTCAAATTAGTTTAAAATTTTCATTAGTTACTTTGTTATTTTAAAAAATATAATTATTGTTTTTAATTGAACTTTATACTTTAATTTAGTATAAAAATATTTTATACTTAAAATATGCATTGTTCTGAAAAATTGTTTTTCATTACATTTTTCAGTTTAATTTTAAATAAAATTCTAACACTTCTATCTTTTAAATTTTTAAAAATTGTTTACATATTTGTAATAAATGCTTATTAATTTTTTAAGTATTTCCCTTTAATTTTAGTGAATATGAATAGTAACTATAATAAATTTTGTTACTACGGTAAAGGGTAAATCGAGTAATTGAGGGTTAAAAATAATGTGATAAGGACTAAAAAATGACCCTAACACTTGGATTAATTTTATTTGATGATTTATCATCCATATTAAAACAATATTTTTTATATGGACTTTTTTCCATTTGGGTGTGATTGTCACCTTTATAATATTTTATGTAATGGAAAGTCAAAAATGGCACTCTCTTTTTTTTAATAATTATAATATTTCTAATAGGGGGATGAACATAAGATATTTTAGGTTATAAATATTTATTTTAAAAATAAATTATTTATATTCATCATGGTAATTTATTTTTTATTTTTAGTGAATAAATAATTTCCTTGAATGCTTATACAAAACTAATGCAGTAATTATTCAATTAATGGAAAAATAAAATAAATGATATTAAAAATATTAAAAGTATTTGAATTTGAGATAATTAATGTGATCCATAAATTTTCTAGATTAATATAATTGTTCATGTATGTAGTAAATTGTGTTTTTCTAATTTAATTTGTTTTCTTGATTTTATTAAATTCAAAGATATAAATAGTTCCAAAAATTGACTTTAGTGATATTTTATAATAAATAATATTTTATTAAATGAAATAAAATTCCTAAAAATATCATATTCATCCACATGATTATGATATTGTTTATAATAACTATCTTTTTCCTATTGTCTATTGATAGTAACTATATTGACCCTCATATTTTAAAAATTATTGTTGTCATGATTAGTGTGAAGGTGATTAATTAGGTGATAAAACTAAAAAAATAAGTGTAAACCAAAGTCAAAACTTGTATAATTTTTGTTTTATGAGAATATTAAAACCAATCATCATACTATATTTTAAATAAATAAGTTTTTATCATTTTATAATTGAAAATTAATTTATATTAATTTAATATTTTGATAAATTCCAAGAATGCCCCTCCTCTCTCCTATAAAAGGTAATATCTTTTTCTCTTTACTTAAAACAAAAAAACCTATTTGGTGATACTAAGATATTCCAATATTACTTTTTAAGATATGTCCCCACAATCTATATATCTTATTTTGGGAATAATATGAAACTTAGAGTTATTGTGGTGTTAATCAAAGAGAATTGTCCGAAGAAGAGGTATAGTTCATAACGTAGAATTTTGTTCTATTTATTCTTACACCTCATTCAAATTTTACTTAAGCATGATTATATAATAACATTAGTATCTCATATATACTAATATGCTATTTTTTTATGTAATCACCTATGTCCTTCTCCATCCTTCATCAAATGAGAATGGATTTCATCATTCATGTGTATGACAGACTATCGCCTAGTGATAAATATGTCATTAATGTCCTTTATTTTCTTCCATTCATTGAAAAATGATAACTTCCTTCATGAATACATGCATACATGTGGACCGCCACCTCCATGAAGTGATGTGATTTATTTTTCATTACCACATCACATGGATGAAATATATGTTTGTGTTTAAATAATTAATATGGTATTTAAGATATTATGATAATTATTTAATGGTAAAATAATACTTACTTTCTTTCTATAATTATTGTTGAAAAATTGAAATGTTACTAATATGTATGTAAAGACTACCATCTCCATGATTGTAACATAGTTCATTGTTCATAACCATGTTTCATGATTAATTTTAAAATTATAATTGATTTATAATAATGATAATTATTTCTTGATTATTATTCTATAGATAATATAATAATGACCTCTTTGACCTTATTCAACCTATCAAAGCCATTTTGGACTTATGAACTGAACGTCCACAAAACACCAAATGTGAACTTAAAGAATTAAATATTTAATCAAAATAAAGGAAATAAATGGTTTTAGGTATGGTATTAATCATAAAAAATGTTCTTAAGAAATAAAATAATTAATATGAGTTTATTATACTGGAGATAAAGTACATACATGGAATATTTGGACTCGAGGTAAGGGGTTTTATCTCAATTTCCTTTCATTGAGGCATAGTTCAATGTTATGTAACATTTTTTTTATATGGGGTATATATTTACCCTTTTACAAATTATATCATGAATAATTCATAATTAATGATATTTTTAGCTTCAATTTTAATTATTTTATCCAAGGGGATTTGATATGAATGTTACCAAGTCATATAGGGGTTTTTAACTCAATTTCCATTCATTGGGTTATAACACTTTTTCATTGGATTTGTTATTCCTTGATTATATGTGAATTAATCTCTAAAAAATTTATTCATAATTTAAACCTATTTTATATATATTTAAAAAATTTACACATATTCCTTAAATTTATTAATTCTCAATTCAATGTTATGATATTTGTAAGGGTAATTCTTATCAAATTCTCTTTCTTTGGGATATATGTTTATGATATGCACCTATATTTTTTTATATGGTGCGTATAATACCCTTATGATATGTTATATAATTAATTTCATTATATTCATGATATTTAAATTTCATTTTCTGTTATTATTTCATGAGGAATATGATTGAAAATTTACCAAACTGGGAAAGGATTTATGTTACAGTCTCTTTTATTTTCGGGATTTTTTATGTTCAAGGTTACATTGGGGGAAACCATATGATATTATGTTATTGAAAAAAATATATTTTATTATCATTTGGTTATAAATTTGTTTTGTATGTTTGGTTCCCCTAAAAAATAATAAATAAACAATGATAATTTTTTTAAGTGATACAAATATTATATCTTCCTTTAGATTGGGAATCATTCTCTTTCATATCCATGTTTTGTAAAAGGTTTTCAAAAATGTTGTTTTATAAAAAAAATATTTCTTAATGATATTTTACATGATATTTTTACTTCTTTTAAATGTTTTTAAAAATTATATTTTTTAACCTTTTATCAAATGAGTCACTTTTGACTCCTTTTACAAAATGTTTGAAAATAATATTTATTTTTGGCATCTAAAACATGAATGGATTTTTCCACAATTATAAAAAGAATTATTTGAATATTTATCTATAATTTTCCATGGTTATTTTCAAATAATTGTTTTCATGATATTTGGTAAATATTTAGTTTCTAAAAAATATTTGGAAAGTTAAAAAGATATTTTCCTCAAAAATATTTTTAATAGAATTTTAATGGTATTTTCATTAATTAATACCAACAACCCTTGATGTTACTTATACTCTTATGAGGATTTTTAGTAATGATACCATGCTCATTATTTCTCTGGAAGGATTATTATTGTTTAAAATAGATATTTATTGAACCTATTTTTTTCTAACGGTTAATCAAGTTATGAAAGGAATGGTCCATTTTAATGTATATGGCGGTAAAAAAATTTCCTTCCACCATAACTTTTATTTCATGATTGTATAACTTTATAGTATTTTATTTTTTCTTTAAATAAAAACCATCCTTCCCTTTTTCTAGGTGATTTATGTTTTAAAATTAGGTTTTCAAAAGGAAAGGGCATTTTGATATCTGAAAGTATTTTCCATACAGGATTTCTTCATGGGTTCTATTCATGATATGGTACTTGGAAATTGTTTATGAAGGTTTGAGACACATTATAGCCCTTTTGTGATCCCAATATATCATATACGATGGGTTTACTTCGATAGTGATCCAATAAATTGGATAATTATTATGTTCTCTAGAGAATTATATTGGAATTAGGCCATATGGTTATTCCAATTGTAAGGGTTCTATGATGATGACATCCCAAAGCACCAACACATTTTCTTTAGGATTATGTGGGTTATAAAAGTTTCCTTTGATCAAGTTTGTCATAAAATTCTCATGATTATTTATCCTTATAGATCTTGTCCTTTAGTAAAACATTATACCATGTTTCATGATTGATGATCCAAGTATTGATGGATATGATTTCTCTTATGATTATGATATTTCACATTGATTATTTTATCATTTCTCTTTTTCTAATATTACTCCCATTGATGAAATTAAATTTTTAATACTTATGTTTACCCTTACATTGAACTTGATATCACCCATATTATGTTTAAATTTCCACATATTATGAAGAATAATGATAAATAATTTGAATCTAGAAAGGATTCATATTTACGGAAATTTTTTAGAGATGTTTAAGACTTGATAAGAAACATTAAAAGTTGGGTATAGTGTGAAAATTACTCTCTTGATGTCATGAGTGTTGTTTAAGTATTTTTTTTTTCAAATTATCTAAAACTCTAAATCTAAAAGGTTATTGGGTATGTAAGTGATCTAGTATTTCTTTTTGATATTGTAAGGTTTGGATAGAAAAAATTGGGTCACATTTATCAGTTTCAAATATAAAAATGTTAATTTTATGTTTTTAGGACTGAATCCGGGAGTGCATATTCATGGGTGTTACAGAAAAAATAGTATGAATTTTTAATAATCAAAGAAATATTCTTAATTAATGCTCTTATTGGTGAATCGTGACTAGAAAAACATAGTATAAGAATTGGTTATAAATGATAGAACATGAATCTTGTAGATTCATGTCATGATACTAGGAGTCAAGTTTTTTTTTTTGATTATAATTGTGTATAGTTTTTATAGAATATAATCATGAAAGGATTATAATTCTCCATAAAAATAGTATGAAATTGATATTAAGAAATTGTAATGGAGAGAGTTGGAATTTTTTTTCTAATATTGGAATATCTCATTTTACTTCATCATTTATGAAATTGAGATGATATTGAGATAATAAATTACATTTTAGGGAATAGATCAAGATAGAGAATGTAAAAAAACCCAATAAATATTATATGGTAGTCTTGCAATGTGGTGGTATCAACTTCTTTTAGTATAGAAAAGACATTTATCTTTTTTTCTAAATTTCTCTTTTATTTATGCAATTAATTGATTGGAATTTTTAATATGTTCTTATATTATATTGGCATAACCAGCCTTAGAGATATTATTTCCCAAGGCCATCATTGAAATAATTTCCCTTAATTAAAAATAACGCTATAGAAAAATTGTGGGTCTTTTTCCCTTTTAAGTGTATTTCCTAGACCTTGAGGTTGGTTTCCCTAGCCCAGGGGCTTGTGGGGATTTCCCTAGGGCTAGCATTGGATATTGGTACAAATAAATTTCACTACAAATAGTGTTACCCATGGTAAATTATGGTCTAATGAATATTTTGTGATCAGATTGGTGTAGTAGTAATATATTTTAATGTTGTATGATTATATTTTGATGATATGTGGTAAATTCACCTGGATTATTTTCTCATATTATAATTAATAATGGTTAACAAACATAGGAAATTTTCTAAAGGAGAAATAATCAGTTCATTTATTCTCATTTTCTAAATGAGGGGAAACTGCATGGGATGTGTTTTGATGCCTCTTATTTAAGTTGGTATTATTTGTTTTTATGGGATTATGCAGTTATTGATAATGTATTGAATAATAATGCAATGTTTAAAAGAAACTATATGGTGAGCCTTTTTATGACTCATTTATATCGATCTTAGTTACATGAAATAGAATTGAAGGATGATTTAATGTCCATTTTTTGTTTTTTATGACATAAATATTTTGACAAGATAATACTTACGATATATAGTCATAGTTTTTTGGAAGTTATTGGATTATATAATTCATTGAGAATTTTTATTTTCAATGTTTATTTTTCATATATTATAATGTGGTGTGGACTAGAAAAATCATGTCAAACTATATATGGATAGATATATCATTTTCAAACATGGTGATATTTTTCATGATAAATTATTAACCATTTCATATAGTGATTGAACAAGTCGAGGTGTAGATAAAAGAACTCTTTGATAGTGGCTTCCACATCAAAGAAATTATGAGAAGAATGAATTGTTTTATATTTAATGAGAAAATATTATCTAATCAAAGTTAGTAGAAATTAATTTCTATAAAAATTTAGAATATATAAAATTGTGATGAAAACATTAACTTTTGACTAATAGTGTGATGACAATGTGAAATAATGTGATAGTCATTTCTATTTATTGTAAGGTCGGTGATTTTTATACCATTATCTTTGTTTATGGGTGGATAAATATAAAAAGATACAAGGAAAATAATCTTGTATTGAGTAATGAAAATGTTATAATGGCCTAAAGTAGTTATTAGATAATATTATTTATTATCATAGGGATGAAACATTCAAGTGTTCTGTAGTGAATATATATATTTTTTGTAATGATTCATGGATATGATCAATGGTTTGGTGGATATTTTTACTATACTAAGTAATAACACATCGATTAAGAGATTTGCTATATGAATAAAATATGTTGGGATGAAATAGTTAAAGTGAATTATTATTATTATTTTATTAATCATCACTATCTTGAATTGAGTTACTCTATAATCATACCTTACATAAATTTTTATAAGGTGGAACATTATACTTACTTTCCTATTAATATTTGTTAATTAGTTTCATCATAAAGGTATATGATATCTCTTGTTTTATTAAAGGTCTATAAGGTAGAATAAAGGATATAGGTGATGTTTTTAAAGTTATCATATATGAAATGGACTCATTTTTGCATTATTTTAGAGTTTATATCAATTTTTTTATTTATATATAAGAATTAATTATTATGTAAAGTTATTGGGTTAAATTGGTGAATCTTTTATATGGATAAGATATAGTTATTATGTTGAGATTGTATTCATTAAGTTATATTAATTTTTGAGTTGTATTATGATCATTGGAGAATTTAATGTTAAATAAATTCATCATAATAAAATGTATTTGGGAGGAAAAATTGATCTTAATTCTTAAATTTGGGGATATTGACACTTTTTCTTGTAATAAATAGAGGAACATGTCAATATATAGAACAAAATTTTGGGAATATATCATGATTTTAGGTGGTGGTGTTTATAGTGTTATAATATAAAGCATAATCATTGAGTATTTTCACAATTAATTAAGTTGGTAATTTGATATTAAAAGTTATATCTGATAAGGAAATAGGTTTTTAATTCAATGGAAGATAAGATAACTTCTTCATGTCTGGGGATATATAGTTACATCATATTTATATATATTATTACTCTCTTACTTCAAGTGACGTCTTTTTTAATGGTTGTATAAAATTAATATTACCTTATAAAATTATTTTGGATTATGGTGAAAAAGAAAGTGTGTTTTCTTTTAATCGGTTGTATGATAGTATCGATGTGGATAAGTCTTTGGGAAAATATACATTTTGTTACATGATTCATTTTTAAAAACATAATGTATCATCTCCAGTTCATATTGGATGGTTGAATTTTTCTTGAATAGAATATTTATAATTAATAAATTAGATTTGAAACATATTTTAATGTGTATTTTGGAAATTATGGAAATTTTTTGGACATCCTTTAATAATCTACCTTGTTTGGTGGGTGATTTCTAATTATTTATTAATAGATGTATGAAATTTATCCTTATTTTAAAATGAAATTTTTGGAGGAATGGATGAATAAATTTGTTTAGAAGTGATTTATTTTTATTTTAATGATAAATTTTTTAAAGGTGGAGGGAATGTAATAATAATTGTTTTTTTAGAATTACATTGTCTATGCTTAGATTTTGCGGCTCGTTTTGGTTTATTGGAGTTATTAACAATAATTTTAACTAAATGAGGTCATATAGTGTATCATTTAAATATCATGGATGTTTCTAAAAGAAATAATTAATTTTAGTTAAAAGAAATAAAATTTTAATTTCCACTTTAATGATATATCATTTAGAAAAGAGGATTTCAACATTTACTCCAAATTTGGGTGTTTATTTTGTGATGGTAATTTGATAATTTTTTAGTAGTTTTTGATTTTTTATTAGTAGTAGAAAAAAATTAATTAAAATATTAAAATATATTAATAAAATATTTTTACCTTGAAATTCCCTTTCGGACTAATGATTACACTTGATAGGGTGATTGAATAAGGTGTTACAAACTTTTTAACAAATTGCAAATATTATTTTAATTATTTACCCCCTTCAGTCCTTGAACCTATAATATCGATTAATAAAAATTGATTTTTCTTATTTAACCTAAAATAAACACCTATATGTAATAAAATATAGTATATAAAGGTAAAAACATGTGTTTTAATAAGGTACATACCCTCTTGGGATAGCTACTTCAAGTTTTTATCATGATTTTCAAGTCATAGATTCTCCACTACAATCTTATCATCAACTAAAATGAATGGGGGTTAGTAACATCATATACCCATAGTGTACCCCACACTACTTCACTATATGATAAAAGTGAAGTGTGTTTATAATAAATACCATAGTCTTTAGTATCCAAAATAGTATTATAACTTCTCCAAACCTTTGAAGTATATCTACACTGAGCACTGAATTTCACTACATCACAAATATCATATCTCCTTATACCTCAGCACAACATCACTGAATTCCTTTACATACTATTCAAGAATACTTGCAACTCGATCTTTGTTTTCCACCCTAACTCTTAGATCTTTTTTTGAATCTTATCATTAACTTCTCTCACTCAAATATCAAGGTTCTTGACTTCTTATAGATTATAAAATATGCAACATAT
The DNA here is from genome assembly GCA_963277665.1 of Viscum album. Lineage (NCBI taxonomy): Eukaryota > Viridiplantae > Streptophyta > Magnoliopsida > Santalales > Viscaceae > Viscum > Viscum album. Next base: position 1,537,298,703 of record OY728161.1, on the reverse strand, counting down.
AGGTTTCACTTCCATAAATTATTCTTCTTCTTTATCTATTTCTCAAACTACATCGATACACTAGATCTTCTCAGTCAGAAATAGTCTGAATACATATTCTTATTATTGTTCTTTGATACCCAGGTATTATTCCATTCAACATAGGATTGGATTATTTTCTTATTATTATTATAATTATTTGATATTTCTTCTCATTCTATTATCTCACTTCAATCCACACCTTTCTCTCTCCCCTATTAGTATATATTTTCTCCTATGATCAAATTTTCTATAAAATATAAGTCAACTTATTTTTGTGTTCATTACATAGATCAAGATTAATTCTTATTAAGTGTTGGAGATTATTATTATTAAGTTGAAGGATCCATCCTTACAAAGTGGGATAATCCTAAAAAACTCTTGAATACATTATTATGCAGTCATACCTTTTCCATTTTTCTATATCTTTAGTGAGAATGATATTAACATAGACGCTGATCATCCTTACAAATTCTAGTTTCACAAAGGGTTGATGGTTATGAATTCATAGGATCAATCTCTAAGTTTAGGTTTTATCTTTACATAGATTATGTTAATTCAATTAATTTTCTATATTTTTAGTCCAACATGCATGTGAATGATCTTTTTTAAATTCAGAACTTGTACAATTTTTATCCTTATTCATATAATTATAGAAAATATATTAATTAAACCAAGGAATATTCTAATGAGATTTATATATCTTAAAAACATCAAATCACCTTATACTAGCTTCAAATAATTCCAATAATTGTCAAAATAATTCCAAACCTCTTTAGATTACATCCTAGGACTTTATAGCGTATTGAATACTCATGTTAGAGTATTATAAGTCCTCCTATGATTTTATTATTTTATCTCCAATCTCAAAAAATTACAGCCTTCATCTGAGAGTATTTTATAACTAATTGAAATATCCAGCATTTATTTTAAGACAAGTATGGATTATCAAACAATTAGCTAACTCTTGTAAAACCATTAAATCAATTTTAAATTTTTTTAATTATTTATTTCAAAATATTTATATACCTGGTTTAGTATCCAACTTCTTTAAACCCTATTACTACATGTTGTAGATAGTGTATCTTTATCAACCTTTATCACTTGTCATTTACATGAGAATCATATCATTAATCATTTTATTTAAGGTTTACTGACTTAAATCTAACCGTTCATCTACTTAAGGGTAGGATCTCTTCCTCTAATTCATTACTCAAAGTGTAAGTACACAAGTAGTATAGTTGTATAACTGAGAGGGGAGGGGTAAAGTAGTGATATCTTTTTATTTTAAGTTTCCTTTCTTTTTAAATAACTATTTCCTCCTGTTAAGGATTTTATTCCCTTATGAAAATAAATCAAACACGCATCCATAGGAACACAAGTATTTACAAGGTTAACCATTCAATAAGAATATCTACATCTTTTTATGGTTTTTAAATAATATAATACCACAAAATCCACTATAAAACAATAATTTTGTGTGGAATACAATGAGTAGGATATTACCTTTCACACATTTAAAACTATAAAAACAATCCAATGGTGTGTGTGATCTCTCTAGCACAAATAGAATAATACAAAGTGTTTCTAACAAAACATGTTAGCTTTGATTCTTTATCAACTTCCAAATTGTATTATCTTAAAATAATTATTCACTTTATTAATTAGAAGCTTGTAATAACTTCCTGGACATTGTAATGATACTCAGTCAAATTTCCCAGTTTGATTCCCAAGTCCAATTGTTCTATATGAAAATATAGGTTTTTCTTGATACCACTGAAACAATCTAAACCACTTAAAATATGAGTTTGGAAATATTAGTCTGATTTCTCAATCTAATTCCTAATTCTAATTTTATCAATATGGTAATATAAATCTATAAGAATATAATTGAAATAATTCTTAACACTTACTTATTCATTTCAGAAAACCCAATATGGAAATATCGTTCCGATTATCCGTCCTGATTCAATGATCAACTGAATATGATGACAAGAAGAATGAAATAATGAGATGAATGTGATGATTTACTGGATACATTGAAATCTTGTCTCCTCTCCTTTAACTTTAATCCAACAATACTTATTCAATAAAATAATCCAATAACATCTTCTTATCTCCCTAAAACATTAGAGATTCTCTCTCTTCATAAACAGTGCACTCGTCGTCGGAATCAGAAAAGTAGGATGTACTTATCACCTTTTATAGGTATCCCATGAGTGGTTTTGGGGAGAAAATGATATGGTTTCCCACTCAACCAAATTACCCAAAATCTTGATTTCACTTAAATTTTGGGTGCATTTATGATTTCTTCAACACTTCTCAATTCTTCTCGAATCTTCTCCTTGACTTCAACTCTTCTTCAAAAATTCTTTCCAAACACCAGTCCAAATCTATTTTCTTATACTATTTTCTCAATATTACTTCTTCATTGTAATGATATTTACTAATTATATATTTTATAAATAAATAGATATCTTTTATCTTCTCTATAAAATACATTCTAGTGTTTTTTCTTCATTATTAATCTCTGTACCAATTGTATATTTTAGGAATAAATATAGTGATTTTATCTTCATTGCAAACTCCATTTCTATATGTTTTCTTCCTTATGAAGCTCTATAAAAACAGTTGAAAAAAACATCCTCTTCAAATTTCAAGCTCCCCCCTTGATAACTGATTATCCAATAAAAACACATATTTTGATTACAATTTAAAGGGTATTAAATGTTCATTATTTATCTTATGGTCCTGAGTTAGTGGATTTTAATTTTGAACATCAATTCTCATCATTTGTGCACTTCATCCCTAATATGCACCAATTTAGGCCCAATGTTTCATCTGATTTCAAAGAATGTAATTATACATATTTTAAATTGATATTTTTGTAAATGTATATAAACTTAAATATGAACATTTTTCATTTAGTGATCAATGGAGGATTCATAAATGATGATGAGGGTTTTTTGGCGAAGAAAGGAAACAATTTTGGAGAAGGAGGATTGGATATCATCCCACTGATCTGACTGTGGGGCCCACAATAAAGTCCCAATGAAGCCCAACATTCATGGGCGTATAGAAGCCATATATAGTAACAAATAAGCCTTCTGTAGCCAGTGATAATTTGTCCTAAATGGTGGTGATTAAGGTGGCCCAAGTTGAAGATTCAATTCTGGGCCAGATTCTACGGCCCAGAAAAACAGCCCACTATTTATATCATATCTCGCTAAAGGTTTATTATTTTGGGCTGAAATTTTACATTATGTTAGGGGACATCAGGGTATTAATTTATGTCTTCTAGGTTCCACTCTAATTCGGCCTTCTAAAAGGTCCTTTAGGCGCGTCTTTCCGGTGGATGCAAGCTTGATGCAACTTCGAGGCAAGAGTTGAAAAGTCTCTTTTGCATTAAATTTCCACCCATCTTTCTCCAAAAAAATTAATTAAAGGCTCATGGGATGATGTGAGATAGTCCAAAGGCTTCAAAAATTCCTATTTAAGGCAGTAGGTATGGAGGATTTGAGGATCTTGGGTGCTTTGTTTCATTATAATGTTATGTTGTCCATTTGATGTTGTAATCGTTCTTCATTCTCATGTAAGTTGTTTGAATCACATTAGTTCTTAATAAAAGTTCTTCATTTCCTATTTTTATTTTATTATTCTTATCAATTTGATACCATTGCTTTAATGTGTGAATTTATTCACACCAGCACTTGTTAATTTATTCTCACAACGGTGGAGTGATCATTTTTCTTGTTGTTGTTTTTGCTTCTTCAATTCTGCCCCTATGAGTCTGCTTTCCGCTTCCTTTGAGATCATAGAATCAATGGAGGGATAAACCCTTATGGGTTGGTCCTAGGGAGTTTCATGGAGCAGATTGGATGTTATTTTATGATCTTAATTTCTGTAATCATTTCATTATTTTAAGATTTCTATTTGGTGATGTATTTTCTTCTTCGTCTTCGCCAACTTTAACAATGACACATTTCGAGTGCTAGTACGATCCAATTACTTGGAGTGATCATTAAATTGATCCTATAAGTGCATTGGTAATTAGCCTTGGAATGGTTTAGGGATTAAATTGGTGAATTCTGTTGAGAAATTATATCATTTTTTGGATACATCTTGAATTAGTGAAATGAATGTTATCAGAAAATAAATGCATTCAATCTAACCCTAGTAACAACTTAGGATCAACTCATCTCCATTAATTGTTTTAGACTATGTAATTGTATGTTTTAATTTATTTTCTTTAGATTAAATTAGTATTTATTAAAATCAAATCAATCCAAATAGTTGGCCACTCCATATCCAAATCCTTCCAAAATCAGAGTGTCTTTCGGTTTCTTCTTCGGTCCCGGTGGATTCGACCCCTACCTGTACTACAACGACCGCATAATTGTAGGGTAAATTTGGGCGCAACCAAATTTTAGTGCCATTTCTGGGGACCCAAGTAAGTTATCTTAGACACTATAATCCTTTTCTCACCCCACATTCTCTATTCTCACCCTCATCTCTCTTATCTTTACCCCTTTTTGTTTGTGTGTGTTCTGAAAATCTAGGATCCAACTTCATGTCTTGTCCAATGGAGTATCTTCCAAATTACCATGTCATAAAATCATGCTGGAATCAAATGGAAAATCAATATTGGGAAGCACATAAATTATAAATTTTCTTTGATCAACCCTTGATTAATTACCACACACCTGCGGACATGTATAATCATTGTGATGATGAACATTCAAAGGATAAATTTACATCCCTCTCAAGGATGGTTGAGGAGATAAATCTTGGGGAATTCCATGATGTTCAACCTTATACAAATTCTATTCCTAAAACACTGATTGAACAATTGTGTAATCAAATGGAGATAATGAATTCTGAGTTATCATCTTTGAGATTAGAACTATAATGCATTAATACTTGTGAGGAACTCATCCCTACACCAACTGTACCTTCTAAAACCTTATGTGGAGTGTCTAGTTTCCCAAAAACCACTCATGAATTTATTGAAGAACAAAATTTTGGATTTGGGGTAGGGGAATTGATTCACGAAATTGATGGAAGGTCTTTAAATGAGGAGGAAATTGATTTTTTGGATTCAAATGAGAAGAATTTGACATCATGGATTGAGTCTCCTATGTATAACTCTATTGATGCTTTTTCAAAAACATCATTCACTGAAATATTGAGAGAAATTAAAAACCTTGAGTCCATACCCATTCCTAACATTGATATTTCCAATTTGGAGGTTGAATATTCTATTAAAAAGGAGCCAATTTTGTTGAGAAATTTGAAAAATGAAACTGAGTTGGATTCAAAATCTCAATCTGTGTCTGATTGTCTTATCCATACTGAGCTCAAAATCATTTTCCTTCCTTCCCCTATTAAGTATCCCTTTATAGGGTATAATCATGACCTCTCAATTGTAATTAATTATTCTCTTGAAACAAAAAATTTTGGAATGATCATTGATGTATTTGGAAAGACTATAGTGGAAACTGGATCAACCATTTCTTACATTCCTTGGATTTTCCCATTAATTTCAGAAAATAGGATTGTTCATGAATCAACTTCCAAATCTTCTTAACAACCACAATGGATACGCATTCTCAATAATGTTGAAGTGGAGAAATATGTTGTCATAAAAAATTTTAAAGTTGGAATTGGCTAAGTTGGGGGGTTCAAGTCGAGCTAAAGACGTTAAATTAAGCACTGCACGGGGGGCAACCCATGGTTATCAGGTTTCCAATCATTTTTTTTAATCAACTTTATATTTCAAATAGGATTAGTGGATCATGTTGATGTAATTTTATTCTACCTTAGACTGTTGACCTGTTCATCTTTTATGAGTATGGATGGGTATGAAAGGGGAGAACTGTATTCATCTGTGTCACGCGGTGTGATCCCTGAGTAGTACCTTGCCCGGAAATTTAAGAGAAGACAATGTATCATCATTTTATTTTATTTTATTTTATATTTTTTTAGGTATTTTTTTCAAAAAAAATAGATTTTTGACTTGTTCTTATTTTATGAGTAAGGATGGGTATGAAAGGGGAGCACCGTATTCATCTATGTCACGTGGTGTGATCCCTGAGTAATACCTTAACCAGAAATTTAAGAGAAGACAATGTATCATCCGTTTATGTTATTTGTACCTTTTTTAGGTTAAAAAATACAAATATATATATATATATATTAAAAAAATTTAAAGGCATGTCATAGGTCATTGGGAAAAGCTGGTCACAACCGTCCAAGCCATTGGGAGAAAAACTAGAACTGAAGAGAGACATGGGAATGCATTTTCAACATCAACCACCAGGTGACTTCATTCCATAATTTTCATTTTCAATGTCTTTATTGAACTTTTATCCTGCCCCTTCTATGTTTCAATTCATTAAACACTGGGGACAGTGTTATTCCAAGTTGGGGGGGAGATGAAAATGTGTGGAAGGAAAAATGTCATTAACCTTGAACATGATAACACACATTCCAAACTCTGAAATTTGATATCAAATAATTTTTCATGCCTTGATTCTGATTTTAATGCAATTTTATGTTCATGTGCATAGATATTGGAAAGTGCGGTTGTCCGATGTGATTTTTCACTGTTATATTTTCATCCATTTAATAAAAAAACAATGCATGTCCTCTAGATTGTGGAGTTTTAGTTTGAGTTCTTGGGGACCCATAATAAATACCATAGGATTGGCGATCATTTTAATTTTAACATGAGTATTCAAAAAAAATCAATTGCGCGTAGAGCAATGAATTGACCTAATGTAAGCCTTTCGTCACTTGGGGATTGTGACTCCATAGTTTTATGTCCCATAGTTGGGAATTTTATCTCTATTTTTGGTAATTTGAATTGGTTTTTGATTGAGTTAACTTGAGATGATACCCGAGTACGTGAGCTTCACTTGGTGCCCTAAGGTCTTTGAGCCTGGGAGTCATCAGCAAAGTCTTGCTACATGGGTTGACTCGATTGAGTTCAATTTCAATTACCATGGAAAAATTGCAAAAAAACAAAATTAAAAGAAAATTAATAAATGAGTACTCATCTTATTATTAAAATTTTATTGCTCCTATCACTTCTATCTTTTCTCCCTCGAATGGAAATGAACCCCCATGTCTATTGTGACGCACAACACTTCATCATGCTTAATTGAATTTGGATGAAATATGGAAATGAATTTGAACAAAGGAATGGGCTTGGGATTGAGATATGTGTGTGTGCATATATTGTGTTAAATGATTTTGATGGGTTTCATAATTGTTTGATACGTGATCTTTGGGTGAGAAATGTGTATTAAAATGTTTTTGGAAAAGGTCATTCGAATTTCATTTTTGTGAGATATATTTTTCTCGGGACTAGCAAAACTCAAGTTGGGGGGTGTGATTAGACAATAAAAACACATATTTTGATTACAATTTTAAGTTTATTCAATGTTCATTTTGTATCTTATGGGCCTAAGTTAGTGGATTTTAATTTTGAACATCAATTCTCATCATTTGTGCACTTCATGCCTAATATGCACTAATTTAGGCCCAATGTTTCATCTGATTTCAAAGAATGTAATTATCCATATTTTAGTTTGATATTTTTGGAAATGGTTAGAAACTTAAATATGAACATTTTTCATTCAGGGATCAATGGAGGATTCATAAAGGATGATGAGGATTTTTTGGCGAAGAAAGGAAACAATTCTGGAGAAGGCAGATTGGATATCATCCCCCTAATCGGACTTTGGGGCCCACAATACAGGCCCAATGAAGCCCAAAATTCATGGACTACTATAAGACATACATAGGAACAAATCATTCTTCTGGAGATAGTGCTAATTCGTCCTAAATGGTGGTGATTAAGGCGGCCAAAGTTGAAGATTCAATTCTGGGCTAGATTCTGCGGCCCAGAAAAACATCCCACTATTTATATCATATCTCGTGAAAGGTTTATTATTTTGGGTTTCAATATTACAGGATATTAGGGGACATTCGGGGATTCATTTAAGTATTCTAAGGCACACTCTCATTCTCCCTTCTAGAAGGTCCTTTAGGTGCTTCTTTCTGGTGGATGCAAGCTGGATGCAACATCGAGGAAAGAGTTGAAAAGTCTCTTTTGCATTAAATGTCCACCCACCTTTCTCCAAAAAAATTAATTAAAGGCTCATGGGATGATGGGAGATCGGCCAAAGGCTTCCAAAATGACTATTTAAGGAAGTAGGGATGGAGGATTTGAGGATCTTGGGTGCTTTGTTTCATTATAATGTTATGTTTTCCATTTGATGTTGTAATTGTTCTTCATTCTCATGTAAGTTGTTTGAATCACATTAGTTCTTAATAAAAGTTCTTCATTTCCTATTTTTCTTTTCTTATTCTTATCACTTTGATACCGTTTCTTTAAGGTGTAAATTTATTTACACCAGAACTTGTGAATTTATTCTCACAACGGTGGAGTGATCATTTTTGTTGTTGTTGTTTTTGCTTCTTCAATTCCGCCCCTATGAGTCTGTTTCCGCTTCCTTTGAGATCATAGAATCAATGGAGGGATAAAACCTTATGGGTTGGTCCTAGGGAGTTGCATGGGGAAGATTGTATGTTATTTTATGATCTTAATTTCTGTAATCATTTCATTATTTTAATATTTCTATTTGATGATTTATTTTCTTCTTCGTCTTCGCCAACTTTAACAATGACACATTTCAAGTGCTAGTACGACCCAATTCCCTGGAGTGATAATTAAATTGATCCTATAAGTTCATTGGTGATTAGCCTTGGAATGGTGTAGGGATTAAATTGGTGAATGATTTTGAGGAATTATATCATTTTTTGGATACATCTTGAATTAGTGAAATGAATGTTATAAGAAAATAAATGCATCCAATCTAACCCTAGTAACAGCTTAGGATCAACTCATCTCCATTAATTGTTTTAGACTAAGTAATTGTATGTTTTAATTTATTTTCTTTAGATTAAATAAGTAGTTATTAAAATCAAATCAATCCAAATAGTTGGCCACTCCATATCCAAATCCTTCCAAAATTAGAGTGTCTCTCGGTTTCTTCTTCGGTCCCTGTGGATTTGAACCCTACCTGTACTACAATGACCACATACCTATAGGGTAAATTGCGGCACAACCAATAAAACGTCAATTTATTTACTTCATATCTTCTCTTGATTCACTTGAATAAATTTATTCAATCATGTATACTTGTTCTTATCTTTAGAAAGATGAATTGGAATCAATTCTAATATGATGAATCTTGATCCAATTGAAAATAAAAGATTTGAAAACAAATCAAAGTTCATCTTTCTCTTCTAAATATGATACCACTAACTTCTCCTAAATAAAAAATTTCTACCTCTAGTGAATACGATGAAATACTGAATATGATGGAAAAATCTCAACAGTTTTGACTTTAGTAACTTTATTATTCTTTTAAAAACTTCATCTTGGATAATGACTTCATTTATGACTTTAAATACATTTAATACCATCTTTAGAATTGTATGAATTAAAATGGAAAGGATTTAAACTTTTCAAAACATCAGCAACTTTATTTATTTCCAACTCAGCTTGAATACAATTTTCATAATTATGATCAGGCTGAATATGATCTCTAATACCTATTATCTACCATTATTTCATCAATATTACAACAAAAATTTTATAAATACTTGTGATTTTTGTGAACTCTAAGATCAAAAAAGCATCATCACATTTAAATCATAGTCATGTAGACTCTAATTCATTACCATTACAATCAATCCTTCCATACTGAACTCGGGGAAGTTCTGATGATCATTTACTTCTAACAAGATTTTTCCTCAATACCATTGTCCTTTTCAAGCATTGTGAGTCTGATTCCTGAATATGATGAATTCATGAATACAGTTTTTGAGTCCAATCAATATATTTTACAAAGTAAAATTATTTCCTTTTCCTTTTTTTTAGCAAAATTTATCACCAATAAACTTCTTCCTGATTATGATGGAGAATCTAATTTTCACCAGCTTCTCACATTTTATCAACATACCATTCCAATGTATTGTATTGAATTGTCTAGATGTTATGGATCTAATTGATAACTTTCTTAAATATATATTTTTTCATCTATCATCTTCTCAATATACTTTATTCTTTTAAAATACCAAACATATTGATCTATTGACAATAAATACAACCAAAACATAACTTGGTCCTAATAATCATCCTCTTTGTGTTTGTTGTCAATACCTGCTTCAACCACTTCAAACACTTTAAAATAATTAATGGCATAGTTTTATTTTCTCATATTTTTTGTCACTCTATTCTTTTCTTGACCCCATTATTTATTTTCTCTCCTCCTTTCTCTTATCGGTCCCCCTTATTGATAATAAAATTCAAAGGGGGCATTATGAAAAGTTTCTCCTTTATTGACAACTGATCTCCATTTCAAGGGATTAGAACTTTTCTTCTCTAAATCTTAATCCTTTTCCCAAACATAGGTATCAAATGAGTTTCTTAACAATGAACTTTCAACTAAACAACTCTAATTCTATGTGGGTGAACCCGATGTAGAAAACAAGAGTGTATAATCAAGGTGATCAAAGTTTTCCATAACATGACTTTCATATAATACACTTTTCATGTTTCATTCAACAATATCATGATTGGTAAAATCCTTTAAATAATTTGTTTAATATAAAAGTAACTTTTGTTAGGTTATTATGGAGTATGATATTCTCCTATGATACCTACTGAAGGATCGAAATGATACTGATTGTAGTGTCAATATAATGATGTAGATACTCAATATCCAAGAGCAGGGGTGAATTTTATACTTTAAAAAATTCTTTGGGAACTTTTAAAGTTGTTTAAACCTTTATATTGTTTAACAAGGTTAAACAAGGTAAATTCACAAAACCTCTAATTTCTACAAACTTTCTTGATTCTGGAAAAGTAATTCCAAGAATGTAATATCGAAAAAGTGATTCTAGAAATGAAACTTAACAAAAGTTTACAAAGATAAATATTCTACCTTAAAGCATATAGAATCTTACAAAATCATATTCTACAAGTATAAGGAAGTATAAGATAGTTATACTTTCCTCAAAAATCAAAATACAGTGGAAAACATGAAACAATACAAGTAACAGGTAGTGGATCTTTTAACCCAAAGAGAAGGGTATTCAACAACTTTGGATAAAGGTCCCTTGATTTATACTTTCAAGAAAGTCTGTCTTACCCACACTAGGGTAATCCCTCGATATGAAGATCAGAGTTTTCTTGCTATCCCCGCAAGCCCTCAAATTCAAAGTAGTCGGCACCTTTGTCTTCCTATCCTCAGAAGCCCTTGAATGTACTCATCAACATTCAGAGTCGCACAAAGCAATTCTGAACAAGGTTTTCAGTATGCACTAAGAAATAAAGTCTCCCTCTCTAGAAATCACTTCAGTAGAATGTAATCTCTAGATTGATTAACTTGTCTTGAGCTCTTTCAAATGAGATCCTATTTATAGGCACAACTTCAACGGTCGGCTCCCTCCTCTAACGACCATATTTTTCCTTGAATTTCAGAGGGACCTGTACACGTGTCACTCAAACAACTGTTAGTTAGTAACTGAATGAATGACATCGTTTTATAACAAAAACATGAGTAAGCACAAATATTTTTACTTAACCAAATTCATTTTTCAGAGTATAAGGAAAAAATGAAAGTTCATATTATAACCGAAAACCATTTGGTACATAGATATTTGGATTCTGTCTTCAAAGGAATTCAGAACCTAAATTCTATAAAATTCCATATTCTAAATTTCAAGGAAATTTGGAGTCTAAACTTACAAATTTCAGAGTCTAGATTCAGAGAACTCAGAGTCAAAACTCATAAAAGTTCAGAGTTTAAATTCAGAGAACTTGGAGTCAGAACTCAGAAAGTTTGGAGTCTAAATTAAAAGAACTCGAAGTCATAACTCATAAAAGTTCGGAGTCTGAATTCAGAGAACTCAGAGTCAGAACTCATAAAATTTCAGAGTCAAAATTTAAGGAACTCAGAGTCAAAACATAGAATAGTTTGGAGTCTGAATTTAGAGAACTCAGAGTCAAAACATAGAAAGTTTAGAGTCTGAATTCAGAGAAATCAGAACCTGAAAACAGAATGCTCTATATCTAAGTATTTTAGATTATGAGGTTTTGGTTATGAAACTGAATTCTATACTTAGGCATAAAATGAATTTTATTAAGATATGAATCATGGTAAGGATAAATTTCCTTGTAGAGGGAAATTTTTTTCTTATGAGAGTAAATCATAGGGTAAAAGATATTTTCCTTAAGATAAAGTGTTTGTGATTTTAAAAACAAGAAGGAATAGAAAAGCTATAAGGAAATATTATTGACTCCACAATCTCCCCCAAACATGAAGGAATGGAAAATTCATAAGGAAACCTTATTGACTCAGCAATCTCCCCCTTTTTGTAAAGAACAAACATCCTTACAGAAAAAGAATATAAGGACTTTAGAAAACATGTTTCTAAACTCTGAAATTGAAACTTATATTTCTTAACACATGGGCAAAGATGAATATGACTGACTCCCCATTAGGATTTGGAAACACTAAGGATATTATTCTAGATTTCCGGAATGATACATAGCATTTTATTTCATATGGAAATATTCTAGGATAAGAACTCCCCCTTAGATGAACACCCCCCTTACATAGGGAAATTTATTCTTTTCTTAGTATTCTTTTTCCCTTCTCCCTCTTTGTGATTTTCAAAAAGAAATATAGGGAATGGAAAAAAATATGGTACCTAAAATATTAGTATGAGACAACAAAATATATGAAGAGCAACCCAAATATTTCATTAGCATTGGAAAAATTTGTATAGGGAAGTAATACAACAAAAGTTCAGATTTGAACAAATTTATCCTTCCTTCTCCTTGGGCATCAGCTTCTTCACTATTGTTTTCATATTTTTGAGCTCCTTATGATCTTCCTCTGTTTGCATGAGAAACTAATCTTGATCCTCTGCTTTCTTCTCTAAGGCTTTCATTCTATCTTCCTGATCTTTGAGAGATTTAGCCTAACTCTTTAGATCTTCTTCTTGCTTGACTAGATTCTCTTCTCTCTCTATTCTAAGATCTCTTCCTCTCTTCCAACTTTGGGAAACTGAATACAGCTTTCCATTCAGATCTTTCACTTCTTGAATCTGAGAATTTTGTTCCAGAGTAAGCTTCTCCTCAAAGCTATTTGTGAGATCCTTGGTCTTACTATCTTTTGTGTCAAAGGAATCCTTGACACTATCTTTGAACACATTAATAATTCTCAAGTATTCTATAGTTTTCCTTTACCAACTAGTCATCTTCTTAAATGATCTTTTGTGGGATTCATAGTTTATGAAAAAAGATTTGAAATCTGCTTCAATCTTGACACACTTATCCATCACCATGGATACTAAATCTGATATTTGATTTAGTGTGTGTTGAAGAATTTGGAATCTCGAATCTATACTTGGAAATATTGGGATGGTTCCAACAAGCTTCTTCAAAGACTGAACTAAAAAATTATGTCCTAGAGATGATGATTCTGAATCTGAGACCTTAGTTGGTGAGGTTTATTTCTCTATTTCAACTGCTTTTTTATTTGATGAAGAACCACCAGTAAATTTATTCTTAACCACATCTTTGGTAGGTGTATCAAAAACCACTTGTTTACCCTTATCACCCTTCAGAATGGCTTCCTCATTAGGGGACTCATGTTCACTATCAGACAGATGAACAATTTTGTCTTCCTCTATCTCTTCCTTCTCAGCTCCTGCCTTAGCATCTTCTGGATGAATGAAATGGTGATTAAAGCTTTCTTCTTCAGATAGCTTATTCACTTCTTCTTCTAACTTGTCATATTCACCTTTCTCATCTTTCCCAAGGGTAGCAAGCTTTGAATATTCTGCTTTAGAATTTTGGATTGAGAGTTTCTCAGATGGACTTTTCTTCTCATGAAACTCCTATACTTTCTTAATGAGATCTTCGGTATCAGAACTGCCTTCTTCTTCCTCTTCTTCTTCTACTTCTTCTACTTATTTTTCTTTGAAATTTTCTAGAGTCACATACTTCTTTCCTGAAGTCTAAGGTAAAGCTTCTACTAAGAAAGATTCTGGTACCGAAATTTTCTCATAATCTTTCTCAGCATCCATCAGAAGTGATTGAACAATTTCAACTTCATACATATTCTTCTTTTGTTTATTTTCTTTTTCTTGCTTTTCAATCTCATCAGTAGTCTTCTCTTTTAAGTATTTTGCTTCAGCGGGATCCAAGCCAAAGCTAGGCTCCCCTGCTTTCTTATTCTTCTTATATTCCCTCCATTTAGCTACCACCTCATCCAGATAAGTTTTTTTCTTCTTAGGTTTTGGAGGTGCGGATTGGGTTTCCTTAGGCTCTGGAGTTTTTTCCTTTTCTTCCACTTTCTTCACTTTCCCCTTATTTTCACCCTTCTTAGAGGTATTAGAAGCCTCCTATTTCTTAGAGATACCTTCAACTTCTTCCATAGGAAAGTCATAAACTTCTTTGGATTCCTTAGAAAATCCAACATTCATTCTTCTTATATTTTCATCACTAACCAGTATGACTTTTCAATTCCTTGGCTTTGAACTTCAAGGAATTTTTAGAGACTCCAAGCACCGAACAATCAGCTTTGAAAGAATGGATGGATACATAATGATCTGAGACTTCAGATTTATATTATTTATATTCTCTATCGTAATCATAATATGCTTGACTAGGTTAATTTTCCTTATATTCAACAAGAAATACAGGATATACATATCACTCTTCATCAATGTATACTTGTCACCTTTTCTTGGTATGATAAATCCTTGAACCCATAATTCGATAATTCAAAAATTTGTAGTGAGGTGAACAATCTTCGAAGTCTTAACATCTGTAACACTGAGGTACTCCATAGCTTTCACCTTAACAAAGCTTCCTTAAACATCTGGCAACTTATGAGAACAAAATTCAGCTTCTCCTTCATACAGAAATCCAATCAAATTTACAGCCTTGGTGTACGAGAGAGAATAAGTCTTCCCATAGATTTTGAAAGAGAACTTATCTCTGTCTTCGTCCTTTAAAAATCTCATTGTTTCATAAAATTCTACTAGAAAATCTAGATATACTAAATATTGAACACCTGGCTTTGATATACAAACATTTTCCCATCCATTAATCTTGATGTTCTTTGAAATGATGGAATCATACTTGGAGAAGAAGTTTGGATGCAACAAACTTTCTCTATAAACCTGCCACTCTAAGATTTTCTTGACATTTGACATGTCTTTCTGAGAGGATTCTTTGATAGACATTCGGATTTGATCAAGATCTGAGAAGTTTTGAATGGGATTAAGTAGAAGGACAATGCTTCAGCACATGAAATCATTGAAATCGATGTGGGAAAACCATTTGGGGGTCCTTTATATAGGCGTTTGGGGTGATGGTTCAGCTTCCAAAATCAATCCAACTGTTGATAAACCTTGTGATTAGATCTGACGGTTGAGATGATAGCTAGAAGGAAATCTTTATAGAATCTGATCTTTTGAGTTTTTTAATAAAAACATTCGGATTTAAGAAAGAGTGAATATGAAAAATTATAAACAGATGAAAATACCAACAAGTAGATGATGATTACGAAAATTTAAGAAAGAATCATACCTTTCGGATTGTTAGGTGGATTATTCGTAGTGAGGAAAAAATTCTTCTTGAAGAACTTTAGATTCCGAAAATTTTGATTACAAAAATTTTCAATACAAAAATCTCTATTACGATAAATTTTATTATGAAAAAACTAACTATGACAATTTTCATTATGAAAATCTAGAAAATCTTCATTACAAAAATTTAGAAAATCTTTATTACAAAAACTTAGAAAATCTTCATTATGAAAATTTAGAAAAACTTCATTATAAAAAAATTAGAAAATATTCATTATGAAAATTTAGAAAATCTTCATTATAAAAATTTTAAAAATCTTCATTATGAAAATTTAGAAAATATTCATTATGAAAATTTATAAAATATTCATTATGAAAATTTAGAAAATCTTCATTATGAAAAATTTTAGACTACAAAAAAAATTAGATTATGGAAAAAAATTAGACTATGAAAAATTTTAGACTACGAAAAAAATTTAGATATAACAAACAAATGTACTCCCCCTATGAAAAGAAGTTTTTTACTGTAAGAAGACTATTTCAACAGGAATTTAATCTGGAATATTACCTTATGGTTATCATTCCAAACTTCTGTTTAATTTATTCAAATCTATCGGAGAGTAAAGATTTTGTGAAAATATCATCAAGTTAATCTTGTGTTCCGTTAAATTGAAGAATGATATCCCCTTTTTGTGTGTGATCCCTATGAAAGTGATGCCTAATATCCCTGTGTTTTGTATGAGAGTGATGTGTAGGGTTTTTACTAAGGTAAATGGCACTAGTATTATCACACAAAATTTTTGTTTTGGTAAAACTCATACCTTAGTCTGTGAGTGTGTGTTTCATCTAAAACACTTGAGCACAACCACTTCCAGCAGCTACATATTTAGCTTCAGCAGTGGAAAGTGCTGTTGAGTGTTGTTTTTGTCAGACCAAGAAACTTATGAATCTTCTAAGAAATGACAAGTTTCAGATGTACTTTTCTATACATTCTATATCCACCAAAGTCAGCATCAGAAAAACCTTTTAAAACAAAATCATTTCCAGAAGTATAAAAGAGTCCTAGATCCATGGTTCCCTTCATGTAGTGAAAAAAATCTTTTAACTTCCTTTACATGAGGTTCCTAAGGATTGGATTGATATCTTTCACATAGGCATACTAAAAACAATAAGTCTGGATGACTAGATATCAAGTGAATTAAACTTCCTATCATACCTCTAAAAGATGTTTGATGTACTGGTTTCCCAGCTTCATCTAGATCAAGTGAATTTGAGGTACCAATGGAAGTACTTATACTCTTAGTGTTTTCATATCCATACATTTTAAGAAGATATTTAATATACTTATATTGGGATATATAGATTCCTTCTGGTTTTCGAGAAATTTGAAAACCAAGGAAAAATGATAACTCACCCATCATACTCATTTCAAACTCAAATTACATTAGATCTGTAGACGAATCTGTTAAATATTGCTGAGCTGAACCAAATATAATGTTATCAACATAAATTTGAACAATAAAAACATTTTTATTATCTTTATTTATAAAAAGCATTGGATCATCATTTCCCTTAACATAATTATTTTGAATCAAAAATCCTATAAGTCTATCATACCAAGCTCGAGGGGCTTGCTTAAGTCCATAAAATGCTTTGGTAAGTTTGAAAACATGTTCAGGATGTTTTGTATCTTCAAAACCAGGAGGTTGTTCAACAAAAACTTCATCTTGAACATAACCATTAAGGAAATCACATTTAACATCCATTTGAAAAATTTTGAAATTGAAGAATGCTGCAATGGCAAGTAGAATACGAATAGATTCAGGTCTAGCTACTGGAGCATAGGTTTCTTCATAGTTTATTCCTTCTTGTTGATTATATCCTTTAGCAACCAATATATCTTTATTTATTACAATGACTCTATTTTCGTCACACTTGTTTCTGAAGACCTAGTTTACTCCAATAAGAGAAGTTTCCTTAGGTCTTTCAACCAAGGTATAGACTTTATTCCTTTAGAATTCATTTATCTCATCTTGTATAGATTTTATCCAATCATCATCACCTAAAGCTTCATCAGTGCTTTTTGGTTCTAATTGGGAAAGGAATTCTAGATGTTCTATTTCATTCCTTAAGGAACTTCTAGTCCTTATGGGTTGATTTAAATAACCAATGATACTATCACTGGGATGATTCTTAAGAAACAACTGATTTGGGTTTCGTAAAACCTGTTCATCAACATAGGGTAGGAAGTCTACTGGGGTAAATGTTTCATAATTATCTTCTTGAACATCTTCCTTATCATAAGGATCATCTATCAAGGGTTGATAATCAGTTTTTTAAAACACATCCAAAGATGTAGGTTGAGGTTGTTTAAAAAAAGGATCAGTTTCATCAAATTTAACATGTATTGTTTCTTCAACAGTACAAGTATTCTTATTGAAAACTCTATAAGCCTTAGAAGTTGTGGAGTAGCCTAATAAAATTCCTTCATCAGATTTTGGTGCGAATTTTTGTAGATTATCTTTAGTATTCAGAATGAATACCTTGAAACTAAAAACCTTGATGTATGAAATTCTAGGTTGTCTACCATTCCATAACTCATAAGGGGTTTTATTAAGAAAAGGTCTAATAAAAGTTCAATTTATAGTATAACAAGCAATACTTATAGCTTCAACCCAAAAATTTTGGGGTACAGAATACTCACTCAACATGGTTCTTGTTATCTCTTGAAGAATTATATTTCTTCTTTCAATAACACCATTTTGTTGAGGGGTTCTGGGTGCTGAGAAGTTATGAGTAATTTCTTTTCTACTACAAAAATTTTCAAAATCAGAATTTTGAAATTCTCTTCCATGATCACTATGAATAGTTATCAAAGGAAGGTTTTTCTCATTTTTGACTTAGGCTCTAAAAATTTTGAAATAAGAAAAAGCTTCATATTTCTTTTCTAGAAAATAGACCCATGTAAATCCAATGTAATCATCAACTAGGACAAATACATAATATTTTCCCCCAATGCTTCTAGTTTGTGTTGGACCAAAAAGATCCATATGTACCAACTGTAATGCATCAGTGGTTAAGACTTCACCAACTAATTTAAAACTTGATTTATGTTGCTTTCCATATTGAAAAGAATAACAAACTTTTGAAGAATCAAATCTAAGCTCTGGTAGATCCTTAACTAGTCTTTTCATAGAGAGTTTGCATAGGTTCCTAAGGTTACAATGTCCTAACCTTCTATGCCACAGCCAAGAATGATCTTCCATTGCACTAGGACAAGGTAGATCTTGGTTCCTAAGGTATTCTATGTTCAGTGTGTATACATTCTCTTGCCTATGGGTATAAAGAATAAACTCTTCCTTAGAATTGTGTACTAATCACTTGTCATTCCTAAAATTCACAAGGTAACCTTCATCACATAATTGACTTATACTAATGAGGTTGTGCTTAAGACCATTAAAAAATAAAAACATTTTAAATAAAAGTTTTTCCAAGAATACTGATGTTACCTATACCAATAATTTCTTCCTTAGCATTATCTCTGAAAGTTACTTTTCATCCTTTTGTATTGATAATATTTTCAAAAAAGTTTTCTTCACCATTCATATGTTGGGAACATCCACTATCCATGTATCAAGTATTGTTGTTGGTACTTTCTTTATTTTCCAGAAAAAAAAATGTTAGAATTTCGGAATCCAAACTTTCTTGGATCCGAAAACTTCAGAAAGCAAAATATTAGGTATCCACATTTTCTTAGAGAAGTAAGCTTTATGAAAACCTAAATATTTTGATTTGTTTAAGGAACAACTTTTTACCCAGTTTCCACCACACTAACACTTAGTGTAGAATGGAGCACTTTGTGGAAAAAAATAATTGTTACTAAAAATCAGTTTTGAACTTGTATAACCAAAACCAGAACTATTCCTAGGATGTCAGATTTGAGAATACATCTTATAAAATTTTTATTTACCTAAGGTAAGGTTTGAAAAATACTTCTTTAAGGAAAATATTCCTGAATTCAGTCTAATAACTAAGTTCTCGTCTTCAAAAACATTAGTTTTAGAACTAGAGTTAGGCTCGAAAACATTTTTCTTAGAAATTAAATTTTCTAGATCCTTAGAAAGTTTATCCTTATAAAACTTTACTTCCTCAAGGTTTTTTTAAATACTTTCAAAACCAAGGGTTTTTTTATCAATATCTTTAGAAAGATATGACATTTCTTTAGTTAGAATAGAAATCCTAGAATTTTTCTTATCAATATTTTTCTTGACTTTAGAATTCTCATTTTCAAGAAGCTCAGCAAACCTAGAAACTTATTCATAAGTAGGTAAAGTATTTTCTTCATCAGAAGAAGATTATTCATCAGAAGAGTTATAATATTTATCATTACTATAATTATCCTTTAAAGATACATTGGTCATAGATTCAGTATTGTGTACCTTATCCATTAGAAAATGATTTTCAATAGGTAGTCTGGATATTAAACCAATATTCTTCTATCCATAATATTCATAATCTGATGATTCATCTGAAGAGTCTCCACCACTGGCACTCTAGGTGTCATTAGCTTTCAGGAATTTTCTAGCTTTATATTTGTAGTAATTATTTCTGTTTTTCTCATAATGCTTTTCCTTTCTTTCCTTTCTCTTAATCATAGGACAATCTGGCCTTATATGTCCATCTCTTTTGCATTCATAACATGTGACCTTTGAATCTTTCTTATCTTTCCTTTCTTTCTTCTTGTATCTATATTGAAAGTTCTTTTGTCCAACAATCTTGTTCTTCCTTAGAGAAAGATTGGCTATCTCATTTTCTAAAGATTCACTTCCACTAGATTCGGATTGAATAACATCCTTCTTAGGTTTAGATCTTGTAACTCTCTCAGGAGTCTTGGATTTCATGTGATTTGAAGTTGTTGTATAATAAACACTACCATTCTAATTATTTTTCTTAATATTATCAGGATCTCTCTTCATTCTAGTCTCATATTGAAGAAGAGTTCCAAAAAGTTTATCAAGAGAAATCTGAGTAACCTTTCTATTCTCATCAATAGTAGTTCTCTTAGATTCCCACTCATTGGGCATGATGTCTCTTATTTTATCCACAAGAGCTTCATCATATAATCGTTTCTCACCCATAGATTGTAAAATATTAAGAATAGTCATGAATCTATGTTGTACCTTAAATATGGGTTCTCCATATGGAAAGCAGAAACCATGATATTTAGCTCTGAGCATGGCTCTTCTAGTGTCAATAACTTTGGAAGTTCCAAAGTGTGTAACTTCAAGTTTCTTCTAAATAAAATTTTCTACATCACAAGATGAAATTTAGCTAAATATATTTCTAGTCATAGAACAAAGCAAAGTATTTTGTACCTTATAATTCAGTTGATATTCTTTTATTTCTTGATTGGTGAATATACTAACTTCCTTGTTAGGGATTTTATATCCTCCAGTAAGTATAAAAAAGTTATATACTCCAGTATTGATAACAAATGTCATCATACAATCTCTCTAATATTCGTAATCATTCCCATCAAAAATAGGTGCTCTAGTAGGATTTAGGTTTTCAATGAAACCAATATTTATTCCTGCCATCTTAAAGAAAATATTTCTACACAAAACTTGTTAGTAACAAAAATTTGTAAACAAGGATAAGAATATCCTAAGCAAAGAAAATATATAACAAGAGTATATTTAAAAAGAGTATGAGTCCAGACTTGTTAATCCAAAAATATGATTTCAAAAATAAGAAGAAGATGATGAATTCTCTTCTGAATCTAATTGGGAGATTAATTCAGATTGAACCAATCCTCTGATACCAATTGTTAGGTTGGTATGGAGTATGATATTCTCCTATGATACCAACTGAAGGATCGAAATGATACTGATTGTAGTATCAATATAATGATGCAGATACTCAATATACAAGAGGGGGTGAATTTTATACTTTAAAAAATTATTTGGGAACTTTTAAAGTTGGTTAAACCTTTCAATTGTTTAACAAGGTTAAAAGGGTAAATTCACAAAACCTTTAAGTTCTAAAAACTTGCATGATTCCAGAAAAGTGATTCTGAGAATGTAATATTGAAAAAGTGATTCTAGAAATAAAACTTAACAAAAGTGTAAAAAGATAAAGATTCTACCTTAAAGCATATACAATCTTACAAAATGAGAGTATGTTAGTATAAGAAAGTATAAGACAGTTATACTTTCCTCAACAATCAAAATACAGCGGAAAACATGAAACAATACAAGTAACAAGTAGTAGATCTTTAAACCTAAAGATAATGGTATCCAAAAACCTTTTATAAAGGTCCCTTGATTTATACTTTCATGAAATTCTGTCTTACCCACACCAGGGTAAGCCCTCGATACAAATATTGGAGTCTTTCTTGATATCCCCGCAAGCCCTAAACATAAAGGTAGTCGGCACCTATGTCTTCCTATCCCTGGAAGCCCACGAATGTACTCATCAACATTCGGAGTCGCACGAAGCAATTCTGAACAAGGTGTTCCGTACGCACTAAGCAATAAAGTTTCTCTCTCTAGAAATCAATTCAGCAGCATATAATCTCTAGATTGATCAACTTGTCTTGATCTCTTTCAAATGAGCTTCTATTTATAGGCACAGCTTCAACAGTCGGCTCCCTCCTCCAACAGTCATATTTTTCCTTGAATTTCGAAGGTACCTACACATGTGTCACTCAAACAACAGTTAGTTAGTAATGGAATGCACGACATTGTTTTATAACCAAAACATGAGTAAGAAAAAATATGGTTACTAAACCAAATTAATTTTTTGGAGTGTAAGGAAAAATTAAAGTTCATAGTCTAATGAAAAACCATTTGGTACATAGATATTCAGATTCTATCATCAAAGGAATTCAGAACTTGAATTCTATAGAATTCCATATTCTGAATTTCAAGGAAAATCAGATTCTGAACTTACAAAGTTTGGAGTTTAGATTCAGAGAACTCAGAGTCAGAACTCATAAAATTTCAGAGTCTAAATTCAAAAAACTCGAAGTCAAAACTTAGAAAGTTTGGAGTCTGAATTCAGAGAACTCGGAGTCAAAACTCATAAAAGTTCGAAGTATGAATTCAAAGAACTCAGAGTCAGAACTCATAAAAGTTCGGAGTCTGAATTCATAGAACTCGAAGTCATAACATAGAAAATTTGAGAGTCTGAATTTAGATAACTCGGAGTCAGAACTTAGAATGTTCGGAGTCTGAATTCAGAGAACTCGAAACCTAAAAACAGAATGCTCTATATCTAAGTATTTTAGATTCTGGGGTTTTGGATATGACACTTAATTTTATACTTAGACATAAAATGAATTTTATTAAGATATGAATCAGGTAAGGATAAATTTCCTTGAGGAAGGAAAATTTTTCTTATGAGAGTAAATCATAGGGTAAAAGAGATTTTTTTTAAGATAAGGTGTTTGTGATTTTCAAAATAAGAAGGAATGGAAAAGTTATAAGGAAATATTATTGACAAAAAAATCTCCCCCAAACATAAAGGAATGAAAAATTCATAAGGAAACCTCATGGACTCAATAACTTTTACCCATCTCAACAAATATATCAGAAAGTTTAGGTGTATAAAAACCCAACTTTTCAAAACCACAAATTTTTTATAACCTCATTACTTTCCATTGTAAGAATAGTAAGAGACTCATCAATTCCAGCTTCCTTGTTTCCAATCCTTTAAAACCTTACAAGTTTGTAAAAGTATAAAAATGTTTTGGGAATAAGGATGAAACTA
This sequence comes from Viscum album, assembly GCA_963277665.1. Lineage (NCBI taxonomy): Eukaryota > Viridiplantae > Streptophyta > Magnoliopsida > Santalales > Viscaceae > Viscum > Viscum album. Next base: position 1,537,275,234 of record OY728161.1, on the reverse strand, counting down.
AATTGTTTCTTATAAATAGAAATCGAACTGAGAGTCCTCTCTTAGTCTTGAATTCTTCTTCTTATTATTTGATTTTTCATTGGATGTATTTTCTTCCTTCTTCTCATCCTTCTAAGATTTTGTAACAAATTTCTTCTTATCTATAGAATATTATGATGAGGATGTCTAATTTTCTTCATATTTAGTAACATCTTTGTTACAATTAGTTTGTAACATTTTTCACATTCCATAATTTTGTTTTGGCAAGATAGTTACGCAACTTTCGATATCATGCCCTTCTTGCTCATATCCACAATCTATTGATACATTTTTGCCAACATTGATTATATATTTAGAAGACTATTTCTTCTCCTGTTATTTAACTAATTTTTTTCCTTCCTCTAAATTTCTAGGCAAGTCAATGTGTTCTGGATAGATAACAAAGCACTCTTTATTTTCAGACTCAATAGATTTTTTTTGTTAACATCCAAAACATCTGACTTCTAAGAATTGTTCCGAAACTTTTGTGGTGCCAATAACAAAACAATACATCCTTTTGTAAGGTTTAAGGTTGTTCATATCTTTCACAAATATTTTCTAGAGGTTTTAACCTATTTTCAACTTTAACACCAACCTTCTCAGGTTTCTTTCAAAGATCCTTTTAAGATCTATTCTTTTGAGTGGATTGACTATCCCTCAAACTTTTACTTCCATAACCTATGGAGTAATATTAATTTTATTAGATGAACCAACACATATTGGTCATGTGTCTATATCCTCCACAATACCAGTAGTATCCATAGAAATATTATTTTCCTCTGAAACTTCCATGATGACTAGAATTGTGAATATGTTTCTCACCATCCTTCTTGTCTTTCTTATCTAAATGACCAAGATTTATGTTATCAATCAGAATATTCATTATCATTTTAGACTTATCAGAATCATAAGTATTAGAAATATTTTCAGATCTAGAATATTTAGAAACATTTTTGGATTTAGGGTATTTTGAGACTTCTGAATTCACAAAATTATAGGTCTTGGCCACATATATAACTTTTCCATCTTTATTCTTTTCAGAAACAATTCCATATTTCTTCTCATATTTTGAAGTTAACTTTTGTTGAACCTTATCATGTTCTTCTTTATGAGAGATTTCACTAATTTCATAGATTGAGTTTTTGAAAATTTTATTTCCTTGTTCAGCTTTATAATTTTTTTGTTGAACAAGTTCCAACTCTTCTTCTTTTGCCATCAGATTCACTTCCAGATGTTCATTATAATTATTTTCTACCTCAAGATATTTCTTCACATTATTAATCTCTTCCATCAGCTTGAATTTCTCATTAGGAATATATTTTTGATTTTCTGTTGAATATTTTTCACTGTTCATCTCCTTGATCTCCTTATCAAGTCTCCCAATCTTCCTTAGATGATCTTTCAATTCTTCTTTTAGGTGATATTCTAATTGAGTTTATTATTCTTTAGAACTAATGGTTTCGAATTATTCATTGTTAGTTGTTTCAATAAAATTATTCACCCCAGCATGTTCAATATAGTTTTTGGATTCATCTTCACTTTCTTCTTATTAAAAACAACTACTTTCATTATTAGAAAAAATTTCTTCATTAACTATTTCAATAAAAATATTATCTTCAGCACCATTTTTAACCTCCTCATTGTCATCATGCTTAGAAAAAATGTTTCTCCTTTTGGATTACGAGAACTTCTTATTTTCCCTCTTGGAGTAGAATTTTTCTTTATCACCCTTTTTATTCTAATATCTTCTTGGCCTTATTTATTCTTTTTCACTTTATTTTACATCACTTTATTCTTCATCACCTCATCAAGGATAATTGGCAAAAAAAATACCAATAGCAACCACATCCAAAACATTTTAAGGGATGTTTCTCTTTATATCTCCCTATACAACTTTTCACATTCTTAGAAAATAAGGATAAAATTTCATCAATTATTTTTACATACCTCACTTTCAGAATCAGGATATCCTGCTTCTTGTTCTTTAAGAATATTCTATAACTTTTTTTTATTGGTGGCTTTTAAGGACATTTCTCTATCAGCTTTTGTTTTTTCTTCATTAACTTTTTCCCTTCTCATCTCATATGTGATGATAGTACTATAAAAATCATCTAGAGATAATGTATCAAGATCTCTATCTTCTAATAAAGAAAATTTGAAATCAAACTTGTTGGGAATAATTCTCAATATATTTTCAAAAATAAGATAATCTTCTAACTTTTCCCAAAGGCATCTGATAGCGCTAAAAATTTCATTCACCCTCGTAAAGAAGTAACTAATGGATTCATACTCACCCATTTTCAGAGCTTCATATTTCAATCTTCAAATTTGTAACTTTTCATTTTTCACTTTTGTATATACATCATAAATGTTATTTAACTTATCTTAGATACCTTTAGCAGTGGAAACTCATTTAACTCTTACAAAATCAATTTTAGAATGTGATGAGAGTAAAGCATTCTGAGCTCTTCCATCATTATCTAGGTTTTCCTTGTCAGTATTTTTGAGAGTATCTTTCATAATGCGTGGTGGGAAACCATTTGTAATAGATTTTGAAACATCATACTTATGAGACATAAGATATGGCGGCATTATTTCTTTCTAAATATGTAATTCCTATCATTTAATATTAGAATCACCTTAATATTCACACGACTTATATTATCCATCATAAATTTTCTTCAAAACTTCAGTAAAGAAAAAACGAAGGGAACCTTCCCATCCACTTGTAAGTGTCCAGGTAGGATAGTTTTATCACTGAGATGGGAAGGGGATGAATTAGTCATATCTGTTTCTTTTAAGTTTCATTTATTTTGAAACAACCTTTACCTCCTATTAATTTTTTCTTTCCCTACTGAAAACAAATCAAACACACATCCATAGGAACCCAATTATTTACAAGGTTCACTAATCAATAAGAATAGTTATGTCCTTGGTATGGTTTATAAATAATCCAAACCACATAATCCACTAGAAAATAATCCTTTTGTGTGGAATAAAATGAGTAGGATATTCCCTTTCACATGTGTAGCACTATGAAAACAATATAATCGTGTGTGTTCTCCCTCAAGAATAATTGGTATAATTCAAAGTGTTTGTAACAAAACATGTTACATGTGCTTCTTTATCAACTTATATAAATGTATTCTCTTAAAAAAAATCTTCACTTTCTTACCCATAAGCTGGTAAGAACTTCCTAGACTTCATAATGATACTCAATCTAATTTCCTAGTTAGAATCCCAAGTTTGATTGTTCAATAAGGAAATATAAATTTGTCAGAATACCACTAAAACAATCTGAAACACTTAAAATATAAGTCTAGAAATCCCATACTGATTCCTCATTCTGATTCCCAATTAAAATTTTCTCAATACGATAATATAACTCTATCAGAAAAATATTGATACAATTCTAAACACTTCCTTCTTCAGTCTGGAAAACCCGATATGGAAATCCTATTCTGATTATCAAACCCAATAAAATGATCATCCAAATATAATGAAAATGAAAATATGATAATCAGTTGAATACAATGATCAGATGAATACATTTCAATCTTGTTTCCTCTCCTTCCACTTCAATATGAAAAAACTTCTTCAAGAAAATAACCCAGAAACCTCTTCTTCACTCCCTAGAACTTCATAGATTCTCTCCCTTCATAAATAGTACACTCATCATCAAAATCAGAAAAGTACGATGTACTTATCACCTTTTATAGGTGACCCATTAGTAGTTTTTGTGGGAATATGAAATAGTTTCCCTCTTAATAAAATTACCTAAAATCTCGATTTACCTTGAATTTTGGGTTCATTTATGACTTCATTAACACTTATCAATTATTATCAAATCTTCTCCATGACTTCAACTCTTCTTTAGATCTTCTTTTCAAACACAAATAAAAAATTCAATTTCATTTTTCATTTTTCTCAATATGATTTCTTAATTATGATTCTTTGTACTAATTATACATTTTATGAAGAAATAGATTTTATCTTCTTTGAAATCTCTATTTCGATGTCTTTTCTGCATTATGAAGCTCTGTACCAATTATATATTTTATGAATAAATATTCATCTTTTATCTTCCTTAAAAACTCCATTACAATGTGTTTTCTTCATTAAGAAGCTCTGTACCAACTGTTGAAATCAAACATCCTATTTGAATTTCAAGATCCCCCTTAGACAACACATCCAGTTATTTCTTTCATATCTTCTCTTGATCCAATTGAATGAAGTGATTCAATAACATATACTTCTTTATCTCTTTAGAAAGATGAATTGGAATAAATTCTAATATGATGAATCTTGACCAAAATGAAAAACAAAATATTTGAAAAAAATAAGATTTAATCTTTATCTTATGAATACAATACCACTAAATTATCTCAAACAAACAATTTTTGCCTCTAGTGAATGTCATGAAATGCTGAATACAATGGACCTATCTCAGTAGTTTTGAATTCAGAAACAATCTTATTCCTTCAAAAACTTCAGATTGTATCATGACTTCCTTCATGACTTTGAATACATTGAATACCAACTTTAGAATTGTCTAACTTACAATGGAAAGTATTGAAACTTCCCAAAACTCCAGAATCCAAATTTCTTTCCAACTCAATCTAAATATGATTTTCTAGAATTAAATTGATCTGAATATAATTATCCTGATTACGATCTGGCTGAATATGATCCCCAGCACCTATTTTCGACCTTTATTTCATCACTCTTTCATCAAAAGTTTTTTGAATACTTTTGATTTATGAGAACTCCAAGATCATCAAAGCGTCATCATATTTAAACCATAGTCATGTAGACTCTAATTCACTACCATTAAGATCAATCCTTCCATACCAAACTCAGGGTGATTCTGATGAACATTTACTTCTAACAGGATTCTTCTTCAATATGATCGACCTTTTCAAACATTGTGAGTCTGATTCCTGGATAGGATGAATTTTTTAATATGTTTTTTTAGTTCAATCAACATATTTTACAAATTTAATTGATTTCCTTTTCCTTTTTGGAAAAAAATGGATCAACACAAACTTATTACTGATTATAATGGTGAATCTAATATCCATCGGCTTCTCACTTTTTGTCAACATCTCGATCTGATGGATCATATTGACTCATCCAGATGTTCTCGATCTGATTGAAAACTTTCTTCAATATGGATTTTCATGCATCATCCTCTCAATATAATTTATTCATTCAATATAACCAATATATTGATCTATTGACAAAAAATAAAACAAAGCACAACTTGGGCTTAACACAAAGACATGGGAAGCTCATTTGATATCTTTATACAAAAACTGTATGGGTAGCCTCTTCATGGGTGGATAATTCCACCATCATCAAAATTCACCAAGACATACATATTTACACTTATTGATAACAAATAAAACCATAAAAAACCTTTGGGCACTTCAATATCCCTATTTGTGTCTGTTATCAATACCATTAAACTCATTTAACCACGAATGTATGTCAATATTTATTCTCCCCATAATGATAATAATTGAAAATGGGAAAGGTTTTCTCCCCCTTAATGATACTATGTGTGTAAGGGAAGGTTTTCCAAGGAGAAATTATTCTCTCTCCGTCTCTTCTAAGTTTTAAATATCATTTTCTCCCCTCTTTTCGTTGATCTCCCTTTTATCGAGAGAATAACTCAATTCCTCATGAGAGGAGGGTAGAACCACGATCTTCTTATCAATGTTCCATCAACCAATCAAAAATATGTCTACTTGAGCTAATAAAATATAGAAAAAAATGGTGATTAATTTAGATAAAAAATTTATCCATAAAATATTCTCAATTCGATAACAACTTAAAATATTAATTTTTTGGATCTATCTAAAAAAATCAATAAATGATATAAACCTGCACTCAACTTCATAAAACACATCAAAAATTTCAAGTAATATTTATTTTTTTCTCCATTATATTAGATATTCACTCCTCCATGATAATCATATACAACATAACTCAAAATAGTTATGGGAAAGAGAAAATAATTCCTTATTCTGTATCTTTTTCGAAGGACGTATAGAATCCCATATTTGACATAAAATAATAAACCTTGATTATATTACTTATTTTATAGATCTAACTTAATATATGCTTTTTTTACTCCACCATGATTGATCCTTCTTCAAGAAACAATCTCAAATAATTTTTATACCGAATGTTGTTTGATAACAATTGATATATATCAAGTAATGTATTGTAAGGTGTCATAATGATACCACATGAAACATTATCTATAATGGAAATATTTCTTTATCTATGTATACATCACATATTTCAATATAATAAACTTTTTAATTAACCTTCAATTACTATAATTTTAATATATAATTACTATAATTGGGAATAAGGTGATTTTCTTTATCTCTTTTTTTATGAGAAATAGGTATAACACTTGGGTTTCATCATAAAAACTCTTTTCTCTTAAGCATCATATTTTTCAGGAAACTTCATGATTTCTTATTTCTTGATTTCCCAACTATAAATATATTTGGGTATTATATGTTCCTTCTTCTCTTTAACTTTATTCTTAGCTAGAATAAGCTTCCTCACTTTATCTATAAAGGAACTTTCACTCATTTTTTTCACCTCTATATTTTTATCAATTTGCAACTAGGATAGCCATATTTTTAAGCACTATATTTTCTTATGGTAAATTTTTTTATGATGTGTATTATTTTATAGTTGCAACACTTTTAAAACTAAAAGTCACTAGTTATTTAATGTTAGCTTTAAATAGATTTTTCTTTTTGGGAAACAATGTCATTCACTTAGTTTATATGTTCCCAATTCTCATTCACTTTTCACACACATATTTGACAGCCATTAGGTTATAATTTTTGGGAAACTTCTCATGGAATTTTTATTATTCCTCTTGAATGTCATCAACCACCAAACCAATATTGTTATCCCTTTATTGAATTAATTTTTTTATTGTTTATCTCTTGCTCAATTATGTCTTTATATTCGTGGGCATCAAATAGTGGTTAATGATGTATCCTTTCTTACCATATTATAATCATCCATTTCTTATTGGTCTGGAATCCTTCTGAATATTATTCTTATGTGTGGTTGATTTAGATTTCCTCGCTTGACTCTTCCCCAAGGAAGGATTGTCTTTCTTTTTCATCTAATTATTTTTTTTTTGTGGTATCCTTTTGAAATTAGTGTAAGTTTTTTAATTGTTTACTTCATACTATAACTCTTCATAGTAGTGACCATTTTTTTTAAATTCCTAAAGGTTTTTAAAAGAATTTAAAAAATCCTTCTTAAAAAATTTGTCTTCATATGTGAAGTATCATTCTATACAGTAGGTTTACTTTGAGTTTTAACTATAATACCCCTAGATTCAAGACTTATATAACTTTAATACACTGATATATTATGCCAATAGTATATGTTAATATAGTCAAACCTCTAAAAGTAATTGTAATATCCAACAAAAATTCTTCTTTTTCTTGTGTATACAATCTGTCTAGATTGTGGTCCTTATTGTTTTTGGTTAGAAAACCCACTCATTTACACTTCATTAAGGGAGAATATCCTCTTCGAAGTTACTACTTACACCCATGATGATGTGTTGTATTTATTTAAAAAAATTATATCCAAATTTGTATAATTTTTTATCTTAGTTCTATACTATTTTTCAAAATAGAATTAGTACAGACTAATCTTTCAAGACAATAAGATAACTTTTTATATTTGTTTTTAATAATTTATTCAATAACTGATTCCCAAATATAATTTCCACTAATATGTGTATTATTATAATTGGGACTATCCCTATTGGTTTTTATGGAAACACTTCTTCTTTGAGAAGCATATAAAGTTCTAGGTTTATCTTCTTTCAGATTTAATAATTTAACATCAAGTTAATGTCACTTCATATTGAGAATGTTAAGGGTGTTTTAGCTACCTACCTTCTTATCATATGCATATTTTATTACATTAACTTCTTGTTCTTATTGTAATTTTTCAGATTAAATTTACTTGATTAATACAAATATGTATATATATATATATGAAAACTTCAATGGGAAAATTCTTCATTTAATATTTAATTTTGTAATATAAATAACTAATTGATTTATTAAATTAATATTATTATTTTGATTTTAGAGCTTATACTTGATTCATTTGAAGAATCATAATCATATTTAGAAATAAATTGACCCCTATTATTACCTCCTTATAATGGTTGGTTCTATTACACTATTGTATTCTTTCTTGGCTTTATAAACTCTATTTATTTCCCATTTATCAATGTCTTGACTGAAACATTTACATTAGATGTAAAAAGGAATAGAAACTATTTTTTTCATATTATATTTTTCTATTTAATGTCTTCACTTCATCCAATTCTTATAAAAACACACGGGTATGAAAAATATGATCGAATCATAGGGAACCGTTTCTCTGATGCCAATTGAAGTACCCCTTAGGATCGAGGAAACACCTAAGAGGGGTGGTAAAGCATGTGTTGAATTTTTTTAACCAAATTTATAATATTATTTTAACTATTTATCCCTTTTAGTCTTTAATTCTATAATTACAATTAAAAAATGAATATTTTATGGTTAAACCCAGCATACACACCTATATTCATTATATTGTGGTATATAAATATTAGCATAGGTGTTTTTAAAAATTCAATCCCCTCCTAGAAAACCTACTCCATGTTGTGCTCGTTATCTATAATTCAATGATTATATACTATAATATTATCTTCAATCATAATGGATATTGGATGGTATCATCCTAAACCCATAGTGAATCTCACAATACTTCACTATATAACACAAGTGAATGGTATTTATATCACATCTCATAGTATGAATTATCTCAATTATAATTATAACATACTCCAACCATTAAATTAGATATCCACTAAACATTGGATGTCGCTTCATCATCAGTACTAGATCTCATTATTCCTCTGTATATATTCTTTGAATGCATGTATTTTTCTTCAAGAATTCTTGAAACACAATATCTGATTCCAAGAATAACTCCCAGATCATGTTTATAATCTAATAATTTACTTCTCGTAGTCAAATATCATGTTTATTGACATTATGTAGATTATCATATATTCAATATGTTGGGCATCCTTACTCAAAATCTTCTTCTTATTTCTTTCTTTCTCAAACTACATTGACACACTAGTTATGATCAAGCATATACACGTCATCTACCTATTCCTCTTCTTCTTCATCGATATACATAGGGTATTTTATTTAGAATAATATATTATTATCTTGTTCTTCTTCTTTGAAAATTTTTATCATTTTATGGGATCAATTATCTCCTCACCTTCCTCTCCCTCTTACGGGCTTATATTTTCTCCTATGATCCACTGTTTTTTACAAGCAACCTCATTTTATGTTAGGTGTCATTAAAAACTTCAATAAATAGAAATAACTCATTGTTTATATATAATAAAAAATAACTACACGCACTAGGCCTTTCCCCCCATGATATTTATATAACTTTTTATAACTATAGTATTCAGTAGATAGACTAAAGCACCCTTATTTAATTTTTTTTCTTTTATTTTTATCCTAGATAAACTCATATTCTCTATGTTATTTTCATTGGATTTTTTAATTATTTTCAGAATATACTAATGATAATCCATTATTAACCACACTTCATTGTTTCATGAAAATAACATATCCATGTATCTTGTCGTGTGGAAACTCCGGTTGTTGTGTGAGGGTTTCTAGGAAACTAGTTCAAATTCAAGTATCAAAATGTACACACTAGATAGAAACAAAACATACCTTATCAAATAGTTTAGAAATAATCCATAATTTTTTATTATATTTAAAACATTTAAGAACATCACATACATTGAAAACATTGATTTTAAGATTTATTAATTCAAGGATTTATTCATTTATGTGGAATTTGATTTACCAAAACTTCCTCTCAGATTTCATTTCCTTTCTATCACTTGTGAATATCAACCTCTCAACACAAGTATTAAATCACAAGTAATTTTTTCAATATTTTAAATAGTAAATATTAATTCATTAATCATTTAATTTATGCTACACTATTTATCATCAATATTTATTTCCATATATCCTCATTTAGAAATCAAAAAAAATAGATCAGTGATATCCTCTCTACTTTCCCATTAAATATTATCAATCTCAATATTTAATCATATATAACATAGATTCATGATGTTTTAAACAAGAGTGAATAGATTTACCATCTTCTTATTTCATTTCTTCTCCAGAAAATTAATTCTGGAAACTTTGATTTTTAGTCTGCAAAAATCTCTAAATTTCACTAAGGCATGATCTTTATAAAGACTGGAAATCATTTTTACACAAGATAATTCCAATTATTATGATGAATACACCACACCCAACTTATATTTATGAAGGTTATTCTTCCAGAGATGATTCTAACATAGCCTCCATTCATCCTTGCACTGCTCAATCATGCTTACAAAAATGTAGATTCATCCACACAAAGTTATAGAGATGATCCTTGTGATTTTGTAGGATCCAAACCTATGAAGTGGAATTATCCATTAAAACTCATTAATACATCATTTCATAGTCATTAATTTAACATTTTTTAGTATCTATAGTGAATGTGATGCTTACGTAGACATTGACCATCCTTATGATGTCTAGTTTCCCAAAGGACTTATCCTTATAAAGTCATGAGATCCATCCTTAATAAGAGGGGTGATCCTTATATAGATCATGTTATATTAAAGAATTTACTATATTTTCATTCCTTCATTCCAATGAATTATCTTTAAATAGTTATATACTTAACAATAACACCCTGAGATTTTGGAATATTTTTTTATCTAAATTAATATGATATTCAATAGGTTGTTTCACATGCATCACTGAATTAAAAAATATATGCTATATTAGATGAATATTTTTAATAAAATGTGTGAATAATAAAAATTAAATTAAAAAAATATTTTAATCAATTATAAATGTATACAAAATTGGATTAAGAACACTTAATGTTTTAAAAGGGAATATTTTTAATAAAAGAAGTTTTCCATTATATATTGTATTTTCATTTAAAATATAGATTTATAAATTTTAGAGTTTATTTTGAAAATAAATAACCTCATTTTTGGATTCGTAATTCAATATTAGGTTATGATGATTTTTTGAGATTTTTCATAAATAATTAAGTTTTATGTGAATAGTGAAAAAATACTGGTTTTTTCTATACTATCACTTTTATGACATTATCATAATATAATAATGACTTAAAAGTTTTTGAAACACTTTTTATATAAAATTTTATATTTTTTAAAGTGTATAAAATTATTTAAAAATACTATGTTCAATTTATAAAACTCATGTTTACCATTTTGGAAATATAACTAATATTTTACTCTAAAACTAGTTTTTATTAACTTATATTACAAATTAGTTTTCATCACTTGTAGAAATTAAATCTAAAAAATTATATTTAATTATTTAGACTAGTATTATGTAGTAATTTTGATTTCATTTTTGTGAATAAATTTTTTATTACTAGTATTATAGTTAATTACTATGATAATGGTAAAACTGTTATTTTCAAAGAATTATTTTATTAATATTGTGAAATTTTTATTTAGTAAAATAATTGATATTTTATCAAAAATTAATATAATATAATTTTAAACCTGCATATAATTATATTATCACTCATTCAATTGGTAATCAATACTAAATAAGATTAAGAACACTATAAAAAAAATATTTTTCTGAAAAACTATTTTTTATATTAAATGTTTTAATTTCAAATTCAATTTACTCTTGTTTATAAATTTAATTAGATTATATAGAGAAAAAATTCTGGTTCAAAACAAACAAAATTGTAATATGTGATGCCTTATATTTTTAATAAAATATAAATTACTTGGGTAAAAACTAGATACCATGGTTAAAACCAAAATGGTAAAGTATAAAAATATAGTGGTAAAAGAATTGAAAAATGTTTAGAACATTTGTTTAAATGAATTTTATAGGATCTATAAACCTTAAATCACCTCATAATTCATTATTTACCATATTAGGAGTCATTGAACCATTAATAGTGTCACGATATCATTGAAACTGTAATGGGTATTTACAAAAAATGCCATTTTCACTTGTAAAAAAAGATCACTTCTACCATATTTCTCCACCCATTCCAGATCCTTAACTTGACTAAAAATATACCCTAGTACATCATCAAATATTTTCCCAGATCCTATAATACTTTTAATTTATAAAATACGAATATAAGGATACTTAAGTTGTTACCTAAGGGAGAACATCCAAAGGGAGAGGATTTTAAGCACACACACAGAATGAATCAGGAGCATAGGTTGGGTTTCCACATCCCACTTTTGATTCATTGGGATATAAATCATATATTACACTAGTTTCTTTTGTGTACTATGTATAGTAAATAGATTTATTTTTTTCATAACTTTCATGAAATATAATGTATTTAATAATCTAGCTCATATTATACATTCCTTAGATTTTTAATTCAAAAGAGTGTGATGTTTTAAGGGTATTTGTTAACTCAAACCCCCTTTGTCTGAGTTATAATGTTTCATATTGAAATTATTAAGTATATTGTTGGTATCTTACACCATTAGATTTTATATTAAAGTTTATCTTTCTCTATAGGTAAATTATCACTTTTAATTCAAATATTTCTCCTTGATTATTTTCTTCCTTATAAAAGTATGACACTATTAAGAATAATTATCATTCTCTTTATCGATGATATTTATTCAATGTCCATATTTTCCCTTCCTGTTAATGTTTAGATTTATATTTTTAAACTTAGTTATGTGTTATCTCATTTTACCTTCATATTTACCTTCTCCTATTTTCAAAATGATTTTTTACTATCCCTTTTTCTATGTGGGTTTCAAAATGGGTATTTTAAAACATATAAAGGGATATTCCAAACCCCCATTTTTAATTTTGGGTTATTTATTAACTTTTATTTTCTCCCTTTTCCACTATATTATTCTCATTTATTTTATCCATGTTTTTTATATATGTTCCTAACATATATACCTGATTTACTTTACATTTATTTGTTGGGGATAATACATGTTTTAATTCCCCTTCACAATTCTCTCTATTAAGTGAACTAAATTTAATGGAAGTTACCTATTTATTATTTAATTTCAAGTACCGTAACTATATAATTATTTAACCAAGAATAGTCTATTAAAAACCTATTTATTTTATATAAAAATTATCTGGTTCAATTATATTTTAAAGTTAAATAATAATCTTTTTTGTTCTTTAATAGATCCTTTACTCATTTTATAAAGTATCATTTAAGTGGATCATTTTTTTTAAATTTCTTATCCTTATTATCACTTTTTCTCCATTATAACTCAATATCTAAATCATGTATTTCATTTTCAAATATGAACATCCAAAATAATTTAATTCCTTATTCTCTTAGTAATCTATATGATATAGCCTTCAGTTATGCCTTGAGACGAGATCATGAAACCCACTTCCTTCTCATGGGTTTTATCATGATTATGATTTATGTGTTATTTCTTTTTTGATTATTGCACACATATGCATATACATTTTATGAATATAAATAATGAACCCTAATATTTCTCCAATAAATTAAGTAATTATAGCGACCCTACTTTTTCTTACATGACTATTACATCCTTTTAAAGATAAAAAACATAATAGTTATACTTTCAAAGACCAAAAGGTTTAGTATATTGGGAAAATTATAATCATATATCAATTTTTCATAATAAAACATAAACATTTATTTAAATACTTATTATTTATCCTTATCAAATTTATCATTCTTCTTAGTACATATAGTCACTTAAGGATAAACATTAAAGAATGGGGTGAGCTAAAAACCCAGTTAGAGGATGAATAAGGGACATGAATCAATATAACATGAGTGATCATAATTATCATCATCATATTATAATCATAAGATTATCATAAAAATAATTATGGATCCATTTTATAAATGTATGGAATGTGTTGTTTCATAAAAATGAACCATCATGTTATAATGGCCAAATACCACACATAGTTGTGAATAAAGCTAACAGCATTTTTTTGCATAACATATGTGAATAATTCTAACATCATCATTGTAAAAATCATAATTTTCATAAATAATGCACATTATCTCATGAGATACATCACATTACCCAATGAATTATAGGGATATGTTATTCTAGAACCACCTGTCACATCATAACATTTACATTATCATACAAGCCACATAAAACGTATAAAAATCATAGTCTTGAAATAACTCATGGAAAGGAATGGTTTTCATAAGTATTTAATGAATAATAATTTAATGGAAAAAAATTGGGCTTGAAAAAATTAATAAGGGAAAAAATATTTGGTATAAACATAATTATTCTAAAGCGAAGAAGAAACAACTCAAGAGGAGTCAAATATATATTTTTGAAAGAAAAGTCTTCTTGAAAAATATTTGTATCTGGATTATAAATCTAGGTGAAACGTGTATATCCTCTAAAATAGAATTTAATTATAGTGAAATTGTATTTAAGAAAAATAATAGGAATATTCATACTGAAAATGGTGTGAAAGAGGGATAACTCAAAAAATGGGAGTTGGGTTTGACAACCCCCTTACCTTAAATCCTTCTTTATTTCATCACTTTTATGCTTCCTAAATAATAAAAATAGATTTATTAACACAATGAAATAGAAGTTAATTATGTTAATTTATGTTACTATTTTTCATTTATAATCATTGGATTATATTTCTTAATTTTTTTGTTTAAGTTGAAGAGTTTTGATATCATGTTTTGCTTTAAAATATCTCGTTTTTCTTCAATTTCTTTATTTTGCTCGAGGTAATTTATACATAAGTAGAATAATTTATAAATCTTAAAATAAATATATTTATATATAATAAATAATTTATTTTAATTATACATTGGTTTTGTGATAAATAAATAAGTTTTAAACGTCTATGTTGGTGGTTAACCAACAATTATCAGGATAATTGTCCAAATGAGGGGGAAGAGAGTTATAAAATATAAATACTTAAAAAATATAATTTTTAAAAATTGGTTAACATTATTAATATAATTTTAACATAATTAATAATTAATATTAGAATATTTTTTTTTTAATGGATGGAAAAATAGAGGAGGAGAAGATGAAAATGCTAAGAAGATTTGATGAAAACATACCCTCTTCCTGATATTTCTTCCCATGTACGGCACTATAATCCCTTGATTATTGGAGTTAGATTACTGGAGAACGTCCATATGGATTATAAGAGGCTCAATATAGAATATTTTGGTAGATATTTTAATTTTTAAATGGTGGGAGGAGTGGTATTCTAAGGGGAGGGATAGGGGTTATATATACTTGAGGAGATAGGTATTATTAGAATAAAATATTGAATAAAATTATATATCCAAGGTAAACCTAGTAATAGTAAATTTTGAAAAATATAAATCATATATAAATATAATATAATTGTTTTGTACTTTAAACACATTTATAATTGGAATTCATTGGTTTTTTAAAAAGGAAAGTGGAAAAAAAAAGAAAAATTGTTATTTTAAGGGAACATTTTTTAATTTAGACTTCAGAAAATTCATTTTAGTTTTGGAAATTAATTTTATTTAATTTTAATGGATCATTTTTGAAATTAAATATATTTTTGATAAACCTCAATTTCTATAAATTATTATTTAACTATTACATCATGAATGATGTAATTTAAGATACACGGGTTATGAGAAAAAATTGTATTTTTACTATTCACATGAAGATTGAAGTATTTCAACAAATTACCAAAAAAATAACCTTTGTAAAATTTAAATGTGATGATGTAAAAAATGATATTCATTTTATGAATAAAAATTTATAACATAGGTAATTTTAATTTTTAATATAAAAATTATGATTTTTATAAAATGCTTTAAAATAGAGTTTATGAAAAATGTTTAAATTTTAATTACTTTTTTTAATCATGATATTTACCTTTCAGAATTATAATATTTATATTTACTTATAATACTCATGATAAATACAAATTATATCACAATTCACTATTTTTATGTTACATTACTATCCCAACGGTTAGGTTACTATTCACAATGGTCGGGTTACTATTCCCAATAGTTAGGTTACTATCCCTAACAGTCAGGTTACTATTACAATGTTCACATTACTATTCTAATGGTCACATTAAATATTATAAATAACACTTTATTATTTCACTAAATATTCACAATAATCCCTCCCAAGGTTATATATTTTCATTTTCAAAGATATTTATTAGTTTACTAATACTTTGTTTCATTTATATAGTGTTGGTCATGAGGGAGATGATTTTAGCAGATTGGGGTGATTCGCATTTTCCCATTTTATATTTTATATTTTATATTTTTTTCGAATTATAATTTTTGGAATTTTCATTGGATTCATAGCTGACTAATGTAATGAAATTTATTAAAGAATTAAAGTGTTGTTGGTTTCTCTATGTGCACTATGCATATAATACATAAAAAATATATTATGACACATATTAATTTATAAAAAAAATTATCATTTAAAAAGTCTGGGTCTTTAAATTCCTCCACCATTTATAATTTTTTTCCCTAAAATTTTAAATCATATTATCGATTGAGAATTGGTGAGGGTACTTTTGTTTCATTGTTTTCTATGGTTCTCACATCCCCTCTGTATACTTATGGTTCCGCCAAATAACTTTGAAAATTTGATTTGTCTTGTTTCATAGAACTTTTTCTCTATAATATAAGAACTTCATCAACTTATCATCATAAGAGAGGTCATTCTCCAATTACACCACCTCCAAATTCAGTGCATGTGAGGGATCATGTATATACTACCTCAGGAGTCATATTTGGAACACATCATGAACTTGAGCTATATTTAGTAGAAGTGCAAGATGATAGTCCACTGATCCCATATGATCAAGGATATCAAAGGGGTCAATGTACCTTTAGGTATGCTTCCCTTTCTTTACAAAATGAATTACTCTCTTCCATGGTCATATTTGAAGGAAAACTATGACTCCAACTTAAAACTTCAATTGCCTTTGATGGTTGTCATCATGGCTCTTTTTCTGACTCTGAGCAAATTTTTCATGCTTTTGGATGGCTTGAACCTTATTTGTGATCTCTTGCACAAGATCAAGTCCAAGTATGTAGCATCCCAGGTATTTATAGAATCATACTATTTCATATTTATTAATATTTATAAGATATTAAATTTATGTTAAAGAGGAAACTTTTTCCAATAGCATTCTCGACATGTAACAACATGTTTCTCTGAAATCATACATTGCACACAACATTGAGTTATACCGAAAAATAATACAATAATATTATTATTATTTTAAATAGAACTTAACTCCAACTTTTTGTATAGTGGGAATGAATAGTGTCAATTGAATTATGAAAATTTGGTTTACACATGTTTAAATAATGAATCATTGGTTGCCAAATTTATTATAAATGGAAATAAAAACTAATTGAATATAAAGGATGTGTTTTTATAAATACCTTTTTAAAAAGAGAATAATTTTGTTTATACAATCATATCAATATTTATGGATTTTTATTTAATGAAAAATATATGTTATATATTCAATGTAATGTGTTAAATTCATCTTATATGTTTTCTAGATATGATATAATAACAAATTAATTTTTTTGGATAAAAGAAGTATTTTTCTAAAAATACAGTTTTACCACCTTTTGATGGAGAACCCATTTTAAATTTAGTTTTTGACAACTTTATATGTTCTATTTTACAAAAATAACTTTTTATTTAGAATAGGGGCATCAAGATTTAATTTGGATGAATTTTTGATATTTTTCTGATAATTATCATGTTTTGATGAATAGTAAAAATATGCTAAATTTTAATTAAAAACAAATTTTTACATCAAGATAATTTATATGGATAAATAAATTTATTAAATAGTTTTAAGGTATGAATGGAATATATTTTTATCATTTATTCCAAATTTTTTCATTATAAGTATTTTTATATTGAAATTGGATATAAACAGAGGTTAATCTTTTGGTATTTTTTACTTCTTAAAAACACGCTTTTTGATTCTCACAATGGGAATTAATTTTAAATTAATTTCTACAAATTCTATGGTTTGAATTTAGAAAAATGGATTAAATATTTGGAATAATAATATCCAAATTTTTTCAATAGTTATATTTTATTTTTGGATATTATGAATAGTAACTTCAGTAATTATTTTTATTTCCCATGGTTAAAGGGTAAATCATGTAAATAATGATAAAAAATAATATTATAATAATATAAAAATACCCTAATACGTGTCCTGATCCTATTTTATGAGTTATTTCTTACAATGAGCATTCTTAAGCTGAACTTTTTGCATTTAGGAGCCACTTGGGTGTGAAAATGACATTTTATAATTTTTAATTTAAAGAAAAGGGAAATATAACATAAACATGTATCTTTAACTAAAAAAATTTTTATATGGGGTTATATAAGTGATATCTTAAACTATTAATAGTAATTAGAAAAATAATTTAAAAATCATGCATCATTATATTTTATTTATTTACTTTATAAATTAAATAAATAAATTTAATTATGACACAATGATGATGAAGTGATTGCTACATTAATAAAGGATTCAAACAAATGATATTATAAATATTAAAATAAATATTATTTGAAATTATTAATTCCATCCACAAATTTTCTAGGTGAGCATGATATTTTAGGATTCATTCAATGGTTTTTTTAAGGAATCTGGTTTTTATGAATTTTTAAAAAATCCATTTATGAATAGTGTCCAAAATAGACATAATTCATAACTTAAAATATAAAATAGTTTATTAAATGATATTAAATTTATATAATTCTAAGATTAGTAAAAAATGGTTAATATAAGTCCAAATATGTCATAAATTACTTTTTTTGGGTCGTTCGAGATGATATGGTAAGTACATTTACCCACAATGTGTAAATAACATGATATCACGGTAAGATTAAAAAGGGTAAAATAAGGGCTAAACCAAAAATATAAGGATAAAAAATATTCAAAACTTGTATAAAATTTATTTTATGATGGTTATTTGAACCAACATCATATTATCTTCGAATTAAAAGATTTTTGGATGATTTTTAATCAAAATTGAATTTATAATAAATTAATATTTCAACACTTTTTTAAAGTGCCCCTCACCACTTCTATAAAAGAGAACTTATTTTTTTCTTTATCTCACACTTCCAAATCCTTTTATATTGGAAAATATATATACAGTACTATTTCTAGAATCCCTCCCTTACTCCTAGAATCCTTACCTTGGGCAGAAGGCAATTCAAGAAAGCCTTTTGGCTCAAATCAAAAGAAGTTACCCAATTTAGAGGTAACGTCTTCTCTCAAGTTCTTTTCTTTTATTTTCCTTCTCCACTCCCTATGCTCTTCTTATTATATCATTAAATAATAACACTAGTATCCTAAATATACTAGGATTTTTTTGTGAATTATTCTAACTACACTTACACACACCTCCCTCTAATGGATATGGACATATTGTTTCTGTGTATGGCGAACTACTTCCTCACGAAACAATGATTGTTCAATTTTATCCTACCATCTATCATGGTGGTAATTATAATAGAAATATATTTGTATATGATATATTATATTTATATTTTCTCTATTATTATTTAATTTTTATTTACAACATACCTTTATGCTTTCCATGATGTGTAAATACGATAATTTTATTTGGGAAAGTGTGGACTACTACCCCCTCAAAGTGATATGACTTGTTCATTCTATACATGGAATGTATAAAGGATGGTTTTATTAAAAATGTGATACATAAAATAAATAAATATAATACTGGTATTATAATATACATTTATATCATTTGATTATTATTCTTTTAGTATGATAAAGAAATGAAAGTAGCGTTCATGTGTATGTACAACATACCATCTCCATGAACGGTGCATTTCATTTCTTATATCAAAATGTTATGAAATATTATAATTACATATATACTAGATATATATGATATTTAAATCATGAATATCATTCTGGTGATGATGTACTTTTGACTACATGTACAATTTATATCAAAACAAGTTCATTTTCGACTCAAGTACCGAATATCAACAAAACGATGGATATTAACTTAAATAATTATGTAATTTTTATAACGTGGTAATAAGTGATATAAAAGGAATAATAAAATTTAAATAGGTTTTGAATAAAGTATAAATTAACTTAATTTTATTATTCAAGAAGAACAAGGAACATACGGGACGAGTCAGACTCAAGGTAAGGGAATTTGTCTCAATATCCTTTCATTGAGGCATTTCTTAATAATATGCACCTTTATTCTTTTGTAAGGTGTATATATAGCCAATATGACATTTAATATCCATATTTTATATCTAATAATGTTATTTAATGTTTTTTTAAATGTATTAATTCATGAATATTATGATTTAAATGTTCAAAGTGGTATGGGGCACCTTAAATGTTGAAAGATTTAATTATCAAATATTTTTATTCATTATATTAATTTTCATATTAATTATATGGATATAAAAGGATTTTTAAAAGATACTTTTAAATATTTTAATTTAATTAAAATATTTTCAAATGGGATCTTTTATACAAAGAATCTTACTTTCTTTACAAAATTACAAAAGGAATGTTTTTAATGTATGTCGTGATAATGACTTCTATGTCGCTGTAACTGTTATTTGATATTTGGATTACTCTATAAGACATAATGGTTTTAAAAGGAAAATAAATCCAAGATTCCATTTTTTGGGTGTTTTGGTATTGAAAATGGTTTTTTGAAATGGATTTAATATTTCAATATCTTTAAATGATTTCTTGTGATTGCAAATGAAATGTTATTAGTTAAATGTTGATATTTGTAATATTTTATGTGTTATGATTATATAATGGTACTTGGAAATTTTACGGGTGGTTATGTGATAAACAAATGATGAGTTGTTATGTGATAAACCAAATAATAGGTGTTTCTGTGATAAACCAAGGAAGGTTGGTTATGTTATAACCTCCAATGCATTTGTCACGAACCGAATCGGGTCGTCATCTGAACCGACGCCCGACTCGGCCCGCGGCAAGGCCCGAAGGGCGTTCCCGATCCCCACGGGCTGGCACAAGTGCCCGGGTATCAAAATAAACCTTGGGAACGATTTACCCGAGTGAATAAAAGTAAAGCAGCCAACCAAAGTAAACCAAACAGAGATAAAGGTTACAGTCAAACATGTAGATAACCAAACAGGTCTTTGGTTCACAAGTACTCAAAACCCAAATAACACCAAAACAAGACAACCAAAAACCAACCTAAGTACTGTCGCCCGGCGTAAGGACACCGCCACTAGGCCACCACCAAAACGCCACGTAGATAGTCTGGCTAGCAACCTGAACCACTGCCGCGATTCGTGACAAAGCCCGAAGGGCGTTCCCGATCCCCACGGGCTGGCACAAGTGCCCGGGTATCAAAATAAACCTTGGGAACGATTTACCCGAGTGAATAAAAGTAAAGCAGCCAACCAAAGTAAACCAAACAGAGATAAAGGTTACAGTCAAACATGTAGATAACCAAACAGGTCTTTGGTTCACAAGTACTCAAAACCCAAATAACACCAAAACAAGACAACCAAAAACCAACCTAAGGACTGTCGCCCGGCGTAAGGACACCGCCACTAGGCCACCACCAAAACGCCACGTAGATAGTCTGGCTAGCAACCTGAACCACTGCTCCCAAAAGCTGGACCCCTACCTGTATCAGAAGTAAACAGATCTACTTACACCCAAAGGTGTAAGTAGGGTGTGAGCAATCGCCCAGCAGGATATCACCAAGCCAGATTCCACGCACAAGTATAAAGAGGAAATCCATTTGCAATGCTGTATAAAGTAAAAGGTGCAAAAATAAATAAAAGATTTTCACAAAATGCTTTTAAAGAAAGACAGTTCAAGTCACATACCAGAGTGAAATTTAAATGGTATAAATATCATGGATCAGTGTGCGCACAAGTATCAGTAGCACCAGAGGATGGGAATGCCCTAAGGATACTAGTAACAGTGGGACCCTAGGACATCGTGTCTCAGTGAAACGTGACTTAGATGGCCACGACCCTCAGAAAACGTGGCTTAGAAGGCCACGACCCACAGAACACGTGGCTTAGAAGGCCACGACCCTCAGATATCATATGTTTAGTTAGTGTTGCAATCGTCAAACCTGCCAGTGAAACCGGGTCGAGTCATCTCCGGACTACCAGCTCACTAGTCCTAGTCCACCCACCTAATACCCAGGCTTCCCTCCTTGTGCTCACCCAATTCAGAAAACACCTGCCATATCACCCGCACACTGATATTCTTTCTTTTGAAAAAAACACACGCACACCATAGCATTTCAAAACATAGTATGTATTGCAAGTACGCTAAATAAAACCAGTAGCACAGTTTGAAAATAAACAACATCTTTCTTTCTTTTCTTCAGTCAGGTAAACCACAACAATACTTTTAAAACTTGCTGATGACTATTTGAAAATAGAGAGAAAGAAAGACATTCAAAGTTTTAACTAGGTCCAAGTAATAAACACACGACATTACTTTTAAAAAAAAGATAAAAATTCATAGTATGGAAACAGGGAATAAAACATTTGATTAACTAGGAGTGCAAGCAAAGGATTATAAACCCATACTTGAGTGCGGAACCACCTACCTCAAACGGGTGCGTGAAACGACGCGGCACCGAATTCCCGATGAACAGCGGTCACTGTAGGAAGCCGTCAAGGGGCCCTAAAACAGAAACTCGTTAATAAACTTAGTATTAATATAATAGAATAATAATATAATAACGATAGTAATAATAATAGTAATAATAATAATAATTATACATAATAATAATAACAATAACATTAATATAGTAATAGCATATTAATAATAATCATTATAAATAATAATAATAACATTAATAACAATAATAATAATATAATAATAATATAAGAGCAATATAAATAATAATAGAAATAATAATAATAATTATAAATAATAGTAATAACAATAATAATAATATTAATGATAATAATAGCGTAATAATAATAATATTAATACAATAATTATAATAATAATAATAATAATAATAATAATAATAATAATCATAATCATAATATCCCAAAAATATTTATAATAATAATAATAATAATAATAATAATAATAATAATAATAAGAATATTAATAATAATATTGTTATTTACATAATTATAATAATAATATACTAATATTTATAATAATAACTAATATATTAATAATAATAATAGAAGAGAACAAAATCTATTATTAAATAAGTTAAAATAATAAAATAAAATGGATAAAAAGAAAACGAAGCAAACCTGCGGAGGGCTGTCCGGCGCGCTGGAACAGAGGAGAAGAGGAAGGAAAAGAAAGGAAGAAGAAGGAGAGGAGAGGAAGAGGAGAGGAAAAGAGAAAGAAGAAGAAGAGAAAGAAGGAGAAGAGAAGGAGGAAGAAGAGAAAGAAAAGAAAAGAAGTAGAGGAGGAGGAGAGCAGCGGCAGGGGCGGACTGCGCTGGCTGGCGGAGGAGGAAAGAAGGCAGGGGGAGAAGAAGAAAAGAGGAAGGAGAGGAGGAGGAAAGAAAGAAGAAGAAGAAGAGAAGAAGGAAGAAGAGAAGAAGAAGAAGAAGGGAGAAGGAGGAGAAGAGGAGAAGAAGAGGAAGAGAAGAAGAAAGGAGGAGGAGAAGAAGAGCGGCAGGGGCGGCTGGCCGAGGAGCAGCAGGCCGAGGCGGAAAACAGAGCAGGCAGGGGTGGTTGCCGCCGGAGGGAAAATCGGGACGACGTCGGGGAAGCCGGGACGGCGGCGCGGGGTCGGCGCAAGGCGGAGGAGCAGGGCGGAGGCCGGCGGTCGGCTGGTGGAGGAGCGGCTTCGGCTGAAGTGGGAGAGCGAGGCTAGCCGGCTGGAGCAGGAGGGAGGGGAGTCACCGGCGATGGCAGCGACGACCTGCGCCTGGGACAACGACGACAACAGCGGCAGCTCGGGGGAGGAGGTCGTCGGCGCGACTGTTCAGTCAGCGAGCGAGGATGTCGGCTTGATAGGAGGGAGGCGCATGGCCGGAGAGGCGAGGGAGGGAGAGAAGGGCGCCTGTGGTGGCTCGCTGGAAGGAGACTGCAGGAGGGAGAGCAGCCAAACGGAGGGCCGGCGGTGCGATGCAGGAGGAAAGGGGGAGAGGTGAGGCGCGACGCGGGAGGCCGAGGGGAAAAAGGAGGAAGGGAGAAAAAAAAGAAAAGAGAAAAAAAAAAAGAACCAAAACGGTGTAACAGAATTTGTTACAGGAGAGAGAAAAAAAAAATAATAATAATAATAATAAAGTAATAAACAAAATAAACACAAGTAATAATAACAAATTACAAAATTTATAATAAAATTAAAAGCAAATAACAATAATTATAATAGTCAATAAAAAAAAATTTTAAAGACAATAATAACAATTACATTATAAAAGTTATATATAAAATAAATAAATAATAATAAGAATAATGATAATATAGTATTAGTAATAATGATAATACAATATATATATATTATCAATAATAATAATGTTATCAAAACAATTATAAAGGTAATAATAATGTTATTATATTAATCATAATAAAATAATGATACTAATATTATAATACTAATGATAATGACTTAATAATATATAATATATCATCAATAATACTATCATAATAATACAATGATAATAATATAACATTGACAATAATAAAATAACCATGTTATAATAATAACTAAAACCATGAAAGTTCCTTCCAGAATTCATCGTCCGAGCACCGGTACTGCATGACGATCGACGTGAAGTAAGTGCGCGCTTATCAGCGCCTCTGCAATTATTCCCTAACGACTCAGCCCACGCTTAACAAAGCAATAAAAACAGACTGACAAAATAAACTCATGAAATAAAGAAAATTCAAAATCATACCTCTAGCGACAACCAGGCGTGACAGCATTGGGTAGGGAAGTCGGTTGTATGACTATTCCATTTAGTGATATGTGTGGAAGTCGACTGTATGGTTAGTTCATTTAAGTATGTTTATGTCCCAAGTTACACTTATATGCTATATTTTTATTTCTATGGGATTTATGGTAATATTTTGGTTACAAAAGGGTAAGTAATGATCTTATATTAAGAGAAGTGTTTTTGCTACTTCTTAAATGTGAAAAGTATTACTTTATGATAATGTATTCATGGTTTACATGTTTTCTCAAAACTAATACTTTTCATTATTTATATATCCCTTAATGATATTTTTATTCTCATCCCAATTTTGAAATGTTTTTCACAAGAAATATAGAATAATATAGTCAAGGATGGGATCAAGGAAAATTTATTCTGTTAAAACATGAAACGATACCATGTTTCTTTTTAAAGAGTTTTTATATTTTTTTAAATAGATAGTGAGTATAATTGTCTACTTGTAATATTTAAGTCATTGTGTATGGGTTATGACCTGATTCTCTTAAGTTCTAAACTTGAAAATATCCTTGATGTGATTAAAAGTCAAATTATTGACTTAACTCAAGATTATGTAATGTTTAAGGTTGGGGCCTTATAAACTAGATTTCATTCTCTAACTTCATCCCAAAAAGTAGGAGTTATATATCATTTCCCATATAGATTTTTATATAGATAAATTTGAATACTCATATAGAAACTGTTTTAGTATGAGAACTCAAATAATGGGAGGTATTGATCCCGTCCTCTTTTAAATTCATTTGAGTAGACTCTCATCATTTTATTTAGGGTCCGAATAGTCCTTCCAGATTGGCCATCAGTTGGGGGTGATAAGACATACTGAAATTTAGTTCAGTACTCAAAGCATGATGGAGTATTCTCTAGAATTTATATGTGAACCTTGGATCATGATTATGAATTAGTGAAATTGGTAGCCCATGACGCCTCACCACTTCATTATCATATATCATGGAAATTTTTCAAGTGAAAAATCCTCACAAATAGCGATAAAGTGGGAATTCTTGGTTATTCGGTCCACCACAACCAATATCGCATTATTTCCTTTATATTTCTTCAGGATACCAGTGACAAAGTCCATAGTTACATTCTCCCATTTCCATGTGGGTATAGTCAATGGTTTCAACATCCCTTTGAACTTATGCCACTCTAATTTAACTTGTTGACATACCAAGAATCTTGATATATATTACACATTCTCCTTTTTCATGTTCTCCCACCATAAATTCTCTTTAATATCATAGTACATATTGGTAATTCAAAGATTGATAGAGAATATTGAGTTATGTGCATTATCCAATAGATAATTATTTATCCCAGGTGATTAAGGAACACAAATCCTAGTTCCAAAACGAATCACACCATCATCATCGATATAGAACTCATTTTTTCTCCCTTTTTTTACTGATTTCACCTTCTTTTGAATCTCTAGATCATCCATTTACCATCCTTGATATTTTCTTGGATAAATGGTTGGAAAATAATTTGGTAAAGGTAGGATGCATTTCCTACTGTTATGATTTCCATATCTATCCTTTTCATATACATGAAGATGTGGTATTTCTCAATCCATGTCATGGATAAAGTAGTAGGTTATTTTCTTATAAGAGAATCAAATATATTTTTCACCATTCTCGGATAGTTTTGAATAGATAAATAATAGTTATTGATTAGCTATAACCATCTTATTTGATGCATGTTAAGATCATTTTGTGTGAAAATATACTTAAGACTCTTATGATCTGTATAAATGTCATAAATTTCACCATAGAGGTAGCGTTATAGGATCTTCAAGGAAAATATCATATTTTCTTACTCTAGATCATGTGTCGGGGAGTTTTAATCATGTATATTCAACTATTATGAGGAATAGGGTATCACTTTATCATTTTTCATGAGTACACAATCCAATACATTCTTCAAATCATCGTTGTATATCACAAAAACTTCTCCACTTGTTGGTTGTGTGAGTACAGGTGTAGTGAATAGCCTCTTCATGATCTCCTTAAATATTTACTCACATTCTTATATCTAGGAATACTTCACCCCTTTTCGTGTTAACTTAGTTAGAGGGCTAGAAAATCATGATAAATTTCTCACAAAACATTGATAGTACCCTAATAAGATAAGAAAACTATGAATTTCTATGACACTAGTGGGTCTGGGACATTCCAATTTTTTTTCTTTGAAGGGTCCATACAAATGAGCTCACTTGGGATCATTTTCCCCAATAATGTGACTTGTTTAATCCAAAAGTCACACTTTTTGAACTTATTATACATTTTCTCTTTCCTTAATGATGCTAGTACAATCCTTAAATTCTCTTCATGTTCCTCCTTTATCTTAGAGTAAATGATAATATAATCAATAAATACTACCAAAAATTTGTTAAGGTAATATCTAACTACTCTATTTGTCATATTCATAAAAATTACAAGGGTATTAGTAAGTCTAAAGGTTAGTACTATAAACTCACAGTTCCCATACCTTGTATGAAAGGTAATATTCTAAATATCTTCCTTCTTCCCCTTTAGTTGATGATATCTAGACTAAAGATCCACCTTTGAGAAGTATTGAGCTCCTTTTATTTGATTAAATAAGTCATCAATCCTTAGTAGGGGATACTTGTTCTTTATGGTTATTTTTGAAACTCCAAGTAATCAATACATAACCACATTGATCCATCCATTTTATTTAAAAATAGAATTGGAGTGCCCCCAACGTGGTGCACTAGGGAATATGAACCCTTTGTCCAAATGGTATTGCAACTACTTATTTAACTCATCTATTTTGATAAGGTCCATCATGTAGGGTCATTTTAAAATATGATTGGCTCTAGGTATAATCTCTATCAATAACTTTGTCTCATGATCTATGGGAAGTCTAGAAAACTCTTTAGAAAATACATCATTGTATTCCCTATCAATGGGAATTTCCTCAAGGTTTATTCTTTATTTGACTCAACCATTTTGGAAAGGTATGATTATTCACATTTTATCATTACCCATGCTATTGAGAGATTTTTCAAAGGAGATTCATGATCTTCCTTGAATTTGTAGAGGATTTCGGTATGGTTTAGAATATTAAAAGAGATTTAATTTCACTAACATTTGATATGTGCTCTATATAATGAGAGAAAATTCATTCCCAACATAGCATAAAATTCCCCCAAGGTAATATTTATTAGATTAATTGTAATAATATTCCCACATATACAAATAAAATAATATTCTAACACTTGGGTTGTAATGATCACACGAGTAGGTGTTTATATGGATATCTCTACTTCAAGGTATCAGGGGTTTAATTCAATAGTTCTATAAAACTTGTAAGATATAAAGGAATTTTTAGAACTATAATCAAATAAAAAGTTTTTCATTATTGAGTGAATAGGAAGTGTACCTTGTATGACTTCATTTTAATGCTCCACTTCACTAGTAGTGATGGAATAAGCTTTTCCCTGCTAATTTGGCTTTAATGGTTGTTGAAGATGATTACCCTCAAGAAATTATGGTTTAGTGATATGGCTTGTATATTGTCCTTACTCCCTATAGTTGAACCATTAAACCATGTGTGGTTCATTAGGAGGTGCATTCCTTTCCTCCATCATGTTGGATAACTTCTTTAGGTCTCTTAGACATTCATGAGTTTAGTGGCCCTCTATCCCACCCTTGAAGTATTTCCACATCCATTTGAGGCAATTACCAAGATGTTTCTTCTTGTATTTTTGAAATGTGGGTGGTTGGATCCTATTTTATCTTTTTTCAGTTGACCCACCAGCTTGAAACTCCATTCTTCTCTTCTTATCTCCATTACCATGGGACCAATTTCCAAACTACATCTCTACTTGGATGGCACATAAAAAATTCTTCTTAACTCCTGAAGTCTCTGATGGCTATATCCTTTCGAAGGTGTGGTTTTAAACCACTAAATATTCTATCTATTTTTCTATAATTATTTAAAAAACATGAGGTTTATCCTACAAGACTTGTGAATTTTTCCTCTTAATCCATGATAGATTCACTATCTTTTTCCTTCAACTATAATAATTCTATCTTCATATTTGTTTGAATATTTCAAGTGAAATACTTGTTAAGAAATATTTTATTAATGTATTTCCACTCCATCTCTTCTATTTCATCTTTTAGCTTATATTTCTTTATCAATTACCACCATTGGTTGGATTATATATCAAAAAGATATAAATATAGAGTCACCTTATCCTTCTCAAAATAGTGGAGCATAGAAAATATTTTCTCCATTGAGTTAACCCACTGTTTCATGATAAGTGGATCAAAAGATCCACTAAATGTTGGTGTCATTTAATAGATAAAAGAATCAATATCCAGTTGTTCCTTCTTCGAAAAAAGAGGATGTTTCACATAGTTCATGTTATCTTTCATAGCATGAGATAACTGGGTAAGAATTTCTATAAATTTTTAAACACCACCTCCCATGGAATTGGGTATGTCATTTGGACAATCATTTCATTGCCCCTTACATAGGTTGTGGGCCTATTTTTTTCCAGTTAACAACATTTTCTAAAATATAAAAGGTTTAAACAAATGATAAGTTAACAAATTATAGGTTTTGGGACTACTTTTTCTTATATGACACTTACATCATTTTAAATATAAACAACAAAATATTTTTACATTCATGGATTATATGTTGTTTTATCTCAAAAAAATTAGATTCATATATCACTTGTACATAATAAAACATAAAAATTTATTTAAATCCTTATTCTTTATCCTTATAAAATATAACATTCATTTTAGTACATATAGTCACCTAAGGATATACATCTATGAATGGGTGATTAAAATCCTAGAAAGATGATGAATAAGGGATATAAATCAATATAACATGGGTAAGAATAATAATCATCATCATATCATAATCATAGGATCATCGTCAACATAATGAGTGAATGATTTGATAAATTCATGGAATGTGGTGATGCATAAAAATGAAACATCATTTCATAGTAGTCAAATATCACACATAGTTTTGAATAAAGCTATCATCATATTCACGCATAACAAATCTGCATAATCATAACATTATAATTTTGAACAAATATAGCATTGTGTTCACACATAATACACATTATCTCATGAGATACATCACATTACCAAATTCATTAGAGGGCTATATAATCAATTTCCCACTCATCGTATCATTACATTTACATAATCAAGCATGCCACATAGAACATATAACAATTTTATTCATGAAATAACCAATGGAAAAGAAGAGGATTCAAAAGGATTTCATCAATAACAATTTATTTAATAAACATGGGGTTACCTAAGGAATACAAGAAAACATATTTATCCTAAACATCATCATTCTTGATCAAAGAAGAAACAACTTAAGAGGAGTTAAAGATGTGTTTTGGAAATAAAAGAATATTTTCATTATATTTTTATTTGGATTATAAATAAATTTGTAAACATGTATTTCTATAAAAATAGAAGGGAATAATATTTAAATTATATTTAAGGAAAATTAGAGGAATATTCATACCAAAAACAGAATGAAAGACGGATAACCCAAAGAAATGGAGTTGGGTTCAAGAATCCCCTTACCTTAAATCCTACTTTATTTCATCGCTTTTACACCTCCTGAATAATACAATTATATTTTTTATAAAATTGAAACAAAATTTAATTATGTTAATTTTTTTCATTATATATCAATTATAATCATTGGATTATATTTCTTAGTTTATCTGTTAAATTTGAAGAGTTTTGATATCATGTTTTCCATAAAAAAATATGTTTCACTTGGATTTCTCTATTTTGATCAAGGTAATTTATAAATAAATAGAATAATTTCAAAATGATTAAAATATATATATTTATACATTTATATATAATAAATAATTTACTTTAACAAGTCATAATTTTGGTGACATGTAAATAATTTGGAAACATCCTCATGGTAGTTAACTGACTGATATTGAGAGCGTTCTCCAAAGGAGAAGTAAGAGAGTTATAAAATATAAATACTTAAAAAATATATTTTTTACAGTAGGTTTACATAATTAATATAATTTTAACATACTAAATAATTAATATTAGAAGATTTGGTTTATAAATGGATAGATAAATAGAGAAAGGGGGGAGGAAAACTCAAAGAAGATATGATTAAAACATACCCTCTTCTTGGTGTTGCTTCTCTTGTATGGCACTAGAATCCCTTGATGATTGGAGTTTAATTTTATAAGATCATCCCTATATATTATAATAGGCTTAAGAGAGATTATTTGGGTAGATATTTAGCTTTATAAAGGGTTATAGGAGTGGTTTTTCAAGGGGGGAGGGGTTATTTATACTTGAGGAGAGGAGTATTTTTAGAATAAAATGTTGAATAAAATACTATATCCAAGTTGAACCATTTAATAGTGTATTTTTTACAATATAAACCATACATAAATATTATAAAATGTTTTTAAGACATTAAAAACCTTTATAATTCTAATTCATTAGTTTGTTAAAAAGGAAAGTTGAAACAAATGTTATTTTAAGGGAACATTTTTTACTTTATACTTTAGAAAATGATTTTTTAGGTTTTGAAATTAATTTTATATCATTTTAAAAAATAATTTATGAAATTAAATATACTTTTTCTGAATCTCAAGTTATATAAATGATTAGGTCATTATTTATATCATGCTTTATTATTTTTAGATTAAATTATTATATCAACGGTCATGCTACAATTCTGAATGGTCTAGTTACTATTATCAATGGTTAGGTTATTATTCTCAATATTCATGTTACTATTCTAGTGATCACATTACTATTGTGACACCTGAAAAAACTAAATTAATAACCTTGTGTTCAATAGCGTGTATGACACGCAACATAAAGCGCGTAAGGTAATATAATATCTGTATACTTTATAATATATTTACTATTTAAAATATATTCTATATATTTAAATGCATGTAACACCAAATTATACTGAAATACACATGACACTAAGTTATCGTGCATCATATTCAACAATAACCTTTCTATATAGCTTGCGTTACACGCAAAAGCAACCTTCTTCGATGGCTTGCGCTATATGCAATACCGAGTCTTACCGAGAAACAATATATAATTAAAACATTATTATTTAATATAAACTAGCCATTATGAATAGTATTAACTATATTATGAAAATATATGGTTTATAAAACTAATTCATTGGTTACAAATAAATCAAAAATGAATATAAAAACCAATTGAATATTAAAAGTATATTTTTATGCTCACAAAGTTGCTTTACCCTAATAGATTAAAATAATTACAATTAGTGAGTGATGTTAATTTAATAAATATGTTACATATTCAATCAATTATTGGTATATTCTTCCAATATATTTTGTAGGAATAAGATAAGAGCAAACCCAATATTTCACATAAAAACATATATTTTTATTAAGGAATTTTTACCATCTTTTAATGGTGAACCTATTTTAAATCTTAACTTTGACACTTTTAGGGATTTAATTTGATAAAATAAAATTTATATTTAAATTTATAATGTCAAAATTATCTTAAGATGAATTTTTGTGATTTTTCTAAGAAACTTTATTTTTTATTGAATAGTGAAAAATACTTTGTTTTAGTTAAAAACTACCTTTTCTTTTAAATTATTGTTAATGTCAAATTATATTATAAATTTATTTTAAAGTAAAATTGTATAAATTATAAATCTATTAATATAATTTATTTAATTATAATCAATATAAATTTTAAATTGAATATAAAAACGTAATAATCTTTTGAACATTTTTCTACTAAAACCAGTAATATCTGTCTATCTATGAGATTAACATTAGTCTTAATTTTTACACATTTTTTATTTGAATTTTGAAAATAAAACATACATAATTGTAATAAATATAATATTTTTGGTCTAATAATATCAGCTTAATGTTTTGAAAAAAAATTATTAGTGAAAGTGATTAAAATTAATTACAGTAATTAATGTGTAATTAGGCCATAAAAAGGAATAAAAACTTAAGTTTAAGGGCCCAAATAACATATACAATTTTCCAAAACTCATTTAATGTTCATATTTCCTTAATTAACCTTTAATTAATGAGTTTTTTTTTTGTTTTTTATGACTTTTATTATGTAAGAACATGTGCACACCTAACTTCTTCTCAATAATACCATGTGAGTCCTTTTCCTTCCTTGTAAAAGGAAACCACCTCTACCCATTCCTCACACCTCTCAAACCACTTAAGTTAGGCCAATAACTGCCTAGATTTCCTCACAAAATCCCTCTCATATACCTAGAATCTTACCTTTGGGAAGAATACCTTTCATGGATTCTTTTTGGTTAAACCCAAAGAAGTTACCCGATTAAAAGGTTATATCTTTTCTCAGTCTCTCTAGTTCCATTTCCATTATCCAGCCCCTAAAATATATTTATTATATTATTGTATAAAAACAAAAATATCCTAAATATACTAGGATTTCTTTATGCTAAGAATTATACCTACACTTATAAACACTACCATCTAATGGGTAATGAATATAATGTTTCTGTGAATGGTGAATTATTGCCTCATGAAACGATGATTGTTCAATTTTCCATTACCTCTTCTTATGGTGGCCATTATGATGGAAAATATATTTATATATGATATATATGTTTTTTATAATGTTTTAACCTTCTGTAATTTTTATTTATAACAAACATTTATGCTTTCCAAGGTGTGTCAATATGATAATCTCGTTTGAGGAAGTGTGGACTACCACCACCTGAAAGTGATGTGATTATTTCACATGATACATGGAATGTATAAATGATGGTAATAATTAAAAATATGAGACATAAACAAAATCTATATGGTATTCATGAAATAATTAACTTTATTTATATATATATATATATCATTTTTTTTATTACTCCTTCACACACTTTAAAAGAGAACGTCGTTC
This sequence comes from Viscum album, assembly GCA_963277665.1. Taxonomy (NCBI): domain Eukaryota; kingdom Viridiplantae; phylum Streptophyta; class Magnoliopsida; order Santalales; family Viscaceae; genus Viscum; species Viscum album. The sequence goes on along the minus strand of OY728161.1, from coordinate 1,537,241,134 downwards.
GTGGACGTGTGGACTACCACCTCCTCAACATAATGTGAGGAATTTTATATCAAATAATTATATATATATAAGTATATATGTTTAAATAATATTATATTTATTATATAATGATCATTCTGAAAAGATTTTAGTTACTTACCTCCTTCTACAATGATCATTTAAAAATTGGAATGTTACTCATACGTAGGTATGGCCTAGTATCTCCATGATTGTAACATATTACCATCTTTATAACCATATTTAATGATTGATTTTAAAAGTATAATTTATGTAAAAAAAAGATAATTATTTCATGGTTATCATTATGGAGATGTTATATAATGAACCCTTTGACCATAGTTGACCAACAATAGTTGTTTTGACAGATAAACCGAATTTGGTCAAAAACACCCCATGTAAACTTAATTGTTTAAGTATTTGTACACAACATCGTAATAAGGGGAATAAAAGTAATTATAAACATGAAAAAAGTTATGAATAAAGTATAAAATTAACATAAGTTTATTATATAGGAAGTTAAAGGACGTTCACCTGAAAGGAAACACAAGGTAAGGGATTCTTGTCTCATTTTCATCTCATGAGGCATACTTAATTGTTGTGCACAAAATTTCATATATAAGGTTTAAATACTGCCACATTGACTTATAATATCATGAATTATATTATATTCATGGTATTTAAATGTTTTTTTAAGGATTATTACCTTTGGTTTTCCAATTCATTTGTTACTACATTAGTAAGGAATTCTTGTCTCGCTTTTCTTTTAGTGACACATAATTTATTATTGTGTACTTAATTTATTATATATATATATGGTGTAAATAATTATGAATTGAAATATAATATCATGAACCATATTATATTTATGGTATTTATATGTTTCATTTGAGTATTATCACTTGTGGGTCTTTCGATTTATATGTAAGGGATTCTTGTCTCATTTTCATTTCATGAGGCATACTTAATGGTAGTGCACCTAATTTATTATATATGGTGTACATACTAAAATATTGACAAATAATAACATGAATCCATTATATTCATGGTATTTAAGACATTATTTTAATATTATCCATTCAGGAGTTTTATGATTTAAAAATGTTTCAAAGTGGTATGGGATACTTTGGAATGTTTAAATGTTATTTTCCTCAAGACTAATCCTAATGATATTTCAATGGAATTTCCATTCTATGAAATTATATAACCATTTTTAAATAATCTATTTCACTCTAATCTAGTTATTCATGACCATTTTCAAGTTTTAGTACCATTTTTTCACTCCTTGGTACTAAGATTTTTTTAGAAATTTTTTTTCAGAAAACCCGACTTTATATCTCTCTTTAGTTGGAGAACCTGTTTTTTTTAAAAAACCACGTTTTATTAAAAATGTTTTCAAAAAAAATTTAAAATAATTTGGTAAAGAAATTTTTACCCTTTTTTTCTTTAACCAGTGTTTCAAATGAGTCTTATTTTTTCTTTCCCAACGAGGAATTTTCTATCCTATTTTCGTAAAAAAATGAATATTTTTTTACCTCGTACGACATGTACAGATTCATCCTCCATCATTTCTTTGAAGCCTTCTTTTCAAGTTTAAACAGTTTATTTTTAAAAGAAAAATATTTTCAAAAGTTTTTTCAAAATCGAAGGATATTTTCCTTAATAATATTTTTAAAAGTTAATCTTTTATTTCATCAATAACAATGACCCTCTATTTTAATCCACTTGGGTTTGTTGTATTGATACCATCCTTATTCTTATTATGGGTGGTTTATTATTGATTTTTATATGGATAGTTATTTTTTAGTCATCATAAATTATTCAATTTCCTATGATCACTGAACATTAAATTTCCCCTAAATTATCCATTTCATTTATCATGGATATTATTATTGCCTAAACTGTATACCATTTTACATATGGTGTCGACATTGACATTTATTTGATTATTTGGGGAAATATTTATAATTATTTATAAATTATTCAATACAGATTTTTGATTAGGAACTTTTTTTATTTGATATATTAGGAATGCTTTGGATATGCAATACACGGGTTGGGGACTGGTGAATGAAATCCCTTTGATGCATCGGTAGTCTCATGGGATGAATTAGTTATGCAAATTGGAATGGTTAAACTATATTTTTATGGTAAAGGTATCATGTCCATGGGAAACATGACATCTAAGAAATAAGAATTTCCTTTATTGATAATTTAGTTATTATTTATCCATTAGATTTTGTGTTGACATGTCTATGGATATGTTTCATTTTTAGTTATTTAGATGGAATGTGTTTCAATTTCTTACTTTGCCGTATTTTTTTCTTATCTAGTTATCTTAATTTCATTAGTTTCTAGTTATTAAATTTATATATATTTTAGGTACTTCCATTCAGTTTACTGATTACATGGCATGTGTGTTCATTTATTTACCTTTCTATATTTAATATTCTCATTGATTCATTATTGCTTCCACTTTATTTTTCTCTTACTCGGAATTTGAGCTCACACTTATTATGTTTATTTCCCCAAGAATCCAAGAAGAATAATATTAAATATATTTAGGGATTTAATGGATGATTTAGAGTTATCCTCAGAGTTATTTATTTAGAAAAAAGAAAAAAATTGTAGTCAATATATTCATTTATAATATAATACACATTTATGTATCAAGTTTACCAAGACTAATAAATTGATCGGTCCTTTGGGGCTTGATTTCTTATAATCATGCCAATTTATTTAGTATTAGACACCAGCTCTGGGCTGTCTAGGGTTGGGTCGTTATAATTGGTATCAGAGGAAATTTAGTTGCAACCTTGGGAACACAATTTAGGAAAAATTATGTTAGAGAACATAACCCTGAGGTTGAATTTGAGAATAAGTATAGATGAAAACCCTAGAATTTTGGTAAAGTATAAATTATGTGGGTCTTCCTAGAAATAAATCCCTATCTGGATACTATAAGTGGATGTGATTTAGGCACAGATATACCTAGGAGTAACAAGTCTAATAAGGTGTTCCAGGATTGACTCAGGGTAACCTAGAACAAGAAAACAGGCCTTACTGCACACTTGGTTTGAAACTCCTGGGGGATATGCATAGGATAATCAATTTTTTCTTTACAAACCATTATTATGTATTTGGATAAATAATAAGTAACCTAGGTTAAAACTAACGAGTTTTAGATTGAAGATAAGGTGTCATGATTTAGAAATCTAACTAATGATATTATAGATAAACTCTTGACCAAGGAAGGACCTATGTGGAAATAAAATAGATGAGGTATTTATTTATTGAGGTTATATTGAAAACCTTAGGTAAAATTTTATTTATAGATTAACCTAATTTCAAGTATTTAAGTCATATTTATATTTGAAAGTTATAATAATGTGGTTTTAGAAAAGGAAAACCTTTAAGTCGGGTGATAACCAATAAAATCTAGAAAGTCAGAAGGTCTTGAACCCATGACCTTAGGATGATAAGGGTTTCATGCCAACCATTGACTTGTGTAATGTCATTTTTCATTTTCATTGTTTTTAGTTAAACAATTTAACAAATAAATATTAATTAGGAACCAATAGTAACTCTTTTGATGATTAGAAATTAAATTATTAACCATATTTATTTTGGTAGATAGTTAAAGACAAATAGTAATACATGTCACTCTTTTATAGGCCTTATGATCCTTTAAGTGTTTCTTTTAGTGCTTCATGAAAAAAAATCATTGTTGGTAATTAGTTTTTGGGAGTAAAGGGATGAATTATAACTTGATCGGATCACAACAAAAAGATAGGATTGTTCATATCAGATTTAAACCTATCATGTAAGAATATTTTTTTATATTCTTGGTAAGTAAAAGGATTACCCAACATTGGTAAAATGACTTAGAAATAAAATGTTCTTTTAATACCTAAATTTCTATTGAACCGACGGCCTCCTAAATCATTATAGATTTATGGAATTGTGGCCCTCAACTTTCCATTTATCATTGACTTGTCTATGATTTATGACCTGATTAACTCTATATAAATATTTATTATTTTCTTACAAGTATGTATCTTAACATTACATTGATGTTATCCTACTTAGATACTTATTTACATGGTATTCCATGTGACCTTTTTTACTTTCAATTCTCTATTATATAGAGGGTGACTTATGATCCCTTCTCAAAATGTGAGATTTCAAAAATAGTAAGTATCAATATATATATCACCATAATTTATTTCAAATTGTGTGGATGAAATTTAAATAAGGTGGGGAGAATATGATTCTCCAAAAAACTAAAGTAAGAACCTTTTGTTTGATAGCGTGTATGACACACAACAACAAGCACGTAAGGTAATATAATATTTGTATAATTTATAATATATTTACTATTTAAAATATATTATATATATTTCAATGAATTCAACACTGATTTATCTTTAAATTCAAGTGACACTAAGTTAGCTTACATCATACACAACAATTACCTTCCTCTATATATTGTGTTACACGCAAAAGTGACCTTCTTCGATGGCTTGCTCTATACGTAATACTGAGTCTTATCGAGAAACGATATATAATTAAAACATTATTATTTAATATAAACTGGGTGTTATGAATAGTATTAACTAAATTATGAAAATATATGGTTTATAAAACTAATTCATTAGTTACAAATAAATTATACATGAATATAAGAACCAATTGATTATTAAAAGGATATATTTATGCTCACAAAGATGTTTTACCCTAATAGATTAAAATAATTACAATTAGTGAGTGATTTCAATGTAATAAATATTTTAAATATTCAATAAATTATTTTTTATATTCATCCAATATATTTGGTAAGAAAAAGATAAGAGAAACCCCAATATTTCACATAAAAACTTATATTTTTATAAATGCATTTTTACTACCTTTTAATGGTGAACCTATTTTAAATATTAATTTTTGACACTTTTAAGAATTGAATTTGAAAAAATAAAATTTATTTTTGAATTAATAATTTAAAAATTATCTTATGATGAATTTTTTAGATTTTTCTAAGAAACTTCATTTTTTAGTGAATAGTGAAAAATACCGTCTATTAGTTAAAAACTGCCTTTTTATATAATTATTAATGTTAAATTATATTATAAAATTATTTTAAAGTCACATTGGATAAATTTTACATATATTAAAATAATTTATTTCATTATAATCAATATAACTTTTAAATTGAATATAAAAACAAAACAATCGTTTGAACATTTTTCTACTAAAACTATTTAATCCATTTGTCAACAAGATTAGCATTAATCATAATTTTTCCTCTTATGTGATTAAAATTTTGAAAATATGAAAAACACAATTATAATAAAGATAATATTTGTTTTATAATAATATAAACTAAATTTTTTGACAGAAATTATTAGTGAAAGTGATTAAAATTAATTACAGTAATTAAGGTGTAATTAGGCTTAAAATGCACTAAAACCTAAGTTTAAGGCCCAAATGACCTAGAAACTTTTACATTACTCATTTTCTAGAAATATTTAGTCCATTAACATTACAATAATTATTTTTTGTGGATTTTTATGACTTTTATTAGGTAATAACATGTGCACACCTAACTTCTTTTCAAGAATACCATGTGAGCCATTTTCCTTCCCTATAAAAGGCCACCACCTCTACCCATTCCTCGAACCTCTCAAAACTATTATGTTATGAAAATATATTAAAAAATGGACTCCCAACATCCCTACCCACTACCTAGACTCCTGAATTTTGGCATAATACCTTCCATGGATTCCTTTTGGTTAAACCAAAAGAAGTACCCGATTAAAAGGTAATGTCTTTTCACAATCTCTCTAGTTTCATTTCCATTATCAAACCCCTAAAATATCCTTATTCTATTGTTGTGTAACAAAAAAATTATCCTAAATACACTAGTATTGTTTCTTCTAATATCTCTACTTACACTTAAACCCGCCACCATTTAATGGGTAATGAACATAATGTTTTTGTGAACGGAAAATTGCTACCTCATGAAATGATGATTGTTAAATTTTCCATTATCATCTCTTATGGTGGAAATTATGATGGAAAAACTATTTATATATGATAGATATATTATTTACAATTTCTTAAACTTTCTAATATTTATTTATAAGATAGATTTATTCTTTCTATGTTGTGTAAATATGATAATCTCGTTTGAGAGTGTTTGGACTACCGCCCTCTCAAAGCGATGTGATTCATTTACATGATACATGGAATGTATAAATTATGGTTATAATTAAAAATATGAGAAATAAACATATATATGATATTAATGACATAATTACCTTTCTATAAATATATATATATATATATAATTTTCTTTATTACCTCTTCACACGCTTTAAAAGAGATAACGTCGTTCGTGGATGTGTGGACTACCGCCTCCTCGACATGATGTGATTACTTTTACAACAAATAATTCTATATATATGTATATATTATTAAATAATATAATATTTATAATATAATTATAATTATAGAAATATTTTAGTTACTTACCGTCTTCTGCAATGATCATTTAAAAATGGGAATGTTACTCATGTGTACGTACGACCTACAGTCTCCATGATTGTAACATATTCTCATTTTCATAACCATATTTATTGATTTATTTTAAAAGTATAATTTATGTAAAAATATAATAATTATTTCATGTTTATCATTCTGGAGATTTTATATAATGTCCCCTTTGACCATAGTTGACCAACAATACTTCTTTTTACACATAAACCGAATTTGGTCAAAAACACCTGACGTAATATTAATTGTTTAAATAGTTGTACAAAAAATAGTAATAAGTGAAATAAAAGAAATTATAAATATTAAAAAGGTTCTAAATAAATTATAAAATTTACATAATTTTATTATACATGAAGTTAAAGGACGTTCGCCCGAAAGGAAACACAATGAAAGAGATTCTTCTCTCATTTTCATTCTGTGAGCTATACTTATTTTTGTGAACAAAATTATTATATAAGGTGTACATACTACCACATTGAATTATAATATCATGAATTATATTATATTCATGGTATATAAATTTTTTTAAGGATTATTACCTGTGGGATTCCAATTCATTTATTACAACATTAGTAAGGAATTCTTCTCTCAATTTTCTTTCCATGAGGCATAATTTATTATTGTGCACCTAATTTATTAAATATATATGGTGTACATACTGCCACATGGAAATATAATATCATGAAACCTATTATATTAATTTTATTTAGATGTTTCATTTAATTATTATCACTTTTGGGTTTTTTGATTCATATATAAGGAATTATTGTTTTATTTTCATTTCATGAGGCATACTTTTTGTTGTAAATCTAATTTTTTATATATAGTGTGCATACATACAAACTGACATATAATATCATGAGCCCCTTATCTTCATGGTATTTAATACTTTCATTTAACATTATCCTTTCATTATTTTTATGATTTAAAAACATTTAAAAGTGGTATAGGACACTTTGTAATTTTTAAAGATTATTTTCCTCAAGAATAATCCTGATGACATTTCAATGGAATTTCCCTTAGAGGAAATTATAAAAACATTTTTTAATAATCCCTTTCACTCTTATCTGGTTATTCATGACCATTTTCAATTGTTAGTACCATTTTTCCACACTTTGGTTCTAAGATGTTTTTAGAAAAAAAAATCATAAAACCCGACTTTATATCTCTCTTTAGTTAGTGAACCTGTCTTATTCAAAAAACTATGTTTTATTAAAAGAAATTTCAAAAATATTTTTAAAATGATTCAGTAAAGAAATTTTTACCCCTTTTTTCTTTTACCAATTTTTCCACAGAATCTTCTTTTCTTTTTCCTAATTAGGCAATTTCTATCCTTTTTCCGTACAAAATTAATATTCTTTTTACCTCGCACGACATGTATGGATTCATCCGTCGTCATTTCTTTGAATCCTTCTTTTCAAGTTTAGAAGTTTTATTTTTAAAAGAACAATATTTTCAAAATGTTTTTCAAAATCAAAGGATATTTTTCTGAATAATATTTTTAAAAGTTAATCTTTTATTTCATCAACAAAAATGACCCTCTTTTTACTCCACTTGGGTTTTTTGTATTGATACCATCCTTATTCGTCATTTGGATGGTTTATTATTGATTTGTAAAAGGATGTTATTCACATTAACTTTCTTGATTTATTTTTTATTCATATTAAATTATTTAATTTCCTATGATCATTAAACATTGAATTTCTCCTAAATTATCCATTTTATTTATCATGGATAGTAATATTGCCTAAATTGTATACCATTTTACATATGGTGTCTAATTTGACATTTACTTGCTTATTTAGGGAAATATTGATAAATATGTATACTTTATTGAATATATATATTTGATAAGGCATGTTATTTATTTGATGTATGGGAAATGCTTTGTACATGCAATACATGGGTTGGGGACCGGTTAATGAAAGAAACTTGATGCATCGGTAGTCTCATGAGATGAATTAGTTGAGAAAATTGGAATGGTTAAACTATATTTTGATGGTAAAGGTATCATATGCCTATGAAACATAAATTTATAGAAATAATCATTGCCTTTATTGAGAATTCAGTTATTATTTATCTGTGAGATTTTGTGTCAACATATATATGGATACATTTCATTTTTAAGTTATTTAGATGTCATGTGTTTTAGTTTCTTACCTTTCCATATTTGTTTTTCCTTATCTATTTATTTTAATGTCATATATTTATAATTATTATATTTCCATATTTTTTATGCACTTTTATTTAGTTCATTGATTACATGTCTTGTGTGTTCAATTATTTACCTTTCCATATTGACTATTCTCATTGATTCATTATTTCTTCCACTCTATTTTTTTCTTACTGAGCATTTGAACTCACCCTTATTACGCTTCTTTCCATGGGAATCCAAGAAGCTTACTATGAAATATATGTAGGGATTTACTGGATGGATTAGAGTTATTCTTGAAGTTATTTATTTAGAAAAAAAATTATGTTGTAATCAATGTATTCATTTGTAATACAATACTCATTTATGTATCTGGTTTACCAAGACTACTAAATTCATCGGTCCTTTGGGACTTTATTCCTTGTAATCATACTAATTTATTTTGTATTAGACACTGGATCTAGGCTATCTGTGGTTGGGTCTCAACAACTATTCCAATGTTCACATTTCCTTCTATTAATACCTCTTAATTATTTCACCCAATATTCACTATAATCCCTCCCAAGGTTATATATTTTCATTTTCTAATATTTTGATTTGTTTAGTAATATTTTGATTCATTTTTTTAATGTTTTTCATGGGGTTTATGACTCTAAAATATTGGAAAAATATATATTTTACCATTTTATATTTTATATTTTATATGTTTTCCAATTTTAATGTTTTTTATTTTAATTAGTTTTGTAAAAGACTGATGCAATGATATTTATTAATAAATTAAAGTTTTTTTGGCTTCTATATGTGATCTATGCATATGGTACTTATATAATATAATATAACACAAATTTATTTATGAAAAAATTATCAATTTAAAATTATAGGTATTTAAAGTAATGTTTTCATCTCCTGAAATACCATGTATAGTTCATAGGTGATTATCCTAATCACACTATGTTATGTTACCTTGGTGGTGAGTCTTAACTCTAGTATATAGGAGGTTATCCAAGACACACTATGTTATGTTTTCTTGGTTGTGATCCTTGAATATTATGCCTGGGTGGTTAACCTAATCACACAATGTTATGTTTTCTTGGCTATGAGCCTTGACTATAGTGCATGGGTAGTTAGTCTAAGCCCAATAATGTTATATTTTCATAGCATTTATCCTTGACCTATGCTTATGATGTTATTATTTATTTTATTTCCGCATATTTTTTATTCCATAAACATATGATATCATTACCTTATTCCATTTTTACATGCTTATATAAAATTCTTATTATATGGTACATGTTTGTTCACTTGTGTATATATGTTATGCTATCATGACTTATATACAAATATTCTAGTTCAATGTTCTTTTTAATAATATATTTCTCCCGTAATCATGTTATTTGATATTCTTATGATCTAACCCTTATTGAAATGTTAATGATTTATTCCCTTACTGAGCATTTGAGGTCATCCATTTATTTTTTTTTCATTTCTTAGATTATAAATATGAAATTTACTTATGATATGTTTATAAGAGATTATATTGTTCCTTAATTATGGAGAAATGATCATAAGTATCATAAAATAAGTTTCTTATATAGTTGATCCTCAAAGACACTAACCTTTCATTCTTGGTATTGCTATATTATTATGAGATGTAGTGTTTATGTTAGGAAAATGATGTGAAATATATGTATCTTTGTCTTGGATAATCTCACTTTGTATCAAATATAGTATTTAAATAAAAAGAATAGTAGTGGACCTAGGAGTATGGGTATGGGGGTTTATATTAACTAATTTTTATCTATATTGAAGAACTTATAGAATATCTTCAAATTAATCCAAAGATTCTTCCAATCATCTCTATCCTTCAAAAATGATTCAAATAACCTTATACTAGCTTAAAATAATTTTAAGAATTATCAGAATAATTCCAACCCTCTTTAACTTACTTCCAATGACTTTATAACATATTGAATACTCAGGTCTCAGTATTATAATAACTCATATGCCTTAATAATTTCAACCATAATATCAATAACTTCCTACCTTTATCTAAAATTATTTACTCGTTGATTTAAATAGCCAACATTCTTAGTAACACTATGATAGATTTCCTAATAATTAGAAATAATTTCTCAAACCTTTGAACCACTTTTAATTATTTACAATTATCACATAATAATTTTTCCTGTACTGGGTTCAATAGCCATCATCTTAAAAATCCATTGCTAAATATTATAGATAGGGTTTCTTTCTTAGCCTTCAGCACATGTTATTAACTTGAGGACCAGATCTCCATTAATATGATTTAAAGGTTTCTAAATCAAATATGTCTATGTAGATATTCAAGTGTAGAAACTCTTCTTCATGTTCATTATCCAATGTCGTGGGACACTCCTTTAATATTTTCACCCATAAACTATATGGACAACCTATTTATGTTCTGTATTGGGTGAAAACTACCTCTTGAAAGTACCAATCAAGATCCATATCATCACTAAGGGGGGAGGGGATTAGTCCATGGTCTTTTATTTTATGTTTTATTTATTACAAAACAATTTTCACCTATATTTAGTGATAAATAACTCTATAGAAAATCATCAAAAAATCATAACTAAAATAACAAAGGTATTTACAGGGTTTACTACTCAATCAGAGTAGATAGTCCTTGGAATGGTTTCGAAGTAATACAAGACCACACAACTACTGGAAAAAAATCCATTTGGCGGTTATAAAAAATAGGTACTGTCATTATATTTTCAAATCATTGTAGTTTACCAACAGTGCATGTACTCCTTGCATAGATAAAAGATATAGAAATATTTTCTAACAATTGTAAGAACCTTTACCAACAAACTTTGGTATGTTTTAATTATAATGCTTAAAATTTATTTACACTTTCCCATATAGAATGTTCTTTTTTATCTTCAATTTATTTCACAATAGTAAGAAATAATGTCTTCCTGGTATTTTGTATGAAAAATCCCCCCAAAAACTTCTTCATCTGGTATACTTTGTCCAATAAGACTTGGTTTAATACCATGTTTTTCTAATAAAATCTACTTGATTGATCAATTCCATTTGAAGGGTCGCATATTATAAATTTTTATAAGTTTACTCTTCATTCTATTTGATCAATCACTTATTCACACTATTCATCTAGTATAAAATGATAGGAAACTCTATCTGGAAACATTAAAACTGATTCCTCTCCATATTATTCTTTTGATAATATTTTATCTTCTACAACACTTTTCTTAGCTACACTAATTCAACAACTTATTATTTATACACCAGCTCCCCTCTATATAGGAATCACGTCTCTAAACTTTTAGAGAGAAGTGGAAACATTAAATTCAAACTTCCCACCCAATAAATTGAACTTCCCACTCAAAAACACCATTCGTTTGATCGTATTCAAACTTCCTAAAAGTTTGAAAATATCCTTAAGAACTAGAATCAATAAACTTCTTCAAATAATCCTTAATTATCAACTTCAAACCTTCCTATAAAATCATCTTGAATAATGAATTTCTTTCATTATTATTAAAACATTTATCATCCAACAAATCATCATCACATTTAATGAATTTATGAAAACTTTTTAAATATATTCAAACTTTTATTCCAATATAAATTCATAACACTTATTTCATTAAGTAAAAACACCATCTGATGTTCCCACGTAACCTCATAGGAACACATCAAGTTCTTTCATAATATTTCCTTTCATCTGAGTACTTTCTTCAGAAAACATCAACCATTGCCTTCACCAAGAAACCTTTATTCAATGAACTTAATTTAAAAAAAAATTATCCAATTAATTCATATGAATACCTCTATCTGATGACTAAGAGAATTTTGACTGACCATCTATAACTTTTTCACATCACATTATAAAATTTCATTAAGTTCATTAGATAGACATTGTAAACAAGTAAACTATCTTCTATCTGATGAACATATGAGATTACATTTAGTGGAATCGCAAAAAAAAAATTTGTTTAGTTCTCTTTACTACTCAGGTTCCTTTGATGGAATATGTCTGATGATATTTTCCAATGAAATATTTTTTATAATACTATAATAATTCTTCTATTTGACCATATATAAAATTTCATCTGATTATTTTTCTCATAAACATATATCTAATAACACTTTGTAACACTATAACTCCATAATTCTTCATAGCATGAACTTTGTATAAATGGACCTCATCCTCCCCCTTTGTACTTAATCATAGACCATGTGATCTTTTATTACTCATGATGTTTGGAATTTTAGGAACAGAAAAGCATCACATGATTAAAAACATTTTTTAACATTTTTTCTAATAGAACTTATGTTCATTCTTCGATAACCATTCTATGCCACACCATGTTCGATGACTTCAGGTCAATGCACTCTGACTGTTGGAGTCAGTCCATTATCCTTGATCCTTTGGACTCTATTTGATCACTTTTGTAACTCAACAATGTTAAATGATTTATGTTCTCAATATTGTTAAGTACTTTACATTTAAAATAATAATAATAACTATTTATGAAATACTTCTTCAAGCCCAACAAGCTTCTTTTTAATATAAAAACACCTCAAAACATATTAGTCCCAACAATCTCCCACTTTATATTTTTTTCAACAAAGGAACATAAATCACATAAACTTTAAAACATAACAAATGATTTACTATCCAAAAATTTTAAGCCCATATGAGATAACTTAGTGTATGAAATAAAAATCATTGAATATAAAAACCGTGTTTTCCTTAAGAATTTATTTAATAAAATTTTTATTAAATTCCTTTCATTACATCATCATCCTTATAAAATATTCAAAGCAAAAAAATTCAAAATTATTTCATTATAACAACTTAAAAACATATATCCACTTTAATAAACTCTTAAAACAGTTCACGCATTTTTAAATCACAACTTATCCTTTTTAAAAAATACCCCTAAATACATGTTATTCCTTAAAAAGTAATGATCATACAAATGGATATATTAATTTCACACAAATTCTACCGCTTTAAAAACACTATCAAAAAACCAGATAAGAGAGGGGACCAAACATCATGTACCATAGCCCTAAGAGGGTGAGGTTTTATACCCATGATCAACCTTAGTTTCTAAAATACTTCCATCAATGAGGGTTTAGTGAAGATATCATTAAATTTATCCATTATAGGAATAAATTCCAACTTTAATTCATTTATTTCCACATTCCCTTTGATGATTTTCTACTTTATATCAATTTTCTTGGATCATGAATGTTTCACTGGATTCTTAGGGAGACATATAACACTTTGATTATAATAACCCATAATAAGGGGAAACTTCATATCAACCAACAAACCTTCCAGTTGTGTTTTCATCCACATCAATTGTGTGGAATCTTGAGTGATCACTACAAACTTAGATTCAGTTGTTTTTAGATTCATTGAATTCGTCTCCTTTGTATGCCAACTAAAACATCTTTCTCCTAATAATAAAACACCACTATATGTGGATATTCTATCATAAAAATAACATAACCAAATAGATTAATCTTTCATATACTATTATATTTTATTCCCAAATTAGTTTTTCCTTTCATATATATGAGAATTCGTTTTCCTTACAAAAAATGATATTCCTTTAGGACACTTTGATATATGGAACATAATGTAACAGTATACACAAGATTATTTGATATAAAAAGCTTCCAACCAACTTTCTAAACTATTTAATATAAACCTCTTTTCCTTTTCTATATTTTGACAACTTTATTCCCACAGAAATATATGTGCAAAAAGGATTTCAATATTTCATTTTGAACTTTTTGAAAAGTTACTTAGCATACTTCTCTTTATATGGGAAAATTTATTTATTTATTGTGATATTTATAATCCAAGAAACTATTTCATTTTACCTAGAATGGAAATTTCGTATAATTTCTTCATTTCCTTGATAAACGTTTTGCATATTCCTTTATCATTCCCTATGAATATGATATTTTCAACATAAATAATCACAATGAGGGAAACCACTTGATTTTATTTTATATAGAGGTTATTATCAAATCTTACTTTATTGAAATCATAATTCTTTAAGAAAGTATTAAATTTAGAATACCAAGATCTCAAAAATTTCTTCAACCCATACAGAGCCTTATTCAACTTTCACACATATCTTTCATCTTTACTAATCATAAAGTTTCACGGTTTTTCAATATAAATTTATTTATCATGATCTCATTTAAGAAAATACAACTTGACATCCCTCTGTAATATATTATATTTTTGTTTTATAGTGACAGTAAGAAATATTCTAATAGTTTCAGAGCTTACTACTGTAGGAAAATGTCTCATAAAAATCAATGCCTTCAATTTCTGAGTATCCTTTATAAACCATATGTTCCTTATTTCATATCACTTCACCTTTTTCATTCAAAATGTTTTGGAACACCCACTTTATACCAATAACATTCTTTCCTTTTGTTTTGGGTACAACTTCACAAGTCTCATTCTTATTAATTTGATCCAAATCTCCATTCATGGAATCAATCCACTTTTGATGCTTCAAAGCTTCTTCAAAATATCATAGATCAACCTGTGAATATAAGGAAGTATGTGTAACTAATATCAATGTTCTTATAGAGTGAACCAATTTTCACTAATCACCAATGATGTTACAGACCTCTAATTGTTTTCTCATCCTAGGATTAGTAGAATGTAATTGTTCCTCAACACTTGAGAGAAATGATTCAGAATGCTCATCTTGAATAGATTCAAAACTATAATTATCCTTAAAAACATTATCATTTTGTTTGACTGCAACGACTTAATCTTCACTTACTATCACATCTAATATTGACCCTGAAACATTTTTATGACGAAGTTATTGAACTTTATCACCTTCAAAGTCAACACATTTCGTTTTTTATCATTATAGAACCCATATCTGCTACCATTAGGATCATATCCAAGAAAGATACCTTAAAAACCTCTTTGATCGAACTTCCTAATATTCTCACCCTTTAATTGGATAATTCAAGGACTGTTAAACACCCTTAAGAATTTCAGTATTGGGGTTTCTTTATAATATATCTCATAATGAGTCATATCAGAGTTTGACTTATAGAAATATTAATTCTGAATATGGTTTTTTTTCTCTAATATATTTCCTTTAAAATAATTTAGAATTATAATGTTAAATAAATATATTTCATTCCATATCCACCAAAATTCTATTTCTTATTTTAGTAACATTATTTTGTTGTGGTGTCTATGGTCCACTAAACTCATGATGAATTCCATCCTTTTCAATATAATCTATAAATTTCCCATTTATGTATTCAACACCACTATTAATTCGAATATTATTAATGGGATATTCACATTAATTTTCTACACTTCTCCTAAAACTCTTAAACATTTTGAGATCCTATTATATATATTTCAAAAACATAATATATGTAATACAAGTAAAATAATCAATAAAATAATTAAAAGTACTTATATTTGTATTTTAATTTCTTTATCATGGACATATATATGTATAAATATATTAGCTCTAAGGGACGATTTGAATGTATCTTAGCTTTATTATGTAAGGAGTTTGTAATCTTTCCTTTTAAAAAAATAGAATAACACCAATCTATTCTTATTTTCATGTTAGTAATATGATGGATACTTTCTCTCTTTGTTTTCTTGCTCCTATTCCTTTAACACATATTCCACAAACTCTTACTCCAAATATGATTTTCTTCTATAATGCATATAGAGAAGGAACTATACACATCGCCAATATGAAACAAGTATCCCTTTGTTCATTTCCCTACTGTAATAAATTTTCCATCTTCAATCTATTTAACAAAAAAATTATCTCTTCAGAAAAAAAACATTAGTACCTTTATCACAAAGGTATAAAACACTCAATAAATTGTGTTTAATCCCCTCAATAAATAACATACTTAAAGATTTAAATTTTTCATTTCCAATGATAGCAGAACCAACACCTTTGATTCTTAGTAACTCGACATTTCCTAAAATCCTTATTTTTTCATTATAATATTTTAAATTATTCAAAAATTTCAAATATCCAAACATATTTTAATAACAACCATTATCCAGTATCTATGTTCATCCTATTTTTTATATTTTAGAGAAGTTTCAAGAACTAAGGATTTTTCTTGTATTTTTCTTACTTAACCTATATATTTTGAGATTTATCATAAAAATGTTTTTGATATGGTAACATAATAAGAAATAATTTTTCAATATTTCTAGGATGATCATGTTTTTCACAAATAGTTTCCAGATATTGGAATTTATTTTTGATCTTCAAATTGACTTTCATAGGTTTTTTCTTTGAGTGGGTTGACTCCCCCTCAAATTCTACCAAAGTATTTTTAGTTTAATTGTAGTATTGATGATTTAACTAGAACATTTTCACTATATTACCAAATCCTCCATGGTACAAGAAGTACCCATAAAAATCATATTTTCCTCTGTAACTTACATACTAAAAAAACTATGTACCTATTTTCGATTTTCATTCCTACCATCCACATTAGAAATTTTTTTACCCCAATGTTTTGGTAGTTTTATGAAATATTCTATTTCACCTTATATTTATTTTTATCCTTAATAGAATCTCCAATTATAGTATCTTTTGGTTAAGTCTTTTAAAACGTAAAATTTCAATATTTTCAAATCCAATTTTTTTTCCAATATACATGGTATTCTTAACATGATTTTTCTTATGAGCATAATTAAAATTGTATTTAACCTATAAAGAGGATTTTTATTGATGCTTTTTTGGTTTAATTTTCTTGGATCTTTCACCAACTTCTAAAGCCAGGTTTTGAAATTTTTTTATTCCTCACTTAACTTTAACAAGATTTTTTTGAACAAGATAAAAATCTCTATATTTCACCTTTATATTTTCTTCAATGATGGTGTTCAGGTTCTTTTATTCATAAAGTAACTTCTTAAGATAATCAATATCTTATATAAAATTGGATATTTATTCAATAAATGATTCTTTTATTTTTATTTTTATAGGTTTTCCTTTATTTAACTTTATATTCTCCTTTTCAGGTCTAACAATATTTGAAAGACAGTATTTCAACTATTTTTTCATAAGAAACTCTATCTGAGTCTATTTTTCTTCTTCATACCTATTGCTTTCATAACTATAAAAATTCTCATTATTCCCTTTTGTGATAAGAAAATTTTTAAAAGCATCATCACTGGAGTTCATAGCTTTAACTTCTATACCATCATATTCCTCACATTTATATAAAAAATCTATCTTTTAATATTTATATAACTTCTTATTACTTAAATTTCAATTGGATTTTTATTTTTATGCCTTATTATTTATATAAGTTAGTGAATTTTAATCTTCTTCGTCACTTTTTGCATCTTCCTTTTGTCATGGGCAATTTGAAACAAAATATCCAATGTCTCCATAGCCAATCACATCATGGTGACATTCCTTTATACTTTAGTATACTTCTTTTTACCCTTTTAGAAAACAAAGATATAAATTCATTAAATTTTTTACAGAGCTCATCTTTTGTTTCAGATTCACTGACTTCTTCTTCATGAACATCATTAGATTTTCTATAATAAGCTAAACCAGAATATCATCCAAACCAGAATCTGAATCGGTTCTCCACTAACTTAAAGAGTGTTCCTAATCCCCATGGGATATATATATATAAGCATATGGGTATCTTGAAACAACATTTGGGAATCATTTCACCCACAATAAAAGATAAAAATAATAAAATTACATTGTGGAAACATCATTAAGTAAATAAATCATTACAACCGCCTCTGGTACAAGGAGACGATAAAAAATAAAAAATAAAAAATAAATACAATAACTCATCCTCTAGTGGTCCATAAACACCTAAAATGTCCCAAGTCACATTCCCTCAGCCAAATAACCATAAACCCATAAAGGGATACAATGAGAACATGCGAACCTACTATAAGAACATAAAGGATGAAAACACAAAATAGTATAAGAAGGTGTAAGATATAAATCCTCGTAATATTTCACCAAAGTGTATATGTAGATAATTTATATGGTAATTCAAATATGATAAAAGGGATTAAAACAAGATAGAACAAGGATTTACATTTTAAAAAAAATAAACTAAATTCATCAACAATATATTACCATGATTTTGGGTTTTAAAAGTTGAATATTTAAAATTTCACAATCATTTATGAAATCAAAACTGGAAACATTCCATTTCATCATTTATAAACCAAACCTTTTCTTAAAAATATTTGAAAACCATTTCATAAGATAAAGTCTAATAAATCAATAAAATTAATAACATCCACTTTATATCAAAATCTATGCAAGATTCATTAAAATGGATACAAGACACATCATCTCAATGAGAAGATCAATCAAGAATAGTAATCAATCAAGTAATGAAACTCCATTGTTAGGTAGCGACAATAAATGTTGTCATGTATTAATCATCAAGTATAAGGATGTCAAGAGTGAAGCAAAGATATGATACTGATTTCACCATTGTATATAAAATCAAAAAAACATGACCAATCATTATTCTTAAATTAATTCTCATGTGTATTAAGAAAACTAATCCCATGCACACCTATTTTCTTGGCCACACATCCATAGCCCAAAACCATAATGTTCTCTATGGATAGACTAGTCGAGGAGTGAACCATCTAGAAAATCATAAAACTATGTCAACTAATATAAATACCCAAGTTTACATGTCTAGTTAAAATAAGTGAGTAAGGTAATCAAGTAACATGTATTCCAAAGGAAACCCACATTAGTATTAGCATGAGCTTAGGGCCTCAACATTTCAGTCCTTTTCAGTTCACATCTCACTCTCACCCCCAAACTCCCACAACTAAATGATCTATTTTTAAACACCCATCATTTGGAAGTAAAAGAATAAAGTACTTCATATCAAGGTATTATCACAAAATAGGATCATCACAAATTTCCAAGTTGGTTTTCAAGCATCATCAATTTCAATTCAAGATATTTTCTTCAAATCAATATTAAAAGGGGAAATTATACCCAATTCCTTTCAAAAATAATCAATAAAATCCAAATTAGTATTTAATAAATTTATTACTTTCAAAATATCCCTAAGGAATCAAAAAGAAATTTTCACAATTTAAAGGCTCAAATTCATTTCAAAACATTGGTTTACACCATTTTTCAATATGAAAACATCACTCATTTCAAATCTCCCATGAATACCTATTTTAAAAATAGAGAGAAAATAATTACAAGAGGGATCTTTTAATTTTCAAAAATTCCATCATTTCAAAACCTATGGAAAACATTACTTATATAAATCCATTTTATTCAAATCAAGTTATTCACTTTAGAAATCAAAATCGGGCTCAATACCTCACATCCACCAAAACACACTTTAAAGGATATTTGAAAGTAAATCTAAGAAATCATGTCATTAAATAATTCACAAAATAGTAAGAGGGATCACGATTATCATAAATTCTATCCTTACCATATTTAAATTATAAATATGAGGCTCAAAGAGGATTTGAAAAGGAAATTTATGTTCAAATTTCATAGAAAATGTATTAGAAAACGAAAAAAAATATAAATTAATTCTAAATAAATGAGGAATTACAAGGGGAAGTAAAATAATATAAACACCTATATGGAATATCTATAAATACAACCATAATGAATCAAAGTGTGTTTCCTCTATTGAAGAGCATCATCTCAAGGAAGTGGGACCTTGAGAGAAGTGAGAAGAGGTCCTAGATCCACAATTCCAAATCAACCATCCATGTTCCAGTGATTTACAAGACCACCATATCTTCTAAGAATAACAAATCAAGAGAAAGATATCAAAGGCCAAAAATAAAAGGACTTACTATAAGAGGACCATCACTTCGATCAACACTTTAATCTACCAATAGATGAGGTTCGAAGAGATAATATGCATCTAGAGTTCTCCCAGAAGCCAAAGGGTTGGATTAAGTTTTAATGGGATGAGTTTGAAGTTAAAGAGGGGATATTAGGAATTTAATTAACAATTTTGAGGCATTAAATTCTGATCACATGATTTCCTAGGGAAGGCAACATGGTGATTACTAACTTTGTTCCTAATTGTTCTCCCCAAATAGGACCACCAGAAGAGTTGGATAGTTTGAAAAACCATGTACCAACCATACACCATCACCTAGGATAGTAGAATAGGTTGCATGGTCTGGCCACAAAGTTTTTAAAATTTTGTTCCAACCATGTTCCCTCCTCTAGACATCAAATAAAAGGTTTATGGTTTTCTAGGAAATTCTACACGGTTTATACTAACCATTCACCAATCAAGCTCAGGACTAGAAACCTTCAAAAATCACTGAAGGTCTCTAACAACAGCATGAAGCAAGATCCACACAAAGGGGAATCAAAATAAAGGTTCTTAAGGACCTAAGATATAGTAATAGGATATTTCAATCTCTACCCCATAATGCATTTTTCCCACAAAAATATTCTAGTTCAAAATATAGAAAAAGGAGAGACAAAATAAATCCCTCAATCATCTTGTGTGGTGGAAGATCCTCAAACTAGAAGAAAGACTCACCCAAAAGTTACATTCTAGCGTATATTTAATATCATTACATATCAAAAAAATCTCAATAAAACCAAGAGGAACTAAAAAACAACTATAAATAACCACAGACCTTTCATAGGTCTCCCCACCATTTTACAATTCACCAAAATGGAGTAACACAAGAAAAAAACATCTCTTCATCACAAATAAGAGATTTTAATAACATGTCATAGAGAGACATCTAAGTGTCGATACCAACAACCTCAAATAAACAGCACATCCAAACACCTCAATGATACCATAAGTGAAAATACTCTAAATATCTATCTATGATAAAACATCAACAAGAAAGTTATGGAACTAACAAGGATTTATACCTTAAGGAAATTACTTGATATTAACCTAATATTTTCAACACCAAACCTTATCCCTTGATGAGCTCATCAAATCATCTACCAACTCCTCTAGTTTCCTAATCCATCAAGAATCCACATCATCTTAATTACCCAAGTACAATCCCAAGTTCAATCCAGGTCTAACTAAAAAGAGCTCAGAACAAAAAGGTTAGTGCATAAATAGGGAAGTACTCACTCACAATAGGGATATTCCATCACATTAGGATCAAGTTCTAAAAATCAAGGAAAATAATAGGATACCAAGGAAAAACAAACAACTTGAATGGTATCTATCACCAACCATAAGAATACACCCAAGGAATGAAACAATATGAGGTATTTTGAATAACAACAAACCCAACATCTAAAGGTTCATAGTGCAATATTCAATTCCATCACTAAGAGCACAAGAAACCTCAAAGAACTAAAACCATTCAAGATGAAGGATAACCATTAAAGAGTGAACAAACACAAGGCACAACCATAGAGATCTTAATAAAATGAATCCATCATCATGATCACAACCAGGGTCTATAATATATCATCCACAAAGATCATGAAGAAATTCACTAAAATCACAAAAACAAAGCTGTTACCAAAAACCTATGAACTACAACAAGAAAACTCTAATAGTTTCCACTCTATCTTTAGAAACAACAAGTTGTAATAGCACCAAATTCAACCAAAAGATCCTCTAATGCATGAAAATATTCAATCCATGTCCTATAGCTATAGACATGTTATCCTAAATCATTTTCTTCCCCACATCAAGATCAGATGGTACTCAACCACTTTTGGTAGCCCAACTTACACAACCTCTTAATATTAACCAAGTGGCCATACCATTTAAAAACTTTTAGATATTTCAAACAAGACTTATTATAAATCCTAGGTGATCTACAATGGAATCCCATAATATTACTCTTCTTTACCTGAGAATAATATAAATTCTTATCCAACTCCCTTAGTCCATCAGATATATTATCTTCTCCTAAACCCACTACGAATGATGAATTACTCATTTTACATCACTCTGCTAGCTCCATATTAGCAGACAAGTATCTTTCAAGGTCCACCAGATAAGAGGTCAAATAGGTCACTAAGACAATATTTCCATGTTTTGGGTGGAGACCTTTTTAAAATAGATTGTCTTAAGGGTGTCATTACAAAAAATATTTGGTAAGAAACATACCAAACATGATAATTTTTTGGCATACTCCACAATTGATATATCATCTTGAATAAAACCCAAAAGCTTGAAAACATTATACTTTTTCACTTCCTTAGGATAATTCCACTAAATAAAGGACAACATGAATAATTTTCAAGACATTATTTCATGTATATAGGAGGGAATCAAAACTTCCCACCACTTATGTCAAGTTCCATCAAACATGGAGTTGATAGACAAAACCCTTGGAGTGTCAGGAGTCTCGAGAGAAACAAATATATCTTCAACATCATTAATACACTTCATTACATTAGGGTAACCTTTCTCAATTCTGTAAGAAGTTAGATGAAAATACCAAAAGACTTGGGTAGCGTAAAAAAGATGGAATGGCTCAATTTGGAGTCTTGGTAGGGACATCAATAGGATATTTCACTTTTAGAAAACATGAAAGGATACTATCAATACTGGATCAGTGAAAAACCTTTTTTCATTCATGGAAAATTTCTAGGATACATTTCTAGAAATCATGAAACACGGGCTCATCAACTCAAGCATAAAGAAACACTTAAACAATGAACAAATACAATTCCAAAACAAACATTTTTTAATTTAAAAATTTCTCAAATAACTCAACAAAACTATTTTTAAGACACAATTTAGTTTTAATAAAATATTCAAAACCATCAAAAATAGGATTAAAGATGAAAAAACAAAACAAATCATGGAACAAAACACATCCATAACCCTCCAAACTGACCTCACATAGATAAAATCACTTAAAAGAAATATAAAAGGGGTTAATTTCAGAACTAGGGTAAAACTATGCATGGATTTGTTACATGTGATGTTAAACAACACTCCAACCTCACAAAAGTTCCAGGATTGACTTCCAGTTCAATCACACTGATTCCCCATGGTTTACTTGACTATGAAAGCATTATATGGTTCTAGTTATATTTCCTCTCCAATTCAAAAAATCATAAGAGATTTCCAAAAATTTAAGATAATATCATATGGAATATAAATCTCTTTTATCATTGGGAAATCAATAACTAAAATTAAAGACTCAATCCCTAAATTTCCATAGGAACTCAAGTATCTTCTTAAAGAGGTGGTGATCAAGAACCCACTCAAGAATACCTCTTGAGTCTTGACACATTCCAAATATCCATTATAACATGAATAATCCCAAATAACATAAGGTGTTAAAAGGTAAATGTTATTCCTTTTAAGGAAATGCCTCCTTTGATACCATTTTTAATGAACCAACTTATAATACAATCCATGAAAAAATCTGAACTAGTTTTCTACACACCCAAAGAGTGTTTATGTTCCCCATGGGTTGGTGACAAGCACCTAGACATCTAGAAACAACATTTGGGAACTATTTTTCCCTTAGTAAATAATAAAAAATAAAATTATTCTATGGAAACATCATAAGATAAATAAATCAATTCAACCACCTCAATTATAAGGAAACAATACAAAAACTAAAAGTACAACATTATTATTAAAATCCATCTTCAGGTTCTCCATGACCACCCACCATTACCCAAGTCACTTTAACTCATCTAACCAAGCATGAACCCACAAAGGAAGAGGATGAGAACATGAGATCCTTCTATAAGAACATAAAATCTAGAAACACTAAATTTTACAGGCAGGGTGTGAGCTATAGATCCTAGTAGGATTTCACAAAAGATTCTATGTAATTAATTCATAAGGTAATCCAAATATTCTAAAAGGGTTAAAAACAAGAGAGAACAATGATTTACATTTTAAAATGGGAAACTAAATCTATCGTGAATATATTTAAACAAATTTTGGTTTTAAAAGTTTAACTTTAATCATTTCAAAATAATTTATGAAATCAAAACTGGAAATATGAAATTTAATCATTTAGAAACCAAAACTTTTCTTAAAAATCTTTAAAACCCATTTCACAATAAAAATTCAGAAAAATCATGAAAAGAAATAACATGAACCTGATATCAAAAGTATTACAAGAGTAAATACATTGTATTCATGGTGTATCATATCAACTAAAAGATCAATTAAGAATAGTAATCAAGCAAGAAAGATAACTCCAATTCCAAGTAGTGAAAATGAATATTATTATGTATTAAGAATCAAGTATAAGGATGTCATAGCTGAAAAATATATATGATAGTGAATGGACCATGGTCTATAAAATCAAAAAATCATAACTGATAACCAGTATTACATCAAGTATCATGGGTCTCAATCTAATCAAGTACACACACACTCACTTTTCTAAACACACCTCCACAGTCTGAACTTATCATGTTATCTATGGATCCACTAGTCGAGGTGTGAGTTCTCTAGTAAAGAATAAATTTAGGTCATCTCATATATTGAACTAGGTTACCATGACTAGTAAAAAGTGTTGAGTGAGATAATCATGTTAAATGGATTCTAAAGTAAATCCACATTAGTGTCATCATGGGCTCAATCCCTCAATATTTAAGTCATTTTCATTTCACATATCACTCCCGCCCCTGAAATCCCTCAAGTGAATAATCCCTTTTTCAACACCCATCAATGGGAGGAAAGAACCAAGTAATTCATATCAAGTGATTATCATAAGAGAGGATCATCATAAAGTGTCAACCCAGCTATCAAAAATCATCAATTTCAATTCAAAACCTTTTCTTCAAATCAATATAAAAAATGGGTAATCATGTCTACTTCCTTTCATGAATAATCATCAAATTAAAAATGGTCCTTTAATAAAAGTATTACTTTAAAAATATCCCTAAATAAACTAAATGTAATTTTTAAAATTTAAAGGCTCAAAGTCATTTAAAAACATGGTTTTTCACCCTTTTTCTCATATGAACAAATAACTCATTTCAAATCGCCTAATAACACCCATTTTAAAAAAAATAAAAAATCATTCAAAGTGGTATATTAGTATTTTTGAAAATTATAGAATTTTAAACCTTATAAAAACATTACTTATATCAACCCATGTCATTCAAATCATTTTATTTAACTTTTGAAATCAAAACTGGTCCCAAACCCTCACATCCACCAAAAAAACCTTTAAAATCTATTTAAAAAGAAAAATAAATAATCATGGAATTCGATAATTCAAAAACAATAAGAGATATCATGATTATAATCAATACAACCCTTTCCATGTCTAAATTAAAAAGATGAGGGTCAAATATGCATTCCAAAGGAAATTTAATTTAAACTTGTAATGAATTTTTATTAGAATAAGAAACACATATCTATAAATTATCAATAAATAATGAATTGTGAGAGGAAGTAAAAGCATAGAAAACTCTACATGGAATATTTAGAAATATAACCCCAATAAATCAAAGATGTTTCTCCTCTAATGGGGATCACCAAGTCAAGGAATGTGGATCTCGAGAGAAGTGTGAAGATATCCAAGATCCAAAATTCCACATTAACCATCCATGATCCAATTAATCACAAGTCAATCATAGCCTCTAGTAATAATAAATCAAAATAATATAAGAGATATTAGACCAATAAGATAAGGAATTATTGAAATTTTATTACTTCATTGATCATCACTTCAATCTACTAAGAGATGAGTTTGGGAGAGCCAAAATTCCCCCAGAGAGCTCCCAAAATCCAAAAGGGTTTGATTATGTTTTAATAGGAGGAGTTTGGAGTAAAATGGGTGGTATTTGGAATTTAATTAAGAATTTCAGGGCATTAAATTCCCATTACACAGTTTCCTAGGGTAGGTTATATGGTTATTATTAACCATATGCCTAACTATACACCCCAAAAAGGACCACTCGAAGAGATGCATGGTTTGGATATACGGTTTGACAAATTTTGTACCAATCATGTTTTGTAACCTAGGCTACTAGAAGAGGTTTCTTGGTTTGGACACATAGTTTTTTAAACCATATGCCAACAGTGTTACCTCCTCTAGAGATCAAACAAAAGGTGAATGGTTTCCTAGGAAAGGTTGCACAATTTGCAATAACCATATTCTAACCATGTTTAGGACCATAAAACTTAAAAAATCACCAAATGTATCCAAAAACATCCCAAAAAAGATCCATACAAAGAGGAATAAAAAATGTCAAAAGAACTTGAAATGTGGTAATGGTATGTTACATTTTCCTTTCTTAGATACATTGAAAGAAGCTTCATGATCAGCCTTTTCTTTGTTCTTAATGTCCATTTCTCTTCTCATTTTTTATGTGATAATAATGGTATATAGATCATATAGAGATAGAGTTTTAGGATCTTTATCTTATAAGGATTACACCTTGAAATTAAATTTATCTAGATGAATTCTTAGAATATTTTCAATAATATTTGAATCTTCCAATATATCACCAAACCTTCTTATGGTTCCTAAAATGTCATTAACCCTTGTAAAGAAGGCCCTAAAAGATTCATTATCATATATCTTCATATCTGTATAATTTAATTTTCATATTTATAATATTTATTTCTTTACTTTCATACATACTTTTTAAATGTTCTTTAACTTTTACTAGATGCCTTTATCCATTCCAATCCCTTTAACTCTTAGAAAATCATTTTTATAGAGTGGGAAAATGATAGAATTTATATCTCTCTCACCCTTATACAAGTTATTATTATCAAAAAATGTTAAGGTAACATCTTTAATATGAGGAGGGAAACTATCTATAGAAGCTTCAAGAACTTTATAGCCAATGGATATAAGATAAGGTAACATTTTATCTTTCCAAATAGATATTTATTCCCATAAAAGAAGGGAATATCCTTATTGTTCATAGATTTTTGAATATCCAAAGAAACCTTGTTTTTTGTTAAAACTTAACAAAGATTCTATGAAGGAAACATCACTATGATACCACTTGAAAGGACCAATGAGGATCTGTGTGACCACTAAAAGGGGGAGGGGTGAATCAGTTATCTTTTGTTTTATGTTTTCTTTATTATGAAACAACCTTTACCTATGGAAAGTGAATCAACTCTATTGGAAACCATAAAATAAGAACACCAATAAGAACACATGTACTGACAAGGTTCAATACTCAATAAGATTATCTAGTCCATGGTATGGTTTGTAAGTAATAAAAGAATACACGACCACTAGAAAAAAATCATTTTAGTGGTTACAGTAAGCAGTCAATATCTTTACACTTCCAAATAACAGTAGTTAATCGACAGTGCATGTGCTCCATGAATAAATAAAATATATAACAATGTTTTATTACAACTATAATAACCTTCATCAGTAGGATTTAGTATGTTTTCACTATGCTGGTTTAACTTTATTCACACTCTCCCTTCTTAGAAGTTTTTCTTCATCTTTAATTTATTTCAAAGTAACAATAAAGAACTTATTCATGGACTTATGTATGAAACAAATCTCCTGAACTCTTATTCATCTGGTATACTCAGTCTGATAAAGATTTTTATGATACCCTATTTGTATGATTAATTGTGTTTGGTTGATCACTTGAATTTTATATATATACTCTTGTTACAATTCTCCCACTTCCACTTTAAGATATTTGACTAATCATCTATTCACACCATTCATTAGGTATCAACTCATTGGAAACTTTGATCGGTAACCTTTAGACCAATGCATCTTTACACCATTCTACATATCATATCATCTCTATTGCAACACTTCACCTAGCTACACAAATTCAATAACTTATTCTCATCACAACATCTCCCCTTTATATAGGTGTCTCATATATTAAATACTTGGGAGAAGTAAAAACATTAAATTCTAACTTCCCACTCAATAAATTTAACATCACTCTTGGAAAATTTCATCGTTTGATCACATTCAAACTTCCTAAAAGTTAGGTTCTATCCTTAAGACCTAGTATTAACAAAATTATTCAAATCTTCCTTAAATATTCACTTCAAAACTTCTTAGAAAATCAATTTGAATCATATATTTCCACCATGATTATCAAAACATTGATCATCCACCAAAGAAATATCACGTTTAATGACTTTACAAAAACATCACAAGGATATTTGAACTTTTAATCCCGTATAAATTCTTAACACTTCCTCCATCCAATGAAAACTATTTCTGGTGTTCCCTATGACCTTATAGTAATATTTAAAATTCTTTCAAAAGAATATTCCTTCAATTGATGAGTTTAGATCATTTACTTCACAAGGAAACCTTTATCTGATAAATTTCATCTAGAAGAACTTATCCAATGACATCATATAAAGACCTATGTCTGATGACTTGAATACTTCTAACCGATCATTTATAACTTATTCACATCATATAAAAAAATTATAATTTTTTCTAATATAATTCAAACACAAATAAAATAACTTCTGTCTGGTAAACATATGAAATATTTTTCAGTGGACTTGAAACATTTTCTCAATCGGATGATATTTACAACTCTTAATCATTCATGGGATATGTCTAATGATATTTCTCATTAACTTATATTTGATATAGATATAATAATTACTCTGTTCAATCATATAGAAACTTCCATCCAATGATTGTTCTCAGAAACATATATTTGATAAAACTTTTTACTTCCACAACTCTTAATTATTCATAGCATGAAATTTATACAAATGAATCTCATCCTCTCCCTTTGTAATTAAGCATGGACTATGAAATTTTTCATTACTCATGATGTTTGGAACTTTAGGAATAGTAAATCATCATATGATTAAAAAAAATTATCAAACATTCTATCTGATGGAACTTATGATCATTCTTGGATAACTATTCTACACCACATCATGTCTGGTGACTTTTAACCACTGCACTCCAACCATTGGACATGGTCAGTTATCCTAGAGTCATTGGACTCTGTCTAATCACTTATTGTAACTCAAATACATAAAGTGATCTGTGTTCTTAAAAACATTTAAGTAATTTAGGTTGAACAAAAAATACAACTCCTTAATCAATCCTTCCTCAACACCAAATAGCTTCTTCTTAAAATAGAAATACATCAAAACATCTTGGTCCCAACACCCTCATCACCTGAATTCATCAAGACAAACATATTTACACTTATTAACAAAAAATACAAACAATATAGACCTTTAGGAACATTGGACCTAAAAAATATCTAAAAAATCATCTTTTAGATGAAATGGTATATGGGATAGTGTTAGATTCTGATCTTGATAAGGATTTTGGAACCATATTTAAAGGATTCAAAATAAAATAAGAAATCGATAGATAAAATATATATTTCATGGAATTTAATGGTCCCTAGATGATAATATAAAATAATCAAATTAAATTTTGTTATAAATTCATTGCGATTGAAATTTGAATGTAAAATTTAGAGATAATGAAGATTAAATGATGAGGGACATAATGAAATTTTAATATCATTAATATAAATTACATATTGAGGTTATTATTATTTATAATTTTTATTATCCAAAATATTTCACTAAGATGTAAAGGTTAAAAAATAAAACTCGTGATGAAAGGATATTATATCATGATTATATGTATTAATACAAATATAATGGCATAAATTTTATGAAATTTACATTTTTAATAGGAAAAACTAAAACCTATGAATAATATTATTTTAGATAAAATATTATTATTTATCTTATTAATAGGAAAAACCAAAAATACTAGGAGTGAAATGACTTAATGTGTGGATAAAAAGTTTTTTAAGAAATAAATTTCTATCATTTTTAGATTTTATATAACATTATATGTATTATTTGTATTATTAGTGACTCAAAACATGAATTTCTAGAGTCTTAATGATGAGATAAATATTAAATGATTTTTTTATGAAATTTAGAGAACTTTATGTCACTAAAAACTACCATGAATAGTGGTCGATGGTAGATCGTGGTGGTGGTGCAGCGACACATGGAGGAGGTTGAGAGTCATTTGATCAACCGACCAAACAATGAGTGGGGAGAAACTCAACACTAGATAATGAAGCATGGAATGGGCATCAAAATTTCCTATAAACCATTAGATCATATTAATCAATTGGTATCCTCAAGGCCATATGGACAAAAAATGAGTGGGAGTGGGTTGCAAGCTATGTGAGCCTTAGATATCTGATCATATGATTAGATGACCACTAAAATTGTATGATGGTGAATAAGAGAGGTAAAACATAAACAGATCACACCCATTTGTTCAAAAAAATTAATGACTAGATGGGTGGTGCACCTTAGTAAGATTGGGTGAAAACCTAATTGGCCAGATATTCATGCGTCACATGAGGGTTTATGGGAGGCCATATTCTAGCACCTAAATTTTTTTTAATATGTATACACACCCTTAACCTAATATAACATTTTTTTGGTTATTTTTTAAAAGTTTGATAAGACAATATTTCTATGAATAACGAAAATTATGAAAATTATTTTTATTAAAATAAAATAAAACTTAAGCAAATTGAAGTGTTTGATGAATGAATACAACCCAGATATTGTGATTTATTTTATAAATGATATGAACTCAATATAATTAATTGTATTGGTAAAAAGGTATGAATGATTAATTTTTTGATAAATATATAAAAAAATTATTGTTAAATAATATTAATTTTATATAATGGCATAAATTATGATGTTTGGAATTAAGAACATTATGGATAAAATTTTGGATTTTCTTATAGGGAATAAGTAAATTTAGATGATTTGGAATCTATCAAGAAGTATCTAAAGTAATTATATCAAAATTTATAAAACATTATCATGGAAATTAAACATTAATGATATAAATAAAGGGAAATCACTAAGATATTAATAATTTCCTCATAGATATTATAATATCTTAGAGAGAATTTATTAAATTATTAATGATGACATGAGAGTTATTTACTCAGGGTATAATGTGAATTGAATTATGTTTATTTTTTAAAGTTAATTATGGTAGTATTCAATATTATTTAGAATAAAGAAATGAAATCATTAAAATTATTAATAATTTATCATGTGATATTTTAACAACTTTAAATTTTTTTATTAATACATAATAATGAAATTATTTTAATGTGATGGTATTTAATCCAAATGAAATATGTAAATAAGGTTTTTTACATTAAAGAGAATATATCTAATGAAAAATTAAATAAAAAATTATCATGTGATTTATGATAATTATAAATTGGGTAATGATGGTTTAAAATTAATTATATAGGAAGTAGTAATTATTTTAAGAGATCTAGTGACTTAAATTGTGTGGTTAAGGTGAAAATTCTGTAGAGTTATCTTATTAACCTATATATAAGTAAATCATTTAATAAAAAAAAATTGAATTGAATTATGAGAATGAATTCGATGTAGCTGGTAAAGGATACTTATATGGTGAATCGTATATAAAAAATAATAATGGATTTAGTATTGTTAAAAAAATATTATATAGAAGATGAATTATCTCCTAAATGAGAATATGCACCCTTAGTAGTCGACGTTTAATTATTATGAAGATAGTAGTGAATGATTGTATAAAAATAGTTAAATTAATTAATTTAATCCTTTATATATAATTTTATATAAAATATGAAAAAAAAAATTGATGATCATTATAATAAATCTTTAGATCACTTTTGATGAGGTGGATTTTGAGAATGGAATTATAACAATGCGGTGAACCAAAAAAACTCAAAAAAATATTATTAAATTATTTTTAGTTTCTAATGAACTATGATTGTGAAAATAAATAGAGAGAGATGTGGTAAAATAATAGAATATTGTGTGGATAGTTTCATATGGTTGATATTTTTCATTGATTGGGTGGTGTGTTTTCTTTATTTAACGAGTCAAATTTAATGTGTAATATAGCATAATGACTGTTGTGTATCAATGGAAATTTTATACTATAAATATTACTCATACTCACCAACTAATTTGTTTTTTGAGTTAAATGAAGATATCTAGTATTTACCCTTCTCACCCATGATTTTAGGTAGAGATTGGTGATGAAATATACATGTACTTATTTCCCTTCACCCATTATTTTGGGTTATAATATAGACGATGATTCACCTGAGTGTTTACGCTCTTTCTCCCATAACTCTAGAATCGAGTTGGATGATAATGAACATTAATACTTTATTTTCACCCATGTTTATGGGCTGTGGTAAACTAGATATTTAAAAATGGTTTTCTCACCCACAACTCTAGGTTGAGAAATATTGTATATACAAATATGGTACTTATATGAGATTTTTGTAGATATATTCCTCCAAAATCCCAAGATAGTGCATATAAGGAAAATAATTTCATGAGAAAACATATAAAGGGATATTAGATAATGATGTTTTCCATTTACATTTGGGGTATATAATTCTAACATATGTTGACAGTGGTGTATAGTGATTCATATAGTGGATAAAGTGTTACGACCATCACTTCTATTTTGGTAACTTAGGGTGATATTTTAGCATAGTAAATCTTAGATCCTAGGTACTATTACTCCTCTATGGGAGGTTGAGGTCTGGATTATAGCATAGTAGGTTTGGGAACATAGGTTTTGAGATATCTCTTGTGGGACATAGTTTGAGAGGGTCATTCCTATTATGATATTTTATATTATGAATATTCTTTGTGTGAATACATATAAAAACATTATTATTTAGTGATCTTAATGAAAGTGAGTTATGGGTAGCTTGATAATAATTGATCATGAAATTGTTATGATTGTTGATTTTGTGGTGTGGGGTTGATTTTTATACACTTTATTTATTTATGATGTATGTAGAACAAGTTGATCATGGGTCATCTCACTGCTTGGGAAGGACATACTAAGAATGATTTCTCACCCCTGCATGAACACATGTATATTGTTCACTCTTTCATCCATGAAATTCAGTATATGTGGATTGTGGATGAACTTAGAGAATATATATGAATGGTAAATGTAGTTTTTTATGTCATGTATTTTTCATTATGGCATAGAGTTTTCATTATAACTACCACATTTGTTCCATATATTTACAACCATACATCTCTTTAGCATATCTTACTTGTTCCTAGTGATTAATTTGATTGTCATACATTATATTTTAGGGATATCTGTTATGTATAAATGTGTTATATTTTATTGATACATAATAGTAATTGAAAGGTTCTTTTTATAGGTAATTACTCCTATTATTTTGTGTGTAAACCTCAATTCTAGTTGTTATCCCCTAGCCTATTGAAGTAAATTATAGAGATTTCACTTATAAG
The DNA here is from genome assembly GCA_963277665.1 of Viscum album. Lineage (NCBI taxonomy): Eukaryota > Viridiplantae > Streptophyta > Magnoliopsida > Santalales > Viscaceae > Viscum > Viscum album. Next base: position 1,537,207,113 of record OY728161.1, on the reverse strand, counting down.
TATATCAAGATATAAAATAGGAGGATTGATTTGATCTTTCCATGCTTATTTCGATTATAATCAGAATTTTTTTATAGTGTATGTTTTCTCTTCTATAAATGGTGAATGTTTTAGTGAGCATATTTGAGATAAGAGATGAATTCAATCTTGCTTCTCTTTTGTAATTGTTTCTTCTCTTTTTTCTTTATAATGTATCATGGGTGTGCACCTACTAGGGAATAAGATAACAATATTTGAAACAAATTATCAAATATCTTATGCTCTATGTTTTTTTTCTTATTCATTTATGGTATTTTAATTCTCTAACTATTGGGGTTAAGATCAATACAGGTTTACATTATTGGATAAATATTTCATTAAAAACCAAATTTATAATTTTTATTTGTTTTTATTTTGGAAATTATTTTGGGAAATTTAATTTTTTATTTTATTTATATTATAAAACATTAACATAATCTGTTTCATTATCTAATAACTTTCTAACATGATTATTATTCAAACAAAATTTTATTTATAAATTCATGAACAAAAAAACATTGAAATATATTATCAAAACATAAAATATTTAAAAAATATTATTTATATAAAATTTACGTCAAGTTACATAAGCCAAAATTAAGAATTAAATCTCAAATTAAAAAAGGATACTTCTATGTATGAATGTGTTCATAGTTTTCACCATGTGGGTAATTTCACAAAAACATTCATATTTTGGATAGAACCGGTGTACCAATATTAATTTTTATTCATGTAGACATAAGTGTGAACATGAGTGACTTTGTAGTATTGATAATAATTATAAATTCTCACATCATAGTTGTAATAAATAAATGATATCTGGTAATACATCAATGTTAATTAAGTTAAAAATGGTTTTATAGCGTTTTATTAGCCTCATATATACTAATATAATCATTTTTATTTAAAATAAATTTTAAACTCATGACATGAAACATTTCAATCTGACATAGTCTAATTCATAAAATCTTAATTCTTTGAGTAAGTTGAATAAAGTATATAAATATGACCTATGTAACATATATATGTGTATTCATTCATTACTTTAATATCACTTAATCGAGTGTTCAAGTTTCTTAACCCATCTTATGGGTTGGAAAATCCCATATTTGTTATAAAAATATTTTTTTATGATAATTAACATGCTTGATGATTATCCATTTAACTTTTTCACATGAATGATATAGGATGAATGTTAAAAATTATTATTTATATCTATTAAACATTTAGAACCTCTTACTATGTAGTATACACTCCATGAAATATTAATGAAATATACCCATGATATTCCATGAATTTACCAAAATTGGATCAATTGTGCCAACTAGTTCTCAAAATTATGTAAATAAGTGAACATTGTATCTCCATATGAGTTTCTACTCATGTTAATCTTAAAAAATTATCACAAATTTTTATATTACATAATGATCATAAATTAAGGATACTTGAAATACTTTACCCAAAGTGTTTTATTATCATAACATTTATCCTGTCAAAAAAGAAAAAAATATAAATGTATGATAAAATTAATTATCATACAATTAATACATTGTAATATTCACTAAAAAAATAAAATTTAATATCTACAAACCAACATCCCATGACTATGTTTAAGAAACATATAACAATAATTATTTTCACCATGGTACAATAATTTTATAAATGCTATGAATTTTGAGGTAAGTACAGTTTATTATGTTAAGAAATAAGCTCTTATTTCATGTTTATATAGTCATTTTTGATGTTTCATGTGATGCAGTCATAATTTTATTTAGTGAAAATGACATCAATAGATCAATAGAGCTAATTAATTCCAATTTAAGACCAAAACATACAAAAAAAATAACAAACCATTTTTTCCATGGAATGGTTCACGTTTATATCTTCATGTTTTTTATATCATGGATTCATTAATTAATTTCATTTTTTTAATAAATACTTTGTATTGTATTATATTATATATATATATAACATACATGTCTTTTTATTTATTTATATTAATTATGACACAACTTCTTTATTAATTTATATTCTTTTAATAATAGATTATATTATATGTTACACACACACAAACATATATATATATATATATACTATTTTTAATATATGAATTTAAAAAATGACAATGGTTTTTAGTACATATTCAAGAAATAGGACAAAAAACAAAAACTAGCAATTGAAATCATGGACTCTTAAATAATTGAAAAAAAATAGAATTTAAATAATACTAAAAAACAAAACTAAATTTTATATATTCATAAAATGAATTAAATATGACATGAAAATATCAAATTACACAAAATTTTTAATTTATACAAAAATATTAATAAATGTATAAAAGAACTATTTTCAAATATATTTTTCAAATTAAACCGCCATAAAAATACATGAAATTTGATATAAAAATAAGTTTGAATATTTAATAATAAATATCATTTAAGAGATTGGTGAAATTTTTAATAAAATCAATTGTGTAGATAGAGTAGGTAACAAGTTTTAATATACAAGGTAATTGATTAAGGTAGAAGTAGATATATGTGTTCGAATTGAGAAAAAGTTGATGCATTGGATGTAGAAACAAATGATATTCATATTTTAAATGAAAAAATTATAGAATTTGAAAAATGTTACTATTTTAATGTCATAAATAGAAATTTTATATCTATTTCATGTTTGGACAAAAAATTATTTTTTTCATAAATAAAAAAAATAGTTAATCTATATACATGAATAAAATTATTATGGTATAAAAAATATGGTGAATGGATTATATATTCTAGATATGAATAATCTAGTGTATAATATTAAAAATTTTAAGTTTAAAAGGATTAATTAAAATAGCACATACTCTATGCATTATTATCTTAGGTACAAAACTGAGAAACAAATTCAAATACTTCATAGAGATGGATTTTTAAAATCCTTTATTTTTTATAATTTGATACATGTGAATCATTTTTATTAGGAAAAATGAATGAAGAACCCTTTAATTTAATGGTGAATGAGTTAGTGGGATATTAGACTTAATATATACTGATTTATATAGGTCAATGTGTATACAAGCAATTATTGGTTATAATTATTTTTTAACCATTATTAATGTATTTAGTTGGTATGGTTTTGTGATTTTTTATAAATAAAATGTTTTAAACCTTTAAAATATTCAATAATTAAGTATATAATCAAACTTTAAAATGTATTAAGATAATTTGATCATATCAAGGTTGGGAATACATAATTCAAGATTTTATTGATCATCTATTAGATTTTGGAATCGATTCACAACTCACTCCTCTAGGTTCACCTCATGGAATAGTGTATATTAAAGGATAAATCATACCTTGTTAGACATGGTTTAATCAATAACGTGTCTATCTTACCTTATTATATCATTATGGGGTTATTATTTTTAAAAATATTCTTTCCAACATAATTTTATTCTATCTTAGTTAGATATAAAGATGCCATAAAATATAGGGACTGGTAAATGTCCCAATTTATCTTTAATAAAAATTTGGTGATGTTAAAATTATATAAAATTTAATGTTTCTAATAAAAATGTTCCTGAATCTAAAAAGTACTTATTTATTAGATATCACAATAAAAAATGGGCCATTTTTTTATAATAAATCATATCATGGAGTATTTATAGATAGAGGAGGATTATTTCTTGAGAATCAATACATCACTTAAGGATTCAGTTGAATAAATGTAACACCCCAACTCTTGTAACCCAAATTCATTGGTTATTTTACTATATTAGCATAAGATATAAGGGATACCATACATAAGGATTGAATATTTTAGTGTTATTAGGAGACTAGATACATTTATTAATATTAAATTACACATGAAAAGAAGAAATACAACTTGAAATTCTTGTAAGGAAATTATTATTTCATATATTATATCCATGAAATCATTCATAGATCTATTTTTGGTATCCTAGGGAAAGTAAAACATAAAAAAGTGTGAGCATAGATTATTATTAAAGGAAATAATATAATAGAAACTATCCTAGAATAAATAAATCATGAATAATATAGAACATATAAACAATAATCAAATATTATATGTAACTAATATCATAATAGGGTAATATATACATAGATGATATAAAAACATAAATATACACATGGATAACAATAACTAGTTTCATAATGATAGAATTAAAATTTTCAAACATCAAAATCATACCATCAAGGCCTTGTGAAAATACATCAGGCATAAAAATGTAAGGTGTATGCCAAATAACCAAAAAAGTTTGTCTCATGAAACCTACCAATGCATCGATGGGATATCTATGCAGTACTCCACCCATTCACTTACTATGTATGATGTATTATTAATAAGAAATTAACTTATAAGAAATATATACATAATCAATATAAATATCTATATATGAAAACTAACATACATAATGTAAATATTTTCCCCAATCAATAAATGGAATAGTATGATCATAAGTTATCTAGATAAATATGGTGAATGATATCGTTAGATCATATCCCCATAGAAGAATAAGAATCTTTAAAGTATGTTTATATAGCTGAAAATAATTTTTAAATATCAGTGGAACATTTTTTGAGGAAAATACCCTTTTCATTTTGAAACCACTTATTCAAATTTTAAAAATTTCCAAAATATTTGGAAAATAATTTTCTTTGAAAATAAACATGGAAACATATAAATGAATATTTAATAAAAATAATAGTCATCATTTCTGAAAAATATATTCATGTGGTAAATGTTAGAAAAAATATTTTATGCACACCTTTGGTAAAAAGCACCTCATTAATAAAAAAATGAGAAGAAGACTGATTTTAAAAAAATGTAGAAATTCAAACATGGGTAAAAATTAATTTAATAAATCATTTGAAAATAGTAAAAAAATTCTTGAAAAAAATTTAAATAAAATATGGATATTGAACAAAAATATTCTCAGCCAAATAAAAAAATAAAGCTGTTTTTTCTTAATAACATTATTTGGAAAATTTGAGTACCTGGAGAGAGGAAAATGAAAGGAAAACTTTAAAATTTTATAAATAAACAGATGAGAATAAAATCTATGGGGTTTGTGATAAAAATATCATATAATTCCTCCAACATATACTTAAACAAAAACAATCCTGAATAAGGATAAGATTTTGAAATAAACCCTTACCACTTTGGTAACTTTTGAATCATAACCCCCATGAAATAAGTGACTTAAAATGAAACTTTAAATACCATTAATATAAATATATTCATGATATATCATATAAAAGGGTAATTATATATTTCAAATGATATAAATAAGTGGTGAATATAGCATATGTCTCACAAAAACAAAAGTGAAATTAAAAACTCTTACAAAGATCGTAACAATAAAGTGAGAATTAATCAATGAAATGATTATGTGTAAAAAATATAAATCCACAAAAAATATGTTAAAATAAAACCTAAAATAATTATATTTCATTAAATACATAATATTTAAACCACATAGTCAATGAATATGTAATATAACCCTATGGAAATAAATTGAGTTAAGAAACCCCTTACCTCGAGTCCAAATCACCATGTGCATACTTTATATCCTGTATAATAAACTTATATTTAATTTATAATTTTATAAGAACATTTTTAAACTGTATTATCACATTATTATCTATTTTATTTCATTTATTACCATGTCATGTATAGTTATTAAATCAGTTAAGTTCATGTTGGATGTTTTGAGGAGGTTCAGTACATATTCGAAAAATAACGTCAGTAGGTTGACCATGGTCAAAGGGTTCATGGTTCCATTAACTATAGAATTTTAATCATGAAATTATTATCACTTTTATAAATTAAATACACTTCTATATTCATCCATGAAAGGAATATCCAAAAAATTAATCACATTACTTCGTAGAGGTGGTACTCCAAACATGCGTAAAGGAGACATTATCATTTTTAAAAAGTAAAAGGGTAAGAAGGTAAGTAATATAATATCTTTCAAAAATAATAATTATGTCATTAATATAATATATATTCATTTAATAAATCATAATAACCATCTTTGAGAGGTGGTGATGAAAAATGAAACACATCATTTCGTGGAGGTGGTCGCCCACACGTACTCATGAGTGATGTTTTTATTTCCCATATGATGTTAAAGGAGTTGACTAAGGTTTATACCATGACATAATAAAATATTAATATATTATAGATACTGATGTTATTATATCAATATTTTTATGATATAATTTAATGGTGTATAATAAGAAATAAAATGAAAGAACTCAATTAAGAGTCAAACCTCTTCATTGAGAAACCACGTTTGGGTTGCACATTAATCCTTCTAGTATGGTATTAGTAGAATACTAGAAACTCAATAATATAAGTAATGAATATAGGAAGGTATTATGGTAGGTACTATAAAACATAAAGTGTTTGATATTTTTTAATAAATGAGAAGATGAGGTACCTTTTTATAAGTGAGGGAAAGTATATAATTGGAATTAAATAAAATACTTAAATATAATATATATCATAATAATGTCAAATGGAACCAAATGAACATAATTTATAAATTAAGACACGATAAGTTTTAAATAAATTCAAAAAATATAGTTTATACATATTTAGGTTTCATTTTAATCTTTATCTTTTTATACAACTCCCTCATTATCTCTTTTTAACTATAACTAGGGTAACACATGTTCTGGCTTTTAAGGATCGTAAATTTATTTCTAAGGTAAAAAGTGGCGCAAAAATGATCCATGGATGAAATTTTAAACAATTTTCCATACCACCTTCCCTCTTTAAATATTTTTTTCATTATTAAATCATTTAATAAAATACTTTTTATCATAAAATATATTTAAAGTCATTTTTTGGACTATTCATTTAATTTGACTTAAAATGCATAAAGAAAATAGTGGAATTATAATATAAGAAAATTTACCATTATTAATACTTTATAACTACATTTTTTATTTATATTTTTCTTAAAATAATATAAATGTTATAATCTAAGTAATGTTGTAATAAATTATAATATTTTTGTGTCTAGAATGGATTGGTTCAAAAATAGAAAATAAATTATGATAAATTAGTGGAGATTTTTAGACCTTATATCATAGTTTTAACATTGTTTTATCCATATTAGCCTCACTAGGGTGAAAAATCATTACTATGGTTACTACTAATAATGACCTAAAATAATAGGGACTTGTTTACAAAATTTGAAAATCCTAATTAAAAATATGGAATCGATTTTTCAAGATTAAATTTATAGAAGTGGTAGAAATAAATTTTAAAATAAATGTGTGAAACACAACAAAAAATAATTTTTATAAAATTGCAATATTAAGTATAAAAATTAACATATATAAAAATCAAATATAATTTTAATTAATATGGAATTATTTAGATTATGTTTAATAAAATGGATATTATGTTTAATAAAATGGATATTATGTTACTTTAAATCCAAATTCAATTAATAATTAGGCTTTTAAATTTCTTTATTTAATGAAAAAAATTACAATTTTACAAAAAATCGGTATTTTCACTATTCACTTAAAAATTAATCTTTTCAGAAAAATCTCAAAATATAATCTTAAGCCTATTGTAAAAATATGATTTAAAAAATTATATCAATCACATCAAATAAAATTCCTAAAATTGGTAGAAATTAATTATAATATATACGCATAAAATGTAATAAAACTCATTTTTTGAAGAAAATGTATTTTGAATCATAAAATAACTTTACTAAAAATTGAATACTTATTTATTATCATAAATAAATAAATTAGAATTATATAAAACCTTTATAATTATTTTTCATAATTTGGTTATTCCTATTCATACCACCAATTTAATGGCTAGGTTATAATGGTAACATTTTAATAATAATATTGTTATAGTATATAGTATTTTGCTTAAATATCAATGTTGTGTGTTAAGTTCTATCAAGTTTATTATAATTTTAAATAATATTTTCAAGGTGTTACATTATCCCCCCTTAAGTAAATTTTATCCTTTCAATTTTTTAGCTTGATAATCAAGGGTTCAATATTTGATAATGCTTTTGTTGAAAACCCACATTGTATAAAGGAATAATAAAACATCCTTTGAAAAGGGGAAGTGGGAAACATAAATATTACCTTAAATAACAAATAATCAGGTTCCCACATAAATATAACATTAGTGAGAAGTTAAAATATGTACATGGAGAATAAAAATAACATCCTAAGAATAATATATAGTTATAGAGAACATGATCATGATAAATTCAATGACCAAAAAACCATAAATTAGTAATAGATTAGATAATATCATCAATTCATAAAAAATGAAGTTAATAGGATAATTTTTTTATTTCAAGAACTTTTTCCTAGATTTGAGGGATTTATTTACTATCAAAATATATAACATAATAAAATATAATTACTTGATTTATTTTCATTTCATAAGCACAATTTCATCCTTTGGTTGTAATACTATCAATTTTCACTTCTTTTTAATCTCTTGATCCATAAAATAAATATTCAAGATGGGTTTTTATATAACTAAATCACGAAAATTAACTTTTAGTGGATTATAGATTCAAAAAACGATGAAAATTTATTCCTCCCATTTATCTACATTCACTAAAACCAACATGGTTAGAATAATATGAGATAATATCTAAAATAAATAAACTATCATATGAATAAATACTATTTTTTTATAAAAATTTGTAGCAACAACACCCAAAGTTCAGCTTAAATCATTTTATAAATAACTAACCATAAAAATCTTAAAAATATGCCAGAACAAATTGAAACCCAAAGTTTATAATGATTTGATCGCATTTTATTCCAAGATAAATTTAACATTTATCTCTAAATAACATTAATCACTCATAATTTTACATTCTAAAAAAGTATATTACTTAATCATATAATCTTCAAAATATGTTAATCATTTTGATAAATAACATGAACTGCCATAAATCCATAATAAAATCATAGATTCATCCAAAATATAACTCGATCTTTATTCTTCAAATAAAATCTCATCTTAGATAAAAATATTTCAATTTTCCTTAATCATATGATGTTCCCAATATAGTGAACTTCTTAAAAAATAACATTAATCAGTTAGTCACCCAATCACTTGTTAATATCATGGTTATCTATCTGATAAAACATATGTTCCTAAAATATAATAAATCTTTTATCTTATTAACCAGTATTACCTTAATATTAAATTACACATTAAACCTAAAGGTTATCAATACCTTTTAACTTATTTCCCTGAAATATAAAATCATTCTTCCTTAAATAACCTTTTCACTAAAACCCACAATAAACCAAAGGTATGTATTTCTATAAATTTCATCAAAAATTTCTTTAATCGTCTTAAACTCCCATCGCATAAAACCTAAAAAAAGGTATATGTATCTGTAAAAATATGATCAACCTTAAACTTATCAAACTATGACACTTTAGGTTTATCCATATATAATGTCATAGTTTTTCATAGGTTTTATCCTCTTATTCATTATAATGTTTCAAAAATATAATATGAATTTACCCAAGCATATCACCCAAGAGTATCTAGCTAGATGTGAAGCCTTATGACCACTTATCATGAACCAGTGATGATCAATTTAATACCTAATCTACCACTTTGAGATTTGTTACCCCTAGGTACATTTTTTTTACAACCACATCAACTTTCTATTATCTGTATAGGGATTTATTTTCTAGAAAATCCTTATAATATCTACTTTACTAAAGCTTCATGATATTACCCTTTATTTATAATTATACATAGAATCTATTATAGGGTTATGTTCTATAATCTATCTTTTCCTAAACCTATTTCCCAAGGGTCCTATTAATCTTCCTTTGATACCAACTATGACACCTTGACTCCAGTAACCTAGAGATGGTGGTTATTTTACTACATTGGCCTAAGATACAAGGGATCTCATCCCAAAGGATTGAGTATTTTAGCGGTATTTTGGTACTATATATATACATTATTCTCAAATTACACTTGAAAACATGAAATAAAACATAAACTTATAGTGAGAAAATTAATATTTCTTCTAATATATCCATGAAATCATTCATAGATCTGTTATCAGTATCCTGGGGAAAGGAAAACATAACAAAGGGTGAGCTTAGATACTTAGTAAGATAAATCACACAATAGTGGTTATTATAAAATAAATAAATCATGAACAACATGGTAGAGATAAATAGTAATCAAATATTCCATGTCACTAATATCATAAAAGGAAAATATATACATGGATGACATAACAAAAAAAATAATCACATGGATAACAATAACTAGTTTCATAATGATAGAATGTATAATGTTGAACATCATAATCTTATCCTCAATGCCTTGTGCCAAGAAATCATACATAAATAGGTAAAGTGTATAATAAAGACCCAAACTATTTTGTCTCATGGGATCCACCATTTCATTGAAAATATATATATTGTAGGACCTACCCATTCACTTACTAAGTCCAATGCATTCATCATTTAAAATTAATGTATAAGAAATAAAATAAATAATCAGTATAAATATCCATATTTGAAAAATATCATACATAATATTGATATTTTTCTTAGTCAATAAATAGAAAAACATTATCATAATCAATCTATAGATATTTAGTGGATGATCTCATTATATCATATCCCCAGTGAATCATAATAATCTCTAAAGGATGTTCAAAAAGATGAAAATATATTTAAAAGATCACTGGAACATTTCCTGAGAAACACACACTTTTCATTTTGAAATCAATATTTAAAATCTAAAAATTTCAAGAATATTAGGAAAATAATTTCTTTGAAAAGAACCATGTAAAACTATTAATAAATATTCATAGAAAATAAAATTTATAATGGTGGAAAATTTGTTCATACAATAAACATTAAAATAAATATTTTTTCACACATTTGGTAAAGAGTTCATTTTTTAGAAAATGATAATAAGATTAATTTTAAACATTTAAAAATTACATTAATCAATCATTAGTGAATAGTAAAATACATCATTGAAAACATTTTAAAAAATATATAGACATGGAATAAAAATACTCTCAACCAAATAGAAAAACAAAGTTAGTTTTCCTTAAAAACATTCTTTCATACTTTTGAGTACATATAAATAGGAAAATGAAATAAAAACTTTTAATTTATAGAAACAACCATTAAAAAAATATATATAGGTTTTATGATAAAAATATCTTGTAATTACTCTTCATAAACTTAATCATAAACAATACTGAATAAGGATAAGATTGTGAAATAAATTATTACCAATTTGGAAACTTTTGAATCATAACCCCCATGAAGTAAATAACTAAAATTGAAATTTTAAAAACCATGAATATAAATATATTCATGATATATAATATCAAAGTAGTAGTATATACACTACATGAAATATTTAAGTGGTGAATATGGCATATGTCTCAAAGAAACAAAAGTGAGATCAGAAACCCTTACAAAGATCATAATAATGGAATTGAAGAATTAATTCCATGTATTATTTTTATTGACCTCCGATATTATCCTCACATAGACAACACATGTCGGTTTTGAGTAAAAATTTGTCACTATTGTTTAATAATAGGCGTATTAGAATCCATGTGTTGTAAGACAACTCACACACCGAGGTATAGAGATTCTTCATAAACATTTCACAATCTGGTGGTGTAGTGGTGATAACCTCTTTTCGAGAGTAGGCCATGGATTTCAAAAAATGTGGATAAAAGGTGTCAATGTCTTAAAACACATTTTTTAGGGTCTTCCAATAATTTTTTTTGTTTCAAAAAAATAACCTACTATAAGTGTTGTAGTTTTCTTCATGGGATTTGATTTTATTGCCCGTGGAGCCCAAACATACATTGAAATCAAATCTTACAGTCATCAAAAATTCAATATTTTTCATAAATGGATTCAAGTTCATGTTTGTTTCACTCAATAATCTCCTTCACCATCTCACATAGGTCCCTCACTATGATCCTTCTCCAATATCACAAAAGTCACTCACCCAGCTCGTGCGCCCAAGTATACGGGTCGGTCTATAAATAGACCCCCGCCTCTAATTTTTGAATAGATAGATGAACTCCTGGAGGGTGAACAAGTTAATATATTTTTTCATGTTACTTTTTCACATAAATAGTTTTCCATTATTATAGATACCCACTTCTATTCTACACCTACTTAAGTTAACTGGATTAGGCGAGCAACTTGGGTGACCCCCCCCCCCCCCCCGCTTGAGCGACCCCCATACTTGGGTAACCCACTTCCCAAGGCTCCCCACATGGGATACCCTTCATCCAAGACCCTATATTTAATGTTATCCTTCACTAGGTCTAATAATCTTTGATATCCCCTTCTAGGGAAAAGCAATAATTTACCTAGGTCTCACACTTAGGCACCCATCCATTACATATACACCAAGAGTTAAAATACTCCTCTATGGTTCTCTTATAGGCCTCCTCATTAGGTATAATCCCAAGCCATATCCACTATGGACTCCTACTAGGTGTAATCCCCAACTTTAACAATCTCCTTTATCATATTACAATCTCATGGGGGTGAGGAGGATAGGGGTAGACAATCATGTAATGGTATCCTCCTAGGTATAATCCCATATCTCTACTTTTATTCACTTGAAATATTGACCAGGTTAGGTGCATTTGGAAAGAATTAATACATAATCCCCACACAATTTCCATGAGTCAATATAGTCCTCACAGCTTTCTAAAACACCATTAAGTTGAGATACTTCACATGGTTATCTTTATTCTCCTCAAGTTGAGATACTCCTCTTGGTTTCAGATACATGGGCATCCTCCTAGGTGTATGCCTCGACCAAACCTTCAATTACCATTGAGTTGAGATACTCTTCATGGTTATAATTATTTTCATTGATTCAATATACTCATTTGGGTTATCACAAAGGACCTACTCTAAGGTGTAATTTGTAACCATACATTATCCTCCTACTTTGTTACTAACATACATGATGAACTACTATTGGCATCCCCTTAGGTATAAGACCTGAATCATATCATCACCTGACCCTCCTATTGGGTCAGGTTTCATAGGATAGCTCATGTGTAAGCCCTTATTTATCTCTTGTTGTCTCCCCTTTCACCACACAGGCATCTCCTTAGGGTGTCCTCGATGCATAAACCCAGTTCAAATCTAACGGTGCTCTCTCATGCAATTTGACTACACTTTTGTTGTCCCTTATTTCTCACACTGAGAAAGACTAGCATGGGTTTAAAGATTAGTGATGATTATCCCATAAACATGTTGAATGTGCCTCCATTATGGTACTCATTTTCAATTGTATGACTCAAACATATAATCATACTATGTGGGTTTTGATTCCTATTCTCATAGGATATGCATGAGGCCTTTATGAGGTTAAATCACAACTCTAAAATACAAACCGCCTCCTAGGATAGTGATAAAATTCAGAGTTCCCAATTATTCTTCTTTAAACAATGAATCATGAATTAATAAGATAAATATAGATAACCTCTAATACATATATAGGTTTACATAAAACACATGGTCTCGATCATGCCATTAACACCGGGGTAACCAGTCATGCACTAGGATTTGTAAAGGATTTATAAATATGTATTAAATCTATATGGCAGTCCCAAGGAAGGGAATGATCCCCCCCAAGGGTCTGATGATCTTGACCTTTAATCCTATTAACCAAATCATTTTATAATATTTTTCTATAAAATCCTCAGTGATTGTATAACTTTGGGAATAAGGTCTGCATTGACTTAAAATGAGTGTAAGCATGAAATTCATCATATTTTTTGTCAAAAAAATGTGTACAAAATTTAAATCAATATAAAACAAGTGGAAATACAATGTAAAATAATCACAAGTCATTACACATATAATCCTTTCATCACGTAGTCAATGAATAGTAATATAACCCAATAGAAAGAAATTTAGTTTAGAAACTCCTTACCTTAAGTTTGAATCACCATGTATGTGATTTATCTCTTGTATAATAAACATATATTAATTATATACCTAATTAAGAAACCATTTCATGTGTATTATGTAACATCCCAGACTCGGGTGCCACGCAACGGGTTCCCCGAGCCCGGTTCACCACGTGACCTCAGGCGCATTTCCCCAAACGCCAGAGGCTGCTGACTAGCAGTGAGGGCCCAGGTCTGATAGTGGGGAAACTATGCCCTCATTTGTCAAAGTGTAGCATAGCGGAATACAAAATAAACATACAACGACAGCGGAAGTAGTAAACATACACAACTAAAATAACTACAGCAGTGGATATAACCAACAGTATATAAGTGATGATGCTACATGTTTCATGTTCTAAGAAAACATCTAGAACATGTTATACATCAATACAGTACAAAAAAAATACAGAGTATAGCAAAATAAGAAAAACAGATGGCAGCGGCATAGCGAGCCTAGGCTCGGTCCCATGCCCTCCTACTCCTCAGCAACAGTCAAGTACCTGTATAGGGACTCTTTCCCCTATCTACAAATGTAGCAATGTAATCTATTTGGGACTAAAAGCGTGACCCAAACAGGGTGTGAGAAATATATCTCAGTAGGCACCCACCAAAGGCCCGTGCTCAACTGTGTGTAAAACATGCAACAAGTGTGCAGTAGTAAAATGCAATAAACTAAGCAATACTCAAAAGTAACTAAGTTAACAGTTAAATTTCCATTTTATTAATCATTTAATTCCTTTAATTTAGTAATATTTTTGTGCTCAACAGCACCAAGCCCTCAGGCCAACCAGAAGCTTTCCCTCAGGCTAATATAGTGAAACCACACCCTCAGTCTTGCCCTCAGGATATCCAGAATCCAACCCGCAGGTATTGCCCTCAGGCGTAACAGAAATTTCCCTTAGGCGTAGGAAGTGTCGCCCTTAGGCGCAAAATTCAATCCCTCAGGCACGAAAGGTTTCCCTCAGGCGAAATACGACAGCCCTCGGGCTAAAACAGTCATACCCTCAGGCCAATCACAACAATGCCCTCGGGCTAAATAGGTAACCGGGTCATGCCCAACATATCAAAATGCAGTAAACAAGCAATTCCTCTCAAGACAATTCTACAGTTACTACATTTAAGGCATACCCTCGGGTATCCTGTCCAAACAGCTAAACAGTGAAACACACCCCTCGGGATGGTCCTGGATCCAAGAAACGATCCCAAACAGCATTTTTACAACTTTAGTTAATTACCTATACAGTTCTAGGTAGTTAAAATTTCCACGGCCTCAGCCTCACGACACCCCAATATGGGTTCGTAGCTCAAAAACGCACAAAAACGCACGACAGTTGGAAAAATAAACACAAAGCCACCTACCTTATTCGCCAACGAACGTTATACCCGAACGCTGACTCCAGAAATTCCCAAGAATGGCATAGATCTGATGAAGAACAAAACCCAATCAAACATAAATAACTTACGTTAGGAGAAGAATTGGTAAGAATGGTACCAGGAGAGGAGAGGTCTTACCCGTGCGGTTCCAACAGGATCGTCCGAGGCGGAAACCAATTCCAGAAGAACCCCCGGCGGATCTTCAAAGATCTGGCCTCCCCCTTTGGCTCCAAAATGGTTCAAGAGTCTCCTCTGCCAAATGAGGAGGCTACTGCCTGTTTTAAGCTGGAAAAAAAAGTACACGGCGTGTACTTCTGAGTACACGGCGTGTACTTCTTTCATTTAACTGTTCATTTGGCGGCACCGGCACACTGTTCATCCGTCGACATGAGTACACGGTATGTACTCCCAAGTACACGGCGTGTACTGTCGCCCAACTTTCGGCTACCCCACCTCCTTACTGTTTAAGCATGACGACTGACTACACGGCATGTAAGTACCACTACATGGCATGTAGTCGGTTCCTACACCCCTCGTCGCCGGCATGGCTACACGCCCCGTGTACTCATCCCAACATGGCCAAAAGTATACAGCGTGTGGATAAATTACACGGCGTGTAGTTCCAAAATTTAGAATTTTTCCCCATTTTCCATATTTTCTCAAAAACACTTAAGGAAAAGGAAAACGAAGTAGCCTGTACCTCAAAAAAAACCGGGTTCTTACAAACTTCCCCCCTTATAGCAATTCGCCCCCGAATTTCCTTTCCAAGGGTGGTAAAGATAAAGCTCAGAACAGATCTGGCCACTGAGCACGTACGTCGGCCTCCCGCTCCCAGGTCTCATCCTGCACTTGGCCATGCTACCATAGCACCTGTATGAGAGGAACTGACCAGCCTCGGAGAACCTTCGTGCTCCTGTCAACGATACGAATCGGATGCTCCTCAAAGGACGCATCATGTTGAAGCTCAGCCTCCTCTGGCTAAAAGGTGTGAGATGGGTCTGAATGGTAGCGATGCAACTGAGACACGTGGAAGATGTCGTGCATGGCTCGGTACCATTGCGGTAACTGCAACCGATAGGGAACCAGCCCGACTCTCTCCAGAATCTCGAATGGCCCCACATACCTCGGTGAAAGCTTACCCTATCGCCTGATCCGTTTGTGTCCCAGCCTCAGTGAAACACGCAAGAAAACCTAATCCCCGACCATGAACTCCAAAGGTCGTCTACGGCGATCAGCATAAGACTTCTGACGAGACTACGTGGTAGACATCCGCTTCCGAATTAACTGGACCTGCTCAGATGTCTCATACACGAGCTGCGGCCCCAGTAAAGCTGTGTCACCTACCTCTAACCAGCACAAAGGTGATCGGCATGGCCTACCATATAAAGCCTTATATGGTACCATCTCAATAGTCACCTGAAAACTATTGTTATAGGAAAACTCGACTAAGGGTATATGCTTCTCCCAAGAGCCCCCAAAGTCTAGGACGCATGCGCGCAGCATGACCTCTAGCACCTATATCGTCTGCTATGACTGGCCATCTGTCTGAGGGTGGTATGTTGTGCTCAGAAGCACCTGTATACCCAGCGCCCACTAAAAACTCTGCCAGAAACGAGACGTAAAGCGGGCGTCCCTATCTGAAACGATAGAACGAGTGACCCCATGAAAACGTATGATCTCTCGGATATACAGCCTTATGAGCTCATCCACACCGAAGGTCTCCTTGATCAGCAAGAAGTGAGCTACCTTCGGGAGTATGTCCACGACAATCCACATAGTATCATTGCCTCAAGGTGACCTCGGAAAACCTGTCACAAAATCCATCGCAACATCATCCCATTTCCACTCTGGAATGGGTAACTACTGTAACAGCCCAGCTGGCCTCTGGTGCTCTACCTTCACTAGCTGACAGGTGTAACACCTCGTAACAAAACCAGCTATATCTCTCTTCATACCCGGCCACCAGTACTGACGCCTCAAGTCACAGTACATCTTGGTAACCCCGGGATGAACTGTCTAAGCTGAAGCATGAAACTCCAGCATCATCTCCTCACGTATATCCCCTGTAACCCATACACTTCCATGTAAATGCAAAAACTCATCATCGCCTATCGTCAAACCGGGAGGAGGGTCCTCACTTGCCACCAACTCTTATAGAACTAGGCCTTATGAATTCGATAGCTGTATCATCCTCACTCAGTACAGGAGGATAGACAACACAGCTAAAGAGGAGAGATAAGTCTGCCCCTGACTATCGTGCACCTCTAGATGCATCTCTGAGAACAAAGTCATGATCTCCCACTCACCACTGGCCTCTTGTACTACCTGTATCTGAGTCTTCCTGCTCAGTGCATCAGCTACTGCATTTCCTTTACCAGGTGTGTAGGCAAGCTCAAAATCGAAGGACTGTAGGTACTCAACCCACCTTCTCTGCCTCAGATTCAGGTCACGCTGAGTAAAGATATATTTTAGGCTTTTGTGGTCGGTGAAAACCACAAAACGCTCTCCCAACAGATAATGTCTCCAACAGCGCAACGCATGCACAACCGTAGCCAACTCGAGATCATGCGTCGGGTAATTCCTCTCATGTGGCCTCAACTGTCGAGACCCATACGCAACAACTCAGTTTCCCTACATCAAAACTACTCCCAGCCCAATCCCTGATGCATCACAGTAAACTGTATAGCTCTTCCCCTGCTCTAGGAGTATCAAGATTGGTGCTGATGTCAACCTTCCCTTCAGGTCCTGAAAAGTTGTCTCGCAAGATTCTAACCAAACTAACTTCACACCCTTCTTAGTCAGACCAGTCAACGGTGCTGCTAAGCGGGAGAAGTCATGTATGAAGCATTTTTAGTAACTAGCCAGCCCTAAGAAACTCCGTATCTCAAACAAGTTCTTAGGCTGCTCCCAGGAAACTACTTCTCTCACCTTCTCTGGGTCTACTGCAACTCCCGCCTCAGAGATAATATGACCCAGGAAGTGAATCTGGTCCATCCAAAAGTGGCACTTTGAGATCTTAGAATATAGTTGATGCTCTCTTAGTGTACTCAATATGATATCAAGATGGGTGGAATGGTCATGTCGAGTGTGAGAGTACACCAAGATGTCGTCCATGAATACTACCACAAATGAATCAAGATACGAATGAAACACACGATTCATTAGAGCCATGAAAACTGCTGGCGCATTTGTAAGTCCAAACGGCATAACTGTATACTCATATATACCATACCTACTCCTGAAAGCTGTGAGAGGTATATCATATGGTCTAACGTGTAGCTAATGATATCCGGGTCTCAAGTCAATCTTCGAGAACACTTGTGCTCCACGAAGCTGATCAAACAGATCATCTATCCTCGGCAAGTGATATCGGTTCTTAACCGTCAACTGGTTCAGTTTCCGATAATCCACGCAAAGTCTGAGGTTACTATCCACCTTCTTTGCAAAAAGGATCGGAGAACCCCAAGGAGAAGTACTGGGTCGGATAAAACCCTTCGCCTGTAGCTCCTCTAACTGCCTCTTGAGCTCCTGCAACTCAGGCGTGGATATCCTATAAGGAGGAATGGACACCGGTGCTGCTCCTGGCACAAGCTCGATAGATAAATCCACCTCACGCACCGGAGGTAGACCTGAAAAGTCATCCAAGAAGAAATCCCTGAAACGATCAACAACTGGAGGGAAATCCATCTGACAAGTCCCCTGATCATCCATATATAAGCTCGCAATCTGGGTTGTGACTCCACCTCGCCCATGATGCTCTAGTCCAGCTCGACTCACTTGAACATCCCATTCGCCCTTGTATAGAAACTATCCACCCTATGGTGACGTGAAACGCACCCTTCGACGATAGCAGTCTACAAAAGCTCGATAGGGAACCAACCAGTCTATCCCAAGAATGACATCATAGCTCGTCATCTCCAAGACATAGAGGTCCCAAAGGAAGTGACACCCTCCAACCTCAAGGGGGCACTCCTTACACTAACGCACACCAGCCGTCCTAGTCCCCAACAGAGTGTCTAGCGTCAAGATATCAGAAGAAGTAGAAACATCGAGCCCAAGGCTCTCCACAACGGGTACAGATATGAAACTATGTGTAGCACCCATATCAAAAAGTACAGAAGACAAGACAGAAGCTACTAGAATATTACCTCTGATTGTAGAAGGTCCGGGATCCTGCATTTGCTGGGTCTGTTGCATTGTATATGCCTGCCCAGTGTCACAGCCCTACGACACAGCCTGGCTACCCTGAGCTGTCCCGCCCTGCTACCTCTGCGATCCTGGTGTCTGGATACCACAGCCACGACCACCATCTCTGCCTGTACTCCCTAACATATTCCAATTCCCTGACTGGTAATAAGCCACTGGTCCTGCTCCCGTACGTGGAGTCTGCACAGAACCCCTCTCACTAGAAACTGGTAGAAACTCCCTACAAAAGTGCTGCAGATGACCCATCTTTCCGCAAGATCGGCACTCCACTAGGTCTCGTGGAAACTACGGTCTCTTGTGCCCCTCTCTGCCACACTGGTAGCACCTGATCGGGCCACCTGAAGACACTGCCTGGATGGTACTGCCACCCTGAGAGAAGTCCATCTGTCTCTTCCTCTTGCCAGTAGAAATAGTACTAGTAACTGGTACTGAACCACCCTGACCCACACCACTCGATTCCTGCAGGTTCCTCTCTATAATCAACTCCTGGTTCACAATTGTGTGTATGGTAGGAAACCTGAAAACATTTACCAGTGCTCGGATGTCATACCGAAGACCATCCTCAACACGTCTGGCTCTCAACATCTCATCACCCACCAGCACGGGTGCAAAATGATGAAGCTCTGTGAAACGAGCAGAATAGTCCATCACTGGCATAGCACCCTGCTGCAGATTCATGAACTCTCGAGCTCTATCTACCCTCAGTGTCTCTGGAAAGAAGAAGTCATAGAAGGCTGCCTGAAAATCTTCTCACGCCATGTCCTTGTGATGCTCTGACTGGGAGGTAACATCCCACCACCTCTTGGCGGAATCACGCAGCATGTAAGTTGCGAGCTTGACCCTCCGCCCTGGAGGCATCTCTAAGTGATCGAAAATAGTCTACATTGATCCTAGCCAAGACTCCGCAGCCTATGGTCCTCCATCCCCTGAAAACGTAGGCAGATGCTGTTGTTGAAAGATACGCGTCAGCTCGGCCATAGATGTGGCAGCCTGTGGTGCTCCCTGAAAGTTCTGCATGAACCACAATAAGCCTTCATGGAACTACGCCTCCGCGCCTATGCCCGGTATAATAGCTGGCGCCGCATCTGCCTCTGCTGGTGGATCAACTGGTATCCCATGTCCCACTATCTCTGGAGTATACTCTTTGCCGCTCTCCTGGAGAACAACTCGTGGTCATCTAGGCGGCATGACACTACAAGGTCAAAAGCACGCCTCAGATTCAAGATTATTAAGACTGAAAGCGAAGGAACCACAAATGAAAAAAGAGGAAGAAAGCATGTCAAAATTTTCAAAACAAGACTACACGGCATGTACAATGACTACACGGCATGTACTTGACTTTCCTTCCCCTGCCCGGGTCATTCTACACAGCTAAGCCACATGACTTCCGTTCAACAAAACTACACGGCGTGTATAATATCTACACGGCGTGTATGGTGTTATTTTCCAACTTCTCGTGTCGTCTGTGACACGGCCGACTACTCGGATTAACTCCACATAGTGTGTTACACCCGTACACGGCATGTACAGCACCCCGTTTCCCATCCACACGGTCTGTCCTCGGACAAGACTACACGGCGTGTCCTAACGGTACACGGCGTGTTCAGGGAGAGGTGACACCGGCCCGTGTTGTTAGTTACACGACCGAGTCCCCAGGTCACACTACACGGTGTGTTCATCATTGACACGGTGTGATGTAAAGGAGTTCACCGACCCGTGATGTTAGTTACACGGCCGGACTCCGGGTCACACTACACAGCGTGTATATTCGGCACACAGCGTGTTTTACTCAAGCCTTGCCCCACCCCGTGTCGCCGCCCACACAGTTTGTAACACGGGAAGATACTACACGGCGTGTACTCGGGGTATACGGCGGGAACTCAAAAAGTTCATTTTTCTTCCCGAATAGAAGAACACACATGGCATGTATGAGGTCCTACACGGCGTGTATTCTGGGTTTTCCGAACAGTATGCCTCAGAAACTTCCCCAGAACCCAGAAAATACTACAAACCAACACCTAAGTGTCAAATTATGATCTGTGAGGGCCCATACTCCCCACAAATCAAAGTTTGACATCTTATCTGTGTTATAACCAATAAACAGTCAATGATCCACCAAATTCCGGTCAATGGGGGCCCATACTCCCCAAAAACCAAAGTTTGGTGTCCATTCTATAAACAAGCTCAAACAAACAGACACCATATCACAAGGCAGGTATTTATCAAGCAGCTATCACAACAGCATGATTAATTAGCACATTAACTATCACAACAACATGAAAATTCTAATGCACCTACATTGCATGGAAACTATGTATGGCATGTGATTTCTAGCATGTGCCTATATGATGCATGAGACGGCATACCCTCATCTCATCGGGTTGCAACTAAATAGAACCCACAGATAAAATATAAACAGCACAATCCAAGTGCGTCACCCAACAGTGAAATCATATCAACCATAAAATTGCAAAATCAAAAGAATGAAAAATACGAGGTAGATTGGATTTTCCCTGTACACGGGTTAGCTATGCCTGGGCACAGCTTATTACCAACTACCGTTCCATCTTATCCCTGACTACGGCTCCAAATAGTAAGTCAAAGAAAAGAAACCCCTTTGATACCACTTTGTAACATCCCGGACCCGGGTGCCACGCAATGGGTGCCCCGAACCCGGTTTGCCACGTGACCTCAAGCGCATTTCCCCAAACGCCAGAGGTTGCCGACTAGTAGCGAGGGCCCAGGTCTGATAGTGTGGAAACTATGCCCTCATTAGTCAAAGTGTAGCATAGCAGAATAAAAAATAAACATACAATGACAGCGGAAGCAGTCAACATACACAACTGAAAAAACTACAGCAGTGGATATAACCAACAGTATATAAGTTATGATGCTACATGTTTCAATTTCTAAGAAAATGGCCAGAACATGTTATACATCAATACCGTACAACAAAATACAGAGTACAGCAAAACATGAAAAACAGCTGGTAGCGGCATCATGAGCCTAGGCTCGGTCCCATGCTCTCCTACTCCTCAGCAACATTCAAGTACCTGTATAGGGACTCTTGCCCCTATCTACACCTGAAGCAACGTAATTTGTTTGGGCCGAAAAGCATGACCCAAACAGGGTGTGAGAAATATATCTCAGTAGGCACCCACCAAAGGCTCGTGCTCAACTGTGTGTAAAACATGCAACAAGTGTGCAGTAGTAAAATGCAATAAACTAAGCAGTACTCAAAAGTAACTAACTTAACAGTTAAATTGCCATTTTATTAATCATTTAATTCCTTTAATTTAGTAATATTTTTGAGCAAAACAGTACCAAGCCCTCAGGCCAACCAGAAGCTTGTCCTCAGGCTAATATAGTAAAACCACGCCCTCAGGCTTGCCCTCAGGCTATCGAGAATCCAACCCGTAGGTATTGCCCTCAGGCGTAACAGAAATTGCCCACAGGCGTAGGAATCGTCACCCTCATGCACAGAAGTCAAGCCCTCATGCACGAAAGGTTGCCCACAGGCGAAATACAACAGCCCTCAGGCTAAAACAGTCATGCCCTCAGGCAAATCACAATAATGACCTAAGGCTAAAAAGGTAACCGAGCCATGCCCAACATATCAAAATGTAGTAAACAAGCAATTCCTCTCAAGGCAATTCTACAGTTACTACATTTAAGGCATACCCTCGGGTATCCTGGCCAAATGGCTAAACAGTGAAACACACCCCTTGGGATGGTCCTGGATCCAAACAACGATCCCAAACAGAATTTTTAAAACTTTAGTTAATTACCTATATAGTTCTAGGTAGTTAAATTAGCCACGGCCTCAGCCTCACGACACCCCAATATGGGTTCGTATCTCAAAAACGCACGAAAATGCACGACAGTTGGAAAAATAAACACAAAGCCGCCTACCTTATTCGCCAACGAACGTTATACCTGAACGCCAACTCCAGAAACACCCAAGAACGGCGTAGATCTGACGAAGAACAAAACCCATTCAAACGTAAATAACTTACGTTAGGAGAAGAATTGGTAAGAACGGTACCAGGAGAGGAGAGGGCATACTCGTGAAGTTCCAACAGGATCGTCCGAGGTGGAAACCGATTCCAGACAAACCCTCGGCAGATCTTCAAAGATTTGGCCTCCTTCTTTGGCTCCAAAATAGTTCAAGAGTCTCCTCTGCCAAATGAGGAGGATACTTCCTATTTTAAGCTAAAAAAACAAAGTACACGACGTGTACTTCTGAGTACATGGCGTGTACTTCTTTCATTTAACTGTTCATTTGGCGGCACCGGCACACTGTTCATCCATCGACATGAGTACACGGCATGTACTCCTAAGTACACGGCGTGTACTGTCGCCCAGCTGTCAGCTTCCCCACCACCTTACTGTTTAAGCCTACCGACTGAATACACGGCGTGTAAGTACCACTACACGGCGTGTAGTCGGTTCCTACACCCCTCATCGCCAGCATGGATACACGCCCCGTGTACTCATCCCAACACGGCCAAAAATACATGGTGTGTGGATAAAGTACACGTCGTGTAGTTCCAAAATTTAGGATTTTTCCCCATTTTCCATATTTTATCAAAAACACTTAAGGAAAAGGAAAAATAAGAATCACGTACCTCAAAAAAAGAATCGGGTTCTTACATATTATCTTATTATAAATCTATTTTATTTCATTTATTACCATCTCTTTTATAGTTATTAAATTATTTAAATTCATGTCATATGCTTTGAGGACATTTGGTTCATAATCACAAAACAACTCTGGTAGGTTGACAATGATTAAAGGTTTCATGGTTCCATAATTGAAATAATTTTAATAATGACATAATAATAATTTTTTATAAATTAAATACAATTTTAAAACCATATATAAAATTAATACATGAAAAAATATTCACATCACTTTGTGGAGGTGGTAGTATACATGTATGCGCGAGTGATGTTTTCATTTTTAATGGGTGGAAGGGAAGAAGGTAAGTAATATATTATCTTTCCAAAATATTAATTATTTAATTAAATATATAAATATATATATATATATATTAAATCCATCATAATAACTATCCTTGTGAGGTGGTGATGAAAAATTAAACACATCTCTTCGTGGAGATGGTTGTCTACACGTATCCACAAGTGATGTTTTTGTTTCCCATGGGATGCAAAATGAGTTTAAGAGGGGTTATATAATAGAAATAATAACATATCAGTATATTTTATATACTTATGTTATTATATAAAAATGTTTCTGACTTCATTTAAGGAGTTATAAGAATAAATAAAATTAAATAACTTGGTAAAGATTTATAACTCTTCTTTGGGAAACCTTATTTGGCTTACACATTATGCCTTCTAGGATGGTATTAGGAGAATACCAAAATATCAAGAATGAAATTAAGGAATATAGGAATGTATTATGGTATGTATTATATGATATATAGTGCTCAATATTTTTGAATAAGAGAGAAGAGAAGGTTCCCTTTAATAATTGAGGGATAGGACACACGAGAAATTACCTAAAAGATTTAAATGTGATATATATCATAATAATTTCAAGTGGAAAAAATATTATAAAATCGAATTTAGGACATGATAATGTCTAAATAAATTTAACCAATAACATTTATACATGTTTAAGTTGAATTTTAATCCATATCATTTGTTCTAACCCCCTCATTCACCCTTTTTAACCTTAACAGTGGTAACACATTTTTTAACATTTAAAAGTCATAAATTTAGTTATAAGAAAATAATTAGATAAAAAATGGTCCATGAATGAAACTTTAGACCATTTACCATTCGAATTTTACTCTTTAAATATTTTTATCATTTTTTAATCATTTAATAAAATATTTTTTAACATAAAATAACATTAAATCCATTTTTTGGACTATTCATTTAATTTAACTTAAATACATAATTATAACAATGGAATTGGAATATAAGCACATTTACCATAATTTATAAATTATATTTACCTATGAAATTTTTGGAATACCATAATTCATTCAAAACATATTAATTTTACTATTTTTAAAATCCTTTACCTTGATTTTTATATTGCTTGCACAAGCAATGTATCGGTGTTGTGTATGCATTTAAGGTAATAGTATCATCACTAAAAATTTAAAAAATATATCAAAAAAATAATTTATCTATGTTAAAAATAAAATTTTATATTCCTCCATAACTTCTTTTTACTTTATGAAAACAAATAATAGAAATTAAAATCAATAAATTGACATTTTGTATTTATCCTTTTCTTAAAATAATATAAATGTTATAATCAAAGATGAGTACCCAAAAATTAAAATATTTTCATATATAGGATGGATTGGGACGAAAAAAAACATATAATTGGATAAAGGAATGATTTAGGGAGATTTTTATACCTTATCTCTTAGTTTTAAGGTCTTGACCCGTCCTCGGGGGCCCGTGTCGTGACTACCCAAAGCCCGCCTCCCGAAGGCCAGGGGATGGAGACTAGCACTGAAGGCATCAACCTACAAGTGGGAGACATTTTCCTAAGTACCTATATGCACACACACACCCATCCACATCCCAAAAACTGAAAGGGGAAAAAAGTATACTAAAACAAGTGATGAGTACAAGTACAACTGAAATCAAGTGGGCTAGAATACAAACCCAACAAAAGAATAAAAAATAGAAAAGTACAAAGGGACTCAGGAAACCATCCATTGAAAACACCACATGATGGTAAGAGTAATGAAGATACTAGAATCTGAAGTATAATGACATGCCCGTGTGATCTCACTGGACCTCGCCTTGTCCTAGGCCGCCAATTCCTCCATCGAAGCATCTATCGTCTACACCAGACAAAACATGTGTGAAAAAAGCCCATGCAGGGTTGATTAACAAAATACTCAGTATGGGACCCCAAAACAAAAAGTAAAAACCAAAAATAAATCCTCAAAGAAAATCACAAAGCATAAGCACGAATAAATAGCACGGAGCACAAGACATCTCACACCAGGTATACATCTAGGGTAGTGATAGAAGAATCATCAGTCACATCATCGAACACCTTGACAGCTGGAGAAATCCTCCACTATGAGTATAGTGGGCCTTCTAGGTCACACAAAAGCCACTTCCCACTAACCTTAGACTATTGTGGTACTCATCACTGATGAGTACCATGGGTATGCCGAGTCACATGGTCTCACTCCCACCGTGGGCCTATAAAGTCACAAAGAGGTGCTTCCCACCTTGGCCAACTGAGGTACTCCTGCCCATCGCGTATTGTGGGTCTATTGAGTCACATGTTCTCTCTCCCACCATGGTTCTACAAAGTCACACATAGGTGCTTCCCATTGGGTCGTAGTTGAGTCACACAGAGTTGTTTGTCAGTAGTCTTCAGGTCTCATCTAGCCGCAGGGTTCCGTACGTAGTTCACTTGGGATAACCTCTCCTCGGTCTATTCATCACATACCAACTTCTATGAAATTCTCCTTAGATCATTACAAAATATCCATCTCGTTTAGAGTGTCCCAACTCCACAAATGGCTCATCAATCGGACGTCCGGTTTGCAAGTTATTAGCATTTTAGTAAATAGGAGTCGGTTGCGTCTGAGCCCTATCTGACCCAGTCGGACCAACCCGACCAACCTGGCCTGGGGGTCCCACATACCCCGGTTTAATTTTACTGACTCAACTTGAACCAGTTCAGGTCTGGTCTAGTCTGGTTTGGCCTGGCCAGTGGGCCAGGCCCAATGGGCCTCACTAGATTTAGCCCGGTTTGGCCAAGGATCCAGCCTACCGGATCGCCTGGAGACTCGGTCTCATTTAGCCTAGCCCAAAGGGCATGGGTCTAGCCTGTTGGCACAAGTCCATCCAACTGGGCATGGGTACGGCCTGCCGGCGTGGGTCCGGCCCTCTAACTGATGCTCGGCCGCATGTGCGGTTGGTGGTGTGTGCCAGGGACGCGGCAATCGCCACCGCATCCCCACCTCTATCTGAACGCAGCCCACAAGGAGCGGGATGATCCTCTTATGCAGCACCCACCTAGCACTAAATACAATAACTACTGAAACTGATGGGCCACTGCCTCCCCTTCAGTGTGGTCGAGCGACCGCGGCTCGACAGATCGCCCAGGCGGCCTGGACTTGAGCAGCCGCCTCCACACAGCACTGGTCAACCCTACTCCTCCATACCGTCATGGCTAGCTGGCCAAAACCTCCTACTACCATGGTGCACCGATGGGTGCGCCACCTCCCTCTGCTCACATCCACTACTTCTGACTTCCACTGGTTCCTTCTTTGGGCCACTGGAGTTTCTCTGGTGGTCCGTTTCTCAATCCTCCTATGGCTACAGGCTCCGTAGGGTGTCACCATCACCGAGATGGTCATAGATGCGCCTTGCTGCAATCTTGGAAAATCTATTAACAATGAACACACATGTGGAGGGGCTCAT
The DNA here is from genome assembly GCA_963277665.1 of Viscum album. NCBI lineage: Eukaryota > Viridiplantae > Streptophyta > Magnoliopsida > Santalales > Viscaceae > Viscum > Viscum album. The sequence continues at coordinate 1,537,179,056 of OY728161.1, read as the reverse complement.
GACTTGTTCATGTCATCCCATTCCCTCTACGTTAGAATTTTTAAATTCGGGGGGGGAGATGTTCAATCCTTGATAATTCAGTCTGATATTGAACCCAAAAAGAGTACCCTCCCACAAGAACGAGCGACCCATGAATCAACCTGTTCATGGGTTGATCCGCATTTGTCATTTATAAATAAAGGACAGAGAAGACTTCAAAATAAAACCCCTACCTTGTTGACGTTCATTGCTTTAGCACTTTGTCCTCGAGGGTCCAAGAGGTCGATGGCGTTCTTCATTCTTCGAGGTACATCGAAGTCAATGACCTCCTGCCGGCATTCATCATTCTTCATTGGGGAGTAAATCCATCAGAGGTTCATTAGAGAATCCCCCCGTTTAATCCTCATTCCACCAACACATCAAACTATTAAAAATAAAATAGGTTTCTTCATTTCTGTTACGCTGCAACGTTGCGTCGTTATGTTGTTTCATATGTGAAACAGCGTCGCTGTTACACAACATTAAAGCATTGTTATGCAGCATATTAACAAGACATTAATGAACTAAATTAATGTTCCTCTTAACTGCCTCATCATTACACTATAGTGTCATCATGTCACTTCTCTTCGGTGAGAAAATAAATAAAATAACTTTTTAAGTTATTTTATTATTTTTCTTGAAAATTCTGAAAAATAACTTTTCTGTTCGACCCTTTCCATTTGAAGTTAAGTCATTTATAGGAGAATCTTGGTGTTCTAAGTTCAAAGGATCCCTCATATTTTCTATACGAGCACCAATTCAAAATTTACAAAAACTTTCTCGCACGTTTACTGAACATACCTCAAAAAAAGTTCAAAATTCTGTTATGGGCTCATCGGGACTCGAAATCACGTGTCATCAAAGCATGTAGTCTCAAAATAATTCCATAAAATTTTAAAAAAAAATACAAATAAATTCCAATACATTACATTTAACTTCATTTTACCTATTTTATCTTTACTGGGGTGACAAATATTATCATGATTACTATTCATAATGACCAAATATAAAAGAGAAATATGTAACAAATTTTAACCACATAATTAAAAATATAGAATCAATTTTTTATGATTCAATTTCTATAAGTGGTAAAAATAAATTTTAATATAAATGTATAAAACGTAATGAAAAACATTTTTTTTATAAAAATTCATTATTAAGCATAAAAATGAACTTATACAAAAATATAATTTAATATTGATTAATATATAATTATTTAGATTGTTTTTAAAAAAATTGATCTTATGTTACTTTAAATCCAAATAAAAAATAGATGGGGACTTCTAAATTACCTGATTTAAAGAAAAGAAATGCTAGTTTTACAAAAAACTGTATTTTTCACTATTCACTTAAAAAAATCTATATTTTATGAAAAATATAAAAAATTCACCTATGAATATAATTAAATTTTTATTTTAAATATTATATCAATTTTCAAACATAATATTCCTAAAATTGGTAAATATTAATTATAATATCTGCACAAAAATGCAATAAAAACCATTTTTGAAGAGAATATATTTTGATGCATAAAATTAATTTACTAAAAAATGGGTTCTTATTTATTATCATTAATAAATACATTTAAATTATATAAAACCTTTATAAAAAAATTTCATAGTGTGGTTATTATTATTCACACCTCCAATTTAACAACTATGTTATAATTTTAACATTTAAATAATAATATTTTTATAGTATATCATCGTTCACTTAATGGTCAGTGTTGTCTGTTAAGAAAGATGTCAAGATTATTATTATTTTAAACTATATTTTTGGGGTGTTATAATAAATATTTAATTCAGTGAATTTTAATACCAAGAAAGGAATAATTCATGGGATGGAATATGATATGGTTTCACAAGGAATTGTGGAAGCTGAGCTGACTCAAATATCACAAGAACTTTATAGATTTGGTAAAAAATAAGATCTTGAGTGTTTCTAATTTATTATGTAAAATAATGAGGTTTATTTCATATATTATAAATCTATCACCTGTCACAAAGTTATCTAGATGCATGGTTTAGATAATTATTTAGAGTCTATGATATCTGAAATTGAATCCATATACATGAATCAAGTTTGAAACTTAGTGGAATTATCTAAAGTGGTAAAACCCATAGCGTAGAAGTGGGTTTTCTAAAAGAAAAATAACATGGATAGTTGATTATACATTTATAAATTTTTATTTTAGGTGAAACTATATAAACAGATTCATGGTATTGACTGTAAGTAAAAAAATATTAGTAACTATGATAAATTTTATTCAGATTTTTTTTGAAATAAAAACATACTATAATTATGAGTTCTTCCAAATAGATATAAAAATTTATTTCCCTAAAATAAATACATTTGAGTATGTGTATATTATATAACCATAATTCTTTAACGATCCAAATGGTGTTTCTAAGGTTGGTAAGTTACAATGGTCCATTTATGTATTAATGATGGCATCTTAGAATTATAATATTTGTTTTGATTATGAAATCAAAGAGTTTGGTTTCATAAAAAATAGACATGAATTGTATTTATATAAGTGTGATAGTGGAATAAATATTGTTTTTAGGTGTTTAATTTGTATTAAATATTACTCATTATAAATGATATCCTTGAATTGATTCAGTAAAGGTTTGGTTGGGAAAATAATTCTCAATAAATACATGGGTGAAACTTCCAATATACTGGTTATAAAGATCTATAGAGATAAATTAAATGATTTTTGGTCTATCTCATAACAAAAATATTGGTATGGTGTTAAATATTTTTATTATAAATAATTCCAATATAGGGTTTTTACTAATTTCATATAGGGTGAACCTTAAGAAGTCTTAGTGTATTTTTATAAAGATATAAAGGGAAAAACATGAATAAAATTCCATATACTATAATAACAAGATCAACCATTTTTATTATTTCATTTAATCGACCTGGTGTCTCTTATGATTTGATAATAATCAGTTAATAACCATAAAATCCTGATTTGAATTACTAGATTATAGAAAATAATTTCCTAAAGTACTTAAAAATAATTAAGGATATATTCATGGTTTTTGGAGGTGAAGACTATTTCATTATAAATGGTTACATTGATGCTAGATTTCAGACCAATAAATATGATTCAAGATCTCAATATGTGTTTGTGTTCTACTTAATAGTGTTTTGATAATATGGAATAATTCTAGGAGGAAAATGGTTGATGATTCTATAATATAATCTTAGTACATTTCTGTATCAAATATTGTAAATGAAGTCATTTATATCCATAATTTCATTGCTGAACTGGGGGTAGTATCAATCATATTAAGTTTTATAGAGTTGTTTTATGACAAAAATTGGGTTATCGTACAGGATAAGGAACTCCAATATCACTAATGGTCCAAATGAATCCTCTAAATATACATATCATTAGAAAAAAACATTGATAGGGGTGATGTAAAGATTTTTTGAGTGTCTAAATAGGATAGTTTAAAATATATATTAATAAAACCACTAACATAAGAAAAACTTGATATAAATTTAATGTCTTTGTGTGTTAAGTACATCATGGATTGTATCTAAAAATATTTGGTTTTTTCTTAACCACAAAGACAGTTCATGTGGTCTAAAACATCATATTAGAAAATGTATTGTATTTTTATTATTAATGAAATTATATAAATTATTATTCATATATGTGGGATGTATTTATTACATGATAGTGGAATGATAATTAACCCATAATTATAAAAATATAAATTGTCCATAATCGATGTTTTTCATGGAAAGGAAAGGGTTGTGAAAATATATATTTATATTATTATGTGTATGGGCTCATATGGAGATATAAAGATCATCTTTGAGAAACAAGTTCATCTTTTTTTCTACACTACTTTCTAGAGAATATCACATGGAATGTTTTACATATTTTATTTGATGTATTTAGTGGAATATAATTTATATGAATCACCATTACATGCGATTAAAAAGTATCATACATGTTAAACCCCATACTTTTATTTATTTATAATGTTTTCTATAAAGTTGAAATAATTAGAAGATGGTTGAAAAAAATATTATTCATGTGTTGAGTTTGTATTGACCATGATGGGATTTTACCTCTTATATGATAGGGAAATAATATAGGTCCTTGATTGAATTATACTGAAGATATTAATGGTCATGATTTGTTAAGTTACATGTGATATTCTTATATATTGGGTGAAAAATATGTAATGTATTCATCTAAGGTCTATCTATTTGAACAAATAAAAAATATATGATTTATCCTATATAAGATATACATTTTCTATGCCTCATTTTTGAACTTTATTTAATGTATAAAGAGATTATATGAGTATGAATGCAATATATGAAGATACATCTAGTGTATATGTCCATATAAATATATGAGTATATTTGTTGGAGATCACATCATATAACTTTGTATATTAAATATAATTGATGATTTTCAAGACTTTTCTTTTTTATTTTGGTTTTTAATTATGGATTGTATAATCATTTTCATTTTTATAAATGATCAAAGGACTATACATAAGTATATGAAATAAGGATTTATTTTGGTACAAATAGTTTATCCAAAATTAGAGTGTTTGAATGATAGTTTGTCCAAAAGAGTTTGAAATTAGATTCATAATGATTTTTGAAATTTAAATAATTTTTGTGAGTCTTTTGAAAAAATAGTAGATTAAAAGTTAAATACACTAAATAAATAATTTGAATAGAGATATGATGATACTTATACCCTTGTTATGGTGTCAATATGCATTATTAATTTAAATTTAATTTTTGTTTTTTTCACATGTGCTATAATTTTTATTTGGTTTATATATTATTGGATGATATATTTATAATATGTAACTTATAATAAACTCATAAGATATTTCAAAAAATTAATATGTTAAATTAAGTTAAAATTATAATTTATAAGCTATGGGTCGGGCGTTATCCAAAAATTTTACAAATTTTTGAAGTTCATGGATCCTTCATTAATAAATAAGGTTTATAAAATATACTTCATAACTAAATTGTTTATAGATGATTAATGTTAAATTATAGTTAAATTTCTATATTTTTTTATTATTCCTTTATTTCTAAAGGTATTAGTATACCATTGTGTGAATAAGATCTTTCCAAAGGTGATTAGATATTCTATTACTGGTGGAGTGGCTTTTGTGGAAGGAGTTCATTGGTTATTGTTTAGTGGTTCCCACTAACCAAATAGATGAAGGAATTACTAGAAAAAAGGTAATAATTATTAATGTTATTCATTTTCATTTTATTTTTTATTAGTATCTACCAAATAGTCCTAGTTTTATGTGTTTTGATTTTCTTATTCTATAAACATGTTTGATGTATTTAAAATTTTTAAAATCCCATAAAATATCTATCATGTTTTGGATAGAAACTTTGTAAAAATATTAATAATTATTCAAATAAACATAAATGTAAAAAATAGTGACTTTTTAGTGTTAATAATGATTATGTGTTATTACTTGATAATTATAAGTAAGAAGAAATATCTGGTAATAAATTGATGTTACTCAAGCTACAAATGGGTTGATATGATTTTTATTAAAAATTTATAAACTAATATAATCATTTTTTTATATCATCATGTTTAAACAGATTACATGTAACATTAAATTTCTATATAGTACATCTCATCAAATCATAGTTCATTGAGTAAATTGAATAAATTTTATAAACACAACACATATAATTCATCAAATTATGTTCATTTAGTACTTCATTATTGTAACACCCCGAGATTTTATGAAAAATATTCTTTTAATTTCATTAATGTCTTGTGTTGTATGCTACACCAAGATTACCTTGCGCTATACGCAACACCGTATTAGCTTGCAGTATACGCAACACTATTCTTGGATCGTGTTACACACAATTTTGATAATAGTTATTCTACGCAACATTGAGTATATATATATATATATTCAATGTATAAATGAAATATGGTTGGATTATGATATACGAAACAACGAAGGATTCTTGCACAGCATGCAACTCTGACTTGGCTTGCATTACACGCAATCACGACCTTTCTCGATAGCGTGTGTTGTACGCAATACCGTGTTTGACTAAACAACGATATATTATTATAATATTATTATGAACTAGCAGTTATGAATAGTATTAACTAAATTTTGAATCTTATAACATTATTATTCATCTTACACATTTTCTAAAACATGGTATAAGAACAAAATAAATTTTTCGGGTAAAATAAGTATTTTTCAAAAAATGCAGTTTTGCCGCCTTTTGATGGAGCACCCACATTAAATCTAGTTTTTGACATGTTTATAAGTTCAATTTGAAAAAATATAATTCTTCTTTTGAATCAGGATATAAAAATTTACATTAGATAAAGTTTTGATATTTTTCCGATAACTTTCACATTTTAATGAATAGTAAAAACACGCTATATTTTAATTAAAAACAACTTTTTTCATCGTAATATCTTATGTGGTTAAATTATAATATTTAATGGTTTTAAAGTATAAATAGAATATATTTTTACCATTTAATATAATTTATGTCATTATCATTGATTTTACCTTGAATTCGTAGGTTAAATCAATTCAATCTTTTGCAATGTTTTAAAGAAAAACACGTTTTCTTTCGAACAACGGGATTAATTTTAATTTAATTTATGCATCTTTTGTGTATTGAATTTGGAAAAATGGATTCCATATTTGGAATCATTCGGTCCAAATTATGTTAATAAGCTACTTTTTATTTTTGGGCATTGTGAATAGTAACTACGGTAAATTTTATTTACTATAGTTAAAGGTATTTACTATAGTTAAAGGTAAATCGGGTAATTAAGGGTAAATATAAGATTATAAAATTATCCTAACACTTGGAAAAATCCTATTGGATGGCTAAAAGTAGACCCATATAACCTAAAGGTCGGATTAGATTCATTTTATGGACTTTTGTCCATTAAAATAATTTAATTATTATTAAAACCAAAGAATGTGACAACATGTCACTTTCTTAAATCTTATAAGTATAATAATTTTAATTTAGTAATACACTTCATGAAACTTTGAACATGAATAGTATCCAGAAATATAATACAATTATCTACATCATAGGAATTTATTAAGAATTTTTAGGGATTAAATAATTATCATTTGTTATGACACAATGATGATGCAGTAACTGTCTTATTAATGAAATATTGACATAATTGATGTTATAAATGCCCAAATAAATGTAATTTGAGACTTTTTATGACTTACATTAATTTTCTAGGTTAATATGACATGTTATTGTTGATATAAGTAACTTTTTTCGAACTTTTCATTCTGTTATGAATTTCATAAAAATCATGTACCAAATAGTGTCAAAATTGACATAAATTAGTTTTTAAAACAAATATTATATTATTAATTCTTATTTAATTCCTAAAAATCTAAGGTTCGGCCAAATTACTTAGATAAGGATAGATATATTAATAATAAACAACTTGGGGTTCTTTTGGCTTGTTATGGTAATTTTATTAACCATATAGTGTAAGAAAACAAAAAGACGCGGTAAAAGTTAAATTATTTAACTTAGAGTTAAATCTAATTGATAAGGTTAAAATAATAATCTAAACTTGTATAAATCCTATTGGATGAGAGTATTTCTACCCATCCCCACTTTATCTTCGAAATAAGACCCTTTGGAACCATTATAAACCGAATTTGACCTTAATATAAAATAATATTTTGAGATTTTCCTAAGGTGACCCTCTCCTCCCTTATAAAAGGGCACCTCCTCCCCCTCTTCCTCACACCACTTTGAGCCTTAAAGCTCATCCAAACCCTTCCAAAATATATTCTCCACTTCCCTAGTATCATCCTAGAGGTCCTGGTCTTCTTCAAAGACCATCCTTAGTTCTTTAAGTGGAGGTTAAGTGAAGGCGCGTCAAAAAGAGGTAATATCCATTACCGATCTTTTTCAATTTTTTTCTTCTTCAACTTCTTCTTATTTAGTTGTTTCATGATAAAGTAATAACATAAGTATTTATTATATACTGATATGTTATTATAAATATGAAACAACTCTAATTAACCTTCTATCCATCCTACGGAAAAAGGAAATCACCGTGCGTGCGTACGTACGGAATACCGTCTTCACGCCGTGGTGTAATCTATTTTCTGCCACCACCTTAATTGGATGGGTATAATGGTGTAATGAGTAACTATATATGATTATTATAGAGTGATATTGATACTTAAATAGTATACATACACTTCAACACAATTCCACGACCATGGGAACGATATCATCGCTCGTGCGTACGTACGGACTACCGTCTCCACGACGCGATGTGATTCATTATCCATGTTAACCATTCCAAAATGATTATAAATTATATATAATGAATAATAATGAAATATATGACATGGTAAATCTACTGTATTTATGTATATATAAATGTCATCTACTTACTTCCATTCAAGACAATAAGGAAAGGAAAACAGCGTTCATGCGTATGTACGGACTACCGTCTCCATGAACGGTGTGTTTCATTTCATTTATCTATCTGTTATATATATATATATATATATACTGAATATATATTATATAAAAATCATATTTTATATTCTGGAAGTAATTAAATCATGATATAAGTAATAATAATGTCAAGAACAACAAGTCCAAACACCTACGATAAATGAAATGATTTTACCCAAAACGCTTCTTTAACATGGAATTTACAAAAGAAAGGGTAATATAAAGTCATAAGTGAACCATATATGATATCATAACAATGAATATGATTCTTTAATAAGTTAATGACATTATTTAAATCATTATACAGGATGTTCAGATACGTACAAAGCATATCGGACATAAGGTAAGGGAAATATCACAATCTCATTTTTATCTGAGATTGTTTATACTTTGGTATTTACTGGGGTTATTTCTATCATCCATGTCCATGTTTTATAAAAGTTTTTTAATGTATTTTTAAAGTCATTTTTACCCATTTTGACTTTTACCACATGGTATTTAAGGAATCTTTCTTTTGTTTATGTTATGAGGTACTTTTTGACTTTTCCGACAAAAGTACGAAGAATGTTTTTTTAACTTATACGGCACGAATGGATTTTTAAAACATTATTTCCAAGAAGCTTCCTTTTAAAGTTTTCAAGTTTATTTTTAATCAAATTCTTTTAGTTTAAAATTGTATGACATGTTAAGAAAGGAAAAAATGTTTTTGAAGTAAAAAAGGATATTTTCCTCAAGAATGGAGTTCAAGAGTTTTATCAAAATCATTTTCCATCTAAGATAGTAAAGGGTTCTGTCTCTATCCCTATTATTACATTGATTTGATTATGTTGTGATGGAAATATTTTTATGAATTAATTTATCTTATATGAATTGTTTTATGATGTCATCATTAAGATTCCCATTTTTATTACATGGGTTATGCTATGATGTATGGTTTATGATTTTGTGGCACACATAAGAATGGTATCATTATGAGATGGGTGGGACCTATATCTCCCTCCAATGAATTGGGTAAAGATTTTATATCTCATGAGATAGACATGGATGGAATGGTAGGTTATACCGGTTCAGTGAAACAGGACTGAAACGAGGGTGACTCGGTTCAGAAATGGACTTTGTCCACTAAGATAGTCTTGGCAATGAGTCTTGACTAACAAGAAATGATTCTCTATGATTATGTGTGTATGCCACAAAGTTTCATGTTTTAAGTTATGATTATTGGGATTACATTTCACTACTATGATTTATCCCATGTTATGAAATTATGATCTCTTTTGTAGGTTAAGATTTCCAAAAGATATGTTCTTATGAATATGACGTGATTGATATTTCTTTTGTTTACCCTTACTGAGCATTTGAGCTCACCCTTTTATGTTTTCTTTTCCCCAGGACATAAAAAAAGGATTTAGGTTTTAAAAAAATAAGATCTTTATGGGAGATGTTGAAGATATTTCACCATGATTAGAAGATTATATTCCGAGTTTCCAAAGACACTAAACTATTACGGTCCTTGTGTCTATTTTTCTTATGTATTAAGTATTCCGCAAAAGTAATGTAATGTCCATGTATGTCAAGCTTCGGTTCTCTACAGTTGGTATCAGAGGAAAGGTTTAGTCAACCTTTGGAAACTAGGATGCAAAAACGTTAGTGAGATCCCTAGAGATATTTCTAAGGTATGTCTAGGGATGCCCCTAAGGATAAGTATACGTATGGATATATTCCTAGAACTATGGTAACGATATTAGGTTAAACCAAAGATGTTTGATATTGAAGTTACTCCCCCTTTATTATGATTTTTGCCTCTCACACTATTCTTTTTGGGTTTTAGAAAATGGCTGGAAACAAGGTGATTCATGATAATGGAGGATATAATGGACAATGGAATGATATTCTTCATGAGAAACCAAATGAAATGGGATTTGGAAGTCCAAACATCATTATTATGCCGAATCAGCAATCTCATAATATGATCAATAAAGTAAAATTTGGTAAGTTTCCTGACTCGACTAATAAGAGAAATATGGAGTTTCATGATGATCATAGAGGAAAAAAAGTTCAATTTCCCCTATGTAAATCATGTGGGAAGAGGCATTAAGGAGAATGTTTCAAAGGAACTGGAAGATGCTTTGGGTGTGGAAAAGAAGGACACAAATCCAGTAAGTGCAAAGGAAAAGGTTCAGTTAACACCAGGGATGAGGATAATGGTATTGCTACGACATCAACAATGGTTAAATGTTTTAAATGTGGAATGTACGGGCATTATGCAAACCAATGCCCTAAGGGAAAGTCTCATGAAGAGAATCAGTACGGCCGTATGGGTAGTATTTATGTTGATGATGACGAAGAGACTACAAATAATATGTGAGATGAAAGAATTGTTGAAGCTCAGTCAATGGTTTAAGAAGGTAGTGGAATGATTACATGTTTATCAAGTGTAATGTTGTATAAAGAATCTCATGGTACTATGGAATAAAGAGACATCTAAGGATTGTTACATTGTTGTCTTTCCTTGAGTTTTGAAAGTGTGTGATTAATGCTACCAGTATCCATGAAAGGTTATTCAGATATTTTTGGAATGAAGATGATATGCGCATAATGAAGGGATAAGGAGAAAATTAAATGTTTTCATGAGCTCATGACTGATATAAGGAGAAGGTTATATCATGGTTTGAGTATATAGAATTTTTGGATTTTGGTATGTAGTAAGAGTTAACTTTTGACAGCATTCATGTTTTCACTAAGGTTTAATAGGTATTCATTTTTCAAGATAATACATGATTAAGGTATTCACATGATTGGAATGTGACCAACAAGATATATGGGGGATAAATGATGGTATTCACATGCTTGGTTGATGACATTTCAAGTAATCGTTTTCTTTATACTATGAGCTTGGACCGAAGTATTTTAGATAAGCCTAAAGATTGGAATGGATTATGTTGGACATAAGTTAGTATTGTTTAAGGATAGAACTTTTTTTGATATTATTGATGGGATGTTATAGTAATGTAGTTTTAGAAAAAGGACAACCTGCAGGACGGGCGACAGCCCATCGCGTCGGACAAAGTTGTGGGAATCGAACCCACAACCAAAGTGCGACTGGCCTTTATCGCCTACCACTGGCCTACAAGAAGTCCATGTTTAGTAGAAACTAGTTTTATTATATTAAGCAGTATGATATATGAAGTATAAGTCCATTTTAGGAACCATATATGATTAATCTCACTATAGATCGACTTATGTATATAACTTTTGCTAACCTTTTTTTTGAGACAGATGGAATGACCCGTCATTCTATCACATGATCTGTTAACACTTCACGAATAACAAATTCAACTTAATTTCTTTAAGAGATGAAGTGGAAATTGTTCAAAGCACGAACAACAGTGAGATTGTACCAAAATCAAGTAAGTATTTCTTCTAATTCAAATTTTTCAACTTTAGGGAAATGATATTGAAAACCAAAAATGTTGTCCTAGTGATCTTATATCTGATGAATTAGATGGTACCCTAGATCATCACAAATTTATGGCTTTGTGATTGTTGGCTTTTTTATAGCCATGTTCTCTACCACTCTCCATCAGAACTTGATGGTTAGATTTTTCTCCCATATCCATATTTTCACCTATGTTCTCCTACGTGGAAACCCAGTGATGAGTTAATTTGGGTAACTGTTACATTTCATACTTTAGTTTTTAAAGAAATGTTTTGGTATTCCTTTTTACGATGTGGGTTTCTATTAAACAAACTTTCGAGTAGTAAACCATTTATAACCCCGACGAATTTCGAGGGCGAAATTCATTTTAAGGGGGGTAGAATGTAACACCCCGAGATTTTATGAAAAATATTCTTTTAATTTCATTAATATCTTGTGTTGTATGCTACACCAATATTACCTTGCGCTATACGCAACACCGTATTAGCTTGCAGTATACGCAACACTATTCTTGGATCGTGTTACACACAATTTTGATAATAGTTATTCTACGCAACATTGAGTATATATATATATATATATATTCAATGTATAAATGAAATATGGTTAGATTATGATATAAGAAACAATGAAGGATTCTTGCTTAGCACGCAACTCTGACTTGGCTTGCATTACACGCAATCACGACCTTCCTCGATAGCGTGTGTTGTACGCAATACCGGGTTTTACTAAACAACGATATATTATTATAATATTATTAAGAACTAGCCGTTATGAATAGTATTAACTAAATTTTGAATCTTATAACATTATTATTCATCTTACACATTTTCTAAAACATGGTATAAGAACAAAATAAATTTTTCGGGAAAAATAAGTATTTTTTAAAAAATGCAGTTTTGCCGCCTTTTGATGGCACATCCACTTTAAATTTAGTTTTTGACATGTTTATAAGTTCAATTTGACAAAATAAAATTCTTATTTTGAATCAGGATATAAAAATTTATATTAGATAAAGTTTTGATATTTTTCCGATAACTTTCATATTTTAATGAATAGTAAAAACACGCTATATTTTAATTAAAAACAGCTTTTTTCATCATAATATCTTATGTGGTTAAATTATAATATTGAATGGTTTTAAAGTATAAATAGAATATATTTTTACCATTTAATATAATTTATGTCATTAGCATTGATTTTACATTGAATTCGTATGTTAAATCAATTCAATCTTTTGCAATGTTTTAAAGAAAAACGCGTTTTCTTTCGAACAACGGGATTAATTTTAATTTAATTTCTGCTTCTTTTGTGTATTGAATTTGGAAAAATGGATTCCATATTTGGAATCAGTGGGTCCAAATTATGTTAATAAGCTACTTTTTATTTTTGGGCATTGTGAATAGTAACTACGGTAAATTTTATTTACTATAGTTAAAGGTATTTACTATAGTTAAAGGTAAATCGGGTAATTAAGGGTAAATATAAGATTATAAAATTATCATAACACTTGGAAAAATCCTATTGGATGGCTAAAAGTATACCCATATAACCTAAGGGTAGGATTAGATTCATTTTATGGACTTTTGTCCATGAAAATAATTTAATTATTATTAAAACCAAAGAATGTGACAACATGTCACTATCTTAAATCTTATAAGTATAATAATTTTAATTTAGTAATACACTTCATGAAACTTCGAACATGAATAGTCTCCAGAAATCTAATACAATTATCTACATCATAGGAATTTATTTAGAATTTTTAGGGATTAAATAATTATCATTTATTATGACACAAAGATGATGCAGTAACTGTCTTATTAATGAAATATTGACATAATTGATGTTATAAATGCCTAAATAAATGTAATTTGAGACTTTTTATGACTTATATTAATTTTATAGGTTAATATGACATGTTATTGTTGATATAAGTAACTTGTTTCGAACTTATCATTCTGTTATAAATTTCATAAAAATCATGTACCAAATAGTGTCAAAATTGACATAAATTAGTTTTTAAAACAAATATTATATTATTAATTGTTATTTAATTCCTAAAAATCTAAGGTTCGGCCAAATGACTTAGATAAGGATAGATATATTAATAATAAACAACTTGGGGTTCTTTTGGCTTGTTATGGTAAGTTTATTAACCATATAGTGTAAGAAAACAAAAAGACACGGTAAAAGTTAAATTATTTAACTTAGAGTTAAATCTAATTGATAAGGTTAAAATAATAACCTAAACTTGTATAAATCCTATTTTATGAGATTATTTCGACCCATCCCCACTTTATCTTCGAAATAAGACTATTTGGAACCATTATAAACCTAATTTGACCTTAATATAAAATAATATTTTGAGATTTTTCTAAGATGCCCCTCTCCTCCCTTATAAAAGGGCACCTCCTCCCCCTCTTCCTCACACTACTTTGAGCCTTCAAGCTCGGCCAACCCCTGCCAAAATCTCTTCTCCACTTCCCTAGTATCATCCTAGAGGTCCTGGTCTTCTTCAAAGACCATCCTTAGTTCTTTAAGTGGAGGTTAAGTGAAGGCGCGTCAAAAAGAGGTAATATCCATTACCGATCTTTTTCAATTTCTTTCTTCTTCAACTTCTTCTTATTTATTTGTTTCATGATAAAGTAATAACATAAGTATTTATTATATACTGATATGTTATTATAAATATTAAACAACTCTAATTAACCTTCTATCCATCCTACGAAAAAAGGAAATCACCGCGTGTGCGTACGTACGGAATATCGTCTCCACGCCGTGGTGTAATCTATTTTCCGCCACCACCTTAATTGGATGGGTATAATGGTGTAATTAGTAACTATATATGATTATTATAGAGTTATATTGATACTGAAATAGTATACATACATTTCAACACAATTCCACGACCATGGGAACGATATCATCGCTCGTGCGTACGTACGGACTACCGTCTCCACGACGCGATGAGATTCATTATCCATGTTAACCATTCCAGAATGATTATAAAGTATATATAATGAATAATAATGAAATATATGACATGTTAAATCTACTCTATTTATTTATATATATATTTCATCTACTTACTTCCATTCAAGACAATAAGGAAAGGAAAACAGCGTTCATGCGTACGTACGGACTACCGTCTCCATGAACGGTGTGTTTCATTTCATTTATCTATCTATTATATATATATATATACTGAATATATATGATATATAAATAATATTTTATATTCTTGAAGTAAGTAAATCATGATATAAGTAATAATAATGTCAAGAACAACAAGTCCAAACACCTACGATAAATGAAACGATTTTACCCAAAACGCTTCTTTAACATGGAATTTACAAAAGAACGGGTAATATAAAGTCATAAGTGAACCATATATGATATCATAACAATTAATATGATTCTGTAATAAGTTAATGACATTATTTAAATCATTATACAGGAGGTTCAGATATGTACAAAGCATATCGGACATAAGGTAAGGGAAATATCACAATCTCATTTTTATCTGAGATTGTTTATACTTTGGTATTTATTGGGGTTATTTCTATCATCCATGTCCATGTTTTATAAAAGTGTTTTCATGTATGTTTAAAGTCCTTTTTACCCATTTTTAATTTTACCACATGGTATGTAAGTAATATTTCTTTTGTTTATGTTACGAGGTACTTTTTGACTTTTCCGACAAAAGTACGAAGAATGTTTTTTTAACTTATACGGCATGAATGGATTTTTAAAACATTATTTCCAAGAATCTTACTTTTAAAGTTTTCAAGTTTATTTTTAATCAAATTCTTTTAGTTTAAAATTGTATGACATGTTAAGAAAGGGAAAATGTTTTTGAAGTAAAAAAGGATATTTTCCTCAAGAATGGAGTTCAAGAGTTTTATCAAAATCATTTTCCATCTAAGATAATAAAGGGTTATGTCTCTATCCCTATTATTACATTGATTTGATTATGTTGTGATGGAAATATTTTTATGAATTACTTTATCTTATATGAATTTTTTTATGATGTCATGATGTTTAAGATTCCCATTTTTATTACATGGGTTATGCTATGATGTATGGTTTATGATTTTGTGGCACACATAAGAATGGTATCATTATGAGATGGGTGAGACCTATATCTCCCTCCAATGAATTGGGTAAAGATTTTATATCTCATGAGATAGACATGGCTGGAACGGTAGGTTATACCGGTTCAGTGAAACAGGACTGAAACGAGGGTGACTCAGTTCAGAAATGGACTTTGTGCACTAAGATAGTCTTGGCAATGAGTCTTGACTAACAAGAAATGATTCTCTATGATTATGTGTGTATGCCACAAAGTTTCATGTTTTAAGTTATGATTATTGGGATTACATTTCACTACTATGATTTATCCAATGTTATGAAATTATGATCTCTTTTGCAGGTTAATATTTCCAAAAGATATGTTCTTATGAATATGACGTGATTGATATTTCTTTTGTTTACCCTTACTGAGCATTTGAGCTCACCCTTTTATGTTTTCTTTTCCCCAAGACATAAAAGAAAGGATTTAGGTTTAAAAAAAAGAATATCTTTATGGTAGATGTTGAAGATCTTTCACCACGATTAGAAGATTATATTCCGAGTTTCCAAAGACACTAAACTATTACGGTCCTTGTGTGTCTATTTTTCTTATGTATTAAGTATTCCACAAAAGTAATGTAATGTCCATGTACGTCAAGCTTCGGGTCTCTACAAGTATTACTCAATTGATCTTAAATTTTTTTTAACCCATCATATAGGTTAGAAAATCCCATATTCTATATAAAAAAAATTCTTATATGATAATTAGCATGATAAATGATTCCTCATTTGACCTATTCACATGAATGATATATGATAAATGATAAAACATGGTTATTTACATTTATGGAACCTTTATAACCTCTAATTTAAGAACTATGATGTAGTATGTGCCCTAAGAAATACTAATGGAATTTCATGAATTAATAAAAAAATGGATCAATCATGCCAACTAGTTCTCTAACTCATTTAAAAGATTAAATTTAATATCTCCTTATGAGTTTATACTCATTCTAGTATTAAAAATTATCACAATGAAATTACCATACATGTCATTAAGATAAAGTTCATGCATGTCGTGTTGGATTTTTTTCAATGTTTAATCATTTTCAATTATCAAGCATGTTATATTTAGAATACATTAAGGAGTTCTATATGCTCAAGGGATATTGATGTTCCATACATAGAGTGTTGGATTTGTTATAAAATATGTGTCTTGAAGGATGTCATCATAGGATGATTTAAAGTAAAGAGTTATCTTAGAAATAAGACCAATGGTGTTCTATGATCATATATGGGATGACTTTGGATGAATCTTTAAATTTATCTAAGTTGAATCAATAGTATTTTTGGAAATCATCTTTTCATCATTATCTTATAGAGAAGATTAAAATAACTCTTAGAGTGAGTTTCCCTTGGCCACATGATTTCATGTTTACCAAGGGATGAATATCTATCACAGACACTATCAAAACAAATTTTTTTAGTTTCATAAACCTCTAAAAGTATTTATATATCGATTCTACCTAATGATAAGGTGTTCATGGAATACTAACATTATTCATATATATGATTTGTAGTTGTGTATTGCAGGTTATCTTAAGAATAAATCCTTTTAATTGATATGGGGCTTAATGTATCACATGATATCACTTTGATGATGGAGGAAAGAGATGAAGAATGTGAATCAAAATTAGAAAAGGGTTTTAAGGGGATCCAATAACATCATTAGATAAATTTAAATATATCATGTATACCAAAGGTTGTGGAAAAAAATAATAGACATTTATATGAGTAAAAGGAAAAATAATTTAGTGATGTACTAAACCAAGTAGTGGTTTTTAGCATAAAATTTCATGGTTTAGTAAACGCTAAAAATAACCTATGAAGATTTGAATCAAAATGACCATGGTGATACTCATGTTCTTGAAAAGTATGGAAGGCGGCCACGATGAAGAAAAAAAGGGTGTGGTAGTTTAAAACTATGTCATGGTCTATGTTAAAAATTAACTTGGTTTACATGGTCATGGTTTTGGAAGGTTATTAGGATTAGATGAATTACTACCATAAGGATATGAAAGAAAAACATGTGTTTTATTTATTATGTTTTCAAAGATAATTTCAAAAAAATATTGGAATACAAGGGGAAGAGAAAAATAGTGTATTTTTATCGCCTAAATCCTTTTGGGTATTAGAAATGATTGTATAGAATGGTTCATGGTTTCTCATATAGATAATTTATTGTCCATTGTTTATAGAAGATGGTCATATTTCATAAAAAATGTCATTATCTGCTGGAGAAATAGTCATGGATTAAGTGATTATAGTTTTGGAGATTTTTATAATAGATAGGGAAGAAAAAATGGTGTGGTACATCTAAAATATGTTATGTTTTCAATCAACTTCAATAAAGTAATGAAAGAAAATTTCTTCTAAAAAAATTAGATAAATATTATTTTATCATGGTTTTCAGATATGGGTTTGACAAGATACACCAAATCTTGGTTTCTTTAAAACACATTATGGTCTACGACATATCTAGAGAATTAAGATTTCAAATGTCTTATCTTTTAAGGATATATTGAGGATTTAAAATAAGATATTTTGGTAATAAGTTGGATGAATTTGATTAAGAATTATATAAACTTTACACATCTTTTGAGGAGTTTCCATCCAGAATCATGGATTAATAATGACCATTAATGAATATATAGACAAATGAAAAGTGTTTATTTATGGATGATCTTAGTTTTTATAGGAGTGTGTGTGAGTGAAAATAAATTTTTGTGAATGGAGATTGAAGGGCCTCATAACTCGGTCATTCCTGATAAAAGAAAAAAAATTACATCATTAATTAATACAGAGACACTTGAGTAAGGGAGAGGAATATCACATTCAAAAACATGATTTATTTGGTGATCTATTTCCCTTACTTTGTCACTGACATACATGTAAGAGTTTAGGATAATCTTCATACTCCATTTTTTAATTCATTCATCATTGATAATAAAATGATGAAGTCAACAACAAGATAATGATGTTTCTCTATTTGATATATCTTTTATACATATTTTTAAGGATTTTTTGATGATTTTTATGTCTAAATGATTTCTAACGGTTAATATTTGATAATTGAGAATCTTGTGTCAAAATATTAATACATTAGGTATTTTTAAGAAATTTTGTGATTTTAGTTCTAGATAAATTTAATGATCCTTGGTCTTAATTTATTTCATTTTAGGATCATATATGTTAATGTATAAGTTATTTAAATGAAGATTAATTTTTTTAAAGTGTTTTTTATTATTTGGGGATCTAATAATAATTTTCTCATGTTATTTGTTTTTTATTTTGAATATATTTTATTGGATTTAATTATTTTTATGGTGAATTTTATCAGAATATATTTTTCAATAAATTGTCACATTTCATATGGTAAGTGTTAAATTTCCATAGTTTCATTATTCTAATTTTAAATTCACATTTATAGAACTATTTTTTATGTCAGTGAGTATTATGGTGTTTCAAGAATTTTATTACAATGTTTATTTTTAATTTTTAATTAATTTTAATTCAATATGGTGAATCCAATATGAAATTTGGACTACCAAATTTTAAGGTTCATTAGATTTTTGGAAGTAGTGACATAGAAGGTAATTTTTTATGTGCTATGTAGAAATTTTTACTTTTACAAAAAATAGAGATACAACTATCTCATATCAAATTTTTGGAATCCAACCTTTTAGGATATTTATATAACCATATGATGTTTTAGCTACATTATTTTAGGATAAATATCCAAAGTTCCTTGCTCGTATTATATTTTGAAAATCCCATATGATAATTTTCATTGATTTTAAGGTTCTGTTGATAAATTTATTTCACTTCAGATAGGGAAACTCCATCATCACCTATTAATAAATAGGTAGATAATGAAAATTTTATATCAGTATTGTGATTGGATATTTGAACATATTCAATAAATTTACTGATGAAACAAATACCTGATCCCCATAAAGGAAAAAACAAATTCAAAGATTCGTAAACTAAAATAGGATGAATCAAATGACCACACTACCACCAAATTGGGAAAGTGTGTTTGAATGGGATTGAACTTGATGATGAGAAATTGACCTAAGTCTGAACAACTGGAGATCTTTGCACAACATTATGTGAACTAAAACTAATATCAAATCCAAGATTTCTTTTTGAAGATGATTCGAATTCAATCCGAAGAAATTTATTATCTAAGCTTATATTTCTCTTTGAAGGTGGTTTCTTATTATATGATGTGACACTATGTGTTAAGAGTTCATTTTTGGACTTGGTGTACTCATTAAAGAACTATGATTAATATTTCATGAATAACAGGTCAATTAATTTTTTTAATTGGAGAACTAGATTTATAAAGAATTTTCAAAGTCAAATAATGAGTTAAAGTTGAAGACTAGACTCTAATCAGGGCTTTGAGGAATCATAGAATTCATTAAGTTCTAGATGAATTAATGAGATAAACCAAAGAACATATTCACTAGAAATAGAAATGGGGGGTAATCTTTTACTGCTTAGGTTATGTGCAAATTAGGTTGATGATAAAGATTTGATGATGAGCTAACAATTTTATATGTCGGTCCTTAGGATCTTCATGTTTTTAGGTGATGTATAAAGATGTAGGGACCCTAAGGTATTAGATTCAACATAGTTTAGAGATGAGAATAAGTGTACACCAAGTTATTTTCTTTTTACTACGAGGAAAAAAAGCTAATAGTGTTATTTGGATAGGTTTTATGCACTCTTCATGTGCTGGTTTGAGTATTTAGTGATGGAGGAGTGTATCCATTTCAATTGAGGGTGTCAATTTGAATTGAATATGGTGGATTATTGATGTTTGAACTGTTCATGAGTTGAGTTCAATAAATTTTTTTGTTTTTTTTAGTGATTTGGATTTTGGGGTCTTTGATGAAAGCTACTTTGAGTATAATTCAAGGTATTGGGAATTGTATTCTTTGACTAAATTAATATGATAAGGTTTTCAATGACCTTGATGAGATATTGATTATTTGGAATCACATGAAGGTATTAATTTTTTTGAAGGGGGAAGCTGAAGTCACTTGCTAGTCCAATTTCCAAATGATGAAATCTAACCAGGAGATGCCACATGGAAAAGTGAATATAAGAAGAATTATAAAATACCCAAAAAAATATTTATGTACTATGATAAAAAAAATCAAGGGAGATACATATTCTTCCAAATATGGGAGTAGATATAGAAGGAAGAGAAATGAAGAAACAACATGGTAATGAGAATATCGATTAGGAGAAGGAGATCCAGGGAATATTCCTAATCTTATTCCTATTATTTTTAATTTCATCATGTTATATTTGAATATTTTATATTTCCTTATTTCAGAATGTTTTTTGGATTTTTTTCATAGAAATAAGATTGAACTGATTCATTTCTTCTCTCTATTTGTTTATGAAATGTCTTTTAATAAAAATATAAATCTAATTTCATATTGGATTTTTTTTTCTAAATAGGAATTGTTTAATAAAAATTTTGAATCATCACATAAATTTTAATCAATAAATTGACTTTGGTTATGACATGACACTCATTCCTTCTGACTTAGTTGGAAGCTATAGTTGAGGAACTCTAGAGCTAAACCATCACTTAATTAATTCTTAAGAGAGTCAATAGGTACTTTCTTTTCAGTGTATGTCTATCCAGTTACATGTTTACATAAACAAAGTGTTATATTTTAAATTAGTCAATCAAATTTACTGCTACTCATCCATTTTTCAGTCATTGTTTGTTATTTTTATCCATTATTCTTGTAAATATCTCTTCAAACTCATCATCTCTTTATCATATATTGTTTATTTTTAAAAATATATGTTCATCATTGTTAGTTTAATATGAATGTGTGGTATTTTACTTTTTTATTTTGATTTTTTTTCATTTTATTAGTTTTTCACTCACAATTCACCTTCACTGGTGATTTATACGCTTATTTTAACTATCTTGGTAGTTTTTAGGTTTTTAATTTGATAAATCTAACAAAAATATATCACTTTTTTGCACTATTTATAGGTAAGGCTTCACGTCTACAAGAAAAAAACATTAAAACCAAAATCAAAAGAAATATTTGTTTCTTAAAAAAATTAAAAAAAACTCAATAAAATCTATTTTCAAAAAAAACATTTAATCTACAATGTGATATAAAAATTTTATGAATATCATTTCGTGCATGAACACTAGGAAAAATTCAAAATAGTTATATCCTTTAAATATTGAAATGGATAAATTTATTTGTACTCTAAGAAGATATAATTTTAAAATGGAAAAAGGAGAGATCTAGAAAATAAAAAAAATTATTAACATGAAATTATCCAAGACAATATTTAACATCATGGGATAAGGGAGTTTTGGCTCCCTATAGTGTCAATAAATCCATCTTGTATTGGGTTGAAACCTATAACTCAAAATTATCAGTTGAAACAGTCACACCATTCATTACTTCCTACATTTAATGAATTTATTAATGATAACTCCTTACCCTTCATTAGGTATTTTTATAACATAGTGAAATGTTTTTTATTGAATGGATTGAGTGAGGATGAGCTATAAATGAGAGTTTTCCCTTTTTTAAAAGGGAAATGAAAGTAATTAGTGTTTATCATTATATGAGAATATTTTCAAAACATGGGAACAAATATATAACTCCTATTTCATGAGACTTTACCCTTAGATACTAAAATGGTAGCTTAGGTACAAAATCATAAACTTTTACCAAGAGGATTGAAGGCCATTAATAAGGCTTATGGAAGGTTTAAGTACCTGATTAGGAAATTTACTCATCACTAGCTTCCTTCCCACCTTCTCATGGATACTTTTTATGAATTTTTTTAACCTTTAGATCAGAAAATTTATGACCAATCTGTTGGGGAAAAATTATAAAGAAAAAAAATGAAGAGCTTAGGAAAATTTTCAACACTTTAGCTCTTTATTCTCAACCAAAAAATTAAATGAGAATGCGAGTAAATATAGGAGAGTAAGACATTGTTTTGGGTATTTAAATAAAGTCTTAGATAGCTAAGAATAAATATCAACTTAAATTTCTAATGAATAAAAATTCCAAACAAGGTTTTAATCAAGTTGGATGTCAAAATCAAAATCAAGATCATAGAGAATAATGCTCTCATTATGGTATGTTTGGGTACACTAAAAAATACTACCCAAATTTTTATATTCCTTTACAACCATATTATATTATTAATTTTTGGGGATACGATCATAATATGCAAAAAAATATGATCCATTTTCAAAAAATTACAATCTTAACTATAGGAACCATCATAATTTGTCTAGGAAAGAAAAAGGATGGTTTGGAAAACTTGTTATCCCTAGTTTCCAAAATAATTCAAGAACACAATTCCAAAATTATCTAAGATTTGAAACCTATAATTCTAAAGAGGAACTGAGTGGTATGTTTCAACACTTGTTAGGAAAATTTGATTCATAAAAGGCTCAAGATGATTCGGATAAAGTTGTGGCTAATTCTAAAATACACAACCTTGAAGTTCAATTAGGGTAGCTAGCTAGAGACTTTACTTCAAGAGATAATGGAAAGTTTCCAAGCACTACAAAAAATAATCCTAGGAATAATTTCATGGTTTTGGTCACAGTAAGTGGTTTTAAAACCCATGAATAAGATATAAATGACCATATAAATGCAAAAAATTAAATTCGAGAAGATTTTTTAACTCAAAGACTGAGTAACACTAAATATGGAATTGTGGAAAAAATTAGTGAAATGTTAAAAAATATAGTTGGTCCACTTTAAAAACATGAATTAAAATACTTCAAAATAAAACATAATAAAGGGAAAGAAAAACTTGAATAAATTATTGGATAAATTCACACTATTTTAATGAATTTTTTTCCACTCATCATATTACATAAAAAGTTGAAATATAAAAATAATAAACTAGAGTTTCATTAATTCCATGTCATTTTAAATAATCTTCAAGTGAACATCCCTTTCACTCAATCCTTAATCTAGATTCCATCATATTTTAAATCTCTTAAAAAATTGTTTTTAATAAGAAAATTTTAGAATATTTTGCAACATATAGTATCACTAAAGAGTGTAGTGTTTTCCTTCAAAAAATACCATTAAAATTAAATATCCATAGAGTTTTTCCATTTCATACACTTTATATAATAGTGGTATGATGAATAGCCTTTGTGACCTTGGTGTTAGCATCGATCTACTTCTTTACTATTTCAACAGTTTATATTAAGAGAATTACAACACACCTATTTTATCCTTCATCTAGTTGAATGATCTGTTACACATCCCATAAGAAGAGTCGATGACCTATTTATAAGTGTTAAAAAGATGTTTTTCTAACTGATTTTCTATTTTTAGACATAGAGTGTGACAAGGAATCCTCTGTCATCTTTGGTAAGCCTTTCATTGACATAATGGTGGTATATTTTTTATGCTTATAATGTTCAACTAACTATTATTTTTTAGGAGAAATAAAAAGAGTTTAATGTTTTCAAAAATGTGAAAAAACCTATATTTAGAGAGAACTATTCAAGAGTTGAAATACTAGAAGTTGAGGCCATATTATATCAACTGGAAGAATGTGATAAATAATAATTAATTGAAAAAACCCCTTTGAATGTTGGAAATAAATTTTAGAAACATTTTGAAAATGTTAAAGGTGAAAATCTAGAAGGTTTTCTAGATATGGACAGTAGCCTTGTTTGTGTTGTAAAAAAATTGTTTAAAATTTGAATTTTCTATTCTTATTCTTAAGGAGTTTTTAGGAATTCTATAGAGTGTTTCCACTGCTTCAAACAAAGAGGCATATCATTTTGATAAGTGTGAGTTAGACCTTTTAGAGCACTATAATGAATTTTCTAAGAAAAATATTTTAAAATCACATATGAAATTGGAAAATAGTGAGTTGTCCATTTTGGAAAACATTCAAGAAAAGCTCAATTATGGTTTAAAAATTCAAAATCTATTAAATTTTAAAACTCATTTTAGGAAGCATACTGAAGACTATGGATATTATATGATAAAGTTTCTTTTATCTAGTCAGTAGTTACCATAACCTGATCTCAAACCCTTGCCTTCTCACCTAAAATATTAATTTTTGAGTGATATATCTTCACTAAATGTCATAATTTCTACTGAAATAGATAAAATTCAAGAGGAAAAGATTTTGAATTTCTTGAAAAATTTAAAAACTACAATGGCTGGACCATTTTTTATATAAAAGGGATAATCCATTTATTCTTCATGCATAAAATTTCTATGTATTATGAACACAAACCAAGAGTATGGGGATAAAGGAGGCTCAATGTCAACATAAAATATGTTTTTAGAAAGTAAGTGATTGATTTATTATATGTTATAATAATTTACCCCATCTCAGATATTTTTTGGGTTAACCCAATCCAAATTATTCCAATTAAAGGGGGTTTCAATTTTGTGATCAATGATAAAAATAAACAAAATCATGTTAGAAAATAAACTAAGTATAGTGGCTATATTGACTATAGGAAGCTAAATTATGAAACTAGAAAAAATCATTTTACTGTGACATTTATATATTAAATTCTTGAGATATTATTTATAAATGAATTTTTTATTTTTTTGGATAGAAATTATAGTTACAACTAGATTCTTATAGCTCTTGAAGAGCAGGAAAAAACAACTTTTAATTTTCCATTAGGGATATTGGCTTACCAAATAATTCACTTTGGATTATATGGTGCACCATACACCTTTAAAAGGTGTTTGATAACCATCTTTTCGTAGATCATGGATAGGATCATTGAGGTTTTTAAGGATGATTTCTCCATTATTTAGAGTATGTTTTTGTCTTATAGATATTTTTAGATATTAATATTATTCTTAATTAGTATAAATTTTAAATTTCTTGAAACCAAAGACACTATTCTTGGTAATAAGGTGTCTTGGAGAGGTATGAAGTTGGATAGTTAAATTATAGAGGTCATTTAAAATTTACCTTCTTATTATAATTTCAAGGGTGTTATAATTTCTCTAGTCCATGATTTTTTTACTAGAGATTCATAAAATATTTTTTTAAATCACTAGGTCTCTATTTTCACTATTGGAGAAAGATACACTCTTCTTCCTTATAAAAAATGTTTATAATATGTTGATCTTCATAAAGGTAAACTTACTTCTTCACTCATTATCACTACCCCTGATTGGAAATTTTCATTTTACATCATGTGTGATACTAGTGATGTGGCCGTTTGAGTAGTTTTATGATAAAGTAAAATCTAAAGGTTTCATGTGGTGTACTATTCTAGTAGTTTTCTAGATAATTTCCCAAGGAATTACCCCACTATTGAGAAGGAAGATACTATAAAAAATCATATACTGATGGTTTGTATGGGTGTTGACTATTCTGGTGTTGGTATAGACCTATACCAATGGTTTTTGGAAAACCATTGGTATATACCTATCCCACGGGTTTTGGAAAACCATTTCTATAGTTCATATTAAAAACATATACCAACAGTTTTGAAAACTCGTTGGTATAGGTAATATAAAAAATAAAATTCATCTTGGTTTTGATCCTGATACCTTGAATTTATATTATAATAACCTAACCACTAATCTAATATTACTTTTTAGAAAATAATTTGATATATATATATATTTATATTTATATTTATTTATTTAAAATTAATTTAATTTTTGATGTATTCAATTTTATTTGGAAAAAGAATCCATAAAAAATGTTGGTTCCTATACCAATAGTTTTCAAAACTGTTGGTATAGGTACCCTGGTTTTTGTGACCTATACCAACGGTTTTGGCTAAACCATGGGTATAGGGTAGACCTATACCAATGGTGTTTCCAAAATTATTGGTATAGGGTATCTACAAGATACCTATACCAATGATTTTTGGCCAAAACCAAAAAACATTGGTATAAGGTCTCTCTAAGGTAACTATACCAATAGTTTTTTTTCCAAAAACTATTGGTATAGATACCTTATACCAATGGTTTTCCAAACTGTTGGTATATTTATATTTTTATAACTCCAATTTATAGTAGTGGGAGTTGATTGATGTATTTTTTTCTCTAGATAAGTTTAGATAATACTTGATTGGGTTTAAAGACATAGTCTTCACTATCCATTTTGTCTTGAAATAATTTTTTATCTATAAAATAGGAAAAAATGAGATTCATTAAATGGATTATTTTGTTTTAGGATTTTAATTTAGTGATTGAATATAAGAATGGTGTTTAAAATGTAGTGGTTGGTCATTTTTCAAGGTTTTCTAGTACTCAAATTGATGGTCATAAAGATATTAATTATTCTTTTTCAAATGAGAAATCTCTTTTTATGTGAGTCTAAAAATATACTTGGTATATATATATTTCTAATTTCTTAGTTGATGGAGTCATTCCCAAATAATTTATACAAAATTAAAGGAAACAAATTCATTATTGGGTTAAAATGATGCTTTTGGGATGACCTTTTACTATTTAGAAGGTGTGATTATGGTATTTTTAGGAGGCGTGTGTTTGAGGAAGAGATATTTCCCATTATTGAAAGATTTCATTCTATACCATGGGGTGACCATCTTGGAGGATATTAGACTACTCAAAATGTTTTACAATATAGTTTCTACTGGACTACACTCTTTAAAGATGCTAGAATTTTGGTATTCGGTAGTGATAAGTGCCAAATTTTAGTAAATATGGTTAGGAAACAAGAACTGCCTTAGAAATTAATTTTATAAGTATAAATATTTTGTGTTTGGGTTTAGACTTCAAGGGACCATTTACATCTTCTTATAGGAATGAGTACATCTTGGTGGCTATTGATTATGTTTCCAATTGTATTGAAGCCATGTCGCTTCCAAACAATCAACTTGGTAGTGTGATTATATTCATAATGAAGAAAATTTTCTCAAGATTTAGAGTAACCAAATCTTTTATAATAGATAATATAACTCACTTTAAGAATTATAAGTTCAAATATTTAATGGAGAAATATGGATGTGTTTACAAAACTGGAACTTTTTACCATCCACAATCTATTAGGCAAGCAGAAATCTCAAGTAGGGAGTTTAATTTTTTTTTTAAACACTATTTTAAGATCTAGGAAGGACTGGTCTATAATGTTGGATGAGGCTTTGTGGTATTATATAACTTCCTTCAAAACTCCCATAGGAATGTCTCCATATAGACTTCCTTTTGGGAAGTCATTCCATTTTTCTGTGGAGTTGCATCATAAATCTTTTTGGGTAGTGAAGGCCTTGGACTTTGATTTTAGGACTATTGGTGAAAGGGTATTTCATGAGTTGAGTGATCAATACTATAAATAGAACCTATACCAATGGTTTTGAAGAAACTGTTGGTATAGGTCTCTTGTAGCCACCCTATACCAATAGTTTCTTCCAAACCGTTGGTATAGGTCACTAATTAGGAACTATACCAATGGTTTTCGCCAAAACTATTGGTATAGGTTCATTATAGAGACCATATACTAATTGTTTTGGAGAAACCATTGGTATAGTTCCACCCTATGCCAACGGTTTCATCAAAACCATTGGTATAGTTCAAAATTTCAAAGAAATTATACCATTGGCTCTCAAAACCATTGGTATAAGTACCCATATTTTTTATGTAATATTTTTTCAAATAACATTAAATAAATACAAAGTTAAAATACTTATGAATATACATTTATATATTAATGAAATTATGTTCACAAAATTCATGTTAGGTTAGTGGTTAGGTCATTGGATTATAAATGGGGGGTGTTGGGATCAAAACCAAGATGGGTTTTATTTTATGAATTATATATACCAATGGTTTTATAAAACCATTCGTATATGTTTTTTATATGACATATACCAATGGTTTTCCCAAAACCATTGCTATAGACCTATCCCAATGCCAAACTAGCCAACGGTCCTCCAAATCGTTGGTATAGGGTATTTTTCTATTAGTGGAGCTTGATGAAATTAGGAGAGAGGCCTATCAAAATTCTAGGATATAAAAGGAGAAGACCAAATATTTTCATTACTCAATCATCTAGAATAGAAATTTTAAAGCTAGTTAAAAGGTTTTTATTTTAGATTATAGACTTATACTTTTTCTTATGAAGTTTAAATCCAAATTTTCCATACCTTTTACTATCATTAGGGCGGTTGTTAATGGATTTGTTGAACTTGTAGGACTTGATAAGTTTTCATGTTTATTTAATGTTCAAATAATCAAGAATTACATTGAGGGGAAATTGAAGGGATTTGATGTTATCTCTTTGTTGGAATTTTGAGTATCCATTAAATCTAACTAAGTGTTGGGTCGGAAGAAACGAGGAAATGATGGCAAGAGGGGGGGTGAATTGCCTTTTAAAAAATGATTAACAAATTAAAATCAAAGTGAAAGATGCAGCGGAAATAAATGAGGCAAGACACAAGAAATTGATAACGGAGTTCGGCCAAAACCCGGCCTACGTCTCCGCTCCCAACTCAACCGTTGAGAGATTCCTACCGCTTGCTTTTCAATGGTTTTAGCAAGAAACCCACTAGGCTTTGAGGTAGCACTAGGACCTATTACAGCTTGCTTTTGTGGTTTAGCAAGAACCCACTTGCTTTTAATGGTTAAGCAAGAACCCACTAGCCTTTTTAACGGGTGAAGGCTAGCTCACCGGTGACACAAGCCTTTTAAAAGGAAAGGCTTGAAGAAACCTCTTCACACCTTAATGGTGGTGTGAGAACCCAAAAGAAAGAGGGGATGAGAAAAGTTTGGGGTTTGTAGGTACAAACCCAATTTTAAGCTCAAAATAAAATAAACAATAAAACCGTATAGTTGAGAAGCCTTGGGCGCCAAAGGTTGAATGGAGTTGAAGACGTGCACTCCCAAGCTTCTATGGTGGTGCTCCTTGGATGTGGAATTGGATTGGAGCAGTTGTGGTTCCCTTGGAGCAATCCGCCGGAAGTTTGCCAAATGAGGAGAATTGTGTTCGTTGGCTTCACAATGCTTAATTATGGTCCGGCAATTGTTCTGGGGCTTCAAGGTCCTTTATTTATAGAGGGGGAACCCTCATATGGCCGTTGGAGGCCTTTGGAGCCGTTGGAAAGGCTTTCGGAGCCGTTGGGAGGCAAGTGGAGCAGCTTGGTCAAAGCTCCAACGGCTAGTTTGACTGGATCCACCGGCTGGCCGGTACAGTCCCACCGGCTGGCCGGTGTGTGCAAAAAGGCATAGGATTCTTGTCCAGGGGCCACCGGCTGACCGGTACATCTCCACCGGCTGGCCGGTGCCTTGATAGAGAAGAAGAGTCTTGATCCAGGCTCCACCGGTCGACCGGTGAGGAGCCACCGGCTGGCCGGTGGCAAGACAGTAGCAAACACTATTTGGGCTGGGTGCCACAGGTCGACCGGTGACAGAGCCACCGGTCGACCGGTGGAACCTGGCAGTGGGCAATCCCTCTGCCAGTTCCACCGGCTGGCCGGTGCTATCACACCGGTTGGCCGGTGGACTGAATTTCAGTCCATTTGATGTCCATTCTTGGGCCAACTTCTTGGCAACCTTGTTCCTTTCAATCAAAAACACTTCAAACAATGTTATATAAACATGAAAGTGATTGTGATCATGAAAATTAAACCACGAGGGGATACGAGAGGTACAACACTAAGGACTTTAAATTCAGTACTTCATGGGAGTCAACCCAGGTTTCTTTTTGTTTTCTCTTACTCAAATAAAAATAATGTTTTTGTTTGTTTGCATGTTTCTCACTTGTGTTGTCATTTTGAAACTATCTTGGTTTGTCTTGGATTAAGTCAAGTGAATTAAAAAGGTAATTTGACATAGTCACTTGGTTGGGACATCAACCTACTATAAAAATTCAACTGGTAGTGATCTTGTTTGATTACAAAGAGGAGCCACTAGTTAGAACTTTCTGAATAAAATTTTTTAAAAATTATCTTTGGTTATTTTCAATCTTCAATTCTAAATTCTATAATCTCATATTGATTTATTCATTTTATAAGAGATGAAGCCTACTGACCATTGAACTTTACTTCAATAGAAAAATAAGGGGTGTGTTAGAATGGACTTTAGTGATTAGATCATCCACTGCTAGAGGAGTTTTTATTTTAAAATTAGTCATTTTATTTTTTCTTATTACTGAAAAAAATTTGTTCCTTTTTGTTTAGTAGATTTAAATGATAGAAAATTCATTTTTTAAGAGTTTTTCCACGTTGAAATTAATTAAAAAATATATTGTATGATGTCACTACTATTTTGATTATCTTTTTGTCCTAAAATAATTTCATTGCATGTTGTTATTTATGCTTGTTGGAAAATTATTTTAGAACTTAATGTGTAAACATGATCTCTTCTGAAATTCATTTTCATCACACTAAAAGTTATAAGTGGTAGCCTGTGGAAATCTCTTGAATGAGGTGATTAGTTTTTATTGAGTTGAAAATATGTTTTTGAACTTTATTGTAACCCTTAAAACATGGTCTTGAACTACTGGAATTATAAAATATGGTTGAGCTTAATTTTCTAAAAAAAAATCATACTTTGAAATTCAACATCAGGGGCGATGTTGGGTTTTAAGTGTGGTGGAGGTTTCTTAAATGTTTTGACTTTTATTCATTATTTTACACATCAAAATTCTTCAATTTTTTTCAAAATTATTTGTTTTTTAGATTCATTTAGCACTTTCAGTGGGTGAAAATTTTTATTAAAGATTGAATGTTGTGATTCTACTTTGAGGAGGTTAATATCTATTACTCCATGGATTCAATTGAGCACATAATTTTTATTTCCCTCTGGAAACAACATGATTTTTGTAAATTCTGGGAGTATGTATTATAATTATCATTGGTTCAAACTTTTTGATTTTAATTAAACTAATAAGATATGCATTATAATGACTCAGATTTCCGGTATAATATTAAATAGCATTCATGCGTAATTTTCCTAAAAAATTAGAATAACTCCTGAATAGGGGAATGGATCAGAAACTTGAAAGCACCGTTGAGTTTAAAATGTGGTTTTTACTATAGGCATGGCATAAACTTTTTTGGTGTAGGCCATTTGTGAAAAAGTTATTGTGCGTGTGATGTTAGTGAAATAAATTAATTAAAGAATTTATTTTATTTTTATTAGACACAGTGACCAGCTCCCTCTTTAAATTTGCGGCTATGGATTTTGCCTCAGGGTTGGCTGTTAAACCCTAGAGACCTAGAAGCCATTGGAGGAGAGCGTTCTTGGTGAATGATGATGGATCAGGACTGAATCATGGATTGTTGTGCCATTGAAGTTCGTGGATCTCACCAATGACATCAACACAACTGTTCTTTGTCAATGATCGATCCAGATACTTTGTAGGATGTTTTGTTTGGTGATTTCCATCCCATTTCTTAATCATGAATGAATGCGTATCAATTCCACAAATAGAATTGATATGCACATTGTTGGTAGAATTAAATTAATGTAATTTTTTATTTGTTTGTTTTGATTTATCCCTATTTGTTCATCTTCTTCTACAATAAAGAATTGAGGCCAAATGAACAAAGATCGAGGTTTGTTCCTTACATTTTGTGGCTTTTGGATTTCTCCCCTATTTCTATATTCAATCATCTTTGTTATTTCTATTGGCCTACGGTTTGACCAATACCCGGTTTCCAATCGTTTTGTGACCATTATTCAGCACAATGGATCAAAACCATGAGTATGACACACAATGGTTGTTGTAGTTTGAGAATCAACAAAGATGGTGGGTAGATCGAGGGAGAACTAAACTAAATCATGAGTTCTTCATTTTCCTGAGTGGCGTATGGCAACACAAACGGTGGTTGATGCTTTCCCAATCTGTTTGGTGGCTAGAATCTAGAAAATGATTGATGGAAAGGTTAGTCAACCCCAGATCCGGTATCATCGGGTTAGATTAATGGTGGAGGTGGTAGATCTGGGTGACGCATCAACCAAGTACAGATTTTTAGAAAATCCTGATCAATATTGTTCGACTCCTCATGTATTAAGCATGTTTTAATGATCACAAATCTTATTTAATCATGTGTTAATGATTCCAAATCTTATTCAACCTGGTTAAAAACTATACATTATATCTAATTATGTGTATTTATGTTTAAAGTTTTCTCATGCTTTAAAAAGAGCCTTGAAAGATATTAATTGCTC
This sequence comes from Viscum album, assembly GCA_963277665.1. Lineage (NCBI taxonomy): Eukaryota > Viridiplantae > Streptophyta > Magnoliopsida > Santalales > Viscaceae > Viscum > Viscum album. Next base: position 1,537,145,774 of record OY728161.1, on the reverse strand, counting down.
TATTTACCTACTTTATACTATATTTTATCTACTCTAAAAATATCCTCTTTAAAAAATGCTCAATTATAATACTTTCTATTATCATATTTATTTAATACTGCACGCAGTTACTTTGGAATGTATAATACACCATGCGTCTGCCACTGGCTATATATTTCTGTCACCGTGAAGCAAGATACCTTGTAGCCAAACACCGTGAACAAGACACTGTGAAGCAGACACCGTGACCATGAGACACCATGAAGTAGACACGGTGACCATGAGACACTGTGAAGCAGACACCATGACCATGAGACGCTGTGAAGCAAGACACCGTGAAACAAGACACCGTGAATGCGACACCGTGAACAAGACACCGTGAAGCAAGACACTGTGAACAAGACACCGTGAAGCAGACACTGTGACCATGAGACGCCATGACACTCAGACACCATGTGAAGGAGACACTGTTTCCATGTCTTATTATGACACCGTTTCTTTAACTATTTTGTCGACTTTCAATTTAATTTCCAACGGTCATATTTTATGCTCTTAAGCACATGAGCCTTAGACAGGTTGGTAAGGACTCTGTAAGTGCATCCAAGTGACCAGGGATCAAATTCAGGCCGAGACAGATTTTCCGGGGGTGTTGTAGCAGTACTGTAGCAGGTACTGTAGTAAGAACTATGCAGTGTTGTAGCAGGTACTGTAGCGAGAACTGTAGCAGTCACTGTTTTCCACTGTAGCAGCCGGGAATATACCCCTATTTGGGCCTTTGGGCCACCGATTTGGTCCTTGAGTCCTTTAAGGCCTTCGGGCCACCCAGTCCTTCAGGTCAGTAAGGCCTTAGGGCCACCTCAAGGACTTCGAGACACCTTTAAGTACAGATGCAAACCAGACAAACCTACAAGGAACAATCTCTACAAGGAGGATGAGTAAGGAGCTTTCACCACAGCATAAGTTAAACGGACTGCAAGAATGAGAGGGTATGGCACCTGCCATCGGGACAAGCTTGTGCATGCATAGGAATGCCTAGCCGAACAGCCATGCAAAGGTGGAGATCTGATTTCATGATAAATATGTTGGGGAGGAGAAGTTCCAAGTAGTTAGTCTGGGTTGTATGTAATGTTGGAAGCCAACGGGCAATGAATTCCTCTAAGGACTATGGTCCAGGTAATACTTACGCCTACGGGCCTTGTAAGGGTTCCACCTCACCCCTTGAAAGGTGGATTATAAAAAATCAATAAAAATGAAGGCCTTAGGGCCATTGGGGGATATTTTATGATTTTAATGCAACTGCTATTAATTAATGTGGGTTGTTTGCATGTTAGGGAACTGTACCACATACCTATAAAAGGTAATCATTACCATATCCAGAAAAAAGGAGAAATAAAAGGAATATCGAGCTACTAGAAAAAAATATAGACACAGAGAGATACACGGAGACACATATGTAAGGAAGAAGAAAAGATACACACGTACATGCAGAGAAGAAAACACAAAGAACTCGAAGAACACTCATACACATCAAGAACAGAAGTTCAAAGAGGTGGTTCAAGTGCCACTTTGAATACTCTCTCATTCAAGTTGAACACTTGTATTGGAATTGAAGAAACAAAACTACGACACTCTGTTTTCCAGACAACTTCCTGGAAAGGACTCCAAGCTTCATCTACTTCAGTCCAAAGGATTCTAGAGCTGCATTGACATCACACAATAGCATTATAAACTCATTTTTATATTATTTCTCTGTTGTGATCATCCTTTTATTCGCATTACGAGTTGTGTGTGCTTTTGTCTGTTTTGACACACACTGAATCCTAAGCTGAAGTGAAGGATACTAAAATCTTCACACTAAACTTTTTATATCTTTTCTATCCCACGTAGACCTGTGGTAGAGGTCTGAGGACCTGGACATCCTGTGTGCTGTTGCTTTTGCTTTCCCACATAGAACTGTGGTAGAGGTCTGAGGACCTGGACAGTCTGAGTAATGTTGTAACCCCGATCCAGGGTGTGGATCAAAGTTTTATATAAAATGTTTGAGAGGACTAAGTCTAAGCTTGAGACTGAACCTATTGGTTAGCACTTTTGTGCATCTTATTTTAGTTTAAACTATTTTTCAATATTTCGCTATTATTTACTTTGAAATCCAAATCTGTTCTAAAGTAACTTTGATAGGTGAACTAGAAAGTTTTTGTAATTATTTTGAACCAGTAAGTTAGTATCAAAAGCTAACTTAATCTTCAGATTAAGTTAACTAAGAAATAATCAATCTTTGAGAAACTAATTGAACATTTTGAATCTTTATAAATTCACTATAGTTTAACTTGTTTTATGAATTGGGGGATTTTAATTCAAATCTTTTAAACAAAATTTTTTAATTGGAACTCAATTCACCCCCCTCTTGAGTATCCACTCCAACAAACATTTGGTATCAAAGGTTCGATAAAAGGTTTTCAAAACACTCTGTTTGTGAAAAGTTTTCAAATGTGATTTTAGTTGTATCTTAAAGATCTTAAAATTTCTATTAATTCTAAATTTTTATATCTTTATATAACTTAGGTATTATGGATAACAGATTAGAAGGTGTAGCTACCAACATGCCACCCTTCTTTAATGGTTTTAATTATGCCCAATGGAAAATCAAAATGAAAAATCATTTAGAGAGTATGGGATTTGACATTTTTACTGCCATAGAGACTCAGTATAAGATTATAGAAACTGTTAGAACTACTTGGGATGAACCTACTAAAGCTACTTACAATAATAATTATAAATAAATGAATGTTTTTTATTGTGCTTTAGGAGATGAAGAATTTAATCGAATATCTTCTTATAATACTGCCTATGAAATATGGGATACTTTGGTTGTTTCCCATGTGGTTACAACCAATGTTAAAGAAATGAGACTAAACACATACACTATTAAGTATAATAATTTTAAATTGAAAACTAATGAATCTATTTCTGATATGTATCTCAGGTTTAATGAGATAGTCAATACAATGAGCTCACTGGGAAAATTTATTCCAGCAAAGGAGAAAATCATGAGGTTACTAAGATTCCTACCAGACAGATGGAGAGGAACCTTTGTCTCTATATGATAATCATGTGTCATTGGAAAGATGCGTTTCAATGAGCTGATTGGTAAGTTGATGATGTATTAAGAAGAGATGAAGGTAAAAAAAATATTATGAACCAAGAAAGAAATCAATATCCTTCAATACCTCTGCTTCAAAAATCAAGGACAAAGAGAAAATTCAAGCTGCAAGTGACAGTTCAAGTAGTTAAGAGAGTGCATCTAACAGTGATGCTGAAATGGCTCAGATATCCAAACGTTTTAAGAAGTTTTATAGGAAAAAGAAGTTTTTCAGATAATCCAATTACAAGGTAAAGTATGACAATAAAGGTCATTGGAAGAAGGATTGGAAAAGAACTGATAAAAGTGATGACATAGTCTGCTACGAATGCAAGAGGAAAGGATATGTGAAAGTTGACTGTCCAAAGTTAAAGTACAAAAAGAAATATGAGTATAAGGACAAAAAGTATAAGAAAGCTGTGAAAGAAACTTGGAGTGCTTCAGAATATAGTTCAAGTGATTCTCATTCCACTCAGGATGCAAAATCTCAAAAAGATAATATGTGTTTTATGAAAAACACATGTGAGGTAACATTGGATACTCCTTCTTTAAACTCTTATTATTCCAATTTTGATTCTGAAAACATGTCTAGTGATGAATTTTTTTAATAATGTAACATGCTAGAGGATACCTTCAATGAGCCGAAAGACAAGTATAAATCCTTAAAGAAACAGCATACTTTAACTAGCACTGCCAAATCTGCACTAGAAGTAGAAAATGAAAAGAATTATCAACTACTCAAAGAGAATACTGAACTGAAACTGTCTAATGAGAAACTCAGGAAATATTTAGAAAAAATTTATAATGGAAAGGACACTCTTACACAAATGCTAGGAAAACAATTAGCACCAAAGTATACTACTGTTTTAGGCTATTATCCTGGATAGAGACAGATTACAAAGAATAGATTTATTCCTAAATCTGGACAATATATTGCAAGTTCTAGTTCTGGAAATTCTTATGTCTCAATTAGCTACTCACAGAGTTATAGATCAAAAAAAGTTTTTCTTTCAAAATATTTTAAATCTATTGATTAAATAAGACCCATTAGACAAATCTGGGTACCAAAAGTTCTTCTTTATAACCTGTCTGGACCCAAGAAAATCTGGGTACCAAAATAATTTTCTGTCAAAATCTGTTTTATAGGAAACATGCTTGAAAAGTTCCTGCAGGAAGATATGGTATTTGGAAAGTAGATGTTCAAGGCATATGACAGGAGACTGCTCATGCTTTAAGAGCTTAATCAAAGTTGATGGAGGACATGTCACCTTTGGGGATAACTCAAAAGGAAAGATCATCAGCTTAGTCCATATTGATAACACTGATTCAATTTTAATTTCTAAAGTTCTATTTGTTGATGGACTAAAGTATAATATACTAAGTATTTATCAGTTGTGTGATGATGGTTTCAATGTTAAATTTGAAAATGATGCTTGAAATGTATTTTATTATAAAAATGTTTTGGTATTTACTGCATTAAGAAATGAAAATATTTATGATGTAGACTTGAATTATTTAGTTAAACAAAATGTTACTTGTTTAAATTATTTTCATAAATAATCTTGGTTTTGGCATAGAAGATTAGGACACTGCAATGTACACTCTCTTAGGAAACTAACTAGGAAAGGTTTAGTTAGAGACTTTCCCAAACTAGAATTCCCAATAGATAAAGTTTGTAATCATTTTCAAAAGGGAAAACAACATAAAGTTTCTTTCAAATCAAAGAAATAAGTTTCTACTTCTCAACCTCTCGAGTTGGTTCACATGGATTTATTTGGACCATCTAGAGTTTCTAGCTTAAATGGAAATCACTGTGTCTATGTCCTTGTAGTTGAATTTTCTAGATACACTTGGGTATACTTTCTAGCTCACAAAAGTGAAGATTGTTCCTATTTTGTTAAATACTCCAAGTCTGTAGAAAACCTTAGTGGGCTTAAGATTAAAACCTTGAGAAGTGATCATGGTCGTGAGTTTGAAAATCAGGACACTACTGTAAAATGGGTCTATACCCACAGTTTTACAAAAAACCATGGGTATAGAGTACCCCTATACCCATGGTTTTGCTTGAAACCGTGGGTATAGGTTTATTTTGAACACTTATACCCACAGTTTTTCAAAACTGTGGGTATATGTGTGTTTTTTTCAAACCTTATACCCACGGTTTTTCAAAACTATGTGTGTTGGGTTTTTTTTAAGACCTATACCCACGGTTTTGGAGAACCGTGGGTATAGCTTTCCCGCGTTATGGAGGGGGGAAAAATTACGTGGGACAGTAAAAAAATTTGGTGGGAACATGCTTTTTATTAATATTATTAAGAAAATACAAAGATTAAAACCAAAATTATTTATAGGTTAGTTGGTTTGGGGGTTAATTTACTCAGCGCGATCCCGGGTTCGAATTCTGTCAGATTTTTTTTTCGATTAATTTATTTTGATAAATATAAGTAAAAAGACGTACGCATATAGAATAAAAATGTTAGTAGGTTAGTTGGTAAAGTGTGGTTGCGAAGACCGATAGGTTGGGTGTTCGAATCCCGCCATTTTGTTTTTCATATAAACGGATATATTAATATAATAAAAGTAATAAATATATTAATACCAGTAGCATCATTGGCTTGGTTGGTCTAGGAGCTTGCTGTTAAGCATTACGTGTAGGGTTTAAACCTTGCTGGACGCAATTTTTTTAAAATGAAATGAATAAATTCCCCACGGTTTGAAAACCGTGGTGTAAGTGACCTGCCACGCTGTACAGCATGGTGTTGGTGTGTGACACACCTATACCCATGGTTCTACCAAACCATGGGTATAGGTAAAGACCCCTATATTGACATCGTTCTAGCCCACGGTTCCCAAAACTGTGGGTATAGCCCCTTTTTCCATTAGTGGGAGTTTGAGACCTATTTCTCACATAATGGCTATAGTCACAACTTCTCTGCCCCTAGAACACCTCAACAGAATGGTGTAGTAGAAAGAAGAAATAGGACTCTTTAAGAGATTTTTAGGACAATGCTCAATGAATATGATTTACCTATTTATTTTTGGGCTGAAGCTATCAATAAAACTTGTTACATTATCAATAGTGTCTTGATTAGACGCATTCTTAAAAAGACCCCTTATGAGCTTTGGAATAATAGGAAGCCTAAGGTTAATTACTTTAGAATTTTTTGTTGTAAAGTTTTTATCCTTAACACTAAAGATAATATTGACAAATTTGCTTCCAAAAGTGATGAAGGAATTTTCCTAGGTTACTCTACAACCAGTAAAGCCTATAGAGTATTCAATAAGAGAACCAAATGTGTGGAAGAATCTGTACACATAAAATTTGATGAAACTAATCCACATGAACCTAATACCCCTCTTAAAAATTTTTGAAGAAGATATGTACATTCTAGACCTTAATGAAAAAAACAGTAAACCTGTTGTTAAGACAACCAGTTCTGGAAATCTTCCAGAAGCTGCTTCTGTAGAACCCAAACCTGTAAATGAACTTGAAATTTCTAGCCCTGTCTTTTCTAGACCAACTAGGACTCTTAAAAATAATCCTTTAGATACTGTTGTAGGATATTTAGATAGAGGGACACAAACTAGAGCTTCTCTGAGAAACTAGGTTAAACATCAAGCTTTTCTTTCACAGCTTGAACCTAAAAATATCAATGATGCAATCAATGATGAATTTTGGGTAATGGCTATGCAAGAAGAATTAAATTAATTTGAAAGAAACAAAGTCTGGGAACTAGTTGAAAGACCTAAAGACACTTTGACCATAGGCACCAAATGGGTTTTTAGAAACAAAGTTGATGAATCTGGTAACATAGTTAGAAATAAGGCTATACTAGTTGCACATGGCTATAGTCAAGAAGAAGGAATTGACTATGAGGAGAGCTTTTCACTAGTATCCAAACTTGAAGCTATCAGAATCCTGCTTGCCTATGTAGTGCATATGAATTTCAAACTATATCAAATGGATGTTAAGAGTGCATTCTTAAATGGGTATGTAGTTGAGGATGTTTTTGTTGAAAAACCCCCTGGATTTACAAACCCTTATTTTCAAAATCATATTTTTAAATTATCAAAAGATTTATATGGTTTAAAGCAAGATACATGAGATTTGTATGACATATTGAGTACTTTTCTTATTTCCAAAGGATTTAAAAAAGGAATAGTTGATCCTACTCTTTTTATAAAATGAATTTCCAATGATATTTTAGTTGTTCAAATTTATGTAGATGGCATTATTTTTGGATCTTTGAATAATTCTTTATGTGTTGATTTTTCTAAAATGATGCAAAATGAATTTGAAATGAGTCTAATGTGAGAACTCAAATATTTTCTTGGATTTCATGTTTTTCAAAATGAAAATGGTATTATTTTAAATCAAAGTAAATATACTAAGGATCTCCTAAAACACTTTGGATTGGATAGCACTAAAAGTAGTGATACTCCCATGAGTACCACTTGTAAGTTGGATCTTGATAAAGATGGAAATTCTGTTGATCAAACCACTTATAGAGGAATGATTGGAAGTTTAATCTACTTAACTGCTAGTCATCCGGACATTATGTTTAGTGTGTGTATGTGTGCTTGTTTTCAATAAAATCCTAAATAATCTCATTTAAATGAAAAAAAAATTCAAATACTTCAAGAAAACACCCAATCTAGGATTGTTTTATCCTAAAGGAAAATCATTTGAATTAGTTAGTTATTCTGATGCTGACTTCAGTGGATGTAAGTTAGATAGGAAAAGCACCTATGGAACATGTCACCTTTTAGGCAAGTCACTAGTATCATGGTGTAGTAAGAAACAAAATTCTATTGCATTTTCTACTGCATAAGCTGAATACATAGCTGCTGGTTGTTGTTGTGCACAAATTTTGTGGATGAAACACACATTAATAGATTATGCATATCAATTCAGACATGTACCGATAAATTGTGACAACATAAGTTCTATTAACATCTCAAAGAATCTTGTTTCACATTCTAGGACAAATCATATTGATGTAAGACATCACTTTTTGAGAGATCATTATCAAAAAGGTGATATCACTTTGGAATTCATTGGTACTGAATATCAACTTGCTGATATATTCACTAAACCATTAAATTCTGAGAGAATAGACTACATCATACATAAACTAGGCATGATAAATCTCAAATAGATACTTTAATAGTTACTGTTTCAAGTCTTACTGTTTGATATCTTACTGCGTTATACTTTACTATTTCATGTTTACGGTGTCTCAGTTACTATCTATCATGTTTACTGTCTCACTGTAACATGCACTGAAAAGTTAGTTCACGGTCTCACCGTGAAACTCATTTGTTTTCTCACCGTAATGACCACTCACGGCCTCACCGTAAAAATTCTTTTTTTGTTAAAACCCGTATCGCGGTAATTGCCCCTTTTCACCTTTTTTATCTTCCCGTGTTTTTATTTTAGCAACGTTTGGTATTCCTAAATAATAAAACAAAGTAAGTATCACTCGCTTCTTCAATCGGGGTTTCTTCTACCTATTCTTTTCAAACCCTTGTTCATCCCTGCAACCCTTCTCTCACTTCAACCTTCAGTGAATGCCAAGAATGAAACGTCTGTCACCATCGACACCTGAGAAGTGCAGCTCGAAGAAGAAGAAGATTGCACCTAAGCTGACACCCGAAGGACCATTTAATCTGAATCTGGTAAACCGCGTAGTTGTACCTGAGAAAGATATTTGCCCCAAATGGCTTCTGACTAGTAAGTCTCTGGTATTGAAAGTGTTAGAGCAATAAGGCTAGTTAGAATGGTTCTCGAAGGAGGATAGATCCATATATCCTAGGTTAGTAGCTCAGTTTTACCAATACGTACCATTCTCATTTTATTTTGGTGAGAGTTTTGTTATGAGGAGCTGGGTAAATGTTCAGATATGCTCTTTTTCTTCGAGGCTATGGGTTGCATGCCTTAGGATACCTCATGAAGGCATATGTGAGGATTATCAGAGAGGACCTCCACCTTTAACTGATTTCTTTGATTTAGAAGATGACCTGAAAACCTTAACTGAAAATGGCACCCAAAGGAGAGCCATTACTGTTGAATTAGATGGAGAAACAAGGCTTCTGTTTAAGTTTGTACAAAATTTGGTCAGTCCAAGAAAAGGTGGATTTTCTATGTTAAAATATCAAGATGTGTTTTTGATTCATCTCATGAAAAATGGGCATAAAATCAACCTGTGAAAGTATATCATTCACCATATGTGTGAGTTGATCAAAGTAACATCCAAGTCAACTTCGTTGTTTTACTCTCGGCTAATATCAGCCATGCTTCTTGCAAAATGTGTGGTTGGACCTGATGAGTAAGTAATTAAGGACTATGATTACTTCCTCTCAAAAGTTACTATCAAAAGATTGAAGATAAACTGGAATCCTTGGAAAAAGGAATGGGTGGAAGACAATGATAAAATTTATGAGAAATTCTATATGGTGGATTATCCCTCAAGACCAAAAGACATTTCTGATCTTGGTTTGGAACCAGACGAGATTGTTGAGTATCCTGGAGAAGAGGAAGAACAGGCTGAAGTGCCACCTAGGGAAGGGGTTATTGTTGAGGAAGATAGAACTATTGCACCTCATGTAGTTCTTGAAGAAGAAGTCCCTACTCCTAGGGAAGCTGTTAATTTGGAAACTCAACCAAAAGCTATAACAGATTCAATCACCAAAGAATCTGAAAAGCATGTCATGGAAGAGCCTATAGTGGATGAGCCTACAGTATAAGAGGCTATAGTGGAAGAGCTGCCTATTTTTCAAGAGTTCAATCTTGAGGAACTCCCTATAGAACAATTTATTCCTGAAATTATACCTTCTACGGAAGAATGGATGGAGCTAGATTTTCAGCAAGCTAGATAAGAAATGAGTGGGGAACTCAGAGCTAAGTCTGTGGATTTAGACCAAGCTCCTAAGCCTCAGTCCTGACAAGGAGGCACCTATTGAGGGGTAGAAAACCCCAAATATTGTGTCTGTTGAAGCCTCACATCCATCTGAGTCAAGTCCTGTAGACACTCAGTATAAGTTTCCCAGTTTCTATGATGTGAATGATTTTCAGCAGGTTACAGCAACCGGACTTGATGTTTCCTTCCTATTTCAGTAGAAATCAATCTCCAATTTTTCTCTTGAGAAGGAACCTAAACTTGTACCAGTCCCTACTCTTGAACCCTTATCTGAACAACCATCCTTTGTATGTAAGGAAGATCTGAAGTAATTTGGTGCTACTCTCTTATCTGGAGTTGAAAAACTCATGAATACCCAACCTATTCCTGTGACAAATTTAAGTGAGAGAGATGCCTCAATTTTATTGGGGAATATTATCTAGAAAATACAACCTAAGATGCTCCATGGAATTAAAGACGTGAGATTTGAAAATAAGCTGCTCAGTAATGAAGTAAAAACTCTTAGAAGTATGCTTGAAGACATGCAGAGAGAGCTGCATTCGAGATCTGAATCTATTGATCCTCCTGTAGAACCTTCTGCTCCTCAAATCCCACAAGTTGGTGTGTCTCAAATTAAACCTTATCTATCATCCTTAGATGAAAAGATCACTTAAAGGAACAAACAAATTGTGAAGGAAATGAAAGAGCTTGTTTTCAATCTGAATAAACTCACTGATGAGTATACAAGGTGTCTTCAAAAGGTGTTGAATCAACTGAAATCTCTGACCACATCTGTCAAAGCATCTGGTCAATCCTCAAAACCCTCCTTGGATAGTGATCTACTCAGAACTATAATCAAAGAAGAGATTCAGAATGTCTTCAGTGGTTCCAATGTGGCTTCTTTAACTGAAGTGGTCAAAAACAGTGACAAAGTTCCTGACCTAGTACAAATCCACTTCAAAGTTGCTAATGATGCTCAGCAAGATATTTCCAAGAAATTGGATTTATACTTTAACAGAATCTTATCCAAGATATATATGAAAAACCTTTTTAAGTACCTTGTAGAAAATTTGAGGATTCCTCATGTGACTCAAGCTTTCAAGAACCAAGTCCAAAAACTCACAGAATTTACTCGATTGTTGGACAAATTTATGGAGAACAATGACGATTTTGAGAAAGCCATGCAATATGGTGGAGAGATTATTACAAATTTCATCAAACTCCTGAGGCCCTATCTTCATGTCCAGAGTACAGACATTGTTTCTCTAGTGGCTACACCTCTCAGACCTGGGCTTCCTACCTTCACCTCTACTCTAGCCTCAACCACTATGTCTGTTGGACAAGCACTCAGTCAGATCAGGCCTGTGATTCTTGATCAGAAACTGCCTAGACCTTCTACTACTCCTACCTTGGCTCCCTCAGTCTATAAAGGTCTCCCTTTTCCCTCTTTATCAACCACCTCTCTGCCTTCTTCTACCCCGGCCTCTGCCCCTTTGGCTTCCACTTCTGCCACTACTACTAAAGGCAAAGAGAAGGCCAGCCCATGAAGTAGACCATTAATTACTTATTTTTTATAGGGATTCTTTTCCTTATGTATTACTCTTCTGTTTTGTACTGAACCTTTCTTGATATTAATAGAATATTTTCTTTTACTTATTTTCTTTCATATTTTTGATAATCCCAAAAGGGGGAGAATTTTCTATATACTATATTAAAATTTTTTGCTTTATAGTTGAATCCAATATACTTCTTAACTGTATATGATTTGTGATCATCAAAAAGGGGGAGATTGTTGGACTCGTCATGTATTAATCATGTTTTAATTATCACAAATCTTATTTAATCATGTGTTAATGATTCCAAATCTTATTCAACCTATTTAACTTCTATACATTATATCCAATTATGTGTATTTATGTTTAAATTTTTCTCATGCATTAAGAAGAGCCTTTCAAGATCTTAATTTCTCTATTTACCTACTTTATACTATCTTTTATCTACTCTCAAATACCCTCTTTAACAAATTCTCAAGTCTAATCCTTTATATTATCATCTTTATTTAAGACTTCACATAGTTACTTTGGAAATTATAAGACACCGTGAGTCTGCCACTGGCTATGTATTCCTGACACCGTGAAGCAAGATACCATGAACCCAGACACCATGAACAAGACACCGTGAAGTAGACACCATGACCATGAAACACCGTGAAGCAGACATCATGACCATGAGACACTATGAAGCAGACACTGTGACCATGAGACACCGTGAAGCAAGACACCGTGAAACAAGACACTGTGAATGCAACACCGTGAACAAGACACCGTGAAGCAAGACATCGTGAACAAGACACCGTGAAGCAGACACCGTGACCATGAGACATCGTGACACTCAGACACCGTGTGAAGGAGACACTGTTTCCATGTCTTACTGTGACCCCTTTTCTTTAACTATTTTGTCGACTTTCAATTTAATTTACAGCGGTCATATTTTATGCTTTTAATGCAACTGCTATTAGTTAATGTGGGTTGTTGGCATGTCAGGGAACCGTACCACATACCTATAAAAGGTAATAATTCCCATTGCCGGACAAAAGGATAAATAAAAGGAATATCGAGTTGCTGTAAAAAAATATATAGACATAGAGAGATACACGGAGACATATACATAAGGAAGAAGAAAAGATACACATGTACATGCAGAGAAAAACACACAAAGAAATCGGAGAACACTCATAAACATCAAGAACAGAAGTTCAAAGAGGTGGTTCCAGAGCCACTTGGAATACTATCACATTCAAGATGAACACCTGTACTGGAAGTGAAGAAACAAAACCACGAAACTCTGTTTTCCAAACAACTTCCTGCAAAGGACTCCAAGCTTCATCTGCTTCAGTCCAAAGGAGTCCAGAGCTGCATTGACATCACACAAGAGCATTCTAAACTCATTTTTATATTATTACTTAGTTGTGATCATCCTTTTCTTCACATTACGAGAAGTGTGTGCTTCTGTCTACTTTGACACACACTGACTCCTAAGCTGAAATGGAGGATACTGAAATCCTCACACTAAATTTTTTACATCTTTGCTATCCCATGTAGACCTGTGGTAGAGGTCTGAGGACCTGGATAGTCTGTGTTCTATTGATTTTTCTTTCCAACGTAGAACTGTGGTAGAGGTCTGAGGATCTGGACAGTTTGAGTACTGTTGTAACCCCGATCCAGGGTAGGGATCAAAGTTTAATATAAACTGTTTGAGAGGACTAAGTCTCAGCTTGAGACAGAACCTCTTGGTTAACACTGTTTTGTATCTTATTTTAGTTTAAACTATTTTTCAATATTCCGCTTCTATTTACTTTGAAACCCAAATCTGTTTTAAAGTAACATTGATAGTTGAAATAGAAAGTGTTTGTAATTATTATGAACCAGTAAGTTAGTTTCAAAAGCTAACTTAATCTTCAGATTAAGTTAACTGAGAAATAATCAATCTTTGAGAAACTAATTGAACATTTACAATCTTTATAAATTCACTAAAGTTTAACTTGTTTTATGAATTGGGGGATTTTAATTCAAATATTTTAAACAAAATTTTTTAATTGGAACTCAATTCATCCCCCTCTTGAGTGTCCACTCTGACCAACAAATATGGTGTGTATTTTAGGTTTATGCACGGTGTGGGTCCCTTTCAGTGGGGGCTAGGGTTTTAGGATAAATTTAAGGATCACACAATGTGCAACCCCTCCATGAGGCTCAACATGTACCTCGAAGGGTACACAACCATGGACAAGAATACACAGCTAGTGGCACGCTGTGTACTCGGACACAGACAGGTGACACGAGTAGGGTGTCGTGTGTCTCTACAAGTCATGTACTTCTTTTACACGTCATGTATGATGAAACATACATTTTGTGTGAGGATTTACCACATGGGTAAACTTGGGGATAGCTGGACACATCGTGTACCCCAAGTACACACTGTGTACCCCCTTTAGGAGTGTTTGTAGCTCTTCGTTTCCTTAGTTTGGACAAGTCTTGATTGAGTGTGTTTCCTTGATCCATTACCTCAAGGGTACAATGCGACATTACATACACCTCACAGGATTGTGATCCCCTCTAGAGGTCAAGTCTCATATTGATTTTTGGTGTCCCTCCATGAGTCTGGAGTGCGATCATCCATCGTCTTTGTTCCCAAGGTGGGGTTTGTGGAATTGGTGTGAATTCCTTGAGAAGGGTCTTGATATTCCATCTAGCATGTCATATCAGTAGGGTTTATGGTATCATTGGCATACAATCCCCCATGTGGCGGGTTGATCCAAATTGGGTTTGTGGTGTCCCTCAGCAGTTCTGGGCATGACCCCCTATCTGTGTATCAGTGTCTTCTCAAAACAATGAGCTTTCTTGGGGCGGGGCCCAATGATCTAGACCTCTTCGTTGAGTGTATTCGATGATAGCATGGCTCATGGAGTCGGTTCTCCCGAAACGAGCATTGCTTTGAGCAGAATCTTATGGGTGACAATTGGTTATGACCGCATGGTGGTGTGGTGTCTTCCTTGGGTAATTTGGGTGTTTCTATTATACATTGATTATGATATCTTGTATTGACCTGACTATATTTGGGTGCTTCATGTTCAGTGTTTTCGAGGTGTCCTACTGGGTATTATTATACTCAACTCTGCATGGGTTTTGCCCGCATGTGTCGTTTCTTATGCTGACGACAACCCTTTTGACAGTGTCCTAGGAGGGCATGGAGCGGGTAGAGTATAGCTAGAGCTTGTCGGGCCGAGGTGTTTACTGAGAGCTTGCATTTGACTTTAGTCCTCACCCTTGGAGTAGATTGGGCTCATTACAGTTTTTGGTTGGGCTTGTATTTGGCCCCTTTTTCCACTTTAAGTACTTTACTATCCTACTCTGTTGTGGGATATGATATGTATGCATGCATTGGTTTCATTTGTTTTACATTTCAGCATTGTGTGGGCTTGAAGATGTGTGCGTGTGTACAGGTACTTTAGGTTAATTTATCTCATTTATGGGATATGTCTACTCAATGCTAGTCACCAGTCCTTGACCTATTAGAGGTGGGTTTGGGGTAGTCATGGGTCGAACCTCGACTAGTTGAGTTGTGACATGCATCCAAATGGACTATGAAATGAAAATCTTTAATCTAGGATGAACCTTTTTCTTTACTGTTTAACTGGTCAATGGGTTAATTGTTCATTCTTTTTAATTATTAGTCTCACTCATCCATTCGGTTGCATCTATTTAATCTCTATTTAATTATGTGTCTTAGTTCACCTTGAGGTAAAGAGAAGTTTGGACATTCAATTGGATGCAAATTGAAGTGTGTTTAATTCTGTTCAAAATTTTCAAAAGTCAATCATATTTGTAAAATAGGAAACATACTTTGTGTTAAAACCATTTAATATGAAGAGGGCAATCACATTTTTGACTTAAGAGATTCCATGGGGGGAAATTCATTTGAAAACAAATTCTTCATGGCATTTCAGTTTTGAACGCTTGAGATTTATTCTTTTCCATTGAATTTGATTAAATGATTCCTTGAGGAGATGGAATATTTAATTGTGGAGGAATCTTATATGACTCTAATTGATACATATTTCCACATGCTTTCAATGATTTCTTGTGCCTAAATGAGTTTTTAAATCTGAAAATTGACAATCTTTTGTCAGAATCTTAGTACATTGAATATTTTCCGAAAATTGTATGATTTTAGTGCCAAATTGATGAAATGATCCTTGGTCTTAATTTTTTTAGGATCGTATATTTTGTTGTCTGAGTGATTTAAATGGAGATTAATTTCCTTGAAGTGTTATTTGTGTTTTGTGTGTGTGATAATAATATTACCATGTTCGTTGTTTTTTATTTTGAATATCTTTTGTTGGAAATTTCTTTGTCGCCTAAGGTGAATTTGATTAGAATATATTTTTCAAGAAATTGTCGTTTTTCTCGTGTTGAGTGTTAAATTTCCATACTTCCATTGTTTTAATTTTAAATTCGTATTGATGGAACAAATTTTTATTGTAGTGAGTATTGTGGTGTTTCGAGAATTTTAAACTTTTAATTCATTTTAATTCATTGAGGTGAATCTCCAATGACATTTTCACCGTCAATTTTTCAGGGTTATTGGATTTTTTAAAGAACCAGTTCATGTGATAACTTTCATGTGATGCATCACTTTTTGCTTTGCCAAAAAATACAGATGCAACTGTATTGTAAGTCCATCTCCGACCCAACATCAAATTCACGGTGGAACATCGTTTTGACGTTAAAAGTCTCCTCCAACCCAACACTATTTTGGAGTTGGGTACAGTGGAGCGCCAAATATGGCATTGCAGTATAGCTATTCTAACAATGTTTGGACTTTTTTTAAAAATTCAATTTATTTCTTTGGCAAATATCAGTTTTTTAAGATAAATAAATATTTTTCTAATTATAATTTATGTTTAATTAAGGAAATGAAATAAATGAGTTGGAAGCTACCTCATTTTGAAGTATCCTTCCTCTATTTTGACGTTTTGGGGTTGGAGATGGTCGAACATAAATATCCTCCCAGACTTTGGATGATAATTTCCTTTGCTTTTCAGGCTACACTGATGAATTTCTCTGATGCCGAGGCAACTTCATCGTCGCCTGAGCTCGAATCGGTCGAGGATGAAGATGATATTTGAGGCCTGCAAAAGAAGCTTTTAACATATTCGGGCAATCGATTGATGAAACCAAGACCTGAGCTCAGAAAAGGAAGAAACGAAGCTAAAGCTTCGTAAACCAAAAGAGAACGATTCAGATGACCAGAGTACGACCAAATTGGGCCAGTGGATTTGAAGGGGATTGACCGACCCAAGTTCAGACAATTGAAGATCTCAACGCAACGGGATGTGAACCGAAATGATTGTCGATGCCAAGCTCGCTTGTTGAAGATTCAGGCTCGATCTATCATGAATAACAGGTCGACTGAAGCTTGAATTAGAGAACTAGGTTTCTGAAGAATCATCTAAGTCGAACCTAGAATCGAAGTTGACGACTAGACTGCGATTAGGGCTTCGAGGAATCAGAGCACCCACTGAGTGCTAGATGAAGGAACGGGATCAACTGAAGCTCGTCTTCGCTGGAAATGGAAATTGGGAATCTTGTTCTGCTCGGGTTTTGTTAAAATTGGGTTGATGATAAAGATCTGATGATGAGCTGACAATTTTAGATGTCGATTGCTGGGTTTTTCTTGTTTGCAGGTGAAGACTGAAGATGGAGGGGCCTCGAGGTATCTGATGCCACCGGTTGCAGAGATGAGCATGGCGCACACCAGGTGCTTGTTCTTTTTCCCGTGAGGAACTGAAGCTTATAATGTTATTTCGATGGGTGTCCTGTGCTCTTCATGCTCTGGTTCGAGTGTTGAGATATGGAGGAGTATCACTTGCTTCTCGAGAGAATTAGTAAGTAGTTTCTTTTTAGTGGATGTCAGTCCATTTACACTTTTACAAGAAGAAAGAGTTATGTTTTAAACCATTCATTCAAATTCCCCCTACTCATCCATTGTTCATTCACTATTTTGTTGTTGTTATCCATTCCTCTTGCAAACATCTCTTCAAAGTCATGGTCACTTTCTCATGCATCAGTGATAGTTTCCTTGTTGGTTTTGAGTTTTTATTCATTTTCTTGCTTGTGCACTCGCAATTCACCTTACTTGAGGATCAATACCCTTCCAGCCACTATATCTAGGTAGTTTTTATGTTTTAAATTTTATAAATCTAACGATAATCTATTAGATAACAACCATTGGACACAAAGGACATATCCACTCGATAACAAGAGTGTTTAAACCTTTTATTCTCTAATGCAATGTTCTTTACTTTCTTACTCAGTCTATATCTCATCATTATTCCCATATCCAATGAGATCCACGTACTAACTGATATCGGGAGCATAATGTTTAGAAGAATGGAAAAATTGAGAATAAGTTGTATTTATACTTAAACCATTGATTCACCCCCAGTGGTTGACCTTCTCTCTTCTAGTACTTACCTAATTTTCTCTCAAGGATATTCTATGAAAAATCTTTTTCAGAAAGGTATGGTCTATATTTTTAAAGTATAAAGGTCTCAAATATGATCTCAATTTGATTTTGATTTCTTTAAAAATATAGTGATTAAAACTTTGATTTTGGATCCATCTTTAAACAATTTCAAAATTTCATAGATATTTTCATTCACTTGAGGAGCTTAAAAACATTGTTGAGACTGTAGTTGGATTTTATCTAAAGGATTTGATTTCATAGACTCTTATTGGAGTAAGCTTGTGGATTATTGTTTTATATCTTTGATGTTAAGAAGTTTTCTTATAGATTCCTTTCAAGATGAAGTGCACTCTTAATGAGATTTCTAATATATTTTCCAAGAATCCTTGAGAAGTGGAGGCTATGTGTACCAAGGTGTTGATAAATCAAAGGAAAATAGAGGCAGTGACATTAAGGAAATTAATGGTTGCACTGAAAAATCTTAAGAGTTGATTTTAAAAAATTCTATAAATCTTGATCATGAAAATGAGAAGCATATAACTAAGATTTCGATTCTTAAATGGAAGCTTGGTTTAGATCAAGGTGATGTATATTTTATATGTAAATATGCCTCACAAATGGAAGCTGAATTAGATTCTTGTAAATATGATTTGATGACTTGTCAAGCCATCATTGAAGGGTTATAGGATGAACACAAGAAGGAAAATTTGTTTTTAATCAAATCTCAATAAGAAGCTACAAATTTATAGCACGTTAAATGGTATGAATTCAAATTTTTTGAATTCAAAGGCTCGTGAACAATTCTTTTTTATATTACAGCAAGATCTTGTTGAGAAATCACAAGAAGAATGATACTTTTTCATTGGTTTCTTAACCAGGAGGTTCTCTAAAAGAAGTAAGAAAAGTATTTATAATATAGAATCTTTCAATCATCCTTTTAAGATTAACAATGGTAGAATTTTTTTTGAGAAGAGGGGGTGATTCCAATCGAAATACTCTTAAAGAGTTGATGCCCAAGGGTGAATGGGTTATAAAGAAGAAGTTATCATCTTTGAGAAGACCCACTAATTTTTCTTATAAGCAATGGAAGTTTGAAAAGAAAGGTTGGAAAAATACCCTATCTAAGGAGAATGGGAAAAAAATCTAGGGGGAGACTCTCCCATCATGAGGAGAGGCTATTTAAAGCCTCATTGAAGAAGAAGGATATTGGTGCGAGGAAGAATCTAAAAGGAGGACAACAACAATTGAAATCTAATGGGAACATGTATTCCATGGTGAAATCAAAGATGCAAGGATGCTTCTCATTGTGTTGTTTCTTTGGACACAAATTGAGAAACTATACGTATAAAATTTTAGCAAAGAAATCTAAGAATAAGAAACAAGCCTAGTGGTCCAAAGAAGTAAAGAAAGTCCTACTAACCATGGTGTGCTAAAAGAGATTCATGGATGATGAAAACAATCAGGAAAAATCACCAAATCTTCTCTCACATGGATTTCAGAGTAATAGAAGTTAGAGTTTAGTTCTGTTGGAGTCTATATAGCGACCTTAGCATTTTACACACATCATTACATGATTTTAAGCATAATAAAGTATTATATTACAAGCCAATGATCGTAAAGTTTAGTGTCTTGGAAGACTAGGTACATAAAACTGAAAACATAAAACTAAATAAAACATTTCTTTATTTAATCTTCATAAAGAGCTCCTAACTTCCATTGTGCTCATACATCTTCATAAGATAATTTGAGGATAACATGAACAAATGGATGAGCTAAAAAACCCAGTAAGGGAATAAACAAAAGAATAAAGTTTTAGCACATAAGTTAGAAAGCATGACATAATGATATAAAAAGACATAAAACATATGGAATCATAACATATAAACATGAGATCATATAAATATGGAGTCATAGTAATGTGACAACATAAAACATGACTTTAGCACGAGTCAAGACTCGTTGCACATAGAGGAGCACAAATCGAGGTTAACCACCAAGATCGTTGCACATGGTATCACGAATCAAGCCTAACTGCCAAGACCGTTGCACATAACGTCTCATGAGACTAAATATTACCTAATGTATTGGAGTGCTATATGGGTGCATTCATCATAACATGTTCATGAATATGCTATCCACATACAGAATCATACATAATCAATCATACATAAACATATAGGTTACCCGTGGAAAGAATTGGGTATCACATTCATGTCATAAAGCATAACAAATGAGCATATCATAAAAGTGTCCATCAAGGAAAGGAATTAGATCATGCATAGACATTCATAAGATAAAATAGACATATATCATGGTAAGTGATGTCAATTTGAAGTGATAACATGCAAAAAGAGCATTTAAGAAACTTTAGAATTAAAACATTTTAGTGGGGTTTAAGGAAAATATCAAAGATCACTTAAAACAGAAAATATAATAATCTTTTATATAAAACCAGAAGTGAACCAAGAAAGTTTTTATAATAAAAAGAGTGGTTTTATAAAAATAATGGTGGCTTAAAAAAGATTTATAGAGTGCACTTGAAATTGATTAAAAATTTGAGAAGTTCCTTTAAATAGGTTTGCTTGTGGGGAAGTATTGAGGAGGGGACCACTTAAAGACATGTATATCCCTAAAAGAAAATAATGAATGAACCTTGATACATGAGTTTGGAACATGTAAAAAGCATTTAGAAGATGTACATAAAAAGAATAGATAATTTCATTTGGGTAAAAAGAAAGATAGAGAAATCCGAAGGAATAATGGAGGTTCAGGTATAATCTCTTACCTTAAGTTCGATGGTGTTCTTCACTTGATCTTAATGACATGGATAACCAAATTACATTCATTAATTAATACGTTCATAACCTATTCTTCATGTAATTGATTTATTATGACCTTATTAAGTTCATTCATGACTTTTTGATGAGTTAATAGGTTCAATCTCATTGTTTGTGAGTGTTTGTTTCCTTGGTTTTCATGATTGGTTTATTTATATACATGTAAGTATAAACATGTAAAATGGGAATGGTTGTCTAGAATTGATTTTGTATGTTATTAGTTAACATCCAGAAGATTACATGGTTATAAAATTTATTTGGTTAATTGGTGGTTTTTTATCACATCGAACACATTTTTCTTTATAAATTAATATCATGTGTACAAAAAGATTTCAGAAACTTACATAAGTTATAATGCATATATTATAGTCTAGTTCAACCATAAAAATGGTTTCATGACTAGAATTGAAAATGATAAAATAAATTGAAAACCCATCGTCATTGAATGTGATAAATTAACACATCTCGGATGGTGTTTTCATTTCCAGTATAAAAGGAGGGGAAATGAGAGATGGTGATGGATTATTCCATTATGATAACAACATTCCAGTACATGTAAGGTACTTGAGTTATCATAACTTTTGGATGAAAGGAGGTGAGGGAAGAAAAAGAAAGGAACTTGAAAGAAAATAAAAGAAATGAAAAGATGAATTTACCTCTTGAATATGTCTTCCTTGAGAACCTCTTTAGGGGAGATGATTTGGTCTTTTGAAGAGACCAAGGGTTGGTGGACGTGGGAGATGATCTTAGAGATAGATTTGAGTAGAATTTTGACTAGGCATAAGGCTTGAGAGGTGTGAGGAGAGGAGGTACAGAGGGGTTGTATTTAAAGTGGAGGAGAGGAGGGGTTTCCCATTATTTTAATCATTAGTTTAATATTTTTGGTCAAGACTATGAATAGTCTTGATTCTTGTGACCAGAAATAGTAAAGAGAGCATGTGAGTTCGAACCAATGACCATTTACATCATCCATGACTCAAGTATGATGCAGAAATTCATTTATTTAGCATTTATCGTAAATTATCATTTTTTTATTCACAAAAAAATCAAGTATTTTTGAAAAATCCAAAAAATTCACCCTAAACATTTTTCGACGTGTAGAATTAAAAAATGAACTCTATTTTTCAAAAATAATTTTCTAAATATGATAAATTTAATTTTTAATTAAAATCATAATTTACTTGAAAAATACAAATTTTAAAATTAAAACAGCTAACACTTTGAAAAATTAATTGTGGTCTCATAAAATTATCTTATAATCATAAATCATCAAAATACTTATTTATGAATACATTTTATGAAAATTATTTTTCTTTTAAATTATTAAATTAATCATAAAATTGTAATTAAATATACATGACTTACAAAAATATCAACACTTAATTAATAATTTTTATAATATTTACTTACTTATAATATGATATAATTATATCATATTGTTACTTATATGATGGATGAATTTTATTTATACTTTCATTAGTGAAGTTACTATTCAATTGGTCGGTTTACTATTCCTAAGAGTCACATTACTATTCCAAAGGTCAAGTTACTATTTCATCGGTATAAATTTCTTAACTTCTAGAGATTCCTTTTGTTTCACTAATTCTTCATTTATAAGGTTTGTATTTTGTTCTATATGTAATCTTATATGATTATACTACAAGACATAATTATAAAAAGAGGATTTCAATGATAAAACATTGGGTCGTTACATTCTTCCCTCCTTAAAAAATTTCTCCCTCAAAATTTCATTTTATATTTTAAGTTGTAAATAGGTGTGGGTATTTTTCCTTCATTTCCTCCTTTAGTTCTCATGTTTCCTCTTCGTACTTATGGTTCCATTATAGTACTTTGATTAGGTGAGTAGTCTTGTTGCATAGAACATTATCTATGTGATCCAATATCTTCACTGGGTGCTTCCTGTAAGAAAGATCATTCCCCAACTGTACCACCTCTGAAGACAGTACATGTGAAGGATCTGGTAAGTACTTCCTTAAGAGGGATACATGGAAGACATCGTGTACTTTAGACATAGTAGGTGGAAGTGCTAGTCGATAGGCCACAACTCCTGCATGATCAAGAATCTCAAAGGGGTCGATGTACCTAAGAATTAGCTTTCCTTTCTTCTCAAATCTCATGAACTTCTTCCATGGAGATATGAAAATAAATACCATGTCTCCAACTTTGAACTCAAGGCCCTGTCAAAGATTTTTTGCATAAATCTTTTGTCAACTTTGGGCTGTCTTGATGTGCTACTGAATGGTTTTTACCTTCTTCACCATTTCTTCGACCATTTTAGGTCTTAGCACCTTATGCTCACAACTTTATCTCAACACGCCAGTGTTCTACACCTTTTCCTATAAAGGGCTTCATATGGTGCCATTCAGATGCTAAAGTGGAAACTATTGTTGTAAGAGAATTCAACTAGTGGCAAATGTTTGTCACATCCTCCTTTGAAGTCCATAGAACACGCTCTCAACATGTCTTCTAATGTCTGAATAGTTTGCTCAGATTGACCATCAGTTTGGGGATGATAGGTCGTACTGAAGTTCAACTTAATGCTTAGATCATGTTGGAGAACTTTCCCAAACCTCGAGGTGAATCTCATATCTCTATCAGATACAATAGATAGTGGTACTTCATGAAGCATTACCACCTCTTTGATATATATCCTTGCAAGTCGATCTAATGAGAAGTCCTCTCGAATTGCGATAAAATGAGCTATCGTTGTAAGACAATCCACAATGACCCATACTACATTGTTTCCTCTGGATGTCCTTGGAAGTCCAGTGACAAAGTTCATGGTAATGTTCTCCTACTTCCAGGTTGGTATGGGTAGTGGTTGCATCATCCCCTTAGAATTTTGTCTTTCAGCCTTCACCTGTTGACATACCAAGCCCTTTGATGTATATTCAACAATATCCTTCTTTATATTGTCCCGCTAATAGTTCTCCCAGAGATCTTGATACATCATTGTGCTCTATGGATGAATAAAGAATGTTGAGCTATGTGCGTCGTTCAAAAGATCCTTCTTTATCTCTGGGTCAGATGGTACACATAATCGTGACCCAAATATTACGACTTCACCACTGTCAATCTTGAACTCAAAGGATTTCCCATTTCTGATAGCTTCTACCTTTTTTTGAATTTCCATATCATTTCTTTAAGCGTCCTTTATTTTCTCCATGAGGGATGGTTGAGCAATCATTTGAGAAAGGATTGATGATGTTCCTCCCTTAATGATTCTCATGTCCATCCTCTGCAAATCTAAGAAGATTGGATCCTTTTTGATTTTCATCATTGATAAAGATACAAGATCTTTTCTACTTAGAGCATCTACCTCCTTATTTTCCTTATTGGGATGGCAGTGGATTGAGAAACCATACTCTTTGATGAGCTCTAACCATCTTTGATGGTGCATATTAAACTCTTTTTGTGTGAATATATATTTGAGACTCTTGTGATCAGTATATATCTCACACTTCTCCTCATATAGATAATGCTACCAAATTTTCAACGCAAAGATCACAACAACCAACTCCAAATCATGTGTGGGATAGATTTGCTCATGGATTTTCAGCTGCCTTGAGGCGTAGGTTATCAATTTATCATTTTACATCAGCACATGGCCTAATCACTTCTTTGAAGCATCATTTTACACCACAAAGAGTTCTCCACTTATCGGGAGTGTGAGTACTGGTGTAGTGATAAGCCTATTTTTGAGTTCCTTAAAGATTTCCTCACATTCTTGAGTCCAGACGAACTTCACTCCCTTTTGTGCTAGCTTGGTCATTGGGTTTGACAATCGTGATAAGTTCTTCACAAATCGTTGATAATACCCAGCTAGACCAAGGAAGCTACGCCATTATAGATTTTGGTCTGGGTCACTCTTCAATTGTCATTGTCTTTAAAAGGTCCACAGATATTCCTTTGCTAGTGATAACATGCCCAAAGAATGATACTTCCTCCATCCATAACTCACATTTACCGTACTTTTCATAAAGTTTCTCCCTTCACCAAGTCATCAACACACTATTCAAATGCTTCTCATGTTCCTCCTTGCTCTTAGAGTATATCATAATATCATTGATAAATACTACCACAAATTTATCGAGGTAATCTCTAAAGACTCTATTCATTAAATCCATGAATATTTCTGGAGCATTAGTGAGTCTGAAGGGCATCACTATGAACTCATAGTGTCCATACCTCATTTGAAATGCAGTTTTGGGAATATCTCCCTTCCTCACCTTCAATTGGTTATATCCTGACTGAAGGTCCACCATAGAGAAATAACTGGCCCCACGTAGCTGATCGAACATGTCATATATTTGATCCATAAGATACTTGTTCTTTATCATGATTTTATTGAGTTCACGACAATCAATGCAGAGACGCATTGATCTATACTTCTTATTAACAAAGAGGACTGGTGCACACCATGGTGAAGCACTCGAGCGTATAAAACTCTTCTCCAGATTCTCATGTAACTGCTTCTTTAGCTCTTCCAGCTCAACAATGGTCATTCTATAAGGTTTCTTTAATATAAGTAGTGATCCATACATAAGTTCAATTTTGAACTCAACCTCTCGATCTGGAGGAAGACCAGAAAATTATTTGGGGAATACATCAGTGTAATCCCTCACAATTAGAATATCTTTGAGAAGTATCATCTCCTTTGTCTCAATCATTTTAGAAAAATATTCTTGCTCAAAAGAAAACATTATCCACACTTGAAATGATGATTCTGAAGGAGATTCGTCTTCCTCATTACACTTGTACAATATTAGAGGATACTCTGGGATGTGAAGAGTGGTCTCCCTTTCCTGACAATTAATGTTGGCTTTGTATAAAGATAACCAAATCATGCCCAAAATAGCATCGAACTCCACCAGAGGAAGTATGACAAGATTTTCTAGGAGGTTCATCCCACAAACATTTATTGGGGATGAGTTATAAATCTTGGAAACAATAATTTATCCATTCGTTGTTCTCACAGATAACTCAACCTCTAAATTTTGAGGTGGTGTTTGAATAGTTCTACTAAACTTGAAAGATATGAAAGAATGCGTGGAACTAGAATCAAATAGTATGTTCGCTATTCTTGAATGAATAACTAGCGTACCTGTCACCACATCATTTTCTGGCTCCACCTCAGCAGTAGTGATAGCATAAGCCCTTCCTTGTTGCCTTGAAGGTTGTTGTTGATTTCCTCTGACAACCCTTAGTTTAGGGAAATTGTTCGCATAATTACCATGTTCCTTGCAGTTGTAACACTACACTACAGGCTGAGTGTTGATCTGAACCTTCCTTTCTTCTTCCACCTTAGTGGGATTCTTCATATCCATCCAGCTGTTCTTAGCCAAATGTTCGATTCTTCCACATTTGAAGAAATTCCCGATTCCCTTTAGATAGTTCCCAGGATGCTTCTTCCCACAATTTTGACACGTGGGATGTTCGATCTTCATTCCATCATGGTATTTATTTTCCAAACCACCCATATTAGACCCAGTTTCCCACTTTTTGTCACCAGGCCCACGAGACTATTGAGAGTCTCCGATCTCCATTTCAACCTTAAGGGAACAACATACAATCTCCTCATAACTATTGAAGTCACGAATCGCCAACACTTTTCGTAGACTCGTATTTAGTCTGCTAAAGAAGCGATCCACCTTGATTTCAGTGTTTATGACAAAGTGGGAGGCGTATCTTTCAAGCCTTGTGATGTTTGCTTCATACGCCCTGATAGACTCATCTTTCTTCTGCTTAAGTTCGAGGAACTATCTTTCCATCTTGAGACGAAGGGTTTAGGGAAAATATTTATTGAAAAACATTGTCTTGAATTCTCCCAATCCATAGAATCAATTTCCTCCTGGGACTTTGTATTCTTGATCAGTGTCCACCACTGATCAACTTCCCCATCAAAATGATAGACCATCATCGTGACTTTCTCTTCTTCTGCGCACTGGAGGATAAAGAATATCTTTTCAGTGGAGTTAATCTTTTGTTTCACGAGGAGGGGATTCGAAGATCCACTAAACATGGGAGGCCTTTTCCGCATGAAGGATTATATAAAAAATTTCTCTTTCCTTAGAGGAGGAGGGCGTTCCACATGATTCAAGTTATTATTCGTAACTTGAACCAGTTGAGCAAGTACTATCATAAAGTTTTGAGAACACATTTCCATCATATCGGGCATATCATTAGGGTAATCATCACATTGCCTATCACATTGATTGTTGGCACACATTCTTCTATTTCCCACCATTAACTAAGAAAAAGAACATACAATTAGAGGGATTGAATACTTAGCTAATAAGCATAAAAAAAGAAACTTTAAACATAAAAGGATAAACTCTTAAAGGAAACGTTTATCCTAACTCGTGATTCCCTAGGTTTCAATCTAGGTTATCCATGATATATTTCCTAAAATATATTCTTATGAGATTCTTTTTTTTGTTCCCTTAATAATGGTTCATATTAAGGTTATGAATTTACCAAAGCATATCCCCCTGGAGTGTCAAATCAGGAGTGCAGCAAGGTCCATTGTAGTGCACTAGTTCCCTTTTGAGTCTAGTTCAAAGCGGTGTTTTAGGGTTTTACCCCTAGACATATATATGCTAGAGCCACATCCACTTGTTCATATCTAGATAAGGATGTATTTTCTTGATAAACCACTTACTCTATACTTATCAAAATTTAGGGATATTTTCTTATACTTAGTCTCATTCATAAGGTTCTTACTAAAGTGCTCTATTCTTAATCTACAAAAATAACTAAACTTCCCTTTGATACCAACTATAGAGACCCTATTCTTTTACACATATCATTACATGATTTTAAACATAATAAAACGTCATATTACAAGCCAAGGATCGTAAGGTCTAGTGTCTTGGAAGACTAGGTACATAAAACTGAAAACATGGGACTAAATAAAACATTTCTTTATTTAATATTCATAAAGAGATCCTAAATTCCATTGTGCTCATAAATCTTCATAGGATAACCTGGGGTAAACATGAACAAATTGATGAGATAAAAATCCCAATAAGGGAATAAACATAAGAATAAAGCTTTAACACATGAGTTAGAAGACATGACATAATGATGTGAAAATGCATGGAACATATGAAATCATAACTTATAAACATGGGATAATATAAATATGGAGTCATATTAATGTGGAAGAAACATAAAACATGACTTTAGAATGAGTCAAGGCTTGTTTCACATAGAGGAGCACAAGTCAAAGTTAACCACTAAGACTGTTGCACATGGTAGCACGAGTCAAGGCTAATCGTCAAGACCGTTGCGTATAATGTCTTAGTAGACTAAACTTTACCCAGTGCATTGGAGCGCAATCTGGGAACACCCATCATAACATGTTCATGAATATTCTTGCCACATACAGAATCATACATAATCAATCATAGATAAATATAAGGGTTACTCGTGGAAAGAATTTGGTATCACATTTATGTCATAAAGCATAACAAATGGGCGTATCATAAAATTTTCCATCAAAGAAATTAATTAGATCATGAATGGACATTTATAAGGTAGATTAGTCATATATCATGATAAGTGGTGTCAATTTTAAGTGATAACATGCAAAAAAGAGCATTTAAGAAACTTTAGAATTAAAACATTTTAGTGTGATTTAAGGAAAATATTAAAGATCACTTAAAACAGTAAAGGGAATAATCTATTATATAAAACCAAAATTGAACCAAGAAGGTTTTCATAATAAAAAGTTTGGTTTTATAAAAATAATGGTTTATTAAAATAGATTTATAGAGTGCAGTTGAAATTGGGTAAGAATTCAGGAAGTTCCCTTAAACGGGTTTGCTTATCGGGAAGTATTGGGGAGGGAACCACTTAAAAACTTGTATATCCCGAAAAGAGAAGGATGAATGGACCTTTATACATGATTTTGGAGTATGTAAACCGTATTTAGAATATGTACATAAAAATAACAGATAACTTCTTTTGGGTAAAAATAATGATAGAGCAACCCGAAGGAATAATGTAGGTTCAGGTAGAATCCCTTACCTTAAGTCTGATGGTTCCCTTCACTTGATATTAATGTCCTGGATAACCAAATTACATTCATTAATTAATACTTATAGAACCTATTCTTCATGTAATTGATTTAGTATAACCTTATTAAGTTCATTCATGACATTTTTCATGGGTTAAGTGGTTCAATTTCATTGTTTGAGAGCGTTTGTTTCCTCGGTTTTCATGATTGGTTTACATATATACATGTAAGGATACACATATAAGATGAGAATGGTTGTCCAGAATTGAAGTTCTATGTTTTTAGTTTACATCTATATGATTATGTGGTTATAAAATTCATTTGGTTATTTGTAGTGAAGATGAATCATTATATAAAACATTAATGATAACTGTTTTGGTTAGTTGGCGGCTTTTGATCACATCAAACACATTTTTCTTTGTAAATTAATATCATGTGTACAAAAAGATTTCAGAATCTTATATAAGTTATAATACATATATTATAGTTTGGTTCAACCATAAAAATGGTTTCATGACCAGAATCAAAGATGGGAAAAGAAATTGAAAACCCATCGTCATTGAATGTGATAAATTAACACATCTCGGATGGTGTTTTCATTTCTAGTATAAAAGAAGGGTAAATGAGAGATGATGATGAATTATTCCATTATCATAACAAAATTACAGTACATGTAAGGTACCAGAGTTATCATAATATTTAGATGAAAGGAGGTGGGGAAAGAAAATAGAATGGAACTTGAAAGAAAATTAAAGAAATGAATAGAGAAATTTACTTTTTGAATATATCTTCCTTAAGAATCTCTTTAGGGGAGAGGATTTGGTCTTTTGAAGAGACCAAGGGATTCTGGATGTGGGAGATGGTCTTAAGGAGATATTTAAGATGAATTTTGACTAGGCACAAGGCTTGAGAGGTGTGAGGAGATGAGGTAAATAGGGGTGATATTTATAGTGGAGGAGAGGAGTGGTTTCCCATTATTTTAATCATTAGTTTAATATTTGTTTCTCAAGAATATGAAGTCATTATTTTTATGACAAAAAATAGTAAATAGAGCATTTGAGTTTGATCCAATGGTCATTTACATCATCAATGACTCAAGAAAGATGTAAAAATTCATTTATTTAGCATTTATCATAAATTATTGTATTTTACTATTCACAAAAAATTCTTGTATTTTTAAAAAAACCCAAAAATTTACCCCAACCATTTTTCAATGTGTGTAATTAAAAAATGAAATCCATTTTTTAAAAATAATTTTATAAATATGAGAAATTTATTTTTTAATTAAAATCATAATTTACTTGAAAAATACAAGTTTTAAAATTAAAAATGCTTTTCTAACACATTGAAAAATTAATTATGGTCACATAAAATTATATTATAATTATAATTCATAAAAATACTTATTTGTGAATACGTTTTATGAAAATAAATTTTCTTTTAAATTATTAAATTAATCGTAAAATTGTAATTAAATATACATGACTTACAAAAACACCAAAACTTAATTAATAATTTTTAAAATATTTACATACTTATACTATGATATAATTATATCATATTGTCACTTATAAGATGGAGAAATTTTATTTATACTTTTATTAGGGAGGTTACTATTCAATTGACCGAATTACTATTCAAAAGGGTCACATTACTATTCTAAAGGACAAGTTACTACTTCATCGGTATATGTTCCTTAACGTCTAGAGATACATTTTGTTTCACTAATTCTTCATTTATATGGTTTTTATTGTGTTCTATATGCAATCATATATGATTATACTATAAAAGATTATTATAAGAAGAGAATTTCATTGATAAAACATTGGGTCGTTACAGTCTGCATCCCACATCTGACTTGTAGTCTGATGTGGTATTTATTATTCCTTATAAAATAACCTCTTGGACTCCCTTAGAGAGGTACCTTGGGTATTAGGTCTCTAATTTTATCATTCAACATGGTATCAAAGGGGGTTCTCTAAACCGAGCCCTCCCTCCCATTTTTTTCCCTCTCTCGTCCTAAGTTTTCAAGCGACCCCCCCCCATCGATGACTCCTCGCAGACATGACCTTCGCTCCGCTGCTCTGCGGGGAATCCTCCCATCGCGAGCACCTTCCCCCTAGCGGTGCCTTTTCATCACTAGAGCGCGCTTTGCTCCTAGCCCTCTGACGCCCTTCCTCCCTCCCGGTGCGACGACCCCTCTCATGTGAGGGATTCTCCAGTGTGTCGCCTCCCTGCACGCACGACAAACTCTAGGTGGCCCCTCCCTCCCTGCATGTGTCAGCCTCCACCAACCTCCCCTCTCTTATATCTGGCCAGATCTAGCTAGATCTCGTCCTCCACAGGGCTCCTCCATGGTCACCACCCACCCGCAATCGTGTTTGGCCCCACCTTTCGCATTGCACTCTTAGTGTTGCCCCTCCCATCGCAAGCGACCTCCACCCAGTCGCAAGTGGTCCCTCCAGGTGCCCCCTTTCCTATTGTGTTGGACATATCCTCTGTAGGTGCTCTCCCTCCTGACGACCCTTCCTCAGGCGACCAGCTCCCCTCCTTCAGATCTGGAGCGTTGCCTCCCCTGCCCACTGGCACTCCCTATGCGCTACCTCATCATTATTTCTCTCCTCCCCTTTGGACTCTGTCAACCATCCCTCTTCCCGCCAAGCTAAGCCTCTGCATCTGATGCCATCTGATCTCACTGGCCCTGACCACAAGGCTCTTCTGCTGCACCCTGTCATCAGCCTGCTGCTCCCTCCATTCTGGCCTCCTCCTACGGCAGCCCCTGCCTCCATCCTGGCCTCCTCCTGCGGTTTCCTGGCGCTCTAACGACCGTCCCACCTGTTCGGATTTCCCGGCACTCCGACAACCAGCCCTCTAGTGTGGATTTTCTGGCTCTCTAATGACCAACCCACCCGTACGGCTTTCCCAATGCTTTGTCATCCGACCCTCCCTATGCGGCTTTCCTGACACCTCATTGACCCATCCTTTTTGACGGTTTCTTGCATCATCCATCACCTTCCTAAGGGGAGAAGTAGTCATGATGGTTTATCTTTTCTTTGTTTTTTCTTTTTTTAATCAAGCTAGGTATGTCCAACATGAGGGGGAGTGTTGGAGTCTGCATCCTGTTGATTTCTTTGTTTTTCTTTATGTGTTCAAGCTAGGTAAACCTAACTTGAGAGAGAGTGTTGGAGTATTCATCCCACATCCGACTTGTAGTATGATGTTGTCTTTATTATTCCTTATAAAATAACCCCAGGGCCTCCCTTAGAGAGGTACCTTGGGTATTGGGTCTCCCCTTTTATCATTCAACGGGTTCCAATTCTCAAAATAAGTGGAGTCATAATGATGTTCTTTCAAATGTGGTTGAGTAAATGCAAAGGGATCTCTCCAAATACTTGGAACATCTTAAGAATAATAAGAATTGGTAACTATAAGAGTCAACAATATATTTTTAACAATTCATCATGCTTAATCATCTTTTAAAAAGAAATGGAGAGATTTAGCAAGTCGATTTCAATCTTTAAAATCCAAACAATGTGTTAATACTACTCTACACATGGTGAGAAACATTGTAACCACTCAAAAGATTTGTGATATAAATAAAACAGAGTAAATTACTAGAATGAAATAAGGAGGAAATCAACATGCTATTTATGTTCTTAATAAATCAAAGAAGCGGTTTGATTAAAAAATTAATAGAAAGTGGTGAAGAAGAGGCTTAAAGGTAAATCTATAAATCTTTTAAAGATAAGTTTTTTCAAATGGGACAACCACCTCCTTTCAAAATTATAAGCAAGAGTCTATGGACCCTATTCACTTATTAATTCTTAAATTCGTGATTTTTTATATAACATATTACCATGTTTTTGGTACGTTTCAATTCAAATTAAATCATTTATTATGTAAAGAGGAATATTTTTGACTGAGGATAGAAATTGGCAGGCATTGGAATCAAAACTGAGGAGAGAAAACCATTGGGAAGCCTATGAGAGGTAACATATTCTCATTGAAAGTCCAATGGGATCCCACCAGAAGTCTAGTGGGAGTGGGTAGGGTGTGGTGAGGCCTACATCCCTACTAGCCTCCTAGAGAAGGACCATAAAACTCCCGGTGGTCGGCCAAAAGTCTGATGGGATCCCAACGATATTCTAGTGGGGTGTTTAAACCCCACATTTAAATAGGGAAATTTTGGTTCCCATGCCCCTTTTTAGGTGATTTTACACTCCTCCCTGGCCCATGAATATGCACCCCTGTCCCACTTGAAGCTTTCATCTTCTTCAATCTCTCCCTTAATTATCCAATGTCCAAATTGATTATTTTCATGTGAAATCTTAATCTCCTAGTAATATTTTACTTCCTATTGTCTCTATTCTAGGTTTTTTTATTATTTATCCCTCATCACATATCCCCAATCAAGAATTTTTTTTGGTAATTTGGTTGATTGATCATGAATCAAATGATGCCACTCGATGAGCTTGCACCCAATGACTCAATGTAGGCGGTATTTAACATATTTCACCATTAATTATGGTCTGACATGGATATTTATTCTTATGGATGTATGAGTGTATATTTGATTTTGTTGAATAATTATTTACTATCCTCATATATGACCTTTGTGATGGAATTGACCTTTGGGCCATGGGTTTAAATAGTTTTGATATGGTTAGGACAAACCTAAGGTAAATAAAGGGATTTTTTTGTCTATCCACTTGATGTATCTAGGTTATAATTTAGTTGGATGTGCTTAAAATTGTTTTTTATGGGTAGTTTTCTTAGAATTTGTGTATGGTGATTGATCTTCCCCATGCAAGAGAGGGGTGGGGCTTGAGGTTGGAAAGTTTGTCTTGGGTAAGGGGTGATGTGATGTAAGAGTTTTCAATAGTCCTAACTTTTTTATGAGTGATGTGTTGATGTTAAGGGCCTCATTATGATTATATAGAACTTATTTAGGGTTGGTAGGCCGTGAGTACCCTTAGTTTATGTTGGGAGTTAGCATTCTGGGTTAAGAATGGAGTAAGCCCGTAGGGGCATGTCTTGAGATTGGTGATGTGACCTTGTGCTTATAGGCTTGAGTGGGAATTTTTGACATGGGAGGTTGGTTACGTTATTCCTTTCATTATATTTGTTTCCTACACAGGATGTTGGCAATGTTACACCTTGGTATCTATTTTCTACATGGGAGAGTAGTTATGACATGCCTTCCTCAATACCTATTTTCTATATAGGAGGTTAGATATGTTATGCCTTCCTCGGTGTATGTTTCCCACATGGAAGTTTGGCTATGTTATGTCTTCCTTGGTATCAATTTATTATATAAGAGTTTTGGTATGTTACACCTTCCTCAGTATCTATTTCATATAAGGGAAGTTGTCTATGTTACACCTTCGTCGTTATTTTTTTCCTATTACAGATTTTATTGGCTTCCTCAAGGTTCAAAATGATACTTTTCCCTAGTATTGGCTTAAGTAGGTATAATTAGTGTTTACTCCTTGTTAGGGAACAATGAATCCACTTGGGTTCATGTTTGACATTTAGTTATTATTTGTTCAATACATGTACTCACATATATTACCGGATTATATTAATAGTTCATTGGTGGTATCTTACTGGGTTTCATACTCACACCCTGCACATAGACCGTGGTGGGTGTGTAGACATTATTGTGAGGGATCCAGGGAATGGGAAATCCTATATTCTAGGTGTCTAATCATGAATATATTGGCAAGGAGATACAGGAAATACTGGGATATAATCCAGATTTTTTTTTGTATCATGTCCTCCTTTATTCGTTTTGTTCTTTTGTACATCCCATGTATTAATATATCACTCACGGGGATTATTAGTTTGATCGATGATGTATTTTATCATGGGTTTATTTTATTATTATATCTAATATTATTAATATAGTTAGAATGGTTCTATTATTCCAAATGGTGCTCTTATTTATTTATGTTTATTTCCATTTTTATATTATATTTTGGCATGATACCAAGGGTATAATCTCCCTAATATATTTTATTATCCCCCCATATCTAGTTTATTTCCTCTTGTGTATATGGATACATACATGAGGCCTTACAAAACTCTAGATCATACCTGATAAACTGGGTAAGAGCATTATAAATTGGTATTCAATCCCCTTGTTTCCTTGACTAATGATTTTTGGGTATGGTAGTATGAAGATAGTTTGGTCAGAACTTGGGTGGGAAGATGTAATTGTGTCTAGCCAGAACCTGTATAGTGAACAACCATGTTACTAGGGTTATGGGATTGATGTTTATAGTTTTGATTATTATATTTACATGGATTGACCCTCAAGTGATATTTTGAAATTATGGTTTATTGATTTCCTCTTCACTCATTAGGTCAAGTGAGTGTTGGTACATGTATAATATTCAGTACATAGGTTCACATGATGTGTTTTCTTGGGTGTGATTAGAAATGAATTTCAAAAGGGGGTTTTTATTAGTTGATTAACAACAATGATTTATTGTATGTTTTTCAAATAAAATATTTTTATCATTTTAGTTAATTAAATCCCAAAGTGATAGATTTTTTTATGATTATTTCTTTGATACAACTCTAATATATATATAAAGTTACATGTTATGTGAGATGTATTTTTATATGTTTTATGGTTTTTGGTTCATACATGTCTAAGAAATTATATTAGATTCACTGGTATAAGATGCTTATTTAGGAGTTGATTATGGTTATGATATAAGTGTATGTGTAACCATGCTTAAATATTCTTAGTTTTCAATATTCAGTGAAATTCTTCTGAAATAATGTTTTGGGATTTTAAAAAATATCACTTAAATGATGATCTATGGAGAATCATAGAGAGAATGTTGAGTAAACTAATTTCATAACTTCTACTATTGTGGAGACACCAATAGAGCATGCTCCAAAGGCTGCCCTAGTTATTTAGGCAGGAGAGCCTCCTCAGGAAAGAGTGTTCCATTTAGTGCTGATTGGAGGAAGAGGTTTACCCAGTGGTGAGGCCACTATAGTGCACTTCACATGAATCTCTTAGATGTAGTATCCTATAGCCTTTTATGGTACTAAAGGTACTTGGGATTTTGAGTAATAGATCAATATATTCCATATCATATCCAAGTTGATCAAGACACCCACATTAATTGGGTGAAGCAAGCTACCATCATGCTTCAGGGACCTACCGAGAGATGGTAGGGTGTAATGGTATAATGGAAGAGGCCTGAGATGTTATCATGGGATGACTTAAAATACCTCTTCTTTGAGGAATTGTTTTTATGAATCTAAATATGGACCAATCCCAAGAGTTCATAGAGCTTCATTAGGGATCTATTTTAGTATCAGACTATGATACTTAGTTTTCCAAGATATTTTTATTTTCTTCATGGTCAGTTGGGGGTGAGACTCAGAAAGCCTATAGATTTTAGATAGGATTTGGATAGAAATAAAGAAATAGGTAAGGATGTTCAAATTGATATTTTATTTGGAGATAGTTTGTAAGGCTCATAATTGAGAAGGGCCTTATGGATAGTGGTGGAGTGGGAACATTTCAACAAATTAGTGGATTGTGTGGTGTTCCTTATAGTAGTGTTGGTGGTGCCTCTTCTATTGGTAGGAAGATGAGGGGAGATGAGATGTGCTAGGGTTGTGGGAAGCAATTGGGTCAGGTCAGAAGTGCTTCACTTACTCCTCCAGGATGATCTCTAATCATATATTATTAGTGTGAGAAATATAGATATTTATGCACTTCTTGTTTGAAACCATCGATGGAGTGTCATGTTTATGTAAGGATGATACCTT
Organism: Viscum album; assembly: GCA_963277665.1. Classification (NCBI taxonomy): domain Eukaryota; kingdom Viridiplantae; phylum Streptophyta; class Magnoliopsida; order Santalales; family Viscaceae; genus Viscum; species Viscum album. The sequence goes on along the minus strand of OY728161.1, from coordinate 1,537,109,057 downwards.
TATGATGCAACTATATCAGGATTTCAGTATAGGGTTCAAGGTGAGGTTCCAGTTGGGATAGATATCCTCAATCATGGTCAGGGGGTTCACAACATATGGATAGAAGGGCATCATCTAGTCTATCAAGACATAGAGGTGGTTTGGGACCTCAGTGGTAGAGTAAGTAGGGCCTTTAAGGTCAAGTTTTTATGGGAAATCAAGGATCCCAAGGATAGGGTTATGGATTCAACATAATAAAATTTCTTTTACATTAAAATAGGGTCCAAATGATGGGGTTGAGGGTCCCTTTATTGTTAGAAGTACGAATCTAGTTGCTTTTACTCTTTGATACTATGTTTGACATAGGGTCTACCCATTATTTTATTTGTTTATCATTTAATATCCTATTTCAGTATTTTATTAGAGTATTATTCTGGAACTATGATGTTGCATACTCTAAGGAAGATATTGGATTGTGTTAGGAGGCTTATTGAATATTCCATACCTATTTATGGTTATAGTCATTTATGGGACTTATTTGTTTTGGATATGTCTAACTTCAAAATTATATTTGGTATAAACTATTTAATATGATTTATAGATCCTATTGATCACTATAGGTGGTGTTAGTCATTCACTTATCTCTCTAGAGATGAGAATACCTTTATAAGAGAATGAGATTTTTAGGGAGGCTGAACTCGATCCAACCTTCAAAATTTCAAATAAATTATAGAATGGATGGACATGATTGTTTTTTCAGGTGATCATGTGATAGTTCCTACTAATTTTCCTTTGGTAGTGGACTATTTATAGAATTTGAACCCTATTGATTTCTTTGGTGTTCACCCTAATCTAGTGATAAAGTTTACAATTAACATTGTTCTAGGTACTATAGTTATATAGATACCCTCATATTGTATAGAACTGAGTGATCATAGGGAGTTAAAGATATAACTTGGGGAAATTGAGGGGAGGGGATTTATTCACTGTGGAAGGTGATGGAAGCTTGACAATGTATATAATTCAGGAAGATAAATAGAGTTACTATGAAGAACAACTATCCACTTTCAAGAATAAATGAATTATTAAATCATTTGAAAGGAGATATCTAGTTCTCCAAGATTGATTTGTGATATGGATATAATTAACTACAATTAAAGATAGAGGATTTATCACATATGGTGTTTTGAAGCAAGTACAAGATCCATGAGTTTCTAGTGATTCTATTTTTTCTTACGAATGTCAAAATGGTGTTCATGGATTTCATAAACTAGATCTTCCATCCCTATATAGACTTATTTTTCATAGTGTTTTTGAATGATATTACAAAATATTATCATCCCTATAATCTACATAGAGAGAGTACCTAGATATTTTATTGAGCATGCTTCGAGTGCACTGGTTTTATATTAACCTCTCAAATTTTTGTTCATGGATTAAAGAGGCGTGTTTTCTCAAGTACATTATATTTGTAACATCCCATTACTTTATTTCAGGTATTCCTTGACCCTTGTTTTGATACTCTTTTGGTTGGGCCTTGTTTCAGGGTGTTTTGGGGAAAAATTTTAGATTTTTGAAATCCCTTTGGGTTGTGCATGGTTGGTACATGGTTAGAGAGAACTATGTGGTTTGGAGAAACAAAAAGTGTGGTTTGGCCCATAAAACCGTGCACCCTATTGGAATCCACTAGAAGGGGTGCATAATTTTTCCAAACCATGCGACTAGCCCCTCCAAACTATGAACCCTCAGACAATGTGGTTTTTTATGGTTATTGCACGATTAATCAAACTATGTATCCAAACCATGCACTACATCCAGAAGTCTAATGGGGGTGCACGGTTAGGGTACAATATTTGTTTAACTATGCGGCCCTACCTAGGAAACCGTGAACATTATTTTTAATTCCTTCAAAGTTAATTTTAAAATCCTCCAAAACTGTGCTAATCACCCCCATTTTACCCCAAGTCAAACCCTTGGTCCTTGGTGGCTCTCGAGAACCGATTTGGCTCCTCCAACCTCCTCCTTTGACGAATCAAAGTGCTAGTGGAAGATATGATCCCTCTCTAGTAAGTGGATATCCTATTATGTTTTTTTCTTTCGATCTTCTTTATCTCCTCCTTTGAGAGTGTTACATCATCATGTTATTGATGGATCTAAACTATGTTTCATTGGATATAATACTTGTATGGATAGATCTTGATTCTAGATTCGATTCTTAGATCTTCTTTGCCTTTGATCATCGTCAACATTCCTATTGTGGGTATTGATCATTTAATTCCATGATTTAATGGTAGGTGGTTCCATTTGAGATTTTCCATGAAATTTAAACCTTGATTTTCTTGATTTGTTTGAAATAGCTTTAAATTGATTTATAAAACTTTGATTTGGAATGATTTGATTATGAAAATTGAAATGACATGGATTTTGATAAAACCCCCCAAGTCCATTGGAATTAGAATTGTGGGATGAATTTTGATAATGATGGATTGATTTGTGAAAAAATGATTTGATAATAGAATTGATGAAATGATTTGATATTTTTTTTAGAAAATGGATTAAATTTAAATGATGAAAACCTATGATTAGTTTTGGTTTGAAAAGGCATGAAATGATGAAAAACTCGTGTTTTGGATTTGAAATTGAATTGGCATATTGAAACTAAAAATTGGTCAATTGAATTGTAAATGGTGGTTTATTTGAAATGATATGATTTAACCATTATTTATTGATTGAGCACATGTGATATTGGGTAGTTGGTAGGTTATTTAGGACAAGCATAGTAGGATCTTGTTTCCCGAGCAATGGATTGACACCGACAACACTAACAAAAACTTAGTTCGACATGATAATCCTTAATGATATGTTGATGAGCACTATTCAGCCTGAGATTGATGGACGTGTTCACACATTATTAGCCATGATCACTAATTCAAGAAATGTAAGGATCCTATATCCAGAAACTAACATACTTTTGGAAAGAAGACCATAATGCTTGTTGTGTTTTATTTGATTATATATTCCATTGATTATAAAACTATTTTACTCATGCTAGATGATTTATATAAATGATTTTATATAAAATGTTTATTTGAGCCACATCTGAAATGTTTTCCATCTATTGAAAAGAAAGAATGTTTTGTTATAAATATGAAAATTATATGTTATTCCATGCCCTATTTTATCTAAATTGAAATAATGATTCATTTATTGTTATGAAGTCTATTATGGAACACTTGGTGAGATCTTGATGGGATTTATATCTCACACCCTACCTTTTCCCTCAGTTTTTTTAGATTTTGTTATTCTAGGTTTGTGTAAAGTAAAAGAACCACTTGGAGGTGGTGGATGTTCTTGATCCTTGGGATAGTGGAGTGATGATTATGATCGGTGGAGCAGAGGTCCAATTTTTTACATAGGGTTTTGATACTTTCATTGTTTGTTGATGGCAGTTTGGGTTGATGTTTCATTGAGTTGTTTATCTATATCATTGGGTGCTATTTTACCTATTTTACTTCTGGAACTCTCTCCTTGAAGTGACTTGACATACTGACTTGTATCTTAATTATCATTCGTTGTTTTTGTGGGAAAAGTGTTCCCTCTTTTAACTTGTATGATTCCAGGTTCTAGTTGTCAACTATGGGGTTAGGGAACGCCTTTTGAGCTATGTCAGTGCTAGCTCCAGTATTGGGGTACCAATGTATCCAGGATGGTTTTGACAAAGTGGTATCAGAGGAGCATGTTAAACATCTTTTCTTTAAGTTGGTGTGTGGTCTGAGTTCTCGTGGTAGATATAAGGTAGGATTTACGGGACTTGGGAGGTATTTATGAGAGATTGCACAACCAGATCTTTTCATAACAATCCTTATGTCACCATGGGTGGTGGTGGGAAAGTGTATTTTATGATTATTTTGATATGTTTCTAGTATTTTACCTATTTTATTTGAGTGTTCTAAAAAATCATAGACCTTTGAATTCTGATTAACAGGATTAAATTTTTTTAATCCTGTTTGAGTTTTTTATCTGAGTGTCTTGGTTAATTTTTTTCTTACTATTTGTTTATGGTGTGTAGCATCATGACTTAGAGAAGATGTTTGAACCGAAATGAGGAGGGAGATGCCAATGAACTGTGGAAAGATAACCCTCTAGCTGACTAAAAGCTCATTGAGATAGTGGTGCATGTTTTCCACATAGTGGGAGAGACATCCACAACCGTTCCTTTTTAGGTTATAATCATGAAACCTCAAAGGGATGACTCTAAATATCATGTGAAATAGTTTTTTTATCTAGAATACATCAAATTTTCAAGGCTCTAATGGTCCTTAGGAGTCTGAGGATTGGTTGAAAGTAATTGAGTGTATTTTTGAGTTCTTGGAAATGTTTGGTTTAATTAAAGTGAAGTGTGATACCTTCAATCTTGAGGGGCCAAGGAGAAGATGGTGGGATTCAATGGTGACGATGAAGAAGCATGAAGGCTTGGAGTGGAAATATTTCAATGTCCTTTTTATAGAACAGTTCTATCTAGATTCCATGGATTTAGAAAAGACAATGGAGCATCTTAATCTCCAACAAAGTGACAAGACCATGACTTAGTATGCAAACCATTTTGTTGAGATATTATATTTTTCTCCTGAGATTGTTAGTAATGAGAATATAAAGTCATGGAGATTATATATGATACTTTGAACTGATATTTTATCCTAGGTTTTCATACTAAAGCTAACTTCTTATGCTAATGTACTTGATATAGTTTTAATAGTTGAGCTTGACTTGGCTGGTAAGTTACGGTTGATGGGAGTTCCTTTTTTTCCTGGTGGAAGTTTTTTGAGTTCCTTTAAATGAAAGGGGGAGCATGATGATTCTCATGGTGGATCTTGATAGCAACGTTCTTCTAGAACTCCTTCTGTTCCTGGTAGAGGCCCTTTGACATGCGTCTAGTGTGGCAAGGTTGGGCATTCGAAATGGGTTTTCATTGAGGAACCTAAGATCTTATGTTCCTACGGACACTCAGGTAACTTATAGAAATTCTGTTATATATTTTATGCCCCATGTAGTGGCCTAGTCTCATCAGCACCTAAAAGTACTATAGTGTAATCATATGCTTTAAGAACAAAGGGGTTCTATCTATAGGAATCTGAAACAAAGATTATTCACATGGTAGAAGAGTTTCCAGAGGAAGTTGATACAAGTCCAGTGATTGTGATAGATACCATCACTATATATTCATCCTTAGTAACTTTCTTATTTGATACCGATGCATCTCACTCATTCATATCAACCAATTTTTTTTATCTACTAACCCTTCCTACAGAGCTTTTATCTTATGTGATGAATATTACTATGCCCCTTGGAATGAAGAGAGAGTAGGGTATTTGGTGTCCTACTTTTGCTTTATCTTTATCATAGATTGCGATTACCTAGAATTTTATGGTCTTCAAGATGAAATATCTTTATTTCATTCTTGGGATGGATTGGATGATCACCCATCAGGTCTACATTGACTGTTATCTTCAGAAGGTCTCCTTTACCTCACCTAATTGGGTGTTTCGTGCCATTCAGGGATAATGGGACCCGAGGTCGATTAAAGCCAGACCTTATTTTCTAGAATTGGGTAGGGTAATATTAGTGTTTACTTTTGACTTAGAGTGATAATCTTTGAGTGATGATCTCCCTCTAGTTCTCATCGAGTTTCCTGATATTTTTCCTTTTGATTTCTCCATCTTACCACCGATAAGAGAGATAGAGTTTTATATCGATACTCAACCAGTGTCTATTCCTTATTACTGTATAGAACAATTTGAGTTAAAAATTGAAGGCTTAGTTGGATGATTTCCTTGAGAAAAACTTTATACGTCTGAGTGTGTCACTTTGGGAAAAAACCTATTCTCTTTGAAAATAAAGCTGATGGTGTGCTTCACCTATGTGTTGATTACCAAAAACTCAACCGAGTTACGATAAAGAACAAGTATCTGTTTCCTCAGATAAATGATCTATTTGACTAGTTGAAAGGGGTTAAGTGGTTCTCAAAGATTTATCTTCGGTCTGGCTACCACCAGTTGTGAATTAAAGAATTTGACATCCCAAAAACTGCCTTTAGGAGTAGTTATAACCACTATAAGAATGTTGTTATTTCTTTAAATCTAACTAATGATCTTGGAGTTTTCATGGAATTGATGAATATGATATTCCATGATTATCTTGACATGTTCATTGAATTCCTTGTGGATTACATACTAGTTTACTCTAAAACTGAGGAGGATCATTTGTGTCATTTTAGGATAGTGTCGGGAATTTTAAGAGATCACCAACTCTATGATAAGATCTCAAAATTTTGTTTATGGATTCTAGAAGTGAAGTTCTCGGGACATGTGGTCTCAGAACATTGTATTTCAGTTGAACCTAAGAAGGTGAAAGTTGTTATGTAATGGGAACAATCATGGAACATTTTTAAGATTTAGATTTTCTTGGGTTTAGTGGTGTATCACCACTAGTTAGTCAAGGGTTCATAAAAGTTGGATTCTACAGGGATCACCCTCACCCAGAAAGGAGTGAAGTTTGTTTGGGATGATAAATTTCAAAGTTTTTTTTGTTGAGATGAAATGAATTTCAACTTTTTCATTGGTGTTGACTCTTCCAGAGGTCGGGCAGGGCTATGTGGTCTTCTGTGGCACATCAGGTTCAGTTTTGAGCACTGTTCTTATGAAGGGTGATCATATCATTTCCTAAGGCTCTATAAATCTTAGGAAACATGAGAAGAATTACCCAACCCATGATCTCAAACTTGTAATCGTGATGCATTCTCTTAAAGGCTGGAAACATTGCCTTTTTAGAGAAACACTACTATACATTAAACCTTTAACAATGCTAGGCTTTAACTGCACTAGCTAAAAGTATTGATAAAGGAACCCTTTATCAGTGCTAGAAAAAGAGATGATAAAGGGGGCCTTTATCATCGCTAAAAAAAGCGATGATAAAGGGGTTCTCTTTATCAGTTCTAAAAAAGCACTAATAAATGACCCTTTTATCAATGCTTGTAAAAAACACTGATAAATACCCCACTTTGTCAGTGCTAATAAAAAAGTTCTGATAAAGGGGGGCCTTTATCATCGCTCCTAAAAAAGCACCTATAAAGGGTAAAAATTATATTTCATTGAAAATAATATATTAATATATTAATATATTAATATATTAATATTGATATAAATATAATAAATATTTTTAAATATGTTTTAGATAAGTCTGTATAGGTATTTACACTTAATATATAAGATATTTAGTGAAATAGATTATAAAATAATTAAAAAATATTATTAATTATTAATTTTATAATTATTATCGAGTAATATCCATTTAATAATAGTTGGATGATATAAATGTAAATGAATTAATGAACGACCTAATATAAGTTGAAAACATGACTTGAACTTCAAACGATCTTAACTTTTGATCCGGGTGTCCATTTTTCCTCTATCACATATCAAATTGAACTACCACAAGATCTATTCCCTAATGATTAAGGGAACCCCCATTCAAATTTTTTGAGGTAAAAAAAGGTTTATAAGGACTCCAAAACTAATTTTTTAGTCAGGGTATCCCAATTTTTTAACATTTGAAAGAATGTAAGACTTGTTTAAGGGGGTCTTATTATCTTTTTTTAGTGGGAAATAAATTTATTACTAGGGATTAAATTCATATAGATATTATGGTTTTAAAATTTTATCATTTCTCACAATGTATCTTTATTTATACTTAAATATATGCATATTTTCTTATATTTACTTATAATAAATCACTTTTATAAATACACATAACAACATATTTACATAAAAATATATTTTTAAATATATAAAATAAATATTTATCATTAATTTTATTTAAATTAAAAAAATTATCCATTATATTTACCTTATATAAATGCATTAAGATGTATATATATACCTATATAGGTAATGTTTATATATAAACATGTGTGTGTCAATATCTAACCATTACATTACATTATAAAAATATATTAATATATATATACTTATACAAATATATATTTAATGTTTATATATACATATATGTGTGTATTAATAAATGGATTTATATTTATATTATATTATAGTATATGCAAATGAATATTAGTATATAATATATTAAAATAAATATAAGTGTATATATATCACACACATACACATGTTTTATAAATGTATTTAATATATATATATATATGAATAAAAAATATTCATGTAAATGTATATAAATAATTTGAAATATCAAAAAAGATATAATAAAAAAATTTGGTGCAATGGTAAAGGCATTCAAATCCTAAAGGGGAGGTCCAAGGTTCAAATCTAGGTGCACGCAGGAGGGATGAAATTTCCTAAAATGATGTTAAAGGGTGGGGGAAGAACTGTTTAATTGGGGTATGCAAGTGCCTGAAAAGTGATGATAGGGGGGAAGCATTGGTGGCGGGCAGAGGACCACAAAAAATCCCCCCCTTAATAGTGCTAAAAAAGGCACTAATAGAGGGGGCCTTTATCAGTGATTTTTAGCACTTTTAAAGGGTGCCTCTATAAGTTCTTTTTGCGAGCAGTGATAAAGGTCATCTTTTAACCTCGATTTGGTAGAAAACACTTTTTAATCATTTTTAAATCCCAAAATTAGCATTGATAAAATTATTTTTTATATTAGTGAAAGGTTTACCATTTATTCTGATCACAAAATCCTGAGTTATATCTTCACTTAAAAATATTTTAATCTTCTTTAGAGGTGTTTGTTAGAGTACCTATAGTCATTCAATTTCGACATTGCTTATACCTTGGGTAAGGGGAATGTCATTGCTGATGCATTTAGTAAGAAAATTTCAACCCATGTCGTGAAGGAATCATCAAAAGTGTGGAATTTGATGGATTTATTTTCTCAATTTCATTTGGGAGTCCATGAGAATGAGTCTAAGGCTATATTTTTCTCCAGTGTTCAGTTGACCTCCTCTCTTCTTGAGATGATTCTTCCAGATCAACAATCTGATGATGATTTTTTTGGGTATTAGAGAATCTCTTTATGGTGGGAAGATCGTTTCTGAGTGGTCCTTCTCCACTGATGGAATTCTATGTTTCTGGAACTAGTATGTTGTACCTTATTTCATGAGAAATGTTTTGATGGGATACTATCATATTTCACTATAAGAAGGGAACTCAAGTACTATGAAGATGTTCTATGATATGCGGTGATGATTCTGGTATCTAGGTATTAAATGAGACATCACTAAATATGTTTCACATTGTTATACTTCCCAATAGGACAAGGCTGATCACCAGAATACTTCAGGATTTATCTAACTCCTTCCAGTGCTGACTTGGAATTGGGATGATATTTCAATGGACTTCATGGTGGGTTTACCTTGTACCCCTTGGAAGAAGAACATGATATGGGTTGTGATCAATTGACTGAACAAATTGGATCACTTTATACCCATCTGTGATACAACCAAATTTGAGGAGTTGAAAATCCTGTATGCACATGAGGTGTTAGGTTGCATGGTGTTACATTTGTGATAGTCTTTGATAGGGATCCCTGATTCACTTCTCATATTTTAAGTGGCCTCCAGGAGGAAATGGGATACCAGGTGAGCTTATGCATGAAATATAATACACAGATGGATTTCTAGACAGAATGGGCTATACATATTTTTGAAGACATGCTCCGTGCTTACATCCATGATTTTAGTGGAGCTTGGGATAGCCACTTGTGACTAGTTGAGTTTTACTATAAAAATAGTTACAAGTTGTCTATTCTTATGGATCACTTTGAGGCCTTGTATGGTCACCCGTGTAAATATCTATTGTGTTGTTCATAGATTGGTGAAGATTCCTTGTTTAGACCAAGTTTTGTCCAAGATATGACGGCTAATATTCAGTTGATTCATCAGATAATAGTGACGATAAAGATGTGATGTCCTAACCCGGGTTCCACACACCAATGCCTCGATCTAGTCAGTCACATGACCTCAAGTGCACCTACCCGTATGCTAGAGGCTTCCAATAAGTAGCGAGGGTCTATATATAAAACATGGGGAGAATATACCCTCTATATCAAAGTAGCACAACAAAAAAAAATTAATAAATGATAGCGAATTGATATAACCAGAACCAGAATAATACTAGCATCACATGATGACCAAAACCAGAATACAATATCCAAACCAAAACAGTTGATATGTAATTCTATATATGTGTCAAGTATCAATATTCAAAATTAAAAATAAATACACCAACAACCCCCCAAGTGGGTCCTGATATCAATTCTGGTTAACTCATCCATGATCCATCACATATCATCTATCTAATGTAGGGATCTTGCCTTTATACTTTCCTACAAACTTGAAGTCTCTTCAGGTACCGATCAGGCATCCTAAGTAGGGTGTGAGTACAGCTCGTAGGCCACCACCAATGACGTCTAAAATAATATCCAATCAATAAAAATGTATTCAGTAGTATAAAGAATAAAATACATGTGATAAAATAGGTAGTTTACATATTCAATTATTCTTTATTTAACCAAATAAATCTATAGGTTTCTAAGGACACCCGAACCGTCAAAACCTACTTTGGCCCATGCTGGATTCTGAACTACCCCCAAGGGATATCACATGGAGAATCACAATTCATCATTTCACATGGGTTTCATTTATTAATCATTTAATTTCAATTAATACTACAACCACTTGGAACCATAGTCCAATGACAACATTTTGGGCCTAGAATGACATGGATAGGACCCCATGGGTATTTGAAGCATCAATTCATGTCCTACAACTTCTTTACTAACCAATCAAAAGTGGGATTTTGAAGCATCAGTCCATATACCACACTCATTATCAATCAATCACCAGTGGGATTTTGAAGCATCATTCTGTATTCTACACTTATTATCATTTGCATGCATTTGGGCTTAGAAACATCATGGCTAATACCCCTTGAGTATTTGAATCATCAGTTTGTGTCCCACAACCCATTTATCAATCAATCAAAATATATCACACATATCGCATTTAACAAGGTTAATCAAAATTAACCCTTGTATAAATGTTTCACATCGTGGTATACCATTTCAATTATTAATTTAAACATGGTTCAACACATTAATCACATGGAATAATATGAAAATTCACCATTATCCATTTATAAAAATTTAACTATATAAACTATTGACCCTTTAAGGTTAATATAGCCATACAATAATTCCATTTATTCAATAAAATCGACATCCCATTAAACACTTAGTTCCACAATTCAATCAACTAACCAAATTTAATTGTCCAAGTTCAACCCATTTCATTATCACGTGGAAAATTAATTAATCAATTCCATGGTTCCATTAATTAATTAAACAATCAATTAATCCAATTTAAGATTCAATTTCCAATCTTGGAAATTGAGACTCAACAATAAATACATGAAAATATATTTCATGACTATGGGACTTTTAATTTAGACCACCTATGTCAAGATCGTTGATGAGCATTTTCCAATGGAATTCTCAAATTGAAGCGGAGCGATCAAGAACATGACGAAGAATGGGATATAGAACCAAATCCTAGAAACAAAATAGAATGGATCAAAATCCAAAAAAACCTAGATTTAAACCATCTCCAATGAAGTAAAACTATCCCCTCTTCATAGGGAAGAGATATGGGAGAGAAAAAAACTAATAGGGAAGAGATTATATATCAGGAGAGGTGAAGAATTTTCAATAAGATATTTGATTCACCAAGAACAATGTTTGGAAGGAATTGGAATCCACCTGGGAGCCTCAAATTCTATGTAAAATGAGTTAGGTCGAGATGGGGTACTTAGGTATATGATCCTGAGGATTGGGATATTTTTAATGATTTTTTGGAGAAAATAATCCCACGTGAATAGTTTCCGGGAAAGGGGCACACTGTTTTCTCTAATCATGCACCTAACTGTGTGCCTCCTTTTAGGGGTCAAAAAATTACTTCTAATAGGTCCCATGATTATTAAAACCATGCCCTAACTGTTCAATCCTCATCTATCTAGGGTTTCATGGTTTTATGGGGGTAGATGCACAGTTTGGGAAAACTGTGCACCAACCATGCACTTCACCTTTTTCTTTAAATATTCTGATTTTTACTTAAAACAACCCAAACAAAAACCCAACTAAAGTATAATAAAAAAAAGGAAAATGAGTACCTCTAAATTATCCGGAGACATCTCTAAAAAAGTTTGGGATCTTATAAATTTCCCACCTTATAATATCTCATCCTCGAGCTGTACTCCCAAGAATCTCTAAGATTCTGAAGTAAAAATATCAGTCCATTGTACCCACATATCTAGTTCTCTCTCACAAGCTTCCTCCTGAACACACCCATGTTTCTATAATACTCAAACTATTAGCATGGTATTTACATACAAAACTTTCTCACTATGATCCAATACACATATTAGATTCTCTTCAAAGGATGCATCGGTCTCAAGATCAACATCATTCACATAGATCACATGATAAGGGTTGGGGTGATACCATTGAAGCTGTGATACATGAAAAACATTGTTCATATAATTGTAACTATGTGTATGATTCAATCGGTATGCCACCAGCCTAATTCTCTCCACAATCTCAATTGTTCCAACAAACTTGGGTGCCAACTTGCATGCCTCCAGATCCTACGGTGACCCAATCTATGTGACACGTGAGGGAAAACATGATCACCCATTTTAAACTCAAGGGTTCATCAATGTCTACCAGCATATGACTTCTGCCTACTATGAGATATAGACATATGTTTTTGAATCATCTGAACCTACTCTAACATCTCCTGCATGAGACTCGGTCCCAAAAGCTCTGACTCACCTACCTTCATACATCATAGAGGTGATCTGTATGGCCTATTATAAAGTGCGTCATATTTTTCCATTTTAATAGTCACCTGATAAATCTTTTTATTAGAGAACTCAACAAGAACTGAGTGCTTCTCCCGAGACCCACTGAAGTCTTGTACATACGCCCGTAGCATATCCTCAAGCACCTTTATAGTACATTCTGACTTCCCATCTGTCTGTGGGTGGAATTACATACTATGTAATACGAGTATACCATGATCCTTCTATAAGCCCTTCTAGAAGCACAAAGTAAAGCATAAGTCATGATCTAAAACTATACTCCATGGAACCTCATGCAGATGAACTATATCCTGCATGTAAGTCTCCAACTTGGTCCATAGATAAAGTCTTCTGTATGTGAAAGAAATTCACTAATTTCGTCAGTTGGTATACAACCACCCATACCGCATCATTATTTTGAGGAATCCTAGGGATACCCACCACAATTTCCATGGTAAAATCATTCTAATTCCATTCCTGAATGGTAAATGGCAGTAGTAAACCACTAGGTTGTTGATGCTCTACCTTCACCTATTGACAGGTGTATCATCCTATTACGAACCCTTCAATCTCATTTTTCATTCCAGACCACCAATATTTCTGACATAGGTCACAATACATTGTGGTCAAATTAGATTTACTTCCCACTTTGATGCATGAAATTCATGCATCATCTACTCTCACATATATGTTAGCACAACAACTCTATTCTTGACATACATGATCTCATCCTCATATATAGTCCTATCTAAAAGTTACTCCACATCTTCAAGGATTTCCCTCAAGGAAAAACACTTCGAATCCCGATACTTACACTCCCTAATTCATCTCAAAAGTATAAAATCCACTGATACTAACTCATGTTCCATCTTCTCTTGGCTCTCCCAAACCACAACATGCATCTTAGCCACCAAGGTCATAATATTCCACACAGAACTAGACTCTTAAAATTCTTGAGTCTGCATATTCATGATCAAAGTTTCCACTACACTTTTTCCATTCCCATGTGTATATTATAACTTTAAATAAAAATACTACATATACTCAACCCACCTCTTCTACTGTAGATTTAAATATTGCTGTGAAAATATAGAATTCTAGCTCTTGTGATTAATATACACAGTAAACCTTTCGCCCAATAGATAATGCCTCAAAAACTTCAAGGAATAAAAAATTATAATTAAATCAAGATCATGCATAGGGTATATCCTTTCACATGGCCTCAACTATTGTGACCCATATGCTACAACATGATCCCCCTACATCAACACTTCTCCAAGCCCGATCCTTGATGCATCATAAAACACTGTATAATCCTCCCCTGGCTTGGGTAGGATCGAAATTAAGGTGGTAGTGAAATGCTTCTTCAACTCCTAAAAATAATTCTCATATAATTTAGAACATTCAAACATCACCCCCTACTTGGTCAGGCCCAAAATAGGTGCTTCCAAGTAGAAAAAATCCTAGACAAACCTTTGGTAATACCCCACCAATCCCATAAAAATGTGGATATAAAAAAAGGCTACTCCTAAGAAACCACTGTCTGTACCTTCTATGGGTCCACTAACACACCTTCCTATAAGATAATGTGACCTAATAATTGAACCTGATCAATCTATAATAGAAACTTAGATATGTTTTCATATAGCCTATTACCTATCAGTGTACTCAAGACAATGTCAATATGTTGGGCATGATCATCATGATTCTTGGAGTACACCAAGATGTTTTCCATAAACACTACCACAAACTGATCTAGGTATAGGTGTATGTTTCATTTAATCATGGTCATAAACACAGTAGAAGCATTCATCAACCCAAATGGAATCATGAAAAACTCATAAAGGCCTTAATTTCTTTTAAAATCACTTCATTGTATATCATAATGTTGAAATGTCAACTGATGATACACTTATCTCAAGTCAATATTGGAGAAGACACAAGATCCTCTCAAATAGTCAAAGAGACCATCAATACATGAAAGATGATATTGGTTCTTCATCATTATCAAGTTCAAATTCTGGTAATTGATATATAAATTCAATGTATCATTAGCCTTATTTGCAAACAAACTGGAGAACCCCAAGGCAATGTACTCGTACGGACAAATCCCTTATCCATAAAATATTCCATTTGATTCTTTAACTCATAAAGATCTATTGGTTCCATTATTTAGAGTAGAATGGAAACTAGATTAGTTCCTAACATGATATTAATTGTAAATTCCATATCTCTCTCAAGTGGAAACCCAGATAAGTTTCTAGGAAACACATCCTGAAATCGGTTCACTTTGGGTGAAATGATATCATGATTTACACTCCCATCATCCAAAAAAAGAATAGAAACTTGGGAGGTAAGCTCCCCCAGTTGATGAAGAACTGGACTTTCTCATCCTGCCAAGATATACCACTCTCCATGATAAACATAACTGTCACCCTCAGGATATGTAAAAGTTACTCTCCTATGGTAGCAATCTATGTGGGATCAGCATGCTACCAACTAGTACATACCGAAAATTAATTCAAATACTATAATATCAATAATGTAGAGATCCCAAGGAAAATGATACCCCCCAAACTCGAGAGAACACTCCTTGTACAAACAGATGTCTCTCAATAATACTCCCAATGGTGTATCGATCATCACAACTCCACTCATAAACTCTACTGATAGACTCAACCCATTAACAAGTTGTGTATATATAAAAGAATGAGAAACACCAGTATCAAATAAGGCACTAGAAATTATAGAAGCTGTAAGAATAGTAATTCTAACTATCGATGGTCCAACTTCACTATCCATAAGTGTAGGTTGAACTCCATGGCCAGTAGAACTATAACTACCAGACTGGTATGGTGCAGAAGTCCTCTTTCTCGTACTCTAGTTATACCTAGATGCTCCCTCACTACCCATTTATCGTGGGTTACTATATAAACATTTCCTATTTTCCAACCTTTCTTAAGCTCAAAACTACACTGGTGTTTGGGGAAAATTTATAAAAACGTGCCCCAACCAACTGCACTAGTGGTAGGTCACTCGGGTAAGGTCCTGAATAACTGATCCTTCCCCCTATCCAATCTACTTTTCATTGAATTGGTCAAAATTCTCATAGATATTCTTTATAATCTTGAAATATGTACCTCATGTTCATCTAGTAGAAACCACATATCCTCCACTTGAATCCTCCTTTAGGTTCCCCTTAGATATGAGAGCTTGATTTACAAGTTTTGAAAAATTATTCATCATAAAGATATTAACCTTGGAATTAATTTTATAATTAATCCCATACCGAAACTACTTTTCCATAGTATCGTCATCTCCCTCCAATGCTGGAAAAAAGATTTTCAAATCCATGAAGTGTCCAACATAGTCCATCATGGACATTCTCCCCTGAGTCAACCTTATAAACTCAGTGTCTCTCTCCTGTCAGAGTGTCTTAGGTAAAAAGTGCACCAAGAACTTCTCCTAATATTCCTTCCACCCCATATTGTCTTGCTATCCATCCCAAGTCTGGATGTCGCACCAAAACATCACCTAACCGCATTACATATAAGCATTCAGCTTGAATCTCTTCACAGTAGGAGTCTCTAAGTGGTCAAGGATCATATAGATATACTCAATCCAAAACTCATCCACCTCAGGTCCACCCTATTCAGTGAAAGTTAGAGGGTGCTACAACTAAAAATCCTATGTAAAGTCATACATACTCTTCACAGTACTCCTTGGTTCTCTTTCTATACACTATATAAACTGAGTAAAGTTCTCACAAAATTAATCCCTGGCTTCCTTTCTTGGAAATATCAGAGCCTCTAGTTCAACTATAGGAGGATTATTTCTAGCCATGTCCTCCTACCATCCTTTCAAAAAGCATCTTTGTGTATGAATATCTATAAAATTCAAAACACACATATTAGGACGCATTATACAACATCATCACATTTACATAGGAGAGATTTACAATTATCCATAACATGTCATCCACAAAATCCCTAGACATGGTTAAAACCAAGCCGATGTCACTCCCTTAAACACCCCTCATCGAGGTCTCGATAAACAATCATAAACACATTCTCATTATTCAAGTTTCACATTATACACACATTTATCCATTTTACACATTTTTCATCATTTACTATTTTCAATTTCATATTAGGAATATTTTTCATTTAATTACACAATCAAAGAAAAATATTTTCATTTAACAACTTATCCCAAAACCTGATTTTCCTGTTCATGCCTAAAATTATGTATGTCATATAATAATCTTGAGTGCCTAGAATGATGCATGATTACACAACTATTGTTCCATTTCAAGCCATGATTCAAATATCATAAAATCTCATAAACAATAATCACATCGCATAGTAAGTGAATCACTCGAGGTAAAATAACATCCAACTATAACAACACATGTCAATAAAAAAAATCCCACCCTATATACTTATATTTTACCCTCACACATGGGTTAGATACTCCCATGAATGAGCTCCTAAAAAAGGTCCAACTCATCCTATTATACTGTCTACATTTTCCAAATAGTAAAATAAAATACAACAAAATAAAACTCCTATGATACCACTTTGTGACATCCCGACCTAAGTGACACACACTGATGCCCCGAGATGGTCGATCACATGACCTCAAGCACATCTCACCATATACCAGAGGATGCCAACTAGTAGTGAGGGTCTATATATAACATGGAAAGACTATACCCTTTATTTAAAATAATGACAACAGAGGAAATTAATAAACAATAGCCAAATGATATAACCATTACCATAATAATACTAGTATCACATGATAACCAAAACATGAATAAAATATCCAAACCAAAAATAGTTGATTTGTCATTCCATATATGTGTCAAGTGTTAATAAAGAAAACCCAAAATAAAGACACTAAAAACTCCCTAAACAGGTCCCGAAACCAATTCAGGTTCCCTCATCCATGATCCATCCCAAACCATCCATCTAACATAGGGATTTTTCTTTTATTCTATCTTGTAAACATGAATTATATTTAGGTACTGACCGAGTATCCTAAGTAGGGTGTGAGTACAACTCAGTAGGCCACCACCCAAAATGTCTAAAACAATATCTAATCAATAATAGTTTTTGAAGTTGTATAAAGAATAAAATACAATTGATAAAATAGGAAGTGTACATATTCAATTACTATTTATTTAACCACATAAATCCCTGAGTTTCCAAGGACAATAGAACCATCAATACCTACTTTGGCTCATGACAAAGTGTGAACTACCCCAAAAGGATGTCACATGGAGAATCAAAATTCATCATTTTACATGGGTTTCATTTATCAATCATTTAATTTCAATTCATATTAAAAACACTTAGAACCATAGTACAATGTCAAAATTTGGGCTTAGAACACCATTTTTAAGACCCCATGGGAATTTTAAGCATCGGTCCATGTCCTTCAACCCATTTATCAATTAATCATAAGTGGGATTTTGAAGCATCAGTATGTGTCCCACACTCATTATCACATGCATGTATTTGGGCCTAGAATGTCATGGCTAGGACCCCATGGGTATTTGAAGCATCGGTCAGTGTCCCAAAACCCATTTATCAATAAATCAAAATATATTACACATATCACATTTAATAAGGTTAATCAACATTAAACCTGATATCAACATTTTAAATCATGTTATACCATCTCAATTATCAATTCAAAAATGGTTGAACACTTTAATCTCATAGAATAATCTGTAAATTCACTATTAATACATTTATCAATATTTAAACAAATAAAATATTAAACATTTAAGGATAATCCAACCATCCCATAATTCCCATTATTCAATCAAATAAACACCCTATTAATCACCCAATTAAACAATTCAATCAATTGACCCAATTCAATTTTCAAAGTTCAACCCATTTCATTATCACATGTCAAATCAATTAATCAATTCCTTGGTTCCATTAATTAATTAAACAATTAATTAATCTAATTCAAGATTTAATTTCCAAGAATGTAAATTGAGATTCAACAATTCATACACACAAATATATTTCATGACTATGGTATTTTCAATTTAGACCACCTACATCAAGATCGTTGATGAGAGTTCTCCAATGGAATTCCCAAATTGAAGAAGAATAATGAAGAACATGATGAAGAATGAGATCTGTAACCAAATCCAAGAAACAATATTGAATGGATCAACATCCAATAAAACCAATATTTAAACCACATCCAACAGATGAAAAATATCAAATCATAATTGGGAAAGAGATATGGGAGAGATAAAAAAACTAATCTAGAAGAGATTACATACCAGTATAGGTGAAGATCCATCAATAAGATCTTCGATTCACTAAGTACGGTGTTTAGAAGGCCTCGAAATCCTCTTAGGAGCCTTCAAATTCGAATGAAAATTAGTTAAGGTCAAGACAGGGTGTTTAGGGATATAATTCAAGGGTTCGAGAAAATTTTAATGATTTTTTAGATAAAATAATTCCACATGCATGTTTTCCTAGTAAGGGGAACATGGTTTTCTCTAATCATGCGCCTAACCATGAGCCTCCTCCTATGGGTCATGCGGTTAATACATTTTTCAAACCATGTACCAAATGTGAATTACCCATTATTCTTTCAATATTCTCAATTTTCACCAAAAACAACCCTAAACAAAAAACCAACTAAAGTGTAATCAAAACATGGAAAAAGAGTACCTATAAATGATCTCAAGACATCTCTAAAAAAGGTCATGATCTTATAATAGAGTCGATATAAAATTTTTCTGGATTTGAAATCAAAAATGAGATGGAGAGACAACCATTGGGAAGCTTATGATTGGTAACAGATTCTCATTAAAATTCTAGTAGTATACCACTAGAATTATAGTGTATGGAATCCCACTTTTTTATTACATAACTTTTCATTACATTTTACATACATAGGATCTTTAAAGTCTAGTGTCTTGGAAATCAGTAACATAATACATGAAAACAACATAAAACATCCTTCTAAAACACTTGTAAGGCTTCATACTAGGTTCATCCTAAGTAAAATTACTGCATCTCATAACCTGGAGACATACATCAAAGGAAAGGGTGAGTAGAAGGCCCAGTAAGAAAAACAAGGGAATCAGTTTACTTGTGAAATCAACAAGAACTTGATAAAACATAAAGACATGAGAAATGGAAGTAGAGGAATTTCATAATGAAAATAACTAGAACCAAAACATGAATATATGGCTACAAAATTTAATTTATACATTCATGAATATATCACTGAGGTTCATCCCCAAGGTGTCATAAAAATTACGAAGGTTATTCACCAAGGTCTCGTGAAACTTGTTATCTCTAGAGATTAAATTATTTACCTAATGCATTGGAGCGATGTCAGGGAAAACCCTTAATATGTATTTATTTTCATGTGATCCACATAGATCATAATCAAACATTTCATAAACAAACCATAGAGAACAAAAGAAATGGTTTTCATTTCATAATTTTGACGTTTTAAAAGTTCTTAAAAATAAGATCATAATGTCATTTATAACCCATGGAAAGAGAGTGAAGGTTATATGTATGTAAATTATAGAATAAAATGGATAAATTTTATGTATTTATGAATACCCTTGGAAATTAAAATAGATTTGGGTATTCTCATAAATAATACAAGATAATTTCTTGAGAAAAAGAGAGAGATTTGAGATGAAAATTCTGTAGCATAACGGCTATATAACATGGTTTTAGAAAACATTAAAAAGAGAGGTTACAAGGGTAAATCACTTATAAATAACTTATAATACAGTATAAATACAGAATAAAATGGAGATAAGAAAATGGTATGGAAATTTTAATGACAAACCACATGAAAAAGGAAACTTGAAAGGAAAGAGAAGATGCGATTTCTTTTACAAAAAAATCCGGCAGCCCAACGACGTCACTTAAAAATTTAGAAAATAAATTGATGAGAGTGGAAAGGTTCTATCATCATTTGGAAATGAAATTAATAGCATTAAATATATATAATAACAATCCCCCACATAATAAAATGGAACTATAAGACATAACATAAAGGAAGTCATGACTTAAAATAGGAGGGTGAAAGGTTTCCGTACCTTGAAGAGTAACTTCGAAAGCTTGAAAGTTGGGACCTTGGGAGGCTTGAGGGAAACTTGGGAGGACTTCTTGGGAGTTATAAAGACCATAGACTCGTTGCGGAGGATTTTGGAATGGAAATAATGAGGGAATGTTCTGGTATTTATAGGAAAAGTGAGGGAATAAATTATTAATTTCCAAGGGACACCTCATCGGTGGTATTTGCAAAACCATGGGCTTTCCCATGGTATTTTCCCATGGTAATGGCCACTTGGGACACCTCACAACATATATTACTATTCACAAGTCGACCATATTATTTACATCATGATTACATCATCAATGATGTCATTAAACACCGGAAACTCAAAACTGTATTTTTACTATTCACTGAAAAAACTATTGTTTCAGAAAAATCCCAAAAATTCACTCTAACCTAATATCGATGATCTGAATTCAAAAATGAACTCCATTTTATGAAAATAATTTTCTAAATATTTTTAATTTAATTTTTAAATAAAATCATTATTTATTCCAAAAATACAACTTTAAAACTATAACTCATTTTGTAACACCTTAAGAAAGTAATCAAGGTCCCATAAAATTATCGTATAACCATAAGAAAATAAAGTAACAATTTATGATTAAATTTTATGAAAATACATTTCCATTTTAAATTATTAAATTAATTATAAAATTTTAAATAAAATATTTATAACATACAAAAATACCAAAGCTTAAACTATGATCATTTTTTCACTTTTAAGATGTCTAAAATGTTTTTATACATTCATGGGTGAAGTTTCTATTTTTGGGTCAATTTACTATTCATTACTATTCATACGGGTATGTTACTATTCATACTTTACTATTCACTAAAAATTAATTTTATCTTATTAGAATCTAAATTTCTTACTAAACACAACTTTAGAAGACTATTTTTTGAAAATCAATTAACATTATTAATTATTTAAAGAATACACAAATATTTTAAAATACCCCTTTTTTCCTAAATTCATAAATAATATACATCCTATATTTATTCAGACATTTGAAATTCACAAACTATACCATAATAAGAAATAAAAATTTTATTTATATAAAAGGATTACACAAAGTAGCCAAGGTCTCATTACATAGCCCCTTATAATACCTGCATAGGACCTAAGTGTAAGGTGTGCTATGATGATAGAATCTTGTGGTGGCTCGGACAACATTTCCTGAGTGGTGATTTCTATTAGCTTTAACTTCTCCCTTAGGTGATTTTGTTCAAGCTTCACATGTTGAGGTTCGGCTTGGGCTTGGTCCAGAGCAAAGCCCAGTGATGCTACCTCCTCCCAAGCTCCAACAGACGGGCTTCATATGGCCCGAGTCTACTAGATGATCCCATCGACTCTTCTTTATGTATTAATTAACCAAGATCATTTGAATTTATAAACAATAATTGTAACGTTAAGAATTTAGTTTCCAACGATCATATTGACCAATGGCTATATAACAGTTGAAACCCAACAGTCTCATTTAATTATACACACTTCATTAATTAAAGGATATAGTTTTGCTGAGTATAAAATAAAATAACACACAAATTTAGGAAATAAATATTATTAAAAAAATTTGGGTTGTTACATAGTGTGAGTGGGTAGGGTGTGGAGAGGACTACATCCCTACTAGCCTCCTAGAGAATAACCATTGTACTCTGAGTGGCCAACTAAAAGTATGATGGGATCCCACCAAGATTCTAATGGAGTGTTTAAACCCCACATTTAAATAGGGATATTTTGGTTACCCTAACCATTTTAGGTGATTTTATGCTCCTCCATGGCCCATTAATATGTACCCCTCTCCCCCTTGAAGCTCTCCACTTCCTCAAGCCATCCCTTATTTATCCAATATTTGAATTGATCATTTTCATGTGAAATATTAATCTCTAGGTAATATTTTACTTCCCCTTATCTCTATTCTAGGTTACTTTTGTTATTATTTCTCCCCCATCACATATACCTAATCTATAATGATTTTTTATATTGGTAATTTGGTGGATTGATATTGGATAAAATGATTCCATCTGATGTTTTTGCGCCTAGTGACTCAATATAGGTGGACTTTAACATATTTCATCACTACTTATAGTTTGACATGGAATTTTATGCTTGTGGATGTATGAGTGTATATGTGATTCTATTGAACAATGATTTATTATGCTCACATTTGACCTTTGTGATGGAATTGACCTTTGGGCCATGGGTTTAAATAGTTTTGATATGGTTAAGACTAACCTAAGGTAAATAAGGGGTAATTTTTTTTGTCTATACACTTGATATAGCTAGGCCACAATTTTTTTAGATGAGCTTAAAATGTTTTTTAAAGTTGGTTTTCTTAGAATTTGTGTATGGGAACTGATCTTCCACATGCATGATATGGGTGGGGTTTAATGTTGGAAAGTTTTTCTTGGGTAATGGGTGATGTGACATAAGAGTTTTCAATAGTCTTAACTCTATTATGAGTGATGGGTTGATGTGAAGGGACTCATTATGGGTGTCTAGATCTTATGTAGGTATGGTAGGCCTTGAGTACCCTTATTTCATGTTGGGAGTTAGCATTCTAGGTTAGGAATGGAGTAAGGCTATAGGGTATTGTCTTGATATTGGTGGCAGGACCTTGTTCTTATAGGCTTGAATGGGTTTTTTTACATGGGAGGTTGGTTATGTTATGCCTTGCTTGATATTATTCTTCTACATAGGAGGTTGTCTATATTACACCTTCCTTAGTATATTTTTTTACATGGGAGATTGGATATGATATTCCTTCCTCAATATCTATTTCCTATATATGAGGTTGTATATGTTATGAATTCCTCAGTATATGTTTCCCACATGGGAGTTTGGCTATGTTATACCTTTTATGCTATCAATTTCTTATATAAGAGGTTTGATTTGTTACACCTTCATCAGTATCTATTTCATATAATGTAAGTTATATATGTTACACCTTCCTCATTATTTTTTTTCTAATATAGATTTTATTGGCTTCCTCGAGTATTGAAATGATAATTTCCACTTGCATTGGAAGAAGTAGGTATAACCAGTGTTTATGCCTTGTCAGTGAATAATGAATCCACTTGGGTGCATGTTTTACATTTAGTTATTTTTTTTATATGTGTACTAACATATATTACGTGATTATATTAAGAGTTCATTGGTGGTATCCTTCTAGGTTTTACTCACACCATACATACGGACCATGGTGGGTGTATAGACATTATTGTGAGGGATACATGGAATGGAAAATCCTATATTCCATGTGGCTAATCATAAAGATATTTTCAAGTAGATATAGTAAATACCCAGATATAATCAAGAATAATTTTTGTATCATTTCATCCTTTATTAATTTTGTTCTTTTGTACATCCCAGGTATTGATCTATCACCTATGGGGATCATTTTTTTTACTGATGATGTATGTTATCATGGGTTCATTTTATTATTATATGTGATATTATTAATTTGGTTAGAATGGATCTATGATTCCATACGATGCTCTTATTTATTTATGTTTATTTCAATTTTTATGTTATCTTTTGGCATGATACTAAGGATATAATCTTTCTAATATGACGTGTTATCCCCCATCACTAGTTGATTTCCTCTTGTATGTAGGGATACACACATGAGGCCTTGCAAAAATCTAGACCAAACCTGATAAAATCGGTCAAGGAATTATAAATTGGTATTAGATACCCTCTTATCCTTGAATAATGATTTTTAGGTATGGTAGTATGAAGATAGGTTGGATAGAACTTGGAGGGGAAGCTATAATTGTGTCTGGTCAGAACCTATATAGTGAAAAACCTTGTTACTAGGGTTATGGGATTGATGTTTATGGTTTTTATTATTATAGTTACATGGATTTTTCCTCAAGTGATATTTTGGAATTATGGTTTATTAATGTCCTCTTCACCCATTGGGTCAAGTGAGTGTTGATACATGTATAGTTTTCAGTATATAGGTTCACATGACATGTGTTTCCTTGACTATGATTAGAAATGAATTTCAAAATGGGGTTTTTTATTAGTTAAATGGAAACAATGATTTATTATTATTTTTTCAAATAAATTATTTTTACCATTTTAATTAATTAAATCCCAAAGTGATATATTTTTTATGATTATTTCCTTGATATAATTCAGATATATATATATATATATATAGATACATGTTATGTGAGTTGAAGTTTTATATGTATCAGGGTTTTTGGTTCATATATGTTTTAGAAGGTATATTAGATTCACTAGTATATGCTGTTGAGTTAGGATTTGAGTATGGTTATGATATAAGTGTATGTTTGACCTTGCTTAAATATTCTTAGTTCTCAAGATTTAGTGAAATTATCCTAAACCAATGTTTTGGAATTTTAGAAAATATCTCCCAAATGATGATCTATAGATAAGTATAACGACATGGTTGAGAAAACTCATGTCATACCTTCTACTATTGAGGAGGAAAAAAATGGATCATGCTCCAAAGGTTGTCTTAGTTGTTTAGGTGAGATAGCCTCATCAGGAAAGAGTGTTCCATTTAGTATTGATTGAAGGTGAACGTTTACCCAGGGGTAAGGCCACTATATTTCAATTAACCTGAATCTCTTATATGTAGAACCATATTGAATTTTAAGGCACTAATGTTACTTGGTATTTTGAGTACTAGATCTATCTATTACATATCATATTCAAGTTGATTGAGACAACCATGCATGGATAATGGGGTGAGTCTAGCTATCATCTTGTTTTAGGGACCCACTAGGAGATGGTAGAATGTGATGGTATAAGGGAATAGGTGTGATATTTTATCATGGGAGGAATTCAAAGACCTATTATTTAAGGAATTATTTTTGAATAATCTAAATAATGACTAATCACAAGAGTTCATAGAGCTCCATTAGAGAGTTATTTCAGTATCAAACTATGCTAATTATTTTTTCAAGATATGTTGATTTTATTCATTATCAGCTAGGAGTGAGACTCATAAATACCATAGATTTGAGATAGTCCTTTGGATAGACATCAAGGAATAGGTGAGTATGTTCAATTTGATATCCTATTTTGATATAGTTTGTAATAAACTCAAAATTGAGAAGTGTCTTATGGAGAGTGGTGTAGTGGGGACATTTCCCCTCATTAGTAAATTGTGTGGTGTTCCTTCTAGTGCTGTTGGTGGTGACTCTTCTAGTGTTTGTAAGATAAAGTAATATGGGATGTTCTAGGGTAGTGAGCAAATATTAGGCCAGATCAAAAGTTCTTCACTTCCTCCTCTATAATGTGCTTCAATTGTATATTATATGTGTGAGAAATATAGATGTTTATTCTCTACTTATCTGAAACCATTGAGGAAGTTTCATGTATTTGGAAGAATAGTTATTTTATGCTGTAACTAGATTAGGATTTTATTATGGGGTTCAAGGCGAGGTTCGGGCTAGGATCATGATTCTGAAACATGGTTAGGGGGTCCAAAACACATAGAAAGCATGGAATCATCTAGTCTGTCACGGAACAAATGTGGTTGGGGACCTTAGTAGTTGAATAATTAGGATCTTTAAGGTCAAGTACCTCTGTGAAATCAAGGATCCCATGGATATGGTTATGGATTCAATATAAGAAATATTTTTTTACATTGGACTAGGTTCTAAATGATGAGGGTGAGGGTCCCTTTATCGTTATAAGTACGGTCCTAGTTTATTTTACTCTATATGATACTATGTTTGAAATAGGGTCTACCCATTATTTAATTTCTTCTCATTTAATATCCAATTTTGGTCTTTTATTAGAGTATTATTCTGGGAATTTGATGTTTCATACTCCTTTAAGGAAGATATTGGATCATGTTAAGATGATTCCTAGATGTTCTATGTTTATTCATGGTTATATTCATTTATGGGAATTATTATTTTTTTGATATGTATAACTTCAAAATTAGAATTGGTATGGATTAGTTGATATGATTTATGGATCATATTGATTTCTATATAAGGCGTTTTCCTTAAATTACCACTCAAGATATGAGAATACCTTTATAGAAGAATGGGATTTTCATGTTATATGAACTGGATCAAACCTTCAACAGTTTGATGAAATCACAACATTGATGTCTAGAATGGTCTTTTTAGGTGAGAATGTGATAGTTCCTACAAATTTTCCTTAGGTAGTGTACTATTTATAATATTTGAACCCTATTTATTTCTTTGGTTTTCAACCTAATTCATAGATAGAGTTTATAATTGACCTTGTGCTAGGTATCATAGTTATATTGATACCCTCCTATCATATGGCATCAAGTGAGCATGAGGAGTTAATGAAATAGCTTGAGGAAATTGAGGGGAAGGGATTTATTCACTATAAAATATTATGGAAGGTTGAAATTGTGCATAGAATTCCAGAATCTAAGTTGAGTTACTATGAAGAACAACTACCCACTATCAAGGATGAGTGATTTGTTCGATCATTTGAGAGGATATTGATAGTTCTCCAAGATTGATCTATGATATGGATATACTTAACTTAAATTTAGGATAAAGGATGTGCCAAAATTGGTGTCTAGAAGTAGGTACATTCTCCATGCTTTTCTCATGATTCCATTTGTTCTTACAAATGTGAAAATGGTGTTCATGGATCTCATGAACCAGATCTTCCATCCCTGTCTAGAATCATTTTTCATAGTGTTTTTCAATGATATTATAAAATATTATCAGTCTTATAATTTACAAAGAGATATCATAGAGATTTTATTGATCATGTTTCGAGTGCATTGGATTTATACTAACCTCTCTAAGATCCATTCCTGGATTTAAGAGATTTTTTTTCTCAAGAACATCATATCTGAGGCTAGGATCCCATTTGATCTAGAAAAAGTTAAGGCAGTGAAATCTTGGTATCAACCTAATAATTTTTTTGAGATTAGTATTCTTCATAGTCTGGATTGTTATTATCAATGATTCATTTTAGATTTATCTTGTTTGGATGCGCCTATGATGAGCTTGTTTAAGAAAGGGGTTAAATTCAAGTGAATTTATTATATTGTGTTTTATTAGTTGAAAGGTAGGTTTAGATCTTCTATAATTATAGTTTTGGAAGACCTTATAAAGGGTTACACTATATATTGTGATTCCATATGGGTTTTATTAGGGTTTGTATTAATAAAGGTTGATCTGGTGGTCACTTATATGTATTTTCTATTGTGACCCATTGAGAAAAATTACCCAACACATTATTTAGATCATGATGTAGTGGTCTATCCCCTAAAGCGTCGGCATCAATATCTCTTTGGGGAGATATTTGTGGTTAATAAGAACCATATGATATTATGATATATCTTTTTGTCATGGAGATTGAACTTAAGGTAGTGGTGTTGGGTAATGTACCTCCAAAAATTTGATTTTAATATGTCTTATTCCTCATGAAAGTGGAACATCCTGGAGGATTATATTAGCATGAAAACTTAGGAGTATGTGTTTTGGTAATCTAGTGAGGGATGACATTTGATGTTCATTTTTTACATAAACACTTCTAGATATGGTCGATAAGTTGGGTATAGTGATTCTTTATCCTCTTTTTATCACTTTAACCTTAATGTATAGGGTAAAATAAAACTAGGTGTTGGGTTTATGTTTATTTGTGGTGTAGGATGGGCTATTTGGTGCATATCCTATTCTAGGATGGATTCAGGATGATGATAGGATGTTTTTTTCCATAGAAATGTATTGGTCCCATCGTTTATGAGGGAGGATATGATAAGGGAATACCATACCTCTTGATGGGTTATATATTATAGATTGATTAAGATATATAATGATATCACAAACAAATTCTAGTGTCCTAGAATGTGGAAGGATATAATAGGTTATTTAGATTGTTGTCTTGCCTATCATAGGTGAAGGCAGAGCACCAATGACGAGTAGGTGTACTCCAGATACCTCTAGTTCCTACTTAAAAGTGGGGTGAAGTGATTATGGACTTCATCACCAATATTCTAATAATTTTTAAGGGTCATGATACCATATGGGATAGATTTTACTAATTTATGATGGTCTCACATTATTTTTCTATTGGAGGCGTAGTTTGTGAATGAGATTGGAAAAATTTATAGTGAGGGAATTTTTTTATAGTATACCTATAAATATAGTATTTGATCGATATGAATATTTAAATTTATAGAATGGTTTTTATATAACATGTGGAGTAAGATAAAGTTGAGAATATTTTATCACCAAAATACATATAGGTAGAATGATAGGATGATCAAGATACTATAGGATATGCTTTGAGGTTTCATTCTAGATTTTGATGAAGTTTGAGAGGAAAATATATCATTCGAAGAGTTTTTATATGAAAATAGTTATCATAACATAATAAAAATGGATCCCCTATGAGGTATTGTATGGTTCACTATTTTTCTCACCCATGTGTTGTTTAGAGGTGGGAGAATCAGGGGTCATCAAGTCGAGTCTAGTATAGAAGACCACTGAGAGGGTGCAGTTGATTAGGAAGTGACTTGATACTAGTCAAAGAAGGTATATCTCATATGTAAACCAACAACAATCACCATTAGAGTTTAATATGAGTAACTGGGTATTCATATAGGTATTTCTTTGGTTTGGTCATAATTTATTAAGAAATCTAAGAAATATCGTGACATGATTCATCGATCTATTCAAAATAGTGTAACTGATCAATATCATGGATTATTGATTAGGTCTTCCTCTAATAAGTGAGGCTATAAATGATTTAATTCATGTTTTATAGATCCAAAGGTATGATCTATAACCCATAAATTTTATTGATTGTAAGGATATCGAATCAAAGAAAGATAAATCATTTAAGGATCATCCAATATGAATCATAGACCAAAGTGAGAAATCCCTTTGGGGGAAAATAGTTCTTATAGTATATGTTTTATGGTATCATGAATGAATTCAAGAGGAGACATTGGTTTTGGAGAAAAATATAAGGGTCCAGTGGCTAAGAATTTTTAGTTAAGAGCCTTAATAATACTTCTCAAGGATGAGTGTCCCTAAGTGGGGTAATTTGTAACATCCCACCAATGTTGAGGTATGTTTGAATTTAAATTTAGCCATTTGATGTGTAAATGGGTGAGTTTTGGATGGGGATGAAATTTATAAATCCTTATAATCAAAATTGAAAATGATATAGAACCACTAGAATCTAGTGAAAGGTAGAAAATTCCCACTGGAAGTTAGGTGGGATCCCACTGGAACTCTGGTGGGAGTGGGTATGGGGAAGTAATTTCTAAGTCCCCATCATCTTCCTAGTGAGGGACCACTAGAAACCTACTGTCCCACTAGAATTATGATGGGATCCCATTATAATCCTAATGGGTTATTTTAATCCCACATTTTAATGGGTACGTTTTGGTAATTTTGGATAGCCTATACTTTTAAAGTAATTTTCCAATCCTCCCTAGCTCAACCACACATCCCCCTCTCCCCATTGAATCTCTCCTCTTCTCCAAGCTCTCCCTACCTTATCCAGTTTCTAAATTAATTGTTGTTAGGTGTTATATTCATATATTAGAACAATTTTCCTTAACTTTTCATTATTATAAGTTTCATTTATTACTACCTTCCCATCCCCCCATCTCAAATCCAAAATCTAGATGGGTTTTTTTAAGTTTAGGTAATCTGGTGGATTGAGCTTGAATCAAACAAAGTCCCACTGAATGATTTCTCTTATTAACTCAAGGTAAGAGGTCCATAATATATTTCATCATTTATATAGGATTTCATGGACTATTATGCTTTTGAGTTCATGAGTTTATAGTTAATTCTTATTCTTGATGATTTAGTGAGATTGAGTAGTGCCTTTGTGATGGAATTAACCTTTAATTAATAAATTTAAATGTTTTTTATTTTCTTGGGATGAACTTATGGTAAATAAGTAGAAACATGGTTAGTTTACCCACTTGATGTAATTACGTCTGAATTTGGTTACCTAATCTTATAAATATTTCCAAAGGGTGGTTATATTAGAATTTGGGTATGGTGATAGACTATCCTCATGTGAAAGAGAGGTGGTGATTAAGGTTATCCTATTTTTATTGGGTAAGATATGGGATGATGTAAAAGATATCCATTAGGATTAAATCACATAAAAGTGATTACTTGAGGTAAATAGCCTCATTATGAGTGGTTATACCTTATATAGTCATAGTAGGCCTTAGTTAATATTAGTGAATGTTAGTGGTTTTCATTATAGGTTATGAAGGGTGTTTAACCATGTGGGTTTTTTCATATTGGTGATGTGACCTTCAACTTGTGTTCTTGATTAGATATTTTCGATATGTGAGGTTGGATATGTTACACCATCTATGACATTCATTCCCTAGATGGGAAGTTGGTAATGTTACACCTTCATCAATATATGTTTCTTACATAAGAAGTTTTTGATGTTACACCTTCCTTGGTACTAGTTTTCTACATGGGATATTGGCTATGTTACCCCTTCCTCGGTATCAATTCTCTACATGGGATGTTAGCTATGATACACCTTCCTCGGTATCCATTTTCTAATTGGGAGGTTAGTTATATTATGACTTAATCAAAATATATTTCCTACATAATAGGCTGGTTATGTTATGCCTTACTCATTATCTATGCAGTGACCCAATTTTTGTATTAGATCATTTAAAAAAAATTAATAATATTTTATGAAATGGCCAAAAAATCGGTTCATTTATTTCTACATCATGAGATCCCAAATAAACATTTAATATTTAATTTTTTTATCCCATGTAAAATATTAATATAAATTTTATATATATACTAAATAGATCCCCAAATGAATATTTTGACATTGGGGTTGTGCTCAAGAAATGGGGATTTACCTAGGAGTGTTTTTTTGTATTCAGGTTTTGGGATCCGGAATATGCCCTATTTCAGAACATTAAATTTTTTCTAGGTTGGATATGACCTGGATTATAAATAGTATTCTAATTCTCTAGTGTGAGGATTAAGCATATTTTTTATTCATAAAACTCTAAGAAATATATATATTAGTGGTTGGGAAACCTCATTCTTCATGAAACCAATGATTGAACAGATTGAGGATGAACTATTGAGGCTTCGGTGATCCACCATCATAGTATGACATTTTTTTTATTATTACCTCATTTTTCATGTAAAGAATTATTTAAATATTCATTATTGAAACATTTTCTCATTGAATTGATTATTATGATCATGGTTTATAGTTATTATCTTAAATTATAATTCTTTCATTTTATTCATTGAAGAATAAATTCCAGAATGAGGAGTAGTGGCTAGTGATCACCTGACTATCTCCCTTTTCCTCTACCTGACCCATACCACATGGTGTTTTGTTGTGATTACATCATCTTGAATACCATGATGAACCATAATTTCAAATTATATACTCAATTTAAAAAATTAAATCTTTTTTTAGTAGTTTTTTATAGTATTTTTGTGTCTGTCATAATTCTCAGAGGTTGTGATGCTCCATAATTTCAAATAATAGTTATGTTATTGATTTTTATTTATTATCTCATTGTACTATTTTTAATTTTATTGAGTGTATTCATCCTTTATATTTAATTTTTTATATTTATGATATAAAATAATGACCATTTTTGTTATGGGATGAATGTTCTTTATACTATTTCTTATACCTATATATGACACTAATGCTTATTAAAGAGGAAAATTTATTATATAAAATTATGAGTCAATACATTATCCCCATTTAGAAATTATATCCTTGAAATTTTAATTCAAACTCTAAAATGAAAACATATGATGGTACTTATATTCAATTGCATCCTCAGGTTCCCATGTTTCCTCTTCATACTTATGGTATCACCAAAGTACTTTGATAATGTGACTTATCATATTGAATAGAAATTTGTCATTTTGATCCAAGATCTTAATTTATTTCTCTTCATGAGAGAGATCATTATCAAATTATACAACCTTTATATTAAATAAATGTCACTATAAGAAAAAACATCTTGGATTTGTATGTCAGAATTCATTTCATGGTGATTTATAGAACCACTATGAATCATTTAATAACATTTTTTTCATGGTTGTTTAAGTTATCACTAAATGATTAACAATAGATTTTTATTTAAATATTTATTTTTAAGAAAATTAATTTAGAAAATAATTATTTTTCTTAACAAATAAAATTTTAATTCTCATAATTGTAAATTATTTCAAATATATTTTTTATTTATTTACTATTATTTTTTTACTTGTTTTAATATTTCTTATACATGGCATAAAAAATTTCTAAAAGGTCACATATATTTACACTACTCTCACTAATTCTCACTTAACTCTCTAAATACTAACCACTCCACTAAATATATTTACATGTACTAATATGTCATGTAATTTATCCTACTTATCTCAATACTTTTTTTACATTACATAACAACTTCGCAGGAGAACAATCATCCTTACACTGCTCCTACTCATTCTCACTTAAATATATAGCTACTAACCACTCCCTTAAATAAATATAAATGTAATAATATGTCAGTAAATATTATTTAACCTATTATACAAATAAAATACATAATACAAATAACTAAGAAATAAAATTAAAAATTTATAATAAATTAATAATTATTAACCAATATTAATTATAAATATTTACTAATTAAAAATTAATCAATCAATAAATCGATCAATTAAGTAATTAATTAATAATTAAAAAATTATTCATAATAATTAATAATTAATAATTAATTAAAATTTTAATTAACGTATAATTAACAATTATAAATAGTTTTTCTTTAATAATTAATAATTGAAAATTAGTAATTAGTAATTGATAATTGATAATCAATAATCAATAATAAATAATTAATAATTAAAAATTTACAATTAATTATTATTAATTTATAATTAATTTAGTTTTCAAAATAAAAAGACAACATATAATCAACTCAATATTGGCGACATAGGTTATGATGCATTTTGGTCAAACCCGGATGTATCGTCCACTTTGAGACATGAAATTCATGCATCAGCTCTACTCACATACATGTTGGAACATCAACTCAATTCCTGAAAAAGATTATCTAATCCTCATCTATAGTCTAATCTAAAGGTGACTACCCATATTTGAGGATTTCTCTCAAGACAAAACATGTAACGTCCTGACCCAGATACCACTAAACCGGTGCTCCGAGTCGGTGGGTTATAAGGCCTCAAGCATGCCTCCTCGTATACTAGAGGTTTTTGTCGAGCAGCGAGGCCCTAGGTTGTGATAGTGGGGAGACTATTCCCTCATATCAGAGTATAAAAATAGTGGAAAATATCTAAGTAAAATACACAGCAGAAATTAAACAGAGTGTGGAAGCATTAAACAACTGAAATAGAACATACTATAATAATAAATAAAATGATGAAAAATCACAAACAACTACACAATAAATTACAACACCGATCACCCACTAGGACGACCATAAAGATACACGAGTACAAAAGAAACTAAATGTAAAAATATAGGGCTCTACTACTAATTCTGATCCAGACCACGTACCTGGTCTCTAGACATTGTCGAACTACACTAGCCCGATCCAAAGAACCCACTCGAGTAGCTCTGCTCGACCATGAAACATTGGGCCTAAGTCTTATCCATCATGCAACATGTTCTAAACCTAAAAAAGTAGATATAAGGTCTACACCTACACCGAGGTTCATGTTTAGGGGCGAGAAAGAATCTTAGTATTCCACCCCCAATAAGAGACCTATAAATGTGCTGCTAAAAGTGTAAGCAAAAGAAACATTCTTAGCCTAGATGAAGCACAACCAAAAAGGTAGTAAAACCACACGTGATCCCATAATCAAACCCAAAGTCCGTAATCCCTATCAACTGGGAAAGTTCCACCATGGATGTCCATAACTATATATGTATACAAGTATATTTTCACACTTATACATATATACATAGATATGAATATTCATTGGTATGTGAATCAATAACATGAAACCACATCAGCAGTCAAACCCCAGGTCTATAATCCCACTCAATAGGACATACTATGCAAGGAAATTGAGATGGATGTCATGTCACTCAAGCCGTGTACCACCAAGCAGATCTATAGGTCATTAATACCAATCAACTTATACCTTCTTTATCCAACACTGAAAAGTATATAAGCAAGATACGTCACCATAGGTAAGTACTCGTACTACACTTGGGTTCACACATACTCACCTTAAATCACTGAAGAAAGGATTATGTATACCGACAGTCAATCTTGTAAATAAATATTCCAAGAAAAACATTTGGACATCTGGTGAGACGCCATGCTACACCCCTCAAGTCCCATAACTGATCTAGAAGAATGTAATCATTATGATCATATAACATCCAACCTATGATCCCATCCAAGGCATTCCTACACTAGAATCCAAGTATCACTCAAGGCATAGGAGTCATCAACCCACTGAGCCCGTCCAAGGCATCCCTCAACTGGATCTAAGTATCACTCATGGTACATAAGTCTATCACCCACTGATCCCATCCAAGGCATCCCACAACTAGATCCAAGTATCACTCAAGGTATAAACATATCTAACCAATGATCCATTCCATGGAATCCCTCAACCGGATCCATGATTCACTCAAGGTTTAATTATATTCAACAGCCCACTGATCCAGTCCAAGGCATCACTAAACCGGATCCAAGTATCACTCAGGGTATACAAGAAATCAACCCACTAAGCCCATACAAGGAATTCCTACAATGGGAATCCAAGTATCACTCAGGGTATAAAAATCATCAAACCAATGATCCCGTATAAGTTTTTCCTACAACAGGAATCCAAGTATCACACAGGTTATTTAAATAAACATCCCACTAAGTCCTTCCAAGGAATTCCTATAATGGTAATCCAAGTATCACTCAGTTCATATAAGTCAACACATAAGGCTCAACAACCGAATACCAAGAAAAACCTATGGACATCACAAAAAAATATATCACAATATATATATATATACACATCCAAGATCAAAAACCAAGTCCCAGGAAATGCTTCTGGGTATCACTAAAATATCATAAATAACATGGATCAGAATCCGGATCCTAGGAAAGCACGTCTAAGCATCCCAATAAGAAAAAAAGATCCCAAGAAAAACATTTGGTCATCCCAAAAGAAGAAAGACACCTCACGTCAGGATCAATAGCCACCAACTAGGAAGAACCTCTGGTAAACATCGCTGTATCAACAAAAACCATGTCAAATATATAAACAAATGTGTGAGGTTGGCATGCATGCCCAACCCAACACTCCATTCACAACCCCACAAGATTACCAGTTCGACATAGGTTCTAAGGTGACACAGACTACCATCTCTACCCAAACCCAACATACAACTTAGGGTTGGTAAAGAAACATGCACCTATTGGGTACCTCAAGTGAAACACTATGAGGTATCCTACTCAGGATCTTTCAGGTATCCATGAGTGAAGGAATCCTACATGGGATCTTTAGCTAAAAAGGTAAGGGATGAATCCTATATGGTATCCTCAAAATGTAAACAATGGAGGAAACTAACACAAGTTCCTCGGAATCATGAACAGGTACATGGATCCTATAAGGGACTCCCTAGATCATCATATAAGAAAATTCATCCCTTAAGGGATCCTTGGTAACTAGGTAGAAGATAGAGGCATCCTACACGGGGTCCTCGATAACAACTGTTCTCACAGCCTCTCAGGACACATGGGAACATCTCATAAGATAGATGTCCTCAAATTAAAGCTATTAGGCACCAATCATGAGAGATATCCCATGGATCATCTTAGATAAATATCTCAACTAGTTTGGCCCAAAAACCCAACCTATCATTCACACCAAGTCTCACTCTTAGGAGACAACTGAAACTCAAAGTCGGAGGAAGAACCTCTCCATTTAGGCCGAATCCCCAAAAAATCCATTAGAAAACCTCAGATTGCTCCACGGGTTTCACTATCGCGATATACATGAAAAAACAATCATAATGGACTAATAATTGGTCCAATTTCTACACTGGGGAAAGAAAAAACGAAAAAAACATCGAAGGGTTACAATGGGGGAATTACACGACATGTAACCTCAGTACACGATGTGTTCTCCTAGTGTGCCACATGGGTGTGTACTCTTGCCGACCTGGGCGTGTAACACCCTAGGTATATGGAATGTGGAACCAGTATACGGTGTGTACCCAACACAGGGTACATTCCCATGTCCCTCATCCATCTTGGCCATATACTTGGCCAAGATTTGTACTTTTACATGGTGTGCTACCCACATGGGGTCTGGTCATGTACTCTACACGAACATATACCCATACACGGGTAGGCATGCACTGGTAATCAGCCACACATCCAAGTACTAGTACATGGCGTGTATACCCCATAAACAACATTTACTCCATTACACTTCATCTTCCCTGAACGGGAAGAACACATATCATGCCACCCTAAACTACATGTCATGTAACCTAGTTTTCCTGAATAGAAAACCCTCAGATCACCTGAAACCCCTGTTTAAACCCCCAAAACAATAGTTTGGGAAAATAGGAACTGAATAAAAGAATAATATGGCTATAAAAACTTGAAATAATGAATTTAAAGGGGTTTTTTCAGAAAATCTAAAAATGGGCCTACCTTTGGGAAGAAACCACTAAAGCTTGGCTCGATTTCATGGTCCACAACTATCGCATGACAATCCAGCGCATCGAGAGATTCATGATGGCTCTTACCTCTCTTAATATCTCCTCCTCTTTATCCCTATCCCTCTCCTATCTTGGTTTTATAGCATAGAAGACCATAGATGGTCATATGTGTGAAGTAGAAGGAATAAATAATAAAAGAAAAAAGAATGAAAGAAAAGAAAAAGAAAAAGAAAAAAAGAAGAAAAAGGGGCTTGGGATGACCCTGGTGTCGGACTCAAATTTATGCCTCGCCAAGGATAAAATCACCATTCAAGACTCAAAAACAATAATGGAATCTCAATCCAATGATCCGTTCAAAATTTATGGTTGAACGAACCTATACAAATACATTAATATTTAATTTAATAAAAATTAAATATTAATTATTCTGCCAAAATTTGAATGGCTCATATTTCTTCCAAACGCATGTCCTAGGGTAAACACCCTATTATGGGACTAACAGAGTGGCTAGAAAAATTATCCAAGATCATATTCTAGGGGAAAAATACCATTTTTCCCCTTTACTAGCATCCAAAAGAAAAAAAATCAAATTTCTTCTCAAAACTATAGTTCGAAAAATATGGAACCTTACAAAATCCCCACTATAAACCTTCTCACACCCAAGAATCCTGGTGAAAGACTGATGACCATGCTCTCAACCAATGCATATATACAACCAAGCTATTTGAAATTTCCAATGACTATCCTCATAGTGTCAACAATAGCCTTCTACATGGAAGACATTTTAACTATGACCAATCTGGTACTCCCCACCATAGGAATACCCTTATCATCATCTCAAAACCAAAATATGAGCTAAAAAATACATGGAAATGCTAAAGTTACACTGAAAATGAGGTTTATCACCCTCAAAATGACAATGGTGAACTCCACACCATATGAATTACCTTACAATGCTCCTCAAGTGCAACCTCAATAGGTTTCCTCTTCCACAATAGGGAAGGATATTTAGAAAGAAAAAGGATCTCAGCGTAGGGCCAAAACTCTCTCATCATACTCAAGATGAATCAAGATAACTTAGGATCATATCTAATAGGAGTACACTAAGATTCCACCAAGACATATACAGCTCTCTCGGAGCCAAGATCACATCCTTTCAAAACCTAACCAGGATTCAGCCACAGGTCAACCATCTCATGATACCCCAACATTTTATAATGTCACCTCTACCTTCTAGGGACATTCTAACATAACTTTCAGGATCCAAGTCAATTGCAGGTATGAAAAACATCGGTCATCGGCTCTCACCCGACCACTCACTAATTCATGATTCAAACGATACCATATGAAACTAGTGTGTATCTTATCACCCGAATCGTACTTTAGTTATTCATCCATCATAGAGATAAGCTAACCATGCTACAAGACATGTTAGTTTCATAAGCCAAAATATCCCTTTGAACTCCTCTTTAAAATTGAGCACCTCACCTATGCCCAGACTTATTCCACAACCGCTCACCACACAAAATCATTCTAGTCACGAGTGTCTACCCGCGCTCTGAATACATTAGCAACAGATAAAACACTATTCCATTAGGACAGGCACCCAAATAGTCCTTCCCATCAAATCCATTCTCGAAAAACAAGAACCCTAGGTGCTTCATCAAAATTGAGTCATCAACATGACTATAACGCAAAACTTGAGAACCTACCAAGCCTTGATCTCAAAAAGATAATAAAACTAAGCTCACTGACAAAAGGCATTGGAAACATGGTCCAACCTCTCCCATACTAGCTGACCATGAAAAAAATGGATGTCAACCCACAAGGGTCCGAGTAAAAACTACGGGCTTATAGGTCTCCCACCTATCCCTACAGAAAAAGCCTCAGAACCGAGTCACAAGGTCCAACCACCTAGCCCAAAATATCCAACCTATCAACAATAGGTAAAGATCAAAATGATATACGAAGGTCAAAACTGAAAAGACATCCTTCAAGGGATCCTGATCCTCCCCAAGCATCCTCAAAAGAAACTACCCCTAGAGGTCACAAAACCAACATAGAAGAGAAATTGAACTGACACTCACTTGGCATACGTATATGGAAATACCCCCTAGAGTTCCATATTTCAAGAAACTTCCTGGTATCTATCAACATCGTACTCAGTGATCCAACTAGATAACCACAGACCTGAGAAATAACACCCTGTAAGGGGTTCAATAAAAGGGAATCATGTGCCACATTGACCTACTAGGACACTGCACCTCTTGTGCACGAGGACTGAGTCATCATTTTCACAAAAACCACCTCGACTTTGATCCACATATCCTACCATCATAGTGAAATAATGTGTAAGAAGGCCCAAAGGACTTAGTCATCAGTAAAATCACAAACTAGTAGACCTATATGATGTGAATAATACATTACAAATATGATGCATGAGATGCCTATTTCCTTTTCTGTCCAATATTCAAAATCCATCTCTGGCCTCTTACTAATGTACAAGATCCATAAATCCACAGTAAATCATAACATCCACACAACATGTGCATCTATCAAGGAAAAATAATGTACAACTGTAACATCAGAGATCAGAACAACAATCCCAAACCATTGGAAACTAGGACTTATTAACAAAACAAGTGTTCTTAACGCACCGGTCTGATATCCATCACAAGTTCCAACACATTCCTAATACTTCTATATACCATATACCAAATAGTAAAGACCATGAAAAGAACACATCTAATACCAATTTGTAACATCCCGACCCAAATTCCACTAAACTGGTGCTCTAATCCGGTGGGTTAAAAGGCCTCAAGCGTGACTCCCTGTACATTAGAGGTTGCCGACTAGTATAGAGGGCCTAGGGTGTGATATTGGGGAGACTATGCCCTCATATCAAAGTAATCAAACAACAAAAAATAGTTAAGTATCATACACAATAGAAAGTAAACAGAGTGCAGAATAAGTAAACACCTGAAATAGAATATGTTATAACAGTAAATGAAATGCTATAAAAGGCCGAACAACTATGCAATACAATACAACAACGGTCACCCACTAG
Source organism: Viscum album (assembly GCA_963277665.1). Lineage (NCBI taxonomy): Eukaryota > Viridiplantae > Streptophyta > Magnoliopsida > Santalales > Viscaceae > Viscum > Viscum album. The sequence goes on along the minus strand of OY728161.1, from coordinate 1,537,068,340 downwards.
GATGAACATACATATATAGGAGTATAAAAGAAACTAAAAGTAAAAGTATAGGGATCTACTATTAACTCAGAGCCAGACCACATACCTGGTATCCAGACACTGTCCAACTGTACCAGCCTAATCAGAAGAACCAACTCGTGCAGCTCTGCTCAACCATGTAACACTGGGCCTCAGCCCAATCCACCATGCAACTCATTCTCAACCTAAAAAAGTAGTCATAAGGTCTACAAGTACACTGAGGTGCACGTTTAGGGGTGTGAAAGAATCTTAGTAGGCCACCCCCAATAAGCAACCTATAAATGTTCTTCTAAAAGTGTAAGAAAAAGAAACATGCTCAACCTAGCTAAATCACAACCAAAAAGGTATTAAAACCACACATAAACCCAAAGTAAAACCCAAGGTCTGTAATCCCTACCAACTGGGCATGTGCCACCATGTATGTCCATAACTATATATGTATACATGTATAGTCCCACACATATACCTATATACATAGATATGAATATCCATTGGTATGTTAATCAATAACATGAAACCACATCGCCAGTCAAACCCCGGGTCCAAAATCCTACTCAATTGTACATTCTGTGAAAGGGCATTGAGTTAGACGTTATTCCACTCAAGTCATGTACCACCAAGTTGATCTCGAGGTCATTAATCCCAAATGACATATACCTACTTTGGATAATTTCGGAAAGTCTCTGAGAAAGCTAAATCACCACAAGTAAGTACTCATCCTATACCTGGGTTCACACATACTCGCTTCCAATCACTGATGCAAGGATTACTTATACCAATGGTTAATCCAGTAAAGAAAGATTCCAGGAAAAAACATTTAGACATCTGTTGAGATGCCATGATACACCCCTTGTGTCCAATAACTGATCTAGAAGAATGTAATCATTCTAATCATATAACATAAAACATGTGATCCCATCCAAGGAATTCCTACATGGGAATACAAGTATCAATCAAGGTTTAGGAGTCATCAACCCACTGAGACCATCCAAGGCACCCCTTAACTAGATCTAAGTATCACTCGGGGTATAAACATATCCAATAAATGAGCCCATCCATGGAACACATCAACTGGATCCATGATTCATTCAAGGTTTAATTACATTCAATATCCCATTGAGCCTTTCCAAGGAATCCATTAACTAGATCCAAGTATCCCTCAGGGCATCTAAGAAATCAACCCACTGAGCCCGCCCAATGAATTCCTATAACAAGAATCTAAGTATCACTCAGGGTATGAAAATAATCAAACCACTAAGCCCATCCAAGTAATTTCTACAAAGGGAATCCAATTATCACTCAGGATATTTAAATAAATATCCGACTGAGTTCGTCCAAGGAATTCCTAAAATTGGAATCCAACTATCACTCAGGGAATACAAGTCAACACATAAGGCTCAACAACTGGATACTAGGAAACACCTTTAGAAATCCCAACAATATATATATCACAATATATAAATATATACATCCAACCTCAATAGCCAAGTACTAGGTAATACTTCTAGGTATCTCTAAAATATCAAAAATAACATGGCCTAGAAGCTGGATCCCAGGAAAGAATGTTTGAGCATCCTAATAAGAAAAATGGATCCCAGGAAAAACGTTTGGGCATCCAAAAAGAAGAAAAACGCCTTGCATCAGGCTCAACAGCCACCAACCAGGAAGCACCTTTGGTAAACATCATTGCATCAATAAAAACCATGTCAAATATATAAACAAATGAGTGAGGGTGGCCCAAACGCCCAACCCAGCACTCCATCCACAACCCCATGGGCTTACCAGTTTGGCACGGGTTCTAAGGTGACACCCACTACCATCTATACCCAAATCCAACATAAAGATCGGGGCTAGTCAAGCAACAGGAACCCATTGGGTCCCTCAATTCAAACACTGAGAGGCCTCCTACTTGGGATCTTTTAGGTAATGATGAGTGAAGAAATCCTACATCGGATCCTTAGCTAAAAAGGTAAGGGAGGAATCCTACATGGGGTCAGATCCTCAGAATGATATACATGTACAGGGATCCTACAAGAGACTCCCAAGATCATCATATAAGAAAATTCATACCTCATTCGATCCTTAATAACCAGGTAGAAGATAGATTCATCCTACATGGGATCCTCAATAACAACTATTCTCACGGCCTCTCCGGCCAGAAGGGAACATCTTATAAGAGATACGTCCTCAAAGGAAAGCTATTAGGCACCAGTGATAAGAGATATCCCGTGGATCATCTCAGATAAAGATATGAACTAGGTTCATACGAACACCCAACCTATCATTCACACCAATTTTCACACTTAGGAGACAACTGAAACTCAAAACTGGAGGAAGAACCTTTCCATTTGGGTCAAAGACCCAAAACACCCATTAGGAAATCCCAGATCACTCCATGGGTTTCACCATCACAATCTGTGTGGAAAACCACTCATAATGGACTACTCCCAGGTCCAATTCTGACATTGGTGAAATAAAACATGAAAAAACCTCAAAGGGTTAAAGGGGGGAAGTACACGATGTGTAACCTTAGTACACGACGTGTACTCCCATCACACCACATGGGTGTATACTCTCATCGGCCTGGGTATGTAACTCCCTAGGTACACAAAGTGTGGAACCGGTACATGGTGTGTACCCAACATGGGGTACATTACTGTGTCCCTCAGCTGTATTGGACTTCTACTTGGCCAAGCTATGTACTTTTACATGGCATGCTATCCACACGTGGTTTGGTTGTGTACTCTATGTAGCCACGTACCCATACACGGGTAGACATGCCCGGGTAATTAGCCACATGGCCAAGTACTAGTACATGGAATGTATACCCAATACATGACATGTACTCCCTTAAACTTCATCTTCCCTGAACGGGAAGAACACACGTCATGTCACCCTAGACTACACACTATGTAGCCTGGTTTTCCCAAACATAGAACCCTCATATCACCCGAAACCTCTTTTTAAACCCCAAAAATAATAGATCGGGCCACTAGGGATTGCATAGAATCATAATAGGACTATAAAAACTTGAAAAAATTAATTTAAATGGGTTTTTTGGAAAATCTAAAAATGGGATACCTTTGGCTGGAAACCGCCAAAGCTTAGTTCGATTCTGCAGTCCATGACTGTCGCACGGTGATCCAGCATGTCCAGCGCTTCACGACGGATCCTCCCTATCTTCCACTCTCCCTCTATTTCTCCCTCTCTCTCTCCTATCTTAGTTGAGTGGTGCAAGATCCCTCATAGGGGTGTACACGAGAATCATAAGGAAGAAAGAAGGAAATAAAAAAAGAAAGAAAGAAAAGAAAAAGAAAAGGGAAAAAGAAAAAAAGGGGCTCGAGTCAGCCCCGATACCCAACTCAAATTTATGCCTTGCCTAGGCTAAACAACCCATTCTGGACTCAATGGAGGATATAAAATCTTAATCTGACACTCTGTTCAAAAGTTACGGCCGAAAGAACCTATATGAATAAGTAATATTTAATTTAATAAAAATTAAATATTAATTATTCCTCCAAAATTAGTACGGCTCATATTTCTACAAAAATCCTATACTAGGGTGAACACCCTATTCTAGGACCAATAGAGTGGTAAGAAAAATTAGTTGAGATCATATAATAGGGGGGGGGGAAGAAAATTTTACCCCTTTACATGCATCCAAAAGAAAAAATTCAAATTTATGCTCAAAACTACAGTTTGGAAAAACACATGACCTTACAAAACACTCTAGATCCCAATACTACCTCTCCCAGATCTGGATCAAAAGTGTAGAATCCATTGATATTGACTTGGTTTTTATATTCTCCTAGAACTCCCAAACCAAAACATGCATCTCATCTAGTAAGTTCATCATCTTCCACTCATAAATATACTTATGAACTACCTAATTCTACATATTTCTACTCAAAGCATCGACAAAACTATTTCTATTCTTGGGTGTATATGCTAGCTTGAAATAAAAATAATGTATATACTCAAACCATCCTAACTTATAGATATTTAAATCTTTTTTGTGAAAATATATACTTCAAGATCTTGTGTTCAGTATACATAGTAAACTTTTCTCCCAACAGATAATGTCGCAAACACTTCAAGGCATAAACAACTATAGCTAAAATGAGATCACATATAGGGTAGTTCTGTTCATGTGGCCTCAACTATCATGACCCAAACACCACAAATTGATCCCTATACCTTAGTAATTCTCCAAAACCAATCCCAGATGCATCAAAAAACATTGTATACTATTCCCTTATCTTAGGTAGGATCAAAATCGTGGTGGTAGTCAATCGCTTCTTCAACTCCTAGAAATAATTATTACATGATCCAGACCATTATATCTTCACCCCTTTCTTTTGTTTCATCCATTTTATTTTTAAAAAGTCATTTAGTTCCAATAACATGCTTACCTAAAGTGGGCACAAGTAAAGACCAAACATTATTATGAGAAAATTTATTGAGGTCATCATGCATAGTAACAATCTAATTAGATTCATTTAGATCATCACTAATATTATTAGGAACAAAATAAAAAAGGAATATCCTAAAATTTTAAAACATAGTATATATTTTTAATACTAGAATAAATATTACTAATATCATTATCAAAATAAAGATATATATGAATCTTCTATGATCTGAGATCAGGTTAAGGATTATTCTCCCCCTTAATTGATTCATTCTTATCCTAATTTTTTTCTTTAAAAAAATTAAAATCTCTAAAATCATCATAAAAAACATCAAAAATAGAATTAAATTTTACATTATTTTAATCAAACATAACATGAACAGATTCTTCATTAACCATAGTTCTTTTATTATAAACTATATAATCCTTCCTACTATTAGAATAGCCAATAAATATTACACCATGGATTTTAGACTCAAATATATATAAATTAACCTTCAAATTCAAAATGAAAACATTATATCCAAAAAATCTAAAATAACCAACTTTTTACTTTTTACCTTTAAAAAAATCATAAAGAGTTTTCTTAAATAGAGAGCTGAAAAAAAACTCTATTTGAAATATAATAAGAAGTAAAAAATGTATTTAACCTAAAAATATATTGAAAAAATATATTCAATTAACATAGTTCTAAACATTTCAATTTGAGTTCTATTATTTTTTCTATCACAAAATATTTCTATGGTGTTCTAGGAGAAGAAACATTATTAAAGTGACCATTATTTTAAAAAAAAAATCAAATTATAAAATATGACATTCACCTCATTTATCACTATTGTAATGAACCATAATTCTATCAATGAGATTTCCCTTCTTAAATTTATTTCATATAGTATATATCACATAAAATCACTTATATAACATAAGAAAAACTTTATAAATGAATAATGAATTAAATAAGAGGTATTTCTAGAAGTTAAGGAACCTATACTGATGAAATGGTAACTTGACCTTAGGAATAGTAATATGACCCTTTTGAATAGTAATTCTGGAAAATAAATAGTAAACCCACCCATGAATGTATAAATATAATTTAGGAATCCAATAAATGAAGGTATTATATAATTATATCATAGTATAAGTAAGTGAATATTTTAAAAAATAATATTTAAGTGTTGGTATTTTGGAAAATCATAAATATTTAATTACAATTTTATAATTAGTAAAATTATATTAAAAAAAATTATTTTCAAAAAATTTATTCATAAATTAAAATATTTTTTCTTATGATTTTAGGATAATTTTATGAGATCTTAGTTAATTTTTTAAAGTGTTATAAAATCAGTTATAGATTTAAAATCTGCGTTTTTCGAGTAAATGATGGTTTTAATTAAAAATTAAAATTTTCATATCTAGAAAATTATTTCCATAAAAAGGATTCCATTTTTTAATTCTATATGTCAAAAAAAATTATGTTTAATTTTTGTGATTTTTCTAAAATACTTGTATTATTGGTGAATAGTAAAATACAACAATTTACAGTATAAATACATTATAAGTTAAATACACTATTCCTTGAGTCATCACTGATGTAAGAACCATAATATTGAACTCACATTAATTATTTTAATATATTTTATTATAATACTCAAACTATTAATAGTATTGAGTCAAAATAATAAACAAATGAATAAAATATTCAAAAAACACCTCTCTCCTCCACTATAAATACCACCCCTCACCGCCACTTCTCCTCAAACCTATAACACTTTAATATTGTAAAAATAATTCCAAAATACCCTTCCCAAGGTTTTCCATCACTTCTAGGAGGTTCTTTTCACAACAAAATACCAAACCAAGGTGCCTTAAGAAGGTTCTCAAAGAGGAGAATTCAAGAGGTAAATCCTTTTTAATTTCTTTTAATTTTCTTTCAACTTCCTTTTTCATTTCTTATACTCTCCTAACCTTATATATAAAAATGATAATGATAAATACATTATCATATATATACTATAATTATATCATTTCAATTTAATATCCTTCGTCAAACTCCTTTCTCACTCTCTTTTATTTTAAAAATGAAATCATCATCCGTGAGGTGCCGATTTACAACCTTCGTGGACGAAATATTTTTATTATTAAATTTATCCTTCAATGATGGTAAGGAAACCATTTATTTGGTTAAAAAAAATATAATATATGGATTAAAAACTATTTAATTTTCTATAACCAGTATATATGCATAATATTAATTAATATAACAAAACTAGTTCGTGATGATTGAAAAAACGCCAAAATAATCTAAATGATTATCAATAATGTTTTATCTAATGAATCATCATCATACCATATAATCTAATAAATTATATAACCATTTATTATTATATATTTTCATTAATATCATATAGATTCAATTATGGAGAATTATACCCATTTCACATGAACTTCCATACTCATATACAAGTATACCGATAGTGAAAACCAAGGAAACATATACTCTCGAGCAATAAAATTGTATCTTATAACTAATAAAAAAGGCTATAAATTAATTTAATAAAATTATAATAAATAAAATAAATTTATAAAAGATTATGAATTAATTAATTAATGTATTTAATTTTATTATCCAGGATATTAAGGTCAAGTGCAGAACACATTCAGACATATGTTAAGGGCTTTCTTCTCGAACATCCATTTTCATTTGGGTTACACTTTCTTCCACTATATACTAATGTAATTTTTCATTTATTTTATATAATTATTATAAATTTTTATTATATATTCCAAAATCATTTATTTTTATCATTTCATCTTTCATTTGTGGGAAAATACCTATTTTACAAGGATCCCTTCTCAATTATTCTTGATATGCAAACCCGATTAAAGGAAACATCTAAATTTATTACCCATTTTCAAGTACCATCCATAATCTGTTTTATGAAACTAATATTTTTATAAAATCACTTTTTTTCATTAAAAACTATATCTTTTCATTACTGGTTTTATACAAACAATTATGACAAATATAAATTATTTTTCCAAAAGAACTCTTCATTGAAAAATAAAAGGGGTATTTCTCTCAAGAATATCTTGATGATTTTGTTAGATTATTTTAATTTATTTCAAATACTATGTTGAATTTTATTATTTATTGATATTTATATCTTATTTTTATCATCCACCATATTTTATTAAATTATTTATGATAAGTTTGACTGTGAGTGTGCTATCTTGATATCATTCACCATACTACTCAGAATGGTTAGTGATTATGTTTTCAAATTTGGGGAAGTTATTTACTTTTCATATGTATATGTTGTTTATGTTTATCCCCATTCATATGAGGAATGAATTGAACTTATTAAGTGACAAGTGGGGATCGCTATATCACCTCGATGCATCGATAGGTCTCATGAGACAAACTAGACTGGGTTTTTACCCATTATGTTTGGTGTTTTGGCCAAGGCATTAACGATATGTTTATGATGTCTAGCATTATGAATTAACTCATTATGAATATAGTAATTGATAGTCCATTTTGATTATTCGACTAGTAGAATATCCATGGTTATGTTTTATTATGAAATTATTTAATCATTTTTTATTCCGGCCATATTATGCTCAAGTTCATGTTTTAATGGAATGTGTATTTTTATTTATTCCCAATACCTTATTACTTATAATTCCATTGTATCACTTACCCTTACTGATCATCTGATATCACCCCTTTATTATGTTTTATTTTTCCCCAGGATGTGAAGACGAATATTATGAATGACTTACAAGGATAATCTAGGAGTCATGAATGTTTCCAATGTAATTTATATATTATATTTCCTTTAAAAGTTGTAATGTAAAACTTATGTTTGTATCCAGTTTTCGAAAACTACTAAATTATTCAGTCCTTTAGGATATAAATTCCTTGTCTATTTTTACCAATGTATTAATATAAGACACCAACTCCAGGAAATTGGGGTTGGGGTATTTAGAGTTTATATCATAGGAAGTTTAGTATAAACCTTGGAAACTAGATTTAGAAAACATATATTAGGGAACATAAACGTAATATAGACTTTGAGGATAATAATAGATGAACATACTAGAATTTTTGTAAGTTAGAGATTATGTGGATATTCCTATAAATAAATCTATGTCTGGATACTACAAGTGGATGTGGTTCTAGTATATATGTACATAGGGATAAAAACACCGAAAAGGTGCCCCAGGCCTAACTTGGGGTAACCTGGTACATGATAAAGGGCCTTACTACACACCTGGTTTGACACTCCCAGTGGATATTCTTAGGATAAGTCACATTTTCTTTACAAACCATTATGAAGTAATTAAAATTAAACATGTACCCAAATAAAACATGTTTATGATTATGAAATTAGAAATTCATAATATTTCAATTTAGGTTAAGTGTTTTTCTAGTTTGAGATTTTATATTATGATTTATAACCTAATATAGTGTATTCCATTATTTAGAAATGGTGCCTAGTGGAAGTAATGGAAACTGTATCAATTCGTGTATCCCATGTTGGGAATGTCCTCCTATGAAAGATAATGATATTGGTATTAGAGCTAAGACTGGTGCTAAGAAACTTATAACTATACTGGGAAAACTGACTTAGGTTATGAATAATAACCTTACCCATATGGAGTATCCTGATCCACAACATGGAGGAGCAATTTTAGACCCCTTTATGCAATAATATCCTCCATCATTAAATGGGACTACAAAATCATTTTTAGTGGAGTAGTGGATAAGTTATTTAGAGATGATATTTCTCACTTTGGGAAGTAATGAAAGGGATAAGGTTTTCATGGAAGTTTTTCATCTATCAGGAGATGCAGATAAATGGTGTTCATTAATTCAGAACACAATACAAGGAAGAAATTGAAAATATGGAATGAAGGAATTTTAATAAATTTTTTCTAGAAAAATATTTTCCTCACAAATATAAATAATATATGGATAGAATATTATTGAGTCTAAAACATAAAGAGGATGAAAACATTGTGATGTGAAAAAGGTTAAAAAGGCATGTCGTAGACTACATATATAATCCAAGGAGCAATATTGATTGATTCTTTGATAGTTTAAAACTATTCCTTTTAAGGGAACTGGTCTACCAAAATTTCTCAACATATAAAGATATAGTCTCATGTGCTATCAAGATAGAAAAATAATTCTCTAAGTAATATTAATTCAATGTAAATAAAGATAAGAAGAGGGATTATGAACACTATAAAAAAGGAAATAAGGAAAAGGGGAAGAATGGAATAGTTGATTTTCCATCCTGCCATAATTTTGGGAAGAATCATTCTGTTACTTTTCTGATGGGTATGTGTATTTATTATAAGTGTGGAGAAAAAGGACACCAATCCCATGATTTCAAGGTAAATAAGGAATCTACCAATGTTCAATGCTACAATTTCAAAGAGATGTGACATTATGAAAATGATTCTCCTAAGAGTCAAGGAAACTTTCCCCAAATAAGTCCAAGGGAGAAAGGCCAAGCTTATGTGGTCACAACTGTTGAGGTTGAAGTTCCAAATGATGTGGTGGCAGGTACTTTAATCGTTTAATCAAATTTATCCAATGATTTATTTGATTTTGTATCATCACATTATTTTATATCTTCCCGGTTTTCTAATAAAATTATACCTTTACCTTTTTATTTAATAAAGGATTTTACATTCAAAACTCCTAAGGGATGTAACATTGCAAAAAATATGTGTTATTCATTCCCCTTTATGACACATAAACATTCTTTAGTTTCTTACCACTTCATCATACCTATGATTTAATTTAACATAACCCTTAGTAAGGATTGGATTTCAAATTATGACTAAAAAATCTATTACAAGAATAATAAAGTTACAATTTTTTAGAACAATGTAGAATACCTTATCTTTAGAGCAGAAACCACATCAAATAAATCTTATCTAGACAACCTATTAGCTCTACTGAATGAAATCCATGGGGAGGAAGAGAGAAAATCATCTATGGATGAGGAATGAAATATTAGAATTGAATATGTACCTATTTTTCAAGAATATATAGATGTATTTCTAGAGGATTTACATAGACATCCTCCAAAATTTGAAGTTGAGTTCTCTATTGATTTAATTACTTGTGCAAGAACTATATCAAAGATTCCTTATAGAATGACCATTGTAGAATTAGTATAACTGAGGAAAAAACTATAGGAATTGAGTGATAAAGGATTTATTCTCTCTAGTGTTTCTCCATAGGGATCCCATTTTCTCTTTGTCAAGAAGAAAGATGGATCCATGAGGTTGTACATTTAATATAGAGAAATCAATGTTATTACAATAAAGAACAAGTATCCCTACCTCACATTAATGGTTTATTTGATCAACTTCATGGATATCAATACTTTTTGTAGACCAGACTTTGATATGGATATCATCAATTATATGTGAGGAAGGAATATATTATAAAGATAGTATTTTGAACCAGTTATGGACATTTTAAGTTTATAGTAATGCCATTTAGAATGAATAATACACCCTTTGTTTTCAAGGATCTAATGAATAGAGTTTTCAAGTAATATCTGGATGAATTTTTTGTGGTATTTATTGATGATATATTGGTATACTCAAAAATATATAAAGATAAGTAAAATCAAATACATATGGTTCTAAAGACTCTTATAAGAAATGAATTATATGGGAAGTTTAGAAAGTGTAAATTTTGGATTCAATTAGTTTCTTTTATTGATTATATTGTCTCTAAGGATGTAATCTCAGTTGATCCTATAAAGACAAAGGTGGTTCAAGAATGTCCTACACCAACAAATATAATTGAGGTGCGTAGTTTTATTGGTTTATTAGGTTATTATTAGTGTTTCATTTAGAAATTTTCCTGATTAGCTAACTCGTTAACCAAGATTACTCATAAAGGGGTTAACTTTGTATGGACAAAAGAATTTTTTGAATAATTGAAGAGGAGATTAGGGAAATATATGATCTTGACTCTACCAATGGAAAATGGTGGATTTTATATTTATAGTGATGCGTCAAACAAAGAACTCAGGTGTGTCCTTATACATAATGATAGATTTATTTCCTATGCATAAAGGTAGTTAAATATTCATGAACAAAACTATTCAACACATGATCTTGAGTTATCAGTTTTAATATTTTCTCTAAATATATAGAGGAACTATCTCTATGGAGAAAGATGTAAGATATATACAGATCATAAGAGATTGAAACATATCTTCTCACCGAAATAACTCAATATTAGGCAAAGGTGGTGGATTAAACTACTCAAGGATTATTATTGTACAATACACTACCACCTTTGAAAGGTGAATAAGGTATAAAATTCATTGAGATGGAAAGATCATGGAGTTCTGAAAAAAATGAGGATTGATAAGGACTCTATATATATGGATTATGGAATGATGGATATGTGAATTTTTAAGGAAGGTGAAACATCATTAATTTTTCAATTGGTTTCTCGAACATCTTTATTGGAAAGGATTAAAAGTTCTCAGTATAACAGTGAGAACATTCAAAATAAAATTAAAGATTTTATTGTTGGGAAGTTGGAGGACTTCGTGTATGTGGATGGAATTCTGAAATTTGGAGTGAGGATTTTCTTCCCTCTATACCTGACCTAAAAATAAATTTATTGGATAATTACCATAGTTAAAATTTTTCTATACACCCTCATATCACTAATATTTATATACATTTGAAGGAACATTTTTGGTGGGATAACATGAAGCAGGAAATTACTGATTATATATCAAGATGTTTAGTATGTGAACAAGTGAAGACTGAAAAACAATGTCCTAGAGGAGTTATGCCACCTCTTCCTATTTCTATATGTAAATGGGATGACATCACTATCGATTTTGTCACTTGATTACAAAAAATCCCAAGAAATAATGATTCAATATGGGTGATTGTTGATTGACTTACCATTTATGCATATTTCCTCACTATAAGGGAGGATTTTCCATTGGAGCACCTTGAACGACACCATATTAATGAATTGGTAAGAATTCATGGAGAACCTATTTGAATTTGGTTTGATCGTGATCCATGATTTACATCTAAATTCTAGAAAATTATCTAGAAATATTTGGATACTGAGCTTCATTTAAGTACTGCTTATCACCCTCAAACTGATGGGAAGTCATAAAGGATGATCCAAACTTTAGAAGACATGTTGAGATCGTGATCACTTGAATTTCAAGGTATATTGAATCATTATTTACCGTTGGTGGATTTTTCTACAATAATAGTTCCATTATAGTATTCAAATGGAACCATATGAGGCATTGCATGGAAAGAGATGTTGTACACCAACTTGTTGGGTTGAAGTTGGTGAAAGGAATCTTATGGGCCCAGATCTTGTGGAGGAAAAAATAGTAAATTTAAATACTATTCAAATCCATATCAAAGCATCTTAAAGTTGGAAAAAGAGATATGTCGATAATCAAAGGAAGGATTTGGAATTTCAAGTGGGGTATCATGTTTTATTTAATTTATCTCCATGTAAGGGTGTTGTAAGATTTGGGAAGAAAGTGAAATTGAGCCCCAGATACATTGGACCTTTTGAAATTCTATAGAGAATTTGATTTGTGGCTTATCATTTATGAATACCATCTAGAATTTCTAAAGTACACAATGTTTTCCACATATCTTTGTAAAGGAAGTGCATGACAAACCCAACACATGTACTCACTTATGAAGGAATAGTATTAGAGCCTCATTTATCTTATTATGAAGAGCCTATCTAGATTCTGGACATTAAAGAGCATGTGTTGAGGAATCAAATGAATCTACTAGTAAAGGTACTTTGGAAAAATCATAAAATTGTATAGACGATGTGGGAGGCTGAGGAACTTATGATGAAGAACAACCCAAATCTTTTTATGAGGTAACATTCTGGAAATTTCAAGGATGAAATTTTTGTAGGAGGGGAGAATGTAATGACTTAGAATTTTATCAATGAGATTTACATTCTTATGGTTATTTTATATAGTATATATCACATAAAATCACTTATATAACACAATAAAAACTTTATAAATAAAGAATGAATTAAATAAGAGGTATTTCTAGAAGTTAAGGAACCTATACCGATGAAATGGTAACTTGACCTTAGGAATAGTAATATGACCCTTTTGAATAGTAAATCTAGATAATGAATTTTAAACTCACTCATGAATTTATAAATAAAATTTAAGCATCCAATAAATTAAGGTATGATATAATTATATCATAGTATAAGTAAGTGAATATTTTAAAAAATAATATTTAAGTGTTGGTATTTTTGAAAGACATAAATATTTAATTACAATTTATAATTAATAAAATTATTTAAAAGAAAATTTATTTGTATAAAATGTATTCATAAATTAATTTTTTTTATTATTATGTTAGGATAATTTTATGATACCTTATTTAATTTTTTAAAGTGTTGTAAAATCAGTTATAGATTTAAAATCTATATTTTTCGAGTAAATGATGATTTTAATTAAAAAATAAATTTATCATATTTAGAAAATTATTTTCATAAAATGGAGTCCATTTTTTAATTATACGTGTTGAAAAATTATTAGGGTTAATTTTTGGTATTTTTCTAAAATACTTGAATTTTTGGTGAATAGTAAAATACAATAATTTACAGTATATATACATTATAAATTAAATACATAATTCCTTGAGTGATCAATAATGTAATAACCATAATATCTAACTCACCTACATTAATTTAATATTTTTTATTATAATGATCAAACTATTCATATCCTTGAGCCAAAATAATAAACAAATGAATAAAATATTCAAAAAACACTCTTATCCTCCACTATAAATACCACCCCTCACCACCACTTCTTCTCAGACCTCTAATCCTTGAATATTGCCCAAAATTTTCCCAAATCCCCTTACCAGTTATCTCCTCCACTTCCATGAGGTTAAAGTCACAACAAAAGACCAAACTAAGGTGCCTTAAGAAGGTTCTCAAAGAGGAGAATTCAAGAGGTAAATCCTCTTTCTTTTTCTTTAAATTTCCTTTCAATTTCCCTTTTCATTTATTATCCTATAATAACCTACTATATAAAAATTAGAAAGATAACTCATGTATCATATATATACTATAATTATACTATATTAATGGAATATCTTTCATCAAACACCCTTATCTCTCATTTTTATTTTAAAAACGCAATCATCGTCCATGAGGTGCCGATTTACAACCTTCATGGACGACGATTTTTCATCATTCAATTTCTACTTCATGTCTGAAAATTAAACCATTTATATAGTTAAACCATACTATAAAATATGTGTTAAAACCTATTTCATTTTATATAACTAGTACATTTACATAATATTAATTCATATGTCAAAACTAGTTCGTGATGATAAAAAAACCGCCAAAATAATCTAAATGATTATCACTAATGTTTTATATAATGAATCTTCCTCATATTATATAAAAAATGAATTATATAAACTTTTATTCATCTATATTTTAATTAATATCATATAAATTAAATTCCATAAAATTATACCCATTCCACATTAACTTCCATACTCATATACAAGTATACCGATCGTGAAAACCAAGGAAACTAATGCTCCTGAGTGATATAATTGTATCTTATAACTCATCAAAAAGGACATAAATAGACTTAATATAATTATACTAAAGAAAATAAACATATAAAATTATCTTAATTAATTAATTAATGGATTTATTTTGATTATCCAGGACATTAAGTTCAGGTGCAGAACACATTCAGACATAAGGTAATGTTTTTCTTTCCAAACCTCTATTTTCATTCAGGTAATTTTTTCCTCTATAAACCAATTTAATTATTTATTTATTTTATTTAATTCTTATAAATTATGGTTATATGTTTCAAAATCATTTATTCTGATCCATTCATCTTTTGTTTGTGGGAAAATACATGTTTTACAAGGATCCCTTCTCAATTCTTTCTGATATGCAAGCCCAATTAAAGGGGCATCTAAATTTATTACCCATTTTAAATTACCATCCATAATATGTATTAATAAAATATTATTTGTCTAAAATCACTAATTTTTTAATGAAAAACTATATTTTTTCATTACAGGTTTTATACAAATAATCATGACAAATATATAAATTTTCTAAAAGAACTCTTCTTTACAATGTAAAAGGGGTATTTCTCTCAAGAATATCTTAGTGATTTTGTAATCATATTTTCATTTATTTCAAATAATTTTTTGAATTTTATTATTTATTGATATTTATATCATATGTTTATTATCCACCATATTTTATGAAATGATTTATGATAAGTTTTATTGTGGATGTGCTATTTTGATACCATTCACTATACTACTCAGAATGGTTAGTGATTGTGTTTACAGATTGGGGAAAGTTATTTTCTTTTAATATGTATATGTTGTTTATGTTTATCCCCATTCATATTAGGAATTCATTGGACTTACTAAGTGATGGGTGTCACCCACTATATCCCCTCAATTCATTGGTAAGTCTCATGAGACAAACTATACTGGATTTTTACCCATTATGTATGGTGTCTTGGCCGAGACCCTGACAATATATTTATGATGTATGAAATTATGGATTCCCTCATTATGAATCTAGTAATTTATATTTCATGTGATTATTTCATTGGTAGAACATCCATGGTTATGTTTTATGATATAATTATTTATTTAGTTTTATTCCTACCATATTATGCTCAAGTTTATGTTTTAATGGCATGTGTATTTTTAGTTATTCACCATGCCTTATTAATTATGATTATGTTGTATTACATATCCTTACTAAGAATCATATCTCACCACTTTATTATGTTTTACTTCTCCCCAGGATGTGAAGATGAATATTATGAATTACTTGCATGTATAATTTAGGAGTTATGAATATTTCCAATGGAATTTCTATGTTGTATTTCCTTTCAAAGTTGTAATGTAAAAATTATGTCTGTATATGCTTTTCCAAAAATACTAAACTATTCAGTCCTTTGGGATATGAATTACTTATCTATCTAACCAATGTATTAATATAAGGCACTGGCTCTAGGGAACTAGGGACATGGTCTTTACAATAGTTTCATCCCCAAAGTCCATGTGGGGATAGAATGGAATTTCATGGTGTTAGTGGAACACACTTTATATCAAACACATATCCAAATCCCTTTTTAGAAGTTTAAAACATGTTTTTTTTTCTGGAGCCGAAAACACCCAACAGTTCTATATCTGTGATGATACATGGACCTTCTTTCCAAAGACAGGTGATCATTGGTAAACTTGGCCAATGATACTTAAGAAATCACATTAGTAAAGATAATGGTAGGTTGGAATCATTACACCCTTTTGGGGTTATTGTCTCATATTTTGGGACTCTATTATATATTTAAGATATGTTTGCAAAACCTTCATTAATTCCCAAGTATGGTGTGAGTCACCCTTCAATTAGAAATTAATTATTAGCATGTATGGAAATTAGAATAGTTTGTATGTATGTGAGATTATTCTTCAATGGAGATATCTGTATGTATTTAAGGTTCTCCATAATTTTTAACCTTCTATGTATTGGTTATAGATTCTTTTTTCATCTTATCATGATGAAGGTTTTGATCCACATAGTGGGGCACTCTGAATTGTATCATCATGGGAGATGTTTTTATGTCAGGATCAAACCCATGAGATGGGATTCCTATGTATCCTTGTGAAAGGAATTAATACCCACATAGTTTGTGCCACTTAATAGGACACATCATCACTTTTAAGGTCATGTGATAAGGATCAAACCATGCAGTTTAACATCATGCGACAAATATGTCCAGGAAAAATATTCCTAACCAAGGATGGTGTGGGACTTATGTTGAGGTGGCCTAGGGAACCTAGAAGGGATGTGTGCTCCCAAGTTGGGATATGATCATACTAATAATATGTCCCATATAGGATTAGGTTTGATTTAGGGTGTTGGTTTTGGACCTCATTGAGGCTTCTTACATATCACATTTGGTCAAGAATTAAAGCCCACGTAGTTCAGTTTTGAGGACCCATGCCTATGGAGGTCCTCTAAAGGTTTGTCTCATAGGGGAGTATATCCATTAGAGAGGATTGAGTTGGGTATTACTCCTAAATATGATAACCTAAGGTGATTTGGGATATTTTATTGGGTCTTATTCCTAAAGAGTATTCTCGTTGTTGGTTGGGGCTTACACTTGGTATGATTCCCATGAGGTTGGGTTTTGCGGCATACATCGTACAAAAGGTCACCTTGATGGTTTGGGATCATGTAGATATCATGATCACCACCAACCTCTAATCCTACACGATTAATGATCATTTTGAGAAACAAGAGGAAGTAGTAGATCTAAGAAACAACACAATATTCTTTTTCCGCTAGTGTATGAATACTAGAGACCAAAGGGAAAGAGAAAGGGATTTGAATGTGCCCATCTCCTTTTTTATTTTTTTTAACGAGGATATTCATATTAGATGATATATCTGTATATGAACCGGTAATGAGAAAAGGATAAAGAGTTTCAAATCATACTAGAAATACTATGAGCTTACTCCGGGAGGGATTCCCTTAGTTGGATACATGGTTTTGAGGACCCATGCCTATGGAGTCTCTCTAAAAGAAGGCAAGAGGAATATCCGAAAGAAGATTCTCTACCAAATTTTTCATATGAAAGCGTGGATTTCATGATCAAAGCTAACCTCTAATCCCACATGATTCATGCTTCAAAGTGAGAAACAAGTGGAATCAGATGATCCAGAAAACCGCACCATCCTTATTTCGCTTGTGGAAGAGTCTGCTACGGGAGAAGAAGAAAGGGATTTGATGAACCCCTTCCTTACCATTGTTTTATTTTTAATAGTCATATCTAACTAACCATATATATACATACCTAGGGTCATGGAGAAGGAGGAATTAATGAATCAAGGGGGTCCTGTAAAAAAGGCTAGAAGATTACTCCAGGAGGGATTCCCTATAACTAATTCCTAGGAAAGAGAGGTGGACAAGAAACTATCCCTCAAAAGGAAAATAAAGTGTGATAATATCCATCCCCTCTAGAACCAAAGTTCTTGGTCCTAGAGATGGTTAGGGAAAGGAAAATCCATAGACCTCATGTTCAAGAATGGGAAGTCCCTGAAACCACTCCCAGGGCCGGGGTCCTCATGACTGAAGGAATGCATACCCACATGCACCCCGAGGACCCTAACCATCGGGTATGATAAGTGAGGGGGAACCTATGACTGAAGGAATGAATATCCCAATGCAAGAAATTCTAGTGTTCCCTTTTCCATGGTTTTTCAAGTTCAAAGGATTCAGAAGAGGATTCAATTTGGCCCCCTTATATGAGGTATTAGAAAGAATAGGATCTCTACCATTGGTGTCTTGGGAGAGGGCTCAAAGGGAGGATTTTGTAGGGCCTAACTTGGTTGGAAAAGGTTTTTTTATGCAGGGCCTAGGAGGATATGTAAGTGATTCACATAGGAGTAGGCTTTCATGAGATGAAGATTCCTTGGGAAATGGACCACTTATGAAATAGCACTTGGAAAAGGATTTATCCTAGGCACCACGAGTCTAATTAGGTGTCCCTGGATGGGTCTCATGCAAGTCACTAGTTAGGGAAGGGACCTTCACATAGGTGGATATAAACTAGGGGTAAAGGGGTCCTCCCATAGGTGTATTGTGTTTCAGATCCTAGAGAATATTTGATCTCATTATCCCCCTTTATTCTCCCTTATCTCGAGTTTTGGAGAGATAACTGAGAGATTTTGGAGGACCTGGACAAAGGGGATGTGTGACTAGAGCTTGGGGGCTTCTTTTTACATTCCAGTCTTGCAAATAAATATCCCCAGGGTCCTATTTATGTAAAATATGGGACCCTAGTTGAAGGAGTGTGTACACGTAGGTACGCGGTGCAGATACCCAACACAAGTGTCTCGTGCAAGGGTGGAAAGAACTTTTGGGAAATGTAGGTCCAAATAACAAGTTCTTGGACATGTTCTACATGCAGGGGTGGTTTTTCCTTCTGGGATATATAGGATTGGTGCGTGTAGGACCACCGGGAAAAACCATCTTCTCCATACCACAAGGGTAGCACCCCCTCAACCTTAATTGAGATCAATGTCAGGATTTGATCACATCCCTTCGGTCCGGCTCCTTCACTACTGTCTCTAACCCCCACAGAAAATTTAGATTCACACCATGAAATTTTTTGGATTGGTTGAGAATGTTTTAGATTGTGACACATGGAAATCCAATCTGCTCCTTCATCTAGTATAAAGATAAATTTCTACTCAAACACAACATTTTTGTCTAAGTGAGGTTCACATATTAAATTCTATGAAAAATTTAATGGAACAAATTTCACGGTGTCAACAATCACTATGAATTGATATAATCATACAACCTTTTTGTTTTGAAATAAATTACAAATATCAATAAATCTACATAAATATCATTTTTATGTTCTAGAAAATAAACCCATGTAAATACTATATAATCATAAATAATAAATAAATTATATTTCTTTACTCCAGTACTAGAATTTTTAGTAGGACCAAATAAATCAACATGTACTTATTATAAAGGTTTATCATTAATTATCTGATTGATAGGTCTAGATGAAACTTTATGTTGTTTTTATTTTATGCAAGTGTCACAAACATGAAGTTGTACTTATTCATAGTAGGTAACTATAAAAATTTTAGAGATATTATGTATAATTATTATATTAAAATGACATAATAATTGATCCCAAATAACTTTATCGCTCTACACAACATTCCAATACTTAACATGTTAAACTGTTAGTTCAGAAAAATCAAGGGTATAAATATTTTAATTTTGATTAAAATATAATAATAAATATCATCCCTAAAAAACTAAACACTTAACATTTTAAAATTAAACTTACATACCATCATCACATAATTTATATATAAAAATTAAATTATGTTTTAAACCTTTAACATATAAAACATTATAATTAAAATTAGAATTTGAAATATCATCTTTACTAAAACCGTTTACTTTGGATTTGGAATTTTATCTAAATGTAATGAATCCTCTATAATATTTTTTATAAGTGATAATATTTTATGGTTATCTAGTTATATTCCTATATCATCCACTATCCATATACCATATGTCATTCTTGAGACTTCCAAGGCATTTTTCCTACAAAAAAATTACTTGATAATCATGGTACCCATTTTACTTTGGGTCCAATCAAATTAGTAAAACAATTTTTAGGTACCCATATATAATTTAAAAAAGCATTGCATGGAACTATAGATGTCAATTATTTATAAATATGATTCTTCATAAATCATAAATACTATTTAATTCTAAGAGAAAAATTATTTTTATAGTGTCCTTCATTCCACATTGAAAACATGTAACAATAGAAGCACAAACTTTTTTACCTTTCACAAAATGATTTTCATATATTTGGGGCAATCACCTATCATATCCAATACCATCATTTTTTTATTTTTTTATTCAAATACATCATTTTATAATACTTTTCATGGCCTTGAATAAATACAGACATACTTTTATTTATACTTTCAACATCATTTTTCAAATTTTCATTTAAATTTTGTGAAAATTTAAAATCATAATAAACATTAAAATGGGAATAAAAAGAATTATTTCTTTTTTTTTTCATTATATTATAATATCATGAATTATTATTCCTTAGTTTTTCAATATCTTGTAATAACAACTTATTTTTAGAAATACATTTTTTATTATTTTTTAAGATTATTATATAAATCAGTAGATTTGAAAACATAAGTTCTCAATCATTTGATTTATTCATTTAACAAAGAAAAATTAATTTTTTAGAATCATAACCAAAATAAAAACATGTAGAATAAAATAAAAAATCACTAACCTTATTCGGAGATTCAATGAATCATAGTTTAGTAGATTCTTTCTCATTTCCAAAATCTTTACTAGAATCAAATTCTTTGGTACGATACTAACTAGTTATCAAATCATTTCTCCTTGTTTTTTTATTTTTATTTATTATTTAGTTTTGGAAATTCATGCTTGATTTTACCTTTCTTTAGATACTAAAATAAGTAATATATGAGCTATTATAATTAGTACTACCTTTCTTATCTCCCTTGCATTTTTACTTTTGATAGTTTCTTCTAAAGAGGTTCTTAAATCCTTTCTTTTTCATTTTTATACTTTGGTCACAATATAATATACATATTCTATTTAATTATCTTTTAATTAATAATTAGAAGAGTCGGGAAAGATATACTTTATAGATTTTAAAGCTACACATTTTCTTTTCATTGTCACATCTTCAGCTATTTTCTTCAGCTCCAGTTCATACTGAAGTAGTGATCCAATCAATTCATCAAGTGTTTACTCTTTGAAGTTATTTATTTCATCGATGGTGACCTAATTTTCATTCCATTTCTTTGACAACACTCTTAGTACTCATTCAACAAGTATTTTATTTCCTATTATTTCTCCAAGATAATTAATTCCATTCACAATTATTGTGAATTGGTGGAAAATCTAGTTCAAAATTTTTCATTCACCCATCTTGAATTCTTGGTACATAGCTTAAATAATTACAATATTAGTTTGAATTAATTATTATGATATAAGGTGAGTAATTTTTATAATCTTCCAAATCTCATGAGTTTTAATACACTAAGATACATGACTAAACACATATATGTTAATAAAACAATATAAAATATTTACTACTTTGTAATTTAAAACATATTTAGTAGTATAGTTTCATGTAATAGTATTTGGTTCAACTTTTTTATAGTTCGTATGGTTTTACCATGATAGAATAATGTTTTATGATTAACTACTTGTGATATGCCTCTATTCTTAATTTCTATAACTATAATCATTACAAACAAAGTGAGGTGGCTACTGAGGAATCCATGAATCATTTATGTTCATTACTATCATTATAAAGATCCTTTTCCTTAGACTATAAGTTCTAGGATAATGGTTAACATAATAAAATATAAACATATAATCTATAACCAAGAGGAATAAGTTCTTAATACCAGGTGGTTGATATCAGGGAAAAGAAATATAAGCACTAACCTATCCTTAATAAGGTCAATCTTTGATTATAATTATTTTTATTAGTAAATAGAAAATAGATATAAACTAATAAATACTTATAGGTTCAACATATGATAACTATTTTTTATCTAGAAAAGGTAATGGAGAACGGTCTATAGGGGTGGTTAATATACCAGATTAAAATTTTTTTACCTGATAAAATTATTATAAAAGTTAATTAACAAAGTTAATTGGAATTGTAAAATAAATGAATGAATTTGGGGATTTTTATAGTGGTTAAGTCCAAATTGGACATAGTCCACTCTTATACCTCTATAATCTTTGAGAGACACATTGTGGACTAAACTAATATTTTAAGGGGAATCATAACCTAATTAAAACATAATTTTTCTACTGGAAGTGTAACCAAGACACTTAGATTTTGAATAATGAGTCACAACTTAATTACAACACTAAATTTAGACTATGAGAGTCACAACTCAAATGGTCATGACATTAAAATCTAAGAGTCATAAGCTGAAGAAAGAGAAAGGATGATTTTTAATTTAAAAGCATATAGAAAATTTGAGATCTTGTGTGGGAGATAAGAAGTAGTGTCATAGATATAAGAAACCAGAATGAAATAGAAGATAAATGAATGTAGCATAATAATGAGTTCCTAATTAATGTATCAGGAACTTTCTTCAAGGTAGTAATAAATGTCATAGAATTATTCATTGAGAACTTTAAAGTATATCCAATAGATGAAAACTTGATCGCATAGGACATAGTTTTTATAACACTTCAATGTTTAGAGTAAATCTCTTTTGATTCTCAAAAGTTCATGTTCTCTTAACTGTGCACTATGAATGTGTCCTAAAGCCTTTAAATAGGATATTTAAAACTAACATGTGAATCTTCAACTAGGTAATGTAATCTAAATTCAAACATCATAATTATATAATAGATATAAATTTATAATTCGATAATAATCACAACAAAAATAATTTGAATTTAAAACTTGAAGACTAATTCAACCTAATTTTAATTAATTATTAAATAATTAAAATAGTCTCCGAAATAATAGGATAAATAAATCCCACAAAAATAATAATAAAATTTTATTGTTATAATTTAAATTTCAAAATACTTTCTAATTTCATGTAGTGTGTAATTATTCAAAATTTAATTATACTGTATTAAATACTAAAAAATAAATTTGATTAATTCTGATGCCACTAAATGATAATTTAGAAAAAAAGTAAGAAAAGGAAGTCAACTCTAAATATTAAAATTTAAATATTAAAAATAAATGTTATATGTATATGAGATAATAAATAATCAATTAAACACTAATTAAATATATTTAAAATATACTAAAAAATTACTTCTTAGGATTCTTTATAATATATATGTATTTTGGAAATCAATAAAATATAGAAAAAAATTAATATAAGACTGTAGTAAATTATATTATCAAAAAAATGAAATATAAATCTTGTTGAAAAATATAGATTTTAGAAAAATAAATAAAGTAATGAACTGACTGTGAGCATTGAGTTAACATGAGGTATATTCCTTATAGTTGGTTAACATACCATGACATAAAATAATGTGGTTAGTTCATATGATGTGCGGTCGGTATACTAAATATGTGAATAATATAATGTGTTGTCACTTAAGGAATTGTAAAGAGTATGGTTGGCTAAAATTTCAATGTGTTTTAGGTTCACTTAAGATTTCATCATGTATTAGCTTTCTTTCTCATAGTAGGTTCAGATATACACTTTTGCTAGGTTTGAAAAGTCATTATATAGTAACTTCAGCATATCATGTGGTCACTTTAAAAAATACACATGTGGTCACTTAAAAAACCAGCATGTGTTAAATTAAAAAATAGATTAATATGTAGTCACTAAAAAATAAATAATCATGTGGTAACTTGACATCATAAGATTCAATGATTGTTTAGACCTTTTAAACAAAAGATTTAGAATTTGGTCTTCTTGAACTAAATATAGATAAATTCAATACCTTTATGATGAATCAAATAACTCTTAAATATGTATATTATATTAAGTGATACCATAAAAAACTGATGACCATTATTATTTTAAAACTATACAAAAAATAACTGAAAACATTTAACAAGTTCAGATAAAGAAGTGTGAACATTTCGAGACTGATTTAAACATCGTTTTTGTTGCATAAAATGTAAATAATTTTTTATATTTCATAATAAATAAGTATTATAAAATTATAATCACAATAGATCAATATATAACAAAAATAAAATGAGTAATTGTAAAATATATTTCTAATAAATTATAAATAAAATAAAAAATATATTTTGTGGAATTGATTTAAAAAAAAGATAAAAAAGAAAAAAAACTCCCAAAAAGAGTTGATTTAAATCAATAAGATTGATTTATTCTCTATGGAAGATAAAATACCTTCCAACTGGTTTATAGATGAGGATGTTCCAGGTTTAAAACATAAAAATTGAGGTAACATAAGACTTGACTATCTAAAACATAAAATAAGGGAGAGAACATTTTTTAAGAAATATTAAAAGAGAAAATGGAAGAAAATATTGAAGGATTTAGATAATTAGAGTACTATTGGTGGTGATACTACTTGTGATAGTTCATTAGATTAAAGTGATGATAGTTATAATATTATCATGTTTTACACTAATGTGAAAATTAATGATAATGTTAAATGTTTTTTGAGAAAGGTAAATAATGTTGAAGCTTTATAAAAATATCATTTTTATAAAACTATAATGTATTTATCAATTAAAGAAGAAAGTGATGATAAAATTTCATCTTATTTTGAGTTTGATAATAATGTTAACTCTCAATAGTAGTTAAAAGATTATATTTAAGAGGTTTTAGAGTCTTATAAATTTTTTTACAAGACCTATAATGTACTTAAAACAAATGATACTAAAGAAAATTATGAGGTGAAAAAGTATAAGGAGGAAATTTAAAATTTAACTTCCAAGATATGTGTTAAGGATTCTTAAATTTTTAAGGTTAAAAATGAATCTAATAGACTCACTTATGGGTTGAAAGTAAAGTTTATTTTTTTTCGTTCAATGGATGATAAAAAATAATGTTGAAAAACTAAATATGATTTAAAACAAATTACCAATAAATATAAAAAACTCAAAGTTGAGAGTGTTAAGATAAATAAAGATTTTACTACTGAATTGACTAAGATTAAAAATAAGAATTATGATTTAAACATTCTTATATAATAACTAAAGGTTAACATAGTTAAGTTTACTTATGATATAAAAGGTACAAGAGTTTTAATATCATCAAAATATAATCACAAAAATTTCAAGGGAAGATCAAAGTGTCATTGTGAAGTTAAAATAAGAATTTGAGAGTCTTAAGAGACTTCCAAAAAGATTTATTACTGGAAGTAAAATCTTTGAAAATATGTATAGTCAAATTAAATTTAGGAAAATTGCTTTAAGACTTGGTAGTACAACCACCATAAGATCATCTTATTAGTTGAATGATTTCGTAGAAAGCAAAGAACCATTTCAAATCAAATGTTATAGAGTTGGTTAGTAAGAAAGAAAATATTCTTTAAATATAATTAAATTTTTTGGAAGTTATCATGCTTATAACTCTAAGGAACTCAAATACGTTGAACATTAGTGAGCAAGAAAGATTTGGGTGCCAATGATAATATTTTCACATAATTTTGAAATAATGAAGGTATATCTTCCATGGAATTGATTTAATTAAGATGAATTCATTATGTATCAATAGCTAAATTTTAGTCACTGGTACCTAGTAATATTTTATTTAAATTACTTCATGAAAAGTTTTACTTTTTTATTGAATTTTTAATATTTTTATTTATACATTTCATAAAATCCATTTAAATAGGGGAGTTTTTTATTTTATTTTTAGATAAATTTTTCAATAAAGATTATATTTTATTTACTCTCAAGGTAAATTGTAAATTTATCCTTAATAACCACTGTAACCATATTCTATTTAAAGAATATCATCTAAATTATAATGATAAATTTTAGAGGGTAAATTGAACATTTTTCTTAATTTATTAGAATCCATAATTCATTTTCATTAGGCTTATATCTTTTTTATTAGATAATGAAATTTTTTACCTCATAGAAGATATATTACTAAAAATTTATCTTGTGAGATCCGAAAATAATAATTTTAGTTTTATAAAAACTTATCTTGTTTAGATAAATATTTTTTACAAATTAAAAAAAGTTTTTTTCATACATTATTTGAAATTGTGCAAGTTGTTTGTCATTACTTGTTTTTAATTTTAACTTGTGATGTTATTTGTAATTTTAAGTAACACCAGAGGAATAATATTTTCTATTTTATATGTATAAAAAATTACAGTATTTACTTAATGGGAAGGTTTTTATTTTCAAGAAGTATGTGTACTTTCACTAGTTGTTAACTCAAGGAAGAATATTTTTAATTCATCAGAATCATAATTATGTATTCATTAATTGGGAGTAAATTCTTAAAAACCTATTTGGTCATTATTTTTTAACATGCTTTAATTATTTTTTTCCTACCATCACTATTTTGGTTTAACCTATAAAATAGGATATTTTTCAATATATTTTTAAAAATCCTTTTTTTGTAATGGTTTATTTTTTCATATCATATAGAGAGAATATTTGTTTTACCTTAATTTAGTAAATTTTCTTAACTATTTAAATTATTTTTCAAAATAAAAAAGGTAGAGAGGATTAGGAAGTGATAATTTAAACTTAAATTATACCTAATTTATTGGTCTATTTTTCTAATGATTTTTTGAATGTGTTAAGAGGAATATTTTTAATTTAACATAGAACTAAAGAGAGTATTTATTTTTATGTTTTCAGTTAAACTTTTCATTACTTTAATGTCCTATACTTTCCAAAAAGGAAGATATTTTTGGGTTAAAATACCACATTCATATTCTTCTTTTGAAAATTTAAATTCACTTTATACTAAAGTAGATTTAACATGGAATGTTTTCTTGAGTTTCATGTTGTGCAGAATGAAAATTTAAAGAACTGAGGTTTTGTAAAAAAAATTATTTACTGGAAGATAGATTCTTATAGCGGTGTAGTTGGATTTCTTTGAAGGATGTAGTGTGTTTTTTAATCCATTAAAATATGGAGTTTTTTTTTCCAATTTCGTTACAACTAAACATGAGGATTTTGGAATATAAATATTGGAACTTTGAATATAAATAAAAGTCATTGCTTTATGGATTATAAGATAACTTCCAACTCTATAAAATCTTATGATCATTTTGAAGTCGAAAATAGCTTGATGTTTGGATGGATTAAGGTTGTGTTTTTCTTTGTGAGTTTTTTTATATAATATTTTTCTTGTGAGGATTTTATTATGAATCTATTTTCTTATTCTTTTATAATTTTTTTTGTTTCTAATCATGTTGATCTAGGATATTGCGATTTGTGGAAGTGGGATACTTCTAATCTAATGAGATCAAGGGCTTCCAAGGAGGAGGATAGAGTGGTGTTTATCCAATTAAATTGATGGCTTATAAAAGGTAAGAAATAATTGATTCGAATTGAGGAGATAGAGGGATTCCATCTATGTAAGAAATAATTCCTTGAAACAGGTTTATAATCGAGGTCATTCCAAGCCCAGAGTGAGGATAACTAGAGTTAGGGTAAATACTCTCAGTCTGCTTTTGTTAAAAGTAAAGTCCTTATTTTTAGACGGGTGTTTCTTTTATAATATCCTTTATATGAGTGCTTGGATTATAATAAAGTTATCAACATTTTATTTTTAATTATGTTTTACATTTTGGATTTATTTATTATCATATTTTGATTTTTTTACATCAGTTATACTAATTATTTAAATTTTATAATTTTTTACACTTTGATTTGTGAGTTTATAATAATTTCATATATTCTCATAAACTAAAATATTGAGTGGTTTATAAAAAATTTAGTTCATTTTTAATCCAAAATTTAACCCCTTCTTGTTGTTAACTATCATATTTTATTGGGACATTATTTATATATTTCATTATAGTTTATTAATGGTGTAATTTCTATTAGGTTCTCTTACCTAATCTCCAAAAATAACTATATCTTTCTCTAAAACCAACTATAATAACTCATATATCAAACACTCTATAATATATCGATTTAACCTCAAAATTAGAAATAAGATAAACCCAAAAAATCTATAGGTATAATGTCTTTGGGAGATTATGAATATAATACAACATTTTCAAATAAACTACATAATATTTATTTACCATATCCATAATAGGATCTTAAATATAATCAAACTTATACCACTGAATGGGATACCCAAGGGACATACATAAAAGGAGTGAGCTAAGAAATTTGAGTAAGGGAGTAATCATAGTAAAGTATGATGGTGGTGTATAACATATATGTTAAGAGGCATAACATGGTATCATAAAATATGAGGATCATATGTAATCACTTGGAAACATGAAAAAAATAAATGATATTACATAATAATGGAATTATAATAATTTGGAACAAATATAAAACATATCATTATAAACATAGGTCAAGGATTACTACCAAGACCTTATAACATTATGTGCTAGGATAACAACTTGTGTGTCATACATAATGTCTCATGAGATTCAAACATTACCCAATTGATTTAGGGTATGTGTATAAATAAAAATTCTCATAAAATGATGATATTGAAAAATATGAGTGAAACATAAGAAACATACATCAAGAATTAAAATGAAATAAACCCATGAGAAATAAATGAGTCAAATAATAATTTCACAAAGAGTAACAACATGAAGTATCATTAATATTCTCAATGAAGGGAGGGATTAAATAATATTATACATTCATGGTTGAGTAAAGAATAATGCTCCATGAATATAGAGTTCAATTGAAGGATAGGTTATAAGAAAGGGGTGAAGGAGTAGCTATGAAAATAAACTCCTTAAAAAATATTTTAAGAATTAGGTAAATAACATTTAAAGGAGATAAGAGTATAGGGTTTTATTTAAGACCATAGATGAACTAATATACATTATATTAAATAAAAGATGATTTTAAAAATAATTTCCTTCATAATAGTGAATATTTATTCAAGTGAAGTTCTAGTAATCAATTGGAATAATATTAGTGGAATAAAGAGATAAATTTGGAAAATAAAATCACAAGTAAAAAAAAATATAGTTCACAAAGGATGGAGAGTTGTTTTCAGTGACCATGTGGTACTCCTTCATGGCCATCTGATCTCTTCCTAAATGGACATCATTTATGGACATGAAATGGATATGTATCATGATCATGTATAATCTTTACAAGTGGTTGTCATTCATAGTGAAGTGATGATAATAATTTATGATCACATACCACCTTCATATACCACTATCGTTTGTGGCCGATTGGTGCTAATATTTCATGGTCATGTAATATAGGTGGACAAATGTTCTTTATGAAACCACATATTCCAGGAAGGCATTTCATATAAATACCTAGTACCTATATTTAAATGGTACTACTTCAAAGATTGAGAGACTTGTCCTATGAGGAAAATTCTATTTAGAGACACATTTTCTCTTTGAGAAACAATATCTCTTCCTCTCAACGATCACATTTTTCTCAAAGTGTTACATTTTTTAAAATTCTTGAAAATATCTAATAGGTAATTACTGATTCAAAACCTAAGAATGAATAAAAGGTAAAAATACCATGAAGGACCATTCATTTTAATTCCTTCATCTCATAAGAGATCTATATAACTCCTCGCATAGGATCCTTCATAAATCCCATCGGTGAGGAACATTTTTGGATCATTCCCCTAAAAATCATTAAAAGAGGGTTATTTTCATAAGTCCTTTCAAGAAATTTCATCCTTAAATGACATTCCTTAACTAGACTGTATTCATTCACACAATACACCAATGATATATGAAAATGGATGTCCCTAAAGTATCTTTCAACAACTTTATAATCACCTTAGTCCATTAAATATTTGGTCTATTGATGGACACTTATTGAAGTAACCTTGTTATAGGTAGATTGTATTCCTCTATAACCTTTCCTTCACTCAGGACATCCATCTGGGCTGAATCAACCCAAATTACCTTCTCATTTTACTTTTTCTAAGTTATAATCCTTGAAAATCCCAATTTAGTAAGTTCTCTTCCATAACCTCGTACGATATGTAACCAAGATATGTACATAAGCATTCACACAATTTATCATGAATTTCTTTGATAATGGACCTCCCTCAAGTTTTTCACCTTGAACAATAGGACCATATGGATAGTTATGATCATTTATTCCCAAAATAAATAGGGTTAATATAGTGAGGAAACTCGTGAAACCTCCTGTGACTCATGATCCTCATCCCAACTACCCTAGTTTTGAGTTGACCTACATATTCTGTGGAGTGATAAATGAATGTTTGGACCTCCTCATTAGGTGTAAACCCTCACTAGGTTTCCCTTAATGATATCATCACTATGACTAATTGTTGAACCAGAGATACCTATTTGGGACTCCTACTAGGTGTAAGCTCTGAAACCCACATTCACCTAAGTTGTCGACTAGGCTAGGAGCCTTTGAGAAACATATGAATAATCCCTGCATGTATTATTCTAGATCCCAAGAAATGCATGAACCTCCCACTAAGTGTAATCACTAACTAATCTATGTAATGGATTCCTTTGAATAAGCCCTAACACATCCTCAATGATACATATCCTCTATTAAACCTTTCTCAATGGGACATATGTGAGCCATCCTTACCCCACGATCTATATTCCATGTTGTTTCTTCTTACTCAAAGGTTCACATCCCCTGCATGTCTAACTATACCCTCTCCTATTTCATTACCAATAAATAAACCAAAAAGGGTTAATCATGTATAATTCCCATACCAACCATTATTAGGAACCCTTCACCTAGAAGTATTATCTATATGAATTTAAAATATATAACATAACATCTTTACCAAACAGTGTTAAACTATGAGGACAAGTCTTTTCACATAACCATAAAACATGTGAACCTAAAATACATGGGATTATATTACTATTTGGAAGGATACAATGGAAAACTTCTTGAGTAATAATCCTAATATCTCATATCTACTATATAAAATCCCTTAAAAGGAACTTAACTAGACCCTATATACATGACCTTAAAAGGTAATTCACTTAGTTATGGTTTTACAACCCTAAAATGAACCACATTAGTCCATGTCACATGAACTTAAAATGAAAAGTGTCTCATTAAGTGGACCTAGAGTATGCATGTTCTAATTTCCTTTATAGGTATAAAGCCCCTTTCATGGGCCTAATCATAATTTCACAAAACCAACCACCTCCCTGGATGGTGAGAAATTCCATAGTGCTCAGCTGTGAAACTTTAAACAATACTATAATCACCAAGTAAAATAATGATGGAGAAACACTAATACAAATAAATTTTTGTGTAAATTCATGGATTCAATCAATATATTACATGGTTATGACTATTAGTAACACTATTACTGGTAAGGATTCATGAAAATATTTTAAATATTTAAGAGAGACCTATACTAAATAATAATTCCCCTCAAAAGGGAGATATGAGCTTGAAATCCCATCCTCTCAACCAATTCACAACCCAAATCATCACTTTTAAAGTGAAAGTAACTTCCTTACTTTGTAAAGTTGGTCTATGTCGAATCAAAAATATTTTTGTTGCAAAGACACATTGAAAATAATGGTGAAATTGGAAAATCATGTGCCTGTGAAAGTAATCAATTTATTATTCTCTTACTCGATATGTTTCCATGAATGTTTTATTATTTGTAGTTATTGATCCTTTTAGGACTTCCAAGAATCTATTCAGATTTACCTTCAATCCAAATGGTAGAATAATTTCATGAAATGGACAATGTTCAACACCTTGGTTATATATATGCCTCACCCATGATAAAGTTTGTGGCCCCATAGCCTATGGAGTTTATTTTTCTAACTCAGTGTCTCTAATAACAAGTATTAAATGCCCTATTACAAAAGATACATATAAATAGACCAAATGCATTATTTGAGGCATATCTAGAAAGAATCTATGTGATTAAGACTATTCATCCATCTTACCAAAGGTGGGTTTTGAAAATATACACTACAAGAAAATTGATTGTTCGTGGTGGTTATTTTTGGGTATGGGGGCAGTTTAAACCGCCGATATATGATTCTACGGCGATTTATGAAAACCCCTACTAAATTGTATATCGGGACACAATTGCTGGCGGTTAAAGTCGTTTAGTAGTGGTTTATAGGAACTGTTGTAGTTTGGGCAGTACGTGGTGGTTATGATGTTTTTTAGCGGTGGTTTTACTGGGGAAGGGGCTCACTTTTTTTAGCGGCGGTTAAAACCATCTCTAAAAAAAGTCATCCATTGGCTGGTAAAACCGCCGTTAAAAAAAATATAACCACAGCGAACTGCGCGTGGAAGATGGGAATTTGTAGTGGTGGTTAAAACCTCCACTAAATTTAATACTGTAACGACGGTTATAACCGCCGCTAATAGAAAAATGTTGACATTTAGCGGTGGTTAAAACCTCCGCTAAGTATTCCACTTACATTTAGTAGCAGTTAAAACCACCGTTAATAGAAAAATACCAACATTTAGTGATGGTTTTAACCGCCGAAAATTATTCTGGTTATGGTTAGAGGTAGTTAAAACCTCCACTAAAAACATATTTACAAAAAACCAGCAGTTTCTACAGCTTCTATACCAGTGCCCTGAAAAAAAAACATTCCAAGAATACCAAAAGACCAACAGAATACATACTACAATCAATATGAAAATATATTCTTAACTAAGAACAACCAAGGAAATTTTGATTCATATTTAATAAAAACATGACAAGTGGTGTGAGAAATATCTTTTTATAAAATGTCAAACTTCTTTTGTGGCCTATGAATCTCTTCAACATTATCCATAAGATAAAAATTACCCCTATAATGAATTTGATCATTTTTTCATATATTCATGTGCTTAATTATTGGATACAAAATATTTTAGAGAGATTTTCATGATTGTTTTTTATCATAATAGTATGATCAATATCTTTTATTAGAATTACATGAATCTCAGATAGAGGTGGTTGGTAGAGCACCTTCAGACATTCAATTTTGAAATTTCTTACACCCTAGGGAAGAGAGGATTTACACCACTAATGCACTTATTAGGAATGTTCCACCACATGAAATTTTAGAATCCATGTAATAGTGGAACCTGATGGGACTATTCACTCAACTTCATCTGGATGCACAAGATAACGATTCTAGAGCATCTTTCTCCCACATGATTTCCCAGAGATAAAAAAGTCCTATAGTGAGGAGAATTGTAACATCCTGGTTACTATTTTTATATTTTTTTTATTGTTTGAGAGTTGTTACTTCAATTTCAAGGAAATTTTAAGGCAATCATTATGTTTTTCTAGGGATTGAACTGTAGAGGAGATCATTTTCACCATAAATTGTGTCACTAAGGTGTGGATAGGTTGGTTGTGATGTGTGTGTGGGTGGGGGGTGCGTAGAGAGGATTTTGGTGATACATCCATTTTTTTCATGGCTACATTTTAGAGAAGGGTCACAACATGGTCCTTGGAGTTCTATGGTGTGGATTGGTAGGCTACGACATTTGGTCTCATGGGAGAGTTTGGGTTATTCTTCCATTTTGGTCATGTCTTAGGAATTGTCACCTTGTTTGTGTTATGGTGTTTGAGGGTGAGTTTTTTTGGGGGGGAGGGTTGGGGGTTTTATCAAATTTGGGGCAGTGGAATCATGGATTTTGATTGTGTCATATGACCCCCTTCCTAGTTGTGCTCTCTGAAATAGATCTCTAGAATATATCATGGCCCCTTATATTATTTTATCAGATCTTCATCACAGATATAACTACAATTCTCATAGGATTCCTTGACCAGCCTTATTATAGAAAGGTCCTTCCCATTATTCCATAGACCCCTACCTTTTTAGTAATTCTCTGGAATTGTGTATGGGGCTGCACCAAGGTATTCTGTTTTCTAGACCACCTATATATTCTAAAATACCCTTAATCCCCCATATTCTTCCATCTTTTCTATCAGTTCTTAGATGACCCAAGTATATCCCTAAGAGGAATTATGGACCCTTTTCATTAGATTTTAACCTTGATCTTCGGAGACCAACCGTTAATAGTTTTAGGTGAGTTTCACTCTTCCCATATCCTAATTTTTTTCTTTATTCTCCACTATGGTAAAGTTGTTGGAAAGATAATGGTTGGTTCTGTTAATTCTTTGGTAGGGGACTGATGTAGGCTATTGTGTCCTAAATATGAAATGGGCTTCATGATTCCCCGCACAATCAATTCAACATAAATTTCCTTCATTGATTATTCAGAGATTTTTGGTATGGAATGTTGGTGACAATGCCTCTCATTATATCTAAAAATTTTACTACTCTCCCTATAATCTATGAAATTCCTTTTATATATCCACATTATAGGACCAACATCCTCATAACCATTCTATAATGCTTTGAAGTGGGATGTTCACCCAGGGCCAAAAAACCTAAAAAATTTAGGAAAAATGAATCATAAAAATGAATCATCACTATAAATAATTGACATATTTGGTTCATACCACACTCAATAAATGAAGACATAAAAGGAAACATAAGAAATCAATAAAATACATAAAAGGAAACATGAAAAATCAAGAAAATGTTAGGTCATGAAAATGTTTGGTGGAAACTATGTGCCACACATGATACATATACAAACCGACGATGAACACATATCATCACCCTCTCCACCTACAACATATCAACAATACAACTAATCAATATCCGATGATGAACACATATCCTCACCCTCTCCACCTCCATCTCCACTTCCTACTACCACCTCTAAGAAAATTAAATTGAAAATTAAATAGTGTTGCATTTTTATATTTAAACTTAAAACCAATAAAAGTTTGAAAACTAAATGATTTTGAATTTTTTTGATTTACCTACTCACCACTAGTCGATACAGTACCACTGGGGGTATATCTTCTCATCTGCTGACGTATATCAGTCAACACTTTCTGAAAAGCGGATATCTGATCCCCTTGCTCATGAACTATGTTTTGTATAGAAACAATCTCTCTATGAGCATCCCCAGGGTATGGACTGACTACAACTAGGAGTATATGCAGCTGAAATCCTCAGTGGCCTGCCAAAAACCTCAGATGGTACGGGTCCCAAACCCATCCCGCACACTCTACCAGAATGCTCCTTCCCAAGGACTTTAGCAACTAGGTCATCATGGGAGACTGAGTAGGACTGCCCAGGATTGACATCCCATAGTTCTTTAATTTTTACCTATAAATAAAACATCAATATATATTAACATAGTAAAAACTGATAATAAGTTATTATAATGAAAAAATGAGTTCATACCCCCAACTTCTTTGGGAGGATCATTAACAAAACTTCCATTAGATTTTTTGTAAACATCCAACCACACTTTAGTTTGGGATACTTCATGCCCTAAACTCTATGACTAAATTAAACAAAGATAAATAAAGAATTTAATATATTAAACAGATAATATTGTCTTATAAATATTTAAAATAATGAAAATATTACCAAAGTCGATCGGATTCTAGAAAATCTTTTTGACCCTATAGTGTGAGGGATGACTTGCTTAGCTCGGATTGATGCATTCTTTCTTGAGAGATCATGAAATAAATAAAATGAAATTTAATAGTAATGTATTCAATGTCATCTCCTCTTCATATACATGTATAAATGTAAAATGAGGTTAATATAATAATATATATTTAAATTCTATCTGCTTCTCATCATGATGTTTGTCAACAAAAACTTTTCACTGTTCTTTGGGTACCCCATTGGGTAGCTTCTCATACATTTGCTGGACGGTCAATGAAGTATCATTGAAATATCCCAACAATATCCATTTGAAGTCTTTCCATTTCTTATCAAGATTTTTTAACATCCACTTTCGTGCTATCACATCAAAAACTATAAAGTGGAAAAACATCTATATACAGAAATTCATTTTGAACATATTAATAACATGACATTCAATTACACCATAATGTATTAAAATTACCTATATTTGGGAATCAAAAACTTCATTTTTCTAACTTGGAGGCATATGTCTCCAATCATCATAAGAAATAGGAAGGGAAATGGGATCCGCTGCCAGCTGGCCTAGAATTTGGCCAAGTAATCCCGTGACATCATCCGTAGGGACCTCATATGAATCAAATAGGACAACTATATTCTCCTCATTCATATTCCACACATGTTAAATTTTTATATTTTTCTCCACAGTTTTATTTTTTTCATCTTTAATGAATAAACAGTTAGTATAAAAAAATTGCAATAAATTTATTTATATTAAAATTTGTACCTATAACAGTGACCCTCCTGTATGTCCGTGATGAACTAGAAGTGGCGCACTACTGCCTGACTGATGAGGCTGCTGAAGGGGGAGTCGACAACTCAAATTCTAAATGGACACTCATAGAGGGTTTGAGAGATGGTTTTGGGGGATATGGTGTAGGGGTAAAGGTAGCTGGTGGCTCAGATGCTGTAGGGAGGGAGATAGATGGATCATCATCTGTCGCAATAGTGGATGAAATAGTGTATCACTTCCTCCTTGCCATTCCTGTCATTTAATCAAATAAAATTAAGTTCATAACATATATTTCAAAAAAATTATGTATAAAAAAATTAAAAATGATAATATATGCTCAGTACTAACAAACAAAATATACATAACAATGGTAATGAATGACTGCACAAATGAAATAAGTGGTTGCTGAATGAATAAATAACTGTACATACAATCATTTTCCCCTTAAATAATGTTTTTTTCCTTATACATTACTTCATCCACTTCATTCATCCTTTATAGACTAATATTTTCACTATCATGATGGAAAAATAATTCTGTTTATTGTTGTTGATGAGATCCAATTTCAGAGGTCAAATCTTCTACTTCATCACCCATATCATACGAACCTATTTGTATTACGTGAGAAACCGCAATCCAGCCTTCATCCACAAAATAATTCACATAATATACCATTTTGTCTTGTGATGATAAGATATATGGATCATGTAGTTCACGATCACCAATATCCATCAAGAGAGAGAAGTTCACAGAAGTAAATTGCAAGGAATCTCTTTTAACACCTCTGATAATATCAACCCAACTGAATTTCAATAAAACAACTGAAAAATGCCCATGGTAGTTTAATTCAATAATATCAGTCAGCTTTCCATAGTATTCCACTTCATCAAATTTAAATATACCACTATCCTTCATTTTCAAACCCTCTTCTTGATCGACTGTACGAAATATAAATCCATTCACGTTGTAAGCGTTGAACTTTCTAACTTGTTTTATAGGACCTAGAGCAAGAAACTTCAAATTTTCTGACAGCTCTGCTCAAGTATCAGTATTAATGATCTAAAAAAATAAATATACTTTATTAGATTTACAAAATATATGTTTCAATATAATATTCATATTTATTGTAATATTTATGAACTTACATGTCGTGCAAACCATTCTACAACCTCTTTATTAACAGCTTTCGTTATATATTTCTCATTTCATGTTAGGCCTCTCATTTGTCTCTTTGTTTGTATCCTCAACTCATCAATAAAAATATCTGCAATTTCATTATTCAGCAACACATATCTATGTTCTTGTAATAATTCCAATTCTGTCAGTGTCATATTTGAGGTCCTCCCAACTAATCGGCCAATAGCAATAAATATTTTTGAATTATGATGTATTAGATATTGAGTCGATGTGTCATCAACACGTCCAACTCAATTAAATCTTGTCTCAATATCATCCAAGTATCTAGAACAAAAGGTAAGACACTCCTCAACCAAATAACCTTCAGCAATAGAGCCTTCTGGTTGAGCTTTATTTCTCACATATTATTTCAAATGCCCAAGATATCTGTGAAATAAAATAAACATAATTATGAATTTAATTAAGTTCCAAATTTTTTTTACTTAACTGAAAAACATATAAATAAATCACCTCTCAATTGGATACATCCATCGATAATGAATGGGGCCTCCTAATTTAGCTTCCTCAACCAAATGCACAGTTAAATGCATCAATACAGTAAAAAACGACGGAGGAAAGATCATCTCCATTACACAAAGGGTCAATACAAACCTCTCCTGGAGGTTGTCAAGTTCAAATGAATGTAGATATTTCTCACATAGTTTTCTAAAAAATGTGCAGAATTGGAGTACAACAGCAGTAATTTTTTTCAGGTAATAATATACGCAATGCCATTGGTAGTAACTGTTGTAACAAAATATGTGAATCATGAATTTTCAATCCATGTAACTTGCAATTATTCAAGTAAACACACCTCAAGATTTTACTTGAATACCCATCAGATACCTTAACATTCTTTAAAAGTTGAAGTAATGTATCATTATCCTTATTTTTCATTGCAAAAATTGTCGAAGGATACTTTTCATTCTCATCTGGCCAGAGATCATGTTTTATGTTCATTAATTGTAAGTCATTGCGAGCATTGAGATGGTCCTTCAACTTTCCATGCTCATTAAGAAATGTGAAAATCAAATTGTCACAGACATTCTTCTCAATATGCATCACATCAAGATTATGCCGCAAAAAATTAAATTCCCAATATAGAAGTTTGAAGAATATACTTTTTTTCTTCCATTGTTGCGTTCTGAATTCTCTTGATGATGAACTTCAAACCTGTTTCCCGCTATCCATCAAATGAAGAACCTTACCAAATTCTGTTTCAACATTTTCAAGTTGTGTCAATATTTCAGAACCAGTTAACAAATTTGGAGGTAGTCTACAATCAGTGAAATCGTTAAATTTTAATCTGTTCAGCCGAAATCTATGAGATTCATCGAGAAATCTTCAATAGTACAAGAAGAACCATTTTCTATTGTGAGGTAGCCGTTTGGGCTCAAAATCAAAGTTATAAATAGGATAATCCAAACCCGTGTAAGTGTTACAACCAGATAAATTCCCAAGCCCGGGGAAGTCACTAATTGTCCACATTAAAGCATCATGAATTTTGAACATTGTCTTATAAGAAGAATCAAATGTCTCAACACCGTTGCTCCACAACTCCTGTAACTATTCAATTAAAGGCTACAAGTATACATCAATATCATTTCCAGGAATTTGTTTTCTAGGAATAATCATCGAAATGATAAAATACATGTGTTTCATACACATCCACGGAGGAAGATTGTAAGGGATCAAAACAACTGGACAAATGCTATAACTGGTAATCAAAGTCCCAAATGGGTTGAATCCATTGGTAGCCAATCCCAATCGAATATTCCTAGGATCGACTGAGAAATATGGATGTAATGAATCAAATTTATTCCACAATTGTAAATATCATGGATGTCTCATTAACCCATCATTGTTATTATCTATAGAATGCCACTTCATGTGTTCAAAACATTTTGATGACATGAATAATCTTTACAATCGGGGATTTAAAGGAAAGTAATGCAAAACCTTTACAGGTGTGTTCATTTTCTTCTTCTTCATGAAAGTATGTTGATTCAGACTTCCAAAATCACCCATTGACTACCATCTAGAAGAAGATCATTTTTTACAATCCTGTCTACTTGAATCCTCTCTCCAATAAATAATACAATCATTGGGACATGCGTGTATTTTTGTATAATTCAGACCAAGCCTATTATCAACTTTTTTCATATCATAAAAAGACTCGGGGATTTTGCTTCAGGAAATGCATCATGCAACAATTCCAATATCATGGATATTTTCTTATTTGTAATTACACATAGACATTTGATATGGTACAACTTCAGCATAAAATAAAGTTTTGAATATTTCAAACATCCACTATACAGATCTTGATTTACACCGTCAACTAAATCATAAAACATATTTTCCTCAGTGAAGTTTTCTCTTACATTAGTCTCCACAGAATCAAGAGGATGATCCACTGATATGTTACAATCTTTATATGTTTGTCCTATAGTCTCAAAAACATCACTTGTCTCATTTCTATTTGTAGAACCCTCATCTGGTTGTTTTAATATGTTTTGATGTTGATGGTGGTCTCTTACGGTGCCAAATGCATCATTTATAAGGTTTTTCATTTCATTTTCCATTGTCGATGAATTTGGGAGGTCATTCTGTGGATTGACATCAGTGCTCAACCTTTCAATAACATTCGATTCTTCATTCCAAATCCAAAAAAAATATTGACCAATGAATTGCATCAATATTAAATGTTCATAAACTTCATCTCTCTTAAACCATATTCTAAATTTATATTTAGGACATGGACATCTTATTCTTCCTTCAACGTATCGATTGGAAATTGAAAAATCTAAAAACTCATTCAAACCCTTAATATACTGAGGTGTGTTCCTCGGTAATGTGATCCAACTTTTAGCATTGTATATCACAATGTGCCTACACAATATTAAAAAAAATTAAAACACATAACTATTACTAAATAGAGAAAGAGATTCATATATACTAGTTGAAAATATATATAAATATGTTACATAAGGTTTTCTTATATAAATACATATGGAAAATCACCCACTAGAAAACCAAAGTACATATGTGCATTCATGTGTATGCTTATACACATGTGATTACAAAATCACTTGAAGAAACAAGAAGATAGTGAGTATTTTCTTAGGAAATATACATTTTAACAAGGTTTTTTCATGATCGATGATGGTTCAACATATTGAATCTTATTTAATCAATACTTTAATTCACATACTCAATTTGGTTTTTGTTATTTTGAATCCCAAAAATAAATGAGGTTAAATTGGGACCCCCTATATTGAATATGTATAGCCTACATTTTCATAACTCCTACACAAGAAATATACCCCTGAAGGAATTTAGAAATAATTGATGGTTTCTATATATTGAAGACAGTTGAATGTAAATAAAAAACTTTTCTCTCCCTATCATTTATGATGTAGTTAGAGGGACTTTGAGTACCAGTTATAACATTGTAGTATGAAACTTAATAAACAAGCAATGAAAATATGAATCTAAACCCTATGAAAAATAAAATTTAAACTAAAGGATAATTAAATTTGGAGGATGAAAAAAATGAGGGAATCTATCTCACCTATTAAATAATGGAGCATTAATTTATTGTATTCACCTTATATTGAAATGGAAAAAGTGTTCTTGATGGAATTTAAGGAAGGATTGTAAGAAAAATGCTTAATTTGTATCATTTACAAAACTACAAAGCATGAGAATAAGACTGGTGGAATTAGCCTTGAATAGAAAAATAAGCATAACAAAGAGTTCATGGATGGTGCATAGTTCATAAATGGAGGAAATATAAAAAACTAGGACTAATCCCACAATTGGGTTGAAGCCCAATGACTAAGACATAGAATATTTTAAATTTAACATTAGTGAAGAAATTTTTACTAATGGTGTCATATAAAGTAGAACCACCACAAAGGATTAGAATTAAATTGGGAGATTAGGGTGAGTGAACAAATTCCAACCAAATTTATCAACTTAATAAAGTTTGAGGTTCCCCTCTCCCATTAAATTTAAATAATTCTAACCATTTTTTGAAGTGGCCTAATATTTAGGGGGAGATATGATCCATGGGGTGGATGTTCTAATAAAGTACATGTTATTCCGCTAAAGGAAGATCTGATTAAATCCAAAAAATTCATGAAATAAGTGATGTAATAATTATTTCAAGTATCATTTGATATAAAATATGATAAAAATGTGTTATGTCTAATCCTAACTTAGCAAGTAGTATTAATAAACCACTTTTTTCCCTTCAAAACATGATCTAGAAGTTTCATGCTGAAGTAAAGTCACTTTTCGAATCTAGAATTACATAAAAAGGGATTATTCTAGAATAAAAAGAGGTTTACAAGCCTTAACTAAGAGAATCAATGATTTCATATTGAATATGGTTTATAACAAGGGATATCAAGCACTAAATTTAGTATAATTAGACCACTAATAAGAAGAAACATTTATAGGAGGAAGTAGTTACATAGATGAATTTTATATTTATTTATTTATATGTAATAATAAGTGGTATTATCATTTTATGTTTATAGGATACTAAAAATATACCAATCAAAGGGAATTACTCTCAAATATTTATATCCCTAAAATATATAACATTGAAAACGAAGATTTATATTAAATTGGTGATTTCCATAAACTAACTCGAGTTGATCCAACCCACCACCCGACCAAGCTAACAATAAGGATTTAAGGGAATTCCTAAGCCCCATAGGATTGAAAATTGTTCTAGGGTATAAAAATGAAACTAATGGGAATGGTTTTTACATAAGAATATAAATAACCACATCATAGACTCCACCTAAAAATACGGTATGACCGATCTATATATCAGACATCCATGCACAAAAATAAATAGTTTTCTTAATAGTGAAAGAACCAAGAAGAGTATAACACAATAAAATTAATCAAAACACTCATAAACCAAACCATCATATAATCAGTACATAAAATGAAAAACAATATCCCATATACAAGATAAATCAAAAATAATATCCTGGATGAAAAGGCTAATACAAAAACATATAAAGAATAAAAAAACATGAAAAATCATACCTACCACTATGAAAACCACCGGTGGTAGGGGAGGGGAGCTGACCTAGGGTAGGAACTCAATGGGTTTGGGGGGAGAATGTGGTTTCGCGGGTGTCAGGGGGAGAAGGGGGGTCAGGAACGATGGGCAGCGAGGTCACCGGTGGCACGAGAGGGGAGCAGACCTAGGGTTGGGGCTCGACGGGGTCGGGGGGAGAAGGCGTGTCAGGGGGGAGAAGGGGGTCGACTCGGGTGGGTGGGGGAGTGTTGCCACTATAAAAAAATAAATGGGTTTCGTGGCGGTTTTTAATAAACCACTGTGAAACCCTTTTAAGAAAAGGTTTCACGGTGGTTTTGTAAACCACCACTAAAAGACCACCGCTAATGGCGATTTATGTTGTAGTGATAGGTGGCATCAATGACCACCTCCAACTTCTTCATGATTTTATGATCAGAACACAATGATTCTTATCTATATTATATTAGATAGGTGAAAAAGGATATAAATTACTTATCAATTATTTCATAGGATATTTCTTATAGGTATCTTTCTATCTACCATTAATATCAACTTCATGCGGCCACATCCCCTCAAGAGTGCGTTGAGGAGGCCTCTTAAGAGATACCATATAATGAACTGATCCAACATGACCCATAATGTCTTCTAACCCAATACACCGCTTGACTCTAAGTGCATTCATGATCACTGTAGGATGGAAACTAGTGGATGGTTATCAAGAATATAAACATAGGAATGGTTTCACCCTTATAAAAACAATACAAGTAATGGAAACTTTACTAAGAATCTGGCATGAACCATCCATGAATCAGATGAGTATGCATAAAACAAATAGTTTCAATATAAGTGAAACAAATAATCATAGTGATACATGGTATTAATAAACAAACTCATAAACAAAATCAATGCATAAACTTAATATAAGGAAAATATCCCATATACAAATAATAAAAATGAAAGATATAGTCCATAAAGTTCAATACATAACCATCCCAAAAGTAAAACCAAACCCAAACCACTACAAACTATCTATATTTTACCCATGTTCACTCAATACATCACAACACCATCCATCATCAAATAAACTAAACATAAAAACTGAATGAGACTTTATCCTAGTTACCTAAAGGAAAACATGACATTGGAATAGAACCATTGTTGTATGCATGGTGTGATATAAACATTCCCATTAGGATTCTACCAAATAATTTGTGAAATTTCCTTTCAAAATACATTTTATTATTTCTAATTTGAAATATATATAAAATATACATTTTTCACATGTGGGTAAGATGAAAACAAATAAAATTCCATAATAACTTGTATAAAACACCCCTTCCAAAAGTAAGAAAGGGAGGAACCAAAATATTTTTATTAAAAAACTTTAAAGCCCTCGAAATACGATCATTTAATAAGTTTATAAAAATAATCCAAATCCCTTCCCCATCTTGAAAACATTACTCAAAATTAATTTGTTTTATTTTTAAATGAACACCACTTTCCTTTGTAAATAACCTTCTAAAACATTTATAAATAAATTTGAAATTAAATAAAAACCATAACTGAAATGGAATAGGATAAAATAGGGACAAACACATCAACAGGGAATAAAAAAAATGGATGGAAATTTTTTTAATCATGAAATAAAAACAAAAACTAGAGGATACAAACAAGGAATATATCAAGATCCTCTAAATAATATTCAATAAGAACTAGGAATAATGGGTAACTCTA
Source organism: Viscum album (assembly GCA_963277665.1). NCBI lineage: Eukaryota > Viridiplantae > Streptophyta > Magnoliopsida > Santalales > Viscaceae > Viscum > Viscum album. Next base: position 1,537,023,384 of record OY728161.1, on the reverse strand, counting down.
TAAGAGTTAATTAATAATAAATGTAACTTCATGAATGATAACTCTATGTTATCCTAAAATAACACATTAATGATCTTGAAAATATAATTAGACTACCTACAATATATAATCCATCCTGAGAGCACTTATTTATTGAGGAAAATAAACCATATTTGGAGACCTCAACTTTCATGGGCTATAATCCCCAAGATAGATCATAATCAAAATTGGTTCACTAGCTAGTTCACAAATGAAACTAGTGTTTCACTCATCCATGACATTTACCAACTACTCTGATTTCCATGATATAAAACAAAATGGTGGTGATAATATAATAAATCCAAATAATTGACACATGATCAATAATAAAACATAATAAATGGATCTCACACTTCACCTCGAACACCCTAACACAAAACAACCCCTTTTTACATGTATAAGCATCAATAAATATAACAAAAATACACTAAATCACTATTAGGGACCAAATTTTGTATCAGGAGGTAAAAAATTAAGGATCTCAATGGAGGGTTACACAATGATCCTGAAATACTCATTGATATAAAGTTACAATCATGCCTTTATTTCAAAATCAACTCTAAATTTTGATCTATTTCCCACCATTTTTGGAATATTTCATTAAAAAATTATTTTAAATCTACTCATGGAAAACCATTCATAAAACCATTTATAACGAAACTCACATTATTCAAAACCATTTAAGAAATAAAACACATTCATTTAATTCAAAAAATTACATATAAAATCATTCCAATCACTTTTTCATGAACCAAATGGGGTCAAATATGGCATTCTGGCTTTTTATTACAAAACTTTACATAGTATTTTACAAACGTAGGATCTTTTAAAGTTTAGTGTCTTGTAAATAAGGTACATGATACATGAAAACATGAAAAAATTATTCTAAACCAATTTAAAGTCTTAATAATAAGTTTATACTAATTATAATTACTACATATCATAACTTAGGGTCATACATCAATGTAAAGAGTGAACATAATTTCTAGTAAGGGAAATCAAGGGAAACAATTTACAAGTGATCATGGGAAATATCAATAAGAATGTAAAAAATGTCATAAAGGCATAAGAAAATGAGAATTGGACATATAATAGTAAATATATCATGAATAATAACATAGAAATTTTTCTAAAACATTTAATTTAGTCATTAATAAGTATATCACCAAGGATTGTCACGATGTGTCATAAAAATTTTCAAGTTTATTCACTAAGATATTAAAAAACATGCCATATCTAGATATTAAATTATTTACCAAATGAATTGTAAGGTTACACCATTAATATGTACTAATTAATGTGATCCACATAGACCATAATAAAAATTTCATAAATAACTCAGGGAGTTTAAAATAAATGGGTTTCATATCAAAATCATGGTGTTTTAGAAAGTTCTTAAAACAAGATCCATTTTTCATTTTAAACCCATAGAAAAAGGAAGTTGGGTTTTGATGTATGTTAATACAATAATAGAATCTTTAATTTTTACATCTATGTGAATAAACTTGGAGAAGAAATAGGTTTTGATATTCACAAAAGAAAATAAAATAATTTCTTGAGAAAAAGAGAGAAATTTGAGAAGAAAATTCTGCAGCATAATGGGTAAGAAATGTGGTTTTAGAAAACATTTAAAAGAGAGAGGAAAATGGTATAACATATATAAAATAATCTTAATATAGTAATTTAATTTAATAAAATGTACATAATAACATAGTATGGAAATTTGAAAGACATACCACATAAAAAGAAAACTTGAAAGGAAAAAAGAGATGTTGAGATTTCCCTTACCTTGAAGAGTGTTCCAAAAAATTGAGGATCGGGACCTTTGGAGATTTATGACACCCTGAGAGGAATCCTTGGGAGTAAATAATATCATAGATTCATGGATAATGAATTTTTAATTAAATATAGTGGAAAAATGGGTGGGTATTTATATCAAAAGTGGGGGATTTTTTTATTAATTTCCTTGGACACCTCACTAGTGGTATTTGAAAAACCATGGGATTTACCATGGTATTTTCCCATTGTATTGGAAAATTGGGACAACTAATGTCATATGTTAATCCACAAGAGTCTATCAGAATTTTATATTACTTATTACATCATTATGATTTCATTAAACATACCAAAAACTAAAAATTGTTTTTGTTTTACTATTCAGTATTTTTTATATATAAAATTATCATAAATTCACCCTAAAATAATTTTTGACATGATGATTTCAAAAATGTTGTTTATTTGATCATAATAATTATCTAAGTATGATAAATTTAACTCTTAAATATAAAAATCCTTATTTATTAAAAATAATAGCAGACATAAAATGCATAGTAAAATGAATAGTAAAATTTCTCACACTTGAAAAAGAATAAAATTATTTTATAATTAATATTTAAATAATATTTTTTAATCAAACTATTTCAATAAAATAAATTTTTTAATAATACCTTAGTTTATTAAAACAATTATATCTTTTCTGAAAGTACAATTTTTATAAAAAAACAATTTATCTAATTCTTTATATTTTTTTAAGAAAAATTAAACTCAAAATGGAATTGATGGAATAAATGATTTATTTATAAAAAGGGATTATAGAATAATTAACTAATTAATTGAAACATAACACCTTATAACACTCTCATACGATGTAAGGGTGAGGTGTGAAATAGTGATAGACTCATGGGGTGCCTCAGCTAACATTTCTCAGGTGGTAATGTCCACTAACTTGAACTTCTACCAAAGAAAATTTCATTCAAGATTAACATGTTGAATCTTGGATTGGTATTGGTCATGAAAGAAGCCTAGTGATACCACCTCCTTCCCAAGCTCTAACAAAAGGGCTTCATACAACATGATTCTACTATATGAGGCCATCGAATCTTCTTTATGCCTTAATTAACCTTTATCATTTCTATTTATAATAGTAATTATAAAATTAAAATTATTATTAAGAGTATTATTTCCAATGTCCATATTGACCAATAGTCGTATAATGGTCAAAACCCAATGGTAAAATTTCAATTATACTCACTTCATTATTAAAGTGATATAGTTTTGTTGATTAAAAAATAATATAACACACATTTTATAGAAATAAATTTTATTCAAAAAGTTTGGGTCGTTACATTCTTCCCCCCTTAAGAAATTTCATCCCTAAAATTTTAACTTGTGCACTCAGAAGAGAAAATTTGTGGGCACTTCTGCCTCATTGTCTTATCTAGTTCCCATGTGGCTTATTCATGTATGTGGTTTCTCCACAACACTTTAAAAAGGTGGGTAGTCTTGTTGCATATAACCTTGTCTCTACGGTCCAATATCTTTATCGTTTTCTCCTCATAAGAGAGTTCATGTTCCAATTGTAAGACATATAGATATATTACATGTGAAAGGTTAGGTATGTACTTCCTCAAGAGAGATATGTCGAAAACAATGATGAACTTGAGCTATATTTAGAGGAAGTTCAAGCTGATATACCATTGATCCTATGTGATCAATGATTTCATAAGGGCTAATATACCTGGGTATGAGCTTCTCCTTCCTCCCAAACCACGTGAATCTCTTCCAAGGTGAAATTTGAAGGAAGTATTTGTCTCCAACGTCAAACCCCAAGTCACTGCGATAGTTGTTATCATAGATCTTCTACTAAATCTGATAAGCCTTTATGTGTTTTTGGATGACATGAACCTTTTCTGTCATCTCTTGAATAGGATCAGACCCAAGAAGATTTCTCTCAACAAATTCATCCCAATTAGTATTAGTTCTACATCACTTACCATATAGAGATTCATAGGGTACCATTTGAAACTCGAATGGATTTTTTTTATGATAACTCAACTAATGGGAGATGTTGATCCCATCCACCTTAAAATTCCATTAAGCTTGTTCTTCACATTTCATCAAGTGTATGAATAGTCCTTTCAGATTGACCATCAGTTTGAGGGTGATAGGCCATACTGAAATTCAATTTAGTATTCAAATCATCTTGAATACTTATAATTTTTTTTGATGTGAACCTTGGATCATGATCTGAAACGATATAAAGTGGAACTCCATGCAACCTTACCACTTCCTTTATGTATATCTTGGAAAGTTGGTCAAGATATAAATCTTCTTGAATAGAGATAAAATGGTCAATATTGATGAGACGGTCCACTATAAACCATATCGCATTATTTCCTTAAGATTTTTTTGAGAGACCAGTGAAAAAATCCATAGTGATATTGTCCCACTTCCATGCTAGTATGGGTAGTGGTTGTAATACCCCTTTAGGAAGTTGTCACTCTACCTTCACTTATTGACACACTAGGAACCTTGTAGTTTAGTAAATAATCTCCCTTTTCATGTTATCCCACCAATAATGACCACAAAGGTCCCAATAGATTTTATTTCTTCCAGGATGTATAGAGAATGTAGCGCTATGATATTCATCCATCAGCTCATTCTTTATTTTCGGAATAGATGGAACACACAGCCTTGTCTGAAATTTTATTACACCTTCTTGATCAATATTTACCTTAGGAAAATTTCCATTATTCATATCCTCGATCTTCTTTTGTGATAAAGGATCTTCTTTTTGATATTTCATGAACTTATCTAGAAATAACGGTTGATAAATAATTTGGCATAGGGTTGATGATGTCCCTTTCCTTATGATTCCCATGTCCAATTTTATTAGGTCTTTGATCAAAGGATCTCCTTGAATCCTTATCATTTTCAGAACAATAGGGTATTTCCTACTTAATGCATAAAAAAAATTGTTTGACCTTCTGGGGTGATAATGAATTGAATAATCATGCTCTTTAAGAAGACCCAAACATCTCCTCTATCCTTTGTGTGAAAATATACTTCAAACTTTGGTGGTCTATGTATATATCACATTTTTTCCCATAAAGATAGTTCATCCATATCTTTAGGAAAAAAACAACTACATCCATCTCCAGATCATGAATAGGATAATTATGATCATGAGGATTCAATTTTCAAGATGCATAAGCAATCACCTTGTTATTTTTCAAGAGGATTCACCCAAGCCCTTTTAGATATAAAACTGTAAAAATAAAAAATCCTTATATGATAAAGTGTAGAGTTAACATGGGTGTAGTAACCAATCTCTTATTCAGATCTTGGAAACTTTATTCACACTTATTTATATAGATAAACTTGAATCCTTTTCAATTTAACTTAGTTAGTAGATTAGAAATTTGTGAAAAGTTTTTCACAAACCTCCTATAATATACTGCAAAACAAAGGAAACTAAAAATCTCAGATACTATTGTAGGATGAGGCCAATCCTCCACAACCTTATCTTTGCAGGGTCAACGGAGATTCCTTCATTGGTTAAAATGTGCCCCAATAAAGAAAATTTTTGTAACCAAAATTCATATTTTATAAACTTTCCAAATAGCCTCTCCTTCCTCAGAGTTTTCTATATAATCCTTAGTTAATCCTCATGATCCTCATGACTTTTGGAATATACTGGAATATAATTAATAAAAGCTACCACAAAGTTATCAAGGTAGTCCATAAAGACTTTATTAATCAATTCCACAAAAATAAAAGGTGTATTAGTCAAGCCAAAGAGCTTAAAAACAAACTCATAATTCCCAGATCTTGATTGGAATGTGGTATTTGGAATATCATATTTATTTACCCTCAATTGATGATAACCAAATTGAAGATCAATCTTAGAGAAGAATTGATCCCTACTAATCTGGTCAAATAAATAATCAATTCTTGGAATAGGGTACTTTATCTTCACTATGATCTCGTTAAGTTCTCTATAATCAATACATAACTTCATTGATCCATCCTTATTCTTTACAAAGAGAATAGGTTCTCCCCAAGGAGACACACTTGGATGGATAAACCCCTTCTACAAAAGATATTAGAGTTTCTTCTTTAATTCCTCTATCTCTATATTTTCTATTCTATACAGTATCTTTGAAATAGGCTTGGAACTAGGCATGAGCTCAATGGATAAATCTACCTCTTTTTTTGTGGGAGGTCCAGGTATCTCCTCGAGAAATAAATCAATGTATTCCTAAATTTTGGGTACATTATCTATTCATATACTATAATTTCCTTCTTCATATTAACTGATCATTTCCATAAATAAATCTATGGGAGGTTCTTCTAAAAAAAACTCAAGTTGATATATCTTTCCTTAGAAAAAACTGTAGGTTTTCCATTCAATACTACTAATATTTTCTTGCTTATGTAGCTGATCTTAGCATTATACTTTTAGAGCCAATCTATCCCTAGTATAATGTTGAATTCCATCATGGTAATGACTACTAGATTTGAGATAAAATTGTACTCTCCAAAGATAATACTATAGTTTCTATACACTATTGATGATTGGGTAATCCCTCCAAGAGTCTTGACAGATAATTATACTTCTAGAATTTTATGGATTGATTCTATTTTATTTTTAAACTTGGAAGAAATAAAGGAATGTGTAGAACCATAATCGAATAAAGTAATTTCTATCTTTGAGAGAACAATGAGAGTACCTGATACCACATCGTTTGGATCTTCTACTTCAGCTGTTGTGATAGAAAAATCACAACCTTTCTCCCTTGGCCTATGTTGAGGTTGATAGTGATTCCCCTCTATTAAATTATAATTTAGACATAGATTGGAAAAGAGCCCAAGATTTCCACACCTAAATCATTGGAATTCAGGTAGGGCCTTCACCATATTCCCTTTATCATTAGTGTTGAGAAGTTGACGCTTCACCTCACTATGATAGTTCTGAGAAATATGTCCTCTTCCAAAATTTTAACATTTCCCACTCCCGATTAGGTAGTTCCATGAATGCTTCTTCCCACATTTTTTGTGTGAGGAAAGTTTCACTTTCTTTACTCATATTCTATGATCAAAGCTCTTACCCAAGTTTGGATCCAAATATATCTTCTATTTATTCAATATATGGGAACATTGAGTCTCTCTGAACTCTAGTACAACTTTCATATCACTCGTCATGATCTCCTTATAGTTTTTATAATCTCGTTTTGAAATATTCTTTCATATATGAGGTCTTAGTCCACTGAAGAATATATATCAACCTTCCTATTAGGATCTATGAAAAAGATAGAGGTGTAACAGGAAAGTCTTGTGAAGTTCATCTCATAGCTTCCCACAGATTCATTTTCCTTCTAATTCAACTCTAGAAATTATTTCTCCATTTTTGTTTTCCTAGAATGTGGGAAATATTTTTTGAAAAAGGTTCCCTTGAACTCTTCCCACTTCATAGTTTCAATCTCCCCTCTTGGCTTCAAGTTTTTAACCAGTTTCCACCACTGATAAGCTTTTCCCTCTAAGAGGTACATAGTCAGGGTGAATTTATCTTGTTCCAAACAACATAGTATAGAAAAGATCTTTTCTATAGAGATTATCCACTATTCAGCAATCAATAGGTTGGTAGATCCACTGAAATAAGGTGGTCATTGATGCATAAATGAATCAATGTAAAGTTGTTCCCTCTGAGGTGAATCTAGTCTCTTGACTTGATTCAAGTTATTGCCCATAACCTGAGTTAGTTGATTTATTATTCTCATGAAGTTTTCAATTTTAGATTCCATCAGAAGTTCATCAATGCCTAGTCTGTTGAACCCACCATTTACACGGTTTCTTCTATTTCCTTTCATTTTTTAAAAGAATAAAACCTTAGTGAGAAACATGTTTCATTTAATAATTTTATAATTCTAAAGGAATTTCATGACTTAAAACAATATTCTTAAATATATTATTCTTTAACAACAAATAAATTTTCTATAAATCCTTTATAATGGTTCATAAAAATGTTGTGATTAAGAAAACATATCTCCCAAGTGTGTCAAGAGTGCAGCAAGGCCCATTGTAGTGCACTAGTTCTCATTCGAGTCTAACTCAAAGTGTTGTTTTCGAGTTTTACCCCTAGATACATTTATACCATATGCACATTCACTTTTTCGTATATAGATAGGGATTTCATTGCTCGTAAACCACTTAATTAATATTTCACCAAAACACCACTACCACAAATGCAGGAAAGGGAAGCGCTCGGGTTTTATCCGTACTAATCCAAAAGTGTTGATAAAAGGGGGCTTTTATCAGCACTAAAAAACACTGATAAATCTACCCATTATCAATGCTAAAAAAAGAACTGATAAAAATGAGACTTTATCAGCACTAATAATAGAACTGATAAAAGTTTTTAATAGAAAATATTATTAATATATATAAAAATACTTTAATTATATTCAAAAATAATGTTTATATGTATACATTAAATAAAAAATGCATGTTTATTATGTTTATTATGTTTATGTTTATTTATGTTTATTATGTTTATCAGTTTTAGTAATATATTTATTATATATTTATTATACTATATGTTTATAATATTATATATAAATACTTTTTAATATATATATATATATAAATACTTATTAAATATATATATATATTTATTTATTTTTTCAAATGAATGTTTCAATTGATGCGTAATGGATGTTCATATTCATCTCATGAATATGTTCATTGTTTACCCTACTGTTGGCCATATATATTATAATATTATACTTGGTGCATTCATTCATTTACTATATATATGAAGCTTTATGATCTCATAAATACTTAAAATCACAATAAATATATTTAAATAAAAAATAAATGTATTTATTATATTTAAAAATATAAATATTTAGTTATATATAATTATATACTTTTTAAATATATTATATATAATTATAATTATATATAACTAATTAAATATACACATGTTTAAATAATTATAAAATTAAAAAATATTTTTTTAAATGATAAATATATATTTATCAATACCTTTTTAATATATTTATTTATAAATATATGTCTTTAATGAATATATAAACAGACACAAACATATATATATATATATATTTATTTAAATACTTAAGAAATTAAAATTAAAATTAATATATCAATTTATATATATATATATATATAATTATAATTTTAATTATAAAATTATATATATATATATATATATATATAATTTATACACAGACGTAAATATATATATATATATATACATATATTTATTCGATTATAATTTAAATTATTAAATTATAATAAATATATTAATTATATATATGTATAAAATTAAAAATGTAATAAATATGTTTGTAATTTTATAATCATGAATAAATGGTATGTTTTATTAGTGCTAATTAAAAAACGTTGATAAAACATACATTTATCAGTGCTAAAAAAGCACTGATAAATGTTTCCTCTGATTTTATAAATGAACCATAACTGCATCCCCTTCCATCTGCATCCCTCAAGATCTCACAGAAGCCTGACACTATGATGCCCAATCCTCCTCCTCCTCCGCCTCCACGACCATCAATTTTCCTCCTCCGCCTCCACGACCATCAATTTTCCTCCTCCTTTTTGGACTCCTACTCCTTATCCTCCTTCATTGTCGCTACTGCGAATGCGTCCTCCTACTCCTCCACCACCATTACCACCTCCTTTTCCTCCTCTACCGCCACTGCTGCCTCCTTCTCCTCCTCCGCCGCCATTTCCGCCACCGCTGCCTCTACTATTGCCTCAACCACTGACTCTGCCACCTCTTACGCCGCTACTGCTGCTAGTAAGGGTACTCTCCCTTCTATAGTAACTTCATTTCTACTTCTTCTTCTTCTTGAAATAATAATATTCTCCATTTGTTGGTTGTTCTCTTGGTTTGGTTGTTATATATTTTTTCATATTTATTATGAATGTTTTTTGATATGATATTGTGGTATTTTGATCCATATTGAGTGTGTGGGTGATTTTGGGGTCACTTTGATCTTTCAGGGTGAAAATAAGAAAAGATCCCATGTTTTAGGGTTAACTCACATGGTCTAGAAAACTATGTAGACCCCATTCAGTTGGGTGTATAACCATTTATATGGTTTTTTCATGGTTATTGCATGGTTATATAACCCATGTGGTCAAACCATGCACAATTATTCTTCCCCCTATATTTTTAGTTTTGGATCCCTTTCATTTTTCATTAATCTCGACGGTTCCTACCATTAGTTTGTGGTTGAATAAGAGATTTTTATGGTGGTTTTACATTGTTGGGTGATGTTTAAATTAATTATTCGGGCCTTGTTGTGTGGTCTTTTGTTTTGAAAATTTGGTTTTATGTTATAGAAAATTTTATTTTTTGGATGAAAAAGTTGATTTTGGTGTTCATAAAATGTTTTAAAATGGTATTATTCCTCTTCATTTTGAATTGGGATATTTTTTTGAATATAAATTATTTTAATGTGTCTTGGTTTTTAAAACTAGGCATAATGGTTTCTTTGTAAGAAAATTTTTTATTATCTTAAGTATTATAAAAAGTGTTTGATTTCATTATGGAAATTTAAAAAGAAATTAGAATTAATAGAAATGTTTTTGAAATTATTTATATTTATTAAAATAATTAGAATTTAAAGTGGGTTTTTATTTTGAAGTAAAATGAAATATTTTCAAATCAAGTGTGTGCTTTGGATGAAAATATTCCTTAGTCTCCTTTTAAATGTGGAAATCTTAAGGAAATTGATTTTTTGTGATTGTTCAAATTTTAGTGAAGCATTTTTACAAGGAGTTTAATTGTTTTCAAAGAGTGTGTGTCTTTAAAAATAATTAACATGGAAATTTTATATAAGGGTTTTTTTAAAGAAGAGTGAACATATTTAAATACTTTTTTGTATGTTTTGGGGTCAATAGATTTTGTGTATTTGATTTATTTACTTGGTGTGCATTAATATTCTTTGTTTTAGATTTTAAAACATGAATGGGATAAATTCATATTTACTTTGTGGTATTTTACTTCTCAGAAAGGTCTTGATAAGATGTGAAGAAACATCCCCTAAGGTGAATTATTTTCATGAATATGTATATCTATTTGGGTTATGGGATTTACCCAAAATTCAGATGGGGTGGTAAAACCAGGTCATCCTTTTCTTTAGGGTTTCTTAAAGTTACATCCTTCCTTTCATAGTGATTAAGGTCCTCCTAAGGTTGTGAAGTGGTTAAGTTATTTTCTAGAATCCATTTAGTTGAATTAACTAAAGTGGTATGGGGTGGTTGTTTATTTTAGAATATGTGATTGTTGAGTTGGAATGTCTTGAGGCTTTGAGGTGAATTTTATTTTATGAATTCCATATTGTTTTTTAGTTCCTCATACATGAGGGTTTGTTTATAGAGGTTGTGAATATTTTTTAGGTTCTACATATGAATTATAAGGAACTATAGAAGAAACCCTATCATAAATATGTAATACCTTAATTATGTTTGGAAATAATCCACTAATAAAATTTAAGCCAACATTATCCATGCTATGTATGGGAAATAGGTAGTATATGAACATTACCTATGTTATACAAGATCGAAAAAAAGGATCAAATGTGTTGGGGTTAGAATTATATATTTTCCAATAGATGAATCCCAAAAAATTGTAAGGTTGGTTAGGGAAAGACCCTACAAGAATGACTTGATTTACTAGTATGTATAGTTACCTAAGGGGGTAAGGCTGAGGGAATTTGAATTCTAGTAGAATAATTGAGAGTTGAAAAATTACACCACCATGAATTGGGAACATCATGTGGATTGTTAGTATAAGTGAGGATTAAACCTTTAGAGAGGATCACTGTGAGAGTGTTAAGAATGTGGAGGAAACCCAATAAAGGGAGATCTAACATAATGTATCAAGTATGGTTTTGAAGTTAGGACTGAGGTTTGTATAGTTTAACATAATGTATAAATTTTCTATCTTGGGATTTATGACTTTTTGAAAATGTCTAAGTGGCTCTTTTAAAATGATTCAAGTGTTTTGAAATGTTTCTTAAAAAATTATATGTGTTCAACTTACCCTTTTTTGGTTTTAAATATATTTAAATGGTTTAAAAAAGGAATTGGGGTTTTGAGAATGGATTTTTGGAACTAATTGGTTTATTTTAAAAAGACTGGGTTATTTTAAATTGTAATATATGTAAAGGGTTGGTTTTTTAATGGTATTTCAACTGTGATATTTTAAGGGGATTTTAACTATTATTTTCAAAGAGTGTGCTTTTTTATAAATAGTTTTTAGTGAGATTTCAACTGTGCAAATGGTTTGTCTAAATTAGATCTTTGTAATTTTATAAATAGTTTTAAAAATAGTGTGTCATTTTATCCTTGGTTAATTTTTATATCAACGTTTTGTGCATTTATTTTGTTAAATATTAATATCACCAAATCAAATAGGATGGATATGAATAAAGAACGGATGGATGTCAATCATATGAAAAAAGAGTATAAAGATGGAGTGAAAGAGTTCACTAAGTTTTCAAAAGATCATGCATATGATCCGTCTCAAATCCTTTGTCCATGTTTACGCTGTTGTTATTCAAAATAAGTTAGTCCAGAGGAGTTGTAAGAACACTTGATCTGTCACGGAATAGATCGAAGTTATAAATTTTGGAATAAACATGGGGAAAAGTGAATGTAGCTAGTGACTGAGATAACACTATGCTTTATGAATCATTTCATATGATTACAAGTGTGGAAAATGAATAATATCATATAGAAGATGTGATTACAAATGTGCATGATGATGAAGATCGTATTAAGTAAATGACAAGGACAGTCAAAGATGAACTTAGTGATTTCCCAAAATTGTTTAATCAGTTAAAGAGTTGTGAAAAGACGCCATTATATAATGGTTGCACTAAATATACATCATTTTTAGACATAATGAAGCTATATAATTTTAAATAAGGAAATAGATGGAGTGACACCATTTTTACGAAATTACTTTCTCTATTGAATGACATGATCCCAAAAGATAATGAGCTCCCAAGCTGAACATTCAACACCAAATTAATGCTACGCTCGATGGTTATGATCTCTGAAAGAATACACACAAGACCGAATGACTGTATACTATTTCTCAAGGACAAAAAATAACTTATAGAATTCTCAAAGTGTGGTTATTATCGATACAAGAAAGTTGAATTCGTTCCTATGAAATTTTCATGGTACTTTCCAATAATTCCATGGTTTAGGATCTTATATGGAAGTGAGGATACTGAAGGGAAATTGATGTGGAACACAGTTAGAAGAAATAAATATAGAAAACTACAGCACCCGGCAGACTCTCCTTAGTGGAAGAGAATTGATCATGAGTATTCTGACTTTGGAAATGAGCTAAGAAACTTTCATCTTACATTATCTACAGATGGAGTGAATCCTTCTAGTTTTCAAAGAAGCACTCATAGTACATGTCCAGTTATGTTGGAAAATTATAACTTGCCACCATGTTTATACATGAAATGAAAACACATCATGTTATCTATATTTATATCAGGACCGAAAAAATTGGGTAATGATATTTATGTTTATTTGGGTCCATTGATCAAGGATTTGAAATTATTATGGGATTCAGGTGTTATGATGTATGATGCTTACAGAAATGAATATTTCACATTGAGATCCATGTTTTATGGGATGATAAATGAATTTTCTTTCTTATAGAAGTTTTTCACGATATAACATTAAAGGAACTCTTGGGTGTCCCGTCTGCAAACAAGCTACACAATATCTGCCATACATTAACGAAGCTCTACTTTTTCTTCAAAGATATATGTTGAAATGTTATAGACTTGGAAAAATTTCCGACTATGGAAAGAGAAATTTCCGTCATATTATGTGAATTAGAAATTTTTTTCCCACTGAAATTCTTTGATATGATGGTTCATTTAAGGGTTCACTTTGTGAGAGAGATTTGGCTATGTGGTCCTATGCACTATAGATGGATGTACCCCATTGAATAGTATATGAATATTTTTAAAGGGTATATCAAAATTCAAAGTTGGCTAGAGGGTTGTATTGAGAAGCAATATATTTTTTAAGAAGTCGTTGAATTATGTACCCAATACCTATCCGGTGTAAAAATCATTGGTCTAAAAAAATCTTGTTACACTGGGTGACCTATGGGTGAAGGAATTTATGGAAAGGAGGTTGTCGCAATAAATATTAGAGATTGGGAGAAAGCTCTCATTTACATTTTTCATAACAGTTTAGATATTGAATCATATGTTGAAACCCAAAAATAAATTCACAGGCATTCGAATCCATCAAGGGATGAAAAATGGATATCAAATAAACATAATAAATAGTTTATAGGATGGTTTCATAAACATATTTTTAAGGATTTAGATGAAAATATAGACTCAATTTCAAAACAACTTTGATGAATAGCTGGAGGACAAAGTGTGTATGTATTATCTTATAATGCTTATGTAATTAATGGTTATACATTTTATACTAATGAACATGATGAAGACAGTATCAGACATAATAGTGGAGTTACACTTGTGGATGAAGTGGTGCATGTTTCTGGTGATAAGGACAGAAATCCAATTTACAAGAATATTTCATACTTTGGAATCATCAAAAAAATACAGGAGTTGGATTATATGACATACAGAGTGTCTATTTTTCAATGAAAGTGGGTTGATTACAGAAGTGCGGTTAAAATAGATGAGTTGGGATTTTTGAATGTTAGTTTCAGTAAGGAATGGTACAAATATGAACTATTTATAATAGAATCATATAAAGTACAAGTATTTTATGTTCCAAATCCCGCAAACCAAAACTGGTCAATTGTTCTGTTATCGACCAAAACCACTGAAGAGTCAGATGAAAATTAAATGGAGGATGACCCTTTCATTGAGATGTTGAAATCATTTCATAGCGGTCCCAGTGTAGATGGCATTTTTTATGTCAGAGGAGACCAGAATGAAGGTATTTTTATAGTCAATAGAGGGGTCAAATCCCTTCAACATTTAAAAAAGAGAGTTCAATAATCAGGTAATATTTTTTTCTAATATACATCATGTTACTTTATGTTAATATCTGATCACTACTTATTTTATGTTATCTAAATTAAATTTTAAACCAATTTTTCATATAATGAATTATGCATGTGATGATTCTCCCAATCCCCATTCATAATAGGTTTCTCAACCTATTGTTGCTCGCAGTGCAGACGAACAATAGGTTTCTCAACCTGTTGCTACTTCCAGTGTAGAGGTACAACCACCATCTGCACATGCCGATGCTATCCCTATGGAACCATAAGAATATATTGATGATGGTGGATCCAATGAAATGAAAGGTGATGAAACACCGATGGTGCATAAAAAATATGAGCATCGTAGTTTGATGGTATAGGAAAAAATCACTAAGGCTAAAGAGAAAGGCATCAAATAAGAGATTGTATGGAATAAGCGGGGCCAACATGTTAACCTCAAAAAAGACATGTTGAGTAGTTACATTGTAATTTTCACTCGGCAACGTGTGCCGATTGATGTAACTTCATGGAGCCATGTTGTGGCTGAGATTGAGACACTGATATGGGGAGATATTATGGTAACATTATGATGTCATTTTTTTAATTTACTAAAAATTAAACAATGAAACATTGACTTACACTTCATCATCTCTTGTAGAGTGAATTTATAGTTGATGAATCACACAAAGATTATGTATTAAGCGTTTCTCGAAGGATTCATAGGGGTTTTCGCACACTTTTAATGAAATATCATCTTAAATATGCTGATGGGAAAATAAAACTACACCCACCTCTTCTTTATGAACACTTGATAACCCAAGCATCATGGGATGCATTTACTAGACATCGTACGAAGTAGTATTTTCAGGTACATTGTGTCTGGTAATACGTTGTCTGACAGTACATGTATTCATCATTTTGATTGATAATGTTTTATTTATTAAACAACAACTAAGTGCTGAAAATAAACAACGAGCATAAAGACCAGCACACCCTGACTGTAAAGTAAGTATGGGGTACTCATCACTTGAAAAAAATTGGTACGTATTTTAAATCTACCAAAATACTTTTATGTGACATAAAATAACAAAATAACTATATTCTTTTAATTATATGAATCTTAATGATTCTAAATCCAAAACCACTTCCATCCCATGCCATGTTCTATAAAAGGAGGTGTGTGTAACTAAAGATGGAAAACTAATATATGAAAACGCACAAAAAGTGTGCGAAACATGTGTAATTATGACAATAAAAAAATTGATTTAAATTGATATTACATAATAATGATAACTTATTTTCCTATATTTTCTATCTGATATTTTTATAAGAATCAACAATACCCACACTGAATTCAGACATACTTTTAGTGGCCTTAAAGCAGCCAAAAAAGTATGTCTGCATTAGAGGTGTGGGTTTTGGGGTGACAACCTGAACATATTTTGAGGAAAAAAACTAATGGAGGATCAAAATAAGGAAATGAAAATGATGATAGAATGATTATATATTTTTGAAGAAGAATTAAAATACTAGAGAGAGATGATATAAAGTTTTATGGGGGGAGGCAAAGAGAAGAAACAACTTAAGAACAACCCACACGTGAAGATCCCTCCCCACCCCCACCAGTTTTGAGGTGATCCATTCCCCTCCAAAACAATTCTTAACTAAGGTAGTCAATTTTCTAATAATATTTTCTATGAAATGTGAATTAAATAGACACTAGACATTGATACCTTGCTTGTATTGATATTCTACAGGGTAAAAATGACTATGATTTATATCTATCAACACCCACCCATCGCCATGTAGCGAGGGATATAGTGTTCAATATCTAGAATGAAATGATACACAACATACCACTTCTGACAGGTCATGTCAGAGTGTCAATTACTATATCCCTAGAGTTGAGCGTCGAGCTACCTATTCCAATTGATGATGCAGATATTCATACGGCCGAACAAGCTCTTGAAACATTCATCGCATGGACATCAAATATTGTAAAAAAAAACATGTCAACAATGAGGTATTCATTTCCAATTTAATTTTCAAGATAAAAATTAAACATTTAATGAAAAAAGGTCTAAACTGATGCATGTTATTACATATGGACAAAGGGAAGGGGTTGAAACAAAATACTAGTTCAAAACCATCTCAAGGATCAACCAACCGATCAAAACAATCTACCCAAAGCACCTTAACCACCCCCCATTCTATATCCACATTTATTATCATTGAATGAATTTGAAAGATGGTGGTACTCACATAATTGATTTTGAAGAAAATATGTATGGAGGGGAAGATCTATACTTCATTGGTGTCGAGATTGAAACTAAAATCCCCGACAATGAATGGTTAGGCAGCTAAGTTGTAAATGTTTACATGAGGTATGTTTTCATGATTTGATTTTACAAAATATGATAGACTATGATAATTATGACTAAATACATTTCATATTTTTCACATGCATATATATGAAAAAAAATTGAAGGGATTTCCCCATGAAAAAAATTTGGACTCATTAGTCCTCACATCACCTCTAAAACACTAATAGATATAAATTCCAAGAAAGAGGGTGAAATAGTGGTAGGCCTGCTCAAATAATTTAATAGAAAAATTACGAATGACAGACTCTTCTTAATACCAATGATGTAGGGGTAAAACTATATAATTTAATCATATCAAATATATTTTTAATTTCTTTCATTACTTATTCATTTTTGTATTTTTAGACAGCATTGGATGCTCATTGCGGTCAATTTGGATACTCCAAATATTTATTTCTTGGATTCAATGCATGGATATCCAACAAACCAACCAAAAATGATGGTGTTTTTCAATTTTTAATACACTACATCCAACATTTTAGAACTAAACATATAGTTATATAATTTATATTATCTTTTAATGGGGATTCTGTTATGTTAGGGTGGTGCGTGACTATTGTATACATCATGGAAAGATGCCAGGGGAAAAGGAAAAGAAACATGAAAAGTAAAACAACTGGATAAAAATCAGGGTATATATAATAATATTTAAATATCCAAACATATATAAAAAATTATTCATTTTTCTCAATGTTTCTGCAGTGCCTGAAACAAACAAATGATAAAGATTGTGGTTATTATGTTTGTAAATTTATGAAAAAGAACGTATTCCATGAACAAACCATAATCCTCAAAGAGATATTTTGGGAGATAATTACTATTTAATTTAAAATACTTATTAATCCTTTGTGTATTTATATTTTTTCAGTACTACCATGACTGCCGAAAATAGCCATATTCACAAGATGATATAGATATGCTTAGAAATGAATAGGTAGCATACCTGATGGAATAATTTATAAAAATAGATTAAAGATGGTAAACTTATCAAATAATTTCAACTTTAATAATCTTGTCTGCCTTATCTTTCTATTTGTTTGATGGTAATGTTTTGATTTTTACAGGCTAAATGTCCCTCTAAAAATCATGGCATTTGGTGGTCTTTTTTGTGCACTAAATGAATTGCATGTTGGTTGGTTTTTGAAAAGAAATCGGTGGTCCTCATTTACGGGGTATGTGTGTTATTGATAGACCAAAAAATATAATGAGTATCATGAAGGGGTTTCCCCATCCCTTGAGTTTGTTGTGACATCTTGATACATAATGTGCACATGAGCATACTCCACTCTTTTCGTTTTCAACAACGATAAGATTTTTTCTCAAAAAAACATCAATTCAATCTACAACATTGGTAGTTCCCCTCTTTAGTCGACCTAGTGAAGAACCAACTGTCATATATTCATTTGGAGGTCCTGAATATATTCTAGCTGGTTATTTACTAGGTTGACTAAAGCTACGCTACAAAAGGAGGATATTATTCCATTTCAACCATACAGGGATCAAAGGTTTTTCCATAATCCTTCTAAACTGGGTAGATTGACCATATTGAGCAGGTTAGGTCTCTTTTTTAGTTTTTAGAGGCTAGGGTGAAATGATTTTCAGGTTGAAAAATGTATATAAAATTTGTTTTAATACTTTATGACAATGATCCATGATTCATTTGTGATGTGTATGAGTCAACCACACCTCAATCCGACGCATAGTGTCACCAATATGACTCCAAATGTGTCTTTATTTAAAATTGACATTAATTCAAGTAAAAAAAACAAAGATGACATACTGAAAACTATGGAAATTCATTTTTATTGTTTTAATACTTTATAGAAATGATCTATCAGTCATTTTTGACATTTTGGAATAAACCGTACCTCAATCTGACACACAATGTCACAAGTATGACTCTAAAAGTGTCTTGCTATTTAAAATCGACACTAATTCATGTAAAAAAACAAATAACATAATGAAACCCAAGAAAACACATTAATATTGTTTTTTTTTACTTTAGTAAAACAATCCATGAGTTAGTTGTGACATATAGGAATCAACCCCACCTCAATACGATGCATTGTGTGATCAGTATGGCTAAAAGTGTCTGTTATGAGTTTAAAATTGACATTTTAGTTCAAAACATGCCAATCACTAAAAAAAGAAAACACGCTCTGATTGTCCTCTAAATTAATGATATATATTCTTAAGTCCTTTTTAATGTGTATGAAGCAGTATCACATCAAACTGACGCACGGTGCGACTGATATGACTCAAATTTCATGTTTTCAGTTTGAAACGACATTTTAGTAAGAAAACACAACTGACATACTGAAAACAAAGGAAATTCATTCTGATTTTTTTGATACTATAGGAAAATGATCTATTAGTCATTTTTGACATATAGGAATCAACCTCACCACAATATGATGCACAGTGTCACCGGTATGACTCCAAATATTTCTTGTTATTTAAATTTGACATTAATTTAAGTAAAACAACACAACTGACATACTGAAAAACAAGAAAACGCATTCATATTGTTTTTATACTTTAGGAAAATGATCCATGAGTCAATTGTGACATGTAGGAATCAACCCCACCTCAATACGATGAACGGTGTGACCGGTATGACTAAAAGTGTTCGCTATGAGTTTAAAATTGAAATTTTTGTTCAAAACATGTCACTCACTGAAAACAAATAAAATGCACTTAAATTTTTTTCCAAATTAATGAAAACAATTAATACAACCTTTTTGACATGTATAAATTAGCCTCACATCAAATTGATGCACAATGCGATCGATATGACTCAAATTGGATGTTTTCGGTTTAAAATGACATTTTAGTAAAAAAACACAACTGACATACTAAAAACTGAGGAAATGCATTCTGATTGTTTTAATACTTTATGATAATGATCTATCAGTCATATTTGATGTGTAGGAATCAAAGAAACCTCAATATGATTCACGGTGTCACTAATATGACTCCAAATGTGTCTTGTTATTTAAAATTGACATTAATTCAAGTAAAAAACACAACTTACATACTAAAAACTAAGAAAACACATTCATATTGTTTTGATACTTTAGGAAAACAATCCAAGAGTCAGTTTTGATGTGTAGGAATCAACACCAGAATAATCTGACACACCATGTGATCAGCATGACTAAAAGTGTCAGTTATGAGTTTAAAATTGACATTTTAGTTAAAAACATGTCACTCACTAAAAACAAAGAAAACATGCTTTGATTGACTTCCAAATTAAGGAAAATGATTCGTAAGTCATTTTTGACATGTATGAAGTAGTCTCACATCAAACCGACGCACGATGGGACCGATATGAATCAAATTTTATGTTTTCTTTTTTAAATGACATTTTAGTAAAAAAACACAACTGACATACTAAAAACTGAGGAAATGCATTCTAATTGTTTTTATACTTTAGGAAAACGATCTATCGGTCATTTTTAACATGTAGGAATTAACCTCACCTCAATCCGATGCAAAATGTCACTAGTATGACTCCAAATGTGTTTTGTTATTTAAAATTGACATTAATTCAAGTAAAAAACACAATGGACATTCTGAAAACTGAGAAAACACATTCATATTGTTTTTATACCTTAGTAAAACAATCCATGAGTATTTTTTGAAGTTTAGGAATCAGTCCCACATCAATCTGACGCATAGTGTGATCATTATGACTAAAAGTGACCATAATAAGTTTAAAATTGACATTTTAGTTCAAAAAATGTCACTCACTAGAAACAAAGAAAACACACACTGATTGTCTTCCAAATTAAGGATGGAAATTTTTAGTCCTTTTTTATGTGTATGAAGCAGTCTCATATAAAAATGATGCACGATGTGACCGGTATGGCTCAAATTGTTTGTTTTCAGTTTGAAATGACAATTTAGTAAAAAAACACAACTGACATACTGAAAACCAAAAAAATTCATTATGATTGTTTTGATACTTTAGGAAAATGATCTATTGGTCATTTTTGACATGTAGGAATCAACGACACTTCAATACGACACACAGTGTGACAGGTATAACTCCAAATTTTTCATTTTTATTAAAAAATGACATTTTTTTAATATATTCTTCAAATTAATGTTTAATTTATTTCATTATATTATTACTAACAAAATATTTTTTTTCATATATAGGTGGAACCTTTTTCTCGAGTTGGGATGATTTGTTCATAGACAATTACCATCAGTGGACATTTTTTAGAGGGGATCACATACATCAAAAGAGAAAATGTTAATGTTTTTAACTATTTGTTGGATAATTGAAAATGTAATTTTATAAAACATTTTTCAAAATGTATATATAAGTGTTTTTTGTTATATACCATGAGTAAATATTTTTTTATTCATTATTTTAATTAAATTTATATAAAATTATTTTCTAAACCTTTGTGTTTGCTTCTTGTTTTTTCCTCATTTGCATCATATAAGTGGTTCTTTTGTATAAACTATGGTTGGTTATTTTTTCGTTGGTTTTTACTGGTTTGTGTAGGTTATTTTTCTAGGTTTATTATTTTGGTCTGCTGTTTGGGTGCTGTTTATTTTTTTCAAGTTGTTGGGTATGCTATTATATAAACAGCACACCCAGACAGGGAAGCCTTTATTAGCGCTTAGAATAACGCTGCTAAAGGTTCTCCTTTATCAGCACTTTTCAGAGCACTGATAAAGGTATTCCTTCATCATCACTTTTTTAGCACTGATAAAGGGGACCCCCTAATAGCAGCTCTACTATCAATGCTTTTTTAGCACTAATAAATTTCTTTTTTAGCGCTGATAAAAGCCTATTTTGTGGTAGTGTACTAGGATGTTTTTTATATTTAAAATTATTCATAAGGTTATTCCTAATGTTTTAAAATCCTAATTTTCATAAATAACTAAACCATCCTTCTATTCTAACTATGGAACCCTTATTTTTTATTAAAAAAAATTATATAACATTTTATAAATAGGGAATCTTTTAAAGATTATTGTCTTGGAAATAAGGTACATAATACATGAAAAAAAATGAAAACCTTATTATAAACCACATTTAAGGCACAAAAATAGGTTCATACTGAGTAAAATTATAGCATCTCATAACATGGGGATATATATAAAAGGAAAGGGTGAGCATAAGTCCCAGTAAAGTAAAGTAAGGGAAACATTTTACAAGTGATCATGAGAATTATCGATAAGAATTTGAAGAATATCATAAAGGTGTGAGAAAAGGATAATGAGACATATCATAGTAAAAATAACATGAATCATAACATGGAAATGTGGATACAAAATTTAATTGAGTCATTCATAAGCATATAACTAAGATTTTTCACTGAGGTGTCATAAAAATTACCAAGGTTATTTTCCAAGGTATCGTAAAACATATCATCTCTATAGATTAAATTCTTTACCCAATGCATTGGAGTGATATAAGGTAATAATAATAATATTTATTAATTAATTTGATCCAAATAGATCATAATGAAAATTTCTTAAATAAATGGTGGAGTGTAAAAGAAACGGGTTTCATATAAATATCATTATGTTTTAGAAAATCTTAAAAACAAGATCCTTTTATCATTTTAAACCCATGGAAATAGAAGGAAAGTTTCATGTATATTAATCACAGAATATAATATATAATTTTTAAATATATTTTAATACCCCTATAGAATAAATAGGTTTGTATATTCACAAAATAAACTAAAATAATTTCTTGAGAAAATGAGAGAAATTTTGAGAAGAAAATTATGCATCATAACGGGTATGAAATATGGTTTTAGAAAACATTAAAAAGAGAGGGGAAAAGGGTATCCCATTAATAAAAGGATATTAATATAGTAAATTAATATAATAGAATGGACAGAAGTATATAGAATGGAAATTTTAATGACAAACAACATAAAAAAGAAACTTGAAATGAAAAGAGAAGTTAAGGTTTCCTTTACCTTGAAAAGTGTTCTTAAAAATTGAGGATCAGGACCTTGGGGGATTTATAACACCTTAGGATGACTCCATGGATGATATATTAGTGGATAATGAATTGGGAATGAAATATAATGGATAAATGTGTGGGTATTTATAGCAAAGGTGATGGAGTTTTTTATTTATTTCTTGGACCAGTAGTGGAATTTGCAAAACCATGGGCTTGACCATGGTATTTGACCATGTTATTAGAAAAATGGGACACCTAATATCATATCTTAATCCAAAATAGTCAAAAATAATTTTATATTACTTATTAAATAATTATGAGTTTATTAAACATACTAGAAAATCAAAACTGTATTTTTATTATTCACCCAAAAAATATATTTTAGAAAACTATCATAAATTCACCCTAACATAATTTTGGAATGTTTATTTCAAAAATTATGTTTATTTTATCATAATAATTGTCTAATAAAGAGAAATTTAATTTTAAAATATAAAATTCCTTATTTATAAAAAAATAATATCACATAGACAATGCATAGTAAACTGCATAGTAAAATTTCTGACACTTGAAAAAAAATATTATTTTATAATTTAAATTTAAATAAGAGTATTTTAATTATAATTTTCATTAAAATAAAAATTATTAATAATAAATTAGATTATTATAATAATTATATCTTTTTTGAAAAGTAAAATTTCTATAGAAAAAATTAATTTATCAAATTCATCATTTTTTTTAAGAAAAACTGAACTCAAAAATAAAATTGATGGAACCGAAAAATTATTTATACAAAGGCATTATAGAAAAAGTAACCAATTAATTAACACATAAAACCTTATAACACCCACATACGACCTAAGAGTGAGATGTGCGATAGTGATAGACTCATGGGGTGGCTCGGTTAACATTACATGAGTGGTAATCTCCACTAACTTGAACTTCTCTCGAATGCAGTTTCATTCAAGCTTAACATGTTGAATCTCATCTTGGGATTCATCAAGAACAAATACCAGTGACACTACCTCTTGTTCAAGCTCCAAAAAATGGGATTCATACAACATGATTCTACTGGATGAGGCCATCAAATCTTCTTTATGTATTAATTAACCATTATCATTTCTATTTATAATACTAATTATAAAGTTAAAATTATTATTAAGAGTATTGTTTCCATTGGTCATATT
This sequence comes from Viscum album, assembly GCA_963277665.1. NCBI lineage: Eukaryota > Viridiplantae > Streptophyta > Magnoliopsida > Santalales > Viscaceae > Viscum > Viscum album. Next base: position 1,536,999,018 of record OY728161.1, on the reverse strand, counting down.
GAACAACAATCATAATTGAACAATTTTCATATAATGGTCAAAACCCAATGTTCACATTTCAATTATACTCATTTCATTATTAAAGTTATATAGTTTTGTTGAGTAAAAAATAATATAACACACATTTTCAAGAAACAAATTTTATTCAAAAAGTTTGGGTCATTACATAAAAATCCATCGATCATCAAATTCAATAAAAACAATCCAATTAGGAATCTTTTTAAATAATTTTCATCAAAATTTTCACTTTAGGAAACCAGTAAAACCATAAAACACCTTCATTCCAAGTGGTCTAACCCTTAAAAAATTTATATAATCCACAATAAATATCACATATAAATTTAATTTAGTAAAAAAAGGAATTAGGGAACAAAAAACAACTCAATGAAACCATTTCATGAAAATTCATAGAAACACCTACCACAAACAAAGTTGAACTAAGTTGGAACAAGTCACCTTTGATGGAAAAAATTAACCAAGAAATGAATAATCCTCTACCATCCCTAGACACCCAAAATCCAAAAATTAAAAAACAAACCTAAGCCCTAATCTCTACTATCACAACCCCTAGGGGTTTTGAAACATAATAAAACTAAATATAAAAGGTTTCATGGAATAGGAGAAGAGATTAAAAAGAGAAATAAGAAATATTAACATAATAATCTTTTTAGGATCAATGGATAAAGGGATCAAGATCATTAACGGAGGGAGGGAGATATTCCTAGGTCACGATCTTGGATCAGATGGAATAGGAGGGTAAGTGAGGAGGCTATAAACTTATAAATAGAATAGGTGAAAATTTTAAATCACTTTTAAATGAAAATTGGGTCGCTCGAATGGTTAGAATGCATGGTTTATCAAACTATGTGTCAATCATACATGATCCACTAGAAAGAATCTGCAACACTACCAAAGGTAACCTCACATGATTTCCCCTAACTATATAAAATTCATGTTCCAATACCACAAACATATAAGGACCAACAATATTAGCATTATAAATCTCATAGTTTGGACCAAACCATGCATTTCTCATGAAAAGTAATTGTGCACTAATAAAATGAACTAGAAAGATTCTTATGTAAGACTTTATGTATAGTTTCCCATAACCTATGCACATTTAACATATAATAAATTGAAAATTATATAAATTACAAAATTCCAATCTAAAAACTTCTAAAATTTTAAATTACCAAAAAAATATATAAAATATAGAGTAAAAATGAAATTTTTGTGTCAAAATTCTCCCCACTATGCTATATTTTCCCTAGAAATCCATTGAAAATGTAGAAACAAAGGATAACAGATAACCCCAACACCTATATAATATGTGAGAGGGTCCAATAAAGTCTAAATAGGTTTTGTGAGAAGGGTACACCAGACAAACACAAAAATACTTCAAAATATATACCAAATCCTCAAACATCAACAAAAAATATCCAAGCATAATCCAGATAAAACCAGTAGACACAATTAACTAAGAATATAGAGACCTATCATTGGTATCCCTACCATTTATAATTACTCTAAAATGATAATATAGGTGATAAACACTACCATGAGAAAAACACCACAAATGAAACCATGATATAACCAATAACATAATAAAAATAACAATCCTCCATAAACCATAATAACCATTAAAAAATAAACCCTATACACCAAAAGGAACCACAACATAAAGAGGATCCAAATGATAACAAGACAATTCTACCCAAATCTATCACATCCTATATCACTAAAAAGGGAAAATATACCTCAATCGAAAACATTCCTCAATGAAAAATGACATAGGCTCTTACCTTGTGTTATAAAGATGAGTGTAAGGGTCAATCTATGAAATCATTACCATAACACTATCAAAAACCATACAATGTATAATCTAAATTGGTTCTATGTTTTTCCTAGTTACTTGAAACACGCACCCAAGGTCCTACCATGACCAAACTATCAAAACTAAACCATAGAAATCATCTAAAAAAATCCTTAAAGTAGAAAATTGATCACTGATGCATAAGCACAATGGCCATAATAAACACCTTATAAATGATGAATCATGAGAATAAAAAGGAATTCATCATGAAAAAATAACCTAAAGAGCCTCAATTATCTCTTAACTTAAAGATCATAAATCCTAAAATAAATGATGACCCAAGACTAATCTGGGTAACTCAACATTCAAGACCTCTCAACACAACCTAACCACATCATTAACTCAATAATACCTTTATAACTATGTAAGGGAGGATAATGGCTCAATAAGTCCAAAAAAATAAGGTTACAACTCCAACACTCTATTAAAATTCAAGAATAAGTCAAAAATTGGAAGATCTACACCTAAGAAATAATAGGTTTAAATATATGCATCATCCTAGAAGGCATACTTTTCAAATTCTCTAAAGACCATTCTAGGAGGTACAACTAAGTAGCATGAAACATGAATATAACACACTCATGTTTCACAAACCAAATAAAAAACCCAATGCACACCTAGTAATGAACCCAAATACATAGATTCACTAAAGAAAAACATACATAAAAATAAATTAAAAAAATACCATTTTCTTTAAACCACACCCTTTCCATAAGGTGGATAAAACTCTTTATTAAAATGTACACATTTATTAAGAAAAATCCAACCCACTTTGGAGAGGTTATACGTTTATATAAAAACTCATAAAAAATAGCTTTTCTTTAAAATCTTAATATTTCAAAAAGTGTCACAAAACTAATTTTTAAAAATCACATACATTATTTAAAAAATTAATTTTTTTAAACGAAAACCCCCTTGAAAATCCCAAAGTTCCATTTAAAATTACAAATTTCTCATTGAGTTCCATTACAAAACCAAAAATTTCATAAATATCACTTCCATTTTAAATTCTTTTATGAAACCCACTTTCATTTCAAATCATTTCCTTCAATTCTAATTTCTCATAAAAAAAATTCTAAAGTCCCAAGAAGAAATCAAACAATTTTTAAAAATACAATGAAAATAAAAATATCTTACAAATGAACCATAAAAATTGGTTTTAAAAATAAAAAAATCCATGAAACTATCCTTTTATTTAAAAACAAATATCACAAATCAAAATGAAATAAAAATATTATTAACTTTAAAAGTATTTCATAAACACTAAAATCCCTTTAATTATGTAAAAAAATTATTTCATAAACAATCACCCCATAATATCTCCCTTTTCATAAAAAACATGTCTCCAAAATAAAAAACCAACTTTTAACACACAAGGTTAAAAATTTTGAGGCACAATGAATCAATCAATGGATCACCCAATAACATTAATTCACCATAAAATCCATATTAATTAACCTCACATAAATTTCCAGAACCATTAGATCCAATTCATAAAATAAAGTGAGATGGGGAAAAAATATGGGAGTATAATTGTGTATTGTTTGGTTACATGGGTAGGAAACCCATGCGCCAACCATAAAACAACTGATAGAATGGCCTCCAAAACAAACCTTATTGGATTTACATGGTTTTTCAAACCACACAGGTTAACTTTTTAGCTTTGGTTCATCCTTTATATTCACCCCAAAAAATCAAAAAGACCCCCAAAATCACTGGTATATTCAATGGGTATCAAGATACCAGTATCTCATATTAAAATAAATCAAGAATAATCATAAATTGTCTTAAATTCAAGATTAAGATCCCAAATAATAATGTAAACTTAAGGCTATGACTGAGAAAGAGTTAGATACACTCCCCCACACCTACCTCTCAAGTTCCAAAAAACCAATATTTATGCTACTTGACTTTCCAAATATCAAGAGGAATCTTCAAGAACCTAGGTATTTGAAAAACCTAGGATATGATAATGTTTATAATGAACCTACCCAGTTCAGCCCATCATGTCACCTAACCTAGTCCACTACTTGGCCTGAAAGGCATTCCCAATCCCCATGGGTCGTCAATTGGTTCATAGGTATCAATAATGAAATTTTTGGGAATAGTTTAATCATCATAAAAATAAAATAAACAATGGAAAATTTATAAATAATTTTTCATGATCCATCTATGAATTAGAAAACCGTGAAAAAATAAATAGATTCAATATAAATGAATCAACCAATTCGAGTGATACATAGAAGTAATCATAACAACTCTTAAATGGAATTAATTTATAAATTTTATATCAAGAGAAAATTTTATATATAAAAAATCCAAAGTAAATATCTGATTTATCAAGGAAATTAATAACCATCCCTAAAGTAAAACCAAACCCAAACCATTACCAACCATCTCCATGTGACCCACTTCCACTCATAACATCACAACATAGTCCATAATTGAACAACCTAAACATAAAAACAAAAATAGGCCATAGCCTGGGCACCAAAAATAAATCATGAGAGCTATTGAAACCCATCATTTTATGTAGGGTGTAAGATAAACATTCCTAGTAGGGTTTCACTAAATAATTTGTGAAACTTCCTTTCAAAGGAAACTTCATTAAGGCTAGTTTGACCTATACATAAAAGAGTGTATTTTTCACATATGGGTAAGATGAAACCAAATTAAATTATATAATCAATTTTATAAAACATATCCCTTATTAGAGTAAGAAAGGTTCAAACCAATTTTTTTATTAAAACAATTTTAAACCATGGAAATATTACCCTTTAATAATTTTATAAAAATGATCCAAATCACTTTCCCCTTTCCAAAGCATTACTCAAAAAAATATTTCTTTTTATTTATAAATGCACACCACCTTCCTTTATAAGTAACTTTCCAATCCATTTTATTATTAAATTTTAATGTAAATCAAAACCATTATTAAAAATAAAATATAATACAAATATGAAAAATGCATTGATAGGGAATAAAGAAATAAATATCCAATGAAATGGTTTCATTCAATAAAAATAGAAACTAGGGAATACAAAAAAGTTATATAATGAGATCCTCTAAATAATCCTCAATAATATCTTGTAATAATGGGAAAATCCATAGGAATCAAGTAATATTAACTTGAAATTACTAAATTAGAGCCCTAGGTTATCCTAAAATATCTCATTGATGATATTAAAAATTCAATTGAACTACCTATGATATATAATCTATCCCAGGAGTGCTCACATTTTGTGGGATATAATCCCCAAGCCATAATATAATATAAATTGGGGAAATATCTTGTTAAAAATTAAACTAGAATTTCACCCAACTATAGCATTAACTATAACTCCATGAAAATTTAGTTTAAAGGAAATCTATTCTCGATAGCTTTCTTAACATGCAACACTGAGCTTTAAGATAACTACTATAAAAATATTATTTAAAAGTAGTTATTATAACCTATATTATTAATAGGAATAAACAAATTATAAAAAATATATAAAAATGTTTTATATAATCTAAATTTATCGATTAATTAATAATAAACATTTACTCAATTTTGAGTAAGTCATTTTATGATTCAAAAATATGTTTTCTTCAAAAATGGTTTTTATTGCATTTAATTTTATGAAATTATAATTAATTTTAAAAAACTAGAAATTTTATTTAATTTAATGAATATAATTTTCAAAATCATCATTTCAATAATATATTAGGGTGAATTTTTAGTATTTTTCTAATAAGATTTATTTTTTAATGAATAGTGAAAATATTGATTTTTCTAAAACTGTCATTTCATTTCAATAAATAAAGTAATTTAAAAGTACCATAATGTTTTTGAATTTGAACTTAAAATAAAATAAGTATCATTTAATTATAAATAATCTAAATAATTACATTGGAAACATCATTATACTTAATTTTTTTATAAGTCCTTTTTTGGGATTAAAAACACATTTTTCTAAAAATGGTTTTTATGCGCACAATATATTTTTACTTTAATAAATTAAATTAATATCTATATATTAATGGTTTTAATGAAGTTTATAGATTATATAAAATAATTTATTTTATTTTTTATGTTTTATACATGGAAAATAATGGAAGTAAATTTATTTTTATACTTAAAATGAATTTTACTAAAAATGGGTTTTCATTGCATTTTGTATGCTTATTTAAAATTAAATTCTACTGCATATAGAAATTGGATCTGGTAAAATGGATTAATAAATTTTAATCATAATAATTAATATAATTAAATATGGTAAACTTGAGTTTTTCTTATAATGAATAGTAAAATAGTAAAAAAAATATCATGGTTAAGGTTAAAATGGGTTTACTGAGGGTTAAATGAAGATATAAGGGCAAAAATACCACATAAACTTGTTTAATTTTTATTAATTGAAGATATTTCAACCTTTTATCATCTTATATTCAAATATTTTTTCGTTTTTTTCACTTTCTCATGAATGTTACCTTATATTATATAAATCTTTTAATCAATTCCATTTTGACCCTTCCCTCACTTATAAAAGTGAACCACTTATCCTCATTTATTCACAAAATTTGAGCCATATATATTAAAAAATACCTACTAAAAACCCTTATTATATTAATTTTATTCATTATATATTTATTTTCATATCCTAATACCAATATTTAAATGTTTAAGGTGTAATACAAAAGAGGTATCTTAAAGAAGATGAATGAATCTTAATCGAGATCTTTCAATTTTATTTCTTATTTTTCCATCTATAAACCCGTTTTATAAATAAAAAAATATTAATATAGTCTTATAAATATAATTATATGTTATTATGATTATTTATAATCTATTTACCACCTCTTATCTATCAAATGGTAAAAGAAAAGTATCACTCATTGGTATGTGTGGAATACTACCTCCACGAAGTGATATGGTTCATTTTTTATCACCATATTTCATAGTTTCTCATTATGATATATTTAATGTTAATTTATTATATTTTTGATATAATTATATTTCTATAATTATAACTTGTTATATACTTTTTTACCATACCATCTCTTGGAAAACGATAACACCGCTCTTGTGTACCTGTGGACTACCACCTCCACAAAGTGATGTGATTTGTTTTTTCATTTATGATTTTCATGGATGGATATAAGAATATATTTAATAAATATGTATGATATTTATGCTATAATAATTATTATATAAAGTTTAATTATTATTTTCCTTTATTTATTTTTATCTATATAAAGATGGAAACATCACTCGTGCGTACGTACGGACTACTGTCTTCATGAAGTGATGTAATTTATTTTTTATTATAAATATATATGAATTGCTATAAATGTGTATATAATGATTAAATATAATAATTATTATATTATTATTATTCTATATATGATGTAACCATTATTAAAATATAGGGTCCATAACTTCTGAACCGAAACAAACATGAAAAGGGAAACCATTATTAGCTGGAAATGAGGATATTAATAAAGAATTATTAATAAACGGGTATTGAAATTTTATAATTTGACCATATATGATATTATAAGTGTAAAATAGTTATAATATAGAATTATAATAAATATAAATTTATTATAAATGATGTTTGTGTGCTTATTAATCAAGACAAACTTGAGTTAAGGGTTTTTATCTCAAAATTTCTCTCTTTGAGATATGTTTTGTATTATGCACCTAATTTGATTTATGAAGTGTATATATTTATTAATTGACATGTTATATCATGGGTACTTATTATTTTATTTTATTTAAATTTAAAATTTAAAACATTTCATTCAATTTGTTTTTATTTGAATGATATAAAAGTGGTAAGGGTTTATCATCTCAAATTGTCTTCTTTGGTACATATGTTATGTTATACACATATAATCTTTTGTGAAGTGCATCTAATAAATTTTTTATATTTTGTATGATGAATATTTTTTTTTCATTTAATGTTTCATTTGAATTTATTTATTTCATGGGGTTTTTTAATTAAATGTTACTAAAGTGGTAAGGGTTTTATGTTACAATCTCATTTTTACCAGGATTGTTTATGATTAAATTTACAATGATGAAATTATATGATCCAAATCTCTGAAATATTTTTTATTTTATTTTAATGTGTTATTTTATTTATATTTCATATTTTCCTTTAATGTTTATCTATTTATGTACTCACAAGAATGAAATAATGTTTAATGTTTAAAAGGAATATTCTTATCATTTTTCGAATGAGGTACCTTTGAATTTTTTACTGAAAATGTGGAAGTAATTTTTGTTTTAAAATAAACCGCATGAATAAATTTTCCCATAATTATGACTTATATTTTCTTTGAATCCTCCTTTATGAGTTTACATGGTTCTTTTCAATGAAATTTTTTCCTTAATATTTTGTAATTTTTTAGATTTTAAATAAGTGGTTTTAAACTAAAAATTTTATTTTCCTAAAGAAAATTTCCAGTGATCATTTAAAGAAATTTTCATCTATAAAAAAATCATCTAATGTTTCTTATGATTTTCTATTGATATGATCTAATTTTACCACATTTATTATTTCTCTTGATTATTTATTATCTTTTATGATGAATTATTGATCAACCCCATTTTCTTTTCCATGGGTTAAGTTGTAATGAAATTATAAATATTTTCATTATCCTATGGAATAAATATGAATGAATTATGATTATGTGATGAGTGGGGTACATTATATCCCTTTGATGAATTGGGTAAATATTGGTATTTTATGGTATCTAAGGGTACATGAGAGATTATACCAAGCCCAAAACAGGGTACATGGGAGGTTATCCAAATCCAAAAATAGGGTACACAGGAAGTTATACTAAGATCAAAGAAGATACATAGGTGGTTATCCCAATAATTGCATGTGATGAATGACTTGGCGAGTAGCCTTTAAATAATATTTCTATGATTTTGATTATGTCACACTTTTTTTCACTCTCTATGAAATTTTCTTATGCTTATGATATGATCTCATTACTCATGATCTTTGATTATTATATGATTCATGTATTATGATATTCAAAAGACTTATGTACTGATTATGATATATGATTTTTTTGTATGAATTTTAAAAATTAACATCATGTTCTGATACCCTTATTCTCTCGATATTCTTACATATGATCATTTATTGATATCTCCAAAGTTTACCTTTACTGAGCATCTAATCTCACTATTTTTTATGTTTCCTATTCCCTAGGTTATTAAGAAAATATTTAAGTATTATATGTTATTAGAAGTGTGTTAGTTATAAATACATTAGTGGGAGATGATGTAGATATTTTTTGTACCAGTTTTTTATGTATCCAATTTTTCAAAGACTCTAAATATTTACAGCTCTAGAATTTATTGAAATGATATGTAATGAATATTAATCTTATAATATATAATATTTATGAATGAAATATTTTGGTCATTTTAGTTTTTATCATTGAATTTTTTAGATATTTTCGAAAACTATAATGATAAAACTTTAGGGAGAACCCTTAGGATAAGCCTAAGTATAGTATAATATCCTATGCTATGGTGATGAAAGAAGTGTGGTTTTCCTAGAAAATGCATTCCTGCCTAGATATTATCAAGTGGATGCAGCTATGGAACATATGAACCTAGGGGTAACAACTCTAAATAGAGAAAATTGAGTATTAAATTGATCATCACTGGTGTACAATGAGTGGGCCTACGATTGTACACCCGCCAAGAAAATACTGGGGGATATTCTTAGGTAAATTAAAATTTTATTTATGAACCATTATAAAGGATTTCAATAGATGGTGATTATGGATAACCTAGGTAAACCTAAGGTGTCATATATTGAAAATAAAGCATTATGATTTAGACATCCTATGAATTATTTTAAATGATTATATGATTACTCACTATTATTTCTCATACTATGATTTTTTGTTTTAGTTAATTATTGGAACTAGGAGGAATCATATTAATGGTGAATGTGACAGAAGATTTAATGACCTTAATCATGTGAAACAAAATGAAATGGGCGATGGAATGAAAAATCTTATGAAGTTTCCTGACAAGCTATCTCGATATATGATTAACAACCTGGGCATAGGTGGGTTTTTAAATGAACTAAATAATAGAAAATTGGAGTTTCATGAATATTTTAGAGGAAATAACATTAATATTTATATATTTCAAGAATGTGGTAATAATTACCCAGAGAAATGTCTCAAAGAAATGAAAATATGTTTTATGTGTGGAAAAGAAGGACATAGATAAATTAATATCCAAAGAAAAATATAATTTTTGGTTAATAAAATGGATGTGAATAATTATTTTCAATAATTTATTATAAATGGTTGAATGTTTTAAATGTGTAAAGTATGGTCATTATGAAAATTTATTTCCTAGAGGTAAAGATCAAGAAATGGATTTTCAAGGGTTTTATCATTGATGATAAAGATTTTATGAATGATATATGAAACATATGAATTATTTTAACAATATTTATTATGTTCAAAGTAAAAAAACATTCTTAAATTTAGTATTGATAAATATCAATACCTTATTCATATTTCATATTGTAGGAAGGAAGTGTTGAGGAATAAGGTGATTGGGCCTCGTTAATGGTTTAAGTAGGAAGTAGAATGATTGAATTGTTAATGTATTAAGATTTTATAATTATGTTGTAGAAGTGTTTTATCATTTCTATTATGGTTATATGAATCTTGAAATATCTTAGTATTGTTCTGTAGTATCTTTTAATTTATTATTTTCAAGTATAAGTTGAATGGTAATGATAACCTAGAAAATTGATTTAAAGGTATAGTGATATTTTTGGAAAACATATGATTGAGGGATATATGACCCTTAATATGTGCCTAATGTTGAGCTAATAATTTTTAGTTTGGATAAATATATAATTGATATTGATAAAATAAATTAGATAGTATTAGTGACCATGAAATTAATTAGTGATTTAATGAAAAACTGATTTATGTAATCTTTGATGAAGTTTATTACATTTTTTGATTTATAGAATATATTAGATACTTGATTATTTTATTTAAAAAACCAGGATAAAGTTAATTTTTGGAAGTATATATGTTTTCATTTATTTTTTATGGTGATTCAGGTTATTAGAATGTTTTAGGTGAATATATGACCAAGGTATTTACTTGTTTGTTATGTGACATTAAGAGACACATTATATTGTTTGGGGATTTAAGTTATGCTGATTTTGGAAATTTTGTGAAATTTTTTATAAATTTGTGGGTTTTGAATACTATTTAATAATGATTAGAGGTATTTGGAATTTGGATATTTTTGGAAAGAATTAAGTGGATCTTTGTGTACTATTATCAAAATATTTGAAATTAATCTCAAAAATGAATGGTTATTCATATTATACAATAGAAATTTCTGGTTTTAATAAAAAAAATATAGAAAATATGATTATCCTTTCATTATTTTATAGATATTATTATCTATTAAAATATTATTTTATTTCTTCAGGAATGGAAAATTCATATTTTTCATTCATTATTAGAATATGGGATGAAAAGAGGTGGAAACTAATTAAAACACACAGCTGAAGGATGAAATTGAATTTATGGATTTTAAGAAATCAAGTAAGTATATTTTTTTAATATTAAATTGTAAAATAATTCTTCAAATCTAGGAAAAACGACCCTAAAATGAAATTTTTTTCCTTTATATAGTTAGTTTTGAAGAATTGATGATTGTTTTCACCCCTCATTGATTTATGGTTTAGTGGTCATTAAATTTATTTTGAATATATTACCTATAACTTTATAGTATTATTTAGAATATATATTTATCCTCTATGTACCTATTTTCACTTCCCACTAATGTTATACTTATATGGGAACCTTATTATGTGTTATTTCAAGTAACTTTTTGTTTCTCACTTCCCCTTTTTAAAGGAATTTGTATTATATCTTTATACGGTATAGGTTTTTGACAAAGGTATTTTCAAATATTAAACCCTTTATTAAAAAGATAAAAATTGGAAGGATTAAATTTCTTTAAGTGATAAAATTCAACCCTCAAAAAATTCATTTTAAATTAATACAATTCTTGATAGCTTTATTAACATGCAACACTGAGCTTTAAGCGTATTACTATAAAAAATATTATTTAAAAGTTGTTGTTATAACCTATCCACTGAATTGGTGGCATGACTAAAAAAACCATATTGTAAATATATATATATAATGGTTTTATATAATGCAAATTTATTGATTATTTCATATTATTTATGTACTCAATTTTCAGTAAATACATGTTATGATTCAAAAATAAGTTTCTTCAAAAATAGTTTTTATTTAATTTTACACATTGAAATTATAATTAATGTATAAAATTTTCTAGAAATATTATTTTTGAGAATTAATATAATTTTTTAAATCATCATGTGAATATTATATTAGGTTCAAATTTTCATATTTTTCTAAAAGGATTATTTTTCAATAAATAGTGCAAATGACAATTTTTATAAAACTGTCATTTATTTTTATTAAATAAATGAATTTAAAAGTCTCTTTATGAATTTAATTTGACCTTAAATTAACATAAGCCTCAATTAATTATAAATACTATAATTAATTATATAGTAATCAGTATTGTACTTAATTTTTGTATAAGTTCATTTTTGGGCTTAAAAACACATTTTCCTAAAAAGTGCTTTTATACAGCCAATGTGTTTTTATCTTCATAAATTAAATTAACATATATTTATTAATTAATTTAATTAAATTTATAGATTATATGAAATATTTTAACATTATTTTTATGTTTTTTCGAAGTCAATGAATATAAGTAAATTCAATTTTATGCTTAAAAATTAATTTTTCTAAAAATGGGTTTTCTTGGGATTTTGCACGCTTATTTGAAATTAAATTCCACCACATGTAGAAATTGAATCTAGTAAAATGGATTCCATAATTTGAGTTATAATAATTAATATAATTTAATTGGATCAACATGATTTTTTTTCATAATTAATAGTAAAAATAGTAAACTTTCGTTACCATCGTTGTCACGAACCAAGCCGGTATACCATCCAACCCGACACCCAACCCAACTTGTGACATAGACTGAAGGGAGTTATAAATCACCATGGGCTGGAAAAAAGTTCCTAGGTATCATAATTACACTTTTCGGAATTATTTCACCCATGATGAAAAATTAAAACAATTCTCGAGAATGAAATACCACACCAAGATCAATATCTATTAACCAAAAGAGATACAACGATTTCAAAATAAAAATTTTATAACTTTAACCAAAAACAAAAAAAGGGGAGAAATTCTAGATATATAAATCAACCTATACACAAAAAGAGTTCCAAAACCCTCATTCCACCTCCACTAACACCTACAATAAGAGAAACATTAGCAATTGCATCCTCCATCACCACAACAATACATCTTTCCTTTACCTGGGTCAGACATAACAAGGTCTATATACACCAGAATTTATAAGTAGGGTTTGATCCAAATACCATTAGTATATCATCCAAAAATAAGGATTCCATGCCAAAACATTATAATACAAATCACCATGCTAGTTTTGAAAAAATATTGGAAACATTTTTAATAAAAAAAATTAAGGAAACAATTTTTAAGAAAAATATTCTTTGAAATTTAAAGTGAAATAAAGTTCCACTGTATGGAGATGGTAATAACCACATCACAATAGAACCATGGGTAATCCATAAAGGCACTAGAACTTGTGGGACTATAGTAACCTCATATCTTGGTGAAACATAGTATAATAACAATAACCTGCAACGTCCTCATACACAAGCCACTAGAGAGGAATATATCAAAAGTTATAGTGGTCTCTTATAATCATCACAGTTTAGTTAGTGTTGTAGCATCAATCATTCTAGAAGTAATTGAGCCTCAGCCCCACCTATCTGACTAGTATACTAGTCCTAGTCCACCCACCTAGATACTTAGGATTACCTTTGTGATCAATTTCGTTTCTCATGCCACATAAACCATCTCTTTCACATGCACACACATCCAACCATAAAAGAACACACAAAAACTACAATTTTACATAATCCACATCCTTTAAAATATATACACACACTGAATTATTTTGAAAACACACTTTTCACCCTCTATATAATTTATAGAATACATTTGGGGAGAACAATAAGAAAGCACACATAGAACACAACCAATTTCATTTGAAAACCCATATTTCATCCCATAAGCACATCAAAACCTTTTTAAACCACATTTTTTACTAATCACATAATCCATACAACACATCCAAGAATCACATAAATCATAATAAAATCATTCAATAATGTAAACGCATGGAATCACCTACATCAAGATTGGAAACTTCCAGAATCTGGTGGAAAACTACAACTTAACCACAAGAGGATCCTATAAAGGAAATATCAAAGAATAAACACTATGATTAAACCCAAATAACTATGGTTCAACCCATTTTAGGTCATATAACCCAATGGATATAGAGAACCCCAATAAAGAGGAAAGAATAACCCATTAAGAAGGATAAAACCAAAGGATAGAGGGATTACTTTATGATTCCTTGAATATCCACACTAAAAATGCCCAAGATTTGAGGGTCCAAGTGATACAATAGAATGGGAGGAGGTTCCTTGGGCTATAAATACCAAATGGAAAAAATGGGGTGGATTTGGGTTAAAATCAAGGGAGTGTAGAAAGGTAAATTTCACATTTTTAATTACCTGGATAGGTCACACAGTTAGGCCGCATGGTCTTTCAAACAGTACAAAAACTATGAGGTGTCCTATTTCCAAGAGGAAACTAGACACATGGTTTTCTTAGGGTGGGTTCATGAAAATGAAATAGGCCATGAAGCTTAGATAGTGCCACTATCTAGGGTACATGGTCTCTTATGGGCTAGTGAATGGTTTCTACTAATCATGCACCAACCATGCATCAACTGTTGTTGAGTCCAAAAACTCCATTTTCTAGAAAACATCTTGGGAAATATAAGTAACCAAGATGAGACCAAAATAAACCATAAAAATAACTCAAAATAGAATTAAAAATGTGACAATTCTCCTCACCATGAAAACTTTCTGACCTTATAAATTCATCCCAGAGTCAGACCAGAGAACAAAAATTGATACTACTTCTCAACCCAATACTTCCACTCCCATGTATCATGCTCATTATTCCCATGCTACCAAAGAACTTGAAAAAATGGTATGTAATTCCCCTAAAGATAATTCACTTGGTAATCCACAATCCATACAGACTGCTCAAACGTAGAAAATTCAGGTTCCAACTCTAACTCTTCCCAATTCAACACATGAGATGGATCCAAATTATACCTTTTCAATTGCAAGACATGGAACACGTCATGAATTAAAGTCAATTGAGAAGAAAAATTTAACTATTATTCCACTTTAACAAAACTCTTGCTAACCTCAAAATTTCCAATATACCTCGACATTATCTTCCCTTGTTTACCCAAATGACAGTGGCCCAAAGGAGGAGCCACTTTTAGAAACACCTGATCAGCAACTGGGAGTTTCAAGGCTCGACACCTCCAATAGGCATAAGGCTAGTGGAATATCTATGATATCAAAAAACATTGTCTAATCAACATTACTTTATTAAACATCTTCTACACAAGTTTTGGTCCCAACAACGAGGTCTCACATACATCCACCCAGCATAAAAGAGATCAACACGACCAACCATAAAGTTCTTCGAAGGTTTCCATTCGTATTGAGGATTGGTAAGTATTGCTATAAAAAAACTTGACCAACCCAAAATGGATATCCCACAATCCTCTAAAATCCATCACACATGCCTGGAGCATTTCTTCCAGGATCTGATTCGCCCGCTCCATCTGACCATCTGTTTGAGGATGGTATATTGTACTCAACATGACTTGCGACCCCATCATCTTCTAAAGGCCTTCTAAAAACCACAAGGTAAAATGAGGGTCCCTATTTGAAATTATATATGATGGAAATCCATAAAGCCTCACTATCTCCTGAACATACCACCGTCATAACTCATCCACTTTGGATCAATCCTTGATTGCAATGAAATGGGATGATTTGGTCAGATGATCGATCACTGCCCAAATCAAATTCCATCCCCGGGGAGTATGAGGTAATCCAATAATAAAATCAATAGATAACCCATCCCACTTATAGGTAATAATGGTTAGGGGATAAAGAAAAACAGTGGGCCTATGGTGCTCTTATTTAACCTTCCGATAATTATAACACCTGGATACGAAGTAAACTATATATCATCTCATACCTGGCCACCATAATTCATAATGAATATCATAAATCATCTTAGTGGTACTAGGATGAATGGCCCACTAAGACTGGTTTCTATCCTACATTACCACCTTCTGCAACTAAAATGGTACCATGAAGCGACCCTTGAAATTGATAACTCCCTCAGGTGAAAAATACCATTCACAAGGCATCACCCCACCATTTAAAAACTTCATAGAACACTAATACAACTCATCATTTAGATTATCTTTCTGAATCAACTCTAGAATGGAATGTTTCAGCTAAACATTTTCCAAGAACACACCTGGACTATGCTCCTTGGCTTCCAGGTTCATCTGAGATAAAAGGCCCATCAAAGTCTACTCATTACTAGACTCTTAATGATTTCATTGGAACTTTCCTTCTCAAATCATATTCTACCACATTACCTTTTCCAAGGTTATATACGATATAAAAATTGAACCCCTAAAGGTACTCAACCCAACAAAATTTCCTTATATTTAAATCTCTTTCATAGAATTTGTAGGCTAAGAACTAATGATCAGAATAGAACATAAACTTCTACCCAAAGATATAATTATGCCATATCTTAAAGACATGAATCACTACTAATAATTATAGGTCATGGTTTTGGTAATTATTTTCATGTGGTTGGAGTTGTTGAGATCCATATACCACCACATGGTTATCTTGAATCAGCACACACAAAAGACTCATACCTAATGCATCACAATAAACCACATATCCCTTTCTGGATTTGGGTAAAATCAAAATAGGGGATAATTTCAACCATCTATTAATATCTTAAAATGATACCTAACACTCTATGATCCATTAAAAATCTACTCCTTTATGGATAAACATTTTCATGGGTGAATCAAGTTAAGAGAAATCTCTAACGAACCGCCTGTAATACCTTGTCTGTCCCAAAAAGGTCATGATATCAAAAACATTATTTGGCTACTCCCATTAAATAACAACACTATTATTCTAAAGTTTCACTGAAAACTATTATTATGAGATCACATGAGCTAAAAAATTTACCTCCTTGATCCAGAAGGTTCACTTAGAAAACTTATCATAGAGGCGATGATCCCTAAGGGTTCCTAGTACAATCCTTAAGTGTTTCTCGTGCTTCTCATTGGTCCTGGAGTAGAACAAGATGTCATCCACAAATACCATGTTAAAGGAGTCAAGATACTGGTGGAACACCCAGTTTATAAGTATCATAAAGATTGATGGAGCATTTTTTAACCCAAAAGGCATGACCAGATACTCGAAGTGGTTGTACCTGCTTCAGAAGGTTGTTTTCGGAACATCCGACTCTCTTACTCTGGCCTGGTGATACCTAGAACACAATTTAACCATATACAAACACCCCACACCATTAAAATTATTGAAAAGGTAATAAATAAGGGTAAAAGGTTTTTTTATCATCACCTTATTCATCGTCTGGTAATCAATGCACAACCAAATAGATTCATCAACCTTATTTGCAAACAATACTGAGGTGGCCCAATGTGAGATTCTTAGGTGAATTAATCCTTTAGATTCCAAATCATCCTGTTGTATCTTTAATTTCCTCAAATCTGTGGGGGTCATACAGTATGAGGGAAGATATATCAGTTGTGTTCCTAGTGCCAAATTAATGGTGAACTAAACATCTTTCTCTAGAGGAAAACATGCGAATTCATATGGAAACGCCTCTAGGAACTTATCCACCATAAGAGGTAATCCACCCATGAAGTCTCCATCATTATCCTCCAACATGAGTGATAAGATATATAAATAAATACTACCCAACTCTGGAAGTGGAATTTCAACACATCTCGACCGAGGATCCCATTCCCTTTGAAAAACCTGGGTACTCCCATTAGGTGCCACAAAATTCACTCATCATCAATAAAAATAGATGCACGCCTAGAATCTAACCATACAATCCATATTAAGGATTACATCAAAGAGGTTCATTTCTAGAATTAGTAAATATCATTCCATCTTGACCCCTGACATGGTGAGTGCATGAGAAAAACATCTAAACCCCTGCTCTTTCTTCTTACTGAGCGGTGTCACTAGATCCATTGCATATGACATGAAATCAGATGGAAAACTAAAAAAAACCCACAAGAAAAAAAAATAAAAGAAACAGAGTCACATGTATCAAATAGAGAAACAACTATAGATAATGTAATAAGAACTGTACCTCAAACTATGGAAAGTCATGCATCCAATTCCAATGGTTCCTAATCCAAAACATGAAGGTGCCTCATCTCTGATTTATAATGTGAATGGTAACTAACCTTCGACTCTAACTTAAGGTGAATATGACTAGAATAAGATCAATCCCTACCATTGTAACCAAAAAACTGGGAACCCTCTATCCTGTATGGATTTGACCAAGCTAACATTCCTTTGAAGGATTTTGAAGCTGCACCACCATGGTATGGATGTCTGGCTCTATAAAACCATTATAAGTGCCTCATATGTCCACACCGATGGTAGGGTCTAAGTAGAGCTGAAAAATAGACCATATAGACCCTTCCTTACCACACTGATGACACAAAACTGTCCCAACATCTGAATCCACAGATGAAGACAATCATGAAGGATGGCTTGAACTACCACCTCCCTTCTTCTCCTGATCATCCCACTTCCTCTTCTTCTCAGATGAACAACCACTTCCCTATCACACTGTTTAAACTTCCCTAGAGAATAATTACTTTCCACTACAATTTATCTCTACCATCAAATAACGATCAACCACCTAATCTTTCATTTTTAACATAAATAGAAAGACCTGGGATCAAATATTCGACCACAACCCCATTTATCACCACTGATCCTTCAATTGCTCATTAGAAACTACCTTGGGTACAAAATAGACCAACTCAGCGAAACGATTGGCATACTCCAACATGCTCTGATCCCCCATATGGATATCTAGAAACTATCGAGTCTTGGAAATATTAAGGTATTATAGAAATTCTCCTCATTGAAGATGACCATGAAATCCTTCTAACCTATTTTTTTTGTTCCCCAACCTGTACCACTAAGTCCCACCACCTCCAAACGAGACCTTCTAACAAGAAAAAATCACATTTCACTTTAACTTCCTTAGGAGTGTCAAGGAACCCAAAAATCCTTTCAATATTTTCAATCAAATCCTATACTTCCTAGGGATCCATGTTACCCTAGAAGGTATGAGTCATGTTCTTGAGTAACTCATGAGATTTGTCTTTTCTAGGATCTGGTTTGGCTACCCCAACATGAGCAATTCCATATCCTGCTCTCTGACCAAAGGCTTGGATAACCTGATACATGGATTCCACTAGTCTCTAATCAACTGGTGAGGGAGAAATCTCTTTAAACTCTTCTCATGGTTTCACAAGAAGTTTCTAGGGATGAATCTTGCTATATCAAGAAATAACCACAAGGAAAACCCATCAATACACTAATATGAAAATTTGCAGCAACAACAACAAATCCCAAAACACTTCTATAGATAAAAAACCTATATCTGTCATAATAACAAGCCAAACCAATTCACCCCCACAAACTATCCATGCACTATCTTCATCCTATATGTCTCACCTAGAGGAGAATTCAAACCAAATCCCAACATCCCATGGAGACTAAAGGCCTATTATGAGGTGTGTTTTCTAGAAACACCACTTGAAATCAAAACGTCAGGCCCTAAAAATCATAGATCTTGTCTATCAAGACTCTCCCAAATATCATGACCCAAAAGAGTGGGTGTAGAACATGAGCCTCATCCTAGTTGGTGAGGTCTCTCTAAGTGCATCTACGAGACCCATGTTCAAAAATAGGTGGAGGAATAATTCTGGGGATACTATAGAAGTAATGTAGTAGGTACTGTGCGGTATTGTAGCAATTACTGTAGAAGTTACTGCAGCAGGTACTGTTCAGTATTGTAGTAGTTGGAACTATTCACCATGGGCCACTTGTTTGGGCTTGGAGTCCTTAAGGTCTTTGGGACACCCATTCCTTCAAGTTAGTAAGGCCTTTGGGCCACCTTTAAGGCCTTCCGGCCACCTCAAGGCATTTGGGCCACATGATCAGTGTAGATACCCCAGAAAAACTCTACAAAAAAAGGAGCATCCCCAGAGGAGGATTCAGAGAAGACAGACTCACCAGAGTAGAACCAATGGATTTGGAAGAATGAGAGGGTATGGAAATTCCATCGGTACCAGCCTGTGCTTGTATAAAAAGCTTAGCTGGATGACCATGAAAATGTGGCGGGATACCATCATGATGCAGATGCTTGGACGGGGTAGTTCCTTGTATTTACAGTCTGGTTGAATTCCCTGAGACCTTCGGGTCATGTAATGTCTCTTAATCCTATGGTTCATGTAATCTCTTAAGCCTATGGGCCTTGTAAGGGTTCCCCCTAATCCCTTGAAAGGGGGGTTATCAAAAATCAATAAAAAAAGAAGGCCTTAGGGCCATTCAGGTAAAAGAGTGGGTGTAAAAAACCACCTTTGATACCTTTTTATCATGAACCTAGCTGGGATTCCATCCAACTAGGCACCTGAACTGACTTGTGACATGGATCAAAGGGTGTTACCAATCCCCATAGACTTTCAACTAGTTCATGGGTATTAACATTACACTTTTGGGAATGATTTCAATCATGATGAAAAATATAAATAATTATCCAGAATTAAACACCACACCAAGATCAATATCCATAACCAAAATAGATACAATAATTTCAAGTTAAACATTTTACAACTTTCAAAAAAAAATACTAAAATGGAGAGGGGTACCAACTACACAAATAAACCTCTATGAAACAAGAGGTCCACCACCCTCATACCACCTTCACAAACACCTTAATGAATAGGAACACTAGCAACCATATCCACCATCACCACCACAATACATCTTGCCTTTACCTAAGTCGAACGTAACAAGGTCTACATACACAAAAAGGTGTATGTAGGGTGTGTTCCAAATCCCAATAAGATATCAACAAAATAAAAGGATTCCATTCCAAAACATTATAACACAAATCACCATACTTTTTTTACAAAAATATTGGAAACATTTAAAAAAAAATTAAGGAAAACATTTTCAATAAAATCATGCTTTAAATTTTAAAAATAAATTAAGGTCCACCGTATACCGATGGTAATCACCACATCACAAGAGTACCATGGTTAATACCTAAAGGAACTAGCACTAGAGGGACCCTAAGAACCTCATATCTTAGTGAAAAATGGTATAGAAACCATATCCAACAATGACCATGTGCATGTTCCACTAGAGAGGAATCTATCAAAAGTTTTAGTGGTCTCCAATCATCACCATTGTTTAGTTACTATTGTAGTGTAAATTTTTCTTGAAGGAACTAGGCCTTGGCCCCACTGATTCAACTAGCATACTATTCCTAGTCCACCCACCTAGATACCTAGGATTCCCTTTGTGGTCAACTTCATTTCTCACAACATATAAACCATATTTTTCAAATTCACACACATCCAGGCATAAGAGAATGCACAAAAACTTCAAATTTACATAATACATCTCTTTAAAAATCTATAAACACCCCAAATCCTTTTGGAAACACACTTCGCACCATTTACCCAATTTATAGAATACATTTAGGAAGCACAAAAATAAAATGTGCATGAAAACAACCAATTTCATTTGGAAACCATATTTCATACCATACACACCACAAAACCTTTTGAAAAAACATTTATAACCACTCTCAAAATCTATATAACACTTCCAAGAAGCACATAAAGTATACTAAAATAATCTAATAATGTAAAATCATGGAATCACGTACCTTAAGCTCAGAAAATTATGGAATCTGGTGGAAAACTATAACCACACCACAAGAGAACACTATAAAGGAAATATAAAACCATAAACACGAATATTGAACTTAAAGAACCATGGTTCAACCAATTTCAGGGAAACTAACCTAATGGAGAGAGAAAATACCAAGAAGGAGAAAAGAAAAACCCAAGGTGAAGGAGGAATCCCAAGGAGAAAGGGATTAATTGATGATTCCTTGAATATTCACACAAAAAACTCACACAATTTGAGGTTCCAAGGGAGCCAAGAGGAGGGGATGAGGTTCTTAGGGATTTAAATCCATAATGGGGGGAAAGGGGGTGGGTTTGGGTTAAAATTAAGGGAGAGTAGAAATGTAAATTCCACATTTTTTATAACATGTACATGCAGTATGGTTAGGATACATAGTCTGTCAAACCATAAAAACCATAAGATCTTTTTTGTCCAAGAGGAAACCAGATACATGGTTTGGAAGGGGTGGGTTCATGCCCGTGTGATAGGTTATGTGGCCTAGACAGTTCCACTGTCCAGGGTGTATGGTCTCTTTTGGGATATTGCATGGTGTCTACTAATTGTGTGCCAACTATTCTCTACCTTATATTAGGTCAAAAGACTTCATTTTTCAGAAAAAAAACTCATGGGAAATCTAAAGAACCAAGATGAGACCAAAATGAACCTGAAAAATACCTCAAAATAAAATCATGGATGCGACAATTGTTAAGGTTAAAACAAGCTTACCTACAGTTAAACTAAGAGATAAGGGTATAAATTCCACATAAAAATTTCTAAATACTATTTTTTGAATATATTTAAACCATATATACCATATTATCATTTAATCATTGTCTATTGTTTTAAAATTTATCATGAAATTGAGCGAATATTATTGAAATATTTTTAATTAATTAAACGTGTGTCCCCCCTCCCCTCCCTTATAAAAGGGTTCCTCTTATCTTTCCTTATTAACACAATTTTAGCCTTCTAGTTCATACAATACCTTCTCCAAAAATTTACTATATTCATTCTTTTAATCCTAGATCTTTTAGTATTCTAATAAGACCCATCATTTAAAGAATAAGGTGTAATCCAAAGGAGGTCATTCAAAGATGATATATAAATCATAACTGAGCACTTTAAATTTTATTTATTATTCTATGTTATATAGACATATTGTATCCATTAAAACATGATTAATATAGTATCATAAATATATTGATATGTTACTATGATTATCCAATAACAATTTCTAACCACTTCTTCATCAAATAGTAAATGAAAGTATCTCTTGTCTGTACCTGTGGACTACCACCACCACGTAGCGATATGACTCTTTGTCCATCACTAACTTTAATGGTTAGATATTATGATGTATTTAATGTTAATATATGATATTAAAAAATTATTATTTAATTATAATATTGTATCCACCTTCTTACCATCCCATCCATTGGAAAATGACAATGTCGCTCGTGTGTACATTTAGACTACCACCTTCACAAAGTGATGTGATTAATTTTTTCATTTCATATTTAAATGGATGGTAATAAGGATAGATATAATATATATATATATATATATATATATTATATAATTATTATTATTTAAATTTAAATTATTATTTACCTTTATTTTGTTTCATCCATCAAAAAGTGGAAACATCACGCATGCGTACGTACAAACTGTTGTCTCTAAGAAGTGATGTAATTCATTTCAAAAAATAAAATTATATGAATGGATATAAAAGTTTATATAATGATTAAATTTTATACTTATTAAATTATTAATATTATTTATATTATTTTACCATGATCACTTTTTAAGGACCATAACTATCTAATCGAAACATGCACAAAAAATGAAACAGTTATCACCAAGAAATGAGGATTTTAATAAATAATTATTAATAAATGGGAGTTTAAATTCCAAAATTTCATCATATATAATACTATAAGTGTGTAAATTTTTATTTTATATAATTATAATAAATCAAAATTTATTTTAATTGATTTTATAGTTCTTACAAATCAAGACGGACTTGAGGAAAGGGTTTTCATCTCATAATTCATCTCATTGATACATGTTTTGTATTAGGCACATAATTTCATTTATGAGGTGTATATAATAATATTTTGAAATTTTATATCATGGATCATTCTTAATTCAAGGTATTTAAAGTTACAATTCAGAATATTTCATCCAAGGGGTCCTAATTCGAAAGTTATCAAAGTGGTAAGGGTTTATCATCTCAAATTGTCTTCTTTGGGATATATGTTATGTTATAAACCTGTCTTATTTTATGAGGTGAATCTAATTCCATTTTGATATATTTTATCATGAATATCCTTGTATTTTTTTATTTCTTGTTTCATTTTAATTTATTTATTTCATAATAATTATTAATTAAAATTTACCAAAGCAATAAGGGTTTTATGTTACAATTTTTCACAAGATTGTTTATGCTTAAATTTATAATGATGAAATTATATGATATATCACTCCCAAATATTATTTATTTTATTATACTATGGTTATTTATAGATATTTAATGGTTTATTTTTCATTTTAATCTCTTTAATTAATCAAGAGACCCAAATAATGATTTTATGGAAAACAAACTTTATTTCTCTCTTTGGTTAGGAATATTTTTCTTCCATAACTATGTTTTTTTAAATATTTTCAAGTATATTTTTACCACTAAACTATGATTTTTAAAAATAATTTTTAAATTTTTTTGAATTTATATGAAAATTTTTAAAATGAAATTTCTTATCATTTTATAAATAGGATACTTTTGACTTTTTACTGAAAATTTGAAAGTAATTTTTGTTTTAACGTACATCACATGAATGGATTTTCCTATCATCATGAATTATATTTTATTTGAAGATTCATTTAAAATTTTACATGTTTATTTTAAATTAAATTTTTTTCCTTTATATTTTTAAACTTTATAGATTTTAAATAAGCGATTTTAAAATGGAAAGGGTATTTCCCTCAATAAATATTACAATGAAATTTTAAAGGTATTTTTATTTATAGTAATGTACTTTGATATTTATTATGATTTAATATATATGTGATCCAATGTTACCATCTTATTATTTCTCTAGATGGTTTATTATTTTTATGATGAAATATTGATTATCCATGTTTTCTTTTCCACGGGTTAAGTTATAAGGAAATGATAAATGTTTTCATTATCTTATGGAATAAATATGAATTGATTATAATTATGTTATGGGTGGGTCCATTATATACCTCTAATAAATTGGGTAAAGATTAATGTTTTATGATATCCAATGGTATATGGTAGGTTACCCCAAGCCCCAAATAGGGTACATGGAAGGTTATCCTAAGCCCAAAATTGGGTACATGTGAGGTTATACCCAGACCAAAATAGGTACATGGTTGGTTAGTCCAATCCTAGCATGTGATGAATGTATTGGTGGGAATCCTTGATGTAATATTTCTATGTTTTTTATTATGAAAATATTTTTTGAAACTCTATTTGACATGTTATTATGATTATGATATGATCTCATGGATCTTGATCTTTGATTCTTCTATGATTCCTAATCTACTAATGACTTATGCCATTATTTATGATCTATTAATTGTTGGATATGAATTTAAAATGTTAATATCATCTTCTAATACCCTTATGATATTGATATTATTAAATATGATCTTTGATTGATATCTCTCATGCTTTCCCTTTCTAATCATCTGAGATCACACATTATTATGTTTCCCTTTCCCTAGGGTATGAATAAAGGTTTTAAGTATGATATGTATAAGAATGGTTATAATTGTGAAGAACTTAGTGGGAGATGATGTAGATATTTTATGTACAATTTTTTATGTATCCAGGTTTCCAAAATAAAGGTTTTAATTATGATATGTATAATAAGGGTGAACATTATGGAGAACTTAGTGGAATATGATGTATATATTTTATGTACTAGTTGTTTATGTATATAAGTTTACAAAGACACTAAAACTTTATGGTTCTGGTATTATTTGAAATTATATATAATGAATATTAATCTAATAAGATTTAATATTTATGTATAAAATGTCCACATCTCTATAATTACAAACTCTTAGGATTCCAATGATAGAACTCAAAATGGAGGTGATCATACAATCAAGAAAAATAATAATCATATGATCAATAATAAAACCAAATAAATTGATAGCATTCCTCACCTATAATTCCCTTACATCATACAACCCATTTTTATTTGAATATGCATCAATAAATACAACAAAATTACATAACACCCCCCCTTGGGGACCAAAGTTTATATAAAGTGGTAAAAATTTAATGGGATCAATATTGGTTCATACATAGATCATAAAAAACTTATTATAAAGATACAAACATGCCTTTATATAAAAAAACTCAAAATTCCAATACATTTTCCAGTATTTTGGAATCTTTCTTTAAAACATTCCTTGAAATCAAATCATGGAAAACCATGAAAAAACATTTTAAAACAACCCCACTTTATTTATAACCCTTTAAGAAATCCAACTCAATATTTTAATTTAAATAAATATATATAAAATCATTTTTATCTCTTTTTCATGACCCAAATAGGGTCAAAAGCCTTTAATCATAAAATTCACTTTAAAAAATCCTCTTAGGCATCTTTTTAAACACTTTACATCAAAATGTACACTTTAGGTTACAAGGAAAACTATTAAAAATCTTAATACCAATTAACCCAGCCCTTAAAACATTTTTCAAATCCATAATAACTATCACATATAGATTTAATTTAGAAAAACAAGGTGTTAGGGAACATCAAGAAATCAATGATATGTTATTTAAAGAAAAAAAAAACTTACCAAAAACCAATTAGAACCTAGTCAAAAGGAGTTGTGTTCAATGGTGAAGCTCAACCAAGTAGAAAAACAACCTCTACAATCCCTAAAACTACTACAAAACTTGGTTTATCCATCACCATGTATTTAACAGTGCTAGCTAGAAGCGATGTTAAAGAAACCCTTTTTTAGCGCTAGAAAAATCACTATTAAATTTGGACCTTAACAACATTTTTACAGCACTATTAAAGGGATTATTTAATAGTGATAAAAAATAATTGTTAAATGGGACCCTTTATTAGAACTTGTAAAAAATCATTATTAAAGGCCCTGCCTTTATCAATGCTAGAAAAAAAAAAGCACAGATAATTTATCATCACTTTTTTCTTGTACAAATAAAGGTAATATTTCATAACAATATATATTTCATTAAAAATAAAATACTAATATATAAATATATTTATATTGATATAAATATAATCTATATTTTTTAAATATGTTTTAGATAAGGTTAAATAGACATTTACACTTAATATATATGATATTTGGTGAAAATGGAATATAAAATAATTAAAAAATATAATTAATTAATAATTTTCTAATTATTATCATGTAATATTTATTTCATAATAGTTGGATGGCATAAAAATTAAATGAATTAATTAATGGTATAAGATAAGTTAAAAACATGACTTGAACTCCAAATAGCCAAAAAAAATATTCAGGTGTTTGTTTGGGTTATACACATATTAATAATAAATCTTGAGATGATCTATATGAACTCGTAACTATGGAAAACCCTCATTCACATTATTCAAGGTCAAAAAGGCCTAAAAGACCTCTAAAACTAAGTTTTTATTCAGGGTATCCCAATTCTTTAACATTCAATGGAATTTCAACCTCGTTTAAAGGGGTATTATTGTCTTTTTTTAGTGGGTACTAAATTTATTCCTAGGTCTTACACTCATATTGATATCATGGTTTTTATGTTTTATCATTTTTTCACAATGTATTTTTATTTATAATTAAATAAATACACATTTTCTTATATTTAATTATAATAAATCACTTGTATAAATACATATATCAACATATTTACATAGAAATGTATTTTTAAATATATAAACTAAATATTTATTATTAATTTTATTTAAATTAAAAAATTATCCATTTTATTTACCTTATAAAAATTCACTAATATGTATATATATATATATCTATACAAGTAATATTTATATATAAAAATGTGTGTGTCAATAAGAAAATATATATGTATATGTATATTTTAATATATGTAAATAAATACATATTCTAAAAATGTATTTATAACAATATCTAAGAATTTTTTATATTATATAAATATATATATATATATAATGTTTATATATACATATATGTGTGTATTAAAAAATGAATATATATTTATATTATATTCTAGTATATGTAAATGAATATAATATATAATACATTTAAATAAATATAAGTATATATATCACACACACACAAACATATTTTATAAATGTATTTAAAAATAAATATATGAATATATGAATAAACAATATATAGGTAAATAAATATATAAATAAACAAAAATATCATTAAGCAGACACCAAAAAACATGGTGCAGTGGTAAAGGAAATCCATCTTCAAAGAAGCGGTGTAGGGTTCAAATCCAAGCATTTGCAGGATGATGGGAATTTGGAAAGCACTGTTTAAGGGGTGGCGGGGTGAAAAGCATTGATAAGGGGGGAGCACTATTAAAGGGGTTATGGAAGCACTAATAAAGGGTTCGAGCACCTAGAGGTCATAAAAAGTATAATTTTACCCCCTTTAATAGTGCTAAAGAATTGTTAAAGAGGTCCTTTAACAGTGCTAAAAAAAGAAATGTTAAATGCCCCCTTTAACAGTGCTTTTTAGCACTGTTAAAGGACCAATTTAACATTGCTTTTTTCAAGTGAAGTTAAATCTTTCCCTTTAAAATTGATTTTATAGACAGTGCTTTATAAGTGCTATTAAGATCCCTTTACTAGAATTATTAAAACCCATTTTTTAGTGGTGTAGACACAAAAAATCTCCAAATTATAGCCATTTTAAACCCTGATCAGAGCCATTACAACCCCTAGAGTTTGCGGGAAACAACAGAACCAAAGAGAAAAGGGTTTAGGGAAGAGGGAAAGAGAATAATAGAGAAAGAATGGATATTGGATCAAGGATCCACTTATAATCGGTGGTTAAGGGGATCAAAATCATCAAAGTAGGGAGGGAGGGATCCCTTGGTCTCATAGTAGGATCAACCTAATGAATAGAGGTGGAGATGATACCAAAAACATAAAAATAAAATGTGGGAAAACTGTAAAATGGATTTTAAATGAAAATTGGGAATCCCACATGGTTATTCCATATGGTATACTAAACTATTAGCTGACCATAAAGGATCTGTTGGAAGGAACCTACAGTGCCATACACAGTTCCATCACATGGTTTACCCTGACCATGTGAAATTTGTGTGCCAATACCCCAAGCATAAAATAACTCCCATAATTAACACTATAAATTCCACCATTTGTACTAAACTATGTGATTCCCATGAACTGAAAAAATGAATTGAAAATATCCCTATATAATACTTCTTACAAGGTTTCCCCTAGCATGTGCTCACTAATCATGAAATAGAGGTAAATTTTCAAAAATTTCAATGTTCCAAGATTAAAACATTAAAAAATTTAAATTACCCTAAAATAATATAAAATGTAAAGTAATTGTGATATGGGGGTGTCACATCCCATCCCCACTCATTCATACCATGGTACATAAAATGAGGTCTCACCAAGGGAGGCAAAAAACTGAGGCTTAGGTTTCTGATCATATTCATGTTCTAACTCAAGAATCTTTTCAATATATCCTAGTGTTGAAAGAAAAGTAGGCCTATATTACTAATCACACCCATAATGTCTACCAGTATATCTTGGTGATAATAGAAAAATATCACTAGCATATTTCGTATGTTGCTCAAGAGTAAGCTCAAATTACTACTTCTACCCATATGGTTCTTCAGCATACCATAGTGGAGAACATATATTAGGGGTGGGATCATATCACCAATTCTATTAGAGCCTATTGGAATATATCAGTAATGAATTAGGATGAGGCATATATTTATGATCCCATAATATAACATTGATGATATATCCCACTGATGGTAAAGGGTCATGCTCATATACCTGACCACACACATGGAACCCATCGACATATCCCATTGTCACCCTAGAAGTAGGATTATAATCCTACTAACATTTAGAAGGATCATCAGTATATTTTTATGGGAGTATAAGATCAGTCTCATATCCCCACTCTAGTCTAAAAGATTCATAGGGATATTTCATGGAATGCATAGGAGCATGATTATATCTCTACTCCCCTCAATATTTAGAAGGGTGGCCAACATTTTATTATAAAAATCAAGGAGAAGGATCATATCCTATTTCATATTGATGAATACCATTAGCATATCCCAACAGTGATGGAAAATTAGGCCCATATTCATACATGCTCTCAAGAATATTATTGGCATATTTCAATAGTTACACAAGGGTAGTCTCATATCCTGACCCTCATCAAAGGTGATAGACATATTCTGGTAGTGACACAAGAGACACCAAGGATAGGTTCTAATCATGAGGTTCATTTCTCACATTTCAAAATTCCAATCATGAACGAGGTTCCAACCCCAGTTTCTCAAAAAAATACATCCAAATAGAACTCTCTCCAAGGTCGATCTGTAATACAAAAGCATGTTTATATCCCTATCCTGATCAACACTAATATTATATATTCACTTTAAAATTTTTATATATGGTCCTATGAATATTTTATTTCCTCTTCAACAAGATAAGGTAGATATATCCATGGAGGTACCCCCATAGTTCCATGATTATTAACTCTAGATTTCCTCCCCAAGGTACCCGCCATGAAGTTCCTCCCTATGGTGCTTCTTATAAAGGACCTATAAGTAGAAAGATCATTGACCAGGGAGGCCCTACCCTTGATAACATATCAAAAAATAGTAACCATAGAGGTCCTACCCATGGAATACAATCCAGTAACCATGGATTTTCTCCCCATTATGCTCATTATAGTGGTCCTCCTTATGATGAATTATCTCCTTATCATAAAGGTCCTACCCCTATCAAATTTTCTCCAAGGTTTTCCTCATATCAAGAGGCACTCAATAATTCAAGTTTGTACACACAAAAAACCTCATCACTAGATGAAAATATCTTATCCCAGTCAAACAATGGTTTGAGTCAACAAACATCATCTATTCCTCCCTTAGATCACTTATCCTCTGATAAAACTGAAGAAATTCTAAGTAATCATACTCCCCATGAAAAAAGTAATAAGGAAATGGATTCTATTATTAGATTAGGTTTAGAAACCCCTCACAGAGGATGAATAGAATTATTAGGTCTTGTGGAAAGATTTGGTGGAATAAAGAATTACAATCTTGTTATTGGCCATAAACACCCCCAAGTATGACATTATAGAGGCATTGAAAGAGGATTACATAGCATATTTTTTATCACAACTTATGGTTGAATCTCCATCAACTTAATTCCAAAAAACATTATTTTAGGGAGTACATTAAACATGTTTAGGTAATAAATGATTTTTCCATCATGTTTACCTGGATCCCATCTCAATGTCCTGAAACCCTAAGGTGGAGAAGCAACATGAAT
Organism: Viscum album; assembly: GCA_963277665.1. NCBI lineage: Eukaryota > Viridiplantae > Streptophyta > Magnoliopsida > Santalales > Viscaceae > Viscum > Viscum album. Next base: position 1,536,967,483 of record OY728161.1, on the reverse strand, counting down.
GCCATTAATAGGGCTACCTCAACAACATGAAGGTGATTTTCTAGATAATCGTGAATTCTCAACTTGATGTGTGTATCAGATGATGGCATGAATATAGATATATGTACTTCACCCTACTCATTAGACAATGAGGCCCATTAGGGAATGAATCATGCAATTTCATTACTTAAGTCCATGTTTCAGGTCCCAATTCTGCATATTTTAGTTAGTCCATACGATGAAATTCCATCACCCCTAATTCTTGATAGTGGCACACTCATTGAGAGAAATATCTTGATATACTCCAATATCAGGATGATAAGAAATTCAAATGGGTATCCCATCTAAGTAAATAAAATCCCACAACCATATATCAACCCTATATAGAGAATAGTTCTCACCCTAAAAAGGTTCAGCATTCAGATCATTCCCAAATAGAGTCTCTAAAAGCTAAGAAGGCCAAATAAAAGCCACCTCAATGGCATTACAGAAGTAACCCCATCCCATAGTGATAAAAACATTTTTACCACCACCACCTATGGGATCATTAAATCTATAGTGGATCCAATATGTGATGGTGGAAGAACCAAGTAAACCCCAACCCATAGGGATAGGGTCATTATTACCAATTCCACCTCTAAGGAATTCAATGCTCTCTATGTTGGGATTAACTTCATAGGAAATTCCATCATGGTTTATCTTGCTTTATTATTTATCTCTTTCATTTTGAGAACATTTGGTGAATGTTACTAGAGACTCTCTCAGTATTACTATCCATCAAAGAGAGTAGGTAAAATCCCATAGGGGTCATAATCTAAAATGGTGTGCTAAAAAGGAAAATAAAAAGTATTAGTATTATTTTAACCTTGATATATATTTATATTATGGTTTATCCCCTTAAAAATATAATGATGATATGATTCATTCCACACAGTTTTCATTAGTGAATGTCATTAATTTCAACCCTTTAGATAATATAGATCGTGACTTCAGCATGGAAGAACGTAATGAAGATACATCCACTCAAAAATTTTTTCTCACTAAAATCAATGAATAAGGAATATACACCTGATGTTATAGGTAGACTCATGATCTGATATCTCCTCTAAATATTTATTCATCACCTACTCAATGATATTTATCTAAGGATGAAGGTAAGGATGTGGATATATCTATATCCCACCCACTACATTAATAAACTAAAACCCTTTCTATAGAGGGGTGATTGGATCAATATTAATTCAAGTTTGAATATTTAATTAATTTAATGTTGAATTAATCAAATGAAATATTCTTACAAAGTAAAACTCTCATAAAGAGTCTAATGTCACTCCTCTGGTACATATTCAACAAGAAGGATCTTCTCAGCCAATATGGGTAGAGTCTATCCATATAAATATATCCAAGTTTATATAACTAGTTTATCTAAACCTGTTTTCTAATGATTATCAAGAATTTCCTCCACTGGGGAAGAAATTTACATTGCTTTGATAAGGTTACCCCAAGATAGCTCAGACTGGATATCAATAGTTGACACAAGAAAGCCAACCATATCAGGTTCTACCCCCCACCTCTACTCACGTGTTAATACAAATATAAATATCAACATATCTCTATGAATATATTGAGTTCATTTCAACTTGAATGGAATCTATGGAAGGGAAATACTCATTGTTGTAGTAGAAAAGAAAGTTTCATCCCAAATGGATGGATGTGACTCCTCCTACACCCAAATTTGGGAATCCCACCTTCCCAATCTTAAATGGAACAGGGGACCTATAATAGTATCTAATTCACTTCCTATATTAGTGTAGACCTATGATAGGAACAATGGAATGGTAGGTGGTAGTGAAACTCATGTTCTTCATACAAACACTAAAAGGACTACTGTTCATCTAGTATAGTAATCTACAAGTGGGATTTTTTACTAACTGCAAAGATCAATGATGACAGTTCCTTTACTAGATTATCACCACACTAAGGAATATGATGGCTCATTATCTCTCAAAATATAATTAGTGTGAAAATGAGAGATCCTCATAATTGATCATCAAATGTAAAGGATTGACCTATTCACTAATGTTGAATCTTACTCAATAGAACCTATTATAAATTGTCATGGAGAATATCCATGGTAATTTGTAACCACTGTTAATATCTTTAAATTACCCTAATGGTTTTTGGGAGCACTTGGTTATGTTATAGTGTCTGAAATATACAATCTGATCCTCCAAGGATAAATCTCAACAAAAATAGGTATCTCATGGGAATAAATATGTTAGATAAATGTTTCAAACTATCTAAATCAAGTATGTGTTTTTTCAAGATCTAAATCATAATATTTCTCAATATCTTATGGTGTCTCCCCCTAATTGACAGTATTAGAAACAATTCTCTCATTGGGAGGGGATAGATGAATTTTTTTCCAAATTTTGAGGACTCTAATAATAAGAACTATTCTTTCCAAAGAGAACATGTTCAAGGATATTTCAGTACTATCATGGAGAATAACCCACTGAAACTTATAATTATTGGTAATATGCACAAAGTTAGACTAAATAATCATCCAAACTGCTTCCCCTACTACTGGATGTTGGGAAAAAATATCCTAGACTACTTATTATTCAATTATATACTCCATAAGATGATTGGAACTATACAATTCATGTTGAGAAAACCCATGATGTAGGTTTCATGTGTCTCTATTGCCTCACCCAATAAAGAATGAGAATTCAAGCAAGTACTTGACTAGATCATATAGAAATTCAATGACTGGATGACCAGGAAATACATTATCCAATAACACATCATACTTAGGGATCAACTAAACTAGATTGTTGTGGACTTAATTAATTTTATGAAAATAAAAGAGTAATATTCATCATCACAATGTTTTAATAGTTGATGTAACTAGAAACAACAGAAGAAATCATAAGAGGAAGATCCATTACTAGTACTCAAACTAATTTAGATCCTCTCAAATTTATTACTCCCATCACTAGTAGGACATAAAATGTCACAAAAAATGAGGTAATATTCACTATACCACCAAATGGGAAAATGTGAATCATTCCACAAAATGGGACAATGAGAATCATCCCAAAAAATGAGATAATGGGAACTATCCCATAAAATGAGATAATGGGAACTACCTCACCAAATGGTATTCTCATTTGATGAAGAGATAAAACATTAATTAGTTAATTTAATCTACTTATATGGCCCCTTAACTAATTAGGATGATTTATAAAAACTTGATATCCCCATTCTGAAAAGAAGATGAGGTCACAGCGGTCAAGGAGGTTGAGGAAGATGAGGTTAGAATAAACAATAAAGTTCAAGAATTGTTTTTGACAAGGCCATATATATTGTATATTCCCAAATATACATGCTCTAACAAGAAAAAATAGAGCATTAATATGATCTTAAATACTTAAGGTCTCATTCATAACTAATCATACTAGAAGAATGACTAACTGATATGAATTTTTTTAGTTGATGTTGGGATATGGTAGGGCCAGTTCATCCCAACCCGCTAATCAAGAAGATATCCCCCTATTCGAATCAAGGTAAGGAGTTACCGAACTAGCCAACATAGAAATATAGGCCTCATGTTAGGGAAAAAATCAATATAGGAATCATAGAACCTTGTATTAGAAACATGAAATATTGAAGAAGGATTGTATCATTTTTTTCAAGCACTCTATCCAAGATACCCTTCATATCTCTATGAAACTAAGAGAATGTCTTATTAAAAAAATAAAACTTAATAGCCCAAGATTAAAGTTACTATATTTGAAGAATATCATGAAAAAACTATATCTGTTAATTGTCACATGGTCAATTCCTTCACGAAATAAGAATGGGAGGCTACTAGACATGGGTACATTAGACCCTTACAGTTATTCAGTAAGATTGAAAATATCAATGTATGTTGGGGTATAATTGATAATAGTTATAGGATTAATATCATACTAGTTCAAACACTTCTATTCTTGGGCTATAATGAAGATAAATTACCAACTTATAGCTTGACGGTCCAAGGGTATGATAAGAGTGAGAAGAAACATCTCAGTAGGATCAAGATTATAACCTATTTCATATACCTCATCTCTAACTCCAATTTTATGGTTATTATCTAAGATATATCCTTCAACACCCTACCTAGAAGGCTGTGGATTTATATTCCACTATAATTCTTTGATCATACTATCAATGCCTGAAATACTCATCTTATGGGAAATTTGGGGTACTTTATAGTTGTAATGCCCCTTTTGATTCATAAAAATATCTTTATATATATAAGGTCCTATAAAAGGGTGGTAAGTATCTAATGGTAGATAATGTTATTTTCATTACTTCCCCCAATGGATTGGAGACCACTCACACCAATCTATGGAGAAAAATCAGTAAATACTACATGTTTATTATTAACTAAATTTTGGAAACAACTCCCAATCTACGAATTCATTGGGTCATGTGGGTTATATTAGAAAATAAAAAAAATCATAAAATCACTTTCCTTTTATATGTTGATGAAGTGAATATACTCATGGATCAACCTCCACCAAGGAAATAAAAGACCATTGTATAATGTATATATATCAACTTAAACCTCAATCATACTTACCAATATAAATGTATAAATGATCTTTAGTAAACACTTATAAAACTCTTTGAAGAAGTGGATATAAATCCTATGAAAATAATAAGAGCATAGGGTTTAGTAACATTCACCCACATTCTTATGGTATTGATTATTGTCACATTGTATCCCAACTAACTATGGAAATAGTTGTCATACCAATCACCACATGGGCTCAAGAGTTCCACCCCACAAGCCAGAGGCTGTCGACTAGTAGCAAGGTCCTATTGATGGTATGATGGGGAGACTATAACCTATATATTATAGTCACATAACGGTATAATAATGTTAAAACAACAAATAGTATTGGAAGAAGTAATAATACAGAATAAAAAATAATGGAAGGATAACATAATAACTGAGTAAAAGTGGTCAAGGCCAGATATATGATTATGCATGAACGAAAGATGATGCCACAAGTATAAGAAATAAGAATATAAATACAATGTAATAAAATAATAAATTCCCAATGAATATATCCATGAGAATATTTAGCATAGGCTCGGTACTCTACCTCTAAACTCCATCCTAAAGCGGCAAATAAATCAGGCATCAAAAACTGTACGCTTCCATTTATCCATACATGTGATCATAAATTATACTTAGGTACCAAACGACACCTGAGAAAGGTGTGAGATATAAATCTTAGTAGGCCAACACCCATAGTTTCTAGACCAATACATTTCATTCAATAATTAAATAAATGATATTTTTTCATACATAATAAATTCCAAGAAATAAAAAATTAAATAACAGAAACTTTTTCCAAGTAATTATACGGACACTCGTCCCATACCACCTACTTCAGCCTAAGCTGGATATTTGAAAGGAGGTACCTGTGAAAGTCATAATGTATAAACTATCCCATAAAAAAGCATCTACCAATGTAATGAATAAGAATACCCCAAGAATGTGCTTTATCTTGGAGTTCACGTTGCCATGTCAATATAAAAACATGCTCAATATATATATATACAAGGTCATGAAAAATGAAGCATACATGCATTACATTGATCTATCAAATACAGTGGGGGAGTCTTGATCCCATTTAAGGTAATATAAATAGAATCCTAAGGGTCACTTTGAGTATCTTTGAATAACCCAATACCTTTGAGTCTGTCCAAGGTGACCCATATGGAGTCCCTTGTATCACTCAAGGATGGTGACTCTTATCCCATATAAATTATCTCACATAGGGGATTAGGTATCACCTGAGGAATGGAATAACCATCTTTCCAAATGGGGCCATCCTTGGTTGCTCCCCTAGGGAACCAAACTCACCCATGAGTATGAAAAACCACTTGAAGATCCCGTACCTAGCAAGCTAAAGTATCTCTCTTGGTGCATAAAGCCAATCCAATCGAGCACGATGATTCCATCTATATAATACTTAATTTGGGACCCATGTTTTCTCTTGGCCCATAGTAATTGATCCATAATAATCAAGGAACATATTGCAAGGAAACACATTTATAATTAATTATATGCCTTCAAATAAAAAATTCAATTCCCAAGATAAATAAGTCATCCATAAAATACATTGGTGGAGTCACAAGCCCATCCAAGGAGATCTAATAGAATCACAAGGGTTGATATAGGAACATCCAATATAACCAATACCTTTGAGTCTATCCAACATAACCCATATAGCGTCCCTTGTATCACTCAAGGTATGGTGACTCTGAACCCATACCAAGTATCTTATATTGGGGATCGGGTATCACCCGAGGCATGGAATAGCCATCTTTACAAATGGGTATGTCCTTAGTTTCTCCCCTGGGGAACCTACCTCACTCACAAGTGTAAATATCCACCTAGAAATCCTGTATATGAAAAGACAATGTATCGCTCTCGGTGCATCGAGTAAAACCAATTGAACATGGTGAGTCCATCCATGGAATCCTTAATTCGGGACCCATGTTCTCTCCTATCCCGTAACAAGTGATCATGAAAACCAAGAATATATCACAATTCATATCATTATTTTTAAAAGCCATCAATAAGAAATGGAAATATTACATTCTATCAAGCTATCCCAAGCATAACATCAAAATCAATCCAATCAGCTATGGCGTAAGACAACAAGAACAAGGAACTAATCCTAACATAATAACTAGGCTACCAGGAACACATATATGGACCTATTTACAATTTAATACAACAAATATCATCGAGGGGTTTTGTTATAAAATGTTACATTTTTTCAACAATTCATTTCATTCAATTTAAATAGTTTGATTTCATCACAAGGTGTAAGGAATATATAATATGGCACAGAGTAAGTGTGAAAAGAAAGACATAAAATCAAGGTGGAACGCACATTAATAATTTAAAAACGTTAAAAATATATATGGTACATGATATAAGTCATATTTAAAAGACATAAAAAATGGAATAGATAAGGGATCCTACCTCATGAGAAGAGGATGAAGCTGAACACTTCAATACTTTATGTCTTCATCAGTGACCACTTGAATATACCCTTTCTCACCTCTGAGTATATGTAAATTCATATATACATAAGGACACCAATACCCTATATAAATACTCGTATGTACATTAGTATGTACAAGGGGATCCTTACATATATTCTTATATATGTATACACCCATTTACACTTACACATGTATTCATTTTTCATATATATACATAAGCACACTAAGCCCTGACATATATATTCAAGATTCCATGGGATAATATATATATATATATATATATATATAATTAGGGAACTTACATATATATATTTTTACCTATGCATATTTTGGTAAGTCACCTTTAACTTTGGAAACTCGAAACCACCTCAAGGATGACCATAACGCACTACAAAATTATTAAGAACCCTAAAATTACATAATCCCATATTAAAATTGAGGACAAAAGAAAAGAAAGATGAAAACATACCTAAAATTGATGGTGGGAGAATCTAAACACTTTACCTTCTACAGCGGATGCTAACACATGCCCAAAGATGATCTGAGAGTCTCACTGCATTTCCTAACAATGGAATAAAAATAAAAAAAAATCTTGATTAACCCTAACCTAGGGTTTGGCTTAGTTAAGTAGGGTGACGAGGAAGAGAAAATCTATCATAGAAATAGAAGTAGAGGGAACCGTAGGCATTACCTCAAGGCGATAATAAAGAATTAGAAGGAAAATATGGTGAAAATCGGCACATGAAGAGGATATGAGGAGGGTGGAGTCCCACACGCCATGGGATAAGGGAGGGGGTGCACCACGTGATGGGTCAAGGGAGACCCCTTATGGGTTTTCTTAAAACCTAACCTAAATAATAATAATAGTCATAATAATCATAATAATAATATTATTATTATTATTAAAACATTTTTTTATTTCCCATTTAATATCATTTAATTTTATTTTATTTTATTTTTAATTTAATTAATTTAATTTCCAAAATGAAAACACTGCACATGGTTTAGGTCACACGGTTAGTCAAACTGTGTGCCAACCGTGCAATGAATAGTTCATAGTTATTTCCTAAGTTTCACTACCTGAGTGGGCTAGGCTCATGGTTTGGGTAAACCGTGTTTATCCCATGAGACACTTACTGCCTCTCCGATTCAGGCCACACAATTTTCTATTGGGGGTCGTATGGTTTTAGAAAAACTATACACCTCAGTCAGACCACCCAAACCTTGAGGTTTTAAATACCAACACTCCTAAAACTCAAAAAGACACCTGGGGAACCCCTAGAGCCTTCACCCAAGTTTAGAAACAACACTTTGAAGTTTTAAAACTCTTGAAATTACATTAAAAATCTCATTTCAAATAACGGACTGTCCAGTAATCACTAAAAAATAAAATTCTCTTAGAATTATACCTTGTCTCAAAACACGGGACGTTACAACCTTTCCACCTTATAACTTCTAATCCCCAAGAAGCCTTGGGGAAATTAAGATAACATCACTCGACCTACTCATGTCATGAATTATCATTAAAATGGACATGTTTTATTTCTAAATGCCCAAAGTATCTTCAAGCATCACCTTAACACACTACACATAAGCCGTAGAAACTCAAACCAACACCCAAACTCCATCTGAAGCATTGAGACAGAGCTTACCCGATCCCTTCAAACTTGAGACATGATCTCCATGATTCCTATTTATCCAACTAGCCTATGGTGCTTCACCATAGGTTCTAGAATTAAATTCCAACTCCGAACCATGGTATCCCCACCATTGAAATTGTCTTTTGACACGTTCTTGTAGCATTATAACAACGTTATTGACATGAAACACAAAATACAAGACGATCGAAGGTCCAAATCCAAAATGATATCTTTTAAATAAAACTAGAGGAATATAGGTCAAGTCACTACTGGTTGACCACTCTCGAAATGCTCAACTTAGACAGATAGCATATTCAAAAAGTTAAACCCAAATAATTTTGAACAAAGGAAACCTGATATTTGCTCAAATCATTCTCATTAAAGCCCATAACTTTCTTCCGGTGATAAATCTATACAAAATATCACTAAAGTTTTCATGGCTTGGCATGATCATAGACATATTTCTCGATCCAACACATTTAGATCATCATAGTAAAAAATAACCATTCCGAGCCCGACTGAACACCGAGGTAACCTCAGAGTCAATAACTGGTGTCCAAGAAGTTCACCCATGGAAAACTGCATTCATCTCTTATGACTAAGACATTGGTACAAGTCAAACATCCTACCTAAAGAACATTGAATGAATCCCAAAATAGAAACCTCCTGAAATTCAATTTAAGAGGAAACAATTGGTGTCTATGAGTCCTTCCCAAGATTTCCTACTTGGGAAAACTAAATATCACTCAAAAACAAACATACCTCATTAATCAAACATGATTTAGGAGCACACTCTGTAAAAACCCACCTGAATAATCCCAAAAGTGTTATAAAACATTAGTGTGGAATAAGACTAATGTTTCCCCAGTGCACCCAGACATTACTAAGATACGAGAAATAGTTTCCTTAAGATGAGAGAACACTAAAAGGTTTTATTGATCTCTTAAAATGATCCAAGACACCTAGGAAATAAAAGTGAGGAGTGCTCTATACTTTCCAAACCAACCCTTCCAAAAGAAAAGGGAAGGATTGTTGAACCATTACAGGTCGACTCCCTTAGAAGATCTTTGCTACAACTACCTACACATCAACAACCTGAACACGGTACCTTCACCACCTGATATATCCCATGGACACCCAAGCCCAACCACCATGTCCCATTTCCGACCAATAGTATCTTTATAGGTTGTGTGTACAACCAAGAACATCACTAAAGTTCTCTCAAGAAAGTGCTGACTTAATAAGGGATTACTATCCCTAGGGAATTTGAGTGAGTCTGACCATATTGAAATGGTCTTCTAGGTTGTAATCCTTCTACTTGGAAAAACACATTTAACTAAAGCCGATGTGAAACTCCCAACCTTAGAAGTGTCCCTAACATTGGATTTAACAGAGGAAGGGATCTCATTCCATGACATACATTCCATCATCCACTGTCCATAGGTCCTGTAGGTGGCCATCATGCTTTAACAAGAATTCAACAGAGGAAATAGAGGTAACCAACCACTCAAGAGTGCTTGATTAGATTTTCACTTAAACATACATGTCATGATTCTTTGCATAACATTCCCATGCATCAAGGAATTAGGAATAAAATACAAAACAACATATCAGCGTGTCAACACCTAATTACCCTTAAAAATCATCCCAAACATTGGGATGATCCATGACCTTTATCAATTCCTAGGTCACTCTAACCAGGATTTGACCAGTGTTCAAGCATGAAAGCTCTAGATTAAACAATTAACACAAAACTCAAATGGTTCAATGTACCATTGAACAAGGTGATAGATGAAACCTGTATTGATGCATACTACACAATGATTACATGAGAAAATGACACATCATTGGTACTATCCATAGGCATATCGTCCATATGCATTCGAGTATCTTATGGACTTCAAGAGTTTTAACCAAAAGTCATACGACTCTATATGACTATTAACCTATCTGACGATATATTGGGTCATCCACAATTGTAGTGGATAAATAAGGGTCACACGACCTACTTAAGTGGATGAACATTCCCTTGGTATGTCTATCCCATTAGAACTGAGAATTTTACAATGCTCACACTTGGAGAAAGGGTTAAACAACACACAACCACCCGCCAGAACAAGGGTGTCACTTTAGAAACTAGTATTCCTACATGGGACTACGAAACCTAAATAGTACCACTTAATAGAACCTACTCATAAGAAAAAAGATAGTATTCTAAATATATGAGGGTGCTATCTACTATGGGTAACCCCTAGCTGAAGCAAAAAAAGGATTAACCCAATACTAGGTCACACCTATGAAATTTCACTAGGATTGAAGGCATATTATTAAGATTAAACTAAGGAAGGTAGAGGCCTATGGAAATTCTCATGTTTCATTTCAAGGAATAACTCAAGAAATAACTCAACTACCATTACATGAAGGCTGGTCTAAAGCACCACTTAAATTTCCATACTAAGTCATTAGACCAAAACTCATTTGATTCTTTAAACATTTCAAGGTTCTTCCTTAAGTAAAACTATTACAAGGAATAAATCAAAGAATCATGTACCTTGTTTGTCAAATCTACAAGGAAAAGTATGAAAGATATGATAAACTTCCTTTTAAACGTCATCTTTTATTGACATCCCATTTTAAAATTTTCTATTTTATCACAAAAACCATTTAAAATGGAAATCATCTACTCATAAGGCTTCTCACAAAAGAAGATCAAGTGGATTAAAGGTATTTTATTAATTAAAGGTGGTATTGTCAAGTATAATCCACCAAAAGTGGACACTTTAATTAACAATCTACATATAGAATACTTACCCCCATGGGTTCAGGCACTAGTAATTTAAAATAAAAAGTGACCTACTAGGGTTCTGTTAGGTTATATTGGGTTTAAATAAAATAAACCCAAGAATTTCAAGAATTTAGTTTTTTAAAATCACCCTTAGTAGGTTCATGTCATTAACAACATTCCCTAACTGACCTACTTGGGTCCAGTTATACATTTAATAATTTTAACCACATGGGTCATTAATCCCCAAAAAAAGGGTACAAGCCTCAATAAGGCATCCAATTCATTTAAGGTCAAAATTGAAGAACATTTATATTTATAGAAATTTATAAATAAAATCCTCACAACAGATGTCTTGGTTTCATGGGTTACCACCTTAATTTATAAAGCATCCATACACCTTATAAGTTTAAGGCAACTCACATCTACCTACAACCTATTTATTTAGGATAAAAGGAAATTTTATGAACTTGAACATTTATATAAAAACGTCTAAATACATAAGGTACAATTAGACTTGATCAATTTCCTAGGTCATCATTTTCCAATTCATAAGGTTCCCATACACCTTAAAATATATAATTTGACTCCCCTTTAATTGCAACTAGAGTGTTTAAGCCTATTCTAAACAAACATCAAATCATAGAAGCATTGGAATTTTATGTAAGAACACTAAATAATATCAAACATGAAAACTAAGCATGACTGGCTAAATTATTACCTAATTGGTGAAAACTAAATATTTTTCTGAAATTCCTAACATTTCATTTAAAGGAATGCTATTAAAACACGTAAGGCACATCAACATATTCAAGTATCCTAATAATGAAAACTGCATGGAATGGAATATACATGGAATATAAATTCCCATGTGCCTATAATGATGCATGTAATGATTCCTACTTGTCATGCCAGGACAAGGGATAATTGATAAATCTCATAAATTAGTAAGAAGTATAAAATACTCCAATCACTCAAGGTGAAATCAAAACAAATATAATGGAAACAACATGAACAACAGTACCATCCCTGTCCACTTGAAATTTTCCCCGTGGGTGGTGTGATCAATCCCAGACATGACTATTTACTAAGAGCCAACAAATTCCTAGTCTCCTGTATACTAGCCTAAAATAATAATACAAAGGAAAAAAAGAATGCTCTGATACCAATTTGTAACATCCCAACCAAACTGACTATGGAAACAGTAGTCGAACTAGTCACCACATGGCCTCAAGCATGCCTCCTTGTATGTTAGAGGCTACCGACAAGTAGATAGGTTCTATTGATGGTATGGTGGGGATACCATACCCTCTAGATCAGGGTTTCATAGTGGTGTAATAATGTTAAAATAGGGAAACTGCACCACCTTAAAACTCTACTTCAGCAAAACCAACCATGATGATTCATAGTTATCCAATAGCATATTTCTTTACAATCAAACTAGAAATTGATTCACATAACCTTTTTCCCCCTTTCCTTCATAAGGATCGCATCCAAAGTTCTCAAAATAACTTATGATATTTGTGAAATATAGACCAGCAAGGCATCATCATATTTTCTAAGGAAATTATTGTAACTTCCCTATATTCCACTTTTACAAAGTGAAGTGATTTAATTTTTTCTCAAACTTCATTGACAATAAAATACAATACCTAAAAATAATAATATTTATTATCAGTTTGGTCCTAAAAACCACTCAAAGCTTCCCTTTCCCTCCTTTAACCATATGCACCTTCACATATATATAAGGACACCTATCCCCTATGTACATACATGCATAACCATGAGTATGTACAAGGGATCCTTACATATATTCTTATATATTCATATACCAATTTACACTTACACACGTATTGATTTTTCAAATATATACATAAGTAGAACTATCCTTGATATATATATTCAAGCTTAAATGGGAGAATGTATATATAATAGAGGAACTTACATACATATATATATATATATATATATATATGTCTACCTATGCATATTTAGGTAAGTCTCCTTTAACTTTGGAAACTCAAAACCACCTCAAGGATGACCAGGACGCACTAAAAAATTATTAGGAACCCTAGAATTATAGAATCCCTAATTAAAATTGGGCCAAAAGAAAAGGTAGGCAAAAACCTACTTCAAATCTATGGTGGGTAAACCAGAACGCTTTTCCTTCAGCGACAGATGCTGAAACACACCTAAAAATGATCCAAGAGTCCCACCTCATGCCCTAACAATGGAATAAAAACAAAAAAATCCAAATTAACCTTGGAATAGGGTTTGAATGAGCTTGTTACGGGGATGGGGAAGAGAAAATATTCCAAAAAAAATATGGGATTGGGAACTAGAGTCCTTACCTCGAGGTGATAATGAATAATCTGATGGAAAATATGGTGTAAATTGGTGCACAAAGATGATTCTTGGAGGGGGTTCCGCGCATGCCATGGGAGAAGGGAGGGGTGCTACGTGATGGGGTAAGGGAGACCCATTTGAGTTTTTTTTAAAATCTAACCTAAATAATTAGAATAATAATAATAATATTATTATTATTATTACTACTATTATTAAAAAATTTCTTTATTTTTATTTTCTATTTATTCTCATTTAATTTATTTTAATTTTTATTTAATTTTAATTTCACAAAAGAGAAAATTGTGCATAATTTGTGTCGCATGGTTAGTCAAACCATTTTCTAACCATATGATGTATAGGGCATAGGTATCACCTATGTTTCACTACTTATGCAAGCTAGGCACACATTTTGGGTAAACCATGCACATCCCATGTGACACATGCTGCCATACTGATTCAGGCCACAAAATTTTCTGTTGGGGGATGCATGGTTTTAGACAAACCATGTGCCTCTCTCAAACCACCCAAACCTTTTGATTTCAGATACCGACACTTCCAAAAGTCAATGAGATGGCTGGGGAACCCCTCGGGCCATGACCCTAGTCTAGAAACTTCAATTTTAAGTGTTCCAACTCTCAGAATTATGTTCCAAATCTTGGTTCAAAGAATGGCCCATTTATTAATCACCAAAAATTCAAATTCCCTTAGAATTCTACCTTGGATGGAAACACAGGTCGTTATAGTTATATCAGAGAACACATCTATTCGGGGGAATGATATCATAAAAATACCCAAATATCATCTTATAAATCTCAAAATTCCAAATTTAATTCCTCTTCTAAAAATAATAATGGATAAGAATAAAAATAATAGGATATTATATATACTCATTTGGAATTTGAGGAAGGTGTCTCTACCACCATCAATGAACTTAGAAAAGTTAATTTTGGAATTAAGGAGGATATGTGGCCTAAATTGATTACTTCCACCATGGATTTAGAAGAAAATGAAAAGTATATCTCCATTATGAAATATCATTGAGATATATTTTCATGGAACTAAATTGGATCCCGATGTGGCTACCCATCACTTGGGTATTCCAGATGACCACAATAGTTACAAATAAATAGTAAAGAGAATGCATTTGACCCATGCTGCCAAGGTAAAATATAAATTTTATATTCTCATAAAATGAAACTATAAAGTCTAATAATTGAAGTGTCTCATAAATATCATTCTCATAAAGAAAATAATGGAAATATTTGGTTGTGCATCAATTTCAAGGATCTTAACCAACATTGTCCTGATGACGATTTACCAATCACAATAACGAAGAAATTGATCTATGTGACTACCAACTTCAAAACCCACTCATTTATAGATGGGTATTTAGGCTATAAAAATATCTATATGGACCCTATATATGAAGAGTTAATCAAATTTTGGTCTCCCCATGGGGTATAATTTTACCAAGCAGTTCCCCTTTTCTTGAATAATGATGGGGTTACAAATCAACATTCCATGCACCATATATTTAAGTAATTTCTAGGGAAGAACATAGAATAATACATGTATGATCTAGTGGTAAAATCTCAATGGTTTTGTGATCATTTTACCAATATTGAAATAGATTTCAAAAAACTTTAGTAACATGCTTTAATATGAATCCCATGAAGTGTGATTTCAGGGTAACATCAAGTAAATTTCTTAGCTTCATGGTATTCCATCATGGAATTAAAGTAGACCCCAAAAAAGATAATGGTTATGCTTGAAATGCCTCCTCATTGAAACCTTAAAGAGTTGAGAGGACTCTAGAGATGTCTTATATATATCAAGTGCTCCATAGCTAACCTCTCTAGAAAATTATTTCCCTTTACAAAAATTGATTAAGAGGCAGGACATATATTAATGGGATAAATATTTTAAAAATGATTTCAATGATATCAATTAATATATCCTACTTAATCTGATACTGATTCCACCAGTATAAGGTTTTTATCTTATCATCTATTTGGTAACCCTTTATTATTTTCATTCTCACTCAGAAGAAATGATGTGGGAATAGAGAAAAATCTTTAATATCTTAGAAAAACGATGTTATACACTGAGACTCAATATTCTAATATAGAAATTAATATCCTTTCACTAATATTTGTAGTGTAGAAGCTAATAAATTATATGAAATACCATGTGGTTCACTTGGTTTCTTGTTTTGAACCACTCAAATTTATCTTTAGTCACCTGATGTTAACTGGGTGTTTAGTGTGGTGGGAAATCATTCTACAGTAGTTTGACATCTAGTTCATGTCCGAAAAAGAAAACAAGGTGAAGTAATTTGTATATTTTCACATAAAACTATATGAAGATGAAATATTTTCCATCTATGAGACTCCCCAATCCTGAGATATATACTCAGATGATTCTCTTAGAATACTTATAAGAATAAGGATAAAAAAACATGAAGCACAACCTAGATGACTTGGTTATTGTATCTATCTCTCAAAAAAATATATTCTACCTTATTCCTTCCTTATATAAAAAGTATGAACCAATAATTAATGATAATACCATACCATAATTTCAATATTAGTTCTATTTCTATAGATATCAGTGGAAAAATTGAGTATCAAGGGATATTAAACGTTGGAAATTAAGAAAATTGATGGTAAATATTCTAATAATAAGTAAAAAATGATTCCATGGATTGATTATATATTATTTTGATGTATTAATTACACTAATATTCAATGTTGTTTCACATATCACATTCATAGAATTCCTAAGAAGATTCATGGGTCAATACAACTATAACCCTAGTTGATACTAACCAGGATGAGATATTTATTCACTTCACGCATCACAGGATGGTCCTGATGTTCATCAATAATGAAATAGAAGATATTAATGTATTCAATACCACCCCATATCATAGATAAGCATCATCCTCATGGATAGATACCACAATTTTATAAATTTATCTTATAATAGATTATATTTAATGAAGAATTCATCTACTAGATCGATCCAATAAGGAATATATCCAGTGGTGGGTAGTTAACTTCATCATATATGATGACTTGAATTCCCAAAGATTTCTCTATAAGAGAAGATTTTATAAAGTAATTACCATATGAATTAAAGGAGTAGAGACCATCACTATTGTGAAGTAAGTCCATGTCGGTACCTATGATTCCCTATAATAAAAACTAAGATCTTCCATCAAAATAAGAGACTTTGATACTTTCAACCATCAATGACATAATACTGGGTGGAGTTCATGAAGAAATTAAATATTTTTCAGATACATTCCAACTTTATCCATTAACCTGTATAATTTCCACCCATAACTAAATACTCTTTTCCATTTTCTAGGTAGGGAATATATTTCATGGGGCCATATCCCCTAGTTACAGCTAGGTAATTCAAGTACATATTTACTTCCACTAACTTATTATCTAAGTAGACTAAGATAATATCCCTCAAGGAAGTAAAAATAAAGTTTATCATCAAATTCATGAAGAACATTATCATCAACAGATTTTTTGTCCCTCACACATTATTGATGGATAACAACACTGATTTATACTACACCAAATTAAAAAGGTTGTATCATGAATAAAATATCTATTCTAACCACTCATCCTGATATCATACTTCTTAAAATGGATATATATAGACTTTCAAAAAACCTCTATCTAATATCCTTCTGAATATAGTGGTAATGATAATAAATATTATCCATATAAGATATTATATGATATTTGGTCTAATCACCCCATGATCTATACTACCACCTAGGAAATATCTTATTCACTTGTATAAGAGATTGAGAAAATCCTACCCATCAAATTCAATCTACCCTAACTTCCTACTATTATATATAATTAGTTGGATGAGGATGAATGGTCTATGGTTTTTCTAGATAAACTAGATATACATGATGGGAAAAGGCTATACACATTTCAAAACATAGAGGTTCATCAAAATCAGTGGAAGAAACCTTCAAAACTGGAACCAAAATAGGAAAGATCTTACATCATACATAAGGTATACTTTAATGGAGATCAATCCTAAATTACAATGAATAGATTGTACATCACACCTACCATCAATAAAAGGTTTCAATAATTACTTTTCATAATTTTAAATTGGGTTTATAAGTGCACTCGTTATGACTTTAAATTTCTTGGAAAGGGTCCTTCTCATATGACCTTAAATTGCATGATATCTAAGTACTTGTTCCATGACATAAATTTATAGAAAGTGTTCCTTGTCATGTGATATTAAATAGAATGAAATATATACCATCCCACACAACTATTAATATTTTGGAGTTTTCTATTCTATATAACCCTAAACTTCTTGGTAGGGTTTGTTCCATACATCCCAGATCAAAAATGACCCTCCCTTAATTATGATCATAATATATATAGGGGTTTTATTTCTTTCCTTAGGTATTAAATGGTTTTGTATATACTATCCAACACTAATTTCGTGTTTCACATAACCTATGACTAAAATTGGCTCCTTATAAGAACTATAAGTTACTTTATTCATGTTATTTTAGGATATGTAGTGACATCTAGGTCTCTTATCCCAAGCCCATCCATAAATTTTATATTTATTCTAGTCCTCACCTAGGGGATGGTACATGAACCATCTTGCATTAGGTCTTCCCATAATCATTCATTGGGGTGTAACTACTTAATGTTGTATCAGCATTAATCCTCTATTAATGTTAGGATTCCTTCCTTTTCACACCAGGATAAATATTTACCTCATTTCCATGCCCAATTCACATAAGTCATATCTATGAATAAACCTCATATTAACTATGTATAGATTTATTCATATTATTTTATGATATATAGTGATGTTATGATCTCTTATCCTAGGCCTAGGCACAAGTCCCATCAATTGAAAACCCTTATCATCCTATTATGGGGTTCTTTATTCACATTTATTTCCCCAATAACCCCTATACTTGGACATTAAAGAACTATGTATGTCCTGATTCGAAATAATTTAGTATTAATAGTGAATTTTGAACTATATACTTCAAACCTGGTCTCAAATTCCAATCAATCCCCTCCCACTGTGTATTACTCTCAAAAACCTTAATCTATTCATGCTAGGTTTCCACTCCCTACTTGAAACTAAACCAAGGTTATATCATCTGAAACATGATCTAAATATATAGAAATACATATATTAGTTTTCTTCATTATATGACACTAAACTGAATTAAATCTGAGTCCTTTTCATATAATTTTAAACTTCACAACATTTGTTCCATCCTATAATACCTTAAAATTTATTAGAGTGGTCTATCCTATATGAACCAACTTCCGTGAATGAGAGATATATCCATGTAAGGTTACTTGGCATGTGGTTCATATCCAATATTTTATTGGGTAAAATTCCCCCATTCCTGAGGAAAAATATATATTTTATCCTGGGTAAAATAAAAGAAACTTGTTTTGGTTTTAATCGCATATAAGAGTAAAAATTCCTCTCCCCTACATTTGAGTTAGATCTATAAAGGGGATATTTAAATAATAACTACATGTGTATTGATTCCTATTTTTTTAGAATATGTAGTGATGTTAAGATATCCTATCCTAGTCCAAACTATAAATCCTGTTTGATTCACTTCTGGTGATCAATATCTTACTCATTCATGGTATGTTTCTTATAATAGTCTGGCACCATAATGAATCCACCCAATCATCCCTTGAACATGATTCATATCTATGTATAGACCTTATAAGAACTATGAGATTCTTGATTCCATTTTTTTCAAGATACATAGTGAAATTTGAACTAAATATGTTGGACCCAAATAAAAATAATTATCCATTTCCACTCCACTTTGATGTCATATAATAGCACAATCATGGTTAGTTCGGGACTGGAGTGTTCCAATCACTTTTAAAATATCTCAATTCCAGAAACCAGAATATGCTTAAAGTGTTTTAAATCACCATAAATATTTCATGGATACTGGTAAAGTGTGTATTCAACTATAAGGGATACCTATACTTGGTAATGATATTCATGCTTCCATATTAAAAATTTCCAACCATATAAATGTTTTCATCCTAATGAGAAGTTCATATAACCCCATATGACCTTGAAAATATTATCATGTAACACATCATTTAGATATTAGCTAATGTTCATCCTTGAATTACATGTTCCATTTAATCACTTCTTTATTCAAATACCTTAAGTTATTTTTTATACCATTTTCATTCCCCATTCAAAAGGTGTTGAGAGCTCTTATCTATTAATACCAATTTCAATTTTCATATCACACTCCCCATATTAGGTGTAAGAGATAAGACCTTACTACGTATACCCTTATATGGATTGTCTATATTAACATCAGACTCTCAATTCATAGCAGGTTATTGCCTTTCCCTTTCTATATAAACCACTTTATATTTTGGTCAAAGTTGGGTGGCCTTAAATACCTAAAATACTTTTTCTAAGAACTATAACCTTAAATGGTGTCCACTTCTATGTGAGGTAGTCTATACTAGAAATTGAGTTATCTATTCACATCATGTTTGTTATGGCATAGTTAGATAGACTATCTCACCCTTTGTTCAAAGATACATGACCTTAACTCTATTCATTATTGTTCTTAACTATATGACCTTAAACTCTAGCCTTCAATGGTTCAAATTATAATACCCTTAAACAACAAATGAAAGAGACATAAAGACTTGTCTGGTTAAAAACTTAAAAATGGTGGCATATAAAAAAATTAAAGTATTATATCTCTAATTCATCCACTTTAATTACTTATCCAAATGTTAGAGAAAAAAATAATGAATAAATCTTTTAGGGACCTCCATATATCCCATGAAAAATCTAAGTTATGCTCGTTGAACCCACTAGTCCATAATAAAGTTAGAGTATAACTTATACCTAAAAATCATTCATCCATGTTAAAAAAATGTCAGTATATGTCCATTAACCCTGAGAATGTGTTCATAACACTATGTAATAACCTATAAGGTCATAAAAACCTTCTTTAATACCCTTTTCTCCATAATCCCACTCTATTACTCAAGTGTTTTAATCTTTATAAACCTTTCATGGATATCACTAATGAGAACATTCAGATCCAAAGGAAACCCCATCTTGGAAATATATTTGTGCCTCCATATTCGGCACTACCAACTAGAGACATGATTTTATAATGAGGATAAGGTCCTATAATTATATACACCCCCAACAACATCACAGTGGAACCCTTCATTCAAATTTGGTCAACAACTATCCCCCGCATACTTATTCCTTCCCCTCATTTCTTGATTTAAATGTATCGAGTTATGATTTGCATATCCCATAACCAAGATATTAAATTGTATTTGAATACCTTTTATATTACATATTCATGAATCATACACATTTTAAAAGTAAGAATATGGCATCCTATTTATGGACCTTTGTTGATCCTCATTGTGTAACCCTAAACTGAATTACATAATGTCACAAGAATCATATACTTAAACTAAATTCACTTATCCTTAAGGATATCTATATTAGTTTTATTTTTAATTCATTCATATCAGGTTTATCTAAACCTTTCTATTGAGAATATAGCCTCATATTTTGGTCATAATTGTCAAACCTTAAAGACCAACATTATTATTCATACTTTCATGACCCTAAACTATCCAAGGAAAGAGACATAGTGCTCACCAAGATGAAAACACACAAAGGTTAACCTAGGAAAAATTAAAGTATCCACTCTCTAGTCATTCAACTTGAACAAACTAGAAAAAAAATAAGCGTTGAAAATAAAAAGGAATAAACTTGTCAATTTGAAAACCTACAAAGGGAGACCTGGGAAGAAGTTGAGTTTTTCCCACTAAACCTACCCCAATAGTGGTTTAGGAAAAAGATTATGATATAAAAAAGAAGATAAAAAAATTATTAGGTCCACCATATGACCCCCTAAAAATTCAATTCATGCTCATTAGGTCCCTTGACCTAGGTAAAAAAAAATAGATCGCCCTTCTATTCCTCCCATATATTAGTTCAGATAATCTATTTGAAATAGAAAAAGGTATAATATTAGGGAACTCAATCCATCTTGAACACTATAATCCTCAATTAAAAATGCACTTTAATTATTTTCATCATACTGGGTCATTTAACTCTCTCACATATCAATGGACTAACCTTAGCTTATAATGATGGTATATATGATGTTATATTTAGCCTGTCTATATCCTTATATGAGCACAAATATCTAATAATTCCATGTCTCGTATTTGAATGATCTAACCTTATATTATAATGATTATGAATATTCCACTATATCTGGCCTTCCTATATCCATCCAAGTGTACACGCTCAGGAGGAAACCAAATCCCATGGTCCTTTATCTCAAAGATTCACTCTAGCTTGTGGTGATAGTATATATATCACCAATACCAACCTACATATATCTATATAATGGAACATATACAAGAGATATTTTATTGATCCATATTTAATTTTTGACTCAATCGGTTAAATATTATGAATTATTTAATCCATACCCATTTAATTTTTAGATGGGTTCAATTATATTAATATCACTCTTTGAGAATTTCATAGGTTTTCATAAACTGATGATCAAGGTGGGACAAGAATTGAGGAGTTGAAAATGATTGAGAATAATTTTTTTATTCATTGATAAAAATAAGAGAGGGATATACACATTTTGGAGTCACTCTAATTATATACAGAAGGAATAATTTGTATGAATATTGTTACAAGGTGCGCGCAACAGACTTTAAAATTTATTGAATTCAATCATGGCTTAGTGAAGCTCATCTAACATTAAAACTTATACTTCTATATTAAACTGAAACACATCTTTCCATGTATAAGCATCCAATCTTTCCTTTTTTCCCATCAACTGGATATTTTTCTTCTATTGTTACTTTTTTATCAATATCCAAATCTTAGTGGACTTGATCTATAAGGTCCAACCATTCCACAACCCAATCTTATGAATTCTCTACTACCATCATGTTTAAAGAAGTTTCATTAAGTAATATGGTGTAAAAATTAATGGATTGGTCCATGGATTATGTAGTGGAGATTCATGACTAGTGCACACTTATCCACTCCCGAGTGACAAGTTCCCCTTTAATTTTATCATAGACTGCATGGTAATCATATCAACCAAATCCCAAAGTGAAAACATATATTATAGGTCATTCAACTAGTCATCAAGATATCTAATAGGAGTCTTAAAAACAAGATTTACGATTTTCCTCCATACCTAGTACTACATATTTTGTTGGATTGAGGCATGATCTAGGTCTAAATTAGAGTTATTCATATGGATTAACACATAATATGGCACCAAAACACTTAAGGATGTCCTATTCTTGACATAACTAAAGTAATATGGAATGAAAGAAGCATGTTCCTCTATGACATTTATTGATTGAGACACCTAATTAGTAAAATCATGATTTTCTTTAGTCTGTTATAGGCATTCTAAGATTGACACTCAAAATACGTTGTCTAATAGGCATGAGAATAGGATAGATAACAAGAGGTGTGGATACTCACCTTAATTCATTTGAATTTCATCATATTCAACCATTTCCACCCCACTAGAAGGAATGATGGAGAGTCTTATCACAGTGTCTCTCACCTGGGAATATGGGTTACTTGGTATGCCTCTAAAGTCACTTCACATTCCAATAAAGTGGAAATATCATAGGGGATATATAACCTAGAAACATATAGAAAATTTATATATAGGCATACACATGGAGACTAATGTTAATTAGTACAATAGTGAAAAGATATAAAGTCTAAAAATAACTCACCTTTCTATAGAGATACGTTGAATACAGTGAGATATAACTCAAAATATTTAGTCATATTATCATACTCTATGAGGTAATCTACTAGCCTTGAATAATTTAAGATGTTAGCTGACACATATAGGTTAACATTTGGTTCTGATCTCTCTTTGTCTTAAATATTTACCACTCTTGTATGTGTCCCTTCTAGGATTATAGGTTGTGTGCACTCTGGAGTAGTAAACACCACTATACCTATGAGGTTTGGATCAATATCTAAATGAACCAATAAAGCATTATAAAGTTATGAGAACAACTCAAGGTATAAATATGAAAGTATAACTCTTACCTACTAATTTTGGGTGAATATGGATTATCAGCATCCTTGCTTGCTCTCGCATATTGATTTTTTCTAAGGGAAGCTCTATGGGAGGATAAGTTGGTAGTGGAACCAAAATTATTCCAAAATATTTAGAGAAAAAAACATATATTTTATATAATAGGTTTAAAGAACCTTCTTCCTTGACCTTGGTTCCAGAATGAGTTTTTAGGCCAATCTTTATTCCTTCGTTCGAATACCCTAGAGATATGATGGGCTTCTAAGATGATTTTGACTCCTAAAAAACCAATAATGAAGTTTAATGATGGAATTAGTGATAAAATGATAATTTTAGGTGATAATGTGTCTTACCTACTCCTAATAAGAACTTTGGTTAGCCTCCACTTCACTATTTGTATCCCTCTCTCCCTCAGGACCCTCAACATTACACTCATCTGAGCGGTTCACCATGGCTTCATCAATTCATACACCTTATCCATATAGAATATTATACACTTAAGAGAGTGGATAATCGCCTCAATAATCAAAATATAAGTTTTCAATTATTCATGATAACCTTAAAATGATATATTGATAGGTGTGTTCAAACACTCAAACCATGTTAAAAAATCCTTTTATCTGGTGAACCTCCTAAAACTCCTCAATAAGTAAGGTATAAATCTGATAGTTTCATTACCTATATAATAATAAGAATGAAAATTTATTTGGGACAAAAAATGGTAGATATACCCATCTTTTCATAGGGTGGTTTCTAAGTTCCTCTCCCATTTCCTAGGCATATAGAACACTAGGGGATTCCTGGGGGATAAAATCTTACAAGGTCCCCCTACATTTTTTAATGGATCTCATTGTTCTTTTCTTTAAATTTCTATTATACTATTTTATTGATGCACCTAGTAAGCCAACTAACTATTAGGTAATGATTGAATCTAATTCTTATCATATTCAGTCAATATCCCAACATCATAATTGACAAGTGGAATAGTGACTCTTATGCCTAAATACTCTCATATTTGTGTAACATCTCAATTCCAGCAACCTAGAGTCGATGCTTACTTATTACATTAGTGAAAGATAAAAGGAATCAAGCCATTATAGATAAATCAAAATAGTAGTCTTGGAAAACTATATACATACATGAGTTCCATATTACATTGGAAATTAAAAACATAGCATGAAAAAATTTCTTTCATCCTTAAAAAATAATTCAAAGATTCATTCTTCATATCATGGGGAAATGAAAATAATTAAATGGTGAGCTTAGATTCTTGATAATGTAAAGTGTATATCAGAAGCTATTATGAGTATATAATGTATAATCAATATGTTAAAGTAGATAATCAAAACACATGACATTTCAATCAATGACTTGAGTTCAAAGTACATCCATTGCTAATATCAACATATAAATCACATGGATAGTGAAAAAATAAATTCTCAATAATGGAAATTCATAAATACGAACATTGATGATCTTTCCATCAAGGAATAAACCAATTTACCGTGAATATTACCATAAAGTACTTGGATAATACACTTTCATTGTATAGGTAGATATACACCAATTACCCAACTAATGTGGCCACCTATTTTGTCTCATGAGACCTATTGATGCATCGATGGAATATCTATAACTAGACCCCACCCATCACTTTCACATCCAATGAATTCCTTATATATTGTATAATAAATACAATTCATTATAAAAATACCTTATAAATCAACTATTGTCCATATTGAATCAAGAATACAGAATATTTCCCCAGTCAATGAATAAACTTTCTTAATAAAATTCCTTCAATTGATACCGTATATAGAAATTGTATACTATTTAGAAAACATTAAAGTGGTGTAAATGATTCCATATAAATCCATGATACTTAAAATATCTACATAGAGAAGAAAATAGTGTACAATGAAATGATGGAGTATGATAGGGAATGTGATCGTGAGAAATTTAAATGACTACAAAACCATAAATTAGTATAGGATAAAAGAAGACCATCAATTCATAAAAAATTAAGGTTTTTTTAGTAAACCAAGCCTTTCATAAATAAAAAATAAAATAGAATAATTTTTTTTAAAAAAACTAATTCATTGTAACTTTTTATAATAATGAAGTTATAAATAACATTCAAAATTCTTTTCATTCCTTGGAGAAAATAATAACCTTTTATTTTGACAAACTTATAAATAAAAATTCAAAGAATATTTAAAAAATATTTTATTTGAAAATAAAAATGGAAACTTTTAAAGAAATTTTTAAATTATATAATGGTCATGATGATGGGAAAATCCATTCATAGTATATATGTTAAAATAGGTAATTCTTTCCACACTTTTTTAAAAAGTTAAAGATAAATTTTTTGGATTTTTTTATGAAAATATTTTTTTTCAACTTTTGTAAATAAAGTCAAAGGTAGTAAAAATGAGTTTTTTAAAACATTTCATGTATAGGTAAAATTTTCCACACAAATTTTTTGAATATTATGGACATGGAAGAAAAATTCCTCAATCATAGAGGAAATAAGGTATACTTATATTTTAAAAAAAATCTTGATCATTTTAAGTACTAAGGAGAGTAAAAAGGTACTATTAGTTGATAATTGTAGGAATAACTAGTGGAGTGTAAAATAGATAGATTTTAAAGGATATGATCCATATATCATACCAAAATGGAAATTTAGAATATAAAATTATGAAAAGAAATGATCTTTCAAAATAAATATCATACATATTTAAAAACTTTTGAATCAAATCCCCTTAAAAGAGTAAACATGAATTAAAACTTTAAATGCTATAAATAAATAATAATTCATGATATAATATGTTAAAGGGGTAGCATATATAGCATATAAATGAAATTATGTGTATAATAAATTTAAGTTTATTAAATAATTTCTTAAGAAAATTTTTCATCTATGTTAAATTTTTAAATATCCTTTTATAATAATTATAAATCTATTCATTGAATAGTTCTTACTTACATCGACCACTTAAGCTTATTTGCTTAATTTCTACAAAATTAATTTGGTGTATTGGCCATGGTTAAAGTAGTTATTAAATGGTTCCATAATTTCTATAAAATTAATAATATCCTGAATATAATTTTTATTCATTATATACAATTTTAGAATCACCAATACATGGGTGTAATAGAAAAAAAAATCACATCGTTTTATGGTGGTGATAGTCCACACGTACACACAAGAAAGGATATCATTTTCCAATGGATGCAAGTGTAAAAAGGTAGATTATATATTATATTTATATAATAATAATTATATCATAAATTTCATATATATTCATTAATTACAAATTTATAACCATCTAAGTTAATCAGTGATGAAAAATGAATTACGCTGCTATGTGGAGACGGTTGGTTGTACGTACGCACAAGTAATGTTTTCATTTTAATTAGGATGAAAAGGAGGTGTAAAATGGATATAACATAATCATAATGAATTATCAATATATTTTTGATACTATAGTAATTATTTTAGTATGGATACAACAAATTTAGAGGAATCATAAGAAGAAATGAACTTTGAAAGAATCGGGTAAGATGATTACCACTTCCTTAAGAGGCCTCCTTTGGCTTACATCTTAATCCTTATTAGGATGTTCTTAGGGTAATACCAAAAGATCAATAATTAATATAAGGAATATATAAAGTTTTATGGGAATGTATTGGATGATATATAGTGCTCAATTATTGTGAATAACGGAGGAGATGATGTTCCCTTTTATAAGTGAGGGGAGGGACACGCGTAGAATTACTTAAAATATTTAAATAATATAAAGTCATTCTATTTTAAAAGTGGAACAAAATTATAATATATTATAATATTATTAGGTTAAGGTAGAAATAAATCCAACCAGTGATGTTTAATTAAGTTTTTTTTTGTTATCTTGAAGCCTTATCACTTTATTTTTAACCTTTTTAACT
This sequence comes from Viscum album, assembly GCA_963277665.1. Taxonomy (NCBI): domain Eukaryota; kingdom Viridiplantae; phylum Streptophyta; class Magnoliopsida; order Santalales; family Viscaceae; genus Viscum; species Viscum album. The sequence continues at coordinate 1,536,939,540 of OY728161.1, read as the reverse complement.
CATTTTACCCTTAACTAAGTTGATAAATATTTACCTTGGTTACTATTGATTATGAATAAAAATTAATTTGAACTTATCAAATAATATTAATTAAGATTTGTCTAAATATTTCAACCATTTACATTATTTAAATCATATAAGTGGCAGAAATTACTTTAAATATTTTTTTTAAACGCAACGAAAACAGTTTTTAGAAAAATGTTTGTTTTAAGCTTAAAATGAATTTATATAAAAATAAAGTATAATGTTGATTATAGTGGTATTAATTAGATTATTTTAAATAAAATGAGTCTTATTTTAATTACAAAACAAACCAAAACAAAAGGGTTACTTGAAAATACATGGTTAAGAGAGAAGAACTAAAAATAATTTTTATTTGAAAAAAGACATTACTTAGATTTCTAAAATTTTAAGAATATATTTCAAGTTCAACATTAAGTTTTTATATTAATTATATTACTTATTAAGTATATATTTTTTCTATAAAAAGGTTTTATAATCATTCAATCTAATATTATATCCTTATAATGTCATAAAAGAGACAGTTTTTGTAAAATTGGTATTTTTCACTATTAATCCAAAAATCCATCTTTTTAGAAAAAACTAAAAAATTCATACTAAGCTTATTATTAAATGATTATTTCAAAAATTATATAATTTTTCTTAAATTAAATTTATGAAATTGGTAGAAATTAATTATAATATTTATGCACAAAATTAAATAAAAACCATTTTTGAAAAAAAAATCATTTTTGAAGCATAAAATAGATTTATTCTCATTAATTTCCTTATAAAAAAACTAAATTTATGTTAATTACTTAAACTGGATATATAATATAATTATTTCAATAGAATAATTTATCAATTATAATTAATTAAATCTATTAATATAAAAATACATTTTACACATAAAAACAATTTTAAAAAATATATATTTTACCTTCAAAAAGATATTATATTCATTCCCAACCTATTAATAATAAATGTATGATTGAATATTTATTTTATTAAGAAAATATATATCATAATATGGTTATTCCTACTAATACCCATCAACCTAATGGCTAGGTTATAATAGTCATATTTAAATAATATTATTTCACAGCTCATTTATGCTCAGGGTTTCTTGTGGTGTGCACTATCGAATATAGTGTTCTTTTAATATAAACTAAAATATTAGATTATTACATTATCCCATCATTGAAATTTTTTCTTCAAAATTTTAATTATTCTTTACTAAACTAAAAATATCATAACATAGTAATACAATTAGATATAGATTTTATTATGAATTTCAATTTATTGGTTATGACCAGGAATCTTATTATGTATGTACCTCTATAAGACTCATACTTGTAAATGATATTTTAAAAACATATATTTGTATATTTTTGTTAGTTTATAAATAATAATCAATAGATTTATCTTCATTTTACTTAAGTTTGAGAAATTCAGTTACCATTGTGATAGAAAATATGATAAAATATACTTACCCAATTTCATCACATTCTATAAGCATGATTTCATCCTTCGATGTTAATCATTATGATAATGATGAATTTTTCATTAAAAAAGCACTAAAATAAAATTTTAATCATCCATAAGATCCAAAAAACAATGAAAAATTATTCCTACTATTGAAAACCAAAATGTTTATCATAAAACAATAAGAATAAACCTTCATAAAAATTAATCTCTATAGTATTAATAGTAAAGAAATATTCATTTAAAACTCATCAAATATGCTTGATTAAATTTTGACCCAATAATAAAAAGGGTTTAATCACTTATTCTTGAAAAAATAATCTCATTTTTTACCCCACAAAATCCTTTATCACTCAAATATATATATTCCCTAATATGATTTTTCCTAACTAAAATATAACAAAATACGATAATCTTCACTAAGGATATCCTTGTCATACCACATAAAAACCTTAAATTTCATCTATATATTCTTCAATAAATGTCTCAAAATATATTGCATTTTCATAAAAATCAATTTTCCATGAGATTGGCATCATTCAACATATGCCTCAAAAATTCACATTTTCTAAATTTTCCAAACTAAATATTATTTAAAAAAATCCTTGGATGTTTTCTATGAATCCTCATACCATATTATTATATTTATACATCATAATCATATTTTTTCCAAATTAATGAATAATTACCATAAATTCAAATCCTCAAAGTTTAAATTCATCCATGAGAGATATTATTTTATTTTATCTTACCTTAGAATGATAAATAGATATTCCATCCTGGGAGACAATGTTTCCAAGAAAATAAACTTCTTGAAATAAACATTAGTGCTTAAAAATTTTCTCATATAACACATTTTCTAAAAGAATGATTCTTAAGTGATTCTCATTCTCTTTATGTTCCTTATATTATTTCAATATATCATTAATAAATATCACAAAAAAAATTATCTTTATCCTTGATTATTGTGGTATTGGTTTTCATAATACCTCATCTCTTTATATTTAATGCAAAAGAAATTAATAGATTCTTTCATGCCTTTAAAATTTTGTGCATGATGCAATTTTTCTCCGCACTTGTAAAAAACTCCCATACCCTTTATAAATTTACCCAAATCCTTCTACCCACATTATTAACATGTGGTATGTTGAATCTTTTTTCCTTACATATTCTTTATCACCTAGAAACCATGAAAATCCACTTTTCTATTATAGTTAGGAATTTCAATTAGGTTTATATTTTTTATCATTACTTGGGATAATTGGTTAAGAATAATCATAAGATCCTTCACACAAACTTCTATCCTATTTGTTTTCTCAGTAAAAACAATGATATTAATCATAACCTAAGTTAGTTTCCCTAATATCTCTTTGATCTACCCATACCCAACACTCATTGTATTGACATGTTATCAAGGTAATCCCTATATTGACCATGTGTGTTAATTATATTACTTCCACTAGGTTCTATCCCTAAACAATAGAACTCATTTATTAGGAACAAAATCATCCTAAATATTAATTCATGTAATATAATTCCCTAAAAAGTTATCAAATAATCTAAGAGATTATCATAATGCTTGCGTTGGAAATGTTCTAAAATATAGTTCCCAAGGGTCCTATTAAACTTTCTATGATATCAACTATAACACTAAAAATCTAGTAACCAAAATATGGTTCTCACTTATTATATTGGTAAAAGATACAATGAATCACATCATTCAGGATCGGTAATTTTAGTTGTCTTGGAAAACTAGATATATATTTTACTTCTATATTACATAGAAAATTAAAAATATAACACAAAAATATTTCATGTATCATTGAAAATTAATTCAAATATTCCTTCTTTATATTATGGGTAAAGTAAATAAATTAAAGGGAGAGCTCAGATGCTCAGTAAGGGAAAATATACAATAAAATCTATCATGAGTAGATAAGGTTTAATCAATATGTCAAAGTGGATAATCAAAAAACATTCCATTTCAATCAAAATATTGAGTTAAAAGTATCTTAATGGTTAATATTGACATATAAATTACATAGATAATGAAAACTAAATTCTAAATAATGTAATTTCATAAATTTAAACACTAATGATCCTTCCATCAAGGCCTCATCCAAGTTATCATGAATCTTACTGTCAATTCCTTGGCCAAGAAACATGTTGGGAAAAATCCCTCATGGTAACTTTGTAGCATTTTTGGGTTGGTTATGTTTGTTTAAAAGGTGTGTTTCCATGGTGAATTTTTGAGTTCCAGATATATTGTTGACAATCAATTTTTACAAAGAACCATTTCAAAGGAATGGATGATCTGGAGGTGGTAAAAAAATAATAGATACAAGGTGGCACCGTTTTCCAATATTTGCCAAATTTTTGAGGTCCAAATTTTAGAGTTTTTCTAGCATTGTGAAATATGTATTTACTTGAATATATCATAAAAATATGGAAAAGGCATGAGTTTTATGAATATGGGCTTCTTTAAGAGTGTTTCTCGAAGGATCAAAGAAATTTGACGGTGATCTCTATGATTATGACGAGCTTTACGAATGGCAGAGGTAAGGATCATTATGGCAGCACAAGGGTTTTTACAGACTTTTTGTGATTATGATAAAATAATAATCATAGCAGTGAAAAGGATTTTATATAATTCTTCATGATTATGATGATAATTGTGAAGTGAAAATTGTTGTGGATCTTCATAAAAAAGGGAGCATTGCGATTGAAAAATTGAAGCTCTGTAAAATGGTGATGACGTGGCACTGATGTGGATTGAATTTTCTAGAGTTAGTGGAAAATACCTATAAATAGGCCTATAATTTAGATACCCGAAGCTTGACGTACATTGACATTACATTACATTTGTGGAATACTTAGTACATAACAAAAACACACACACAAGGATCGTAATAGTTTAGTGTCTTTGGAAACTCAGAATATAATCTTCTAATCCTGGTGAAAGATATTCAACATCTCCCATAAAGATCTTCCTTTTTTTAAATACCTAAAACCTTTATTTATATCTTGGGGAAAATAAAACATAAAAGGGTGATCTCAAATGCTCAGTAAGGGTAAACAAAAGAAATATCAATCACATCATATACATAAGCACATAACTTTTGGAAATCTTAACCTGCAAAAGAGATCATAATTTCATAAAATGGGATAAATCATGGCATTGGAATGTAATCACAATAATCATAACTTAAAACATGAAACTTTGTGGCATACATACATAATCATAGAGAATCATTTCTTGTTAGTCAAGACTCATTGCCAAGACTATCTTAGTGGACAAAGTCCCTTTCTGAACCGAGTCACCCTCGTTTCAGTCCTGTTTCACTGAACCGGTATAACATACCGTTCCAGCCATGTCTATCTCATGAGATATAAAATCTTTACCCAATGCATTGGAGGGAGATATAGGTCCCACCCATCTCATAATGATACCATTCTCATGTGTGCCACAAAATCATAAATCATACATCATTGCATAACCCATGTAATACAAATGGGAATCTTAAACATCATGACATCATAAAACAATTCATATAAGATAAAGGAATTCATAAAAATAATTCCATCACAACATAATCAAATCAATGTAATAATAGGGATAAAAACAGAACCCTTTATTATCTTAGATGGAAAATAATTTTGATAAAACACTTGAACTCCATTCTTGAGGAAAATATCCTTTCTTCTTCAAAAACATTTTTCCTTTCTTAACATGTCATACAAATTTAAACTAAAAGAAGTTTGATTAAAAAAAACTTGAAAACTTGTAAATTATTCTTCTTGGAAATAATGTTTTTAAAATCCATTCATGTCTTATAAGTTAAAAAAACATTCTTCGTACTTTTGTCGGAAAAGTCAAAAAGTACCTCGTACGAAAAACGACAAAAGATTCCTTTCATTTCTTTTACTAAAAACTCACCGAAGGGTAAAAATGGATTTAAACAATTGTATGTGGATGGAAATAATATTACATATTTATGAAACATGGATTTGGATGATAAAATACACCCCAGTAAATACTTACGAATAAACAATCTTGGATAAAAATGAGATTGTTATATTTCCCTTACCTTAGGTCCGATTTTATTTGTAGGTATCCGAACCTCCTATATAATGATTTAAATAATGACATTGACTTATTCCATAATCATACTCATTGTTATGATATCATATATGGTTCACTTATGACTTTATATTACCCTTTCTTTTGTAAATTCTATGTTAAAGAGAATTTTGGGTAAAATTGTTTCATTTGTCGTCCGTGTTTTGACTTGTAATTATTCATATGATTTCATAGATCATAATTACTTAATTCCAGAATATAAAAAATGATTTATATATAATATATATTCAGAATATAAATATATATAATAAATTAGTAAATGGAAAGAAATACACCGTTCATGGAGACGGTAGGCCGTACGTACGCATGAACGTTGTTTTCGTTTCCTTATTAAGTTGAATGGAATTAAGTAGATGAAATACATATATACATAAATCCAGTAGCTTTATAATGTCATATATTTCATTATTATTTCTTATATATACTTTATAATCATTCTTAAATGGTTAACATGAAGAATGAATCTCATCGCGTCGTGGAGACGGTAGTCCGTACGTACGCACGAGCGATGATATCGTTTCCATAATCATTGAATTGAATTGGAGTGGATGATACAATATATCAGAATCAATATGATGTTCTAATAACTATGTATAGTTATTCTTTACACCATTATACCCATCCATGTAAGGTGGTGGTGGAAAATAGATTACACCACAGCGTGGAGACGGTATTCCGTACGTACGCACGCGCGGTGATTTCTTTTTCTGTAGGATGGATAGATGGTGAAATAGGGTTGTTTAATACTTATAATAACATATCAGTATATGAGTGATACTGATTTTATTACTACATAATAAAACAACCTAATAAGAAGAATTGGAAGAAGAAATAAAGATGAAAGAATCGGTAATGGGCATTACCTCTTCTTCGAAGTGCTTCTTTGAGACCTCCTTTTAGGGCACTAAAATGGGTCATTGAAGAATAACAGAACCTCTATTATGTTTCTAGGGAATTGTAGAAGATAATTTTTCAGGGTTTGGCCGAGCTTTAAGGCTCAAATTTGTGTGAGGAAGAGAGGGAGGAGGTGCCCTTTTATAAGGGAGGAGAGGGGCTCCTTTGGAAAAACTAAAAATATTATTTTATTATAAAGTCAAGTTCAGTTTTAAATAGCTCCAAATTGATTCATTTCTATGCTAATGTGGGGATGGGTAGAAATCCTCTCATCCAATATAATTTAGACAAGTTTAGGTTCCTATTTTAACCTTATCATTTAGATTTAACATTAAGTTAAATAATTTTACTTTTACCGTGTCTTCTTGTGTTCTTATACTATAAGGTTAATAAAGTTACTATAAGAATCCAAACGAACCCCAAGTTGTTTATTATTAATATATATAACCTTATATAAGTCATTTGGATGAACCTTATATTTTTAGGAATAAAATAACAATTAATAATATAATTTTTTTTAACTATTTTATGTCAATTTTGACACTATTTAGTAATTGATTTTTGTGAAAATCATAACAGAATGATAAGTTCGAAAAAAGTTAATTAAATCAATACTAACATGTCATATTAACCTAGAAAATTAGTGGAATTCATAAAAAGTCTCAAATTATATTCATTTGGGTATTTATAACATCAATTATGTCAATATTTCATTAATAAGATAATTACTGCATCATCGTTGTGTCATAAATAAATTAAATTATTTAATGTCTAAAAATTAAAATTAAAATACCATTATGTAGGAAATCTTTTTAGATTTCTAATGAATATTTATAGTCGAATTTATCTTATGTATAACCCCATATTAAAAATGGTTTAGTAAATATACTTTGATTTTAACTCTTTTAACCCTTCTTTAAATAAATTAATAATAAATGGCCTAATCTAATCCAAGTTGGCCTAAATGGTCATATTTTATTCCTAAGTTTGTTTTTGGTCGAATTACACTTTTCCAGTAGAATTAGGACATGTTTTAGGGTAATAATAATATCATTTCTACCCTTAATTACCCTATTTACTTTTAACCGTGGTAAAAAAAGTAAAAAGTTACTATTCACCAAAAAATTATTTTCATCTCATTGAACCACATTTTACTTACTGACATCAACCGTGTCTCTTGGATTTTTGAAATTCCACTCACAGAAGCGGTAAAATTAAGTTTTATGAACAATTCAGTTTTTTTTAACTACCACTTAGTGGTTTCACTATTTATCAAAAATTGAAAGTTTTCAGAAAAATACCAAAAATTAGGCCTAAGCTATATTTGATATTATGAACTCAAAAATGATGTCTATTTTACCAAATTCAAAACATATCAGTTGCATTAACTAATTTAAAAATTAATTTCCGTCGTCAAAACAAATAGCGTGTTTTTAAGAGATAATAACTATCAAAAGATTGAAACTTGTTTATAACTGGTTTAAATGTGAAATTACATCCAATGACCATCATTGTATTAAATTGTAAAAATATATTCTAAATATACTTTAAAACCACTAAAATTAATAATTTATCACTATTAATTATTTCGATTGAAAAAGTTGTTTTTAATTAAAATTTAGTAATTTCCACTATTCATCAAAATATGCAAGTTATCCGAAAATTACCAAAATTTCACCATAAGCTAATTTCGATATTCCGAATCCAAAAATGAAGTCCATTTTGAAAAATAAAATTTAAAAAATTTCAAAAAGTGGTTATTACTATTCATAACGGCTAGTTTTAATAATATTTTAATAGCATATCGTTGTTTAGTGAAACTCGGTATTGCGTACTACACACGCTATCAAGGAAGGTCGCGATTGCATGTAATGAAAGGCAAGTCAAAGATGCGTGTTGTGCAAGCTCCTTTTGGTGTAGCGTACAACACAAGACATTAATGAAATTAAAAAGAATATTTTTCATAAAATCTCGGGGTGTTACATTCTACCCCCCTTAAAATGAATTTCTACCTCGAAATTCGTCGGGGTTATAAATGGTTTACTATTCGAAAGTTTCTTTAATAGAAACCCACATCGTAAAAAGGAATACCAAAACCAATCTTTAAAAACAAAAGTATGAAACGTAACGGTTACCCAAATAAACTAATCACTGGGTTTCCACATAGGTGAAAATATGGATATGAAAGAGAATCTAACCATCATGTTCTGATGGAGAGTGGTAGAGAACATGGCTATGGAAAAGCTAGCAATCAAAAAGCCATAAATTTGTGACGATCTAAGTACCATCTGATTCATCATATATAAGAGCACTAAGACAACATTTTTGGTTTTTAAGATCATTTCCCTAAAGTTGATGAAATTGGAATTAGAAGAAATACTTTCGTGATTTAGGTATAGTCTCACCGTTTTTCGTTATTTGGACAATTTACACTTCATCTCTTAAAGAAATGAAGTTGAATTTGTCATTCGTGATGTGTTAGCAGATCATGTGATAGAATGATGGGTCATTCCATCTCTTTCAAACAAAAGGTTAGAAAAATTTATAAGTCCATCTTATGGTTAATCGTATATGGTTCCAAAAATGAAATTATACTTCATATATCATACCACTTAATAAAATAAAACTAGTTTCTACTAACCAGGGACTTCTTGTAGGCCAGTGGTAGGCGATAAAGGCCAGTCGCACTTCGGTTGTGGGTTCGATTCCCACAGCCTTGTCCGACGCGATGGGTTGTCGCTCGTCCTGCAGGTTGTCCTTTTTCTAAAGCTATATTACTATAACATCCCATCAATAATATCGAAAAAAATTCTATCCTTAAACAATACTAACTTATGTCCAACATAATCCATTCCAATATTTAGGCTTATCCATAATACTGCAGTCCACTCTCATAACATAGTGAAAATGATTACTAGAGATTTAATACCATCGTTGATCCCCATATATCATAAGATATGTTTTGTTAGTCACATTCCAAACATTCAAAGTCCTTAATCATGTATTCTCTTGAATACCCATTGAACCTTAGTGAAAACATGAATGCAGTTAAAAGTTAACACCTTCCACATACCAAAATCCTCAAAATTCTATATACTCAAACCATGATATCACTTAGTCCTTATATCAATCATGAGCTCATGAATACTGTCAAATATTTCATTTTCTCATTTTCCCTTAATTATGCGCATATCATTCTTTTTTCAAAAATATCTCAATCACTTTCCATGGTTACTGGTACCATAAAATTATAGAAAACCATAATAGACCAATACATAAATATTCCAATATTCCACGATACTATATACAACACTATTTTGGAATCCCATTACATAAACACTTAATCATTCCACCACATTGTTGTCATATTCAACATCGCCAATAGTTATCGCATGTGACTTCCCTTTGTCCTTTGCCTTAAGTGGTTGCTCATGTTGATCATCACTAACCCTTGGATTAGGGCATTTATTAGCATAATGCCCCATTTCCTTGCACTTGAAGCATTGAAGTGTTGGTGGTGCATTCTCTGCAGTCTTTTCTTTATTCACATCATTAGAAACCCTTTTTCCATTACTTCGACACTCAGCTGCTCGATGACCTTCTTTTCCACACTTAAAAAATTTTCTAGTCCCTTTAAGACAATCTCCACCATGCTTCTTTCCACACTTTGAGCATAAGGAAACATTCATCTTCTTTTCACCATTATTCTGAGATTTCTCCTTGAACTCCATCTTTCATTTCTTGTCAAAACCATGAGATGGATATGTAACACCAACTTCCATTTCTACCTTGATAGAACAACGCACAATTTCTTCATAGCTACTAAAGTCTCTTATAGCTAATGCCCTTCGAAGACTTGGTTTTAAGCCACTGAAAAATCGATCAACTTTACTTTCAGGTTGGATGATAATGCCAGAGGCATACCTTGCAAGTCTTGTAAAATTCGCTTCGTATATACCAACAGATTCATCATCCTTCTGCTTCAGCTCAAGAAACTCATTTTCCATCTTTGTTCGAAGAATACGAGGGAAGTACTTACTGAAAAACAAGTTCTTGAACTCGTCCTATTCTATGGACTCAATTTCATCTCTTGGCCTCGTATTCTTGATAAGATTCCACCATTGATCAGCTTCACCTTCCAAACGATATACTGCTAAGATGACTTTATCATGCTCAGAACATTGAAGAACTGAAAATATATTTTCAGTGGTACTGATCCATTGTTCAGCAACAAGTGGATCGAAAGACCCATTGAAAGAAGGTGGATGTTTCCTCATGAAGGACTCAATAGAATATTGTTCCCTTCTCTGCTCATTTGGAAGTCCAGAATGATTCGTAGCTTGTGTAAGTATAGCAATAAGATTTTTCACTCCATCTCCCATAACACTTGTTTGTTCAGGAGGACAATCATTGCATTGTCCATTACATTGATCAACACGGTTCTTTCGGGCTCTAGCCATCGTCTAAAACCCAAAAAGAATAGTGTGAGAGGCAAAAATCATGCTAGGGAAAACAACATAATAAAGGGGGAGTACCCTCAATATCTAAAATCTTAGGTTAAATTCTAATATCGTTAGCGCAATTCTAGGACTATAACCTATATGTATACTTAACCTTAGAGACATCCCTAGACATACCTTAGAAATATCTCTAGGGATCTCACTAAAGTTCTCGCATCCTAGTTTCCAAAGGTTGACTAAACCTTTCCTATGATACCAACTGTAGAGACCCGAAGCTTGACGTACATTGACATTACATTACATTTTCGGAATACTTAGTACATAACAAAAACACACACACAAGGATCGTAATAGTTTAGTGTCTTTGGAAACTCGGAATATAATCTTCTAATCCTGGTGAAAGATCTTCAACATCTCCCATAAAGATCTTCCTTTTTTTTAATACCTAAAACCTTTCTTTATATCCTGGGGAAAAGAAAACATAAAAGGGTGAGCTCAAATGCTCAGTAAGGGTAAACAAAAGAAATATCAATCACATCATATACATAAGCACATAACTTTTGGAAATCTTAACCTGCAAAAGAGATCATAATTTCATAACATGGGATAAATCATGGCAGTGGAATGTAATCACAATAATCATAACTTAAAACATGAAACTTTGTGGAATACACACATAATCATAGAGAATCATTTCTTGTTAGTCAAGACTCATTGCCAAGACTATCTTAGTGGACAAAGTCCCTTTCTGAACCAAGTCACCCTCGTTTCAGTCCTGTTTCACTGAACCGGTATAACCTACCGTTCCAGCCATGTCTATCTCATGAGATATAAAATCTTTACCCAATGCATTGGAGGGAGATATAGGTCTCACCCATCTCATAATGATACCATTCTTATGTGTTCCACAAAATCATAAATCATACATCATTGCATAACCCATGTAATACAAATGGGAATCTTAAACATCATGAAATCATAAAACAATTCATATAAGATAAAGGAATTCATAAAAATAATTCCATCACAACATAATCAAATCAATTTAATAATAGAAATAAAAACAAAACCCTTTATTATCTTAGATGGAAAATAATTTTGATAAAACACTTAAACTCCATTCTTGAGGAAAATATCCTTTCTTCTTCAAAAACATTTTTCCTTTCTTAACATGTCATACAACATTAAACTAAAAGAAGTTTGATTAAAAATAAACTTGAAAACTTGTAAAGTATTCTTCTTGGAAATAATGTTTTAAAAATCCATTCATGTCGTATAAGTTAAAAAAAACATTCTTCGTACTTTTGTCGGAAAAGTCAAAAAGTACCTCGTACGAAAAACGACAAAAGATTCCTTTCATTTCTTTTACTAAAAACTCACCGAAGGGTAAAAATGGATTTAAACAATTGTATGTGGATGGAAATAATATTACATATTGATGAAACATGGATGTGGATGATAAAATACACCCCAGTAAATACTTATGAATAAACAATCTCGGATAAAAATGAGATTGTGATATTTCCCTTACCTTAGGTCCGATTTTCTTTGTAGGTATCCGAACCTCCTGTATAATGATTTAAATATTGTCATTGACTTATTCCATAATCATACTCATTGTTATGATATCATATATGGTTCACTTATGACTTTATATTACCCTTTCTTTTGTAAATTCTATGTTAAAGAGAATTTTGGGTAAAATTGTTTCATTTGTCGTCCGTGTTTTGACTTGTAATTATTCATATGATTTCTTAGATCATAATTACTTAATTCCAGAATATAAAACATGATTTATATATAATATATATTCATAATATACATATATATAATAAATTAGTAAATGGAAAGAAATACACCGTTCATGGAGACGGTAGGCCGTACGTACGCATGAACGCTGTTTTCGTTTCCTTATTAAGTTGAATGGAATTAAGTAGATGACATACATATATACATAAATTTAGTAGATTTATAATGCCATATATTTCATTATTATTTCTTATATATACTTTATAATCATTCTTAAATGGTTAACATGAAGAATGAATCTCATCGCGTCGTGGAGACGGTAGTCCGTACGTATGCACGAGCGATGATATCGTTTCCATAATTATTGAATTAAATTGGAGTGGATGATACAATATATCAGAATCAATATTATGTTCTAATAACTATGTATAGTTATTATTTACACCATTATACCCATCCATGTAAGGTTGTGGTGGAAAATAGATTACACCACGGCGTGGAGACGGTATTCCGTACGTACGCACGCGCGGTGATTTCTTTTTCCGTAGGATGGATAGATGGTGAAATAGGGTTGTTTCATACTTATAATAACATATAAGTATATGAGTGATACTGATTTTATTACTACATAATAAAACAACCTAAGAAGAAGAAGTGGAAGAAGAAATAAAGATGAAAGAATCGGTAACGAACATTACCTCTTCTTTGAAGTGCTTCTTTGAGACCTCCTTTTAGGGCACTAAAATGGGTCATTGAAGAAGACCAGAACATCTAGGATGTTTCTAGGGAAGTGGAGAAGAGAATTTGGCAGGGTTTGGCCGAGCTTGAATGCTAAAAGTTGTGTGAGGAAGAGAGGGAGGAGGTGCCCTTTTATAAGGGAGGAGAGGGGCTCCTTTGGAAAAACTAAAAATATTATTTTATTATAAAGTCAAGTTCGGTTTTAAATAGCTCCAAATTGATTTATTTCTAGGCTAAGGTGGGGATGGGTAGAAATCCTCTCATCCAATAGAATTTATACAAGTTTAGGTTCCTATTTTAACCTTATCATTTAGATTTAACATTAAGTTAAATAATTTTACTTTTACTGTGTCTTCTTGTGTTCTTATACTATAAGGTTAATAAACTTACTATAAGAATCCAAACGAACCCCAATTTGTTTATTATTAATATATATAACCTTATATAAGTCATTTGGCCGAACCTTAGATTTTTAGGAATAAAATCACAATTAATAATATAATATTTTTTAAAAAAACTATTTTATGTCAATTTTGACACTATTTGGTAATTTATTTTTGTGAAAATTATAACAGAATTATAAGTTCTAAAAAAGTTAATTAAATAAATACTAACATGTCATATTAACCTATAAAATTAGTTTAATTCATAAAAAGTCTCAAATTATATTTATTTGGGTATTTATAACATCAATTATGTCAATATTTCATTAATAAGATAATTACTGCATCATTGTTGTGTCATAAATAAATTAAATTATTTAATGTCTAAAAATTAAAATTAAAATACCATTATTTAGTAAATATTTCTATATTTCTAATTAATATTTATAGTCGAATTTATCTTATGTATAACCCCATATTAAAAATGGTTTAGTAAATATACTTTGATTTTAACTCTTTTAACCCTTCTTTAAATTAATTAATAATAAATGGCCTAATCTATTCCAAGTGGGCCTAAATGGTCATATTTTATTCCTAAGTTTGTTTTTGGCCGAATTACACTTGTCCAATAGAATTAGGACATGTGTTAGGGTAATAATAATATCATTTCTACCCTTAATTACCCTATTTACTTTTAACCGTGGTAAAAAAAAGTAAAAAGTTACTATTCACCAAAAAATTATTTTCATCTCATTGAACCACATTTTACTTACTGACATCAACCATGTCTCTCGGATTTTTGAAATTCCACTCACAGAAGCGGTAAAATTAAGTTTTATGAACAATTCAGTTTTTTTTAACTCCCACTTAGTGGTTTCACTATTTATCAAAAATTGAAAGTTTTCAGAAAAATACCAAAAATTAGGCCTAAGATATATTTGATATTATGAACTCAAAAATGATGTCTATTTTACCAAATTCAAAACATATCAGTTGCATTAACTAATTTAAAAATTAATTTCCGTCGTCAAAACAAATAGCGTGTTTTTAAGAGATAATAACTATCAAAAGATTGAAACTTGTTTATAACTGGTTTAAATGTGAAATTACATCCAATGACCATCATTGTATTAAATTGTAAAAATATATTCTAAATATACTTTAAAACCACTAAAATTAATAATTTATCACTATTAATTATTTCGATTGAAAAAGTTGTTTTTAATTAAAATTTAGTAATTTCCACTATTCATCAAAATATGCAAGTTATCCGAAAATTACCAAAATTTCACCATAAGCTAATTTCGATATTCCGAATCCAAAAATGAAGTCCATTTTGAAAAATAAAATTTAAAAAATTTCAAAAAGTGGTTATTACTATTCATAATGGCTAGTTTTAATAATATTTTAATAGCATATCGTTGTTTAGTGAAACTCGGTATTGCGTACTACACATGCTATCAAGGAAGGTCGTGATTGCATGTAATGAAAGGAAATTCAAGGATGCGTGTTGTGCAAGCTCCTTTTGGTGTAGCGTACAACACAGGACATTAATGAAATTAAAAAGAATATTTTTCATAAAATCTCGGGGTGTTACATATAATCCCTTGATAAAATCAAATATACTCAATGAAAATCCTAAGGCTCTGGAATCGCAAAGGAGGTTCGCGAAGGTAGTGAGATTCATGAAAGTATGGGAATTATCAAAGGCTAATTGAGCTTTACAAAAGGAAGGAACATCATAAAGGATAATTGAGCTTTGTGAAAGAGGTATGTTTCACAGATTCTAATTGAGATTCATGAAAAGGAAAGATATTCATGAAGGATAGTTTGAGATCTGTGAAATACTGAGCTTCGCTGAAGGAGGTGTACTTCGTGAAGGCTGGTTTGAGCTTTATGAAAGAAGGATCTTCACGAAGCAGTGAGCTTTGCGAAGGTTGTTCAATAGGGGTTGCATGGAATTCTGTGGTAAAGTGATATTCATTAGTAGATGAAAGTGATACATAAATAGAGAATCTAAATATAGTAAAGGATGCATTAATTAGTGATAATGAAGAGACCTTCAGGTTTATAAACAGTGAGTGGATCTTCAAAAGAAGTAGTGAACACGCTTCAGTTGACAGAGTAGTGAGCTTTCAAATTTTGATTTTTTATAAACAAGAAGGTGCAGTGAGTCCACTTCAAAGTTTGTAAATATCTATGAACTTTTAGTGGATTTGTTATATCAACACATCATTTTTTCATGCTCCTTGTATGTATCTCGATGAGTGTGAACCAAGTATAATTGTTGTGTCCTATACATGATTTAATTTCTATTCATACCTTGCTATAGAAAATAGAGAGAATATAGTTTTGTTTAACAATAAAACAAGATCAAAAGGGGAAGTTGTTTTAATTTTTCATACCCTGATTCACCCTCCCTCTCAGGGTATTTGACCTAGTGGACCTAACAAAACATTTATTTTATGGGTAGGTATACATCAATTACCTAAATAATGTGGCCACATATTTTTTCTTATGAGACTTTTCGATGCATCAAGGGGCTATCTACAATTAGGCCCCACCCGTCACTTTAACGTTAAATTCATTCCTCATATATTTTATAATAAATATAATTCATTATAAAAATGACTTATAAATCAACAATTATTCTTATTTAATCAAGAATATAGAATATTTATTCTATTAATGAAATAACTTTCTTAATACACCTCCTTCAATTGATATCGTATATAGAAGTGGCATAAAACTGAGACAATTTTAAAGTGGTTTAAATGATTTTGAATGAATCTATGATACCTAAAATATAGACATAGAGGATAAAATAATTTCCAATTAAATAATGGAGTGTGATAGATAATTTGATCGTTATAAAGTTAATGACCACAAAAATATAAATCAATAGAGGATGAAAAGGACCATCGATTCATCATAAATGAAGGTTTTTTAATAAAACCAAGACATTTGGGAATTTAAAATAATATAGAATAAAAAAATTAAAAAAATAAATTCCTTTTAACTTTTTATAATAATGAAGTTTTAAGTCACTTTCAAGATTATTTTCATTCCTTTAAGAAAATAATACTCATTTCTTTTGATTACATTATAAATTTAAATTCCTAGAATATTGAGAAAAACATTTTATTTAAAAATAACCATGGAAACCTACAAATGAATATTTAAAGAAAATAAAGTTCATGAAGGTGGGAAAATATATTCATACCTTATATCTTATAAGAGGACATTCCTTTCACACTTTTGGAAAAATTCAAAAAAAAATTGTTCTGAATTTTTTTTGAAATGGTTCTTTTTAAACCTTTGTAAAAAAATCAAATTTTGTAAAAATTATATTTTTAAAAAATTTCAATTATAGGTAAAAATTCCATAAACATTTAATAGAGTAAGTACATGGAAGAAAAATTCATTGACCAAAGTGGAAATATTGTTGGATTTTCTTTAAAAACATTATCTTGGTCATTTTAAGTAATATGGAGAGGAAATGTAATATTACATGAAAATTAAAATTATAAATAGTGGGTTGGAAAATATATTTTGATTAAAGGATAATATTCATATAATTTTTCTCAATGTAAATTTATCGCGTACAATCCTGAAAAGAAATTTATTTGTAATATAAATCACATATGGCTTTAATAACTTTTGAATCAAAACCCCTTAAAAGAGTAAAAATGGATTGAACATTAAATACCATGATAAATGTAGAATTAATTATATAATATTTCAAAGGGTTAATATATACTCCATATAAATTAAAATATATTCATAATATACACATGTCTCATTGAAGTGGAAATGAGATAAAATTACCCTTACCTTGGGTATCTGCTTAGTCATACATATTTCATCCTCCTGTATAATAAATTTAAATTTATTAAATAATTTATTAATAAAAATTTTCATATATATTCTATTTTTTAATGACCTTTTATAATAATTTTAAATCTATTAATTAAAAAATTATTTCTTACATCGACCGCATAAGGTTGTTCAATTAATTTCTCCAAAATTAATTTTGTATATTGTCCATGGTTAAAGAAGTAATTAAATGGTTCAATAATTTTAATAATTTTAATAAGATCATGAATATTATTTGTATTCATTATATACAATTTTATAATCATCCATACATGGTGGTAATAGAAAAATGAAACACATCGCTTTATGGAGGTGGTAGTCCACACGTACACACAAGCGACATTATCATTTTCCAATGGATAGAAGGGTAAAAATTTGGATGATATATTATATTCATAAAATAATTATTATGTTATAAATATAATATATACTCATTAATTCCACCTTTATAACCATCTAAGTAAATCGGTGGTGAAAAATGAATTGCATCGCTACGTGGAAACTGTAAGTCATACGTATGCATGAGTGATGTTATTATTTTACATAGGATGCAAAGGAGGTGGAAAATGGTTTTACCATAATAATAATAACATCTAAGGATATTGGTTTTTTTATTAATTATTTTAGATTTGAGACAATATATTTAGATTAATTATAAAAAGAAAAAAACTTTAAAAGAGTTCGATAAGATTATTACCTCTTATTTAAGAGACCACCTTTGGCATACATCTTAATCCTTCTTAGGATAGAATTAGGGTATGACTAGGATCTCAAGAAAAAATTAATTAAACATATAAATGTTTTTAGGAATTTAATTTCTTATATATATGTCTCAATTTTTGTAAATAAGGGAAGATAAGAGGTTCCCTTTTATAAGTGAGATGGGGGACACACATGGAATTACTTAAAATATTTAAATAATATAAACTCATTTTATTATGAAATTGGAAAAAAATTTCATATATTTGAGGATAATAAGTTTATGGTCTAAATAAAACCAAAAATGAGGTTTAATAAAGTGTTTTTTGTCATATTGAAGCCCTGATCCCTTTATTTTTAACCATTTTAACTCATTTTACCCTTAATCGCGTTGAAAAATATTTATCATGGTTACAATTCATTGTGAAAAAAATTAAGTTGAAAATATTACTTAAAATTAATTACGTTGATTACAAATATGGAATACATTTTATATTATTCAAATCCAATAAGTGGAAGTAATTAATTTTAATATAAGTTTTCAAAATGTTGTGAAAACCATTTTTATAGAAATATATATTTTAATCATAAAAATAATTTTAAATAAAAATAAAGTATATTGTTGATTAAAATGGGATAAATTGGATTATGTTAAATAAAATTAGTAATTTTTTTCTTTCAAACTAAACTAAAAATAAACAGTGCCTTATAAACACATGCTTAGTAAAGAAATGATAAAAATAGTTTTTAATTGATCAAAACCATTACTTAGATTTCTAAAATGTTAAGATTATAATTATAAGTTCAAAATTATATTTTTATATGAATTATATTACTTATTAAATATATATTTTTTCTATAAAAAAGGTTTTATAAACATTCATTTTTTTCTTATATCATTATAAATTCATAAAAATTACATTTTTTGTAAAATTGGTATTTTACACTATTTACCCAAAAATAATTCTTTCAAAAACAATCTAAAAAATTCATCCTAAGACCATTATTAAATGATTATTTCAAAAATTATATCCATTTTTTAAAATAAAATTTATAAAAGGGTTATAAATTAATTATAATATATACTCCCAAAATGAAATAAAAATCATTTTTAAAGAAAATGTATTTTTGAAGAATAAAATGAATATTATAATTACATTCCTAATAACCATAATTAAGTGAATACTAATTCATTAAATTTTAAATATAATCATTTATCAATATTAATTAATTTAATTAATTAATATCAAAATACATTACATGCATACAAATAGTTTTATGAAAAATATCTCTTTTACCTTCAAAATATTTTATCTCCATTTCCAAGAAATTAATAATAAATGTATTATTTATTATTTCTTTTATTAATGGAAATTTTTTATAATATGGTTATTTTTATTCATACCCACCAACCCAATTTCTAGGTTATAATATTCACATTTAAATAATATTATTTCACATTTTGTTTAAACTCAGGGTTGCACGTGGTGTACAATATTGAACATAGTATTCTTTTAATATAAACAAAAACCTTGGGGTGTTGTAGTTAGAATTAGATGGAACACAAATACCACCATGAGGTGTCATTAAGAACACATACATTAAGGTGATTTATGGAACTTTTTCTGAATGAAACCAAATTTTCACCTAAATATGTAGGTCATGTACCCATTATAGATAATATCCTCATCAATTATGACCATCAACACACCTTCTATTAAAGATATTAAATATGATCATTGATTGTGTTTTTCAGTTTCATTACCAATTTTTTCTTCATTCGAGGATTCTTATGGCCTATAGTTGGTATTTAAGCATGTAACCAGTGTCTCGGTCATGAAGCATGAGTAGTATAACTCCACATATGCTTTGGACAAAGGGATTGAATCGAGAATATAGAATTGATTGGTCATTGATAGATTTATAGGCCCACATATGGGCTATAATCCAATCCCCTAGAACTTAAAATGTCCTTATAAGCTGGAACATGGCCATCCCCCAGTATAAGTGTCCAAATTTATAATACATATTGGCTAATAGTGTCAATTATATATTTATTCATTTAGCTCTTTCTGATTGGTCCACTACTAAAAATGCCCAAATTATAACCTTTGTGTGCGAATCACACACTAGAAGTATATAACCACTAATGAAATCTCTGAAAGTCCCACTAAGAATACCAAAATATAAATCCATTGGGTGAAATCTCCACACCTTCCAGTTTAGAAATATTTCTCCAATGTTGGCCAGTAAGCACTGGGAATCCCGCAAGGTCTTATGAGTTGGTAAGGTCTAAGAAATTATATTCCATGGATCTCGCTTATTTGGCATGATAAATGAATTTTTACAAATACTGAAGAGGATATTAATTCATGTGTAAAGTTTCTCACCCATGGAATCTCTCACCATTTGAAGTAGATCCCTTTCAAGTGAGGGGGTCCACTTTGCATCATCCCATACAGAAGTTTTGGGAATAAATTCAACATATATATCCCCCAATATTATATCCTTTATAATCATGTAATCATCCTAGGGTATTATCTCAACCACTCCATGCACAAAATGAAGATTATTTGTGTATAGAATCCACCTATTGATATGTTCTAGGATGATCTTCTTATTATGATGAGATAACAACTATGATGCCCAAATCGCTTCATAAATATCTGTTACTCTAATATCTTTACCAAACTTCACGCATCTATATCATCTTATAAGGGAGAGAACCCATCTATATCTAAGTTTCCTATTTTGAAGATCTCTAACTTGATGCCTAGATAGACCTCTGGTTAGTAATGAGCTTATTCAGTATAGATCTGTAACTATAGACATATGCATCAAGTATCAGTTATCCTTCTTCTGGGATCAAGAGGGTATACCTAATGATGTATCCCTCTGAGTTATTGGACTATATAATAAAATGACCTATCAATGAAATTTTAACCAGGGCTATCTCTTAGTGATTATTGATCCAGCTGATTATTATTTCTCCTTGTCATGGTGTAGGAACTAATACATTAATTAGTAGCTTGAATCCATATATAAGGAATATCTTCGATGTCAGGTAGTTTTGGATATCCACTCAAATGATATTAAAAAGAAGATGATGTATTGGGAATACATGTTAGCATTTTCCAACCTCAACATTATAAATCATTTCCATTTATCTCATGGTGGTATCTCAGGTACACTTTTACAAAGTCATATCATTAATAAAACAAGATATCAGGGTTATATGGAAGTGATTGGCCATAAAAATGTAAAAGTCAGATTTTCTATATAGCACGTATAAGGAAAACATGCCTCATAATCTCCATAAAGGTAAAAATTCACATCTGGAATCATCTGTTAAGGAATTTATTTTTTATAATCCATTTGCGGTTAACTTTGATACATTCATGGAAGAGAGTTGTATGTGAATCATGGATTTTTCATCCATGGAGTTTCTCGTTCATAAAGAGAATTTTTTGTAACAAATATCTTTCACAATTAAATATAAAAGTATGGATATGAGACCCTCTATAACTTATATATAAATGGGGTTCTCTTACATAAACCCCATGGAAGTTACATGGGCTACCTTCTTCAGAATTAAATCTTATTCATGACAATCAAACTTATTTCCAAGGGGGAATCTATTGATGCCTTTGAAATACTAGAAATTAATTTGAAGAATATCAATATAATAAGAAGTATAATTTATCAATTTAAATCCTACTATAAAAATATCATTCATTAATTATGGAGGGTCATCTATTTTGAGAGTATGGTACTCCTTCATGGTCGCATGATACGTTCACAAATGATCATTTTTTATGGTCTCAATATGGTGATGCCTCATGACCACATGGAATCTTCATACATGGTCATCATTCATGGTGGAATGATAGAAATCGATTATTAATATAGACCACCTCCACATATGATTGTCATTTATATTCAAATTTCACTAATATTTCCTAATCACATACTCTTGGTGATCACATGACTCCTATGGGACTGCATATTCCAAGAAAACACTACCAATAAATACCCAAAATAAACTTATAAAAAGGTACTTATTTGAATATAGAGGGAATTTTCTAAGTATACATTTTCTATTTTGATAAAAAAATATTTTGATAAAGATAAATTATTTATCTCATATATTGCATTGTTCGTGAAGTTTTACCTTTACGAAAATTCCTAAAGAAACCCATCAGGTAATTACTGGGTCAAAATTTTAGAATGAAATAAAGGGAAAACGTATAATTAAGTACCATTAATGATGATTATTTTAACACATAGGATCTCTATAGATATCCCTATATAGGATTCTTCCTGAAGCTATTTTGCAATGATCCTTCAAGGAGCATTCCTACAAACACCATTCATAAAGGGTCACTCACATGAGACCTTTTTTGAACTAGAAGTATTAAATTCCAAGAATTTATTATAGATATTCATTATCATAGAACACCAATGATACATAAAAATTTAGGTCCTTTGATTATATTTTATCCCCCTTCTAATAGTCTTAGGATATGAAAGATCTGGTCTATTGGTGGACATTTCATGAAAGAAACCTATTAGGGTAAATCGAGCTTTTTCTATATCCTTCTGTTTATTAAAGTCATAGACCTAGGACAATTCAAACTTAATTACCTTCTTGTACTCCTTTCACCATGATCTAAGCCATAAAATACCATTCTAGTAAGGCCTTAGTGATGGCCTCCAGATATATCTCAATGAGCTATGCGCATCAGCATGATATTCATCGATCATGTATTCCATTGATAATGGTCATCTCTTATTTTTTATTTCAAGTTGATAGTACCCTCATGGTAATTATGATCATGTATTCCCTTGATACTATGGTTCTATCATAAGGAAACTATTAAAACCACTCCTAGATCATGATTCTCATCTTGAATTTCCAAGTGTCAAGTTGGCATCCCCATGCCTCCTAATATGTGTAAGTCCCAAAAACCCACCTTTACCTGAGTCTTTGATCAGGTTAGGAGCCTCTATGAAGAATATGTGTAACCACCACACAAATTCTTCACACTCACAAGTAAATCATATTCCTCTAACTAGGTTTAATCCTCAACATATCCATATATGGGAAACCTATGTGTAAGCCCCAACTCATCCTCACGGGTCCATATCCTCTATGAAACCTTCCTAAATGGTCCATATTCTCTATGATCCATCCTTACCCCATGTTTTATATTCCATATGGTTCATTCTTTCTTAATGGACCATATCCCCAAGGAGTCTAATTATACCCTCTATTATTTCACTACTAACAAATAAAATGAACAAGAAAGAGCCTTCCATGAATGAGTACCACACCAACCATTGCAATGAAATATTAACCTAGAATCCCTGGTTAAAAGACTTTAAACTATATAACATAATTCCTTAATCTCATGATGATAAACTACATGGACTGGTCTGATGACATGACCATAAACTATATAAACCCAAACTATGTAGGCTTGAATTTCTATTAACTAGGATATATAGGGCGCCTACTTGATTTTCAATCCAAATATATACTATATCCTAGATGCATGATCTTAAAAGGTGATTCATTAGGTCCTAGACACATGACCTTAAAAGGTAATTATCTTGGTCATTGCTACATGACCTTAAAAGGAACCACATTGGTACTTGTCACATGAGCTCAAAAGGTATGATGTGTCCCATTAAGTGGCATAAAAATACATGGATTTTGATTACCTTTGTATGGATAAATATTAATTCCATTACATGGACCTAATCCAAATTCCAAAACACCTATAACCTCCATATATAAAGATAAATTCTAGAGTGTCTAACTATACAACTTTAATCTATAGTATAATCATCAAGTAAAATAATGATGGAGAAACGATAATACATATATATGTTCACATTGATGCATGGGTTTGATCAATCACTTGTATAGTGGTAACTATTAGTAATACTATTATTAGGAAGTATTCACAAAAATATTTTAAATCTTTAGGAGTTTCCCAAAGTATGAAATGATTTCCCTTAAAAGGGTGAGATGATTTCAACCTCCCATCCTCTAAACCAATGCGCAACCTAAAGAATCATTGGTAAAGTACCATTGAATGCCTACCTTGATAAAGTATGTCTTCTTTGACTCAAAATCATTGGTCATGGTGGTGATTCAGAAATAGTGATATGTGAAAAGGAATAATAAAATAAGAATGTTCCCTTTAATCAGGGTTGATTTAAAGAATAGTTTAGAAAGTGAGATTTAAAAAAACATGCATACCAAAAAAATGTAATATAAAATGAAAAACTATATAAAAAATAAATATTTATATATAAATTAGAATGAATAAAAGTTAAAATAATAAAAGGGTGGAGATGGAGAGAGTATGCACTAAAAGAAAAGAGAAGTGAGGGAGTCACCTTACCTCGAGTCCCAACTAACTTAGTAACTTCACTAGACTCCTAAATATAAGAATTACATAGGTTAATTGAATACTATATAACCTTATTAATTTTTATTTAATATATTAAAATCCATTTATTATCATATTTTATTCATTTAATTATATTTATTTTTCTCATATTGATTTGTGTTTGTTTGGTCAACTACTCCAAAACTACATTGGAATGTTGGTATCAGTCAAAGGTGTTATAAAATAGTTTCATTATATACATATGTTTAAAATCACATATTATTTATCATTATAATATAACAAAAGTTATATATTTTATTAAATTATCCATAATGTTTTTAAATTATGAAAAGTGTCTCGGTATGCTCGTTTTAGGTAGTTAAAATGAGCATGATTGATTATTTTTAATATCATTAATATAATTCCAAATTTACCTTTTCAAAAAATTAATCATGTCATAAATATAATATTTATTTATTAAATCCATTTTTAAAACCATCTATGTAAGGTAGTAATAGTTTATTTATAACATCACCCATATAGGCAGTTAAAACCGATTATGATGGGATGAATGTTATAAACAACTATGAAATAGATTTTATAAATTATATAATTATATAATTAATTTTAAAGTATAATTATATCCTTTATTATATTATAAAAGTTTTTTTGTGAAAAATAGTTAGAGATGGTGGAGGGAATAATGAAATGAAATTGAAAGGTGTGAGGAATGTAAGACTAACTTTCTCTCTTTCACTCGGCTCCTTTAGACTGCACATTAATACTTACAATATTGGTAATATAAAAGAAATTAAAAAATAACTAGGGAAGTTAATTTGGGATATTATTATAGATTTCTCAAATAAATATGTGTTTTAGGTGACGAGAAAAGGGTGTAAGAGGAGCGTATTCATAGGTGAAGGGTACAGTGTTTTTTAAATAAAATATTGATTGATTTATTATTTTTTTCTCAAGATTGTAAATAGAATTAATTATTGTGAATATTTATAGTAATATATGAATATTATGAAGATATAATTTCTAATTAAATCATCTAGTACATAATTAATCATGTATATAACTTATAATGCAAAATGACATATTTTACCCTATTTAACTATTCACCTTCATATTTCATTATTTATGAGAAATAAAAAAAATATCACCCCCACCAAATTTTAATGTGATGATTAAAAAAATTAAATTAAATTTTACAAGATAAATATAAAAATGTTTTATTTTTTAAATTTAATATTAGTATAACATTTTTTTTATATTAAATAAGGTCTAGGAGGTTACAAGAAACAAAACAACACAGACACCCTTGAGACAAAAAGGATAGATCACACCCCATACAAGGGTTGAACCACTCCATAAATAACCCATTAAAATTTAAAATCCTTAATTTCCACCATTTATTTACTCGAAGGCCCCTTTATTCAGACCTAAAGGCACCATGTCTACATCATGCATTGTGGCAGTGTATACCTAGGTTTGTACCCATGTCTGCACCATCTCCTGCATCATCATCCATAATTATACAAGAAATACTCCCAAGGGAGGATTCTATGATTTTTACCCTAGTTATATTTATAATTATAGGATGAGTTTACCACTCAAGAAATTCCCCAACATCATTGGTATATTAAATAATGTAAAACACCTTTTACTAAAACTTTCCACTTATACTTACATTATGTTACATTGACTGAGTTATTAATTCATGGTATTTTGATACTTATAATTACTTATATAAATTATAGTAAATATTATTTAGAAGTTAATTTTCCCTAATAGTCATTTTACTATTCCAACATCCAAGTTATTATTCCAATGATAATTTTATTATTATAATGGTCAAGTTTCTATTCTAACGGTCATATTTACAATCGTTATATAATATTTAACCATGATTTAAATACATTTTTATTTATATTATAATTAATTATATCAATTATCACTAAAGGTTATCTAAAATTCATTTATAAAATAACAATATTTTATAATAGTTTTTTTCTTTTTATAGTGTTTTTTGCATCTGTGATAATTCTAGAAGACTATGATGCACCAAAATTTTCAATTCTAATTAGGTTATTTAAATTTTTTTATTATATCATTGTATTATTTTTTATTTTATGTTGTTTATTCATCCTTAATATGTAATATTTTATATTTATTAAATAATTTAATGTTAATTTTTTATAGGGTGTGTGTGTTTTATACTATATCTTACACATAAATATGAAAAACAAGTATATTAAAGAGAAATGTTTCATATAGAAAAATCTGGGTGATTAAATATATGGTTTCCTTTGAGATATATCTTATATCTAGGTTTTGGACTTTGGTATTATTTAAGAAATTGTTTATCTCAATACTTAAATCATATTTAAGTTATTATTACCTTTATCTTATCTTGGGTTTTGACATGACTTTTCTTTCTATCCTCCATTGTATTTTTAGGGTTCCTTATAAGGTATTTTTATACTCACCTCTACATGAGCCTTTGATCTTGAATGTGTTTTGTCTATATAGGAGATGCACAATTCAGAGGTTCCTTCATTAGATATTGAGCTGGCGGATCTAGTTCTTAGTGGTGTCTGACGATAACAGTTTCTATTGGGGATTATGTTTGAAGGTATTGTAGTGAGGAGTAGTTTTCCCTTTATCATAGGTCCATCATACTTTGATATATTGTTCTTATGTACTTTATTTTATTTAGGGTTTTCTTATTTATTTTTGTTAAATATTGTCATTTTATCAAGAATTCATGTTATTCTATAGTTAGGAAGTTATATTTATATTGTCATTAGATTATTTTTTGTATTGAATTATGTTATATTTATGTGGTTTGTTACAGGTTATTATTTGTCTAAGGCGTCCCATGTGTGAGATATGTATTATTGGTTTTTTCACCAAAACACGGTCAATGTGAGGAGTTAGTATGGAACATTGGCCTAACCAATGGCCTATAAAGGATCATATTAGGTTAGATCATGTTAGAGTGGTATCAGTGTGGTTTTATCTTTAGTATAAATTTTGTGATTAGGATTCAAGTGAGATTTATTTTTGAAAATTAATGACAAATTTTTCAAGGGGTCTTGAGTCTAATTATCATACTATAGAATCCATAATATGTTAATATTAATGATTTATCATTTCATTAGTACTTTGATGATATGTTAGTTGAATTACAACTCTAAGGCATCATTTATACAGTATAAATAGAATGGTACATGCATCTTATAGCATGTCTGTTGAAAATTTATCCATATCCTTCTTAATTTATCTCAACTCGATACATTTAAATTATCATGGGTTAAAATTTTAAAATATAGGATGTGACCCTAAAGAAATATAGCTATTATTCCAAGATAAGGTCATGAGGAACCTATTTTAGTGATATAGACACTTTTTTCTGATTAGTTTAGTGATGAGGCTTTGATTCAAGGAACTGATTGGGAGGTGTCTCTACCCCAAGAACAGAGGGTAGATCTTCTGTACATTATGAAAATATCAAACTCTCTACCTATGTGGAATATGTAAGTCCCCATTGGGTAGTATGAAATTTACCATTGTCTGAGTTAACTACACAAGTTCCAATAATAGAGGACTCCTAAGTTTTGAGGTGAACCTAATCCTTATGCGATAAAGGATTAGTTGGAGTAATTCGCTTACATATTTCATTTGGTTTGAACACCCTCCAATAATATGGTGATCCTTTTATCTAATATCCATTATGACATGGTTATTAGTTGGTGTGAATTGACTACTCAGACTCACAATGAGGCTTCCATGCTATATTCATTATTTAAGCACCATTTTAGAGAGTAGTATTATCTGAATAATTTGACAATGGTATGAATTCAGTAGCTACAAACATTTCAATATTTCAGTATGATCAAATCTAAGTATGAATTTAGGTCCATAGATCTTATGAGGAACTCACTATACATGGTGTGTGATGGATTTTTGAAAGATTCAAAATTTCAAGTAAGTTATCTGAAAATATATTCAAGTGGATTTTGTTAAACTATGGATCAACACCTATGTCAGAGTATTTGAGAGAGTTTTGGTGATTAATATCTTCCTAAAAAAGGCACAGTATGGGAATGGAGTAGGTATATATTTCCTAGTAGTGTATTTTTTATTAGAAACAATTTAATAATATTCATTGGTATCCTTTCATCAAAGGCTTCCACATTTATAATAATATTCTAAGGGATTGATAATAGAGTAATACCATCAAGGTTCTAATTAGTATAGAGATAGGGATTTTTATGCTTAGAGTGGTAGAGGATATAATTCCCTATCCTGAATCATTGGGTCTGTTCCAATGTTTTATATAGACTCATATATGCCTCATCATATTAAAGAGGATAACAACTAGGTCTTGGACCATATAGTGGAGAAATTATTCCTTCAATATCATGTATACAGAAAAATAAATAAAAATAAATAAATAAAAATATGGGATCATGATGGTAAGATAACCATATAAATAAAATCACATGATATAACAAGAAGGCACATGTTAGTCATACATCAATATTCATAAGTGATCCCCACAGTCTATAGAGAAATTTTTATAGTAATTAAAAGAAAAAAATAATACTAATGCATAACTATAAAATTATTCCAATGTATATCTTGATATTTCCTCCATCTTAATTCATATCCACCAACATAAGCACTTGACATCAGGTCCTTTACCTTAGAGGGATCCCTAACAAAAAAGGATATATGCACCTAAATATTCTCATATGGTATGTGAGTAATAAACTTAGTAGGACACCACCAAATCATCCTTATAATAAGTGTGGTATATATATGTGAGTGTATGAATGAACTAATAATAAATAAACAAGTAAGAATACATCCATATCGGGTCATAATCCCCTAACCAAACCTACATGGACTCTGACCATACCTGATTTTCCTTCGTGTTGATACTAATAGGTAATAACATACTAAGAATCTATCCTAGATTAACCAATACCTCCCTCAAGGTAATATCAATAACCAAATCCCATTCCAACACCCACTAACTTGGGGTGGGGCCTCACCATCACATCTTGTACACTTGCCTTATCACTCAATGTGAGGTCTCACTAACACCATATATCATCACCTACCCTCTAAAGTAGTGGTATTGTAACCCAATCTATACCACCACACATTCACTCAAGTAATGGCCTCATAAAAAAATCCATAACACCAAAATTTCACTGAGGGCATGTCCTAGGAACTCACTCTTTCCAAGTATCACACTCCAATACAAAACCAACAAAAAATCCAAACACGCATAAAGTTTATATATAAAAATTTAATGAAATATAACCATCTCAAGAGTATAATTATAGGCCTGCACTAATCATATATATATTGATTACATGACCCGTTTACATAGCCATCCCACATATCCCACACTCCCACTATAAGAACCTATAGCTCAAATGGATCTTAATTTATCGAGGTGGACAGCCCTACACAATTATGCTAAACTCACCATGGATAGACCATGATAACATGATAACACCTATAAAAACATTCAATGAATCCATTCCACCAACCTAGACTTACCCAAATGATTTGATACACAAAAATATATAAATATATGAAAAACTCATGCACCTACATGCATAAAAATCTATACAATTTCATATACAACCATAACATGGTAAAGTATTTCTACCTTAAACTTAAGGGATCCCACTCACAAAGATACATCACTAGGTTCAATATCATTCCATTGAATCTCTAATTCCAAACATAAACCCTTGAAAATAGGTATTTGATTTTTGATATCAAGAAAAAGTAAGATAAAGAGATATTTGTGGATTATAAGGGGTTAGACTCCCAAATAAGAACCAATGTAATAGAAGACACCTTGATTAGGGAATAAATGGAATTGGGGGGTGGAAGCTAAACGGGAACCTATAAATAATTTTTTATATGATTAGGGGTCAAGGGAGGAATGGGGAAGGAGTTTGAGAGTGAAAGAAGGAAAATTCAAAAAATACCCCTAGAAAAGCACCCAGTAGGCCATAGTGTACCCGATCCAATTCTACCAAGTACCCAGTTCCCTTACTAGGAACCTATTCCATCCCCACTATCCACCTACTAGAGCTTAGGCTCCTACAAAACTAGTGCCCAGCTCATCGAGTACCTAGTGGCTCTATATTGTGCACCCCAGACCCTCCTACTATATTTTTGTAGCCTAAAACCCTTCTTTGAATTATCTTGAACCCCAATACCCCATAAATACATCTAAAATAATCTAATAATAGATAATTTAAATCCAAAGATAAGCCTAAAATTCATATCTTAAATTTTAGGGTCGTTAGAAAATCCCCCTTTAAGGGATTTTGGTTATTAAGAAGCATCTTTAAGAATTATTTTTTAATAAATCTATCCCTTGGTCTCATACATATGTTTCCAAATATTAGGTATTTTCTTGGATACACCCATACATCCAAAAAAACATAGAAAAAAAATTAGTTTATTCCCTCACAACACCTTCTTGTTGTGTTCAACAATACGCACCAAATGCTCCTCAAATGACACATCAGCTTCCAAATCGACATCATTATTATCGATCACATGCATTGATTTGGATCATACATATGAATCCATGACACATAAAGAACATAATTCATACCTCAATTTCATGGAGGAAGATAAAATTGTAGGCTTTGATCTAGATCCAATCCACAATCATGAACAGACCAAAAATGTGCATATTAATTTTTCCTTTCTTTCAAAAATATTGATGCCCCAAACGAGCTGATACTATAGGAATATTTCATCACCCATAGAGAACTATGAGGTTCATTATATCTAGTTAATATATAAGAACTTCCTTCTCTAAGCAGTAACCAACCTCTTCTTGATCATTTTTACCTGCTCAATGGTCTCCTTCTCCATGCTCAAACTAAAAACCATTGAATCACACACCTCTATATAACACAGGGTTGAGTGTAATAACATACAACATAATGACTCATAAGGTTTCATCTGGATCAATTCCTAAAAAATGTTATTATACACAAATTTCACCAAGGCCATATAGTTATTCTAGGCTCTACTAAAATCCAGCACACATGCTCAGAGCATATCCCTAAGGATTTGAATCATCCTCTTTGACTATCCATCTATATTTAAGTGTTAATTTTTACTTAGATTTATCTTAGAACCCATATATTTTTATAATTCCTACCAAAAAAAGTATGTAAAATGTGATTCCTAATCTGATTCTATTCTCATCGGTATCTCATGCAATTACAATATCTCCTACACATATAGTTTTCATATCTTATCCACTGACCGAGTGTCCTTGATAGGGTATAAAAATGAAATGTTTGTTATAATTTACACTAATACCCATACTACACAGCATCCCCTTAGGTTCCTTGGAATTCATGTAAAAAATTCATGGTTACCTCATCCCACTTTCAAATAAGAACTGGAAGGAGTTAAAGTAATACACCTAATCATTGATAATCTACCTTAATCCTATAATAGGTAAGGAATGAATCCATAAACCCTATAATATCTTTCCTTATACCAGGACACTAAAAGGAGAAACTAATATCATGGTATATCTTAGTCATACCTGGCTGAACTACCCAATAATAATGGGATTCCCGCATCAACTACTCCCTCACTAAAGTTGGTTCAATTACCCTTTCATGGGCATATAACACCCAATACTCATCCTAAAACCATCTTGGGATTGGTTCATCACTTATGAGCCTTTAAAAAGTCATAAGATAGTTTAAAACAGGCTAATGGATAGTTCTTATCTGGACTAATAATGAGTAAATAATGATCAAAGGGGAAAAGGACATAGCCTCTCAGCACTCTAACATATCAATATACTAGTTAGCGATAAATTTCATCAGATTACACTCCTCACCAGACACCTAAACCCCCTTCTCTTATATCTCCATACTAAGATAATATTATATGGAATTTTCCTTCAATGGGGAATATGAAATATATAATTCAAACATGTGTAGATAGTCCACTCAATGCCTTTGTGATAGGTTTAGGTCTCGTTGGGAGAATATGTACCTCAAAATCTTATGGTATGTCTAGATGTCAAATATATCATCAAAGAGATAATGATTACAATAGCTCTAAATCATGGGTAGGTGAGTTCTACCTATAGGTTCATATATAACAAGACCAATAAGCAACCACCTAATCTCCCCATATAAAAAACTCCCAAACCAACCCTAGAGGTATTAAAGTTAACAACATAACCCAGTCCTGGGTCTAGAAAACCCAGAATTAGACAAAATGTCACCCTTTACTTTAACTCCCAAAAGACACTTCACACTAATTAGTACATTTTAATTTTACTCCTTTCTTCGTCAACTCTATCATAGGTGTTACCAAGCAAGATAAATTCTAAATGAAACATCGATAATACACTCTCGGACCAATAAAATTTCAATCCTCATACACATTCTTACATCATTCCTAAGACATTAATCCCTATTACATTCTTTGTATTAATTTAAATACCTACTTGCAATATCACATGCCCAAGGAAGTGAACCTATTGAATCTAGAACAGAAACTTTGAGTACTTATCATAAATATGACATGACCATAGTGTACCTAATACAATATTTGGGATCTCAAAATGAAACTCTCAAGCTCTATGAATATACCAAAATACAATCATCAAATACCAAGATTAAGGATTCTAGATAGGGATATAAAATATATTTCATGAGATCCATGAACACTATTGGAATATTCATTAGATCAAATGGAATCATAAGGTACTTATATAATCTATACCTACTCCTGAACTCTAATTTTTGGTATATCATATTCCCTAATGTGAAACTGATGATATCTTAATCACCTAAATGATAAAAAAAATTATCAGAGGAAATGGATACCTATTATTTACTATAACCTAGTTTATCTTTTTCTAATCCATGAAAAATATCATGGTTCCATTAACCTTGTTGGAGAATAAAATAGGATCACCCCAAAGAGAGGTACTTAGTCAGATAAAACCCTTCAACTTATGATCCTCAAATTATACCATAAACTCTATCAACTTAGTAGGTACCATATGACAAAAATATATCAATATTGGTTCTTCACTCGACATAAGATCGATCGTGAACTCAATATCCCTCTCAAGAAGAAACCCTAATAAATAATCAATAAATACATCCTAGAAATATCCCACTATATGGATAAATTATATAGAACCTCCTACCAATCCAATGTATAAACCATTCCATCCATTTTTGTTGTAATGGATCTTAAATTAATGAGGTAAGGTCCCTCTCTATATGTTTCTACATCCCATTCACCCATGAGGACATAATATTTATATGTAAGGGAATTAAAACACACTTTCCTCTTGTATCAATCAATGAAAACCTGAAAGCATGTCATCCAATCCATAAAAAATAATATCAAAGGTTTCCATATCTATAAAAAGAAATACCATAAGTGTTCTTAGCTCCTAACTACTACTAAACACCCTAGGAATCTCTGAATATAGTCCAAACTCTTTACCAGAGTTATATCAAAATCCAACATATAAAGTAATAACTCCACTACTAACCCCAATAAAAACACCACATGAATAGATATAAAGGAATAAGACACCTCTGCAACCCTCTACACCATCATCCAAAACTTATTATAAGGAATCAAGACTTATTCACATCATATCTGCAACCATGCACCCATAATACTTGACTCACCTAAGGAACTGACCCCTAAGGAATATGTATATGCTATTTACCTAGAGACTCTATACCATCTCTATAGCTCATCCTCATAGGTAAAACTAAACTATCCTTCTTAAAGGCTCTTCTAACTAAGATCTTGAAGTATGCATCTTCCCAAAACCTTTTACTGAACCCAATTGAGCTACCCTTAAGAAAAAATGATAAAGATATCCCTTTTTTATATAAACATGAAACTACTTTAGTGGAATAGGACATGAAATATATAAATTCCATGTCCTCCCACGTCTATAACAAATAATGTGTACTCCTCCTGAGGGAGGGAATGATACACCTCTACCCTACCCCCAAAAACTTCTCATCACCTTAGTATATATCATCATACCTCATATTTATACCACTATAAGAGGGACCACCCAAGAAATAAAGGAATATTACTATTTTATCTTATACTAAACCTTTCTCAATATTAAGAGTCTTTCAAACCACATCAAAATAAGATTTCTAATTAAACATATTCACCTATCACTTCACCTCCAGTTGAATTCCAATCTCGAACTTATAGTTCTTCTAGGCCTCAATTCATGATAATAAGGTAGAAAACATATCCACTTGAAAAAAAAGGTAGTGTAGTCTATCATAGACATCATTTATTACTAAATATTCATAAAGTCTTTGTATTCATCCAACTTCAATTAATCTAGGAAAAACTCCTCAAAGAATAGTTCTTTGAAGGACTCTCATGTCAAGCCCTTATATCTAATTGACTAAATCATAACTCCACACAATATCATAAAGGATACATAAAGTATATAATTTTATAAAACCACTTTTCACTCATTGAATGTCGCTACTAGATCAAAGAAACCATTTATAGACTCTATCCAGTCATTAGCATCCTATGGACCACTTATTCCCTAGATGTTTAGAGGGTGGTAAATCTGAAGTCTTGGGTGAATTTTACCATGGTAGGTCCACCTTGATACACTCCCCAACCTCCAACCAGTACTACTCATAACACCCTTGGGTATAAGGTCACAACTGCCTAAACTGATAGAGAAGCCTCAAATTCATGCTCAGTTCTTCCCTCTTGAACATCTAGAGGCATAGTAGAAGCATTATGAACCTAGATGATATCTATAGGCCTATCCATAGGTGGAACTATGGGACATCATTAAGGTGATTTTTTTGTAAAATGAAAAAATATAGACATAGAAACTCATTTTAACAGCTTAAATCTTAATATTATTTAAGAAATTAATAGTTTCACACACATACAACAACTCAAGGAGACACACGCTATGGTTTTACCCACTAAACACTAGATATACCAATCCACTACTCACCAAAGGCCTAAAACCATACCACTTTTACTTGTACATTAATCACAATCATATATAATAAAATCATAAATATATTTAAGTAAAATTGGTTATATATCATAAATAAATATTTAGAAAAACACTGGATATAATATTGTTTACATTTAATAAATTTAAACCCTTACCAATCACATACAAGTAGGAATATGACATGTAAACCTACATATAAAATTGTGATGAAAGAACTCACACACTCTCACCACCCCCAAAAAGAGGGAAAACCACATGAACCACAATTTTACATTATTAATTAAAGTAAAGTTAAAAATTCATTCCCATAATTAATTAAAGAAACCCCACTACTCTAGTAACTCGAATGTTTGTTATACGAGTGTTTTCCATACACAATAATAGCTTCCCATCCAAGTTCCAACCAACATATATTCAATGTTCCAAACCCCAAATAAAAAATAAAAAAAGGGCTCTCATTCCATTTTATAATTCCCATTCCAAAATTACTAGGTCTGAGATAGTGCCCCACATGGACTCATTTTCGCCCACCCCCCCCCCCCCCCCCCATATGCAAGAGGATCCGGACTAGTAGTGAGGATCTATACCATATAGTGGGGAGATCATGTCGTCGATATAAGGTAACCATCAATAATATATATAAATTAATTAATACAAATAAATAAATATAATAATATGGGATAAAAAATAAACTAACCATATAAATAACATCACATCCTATAATAATAAGATACATGTTATTCATACATTAATGTTTTTGGATGGTTAAATACTCGATCCACTCTTCTAGTTTCTCTCAACCTCACCCCAAATGATTTAGTGAATAAAAACACTGAACACATTGATTTACAAGATTCAAACTCAATGTGAACCTACTCTTTTTATGTTGGTTAATCACCCCAAAATGGATTATCCACTATATAAATCAATAACCAATATATAGTCACACTATATCCCAATTCTCGAGTCCACATAAGAGGATATTTATACCACTTCACATAGTGTTACCAGATTCCACATTGGCCTTCTACTCCTGATTCTATACAGGAGAGTCTTTATACTACATCACATAGTATTAACTTCTTAAAATATTGAATCACTATAGTATGATCTCTTATCATCCTATATGATATTGATGTATCTGACTTTCTCATTTATAATTCTTCAAGGTCTTCAATAGTTATTTATAATAATCCTTTTGGCCTCAAAACTTATTTCAGATATAGAATGATCTAAATCCCATTCTTCAAATAATAGAGAACATGTGATCAACTTTCTATATAATTTATAATATTTGACTCTTTTTTTATTCAATATAAATATGTATAGGGGTTATCAAAAATTAGATTACACAAACTATAAGAGTTCTGTTGATTCTCAGTAACAATCATATGATACATGCACCACACATTTATACACACCAAAATTATCATGAATGTTACTATCAAAATATAGCAATAAATATTTCCATATTTTAAATATAGAAACCCCACTATCTTAAGTAGTAGGATCATCTCATTCAAATTAATCAACTAATTTCCTGATTTATTGATCATAAAAAATCATTTGAATTTCCATTCAAATATTTATTTAAAACTTCTAAAGACTTAGGCTTCATTCTATATTTCATGAGATATTTAAATATACTCAATCTCAGAAACTTCCTAAAATATTTCTTTTATACTCATGCATGTCTATTAAAACATATCCATTACCTCTATGGTTCAGCCAATAAACCCTTGCGACCTAGTACACCTTCCACGGTGTGACACTCTTTTATTTTCC
This sequence comes from Viscum album, assembly GCA_963277665.1. NCBI lineage: Eukaryota > Viridiplantae > Streptophyta > Magnoliopsida > Santalales > Viscaceae > Viscum > Viscum album. Next base: position 1,536,901,849 of record OY728161.1, on the reverse strand, counting down.
AAAACCACAGAGCTAAAATATATTTTTTTAGTGAAATATCATATACTAAAGTGCATCCCCATTATCCCTGAAATTAATTTCCTCTATTTAATCCAGACCTTCCATGATATAGAGATAAGTCATGGTGTGGCCATCTCTATTTCCATGATAATTTTACAGGGAGGTGGTCGTCCCTATGGTGTAGACAGTTTAAAGTTAGAAAACCATTAAATATTACACTTACATGGATTAACCTTGTGTGAAAAGTGATCAACCTTTACACAAGATCGATCTACCCTTATGTGAGCTAGGATTAACCTTTACATGATCTCGGTCTACCCCTGTGTGAGATGGGATCATCCTTTACACAAGCGGTCTACCCTTACGTGGGATAGGATCAACCCTTACACGAGTATCATGTACCCTTACATGAGATTCATGAACCCTTATATGAGCTGTATGTACCCTTATACAAGCTTCTTATACCCTTACACAATTTTATATATGTGTTTGATACCCTTATGCAAGCACTCAGTTACCCTTACATAGTCTTCAATTACCTTTACACAAGTTATCATATACCTTTACACAACACATAAGAACTCACAACTACCCTTATTAATTGGAAATGCTACACATATGTAGCCTCAATATACCCTTAAAAACACCATGATTTTCATAGTACATTTACATAGCATTTAAAAATCCCTCATTTCCTTACACATGTAATTTAATTCCAAATTTTACATTTACATAAGTAGCCAATTAAACTCAAAATCATATCAGACCTTTGATAATAAATCATGAGGTCTTCCATATTCAATAAAATATTTTATACAATGTATCTACATACACCAATACTTTTCAATTCTTTCCTTGAATATTATCACATCAATCAACGCATTTTATAAGAATATTAATCATTCTTCATGCTTCTTCTCGACATATCTTATTATAATATCCAATATATATTAACCATTTATTGAAAAAAATACAATTCAAGTCTATTGGGTTCAATAATCTCCCCCTTTAGATTTTTTATCAATACCATTAATTAATTCACCAAGTCAATATGTTAATTCTCTTCCTTTTCTCTCCCTATTTATAATAAGTACAAAAAATGTATTTAAGGGTTGGAATATTAACTCAAATAATAGAACCAAATCCTTTTTCAAAGTAATGAAATTTTAATAAGTTAACTATAAGTTAACATGGGATAACCTGGTATTGAAAGAATGAGTGACATTACTAAAGAATCAAAGTTTTCCCTAAATAATATTGATATGTGGAACCATCCTCAATCTCATTTAACTTCTTTATTTCAGGGGATGTAAAAAAATCAAGATATAACCTACAATAATCTTAAAAAAATGAATCAAAATAGTTCAATTGTATAAAATATTACTCCCCGCCATCTCATTATCCATCACTCCCCATAGAGAAATATTTTAACATAATCAAGGAAGATATTTCGGTGTGATGATCATACCTTAACTCTCATATAATCTCCCCCTCGAGATTTTAACTCATATTCTACATCATGGTGAGTTTCCAACCATGAAACTCCATAAAATCATCATTTATATATATAATTTAAAGTATAAACCTTCTCCTTAAATTAACTCCATGTTAGTTCATATATAAAAAGAATAATAGAATAAGGATGGACCTTAAAATTCCTTAGAAGATACATTCAAACTGAGGGTTATGTTTCAATATGGTATTCTTTTTATTCTTATATTTGAAATGATATGTCTCTTAATTATTAATTTTTTCAAAATGTATGATTTTTTTTCATCATAATTTGACACTTATGATGTGGATGTATTTTCCTCTTTAGTTCCATAATCATTTATTTGTGCTTTCCACATCTTCTTTTTGTTCTCTTATTTGTTTAGTGGGATTTTCATGAAATTTTTTGAGTCATTCCTAGTTTTTTCACACCTTTCACACTCATGTTTATTATGTGTTGGTAGTTTAGATGATTTCTTGGTCACAGGATTCTCGTTTTTATAATATAATCTCATTTTTTTCATATCTCCCTTTTAATTCATGACTCTTTCCTAGTAGTGTCATGCTATACCAACATGAATAATATTTCTGACCAAAAAATCCACAACACTAGTGTACAATATAAACCTTGATATTTTAGATTAATAGTAGTTTTCTATGAATATTTTTGTTGTTGTCCTTTCACAGATTGTGGATGTTTTGTTTTTTGGAGGAAATATTCTGGATGGATTAGTCCACTCTTCCTTTATGGAATATATTTTTCATTTTTTATTTTGTTCTAGCTAGATTTCATCTTCTCTTTCATACCTACACTGCTAGAAATAAAAAATGTACCCTTTTTCTTTTATTAGCTATAGAATCAACCTTTTTCTATGGACCCTTCTTCTCATCAGTGTTAGAATATTCACCCTTAAGATCAAAAGCTTCGGTGAATCCTTATTTCATATTTTTTAAACCACTTTGGTCTAAAAGGTGCATAGAATGTGTTGCATATGTTTATTCCTCTTTCTCAAAAAGCCTTTATTCAAGATCATTCACTATATTTTAAAGTCCATATATATTTTACCTATTTTTATTCTTAAATGAATTCAATTTAATTATTTTTTATCTATTCTCTTCCAAGTTATTTTTTTTCAAAATCTTTCAGTTTCCTTTATAGATCAGCTACTTTCTTCATATATGACCTTATCTCATTAAGATATGGCTCTTACTTCTTTAGACACTCTTCATTATCCTTTATCAATTTTATTTTCTCCTTATTGAGTTGCATTTTATTCTAAAGAGTAAATTCTAGATTTTATTTGGAGAACCATTCCATTTAAGTTCTCACTTCACCTTCTACATGTTCAAATGTGTCTTTAGTTATTTTGTCTTTTACCATTAAGCACACTTGATTTCTAGAATATCATTCATATTTTGTCCCACTACATGATAATGAATATTCATGAACTTCAATACTCATCATATTTATTATAATTTTATTTTAAAACATATTATTTTTCTTCTCATAGCCACCTTTTTTCCTTATATTTTCTCATGAAGTAGTCTCCTTCATCATCAATATTAGTGGAATTATATTTCTTCTTTAAACAGTCATATTATAAATGTATAACTTCATTATATTTGAATCACTTTATTGGATTATTTCATTTTCCTCCTCTATATTTGTTATACATATTTTTAAATAAGGATATTATTTTATAGACATCCCTCTCAAATTATTTATATTCAGAATTTTTTTACTCTTTTTCTTATATATCTTTGACTTTACCCTTTATTTTGGCTTCAAAAGACATCTCATTTTTTTATTTTTTCTTAAAGGATGATGTTTTTATTATTTAATATGCTATGATAATATTGTGACTTTTATCCAATGATAGATCTTCTCAGTCTTCTAGTGCACAAACCTTTGGATCAAATATATATATAAATTTTCTCATCAACTTCTTCACAATGGTTGAGGCATCAAGCTTCTCACTAAAACCTCTAATACTACTAAAAATCTCATTTAATCTTATAAATTATTCATTAATAATATCATCATCATTAATTTTTATATCTTCAAATACACTTATAAAAACTTTTTTTTGGATTATTTAACTTTTATATTTCCCTCATAACTTCCCTTAAATGTGTCTTAAATTTCCTTAGCAGTTGGGTGTCCCATGAATTTATTATATACCTTCTTAGATGGTGAAATCAAGAGAGAATTATTATTTTCTATCCATTTATAGATTCCTATTATTTTTAAAAGTTATAGGATCATTCTCATCATAGGTTGGAAATATCACAATTTATACATCTCTTAATTTAACACCATGTGACAATAGGTGGGATAATATTATGTTCTTATAGTTTTGGTAGTTATTTCCATCAAATATAAGAACCCTTCCTCCCTACTATTTATAGAATTAATAGTTTTCATTTTTAATCGAACTATATATATTTCATAGGTAACCTACCTTTGATACCAATTGAAGAGTTAGGATCAGTGTGAGATCACTGAGAGGGGAGGGGATAAATCAATTATCCCTTTTATTTTTATGAATTGTTCTATTTTAATTCAAACTCTATAGTTAGTTAAATACTTGATACACTCTTCTAGTTTCTCTCATCCTCACCTCGAATGATGTAGTAAATAAAAACTCTGAACATCGTAATTTAAAACTTTTGGTCTCAATGTGAGCCTACTCCTTTTCATGTTCATTAATCACCCCAATACAGATTCCCCATTTTATCAATCATTCACCAATACGGAGTCACATTGTATCCCAACTTCTGAGTCCATAAATGAGTATCTTTATACTGACTTACATAGTGTATCCAAATTCCACACTAGACTTCTACTCTTAAATCCAAATAGGAGAGTCTTTATAATTCATCACATAATATTCTCTTATTCAAAGCTTGAACCATTGTAGGATGATCTCTTTATCTTACTCTATGAGCTTACTATATTTGAATTACTCATGTACAATTATTCAAGGTCCTTAATAGTTTTTTAGAATGATCATGTTTTTCTCTAAACTCCTTTCATGTATTGAATGATTTGAATCTTCTTCTATAAATACTCAGGAACATATGATCAAATTTTTATAGAATTTTCTAGCTTTGATTCCTTATTTATTCAATACAAAGATATATTGGGATTCTCAAAAATTCTCTTTCACAAATAATAGGAGTTATCTCTATTCTCAACAATGTTCTTTTAATACCTACACCACACATTTATATACACCAAAATAATCATGAATATTATTCCCAAAATATTGAAGTGAATATTTCCATATTTGAATTATAGAAACCCCATGATCATTGGTAGAAATATCATCTCATTAAAGTCATTCAACTGATTTTTCAATTAATTTATCAATTTAACTCTTTTAAATTTCTATTCAAATCTTCATTTAAATATTTTAAATACTCAGGATTCATTTTATATTTCTTGAGATATTTAAATATCTATGATATTATCAACTTTTTCAAATCTCTATTTTGTATTCATTCATGGATATTTCAATGTATCCATTACCTCCACAGTGTATCCAACAAACCATTATGCCATAGTTCACTTTCTAGGGTGTAGCACCCTATTATTTTTTTAAACCACAAAGCTTGAATATATTTTTGTAGTGTAATCTCATATACTACAGAATATCCTCACCATTCCTAAAATTAATTGCATATATTGAATTTATACATTCCATTATGTAGATAAAATCCATGATGTGTCCATATCTATTTCTATGGGACTTTTTCAGTGAGGTGATCATCCATGTGGCTTGGTTGGTGTCGAGTTCAAACCCCTTGAAAATTTACCATATGTGGTTTACCTTTACAAGAGAAGTTATCAACCTTTATGAGACCTATTTCAACCCTTAAAAAAGTTAGTATCAACCTTTATATGATCTCATTCAACCCTTACATGAGATGGGATCAACCTTTACATGATCGGTCTGCCCATATGTGAGCCAGGATTGACCCTTACGTGAACTTTATGTACCCTTATTTGTGCTTCCAGTACCCTTACACAAGCTTCATATACCCTTACACAGTTATATAGATGTGTTTATTACCCTTATGTTGTAACACCTAAACAAAATTATGAAATATTTCTCTTCAAATGATTTTATTTCTTCGATAGCTTGTGTTGCATGCAACACTGATTTTAAATGAATCGTGATATACTAAAATATTATTATTTTAACACAGACATTACAACCTCATAATTGAATTAGAGGGTATGAATATTAATAACCACATTATGATATATATTTATTAATATGAAGTAAACACTTTATTTTTTTAAAATAAATTTTATTCTTCAAAAATATGTTTCCTTCAAAAAAAATTATTTCTATGGGAAAATAAATATAATTAATTTTTACGCTTTTATAAAATTTATTTGAAAAAATAAACTTAATTTGTTAATATATCATGTCAAAATTATCTTAGGATAAATTTGGGGGAATTTTTAAAAAAATTGAAATTTTAATGAATAGTGAAAAATACTGATTTACATTGAAAATTGTATATTCTTTTAAAACATTTAAAAAGTCAAATTATATTAGTTTTAAACTATAATTATTCCCTTTTGATTAAAAACAATCTTATTTTGGAATTTTAAATGAATTTTATCCATGAATTTGGTATAAAAAACATTTTATACTTTAAAAGGGAATTTTTTGGAGAAATTCACTACTACACATATTCCCTTTAACAGCACACAAATAGGATTTTAATAATGCTAAAAAAACATTTGTAATCATAGTGTAGATAAATGGGGTCCTTAATCCATGCAAAAAATTCTCATAAAGTACCCCCTTTATCAATGTTTTTTATCACTGATAAATGATATCTTTATTAGCATTATGTTTAGCACTAATAAAGGCCACCCTTTATTAGTGATTTAAATAGCATTGATAAAAGCCTACTTGGTTGTAATGTGTTATTAATATAATAGCACACCCAGCAGAAACCTATAATTTCAAACAATGCTATATAAATTTAATCGAAATCACGAATACAAAAATTTCCACACATGGTATATACAAAAAAACAATGCTATTTACATTTCAAACAATGTTTTATATAAATAGATTTACAGTAATCCAACAAACATTTTAAAACATCAATATTTCATCTTTTGATGCCTGTGATCCCCTCTAAAAAAAAATTTTCCCATGGTATCAGTTGCCAAAAAAATAATTTCAACCCGATAAAAAGATCCTGGATATATAAGAAAACAAATATTATGTTAGTAATACTATAAAGAAATAAATTAAGTATTAATATGAAAGAATACATTAATAAAATGTTAATATTTAATAAAAAAAAGACACATTTGGAGTCATACCAGTCATAATATCTGTCATATTAAGGTACAGTTGACTCCTTCACGTCACAAATGACTCGTGGATTTTTTTCCTAAAATATCAAAATGATCTGAAATCATTTTCTCAGTTTTTAGTATGTCACGTGTTCTTTTTACTTAAATTAATGTCGATTTTAAATAAAAAGAGATAATTTGAGTGATATTGACCACACCATGCACCATATTGAGGTGTGGGTGGTTAATACACATCACAAATGACTTATATATCATTTTCCTAAATTATTAAAACAAATAAATGCATTTTCTCAGTTTTTAGTATGCCAGTTGTGTTTTTTTGTTAAAATGTCATTCCAAACTAGAAACACATATTTTGAGTCATACTGATCAAATCGTTCATCATTTTGACGTGATACTACTTCATACATGTCACAAATGACTTATGAATCTCTATCCTAAATTATTAATTCAATCAAAGTATGTTTTATTGGTTTTCAGTGAGTGACACATTTTGAACTAAAATGTCAATTTTAAACTGATAATGTACACTTTTAGTCACACTGATCAAACAGTGTGTTAGATTAAGGTGTGGTTGATTCTTACACATCACAAATGACTCATGGATAATTTTCCTAAAGTATCAAAACAATATAAATGCATTTTTTCAGTTTTCAATATGTCACTTGTTCTTTTTACTTAAATTAATGTTAATTTTAAATAAAAAGAGACACTTTGAGTGATACCAGCCACACTGTGTGTTGTATTATGGTAAAAATGATTCCTAAAAATCAAAAATGATTTATATTTTTTTTCTATAGTATAAAAACAATCTAAATGTGTTTTCTTAGTTTTCAGTATGCCATTTGTGTTTTTTTACTAAAATGTCATTTCAAATTAGAAATACACATTATGTGTCATACCAGTCAAATAATGATTCATTTTTATGTGAGAATACTTCATACACATAACAAATGACTTATAAATTTCTTTCCAAAATTACCGATACAAACAGAGCGCATTTTATTGGTTTTTAGTGAGTAACACATTTTGAACTAAAATGTCAATTTTAAAATTATAACAGACACTTTTAGTCATATCAGTCACATTGTTCATAAGATTGAGGTACGGTTGAATCCTACACATCAAAAAATGACTCATGGAATATTTTCTTAAATTATCAAAACAATGTGAATGTGTTTTCTTAGTTTTCAGTATGTCCCTTGTTCTTTTTACTTTAATTAATGTCAATTTTAAATAAAAAGACACACTTTGAGTCATACCAGTCACACCGTGAATTGTATTGAGGTGAAGCTAATTCATATATGTCAAAAATGACTGATATATCATTTTCATAAAGTATCGAAACAATATAAATGTGTTTTCTTATTTTTCAGTATGCTAGTTGTGTTTTTTACTAAAATGTCATTTCAAACTGAAAACACGCCTTATGTGCCATATCAGTCGCATCGTGGGTCAGTTTGATGTGAGACTACTTTATACACATTACAAATGAATTATGAATCACGTTTCTAAATTATCAAGACGATCAGAGTACGTTTTCTTGGTTTTCAGTGAGTGATATGTTTTGAACTAAAAGGTCAATTTTTAACTGATAACGGACACTTTTAGTCATACCGGTCACACTGTGCATTGTATTGATGTGTGGTTGATTCCTACAGATCAAAAATGTCTCATGGATCATTTTCCTAAAGTATCAAAACAATCTGAATGCATTTTATCATTTTTCAGTATTTAACTTGTTATTTTTACTTAAATTAATGTCAATTTTAAATAAAAATACTATGAGTGATATCGGCCACACCATGTATTGTATTGAGTTGAGTATGAATACTACACATCACAAATGAATTATAGATTGTTTTCCTAAATTACCAAAATAATCTGAATGCATTTGCTTGGTTTTCAGTATGTCAATTGTGTTTTTTTACTAAAATGTCATTTCAAACTAGAAACACGCATTATGAGTCATAACAGTTGCATCGGGTGTTGGTTTTTTTTTGAGACTACTTCATACATGTCAAAAATGACTTATTAATCACTTTTATAAATTATCAAGACAATTGGATCATGTTTTATTGGTTTTCATTGAGTTACACGTTTTGAACTAAATGTTAATTTTAAACTAATAATGGACACTTTTAGTCATACTAGTCACACTGTGCATCAGATTAAGGCGATTTTAATTCCTACACATCAAAAATGAGTCATGGATCATTTTCCTAAAGTATTAAAACAATATGAATGTGTTTTCTCTATTTTCGGTATGTCACTTGTTCTTTTTACTTAAATTAATTACAATTTTAAATAAAAAGACACACTTGGAGTTATATCAGTCATACCATGAATTGTATTGAGCTGTGTCTAATTCATACATGTCAAAAATGACTTATAGATTATTTTTATTAAGTATCTAAACAATATGAATGCGTTTTCTCAATTTTCAGTATACCAGTTGTGTTTTTTTACTAAAATGTCATTTCAAAATGCAAACACGCATTATGAGTCATACTGATAGAATTGTGCTATGGTTTGATGTGATACTACTTTATACATGTCAAATATTACTTATGAATCACTTCCCTAAATTATCAAGATAATCAGAGCATGTTTTCTTGGTTTTTAGTGATTGACACATTTTGAACTAAAATGTCAATTTTGAACTGATAATGGACACTTTTAGTCATATCGGTCACACCGTGCATCATATTTAGGTGTGTTTGATTACTATATGACATAAATAACTCATATATTATTTTACTAAAGTATAAAAATAATGAATACAAGGCCTTTGATCGGCGGCTCTTTCTACTTCTCACGGGGTGAGAGTTTCGCTTCCAGAGTCATCCCCTCCCCTCCTTCGGTGTGGCTCGGTATGGATCGGTGTTGATGTCCTTCAGATTGGCATCATCGTGGCTCAGAGAGGATCATGAGAGGATTATTATTTCGAAAATCTTGGCATGTTGGCTCAGAAAGGGCTCAGATGAGGCTATGGCTTCGTCAGTTCTGGCGCGTCAGATCAGTGAAGGCTCAGGCGAGGCTTCGGCTTCGACAATCCTGATGTGTCGACTCAGCATTGTCTTAGGAAAGGATTATGGCTTCAAGTCCTATAATTTCTTGGAATTGTATCTCGGATCGGCGTCTATAGGTTATGGATTCGACATGGTTTCTGGCTTCTCCATTTTTGATGTGGCTCAGCATCGATTCTGGAGTGGTGCAGAGGGAGGAGGGTTTTCTTGGTTCTGGCTTCCATCATTCCCATGGATTATTCTCACAGGTTTGATTTTAGTGATTTTTTCATTTTGTGTTGAAAGTGTTGAATTGGAGGATTTTTTGGTGTACGGAATTAAGCTCAACTATGTCCCTCCCCACTAGCCATCTCCCTCATTTCTTACAGTTTATTTGTGTCAGACTCCAGTGAGGGTGTGTCTGTAGTTTAGATATAAGAAGATCCATGAACAGAGTGGAATTTTTGGTTCAGAGTGGCCTAGAACCCCTCTTCGGCAATGTTATCTTGGTGTTGTGTTGGTTCATCCAGTCCTAGGTGATGATGGCCAAGCTTCACATTCCATGGTTCGTCTTTCGGTTTCTCCTGTGACTGCAGTGATAGTGGGAGTCATGTGGAGCATGGAGGGGTTCGTCCGAGATTCTATCTTAGAGGAGGTTAACTCATAAAGATTCATATTGAAGGAGTTTTTTAAGGATTTATTTGTTATTTTGATGAATTTTTTACTTTTTAGAATGCATTGTATGGTAGTGATTTCTTTGAGGCCCGACGGTTCGAGGTTTTAGGGACTATGCAACCAGTTCACTTTCAAGGGGTTTCTTCAGATGAGGTTAAGAGCAGAGAGTTTCCACCTGGTCATTGCTATATAGATTTGGATGTTTGAGATGGTATAGAATTTTTATTGGTACAAGTCCCATGCATTCATGCATGGGACAACTAGTCGAGCAACAATGAGAAGGAGGAAGCTGATCTTTATGTTTTTTGATACTGGGTAGGGGCTCTTCTTTGTAGGATTGGATGAGTTGTTTTTGGCCTTGAAATCTTGTACCATGGAGGATTTATTGTTTTTTGAGTCTTTGATTTCATGTTTGATTTCCCCTCTACCCTTAAAAGGGGTTTTATTCTAATAAAAATTTAATTTTTAGACTAAAGTATCAAAACAATCTGAATGTATTTTCTTAGTTTTCAGTATGTCACTTGTTCTTTTTACTTAAATTAATGTCAATTTTAAATAAAAGGAGATAATTTGAGTGATACCAGCCACACCATGTGTCATATTGAGATGATTTGGATTCCTACATGTCACAAATGACTTATAGATCATTTTACTAAAGTATCAAAACAATATAAATGTGTTTGCTTGATTTTCAGTATGCTAGTTGTGTTTTTTTATTAAAATGTCATTTCAAACTAGAAACACCCATTTTGAGTCATACTAGTCATATCGTGAATCTTTTTATTGTGAGACTACTTTAGACACATCAAAAATGACTTATTAATCATTTTCCTAAATTTTTAAGACAATTAGAGAGTGTTTACTTGGTTTTCAGTGAGTGAAACATTTTGAACTAAAGTATCAATTTTAAATTGATAACAAGCACTTTTAGTCATACCAGTCACACCATGAATTAGATTGAGGTGTGTTTGAATATTACAAGCCAAAAATGACCCATGTATCATTTTACTAAAGTATCAAAGCAAACTTAATAAGTTTTCTTAGTTTTTAGTATGTCACTTGTTCTTTTTACTTAAATTAATGTCAATTTTAAATAAAAAGACACGCTTGGAGTCATACGGTCACATTGTGCATCGTATTGAGTTCAGGTTGATTCATAAACATCAAAAATGACTAATAGATCATTTTCCTAAAGTATAAAAATAATAAAAATGTGTTTTCTTGGTTTTTAGTATGCCAATTGTTTTTTCACTAAAATTTCCTTTCAAATTGGAAACACGCGTTTTGAGTCATACTAATAACATCATGCATCATTTTGATGTGATACTGCTTCATACATGTCAAAAATGACTTATGAATCTCTTTCGTAAATTAAGAGTACAACCAGAGTTCTTTTTATTTGTTTTTAGTGAGTGACATGTTTTGAACTAAAATATTGATTTTAAACTGATAACAGACATTTTTATTCATAATGGCTACACCGTGTGTCAGATTGAGGTGTGGTTGATTCCTACATGTCAAAAATTACTCATGGATCATTATAATAAAGTATCAAAACAATATGAATGAATTTTCTCAGTTTTTAGTATGCTACTTGTTCTTTTTTCTAAATTTAATGTCAATTTAATATAAAAATACACACTTAAAGTCATATCGGCCACATCGTGCATCGGATTAAGGTGTGGTTGATTCTTACACATCAAAACTGACTTATGGATCATTTTACTAAAGTATAAAAACAATCCAAATGAATTTAATTAGTTTTCATTATGTCACTTGTTCTTTTTACTAAAAATAATGTAAATTTTAAATAAAAAGTGACACTTTAAGTGATATAGGTCACTTGTTCATTTTGCTCAGTTTTGAGTAGTTCATTTGATATAATACCAACTATATTAACCCAATAATTTCATACATAGATATCACTTATTATTAGATTAATATTCCTTACATAACATAATGATTCTTTCCTTAATAGTTTAGGTCCAGTGCTTTTGGAAACTTGGAAACATAAAGAACTAGTTCATAAGAGTCTCTCATTAAGTTATTATTTACTTGAAACCTTCGTAGACATATCATTTCTAAAACCATTATTAATAACCTAAGGATATGAAATGTAATAAAGGGTGATCATATATTCTCAGTAAATGTAAATAATGTAGATATCAATGATCATGTAAGGATAACATGAGCATAAAGATGTTAGAAGGTGATATTAACTTTAGAAATTCATACCCTACATATCATAGATCATAATAATGAGTCATGGATCAAATAATGGTAGTTCATAAGACATGAATCTTAAAGGATCAAATAATATTATAAACTAAAAACATACACTTAGATTCATACCAAGCACATTGTGTATCAGATTGAGGTATGGTTGATTGAGTTGTGGCTGATTACTACACTGTTCAGGAAAATGTTTATGAAAGATATTTTGGAAAGTCATACTTTTCATTCAACTACTAAGAAATCCCTTGGTAGATTCATCCTTATGATTCAATTCTCATTTCATGTAACATGTGGTTTCCTCTTCCACCCAAAAGAAACATGTTCTCTCTTTTCTGACTTGTTGCAGATAGTTGAAAGGAAAGTATGACTTCCCAAAAAAACTGTAAAAAAACTAAATAAGTATTGGATAAAAATGATAAATAAATTAACATAAAAATAGTAGATAAAATGATGAAAAAATTAATTAATTACATAAGTATTAATAATTCACTTTTATACATTCTTGACACATTTTCTTCTTGTCGTTATCTTAGTTGTAGCCTTAAAGTCCAATATCTCATGAGCATGATCAGCTTTGAAAAAATCACCCTAACTTGAACAAAGGAATCCTCCCATATGATTAAAAAATTATTATGTGATTAATACTAAAAATTATTAAATTAAACATGAATATGAAACAATCGAGTACTTCTATGGAATTCGCATCTTCAGGTTATTTGTGTATATTCTTCCATCAGGTATGCTGCCCATTAGTTTATGAGAAAATATATATCATCTTGTGAATATGAGTCTTTTATAAAATCATAGTAGTACTATAAAAATATAAATACACAAAGTATTAATAAATATTAAAAATTAAATAGTAATTATCTTTGAAAATACCTCTTTAGGGATACTAGTTTGTTCATGGAAAATTATCACTATCATAAATTTACAAAAATAATAACTATAATATTTTCCATTGGTTTGTTTTGAACACTACAAAAACATTGAGTAGAATAAGTAATTTGTTTTTATATTTGTTTGGATAGTGAAATATTATTTTATATACCCTGATACTTGTCTAGCTTTAGAACTTGTCTTGGTAATCGTGCTTAGCCCCTTTCCTCATTCCTTATTTTTCACGGTATTGATGTGCTACCCTATTATAACAGAATCCTCATTAAAATATAATATAAATTATATAAATTTATTTTTAAAACTAAAATTTTGGATGTAGTGTATTAAAAATTAAAAAATATCATCATGTGTGGATGAGTTTTTGTAAATTCATTCATTGAATCCAAGAAATAAATATTTAGAGTATCCAAATTTTCCGCAATGAGCATCCAATGCTGCCTAAAAAAGGAATAAGTAATGAAAGAAATGAAAATATATTTGATATGATTAAATTGTATAGATTAACCCCTACATTGTTGGTATTAAGATGATTCTATAATCCATAAGTTTTCTTTCAAATTATTTTACCAGGCCTACCACTATTTCATTCTTTTTGTCAGAATCTATTTTTGGTTATTCTGTAGAGGTGATGTGTGGGCTAACGAGTCCAATTTTCTTCATGGGAAAATACCTTCAATTGTTTTTGATATATACATCTTCCAAAAATATGAAATGTATTTAGACATAATTAACACAGTATATCAACTTTTGGAAAATAAAATCATGAAAACATACCTCATGTATACATTTACAACGGAGGCACCTAGCCAATCATAGTTGAGGATTTCATTTACATTATCAACACCAATGAAGTCTTGAACTTACTCACCATAAATATTTTATTCAAAATCAACTATGTGACTACTACCATATTTTAACTTTGTATCCACATGAACCTTAAATGCTAGTAAATTTGGATATAGAATGGGTGGGGTAATATTTATTTAGGTGGTTAATTTTTATTGGTTGGTTGATCTTTTAGATAGTTTTGAGTTTGTCTTTCATTTCATCCCTTCCCTTTTTCCATCTATAATAACATTTATCGGTTCATACCTTTTTTTTAATTAATTGTTAATGTTTTATCTTGAAAGTAAATTGAAAATGAATACCTCTTTATAGATATATTTTTTTACAAGATGTGAAGACCGTGCGATGAATGTTCCAACGTATTTTTGACCATATGAATATATTCATAATCAATTGGAATATCTATCTCAGTTCTTGGATCATGGGATATTTTAATCAATACTCTCACATGATCTGTTTGAAGTGGTCTGTTGTGTATCTTGTCATTTTGGATACTGAACACCGTAGCCCTTGCTATAAAGTGATGGGTAGGTGTTGATAGATATAAATAACAGTCATTATCACCCTATATAATATCAGAACAATAAATGTATTAGTGTCTTTATGATTCGCATTTCATAGAAACAATTATTAAATAATTGTTTATCTAAGCTAAGACAACTCTTTGAGGGGAATGGCTTACCTCAAAGCTGGTGGGGGAGGGGTAAGATATCCATGTGGTGGTTGTTCTTGAGTTGTTTATTCTCTTTGCTTTCCCCCCCCCCACCCATAAAATTTATCATCATCTCTCTCTACTATTGTAATTATTCTTCAAGGGTATCTAGTTTTTCTCACATCCATTTTATGTCTTCACTTTGATCCTCCTCTTGTTTTTTTCTCAAAATATGTTTAGGGTGTCACCCCAAAACCTGCACCTCTGATACGGCCATACTGTTCTATCCATTTCAAGGCCACCGATAGTATGTGTTTATATAGTACAGGTTTTGTTTATTCCTATGACTATGTCAGATAGATAATATTGGAAAATAAGTGATCATTTTTATGTAATAGTGATTTAAATCAAAATAAGTTTTTATTATGTAATAATTACACATGTTTCCCACACTTTTTGTGTGTTTTCATCAATTAGTATCCCATTTTTATTTACACATGTCCCATTCCATAGAACATGGCATGGGATAGAAGTGGATTTGTATTTGGAGTCATTAATCAATATATAAATAGAGGAAAATAATTATAGTTTTGTTTCATGTCACATAAAATTATTACAGAAGATTTAAAATACATATCAATTTTCTTTCAAGTGAAGCATACCCCATCCTTTCTTTATAGTAGGGGTACGTTGGTTTTGCTACCCATTTCTTATTTCCAGTACTCAGTTGTTGTTTCAAAAATAAAAAAAATCAATCAAAGTGATGAATACACATATCACAAAATAGCATATCACTGGCCACAATTTACCTGAAAAGACACATCTGCATGACAGCTAGTAAACACATCCCATGCTTCTTGGGTAATTAGGTTTTTATAGATAAGTGGTGGGTGTGGGTTTATTTTCCCTTTAGCATATTTAAGATGATGTCTCATTATAATTGTGTGAAATTCTCTATGAATCCTTCTATCAAGCATGAATACATATTTCTTATGGGATTTATCTACTATAAATGCACTCTAAAATGGATGATGAAGAGTAATTCAATATTTCATTAGTTTATTTTTTAGTAAAATAAATAAATGATATCATAATGTTACCATAATCTCTTCCCATATTAGTGTCTTAAGCACAGACACAACATGGTGACATGTATCTACATCAATCATTGCACGTTTTTTAGTGAAGATTCTAATTTAACTACTGAACATGGCCTTTTCAGGGTTAACATGTTGGCCCCACACATTCCATTTGACCTTATATTTTATGCCTTTGATTTTCACCTTAATGATTTTCTATAACATTGTCATGCTACAGTGCTCCTATTTTATCTACATCATCACGCCTTCATTTCCTATCATTTCCTCATATTCAACATCGTAAATATGTTCCTCTAGATTGATAGCATTAGCATTTGTAGATGGTCATTGTACCTCTACACTAGGAGCTGCAGCAGTTTGAGAAACCATTTTTTCCTTTGGATTAGAAGCACCAACACATGTCGAAGGTCATTGTTCCTCTACACTGTGACCAACAGTAGGTTTAGAGATGTTGTGCCTCAAGATTGGGAGCACCAGCACATACATAATTCATTATCTACTGAAGTGGTTGAACATTTAATTTAGATTACATAAATGAAGTAGTGAATGGATAATAACATGAGGTAACATGATGTATATTAAAATATATATAACTTGATTATTGAACTCACTTTTTATTTTTTAAAGGTTAAATGGATTTGACCCCTCTATCTGCTATCCAAATCCCTTAATTGTGGTCTCCTATGACATACAAAAAAATTTCTACATTGGGACCACTGCGAAACGATTGTGATGTCCAAATGAAAGGGTTATACTTAGTTGAATTTTTATTTGACCCTTCATTAGTTTTGGTCGATAACAGAACAATTAACCGCTTTTGGTTTTTGGGATATAGAACATAAACTACTTTTAATTCTTGTGATTCCATTATAAACAATTTTTCTTTGTTCCATTCTTTACTGAAATCAACTTTCATGAATCTCAATTCATCTATTTTAACAGAACTCCTATTATCAACTCACTTGCATTGAAAAATCAACACTTAAAATGTTGTATAATCCAACTCCCATATTTTTTTGATGATTCCAAAGTATGACATATTCACATAAATTGGATTTCTTTCCTTAGTACTAGAAACATGCATTGTTTTAGCCACAAGTGTAACTCCACTATTTTCCATGGTATTTTCTTCATCATGTTCATTTTTATAGAACATATAACCATCAATTACAAAACCATTGTATGATAATACATACACATTTGGTCCTCCAGCTGGCCATCGAATTCATTCTGAAATTGAATCCAGATTTTCATCTGACTCCTTAAAAATATGGTCCAGAAACCATCCTATATACTATTGATTGTGTGTATTCGATATCAATATTTCATCCCTTTAGGGATTAAAATTCCTAATAATTTCTTTGTGGGCTTCAACATATGGGTCATCCTTCAAAATATTATGAAAAATGTAAAGGTGGTCTTTCTCCTAATCTGTAATATTGATTGTGAAAACATGTCTTCCCAAAATTCCTTCCCCCGTAAGCTTCCCAATGTGATGAGATTTTGGTCGAATAATTCTTTCTACACTGAACATGTATTCGGTATAGAATTAAACAGCTTCCACAATAATATATCACTCTAAAAATACAACCCTCTGGCTGAATTTTATTTTTTATATACCCTTTAAAAATCTTTATATGTCGTTCAATGAGGTACATCCATCTATGGTGTACAGGACCACATAGTCGAATCCATATCACAAATTGAATTATCAAATGAACCATCATATCAATGAATATTGGCGGGAATAACATTTCCAATTCACATAATATGACAAAAATTTCTCTTTCTATAGTTGGAAATTTCGCTGAGTCTATAACTTTGTTGTATATGGATTTGAAGAAGAAACATAGCTTGGTTAATATATGATGAACATTCTTTGGAAAAATGAAATGTAAAGCTATAGAAATTTGATCTTGCTTCAAAACATGATAGTCATCTGATTTCAAACCCTTTAACTTTAAATTGGTCATTGACATGATGTTCTTGATATTCGATGAATACCCCTATGGAACCTTTACGTCATTCAAGAAGTTTCAAAACTGATATCTCTCCTTCTTGGAAATAGTTTAAGCATATGGAGGAAGAAAAGTTTATTTTTAACCCTTCATTGGAGCTAACTCTTCTCATATTCCCATGTCAACCATGTCCAACCTAGCCTTAATTCCATCCTTTGTTTTGTCAGGTGTATTTAAAAACATGTTGATGAAATTATCCCATACATTTTTTTAACATTCATGACATGAATAAAATTCCTGATGTATAGACAATTCTAGTATGCTAATTCAAAAAAAATGATCTCTTTTCCCAACCGGATTTCATAAGGTTTTTCAAAAACGGTTTACCAAAAGCAGTGTCCACATCTTTTACTTTATCAAATAGTTGATCTTCTATTAGTGGAGATGGTTTTGTAAATTATTCTAGACATACATTGAATGATGTCATCCAATATTGGTACTTATGTTGTCAGGGTATAAATTTGTGATGTCCTAGAAACACAGTTTTCATTGAATATTTTAACCTAATTGACGGTGTACCTTGTTTTCAAATAGTACACCGTTGAGTTTCATTAATTCTATATCCTTACAAATTTCCATAATCAAGAAATTCATTTTTCATCCTGTATAAAATGGATCTCAATGTGAAATCTTCATTTCTATAGTCATCATACAATGTAACACCTGAATCCCATAATAATTTCAAATCCTCAATCAATGGATCCAAATAAACATCAATATCATTACCCAGTTGTTTTGGTCCTCATATAAGCATAGATAACATGATATATTTTCATTTCATTCATAACCATGGTGGAAATTTATAATTTACCAACATAACTGGTCATGTGCTATGAGTGCTTCTTTGAAAACCAAAATGATTCACTCTATATATATATATAACACAAGATGAAGGTTTCTTAGCTCATTTCCAAATTTAGGATACTCATTATCAATTCTATTCTACTGAGGAGATTCTGTCGAGTGATATAGTTTCCCATATTTAATTCTTGTATCTGTGTTCCATGTTAATTCTCATGCATTCTCTTCACTTCCATATAAGTTCCTAAACCTTGGAATGATTGTAAAGTACCATGCAACATTCATAGGACTGGATTCACCTTTCTTGTATCGAGAAGAACCACACTTTGGGCATTCTGTAAGTGATTTTTGGTCCTTGGAAACAGTATATATACATCCAGGTAGGTGTGTATTCTTTCAAATATCATACCCATCGAGTGTAGCATTCATTTGGAATCGTACGTTTGGCTCAGGATCTCATTATGTTCTATAATAATTTCATTCAAGAGAGAAATTAATTCCGTAAAACTAGTGTTACTCCATCCATTGCCTGCTTTCAAATTATATAGCTTTAGTATGGCTAACAATGTTGTATATTTAGTGTAACCATCATAAAATGGAATCTTTTCACAACTCTTTAACTTCTCAAACAATTTTGGGCAATCACAAATTTCACCTTCAACTGTCCTTATCATTTCCTCAATACAATCTTCACCATCATTCACATTTGTAATCACATCCTCAATACAATCTTCTTCATTGTCCACACTTGTAATCAAATCAGATGATCCATAAAACATAGTGTTATTCCATACACTGGCTACATTCTCTTTTTCCCCTTGTTTATTCCAACATTTATAACTTTGATCTATTCCATAACATATCAAGTGTTCTTTTAACTCCTCTGGTTTAATTTTTCTTGAATAAAAATAGCATAAACATGGACAAAGGATTTGAGAAGGTTCATGTGCATGATCTTTTGCAAACATGATGAACTCTTTCACTCCATCTTCATATGCTTTTGTTATACAATTTTAATCCATCCATTATTTATTCATATACATCCTATTTGATTCTCTAATATTAATATTTAACAAAATAAATACACAAAACAATGATATAAAAATTAACCAAGGCTAAAAAAAGTTATATACTTTAAGTCTCTTTCAATATTTATCCCCATTATCCACTTTCCAGAACCAAGGTCCTTCATTTGGGATCTTCTAGATAAATCAATCTTCAGCTCTTCCAGCCTTTCCTTAATTGGTCCAACTAAGATAAATTCATTCAAATAAATAAGTAAAATGAAAAACATCTCTTCTTAATACACCTTCATATAGTAGCAATTAATTACATTACACTGAATGAACATTAATTCTACCATGAAAGCATTGAAATTCCAGTTGCACTATCTTGCTGCCTATTTAAGACCAAAAAAACTCCATTTAAGACTAGAACCTAACCTTCTATTCCATTTAGTATGAAAGATTCTAGTTGATATATGTATATCTATTCCTCTGAATCTCTATGAATTAATATAATCAT
Organism: Viscum album; assembly: GCA_963277665.1. Classification (NCBI taxonomy): domain Eukaryota; kingdom Viridiplantae; phylum Streptophyta; class Magnoliopsida; order Santalales; family Viscaceae; genus Viscum; species Viscum album. Next base: position 1,536,881,249 of record OY728161.1, on the reverse strand, counting down.
CATATACATTTGTTCTAGAAATAAACCTTCAATGGAAACCAAGCTGAGAACCATCTAAATTATTATATGCTTTACAGTAAGAGAGAAAATATAACTAAAATCTAATACTTATAATTATTGAAATACATTTACAACTAGAGACACCTGGCACTATTTCCCATCATTCACTTTCTCCTTTAGATGATAAATCTAATTGTTCTATAGATCCCTCTTTCCTGGTTCCAATTATATTATCTACAATGTATCAAAATCGTAAAGGGAATTCAATTATTCCTTCATTTTATATGCACACTATAATGAGGCCCAATAGTTGGCCTATGTTGAATTGTAAAAAAATAGAAAGCCCATCTCACTTACCCACACATTCCTCATTAGGGACACTTTTATAGTCTAATAAAACCATACAAGTAGGGGAAACTAGCTAGTGTGTGAGCTAACTAGTGTAGTATACATCTAGACCTATTTTTTAATTAATAGGGTTCCCATTCATCCAAACAAGTGGAAGTCAGAAACAAAAACCCAATGATCATCACATGAATAAATATAATATAAGTAGTAAATCGCATGTCAAATCTAACACCCTCATAAGAAAGAGACCATTTTCACATTCATGAATAAGCATGAAGCATTTCATATTAATAATCAATTGCATCCCTCTAAGGTAAAAGGCCTAAATAGATATATCAAACAAGAGGCACCCTGATTTAAATCATGCAAGTGATGTTGGATGAAAAGTAGGATTAAGAGTTTCACTGGGTTTAAACATTAATTCACCTTTTGTGGGAGTTAAGTCATGATGGATATCCTATGGGTTGGATAGAGTTAGTGACATTCCATTTCCATGGTGTTATTATCAATCTACTTGTCTTCCCTATATAATGTATTGGTTTTCCTAATTCTATAAAAATATGAGTTTAAAATATTATGTAAAAACTACATTTTAGATGTTCATTGAAAACTATTTATAAAATCACATTTAAAATCCCATTAAAAAACCAATAATTTACACAAATTAATCTTTAAAATAACACACCCTTTTTAAAATAAACCAATCAATTATAAGAACTCTTTCACAAAATCACAATTCATTTTTTAAAATCATTCAAGGAAACTTCATGACTCAATAGTCTTAATCATTTAAAATGAGTGAAATACCTCTATATTTTACAAACTTTCATTTAAAACTTCACACACCCCTTGTTAAAATGAAACCAGCATTAAATACACTTTCAAAACATTCACATACCTTTATGAAATTCAGTCGTTTGAGTTGACAAGCACTTGGAATGCAACATAAGTCCATGATAAGTGTTTAAATCATTTTAAAGATATTTAAAACCAAAAAAAAGTATGTTGAACACATATAATTTTTTAAGAAAATTTTCAAAACAATTGAATCATTTTAAAATATCCACTTAGGAATTTTCACAAAGACATAAATCCCAAGATAGGCACTTTATAAAAGATGCATGAATAAAAAATAACCAACATTTTATAAAATATAAAGCTATCAAAGGTTTACACATGATCCAAAATATAAAGTTAAACCAATAAATTTATTTTCAAGAGATTCACTTTATAGTAAATATATTAAAATAACACAAAATAAATATTGTCTCTTTATTCCCTATGGTGACCTCTACATTCCATTATCATTATATCATTAACAAGTGACTACAGAACACCACTATAAAAGTGTGACACTTTCCTTTTACCTGTATCATAGAAAACTAAGTCTATATATACACTAATGTGTATATGTATGGTGTGAGAAAAGAGACTAGTAGGATATCATCAAAGATTTTATACCATTCATTTTTTAAGAAAAAAAAATCTAGTTTTAGGGAAAATAATGAAAATAATTTTATTACATAGGGTTAAGTAAATAAAACTAACAAAACATATATTTTTATTTTTAAAGCCAATATAGTTTACCAAGATACAATCATAAGATAAAATAGTAATAAAATATCAAGCATCAACCATTAAGGGGTACCTACCAAATTCCTAAGGAAATAATATAAGTTGAAAAATTAAGAAAACCATCACACTAGAATATTAATGCAATATAAATGCAACATAATAGACTCAAAAGTTTTATAGAATGTGCCCAAAAAACAATCAAATACTTTACTAATCAACAAACTATTGTTTCACACTAATGAATCAAACAAAACACATAATTCATACACCAAAAAAGATTTTGAACACTAAAACCCTATAATTAATCTTTTACTATCTAAGAATTCCAAATAAAATAAGAACATACCTTAGATTTGGAGGTCTGGCGGCAGCAGCAGGGTCTGGTGGTGGCAAAGTCAATGTAGGCGGTGACGGCGGTGGAGGTCGTGGAGGGGTTCGTGGTGGAGGTGAGGTTCAAAGCGGAGGAGGGTTCGCAGCGGAGGAGGGGTTGGCGGTGGAGGTGATGTTTGGCACACGATGGAGGTGGATTCGTAGTGGAGGTGGGTTCGTAGTGGAGGAGGGTTCGTAGCGGAGGTGGGTTCGCAGTAGAGGAGGGGTTCACAGTGGTGTAGGAGGGATTCGTAGTGGGGGAGGAGGGGTCAGCAGTAGAGGAGGGTTCGGCGATGGAAAAGGTGAGGTCAGGGCAGAGGAGGGGTCAGCGGCATAGGGGTCAGTGGCGTAGGGGTCATCTTTCACGAGAGCTTGAGGTGTGTGAGAGAAAATACCGATAGTTAGTGTTCATTTATAAAATTGGGTAAAGCTTTTATCAGTGCTAGTTAAAAAGCGCTGATAAATGTATGTTTTATCAGCACTAAAATAGAACTCGCTAATAAAATATGTCTTTATCAGAACTACAAAAGTATTGATAAAGATATAATGTTAATAATTTATTTATATTATTATAAATATTTATAAAATTATATATATAATAAATAGATATTTATTTATTTATAATTATAACTATAAATAAATATATATTTATTTATATTTATATATATAATAAATATATTTATATAATTATATATATTTATAAATATTGTAAATAAATAAATATTTATTTATATTTATAAAATCATAATGAATATATTAATTATATAGATTAATAAAATTATAAATATAATAAAAAAATTATAATTTTATAATTATTTAAATTTATATATATAATTATAACTATAAATATATATATATATTTATTATAATTTTTAATTACAAATAAATATTTATTTATTTATAGTTATAATTATATATATTTATTTATTTATTTATTTAAAAAATTATAAAATTATAAAAAAAATATTTATTGTCCTTATAATGTTATAAATATATTTAATTAAATAAATATATTAATAAATATATACCAATATTGATAAATAAATACAAATACTAATAATTATAATTATAAACAAATACATATGTATTTAGATAATTATAAAACTGTAATAAATATATTAATTATATATACTAATAAAATTATAAATATAATAAATATAATAAATATTTTGTTATAATTTTATAATTATTTAAATAAATATTATTATTTATTTATAGTTATAATTTTATAATTATTTATATATATATATATATTAAATTATAGTTATAATTATAAATAAATATATATTCATTTAGATGATTATAAAACTATAAGAAATATTTTTATTATATTTATAATCTTATATATATATATATATTAGGTGTTTGGGGTTACAATTACATAAAAACACACACACACCACACACACACAGGCTGGAAAGGCAGGTCATAGCACCCGCCACCCCTCCAAAGGGATAGACCACCCATCAAGTCTTATTTATTCAATACATGGCCCGTAGACCAAGTGGGCATGAATCTCATTACATGGCCTGTAGGCCCAGTGGGCTTGAAAGCCCATTACATGGCCATGAAGGCCCAAATTTTTGACCCAAAGGCCCTTCAGTGAATAGCGATACAATATTAATTATATATATTTATAATATTATAGATATAATAAATATATTTCTTATAATTTTATAATTATTTAAATGAATATATATATTTATAATTATAACTATAAATAAATATATTTATTTATTTATTTATTTATTTAAATAATTATAAAAATATAAAAAAATATATTTATTATATTTATAATTTTATTAGTATATATAATTAATATATTTATTATAATTTTATAATTATTTAAATATATCTGTAATTATTTAGAATTGTGATTATACTCAAAAGGTTCAGGAGATAGGAAATTCTGCTCCTAAAAAATTTATTAGAATATAAAGACAATAAAGGAAATAAGGAAGGACAGGGTCAAACAAAGGCAATCCCTCATCCATAAAATAAAACTAAAAATGAATGGAATTAGGCATCCCCATAATCATTATTAGAGGCATCATCAGCATATTCCCACTCTCATTGTGAATTACTCTGATTGAAGAGCACAAAATACTTTTCCCTAATCTTTTTCTGGTCTATAGTGAGTTGGCTCATAGAATGGTCATTCCCCCATGTTGCAGTCCAATCATCACGACCACATCCCCAACCAAGATATTTTGGATAAAGACCACATTTCCAAGACTTGGGTTGCTGCCATGACCCTTCTGAATCATCCCTCCCCAATTCAGCAATTTGATCATCCATAATTTGCATTTGATCACCATGCCCTATCTGCACTAGTGTCTAATATATCTAGATGGCATCACATTCATATCTTCGGTAGGAGTCTCATGTGATTTAATAGGGCACACATGTTTTGCAGCAAAAGTTGAAATCCTCACGCTTCTACCTTCATGATCAGATCCACCAAGCACATCACTTTGTCAAGAATCATCATCATCTGATTGCATGGGTTGTACCACCAGATCTACTGGAGAAGTCGAGGACAGATCCTTAGGAAGGGTGATCACCTGAGATGCAGTCATCTAATTGTTATCAGGAGAAGCAACCTTGTCCACCACATCTAAAATCAAACGAGCTTCCATATAAAATCCCATAGTAGAAAAATCCTTAGGTGCCTTTAAATGTTACTCCTTAGAAACATTCTCAGTGACTTTAACTGCTACAAATTAATCAGTCTCATTAGGACAAACATCACTGTCATACATCCTTGAGTGCAAAGAAACTATATCATTTGCATGACTAGGATGATCAACCCCATCCTCTGAAGTGTTATAATCATTCAGATCTCCTTCCTTATGCACTTTTCTGGCCAAGTCATGTTTTAAGAGATGAGAACCTAAATCTCTTTCAGCACCCTGATGTTTTTGGATCACATTATAATTTTCCTTCACTTCCTTTGGAGTAGATTCTTTCACAGTGCATCTCCTGCATTTATCAACTGTGTGCTCCTTCACCACATAATAGATTCATGGGTATACCATAAATGAATCTTATACCTAGTAAAGTATATATAATAAAAAATGATTCATCACATATGGACAACATGAATAATAATAAGAGTGTAAGGTATAAATGAACATTCATGATGAATACATAACATATATGCATGTCAATTATACTCACACATCAATATATTTATTGACCAAATTCATTGGAAACATATATTTATTTCTTTATAATTATTAATATATATATTTTTAAAAAGTATTTATATATAATTAATAATATAATAAATATAATAAATATATTTATTATTTAATGAAATATATTATAATATTATAAATATTTAAATATATATTTATTTAATTATAATCTTATATATACTTTTTTTAAACATTATATATATTTTTAATTATTAAAAAATATATATTAATTATACACATGTGTTTTTTATTTAATGTATATAAATAAACAGTATTTTTTAACATAAATATAAAAATTTTATGTAAATTAATAATATTTTTTATTAAAAACTTTTATCAACACTAAAAAAAGTGTTGATAAAGGGTAAACCTTTATAAATTCTCACACTGATAAAGGGTATATTTATCAATGCATTTAGATAGCACTATTAAAGTCTCCCCTTTTATCAGCACTTTCTGTTTAGCATTGATAAAAGTCGTCATATCCCTTGCCCAGATCTGTGGTGGTGATTGTTTTTCATTGCATTTTGTAATTTTAATTTTAAATTAAATTAAGCCACTTACCTTATTTAATTTTAAAAAAATGGATTCCATATTTTTAATTAGGATGTTAAAATTTAGTAAATATTCCCCTTTTATCTTTGGTCAATATGAATAGTAACCGTTGTAAAATTTATCATATCGTTAAAGGGTAAATCAGGTTAATATAGATTAAAAAGAAGTGATAAGGCCATAATTTTTCATCCAAATTATTATTGGATGAATTAAATTATAACCTTAACACCTAAGAATTGAAATTGAGTTATTTAATGTACACTTTTTCATGAAAGTGACTTAGACATTATTAAAATCAAAGAAAAAGAAAAAATGTCACACTCTTATTTTTAATAAGTATAATATTTTTAATATGGGATTAACTATAAGATATAATTGAATATAAATATTATTTGGAAATATAAAATATTTATCTTCATCAGGTAATTTATTTAAAAAATTTAGGAACTGAATAATTACCCTAAATTCTTACAGAAAACTGATGCAGTAATTATTCAATTAGCATAAAAATAAAGTAAATGATAATGAAAATATTAAAAGTAATATAATTTGAGATACTTAATGTGACCTAATAATTATTTAGACTACCATGACATGTTTCGAATATATTAAAATAGTTTTTTTTAATTTTAATTGTTGTATTGATATTTTTAAATGTCAAAGTAGTGAATAGTATCAAAATTGATAATAATGATATTTTATGAGATTAATATTTTATTAAAATATTTAAAAATCATAAAAAAAATTAAAAAAAATACAAATTGATTATTATATGATCTAAAATTTTATAAATTGTCTATTTATGGTAAAATTTACACCATATAAGTAAAAATTAGAACCTTTTAGTATTGAAAAATTTGTTACTGTAGTTAAAATTAAAATAGGTTAACTAGGGGTTAATCAAAATTATAAGGTTTAAAATAAAACCAAAACATGTCTAAATTATATTAGTTGATGATATTAAAACTTTATATGATCTTATGATATAATTCATTTCTATTTTGTGGTATTTTTATAGAAAATGAATTTATTATAATTTAACATTTTGAAAAATTCCAAAACACCCCTCTTCTTCCCTTATAAATACCACCCCTCACAACCCCTTCTCCTCACACCTTTCAAGACTTTAAGATTTAAAAATATCATCCAAAAAATCTTCTCCCTACTATACCCATTTCCAAGTGCTTATGGTCTCACCAAAATACCAATTCCAAGTTCCTCTTGGGGTCCTTCAATGAGGCGATATTCAAGATGTACCATTCTCAAACTACCTCTTTTAATTTCTTTACTTCTTATACCTTATCTTTACCTATTTAATACAAAAAATAATAATGACTATAGTATCATGTATATATTTTAATATTTTATTTCTAATGTAATATTTTCCATCAATCCTTTTTTCTCATCTCCTCTTATTCAAAGAAAGGAAATCATTGTCCAAATTATGGAAATTAACTATCTTCATGGATAATGAGTTTTCATTTTCCATTATCACCTTCAAGTTTGATCATAAAACTATTAATATGGTAAAGTAATATTTTAATAAGTATATTTTAAATTATTACATGTTATGGAACTAAAAATATACATAATATTAAATAAAAAAATAGTTCTTGATGGATGGAAAACCCACCAAAATAAACAAAACATTTATCATCAATGTTCTATCAAATGAATCATACTCATATCAAAAAATAAAATGATATATGGAAAATTTAAACTTATGGAAGTTTATTAATACCATTCCATTTCACTTATAGAATAGTATTCTCATTCTACAAGAACTTCCATAATATACATAGGTGAACAGACCATGAAACCATGAAACAAGCACTCTCGAAATGACAAAATTAAACCTTATAACTCATCTAAATGGTCTTAATAAAATTATGATAAATAAAATACATGTTTAAGGGGATTTTAATTAATCAATTAATTAATCTAATTTTATTATCTATGAAATTAATTTCATGTTCAGAACGTATTCATACATAAGGTAAGGGATCTCTTAGAATCTCCATATTTCCTTTGGGTTATGCTTTCTCTCTCTTTTACTAAATTTATCACTTAATTATTCTTATATACTTATCATATGTTCTTTTTATATCTACCAAACATATTTATATATCTCAATTAATATTTATTTTATGGGTAATTACATGTTTTATAAGGTTCCCTTCTCAATTCCTCTCGATAAGAAAACCCGATTAAAGGAAACTTCTCTTTCTCTTACCCATTTTCAAGTACACTCCATAATATATTTTAAGTCTCAAATATTTTTATAATCACTCAATTCATCATTAAAAACTATTTTATTCCATTTATAGTTTTATTCAAACAATTATTCCTTTTTCCTCTTTAAAGGCCCTTCATTATTTTCCTTAAAATCGCGCTTTAGTGGCACATTTCTAAAGTAACTGAACCGCTCTTTTTAATGTTTTCACTATATTTGGAGTTAATTATTCATGATATATTATTTTATTTCATTTATTAATGTCAAATAATGATTTAAATTACTTCTTTCATGGAAACCATTATTATACTCCCTTTGGTTATGCCTTATGAAATGATTATAATACACATTTCTTTCTATGGGTAACCCTTGTGTTTATTTCTTATGTTTGAGTTTTTATGTGTCATGAATATTCAAGAAAATTTTATGATTGGAGTTCCTAGATAGTGATCCAATTAATTAGATAATTTTTTAGTCTCATGAGATGTTATGTATGGGATTAGGGAGTAAACATAATCCATTATTGGACTTTTTCCACCATGTGATATAATCTTGGCAGATTTGACACAAGTTTATGTCATGTTATATGTTTTTGTAATTTTATTATCTTTCCATGATCACATTATTACATGTTCTATATGTTATGATTCCATATGTTTATTCATGAATCATTCCTTTTATGTCATCATGATATTCCTTCTAACTTATGTGATATGCTTCATTTCCATGTTTCATCTCTTACTAGGCTTTTTTAGCTCATCCCTTTTGTCTATGTATTCCCCAGGTTATCCTATATAGTTGTAATATTTAAAAGGGATTTAGAATCTCATTATTAATATTAATAAAAATATTTTTTTTCTAGTTTCATGTTTTTTAATTATGTAACTAGTCTCCTAAAAACACTAGACTTTTAGATCCTTGGTTTTCATTTTATGGATGATTATGCTTAAAATCATGTAATAATATGTGTATAAGGCTTGGGTCATTATAGTTGGTATTCGAGAATGATCTAGTTATTTTTTGGTATTAGGACTATAAAATGCTATTAATAACCCTAGGTATAATTCTATCACTATAGATAACCTAGATTGAAACTTAATTAATCAAATGTTAGAATATACTTTTAATTTATAAGTTTATCCATCTATGTTCATAGTTACCTTTTTATATTCTCATTAGCTAAGTATTTAATACACCTAATTTTATTTTTCTTTTCTATTGAATGGATGGAAATAGGATAAACCATGACAAGAACTAATGTGATAGGTGATGTGATGATTTCCCTAATGAGATGCCAAACCTGGTGAGAATGGGATCTCAAAACTTCATGACATTACTAGATCAATTGGCTAAAATTATGAATAATAACTTGAATCGTGTGAAACACCCTCCTTATAAAAATAAATTTCAAGTTGTGTTTAAAATTTTTATGTGAAAAATGCCTCCTATATTTAGTGTATCTTTTGATCCTCTCATTACGGAACAATGGATTAACTCTATTGAGAAGATATTATCGGTCCTTCAATTTTTAGAAGAAGAGAAAGTCATGTTGTCATCCTATCATTTTGATGGGTAATTTGATCAGTGGTGGAAACTAATCATAAACATGAAGTTTAAATATGAAATTGATTCATTGGATTGATAAGGGTTAAAGAAAATATTTTTTAATAAATGTTTTCCCCAAACTCTTCGTATTAATATGGAGAGGTATTTCCTCATACTGAAACAAAAGGAATATGAGTCTATTAGAGCGTATGAGAAAAAATTTACAAATATTTCATGATATACCTATTTATTTTTCATGAATAAATAAATAAAGACAAATCACTTCTTTAGTGGATTGAAGTTGAGATTACAAAAAACTTTGTAAATTTCAGACTTTGGTAGCTATGAGAAGAATTTTTGTTATGCCCATAAGGTTGAGATGGAGATTGGAGACTCTCATTGGTATCATGTCCTTAGAGATAAAAAGTGGAAGATGAATTTTAATATGGGATGATTAATAGATAAATTCCATGGAAGAAATAAAACCCATTATCCCACATGTCAAAAGTGTGGGAAGAAGGATTCTAATAATTTTCTAAAAGGAACCAAGAGATGATTCAAATGTGAAAAAGGGTAATCAGGATAATCATTTTCAAATAGATTTGAAGATGCCTACTAATACGGAAGAATAAAGTAAGGTTCATATCAACACTCATCATGTAGTACAATGTTTCAACTACAAGTAACATGAGCATTATGCAAGGCAATTCCCTAAGCTAAGGTTTTTCGTAGAAAATCAATGAAAACAACCTTCGTGGATGTAAGGAAGGGCATATGATATCACTACTAATGAGGTGGATCCCAAAAATTATGTGGTGATAGGTATATTAATTACTCATTCAAGAATAGTGAACATACTATTTGATTCAGGTTTTATGTATTCTTTAATATCTTTCAAGTTTAGTATAACTATTCAAATACTGCCTCAAAATATGGCAGTTGAGTTATCTGTGAGAAAAACTAATGAGAAAATTATTTCATCGAAAGTATATAACTCCTCCTAGGTCAATTTTTTTGGATTGAACCTCCAAGAAAATATTTTATTAATTTTCTGGAATTTGATGCTATATTGGGCATGGATTGGCTACCTTTATACAAATACAACGTCAATTGTTGGGAGAGGGAGATCACCCTTCACATCCTAAGGCATCCTCCAATTCTATAAAAGTTTAAGGTGAAGGATAAATCTCCTTAAAAATCATCAACTCAAGTGTGGATATTATTTCCTTATGAGAAATTATATCTAGCTCAAATTATTGATTCAAAGGAGAGGATAATGCTTGGATACATTCACATTTTGAGGGACTACACGGATGTGTTCCCTAAAGAATTTCACGGTCTTCCTCCTGGTTGAGAGGTTGAGTTATAAATTGAACTTATACTTATATATATTCCCATATCAAAGACTCTATAAAGTATGTACACTATTGATTTGAATAAACTAAAGAAATAGTTTCCAGAGAATCTAGACAAGGGTTTTATATTCCTGAGTGCTTCACCATGGGTTGCACTTGTCCTCTTCATCAAGAAGAAAGATGGATCAATGCACCTATTCATTGACTATTGTGAGATCAAAAAATCATGATAAATAAAAAGTATCACATTCCAGGGATATATGACTTGTTCGATCAACTATGTGGGTCCAAGTATTTCTCTAAGGTGGACCTTTGGTTGAGATATCACCAATTAAAGGTGAAGAAGGAATATATTACCAAGACTGTCTTTCGAATGAGATATGAACACTATGAGTTCATAGTGATGATATTAGGACTCACTAATGCTCAAAAAATATTCATGGACTTAATTAATAGAGTCTTTAGATATTACCTTGACAAATTTATGGTGGTCTTTATAGATGATATTCAGATATACTCAAAGAGCAAGGAGGATCATGAAGAGAATTTGATATATGTGCTAAAGACTCTATGAAGGGACAAATATATGAAAATTATAGTAAATATGATTTTTTTATAGAGGAAGTATCATTCGTGGGACATGTTATCCCCAATAAAGGGATATATATTGGTCCTTATAAGACAAAGGTAATTTATGAGTGGCTCATACTAGTATCTGCAAAAAATATCTTTAGTTTCCTTGGTTTAGTTGGGTATTATCGACAATTTGTAAAAAAAAATCACACAATTTTTAAACCCACTAACCATAATAAATTAAAAGGAAGTAAATTTTTTCTAGACTAATGAATGTGATGACTACTTAAAAGTGTTTAAAAATTTGCTTATCACTACACTAGTACTCACACTACCCATAAGTGGAGAAATATTTGTGGTATAAATCAATACATCAAACAAGGGTTGGGTTGTGTACTGATGTAAAATGATAAATTGATATCCTAAACCTCAATGAAGTTGAAATTTCATGAGAGAAACTATCCCACACATTATTTGGATTTGGCAGCTATGATCTTCACATTGAAAATATGGTGGCATTATAACTATGGGTAGAAGTGTGAGATATATACTAATTATAAGAGCCTCAAATATATATTCACACAAAAGGAGCTTAATATGAACTAATAAATATGGTTATATTGTATCAAGGATTATAACTAATCAATCCACTACCATCCTAGTAAAGTAAATAAAGTGGCAGACGCTCTAAGTAGAAATAATTATAAAACTTCATCAATGATGTGAATTGAGAAGGATCCAATATTCTTATACTTATAAAGGATGGAAATGAAAATCATAAGGTAAGGAACATAATTATTCATTTCTAAAATTATTTCTCAACCATTCCTTATAGAGAAGATAAAGGGTTCTCAAAGAAATGATGTGGAAATTCAGAAAAAGGTGGAATCTATCAGGAATTTGAAATACTCAGAGTTTAAAATTAATGAAGAAGAAGACATAAGAATTGGGTCATGAATATGTGTACCAAAAACCCTAAGATAAATAGGGTTATTTTGAATGATTCACATATCTCAAAATTCTCCATCCACCTAGGGAGAAAAAACATGTATCAAGATCTCCAATAGAACTATTTGTGGGACAATATGAAGAATGAGATCATTGAATATGCATCAAAGTTCCTGGAATGTCAGCAAGTGAAGTATGGAAGGAAAAAAGTCTAATGGGGTGATACAACCATTACCTATACCTACATTGAAATAGGAAAACATCACCATGGACTTTTTCATTGGTCATACAATGACATCCAGAGGAAATAATTCTATATGGGTTATTATGGATCATTCTATAAAGATAAACCACTTCATTGAAATTTGATAAGACTTATCACTTGATTAACATGCTTGGATGTACATAAAAGAAGTGGTTAGGCTTCATGGGGTACCATTATCAATTGTATCTGACCTAGATCCTATATTTACCTTCAATTTCTAGAAAAGTCTCCAACATGCTCTAAACAGTGAGATAAACTTTAGGAAAACTTATCACCCTCAAACTAATGGTTGGTATAATTAGACCATTCAAACACTATAAAACATATTGAGAGCATGCTCAATGGACTTCAAAGGAGTATGAGATCAGCATCTTTCATTGGTTGAGTTCTCTTATAACAATAGTTTCCACTCGATCATATAAATATCCCCACATGAATCCTATTATGGGAAGAGATATAGAACACATGAATACTAGGATAAATTTAGTGAACATAAGTTGTTGGGGCCTAAAATGGTTTAGGAAATAAAAAAAAGGTGAAGCCCATCTAGCAGTAAATTTGATCTTCCCAAAGTTGACAGAAGAGCAACACTGAAAATCGTTGATGAGACCTAGAGTTTGAGGTTGGAGACAAGTTATTCCTCCGCATATATCTATGGAATATAATAATGATATTTGGGAAGAATGAAAGCTAAGTCCCAGGTACATCGGGAACTTTGAGATTCTTGATCGCATCAGATCTGTGATATATCAACTAGCACTTCCACCAACCATGTCTTAAGTACACAATGTATTCCATGTATCCCTCCTGAGGAAGTACATACTAGATCCCTCACATGTACTAAATTCATAGGTTGTATTGTTTGAAAATGAACTTTATTATGATTAGAATCTGATGAAGTTCTTGGACCATAGAGATAAAGTCCTATACAACAAGACCACTCACCTAGTTGAAGTAATATGGAGGAACCACAAATATGAAGAGGCGGCATAGGGACTAAGAAAATAAAGGAAGGAAAAGTACCCTTACTTTTTTACACATTAGTATGTAAAACAAAATTTTTAGGGTCCAATTTTATAAGGGAGAATAATGTAACCCCCCAAAATTATTATGAAATGTTTCTCTTTAAATAATTTTATTTGTTCAGTAGATTGTGTTGCACACAACACCGAGTTTAAACAAACTACGATATACTAAAATATTATTATTTTAACATGAATTTTATAACCTAGTTTTTTAATTGGTGGGTATGAATAGTAATAACCATATTATGGAATATATTTTATTAATAGGAAATAAACACTTAATTATTTAGTAAATAAATTTTATTCTTCAAAAATATGTTCTCTTCAAAAAACTTATTTATTTCTATGAGAAAGTAAATATAATTAATTTTGATAATTTTAGAAATTTATTTGAAAAAATAAAGTTTATTTTTTAATTTATCTTGTTAAAATTATCTTAGTATGAATTTTTTTGAATTTTCTAAAAAGTTTTAAATTTTAATGAATAGTGAAAAATACAAATTTACATTGAAAATTGTATATTATTTTAAAACATTTAAAAAGTAAAATTATATTAGATTTAAAATTGTAATTAGTTCATTTTTATTATAAATAATCCAAATTTTCTCTTTGAAATGAATTTTATACATTAATTTAGTATTAAAAACATTTGATACTTTAAAAGAAAATTTTTCAGAAAAATTGTTTTTCATTGCGTTTTTTTAGTTTAATTTTAAATTAAATTATAAAACTTCAATGTTTTTAATTTTGAAAAATGGATTCCATATTTTTAATCAAGGGTTCATAATTTAGTAAATATATTCCTTTTATTTTTTTCAATATGAATAGTAACTTTGGTAAAATTTATCATCTTGGTTAAGGGGAAATCGAGTTAATCTAGATTAAAAATAACTAATAAGGCCATAATTTTTTCATAAAAATTATTATTGGATGAATTAAATTCTACCCATAATACCTGATATTTTAAATTGATTTATTTATTGGATACTTTTCCCTGAAAGTGACTTAGACATTATTAAAATCAAAGAAAGAGACAAAATGTCACACTCATATTTTTAATAAGTATAATATTTTTAATATGGGGTTAAACAGAAGATATACTCAACTAAAAATATTATTTGGAAATATAAAGTATTTATCTCCATTTTTGTAATTTATTTAAAATGTTAATGAATTAAATAATTACTCTAAATTCTTACAAAATGTTGATGCAGTAATTATTCAATTAACAGAAAATAAATAAATAATAATAAAAATATTAAAATTAATATAATTTGAGGTATTTAAGGTGATACAAAAATCTATATATTACCATTAAAATTTTAAGATATAATTATGTAGTTTTTTTTAATTTTACTAGTTTCCTTTATGTTTTTAATGTCAAAGTATGAATAGTATCAAAAATTGACAATAATAATATTTTATGGGATTGATATTTTATTAAATAATTTAAAAATAATAAAAATCTATAAAAAATACAAAATAATTATGATATGATATAAAATTTCATAAATTGGTCATTTTTGGTCAAATTGATACTATATAAGTAAAAAATTACAACCTACTAATATTGAAAAAGTTGTTACTGTAGTTAAAATTAAAATAGGTTAACTAAGGGTTAATCAAAATGATAAGGCTTAAAATAAAACAAAAACATGTATTAATTATATTGGTTGATGAGATTAAAAACTTATCTTGTCTTGTATTCTAATCCATGGACATTTTGTGGTATTTTGATAGAAAAATAATCTATTATAATTTAATTCTTTGAGAAATTCCAAAACACCCATATCCTTCCCTTATAAATACCTCCCCTTACAACCCCTTCTCCTCACACCTTACAAGCCTTTAATATTTAAAAATATCTGAAAAAACTCTTCTATATACTCTAACCATTTTCAAGTGCTTATTTTCTCAAAAAAATACCAATTATAAGTTCCTCCATGGGTCCTTCAAAGAGGTGATACTCATGAGGTAACATTCTTAAACTACCTCTTTTAATTTATTTTATTATTCTTCATTATCTTCACCTATTTCATCTATAAAATCAAAATGACTCTAGTATAATGTATATGTTGTAATTTTGTATTTATAATGTAATATTCTCTATCTATAATTTTTATCATCTCCTCGTATTTAAATAAATGAAACCATTGTCCAAATTATGGTGGTTAACCATCTTTGTGGATAACGAGTTTTCATTTACCATTATCGCCTTCAAGGTAGATCATAAAACCATTATTATTGTTAAATAATATTATAATAAGTATATTATAACTTATTCCATATTCTTTAACTAATATATAGGCATACTAATAAATAAAACAAAACTAGTTCTTGATGAATGGAAAACCTTCCAAAATAAACTAAACATTTATCATTAATGTTTTATCAAATGAATCATCCTCATGTTAGAATATAAAATGATAAATGGACCATTTAAACTTATGTAAGTGTATGAATACCATTTCATTTCACTTATGGAATAATATTATCATTCTAAAATAACTTCCATAATTATACAAAAGTGAACTGACCATGAAACCATGAAACGAACACTCCTGGAACAACAAAATCAAACCTTATAACTCATAGAAATAGCCTTAATAAAATTCTGGTAAATAAAATTCATGTAGAATAGGTTCCTAATTAAGGAATTAATGAATCTAATTTTATTATCTACAATATTAATTGCAAGTGTGGAATTCTTTCAGACATAAGGTAAGGGATCTCTTTGAATCTTCATATTTCCTTTGGGTTGTGCTTTCTCTCTCTTTGCCTTGATTTATCCCTTAATTATTATTATATACTTCTCCTATGTAATATTTATATGTACCAAAAATATTTACATATCTCAATTCATCTTTCTTTTATGGGTAATTACATATTTTATAAGGTTCCCTTCTCAATTCCTCTCGATAAGAAAACCCAACTGAAGGGAACTTCTCTTTTTCTTACCCATTTTAAATTACACTCCATAAACTATTTTAAGCCTCCAATATTTTTCTAAAATCACTAAATTTATCAGGAAAAACTATTTTAGTTCATTTATATTTTTATATAAACAATCAATCCTTTATCCTCTTTAAATACTCGTTATTATTTTTCTTAAAACTGTACTTAAGTGGCACATTTCTAAAGTTACCCAACCACTCTTTTTAATGTTTTCCCTGTAGTTGAAATTTATTATTTGTAGCCTATTATTATATTTCATTTATTAATTCCCAATAATTATTTATATCCCTTGTTTCATGTATTCCATTTTTATACTCCCTTTTTTATGCCTTATAACATGATTACAATGCCCATTTATTTCCATAGGTAATCATTATGTTCATTTCTTATGTTTGAGTCTTTATATGGCACACATATGCATGAACATGTTATGATGGGTGTTCCCAGATATCCCTCTAATTCATTGGGTAATGTTTTAGTCTCATGATATGTTATTTATGGGATTATGGAGTAAGCCTAATCCATTATGGGACTTTTTCCACCATGTGATAGAGTCTGGGAAGTTAGCCTTGACTCATGTTTATGTCATGTTATATGTTGATGTGACTTTTCTATGTTGGTGTGATCACATTATTCCATGTTATATATTTTATTCTTACATATGTTTATTCATGATCCATTCCTTTTATTTCATCATGATAAGCCTTCTAACTTATTTTTTATGATTCATTTCCATGTTTCTTCCCTTACTGGGATTTTTAGCTCATCCCTTTTTTCAATGTATTCCATAAGTTATCATATGCGTTTGTAAGATCTCTAAGATAGTTAGGATCTCATTATGAATATTAATAAAAAGGTGTTTTATTCTAGTTTCATGTATTCTAATTATGTATCTAGTCTCCCAAATACACTAGAATTTTTAATCCTTGGTTTGTTTTTTATGGATGATTATGCTTAAAATCATGTAATAATATGTGTAAAAGGCTGGGTTAGTTATATATGAAATCTCGTAGTTACCCTTACACATTATTCAGTTACATTTATACAATATCCCATGTACTTTTATGCAACACATAAGAACTCACAGCTACCTTTACGCATTGAGCATGCTACCCTTACGTGGACTCAATGTACCTTTACACAATGCCATGATTTTTGCAATGCCTTTACACAACCTTCATAACTATGTCCTTACCTTTACACATGTATTATAATTCCAAAATTTACCTTTAATTGGGTGTGAAATTAAACTCAGAAATAATATCAAGCCTTTCATAATCAAACCCAATTCCTTCCATCTTCCATCAAATGTTGTAGATAGTGTCTCTACATCCACCAATACTTTTTAATAGTTTCCTTAAAGATAAATACATCAATAATCTCATTTTATATAGAGAATATACATTCTCCATGCTTATTTATTGCATCAATTATTATAATATCTAATACATATTGACCCTTTATTGGTAATAAAGACAATTCAATTACATTATTTTCAATGGTTATTCTAGATCCTACACAAGGTAGGTGAGGTTGTTTACTATACGGTGTTACCCTTATAGTTGGTTCTGGTAAATAATGTATTATATGTGTCATATCTTCAAAGGTATGTTCATAATCCACCACACATTATTTACTAGGGTGAGTTGAAATCAATGATGACACCAACTTTACAGAGCATCTGGTGGATATTAATTACTGACAGGAGAAGACCCTTCGGGGGTGTGTGATACTATTAATGTGTGTCATGTGGCAGCATGGAAATATTTATGAGTCCTCATGGGAACATGAGAATTAGTTTAAATCTCAATTCTCTAACCCTTTAAGTGAGTTATGATTTTCAAGATGAAAATATTTAAATGTGGGGAGGATGTAGTGACCTATATTTTTCGTTGGGTCCTTTAAAAATATTTTTTTGATAATATTTATCAAGTGTTAATGTAGTTAGTTTATTTATTTTTTCATCCCAAAATGATGAATAAATATTTAATATTTAAAATATTTTATTCTTATCTCACAAATGTGAAAACATGGTAAATTTTATATATCTTCTAAATGAATCTCTAGATGGAAATTCTGAAAATTTAGTTATGCTCGAGATAAGGGCTTGTCCTAGGATAATATTTTTTTTATATTTGGTTTTTGGGTTCAAGACAAGACTCATTTAAGGAATTTAAATTTTCCTCCCATTTTTTATGACCTAGAATTATAAATATCATGTTAGATCCCTTAATGTAAGTGTTGGGAAAAAATCCCTCAAGGTAACATTGCAGTATTTTTGGGTTGATTGTGTTTGTTGACAAAGCAGGTTTCCATGGGGAATTGTCGAGTTTCCAAGAATTTTTTGACAATCCTTGTTGAAAAATAATGATGACAAAGGAAAGGACGATCTGGAGGCGGTACAAAAGAGCAGTACAAGGTGGTGTCGTTTCCCAGTGTTTGCCAAATTTTTGGAGTCCAAAATTTGGAGTTTGGTGAGCTTTGTGAAAATATGATTTCCATGAAGATCATAATTTAATATGGCAATGGCATGAATTTCGCGAATATGGGATTCATGGATTGGATTTCGCGAAGACTAGAAAAATGGAGGCGGTGATGCTTCACGATTACGTCAAAGATTCGCGAACGGCATAGTTGAATAGCATCGCGGCGGTGAAGGGCTTTGCAAGGGAGCTTCGTGGAGAAGGCGCGAAATAATGTTGACAGTGATGCTCTGTGATTACGATGAGCTCCGCGATCCGAAAATTGCCGAGGTGCTTCGCGATTTGGACAGAATTCCGGCAAAAACTTCGGAGCTTCGTGATTTGAGATGACGTGGCGTTGACTTCACGTGGAAAGTTTGAGGGTCGATGGAATCACCTATAAATAGAGGTCGACCCCCTCAACAGAAGTAGAGAGAATTTTCAGAGAAAATATTTTGCTCTCGTATTACGAAGGTGGTTCGCGGAGCCAGTGTGCTTCGCGAAAGAGGAGTTTCGCGGTGGCTATTGTAGCTCTGCGAAACCTGCGAGCTCCGCGTTGGCTTAGTAAGCTTCGCGAAGGACGTCGCTCTGCGACGGCTTGAGCATCGCGAGAGTGCTTCGCGAAAGTGCTTCGAGAGAGTGCTTCGCGAAAAGGCAGGAGCTTCGCGAAGGCTTGTTTGAGCTTCGCGAAATTGGAAGCCTCGCGAAGTAGGGTACTTTGCGAAGGTACTTTCCAAAGGTATTTGCCCAGTGGTCAGAGGCAAAGTGGTATTCATCAGTGGATGAAAGTTGGACTTCAACAGAGCATCTATCAATAGTTGAGGATGCATTCATTAGTGATAATGAAGAGACCTACAGGTCTATAAACTGTGAGTGAGTCCCTTCACAGAGCAGTGAGCTTAGGAAGAGGAAGAAGGTGATCTTCTCCACCGGCAGTGAGCTAAAGAGAGAGAAATAGGGAGTGACCCTTGGGAAAGCAGTGATATGACCCTAAACATTGTAAGGTCAGTGAGCCTGGGCATAGAAGTGACCTAGCCCGAACCATTGTATCCACGGCTAGTGAAGTATAGTGGAATTTGGTACGACCGGAAACCTGTCGGCGTATGCTCCTTGGACGTAGCCCTTAGCGGTGAACCAAGTAAAATTGTTTTGTCATGTGCTTGCTTTACTTTCTGTTTATATAGTGCAACAGGAAAAGAGAAAAGATTGTTTTGATTAACAGCGAAACAAGATCAGAACGGGATTTAATTTTAAATTAGTCATACCCTGATTCACCCCCCCTCTCAGGGTATTCAGCCTTGTGGACCTAACAATTGGTATCAGAGGGAAAGGTTGATATTAAGTCTTCTCTCAATGGAGGTCACTAATCATAGAGGGATTCTGATCTTCGACGGATGCAATTTTCAGATATGGAAGAATCGAATGCAACATTATTTCTGATCTTTGGGAATGGATGTGTTTTCAGCAGCTATACATGGTATCACAACTGATATTACTAGTGGTGCATTATTAGAATCTGAGAACAAAGAGTTGGATGCTGATTCCAAAGCAATCAATGCCTTAGGGGGATCCCTCTCTAATCCCATATATACAAAGGTGATGTCATGAAAAACGTCACATGCCATGTGGGAAAATCTTTTGAATATATATGAAGGGGATACAAAGGTGAGAGAGGCAAAGCTGAAAGTGTTGTGGAACAAGTATGAAGATCTGAGAATGAACCCGAATGAGTCTGTTGATGCATTCTTTGACAGGGTAAATGTTGTGGTAGAAGACATGCGGGGTCTTGGAGAAATTATCGAAGATATGAAAATTTTGAAGCGCATATTGAGAAAACTTCCACCTCTGTTCAATCCAAAAGTTTCTGTTTTGGAAGATAAAGACCCAAAAGAACTGACATTGGATAACCTGCACAACACTCTTGTTGCCTATGAAATGAGAAACGATGATAACGAGACTGTGGAAAAGGGGAAATCCAAAGAGGTGGCATTCAAGGCCACGAAGAAACTCACCATTGAAGATTCTAATGAAGAAGAAGAAACAGATGAGGTGATGTCATTCCTTTATTCAAATCTGCAAAGAGGAAGAGGAAAGTTTAAAGGTAAACTTCCACTAGCATGCTTTCGATGTGGAAAGGTTGGTCATCTTGCGGCAATATGTCCTAAGAAATTTCAAGATAACGATGATGATGATGAAGTTGAAATTCCCAAGAAGAAGACTTCATCTTTTGTGAAAGGTAAGAAGCAATTCAAGAGAAATTTCTTCAAGAAAAAGAATCTCCTTTCACAAGAAATTGAAAGTTCAGAGGAGTCTGAGGATGGAGAGGTTGAGGAAATAGAAAATTACAGAGATCGTGGCATAAATGCCTTGGTGGCGATTGTTGGTAGTTCTCAAATAAAGGAAGAAGCTGACACTGAAGAAGAAGAAGAAATTGAAGGGAGAGTTGATATGGAAGCCGAATTGGAAGCATCTCTTGAGGAGATAGATGTTTGGAGAGCCAAAACGAAGAAGGCCAATAAAGTGGTTCGTGATGCCAAACTCTATATGCAACAACAGGATGAAGAAAAGTCTGAGCTATTAGAAGAAATTGAAAGAATAAAATCCTCAACACCAGAGATCTCAGAAAATATTATTGAGTATAAGCTTAAAATTGAGGAACAAAAGAAGAAAATTGATTGTTTGACTAACACATGAAAGGAGCAGGCCAGACGTATTAAAGCGCTTGAAGAAGAAGTGGTCAGTCTGTAACAAAAAATTAAGGATCAAGAAAAACTCTTGACCCACAATGTGATATCAGAAAAGTAGGCCATTCAGAAGACAGAGAAGATGAAAGAGGAGTCTAGTAGTTCAGCAGGGAAGAAGCAGCAATTGAGATCAGATGTTAAGGTTGTTTCAGGGCTTAATCAGGAACAAAAATCTGTGACAATTGCAGTCAGACCGCAAGCAACCGTCCCGAAATTGAAGGTTGATTTGGGCACAAAACAAAATCAGAATATTCAGAGATCCCAAAGGGAAAATCGTAATGTTGAAGTATCACGAAGGAATGTATCTTATATCAGGTGTTATTGTTGTGGGAAAATGGGACATTAACAGTATGTGTGTTCCATAGCCAAGAGATATAGAAGGGAACAGGAACAGAGATGGCATCCAAATAGAGAACGGTTTTCCAGAACATATTTTGAAGGACACTGTTTTTGGTGCGGAGGATTTGGGAACATGGATAGGTACTGTACTTAGACAATTCAGAGAAATGTGCCAAAGCAGAATCTAAACATTCGCAAGCAGCAGGTCAATAAACCGACAGGTGAGTTAAAAATGCAGAATAGATTTGCGACTTTGCAAGATGAGGCTGGTCTATCATACTCTGAGAAAGAACAGAAGTCTCAATCTATGCCGAGTGTGAAGCAAATGTATGGACCAAGAAGAAGAAAGAAGAAAAGGCAGTAGTTGCGGAAATTTCCCTTAAAGCGTCAGATCGATCTGGTGTGTGGATCCTTGATAGTGGTTGCACATCCCACATGACGGGTAATAAGGATCTTGTTACAAGCATAAAATATGACAAAGAAGGAGTTGTCAAATTTGAAAATGATGAAGTCCTGAAGATTGTTGGCTCATGGAAATCCAAGTTTGGGGGAAAAGAAATGAGACGTGTTGATGTCTTGGTAGTAGAGGGTCTTAGTCATAACTTACTCAGTGTCAGCCAACTATGTGACTCTAGGCACTCTATCCGATTTACCAAGAAGATGTGTGTTTTGAAAGGAAAAGATGGAGCAGTTGTTCTGCAGGGAAAAAGGACAAAGGGAAATATCTACCTTGTAGGTGGGGAAGAAGATACATGTCTTTTATCCAGAGAGGAAGAAAACCAACTATTCCATAAGAGACTTGGTCATCTATGCCAACCATCTATGGAGGATATGGTAAAGTCTGATGCTGCTAGAGACCTTCCCAAACTATCATGTGATTGCACTCATACGTGTGATGCTTTCCAACAAGGAAAGATCATCAGAAATACATACAGGCCAAAGGAACAGAAATCAACTAGAGTACTCGAATTGGTTCATGCTGATGTATGTGGACCTATCTCACCACGAGCTATAAATGGGAAAAGGTACTATGTTCTTTTCATTGATGATTATAGAAGAATGGCATGGTTATTTTTAATTACCCATAAGACAGAGGTGTTCAGTTTCATAAAGAAGTACAAGAGGGAATCAGAAAATATGCTTGGGCAGAAAATTCTGAAGTTTCATACTGATAACAGTTCGGAATTCACAAACAGTGAAGTTGAAAACTATCTCGAGAAACATGGGATAAGGCATCAAGTTTCATTAGTAAGAACTCCCCAATATAATGGAGTGGTTGAAATAAGAAATAAGATCATCAACAACATGGCTAGAACGATGCTTATTGATAAAGACCTACCAGAGAAATTTTGGAAGGAAGCAGTTTTGACATCGTTCTATGTTTCGAACAGGTCTCTGTTATGTCTGAAGCAAGGAAAGACTCTGTATGAACTGTGGTATGGAAAGAAGCCAACGTTGAAATACTTTCGAATATTTGGAAGTAATTGTTTCATTCTCAATAGAGAAAATCACAGGAAGTTTGAGGCACGAGGAGATGAGGGGATATTCCTTAGCTACTCAGGGAAAAGCAAAGCATATAAATGTTTCAAAAAAAGGCTGGGAAAAATTGTTGAGAGCAATGATGTCACTATAGTTGAAAATGAACAGAATACTCAATGACCCAGTGAACAATTCCTGGATGAAAGTGATGATGAGGCATGCAACTCAGGGGGAGAAGAAGTGGAAGAGGCTGACTCAGAAGAAGATACTGATGATGAACAAGAAAGTTTCAAGTCTTTGTCTGCAAGGAAGCCAAATAATCGATCTGAAATTGACAGGCAGAATATCATTGGTGATCAGACAGCTCCAGTTCAGACTCGAATAATGAAATCATTACAGCAAACATCATTCTTATCTCAGGTGGAGCCAAAATGTTTTTCCAATGCAGCTGAAGATGAAAACTGGGTTCAGGCTATGAATGAAGAGCTTGATCAGATTGAGAAGAACCAGACATGGGAGATTGTTTTGAGGCCAGCAGACAAGAATGTCATCGGGACTAAATGGGTTTATCACAACAAGATGAATGAAGATGGCATAGTGATTTGGAACAAAGCACGACTAGTGTGCAAGGGATACTCCCAGATAGAGGGAATAGATGTTGATGAGACATTTGCACCAGTTTCAAGGCTGGAAATGATTAGACTATTTTTGGCCATTGCAGTGCAAAGAAAGTTCAAAGTGTTCCAGATGGATGTCAAATATGCATTCCTAAATGGAGTTCTGGAATAGGAGGTGTATATTGAGGATCCAGATGGTTTTATCATTCATGAGTATGAGAACAAAGTTTACAGGCTGAAGAAGGCGTTGTATGGGCTGAAACAAGCACCAAGGTCATGGTACTCAAGGCTTGATCAGTACTTGAAGAAGCTTGGTTTCTAGCGTGGAGGAGTTGATTACAACCTCTATTTTAGCAATGGCAGTAATAAAAGGATAATGGTGCTAGTGTATGTCGATGACATAATTTTTGGCAGATCAGATGAAGCTCAATGCAGACAGTTTTCCGAATTCATGAAAAATGAGTTTAAATGTCAATGATTGGAGAGCTAATGTTTTTCCTTGGTCTATAGGTGACACAAGGAAGTAATGGAACATTCATTTCTCAATCTAAATATTCCAAGGAGGTTCTGAGAAGGTTTGGAATGGAGAAGTCTAAGGATATGAAGACTCCAGTTGCTACTCGAATGAAATTGTCAAAATATGAGGATGGCAAGGCAGTTAATATCACAGAATACAGTCAAATTATTGGAAGTCTGTTGTACTCAACTACAACAAGGCCTGATATTGTTTTCTCCACATGCCAAGCAGAGAGATATCAGAGTAATCCCAAGGAAAGCCACATGCTTGCAGTGAAAAGAATACTTTGGTATATCCAGGGCACAGTGGATTTCAGCTTGACATATACTGATAAATATCAAACAGAGTTATTGGGATATACTGATGCAGACTGGGCCGGTTCAGCAGATGATAGGAAATCAACGTCAGGTGGTGCATTCTATCTTGGTGGATTGTGTATTTCTTGGCTAAGCAAGAAGCAAGATTGCATTTATTTGAGCACCACGGAAGCTGAGTATATTGCGGCCACTCAAGTGTGCACACAGTTATTATGGATGAAGCAGCATCTTGAAGATATGGGAGTTGAGGTGAAGTCTCCGATCGGAATCTAGTGTGATAACTCAAGTTATATAAATATCAGCAAAAATCCCATCCATCACTCAAGGACAAAGCACATTGAGATAAAGTATCATTTTATCAAGGAGAAGGTTGAGCAGGGAATCGTGAAGTTGGAGTATGTGCCTACAGAGCTACAGGTTGCAAACATTCTGACAAAGGCCTTACCCAAGGAAGCATTTGAAAGGCATCGACTAGATCTGGGAGTTCAGTCAATTTCCCACACTTAAAATAGTGTGTATGTGGGACCCCCCCCCCCCCCCCCCTCTCCCCGAGGTATGATGTGTTTTTCCCTAATGTGCTGATATGTGTTCTCCACTATGTTACAAACTACAGAGGAGTGGACTTTGGGTTCGTTGAAAAAGGGGGAGAAAATAGTGATTGTTTAAGGGGGAGACAGTGTGGCTATATGAGAAATCATGATAGATACAGGGAGAAGCTGACCAGTGGAGCATCCAGATAGGGGGAGAAATGAGAAAGGGGGAGAGTATTAAATCTGACGATGCAAGAAGTGATCGATCAAAGAATAGATATCACGACAGCTGCGGATCATGATAAAAGCATAACAGTGGTGTTGGAATGGTAAGAGAAGGTTTCCAGCTATCACCGATTGGGATCAGTGTGGTTCTACAATTAGTATCAATTTAAGAATTGGTATCATGTTGGAATCGACAATTGGTGTTTGACATGAAGTGATTCATTGATGAACTTTTCATACTACTCTTGTTTCTCACACTGAGCATTGCTCATGTGGGCTTAGAGTACGTGTTAAGTGAATCCTTGAACGCTATCAGAATCGCAAGAGGTGAATGGTGGTAGCGGCTGGAAGAAGACTCAGTGAGGTATCAATGTGCAGAAAATCTTTCTGAGAATAGTTATGAAGAATTGTCAACAAACCCAAAGGGGGAGATTATTGGGAAAAAATCCCTCAAGGTAACATTGTAGTATTTTTGGGTTGATTGTGTTTGTTGACAAAGCAGGTTTACATGGATAATTGTTGAGTTCCCTAGAATTTTTTGACAATCCTTGTTGATAAAGAATGATGAAAAAGGAAAGGACGATCTGGAGGCGGTACAAAAGAGCAGTACAAGGAGGCGACGTTTCCCAGTGTTTGCCAAATTTTTGGGGTCCAAAATTTTGGAGTTTATTGAGCTTCATGAAAATAGGATTTCCATGAAGATCATAATTTAATATGGAAATGGCATGAATTTCGCGAAGATGGGATGCATGGATTGGATTTTGCGAAGACTAGAAAAATGGAGGTGGTGATGCTTCGTGATTACGTCAAAGATTCGCGAACGGAAGAGTTGAAGAGCATCGCGGCGGTGAAGGGCTTTGCGAGGGAGCTTCGCGGAGAAGGCGCGAAATAATGTTGATGGTGATGCTCCGCGATTACGACGAGCTCCGCGATCCGAAAATTGCCGAGGTGCTTCGCGATTTGGATAGAATTTTGGCGAAAACTTCGGAGCTTCGCGATTTGAGATGACGTGGCGTTGACTTCGCGCGGAAAGTTCGAGGGTCGGTGGAATCGCCTATAAATAGAGGCCGACCCCCTCGAGAGAAGCAGAGAGAATTTTCAGAGAAAATATTTTGCTCTTGTATTGTGAAGGTGGTTCGCAGAGCCAGTGTGCTTCACGAAAGAGGAGCTTCGCGGCGGCTATTGTAGCTTCGCGAAACCTGCGAGCTCCGCGTTGTCTCAGTAAACTTCGTGAAGTACATCGCTCTGCGACGGCTTGAGCATTGCGAGAGTGCTTCACGAAAGTTCTTCGCGAGAGTGATTCATGAAAAGGAAGGAGTTTCGCGAAGGCTTGTTTGAGCTTCGCAAAATTGGAAGCCTCGCGAAGTAGGGTACTTTGCGAAGGTAATTTCCAAAGGTAGTTGCCCAGTGGTCAGAGGAAAAGTGGTATTCATCAGTGGATGAAAGTTGGACTTCAACAGAGCATCTATCAACAGTTGAGGATGCATTCATTAGTGATAATGAAGAGACCTACAGGTCTATAAACTGTGAGTGAATCTCTTCACAGAGCAGTGAGCTTAGGAAGAGGAAGAAGGTGATCTTCTCCACCGGTAGTGAGACAAAGAGAGAGAAACAGGGAGTGACCCTTGGGAAAGCAGTGAGCTAACCCTAAACATTGTAAGGGCAGTGAGCCTGGGCATAGAAGTGATCTAGCCTGAACCATTGTATCCACAACTAGTGAAGTATAGTGGAATTTGGTACGACCGGCAACCTGTCGGCGTATGCTCCTTGGACGTAGCCCTTAGCGGTGAACCAAGTAAAATTGATGTGTCATGTGCTTGCTTTACTTTCTTTTTATATTGTGCAACAGGAAAAGAGAGAAGAGTGTTTTTCTTAACAGTGAAACAAGATCAGAACGGGCTTTAATTTTAAATTAGTCATACCCTGATTCACCCCCCCCCCCTCTCAGGGTATTCATCCTTGTGGACCTAACAGTAAGTATTTTCCATCTTTTCATCCCAAAAATCTTGGAAAGAGGGAGATCGATGGTTGGGAGATCTCATTCTTCATGAATCTATTCAACTTTTGAATTGAGGGAAAATTATTGAATCATTGTCAATATTCCATCAAGGAAGGGTATTTTTTAATTATTTACTAATTATTCATGTAAATATTTATTTAATACTTCATTCTTAGACACTTTTCTTATTTTTTTCTCTATTATGATCATGATTTATAATTATTATTCTAAATTACCATGTGATCTTGTTCTTCATTGAATAATGATTTTGTGAAAAAAGAATGATGTTTAGTAATTGCTTGTACACTACCCCTTTTCCCCTACTTAACCCATGATACATGGTGGTGTAATGAAATTTCCTTGGTGTGGGTCATCAGTGGATCACAAGGTGGTTTAATATCCAGTCTCTGATGATCCCCTCTTTTTTTCCTATGCAACGAATAACCACCACTAGAATTAAAATTGGATAATGGTTTGATGAAGGTATCCTAGGGTGGCATGGTGATGCTAGAAATGTGGAAATATTGGGATGATTTGGCAATGTGATGTTATAATGTGAGTTTCATTGTGAGGGGGGTTTGGGTATCTTAGTGCGAATAGAGGCTGACAGTGGCTCTCATATAATGAAGGAAGTGATGACAATGAGGTAGCAATGCAAGGGAATTATTATAGAGCTATATCAGTGGCTTTTTTAGTGGATATAGTAGAGGAAATCACAATGAATAAAGTGAATATGGTGTCTAGTGTTCCTGGAAGTGAAAACATAATCACATAATATGTATTAATTAAATTACACATTGTGTATCATGTAAGTTGGTGGATAGGTTTTTTCATAGAGGATAAAAGCATCACACAACTTATATCACTCTAACACATGATTCAAGGTAGGGTTAAGTATACATGAGTAACCCATATGATTTAAATGGAGTTTAATTAAGATAATATTCCATATAATATGCACAACATGTACTAGGAATTAGAGGTACACATCTAGACAGATTCATAAGTCCCAAACATTGTGAATTTTAAAGAAAATGTTGTTTACATTTTCATAGAATGACTAATACAAGGTGGTATAAACCTATTCATCCAAGATAAATCACACCTTATGCCAGGAAGAAGTGTATGTCGTGTACTTTCCCTTTTTTGATGTTTCTCGTATCTTTTCACCCCTGTGTCATAATCAAACAAATGAATTATACATTTTAAGAATATTTCTATGTAGAACATAACAGTAGGTTCATTTTCGTCATCATGTTATTTTTATGAGGTTTTTCCAAGAAGTTAGAGTATCTTATCTTTTTTAGGAAATAAAAATTAATGAAATGTGTTTAGAGCAGACATGGGGTCGATAACTCCCTGATGACAATCTCATAGCAGGGTTTGGGTTCTCTATACACTCTATGGAGTCAGTAACCCCCCCCCCCCACCCACACACACACACACATTAGGGATTTAGGGTATGATTTATCCATTTAATGCATGGGGTTAATACCCCTTTATCTCGATAAGGAATTTTTTAACAATTAGACTGATGGATTTACTTACCCCCCCCCCCCAAGACGGGTCATGGTTCCTCCATCCATGGAGTTTGTACTCCCATGATTGATATACTTTTACTTTGACAAGTTGTGGGTCCTACATGGGTGTTGGTATTCCCCTCGACTAATATACATACCTCAGCAAGGTGTAGGTACCCAACTATAGTTTTGGGGAGATAACATAGTGGTTTAAGAAACTAGGTAGTTTGGGTGTTTTGGTTCCTAAGATGTATTGGAATATATGGTTCCCTTATAGATATGGCCTATAAATGGGTTATAGATTTTGGAATTTTTTAATACAATAGTTTTATCAATCCTTAAAGAATATATATGTTTTTACTACCTTCCCCCTTCCATTTGTTTTGAGCTAGCTTTTCATCTTATCCCCCTCTATGTTTATAAGGAATTCTATAAGGTATTTTATAATCACCACTGAATGGTCCTTCATACCCACACATGTTGTGTCTATGAAAATGACACATAATTATAAGGTGAGTTATGTGGATGTGGTGTGGATAGAGAAAGTTCTTATTGGTGCCTAACAATGATGATTGTTTTTTGAGATTATGCATGCAGTCATTGTATTGAGGTGTATTTTTCTATTTATCATTGTTCCATAAAACTTTGATATATTATTCCTGTATATTTTATTTATTTGTGTAGAATTGTTCAAGATAATTAGTGTCTCATGAATTCATGTTATTATATAGCTTGGTATTTATATTAATATTATCATTGGATTATTGGTTGTATTTCATTTTGTTATAGATATATGGTTTATTATATTTTATTAATAGGTTAAGGCCTTCAATGTGTAATATATGTCTTCTTAGTGCTAGTCACCAACCCTTATTCTATTGGAGGTGGGCTTGGGGTGGAACACTTGACCTAAATTCTTACTGAGGAGGCCCTATAAAAGGTCAGGTTATGTATATTCACTTAATATTATAGCTTATGTTAACTTCCCATGGTTCAAAATGACACATTTGACCAACATTTCCCTTAACCCTAAGGCCTTGAAAATTTATTTTATTATCTATTAAAACCCCTTATAAATAGGTTAATAGGTAACCATTACATGAACCAAAGGCCTAAAGTCACCAAGGCCTAAATGAATGCATGGTCCAAATGACCAATAAAGCTACCCCCCCCCCCCCCTCTATCAAAATATTCACTCTAGCTTATCACCCCTAACATTGTTTTTAGTCTCGACATCTCCTCCCCATATAGAGTTACATGAGGCCTTCTATCCTACAATAGTCTATATAAGTGGACTTTCTATATCCTAGGAGGATACCAATGTCATGTATCATACTACCCTATGTTTAATCTTGTTCCAAAATATATTTCTTGAAGTTCTAGTATCCTGAAGGCCCAATACGTATCCCGAAATCCCTTTTGTGAATAATACTTCTACAATATCCATCACTGTTATAGTACCACTATAAATCCACCAAAATTGGGGGGTAGATGGGGTATGAACCACCAAATTCATATAGTTTATTGGGGAACCATTCCACTAGGACAAGACCCTAACTGCTACACTAGCATTGGATAAAGCAGGTATGGTTAGGGTTTATGGTGGCCTGGTTAGCGCATGATGATCCACCTTGGGTGCATGTTTGATATTTAGTTATTATTTATTTAGTATATGCACTCATATACATTATTAAATTATGTTAAGGGTATAATCATGGTTTCCTACTAGGTTTTATACTCACACCCTACACATGAACCTTAGTGTGTGTGGTGACTTTACTATCTGGGATTCAGGGAAAGGGAAGCCTCTTATGTTAGGTGGCTAGGTAGGAAGAGATTACCAGGGAGATGGAGGTGATAACAGAACATACTCTAGGATATTTTAATAGTAGAGCCTTCTTTATTATAATTTTATTTTTTATCCCATGTATTGATTTACCATTTATGGGGATCATTCTTTTGACTAATAATATATATTTTCATGGGTTTATTTTATTATTACATGTGATTTTATTAATATTTTTAACATAAATATATGATTCTATATGATTCTCTTATTTATTTATAGTTACTTACACTTCTATATTATTGTTTATTATGATTTTTTGGGAATAATCTTCCTAACATATATCATTGTCCCTCACCTCTAGTCAGAAACATCTTTCATATGGGGAGACACACATGTTTCCTTATAATTCTTTAATTTGGGGAATTACATTTTTGAATGAAAGGGAATGTTTTTTTTTATAATTTAAATATAGTATTTCACAAAGAAATTTATTTTTGAGTATCATTCATGGACTACATGGATTTATTGATTGATTACTCTTGTTTATTACAATAAGTTTTATCTTATAGGCTTAGAGTGATTAATTCATATTTTTATTATCTAATTATCATTGTTTTGATTCTCTAACTTGATGATTAAGGATTGTTATATAGAGAAATTGTTAAATGATATTCATGAGATATGTTTCACCTCAAAATTTTTGAATACCCTTCTCTCCCTCATTTTTTTATATTTATAAACATATTTATTGATGTTAAAGGAGAATAAAAGGTATTTTTTGTTAAAGAGTAAGTAGATAGTAAATGAGGATAAAATTATTGCATCCCTATAATGAATAAGTCACACTCATTCAAATAGGGAGAAAATTATGAAAACCATTAAGGTAGAGATACCAATGTTTAATCCTAATCACTCTCTATCTATTTTTCATTTAGAAAATGTTGTTAAAGGTAGATAAAATACACATAAATCCAAAGTGTTATTTACTAAATTCAAACCATGTTTTTTATTTTAAAAGGGGGTTGATTTTTTATCTATTACTAATTTTGTTTCAAGTGCTTCAATGATGTTTTATAAATCATTGAAGATTTTAATCATAAGGATTTATGATGGTTATATTTCTAAAAAATCCAATGGGGGTCTTGATTTTCCCATGCATAACATGAAGATGAAGTCCATTCATGACATGTAAGATTTGTTGTTGGTATTCAAGTATTTTCACTGATTAAACATGCTATATTTGGAATACATTTAGGGATTTTTTATACTCAAGGTGTATTGATTTTTCATACAAGGAGATTTGGATTTGTTATAAAAGATAGATCTTGAAGGATATCATCATCAGATGAGATGACGGAGCTATCTTGGAAAGAAAATAAATGGAGTTCTAGTATTATACATGAGATGAAACTGGATGAAGCTTACTAGTTATCTAAGTTAAATCAAGAAGATGTTTGAAATAATATTATAAATTATTGGATCATCAAGGAGAATTACTAAGGATAATAAATATTAGATATAGTTTCCATTTTTTTCATGATTACATGTTCATCGAAGGATGAGGGTCTCTCACAAACACTTTCAAAACTAATGGTGTGGTGGAATGAGCCTATGAATAGAGATGTATATATGTTATACCCAATGAAAATGAGTTCATGACACATTAACATTATTTATATATATTTTTGTTAATTTTGTCTTATTTTTTATCTTAAGAATATATCATTTTGATTGATATAGATCTTGATGTATCACATGATATTATCACATGAATGATAAAGGAAATAGATAAGTAATGGAGATAGACATTGAAAATGGATCTTGAGGTGATCTAGTGCATCATGATAAATATTGGAATACATTATTGATGTTGTAGAGAGAGGAAGAAAATTTTGAGACACATATATTAATTAAAGGATAAAGATTACAAATATATACTAATCCACAAAAAAAATTTAGTATAAAAAGTCATGGTTTATTCATGGGGGAAATATCCTATGAAGAGTTGATGAAAAATAACCATGGTGATGATTTGGGTTCTCTATAAGTTTGGATGTTGTCTATAAGGAAGAAAATTGGTTGTGGTGGTTTACTACTACATCATGTTCTATGTTTAAAATTTCCATTGTTTACTTGGTCATGATTTTGAAATTTTGGAAGGGTTATTTGAAGTACCTATATAAATAGTTAAAAGAAAATAAAGTTTGGTATTTATCATGGTTTCAAATGGATTTTTATGAAATTCATAGACATTATGAGTAAGTGAAAAATGGGCATGTTTTGGTAGCTTACATAATTATTAATCATGGAAACACTTGGGGAGACATGTTCATGGTTACTCAGTTGGGGAATTCACTATCCACAGTTAGAATAAAATGGTTGTGGTTCACAAACCATTTCATGGTCTGATGGAGAAATGTCCATGGATCGAGTGATCATAGTAATTGATATTTGGATAGATTTTGTGTAAGAAGCCAGATCTTCGTTTCAGGTATGTTTTTCCTTTTCTAGTTGTTTTTGAGAAAAAGAAGAAAATATGAAAATTTTCTAAGTACACGTCGTGTACTTTGATCCCGTGTGAGGTTTTGTGCTAACCATGTCCGGGCCACACACACGTTGTGTAGGGGTGATGCGGAGGCCACCTAATATGGATTACGGAAAAGGCAAGTACACGTCGTGTACTCAAGAAGTACACGTCGTGTACTCAAGAATTACACGTCGTGTACTTTTCTTTTTATTTCATTAAATGGACTGGGTCGCGTCTAATCCCTATTTCCTTCTTCTTATTCGCCTAATTCTGTCCAGAGCATCTAAGGAGGCCTAATCTTCTCTGAGCTACTGATCTGTAACCGGTTATCTGAATTGAACGTCGTCAGTTGAAATAGAATTGCAGCGGTGAGCTCTTGGTTCTTCCTTGGCCACGTTTCCTGATTCTTTATCTTATGAGAGTTATCTAAAGTTGAAAGTTTTAGACTTTTTTTTCAGATCTAGTCCAATTCACAGGCCGAGGTTCAAGTATATCGATCTCCTAGGATTGAGGTAGGTGGTTTTTTTCCTTACATTGAATGTCTTTGAGTTTTTGTGCTAAAGTGTCGGATTCCCATGTATCGGGTATCTCGGGTTAGAGTTTTGATCATGTATTATTATCTGCCTTAGATTTCTTGCATGCTTGAGGTTATTATATGAATAATTATTTCTTGTTATCATGTTTGAGGATCACCCCATGGGTGTTTCCCTTGTTTTGGTTGTTTACCGCCGTTTGGCTTAGGTTGCCTGTGAGGCATACCTTGTTGCATTAATTGTCGCCTTGATATAATTTTTTGCATGTATTGCCTACTGTTTATATGCTTTTGATGCATTGTATCTATTCTCCAAGTATTTTTTGAACTTACCTAGGTCTGCTGACAGTCGATTACGCAAGACTAGACTACTCAGGGCTATGTGAACCTGGTGCGGTAGACTAAAGAGGGAATTGATGATTAAGGGCTTCCCTAGAGAGCCTGTTATAAATTAGTATCATTCGTAGGACCTATAGTAATTGGACTTTGTGATTTATTAGAGTGTCCTTAGTTATGTATCGAGACTATAGGGGGAATTAGACGTAAGTGCTTCCTCAGAGAGTCTATACCTATCGTTGCAAGACCATAGGGGAATTGACGGTGAGATCTTCCCAGAGTGTTTGTGAATTTGTATGATTACTTGACTAGAGGGGTCTTCCAGTATGAGCCACCTAGAGAGTCAGTTTGAATATTGTTTGGTTGGTTGTGACGAGTCCACAAAGCCAAAGAACAAGCTTGGGTTTGGTACTGCTTGTTGTTTAGGTAGTCTGCTGAGTTTCCTGTTGTGTTACTTGCTATGCCTTGGGAATATAGAGTTGTTGCTTGATTTCTTGGTTGATAATTAAACTATTGAATTAAATTAATAAATAAATGTGAATGGAGATTTGTAGGATTGTTTACTTTAGAGTATTCCTATTCTCTGCTGCATTTATTGCCATTAATTTTTCTATATTGCTCACTGATAGTAGGGAACAGATCTTGTGGTGATTGCCTACTGGGATTAGTCTCACACCCTGTTTGGGTCCTGATTTTTGGCCCAAAGAGGTTATATGGTTGCAGGTGTGGATAGGGATTTCGGCCCTTCTACTTGAGGTACATGATTGCTGGTTAGATCTAGAGAGCATAGGACCGAGCTTAGGCTTGCGATGTTGCTGGATTTGTTGTTCACTTTTAGTACTTTGTTCTCAATTGTATTTCAGCACATTGTTTTATTTGCTACTTTCCTTAGATACTTGTACCTGCTGAATCATTTTCATCATTACTATATATTCATTACTTCCACTTTTTAGTTTCAGTTATCATATGTTGTTTACTGCTTCCGCTATTGACTTTTATTTCCTTTTCTTTGTATACCTTACCAAATGAGGTCATAGTTTCCCCCAATGACTCACCAAGGCCCTCGCTGCTAGTCGGCAGCCTCTGGCATTTGGGGAAATGTGCTTGAGGTCATGTGGTGAATCGGGTACGGGGCACCAATTAAGTGGCTTCAGAATTCGGGTCGTTACAAAGTGGTATCAGAGGAGTTCTTTCCTAATCTATTGACTTATTGTTTAGCAACATTAGACAGGGATAGTACGGAATAGGTAAATGGTAAATAGTTGTGTCCGAGAGTTCTAGAACCCGTGTATAGGGAAAAATCCAGATTACCTCGAATGTTGCAATTTTCAAGTTTTGAAAATGTTACACTTTACTTGATTTCGCCATTGGGTGGTGCACTTGTTTTGTGTTGTTACTGTTTATATGATTGTGGTTCTATTTTGTTGCAACCTGATGAGATGAGGGTATTCCATCTCATGCATCATATAGGCACTTGTTAGAAAATCACATGTCATGCATTTTTCTATACCGTCTAGATTGTATTAGAAATTGCATGCTGTTGTGATAGCTACTGTGATAGATTACCTGCCATGTTGATAGGGTATCATTTGTTTAGAGCTTCTTCATCATGGATGCCAAACTTTGGTCTTATAGGTGTTATGAGCCCTCGAGGATCAGAATTTGGTGGGTCGTGAGTTTTTTATACTGTTTACTTGTTATATGTATTGTTATGATGCCAAGCTTTGATTCGCGGGGAGTATGGGCCCCCATGGATCAGAATTTGGCACCTTAATGCTTGTTTTTCTATGTTTTATGGCCTCCGGTGCAGTTCTAAGGCTACTATCTGAAAAAACCCAGAATACACGGCATGTACTTTATGAATACACATCGTGTAGTTTTTAGTCATGTCACTGACTATGTGGACAGGGACACGGGGTTGTGAAAGTTCTTGTAGGAACACGTTGTGTACTAGTTTACATGCCGTGTAGTATGACTTGGATATTCAGTCGTGTCACGAACAACATGGTCTGGGGGTTTCCTTCAAGTACACGTCGTGTCCATCTAGAACACACCGTGTAGGGTCGGTCGTGTTTCAGGCCGTGTCGATAACAACATGGGCCAGGTAAGGCATGTCTAGTACACATTGTGTCTCCTTTGAACACGTCGTGTAGTTTTGTCTTAGGGGAGCCATGTGACCACGCCGTGTAGCTGAATACATGGGTTGGGAAAATCCGTAGGAAAACACACCGTGTACCATGTTGACACGTCGTGTAGTAGTGGTCCGTGTACCAGTCCGTGTGACTAACGACACAGACAGGGGGGAAATCTTAAAGACACGTCGTGTAGTGGAAAAACACGCCGTGTAGTTTCCTACTAAGACAGTCCGTGTTCCTAGCCGTGTAGGAGTGATCGGGCATGAAGAAAAAGGGTTAGTAAATGCCATGTAGTTTGAGAACATGCCATGTAGTCAGGTGTTTTACACAGCCATGTATGGCCAAGGTACATTCCTAGGGTAAAAATTTCAGGAAACACACCTTGTAGCGGTACTACACGCCGTGTAGTCATGTTTTTCCCAGTTTTTGGAGTTTTCCTCTCCTGTTCTATTTTACTCTCTTAAGTTGCAACTGTGTTCCTTCTTGTGCCTTTAGTTTTTCTATCTTTGTTAATCCTGAATCTGAGGTGTACTTTTGACCTTTCAGAGCTATGTCACTAAGACGTCCTCTCATTGCACGTCAGGAACCAGGTAGTAATTGTACGCCTAATACGGCAGATCGGGGACTACCAGTAGTTCCACCTATCGTTCCAGATATGGAACCTACAGTGATTCCAGACACTGGTGTTGACGCCCAATTTAGAGAGGGTTTCATGAGATTCATGCAGACCTTCCAGGGAGCTCAGCATCCTGCCCCGTCTATGGCAGAGATGATGCGGGTTTTTCAGCAGCAGCATCCTCCCACGTTCACAGGGGAGGGAGGACCGCATGCTACAGATTCATGGCTAGAAGCCATGCTATCCATCTTCGAGCACCTGGAGACACCTCCGGAGAGGATATTGAATCTCATGACTTATATGTAGAAAGATTCTACCAAGAGATGGTGGGATGTGGTTTCGCAGGCAGGGCGCCAACAGGCTATGGCTTGGGATGAGTTTTAGCGTACGTTCTATGACTACTTCTACCCAGTGATGCTGAGGGCTGACAGAGCCAGAGATTTCATGAACCTGCATCAGGGGACTCTCACAGTTATGGAGTATTCATCTTTCTTCACAGAGTTATGGCGTTTCACTCCCATTATGGTGAATGACGAGTTGTTTTTAGCGAGGAAGTTTGAGGAAGGCCTCAGACCGGACATCAGATCGTAGGTGAACGTCTTTCAGTTGACCTCTATTACTCTGATATTCAACCAGTCACTTATCACAGAGAGAAACTTGAGGGAGAATGGAGCTATGGACCAGGGCGGTTCAGCTTCCAGGGCTGATTCTTTTCAGGTAGACAGTAGGAAGCGCCACCGAGAGTCTACACAAGGTGACCCAAGAAAGTGAGGTATTCTTTCTTGTAGACTAGATCTTCTTTCTGGAAACCAAGTGGTGTATTATCAGTGTGGGAAAAATGCTCATAAGAAGCCTCATTACCCAAGAGACCTAGTGGAGTGCCGATCATACGGCAAGATGGGTCATCTGTAGCGTTTCTGCAAGGTTCTTCTCCAGTGGCTAGTGAAGGAGGATCAGTTTTGACTCCACGCTAAGGAGCAGGATTACTAGTTACATAGCAGACTAGGGGCTGGAGTTCTTCAGGTCTTTCAGGATAGGGTAGAGGTTGTGTACGCAGTGGTCAGGCTTAGGGAGGGTCAGCTCAGGGATCTCAGGCTGTTACACAGGGCCGCGGTGCAGGCCAGACTTTTGCGGTAGAGCAGATTCATCAAGAGCAGGATCTTGGACCTTCTACAGTTTGAGGTACAATTTTAGTAGCCTCAGTTTTATCCTCTGCACTTTTTGATACAAGAGATTATCATAGCTTTATTTCTATGCATACTGTGGAAATCCTTAGACTTACTGTTTATACTTCCGAGGATATGATGACGCTAGACACTCCCTTGGTAATTAGAACTGCTAGCATATGTCAGAGCTTAGATTTCCCCCTTGAGGTTGGTGGGTGTCATTTTTTGTGGATTCTATATGTTTTGGAAATGATAGGCTATGATGTCATTCTCAGGATGGATTGGTTAGTTCCCTTCCAGGCCTTTGTCGATTGCTATTGTCGTAGGGTGAGTTTCACATCACCGGAGGGAGGATTTTTTCTTCACAAGGGCGAATGGAATGTCCAGGCAAGCAGAGATGGACCAGAGCATCATGGGTTGGGTGGTGTTACGGCCCAAATTTCTAGCTTATATCTGGATGACCAGGGGACTTCTCAGATATATTTTCCTCCAGTGGTTAATCTCTTTCCAGATGTCTTTCCAGAAGACTTTTCGGGTTTTCCTCTGGAGCGTGAGGTAGACTTTTCTATTGAGCTTGTTCCAGGAGCGGCACCAGTGCCCATTCCTTCTTATAGGATGGCTACAACTGAGTTGCAGGAGCTCAAGAAGCTGTTGGAGGAGTTTCAGGAAAAGGTTTTTATCCAACCCAGTACTTCTCCTTGGGGTTCACCCATTCTGTTTGCAAATAAGGCGGATGATACTTTACGGATTTGCGTGGATTATCAGAGGCTAAACCAGCTGTCGGTCAAGAACCAATATCCATTTCCACAGATAGATGATCTCCTTGATTAGCTTCGAGGATCCAGAGTGTTCTCGAAGATCGACTTGAGATCCGGCTACCATAAGTTGCATGTCAGATCATATGATATACCTCTTACAGCCTTCCGAAGCATGTATAGTCTGTATGAGTATTTGGTTATTTTGTTCAATCTCACGAATGTGCCAGAAGTTTTCATGGAACTGATGAAAAAAGTTTTCCATCATTACTTGGATTCCTTCGTGATGGTTTTCGTGGATGACATCTTGGTGTACTCTCACACTCGACATGACCATGCTACCGATCTTGAGATCGTTTTGAGTACACTGAAAAATAATCAGTTATATGTTAATCTCTCGAAGTGCCACTTTTGGATGGATGAGATTCACTTCCTGGGTCATGTCATCTCAGAGACAGGAGTATCAATAGACCTAGAGAAGGTGAGAGCAGTAGTTACCTGGGAGCATCCGAAGAATGTCTTCAAGGTACGAAGTTTCTTAAGGTTGGATGGTTACTATAGATAGTTTATATAGGACTTCTCACACTTAGCAGTGCCATTTACGGGCTTGACTAAAAATGGGGTGAATTATGTTTGGTCAGAAGTCTATGATTCAACCTTTCAGGAGCTGAAGGGGAGATTTACTTCAGCACCGATTTTAGTTTTGTCGGAGCCGGGCAGGAGTTATACAGTTTTATGTGATGCATTTGGCATCAGGCTCAGAGTAGTGCTTATGCAGGAGGATCGTGTTTTTTCATATGGATCTTGGTAGTTGAGTCCACATGGGAGGAACTATCCTACGCACAACCTGGATTTGGCTGAAGTTGTTCATGTTTTGCGTTGTTGGAGACATTATCTTCTGGGAGATCATTTTGTGGTATATACTGACCACAAGAGCCTCAAGTATATCTTCACACAGCGTGACTTGAATCTAAGATAGAGGAGGTGGGTTAATTACTTACAGTATTTCGATTTCAAGCTTGCTTATACGCCTGGGAAAGGCAACGCTGTGGTAGACGCACTAAGCAGGAGGACACAGATACAGGCAGTTCAGGAGGCCAGCAGCGAGTGGCAGCTTATGGATTTGTTCTCTGAAATGCATTTGGAGGTGCACGACAGACAGGGTCGGACTTTTCTTTCTTCTATATATGTTACCTCTACCCTTCTTGACCGAGTTTTAATGAGGTAGCTATCAGATTCTGAAGGCCTGGTCCTATGGGAAAGCATGTCAGGAGAGGACCCTCTTCCTGGATGTACCGTAGGCAAGGATGAGATATTGCATTTCTATGGATGCATATGGGTGCCAGCAGATATACACAAGGAGATGATGCTATACTTTCATTCCTCATTTTGGTCAGTTCATCCTGGAGTCACCAAGATGTATTGTGATCTACACCACCAATATTGG
Source organism: Viscum album (assembly GCA_963277665.1). NCBI lineage: Eukaryota > Viridiplantae > Streptophyta > Magnoliopsida > Santalales > Viscaceae > Viscum > Viscum album. Next base: position 1,536,840,251 of record OY728161.1, on the reverse strand, counting down.
TGGCCAGGTATGAAGAGAGATGTTGCTGGTTTTTTCATGAGGTGTTCCACCTACCAGTAGGTGAAGGCGGAGCACCAGCGACCAGTAGGGATTTTATAGCAGCTACCCATTCCTGAGTGGAAGTGGAATGATACCGTGATGGACTTCTTGATAGGGTTACTGAGATCACCTCGAGGGAATTACGCGGTATGGGTTGTCATTGACAGGCTCACGAAGGTTTCTCACTTCTTGCTGATAAAGGAGACCTTCGGTGTCGATGAGCTTGGACGGTTGTACATCTGGGAGATTGTATGCTTGCATGGGGTCCCGAGTACTATCATTTCAGATAGGGATTACTTCTTCACGTCACATTTCTGGAAAGGTCTATAGAGGGCTTTGGGTACACAGGTACTTCTGAGTACAGCTTACCATCCCCAGACAGATGGCCAGTCAGAGTGCATGATTCAGGTGCTAGAAGACATGCTACTAGCATGCGTCCTTGATTTTGGAGGTTCTTGGGAGAAACATATACCTATAGTGGAGTTTTCCTACAATAATAGTTTTCAAGCAACTATTCAGATGGAACCTTATGAGGCTTTGTACGGTAGGTCGTTCTGATCACCCTTGTGTTGGCTGGAGGCAGGAGAGGCAGCTATGTTGAGACCTCGTCTTGTTCAGGAGACCACAGAACAGGTGGAGTTGATTCAAAAAAGGATGGCTACTGCACAGTCTGAGTATAAATATTATGTTGATCAGTGGAGATGACCTTTGGAGTTCAAGGTCGGAGATTAGGTTTTCCTACGTGTTACCCCAAGGTTGGGACATAAGAGGATCAGGAGATAGGGTAAGCTTTCACCGAGATATGTCAGGCCATTTGAGGTTCTGGAGAGAGTCTGGATGGTTGCTTATAGGTTGCAGTTACCTCAAAGGTATTAGGATATGCACGACGTCTTCCATGTTTCTCAGATTCGACGCTATTTCTCAGACCTGTCTCATGTTTTTCAACCCGAGGAGGTTGAGCTAGAACAGGATGCATCGTTTGAGGAGCATCCTATCATGGTTATTGATTGTAGTGCAAAGGTACTCCATGGTCGGTATGTTCCTCTGGTATAGGTGTTATGGTAGCACGGTCGTGTACCAGACAAGACTTGGGAGAGGGTGGCCGATATGCGATCACAGTGGCCAGAGTTGCTCGAGGTTTCTTCTTTGCCACCTTGTTAGGGAAATTCGGGGATGAATTTCTTTAAGGGGGGAAGTTTTTAAGAACCTAGATCTTCGTTTCAGGTATTTTTTTCCTTTTTTGGTCCTTTTTTAGAAAAAGAAGAAAATCTGGAAATTCTCTAAGTACACGCCGTGTACTTTGATCCCGCGTGAGGCCGAGTGTTAGTCGTGTCCAGGCCACACACACGGTGTGTAGGGGCGATGCGGAGGCCGCCTAATGCGGAGTACGGAAGAGGCAAGTACATTTCGTATACTCAAGATGTACACACCGTGTACTTTTCTTTTTATTTCATTAAACAGACCGGTGTTTCGTCAAATCCCTATTTCCGTCTTCTTCTTCACCTAATTACGTCCATAGCATCCGAGGAGGCCGAATATTCTCTGATCCGCTGATCCATCACCGGTTATCCGAATCAAACGTCGTAGATTGAAATAGAATCGCCGCGGTGAGCTCTTGGTTCTTCCTTGGCCACGTTTCCTAATTCTTTCTCTTATGAGAATTATCTGAAGTTGAACGTTTTAGATGTTTTGGCATATCTACTCCATTCTAGGTTGAATAATAGGCCGAGGTTCAAGTATATCAATCTCCTAGGATCGAGGTAGGTGGTTTGTTGCCTTACGTTGAATGTCTTTGAGTTTTTGTGCAAAAGTGTTGGATTCCCATGTATCGGGTATCTCGGGTTAGGGTTTTGATCCTGTATTATTTTTACCCTGAATGGCCCAAAGGCCTTCTTTTTATTTTATTATAGATAATCCCCCTTTTAAGGGTTGAAGGGGAACCCTTACATGACCTGTAGGCCCATGAAAAAGGCCTGACATGACCCACAATACATGACCTGAAGGCCCAGAGGCATACCATGCCCATTACATGACCCGTAGGCCCAGCCCACTAGAATTGCCCCTCCCCAGCATCTTGAATCATTGATCTCCTTAGCTCACCACCTTGAATTACTGATCGCCTAGCATTTCCCATCCCCACCTTTCTTTCTTGAGGTTATTATATGAATAATGATTGCTTTTTAGCATGTTTGAGGATCACCCCATGGGTGTTTCCCTTGTTTTGGATGTTTACCGCCATTTGGCTTATGTTGCCTGTGAGGCATACATTGTTGCATTGATTACCGCCTTGATATAATTTTTTTCATGTATTTCCTACTTTTTATATGATTTTAATGCAATGTATATATTATCCAAGTAGTTTTTGAACTTACTTAGGGATGCTGATAGTCGATTACGCACGACTAGACTGCTCAGGGCTATGTGAACCTGGTACGGTAGACTAAAGAGGGAATTGACGATTAAGGGTTTCCCTAGAGAGTCTGTTATAAATTAGTATCATTCGTAGGACCTATAGGAATTGGAATTTGTGCTTCTTTAAATTTTCCTTAGTTACGTATCGAGACTATAGGGGGAATTAGACGTAAGTGCTTCCTCAGAGAGTCTATACCTATCGTTGCAAGACCATAGGGGAATTGACGGTGAGAGCTTCCCAGAGTGTTTGTGCCTTTGTATGATTACTTTACTAGAGGGTTCTGCCAGTATGATCCACCCAAAGAGTCAGTGTGAATATTGTTTGGTTGGTTGTGACAAGTCCACCAAGCCAAATAACAAGCTTGGGTTTGGTATTGCTTGTTGTTTAGGTAGTCTGCTGAGTTTCCTGTTGTGTTACTTGCTATGCCTTGGGAATATAGAGATGTTTCTTGATTTCTTGGTTGATAATTAAATGATTGAATTAAATTAATAAATAAATATGAAGGTAGATTTGTAGGATTGTTTACTTTAGAGTATTCATGTTCTCAGCTGCATTTATTTCCTTTACTTTTGCTATATTGCTCACTGACAGTAGGGCACAGATCTTGTGGTGATTACCTACTGGGATTAGTCTCACACCCTGTTTGGTTCCTGCTTTTTTTCCCAAACAGGTTATATGGTTGTAGGTGTGGATAGAGATTGTGGCCCTTCTACTTCAGGTACATGATTGTTGGTTGAGCTGGAGAGCATAGAACCGAGCTTAGGCTTGCGATGCTGCTGGAGTTGCTGTTCACTTTTAGTACTTTGTTCCCAGTTGTATTTCAGCACGTTGTTGTGTTTGCTGGTTTCCTTAGATACTTGTACCTGCTACATAATTTTCATCATTACTATATATTCATTACTTCCGCTGTTTAGTTTCAGTTATTGTATGTTTTTTACTGCTTCCGCTATTGACTGTTATTTCCTTTTCTTTGTATACCTTACCAAATGAGGGCATAGTTTCCCCAATGACTCACCAAGGCCCTAGCTACAAGTCAGCAGCCTCTGGAATTTGGGGAAACACGCTTGAGGTCATGTGGTGAACCGGGTACGGGGCACCAGTTGAGTGGCTCCGGAATTCGGGTCGTTACATTTGGAGAAGGAAAAATGGATTGGTCCATCCAAAACACATTATAGTTTCAGTAAACGTCTAGAAATAAAAAAAGGAAAATAGTATTCATGAATTATAGGGGACTAATATTTTCTCAAGGTTTTTGGATATTGGTTTGACTAGATCCACCACATCATGGTTTCCTTAATCAATACTATTGAAGAAGATATGGAGATATGAAAAGCCTCTATTTATTAATCATATAAGTTTTTATAAGAGTGTGTATAAGTGATAATCCATTTTAGTGAATCAGATATTGGAGGGACATCCAACTTGGTCATTATTGAGAGAAGTCTAGTGCACACAACATTCATTAACCCGCAGACATTTAATAAAGGTAGAGTAAGATCACATTTGGTGGTGTGCTTTATTTGGTGATATATTTTTAGTGATTGTTCCCTAAATTCAATAAATTTTTATTTCATTATAGACATATTATATCATGTAATTTATATTAATGGAAATAATTTATCAATAATTTATTTTTATTTCATATAAAGTGGGAGATAATATGATAACAACCCCTAGAATATATGTATTAGAAAGATATCCTTGATTAATCATTGTTATATTGGGTTATAATGATATGTTAACATCATTATGAGTAGGATTGATTGAATAAAGATGCAACCAATCACTCATAGGATATAAGTTAGAAAACTTGTATTCAGATTAACCCTCTTAAAGTCCACTGTATAGATAATAATATGTGTGTCATTGGAATTACTTAAGTGAGCATTGGATATGGATCCTTTGAATTGAGGTTTTCAAATAGGTTACCTATTTATAAAATTTAATACTTATATACCTATCTAAATTCATTTTATAATTTGGATTCATAGAAGTTAATTAGGTATGACACAAATTAGGAAGAGGTATTTGATTAAACAAGATAGGTTGTGTCTACCCATATAACTAGATAAGTTATGGCATCATGACCCTCAAATGAGTTTTGACTAAGTGCATACCCATGTTAATATAATTAAATGTGATTAAATTATATGATATTTAATCATCTTAAGAATTAAAAAAATAGATAAATTATATGTAATTTATATTATCCATGTCTCCTGCTTAATCTTGATATCAAGGATGGAGGAACTTTGGTAATGGATATGTGGTGGACTGAATCATAGCAAACCCCTTTATAATTTGGGTAGTTATGACGTGTTTATAGATACCCCTCTTAGTTTATTATTATAAATGAGATTTATAATTATTTACAACTTTACAAAGGTCCCTTAGGGTCTCACATAACATAGTTCTAATTGAAATTTTTGGAATAATACGATTAGTTCGTGTGTAAATATATTTATATTTATTATAAAAATAAATAATATTTTTTTTGAACATTTAAAATATTTAATAAAATAAAATTTATTTAATTAAATAATTAATGTGGAATTATTCTATAAATAATGTGTTGTTTATATTATTAATATATAAATATGAGGTAATGGAAAAGTCCAAATAGGATTTGTGATTGAGCATAGTGTAATGGAATTTCAAAGCCAATTATATGTGAAAAATTAATAGACCTACCTAGAGAGACCATTTAAGCACCTTATTTGATAGCTTTAACCAATTTTGAATCTCATTAATTCACCTTGCAAGTTAGTTTTGAATTTAAGGCACTTTTGAAGGCTATTTATTATAGATCCTTTGGTTTGCAATGAATTTATATTCCTTAGAGGCTATTGAACACCCCTATTCCTATAAATAGTAAGGAGGGGGAGTGTAGACTTCATTTTATTTAGAGTAAGAAAAGTTTATTCTTAGATTTCTCTGGTTTCCTCATTTGAGAGAAAGTTCTCATGTTTCCTTATTCAAGATAAAGTACTATAGTTTTCCTTATCTGAGAGAGTATCCTAGTTTTCCTCATCTGAGAGATTATTTAGTATTTTATCTTCCTTTATTCCATCATTTACCTTTGGGTATGACTATCATCATTTGGATAGTAAGATGATCTCACTAATGTTTTGGTGATTAGTATTATCAGTGGAAATTGGAGGAGGCTTGGATTCAATAATTCAAGCATGATCTAAATATCCCAAAACTTTTAGGTATTTTTAGTTTATTATATATTATTGTGTTTTTCATTTTATTTTTATAATATTGGATGGTATTTATTACTAATATATCTATGTACTAAGTTTCGGTAATGTTATTAAAAACATACATCCATCTCCCTTATTTTTCCTTTGACATTCATATTAAGGTTCAAGAAAATATTCCTAATGCGAGCTTGAATTTTCAAAAAAAATTATCTACTTTTCATAAGAATTTACCCCTAAATAAATAAATCCAAGTTAAAATCATTACTTTTTTAACTTTAAGAATCTATACTTTAATTAATAAATGGATGAATTTTTGGAGAATTTATTATTTCAAACAATTTAAATTAAATTATTCCATAAATTGATTATGAAATTGAAAATTTTTATGTGAGAAATAGTAATTTGAAATTTAAAAAAAAAAGTGATTAAAAATGGTTGGAAATTTGATTGGATTTTTAATTGATTGAAAATTAGATCAATTTTTCAAAGGCTAAAATTGTGAATTCAATTATTCTATCATTTTTGAAAAAAAATGATGCACTTAAATAAAAAAATATTCATATTGAAAAAATCCACTAACCATGCTGTAATTATATTGAACGTGTGCATCTAACCACATGCATTAAATGGAAAATGACTATTCCTGGAAGGTAAATGCCACAAACTATCTCTGTGGTCAGTATATTAACTATATATATCCTACTAATAACCTCATTCATGGTCAATTTGCAACTGAACAAGCCTCACACCAACCTACCACACATGGTAGGTTGAGAACCTATCATGAGAACTGAAATAGGAACCAATCCACTAAAAATATTCCTCGCCAACATGAACCATAGAATATCTAGTGATGCTCATTTTTTTATGTGGGTCTCCTTCATGTGGATACTATTCATTGACTTTACCAAACTGTCACTATCTACAATCACCAGATACCTCCATCTTTACCACTAGGAAGCTCAAACTCAAGATAAGAAACACCATAGAATCTTGGAACCATTAGATATGACTTTGGAATCCTGAAACAATGCCGATGAATCCATGAATGATGATGAGAAGATTCATATGACCACTATGAAGGCTGTATGGGTTAAAGAAGGCACTGAACAACTGAAAATCATTAGGGTTGTATTGTAGACACATCAGAGAGTTTGATTACAACAAAGGCCCGAGGATGGAAGTTGCGCCGAGGGAATATAGAATTGGATTTATAGAGTTTAATGGAATTAGCTATGTGAAACTATATAAAGAGTTTCAGCTATGTCACACACCATACATTCACCTACATTGGCAATTGAAGTAAATGGCTATGTGAAGCCTAGTGAAGAAAATGGGTATGTGAGATTAGAGTGACTCAACTATATGGAGTAAACTATGTATTATGCTACATGATCCCATGGATGCAATCGACTACTTGAAACCTCAACCAAAAAAGGATATGTTTCACACTAGAAGAATCTCCATTAGAAATAAAAAAAAAGTAATACATATGAAAAGTGAGTCTAGTTGTGAGTTAAGGAACATTTCTAAAGAATTTGAAGGTGATCATGTTTCTCGCATGGAGAAATTTGAGACACTCAAGGATGCCTAATCATCCTTCTATAAATAATTAACTATTCCACTATGCTCAGGGTGGGCCTCTTTCTCTCTCTTAAACTTGGTAGATATATACTACTATTTCTCATTTTCTTTATTTTTTTATTGTAATAACTATGGTGATGGAACACTAAGCACTCAATGAATATTATAAGAAGATTCCCCCTACCCCTATTAATGAATTATATGCTTAAATTAATCAATCTATTCATTTAATATCTGGATTCATTAGAATTTTATAAGAAATGGGATATTTCTTATTTCTCACATTTTGAATCTATTTTATCTTCCTTGTTGGATCCCATAGGCAGGACACTTATAACTTCTCAATTTCTCACAATCATGAGAAGTGGGTTGATTTAAGGGTAATATGATATCTTTAATTACTATTATAGGAAATTTGGTGGTTTCATTGATCTTTTCATCCCTCAAATTGAACAAAAAATTCCAATGTAGAGCAATCCAATGATATTTCACTAGATTAGAGAGAAAATTTGAGAGTTAAATTTTGAATAATGATTTAACAGGGTTGTAAGGGGATATAGATGGTAAAGTCGCTTCTCCCTAAATTGAATTTTAAAACCAACCAACCAATCTTCCAATATTTTTTCAATAATTGAACCCACCAAACAAGATTTCAACATACCCATAATGGTATCTTCTCTAAATATAATCTAATTTATGATGTTATGTATTTTTCTTGGGTTCATTAATTCATTTTTTTTATCACCCTATGATAGGAACGTATAAAACCTAGAGATATTTCAGAGGAATCCTGTTTTTTTATTTTTTTTAAATGAGTTCATATGAAAAGATCAAATACATCTCACCTTGGTGGGTTTGATCCTGAGGTTGAGAAAACTTTTCTGGAAAGAAAAAGAACTTTTATAATTACATAGGAAGTCTAAAGAGGAGTTTTTCAAAATCTCATTGGATAACTCCTCATCCCCATATTCTGCTTCTACTAGTGTCACCTTAGAAACAAAAAAACATGGTAGATAGTAAAATCCAAGTGAACGAGACTTTGAGATGATGTATTCACCTAATTTAAACATTAATAACAGAAAATTTCAATAGAATGAACAAGACTATGAACTCAAAACTGAAATTATTGGAATATTACCTATGTTTCATGGATTATTAGTTAAAGACCCCAATAGAAACTTGAGATAATTTAAATAATTTTTCAATGGATTTAGAACCAAAATATTCCCCAAGGATAAAATCAGTTAAAAGGATTTCCCCTTCTCACTTGAAGGAATGGGAAAGGAGTGGATCAAAAAAATATAGCCTTGCGAGGTCACCTCATAAGACAAGCTGCAAAGGGCCTTCCTCTAGAAATTATTTCCTACTTCAAGGACTAATCAACTAAAAAAGGAGATCTATGGAATCAAACAAGTAACTAAAGAAACACTCCATGAGTTTTAGGAGATATTCAAGAAACTAACAACATCCTGCCCACACCATCCATATGAAGAACATCATTTCTTAGTATTATTTTACCAAGGATTGATAGAAAATGACTGAAACCTACTTGAAACTTCTTCAAGCGGGTCACTAATTGATAAGTCTCCAGTTGAAGTTAGAGAACTAATTTAGAGAATATCCCAAAATTCCCAACAATTTGGTATGAGAAATACAACCAAATGCATGCATGAGGTAAAAATTTCCAACTCACATTTATTATAAAATAAAAATGAAGAACCAAATTATATTGTGAGACTGCTAGCTATGAAAATAGTATTGGAATCATTACCCACCACACCCCCAAGGGTCTTCTAGTTGTGCTCTTATAAGGATCATTTTACTAATGGATGTCCTCAAGTTCAAGGGACTGAAATCTACGATGAAATGTTCCAATGGAAATTATATAACAAACCAAGTGGAAAAAAAGGATTCAAATATTTTTCCACTAATTAGTTTGGAGTTGGGATCCAATAGTAACAAAGGACACCATTCCAACAAGCATTCCAACTGACTTCTCAATAGCCATTCCAAACCCCATTATTCCAAATATAGAGTTTTCAAACATCTAAAAGTCACCAGTAAGGATAACCACAAGATCCTTTGATGAAGGATATAATGAGACAGTTAATAGAATATCCAAACAGTCAACAAAACACTCTCATTACTCATAGATTATAGTTAAAGGAACTAAAAGGATAGTTCGATCGGCTCATGACCAGCCTCAATAATATGGTAAATCAAGGGTCTAGTAATATTTCTTCCCAAACAATCTCTAACCCAAAAGGAAATGTCAATGTTATAACCTTAAGGAGTGAAAAGGAGATGAAAGACAATAAAGGAACACCCCTAAAAATTGAAGCTGGAAGTGGATAGGAGTAATCACCTAAAGAATCTTCCTCAGAAGAAGAACCTAAAGTGAAATCTGTAAATTTTCCCCTTATGAAGACATAAAATGGGAAATTCAATATAGAGGATCTGGAAAAAAACACCTCTTACCTTCCATAAATGGATTCAATAACCTAATAAAACCATGTAAGAATCCCTAAAACAGGAAATGGTGGAATTCTTCAAGAAATTTGAGATCAATATCCCACTATCGGAAGTCATTCACCAAATTCCAAGGTATAAAAAATTCATTAAATACATGTGTATCAGTAGAAGTAGATTATGAGGCAATGAATATGTAAGGTTAGGTAAGAATATTTCTACCCTTGTAACCCCTAATATACCCTAGAAATTCCAAGATCCAGGTACTTTTTTTACCCCTTTTACAATTTTTAAGCTTACTTTTTCCAATGCATTGTGTGATTTAGGAGGTTCAATTAATGTAATGCATTATTCTATCAAATCTTCTATATAGATGGGAGAAATCAAATCCAACTGAGTGGTTGTGAAACTAAACAATTGAGCCACAACCTACTCAATAGTTTTTCTTAATGATGTCTTGGTAAGTGTACATGGTTATACATTTCTTTATTACTTCTACATTATCAACATGAAAGAAGGAATAAGTAAATATCACTCTCCAATTATTCTAGGAAGAACATTCCTAAAGACTACTAAAACCATAATAAATTTCAATTAAAGAAACCTTTCCATAAATTTGGTGATGAAATAATGGATTTCAACATCCTCAATTCAATGAAGCACCCACATAAAGAACATTCTATTTTTACATTAAAACATTTTGAATTGCCTTGTTCTTATATAGAGTAAATTCAAATTTCATATGATATAATCAAATTAGAAGAAGATTTGTAAAAACCCAACCTAATTTATAAATATATTTTTTAAAATGAACTTAACATGGAGACAATTTTAAGTGTTTAATAATTTAAAGAAATTTATGAAAGTTATTTTCAGAAGTTATTCAAATTTGATACTAATATTTTTCCATTGTATATGAAAGTTTCCCATATAAAGAACACTGAGCTAGAAACATCTCTAGAAAAACCCTTGTGTTTGAATTAAAACCATTATCATCAAACTTAAAATATTCCTTTTTAAAAGAAAATTATAAATTACTAGTTATAATCTCAAAGAATTTAGATCCTATCCAAGAACACCAGCTGCTGAAAATTTGAAAAAAAAAATAACACTAAGGCCATAGGTTGGACGTTAGGGGACATACAAAGGATTATACCTACCACCTGCATGTATAGTATTTTTCTAGAAGATGATTCCAAAATAGTGAGACAACCCCAAAGAAGGTTAAACCTGAAACTTCTAGAAGTAGTAAAAAATAGGTATAAATAATTTTAGGAACTGGAATAATTTTCCCCATCACATACTCCCAATGGGTGAGTCCCATCCAAATTGTCCCAAATAAAATTGGATACATAATTATGAAAAATAAGAATTATAAGTTAGTGCCCACAAGGATTCAAAACAGCTAGATATTTTTCATAGATTATAGGATATTAGACCATGTGATCAGAAAATACCACTTCATCATACCCTTTGTGGACCAAATGTTAGATAGACTCACTGGGAAGGGCCATTATTATTTCCTTTATACATTTTCTGAGTACTTTCAGGTTCTAGTAGCTCCTTGTGACCAAAAATAGACCACCTTCACATGTCCCTTTGGTACATTTTCCAACAAAATTATGTCTTTGGGTCATTTTAATGCCCTAGGTGTATTTCAGAATTGTATGGTAAGCATTTTCTCAGAACTAATTGAAATCTTCCTGGAGGTATTCCTTGATGGCTTCACTATATATGAGACTTTTTTTAAAAGATTCTTGGGGTGTCTATAAAAATATTTAAAAATATTTATTAATAAATACTTGGTTTATAATTTTAAAAAGTTTCATTTATTAGGGAAGAAAAGGTAAATGTTTTGGGATATTTTATTTATAAAACTAGAATTGAAGTTGACAAAGATAAATTTGATGTTATTTCCACACTTCTTTACCCCACTTATATCAAGAAAATTAGATTATTTTTAGGCCATGATGGATTTTATAGAATGTTTATTATGGACTTTACTAAAATTGATTTTCTCCTAACTAGCCTACTCAAGAAGAAAATTTATTTTGTTTTTAATTATTCGTAGAGGATAAATTTTGATATATTGAAAGAGTTCTTGACCACTGCCCCCATTATCCTCCCACCAAACCAGAGTCACCCTTTTGAGATTCTCTATGATGCTTCTAACCAAACTGTAGGGTTTTTACTTTCCCAAAATATTTATAGACTTATACATGTTATATTATACACTTGAAAAACTTTAGAAACTTCCCATATAAACTACAGAAAAAAAATGAGAGGTATTTTTTGTCTATTGTTTTAGCTTTAGAAAAATTTCATTCTTATATTTTATAGAATAAAGTAACTATTTATTTAGATAATGAATCCTTGAGATATTTGATCAAGAAAACCAATGTAAATCCTAGAATAGTGAGATATATATTGCTACTACAAGGGTTTTACCTGGAGATTAAGGACAAGAAGGGTTGTAAAAATATAGTGGTTGACCACATGAGTTTGATGCCTCGCACTTACAAGGTAGAACTAATCCCCAAGACTAACCTATATGATTCATTCCCTAGTGAGAAACTATACAACATCACCCAAGTTCCCTAGTATATCGGCATAGTAAATTTTCTATCTACAGAAAAGGTACCCTTATTATTTTCTAAACATTAAAATACTAAATTGATATCTGAATCAAAATATTATGACTAGAATGACCCTTATTTTTGGAAAATTTGAAATGAATAAGTCATTAGAAGATGCATCCCTGAAGAAGAAATGAACTATGTACTTTGATTTTTCATAAAATTGTAAGTGGAGGTCATTTTTTACCTCAAATAACAACTATAAAAATTTTGGAATTTGGATTTTTTTGGCTCTACATTTTTAAAAAATAACATTATTTTTGTAAAAATTATCCAAAATTCCAGTTTACTGGTGAAATTTCTAAAAGGCGTGATATGACTCAAAAAAATTTGATTTTTTGTGAGAGATTTGATGTATGGGGAATTTAATTCATGGGATAATTCCTTGTTTCATTTGTATTTTACTATATTATATTGGAATTATACAATGTTTTTAACTGGATAGAATAAAAATCCACTCAAACTGATGACTCAAAAATTGTGACTGAGTTTCTAAAATCAATTTTTTTGTAGGTTTGGAATAACTCAATCTATAATTAGTGATCAAGGAACCCAATTTAGTAATAAGAACATGTATTCCCTCATGAATAAATATAGAGTTCACTATAAAACATCCACTTCCTACCTTCCACGGACAAATGGACTGAATGAGGTGTCCAAAAGAGAAGCCAAAAGGGTTTTGGAAAAGACAATGTAGTCTAACCATAGACACTAGAGTAAGAAATTAGAAGATGCATTATTGGAATACATAACTTTCAACAAAACCCCTTTAGTTATGTCATCCTATAGTATTTTTTATGGTAAAAACTACCACTTTCTTGTTGAGTTGCAGTACAAAGCCTATTGTACTATCAATAGAGTGAACTTAGAGTTTATAAAGGCTGGAGAATATAGGAATCTATGGATGATGGAACTTGATGATCTGATAAGGGAATAATATGAGAAATCTTTATTTTTTAAGGATAAAACTAAATCTAATCATGAAAAAATGATCCAAAAAAGATAATTCCAAGTTGGATACAATGTATTGTTGTTTTCTTCAATGATAAATCTCTTCTATGGTTATATTTATTCCAAGTTGATGAGGCTATATGTAGAAACAAATTAAATTTTCTTTTGGTGTAGTTAGAATTTAAATAAAATGTTCAAAATATTCATTCAAGGTAAACAGACAGCAACTAAAGATATACGAGGAGTTTTTTTAAAGAACCTGTGGAAGAGTCCAGACTTCTCCCTACTGCAGATAAGTAGATCATTTTCAAGTTGTTTTTTCCCTCATATTGGTTTATCTTCTTATTTTATAATGAATTGTTATATTGAAAAAAATTCATTCTAGATTTCAGATAGAATTATGCTTGAACTAATTGTGGGGGAGAGGTAAAATGTAGTTTTATGATGTAAATATCATTGTTTATTTTTACAAAAAAAACACGAAACAAAACAAAACAAAATTTCAATTATGTTTTAAGAACCTATACATAGTTCCTTAGTTATCTTTTTAAAATTTTATAGAACATGGAGTGTAAATAAATATTAAAAAAAGTAAAAAAACACATATAAAAAACAAAAAAAAAATGTTTTTCTTTGTGAATACTATAAATAGGTATTTTTTAGAGTTTCTGCTTTGATTTTTTAATATTTCTTAAACTTAATGTTTTCCTCCCTAGTTTGAAAATATTATGCTATAATTTAAGTAATCCATTAGTTCTAAAACTATAAGACCTAAATGATTTCTGACTAATTTGGTCACTAACTTAATGGAAGTTTTGTCTTATAACTAATAATTTGAGTGTGAGTGAAAAGATTTTTTGGAATAAATTTTTTAACTTGGGGTCACTAAGAGTTTTAAAATTAATCAAAGGTAACTTGACCTCTATTATAAACAACACTTTAGAGATACAACTCAAATAAAAATGATATAAGACCTTTGAATCTGGACTAAAATGGGTAATTGGGAACCTGTAGTGAATCTCTAAGATAATGACATGGTGTGTGCGTGTGTGTATGTAGGCATCTATAAATTTCAATAATTTGTTTTTGAACAGTATCTATGCATGTACATGTCTAGGAAAAATTCAATTAAAAAATAAAAATAAAAAATAATTAGTTTCTAAGTCAAAAAATAATTCATTTAGATGAGGTGAATATTAAACCCATGGAGGGGAAAATTAATTATAACACATTAATTTGAGTTTTATCAATAAAGTGGAAAATCAAACTCTAATTTTAGAAACTTATGGGAGATGGATAAATGGAAGATCCTTCTATTAAAATTTTTATTCCACTTAAATCTAATTCAATCCACTCATAGATTTGGAGATTTGATTTAATTGAAGTGATGAGTGAATTGAAATCATATATGAGGCATGGTAAATTGAATAGTGGATAAATCTATGATTACTTTAAATTCTAGATGTTAAATTTAAATCTAGGAAGGATGGTCTCATTTTTTTTGAATAAATGGAATTCAATGATAAATTTCTCGTGACTTCAATAGTTCAAGTGTGAGGGAGTGATGTGAGATTGATTTTTCAACATTTTTTTCCACTTTTCATAATAATTAACCCCCTAATTTAGTAAAATCCAAAGTAAAATCAATTTTTTTTAACTTTAATAATATATACTTTAATTACTAAATGGATCAATTTTTAGAGAATTAATTTTTTCAAAAAAAATAAATTAAATTAATTCTGAAAATTAATTTTGAAAATGAAATTGAAATTTTTTATATGATAAATTACAATTTAAAATTTAATAAAAGTGATTAAATATGATTAGAAATTTTATCAAATTTTTTATTGTTTAAATTGATTGATGTTGAGATCAATCGTTCAAAGGATAAAATTATTATTTAAATTGTTCTATCATTTTTTGAAAAAAAATATGGTACTAAATTTTTTTTTGTTTTCTCTAGATTAAAAAAATAGTGTCATCTCAATACATGGTAACTATACTAACTGTGTGCATCTGACCGCATGTGTTAAAATGAAACTAACCATGACTAGAGAGTACCTACCACAAACCATCAACATGATAAATATAATAACCATGGAGATCCAATCGAGGACCTCGTTAATGGTCAATAGGAAACTAATCATGCATCACTCCAACCTACCGCACATGGTAGGTTGATAACCTACCATGAGCACCCAAATTGGAACCAAGCCACTCTGAATCTTCCTCACCACCGCGAACCACCGAAAGACTAATGGCACTCATTCTTTATGTGGGACTCCTTTATATATATATATATATATATATATATATATTTCATTTATTTTACCATACTTTCACCATATACAATCACTAGAGACCTCCATATACACCACTAGGAAGCTCAAACTCAAGCTAAGAAATACTACAAAAGCTCAAAACCACCATATATGACTATGGAATATTGTAAATATGTTAGATAAGACATTAATTATGAGTATAAGATCGATCTGGCCAGTGTGAAGGCTAGATGGGTTGAATAATATACTTCACCACTAAAAATCACCAAGGTTGTATTGTAGACACACTAAAGAGCTCAACTGCACCAGAGGCCTAGGGATGGAAGTTTCATTAAGGGAATATAGAATCATCTATATAGAGTTTATAGGAATTGATTATGTAAAGATATATAAAGTGATTTGGCTATATCGTACACCATGCATTCGGCTACGTGGGTAGCAGGAAAAAACTACTATGTGAAACCCAGTTAGGAAAATGTGTACATGAACTTAGAGTGATCTGACTACGTGAATCACACCATGTATTTAGCTAAGTGATCCTACAGATGAAATATCTTACATGAAACCTCAACCAAAAAGTGGTTATGTCTCACACTAGAAGTGGCTCCACTAGAATTAAAACAAATCATACAAGTGTAAAGTGAGGCCAGCATTGAGTTGAGGAACATTCCTGAATAATTTTAGGATGATTGTTCTGATCACATGGATAAATTATGAGGCACCCAAGAATTTTTTATCATCCTTCTATAAATAATTCAATATTCCACTATGCCCATGGTTGGATTCTCT
This sequence comes from Viscum album, assembly GCA_963277665.1. NCBI lineage: Eukaryota > Viridiplantae > Streptophyta > Magnoliopsida > Santalales > Viscaceae > Viscum > Viscum album. Next base: position 1,536,823,882 of record OY728161.1, on the reverse strand, counting down.
CTCTCACTCACTCAATCTTGGAGGATCTCTACTACTATTTCTTGTTTTATTTATTTATTTTATTGTAATAACTTTAGTGATGGAACACTAATCCATTAGTGTTTGCAGAAAGAATATTACCCCTATGCCTATTAATTAATTCTATTCTTTAATTAATCAATTTATTCATTTTATATATGGATTCGTTCAAATTTTATAGGAAATAAGAGATTTCTTATTCCTCACATTTTGAATTTATTTTATCTTCTTTATTGGATCCAACAGTAAATACACTTTGACTTCTCCATTTCTCCTGGTAATGAGTAGTGGATTGATTTAAGGGTAATCAGAGATATTTGATTACTATTCTAGGCAATATTGGGGGTCAAATTGATCTTTTCATCCCTCCAATTGAATCAAAAATTCTAAGAGAGAGTAATCCAGTGAGATTTCATGGGATTATTGAGAAAATAGGAGAGTTGAAAATTGAATAATGATTTAACAAGTTAGTAAGGGGATATCTGAGGTGAATCCTATTCTCCCTAAATTTATTTTTAAAACTAACCTAAAAGTATTCCAAACTATTTTCAATAATTTAAACCACCAATAAAGATTTCAACACACCTATAACACTGTTGTCTTTAGAGAAAATCCAAGTTGTATTGTACTATATTTTTTCTCAAGTTCATTAATTCATTTTACTGAGTACCTCATGATAGGTGAACATCACTTCCTTCTCCATATATAAATTCATTCATCGTTGATACTAAAATATTGAATTTGATAGCAAGATAATAAATGGTGTACACCAAGGATGTATCCACTTGATAATAAAAGTATGTGAACCTTGTAATCTCTTATTCCATGTGCTTTTATTTCTTTCTCACTTAATTTATCATCATCATTGCCACCATTCTCTTACCCAAGGAGTTCCATGCACTAACCAACATTAGGAGAATTATGTTTGGATGAAGTTAAAAAGATGAGAATTTATTTTAGACTTTGACTACCAATTCACCCCCCACCACCACCACTCTCAGTGGAAAGACTTATACATGACTCATTATATTTCATGATGAACATAAATTAAGGATACAAAAAATAATTTTCCCAGAGACTTTTATATTTATAACATATCTTATTTCAAAGACACAATAATCATAGAGAAATGATAAAATGAATTGTCATAAAATTAGTACATTGTAATATCTTAAATTAAAAATTGAAATATCTATAAAAACAACATTAAATTACTAGTTATAAGAGAATTATACAACAATTATTTTCACTATTGTATAATTATATCAATAAGACTATGATTTTAGAAGGGGAAAAGGTTATTATATTAAAAAATGCCTCATATTACAAGATTATTAAGTCATGTATGAAACACTATGGAAGTGTGCATAAAATTATTTAGATAAAATGAAATTCATGGAGTCCTTATATTCTTTCATTAACACCTCTATGAGGATTTAAATAATGAGTACCTGGTGGTTAAGGATCCTCAAGTGTTACAAAAAAACCTCACAGAGAGGTATGATCACCAATGACTGGTTATACTACAAAAAGTACAATATGAATGGAGTAACTTAATATTCTAAGATTATAAATCAGTAAGTGAATATAACTCTAAAATGTTTAAAATAAATTACAATTAAAATTTTGCAGAGAAAATATTATTAACACCAATATTCTATAAAATAATTTTTCTATATTACAAGCCTCAAACATTATTATTCAATAATGATATTAAGAAAAAGGATTTAAAAATATTCTAAATTTCTCTCTTTAATTATTATTATGGAAAAAATAATGAAATCCTGATAAGGAAAAATGGATCCCAACCTACTTGTGAAGTTTCATTCCCTGAAGTTAATGTGACTTCTCATAATCATGTCCATGGGAGCCATCAATGCAGTCAAGGATAAGGAAAATCATTTACTTGAGGTGGTTATACACCCCATGAGAAGAGGAAATGGAACCATCATAACTGGTCAAATAATGAACAACCACAGTCAAAGAAAAAATAATGATTAAAGTGAATGCATTTAGTGTGGTATGAAGGGGTATTAGTCATGTAACTATCATACACCAAAAAAATTATTGTTATTTATCAATAATCCAACAAAGGGAAATAAAATGTAATTTAATCATACTCTATTGACTAAGACTTGAATTATGATGATGATATTACAAATTTTGATATCTTATTATTTTTTAAACCCTGAAGGTATCGAACATATGGATAATGTATAAATTCTCATTATGGAGATATAATTTTTTTACTTTTTTTAAATAATGTTTTGTTTTATTTCCTTTTATTTTATTTATTATAAACATATTTTATTTTCTTTTTAGTATAAATGGATGTTATTAATAGATTTTTCATAATTAATCTCCATGATGAAAATATTTTTCTTATCGATAGATCCATGAAATTCACAATTCTTAAATATTATAAATATTTTATTAATATTATTATGGTAAGTACTCATTTAAGTAAATTAACCAATGGTCTGAAATTAATTAAAGGCTCTAAAAGATAAAAAGTATACCTACCTTATGGTATGAATATTTTAATTACTGTTTATTTATTTTATTCTAAATCTCAATGAAATTTATTAATTTTAAAAGAACTTTATGAAAATGTATTTCATGTTGATACTATAGATAAATTGGGTATTTAATATAGTTGTATAATAAGAATTAAAAATTAACACAAGTTGATTTGAGAGAAATTTTCAATGCTTCCCTCCAAATTGTATGATGTCAATATATGTATAGTCAAATCAAATATGATAAACCATAAGTTTACTAAAAATGATATATTTATTGTATAAAATGACCATTTGGGTTATCTAATATCAATAATGATGAGAAAAATAATTAAATATATTAATGGGTATCCATTGGTTGATAGAAAGATTCTTACATCAAATTATTTATCGTGTGTAGCATGTTCTCAATGAAAATTGATTATAAGACCATCACCATCAAAAATTGGGATTAAATCTCCTATGTTTTGGAAATAATTCATGGTGACATATGTATTCAAATTCATCCACCATGTGGACCATTTTGATATTTTATGATCTTTATTGATGCATTGACTAGATGATCTCATGTTTACTTATTATCAACTTAAAACTTGGAATTTATGAAGTTTATTTCCTAAATAATAAATTCAAGGGAATAATTCAAAGATTATCCAAAAAATCATATCTATATTGATAATGTTTTCAAATATTTATTTAATACTTTTAATAATTATTTTATATCAATTGTAATAAGTGTTGAACATTTTATAGCTTATGTTCACACTTGAAATGGTCTAGCTAATCATTTAAAATTTGATTACAACTTATAGATAAACCACTTATTATGAAAAAATATTACCCAATTTGGAATGGGGGAATTCAATTTTGCATGAACCTATACTTATTCAAATAATACCATCAAGATATCATGAATTTTACCATTTGCAATTTTCTTGTTTTCATGAACCAAATATTTTACATTTAAGAATATTTTTTATATGTGCCATTAGCATCCCCACAATAAACAAAAATGTGTCCCAAGATAATAGTAGGTATTTAAATTGGTTTTTAATCTCATTATATCATATATTATCTTGATATGATGGTAGGATATGTATTTATAAAAATATTTAGTAATAGTCATTTTGATGAAAAAATGTATTTTAGATTAAAGAGAGAAATTCAATGGATGTAAAAATAAATATCTTGGGAAACAAATTAATTATTGTATATTTATCCTCATATGATTATGAGTTTATTGTAATTTTAAAATATTATTAATTTTCAAAAAAATTAAAATCAACCTAATGCATTCAATGATTTAAAACAAGTTACAAATTCATACATACTCACTATAAATGTACCAGTCTGAATAGATGTACTCAAAAGAAAATATAATGGTGTTATTAGTAATTATTCCAATACACGTCTGATGTTTGGAATACCACTTTATTAAAAAGATAAAAAACCTTATCAAATTAAAATAAAATAACATTTTTTAAAAAATAAATAAACCTGAGGACAATGGAAATGTGTTTGATCATGACATTCTTAAAAAAACCATTATACTAGAAGTAAATGATAGTAAAGCTCACACTTTATGGTATGTTATGATATTTTATGTGTTTTTTAGATATTGTTTGGTTAATCTTATTCTCAATAAGTTTCTGAAAGATTTTGGTGAGTTTTGGAAGGATTTTAGAAGGTGCGCGTTTGGCGTACTATTAGGGGAAACCATGTGAATTTACTAGGTAACCATGTGGGGGGATAATGAAGTTTGGGAGGAGTCACATGATTAGAAAAAAAAACATGAATATTCCCCAAGTGATCGCATGAAATTTTATATAGGTGTTTCATACATTTGGCACATGATTTACCAAACTTTGCCTCAACCGTGTGAGCTGGGAGTTTTGAGAGAGTGGTGCCCGCACGGTTGGTGCATGGTTTAGTAAACCATGCTGACTAACCATGAAATTAAATTAATTAAATCCAAAAAAATATATATTTTTGATTTAAAAAATCTCTTGAAAACCACATAATTCCTCTATTTTCCAAGTTTCTTTAACTAGAGGAATTCTCTAGGAATTTTTTGTGATTCTATTTGATCTGTAGTTGATTTATATAGATCTTAATTTATTATACCTATAGAATCAAGGTATGTTATATATTTCTCCTTACGTTTCCACTTGGTAAGAACCCTAGACTGTAAATTTTATACCCAAATCTATGGGTTAATACATGTTTTTAGGTGGTTTTTTTGTAATTTTTGAAGGGAATGACGAAGAAATATTGGATATAACTTGTTTATTATGTTTTATATGGTGATAAGTTTCATTGTGAGGTATGTGGATTATATATTTCTCTTATTTATCTAAAACTTTAAGGCTTGGATTTCTAAAATGAATTTATTATTATTTTCAATGTGATTTTTTTAATCCCTATTGTATAAATCCCTTTGTTTAAAGGATTTAAAATATTGTATTTTGGTTGATTCTAACTACGTGTTTAATAAAATTTCTAAAGTAACAATGGTTTATAAAGGAGTAGTTAAAATATAATTTGGAATACATGGGTTGGAATGAGTTCGTGATTGCATTATGAGGGGCCTTATTATATTAAAACGTGGCTACCTATGTCAACTGGGGAACTTAGGTGTATGACTAAGAGAGGAATTGGTATGGAATATGAGTTACCACTCATGAGTATTGGTATTATCATCATGGATTCATTCATGTGTGTGTGGATATGTGGAATGGGTATGAAAAGAGGAAATAATGGATACACTGGTAATAGAAATACTTATTTTATGAATCTTTTTAATAATTGAATGATTGATAAATTGTTATTTTGATATAAACTATTTTGGTATGACTCTTTTCTACTTTTATATGGAATTATCTCAATAATTTTTTTATACTCTTACTTATTTTATACAAATAGTGTTAACATATTCCAATCTTAGTGGAATGTGTGGGAGTCTTCTGGTGGATTTTCTACTAAGTTGATATACTTACCCCCTACATTTTCACCTTGGTTCGTATACAAACATGATACAGGTAATGGGAATAATTCATATTTATATAGTGGGGTATCATGATAATATGGGCTTGGTGATGGTGGGTAGAACTTAGATATGTTTGGGTTTTTTTCCTGGAGTGAATCTATATTAGTGTCATTATATCAAGATGTCTTTTTTTATTTTTAGGGATATTATACCTTTCTTTATACTACTACTCTAATTTTTTTTCATGGATATTGAGTTGTTGGACTTACTCTTATGCATCATAGAGTATCATGGTTTTTTTATATTATTGTCTCTTTCAGGTTGTGTGTGTTTAAGGGAAAATAGTCCCTTGTATTTAGGTAAATCCCATGGAATTTATTTCCAGCCTGTAGTGCCTAGGAGACATCACCTAAGGTCAGTAGCACCTCCACCTCTTTACATGCCAATGGGTTAGGGGTTGGATGTTATAAAAGGTATTAGTTTGATCTATTCTGTCTATCAGGATGGTATCTCTAGAGGAATTATATGTCAAAACTTGAAATATATAGCATAAAAATGTGTAACTAACCTCTTTATACTAAAATTTAAATTACCATGGTGGTTTGGATATGAAGGGTGTCTATATACAACTTTAGGAGTGTCATCACCTCATCATCATGGGTTTTTCTGACAATTATAGAGTATCATGCATTAGTAGATATACTTCCCACTATTATTTAATCATCCATGTTGTATTTGATGACTATTTTAATCTTTTTGTGATGATATGGTTTGAAATAATTTTTAATATTATAATTCTTTAGTTTTTTTGTTATATAATGTCTTGTTTTAATCATCGTAGGGTCATTTACCTTTAGTGGAGTTCTTATATAAAAAAAATATTAGGTTATGATATATATGGCTCTATTCATAACATTTTATGGCCATTCTTATACTCTCCACTTTGTTGGGTAGATATAAGAGAGACATTACCAATTATACCTAGCCTTGTGAATGATATGATGGAGAATATTCAACTAATCGGGAAAAGAATATAAATGGCCTAGAGTCATCAGAAAACTTATGAAGATCGTCATTATCAACTATTATCCTTTGTAGTGGGTCCATGTTTTCTTTAAGATATCTCTATGGATAGGGAACCATTATTTGGGTAAAAAGGAAAGTTATCTCCATGGTATATTTGACCTTTTGAGATACTTGAATAGATTAGTGATGTGTTTTTCGATTAGATTTATTAATAAGGTTTATTTTGGTTCATAATATGTTTCATGTATCTCGACTAAAGAAGTATCAGCCTAATCCTATCCATGTGATTCCATGGGATTATATTGATCTTGAGCTAGATTATACATTTATCCATGAGTTGATGAATATTCTAGAAAAACAAGACAAGTTCTTGTATTGGAAATATTTTCATTTGGTGTGGGTTTTATGGAAGCATGGTCAAATTTAGAGATGTTGTAATGAGAGAGTTTTATAATTGAGCAATGGATAGAGCTCTTTGAAAGAACCTCCAATCACCAACTTTTTTAGAATGAAAAAATCAAGGGTGGGGAGAATGTAGCACCCCAAGTTTGAGGTATTTTATTATCTTTTTTATGTATTTTTTAGATATGGTTTGGTTGATATTAGTCTTGGGAAGTTTATGAGATATTTTAGAGAGTTTTGGAAGGATTTTAAAATGTTTATGGTTAGGGTAAATAGTGTGAATTCCCTAGGTTACTATACATAAGGAAGAGGAATTCTAGGAGGAGGCAAATGACTGGTGCATGGTTAGCAGAAACCATGTGGATTTCCTAGGTAACCATGTGACATGGTATAGTGTAGTTTCACATGTTTGGGTCATAGTTTACCTAATTTTAGAGCCAAAACATGTGAGCTAGTAGTTTTTAGATAGTATCACCCACATAGTTAGCACACCTTTTAGTAAACCATGCAACCTAAATATGAGATGCAATTAATTAAATCTATAAATTCTATTTTTACCCAAAAAGTACCTTGAACCCCTCGTTATTTTTCTATTGTTTTAAGATCTCATTCCAAAGGACTCCTCTAGTAATTTTAACATTTCTCTTCAATAGGGAGCTTATTTCAATAGATATTGGTGCATTGGATCTAGATAATCAAGGTATATTGTCAGTTTCTCCTTCTCCTTCTACATTAATTCATTTACTCTTAGTAAGAACCATATATAAGTAATATTATGCCCAGATCTATGGGTTATCACATTTTTTTATTTATTTTTTTTGGGAATTGTTGAAGGGAATGAAGGATAAAGACCAAATATAATTTGTTAGTTATGTTTTCTTTGGTGATGATTCCTATTTTATGGTAGATAAATTATCTATATCTCTCTCTCTACATTATATATAACTTTAAGGTGTGGATTTCTAAAATTAATTTCTCATGATTTTCAATGGAAATCTTATAAAATCCCTATTAGAGAAACCCCTTTGTTGAATGGATTTAAATGAATGTATTTTGGTTGATTATTGCTATGTGTTTGATAAAATGTATTAAAGAACAATGGTTTCTAAAGTAATAGTTAAAATATAACTTAGAATACATGGGTTGGCATGATTTCATGATTTTAGTATGAAGGGCCATGTTGGATTTAAACTTGGATGTTTGTAAAAACTGGGTAACGCGGGTGTATGACTAAGTGATGACTTGGTATGGAAGATTAGTTACCACTTATGAGTATTGGTATTATCATATTGGATTCATGAATGCGTGTGTGAGTATGTGGAATGGGTATTACAAGAGGAAATAATGGATACACTCCTTATAAAAATGCTTATTTTATAAATCTATTTGATAATGGAATTATTGATAAATTATGTTTTTGATGTAATCTATTTTAATTTGTCTCTTTTATACTTTCATATGAAATTCTCTTGAAAACTATTTGTATACGCCTACCTATTTTATATAAATTGTGCTAACTTGTTCTAGCCTTAGTGGCATGTATGAAAATCTTCTAGTGGATTTCCTACTGAGTTGATATACTCACCCCATTTATATAAACCTTAGTACATATGAAAATGTTTTTTATCATTATATATGTAAGTGGAATATTTTATATTTCTCTAACGGAGCATCATGATGTTATGGGATTTGGGATAGTGGGTGGAAATTGGATATATTTGGGTTGGTTTCTTAGAGTGATGCCACATTTGTGTCATTGCATCAAGATACATTTTTTTTTTAGGTATATTGTACCTTTATTTCTACTATTATGCTATTTTATTTTTTTTATCTTGGATATTGAGTTGTTGGGTTTATTCTCATGCATCATATATTATCCTATTTTTGTTTATATTTTTTTATATTTTAGGTTGTGTATGTTTAAGATAAAATCATCCCCCATGTTTAGGTAAATCCTTAAACATTAATCCCTAGCCTTTGGTGTCCAGGGGATGTCACCTAAGGTTAGTAGCACCTCCACCTCTTCCCAAGCCAACGGGTTAGGGATGAGATGTTACAATGATCATGATCAAGAGGAAATTTCAATAAATTTTACTAATAAGGGATGATATTGGAACCAAGTGGAGACCATTTTTGATGAAAAAAATTCATACAATGTGAAAATTCACATTATTGATGAGGATGAAGAACCGATAATAGTTGATTAATGTCATGATAAAACAGATTGGGATAAATTAAAATTTTCAATCCAATATGAATTATACTAACTTTCTAAAAATGAGGGATGATTAGGAAAAATCCAAAATATATTAAACCAATTAGATATAAATGGGTATTTCTGATAAAGAGAAATGAGAATAATGAAGTTGTTAGATATAAGGAATGACTAGTTATTCATGGTTTCTCACAAACCTGGTACTTATTATGATGAAACTCTTTTTTAATGGATACAATAACCTTTTGGCGTCTCTTTATGTTTATTATACATGAACATATTGAATTATTCTTGATAAATATTTTTAATACATACCTATATGGTAATATCGATAATGATTTTTTTATGAAAATCCCAAGCGGATTCAAAATGTCATCTACAAGTTCTAGATCTTGAGATCATTAATTTTTTAAGTTTAATAAATCATTATATGGACTAAAATAGTTTGGGTGTATGTGGTATAATCATATAACTAAGTATTTAATGATATAGGGTTATAAAAATGGTCCAATTTAGCCATGTGTCTTCATTAAGAGGGTTAGATCTGAATTTTTCATTATTTCAGTATATGTTGATGATTTAAATATTATTGAGACTCATAGATAACTCTCTAAGAAAGTAAAATATTTAAAGGAATAATTTTAAATGAAAAATTTTGTAAAGAAAAATATTTTCCTTAGATTACAAATTTAACATCTTGAATATGAAATTCTTTGCATCAATCTTAGTATACAAAAAATAATTACAATGGTTTTATATAGAAAAATCACATCTATTAAGTGCACTAAGGGTTGTATGATCTCTTGATTAAGATAAAGATCCTTTTAGACCATGATAGGATAAAAATAACTTTTTATTCCTAAAATACCATATCTAGGTGTTATAGGGGCACTAATATACCATGAAAGTAATACAAGGACAAATATATCATTTTCTAGGAATTTATTGGCTAGATACAATTCTTCTTCCAGTCCTCAATATTATAATGGTATGAAAAATATATTAAGATACCTTTAAGGGTATGTTGATCAAGGGTTATTTTATTGTAAAATTTTAAAACAAAAATTGTTTGGTTATTAAAATAATGGATATTCATCTGATCTATATATAGCTATATATCAAACTGGATATTTTTTCACATATGGTGGAACTACCATTTCATGGTATTCAATAAAAAATGCATCTATGGAATACTTCAATCATGCTAAGTTGATTACGATTTTTGAAGTAAGACTTCAATGTATTTGGTTGATAACATTTATCCATCACATTATATTTAATTATAGATTGGATATGAATAATGATATTATCACTATATTATAATGTTGTTTATATAGTGTAATTTGAGGGTGAGAATATCAAAGGTGATGGAAGAAAACACATCTCACTAAAATTATTTTTCACTCACGAACTTCAAAAGAATAATGAAATTTATATCCAAAAAATATGGTCTTGTGATAATCTTGTGGACTTATCCACAAATTAATTACCAAGTAAAACTTTTGAGAGTAGATAGGGTTATAGCCAAGTGGTAAAGGATCTCCCATAATACTGCATCAAACATGGTTCAAATGCTTAGAGACACCAATTTGGAAGAATTTTCAAATGATTCCACTGTATAAAGGTGGTGGTCACAGTTAGGACAGAGGATCATACAATAGGGATAGGCCGATGGTGGGTGTTGAGGAGGAGAACCATAATTTTTCAATGAGTGTAGAGATGTAGGTGAGAATACTATAGTGTGGTGTTTGAGTGATTTAGTGTGGTTTATATGGGTTGGTTTAGGTTATTTTTGGAAAAAAATTACACTTAACCCAATAAAAAATGGTTGGGTTGGGTTGGGATAGATCATAGATTTTTTTTTAATGACCCAACCCAACCCAGATCGAGGTGGGTTGGGTTCGGTTAGGTCAGGTTTTTTGAGTTAGGTAAAGATAAATTATAGAAAATAATAAGAAAACAAATTTAAAAACTATTGATAAAATTAAAAGTAAAAAATTTAGGACATTTAAAATCTTCCAAATAAAAATAAACTAATAATCCTCATTAACATTAATCCAAATTTGTAAAACATTTTTCTGTAAAGAAATAAAGAAATACCTCATCATTTTGTAGGAGAGTCCATGGGTTGGGTTGGGTTGGGTATGGGAAAAATTTACACCTGGCCTAATCAAAAGTGGTCAGGTGGGGTTGGGTCAAGTCATAGACATTTTTTTGTAATGGTCCAACTTGACCTAACCCAAGGTGGATTGGGTTGGGTTTGGTCATTTTTTAGGTCTGGTAAATAAAAATTATACGAAATAATAAAAAATAATCTATAAATCTATTGGTTAAATTAAAACTAAAGAAATTTAGAACATATAAAATATTACAGGTTTAAATAGACCAAAAATCCCCATTAACATAAATTAAAAATTGTAAAACATTTAAAAAAAAGTAATACATCATCACATGGAGTACCCAATCCAAAGGAAATAAATTAGGGATTGGTTGGGTTGGGTTGGGTCATTATTATTCCAAACCGTGACCCAACCTGACCCAAATTAACCCAACCCATCCATATCCCATGTGTGACATGATCCAACCCAGTTGGTTTGGTTCTAGTTGTGTTTGGACACCCCTAATAATAGATCACCCAAGCCAAAGTAAGTAAATTAGGTATTGGTTTGGTTGGTAGGGTTAGGTTGGGTTATTATTTTATTAACGTGTGACCTGACCCAACCCAATATCGACATGATAAAAATTATCCCAACCCATCCATATACCATTTGTAACCTGACCTGACCTAGTCAGGTTGGATCGAGTTAATCAGGTGGGTTAGTTTTAGACACCCCTAAGCATGGAGCAGGATCCCACAACATATGAAGGCCATTCACAATCTAAGAGGTCATTTAGAGTGAAATGTTTAGAGTTTCATGGCATATCCTAGGGCCTACTATTTGGTATAGCAAGCCATGATGTGGTGATGAGGTAAAATCTCATGTATTTGGACTTTAGGAAACTAATCCTTCAGGCTATTGTAAGGGTTTCTTATCAAACCACTTGAAAAGAGGATTATCTAAAAAATCAAAAAAAATGGAATATAAAGAATTGAAACTTTTGATAAATTGATTTATAAAATTGGGATATGAATACTATGAATTCTATCATGATTTCATGGGTAGGAGTTGGGAATAATACACTCTTTTCCCTTCATTGGATTTTTCCCACTGGGTTTTTCAGATAAGTTTTTTGATGAAGAAGTTTGGCATGGAATTAAATTACTTTATCTTTAGTTTTTTTTCACACAAGGTTATTTTAAGTTGAGATTATATAATATTACATTAAATTATGACATCTAAGGGTGAGTGTTATGAAATATTATTTAATATATGGATTTCATAATCCTAATAATTATGATGATGATGAGTTCTAAATTCCCAACAATCCCCTTCATATGGTCAACTATTCATTTTCTCAAACTATTGGTAGTATAATCATTATATTTGACATGAGATATGGGTATTTATTTATATCATTGATTATAATCTCCATGTACCTTATATATATGACACCATGTTAATAGAAGAATAAAAAAATCCTTTTATAATTTTCCTCTACTCCTTGTATTCCTTATTTTATATTACTATATTTGGTTCATCATCACCATCCCAAATATTTGATTCCATGGTTTTTCAATTATTTTCATCACCTGAGATTGGTCACACTTTTCCAGTTTTTAAATTAATCATGGTTTCACTTGGGGTTCAATTTATTTATCAATATAATTTAGATTAATTGAATTGCTAATTTTATTAGCATATTATTTATTATTTGTTGTGATTCTAATAAAACACTGATTAAAACAATAGGGAATTTCAAAACTAGAAATTAATTATTGGTCATAGTTTAATAAAAAAGGTATATAATAAGTATATATGAGAAATATAGAGATCCAAAAGTTCAAATTTCCATTAACATATTTTCATATATATATGGTACATAAGGTTGTAATCAATAATCAAAATAAATCCATATCTCAATGTAAAATACAATAGTTGGAATACCAATGGTTGGAGAAAATTAAGGATTGGACATGTGAAGGGTTGTGTTGGGAAATGAGGAATCGTCATCATTATATTTATTATGACATCCACATATTGAGTAATAATTCATAACAACCACCTAGATGTTATAATATCATAGAATATTATATAATATTCACTTAAAAATCATCATGGGAAAAAAAGTGAAATTAAACACTAGAAGAAAAATTATGTTTCATATTAGGGATTTATCATTGTTATTATTAACTAATCTGAAAATCCTAAATTTTTGGGTTTTCACATTGGTTTTTATAGAAACCAATATGAAAACCCCATTAGTGGAAGTTTTTACATTGTTTATATTAATAAATGATGTGAAAACCATGATTTTTTGTGTTTTCACATAGATTATTAGTATAACTAATTCAAGTTTGAGTTTTAAGTTCATTTATTAGAGGAACTAACATTAAGAACTTAAAAAAACTCACACAGCATGCAGTTCTAATTCTATTGACATTATTTTTTCGAACCCTAACTTCTGTGAGTCTTGAATGCCTTCCTCAACTTCCTTCTTCCTGGTTTATCATTTTCATACCCTGATTAAATTATTATCTACTTAATTCTTTATCATTTCATCAGTTTTTTTCATATTTCACTGACATCAAGTAATTTCTCATTTCTTCTATGAGTTCTAACATTATTGTGGGTGATTTTTCTTTTCATCCAGGCTCTCACTTAATTTTTTTCAATCTAAAGGTTTCTTGATATTGTTTTACCTCTATTTTTTAGTGATATACTGAATTCATATACATTTTTAGTGAGTTAAATTTTTATTTTATTTTTTATAACATTTATTTTCTGGTTTTGAGTTTTAAATCCCAAATCATTCACTTATTATTGATTATGCTCCTACTTAATGACACATAATTTGAAATTTGGTAACTACTATTTATTATATGTTCTTCATATATATACTATCTACATCTACATTTTTTCAATTAAATTATTATTTTCTATGTTCAAAAAAATATTAAATGGTTGTGTTTTTTAAATTGTATTTATTTATCTAATGTTGACTATGAGTCCATTTAATTGCATGTTATATGATTTTCATTTATTACTACTTTGTCTCTGTTCATCATAGATATACTATTGGTATCTATATATTTTATTAGTTAAATTTTTATTTTCTTTGTTTAAAATATTTATTAAATGTTCAAGATTTTTAAATTGTATTCATTTATTTATTTTTGATAAAAATATGGTATCCATTTATTATATTACATTCATTAATTTATTACATTTATGTTTATATTGTATAATTAATTATTTTTATTAAATATTAATGAATAAATATTTAGTCGTTTGTTTTGGTTACATGTATATGAACTAATGGTTATCTCATTTATTATATTGTACTATATTTATTTATTGTATAAATGTTTTTTGTTGTATAATTTTTTATTTTGATTAAATGTTTATAAATAAATGGTTAATTGATTGTTTTTTTTACTATAATTTTTATATTTGTGTACTTATAATTTTAATCTATATGTTTTAAATTTAATCATTTTATATATTTATATATTTAAATTTATCTATTTATATATTTTTTTAAATGTTTATATTTAAATGTTTATAAATAAATGGTTAATATATTTATCTACTATATTGTAATTTTAGATAATATATTCTAATGGGAAAAATTCACAAATAACTAAAGATGAATATGAGAAAGGGGTTCATGTTTTCTTGTAAATTTCTAAACAAAATCTTGAAAATAGATATCTAATTTTCTATCCACGTCTCAAGTGTTTGAATATAATAAAATTAGGGTACAGAGAAATAAAAGACCATCTAATTTTCTATGGTTTTAATAATAGTTATACATGCTATATCTGTAAAGGTGAAATAATAAAAAATCCAAGATCTAATATTGATGAAAATGTTCAGAATGAGACAAAGAGTCATCTTAAAGAATTAATTCATAATGATAACATTGAAATCATTTAAAAAATATCATTATTTAATGATTATATAGAGATGATAATAAACCAATGTTCTTAGGTTGTACTAAATTTATAGTGTTTTCATCAGTGTTGAGATTGTTTTACTTGAAAAAAAATGGTTGTAGTGAAAAAGTTTCACTGAACTTCTTAAATTTTTGAAAGAGTTTCTTCCATAAGGTAGTGGGATTCCAGATTCCAATTATGGTGTAAAAAATTATTATGTAAAATAAGATTTTGGTATAATAAAATACATGTTTTCCCCAAATATTGTGAGAATTATAGGAAAGAAAATGAAAGTTTATCAGAATGTACTCAATATGGGACATCATGATATAAAATAGAATATAAATCCAACTATGATTCATTCTCAAGAACAGGAACTGAACCTCCTACTAAATAAATCTAGTATCTACCAATAATTCCTCATTTAAAGCATCTATTTTCAAATTAAAATTATTTAAAGAGGATAATATGGCATATAGATGACTAAATCTATCATGAACCAACCCGACGGAATCTGAGTCGTAACTCCCCAAGCCCGCCTCCAATAGGCCAGGGGCTGGTGACTAGCGCCGAGTACGTATATCACACATATGGGAGGCATTTTCCTAATGTACCAATATGCATGCACCCACAAACACCTCAATTCAACAGTAAAGAGATATAAAAAGTTGTAAAGTAAAATTCATGCATACATATATCCCAAACCAGATTACAATAGAAGTAATGAAAGCATAAAAAGGGAAAAACACATGCCCACCAAAGAAAATTGTAAAATAATCCAACCTGGTTAGAAGGAGTGCATTACTATCAAATGAAACTATTGGTAATCTCCTCATCCCAGATCTGGTAAACACCTTGGTTTGTAAAACTCGTTAAGCTCTGCCTACCTCAGTACCTATGGGGACTCCATCGAAAGTTCTGTGGTCTACACATGACACAACACTTGCAGACAAAGACCATGTAGGGGTGAGTATAAAAATACTCAATCAGTGCCCCAAAAACCTAAAAGAAAAGGGAGAAATTAAAAGTTAATAGTCTTCTCAACCTAACCAGAGGTAACCCAATCGAGAGAGAAACTCTATATCGAACCATCCTTGGTTATACATGAAAAATCAACTTAGTTCACAAGGGGTTCCAACCCTGACATGTGACAACACCACAAGGACTCCCAAAAACACCCTGATATACATGTCTCATACACTAAGTTTTGTGAGGTTCTGACCTCATCGCCAACGATGGGATTTCTACTCGAGGCTCTAAAGGTAACATATAAAACTAGAAGAACACACTCCATGAGCTCATTCATCCCAGATGGAACCCATCTGAGAGATACACTCCATCAGGAATAACCCTACCATTCCTAATGGTATGTCTGAGATAAATTTCTCCATCGAGAACAACTTACTAGGTCCATCTATCATGTCTGGAACTAGAGGTTTTGTCATCGCTACCTTGTTCCCAACACAAAATAAAGAAACTAAAGTGAACTCGAACGCCACTCACCACTACCATAGTTGAGGGATAACTGCTTTAGAATATGCACCATGTGCATCCTCTCTAATTAGAGAGAGAGTGGAGGGACCCACATCTTGACTCTGCCCCATAGTTGAGGGAGTACTAGATCCTAACTAACCCACGAAACCCCATTCACTCTTGTATAGAGTGGCCCACACCTCAGTCTGTCGAAGGATCACTAACTACTAACCAGGAACCGTTCGTATCTAGTGGAGGGGACAGATCCTCATAATTGTAATCAATAGTTGAGGGATCTTAAACTCTAATGGAGGACCCAGTCTTCACTACTACTCAGAGATGGGGTAGTACTACTTCATAAGTGAGGACCCGCACCCTGGTACGACATGGGAGTACAGCTCAAAGAATAGAGGACCCACTCCCACGACGTGGGGAGTACCACTTTGTGTCTAGAGGACTCTCACCCTAGAATGAAAGGGGAGTACTACTCTACCAGATCAATTATTGTGGGGGACCCACACCCTGACACAACAGGGGAGTACCAACCCCATGCTAGAGGAACCGCTCCCTAGAATGATAGAGGAGTACCAACTCTACCAGAATAACATGTATGGAGGACCCACACCCTGTAACAATAGGGGAGTTCTGAATCCAATGATAGAGGACCACTCCCTAACCCAGTAGGGGAGTACCCACTCTATCGATATGTCATATATATGGAGGACATGCGCCCTGGTCCAACAGGGGAGTACAGACCCCATGGATAGAGGGCCTACACCCTGGTCTGATATAAGAGTACCTACTCTATCTTCCAATGAGTATAGAGGGCCCGCACCCTGACACGACAGGGGAAAACTATCCAACTAAACAAACATCACGGGGAACCCACACCATAAACCATCAAGGGAGTACCAACCCCATAAGAACTACCCAAAGGTACAATAACCCGTGCCCATGATGTGGGGAGTCCCATCTATACCAAAGCAAAGAGGTAAGGGAAACCCACACCCTGATTCCATAGGGGAGTACCAGTACTAGCATCTCTCTAAACAAACCACACCAAACTAATGCATCATTTAATCACTACTTCAAAAGATTCATACTGTATTAATGCTACCTCATATCTCATAGTCCTCTATTAGGGACACCATCATGTTATACATGGAAAAACTCTTAGGATAGACTACTCACAAGCCTGAATCTAAGTTCCAAAGAAAGAGATACGGAAGGCAGAAGGTATCAAGAAGATACTTAAGGAGTACACTGCATGCATTGGGGTACACATGACATGTGATCCAACCTGATAACCTAGTCATGTATCATATATACATGGTTTACCAACCCATGTGGGGTTACATGGCGTGTATAGATGGTACACTCCATGTCCCACTTCATCTAGCCCCTGGACGTGTTCCTCTTCTACACGAACTGGCCAATTGTGTCCCTTACATGTTTTTTATCCCATACTACATGGAATGTTCATGATAAATGGATAAATACCCATTTATTTTTACCATGTTTGTGTACTTTGGCCATGTGTTTTTACACGTTCATGTGTTCTTACACGACTATCCCAAGCCATGTCCCATGGTCAGACGGTTTGGGGTCACTACATGGCGTGTAACCCCAATACACAACATGTAGTCCCCAAATTTCATATTCCCCAAATAGGATGGGATAAAAGTCACATTTTAATGAACTACACTCCATTTATATGGTAATTCCAGTCAGGAATTTCCTACAAAACACCCTGTTTCACCCCGGTTTACCCCAAAACTCACAGATCTACCTAGCTGGGATCTCTAGCATTTTTATAAGGGCTCTAAAACTAAAAAAAGGATAAAAAATGGTATTGGGACCAAAAATAAAATTAACCTAACTATAGGGTGAAACGCTAAAGCTTTTGGTGAAGAACGATGCCTGAATCTTGCTTCTCCTCGATCTGATGATGATCGGTGTCAAAAACGGAGATCGACAACACCTTGTCGCTTTGATTTTGGATCAATTACATCCATAATCCAAAGAGGGAGAGGAGATAAGGAGGGTTTTCTCATTACTATTTCATTCTCTTAAGGGGGTGGGGGAGGAGTAATTGATTTTAATCAATTAAAATTAATTAACTCCCCTTTTAATGCCCCGTCACCAAAATGATCCCAGACGAAAACTCAGTGCTAACAAAGTTTATGGCATGCCTAGGTTAAACATGATGTTATGAAATCAGCCAAGATATCATAAATATGATATGAGAATCCTCTTATGATTCATTCATGTTTCTAAGAGAAACTTCACGCGCATGACAAAATATATTTAATATTTTTAAAATCACCGTGCAGAGGCTCCCTGGGCCTCAGAATCCCACACTGACTCAGTGCCTAGCCTCAGAAGATACTTAGGAATATTCCAAAGTATTACAGGTAAAAACCAAGTTTTTAAATTCTCCCCACCTTAGGGATTTTCATCCTCAAAATTTTAAATCCTAAGCATAAAGGAAGAAACCGATCTCTCCACTTGACTCTCATGCCAGTGAGCTCACCAGGGGTTCCCGTGTTGCTTCCATGCATGCACTCGGGGGAACCACCATAGAAAAAACACTCTTCAATCAATTTCCAACTAAGATAAATCATTCAAAAAATCATCACATGTCTCTTCAGCTGTGACAAGTGAAAAACACCAAGCACCGCGATGCATCAGAAGTCATAGGGTCCAACGGTATGCCACTTTACCAACCTGACACAGATACCAATGTAACCCCATAGTTCACATCCACCCATGGATGAACTATTTTAAAACCTCCTAAAGTGTATTTAATTCTTGAATTCAAGTACATGAGGGTAACTTTTAACAAAATAGGGATTCCCAAGTGTAAACAATGGGTCTTACCAAGCCCCTTTGTCTGTGAAACTCCAACTATAACATAGCTTGCCAAAAATAGAAACACTGTCACTCCCACAAGTGGCATCCAAAATGAGTATGAATGGTATGAAACCAATAAAATTTGTGGAAAGATCATAGTGTATAACTCTTCCACTACATAATGGTACTAAGAAACGCTCTCCCTTCACCAGGGAATCCAAGGAAAAGGATCAAGAAGAAAATCTCCACTGGCAAGGTCAGAACCTACTTTGACACTTCATTGAAAAAACTCACCCTAAACTCATAAGTCTAAGAAACTCATCCACCACACCTTGACACTGTCCACTTTGGGCAGAACTGACTCTCCCACATAGTTCTAATCGTGTCACAAAAATATGCCTCAGTGAGGAAAATATACCTCTTCTGCATGATTCCAAATCTACGTTAAACCACGCCATGTCTCTCCTCAAGCGTCTCATATACAATATGAAACTAAGCATGTGAGGGTACTAATGAACAAAAACGGGTTGCCCAAATTCTCACATAGGGTCTTACTGGGCCCTTTTTCTCAACCACCAACATGAGGTTCTACTGATGCCTCATGTCACCTTGATTAAACCCCGAGAAATAAGAAAAAATAAAAGAGTACCTCACAAAATTTTCTATAAATTTATGTTGTATAAAGTTGAAAGGATATAAAGTATATCTATATTAATCCTTGGATCTTCTAGGTCGAATTCCTATATGGATTGTAGCTGTCCTCACCCACATCCTCTATCTCCTTGATCCTAGTGTGGACCGCCTAGGAGGGGTGGTGGTAACACCTCGAACCTCTTACGGCTCTCTCATCTCCTACACCACGTCTTCCATCTTATGGAACTCCCTACTCCAAATGTTTCCTCTACCAAGGTAGTCTATCGACTGGCTCCCTCTCAGTAGCATAACAAGTAGGAAAATCCCAAACAATATGTCCTCATCCATCACAAGTGTAACAACTCCTCTTCTACTGTTGACCTAATCCCCGGCGCGGATCTTGCGCCACAATCCCATGTTCCAGAGTCTAGGCATGGGTATGCCTCCTGTGTTAAGATCCTGTCATCTATCATTTACTAGCTCATGTAGACACCTCATCCTCTTAACCACCACTATGAGATACATTCATTCTTACCTCCTCCAAGAAGCTTTCTACCTCCAAGGCCCACTCCAGTACTCTAGCATAGGTGGGAATGCACAGTGGCATAATAAATGCCCTGATCTCCTAGCACAAGCCATTTATAAAGGTATGTACTCTAAAAAATGGATCCTAAAACATATCCAGGGAGTAACGGGACAATTCTGTGAACCTTGATTAAAACTACGTCATAGTCATGATATCCTTCTAAAGCTGTCAAAGCTCCTGGATACGCACTGACCTCAACGTAGATGGGTAGAACTTTTCCATGAAGAGTCGCTTGAACTCTACCTAAGTGAGAATCACCTCATTGTGAGATTTCTTTACCAAAATAAAACATCACCCTGTCAAAACATACCTAAGGATCACCTCTAGAACCATCATATAATTGGGTCGCAAGGAAGAAAACTTACATGACTACCTTGAGCTAGTCATCAGCTGCCTTGGGGTCTAGATCACGCCAGTACCGTAGAGGTCGCTACCTCTAGAACTCATACAACACACTCAGACTACAGTTATCCTTGGCCTGAACTACTATAAGAACCATCTTCTCAATGAGTGGTGGCACAACCGGCAAACCACCTTGAGTTAACGCCTCAGAACTAGTTATCTGTACTGAAGCCTCTTTATGCGGTGAATCATCACCACAATCCCATTGTGGAATCCTATTTGGTTTTATTCATTTTGGAATCCTAAAATAGAATTAAGAAGCATCATGGTAAAATATTATATATAGGGAGAAGACTCAAGAAGGATAGGAAAAACCAAAAACTCAATCCTATATGATGCATGTGCCATTTATTTCTCTGTGACCAGTGTCCTAATGTACTGATTCAAAAAGTAGGTTATTATAGTCCTAGTGAATGGATATATCAGATGCCACACCAACACTAGAACCTCTATCCTGAGAACCAAAATAGAAACATCCTAACATTGTTTCTATGAAACCCAAACCAAGCTCATTGAACTATGGTCCCAAAGTGGAACCTGCCTCTGATAACACCTTGTCATGACCCGACCTGACGAGACCTGGGCCGCAACTCCCCAAGCCCACCTTCAATAGGCTAGGGGCTGATGGCTAGCACCGAGTAGGAATATCATAAATATGGGAGGAATTTTTCTAATGTACCTATATGCATGAACCCAAAAACACCTCAATGAAACAGTGTAGATATATAAAAAGCTGTAAACTAAAATGCATGTATACATCTATCCAAAACTAGAGTAAAACATAAGTAATGAAAGTGTAAAAAGGGAAACACATGCACCCACCAAAGAAAATTTTAAAAGCATAAAATATGCTCATAAGGATGGGATCGCTATCAAATGAAACTTTTGATAAGATCCTTGGCTTAGCTCCGGTAAACACCTCAGTTGGTCAAAATCATTAAGCTCTGCCCGACTCGAGTCCTCTGAGGACTCCATTGAAAGGATTATGGTCTGCACAAGACACACCATGTGTAGGAAAATCCCATTTAGGGGTGAGTACAAAAATAATCAGTAGGCATCCCAAAAACCCAAAAGAAAAGGGAGAAATTGAAAGACAATAGTCTGATCAACCTAACCAGAGGAAACCCAGTCCAGAGAGAAACTCCATATCAAACCATCCTCATTTATACATGATAAATCATCTTAGTCCACAAGGGGTGTCAACCTTGACACATGAAAACACCACAAGGAATCCTAGAAACACCTGGATATACTAATCTCAGAAAATAAGTCTCATGAGGTTCGGACCTCATAGATAGTGACAAGATTTATACTTGAGGCTCTAAAGGTAACACATAGAACCAGAATAACACACTCCATGAGCTTAGCCATACCATATGGAACCCATCCAAGAGATACACTCTATTGGGAACAACCCTACCATTCCCAATGGTACGTCCAATAGAATGTACACCATAGGGAACAGCTTACTTACTCCATCTCTAGTGCCCAGCACCAGAGGTCCTATCATTGCTACTTTGCACCTAGCACAAAAAAAAGAAACCCAAGTAAAGATTCCCACCCCTAACCACTAACAAAGTTGAGGAAGAACTACTCCAGACTATGCACTGCATGCATCCTCTCTAATGAGAGAGAACATAGGGACACACACCTAGCCCCTGCACCACAGTCGAGGGGGTACTAGTTATTAAATAATCCATAAAACCCAAGTCGCTCCTGTATGGAGTGGACCACACCTCAGTTTTTCAAGGTAGAACTAACTTCTAACCAGGCACCGCTCGTATCTAGTGGAGGTGCCCACTCCTTGTAACTGTAATCAACAGCCAAGGGAGATCCAACTCCAATAGATAACCTTCTCCCTATTGCTACTCGAAGATGGGGGGTACTACTCTGTAATTGAGGACCCACACCCTAGTAAGACATGGGAGTGCCACTAAAAGAATAGAGGACTCATGACCACAATATGGGGAGTACCACTCTGTGGCTAGAGAACCCACACCCTAGGACAACAAGGGAGTACTACTCTACCAGCTCAATTACTGTGGAGGACCTTCACCCTGACATGACAGGGGACTGCCAGCCCCAGGCTAGAGGACACACTCCCTAGAACAACAGGGGAGTAGAAAATCTTCCAGAATAACACGTATGGAGGACCCACACCCTGGAACGATAGGGGATTTCTGAATCCAAGGATAGAGGACCGCTCCCTAACCTGGTAGGGGAGTACCCACTCTATCTATACGTCATATATATAGAGGACCCACACCCCAGTCCAATAGAGGTGTACTGACCCCATGGATAGAGGACCCACAACCTGGTCCAACAGGGGAGTACCTACTCTATCTTTCAATGAGTATGGAGGGATCGTTCCCTAACATGACATGGGAGCATTATCCAACTAAATGAACATCATAGGAAACCCACACCCTAAACCATCAGGGGAGTACCAACCCCAAAAGAACTACCCAAAGGTACAAGAACCCACGCCTCTGACATGGTGAGTCCCATATCTACCAAATCAAATAGGTAAGGGAAACTTGTGCCCTAATGACACAGGGTAGTACTATTCCCAGCATATCTCTGAATGAATCGCGCTAAAATAATGCATCAGTTAAGCACCACTTCACAAGATTCATGCTCGATTAATGACACCTCATATCTCGTAGGCCTCTAAGAAGTCCACCATCATGTTCTACATGAAAAAGAGCTTAGGATAGACTACTCACAAGCCTGAGTTTGAGTTCCAGAGAAGGATATATGGAAGGTGGAAGATCTCAAGAAGATCCTCAAGGAGTACATGTGATCCCACCCAATCACCTAGACATGTATCCTATCTAAAAATTTTACCAACCCATGTGGGGGTACACGATGTGTATATATGGTACACGTCATGTCCCACTTTATCTATCCCCTATCCATGTTTCTATTCTACACGGATTGGCCAACTGTGTCCCTTACATGGCTTGGGATAGTTATGTAAGAACACATGTCCATGTACAAACACACACAAAAAGTACATGGACATGAGAAAACTACATGGGATGGTGGATGTTTAGCCTAAACACACATGTCCCAAGCCATGTCCCATGGTCACACAGTTTGGGGTCACTACATGGCATGTAACCCCGATATATGGTGTGTAGTCCCAAAAATTCATCTTCCTAAAATAGGAATGGCTATAAGACATGTGAAAATGAACTACATGACATGTAGATGGTAATTCCAATCAGGAATTACCTATAAAATGCCCCAATTCAACCTGGTTTACCCTCAAAACTCACAGATCTACCTAGATGCAATCTCTAGCATTTGTATAAGGTCTCTACAACCTTAAAACAAATCATAACGAAGGATATCAAGAAAAAAAACTCAAATAAACCTACCTCGAGGGTGAAATAAAAAATCTTCTAGTGAAGAATGATACTCAGATCATGTTTCTCCTTTATATGATGATGATCGATGTCATAAATAGAGATCGAAAGCACCTCATAACTTAAATTTTGGCTCATTTACATATGTTAACCAAAGATTAAGAGGAGTGGAGGATGGTTGATTTTTTGTGCGCCTAAAGGGGTGGGGGAGGACGAATTTATTTTAATCAATTAAAATCAATTAACACCACTTTTAGCACCTCGTCACCAAAATGCCCTCATTCGAAAACCTGGCACTGACAAAGTTTATATCACGCCTAGGGTAAACATGATGTTTTTAAACTCAAATATGGTCTCCAAAATCCAATCTAAGACTCCACTCAATATTTATTCATGTTTCCAAGTGAAACTACATGTGTGTGATAAAATATTTTTAATATTTTTAAAATCACCATGTCAAGGCTCCCCAGACCTGAGAATCCCACGCTGACTCAGTGCCTGTCCTTAGAATATTCTTAAAAAAATTCCAAATTCTTACATATTAAAACCCAATTCATTAAAAAATATTTTATGGAAGCCTATACCACCCTATAGATTCACCAAAATGGAAGGGATTTGATCAAAAATTTCTAGATTTTAGAAATGAAGTTAGAAATATCATGATGGGATTGTGCACAGATGGAATGAATCTATATCGGAGCCTCAGTAGCCAACATAGTTCATGACTTATTATGTTGGAAATGTAAAAAATTCCCCCATGGTTATGTATAAATAAATAACTATGTTGTAATGAGATTGATGTTTTTTAGACCAAAATTTGCTAGAAATGATATTGATGCTTATCTATCACCATTGATTGATGATATGAAATTTCTATAGGAAGTAGATGTTATAGTTTTTATGTATATAAAGAGTATTTAATTTTACATTTTATAATAATTTTCATTATAAATTACTTTCCTTTTTATGTAAAATTATCAAGATACGGTGTTAAGGTTCATTAATCTTGTCCAATTTGTGCAGAAGGGGTGGAAAAAAGACAATGTGCATAGGACGTCAAAAAAATTTATAAATGGATCATCCTTATTTAAGATTAAAAAATGGATGAAAAGGTTTAAAAGAGTATTATTTTTTCCCACACCCATTTTCAACTGAAGAATATTAAGACAACTTGGAAAATTTCAATGTCATGTTTTGAAAGAAAAGAATTTCTGGTCATCAATCAAACACGTGAAATAAACAATATATCTTATTCAAGCTACCTTATTGGATATTTTTAAAGTTAAAATAGAATATTGATGTTATGAATGTTGAGAAAAACATATTTGATAGTTTTATTGGAACATTTTTAGATATAAAAGAAAATAAAAAATTGTAGATTTAATATAAGATTAGACTTAATATCCATGGGAATATATTTCGAGTTAGCTCCCCCTATAAAGGGAAACATAAAATATTTACCTTCATCTTTTCACACGTTAAATAAGAGTGAGAAGATATTTTTTTCAATGTATGTATGGTATTAAAACACCTAGTATGTTTTCTTCAAATGTGAGAAATTTTGTGTCATTAAAGGATTTAAATTTAGCAGGTATGAAACTTAATGACTTTTATGTATTTATTAAATAGTTTTTTTAGTTTCACTATGTGTCATATTTATGATACCTATCAAAAAATGTATCATAAGGTTTTATTACTTTTTTAATTCTAATTGTATCAATTTCGTAGATCCAAATTTGTTAGATTTATTAGTGAATGAAGTTATCCTAATACTTTTTCAAATATAAACGTATTTTATACCATCTTTTTTTGATATAATGGTTTATCTAATGATTCATTTGGTCTGAGAGATAAGAATTTGCGGTTATATATACTTATGTTGGATTTATCCTTTTGAACAATACATGAAAATTTTGAAGTGATGTGTTAAAAATTCACATCATCCAGAAGTGTCTATTGTTCAAAAATATGTATCAAAAGATGTGATTGAGTCTTGTACTGATTATTTATGTGAAGTGAAGCATGTTGGTCTCCCTATGTATCATAATTTGATAATTGATAGTGAAGGTCAAGGGATTTGTGGTGTAAAGGTAAAGTTAAATCCATGTGATGAAGTGATGTAGGCATATTTATACCTCCTCCAAATAAATATTTTTATTAAAGAGACACTTTTATGGAGAAATTGTGAAACCAAACAGTACAACACAGCCCTTAAACACTATAGCACATAAAAAAATTATTAAACACCAGCTTGAACCCATTTGACTTGACTTCCTTGAACAATTTCCAGGAAAGATTTGTTATCTTTTTGCCGGGGTCTTCTCTGATAATGTCTTAGAAATGAGAATCCATCTTAAGACACACCCGTAGGAACTCCTCTTCAACTATCTTATTATTGTTGAAACTTATGACTAGGATTAGGTGTTGTTTTCTGATCCACTCTCTTTTCTCCTTATTCGTGTCAACTTGAATCAATCTTGCTTGCATCCTTTCCGCAGCCATAGCAAAAGCGTGTATGGATACTACATTCCCTGCCATCTCTTCCCCGGATTGTAATAGCAGCTCCCATGGATCTTCCCTGATCACCACTTCTCCTTCTGGCTCCCCAGGCATCCCCCCCCCCTCTCCCACCTTAGTATTTGAGACCGGTTCCCTCTCATGTACCTCTATTTCCTTTGCACCAACCATATTGGTTCCTACCCCACACCATGAACTAGGGGTAACCACCGGTGTCACCTCCTTTGTATGCAGGTACAGCTCCTCCTATTGATCTCCTTTGATGGTTCAGTCTCTTGATTTTGAGATTCGGAGACCAAGGTTTTCTATCCTTCCTCTCCCTCCACTGGCTGAATCTCAAGCTCCTTGAGAATACCCCCTTTTTTTCAACAGGGTATCCATCGGTTTTGGAAGGTAGTAGTAGTCTTTTCACCCCTTTGGATTCGTCTTCCCAGAAACAATGCAGCACCCTGGGTCCCTGTTCTCTTTGTTCCCTTTCTTCCTTATTTGGCTATGCAAGTTTTTTCTAGATCCTCCCAATACATTATCATCAAAAGGATGCTCATCGCCCTCAGAATTCGCCTCAGATTGACCCTTTGAATTTTCCTCAAACTCTCCCTCATTTCTCAAGCTTCCAAATCGGTTGCTGAGGTCAATGCAGGATAGGGTTCCCCTCAAGTTGGTGTTCTTCTTGGTATCCAGTGTCCTGCGTACCCCATGGGAAGACTGCTCCCACTCATGGCTTGACTTCGATTTACTCTCACCAGTAACCACCCTACCAAAGTTCTTACAAATGCCAGTGCGCACCTCCATAACATACGTGCATGGAGCCACCGCCCCATGGGATGGACCAGCAGCACCAGAAACTCCAACATATTCCCCTAGAGTATGAGTAGGTGATTTGAGGGTGTCTAGAATTGCTTCCTCCACTCCATTGTCCTGGGTTCCCCCTACCGTAATGTTGTTAGGAATTCCATCCAGATCATTACGAAGCCTTTTGAAAACTTCCACAACACTCGGCCTTGGAGGCATAGCAGGTTTATGCATACTAGCTCCACCCGATCACCTGGTGTCCTCTGTCTCAACATTTCCTTGACCGGAACTAGTAGACCCTGCACCTGTCTCAACAACAGGATAACCGCCCACACATTCCACCTCCATAATGACTCCATGTTGCCTCTCCCTTCGCATGCAGATCTTCATATTGTGTCCCAACCACTTGCACGAAGAACAGTAGTCACACCAGGATTCAAAGATGACAGACTGCTTATATCAGAATTCTTCTCCCATGTTAATCTAGAAAGAGTCAATAGGTGCCTTCAAGACATCCACTTCGACACACACCCTCGGATAAATCGGGTGGAACACCGTACGGGTCCGACTATCAGTACATAGGAATCGCCCAACCAAATTTCCAAGCAACCAAATGATAGAAAGATTTTGAAATGGAAGTGGGAGTTCTGGAAAACTTACCCAAATCGCCAGCTTAGAAAGGTATCGTTTCATTTGAA
Source organism: Viscum album (assembly GCA_963277665.1). Lineage (NCBI taxonomy): Eukaryota > Viridiplantae > Streptophyta > Magnoliopsida > Santalales > Viscaceae > Viscum > Viscum album. The sequence continues at coordinate 1,536,795,354 of OY728161.1, read as the reverse complement.
ATTCGTATGAACATTTAAAGAGGAAGAATCGAGTGCCATCACAGGAGCGAGGCGTGCTCGACCACACATGAATCAGATCATCTTTGGAAGAAAAGCGGATCATAATGTTTCTGGAATCGAGAAGACCAACCGTGACTCGCTCCTATAAACCCCATGATTCGAAAATCCAGTGGTCAAATGAGTCCACTGACGGTCGGAGTCTCTTGAATTTCGCAATCAAGGTTATTTCTAGTAGGGATGATGCCTTAGTAAATTCCAGGGTTGAAATCGGTAGAAGTGGGAGGCCCACGAAGCATTTAGGAACTTTTGGGCTTACCAAAATCTGAGGGAAGGGAGGAAGGTAGTCGGGATTTGAGAAGGGGACAAAAGGTTGATTCACATAGAGATGCAAAAGAGTACCCTCCCCCTCCTAGGGGGGAGGGGCCGAAGTGGGGCTCATCGCCTCCTAGGGCATGGACCCGACAACAACGAGAGAGATGACACTGAAGCAGCCTCTAGGCATATTTATACATTTTGAATAACAAAAGTGAGGTTAAACCATATATATCATCATATATTATTGGATTTTAGATATAATATCTAAAAATAAATTAAATGTGGTTGAGTAATGAACATAAAAACACATTTGTTTTAAGGTTTAAGGATAAAGTCAACACTAATTTATGTGTATCAAAAAACATGAAATGGTTCTCAGGGGGGACATGTATTAATGTGATCACATGTTCTAGTTTTTACATTAATGGTTACAAATTTTACACAAAAAATAAGTACAATAATATTAAAATTGAAAAATAGTGGAGTAATGTTCATCACTAAATCATTTAATTTTTCAAGTGAAAAAGATAAAATCACAATTTCTCTACTAGCAACATATTTTAGAGTTATTGAGGATATGTGGGAGATTTATTATACTAAATTTCAAGTGTCAATGTTTAAGTATAACTAGGTTGATAGTGACAGTGGTGTGAAAAATTATGATAATGAATTTTCACTTATTGATTAGAAAATATTTTTTTTGTAAATAGGAATCATTTATCATGGTGATTCATGAAAAACAAATATTTTATATTTTTTAACCATCAAATGATTAGTGTTTTTTCATTTTACAAGGCAAAATGATTTGGGTGATAAAAATTTTGATGATTTTGAGGATTTATGTGACACTTCTTCATCTATTACATTATTACTAGAGGCTAACAATGATTGAAATATTGATGTAGTCCATGCAATATGAAATGATCACGCAGAAAGGATATGGTGAAACATTTTATTACTCTCCTAATTATTCTAGTAAATATCTATTTTATATTTTTTATGAAACTTATACATGTAAACACTCTATATTTTATATTTAAATTTATAAATGTTGATCATTTTTATCATTTTTTATTAAATTTTGTATTCATCAGTTTCTTTTAAACATTTTTTTTATTGAAAAAACCTGCCATTTTTTTGAAAATTAAACATGTAAAAACAATTTTTTAACTTGGATATTTAAATCTATATATTTCTGTAATTTCTTCCATTTTTGAATTAATTTTTATATTTATCAATTTTACTTATATATTTTTTAGGTTTAAGAATCCTAATATAATTATTTTTTATGAAACTTACACATGTCGTGACACTAATTTTTTAACTTGGATATTTAAATTTATACATTTTGGTCATTTATATGATTTTTATATTAGTTTTTATATTCATCAATTTTAGTTACACATTTTATGGTTGAATAATCCTAACATCGTTATTTTTGCATGACTATTTATTTGTATTTATCATTGTCATATATTCATTTTTCTTCAGCTATATTTTTTCACATAATAGATATAATTTTCTTTATATTATTAAAAAAAATTACTTCTAACAACCATTTAATTGTAATAAAATATAGGTACACAAAATTTTGCCTCATTAATTCATCAATTTAAATTATAGACACATAGTTAAAACAACATTTATCGAGGTATGCATAATTTTTTTATATTAATATATCCATAATATATAAATTATTTAATGAAATTAATTTTTTGTATGTTATTTTTTATTTAAAACACTACGAATGAGACTCCTATGGTGGAGTCTTCTTCTTATCCAAATAAGATGATGCCCAAAGTTGGTAGATGTGAGATTATACATTTACTAAAATTTTAACTTACACATGGGTAGCAGAGGTTGATAATTGAATTTGATAATTATAATAAATATTGAGTCATTTATTTTTCTTATAAGACTTTGGAATATATTAAAAAATATTTTCGGAGCCAAACACTAAGATGGAATGAGATTCCAAGGCCCGATGAGCCCATAATTGATATTATAAAAATATTAAATACATTAATATCACACTCAAATAGTTTTCCTAAAATAGTAGAGTAACTCCGAAAATAAGTATTAGCTTAGAAATCTAATACCATGGTTGAATAAAAAATGTGTGGTTAACCTTAGGCTTGACCTAAGGTTGGTCGGTGTCTGACGTCTGGTTGAGGAAGTCGTTGGTGGTGCATTTAATTAAAATTGATAATTTAATTTATTTATTTTATTTTAAATTACCATGACCTAATTACCTCTATAAATACCTCGTTATAACATGTATCTAGGGTTAGCTACAGAAACCCTAGGAGTATTGAGAGGAGCTCTGATCATTCTTCATTGGTAGATCATATTGGAGGATGATGAGTGATCGGATCAAAGTGTGGATCGAGAGGTAGAGAACATATCAGGACCACTCCTTCACTGGAGAACGCATTCTTCAACAACAATCAATAATAAACAAGGTAGGAATCATAAATTGTGGTTTTCACCCTCTTTATTAAATTGTTAAATCATGGATTTGATCTGCTTTATTTGATTCTATGATCGCACATTCTTCGCATGAGCCCGATAGATAAATTAAATTGTTTAATTCAATTTCTTATATATGCCATGTTCTCGCCAAAATTTCCCTAGTTTATGATCATTGACCAAGAATTATTGTCCAATGATGTTTTAACCTTTGTTTTTATACCTTTACCACGCTTGTTTTTCACATTCTTCATCATTATCCCATGGGTTCACAGTTCAACATTGTCGAGGTAGATTTAGGTGTGATTAAACCCTAGAATTCATGAAAGTTTGGAGAATTAAGAACAAATCGGTCTTGGGAAAATTGATCGGGATGATTCATATGTTGTGGGTCGTGGAGACATCAATTGGAGGATAGATTCTTCATCCTCCAGCCATGGAAGTGGTGTGGCATGACAAGAGAGCCCCCATGAGCATTTGGGTAGATGGAATTCGGCCACCATAAAATGAATCGGGAGCGACTGACCCAGGATCCACACTAACTGGTGAGATTCAAGGTAGAATCAGATGCATTTGATGAAGAAGTGGGAGGATCTGAAATCCATGTGAAGAACCTGGATTTTTGAGGAAAACCCAACTACACAATTTTTAGTATGAGAACACATTACATGTATCCCCCCTTAACTATGGTGATAAGGTTTTGGGTAGAGTTAAGGATCACACATCATGTGGCCAAGTCCCACATGCCGTTTGACCCTCCCCGAGTGTTCAAGTCGTGTGCCTACTAGCATACACCTAGGACCCCATGCCGGATGACACACCATGTACTCAAGGAGTACATGGGCACGAGCCAGCACCTGGTCATGTCCAGGTAAAAGCCCAGGTACATGGAAATGGCCTGAATTATATGGTCACAGGAAGTCCCTGAGCAGCTAATACATGTCATGTACCCAAGGTACATGTTTTTTACAATGACATGGAATCCCAACTGTGCTCAGTTTAGAATATATCTAGGAAACAAGGTGGGACCACACGCCATGTGTAACCCCTTACACACTTTGTATTCCCTATTTCAACTTCTTCCTCTCATATATCCTTCATTTGGACTCGTATTTTAGCCCACAAGTAGCCTATCCTAAGTGTTATTATATTTAGAACATGATGGTGGAATTCATTTTGGCATACAAGATACGATGTCAGATATTATGAGTGAGACACTTATATAGGTGATGCTTGATGATGGTAGTGATTAGGGCAGGATCATCAGAGAGATATCAAGTCCAGTACACCCCTATCATATCAGGGCATAGATTCCCCATACTCCTTATATTGGTAGAGTTGGAACTCCCCTAGACTGAGCACAGTTCTTCTATCTATGGAGTGTTACTCCCCTGTCTTTGAGCTCCGATAGTGTGTGGGTCCTTTATGGAAGTTGTGGATCACTCGACTGTAGAGCACAGTAGTGAGGAGTGGGGCCCTAGACACATATTTTGATGAGTATACATTTAATGTTGGGTATTGAAGATGGTCTTTTGGGAGTTTCTAGCTTACTTATCAACTTTTTCCAAGCTGTGAGATAGAGATCCTATTTCTCACTCATCTAGGTTTATTTATGAGCATGTGTGTGTGTGTGTGTTTGTTTGTTTGTTTTCATTTTCCTCTTACTTTGTGTTGAGATTACTACTTATGTTGTATCTCTCTATCACTCCCTCTTAGATTTTCAGGGCATCCTACTGGGTATGCATACAGTCACACCTACATGAGCTTTTCCCACATGTTTCGTGTCTTATAAAGATGATGGACAGATCAGTGGTGACTTTGGAGGAGCTTAGGGATGCTTGGGTTCATTGACAATGTACAATGGTCAAGGCTTGGATATCAGGAGTTGGGCTCTCTCAGCTTTCTTCTTTTTCAAGTTTTTCCAGGTTGGGACCTCTTTTCTGGCTAGGCATGTATTTTTTCCCTTTAAAATTTGGTTTTTTTTTTGTATCATACTCTGGTGTATTCCCCAGAGATTATTTCTTGCATGGTTTACTCTAGATTTTACTATTTTTTATTATTCCTCTGCACTATTGTATGATGACTGATAGGTGCATGTGTACAAGTGCATTAGGAAAAGGACTCACATTTTATGTTATGTCTTCTTGATGCTTGTTGTAATCCCCTGGCCTATAAGAGGCGGTCTTGGGGTTGTCACAACTCAACCATCCACCAACCATGTGGGTCCAGGTGGGTCGGGTTGTGACAAATAATCCAACAGGCCTAAATGAAAAGTAGTTTAGAAGTTATATGGTCATGAAAAGTTGTTATAGGATTGGTATTTTTGTCCTGATTGGAAGATCATTGACAAGATCATGAAAGATTAGTTGTGGGATTCCATAATAGTATAATTTCTCACCTTTTTTTATACAATTTTTCAAATATTATATATTTCATGACTAATATTTAATTTATTCAATCGCAGATGACATTTAACTTTCATGGTATGAATGATATTAAAAAGAGTTGGTTATATTTTTCATTAATTAGATGGATAAATTTTAAAACAAAATTGAATTCACAATACATTTTTGGGAAATGATAGAATGAAAACAAATTCTTAAAATATGGGTTTATAGATGCAGAGACCTGGGAAAAGTTTATCACTTATCAGTGGGTGGAACCATTTTTTTTATGATAATTATTTATTATTAAATCAAATTTTTTAAATTATTTTTTAATTATCTAAATACTTATTCATTTATTCTTATATAACATACCTCTAGGATATCTCACCAAGAGATCTAATAGTAAAATATATACCCTCATACATTATCATGTGGAGGGTATCAATTATTGGTGGAGAAAATGATTATTGAAAAAATTTGATGACTTAAGATCTAAACCAAGTAATTGATAATATGAGGTTTAGTCTAGCCCTACATCTCCCCCACTCTCTATTAAAAATGAAAAAGGGAAAGGATTGTAACAACTGGTCTCCACTAATAGTACAAGCATCCCATATTTCTAATATGTTCATCATGTATCAGCCATCCAGGCACCCCCAGTTTCCCCATAGAAAAGTGTTGTTTCCTCCCTAGGGCCCACCTATGTTCCTGAAGGGGTCATCAAACTAATGATTATCCTCATAGTCCAATACATGTTCTTTCACTGTTATTTTTCCTCACTCACACACACCCTAAGAATATTCCTAGGAGGTCACCCATCTTGACACTACTCCAAACCAATATCACTTAAATATGGAGTTCTAATCAGGTAGTCTCCCAAAAAAGAAAGGTGAACCTTCTTTACATGAGTAGTAACATTTAGTCTTTTAACCCTTTAACTTTCTAGGGTGTTACATTCAAGACCCTATAAAAAACTAGTTTTTTTAAAGTTTCTTGGGAGTAAATCTCTAAGATGAGTTGTTATAAGGTGGTGAGATTATAAGATCCCATCTTTTTTTAGGTATGACTCATTTTAAATTTTTGGTCAAGATGGGTTGTTTTGAATTTAATTCATGGCTTAAATTTATTTAAAACTTCACAAATTTACACCCACGAGATTTCACCATGTGAAATTGGATTTCACCACGTGTAATATTTCACCATGTGAAATTAGATTTCACCATGTATAAGATTTTACCACGTGAAATTAGATTCCACCATGTGTAATCCTTCACCACATTCAATTGGATTTCACAACATGTAATCTGCAATTAATGTTTTTTAAATGGTTTGATGGGATTTCCTCAAGAAAAATGGGAAATTGGTTACAATTCATTAAAAAATGTGAAATGATGATTGGAATCATGTAATTGTCACACCCATATTATTATAATAATGCCTCCAATGTCGCGCAACCTTACGTACACCCCTCTTCACTACAATAGAGCATTTGTGGACCTCCCTCTTCGATGTGGAGCATCCGCTTACCTCCACCATGGACTGAAACTCATCGACACACCTCCACCTTGGACTAAAACTCCTTAGTACACCTCTGTAAAGCTTCTTCCTTGGATTGAAACCCCTATGTGCACCACCATCTTTAATCGAAGAACATCTGCGCACCTCCTGGGTATGTGTGTTATTCTCATTTTAGACCTATATTTCTCTTATGCTCCTCTTCATGGATAAATGAAATATTTTTATCCATTGTCAGATCTAGATCTAGATTTGTTGAATCTAGATCTAGGATTTTTGGATTTAGATCTAGATTTAAGAGATTTTTTTTTGTTTAACTGTGGATTTAGGTTTCAGATCTAGACCATGTTCATCGTCGCGTTCTCGGTTGATCTGCTTCAAATTGGGATTTTATATTGGAGAGTGCTCATCACCATTCTTGAGGTAGATGGTCTAAAATTCAAATCTCATAGTCGTGATTTTTAATTACATATATGAAAGTTGTAGAATTGCTATATTTGTTTAGCAATTGGATTTCCAAATAGAATTAATTAATTTGGTGAATTAATTAATTAAGGAATTCTAAAATTATAAAATTTAGGGATCATTGAACGGGATAATTAATTGGAGGATTAATTATGAGATTTTTGGATTTTTGAATTTGATAATTAATTTTGGGAATTAATTATGGAGTTATTAAGATGGTTGAACGTAATTAATTAATTGTAAATTAATTTATGGGAATGGTTGGGATTATGAAATTGTGATTTTGGATAAATAATTGTTGAATTAATTATGTCAAGATAGAGATCATTGAGATTGATTAATTAATTTACAATTTTATTATTGTTTTATTGAGGTTGTTGAATGGGGATAATTAATTGTAGAATTAAATATTAGAGTTTTCGTGGTTATTAAATTAATTAACATGGAACAATTAATTGAGGAATTAATTAGGGTGATTGATTTAATAGAGATAGAATAATTAATTAATGAATTAATTAGGGATATTGAATTGATTAATATATAATAATTAATTGAGGAATTAATTGGGGTTATTGATTTGATTAAGTTGGAATAATTAATTGATAAATTAATTATGTGGTTTTTGTTATTGTGGGTTTGAATTAATTAATCGAAGAATTAATTAAAGTGAGCAATGAGACTATTTAATTGTTGAATTAAATAAAGGGATTAATTAATTGACAAATTAATTAATGTGAGTGATGGGATTATTTAATTGTTTAATTAAATAAAGGGATTGATTAATTATGAATTAATTAATGGAATGTGACATGGACAATTAATTAGAGAATTAATTAAAGGATTTGTATGTGTTAATTAATTATAGAATTAATTAATGGAAAATGTGTTAGATTAATTAATTGGTGAAATAATTAATGGGGGATGTTGTGTTAATACAGTTGAATGAGTTAGATTAATTAATTGGTGAATTAATTAATGAAGATTGTTGTGATGATTCAATTGAGTGAATTGGATTAATTAATTGGTGAATTAATTAATATAGATCAATGGGATAATTAGTTATTTATTTGAGATTATTAATTGTAGAATTAATCAGGTGATATTGAGTTTTTTATTTGAGATGATTAATTGTAAAATAAATTATGTGATATTGAGTTGTAAATTTAAATAATTAATTGTAGAATTAATTATGTGATATTGAATTATTGATTTCAGATAATTAATTGTAGAATTAATTATGTTATATTGAGATTGATGATTCGAAATAATTAATTGTATAATTAATTATTATTTATTGAGATCGTGAGTGAGATAATTAATTATGGGATTAATTATGGGATTTTGAGTTTTTGGATATTGATTAATTAATTTATGAATTAATTAATAGGATTGACATACTTAATTAATTGTGGAAAATAATTAAAGGGATTTATGTGATAAAATATTTATTAAATTAGTGATGTAATTGATGTGTTTAGTTAATTGTTTAATTTACTAATATAATTGAAGTAATTAATTAATTTTTAAATTAATTAATGTATTTTATGTGATTAATTAATTGTCAAATTAATTAATATTATTGATGTGATTATTTAATTGTTTAATTAACTAAAGAAAGTAAGTTATTAATTAATGGTTGGGTTAATTAAATAGATTTATGTGCTTAATTAACTGAGGAATTAATTAATTGGTTTCATGTGAAGACTAATTTTTGAATTAGCAATGAGGAAGATCTGATTAATTAATTGATAAATTAATTAATGAGATTTGGGGTAAGAGGTTTAATATTGATTAATCCTACTTTATATGATGATGTGCTATATGTGATAATGTGGTTAATGTTGATTATCCTTGATAAATGAGATACATTTGAGATATATTATTAAATGGTGAATGGTAACTTGCTCATTTATCCAACTATTATGAATGGTAACATGCTCATTCAATTGTGTATTATTAAATGGTGAATAGTAACATGCTTATTTGGCCAACTATTATGAATGGTAACATGATCATTCAATTATGTATTATTAAATAGTGAATTGTAACATGATAATTCGGCCAACTATTATAAATGGTAACATGCTCACTCAATTATGTATTATTAAATGGTGAATGATAACATGCTCATTCGTCCAACTATTCTAAATGGTAACATGCTCATTCAAATTGTGTAATTAAATGAATGGTAACATGGTCATTCATTTGTGAATATAGGATGGTTACATGTATATCCAAATTATGTGATTAAAAGGATGATAACATGGTCATTCATTTTTGAAATAGGAATGGTAATAATGGTACTCCGAGATATGGCCTCATATGAGAATAATTCAAACTCCAACATGAGTCAAATCAGGTGTTGAGATATCATATCACCTTCAAATACATCGAGCTCCATCATGAGTCAAAGTAGGTATTAAGATATGATATTACCTAGGGAACGCTTCTAGTTCTGGTATGAGATGAAGTTAATATTGAGGTACGAGTGTCCACGGGAACCCTGAAGTTATAATAATTAATTAAAGAATAAATAATAATGTGATAGCCATTTATTTATGCCTTGTACTTATTTTTTTATACAACTGCATACACTATTTGACTAGATTGTTTTATACTCCATTGGAAGTTACCTATTGAGTTGTACTCACACCCTACTCGGGCTTCCTGATCGGTACCCAAATAGAATTTATTATTTTCTGGATAGGTTAAGAGAAAAGGATGTGTGTTAGATTACTAATTTGAGATGGAGCTTGGAGGAGGGAACCAGATGTGGTTGGGACTTGAGAGGGAGTCGTTAGTGTCTTTAATTTCAGTAGAATTTCTAGAAACTTGTACACTTACACTGGAATATCATGTTTTCCCTTTTTAGTTAAATATTGTATTTGATGTTTTGGTTATCTTATGGCATTGGTATTGTTCTGGTTATATATGCTTCCTCTATTTTTATTATTATTTATTCCTAATGGTGTCTTACTCTGATAAAATAGGTTATGGTCTCCCCATGATCAATAATAGAGCCTCACTGTTAGTCAGCATCCTCTGGAATATGGGGAGGAATTCCTAAGGTCATGTGGTGATCTCGTTCGGGGCACCATTGGGTAGCACCCGAGACGAGAAGTTACAAAGTGGTATCAGAGCTCCAGTTTTCTTTTCTTCTTCTTTTTATCTCAATATTTGGGAAATTTAGACAGGAGACTAGAAAGAGTCAGGTCTTGGTTATGAGCTCGTACATGGGAATAGCTACCCCATGTATGGGATAGAACCCAAGTACCTAGGGTGTGATTATTGTTATTGTTGTTTGCTATTATAGTTGAATATTATTTTACCTTGGGTGATGCACTTGTTGTGTGATGTGATTATTATTGAGATTTTATGAGTTTTGACTCATGGCCCTGAGTATAATGAGAGTTGAGTCTTCATGAATCATTCTATGCACTCATGATTATTTTTTGATATGAATCATTGTAGAATGCATGGAAAAACAGGTTTAGGATAGTTTGTTGAACTTGAACTATTTTTTCCTTGCTTATGAAATTGAACTGAAAATAGTGCCTAACATGAAATTGATAAATATTTTAAAATGATTAAATATGATAATAAATGGGTTTCTAAATGATAAAAATTGAATAATGATAAATTTTTATACCCTTATTAACCAGGACCTAGGTGTAGAATGGTTAAGGGTAGAGATAGTGCATCAGTTTTGACCGTGTGATAGGAAAAATGTGGAAAGACTTGATATGGTTTTGTGTAAATCCCTCTTGTTAACTTTCTTAATGTTTTGAATTAAAAATCCCATGTTTTTTTTGTTTGGACCTTGATATGGGTAATAATAATTCCCTAGTTTGATAGCTCGGTTGCGGGTTTTGTTAGAGACCCTCTGGTTTTAAATCGGTGCGGTAAGATGATGGCAGGCAGGGAAGCCCAAGACTTTTGTCAGGGTAAGGTGTTTCCAAAATGGGAGGTAACATTAGTGATGGAGGATTGGTTGTAGAATTAATTGACAACTTATTAGTGTAATTTTAATTAGTGATGATCATGTCCCCTACCTTGACATTGTTCTGAGTACACTGAGAAAGCTCTAGATTTACACCTTGATACCTAAATGTGATTTGGTTAGATATAGGACCCTTAGAATTTGTGCTTATGAAGTGAAATATATGTGAAGCTGTATGGTTTAAGGTACGCCATCAACAGTTATAGATGAGGTTCTCAAGAGGAACCGTAGGTCGATGAATATTGTGGTCCATGGGTCGTAGTGGTTGATTTGCCTGACAAGCGGTGTTAACAATGCTCCAAATATGGGGAACGATGTTTCAGTAGAAGGTGCATAGAGCTAGACCATGGGTTGGAAGTGGTGGAATCTTAGTGCCAATGAGAAAACTATAAGGAGCATGTTTAAATTACTTGGGTAAACTCTAAGTGGGCCTTGGAGGTGGTGGATGTACGTCCTTTCCAAGAGATTTTTTATAGAAAGGCTAAGTGCCAATGTTGGTTTGTGTTCTTGTAGTTTTTGGGAATAGTGGGTTGGGAAATGCATCTCGTATCTTGTAGAAGTTGATCTTGATACCAATACTTCCTTTTTTGATAATCTTATATGTGTGTTAGATCAAATTGAGAAATTTTTGTGGGAAAACACTATGTTGATAGTTCATATGTTGTGGGAACTTGGGCATGAGTTAAGGAGGAAACTTGGGAGAGAGAAGCAGATAAGAGGTTAGAATGACCCAACTTTCTTTTACTCGGAATCTTTGAGAGTCTTGGTAGTATAGCTCAAGGATGGGCTGTTATATGGTGGGTAGATTATAAGAACCCAGTTTTTCTTAAAGGTGCTTGGGAGTACATCTTGAGGACAAGCTATTATAAGGTGGGGAGATTATAAGATCCCATCTTTTTTTAGGTATGAATCTTTTTAAAATTTTGGTCAAAATGGGTTGTTTTGAATTTAATTCATGGCTTAAATTTATTTAAAACTTCAAAATTTTACACCCATAAGATTTCAGCACGTGTAAGCTTTCACCATGTGAGATTAGATTCTACCACGTGTAAGCTTTCACCACATGTAATTGGATTTCACAACATGTAATCTACAATTAATGTTTTTTAAATGGTTTTATGGGATTTCCTCAAGAAAAATGGGAAATCGGTTCATTACACAATGTGAAATGAGGATTCATGTTGTGTAATTGTCACACCGAGATTATTAAAATAACACCTCTAGTGTCGCATAACTTTATGGACACCCCTCTTCTCTACAACAGAGTATCTACGGACCCCCCCTCTTAGATGCGGAGCCTCCACGCACCTCCTCCATATACTGAAACACATCAGCACACCTCTTCCTTTGACCAAAACTCCTCAGCACACCTCCTCATAGCTTCCGCCTTGGACCGAAACCCCTCCACGCACCACCGTCTTCGACCGAAGACCATCTGCACACCTCCCAAGTATGGGTGTTCTTCTCATTTTAGACCTATCTTTCTCTTCCACTCCTCTTCCTAGATAAATGAAAGATTTTTATCTATTTTCAGATCTAGATCTAGATTTTTTGAATCTAAATCTAGGATTTTTATATTTAGATCTATATTTAAGAGATATTGTTTCATTTAACTATGTATTTTGGTTTCGGATCTAGACCGTGTTCATCGTCACATTCTCAGTTGATCTTCTAAAAATTGGGATTTTTTGTTGGTGAGTGTTTGTCATCATTCTTGAGGTAGGTGGTCTAAAATTCAAATCTCATAGTTGTGATTTTTAATTACGTATATGCAAGTTGTAGAATTGCTAGATATGTTTAGAAATTGGATTTCCAAATATAATTAATTAATTTGGTAAATTAATTAATTAGGAAATTTTGAAATTTTGAAATTTAGGGATCATTGAATAGGATAATTAATTGGAGGATTAATTATGATTTTTTGGATTATTTTTAATTTTATAATTAATTATGAGAATTAATTATGGAGTTATTGAGATGGTTGAACATAATTAATTAATTATAAATTAATTTATGGGAATGGTTGGGATTATGAAATTGTGATTTTGGATAAATAATTGTTGAATTAATTATGTCAAGATAGAGATCATTGAGATTGAATAATTAATTGACAATTTAATTATTATTGTATTAAGGTTGTTGAATAAGGATAATTAATTATAGAATTAATTATTAGATTTGTCATGGTTATTAAATTGATTGACATGGAATAATTAATTGAGGAATTAATTAGGGTGATTTATTTAATTGATATAGAACAATTAATTGATAAATGAATTGTGGGTATTTAATTGATTAAGATATAACAATTAATTGAGGAATTAATTGGGTTTATTGATTTGATTAAGTTGGAATAATTAATTGATGAATTAATTATGTGGGTTTTCGTGATTGTGGGTTTGAATTAATTAATCGATGAATTAATTAATGTGAGTAATGAGACTATTTAATTGTTGAATTAAATAAAGGGATTAATTAATTGAAAAATTAATTAATGTGAGTGATGGTATTATTTAATTATTGAATTAAATAAAGGGATTAATTAATTATGAATTAATTAATGGAATGTGATGTGGACAATTTATTTGTGAATTAATTGATGGGTTTGTTTGTGTTAACTATTTGTAGAATTAATTAATGGAAAATGTGTTAGGTTAATTAATTGGTGAATTAATTAATGGGGGTTGTTTTGTTAATATAATTGAATGCGTTAGATTAATTAATTGGTGAATTAATTAATGGGTATTGTTATAATGATGCAATTGAGTGAATTGGATTAATTAATTGGTGAATTGATTAATAAGGATCGTTGGGATAATTAGTTGTTGATTTGAGATGATTAATTGAAGAATTAATCATGTTATATTGAGTTGTTGATTTGAGATGATTAATTGTAGAATAAATCATGTTATATTTAGTTGTAAATTTAAGATAATTAATTTTAGAATTGATTATGTGATATTAAAATATTGATTTGAGATAAGTAATTATAGAATTAATTATGTGATATTGAGATTAATGATTCAAGATAATTAATTATAGAATTAATTATGAGTTATTATAATCGTGAGTGAGATTAATTATGGGATTTTGAGTTTGTGGATATTGATTAATTAATTGATGAATTAATTAATGGAATTGACATGCTTAATTAATTGGGGAAAATAATTAAAGGGATTTATGTGATAAACTAATTGTTGTATTAGTGATGTAATTGATGTGTTTAGTTAATTGTTGAATTGACTAATAGAGTTTAAGTAATTAATTGTTTTTTGAATTAATTAATTTATTTGATATTATTAATTAATTATTGAATTAATTAATATTATTGATGTGATTAGTTGATTATTGAATTAACTAGAGAAAGTAAGTGATTAATTAATGGTTGGGTTAATTAAAGAGATTTATGTGATTAATTAATTGGGGAATTAATTAAGGGGTTTCATGCGAAGACTAATTATTGAATCAGAAATGAGGATGAGATGATTAATTAATTGATAAATTAATTAATGTGATATTGGGGTAAGAGGTTTAATGTTGATTAATCCTGCTTAATGCGATGATGTTCTATATGTGATAATGTGGTTAATGTTGATTTACCTTGATAAATGAGATACATGTGAGACATATTATTAAATGGTGAATGGTAACAAGCTCATTCAACCAACTATTATGAATGGTAACATGCTCATTCAATTATGTATTATTAAATGATGGATGGTAACATGCTCATTCGGCCAACTATTATGAATGGTAACATGCTCATTCAATTATGTATTATTAAATGGTGACTGGTAACTTGCTCATTCGACCAACTATTGTGAAACTTTCTCATTTAAATTATGTGATTAAATGAATGGTAACATGGTCATTCATTTGCGAATATAGGATAGTAACATGGTCATACAAATTGTGTGATTAAATAAATGGTAACATGGTCGTTCATTTGTTAAATAAGAATGGTAATAATGGTGCTTCGAGATATGGCCTCATGTGAGAATAATTCAAACACCAGCATGAGTCGAATCAAGTGTTGAGATATCATATCACCTTCAAATACTTTAATCTCTAGCACGATTTGAAGTAGGTATTAAGATATAATGTTACCTATGGAATGCTTCAGGCTCTGGTACGAGATGAAGTTAGTATTGAGGTACAGGTTTCCATAGGAACCCTGGAGTTAATATAATTATTTAAAGAATAAATGATAATGTGATAACTATTTATTTATGTATTGTACTTATTTCTTTATAAAACTGCATACACTGTTTGATATGATTGTTTTATACATCATTGGTGGTGGTCTACTGAGTTGTGCTCACACCCTACTCGGGATGCCGAATCAGTACCCAAATAGACTTTATTGTTTTTTGGACAGGTTAAGGTCAAAGGCCATGTGTTAGATTTCTGATTGGGGATGGATCTTGGAGGAGGGAACTGGACGTGATTTGGGGACTGAGTGGGAGTCGTTAGTGTCTTTACTTTCAGTATCATTTTTAGACACTTGTAAACTTATGATGGAATGTCATGTTTTCCCTTTTTTGTTAAATATTTTATTTTCTATTTTGGTTATCTTATGGAAATGCTATTGTTCTTGTTATATATGCTTCCACTATTTTTATTATTAATTATCTATGCTTGTGTCTTAATCTGATAAAAGAGGGTATTGTCTCCCCATGATCAATAATAGACCATCGCTGATAGTCAGGAACCTTTGGTGTATGGGGAGGTATGCCTGAGGTCATGTGGTGGCCCGTATCGGGGCGCCATTGGGTGGAACCTGGTTTGGGATGTTACAACCCCCCCCCCCCACCCCACCCTTTAGAGCACAATTTCCTCATCACTTATGGTTGTGTATTGATCTTATACCACTGTAAAAATTGGGCTATACTGACTGCATAAGAACCTCATGTTTTTAATGTAGTCATCAGGTCATGTCGTTCTAGGAACCACCAGTTTCCCTATAGACACATGGTTTCCCCTCCTTGGGTCCTACCCATATGGCCAAACAAGTTATAGGACTAATAAATCTCCCCATATGCCAACACATGTTCTTTCAATGTGTTTTCCCTTCATCAAGCACACTTTGGGAATCTTCTCAAAAGTTCACCCATCTTTACATTACTCCAAGCCAAGATTTATTGACTGTGGTGTTCTAATCTAGTAGGCTCCAAAAAATAAAATTGTTCCTTATTAACATGGTTAGTAATATTTAGTCTTTTAACCCTTTAACTTTCTATAGTGTTACAAAGATGAAAAAAAGTGTAAGTTTCCTATGAATCCATCAAAATTAGTAGTTAAGAAGATTGTTAGAAGATAATTATTATTTTTCTTAATTATTATTGTTTTTTAAATTCATCACACTAGTATAATGTTTCATATATTATTTTAGGGTGGCCTTTAGGGAATTCAATGTAGGGGGCCTTTATCCATGAGGGTGGGATGGAAATTCTGGATACTGATTTAGGAAAGAAAGAATACTGAGGTTTTGTAAGAGGATATGAGGAGGGTTTTAGTCTTAGAAAAGTTTCTGTTCATCCTAGTATGGAATTTAGGGAGATAAAATACAAGGTAGAAATATCTTCTTTGAAGGATAAGGTGCAATACTTGAACCAATTAATATAATATTTAATTAAATAATTTTTATAAGATATGTTTTCAAAAATTATGAAAAATATGTAGCTTCCCCATCCTATCCATCATGCCTATCTAGATCATCCACCTCCTTATTCAGACCTAAGTTTGTACTATGAGTTGCATTTTAAGCATCCCCATTCACATATTTTAGAATAAAATATTATACATAATCTTTTAGATAATGTACATCACCACCATATGTAGTCAAGTCAAGTAAAAGTATTGGTGAATGATGTTATTGATCTTACTACTATAGTGTCATTGCCTATCGAGGAGGCAGCCACTGTTGGATAGAGTATGGGTTATTTTTTACTCTGGCTATCTAGTCTTTTTCTTCAGTTTACATATGAGGTATGTGTTTTTTTCAATTTTTATTTAATTTTAATTTTAAATTACTTATATATTTTCCTTAAATTTATCTTATATAATAGTATCTAAAATCTAAGGATTCATTAAAAAATAGACAAAAAAAATTAGAACCTTCACCTTCTGATGCTTCTTAAATTTCTCAGAGTTCAAAAAAATTAGCAATAAATACTTTTATATTGGAGAGTTATTATGAGTTTTCTATGAATTCTAAGATATGTGGGAGAGACTATACATTGAGAATATTTAAAAAAGACATCATTGATGTTTTTATCTTCAATGGTTTATCTATACCCATGGTGAAATTATTTTCCATGTAAGTAAATTTAAATTTAAATTTTCATTTCATTCAATAAATATAACTTATAGTAATTTAATTGATTAATTATCTAATTAGGGATATGCACACTCTTTTCCTACAAAATTATATCACTTTTATTTCTAAATTTATGGATCTAGGATTTATTTCAATGGTTGTTTAATACATGAAGAAGAATGTTAGAGTAAAATATATAGCCAAAATATTAGAAAACAAAAATATTACGTGTTGGTTCCTTCTATTACTTGATGGTTAAGAAGAATTACATAATTATGAACTACTATTCATTATAATATCATTCAATCAAAACTTTTTATGTTTTAGTGGATATTGGGGATTATGCATATTCAACCCACGTGAATGTACAACATATTGATTATGCACTTTTCTAGGTGAAATTCAAGATAATTTTCAAGAATTGTTGAATTTGTAAGTTTTATGTTATTTTATTAGTCCTTTAATATAAAATTTTTCATATTATATATTTGTTTTATTAATTAATATATGAACACACTACATATCATGGAAAGCATTTAACAGAAATCACTTATCGATAAATAACTCAAATGAGATTAATTATATGAAAGTGGATGTATATAACTTTTATATTATTAAAAAACATTTTTATTGTTTATTTATTATTGTTATTTTTAAGAGTTAGTTCATAAATGCAGTTTCATCATCAAAAAGGACATTTTGAATATGTATATTATGTTTTATGATTCATTTTTGAGACTATCATGATTGGAATGGTGATAAATTTTGACAAGGTTAGTTTCACTATATCTCTTATGAGTTAAACAAATATATTATACTGTAAATTTTATAAAAAAAATATTATTTTTCATGTTTTTGATGATATTAAATATTATTCGAATGAAGAATTAAACCACCTTCAAGAATTGTTTTCATACTATTTTTTAGGATTAATTAATTTATTGATACACATGTAAAAGTTTTATTTACGTAAATTATCTTTAAAAAAATGTTTTATAAAAGTTTTCATTGTGTGTTTTTTTGTTGCTACTTGTTTTTTTTCATTTTTTATGCTATTGTGATGGTGATTTTTATTAATAGGGATAGGGTATTACATTTATCTAATATTTTAAAAACAATAATAATTATGTTTTGATGTCATTTATTATAATAATCGATATAAAAAGACACTTTCCACATTGGTTATTAAAAAAGATGACGTGGAAAGAGGCTTTCAATGTCAGTTCTTTTATACAACTAATGTTAAAAAGCATTTTTGGGTTAGTTTTATTTAGATTTTACATGTTGGTTAATAAAAAAATTGAAATTGAATTTATTCTTCAATGTTAGTTTTTTATAAATAATGTGGAAACATTACTTTTAATATTAGTTGCAATGATGTCTCTTTTTATTTATGTTAAAGATTAAAAATAACTAATGTTAAAAGGTTTTTTTCTAGTAGTTAAAGTAATTAAATTCCATTTCATGATACCTTATTAAAAACCTTATCATAAAAACCCATTGGGAGAAACCCCAATTAAGGGGAAAAGTGAATGGTGTTCCCAACTCCCTATTATAGAATTATGATAGACTTTTCGTACTTAACATCCTAATTTTAAAAATCAATTTCTAAAAAGTTTTAGTTTGAAATTAATTTGTGAATAAATCCATAATTTTATCATAATACCTAATTTTATGTATATTAATCTCACAATTATTTTGAATTTCATGAGTGAAAAATAATTTTGGTGATATGTGTTTTGTTATATCTCCTTTGGTATACCCACCCTTCAATTGCATTATACAAGAAGCATTATCCTCATATAATATAGCGGGATTATCATTATGAATTTATAATTAATAATTATTTAAGATAAAATGAATAACTAATCTCAACCAAACACATTCATGACTTTCTTAATGAATTTAAATCAACTCAGCATGATTGGAGGAAGTTGTAAAAATGGTTTGTTTTGTAGAATGCTATGAAATGTCAGTTTCACCACATGTGAACAAATATCCAATTTGAGATCTAGTTCTATGTGGATCAGATAAATATTTAGTATCAGTGATAATTTCATTTATTACTTATATTTGTTATAATAAAATGAATTGATTCTAATGATTTTTATTATTAATACATGCCTATACACCTGATGTTTTCTTCATTATTTTCAGAATGCTATAAGTTATGGGAGATGAGAAAAAGACATGGAAATGATCATAATTTCCACTTAAAAGAAGGATTTCCACAAAGATGGATGGTCATGGAGAACTTATAGGGCATATATTTGAATAACCAAGGAAACACGAGGCTTCCAGAGCTGAAAACATAATTTACACATCATGTAATCCTTACACATCATGAACCGGTCCAAGTCATGAAAGTAATACAAGTTATGAAGTGGAGGAAACCAACTTGGAGTGAAGATGACATCTATCACACTATGAAACATTTGAAGATGGCCTAGAAACCTACATGTTATGAATTTGATACACATGGTGCAACATTCACACATCATATAATCACTACATGACATGTAAAGGTCGGTACGGGCCAAAAACAGCTATATTCAATGTATTTTGGATTTTTGACCTATTTTATGACCCGAGACTCACTTATTACCACATTTTGAACCATCCTTAATGCCATTAATTTCTATATAAGACCATCTAGAGTTTATAAATAGAGTTTTAGGCTTCTTCTGTTAGGGATATCTTGAGACCAAAGCTTGAAGTGAGAAGCTACACTATGGAAGGTCCTCACCAGTTCCATCTTCGGTTTTTCATTATACTTTATTTTCTTTTCATCATTCCCTATTATTCTATCATTATTAGGATAAGGGGGTAAACTCTCCATATTCTAGGATTATATAGTAGAATGGGGAAGGTTTTGTAGGATTTATTCCTTTTTCTTTATTTATGTATTTGGACTGCTGTAGTTTTTTCAATAAATTCCCAAACCCTTTATTTTACTTTTATCATGACCAATGGTATTTAAATATGAAAGGAACATTAAAATTTTGAAACTGATTACCCTAAAGGAGGCATGACCATTATTAAATTTAAGGGAATTGGGTTTAAATATGACATCAAGACAAACTTGATTTGGTGCAACCCTAAATTACTAGACTAAGGGAAATATGGGATTTCCGCGTCAAGGAGGGGATACCATGGTCATTGGATCTCCCTTATCTCAACTCTGACACCGAAACTTGGATTGATCAAATTTTTTTCTAAAATCCAATTACACCTAAACCCTGAAACTAAAAAACTTAGGTACACTTTTAAATCTTATTTCAAACCAATCAATTTGGGTTTCTTTCATCATTCTCTTTTCTAAAATCATTCAAAATCTTCTCTTCTTCACCTATTTTTTTATTTTTAATTAAAATAAAATCTTTTGAAAACCTAAATAAAAATAATTCACCGTCTCTATGGGTTCGAACTTTCACTAATTTTTTACTCATTTAAATTAATTAGTTACATCTGTTGAGATTTATAAATTTTTATTTTGATTGGACCCATTGAGAAATAAAGAACCCCTTTGGGATTGTCAAAACTGACATCATTTCTAAGGACGATTGCTTTTTAGTTTTTATGTTTTTAGTTTTATTTTTATTTTATTTTTTGAATTATTTCAATTCCCTTTTTTACATTGGGTATTTTGTGTCACAGTTATCATACTAAAGTCATTAATGCACAAATATAACACTCGGGAAAATACCAAATACATCATTGATTCCACCCACCATTCTAAATTAATCACATAAATTAAATTCATTGCAACCATGGTGACCACTGAGTAAAATAAAACTGTTGGAGGAGTTTTTCAATGAGATCTGGAGTTTTGTGTGCTCATAGAATATAGTTTTCCATCTAATAAAGGATTTCAACTAAGAATCATAGGACCCCCTATTGGTGTAAACCACTTTGATGTCAATCTTGAAATAATTTCAATGATGTCAAACAACATATAATTTACCAGACTATCACATTAATATCCAAACACACATCTAGGAAGCTTCCTCAAGCTCTATGATAGATTCCAATTCCAAAATATTTCAAGTGATGTGGTAAGACTCCATATTTTCCAATTTTCATTATGCGATCGAGCTTGAGATTGAATCCAAAGTCTACCTTCATGTCCCATAACCACATGGGATGAGTTTTCCAGGAACTTTCTTACCCACTTCTTTCCACCTTTTAAGTCAATGTATATATGGGTAAACATTATAAACTTATTCCAATTTGAGGGTGAATCACTATACTCTATATGGGAATGTCTTAAAGATATGACTCATAAATTACCCAATAATGGAATAGATTTATGAATGAAAATATAAACTTTTTATAAGGTTTTATCATAGGGAAACAAATTGATTCTTGATGTTGCGGTTAGAGGATCACTGATGAAGAAGTCGCCTGAAGTGATCTACAACTTGTTAGATGAAATAGATAGCAATAGTTTCCAGTGTTAAGAAGAAGGGAAGTAACTAAAATTAATTCACACAATCAACAACGATGATTGGATATCTGCATAGCTTGAATCATTGACCAAAAATATGTACATTATGATGGTCTAGTAGCAAAACCCCCAAGGTAAGTATATGGAAGATACAAATTATACTGATTATAACTATGGTAATAAATTTCAATGTTGGCAGCCTCGAAAACATCAAGGACAAGGATATCAACAAAGGATGCAATTTTGATAATAACAATCACAATAAGGGCCCACACTAATAACCCAGGTCCATATATTGAAAGAGACATTGACTACATTCATGACCAAAAATGGGGTTGTTCTCAAGGAAATAAAATAAGAATCAACAAACCAAAAGTTCGTATTGTGGAATCTAGAGCATCAAGTTGGACAAATTTCTTAATAGACCAGAAAGAGACCCATAGGAGTGCTACTAGGATTCCCTGAATTACACCCACATGAAGATTTAAAATTTTTATATCTTAAAAGTGGGAAGAATACACAAGTAAGTGGTATAAAATTTAAAATACAACAACTAGTGGGAGAAAATGAAAAGGAAGTTTAAAATAGCAAGGAAAAGATAGCTAAAGAAGCTAAAGAAGAACCACCATATCAAAATCCAAGACTGAATTTTCCATAACAAATGGTGCAAGTGAAGAACAACACACAAAAATGTAAGTTTCACAAACAATTTAAAAAATTAATATCTTTATATACCCTAAAATGTATGCATGAAATGCAGATATCAAATACCCCCACACTTAAATTCAAACTTGTCCTCAAGTATGGAATCTCAACATACTACAAAGGATAACTACCTTATTGTGATTTAAATTCAATGTCAATAAAAAAATTGATCTAAGGGGAATTTAAATTTTTTGGCATTGCATAAGAAAATTCATCAATGCCTCACTTTTCAAAGTAAAAAAAATCAACCAAGTATTTTAATTTTCTTCTTTTGAAATAACCTATCCATTTCATTCATCAATTTTTATTCTTCAACTCATTATTAATATGCATGCCATTAGAAATTTACCTCTCTTTGAATTTTTTCGCTCATCATCAGGGTACAATTGAAAATAAATTTCATCACATACCTCAAAAATATGTCACTTGCCATAGACTTGCAAGGCATATAACATATTCACCGCATAAAGATAGATATCACAATTATTCATGATGACTTCACCATTTATGATCAAATTAATCTAAGTCTTTAGGGTAGGTGGGTAAATGATGTAAAAATTAAGGCTCAAAAAGGAGGTTTAACTCTGAATTATAATGCATGATATAAAAAATATGATTAATAAAAATTTCCCCTATAAATTTCTTATGATCAAAAAATCTTCGGTCTGGTAGTGGTGATTTTTTATCCTCCCAAGACACAACCAATTTTTTATTTTTTTTATTATTTTTAATAAGATAGGTTAACAATAAAATAAAATATAAAATACATATCCTCTCGAAAGATCACAATGAATACCTAAAAAAATATCCTTAATAAATTATATCCCGATACACCCTGAAAATTACCTCCCTCACACTTATTCTTTTAAATATCATACAAAACATTTAGAGGAAGGTAGGAATGGATAATATATGCTTGTAACTCGACTTATCTTCTAAAAGGGTTGTTCATGGATTCTATAGGATTAAAATTATTAATGTAAGTTGTGTCTAAGGAGAAATGGTTAATCAAAAATAATTACTAAATCATTTTAAAAGTGAATTTGTTTAGTTATAACTTTGATAATATTTAAAGAAAGTTCTAGAAGAAACAAGCCTGAATTTCATAATAAATATACTGTAGAAATAATGGGAAATATTGGGCTAAGAGGATGTATCAGTAATGAGATGAATGGTTGGGAAAACTACTCTTTAAAATTCATATGAATAATTAAATACATTAATTAAAATATTAGAAATTCAAGGTAGACCAAATCTCAGAAAAAATTCATTCACCGAAATCTATCCTATAGGGAGTCATTAATTCCCATGGGGTTATCGAATTTATAAATTTAAAACACAATTTAAATAAATATTTAAACTATATGGTACTATAGTATATGAAAGTTTGAGGTTAAACCCATAGAGACAAGTTTGTAGAAAACATAAATTTAATAAAATAAGCCAAATCTATCTTATGAAAGAAACCTAAACTAATTTATTGAAAGAAGAGATGATGGATGATTTGGATTTTAAGAAAATACAAAAACATGATTAGTAATTTAAAATATTATTTCATGATTTATTAGGGTATAAAATAATGAAAAAGAAATCATAGGTTTCGGAATCGAGCTAGAGAAAATCTAATAGTCATAGTAGAGAACCCCCAAAATCATTGATGTTCCATTTTTACAACGATCATGTTACGTCAATTATTTTATGACTTGGTAACTTGAAACCATTTTTAAACATAAAAAATAATCCACCCAATTTTCATGGTTTGAATCGTTCTCTAGTCAATGCAATAAAAGAATCACTCCCTCACTGATCATGCAATGGTCATGAATGATAAAGCGAAGAAGAGATTTAAAAAATTAGGGTTGCAGAAAAAAACCAAAAATTTATTGAATTAAAAAATAAAATGACTTAATAAAATCAATCCCCCTTCATTACAATTTATTTTCATAATTTATACCCCCCAATTCTATCCATGAGGGGTGGGAAAATGAAAATCCTATTTGACTCATCACAGTAGTAGCAGTCCTTGATCCTAGTGGCGGCCCTCCCAAATCAATCTTTGGAGTGGTACCCTATCCTCTTATTTATAGAGATTATAAATTCTCAAGTAATCTTTAGTTATCATTAATGTGTATCAAAAAATGATCATGAGTGGTCTCAAGGTCATAAACAGTAAAAAAGTGTCCCTATGTTCCATTAATTCTCGTTAAAGCGTCGAATTTGGGCATGCCCAACACTTTCACATCATGTAGATTTTTACACAGCATTTAATGTGTAGCGGTGATGCCATATTTATATCTTTTATATCTCAAAACTCTCACATCATGTATTAGTCTCATTATATATATTTTTTACATGACATGTAAACACCTTCGTGATAAGAACCATATTGAAGGCACCAAGTTGATTGCCCAGGTGGAGGAGTTGGATTTGAAATGCTTGATGACACGAGGGAGATTAAAGAGGATGAATGCTACAATGGGTGCTCATCTTGCTTCATTAAAGGATCAATGGATCTTTCCTTTCATGTATAGAGAAAATGGGCCTATTATCTCACTTATTCAACTCTAAACATGATGTTTAAATCTTGGACCACATGGTTACATGAATTTGGAAGCCTTTCCCACATTCATAATTCTATAATGGCATATTTGGACACCAAAGTAAAACCTGATGGTCTATACACTCAAATTCAAATTCAATGGGATGTAGTTGGAAATTTATGTTCTACTTTTTCCAAGGACTTTGTTAGAATTTATCTTTTTGAATTTAAGGGAACAAAGTAGGTTTAACCTTTATGACTTTAGGGTATTAGACCCTTGACTATTGTATCACCCCTTGGATATAAATAGCCACCCCCATGGAACTTGTATGGAATTCAAGTCTCTAATAAAGAGATTATACTTTTTTTCTTTCTGTTGTGTGAGGATTCTTCCATTTTCCCCCTTGCACTTGTGCATTCTTGTCTTGTCAATCTACAAGTTAGATTGGTGATCCAATATCTCAAATCTCCCAATCCCATGCATCAACCCAAGTGTATCGTTGTGTGTATTGGCTATCACATCCCTCCCTTGATTTTTTTTCTAACTAGTAGGTTGTTTTCCTTATAGCGTTGATTTACTACTTTCATCCACTTTCTATACCCATCATCCCCCACTTAGCCCCAAACCGCATCCTTCATCTGCTACCCTACACCGTGAAGATTGGGTCACCCTGTGCATCTCGCATTAGTTGGTATTAGAGCGTCAGTTGACATATTAGGCATCTATAACCCTTTTTATATCTCATATATCCATTTCTATTCTCATATTTCATTATTATCAACCCATTAAAAAACAAAAAAACAAAAAAAAAACTTTTCTTTGAAAACCTCCAGAGTTGGCCTATGATGTGCAAGATTGAAATATTTTTACATTGAGCCAATTATTTATACATATTATTTCCACATTAAATTATCTATTTGTTATTTGTATCTAGAAAAAAAATAAAAAAAAATTCTATCAACTCATAATTTTTCACTTTTTAAAATTAAGCACATCCTATCTTTGAGAGATTTCAAAAACAATTACCTTACTCTCTGTTCATCATCTTGTGCTTAAAAACACTAAGCACAACACTTTTAGGGATATTTAAAAAAATAGATACAATTACCTCTTCATCTATTTGTGATTTACATTATTATCAATTTCCATTTCTATACATCACTTTCTCCTTCATTTTACTTCAACACCATATCATATTTGGATCATATTGTTATTAATTTTTCTTATTTTTCACAATCGGTAAAAACCCAAATACCACCTTTCTACCTTTTTTCCCACCTTTTACCAATTTTCTACCCTATTTTTCACCCTTTACCTATTACCACTCAAACAGGTTGTGTTAAACCATCCCCCAGCATAATATTGGTTTGGGAAGGATTGGTGGCATGTGATATCCCTAAAAAAGGTATTATGTTTCATAACAGATTGGGGTTTGAATTGAGTGTTGAGTGTGGAGAGAAAAAAAATAATTATTGAGTGTTTACATACTACTGTAAAATGGGTCTATACCCACGGTTCTTACTAAACTATGGGTATAGGGTACCTACGTAAGCACGGGAAGCCAAAAAATTACGCGGGAATGCCATAAGAAAACCTATACCCACAGTTCACACTGAACTGTGGGTATAGGTGACATCTATACCCACGTTTTTCATGAACTGTGGGTATAGCCTTCAGTATATAAGCCTATACCCACACTTCATGAAAACTATGTGTATAGAATTTACCTATACCCACGGTTTTACTGAACCATGGGTATAGGGTCCCTTATGTTTTGTGTGCGAAAAAATATATAAAAGATAATATATGTATATTTAAACATAATTGCAGCTGGTATAGTGGTAAGGGAGTTCAACGTCGTAGAAGTGGAAATGGTTCGAAACTCTCCCACTGCTTTTTATTTATACCAACATTTTATGAATAGATATATAATATAATATATGTGTATATAAATATAAGTGCATTTGGTGTAGTGGTAAGGGGGTTTAGCAGTAGAGTAGCGGCACGGGTTTGAAACCCATGCAGAACGTTTTATTTATACCCACATTTTATAAATATATATATATATATAAGATAATATATATATATATATATAACCATAAGTTTATTTGGTTTAGTGGTAGGGGAGTTCAGCGACAGAATGAAGGTTGAGTGTTTGAAACTCGAAAACTCAATTTTTTACAGATGGTTTATATTAATATATTTACGTAAATATAGATATATATTAAAGTAGGTTCAGTAGTTGGAATGGTGAGACGTTGTTTGTTTGAAGTGTAGGTCCCATGTTCGAAACTCACTGATGGGTTTTTTTCTATAAAACTGATTTGGATTAATATATTTAGACAGATATAGATATATAAACACATAAGTTGAGCAGCTAGGTTGGTGAGACACTGTGTTTTAGATGAGTAGGTCACGAGTTCTAAACTCCCTCTCCTCATTTTTCTATTATTTATACCCATGGTTTTAAAACCGTGGGTATAAGGCTATGAGGTGGAAAGTGGATATGACATAGTGGTAAAAGGTTATACCTAAGATTTGGAAAACTGTGGGTATAGGCCATGGAGCTATACCGACACCTCAATTTCCCATGGTTCCCAAAACCATGGGTATAGTCTATATCCATGGTTTTGGGGGCTATACCCACAGTTTTGAACCATGTTTATAGGTCATTGTTTCAGTAGTGACAACTTGTGTGTGTGAGTATGTATCATTATGTGTGTGAGTGTGTACATCTTATGTGTGTGAGTGTGAGTGTGTACATATTGTGTGTGTGTGTGTGTGTGTACATCTTGTGTGTGTGTTTGTGTGTGTCTTTTCATGTGTGTGTGTGTGTATTTTTGTGTGTGGGTGTGTGTAAAATTGTTTGTGCTTCTCCCCATGTGTGTTTGTGTTTGTGTTACATATCATGGATGAAGATCATGGGAAGAAAATTTCTCAGGCTAGTGATGAAGGAAGCCAAAGTAGGTCTCCTACACTAAAAGATTCACAAATCCAAATGAAATATTTGGTGATCCATTTATATAAGCATCTTGATAGGAAGTTTTAGGAGCTACATGATAGGATTTACAACTTGAAGAATCAATCAAGATGAAGGATGATCCATGGTAACCTGCGGTGTGCTCCGACACTACGTCACCCCCACATCATGGAGGAGGAGATGCAAAACATTGATGATGGTTTTGAGGATATACCACAGAGGATGAGGTTTTACCAACAACTTATAATAGTACAAAAAATACTACATGATGATGAACCACTTGGAAGGATCAAGGTGAAGGTCCCTTCATTTCAAGGGAAAAGCGATCTGAAAGCATACTTAGAGTGGGAGATGTAGATTGAGAAGGTGTTTTCATGCCATGAATATTATAAGGAGAAAAAGGTAAAACTTTATTCCCTTGAATTTTATGATTATGATTTAATTTGGTGGGATCAAATTCAAAAGGAGAGGCTTAGATATGGAATACATCCTATCAATAGTTGGGATGACATGAAGTTTTTCATTCAGAAGCAGTTTTTTCCCTCACACTATCATAGAGATCTCCACAACAAACTTCAACGGCTCACCCAAAGAGTAAGAGTGTAGAATATTAATACAAGGAGATGAAAAAAATCATTATTCAAGAAAAACATCGAGGAGGATCCATAGGCAACCATGGCACGGTTTTTACATGGGCTAAATCTAGAGATTTCCCATCAAGTGGAGATATACCATCATGTGGGGATACAAGATATGATCCACCAATCCACCGATATTGAGAAAAAAATAAAAATGAGGGGATACATGAGGAATACCACTACCACTTTCACTCCATGGATAAATTTGAGGAAGGAAATTAGAGAATCATCGAAGCCAAAAGAGGTTCTCAATCGCAAAAGTGACAAGTTAATTTTTTCACCTAAGAAACCTACTTTTGATGATAAACAAACAAGGAATTGGGATATTTTTTGTTTTAAATGTCAAGGAATGGGTCTCATTTCTAGTTAATTCCCAAATATTAACACCATAACCATCAACAATCATAGATAATGGGAGATTGATGGAGAGATCTCAGAGGAGGAATATGAAGAATCCCCTAAAATTAATAATGGAGAATTTGTGGAAGATAGTGAGATTCTTTTCACTATGAGATTTATAAGCACAAAAATTCCCATGGGATAGAATGAGAATTAGTAGATCCTTTTCCATACATGTTTAAAGATCCATGGGAAGGTATGTAGTGTTATTATTGATGGAGGAAGTCGTAGCAACGTAGCAAGCACCGAGTTGGTGGAGAAGTTGGGAATTCCAACTTTGAGGCATCAATATCCATATCAGCTTCAGTGGTTGAATGGTTGTGGAGAGATTAAGGTTACCAATAAGGTGAAGTTATTATTATCCATTGGTAAATACAAGTATTAGGTATTGTGTGACATTATTACTATGATGGCATGCCACTTTTTGTTGGGTCGATCGTGGAATTACAATCAGCATGTTACTCATGATGGGTTCTTAAACTGTCACTATTTTTTACTATAATAAGAACCTATAACCCTCAACCCCATGTCCCCCAAACAAATTATGGAAGATCACATTTTTATAGAAAAGAAAAAAATGAGTGATGAGTAAAAAAGAGAGAAAATTAAAAGGGAGAGAATGAGGGAAAATTAGAAAATGGGAGAAGAAAATAAAAATCAATAGGGAAAAATATTTGAGAGGAGATAAAAGTGTGATGTTGGAAAAAAATAGTGAGGTTAAGGAAGATTTTATTTCTTGTCAAAACCTTTTAGTACTTATGTATAAGGATGTGATTTTTAACACTAATAACTTAACATCTCCTTTGCCACATGTTGTTGATTCCATGTTTCAGGAATTTGAAGATGTGTTTCCCAAAGAGGTTTCACTTGGTTTGCCACCCATTATAGGTATTGATCATCAAATTAACCTCATACTTAGAGCATCACTACCGAACCACCCTGCATATCGCACCAACCTAGAGGAGAGAAAATAAATTCAAAGGCGATTTCAAGAGATATGTGATGTGGGATACGCTATAGAAAGTCTTAGTCCTTATTCCATACCAGTTCTTATAGTACCAAAGAATAATGGAACATGGTTAATGTGCATTGACTGTAGAGCCATTAATAACATCGTGGTCAGGTATCATCATCTTATCCCTAGGTTAAATGATATGCTAGATGAATTAAATGGTTATACTATTTTCTCAAAAATTTATTTAAAAAGTGGATACAATCAAATTAGGATGAAAGAATGAGATGATTGGAAAACTGAATTTAAGAAAAATCATGGACTTTATGAATGGTTAGTCATTCCCTTTGGTCTCATCAATTCACCTAGAACATTTATGAGGTTAATGAATCATGTATCATGTGCATATATTGGAAAAAATTTGGTAGTTTACTTTGATGATATTTTGGTGTATAGTAGGACTTTGCATGAACATGTAGATCACTTAAGAAAATTCCTAGAGGTGTTAAGGAAATAAAACTTGTTTGGAAACATCAATAAGTGTGAATTTTTCCTCAATAAGATTGTTTTCCTTGGATTTTTTGTGAGCAGCGATGGAGTTGAAGTTAAAACCGAGAAGATCAAAGAAATACAAGAATGGCCAAATCCAACCTTCGTTGGGTAGGTAATAAGTTTTCATGGGATTTATAGTTTTTACAGGATATTTGTTAAGGAACGTCAGCACACTAGCATCACTGTTGAATGAATTGATAAATAAGAACATTCCTTTAAAATGGGGGACAACTCAAGATAAGTCTTTCCATGCTCTCAAGGAGTGACTCACCCACACCCCTATACTTTCACACCCAGACTTTGGTAAGACCTTTGAAATTTAATGTGATGCAAGAAAAATTGGTATTAGTGGAGTAATCATGCATGAAGGTAATCTTGTTTCTTATTTTAGTGATAATTTAAATGGCCCAACTCTAGAAACATGGCAACATAATATTTGGCCTAAATAATTTGTGATCCATTATGATCATGAGTCTCTTAAATACATTAGGAGTAAACATAAACTAAATAGGAGACATTCTAGATGGTTGGAATTCATTAAATCATTTCCATATGTCATCAACCATAAAAAGGGTAAAGAAAATAGTTTGGTTGATACACATTCATGTAGATACTCTCTTTTATCCTTGTTGGATTCAAAACTCCTTGTTTTTTAATGAGTTAAGGATTTATATTCCATAGATAGTGATTTTAGTAAACCATATGGACATTGTAAACCTGGAGTTGGTTGAGAAAAGTTCTATTTACATGATGGATTCTTATTCTAGATTGATAAGCTTTGCATTCCCAATTTCTATATCTATTTAATTTTACTAAAGGAGTCATATTCTAGTGTGTTAATGGGACATTTTTGTGTTGAAAAAACTTTAAGAATTCTTAGTGAGAATTTTTATTGGTCTAGGATATCAAGATATGTTGAATTTTTTTAGGGAAAGTGAATTTTCTTCCATAAAGAAAAATTGAAACTGAACCCACGTGGATTATATATTCCTATCCTAATCCCCAAAAACCCTTAGGAGGACATATCAATGGAATTTATTATGGGGTTACCAAGGAAAAAGAGGTTTAGAGATTCCATTTTTGTTTTGGTGGATCATTTTTCTAAAATGGAACATTTTATTCCTTTTTACAAAACAGATGATGCCACTAACATTGCAACAATTTTCTTTTAGGAAGTAGTCAAACTCCATGGAATGTCAAGGAATATTATGTCGAATCAAGAAATATAATTCCTCAATTGATTTTGGAAGACCTTATAGAGAAAACTAGGAATGAAGTTATTATTTTACACTACTATTCATTTGCAAACCGATGGGAAAACAGAGGTGGTGAATCGGACCCTATCATCCCTTCTGCGAACAATTCTCAAGAAGAACCTCAAGAATTGGGAGGAGTGTCTGCCACATGTGGAATTCACATATAACAGGGCCAAGCATTCCACTACTAAATATTCTCCATTTGAAATTATTTATGGCTTTAACCCCCTTTCCCCTATTGATCTAGTTCCTTTGAATTTTTAGGAATCAACTAATATGGATGTGAAATGGCGTGCAAAATTCATCAAGAAAATCCATGAAAAGGCAAGGATAAATATCGAGTAGATGACCCAACAATATGTTAATCATGAAAACAAGGGTCATAAGAAAGTGTTGTTTGAGCCTGGTGACTTAGTCTGGATTCATATGTGGAAGGAAAGATTTCTCAAAAAAAAAAGAAATAAAAAAATCATGCCACAAGGAGATGGACCTTTTCGAGTGCTCGAGAATATTAACAACAATTATTATAAGATAGCTATCCCAGGTGAGTATGGTGTAATTACCACTTTCAATATTTCTGATCTTTGTCTTTTTTATGGTGTATAGGATGAAGATTCAAGGGTGAATCCTTTTCAATAGAGGGGATGATGAGAACCATATTGAAGGCACCGGGTCGATTACTTGGGTGGAGGAGTTGGATTTTCAAGGTTCGATGATGCGAGAGAGATTAAAGAGGTTGAATGCTACAATGGGCACCCATATCACTTCACTAAAGGCCCAATGGATCTTTCCTTGCATGGATGGAGAAAATGGTCCCATTATATCACTTATTCAAGCCCAAAAATGATGTTTAAATCTTGGCCCACATGGTTACACAAATTTGGAAGCCTTTACAACATGGATAATTCTAGAATGGCATCTTTGGACACTAAAGTCAAATCTGATGGTCTATGCACTCAAAGTCAAATCCAGTCAGCTATAGTTGTAAAGTTATGTGCTAATTTTCCCTAAGTCTTTGTTAGACTTTATCTTTTTTAATTAATGGGGGGAGTAGGTTTAACCTTTATGAATTTAGGGTATTAGACCCTTGACTATTATATCACCCCTTGGCTATAAATATCCACCCCCATGAAACTTGTATGGAATTTAATATTCTAATAGAGAGATTATTATTTGTTTCTCTCCTTTGTGTGAGGATTGTTCTGGTTTTACCCATTTCTCTTGTGAATTCTTTGTTTATCAATCTACAAGTTAGATTGGTGATCCAATATGTCAAAACCCCCAATTTTATGACTCAACCCAAGTACGTTTTTGTGTGGATTGGCTATCAGATCCCTCCCTTGTGTGTGTTGTATAAGTAGTAGGTCTCTCACACTATAGTGTTGATTGACTACTTTCATCCACTTTCTATACCCATCATCTGCCATGTAGAGACCCTAAGCCAGACGTACGTGGATATTACATTACTTTTGCAGAATACTTAGTACATAACAAAAACACACGCACAAGGATCATAATAGTTTAGTGTCTTTGGAAACTCGGAATATAATCTTCTAATCGTGGTGAAAGATCTTCAACATCTCCCATAAAGATCTTCCCCTTTTTTTACCTAAAACCTTTATTTATATCCTGGGGAAAAGAAAACATAAAAGGGTGAGCTCAAATGCTCAGTAAGGTTAAACAAAAGAAATATCAATCACATCATATTCATAAGAACATAACTTTTGGAAATCTTAACCTGCAAAAGAGAGCATAATTTCATAACATGGGATAAATAATAGTAGTGAAATGGAATCCCAATAATCATAACATAAAACATGAAACTTTGTGGAATACACACATAATCATAGAGAATCATTTCTTATTAGTCAAGACTCATTGCCAAGACTATCTTAGTGGACAAAGTCCATTTCTGAACCGAGTTCACTCCTCGTTTCATTCCTGTTTCACTGAACCGGTATAACCTACCGTTCCAGCCATGTCTATCTCATGAGATATAAAATCTTTACCCAATGAATTGGAGGGAGATATAGGTCCCACCCATCTCATAATGATACCATTCTTATGTGTTCCACAAAATCATAAACCATACATCATAGCATAACCCATGTAATAAAAATGGGAATCTTAAACATCGTGACATCATAAAAAATTCATATAAGATAAAGGAATTCATAAAAATATTTCCATCACAACATAATCAAATCCATGTCATAATAGGGATAGAAACAAAACCCTATATTATCTTAGATGGAAAATAATTTTGATAAAACTCTTGAACTCCATTCTTGAGGAAAATATCCTTTCTTCTTCAGAAACATTTTTCCTTTCTTAACATGTCATACAATTTTAAACTAAAAGAATTTGATTAAAAATAAACTTGAAAACTCTTAAAGGAAGCTTCTTGGAAATAATGTTTTAAAAATCCATTCATGTCGTATAAGTTAAAAAAACATTCTTCTCATACTTTTGTCGGAAAAGTCAAAAAGTACCTCGTATGAAAAACGACAAAAGATTCCTTTCATATCTTTTACTAAAAACTCACCAAAGGGTAAAATAGGTTTTAAAAAATTATAGGTGGATGGAAATAATATTAAATATTTAGGTAACATGGATGTGGATGATAAAATACACCCTAGTAAATACCAAAGTATAAACAATCTCGGATAAAAATGAGATTGTGATATTTTCCCTTACCTTAGGTCCAATTTGCTTCATAAGTGTCTGAACCTCCTGTATAATGATTTAAATAATGTTATTGAATTATTACAGAATCATACTTATTTTTATGATATAATATATGGTCATATTCTTAGCTTCTTATTAGTAATATTTCATTACTACTTGTTATTCGGGTGTTTATTACTTTTTGTTCTTATGCGTGTTTTGTCGAATAAATTCTTATTCTTCTCTTTAGGTTATAGATACCTCATTTCCAGAATGTTATTAGTGTAATATATATCATATTCATTCATTAAATTCATTTATATAATCATTATGAAATTAAGATCATGTAGAACGAGTCGCATCACATCGTGGAGACGGTATTCCGTACGTACGCACGCGTGGTGATTTTGTTTTCCGTAGGATGGATAAAAGGTGGAATGGGGTTGTTTCATATTTATAATAACAAATCAGTATATTAGTGATACTGATGTTATTACTTTATAATGAAACAACTAAATAAGAAGAATTTGAAGAAGAAATAAGTTTGAAAGAATCGGGAGAAGAAATTACCTCTTCTTCGATACGCCTCTTTGAAACCTCCTCTTAGGGCACTAAGATTGGTCTTTAATGTAGACCAGAACCTCTAGGATGTTTCTAGGGAAGTGGAGAAGATAATTTGTCAAGGGTTGGCCGAGCTTGAAGGCTCAAATTGGTGTGAGGAGGAGAGGGAGGAAGTTCCCTTTTATAAGGGAGGAGAGGGGCACCTTTGGAATAACTAAAAATATTATTTTATTATAAAGTCAAATTCAGTTTTTAATAGCTCCAAATTGAGTTATTTCGAAGCTAAGGTGGGGATTGGTCGAAATAATATCATCCAATAGAATTTTTAAAAGTTTAGTTTACTATTTTAACCTTATCATTTAGTTTTAACTTTAAGTTAGATAATTTTACTTTTACCGTGTCTTTTTGTGTTCTTACACTATAAGGTTAATAAACTTACTATAACAAGCCAAAAAAACCCCAGGTTGTTTATTATTAATATATATAACCTTATCTAAGTCATTTTTCCGAACCTTAGATTTTTAGAAATATAATAACAATTAATAATATAATATTTTTTTTAAAAACTATTTTATGTCAATTTTGACACTATTTGGTAATTGATTTTTGTAAAACTCATAACAGAATGATTAGTTAGAAAAAAGTTAATTAAATCAACACTAACATGTCATATTAACATATAAAATTTTTGTAATTCATAAAAAGTCTCAAATTTCATTTATTTGGATATTTATAACATCAATTATGTCAATATTTCATTAATAAGATATTTACTGCATCATCATTGTGTCATAAATAAATTAAATTATTTAAAGTTTAAAAATTGCAAATAAAATATAATTATGTAGGAAATCTTTTTATCTTTCTAATTAATATTTATAGTTGAATTTATCTTATGTATAACCCTATATTAAAAATGATTTAATTATTAAACTTTGATTTTAACTATTTTAACCCTTCTTTAAATAAATTAATAATAAATGTCCTAATCTAATCTAAGTGGGCTTAAATGGTCATATTTTATTCCTAAGGTTGTTTTTGGTCGAATTACACTTATCCAATAGAATTAGGACATGTGTTAGGGTAATAATAATATCATTTTTACCCTTAATTACCCTATTTACTTTTAACCGTGGTAAAAAAAAGTAAAAAGTTATTATTCACCAAAAATTATTTTCATCTCATTGAACCACATTTTAGTCCTTGATATTAACCGTGTCTCTTGTATTTTCAAAATTCCACTCACAGAAGCGGTAAAATTAAGTTTTATGAAAAATTCAGTTTTTTAACTACCACTTAGTGGTTTCACTATTCATCAAAAAAATGAAAGTTTCCAGAAAAATACCAAAAATTAGGCCTAAGCTATATTTGATATTATGAATTCAAAAATGATTTCTATTTTATCAAATTCAAAACATATCAGTTATATTAACTAATTTAAAAATTAATTCCTGTCGTCAAAACAAATAGCGTGTTTTTAAGAGATAATAACTATCAAAAGATTGACACTTGTTTATATCTGGTTTAAATGTGAAATTACATCCAATGACGAACATTGTATTAAATTGTAAAAATATATTCTAAATATACTTTAAAACCACTCAAATTAATAATTTATCACTATTAATTATTTTGATTAAAAAAATTATTTTTAATTAAAATTTAGTAATTTTCACTATTCATCAGAATATGAAAGTTATCCGAAACGTGCCAAAATTTCACCCTAAGCTAATTTCGATAATCCGAATCCAAAAATGAAGTCCATTTTGAAAAATAAAATTTAAAAAAATTTAAAAAGTGGTTATTACTATTCATAATGGCTAGTTTTAATAATATTTTAATAGCATATCATTGTTTAGTGAAACTCGGTATTGCGTACTA
The DNA here is from genome assembly GCA_963277665.1 of Viscum album. Classification (NCBI taxonomy): domain Eukaryota; kingdom Viridiplantae; phylum Streptophyta; class Magnoliopsida; order Santalales; family Viscaceae; genus Viscum; species Viscum album. The sequence continues at coordinate 1,536,758,306 of OY728161.1, read as the reverse complement.
CGCAAGCTATCGAGGAAGGCCATGATTGCGTGTAATGCAAGGCAAGTCAAGGATGTGTGTTGTGCAAGCTCCTTTTGGTGTAGCGTACAACACAAGACATTAATGAAATTAAAAAGAATATTTTTCATAAAATCTCGGGGTGTTACATTCTACCCCCCTTAAAATGAATTTCGCCCTCGAAATTCATCGAGGTTATAAATGGTTTACTACTCGAAAGTTTCTTTAATAGAAACCCACATCGTAAAAAGGAATACCAAAACCAATCTTTAAAAACAAAAGTATGAAACGTAACGGTTACCCAAATAAACTAATCACTGGGTTTCCACATAGGTGAAAATATGGATATGGAAGAGAAATCTAACCATCATGTTCTGATGGAGAGTGGTAGAGAACATGGCTATGTAAAAGCCAGCAATCACAAAGCCATAAATTTGTGATGATCTAGGGTACCATCTGATTCATCAGATATAAGGGCACTAGGACAACATTTTTGGTTTTCAATATCATTTCCCTAAAGTTGAAAATTTTGAATTAGAAGAAATACTTGCTTGATTTTGGTACAATATCACTGTTGTTCGTGAATTGAACAATTTCCACTTCATCCCTTAAAGAAATGAAGTTGAATTTTTTATTCGTGATGTGTTAGCAGATCTTGTGATAGAATGATGGGTTATTCCATCTCTTTCAAACAAAAGGTTAGCAAAAGTTATAAGTCCATCTTATGGTTAATCGTATATGGTTCCAAAAATGAACTTATACTTCATATATCATACCGCTTAATAAAATAAAACTAGTTTCTACTAACCAGGGACTTCCTGTAGGCCAGTGGTAGGCGATAAAGGCCAGTCGCACTTCAGTTGTGGGTTTGATTCCCACATCCTTGTCTGATGCGATGGGCTGTCGCCCGTCCTGCAGGTTGTCCTTTTTCTAAAACTATATTACTATAACATCCCATCAATAATATCAAAAAAACTTTTATCCTTAAACAATACTAACTTATGTCCAACATAATCCATTCCAATCTTTAGTCTTATCCATAATACTGCAGTCCACTCTCATAATATAGTGAAAACGATTACCAGAGATTTAATACCATCATTGATCCCCATATATCATAAGATATGTCTTGTTGGTCACATTCCAAACATTCAAAGGCCTTAATCATGTATTCTCTTGAATACCCATTGAAACTTAGTGAAAACATGAATGCAGTTAAAAGTTAACACTTTCCACATACCAAAATCCTCAAAATTCTATATACTCAAACCATGATATCACTTAGTCCTTATATCAATCATGAGCTCATGAATACTGTCAAATATTTCATTTTCTCATTTTCCCTTCATTATGCACATATCATCTTTTTTTCAAAAATATCTCAATCACTTTCCATGGTTACCGGTACCATAAAATTATTGAAAACCACAATAGACCAATACATAAATATTCCAATATTCCACGATACTATATACAACATTATTTTGGAATCCCATTACATAAACACTTAATCATTCCACCACATCATTGTCATATTCAACATCACCAATAGTGATCGCATGTGACTTCCCTTTGTCCTTTTCCTTAAGTGGTTGCTCATGTCGATCATCACTAACCCTTGGATTAGGGAATTTATTATCATAATGTCCCATTTCCTTGCACTTGAAGCATTGAAGTGTTGGTGGTGCATTCTCTGCAGTCTTTTCTTTATTCACATCATTAGAAACCCTTTTTCCATTACTTCGACACTCAGCTTCTCGATGACCTTCTTTTACACACTTAAAAAATTTTCTAGTCCCTTTAAGACAATCTCCACCGTGCTTCTTTCCACACTTTGAGCATAAGGAAACATTCATCTTCTTTTCACCATTATTCTGAGATTTCTCCTTGAACTCCATCTTTCGTTTCTTGTCAAAACTATGAGATGGATAAGTAACACCAACTTTCATTTCTACCTTGATAGCACAACGCACAATTTCTTCATAGCTACTGAAGTCTCTTATAGCTAATGCCCTTCGAAGACTTGGTTTTAAGCCACTGAAGAATCGATCAAATTTACTTTCAGGTTGGATGATAAAGCCAGATGCATACCTTGCAAGCCTTGTAAAATTCGCTTCGTATATACCAACAGATTCATCATCCTTTTTCTTTAGTTCAAGAAACTCCTTCTCCATCTTTGTTCGAAGAATATGAGGGAAGTACTTATTGAAAAATAAGTTCTTGAACTCGTCCCATTCCATGGACTCAATTTCATCTCTTTGCCTCGTATTCTTGATAATATTCCACCATTGATCAGCTTCACCTTCCAAACGATATACTGCTAAGATGACTTTATCATGTTCAGAACATTGAAGAACTGAAAATATCTTTTCAGTGGTACTGATCCATTGTTCAGAAACAAGTGGATCAGAAGACCCACTGAAAGAAGGTGGACGTTGCCTCATGAAGGACTCAATAGAATATTGTTCCCTTCTCTGCTCATTTGGAAGTCCAGAATGATTCATACCTTGTGTAAGTATAGCAATAAGATTTTTCACTCCATCTCCCATAACATTTGTTTGTTCAGGAGGACAATCATTGCATTGTCCATTGCATTGATCAACATGGTTCCTTCGGGTTCCATCCATCGTCTAAAACCCAAAAAGAATAGTGTGAGAGGCAAAAATCATGCTAGGGAAAACAACATAATAAAGGGGGAGTACCTTCAATATCTAACATCTTAGGTTATATTCTAATATTTTTACCGTAGTTTTAGAACTATATCCTATACGTATACTTATCCTTAGGGACATCCCAAGACATACCTTAGAAATATCTCTAGGGATCTCACTAACGTTTTCGCACCCTAGTTTCCAAAGGTTGACTAAACATTTCCTCTGATACCAACTGTAGAGACCCTAAGCCTGATGTACATTGATATTACATTACTTTTGCGGAATACTTAGTACATAACAAAAACACACACACAAGGATCGTAATAGTTTAGTGTCGTTGGAAACCCGGAATATAATCTTCTAATCGTGGTGAAAGATCTTCAACATCTCCCATAAATATCTTCCCCTTTTTTTACCTAAAACCTTTCTTTATATCCTGGGGAAAAGAAAACATAAAAGGGTGAGCTCAAATGCTCAGTAAGGGTAAAAAAAGAAATATCAATCACATCATATTCATAAGAACATAACTTTTGGAAATCTTAACCTGCAAAAGAGAGCATAATTTCATAACATGGGATAAATCATAGTAGTGAAATGGAATCCAAATAATCATAACATAAAACATGAAACTTTGTGGCATACACACATAATCATAGATAATCATTTCTTATTAGTCAAGACTCATTGCCAAGACTATCTTAGTGGACAAAGTCCATTTCTGAACCGAGTTCACTCCTCGTTTCAGTCCTGTTTCACTGAACCGGTATAACCTACCGTTCCAGCCATTTATATCTCATGAGATATAAAATCTTTACCCAATGAATTGGAGGGAGATATAGGTCCCACCCATCTCATAATGATACCATTCTTATGTGTGCCACAAAATCATAAACCATACATCATAGCATAACCCATGTAATAAAAATGGGAATCTTAAACATCGTGACATCATAAAAAATTCATATAAGATAAAGGAATTCATAAAAATATTTCCATCACAACATAATCAAATCCATGTCATAATAGGGATAGAAACAAAACCCTATATTATCTTAGATGGAAAATAATTTTGATAAAACTCTCGAACTCCATTCTTGAGGAAAATATCCTTTCTTCTTCAAAAACATTTTTCCTTTCTTAACATGTCATACAATTTTAAACTAAAAGAAATTGATTAAAAATAAACTTGAAAACTTGTAAAGTAATATTCTTGGAAATAATTTTTTAAAAATCCATTCATGCCGTATAAGTTAAAAAAACATTCTTCTCGTACTTTTGTCGGAAAAGTCAAAAAGTACCTCGTACGAAAAACGACAAAAGATTCCTTTCATATCTTTTACTAAAAACTCACCAAAGGGTAAAATAGGTTTCAAACAATTGTAGGTGGATTGAAATAATATTACATATTGAGGTAACATGGATCTGGATGATAAAATACACCCTAGTAAATACCAAAGTATAAACAATCTCGGATAAAAATGAGATTGTGATATTTTCCCTTACCTTAGGTCTGATTTTCTTCGTAAGTGTCTGAACCTCCTGTATAATGATTTAAATAATGTTATTGAATTATTCCAGAATCATACTTATTGTTATGATATCATATATGGTCATATTCTTAGCTTCTTATTAGTAATATTTCATTACTACTTGTTATTCGGGTGTTTATTACTTTTTGTTCTTATGCGTGTTTTGTCGAATAAATTCTTATTCTTATCTTTAGGTTATATATACCTCATTTACAGAATGGTATTAGTGTAATATATATCATATTCATTCATTAAATTCATTTATATAATCATTATGAAATGAATATCATGTAGAACGAGTCGCATCACATCATGGAGACGGTATTCCATACGTACGCACGCGCGGTGATTTTGTTTTCCGTAGGATGGATAGAAGGTGGAATGGGGTTGTTTCATATTTATAATAACAAATCAGTATATTATTGATACTGATGTTATTACTTTATAATTAAACAACTAAATAAGAATAATTTGAAGAAGAAAGAAGTTTGAAAGAATCGGGAGAAGAAATTACCTCTTCTTCGATACGCCTCTTTGAAACCTCCTCTTAGGGCACTAAGATTGGTCTTTAATATAGACCAGAACCTCTAGGATGTTTCTAGGGAAGTGGAGAAGATAATTTGGCAAGGGTTGGCCGAGATTGAAGGCTCAAATTGGTGTGAGGAGGAGGGGGGGGGGAAGTTCCCTTTTATAAGGGAGGAGAGGGGCACCTTTGGAATAACTAAAAATATTATTTTATTATAAAGTCAAATTCGGTTTTTAATAGATCCAAATTGAGTTATTTCTAAGATAAGGTGTGTATTGTTCGAAATCCTATCATCCAATAGAATTTGGACAAGTTTAGTTTACTATTTTAACCTTATCATTTAGTTTTAACTTTAAGTTAGATAATTTTACTTTTACCGTGTCTTTTTGTGTTCTTACACTATAAGGTTAATAAACTTACTATAACAAGCCAAACGAACCACAAGTTGTTTATTATTAATATATATAACCTTATCTAATTCATTTGGCCGAACCTTAGATTTTTATGAATATAATAACAATTAATAATATAATATTTGTTTTAAAAACTATTTTATGTCAATTTTGACACTATTTGGTAATTAATTTTTGTAAAACTCATAACAGAATGATTAGTTCGAACAAAGTTAATTAAATCAACACTAACATTTCATATTAACATATAAAATTTTTTTAATTCATAAAAAGTCTAAAATGTCATTTATTTGGGTATTTATAACAACAATTATGTCAATATTTCATTAATAAGATATTTACTGCATCATCATTGTGTTATAAATAAATTAAATTATTTAAAGTCTAAAAATTACAAATAAAATATCATTATGTAGGAAATATTTTTATCTTTCTAATTAATATTTATAGTTGAATTTATCTTATGTATAACCCTATATTAAAATTTATTTAATTATTAAACTTTGATTTTAACTATTTCAACCCTTCTTTAAATAAATTAATAATAAATGTCCTAATCTAATCCAAGTGGTCTTAAATGGTCATATTTTATTCCTAAGGTTGTTTTTGGTCGAATTAAACTTATCCAATAGAATTAGGACATGTGTTAGGGTAATAATAATATCATTTTTACCCTTAATTACCCTATTTACTTTTAACCGTGGTAAAAAAAAGTAAAAAGTTACTATTCAGCAAAAATTATTTTCATCTCATTGAACCACATTTTAGTCCTTGATATTAACCATATCTCTCGGATTTTCGAAATTCCACTCACAAAAGCGGTAAAATTAAGTTTTATGAAAAATTCAGTTTTTTAACTACCACTTAGTGGTTTCACTATTCATCAAAAAAAATGAAAGTTTCCAGAAAAATACCAAAAATTAGGCCTAAGCTATATTTGATATTATGAATTCAAAAATTATTTCTATTTTATAAAATTCAAAACATATTAGTTATATTAACTAATTTAAAAATTAATTCTCGTCGTCAAAACAAATAGCGTGTTTTTAAGAGATAATAACTATCAAAAGATTGACACTTGTTTATATCTGGTTTAAATGTGAAATTACATCCAATGACCAACATTGTATTAAATTGTAAAAATATATTCTAAATATACTTTAAAACCACTCAAATTAATACTTTATCACTATTAATTATTTTGATTAAAAAAGTTGTTTTTAATTAAAATTTAGTAATTTTCACTATTCATCAGAATATGAAAGTTATCCGAAACGTACCAAAATTTCACCCTAAGCTAATTTCGATAATCCGAATCCAAAAATGAAGTCCATTTTGAAAAATAAAATTTACAAAATTTTAAAAATTGGTTATTACTATTCATAACGGCTAGTTTTAATAATATTTTAATAGCATATCATTGTTTAGTGAAACTCGGTATTGCGTACGACGCAAGCTATCGAGGAAGGCCGTGATTGCGTGTAATGCAAGGTAAGTCAAGGATGAATTTTGTGTAAGCTCCTTTTGGTGTAGCATACAACACAAGACATTAATGAAATTAAAAAGAATATTTTTCATAAAATCTCGGGGTGTTACATGCCACTTATCCTTGAACTGCATCCTTCATCCACCTCCCTATGTCATGAATATTGGGCCACCCTATGCATCTAACATCACTTAATCTAGGATCTTTGGTCTACTTTCACCCTAAATAATGTTAGCATCTGGCTTTAATATGCATCACAGTGTGATGTTTCTTTTACCTCCTCCTTTCATCTTGGTTTGATAATTTTTCCAAAATTTATTGTAACCTACCATAAAATGTAAAAAAAATTAAACCATCTAAATATTGTCAAGAATTTCAATTAAATTTAAAAAATACTATCTTAATATACCCTAAAATTCATGAATGAAATACAGATATCAAATACCCCAAAACTTAAATCTAGACTTGTCCTCAAGGATGGAATCTTGACATACTAAAAGGGACAACCACCTTACCATGATTTATATTCGATGTCAATAAAAACAATTGATCTAAGGTGAATTTAAATGTTTTGGCGTTATGTAAGAAAATTCATCAATGCTTCACTTTTTAATGGAAACAACAACCAAGTATTTTATTTTTCTTCTTTTTAAATAACCAATCCTTTTCATTCATCTGTTTTTATTTTTCAATTCATTATTAATATGCATTCCATTTGAAATTTTCCTCGATTTAAATTTTTCTACTCATCATCAGGGTATAATTGAAAATAAAGTTCCTCACATACCTCAAAATCATGTCACTTACCATAGACGTGCAAGGCATCTAACATCCCCACCATATAATGACAGATATCATAATTAATCATGAGGACTTCACTATTTAGGATCAAATGACTCTGAGGCTTTAGGGTAGGTGGGTAAATGATGTAAAATGTAATGCTAAAAAAGGAGGTTTGACTCTAAAGTATAATTCATGATATCAAAAGATAAGATATATAAAAATACCCCCTTATAGATTGCATCTCTCTCTTCCCCCCAAAAATCTCAAAGTGGGCTCATGATACATGTAAGTACAATGAATGAATCAATATCTCTTGAGTAATTTATTTAATTATTTTCTATCATTTTTTTTATTTTTCAAAAGCTATGATTAAGAAAAATCTCACTTCCACAACCTAACCACATACAATTAGAATATTGTTGATTTGTAAGTGGTTATTTTTTATCCTTGTAAGACACAACATGTTTTTTATTTTTTTATTATTTTTTTAACAAGATAGGTGAGTAATAAAATACAATGAAAAATACATATCCTCTCCCAATATTACAATAAAAACACAAAAAAATATCCTTAATGAAGTGTATCCTGGTACACCCTATAAAATCCATCCCCCACACCTATTCTTTTAAATATCATGCAAAACATTTAGAGGGAGGTAGGAATGGACAATATAGGCTTGTAACTCAGCTCATCTCTTAACAAGGTTATTCGTGGATTCTATGGGATTAAAAATTATTAATGAAATGTGGGTCCAAGGAGAAAGGGTTAATCAAAAATAATTCCTCCATCATTTTAAAAGTAAATATGTTCAGTCATAACTTTGATAAGATGCTAAGCAAGTTCTAGAAGAAGCATGCTTGTGTTTCACAATAAATATACTATAGAAAGAATGGGAAATATTAGTCTTAGAGGATGTCTCGGTAATGAAATGAATGGTTGAGAAAACTAATCATGGAAATTCATATGAATAATTAAATCAATTAATGAAAATATCATAAATTCAAGGTAGGCCAAATATAAAAAAAAGATTTACTAAAATCAATATGCTGCCTAAATCATGATTTGTTAAATAAAAAACCACATGTTTATATCCTACAATTGTTTTCCCTATTTTTATCATTAAAATTTACTAAAAAATAAATTTAAATTAATGGCATAGAAATATTGTAGGAAATTTATGTCTCTTAGTTTTGTTGATTAAATATAGAATCAAATGCAAGCATGTAATTGATAATTAAAGCTTTTAAAATAAATTAAATGTGGGGGTAAAGTAGAAAAATCAGAATTGAAATGATCAATACCATTTTTATGAAGCTTCAAACATGGCTGCATAGGTTCTACCTGCACCAGATTCATAGTTTGTTTAGATCTCATGACATGTATCCTCTGGATTTCATGATGTGAACTGGGTTCACAATGTGAATTGGTCCTCCTTCTTCTTCATTCTTCTCACTATTTCTTACTATTTGTGCCTTTGATGGACCTAAAAATGATAAATAAAAGTTTAAAATATAGGTTCTTTAAATATGCTCAAAAAATATAAGGGGGTTGAAATTAAATAATAATATAAAATTAAATCCTAAGAAAGTAATAAATTTAAAATCTTAGAAAATAGTAAAAATTGGGTTGCCTCCTGGAAACTACTCTTTTTTAACGGTATTTTGTCTTGACCATACTTGGTTTATATGATTGGAGTGTGGTATAGAGCTTACCATCTTATATTTACCCAATTCTGGTTTTGAAATCCACCCAGCTCAACTCGACTTCTCCTCAATAAAATTTGTGTGGAACTCTGAGGTGGTGACCAGCGTCTAGATAATATGAGTATAACTAATAAGATATCAGCATTGATCCATACTTGGTAAAATAAATCCTTCTAAACTATTGGTTGTGTGTGTTTAATTTCTTCAATGATTTCTTCGTTTTCAGCCTCCAACTCCCCAAATTCTCCTATTGTTGCTGCTTTTTCTTTTGTGTAATTAGTGCAAGGTTTAAATGGTTCTTCTTCTTCTTCCTTTGGTTGTGGTCCTAGTTTTGTGAGGAAGCATTGTAGCATATCAATAGTTTATAATCCTTTTTCTTATATTTCTTATTCTTGTTTACTTTCGTCTACTTACAGTTTGATGAATTGTGCTTTGTCCCACTCAAGTTCAGTGGAAAGGTCTCTTTCACCCTATGAACTTACAAAGTTGATGTCATCATGGTTTGAATAAATATCAGCATCAGAAGTGGTACTTACCTCTACTTAATTGTCCATGATTATCTTCTCATGCTGGAACACTTAGAATTCTAGCTCCAAGATATGGGTTTTTGTGCATTCAATGCTTGGGTACAGTTGCGAGCACTCTTTGAATTGACTTTTCATCATTCTAATTTCATTGAGTTTCTGCGATATATCCTCTAGTAGGATGGTGAACCTATACTTGGTAGTAATCATGCCCCACATCCCTTCTATCGTAACCAAAAATACACAATGCAGTAAAAAGTAATTAAAAAACAACAAAATCCTATTCTAAAATCTGGAAACATAAAATATGAGAAAAAAAATTGTCTAAATTATTAATACAATAAATACTCTACTCCTATTAATAGCCCGTGGGGTGTCATTAATCCCCACATAGTTACTAAATTTTTAAATTTAAAACATGAATCAAACAAACCACTAAACTAGAGGGTAGTATAGGATATTCAAGTTCGAGGTCAAACCCATAAATACAAGGTTAGAAAAAAAAACATAAATTTAATAAAATAAACCTAAACTATTTTATGAAATAAACATAAACTAATTTATTAAAAGAAAATTTGACAACTAATTTAAATTTTAAGAAAGTATAAAAACTTTCTTAGTAATTGAAAATATGGGTTCATGATTGATTAGGGTATAAAATAATGAAAAAGTAATCATAGGTGTCAGAACTGAGTTAGGGTGAATCCAATGGTCATGGCAGAAAACCCCCAAAGTCATTGATGTTTCATTTTCATAATGGTCATGTTACTTTGGGTATTCGATGACTTGGTAACTCGGAACCATTTTTAAGCATATAAAATAATCCACCTAATGTCTATGGTGTGAATCATTTTCTAGTAAATGCAATAAAAGAATCACTCCCTCACTGATCATGTAATGGTCATGAATGATAAAGAGAATAATAGATTTAAGAAATTAGGATTTTAGAAAAAGACTAAAAATAAATTACATTCAAAAATAAAATACCTTAATATAATCAATCCCCCTTCATTATAGTTTCTTTGCACAAGGTATGTCCCCTTATGTTATCCACAATGGGGTAGGAAAATAAAAAACCTATTTGACTCATCACATCAGCAATAGTCCTTGATCCCAGTGATGGACCTCCCAAATCAATCATTCGAGTGGTACCCTAGAATCTTATTTATATGGGTTGGTGATTCATGGGGAAACTTTAATTAGCATTAATGTGGGTTAAAAAGTGATCTTGGGTGGTCCTAGGTTCATAAACAGTCAAAAAAGTGGCCCTTTGTTCCATGAATTTTCATCAAATCATCAAATTTGGGCCTTCCCAACACTTTCATGTCATGTAAATTTTTACACATCATGTAATGTGTGACAGAAACACCATCTCTATATCTTTTCTATCTCAAAACTTAGTCTCATGATGTGTATTATTCACATGATGTGTAAGCACCTTCATCTGTGTTCTTTAGTTTACTTCCTCTCTAAATAATGTCGGCATCCGGCTTAAATATTCTGGTGGTGCACCATGATGTGAAGCATCGCAGCGTGAAGTGTCTTTTACTTCCTTCTTTCATCTCATTTTGTTCCTTTTTCCAAAATTGATTATATCCTATCATAAAACACAAAAACAAGTTAAACCATCTAAATATTGGCAATAATTTCAATTAAATTACAAAAATTACTATCTTAATATACCCTAAAATGTATGCATAAAATATATATATCAATCGGCATAACCATTCAATTTTAGTTATGAAATTTTAAAATAAAACAATCTCTAATCAATATATACTTAAAGATATCTTAATATATGTTTAATATCATTCCAATGTCAATGATTATGAGAAGAAATATTCTAGAAAATGTATTTATAGAAAATGATATTTCTGATCTTGTATTATTTTAAAGGTACATTAGTACTCCTATAGAACTCAGATATGATACTCAGGGACCAACAAGTTCTTCATTATCTTATCATGGTCTAAAAGGATCTTCATCTCAATCAAGATTGTACAGTCGTTGGTGTACTTGATGGATGTGATTTTTCTATATAAAACCTTTATAGGACCTTTTCATTATACTAATATTGATGAACAAAAATTTCATCTTCAAGATGTACAATTTATAATCTAAGTCAAAACATTATCGTTCCAAAGTCTTTTCATTTCAATTTTTTTCTTTAAATATTATACCGCTTTGGAAAGTTCATCATGAGTCCCAATAATATTAAAATCATTAACATATACTACAATGATGAAAAAATTAGATTCACTCCTCTTAATGAAGACATATGGAAAAATTTAGTTATTTTTATAACCCTTTTTCATCAAATATTTATGTAAATGGTTATACCATATACACACTAATTTCTTTAGTCAGTATAATGATTTATTTAACTTCATAGAATAAAGATATAGAGATAGAGAACATGTAACAAAAATTTTAAATCCTTCAAGTATTTTCATATAAACATCATTATCAATATTACCATATAAGTATATATTCAAAACATTCATCAAGTGTAATTCAATATGTTCATGTATAAAAAACATCATGTGACATTGAAAGGTTATCGCTTCCATTACAAGAGAGTATGTTTTGACATAATCAATCTCAAATAATTTTGAAAAAACATGATAAACTAGTTATGATTTATATCTCAAAACTTCATTATTTTCTTTACTCTTCTTTACAGATACCCATTTACAACAAATAGGTTTAATACCTTATGTGTAGCACCCACTAGATCTTAGGCACACTTTAATTTTACATTGGTTTTTCTTTAAAGTTGTTATAGATTTTTTGGGGGAATGAGGGTCAAAAATGGAGATTTTTTTAGGAGAAATACCATGCATATGGTTGGTACATAGTTAGTACTAACTATGCAAAAACCATGTGGTATGGTTCTATGTTTTAACAGTGGGGTTTTTCATGATTTGAGAATGGTTAAAGAAATCGTGCGACTCACCAGGGAAAACCATATAGGGTTTGGGTGTTTGTCTAAGGGGGTTGCATGGTTTGACCAATTAGTGTGTCTTGTTCCAAGATACTTTGTGACTTGTCTTTTTAAAGAGATGGTATCCATGCACAGTTGGTGCATGACTTGTTTAACCGTGCAGCCTAACCATGTGTGGCACTCCGAACCTTTAAAAGGATGATTTTTCCCTTTTCCCTTGGTCATTTTTATGAATAATCACCCTATAATATCATTTATGCTTGACCTAATCCTTCTCCAACAATCTAATGTCTTCTCCCTTGGTATTCTTGGTGATTTCCCTTTGTTCTTGATGGATTCCTCAAGGTATGTTTGGGTTTTGAAGAAGTTTCATCTTCTTTTCTTAGATCCTTTCTAGATCAATCCTCCCCTTGTCTTTTTGAAACTCATGTGGGATATAGATTTTATATCTAAGGTTTTTTATGTAGTTTTTATGTGTTTCTTATGGATCTAGGATTGTGAGGACCCGATTTACTCTTCCCTGATCTCCATTTTCAAAGGCATTTAGTTCTACCCTCATTCTTGAGGTAGGTGTCTCTATACAAAGGGTTAATTCTATAAATTTATTATTTTTCTTGTAGATTCCTTTGGATTATTCATAAAATTGAATTGTTTTGTGATTGAAATGTATTTTTTGGAAATAAATCATGTTTTTAAAGGGGGTTTTCTTTAAAATGGTTTATGAACACCATGTGTTTTATAAAATGCTTGAATGGTGATTTTGGTTTAAAAATGGGGTTTCAAGCACCAAAGAGGATTGGATTTTCTTTGAAAATCTTTTATAAATCAAAAGAATGTATTTTTAAATGGTTTTGGACAAACTTAGCACATTGGGTAACCTTGGGTGCATCAATAATATACATGTCACTCACAGTGTGTGTAATGACACTTGAGGTTTTCTTTCACTTTAGCATGTGCAATGCCACTAGAGTTTATACTGGTTGGATCCACTATAGTCATGGATTTTGGTTTTCTTTTTTATGCCTAGTATGTATATCTATAAATTATATCCCAAATGGTGTTCTTTGACTTTTATGATTGGATTATCACATGATGGATTGTGTCATGGTTATTTTATCACATCCTTTCGCGTGATGGATTGTGTCATGGTTATATTGCTTGCATGATTATCTTATGGTGTACCCATGGGTTGTATTGATTATTTTTTCATGATTATCAAGTGTAATTTTCATATTACTTGTCTTGTAAATATGAAAGGACTTTATGAAAATAAGTATGATTTATAAATGGTTTTGATTTATGAAAATACTTTATAAAGCACCATTTGTTTTAAATCAAGAACTGATGCATTCTTCATATTAGAATTTTTATAGATTATATGGTGAAATCCTACCAGTCTTTGTGCTCACACCCTAATTTTTACTTTGGTTGTTTGTAGATGTTGTTTTGTAGGATTTAGGTAAAGATAAGGGAATCATTTAGCATTCCATATTCTCTTTTCATTGTATTTTTCATTGCAGGATGGTTTTGAGGTGATAGTTGGTCACATAAAGGCTTGATGGTCTTATCTTTTCATACTTTATGTTTTATCTAGTTTGTCTTGGATTATATAGATCTTGGATGTATCTCTTCCACATTTTTCTTGGGTTTTATATCTTTTTTTGTTATATATGAGACTTGTTTCCGTCGTCTTGTTTCACCTAACCACCATGGCAGTCTGGCTCAGGTGGCTTGTCTAGTTGACCCGGGTTAGTTCGTTACTGAATATAAGGGAAATACCCATCCTGAAGTGTGATAACATTTTTTGGTTTTGGTTCTTTGCCTTGGGTATATATGAGTTTAGACCATCAGAATTTTGGTAGTAAGTGTGGGAGGGTGCTTGGCCAACTCACTTTCATGTTTGAACGTGAGTTACCATGGGTGGTCAGAATTTTTTCTACCATGTTTGAGACTTGGAGTTTGAGGTCCTTTGAATGAACTATATGGGGAGTTTATTTAAATGTACTTATTCCCTTTTAAAGTGTTATGTTTTTAGGTATAATTTATATTGCTTTAAATTTTTATTATTTTAATACATTTACATAAATTCTTGAAGTTGGTCTGATGATTTTGAAATTTTTCTCAAAATTTTTGTTGGTTATTGTTTTGTGTTTATTATAAAATGCCTCCTAGAAGATCTCTTTTGAATTCGGGTGAGGAAGTTGCGAGACATTTTCCACTGGTGAATCCTCTAATGGACCCGTCTTTAGTAGAACTTGTAATCCACACTATTCAAACTTTGGGTCAAGAAAGTGTTAGGAACCTGGGATGTGTAGTGGATCATGGGTTAGAATTTACTAAGAAGAATCCATCCATATTTTGTGGTGGTAAAGGACCCCAGGAATTTGAGGATTTCCTTGAGTGGATTGATAGGATATTCAACTTCTTGAAGACTCCTGAGGACTCTATGGTAGGTTTTTCCACATACATTCTCAAGGGACCAAGAAAGAGATGGTTGGATTCTATTATGTAAACTATGTTGCCTGAGGATCTTACCTAGACTTCTTTCAAAAAAATATTCAATTAGTAGTTTTACCTTGAGAAATTACATACAATGAAGACCTAGGAGTTTTTGACCTTGGATCAAGGGGAATGTATTGTTCTGGAGTATTCCACTCATTTTGCTAAGTTGGTGCATCTAACACTAGAGCTAGTCACCAATGAGTACCTAAAGGATCAGAGGTTTGATTTGGGACTGAGGCCTGATATTCAGTTGATTTTTATTCTCATGTGCCTTCCAACCTTCATGGAGGTATTCTAAAAAACATCTTTATATGAGGTAGACATAGCTGGAAAGACTAGTTTTGGTGGAGATTTAGTTGTTGAATTTGTTATCCAGGGTGTGTCTTCTAACCAGAAAAGGAAGCACAAGGGTTGTCAATTTTCTTCAGGGCTGATTTCAGGGGCTTCATCGGGATAGTAATAGTTTTTCTGCAACCAATGTGTAATGCATGGTCATGCCAAGCCTAACTGCATAGAGACTCCTAATAATTATCATAGTTTCATACTATTGAGCCATCTGAGGCATTTTTGTAAAAGGATATCCCAGGGAATTAAGGTTGGATCCACTCTCATCAAGGGTTCATAGGTTCGTATTGATGATTCCAATGGTGGTGGGTCTAATCATCATGCCAAGAGGGATGTTCATGTGGCTAAGACCAGATGGATTTGTGTGGAGAAGTGTGTGCTAGATGAATCTAAAGCAGGGTCAGCTTCTGTTAGAGGTATGGTGGTTATTTTTGTCTTATATGGTGATAGATTTGTTTGATACATGTGCTACTAATTATTTTATATCATCAAGGTTAGTTGACATGTTGGGCTTACATTTAACACTTATGTCATTCTTGTTGGATTTTCCATGACTTTAGGAAATAGTTTCAAACATGTTTTCAAGTTTCTTGTGTATTGGGTGATGATAACTGACTTCGAGGTGGTGTGGGACATTTTAGTTCTTGACCTGGACATCATTAACCTGATACATGTCTTGGATTGGATAATTAGTTTCAAGACCCATATAGACTATTACCATTTTTGGGTTCATTTTTTATCTTCCGATGGGGTCACTCATGTTTTTTAGTGTGAGTGGGACCCTAGATCGAGAAGGGTGGGGCTTGTTGTTCCTTATGTTGGGGTAATGTCATTCTAGTTTTCAGAGATGTTTCTTGATTTTTTTTACCTTTGTTTGATTTTTCTTCTTCTTGTAGTGGTGTGTGCATACCCTGAGGTCTTTTTGGATGATTTTTCTGGTTTACTGCCATAGAGAGAGGTCGAGTTTACTAATGAAATGCTCCTTGGTATGATGACCATTTTTGTATCATCTATCTAAATGTTTCACCATTTCTGTAGCATCTTATCGAATGGAAACTACTAAGTTACTTGAACTTAAAGTCCATCTTGAGGGCCTAGATTCTAATGGATTTATTCATCCTATAGTTTCACCATGTAAATCTTTTATCCTATTTGTTAAGAAGGCATATGGGAGTCTCATATTTTGTGTGGATTATCGAAAGTTGAATTGAGTGACTGTTAAGAAAAAATATCATTTACCCAGGATTGATGATCTCTTTGAGAAGTTGGGGGGCACGTTGGTTTTAAAATATTTACCTATAGTCAAGGTACCACCAATTGAGAGTCTGAGAAGAGGATATACCTAAGACGACATTTAAGAACCAGTATAGGAATTTCAAGTTTTTGGTTATGCCATTCGGTCTCACTAATGCTCCTGTGATATTTTATGACTTTGATGAACCGAATATTTCATCAGTTCTTAGACTCTTTTTTGTTGTGATTGTGGATGATATTTTAGTGTACTTCAAGTCAGAGGAGGGAAATATGGATCATTTGGATATCATTATTCAAATACTAAAGGAACATCATTTATATGTTAAGATTTATAAATGTGAGTTTTGGATCTGGGAAGTGGAATTTATGGGGCATGTCATATCTAATAGGGGAGTCTTAGTGGATCCTGAGAAAATATAGGCAGTTATATCCTAGGAGCATCCCAAAAATGTTTTTAAGAACTGAAACTTCTTAGGTTTGGCTAGTTACTATAGATAGTTTGTTCAAGATTTCTCCAAGATCATATCTTTGATGACAGATTTAACCCATAATGGTGTGGAGTTTGAATGGAAATAAAAAATTTAGAGATCTTTTGAGGAACTAAAGGTGTGGTTGACTTCAACACCAGTTTTGATTCTTCCAAAACTGGGTTCGGGTTATGATGTTTTCTATGATTCTTCTAGTATGGGTTTGGTATGTGTCTTGATGTAGGGGAAATAGGTGGTGGCCTATGGCTCTCTCTAGTTACGGGCTTATAAGAAGAACTACCCTACCCATGATATTGAGTTAGCAATGGTAATGAATGCACTCAAAACGTGGCTTCACTATCTCTTTAGGGAGCAGTTTACAGTGTATTCTGATCATAAGATCCTAAAATATATTTTTACTCAGAGGGATCTAAACTTGTGATAGAGATTCTAGGTGTAATATCTTCAATCTTTTGATTTTGATATTTCATACACTCTTGGGAAAGGGAACGTGGTTTCTGATGTGTTGAGTATAAAATTACTGACACAATCCTTGAAGGAATCGGTTGAGGAGTGTTCTCTGATGAGTTTGTTTGTTGAGATGAGCTTGAGAGTGGAAGATGTTGGTGAACATGTGTTATTAGTATCGATGAAAGTTGAATTTTATTCCGATGAGTGAGTTTGATTCGAGTAAGTGACAAACACTAAGTGCCAACATTTTGGTAAATGATTTTATAGTGGGGAGACCTTGGGTGAGTGGTATTGGTCTCCTGGTAGAGCTTTATGCTTCCGTAGTAGGTTGGTTATTCTGATTACTCTAAGTAAGGAGTTGATGGACAATGGACATTGGTCTTGTTGGTTCGTACACCCTAGGTCTACCAAAATGTATCACAACTTGAGATGTTGGTAGTGGTGGTTGGGGATGAGTTAGTTGATTGTAGATTCAGTATCATGGTGTCTCACTTGTCATGAAATTAAGGTGGAACACTAGAGACCTGTTGTTTTTTTTTACAACCTTTAACCATTCTGGTATGGAAGTGGGGTGGGATTTTAATGGAATTCATCATTTATTTTCCACATACTCCTAGTGATAAGGATTTGATTTGGGTGATCATTAATCGACTTACAAAATCATCTCATTTCTTACCAATCAAGGAGATGATGAAATTGGGATAGCTTAGAGACTTGTACATCTGATAGATTGTGAGACTTCATAGGGTTCCCTCTATGATTATTTTTGACAGGTACCTAAGTTTCACCTCCAGGTTCAGTAAAGGTTATCAAGAGGCAATGGGTTCCTAGTTGAAATTGACCACAACTTATCATCTGCAGATAGATAGACAGATGGAGAGAGATCTGAAAGTTCTTGAGGATATGTTCTAAACTTGTGTGCTTGATTTTGGTAGATATTGGGAAAAGAATTTTCCTCTGATCGAATTTTCCTATAAAAATAGTTATCACGATTTGATAAATATGGATCCCTTTGAATTATTGTATGGTAGGCCATGTAGATCTCCCTTATTCTGGGCAGATTTGGGAAAGTGGTCCTTGTTTGGGCCGAGTCTCATTCAGGATAGGATGGAAAAGGTCTAGTGGATCTGAAAGAGGTTAGTCAAACCATAGATCCATCATAAATATTATAAATACCATCTTCATTAGTCATTAGAGTTTGAGTTTGGTGATCAAGTTTTTCTCAGAGTTTCACCTCTCTTGGGACATCATTGGTTGGGAGAGCAGGTTAAGTTGACCCCGAGGTTTTTTAACACCTTTGAGATCATGGAGAAACTTAGAAAGGTTGCCTATCGATTGGACTTACCATCTCTCTTGACTTTGATTCTAGAATGTTTCATGATTCCCATTTGATGAGGTATCGACTGGATCCTTTCCATGTGATTGAATGGGTGGATATTGATCTTGAGCCTGATTCCACCATTGTTGAGAAACCAATTTGGATTATGGATTTCCAGGATAAGGTAATGTGTGGTAAAACTATTCCCTTGGTCCAGGTACCGTGGTAGTGCGGATGGGATAACCATGAGATATGGGAGTTAGAATCGTTGATGAGGTAGCGATGACCTTCTCTTTTTACAGGTCTAGGATCTTGTGTAATTTCTAGGGATATAAAGCTTTTATGGTGGGGAGAATTATAGGACCCACTAGATCTTAGGTTTGCTTTAATTTAATCTCATCTTGCCTTTAAATTAATTCTAGAGGTTTTGGAGGATCTAGGGTCAAAAAAGAAGTTTTTTTTAGGAGATAAACCATGTGAACGATTGACACATGGTTAGTACTAACCATGCAGAAACCGTGTGGTATGGACCAGTGTTTTAATAGTGGGGGGTTTCATAGTTTGAGAATGGTTAAAGAAACAATGGGGCTTACTAAGGAAAACTGTGGGGGGTTTGGGTGTTTTCCTAAGGGGTTGCATGGTTTGATCAAACCATATGTATTGTCCCGGGATATCGTGTGACTTGTCTTTTTAAAGAGATATCATCCATACACGGTCAACACATGGTTTTGCTAACTGTTTGGCCTAACCATACACAACACTCTGAACCTTTAAAAAGTTGGTTTTTACACTTTTTTCATTGGTATTGTTTATGTCTAATCACCACCTAATATCATTTAGGCTAGTCTTAATCCTTGCCCGGTGATCTAGAGGATTCTCCCTTGGGATTCTTGGTGATTTCCCTTCATTCTTGATATATTTCTCAAGGTATGTTTGGGTTTTGAAGTGGTTTCCTCTTCTTTTCTTAGATACTTACTAGATCTCTCCTCCCCTTATCTCGTGATGTGGATTTAAGATATAAGGGTTTTTATGGAGTTTTTATGTGTTTATTATGGATCTAGGATCATGAGGACCTGATCTACACTTCCCCAGTCTCTATTTTCAAAGTCATTTAGTTCTACCCCCGTTCTTGAGGTAGGTGTCTCTATACAAAGGGGCAATTTTATGAATTACTTTTTATTCTTTTAAATTCCATTAGATTATTCAATGAATTGATTTTTTTTTTGTGATTACAATGGATTTTTTGGAAAGAAATTGTGTTTTGAAAGGGTTTTTTCTTTAGAAATGGGTTGTGAACACCAAGTGTTTAATAAAATAGTTGAATGGTGTTTTGGTTTAAAAATGGGGTTTCAAGCACTGAAGCGGATTGTATTTGATTTGAAACTATTTTATAAATTTTGAGCATATATTTTTAAATGGTTTTGGATAAACTTAGCACATTGGCTAACCTCGGGTGCATCGGGAATATACATGTCACTCATAGTGTGTATAATGCCACTTGAGTTTTTCTTTCACTTTAGTGTGTGTAATTTTACTGGAGGTTATATCAGTAGGATGCACTGTAGGCCTATATTAGGGCTTTCTTTTTTATGTCTAGTATGTATACCCATAGTTTAGAGCCCAAATGGTGTTTTTTTCATTATATGATTGGATTATCACGCGATGGATTGTGTCATGGTTATTTGCTCACATGCTTTCACATGATGGATTGTGTCATGGTTATATTACTTACATGATTATCTTATGGTGTATCCATGGATTGTATTGATTATGATTTCATTATTATCACATGTAATTGTCATATTCCTTGTCTTGTGAATATTAAAGGCTTTTATGAAAAACAAAGGATGATTTACAAATGGTTTTGATTTATGAAAATTCTTTATAAAACTATATTTTTTTAAAGCTAGAACTGTTGCATTCTTGATATTAGACTTTTTATAGATTATATGGTGGAATCCTACTAGGATTTGTGCTCACACCCTACTTTGGATTTTGGGTGGTTGTAGAAGTTGTTTTGTCGGATTCAGGTAAAGGGAAGGGAATCATGTAGCATGTCAGCTTCTCTTTTCGTCATAGCCTTCCACTACTGGAAAACTAGGATATACCCATGGTTCTCTAAAAAACTGTGGGTATAGGTCACCCCTATACCCACAGTTTTTATAAACCTTGTGAATAGGTTTTGCTGGAAAAAAATTCACGGGAAGGACCTATTCCCACGATTCTCAAAAAACTGTGGGTATAGGTTTCATGGGGAAAAATTCACAGGAAGAACCTATACCCATGGTTCTCCAAAAAATGTGGGTATAGGGCACCCCTATACCCATAGTTTTTGTAAACCATAGCAATAGGTTTCATGGGAGAAATTTTTTGAGAGAAGAACCTATACCCACGGTTTGACCAAACTGTGGGTATAGGTCACCTATACCCACGGTTTGACCAAACTGTGGGTATAGGTCACCTATACCCATGGTTTGACCAAAATGTGGGTATAGGTTGGCCAATTTTTTTCCATACTAATAAAAATAATAATAAATAATTAATATAAATAATTTTTTTATATATGTACATATATATATATATATATATATATATATATATGAATATAAAAACATAAAACTATTATAGGATAGTAGTAAGGTCATTGGTCTACAGGCATAAGGTGTTGGGATCAAATCCCAACGAAGGATTTTTTTTAATAAATGACTTATACCCATAGTTTAGTCGAACTATGGGTATAGGTATGTACATATAAATTTCTTATACCAATGGTTTGACCAAACCATAGGTATAGGTCTATATCGACGGCTTGAGCCCGCACGGTCCATAGAACCATGGGTGTAGTATGTACCCAAAGTTTTTGGGCTATACCCATGGTTATAGGTCTATATCGATGGATTGAGCCCACACGGTTCATAGAATTGTGGGTGTAGTCTATACCCACGGTTTAAAATCGTGGGTATAGGTAAAAATTTCAGTAGTGTTCGTAGCGAGATGGTTTGGAGGTGATAGTTGGTCACATAGAGGCTTGATGGTATTGTCTTATCATGCTTTCTAGTTTATCCGGTTTGGCTTTGATTGTATGGATCTTGGATGTATCTCTTTCTTCCCTTTGTGCTCTGGTTGTATGTCTTATTTTGTTACATACGAGACTTGTTTCTGTTATCTTGTTTCACCTAACCACTGTGGTGGGCAAGCTCGGGTGGCTTGTCTAGTTGACATGATTGGTTTGTTACATTATGGGGTTTTCACAATCGACCCAAAAACTTTATGTTTATTAAGTGAGTCTAATTCAAATTGGATTGCGAGTTTCTATTTATCTCAACCTAGTATATCACATCATTCATCAATGTTTTTAGATTATTGATCCTCATCAATAATATCAATCGCCACGTTGTATGAAAACATGTCATCAACAATGGTCTACACTCGATTCCAACATCTCCCAGTGTTAGTATAATTTATAAAAATTTCCTCATGATCATGATCATGTACTTCTGGTACATTGGTTTCTTGAGGAATTTCATGATCAATAATATCTCAATTTTCCTCATGTATATTTATTTCTTCAACCAACATGGATTTTTTACCTTTCCTTTGATGTAGATTTTTATCTTTTGAACCAAGTGGTATTCCATGTTTTAAACATTGATTCGAATCATTGTTGATATCACCATTAAATTTTCCTTCGATGACATATATTATAGCCAATGTATTTGCAATAGGTATATTTGATTCTGTAACCCATTTTGAATCATTGAATGCATCGGGCAATTGTTTTGCTAAATTTTACAAATTAATGATCTTTTGATCTTCCAGTTCACTCATACTTGTATAAGGATCAAGATAAAACATTGAAGTCGTTTTCTATGATATTTCTTTTGATTTATTTTGTTTTATATTGGAAACATCTTTTCATCGAAATGATAATCAACAAATCTTATTGTAAATACATCTCATGTCATTGTGTGAGGAAACTTTATAATCGAGGGAGATTCAAATCCAACATAAATCCCCAATCTTCTTAGGGTCCCATTTTTATTCATTGTGGTGGTGCTAATGGCACATATACAACAAAACCAAATGTTCTTAAATGTGAAATGTTTGGATCATGACCACAAACTAATTGCAAGGGGAAAATTCATGATAACTCAATGGTTGTATTTGAATCTGTGTTGTTGCATGAAAAATTGTGTGCCCTCATTCCAAACTAAGCAATTTTGTTTTCATGAGAAGTGGTCTAACGATAAGTTGTAATCACTTTATAAATGATTCAGCTAGGCCATTTTGAGAGTCAACATGCGCTATAGGATGTTCAATGCTTATTTCTGATCGATATGCAAAAAATTATTAAAATCATGTGATGAATGTTCACCTGTGTTATCATGCCAAATATGCTTGATTGAATAATCTTGGAATTGTGCCCCTAGCCTTATTATTTAGCCAAGAAAATTTGCAAACACCGGGTTGTGTGTTGATAACAAGCTCACATGAGACCATCAAGTTGATGCATTAATCAGGATAATAAAATATCTAAATGGTCCGCACAGAGGATGAATTTGATCACATATGCCCCCATGAATTCTTTCCAAAAACATGGGGGGGGGGGGGTTAGTCCAAATTTTCGATAATGACGGTCTTATAATCAATTTTCCTTGAAAACAAGTAGCGCATGAGAAATCATTAGGTGTAAGAACCTTTTTATCAACCAATGGATGACCATGTGCACATTTTATTATTTTCTTAATCATTATTAAACTCAAATGACCAAACAATCATGCCACATGATAAATATATCATGGTCGGAAAACTTCCGGTTTACCGTATTTGATTCAATTGTACAAATATTAACATAGTACAATACAAAGGGAAGTCGTGAAGATTTCTCTTGAATCAACCTGTGCTAATTATTAAGGCTTGTTATATAGAGGCATTACCCTTCATCCATGGGCTCGATGTGATGTGTCTTTTCACAAATATCTTTAAAGCTTAATAAATTTCAGCAAAGCCTAGGAGGAAACAAATCATTATTTTTTAAAATATATGTACCACTTGATGGATGTATTTTTGCTCTTCTAGAGCCTTCAATTAATTTCACACTGCCAGTTAATGTATTAACATGAGCACTTCCCAGTTTAAGGTTGATAAAATATTTTTCATATTTACGAATCGTGTGCATTGTGGCGCTATCAACAAAACACATATCTTCATCATGGAGATTAATCCTGGAAAAGCATTTCGTAATATCCATTTCTATCAAAAAAGAAAATAAAACAAGTATATAAGAAATAAAATAAAAGGAAATGAAATAAAACATGAAACATTCATTGAAAAACTTCACAAAACCATAAGTACATATTTATTACAAGCATTTACACATTATTAGTACACTTGATACCTTGAGGGTTTACAAAATAAACAAAGATGTCAAAATTCATAATGCCATAATCATATTTCAAGGCACGACCCGAAATCTTTGCTTTAGTGCTCTTCTATTTCCTTTTGATTGATTGTTGATAAAGATCAACAAAATGTTTTGGCATGAGATATGTATGCTACCGGTGCCCCTTTATACTAAACCAAAAGTATCCACCTCCATCCTTATTTATATTCTTCGGCTGCGATTGTTCATTATTTGACCACTTTTTGTTATGCCCGTTGCACTTATCCTGGGGTGTGTGACCACCTCTAGCAAATGATTTTCCTTTATCTTGAATGTGTAGATTATTTGCACAACCTCAATTATAAGCAGTCACTTTCGCTTGAGGGAATGAAGCTACACCTATGGGTCATGATTTATGTTTTCTCATCAAAAGTTTGTTATTTTGTTCCGCAACAAGAAGGCATGAGAGTAATTCAGAATATGTAGTATTGTTTTTTTCCCGATATTGTAGCTACAAAATAGAGTTTGGTACATGGAGGGTAGAAAAAATATTTTTTAGCAAATCAATGTCGAAAATATTTTCCCCACACAATTTTAATCGTCATGTACTTTTAAATACTACAGTGTTATATTCACTTACCGATTTATAACCTTAGAATTCTAAATGACACTATTCGTATCTTGATTTTGATAGTATTACCAGTTGTAGGTGATCATACCACTATGAGATTTTGTCATAACATGAGATGATCCTTCACTGTCAGGTACCCGTTCTTCAAATCCTCATGAAGGTGATACCAAAGGAATATCAGAGCTTAGACACAGTTTTGAGTGAAAATTTGATTGTCAACTTTGATCATCTCAATTCCATTCGCATTTAGATGCATCTTGACATCCAAAATTCAAGATTAGTTTTTTATATAGATGTTAAGAGAGAGAAAACCAAACTTTATCATATTCACCAAGAAAAATATTATTTAGCGTCATTTACTAACCTCTTCCAATAAAGGAAGCATGTGATGATAACAGCCGTCAATTGAAACTTTATGAGATCCACATTGAATAATATTTTTTAACATTATTGTCATTTTTTTTTGCCTCTGTCCAATTAGTTGAACCGATTCGCCCGGTGGGAGGGGGCTGAAAACTTATGTCTGTCAGCTGCTTCTCTATCCGGATTCGGGCCTCCTATTCCTCGTTTTCCTGCGTGAAGCTTGGGCGTTGGGGAACCTTCGATTCCAGATGCTGGTGTCCGGCGTGATCAGTGACGCTGCTGTTGTGCTTCCCTCGACCGATGGTCTGGCTCTCAGGTCTTCCGAATCAAAGTTTCCCCACTGGGGCTCTGATTCGAAGTTCTTTGCATATGGTGGAGCTCTCAAGGTATGTTTTTCTGCTGCCTCGGCTTTCTGATTTTAGGTCTTGATATTTTTTTGTCTTGCAGATCGAATTGCATGTCTGTTTGCTTTATTCTATTGTTTGCTTCGCATTTTTCGAGTTTTTTGTTTTGTAGTTTTTTACTTTGTTGCCGGCAGTCTTCCAACCTCCTCCTGATGCAGGTGGATGCTTCTACGCAAGCTTGGTTTGGCGATTGCTTTCAATGATTAGGTGTGGTTTGATTACTATGTTGTATCAATTATGTCGTGTTTAATTTAAGGTTGTTTGGGTTGCCATTGTCGTATGGTGTTTTTCTAAGCAACAGCCTTACGGCAACTTGTAACCTCACTCTAAAGTGCTGTTGCGACGATCTTAAGTTGACCCTTGTGATGCTCACAAGCATCGGTCTTGCATTTAATGTTTGTTTGGTTTATTGCAGTCCTCGCTGCATCTTTCTCATAGCGTATCTCATTTTGAGTGAGCTGCTTGTTCCTTTGTTTAGCTTTACACCCAACTAAAGATCGCCCCAAGAGCTCACAAGGTTGTTTATTGTTGGGGGCCGCACTGCAATGGCAGTCCCATTTAACCGCCCAGGATCCAATTGGGTATAAATTTTGTTTGCAAACTCAAAATACAAAATATAACAACTATGTTTATTATTCTGGTTTATAAAACAGCAAACCAATAAACATGAACAAATTGGCATGACAAGTTCCTAAATTCCAGGAACAACAAATGACTAACAACAGCTGTGAACAAAACACACTCGTAGTGGCTATTACAATAATAATAAGCTTGCAACAATTCTCAAAATACAGAGACAATATTCTGTATACAATAATTCTGACAAACAGAATTAAACACCATGAGAAAACACCTTTCCAGATTCAACATATGCATTCCTAGAACTGTCTACAAGTTCTTGCACAATTAAAGAATCACAGCAGCAAACAAAATTAAATTAAGTAGAACCAACAATGACAAACCCAAACATTACATGGCTTAAAACAACTTTTTAATTAAACAAATAAATTCAAACAAGAATTGAATTAAATTCCACAAGTAGCGAACGATAAGCGATTACAAGTCGAGTAAACAAAATGCGGAAAACAGTAAAATGGACACATGATTTACATGCTTCGGCCAATTCGCCTACTTGCACGGGCCAAGATCATCACAGGTGTTTCGCTATGAAAAAGAGTATAAGAAGCAACGAGCCGAACTGGACAAGAAGACAGATTCAAAATGCACAAACCAAGTAACAAGTGGCCTGCAATAGACCTTCCAAAAAATCAACTAGGAAAACTGTAAACAAAACAAAAACCTCTTTACCGGGGCTTGACCAAGCCTTTGTTGAAGAAACAAGGTCGGTGTAGCGACTCGGGTTTTGCCTTACCAGACTTTGAAACATTCCTACGAATAATTTCAGAGTTAGGCGCGAAGACAGCATGCGATTCCGAGGCTCGGTGTGTCCGGAATTAATTTTAGAAAAATATTCAGTATTTTTATACTATGTACATAGCGGAAAAGGGTTATCTCTTAAACGGTAGCTCGGATTCGAAATCTGAGGGCACGATTGCTTCTGTGGCGTGCCGTTTACCCTAAGCGGGGTGTAAGTTTTTCGGGCGCGAGTCTGCTATGGAAAAAGTTATCGAGGGTGTTTTCGTAAATAAATAAATAAATTTATTTATGGACGTCGGCTCAAATAACTTTTGAATGAAGTCTCAGATCGAAATTCTGAGACCGCGATTGAGTTCAGAACGCCATGATTACCCTAGGCGCGACCTAATTTTAGTCAGTGCCGGACTTCGGGTCGAGGGCGAGTCGGGCCGAGATGTTAAACTGAGATTTGTTTTAATAAAAATTAAAACAAATAAATATCCTTCTCCCCCACCCATTGGAACGCACGCTGGCAACCCCCCCTCCTTCGATGACAAAACGGCGGAAATCGAAGGATAAGATGCCGTCGGACTCAGATCTTGGCGGCGATCGCTCCCGGATCGTGCACCAGCAGCTTCAGAGCACAGATCTGGTGTAGAAGCGTCGGCGTTTCGTCGAGAGGTAGGCGGTTTGAGCTTTGATCCCGTCGCCCTCTGTTTATGCGTCGTTTTTCTTCGATTTTGTTATTGAGTTTGTGTGGATCTGGTCCCGAGGGTTCCAGAACAGGTCTCAGATTGATTTTTGGACCACCGGAGTGGTCCCGGTGGTCCGCAGAAGCTCCGACTGCGTTTTTCGGCGCGCCACGGTGGTTTCTGGCAGGCGGTGGCGGCGGTCCGGCCAGTTTTTGTTCGGAGTTTTTAAACCCCCGTTTCTTGCAAACCGGGTGTCCGATTCACGTGGCGTCTGCGGCGACGCGACCCTTGCTTTGAGGCGGACCTTTTGAGGCAACTTTGAGGACTTTTTGAGTCAAGCTCGATGCTCGGTGGTACGAAACGTCCAAAAATAATAATAATATTTTAATTATTATTATTTGGTGATTATTGAATCAGACGTATCTTCTGTGTCTGATGTCCGATTGATGCACCGTCAGTAGCATTGTGATCCTGACTTAAAGGCGGACGTTTCGAGACCGATTTCAGGTGCTGAAACCGAAGTTGGGGTGTGGGTCCCATGAGGCCCGATTTTGGCATTTGCGGCGAAATGTGACTTTTTCACTGGGTGTTCGTTTTGGACGAGTGAGTAGTCGATTCTATATGTTTTTCCGAGAGGATCGCATTGGCGCGGTATGTTTGATGAGTTCCGGGATCGAGGTGTGGGCCCCACGACGACCCGTTCGGGCTTGTTGTGGTGAATAATGCTCTTTTCACCGGTTGTCCGTTTTGGGCGAGTAAATAGCCCATCCCACGTGTTTTTTTCCGCGTAGAACGCGATGATGGCCACGATTTGGGCCTAGGAGGCGCAGTGTGCAGACGATGTTGTGTGGGTCACTTGGGTTAGCGACGCTGACCAGCAGGGTTGAGTGGGTCCCCCTGGCCTCTTTGGCTATGTTACTACTAGCTGGGTTGAGTGGTTCCCCCTAGTCTCGGATGACGGCATTTCGATCAATTAGGTTGAGTGGGTCCCTCTGATCCTTTAGCTACGAGGGTTTCGGTATCATGTCCCCTTCACTGGACTGTGACCCCTCTTCGGCTACTATGAGGGTTTTAGTATCACGTCCCCTTCACCAGACTGCGACCCCTCTTCAGCTGCTTTGTGTACGTGCAGTGCGGATGCGTTCCCGCTTTCTGGAGTGAGTTGTCTTAATCCGCTTCAACAACAGACTCAACGGACTTGGAGCATGTATCGCCCCGAGAGGTCCGACGCGATCCTCACGTCCCTTCGTATTTCCCTGGTAGGGTTTTTAGTGTTGGCGTGACCAATATTTACCTGGGTGCTGATCCTCTACCTTGGTTGTTCTAGTAGGGTACGGAGCCCCCAGTGAGCCCTGGGCGCATACTCCCTATCTGTGTATCAATATCCGTTCTTTCGGGTTTCTGCGGTGCGTTTCCACAAGTTACCGAGTGGGGTCTATGGTATCGTCGTGACCAACAGTACACCGACGATGATCCCTTATCTGAGCGATATGATCTCCAGGGAGTTGGATCGAGTTCGTGATGTTTCCTCGGCGGAGTTCTCGATATCGGCGTGACCAACACTACGCGGGCACTGATCCTCTGCAAGACAGGTTGTACCAGATTCGGGTTGTTGCACGATACCTTTTCTTTGTTCGGTGTTCCAGCTAGGGTTTTAGTGTCCCCCAGCGAACCTTGGGTGGGATCCCCTACCTGAGGAGTTGGTGGTAGTTTAGTCACCGGGTGACTTCTTTTGTGGCGCTGTCCGTCGAGCGTGCCCTCGCGAACTGGTATCACGAGGGTTGGCCTGGTTGTGCCGTTTGTTCGTTTTACCGATGGAGTGGCATCTCTCGGTGGAGTACCATCTGGGATGGTTTGGTTGGCTCATCGACTTCGAGCTGTCGATGTTTGCCCCTTTCGTTTTGCGAGCTATTAGGGATGGCTTGGGTTTTGTTGCTGTTTATGAGGTCGGTACCTCATGAGACTGTTGGGAGTGTTGCTTTGGAACCTCGGGTCGTTTACCGTGGTTAGTCTATGGTCAGGACCATGAGATTTGGTGACGGAGATGAGTTTATCTGGGTGTGTTCTGGGAGTCCCTGTGGCATGTGTCATTTCGTTGACATGCCAGGGACGTCGAGCTGACTAGTCGAGTATTGCCGATGATGGTCTTGAGATGGAGCTTCTCTCTCATTTGGGTTCTCTCAGTCTGGGTTGAGTTAACTGATGTCTATCCGTTGTTCTTTTTTCTTTCGGGGTTTTTGGGGCGCCTACTGAGTATTCTTATACTAACCCCTGCACAGGCTTTGCCCGCACATGTCATGTGTCTTGTGCCGATGGAGTCCCAGTTGGACCCAGAGCGGATAGAGTGTAGTAGCTGGACTGACCAGGGTTTTCACTGGAGCTTGGCCGAGAAGCTTACCGACGGGTGTTTGACAGCGATCCCCCTTCTCCAGAGCAGGTTGGACTTTTTTGCAGTTTTCTTTTGATGGGCCCTGTATTTGCCCTTTTGTATTTCTGTTGTACTCTGGTTTGGGATAAATGTATGCATGCATTTTAGTTTTCCATTTTTGTATATATTTCTGCACTGTGGCATGAAGGTATTTGTGGGTGCGTGTGTATAGATACTTTAGGCTAAGGCCTCCTTGTGTGTGATAGCCTACTCGGCGCTGGACGTCAGCCCCTGGCCTATGGAGGCGGGCGTCGCGTCTCGAGCCCCGTTGGGTCGGGTCGTGACAGAGTGGTATCAGAGGGGGTTCTACTTTGGGACCGCAGTCGTGAGCTTGGTTTGAGTTGCATAACGTCAGTGTTAGAATGTTTCGAGTTCGACTTTCAGGCCAGGGACTCCAGTGTTGGTACGGGCGACTGACGTAACCATACACCAGGACTCTGATAACCTGTCTTTCGACCCGGTAAATTAGGACACTGGTCGCAGGGGAATAATGGTACATGCATCATATAGGACTGAGTTTTGAGTTTTTCCTATCTTTCTTGAGTCCGCTTCCCAGATATACTCTTTGACTGTAGTGCGTCTTGAATTTGTTCAAGATGTTTCCACGACGACAGACTTTGAGGGTTCCACGCTAGGTTTTTGGTCAGCAGCGGGAGAGACACGTTGACAAGACCTTATGTTGGTGTTGTTTGACGTAGCTTCGACTATACGAGGAAGAAAGATCCTTCCCCCACCGAGACGCGTTTTTGGAACGCGATGAAAACCGTGCGGGCGAGTCAGTGCCGTCCAAAGTGGATAGTATCGAGTTGCGGTGGTTGAGTCCTTTTGACTTGTGTACACGAGCCTTGACATCGTGTTGGTAGCCGAGGGCTTGGTAAGACCCAGTGTGAGTGTCTGGGCAGGCCTTTGTTGTTCGTCAGTTCCCTCGCGTGCTTGGTGTCAACTTGTACGTGGGACGCTCGAGGAGGTTGTGGTGTGGTTTGTTGTGGCTTCGAATTCGTAAGAAGGATGGACACTTCCCCCACTAAGACGCGTCCTTGAGACGCGATCCAAAACCGTGCGGGCGAGTCAGTGCCGCCCAAAGCGGATAGTGTCGAGGTACGGTTGATGAGTTCTTTCGACCTGTGAGTTCGAGGTCAGTTTCATGCATTGGAGGTGGTTTCATAAGGGCTTGTAAGACTTAGTGTGTACACTTGGGCGACCCTGTTTGTTCTCTAGGTGGTGGAGATGTTTTCTTTGAGGTGTTGAGGTTTTGTTGTGAGGTCTCGTGTGACTGGATATCCAGTGAGTGATGGATTTTCTTTAAGGTGGGGTGTACGTCAACCTTTTGAGGTTCGGCGTTGGCACTAGTCATGGGGCGAGACGTGGTGATGAAGTCTTGTGTTCGGTTGGATCTCGTTGAGGGTTCAGAGTGTTAGCTGGGGCGTCAGGCTACCTCTGAGGTTTGTAAACCCTCTCTTTCGTTGTCAGTGTTGTGGTTCTTCTTGGTGCGTGTTTGTTACAGCACAAGAACCTTTGGGTGAGCTCGCTGTCGTGGGAGTCCCAGTGGAGAGCTTCGGTCCTTTCTGCCTTTGTCTTTTCGGGGACGAAAAGTCTTAAGCTGGGGAGGATGTAGCGACTCGGGTTTTGCCCTGTCAGACTTTGGAATATTTCTACGAATAATTTCAGAGTTATACGCGAAGACGGTGTGCGATTCCGAGGCCTGGTGTGCCCGAAATTAATTTTATAAAAATATTCAGCATTTTTATACTATGCACATGGCAGAAGAGGGTTATCTCTTAAACGGTAGCTCAGATTCAAAATCTGAGGACATGGTTGCGTCCGGAGCGTGCCGTTTATCCTAGACGCGGGGTGTAAGTTTTTCGGGCGCAGACCTGTTGTGGAAAAAGTTATCGAGGGTGTTTTCGTAAATAAATAAATAAATTTATTTATGGACGTCGGCTCGAATAACATTTGAATGAAGTCTTGGATCAAAATTCTGAGACTGCGGTTGAGTTCAGAACGCCGTGTTTACCCTAGGCGCGACATAATTTTAGTCAGCGCCGGGATTCGGGTCGGGGGCGAGTCGGGCCGAGATCTTAAGCTGAGATTTGTTTTAATAAAAATTAAAACAAATAAATATCCTTCTCCCCCACCCCTTGGAACGCACACAGGCAACCCCTCCTTCCTCTTTCGACGACAAAACGACGAAAATCGAAGGACGAGATGCCGTCAGACTTAGATCTTGTCGGCGATCGCTCCCAGATTGTGCATCAGCAGCTTTGGAGCGCAGATTTGGTGTAGAAGCGTCGGCGTTTCGCCAAGAGGTAGGCGGCTTGAGCTTTAATCCCATCGCCCCCTGTTTATGCGTCATTTTCCTTCGATTTTGTCATCGAGTTTGTGTAGGTATGGTCCCGAAGGTTCCAGAACAGGTCTCAGACTGATTTTTGGACCACCGGAGTGGTCCCGGTGGTCCGCGGAAGCTCCGGTTGTGTTTTTCGGGGCGGCGTGGTGGTTTCCGGCAAGCGGCGGTCTGGCCAGTTTTTGTTTGGGGTTTTTAAACCCTCGTTTCTCGCAAATCGGGTGTCCGATTCACGTGTCGTCTGCGGCGAAGTGACCCTTGCTTCGAGGCGGAACTTTTGAGGCAGTTTTGAGGATTTTTTGAGTCAGGCTCAATGCTCGGTGGTACGAAACGTCCAAAAATAATAATAATATTTTAATTATTATTATTTAGCGATTATTGAATCAGACGTATCTTCTGCGTCCGATCTCCGATTGACGCACAGTCAGTGGCGTTGTGACCCTGACTTAAAGGCGGACGTTTCAAGACCGATTTGAGGTGCTGGAACCGAAGTCGGGGTGTGGGTCCCACGATGCCTGGTTTGGGCGTTTGCGGCAAAATGTGACTTGTTTTGGCCGAGTGAGTTGTCGATCCCGTGTGTTTTTCCGAGAGGATCACATTTGCGCGATCTGTTCAATGAGTTCCGTGATTGAGGTGTGGGCCCCACGACGACCCGTTCGGGCTTGTTGTGGTGAATCGTTCTCTTTTCACCGGTTGTTCGTTTTGGGCGGGTAAGTGGCCTATCCCGCGTGTTTTTCCGCGTAGAACGCGATGGTGGCCACGATTTGGGTCTAGGAGACGCTGTGTGCAAGCGATGTTGTGTGGGTCGCTTGGGCTAGCGACGCTGACCAGCAGGGTTGAGTGGGTCCCCCTGACCTCTTTGGCGATGTTACTACTAGCTCGGTTGATTGGTTCCCCCTAGTCTCGGATGACGACATTTCGATCAGTTGGGTTGAGTGGGTCCCCCTGATCCTTTAGCTATGAGGGTTTCGGTATCACGTCCCCTTCGCTGGACTGTGACCCCTCTTCGGCTACTACGAGGGTTTCAGTATCACGCCCCCTTCACCGGACTGTGACCCCTCTTCGGCTGCTTTATGTACGTCCAGTGCGGATGCGTTCCTGCTTTCTGGAGTGAGTTGTCTCAATCCACTTCGACAGTAGACTCAGCGGACTTGGAGCATGTATCGCCCCAAGAGGCTCGGGTGGTGTCGGCGTTACCAATATTTACCCGGGTGGTGATCCTCTACCTAGGATGTTCCAGTAGGGTACGGAGCCCCCAGTGAGCCCTGGGCGCAGACTCCCTATCTGTGTATCGATATCCGTTCTTTCGGGTTTCTGCGGTGCGTTTCCACAAGTGACCGGGTGGGGTCTGTGGTATCGTCGTGACAAACAGTACACCGACGATGATCCCCTATCTGAGCGATATGATCTCCAGAGAGTTGGATCGAGTTCGTGATGTTTCCTCAGCGGAGTTCTCGGTATCGGCGTGACCAACACTATGCAGGCGCTGATCCTCTGTGAGACGGGTTGTACCAAATTCGAGTTGTTGCGCGATACCCTTTCTTTGTTCGGTGTTCCAGCTAGGGTTTTAGTGTCCCCCAGCGAACCTTGGGTGGGATCCCCACCTGAGGAGTTGGTGGTAGTTTAGTCACCGGGTGACTTCTTTCGTGGCGCTGTCCGTCGAGCGTGCCCTCACGGACGAGTATCACGAGGGTTGGCCTGGTTGTGCCGTTTGTTCGTTTTACCGATGGAGTGGCATCTCTCAGTGGAGTACCATCTGGGATGGTGTGGTTGGCTCATCGACATTGAGCTGTCGATGTTTGCCCCTTTCGTTTTGTGAGCTATTAGGGATGGCTTGGGTTTTGTTGCTGTTTATCAGGTCGGCACCTCATGAGATCGTTGGGAGTGTTGCTTTGGAACCTCGAGTCGTTTACCGTGGTTAGTCTCTGGTTGGGATCATGGGGTTTGGTGACGGAGATGAGTTTATCTGGGTGTGTTCTGGGAGTCCCCGTGGCATGTGTCATTTCGTTTACATGCCAGGGATGTCGAGCTGACTAGTCGGGTATTGCCGATGATGGTCTCCAGATGGAGCTTCTATCTCATTTGGGTTCCCTCAGGCTGGGTCGAGTTAACTGATGTCTATCAGTTGCTCCTTTTTTCTTTCGGGGTTTTTGGGGTGCCTACTGAGTATTCTTATACTCACCCCTGCACGGGTTTTGCCCACACATGTCTTCTGTCTTGTGCAGACCACAAGTCCTTCGATAGAGTCCCGGTTGGACCCAGAGCGGATAAAGCGTAGTAGCTGGACTGACCAGGGTTTTCACCGGAGCTTGGCTGAGGAGCTTACCGGCGGGTGTTTGACAACGATCCCCCTTCTCCAGAGCAGGCTGGACGCTTTTGCAGTTTTCTTTTGATGGACCCTGTATTTGCTCTTTTGTATTTCTGTTGTACTCTGGTTTGGGATAAATGTATGCATGCATTTTAGTTTTTCGTTTTTGTATATATCTCTGCATTGTGGCATGGAGGTATTTGTGGGTGCGTGCGTACAGGTGCTTTAGGCTAAGGCCTCCTTGTGTGTGATAGCCTTCTCGGCGCTGGACGTCAGCCCCTGACCTATGGAGGCGGGCTTGGGGAGTCGCGGCTTGAGTCCCGTTCGGAAACTGTAGCAATTCTTGTTGAGTCAATAAGGTTTTCCTTATGACTTTTCCATTCCTTCATACTCGAGGGAGATTGTTAAGTCAATAAGGTTTCCTTTTGACTTCATGATTCCTCTTATTTTGAAAATCACAAACACCATATTTCAAGGCAAATTTCTTTTTACCCTTGTTTTAATCCCTTAAAGAAAATTTCCTTACCCAAGGAAATTTACCCTTACCTAGATTTTATTGTTCATATCATAATTTTTTTCCAAGTGTAAAACTCAGATTGAAACCAAAACCTCGGAATCCTATAATTACCTAGATATGAAACATTTTGTTTTAGGATCCGAATTCTCAGAATTCTGGTTACGAACTCTTCTGAGTTCTGTCTCCGAATTCTGAATCAGAATTCTGGTTACGAACTCTTCTGAGATTTGACTCAGAATTCTGAATCAGAATTTTGGTTACGAACTCTTCTGAGATCTGACTCTGAATTCTGAATCAGAATTCTGGTTACGAACTCTTCTGAGTTCTGACTCCGAATTCTGAATACGAATTCTGGTTATGAACTCTTCTGAGTTCTGACTCCGAATTCTGAATACGAATTCTGGATACGAACTTCTCTGAGTTCTGACTCCGAGTTCTCTGAATTCAGACTCCGAACTCCTGTGAGTTCTGACTCCGAATTCTCATGAACTCTGACTCCGAACTTTGTAAGTTCTGGTTCCGAATTCTGGTAAATCTAGATTCCGAATTTCCTTAAAATTCAGACTCTGGAATTCTATAGAATTCAGGTTCCGAATTCCTAGAAAACAGAATCCGAATATCTTTGTATCATAGACTCTGAATTCATTTTTGGTTAGACTCTGAACTTTCATATTTACTTACATTCCGAATATTAGATTTTGGTTATACTTACACTTGTTTAGTTATAAAATGATGTCGTGCTTTCAGTTACTCACTAACCGTTGTTTGAGTGACACGTGTACAGGTCCCTCCGAAATTCAAGGAAGAATATGACCATTGGAGGAGGGAGCTGACCGTTGGAGCTGTGCCTCTAAATAGGAGTTCATTTGAAAGAGTTCAAAATACACTTGACAACATCTTTGACAACCGTGCTTACATGCTGTTGAAGTGATTTCTAGAGAGAGAGGCTCTTATAAACTCTCAAGCTTCGTGCAGAAAGTTTGAACGGCTTATTCAAACTTTGCTTCGTGCAGATTTGCTTCGTGCGACTTCGATTGTTGCTGTGTACAATCGAGGGCTTCCGGGGATAGGAAGACAGAGGTGCCGACTACCTGATAGTTGAGGGCTTGCGAGGATAACAAGACAGACTCCGATCTTCGTATCGAGGGCTTATCCTGGTGTGGGTAAGACAAACTTTCTTGAAAGTATAAACCAAGGGACCTCTTATCCAGGGTTGTTGGATACCCTCCTTTTTGAGTTAAAAGAGTTTCTACTTGTTACTTGTAGTGTTACTACTTTGTTTTCCGCTGTGTATTTTAGTTGTTAAGGAAAGTATAACTTTCATATACTTTCTTAAACTTGTACTCTGATTTTATAGGATTCTATACGCTTTAAGGTAGAATCTTAGTTGGTGTAAACTTTTGTTAAGTTTCATTTCCGGAATCACTTTTCCAGAATCAAGCAAGTTATTAGAACTTAGAGGTTTTGTGAATTATCTTGTTTAACCTTGTTAAACACAACTATCTTTAAAAGTTCCAAAGGAATTTTTAAAAGTACAATTCACCCCCCTCTTGTATTTGAGAATCTCATGTTTACATATTCGATCCTACATTTGGTATTATAGAGTATATCATACTCACATTCCATCTCACAATCTGACCACTGTAACAGAGCTGACCGACCGACACCGACAGAGCACTGTAACAGTGCGAACTTTGGAATCAACTTTACTGTAGCCTTTTGGACTTTCAACTGCCAGCCACTATAGCACTTTTGACTTGGGTGACCGCCTTTCATTGTAGCGACGCGGACTTCCTATGCAGTCGGTGGAACAGTGGATCGTCTTCTTCATTTGTAGCCCATTTCAGGCTAGGGTTTCTTATGGAAACACTCTGGAATTGTTCTCCCAAATATTGTGATTTTCTGCCTCTCCGTGGACGTAGAGATTATTCTCGAACCACGTAAATTCTTGTGTCCTTGTTCCTTTTTTTTCTCTTTTAATCTTCTGTGTTTTGCTGTTTCTGTCGCTGCAACTCTCGACGTTTCTGCAACAGCGCGAGCCTTCTGTGGAAAAAGTTATTGAGGGTGTTTTCATAAATAAATTAATTAATATATTTATGAACGTCGGTTCGAATAACTTTTGAATGGACTCTCGGATCGAAATTATGAGACTGCGGTTGAGTTCAGAACGCCGTGTTTACCTTAGGCGCGACATAATTTTAGTCAGTGCCGGGCTTTGAGTTGGGGGCGAGTCGGGCCGAGAGGTTACGCTGAGATTTGTTTTAATAAAAATTAAAACAAATAAATATCCTTCTCCCCCACCCCTTGGAACGCACGGAGACAACCCCTCCTTCCTCCTTCGACGACAAAACGGCGGAAATCGAAGAACGAGATGTCGTCAGACTCAGATCTTGGTGGCGATCGCTGCCGGATCGTGCAACAGCAGCTTCGGAGCGCAGATCTGGTGTAGAAGCGTCGACGTTTCGCCAAGAGGTAGGCGGTTTTAGCTTTTATCCCATCGCCCCCTGTTTATGCTTCGATTTTCTTCGATTTTGTTATCGAGTCTGTGTAGATCTGGTCCCGAGGATTTCAGAACTCATATTGATTTTTGGACCACCGGAGTGGTCCTGGTGGTCCGCGGAAGCACCGACTGCGTTTTCCGACGCGACGCGGTGGTTTCCGGCAGGTGGCGGCGGTCAGGCAGGCGACGATGACGGTCCAGTCAGGCTGCGGCGGCAGAATCCGGCGAGCGGCGGCGGTTCGGCAGGCGGCGGCGGCGGTCCGACCAGTTTTTGTCCGGGGGTTTTTAAACCTCAGTTTCTTACAAACCGGGTGTCCGATTCACGTGCCGTCTGCGGCGATGTGACCCTTACTTCGAGGCGGACCTTTTGAGGCAACTTTGAGGACTTTTTTGAGTCAGGCTCGATGCTCGGTGGTACGAAACGTCCAATAATAATAATAATATTTTAATTATTATTATTTGGCGATTATTTAATCAGACGTATCTTCTGCGTCTGATGTCCGATTGACGCACCGTCAGTGGCGTTGTGACCCTGACTTAAAGGCGAACGTTTTGAGACCGATTTCAGGTGTTGGAACGTTTTCCGGCGTGACGTGGTGGTTTTCGGAAGGCGGCTGTCAGGCAGGCGGCGGTGACGGTCCAGTCAGGCTGCGGCGGCGGAATCCGGCGAGCGGCGGCGGCGGTTCGACCAGTTTTTGTCCGGGGGTTTTTAAACCTCAGTTTCTCGCAAACCGGGTGTCCGATTCACGTGCCGTCTGCAGCGATGTGACCCTTGCTTTGAGGCAGACCTTTTGAGGCAACTTTGAGGACTTTTTGAGTCAGGCTCGATGCTCGGTGGTACGAAACGTCCAAAAATAATAATAATATGATAATTATTATTATTTGGCGATTATTTAATCAGACGTATCTTCTGCGTCTGATGTCCGATTGACGCACCGTCAGTGGCGTTGTGACCCTGACTTAAAGGCGAACGTTTTGAGACCGATTTCAAGTGCTGGAACCGAAGTCGGGGTGTGGGTCCCACGAGGCCTGATTTGGGCGTTTGCGGCGAAATGGACTTTTTCACCGGATGTTCGTTTTGGATGAGTAAGTAGTCTATCCTGCATGTTTTTCCGCGTAGAACGCGATGGTGACCACACTTTGGACCTAGGAGACGTAGTATTCAGGCGATGTTGTGTGGGTTGCTTGGGTTAGCGACGCTAACCAGCAGGGTTGAGTGGGTTCCCCTGGTCTCTTTGGCGATGTTACTACTAGCTGGGTTGAGTGGTTCCCCCTAGTTTCGAATGGCGGCATTTCGATCAGCTGGGTTGAGTGGGTCCCCCTAATCCTTTAGCTATGAGGTTTTCAGTATCACGTCCCCTTCACTGGACTGTGACCCCTCTTCGGCTACTACGAGGGTTTTGGTATCACGTCCCCTTCACCGGACTGTGACCCCTCTTCGGCTGCTTTGTGTACGTGCAATGCAGATGCGTTCTTGCTTTCTGGAGTGAGTTGTCTCAATCTGCTTCGACAGCAAACTCAGCGGACTTGGAGCATGTATCGCCTTGAGAGGCCCGACGCGATCCTCACGTCCCTTCGTATTTCCCTGGTATGGTTTTTGGTGTCGGCGTGACCAATATTTACCCGGGCGCTGATCCTCTACCTAGGATGTTCCCGTAGGGTACGAAGCCCCCAGTGAGCCCTGGGCGCATACTCCCTATCTGTGTATCGATATTTGTTCTATCGGGTTTCTGCGGTGCGTTTCCACAAGTTACCAGGTGGAGTTTGTGGTATCATCGTGACTGGCAGTACACGGACGATGATCCCCTATCTGAGCGATATGATTTCCAGGGAGTTGGATCGAGTTCGTGATGTTTCCTCGGTGGAGTTCTCGGTATCAGCGTGACTAGCACTACGCGGGCGCTGATCATCTGCGAGATGGGTTGTACCAAATTCGGATTGTTGCGCGATACCCTTTCTATGTTCGGTGTTCCGGCTAGGGTTTTAGTGTCTCCCAGCGAACCTTGGGTGGGATCCCCCACCCGAGGAGTTGGTGGTAGTTTAGTCATCGGGTGACTTCTTCTGTGGCGCTGTCCGTCGAGCCTGGTTGTGCCATTTGTTCGTTTTACCGATGGAGTGACATCTCTCGGTGGAGTACCATCTGGGATGGTGTGGTTGGCTCATCGATTTTGAGGTGTCGATGCTTGCCCCTTTCGTTTTGCGAGCTATCAGGGATGGCTTGGGTTTTGTTGCTGTCTATGAGGTTTGTACCTCATGAGACTGTTGGGAGTGTTGCTTTGGAACCTCAAGTCGTTTACTGTGGTTAGTCTGTGGTCGAGACCATGAGATTTGTCGACGAAGATGAGTTTATCTGGGTGTGTTTTGGGAGTCCCCGTGGCACGTGTCATTTCGTTGTCATGCCAGGGACGTCGAGCTGACTAGTCGGGTATTGCCGAGGATGGTCTCGAGATGGAGCTTCTCTTTCGTTTGGGTTCCCTCAGGCTGGGTCGAGTTAACTAATGCCTATCAGTTGCTTCCTTTTCTTTTGGGGTGCCTACTGAGTATTCTTATACCCACCCTTGCACGGGCTTTGTCCGCACATGTCTTGTGTCTTGTGCAGATCACATGTCCTTCGACGGAGTCTCAGTTGGACCCAGAGCTTGCAGAGCGTAGTAGCTGGATTGACCGGGGTTTTCACCGGAGCTTGGCCGAGGAGCTTACCGGCGGGTGTTTGACAACGATCCCCCTTCTCCAGAGCAGGTTGGATGCTTTTGCAGTTTTCTTTTGGTGGGTCATGTATTTGCCCTTTTGTACTTCTGCTATACTCTGGTTTGGGATAGATGTATGCATGCATTTTAATTTTCAGTTTTTGTATATATCTCTGCGCTGTAGCATAGAGGTGTTTGTGGGTGCGTGCGTACAGGTACTTTAGGCTAAGGCCTCCTTGTGTGTGATAGTCTACTCGGCACTGGACGCTAGCCAGCCCCTGGCCTATGGAGGCGGGTTTGGGGAGTCCCCGTTGGGTCGGGTTTTGACGGTCGAAGCAGTTAAAATCGTCGATGTGAAGTGCTCAAAGCCCGACGTTGTCCAGAACGTTGATATCTAGATTCGTCTCCTCTGTTCAAGTTTGTCGCTATCCAGGATCGCACGTCGTGAACCAGCCCATGCGGCTGCAACAACTTCAGGATCCGAGGGCAAGCTCCCGGAACCAGCCGACACTCGACTTCTCCTTTGGTGAGCCAAGAGTTAGGGTCGCCAACCACTTTCCTCTCTCTCTCTCTCAAAGCAGTTAAATCAATCCATCGATCTCTCAAAGCCGATTCTTTATCCGTCTTTGATCCAGAAGAACTAGGGCATAAATACCCATGAGAATCAAAGGTTTGTTTCAACAACTCAACAAATCGAGAGAAATGAATGGCTTAGAAAGAATCAACCCCGACAACCCGATAAATTAGCAAAACAAAACCCACGTAAAGGTAATAAAACGTTGTGTAAAGGTCAACAAGGCGCTGTGTAAGGGTAGTCCCGCTCGCGTAAGGGTAAACCCGCTTGCATAAGGGTAGTGCCTCACGTGTAAGGGTAAGACCGCCAGTGCCTCACGTTTAAGGGTAAGACCGCCAGTGCACTTCTGCCCACGTAAATGTACACACTGACTTGCGTAAGGGTAAGCCGCTCAATACTCAGGCTAGGTATGGGCATCAAACCGAACTCACGTAAGGGTAACACACCCTTCACCATAGCCACGTAAGGGTAACGCACCCTTCACCATAGCCACATAAGGGTACCAAACCACTTACATAAGGGTAAAGGCAAAGAACCAAGGCCCACGTAAGGGTAAAGGCAGAGCCACGTAAAGGTCAGGGGACCTCACATAAGGGTAAACCAAAGATACCAAAGCCCACGTAAGGGTCAAGAGAGCCTTGCGTAAGGGTAAAGAAAGAGAAGCAGGGCTCCGACACTACGTAAGGTTCAAAACAAAGACCAGACCAAGATGAAAACAAAGAAAGCAAGCATATTAAATCTGCATTTAACTAACACAAAAAAAAAGGGGAAACCAAAACAACAAATCTTCATCTTGGAAATTAAATGGAGAAAAAGATTTAATATGCAACATCATCACACATTTTCACCTTGCAAATTAAAACCTTAAACCACATGATGATTCTCCACCACCTACAACCAGTAATTCAGGTATCACAACCTAAATAGGTAACGACTATAGGGTATGCCTCAAAAAGTCCTCTATCATGCATCAATGTGACACATGTTGCCCGAAATTTATGATATTTTAAAGTTGCTAGACATGCTGAGAATTTAAACAATTCTAAACATAAATAGTATGCATACCTACACTTACTTGAGCTGATCTCTGAGATCATGCCTTCGAGGAAGACCCGGACTGCTAACTAGTACCTGCTGAATACCAATAAACAGAGCAGCACCCATCTTCTAAAATCATGGCAAAACCAACGCAAGAATTCATAAAGAATATAACTCAGAAATAACAATGCAAAAAAGCAAATCAATAGCAATAGAATAAACGAGGAAACAATCATAGCGAAGGAAAAATTGGTCTCCACCTGAACCCAGAAAAACCAAAGGACCAAACATTCGAAGAGGGATCCAGAATCCTCACGTAAGGAGATCACTTTGCCTATACCTTGCCAACATGAGAGGTTCCTCAACAATTGGGTACCACTGCAAAACCCATGCAGCCCCAAGGTGCTAAGGGCAAACTCTAGAACCACAAGAAATACTGATGATCCAAGGGCAGCAAGCTACCGACCAAGAAAAACCCATCTCATTTCCAGGTACCTATACCAAGCCACTAGAGAGATCCCACATGAAGCTCAGTCGACACCGGACCTATTCACATGACACTGCCTCTCTAAACACTGCCCAGACCCAATCACCACTCGCAACGGGTCATAACCTAGATACAACAACCCAAACAAGGACAAAAACGCGAAGAACAGACCCAAGCTAAATACCTACTCACTCTCCTAAGACAAACATGTAGAAACACAGGAGGCCAAACAAATAGACTGACCCTGCCACACACCCCACTGCTAACCAAGACACTTTCATCCAGACTAACCTCACACAAACCTCTTCATACCATAGAACCAAATACACAACCAGGAAGCACCTACCAAAGGTCTCTACAGGCTCAAACAAACAAACCAGGGAAAAAACCGGCAAGGAAACAGCAATAAAAAACATATTGTAAAATTACAGTCAAAAGAGAGCAAACGACCTAGCTGAACGAACATCAATGCAGCTGCACAATAATAGCCACTAACGAATCATTTAAAGCAAAGAATAATTCGATTTCAAAATTTTGACAACACAAAATTATGTCAAATTTGGCTCTGATACGAATTGTTGGGTGTTGCAATGCAATGACAGTCCCCATTCAACCGCCAAAAATCAAATTGGTTCGCAAACTCAAAATACGAAATCTAACAATTATGTTTATTATTCTGGTTTATAAAACAACAAACCAATAAACATGAACAAATTCGCATGACAGGTTCCTAAATTCCAGGAACAACAAATGACCCACAACAATGGTGAACAAAACACACTCACAGTGACTATTACAATAATAATAAGCTTGCAACAATTCTCAAAATACAGAGACAATATTCTGTATACAATAATTCTGACAAACAGAATTAAACCCCATGAGAAAAAACCTTCCCTGATTCAACATATGCATTCCTAGAACTGTTGACAAGTTCTTGCACAATTAAAGAATAACAACAACAAGCAAAATTAAATTAAGTAGCATCAGCAATGACAAACTCAAGCATTACAATGCTTAAAACAACTTCTAATTAAACAAATAAATTCAAACAAGAATTGAATTAAATTCCAGAAGCGAACGATCAATGATTATAGGTCGAGTAAACAAAATGCGGAAAGCAATAAAAGGGACATGGCATTTATGTGTTTCGGTCAATTGACCTACGTACACGGGGCAAGATCATCATGGGTGTTTTACCATGCAAAAGGAAAAGGAGTACAAGAACCAACAAGTAGGATTGGACAAAAAGACAGATACAAAATGCACAAACGAAGAAACAAGCGGCATGTAATAGACCTTCCTAAAAATCAGCAAAGAAAACCGTAAACAGGACCAAAACTCCCTTACTGGGGCTTGGCCAAACCTTTGTCGAAGAAACAAGGTCGAAGTAACTGCTGAAGTCATCGATGCGAAATCCTCAAAGCCCGACGTCA
This sequence comes from Viscum album, assembly GCA_963277665.1. Taxonomy (NCBI): domain Eukaryota; kingdom Viridiplantae; phylum Streptophyta; class Magnoliopsida; order Santalales; family Viscaceae; genus Viscum; species Viscum album. Next base: position 1,536,714,245 of record OY728161.1, on the reverse strand, counting down.
TTAAGAATGTCGATATCCAGGTTCGTCTCCTCTGTCCAAGTTCATCGCTGTCCAGGATCGCATGCTGTGAACTAGCCCATGCGGTCGCAACAACTCTGGGATCCGAGGGTGAGCTCCATGAACCAGCCGTCACTCGGCTTCTCCTCCGGCAAGCCAAGAACCAAGGTCGCCAAACCACTTTCTTCTGACCTCTCTCTCTCTAAATCAAGCCATTGATCTCTAAAAGCCGATTCTTTATCCATCTTTGATCCGGAAGAACTTGGGTAGAATTATCCACGAGAATCGAAGGTTTATTGCAACGACTCAACAAATCGAGAGAAATGAATGGCTGAGAAAGAAACAACCCTAACGGCCCGATAAATCAACAGAACAAAACCCATGTAAAGGTAATAAAGTGCTGCGTAAAAGCCAACAAGGCACTTCGTAAGGGTAGACCCGCTCATGTAAGGGTAGACCTGCCCGTGTAAGGGTAGACCCCCATGCGTAAGGGTAAGACTTAAAGGTACACCCTGACTTGTGTTAGGGTAAGTCGCCCAATACTCAGGCTACATAGGGGTATCAAACCGAACTCATGTAAGGGTGACACATCTTTCATTGTAGCCATGTAAGGGTACCAAACCACTTACGGAAAGGTAAAGACAAAGAACCAAAGCCCATGTAAGGGTAAAGGCAAAATGTGAGAGCTACATAAAGGTTAGGGGATCTCACGCAAGGGTAAAACAAAGATACCAAGGCCCACATAAGGGTCATGGGAGCCTCACGTAAGGGTAAAACAAGAGAAGCAGAGCTCATGTAAGGGTAAAACCAACTCTACATAAGGGTCAAAACAAAGACATGAAAACAAAGAAAACAAGCATATTAAATCCGCATTTAATTAACACAAAAAAAAGGGAAACCAAAACAACATTTATTGATTGACATTTATGGTTCGATTCAGCATGACATTGTCAATGTGTTTGACGAACACACAAAGTTGAACTCTATGATTTTGTAATGTAAGGGGTGAATCTAGGAAGCTATAAGTTATTCCTCAATGTAAATACTCATAAGTCTTATTGTTCTCTCTAACAAATCCTAAATGCCCCTCAGCTCCACACATGTCAAAACTAAAGTTGTATTTTGTTTTGGAAAATCTTTGTCATTTTTCCAATATGTATTAGAAAGTATGTTAGAACAAGTTTTAAAAAACAGGGAAAAAACAAGAAAGTGAGTTACTTATCGAAGCATTCGTCTTTTCTTGAAAACATGAAAACAAGTTTTTTTTCTTCCAAAAAATCCAGCATTAAAATTTTCATTTTCTTAAACATGTTATTCATTTACATTTTTGGAAAATGAAAATAGAAAATGTTTTTCTTAAACAAACACAACCCAACTCTCTTCTTCACTGACAATATTCCCCACACCCCCTCAATCACTGAGCGACTTCTCCCCTCCCAAGTGGTACATGTCCCTCCAGAATATCTGAAACCCATGACTCCATCAGTTCCCATTTTTTAAATTGCCCTTGAGCTGTCACCTTCGAGTGATAAGTTGTTAGCTTCTCACATCGCTGCTCCATCACGTGGCATCATAGTCTTGCTCAAATTCACTAATTGAATCCTGATATCACCGCTCTCACTTATTTTTTTCCATTGTCTCCCAGGAGATTGGGCTTTCACAAGTCTGTCATTTGTTCTTGTGACATTTTCATTATACCATGTTACATTGAAACTATGTTTTCTTTTTCTTTAGTGACACACTTGAAGAGGACTGTCTGTAATGGTCGCTCATTGCATCATTTCCTTAATCAACACTTTTCATCTAATCCCGCAGTATTGGCATTTCACTGCTTTCTTAACATTCTCATAGGCAATTAAATCAAACCTTCATTGAAGAAAGCGCCATCTTCAGTTAGTTGCATGACCACTGGTAACTCATATTGGACCCATAGACCATGTAAATTTTACCCTTGGAACATACTTATTGTTGCCTTTCTCATTGAAATCTTTTGTTTCTAAAGGGTGGTTCTACATTTTGGGTTCCCAAGCTAGGACAGGGAGGAGAAAGGTGTCGTTTCAGAGGCTTGATACTGAGAGCATCTGGTAATTCAAGTGAGGATGTGGCACCTATTGCTCCCCTACAATTCGAATCTCCTGTTGGCCATTTTTTGGTGCAAATACTGCAGACACATGGGCATCTACTCCCTTCTGCCATAGATCAGCAGCTTGAGAATCTTCAAATGGATACGGATACACACAGAAAAGAAACTCTGCAGTCTGAGGATCTCCTCTACAAGTAACCACCTCGACTTCTTGTGAAGATTCTTGCAAACATTACTTTTTTTTTTGAATTCTAACCATGTCTCTCAATTAGGGTTACTCAAATGTTAAATATAATTGTCTTGTAAAACTGCAGGAGAATAGCTGAAGTTAAAGAGAAGGAAAAGGGAAGGGCTTTGGAAGAGATAATATATTGTCTGGTCGTGCAAAAGTTCATTGATAATGGCATCTCGATGATCCCAAAGATCATAGTCTCTGATCAAACTGGCAGGGTCGATTTTTGGCCAAACCAAGAACAGAAGCTTCAGTCCATCCACTCTTCAGAAGCATTTGAGATGGTGGAGAGCCACTTATCTCTTGTTTTAGGTGATCGCCACGTGGGCCCGCTCGATTCAGTCATCCAGCTCAGTAAAATCAAACTCGGGAAGCTCTACGCTGCATCCATAATGTATGGCTACTTCCTCAGACGGGTTGACCAGCGGTTCCAACTGGAGCGATCCATGAAGACCCGTCCGGAGGGTTCAGCCCCGTTGAGCCAGCTATGGGACCCGGATTCGGTGATCCAAATCCGACTCGACAACGCCGGTGAAGCTGAGGTGGAGAGGTTGAGGTCCTATGTGATGTATTTGGACTCGGAGACATTGCAAAGGTATGCAACAGTGAGGTCCAAAGAGGCTGTTTCGTTGATCGAGAGGCAAACACAGGCGCTGTTTGGGAGGCCGGACATCAAGATTTCTGACGACGGGTCGTTGGAAGCGTCGAATGATGGGGTGATTGGAATAAGTTTTTCCGGGCTGAGTCTTCTGGTCTTGGAAGCGGTGGCATTTGGGTCGTTTTTGTGGGATGCTGAAGACTATGTGGAGTCCAGGAGCTGAAGTTTTGGATTTGTGACTGTGTTGATTCTTAGTTACTGTTGGTATATGCTCTGCTGGTTTGCTGCTCATGTAGATTTTGTGAAAGATGAATTGATTGTGTGTAGAAATTAGAAACCAGTTGGAGGAAACTAAGCATTCCCATACGCAGATAAAAAAAAAAAAAAAAAAAAATTAGATCCTCTTATTTTTTTCTTCTCCCTCACGTCTCTCTATATTTTCTCACTCTAGCTCTGAAACTCAAGAAGCAGGAATGAAATAATAATAATAAAAGAAAAATAGATTAAGGAGTCTATGGAGGGGTAAGCAATGAAGGATGAGATTGACATTTGCGATCGAAGTCAGTCAACGTCATTTAAAATGTGGTGCATGATTATTGGCCACACATGATAAACTTGAGTCGACCTTCAGCCAAACATAGAGAAAGCATACCATGATGAGTGGAAGAAACACATGCCATGATGAGTGGAAGAAATACATGTGGGTACAAACACAACAAAACATTGAGGTGAAACAAAACATTGATGCGGCTCTCATCTCTTTCGCATGGAATTGGCTCCAGAGACCCTAAGCCTTATATGGTACTGTCACACCTGACGCCTTTGGCTTGACCTCCTCATTCACATGCATGGTTTGGTGTTTGTTTGTTGGCAGATATCAAATCAAGCACTTCGTCTTTGTTGAACATATATTGTCTCAATAATACTTTATAAATCTTATTGATTTTGATAATCACAAATACCCTTGTTTTTTTATTAGTAATATTACTTTAAGTGAATTTCAGGAAAATAATATTCGTTGCAATATTTATTCGGGAATTATATTCAAGTTATTAATCCGCAAAACACTCGTCAAAGTATTTGGAACGTGTTTTTAGCGTATTCTGAAAACACTGTTCATACCATACGTTGATAAACGTAGCTTAAGGAATCAACCCTACGTTTGGAATATCGCGTATGGATCATCAGCCTTACGCTGTTGTGGAGAAACCGGTTCCCTATAAAAGAACCAGAAGTTTCTTTTTTGCCTCGTCGTAAAGGTGTCAAATATCTGCACTCACTTATGGATTTAAAGGTCTTGTGATAAGAGGACATTTTCAAGTGAAAATCACCAAGCTCGCAAAGAGAGCGTTGATGGAGTGGACTAGGAGATTTTTGTGTCCCAAACCACTATAAAAATTGTTGTGTTTATCTTTACTATTTATCCGCTACTCATATTACTTACAGAAGAGAATGCTGCATATCTGCATAAAATGTAAAGAGAGTTAACCACCAGAATCTGTGAAGATTATCGAAAAGACACAATTCACCCTCTCTTGTGTATCTCTGTATTATTCCGACCTAACAATTGGCATTAAAGATGAGTTTTTTGATAAAGTAGATAAAGCTCTAGCAAGCCTAAAAGAATAAGGTCTATACAAATAAGATGTCAATGACTGATCCGATAGAAGGTATGTCTATGATTCGTGCTCCATATTTCAATGATGACAACTATGGATGCAGGAAATCACACATGATCATCTACCTAAAGAATCTGTGATTTAAAGTTTATTCGAAGATCATCACTCCTTATGTAATTCCTAAAAAACCAGAAATTTGGGATGCTGCACAAGAAGCTGAATATGATATCAACTCAAAAGCAATGAATGCCATTATTTGTGGACTCAAATTTGATGAATTCAATTGAGTATCACAATACCTTACTGCCTATGAAATGTGGCAGATAATCGCTATTGCATATGAATGAATAGATAACATCAGAAAAATGAGATATGCAGTTGCAAAACTAAAATTTGACACCTTTAAGATGTATGATGGAGAGAAAATTACATAAATGAACAGACAATTGACAAAAATCGTCAACAATATTACTGTCCTAGGAGATCCAATTTCAAAATCAGACCAAGCATTGAAAGTGAGTACTACCTGTAAAGTGGAATGACTTATCTGCAGCTATACAGCAATCATCACCAATCAAAAATTTGACTATGAAGGAGTTAATTGGAACATTGATGAAATATGAAGCAGAGATGCAACCAGAAGCTGAAGATCACAAGATAGTAGTAAAAAGGAAAAATACCGTCCTTACGGTTACATCTCAGAAGCACGAAAAGAAATCGAGAGAAGATGAAAAAATCTAAAAAGATTCAGACTACTTAGATTTTGATATGGAACTGGCTCAGTTAGCCAGGAATTTTAGAAAATTCTATAAGAAGAAGAGAGGCTTCATAAATTCCTTCAAGAAAGATGAGAAAGGATCCAAAGAAGTTAGATGCTATGAGTGTAAGTAAATGATTCATATCAGACCCGATTGCCCCGAGCTAAAAGAAGAAAGAAGAAAGATGGAGAAGAAAAATCAGAAGAAAATTGATTACGAGCATAAAGGAAAAGAGCCTTGAAAGCTATGTGGAGTGCGTCTGAAGACTCCAGTAGCTCTTCTAAATTTGATTCAGAAAAAGAGCCACAAAATCTCAAATCCAACATTTGCTTTATGGCTAAGAAAGAAGAAGAGGTACAAACCTATTATTCTTTTGCCTCTAACTCTGATAGCTGCTCAAATAGTAAATTAGATTCTTACTGTTCAATGCTAGAAGAAAAATACGATTCTTTAATAAAGAAGCATAAATCATTAAAAAATACTCACAATGCTGTTTTAGTTGAAAGAGACACAATGCTAAAACAATATCAAGAACTAATTGAAAAATTCAATTCATCTACATCAAACTGTATTGTTCATGAAAAAAGGATAAAAGAATTATAGAATGAAGTAAACTCTTGTAAAAGCAATGCTAGCATTTTAACTAAAGGTGAAAAATTTCTAAATGAAATTCTTGGAAAGAATTTTATTAAAAAAAATACGGAATAGGAAGCACGGGAGAAAATACAAAGTTGTACAAAAATTACTTTGTGCCCGGTTCTAAAAACACTACCTGCTTTTATTGTGGAATAAAAAGACATTACACTAACAACTATTATTTAAGAAATCCTCATAGTATTAAAAAATCTTTCTTTTCCAAAAGCATGTCTAAAGAAAGTAATATAAATTTTGGAAAAATAAGGCAGATCTGGATTCCTAGATCATTACTTGCTGAGACAGTTGGACCCAAGAAAATATGGGTACAAAAAAAAACTTGTGTTAATGATTTTGTAGGAAAAAGACCACATAAAAAATGCTATATGGTATATGGACAATGACTGCTCAAGACATATGAGTGGTGAATCTTCTAACTTCCATACACTTACAAAAATGGAAGGCGGACTAGTCACCTTTCATGACAATACAAAAGGAAAAATAATTGGAGTTAGAACTATTGGAGATCCAAAGACAATCTTGATCAACAAAGTATTGTATGTACAAGGGCTAAAACACAACCTGATAATCATTTTTCAACTTTGTGATGATGAATTTTTTATTGATTTCTAACATTTCATGCTCAGTTTTTAAAAATAAACTACTTAAATTTAGAGCACCTAGAATTGAAAATGATTATACTTTGGATCTCAATTCTTTGTGTAAACAGAAAGTGAATTGTTTAACTGCTAAGAAAAACGAGTCATGGATCTGGCATAGATACTTAGACATTATAATATATTTGATTTACATAAATTATATAGGAAACAATTAGTTTCTGATTTGCCTAGTCTTAAGTTTGAAAATGATATATTCTGTGATGCATGCCAAATAGGAAAACAAGACAAATCATCTTTCAAATCAATTGAAAAAATTTCTACATCTAAACCATTAGAACTTATCCATATGTATTTGTTTGGACTATCAAGGGTATCAAGTTGGCTGGAAAATTATATGTTTATGTTTTAGTTGATGATTTTGTAAGATTTACTATTTTCAAAAACTCAGAAGTAAAGTGTTCACTATTTTTGAAAGTTTTTATAAAATTGTTCAAAATGAAAAGGATTTTAAAATAATTTCATTAAGAAGTGATCATGGTAGAGAATTTGAGAATCAAGAATTTAATTCTTTTTGCTCAAATCTTGGTATAAAACACACATTCTCTGCACCAAGAACACCTCAACAAAATGGAATTGTTGAAAGAAGAAATAGAACTATTCATGAAATGGAAAAGACTATGCTAAATGAATACAACATTCCTACCTATTTTTAGGTAGAAGTTGTAAGCACAACTTGCTATATCATGAATAGAGTTTTAATAAGACCAATTATTAAAAAGACACTCTATGAACTTTGGAATAACAAAAAACCTAAAATAAAATACTTTAAAGTATTTGGATGCAAGGTTTATATCTTGAATATTAAGAAAAACCTTGGTAAATTCATTCTAAAAGCTGATGAAGGAATCTTTCTAGGATATTCTAATACTTCTAAATCCTATAGAGTGTTTAATAAAAAGTCAAGGATTGTTGAAGAATCAGTTCATATAAAGTTTGATGAAAGTGACCCTTTCATTAAGAAAGATCAAACAAATGAAATTACTGAATCTTTTGACAACACGAGACTTGAAAATCCTAAAACTGATTTTGAAAATAAAATTAATGAAATTCAGTTCAGTTCATAAGAACATGAAACTAAAGAACCTGAGAGTATCTTACCTAGACAGTCTAGAACTGTAAAGGACCATCCTTTAGAAATATTTATAGGAAATATAGACATAGGAGTTAGAACTAGAATAAATATAGGAAACCTAACTGAATTTTTTTTCTTTATATCCCAGTAAGAACCTAAGTTTATTGAAGCAACTTTACAAGATGAGATTTAGTTATTATCCATGCAAGAAGAACTAAACCAATTCAGTATAAATAAAGTTTGAGAATTAGTAGACAGACCATCAAATTATCCAGTGATAAGAACCAAATGAGTATTTAGAAATAAGCATTATGATCAATGGATCATTACCAGAAGCAAAGATAGACTATTAGCAAAAGGATACAACTAGGAAGAAGGAATAGATTATGATGAAACCTTTGCACATGTTGCTAGATTTGAGGCAATTAGAATCCTGCTATCTTATGCATCTCATATGAATTTTAAATTATATCGAATGGATGTTAAATCTATATTTTTAAATAGATATTTAATGGATGAAGTTTATATTGAACAATTACCAGGTTTTGAAAACCCTCATAAACCAAATTCTGCTTTTAAACTTACTAAATCTCTTTATGGACTTAAACAGGAACCTGGAGCTTGGTATGAGAGATTAAACTCCTTTTTATTAGAAAATGGATTTTCTGTGGGATTGGAAGATCCTACTATTTTTAAGAAAACCATTTTCTCTAATATATTATTAGTGAAAATTTATGTTGATGATGTTATTTTTGGATCAAAAAAATAAAAATATTTGTAATGACTTTTCAAATATAATGCAAAAAGAATTTAAAATGAGTATGATGGGAGAACTAAATTCCTTTTTATAATTCTAAATTTATCAAAATGATTATGGAAATGTTTTAAATAAAAGTAAATATATTATTGATTTATTAAAGAATTTTGAACTAGAAAATAGTAAGACTTATACAACTTCTATGTGTACCAATATAAAACTTGATTTGGATGAAGCTGAAAAACCAATTGAAAAAAAGTTATATAGAGGTATGATTGATAGTTTATTATATTTTACTTCTAGTAGACTAGACATAATGTTTTCTGTATTTTTATGTGCTAGATTTCAATCAAACCCAAAAGAATCCCATCTTACCACCATTAAAATAATTTTTAGATATTTAAAAGGAAACTATTTTTCAATATATAATTTATCAAAAAACCTATGATTTTAATTTAATTTCATATCCATATGCTGACTTTGGAGGCTGTAGATTAGATAGAAAAATCAATTTAGGGACCTGTCACTTTTTAGGGAAATCTTTAGTATCATAGTCAAGTAAGAAACAACATTCAGTTGCTTTGTCAATAACTGAGCTAAAATATATATCTACTGGCAGTTGTTGTGCACAAGTATTGTGGATGAAACATACCTTATTGGACTTTGGACTTAATTTTAATAATATAAATATTTTATGTGACAATACCAGTGCAATTAATATTTCCAAAAATCCTATAAGTTATTCTAAGACTAAGCATATTGATATAAGACATCATTTGCTAAGAGATCATATTCTTAAAAAGGATATATGTTTAGAATTTGTGAATACTGAATATCAACTAGTTGATATTTTTACTAAACCATTTCTCACTGCAAGTTTTGATTTTATCAAGGGGAGTTAGAAATATTTAACTTTAAATAAGTATTTATTATTTTATTTTGTTAATTTATCAATTAATTGATTTTATTCATTCATTTTTTATTTTATTTAAATAAAATGTATTTATTTCAATTTTGTTTTTAAAGCACATCTTTTCAAAATTAAAATCTAATGATTATCCCAAATAATCAGTATGAGAAACCAGACCGCATCACCCAATCATCAGAAAAATCTTCCTCTCTCTCATTACCATTCAATTTCAAACCTTTTCGACTACCAGAGCTTCTGCCTTCTTTCAAAACCCTAGAATATGAAAACCTTCAACCTTTAGTTTCTCAAAAATGACAAAGAAAAATAAAATAGATGAAGGTGAACCAAGAAATCTGAAGCATCAACGTGTCCCCTTCAGAAAAATTCTTCAAGGAAAGGTCATCGATTTTGAATGGATGTATCAGATGAATCTTCTGTTTAAATAAGCTCTTTCTTTTCAAGGTTTGGAGTTTCTGTTTAATAAAGAAAATAAAGAATTTCTTTTTGAGATAAAACTGAAGCAATTCTATAAGAATGTTTAGTTTATCTTTGTAGAAACAGAGGATATAATATATTCGTGAGTAGACGCCCCCAGGGTGCAGCTCAGTTGGTAGCTTCTCCTGTGGGTCTTGGCGAGGTCTCGAGTTTGAGTCTTGCCGAGTTCATCTCTGTACTGCTTGTTGCATGATTTTCTTTGTACTGTAGCCCCTTCCTGAATAAACTGAGGCTTTGGCCTCAACTTTTATATTCGTGAGTAGATGATAACGAGTTTTCAATCTCCTCGAGAGAAATAACTCAGTTCTTAAAATTCCCCCATGAAGGAGTATTCCAATTTGATCTTTGATCAATTGGAAATAAGGACCATAAGTTTGAGGATATCACGTTATTTATTTTTGGTTCAACCAATATCAGGAAAATGCTTTTAAAGGATCTTGAGCCTGACCAGAAGGTACTGGTCAAGTTTATTCAGACACCCATAATTCCAAGAACTATAGAATTAGAAAAGATTTTGTAAGCTGACATGTATATAATGTTTTTATTTATTAGTGATATTAAGTTGAACTTCCACAGATATATGCTGAAATATATGAATCGCTACTTCCAATCAGAGGATAGAATGTCTTTCTATCCCCATGGTCCAATTATTTCTCTTCTTTTGTATAGAAAAAAAATAAGATTCTCCATTTGGATGTTTGTACAAAATTTCATCACAGTAACATTCTGAATGCTGGTACTTTAAGAAAATTAGGTTTCTTTTGGAGTAAAATTAAAGAACAACTGTTTCTAGTTAGTGAAACTGACCAACAAGAATCCAGACCATTTTCTTAGGGGGAGAAAGGCAATCTCAAGTCTATAGGATTAGTTCATTTGAGAAATGAAGAAGTTGGATAATATAAAATAGAAGATGTTGCTCAACTGACTAAAATAAAACTCCTTTATGATACTACACATCAATATGAGGAAACATCTGAAGAAGTTTCCAATGAGGAACTTGCCACAAGGCCCAAAATCAAAGAAGAGCCTCAACATGAGAACCTGGAAGTAGAAACAGCTGGACCTGGAGATGCAACTCTATCAATACCTTTGGAAGTAACCGATCATCCTGAGGAATAATATGATGAAATTCAAGCTTAAGAACAGCTAGTTTCCCCTCAACTAGATCAACTAAAAGAAACCACTAAAGAAGATGAGAAAGTCCAGAAATCAGTAACTGAAATCATTGAAAATTAGGCTGTCTCTACTATTAAAAAATCAATGGAAAGAATAGATTATGTATCTGGAGATAGGATAGAATTCCTTGATGGCGTTTCTTTTTCAAGTGAAAAGACTTCGATTAAGTCTTTTGCTATTTTGGAAGAGGTTCCTCAGTAAAAAAACCCAGATGAAGGACTATCTGATTCTCTGTCAAATCAGATAGAAGATCTTGTAATAAAGTTTAAAAAAGTAAAGGATGAGAACTCTAGTATTCGACAAGAACTGGAATTTGAAAGAAAGTCTTTTGATGACTTTAGAAACTTGTCTTTTCCAAGGTTGGATTTAGAGTCTATTCAGACTCAACTTTAAGATATTATATAACATTCTATGTCAAAAAGAGATTTTGATGCATTCAAAAGAGATTTGTTGGATCGATTTAGAAAATTGAAAGCAAAATCAGTGTCAAAATATGATTTTAGTGATCTTAAATGGTATTTGGGAAGTCAGTTTGAATCAATAAAAGCAAGTATCAGTCAATCCAAAGATTCCACTTCTACACCACCAACATCGCCAGACTTAATCAGAAGATTTCAAGAAATCACTTCAGTAATGGTTGATATGAATGAACGATTTTAGTAACTTCTGTGTAATAGTGCACCTCTACATGTGTTATTGGATAAACAAAAAGATCTTATCAAGAAGTTGAATTCAAGTGAACCTGGCATCAGACTGCTACTCAATCAATTCAGTGATAAACTTTCTCAGTTTCTACATATTGAAAAAATTCTGCATGACTTTCTGAAAGTCAATATGATTGAAGGTTTGGAAGTGGGTCACAATTCAAGAACTTTGATAAGGCAACTGGCTGACAATATTATCAAAAGTTTACAAGGATAGATAAAAGAGTTAAAAGAACTTTTTCAGGCTACTCAGGCTTCGCTAGAACTAGAAACCTCTCCTGAAAAAAACCGTTCATCATCCATGAGACCTTATTTTTAGATATTTTTCCTCAATCCAAAATAACTCATGTATTTATAAACTTTTTAAAATAAAAATTCCATTAAATTTTGATATTCTATGTATAATTTCCATGTTTTATTGTTTTTTCATATCAACTTCTAGAACACATGTCTTATTTTTCTCTAACACAGACTATAACATTCACTTGAAGTTATGTGTTACATTGAATATATTTAAATCCATTTCATATAATTTCTTTTTTTATATCACAAAAGGGGGATAAAATTGGGTAAAAACATCATTATCAAATTAAGAGTATATATTTTCATTGAAATAATATTCTGAAATTGAAATAATACTTTTGAAATATTATTTTATTAGTGTTTACAAATTCTATATTTTCTGTAAATTATTTTATGGGTTTTGTGATCATCAAAAGGGGGAGATTGTTGGGAATGTATTGTCTCAACAATAATCTATAAATCTTATTGATTTTGATACTCAAAAATTGACTTGTTTATTTATTGATTATATTATTTTAAGTGAATTTTAGGAAAATAATAGTCATTGAAATATTTATTCTAGAATTATACTAAAGTTATTAATCTGAAAGGAATATTCGTCAAAGTATTCAGAATGCGTTTTTAGTGTATTATAGAATCATTGTTCATACCCTATGTTGACAAGCGTATCATAAGGAATCAACCATATGTTTTGAAAAACACGTATGGATCATCAACCCTACACTTTCAAGAAAGTATGGATAAGGAACCCTACATTAGTATGGAACCTTACATTTATGAGATGAGACAATATGGTTAAGCAACCCTACATAAGTAAGGAACCCTACGTTTGAGGAAACAAACGTATGGTACATCAAACCTACTTTTGTATTAAATCCTATGATTTCAACCATATGTTTTTAACCCTATATTTTTTTTTCATTATATAGTGGAACCCTACATTTGACTATTCAACGATGGAGTTTTTAATCTATGATTTTATTTGTGATTTATGGAACGGTCTTGATGGAAGTAAAGATCTGTTCAAAATGATTTTATGACCGATTAAAAGGCTAGTTATGATCAATTAAGAGACTTTTATTTACAAGAGTAAATCATTCCTATTTCTAAGGGAAGTTACGACTCTCTTGAATAATTTGAATTTGAATATCTGTGATATGTTAGGTGAAATTTTTGGATCCGAAAGACCAAAGAAAGCTGTCTATTATATATATATGATCATAAAGTTTTCACAAAAAATAGACTATATATGTGTGCAATACATGCGATATAAAACTATATATTTGTGAATATCTTTCTATAGAACTACTGCAGAGATCGAACACCTCATTTGTTTTATAAAGAGTTTACACTTTGAAGATAAATATTTCAACCTCGTGCCGTTATAACTACTGCTGCTAGTTTATTGTTATTTTATTGAAGATCATTTGAAACCAGGATCTCCTCAGAGCTATTATAACTTAAATTAATTCATCTTTGAAGAAGAAGAATCCATATTCTATCAGTTTCTACTGCAATTGTGAAGTTTAACCTGTACCATTCAACAAATCAAACTCTTTTTGATTTCTTGGAATTTCGACTGCTCAGACTCAGTTGTGGATTAAGGGTCAGCTTCTTACCCTAAGATGCAGAGAATCTGGTTCCTTTTAAATGAACTAGAAGGTGATTTTTAGTCTTGTTTTAATTTCATCAATTGCCTGCACTCAGTTGTGGATTTAAAGGTCTTGTGATAAGAGGACATTTTCTAGTGAAAATTACCAAGCTCACAAAGAGATCATTGGTGAAGTGGACTAGGGGATCTTTGTGCCCCAAAAAACTTTTTAAAAATTTCTTTATTCATCCTTACTGTTTATTTGCTACTCATATTACTTACAAAAGAGAATACTGCATATATGCATAAAACACGAAGAGAGTTGACTACCAAAATCTGTGAAGATTATCAAAAAGACACAATTCAACCCCCTCTTATATATCTTTGTATTATTCTGTAATAACAATCTTGTTTCCATAATGTTATAATTTTGGAGCCCGTTTAGTCAGATGGAGTTATGCCAATTTCTAGAGGCTCATACTGTAGAAAAGTTGACCGACAACACTGAAAATAAGTACTTCATCATCATGAATTACTATGTAGATTGGGGTATTGTATCAAAGTGGAATATTGTAGCATAGTGTTATGCTTTATTAGCTCATTACAAGCTAGAGTTCTTGTGTTCTTGGCTCTATAATTTCAAATCCCCTACATATTTAATATCATTTTCCTTCCATGGATACATAGATTCCTCCCAAATTATGCAAGTCAATGTGCTCTTCTTTCAATATTTTTCATCATTTCCCCTTGTTTCTAGAATCATTCATCATTAGGGATTCTACATTCTTAACTTTTGAGATTTATAGGGTTCTAAAAACACTTTTTAGAGGCCCCAGAAACAAATAAAAGAATCTCAAAACAAGATCTCCATAATAGAATACAAGAAACCATGTATATACTGGAAATGAAAAAACAATAAAACTAGTGCACACCTTTCACCATCGCAACCAATACTTCATCTTCATCTATGCTTGATGATGATCAAAAAAGGGTAGTCAAAAGACTCCCCTATTTGTGACATATCCATGGGATAAATCTAAATCACTCATCATACGAGTAGGAAACTGCATCCTCCACAGTGTGCTTGCACCACATGACCCAAAAGGAGGTAGGATATGAGAGCTACAAGGTATGGGAGTTTCGGTTGTGGGTTAGGATATATTAGCTTGCACACATCATCTTATTGAAGCACCCCTTTATAAACCCCTCTAGGATTATCTTAGTGCAATCTCCCATTTACTCATGCATTATAACACATGAGTAAATTCCACAACCGATTCATGAAACATTTTCATGAATGATTCTCCCTTATGTTACATCTTATGTAATGAATCTTAAATGATAGTTTAGGTGAAATATATCACCTGAATGTTAAATATTAACATTCCACCTCCATCTCGATCATAGGAAGTATCATGTAAATTCCTTACGATATAGGGAGATCATACTCTATGATTGCATGGAAATGGGACCTTACAATATGGCCCAATAGTACCTTATGATTGGACAAGGTAGTAGCATGGAATCTCATTCCATGCATTGTGATTTCCCCTGAATCGTATAATATGATATACTTCATGCACTACTACAAAAACGGGAAAGGGATGCGCTACACTTTTATCAGCGCTAAAAAAAGCGCTGATAAAGGGGGGATTTATCAGCGCTTTTCCCGAGCGCTGATAAATGTTAAGTTTTAAAAAAAAAATCATGAAAAATAATATTTTGTTATATAAGTATATTTATATTGATATAAATACAATATTTTTTTTAAATATGTTATAGATACATATAAATATACCATTACATTTAATATATAAGAAATTTAGTGAAAATGGCTTCAAAATATTTTTTAAAAATATTATTAATTAATAATTTTCTAATTATTATTGATTAAAAATCATTTAATAACAATTTGAGGACACAAAAAATAAAAAAAATTAATAAAATATTTAAAATATGTTGAAAATGTAACTCAAACTTCAAACGGCCATAACTTTTGATCCGGGTGTCCGTTTGAGCTCTACAACATATCAAATCGAAGCCTGCGACGAGCTCTATGTGCTAGTGATTGAGGAAAAGCCTCTGTCATATTTTTTGAGCTAGAAAAGGCCCATAAGGCCTCCCAAACTGAGTTTTTAGTCAGGATACCCCGATTTTTTAACATTCAAACAAGTATAAATTTTGTTCTGGATGCCCGTTAGGCCTGTACCACATATCATATTGAATATTGTTTCATTTTCTTCGATTTGACTGGTTGTGTTGTTGAAACAAAATTCTAGATTATAAGTTATGGTTGTTTTAATATTCTATGGCATTTCAAATACACATATATATGTATTTATTCATAAATATATATGTGTCTGTGTGTGTGTGGGTGTCTATGTGTGTGTCTGTGTGTTGTATATATGTATATATGTATGTATTTATTTATTTACTTATAAAAACACATCAAAAACATATTTTTTCATAAATGTATTTAAAACTAATCTTTATAAGTACATTCTATGGCTTTTCAAATACACATATATATGTATTTATTCATAAATATTTATTTGTTTGTGTGTGTGTGTGTCTCTCTGTGTGTGTCTGTGTGTTGTATATATCTATGTATGTATGTATGTATTTATTTATTTATAAACACACATAAAAAACATATTTTTTCATAAATGTATTTAAAACTAATCTTATAAGTATATATTAATATACAAATAAATATACATATAAAAAATTATAACTAAATATATAAATATATATATATATATATAAATATATTAATATACGAATTAATATATATATACTAATATATGAATAAATATATTTATATTAATATGAATCTATATCAATATATGAATAAATATAACTATATATATATAGATATATCATTAAATAGAGAACAAAACGAAATGGCATAGTGGTAAAGCTGCAGCCACGAAAGGGGGGAGGTCCCGGGTTCGAGTTTGGGTGGAAGTGAAGGGGGTGTGCGCGTATTAGGATGCGCGGGAAGGGAAGCACGCAGGAGACCTCCTAGCGCTGATAAAGGGGGGTGTGAAGCGCTGATAAAAATCACTCCCCGCATTATTTTTAATTATTTTTAATTTTTTTTGACCTTTATCAGCGCTAAAAAAAAGCGCTGATAAAGGGGTCTTTTATCAGCACTTTTTTTTAGCGCTGATAAAAGTGACCTTTATCAGTGCTCTTTGGAGTGCTGATAAAAGGGATCCCCCTATATTAGCACTGAGCTTTACAGCGCTGTTAAAGCCCATTTTGAGCGATGATATAGGCCGTTTTTGTAGTAGTGATGCATGAACAAAACCATTTTGTATCATACAAGTCGTATTATACAATTGGTTATATCACACCATACGATATACCTTAATATATCATATATATATATAAAGGATTTAGAGAATATCTCCTTCAATATCCAACTTGAAATAAATCCTAAAGGGATTACATGACATTTCAACTTATATTTTATTTTATACAATAACTTGTGAAATGATATCCAAAACTCTTTTGAATATCTTTCAAAACACTTTTGGAAAGCTATCAAACTCAATATATGTTTACTCAACCACAAAGTGTGACCCCACAGGCCTCTGTAGTGTTGATAAAAAATATAAATATCTAGAGCCATAAATGTAAGAAAAAAGAATCCTGTAGAAAAACATCAATGCTACTCATGCTACAAATGGATCTGACATGATCTCTATTAAACACATGTATCTTTATACCTATGTCCACCAACCGTATCACATGATAGAATGCATTCTCATATGTTACCTTTATCCAAGACATCGAGTGACTATGAGACACAAAGTATGTCAATACCATATAGCCAACACATACATTCTCGACTCTTTGAGTATAGTCTGGCCAATTCAATGAATACATCACATGTTGTTCACCTTTATGGATGAGCACATCACACGTCTCTCACCCGAATAGATAAACACATTATATGTAATATCTAGGATTGACCATACACTCTTTAGTTTATCTCAATTGAGGTACCAAATGTCATAATTTTCATACTTGAGGAAAAATCCCATCTTGGTTGAGCTCTAACTGATGACATGATCACCAATATAACTAACCCCCAAGATTATCTAAGACTCAAGACTTGTGTAAGAAAGGTATAAAATTATGGAGGTTTTCATGCTAGGTATCTCACTAAACTTAGGTAACGAGGACTCCTATATGATCCAAGCACCCATAGTATACCAAATACAAAGTGTATGATACTCCATGTGGTATACTTAGTGGGTCATCCAACACAAAAAAATACTTTTTATGGATCTTAAACATATTCCACATCTCTATACAAGAATCCTAGTCATGCTAACCTTAACATTTCATCATAATCAATAACTATAACATCTCATATATCAAAAAATCCATAATTATGTGTTGAATAGAAACTGTTTCACATTCTTACATTTCTAGGATCTTTTAGATTTAGAGTTATATATAATTAGGAAAATCATTACATAAAAAAGTAGACACTTCCATACAGTGTACTTTTTTCTACAAAACAGGTTCTTATATTTACACCATTGTTTCATTCAAGAAACTTTTCATTATTTTAGGAAGAGTCACCATAGAGGAAAAATCATATCTATATAGTTCCTACAAATCATTAGATCTCATGAAAAGCATTTGAAAATGTATGATTAGCATAAA
The DNA here is from genome assembly GCA_963277665.1 of Viscum album. NCBI lineage: Eukaryota > Viridiplantae > Streptophyta > Magnoliopsida > Santalales > Viscaceae > Viscum > Viscum album. The sequence goes on along the minus strand of OY728161.1, from coordinate 1,536,695,954 downwards.
AATCTTAGTAAGAGATATAATAATAAAGTAAACCTATTAGTCCAATGAAAAACATGAAAACCCATAAAATGTTTACCTTTTTAAAAATAAACTCTAAACATATAAAATAAATCACAATCACATGTGAAAATCAACCTTTTCTCAAATAAAACCTTTAAAACCCATAACAAGAATAATAAAACCATGAAAGAATATTGATAAAGCATGAGAACTTGTGAATTTTTTTCCTTTAAAACAAACCTTTCACTTTTAAAATGATATATATCTTCTTCCTAAAATCAAAAAATATATGTTAAAACTTATCTAAATCATAGAAAAAACATGTAGTCACCTTGGGATATCATATTCAAACCCATGTTAAACTCATTAATAGAACCCTTTCAATTGGAGTAACCTAATTGGTAATCTCTAACATTTTGTCTTTAAAGACCAAATCATTAACCAATTCATTAGAGAATTATATCCCGGGCTCACCAATCATCATATATAATTCCTAAGTACCATATCATGATTTTTTTAATCTTTCACTTTTTATCATAAAACCCTTGAAAAACTCTTTTGAACCCATAAGCAAAAGAACTTTCCATTTTCATATAAAAACAAGGGGAAATATTATTTTCTTTTGAGAAATCTTAAAATAGAAAAATTCCTAGAATAATGGGTATAGGATATTCTTTGAAAAACCATGAAAAATTATAGAGGAATATTTATAACAAATAATGTCTATAATGATGTTAAAAGAAGGTTAAGCAGTAAATGTTAACAAATATTCCTTTTCACTTTGGTAAAAAGAGTCAAAAGTGACTCATATAGAAAATGTTAAAAAGATTACTTTTTAAAACCTTTATAAAAAGTAAAGGATGGTTGAAAATGACTTTAAAAAATCATTTTATTATAGTGAGGAATATTATTGTAAAATTTTGAAGAACTTGGATATGGAAGAGAAATATTTTTAAAGGAAAACTTTTAAATAAGGTTTTAAAGAAAAATCTCTTAACTTGAGTTCTATCTTTCAACACACATTCATTAACTCATAAATAATTTAATTATATTAATTATTTAATTGATTAATATTTTTTTTCATTTTCATTCCATTATCATTATTCTATTTATTTCATTCATTATCATGTTCAATTTAGTTACTAAATCAGTTAAGTTTACATCGAATGTTTTGAGGTTGTTCATTTCATAATCTCAAAATAACTTCGGTACATTGACCGTGGTCAAATGGGTCATGGTTCCATTATCTACAGAATATTAAAAATTTTATAATTATAATTTTTATACATTTAACATACTTTTATAACCATCCATATAAGGTGGTCATGAAAAATAAAATACATCATTTCATGGAGATGATAGTTCGTATGTACACATGAGCGACATTTTCAAATTTATAATGGATAAAAAGAAAATAAATTAGTTAAAATTTTAACTTTATAGAATCATAATAATATTTTAAATATCATATTTATTCATTAAACACATCCTTATGATAAACCATGTGATATGGTAATGAAAAGCGAATCTTGTCGCTTTGTGGAGGTAGTAGTCCACACATACGCACAATTTTTTTTATCATTTTCCAATGGATGAGAGAGTAAGAAGGTAGATAATATTTTATATTTACATAATAATAATAATTATATTATAAAAATAATATATATCCATTAAATTCAACTTTATAACCATCTTTGTGAGGTGGTGATGATAAACGAAACATATTTCTTTGTGGATGTGGTATTCTGCACGTACGCACGAGCGACATTTTCATTTTCCATAAGATGGAAAGGAAGTAGAAAATAGTTGTTCCATTAATATAATAAAATTTCAGTCTAATAAATATACCAAAAAAATTATATTATGAAGGTTAAAATATATTTTAATGAGGTAGAAGAGGAAAAAAACTTAAAAGAATTTAGTTAATTCTTATATTTTCTCCTTGGATATCATCCTTTGGATTACACCTTAATCATTCTAGGATTGGTCTTTTGATGATACTAGGACCTCTATTATGTGGGTAGGAAATTTAATAAGGTATTTGGGTAGTTATTGGTATATTTAAATGTCTCATGTTTTGTGGATAAGTGAAGAGAAAAGGTGCTCATTTATAAGTTAGAGTAGTGACACCCTTGTAAATATTAAAAACTTTAAAATATAATAAATGAATTTATGATGTAAAGTAGATATAATTTAGTCTAATTTATAATATAATATACTCTAAGGTCTAAATAAACCCATTAAATCAAATTTATACAAGTTTTAGATATATTTGAAGCCTTATCTCTTAGTTTAACCCCATCGTTAACCCTTTTTAGCCTTTACTGTAGTGACAAAATTTTACCATGCTAACTATTCATTATGAATAAAAAAATTTAAACATAATGATTCTAAATATGGAATAAATTTTCTAAGGTTCAATTTCCAAGTGGTAAAAATTAATTTTAATATAAGTTCGCAAAAAGCAATGAAAAACCGTTTTTAGAAAAATCTATTTTTTAAGAATACAAATTTTTTTACACAAAAATAATGTATACCATTAATTATAATGGAATTAATTGGATCAGTTAAAATAAAATAAGAATTATTTTACTTTAAAACCAAACTAAAACTGAAATTAACCATGTGAAAATTTGATTAAAAGAGAAGTACCAGAATTAATTTTTATTTGAATAAAAACATTACATAGATTTCTAAAATGTAAAACATAGATTTTTAAGTTCAAAATTATATTTTTAGATTAATTATATTACTTATTAAATATATATTTGGTATATAAAAATGTTTCATAATCTTTAAAGTCATTATTATATCACAATAATTTCATAAAAGTGGTACTATTTGTAAAATTAATATTATTTACTATTCACCAAAAAATCAAATATTTTTGAAAAAACCCAAAAAATTTATCTTAATATTATTTTTAAATTATGAATTAAAAAATTAATTTTATTTCATAAAATTAAAATTATAGAATTGGAGAACTTATCATTTAAATAAGAACATAAAATATATTAAAAAACCACTTTTATAGAGAAAATGAACCTTTCAAACTTTAAGTGTTCTTAACCTTATTTAATATCAATAACTAATTAATTTAGTGTTAATATATTAGTTCAAACAGTGAAATATTAAATATTATCATAATTATATTTTTAAAAGTAATCAATTTACTTTATTAATATAAAAAATACATTACGCACAATAAAATAGTTTTCTAAAAAATATGTCATTTTACCTTCAAATAAATTTTTATTCATTTATAAAAATTTGATAATCAGTGTATGAATTATTATTCAATTTATCCTACATATATAAAAAATTCCTTTTCATAAGTTTAATACTCTAAAAAATATAAATTACCTTTTAACTAAAACATATATAGTAAAACAATATTTGTAAACAAAACATTTCCATTTAACTAAGAATTATTAGACTAGTATTGCCTATCATTACTTAAACATTTCATGGATGTGGTTATTTGATTTTATCAATTATTAATTCAATTTTATCAATAAAATTTATTGATATCATTCCTCAAAATTATTATATTTAACAAAATATATATTTCAAAAAAATAGTTCAAAATTGCTTTTTACAACCAATTGTATTATCATAAGTGAATTTGACCCCTTTTATTTTACAGTCATTTACTTATCAATATTATTTAACAATATTGTAATGTCTTCTATTTTTTGCAGTAGTAAAACATTATTCACTTATGTTTGGTGTTGCGTGCATCACAAGCTATCAAACACATCAAATTTATTTTAAAATAAATTATATTCTAAAATCTATGTGTGTTACAATAACACTCAATGGATAACATCAGTTAGGTATAGATCAAAGTAATAATTTGAGAGGTCAATTATCATTAAATTTCTTGAAATTTATATCTATATATACATATATGCTTCCAACATGAAATAATGATAAAGTGGAGATTTATTTTAATATGATACATTTTATATTATTAAAACTATTTTAATAATACATAACAAAACCCTACATAAGTGTCAGTCTAACATATCATATTTGATAAACTGAAAAACCAGCTTTATGTTTGATTCACTTTCTAGGATTTTGTTAACTCATTAAATATATATGTAATTACTACCACATATCTACGTGACCATCTGATAAAACCATCCCACTAAAATCTTTAGTGATTAACATCTATCACAAAATAAATCTTTGAATAATGGTGAGATTTAGGACTCACATTCCTAATGTTCAATTTCTTAAATATATTCAAACCCCTTAACTCCACAACATCAAATGTTATGTTGTTAATAAGTTATGTTGTCTACTTATAAATTTTTTAAGTTTAACATCATCATCCTTGAAACCTTTCCATCAAACTTTTCCCTCTAAATCTTATTGTAATTAATGTAACTATTTATATTATTACATATTGGTATATCATAAAATCCTTTGGGATAAAGTGACATTCAAGTTTTATTTTTACTAGAATAATTCTTTAGGAAATAGTGTTATTCAATTTTTCATGGTAACTAAATGTAACCTTTATATTTTAATTTACCATAATATATCCTAAACTATTTAGGATATTAATTGGAAAAAAATCTACATTTATACTAGTATAATATTTCATTTGTTTACTTTAAACTTTTCTAAGTTCAAATGTATTTTCATTAGCCTCTTAGACACTATATTATTCTCATAACATCATTCTAATATTCATAAACTCTTTTTGTTTAGGAAATAACTATTATTTCATTTTAGTAGGAATATTTAACAAACAAACTATTTTTTACATATAACATATGATATTCTATTTGTTTAAAGAATTTTCCTCTAAAAAGAAGACTTTATTCTTAAAAATATTCTACTGATGGGTGGTGGGAACATCCTCCCTCATATTTTTAAAAAATATATAGATAAAATATTTATCCTAAATAAAACATGTTTATCCTTGTATTCTTTTCAAAACATGTTAATGAATATGATAAATCATAAACCATGTGTATACAATTAATCATTCACTTTATTCACAATAATTCTTTGTTAATGAATAACTTCTCTTATCATATAAGATAAATGAGATAAAGATAAAAATCCTTTGCTTAGATATATATGAGCTTGATAAATTTATTTAAATTTAAGTCTTTGATGTAGAAACTCTTTACTTCGTCACTTAAATGTAAACTATAAGTATTATCAATTATTCCCTTAGTTTTGAACTCATGTACATTTAAAACACTTGTAAAGTATACATTTGGTATCATATATCCTTAAAAACTAAATAATTGATTTCTATAACAAAAATACCTGATATGGATATTCCATAGAGTTTTCAAAAACCATTTCAGGTATCTTAAACAATTATATATTATGGAATCATTTCACCTTCCTTCTTGATAACACCTTCAGGTTTCAATGGCCTTGACTAGTTACTTAAAGAAATATCATTGGACTCTCTAACTAAATTTTCTTCTTATGGTTTGAACTTTTACCCACTTGTATTGTCTATACAACACTAGAACCTAGATCAAATGCCTAGTTCATCTATTCCTAATACTTGAGAATATTAGGTAAAATTTTCTTGAACTCATTCATATTGTTGAAACATTTACATAGATAAAAAAATTAATTCCTTAACTAGAACAAGACTTATAGGAAATCCTCAATCTCTCCAAGTCATTATTATGCTCAATCATATTGATTATCATTGACATACTAAATCATATTGAGTATATGAAAATAAAATTTCTTATCTCATTTTTCATTTAATGCCTATAAATCCCTAACCCAATAATTATATGCTTATCATTAGTATCTAGATTCACCTGTTGAACAATTTAAACACTTGGTTACTCAGGAAAAGGGTTCTCTAACACATAGAATTTTCTTTTACTTAAGAACTTTTCTAAAGTTAAAAGTCATATGAATTTATTACATTAATATTCTTCTACTAATAGGATTGATTTAAAAGTTAAGTTTGTTGATAATGATGATATTATCTACAATAAAAACTTTTATCAGATGAACATCATGTTTTATTACCATTTAATAAATAATTTTATTAAATGGTTTTCTACTACAATGATGATCCATTTTGAATTCACCATATCCATTAGTGGGACAAGATTCATATTTCACTAAGTAATGAGTGGTGTTCATTTCACCACTTAGTTATTTAGGTAGGGAATCATCCCAATCATATCATATATTACTCTTGGATATCTAAGTGAGTAACTCTTTACCCAATCCATTAAATGGATTGACTCAACTCTATTCCTATGGTATCATGACCATTAGGGTTTCCCATCTAAGTGTAACACAAATTAAATTCCAAGAGAATGACACTTAATCACCAGAATCACTTCATTACTCTCTTGTATAATATAAGATAATCCCAAGGCACCCAAATATGTCACGAAACAACCTATTTGGATAATCAAGGTCATGAAAAGTGCCACTTTGGAAGGAATCTAACCTTAGTTTTTTGAAGTGGGTTTAATATCACAATATTATCTCATGTTATTACCTTTATGTATGAATGATTCTAATGATTTAGTTTTGGAATCCTTATTCCATCCTTTGAATTAATATGATCTAAGTATATTAGTGTAAAACTCTTTACATAACTCATAGTTTGTGTTACTCACCCAAAAATAGAATCCAAAGATATTTACACATATCCAAATACATATCATGTATAAGTAATATGAACTTATCATGTAAAGTTTTAGAATTATATAAAATTGTCTATAACATATCTATTTTTTCCTTGTAAAAAATTTGGAATATGTCTAAAAATATTTTTTGGAGCCAAGCACTGAGATGATGTGAGATTCTGAGGCCCAGTGAGACTAATACTGTTATTTTAAAAATACTAAATACATTAATATCACATGCATGTAGTTTTTCTAAAATAGAGAAATAAATACCAAACAAGGACTTATATGAGAAATATGTGACTGTTATTGAGTTTAGAATGTGGGTTTTTCCCTAGGTATGACATAATCTTTATTGGCATCAGGTATTGGGCTTGAGGGTCATTGTGGGAGAAATAATTAAATAAATTAAAATATTTATTTAATTATTTAATTAAAATTCTAAACCTAATTAAACCCTATAAATATAAATTTATGGCCAAAATGAAGGTTTAGCCACACAACACTAAATTTTGAGAGAGGAGCTGTTTGAGGAGCATTCTTGGAGGATTCTTGAACGACTGACGACGTGTCAAGGATTGAAAATTGGTGAGCCAATCAGAGCTTGTGGATCTCACTAATGATGACGACACATGACCATTATTCATCAAAGAATGATCTAAAATCGATGTAGGATGTTGTTGTTTTGGTTTTTATTCCCCCTTCATTATCCCATGGTGAATGTGAATTAACTCCCCCAATAGGGTGATTCACAGATTGATCATGCATGTGGGTTTGAGCTTAATTATTCTTGAGATGCAGGGGATGTTTGATTTTATTATTTGATCACGATCTTCATTTGTCATTTTTGGGTTCTGAAAATTCTTCACACAAGATGAAGAGAATTCCATGAACTTGGAAAAGGGTATAAATAAACCCAAAAAAGAGTTTGAAGAGAATGATCAAAAAGGGAAAGTTGTAAAGGATGACTATGGTCTGTATAGAAAAACCACTATGTGGACTACCACTCCACGCGACCTTTCTCCACTCAATGAGACATTCCATGAATGGAATCATTCATGGGACAAGAAGGAACCACTAGTGCCCACAAAAGAAACCAAGTCATTTGTGGGGATGGATGGTGATTTCCATCCCCCATGAACGATTTACCCCCATGAAAAATAAACCATTCATGGGATAGGGTAGTGATTTTTGGCCTTTTCAATAGGAATCCTCATTGGGCTCCCATAAACGAAATCCCCATGGCCCACTGAGGATGACCTACCATCCCAATACTCAGTCCCTCTATTCCTTTATAAAAGAACCCCGAGGGTAACTGAAAAGAGGAGGAAAAAGACAACAGGAGGAGACCCCAAATGAGATATGAAACACATAGCCTATGATTCTAAGCAGGTGAACCCACTGCATAGTGTTAAGGAAGAAACTGAATTCATCTAATGTTCATAAACCCAAGAATCCTTCATGTACACCACACCGTTGAGTATAAGTGGATGGTCCCTTTTTGGACCACCATCCCACATAGAAAAAATATATATGGAGGGATCCCTACCTCATGTATAAAAATTATACATGGGAGGAACTCAAGATCATGTAGAAAAATGCTACATGGGTGGAACCCATCCCCATACAGCAAAATGCTACACGAAAGGAACCCAGGTTTGCATAACACAATGCTGTACAGACATTATGCTCACCTTTATAGAAACATGATATGAATAAGGTAACCCATCCTATATAAGAACACACTACATGGGAGAGGGAATCCTAATGTTTTCTACTCTCCAGTTCATATCACTTCCTTTTGTCATACTATCGGGCCCCACATTGGACTCTCCACAAACCAGTCTAACGACATTAGGACAAGGCCTCTTCTGAAGCTACCTGACATGTATGATCAGATCACTGGACACATTAGTGTGTCTACTCAAGTCTACATACCCCTGGTAAGTGGAGTCCTAGTGGTAAAATCCTTGATAAGGTGAACCCTTAGAATGTTTTCAATTCTACATTCCCATTGTAACGAGGGTCCCGACCTTGGAGGTGCTCATGTGAACCTCCCCGTTCTATGGATTAAGGGGAACTAATGGACTTTACCTTTGACGAGTTTTTTTTGGATCCTTCTCTCATCCTCTCTAAAATTCAAAACCAAAATGGAATCCCTCTTAGAATAAGACCATATCCTTTTTGTAGGAGGCGACACTCTTGCTCCTCTCACCAGCCCGAGTCATAGCTGAATAGATCACCAGATGTGAATATCTTGGTTACCAAAATAAAAGGGGAGATGAGCACACTCCAAGACCTCTCCCTCTCCCATTAGGCTCTAGCATCCATCCACCGGATAAAAAAAATGGATCACGTGATCTTCAGAGCTACTACTTTATCTTATTTCTCACATAGATCATGACTCATGTGGGATTATAGTTTAGTGGTGATCATGACATACACATGATCCCAAAACTCCATTGGGACTTCTTCATAGGTGTAAACCCCAACCTTCATTCAAATGATCTTCCTACTAGGTGTAATCCTCAACCCATTTCAAACTATGTGAGATCTGATTTCCAATTAATTGGGATACATAAGAAGCCTCCCTGAGGTCCAAAACCAATAACCAAATTAACCTTAATGTTCTCTGGGCCACATTCCCAATAGGTTCATATAGAACCCATAGGTCCACATTCCTTCTGGGTCCCTTTTATCACCATCCTTATTGGGTAATATCCTCAGTAATATCATGCACCCACTAGGGAGACCACATCTCTCCCTAGTCCCTCAGGACACCATGATGTAAGTCCCACACCATCCTTGGATATGAGCCTTTTTCCTGAATTCCCTTTTTTCATGATGTTAAAATTCATGGTTGGGTCCTCATCACATGACCTTAAAAGGTGATGTGTCCTGTTAAGTGGAACCAAACGATGTGGGTTCTGATTCACTTCACAAGGATATATAAGAAGCCCATCTTATGGGTCTGATCATGACATCAAAACCAATTCCATATCACTGGATGATAGTAAACTTCAGAGTACCTCACCACATGGCTCAAAAACATCATCATCCTAATAAATGAAAAAAGAATTACTGGTCCATTCGTAAAAGGGTACCATTGACAGAGAAACTCAGATACATACAAATATCTCTATATATGGAGAACCTTAGATACATACATATGATTCTGAACACATGCATACAATTGGTTATTAATTTAGGGTGATCCATGTCATACTTGGGAATGAGAAAAGTATTTGTGAACATATCATAAATCTATAAGAGAGTCCCAAAATAGGAAATAATTCCCCCCAAAAGGGTGTGATGAGCTTGACTTCCAATCCTCCCAAACAACATGATTTATTTAGTATCATTGGCCAAGTTACCCAATGATATCCTTATTTTAGAAAGTAGTTTCATGAATCATCATAGATATGAGAACCATTGGGTGTTTCTAGGTCCATGAACAAGCCCTGCTGGAAACCAACCCATCAAAAGAAAGTGCGAGATAAGAATGGTGAACCCAATACTAATGATTGGGAAAAATTAAAACCCCCACAATCAATCATACCATAAAGGTACACCGTGATTCTTTTGTTGTAGTTCCCATAATATGGTCCAACACCGTAGGAGTCGAGGATACCAGGGAATATATAGTCATGGCAGGAACCAAAATTCTAGCTATGTCTCTATTTGGACTGTAAATGTTACAAAAACTCATGAAAGATCCCTTCAGTGGGTCCAATAGGAGCATGAAAATCCCCCTACACTTTCCAGAATCCACACTAACCCAATAACTCTAGAATATCAATCAAAATATGAATAGGTGTCTAATCACCCCTAGTGTGCTGGCAGACCTACCAGACCCAAACCAAAAAGGAAAGTATCACCTCCAAATCCTATTTTAAGGGATGATCCATCCACATAAAGTACTCTAGCCCCTAAAGTACATGTGTAAGAGCATCCCCAAACTGGGAAGAGCAGGATTTTAGACCAGAAGTATGACATCCTAAAATATTTATCCTTGGTACCGGCTAAGATATCGATCATGGATGCCCTAATATTATCAAAAGGCATTAGGGAAGCACTCATAGAGGCTTTGTTAATCCCCTAGGAGTTTGAAGATGAAGTGGCCACTACTGAGGTCTATCAAACAGAGACCGATCCTTCAGAATGTCACATGGTTATATCCTTCATATATCAAGATGAAGATGCCATTATATAGGGACACATCTGAACCCTATATGTGTATGGAAAGATAAATGGTGTCGATGTATGAAAATATTTCATTGATAATGGATCTAGAGTTAATATCATCCCAGTATAGACACTTCACTGGATGGGCTATAATGAGGATAACCTATAACCTTTTGATCTAATACTAAAGGGCTATGATAAAAGTGAGAAAAGGCCACTAGTCCAAATCAAGATCAAGGCTCAATTTGGAGACCTTGTATCCAACTCAAAATTTATGGTCGTCCAACAAGATACGACCTTAAACATCTTACTAAGAAGGATATAGTTGCATCAACACACTTCAATCACCTCATCATATCATTAATGAATAAAATAGTTCATTAATGGGAAAATAAGGACATTTCATGTTGATAAGACCCTATTTGAGTCCTATGATCCAAATTATATCAATGCAAGATTATATTATAATGAAGGGAAACAACCCCTGGCTGATGGTGTTGCTTGGGTCACCGTCTCAAAATGGTTTGGAAATGATCCCGGACAACCCCTTGAAAAATATTGGTAAATAATATGTGTTAAACATAAATTAGATCAAACATATGATTCCAATTATAGATTCATATTAAACAGTCTTCATGATTTTAGTCATGACCATTGATTCAAGAAGTGTCAAAAATTTTACTAACTCCCCAGACAATATTGAAATCTGAGATGAAAATGCATTCATTCCATCCTCAAAGATTCAAGAATACCCTACCTTACCAATTGAGGTAGAAGAGGTTGTATCTTCATCCAAAGAGGATGAAGTCACTTCTCCTCCATCCTCTCTAGAGTTTCAAGGAAATATCACACCGTCATCTGGATCAGAGGAATTTGCTTCATCTTTTGAATGTCAAAATATTAACTCATCTCTTAACTCAGGATAGATTACCCCGCTACTTTCCCCACTATGGAATAATAGGAAGATGAATAGGAGTAATACGAGTAGGAGGAGGACCTTAGGGACTCCCCTTCATCATTTGAGGGGGGAATCTCTACCACCATTGATGAACTTAGGGAAATAAATATGGTTATAGAAGAATACCATAGCGCACCTTGATCAATGTAGCCATTTATTCCAAAGAGTAAGAGGTGTATGCTTCTTTCTGTAAGTAGAATTGAGATGTGTTTTCTTAGAACTACACAGAAATGCTGGGCCTCGACCATAGGGTGGCCACTCATCACCTAGGCTTAACAGAGGACCATTGGGGCTAGAAACAGGCTACCAGAAGGATGCACCAGACACACACTACCAAAATTGAGGCCAAAGTTGACAAGATCATCAGAGAAAAATTCATTATATAGGTCCAATATCCAAAATAGTTGGCTAATATAGTCCCTTTCAAGAATAAGAATAGGAAAATTAGAGACTACACAGATTTCAAAGATCTTAACTGACACTGCCTGAAGGATGATTTCCCAGTTTCAATCAAAAAACCACTGATTGATGCAAAAGATAGATATTAGTATCTCTCCTTAATGGATGGCTATTTAGGACACAACCAAATCCAAATGTCCTAAGAAGATGAAGAATCCACCACCTTCAGGGCTCTCTAGGGAGTGTTTTTCTATCAGGTAATTCGCTTTATCCTAAATAACGTCAGTTCTATATACCAACGGGCCATGCATTGCATATTCAAAACCTTCTTGGGAAAGTTCATTGAATGATAAATTGATGTTCTAGTGGTTAAATATTTAAAATGATCAGACCAATTGGTAGATCATAAAACCATCTTTAATAAATTGCAACAACACAACCTAAAAATAAACCCCTTGAAGTATGCTTTCAGCGTTACCTCAGGGAAATTTCTCGGCTTCATCGTAAGATATCGTGGCATCAAAGTTGAACTCAAGAAGAAAAATTATATCCTTATAATTCCACATCATTGAAACCTCACAGAGTTGAGAGGACTTCAAGGAAACATAGACTAAATTTGGCACTTTATATTCAACCTTGTAGGAAAATTCTCACCCTCTACTAGGTTGATGAAAAAGGGGGTTACATATCAATGGACTGATGATTTTTAGGAATCATTTGACTATATTAAGAAATATATCTTGATCCCACCAATACTGATGCCACCTGTTGAAGGGAGGAAACTTATTTTATATGTGACAACATTAGAGAGATCACCGGGTGCCTTCCTCGTGCAAAAGAATGACATCAACAACAAAAACGACCATTATTACCTCAAAAAAACCATTATTGATACTGAGGATCATTATTTAGATATCGAGAATAGATTTATAGAACTAATATTTGTAGTCTATAAACCAAGGCACTACCTAAAAAATCATTAGGTCTATTTGGTCTCTAATAGAAACCCACTCAAATACATTCTCATCCATCTGATGTTGATCGAACATCTGTCATGATGGACAGTCATCCTGTAGTAGTTTGACATTCAATTCATGCCTTAAAAAGTAGTCAAAGGCCAAGAATTGGAATATTTTATAGTAGAACACCTCATAAGAAACAGATTCATGGGATATTGAATTACCTAATAAAGAGTTCTTCTCTATTAAATAGGGCCTCCAGATATAGGAGATGCATTTAAATAGTGAATTTAGAAGCCCAATAGGGAGGAGGATAGAAGACCCCAAATTAATAAAGTACGACTAAGATTCATACAGATTTATCCAGTAAAGATAGTCCTACCTTGATTCTTCCTACTATTAGAAGGTTTCACAAATAATGAAGCAGAATATTAGGCTCTCATTGTAAGGATATATCTAATAATTCAAGTATAAGTGAATCACTTGAAGATAAAAGGCGATTCTAAATTGGTCATCAATCAGGTCAACAATGATTATGCCATAAAAAATAAAGATCTAATTCCACTAATAAACCACATTTGATGACTAATGGTGGAATTAACATTGGAGGAAACATTGAATCATGTCCCATGTTCACAAAATTCCTAGGTAGACGCCCTAGAAAATGTAGCCACAAATCTAGAAGATCCAGACCAAGATGAAACCGTCATCAACATTGTGAACTTTCAGATGGTATTTCCTTTCATTCAAGCCAACATAGAAGAGAAAATGAAGTTAATACCATCCCCAAAATATACCATCCTACCACCAGATGGATGACACCCATTGTGGACTACCTTCTAAATAGAGAACTACCACCAAACATAGTCAGGAAAGATAAAATCTGAAGATGATAAATTAACTTTGTTCTGTATGATGGAATATATCATTAAAAGGCCCTGTATAAGAGAAGCCTTGATGGGGTCCATCTTAGATGCATTGATGGAGAAGAGACCACTACTTTGATAAAGTATGTGCACACTAGAGCCTGTGACATCCACTAGTTAGGATTCAATATTTCCCATCAAACCCTAAGTCTTAGGTATTACTGGACCACTATAATGTAGGACTAGAATTTTTTTCCCAAAGAGTGTCATTCCTGTCAGGTTAATGCCAACTTCATTCATCAACACTTGGAGTTTTTTCACAGTGCCAAGTACTCCTGGCCATTTTCCATATAGGGAATGGAAATCATGGGACCATATCCTCTCACTAATACCAAGTAGTTCATGTAAATTCTTAATATGATTGAATTCTTCTCAAAGTGGTCCGAAGCTATACCCCTCAAAGAAGTTGGGGCAAGGAACATTGTGAGCTTCATGAATGCCAACATCATCACCAGATTTGGTATCCATCATACAATACTTATGAAAAATTTCACCAATTACTGTTATGATGAATTGGAGAAGCTATATAAGGAGTATGACATCAAGTCTAACCATTCATCCCGCTACCATGTAGCGGATAACAAACAGATAGAGACCTTCAATAGGACCCTATCGAATATACTCTAGAAGATAGTATATAAGGATAAAAATTCATGGTTGTAAAATCAACTGCATGCCTCATGGTCTTAAAATACCATGACTCACATTGCCACACAAGAGACCCCATATTAATTATATATGAGATAGAGGAGGTCCTTCCCATCAAAGTTCAATTTACCTCGCTCCGTGTTGCCATCCGCAATCAGTTATACACAGATGAGTAATCCTAGAAATGGATGGATGAAATGGAGAAAATAGATGAGAAAATATTACATACCTTGAATCATTTGGAATTCCATCAAAACTGGATCATGTGATCCTTTAACAAAAAGTTTCACCTTCGATATTTCCTTGAAGGAGAGATGTTGTTGGTCCTTAGAACTCTGATGATACCTGGAAGTAAACCTCAAAAGTTGGAACCAAAATGAGAGGGACCTTATTTAATACATAACTATACTCCAATAGACCTTATTCTCTAATTTTTATGGATGGATAGATTACCAAGGCTCCCAATAATGCATGGTTTCTGAATAAGTATTTCGTGTAATGACATGGTAAATTTTCCTAATCGCATGAAGTTAAATTTCATGGTAAATTATCCCATCTTCATGACTTTAAACTATGTAGTCTATCTTTATTGCATGACCTTAAAAATCATGAAATCTTTTTCCAGTTCACAAGAAAATAAACTAAATGATACCAACATCCTCACTGTATGACGTTAAACTGCACAACACCATATTTTCATCACTAGAAAGGACTTCACCCTCAAAATAGGTCATCTACCATTGCATATTCAAGAAATACATGTGATTTGACTAATGTCATAACATGATATGTAGTGACGCCTAAAGCTCTAATCTTGGTACCAATCACAATACTCCTTTCCTTCCACATCAGGTGACCCATGTCCATGCCATAAGATGTTAAACTATATGGTTCCTCAATAACTATGCATGGATTGATTCTAATTAAATTGGGATACATAGTGATTCTCATACCCTATGTCCTGGGCCCAGCTGTGAAATACAAGAAAAATTCCCCCCTATGCATGTGGATCAGACCTGCTTAGAGAGTCCCCATCCATAACTACATGTGGCTCAATTCCTACCATCACATGATATGTAGTGATGCACAGATATCTAATCCTAAGTCGAAATACAACATCCCCCCTCTTTCACGTCGATTCACCTTCACCCTCCCCACAATATGTTAAACTACATGATGTCTTAGAACTATATGTGGTTTGATTCCTATTCACACATGATACACAGTGACACCTGGGTCTAGCCACAACAATTAAAACAATCAAATGGAAAAATTTCTTTTACTGGTGTAGGGGTTAGGGTTTCATAGGGATCTATTTCTAGAACTATGTATGAATTGATTCTCACTCTAATGAGATATGCAGCGATGCCTAAATTTCCAATCCTGGTTTAGCCACCTAGAAATCAAAATTCCCTTATCCTTTATTTTTATCACCCCTATGCGGTGGAGTAAACCTTTTCCACCCATTGTTTCTTACACTGATCATAGATCATGTGGGATTAAGAGTTTTGGTAAGGGATTACATGCATGGTCATGGTTTATCAATTCAAATCAAGGTTATTATGGTCCTGGTCACAAGAACTTAAAAGACACACCAGATGTCCTTATCACACGATATTAAAATACATGGTCATGTCAAATTTGAGAACTAAGTATGTCTTGATTCCTACTATCAAAGGATACATAGTGACAACCAGGTCTTTAATCTTGGGTCTAACCATAATGTTTCCTCTTCACATTAGGGAACCTATGTTCTTACCACATAACATTAAACTGCATCGAGAAACATCACAAGATACATAGTGACACCCAGGTCTTTAATAATTTCACTAATTCTTATGATGTTTGGGATCCATAAATGATTTCTGAATAAGATAATTCCCTCTGAAGCTAAAGTCTTTCAAAGTGATTAATTTAAGAGTATTTATTCACTCTTTCAATGTATTTATTAGCATTGTAGAAACTCAATTCAAGTCCATGACTTCTTTCCTTTTTTTTTCCAGAAATTGTGATTGATATATAAGGAAATATTAATTAAATAATATGTCAATTTCCAAGAATGTTCAATTTTTATTAGAGACCATCGTTACAGTCAACAACAATCTCTATGATTCCTATTTTAAAAATAATAGGTCACATATAGGCAGAGAGATTTTATTTTAGGATTATTCTATAAACTATTGAATGTTAGATTATATATGACGTTTTGAATTCATAATTCAAGTGAGATAATGAAAAATATAACAACATAGAGAAATCAAAAACACTCATGAAACTGAGTGTTATCTATAGAATACATATATATCTCTACTTTATTATATATATAAGCTATTCAGTGTTATATGTGACTATTGCTATTATTTTAAGAACTTATCATATATAGTGGATAAACCTTCCATATCTAATCATTTAAGTTCTATTATTACTCTAGAAGAACATCTCATCATTTTATAGTTCCACCATAAAACTGTGAGTTGAATCTTAATATCTTTTCTACACCTTTTATATTTTGTAAAGGCTATGGATAGGTCCTGTACAAAGGGAGTTCCTAGAAAAATATCTTGTCAACTATGTGTAACAATATTTAGTTTTTTTTACTCAACTGTTTAGGTTCCTGGGAAAAGGAATTTCATAATGAAAATCACTAAGCTCATGGAGAGATAATTAGTGAAGTGGACTAAGGGATTCATGTGCCTCAAACCACTATAAATCCCTTTTGTTTTCTATTTTTTAATTTCTAGTATCTTTTGATAAATGAGTTAATATTAGTTTTAAGGAAGATTTATTTGGGGTTAATTTTTTTTGAATTTTCTTTACCCCCCCTTGAGTTATTATGTAACACCATTCATTGAAATTTTTTATCAAAGGAATATATTCATGAGTTATAAAATCTAAAATGTTGAATTCAAGAAGATTATTTTCAAATGGATGCAATGGTTGATAATAAAGAGGAAATGACTATGATAATATCTCCTTATTTTAATAGAGAAAACTATGGGTTCTAGAAGGCTCAAATGATTATCTATTTTAAAAATATTAGATTAAAAGTTAATCTGAATTCCATTAAGCCTTACAAAGTTCTTGAAGGTGATCCAAAAAATGGAACGCTACTATAAAAACTAAATATTATCTAAAATATAAATCTATGAATGATATTATACATAGACTTGGTCTATATGAGTTAAATAGAGTTTCTCAATGCACTATAGCTCATGAAATGTAGACAACAATATTTATAGCATATGAAGGTACTAATAATTTAATAGAGATTAGGTACAACACTATGAAGTTAAATTATGACACATTCAGAATGATCGATGGTGATAAAATCACTTAGATGAATGGAAGGATGACTAATATTATAAACAATATGACTACTTTGGTAAATCCTATTCCTAAACCCAATCAATATCTTAAAGTTATTAGAGTTCTACTATTCTAATGGAGAGAAATTTTAGCTTCCATTATGAAATCTACCACTCTAAAGGATTTCAAAATAAAATATCTCATTGATACACTCATGATGTATGAAGTAGAGATGGAAGATGAGGCTAGAGAGTATGAGATGATAAAAATATAAAATGTTGTTTTAAAGGTATCAAATCTTAAGGATTAGAAGAAAAATAAATAGACAAAATTTTCATACTCATCTAATGAATAAACTTCAAGAAATTAAGATTTAAATGACAAGTATGCTCAATTTTCCATAAAATTAAAAAAAAAATTACAAAAAGAAGAGAGGATTAAAAAAATCATTAAGAAGCTTGATAAAAATACCAAAGAAATAAGATTCCACGAGTAAAAGAAGATTAGGAATATTAACCTTGATTGACCCCAACTTAAGGATAATAAGAAGTATAAAAACAATTAAAAAAAATAAATCTGATTATAAGAAGGTGAAAAAAGATATGAAGGATACATGAAGTGACTCAAAAGACTCCAATAATGACTCTAGTTCTGATTTTAAATGTGAAGTACCTAATTTGAGGGAAAATATGTGTTTCATAGTACAAATTTATTAGGTACATTCTATATATTCTTCTTCTTTTGAATCTGAAAATTAATCTTATTAAACATAAATGAGTAATGTTCTATATTAAAAGACCACTATGAGTCTTTGAAGAAAAAGAACAGGTATCTAAAGAAACCATTTGATTCTATATTCAATAAAAATTATGTTTGAACAAATATATTTTTGAATTAAAAGTTAAACTATATGAGTATGCCTCTAGTTATTATGTTCATAATAGAAAAATAAACAAATTATAAGTTTAAGTTAAAAATTTAAAGGATACTGTTATTGTTTTTACTAAGGGGATGAATATTTAAATAAATTATTGGTAAGAAAAAAGAAAATATGAAAAAATATGGCCTAATTATTATGATAGGAAAACCCAAGTTGTATAAAAATTATTTTATATATAGTTCCAAAAATAGAAATGTGTCAAATATCACATATTTTCATTATGGCACAAATGGTCATTTTCAAAATGATTGTTTTCTATGAAACCCTCATATCTATATAATAAAGAACCTTTTTTTTCTACAAAGTTATATAATTCTATTTTTAAAAATTATAGAAAATGTAAGAAGACTTGGATTCCTAAATCCTTTGTAGCTAACACTGCCTGAACCAAGAGAATTTGGGAACCAAAACATCTTTTTTCATAATTTTTTTGGTTGAAACAAGAGACATCAAAAGGAATGAAAAATGGTTTAAATTTAGTGTTTTTTCAACACATATTAGTGGATATTTTTTCAACTTTCAGTCATTATCTTAAATTGATGGAGGATAAGTCACATTTGGTGAAAATACCAAAGGAAAGATTATTAAAATTTGATATTTTGGAGATTCTCATTAAATCATCACAAAAAAAGTACTTTATATTTAAGGCTTAAAGAAAAAACTAATAAGTATATCTCAAATTTTTGATGAGGAATATTTTTTCTAATTTTTCAATTTTTTTTTTCTATTTTTAAAAATAAGTTACTTAAATTTAGGTAACCAAGAACTGAAGATGTTTATACAATAGATCTTTATTATTTTTGTAAAAAAATTGAACTATTTGAATGTAAAAATTGATGAATCATGTATTTAACATTGGATTCTTGGAAATTGTAATGTATATTCATTAAGGAAATTGTACGAGAAAAATATGAATTCTGATTTTCCTCAACTAAATTTGGATAAAAATAATCCATTAAATGCATACTAAATGGTAAAGCAACACAAATAATATTTTAATCTAGTTAAGGAATTTTCTTCACCCAAACCACTTGAAAATATTCATATGGATATGTTTAGAACTTCTAGAACTACAATACTGGCTATAAAATATTTTTTTAATGTTTTGGATGATGATTTTTCAAGATTTACATGGGTATATTTTCTGAGACTTAAAATTGAATCTTATGTTATTTTTATTAAGTTTTGTAAGATTGTTCAAAATTAAAAAGGATATAAAACTATGTCATTGAGAAGTGATCATGGGGTAGAATTTTAGAATCACAAATTCAATTCATTTTTTATCAAAATAAGGCATTAAACATACCTTTTCTACCCCTAGAACACCTTAATATAATGGTTTTTGTAATTCCCAGACCCCAGTTACCCAGATTCGGTGAATTATTACATAACATTGGAATAATACAAGGAATTATGTAATGAAGGACCAACAAGTTTAGTAGCCTTGAAAGTACTAGATATATTCATAAGTTTTACATTACATCATGAAATAAAAACACTAACAAAATTTTTTCCCATTTTGAACACACTTATATCCTTAGACTATCCCTCCAGGTCAACCATAAAACACTTTGTCATATCTTGGGAAAAATAAAACATAGAAAGAGGTGAGCTCAGATGCTCACTAAGGATAAAAATATAGCCGAAACTTTCAAAAATAAGAATAAACATTTAAGGAAATGTATAATACTAAAACAAAAGCCTTTTAAACTTAAAATTCAGCATAATATGGAAAAGACAAAATCAAATAATTCCATTTACTTATTCACATGGATATTCTACTTGTCTAATAATCACATGAAATATCAATAACCACTTTCATAATGATGGAATGCATAATGCCAGACTTCATAACCACATAGTCAAGGCCTTGGTCCAAGACTACAAATAAGATTTTTTCAAGGCCTTATTCCAAGACACTAGTTTGTCTCATGATACCTACCGATGCATCAAGGATCTATAGCAGGCTCCACCCGTCACTTACTAAGTCCAATGCATTCCTCATATGAAAAGGTTTAAACATAACATAAACATTCATATTAAAACTAGCATACGAAATGACAATACTTTATCCATAAACCACGAATGGTGTAAAAATAACCCATCCACAGTCAAACATATCACAAATACTTCAATACAATATGGAATTTTTGTATCATAATAAATCAACTTCAAACAAGCTTAAAATCCATCAAAGGATGTTGACATAAAAGAAATCAAAACTTTTTTAGAAAAATATATCTTTTTATTTTGAAATCATTTAAAATAAAACATTTATTTTGAAAATATTCTTATAAGATTTAACGTGAAGCTTCGATAATTTTATAATGGTAGAAAATATCCACACCCGCCATATAAGTTAAAAAAAGTCATTCTTACCTTAATTTTTTCAAAAAGGTCATAAAGTACCTTGTTTGGAAAACGACAAAAGGATTACTTTCAAAACATATATGGTCAAATAAAAGTATAAATGAATTTGAACCATAGTCTAGTAAATATTAAAAATGTTTTGAATTACATTTTTAAGAAAACACGGATGTGGATGATAAAGAGGTCCTAGTAGATACTTACATATTAATAACCTTGGATAAGTAAAGAGATTGTAAAATTAACCCTTACCATGTAATTTTACTTAGTATATGGTATGTTAAACTCCCGTATAATAGTTAAAACATTGTTATTAAATTATAAAATAACTATATACATAAATATTATATCATATATGATCCTATAATATTGCTTTGTTAATAATATTTCAGTAGTATCATCATTTCAGGTGTTAACTGATTCGTTTTCCTTTATATGCTTGGTTACATAAACCATGTTTGTTATGGATAGGATGTATTTGATTCATATACATAATTATATTATGTTCATAAAAATTATTTTTAATCATAAAATGAAAATTATTCTTGAATGATTACGATGGGGAATGAATCTCACCGCGTCCGTGGAGACGGTAATCCGTACGTACTCACGAGCGAAAATATCATTATATTGATGGTGAAATTGTATGTAATTGGATGGTATATCATATATAAAGAATAATTAACATGTTATATTTATTATTTATATCATTTGTACTCATTATTATACCCATACAAATAATCAAGTGTTTGAATAACAAACTACACCACGATGTGGAGACGGTAAGCCGTACGTACGCACGTATGATGACTTTTTCATTCATATGATGGATAGAATAATGAATATGGTTGTAAAATTTTTATAATAACATAAAATTATATAGAATATACTGGAGTTATTATTTTATAATGGAAACAACAAAGAAAGAGGAAGTGAAAAAAGAAAAGAACTTGAAAGAGGGTGATGAAATTATTGCCTCTTCTTCGAGTGTTTCCTTTTGAGTTGATCAAAAGGGCTCCTTAGGTTGGATTTATAACCAAAGGAAGGCCTCTAAGATTAAGGGAGGAATGTTTGGAGGATATTTGGGAAGGTTTTTGCTGATCCAAATGGCTTTGGTGATGTGAAATTAAGAGAAGTGGAAGTACCCTTTTTTAAGAGAGGTGAGGGTCACTTTAGGAAAAGCTTGAAATATTATTTTATAATAAAATAATTTTCGGTTTCAAATGGCTCCAACATGATTTATTTCTAGTATAAGGTGGGTATGAGTCTAAAACCTCTCAAAAAATAGGTTTTATATAGGTTTAGGTTTCCATCTTAACCTTATCTTTTAGATTTATCTCTTAGTTAAATAGTTTGACATTTACCATGTCTCTTTGTATTTTTATATTATATGGTTAATAAACTTACTATAACAAGCTAAGAGAACCCAGAGTGGTTCATTATTAATATATATAACCATATCTAATTCCTTTGGACGAACCTTAGATTTTTAGGAATATTATATCAATTAAAAATATAGTATTTGTTTTAAAAACTCAATTATGTCAATTTTGACACTATTTAGTATTTGGTTTTTGTAAAAATCATAATAGCATGATTAATTTGAAAATAAATTATTTAATAAACCCTAACATGTCATATTAACCTAAAAAATTAGTGTAATTTATCAAAAGTCTCAAATTACATTTATTTGGATATTTATAATATCAATTAATTTAATCTTTCATTAATAAGGTAATTATTACATCATCATTGTGTCATAAATAAATTAAATTATTTATTGTCTAAAAATTATAAATAAAATACCATTATGTATGAAATCGTTTTAGATTTCTAATGAATATTTATAGTCGAATTTATCTTATGTATTACCCTATATTAAAAATGGTCTAGTTATTAAACATTGAATTTAACTCTTTTAACTCTTCTTTAAATAAAATAATAATAAATGTCCTAATCTAATCCAAGTGGACCAAATGGGATAATATTTTATTCCTAAGGTTGTTTTTGGTCTAATTACACTTATCCAATAGAATTAGTACATGTTTTAGGGTAATTATAATATCAATTTTACCTTTAATTACCCTATTTACTTTTAACTTTGTAAATAAAAGTCAAAAGTTACTATTCACAAAAAATTATTTTCATCTTATTGAACCACATTTTACTTACTGATATTAATCGTGTCTCTCAGATTTTTGAAATTCAACTCAGATAAGTGGTAAAATTAAGTTTTATGCAAATTTGTAAATGCTCCTAAAAGGTGGGTAAAAGACGGTAAAAAGTTCAATAAAATTATATATATATAAAATTATTATAAAAAGACTCCAATGAATTACATTGAACATATATAGGTATTATGTATCTATTTTGACCTAAAATAAAATAAAATAAAATAACTAATTATTTAAATAAAAAGTCGGTTTAAAACTATAATGCAGTGTTTTTCACTATTCTTCAAAAATTGAAAGTTTTCAGAAAATTTCCAAAAATTCACCCTAAGTTAATTTTGATATTCTGAATCCAAAAATGAAGTCTATTTTAAAAAATAAAATTTATAAAATTTCAAAAAGTGGGTATTACTACTCATAACAGCTAGTTTCATTGGTTGTGGTGTGTTAATACTTCAAGTTGCGTACAACGCAAGCACTGCATTATTCAAAGGGAAACGTACCGTGGAAGATTGGGGTGTTACATTTTTATTGAAAAAAGAAATAATACCCTTCCAGAAATTTCAAGAACAATATTGTGTGAATATATAATACCTACTCATTTTTGGAATAAAGCTATATAAAAAACATGCTATTTCATCAATAGAGTAATAATAAGACCTATCTTGAGTAAAATACCCTATGAGCTATATAATAATAGAAAAAAAATGTTGGATATAACATTTTTAGATTCAAAGTTTTTATCTTGAACTGTAAAGAAAATATTGGTAGGTTTGATCTAAATACTGATGAAGGAATATTCCTAGGTTATTATACTACTTCTAAATCATATATATTTTTCAAAAAAAGTCAATGATAATTGATGAATATAATCATGTGAAATTTTATGAAAGTGATCCTTCTGATAAAAAAAATCAAGTTGATGATTTGAGTGATTCAATAGATAACTTGAGACTTGATCCTATATTTGATAATAAAAAGGATTATGATTTGGTACATGATTATGAAAAATATATTCCTCAAAGGGAAGAAATTGATAATCCTGAAATTGTAATACCTAGAAAACCTAGATCCCTTAAGAAACATCTTCTTGAAACTATTATAAGAAACCTATATGAAAGAGTTAGGACTAGAATAATTATAAGAAATATTACTAATTTTGTACCTTTTTTTCTAACTAGAGCCTATAACCATATAAGAAGACCTAGATGATGAGATTTGGGTGGTTTTTATGAAATAATATTTAAACCAAATAAAAATAATCAAGGTATGAGAATTAGATGATAGACCTTTTGATTATCCTGTTACTAGAACTAAGTGGGTATTTTAAAATAATCAGGATGATCAAGGTGTGATCACTAGGAATAAGGCTAGATTAGTTTCCAAAGTTTATAATAAATAATAAGGGATATATTATAAATAAACCTTCTCCCAATTGTAAGGTTAGAATAATATATAATTCTTTTATCCTATGCATCATCTATTTATTTTATATTATATCATATGGATGTCAAATCTACTTTTTTAAATGGATTTTTAAAGGAGGAAGTGTATGTTAAACAACATTAAGGTTTTGAAACACTCATTTTAAAATATTTTCAAACATAAAAAAATATTTTTATGGTCATAAAAAAATATTTTTATGGTCATAAAAAAACACCTAAAGCTTAGTATTAAAAATTAATTTCATTTCTTTTTATCAAATGGTTTTACTGTGGGTCTGACATACCCCGCTTTATTTAAGAAAAATTAATAAAAGGATATTTTACTTGTATAAATATATATTTTTGATGTTATTTTTGGTTCAAAAAATCCAAAACTAAGTAATTAATTCTCAAAAATCATGAAAAAAATAATTTTAAATGATAATGATGGTTAGGTTAAATTAATTTCTTAGATTTAAAATTTATCAAAATGATTTTTATAATGTTTTGAATCAATTTTAATATATTCAAGATTTATTAAAAAGTTTTTTACTCAAAATTAGTAATACATATTTAAATCCCATGATTTTCATTATTGATCTTGATATAGATGAAGCTACAAAACTAATTGACAAAAAATTGTATAGAGGAATAATTGGAAACTTTCTTTATATAACTTCAAGTAGTCCAAATATTATTTTTTTGAGTTTATTTATGTGAAATATTTCAATACAAACCAAAGTAACCCCATTTAATAGTTTCCAAAACCATTTTAATATATTTAAAAATAAAAATTTCTTTATAATTATTTTTTTCAAAAAACTTCTATTTTTTATTTAACTTCATATTTTGAAGCTGATTTCTGTGGTTGTAGAATATATTGGAAGTAAACTTCTTAAACTTGTCCCTTTTATGTAAATATCTAGTTTCTTGGTCAAGTAAGAAGAAAAAATATATTTATTTATTAATCCCATAATTTGAATACATCATAATTGGTAGTTGTTGTAGATGAAACACACTTTAATTTTATTCATATTTAATTTTAATCATGTACCAATAAAATTTAATAATGCTAGTGCTATAATCATTTATAAAAATATGATAAATCATTCAAGAACCAATCATATTGATTTGAGGCATCACTTCTCAATCAATCATTCTCAATAGGGTTATATTTCTATTGAATTTGTTTGTACTAAAAATCAATTGGAAGAAATATTTACTAAACCATATTTTGATAACTGAATTGATTTTATTTAAAGTTAATTGGGTTTATTTTATTTTAAGTAATTTTATTTTAATCTTAATTATTTGTTTGTAAATTTATTTATTTAATATCTTATGAGATATGTTCAATTACTAAATTTATGTTTAAATAACCTCGTTTATCTAATTAATAATAAAGTAATATTCACCACATCCTATTTAGATTTTATTTTATATTATTTTATGTTATTACATCACCTATGTAAAGAAACTCTGTGTATTACAAAAAAGAAAATAATCAATCACTTGAACAACTGATCCTTTTATTAAACCTCTTAACCAAATTATTCTAGTCTCAAAGAATTTATACCTTATCAAACCCTTTGATCCTCAAGTTATTTTAACTCTTGATGTTAAATAATGTTTTAAACTTCCATGGATGGGAGTTCATATTTGAAAAAAAGGGTAACTGAGTTATTTCAGGAGAATGAAGTTATTGTGTTTTATTAGAATATTGAGTTTAGAATTGAATATGTGTAAGATATGATCATATTAAAATTTGATGAAAATAGATTCTCAATATCTTCTGTTGAGTTTACTAAAGTCCTTCACTATTCCCATAAAGGATGTTTTGAAATTAGTTATGTACTGGTTAATGTATATGATATAATAATAGAAAAGATAATGAATTATTTATTTGGAAATCCAATAGTAGGGACGAAGTATATTAAGGATTTTTAAGATAACTATAATATCTTAGGAAATTATTTTCAAATAAGAATCATTCAGTGGAATGGTGAATTTGAGAAAATTCTATAATCAAATCTTCATCTCCTCTACATGTTGTTCTCTGAGATGAAAATAAATCTTTCAAGGTATATATTTTAGTATATGTACTTTTCTTTTAAAATATCATGGATATTTTTTTCCATATTTGAGTATTACGACATTACTTTATAAAAAATATGGATTATAATTATTTAATGTTACAATAACCAAGTTCTAAGGCATGAATAATATTAGAGTTAGTTTAGTTATGATGATTGGATATTTTTGGAGCTATTCCTTGATGAATATACTCCCAGTTGGTTCTGAGGAAAGAGAAGACATACCTTCTCAGGTTTAGGGGGAGACTGCTACTACTGGTCCTGCGAAATTTTAAGAATATTTATTGGGATATTTTCATAATGATCCTTTAGGTTCATGAAAACAGTAAAATATAATTTCATTTGAAATTTTATTTTCATTTATTATTACTCAACTGAGGAATGGAAAACATATAATTTTAATATAAGTGCTTCTGAGGAATTTTTTTTTGTATAATAAAATGAAGCTGATGGTGCTCAAGTTGCACTTTAAGAACTAAACATTTATGTTTCTACACCTGAAGAAGTTGTAAATGAAAATACTACTCTTGATTAAGCTAAGTTATAGATAATATAGAATAAAGAACATCTTAGTGCTTCCTTCAAAATATTATTTTCTATAAAAGTTGAAGAGATAAAGACTATATAATTACATGGGTATATATACTCCAATATTTGTCATTTTGTTTCAGATTAAATGAGCTACATTGATGAGATTCCACTTGATCAGTCTCCTCAAATTTTTAAGACTGAGAGTAGTGGAAGAGTTTATATTTTTTTGTTATTTTATCTCTGAAGAAGAAGAATAAGAATAAGTTATTCAAGAATATTTTCATAGTATGATGGTTAGAAGAAGAGGATAACCTAAATAACCCACTCCTTTTATGTCATGTAGAAGAATATTTATTGATCCTATCATGTAAGACCCTAATAGATCAGAGGAAGATGAATAATTGAAGGATTTTACATATAAAATTCTTCATTCATTTAACTCCATGAAATTTTAAGTTGATGATGTGAAAATTAATATTGATATTCAAAAAGAAAATTATGTTTCTAAGATATAATTTCATGATTTTAAATAATTTTTAAAAGCATAATCATAAATTCTAAAGAATCTTTTAGTAATTCGATCAAACATCTCTTTTTTCAGTTCAAGAATATTTCAAATATATGAATGAAGACATGCTATATTTGAATAAAATTTTATTTGGATATAATTCCTTATATTGTTTCCCCTACATCCTTTGAAAATTATTTTGATACTATTTTTGATCATATAAATAATGTATCCTCATATGTTTTTATTCCATATGGAAAAGTTCATAAGCATAAGTGTGATATGGTTTCTTTTGAAAAAATTTAGGATTTGATAAAAAAATACCTTCTAAACTAAATTTTGATAAATATGAATCTCAAATAGGAAGGGAAGAAATATATAATAAGATGGATTAGTTGATTGGTTTTATTGAAGGTGTTTTTTATTCTCTCAAGGAAACCTCAGTGGAAAATCAAAATTTTTTGGGGAAGATTTTTACTTTAATTTATTAGTGGGAATATTACCTGAATAAGAATCTACTAGCTATAAAATATTTACTATAATAGATTATGAAATAAGTTCAATATGTTTCTTCATCAGATTCTGAGGTTACTAAATCTAATAAAGAAGTTGGATCTTGTGAAATATCTTCTAGACCTAAAATTTTAAAGACAATTGTTGGAAAAGGAAATAAAGCTGTCTCAAAACAGATCATTCCTACTGATGCTCTTCAAGTGTTAAATGATTTACTTTAACTATTAGATTATACTTGTTAGATAATTCTAGGTAAAATGACAACTTTAATGGAAATAGATTTTCTAAATATGATATTTAAAATATTAAATAGTATTTTAGAGATTAAATCAAGAGAATACATTTTTATCTACTAGAATTATATTAATATTATCCTGTTTCCAAGTTGGAGATTTGTGACAATGCATTATTTTAGATAATATAAAGGTGTCCACTTGGTGATAATCCACTATTATGTTTTGTATATATTAGTGATAGGATTAAAATTTTGTTTCATCCTCCTATCTATATAAATAGAGATAATTCCATAGTAGAAGCAATAATTCATTGAGATTCCTATACCAATAGTCTGAAAATCCCTTTCAAAAGATTCAGTTTTCCCTTTTTTTCTGGTGAGAATTTTGTTGATGAAATATCAATAAAGCTTCATGACAATATCATGTACATGCTTAGGAAAATGGTTAGTGAAACCACAAGTATTAGTTTAGATGGGACTAAATTTTACTTGTCCATTCCAAACCTTGGAATCTCTTATCCTTATAAAACCTCATTGAATCCTAACCTAGAACGAAAATAATGATATATTTCATTGATTGGTTTACATTTTGGTTATATTACACTATGATGATGTAATAATATTACTTGAATTAATGAAATTCTATGCTTTGTGTTGTTTTTTGTTGCATTATTCTTTATATGTAATTTACTTTTTTTTCTAAGTTGAATGATAGATTCTCTTCATTTTAGTAATTTATATTCTCTTAGTTCATAATTTACTATGATATATTGAATTTATTATCTCACTCCACCTATTCTAGTTTTTGATATAAAAAAAATTGGGAGAAGAGAGATATTTTTTTTAAAATCTATAATATATTATGTTTAATTTATCATGAGTTTTGTGATCATAAAAAAGGAGGATTGTTTTGGACTTACTAATATTTCCCCAACATATCTGAATATTTCATATGTTTTAATGCTTACAAAATCCTCATTTGTTTTAATGAAGAATTACACTTAAGTGTTTGCAATATATTATGTGTTTTATTAAAGTTATATTTAATTTTTAAATGTTCTAGTTATACTTTCATTTTACTATTTTGAAGAATTTTTTCTAGGAAAATTATCAACTGAGATGATAAATTATCATATTAGGTGATAGTTTATCATATTAATAGTTATTTATCATACACTACTAGGATTTTGTTATCAAAGGAAACCATCATATGTGTATAAATATATATTTGTGATGGATTTTAATTTTTAGTTTATGCAAGTTATCCTAAAAAATTATTATTCATTAAATTTATCATATAAAGTAAAAGAATATCTTACAAGTTGTTCTTTTGAAAAAGGAAATTATCGTATGAATATCATTTTATCATGTGAAGTTTAAAATTCTTCTATATTCTTAGAATATCAGTATGACTATACTTGTAAAAGAAAATTATCATACTATGTAAGTAATTATTGTACAAAGATGAAAAAATCATAAAAATATAAAATTTATCTTATGGATCATTATTTCTAGTTTTATCAGCGTATAAAGATAAAATTTTCTTTTGAACGTATGAAATACCATACAGAGCAGTTTATATTGTGATGTTAAAGATTTATATCAAAGTAAAATTATTCTATAAAGTTTCAATTTAGGAATTTCTCCAAGTCTTATAAATTCTTGAGGAAAAAAATAATTTATGAAGAAGATAATTACCTTTAAAGAAAAAGTCGTTTGAAGTGAGTATTTTAAGTGTATTTATTTACTCTTTCAAGGTATTTATTCCCATTTCCAAAAACTCAAGAAAATTACATTCCTAAATTAATTTATAATTAAAATTTTTATGGATAGACAAGGAAAGGTAAATTAAATAATACATATATTTCCAAAAAAGTGCTATTTCTAATGGATAACATCGTTGCAATCAACCACGATCTCTATGATTTCTATTTTTAGAATCAAAAGTCACATGGGGGAAAAGCTTATATTTTAGAATAATTATATTAGATCTAAACCATTATAGTATATATGAAGTTTCAAATTCAAAATTCAAGAAAGAAAATGAAAAAAGAGACCAATATAGAGAAAGTGAGAACACTTATGAAACAAAGTGCTTGCTGAAGAACACATACATCTCTCCGATTTTATATACAAACAATCTATTAAGATTTCTCTACAAAGAATAAAAAATTTATGATAATATTATTTAAAGAATTTACCATCTTTAATTGAGTTAAATTTCATAGATAATCATTTAAGTTCTATTATATCTATGGAAGAACAAATCATATTTTTTTAGTTGAATATTTCAACTGTGAGCTAAATCTGAATATATTTTTGGAACCTTTTATATTTTTTAAAGTTCATTGATAGGTCTTGTAAAAAGGGAGATCCTAGTAAAGGATCTTGAAACCTTTTTGGATAATGTTTCAGTTTATTTCCCTATACATAGAGGTCTATATGAAAAGGATCTGTATAGTGAAAATCACCAAGCTCATAGAGAGAGAATTGGTGGAGTGGACTAGGGTATTCTTATACCCCAAAATACTATAAATCCTTATGTTTTATTATTCTATTTTTTTCTTTTTATTTTCTACTATATTTTGATAAAAGAGTTAAGGTTGGTTTGAGGGATGATTTATTTGGGGTCAAAATCTATTCACCCCCTCTTGAGTTATTTCTTAAAACTATATATTTAAAAAAGTATTGATTATGGATAATAAGGAATCCAAGTATTTTAATGTAGTCATAGTTCCATCCATATATATCAGATGACATTTAATGATAATGGGAATTAGAAGGAAGTGACTATGAGAATCATTTTTGATGGAAAATTTTTAGTAGATGCATGGTATATTGAGGAGAGACAATGGGTAGATTGGACACACATGAAAGTAAATCTACCGAAATTCATCGACCACATGAGTAGAAGACGTGGATTCATTTTTGATGATAGATATACTATTCTTTAAGAAATATATAATAAGTGATGGTGGATATTGTATCACTATCACCTACATGAGTGGAGTTGTTTTATAAGAGTTTTAAAGTATTTACTCATGAATTTTACTGAGTTTTCATGAGATGATAATCCATAAAATAACTTACATACAATGAGATTCCATGAGTAATGATGAACAAATACATGAAGAATTATAAGATTATTTGAAATAAGAATATGTGACATGAATATTTCATATGAACAAATACAAAGCTATGAAATAAAAAAATTACATAGTAACCATGTGGAATGACTTCATATGAGCACATGATGAACATGGATATTCCATGAGAATCCTACATGGACCATCCGTGCATATGATCATGAATTGTCTAAAAAGAGCTTCTAGGAGTTCAACATACATGACTGAAGTGTTACTTGAATTCATAAAAATTGGTTTAAAATTTTATGAATCAATGTGAAGTGATATTACAATGTTTAAATATCATGATAATGACTATCATTATTCTAATAAGGAAGATTTTGGATAAAGAAAAAAGGATAAAAAGGGAATATCATGAAGTCTATTTTCTAGAAGAGTAAGTGGATAACCACATATGTGAATCTACATATCTATGTATGAGTTTTTCTAAAAAGGTGAATCTATATAGCATCATACTATATATCCAAAAATTTATAGAAGAAAATATATTTGTATGAAATTTTGGATATGTGACTAGTCATGAAGGCCAACTGTCCATGTAGGTGAATTGGATACATATGTGATTTGGTCACATAGGTGAATGGACAAGCGACTGTATAACATAGTCGAATGGACAACATATATGACTTATCTATAGATGATAATTGGATAAGTCTAATAATTTACATGAAAACCCTGATTTATGCTGTTAGATCACTGTGTACAAGAATTGTTCAAGAAAAAAAAGTTATTGCTTATGCCATGAGGAGTTCAATACAGAGAACTGAAGAAAAATATACAGTGTGATTTTTGCTATGGAAACCAAGGTTTGAATCGGGTGATTCTAGATATGAAATACTTGATAGGAAACATATATCATGATCTATTCTATAATGATAAAAGTTGTTTAAATAAGAATAATGAAGAACTGTGAGCTATGTGTCATGAAGAATGGGATCCATGATTTCTAACCAATGAATATTTAATACACAAATATGAATATAAATTTTGTGGAGTAAAGGTTTCATTATATTTATATATATCATGGAGAGTAAATAAGAAAGAAGAAAAAAGTCGTTGGGTAATATTTTAAAGATATTAAAGAATTGGAAGATTGTGATGTGATGTAGATTTTGTAAAATGAATTGAAAGGAAGAAGCCCGAGTATTCAAAGATTTTTAAAATAGAAATATATGAAAATTAAAGAATAAAGATCTTAGGTATTTTGAATTACTCATAATCCCGGTAATTCAAATATTTTATATACACTATAAAGTAAATATTTGAACAAAAATAGAGGAATAGATTTATAGATGAAGAACTGATGCTATGGTATTAGTTTCTATATATACATATTTTTTGTTGAAGAAGAATAAGTGGTGGATATAGAACACAATTATTCTATAAAGAGAATTATCTGGGTTATAAGAGAGATAATACTTGACATCATAATATTATGAATAATCCTTGAGTGTAAAAGAAAATAAGAAGAAGAAAAAATAGTTCAAATCATATACTCTAAATAAGAATAAGATAAGATAAGTAAAAAGAATAGATTATAAGAGAATAAGTTATTGTGCATATCTATTTTCACAGGAAGAAGAAGATTAATAATTGTTGAAGTTGGTTGTGAGGTTCACAAGAATAATAAGGATCTATAAAATATAGTTTTTATAGAGAAAGAAGTGTCTTGTAATCAGTGAAAGAGAAGAAGTAGAGGAGGAATAATTTTTTTGTAAACTATTTTCCATATAAGAGAAGAAGAAGGTAAGTTTCTTTCATGTTGTTATGAAAGTAAGAGAAGAAAAGGATAAGAACATTGAAGAATTTAAATATCTCATAGAACTCATATTTGGTGTATGAATTTTTATATTGAAAAAGTCTTGAAGAACTTGAAGACTATCTATATAGGCAATATAAATATCTAGCAAGAGATGCATATGGAATAGGATATCATCCGTATAGGGAATTAATAATGTTTTCTTCTCCCCATACTAAAGTTTAGGTAACTACACTATTGTTTAGGATCATTTATTAGATAGACCAATGTAATTGGTAGCTTATTATAGTGTAAAATATGTGTACTGGTCATCACCATGCACAACAAGGACTAGATTATTAAAAGAAGAACCTTGTAAATCCCCTATCCACTTTGTGTGTGTGCTGGAAAATGAAGGAGATGTAAGAGAACCATAGAATAAAGATCATATTTGGTCAAAGAGCTAAAGGTATAATAAATTAAATTGAAAAAAAAACTACAGAAACAAAGATTCAGCTGCCCTACCAGTGTTGAGTATATCCTTAGTGGTCTTATTAGGGTCATCTCATTTGGTATTAAAGTTGATGTTTAAAGTATACTTTTTAGCACCATACCTAAGAGTTTGGGTCTAGGGCACCAAAATTTGTGGGAAATCAGGGTTTAATTATTTTTTAGGATTAGATTATTTATTTATAGGGATTAATATTTGATAAATTTAGTGAAAACCTTTGGAAGAAACTAAGAATATGATAACATCTTGTAATTTTGGTAATTTTTTGAGAATACAGTTCTCCTAGAAATTACATCTATGTATGGATACTAACAAGTGGATTTGATTTTAATACAGATGGTCCTAGGTGAAATCACCTTGGATAAGGTTGGTTGAGTATCAACTCGATCTTCACTCAGTGCAAGATAAGTGGTCGTAAGACTACACACCTGGCTAGACACTCTTGAGGGATATGATTTGGTTGATAATATTCTCTTTATGAACCATTATGAATGATTAAAATGGATTTTTATGATTTAATATATAACTAGTTTGGTTGGAGAACATAATATAAATATGATCACAGACAACCTAGGTTCAATTGAATGCGTTATAGGTTGATCCAACTATACTACAGTTTAACTAAAATTATTATAGGTTAAAATGAAGGTATAATTATAGATGACATCTTAGGATTTATTTTTTATATTCATAATATCATATATTCTTATTTTATTGGATATTATCACAACTATTTTGATTTATTATTTGGTTGGGAATAGGATCATCAAAAAGAATATGTTAATTTTATGCCTCCAGGAAATCCTAATAAAGCATATTTTGGACAACATTTTTCCTAGTAATATATAATATATTTATCCTTATACCTCATTAAAAATTATATTTTTATTCATTTACATATTTTATATACCCTTAACTATTTTCACTAATAAGTGCAAATTAAAATTACGATGACACAATTTATTTAGATTAGGGGTTATGCGGCACCCTGATATTTTACTATATATCCTTATATTAAATAAATCTAATGTTTTTTTAGATTTCTTGACATAAAACACGAAACTAAAACATACCACAACATACCTTTTTAAAATAATACAATATGATGTGAAACATAAATAAGAAAATAAAAATAAAGCCACGAGTAAATAAAAATAAAATAAATTGATTTATTATAAATACATATATTTAAATTCCTTACATATTATTTTTAAATAAAAATTTATGTATTGATTAAATTTAAGTGTTATAAGATAAATAAATAATTAAATGTGATAAAAACTATCAAACATTAAAAGGAATATTTTTTAAAGAACTAATTTTTAAAGTGATTTATATTTTAAACAATAAATTAAAATGATCACTTTTAAAATATGGTTCTTATAATAATTAATGTTTTAAACTAATATATTAACACTTATAAAATTATAAATTGATATGAAATAAGATTAAGAACATTAAAAGTTTATAATTTTATTTTTCTATAAAAATTGTTTTTTATTTTTATGTTGTACTTTCATTTAAAATCTAAATTTATAAATTTTAGAATTTAAATTTAATTAAATTAAATTATTTTTTTAATTCACAATGCTAACATTATCTTAGGATGAATTTTTGAAATTTTTCTGCAAAGGTTGGATTTTGGGTGAATAGTGAAAAATACCGGTTTTGTAAATATTGTCACTCTTATGAAATTTTAATAATACAATAATGGTTTTAAAGTTTATGAAACCTTTTTTATAAGTAAAATATAAATTTATAAAGTAAAATAAAACTTTTAAAAATATAATTTTGAATTTATAGAACCCATGTTAAACATTTTCAGAACTTAAGAAATATTTTACATTAATAAAAACTATTTTTGGTCTGTTTATTTTCACCAAGTATTCAAAGGGTATTATTTGTATAATAATAAACAAATAATTTTCATATAAATAAAAAACATTTGTAATTTTATCTTAATCATATTTTTTAAGCATAAAATACACATTTTCTAAAAATGGTTTCTACACGTTATGTGCACTAATATTATAATTAATTTTTATCACCCTTAGAAAATTTATTTAAAAAATTGATTTTATATTTCAAATAATTAGGTCTAAAATATGTAATAATTCCCATTTTTTAAGTAATAATAATAAATTAATTTTTTAAAAATTAATTACCACAATAAAAAACCAATAATGGTAAAAGTGAAAAATATAGAAGTAAAAGACTTAAAAACATGTGTTCAAATTTATTTTTGGGGATTGTGAAACATTAAAACTTCCCACAATGTATTATTTTCAATTATTGGATCCATTTGAACCTTGAATAGTGACTTTTACTTTTATATTATTAAAACAGTACCACTCCTCTCCTATATAAAAGGAGTAATAACCACCCCACTTTTCTTCACACACTAATCCTATTTATTCAACCAAAATCTACCAAAATAACCCCCTAACACTCCTAGAAACTTCCTATAGGTTTTGGTATTCTCAAAATACCACATCTCTTGGCATTAATTCAACTTTTAAAGGATATCTTCCAAGGAGTAAGACAAAATTACCAATTACTCACTTTTCATTTATTTTCCTTTCTTTCATCTTCTATATCCTCCAAATATAATTTTCCAATATTTAAATAATAACATAAGTATCATAACTATACTGAAATTTCATTATTTTTATGGGGAAACCATTTTGTACCTTCATGACAACCATTCAAAAAATAAAAATGTCTCTTGTATTATGTGCGTACTTCCGCTTCTATAAGTGCCAAGAATTATTTTTCATAAAAAACATACATGGATGGTTACTAAGGGATATTTAATTAATAAATATTATATTTAAAAAATTATTAATATTATTAAAATATAAACCAATTCCTACCTTCTTTACATTATATGAGAAACAAGAATTATGCCTATGTGTACGTGTAAACTACATCTCCATGAAGAAACACATTTCATTTTTCATCTATATTTTATTATTTATAAAACTATATTAAAATATTATTCAACACATTAAAAAAATATAAATAGTATCATTACAATTTTTAAATAATGATATTATTCCAAAGGAAACACTTTATTAACCACACTCACCCACTGATTATTACACATTCTTGTTTGGGTCGATTTAACCACCTGTGTGGAAAATGGTATAAACTTATATCAAGGAAGAATATGTAAAACTAAATAATAATATTATTATACACTTAATCTATATTTTTAAGGTTATGGAAATTTCATATAAATATTTATCTCATTATTAACATATCGACTTTTGTTTATAAAAAATTATCAAAAACAAGGTCATCACTGATCTAGTCTTCTCGAATCATGAATAAAATTATCATGGAATGAAATTAAAGATTTATCAATTATTATAAATTATATATTACATTATCTTGGATAATCTATGGATGACTAACTTGGTATTAATGAATGAGAATCAACTTTTAAACTTTAAGACATGCCTGAAACCATCAGAATCGCTAATATCCGATGATAGAAATAAACCGTAACTATCTAATAAATGTATAATAAATTATTATAATTAAAATTATAAATGGTAATAGATATTAATAATATTATTAAATAAGATATTAATAGAGTTATTATTATTATATAGGAAGTTAGTGCATGTTCGACTAAGTGACAATATGTGACAGGGGTTTCCATCTCAATTTCCATTCATTAAGGCATGTTTTCTTATTATTTCATGATAATTATTTTATATGGTGTGATTTTATCCTCATTATATTATATTATTATTATTAATTTTTTTCATGGAATTTACATGTATTTTCCCTAATTACCATTCCAATCATTTTTATTCAATTGTTACAAAATTTGTATGGGTGTTTCCAAACTCAATATTCTTTCAATGAGTTATAATGTTTCTTTATGAACTAAATTATTGCATGTTGAGTAAATTATCACATTTTATATTACAATTATTTATTTCTTATTTGTTTTTTTGATTTATATTCCTCTATTATCAACTCCATTTAAAGCGATTCTTACTTCAAAACATGATGTTTATAAGTGTTTTTTGACTCAACTTCTTTTCTTGAGTAATAATAATCCCTATTTGAATGTGGTTTTACAAGATTATTTTCATATTTTCTATGATGATATTATAATTAATTTATTTCTTCTTTTATATGGAATTACCTTTATGTATTTTTTCTTTATAAAATCTAAGGATGTTATGAATAATTCCGATTTTCTCCAAATAATCTATTTTTCTTCCATAAATATATTCACTATTTCTACTAATGTTCTCCTTCTTATTTTAAAGTACAAATATTTTTTATTTCTAGTAATATTGATATTTCTCTTTACCAATTTTTAAATGAAAGATTTATCACTCCCTTTTTGATGTGAGTTTCAATAAAGGTATTTTTAAAATATTAAAAAGGATTTTCCTTTCAAGTTTATATTTTTATCTTCCATATCGCATTTCCACTGAAAAACCTTTAAGTATTTTCAAGGATACATTATTTGAATTTATTTTAATGTGTTTTTTAAAATGGTTTTTGTGTTACCTTTTTAAAACTGATTTTTGAAAGTGATTCATAATTTCACCACTTTACAATATTATTAAGATTTTTTTCTAAAATCTATTTTTAATGTTTTCTTACATTTTACTCTTTAAAAGATCTAAATTCTATAGATTTACTTTTTATGAATCCCCTTATAAATTCATATATTAATTACTCCATTTTTGAGATTTAATATTGTATCAATAAATATAATCCCTAATTTTATTCTATACGGTACCATTTAAAAGTGTTTTAATACCCATTTTATTTCCACATGTTATTTATCATATGATGAGAGATTGATTTCATGTGGCACACATATATATTTATGATGATGGGTGGGGTCCTATATTTCCCTCCAAAGCATTAGTTAAGGTTTCATAACTCACGAGATAGTGTGGTAGGGGGTTTCTTTGATATGATCAAAAATTAAAGAGTGAACCTTCATGGATATGCTCAGAAACTAAATGGTGGGCCTTCTTGGATATGTTCACAACATGATGTTTCCTTATACTTATTTTTGTGATAAAATTCTTTTTTATTCTATGTTTCAAAGGAATGTTACATTTCTATGACATATACCTATGATTATGATCTATAGAACATGTTTACTCATGAGTATACACTCTTTTTTCCATTATATTTCTTGTTCATTTGAGATTACATGTTCTTCTATCACGACTTATATGGAACTCTTATTGTCCCATGTTATTTTTAAAAATATATTTATTCTATTCTCATGTTTTATCATATTCTTATGATCTAACTCTTGATGAAATATTAATGAGTTTTTCCATTTTTGATTGTTTGATCTCTCTTATTTATTATGTTTCCATTCTATAGGTTAGGAAGATGAGTATATCTTATGAGAATTATATAATGGATTAAAGTGTGTATAATTTATGGATAAACCTTCACAAGTGTTTTAAAATAATTTTCTTATACTGCTTGTTCTCAAAGACACTAAACCTTTTATTCTTGGAGTTATGCGTTTATTGTGGTATGTACATTTTAACTTATGTAAATGATGTAAAATAATGTTTTTCTAGCTTGGGTCATCTCACTTGGTATTAAATACTATGCATAAAGTATGGGTTTTTAGTACTGGACCTGGGTGAGGGTCTAGGGTGCCTCAATTATCTTTTACTGAACATATTTATTTGGTTTTTGGGAGTCATTCACTTATATATAAACTCTTTTTCATGAGTGTAAGGAAAATATACCTATAAAATACATAAATTTAAGGATCAATCTTTATGTGTGTGTGATTTATTTAATTTTAAAAATATTATCCAATTTTTTTCTCATTGTAGGTACGACTCCTTTAGTTATATGTATAATTAAACCTTATCATGGTTTATTATCCCTATGTGTATAAGCCACATAGTTACACATAGTGCATTTATTAGAAAAAAACTTCAATAATCTAAGTGAACTTTTATATTTATATATAATATCACTTCACTCATGCATATAACTATGAAAACTATATATATAAACTTATCTAACAGTTCAACTATAAAAATTAAGACTCTAGTAGTTGTGTGCACACTTTAGTATCATATCAACTTGTACCATCATGTATATGTGACATATATAGCCACATTTACAATTTTATATCTCCAATGTGAACTATTTTAACCCACTTTACTTTTATATATGACTCTTATAGTCATATGAAAAAATATTGGCCTACAACATGGTTTATTATAGTATAAAAAAAATCCACAATAATTAAAATATCCATTCACGTTCAATAAATAAAATATGTAAAATCAATAAAAATAGAGTAAAATAATTATAGTTAATATTTTATTTCTAGAATATATTTGAATTTATCAATATATAGATAATTAAAAATAATTTTCTCATTAGTATAAATACTTATTACTTCCAGTGAATGTCTGGTCATGCATATGTGCATTATTTCTTTTCTAACTCTTTAATAGTGTATATACTCCTTCACTTTAAATGATTTTTTAATTATTTTAGTAACACTAAAATATTTCCATATAACTAAAAAATTAATTATTCTATAAAAAGAATCTTATTACATATTAATGTAATGAAAAATATGCTTAAATCATAAATATGTTGTTTTTAATAAAACATGTGAATGAATTTGACAGTCATTAGTTATGAATGAATAAAAGTATCATATACGTGTTTACACCATTGAAAATCTAGAATTATAAATAAAATGGGATTTATTAATCATTTCTTATTCAATATATATATGATCAATAAGATCAATAAAAATCAATTTAATTACTTAAAATTATGATCAAATGTAACTCTTTTGTATAGATAATTGAATTTCACAATTTATGTATAACCATAAGACTATTAACAAATAAAAATGAAACCATCATAAATATACTATAAGACTATTAATAGGTTCATGTTACACCAATATTATTTAGCCTTAAATTAATTAACTAAAGGATTCAATTAATTCACACAAATCCATATAATATCTCAAATTTTATCACAAAATGTGAGTTAACATTATCTGAGATTAATATTTTCATTAATTTATATAAATCTGTTCACACTCATACTTATCCATATCAAACCATCATTATAATTATATTCATGATTTTACCCAATTTAATTCAAAAAAAATATAACTTCTCATAAAATATTCAATTATTAATTTAATAATCACATGGGTTGATAAAAAAAAAATCCAATACAACACTTGAAAACAACACAGATAAATGGGTATAAAAATCCCCCATTTTATTTTTTTAGAAACTCTTACCATAAATCCATTATATCTTTGTTAGAAACTAACCATAATTTAAACTAATAAACTGAGTATTTACCCAAGTAATTACAATGTTACTAAGTAGTGAAAAATTACCACTTTGAACATTAGTGATAAATCACCCCTCTATTAAAAGTTTTTGAGATCTTTCTCACCCTTTGTTTGAAAATTCAATGGATATTTTTTCTCAAATAAATGTAATAGTTAGCATAATTCTAATTACATTGAACTCAAATCACAAATAACTTAGAATAATTTTATTACAAACTATAATCCTACTTAAGAATTTTCATTATTGGAAATAAGATAGATAAATAAAAAATTATAAGAACCTAAATGAATCCATACCTTAATAGAAACTATCATAAATTCTATATTCAAACTATTCAAATCAAAATTTTCCCCTTATAATTTGAATACACATTCTCACTAACTTCAAGATTTTTTTTGAAAGGTTGGGGACGAAGCCTAAATTTATTATTAAAGAAAATCAAAGACCTATTTTTGTTTGGGTAGAGTGAGACCCATTACATAGCCCGAAGACCTAGGGGCATGAAAGCCCATTTTTTGTCCCAAAGGGCCTTTTGGTTAAATTCGATATTTTTATCATTTTAAGTATATTAAATCATTTCAATTTTATTAAAATACAACAAATTAGAAATAATCCTTTAATGGATTACCCATAGTATTTTTATTTATATCAAAACTTGTAATGCCTCGACTGAGATATCTAACCCAATAACTTAACCAAGGAATAATATAACATTTAGTGTGCTTCCTTAAATTATATAATCTTTGAAACAAAAGATTATGGTAATTATATTACATAGTGGATTTTTACCTTGATATAATTAAAATCATTGGATTTGACTTAAAATTTGGAATCATATTTTTGTATATCATACTAAACCAAATATTCTATTGGTTAATAAATCACTCTCCAAATTATTAGTATAGGTAATATAAGACTTCGGTATTTAAAAATAAATGAAATGATATACTTATCTCTTTTAACATGGAATTCATATAAAATATAAATAATGTATACAAATTAATGAATGAATATCACAATACACTTGAAAAATTAATAAATCATGATACCCCCATCAACTATAAAAAATATAAAGTACTGAATTTAATATAAAACCATAAATCAATAGGTGTATTCTATAACAAAACCCACAAATAACCCTGAACATCAATGAGGGAGATGTGTTAGGTCTCTAAAAAACTCTATAAGTGATGAAAATCACAGGACCTATAGTTCAAGATGAAAACAACCTATATATATGGTTAAATTAACATGAAGGGGGTGGGTATATTTATTTGGTCTTAGGATGGATATATATACATTAACAAGGGAGGAAGGTGAATTTTTATATCATTTTCTTTTAATTTTTTTTCAATTAATTAGTGAATATCCTTCATTATTTGTTAAAATAAATGATATTAATTTTTTTAAACCATGAAAGCATGATCAAGTAGAAATAAGACCAAGCACACACAGAATAAAAAGATTTATATGGTTCACCACTCATTAAAAGTAGATAATCCTTATAATATCCACAATTAACCATTTTTGTACAATGCACTATCTACATAATAGTTTTAAATACAAGAAGGTAAAAAGTACATTTAGATTCATTAGAATTGTCCTAGAGTATGTTGGAGGTAGTATAAGGTGAAAAGTTTGAAAGGCAATGGATACAAATTTTTTTAATTATCCATAAAACATATTTTGTATAATATTAGGGTTCAATATTGAAGATTCATACATACCTATTAGATATATATTGATGTAAAGTGAATTTTTTTTTAATCCCAAGTTGAATCACCTCAATTTGAGGTTGAATTCAAAATATAGAATGCTAAAACAATGTTTTATTAGATTAAAACCTATATACACAACATTTTATGTTGTAAATTAAAATTTCTTATATATTGTAACATTTATTTAACATTTATAAGAATTCTAATCTCACTTAGTGGATTATGTAAAAATTTGAGGCTCATATAAGCTGATGTTTAAAATATAGTTCAAAAAAGAAGAATAGAATATATATCATATGTTCTGTAGAATGTTTGGTTATCAAAATGGGATATTTAGTAAATTATTGACATTATGAAATTTATTTAATGATTAAATATTTATTATTATCTTTTACTTATCCTATTTAAAGATTATTATAAAAAATTATAGAAAAATGAAGTTGTTATCTAGTACCTATGCAATAATATATTTCAGTTTACATGAGGTGGATTAATTGATTTTAGACAATTTAGGGGTCTAGTCATGTTTTATGTTAAAAAATAATTTTTTCATATTTCATTATAATTTTAAAAAATCTAAATGAAATTCATATAGATAATATTATGGCTAAAATATTGTAGCAGTTCATAAACAATTTAGGGGTGATAATATATATCAAAGTATAAGAAAGTTTTCATGAATAATTAGAGAATAAATTAGAAAATATATTATAAGAGTTTTTAAAGATTTTATAATTAATGTTTGATCTTGAGCTCATAATTTTTCTTTAAAGTATGTTTTTTAAATTTTAAGTGAAAAACATGTAAGAGGTTCTTTATGGATTCATACCTCATCCTTAGGATCTTATCATATTGAAGAATAATATATTCATTTTGGATATTGAATGTGGTATTTTGTGAAAATTAATATACATGATTGTATAATTTGGAGTCAATAAGGTACCCCAGAAAATGACTTTGTGAGTAGAAAACATCCATTAAGATTTTATATTATCACATTGGAAACTCTAAGATAGAGCTTAAACCATTGTTATTCATTCATTAATAAAATGTATCTTCATTATATTTTAATTTATCATTTTTATTTCTATTAAAAACACATAGGAAATTAAGAAATTATTGTAAAATGAAGTTCCAATGTATTCCCTTGTTTCCATATGCTATTTTCATTGAAGAAGGAATTAAAAAGTGGTATATCACTCACTCCTCACCAAGGAATAACCACTCATAAGAATTCAAAAACCTTATAAAATCATAATGTGATTATTACTTACTATTTTAATTAATTTTATAAGCATATATAGAGTGAATAAAATTATTACATCACCA
This sequence comes from Viscum album, assembly GCA_963277665.1. Lineage (NCBI taxonomy): Eukaryota > Viridiplantae > Streptophyta > Magnoliopsida > Santalales > Viscaceae > Viscum > Viscum album. The sequence continues at coordinate 1,536,651,353 of OY728161.1, read as the reverse complement.
AGTAGATTCATTTATACTAACCGAAAATAAGAGTTCAATTTTCTATTGGATCTCAACATTAAAAAGGGAAAACGAGTATTAATTCACCCCACTATCAATGTTTGAGATGATTCCAGGGGATCTTTAATTGGTAACAGATCATGGATCACTCTATAGTATCTATCAAAAAAATTAATTTAGGATTATTTATTTTATTTCCCAAAGAGAACATGAGTTCAATAAATAAAAAAGATACTCCTATATTTAAAGGTAAAACATTTCACTTATATACATGATTCAACATTTTCTTTCTTTAGACCCTGAAATTTTAGTGATATCACTTACTAGTTTCATATGAATAAGAGAAATTAAAACTCCATAAAAAATAAATGGGAATATTATTAAAGTTAATTGATAAGAAAGAAATGAATTATATTCATCATTATCTGAGATGGAAATAATAATGGAATTAGGATGTAAATCCATTTGGGATAAATTTCATTAAATCTATTAAACAGATAAGTTGGTTAAATAATAAAGATTACAAATTTATAGCTCTTAATTTGAGGACTTTTTAGGTAGATAGAAACAATTCGGTTGATGAGTTCTTCACCTATGTGAATAGTATTGTGATCCTGATAGAAGATTATAAAGATAAAATAGGGGGCTCTATGGAAATAAAAAAGTTGATATATTTACTTATCAATAGGCTCAATGCTAAAATTTTGGTATTAAAATATATGTACTTGGATAAATTTATATTATAATATGTCTATAGCACCATTAATGACTATAAAATGAGGGCATGATCAAAATTTTAAAAAAAATTTAATAGTGAAAAATATGTTAACTTTACAGATATAAAGGGGATGGAAATTAGTGATGATGTAGAAGATTATAAAATTATGTAGAATTAATAACTCTACTATCACGAGACATCAATAAAGGTAAAATGACATACAAGGTATTTGTAACATCCCACCTCAGTGTGACCTCACCACCGATGCATAATGCCACATTTTCTCAAGTTCATTAAATAATCCCTATAGGCTGGAGACTAGCAAAAAAAATCTAATAGAATCACTTTGGGAGATAATTAACCTCTAATGGTACATCACATTAAATAATTAGATAATAAAAAATATAAAAAATAGTATATGACATCAATAAAAATTTATTAAGCTTGAAATATTATCTCAATATGCCCCAAAAATTCATATATCCAAATAGAACTCAAAGGTAAGTTATACATTCTATATTGTAAAAAAAAAACAATTGAAATAAAATACAAAAATAAGAGTGGACAACCCACTCCACAAGTCTTTTATAGCACATGAAAAAACTCCAAAGTTTCTTCAGACACCAACTCCTAGCTATAAAAGCCTCTTGAATTTACCTAAAACATCATTCATGTAATTCATATGATCGCAAGATGTGTATGTATAATAAGTGAGGATAAAATACTCAGTATAAAACACCAAATCCACTATTATATCATGGATTCAGTATGTGAATATATATAAGTTGTGTAAAGAAAAAAATTATTCAATTATTATAAATTTGATCAATGTAGTGAAGGAGTAGGTGCAACCATTTCACCCAAACAAGTCATACCTTACTTGGATAATAATAGTGCCTATAGATCAAAAAACTTAGGAATAACACATAATTTGAGCCCTAACATTCCCAAGTCCAATCATGATTATAGATCAAGAAACTAGCCCATAATATCACATGCAACCAAACCCTTAGTGACAAATATACCATATCATGGTATTTCATATATTCATAACCTTAGGGATAATTGTGCCTTTTCATAACACAAAAAAACCCATCCCCTAAAATAAAAACATATATTAGCCCAAACAGGATACCTTCAAGTGACTAAATTCATGTCACTTTTACAACATCAAAAGTTTTTAGTGATAAACATCTCATGCATCACTTTATTCTATGCACAACACATAAATATTAAACACGAAATTATACCTCTTAGATAACTCAAAAACTTTTTAAATTCACATGAAATAACCAATAATCACAACCACACTTCCATGGTTCTATACAAAAAATTCTAGAAAAATTATTTCACAAAAAAATAACTCTTTTTGGTCACTTAAACCAATCAATTAATTACACAACATCGAGCAACCAACTTCCCTTTTATTATAACATTTTCATAAATTAAAAAATCAATTTCATCCTTGTAAATATATTCTTATATCCCATTTTATTACATTAAAATAAATATCACAACACACAAATAAATTCCTAAGTTCATCTAATGTTTTTAGTCTATTTACTTTATCATTTTCCTCCAAATACACTTAATATTAATAAAAACATTAGCCATGTGAAAAATTAAAAGTACCCATATCTTCAATATCAATTTAAAGATTTAAAACATCAATTTTAGAAATATATTTCACACTAAAAACCCCTAGTTATTATATATTTAACTCATTTTTCAGAGAAAACATCATTAGACAACCATTTATCACTTTTATCCTTACTTTAACACATTTAAACAAAAATTAAAATAACCAAACATAATCTTAAGAACCAAAAAATATTTCACAAAAATTTCTCAACATTATACTAGATTATCTAGACTGTTATATACATTTATGTCTCTTTAAAACATATTTTCTCATATAAATAAACCCATTTTAGTAGAAAACATCAAGTTAACTAAATGTAAACATATTTAAATTTTATCTCAACAACATTTAATGATTATAATATTAATCACATGAATATATAAAGTAGTGAATGATTCCTAAACAAGAAAAAACAATGTATAAGAATAATTTCATCTTATATATTATGACATTAAATTTGCATTTAAATAAAATATCAATTTCACAATTTATCAATTCAAGTACCCATTTAACTCACCAATTTACATATTTATCTCAAAAAATTCAGAATTTAAACACTATTATGAAATATGAAAAACAATTATCAAAACATTTAAAATTATTATAGGGAATTAGAACTTATATTTCACATTAAAAAACTCTTTAAAAATAATAATCACCTTTAAAAATAAAAAAATTATATAAAATCACATTTTAAAACACCAAGAAAGGAATGAGATCTCTTACCAAAGTACATGGGTTGCTACTAAACCAATTAAAGATACAAAATGAAACTACAAACACTATAATTCTATCTTTGAAAAAAATTTAAACTATGAAATTCAAATTAATTCAAATATGGAATTAAAACCTAATCGCTTATGAAAAAACCTACATCTTACATTCCAATCATTAAAAAATATACAATGCCATTGATAGTTCATAATTTGGATAAATATATAGGGAGACATGTCTGAGATATTATTAGAGGATTTTAGATAAAGTTAAGAGATAATAAAAAGAAGATGTAGGGAGAGATAAGGTCCTGCATGGCTCCACCCAAATTTTTAATATTTTATTTTACTTTTTTCATGTCATTTAATTTTATTTTTTTATTTAACCATTTAACTTTTTTCAACCCAGAATATATTGTTCATTCATAAACCCTACCATTAAAGAAGAGTAGACTGCACCCCTATTCCCCCCCTATGAGATATCCACACCACATGACCCCAAAGTCCCACATAATTTCCTCTTAAACTAATCAGTTAATTTATTAATCTCGACCAAACTTAAATCATTAAAACTAACCACCCATATCACCCTATAATTATATATATCCCCCTAACCTCTACTAGGCTACTTGAGTTCGATGCACTAAAGGGATTACAAGTTCATACACTTTTTTTAAACCCCAACACTTAACATTTCTTCCAACTGAAAGTAATAATAATAACAATAATAATAATTACCATTAAAATCAACACCAAACTTTTCAGCATAAAATTCAAAATATCCTTAAAAATTTATATTATCTAAAATTTTATCACTAAAATAAAACTTTTAAAAACATATTTAAAAATAAAAAACACATGTCATTATAAGAAATATTATGTACACAAATTCTCCTCATGTTTAAATAGATTCAATAAAATCCATGTATTGATTTTATTTTCAATTTGAGATTTAAAACTTTCTCTCAACTTCCTCATAATTAATAGAAATTTACATTAATTTTTATTTTACATTAGTCTTAGACTTGGTGTATATATTTTTCCATACCTCACTACTTTTTAAATTTTCCACACATCCATTAAAGTTGAAAACTTTGTGACAAATTATTTAAAAAAGTCAAATTATGAAGAAGATAAAGAATAAATTATAAAATTCCACTTCAAAAGAAATGATATTAAGCATGTTTTCATTAAAAAGGAAGAAATTTTTATAAATAGAAAGAAAAAATGAGCCCAAGAATCAAAATGTGAACATTTTTCCTAAGTAAGAAGGTTATTTTTGCAGTGATGACAATGAAATTGATCTAAAAGTATTTAAAAGTGAAGGTGAATGAGTTTACATGGTGTGTGAGAAAGATAAAGATGATTCATTTTGTGATAATTTGGATGATGATGAAGAAGAATAAACCAAATGAGCATAAATGTTGTGAGTTGAACTTAAAATATTTATAAATATTCCTTCCAATTTTTATAAAGAAAATAAATTACTAAATAATTATTTTGACATAAATGAAGTTGAGATTAAATTCAAGAAAGATGAATATGATCTTATAGAGTATATTAATATATTGAACATATTTCTTGTGGAATAGAGTAATATCATTGATGATATAAATCCAAATATAGTTTTAAATGATGAAAACATATATTTTATTTAATTAAATCATTATAATTTAGATAATATTTTTTAAAAAATTAAATTTTGATTATAATTGTTCCTTAGAGTTGATTAGGGAAACATTGAAGTGAAATCAGAAACTGTACTTAGAATTGAAGAGACTTGAAGAGTGATTGAACTAGATTAGTCCTCAGTCCTTGGGCACTCAAGGACTTGGATATGTCAGTAATATCAAACCAAGATCATCATATAAAAATAAGGTTTAATTCTTCACTCTAATGAGTGAAAAATATATAATAATCACTTTTTTTTTTAAAAAAACTTAAAACTTATATAATTTGTAAGGGGTTAAGTTAAAATGATTCCACCATGAAAAATAAGTATTGTGGAATTGTATCTCAATGGATTAAATCTACACAATCAGTCCATCATTGAGCTACTATTGGAAAAAACAACAAGATATGCTTGTTGGACAATTTAAGTGTTCAATAAGAAGATTGGATTTCTAATGCCGCTGTTAGTGATGTGAAATAAATGAACACAAATCCATTATGTGATGGTATAATATATCCTAGACAATACTATTTAGAATCATAAAGTTATGGGGGAGACAACCAAAATAATCGAAGAAAGTTTCTACATAAATAATGATGTGAAATATTAAAATCAAGAATAACTTTGACCCATTTAGAGAGATGTGAAATAGGTGTGACCAACATGTTCATATAAAAAATTAATGTCTTACTATTCTCAAAGAGCAGTTGAAACCAAAAAAAATCTAAATCATCTAAAAATAATATAGGATTCAATGAATTTTCCATGATGTTAGAATTTTATTATAAGTCTTATTTGTAAGAAAATCCTTGAATACTAGATAATTGGTTCCCATCACATATGATAGGTGAAAAATCACTTCTCAAGGAAATGAAAAAATATGATAGAGTGATTTTTGAATATAAAAAGGGTTTTTATTTTACAAATAAATTAAGAGGAACAAAAATCCAAGAACATTTTATTTATTAATGGGATGAAATATAATCTATTAATCATGTCTCAACTTTGTGACCATGAAAATGAGGTCATATTTTAGAAGAATGGTTGGGTTATATAGAGTATTAGAGATAAATTAACTTTGAAAATAGGTTAGTAAACTAAGAACATGAGCCTTAGCCCAGTTGGTAAGGACTCCATAAGTGCATCCGAGAGACCTGAGATCAAATACAGAAGGAGACATCATTTCCGGGGTACTGTAGCAGTACTGTAGTGGGAATTGTGTAGTACTGTAGCGGATACTGTAGTGGGAACTGTGTAGTACTGTAGCGGAAACTGTAGCAGGTACTGTTCGGTGCTGTAGCAACCGGGAATATACCCCCGTTTGGGCCTTCGGGCCACCGATTTGGTCCCTAAGTCCTTTAAGGCCTTCGGGACACCTAGGCCTTTGGGTCAGTAAGGCCTTTGGGCCACCTCAAGGCCTTCAGGACACCTTAAGTGCAGATGAAAACTAGACGACCTACGAGGAACAAGCTCTGCAAGGAGGACGATCAAGGAGCTTTCACCAGAGCAGAAGCTAAACGGATTGCAAGAATGAGAGGGTATGGAACCTGCCATCGGGACAAGCCTGTGCATGCACAAGAATTCCTAGCCGAACAACCATGCGAAGGTGGAGAGCTGATTTCACGATGAAGATGCTGGGGAGGATCAGTTCCAAGTAGTTAGTCTGGGTTGTATGTAATGTTTGAATCCTATGGGCAATGAATTCCTCTAAGGCATATGTGCAATGTAATACTTACGCCTATGGGCCTTGTAAGGGTTCCAACTCACCCCTTGAAAGGTGGATTATCAAAAATCAATAAAAAATGAAGGCCTTCGGGGCATTGGAGGTTAGTAAACTAATATTAACCCATTTTGAGTTGTAAGTGAAAAAAATCATGTTATGTGGGTATGAAGAATGAGAATTCCTTGTGGACTAGAAGTTTTGGCCACATAGGATAAAAGAACATGAAAAAATTGATTTAAAAACACTATGTAAAATGTATAAAATCTAAAAAGGGAAAAAATATATTCATGTGGAACATGTTATATAGTAAAGATAATGAATCAAAACCACGATGGAGTAAATATCTCTATATGGAGATAACTTTAACTATTATATTATGATACACACATTCCATTTTATAAGAGATTAACCAATGAATAAAAGTTCTTTGTTACCTTATTTGATTAATATATTTTTATCTAACCATAAAATTGAGTATAATAATATTTAATTTGATTTATATCTTGAGAATCATGGAATCATACCTGAGTTAACTCACCATATACTCCTTAAAAAATGGATTTTCAATGAAAGAGTAAAATAATTGTTGACATGGGTTAGACCATGCTTATCGAGCATGATTCTATAAGATATTTTTAGAGGCAAGGAACTTTGAGGGTGGTATATATAAAAACATATTTTCTTTTAAGTCCATACTTCAAGATGAATCCATAAAAAAATTTCTATCAAAAGAAGACAAACTTGATTAATTTGAGGGTGTTTGTTAGGGCTTTAATGATCAAGGTAATGTAAAAAAAGAAAAAATTCAATGATTGGGTGGATGGTGGAATTTTCCTTGAGTATACATAAAAATAACAAGATATCAGTGTTATGAAAAGTGTTCATAAATGATAGTGGATGAATTTTATATAAAATTTCTTGAGGACATGTTAATCCAATGAAGTCATCCATGATTTATTCAAAAAATTTAAGATACTTAAGAAGAAAATATAGTACAATAAGGTATAAATTTTTAAACTTAGAATGAAAATGAAGATGATGATACATATTAATAATATTTAAGGGGAAATTAAGACATGTAATAGCCCATGATGAAGGATATTATAACCATAATTAATGTTCATATTGAGTACATGAATGGTGAGATAAATAAATGTGTATAAACCCAAAAAATATTGAGGAATGAAATACCACTATATTTCTTTATATGATGGAGAATTAGTTTGTGGAATAAGAATATATCTCAAGAAGTGAATCAATTATTTATAAGATGAGTTCAAATAAATAAATAAGAAAAATACATGGAAGATTATAACAAGGTTTAAAGGGAAGAACTAGATCAATGTGATGTGAGTATTTTGTAACAATTTCAATAAAAAAGGTAAAGCTACTCAAAAAAAGTTAAGAATCATATTATAGGGATATTAATGGGTAGTAGGAATTGAATTTTAGGATGAATTTTTAATAATTTCCCATTTATAAACTATCCAATTTTTACATTCCATTACTTCCTAAAATAAATTTAGTATGTTCCAAATTGATGTGATGTTCACCATTATCAACAGTGACCTTGAGAATGAGGTCTATATAATAAAACCAAAGGTATTAATAATTTAGGATGATTAAAACCAAGTTTTTTTTGTTTAATAAGTTACTATATGTATCAAATAAAGCACCTAGGTCTTAGTACTTAATGTTGGATATGTTTTTAAGGAAAATGCACTTCAATAAAGGCATGATGGACAATAATATTTTTGTTAAAGAATGAAACTCTAATTCTATCATCATGATAATCTATGTTGATGATGTTATCTTATTTGGATATGAATATAAATTTTGTAAAGTATTTTATATAAAAATGAAGCAATGATTTGAGATCCCCATGCTCATAGAGATGAATTTTTTATTAGGTTACATGTCACCCGAGCTGATGGTTTCATTTATTTATTATATGAAAAGTATGTATTGAGATACTAAAATAATTTTACATGTATAAATAAAAGGTAGTTTTTATTCATATATTTTTGGAAACCATAATAACCAAGTATGATTATGGTAAAACCATTTATTAGTGGGAATTAAAAAATCTCATTGATAGTTTGATAAACCTCATGAATTCCCATATATACATAATATTTTATGTGAATTTATATTCTAGACTATAATATAATATAAAAGAGTCATATATCATGGTAGATAATACTATCTTTTAATATTTAGAGGGAACACTTAATTAAAATTTCATGTATGATATACATAGTATAATTCATCTATATAGATATACCGATGTAGATTGATCTGATAACATCAAAAATCACAAATCAAATTTTGAGGATACTTTACCTCATGGAGGGAAATGTGATTCCTAGAATTAAAATAAGAAAACATTAGATTCATTATGGAAAAAATTTAGGGTATATAGAAGAATTTCAATCTACCACATAAATGGTATATATGAAGTCTTAATTTGAGGACATGTGGGTTAAAGTAACCTTAATTTAAAAATTGGGTGTGATAAACAAAGTTAAAAAATTTATCTAAGAACCCAGTGCAATAATAAAGGTAAAAAATATCACTCTAATGTACCAATTCATCAAGGATAAGGTGGATCTCAGTCGTTAAGGATGGAATATGTATCATCCAAATAATAATTGGCTGATATCTTGATGAAGCCACTTTCCAAAAAATTATTCTATCAGTTGAGGTTCATGTTAGGGAGAGGTTATCCTTTTGATGGTGTTTTATATATCTTATTACATATACCCCTATATTTAGATTTTTTTATCAAATTAGTATTAAAATTTATGAATACTCTACTAAAATATAAGTGTGTGTGTGTATGGGGGGGGGGAATCCATTGCAATAATACGAGTGACCTTTGCAAAATAATTAGAGTATAGAAATGAACGAGTGAACTCATTGAGGGACAATGATTATTTTGACATGAGATTTGTGAATTCATCTTTGTTTTATTAAATCTATTTTGGATTAATTTTGAGACTTTTTGAAAACAAAACACAAAGAGGGAAATTGAATAACAATGCTTGAATTATATTAATCCACTCTAATTATGAATATGATTTTTCCATCGAGAGGTAACAATAACTTAAAATAGTCACAAAAACCTATTATAAGGTATCAAGTATATATAATATTTGAAAGAGAAGAATAATATTTCAAACAATTTACTATAATTTTATTTATATGTTATATGGGCTTGAGGTTTGAATCTATTATTTATTATCAACATGTTATTGTATTTGTTTTATATGTATTTCAATGTGTGACACATGATAATTTCATGATCATTATGTCATTAGATATTAAGGAGGAATAAAAAATTCAATATGATATTCATTTAGGTTTATCATAGGGGGTTTGAAGCAAGTTGGATGTAATAGGAGGCAACTAGATTCAAATTAAGTGGATAAAACACATTTTTTTACACTTATAGAACATATGTTCTATGTGAATTTTGGGATTTGATATGGAATATTGAGACTTAACTATTATGTATATTCATATAAATGAGTATATATTTCCAAAAAAATTTAATTACCAAAATACAAGGTTGATTCAAACAATATTTTTTTGTAAAATTACTTCTCAGAAATAGTTAAGCATACAGAAGAAAAGGCAAAAAAAATTTATATTGGATTGAAACCTAAATTCCTATGATACTATGTTTTAAATAAATAATTTTATTTATTAATTTATTTCTTAAAAATATATATAAAATATAATTTAAATTGGATTCTTTTATAAGAATTTATCACTCTAATAAGTTATGGTTATGAAAACTATATATAAAATCATGATAGAATACACATCATATATTTTATAGCAATTTTGGTCATAAAAAATAAAGATACAGGTACAATAATATCTAATTAATGTTTATTCATGATTAAATATTCATTATTACCTTTAAATAATCCCATTTAGTGGTATTTATCAAAATTTATGGCCAAATTAAGTATATTTCAAGTAGTCTTGAAATAGAAAATTATAGTTTTCCTATGGGGGATTAATTGATTTTTTTAAAATATTAGAGTTTGGTGAATTTTTTTTGTAAACAATAATTAAAGGTTTTATTTTTTTTATATTAATATATAGTTTAGAAAAAATAATTCTAATATTTATTGAAAATATTATTGAAATACATTAGCTATCCAGAAGTACTGAGGGTATAAATATACATTTCCAAGTTAAGTTGTGGGTGAGTTTTATTACATAATTGGTGAAATTTATCCCCTCAAAGCTATCTTATCCTATTGAATGGTTTTGAATTAATTATAGGGATATAAGTAACTAAATAAAATGTTTATGAAATACCTTAAGTGTTTAGTACGATTCTAATATAGATGTGCGATCTTGTTCTCATCATTTTTTTAAAAGAATATCTATATTTTCCTTTCAAAAAAGGATGATATATTATTTGTGAGTACCACCCTTATATGATACTATTTTTGGACTCATGTCTCATTCTTTATATCTCACCAAGTAAAATTAGAATTTGTTATCTTAGGATATTGATCTGGTTTTATCTGACTAATGATCTATAATATTATATCATTTTGAGTTAATAAAAACTTGAGAAAAGAAATTTGTGAGAAGTGTACATACACTTAGATTATATATTCTCACTTTGAAAACTCCATTATATAAACTTAACTATTTTATTCTAGTATCTTTTACCTCTAACTTATACCTCTCTATAATTTTCATTTTTATTTTACACACACACACACACACCTGCTATCAAAAAATTCTTATAAATTTATGTTCAAGGTTGTAATTTTAATTTCCTTACCTATTTACATTGAAGATAAAACTATATAAATATATATATCAGCCAGTTCTCACTGAGGACCATCCACTCATAAGAGTTTATAAACCTTTTAAAATTCCAATTTATTTTTTTCTTTTCATTTTAATTTATTTGAAAAGTACATATAGAGTGGAAAAAATTTATACATCATTAAGTGGATCAATTTTCACAAAAAAAACAATAAGAAATACACTATACATTGGATCAAAAAATAAAAAATGGATAAAGAGAACTAATTCAAACCTCCCTATTATAAGATCAATCATGTATAATATTTAATTATAATTTATCTAATTTAACCAGAAAATCATTTTTTAATGAACAAAAAAATAATATAGATAAAATAGGTAAGAATACATCCAAAACACATTGACTAATAAACCATAAGAAATAATTATTCATAGATAATGCATTTATAATGAAACTTAGATCCTAATATTTAGATAAATGTAATTTTAATAAATCACACACAATATACTCTCTCTCTCTCTCTCTATATATATATATCCATCACATCTTTAATATTATCACTTCTTCATACTCTTTTTTTCTTCTTTGTGTACTCCATAGTTCTCTCTTTGTTTCAAAAAATTATTTAATATCAAGAATATATTTAATAATAGAGATGAAAATAATAAATTATATAAACATAATCCTATAAATTTTATGTTCATATATCTGATATAGTGATAAAATATGTACTAAATGCATCAAAAATTGTGATATTCATATAGACCAATCACTATCATCTATATTTGAATATTCCATAAAAAATTCTATTTTAGCTAAAAAAGAATCACATGGGTAGAATATCCCATGATTCTATTTTTTTCCTAAAACTATATCATGATCTTGAGAAATTAAATTTAAATTTCATTAAAATGAAATATTTAATTAATAAGTAAAATAGAAATAATTTTGATCTAAAATTTGACTCATAAAATATTTAAACAATATAATTTACTCTTACGAAACATATAATCAATATTAAGTAGGATGTGAAATAATTAAATAACACTTAATAAACCTTAAATATGTTTTATTAAATTTCATAAAACATGAAAATATTCAATATGAATCTCATATAACTCTAATGTAACTCTTAAATAACTCTTTAAAATTTTAGATTACCCTTAGATAGATAATTCAATTTTAGAAGAAATGTTACACCATAATCTAGAAAATATTATACAACCATTGAATATTTTCCCCATAATTATACAACAATTCCAATAATTAGATAAATCTTATAAAATGTGAATACTTTCGAGTTCACTATTACATAACTTTTACAAACTCTTAATTACTCTTACGTAGACCTCACAAGTCTCAAAATATTCTTACACAATGCATATAAATTCATGACAACACTTATAAAAACTTTGAAAATACTTTTTTAATTTTACACATATCATATAAAAACATTATTTTAGCATTTAAATCAACTAATTAAACTCCTCAAAAATTCATATAATATTTTTAATTCAACAAAAATACTTTAATTATGAATCCATAATTATAAATTGACAACAAATATAGAAAAACATTTGAAGAAATTTGAATATCCCCCTTTCAGATATGTTTTCAATTATTTATAAATTCAATTCTATAATCAATTCATCATGTCTTAGTTTTATGGAACCATAATAAACTTTTTTGAGACCCCCCCTAAATCTATTATCTTTAATAACATGATCACTCTAAATATTATTGATAAAATTATAACATACCACTCTTAATCTTAAAAAACCCATACTTTTCATATATCCTCTAAAATTTGTATGTATTACCTCAAGAAACATAATCTAAAGGAATAGTGGGAATTATATTATTTAAACATCAAAAATTAATTAAAATAAGTTTTACTATCATATCTAACCTCAATTTTTGAAACAAATATTTTAATAAAGGATTGGTTAATGCATAAACCACTTGTTGCCTTTTTTGAACATATTTTAGATTTATAATATCTTGATAAACATACCCTTTAATACAATAATATTAAATATTAATACATTTTTATCAAGATAATGGTAAATTGTTTTAGATACACTAGTATCACTTTGATCATCACATCCAATAAGTAATAGAAGCTTAGAATCAACTATACAATATCCTAATTATTTTCTTATCCAAATAATTTTTGTAGTTTCTTGTGTATTAGAAATATCTTCAAGATTTTTTTATAATAAATTTAAAAGAATTATGCTTCTTGAAATGTCATGAAACAAACTATCTTATAAGTAACACACTCCACTAAAAGTGTAATTTCTATCATAAACATTCCCTAAGAAATTAGAATAATAAAACTTATAAAACTCCAGTCATTTGTTACTTTTATAAATATTTTTTCTTTAAAAAATTCCTTTTATATAATTTATAATTCTTTTAGATATAAATAGATGCAATTTTTTATATAACTTTTAAATTTAGAACACAATATATTACAATAACAATATTTGTCCATGAAGTGGTTATGTATAACAAACTTTCAATGATATTTTTAAGTCTAGTAAATTAATGTATTATACTTTATTATCCTTGAAAAATGTTGTGTAAACATTAATAAGAGTATCAATATCTTTTCAATATTCTATTACATATATATTTAATATCCCTATGGTATACTCTTCTTGAGATAGAATTTTACATCCATCCCTTTAGTAACTATAAGTCCTACGAAGTATCTCATTTCTATAATAATTAATATTTCAAAATGGGTCTTTAATTGATAAGTAATATATTTATACATAATCAAATAATCACTAAAAATAATAATTCCATCAACATATATGAAAATAATCAATGATTTTTTATATTTTTTTTACATATAGATTATGATCAACTCTTAATTTTTTAAACTTCGTATATTTCAAAAAATTATCAATCTTAGAGTAATAAGATCTTGAAAATTTATTCAATATATATAATACCTTATTCATTCTCAAAACATTAGATCTATCACTATTTTTTAGACAACCATTAGGTTGATCAATATATATATATTCTTCCAAATGTATATTTATAAATTCCAATTTTCCATCCATCTGATAAATTCTATAATTTATCTATGTTAAAATAGTGAGGAATATTTTGATAGTTTTTAGTCTTTTCAAAGGTGAAAATATCACATAAAATAAAAAACTTCATTTTTAGACTACCCTTTATACACTATCCTAGCTTTATTTCTTGACACTTTACTTTTCTCATTCAACATATTTATGAAAATATCATTAGTCCTAATGATATTTTTATATCTAGGATTTAAAAAAAATATCAAGTATAATTTTTATCTATTTAATACAAATATTAATTCATGGAAATAATATATTCTTAATGATTAAGATTCTTAAATAATCATGTCATTAATTCTAGAATGAAATTAAGTACAAGTCATTGATCTCATTATAATTTTTTTCATCTAAAGGATTGGAATATATAATAATATTTTGAAAATAAACATACTTAATAAATTTGGTAAATTACATTTTTTTCATTCATTATCATATGAATTGTAAGATTCAAATTCATATTCATCTAAAATACTTATATCCCATCCCATTGATTTTTTTACAATTTTATTCATGTTAACATTTTTATCCTTATTCATCTTTTAAGTTCCCAAATGATTGTTTCAGTTATATTTTTTATCATTATGTTTTAATTTATATGTCTTGAAGTGTTGGGTGATGAAGGAATAATAAAAAAAAAGGATATGAAGATGTTTTCCTTGTATTTGGGTAAAGAAAAATGAATTGTTTTTTTCCTTAAATAGATAGATGGATAGATTCATGAAAATATATATAAATATATAACTACTTATGAGATGTTTCACATATGAAAGAATAGTTAAAATAGTTTGGTACTATCTACAATAGTTTAAAAGTATTAGATAATCTAAGAGTGAATATGGATACTGAACTAGTTTCTGAGGAGATTTTAAATATTTGATTAAAAAATAGATTTAACAAGGTTCAAATTTTGAAGAAAAGTTGTCTTGAATTTAAAGAAACTATATAAGGAATAAAGGTTTGAAGTGAATAGAGTTGTGATAAAACCATCCTTGTGTAAGTGAGAATAATTTCTATTGTAATTAGTAAATAAACACACTTGGATGAATGTTTGAAGATGTTGAAATGAAGCTAGAATTAAGAAGGCAAATAAATAATTGAAATACTCTAATTGAGTATTTAAATGATTTAAAATACATTGGATGTTTATAAGAGGATGTTTTGAATTATTTTGATAATTACCAAAATTATTTGAACTTGTTCTTAGGTGATTTGAAGTGATTAAGAAAACCCTAATTTTTTTTATGTGATTCTAGGCTTATTTGAAGAATTATGGAAATTTTGTGTTGGGACTGAAAAATTGATAAGAATAAAAATCTATATAAGTATAATTTCTATTTTTAATAAGATTCTTTACAAAATTTGTATGGTTTTCTTATAAGTGATAAAAAATGGAAAATATAAAGTCTTTATAAGGTTGTCTAGACTTCACGAGGTTCAGATCATTATAAGGTTCATGAAGTTTGTATAGTTCATGTAAATTTATAGGGTTACTATTTTTTATGGTTTCCACACTTCATAAGGTTTAGATATAGTTATTTATAAGGTTCACTAATTTCCTAAGGTTTAAAAATTTGTGAAAAATCAAACTTTATAAGGTTTCACTATGGAACTTAGAAAGATCCCCAATCCTTATATGGGAAAAATTCTTATGGTTCCCAACCATCATAAGGTTCAAACCTCACATAGTTGGTGAAAATAATAAGTTTTGATTGTAGTAAATTATAAATTCTATATTCATAAGGTTATGCTATAGTAAAATGTAAGGTTGAGGGAGTTGTTAAGGTTTATATCTTCATATGGTTCAACATTTTGTAAATTTTTTGGGATTTCCAGAAAAATGTATTCTGATGAAAATAAAACTAGGTGATACTCTCAGTGATCTTCATTATTTTTAAACATAAAAAAATCAAAGTGTGTGTAATTAGAGTTGGATAAATGAGTAATATAATATTCTTGACTATGAAAAGGAAGATCAATATAGGTGTAAAGACTGAGAAATTATGTCATTCTCATATGAAGAAAACCTAGAATAAATAAATAATTCTAGAGATCAGGTATGATGATGCTAGAAATTATCCTCATTACTCTAAACATAAAAAATTCATTTTTATTTAAGTTAAATGATATGAGCAGGAACATATTTAGATGATATGAAATACGATATTTAATAGATTGAATATGTAGATAATACATATATTTTAGAAGCACTCATGTTGTGAAGAAATGAGTCACATCATAGCTATATTTGTGCCGTATGATTTTGATATAGAAATAAAGCATTATTTGTATGTGAATATTTATGAGATGTTTTGAGAAAAATGTTTTTTATCCTACTAGTTAAATCAATTTTATGATTTATTAAATTGAGAAAAAATAATAAATTAAAAGGAAGAGGGTAATCTTAAAATTTAATTCATGAAAAAAATTAAAGGAAAAAAGTAATACTAGAGATCACGGGGACACACCCATGTAACATCCTTGAGGAAATGAAATAAAAGATCATGGGGTGTAATATTTTACATGAATATATAGTTTTTTGGGATAACTTGAAAATCCATGAAATATTTATATTCCAAGAATACTAAGAAATAACCCCTAAATATAAAAGGTGGTGCTCATATATAAAAAAAGAAGAAGAAATAAAGAGTTCTCTCCTATGTAAAGAAGAAAACCTCTCAAGAGAAATGTGAAACCCTTGATTGAGTAGAAGATAGAACTCAATGAAACTTCTCTAAAGTTGATCTAGATATTTAAATAAGTAGAAAAAAATAAGTTTCTATTCTACATAGTATTGTATATGTTTGATAAATGAAGAATAAGAATAAACAAGAAAGGCCGACATATAGGGTGTTCTATAGAATATTTATTGGCAATTTAAAACCTTAAATTTTGAGTTAAGAGAAACTAGAAAATTTTATTCTAAATAAGATATATGAACTAGTATATGAATGGAGATTTATTTTCTTGTTTTTATTCTTTAATACCTACAATAATTAGAACACACTAATTGATAGATCTGGTGATGTTGATGCGTTGACATCTTATGAAAATTAGAAATTTACTTTAATAAGTTTTAAAGTCATTAGGAATTATTGGGAGATAATATAATCTAATGGGATGTTGTGTATGCATGGGATGCACTGTGGGTTCTATATGATACCTTCCCACACCCAAATTTAATTTATTATAAAATTATTAGTGTAAAATTCATGACTTAGATGATACTAATCAAAGTTGGGAGCAGATTTCCCACTTCGGGGTCTAACCATAAAAAACATTGTAATACTCTTTAAATTGATAATATACATTGAATTTGTGTGTTTTATGATGGTTAAAGTAAATAAATACATTTATCTTAAACAATAATATAGGTTCAAAGGGAAAAGGTAGTTAAAAATTTATAATAGAAATTATAATTTGGAAAAATATTTTCCACACCTGATTCACCCCCCTTTTAGGCATCTGTGCATAGATCCCAAGGGAATTACAATTGGTATCACAGATAAGGTTCCCTATAAATAGATCAAACATTTTATTTCTTGGGTTTTTTTATTTGGAATATATATGAAGTGAATATTTTAAAAGTTTATAGAAGTGCATCAAATGGAAAAATAAGTTTCCATCCCTGTCAAAACTGATATAGATTTTCAGATAGGACATTGAAAAATAGGAAAAAAGAGATTCTAAGAATCTAATAAATAAATCAAAAATGAAGGAGGAAACACCACTAGCTGAAGGTAATCAGAGCGGTATATGTTTTTTTTGAATCTGTTTAAAGTGATTCTTCAATTGAATCAAGTTGTGATGATTTTGTGGTTAGCGAATCACTTAATTATTTTTATTATGATATTAAGGATTATTTTAAAATAATCCTTATTGAGGTTATATTATTCATATTATATGGATTAATATATGATAAATCATATTTAAAATTATAATATGAAGCTATGGATAAGGCCATGATTTATAAGATGCAAGAGTGAAAAAATTTCATGTAAGAAGTGGAAACCTAGGAACAACCCATGGTTTTCTACAAAGAAAAGAAAAAACATTGTTGAAGAGAAAATTACAAAATTAATGAGAATATTTAACTTTTAAAAATCATTTAATAAAGGATCTATGCTTTAGTTAAGTCCCATATAAAAACTCTTGGTGTTACAAAAGAACAACTAAAATAATAAAGGATCTTGAAAATTACCTACATGAAAGTATCAATACATATGATGATAAAATTAAAAATTTGAAAATAAAATTTAGAGATAGGATAAAAGAAATTAAATATAATAAATACATTTTTAATTTTAAATTTCTTAAGTTGTATGTGAATTTTAGAACACCCTAGAAGAATCTTTATAAATTATTAAAAGGAAAACTTCTACCACAAGTACTTATGATGATATTGTACCTATTAAAAAGACTCAAAATAGTGTAAAAAAGGGATTTAAATCCTATATAGATCAATTTAATTAATTCCAATTGAATAAGTTAATCCATTCTTTAGATAAATATGTCTTCACTGATTTAGATTCAATTTCTAGTGTAAGACTAAAATAAAAATATGGAAAAATATGGGTAAAAAATTATTTTTAAACCCAAAAATGTATCAAGGGTATATAAAATAATATCCAAAAAGATTATATTACCAAATGAAGACCAAAATAAGGGTGATGTATCCTAAAAAATTTCAAAATTCTATTCAGACTATAATTAAAGAGGAAAGAAGAAGATTTATTTGAAATTGTCAGTTTTGTTGGAGGTTTGGACATAAGGAAATCAATTAATTACATATCATATCAGTAAATGAAAATCATATAATGCCTAAATTCAATTAGAGTAGATATGAATTAAAAAATAAACCTACTATATTGAAGAAACATTTAATAAATAATAATAATCCATTAACTAGAAAAAAATTTAATTGTCTTGAAGACTTATGTGATTATTGAAACAACGATGGTTAGTTCTATGAATATTAATGATATGTTTCAATCAAATAGAACTCATATATTGAATAAAATAAAAATAAAAAATATAAAAAAATTAGGTAAGAAGAGAAGAAAATTCTACCTTGAGGATTAAAAAAAATAAAATAGTTGAAAAAACCACTTTTAAGAATTCAAAGAAGAAGGATGAAGAAGAATTTAAACCTATAGGGAATAGATGATTATAATGTGTAAGGAAAGGTCACATTATGGAATATTATAATATGACCATGAAAATCATGAAACAAGGGATAAAGATGGAAATAATAAGAAAATATTTTAGGAAAGAGATAATAAGATTGGTTTTATGGCTGATACTCGTGGTAAAGAGTTTGAGAGATTTCTTAAGAAGGGAATATTAAAGACTATTAAGAATTTGTATGGAGTGTAAAAATAGGATATACATATTACTTTAAAATTTATGGACTATATTCCTAAATAAGAAGAAATATTGAATAATAAAGGTAAGACATCAGTGATTTCAAGTATCAAGAAAGCTACCATGGAGATGTAGTCATCACACAATACGAAGGCTCACCATATTATAGATGAGTGTCTAACAATTTGGTTAGCCTAGTTGTAAATGGATAAGAATATAAATAAAACTAGAAAAATAAAATTACTTTTATTTATAAAGTGAAGAAGGTTGTTCTAGCTAATAATAAAGGTGAAAAATAAATGAACCTATTGTGTTATTCTAAAAATTCCTTATTTTAATAATAATAAAATAATGTTTGTTTTATTTATAATCAATTATGTGTTTTATAGAAGTTAAATATTTTTATGTAAATTTTGAAAATTTTAGTAATTCTTGAAATGATAGTACAAATGATTATGTGAAATTTGTAAATTTATCTAAGTACTACATAGACTATAAAACTAGAAAATTTGGGTAGATGAACATGATTCAAGAAGAGTGAAAATTTATTGAACTACTCAAGTGACCATAAGAGTAACTAATCGACTATAAGAAGGTTTCATTCAACTATATAAATCAATTTAGAAATATTTTGAATTTTTAAAAAGGTAATAAAATGACTACATGGAAAATGGATAAAAAACATGCCTATCTGATCAACCATGCTTGATTTCTTACCAAATCCTCAATCAGATACACTGGTAACCAAGAGATTGAAAGACTAATAAAAATGAAAACATGTTATATCTCAGTGATACTATATTTATTTTCTCACTAAGTGTTGGAGCTATCACATGACCAGACTAAGTGACCACATGCTATTTCAACCAAACACATGTTGACATGCAGTGACCATATGGTATTTTCTTCTGAAAAAATTCCATGTTTTGAAGTGATTAAAAGTTGATTCCAATAAAAACCATGATGAATTAAAGAGACTATATTATATAGGTATATTTTATAAAAGTACCAAAGAAACCATATGGACTACAAGAAGCTACATGATCAATTGAAGCAACCATTTGCTTAGTGGATTGACTATATGACCTTCTAAGGTTTCTAACCTCATAATTTTTTCTATGTGTTGAATTCACCATAGATAATATAACGTGAAACTCTTCAAGTGAACATTTATAATGACCCAAGATTTTAATAAAAAATATTACATCTATTTAGATGAGTATTTAGTAAACAAAAATACTATCCATGCTATAATTATAAAGGTTTAGAGTGTTTAGAGATTAGATATAAAATATTATTATTTTATGAAATATCTTCAACATCTCCCATAAAGATTTTCTCATATATTAATCCTATTAGGAATACCTTACCTAAAAATTTCTTCATCACCAAGGGAAGGAAACATAAGAAAGGGTGAGCACAAATGCTCAGTAAGGGTAAACATAGGAGATATCAATCCATGATAATATGAAATCATAAGATAAGAATAAGGTTATGTGATCATGAAAATAAATTAAAAAGTTCATACCCAGCCTTTCATAGATTATAAACATGATTCATAGAAAAAACATTATCATTTTAGAAAATATGAATTATAAGAGTGAGAAATCATCATAAATCAATCATGGACCATAAGATCATGTCATAAAAGTGTGGAACCACCATAAATATAGAATTTTTTTACATGTTAAGATCAAATACCAATACCATAAACATAATGGACTAGGACACACCTGTTTCCCATAGTAGATCAGAACACACCTATTTCCCTTTGTGGATTAAGCCCATCAACTTGTTTCCCATTATTATCTCATGAGATATAAATATTTTACTAATACATTGGAGGGAGATATAGGTACCACCAAACACATAATAAAATCCATACTTATGTGTTCCACAAGATCATAAATAATTCATCATATCAAAAACTATGAAAATAAATGAGTTTCGTAAACATTTCATCATTTCATATGTCACAAACCAGGTCAGGCTTCCATCCAACCTAACACTTGACCCAGTCCGTGAAAAGGATCAAGAGGTGTTCCCAATCCTCCTAGGATGGTGACTAGTATTGGGAATGAAAGATATCATAGTGAGAATTATTTTACCCAATATAACCAGGATCAAACAACCAAAGAAGAGAAAAAAACATAAACCAAGAAATACTAAACATTAATAAATATATACCAAATCTTGAAACAGTAGTAGATAAAAAAATAAAAACTAAAAACAAAACTAAAACAAAACAGAACTATATGATCTTCATGTAACCTCTTGGTCACCACCAACCACAAGACCAACCCACTCTAAAGGAAAAAAGGACTAAAAAATTGAACCCACAAAACAACTTGGTTCTACCGATACCGAGTGGAACAAGTAGGGTATGATCAAAAAAATAGCTTAGTAGGTAGGTACCATAGATTCCATGAACTTTCTTTCCCAAAACATTCCATAAAAGGTAGTTTTAAATACATATAGTGAAAATATTGTTTTATAATTTTAAATAAAAAACACATATTTTATTTTTAGACAATTTTCCATTCCAAATCCCAATTTATAAATCCAAAAACCAAATAAGAATCCACACTAGGTGATAAAAAGGTCCATGATGAATATACATTAAAACAGAACGAGCATGAAGAAACTAGTAGAATTGATAAAAAAGTGAAATATAATAAAACAAAACATACAGATAATAATTAGGGACATTTACTATACATATTTAGAAGCAATCCCTAGACGTACTTGATTCGGAATCACCTGTTGGAATATGATGTAGCTCCATAATCAATCCCTAATCTAGATGCTCTAAACTAGCCTCACCAATGGTACAACTAACCCGACTAGTCAAAAAATCTTGGGGGGTACCAACTCGTTTAATCAGGGTTGATAAGAAAATATTACTTGACCCTCTAGATAAAACTAAAGAATCACATGATAATAGCATATATTGAATGGGGAGGTCATCACATGCGTGTCATAAACCAATAACCCAAAGATGACACCATGGTTTCCTAGAAAAAACTTCAACACCACGTATGTGGTGAACCTCTTCTTAGAGGGACCACTATAGGGGTTCCAATCACACATCAAACCATTCACAAGTGATAACCAGGCCTTCAAATAACATGAGTTTAAAAATCTCTTTTCAAAATACCATAACTTACCAACCATGCCTTAATATTTACAAATCCTAATTCATTTCAAAAAACAAGGGAAAACTTAAAACATGCTCAATGGTTCCTATCCATTTAGAAAGAAGAAGGCTAGTGGAGAGAAGAGGGATGAAGAGATGGTGTTTTGAAAATTGTGGTTTAAGGTAAGAATAAACTTAAAAATCCATTATAATTTTAGTTACTATCCATATGTATACCACATGAACATATGGATATGAAAATTTCCAATGTAAATCCCATTAAAATAAATAGAGTACCAAAGGTTTTAATTAAAGAAACAAAAGAAGATAAACAATCTTACACAAGAATCCGCCCTTAAATACCAAACCATAAAAGGAACCAAAATCCAACCACAAGCCCCCATTCACAAACAAACAAGTTAACAAAACATAACAAATTATGAACAAAATCCAAAAGCCAAATTTCAACTTTAAAGTCCAAGCAACATTTAATCAAACATGTTATATACATATATAAAGGTATTACCAAGGAAATCCTTTGAAAACCCATTTTCACCAAATTTACATTATGGAAATACCATAATAAATCATAAAAACACATCAAAATCACAAGAAAAACTTTTATGAATTAATTATAAATACTAAACAATAAAATTTTATGCTTTAGAAAGGAAATTTAAGGGAACACCTACCTCAATGGTGTGCGAGCACAATGAAACCCTTACAGAATGAAGAACAAGGCTCAAGAAATAATCCACACACCTTATCATCTAAGAATCACAAGATTAACATCAATAACCTATACTAGGGTTTATCCAAGTGATAACCAATCTAATAGAAACCAAAAAACCAAGAGGGGAAGGGAAGAAGAGGAGAAAAATTGATAAAAAATAGAGAGAAAAATACAAAGTAACCTCAAAGAAGATTTAATGGAGGAAGGAGAGAAAGAGAGGAGGGTTATTGGAGCTCTCATGGTACACCTAGGTCTAAAAAGGAATGATAAACCAGAGATGTGTTTAAAAATAAAGAGGGGAAAAAGTAAGAAATTAAACTTTTTAAAGACCTGGGAAAGTTGCACAGTTTAGCTGCATAATTTTCAAACCCTGTACCAACCATGCACGCCCTTATAGAGAAGGGACTCCTGCATGGTTTGGATACATATTTTGGGAAACCATGCACCATGGTTTTATAAAAAATTATAGAACCCCTCACATTATTTCTGTACAGTTTCCTCTAACCGTGTGTAAACCGTGCTTCTTGACCCAACACCAAAAATGAGTCACATGGTTTTTACTAGTACTCGCACAGTTTGGGACAAACCATGCTCAATTAGTATAAGTTAAACTATTCAAGAAGGAATTGAACTAGAAACACCCTAAACCTTAACAGGATGCACTGTTGACCCTAAAACTGTGCACACAAACTGTGAACGGGACCAAAGACCACACGAAATCTCCAAAACTCAAAAAATATCACTGAAAAATCAACATGAACCTCAACCAAAAGATCAAATATTCATAAAAGAATAAAAATGAAAGAAACATGTGGTCAAGGTTTGACAATTATTCCCACCACAAAAAAATTTTCAACTAGAAATTCACCCACCTAAATGAGAACTAAAACTCAAGATCAAAACTGAACGAAGCAAAAAAAAAAAAAACCCACGAATCTTAGTGTGACCTTTCAACTCGACAAGTCACTCCCTACCAACTATATAAAGAAAAAAAATGTGGATAACCACAGGGAGGTTATCTCCACCACAATAACCCAACTAGCATAATCCAACACCATGACACTATATGGGACAAATAAACATAGAAAATGACAATAAAAAACAAACCCACCAACAAAAGTGGAATCCCATGAAAGGAAATCAAACCAAATAGAAAACTAAACCATGATTCATCTTTTTTCTAAGACATGAGAATATCTAAAGATAACACAACTAGAAACTAAAACTAATCCCTAAAATACTAGAACACATGTATCTCAAAACAAAACACAACCATAAAAATTATAAGAGAATAGGGAATTCAAGACTTTTTATAATAAATAATAACTTAAAACAATCAAGAAAAAAATTTGTTATCTTAAACCATTTCCACTCCAACAATGGGGAAAAATATATGACAAGGTTCCCCACACCCACAATCCCTGACTGTGTGAATACATTCACTATAGGGCCTGTGCATAGAGACCTAATGTCTTGAAGCATATTCTTCCTAGTAGTAAGGATATAAAAACCTAAAATCAGAACTTCCTCTCCTGGAGATGCTACTTACAAGAATTATCCAAGTGACCCAAACTTCTACATCATCAATAATACTTTGGAGGATTATAAAAAGATGGATTTGAATTCCCAAACTGGTCACACTAGAAGAAAACTAGTGAATAACCTGATGAATGAGAAGCAAAAATTGAAAATAGAGACTCCTCAGGAGCAGGTTCCTCTGAAACACACTTTTCACCATATGGGAACCTTTATGAGTATCAATAGAAACTGGTTCATCAACTGCCACTGACTTCACTCCAGGAACTAACTCCTTTAAAATTCCTCTTCCACCAACTTCCTGAATAGAAATTCACCAGACGAGAGAATCTACTTCTTAATATTTGGTCAAAGACCCCAAATGAAGAGAGAAGATTTGAACTAATTTTATGATGTTATCTATAGAGAAAAATTAATTTTGTCTTTAAAATGATAAACACTGGATTTCACCATCCACTGACCTTACTGAACACCCAATATCTTCGCTACTTTCCTCACCTTCACCTCCTTATGCAAGAACCATTGGATTAAAGTGGTCTGAAACACTTCCCAAGACATCCAATCTTGAAATGATGTTGATATGATCACCTTCCATCAATCCAAACTTAGAACTTCAAATGAACTAAGAATAGCATGTAATCTTATGTCCTTGAGAGTTCCCAACATCCTGAAAACACTTTTGACTTCCTAAAGCCACTCTGAAGCTTCTAATAGACCTTAGTGACCATGGAAAATAGGAAAAAACAAAGAATAAATCAATCCCACCACTCTACTAAAAGCCCAGAAAGGGAATAAAACTAGACGAGACTCATCAGAAACCTTTGGGACATTTCTAGATGACAAACTCTAAATAAAAAAAATAAAAACCAAATCAACATCAAACCAAGCCTCAACAAAAATAACAAATCAAACCAAAATACCATACTCACACACCAAAACACCACAAACAAAACCAAAAATTATTATTAAAAACCCACCATTTCCAACCAAATTTTCAGAAACAAATCATTAAATAGATATCTTACAGAATATAATAACCCATTTTATAAAACAAAACCAACATCCCAAAATCATTATACCTTTAAAATTCTTATTTTCCAAAAAAAATTCATTCTATTTAAAATCCACTCACACCACCCAAAACTATACCAAAGCATAAATCACACCAAACACCAGTAATAGGGAACTAATGTCAATTCATAACCCAACAACATGGTTATTGGACCATGCCCTAGGAAAGCACCAGTCACTAGGAATGTCTTGAGTGATGCACTCAGGCCCCACATGGGTCACTACTCTATGTAAGACCATCATAGAGCACCAGTTCGATTCCATTTTCATTCTCTATCCACACACCCAAAAATCAAAAACAAAAGACTCAAATCCCAGGATAACCCTGTAAACTTGAAGCTCATGATGAGTAAGAGTTTGTGATTATATTTCTGTACTTACCTCATGAGTCTCAAAAGTCCTTATATCTAGTCTACCTAATGCCCCAAATAACAAAGGGTTACTCTGATACCATTTTTTCATGAACTAGGACGCACTGTCATCCAATATGACACCTAACCCAGTATGTGATAAGGTCCAAGAGGCATTCCTGATCCTCCCTGGCTAGTTACTAGCACTAGGAATCAAAGATATCATAGTGGGAACGGTTTCACCCAATACATATAGGATTAAAAAACCAAAGTAGGGCATTCAACATAAACCAATAAATACTGAACATCAATAAATATATAACCAAATCCCAATAAAATAGTGAATAAAAAAACTAAAACTAAAAATAAAACTAAACCAGACTAGAATGACATGATCTCCATGTAACCTATTAGTCACCACTAACCACAAGACCAACCTGCTCCAAAGGAAAACCTAAACCAGAAACCCAAACCTACAAAACTTAACAAGTCTATCGACACCGAGTGGTACAAGTAGAGTGTGAGAATAAAAAAACTCAGTAGGTAAGCACTATAGATTCCATGTACTTCCTTTCCAAAAAATAGTCCAAAAATGCTAGTTTTAAATACATGTAGTGAAAATAAGATTTTACCATTTTAAATAAAAAAATATATTTCATTTTTAAAATAGTTTTACATTCAAAAAACTAGTTTGTAAAACCAAAACCCAAACCCAAACTATATTCTATACCTTGTGATAAAAAGGGATATGAAAAAAATAAATAAAAATAGAACAAATAGGAAGAAACTAGCAGAACAGATAACTAGGTTTAATAGTTTAAAAAAGAACATATAGATAATAATTATAGTCATTTTCTAAACATCTTTAGAATAAATCCTTGAATTTACTTAGTATGGAATCACCTCCTGGCATATGGTGTAACTCTATAGTCAATCACAAACCTAGCTGCTCTAAACTAGCCTCACTAGTGGATTAACCCACCTGACCTATCAACAAATCTAGGGGGTACCAACCTATCTAATTGAGGTTGATAAGAAACTATCTCTTGACCCTCTAGATGAAACCTAGAAATCCCATGATAATAGTACATGGAGAATGGGGGGGGGGGGTTATCACACGTGTTGTATTAACCAATCAACCACATATGCGACTATACTTTCCTATCCCAAACTTCAACACCACCTATGCGATGACCCTATCCTCGAAGGGACTACCATCAGGCTTCAATGGGGCCTTCACATCATATGATTTTAAAAATCACTTTCCAAAATACCACAAGGTATTAACTAGGACTTAATATTTACTAATCCCAATTCATTTCCAAAAACCGAGGGAAAACTTAAAACATTATCAAAGGTTCCAAATATGTATTTATGTCATTTAGAAACCAAAACACTCTTTAGGATGCCAAACATGCCTATATTTAGGAAAAAAGTTTTGAAACCACCATTTAGTCACTTTAAAATGATGTAACCATTTGGTAAAGATTGAGGTTTTTGAAGAACCATTTGGAAAGGAGAAGGCTAGTAAGGATAAGATGGAGGAATGGAAGGTGTTTTGAAAACTGGGGTTTAAGGCAAGAAATACTTTAGAAATCTATTATCATATTTGTTCCTATCCATATATTCACTCATGCACTTGTGGATATTCTCACATATAATGGCATGCCCATTGAAAGAAATAAAGTACCAAAGGTTTTAATAAAAAACAAAAGTAGCTCAACAATTTTACACAAGAATAAACCCTTAAATACAAAACCATAAAGGCACCATAATACACTCACAAGAACAAATTCTCAATAAAAAAAATCTACCAATACATAACCAATTCTATACATAATATAAACACCCAATTCCATTTTTAAAGTCCAAGATGCATTTTATCAAACACATTATATATACATATATTGGTATTATAAAGGAAATCCTTTTAAAAACCATATTTAAAAAATTTACATCATAGAAACACGTTAATAAATTATACAAACACATCACAAATATAAGTAAAACTTTTAGTAATAAATTATAAATTATTAATAATCAAATGGTATGCTTCAGAAAGGAAATAGAGAAAAACACATACCTTAACGGTGTATGAACACAATTAAACCCTTAGAGAAGGAAGAGCAAAGATAGAGAAATTTTTTTCACCCCCTATAACCCAAGAATCACAATCCAAACATCAATACATTACCCTAGGGATTGTCCAAGAGAGAACCAAGTCAAGAGAAACGAATAAACCAAGAGGGGGAGGGAAGAAGAGGATAAAAATTGACCAAAAATAGTGATAAAATTACCTAGTAATCTCAAGAAACTTCAATGGAGGAAGGAGAGAAAGGGAGGAAGGTCTTGGGAGCTCCCACTGTGTTCCTAGGTAAATCAAGGGAGGATAAAACCAAAATGGATTTAAAATAAAAGAGTGAAAAAATAAGAAATTTAAAATTTTAAGGACCTGGGAATGTCACACAGTTTAGATGTATGGTTTTCCAAACCGTGCACCATCCATGTGCACCCTACTGAAGCAAATAAACACTTGCATAGTTTAGCTGCATGATTTGAGAAATTTTGTTCCATGCTTCTATCAAAAATTACAGAACCCCTATAGCATCCCGCCTTTTTATAACATAAACTTTCATTACATTACACAAAAATGAGGATCTTTAAGGTTTAGTGTCTTGGAAACCAGGAACATAATAAATGAAAACAACATAAAAAATTATTCTCAAACACTTGAAAGGATTATTCTTAAGTTCATCCTAGGTTCATTACTGCATCTCATAACCTGGGGACATACATCAAAAGAAAGGGTGAGCAGAAGGACCAGTAAGGGAACAAGAGAAACATTTAACATGTGAACTTGAGATACATCAACTACGTCATGAAAAAGAACTTTAAGGAATGAGAAAGAAATCATGTGGCATATCATAATAAAAATAAAATTTTTCATAACTTTAAGATGTGGCTACATAATTTAACATATAAAATCATGAACATATCATCAAGGTCTATCCCAAAGGTGTCATTTGAAAATTACCAAGGTTATTCACCAAGATATCGTGAAAATTGTAATCTCTAGTGGTTACATCATTACCCAATGCATTGGAGCGCTATCAGGGCACACCCTTAAATTTGCCTTTATTATCATGTGAGCCACATATATCATCATCAAAAATTTCATAAATAACCCATATAGCATAAAATAAATGGGTTTAATTTCATAATCATAACGTTTTAAAAACTGCTTTAAAGACATGATCTTTACGTCACATTAAACCCACAGAAGGGGAGAGAGGGTCTCATGTATGTAAATACCAGAATTTAAAATAGAACATTTTGATATATATGTGAATAACCCTGTAGAAATAAGAGCTTTGAGTATTCACTTTATAACAAAAAATAATTTTGAGAAAAGAGAGAGGCATTTTGAGATGAAAATTCTACAGCATAACAGCTATGTTTCGGGTTTTTAGAAAACATTGAAAAGAGAGGGGAAATGGGTAAAACATTAATAAATGACCCATAAAAAAGTAGAGGGACAGAATAAGAAGGATATATGAACATAGTAATTAAATTTGAAGGATATACCATTTGAAATGAAAAACATGGAAGGAAGACAAAAATTAGTTTTCTCTTATGAAAGTTCGGCAGCCTAACGACGTTACCTAAACTTCAACAAAAATGATTTGAAAAGACCAAATAGGGTCTCTAATCATGTGAACATAAGAGTTAAGTATGATAGATATAGAGATAATTCCCCAACATAATTAAAAAGGAACTTGAAAGACTTGACATGAAAGTAGAACTTTGAAAAGAATGAGAAGGGTGAAAGAATCCCCTTAAAAATTCGGCAGCCTAACGACGCCACTTAAAACTTCAAAATACTGAATTGAAGAGATAAAATGGGGTCTCTCATAATATGATCATAAAATATCAGTATGATAGATATAGAGATCATACCCCAACATAATAAAAAGTAACTTGCAAGACTTGACATGGAATTAGAACTTTGAAAAAGGAGAAAGGTGAAAGAACCACTTAAAAATTCGGCAGCCTAACGACGCCACTTAAAACTTAAAAATACTGAATTGAAGAGATAAAATAAGGTCTCTCATCATATGATAATAAAATATAAGTATGATATATATAGAGATCATACCCCAACATAATAAAAAGTAACTTGAAAGACTTGACAAAAAAATAGAACTTGAAAATGAGAAGGGTGAAAGAATCCGTTACAAAAATTTCGGCAGCCTAACGGCGCCACTTAAACTTTCATAAAATTAAATTATGAGAGTAAGAGGGGGTCTCTCATCATATGAAAATAAAAAAGGAAAGTATAATTAATATAAAATAACATCCACCAACATAAGAACATGGATCATAAAAGAAATTACATAAAAGAGATCACTTGAAAAGAAAGAGAGGGGTCAGATCCCTTACCTTAAAACGTAACTCTTAAAACTCAAAGGTTTGGACCTTGAGGGCTTAGGGGAACCTTGGGAGGTAAGGAGACCAGAAATTCGTTGAGAATGATTTTTGAGTCCAAAGGATAAGAGAATGACTTGGTATTTATAGGGAAAGTGAGGGGACACGGCATTAATGGCCAAGGGACACCTCATAAGTGGGTTTCTCAAAACCATGTGCTCTCCCAAGATATTTCCCATGAAGTTAGGCCAAATGGGGCCCCAATACAATAATTCATCACATTTTGTCAGCCAACCCATAAAATATCTCATGACATCATCATGAAACAGTTATGATGTCATTAAACATACCAAAACCCTAAAACTGTATTTTTACTATTCACTGAAAATTCAACTTTCTCAGAAAAATCCCAAAATTTCACCTTAACAAAATATCGATGCTCTAATTACAAAAATTAACTCCATTTAATAAAAATAAATTTCTAAATATTTTTAATTTAATTTTTAAATAAATACACTATTCACCGAAAATTCATTTTTTCAGAAAAATCCCCAAAAATTACCATAACATAATATCGATGCTCTGAGTTCAAAAATGAAGTCCATTTTATAAAAATAATTTTTTAAATAATTTTAATTAAATTTTTAATTAAAAAACACTATTCACCCAAAAAAACTAATACTTGAATAATAATATTGCAAACCGTTATTTAACCATTTTATTGAATCACATTACTTAATCAAGGTGACTAGATTATATTAATACTTTCTTTAAGTGAGATTACTAATCCATTTTGTCACATTACTAATCCTAAGCATAAAATCACTATTCATAATTTACTATTCATCAAAAATTAAGTTGATCTTATTAGACTCTAAATTTCATACTAAACATAATTGTAGAAGACCATTTTTTGAAAATCATTACACATTTTTAATTATTTAAGGTTTACATAAACATTTTTAAAAAATCCTTTTTCTAAAATTCATCAAAAATATGCATACTATATTTATCCAGTCATTTGAAAATTCATAAACTTCATCATAAGAAGAAATCAAAATTTTTATTTAAAACAAAGGATTACACAAGGTAGTTACGGTCTCCTTACATAGCCCCTTATCACACCAGCATAGGACCTAAGTGTAAGGTGTGCTAAGGTGAGAGAATCTGAGGGAGGCTCGACCAACATCGCACGAGTAGTAATTTCTATCAGTTTGAACTTCTCGTGAAGGTAATTCCGTTCTAACTTCACACAATGAAGTTCAGCTTGGGTTTGGTCCAGAGCAAAGCCCAGTGGTGCTACCTCCTTCCCAAGTTCTGTTAGATGGGCTTCGATTGGTCCAAGACTACTGGGTGAGGCCATCAAATCTTCTTTCTATATTAATTAACCAAGATTACTTGTATTTAGAGACAATAATCAAAACGTTTAGTTTCCAGCGGTCATATTGACCAATGGTCATATAATAGTCAAAAACCCAACGGTCTCATTTTAATTATACTCATGTTATCAAATGAAACATTTTTGTTGAGTATAAAAAAAAATAACACACAAAATTAAGAAAAAAGATTTATTCAAAATTTCGGGTCGTTACAATCTTCCCCCCTTAAGAAATTGCGTCCTCGCAATTTTTAAAATTGGGTTTTGAAATTTCATTGAAAGTCCCACATCGGAAAAGGAGTCAGTAAAACCATTACTTTAAAAGAAAGAAAGGGAAGTACAAAGGTCACCTGAGTTAACCCACACTAGGATTCCATGTAGGAAAACATGGACATGGAGGAGAAAACAAAGGGTCAAGTTCTGAGAGAGAGTGATAGAGAACATGATTAGGATAATGTTAACCATAAGAAAATACCAAACTTATGATGTGTGTAAACGGTCTTTGATTACCTAGTAGGAAACGTAAACCAAAAAAGTTTTTGTTTTACGTTTCTTTTCATAATTTTGAGGAATTAATTTACTACATAGAACAAAAATATAAGGAAATATACCTACCTTCATGTAGAGTTTCATCCTTTAATAAGTTTCTACCAAAATTAATCTTTTCTCCAAACGATGAGCATTCAAAACTACTTGGTCTCATCAAAACACAAGAATAATCTTCTAGAGAATCACGTATTCCATAAAAGAAAAACTATCTATCTTTAAACATTTATCCCAAAAACAGAAAGGGTAAGATAAAACAACTCTTCAAAAAGAAAGATTCTCATAGGAAGGGAAACTACTTTTAAATCTTCAAAGTTCCACGGTACTACCCAGAGTTCATCATAGACCATTCCGTAAGTAACTATCCTTAAAATTACTCAAAATAACCCAAACTAAGATTGAAACCCAAATACAAGAAGGACTTGATAACATATTCTTCCAAGATAAACTTTATCATTCATCTCCAAAAAACATCAACCACTCCTAACATCTTATAACCAAAGTAACTAACCTAAACATATTTTCCCAAGATAGGTCAATCATTTCTATAAGTAACCTATAATACCATAAGTTCACCTTAAATTCGTTGATTCTTCAAAATATAATTCAACCTTTACTCCTCCAAGAAAATACCATAGTAATCTATTTACCTCGATCAAATAGGGTTCCCAAAATAGTGAACGTCTTCCAAAATAATAATCATCTTTTAATCCCCTAATCATATCTGTCATATTAATACGGCAATCGTCACATTTTCTATCACATTGGTTGTTGGGACATGTTCTTCCATTTCCCACCATTAACTAAAAAGAGAAAGTATAATTAGGGGCTTAAATACTTAGACAATAATCATGAAAAGGAACTTAAATCATATAAGGATAACTTGTAGAAGAAAAGTATACCCTAACTTGTGATCCCCTAGGTTTCAAACTAGGTTATCCATGATCATATATCCTTATGTGAATCTTTATTTTATTTTATCTTTGTTCCTTTAATAATGGTTCATACTAATCTTATGAATTTACCAAAGCATATCCCCTGTGAGTGTCGTAACCAAGAGTGCAGAAATGCTCGTTGTCGTGTACCGGTTCCCATTCGAGTCTAGCTCAAAGTGGTGTTTTCGGGTTTTACCCCTATGTACATCTGTGCCAGAGCCACCTCTACCTGCTCGTATCCAGACAGGGATGTATTTGCTTGGCAACCCCTTACTCAATACTCACCAAAATACCAGGAATATTTCCTATATATAAAAATTTCTATAGTCTTCTTCCTAAAGTTTTCATATCCTAATTTCCACAAATAACTAAACCATCCTTTGATACCAACTATAGCATCCCGCCTTTTTATAACATAAACTTTCATTACATTACACAAAACTGAGGATCTTTAAGGTTTAGTGTCTTGGAAACCAGGAACATAATACATGAAAACAACATAAAAAATTCTTCTTAAACACTTGAAAGTATTATCATTAAGTTTATACTAGGTTCATTACTACATCTCATAACCTGGGGACATATATCAAAAGAAAGGGTGAGCATAAGGCCCAGTAAGGGAACAAGAGAAACATTTAACATGTGAACTTGAGATACATCAACTATGTCATGAAAAAGAACTTTAATGCATTAGAAAGAAATCATGTGGCATATCATAATAAAAATAACATTTTTAATAACTTTAATATGTGGATACATAAGTTAACATAGAAAATCATGAACATATCACCAAGGTCCATCCCCAAGGTGTCATTTGAAAATTACCATGGTTATTCACCAAGATATCGTGAAAATTGTAATCTCTAGTGGTTACATCATTACCCAATGCATTGGAGAGCTATCGGGGCACACCCTTAAATTTTCCTTTATTATCATGTGATACACATATATCATCATCAAAAATTTCATAAATAACCCATATAGCATAAAATAAATGGGTTTCATTTCATAATCATAACGTTTTAAAAACTGCTTTAAAGACATGATCTTTACGTCACTTTAAACCCACGGAAGGGGAGAGCGGGTCTCATGTATGTAAATCCCAGAATTTAAAATAGAACATTTTGATATATATGTGAATACCCCTATATAAATAAGAGCTTTTATTATTCACTTTATAACAAAAAATAATTTTGAGAAAAGAGAGAGGCATTTTGAGATGAAAATTCTGCAGCATAACGGCTATGTTTCGGGTTTTTAGAAAACATTGAAAAGAGAGGGGACATGGGTCAAACATTCATAAATGACCCATAAAACAGTAGAGGGACAGAATAAGAAGGATATATGAACATGGTAAGGAAATTTTAAGGACATACCATTTGAAATGAAAAACATGGAAGGAAGACAAAAATTAGATTTCTCTTATGAAAGTTCGGCAGCCTAACAGCGTTACCTAAACTTCAACAAAAATGATTTGAAAAGATCAAATAGGGTCTCTAATCATGTGACAATAAGAGTTCAGTATGATAGATATAGATATCATGCCCCAAAATAATTAAAAAGGAACTTGAAAGACTTGACATGAAAGTAGAACTTTGAAAAGAATGAGAAAGGTGAAAGAATCCCCTTAAAAATTCGGCAGCCTAACGACGCCACTTAAAACATAAAAATACTGAATTGAAGAGATCAAATGGGGTCTCTCATCATATGATCATAAAATATCAGTATTATAGATATAGAGATCATACCCCAACATAATAAAAAGGAACTTGCAAGACTTGACATGGAATTAGAACTTTGAAAAAGGAGAAAGGTGAAAGAACCACTTAAAAATTTGGCAGCCTGCCGGCGCCACTTAAAACTTCAAAATACTGAATTGAAGAGATAAAATGGGGTCTCTTATCACATGATCATAAAAGATCAGTATGATAGATATAGTTATCATATCCCAACATAATAAAAAAGAACTTGAAAGACTTGACAAAAAAATAGAACTTGAAAATGAGAAGGGTGAAAGAATCCGTTACAAAAATTTCGGCAGCCTAACGACGCCACTTAAACTTTCATAAAATGAAATTATGAGAGTAAGAGGGGGTATCTCATAATATGAAAATAAAAAGGACAGTATAATTAATATAAAAGAACATCCACCAACATAAGAACATGGAGCATAAAAGAAATTACATAAAAGAGATCACTTGAAAAGAAAGAGAGGGGTCAGATCCCTTACCTTAAAACGTAACTCTTAAAACTCAAAGGTTTGGACATTGAGGGCTTGGGGGCACCTTGGGAGGACTCCTTGGGAGGTAAGGAGACAATAAATTCGTTGATAATGATTTTGGAGTCCAAAGGATGAGAGAATATCTTGGCATTTATAGGGGAAGTGAGGGGACAAAGCATTAATGGCCAAGGGACACCTCATAAGTGGGTTTCTCAAAACCATGTGCTCTCCCAAGATATTTCCCATGAAGTTAGGCCACATGGGGCCCCCAATACAATAATTCATCACCTTTGGTCGAAAAACCCATAAAATATATCATGACATCATTATTACACAGTTATGATGTCATTAAACATACCGAAACCCTAAAACTGTATTTTTACTATTCACTAAAAATTCAACTTTCTCAGAAAAATCCCAAAATTTCACCTTAACCAAATATCGATGGTCTGATTACAAAAATTAACTCCATTTTATAAAAATAATTTTCTAATTTTTTTTAATTTAATTTTTAAATAAATACACTATTCACCAAAAATTCATTTTTTCAGAAAAATCCCCAAAAATTACCATAACATAATATCGACGCTCTGAGTTCAAAAATGAAATCCATTTTATAAAAATAATTTTCTAAATATTTTTAATTACATTTTTAATTAAAAAACACTATTCACCCGAAAAAACTAATACTTGAATAATAATATATGAAACCGTTATTTAACCATTTTATTGAATTACATTACTTAATCAAGGTGACTAGATTATATTAATACTTTATTTAAGTGAGATTACTAATCCATTTGGTCACATTACTAATCCTAAGAATAAAATCACTATTCATAATTTACTATTCATCAAAAATTAAGTTGATTTTATTAGACTCTAAATTTCATACTGAACATAATTGTAGAAGACCATTTTTTGAAAATCATTACACATTTATAATTATTTAAGGTTTACATAAACATTTTTAAAATATCCTTTTTCTAAAATTCATCAAAAATATGCATACTATATTTATCCAGTCATTTGAAAATTCATAAACTTCATCATAAGAAGAAATCAAAATTTTTATTTAAAACAAAGGATTACACAAGGTAGTTACGGTCTCCTTACATAGCCCCTTATCACACCAGCATAGGACCTAAGTGTAAGGTGTGCTAAGGTGAGAGAATCCGAGGGAGGCTCGACCAACATCGCACGAGTAGTAATTTCTATCAGTTTGAACATCTCGCGAAGGAAATTCCGTTCTAACTTCACATGATGAAGTTTGGCTTGGGTTTGGTCCAGAGCAAAGCCCAGTGGTGCTACCTCCTTCCCAAGTTCTGTTATATGGGCTTCGATTGGTCCAAGACTACTGGGTGAGGCCATCAAATCTTCTTTCTATATTAATTAACCAAGATTACTTGTATTTAGAGACAATAATCAAAACGTTTAATTTCCAGCGGTCATATTGACCAATGGTCATATAACAGTCAAAAACCCAACGGTCTCATTTTAATTATACTCATGTTATCAAATGAAACATTTTTGTTGAGTATAAAAAAAATAACACACAAAATTAGGAAAAAAGATTTATTCAAAATTTCGGGTTGTTACAACCGCTCTCACAATTCCAACATGGTTTCCTCTAAAATGCGCAATCCATTATCTGTGAACCTGAAAAAAAGGATCCACACATTTTGGGCCAAACCTTTCTCTAGTCATGCAAGTCAAACCATACAAGAAGGAATTGAACTAGAAACACCCTCATCCTTAACAGGCAACATGATTAACCCCCAAATTATTTACACAAACCATGAATAGTTCCAAAGACCACACAAAACCTCTAAAACTAAAAAATATCACTAAAAACTCAACCTGAACCTAAAAAAATATCTAATATCAGGAAAATAATAAAAATAAATAAAAACCATGGTATGGGTGTGACAAAATAAACCATAAAAAAGTAATAGGATTCAGAAACATCATTCCATTACAAACATAAACCATCCTGAGAAAGAATAAGGATGTTATACTTGGATTATATTCCCATTAAATCATAGGTAATATTAAATAATTTTTTCTTAGATAAAAAATGATTTTGAAATATCAGTTGAAATAATTCTTGAGGAAAACATCCTTTTCATTCAGAAATGATTTATTTTAAAAGCTGAACAATTATAAAGGAAACCATTTTATTTGAAAATAAAATTGTAATACTATAAAGTAAGATTCAAATAATTAAGGTTTCATAAAGGTGTGAAAATACTCTCATGATGTATAAGTTAAAAAAAATTTCTTCTGTATTTTTGTTGGAAAATTCACAAAGTATCTTGTTTGAAAAATTATAAAAATATTCCTTTCCACCAGTTTTATAAAAAGTTAAACATGGGTAAAAATGAATTTAATTTTTTTAGAAGAATAGTAAATTTTTTTTTGAATTTTTTTAAGAAAACATGGACATAGAAGATAAATATTCCCCAGTGGAGTCTTAAATGTAAACAATCCCAAATAATGATGGGATTGTAAAATAAACCCTTACCTTAAGTCTTTCCTTTCTTCATTCACATTAAAACTTATTTTATAATAAATTTGTATTTATTATAAATTTATTCCATAAAATGAATTTTATAATACCATTTATTATTTATTTATAACATCTTAACACCCATTTATTAATAGTTTGTTTTATTAAAATCATAGTTCTGGGTGATAACTGCTTCGTTTTCCAAGCATGTTTTATTTCAGTAGTCTTGGTCCTTATACTTTGATCATGGTCTCATAATTTATAGAATTTTAATTATGTTATAAAAATAATATATAATAATTATATACATATTTATTATCATTTATAGAATGTAGTGGTAGAAAAATGAATTACACCATTCATGGAGATGGTAGGCTATACGTACGCATGAACACTATTTTCATTTTTTGATTTATGAAATGAAAGAAAGATAAATAAAAATTCAAATTTAAAAAATAATTATTATATCTAATATATAATATATATTTATTAAAACCATCATAATAACCAACCATAAAAGTCAGTGATGAAAAATGAATTGTATCGCTACATGGAGATGGTAAGACGTAAGTACGCACAAGCGATACTTTCACTTATCATTTGATATAAAAGAGGGTGTATAATGGTGTTTTTGTAATCATAGTAAAATTTAATAATATTTTGTATAATACATTTATAATTTTATTATAAACATCATAGATTTAGCGAAGTTAAGTAAAAGTAGAAAAATAAAGTGATTAGTTAGAGAAATTACCTCTAATTCAAGCCATCTTTGTTGGATCTCCTATAAAGGGATTTAGGGTTGGCCTTTTGAGAATACCAATACCTATAGAATGTGTATTGGTAATTTTAGAAGAGAAATTATCAGGGTATGGTCGAGCTAGAAGTTTCAAAGTGGTGTAAATAAGTGAGGGAGGATGATCCCTTTCATAATTGAGGCGAGGGGCACTTTTGGAGTTTCTTGAAATATTAAATTATAATAAATTAATTTTTCATACAAATAAAACCAAATGAACATTTATTTGAATATAAGATAAGATAAGTTTTTAATATCATCAACTAATTTATTTAAGAAAAGTTTTGGTATTATTTTAAACCTTATCATTTTTCTTGTCTCTTAGTTAACTTATTTTAATTTTAACTATGGTAAAAACTTTTTCAATATTCTAAGGTTGTAATTTTTACTTATAAGGTTTAAATTGGAACAAAAATGAAAAATATATTAATTTTTAGACCATATCAAAATTAATTTGTATTTTTTAATATTTTTAGGATTTTTAAATAATTTAATAAAATATTAATCTGACAAAATACCATTATTGTCAATTTTGATACTATTCACTACTTTGACATTTAAAAATATAAATAAAACATATAATTTTTTTAAAAAACATTTTATTATATCCCTAAAATTTCAAGGTCATATATAAATTTATTTTATTACCTTGAATATCTCAAATTATATTAATTTTAATTTTTTTAAAATCATTTATTTGGTTTTTCATTTAATTGAATAATTATTGCATTAACATTGTGTAGGAATTTAGGGTAATTATTTAATTCCTAAAAATTATAAATAAATTATCATGATGATGTTAAATATTTTTTCTTTAAAAATAATATTTATAGTAGTATATATCATTTTGATAGCCCCATATTAAAAATAGTATAGTTATTAAAAACATGAATGTGACATCTTTGACTTTTCTTTAAATAAAATATTATAAAGATCATAATATCATTAAAGTGGACCCAAAATTCATAAATAAATTTATATCATGAAACCCAATTTATTAATTTAAAAATGGACACATATATTATTTCATAACCTACATTTTTACCATGTGGACACATAATAGATATTTAATATAAATAAAGTGACATTTCATGAATTTCTTTGATTTAAATAATATATAAGTAATTTTCATGGAAAAATACTCATTAAACAACTAAATTTATAACCATAGGTGTTAAGTCTAGAATTAAATTCATCCAATAATAAATAAGATGAAAAAATATAGCTTATCACATATTTTTAGTCCATATTAACTCGTTTTACCCTTTAATAAGGTAATAAATTTTACCACAATTACAATTCATATTAATTAAAAATAAATGATACTTATTTAATAAATTTATCACTAATGGTTCCAAATATGGAATCCATTTTTTTCAAAATTTAAAATATATATTTTTCAAAATTTAATTTAAAATAAATCTGGAAAAACACAACGAAAAACAATTTTTATAGAAAAATTCCCTTTTAAAATATAAAATGTTTTTATACTAAAGTCAAGTATAAAATACACTTCAAAAAACATTATTATACTATTTTAAATAAAAAATAACTATTTTAAATTTAAAATTAGTCCAAAAATTAATTTTACCTTGTAAAAACATTAAAATAAAATATAGTTTTCAATAAAAATTTTTATTTTTCACTATTGCTTGAACAATAAATGATTTTATAAAATTAATAAAAAAACAATTTAAGATAATTTTGAAATCATGAATTGAAAAATAAAATTAATATTTTCAAATAAATTTTCTATAACTTTGATAAATTAATATTCACTCATAAAAATAAAAAAAACTCATTTTTAAAGAAAACGTATTTTTGAAGAATAAAAAAACTTTACTAAAAATTATGTGATTATTTTCTAAGCAATTAATTATACATTAATATTGAGTTAGTACTTTATATTTATTTAATAAATTAGTTATTCATATTCATTCCATATAATTTAATGTATAAGTCATAATAGACATATAATATTTCAATAACATTTCACGGTTCATCTAAAATTGTTATTTTGTGGAATAAAAACTATCAAAGAAACCAAATTATTTAAAAATATATTTTATAAAAATATTTGGGTGTTACATTCTACCCCCTTTAAAATGAATTTCTACCTCAAAATTCATCACTTAGATACAAGTAGATGATGATACCTCTACCTCATCACATCTTTAGGTTCCCACATAGCTTCCTTAAATTGGTGGTTTTGCCAAAAAACATTATCCATATGAGTGGTTTTGTTTCATAGAAATTTCTCTATACGATCTATAATCTCTACTGATTATTATTCATAAGAAATATATTTCTCTAATGATATTACCTATGATTTTAGTACATGTAAATGTCCATGTATGTACTTCCTCAGAATAGAGACATAGAATACATCATGAATTTGAGAGAGAATTGATGGAAGTGACAAATGATATGCTATTTTACCAGTATGATCAAGTATTTCAAAGGGACTGATTAACCTAGGGTTTAGTTTTCCCTTCTTTATTCCACAGAGAAATTCATAGAAAGACCTTCTCAATAACATCAAATTATATATCATGTTGATGATTATCATCAAAAAATTTATTTCATATTTGTATTGTCTTTACATGTTATTGAATGACTCTAACCTTATTTACCATCTCATCAGGCTTCTTAGGTCCCAAAAAATTTATTTCTGCAACTTTTTTCCAGTATGTTGTATTTCTACACTTCTTCAATAAAGGGTTTCATATGAAGCCATCTGAATGCTCGAGTGATAGATATTATTATAATAAAACACAACTTGAGGGAGATTTTAATTCTGATCACATTTGAAATCCATAAAATAAGATATTGGTATATCCTCTAGAGTATGAACTATTTTCTCAAGCTGAACATCTGTAGTGCTGAAACTCAAATATGTATCATGATCTTGATGAGGAATTAACCAAAACTTTGAGGTAAACTTTCGATCCCAATGATATATAATTGAATGTGGTAATTAATTGAACTTTACCACTTCCTTAATGTATATTCTAGAAAGCAGATCTAGAGAGAAATCTTATTTGAATGAAGTGTGCTGACTCCATAAGGTGATTAAATATAACCCATAATTACCTTAATAAGAAAGATAAGATAAAATATAAAGGTTACTGGTACCTTTAATCATATTCCCACAAAGTTTAAAGGCATTACTACTTGAATAACTTGGTCACATATACAAAACCAAATGGTAGTATTTCTATAAATGTCACTTAAAATATCCTTAATCTTGATAAACTCCCAACATGTAAAAACCTCAAAATGGGTGTCAACACATAAACCCACAATGGTTTCCATAACTCTTATGTTAATCTTACACGGAGATATTTACACTTCCCAAAGGTAATTCATTCTTTATTCCTTATAAAAACTCTTATCTTATACAAAAATAGTTTCATTGGAAGCTTAGGTTAGTCATTTTACCAATAAAATATAAAATTTGATTTAATTATTCCATAATCCATATAAAAGAAGAAAATCACATGAAATTTCTCTAAAGGATGAACAATAAGATTTCCATAGGGGTCATTAATACAAAATAAAACATGAAACTCCTAATTAAGGAGGGAAGAATAAGGGTTCCATAATTATAATGATTCACTTCATCCATTGTGATTTCATAAGATTTCAATTTATCCTTTATCTTCAGAGGTTGTTATATATTATCATTTACATTATCCATTTAATTGGATAATTATTCCCATAATACCC
Source organism: Viscum album (assembly GCA_963277665.1). Taxonomy (NCBI): domain Eukaryota; kingdom Viridiplantae; phylum Streptophyta; class Magnoliopsida; order Santalales; family Viscaceae; genus Viscum; species Viscum album. The sequence continues at coordinate 1,536,608,254 of OY728161.1, read as the reverse complement.
AAACTTCTTGTACATGAAACACTGGAGTGTGGGTAGTGCATTAGTTGGCATCCCATTCTCCTCCATTGCAATAACTAACCCATTAATCTCATTTCAACATTCATGGGGTTTATGACATACCTTTATAAATTTAAATAATATATTAGTTCTATTTAGACACTTCCCTTGTTGTTTCTTCCCACATTTATGACATGTAGTTGACTGGAATTTCTTTTCACCATATGATTCATTTGAGTTTTCATGAGACTATATCTTTCTTTTCTTATTAAATCCATGGAAAAGGTGCGAATATCAAATTTCATTTTATAATTTGAGTGAATATTAATTTATTTTTTATAGATAATAATGTCTCTTATAGCTAATTCTTTTTAAATACTTGGTTTTAGGCCACCAAAGAATAAATCAATTTTACTCTCAGGGTTGATAATTAAACCAAAGGTATACCTTGAAAGCCTTGTAAAATTTTCCTCATGGGTACTAATGGATTAGTTATCATTTTGTTTCTGCTCAATAAATTTATTCTATATCTTTGTATGTAGAATATGAGAAAAGTACTTATTGGAGAATATCCCCTTAAACTCATCCCATTACATGAATTCAATCTATTCTAATTTCCTCATATTCTTGATAAGATTCCACCATTGATCTTATTCACCTTCTAGATGATAAAAATCTAGTAAAACATTTTCGTGTCCCAATAATTGAAGAATAAAAAATATTTTCTTTATTGTATCGATCCATTATTTAGCCTTTAGTGGATTAGTATACCCATAAAAATAAGGTGGATTTTTCCTCATGAATGATTAAATAGTATGTTGTTCTCTTCTTTGATCATTTATAAACTCAACATGATTTATAGACTAAGAAATTTATGTGATCATAACTGCAAGATTCTGTATTCAATATCCCATAAATTTCAGTTCCTTAGGAGGAAAATCCTTTCATTATCTATCACACTCAATATTAACATAGTTTTTTCAGGTTATAGGAATTGAATAAAACTAAAAATAATAGCTTGAGAAACACTAATCATAGTGAATAACAACATAATTCAAAAAAATAATTTATAAAATTTCTAAATTGAGAAACCTTCATCTATGAAACCATAGGTTTAACCTAGTTCATTCATGATCATTACCAAAACTTTATTATTTTATCCTATAAATAGTCATATCAATAATATTTTCATAAAATCTTTCTAACCCTAATCTTCAATGATTTTCTAAACCCTACTCTGATACCAACTATAACATCTGAATCTTTCAATACACAAATATTGCATCTATTTAGATGAATATTCAATACATAACAATACCATCCATGCCATAACTATAATGGTTTAGATTATTTGGAGATTAGATTTACAATATTATTATTTTATGAAATATATTTAATATATCCCATAATTCTCTTCTCACATAATACTCCTATTTAGAATACCCTACTTAAAACCTTTCTTCACCACCTAAGGAAGGAAACATAAGAATGGGTGAGATTAGATGTTCAGTAAGGTTAAACATTAGAGATATCAATCAATGATCATATGAAATAATAAGATAATAATAAGGTAATAATATAATGAACATATCTTATGAAGTTCATACCAAACCTTTTATAGATCATAAACATGATTCACAACATAAACATTATCATTTCAAAAAACATGGACCATAAGATTGAGAAATCACCATAAATCAATCAAGAACCATAATATAATGTCATAAAAGTGTAGAACCATAATAAATATTGAAAAATATTTTATATTTCAAGGTTAACTACCAATACCATCAATATAGTGGATTAGGACACAATCGTTTCTAATAGTAGATCAGAACACACCTATTTCCCATTGTGGATCATGCCCATTGACTTTTTTCCCATTATTATCTCATGAGATATAAATATTTACACAATTTATTGGATTGAGATATAGGTACTATATACAACATAATAAAAACCATACTTATGTGTTTCATAGGATCATAAATCATTCATCATATCAAAACCCATGGAAATAAATGGGTTTCATAATCATTTCATCATTGCATAACCCATGTAAAAGTTATGGGATTCATAAACCTCCTGGAATCATAAAAGTAAACCATTTATAGAAATAATAAGGATGACATCCTTTGATAAAATCCCCATTAAATCATAATTTACATTAAATAATTTTATCTTATATAACAAAAATTATTTTTAAAGATCACTTTCCATTTTGAAATCATTTATTTTAAAGGTTGTGAAATTATAAAGGAAAAAATTTTATTTGAAAATAACATCGTAAGCTTATAAAGGAATATTAAAATTATTAAGGCATCATGAATGTGTGAAAATTCACTAATTTCTTATAATTTTTTAAAAATTAATTTTCTATTTTTATCGAAAAAGTCACAAAGGACCTTGTTTGGAAAATGATGAAAATATTCCTTTCAAACCATTTCATAAAAATTAAAACATGGGTAAAAATGACTTTAAAAAATTATAGGATAATAGTAATTTTTTTAAAACATTTTTAGAAAATATGGACATGGAAGATAAATACTCCTCACTGGAGTCTTAAATGAAAATAATCCCAAATAATGATGAGATTATGAAATAAACCCTTACCTCAAGTCTTTCCTTTATTCATTCACATTAAAAACTAATATATAATACATATGGATTTATCAAAAATTTATTCTATAACCTTAATTATATTATTCTATGTATTATTTATTTATAAAATATTATCACTCTTTTATTAATAGTTTGTTATTAAAATCACTATTCTGGGTGATAACTGCTTCGTTTTCCAATAATTTTTCAATTTGATAATCTTGGTCCTTATAATTTGATCATGGTATAATCATTTAGAAATTTTTAATCATGGTATAAAAATAATATATAATAATTATATACATATTTATAATCATTCATATAAATAAGAGATCGAAAAATGAATTTCACTATCCATAGAGATGGTAGGTCGTACGTATGCATGAATGATATTTTCATTTTTCGATTGATGGAATGAAAGAAAGGTAAATAATAATTCATATTTATAGAATAATTATTATTATATATATATCAAATATATTCATTAAAACTATCATAATAACCATCTATAAAAAATGGAGAAGAAAAATGAATTGTATTGCTATATAGAGATGGTAAGCCGTACACACGCACGAGTAATACTTTCACTTCTTGTTTAATAGGAAAAAGGGTGTATAAAAGTGTTTTAAAAATCATAATAAAATTAATGATACTAAATATATTATTTTATGATAAAATTAATAGATTTATAGTAGGTAAGGAATATTAGAAAAATAAAGTGATCGGTTAGAGAAATTACCTCTTCTTTGAAACGTCTTCTTTGAATCTTTTCTAAAGGGATCTAGGGTTGGTCTTTTGTGAAAAAATTACCTATAAAATGTTTATAGAGAGTTTATAATATAAATTTTAAAGTTATTTTCAAGATATAAGGACAAATTGGTGTAAATAAATTAGGGAGGGGTGCTAATTTATAATTTAGGCGAGGGGCACTTTTGGAAATTCTCAAAAGGTTAAATCATAATAAATCAATTTTCCATCTAAATACCACCAAATGACCATGGATTCAAAGATAAGATAATATAAGGTTTTAATATCATCAAAAAATATATTGTAGATAAGCTTTTGATTAACCCTTATTTAATATATTTTAATTTTAATTACGGTAATAAAATTTTCAATATTCAAAGGTTATAATTTTTAATTATATGGTGTAAATTGGAGAATAAATGGAAAATTTATGAAATTTTAGACCATATTATGATAAATTTGTATTTTTTAATTATTTTTATGACTTTTAAATAATTTAATAAAATATTAATCCCATAAAATATCAATATTGTCATTTTGACACTATTCACTACATTGACTTGTAAAAATATCAAGAAAAAAATGTAAAATTTTAAAAAATATTTAAATATATTTTTAACATTTAAATTTTATCTATATAATTCTTGTATAATCTTAAATATCTCAATTTTATATTATATTTAATATTTTTAATATCATTTATTTGATTTTTCTGTTAATTGAATAATTATTGCATTGAAATTTTGTAGGCATTAAGGTTAATTAGTTAATTCCTAAAAAATATAAATAAATTAAAATTATGAAGATAAATATATTAGATATAAAAATACCATTTATATTCAAACATATCTTCTGAAAAAACCCATATTAAAAATGTTATATTTATTAAAAAGATGAATGTGATGTTTTTGACTTTTCTTCAAATAAAATATTATAAAGGTCATAGTATCATCCAAGTAGCCCCAAAAGCCATAAATAAAATTATATATTAAAATTAAGTTTATTAATTTTAAAATGGACACTTATATTCATTAATAACATATGTTTTCCTCATGTGGACACATAAGAGATATTTAAGACAAAGAAAATGAACTTTTTTCACTTTCTTTGATTTAAATAATATATTAGTATTTTTCATGGAAAAGTGTCTATTAAAAAAATAAATTTATATTATTAGGTGATATGTGTCTAATTAAATTCATCCAATAATAAATAGGGTGAAAAATTATATCCTTATCACATACTTTTAATCCATATTAACCCATTTCACCCTTTACCGAGGTAATAAATTTTACCAGAGTGACTATTCATATTAACTAAAAAAAATGGGGAATATTTAATAAATTTGGACCCAATAATTACAAAAATGGAATCATTTTTTTTAAAAATTCAAAAAATAGATGTTTCATAAATTAATTTAAAATAAAATTGGAAAAATGAAATGAAAAACTGTTTTTTTGGAATAATTGTCTTTTAAAATATAATTTTTTTTATACTAAATTCAATTATAAAATACACTTAAAAAATAATTATTAGATCATTTTAAATCAAAATAAACTTTTTAAATTTTAAAATAAATTCAAAATATAAATTTACCTTGTAAAAAATGTAAAATAAAATACAATTTTCAATAAAAATAAAAAAAATTCACTATTCCTTTTAAAATAAATGTTTTCAAAAAATTTTAAAAAATTAATTTTAAGATAATTTTTAAATAGTAAATTAAAAAATTAAATTAACATTTTAAAATAAATTTTATATAACTTTTATAAATTAATATTCACTCATAAAAATAAGGAAAAACCTATTTTTGAAGAAAATGTATTTTTGAAGAATAAAATGAACTTACTAAAAATTGTGTGTTTATTTTATAAGCACTTAAAAATAAATTCACATTATGTTATAAATTTTATATTTACTTCATAAATTGGTTAATACTAATTATTCCCACCAATTTAGTGGTCATGTTATATCATATATATATAATGTTTTAGTAACATTTCACAATTGTCAGAACTTACTGTTGCGTGTAATGAAAACTATAAAAAAATCAAATTATTTTAAAATATATTTCATAAAAATATTGGGGTGTTACACTATGCATAAAGTGGGATTATATTTTTTTATAATTTATTCTAATAAATTCTATACATAATTAAATATTGGTTTAAAGGCATTTAATGCACCCAAATTTTGTGCTAAATACGAGGATTCACAATGATGCTTTTACAATGGATCTTTTTAGAGGAAGGCTAAATTTTTAAAGAAGACTGAAGTTAAGTCATAATGGATTATTGTTTTTATGATGGTTGAATTTTTTTTAAACCCGTGCTATGTTCTCAATAACACAACACTATGTTTTCATATAAAATTCATCGTAAGGTTGAAGAACTTCTCTAAGTCCTCAAATATCATTTTTAAAACTAAAGAAAGAAATAATCAAGAGAAAATACCTCTAAAAAACATTCAAAATTCAATAAACTTGTACATCAAACTTTTATCTCTCCCTATATTTCTATTTTTATTAAATTTGATCTTTTCTTGATCATTTATAAAAATATTTAAGATTACATAGTCCTATAGATTATAGAATACACTAAGATACTCTTCATTTACTTTATATTTATATTCCTATAGAAACTATGGAAGCATCTTGGTGATAACATAGAAAGCCTTATGTGCCATTATATTCTATATACTCGATCTAGGTTGTGGATCTATTTATTAATTAATAAACATGCTTGGTAGTTGGTTACTGTAAATTGGAGAGGATTATGTCTTAACTTGAGATTAAAATTTTGTATTTTAATTATAATTTTTTATTTTAAGTTTTTCTTACTATGTTTTCAAAATTGTTTTTATATATATTTCATAAATATATAACTTTATAGATAGATTTTACATATGATATATTTAATGTTTAATGTGAGTATAATAATATAAAAAATAATAGGATAACCACAAGTTATTCTAACTAAATTTTGATCAACATTCCTAGAGTTTATTTCAAAAAATTAAATTAAATATACCTACAACATTTGTTAATTATGTGATTTATAAATCATAGGATTTTTTTATAAATTATTTTAAATGTAAATTTTTATTGAATACTCAATTAACACCCCTCTTAAGTACTCCCCTCAGACCAAGATTTATTATAAAAGGTTTTATTTCTTTATTTATTTCTTTCTTTTTTTCTTTTGTTTAACTATGATCAATTTGTTAACCAAAAGATCTAAATTTCTATTTATCTTAATTTATATGTTAATGCATAATACTATACTTTAGTGAACTAATTCTAATTGACCACCGGGTTTAAATGGTACTAATTATTCTCAATGGAAGATCAAAATGAAAACCCATCTTGAAATTATGAGTTTTAATATATATGAACTATAATTGAAGATCAATATGAAAAAACTAAAGCTGATATAACTAAATAGATTAATAATACTAATTTAATTAACTAAAAGATGGTGAGGCACTACAGTATCCATTCATGAATCATATGATGTGAGTAAGCTACCAATAAAGGAGTTCATAGGAAAAAAAATGATGTATGAGGAAGAGAGTAAATTTAATTTTGTAGATATTGAACCAAAAAAATCAATTGCATTAAAATCATCCTAGTCAAAATAAAAATTAGTAATCAAAGAATAGAGAACTAATGGAATTGATGGTTACTCTAAAATTTTTGAGGAGATAAACCATTTGGAAATAAGTTTTAATAAATTTTATAGAAATAAAAAGTTCTTTAGGAAGTCAAACTTCAAGGGAATATATGATAAGAATGGGTATTTTAATAAGGATGGTAATTTTGGGGAAGTAACTTGTTATAAATATAAAAAAAAAGAAAATATAAAATATGGTTTTATAAAGTTGAAATATAAGAAAAAGTATGAGGAATAAGGGAAGAAATACAAGAAAGTAATGAGGGAAATTTAGAGTGCTTCTATAGGCCTTTCTAGTGACTTAGATACTATATGCGAAGATGTAAATGAAAAATAAAATCTATGATTTTTGGATACTACTATATATGTATAATATATTTCTTCTCCTTATAATATTAATTTATATGAACATTTAAACCACTATGAAAATGATATGCATAGTGAATATTTATTTTGAATATTATAGTACACCAAAAGATACATTTAATGAATATAAAAATATATATAATATTTTAAAGAAATAAATTTCTTTATCTATTATTATTAAATTTAACCTTTATATTGAAAAGTAAAATAATAAAATGATTATCATGGAAAATAATGACTTAAACTTAGTAAGTTAACAACTATATAATTATGTTCACGTTTTTTCTGTAAGAAATGAAACCCTCAATAAAATTATGTGAAGTCATGTTGTACCTAAAACAAGAGTTGGTTTGGTTATGAAATTTAGTAGAAAAATAATCTCTTCAAAAACTATTTTATTCCTAGTTCAAATGTTGTAAATAAATATTTAGTAAATAGTAAAACTAGACCAAATATATTCAGAGTAATGTAGTTTAGAAAAAAAAATATTATTCTTCTAATTATTTCAAATCTATTTATATGTATGGAAATTAATTTTTCAAACAGATATGGATTCCTAAATATTAAATTGCTAAACTTTCTAGACCCTAGATGATACGAGTAAACAAATTAGTGTGTATTTTATTGATTAAATTAATCCTTTTTAAAAATATACTATAAGAATTAATGGCAACTGTAAAGTGGATGTTTCAAACACATGAAATGCAACTTCTCAAGAATTCAAATTTTTAACAAAGTTATTGGTGGACATGTCACCTTTAGTGATAATTAAAAAAGAAAAATATTTTCCTTAGTCAAGTTGGTAATTATAAAACTTATTTAATTTCTAAAGTTTTATTTATTGATAGATTGATGCATAACATACTAATTATATCTCAATTATGTGATGAAGGTTTCCATTTCAATTTTGAGAATAATTATTTTAAGATTTATGATTCTAATTTTAATTTAGTATTAACTGCTTTGAGAAAAAACATTATTTATATTATTTATTTAAATTATTTATTTTCTTAAAATTTTTCTTGTTTAAATGTCTTTCACTATGAATATTGGATATGGAATATGATATTTATCCACTATAATATATATTCTCTTAGAAATATAGTAAAAAGGGGTCTAGTATAGGAACAACCTAAACTGTATTTCCCAAAAGACAAATTATACCATCCCTATCAAAAGTGAAAGAAATATAAAATTTATTTCAAAAAAAATAAAGAGGTTTCTATATATAAACCAATAGGACTAGTTCATATGGACTTATTTGTACTACCTATAATTTCAAGTTTATTTGGAAAACACTATGATTTTTTAATTGTTAATGATTATTGATGGTTTAAATGGGTATATTTCCTATCTCACAAAAGTAAGGCTTATTTATGTTTTTCAAAGTATGAAAAATATATACAAAACCTTAGTGTACTTACCATTAATAGTTTGAGAAGTGATCATGGTGATGAGTTTGAAAATCAAGAATTTGAATCCTTATGCTCAAAACATGTCTATAATCATAATTTCTCTTATCCTCAAACACTTTAATAGAATGGGGTGGTTAAAATAAGAAATAAAACCCTTTAAGAAATATCCCAAACCATACTTAGTGAATATGACCTACCGATCTATTTTTGGGATGAAGCTGTAAATGCATCCTGCCTTGTAATTAATAGTCTTAATAAGACAACTTTTAAAAAAGTGTCCATATGAATTATGGAATAGAAAAAATCCTAAGGTAAATTATTTTAAAGTTTTTGGATGTAATGTTTATATTCTAAATAAAAATATTAATCTAGATAATTTTTCATCCAAGAGTGATAATAGGATTTTCCTTGGTTATTCTAGATCTAGTAAATTTTATAGATTCTTTAATAAAAGAAAAAATCTTGTGAAAGAATATGTTCATATCACATTTGATGAGGCAAATACACACAAACCTAAAGTTTCATTAAAAAATACGAAGGATGATATATCAAATTTGGATATTATTAAAAAGTCTAAAACCCATGAAATTACGACTGATTTACTTGAAAAATATCCCATCAAAGACCATTTATATGAACCAAAACCTGAGGAAACCCTATAAGAAACTAGTACTTCATTATCTAAAACCATTAGAACCCATAAATATCATCCTTAAGATTTTGTTTTTTGGAGTCCTAAATAGATGAACTCAAACTCAAGAATCATATAGAAACCAGGTTGAACATGAAGCCTTTTTGTTTTCACAAATTAAACCCAGGAACATTAATGAGGCAATTGGTGATGAAAAATGGGAAATGTCTATACAAGATGAATTGAATCAATTTGAATGGAATAGAGTATGATAACTAGTTTAAATACCCAAAGACAATTTGGTTATTAATAATAAATGGATATATAGAATCAAGGATGAAGAATATGGAAATTTTATTAAAAATAATTCTAGATTGGTTTCATAAGAATATAGTAAAAAAAAGCTATTTACTTTGAGAAAAAATTTACCCATATAGCTATAATTGAATCTATTTGGATATTTCTATCTTATGCAGAACATCTAAATTTAAAATTATATAAAATAAAGGTCAAGAATAATTTTCTAAATGGATATATTGTTGAGGATTATTTTATTAAACAACCCTATGGATTTTCAAATCCTTATATTCCAAATCAAATTTTTACATTGTCAAAAGTACTTTACGATTTAAAACAAGCTCCCAAATATTGGTATGATATGATCATCACTTTTATTATTTCAAATTGTTTTAAAAAAGGTTCTATTGATCCTACCCTATTTATCAAAAGAACTTCAAAACATATCTTGGTTGAAAAAATATATGCTGATGATATTATATTTGGTTCTTCAAGAAATTATTTGTGTACTGAATTTTCAAAACTAATGTAAAATGTATTTTAAATGAGTTTGATGGATGAAATAAAATTATTTATTGGTTTTAAAATATTTCAAAATAAATAATGAATTATTTTAAACCAAATAAATTATAATAAAGATAATTTAAAACTCTTTGGAATAGATAGCTCAAAAGGAAGTGGCACTCCAAAGCACACCCCCAGTAAATTGGATCTTAATGAAACTAGAAAACTAGTTGACCAAAACATTTGCATAGGTATGATTGGTAGTTTACATTATTTAATATCTATTCAACCTAAAATTATGTTTATATTGTGTATGTGTGCTATTTTTCAAGAAAATACTAGGGAATTTCATTTGATTGATGTTAAAATAATTTTTTAATGCCTCAAAAGTACAACCAATTTAGGATTGTTATACTTTAGAGGACATTATTTTGATCTAATTATCTATTATAATGCTAACTACAGTGGATGTAATTTAGATAAAAATAGTAACTCTAGAACATTTCACTTATTGGGATAGTATCTAGTATCATGGTGTAGTAAAAATAAGAATTTATTTTCATTATTTTCTACTGAATCTAGATACATGGCCACTGATAGTTTTTGTACAAAAATTATGTGGATGAAACACACATAACTATAATATAGATATCAATTTAGACATGCCTATATAAATTGTAAAAAAACAAGTTATATTAATATTTCTAAAAAATAATATATCTCATTCAAGGAAAAACACATTGATATAAGAGATCAATTTTTTGGAGATCATTTTCAAAAAAAGGATATCACTCTTGAATTGATTGGAATTTAATATCATCTTAGTGACATTTTTAAAAATATTTTCAATTTTTAGAGATTAAATTACATCAAAAATTAATTAGGGATTATTAGATATGTCTAATTTATTTTATATTTAATTTATTATATCTTTCCTTAATTAATTTATGGTATTATTTTATGAAATTTATTCAATTTATTTTGATAATTATTATATAATGTTAAGTTCATATTATATTGAACATAAGGTCAAATGTTTCTCTTAATGATACCATATGTGTTTTTAAATGTTATAAATATATTTTATATGTTTCTCATACTTTACTATACGTAGATATATAAATGATTTTAATACCTCAAATCAGAATCTGAATTGACTTGCATTTCTCAAAACTTATTCCTATCTTTATTTCAACCCTTAATTTATAAAAACCCTAGGTTTCCATCCCATGAATCACAATTTTGAGTGGTAGAGATGAATTTATCTTTCTAATAATATTCTCCCAAATCTTTGGGTTCTTTTAAGAGGTCTAAGGCCATAATGTGTTGGATCATAAGGCTGTTAAAGACACATCTTCTGTCATAAGAAGTATTTTCATAGAATTAACTAGAATAAAAGTGGTTTAAATCAATTTTTTTACTTTTTTGGAGACATTTACTAAAGTAGGGATGGATGAAGTGTTTTATGGAAAATTATAGAACCTTCTAACCATGCTTGGTAAAAGTGTTTTATCTTAATATTCCCTTAGAAATTGGAGAAAGGTGGGACCATATCTAGATAATTCTTTATGGTAAGAAATAAATATTTTCTTCAAATTTATGGTCAATGAGTCTTTAGGTACCTCATTGTGGTTATTTCAAAGATTTTCAAAGCCTCTATTAAATTAAAAATTCAAATTTTGAGTTTGAACAAGTCTTAGAAGAGATAACATGAAAAAGATCCCCCAAAAGGATGAATACATTAGATTTTAGTAGCGAATTTCATTTGTTTCTCAAGTTTATTCAGCATAAATTTTTTCCTAGAAAATGGGAATTGAATTTTATTAGGAATCTAGATATGTAATTCCTCAATTTAATGGTGAATGGAGTGAAGGTTATTATGCCCATATTTCTCAAGATACAAATAGATGAGCTAAGTAAGAGCTCTTATCATTTTAATTCTTTTACGTATTCAAATTTTATTTCAGCCTAATTATATCTTTAAGGTTTAGTTTCTCATGAGGAATAAAATTTTACTGCATTCAATGATGTTTTACTAAACCAAACCAATTATAAAAGAATGAAATTAGGGTGTAAACCCTAGACGAAAATGTTTATTATTGATGATGAGAAATTGCATGAATGATTTAATCTTCAAAATAACAAAACTTGTCCAGAAAATGTAATTGATATAGGTTTATAACATAATTATGTAGTTCAGGTTATCTATTATTTAGAAGATAGTAATTAATATGTATAATTTGAGCTAAATAATGATTCTATAAGGTCTTATAAAAGTGTTTTGGATTAGTCTCTTTTGGTTACAATGACCAAAGAACCCATCAAATGAGTGAAACTATTGAGTGGGAGAAGACTCTAGGATATTTTCTATTTGGATTGAATATTATTGACTTAGTGAGTGATAATAATGAGCTTACTATTTTATAAAATCCTCACATGTTTGAGATATAGGGAGCAATGATATTTGATTCTCCATCTCTAGGAGATTATGCATCTCCTGAGACTCCTTTTATTAGCTTAGGTCTACCTTCTCCTAGTAACGGTAATGATAAAGATGATTAAGATAATGATAGTCCAGCCAAGTTAGATGGCCATTCCATACCTATTGTTTCCATAATTCTAGAACCTATTATGAAAAGTACCACTGCTTTTATTCTTGAAGAACACAACAAGCTTGATATTTTTTTGATTATGTCTAATAAAATCTATTTGAAACAAAAACTATATATCCTAATTTTTTTTCATATTTACGAAATGATTTAGATAACCTATTTCAAGAAGATTCCATCTATTATTCCTCTCATAGGACCGAAGTTTCACTTCTTGAATATTTATACATTTCCATTAAAGTAATTGAGAAGAAAAAGTACAACTCTTCTCATAAAGAAGGATCTATTTTGAGACCTTCTGAGTTAGATTTCAGTGAATCAACTTCTATACCTATAAATACTTCATCAAATAAAGCTATATACACTCCACATCAACCAACTACTACTTATTCTACCTTGGTCATTACTTTAGTGAACTATATTTAGTTTAAGAGTGATATTTTGGTAGTTATGAAAGAAGTTTTTATTACTATTAGTAGTGATAATTAATATTATTGGAAAGAAGATGTTTAATTAATAATGGAAAGTTTGGTTTCTCATATGAATCCCAAGATATTTATAAATTAAACCATTTAGACCATGAGATTGAAGGATTTTGATGAAAATTAGGAGATCTCTAGGCATACTTGATATATATAACAACTAATCTTGATCGAAGATATATATCTATTGTCGTGTTTTTTCCCTGAATCTTTATGCTTCTTCATGCCATGTACTTTTTTTCTTTAATGAAGATCTTATCATGAGTATTTTTCATAAGGAAATATAGATTCTTATAGAAAAATTTAATGATATAAGGAATAAAGTATAGATGGATATTATTATACATGGGTAAAATATTTCTGATATGGTAAAATTAGAGACATTAAAGACTACAAATGATAAGGATGTCATTAAGGGAGATATCAAGTATTATCTTAGCATAATTTTAAATAAGGAATATATGAAGACTTTTGTTATGATCATTGGAAAAAAACCTGAAAATTCCTCCCTTAACTGTAACCTTTAAAGATATTGTGGATAAGATGTTGGTCATAGAACCTCTTCTATATAATTTTATTTTAGAGAATAATGAGTTATTGTAGTGTATATAGAATGGGTATAGATATGTGTTAGATATTACAAGGCTCTTGGAGCCTAATATTTATGTCGGTAGTGCTCCAGTTTTGGAACCTCCTACTATTCTTATACCCAGCATATCTCCCCCTTATATCCCATATTCTATAGTTATATCAACACAAACCACTACTTCTCTTACCAAACCTCCTACATGAACTTTTAGTATGTACCTTACTGAAGACCTTCATCATACCAGGCCTGTTTCCTAAACTCTTGTGATTTCAGGAGCTACTTATTCTCATCGTCCAATACCCTTTCCTTCTCCAGTTGTTGGAAAAGGAAAATAAACCTACTGACATTCTTCTATTTATTACATTAATGACTAATATTTTGATTAATAACTATTATAGGTCCTTTTTTAAATCATTTATTTTTACTATAAATGATTTTTTATTCCTATATTGTCTCTTTGAATTCTAAAATCTATTTTTTACATTCTATATTTACTTTCTCACCATTTATGAAATACTTTTGATATTCTTAAAAGGGGGAGTAAATATAGTAAGTGATTTATATTTAAATATTTATTTAGTTTATTGTTTATATTTATTTATTCTATGATTTTTTATGATTAAAAAGCAAGGATATTTTTGGTTTAATCTAATAATTCCTTATTTTAATAATAAAAAATAATTTTTATTTTATTTATCATCAATTATGTATTTTATGAAAGTTAAATATTTTCATATAAATTATAGAAATTTTAATATTCCTGGAAACAACCATACGAAGGAATCTAGAAAATTTCTAAATTTACCTAAGTACTAAATCAACGGTAAAGCTAGGCAAGATAGACAATCAACTGTGAGTCAAGAAGAGTGAAAATTTCCCTAACTCCAAAAGAGACCATTAGAGTAACTGGTTAACTAAAATAAGGTTTCAATTGATTAAATTAAGATATTTGGAACTCCATCAAAGTTTCAAAAAAATTTATGTGAACACAGAGAAATTGGATCTATGAAATGCCTATCTAACTGACTATGATATATTTATTGCAAACTCCTCAATTAACTACACAGGTAACAAAGTTCCTACAAGATCAATCAAAGTGACTATATATTATATATCAGGGATACTCTATCAATTTTCTCACTAATTTTTAGAGATATTAAATTACCATACTAATTGAACTGATGCCATGTCAAACAAATAAATGTTTAAGTGAACCAACAATACAATATATTCTTCTGTAAAAAAAATTTCAAAGTATTGGAGTGATCCAAAGTCCTTTCTAATCAACCGTATAATAAAGTCAAGTGATTATATGATAGGATTTTATAAAATTACGAAAGATACTATTTGGGATTCAATCGGTTGCATGACTAGTTGAAGTGACCTTATGATTAATGGATCAACCACACAAACTTATAAGGTTTATATCATCATAATTTTCACTAAGTGTTGAAGATAATGTGGGGAATCTGACATGGAACTCTTCAAGAGACCATGATTAATGTGGGATTATATTTTAATATAATATATTACAACCATTTTTGTATAGAATTAAATACTAGGTCAAAGGAATTTAATGCACCCTAATTTTGTGATGAGTATGAAGATTCGAAATGATGGTTTTAAAATGGATATTTTTAGAGGAATACCTCCTTTTTAAATAAGAATGATTTTAAAAGATAATGGTTGATTTTTTAATGAGGGTTGAATAAAATCTTGATCCAATGCTATTTTCTCAACAAATTGACACTATATTCTCATCTTAACTTCATCACAAGAACTAAGATTTTCTCCAAGTATTCACATCTCATTTTCAAAATTGAATAAAGACATCAACAAGATAAGAAATCACTATAGAACATTTGAACTTCAATAAACTACTATATAAATATCTCATCTATCTCTCTCTATTTATCTCTATTTTTATTACATTTGAGTCGTTCTTGACATTTTATGAAAATATATTAAAGAACATACTATTGTATATTATAAAAGAGTACTCAGATACCATTACTTCATTTCATTCATATTTATACTCCCATTAAAACTATGGAGAGGCTTGGAAATAGTCTGGACAACCTTATGTACTATTGTATGCTATATACCCAATCCTAGTAGTGTATTTTTTTATTGTTTAATAAAAATTATTTGAAGTAAGTGACTATCAAGTGGAGAATATTATGAATTATCTTGATAAAAAAACTCTTGTACTTTAATTCCATAATGTGATTTAAGGTTTTTCCTACTCTAGTTTCAATTTTTTAAATATCTTTCACAAAAAAACAATACATTGATAACTAGATTTTACATGTGATATATTTACTATTTAATGTGTGTAAAATAATCTCAAAATATTAGGATAACCACAAGTTATTATAAATTAGTTTTGATCAATATTTTTATAGGTTATTTCAAAACATTAAATTAAATATACCCATAGTATTAGTTATTAGGTGATTTCTAAATTAGGGGATTTTGTTTTATAATTTTTTTTAAATTTTTTATGGGATGCTCAAGTCACTCTCTCTTGAGTACTCCAATTTGATTAATATAAACCAATTCTATTCATATATTTATAGTTTTGGAAATTCAAGAATGAAGTAAGAATAAATAGTTATTAATATTTTAGATCTATAAATAATAGATTTCCTTTGTTGAGAAACAATTCTTAACCTTATTTTTTTACACTAAGAAGCTAGTGGAAACTCATGTTAATCATATTTCTATCCATCTATACTTCATTGTATTGGGAATTTATGGTAAAGCATGAAAAATAGAACCAATTAATGTTATGATTCCAATATAACATAGAATAATGGTCTATCTTGGTTATTAATAATTAGTGTTAAGTTTTTTTCTTCAAACACATCATATGAAACATCTTAATTATTATCAGGACACAAATTGTATAAAAAAAATGTTGAACCTTTTTTCTTGAAGAAAATTAATTGTCATAAATATTGAAAGTGACCATCCCTTAAGGGGGATCCGATGATATGAGAAAGCTACCATATATCTATTCTTGGATGTAAATCTAGAATTATAAATAGTCCCTATAAAAACTCAATTTTGAGGTATTTTGATCAATTTTCCATCACTATTAAAGTGTATGATTATCTTTATTACCAAGGTGGAGTGATTTTAAAACAAAATGGGAGAGAAAAATAAACTTTCAATTGATTTTTTAATGTGTTTATTGAATTTTATTACAGGTTTATAAAAATTATTTAAATTATGGCTGTATAACCCCTAAGAAAGTAGAGGTAGAGTTTGTATCACATTGGGGAATTCATATGAATAAATTTTTAGTATACATTTGTCCCTCTTGTTTCCTATACCAAAGCATACCAAGTAAACTTATAGTTGAGAATTTTAATGGAAATTGATAAGAATAATGTGGTTCCACCCATATCTCATATGGGATTGATTGATTCTAATGACATGGGAGAGGGAAAAGGAAGTGAAAGAACAAAAGTTGAGAAGATATTTTACTTAAAGAAGTTGAGCTGATGTGAATATCTTCCCTTGAACTTATGGAATCAATAATGGGGAGAAAAACTTTCCCCTTTAAAATTTATTTTCAATATGGGGGGGGGGAGTAAAATATAAACTTTAAAGTAAAAATATGAAGAAATATTAATATATATTCATGTGAGGTAATTAATGGTAATAAAAAACACAATGAGGGATATTAAATTGGGAAAAGATTAGTTTTCGTTGCATTTATTATCAATTAGTGTCAATATGTACGTCTTTAAGTGTTGGGTAATGGAGGAACAATCTATACAAAGGAGATAAATATGTTCTCCATGTATTTGGGTTAATTAAAATGAAGTGTTGTTGTATTTAAATAAATGGATGGATAAATTCATTATAATAGCTATAAATATTTGATGATTGATGAGCTATTCTCCATGTGAAACACTAGTGATAATAGAATGTATTGTATACAATAGTTTACAAGGAGTGGAGAATATGAGAGTGAATATGGATATATAAATATATTCTTAATATCTTATAAGGTTTTGATTATAAAATATATTTATCAGGGTTCAAATATTAAAGAAAAGCTGGATAGGATTTAAAGAAACCATTCAAGCAGTTATGGATGAAGGTTTGAAAAGTATGGAGCTATGAATAAACCATCATTATTTATGTGAGCATAGAGTGTATTGTAATTAGTGAAGAAACAGACTTGGATTAAGTTTGGAAGAATTTGGAATAAATTTGGAATTGATAAGGTAGATAAGTACTTGAAATACTATACTTGAGTATTTAATTACTTCAAGATACCTTGGATTTTATTTGTGATGTTTGGAATTATTCTAAAAATTACCAAAATAATTTGAAGCTGTTCTAAGGTGATTTAAATTTATTAAGAAGGACTTAAGTTGACTTGAAGTGAATCTAAGATTATTTTAAGAATTCTAGAAATTCTTTGTTAGGGCTAAAAAATTGGCTAAGTCCAAAAATATTCATAAGTTTTGTTTCTAGTTTTCATAAGGTTTATTACAAAATTTGTAAGTTTTAATTAGAATTGAGAAAAATGGATAAGTAAACATTTTCATAAATTTGTCTAGACTTCATAAGGTTTAGACAATCATAAGGTTCACAGAGTTCATAAGGTTCAATAAACTTTAAAAGGTTCATACTTCATAAAGTTACTGAATTTTTTATTGTTTATGTACATAGATTTATAAGGTTTACTGACTTTGTAAGGTTTAATACTTTTCAAAAAATCATACTTCATAATGTTTCACTATGGAAATTCATAAGGTTCCAAATCATCATAAGGTACATACTTTATAAGTTTCCCAACTATTATGAGGTTAAAAATTCATAATGTGTATATGGATTTATAAGTTTGGAGAATGTAAAAAGTTTCAAATGTAATACGTTGTATGCTTCATCTCTATAAGGTTCTACTACAATACAATGCATGGTTATGGGACTTCACAAGGTTATCATATTTATAATTTTCAAAACCTTATGAAAATTATGAAATTTATAGAAAAATGAAATCCAAATAAAATGAAACCATGCGATGCTTGAGCTGATCTTCATCAACTTAAAGGATAAAAAACACTCAAAGGATGTGTGATTCAAGATTTATAAATAATGAAACTAACCTTCATGATTTTGGAAAAGGAAGATTAAAACATAAATAAATAATAATAGATAATGTGAGTCTAAAATTAAGAATACCCAAAATAAATAAATAATTATGGAAATCATGATTGATGATGCTAGTACTGATCCAAATTATTCTAAACATAAAAAATGATTTGGGATTTAAGCTGAATGATCTGATTTGTAAAATATAAAGTTTAGATTCAATTAGAGATTTGAAGGAGTAAAGCTAAAGTTGATACAAGTATTTCAGAAGAACTCATTCCATAAATAAATGATCGACAACACAACTATATTTATGAAGTATTATTTTCATAAAAAATGAATAATTATTTGTATGTGTATATTCACTTTATATTTTGAGAATAATGTTCTTGATCCTGGTAGTTAAATCAAATTTGAGATTCGTTTGACTGAGAAAAAATGAGAAATAAAAAGAGATAGGGTACTCTTATAATTTTAATAGAGATAAAAAGTTTAGGAAAATAAAATAATGGTGATGTTGTGGATATAACCATGTGATGTTCTTGAGGAAATAAAATGGAGGATCACGGGGTCATAATTTCTACATGAATAAGTTTCTTGTTAGATGATCATTAAAATCTATTAAATATTTCAATTTTGAGAATATTATGAAATGACCCATAAATATAAAATGTGAATCTTATATAGAAAAAATTTAACTAAAAAGACTCCTGTATCTATAAAATAAAACATCTTGAGAGAACCATAGAAACACTCAAGTGATAAGAAGATAAAACCTGATAAAAGTTTTGTGAAGTTGACCTAGATCACTGATTAAGAAGATGAAAATAATAAGTTCCTATGATACCTAGTAATTTATAATTTTAAGAAAGGAATATGAAGAAGAACTAGGAAAGTCCTAAATATAGGCTGGTCTATAAGATATTCATTATATATAAAATACCATGGATAATGAGTTGAGAGAATCCAGTGTGTAATACCTGAGACCCTATTATAATAAGTAAACACCACATCCTAAAATTATTTCACAATGTGCACTCTAAATAACCTTTATTCAAGATTATTATTAATAGTTAAATTTAAAAAATTATAGGATTTATATTTTATAAAATGATTCCATATTTGGATTAATCATGTCAAAATTATGTTAGGGTATTTTTTTGGGATTTTTCTGAAATAATATATTTTTAGGTGAATAATGAAAAATATAGTTTTTATCAAAAACTTTAAAAATTATCACTTTATAAGATAAATAAATATAAAGTTAAAAAAATATTTAATTGATAAAATACATTTTTGAATATTAAAACAATAAATTTTGAATTTTTATTATAAATTTATAAAACCCATGAACTTGTGTAATATTTTCCAATAAAAGAAACTATTTTTGGTTTCCTTTAATTAAACATTACTTTGGAAAAATTTGGTTTTGTATTGATTTGGAATTCACATAATTTTTTTTATAATAATAAAATTTACTTCATGGAAATCAAAATCATTGATAATTTTATACTATTTTTTTTGTGCTTAAAAATAACTTTTTTTTCTTCTAAAAAACTGGTTTTATGCACGCTAATGTTAAAATTAAATTTTCCTATGAAAATTAATTCTATTTGATAAAATGGAATTTATATTTAGAATTAGTAGGTATAAATTATGTAAAATGTATAATCTTATTTTTAGTCATTGAAAATAAATTAGTTAGATTAAATATTAATTGCCATGATAAAAGTAAAATGGTTGTTCTCAAAGAATTAATTTTTATAAAATTTATATAAATTTTATCTAAATAAATTAGATTAATATATTTTAAACTATGACTCTAATATTATTTTTAAAAATAAAAAAATATATAAAAATTAATTAAATTAATAATTAATATTAAATAAAAAACCCTTAATATATAAAAGAAATTTTCTATACAAACAATTTTCCCTATATCTAATACTTCAATTAAAAAGTTAATTTTATAACATTTAGAAATTGAATTAGATTAAATGGATCCAAATTTAGATTCAAAATTTCAAAATATTCTAAGAGGGGCCATCTTATATTTTTAGTAACAAAATAATTACCATGGTGAAATTTTATTCAAGATTAATAAGGTTGAAAATGAGTAAATGAAATATCTCAAATTTTTAATAATAAAAGTCACTTACACCTTATTAAAATCCTTTTCTAGGTATGAAAGTCATACCCACATGTATCAGCTACCATTTATCCACTTAAATTACCTAAATCACCTAACCCACCCAACACCCATGTGATTCCATTCATACCCCTTACCTAAAATTAGTTTCCATGAAAATCCCCTATTTTTCACATGTAAAGGGAGATCACTCCCATACATTCTCTTACCCCACTCTACCTTGAAGGCACTGATCATGAAGTTACCTTTACTCTCCCTCTATAAATCCCTTCCAAGGAGTTCACAACATTATAACAAATCCTCACAATATTTAAGAATATACTTAGAAAAGTAAGGGTTTCTAATCTATATCTTTCCTTTTTAATTAGAATATTTTTTTTATAATACCATTTACACATATTTCATAAATTTTAATTTCATTTTATTATCTCACATTTGATTTTTTTAATTAGATGCTACTTATACCCTCTTATTATATCCTTTATCCTATGCTCTTATTATATCGACATAAGGTTTCTCATTCCACCACTTCCATTTTCAATTATAAACATTTATTGTAATGTTATAATGCTTGTAATTATATGGAATTATCACCCATTTGACATATTGAAAATGATATTTTCTATCATCAAAGCATTTTCCTAAGCCATCATAATTCCAAAAAATACTAAATTTTGAAAAAGTATATAATGAATGGTTTTCCTAGAAATTAAATCTCTTTATAGATACTAGCAAGTGGATGTGGCTATAACACAAATTCATCTATGGCTAATCACCTTGAAAAATGCTGGTTGAGTTTCAACTCAATCTTTAATCTAGTAAACAGAGTGTGGGACCAATACTCTCTGGGGATATGTTTTATATAATTCACATGATATTTATAAACCTTAATGAATAGATTTATTACTATTGATTTGGTCTCCTACCATTAAAAACTACTAAAATCAATTAATATATTCTTTTGATAATCCATCACTTTGAAAGTATCCTCTCCACCACCTTATAATAAATTATTTGAAAATGTTTCTTCTTAATAAATTAAGAATACCCCATTATTCTAAGTTTATTTTTTGGATTTTTCTCCTAGATAGACACATTATTCCATTTATTGAGTAAATATATATTTTTCTTATGAATTTCCATCATATGAATATCCATTGTTCTATTTTTCCATGATTAAGTAATGTGTTTTTTAGGAAATGTTATGAAATTTCTTTTCAACTTATATGATGAATGCATTAGACATAATTAGTGATGGGTGGGCACTGGTATAGATATCCCCTTGATGTATGAGTAGGTATTATGTGAAAAACTATCTAGGGTATTGGAATATGGATTACCTATTTATATATAATATCATTACACAAGGCCTTGATGGTATTTTATGAATTCTATTAGTACGAGATTTTAAATTATTATCGAAGTTTTTATTTATTGTCTTGAATATAGTATGCCCTCATTTTTATTTGATTGTGGAATTATTTTGATTATTTATTTACTTTTTTATACTATTTATGATTTCATTATTTTATGATAGATTCTAATGCATGTTTCCCCTTACTGAGCATCTAAGATCACCCTTATTTTTTTTTCATTTCCTTATGAAATCTATAAGATAACTATGTGTAATTTTAAAGGATATAATAGTAGGGATAATAATTTTCACATGTGTTTTTTTATAATTTATTTTATGTTCTCAAGTTAAATGTGAATTTTATGTATGCATTTAGTCTTACAAGACTATTAAGTTGTTGGATCCTTCATAAAATAAAGTATTATATTGAAATAT
This sequence comes from Viscum album, assembly GCA_963277665.1. NCBI lineage: Eukaryota > Viridiplantae > Streptophyta > Magnoliopsida > Santalales > Viscaceae > Viscum > Viscum album. The sequence continues at coordinate 1,536,585,292 of OY728161.1, read as the reverse complement.
TTTAATACAACTATCAGATCTAGGTTTCTGGAGACTAGGTTGTTACAAATGGTATCAGAGAGAGGTTTACTAGAAACCTTGGGGAGTAGAATTAGAGGAACCTAGTTATATATCACATATATTATTTTAAACCCTTAATATATTAATGAAGTTTTCCTAGGAAACCTAATAGGAATTGAATTTTAAAACTCAGTATCAAGTGATAATTATGTGTATTCCATTGTTTATTGATGATGAGTAATATAAGGAATGAGAACCATATCAACACCTATAGTAAATGTAGGGATGCTCCTCATGAGTAAGTAAATGAGGATAAAATTGGAGCTAATTAGATTAAAGATATATTTGGGTAGTTGACCCATGTGATGACAAATAACCTTGCTTGTATAGAGAAACCTCCCGATCCACAGTGTGGTGCAACTATATTAGATCATTTATTGTGAAAATATCCTCCAAAATTCAATGGAATTTATAATCCATTAGTAATTGAGTAATAGATAAAGTACCTAGAAAATATATTTATCGCTTTGGGAAATAGTGAAAGGGAAAAAAATTTCATGGCTGTATTTCATCTGAAGGCATACACTGACCAATGGTGGTCACCAATTCTTAACACCAAATAGGAAGTTGAGATAGAGTGTATGAAATGTAGAATTTGTAAATAGATTTATATGAAAATTACTTTCCTTATGAGAAAATGGATAAAATAGAATAGAAATTAATCAATTTCAAATAGGAGGAGGTGGAAAATATTAATGAGTATGAAGATAACTTTATGAGGTTAGTTAAAAATGTTGTGGACTATGTATATAGATTGGAAAGAAAGATTAATTGTTTCTTTGATGGGCTAATGATGAGACTTCAAAGGGAGTTAGTCTTTCATACATTTTCGTCATATGAGTATATAATATCAAGTTCCATTAAGATAAAAATATTTCTCTAAGACCTATGTCTTCAAAGACAATTTTGAGAAGAAGAGGTTTGTTGAGCACCACAAAAAGAAATTTATGTCAAAGGGGGAAAATGAATAGTAGAATTTCCCACATATAATAAATGTGTAAATAAAAACTTGAGGAATTTTGTGAAGGTAATGAAAGTTTGTTTTAGGCATGGAGAAAAATTCTATCGTGCTCGTGAATGCAAAGTCAATGTAGAAGTTGTTGATGTTCAATGTTTTGACTCTAAGAAAATGGGGAACAATACAAACCAATGCACTAAATGTCAAGGGAATTTACCTTAGAAAATTCCAAGGGAGAAAGCACAAGATTATAAAATCACTAAAATTGAGGTTGAAGTACTAAATGGTGTGATAACAAGTACACTGATCCTAAAATCAAAGTTAGTGAATACTTTATTTGATTTAGAATCTCCAAATTCCTTTATATCATGCATGTTTGCGGAGAATGTTAAATCATACCGTAATACTTTGAGAAAGGATTTTTCAATTATGAAACCCCAAGGGATTCTTATTATAATGAATATTTATAGAGCAGTATCTATTAATATGTGTATATATATATATATTCCATAGTGTAAAAATTGATTGTTATACCTATGGTTTCTTTTGAATCAATCATTGGTATGTATTGGCTCTCAATGTATAATATAAGAATTTATTGTCAAGAGAAGGATATTACTATTTGAGAAGGGGGAATACAATCCCTTATTTTTAAAGGAGAGATATCACCTCCCAAGTATTTTTTAGATCTTCCTCTAATAGCTCACCTTAATGATATTATAGGAGATGAAGAAGAGAAAACACTATCTATGGATGAGAAATAAATCCTAAGGATAGAGGATGTGCCCATTGTATAAAAATACATTGATGTATTTCTAGAAGAATAACTTGGTCATCCACCTGAGTGTGAAGTTGATTTTCCATTGAACTCATTCTTGATGCAAGACATATATCTTAAACTACCTATAGAATAGCACCAGTGGAGTTGCACTACGAAAAATTTGGTCATTTGCGATGAGACCCTTATCCTATCGCAAATAGTTAATAATTTTCAATGGGATTAGATATCTCATTGCAAATGGTTTGGCGTGCACTACACGCCAAACTACAAGAAGGTTATTTACGATGAGATTGGGTATCCCATCACAAATACCCTTAGTGGGTTTTAGTATTTGCGATGGGCCTCGTCGCAAATACCCTTTTTAACCACCACCAGCTAATTAAAAGAGTATCATCATTTGCGACGTGTCCCATTGTGAATAATATTATTTGCGACGGGGTTTGTCTCCTGTCACAAATACAGTGTCGGTAGGTATGTATTTGCGACGAGTCCCCTCCCAAATACCTTTTTAACCGCCGCCCCTAATTAACAGCGAGGTGAATATTTGTGATGGGGCCCGTCACATATACTTCCATAAAAAATAATCTAACCTATATATATATATACCCCAATCCATTTTTTTTCATTTAACACCTTTCTCAATTCCCCTCTATCTCCGAACTCTCATATTTCTCTCTGATTTTTTTTTTCAAAGTATAAAATTTCATATCAGAGCAATTTAGAAGCCTTTCAGCGTACAAAAGATTCTGTTTTAAGGTATATATATATTTCTGTTATTTTTTAGTAAATTTATTTAATTTTATGATAATTATAATTGTTTTTAATTAGCGACAATTAAATAAAATTAGAACTACATAGTTTTATTTTGCAATATTTTTTTTACAAATATGTTGTTTCATTGGTAAAGAATACTAATAAATTGTAATAATTAGTGATAATTAGTAATAATTAGCGGTAATTAGTAACAAATAGGAATAATTAAGAATAAATAGTAACAAATCTGAATAAATAGTAATAAATAGTAATAAATTGGAATAAATAGGAATAATTAGGAATAAAAAGTAATAATTAGGAATAATTAATAATAATTTGTTATAAATAGAAATAATTAGGAATAATAAGAAATAACTAATAATAATTAGGAATAATTAGGAATAATTAGTAATAAATAGTAATAATTAGGAATAAATAGTAATAATTAGGAATAATTAGTAATAAAAAGGAATAATTATTAATAAATAGGAATAATTATTAGTAAATACGAATAATTTGTAATAAAAGGAACATTTATTAATAACTAAAAATAATTATTAATAAGTAGTAATAAACAGGAATAATTTGTAATAAATAGGAATAATTTGTAACAAAGATGAATAAATTGTAATAAATATGTATAATTAGGAATAATTAATAATAAATAGGAATAAATTGTAATAATTCGTAATAAATAGGAATAATTTGTAATAATTAATAATAATTAGGAATAATTAATAATAATTAATAATAATTTGTAATAAATAGGAATAAATAAAAATAAATAAAAATAAATATGAATAAATAGGAATAAATAAGAATATATAGTAATAAATTGTAATTAATAGAAATAAATATGAATAAATAGGAATAAATAGGAATAAATAGGAATAAATAGGAATAAATAGGAATAAATAGGAATAAATAGGAATAAATAGTAATAAATAGTAATAAATAGTAATAAATAGTAATAAATAGTAATAAATAGTAATAAACAGAAATAAATAGGAATAAATGGTAATAAATAGAAAGAAATATGAATAAATAGTAGTAAATAGGAATAAATAAGAATAAATAGGAATAAATAGGAATAAATAGGAATAAATAGGAATAAATAGGAATAATTCGTAATAAATAGGAATAATTTGTAATAAATATGAATAATTTGAAATAATTTTTAATAATTTGTAATAATTAGTAATAATTAGTAATAATTTGTAATAATTATTGATAATTTGTATTAATTAGTAATAATTAATAGGAATAAATAGTAATACATTACAATAAATAGGAATAAATAGGAATAAATATGAATAAATAGGAATAAATAGGAATAATTAAGGATAATTAATAATAATTAGGAATAACTAAAAATAATTTGTTATAAATAGGAATAATTATGAATAAATAAGAATAATTAGTAATAATCAGGAATAATTTGTAATAAATAGTAATAATTAGGAATAAATAGAAATAAATAGGAATAAATAGAAATAATTAGTAATAAATAATAATAATTTGTAATAAACTAGTACTCGCTCGTGCTATTGCACGACGTATTTGATTACTGGTTTTTCGTTTAATAAAAGATTGGTATTTATAAAAGTTGAGAAGAAACAGTAATGTTGAATAAATTTTAATTATAATCTAATGGTGTATGATAATGGAATAAGAGTGCATATAATATGAAGACAACTTTCAAGTAGTTGACAATGAAAAAACAGAGTAAAAGTAAATTAATTTTTAAATGTTAAGTAAGAAGATTTGAATTCATTTTCAATTTTGATCACAATAACTATAATGTGGACACTTAAATAAAAAGTGAAACCTAAATTAAAGATAAGACTGTGGTCGTAATAAAAACAATGGAAAATGTTAAAATAAATGAATATAAGTAGTAATAAATAGGAATAATTTGTAATAAATAGGAGTAATTTGTAACAAAGAGGAATAATTTGTAATAAATAGGTATAATTAGGAATAATTAATAATAAATAGGAATAAATTGTAATAATTAGTAATAAATAGGAATAATTTGTAATAATTAATAATAATTAGGAATAATTAATAATAATTAGGAATAATTATTAATAATTATGAATAATTATGAATAATTAATAATAATTAATAATAATTTGTAATAAATAGGAATAAATATGAATAAATATGAATACATAGGAATAAATAGGAATATATAGTAATAAATAATAATTAATAATAATAAATAAGAATAAATAAGAATAAATAGGAATAAATAGGAATAAATAGGAATAAATAGTAATAAATAATAATAAATAGTAAGAAATAATAACAAATAGGAATAAATAGGAATAAATGGTAATAAATAGAAATAAATAGGAATAAATAACATTAAATAGGAATAAATAGGAATAAATAGGAATAAATAGGAATAATATGAATAAATAAGCATAAATATGAATAAATAGAAATAAATAAGAATAATTTGTAATAAATAGTAATAATTTGTAATAAATAGGGATAATTTGCAATAATGTTTAATAATTTGTAATAATTAATAGCAATAAATAGTAATATATTACAATAAATAGGAATAAATAGGAATAAATAGGAATAAATAGGAATAAATAGGAATAAATAGAAATAAATAGGAATAAATAAAAATAATTAAGGATAATTAATAATAATTAGTAATAACTAAAAATAATTTGTTATAAATAGGAATAATTATGAATAAATAAGAATAATTAGTAATAATCAGGAATAATTTGTAATAAATAGTAATAATTAGGAATAAATAAGAATAAATAGGAATAAATAGAAATAATTAGTAAGAAATAGTAATAATTAGTAATAAATAGTAATAAATAGTAATAAATAGTAATAAATAGTAATAAATTGTAATAAATAGGAATAATTTTTAATAAATAGAAATAATTTGTAATTAATCAGTAATAATCTGTAATAAATTGAAATAATTTTTAATAAATATTAACAATTAATAATAAATAGGAATAAATAGTAATAAATATTAAAAAATAGGAATAAATAGGAATAAATTGGAATAAATAGGAATAATTAATATTAATTAGGAATAATTAATAATAATTTATTATAAATAGGATTAAATTAGAATTAATAGGAATTAATAGGAATTAATAGGAATAAATAGGAATAATTTGTAATAAATAGAAATAATTAGTAATAAAAAGGAATAAATAGTAATAATTAGTAATAATTTGTAATAAATAGTAATAATTTGTAATAAATTGGAATAATTTGTAATAAATAGGAATAATTTTTAATAAATATTTATAATTAGTAATAAATAGTAATAAATAGTAATAAATAGTAATAATTAGTAATAAATAGTATTAATTAGTAATAAATAGGAATAAATAGTAATAATTAGAAATATTTTGTAATAATTAGTAATAAATAAAAATAAATAGCAATAATTAAAAATATTTAATAATAATTTGTAATAAATAGGAAGAGTTAGTAATAATTTGTAATAAATAGGAATAATTAGGAATAATTACTAATAATTTTTAATAAATATTAATAAATATTAATAAATATTAACCAATAGAAATAAATATCTATAAATAGGAAAAATTGGAATAATTAGTAATAATTAGTAATAAAAATAAATAAATAGTAAAAAATAGTAATATAGTAATAAATATGAATAAGTAGAAATAATTAGTGGTAATTAGTAATAAATAACAGTAATTAGGAATACTTAGGAATAATTAACATTTTTTTATTTTTTTGAAACATATTTTTCTTATATCAAATTATTAAAAAAAACTAATTATATTATATTTTTTAGAGAAATATAGAACAAGGAAGTCGACAATATTCATTATTAGATGACCATGCTTGGATAAATTGGTATAGAAATCCAAACAGTTCTTGTTTAAATATTATATATATTGAGGGTGTTGAATTTTTTTTATCATTTGCATAATTAAAACTATAATTTGTTTCAAAAGGGTCAATAAAGTGTCTATGTAAAAATGTGGTATAAGGATGTTTGAAACATTTAACAATATTGGGGGTCATTTATTTCATTTTGGTTTTCAAATAGATTATGTTTTTTGGTATTAACATGGTGAACGCAGTTATAGAGAAGATACTAATAATTTCATTTCGTATTCATCACAGTTTCAAAATTTATTACATAATACAGCAGGTCTGAATTTTAAACAAACTGAAACTCAGGAAGATATTGATTTAACTCTTGAGTTGGAACCATCTCAATTTTATGAGTTATTGAGGTCTACTAAGGATACCTTATATCCTAGTTGCAATATAAGAAAATTTGAAGTTGTTATAAAATTTATGGCTATTAAATCAGGTAATGTAATGTTAAATAGCTATTTTGATTAGATATTATCTTTGGTTAAAATAGTATTATCGAAAAGAAATTTGTTTCCTAAAAATTTCTATGATAGTAAGAGGCTGGTTTGTAGTATGAGTCTTGGTTATTAGAAGATTCACACATGTTCAAATGATTGAATCTTATATTATGGTGAAAATGAGTCATTGGATAGGTTCCCAACATGTGGAAAATCGAGGTATAATGAGGCTCAAATAGGGAAGTCTGGATTGGCTCCTATAAAATAGTTGATATATTTCCCACTTACACCCAGATTGCATCATTTATTTATGTCTTAGAACACATCAACATTGATATCATGGCACAAAACTAATATTTCAACTGGTAAAAGATAAAAACATACCTTTTATGGTGATTTATGGAAACATTTTGACCAATTGCATCCATATTTTTATTCAAAATACTAAAACATGCGATTGGGTCTTTCTACTGACGGTTTCTGTCCATTTAGTTCTTACGATAGTCATTATTCTTATTTTACTATCTTTATAACTCTATAAAATTTACCTCATTGGATGTTAATGAAGGAACCATATATATTTTTGACCTTATTAATTATAGGACATCCAAAAAAGAATATTTATTTTTATTTGAAACCATTCATTGATGAGTTAAATTTATTGCAAAGTAATGGTGTTAGTACATATGATGTTGATGCGAAATAAAATTTTCTACTAAAAGATGCATTGATGTGGACAATTAGAAACTTTACATCATATGAAATATTATCTGGGTGGAGTACACATGGTCTAAAATCATTTTCTTACTGTATGAGAGGCAACAAAACATTTATTCTTATCAATAGAAAAAATTGTTTTTTAGACTGCCATTGCAGATTCCTTCCAACCGATTATCCTTTTCAGAGGAACAAATATCATTTCCAAAAAAACATAAATTAATGAGATAGAAGCCAAAAAATGATCTTATGTATAGAGTTAAAATCAATTATTTCTTCATTACCTCACATTACATTTGGACAAAAAATAAACCAATAGAAAATTAATAGCATTAGGAAAGAACACAATTGGATAAAATAGACCATATTTTGGGATCTTCCATATTGGTATGATTTTTTGGTCCAACACATGTTAGATGTCATGTATATTGAGAATAAATATTTTGATAATTTATTTCATATAATTTTGGATACACTAGGTAAAACCAAAGATAATATAAATGCATGATTACATCTTGCCCAAATTTACAGGCAACCATAACTTTAACTATTAAAAAATGTCAGATCACAGAAGTTAATGAAGATAAAAGAAGCTTATAAAATATTTAAATAAAATCAATTATTATTTTGTTAGTGGATTGTATATTTGAGACTTCTAGATGGTTATGCTTACAATTTGGGCAGATGTGTCAGAAATGGTCATATTAATAGATTAAAAAGTCATGAATGTTATGTTATAATGAAATGACTTACTCTAATAGGATTTAGAGGTTTTTTGAATTTTATTATTTGGGATATGATAACAGACATATCATATTTTTTCTGAGACATTTGTGCGGTGACAACAAACTACAATGAACTAAGTAGACTGTAAGAAGATGCTGTTTTAATTTTATGTAAACTAGAAAAAATCTTCCCACCAACTTTCTTTGAATCATTAAAACATTTGATATTACATTTTCCACATGAAGAAAAATATGAAGGTCTAGTAAAATTCTGATGGATGTACCCATTTGAGAGATGCATGCAGAAATTGAAAAAAAAAACATAATAAAGCATCAGTTGAAGCCTCAATTAAAGAAACTTATTTACAAGAGGAAATTTATTTTTTCTACTCTAATTAATTTCAACTTGAATATAGTGTAACGTCCTGGTTCCGGAAGCCACCTAGAGGTGCCCCGTACCCGGTTGGTCACATGGCCTCAAGTGCATTTCCCCAAACACCAGAGGCTTCCAACTAGCAGCGAGGGCCTTGGGTGTGATATTGGGGAAACTATTCCCTCATTGGCAGAGTACACAGTGGAAGAAAAATAAACACACAATACCGGAAGCAGTAATAACCAACAATATAAAGTGGAAGACTAAATCAACAAAATGGAGCACATATGTATATATGAAATGATGCATGATACATAACAAGGAAAGCATCCAAACAGGTCACAATGCTGGAAAACATTAATGTACCAAAACAAGTACAAAAGAAAAGTAAACAGCTCCTCAGCATTGCAAGCCAATGCTTGGTCCCATGCTCCCCTGCTCCAAGAAATCAAGTTCCAGAAGTTGAAGGGCAATTTACCTTGTCTATAACTACAACAATATAGTCTGCTTGGTCCCAAAAGCATGGACCAAACATAGTGTGAGATAAAATCCTAGTAGGAAACCACCCGGAGATCTGTGCCTAACAGTCAGTGAGTATATGGCAGGTAAAATCACACTAAGCAGTAAAAAAAATAGCAAAGTAGTAGGCAGTAAATAGTAACCAGTAAAACAGGATGATACATAGAAACAATTAATCCACAACTAATCAATAGAAACAAATAGATAAAAGACAGAAACCCTCTGGTAAGTACTCGCAGGCATTCCCTCTGGTCCTATCCAAGAAGTACCACAACCCTCTGGGCAGTGCACTCATCCTAACCCCTCTGGCTTGGTCATACGAATTTATGAGACTCTCTGGGGAAGCTCACTTGGTCAATTCCCCTCATAGTATAGGGTAGTCAGGGGCTCTCTTGAGGAAGAACACACGGTCTAAACCTCTTAGCCCCAAGGTCTAGAGACTCTCTGAGGAAGATATCTCGGTCAATTCCTCCTATAGCCTCAGGTATACCACAGACTCTCTGAGGAATCTCACTCAGTTAATTCCCCCTATAGCCTGGGAAGGTTCTTAAAGAGATTCAAACAAGGTAAGACTCTCTGAGGAAGCACACTCGGTCTACCCTCCTATAGTCTATAAATCCAAGACTCTCTAGGAGATCACTCGGTCTATCCCCTCTGTAGTCTGTAATATATAAGACTCTCTGGGAAGATCACTCGGTCTATCCCTTATAGTCTACAGCACCAGGTTCTCTCAACCTCGTGCCAGTCTATGCATAATAATGCTATAAGGACAAAGTACACCTATAGAGCTACTTGGATAACCAAAGTACACCTATAGGGATACTTATCTAAATAGTCTACAAGGCAACAAACATGTTCTAAATTCACTTCATCATATAAATGGAAGGTAAGAAAACAGGTGTAGCAACCAAAGGCAAACGAGACCCAAAGGTCGTAAATAGAACAAATCAAGGGAAAAACATAAAAGAACAAAAAATTATCCTCTAACAAGGTCAATTTACCTCTACACAAGCATACAAGCAAGGTAGGAAAACAAAAAGGGCAAAAAGGTAAACACGCAATACCCCGTTCACGGGTATTGGTGGAATTTGCACATAAAACTCAGAGACTTTGAATGGTAAGGAACAAACCACCTACCTTGATCCTTGGAGATCTATATACTTGAACCAAAATGGATGATTCTCTCTAGAACATCGTAGATATGAGAAAACACACAAAACATTTAAACTTAGATAACTTGAGAAAGAGGGAGAATTGGAAAACAAGGCTCAAGTAGAAGGAAGAACTAACTGCTGCGCTTCCAACGCAATCGACCGTGCTTGAATCGGAGAACATACGGAGAGGCGGGAGCTCGGGAAAGATCTAGCCGTACAGATAGCTCTCAGACGAACCAGACCTAGAAGAAGACATTTATGACGATGAGGCGTGACCCCGGTCGGTTTAGTGAAAAAAAGAAAAGTACACGACGTGTATTTTTAAAGTACACTGCGTGTAGTGGGTCTTTCTGTACTCCACCAAAATCAGCCTCCACGTCACCCCTACACACTGTGTGTGTGGCCTGGGAACGACTAGTACACGACTTCGAGCCGGAGAAGAGTACATGGTGTGTACTTCAAAATTTTCCAAAAACTCCATTTTCTTAAAAACTCTAGAAAAAGGAAAATCATACCTAAAACGAAGATCCGAGTTCTTACATATAGCTTAAAAAAATGAATGGGACATAATGAGGGAAATGTTGATGATGAAATGAGAAATTATTTATCAAATTTTAATCAGCCCAAAGTTGGATTCAGTGGAGCTCATGAATGACGTCTTTCAGATGATGAACATCACAGAGCTCATATATATGTTCTGCTCAATTATGAAGAAATGATACCATTTTTATAGTGAGTGATCTTATCACTTATTCTACAATATTTGTTATATTAAATTAATATTATTGTATTTATAAGTTATATAATAATAATATTAAGAAACAACTTCCACAAACTACAACAGATTCTCTTGAAGAACATTGAAAAAATAATTTTTCCCATTTGTTTCATAAAACAGTAACATAAATTATTTATAGTTTAACATATACAATCAATTTATTACTTGTTATATTGATAATTGTTTTACAAATTTTCAGGTATCTCAACATGCTGATAAAATTGATAATCGATTGTGTGTATTGAGTAACCCACCATCCAAAATTGTTAAATCATATAATGCATATGTGGTGAATGATTTTCGAATTCATACACGTGCATATGGGGGAATAAAAAAATGAATAGTGGTGTTTTCTTGAGAGGATATCATCATATAGAAATTAAAATTGGATTTTATATCATGCTGGAAGAAATTTATTACTTGTTATATTGATAATTGTTTTACAAATTTTCAGGTATCTCAACATGTTGATAAAATTGATAATCAATTTTGTGTATTGAGTAACCCACCATCCAAAATTGTTAAATCATATAATGAATATGTGGTTAATGATTTTCGAATTCATACACGTGTATATGGGGGAATAAAAAAAATGAATAGTGGTGTTTTCTTGAGAGGATCTCATCATAGAGAAATTGAAATTGGATTTTATAACATGTTGGAAGAAATTATTGAACTGTGTTATATAGGACAAAATTACATAACGATGTTTAAATATTAGTGGTTGGATTCTAAGAGAGGATTGCGTGTTCATCTGAGCCATGGAATCATTGATATTAAATATAAATGCCTTTTTGTAGTAAATGAAACATTTTTATTGTCTTATCGGGTACATAAAATTTATTATGAACATTACTGTGCTATTTCAAGAGAGTTGGGTGATTAGTGGAGCATAATAAAAATGAAATCATGATAAAATTCATTTACTCAAAGTGAATATGGTTCCACTAAAGTGAAATGAATTGGAATTTTTCAAGAGACTACTCTCAACCCATATTTTTCATGAAGAGATACAAATATCGATGTTGACACCCCCTAGTTAAGGGTCTATGGTTATGATGATGTTAATGATGTAACAAATGAATTTGAAATGATAAGAGGTGATGGAACCAAAAATCATATGGAAATTGATGATGTTGAGGAGGAATATGAAGATATTGACATTGTCATATATGAATATGAGGATACAGATGAATATTGACATAGTTAAATGATTGTTATAATCATATAATATATATATATAATAGTTGCTTTAAAATATTTTCTAACAACAATCATTTTATGTTTCAGATGGAATCATATATATTTTTTCAGTTGCAGGCAGCTGATCTACCTAATGACAAGTAGGATGTTAGATCATCTGACCCTCAGACTGCTGGATGTTCAAAGAGGACTTGGAGGGGGCATGTTCTATCATGATTGATGATTTTTGACCTTATCCCCAAGCGACGTCCATGTCTTGGCTTTGATCCATCCTTGCAGAGGTATGCTTACCTGTGTATTTTAGTTAGTTTTCATTAATTATCATTAATTTATTTATGTACTAATTGTTTTCTTTTTTGTTCCTTTTTAATCAAATATATATGCATATAGATATTAGACATGGGAGTGCTATATTGTGAAATTATTTTTTTGAGGCATGATTTACATGTGTTCAGATTACCATATATTTTCATCTCCACATGTTTGATCCTTGGATGGTATATATATAAATAATATTTATTTTGAAATTTATTTAAATAATAACTTGATATTATTTTTTTGTAGGGTTTATGGTATCCCATAAATGATAGCATGTATGAATCTATCAAGAAGGCATGGGAGGACTATATGCATGATTATTTCCCTCAGTTTTTGCACAATTTGAGGAGGAAAACAATACAGAAAGCATGAGTCACAGAGTTTGATTAGTCTTTCTACACCCATTGACTTGATTACATTTCATCTCAGGTTTGGGATTGATTATTTTCACACTAGATGAGTGGTTATTTTAAAAGGATATCATCAGTAGGTCAATAGAACCAGGGGTGATAGGAGGTAACTCATCAAGCTAGTAGTCATACATTTAGTACGCATAGGTAACATATGGTAATTTCCTTTTTAAAATTAATTTATATAACTTTAAATGTAAACTGTTTATTTTATATTCATATAGGTATCTAAACAACCCAATATTACAAAGTTTGATGTTTATAAGAGGATCTAAAATGATCCTATCACTAGAGATATTAGAGGTGATCTCCATCATCAAATTATGGTCAATATAATTTCTTTTTGAGTTTTAAAATTAACTACAAATAATATTTTAACTATTTTAATTTTAAATTTCAATTGATGGAGTTATATGAGGCCATGACGTCTCAGACACAGACTGAGATTCAGGTTGAGACTAACGATTAGACCAGTGTAGCAAGATTTGATGAGGTGGTATAGATGCAGGCGACCTAGTATGCCTTCGATAAAGGTTGAGTTGTTGGTATCATCTGTCGATTGATGCCCAGCTGTAAGGGCCCAGATCCACGTGGATCGACCCTTTGCGTGTTTTCGAAGACCGAGGTGCTTAAAGAAGGCTCGAAGGAAGCCTGGAGAAGCTTGGTCACGAGAATCTAGAATAGGGGGGATACATAATGTGACCAAGGGGGGTATAATGTGTAATGATCGGGTTTCAAAATAATAAAACAAAGCACTAAGGCAATGCATTTTTCGGCGTAAGTCACCTCAAGGCGGTACACGACATGACGATGAGGTACACTTCATATATTTCCTCGTGTCTAGGTGTTTTAAAGACACCCAACCACTCGGTTTTCCCAAAACATAAGGATTGAGTGCACCCTTTATCGACTCAAGATGACCTAGATGCCTCCCTCTTCAATGATTAGGGATTCCTTCATCCTGGATTGGTTCCCCACTTTCTTCTTCAATCCGTCATTAATCCAAGGTAAGATCTACCTCTGTTCTTTGGTTTTATTCAATTTTTATTCTCCCATTTCTCCTTTCCATGCTATGTAATTTGATCTCCATCGTTATAAGGAAGTTTCTTTTGGTTGTTGTTGATGCATTTGTGCAGTGACATCCTCAGGTGGATGAAGTTGTTACAGGGAAGGCGATCGTGATCCGCTACTTTGATCCGTTCTCGAGCGAAGAATTTCATAAACCTTTTGAGGTAGGGGAATCACCACTTCTCTAATTATTTATGCGCAACCGTAGATTTATCATGATTTATCCTTTTGGATCATAATGGAATTGAACTAATTAAATACTTTAACCGGATTAAAATAATTGGTTTGATCGCATGTTGTTACTTTGCATCATGATAATGATTTTCCTCTTGATTTTATAGATAGTGTGATATCTATGATTTTATAGTTATCATGTTGTTCTTGATGAAATTAGTAAAGAACGTAAATCCATAATTAATTGAAAATTAAATGGATAAAGATAAAGATGCATGTAAATGAATCTGGTTATTGTTGTTGTAAATTGATGATAATAAAATTGATGTAGTAAGCATGTTTAATTAATTTGTGATAGCTATGATAGATTTCTGTTTAGGTTTCCTATAGTTATAACCAAGAAATAATAAATCTATTAGTTTCATATGGATTAATGAACCAGTTTTTTGATAAAAGATAATGTCTGGTAGGGTTTTGAGTTACCCTTTTTCTAGTAAAGACAAGTGCCTTGTGCTTTGAAGCCATGAGTGATCATTATATATATAGGTTGGATGCCTTGTTTAAGGACCAAGATCCTAGTTGAAATGATGTTTGTTTCCTGCTGTTTGTGTTGTGATGTGAGCCTAGATGGCTGTTGTGATATGTGGGGGCAGGGATGCCCATTGGATGTGGTGGCAGTTGATGCCTAGAGTGGTGAGATGCATCGATTTATGCAGGTGGGTGTCAGGGAGGGCACCAAAGATGATTAAATTGGTTGGATGTTAATATTGGATTCTTGCTAAATCTTGTTGGTTGTTTATTTGCTTTACTATCCACACTGCTCAAGGAAGTTGGTCTTGCTTACCCTCCTTCCAAAAGATACAAAGAGGCGTGAGGTATACCACGTGATTTCCGTGTTTATCTTCTCAAGGATGTATGAGTCTATGCTCCTTCTATATATGAAAAAGACCCAACAGGTAGCCCATCTACTCACTTTGTTGAGCCCCTTTTGTTTGGAAGATTAGTTTTTTTTCTAGAATGCCTGGAATTACGGAAAGTAATAATGTTATTAATAAATTATTGAATAAATGATGTTAAACCATAGGGTTTTAGCTTGGAGGGATTCAATGATGAGGTTGAAATTTAAAGTAACAATGGAATTTGGGTGTGATGCTAATGAAATATAATGTGTAATTGATAATAGTTAATTAATTTTTAAAGAATTAATTAAAATAAAGTGAAACTGATAAAAAGAGAATGAAGTAATGTAATGTAACTCTTTAAATGGTTGTGTTCTTATAGGATACCTAGTCTTAGTAGTGGTATCCAGAAGTCCGAGAGACATTAGATGCATTTGAGTCTAAGAATAGGTTATTCCCATAGTGTGGTTGTGAGATATATTATATCATGTACTTTTTGTGTTTCTATACGCTACCCATCCTATTAGTTAGGGCAATTGACACCCCATGGATTTTGAGCCCTAGGGGGGGGGGGGGGGTTCCCTAACATTCCAGTGGGAGGATGGATGGATGAATACCCCCTTTGTCCCAACTCTCGTCTCTTGGTAGTTACTTGTGCTGGTAGGCAAATTGGTTAGTTTTCCCCAAATATGTGTGCAGAGGGTTGTAATGGATTGTGGTTATTTCACACACA
Organism: Viscum album; assembly: GCA_963277665.1. Taxonomy (NCBI): domain Eukaryota; kingdom Viridiplantae; phylum Streptophyta; class Magnoliopsida; order Santalales; family Viscaceae; genus Viscum; species Viscum album. The sequence continues at coordinate 1,536,569,326 of OY728161.1, read as the reverse complement.
TGTATTCTGGATATAGTTTCCTTTGTGATACTATAGGTATAAAGTGTATAGGCTATGGTGGCTTGGGGATCCTTACTTTGAATATGGGCTGTAATGGCCTGAGGCATAATACCCAACATATTATACACATTATGTGGGCTATGGTGGCTCCCAAAAACTACATGGTTATGTTTTCAGTTGTGTGGATGGTGTGGTGCTTCACCCAAGTTTATGCGTGCAAGCATTGTGTTACACGAGGTGCATGTGGTAGTGCTCGCCTTGGTGTATTTAGGCCGACCTTTTTGGAGAGAGATTTATTATGACGTGTGACCTTGGGGAAAAGCGGCAAACCAATGGGGAAGTGGTAACATGGTACCCATGATATTATTTATCATATTATATACTATTGTATGATATATTTGATGAGAGTAGCCATGGTGTGGCTGGGAACATAGTATACCTATTTAGGTAACAAGTTAGTTTCACTTTTTGTTCACTGTGCTTTAGCATTCTTTCTTTACTTTTGCACAAGAGGCTCTAGGGAGGATCCTAATGAGTATACTATTATAATCACCCTACATATATATAAACTGTTTTTAGGTTACTAGGAGCAGGTTGGAGATCAGGTTGGTTACTACTACCTTGGAGTTGCAGGAGTAGTTCGGGCTTCGTGGTCACTGACATTTTTATTTTCTTTTGGTACTTGTAGTTTTGTGTTTCAGTTTTAGTATCTTTTTCATGAAATTATATATGTGTACTTGGTATTTCTTTTATATTTTAGTCTGAGTTGGAGTTGGTTGGTGTTTGTCTTATCTCTCTCTCTTTCATATGTGTTCTCTTAGAGGGTAATTCCCCCCATTTCTCTGTTTACTATACCATTGGTGATAGTCTCCAGCCCAGGGCCTACTAGAGGAGGGACTCAGGGGTCACTATCTCCCTTCTCACATTTTCGGCCCAGGAGGGGTACACCTTGTGGGGAGGGGGTCGTGACAGAGTAGTATCAGAGGTCGGGTTGAGGGATAGAATGGACTTTGGTGTTAGGAATAGGTGAGGTTTCATGGGTTGGTATGGAAACAGTGTCAGTTAAGTCTAGAAAGTGATTGAAACACTAGATACCGGCTGATAAATAGGCATTTAGGGCCCCCTATAATCTTATGCATGGAACTTTAAGTTTACATTGTCTACTAGACAAGGTGATACTGGTTTCATGGTAGAGACCTAGGAAAGTATCATGCATCATTCTTCCTTATTCCTGTGTTTTAATGGGTAGAACTTGGGATAAGTTAACCTAAAATAAATAAAAGAAAACAATTAATTAATTAATTTCAATTATTCTATATTCTAGGTGTAGGAGTTATAACTATTTGTTATTTTTTAGATATGACTCCAGTTCGACGTCCTCATTAGGTTTTCAAAGAAGATGTCCAATAGGATTCACAAATAGATCACCGTGGGGTAGAGGTTGATGATTATGACAATTGGAGGAGGAAAATCTGAGAGTTTCATCACCAGATTCTACAGAAGTATGAGAGCTCCGTTTTAGATGCAGTCACAGAAGACTGGTTAGAGGAGGTTGAGATAGCCTTCAATTTGATCCATGCTCGAAAGGAGCACTGGGTGTCTTTGGTTGTGACGATGCTGCATGGGGCAGTGAGGAAGTGGTGGTTCTTGTTCCTCAGGGATTGTGAGGAGTCTATGATCTCATAGAAGGAGTTCTGAGAAAAGTTCAGAGATGTGTTTCTTTCTTCGATCGTAAAGGCATCTAGTCGCCAGGAGCTACTTACCCTTAGACCGGGGTGCTTCAGTGTGCAAGAGTTTGGAATATGTTTTAGAAACCTTTTACAATATTCTTTGAACCTATTTCCAGATGAGGATGCTAGGGTGATACATTTTGAGGAGGATTTGCATCTAAAGATCCAGCGCCAGGTCACCTCATTTATGCTGAAGACATATCTTGAGGTGCTAGAGAGGGAAGAGGTCATCGAGAGGACATTATCCAGAACTAAATCTTCATGAGAGGGGAGTATTAAGGATTCCTCATGAAGTAGAGATATGGTTCGGGGTTCCCAGTTTTCAGGGAAGAAGAGTTTCCATTCAGCTAGGGGTAGGTCCCAACCCTCAACATCTCATTTATCTAGGGGAAATGGATTTTATGCCTATGCCAAGAAACCAGAAACCTATTTTTCTTATGGTAACTAAGGTCATAAACAGTGAGAGTGCCCGACATTTCAGAGGAGTCATTGTGCCCCAGGTGTTTAGCTCTAGATTCCTCCATTGAGGTAGTTCCAACCGAGGTAGCAGAAGTAGGTTGCACCAGCTTTATATTAGAAGAGAGTATATGGGGAAGGCATGAGACAACCCCATGACACTCCCCATCCTTATAGAGAAGAGTGTGGACATGGTGGTGGTCATCATCATGGTTAGAGAGGCCATGGAACAGGTCTTATTTAGCATTATTCTTTAGCGTTTCAAGCACCAAGAGTTCTAGACATCATTTTAGGTACCATTTGATTGTTTTCTACTTGGGTGTATTCCTTATTTGATTCAGGAGTGACACACTTCTTTATATCACCTACCATTGTCCATGCTTTGGGACTTGAGGTAGAGAGGCTTCTAGTTCCCTTAGCATTGACTACGCCAATTGGAGGTCGAGCTGACTTGTTTGAAGTATGTAGAGACTATGAGATAATGTTTGAGAAGAACCAAGCTTGGGGTGATTTCCTATGTTTACAAGTACAACAATATGATGTCATACTTAGCATGGATTGGTTGTATTCAGTGCAGGCTATCGTAGATTTCTTCCATAGGTCGGTGGTGTTCTTTGATGTTGATGGAGAGACAAGAGTGTTTGTTGGAGATTGAGACCCTCAGATGGGTCAGAGTCATGTTTCTTCCTTGTCATCCTTGATGGATGAGATGATACCAAGATATTCAGAGGTTTAACAGTTGGTGTTTCCTAGGGTCATAGAAGAGTACCCTGATGTCTTTCCAGAAGAGGTTGTAGAATTACCCCCTCGATGAGAGATCAAGTTTTGGATTAAGCTATGGCCAGGAGTGTCTCCTATCTCCATGTCTCCATATAGGATGACCCCTTATGAGTTATGAGAGCTATGTATATAGCTCAATAGTATGTTACAATGTCGTTTTTTGGCCGAGTGTGTCACCGTGGGGCACACCCGTTTTGTTCGTGAAGAAGGCTGATGGCACTTTGTGGTTGTGTATCAATTATTGTCTCTTAAACAAAATGATAGTGAGTAATCGATATCCTCTTCCATGGATTGAAGATTTATTAGATCAACTGAAGGGTCTAAGTTGGTTCTCAAAGATTGAATTGCGGCCATGATATCATCAGATGCGTGTGAAGGATGAAGATATCCTGAAGACTGCTTTCCTTTTTCATCATGGGAATTATGATTTCATTATAATTCCATTTGGAATGATGAATTCTCTAGTTGTGTTCATGGGATTGATGAATGCCGTGTTCCGTGAGTTCCTAGATAAGTTCGTGGTGGTTTTCATCGATGACATCCTTATGTAATCTATGTCTGAGGAGGAGCATGCTGGGAATCTACACGGCGTTTTGGGAGTTCTTCATTAATAACAGCTATTTGGGAATTTTTCAAACTGTGAGTTTTGGGTTAAGAAGTTCTATTCTTGGGTGATGTGGTGTCCTAGCAGGGAATTTCTATGGACCAGTCAAAGATAGAATCAGTTGTGTCTTAGGAAGCCCCGAAGACAGTGGCAGAGGTGTGAAGTTTCCTTGGTCTCGTAGGCTATTATAGGAGGTTCATAGCAGATTTTACTCAGGTTGTGAATCCTTTTACAACATTGACTAGAAAGGATGAGAAATTCGTGTGGACTGATCAGTGTCAGGTAGCTTTTGAGTATCTAAAAGAGAAGTTGGTAAGTGCTCTAGTTATTTGTCTGCTAGCAGAGGAAGTTTAGTTTGGTGTTTTCAGCAATGCTTCACATCTAGTGTTAGGTTGTGTTTTGATACAGTAGAGATTATTTGTTTCTTATAGGTCCTAGTAGTTGTGTCCCCATGAATGTAACTATTCCACCAATGGTCTTGAGTTAGCGGTAGTGGTGTTTTCTCTGAAGTTGTGGAGACATTACCTCATTGGCGATCACTTGGTGGTTTTCACCAATCATAAGAGCCTGGGGTATGTTTTCTCCCAATGTGACTTGAACTTGCTGATGCGTCGGTGGATGGAGTTCTTATAAGAATACAACTTTGAAATATCATATACACCTAGAAATTTGAATGTTGTAGCTAATTAATTGAGTAGGAAGTCATATAGTGATGCAGTGCATGAGTCTGGTGATTTCTAGAGAGTGATGGAAGAACTTTCAGCCTTACATCTCAATATGAGAGAAGTTGGGGATGGAGGTTGTCTTTTTCAGATGACAGTGTTGTCATATCTAGTGCAACAGGTAGAAGAGTCCCAGTTGGGGGATCTATAGGTGGAGGTCTGGAAAGACCGAGTTGTTTATGGTGAGGCCCTTGATGGATGGTCTGAGGACAAATAACACTAAGTGATGTATCAATGAAGGATTTTCATTCCTTTAGAGATATGTGATATTTTTCTCAAAGGGTTTCATAGTTCACCTTTAGAGATGCGTCATAGTTTGAAAAAATGTACCAAGCCTTGAGGATTTAGTTTTGGTGGACTGGGATGAAGTATGTAGTTGCAGAGTTTGTGTCTTGATGTTTGGTCTACTAGAAGGTGAAGGCCAAGAACCGTGTCCCTGGTGGTTTTCTCCAACCATTAGATATTACTTAGTGTAAGTTGGAGGAAATCACAATACACTTTGTTATTGGTTTTAATCAAGATCAGCGAGGCCATGAATCTATATGGGTGGTAGTGGATTGTTTGATGAAATCATCCCACTTTATAACAATCAAGGAATCGAGCTCAGTAGAGGTTTTTTCAAGGCAATATCTAGGGGAGGTAGTGAGACTCCATAGAGTCCCGAGGATGATCATTTCTGATCGAGATCCTCGTTTTAAATCTAGGGTGTAGAGAGGTCTCCAACATAATTTTGGTTCTCATCTATGCCTTAGCACTTATTTTCATCTATAGATAGACAATCATATAGATCAGACCATGCAGAATCTTGAAGACCAGTTGCACTCTTGTGTCCTAGATTTTGGAGGTTCCTGGATGAGGCACTTACCCTTGGAGGAGTTTGTTTACAACAATAGTTTTCACTGAACCATCAGTATGGTTCCATTTGAATCCTTTTATGGATGGACTTTCCATTCTATGATGTTCTGGATTGAGGTTGGAGAGTCACCAATTCTTGGACCGGAACTAGTGCAGAATACAAAAGAGATGGTTCTAGTGATTTGGGAGAGGATGAAGGTAGCATAGGATCATTAGAAATCATATTCTGATAAAAGGAAGAGACCTTTGTAGTTTGATTATGGGGATAATTTTTTTCTAAAGGTTACTCCCCATCATGAATAGCGAAGGTTTGGTCTTGAGAGTAAGTTATCTCCCCGGTTTGTTGGGCCTTTCGAGGTGTTGGATCTTGTTGGAGATATGAAGTATCTAATAGCAGTTACCTCACAGATCAGCTGGATACATGATGTTTTTCATGTGTCGAATCTCTTTCATTATCTTCATGATGAATCTCACATCCTCGATTGGGGATAGATCAACGTTGAAGATGATGCGACCTTCGAGGAGCGGCCTATGAGGATCCAAGACCGAAAGGAGAAGGTTTTGCGTGGGTGTTATATTCCCTTGGTTCGTGTCTTATGGTGGCATGGTGGCATGAAGAAGATTACCTAGGAATGTGAGTCGCAACTACGTGCTCAGTATCCCTAGATGTTTGATGTTTATCTCTTTCCTTGTAATGATGTTCATTTTGTGGTTGTAGACCTTTCTTGTCTATGAGATGGATTTATTTTATTTCTTATTGTGGATTTCTCTCTTTTGAGAGGTATCTCCATTAGGAGAGCATTTAGGAGATGGTTTTGGTTTTTATGAGGCGTCGTGTCATTCTTTCAATGTGGTTGAGCTCATGTGATGGAATAATCCTTGAGAGGTATCTTGCGGGGTGGTTGTTCAGACAACCCCTTTTCTATTTCCTCGCTGGGTTGGTTTTGGATTCTTGAGGATAAGAATGTTTTGAGAGGTATCTGATGTAAAGTCCCTGATCTGTCTGGATCAAACCATTGTGTATTTTTGAAGACCGAGGTGCTTAGAGAAGGCTCATAGGAAGTCTGGAGAAGTTCAGTCATGATAATATGGAAATAGGGGGGATACACGATGTGACCAAGGGGTACACGACATGTAATGATCAGGTTTTAGAAAAATAAAACAAAGCATCAATGCGATGCATTTTTTGGCATAAGTCACCTCTAGGTGGTATATGAAGTGACGAGAAGGTACACGTCATGTAATGCCCCACCGCTGTGTGTTTTAAAGACACCCAACTGCTTGGGTTTCCAAAACCCTATAGCTTGAGCACACCCTCTCTCAACTCCAGATAACTCGAATGCCTTCCTCTTCAACGTTGGGGGATTCCTTCATCCTGAATCAGTTACCATATTTCTTCTTCAATTTTTCTTCAATATGAGGTAAGATATACCTCCGTTATTTGGTTTTCTTAGATCCATATTCTCCCATTTCTCCTTATCAGGATATGGTGTTTGATCTCCATGGTTTTAAGGGAGTTTATTTTGGTTGTTGTTGATGCATTTGTGCCACGACATCCTTGGGTGGATGTAGTTGTTGTAGGGAAGGTGATCGTGATCCACTTCTTTGATCCATTCTCAAGCGAAGAACATCAAAAACCTTGTGAGGTAGAGGATTCATTGCTTCTCTAATTATTTATGTGCAATCATAGAGTTATCATGATTTATCCCTTTTGATTGCAATGGAATTGACCTAATTAAATACTTGAACTGGATTAAAAGAGTTGGTTTGATCGCATGTTGTTTCTTTTCACCAGGATAACAGTTTGCCTCTTGATTTGTTATATAGTGTAATATCTATGCTTTTCTTGTTAGCATGTTGTTCTTGATGAAATAGGCAAAGAACATAAAGTTGGAATTAATCGATAATTAAATGGATAAAGATAAAGATGCATGTAAATGAATTCGGTTGTTGTTGTTGTAAATTGATGATAATAAAATCGATGTAGTAAGAATGTTTAATTAATTTGTGATATATATGATAGATTTATGTTTAGGTTTCCCATACTTGAAACCTATAAATAATAAATCGGTTAATTATAGATAGATTAATGAACTGATTTTTTGATAAAAGTTAATGTTTAGTAGGGTTCTGAGTTACCATCTTGCTTTTAAGGCTGAGTGCCTTGTGCTTTGGAGCCATGAGTGATCATTATGTATATAGGTTGGATGCATTTTTAAAGGATAAGAGACCAATTGATATGATGTTTGTTTCCTACTTCTTGTGTTGTGATGTGAGCCTAGATGGCAGTTGTGATATGTTTGGGGAAGGGAAGCCCATTTTTTGGCAACAATTGATACCTAGAGTGGTAAGATGCATCGGTTTATGCATGTGGGTGTCAGGTAGGACACCATAGATGATGAAAAAGGTTGGATGTGAATGTTGGATGCTTTCTGAATCTTGTTGTTTTTTTATCTGCTTTACTTTCTCCACTTCTCAAGGAAGATGATCTTGCTTACCCTCATTCCAAAAGAGGCGAAGATGCACAAGGTATGCCATGTTCTTTCCATGTTTAGCTTCTCAAGGATGGATAATTCTATGCTCCTACTATAGGTGGAAAATACTTGATGAGTATCCCATATACTCACCGTGTTAATCCCCTTGTGTTCGGTAGCTTTTTTTTTTATTTTCTAGAATGCCTAGAATTATTGAAATTAATAATGCTGTTAATAAATGATTAAATAAATTATGTTAACCCATGGGGTTAGAGATTGATGGGATGTAATGATGAAGTTTCAATTTAAAGGAACAATGGACTTTGGGTGTGATGCTAATGAAATATAACGTGTAATTAATAATGGTTAATTAATGTTTAAATAATTAATTAACATAAACTACAACTGATAAAAAGGGAATGAAGTAATGTAATATAACTCTTTAAATGGTTGTGTGATTATAGGATATCTAGTCTTAGTAGTGGCGGCTGAGAGTCTGAGAGGTATTAGCTGAATTTGAGTATAAGAATAGGTTATGACCATAGTGTGGTTGTGAGCTATTTTATATCATGTAATTTTTGTGTTTCTATACGCTACCCCACACTGTCAGTTAGGGAAATTGACACCATGGGGTTCTTGAGCCCTGGGGGGGGGGGTGTTTTCTCTAACATTTTGGTGGGAGGATAGATGACTGACTACTCCCTTTATCCCTGCTCTCTTCTCTGGGTAGTTACTTGTGATGGTAGGCACGACAGTTAGTTTTCCCCATATATGTGTGTAGAGGGATGTAATGGATTGTGGTTATTTCACACACACATATTTTAGATATAATTTATTTTGTGCTACTATAGCTATAATTTGTATAGGCTGTGGTGGATTGAGGATCCTTACTCGGCGTATGGGCTGTAATGGCTTGAGGTACAATACCTGACGTATGATACACTTTATGTGGGCTGTGGTGGCTCCTAGAAACTACCTAGTTACATTTGTGTTTATGTGGATGGTGTGGTGCTTTACCCAGGTGTCTGTGGGCAAGCTTTGTGTTGCATGATGTTCATGTGGTAGGGTTCTCCCAGCTGTCTTCTGGCCGACCCTTTTAGAGAGGGTTGACTTAGGACATGCGACGTTGGGGAAAAGTGAAAAAATAGTGTGGAAGTGGTAGTGGGGTACCCTTGATATTATTTATTATATTATATACTCTTGTATGTGAAATTTGGCGAGAGTAGCAATAGTCAGGATGAGAACTTAGTATACCTATTTAGCTAACGAGTTAGTTTCACTTGTTGTTCACTATGCTTTAACATGCTTTCATTACTTTTGTATGAGAGGCTCTAGGGAGGATCCTACTGAGTATACTATTATTATCACCATACGTATATATAAACTGTTTTCAAGTCACTTGGAGAAGGTTTGAGATCATACTGGTTACTACTATCTTGGGGTTGCAAGAGCTGTTCGGGATTTGTGGTCTCTAATATTTTTATTTTCTTTTGGTACTTGCAGTTTTCCATTTCAGTTGTAGTAGTTTTTACACGACATTACATATATGTACTTTGTATTTCTTTTATATTGTAGTCTGATTTAGAGTTAGTTGGTGTATTTAATATCTCTCTCTTTTTCATGTGTTCTATTAAAAGGAAATTCCTCCCATTTGTGTGTTTATTATACCCTCGATGCTATTCGCCAACCCAGAGCGTACTGGAGGCAGGACTCGGGGGTCACTGTCTCTCTTCTCACATTTCTGACCTAGGAGGGGTACACCTTGTGGGGAGGGGGTCATGACACTAGGATTTATTATGGTACTACTGTGATTTTGGCGTGCAACTTGAGAGGAGCTTGTGGAGAGTCATCATCATCTACTGCACAGTATCAGGAGCAGTTGTGAGCTCAAGGTTAGATTATAGAGAGTATGTGTAGGGAGAAGGAAGAGCTCCTTCGATAACAACATTAGTAGCAGGAGTTGCGTTAGTGGCAGTGGCAGTATCATGAGTAGGCACTGGAGTACATGCGATGTCTAACTCACGGTTTAGGGATGGAGTTCCCTTCACTATCTCTTTCACCTCCTCCATACGACCCTCCCCCTTAGTGATGTATTTACTTTTTATGATAAAACATTAGATTGTAATTTTTTTGTAATATTATATATTTACATTTATATATATAAGCATTTTTTATATTATTGTGAATATTTCATTTTTTATTATTTTATTATTTATTTAATATTTTATTGTTTTATTAATTTAATATTTATTTAATTTTATTTATTATTTTTATTATTTACTTTTTATTTTATTAAAATTATTATTTTGTTATTATTTTTTTTATATTTTTGCAAATATTGAGGTTGTTATTATTTTATAATTTTATTATTATTATTATTATTATTATAACCTTTATTAATATTAATTTTATTATTATTATTGTTATATTATTAATATTATTATTTTATTATTATTATATTATTAATATTAATTTATTATTATTAATATAATTATTTTGTAATATGATTTTATTAGTAATATTTTATTATTATTATTAATATTTTATTCAATTTTATAAATATTATTATTTTTTTTATTTTTTTATTTTATTTGTGACGAACCTATAGCCAATAGTATTCACAACGGGCTCGTCTCAAAAGGGGTTTTAAAAAAACTTGAAGAAACTATTTATGATGCCATTTTCTGCAACATATTATTTGTGATGAGATCTCAACACAAATAACTTTTTGTGATGGGATCCCATTGCAAATAACCCATCACAACTAACTCAATTTCCAGTAGTGTTGGTAAAGTTGACGAAACCACTACAAGAGTTGTGTGATATGGGATTTATATTCCCTAGTGTTTCACTATGGAAAGCCTCTATTTTATTCATGAAAAATAAGGATGGGTCTATGATATTATACATCGATTATAGGGAGATCAATTCCATTACTATAAATCATAAGTACCCTTTACTATGTATTGATGACTTATTTGATCAACTTCAAGGAGATATTTTTTTCAAAGATCAATGTTTAATCAGGTTATCATCTATTAAGGGTGAATAATGGGGATATATAGAAGATGATATTTTGTATGATATATGAATATTATGATTTTACAGTAATGGCCTTTGGATTGACTTATACACCTTCTATTTTTATGGATATATTGAATATAATATTCAATAATTTTCTTGATAACTTTATGGTGGTATTCATTAATGATATATTGCTATAATATAACAGCTATTAAGAGTATGAGAATTATCTATTAACAATTATTGAGACCCTCAGAGATAAGGAATTATGTGTGAAATTCAATAAGTGTGCATTTTGGATCCATGAATCTTCTTTTCTTGGTCATATTGTTTCCAAGGATGGAATATCGGATGATCCTTTAGAAAAAGGGATCCCCAGAATGTATTAAATTAATAAATATAACCAATATATGTAGTTTCCATGGTTTAAAAGGTTATTATATATTATTTTTTATGTTTTTTACCTGATTGGATAACCCTCTAACCAAGTTGGCATGTAAAAGGGTTAAATTAACTTGGTTCAGGGAATGTAAAGAATGTTTTTAAGTGATAAAGAGGAGATTTATTAATGCATTGGTATTGAATTTACTATCGATAAAGGAAGGGTTTATAATATATAGTGATCCATCAATGAAATAATTGGGTCATTTCCTTAAACAAAATGATAGAGTGGTTGCTTATGCATCAAGGCAATTGAAGATTCATGAACATAATTATCTAACTCATGGTCTTGATTTGGTAGCTGTAATATTTTCCACAAAGATATGGAGGCAATATATCTATGGATAAATATGTGACATATATAGAGACCAATTTTTTTTAAGTATATTTGAACTTAGAAATATCTCAACATAAGTAAAATAATATAGTTAGAACTACTCAAGGACTACAATTTCTTGATACATTACCACCCTGGGAAGGAAACAAGGGGGTTGATGCATTGAGCAGATATGACCATGGAGTTCTAACAATGATGAGTATTAATAAGGATACTATATTAACGGATCTAGTAATCATGGAATATTGTAATTTTTAGGCAAGGGTATCCATCATTCATTTTCCAATAAATTGGAAAACTACATTTACTAAAAAATCTAGAGAAGTACCAACATGATTGTAAGGATATACGACAGGGGATCAAAATAGTGGATGATGATAAATTAACTAACTTCATCTATAAATATAGAGTGTCAAATTTTGGAAATATGTTATGTGTTCCATCCATACCTAAATCGAGGAGGGAGTTACTAGATGAATTACATAACTCAAATTTCACTATACACCCTGGTAGTAAAAAATGTATAAGGAATTAAGAGAACATTTCAGGCGAGATCGTATGAATTAGGAAATTATGGACCTTGTGTCCAGATACTTTGTATACCAGTAAGTAAATTTATAAAGACAACATCCTACAAGAGTCATGTAACCTTCACCTATACCTATATCGAAGTGAGTCAATATTAAAATAGACTTGTCACTAGATTTACAAAGACTCCATGGAAGAATAATGCTATATGGGTTATCATTTACCGTCTTAACAAGTTTTCACATTTCTTATGAGTAATGGATGAACTAACCATTGAGAACCTTTCCCGGATCTATATCAATGAAATCATGAGACTTCATCAGGCCCCTCTCTTAATTGTATCCAATCATGAACCATATTTCACATCTAAATTATGGGAGAGTCTTCAAAAGGATCCTAAAACCTAGGTATATTTAAGCACCACTTATAATCCTCTAACTGATGGGTAGTATGAAAGGACTCCTCTAACTCTGGAATATATTATAAGATCATAACCTCTTTATTTATAAGAAGCATGTGATCAGTATCTATATGTGCATTAATTTTCATATGATAACAGTTCCATTGGATCATCAATATAGAACCGTATGAGGAATTATATGGGAAGATATGTCGTACTAAACTTGTTGGTAAGAAGTTTGAGAAAGGAATCTAGTAGTACTAGAACTTATAAAGGAGATAAATGAGAATGTATGGACTATTAATAATTATATCAAAGTATCTCAAAGAAGAAAAAATATTTATGCTGATAATCTAGGGAAATACCTGGAATTCCAAGTGGGTGATCATGTATTATTAAATTTTCACCATATAAAGGAGTTATAAAATTTGGTAAAAATGGGAAGTTAATCCCTAAGTATATTAGGCATTTTTAAATTCTATTGAGAATTGGAGTTTCAACTTATCGATTAACTATAACACCCAACCATTATAAAGTAATTGAAGCTTTCTATATTTCATTATTGAGGAAATATATGGAATATCTAATTCATATATTCACATAAAATGGAATAGAGTTGGAACCTTACTTGTATTATAATGAAGACCCTATCTAGATTCGTTACACTAGAGAACAAGTGTTGCAGAATTGGAAAACTGGTATGGTTAAAGTCCTTTAGAGAAATCATAAACTAGAGGAGGAAACATGGGATCCTAAAGATGCTACGAGGAAGGAATATCCATAGTTTTTAATTATATAATATATAATCAATTTATATAATAAAATTATTTATATGGGGATAATGTAATACTCAAGACCCTACTATATCAGGTAAACACTACATTACATAACTATTGAAAAATATGCACTCTAAAAAGAATTTATTCATGATTATAATAAAAATTTAAAAAATCTATATTCTAGGATTTATATTTTATAAAAGGATTCCATATTTGGATTAATCATGTCAATATTATCCTAGGGTGATTTTTTGGGATTTTTTTGAAATAATTGATTTTTAGGTGAATAGTGAAAGATATAGTTTTTATCAAAATTATAAATTTTATGAATTTATTTGAGAAATAAAGATAAATTTATAAAACCTTTTAATTTATCAAATACATTTTAAGGTATAAGAATATACATTTTTAAATACTATTTTGAGTTTAGAAAACCTGTTAAATTAATTAATATTTTCTAATAAAAGAAATTGTGTTTGGTTTCATTTAATTAAATATTATTTTTTAAAACATTCAGGTGTTGATTAATTTGGAATCCACCTAAAATTTATTTATTTTATAATAAAAAAATTATTTCATGAAAATTAAAATACTTTCTAATTTTATCTAAACATAATTTTTATGCTTAAAAATTAACATTTTTTAAAATAGGTTTTATGCATGCTAATGTTAAAATAAAATTTTCCCACATATATAAATTTTATTTGATAAAATGAAATTTATATTTTGAATTTGTAGGTATAAATTATTTAATTATTCCAATACTATATTTAGGTATTTAAAAAAATTATTTAGATTAAAGATTAATTACAATGGTAAAAGTAAAATGGTTGATTTCAAAGAATTTTATAAGAGCTATATAAATTTTATATAAATAAATTAGGTTAATATAATTTAAATTAATAATATATTATAATTTTTAAACATATAAAAATATATATAAATACTCATTAAATTAACAATTAATAGTAAATAATAATAAAAAAGTCTTAATGTATAAAAATACATTTTATATAAAAATAGTTTTTCCAATATCTTATGTTTTAATTCAAAAGATTATTTTCTCAAAATTTTGATGTTTAATTAGATTAAATGGAGTCCAAATTCATATTTATAATGTAATAATTTGGTAATAGGGGAAATCATATATTTTTAGTAATGAAATAATTACCATGGTTAATTTTTAATCAAGATTAATAAGGGTAAAAATGGGAAAATGAAATATCTCAAATTTTTAATAATTAAAAGGTCAGTTGCACCTTTTAGAATTTTTTTTGGGTATTAATTTCATACATATATGTATCACTTAACATTTCTCCACTAAACTCACCTAACCCACCTAACCCCATTGTGTTTCTATTATTACCCCTAACATAACTTTAGTTTCCATGAAAAGCCCCTCTTTTTCTCCTATAAAAGGAGCTCACTCCCAACCATTAAATTATCCAACTCCACCCCAAGGAATTGATCATTAAGTTCTATTCAATATAACTTTATAAATAACTCCAAATTATTTACTAAGTTTCTAATGGTTCCTCTTAATATTTATGAACCTACTTATAAAAGTAATGGTTTCTAATTCTTCTATATTCTTTTTTTACTTGATAGTTTTTGTTATAATACAATTTAAAAATATTTTCTTGATTTTAATTTGTTAGTATTATCTTTAATTTTATATGTTTTTAATTAAAGGCTACTTATCCCCTCTCATTTTAGCCTTTATCATCTACTGTTATTATACCAATATAAGGGTTATAATTCCACCCATTACATTTTCAATTAAAAACCTTTATTGCAATGTCATCAAGCTTGTAATTCTATAGAATTATCATCCATTTGATATATTAAAAATGATATTTACTCTCATTAAATTCTTTTCCTAAGACATCATAGTTCCCAAAAATCCTAAATGTTGTAAAATTAAAGATTATATGGTTTTCTTAGCAATGAAATCCCAATCAAAATACTAGCAAGTGGATGTAGTTGTGGAATAAATGAACCTAGGGGTAATAACCATGAAAAAAATTGTTGTATTTTAAATAAATATTCACTCTAGAAAATTATTAGTGGGCCTAGGACTACACACCTAGATAAACACTCCCGAGGAATATTCTTTGTATAATTCACATGACCTTTATGATCTTCAATGAAGGATTTTTATAAAAATTATTAATCTCATACCATTTCAAACTACTGAACTCAATCACTATGTTCTTTTGATAACCCTTCAATTTTAAAGTAAATTTTCCCCAACCTTATATTTATCTATTGTAAAATGGTACTTCATTTTACATTGATAAAACCCCATAATTCTAAGTTTATTTTTTGGGATATTCTTCTTGATGGCCACAATATTCCATTGAATGAGGAAATATTTGTTTTATGTATTTCCATCATATGTACACCCATTATTATATTTTTATATTATTAATCAATAATTATCTTATGTAATTTCATGAAATGTGTTGTTAACTCATATAATTAATGCATTAGACTTCATTAGAAATGAATGGGGCCCAATATAGATAGCCCCTTGATGCATTGATAAGTTTCATGAGACAAACTAACTAGGGTATTAGAATATGCCTTACTAGTTTATATATGATGTATTGGAAAAAGGAATTGAAGATATGTTTATAATTTCATACATTATGAATTCCATCAGTATGAGATAAAAAATTATTATCCTTGTTTTTGATTATTTTAATGGTTATAGTATGCCTTTAGTTCATTTTATTATGGAATTATTTTAATAATTTATTTCCTTTTTTTCATAATATTTATATCATTCTTATATTATAATACCATATACTATATGACACACTTTAATAATAATCTATTCTCACCCTTATTGTTTTCCTTTCCCTAGGAAACCTAGAAGAGAACTATGTGTAATTTTAAAGGATCTATTATAAGGGGTAATAATGTTCTTATGAAATTTTTATGTTGTATTTTATTTTATTAAGTATATTGTGAAAATTATGTATATATATAGTCTTAAAAGAATACTAAGATATTGAATCATTCATAAAATCCTATATTCTATACCAATAATGTAATATAAATATTGGCTCCGAGTTTCTAGAGACTGGGTTGTTACATAGTGATTCAAATTCTGAACAAGATCTAAAAGCATGATTGTAAACATAGACTAAGTTTTATGATGGTATTATTGAAGGCCTATAGGAAATAAAAGTCTCTTATTGAGAATAATATGATCTAATTATGTTGATGCAGTGATATCATATGCAGGTTGGAGATATACCTAAATAAGGATAGAAGTTATTAGGGACTATCAAGAGATAGTATAATCCAATGAGATATTGTGTGAGTGTATGGTGCACTATGGGTTCAAGATAATACCTTCCTAAAACCACTTGTAATTTATGATAATATCATGATTATAAAGTATATAACTCATATGATAGTGAACACAACATGGAGTAGGTTTCACATATCAGAGCTGGACCTTATAAAAACATTATGTGATGCTCATTACTTTACTATTATGCATTTCATGTGTGTTTCATATTAGTTAAAGTAAACAAATCCATTTTTATTAAATATAAATAGTGGTTAAAATACTAAAGTGGGATAAAATATTTTAAAAGAAATTAAAATTTGGAAAAATATTAGCAACACATGATTTAGACACCCTCTAAGGTGTCTGTGCACAAATCATATGGTCATTTCAATCTTTAACATTATCAGGTACTCATTTTTATAAACTATTATTAATTTTTTTTCTAAATAATAGTTACATATAAATTGGAAAAAAATATTTCACTTTTCTTATTGAAACATATATACTCTCTTTTATTAGTTGAATAACCCAAAAAAATATTTCATCATCAAGAATTTATTTAAACTTATTTAGATTCCAAACTTTAATTTTTATAAAACAATAACTTCCAAACACTTAAAAATATTTGAAATTATACTTAATTTAAAATAAAATTCTAAATGTATACATTTTAGAATTATGTATTAGAAAATAAATATTATATTTAAGAATAACTATGGTAATATTTAGTCTTCATAAGTACCATGATGTATCATATTCAAGTAATGTTGTCTAACTTATCTCAATAAGAATTCTATTTTTTCACTATATATCACCATTCTATTATGGTGTATAGGATAATATTAATTCATTTTTGATTCCACATTTTTCAATATATGTTTGAAAATTTCAACATGTATATTTTGTTCCATTATTAGATCTAAATATATTAATAGCTTTCAGGTTTTATTCTTCAAAGCTCTTCTATAAATCTTGAACATATCAATAATATTTGAATTGTGATTTATATACATGATAATTACAAATCATGAAAAATAATCAATGAAATATATAAATATCATAAACCATGAGTAGATTCAAACTTCATTAGTTTTGATATTCTAGAGTGAATTAGATATGGGGATTTTATTATTTGAAAGTCAACCATTTTAGATACACGATTATGAATTTTCTTTTTTGATAAAAATGAAAGATAATCTAATAAAAATATAATCATTAAGAGGTAACATTTCCCTATATTTACTTGACCTAAATTGACATAACTATCATTGGAAAATATATTTTTCTTCCTTCATAAAAATATATCATGAATTTAAAAATTCCATTATTTGAACTAAATAGTCTTTTTTTCTATTCCCTTTAATCCAAATCATTTAATCTATCAGTATCATTACAAATTAAGAATATTTTTGAAAAACCATTCCATTTATATTTTCAAAAAATTGTGACAGACTCAACAGATTGTGTTTTAATACATTAAAAAATTACATGTTAAGATATTTAAATATTTGATTTTCTATTTTAGTTGTTCCAACTCTATAGACATTTAGTAAACTTTAATTTCAAAATACAACTAAGGATTTATCAAACTTATTTAAACCATTAAGAATATTTATATATATTATCAAATCAGATGAGAAACTACTATCAATAATTAATGACTTCCTCATATATGATGTTTTTAAAGAACCATAAATAATTAAATCTTTTTGGATATGTGACGCATATTCTCATAACTTATAAAAACTTTCTTAATTATATATTATTTATTTTATAATTCAATTTTATATTTCACATTATTATATTTTACATATTTTCGCTGGGTTGATGGTCTCCACCACAATAAATTCCTATACACTTTTCATTAACTATTAAAACATTATATGAAACCAATAATTCCTAAAAAAAGTACCAAAGATTTCATATTATCAACAATAACCATAAAATTAATTTATAATATAATAAAATATTCTCCATCCATTCTACCTTCCAAAATATTTTCTAACTAATTTAATCTTATTCTAACTTCCATTATTAGAAAATTAACTCTAAGAGATAATTTTTATCTTACTTTAAGTGTAATAAAACGTTACTATATCCTTTTCATTATATATTTTAACTACATTATATTTTATAACATGTACAATGAGGTTCCTTAGATCCACACTTCTGAGTCTGGTAAAAAAAATATTATTTTACAAATTAACTTTGATACCAATTGGGATTATCCAAGATAACTTAAAAAAATATCACATTATTGTTAAAACTCAGAATAATCTGACACAAATCAGTGAAACTTTTTGTTTTAGTGAATTTTATGACTAGGTATATAAGAAAAACATGTGAACATTTCTCCATAATCAAACTCCACCATAATCCTTTCTAGACTTCCAATAAGTTATAGTAATATTTATCAGTCGGGGAAAGGAAGACATAAATAAGGGTTAGATAAAATATTCATTAAGGGAAAATGTATCAAAATTTCATAGAGTTTTTGATTATATATATATATATGATAAAACATGGACATGAGATAAATTTAATATTAAAAAGAACATGGAATAATAATAATTGTCCATATTTCATGATAGAAGACCATGCAATCTCACTTAAACAAAAAAATACCATAAAAAACTTCGTAGAATCATGAGACATTAAACATGATTCAAGGATCATAATCAAAGTAATAAAATTATGACATAATACTGGGGTATAAATATAAGAATAGAAATCAATTGTCAAGGCTACCCACCAAGACATTCATCACACAATTGGCCTGAGGTAATCACCCATGTACCTTCTTGGACTTGGGAAAATCCTCCCATGTACCCTTGGGATCAGAATAAAACCTCAAATGTACCCCTTTAGCTTGGGATAAATCCTCTCATGTACCCTTTAGATTTGGATTAATCCTCACGTGTACCCTTTAGCTTGGGATAAATTCTCTCCTATACCATTTAGATTAGTATAAATACTTTCTTGTACCCCTTTGATCTTATTAGATATTAACTTTAGCAATGTATTGGATGGATATATAGGTCCCCACCCATAAATAATCCATACATATGGTGACACTTGAAAAAAATTCATTAAACACATCATCATGATTTGATGGAAAGAAAAATGGGATTCACAACATATCTAGATTGTACCACCAAAATTTACCTCGAGAATATAAATAGTTGATACCAAAAATTAGATCACCCAAAAAGAGTATTTTATAAGAACATTTAGAGGGTGATACATGAAAAATAGTATCCAAGTAATTAATTCCTATGGATATCAAGAGGAAAATGGTAGCGAAATTTTAAAATAGTTTTGTATTAAATGTTTATATCTTTGGAATAAGTGATGAAGTTATGAGTTACTTTAAAAATACATTTCTGGAAAGATCATTTTTGAGAAATTAAAAATAATTTATTCTAAAAAATAAATATTTGGAAGGAAATATCAATAGTTAATCCTTATAAAATGTATTATCGTTTGAAAAATGTAAATTAAAAACTTTTTGAAAACTTTTACTTCTAAAAAATAATTCAATAATTGATCCTCGAAAAAGACCCAAAGGTTTTAAAAAAATTAAGTGAAATATTTGAAATAAACTTACTATTAAAAAATAAACATCAATAATAGATTCTAGAAATGACATAAAGTACATCAAAAGAAATATGAAGTGAAAGATAAAAAATTTTCTTTTAAAATGATGAAGACATTTTTAATATTTTGAAATACCTTTTTTTTAAAACCCACATCATAAAAAAAGTAGTAAAACTTACCATTAAGTGGTAATTAAAAATATGAAGGTCACATGAAATAAAAAATAAGTGGATTTTTAAAATATAAAGGATAAAGTTGGCAAGAAATGAAAATATTATCAAGGAGGGGATACCTTTATTAAATGGGATGGTAATTATTCTCAATAATTGTGTACTTTTTTATGGGGAAGAAATTAATTAGTGAGGAATATTTCAATCAAAATCATCATTTTACCTAGATATAAAAATAATGTACCATGATATAAAATATTATAGTGGAAGAAAAAAAATTATGGAATAAATAAGTTCAAGAAGATGGATTATAACTCAACAAAGGGAGTTGAGTTAAAAGATCCCTCACAACATTCATATCTTTTTTACATAAAAGTACATTTAAATCAATAATATGAAATAAATATTTATACCACATTAATTTCATGAATATGGAAAAAGAAATTCATTAGGTTTTAATCACACCATATAAAATAAATGATGATGTGCACTATCAAATATGTTAATGGATTTTAAAATGAGACAAATAAACCCTTACCTTAATTCATGACATTCACTAAAGAAATAAAATATACAATATAACAAAAATAAATATCTTAATATCATATTTTAAAACCTTTTTCATATTTATAATCTTTTATAAAATTTATTTATAATTATTCCTTAAATGTATATTAGTTATTTATTATCTATTTTCTATATCCGATGTAAGTAATCTTGATCATTTTGAACTAGTTTCATAATAGATATATTGTTATTCATTATTATCCCAATGTTAATCTTTCAAATATAATAAAATTTACTATAATTTCTATTTTATAATTATTTATAATGTTATATTTTTATTTTATAAGTATTTTAATTATTGTTCATGATGACTAAATCAGGGATGAGCTTGTTCTGGTAATTTATAACAAATGAATGATGTTATCTTAATTAATGAATTAAAAGTTTACATTAAAATAAAAACAGATTATTTAGTTATCTATTTTTTATTTTCAAAAATCCATTTTTGATATAAATTTTATCATTATTCATGTAGGTATTTTAATTTTACCCAACATGAACACACTAGAATTTACGTGTGAGTATGGTTATAGAAGAGATTATTTTATTATAATATTATTAATAAAAAAGTATTATGAAATTATTTATGTGTTATTAAGGTTATTAATAAAAATTTGGAATATTTATAAGAATAATTTAAATTTAAAAGATTTTTTCACTTATAAATAAATTAATTTTTATCTTAGTATGTTTGTTTTAGGTGGTTAGTTTTACAATGATCACTTATTGGTAATATTAATAATATAATTCCTATTTATATTTATATAATATAAATAACTAAAAAATAAATTATCTATTCAATAAATCCATTTTTATAACTATTCTTTAATGGTGGTGAAAAAAAATAAACATGTTGTTCATGGAGGCAATAGTCCACATGTGCGCATGAGAAACATTTTCATTTTTTTGATTGAATGAGAGGGGAATATATAATGTTTATACCATAAATATAAAAAAATTTAGTATTATTTATACTTATGTAATTATATAAATATGGTTATAATGTTTTTGGATGTGGGTGGATGAGAAAGATGAAGAATGTAAGATAAAGGGAAAGTAAAAGTTACATTGAGAATATTGATCTTCTCATAACATATCATTTGTAAATGAAATACTTGAAGTACTTTGTTGAGGATATAGGATTAAAAAAGTGTATAGGGGATCAAGAATATGTAAATTGTTTATATTTTCACGGGAATTTATAATAATACGTTTTTCTTGAAAACGGTGGATGTGAGCTCCTTTTATAGGTGAAGAAGAGAGATAATTATTTGGAAAAGAATGTTAGGTAAGGGGTAAGAATGAAATTTCATGAGAGTTAGGTGGGGAAATTTTGATGATATATGTAGTTATAACTTTAGAAACTAAAAAAATGAATTCTATATGGCATAAGTTTTAGAATTATTCAGTAAAATTCAATCTATATTAGATTACCCATTTTAACACTTTTTAATCTTGATTAAATATTAACCATTGTTATTATTTTATCACTAAAAATATAACATGGACCTTATTACAAAAATTTTACATGATGAATCTAACATTAAAATCCATTTAATATAATTTAATTTAAAATATTTTAAAATTAAATTTTAATTTAAAATATATAATGTGTTGAAAAACTATTTTTGTTGAAAAATGTTGTTTTAATCATTAAGTGTTCTAAATATTATTAAATATTTATTATCAATTAAATTAATGTTAATTTATTTTTATTTATATATTAAAATTATATTAGTGACCTAATTTAAAATAAATCAATTTAATTCAATTAATATACAATATTTAGAAAAGTATCATCCTTTGAAAAACAACTATTTTACCGTGATAACTAATATTTACCTTGGTAACTTAATTTTATGCCTAAAAAATGAAATTGAACTTACTAGATAATATGAAAATTTTGATCTTAAATTTTAAAATAATTTTATCAATGTAAATTTCTAAATGTTAGGAATTCTAATTTTAATATTTTCACACATAACACATAAAAACTGTTTCTAGAAAATGTGTGTTTTAAATCTTAAAATTTATGTGTAGAAGAGACTATCAGGATAAAAATTGGTTTAATATAAAACAAATAAGAGTTATGTGGCTTATAAATCAATCCAAAACTTAATATTATCATTAAATTTTTTAATTAAAATAAAATACTGAAAAGAGTTTTTAAATTAGAATAAAATGTTACTTTTTTCTAAAATGTCAAAAATAGGTTTCCTAAGTTCAAAATGATATTTTAAAATATATATTTTAATACCTTAAATAAAAATTTAATCAATTATAGGGTTTTATAAACTTATAAGTCTTACTTATATATTGATAATGTAGTAAAATTTGGAATTTCGATAAAATTTTTCTTTTTCACTATTCACTTAAAAATCAATTATTTTAGAAAAATACAAAAAATAAATCCTAGGATAGTTTTGATATGTTGAATTCAAAAATTAAATTCATTTTAATAAATTTCAACTTCTAAAATTTGTAAATTCATCTTTTAGATGAAAATAAAATACATAAAGAATAACCATTTTTTATTGAAAAATGTCATTTGAAAGCTTTAGGTGTTCTTAATCATATTTTTTATTTATTTTAAAAATGATTTAATTTATTTTATTTACCATAGGATTTATTATTCTTAAATTTTATTAGTAAATTTCATCTAATATTTCATGGATCAATTTATTTTGATTTTGTGTGAGGATAAAGTTATTGAAATAATATCAATTTAGAAAAATATATTCCAAAATATAAAGGTGTTATTTTATACCCCATAATATAAATTGCATCCTCAAAATTTTAATTATCACTTACCAATGGGAATACCTAATGGTATATAAAATATAAACATGAATTAGGGTATAATTTCTAGATTTATATCAACTATTCAAACTTTAAATCATATCTTTCTTCTTTGAATAGGTGTAACTCTAATATTAATTTTTTATCTAACCGTTTGAGCCAAGAGTCTATTATTATTTAGTTTCAAGACCCAAATTGTATAATTTACTTATAAAGAGAGTTCATAATCATCCTTATATTGATAAACTATCATAGGTTGATATAAAATTTTATATCCACATTCTTTTTTTATTTAAATGGACATAATAAATACATTAAATTCATTTAAATAAAGGGTAATAAGATTTATACAAATAAATTTCCTAAAAACATAAACTTGAGATACAATAATCATACCACTAGATGTTCTTTTATTAATAATTTAATATATAGTTATTGAGGTGGTGATTTTTATGTCCTTATAAAAAATTATAGGTACAAAGGAGTGGGTTAAACAAGATAAAAATATGACACTTAGTGTTCTTGAGTGGATGGTCAATGTACCTCACTACACATAATTTTTAAAACATACTTCAGTTGTTGTAGTTTCATATTATTTACCTTTTTCCATCATTCTTGGAAATTTTTTAATCCTATCATCCTATTTATCCCTTAGATTAGGGGATTGATTTGGGTAGTGGCCAAGTTTCCAAAATTTATGACATTAAACTATTAACTCTACTTAAAGATGAAAACTATTTTCTTTCACAATGCCCACTGAACTCTTTACTTTTCCATGAAAATTATCCTCTCTCTTACCTCCTTTACCATAGATATAACATCTATCAATTCCTTGAAGACATTATCCTGGGTGTTTCTTAATACATTTTTGAGATGAAGGAAATTTATCATCATTTCCTTCATCATATTTGTCACCCAAACTTCTATGGGACTCTATCCTTCCGTTCTTTCCTAATTTTTGAAACTCAACTAAGTTTAGGTTATTAATCATAATTCTTGATGGCTAGTTTTTCATAATCGCAAGGATTCTCACTCTAGATCTTGTCCTATTAGGTCTCTCACTAGGAAAATATCTACACTGTCTATGGAATCCATTTTCAACTTGGTTCCTTTAGGATTCAAAAATTACTAAAACCAAAAGGATTTAATCTTGAGTTATGAACAATTAACACTATAATAAAACAATTATAAGTTGTAAAATTTTACCTAAAAATGTCTTATTCTTTGAAATTATTACATTTTATTTTAGTTAAACCTTAATCACTCCCTGTCTAATCTAGATTTATTTTGGTTGTATTCTCTTATAATCCTTAACCTAATTAATTAACATAAGAAATCCTCCATAATTCCTTGTAAATATAATTTTATTAACCAAATAATATCCCCTGATAGTTTATTTTCATGCGTGTAGTCTTAGGCCCACTCATCGAGAACCATAGTGAAGATCGAGTCATTGCACCACTAGCCTTTTTCAGTGTGATTACCCCTATGGGTATATGTTCCATAGTCACATCCACTTTATAGTATCCAGACAGAGATTTAATTTCTAGGATAACCATTTAATATCTACATTTCCAAAATCTTGGAATGTGATCCTATATTTATACTTATGCCTTAGAATTATCCCTAGGGTTTTCATTATATGTCTCTAAACTAGTCTCCAAAATAACTAAAATAATCGTAAAAAAATTAAAAATTATTTTGATACCCACTATCGTACCGGATTCCCACACTCCCAGGTCCAATGAAAAAAAAACTTTTACAAATTAAATTTGATAATAAGTGAAATTATCCATGTTAACCTACAAAAATTTCACATTATTATTAAATCTTATAATAATCTTACACAACTTAGAGAACCATTTTTTGTTTATAGGACTAGCTACATAATAAACACATGTGAACATTTCCCTATAATCGAACTCTAGTAGACTCCATTATATACTTCCCACAATTTATACTTATCATCATAACCCCAAGAAAGGAAAACATAAGAATGGTGTGAGCTCAAATTCTTAATAATGGAAAAAATTTCATCATGTATCAAGGGTTATATCATAAGCATATGATAAAACATGGGCATGAGAGACATTTCTTGTTACAAATTATAAAGAACAATAATCATTATCCAAAATTCATGGTAAAAGGACATGGATTCTCGAATTAATAAACATATACCATTGAACTATCATATAAAATCATGAGGTATTAAACATGAGTTAAGTAAAAAAATAATAGTCATAAGATTATGACATAAGTTTGTGGCATAAAAAAATCATAAAAATAATATGTCAAGGCTATACACTAAGACATTCAATATATATTAGGCTGGGGATAATCTTACATGTACCTTATTGGGATCAGGATAATCCTCCCATGTATATTTGGTCTTAGGATAAAACCTCCTATGAACCCATATATATTAGGATAAATCCTTCTCTGTTCCCTTTAGCTTTGGATAAATCCTTCTTTTTATATTTATCTTGGGATAAATCCTCTCATGTACCCTTTAGTTTGGGATAAATCCTCCTTTTTACCCTTTTTATCTCACTAGATATAAAAATTACCAATTAATTTGAGGTATATATAGGATACCACCTATAAATAATCCATACACATGGTTCTGTGCAAAAACAATTCATTAAAAAAATCATAGAGAACCAATGGAAAGAAAAATGGGTTTTACAACATTTCTAAATGGTATCACCAAAATTGAACTCAAGAATGTAAATGGGTGATACTTGAAATTTTATAACCCTATAATATTATTACATAATTTTTTTTATGTTGATATATGAAAAATAAATTCCAAGGAAATAAGGCCTTTTGTGATAATAAGGAAAATGATATAAAAGTCATAAAAGAGTTTTATAGAAAACACATTTAACTTTGGCATACGTAATGAAGTAATGAGTCACTTAAAAAAAGTCATTTTAAAAAAGTTTATTTTTGATAAATTAAAAATAATAATTTTTAAAAATAAAAATTTGGAAATAAATATCAATAATTAAGCCTTGGAAAATACATAGTGTTTTCAAAAAGGTGAAGTAAAAACATTTTGAAGATTTTTTCTATTAAAAATAATCTTTAATAATTGATCCTTGAAAAATACATAGATTATTCTAAACTACAAAGTGAAAGAATTATAAAAAACATAGTTTTGGAAAATAAAAATCAATAATAAATATTTAAATTACATAAATGTTATCAAATTATATTAAAATTTTAAGTTAAAATATTTTATTTTAATAGAATGCAAAACATTTTTAGTATTTTGAAATACCTTTTTTCGAAAGCCAACATCCTAAAAAGTGGTAGTAAAAATTCCCATTAAAAATTGGTAATGGAAAATTGGAAGGTCATATGAGATAACACATAAGAAGGGTTTCTAAATATAAAGAATAATACTAGTGGGAAAATAAAATTTGGACAATGAGGGGACATCATCGTTAAAGTAGATGAGAACTATTCATAAAAATGATAAAATATTTTTATCGGGTAGAATTTTATCTAGGAGGAATATTTGAATCAAAAATGTTATTTTACAAATATATAAAGAGAAATTTCCATAAAATAAAATCTTATGGTGTAAGAAAATGAATCTTATAAGAAATAAGTTCAATAAGATTTCTTATAACTTAATGAAGGGAGTTGAGTTAACAAAAGCCCTTACAAATTTGGAATTTTTAAATAGAAGGCCATTTAAATAAAGAATATGACATGGATATTAAAACCCAATTAATTTCATGAAAATTAAAAGAAAAATTCATTATGAATTAATCTCACCATATAAAAGGAAAGATGGTGCACAACATCAAACATGTCTCATGGATTTGAAATTGAGACAAAGAAACCCTTACCTTAATTCCCAACTTCCACTAAACCACTCGAATCTCTAGTATAAAAAGTAACTATATTAATCTTTTTTTTTTCAGATCTATAACCTTTTATAAAAATCATTTATAATTATCCTCTATATGTATTAGTTAGTTAATATATATTTTTAATATTGGTTGTGAGTAATCTTGATCATTTTGAACTAGTTTCATATTAACCGTGTTGTTATTCATTAATTTCCCAATGTTAATCATTCACAGATAAATAAAGTAACTATAATTTATGATTTATAATTATTTACAATGTTATAATTTCATTTACTACATAGTTTAGTTATGATTTATGATTATGAGATCAGAGATGATATTGTTTTGGTAATTTATAACAAACGAATGATGTTATCTTAATTAATGATTTTAAATTTTATAAAACCATTATGGAAAAAAATTCAATTATCCAATATTATGTTCACAAATCTATCCTTTATAAAAAATTATATTATTTTTCACATGATTGGTTAAAACATATCCATCGAGAACATGCTATAATTTATGTTTGATTATGGCTATCAAAGAGATTATTTTGTTATAATATCACTATAAAAAAGTAAAAAATAATTATCTATATATTGTTAAAGTGATGAATTAGAATTTTTAATAATTATAAGAAAAAGGAAAATTAAAAAGAAGTTGTCACTTATAAATAAATCTCTTTTCTTATTGATATTTTTGTTTTAGTTTGTTAGTTTTACCATGATTGCTTTTTGCTAATATAACTTATATAATGACTAATTTATATTTCCAGAATAAAAATAATTACATAAATAATATATCTATTAACTTAACCCATTTCTAGAACCATTTTTGAAATGTAGAGATGAAAAAAATGTGTCATTCATGGAGGTAGTAGTTTGCACACATGCATGAGAAACATTTTCATATTTTTGATTAAATGGGAGGGGAATAGATAATGGTTATAACATAAATATAATAAAAATTCTGTGTATTATTTATTTTAATAAAATTATATTAATATGTTTAGAATGAGGTTTTAAGAGGGTGGATGATATGGATAGAGAAAGGAAGTTAAAGGGTAAGTAATACTTATATTGATAATTTTTATTTTCTCTTGATGTATCCTTTGGAAATGAAGGACTTGAGGAAATTTTTTGAGTCCAAATGCTACTAAAAGTATAGATAAGCTCTATAAGAAGTAATTTGGGAATATTTTCAAGGTAATTTCTAACTTGGGGTGTGGATTGAAAAGGGTTGAAGTGAGATTCTTTTATAGGTGAAGAAGAATGAAAAATATTTGGAAACGAATGTTAGGTAAGGGGTAAGAATGGAAATCTATGATATTTAGGCGTGTTAGGTAGGGAAATGTTGGTGATATATGTATGGATTAATTTACATCCTAAAAAAATATAGTTTATAATGTCTATGTTTCAAATTGATTTAGTAAAATTTTAACCATATTATATTACCCATTCTAACATTTATTTATCCTCATTAAATATTAATCATGGTTTTTTATTTTATCACTAAAAATATAAGATGAAACTTTTTACTAAATTTAGACAAGATTAAAACTAATTTATAATCCATTTAATATAATTCAATTTCTAAATATTATAACATTAAATTTTAAATTAAAACATATAATATTTTGAAAAACTGTTTTTGTAGAAAAATATATTTTTAATCATTAAGTGTTCTTAATTTTATTTCACATTCATTAAAAATTAAATGTGTGTTGATTTATTTTTATATATTTATAAAAATAATATTAGGGTACTAATTTTAAATGAATCCATTTAACTTAAGATATAAAAAATATTTATAAAATTATATTTTGTTGAAAAATAACTATTTCACTACCATAACTAATATTTACCATGGTAACTTAATTTTATTCCTAAAAATTAAATTTAACTTAAAAAAATAATATGAAAATATTGATCTAAAATATAAAAATAATTTCATCAAATAAAATTTCTAAAGTCTAGAAAAGTTAATTTTAATATTAATGCACATAATGCATAAAAACCATTTTTTAAAAAGTGTATTTTAAGATTAAAATTTATGTGTAGAATTAAATTTCATGATATAAATTGGTTTATTTTAAAATAAATAAATTTTATGTTTTTTCCAAGTCAATCCAGAACTGAATTTTTCCATTAAAAATTTTAATTAATGGAAAATACTTATTTTTTAAAATTAGAATGAAATGATACATAAGTTCTAAAATGTCAAAAAATGGTTTAATAAGTTCTAAATGATATTTTAGAATACATAGTATTACTCCTTAATTAAATATTTAATCAATTATAAAGTTTTATAAAATTATAGGACTTGATTATATATTTATAAAATCATAAAATTTACAAATTTGGTAAAATATGCAGGTGCCCAGTTAGAGTAATTGCATCACTGAGAGGGGGAGGGGTGATTTAGTGATACTTTTTCTTTTATGTTTCTTTTCAATTGAAATAACATTTTCTTCCTGTTAAATATTATATTCCTTTCTGGAAACATTTCAAACACACATCCACTTGAACACAATTATTTAAAAGGTTCACTATTAAATAATGATAGCTACGTCCTTAGTATGGTATATAAATGATCCAATACCACACAATCCACTCAAAAAAAAATCCTTGTAATATAATGAGTAGGATATACCCTTTCAATCATACGGTACTTTGAAGACAACCCAAAATTATGTGTGCACCCTCTTAACAAAAATAGGGTTATATAAAGTTTTTGTAACAACTCATGTTATTTGTGCTTCTTTTCAATTTCAAAAATGCATTCAATTGAAAACACTTATTCAATTTCTCACCTAAAAGATGGTAAGAACTTCTTGGACCTCTATTAATGAAAAACCAAGTTTGATTTTCTCATTACAATTTTCCAAGTCCTTTTTTCCCAGTTTGATTCCTCTGAGTATGATTCTCCTAGATTTGATTCTTCCCGATGAAATTCTCCCCAATACAAAAAATATGACTGATAAAATATTTTTGAGATGAATCGACACCACTTCAATTATGAGTATGAAAAAACTCAGTATGATTATTCCTTAGTATGGAAAACCCAGTACAAAAATCCTGACCTGACTAATCCATCCCGATATAATGATCGGCCAAATATAATTGACAAGTCAAATATTGTAATTAGCTGAGTATAATAATAACTGAGTATGATGATCGGTTGAATACAACATTGTGATCTTGAATATTCTCATTCAATTCAATCCTTCAAAACTTCTTCAACATAAGTGATTACGGAAACTTCTTTCTCTCACTTAAACTCATAGCTTCTCCCTCTTCTACAATGAATAGTACATTATCAGTCAGAAAGTACAAAGTACTTCTCCCTTTATAGGTGACCCATGAGAGGTTTGGGTGGGAACCCCAAGAATTTTCTCGTTTAATCAAATTCCCCCTAATCTCATTTTACCCTAAAATATCAGGTGTATTTTGACTTCATTAACTCTTCTCAAAGCTTCTCATATCTTCTACAATCTTCAATTCTTATTCAGACTTTCATTTCAATTTCTAGTCTAATTTTAATTCACGGGTCTGATTTTTTAAATCTGATTTATTCAATAAAATTACTTGTATAAATTTAATATAATTATACAAAGAAGTGGATATCACTTCTGAATGATGAATACAATCATTATTTTTAATGTTGAGCTCCCCCTTGACAACACATACAACAAACTTCTTCACCTCCACTCTTTGAACTTATTCACCTTTTCTGTTAACCTAGTTGAGATACAAAAATTCTTCTTATCCTCTTCTCTTAACCTAGTTGTAAATATAAAACAATTTTAATTCTGATACAAAGACCTTTTACCCAACTGAAATACAAATAATCTCCTTAATTTATTCACCTTTTCTCTTGATCTATTTGAAAAATTTATTTGAAGAGAAAAAAAAGTAATTCAAATCTTGACCCACTTGACGAAGACATTTGAAAACAAATAAGATTTCATCTATCTCTTCTTTCAACAATTTCCTTCATTCACAAACCTGTATATGCATCATGAATTTCTTCATGACTTTGAATTAATTTGATACCAAATTCAACATCATCATAATTTAATTAGAAAGCATTGTAACTTTCCATTCATTATATATTCTTTATTTAATTCACAACCTGAGATTGATTTTATTAGTATGATCATTCTAGGTATGATCATTTTGGATATGATTCTTTTTCGATCGACAAAATATCTTTCTTCTCTTCCACCCAAATATGATAAATCTGGGTATGATTCCTCTTCAATCAGCATAATATTTTTTACCCCCCCTTTATTTCATCAAGATTTAATCATAATTTTGACAAATTACTTATGATTTATGAGAATTATAAATCCAAAAATCATTATCAAATTTAATTTTATCATAGTCATGCAGACTCTGATACGACCACTTCTCTCATACCAAATCTATAATGAATCCGATGACCATTTACTTCTAGTAAGATACATTCTCCATGTGACTGATTCTTTCATTCCAAATAACAATCAATACCTCATTATGATATTACCTCATTCTGGACCCAAGGAAAATATAATTCTTTTAAAAACAATGGTTAGTATGATTTTCACCAAATACAAATTATGGTGATTTCATTTCTTCAAAAAAATTCCTTGACAACAAAGGACAACATTTGAAAACAATCACCTTCCTTATTTGCTTGGTTTTAATAGTATACCCCTTTGTATTTTTTTTTCAACCAAGTTTTATAAATCCCTAAACATTTTATCCTCAAACAATGGATTACTTATCCATAATTCTAAGCCTACACGAGCTAACTCATTGTAGAAAATAAGAATCAGTGATAGAAAAACCATGATATCCAAAAGTATTGATTATGATAATATTTTTTGTTTTCCTTCCTTAGATATTCTTCAACCTAATATTTTCTTCATCCTCCCTGGAATAAAAAATAATTTAATTTCCTATAACCACTCCAAAAAATAGTTATAATAGTTCACCCACAATACAATACTGAATTCATAGCTTACTCAAAACTCCCTCTTTTTTCATTTCAAAAGTATTTATTAATAAAACAATTATACCCCTTGAAAATACATTCCAAAGGTAAGATGAGAGTGGGGAAGGAAACACATACATCAAACTTGATGATAAATAGGTTGTACACCCATGTTCAATATAAATTTAGATAATGATTTCTTCAGTAAAGGTTTTATGAGAATGTCAGCAACTTGCTATGATGTTGGAATATATTCCAACTTCAATTAATTCTTTTCCACAAACTCTTTGATGAAATAATATTTTATATCAATATTCTTATAACAATAATGTTGAATTAGATTCCTGGTGAGATTTATTGTACTTTTATTATCAAAACCCAAGAGAAAAGGTAACTTCCCTTCAACAAGTAAATATTACAATTGAGTTTTCATCCACATAAGTTGAGTAGTGGATTGTGTGTAAATAACATATGCAGCTTCAGATGTAATTAGATTTACTTAATTCTATTTCATTTAATTCCAACTAACACAATTCTTTCCAAGAAATAATACTCCACTAGATGTGGATCCTCCTTCTTCAACATTTCCTACCCAATCTCCATATGTGGATCTTCCATCATCAACATAAATAATCAGAATGAGGGAATACAGATGACTTTCTCTGATGTAGATATTTCTATCAACTACTCCTTTCTTAAAATTCATATTCCTTAAGCATGTATCCAATTTAGAGTAACATGCCCTCATAGATTGTTTTAGGCCATACAAAGACTATTTCAATATATACACATAATTTTCATCTTTTCTAAAAAATGGACACAAGGTTATTAAATATAAATATCCTCTTAAATATCCCCATTCAAGAATACAGATTTAACATCCATTTAAAATATCGTGTAGCCTCATTGTGAAAAAATATAAATAAAGATTATGATTTTTCAAGTCTTTCCACAGGAGGAAAGGTTTCATCAAAATCATTAAAATCAATTTGTGAATACCCTTTTCACACCAATCTTTATTTTTTTTCTTATTAATTCACCTTCTCCATTCATTTTGTTTTGGAAAACCCACTTTGTGCTAATAATGTTTTTGTTTTCAAGCTTGGGTACAAGCTCCCATGTATCATTGTTTTCAATATGATCCAACTCTTCATTCACGTCCTAAACCCATTATGGATACTAAAAATATTTCTTCACATCATTTGACTCCACTTTTGGATACAAATAAGTATGTGTAATAGAATTTTTTGTTCTTATTGTTTGAACCTTATGATGTTGATCACTAATTATATCACGAGATTCCACTTTCTTCCTCATCCTAGGATGATATTTTCAAGTATCTTCCTCATCACTGGAAATGGATGAGTTCAATTCTTCTTCTTGAGTAGAAATAAAATTATTAGTATCCTTATCAGAATTGTTTTATTTAACTTGATCAACATTATTTTCTACCTAAATATATTTTTCTTTCTCTCTTATTTCAATTAATTTCACATCTAAAGAATCAAAAATTATTTTTGTTTCTTTTTTGAAGCATCTATATCCCCTTTCTTCCTGAGCATAGCCAAAAAAGATTATATCTTCACCTTTATACTCAAACTTTCCATTGTTTCCACCTTTCTTATTTATAATACATGGAATCCCAAAAACTTTAAAGTGATTCAAACTTTGAGTTTTTCCATAAAAAAATTCATAAGGAGTCAAATCTGAATGAGGCCTATAGAAACAATGGTTATGAATATAAAAATCATTACTCTGGGATTTCCTCCAAAAGTAATGGGAGAGGCCATGTTCAATTAACTTGGTTCTTAACATTTCCACCAACTTATATTATTTCTTTCAAAAACTCCATTTTGTTGAGAAGTGTATGGGGAACTATACTCATTCATAATTCCATACTTCTATAGATAAATTTATAATTATTCACTTCTGTATTCACTACCATTGTCTATTCTCAACTTCCTCACTGAATACTCCCATTCTTTCTCAGGATTCCTTTTGAAACTTTTAAAAAATTTCCAAGTATTTGATTTATGTTTCATATACATAACACAAGTAATGAGAGTAAAATCATTAGTGAAAGTGATGAAGTACTTATCTCTATTTTTTGAATTTTTTCTCATTGGACCATATATATCAGAATAAATCAACTCAAGGGGTTTTTTTGAACAAATCTCAACTCATATTGTTTCAAAAAAATTTTGGACTCAGGGTTCTTTGAGACTTTTGAATTACCGACTTTGTTGGTCTTGGATACATACATAAATTTACCATAATTATTCATTTGAGAAACAATTCAATCTTTTTTCTCACCCTTTAAAGGTAAATTTTATTGAACCTTATTCGGTTTCTCATATTGATAAATTTCACCAATTTTAGTAATAGAGTTTTTGAAACTTGTATTTTTCTTTTCATCTTTAGAAAGTTTTTGTTGGGAAAATTCCAACTCTTCTTCTCTTTCTTTCAACTTCACCTCAAGATTCTCATTACAATTTTTTTCTTCTTTAAGAGATTTCTTCAAATCATTAATCTATTTTACCAATTTCTCTTTCTCATCAACAAAATATTTTTGATTTCTTGTTAAGGAACATTCATCTTCCAATTTTTTTTCTTTTCAATCCTTCTAATATTTCTCAGATATTCTTTCATATCTTCTTTCAAATGATATTAAAGTTGAGCTTCTTCTTCTTTATAACTACTAATTCTGATTTCTTCATCATTTACTATTGTAATAAAATTATTTTCAATACCATACTCAATATATTTTTCAGATCTAGAATCACTATCTTCTTCTTCTTTATCTTTTGATAAGAAACTTATTCTTTTGTATTTGAATAATTTTCTTTCCTTCCCTATGAATTTCAATTATTATTTGTCTTCCTATTTATTCCATGACCTTCTTGGATTTTATTCTTCTTTATAACCATCCCATTATTTATTTTTTTGAGGACAATTGGAAAAAAAGTCCCTAATACTTCCAAATTTAAAATAATTTAAGGGAAGTTTTCATTTTAATATAACCATACCTCTTTTCACATTTTTTGAAAACAAAGATAAAATATTATCAAGATTTTTACAAACCACATATTCAGAATCAGATTCACCAGACTCATTTAAATGAGAATCTTCTTTGAATTTTCTTTCTTTACAACCTTGAAAGAAATTTCTCTATAACCCTTTATTTTTATTTTCTTAGCTTTCTCCCTTATCATTTCATAAGTAATGATAGTGCTATAAAAATCATCAAGAGATAATGTTTCAGTATATTTGTATTCCAATGAAGAAATTTTTTGATCAAACTTATCAGGAAGGATTCTCAAGATCTTTTCAACAACTGTATAATCATCTAACTTCTCACTAAGAAATTTGATAGTACTATCAATGTAATTTACCCTGGTAAAGTCCCCAATAGATTCATGATCACCCGTCTTCAAATATTTATATTTGAATCTCTAGATTTGTAACCTTTCATTATTTACTTTTGTATTTCCTTCATATATGTTTTTAAATTTATCCCATATAACTTTTTTTATGTAAACTCCTTTCACTATTAGGAATTCACTTTCTGAAAGTGATGATAATATTTCATTCTTGGTTCTTCCATCATTCTCTAGATTCTTCTTATCAACAGATGTTTGAGGTTGTTTAGAATTAATACGAGTAAACCCATCTATTTCAGCTTCAAGAACATAATATCTAATATACATAAGATAAGGCAACATTCTATCATTTTAGGTATGATAATTATTCCATTGAAAACTAGAATACCTTTACTGTTCACACAATTCAAATTCTCCACCAGCAAAGAATAAGTGAAGGGAATCTATCCTCTTATAGAAATTATAAATTCCCATTCATATTAATTTTATAAATGAGAGGGAAATGGGGTGAATCAGTGAAATTTTTTTATTTTATGTTTCTTTTAAATTGAAATAACTCTCACCTCATATTAAATATTCTATTCTCTAATGAAAATAATTCAAACACACAATCATAGGAACACAAGTATTTACAAGGTTCACCATTCAATAAGAATATCTATATCCTTGGTATGATATGGAAATGATCCAATACTACACAGTCCACTAGAAAAAAATCCTTGGATTATAATGAGTAAGATATACCCTTTCACTCATGTAGTACCTTGAAGATAATCCAAAAGTGTGTGTGCACCCTCTTATCACAAATAAGGAAATAAAAAGTTTGTGTAACAACACATGTTACCTGTGTTTATTTTCAATTCCACAAATGTATTCAATTGTAAACAATTATTATATTTCTTACCCAAAATATGGTAAGAACTTCTTGGACTTTTGTTAAGAAAAAAACCTGTTTGATTTTCTCAGTATGATTTTCCCAGTCCATTTTTCCAAGTCCGATTCCTCCAAGTATGATTCTCCCTAATACAAAAAATATGACCGATAAAATATGGTAGATATGAATCAGTACCACATCAATTTTGAGTACAAAAAAACTCAGTTTGATTCTTCCTTAGTATGGAAAACCAAGTATGAAAATCCTGATCTGATTAACCCATCATGATACAATGATAATCAAAATATAATTGATAATTCAAATATGGTAATTAGATGAGTACGATAATCAATGAGTACAATGATCAGCTGAATACAATGTTGTGATCTTGTCTCTTCTATTTCACTTCAATCCATCAAAACTACTTCAACACAAGTGGTTACGAAAACTTCTTTCTCTCTCTTAAACTCAGAGATTCTCTCTCTTATGTAGTGATTATACATCGTTATTCAGAAATTAAAAAGTTCCTGTCATTTTATAGGTGACCCATGAGTGGTTTGGGAAAAAATCCCAAAAAATCTTCCCAATTAATGAAATTCACCATAATCTCAATTTCCCCTAAAATATCAGGTGTATTTTAACTTCGTTAACTCTTCTCAAAGCTTCTCGAATATTCTATAATCTTCAATTATTCTTCAGAATTTCATTTCAATTTGTATACCAATTTCAATTCATGAGTCTAATTTTATAAATCTGATTTATTCAATAAAATTCCTTGTATAAATTGGATATAAATGTAGGAAGAAATGAAAATCACTTTTTAATGATGAATGAAATCATTCTCTTGAATTTCTATGTCCCCCTTGATAGCACATACAATAAACTCCTTTAACTTTTCTCTTTGAACTTCTCCACCTTTTCTCTTGACCCAGGTGAGATACAAGACTTCTTATTCTCCTCTTCTCTTAACCCAGTTGGAAATATAAAACAATTTTAATTTTGATATAAAGGCTTTTGACCCAACTGAATTACACATAATTTCCTTAATTTATTCATTTTTTCTCTTAACCTTGTTGAAAAAATTATTTGAAGAGAAAAATAAATTAATTCAACTCTTTACCCACTTGATGAAGACATTTGAAAACAAATCATACTTCATCTATCTCTTCCTTTATCAATTTCCTTCATTCAAAAACCTGTGCATGTATTATGACTTTCTTTAGGACATTAAATTCAATTGGAAAGTATCATAGTTTTCCATTCATTCCTTCTTCTTTCTTTCCTTCATAGCCTGAGAACAATTTTTTGGGTATGATCATTTTGGGTTCAATCATTCTAGGTATGATTATTTTTTGATTGATAGCATCTGTTTCTTCTCTTTCACCTAGATATGATAAATATGGGTATGATTCCTTTTCGATCGGCTTGATCTATTTTAATCCCCCTTTATTTTATCAATCTTGCATCATAAGTTTCACAACTTACTTATGATTTTTGATAATTACAAACCATAAAAGCATAGTCACATTTAATTTTATCATAGCCATGCAGACTCCGATATGATCACTTATTTCATATCAGATCTATAGTGAATCTGATGGCCATTTACTTCCAAAAAGATACATTCTCCATGTGATTGATTCTTTCATTCTAGATAATAATCAATTACTCATTACAATATTCTCCCATTCCATACACAAGGAAAGTCCTATTCTTTTGAAAACAATGGTCAGTACGATTATCACCAAATACAAAGTGTGGTGATTTTATTTCATCAAAAATATTCCTTGACAAAAAAATACAACATTTTAAAACAAACACCTTCCTCATCATATTGGTCCTAACAAAATATATATTTTTCACTATTCACTTAAAAATAATTTGGTTTAAAAAAATCCCAAAAATTCATATTCTGATGATTTGTTATTTTATAAATTCAAAAATGAAATTTTCTATATAAATTTAAAATTATAAAATTGTTAAATTCAGATTTTAGATGAAAATACAATATATAAATATCAAACTGTATTTATTAAAAAAACGTCCTTTTAAAAAATTTGGTGATCTTAATCATAATTTATATGAATTTTCTAAATAATTGAATTTTTTTATTTACTAGAGGGTTTAATATTCTTAAATTTTCGTAATAATATTTAAATAATGTGCTTTGTCTTTTTTTAGTTCAGTATTGTGTGTCAAGAAAGCTATCAAGAATAGTATTAATTTAGAAAAATATATTCCAAAATCCCGTGGTGTTATAGACACTTGAATTTAAAAACATAACTTAGACTCAATAAATGTATCATCCCTAATAAAACCAATAACTTTATTTCCTTCAATAGAACATCTTTACTGATTTAGGCATGTGTTAAAAATCTTGGAGGCTCCCTTTAAATTTCCATTTTCATTTTAAGTCTCACTAATATAATTCATTGAATTATAAAAATAAATTTTATGATTTTTAGTCTTCATTAATAGGATATATTTAATGATTTAATAAATTTTATTTAAATAATTTCAATCTCATTTTCTTTTGCTACAATATTCAAATTTAATTCATAAAACTTCTCTAAAAACGAAATTTTATATTATTAAAAGATAGATTCATTCAAATACTTTATTTGTGAATTTATTCTCATAATATTTTTTTCTTTACATAATTTAAATATTCCATAAATAAAATCCTTTAATTCCTCCTATAATATATACTACATTTTAGTTTTTGTTTCTCAATAATATCTATCTTAACTAGAGCCCTCTTTTTTATTATTAAATTTGGGGAAAAAATTCTGCTCACCTTAATTATCAAAATAATTCAATTCCACTACACTCACACTCACATATATTTTCATCTTGTTTATAAAAAAATTATTTTTCTTGTTTTTATAAGTATTATTATCCTTCTCTTTAGATGAATGTTTAGATCCAATGTATTTTCTATAATTTTTCATCTGAATCATCCTTGAATCAATATCCTATTCACTGCTATCTTCTTTAAGATTTGGAAAAAAATTATGAAGTATAAAAAATATCTACAATTGAAATGTTTTTCATGTAATTACCCTTTCAAATATGCCTTTTTAATATTACTCAATGTAAAGGATATCGTCTTCCTAAAATTTTCATTATCAATTTCATCATTACTAAAACTACCATAATCTTTACTTTTTTTCATCTTAATATGTTTCATATATTTAAAATCAGTTTCTCTCTAAACTATATTTTATTTATCTAGATCTTTTCTCATCATTATTTATTTGAAATTTAAAATATATGAAAATTATAAACAGGAAAAATTTCCAAATTTAGGTTTTCAAGAGAAAACACATTGGTATCAATTTTATTGGCATAATTCTCAAAATCATCTTTACCACCATGAATTTATCAAGTGGCTCTAAAAATCATTTTATTATACTTAAAATATCAACCACACATGTAAAATAATCATCAATAATTTTATTCTTAAACATGTGAATTTATTTAAATTTCTCTCTCCAACTTAAACCTTTAATTCTTTCACCTTCTCATCACCGTTATAAATGTTTTTATTTTTGTCACAAATTACATTATATTTATTAATTTACATGTACTTTATAAACACTTTTTATAAAATAAAATAGAAAATATCATTTCTAGATGATTCATCATTTTCAATATATCTCTTATTGACAAGATTAATAGGTTCATCTTTCTTTAACAGAACAAAATTACTTACATCAACTTCAAGAACAACAATACTAATAAATAGTAAGTATAAAAAAATAATTTATTTTTTAATTTGATATCTATTTCCATAAAAACATGATTTTTTATTTATATTAATGTAATTTATGTGATATATTTCATGAAATTAAATCCGTAATTCAACACATGGTCAACAATAGAAAAATCATTTAAGGAACAACTGGATTTCATTAATACTTTTTGAAGTGGTCCTAGAGTGAATATAGATACACCGAGGGGTAAGGTGAATCAATGTATCATTTTTCTCATAAATTTTATAATTTAATAGTAAATGGACATCATAATTGGTTATAATGAATTATCTTAAAATGTTTAAACCTTAAAAACAACAAAAAAACTATTTATACACTATTTTTTGACAATCCACAACAATTTCTAAAAACTACCATGTATATGAGTGTTAGGAATAATTTCATGACAGTTTAATTCATGTAGTATAAGTTTATATTTTATTATAATTTAATTAAAAAAATAATATGTTCAATGATGGTTTATATATTTTTGATTTTTTAATTATTAATTATTAGGTCAACTTGACCACACATATCTTATCTTCTCCCACCATCCCCTTGACTCACCTCCCATAGTTCCAGAACTATACCCCCAACATGGACCACCTTTAACCATGCCCACCTCAACCAATTTCCCTTGGATTCAAACTAATTTATCCCAGATCACTTCTTCCATAACCTATCACCTCCTACCTTTTTCCCTCTCCCATGTTATCCCGCCTCAACCCATGAATGCCTTGAACTACCACCGCCCATCTCCTGTAATGAACCATCCCATATTACCCAAACCCAATACAACATATCATTGACCCTAGCATGTTCACACCAATTTTCAAAGTATTATGAAAAGTGGTGATGGATAAACAAACACTAAAAGTTTCCCCCAAACACCACAATTAAATAAATTAAATTTCGTTTGACTCGTTTAAAAAAAAATATTAACATAAATAATCAGGTAATGTATGTATGAATGAATTAATGAACATATACTTGAGTCATTCCATCCAATATACAAATAATACAACCCAATTTCACTACATTAAAAAAATAAATAATAAACATGGACTATATAGCTAATGTACTCTACACAATGTCATTTATATGGCCTCTAAGCATCATATGAGGAACAAATCCATTGACTAACTCAATAAGTGACATATTTTATATATATGAAAAAAATATTAAAAATATATCTTCATATTTACTGAGGTGCATATGTTGGTGGTGATTACATAAATCATACCCAGTAGGTTATCCCATTAATGGGTTCTTTTTTAGAAATTACATGTGCATAAACCACCTTGCTTGTTTTTAAATGAAAAGTAATTAAATCACCTTAAAATTAAATATTAAATGTTATAAATTAAATTGAAATATATATTTTCTAAACACCACATTTTTTTAAATTATCATGAAAAACCTTTTTTTTAAACCAAACAAAGAGGGTGATAAAAATAATAAAAATAATTTTATAAGAAAACTCAAGGGAATAATAATAATCATCAAGGGATGAGTAGATATAGGTACCTTACACCTATATTTTCTAAATGGAACCAAATTTTATAAAATGATAAGATTCTACCCACTCATCTAACTTGTATTATGTAGGCATAATAGAAGGAAACCACCCAACACACACACTTTAGGACTAACCGATGGAGCTTTTAAATTTAAATTACCCCCTTTCCCAATATATACAT
The DNA here is from genome assembly GCA_963277665.1 of Viscum album. Classification (NCBI taxonomy): domain Eukaryota; kingdom Viridiplantae; phylum Streptophyta; class Magnoliopsida; order Santalales; family Viscaceae; genus Viscum; species Viscum album. The sequence goes on along the minus strand of OY728161.1, from coordinate 1,536,527,207 downwards.
AAGGTTTTTAAAAAAGGTAAAATTATAAAAATTTCAATAAGGTATCACATCCCACAACATAAAATAACTTCCTAGGAACAACCACTTTTATTTTGATAAAAAAGTTATACATAAGAAACATAGGATATCATCATAATATATTTATACCAGAATAATGTGAATCACATATATTTTAATTATATAAATAAGGTAGTTCAATAATATCAACATTTAGTGAAATATATATTTTAAACAAGATAAATAAAGACCCAAAAAAATGGAAAACTTTAATAATTTATCAAAGGACATTTAAAGTCATTTTAAAACTAAGTAAGCATATATGAAACCCCTTGTAAAGAATAAACCAACATGAATAATTTTATTTTGAATATTTTGATCATATTAATATGGAAAAATATTTTTTAAAATTTAAAACCCATGTGTTGTGTTATGAGCTTCCATTTCTAGGGATCCACCATACCAGAAACAAGTTAGAGTATAAGAACTGGAGCTCATCTTCAATAGGTCACGAGTTAGAAAATAGTAGTAAGGGTATATCATCCCACATATATAAAGACATTAACCTTTATAAATTAAAACCCTATATCATTATAAATAATATAATTTATTTTGAAACCCCAATACATGAATAATGTATATCAATGCACATCATTTCATAAAAATCCAATCCACTAATAGAAAAACAAACACAATTTTACCATATCCTCTATACATAAAGTAAGTAATAATATAACCACTACCTACAAAAAATCTCTCATCGTTAGAGATAATTTTCCCAACACTACCAAAAGCATTATCCTGATAATATAAAAAATCGTACATATAATGATGGGATGGGCATATAAATATACACAGTGGGTTCCTCCTGAAACTATCTTGCATCCATGTGAATGAAGCATACTAATTCACCTATGTATGGAATATAGAAAATAATACAGTAAATAAACAACCACCTACCAAAACTTAACCATCTATCCACTTTTATTTCATATAAACATATTTTTCCAAACCACATCCCATTCCCCATTATATCACATCATACAACCACCGTTATAATGCTAACCACCACTAATAAACATATCAGAACTAAACAGTTTAACACCTACTGAAACCTCTATATAATATCCTCATTTATTTATCCACCCACATAGAACTCTCTATAATATCACCACCACTAAGTAGTTATCTACCCATAGGCAACACACCATCACATTTTAGTCACTAAATATATATCTAATTGCATGGAACTCCATATAATTTCTCCATCACCAAGAACCTATCCAATAATGGGAAACTCTCTAAATACATATGTTGGTTGGTCCATTTTCCACATATGGAGACTCTCACTAGTTTCTTAGGTGTCTTCCCTCAAATAATCCTTCTATTATAACCCACATGGGCTGGGTAGCTTTCCACCCTTCAAGAATCATATTGTATTTTCCAGTGTTTACCTAAAGAGACTCTTTATTGATGATAAATTGTGTAATGGATGATTAAAATCCTCCCTATAAGTGTATAGGTTCATGAATCACATTAACTGGGAGTTACCATAAGTCACATCCCTAAATTTGAAAAGTTTAATTCACTAATTAAAATTACCAATGTGATGTTGTAAAAAAAGGAATTAGTGTGTATATAAAGAATGTAATCAAGTATAAATTATGAGTGAAATAGGTAGTAATAAGAAAAAAATTATAATAAGAGTATGAACATGAGAAAAATTATTAAAATGTTCTGTAAATCAATTGAGAAAATAGTTGGGGTGTTTGGATTGGTTTTGTTGCTTCATATTTAATATGCACGAATTCATTAGTTATTATTTATAATACTCACTCATTATTTCCAGGGTATCTCTCAAGTCATTATTCAACTTATTAGTTTAATCATAGGTCTTTATAAGGTTTCCTATAATAACTACACTAAAATCATTAATCTCTTTATGTTTGTGATTAGTCTATACCCAAACCTCTTATGGAACTATCATGATTTAAAGTACTAAGTCCCAACTCAAATGAATGGGATTGGATTTCAAATATCATTTTTAACCCTTTACCTGATATGATATACTAGTTGATTAGATAAGAAAATAATTAAGTACACAACTAGAAGATAGACAAAATTCAATTCATTCAAGCTTAAGACGCATTCCACAACGACACCTCACCAAATCCCCACTAGATATTTAGCCACACATAATCATTATATACAATCAAAATAGAATTATTAAAAAGTAGATTATATAATTATGATACTTAATGTATATTTCTCTAAAGTCCTAGATCTATTAGTCTTGAATTATCTTCTAACTCTAAGTAAAACCTTTCCCCTTTCAACTCAAATCCCATTCTCTATGTATGGGATTTTTCTTATATATTTTATTTTACATATTATTATCATTCCATGAGGATAATGAATGTTGATATATTTACATGAGGCATAAAAAATTTCATTATCTTTGGTTTAGATCTACTAACATGCACACATGAATATTATTCTCTTTCCCTTATACCTTTTATCATCAATCCATCTTATTATAACATTCTCTGATTTGGTTAGATAGTTTTTCACGGGGGTTCTATTGGTACCTGAGAGATATAGATGTAATATATATGGAATATAAATTTATAAATGACCATTAATTATCTAAATACATCATTTCCTTCTAATTTAGGCCTTTATAGTTATTTTCTAGTGATTTGGGGTCACAAAATCACTTTTGGTACACTTTCGATACTTCTGAAGTCAAATTGAATAAAATTATTAAATGAGAGCCCTAAGAATATTATATAGTTAGTTTATCCTATGTTGAGGCCTAAATTTACATTTTATTGGAAATATATTCTCAAGTCAGTGTGCTATAATATATATTTTAATATTAAAGAATTATATATTTCTTTCTGACATTACGTTGGAGAACTAGGATAATCTCATGGAGTGATGTAGGTAACTTTGTCTTAGAAGTTTACCTAACATATGGAACATTTAATGTTGTTTTAGAAATATAGCCTCATTATTCTAATTTTTTTAATTTCTAAAAATGGATTATAAAAACAAAAATATCATTTCCTTGAGTTAATATTCTGCATTGGATCCAAACAACATGTTGGGTCTAAAACATACGTGGGTTTGTGAGACAATATTAGTGGATATGATGACCCATAAAATCCACCATACTAAATTGTAACTATTTTAGTGTTGGTATTCTAATGAAACATATATTGATAAATGTATATAGACTCATGGTGATGAATATATGATTATTTTGGAGAAGCACCATATTTTAAAGTTCTGATGGTACACTCCATTGGCCCTGACTCACTCTTAATCTCCTCTCCATGACATTATGTTGGCCATAATGGATTATTGTAGTCCTATACTATGATACAACAATATAAAAATGCTTTCTAAAATCAAATTATAAGACTATATTATCTAGGGGATATATCCTTAAGGTTCCCAAGACATGATACTTTTCCCACCAACATAGCGTTAACCCAAAATTGTGATTCAAACAAAACTTTCTATGTATTCTGTTTCTTGAAACATAACATTTTCCCTTACATAAAATCACTTACAAATATAAGTAATTAATTTTAAACACATTAATATTTAATTTATATATTTAATTAATTTAAATAAATTTATGAACTCTTCAAATTAGGATCTTATTTCCAATACTTCTAAAATTATACAAACTTCTATAGTATAACTGAAAATTAAAAAAACACACCAGAACAAGGAATGGAAATAAATTTAAAATAACAAAACATTTATGTAATGAAAATCCCCTCACACTTGAGTGATAAATATCATTGATTAATCTATCTTAATGTGTTTAAAAATGATCTCAAATCACCTGAAGATTGATTCTTGAGTCATTGAAGGTAATAAATAAATTTTAGTTAAATCATTTATCCAATATGAAACAAAATCCAAAATGCCTCTCCTTAATGTTTCTCATACTCTACCTTATTTCTCACTTCCATGATACAAACCAAGTGATAGTTTTATATGTAAATTTATCATTCTTCATTTGGGTTTAATATTCTCCTCACTATGCATTCCTTTTAACAACTAGCCACACCCAATTTTTTTAATATTTTTACCCATGTAATGGGATGTGTACTTATTGATTGTGTGTGACTATTTTAGAACCAAACCATATATTATATCAGAAATACACTAGGAATAATTAGAATAGTCAGGGAATTGAAGTTGGATAAGTTCATCTGACTCATAAAATTTCATTTCAACCTTTTTATGTCTTCACTTTTTTAGTCACACATCCAATGCCTAATAATCTCAGAAACATCAAGTGAGATCCCAATTTCACAATTTTCTTCATTTTAAAAGGAGTTATGTGGTTTATTTTTATCTATCTCCATGACATTTTTACTTCTTATAGAAGATAATTCAATGAAATTAAAATTAAAATTTTATTGTGTACAAGTCCGATTATAATCCCCTAGAGTATTTGAAGAACATTTGTGAAGTGGTTTTTTTTAAAAATGTTCTTTATTTGTTGACAAATAATATTTTTTAAAATATTTTTTTGATAAAAAGGTGTAAGTTTCTAAATGTTCAAACCCAAACATTAAGGGGGAGAATTTTTTTTTGAGAAAGTAGCACCATATGTAGAGGATCAGACTGAGCAGCACTAGATGCATGGTATTAGATTAAGTAGTACCTGTCGTAGAAGTAATTATAAAGTTAAAGTTTTTGATTTGAAACATCATCTGTCTCAGATACATAGACATAAATTTCAATATATGTTATACATGAAGTTTTTTATAAATAATTTTCTGAGTTATAAAGTCATAATATCGCAGAATAAGTTAAATGAAGACAGTGATGTCAGGAGTTAGAAAGTTATAAAACTTTCTATCCGTAAGATAGATAATTATTTTCAGGTTTTTAATTCAAAAATATCAATTTTTTTTATAAAACTTATGATGAAAGACTTATGAAGAAAAGGGGAGAATAGGTGAATCCAATTGTATTGAGTTTTGGTTGGAAATAAAGAAGGTGTTGAAAGTAAAGGAAGTTATAATACTTTCTTACGTAAGTCAGACGATGCACTGAAAATATTTAATTTATCATAAATAATGAAAACTTTAATGATAAAATATTTTGAAGAAATAGAGGGTTCATAAATATTTTATCAGTTTTAGAAATTAAGAAAAAAAATTTCATCCGATTAAGAATTTCTAGGAATATAAGTTTTCAGAAGTATGAATGATTTAAAGATACCGAGGTTTCAATAGTTTCAAATTTTCATAGTGGGGTTTTCCTCATAATTATAATTCTATTATAATTATAATTTTTTCATTATAAGGATCCCATCAGAATGAATCTAATAAGTAAATTCAATGTGACTGAATATGAGGAGAAAATTCAATCGAATATACTCTAAGAATGAAATTCAATTAGACTAACTTTGAGAAGGAAACTCAATCAGACTGAATTTGAGAAAAAAAGTTAGTTTGATTAAGTCTGAGAAGGAATGTCAATTAGACTGTATCTAAGAAGGAAAATCAATCAGAATAACTCTCATGAGGAAAGTCAATTCCAAATGATATGAGGAAGTTCCATGATAATGAGATGAGGAAGTTCCATCATAATGAGATAAGGAAGTTCCATCGTGATGAGCTGATGAAGTTCCATAATATTTAAAAAATGTTAGGAAGTTAACGAAGTATGATTACTAAGAATACTAAATATGACTCAATAATATTCTAGAATATTTATGAAGATTTGAAGTGTTCAAACTTAAAATGTAAATATGCATTGATCTTAGAGTTTTTGAATTTTTTTAAGAAGGAAAAGTTTTTTAGTTTCTAACCTTTTCTATTCTAAGATTCCTATAAATAGAAGCACAATAAATATGTACTTTTCAATATTTCATGTGATCTGAAAAGGTGGAGCACTATAGAATTCATTTCAAAGTTATATTTTCAGAATGAGACCTCATTAGATAGTCATACATCAGAGAGTTTTGTTTATTAGACCAAGGAAGATCAGAATAAGAATTTGAGTAGAGTTTGAGTAATGTTTATTGAAAATGGGTTCATTATACCGAGTACAACAAAATGAATTCATCAGACTATGTCAATCAGACCTAGCCTCATCGAACTGAGATAATCGGACCTAGCCACATTTGACAGAGGATTTTGGACAGAGCTTTTGTGGAGCTATTTAGAAAAAATACTTTATTCTTTTTTTGGATCAATTGTTTGTAAGAAAAATTTATAAACCGATGGGAGTGAGTATAATTATTCCTATCAAGATATAAAAGGTGTCTAATTATAATTGGGTCAAGTTGTATTCAAATATTCATAATAGTGAATTTCCATAGACTGATAAGAGTGGATATGAAAATGATATAGGTTCTCAAAATAATTCCAAACCTTATAAATATAATGTTATTTACTTTCTTTTCTAGTTTTTCATGGATGGTTATTTAATATATGGATATAAACATTAACAGGTTATAGGGGTAATTTTTTTTAAAAGTATTGAAACTTATAAATGTGAAAAACTGAATCAACCACCCCTTCTTAGTTGTTATTCAATCCCTTGGAACTTCAATTGGTATCATAAAGAAAGTTACTTTGTTGAATCCTTATCATGGATAATATTAATTTTATCAAAAGTATAGGTATGTCTAAAATTGATGGAAAAAATTATAATGGATGGAAAAATAGGATGATTCCTTATCTCCTATTTCTTGTCTTGGAAGTTGTCGATGCCATAATTATTGGGTTTCCACCTATTAATAATGATTCCCTGAGGACTTTTTATGATAAGGTAAATATTGGAGTTTATGGAAAATCTAGGAATAATATTCTTATTTATATTTCATAAATTTTTTATATAAAGGTGAAGAGTCTTAAAACATCAAAGTGCATATGGGACGAGCTATAAAGTATTTTTAATGAGAATACTAACATGAAATAACTAAAGATAAAAATCTAGCGTAGTAAGTTTGAATACATAATAATGAGATATGAAGAAACATTTGATGAATACATTACTAGGGTAAATGAAATTGTTTACAACATTATAGGATTTGGAGAAGTTATGAAAGATTCTACAATAGTGAAGAAACTAATAAGAAACTTTCTCGATAGGTTTGATCTAGAAATTCCTCTTTAGAATATAAGGATTATTTATATCTTGATTAATTTAATAACCTTATTTTTGATTATAGAATGATGAAATATCCATTTTTCAAAAAGAAGATGAAAGATGAAATAGATTTTGAATCTATGATAAAAAATGAAAACTCAAGATGCTAAAGATATAGATCCTTATGATTCCAAACATAAATAAGATTATGATTTTAATAGTAAAATCACATCTATTATATCTAAGAAATATTGAAGAGGAAAGAGAAAGTATGGTCGAAAACTTCCTATCAAATGTTTTAAGTGTGGTGGAATCATAAACTTTTCTATGAATTTCCCTAAGAAGAATGTTTGTGAGTATCAAAATGATTCTAATGAAATAACTAAATGGAAGAATTGGAAAAAAAGTTATAAGGAATACAAGTCATCCAAAGAATACAAGAATAAGTTTACTAAAAAATGAAGTATATTGAGTAAGAAAGTGTAATCAAACTCAACTAAAAGAAAATATTCAGAAAATGAAAGTTTATAAAAATTTAGAACCTTCTTTGAAAATTCAAGAAAAAAATATTCCATAGATAGTGTAGAATGTGGTGAAGAATCATATAGAGAATATCAGCCCAGAAAAAAACTTTTTTCATGTCTTGAGAAAAATAAAACTCTCAATAAATAAATTAGAGCAATGAAGAAATATTGTGAATAAGTTTCTAAAAGAAGAAAATATATCATCAAATAGGAGGATGAATACATGGAGGATACCTTAAGCTACAAATGTAGAATTTATGAATAGAGAAAGATGGTTGAAGATCTCTATAAGAAGTTAGAGGCTAAGGAAGAAGAATTTAACAAATTTAAATCAAAACTAATTGAGTCTGAAACTACCTTGAGGAATATGAATGAAAACATGAATAAATCTTCAAAATTTAAATCTGATACTTCTAAAGTTTCTGAGAAAGTTCAGATTAAGAATCTGTTGAATTCCTCACCCTCCAAATATGACAATTCATCTGATTTTTCTAAAATTTTAGGTGATAATAAAAGTATTGGTAAAGTTTAGGTAGATAAAGGATGTGGAAAAACTTTCACATCTACAAAAGTAGAAAAAAAACTTAGAAGGAAAGATGGTCTATACCCAAAGTATGTTAGAGCCGTAATAAATTATCAACCTCCAAAAAGTTTCTATAAATAAATATCTTACCTAAATATAAAATCATGATTTTATGGTTTCTGTTGGTTATGAAGAATCTAAGAGAATAGTTATTATAATTTATAGAATAACTTATCACTTCTTGAAATAATTCTTAAATAGATTGGAAGAAATACTGAAAGTATAATGAGTAAATTTCCTATCACACAGGAAGTAAGAAAAGAAAAATATAAATATGTTTGAAACTTTCCAAAAAAAATAAATTTGAATGTCCAAAATAAGTTTATAGAAGATGTTATCAGGATGGTCATCATGTAGAAATATGCACGACACTTCTTCCAGAACAAGTTTCTAATGGGAGAAAATAAAAGGAAGTTAGAAAGAACATAGTTAAGGAAAGAGATTTTTTTATTCAGACTACCTTAAAATCATATAAAAAGAAAAAACCATGGATACTTTATAGTGTTTTTTCTTCATGAATGATAGGTGATTTAAAAATATTGAAACATGTTGAAAAACATGATGGTGGTGATATTGACTTAGGGATGACAGTTCCTTAATAATTAGAGGAATCAGAACAAATGATATTGAAGTATAAAAGTTGAAATGTAAGGAAGTTTTATTTTTTGATAAGATAAAACATAACTTAATTAGTATAATTCAAGTTTTTGATGATGTAAAATTTTTTATTTTTAGAAAATATTAACGTATTATCAGAAGTTTGAATGATGGAAAAGTTATCACAAAAGGGGAAAGTCCCGGTGAAAATATTTTTCAAGTTGGAGAACTTAACAACTCATTTGATCGAAGTGCTAAAGAGGAGAATAAGTCCTGGAACTGAATTCTTTGATACCTTGGGAAGAAAATAATACAAAATTTATAAAGTTGATGTTGTAAAAAAATTTCCATAATTGAAAATAATAGAGGTATATGTTTGTTTTACTTGTTAGAAAGGGAAGATGACTAATAAAAGTTATAAGAATGTTGAGATTTAGTCTACCAGGCCTCTTAAAATTATTCATTTCGATTTATGTGGTCTAATGAGACATAAATAAAGAAAATTATATTTATACTTTATTAATTTTATTAATTATTTCACTAGGATGAAAAAAATTATGTTTATGAAATAGAAGTCAGAGTCTTTGGAAATGTTTAGGTTTTTTACAAAAGAAGTTGAGAAATAAATGAGGGTTTATATAAATAAGTTTAGAATAGATAATGGTTCCAAATTTGAAAGAAATAATTTTGAAACTTATATAATAAATAACGGTATCAAACATCAGTATAGTTCTCTATACACTACACAAAAAAATGGAGTATCTTAAAGAGAGAATATAAGTTTGGTGTAAGTGGGAAGAAATGAGTTAGCAGAGTAAAAAAATTAAAAGTTCTATTAGAGAGAAGATGTTAGTACTACTGTACATATTCATAATGTAAATTTGTAAATACTAGAATAAAATATGATTTATTATGAAATTTGGAATAAAAAAACCTTCATTGAAGTAAATCAATGTTTTTGGAATTCCATGTTTACTTAAAATAAAAAATATGGATTTGGGAATGTTTGATGTGAAAGATAAGGAATGAATTTTATCGGTTATTTACACAATGAATGAAGTTAAAAATATTGGAACAAACATTTAAAAACTTTTTTGAACTCATATGTTGTGAAAGTTATTGAGAATGAAACTTCTTTAACAAAAGTTACTGTGAATGTTGAGGAAGAAAAACTTAATGTTTCCAACAAAAATGAAAGTGAGAAAAGTAATGTTCATGAAGCTTTAGAGGAATTGTTTAATGAATAAAGTGAAGAAGGAATATTGACTCAAAAATTTCCTAATTTACAAAAACATGATGATACCAACAATATTTTTGGGAATAAGAAGGAACCAGTTTAGGCCGGAAGAAATATTATATTAGAAAATCAAACTTCACTTGTCTCAAATGTAAAACTAGGATTAGATTCATAATCTATTAAATATAAATAATGGGTGAATTCTATGGATAAATATTGGGATCAAATTGATAAAAATAAAACATGGGAACTTGTTCCATGTCTGAAAGGTAAAAATGTTATTGGAACAAAATGGGTTTACATAAATATGTTGAATAAACATTGATAAGTTTCAAGAAACAATGAAATATTTTTTTTGTAAAATATATGCACTAGTGGAAGGTTTGGATTTTAATGATACCATTTCCCCTGTTCCAAGGTTAGAAATTATTAATTTTTTTTTATTTTTGTGGATTCTCATCAGAAATTACAAATTATATCAGATGGATGTAAATTCATCATTTCTCAAAAGAGAAATTGAATATGAATTTTAAATTGAAAAACCTTATGAGTTTCTACTTGATGAGGATGGGAAAAAAGTTTGTAAATTGTAGAATGATTTGTATGGACTAAAACTAGGTCCACATTCATGGTATTAAAACCTTCCAAATTATTCTGGAATGTTAAATTTTTCTTATGGAAAATTTTATAGGAACTTATATGTGAATGATGTTGACTTAGGAACTCTAATTGCAATTGTTTATGTGGATGATATAATTTTTTATTGGGATATAGAAGTTTTTTGTATAACATTTTCTAAATAAATGAAATAGAACTTTGGGATGTGAATGCTTGGAGAATTAATATTCTTACTTGGTTTACATGTTTAGATAAAATAGACATATATTTTCATATATCAAAAAAATATGTTGGGGAATTATTACAAAATTTTGGCATGATAGAATCCAAAGAAGTTTATACTCATATCTCTATGGGGATGAAGTTGAGTAAAATGGGTATGGTAAACATGTGAATCAAAATAACTTTTGAAATCTGATAGGAAGTATACATTACCTTATAGACCCAAGTCCTGATATTTTTTATGTTGTGACTATGTTCTAGGTATCAATGTAATCCAAAAGAATCACATATATTAGCAGAAAAGAGAAATATGAGATATGAAAAAGGAACAACTTCACATGGGTTTTTATAAAAAATAAATTGTGAGATGAAGCTTCATGGTTATACTAATGCTAACTGGGATAGAGATTGTAATGATAGAAAATAAACGTCAAGAGGAACATTTTTCTTGGGTAAATGTTGTGTAAGTTGGTATAGTAAGAAACAAAGTTCAATAACCTTGATCAAAACAGAATCAGAATATGTTTTGGTTTCTCATACTTGTAATCAGATGTTGTGGATGAATGTTTAGATGAAATATTTGAAAGTAAAAGTTTCAAAACCATTGAAGATACTTTATGATAATCTAAGTGTAGTTTATCTTTCTAAAAATCATACCCAACATTCAATATCAAAACACATTTATATAATGTTTTTTACTTTATAAAATAGAAAGTTGATTTTGAAGATGTTTTTCTGGAATATATCTTAATGAAGTATCAAATTACTGATATCTTCACAAAGGTAATGAAAAAAGAAAGGTTTGTTGAGTTGTGGCGGAAACTTCATGCTCATCATCCTTTAATGACTTCCTAATTATCATAAGGAAGTACCACATTGTGATTTGGTTATGTTGACAAAGGAGGAGAAAAAGTAACAACTTTTTTACTTTGTAAGAAGTTTTTAATTATCTTTATTTTATGAATATGAAGGTGTGGTTATCAGATAATGGGCTAGAGGAAAAGAGAAGTGAGAGAAAAAGAAAAGTGATAAAATTTAAAAGTGAGGGGAAGTTTATATTTGCATGACCGCAAAATTTTATTATCATTGAGGGTTGAAATTCCTTCAAAAACATTACTTTATTTAGTATCCTAGTTTTAAGTGTAACACCCATATGTTTTTATGAAATACATTATTTATGTAATTTTAATTATTAAATATTTTTCATTCCATGCAATCGTGAGTTTAAATGAACTGAAAAACACCCTTAGTATAAAATGAACATTTTTACCTAGACGTTAGGTTAGCGAGAATAAATATAACTAACTTATGAAAATGTATAGTAAGTCATTCAATATTAATTTTTTTATGATATATATATATTAATTAATTGAGTGAATTAAAATTATTAAACAAAATTAATGAAATATATATGTTATTAATAAAATATTTCTGATATTCATCCAATAGATATTTTTTCATAGGGTATGAATAAACCCTATTTGATGTGTAAAAACCTATATTTTTTAAAAGGGTAATTTTCCACCTTTTAATAGAGAAACCCTTTTAAATTAATATTTTGACACATTAATAATTTTTATATGAAAACATATACACATTCTTTGGAAGCGGGATATAAAAATTTAATTTGGTTGAAAATTTAATATTTTTCTCATAACTTTTAAATTTGGATGAATAGTAAAAATACACTAAATTTTAATTGGAAACATATTTTTTTAACAAAATAATTTATGTGGTAAAATTATAATATTAAATGGTTTTAAAGTATAAATAAAATATATTTTTATCTTTCAATATAATTTATGTCATTAGCATTAATTTTACATTGAACTCAGATGTAAAAATATTTCAATCTTTTGTAATGTTTTCAATTTTAAAACCCATTCTTTCTTTCCAAGAACATGATTAATTTTAATTAATTACTGAAAATTATGTGTTTTGAATTTTGAAAAATTGATTCCATATTTTAAATTAGTTGGTCCAAATTATATAAATATATATATTTTTTATTTTTTCGCATTATGAATATTAGTTTCGGTAATTTTTATTATTATAATAAAAGGGTAAAATGAGTAATTAAGGGTAATAATACTATTATAAAATTACCCTAACACTTTTATTAATATAATTGGATAAGTTTTTTTAATTAAATCATCCTTGGGTCCAAATGGTGTCCTTTTTGAATCTACTTGGATGAGATTAGGATTTTTAATTTATTTTATTTAAATAAATGTTAAATATATCTCACTCAAATTTTAATAACTAAATTATTTTCTATATAAGGTTATACATAAGATAAATTCAATTATAAATAATCATTTGAAATATAAAATTATTTTCTTTGTCATGGTTATTTATTTTCAATTTTTATAAAATAAATAATTACCTTAAATACTTATAATTTTATGATGTAAAAATTAATTAATTGATGAGAAATTAATAAAAAAAATTTATTAAAAAATTAATAACCATTAGAGGACCCAAAAACTTGAAAAAAATATTATTTTTTGATTATATATCGAGCATAACTATTCAAGGGTGAGTTAGTGACTATTTGGATCCTTATAGATGAGACCGTGACACTTATATTATTTTATTTAAAGTGATGTTAAAGTTGTCACAATTATAATTTAATAAGTATAACATTTTAAATGTTGGATTTTTCATAAGATAAATTTGAAAAATTATATTCTTATAAAATCTAATAGATTTATCTTCATCATAGTATTTTTTTTATTTTTTATTTAACAAATAACTAAACTAAATATTTACACAAAATTGATGTAGTAATTATTTTATTAATATAGATAACAAATAAATGTTTTTAAATTTTTTAAAATAAATATATTTTTTTCTAATTAATATGTATAATGATTTTTATAGATGACCTTAACCTATTATAAATATAATAAAATATTTTTTTGAAGGTAACTTGTTATCTTAATATTTTTAAAAATCAATAAATTGAATAGTGTCAAAATTGAAACTATTGATTATTTATAAAAATAATGTTATACTAAATTATTAAAAAATTATAATTTTTTTTTAAAAATATATTATAATTATTATATGGTCTAAAATTTTATAAGGTATTTGTTTATGGTATAATATATATCAAATAAGTAAATATATAACCACTTAATATTTAAATATTTGTTGCACTAGTTAAAAATTAAATAGAATAACTAAGTGTTAATTAAAATGATAAGGTTTAAATTAAAATAAAGACATCACTAAAATCAATTTATTGATGATATTAAAACCCTACATCATCTCAAACTTGAATTTTGGACATTTTGGTGGTTTTTTCATGGGGTTTGATTTTATTATAAATTAATATTTTTGGAAATCCCAAAAGTTCCCCTCACCTCAATTATAAAAGATATCTTCATCCCTCACCTATTCACTTCAATTTGAGCCTTCAAGATCTAATATACCTTGAAATTTTCCCTTCTAAACTTCCATAGTAACATTCTAGAGGTTTTGGTATTCTTCCAAGACCAACTCTAGTGCTCTAAGGGGAGATTAAAGGAAGCACGTTGAAGAAGAGGTAATCTCCCTTACCGATTATTTCAAACTTCTTTCTTCTTATACTTCCTCTTCAGAAGTTGTTTCATTATAAAATAATAACTCTTGTATCGCTTATATACTGAGATGTCATTATAATTATAAAACAACTATATTCTTGAAGGACCCCAGAACACCCTGAGAGGGGAGGGGTGAATCAGGGTGTCAACTTTTTCTTTTAAATTTATAGAGCTTGTTCTCACGTTGGTAGGAACCTGTTAAACATATTTAAAGAGGAAGTGTAGAAAACAAAAAATCACATGAAAATCAATGATACAACAATTTTACTTGGTTCACCATTAAGAGCTACGTACAAGATACATACACCGATAGTGTGTCGGTCGTAACAAAACCAATAATCTTCACATGTTGTGGATTACAAGTGTTTAGACCAATCACTCTGTAATAGGCGTATTGCTTTTACACAGTTTTAGGGAAATCACACAGCACCCCTTAGACCACTTCTGTTGACTCCCCCTTGTTCACTACATTGGAATAATCTTCACTCAGTTTATCGACTTGAAGGTCACTTCAATGGTTTATCATTAAATATTTCATCCTTAATTGTAAATGGATGCTCTTTTGAATTCCCTTTATCACCCATATATGTAATTTAGTTTCCAGTGATCCGACAGGTTATGGTAATTAATTTTGCAAATTTATTTGGTTAATTTTGAAGCTTCCTTGGGTGTTCCGCGTAACACTTCACCTCCTCCGCATACTACTGCTATTTATATGTACCGTCTAGCTCCTCTGTGAACTGCCCTGCTCCATGTACTGTCTTAATCTATATACTGATCCACTCTTCCATGTACCATCCTGCTCTGCGTACTACCTTGATTCCCTGCATACTGCGAGAGATTCCTATGCAAACCACACTCTCTTCTGCAAACTGTTTTCCTAACGTGGATGAATCTCTTTGCATGCCATCTTATCCTCTATGAACCACTTCAGATTTCACCGAATTTCTTTAGAAATGTTTATCTCGAATCTCATCACTTAACAAAGGGGATCAATACTCCTTAAATAGGCACATAACTCCTCAAATTCCGCTAATCCAATTTACCCAAATTTTCAATGTGGGACAATATTCACTATATATTGAACTCCATCCACATACTATTAGCCTCCACCACATACCACTCCTGTTTTGTGAACCACATAAATTCTAAAAACCTTCAGCATTCTGCATACAACATGCCTTCCCTGTGAACCGTCGTTGCAAACCATTTTCGATTATGTGCACCACTCTGCGTACCATTCCCACTGCCAGGTACGCAGTCACGAATCATTCTCAGAACATGGTACGTGGTCCATGTTCTGAGGTATGAGGTTCCTTTATTTTTCCTATTTTATTCATTGTTTCGCATACCATTCACTCCTATGTGAAAAACCTTTGTTTTCCAACACCAAACTTCTAAATTTGATGCCCCCAAATTTGAAAAACACTAGGAAACTCTACCACATTTAATACTTCTTACAGATTAAACTATATGATCCTGTTAGGTCCACAAGGATGAGTACCCTGAGGGGGGGGGGGGTGAATCAGGGTATGACTAATTTAAAATTGACGCTCATTCTGATCTTGTTTCGCTGTTAAGAAAAACACTCTTCTCTCTCTTTCCTGTTGCACAAAGTAAACAGAAAGTAAAGCATGCATAAGACACACCAATTTTACTTGGTTCACCGCAAAGGGCTACGTCCAAGGAGCATACGCCGACAAGTTTCCGATCATACCAATTCCACTAAACTTCACTAGATGTGGATTACAATGTTTGGGCTAGATCACTTCTATGACCAGGCTCACTGACTTTACAAAGTTTAGGGTCAGATCACTGCTTTCCCAAGGGTCACTCCCTGTTTCTCTCTCTATGGCTCACTGCTGGTGGAGAGGATCACCTTCTTCCTCTTCCTAAGCTCACTGCTCTAGAAGGAAATCCACTCACAGTTTATAGACCTGTAGGTCTCTTCATTTTCATGAATGCACGCATCCTTAACTGATGATGGATGCTCTGTTAATGTCCAAATTTCATCCACTGATGAATACCTCTTTGCCTCTGAACACTGGGCAATTCCTTTTGGAAACACCTTCGCAAAGCACCCTAATTCACGAAGCTCCCAAATTCGCGAAGCTCAAACAAGCCTTCACAAAGCTCCTACCTTTTCGCAAAGCACTTTCACAAAGCACTTTCGCGAAGCTCAATCCGTCGCAAAGCAACATCCCTCGCAAATCTTACTAAGCCAATGCAGAGCTCACAGGTTTCGCGGAGCTACAATAGCCTCCGCGAAGCACCTCTTTCGCGAAGCACACTGGCTTCGCGAGCCACCTTCGCAATACGAGAGCAAGATATTTTCTCTGAAAATTATCTCTGCTTCTCTCGAGGGGGTCGACCTCTATTTATAGGTGATTCCACCGACCCTCGGCCCTTCCGTGCGAAGTCAACACCACGTCATCGCTAATCACGAAGCTCTAAAGTTTCCGCCATAATTCTGTCCAAATCGCGAAGCACCACGACAATTTTTCATTCACGGAGCTCGTCGTAATCACAAAGGATCACCGTCAACATTCCTTCGCGCCTTCTCCGTGAAGCTCCCTTACAAATCCCTTCACCGCCGCGAAGCTCCCTTGCAAAGCCCTTCACCGCCGCGATGCGCTTCAGCCTCTGCCGTTCGCGAAGCCTGTCGTAATCGCGAAGAATCACCGCCTCCATTCTTCTGGTCTTCGCAATTTCCAAACCATGCATCCTATCTTCACGAAATTCATGAATTTTCCATATTAAATTATGATCTTCCTGGAAATCCTATTTTCGCGATGCTCACCAAATTCCAAATTTTGGACCCCAAAAATTTGGCAAACATTGGGAAATGGCGCCACCTTGTACCGCTCTTTTGTACCGCCTCCAGATCGTCCTTTCCTTTGTCATCGTTCTTTGTCAATAAGGATTGTCAACAACTTCTTGGGAACTCGACAAATATCCATAAAAACCTGCTTTGTCAACAAACACAATCAACCCAAAAATACTGCAATGTTACCTTGAGGGATTTTTTCCCAACAGATCCCTTTCCTTACAATCTATCTAATCATACATTAGAAGATTGACAAAAAACCCAAACCATGATCCATTTCTAGAAAATAATATCCTTGGTTCCAACAATTCCACCTTCTATCCATCCTATGAAAAATGAAATCACCACGCATGCGTACGTACGACTTACCATCTTTACACCATGGTGTAATCAATTTTCCAACTTCACCTTACTTGGATGGGTATAATGATGGAAACAATAAGTATATATTATTATTATTATTATTATAACATGATATTTATTGTAAAATATTATACACCATCCACTTCAATACCATTCAACAATTATGGAAATGTTATCGTTACTCATGCGTATGTACATCCCACCATCTACATGATGTGATGCGATTCATTCTACATGATATTAATTAAATAATGATTATACAAATTAAAAAAATGAATATGGTATATATTATTTTAATACCATTTTTAATGATTTAAATATGATCTAATAAGGAGAACAAAAACTTATTCAGAAAAACATGTAGAAGAACATAAAGCAGTTAATATCCGAATAACGAGTAGCAATGAAATGTTACTGAAAAAATAGATAATAATATGATCATATATGATATCATAAAAATGAATATTTTTTTTGAATAATTTAATGAAATTATTTAAATCTTTATACATTAGGTTCAGATACCTATAAAGGAAATCAGACCTAAGGTAAGGGATAATTTTGCAATCACATTATTATTGGAGATTGTTTATATGTATGTATTTATTATAGTATATTTATCATCCACATCCATGTTTCCTACATATGTAATAATATTTCTATTCTTCTATAATTTTTTAAATTCAATTTTACCCATTGGTGATTTTTTACAATGAATGAAAGGAATCTTTTGTCATTATTCGATAAGAGGTACTTTTTGGTTTTTCAGGAAAAGTATGAAGAGTATGTTTTTTAACTTATATTACATAAGGGAATTTTTACATTTTCATAACACCTTATTTACACGAATCTTGTTCTACATGATTTTAATTTTATTTTCAAATCAATAATTTTCTTTTAAAATTGTGCTGTATTTTTAGAAAAGAACATGTTTTTGAAGTAGAAAGGATATTTTCCTCAAGAATTAATATCAAGTGTTTTATAAAAATTATTTTCCATCAAAGATGAAATTATTTAAATAGGGTTATGTTTCTATCCCTATTATTACTATGGTTTTATTATGTTTATTATGGAATTATATTTATGAAATCCATTTATTTTATATGGATTATGATGGAATGATTTTTAAGAAACCCATTTTATTCCTTACGTTATGCTATGATGAAAGATTTATGTTTTTGTGGTACATGTAATAATGTTTCCATTATGAGATGGTTGGGACCTATATCAACCTCCAATGCATTGGGTTAATATTTATATCTCATAAGATAGATGTGGCCGGAATGGGAAATGATCTCGGTTCAGTAATATATGGCTAGAATGAGGAGTGAACTCAGTTCAGTAATGGACTTTGTCCATTATGATGGTCTTGGAAATGAGACATGACTAATATGAAATGATTTTATATGGTTATGTGTTTTCCAAAAAACTTCATGTATTATGTTATGACTTTTGGGATTATGTTCATTGATTCTTACAAAATTTTATGATTTATCCCGTGGCATGATATCACGATCTTTCATATGCAGGATAATATTTTCAAATGTTATGTTCTTATGTATTATGATTATGATATGATTTATATCTCCCTTGTTTACCCTTACTGAGAATTTTGTCTCACCCTTTAACATGTTTCTTTTCCCCAAGTCATTAAGAAGGGCATCAAATAAGATACGTCAAAAAGGGGTCTAGTTATGATGAAATAATTGGGAGACAATGAAAATATCTTATAAAACAGTTGTTTATGTTTCCTAGTTTCTAAGGACACTATACCTATATGGTCTTTTTTTGTCTTTATTATATTTTTTAATGAATATTATTTAAATTTTAAGTAATACCAATGTATATAAATTATGAGGTGTTATAGTTGGTATCAGAAGAAAGGTGTAGTTAAAATTTGGAAACTAGGATGAGAAAACTTTAGTAAGAAAACTAAGGATATGTCGAAGTATAGGTTACAAGTGTTTTATAAATAATCATGAATAACCTAGGATAAAACCTAAAGTGTATAAAATTGAAATTTTATTCTTGATTATGTGGTTTTACCAATATGATTAGTGTTTCTAACACTATGCCTTTTGGATTTAGTTAATGGATGGAACCCAAAGAAAGCACGTTAATGCTGAATATTCCAGGAAATGTAGTGATTTTCCTCATGAGGAAACAAATTTTATGGGAGTTAGAATGAAAAATATTATAGATATGTTTACACAACTTTCTCAATCTAGGAATCGTGTAGGACTTCCAAATGAGAAAATGAGGGAACAACATTATGTTGATTCCTTCTTAAGGCAGTGACCACCTTCATTTAGCGGGTCTTCTGATCCATTATTCTCTAAAAAATGGATTAGTACAACTAAAAACATATTTTCAGTTCTCCAATGTTTATAACATGATAAATTCATCTTAAAAGTCTATCATTTGGAAGGTAAATATGATCAATGGTGGAATATTATCAAGAAAATGAGGCAAATAGATGAAATTGAATCCATGGAATGGGATGAGTTCAAGAACTCATTTTTCAATAAGTACTTTCCTTGTATTATTCAAATAGATATGGAGAATGAGTTCCTTGAAATTAAGAAAAAGGATGATGAATTCATTAGTACCTAAATTTTTTTTATAAGACTTGCATGGTATGCTTCTGGAATTATTATCTAACTTGTGAGTTAAATTCATCAATTATTTAGTGTCTTAAAACCAAGTCTTTAAAGAGAATTATCCATAAGAGACTTCAATAGCTATGAAGAAATTGTTCGATGTGCTCTCAAGGTTGAGATGGAGATTGGAGTAACCCATCGGTACAATGGGTTAGATGATAAGAGAAAAATGGAATTCAAGGGAAAATATAAAGACCACACTAAAAAGAAGACAACTTTTCCATTTTGATAAAAGTGTGGAAATAAACATGTAGGAAATTATCTTAAAGGGACTATATGATTTTGTAAATGTGGAAAAGAAGTTAATTGGGAAGTTGAATGATGAAGTGATGGGAAAAAGATGTATAATGATGCAAATAGAGAAAAGGCTACACAGAATGCACCTCTTACACTTTAATGTTACAAGTTCAAGGATATGGGGGATTATTCTAATCATTTCCCTAATCAAAGGGTTATTGATGATGATCTACATCATCAAACTCTTAAGACTGAATACAAAGTAAAGTCACATGTAATCACTATCAACAATGTAGAGTATGATAATGAAGTGGTGAAAGGTACACTTACCATCCATTCTAAAGTATAAAATGATTTATTTGATTATAGATCCACCCACTCTTTGATTTCTGAAGAATTTTCTAAGGGTATCAACATATTACCTCAACAATTAGATATTGAGTTAGCTGTGACAAATCCTAATGGAAGAAAATTCAGGTAAAAAGTTTATAAATCTTCTCTGGTTGAAGTTTGTGGGAAAGTAATTCCTTCAAATATTGTGATCCTTCTTATATTAGAATTTGATGTGATTCTTGGCATGAACTGAATTTCTCTATATGGATCTCATATCAATTTCAAAGGAAGGGAAGTCACATTTTATATTCCAGATCAATCAATGATCATCTATTGATGCAAGGATGAATATAACATTCTAGTAGAAATTTATTCCATCTTATCGGTCTTTATTCCTATAAATGAAGGTTATTTATATCAAATTGTTGGGGAGAAACTCATGATTAAGCATACATCCATTATATGAGAGTTTTATAATGTATTTTTGGAAGAATTTATATGTCTTCCCCCAAATCATGAAGTCGAGTTTTCAATATAACTCATACTGGGTGCTATGCCTATTTCAAAGACACCATATAAAATGACCCTAGTTGAGTTGCAGGAATTGAAGAAGAAACTCAAAGTTAATATTGATAAGTGATTCATACACCCTAGTGCATCACCTTGGGGAGCACCTATTCTGTTTGTTAAGAAGAAAGATGGATCAATGAGACTATGAATTGATTATCGGGAACTTGACACGATAACTATCAAGACCAAATATCCTCTTCCCCACATTGATGACTTTTTCAACCAACTATGTGGAGCTCAATACTTTTACAAGATTGATCTTCGTTTAGGATATCATCAGTTAAGGGTCAAGAAAGAGGATATATGAAAGAAAACATTCTGTACAAGGTATGAACACTATGGATTTATATTGATTCCTTTTGGTCTTACTAATTCCCCTACTATCTTCATGGATCCAATGAATAGAGTCTTTAGATACTCTCTTGATTAGTTTGTGTTAGTATTTATAGACAGTATTCTTTCCTATTCAAAGAGCAAGGAAGAACATGATGATCACTTGAGAATTGTACTAAAGACCCTAAGAAAGGATAATATTTATGAAAAATTATCCATGTGTGAATTCTGTCTTCAGAAAGTTTCTTTTTTGGGTCACATTATCTCAAGAGAGGGAATATCTATAGATCTACCAAAAACAGACGTTATTGAAAGTTTGGTGAGACCAAAAAATGGTAATTGAGATCTGAATTTTTATTGGTTTGGTTGGATATTATCAACGTTTTGTAAAATATTTTTCCTGATTATCTAATCCACTCATTAATTTGACTCAAAAAGGAGTTAAGTTCGTGTTACTGGAGGAATGTGAAGAGAATTTTAAAGAGCTAAAAAGAAGGTTAGCCAGTGCACCTATGCTCACACTGCCTTGTATTGGAGAAATTTTTGTGATCTACAGTGATGTATCCTATAAGAGGCTGGGTTGTGTTATCATGAAAAATGATATGGTGATAGCTTATGCCTTGCGAAAATTGAAAATCCATGAGAAAAATTACCAAAATCTTGATTTGGAGTTAGTTGTAGAAATCTTTGCATTAAAGATATAGAGACATTATCTTTATGGAGAAAGGGGTGATATTTATACTGATCATAAAAGTTTAATGTATATTTTCACACAAAAGAAGATGAATATGTGTCAAAGAAGATTTTTGGAGTTGATTAAAGATTATGAATGCTCAATACATTACCACCCTGGGAAATAGAATAAGGTGGAAGATGCTTTGAGTTGAAATGATTATGATAGACTATCCATGATAAGGATCACAAAAGATCAAATATTTATGGATTTACAAAGGATGGATATTAAAATTTTAAAAGAAGGGGAGAAGTCTTATCTTACTCAATTGAATGTTCAACCATATATACAAGTGAAGATTAAGGAGGCACAAAAGGAATATGTAGAGCCACAAAAGAAGATGAGAAATTTTTCTAAATTCAACCTTGATTTTGATAGAATAATAAGGTTCAAGAATCAGGTTTCTATTCCTCTTATATTGGAATTAAGGAAGGATATATTGGATGAGGCTCATAGTTCTTCATTATCTATTCACCCTGGAAGCACAAAGATGTATAGGGGCATGAAAGAGTATTTTTGGTGGGATGACATGAAAAGAGATGTTTCAAAATATATCTCTTGGTGTTTGGTTTGTCTACAATTTAAGGATGAGATATAGAATTATAAGGGGATGTTACAACCATTACCCATACCAGAATAAAAATGAGAAAATATCACTATGAAATTTGTCATCAGAATTCCCAAAACTTCTAAAATCCATAATGATATATGGGTTATAGTTGATATCTTTACTAAGTCGGAACACTTCATTTCTATTAAAGAAGATTTCTCTCTTGATCAGCTTACTAGGATATATGTAAAGGAAGTGGTAAGATTGCATAGAGAACCACTTTACATTATATATGATTAGGATCTGAGGTTTACCTCAATGTTTTGGTAAAGTATTTATCAGGATCTAGATACAGAGTTAAGTTTCAACACTGCTTATCATCCTTAGATAGACGACCAATATGAGAGGATAATTCAAACTCTAGAATACATGTTGAGAGCTTTCTCTATAGATTTCAAAGGTGGTTGGGATAAAATCCTAACTTTGGTGGATTTTTCTTACAATAAAATCTTTCACTCCAGTATTCAGATGGATCCTTATGAATCCCTTTATGGAAAGGAGTGAAAAACTATAACTTGATAGGAATAATATGGGGAAATAAATCTATTTGGACCTGATCTTATCAATGAAATGGAAGAAAATCTCAGATCTATTCAAAAACACATAATAATAGCTTAGAGTCTACAAAAAAGTTACACTGACAACCAAAGAAAAGACCTAGAGTTTGAAGTTAGTGACAAGGTTTTTCTATGAATATCTCCTTAGAAGAGAGTAATGAGATTTGGGAAGAAGGGTATGTTGAGCCCTAGGTATATCAGTCCTTTTGAAATTATGGATTGTGTTGGGAAGGTTGCTTACCGATTGACACTTCCACCAAATCTCTCTTAAGTTCATGATCTATTCCATGTATCTCTCCTGAGAAAGTATATACTTGTTACATCACATGTACTAAACTTATAAGTCATACCACTGGAGAAATATCTTTCTTATGAAGAAAAACCGATAGAGATTCTAGATCGTAGTGAAAAAATTATGTGAAATAAGACCACTTTCCTGGTTTAAGTTTTGTGATAGAAACACCAATTTGAAGAAGCTACATGGGAACTTGAGGATATGATGAGGGAGAAATATACTCATTTGTTTGTATCCAAATGATGAATTTTGAGGGTGTAATTTAGTTTAAGGGGTAAAGAATGTTACACCCAGATGTTTTTATGAAATATTTACTGTAAATAATTTTAATTCTCTAATAGCTTTCATTTCATGAAATCATGAGTTTAAATGAACTCCAAGATGACCTTAGTATAAAATGACCATTTTAACCTAGTCTTAGGTTAGCAGGAATAAATATATCTAACTTATGAAAATATACGGTGAAGTCATTCACTACCAATTATTTATGAAATATATATATATATATAATTATATATTTGTATTTTTATATTAATAAATTGAGAAAATTACTATTAGTAAATGAAATTAATGAAATATATATGTTATTAATAAAATATTTTCGACATTCATCCAATATATATTTTTGTCATAGGGTATGAATAAACACTATTTGATGTATAAAAACCTATATTTTTTCAAAAGGGTAATTTAACTCCTTTTAACGGTGAACCCATTTTAAATTAATATTTTGACACATTAATAATTTTTATATAACAATATAATAATTATATTTAGAATCAGTATATAAAAATTTACTTTGGATGAAATTTTAATATTTCTCTGATAAATTTCAAATTTCGATGAATAGTAAAAATACACTAAATTTTAATTGAAAACAATTTTTTTCATCGAAATAATTTATATGATTAAATTATAATATTGAATGGTTTTTAAGTTTAAATATAATATATTTGTATTATTTAATATAATGTATTCCATTATTATTAATTTTACATTGAATTCAGATGTGAAAACATTTCAATCATTTGTAATGTTTTAACTTTTAAAACTTGTTCTCTCTTTTCGACAACGAGATTAATTTTAATTAATTAATAAAAATTATATGATTTTAATTTTGAAAAATGGATTCCAAATTTGGAATCAGTGGGTCCAAATTATGTAAATAGATTTGTTTAATTTTTGGGCATTATAAATAGTAATTTCGGTAATATTTATTAATACGGTAAAAGGGTAAGATAGGTAATTAAGGGTAATAATTATATTATAAAATCACCATAACACTTATATTAATATAATTGGATTATTTTCTTTCTACCTAAATCATAATTGGGTCAAAATGGTGTCCTTTGGAAGCCACTTGGATGAGATTAGGACATTTAATTTATTTTATTTAAAGAGAAGTTAAATATGTCCCATTCAAATTTTAATAACTACATTATTTTTTATATAAGGTTGTACAAAAGATAAATTCGATTATAAATAATCATTGTAGTTATAATTTTTTTTCTTTATCATGGTATTTTATTTGTATCTTTTAGAAAATAAATAATTACCTTAATGGCTTATATTTTGATGATGTAAAAATTAATTAATTGATGAGAAATCAATAATTTTTTTATTAAAATATTAATAACCATCAAAGGAAGAAAAAACTTGGCCAAATATTATTGGTTGATTATAAATCGATCATAACTATCCAAGTATTGAGTTAGTGACCATTTGGAGACTTATAAAATAGATTGTGACACTTATATTTTTTATTTACCCTAATGTTAAAGTTGTCACATTCATAATTTAATAAGTATAACATTTTAAATATGGTATTTTATAGAAGATAAATTTGAATAATTATATTATTCTAAAATCTAGTAGATTTATCTTCTTAATGATATTTTATTTTTAAATTTTATTCCAAAAATAAGTATAATATATAATTACACAAAATTTATGGAGAAATTATTTTATTAATAGAGATAAAAAAATGTTATTAAAAATATTAAAATAAATATATTTTGGGATAATTAATATGAATATTTAATTTTATAGATGAAATCGACCTATTAGGAATATAATAAAATATTTTTTAGAAGTTGTAATCTTAATATTTTTAAAAAATAATGAATTGAATAGTTTCAAAATTGGCACTATTAAATGTTTATGAAAAATAATGTTTTACTAAATTATTTAAAAATCATAAAACATTTTAAAAAATCTATACTAATTATTCTATGGTCTAAAATGTTCTAGTATATTTATTTATGGTCTAATTTACATCAAATAAGTAAATATGACACCCTTTTAATATTAAAATATTTGTTACACTAGTTAAAAATTAAATAGAATAACTAAGTGTTAATTAACATGATAAGGTTTAAATTGATAGAAATACATGTATAAAATATATCTTTTATGATATTACAACCCTATCTCATATCATATTCTAATTTGGGATATTTTGGAGGATTTTAGATGGGGTTTAAATTTATTATAAATTAATATTTTCGGAGATCCCAAAAGTGCCCCTCACCTCAATTATAAAAGGGAACCTCCTCCATCACCTATTCACTTAAATTTGAGCCTTCAACATCATACATCCAATTATACTTTCCATTATAAAATTCTCTATTTACATTCTATATGTTCTGGTCATATTCTAGGAACAACTTTAGTGCTCTAAGGTGAGAATTAGGGGAAGCACGTTGAAGAAGAGGTAATCTCCTCTACCGATTCTTTCAAAACTCTTTCTTCTTATAATTCTTCTTCATGAGTTGTTTGATTATAAAATAATAAATCTAGTATCACTTATATACTGAGATGTTATTATAATTTTGAAACATCTATATTCCACCTTCTATCCATCCTAAGAAAAATGAAATCACCACGTGTGCATAAGTACGACTTACCATCTCCACAACGTGGTATAATCTATTTTTCACCTTCACCTTAAATGGATGGGTATAATGATGGAAATAATAACAATATATCATTATTATAACATGATATTTATTCTGAAATATTATACACTGTCCACTTCAATTCCATTCAATAATTATTGGAATGATATCATCACTCGTGCGTACGTATGACCCACCATCTCCATGATGTGATGTTATTCATTAAATAATGATTATAAAAATTTAAAGAATGAATAAATATGGATAATATTGTTTTAATATCATTTTTAATTATTTTTACTATTATCTAAGAAGGATATTCTAAACTTATTTGACAAAACATGCATAAGAACATAAAGAAGTTAATATTCGAATAACGAGTAACAATGAAATGTTACTAACAAAAAGATGATAATATGATCAAATATGATATCATAAAAATGAATATTATTATGGAATAATTCAATGAAATTATTTTAATCATTATACAGGTGGTTTTGATACCTAAAAAGTAAATCAAACCTAAGGTAAGGGATAATTTCACAATATCATTATTATCTGAGATTGTTTATACGTAAGTATTTACTGGGGTATATTTATCATCCATTTTCACATTTCCTACACATGTAATAATATTTTTATTTTTCTACACCTTTTTAAATTCAATTTTACCCATTTTTGAATTTTTTTACATGGTATGAATGGAATATTTTGTTGTTATTCGATACGAGGTAGTTTTTTTGACTTTTCCAACAAAAGTATGAGGATAATGTTTTTTAAAGTTATATGACATGAACAAAATTTTAAATTTTAATAATTTATTATTTCCATGAAGCTTAATCTACATTATTTCAATTTTATTTTCAAATAAATTCTTTTATTTTAAAATTGAAATTCATTTTGAGGAAAGAACATGATTTTGAAGAAGAAAGGATATTTTCCTCAAGAATTAATATCAAGTGTTTTATCAAAATTATTTTCCATATAAGATGAAATTATTTAAATTTTGTTATTTTTATATCCTTATTATTACTATGGTTTGATTTTGTTTATTATGGAATTATATTTATGAAATCCATTTGTTTTATATGGATTATAATGGAATGATGTTTAAGAAACCCATTTTATTCCTTTGGTTATGCTATGATGAAAGATTTATGTTTTTGTGGAACATGTAAGAATGATTTTATTATGAGATGGGTGGGACCTAGATCTACCTCCAATGCATTGGGTAAAGATTTATATCTAATTAGAAAAACATGTATGGAATGAGAAATGATCGCGGTTCTATAATAGAGTTCTAGAATGAGGAGTGAACTCTATTCAGTAATGGAATTTGTTTTCTATGATGGTCTTGGAAATTATCCATGACTAATATGAAATTATTTTCTATTCTTATGTGTTTTTCACACAACTTCATGTCTTATTTTATGACTTTTGGGATTATGGTCATTGATTCTTACGAACTTTTTGGATTTATCCCATGAAATGATATCATGATATTTTATATACAATATAATATTTTCAAATGTTTTGTTCTTATGTATTATTATTGTGATATGATTGATATCTCCCTTGTTTAACCTTACTGAGCATTAGATCTCACCCTATAATATGTTAACTTTCCTCAGGTCATAAATAAGGGTATTAAATAATATATGTCAAAAAGGGGTCTAGTTGTGATGAAATAAGTGGGAGACAATGAATATGTCTTATGAACCAGGTGTTTATGTTCCCCAGTTTTTAAAGACACTATACCTATACGGTCCTTTTGTGGTTTTGTTATATTTTTTAATGAATATTCTTCAACTTTGAAGTAATATCAATGTATGTAAACTATATGGATTTATATCAATAATTTCTATTTTAAGATAGGCAATGTTTTGGTAAAAGTAAAAAAACTTGAGTTGTTTACAAAAGTTAAATTTTGAACATTTTATAAGAGTTTAAAATGTTGTTAATGAGTATTGTCAACAAATAAAAAGGAGGAGATTGAAGAACCATTGTAATGTTTTGTTTTTAAAAAGTTTTGTATTTCTTGACAATTAAACTTTTGTAAAATAATGTTTTTTAAAAATAGGTGAAAGTTTCTAAATGTTAGAACCCAAACATAAAGGGGGTTATTTTTAGGGAAGCATCACTGGATGCAGACGATCAGAATGAGTAGTAATAGATGTACAGTATCAGATGAGAATCACCGATCACTAAAGTTGTCCAAAAGTTAAAGTTTATGATAGAACACATTATTAGTCTGAGATCCATTGACATAAAGTTAAATATCTATTGAACATGATGTTTTCTAGAAGAAGTTTCCAAGTTAGAAATTTATAATGTTGCTAAAGTGGTTGAATAAAGATAGTGATGCCAGGAATTAGAATGATATTAAACTTTCTAACCTTAATCCAGATGATTCTTTTTTTATTTTTAATTATAAAATATAATAATTTGTCTATAACACTTGTGATGAAAACCATGTGAAGAAAATGGGAAGAATATGTGTATCCAATCGTATTATGTTTTGGTTGGAAATAAAGAAGGTGATGAAAGTAATTGAAGTAATAATAATTTCCTATTTAAGTCATATGATGCTTTTACAATATATAAGTTTTCATAAATCATGAATAATCTAATGATAAAATATTTTAAATAAATGGAAGAATCATATAGATTGTATCGGTTCCAGGAATCAAGTCAAAGTTTGCATCAGATCCAAAAGTACTAGGAATAGGAGTTTTCAGGAGTCTAAATGAGTTATAACTTTTGAGGTTTGAAGAATTTAAATGTTGTGGAGGGGAGTTTTCATCGGCATCAGAATTATATTGTAATAAAAATTTCTTTGTTATAAGGATTCCATCAGACTTACTATAAGAAGGAAAGTCAAATAAACTGACTATGAGGAGGGAAGTCAAGCAGACTGACTCTGAGAAGGAAAGTCAATCAGACTGAATTAGAGAAATAAATTCAATAAAACTAACTCTGAGTAGGGAATTCAATCATACTTACTATGAAAAGAAAATTCAGTTAGACTAGATATGATAAGGAAAGTCAATCAAACTAACTCTGATGAAGAAAGTCAATTCATAATGAGGTGAAGAAGTTCCATCATAATGAGATAAGGAAGTTGCATCATAACAAGATAAAGAAGTTCCAACACAATGAGATGAGGAAGTTCCATCATACTGAAGAAACGATAAGAAGTTTTAGAAGGATGATTACTAAGAAGAATCAATATGACCTTATAAAATTCCATAATATTTGTGAAGATTTGAAGTTAAAAAAATTGAAATTAAAATATACATAGATCTTAAAGTTTTTTAATTTGAGTAATTAGGGAAAGTTTCAATTTTGAGAAGCCTATAAATTGAAGCACAATACATTCATACATTAAAATTTTTCATGTGATTGAAAAAGGATAAATTCATTATAAATCATTTCAAAGTTATATTTACAAATTGAGACCTCATTATAACTTCAGACATATGAAATTTTTATTTACCAGATTGAAGAAGATCATACTTGTAATTTGAGAAGAGTTTGAGTAATGCATATTGAGAATGGGTTCATTGTACTAAGTCTACTGAACTGAATTCTTTAGACTGAGTCTATCAGACCCATCCTCATAGGATTGAGATAATAAAACACAACAAAATTAGACTGATGATTCTAGATAGATATTTTGTGGAGTAGTGTGAAGAAATTATTTATTCTTTTGTTTTGGATAAATTTTTTTTAATCAAACTTTTTAAACTAATAGGAGTTATTATAATCATTCCTATTGGGAGATAAAATGCGTATAATGAAAGTTGGAACAAGTTGCATTCACTTATTCATATTAGTTAATTTCAATAGACCCATGGGAGTGACTATGGAAATGATTTAGTTTTTATCACTTAGGATGAATCTTGTAAATGTCATGTTCTTTAATTTATTTTCTACTTTTTTATCAAGGGTATTTTCTAAAAGATGACAAGGATATAAACATTAAAACGTTACAAGGTTTGAGTTCTTTTAAAAGTGTTGAAACTTATAAATGTGAATAACAGATTCAACCCCATATTATTAGTTGTTATTAAATCATTTGGAACTACAATTGGTATCAGATGGAAGGTTCCCTTGTTGAATCCTAATCATGGATAATTTCTATTCTCTTAATTGTAAATCAATTCCTACATTTTATGGAAAAAAATTATTATGGATAAAAAAATAGGATAATTTCTTATCTCTTTTTTTGTACTAGAATTTTTTGATGTCACTATAATTGGGTTTCCACCTATTTAAAATGATGCTTCGATGACCTTTGCAGACAATAGAAATATTGAAGTTGATGAAAAACCTAGGAATGATATTCTTATATCTCTATCAGAAAATGTTTATATGAAGGCGATGGGTCTTGAAACTTCAAAGTGTATGTGGTAAAAGCTGCAAAGTATTTTAGAAGGGAATATTGAAGTGATGGAATCAAAGATACAAATATGGAGTAGAAAGTTTATAGACATATAAATGAAAGAAGAAGAAACTATTGATAAATACTTCACCATGTTAAATTATTATTTTTTCAATATCATAGGATTTAGAGAAGTTCTATAAAATTCTAAAAGAGTGAAGAAACTTATGAGAAACTTTCCGGACATTATCGAATCTAAAATTTCCTATTTAGAAGATAAATATGATTTATCTATTGATGAATTTCATAATGTTATTGTTGCTTATAAAAATAGAAAATATATAATGTTAAAAAATAAGATGAAAGATGAAATGGTTTTTTAAGCTAGGAGAAAAATGAAAACTCAATATGATGAAGATATAGATCCTTATTATTCTGAAGATAAAGAGGATGATGTGTTGAATGATAAAATCATGTATCTTTTCTCTAATAACTATAGAAGAAGAAGGGGAAGGTATAGTTGAAAAGTTCCTCTTAGTTTTTGCATGTGTGGAAGAATTGAAAGCATTTCTAGGAATTTCCCCAAGAATAAAGTTAGTGAGTATTGAGATGATTATGAAGAAATATCACAATAGAAGAAGTGGAACAAAAGTTATAAATAAGAAAATTCATCAAACAAATACAATAATAAGTTTATTGAAAACAAAATAAGTACATTGATTAAGAAAGTTGAATCAGAATCAATTAAGGCCAATTATTAGAAAGATGAAGGTTTATAAAAATTCAGAACCCTCATTGAAAAAGTTGATAAATTGAATGATTCCTTAGATAGTGAAGAAGGTGGTGAAGAATCATATAGATAGTATCAACTCAAAAAAAACTTGTATAATGTCTTGAGAAAAAAAAAACAATTAAGAATGAAATCAAATTAATGAATAAATATTATGAGGAAGTTGACAAAGGAAGAAAAGATTTAATCAAGAAAGTGGAAGAATACATTTAGGAATAATTAAAATATAATATTAGAATTTATGAATAGGGAAATATAGTTAACGATCTCAGTAATAAACTGAAATATAAGGTAGAAGAAGTTAACAAGTTTTAATTAAAACTTATTGTCTCTGGAAGTACCTTGAAGAAGATGAATGAAAACTTTAATAAATATTCATAAGTAAAAAATTAGACTTCTAAAGTTTTCAGGAAATATCAGATCAAGAATCAGGTGAATTCCTCACCCTTGAAAAATAAAATTTCATATGATTTTTCTAACATTACTGGTGATTATAAAAGTAATAGGAAATTTTGGGTGGGGAGAGGATATAAGAAACCTATAACATCTACAAAAGTTGAAAACTCATTAGAAGGAAAGATGATCCATGCCCATAGTATGTTAGATTAGGAAGAATTTATTAACCTCAATAAAGTTTCTATAGAGAAAGATCATACATCAATAGAAAATCAATATTTGATGGTTTCTGTTAGTACTTTGGAATCTATGGTCATGAGGCTTATAATTTTTAGAATAAATTATCACTTATCGGAAGAATTTTTGAACATAGTGGAAGAAAAAGTGAATGTATATTGAGTAACCTTCCTAACACAAATGGATTTTTAAAAGAAAAATATCAGTATGTTATAAAATTTCCAAAAAAAATCTATTTGAATATATGGAAGAAGTTTTTGGAAGATGTGATTAGGACTATCATCATGGGGGAAGATGTATGATACTCCATCCAAAAAAAGTTTCTTATAGGAGAAAAGAAAAGGAATTTGGAAAGAATAAAGTTGAGGAAATAATTTTTTTGGGACTACCCTGAAAGAAAGTAAAAAGAAAAAACCATGGATACTTGATAGTGGTTGTCCTTCAAACTTGACACATGATTTAAAAATATTGAAACATTTTGAAAATCATGAAGGAGGTTTTGTTACCATTGGGAATGATAGTTCCTTAAAAATCAGAGGAATCCAAACAACCGAGATTGAAGAAGAAAATTTGAAATCTAAGGAATTTTTATTCATTGATGAGTAAAACATAAATTTCTTAGTTTAATACTACTTTTTTATGGTTTTAAAGAAATTATTTTCATAAAATATAATTTTATTATTAGAAGTGTGAAATATGGAAATGTTATCACAAAAGGAGAAAGAACTAGTGGAAATATTTTTTAAGTTGGATAACTTAACAATTCATGTTATCAAAGTGATTAAGATGAGAATAAGTTGTGGTGCTAAAGACTTGTCCACCTTTGGAAGAAAACCATGAATAAACATTCTATGTTTGATTATGTATGAAATTTTAAAAAATTTAATATAAGAGAGGAATATGTTTGTGTTATTTTTCATAAAGGGAAGATGACTTATAAAAAGGGTAAGAAAGTTGAGATTTAATCTACCAGGACACTTGAACTTATTCATTATGATTTATGTGGGACAATGATACATAAATAAAAAAAATAAGATTTATAATTCATCACTTTTTCTGATGATTTCACTCAGATGGAAAACATAATGTTTATGAAACACAAGTTATAGGTTGTGGAAATATTCAGGTTTTTTATAAAAGAATCTAAGAAAGAAATGAGGGTTTATATAATGAAGTTGAGAATATATAATGATACCTAATTCACAAGAAATAATTTTTAAAAATATCTAAGAAGTCATGGTATAAAACAATAATATAGTTCTCCCAACACTCCAAAAAAAATAGATTAACAAAAATAATGAATAAACTTTTGATCGAAATGGGAAGAAGTATGTTAGAAGGATAAAAAATTTTAATGTTCTATTGGAGATAATATATTATTACTACTTTACATATTCAGATTATATGTTTATTGAGACCAGAATCTAACATGAATTCTTATGAAATTTTTTATAACAAAAAAAATTCATTTAAGTACATCCAAGTTTTTGGAAGTTTTTGTTTACTAAAAACCAAAAATCTAGATCTCAAAAAGTGTAATGAGAAAGTTGAGGAAGGAAATTTTATGATTTATTTCCCGATGTAAGGAGTTAAAAATGTTTTATTTTTTAAAAAAAGTTAGGGGTCCCATATGTTGTGAAATTTATTGAGAATCTGACTTCTTAAACATAAGTTTCTAGGAATGTTGTGGAAGAAAAACTGAATGTTTCCCACAAAAAAATATAGTGAGAAAAGTAATGTTCATGAAGCTTTATTAGGAGAATCATGTGATGTGGAAAGTTAATTAGGAAGATGAACTCTGAAATTTCATAATTTACAAAAAATGTTGATACTGAAAACATTATTGGGAATCATAAGGCTCTATTTTAGACCAGAAGAAATATTGGATTAGAAAATAAAACTTCACCCATCTAAAAAGTTGAACTAAAATCAATTTTAGAAGATATTAAACATAGATAATGGATGAATTCTATGAATGAAGAGTGGGATGAAATTTATAAAAATGATACATGGGAACTTGTTCCATGTCTTAAAGGTAAAGATGCTATCCAAAATATAATGGGTTTACATAAACAAGTTTAACAAACATGTAGTAGTTTTAAGAATCAAAGAAAGGCTTGTTTGTAAAGGATATGAACAGGTGGAATGTGTGGTTTTTTTGAAAACTTTTCCCCAATTGTATGTTTAGAATATATTAGAATGTTTCTAGTAGTGGCTTCTCACGAGAATTAAAAAGTATATCAGATAGATGTAAATTCAGCATTTCTTAATGGAGAAATTGAAGAAGAATTTTATATTAAACAACCTTGTGGATTTATACCTAATTAGGATAATAAATAATGTTTTTAAATTGAATAACACCTTTTATGGTCTTAAATAAGTTCCACATTCATAGTATTCTAAGCATAATAATTGTTTGAGAATGTTAAATTATTTATAAAGTAAAAGTTTATTGCAACTTATATGTGAAATATGTTGACTTCAGAACTATAATTTCAATTGATTATGTGGATTGTACAATTTTTTTTGGTGATAAAGAAGATGTTTGTGAAACATTTTTTAAGGAATTGAAAAGGATATTTGATATGCCAATGTTAGTAGAATTAATATTTTACCTTGCATTATAAGTTCAACAAAAATAAAAATACATTTTCCTATCTCAAGAAAAATATGCTAGGGAATTATTACAAAAATTTTGGAATGAAAGAATCTAAATATATTTATACTACTATATCAGTGGTGATAATGTTGAGTATGATGAGTACAGTAAAAGTTTTAATTATAAAGTCTTTCTGAAGATTATAGGAATTCTACTTTACCATAGATCCTTAAGGCCTGATATTGTTTATGTTGTGAATATGTGTGACATGTATTAAATTATTTGAATAAATCACATATTTTGGAATCAAAGAGAATTATGAGATATGTTAGAGGAACAAATTTACATTGGTTTTCATATAAAATAAATTGTGAGATGAAGTTTCATGGTTATACTAATGAATATTTGGAAGGATATTGTAATGATAGAAAATAAGCCTTAGGAAGAAGATTTTTCTTGAGTAAATTTTGTGTAAGTTGGAATAGTAAGAAAAAAATTTCAGTAACTTTGCAAAAAATTGAATCATGATATGTTGCAGCTACTTAGGATTGTATTCAGATGTTGTGGATCAAAGTTCTGTTAGAATATTTGAAAGTATAATTTTCTAAAACATTGAAGATACTTTATGATAATCATAGTGTAATTGATCTTTCTAAAAATACTGTCCAACATTCATGATCAAAACAGTGATATAAAGTTTCAATTTATAAAAGATAAAGTTTCTATTGGAGATGTTTTTCAATAATATATCTCAAGGAAGCATCAAATTGATGATGTATTAGAAAAGAAAATTCCAAAAGAATGGTTTGTTGAGTTTTGGATGCAACTTCATGTTCAGTCTCCTACAATGAGTTTCAAAATCTCATAAGGAAGTCCCCCACTGTGCTTTGAAATATGTTGATAAAGGGAGAGAAAAATTAACAACTCATCACTCTTTAAGAAGTTCTTAATTATATTTATTTTATTATTCTAAAGTTTTGGTTATGAGATAATGGATTATAGGAAAAGAAAAGTGAGAGAAAAATAAAGGTGAGAAAAGATAAAAGTGAGGGGGATTTTATCATAGAATGGACACAAAATTTGATTATCACAGAGGTTCAGAATTCCTTCAAAAACATTAATTTATTTAGTAGTTTGGTTTCATGACACTCTCTTTTGATAAAGTAATTGTTTTCATAAATTAAAAAAACCTGAGTTTTTTTATAAAAGTTGAATTGTGACTCTTTTTGAGATTTTTAAAAAGTTGTTAATATGAGTTTTCAAAAAATCCAAAGGGGGGAGATTGAAGAATTTTTGTGAGGTTTTTTAACAATGTTTTGTATTTATTCACAAATAATATTTTTTAAAAGATTTTTTTTGAAAAAAAAGTGAATTTTTTTGAATGTTCAAACCCAAACAAAAAGGAGGAGAAATATTTTTTTGTTTTTGAGAAAGTAGCACCAGACATAGAGGGTCAGACTTAGCAGCACCAGACATAAAATATCGGACTGAGTATCCATGATCACATAAGTCATCAAAAAGTTAAAGTTTTTGATCAGAAACATAATCAATCTTAGATTAATCGACATGAAGTTCAAGATCTATCAGAAATGATGTTTGATAGAAACAAGTTGCTGAGTTAGGAAGAAATAATTTCACTGAATAGATTGAATGAAGACAGTGATGTGAGGTGTTAGAATGTTCTTAAAATTTATCACCTTAAGCTAGATGATGATTTTCTGGTTTGTAATTCTCAAATATTATAAGTTGTTTGTAACACTTGTGATGAATTCCTTATAATGAAAAGTGGGAGAATAGGTTCAACAAAATGTATGGAGTTTTGGTTAGAAGGAAAACTGGTTATAAAATTAAAGGAATTTATAATAAATTCATATGTAAGTCAGATGATGTTTTTACAAAATTTTAGTTCTCAAAAATCATGATAAATCTCATGATAATTTTTTTTTCAAAAATGGAGGAATCATATAGATTCTATTGGTTACAGGAATTAAGAGAAATTTTGCATCAGGTCCAGAAGTACCGACCACTAAATTTTTTAAAAAATTGAATAGGTTATAAATGAAAAGGTTTTAATAATTTCAATGTTATAGAGTAGAGTTATCATAATAATAATAATTCCATAATAATGATAATTACATCATTATGTTGATTCCATTGGACTAACTCTAAGAAGGCAATTCAATCAGACTAACTATGAGTAGGAAAGTCAATTAGACTAAGTTTGAGGAGGAAATTCAATCAGAATGATTTTGAAAAGGAAATCCAATCAGACTGAATTCATGAAGGAATTTCAATCGGACTAAATCTTATAATGAAAATCAATGAGACTTACTTTGATAAGGAATGTTAATCTTATTGGCTCTAAGAAGGAAAGTAAATCAGACTAGCTCTGATGAAGAAATTCAATTAGGAATGAGACGAAGAAGTTCTATCATAATGAGATAGGGAAGTTCCATCATAATGAGATAAAAAAGTTCCGCAATAATGATATGAGGAATTTACCTCATACTGAATAAAACATATTAAGTTCAAGAAGGATTATTATTAAGAAGACTCAATACTAATCAATAATATTTTAGAATATTTGTGAAGAGTTGAAGTGGTTGCACTTGAAATTAAAATATACATAGTTTTCATAGTTTTTCTTTAATTTGAGTAAGTGGGAAAAGTTTTTCAGTTTCCTACCATTTCCATTAATATATTCATATTAATAAATGCAGAGTGCATTCATACTTTTCAAATTTTCATGTGATCAGAAAAGGAAGAGTGCTACATAATTCATGTCAAAGTTATATTTCTATACTGAGACCTCATTATAAGGACAAAAATCTAAACGTTTGTTACCTAACTGAGGAAGATCATATTGATAATTTGAGAATATTTTGAGTAATGAGTATTGAAAATGAGTTCCTAATACTGAGTCTGTCAGAGTAAATTCATTGGACCGAGTCTATCAGATACAACCTCATTAGACTAAGAGAATTGGAACCATCCACATCAGATTGAGGATTCTAGATAGATATTTTGTGGATTAGTTTGAAAAAATTATTTATTATTTTGTTTTGGATCAATTTTTTAAGAGAAATTTGTAAAATTATAGGATTATGTATAATAATTCCTTTTAAGAGATAGAATGTGTCTAAGAGGAGTTAAAACAAGTTGTATTCACTTTATCATAATAGTGAATTTATATAGACCCACAAGAGTGACTATGGAAAGGATATAGGTTCTCACACTAAGGATAAAACTTATAAATATCATGTGATTTACTTTGTTTACTACTTCTTTATGCATGAGTATTTATTAAAATATGTTAATGATATAAAATTTAACTAGTTTTAGGGGTTATGTTTAGTTAAAATTACTGAAACTTATAAAAATGAACAACTGATTCAACCCCCCTTATCATTTTTTATACAATCCTTTTGATATTCAATATTTCCCTTTAAATTTCATTGAATGAGTTCATAGAATAAATAATTAATGATTTAAAAGTTATCTATCTACAAGAATAACGTTGTAATGAATTATTAAGTGTTATTCTAAAAAATTACACACACCACACACTCCTTAAAACTCTATTTTTTCTCTAAACTCAATATATAAAAATACTAGGAATTATAATTAATATATATATATATATGTTATATTAAATAAAATAAATAAGGTAAGAAGAATACCCCCTTTCTTGAAAGTTCTCATTATTTGGAGTATATTTTCCATTTTTCAATAATTTACATTCTTCGGTCCATACAAAAAAATATAAGTAACACAATCTGTGGGTGAATTTATTCTTATTAATGAATAATAAAATAAAATAAAAAGTGAAAGTATTGGGGTGTATCCCAAAATAAATTGGGTTTTAGTCACATCCCAACTTTTTATATCATTATTCTTTAGTTGTAAAAGTATATTATTTCTCAACCTTTCCTTCTTCAAAGTATAACTTTAGCCTCTGATCATTCCCAATTAATGGAACTACATATTATCCATATATCTACAAAACTCCATTTAGGTTCACTTAAACAACAATGAACAATAAAAACCATATGGAGTTTATGTTCCCTAAAAGTAGATTCATTCATGAATTGAATAGTATGAAAAGTTATTCTTCTTTGATGTTTTTCCTTTGAATCATCTTGTCATGAAATTGATTTTCCTTTTCTTTAATAATCCATTCATTTTAATATTATTATATTCTTATTTACTCAAAATCATTGAAGTTAAATATATTATTATCTAAAACACTCACATAGTCCATGTTAATATCCTTCACAACCCAAAATACCTTATGTTTATTCTCTACAAGAATATAACATGTTTCTATAAAAACAAGTTTGTATGAATACATAACAATTGTAGTTTTATAAACATTTATTTACAAAAAAAGAGAATATTATAAATTATAAGTTCAATCCTTCCTTTAGTTAATCACTGTATTTTATAAAATTTCCTTATTTTCCATCCCATATTGTTAGTTTTTTGTTGATGGTACACTACTTAAGACTTATATTTTCATCTATATTTATCTATGAGAATTATAAATTAATAATTATTCAAGTTCAAGCTATTATCACTGATGATGAATCAAGGAACTCCATATCTATAGAATATATATTTCCTCACAAGTTTAACCATATAAGAATCTAAATTGTCTACAATGGAAATGTATTCATTTTATTTTGATATATAATCTACCACAACCATGATATATTCATTCCCATGAGATTTTTGAATTATACCATGATTACATACCCCCTAAATAAAATATTTCTACTTTTAATATACCTAATTGAGTATCTCTTACGTTCTCTATAAATTTCATATACTTTGACAACTATCTCAATTCTTGACAAACCCTCTTGTATCTTTGTATAATTTGGGACAAAATAAACAACTCTGAAGTACCTTAGTAGCACTTTTTATACCAACACATGGAAGTGTATGGTTTTAGTTTTGAATTTAAAATTCCCCGTATTATAGTACATACCTTCTAATAATTCCATCATACCCTAATTTATATAGAAATAGATCTTCCCATAGGTATTACTTCACTTATACCTCAAGCCTTTTATTCTCATTCCATGTTATCTATTTTAGATTCTTCCCAATAGATAAATAGTTTAAAAACTCTAAATATCATGGATGTACCTTAGTTGTAACTAAAAACCATTTTTCATCTTGAAACCCACCTTTGGTAGGATGAGCATGATATCTCCTTAAGTCTTCAAGTATAGATAAGTGATCAACCAATTTATTCTTTTCTCCCTTTTTATATTTAATCTCAAGATAAAATTATTATAGAAGAAATACTCATATAATAAATCTTCTCTTTTATTCCTTATTTGATATGAAGAACTTCTAAGTTGAGTAGTCTATATAAACAATCAATTTTTTTTTCGTATGATATGTGGCCTAAATTTATCCACAACATACACTACCCCCAACATCATCTTCTCTATTATATAATAATTGAGTTATGATTCATTTAATAAATTTATTTCATAGTAAATGTAAAATTGTTTTCTTTATCTCTTCTACCCAAGAATAACCACCATAGTAAAGTACCTAGGATTACACAATATTTCAAAAGGTTTATTATAATAATATTTTATGATGATAGGTGTTAATACTAAATCCCTTATCAATATATTAAACTATTATAATTAGTTCTTATCAAAATTTAATTTTTAGTCCTTTTACAATAGTGAGTATAATAGTATTGTAATCATATCCTTGATAATTTCTTATATATTTGGGTAGAGTCTTATTTAGAACTTAATAATTTTATTAACCTCATCCTCCATTAGAATTTTAGGCATAGATATTATTGGACTTATTACATTAATGTTAGATATAGTCTATGAAATAAAAGTCTTATGCCTTCTTAGC
This sequence comes from Viscum album, assembly GCA_963277665.1. NCBI lineage: Eukaryota > Viridiplantae > Streptophyta > Magnoliopsida > Santalales > Viscaceae > Viscum > Viscum album. The sequence goes on along the minus strand of OY728161.1, from coordinate 1,536,486,001 downwards.
ACTTCAAAAAAAATCTTCTTATTGAGGCTCTAATTCTATAGAGACTGTGATGATTTGTATCTATTTTTCATCTAAGTAGGCAAATTTAATATTTTAAAACATTACCTTCAATTATAAACTAAATAAATTCTTTATAAATTTTTTCATGACTATCCTACTATGATCTGATTCATTTCTATAATATTATTTTGAATTCATTTCATAACTTCCTTTATCTATTGTGTCATATTCCTCACAATATAAGGTCTGTTATAATCTATTTACAATAAACTCATATATTTTATCATTTTCATATTTATTTTGATTTTGAAAATCATTTTCCACCTCCTGTCCAATAAAAGCATCTGAAAAATAATCACATAATCCATTGGGATTATTCTTATCTTAAAATATATTTAAAATTTCCTTTTCTTCCCCCACTTAAAAAGTGTGATTTACTTAGGTAACATCAATCAAGGAACCTCAATTAAAAAAAATATACTTCCTACTATAACCAACACCTCATTATTACTTTCCATGTCTAATACTATGAAACCAGTTGAAGGGATAAGGTTTCCAAATCTTTATAGAAAATCCATATTCAAAATAGTTGGATAAGTGGGTGATCCAACATCCACTTTTAATGATATTATTTTGGGATTAGGATATCAAATTACAAGGTCCTTATAAATAGCTAGAGGATTGAAGTTGATAGTATCTCTCAAATAAAAAAGACATATGAATGTTCCCTTACCATAAAATTCATAAGTAATGTTTAATATCTATGGATCATTGGGTTTTTGAGTTATTTTTATTTTTATCATAGCACTACATTATTTAGTGGGAGGGAAAGTTTCCAACTCTTCTATCCTCCTTTTGTTTGAGATTATGTTCTTTAAAAATTTGGTATAAGATAAAATATTGGAAAGTGATTTTATAAATGGCATACAAACTCTAATATTCTATAAAATTTGAATAAACATTTCAAAACATTTATCCCATGATTGTCTAACTCTTTGTATCTTTCATAAAATGTGTTTAGTGGATCATAAGCTTTGAAATCACTATCAATAATCATAATAATCATTCTAATATAGCATCTTTCCCTAATTTTCTTCCTTTTCTCATTTAATTTTTATTCCAATATATTTTCTACTTCACATTATCATCATTATCTTTAAGGAATTCAGAACCCTTACCTAGTTTAACTTCCACTTCAAATTGTGATTTATTCTCTTTGTCTCTCCCTTTGATATATTTTCCTTCTCTAGTTTTAATTTTCATAATACCCTCTCTTAGATTTTTTAGTGTTTATAGGTAATTTTCCTTAGTCTTATATTATATTTTATTATAAATTTACCCAACTTTCATATCTGGGATATGAATTATTTCTTGATTTCCCTGTATCAACTGATGAATTCTGAAGAAATTTGAATTTGTTCTTAGAAAAAAACCATTTATCATTATTTGATTCCCATTTATCTCCCCAAGATCTTCTAGAATGTTGTTTGGTACCAAAATAAACTTTATTTGATATTGAAGCATGATTTACATATGTCAATTGGTTGTTTCTATATTGATAACTTGATTAATGAATTCCTTAAAATTTACACTATCCTCCCTTCTTGAAAGTTACTTTCTCCCTCTAAGTTAAATTGGGGTGATTCTTCCATACTAGATTATAATTTTTTAAATAAGGATAAATCCTCATAGGTTTTCTACGATTGTTTCCCATATAACATTCTTCCCCCACTTGAGTAGGTGATCCTTCTTGAGATAAAATTTCAAAATTCATATATTGGATGAAATTGTGACTATATATTACATAATAATTACATTATCCCCTTTATCCTTGGTAATTTTATACAATACTATGAATTTATCTTTTAAAATACATTTTTTCATTAACATAATATATTATTATTTTCTTTACTGACTATAACTTTTCTCACTCTTATTAATTTTTATTTGGAATTATAATCAAGAATAATATAAATAATATTGAGTTCCTATTTAGTCCTATCACTAAAGTATCATCCTTCTAGAAATTATTCTAATGTCTGCCAATGTAATTTAATAATTCTTATAATAACTATATCAAAATAGAGTGTGGAAATTGGTGATAGGGGCACTATTTGTAGTTATCTTTGAATCCTTCACATTCCTCATGGAAAGATTCTTAATATTTATACATAATGGTATAAATTCTTATATATAGATATATAGTTATCTATATAAGGTATAATCTAATAATAAAATAATTATAAATCTTCTCCCATGTGTTGAATGAATCCCCTTCTTGTTGAAACAACTATGTCCTTGATTTTCCTGTAAGATAGTAGGGGATCATATCATTTTTAGACTATCTTCACTCACTTTTTTGAGTAAAACATACAATAAAGTGTAAATGAATTAATTTAAAAAAACAAATCATACTATGAAGGTAATCTATTTTATATTGGTAGATACTGTGGATGATAATTCTTCATTTCATATTTTAATTAATTTTATAGAAATCCGATGCATGAGGGATTTCCAAACACTCTAGTAACCTGTATGTCCCTAATACTTTTCTATATATGATCATTATAGACAATTAAATCATTAAATATTGGTTTCTATATGTCATATTATATCTTAGAAAAGTTAGCTTCATCCTTGTTTTAATTTTTTATTAACTTTCTAATTTGGAAGTTTTGTTAAATTTTAGGAATGGTGTAGTAAGTCTACACTCAAACTATAAATACCCCACCCTAGTAGCCCAGAGTTGGGGCTGTACTTAATTACATTGGTATAATAATAAAGGAATCCAAATATTTAAGTATTGAATAGTTTAGTAGATTTGGAAAACTAGATACATATATAAGTTTGACATTACAACTTAAAAGGGAAAACAACATAGAAACTCTATTGGAAACATCCATAAACTCTTAGATTATCCCTAAAAGTCATTCATAATAAACATCTTCACATATTGGGGAAAAATAAAACATAAGAAAGGGGTGAGATCAGATGCTTAGTAAGGATAATAAATATAGAGAAATCTATAATAAATAAACATAATAAATAAGTCATGGAGAATAACTAAAAATACATTCCATTAAAACATAATCTTGAGCATAATATGGAAGGAATAAAAAATGATTAAATAATACCATAAATAATCAAATGAGAAAGAAACTTAATAATTGACATTATACTATTCAAATAATCACATGGACTAGTAATTACTAGTATCATAATGACAGAATTAATAATGTTGTACATCATAAAAATACCATCAAGGAATCGTCTAAGAAGTCTACAAAAATGGGTAAGGCTATAACTGCACATGAGTCTTAGCCCGGTTGGTAAGGACTCCACAAGTGCATCCAAGAGACCAGAGATCAAATCTATGTGGAGGCAGAATTTCCAAGTACTGTAGCAGTACTGTAGTAGGTACTGTAGTGGCACTGTAGCAGGAAATGTAGTGGGAACTGTAGCAGGCACTGTTTGGCACTGTAGCAGCCGTGAATATGCCCCTGTTTGGGCCTTCGGGACACCGATTTGGTCCCTGAGTCCTGTAAGGCCTTCGGGCCACCTAGGCCTTCGGGTCAGTAAGGCCTTTGGGCCACCTCAAGGCCTTCGGGCCACATTAAATGTAGATGCAAACCAGACAACCTACAAAGAACAAGCTCTACAAGGAGGATGAGCAAGGAGATTTCACTACATCAGAAGCTAAACAGATTGCAAGAATGAGAGGGTATGACACTTGCCATTGGGACAAGCCTATGCATGCACGGGAATGCCAAGACGAACAACCATGTGAAGGTGGAGAGCTGATTTCATGATGAAGATGCTGGGGAGGAGCAGTTCCACGTAGTTAGCCAGGGTTGTATGTAATGTTTGAAGCCTACGGGAAATGAATTTCTCTAAGGCCTAAGGGACATGTAATACTTACACCTACGGGCCTTGTAAGGGTTCCACCTCACCCCTTGAAAGGTGGATTATCAAAAATCAATAAAAAATGAAGGCCTTAGGTCCATTGGAGGAGGGTGAGGCCGTAGCCAAAACTCGGTCTAGTTTGTCTCATGAAACCTACTAATTCATCAAGGGGCTATAGCAGGCCCTTCCCATCACTTACTAAGTCGAATGAATTCCTTATATGTCTAATAATAAATTTAAAAATATCACTTTAAATAAAAGTGTCCCATAGAACTTTGAAATATTTTAATCATAATCAAAGATGAAAATATTATAACAAAATCATTGATAAATTATTTAGAGAAATACCCTTTTACTTTGGAAAGAGGATTTATTTTGGAAAATAATAAAATTAGATCATAAAAATGTATATACCTGAAATTAAAATTAAAGGAAAATGAAATTAAGTTTCAGGAATAAATGATTTACAACTTAATTGAAAATTTTTTAAAAGGGGGTTTTAAGAAACTTTAGAAATAAGCTTCTTTAGTGCAGTTTAAGAGAAAATATTAAAGAGTATTTAAAATGGTAAAAGGATTACATGTTTGGATAAAACTAGAAATGAACTAAGATAATTTTTCATGATGAAAATATTTCTTTTATTAAAATATTTGTGGCTAAAAATAGATTATGGAGTACACTTTAAAGTGGGTATGAAATTTGAAAGTTCCCTTAAATCAGGCTAGCTTATTGAAAGGAATTGAAAAGAGAACCTTTTAAAATATGTATTTAACCATAAAAGAAATATGTAATTATATATATAAATGATTTTAGAATATATAAAAATATTTTATAATATGTATATAAAAATAATGAACAATTATATTAGGGTAAAGAGAGATAAATTGCAACCTGAATGAAATATGGATGTTCAGGAAGAATCCACTACCACTTTGCAAACAATCAAACCATATGTCCCATAAAATTAATGATCATAAAATAAGAAATTTAATACCATTAATATAAATATATTCATGCTATGATAAATCAATGGTCAGTATACATGCACCACACATAAGAAATAGTGGCGAATAAGGTATATCTCACAGAAATAAAAGTGATATGAGAAAACCCTTACCTTATGTTTGAATGTGTTCGACACTTGATCTTAATGTCTTTGATAAAAAGATTAAATCCATTAATTAATTAATTAATAACCTTTTATAGATGTATTTGATTTAATATAATTTTATAAAGTTCATTTATGACCTTTTTTATGAGTTATGAAATACAATTTTATCATTCGGGAACGTTTATTTCCTTGGTTTTCATGATCAGGTTACTTTTATATATGTATAGAAAGTTATGTAAAATGAGAATAGTTTTCCAGAATTGAAATTATATGTTATTAATGAAATTAAATAATATAAAATGGTTATATATTTCATTCAGTTATATTCTATGAGGATGAATGATTAGATAAAACATTAGTGTTAATCATTTAGATTATTTTGGTGTTTTTTTGATAATCACAAACTAGTTTTGGTTTATTAGTTAATATTATGTATATATAAAAGTTATAGAACTTTATTTAATATAAAATACATATATTATAATCTAATTTAACCATTATAATGTTTTTATTAACATACTATAAGGTGGAATTGAAAAAAATGTCGTCCCTGAAGGTAGTAAATCGGCACCTCACGGGCGATGTTTTCATTTTTAGAATAAAAGGAAGAGGTTAAGAGACTTGATGGTATATTTTCCATTGACATAATAAAATTATATTGTATATAATATAATAGATTTATCATTAATTTTTGGACAAAGGATCTGAGGAGAGAATATGAAAATAAAATAAATTGAAAAGAAATTAAAAGAAAAGGAAAGAGGTTTTTACCTCTTGAATTATTCTAATTGAGAACCTCCTTAGGGAAATTGGTTTTGTTTTTATATTGAGGAAAGAACCTCTTGGACATGGGGAAGAGGATTGGAAAGATTATTTTTTAGGAATTGGACAAGATTAAAGGCTTAAGAGGTCTGAGAGGAAGAGGTGGAAGGGGTGGTATTTATAATGGAGGAGAGAGATGTTTTTTGAATATTTTATTTATTTGTTTATTATTTTTTCTAAAGACTGAATAGTTTGAGAATTATCACTAAATGTATTAAAATAATGAATGTAAGTTTTAGATTATGTTTATTACATTATAAATTACTCAAGGAATAGTGTATTTAACTTATAATGTATTTATGCCATAAATTATCGTATTTTACTATTTATAAAAAATAAATTATTTTAGAAAAATAAAAAAAATTCAACATGGACATTTTTTGATGTGTAGAATTTAAAACTGGAATATATTTTATGAAAATAATTTTATAAATATGATAAATTTAATTTTTAAATAAAATCATCATTTACTCAAAAAATACTGATTTTAATTTTATATATGTTTTTATAGCACGTTGAAAAATTAATTAAGCTATTATAAAATTATATTATAATAAAAATACAACCTAAATATTAACTTATGAATTTATTTTATGAAAATAATTTTCTTTTAAATAATTTTATTAATTATAAAATTGTAAATAAACATTTATATTTCAAAGAAATACCAACACTCAATTTATCATTTTTAAAACATTTATTTACTTATTTCATGATATAAATATACCATATTTTATGTTACGAGATACATAATTTTTTTTATAATTTTATAGGTGACTTTATTATTCTTGTGGACACATTACTATTCCTAACAGTCAAATTATTCTTCAAAAGGTCACATTAATATTCATAAAAAATGAAACTTATCAGAAAAATAGCAAAAATTTATCCGAAGTAAATTTTGATCTTACACTTTAAAAGAAATGTTTATTTTGTTAAATATAATTTATTAAAGTGTCAAAAATTTTATTTAAAAAATTTCCACCACTAAAAGGTAGTAGAAGTGTGTTTAGAAAAATATAGACTTTTTATGTGTAAAATTGGATTTATTCTTATCTTATATCTCTAAAAATATTTTGGATGAATGTAAAAATATTTGATTGAATATAAAATAAATAAATTTCAATAATATATTTTAAAAATGTTTTTTAATTTAATTTATTAATATAAAATGTCACTGTGGGCATAAAAATCATTTTTATAAAAATACATCCTTTATGTTCAATTTGTTTTCATTTCTAATTAATTAGTAACCCATTAATTAATCTTATAAACATGTGTAATATTTATTTTCATAATTTACTTAATCTCATTCATTCCTTACACTCCCAAATTATAGAAGATAAATTTTATAATTAAATAATATTATTCCATCATTTGTTAAGCTCGTAAGCTATCGAATAAGTTCAATTAAAAAAATACATACTGTATAATATTGGGGTATTAAATTCTACCCTCCTTAAATAAATTGCACCCTTACAATTTGATATAAAAAATTGGATGTTGAAACTTGAAAATTACTTTTTGGGAAACCAACATGAGATATAGGTTTAATAAAATATCCTCTTAATTAGAGGGAAAGGGAAATGAGAAGGTCACCAAAAAACTAGGATTTGGGTAGGAAATATTTAGTGGAAAGTGAAAACATAGAAATGGAAGAGAAAATATAAATCTCAAGTTATGATGGATAGTGATAGAAAACATTATTATCAAAAACTTAACCATCACAAAACTGTAGATCTTATGATCAGTTAAAAGACCATTGGTTTCTCTGAAATAAAAGTAAACAGATAACACTTTTTTTTGAAAATAATTTTCATAGAATTGATGGTTTCTTTTACTATCCAAAAAAGCACTTGAGAAGATAAAAATACTTTATTAATTTCTATTTTATAATCATAATATCATCCTTTGTATGTTCTTCAATATATTTTCACTTCATCTATCACACTGGGAAATGTATGGTCAAGATGAATTTTTCAAGCCTGAAGAACTTTCAACGAATCAAATGGCCCTTAATTCATTCGTTAGAATTTTAAATGTTCACTGAATTCAAGAAGGTTAGCATATGTTATCAACAAATAGTAATTTCCATAGTTCAACTTGATCCATTCCACTAGTATCTAATCTTTAGACTCATTTAAAACATGTTTGTCCATATTCAATGATAAATTGAGAAGGAAGGTCACTAATATCCAAAATCAACCAAACATACGATTATCCAAATAATTTATCTCTTAATCCCACATTACAAATATTTGAATAACTTAATATATTTTAAATATTCATGATTCGAAAAGTAAAATCTTAGGTTGTCCTTAAATCCAAACATCTAATAATTCCACCATAACATAAACCATCAGATCACTACCCAACTTCATAGTCTCCAATAAAATCACATAAATATCTATTTAATATTATCTCAATATAAAGAACATAGTTTGGGTTATCTTTCCCAAGAAATGTCTTTTAAAGAAGATCAATTTTCAATAGAGTTGCTTATTTGGATTACTGGTTCTATTCATCACGTGCTTCAAATTACTTAAAGAATAAGAAATGCAGTAAAATTCATATATATCTCATGATTCATATAAATAAATCATTATCAATAAAATACTCAGAGAACATAATTCTTAAATCTAAAAAAATAATATTAATCATTACTCTTCATATATGAAATTAGCGTAAGCTTTCACATGATCTATTATCCCTTTTTTGTGTATTATGTTGACACTTGAGTCATTGATCTATTATCCTTTTTTCTTTCCATGTAATCATGAGCATGGTGACCTTTTTTATCCACTCTTGAAGAATAATCTTTTTCTTCTTAATCCCATACCAAGGTGTTTCTTTCCACAGTTATCACATGTGGGAAAATAATTATTTACCTTCTTCCCTTTATCTTTATTTTTACAAGAATTCCTATTATTATCTTACTTCTATTTGAATCCATAAAACTTGGATAATTATTTTTCTATATTATTAGAACATGTTATTATTTCTTCATATGATGAGGATATTTGGGAGACTACTTCCCTTTGAAAGAATAGCTTAAAACATTCAAAGATACAACCATTATTACTTATTGGATTATGTTAATTGATGTGGTTCCCATTCCTTCTTCTAGGAACCATTTATAAACAATAGAATACACTATATTAGATCATAACATTACAAAAAATAATGTATAATCCCAAAACTAGTGAAGTACTTAACATAAAAAAAATTATGCGTGGATAATCGCATAATGATAAAAATAGTTTATTTGGGGATATATTTACTATTAATTCCTTCATAATGTTTTTAAATAAAATGTGAATTATCCTAAGCATATCCCCTGGGTGTGTCAAACCAGGTGAGTAGTTAGGCCCATGGTCATGTACCAGGTTACGTTGAGTCAGGCCAAACACACCTTGTTGGAGTTGTTACTCCTAAGTACATCTGTTCCAGAACCACATCCACTTGTAGTATCTATATAGGGATGCATTTCTAGGAAGAGACACATAATATCTACCTTAACAAAATTTTAGGATTTTATTCTATTCTTATCCTCAAAGTATATCTTATGGTTAGTTCCATAATATATGTTTTATAAATCCAGTTTCTAAGGATCTACTAAACTTCCCATGATACCAACTGTAAAGACCATGACCCGAGTATATCAGAGCAGGCACCTTACTTAATTACATTGGTATAATAAACAAGGAAGTCACATCCAGAAAGACCAAATAGTTTTTTTTGATAAAAGGCGGATTCATTGATGATGAAAATCAGCAAATGTACAGACTCTAAGCCAAGCATAAAAATGGTCCATCTAGAGCTAGTTGACATCAAAGGCGCCAGCTGCCGCCAGATGATGGGCAGCCTTATTTCCTTCCCTTTTGGTAAAGGAGAAGGTGTAGAGAGAAAATAAGTGATGGCTGGAGAGGATTTTACTAATGAGGGACCCAAAGGACTGAAGTTCGCCATCGTTGAGGTTGATGGCATTGATAATGGTGAGGCAGTCTGATTCGATGATGATTTTGTACCATCCACGGTCAACATCGAGCTTCATTCCAGTGAGGATGGTGGTAGCCTCGGTAACCACCGGTTCTCAGAAAACACGATGAGTCTCATGTTTGGCTGTAATTATTTGACCAAGATGGTTCCAGGCCAGCATGCCAAGTGCAATAGAACCATCCACGGGGAGAGATGCATCCACATTAATCTTCAGAATCCCTTCCGGGGGCGGCCTCCAAAGGGAGGAAAAGGAGGGGGTTTCAAAGGAACAATGTTGTCTATTGTGGTGCTGCCAGCCCACCAACCAGGAAGAGGCCCGTTCAATCTATAAATCAGGTGGTTTGTGAACATGGTTGAAAACGAAATCATTGCGAAAGACCCAAATGATCCAGGCCATGATACAGAGAGAGACCACTTCATCCGACGAGAAGTAGGAGCGCCATCACATCAGGAGATAGGGGAGGTCAGAGACCATGATCAGTGAGGATTCTATAGAAGATTTCCATTTCCTCTAAATATCCTTTTCCCCCAAACATTGGATAATAGCGTGAAGGGGTGTTTCTGGGACAGTTGGGAAGAAGGGGCAGAACCTGTCGCTTGAGATATGTCAGAAGGTGATAAGGTTCATGGTAGGAAGGGTGCCCGTGCACACCTGCCACCAAAAGTGGTGAAATTTTGGGGGTCAATTAAGTTTCCAAAGATATTTCTAGGGCCTCACTTCCCTCACATCGTTCTGAGTTTCAATAGCGAGCCGATAGCTGGATTTCACCGTATAGGCTCCGGAGATGTCGTGGATCCAAAAGAGATGGTCGGGGCCGACATCTGGAACACATGGGATACTCAGGATAATATTTTTATCTCTTTCATTAAACCATGCATGTATCCTTTCCATGCACCACCCAAGCCCTTGATCATCAAAAAGGCATCTAACAGTGGAATATTCAAAGCCTAGTTGGGAAGGGGATGATGCCCGTACACATTCTTTATCAATCATCCAGGGATCGGTCCATATGTTAACTGTTGATCCATTTCAAATCCTCTATCCCAACCCTTTTCCCAGGAGACTGCGGGCACCCCAGATACTTCTCCAGAGGAAGCTAGGATGGGGGCCAAGAGAGGATTCATGTAAATACTTGTGTGGGAAGTATTTTTCATGGAGGAACCATGCACAGAGAGAGGATGGTCAGTTCAAAAGGCGCCAACCTTGCTTCTCCATCAGCGCGTCATTGAAGTGAAGAAGGTTCTGTAATCCTATCCCACCCTTAGATACATACATAAGTCATTTATGCCTCAAAAACAGATACATACATAAGTTTTACATTATAAATTCAAAGTAAAAAAAAATATAGAAACTCCATTGGAAACATCTATAAACTCTTATATTATCCATGAAAGTCATTAAAAATAAACAAATTTTTATCCTAGGAAAAAATAAAACATAAGAAATGGGTGAGATTAAATTCTTAGTAAGGGTATGAAATATAGTGGAATCTATCATAAAAAACATAAAAAATAATGCATAGAGAATAACTAAAAACACATCCGATTAAAACATATTATTGTGCATAATATGATATGAATAAAAACTAATTAAATAATTCAATAAATAATCACATGAGAAAGAAACTTAACCACAAATATTCTACTAGTTGAATAATCAAATGGAATATCAATTATTAGTACCATAATGAGGGAATTCATAATTCCAAACATCATAAACATTCCATTAAGGCCTCATCCAAGAAGTATATATAAATGGGGAAGGCCTCAGCCAAAACCCGGTAATGAGACCTATTGATGCATCAAGGGGCTATAGAGGGCCACACATATCACTTATTAAGTACAATTAATTTTTCATATGTTGAATAATTGATTTAAAAATATAAATTTAAATCAAATTGTCCCATATCACTTTGAAATATTTTAATCATAATCATAGATGAAAATACTCTAATAAAATTATTGAAAATTCTTGTGAGAAATACCCTTTTACTTTGGAAAGAAGAGTTATTTTGGAAAATCATAAAATCAAATTATAAACATGTATATCCTAGAAAATAAAAGGTAAGAAAAATGAAATTATTTTTGTGGCATAAATGATGTCCAACTTATGTGAAAACATGTAAAAGGAGTTTTTAAGAAACATTTGAAATAAGCCTCTTTAATGCGGTTTAAGAGAAAATATTAAAGAGCCTTTAAAATGGTAAAAGGAATAAATGTTTGAATAAAACAAAAAATTAACTAACATAGTTATCCATGGAAAAAAGAGTGATTTTATAAAAATATTGGTGTCTTAAAACAAATTATGGAGTTCACTTGAAAATTGGTATGAAATTTGAAAGTTCCCCTAAAATCAGGCTTGTTTATCAAGAGTAATTGAAAAGAGAACCTTATAAAATATATATTTCCACATAAATGATAGATGTAATGATATGTATACATGATTTTGGAACATATACATAAATTTTATAAGAATTATATAAAAATAATGAAGAATTACATTGGGGTAAAGAGAGAGAAAGCGTAACCTGAATGAAATATGGAGGTTTGGGAAGAATCCATTACCAATTTGAGAACAGTCAAACCATATACCCCATAAAATTAATGATTATAAAATCAAACATTGAATAAAATTAAGATGAATAGATTAATGATATGATACACCAACGTGAAGTATACATAATAAACATCCATGAAATAGTGGTGAATAAGGAATATCTCACAGAAATAAAAATGAGATGAGAAAACCCATACCTTATGTTCAAATGTGTTCTTTACTTGATCATAATGTCATAGATAATGAGATTAAATCCATTTATTAATTAATTAATAAAAATTTAGACATTTATTTTATTTATTATAATTTTATGAAGTTTATTTATGACCTTTTTTTGATGAGTTATAAAATACAATTTTATCATTTGCGAGCGTTCATTTCCTTGGTTTTCATGATCAGTTTACTTGTATATATGTATGAAAAGTCATATAAAATGAGAATAGATATCTAGAATTGAAATTATATGTTATTAATGAACTTAAATAATATTAAATGGTTTTATATTTCATTCTATTATATGGTATAAATATGAATCATTAGATAAAACATTAGTGTTAATCGTTTAGATTATTTTGGCGTTTTTTCGATCATTACGAACTAGTTTGGTTTTATTAGTTAATATTATGTATATATAATGGTTTGAAAAAATCAAATAAGATATAATAAAGATATTATATTATTTTTTATGATAAAAATGGTTTTATGGCCAGCCTTGAAGGTGGAATCGAAAAATGAAAACACGTTATTCACGAATACAGTAAATTGGCACCTCATAGATGATGTTTTAATTTTTAGAATAAGAGGAAGAGGAGAAGATATTTTATGGTGGATTTTACATTGACATAATAAAATTCTAGTTTATATAATATAATATAGTTATTATTCATGTTTTTATAGAGGCAGTGAGTAGAGAATAAGAAAAGAAAAGAAATTGAAAAGAAATTAATAGAAAAGGAAAGAGGTTTTCACCTCTTAAATTCTTCTTATTGAGAACCTCCATAGGGAAATTGGTTTTTTTATTTTATTGATACCAGAACCTTATGGACATGGGGAATAGTCTTGGTAAGTGGATTGGGTAGGAATTCGATAATCTTTAAGGCTTAATATGTGTGTGAAGAAGAGTTAGTATTTATAGTGGAGGAGAGGGGTCTTTTTTGAATATTTTATTCATTTGTTTATTATTTTCTATACTAACTATGAATAGTTTGAGAATTATAACTAAATATATTAAAATAAATAACTAAATTTCTAGATTATGGTGATTACATCATAAATGACTCAAGGAATAGTGTATTCAACTTATTATATATTTATACCATTAATTACAGTATTTTACTTTTCACCAAAAATTACAGTATTTTAGAAAAATCTAAAAAATTTACCTTGAAAAATATTTAATGTGTAAAATTTAAAAATTAACTCCATTTTATGAAAATAATTGTCTAAATATGATACTTTTTAAAATAAAATAATCATTTACTTGAAAAATACTGATTTTAATATTATAATTGTTTTTATGACATATTAAAAAATTAATTAAGGTCTCATAAAATTATTTGATAATCACAAGAAAACAAAATATTAATTTATGAATTTATTTTATGAAAATAATTTTATTTTAAATCATTATATTAATTATAAAATTGTAAATAAACCTTTAAGTTTCCCAAAAATACAAGCACATAATTTATCATTTTTAAAAAATTTATTTACTTATTCCATGAAATAAATATACCACATATTCATTTATAAGATACCTAAATTTTATTTATAATTTTATAGGTGATTTTATTCTTATAATGGACACATTACTTTTCCTAATAGTCAGTTTTTTATTCCAAATTCCACATTACTATTCATCAAAAATAAAACTTATCAGAAAAACACAAAAAATTTAAACAAAATAAAATTTGATATTATGTTTAAAAAATAATATCTATTTTGTCAAATATAAATTATAAAATTATTAAAATTTATATTCAAAATAAGTTCTCCATTAAAATAGAGTAAAAATTCATTCAAAAAAATATAGCCTTTTTATGTGTGAAATTTGATTTATTTTTATCTTATGTCTCGAAAACATTTGTGGATGAATGAAAAAATATTTTATTGATTATATAATATATAAATTTCATTAATATATTTCAAAAAAATTGTATAATTTAATTTATTAATTTAAAATTTCATTATGGGCATAAAAATGGTTTTTATAAAAATAAATCCATTATGTTCAATTAACCAATGAATTAAATTTATAAACATGTGTAATCTATATTTTCATAATTTACTTAATCTCATTCATTCCCACCATTCCAAACATCTAGGAGATAACCATAATAATTATATAATAATATTTAATCATTTGTTAAGCTCGTAACCTATCAAAGAAGTTAAATTTAAAAAAAATTCATATCGTAAAATCTTAGTGTGTTACAAAAACTTCTTATTTGAATGTATATAAATAAAGGAAGTTATTTCTATAAATGATATAATGTGTAATTTTTTTGGAAAATTTTGTCTTTGTTAAAATAATGTATCAAGCATATTTGTTTTCTTTCTATATGTATTGTAAATCTAAAAAATGTATTTTATCTATCATTCCCAGCAATTGTGCCAAAAATGATTGATGATAAATTATATAGTGGTATCTTCAAAACCTCCTTGTAGTTGAACAATTTCATATTACACATTAACTGGGTGTTACCCTAGGTCTTATCCACAAGGTTGAAAAGTTCAGTTCACAAATTAAACCTACTAGTGTGAGCATGTAAATAGAATCATTGGTTTATTCAAAGAGTGATAATAAGTTTAAAATTAAAAAAATAGGAAGTATAAAGGAAAAAAGGTTGATTACAGTATGAGAATATGATAAATTAATTGCAACTTTTTATATTATTTGAGAAAATAGTGGGACAGGGGTTGGGATTGAATTCATTTACTCATGTTTCTTATTCATGAATTACTAAGTTATTATCTAGAACACTCACAAGTTCTTTTTAAGTTCTCTATCAAGTAAATCTTTATATTCTTAGTGAAATTGTATGTCCCCATAGGGCTGCTTATTATAACTGAACTAAGAGTATTAATATATTTATATCCATGATAATTGTATCCTTACCCTCTTAGGTAAATCTCATTCTTATGAGTACTAAGCCCCTACTTTATGTTTATGGGATTGGATTTCAACTATTATTTCATCATCCTTTCCCTAGGATCATCTACTTGTTAATTAGGCTACCAAAGCATCAAGTAAAGAAAAAGAAGATATGAAAAATTCAATTCATTCAACATTAAGAAAAATTCCACAACTATACCTCACCCAAAATCCACTAGAGGTTTGTCCATACATAATCTTGATATAAAATAAAAATAGAATGTGTATAAAGATTTTTTTATAATGATGATCATTTATGTGTATTTCTCCAAAGGCTTAGATCTATTATTATTGAATTGTCTTACAACTCTAGGAAGAACCTCTCCCCTTCTAAATCAATCCCCTTTTTCCATGCATGGGATTTCCATCATGTATTTAATTCCACTTCCTATGATTTATCCACATGGACAATATATGTTTAGAACTTTACTTATGGAATAAAAAATTGACCTCTCTTCAATTAAGCCCCACTGACATTCCCACATAGATATTATCCTCTCTCCCTTGTATTAGCTACCTTTTAAACATATCATTATTATATTAATTAATTTGGTTAAACCATTTTTACAAGGATTAATTTGGTCCCCACAAGCTATGAAGGTGCTTCATATGGCATATCCATTAATTAAAAGACCCTGATGATCAAACTATACCCATTTCTTCTAATTTTATAATTTAGAGTAGTAATGAAGTGAATTGGTGTCACATAATCACTTCCAATACACTTATGATACTTATTAGGTCAAATTAAAACCAATTATGAAATGAGAGACCTAATAAAATGTTGAAGTCAATATTGACCATGTTGAGGCCCAAAATTACATTGTCTATGAAATTTAGTCTCAATTTGGTGTTCTAAGAGCTATGTAAAACTATTTTTTCATCATGAATTTCTACATGATATTGTGTTATAGTGTGAATTTAATATCATTGAGTGACACAATACATAATGTCTCAAATTTATAAAAGGAAAATTACATGGTTCATGTTGTTTTGGAAACGTAAACTCATTCTCCTAACATTTTGAAATCCGAAAAACATTGTATCGCAAAAAAAGAATGATTCCATAAGTTCATTTTTTGTGTTGGACCCTCTTGATATGTTGAGTCTTAAATGTATGTTGTTTTGGATTTCATGAGACATTGTTGGAAATTATGATGCCTTAAACAATTCCCCTATACTACATTATAGTTGGTATAATCCTAATAAGTTGATTTATATATGTTATTGAATAAAAATTCCCTCATGGTGATGGAAATGGGTTAAGATTGGAGCACTTGAATGATCTCAAGTTCAGATGCTATACTCCATTGGCCCTAACACACTCTTAAGCTATTCTCTGTGACATTACATTGGACATTATATATTCTTATAGTCCTCTACAGTGCTAAATTGGTGTACCGACACTTTCTAAGATCAAATTTCAAGACTATAATAGCTAGGGGATGCTTCTTTAAGGTTTCTAATGAATGATATATTGCATCATACGTTATCCTTAACCCCAAATTATGATTTAGACATTGCATTCACTATCTTCCATTTTTTTAATAGTAACCTTTTCCTTTTCATCGAAACACTTGAAAATGCAAGCGATTCATATCCAAACACAACAAGATTCAATTTATACCCTAAATAAATGAAAACAAATTTATGGTTAATTTAAATTAAGATATTTTTTCCATAACCATTAAAATTATACACACTCCTATAAATAAAAATATAATTTAGATAAACACACAAAAAAAATTAATGAAAACAAAGTATAAACAATAAAAAATTTGTGTAATGAAATCTCCCCCACCCTCAACCTGTCTCATCACCACTATGCATTATAAGCCCACAAATAATAGTCTTATGATATGATCTAACTTAACCACCACCACCATCATCAACATCAACACAAACTACTACTGTATAACTTTTCATGAATTCCATAATAGCATCACAAACCATAAATAGATTTAGACACCCATCATAAAATTTTTTATACTTCATAGAAATACAAGCATTTAAAGGTATTAGGGAATATAATCACATCATAAACATACATAATGTTCCCACATGGTAAAATATATATTATATCCTATGGATTAATCCAATAAATCATTAACATTCATGTCAGAACCCGTCCCCTGGGGCCCGTGTCGTGACATACCCCAAGCCCGCCTCCTAAAGGACAGGGGTTGGCGACTAGCACCAAAGGCGTCAAACTGCAAATGGGAGGCATTTTCCTGAGTACCCATACACATGCACACACAACCAAATCCCAAATCTGCATAATTAAACATGCATGCCTCTACAAAACCACTAAGTAAGAGTATAAATTGCAGGTCAAATGGGTTAGAATACAAACCCAACAAAAGATAAACTGAAAATTAAAAAGTACAAGTAGAATGTTGAATGAAATCCACTAAAAACCCCACTTGATGGGTAAGTACAAAGTAGCTGCTTGAAGCTGTATAAGTATGCCCCACCCACCTGGTCTCACTGGGCACCACTGGGTGCTAGGCCACCAAGTCCTCCATTATGGCGATGATAATCTGCACCAGACACAACAAGTGAAGGTGAATCCCATGTAGGGGTGAGTAACAAAATACTCAGTATGGACCCCAAAACACAAAGGAAGGACTATAATGAAATCCAAAAACAAACCACGAAGCATGATCAAAAAGCATGATCACAAAGCAAGATAGCTCACACCAGGTATATTCTAGAGTAGGGAATTTGGACCATCAATGATAACGTTGAACACCATGGGCTGCTAGAGAACTCCTCCTCAATGAGTAAAATGGGATTTCTGGGTCACACAGAAGCTGATCCCTACTGTGGGCTTGCCGGGTCACACAGAAGCCACTTCCCACTATGCCATAGCATCAGATCCACATAGGGTCTCTTGTTAGTAGTCTTTAGGTCTTAGCTAATCGCAGGGTTTCCGCATGTAGCACGCTTGATCTCAGGAGAACCGATCCTAAATCCATTCTTAATATTTAAACATCCATTAAATCCTCCTTAGAGTGTCCCAAAAGATCTACCTTGTTGCAAGGGTTCCAATGCCGCAAATGGATCATCAATTCGACATCCGGTTTGAAAGATATTGGCGTTTTTCCAAAAAG
Organism: Viscum album; assembly: GCA_963277665.1. NCBI lineage: Eukaryota > Viridiplantae > Streptophyta > Magnoliopsida > Santalales > Viscaceae > Viscum > Viscum album. Next base: position 1,536,467,342 of record OY728161.1, on the reverse strand, counting down.
GGGTTGGTTGGGTCTGGGTCTGGTTAGAACCATCCTGGTCAGACCGACCCAACCCGGCATGGGGTCCACCAACCCGACCCGGGTCCATCGACTCGACCTAGAACCAGCCTAGCCTGGGTTCGGTCCATTGCATCGCAGGCCCATTGGGTCGCAGATCCGGACCGCCATAGGCTGGTCGGGACACGACTGGAAGTCGTGTCCGACACACCCCCTACCCTGTGGGTTGTCTGCGGGGCCAGATCCCAAGACGTGGTCGATTGACTGCAGTTTTTCTACTATGAAGGATGTGGTGTGGTGTCACGTTCGTGGTGTACCGATGCGACCGGGTGGCCATGTCCACCCGACGCCAGCTGCTGACCCAGCCAGAAGCCCTTGACACACTATTGCAGTCGATTGACTATGACGCTCTTCCGGCATGCTTCCACCCACCTGCGACCGCTTTTGGTGGGGGCCCGCCGGTAGGGTACTCCACGGACCACCAGGTCTACTCCGGTGGTCCGTTCTTCACGCCACTTGTGCCTACGACCTCCAAAGAACTCCTTCCTTCATATAGTGGTCTCGAAATCCTCTTTCCTCCATTTCAAATGCTCATCCATGAAGAAAACACTAGTGGAGGGACTCGAGCCTTGTTCATGTTGGCCCACGCCCTTTGCGTTAGAGTTTCAAAATAGGGGGAGGTCGGGGATGATGTTATATCCACATTAATTTAAACCCGCTATAGAAAACCCAAGAAGAACACCCTCCTGCACAAATGTGCAATCTGAAGACCAACCTATTCATGGGTTGATCCGTGTTCGTCATTTTATAATTATAATGAGGAAATTTAAAACAAATAGAACCCTACCTCAATCTACGTTTGTCGTTGAATCACTACACCCTCAAGGATTCAAGCTCCATTGGCATTCATCAATTCCTGGTCCCATTCTTCATAAAGAATCGATGTTGATAGAAATCCTACTGGCGTTTGTCATTCTTAATTGAAGGGAATCCTTGTTGTAGGTTCCTTAGATAATTTCCATGGTTTAATTCTCAACTCTCCAATGCGTCAAACCATTAAAAGAAAAACGTTACAATTTTTCTGTTATACTGTGATGTCGCATCGTTACGCTATTTCATTTATGAAACAACGTATCTATTATGCTCCATTTATGAGCCACTAAGGAGCTTCCTTTAATACACCTCATTTCCGCACTGCAACGCCATTTTTCACCACTCAATAGTGAGAAAGAAAATAAAATAACTTTTTAAGTTATTTTATTATTTTTTGAAAAGTATGAAAATTAACTTTTCTGTTCCACTATTTCCAGTCTATGTTAAGTCATTTCTATTAAAATCTTTAAGTTCTGAGTTCAACGGTGCCCTCATATTTTTGATCATAGCACCGTTTTAAAATATATAAAAACTTTCTTCCACGTTTACTTAGACAAACTAAAAAAAGTTTAAAATTCCATTTCAAGATGACCGAGCCTCGGAATCATGTGCCGTCAAAGCGGGTAGTCTTGAAATAATACCATACAACTAAAAAAAATTAAACATAATTTTTGGGATATTACATTCTCCCCACCTTAGGGCTTTACGTACCCGAATGTCAAAACAAAGGCTAATAAAACAAATGGGGTTACTGAGAATGAATCTGAGCCTACCACTCCCATGTTCTCTCCTGGATATTCCCGTGTTTCCACCAAACGCGCACCAGAGGAATCGACCATCCAAAAAGGACCCACTTCTATTGATCCTCTATCTCCACCAAGAACTCCACAAACCTCTTCCCATCGTCAATTTCTAGCTCTCACAAGTCAATGGCGTACGATGGATCATGCACATACCTCCTCAATTGCGACACGTGACAAACATTTTGCACCCGGTGCATATGTGGGGGAAGAGCTAGGTGGTATTTCCCCTCGACAACTCTTCTGAGGATCTGGAAAGGTCCGATGAACCTCAGAGATAACTTTCCACCCCAACCAAATCTCCACAATCCCCGTTAGGGTGAGACTCAAAGGAAAACATGGTCTCCCTCATCGAACTCTAAGGGTCTCCATATCCTATAAGAATAAAATTTATGCCTACTCTATGAAATCCTCATCAACACCTGGATGATATGTACCTTCTTGGTGGTAGCCCGTACCAACTCTGGACCCATGAGTGCTAACTCCCTTGGGTCTGTCCAGTATAGAGGTGATCTGCATGTCCACCCTTACGAGGCCTCAAACTATGAAATTCCAATGGTGGAGTGATACCTGTTATTGTATGAAAACTCCACCTATGGTAGGTGGTCCTCCCAACTGCGACCAAAATTAAGGACGTGAGCACAAAGCATGTTCTTCAAGGTCTGTATGGTCTGCTCCGTCTGACCATTCATATCTGGGTGAAAAGTTGTGCTCAATCACAGATGAGTCCTGAAAGCCTCCTCCAATACCTTCCACAACTGGGATGTAAAGAATGCATCATGGTATTAGATGATCATAGAAGGCACCCCATGAAACCTCACTATCTTCTAGACATAAGGGTGCCCCGATCCCTCTACTGATCCCTAGTCCCTAATGGGTAGGAAGTGAACCAACTTGGTGAGTCGGTCAATGATCACCCAGAAAGAATCGTGACCCCTGGACATGCGTGGTAACCTCATTATGAAGTCCATAAAGATACCATCCCATTTCCACTCTGGTACCTCAAGTGGATGTTCCAAGCTTGTTGGGACCTGATGCTCTACCTTCACTTACTGACAAGTGTGGCATTGTGAAATGAACTCTACCACTAATTTCTTCATCCCTGGACACTAGTACTGACATCAGATGTCCTGGTAAATATCAACACACTAGAATGTACCACCAAAGGGGACATATAGAACTCTCTAAACACCTCCTCCCATAACGTCACTGGCACTATGATGTATCCTCTGAAAAGGATGACGTTCTAAACACCTATCAAAAATATATCAGGAGTCTGTCATGAGGATAGATGACCATGTCGGGCCTTACAATAAATATCCACATGCTATGATTCTATGAATCGCTGTAAGAGTGGTGGAGAAATAGTCATTGAATAAAGGTAAGAAACTCCATCACCATCCATGAAGTATATCTGCATCGTGGATAACTGCTCCTTCACCTCACTCAACATCTGTAATCCAGACCTCCTGCTACACGAATCTTCCACAACATTCCCCTTCCTAAGATCATAGACTATATCAAAGTCATAGTCCTAGAATAACTCAATCCATTACTACTGTCTCAAGTTTTGGTCCTTCTGGGAGAAGATATGCCTGATACTCTTGTGGTCAGACTAGACAGTAAACCATTCACCCATCAAGTAGTTCCGCCACATCTTGGAGTCAAAGACCACTGATGCTTACTCTAGGTCATGGGTTGCATAGTTCTTACCATGTATCCTCAACTACCATGAGCCATAGGTGATCAATGCTCACTATTTCATCAAGACACAAACCTGTCCAATCCCTGATGCATCGCAGAAGACTATATACACAACACCTTCTTCTGGTTGTCTCAAGATGGGTCAATCATTAGTCTCTACCTCAGATCTTGGAAACACTGCTGTAACTTCTACATCCACACAAAGGTCTGTTCCTTCTATGTCAAGGATGATAAAAGTGATTCTACTCTAGAAAAATTAGGCACAAACCTCTGGTAGTATCTAGACAACCCCAAGAAACTCTACCACCTCAGTCATGCTCTTGGGTGGCTCTCAAGAAATCACTACCTCTATCTTCATCATATCCCTTGAAACACCAGCCTCTAAGATGACGTGTCCCAAAAAGTGGACCTCTCAAATCTAGAAATGTCACTTTGAGAGATTATCATAAAGATTTTGATCTCAAAGTGTATCCAAGACTATCTATAGGTGTGTATCGTGCTCTTCCTCTAACACTGAGTACAACAAGATGTCCACACAGTAGATACTTGTTCTTTATGGTCACCTAGTTTAGGCACTAGAAGTCCACAAATAACCTTAAGATCCTATCTTCCTTCTTGGAAAACAATACTGGGGTTGCCCATGGTGAAATGCTGGGCCTCATGAATCCCTTCTCCTACAAGTCATCTAGCTATTCCCTCAATTCACAAAGCTCTGTGGGATCCATCTGATATGCTAGTGTGGATATCAGTGTCGTCCCTGGGTATATATCGATGCATAAGTATACCTCCCTATGAGGAGGTCTTCCTAGAACATCCTTAGGAAAGACATCCTCATACTCATCCACCACTACAAGAATGCTCAGACTCCTCTCATCCACCGCACCGAGGGTGAGGCTAGCCAACTAGTGAGTGATCAACTGCACCCTCCTCCAAGAAAATATATCCTATGCTATAAAATTTCCCTTCTCACTGATGAAAGAAAAACTAGTCCCATCCTCGTGGACACACCACACTTTTCACCTAAAACACTCGATATGAGCATGGAGTGTAGATAGCTAGTCCTAACCAAGATGACATCATAAGGCTTCAACGCCACTATTAAGAGATCCCAGTTGAATATATCACCTCATAGAGTGATCTCACACTGATGGAACCAGTGTGTAATCATCAAATCCCATCCCATAAGAGTCTCTAATCGTAAGTATTGAGCCAGTGGCTCCACCAGAATCTCTTAGCCCCGAACGAGGTTCGTGGCAAGGAAAGAGTGACCATGACCTATGTTTATAAGAACTGCAGCTAAGATGGAGATTACATAGATCATAACTCTAATAAGATCTGGAGCACCATGTTCACATGCCTCCATTTCCCGAAGTTTGCTTCACTCCTATCTACCGGCTCCCTAAGCCAGTGGTGGACCACCTAGGGGTGTTGGTAGCACCTCGAACAGTTGTCCACCAATTACCACTCAGCCTGCTCCCCTACCATGTCTTCCACCCTACAAACCTCCCCACTCGAACCTCTTACTCTTCCATGGTGGTCCCTCAACCATCTTATGATCATCTGTGTGGTGGGTCAGGAAGTCCTGAGCCATGTGTCCCTACCTTCCACACGTGAAGCACAACCTAGTTCCCTGCTGACTCCCTTTGCTTTGGGAGACATGTACTGCCGAACCCGATTCCTAGGGTCATCCCCTAAAATACCTTCCCCTCTTGGGTCCCCTCATCTACTGCCTACTGCACACCACTAAAGACACTACCATCTGGTGTCTGCTGGTGGTTCTGACTATCGGTGCCTGCTCTACTAGGATTCTCTCCACAAGAAGGGATTGCTCCAACACTCCAACCTGAGTGGGGATACTGAGAGACACCATGGATGCCCCAATTTCCCATATGAGTTCCTGATAAAAGGTCTAATACCTAAAGAAAGGGTACCACACTATATAGGTGGAGTAGTGAGAGAGGTATGTAAACCTCACAGAGTACTTAACCACTGACATGCTGCCCTACTATAGGTGAACCAGCTCTTGTATGTGCACAGATCACTAGGTCATAGGGAAAAACTCATCCCGGATAAGCCACTTGAATTTTGTCTAGGTGAGGGTAACCTCATCATGTCTCTAGATGGTCAAGCTCCACCATATCCCTGTCGATCCCTACAGAAGGATCGCGACCAAGATCTCCATCTGGTCAAGAAGTGTCCTCACCAAGAAAAAGACCCATGTCACTGCCTCCAGCCAGTCCTCAGCAACATAAACATATGTATCTCCCATGAAATTGGGAGGTCTCTGTATCTGAAACTCATGTAAGGCACTATGTCTATGTACGTCCTTTACTGGTAATACCGGTAGTAACTACTGATCAACGGGTAGTGTAAAAACCGATGCACCACCCGACGGGGCCATCTTTAGCACTAATCCCTAAACGAATGCATCATCGCTAGGAGGGATGTCCTCATGGTCATGCATCCGAATCTGAGCTAACCATCTACGTGGAGGAATCTTGATACATATCAAGATGTACCATGGTTAATAGATTATACCTGGTGAGTTGACTGTTTTTTCAGAAGATCATAATGAGACACTTATGCAACCCGGGTTTTCATGTATAGATTCAAAAAGAAGAATTCAAGGTCCTTGTGTGTGGATACATTGGCTGCCGCACCAACACTAGACTATCCAAATCTAAAAGTCAAAATCAAAACATTTAACACTGTTTCCCAAACACAAAACAATAGACTCTCGGTCTTTGATGTAGAACTGACCACCTCTGATACCACTTTATCACGAACCATCCCTTGGGGCCCATGCCATGACATACCCCAAACCCACCTCCCAAAGGCTAGGGGTTGGCGACTAGAACTGAAGTCATCAACCTGAAAATGAGAGGCATTTTCATGAGTACTTGTATGAATTCAAACACAAACACATCCCAAATCTAGAAAAGTAAACAAGATTTCCTCTACACAACCACTGAGTAAAAGTAAATAATATAGGTCAAATGGGATATAATAAAAACCCAAAAAAAGATAAATAAAAAATAAGAAAGTAAAAGGAGAATGCTGAAAGTCGTCCGCTGGAAACCCCACCTAATGGGTAAGTACAAAGTAGCTGCTAGAAGCCATAGAAGTATGCCCTGCCTGCTTGGTCTCACTGGGCATCACCGGGTCCTAGGAAACCAAGTATTCCGTCAAGGCGATGAGTGTCTGCACCAGACACAAAACATGAATGTGAAACCCGTGCAGGGGTGAGTAACACAATACACACTAGGGACCCCAAAATACAAAGGAATGACCACAAAGCAATCCATAAAAAACCACGAAGCATGATCATGAAGCATGATCACAAAGAAATACAGATCACACCAGGTATATTCTAGATTTGGAAAGTAGGACCATCAATCATAACGTCGAACACCATGGGCTGCTAGAGAACTCCTCCTCAATGAGTATAGTGGGACTACCAGGTCACATAGAATACACTTCCCACTAATCTTAGGACTACTTTGGTTCTCATCTCTAATGAGTACCATGGGTATTCTAGGTTACAATGAATCCTCTCCCCACCATGGGCATTCCAGGTCACACATAAGCTGCTCCCCACCATGGGCATGCTGAGTCACACAGAAGCCGCTTCCCACTGGACATACTAAGGTAATATTACTATTGAGTAATGTGCATCTATCAGGTCACACATAAGCCTCTCCCCACCATGGGCCTCCCGGGTCACACAAAAGCCGCGTCCCACTGGGCCATAGTATCCGATCCACACAGGGTTACTTGTCATCATTCTTTAGTTCTCATCCAACCACAAGGTTTTCACATGTAGCATGATTGATATCAGGAGAACCACTTCTCAAGACATTTTTCATATTTCAACTTCAATGAAATACTTCTTAGAGTATGCCAAAATGTCCACCTCATCGTGAGGGTTCCAACACCGCAAATGAATCGTCAATCAAATTTATGGCTTGAAATATATTGGCATTTTTTCAAAAAGGGACCGATGGGTTCTAGGTCTGGTCTAACCCGAATTGACCTGGCCCAGGGTCCACCAACCTGACATAGGTCTGCTGACCCAACCCGGCCTGGGTCCGGCCAGCTCCCTGCTTGGTCTGCCATAGGCAGACTGGCTGGAAGCTGCGTCCGACACACCCCCTACCTTGTGGGTGTTTCTTCTAGAAATGGGGATGAACTTATTTTTTTAAGGTTCAAACTTTCCAATAAGTTTCTAATGGGTTTTTTCATAGAACCAGAAACATCCAATGATTCTATATCCATTTGGACCTACTTTCCAAAGGTATTTGCCCATTAGTTATGGAGAAACGAGGCTTAAGAATTTTCATTGGTCGAGAGGATGGGAGGTCAAACTCATCACACCTTTTTGGGGGGAATTATTGTCTACTCTGGGACACTCTTTATAGATTTGAGTTATGTTCGGGAATCCTTATTAAATTACAAAGTATGAAAATGAGCTTTCCTTTATATTTGACAATCAATGATTGATATGTATGAGATTTAGAAAATCTTTTATATGTATATGAGGTTCTTCATCGATATAGAATCATTTGTATTTGTTAGAGATTCATAGTCAATGGAATTCTTCAATACATTATATGGAAATCTCTTGGTCATTATGATAACCATACTAGGTTTAAAGCCACTCAGTGGGGCACTTGAAGTTTATTGTCATTCAGAAGGACATGGATTATTTCAGAGTTGGTATCGTACCCACAGATGGGCTACCAACGTATCCTTGATTATAAAAGGAATCAGAACCCACATAGTTCGATTGAATAAATATGGAGTTTATGTATGGTTGATGGCCCAACGAAAAGATGTCATAATTACTTTTACACTCTAAGCTCACGCGAGTCATGATCGGTGTGAGAAACAAGAGGTATTAGTAAAACCTGACGATTGTGCCATGAATGATGAAATCATAAGAAATAATGTGGGTATTATGTATGTATGACTGCCCAAGATAGACGAGGATTGGGATTTAATTCAGGAAAGAAACCTGGGAATAAGGTCCATAAAGGTATATGTGATTTATGGAGATTTGGATACTTAACTTAGGACTTAATCCTGAGAAGGATTCCCAAATTAAAGGGGACTTATGATTGAGTTTTATTCCTTAGAAGGAATCCTAAATAAAAAGAAATTAAGACTGGGGATTACTCTTAAAGAGGAGGCCCAGGTTTAAAGAAATTATGACTGGGGCTTATTCCTGACAAGGAGGCCTAGGTTAAGGGAATTTGGAATTTGAGGCTTACTCCTAAAGAGGATTCCCAGATTTGGAAACTTGGGGATTACTCCTAAGAAGGATGCCCAGATTAAAAGAAATTATGACTAGTTAAAAGAAATTATGACTGGGGCTTATTCCTGAGAAGGAGGCCCAGATTAGGGAATTTGAGACTTGGGGCTTACTCTTGAGAAGGAGGCCCAAGTTTAAGGGGAATTATGACTGGGGTTTACTCTTAAGGAGGATGCCCAGGTTAAGAGAAATTATAACTAGGGATTATTCCTGAGAAGGAGGACCAAGTTAAGGGGATTTGAGATTAGGTCCTACTCCTAAGAAGGAGGCCCAGGTTAGGGAACTTGAGGCTTAAACCTAAGGAGGATGCCCAAATTAAAGATATTCTCATCTTAGAGGATGAGGTTGAATGGAGGAAATATCTAACCTTAATGACATAAAAATATGTAAATCACTAGGTTTTGAGAGATGTTCCATAGAATTCATTTCAAATAAGGAATCCAACAAAGGAAACATGAAAAAAATGACTTTGAAGAGGGTTTTGAAGGCTAAATCTTTAAGAGGAGAGGTGGATTTGAAGAAAAGAGTTGAATAGGTAGGAGAGGCACCCAAAAAGAGAAAGGCGCGCAAGTTTTTTTTGGGTGTGCAAGTTATGATCATGCAAGTATACTTGCGTGACACATGTATAATTAGACGATAGTTAACCCATAAGGTAATACTTGGGTGAGGCTTGGCTCATGCCCTTAGTATTATCCTTAGAGGCTTTCAAAATGGTGGCGTGCAAGTTCTGTTGAAGGGATAAGGTGGAACGCAAGTGTCTTCATTTCCCTTAAGGGTTAGACACTTAGGCACACAAGTGTTGATGAATTCCAACACTTAGGACTTATTCCTCCTCTTTATATCTTCTATTATAGGTAAGAAATTACCTTAAAAGTGTTCAGAAGACTTCAAGTAGAGACTAGGGTGCCGAGAGCTTAAATCCGACTTTTGAATTTTTTGTCCTCAAAATGGGGGTCCCACAAGGGGTATTTATAGGACATTGAGGACCTTGGGAGAAAATAAAGTTGGGTGCGCAAGTCACCAGTATGACCCATATGTGGCGCACAAGTATAGTTGCGTGACTAGCTTGGAACTTGCACGACCCATGCTTAAATAAATCCTTCTTCATGCCTTTGTAATTTTTTGATGTTTCTTCAAAGGATGAATCTCTTTGTGCTTAAGGTATTCCCCTTTTTCAGTCATTAGACTCTGTGACAGAAAGTGGTGTCAACAAAAGTCCCACCTCATAGTTGGATCTGAAAAAGGAAGGAGGATTTGACTCTGAGGTGAAGGAGAAAACCAAGGAAATTGGGCGCACAGGTGAGAGCCGCGCAGGAATCGGCACGTAGGGGTACGACTTTGCCTATAAATATGTGTTCCATTCTCATGAAAAGCAACCAGCTTTCAAATCACTTCGCTCTCATCGTGGAATTGGGCTCTCGTTCGCGCAGGTGCTGCTGTCCGCGGTTCACTGATTCTTTGTGTCACGCTTCTGCAGAGGTATTTTGACTTGCGCGGTGATACCTGCGTGCCCAAACTTGTGCGACACAATTATACTTACACGCTAACATGGGACTTGAGTGCCTTAATGCCTTAGACATTTTTTCACTTTTCTTCACAAATTGTAGGAAAATAAACTTACTTAAGAGTTAATTATTCATCCTTTGTGCAGATTCAATGGCTCCCAGAAGAATTGGAACGGCTAATGAGCTGGTTAGAAAGTGGATTGATGACATGATGAACATCATTGGCCATGACTATTATAATATCTGCGACAAAACTCTCCCAGATTTGGCCAAGTACTTAAAGAAATATCATCTTAATTTCCCATAGAGCATCTACCTGCCTCTGTATGGCCATGGTCACCTACAAGAAGTCAACATTCCTGAGCCAAAGAACTATCTCCCGCATTCTTGGTTTCAGACTTACACCAATTTTGCTTCAGAAAATGTCTCAGTGGGAGGATCATTCATAAATGATGGAACAGTGGAGAAGGAATTTATAATGCATCATAGCCCATGTGCTCCAGATTTGAAACCTCACAAGCCTGAGCTTCAACCACATTGTTATCCTTAAATCTTCTGAAATTCTCAAGTGGATCAATCCAAAGGCTGGAAGAAGAGTTTGGGCTTTCGTCCTGGAGGAGGTGTGAAGCCAACTTGGATGTGGGAATATTGGGTGCGACAAACCTGTACAGAGTTTGTTGAATATCTAAAGGGAGCTATAATATATGAAGTCGTCTGGGCTGGGCAGACATATGTCTAAAGGAATGATGACTTTGTGCTAGAGATAATCAGCCGCCGGATCCTAGAAACCAATTCTTTCCATCTGACTCATGGAGAAGTAGGAATCAGTTTGTGGGATGTCTACAAGATCTTGAGGGCTCCAATTTTGGGTGAAATGTATGATGAATTTATCCCTCCCTAGGTGACTTGGAATGATTCGAAGAAGACTCTGACTTTGGCTTGGGAATTATTGAAAATTTTCTACAAGATCAAGAATTCAAAGACCTCTAAAACTGATTCTAGAAAGGATATTCATCCAGTGGAGTGGATGGATATGTTTCTTACCAAGGAGAAGGAGAAGGGGCCCACCTGTACTCGTCCTACTACCTGCCCTAGAACAGAGAAGAGGGGTGCTTTTGGCACATTTTGGCCAACTCTAGAAGCGGGAGAATTTGAGAAGTGGGGGTATGAAGGGGATCAGAGAATCCTAGAAAAGACCCATCTGGCGGGCTTCTTAGCCTTATGGATCAGTGTTTATCTTCTTCCTGTCAAGGATTCGGAGGGAGGTGTCAGGTCACAGACCTTTATTGTTGCAGCCAAGTTGGATGAGAGGAAAATGGTTGGGTTGGCCACCCCCATTTTGGAGAAGATTCACAGGAGCTTACTCCATGTATTTATGGGTAAGTCTCCTTTGAGAATAGTGGGACCATTCCATGTTTTATGGGGATGGATTTCCACTCATTTCAGGACTTATTCTGTACAGAGTGGAGTAAAGGTTCCTGGAAGTTCTTTCAGGCCATCAGTGAAGTCATTTTCTTGAATTTTTCCATTATCCCTCAACTCCAATGATATGAAGGTGAGGCTGAGAATGTTCAAGGAATTCCATTTATTTCCTTATAGAAACCAGCCAACTGGGTGGTTTATTGATGATGGAACAACCGTCCTAGATTTGAGGTCATACATGCTGGCTTGTAGAGATGGTGTATTGGCTGCCAGGATTGAAAGAGAGATTATATGTGAGGCTTATGCTCCAAACAGATTTGCACATCAATTCAAGTGTCTAAAAAAGACTATTGTATCCCCTCCTATGCATGTCAGGTCAGAGCAGCATCCGATGGTTTCCTGACAACTATGGTTGCTGACATCTATGAAGAAGACTAGGGCAGTGTTTGATCTACCAGTTGTTGTAGCATTGAGTAAATTGACTACATGGTATGCTGAGAACTGGGTAGCATCATACCCTGAAGGGGTACTGAATCATCTGGTTCATCGGGTGGGGAAAAAGAAAAGAAATGTAGAAAAATAAACCCTTCATCTGGAAGGTAAATCTTCTATACCCATAGCTGATTCACCAGGTTCCTCACCCAGGGCTGACTTTCCAGATTCTCAAGATGGGGATGATGAGGCATGACATGTGTCCAAGCGGCCTCGTGCCATATGTAATCCTCATTTCAGAATCAAGAGACCCACTCCATCGAATCCTGGTGAGTTACTTCATTGGGGAAATTTAATCACCATTACTTTATAGAGCAACAAGTTTTATTTTCTTATTCTCTATCTGTGATTGCAGGAGCTGGGAAGAAGCTGAAGTCCAAGATTGTAGGACCCTCCTCGCAACCTTCTGGTATGCATGCTGAATATCTATGACCATAGGCTGTCCAGACATGGAAGAGTTTATATTACGATGCTGAATCCACCTGGATGGACTTATGAGAAGGGATACACATCCCTAGAGTAGGGAATCTTCGGGCTTCCACCGATATCCATTTCGAGAATAACCCCGATGAAGTGTGGTCCTACATCAGAGAGCTGGAGATGCTCATATATGACACTGATGATTCCATTCCTATCACCAAGAAGGTGAAGGAAAAGATGGATCGTGGCACCACTGAGGGTACTGGTGCTTCCAGAGATGAGGAGTGGCATGATTATGTGGCTCCTGAATATGTAATCCTATTTCCTTATTTGCTTTTCAACTTGATTCCAGTTAAATATTTGTTACTCAAGGAAATTAATTTCTTCATCTTGAAGCTTACAAAGAAAGGAAATGCTAAGGTTCATTCACCATAGTATAGCCCTGGTGGCACTGCCATCGGAGCTACTAAATCTATTCACGAGCTGGGTGAGATATCTCCAGGACAGTAATCCATGGACGAGGATTTAGACATGGCTTTTCATTCTCCACTTCCTGTATTTGGAGATGATGATGTCAACACTCCCAAAAATCCAAAGAAGCAAAGGCATAAAAGGAAGAAGTCCACAACTAAACACTTTATTAGTAGTGGTAAGTCCTTCAGATAGTCATGAATCTTAACTCATGAAAAGATTGCTCATACTTCTTGGGATTGCAGGGGCTTCTTCAATTTCCCCTTTGTGGGAGAGGACTGACCCTCCTATGAGAATGATGGAGGGTGTTGGTGAAAAATCACAAGTTCATGCTGACTTGGGTACTCCTGGAGAAGAGCCAGTGTCTGTTCCCAGTACTGCTCCTACTGCTGCTACAAGAAGATAAGAGCCTGCTGCTGGTAAATTAATAATGCTTCATAAAATGTTGAATGAAAACATCAACTGACTTCCATTCTGTGATACATTAGGTTCAACACCTACACCAGAACATTTGGCAGCCACTGGAACTAATGACATAATTTTCTCTGAAGAAACTATCTGGGGTCAGAGGTCGCAGGATGAGGGTCTCCAAGAAGACACATCGAATGCTCCCACTGGTGAGACTAACCTGGAATTCGAGATATCACTGGATGAAATAATGAAACTTGGTGCATATTTTGAAGATTTTTTAGATCATGTTAAATTACCATGTAATTTAGAAGATTTTGGACGTGAGTGTTATCCTTCATCCTGTTAAAATAACATCTTATTACATCTCTGACAATGATTGGTTGAAATGTGCAGTTCCATCTGAACAAGCTACTGAACTCCCAATGCCTGAAGGGGGTATATACAACCCTACTATTGTAGAGATGCTAGCTCAAGTGGAGCTTAACCCGACAGAGCTTCCTGAAACCCATCCTAAAAATCTTGTTGAAGCTAGGAAAGATGTGGAGGATCCTTCTCATGTTACTGATCTACCGTTGGGTAAGAGATAATAATATTTGTGGTTGCACTTAATTTTCAAGATAGCTTAATCAACGTTTGTTATCCTTTGGAACTAACCAAAAATTTCAATTGAATATTAGGGCCATTAATTTCAGTATCTAGATCTGGAGGTAAAGCCTCAACCTCCACCCAAATGAGAATAGAAAGTGAAGTAACAAGGGTCAGGGGGGAAGGAGAAGAACAAGGCACTTCTCTAAGTGCATTAATCCCGGATTATATTCCCCCCTGTGATAGTGATGCTAAATCAGACCCTAAGGTACAAAAGGTGCTCCAATTTTCATGTCGCAAGGCATGAAAGAACATATGGAAGATCATATATGAAGTGACTCTTGAAGAGCTGTCTTTGAAGATCCCATGACTTTCATCCCTGTTTGTCATATTGGGACTTGGTGGTTTTAGATATCAGGAGATCCATGCTGCAGTGAAACAAGTCATCTTAAGAAGGGAGCAGGAGCAAAATTACTGTTAGGATTTGAACAGAGCAAGGCTGTTGACAAATATCAGTGAATTTGAGGCTGTAGTGTCCCGAGCTGAGGCTAATCATGATACCAAGTTGAAGGAGCTGAATCATAAGATCAAGGAGAAAGTTTTCCAACAGATGCATCTCCACCAACAGTTAGATGCTGTTACTAGGGAACTTGACCAACTTAACAATTCACTAGAAGGAGTTCAAACGAATGGTATGAAATCCATTGAAGATGCCAATAAAGCACTCCATAAAGCTGAAAAGAGTGAAGTTGGTCGAGTGCATGAGCTTCAAGTGGCTGTTGATGAAGCTTGAGATGACGTAAATCAAATGAAGAGTTATGTTGAAAGCCTCTTGTAATTCATGGAAAAGAGAAGAGACTCCAATCTATGGATTTACTTCTAGCTTCTGTGCATCAATGAAAGACAATTTCATCTTCAATCATTTGTGTCTGCATTCTTTTTCTACCTGCTTAAACATTTTTTACTTAAGCCAATAGGCCTAGTAAGCATAATTTGATTTTTTTCTATGATTAAAAAAATAACCCTACAAACATTGAATCTTTTTATTGCTCAATATTACCTAAATCATAAAAAATGTATGTTTAGTGAGTTGGGACTTGACTTTTGTTCAGAGTTACCTTGTCTTTTGTGGGTAGTTTAAAGGCATGCACGTCAGTCATAAAAAGGCTAATGTTTAAGTTTGAAATAGATTTGACCGAATGGATTAAAATTGACTCAATTACTTGATAATTTATCTGAAAACATATTACCATATTCATCTATGAGGAAAAAAAATGTAAACTATGACTTAAGAAATTTTTAATCTGAGGAATGACATGAAAAAAGGGCTAAAAGGCATTAGAATAAGTATTTCCAAAGAATGAAGTTACTATTTTTTAACAAACCCATTAGGGGGTTGAATTATGTAGGGCCACTTAAGGTCATTGGTTGCATGGTCAAATAATAGAATCTTTTGGCGGACATGTCCATTATGTAGACTACTTATGCAAGGCCGCCTAAGGGCACGTGCTTCATAGTCAGGAAAAGGAACTCTCAGAAGTTTTACTTTTCTATTGCTAAAAAACCAGTGAAAGTTTATGAAGATTAAAATTTTCCAAAGCATAGAGTCTGCTGTATGGAGAGAGGTACTTGAATATGGATAGGATATTTCCAATCAAGATTATCAAAGAATTGGATGAATGTCACTCCTGCGAAGGTCTAACCCAAATGTAGGGAAGGGAAGTATAAACCATAGACTTGAATACTTTCAAATCATGAAAAAGAGTATGGAAAAAATATGTTAAGGATGACTATTTTTTAGGATCCCTATATATTTTCATTAAGAAAAATAAGGACAAAAGAGGTTTTCCTCCCAAGAATGAAGTTAACACTATTTGAAAAACCCGTTAGGGGGTTGAATTATGCAGGGCCATTTAAGGGCATTGGCTGCATAGTCAAATAATAACATCTTTTAGCTGACAGGTCTGTTATGTAGACTACTTATACAAGGCCGCCTAAGGGCACATGCTGCATAGTCAAGCAAAATAATTCTCAGGTATCAGACATTTTGTGACTAGAAGTCAAGAAAAGGGTTATGGAGATCTGAAATTATTTAAGATTAGGAGTATAACACATGAAAAATGGGTATTGTCTAATGCATGAAAGAGATACATAGACCAATTTTAAACATAATCATGTTGTTTATGGGTCCTGAATTGAGGTGTTGGACTTCACTACATATCCCATAAGGATGGGAATCAAGCCACACATAGTTCATGAAGTACAATTTAACATTATGTGGGACGAGAGTGTAGGAGATATTAGTTTAGGGTCATAGAGCTCAGACCATAATGAGTAATACACATATAAACCTAATGTGAATGAAGACTAGGGTTTTCATACCACATTCATGTTTTCACAGGGGGAATTTTCAGCCAAGGGACTAAAAGTGGAATTTGGGGTTAGGACCAAAGACTTGGGGATGGATTCAAGGGGCGCTCGAATGTTCCTACGTATCCCATAAGGATGGGAATCAAGCCACACGTTGTTCTTAAAATACCCTCTCTATATATTTGGTTCATACAAGTGAAGGGTGAAAGGGGACTTTAGTGCAATGATGGTTTGACCAAAGATTAAAGGTTCAGAAATTTCCATGTATGCATGTAGTCTTTGGAATATAACATGATTGAAGATCAATGTAAATAATGATTCCCTCTCATGTGAGGGTGTCAAATAATGTTTTAGTTTATTATCGTACAAGACAAAAGTGCGAATAGTTTAACGTCATATATAGCAAGGACGATGGTGAACTAGTGTAAAAATATTGGTTCTGGGGGCGGCTTCACGAATCAATATCGTATGAGATGGAGGTGAACCGATGTGAAGATATTGGTTTTGGTCTTAACCTCAGGAGGTTGCCTACGTACCCAGCCTAGAAGGCAAGGATCAAAGTTCGTGTAGTTCGATTGAAGAATGAATTGGTGATCAAGTTGTTCTTGAGGAAAACTACCTAAAAAATGGTGTTGGGACTTACGCATGGTTAGCGTCCCAGAGAGGGTGTTATAGTTGAAGTTTACTCTAATCTCACATGATTCATACTCGGTGTGAGAAACAAGAGGTAGAAAAAAACTCAACAATGCACAGTTTAATGTCATGTAGGACATAAGGGACATGACACAGTGTAACATCATGTTAGATGAAAGAGGGACTATGCAGTTTAATGTCATGCAGTAAGGACAATAGGGGGACTATGAAGTTTAATGTCATGCAGTAAGGACAATGGGGTTGCACAGTTTAGCGTCATGTAGTAGGGACAACATAGTTTAACATCATGTTGGATGACAACACAGTTTAACGTCATGTTGGACGTGGAAGGGTATTTGTGTTACACAAAATACTTCTTCATAAATCTAGCATTGGTTGGAGTCGTGATGAGTTCTCCATCCATCGAGATTAAAGAATAAGCTCCATTGAAGTAGACCTTGTGTATTGAATAAGGTCCTTCCCACTTTGGCTCAAGCTTGGGAGGTTTCTTTCTTGGTATCATTGGAGTTCTGATAACCAATACCAATTCTACTTGAATGCATGAATGAAGATGAAATTTTTTGTTGAAATATCATGCTATTCGATTCTGATAGACTTCCAAGTGGTGTAGGGTGCACAATATTTTTTCATCTAATCATTACAATTCATCCAATCGCCTTTGAGATTGTTCATATGTAGATGACTGATCAAAAATGGCTACTCTGAGTGAGGGTAATTGAACCTCAATGGGAAAAACTTCTTCCGTTCCATATACCAATGAATATGGAGTTGACCGCGTAGAAGTGTGGGTGGTGGTCTGATAAGCCCATAAAGCATGAAAAATTTTATCAGGCCATGACTTCTTATCTTTATATACCATCTTTTGCAGTATGTTTGAAAGAGTATTATTGAAGGATTCTATTTGTCCATTGGCCACTGCATGATACTGAGATGAATGGTTGGATTTGATATTGTATTCTTGATACAACTTCCTTACCTCAGAGGAACAGAAGTTGGTGCCATTGTCCATCAATATAGTATGAGGGACACAAAATCTTTTAATGATGTTATACTTTATGAAGCTAACAATGATTTTAGAACTAACTTCTTTGAGAGGTATTGCCTCTGCCCATTTGAAAAAAAAGTCAGTAGCAGTAAGAATATACTTAAACTTCTTGGATGTAGCCGAAGGATAAGGTCCTACTACATCAATTTCCCATGTGGAAAATGGCCATGAGTATTTAGCTTTATGAAGAAACTCTGGGGGTTGATGAATGAAATTGGAATGTACTTGGAAATAATGACACTTCTTAGTGAAATTGACACAATCTTGTATCATTGTAGGCCAAAAGTATCCAAGCCTTAGAATTTGATCAAATAGTCTATGTCCAGACTGGTGGGAACCACTGACTCCTGCATGTACTTATTTCATGACAGCAATTGTCTCTTCACCATCAATGCATCTGAAGAGAATTCCATCAAAAACTCTCTTGTAGAGAATTTTCTCTAGGTGATCTGGGCTATCATAAAGAGTAAAATTGACCACACATTTCCAAACTTGTTATTTCCTAACTCTATCAGGTGGAAGTGTTCTAATTTGAAGGTATTCCCTAATAGGTGTCATACATCCTATTGTATGAATATATGGTTCAGAAATGGGACTAATTTCATTGATTTCCACTGTTATGATTTGAACATAAGGTGAAACTATACAACGGTGGGAAATACTGAT
Source organism: Viscum album (assembly GCA_963277665.1). NCBI lineage: Eukaryota > Viridiplantae > Streptophyta > Magnoliopsida > Santalales > Viscaceae > Viscum > Viscum album. Next base: position 1,536,448,616 of record OY728161.1, on the reverse strand, counting down.
GATTGTATCATCCCGATTTGGATCTACTAGAGCTGTGTCTATATTATCCAGTGCATCAGCTTGGGAATTTTGTGATCACAGGACATAAGAAAATGTTGGTTCCGAAGAAAATTCTTCCATTAACTCTCTGATGTAATCATACAAAGGGATCAACTCTTCTTTTCTGATGGCATAATACCCATTGACTTGTTTGATTACCAGGTCTGAATCACCTTTCTCCTTTAAGTGATTCACTTGTGCTTGAAGCACCAACTCCAATCCTATGATGAGAGCTTGATATTCTACTTCATTATTTGTACCGCCTTCCCACAATAAGAAGGAATAGGGTAGCACTGCCTTTTTTGGGGAAATAAGTACAATTCCTAACCCAACTTTGTTGAATTTAGGATCTTCCATTTTCTTCCCTGTTGGACTTCTGGAAGCACCATAAAAGTACATTTCCCATGTTTGAATATTATCTTGAATAGAGAAGACTTCCTCATTAAGAAGTTCAGTATCTAAAGATGTATCTTCTACTGAAGGATGTTCAATAAGAAAATCATCCAGAGCTTGGCCCTTTATTGCCTTTTGAGACACATACTGGAAATCAAATTGCTGCAAAATAACTACCCACCTTACCAGACGTCATGTAAACATTTGACGACTAAGGATTAATTTGAGCGGGTTATTGTGAGATACCAATTGGACCTCATGATGTTGCAGGTAGTGTCTCAATTTCTAAACTATAAAGATTAACTCTAGGAATCATTTTTCAATACTTGAATCTCGGATTTCTGCTTCAAGAATAGTCTGACTGAGATAGTAAAGACTGTTTTCATTCCCAAAACCATTCTTTTGGGCAAGGAAGACACCCAATAACCGCTCTAAAGCTATTACGTAAAGAATATGTGGTCTTCCTTCAATAGGTGGCATTAAAACTGGTGGACTCAAGAGTCATTTCTTGAGAATATTGAATGCTTCTTGACATTCTTTAGTCCGCTGGTAAGTAACTCCCTTCTTCATCAATTTGGTGAAGGGTAAACTTTTTCCTGCCAGATTGGCGATGAAATGCAGAATATAGGCCAAGTGTCCTTGAATTCCTCTCAATTATTTCAAATTTCGAGGAGGTGACATACCAAGGATTGAATTTTTCTTCTCAGGATCAACTTCGATACCACGATGGCGTACAACAAAGCCGAGAAAGTTTCCCGTGGTTACCCCAAAATCACATTTCAAGGGGTTCATATTCAAATTGTGTTGTTGAAGTTTGTGGAATATGACTTCCAAATCATCCAAGTGATTAGAAAATTGTTTGGATTTAACCACCAAATCATCCACATAACATTCAAAAAATTTCCCTAAAAAGGGTTTGAAGTTATAGTGCATGGCACGCTGATATGTTGCGCCTGCATTCTTTAAGACAAAGAGCATTAACTGATAGCAGAACACACTCTGAGGGGCTATGAAGGATGTAGATTCTTCATCTTCTAGAGCCATTCAGATTTGATTGTACTCTGAATATCCATCCATGAAGGAAAGTGCTTCATAGCCAGCTGTTGCATCAATTAAGAGTTCTATGATCGGAACTGGAAAATCATCCTTGGGACAATGACGATTAAGATCTCTGAAATCAATGAAAACTCTAATTTTTTCATTATTATTTTTTATATGGACAATATTATCCAACCATTTGGGATATTGAACTTCTCTAACAAATTTAGCTTTGATAAGCTTATCCACTTCAACTTCAATTTTGGAAGCATAAGTTGGGTGTGTTCTTCTTGCAGCTTGCTTGAATCCTCGATGTTTTTCTGGAAAACCCAAATGATGGGTAGAAACATCAGGGTGAATCCCTGGAATTTCTATATAATTCCAAGCAAATATATCTTGATTTTTATTTAAAAATGAAATATAAATTTCTTACTCTTCAAGAGTCATGGCCGCACTAATTAAAAGTGGGGAGTGAATCTTCTTTTGTACCCAGATTTATTTCTCTGAGTTCATCCACAGTGTTAGAGATACCCTCTTCAAATGATAGAGGAGCATCCCTGAGTTCTTCCTCTTCTTCTTCTTCAACATGTGTTATCTCTTATGTTTCTACTTTCATAGTAGATAATGAAGAAGAATTTCCATGATCAGGAGAGATGTTAAAATTTGAACATCTTGAAGAAGAAGATTCCATTTCTTACCCTATTGATGATGAAGGGTCTTCCTTGGGTAATAAAGAGGAGATGATGGATTGAGAATCGACATCATCATTCACCTATGACATTGCTATAACTTCTTCTGGCCTAGTTGGTGAAGTATTGAATTTCTGAATTTTAGCGGATGAAATGAAGACATCTCCATTTGAGCTTTCATCATAGCTTGGTGAATCACCAATTTCTCCCATGCTATCTGGCTTAGTTACTGTTATTGACATTATGGAAGTTTCCATATGAGTATTTGGATTTGTGTCTATCCAGTCAATTTGACTGTTAGGAAACACATAATCTGTACTCACATGTATGAATGGGTTTACTAGAATATTTTCCAAACCATATGGAGCATTAACTTTGGTAACCTCCCTTGTTGTGGATTTATTCTTTCCCTCCATGTGATAGAATTCCGCCTCAATGTATTGAGATTCACATGTTTTGAATGGGGCCTTATCACCATACAATGTCCCAATTTGACCATTGAAACAATATTTGAGACATTGATGGTATGATGAAGGGATAACCGCATGTTGATGTAGCCAAGGTCTTCCAAGAAAAATATTAAAGGATGTTTCATGAAGAACAACCATGAAATCTGAATTGGATACAAGATCTCCAAACTGAGTTCTGAGTGTGATCTCACCTAGAGGTTCTTGTTCATTTTTATCATATCCTTGCAACATCAAAGTAGAAGGAGATAAATCAGATTTGGTGAGGCCAAATCGACGAAGTGTACATATGGGGATGAGGTTGACTCCTGAACCATTATCAATGAATGCTCTTTGGATATCTATATCATTGACCTTTCCAGATAAATACAAAGGTTTAATATGTCCATGCACAACATCATCTTCATCTTCATCTGTAAAATATATCACTGCATGGCATTCTACAGAATCATTCTCTACATGGTAGACTTCAGCCGCAACAATTTCAGTTGCTAATTCTTAAGGACTTGACCAAGCCTTAATGAGTGCCTCCCGAAGATCCTTTGATAGATTCAAGGCATCCAGAATTGATAACTTGGCTGGTACTTGGGCCAAATGTTTCAAGACATCATACTTTTGGTCCAAAGCTCTGCATTTACCAATAGGAACATGTGGTTTTGTAGGTACGTTATAAGTTGATGCTTTGGAAGTAGATGCATCTTGTATCAAGGTAGAAGTTAGAAATACTCCTAGCTTTGGAAAATTAGACCAAATAGGTCTATTTAATTTTTGAGAGGAAGAAGGTGTAACCTCTAACCGATCCTCCAGAATAATTGTTTTAGGACTGAATCTACCATGCATGAAAGAACTTTCTTGTTCTTGTTGAGCCCGCTGAAGGGCTCTACCATGAGTTTCTACTGCATACACAGTTCTAGTAGGGTTAGGATTGGAATAGTGGCTTCCAGAATATTCACGTCTTTCTCTGTATCCTAGACCTCTGGAATGACCTCTGATTTCTCCATTTTATATAGGGAACTCGGGCTCATCAATATCGAAACTGTGACTGGCATAAGGATCTATTAAGTGAATCATGTTAACAGAACCAAATACCAACTCTTCATCTGATGAAAAATTTATTTGATTAGCCAATTTGGGCTTTTCCATTTGGTGGGGCGGTACCCATGGCTTTGAAGTAGATGGCATAAAATCTACCAGAGTCAAAGAAAACTTGGGCATTGACATGATCTCATCTTCTTCTGACTGCTCTTCTTTCTTTGAATTATTCCGTTTCTTTAAGGATTTTTCTTTTTCTGAAGGAGGTTTTGTTGTGGCATTCATAGCAGAAGACACAATTGGTTTCTTCAATTGTGTTCATAAAATGGAATGATTTCGGTTGATCATTTTTCTGACCATCCAATCATCATATTTCTGTGCATTTTTTCTTTTGACTTCTTGCCACTTGCCTTCTTCCTCTGGATTTGTAGTAGTAACACATGCTACCTGAGCCGAAGAAACTTTCAGTTTGACTTGTCTCGAGTCCACCATCTTTTTTAGGAGGTCTTTGAAGACAAAACACTCTTGAATGAGATGCCCCAACTTTTGATGAAATGGGAAATAGTTGGGATGGTCTTCATCTCCTTATTTGTTTGGCCTTTTGGGACTTGGAAACTGAACCAAATTATTTTCTAGAGTAGAAATGAAGTAACCAGGAACTTGTTCATTTCAGAAAGAATAAAATTTTCTCTTTAAATCTTCAAATTGTTTCCGTCTTTGATCCCTTTGATCATATTGATGAAACGGTATCTATTGTTGACACTCAAGAGGTGGAGCCCTTTAGTAAGATGAAGGTTTTGAAGTAGAAGCAGGTACAAGTGCTTGTTTAAGCGTAACTGTAGCAGTTTCTGCTCTACCCATTCTCCTTCCTGGAGCTGATGGAATTACATGAGTTTTATCCTTAGTCTTTGTAAGAGAGTCTTCAATCTTTTGAGCGATTTAAGTAAGGTCTCAAACCCCTCCTGTTTATTTTACAGGGATCAATGATGTGCGTAATTCATCACACAAATTTTCCACATAGATTGGCAACAACTCTTCTTGAGGGAGTGCTAAGATTAGGGAATATGTTAATCCCTTACAGCGAGAAATGAAATATAAAACTCTTTAATTATCCCTTTGTTTACAATTTTTAAGATAAAAAACTGTTGTCTTTGGCAACGTTCAGCTGAATTGAGGAAGAAATCATTGACGAAGATCTTTCCACCCGGTAATTGATTGGGATTGTAAGCTTGTATACCAGACAAAAGAAGGTCCTTGTAATGACTGTACAAAACACTTGAGCTTAACCACTTCTTGTTTCTGAGGATTTCCCATCATAGGATCACAACGAGAAACAAAATGTGTTAAGTGTTGTTCTAGGTCTCCTGAACCATTAAAGATTGGGAATGTGGTACTTTCAAAATTTGATGGGGGAGGAATTGCATCAACCCATTCAAGGTAAGCTCTCTTTTTTGGTTGAATTTGTACAAGTTTTCCCTTCATAGCATCCAATCGAGCTGTTAATGACTCAATGGTAGTTATTAATTTTTGAGAAACATCTGGTTGAGCTTGGACCTAAGAAGGTGCAATAACTGGAGCTTGGACAGGTGTGGTGTCTGGTACTACAACTGATGGTAGCACCACTGATTGTTGTTGCGCATGACCCATAGGATCAGACCTGTATGGGTGTACTGGTAAAGGAGGATATTCTTGATCCATATTAGTATCTTCAACAAATTACCTTGGATGACTGACTCCAACACGCTTAGGAGGAAGACTACCTTGAAGTAGTTCTACATTCAACCTCCTTAATTCCTTCATTTATTCCTCTTGTTGTGCAAACCTTTTCTCTAGTGAGAGTGATTGAACTTTTCCAGAGGTAGGGTGGGATGTAACCTGAATTTTTTCATTTCCCTTTGTTGGAGGCCTTTCAGAGAGGGGGAAGTTGGTTATTTGAAGGAATACCTAGATTCTGGGTAATCCATTGATTTCGTGTACACACACCTTCTTCATTTTCCTCTGTGTGTACAACTTCTAGAGCATGAACTTATTCATCTGATCCCTCTGAGTGAGCCTCATGTTCTGGAGGATCAGAAAAAATGGCATTGATGACATTTATTGATGCATAACGCATTGCATCAATTCTATCAGTATTTCTACGATACTGTCTTCTTCCATATCCCTGATGATACACTGCCTTCTATTAAGTTGATCCCTCAGGAACTTCTTAACGAACCGTATTTTGGAGGGAATCTCTTGATAATTCGGCTCTACGTTCCTCTTGTAGCTTCTTTCCTAATCGAGACAATACTGACTTCCACTGAGGAAGGGATTGAGGATTTGAAAAAGTCTCTAGTCTGGTGGATTGGGGCTGTTCATGCTGTTCCTGCTCAACTCCTCGAATCCTATTTGTTGATTCCAAGGGTTGGGTTAAAAGAGTCCTTAGTTTGACAAGCTGGGGTGGTTCTTGAGCTGCTACATCTGAGACTTTCTTAAAATCTCTCTTGATATTGCAGACTTTAGTCCAGAAATTGGCTGGATGCATCAACCTACATCCACTCAAATCACCTGGCTCAAATGACCATTGGATGATTTCTGACACTTCTGTCACCTGATGATGTGAACACTCTAAACAAGAAGCATGTTTGATATTCTCATTTGCTTGATGCAAGAGTAATTCAATAAATTGTTCTCTGTATGCCTGACTTTGAGAAGAACTAGTTGAGGCCTGTTCCTGAGCAAGCCTTTGATTATGCACAAAATCAGCTAGATGTGGCCAGTTCTGGGAAATAACATTGCATGAGACCACCTTTGGTGAGATTTTTTTATTGGAGAGTACAGTGAAATTTAGTGCTCCATGAACACCCCATCCCCTGATATGAATATCAGATGGGGAATTGGCAATTAACTGGTGCAATATTTTTAGTGCGCCAAGGCATGAATGCTGAAGGGATCTCTACTGCTTTTCAACCTTTAGATATCAGGAAACTGAGAGAGATGCCAAATCAACACTACTACAAATCTGACCTATAGCCACAGACCTATAGCCATGGTTCTATAGGTCCTTGGATATATCTTATATACTTCCATATTAATATCTTCATTCATGGCTATATGCAGCAACCCCGTTTTTTTCCCAAACCTATCAGGCTACTTCTCCCCCCGCCTCGCGATTCCTCCTCCTCTCCGTGCCCTCCTCCTCCCCAAAGCCTCCTCACCGACGCCTCCTCCGCGCCGCGCCCTCCTCGCCGCTCCCTCCTCCTCGCCGCGCCCTCTTCGCCGACGCCTCCTCGCCATGCCCTCCTCCCCGATGCCTCCTCGCCGATGCCTCCTCCACGCCGTGCCCTCCTCGTCGCGCCCTCCTCGCACAGGTGTGTTAATGATGGGTGCTTCGATTATTCTATTTTTCGTAGTGTTTACTTGATAATAATTCTTCGATTATTCTATTTGATAGCCCCTTCAAGCATTTTTCCTACACTCGATACTACTCGGATGGCTGTAACGCTTCATCTATCTTCATTTCCATGAGTTATAATTATTGTAGAAACCATTCCATCATCTACTCTATCGAATCCAATTTCATCTCCATTATAGGATGCACTGACCATGATCCACAGACACTTCCAAATCTCTAAATTAAAGCACCAAATTTTTTCTGTTTTGAACTTTAAATTTTATAAATTAATGTATATGCTTACACTTATAGGAGATGAAATTTTGGAAACCAAAGGTATTTAGTCAACAAGAAAAGAAGGGAAATTTTTTCCAATGATCTCAAATGAATAGAGCATCTACACCATGGGAGTAATAGTTTAAATTTTGTGATTTTTCTACTTAAACTTGAAAATTCACTTCTTTTTTTAGTTGAAATAAATGGTTGGAAGTTGCATTTTAATAAATTTTGTATTCTGAAATCATCTTGTTAAATATGTTGGTTGTTGCTTCCTTTTTTACTACCTTTGTGTATTGAAATTCTGGTGTGTATTCTTATTTTAATGTTTTTCTAAAAATCATTTTTTAACTTCAAATGTTAACATGCATCTACTTTAAAACCCATGAATATGTATTGAAGTTGTTAATATAGTAACTAGTGGGTATCATTCATGCATTTTGTGTGATTGTTTGAACTCTATGTTCTACATTTCTTTTGTTTTTAATATATTAGTTATATGATTTGTTTGTAATTAGATAAAAAAATTCATTATTGTTACAAATTGATGCATATATCTAATTAATCATTTCTACCATAGGACGAGGTGGTTGGTGTTGGTTCTAATGCGGGAACGTTGGCATGAAACCGACAAGCAAGGGGGAACATCCATTCTTGGTAATGGGAATCTATGTGAACTTCACTTCTCAGTTATTAGTTTTGATTAGAGTGATATTAACATATTATTTTGTTCACATGTAGTTTTACAAACATAAAATAAAAATTTAATCATAGTTTTATGGTTGCAATTCTAAAATCTTTTTTATGTAATGAATTATACGGTACTCAATTGTTGTGCTCGATATGATTATATAACCTTCTTTCTTCCATAAACCTTTTACAGTTTGATGAAGATAGGGTGCAACTGGTGATGAAATTTTTGAATCTCTAATTTCTAATAGTAACTTTTCAAAACAAAACATTTCCTCTCAAGTAAGCTTTGATTTGTGGTTCTTGCATCTACTATTTTTGCAGGATACATGTTTGTATTCAGGCACATAAACACAAATATATTTCTTATCAATTATTTATTCTCTACATAATTACTTCTGATTTATTTTGATCTTTTTTTCTTTATTTCTTGTAGGTAAAATATAGGCTTAGGGTGAAAAAGAAATATGCACCCAAAGTACTCTTAAGGCACCATTTTGTATGATGGTAACATGTTGGTAAGTTCATTTATTTCTTTTTACCATACTACATCATTTATGTTGAGAGGGGTCTTTGATTTGTGGTTCATGCATCATATATTTTGGTCTTTTGTTATATTTGTTGAAAATAGTCATTTTATGTCTTGAAGTGTTTTTGATAATATCTTCAGGATGTATTGAAGTATGATAGGGGGCTGGGTGGAGGGGGGCAGGGGGCTGGGTGGAGGGGTGAAGGGGGGCAGGGTGGAGGGGGGGAGGGGGGCAGGGGGGGAGGGGTGTCCGGGGGGAGGGGTTGTCCGGAAGGGGGGGGGGGGGGGGGCTGTCTGACAGGGGGAGGGCTGTCCCGCAGGGGGGTGTCCAGGTAGGGGGAGGGGCTGTTCAGCAGGGGGAGGGGTGTCCAGGCAGGGGGAGGGGCTATCCAGCAGGGGGGAGGGGCTGTCCAGCAGGGGGGAGGGGTGTCCAGCAGGGGGGGAGGGCTGTCCAGCAGGGGGGGAGGGGTGTCCAGCAGGGGGAGGGGTGTCCAGCAGGGGGGTGTCCAGGCAGGGGGAGGGGCTATCCAGCAGGGGGAGGGGTGTCCAGGCAGGGGGAGGGGATGTCCAGCAGGGGGGGAGGGGTGTCCAGCAGGGGAAATTAAATAGGACTTAGACTTGGTTCATGCTATGAATTCTTCCCTTATTTATGAAATTGTGGCAAGATCCCAAAACACTCCTATATATTTAACAGGGGTGAGTGGTATGTGAAAATCATCATGAAGATTCTATATACAGATGAACAAAAAATATTCTTGAGAAAAATGTTGGCTTAAAGAGTATGTCAACTCCTTTCACCACGAAATGAAATATAAAACCCTCTCATTATCCTACCATTTGTAGTTTGAGAGATTTAGTATGGTTTTCTTCTATATAATCAAGCTGAATTGGAATAGAAACATCCAATAGAGATCTTCCCACCCTGTAATTGATTGAGTCGATGAACCGGTGTACCCTACAAATGTTGGTCCCTATAATTTCTGTATAAAGATCTTGGGTTTCACTACTTATTTTTTAGGGGTCCCCATCATGGAATCACAACAGGAAACAAAATGGGTCAAATTCTTCTTTGGGTCCCCTAAACCATTGAAAATTGGAAATGTAGTGTTTCCCAAATTTAGTGGGGAAAATTCAGATCACCCCCTTTAGGGTAAGGCTTGTTTTATAGTTGTACCAATTCCCACTATACCTCTATGGATTCTAATCAATCCATTAGAGAATCAATAGTTTTTATGAGCCCTTGAGGAATGTCTAGCTGAGAAGGAGCATGAATAGGTGCAACAACAGTTAGAGTAAAATGTGGCAGCCCTATTAGTATATGTCATGTGCAACCTATAGGGTGAGGTCTGTAATGATGCTCCTAGACATGTTTTGGTTGTGTAAAAAATGTTGGGAACTCTCTATTTTCTATTTCTTGATTCATGTATGTTGGTTGTTGGTACCCCATGTTGATAGGATGTTTCATCTTAATTCTAGTTGCGTTAGAGAACCCTCTTTGATAAGGTGCTCAAGTTGGGAGTACGAGTTGAGGATCTGCTTATAGAATATATCCAGCAACCTCAGAGAAGTTATTCATTGATTCTTCTCAATTATTTCAAATCTTCTACCTATTGAGAAAATCCTTCCTCATGTGTAAGGGGTTCAACCACTTCAGTATGTGGTTGCAGTGTATCCTTAATTTTACTCTTTTCCTTGATGGATAATATCTAAGGAGGTAATCATGGAGTGGTTGAGTGAATTCCAAATTTCAGGGAAAGCATCTGAAGGTTGTAAGAATTGGATGGTCCAAGAATTATTAAACATATAAATAATTGTTAGCTTGTCCCCCTTAGCAATGAAGGTTGTAAGAATTGGATGGTGATCAGAATTGTGCTTTACTAGAGTGAAACAAGATATGGTTTTCCAACTTCCATGAAGAGAGTGATTACCAAAGGCACGGTCAACCCTACAGGCCCTACTTCCATTTAGATTCCTCCTATACCAAGTGTATTTGGCACCAATCAGATTGGTTTCAATAAGTTTTAATTCCTCAATACAAGCTCTGAAATATCTCATTGTGGTAGCATTGGAAACATGTCCAATCTTGTCATCTACATGTAAAATAGCATTGGAATCTCCCATTATAACCGAGGGATCTAATATAACTCTTGAAATTTCATTCATGTGTTTCCAATTAGTTCTTCGACTGATGTAACAGTAGAAAGAATAAAACATTTAACAAAAAGAGATCTGACCCTTGTTAAGGAAGGTGCAAGTGATAATTTGGTTGTCCACTCAAAAAATGGAAGGATTAGTAACATTATGATGGAAAAACAAGAAAATTATTTCAATACTAGTGATATCTTTAACAGAACATAGAAAAGAATTACTATTTTGGGAAAAAAAGAACCCGAAGTGATGTTATTAGATTCTAGCTTAGAGATGCCAATGAAATCAGGTTTCCGTTTACTCACAATAAGCCTAAGGCAACATAATGTTCTAGGGTTGGCTAGCCCCTGGAAATTCTAGAAGAGGATACACATCATTGTTTATGAATGGGGGAAAGTCCCCCTTTCTGTTATTTCTCAGTTTCACTTTTTTAATTGGAGCTTCTCAACTCTCTCTTGTTGGAATGGTTGGTAGAATAAACTTGCTTTATAGTGAGCTGGATCCCCAACCTAAAATAATCTTCCCTAGTTTGTAATCCTTTCATTATAGGGTATGAATCTTTTATACTGAGGTTTATATGTTGAGAAGGTGTGTGCTCTGACAATTTCATAGAGAGAGCAGCCTGAGAAAATCCAGCTGCAAGTCTGTCATCCATATCAACTGTTTTTAATAATTCTGAGGTAATGAACTCCAAAAGAGGGATTCAGACTGCAGATTTAAAGAAAAATAGAGAATATAATCCGATTCCTCTTGGAAAATCAAGGATTCTTTAGAAAATTAACTTAGTATTTGAGCACCATTAGAGTTACAAGTTTCAGCATGAACACATCCTTGGGATTCTTATTCCTCTACTAAGTCTTCCTAGGATTTACTAGTAGCATAATTGTTATCCCAGGTGACCTCTTTTTAACCTTATTTGTATTTTTTTCTAACATAGTGTTTGGTATTAATATTTTTCCCTTTCAGAGCATCTTTCAACGAAGTATTAATAGAGGATGGCCTGCAAAATTTCTGTACAATTCTGCACTTATCAGGGGGTCTAGGGGGGGAGGGAGGGGTGCTGGGGGGGGGGGGTCCATGGGGGGTGTCTAGGGGGGAGGGAGGGGTGTCCATGGGGGTTTTCTAGGGGGGAGGTAGGGGTGTCCAGGGGGGTTGTCTAGGGGGGAGGGGGGATGTGCAGGGGGTTCAAGGGGGATGTGCAGGGGGGTGCAAGGGGGGATGTGTAGGGGGTGAAAGGGAAGCTATACAGGGGGGGTGGTAGGGGGCAGGGGGGTGATCCTCGCATTTGAAATCTCTCAAATAAAGAGTCATTAAACTCTTTTATTTTCTTAATCTTCACTTCCAATTGAGCATCACTGACATTCATGGATACTTTATGCAATTTCTCCAAAGCATGGATCACTTTTTTAACAACATTTTCAAACACTTTTCACATAAAATCTTTGCAATTATTCATCATCTTGAAAAAATCTTTCATTGCAGGGGTGGGGGGGTGTCCAAACATGCATTCTATTTTCATTATTTTGTTTGTTCTATTGCATTCTGTTTTTGCATTCTGTTTTTGATTAGTTATTATTTTTGTTTGTTCCATTGCATTCTGTTTTTGTTATTTTGTTGTTTTTAAATTTCTGTTGTTCTGGAAACATGCATTAAATTTTTTTCCATGTGCATCAACAATCCCCATGACGAGATGTCAACACAATTCATCTTGTTGATGTATACAGGTGAGGAACGATATTTCTATACCATTTCCCAACGAATAGAGGATTCCTTGAAAAGTACTAATATCAAGTCCAGGGAAACTCCATCAGCCCCAAGAAAAAATAGAGGGAAGAGATGAAATAGATTCTATTATGCTTAATATACCCCCTACACTAGCAGGAACTCCATGCCCTGCACCGAATAGTGCAGGTCCCCCTAGATGTGAAAAACATCATCTTCATTGACACGACTAGAAGAGGTGATCCAAAAGAAATCAATTAAAGGAGAAAAGGAAGAAAATATACTAATTATGATAAGATCATGTCTATTGATACTTTTTAGACACTATGAATTATAACTTTATTCACCTACCAATGCTGAACAGGGATGATGATGCAAGTCTTGATGACTGACCATAATATTATCTCTTCCAATGGATACTATGACACAACATTCAAGAGTGTTTTTTCTTCAAATTTTTCATGTATAGGGTGATAGATTCTAAGAATGTGATGCTGGGACTTCCACCACCACATGATTTATATGTTTCTACCATTGACTCGGATGAAGGACAGTGGGAAAAATTGTTATAAAAATAGTAGAATTTTAATAGTTGGGTGTCTTAAAAAATAGTCCACTGAGCTCATGAAAAAACATTTGAATTGCTGAATCACCCTACTATTCTCCCAACATATCCTGATGTTGTGTAGAAATAATACTCAATCCCATGATCCTCCAAGGGTCAATAAAATCAGGTATAGGAAGATGAACCTACACCAAGAACAAATTTGCGTTGGACACTCTTAGATATCTCACATGCAAATATAAGGAAATGGGCACCAAACCGCCAAATGAAACCATGACCACCTTCTAGCAAAAAATATCCACCTAAAGAAGTTATTTTAGTAGAATAATCTTCTACTTAGTAACTAATCTTCGACCCCGTTATTGTCATAAATTTAATAGAAACCTTATCCAATTCAGATCCTATAGCTGAAGGCAATACTAAGAAATTCGTATCCCCCCACCAACAGCAGCCCCTCCATTTAATAACCCCCACCCACCGCCAAGGTGTCGAACAGAACAGCTTGCAAGTCGGGTTTCATGTCCTCAAAGCACACAAAATTTAGAAAAGTTCTTGAACCGTCCCTACTGTTTTGTTTACATCCACATTGCCCAAAAACTAATTCCCAGCTCACCATAATCCTGACAAGGATAAGCTCTCTCTTTTATCCAGTTCCGATACCGCCATCACTAGCTGGTCCATTATGGACACTTAATGAGTAGGTTTTCACTGAAGGTAACCTTACACCCTATGCTACAACTCTATTCTGCTATGACAATAATGAGGAAATTTCATTGGGCCAACAGGGGGGGCTGTCCAGCAGGGGGGGGGCTGTCCAGCAGGGGGGCTGTCCAGTAGGGGGGGCTGTCCAGTAGGGGGAGGGGGTCCAGGGGTGGTGTCCAGGGGGTGTCCCGGGGTTTAGGGGGTCCAGGTGGTGTCCAGGTGTGGTGTCTAAGGGTGTCCAGTGGGGGTCCAGGTGGTGGTGTCCAGGGGTGTCCAGTGGGTGGTGCCTAGGAGTGTCCAGTGGGGGGAAGGTGTGATTGCATTTTTGATAAAAAGTTTTGGAATTTGAAACCGATGAATTATTCATGAGTAAAAGCTTTTTGAGTTTTCAATGGAAATCTCTACCTTAGCTACTGGTAATGTTTGTGTTTTCCTGCAGGGTCTCAAGTAGGAAGTTATTGTTGATTTAGTGGAACAGTTCCATGCATACAAGAAGAGTGGTACACTTTGTTCATTTGATATACCAAATTTGGTTTTCCTGCACTTAGAATGTTATGTGTTATCTTGTGCTATTTTTAATCATGGATGCTACTAGTATCTATTCATACTTACTAGTTTGGTTCTTTATACAGGAATCCATATCCCCTGGGAATGTATATCTTGAATATGGTATTTTATTCTCATGATTTTATTCTATGTAATTGAATCGTTTCTATACGGGGGGCATGGGGGCTGTCCAGTGGGGTGCGCAAGGGGGCAGGGGGAGGGTGCAGGTGCAGTGAAAGGGGGGGTGTCCAGGTTGGGGGGTGGGTGCGGGGGGGGGGGGGGGGGGGTGTCCAGGAGGGGGGGGGGGGGGGCTGGCAGGGGGGGATACAGGTGGGGGGGGGGGGGGCAGGGGGCTGTCCAGTTGGGGTGCACAAGGGGGCTGTCTGGGGGGCATGGGGGCTGTCCAGTGGGGTGCAGGGGGGTGTTCAAGGGGGGGCATGGGGTGCAGGGGGGGTGTCCAGGGGCTGTCCAGGGGGTGCAAGGGGTGCAAGGGGTGCAGGGGGGAGGGCTGTCCAGCAGGGGGAGGGCTGTCCAACAGGGGGGAGGGCTGTCCAGCAAGGGGGGAGGGCTGTCCAGCAGGGGGGGGGGGTGTCCAGTAGGGGGGGGGGGTGTCCAGCAGGGGGGAGGGGTGTCCAGCATGGGGGGGGGGGGAGGGCTGTCCAGCAGGGGGAGGGCTGTCTAGGCAGGGGGAGGGGCTGTCCAGGCAGGGGGCGGGGCTATCCAGCAGGGGGGAGGGGCTGTCCAGGCAGGGGGAGGGGCTGTCCAGGTAGGGGCGGGGCTGTCCAGCAGGGGGGAGGGGCTGTCCCGCAGGGGGGGAGGGGTGTACAGCAGGGGGGAGGGTTGTCCAACAGGGGGAGGGGTGTCCAGGCAGGGGGAGGGGCTGTCCAGCAGGGGGGAGGGGTTGTCCTTGAGGAATGTCTAGCTGAGAAGGAGCATGAATAGGTGTAACAGCAGGTAGAGTAAAATGTGGCAGCCCTATTTGTATATGTCACCGCGGCGTGACCGCGGTGTGACTGCGGCGTGACCGCGGCGTGACCGCTGCAGGGTGTCGTCCTGGAGGAGTAACCGCCGCAGGGTGTTGTCCTGGAGCAGGGCCAAATCACGTCGCGGTCACGCCGTGGTCACGCTGCGGTCACGCCGCGGTCACACCGCGGTCACGCCGCGGTCACTCTGCGGTCACGTCGCGGTCACGCCATGATTTGGCCCTACTCCAGGACGACACCCTGCGACGGTTACTCCTCTAGGATGACACCCTGCGGCGGTTACTCCTCCAGGACGACACCCTGCGGCGGTCACGCAGCGGTCACGCCGCGGTCACGCCGTGATTTGGCCCTGATCCAGGACGACACCCAGCGGCGGTTACTCCTCCAGGACGACACCATGTGGCGGTTACTCCTCTAGGACAACACCCTGCGGCAGTCACGCCGCGGCCATGCCGCGGTCACGCGGCGGTCACGCCGCGGTCACGCAGCGGTCACGCAGCGGTCACGCCGCGGTCACACCGTGATTTGGCCCTGCTCCAGGATGACACCCTGCGGCGGTTACTCCTCCAGGACGACACCCTGTGGCTGTCACGCCGCGGTCACGCTATGGTCACGCCGTGGTCACGCCGCGGTCACGCCGCGGTCACGCCGCGGTCACGCCGCGGTCACGCCGCGGTCACGCCGCGGTCACGCCGCGGTCACGCCGTGGTCACGCCGCGGTCACGCCGCGGTCACGCCGCGGTCACGCCGCGGTCACGCCGCGGTCACGCCGCGGTCACGCCGCGGTCACGCCGCGGTCATGCCATGGTCACACTGTGATTTGGCCCTGCTCCAGGACGACACCCTATGGCGGTTACTCCTCCAGGATGACACCCTGCGGCGGTCAGGCCGCGGTCAGGCCGCGGTCAGGCCGCGGTCACGCCGCGATCACGCCGCGGTCACGCTGCGGTCACGCCGCTGTCACATCGCGGTCACGCCGTGATTTGGCCCTACTCCAGGACGACACTTTGCGGCGGTTATTCCTCCAGGACGACACCCTGCGGCGGTTAGTCCTCCAGGACGACACCCTGCGGCGGTCACACCGCGGTCGCACCGCGGTCGCGCCGCGGTCGCGCCGTGGTCACGCCGCGGTCACGCCGCGGTCACGCTGGGGTCACGTCGTGATTTGGACCTGCTCCAGGATGACACCCTGCGGCGGTTACTCCTCCAGGACAACACCCTACAACGGTCACGCCGCGGTCACGCCGCGGTCACACCGCGGTAACCCCGCGGTGACACCGCGGTAACCCCGCGATCACGCCGCGGTCACACCGCGGTCACGCCGTGATTTGGCCCTGCTCCAGGACGACACCCTGCGGCGGTTACTCATCCAGGACGACACCCTGCGGCGGTCACACCGTGGTCACTCCATGATTTGGCCCTGCTCCAGGATGCCGCGATCACGCCGCAGTCATGCCACGGTCACGCCGCGGTCGCGCCGCGGTCACGCCGCGGTCACGCCGCGGTCGCGCCGCGGTCACGCCGCGGTCACGCCGTGATTTGGCCCTACTCCAGGACGACACCCTGCGGCGGTTACTCCTACAGGACGACACCCTGCGGCGGTCACGCTGCGGTCACGCCGCAGTCACGCCGTGATTTGGCCCTGCTCCAGGACGACACCCTGCGGCGGTTACTCCTCCAGGACGACACCCTGCGGCGGTCACGCCGCGGTCACGCCGCAGTCACGCCGCAGTCACGCCGCGGTCACGCTGTGGTCATGCTGCGGTCACGCCGTGGTCATGTCGCGGTCACACCGTGATTTGGCCCTACTCTAGGATGACACCCTATGACAGTTACTCCTCTAGGACGACACCCTACGGCGGTCACGCCGCGGTCACGCAGCGGTCACGCCGCAGTCACACCGTGATTTGGCCCTGCTCCAGGACGACACCCTGCGGCGGTTACTCCTCCTTAGAGAAACATTGAATGGTTAGCTCTATAATTTTTCGTATTTCCTCATTCCTAAACTATATCTCATCTCAGCGCTGCCTCTCATCCATCTTTCCACAAAACGTGCATAGCAGGTGGTACAAAGGCTCAATTCAACTGAAAACATTAGTTTGGAATTGTCTGGAATATTTTATTGTACATGTTTCACATAATATTTGTTCGGTAATTCTTCTTTTTACTCATCCTCTTCACATTTTATCCAAACTAGATCATCCTCATCCTCTGCACATGTCATTTGAACCGGATCAGCCTGTTGTGATGGAAATTCAATGTCTGCTTTTGGCTGTTTTAGATGAAATTCCTTCCATAATTCCCTCATCTCATGTAGAACTCATTGGAGGAGGATGATCACTGCCACGTTGAGTTTTAAAGGCTTCACACAATCTGTTTGATGCAATTCCAAAGAGGTTGTTCTATTCTGAGGGCCTATTTCATGCTGGAGTTCCCACATTTCCCCCACAAGCTGGCAAAGGGAGGTCTGTTTGGGCCTATGCAAACATGGCTTATTTGTTATGAACAAAGATGCAACTAGAGACTTGGTCTGTTTGGGGTCTGTCCTGGGGTGTCCAGGGTCTGGGGGGGGGGCAGGACTGGAAGGGGTGTCCAGGGTCTGGGGGGGGGTCTGTCCTGGGGTGGGGTCTGTCCTGGGGTGTCTAGGGTTAGGGGGAAGGGGGGTAGGGGGCAGGGGGCAGGGGTGTCCAGCAGGGGGAGGGGTGTCCAGCAGGGGGAGGGGCCATCCAGGCAGGGGGGAGGGGTGTCCAGCATGGGGGAGGGGTGTCCAGGGGGGTAGTCCAGGGGTGTATAGGGGGAGGGGTGTCCAGCAGTGGTTTCTATTGCTGGTATTCTTTTTTGGACTTCAACAGATTATGCAAGGACTCGACGAATGGTCCTTCAACAGATTATGCAAGAACTCGGTGAATGGTTCTTCCACTTCTTCCTCTTCTCCCCCAAACTGTAACTCTCTCTCTCTCTCTGTACTGCTTGCTCTCAATACAAAAAATTACCATTGTACCTTCTTGTTTTTATCCTCTCTCAATTTTATTCCTAACAAAATGTGTGTCCTCTGTTTCTATCAACCTTCAGCACACCTTTTATACATCTTTAACTTGTATTCCTTCCACTTATTTCGCAAATAATATGTGCCAAGAAATGTATGTTCTGTGTTGTTCTCAGTGGTCTGCAAACTTAGGTTCTGTGAACTGAAATGTATGACATAACATATGTTTGTGCTTATGCTCTGTATAAAAAAAAATGATATTTTGTGCTTCTCAATGCACCTCCAAGTCTCCTGGGTGTCCAGGGTCTGGGGGGGGGGGCAGGACTGGAAGGGGTGTCCAGGGTCTGGGGGGGGGGGGGGGGTCTGTCCTGGGGTGTCCAGGGTCAGCGGGCAGGGGGGCAGGGGGGCAGGGGGCATGGGGCAGGGGTGTCCAGCAGGGGGAGGGGTGTCCAGCAGGGGGAGGGGCTGTCCAGGCAGGGGGGAGGGGTGTCCAGCATGGGGGAGGGGTGTCCAGGGGGGGGGGGGGGGTCCAGGGGTGTCCAGGGGTAGTGGTCCAGGGGGAGGGGTGTCCAGCAGTGGTGTCTATTGCTGGTATTATTTTTTGCACTTTAACAGATTATGCAAGGACTCGGCGAATGGTCCTTCAACAGATTATGCAAGGACTCAGCGAATGGTTCTTCCACTTCTTCCTCTTCTCCCCCAAACTGTAACTCTCTCTCTCTGTACTGCTTGCTCTCAATACAGAAAATTACCATTGTACCTTCTTGTTTTTCTCCTCTCTCAATTTTATTCCTAACAAAATGTGTGTCCTCTGTTTCTATCAACCTTCAGCACACCTTCTATACATCTTCAACTTGTATTACTTCCACCTATTTCGCAAATAATATGTTCCAAGAAATGTATGTTCTGTGTTGTTCTCAGTGGTCTGCAAACTTAGGTTCTGTGAACTAAAATGTATGACATAACATATGTTTGTGCTTATACTATGTATAAAAAAAATGATATTTTGTGCTTCTCAATGCACCTCCAAGTCTCCTGGGGTGTCCAGGGTCCGGGGGGGGGGGGGGCAGGACTGGCAGGGGTGTCCAGGGTTTGGGGGGGGGTCTGTCCTGGGGTGGGGTCTTTCCCGGGGTGTCCAGGGTCAGGGGCAGGGGGTAGGGGGCAGGGGGAAGGGGTGTCTAGCAGGGGGGGGGGGTGTCCAGCAGGGGGAGGGGCTGTCCAGGCAGGGGGGAGGGGCTGTCCAGGCAGGGGGGAGGGGTGTCCCGCATGGGGGAGGGGTGTCCAGGGGGTGGTATAGGGGTGTCCAGGGGTGGTGGTCCAGGGGGAGGGGTGTCCAGCAGTGGTGTCTATTGCTGGTATTCTTTTTTGGACTTCAACAGATTATTCAAGGACTCGGCGATTGGTCCTTCAACAGATTATGCAAGGACTCGGAGAATGGTTCTTCCACTTCTTCCTCTTCTCCCCCAAACTGCAACTCTCTCTCTCTCTCTCTCTGTACTGCTCACTCTCAATACAGAAAATTACCATTGTACCTTCTTGTTTTTCTCCTCTCTCAATTTTATTCCTAACAAAATGTGTGTCCTCTGTTTCTATCAACCTTCATCACACCTTCTATACATCTTCAACTTGTATTCCTTCCACCTATTTCACAAATAATATGTGCCAAGAAATGTATGTTCTATGTTGTTCTCAGTGGTCTGCAAACTTAGGTTCTGTGAACTGAAATGTATGACATAAAATATGTTTGTGCTTATGCTCTATATAAAAAAATGATATTTTGTGATTCTCAATGCACTTACAAGTCTCCTGGGGTGTACAGGGTCTGGGGGGGGGGGGGCAGGACTGGCAGGGGTGTCCAGGGTCTGGGGGTGGTCTGTCTTGGGGTGGGGTCTGTCCTGGGGTGTCCAGGGTCCGGGGGCAGGGGGCAGGGGTGTCCAGCAGGGGGAGGGGTGTCCAACAGGGGGAGGGGCTGTCCAGGCAGGGGGGAGGGGTGTCCAGCATGGGGGAGGGGTGTCCAGGGGGGTGGTCCAGGGGTGGTGGTCCAGGGGGAGGGGTGTCCAGTAGTGGTGTCTATTGCTGGTATTTTTTTTGGACTTGTGCTTATGCTCTGTATAAAAAAATGATATTTTGTGCTTCTCAATGCACCTCCAAGTCTCCCATTCTTCTTCAAATATCTTCCACAAACTTCATTTATCAATCAACATTCAAATATAAAGTGGCAGGGGTGTCTAGGGGGTCCAATGGGGGGGGGGGGGGTCTGTCGATGGGGTGTCTAGGGGGTCCAGTGGGGGGGGGGGGGTCCAGTGTGGGGGGGTCTTTCCTAGGGTGTGCAGGTGGGGGGGGGGGGGTAGGGGGTGTGCTGGGGAAGGGGGGCTGGTGTGGGGGGGGGGGTCTGTCCTGGGGTGTGCTGGGGCATGGGGGGATGGTGCGGGGGGAGGGGGGGGGGGTCTGTCCTGGGGTGTGCAGGTTGGGGGGGGGGGGGTAGGGGGTGTGCTCGGGTAGGGGGGCTGGTGCGGGGGGGGGGGGGGGGGGTCCAGTTGGGAGGAGGGAAGGGGGGGGGGGGGTCTACATGAGGTGTCTAGGGGGGTGTCCAGGGTGTGTCCAAGAGGTGTCCAGGGGGTGTCCAGGGTCTGTCCAGGGTCTGTCAAGGGTGTGTCCAGGGGGTGTCCCAGGTGTGTCTAGGGGGTGTCCAGGGGGGTGTCCAGGGGCGTGTTCAGGGGGTATTTTTTTTATGGATTTGGACACCCTATAGCCACGGTTTTAAACCGTGGCTATTGGTTTATTGCCACGATTTTAACCGTGGCTATAGACATAATGCCACAGTTTTAAACCGTGGAAATATATTCTGTCTGGCCTTTGCTATAGCCACAGTTGAAACTGTGGCTATAGATTTAAAGCCAAGGTTTGGAACCGTGGATATAGGTCTAGGCCTATAGCCACGCCAAACTTATCCACGATTCGAGGAACCGTGGCTATTATCTATAGCCACGGTTTGATGACCTATAACCACGGTTTAAAACTGTGGCTATAGCCCAAATTTCCAGTAGTGCAATTTGGAACTGTAACCCTTCTATTATCTTAACATGATTTTCATATTCATCATAAGATAATATTTTCTCTTTTAAATGACAAACAATCTTCCCCATGTTGAGATGAATATCATGAATACAATCTTCCATCAACATCTCTGGAATATCATACTAAGAGTCAACCAAAGGCCAAAACATGACTGGTACTTCACCTTTCACCAATTGTTTTCTCATATTCAGCACTTCCTCTTTATCAATCGATGAAGATTCTTCTACCTGATTAGAATAGAGCTGGTGTTTCCTTGTTTCTTCATCAGATTCAACAAGATTGGTAGAGAAATCATTTATTCAACTAGAAGATGAATGACCCAGGGGTGGTTCAGAGAATGACCTACACCCCAGGCTATCTTTCTATTGAGAAATTATTTCACCTGATAGTAGTAAATCATCAGACATGACTGGCTTCACATTTTCAAGTTCCTCAAGATAAGAGGGCTTTATTATCCCTGCATTGTCCTTTGAAGAATTTTCTAGGCAATGCGAATTAATACTGTAGAGAGGACTTTCATATCTAAATTCATCATAATGGGGAGGACCACCATGGTGGGTTACAACATAAGATGAAACCTTTTTCTCCTTGATCTTCTGGACACAAAGAGGGTTATCATGGTTCTCATCTAAAGATGATACTTTGATATCGACCGAAATGTCATGAAGAAAGCCTTCACGAGGAAGTGTCTGAAGAAGACCTTCAGAATTATTGTTCCCACTATTGGGAAATGAGAGAGTAGAATATTGAGTTGCAACAAATAATTATCTGAGTGCATCAAGATCTCCAGAATCGAGCAAGGCCTTATTACAGATTGGCTCTTTATTTATTGACTATACTGGATGGGTATTTTTATTAGACGCCTTCTTACTCACTTTAGGAACCACTTGTTGAAAAAAGTTGTTATTATGGGCAGGTGTATGTGCCTGCTCAGGAGAAATAGTCAGGTTAGGCTAATTATCTCAATTCAAATCAGGTGTATGTGCTTGACTTGATTGTCCATATGACATGGGGGAGTATTCTCCACAACCCTCTTGGACTGGAAAAGAGGTGTGTATCTGTTCCGGAGTGATATGTTGATGTGTCACTCCACTGGTAGGGACAGATTTGTATTTCTTTCTCTATGATGCTGCTGAAGATGTTATATTATTCTAACAGGCATCCAGAATATGAGTAGGGATTTTCTTATGATCTTTCACCATCGTCAGAATGTGCTTGGTGACTTCAGCTCCTAGAATGGGAATATACATCCATTCCATACATGGAGTAGGTGTGTATTCCTCCTCATGTCCTTTTCCTGTTAGTGAATTCTGACAGTACTCATGTATGGGGGCAGAGAGTTGAGTCTGCTCCAAATTTATCATCAGAGCTTTCCGAATGACTTCTCCAGGTGCTACCAAACGATACTATTGGTAGGATTGATGAACATTGTCATATGTATGTGCCTGATGTGTATTCTTCGTCAAGTATGGTTGACGAATTTCATTCAATACTAGCAGACGAGACTGCTGACAGAATTTTTGATTATAAATAGGTGTATGTCCTTGCTTATCAGTTGCCACCATATTAGATGGGCAAGCTTCTTTAGTTGTAGTAAGACGAGCCTGCTGACTAGATGATGAGTTATAAACAGGTGTATATGCCTGCCTATAATACCCCATCGGAATTTCCTGGTGGGATTGGCATGTTACTGCCAGACGAGTCTACTGGGCAGTAACATCAGGACGGATGAGCGTATATGCCCGCTCGTTGTTTGCCATCAAGTTGGCTTGATGGAATTCTCCAGAGGGGGAAGAAGTAAGAACCTGCTCTCTGTTGACCAGATTTCACCTCTGGTGGTTCATTTTTTGTGCTCGGGTCTGAGGAACCTGAGCCAAACCCCTAAAAGCAATACCCTCATCATGTTGAGGGCGCACTGCCGCACGAGTCTGGTGGCGATTGTTGATGGGATCCCTCAGGAAGGACTCTTGTCTCCTTGAATCAAGGACTTGAGTGACCTTATAATTCACCTCCTCATAATATGGGAGGGACTGGTGATTGCATTCTGGGGATAACGACCCGAAACAGTTGGAGACGGTGGTTGGCACCACCTGCTTCTTGATCACTGGTCATCGTTGTCCGGACAACCAGGGTGAATTATTAACTTTGAGGGATTGTCGAGAAGCCTCCAGAGTTGAAATGGTACCGTGTTGACAGTATTTCTTAATCATTGTATTTGATACCCAGCATTGAAGACACTGAGTAGGTGATGTCATCCTCAGAGCGGACACGGATCCAGCAGGAGCAGCAGCCGAGGAATTCTCAGATGTGAACTTTAGAGAAGCCATTTCTATAATGTAGAGAGATCTTGGAAATGAGTGACTATTTGATATAACAGACATAATCAAGATAAGTTCGGCCACTACATCTTTTGGATTTTCACATATGTTATTGATTTCTTTTTTGGCCCTCACATTGAATTAAATAGGGGCCTAACAAATAAGTAAAACATCATTTAACTTGGTTAAGGATTCATGTAGGGTTCACCATTTTTGTTTCTTCTGGAAACGGGGATGAACTTATTTTGTTTAAGGTTCAAACTTTCCAATCAGTTTCTAACAGGTTTATTTGTAGAACCGGAAACATCCAATGATTCTATATCCATTTGGACCTACTTTCCAAAGGTAGGTGCTCATTAGTTGTGGAATAATGAGGCTTAAGAATTTGCATTAGTCGAGAGGATGGAAGATCGGACTCATCACACCTTGGGGGGGGGGGAATTATTGTCTACTCAGGGACTTTGTTTATAGATTTGAGTTATGTTCGTGAATCCTTATTAAATTACCAAGTATGAAAATCATCTTTCCTTTAGATTTGAAAATCAATGATTGATATGTATGAGATTTATAGAATATTTTATATGTATTTGAGGTTCTTCATCAATAGATAATCATCTGTATTTGTTAGAGATTCTTAGTCAATGGTATTCTTTAATATATTATATGGAAATCTCTTGGTCATTATGATAACCATACTGGTTTTAAATCCAATCAGTGGGGCACTTGAAGTTTATTGTCATTCAGAAGGACATGGATTATTTCAGAGTTGGGATCATACCCATAGATGGGTTACCTACGTATCCTTGTTTAGAAAAGGAATCAGAACCCATGTAGTTCGAGTGAAGAAATATGGAGTTTATGCATGGTTTATGGCCCAAAGAAAAGATGTCATAATTACTTTTACACTTTAAGCTCATGTGAGTCATGCTCGGTGTGAGAAATAAGAGGTATCAGTAAAACCTGATGATTGTGCCATGAAATATGCAATCATAATAAATAATGTGGGGATTATGTATGTATGACTTCCCAAGATAGATGAGGATTGTGATTTACTTCCTGGAAGAAACCCGAGAACAAGGTCCATAAATGTATATGTGCTTTATGGAGATTTGGATACTTAACTTAGGACTTAATCCTGATAAGGATGAATAAATTAGAGGGGACATACGATTGGGTTTTATTCTTGAGAAGGAAGCCCAAATAAAAATAAATTAAGACTAGGGCTTACTCCTAAAGAGGAGTCCCAAGTTAAAATAAATTATGACTGGGAATTATTCCTGAGAAGGAGGCCCAGGTTAAGGGAATTTGGAATTTGTGGATTAATCTTAAGGAGGATGTCTAGATTTGGGAACTTAGGGATTACTCCTAAGGAGGATAACCAAATTAAAATAAATTATGACTGGTTAAAAGAAATTATGACTGGGGATTATTCCTGAGAAGGAGGCCCAGGTTAGGGAATTTGAGACTTGGGGATTTCTCTTGAGAATGAGGCCCATGTTTAAGGGGAATTATGATTGGGTCTTACTCTTAAGAAGGATTCCTAGGTTAAGAGAAATTATGAATGGGGCTTATTCTTGATAAAGAGGCCCAAGTTAAGGGTATTTGATATTGGGGCTTACTTCTGAGAAGGAGGCCCAGGTTATGGAACTTGGGGCTTACTCCTAAGGAGGATGCCCAAATTAAAGATCTTCTCATCTTAAAGGATGAGGTTGAATGGAATAAAAATCTAACCTTAATGAAATAAAAATATGTAAATCACTAGGTTTTGAGATATTTTCCACAGAATTCCTTTCAAATAAAAAATCCAAAGAAGGAACCATGCCAAAAATGACTTTGAAGAGGGTTTTTAAGGCTAAATCTTGAAGTGGAGAGGTGGATTTGAAGAAAAGAGTTGAATAGGTAGAAGAGGCACCCAAAAAGCGGTAGGCGCACAAGTTCTGTTTGGGCGCGCAAGTCCTGGTCGCACAAGTATACTTGCGCGACACATGTATACTTGGGAGACAATTAACCCATAAGGTAATAATTGGGAGAGGCTTGGCTCAATCCATTAGTATTATCCTTAGAGGCTTTCAAAAGGGTGGCACACAAGTTCTGTTGAAGGGATAAGGTGGCGCGCAAGTGTCTTCATTTCCCTTAAGGGTTAGACACTTAGGCATACAAGTGTTGATGAATTCCAACACTTAGGCCTTATTCTTCCTCTTTAGATCTTACATTATAGGTAAGAAATTACCTTAGAATTTTTCGGAAGACTTAAAGTAGAGACTAGGGTGTCGAGATCATAAATCTAACTTTTGGATTTTTTGTCTTCGAAATGGGGGCCCACAAGGGGTATTTATAGGCCATTGAGGACCTTGGGTGAAAATTAAATTGGGCGCGCAAGTCACCTGCACAGCCCATATGTGGCGCACAAGTATACTTGTGCGACCAACTTAGAACTTGCACAACCCATGCTTAAAGAAATCCTTGTTCATGCCTTTGCCAATTTTTGATGTTTCTTCAACGGATGAATCTCTTTGTGCTTAAGGTATTCTCCTTTTTCAGTCATTAGACTCTGTGACAGAAAGGAGCGTCAACAGTGTGTCATTCGCAGAACCAGCTCCACATCCACTATGTGGGATGCGGTGCGGTGCCACGTCTATGGTGCATCGACGCGGTCGGGTGGCTGCATCCACCCGCCACCCGCCACCAGCCTAGCCAGAGGCCCTTTCTGCACCACCATGGTTGGTTGACAATGGCACTCTTTTGTCGTGCCTTCATGGCACACCACTATCCCTTGCGGATGCCGCCGCCGACAGGGTACTCTATAGACCACTGGGTTCACTCCAATGGTCCAATCTTTGCGCCGCTTGTGCCTATGGCCTATATGGAATTCCATCCTTCTTACAATGGACTTGAAATACTCTTGCTGTCATTTCGAATTCTTAGCCACGAAGAACACACAAGAGGAGGGTCTTGGGCCTTGTTCATGTCAGCCCGCGCCCTTCGTGTTAGAGTTTCAAAACAGGGGGAGGTTGGGATGATGTTCTATCAACATTAATTTAATCCCACTATAGAAAACCCAAGAAGAACACCCTATCACATGAAAAAACAATCCATAGATTAACCTATTCATGGGTTGATCCAAATTTATTGTTTTAGAATAATAATGGGGAAAACATAAAATAAATAAACCCCTACCTCAATAGACGTTCGTCATTGAGGTGCTACACCCTCGAGGATTCAAGCTCTATTTGTGTTCATCGCTTCCCAGTCCCATTCTTCCTAAAGTGTCGAAATTGCTAGCAATCCTACTAACATTCTTCATTCGTTGTTGGAAGGAATCCTTTATCATAGGTTTGTTAGATAATTTACATAGTTTAATTCTCAACACTCCAATGCGTTAACCCATTAAAAGAAAACACGTCACAACGTTTCTGTTACGCTTCCATGTCGCGTCATTACGCTATTTCATTTATGAAATAGTGTATCTATTATGCTCCATTTATGAGCCATTAAGGGGATTCCTTTAATGTGCCTCATTTTTTCACCACAACACCATCATCTTCTGCTCAATGGTGAGAAATAAAATAAAACTACTTTTGAAGATATTTTATTATTTTACGAAAAGTTGTAAAATTAACTTTTCTATCAGACCCTTGCTGGTTGAAGTTAAGTCCTTTATAGGTGAATCCTGGTGTTTTGAGTTCAACGGGCCCCTCAGATTTTTGATCTAAGAACTGGTTTAAAATTTAGAAAATCCCGATTTCATGTTTACTTAAACGAACTAAAAAATGTTTAAAATTTCATTTCAAGTTCACTAGGGTTCAGAATCATGTGCCGACAAAGAATGTGGTCTCAAAATAATTCCATACAATTTTAAAAAAAATTACATGGAATTTCTGAGACATTAAAATTTTTAATATCCTAGACATAAATATACCACATCACATCCTAGCCTGTATCACTTTGAATAGTAACCAGATCAAGGGTGAACAGAACTCAAGCGAACCTCCTCATATATCAAAGGAAACTGAATAGTAATGGGGGTCTAGGGTAGTATCATTGGGAGAATATATCCCTATATTAGAGTGTGTAATAAAAAATAGAAATAAACCAAACATAATCCATAGATGTAAATAATAACTGTACAAAAAAGTAATAAAAGGATCCATCAATATAAAATGTAATGAGAAATCATGTAGTTGTACATCAAGACAAATTTCCCACATGACTAAAAATATATAAAAAATGAAATACAAAAAACAATCACGGGAGGATCTAATATATCTCCAAGACTCACCTCATAATATTTTATAGACTCTATCCAAGATATATAGACAAATGATCAAATCGTAGGCGTCAACTCAACCTGTACCTACAAGCATTGTGAGGTATAATTAGGTACCCAAGTGAAATGGCTTCCCAAGTAGGTTGTGAGTACATAAATCTTTAGAGAACCACCACCATAGTCCTATACATAACTAGAAAATATAGATATATATTCATGTTACATGATGAATAATAATAAATTACTATTGATCAATAAATAAATACACTCTACCATACCTTGGGTTATATAATGACACTCGAGGCCTATTTTACCTACTTTAGACAACACAAAAATGTCTTTAAGCATGTTGTATAACCATGAAAACTATAAGTAACCACACAGGGTGACCATGTCTTACCCCAATATCAGTATATAACACCATACCTTATTCTTAAAGTAAAGGAGTGTCTCTGAGCATGTTATGTAATTATTTCATCCTTTGTAATAACTAAGGGTTTGACTCGCCTCTGTACACATGTGAAAAAAAATTAGGGTATGAATAACCCTAATATATATGGAATAAAAACTAAGGGATGACTCACCCCAGTATACATGAGATAAAAATCTAGGGTCTAATTCAACCTTGTATACATGGAATAAAATATCAGGTGCTAACTCACCCTAGTATACTGGTTCAATGGATGACTCACAATCATGAAAATTCAGAGTATCCAAATATATTCATGGGGTTTCATCACCTACCTTCAAAACCATGTTTGATGTCCATGGAATCCCAATCTATATAGGGAGGGGTGGGTGGGTGGGTTTCATCCCCTACCCATACATCTTAGGAGGATTTCCAAGGAATCCCAAGGTATTAATACCACTACATGACCATGTATTATATCATATGTATCATAATTTATCCTTGAGAATTTCTAGTTTCATTTATATCAATACTAATACACGAGTGTTCACAATTTCATTTATATCATAACCACTTCAGAAGTGTTTATAATTTTAATTTAAATCACCACCAGTTCATAAGTTTTTACCATTTTAATTTATAATTTATTTCCATTTTTTAAAATTTTGCTATAAAAAATAAGGGTCAATCTCAGAACCGGAAGCCTAGATACCCTACACTAGCATTCCTTATTGTCTACATCAACTAGGGAACCTCCCAAGGTACACTAAATCACATCTATCACTAGACACCAAATATTTGTTCCTCTTTTATAATCATAACTCTTAGGTCAACAAAAATCATTCAGAGGGAATAACATCCCTTGATCTCAACATAGTCTCATCAAGGTCCCACTAGCCTCCTAGGAAACCGATACTAACATCGGTCTCAAGAGATGACAAAAATATAATCTCACATCCCAAGTCATCAATAGGTCAGTCCTCATACACTCAACCCATCCAAGGTCTACCTAGGGCACACCCACCTAGGTACTCATGTATCAGTAGGGGAGGAACACTTTAACCACATTAATACCACCTAGCCCAAGGCTCCACAACATCTCATAGTTCTTGCACATCCTACACATTCCACTCATCCCAACTCAACACTTTCCTATACTCAGGGGTCAACATGGAACCTATGCTATGGTCCAGTTCATTTTGTTCATTTAACTTTATAAATACTCTTCAAGGTTCAAAAATCTCAAGGAATATGATTATATTAAAGGCCTCATCCATGGATTAAAGAGGCAATCAAGTCTGTTCGTAAGTCCCCTCTAGGCCTTGAAACTTTTTTCGACTCATTCAAGAGAATTTCATCTTAATTAAATATTTTTTTTAATTTAGACAATTTAACCACCATTAGTGTCATTTCCACACTTCACTTGAGAAAAATAAAAGAAAATAAAATACCTAATGGGTATTCTAAGGGACCACCTACCTCATTCAAGATTTCATTCCCTTTTAATTCCAAATCCAAAAAACTACTACCCAAGCTCATCCAGGTCTTTCTTATATCCCAAGCTCTTAACTGAAGTTAAGGCAGCCAAATTAATAAGCTATAAAATTTATAATTAATTAAACAATTTTATTTAAAATATGTATAAAGCCTAAAATATCATTGGTTTCTTCCATGATAACCATGACTAGCCACCAATGGGAGGTCCATAATGGACTCTAAACACCAACCTGAGAAAAATATCTAACACATGACACTTATAGAAACACCAAATTAAATAAATTCTTAGAAAAAAACTTAATAAATTTGGTGGCACAACATACATCCATATAATAGATGAGAGATGATAAGAAAACATCATTATGGGACACCCTCTATGAAAACTGAGGAAAATCCCCATGAGATTCACCCAATTCAACCATAAGGACACCCATATCAAAAGGTATGGTCGTTTTAAGTTCAAGTTACGTTTTCAATTTATTTTATATATTTTATTAATTTTTTGATTTTTTTCTTCAAACTGTTATTAAATCACTACTAATTGATAATAATTATAAAATTATTAATTAATTTTTTTATTAATTATTTTATAAAACATTTTCACTAAAAATATTATATATTAAGTTTAAACGCCTATTTAGCCTTATCAAAAATGTTTTTAAAAATATATATTATATTTACATCAATATTAATATATTTTTATATTAATATATTATTTTAAATAAAATATAATTGATTTTGAAATATACCATTTACCAACGCTAGTAAAAAATTGATGATATGAGGGTTATTAGAGCATCTAAAATAGAACAGATAAAGACCCCCTTTAATAACTATTTTTTATAAGCACTGATAAAGGATCCAATTTATTAGTTATTTTTACTAGTATTGATAAATGACCCCCTGTTATCTACAATTTTTTACTAGAACTGATAGGGGGTCTTCATCAACACTTTTTGACAAGCACTGATAAAGGCTCCCCTTTAACTGCGCTTTTTATAGCATTGTTAAATACTTCCTTTAATAGTGATAAGAAAAGTGGTTTTAAAGGAACCCTTTAACAATGATTTTTATAGAGATGAAAAATGAGGCCTTTAATAGACCTTTTGGATAGCACTGTTAAAGCACTAGCACTGGATAAACCCAGTTCTGTAGTAGCATCTTTCCATGCTTAAAGGAATATCCCATATCAATAGGGTTGGAAACATGAACGACCCTAACCTCTAAATCCATCCTTGATACTAATTAAATAATATTTAAAGTTCCCAATCCCATTGAAAGTTAATACATCATCACCATAGATATTTCAAACCCCTCCAAGGGTATTCGCATCCTCAGGGAAACACATGCCCAATCTAAGCACCTCTCCTAGGAACACCCAACCCATACCAAATATCCTCAAGGTGTTTCCATGTCTGAATCAAAAATACCATAACACCTACCATGAACCAATTTCAAACAAAATCATATAACCATTCTCCCCACCTCAAATTCACTCATAATATTAGGATAACCCCTCATGTGGGTTACCCACACATATCTTATATTTCCGACTCAACAAAATCACGAGTCGCATCTCAAAGTTTACTAGGGTCTCTCTTCTAAACCATAAACCAACTCTTACATAGATAATAGATAGTAAAATATCATCCATTCACCATTACAAAATATCATGAGCACTTCCATGCCAATACACCCATCCCATGTTTTTACATCCACATAACTAAAATCACATGAAAAAATCATCACCCACTCATTATGGTCCCACACTCACTAGCCTCGTTCCAACCAGTATCTATAACCCGTGAGTGATCTAATTAGGTACCCAAGTGAAATAGCCTCCCGATTCGGGTGTGGGTATTTAATTTATTAGAGAACCACCAATGTGGTATCATACATGAATAGTAAATGTAGTGATATAATCATGTGACATGATCACAAATAATAAATAACTACAAAATAATAAATAAATAAGTATTGTTAGCCCTTGGGTTTCATAGTGGCACCTATGGTCAGTTGTACCTACTTTAACCAATGTTAGAATTTCTCCAATCACATCATGTAATTGTTCTAATCATAGGTAACCACATTGGGGGATTGTTTCCTACCATGGAACCAATATCTGATACGATACCTACTTTGGCCAGTGTTGGAGTGTCTCTAAGCATTCCATGTAATCATGACAACCCACATAATCACCAGGGGTCTTACTCACCCTTATATGTATGCGATAAAAACTCAATTTCTGACTCACCTCAATATACATGGAATAAAATCCTTGGGGATGACTCACCCCATTACATATGAGATAAAAACCCAGGGTCTGAGTCACCTCAGTATACATGGAATAAAAAATCAGGGGATGAATCACCTTGGTATACTGGTTCAATGTAAAACTCCCAATTAGGTAAGTCAATAGTATCCAAATCTATGCAGGGGTCATATCTCCTATCCTAAAATCCATGGAGCATTTCCAATGCATCTCAAGTAGTTTTGGGGGGGGGGGGATCACATCCCTTACCTTTGTATCCAAGAAGTGTGTCCAAGTAATCCCAAGGTATCATGAATGATCGAGGATCATGTACCATATCACCCATATCATGATCACTGCATGATAATTTATAGTTTCATTTATATCAAATAGCTCCATGATGGTTTTCCATTTCATTTATATCATGACCAATTCAAAAAAATTTACAATTTTAATTTAAATCACAACCATTTCACCAGTGTTTACTATTTTAATTTATTATTTAATTCTATTATTTACCATTTCACTGAAAAATTAGGTACATTCCTAGCACTAGAAGCCTATATCCCCTACAACACCCCTATCTAGGGTCTACATCAGATAGGGAATCTCCCAAGGTCCCCCAAATCATATCTCACATAGGACACCCCATATTGGGTCTCTATTATAATCATGAGTCTTAGGTTAACATGATTAATTCAGAGGGAGTAACATCCCTTGATATAAAAAATTCTCATCAAGGTCCCATTGTCCTTCTAGGAATGTAATACTAATATTAGTCTTAATAGACAACAAAAATCCCATCTCACATTCCTATTCATCACTTGGTTGGTCCTCATGCACCCGATCTATCCAAGGATGCATTACCCATGATCATATCACTTATAATAAGAATATAAGGAATCTCAAGGATCTTTTATAGCCTACACGGGCTACTCATCCCCACTCAACCCTTCCCTCTACTCTGGGTTCAACTAGAAACCTATGTTAAGGGACACTATATTTCATTCATTTAATATGATCAATACACCTTATGATTTGAACATATCATGACAGTTGATTTTAAACATGGCCTTAACCATAAATAACTGAGACAATCAAATGAGTTCCCAAGGCCTCTCAAGGCCTTGTACATTTGTTCCATTTTTTCAATGGTATTTCCTCTAAATTAAATATCTCTTTTAATTTAAATTAGATAACTTACCTTAATGACATGGACACACATAACATTCTAACATTAATAAATAAAATCAAATACTATGGGGTTATTCTAAGGGACCACCTAACTCATTCAAGAACCTATTCCCTTTTAATTACAAATCCTGGAAACTACTTCTGAAGTTCATCCAGGACTGTATGATCACCCAATATCCAACATCAAGCTAAGATACCCAAATAAATTAGTTATAGAACTTATAATTAAATTAAAAAAATAATTTAAAAAATTAATAAATCATAAAATATCAACAAGTTATTTTTCTCATTAGAACCACGACTTACTAGGGGGGATAAATGAAATCCTCTGAGCAGTGTGGGAATCTTCATCCTTGGGGATATGGTTTCATTTTGGGTTCTCTCACTTCCCTCCTCCGGCGTGGCTCATGTAGATCAGTTCTTGTATCCTTCAGATCAGAGGTAGTGTGGGCATCTTCAGGCTTTGTATGCTTAGGCAAGCGTGGATCATGAAGCGACATTTTAGATCAGAGCCGGCATAGTTTGGTGAATCTTTTAGTTTTTACAACTCAGATAGGCTCTGACTTCGCCTCGACTTCTGCTCAGCTCGTCATAGGCTATTACAAGGTTCCAGATTCATCTCTCTAGTGCACCAACTTAGTGGAGTCTCAATTGAGGCCCTGGTGTGTCTTGTCGGTGGTCCTTAGATCGGCGTCATCCTCAGAGTGGCGTAGAGGGGGGAGGGTTTCTTGGTACTCTTCTGGTGTTCAGGTGATTCTTCTACTGGTTTGATTTCTATTTTTTTTGTGTTTTGTGATTGCAGTGGAATGGAGGATATTTTGGTATGGTGTATCTACTGAATGGGTACGTGGTGGCTGGTTTGAGTCTATATCTCCCTGGATCTTTTCCCCTTTTCTGGTCTGCTTTCATTGGACTCCGGCGAATGCAGTGATGGTATTTGTCTTGTGAAGTACTACTAGGGTCGTTAGGATTGATGTCTTGTTAGAGGTTGGATTCATGGAGTAAGGGTCTTGTGAATATTTTTTGTGTGATTTCGATGATGGTCCTGTCGATGTGAAGTTAGTGTAGCCAGACTTGACCACATGGAATAGGCTCCAGAGAAGGATCCATAGCTGGAAGTTCCTCTTCGTAGAGCTTAACGAATTTGGTTTTTTGAGAGGGTATAGTGTGAGTCATCAGATCGGGCCTATTCTTTGACACATGACACTTTCTTTCCACATAGGCTTGAAATGGTGGATTTCTTCTTTATGATCATATTCTAGGGAGGGGAGTTTATTGTTGTGAGTCTTGTTTCACTCTTTTTTTTTCTTCAGGTGTGATTTGTCTTAAGTCTTGAAGCCTGTTTGGGTTCCCCCCTTCCTCCCTTAAAAGTAGGATTTATCATAATAATAATAAAAAATATGAAGGCTTTTGGGCTGTTGGAAGGAACCACAACTTACCACCCTTGGTAGGTCTAAAAATAACTCCCATCACCAACCTAGGAAAAAGAACTAACATACGATGATGATACAAACACACCATTAACTTAATTTTAATCAAAATATTAATAAATTTGGTTTCATGACATACCTACATTGAATCGATGAGCGATGATGGTCATAAATCACTATAGGACACCCTCTATGTAAGTTGAGTGAAATCCCCATGTCATTCAATTGATTCCACCACAATCTAGTGGAATAAAAACCAAAACCAAAACTAGAGAATGGAGAAATGAGAAAAAATATAAAGAGGATATTAAGGGAATGAGATGTAGGGAGTCACTAATAAAGAATCAAATAATAATCACATAAGAACAGCAGCCCATATCATGGGGTTAAAGAAACCATTGAGGGAGAACCCTCCTATTTGGCATGTACTAGAGAGGGGATATGGAGGGGCTTCCCACTCTATAAATCCGATGGGGAATTTTTTTATTTTACCCCATAAAATCCACATTAGTGTGCCACTAGGTCTCACTGTCTAGCCCATGTCTTTCTAGCTATATGGTGATAGCCTAGTGGTTAGATAATGATCCCATATAGTCTTGTTGTTTACTTCCCATCCCACCGAAGATCTTTTTATACGCCACCAGCTCATAGGTGGTTCTTGTAGTAGCTCGACCACCCTAACCTATTCTATAATTATCACATGAGCCTTCAAGTTACCTCTAGATCCTAAATTATCATCCAAAATACATCTATTAATATGTTTCAACCCTTATTATTCCATTACAAACCTTAATTTAAAATATGATCACTCAACGAGGAAAACATTAAATTCACACTGAACATCATAACCCATATATAATGAGGGCCTTTATATAAAAAAACCTATTCAAACAACAAACACATATCAAAATGAACCTTTTAATCTATCCACATCATTCAATATACCTTCCAATATCTTATTCTTTATATATTCACACTAAAGAGGTTAACAAAGGGTTTAATTCTAGATTTTAGTTTCACGGACACCTTTAAAAATTTATAACATCAACAAAAATAATCACCCTTATAATAAATGAAACCTAATAGATATGGAATGAACTAATGATAATGTGGAACAACCCATAAAAAATTCACACCACATCACGTAACTCACTCTTAAAGAGGTCCTATTACTCTAGAATATGGAAGAACCCCATGATTAAGTGGCACAAACTTTATCCAAAACCATTATAAATACTTTGTAATATTTTAATATTAAATGGAATGACCCTATTTTTGAATTTGTATAACCCTTGAAAAATTCCTAATTTTTACCCCTCTTAGCTCTTAAGTTATTTTATATAAATTTTCATCATTCTGATCACAAAATTCATTACTGAAGCTTAGAAAATATTCTATAAATAGTCATAATCAATAATAAACACCAATATTAAAAACAACTTATTTAATATTTTACAAATGAATTATAAAAAATATTCAACACCAATTTCATAAAAATCACAAATCATGATATTTTCCTATTCCTAAAATATTAAAAAAAAACATCTTTCATGATATAATTACATAATTAATCCATCAAAATCCGCAATAATTCAAATTATACTATCATATTATTATATTTCTCATCTATCTTTATAATTCAATTCCACTCTTTACTGGTTTCAGAAAAATCCACCATTTAAAAATTCGTTATTATATTTTACTCATCAAGAATATTAATTCCACATATTAATTATTCATTTATGAATTTCAATTCCTAATTTTCATATATACCTCATTCCAAATTATTATGAATTTTCTACCCACCATAAAAACTAAAAAATGGTAAATTCATAAGAATTATAAAATACATAATAATTTTGAGTTACTTACCTCAATTCCGCAACAAACAAATCCTCAATCCTTTGATAATAAATTTTGATTATTCATATAATTTCTTTCTCCATTAATCACTCTCTTATACACCACTACACACCATTAATGATATATTTTCATTGGGAGTATATATAATATAGGGGATAATCTAAAATTTTTTATGGTGGAAAATGAATTATCTAGATAAAATTCCTTTAACTCCCCCCATTTAATGGGTTTTATAGGATTATAATATTATCACATCAGTGGGAGAAACCCATGAAAATCTCAATCTATCATCAATAAAATAACATATATTTAATAAAAAAACACATAAATAAGAGTAACTAAAATATAATAAGCTCAATCTCCATTAAACTAAAGGATATTTCTTGATCTTAATAACTTATAAATATATAGTAGTTTCTTACCTCCATATACCTAGAAATGACCACTAGAATACCCATTTATAATGAGAGGACCATGCGATCTCCTTTTATGTGATAAAACTATATTCATTAATACTAAAAAATAATATGGATAATGAGAGTATGTACTATGTATTATGAGAGCCTTAAACATCCAACAAGGGGAATCCAATACCTTTATACAGGTTCTCTTCATTCAATGATGGATTCAGGCCTCAGTTTCCTTTACATGGTAGGTGATATGAATTATGATGATGTAAAACCTATTGGTGATTCATAATCACTTGAATATTTTAAAAAATTATTACCTATATATGAATATATAAATGAATCAACCCTTTTATTCATAGACTTAGGTAAAAAATGTAGGATTCATGGACAAATCCATTCACTCGATATCCTATATCACAAAACTATCATACACTACGACATATACATATCATATTCTATGATAGTGGAAAAAAATCCATATAATATAATATGAATAAGGTATATCTTATTATAATATATAATTATTTTAGTACATTTTCAATAGTCTCCCATTTTTACTAAAATCTAATAAGTAATTTATGAAAAAATCCACAACTCATTGTGAATCGATCTAAATTATTTTGTATATGGTTTATTAAAATATATTAATTTTAGAGTAAAATTTTTTTATAAAATTTAATCCTTATTCCAAGGCCTAACTGTGTATCATATGGGACTTTGTAGAATTAAAAAATATAATATACATATATATATGACAAGAGAAGCCTCTAGAAAAATCCCAGTGTTACTGATGCTATAAATGGTTCTGGTGTGACCTCGATCAAAAATACTCATATATCTATATGAACATGTCCACCATAATGTGTATAATATACATCACATGTATAACTATATAATTTATTTTTCCATGATATATAGTAACCACTATATATAGAATATGTAAATCTAGAATACTCCAACTCATACATTCAAGATTATCTGAAATAGATTGGCCAGTATGAATGAATAAATCACATGTCATCTATATAAGTAGACAATCACATGAAATGTCACTCAACTAAGAATGCCCATGAATTCCCTCATAATAATTTAATAAATAGACCATATGTCTTTAAACCACCACCTGATTAGATAAGGCTCAATGATTAGGTAAGAATGTTGTCAAAGTATAAAGGTTCCAATGCTAGGTATCTCTCCAAACTCAGGTAGTGGGGATTCATAAAAAGTATACACCACTATGTATATTAATGAATATATAAAATTCCATGTGATATAATTTAGTGTTCTAGTATATATAGTGAGTCCCAAATTATTTCCTTATGATTCTATTTTTTTTCATGTATACAAATATCCGTGTTGAGTTCAAAATTATACTCATTATAAGGATAATATATTATCAAAACCTCTAATAACTTGTGATGATCATAAATTAGGGACAACTGAATGTTATAATTTTATGGGATATTATTATTCAACTATTCATGTAATATAAATTTAGTTCCTATGAATGAATGAAAAATAGATATTTAATTTATTACAAAATCATGATATATTTTAGAACCATAAAATACAATCTCTTATGTATATAATACGAATAGATTCAATATGACCCTCATGTTTTTTTCTAATAGTTTTATGAATGAATACACTAAATTCTCCTATGTATCCAACCAACATATCTTTACATCACCCCTCTCAATAATCTCTAAAATGAGATGGTACTTGAGAAGGATGTGTATGGTACTTTAGTGAGATCAGGGTTCCTTAGACATAGATTTAACACTATTGTTTTCATAATAAATCTTGATTACTCACTCAATTATATAAAACACCCTATGTTCATAAATAATATTTTTTATCCAAATAAATTCCTTCATAACATCTGATGCAGTGATATACTCTTCCTTTATAATCGAGTCCACTATGGTGGATTGTTTAAAAAATTAACAAATAATAGATACCCTATTTAAGAAAAACATGGAACCATATAAAAACATTAGACGATATTTGCTGGATTAGAAACTAGAATATGTGTATCACTTTATACTAAAATCATCCTCACCTATAAATACCAAGAACGTATCCTTTCTTCTTCATAAGTACTTAAGTATATTATTGATATTAATATAATGATTCACTAGGATTGGATTGGTATATGATTGTTATTATCAAAGTATAAATGAAATCAGGTTAAGAAATAATAAATAATATATGATAGATTCTATGGATAATTAATATAGAATCCTATCTATATTTATAACTCTTCAATAAGGTTTTTAAATCTTCTTAAGATTCATTCCATGAAACATTGGTAAATACCCCTTTCTAGATTTATCTTTTTAAATTCCTTTAGTACTTTACCAATATGTGTGTTCTAAATCCATCTAAGAAAAATCTTATATCTATCTCTATAGATATTTATACCCAATATATGGGCTTCTTCAACCATGTATTTCATTTTGAATAATTTTCCAAACCAAACCTTTACAGAATGAAAAGTTAGGATTTCATTTCCAATAAGAAATTTCTAACTTACATAAATTATTAGAATTACAACCACACTCCCACTAGAATAATTTCTTATACAAGAATCATCTATATTTTATGTGAAACCAAAATCTTTTATTGTATTTTCAAACGAAATCTTCCTAATTTGAGATGCTTTCTTGAATCCATATATAGGATGTTGCAACTTGGAAGCCATAG
This sequence comes from Viscum album, assembly GCA_963277665.1. Lineage (NCBI taxonomy): Eukaryota > Viridiplantae > Streptophyta > Magnoliopsida > Santalales > Viscaceae > Viscum > Viscum album. The sequence continues at coordinate 1,536,409,015 of OY728161.1, read as the reverse complement.
AATACTCATTTGAAAATTTAAAAATTTAGGTTGTATCTTATACATGACTAAGAATAAATTAAAATTAAGGAAATTAACTTTTATATCCATTTTATAATTATCATAGTCATGATGAGCTGCTATGTAATGTGATATCAGAATGTTCTTTATCATCAAAATTGGTGAAAAGGTCTCTTCATAGATAATACAATGATTTTTATATCACTTTGAGACTAAGTGATATTTACAGGTAGAAAATTTACTATCCATGTTAGTTTTATTTAAAAAAACCAATTTCACCCTATAGGTCAGACCCATTTAGGTCTATCTAGCAAGTTACAAATATAGTTAGTGTACATGGATTCCTTTTTAGAATTCCTATATTTTATCCATCTCTTAGAATATGAACTCTAAATGGTCTCTCAATAGGTAATTCAATCACCATTTATGAAAATTTATTCATTATTATTTTCTCCAAGATATCCATATCTCTTGGGGATGTGATGAATCCTACCAGACCGCTGAGGTTTATGTGTAACCTAAGTCGTTTATTCTTCCAAAACTCATTGTGGAACATACTCAACTTTCATATCAAGAATAATTTTTTTATTGGTCTTGAACATATCCAAGTTTAAATTTCCTCCCACAAACTCTTTAATTTATGTGGAAAATCTTAAGGAAAACAACATATTAAGGAAAAAACGTTTTTTGTTCGATAGGATTATAGGAATAATATACAATTTATTCTATAGGGTAACTAATAAATAAGAATCTATCAGTCCTAGGGCTAAGATTATTAGAATAAAATCATCACATGAGTGATTCACAACCCCAAATCCTTATAAAATAAAAATTGGGATAGTTCCTTTACTATATAACATATGTGTTAGGCTTGAATGATTATTAAAAATATACAATAGGGGGTGAATTAGGATTCTTTAATACTATCAACATATTCAAAATATATATCTTTAAATGAAATATTTATTTTCTCTTATTTTTAAGATGAGTGGGCAGTGGAAATAAATAAAGAAAATAACACAATGGTGTATATCAGTTTAGGTCAAAAAGATACCATAGTGCACTCCACTAACACTCTCTCAATGAGATTTTCAATTTTCACTAGTAATTCCATTTACTGGGTACTTCCACAAAGGAGTACACACAATTTATACCTTTACAGTAAGTATTTTACAAGGTCTTATAGTTATTTTAATAAGAACCATAAATACATAGCTTAGTCTAATAAGATGATACTTTTTCACCACCATGACTGAGTCTGAGCAGCTGATACTCCAATAAATCGATAGATATTGATTTGACTGATAAAAATATATTTTATTCACAGTTGTAATTGAAAATGACAGATGTGATTGATCTTTAATAATGTAAAGAAGAACCAAAATAATATTTATTATTTACATAGTATTTCTTCAAATAGTGATAGAGAAAACACCCGATATATTAATAAATAAGTATGTCTATAAAGTGTAACTCTTAAAAAAGTCTTATTGAACTTAGAGAAGAAGATGTAACAATAATATACCACAATAACGACACCAATAATAATGAGTTGATCAGATAGATCAAAACATATATGTATCTAAAGTGTATCTCTAAGGTAAATGATATAATTTTATTTTACACACACAGAAAATTTCTTTTCTTTGTATATATGAACATATATATTTTAAAATATGACAATCTCAATATTTATACTGATGATCAAAAAGCCCCTAGTTAAACCATATCTTGAAATACTTCATAATAAATTGAAAATATTTGAATTTAAATCTTTCAAAGAGAGTCGTAACTTCCCTTATAAATTAGACCAATTTAATATTTTGAGTATGAGCCTTTTAATCCATCACAAAATATATTTGAAGAGATATTTACTTTCAGTGATATCGTTGCTAAAATCACAGAGAATATTTTTTATTTAAAAATATTTCATTGACAAGTCAAATAAAGGGTTCCTCTACGTGATGAAAAACTCCAAAAGTAGGATAGGAAAAGTATGGTTGTGCACAAAATTAGGGTTGAAGAACAACATATTTATTCTTTAAATGTAGGGTTTCTTTCAAATGTAGGGTTGTTGATCCACACTTTTGCAATAATGTAGGGTATCTGATCCATACATTTTAATCCAAATGTAGGGTTTCCAAACCATACATTATCTTATAATGCAGGGTATGAAAAGTGTTTCTATAATACTTCAAAACAAATCTAGAATACTTAAAATAATATTTTCCCATGGATCAATGACTTTTATATGCTTATAGAATAAAAATTAAGATTATAATGAATATAATTTTCCTAAAATTCACTTAAAAGTAACTTCATCAGTAACATAAATGTTGGTATTTATAATGCATCAAAATCAAAAATAAATTAACAAAATTTTTTGAATCAATAAATGCTCAAAAATCTCCCCCATTTTTATGATCACAAAACCCATAAAACAAATATTAAAATTATAACAATCTTTTAAAGACAAAATTTTTAAAAATATAAATAAATAAATTATTAGAACATTTATCCCCTTTCATATAAATTTATCATATAAACTTCTCTTATAAAATTATCCTATCAATTTCTCCCCCTTTTTGTGACATAAAAAAGATAAGTTTTTAGGAAAGTATATTTTGATTACATACACCAATAAAAAATCCTCCTACATTCTTTTCACCTTTTTAAAAAGATATAACCAAGGAGATATAAAAATATATAAGATATTATTCAATTAATAACAATGGTTTGTAATTAATATATAAAACCAATTAAATAATTCGATAAAAATATATAAAATAACTCTCCCTAAGACAAAGTATATTTGGAAATGATATCCAAGGAATTAAAATATTTTCAAGGAATAATGGATTTTCAACTATTTTTTTTACATGTCATAATTAAGTAATTTTTTTAATAGAATTATTTATTAATTACAATAATAGACTAATTCACCACATGAAAATATATCAAACCTTAAGTATATGATAATGTATGATTACCATTTATATAAAGTTCTAAGAGTATAAAACATAAAAAGAATTACCAACCAATTTATAACACTTATTTTTACTAACCATAATACCTAAAAAAATGATATATAAGATATTGAATAAAATACATATACAAAAAAAACAACAGAAAAAATGGGGTGTTAGGAAGGATTAGAAGGATCATCCAAACTTTCCAAATATTGAAATTATTCACTTAAATCTACTAAAACTTTTGATAGTTGTTCTATTCTTCTTTGAAAATCTGTAGATATTTGATACAACAAAGAGGATGAAAAACAATTAACCAAAAACTATTTTAGTTCATCAAGATCAATATTAGTATTATATTAATTTACAATTTAATCCATATATATTAACATTTATACTTTGAACACTTAAAAATATTCTTTTGAAATCGATATTTCCTTCACATTCTGATACTGACTTTGTTGTGTTTCCAAAAGTGTTTTTATCATAGAAACTTTTTTTCTATCTTCATACAAATTTTTATATGAATTCATATTAGTGTGTATCTTCACATTTTTCCATTAAAAGCACCAAAATTAAACATAATATCTTCATAATACATTCCACCTTTATACATTTGAGATGATGAAGCTTCTAGTTATTCATAACTATGAACTTTATTATCATTTTCATATGATTTTCCAAATGAATCCTTAACATAAAAAACTAGCTGCTCTCTTAATATATTATAATAAGGATTTCTATTCATTTTCTTTTGATAATGAATTTCCTCTAAACATGAATTTCTTTATCACTTCATTTTTCTCAAACTCATTCCATAATTCATTGAGCCCAATATTTTGAATAATATAGATAAATAATTTTAATGTTTTTTGAGAAGAAGATTCATTGGTTTTAAATATAAAACAATATGTTTTGTTCAAAAAATATGAATATGAGTATTCACATTTTAGATTAGAAAATATAGAATAATTATTATATATTTTAACTTTTGAAAAGTCATTTTAATGTAAGAAATTTTTTTGTTTGAAAACATTACGTAAAAAAAATATTTCTAAGAATATGAAATTTGAATATAACAATAGGTTTAAAATATTAAGTAAAAAAAGTAGTTTTTCATATACATTTTTATAATTAAATAGTTACTATATTATCTAAATATTGTTTTATTAAAATAATTTATATATAAATTTTAAGATTTATCAATTAAATTATACAATTATAGAGACGAAGCTTTAATAACACAATTCAAAGAAAAAGGAAGGATTTATCAATTAAACATAAAATATATCTATCCCCTATATAAAATTGTTAATGTAATAAAAATATATATGAAAATAGCATTGAAATACTTCTTTGAATGATAGATTCCATTTTTAAGGATTTTTTGATAAATAACTACTTCAATGTTGATCACTCCTTTGATAGATATTTATATATGTCACTAAAATGACCACTTTTATAATTTAATGATTTATTTCGGTGGTTTATTCCTGAAAAACATTAAATAAAATTTCCTTTTGGTACCCATATTATTTTGGTTCTGGAAGTGTTAACAACAATGTCTTGGGTAACAAAATCTGTTTATTTTGTGTATATACTAGACTATTCATGTCACGACCCCATCCCACCAAAGATGCCCCTCCTGAGTTGGAAATGGCGAAAGGGAGATAATGAACCCCGAGTCCCGCCTCCAGTAGGCCCCGGGGTGGCGACTAGCACCAAGGGTATGAGTTTTTCACAAATATGGGAGGCATTACCCTTTTTATTTTTAAAGATCGGGAAATAGGACAAGTCAACCACCAAAAGGAAAAAGGGAAAGTGTATAGAAATAATCCCAAACCATTCCCACATGCATGTTTAAACAATTTTATAACAAGGTACAAGTACAAGAAAGCTCAAAGTACAATACCAAATAAAAAAAATGGTACAACAATAGCAACAACTCCAAATGTCCGACTAGTAGGGTCCCACATGGCCCTGGTAGTCCTCTTGGAAACCTGAAAGTAAACGTAGGGTGAGCATACAAGTATACTCAGTAGGAAAACCTAAAGCTCTTGTGCACAAGTGGGGAGACATCCTAATGTCCCGTGAGAACAACAGAAGATACCTAGCAAGGAATTCTATCCACCCAACCTCACCACCCACACTCAACACAACACAAGCACAATAGGTAGTAGTAGTATATAAGAACAAGAGTATTGGGTACCCCACACCATTTCCCTTTAGTTAGCTACTCTTCCTAACAACGAACGTCCTGACGCTGCCACACTCTCCCCACCCGCACACACCTGGGCCTCACAACCACATATCCCACCCGCACACACCTGGGCCTCACAACCACATTTCCCGCCCGCACACACTTGGGCCTCACAACCACGTATCCCGCCCGCACACAACTGGGTCTCACAACCACGTATCCCACCCGCACACACCTGGGCCTCACAACCACGTATCCTGCCCGCACACACCTGGGCCTCATCCCAAAGATACTTGGGAAACAGTAGAACCTGCCCGAAGAGTCTTGGGCTAAAACCACCCCAATCAAAACCTGCCCGAAGAGTCTTAGGTGTAAGGTCGCCTCAAGCCATCAAAGCCTAGGGGAGAAGGAGCAGGAAGGAGCTAGTAACTAAGGGAAAACACCCTCTCCCATGAGATGGGAGTGTTCGGCACTAAGTGCTCAACATGGGTGGGGTGCGATAAAACACAAAAGATACAGATATATATATGTATACCAAAAAAACAGCCCAACCTATGGATTCTAAGAAGAAACCTGAGCACGTGCCTCGACACTGCTACAACAAAGTATGCATACAAAAAACAATCCCAACCCCCTTTTAGGTTTTCACGTTTCAGCAGAAATAGATTATTTAGTTCCTTAACTACGGGGAAACTATCCACAACCAACCACATCAATCGTTTGTAAAAACACATCCCTGCCATCCACAAATCAAGTTAGAAAAACACAAGCAACACAACCAAGCCATTCTTATCAACCAAACAACCCCATTGATTATTGTTTCCGTTTCACGCCCCACCATTTATTAACTCTTCCACTTTAATTTAATAATCACAACCCATAACCCGTTCACATTAAAACCCAACCATGCAGCCCCGCTGCCAACCACCATAACCACAACCACACCAAAACCACACATCATCATCCCTTTAATACCATTTATTATAGCCTCACTGTCCGTTACCAAAACAACATTAACACCAACCCACAACAAAGTCAACCGCATCCCCGCTGCTCACCCGATCCACAACAACCCACAAAACACTCCCAACACATGCCACGTAACCAATCCAACACCCACAGGTTCATTATTCCATTTTTTTGACCGGGGTGATCACACAAGGGTTCCAGATTTTCATTTAATCAGCCAACTTTATGTGATTATACAATTTACACATTCCACAAGGTTTCCACACATAAGAAAATCCAGAAGGAGAGGGCAAAATTTAATTGCATAAGTAAAGGTCCCCAACGACCGTGATTTTCAGTAGGCAGAAGCTCATTCAATTCACAACATAATATCACAGGATATAAAAGTAAAGTAACAGAAATCACTAACTTCTCAACCCCATTATTTAACCAGTTATTATCTTTATTTAAACCGGTTCAAAAGTGTTTCACGTTAATAAGAGAACACCCACCCCACATGATGCACAAATTAGAGAGACGAAGGTAAAATCCCTACCTCAACAGGTTCTTGATCGCAACGCTCCCCCGAATCAACCTCAGAAGATGTCCATCGGCGTCCGTCACCTTTGTCGGGTCCCGGAAAAACCTCCTCGGGTGGAAGTCGGAAAGGAAAGGCCAAAGGAAAGACAACAGATCCAAGCTCGGAAGCTCCGCCACATTGTTACGACCCCGTGGCAGCTGACGAATCGTAAATCGGAGCTCAGACGAAGAAGTTATGGAAGAAAGAGCCTTCAAGTCTCTTGAGAGAGCTCTGCTCAGAGGAGAGGGTAGGTGAGGGGTGAGTTGAAAAGGTGGAGGGGACCCCTCCTTTTATAGGCGAGAAAAGAAAAAGTACACGGCGTGTACTTTATGGTACACGGCGTGTACTCGCCCGTTTCACACGGTCTCCATGCGGCTTCCAACACGGCTCCGCGACCGTTGACTGGTCAACACACGGTTTGAGGGTAACGCATACGCGGGGAAGGACTACACAGCTTGTATTTTGGACACATGACATGTACCCATTTATTTCACACTGCAAAGACACGACTCCAACACGGCACATAGCCGTTGACTGGTAACGCGTACGTGGGGAAGGACTACACGGCGTGTAGTTTAGGGTACACAGCGTGTACCCATTTACTTCACACGGAAAAGACACATCCTTCCACATGGGGTATACCCGGCGAGGGGGTACACGACGTGTAGTTTGGGGTACATGGCGTGTACTCATTTCTTTCACACGGCAAGGACACAGACTTGAACATGGGGCATACTCGGCAAGGTGGTACATGACGTGTACTCACACTACACGACGTGTACTTACAAAATTCTGGAAAGTGTGGGAAAAGTCCATTTTACCCTCCAGAACACTTCGTGGCCTTCTTTTTGACAAAGGAATGGGCCGGAGAGGTCCGGGCCATTACATCAGATACCTCTTAAAACATTCACGTCCTCAAGAATTAAAAACCAACCCAGAAAAAAGAATAGGTTCGAACAACCACTCCGCAAGATACCTCTCAGGGCTCTTGTCATAACAAGAAACAATCGAAAACCCTAATTATATGAGTTAGGAATTCACTCTCCTATGTCGAGATATTATCCACTTTAGCCGGCACTGACTCGCCTGCACGGGTTTAATCTCATCCACTTTAATGTGTCTCGATTAAGGACTGGGCCTTCCCACTTCCATATGTTAGGATTTTCCAACTTACACTACCCCCAACACCGTACAACCCACACACTGCTCAAACACATGGCTTGGGGAACTCCTTCTCCCATGTCGAGATATTATCCGCTTTAGGTGGCACTAACTCGCCTGCACGGGTTTAATCGCATCCACATTAATGCATCTCGATTAGGGATTAGGTCTTCCCCTCCCCACATGATAGGGCTCTTCACGTACATTTAAAGAAATGCGGGAAACAACATATCATTAAAAACTCACAAAAACAAGGTCCAGGACCAAAGAATGAGAAAAAGAGTTCCAACAATGGAGTGTAATGATCCCAACAAAACATAAAGGAGATCATTCAAGAAAACCCAAACACATCTCTATCGATCCCTGGTCCTTCTAGAGATGCTGCCTATGATGCATGCAACTATCCGCGCCCAGCTCCTCTACCTCTTTGTTGATGTATGCCTCCTCGACCACGTCCCGATTGGGATCCTTGAGGAACTCCTTGTGGCTGGCCACCACCTGCTCTATCTCCCCTCAGAGGGACTGGAGCCTGTTGCTGCTGGAAGGGTCTTGCTGGTGACTGGTGCTGCTGAGGCGGGCACTGAACCTGTCCATCTCCACCGTACTGAGCTTGGGTTGGGCACTGACTCTGAACGTGCCCGAAACCTCCATAAGAAAAACACTTCGGTCCTGGGATCGTGAAAAAGGGACGAGGACCCGAAGATCTGAACTGAAACTGCTGGGGCCTGCTCCCTACTGGCCTGAAACTGGACGGTTCCATCGCAGGAGACCTGCTGTTGACTGCCTTCCCCTTCGATGAACTTGGCTGGATCCCCTAATGTGGTGCACCTCCCTGTGAGTGCATCCTTTATACAACATATGCCTTCTTATGTACTACCAAGTATGTCGGAAGGGTGAAGGGGGTGATAGAATACTGGAGCGAAGGACGAAGCACCTCCTCCAAACGTCTCAGCCGAGACTCCTCATCCGGAAAGAGATCCGGAGCAAAGCGCAGGAGATCCTTGAACTTGATCCCCAGCTCTCATACTGACATACTCCCCTACTGAAGGGAGAGTAACTCATGCTGCTTATACTCCTTGATCATGGAAGAAAGGAATTCCACTCAGAATTCCTTCTCAGAGTCAGCCCATGGAACCTCTACCTCTATCCTCTCACCAGGGTAGAGCGTCCACCACTGTTGCGCCGCACCTCTCAGCTGACTGACTACTAGGGGAACCCAATACTCCCTCGGAGCATAGATCAAGGTAATAGCGATCCCTAGCTCTTCAATCCACCCCTCCGTCTCCGTATCCAAAGTATTACCCTCATACTTCTTGAGGGTCTGTCGCTGAAAAGAACGGAGAGTCTTCTGCCACTGGCTATCTTCCTCCTCTTGGCCAATCCTCAACTGATCGACCACCTAAATCTGCTAGGCCTCGGACGTCTGAGCCACTCGGGGATGATGTCTAGGTTCTATAGCTGTACGGTAAACAAGGATCGCCTAAGCCCAAGTAGTAAGGAAAAACTCAAGGTTTTATTTTATCATTTTAATCATTTTCTTTCCCAGAACACCCAAATCAAGTAAAACACAATCATTATGATGCATGTACCTTCCCTAGGGTCTCTACCCTACAATCAATGTAGCATCACTTGGTTGTTCGGTAGGTTCAGAGTCCTTGCATCGGATCACAGGGGGGGGGGCTAAAATCCCATGTCATAGCCGGTATTACCTGGCCTATGTCACACACCAAGATTAACTACAATTGTTGCCCTACCATACCATGAAATCTTCACTGTGCCTAACTCCAGACACCATCCTATCTCTCAACCATCAGTTCTGATACCATTCTATCACGAACCCCTCCCACAAAAGATGCCCCTCCTGAGATGGCAATGGAGAAAGCGAGATAATGACCCCCGAGTCCCGCCTCCAGTAGGCCCCGAGGTGGCGACTAGCACCAAGGGTATGAGTTTTTCACAAATATGGGAGGCATTACCCTTTTTATTTTTAAGGATTGGGAAATAGGACAAGTCAACCACCAAAAGTAAAAAGGGAAAGTGTATAGAAATAAACCCAAACCATTCCCACATGCATGTTCAAACAATTTTATAACAAGGTACAAGTACAAGAAAGCTCAAAGTACAATACCAAAAGAAAACAAAGGTACAACAACAACAACAACAACTCCAAATGTCTAACTAGTAGGGTCCCGCACGGCCCTGGTAGTCCTCCTGGAAACCTGAAAGTAAAGGTAGGGTGATCATACAAGTATACTCAGTAGGGAAACCTAAAGCTCTCATGCATAAGTGGGGAGACATCGAAATGTCCCATGAGAACAACAGAAGATACCTAGCAAGGAATTCTATCCACCCAACCTCACCAGCCACACTCACCAAAACACAAGCACAACAGGTAGTAGTAGTATATAAGAACAAGAGTATTGGGTACCCCGCACCATTTCCCTTTAGTTAGCTGCTCTTCCTAACGAAGAACGTCCTGACGCTGCCATACTCTCCCCGCCTGCACACACCTGGGCCTCAAAACCACATACCCCGCCCGCACACACCTGGGCCTCACAACCACGTATCCCGCCTGCACACACCTGGGCCTCACAACCACGTATCCCACCCGCACACACCTGGGCCTCACAACCACGTATCCCGCCCGCACACACCTGGGACTCATCCCGAAGACTCTTGGGAAATAGTAGAACCTGCCCGAAGAGTCTTGGGCTAAAACCACCACAATAGAAACCTACCTGAAGAGTCTTAGGTGTAAGGTCGCCTCAAGCCATCACAGCCTAGGGGAGAAGGAGTAGGAATGAGCTAGTAACTAAGGGAAAAACACCCTCTCCCATGATATGGGACTGTTCGACACTAAGTGCTCAACATGGGTGGGGTGCGATAAAACACAAAAATACAGATATATATATATATATGTATACCAAACACACAACCCAACCTATGGCTTCTAAGTAGAAAACTAAGCACGTGCCTCAGCACTGCTACCATGAAGTATTAATACAACAAACAATCCCAACCCCCTTTTAGGTTTTCACGTTTCAGCAGAAATAGTTTATTTAGTTCCTTAACTACTGGGAAACTATCCACAACCAAACACATCAATCGTTCGTAAAAACATATCCCTGCCATCCACAAATCAAGTTAGAAAAACACAAGCAACACAACCAAGCCCTTCTTATCAACCAACCAACCCAATTGATTATTGTTTCCGTTTCACGCCCCACCATTTATTAACTCTTCCACTTTAATTTAATAATCACAACACATAACCCGTTCACATTAAAAACCAACCCTGTAGCCCCGCTGCCAACCGCCATAACCACAACCGCACCGAAACCACACATCATCATCCCTTTAATACAATTTATTGCAGCCTCACTGTCCGTTACCAACACAACATTCACACAAGCACACAACCAAGCCAACCGCAGCCCCGCTGCTCACCTGATCCACAATAACCCACAAAACACCCCCAACACATGCCATGTAACCAAGACAACACCCACATGTTCATTATTCCATTTTTTTGATCGGGGTGATTACACAAGGGTTCCAGATTTTCATTTAATCAGCAAACTTTACGTGATTATCCAATTTCCACATTCCACAAGGTTTCCACCCATAAGAAAATACAGAAGGAGAGGGAAACATTTAATTGCGTAAGAAAATTCCCCCAACGACCGTGATTTTCAGTAGTCAGAATCTCATTCAATTCACAACATAATATCACAGGATATAAAAGTAAAGTAACAGCAATCACTAACTTCCCAACCCCATTCTTTAACCAGTTATTATCTTTATTTAAACCGGTTCAAAAGTGTTTCACGTAAACAAGAGAACACCCACCCCGCATGATGCACAAATTAGAGATAAGAAGGTAAAATCCCTACCTCAATAGGTTCTTGATCACAATGCTCCCCTGGATCAACCTTAGAAGACGTCCGTCGGCGTCCGTCACCTCTGTCGGGTCCTGGAAAAACCTCCTCGGGTGGAAGTCGGAAAGGAAAAGCCGAAGGAAAGACAAAATATCCAAGCTCGGAAGCTCCGCCTCGTCGTTACGATCCCGTGGCCACTGACGGATCGTAAATCGGAGCTCATACGAAGAAGTTACGGAAGAAAGAGCCTTCGAGTCTCTTAAGAGAGCACTGCTCAGAGGAGAGGGGAGGTGAGGGGTGAGTTGAAAAGGAGGAGGGGAACCATCCTTTTATAGGAGGGAAAAGAAAAAGTACACGACGTGTACTTTATGGTACATGGATTGTACTCTCCCGTTTCACACGGTCTCCACGCAGCTTCCAACACGGCTCCGTGACCGTTGACTGGTCAACACACGGTTTGAGGGTAACACATACGCAGGGAAGGACTACACAACGTGTAGTTTAGACACACGGCATGTACCCATTTATTTCACACTACAAAGACATGGCTCCAACATGGCACACGACCGTTGACTGGTAACACATACGTGGGGAAGGACTACACGACGTGTAGTTTAGGGTACATGGCGTGTAACCATTTACTTCACATGATAAAGACACAACCTTCCACACGGGGTATACCCAGTGAGGGGGTACACGGCGTGTAGTTTGGGGTACATGGTGTGTACTCATTTCTTTCACACGGCAAGGACACAGCCTTGAACATGGGGTATACTCAACAAGGTGGTACACGACGTGTACTCACACTACACGGCGTGTACTTACAAAATTCTGGAAAGTGTGGGAAAAGTCCATTTTACCCTCCAGAACACTTCATGGATTTATTTTTGACAAAGGAATGGACCGGAGAGGTCCGGGCCATTACAATTAATGTTAAAAAATTCTTTTGAATAATAAAATTTCTTAACACAACAAATTGAGTTTTTCTAATGGAACAATCATTTACGTATTTTCCATTAAAACGAAAAAAAAATCTTTTAATATTCAACATGTTTTTTCTATTCGAACAAGGAACAAAATAATAACTATATAGTTGTAGTCTTTCACCATTACTACTAATTCCAAGTTTCCCTTTATCCATTTTATTTTTTCTAAGAATTTTATTTAAATAATTTTATTATCGTATAAGAATACTTGAAGCTTGTTTAAAAGTATATTTTTCACTTAAAAATTCTTTAATTTTAACTTCATATAGATCATAAGGATCTTTTTAAGTATTGAATCTTACATTCTAAAGATTCTTTGAAATTTTTATTTATCTATATAAATAGTATTATTATATTTTAAAAGTTTTTTATGATATGTTTTTAATGATTCACACTTATCTTGAAGCATGAAAAAATATAAATTAAATTTATTATATTTTTTTTTATAAATTTGAGATTTGCGAGAAAGAAGATTGTACTTGATCAAAACGAGCCATAATACATATATTCACCATTTGATTTTTATGCCCATCCTATGAGTCTATAGTAAATTCCTTATTCAAAACATAATTATAACTCTATCTTGTGTTCATAACTTTCTTCACTTTCCATTCATAATTATCTCTCCCTTGTGCTTTAATCATAGGAAATTTAGATTTTTTGTGTCTTTTTTCCTTATATTCATAACATTTAGCTTTATTATCTTTTTTCCTCCTTTTTTATAGGGTTTCAAATATTTTAGAAATATTTGATAAATCTTTGTTTGAATATGTATAGCTTGAATCAGATGATTCAACCATAGTAGTTATGAGAGAATATTTATCATTTTTGATAGAAATATGATATTCATCTTCAGATCTCATCTTCATACATCATCAATATACCAATCAGTTATTTCCTTATCAATTGTTTAGCTAGTGTGGATTTTTATATAACTTTAGATATTCCATTATATTTGACAATTATAATTCTATGTTGTTGGGAAAAAATCCCTCAAGGTATCTTTGAAGAATTTTTGAGGTGATTGTGTTTGTTGACAAAGTGAACATCTGTGTTGTGATTATTGACAAAGCAAACCATGACATACAAATTTGTTGACAAAGGGGATTTCATGGTGGAATGTCGAGTTCAAGAGTTGTGGTCAATGATCCATATTTGATTCAAGAACATCGACAAAGGAATGGATGATCTAGAGGCGGTACAAAAAGAGCATATACAAGGTGATGTCGTTTTCCAGTGTTTGCCAAATTTTTGGGACTGAAAATCGACAAATGGAGAAAAGTGGTTTTGGAAAATGAACTTTCTCTCCATTTACTTGAAAGAGAGGGAAATTGCGTGCCTAGTGTTTTTCAAGATCAGAACATGGAAAAATGGAAAAGGGATAAGGGCCACACAAGTTTTGGGTTTGGTCGCTCAAGTGACCTGCGCACCGAGAAAGGCTTGCGCACCGGTGCCTAGGAGGATTTGAAACTTGCATGCCTGTTGTTTTTCAAGATCAGAACTTCAAAATATGGCATAGGAAATAGGGTCGCACAAGTATTGGTGTGGTCGCGCAAGTGAGTAGTGTGATAGAGGCTTGGGAGGATGGACCTGTGCGCCGAGACTTGCGCGCTGAGGGGAGACTTGCGTACCGTCACGAAGGCTGTAAAAATAACTATAAATATAGCTCGACTCCTTCTTATTCTATAGAGTTAAACACTTAGAGAAATTAGATCTCTCATCGCACAGGTGTGGTGGTCGCACAAGTGTGGTGTGGTCGTGCAAGTGGAAGTTGCGTGCCAAGTGATAGTTGCGTGCCTGAGGTGGTTTGGGTGAGGATGAAAGTGTGTCGTTCAAGTTTGGAGTAGTAGACGCTTGTGTCGTGCAAGTGGTTGAGGTGGAATTGTGCACCAGTTTTGAATTGCATGCCGAGACTTGCATGCCGGCTTAGATAATGGCGCCAAGTAAGGTTGATTCACTGCAGAGATTCAGGGCTGCGTGGAAGCTGTAAGATTTCTCGATACCTTCGATGCAAAGTGAGACTCTTCTATAGGTGAAAGTTGGGCTTTAACAGAGCATCCACATAAAACAGAGGATGTATTCATTAGTGATAATTAAGATAACTACAGGTCTATAAACTATGAGTGGATCCTTTCTAGAGTAGTGATCAAAGGAAGAGGAAGAAGGTGATCCTCTGTACCGGCAGTGAGCCAGAGAGAGAGAAACAGGGAGTGACCATTGGGAAAGCAGTGAGCTAACCCTAAACCTTGTATAGGAAGTGAGCCTGGGCATAAAAGTGATCTAGTCCGAACCTTGTAAATAGTAGTGTTCTTATAGTGGATTTGTTACATCGGCACATTGTCGGTGTATGCTCCCTGGACGTAGCCCAGTGAGGGTGAACCGAGTAAAAATTGTTGTGTCCTGTGCATGATTTACTTTCTATTTATATTTTCCAACGAGAAATAGAGAAGAGTTTTTTTCTTAACAGTGAAATAAGATCAGAATGGGATTTAATTTTAAATTAGTCATACCCTAATTCACCCCCCCCCCCTCTCAGGTTATTCAGCCTTGTGGAACTAACATATGTACTTTTAATTATTGATTTGATTGTGAAATTGGATCTCCTAAGTAAGAAATACTATTCATTATTTTAGTCAATCTTCAATTAATTTGAGTGATGCTTTCACCATCATTATATCTAAAAGCATCAAATTTCAACTTTGAAGCAGTGCACCTTAATTGTCTAACATTTTCAGTTCCTTTATAAGAAAGAGAAATAGTTTTCCTCCATTTCATAGGTAGTATAACTTTGAGATGCTCTATTAAACTCATCAGTTCCTAATCCACATATAATAGTATTCATTTATTTTAAATTGAGATCATATTTTTTCTCCGGATCACTATCCCATATTTATAGATCATTGTTAGGAACCTTATAAGGCTTGGCAACCTTTAAATAAAATTTTATTCCTAGGTTTTTTAAATATATAATAATATGATCTTTCCAGCATCTATAATTATCACCCTTAAAATAATAATTAGAGATCATTGACATACCATCTCTAAGATCAATCATTATGGGATTTTACTTCATTTGATTTTTTAACTTAGGCTTGTTAGAGAAAAAAGAAATCTTCAAAATTACCCAATAGACACAAACTATTATATCACTTTCTTTTATCTTTTTCTGACCCTTTAATGATTTTTTGGTACAAGATATAACGGTAGAGCCTAGCCCTTTGACACCACTTGTTGTTATCAAATAGAAATAACATGTATTCAAGGATTTATAAAAAGAGAAATATAGAAATAGATTACTTCCTTTAACACCACTTGTTAGATCATAATTATTATGATTAATAAATAATAGGAGGTGGTGAATTGTGATTATTTAAGACATTCAATAGATTCAAAATATCCCTCTTGAAATGAAGAGTTTCTTTTCAATTCCCTTTAAGATGATTGAGTAGTGAAAATAAATATAGAAAATATTGTGGTGATGTATAGTGGTTTAAAGAATAAAGATACCCAATTCCACTCTACCAACACTCTCTTAGTGAGATTGAAAATTTTCACTATTAATTCCTTTTATTGGGGACTTACACTACTGAGTATAGGCAGTTTATACCTTTATAATAAGGATTTTATATGGTATTATGGTTATTTTAAAAGGAACCATAAATCCATAGCTTAGTTTGAGAAGATGATACTCCTTCACCACCATGACTGAGTTCACGTTGTCTATACTCAAATAAATCAATAGTGATTATTGAGGAAAACACTTTTTTTCACAGTTTCAACAACAAATGACATATGTGTTTTATCTTCAATAATTTATAAAAACATGAAAATAATCATCAATATTTTCATAGGATTTATTCAAACCGTGTTAGAGAAAACACTGGAAATATGAATAAATATGTATGTCTCCAAAGTGTAACTCTAACAAATTCTTTTTTGAACTTGCAGAAAAATATATAACAATAAGATACAACATTAGTGAAAACAAAAACAGTGAGTCGATCTGATAGATAAAAACATGTATTTATTCAAAGAGTATCTCTAAAGGAAACAATACACTTCTATTTTATGAGAACACAACTATTCTTTTCTATGAATATATGACCATATATATTTTAGAAGATTACTTTATAAATATTTATACAGATGATCGAACAACTCTAGATCAAACCAACTATAGAAATACCACATAATAAATATCAAATATTTGAATTTAAATATTTCATATAGAGTCATAAATTCCCTTATAAATATGAATGATATAATATATTGAGTATGAGTCTTTTAATTGATCATAAAATATATTTGAAGAGATATTTACTTTTGGTGAGACCATTGGATAAATCATGGGTAATATCATTTATTTAAAACTCTGTTATTAACCAGTCAAACCCAGGGTTCCTCTACATGATAAAAAACTCCAAAGGTAGGATTTAAAACATATTGTTTTTCAAAAATGTAGGTTTTATGGACAATACATTTATTCTTAAAACATTAGGTTTCTTCCAAACGTAGGGTTATTAATCCATACTTTCCAATAGTGTAGGGTATTTGACCTATATGTTTTAATCCAAACATAGTATTTCCAAACCATACATTATTCTTATAAACATATAGTATGAAAAATGTTTCTATAATGCTTTCAAACACATATCAAATACTTAAAAAAAATTCTCCTTCAGATCAATTAATTGGGTATTCTTCCAGAATAAAAATGAATATTCCAAAAAATATAATTTTCCTAAAATTCACTTAAAATCAACTTTATCACTAAATTCACATAAAATAAAATTTATCAGTAACATAAATGTGGGTGATTTTGATAATCAAGATAAAAAAGAAATTAATTAAATTGTTAAATCAACACATGCTCAACAATATGGTGTATTTATGACTACTTTATATGGAACATGGTAAGGTAGGAATGTTGAAGTCTCCAGAGTATATCCCTAGAATGAAATAAGAATATAACTCTAAATCATCATTGATCAAACCATATCTAATGGTGTCTTATTAATCATCCTAGACTCACCTTTCAACTATCATGTTTTAGAAGGCGTGAGTTGTGGAATACTTACACAATCTCTCAAATTATCATTGAATTCCTGGATCAATTATTCACCAACATGATCTGATTAGATAATTTTAATACCTTTTCCCATTTTATTTTTTATTCATTATTAAACTCTTTAAACTTTTTAGAATTTCATACTTATGTATCATCAGGAACACATAACCTTATTGAATAAATTCATTGTAAAAAATTATGAAGTATATATAACCACCACCTTCTTATGTACTCATTGATCCATATACATCACAATTTATGAGGTCCTATAGTTTATTAGATCTCTCACTTTTTACATTAAAAGGTTATATTCTCTTTTTTTTGTAATAAATAATATTCATATTCATCAAATGATTCATAATTAAATGATTGAAAAAATACATCTATATAGAGTATTTGAATGTGTTTCTCAATTATATCCTAGGAAACAATGACAAAGGTATATGCGGTTAGAGTAAAACATGAAATTCTCATTCAAAATTTTATAGATAGGATTATCTATATCCAAGATATATAATCCATTTACCATATTTTTTATTCCATAAAATATTTCATTCATATATAAAGAAAAACTCATGTTCATAATAATGAATGCATATCCCATCTTGTCGAAATAATATATATAAAAAATTTTTGTTTATTGATGGAACAAAATAATAGTTCTCTAATTATATATCTTATCAACTATATAGACATATATTATAAGTGATGACCCCCAATGTGGATACTCTTATCCCGTTTTTTATATGTATATTTTCTTCACCATTCTTAAATTCTATCCCACCTATGAGTCAATGTTTATAAGAAAAAATATATGATGAACACCCACTATCTAATACGTAAGAGTAATAGTTATATAATTTTATTTATTTAACATTTAGATTCAAATTCATAGAATG
Organism: Viscum album; assembly: GCA_963277665.1. Taxonomy (NCBI): domain Eukaryota; kingdom Viridiplantae; phylum Streptophyta; class Magnoliopsida; order Santalales; family Viscaceae; genus Viscum; species Viscum album. The sequence goes on along the minus strand of OY728161.1, from coordinate 1,536,390,326 downwards.
ATTCTATTTGATAACACTTATAAATATTATATACTAATCTAGAATATTTTTATAATTCGTACCTATAATAGATCTCAAAATGATAATCATGAAGTATTCCATATTCAATAATAATGATATATCTATGGGTGAGGGTCCAATTTTATATCTCTTCATCAATTAATTTTAATGAATATACTACCAATAAAACAATGAAATCATATCTCATCACTTTTAGTGGTCTAAGACCCATGTTTCACTAGAGTTTGAGTTAACTATAGTGTTTTAATCAAATATTTTATATTTAGGTAAACCATCATGCTAATAATATCTTATGTGATTCTTGTATATCTAAGTGGAAAACCCTATTACTAAATCTATAATATGAATATAAACACACCCCTATTCCTTAAGTATCCAAATTAATAGGGTTTCCCAAATAAGATTTGTCCAAATCTTATAATGAGGTTTGGTTACCTAAATATCAGGGTTAGAAATTTCCACCATGATTTACACCAGATATACAATAGGGGACCAAATGTAGCATAATCCTACAATTTTTGATGATTATGGTCTTCATATATGTCTGATTTGGAATAAATAACACACTTGGTATTTGATGGGTTTTCTTTTAAAGATTCATAAAATGAATATACATTACATTCATATAAAATTCATAAATATTTTATTGTATGAAATCCTTATTATCTATTATTTTATTACTTTATGTTCACATTCTTCTAATGATTCAGCATTGGAATCTCTGGTCCATCCACCAAATTAATATGTTCAATCCATATTAATGCGTAACTATTTACACAACCCACTTTTTTTTCTACTCACCAAAAATAGAATCCAAACATATCTACACATACAAAAATACATTATATGCATAAGGTACATGAAATTTTCATGCAATGGTTCAGAATTATATGAAATTGATAATATCTACATAAGCATGTATCCAGAGTTATCCAAACACAACCTTTCCAGAACAATGCATAAGCATACAAGCTAGTGGGAAGTCTGACACAAGGTCCCTCTACTTAGGGATACTTTACTCAAGAGAAAATCGAGTTCATTATATCTCTAATAGATAATATATATATATATATATATAAATAAATTCAATATAATAAATTTAATTACAAACTGAAGTCAAGGTAGATGAAAAATGAATCTTATGTTTTCATATTTTTTTGTGTATTGTAGGACATGGTAATTTATAAGAATAAAATTATCATATAAATTAGAGCATACATAATATCCACTTTTCATAATTTTTTTAAAAAAAATGAGAATTCATAATGAATAAAAAAATAATTAAAAATATTATTTATTTTACACAGATGATATATTAATAATAACTTTTAATATTTTAATTGGACATGAAAATTTCCTATTTACAATTCCTAACACTTATCATTTATATACAATTTATATAATTTAATCATATTTAGCTAAAATATTAAGTCTCTTCATTTTTCAATTGAATTATATTTTATGATAGATAGGGGAATTATCAATTATAAACAATGATGGAAATTGTTGAGTAACCTTACATATCATTTGTTTGGAAAAGGTAAGAGTTTTAGTAGAATAAACCTTATGCGTGAAGTAACCCTTATATATGGAATCCTTATGCATGTTACCCTTACGTATTGAATAAACTATATGGAAGAGAGTCTCAAGCAGAGAAAGAAACCATATGTATCGATTAATGCATAAGTAAGAGAGTGTTTCAAAAAGATATAATCCTTATGTATAACCATATATAAATCTTACCTACCATGGGTATTTAAAGGTTTATCAGGGTAACCCATACACATCATCTCATAACCGTTACACATACACCTATCATATTTTATGATATACACTATATCATTACTAAAATATGATTCTCTATTTCTCACAACCCAAGTTTTAGTGATATCCTAATATATAATATATTATAGCTAATGAAAAAGAACAAAATAATTAGTTTTTAGTGTATTGTACCTTACAATACACATTATTCATACCCTATGACTAGTGAAAATAGAATTGTGATATCCTATATTGTAAATCCTTAAGAAGATTAAAATATAAATGTTATTCATAAATACAATAAAATTAATTTTTGTTTCATTGATGAATTATGATTTTATACCACTGATGGGTTTTGGAGGATCATCATAACATCATAACAGTAGAAGAAACAAAAAAATATCATGATTTATTATTAGAAAAATAACATTTAGTGAAGAAAAGAAAACATAAATAGGAATACATAAAATGAAGTGATATCTATCCCAATTTAATTGAAGGATTTTTATTAATTTTAATCATCTAGTGAAATCCAATATAATCTTTACTCTATAGGTATAACACTGGACACTAGAATCCTTGTTTATAGTAAGAGGACTCTTGGATAACTTATAGTGTTCTAGATCCTTCTATGCAAATAAAAAAGGTGAACTAGGAAGAAGATAGTATTGACTATGGATTTTGAGAGTCACAAATATTCAATAAGGGTATCTAATACTTTTATATAGGATACCTTCATTCAATGAAGGGATGTAATTATTGGCTTCCATCACATGGAAGTTGATATGCATTATGATAATGCATGGACCATAGGTGCTTAATAACCATTTAAACATTTCAAATAATTATTACATTTATGTGTATCCATAAATGAATAAATGAATTTATTAATTACCAAATATAAATCAGGAAATATATTTTCCAAATCCATGCACCTGATATCCTATATCAACAACCTATTATATACTATGGTAGATACAGATCGTATGCCATGATAGAGGAAATATTATGTCATATCTCGGGATAAAAATCCGGTATATATTACAATATGATATACATATGTTATTCCATTTACAAAACCATTAATTCCATTCCATTATTGTCATTAACTTTCCAATATCTACTTTCTCCTCTCTCTTCCTTTAATTATTTAATTCAATTATCATTAAAACCACATTTACTCTACTAACAAGTCATGCCACCATGTAAATAAAATATACAAGAACCATATCATCTAATATTTAATATTAACACCACCATAAATATTTTAGAACATTCACATTGTTTATTTTATAAAAATTACTCACAAAATTATGAATTATTTCAATAAATAAATAAAAATTTAATTTCCACCACCACCCGACATTAATAGTACAACTTACCACATAAAAAAATCACCAAATCACCACCCAAGGGTATCATTATCATATATAATCCAATGAAATGATCAAAATTTAATTCCAAGAATAAAAAATTACCATTTTACCCTTATTAAACAATTTATAAATTATTAAAAACATGAAAATTTAAATTTTTTGAGCCTCCACATTGCACATCCCTTTAAAAATTTTAATCATCGAAAATCTTAAACCATAATTATAAAAAGTAAAAATTACTGCATCAAAATTTTCATCCCACTTTCATCTTAACTAAAAAATTATATATCATACACAATATGAAAAACTAAAAATAATTCAAGATATTGAACACACTTATGCATTTCCCTCTTTGTTGTGTTTTCCTCTACAACAACATGATTCCAATGAACTTTCTTTAAGGTGATAATTCATAAATGTAAAAAATTATATATATAATCTAGGGTTTCTCATGGATAAAAAAAGTAATATCCTCATTGATATCCACATCACTCAAATGAATCATATATAAAGGATCATGAAAATGCTTCTAAAACATAGACACATGGAACAATCAATGAACCCTTTCCAGTCAGATATGTAAACCTAACCAATAAGGAACCTATAAAACTCACTCTAACACCAAAAAATGGATAATAAATATTGGATAAAACTCATTGTATTTTCATACCAACACTTCATATGCTAAGAAGAAGATCGAAAGAACACATGTTCTCCAACTAAAAACACTAATGGTTTTCTCCTCAAAAACATATATGATTTCTATCTACAATAAAAGTCTTCATGTTGTCCCACATAACTTATAAATTCTCTATCATAATTTTTCTTTATCCATTCCAAATAAAAAATTGTCACTAACTTCAACCCATTATTACAATGAATGAAATGGTCACCCTTAAAAATCCTTATAAGGTGCCCTACCAATAGAGGAATGCTAATTGTTATTGTAAGTACATTATACCAAGGATAAATATTCTGACCATGATCCTACAAATTCCAAAATACACTCCCTTAGTATATATTCTAATTTTTGAATCATTTTATTTGTTTTAACTTCAGTATATAGTTGAAATATAATGATAAAACATGACTAAGTTCAAATTGTAATGCCCCGATGTCACGACCCGACCCTACCCGGGCTTGAGCTGCAACTACCCCAAGCCCGCCTCCATAGACCAGGGGCTGAAGACTAGCGCCGAAGGCTAAAAAACTCAGGGAGGCCTTTCCCTAAGTACCTGTACACACACACGCAACACACTCAATGCAAAAGTGCAGAGTAAAGGAAAAAAAATAAAGCAATGTGCAACTGCTATAAATAAACCACAATGTGCATCGACCTCTAAAAGTACAAAGCAAGTTCCATAGGAAAATTGAAAAGAAAAGGGAAAAAACACACGCCCAAATAGAAAAGTGCCACAACCCGACAACAGGTAAACAATAGCAAACACCTAGGAGAGTCCCACACCTGGAACCCAACTACGACCACCGCATGTGGTCCAAGATCCGGAACTCCTAAGCTCCGCTGAATTCACGACCAACCTATCCATCATCTGCAAGGGCACACCAAGTGCGGGAAAATCCCAAGAAGGGGTGAGTATAAAAATACTCAGTAGGATACCCCGAAGGCTCGAGGGAGAAACAAAGGAGGTACCGAAGGGTGAGAAGTAGATCGAACAGGGAATAGTAAAGGAGTACAACAAGGAGTGCAGTAGAGTAACAATAGAGAGTCCAGATCAACCTAACAAGAGAAAGGAGTTAGACTCATCCAGACACAAGGAGCTGGAAACGGTGAGAAGATAAACTTATCATCGAGTCTTCGCTACCTATAGCAGGAGAGTAGACTCATCCAACCGAGATAAGCTAGACACGGAAATCACGTGGCATACCCTGCGCGTCTTCGCCTCTCCTGGAGGGAGAGTAACCAAGCCTAAGAAGTGGGCACTGGAACAATGTATATACATAACCATATGCTCAATCAAGAATCCCTAACAAGATTGTAAGGGGATCTCCATCCCGTAGCTCAGCCCAAGAAAGTGAGTAGCCAACAATCTCATAAGTAAACACCATCGATGCCCAACATCCCACATGTCTACCCAGAACTGCAAGTCAAGGGGCTCAAATCACCGCACCTTGAAACTATCTGCTTTGGGCGGCACTGACTCACCCACACGATTTTAGGTCATGTATCAAGGACGCATCTCGGTGGGGAAAACACCCCTCATACTTGAGAGTTCTGGGGGAACGTCAAACCACACCTCGTCACTGCCCTGCAGTCGAGAGGTCTCCTCAAAGTCGACAGGCGACCCCCTGCTCAGCCCCGCTGTAGGGTAATCCCTGGAAGTCGACGGGTTCCCACTAGAGGGAGACCTGGAAAGAGTCGAAGGGTGCCACACTGCCCAGTCCCGTAAAAGGGTAATCCACTAGAGGGAGACCCGGATAAAGTCTTCGACGATTCCGAATGCCCAGTCTTGTAAGAGGGTACTCCACTGGAGGGAGGCTCGGAACCGTCATTGGGGACCACTTCCCAGCCCTGCTGGAGGTAAACCCAGCATCAGGGACCACTTCCCAGCCCCGCTGGAGGTAAGCCCGGCATCGGGGACCACATCCCAGCCCTGCTGGAGGTAAAAATGACATCAGGGACCACTGCCCAACCCCGTTGGAGGTAAACTCGGAACCGATCTGGCCATCCCGGCTGGATGGTACTGCTCGGTGAACACTGCTGTACTGGCTATCCCTACTGGATGGTAACCCACTGGCCATCCCTGCTGGATGGTACAACGTCCTGGACAACCCTGCTGGAAACAACCTCCTGGGTAGAGGATCGGTTCCCGCATAAAGTGTTGGTCACAACAAATCCACAAGAACTCTATTAGGGAACACATAGGGATGGGAGAAACTCCCTGAGCCTCTCAGGGTGATCACGCTCCAATCCGCTGAGTCACTGTCGAAGTGGACCGAGACAACTAATCCCAGAAAGCGGGAAAACACCCACACTATACGAGCACACGTAGTTGTAAACGGTGTCGCAGTCCGGTGAAAGGGGAACAGTACTGAAACCTCTCATAGTTGAAGAAACAGAGGAACCAAACCATCACTTCCGGCCAAACAAGAACAGAACTAGGGGAAAACTCAACCATGCTGGTCAAAAAATGAGAACAAAATAACCCTATACATCGCGAGAGGTCAAAAGTACGTAAAGTAGAACACGACACGCACAAAGGGTCCACACGACGTGTGTCCCCAAGTCAACTCCAACCAAGCGCACAAACGTTCTCAGGTAAAAACAACCATATGTACCTCCAAGCGTTCTCGTATACTCCCAGAGTATACCACGTTCCAGCCCAAAGGCTATCGTGCACACGAAACCCAACGTAAACGTGAAGGCGTAACGTAACAACTCCAACTTGCCACCTCATCAACCCAGGCATGGCCAAATACATCTCTTCAAGCATTCAATTCACTCTCCCAAGAGTGAATGCGATCACATGCCAAGGGTTCTCTACAAACACCGCAGGAAGGACCTACACCGGTACACCTTCATATATACACATTTAATAAGATTGCGTAAGAGGCTTCCCTGGCTTGAACAGGTTACACCATTGTAATACTTGTAGAAAAACATGTGAGATCGACTACTTACTCGCCTACAACGGATATCTGACATAAAAGTCATCCAACATTGCTTTACGCCCGAACGACATCCCGTGATCCCGAGTGTCGGCCCCGAAAATAGTCAGGCGCATCGCACCATTGCGATCCCCTTGAGAGAACACATCGAAAGAAATACTCACTTGAGTGGAACGGATATACGGAGAAAAAGATGCATTCCGGTGCACCGCACATGAGCGGTGATAAGTGGGACCCACATCTCGGTCCCGAATCACAATGAACAGATCGCACCGTTGCAATCCTCTCGAAAAATTACATAAGTTTGACTAATCACTTGTCTGAAACGGACACCCGGTGATAAAGTTGGAAATCCCCGCCAACTCCCAAAACGTACCTCATGGGGCCCGCACCAACGTGTGGAATTAAAGAGGGCAGACTGTGCCAATGCAATGCCCTCAAAAAAAAAACACCCAACAATGACTACTCGCACGCCCTGAATGGACGTACGATGAAAAATTTGTAAAGCGCTGCATGCAGCTCAAAAGATGGGCCGTGGAGCCCACGTCTCAAATCCGGCTTCGATGCCTGAAAAACCTTTGGAAAATGACACCTCGACGCCAGGGTCACAACGCCGCTGATGGCGCTCAAAACAAACGTCAAATTTGTCCGCGTCGTCCAAAACAAGAACCCCTGGGAAAAACGCCAAACAACTTAACATCGAGTCGCGCCCCGAGCCCCTTGTCTCGGGAATTAAAAATTTCCGAGACCATCTCAAAATTCTTGTCTCGTCGATACGGTCCTACAACTACAGACGGCACATCAAACGGACGCGCCGTTTGGAAATTACGGCCCCTCGAATATAAGGGGGCAACCGGGCCGGTTCACCCCAGACGGCCTGGTCCGAACCGCCGTGGCCTGTTGGCCGCGGCCCACTCCAACCGAACCGGACCTGCCTCGGGTCCGGTTTTATTCCCAGCAGACCAGATGAAGCTTGTCTCCGGGTCGCACCAATAGGACCTGTAGTATGCGGGTCCTTGCTCCCCCGAGGTCGCCGCCTGCTGCCGAAGACCCGCCACGCGCCGCCTCCGCTCCACCGCGACGCCCCGCGGCCGCCTGCGCCGCACGCCCCCCGAACGTCTCGCTCGCCTGATGCCCACAACATAATTCCTTGCGCCGAGCCTACCACCTACCTCCGTGCTCGTCCGACGCCACCCCAGCTCACCTGGCCACCGTGAACCCTCACCGGACCGCCGTCGGAATCTCCAAAACCCGCAAACTTCGACGAACGACAACCATCTCCTCCGAACATGGATTTCAAATCTGTAACAAGCGACAGAAAGATAATAAAATATACTAGGAATTCATAGGTTTTGTTCGAAGATCAAACAACAATTTGAAACATGTTTATGGGTTCAAAGGTGGTGCGGGAAATTAAAAATGCAAAACGCACGATCCTACCTCTTGGGCGTTGCCCGAAGCTTCGTCGTCGATCCATCGGAGCTGCCGCGCCTCGCTGGAGCTGTCATGCCTCGCCAGAGAGGTGGAGGAGAGGAGGAGTTCCTCCTTGAGAGCTCCTTCCAGGGGCTGAACAAAGGGGGAGAGGGGGGTGGGGGTTAAGTGTTTAAATAGAAACACACTTAACCACCCGCCTGTCGGCCCGAACCCGAACTTCCGGTGGGGTCGAGATTAAGCCTCCTCTAGGACAAACACCACCTCTCAAGCACAACGACAGTCTCAAAATTTTAATCTGTGGCCCCATTCCAAATTCATTAAACTCGACGCCCGAGACCACCAAATTACGAAAACGCCCCTGGGGCCATTTTTCACTGACGACCCGCGCCTGCGAAACTTACACACCTCATAGGGTAAACGACATGTGACGAACTCAACGATGCCCTAGATTTTCCCATATGAGCCACCGTTTAAGAGATACTTGAGTTTAACCATTATATTAATTAATTAATTAATTAATTTATCCATTTAACGTTTGGGTAGCGGGCGAGGGGTCCAAACGTCTCGCGCCGACATGCTTTATGTCATTCCTAGGGTAAACACCCCATTTAGAACCGATCCATACACTCAGATTTCTGATCTGAAGCACCGTTTAGGAGTTATCCCATTTATTTGGCATGCCTAGTGTGAACGCACTGAAAATTTAATTTCAGCCACACCGGGGCTCGGAATCGCACGCCGTCTGAAGGCTCTGCTCTGGAACAACATCAAAAAATATTCCAAAGTCTTTTATATCAAAAATAGGGTTCTTAAATCATTCCCTCATTCAATATTTTTGTACCCGAAAAGCAAAACCAAGGAACAACTCAGGGTACTAAGCCCACACCTGGTTCTCCCGTACCCAGAAGAACTCTTGCACAGTCCTGCGTCACCACACACAGACCAAAGGATTTGATCTGTTCACGTGAGGTCTGCCCTTGCTGATGACGTGCATAGGAGCACACACACTTCTTCTCAGGTGAGTCACATGGAAGACTACGTTCACCCACTCCAGACTTTGGGGTTAGGGCAAGGCGGTAGGGAACCACACTATCCCTTCACATGTTCTCAAACGGTCCGAAGGACCTCAGGGATAGCTCACCTCCCCGATAGAACCTCTATGTCGCACACCATGACTGGAATCACCATTTGGACCTGGGAAAAAGCCTGGTGATTCCCTCCTTCAGAATATCCATATGGTGAAACACCTAAGGATATCTGGTCACGCAAGGTTTCACAGTCGATGTCCCACAACCAAGACTCTCTTACGTGCTCAGAGAGTGAAGGAGTCGACACCACCGACTAAAGAAAAATGGCCCACACCTTTTTACCTTACCAACACAGGGTTACAATGACGCCCCATGCCACCCTCATAACAACTCAAGCAAGGAACAAGGAGAAAATCATTTCGCACACAGAGTCTAACAATTCTACTGCAAAAAGTAGAAGAGATGTAGAGAGTAACTCTTACCACCTCATTCTCTATAGGATCATAAACATTTAAAGCTTGCAGCTGTCCGTGGTCCCAACTGTCAGCTCCTAGAGCATGACGTGGACTTCCCTGTGGTGATGGGAAGACCTCGTAAGGTCAACCTCCACTTCCATCTCCTCCCTCTCCTCTACTAGAACTACCTCTCTGGGTACTACTCCGATAATGGCACTGCCTCCATCGTGGTGGTGCACCTGCTACCAGCCTATAATGCCCCGACCCCAGTTACCCAGAGTCGGTGCGTTATTGCGTAACATTGGCATGATCACAAAAGATCAAGTCTCGAAAGACCGATTAGTTTAGTAGCCTTGGAAACACTAGATACATTCATAAATGTTACATTACATAATAAAGTGAAATAATACAATAACAAAGTCTCCATAGTCCACACTCATATCATCTTCTGAATATCCCTGTAGGTCATTCATAAAATACTTCTTCACATCCTGGAAAATATTAAAACATTGAAAGGGGTGAGCTCAGATGCTCATTAAGGATAACAATATAGCGGAAGATTTCATCAATAAACATAAACATTTAAGGCAATGTATAACTAAAACAAAAGCCTTTTAAACTTGAGCTTCAACATAATATGGAAAAAGTAAAATGATATAATGCCATTTAATTCTTCACATGGATATTCTACTAGTCGAATAATCACATGAAATATCAATAACCACTTTTATAACGATGGAATGCATAATGCCAGACTATCATAACCACGTAGCCAGGGCCTCGTGCCAAGACTACAAATAAGATTTTGTCAAGACCTCGTTCCAAGACACTAGTTTGTCTCATGAGACCTGCCGATGCATCGAGGAGCTATAGCGGGCTCCACCCGTCACTTATTAAGTCCAATGCATTCCTCATATGAACAGGTTTCAACATATCATAAACCATATCATAATCATATCACATAAAACATGAATAAAGGAAACATAACATTTCCACATTTCAATCACAAGATATCAATAAAACACATTGATATATTAAAACATTATCAAAACCATTTTCAATACCAAAATAAATGAAAGTTAAAACTTGGTTTTTATTTTTCATTTAAAAAAAGTTATGGCTTGTAGGGGAAGCCGAAACTCAAATAATGATCACAGTGGCAGAGAATTCATTGTCCCCGCATACGTATGACAAGAAAAACATTTATTTTCTTTGTTTAGTAAAACACTTCATATAAAAATATTCCTTTTGAATAAACATAAAAGTCAAAGGGTTTTATACACCATATAAAAGAAATTTGTGTATAAAAACAAAATATGCCTCAATGAAAGGAGATTGAGACGAAGTCCTTACAAAGATCATTTTTTAAATAAAATAGATCTATTATGTGTATTCACTATAAGTACACATAAAGAAATTAAAAATACAAGATAGGACATTATAATATCTTGACATAATTTGAAAGTAGGAGATTAACCCAAAGAATGGAAATTGGGTTAAGAAGTTCCATTACCTCGTGTCTGAATTGACTCGACCATTCTTTAACCTCCTGAATAATAAACTAGAGTTAATTTATAATTTATTAAGAACCTTTTCAAGTTTATTATTCCTTTTATATCACTTATTACCATGTTATGAACATTATGTAATTATTTATGTTAATAACGGTCATTTTGTCAATCTTTGGTACTTGAGTCAAAAATAAACTTATTATAATTACAAGTTGTTCATGTGATGAAATATCCATTATATCCAGCATTATATTCATGATTTAGATATCATATATATAATATATATCCATTATATACATTCATTCTTAATATTATGTAAACTTTAGAGGTAAGAAATGAAATGCACCGTTCATGGAGACGGTAAGCCGTACGTACGCATGAATGCTACTTTCATTTCTATTTCGTATTTAATGGAATAAAATTATAATTATATAAAGTTATAATATAATTACAGTATAATATAATGTATAATAAAATTTACTCCATCCTTTATACATTCCACATATGGCATTAACGATTCAAATCACATTGAGGGGGCGGTAGTCCGCACTTCCTAAAATGAAATTATCACGTTTACCCATAATGGAAATCATAAAGTATGCCATAAATGAGAAATACAGAAGCATAAGGAAAACATAAACATAATATATATATCATATATGAAAATAGTGTCATCAAAATGGCCACCATTAGAGGTGTTAAAAGAATATTGAACAATCATCGTTTCATGAGGCAGTATTTCGCCACCCACAGAAACAGTATGTTCTTTAACCATTAGACGAAGGTGTGTGTAAGTGTAAACAAAATACTTATCATAAAAACATCCTAGTATATTGTAGATACTGGTGTTGTAACAAAATAAAGGAATAAAAAGAGTTTAAGGGGTTGGAGAATCAAAATAAAACAAAACAACATTAGAGAAGACATTACCTTAAAATCGGGTAGCTCTTTTTGATTTGAGCCAAAGGATTCCTTGGGAAGACTTCTGCCAAAAGTGATGCTTCTAAGAGTAAGGGAGGGAAGTTGAGAGAGTATTTTGGCAGAGGTTGTCTGAGCCAAAAGTCTTTGAAGGTGTGAGTAAGGTGGTTGTGGTGGGGGCCTTTTATAAGAGAAGAGAAGGGGCACTCTAGGAAAGATTGAAATGTTACTTTATTATGAAATGCTTTTCGGATTCTAAAGGTCCCAAAATGATGTATTTAGAGAATAAGGTGATAAGGGTTTGAAATCTACTCATCCAATAGGTTTTTGACAAGTGTAAGCCTTGGATTTTACATTATCTTTTCATTTTATTTAAATCGTTAATTAATGAGGTAATCGCTGCATCATCATGGTGTCATATATAATTTTATTTATTTAATGTCTAAAAATTATAACAAAACTGTAATGGTGTATGAAATCTTTTTATATTTCTAATGAATCTTTATAGTCAAAAAATATGACTTGTATAACCCCACTTAAAAATTGTTTTAGTAAAATAACTCATGTTTGTGACATTTTTATTTTAACATTAAATAAAAAGTTTTTAATGTCATTTTCCTACCAAAGTGGCTCTATGGGGTCCCCAAGTTGACCGATGGATTGTATTGGTCGGACATGATTCATAAAATTGGGGTAGGACAAGTTTCAAGGTTATTTCCTATTATTATAACATTATATTTACCTTAAATTTCAATAATTACCTTTAATCGTGATTAATTAAACTTAAAAGTTCTATTCACCAAAAAATTATTTTAATCCCATTAAACCAAATTTTACTTCCTAATGACAACCATGTATGTTGGATTTTTGAAAATCAAATCACAGAAGTGGTAATGTTTCATTTAAATGAAAAATCAGTTTTTTAACCACCACTTAGTGGTTTCACTATTCCTCAAAAATTGATGTTTTTCAGAACAATGTCAAAATTTCACCCAAAACTATAATTGATATTCTGAATTCAAAAATGATGTCTATTTTATGAAATTCCAAACATATAAGTTTCATTAATTAATTTTATAATTCATTCCCGTTGTCTCAACAAATAGCATGTTTTTAAGAAACAATATATATCAAAATATTGACAATTGTTTATGTCCAATTTCAAAGTGAAATTAATTATAATGAACACCATTGGATAAAATGGTAAAAATATATTATAATTATACTTTAAAACCACTCAATAGTATAATTTATCACTATAAAATATTTTGATTAAAAAAGTTGTTTTTAAGTATTTTTCACTATTCATAAAAAATTGGAAGTTCTCAGAAAATTACAAAAGATTCAACTTTGGATAATTTCGATATTCTGAATACAAAAATGAAGTCCATTTTGAAATATAAAATTTATATAATTTCAAAAAGTGGGTATTACTATTCATAACTGCTACTTTGATTGGTTGCGGTGTGTTAGAATCTCGAACTTGTGTACAATGCAAGCTATTGCATTATTGAAAGAGAAGTGTATCGTGAAAGATTGGGGTGTTACATTCTCTCATCCTTCAATAAATTGCATCCTCGTAATTTGAAAATGTTCTTCGAAAATAAAAGGTTGAAAATAGGAAATACCTTTGTGGAAAACCCACATCAGAAATAGGGTTAATAAGAATATAACATTAAGAGAAAGAAAGAGAAGTACAAAGGTCACCCGAGATAGCCCATACTAGGATTCTATGAAAATATGGATATGGAAGAAAAACAAACCAGAAAGGTCTGATGGAGAGTAGTGGGAAATAGGATTAGGAGAATGTTAACAATAAGAAAATCACAAACTTGTGATTGGTTAAACGGTCATTGAATCCCCAGTTGTAAAAGTTAACCGACAACGTTTTTGTTTTAACTTACCTTTTATAATGTTGAGGAATTTATTTAAGAGATTTTATAAGAACGTAAGGAAATATAGTTACTTGTCATGTAGACTTTCATTCCTTAATAAATTTTTACCACAAACCCATCTTTCACTCCAAATGGTAACAGAACTCAAAAATATTCTATTTATCCTAATTTTATAAGATTCTAAATATTACCAAATACCATTTAGATTAGGAAAACTATTTTTTAATAACCAGGGACTTCCTGTAGGCTAGTGGTAGGTAATAAAGGCATGTCACACTATGATTGTGGGTTCGATTCCTGCAGCTTTGTCCGACGCGATGGGTTATGCCCCACCCTGCAGGTTGTCCTTTTCCTAAAACTATAGTATTATAATATTCCAAAAATATTCTTCAGAAATGTTTTAACATTAAAAAATACTATTAAAAGATCAACTTAATCCATTCCAACCTTTATAGTTATCCAAAATACCTCCGTCCAGACTTTTTCTAAAGGGTCCTTAAATTCCAAAATCAATTGTAACATTAGATTCCCTAAACAAAGTAAAGTTTCTCTTATTGTCACATACTAAAAATATGATTTCCTTCATCATATTAAAACCTTAATGATAACAACAAGTACTACAATACAATCCTTATATATATCAAATTATTTTTATAACCAGAATATAATCCTTGAGTCCAAAATCACCAATACATTAATTATTCCACTTCAACTGTAGTAACAACATAAGATTGTCCTTGATCCCTTGTACTTTTCTGAGGTAAGTTTCCCTGATGCTTAGGACATTCATTTTCATAATGCCCCATTTCCCTACAATTGTAGCATTCAACATTTATAGCCTCTTTCTTTCCCTTGCAATCATGAGCCTGATGACCTTTTTCTCTACATTTATAACAAACTCCCATTCCTTTTAGGCAGGTACCGGGGTGATTCTTCCCGCAATTATCGCATAATGGAAATACTCATTTCCCTTTTTCCATTTATCTGTCACTTGTTCCACCGTTCTCTTCTTCTCTTGCTTTACTTTATTGTCATAAGATTTAGAGAATTCCTTTTCTGTCTTGACAGCACATGAGATAATATCTTTGTATGACGAGAAGGATTGTGAGACTAAGGCTCGATGGAGAAACGGTTTTAACCCATCAAAGAAACGATCAATATTACTTCTTGGGTTACGTATATAATCTGATGCATGCCTTTCTAACCGTGTAAATTTAGACTCATTCTTTGCGACATTCTCATCCTTCTTCTGCCTTAGACTCAGAAATTGCCTTTCCATATCTACTCTATGGTCACGGGGAAAGTAATTTTCTAAGAAAATCTCTTTGAACTCCCTCCATTCCATATTCAATACTTCATCATCTTCCTTTTTATTTTGAATCAATGACCACCATTGATCAACATCTCCAGTGAGGCGGTAAACTGTCATGATAACCTTTTCCCTTTCACTACTCTCCAAGGCGTGGAATATTTTCTCTAAGGAGTTTATCCATTGCTCAACTACTAATGGAATTGTACCCCCATTAAATGTTTGTGGTTGTTGCCTCATGAAACGATCTAACATTGATCCTCCACGTTGCGGATCAGGGTGCTCCATACGAGTAAGGTTATTATTCATAACCTGAGTGAGTTGTCCCAGTATGGTAATAAGTTGATCAGCACCAGTTGTATCTCCAGATCCATAATAATTATCTTTAGAAGGAGGTAAATCCTTACACAGAGTTCGTGCATTGATACGGTTTCCATTCCTCCCACTAGGCGCCATTTCTAAACAATGGCATAAACTAGATTTGTTTATGAATTAAAATACATAATTCCATACTTGTAAAACACTTAACATAAATTGAACTATTTATGGATATAATCCATAATCATAAAAAGAAATGTTTTCTTTGAGGAAGTATATACTCATAAACCCATCATAATGGTTTGTAAAGAAAATGAGAATTATCCTAAGCATATCCCCCGGGAGCGTTGTAACCAAGAGTGCAGCAAGGCCCGTTGTCGTGCACCAGTTCCCATTCGAGTCTAGCTCAAAGCGGTGTTTTCGGGTTTTACCCCTCGGTACATCTGTGCCAGAGCCGCCTCTACCTACTCGTATCCATACAGGGATGTATTTCTCGAAAATCTCACAAAATCTCTACAACAATAAAATTCTTGGAAGTTCTTCTATACTAATCCTCAAAGTTTATCTTTGGGCTATGTGCTCTAATCAGAGTTTATCTAAATCTGGCTTCCAAGTTTAGTACTAAACTACCTCTGATACCAACTGTAACGCCCCGACCCCAGTTACCCAGAGTCGGTGCATTATTGCGTAACATTGGCATGATCACAAAAGATCAAGTCTCGAAAGACCGATTAGTTTAGTAGCCTTGGAAACACTAGATACATTCATAAATGTTACATTACATCATAAAGTGAAATACTACAATAACAAAGTCTCCATAGTCCACACTCATATCCTCTTCTGACTATCCCTGCAGGTCATTCATAAAATACTTCTTCACATCCTGGAAAATATTAAAACATAGAAAGGGGTGAGCTCAGATGCTCAGTAAGGATAATAATATAGCGGAAGCTTTCATCAATAAACATAAATATTTAAGGCAATATATAACTAAAAAAAATCCTTTTAAACTTGAACTTCAAGATAATATGGAAAAAGTAAAATGATATAATGCCATTTACTTCTTCACATGGATATTCTACTGGTCGAATAATCACATGCAATATCAATAACCACTTTCATAATGATGGAATGCATAATTCCAGACTATCATAACCACGTAGCCAAGGTCTCGTGCCAAGACTAAAAATAAGATTTTTTCAAGGCCTCATGCCAAGACACTAGTTTGTCTCATGAGACCTGCCGATGCATCTAGGAGCTATAGCGGTCTCCACCCGTCACTTATTAAGTCCAATGCATTCCTCATGTGAACAGGTTTAAACATATCATAAACCATAACATAATCGTATCACATAAAACATGAATAAATGAAACATAACATTTCCACATTTCAATCACAAGATATCAATATAACACATTGATATATTAAAACATTATCAAAACCATTTTCAATACCAAAATAAATGAAAGTTAAAACTTGGTTTTTATTTTTCATTTAATAAAAGTTATAGCTTGTAGGGGAAGCTGAAAATAAAATAATGATCACGGCGGCGGAGAAGTCGTTGTCGCTGCATATGTACGACAAGAAAAACATTCCTTTTTATCGTTTAGTAAAACAATTTGTATAAAAAGATTCCTTTTGAATAAACATAAAAGTCAAAGGGTTTTATACACCGTATAAAATAAATTTGTGTATAAAAACAAAATATGCCTCAATGAAAGGATATTGAGATGAAGTCCTTACAAAGATCATTTTTTAAATAAAATAGATCTATTATGTGTATTCACTATAAGTACACATAAAGAAATTAAAAATACAAGATAGGACATTATAATTTCTTGACATAATTTGAAAGTAGGAGATTAACCCAAAGAATGGAAATTGGGTTAAGAAGTTCCCTTACCTCGTGTCCGACTTGACTCGACCGTTATTTAACCTCCTGAATAATAAACTAGAGTTAATTTATAATTATTAAGAACCTTTTTCAAGTTTATTATTCCTTTTATATCACTTATTACCATGTTATGAACATTATGTAATTATTTATGTTAATAACGGTCATTTTGTCAATCTTTGGTACTTGAGTCAAAAATAAACTTCTTATAATTACAAGTTGTTCATGTGGTGAAATATCCATTATATCCAGAATTATATTCATGATTTATATATAATATATATCATATATATCCAGTATATACATTCATTAATAATATTACGTAACATTTAGAGGTAAGAAATGAAATGCACCGTTCATGGAGACGGTAAGCTGTACGTACGCATGAACGCTACTTTCATTTCTATTTCGTATTTAATGGAATAAAATTATAATTATATAAAGTTATACTATAATTACAGTATAATATAATGTATAATAACATTTACTCCATCCTTTATACATCCCACATATGGCATTAACGATTTAAATCACTTTGAGGGGGCGGTAGTCCGCACTTCCTAAAATGAAATTATCGCGTTTACCCATAATGGAAATCATAAAGTATGCCATAAATGAGAAATACATAAGCATAAGGAAAACATAAACATAATATATATATATCATATATGAAAATAGTGTCATTAAAATTTCCACAATTAGAGGTGTTAAAAGAATATTGAACAATCATCATTTCGTGAGGCAGTATTTCGCCACCCACAGAAAAAGTATGTTTTTTAACCATTAGACGAAGGTGTGTGTAAGAGTAAACCAAATAATTATCATAACAACATCCTAGTATATTTTAGATACTGGTTTTGTTACAAAAGAAATGAATAAAAAGATTTTAAGGGGTTGGAGAAGCAAAATAAAACAAAACAACATTAGAGAAGACATTACCTTAAAATCGGGTAACTCTTTTTGATTTGAGCCAAAGGCTTCCTTGGGAAGACTTCTGCCCAAAGTGAGGCTTCTAAAAGTAAGGGAGGGAAGTTGATAGAGTATTTGGGTAGAGGTTGGCAGAGCCAAAAGGCTTTGATGGGGTGAGTAAGGTGGTAGTGGTGGGGGCCTTTTATAAGAGAAGAGAAGGGGCACTCTAGGAAAGATTGAAATGTTACTTTATTTTGAAATGATTTTCGGATTCTAAAGGTCCCACAATGATGTATTTCGAGGATAAGGTGATAAGGGTTCTAAATATACTCATCCAATAGGTTTTTTACAAGTTTAAGCCTTGTATTTTACATTATCTTTTCATTTTATTTAAATTGTTAATTAATGAGGTAATCGCTGCATCATCATGGTGTCATATATAATTTTATTTATTTAAGGTATAAAAATTATAAAAAAATATCATGATGTATGAAATCTTTTTAGATTTCTAATGAATATTTATAGTCAAAAATATGACTTGTATAACCCCACTTAATTTTTTTTTATTAAAACAACTCATGTTTGTGACATTTTTATTTTAACATTAAATAAAAAGTTTTTAATGTCATTTTCCTACCAAAGTGGCTCCATGGGGTCCCCAAGTTGACCCATGGATTGTATTGGTCGGCCATGATTCATCCAATAGGGGTAGGACAAGTTTCAAGGTCATTTCCTATTATTATAACATTATATTTACCTTAAATTTCACTAATTACCTTTAATCGCAATTAATTAAACTTGAAAGTTACTATTCACCAAAAAATTATTTTAATCCCATTGAAAAAAAATTTACTTCCTAATGACAACCATGTATGTCGGATTTTTTAAAATCAAATCACAGAAGTGGTAATGTTTCATTTAAATGAAAAATCAGTTTTTTAACCACCACTTAGTGGTTTCACTATTCCTCAAAAATTGAAGTTTTTCAGAACAATGCCAAAATTTCACCCTAAGCTATAATTGATATTCTGAATTCAAAAATGATGTCTATTTTATGAAATTACAAACATATAAGTTGCATTAATTAATTTTATAATTCATTCCCGCTGTCACAACAAATAGCGTGTTTTTAGGAAACAATATATATCAAAAGATTGACAATTGTTTATGTCCAATTTTCAAAGTGAAATTAATTATAATGAAAAACATTGGATAAAATGGTAAAAATATATTCTAATTATACTTTAAAACCACTCAATAGTATAATTTATCACTATAAAATATTTTTATTAAAAAAATTGTTTTTAAGTATTTTTCACTATTCATAAAAAATTGGAAGTTCTCAGAAAATTACAAAAAATTCAACTTTGGATAATTTCGATATTCCGAATACAAAAATGAAGTCCATTTTGAAATATAAAATTTAAATAATTTCATAAAGTGGCTATTACTATCCATAACTGCTACTTTGATTGGTCGCGGTGTGTTATAATCTCGAACTTGCATACAATGTAGGCTATTACATTATTGAAAGAGAAGAGTATCGTGAAAGCTTGGGGTGTTACACTGCCCGAAGCTCTCCGCATGCCTGGTTGGGTAGTCCTGTGCCAGGTGACCTCACCCTATCGCAAGCATAGCACCAAATCTTTTCGGGCTGCACTGGTTCCCTCTGGCTCCACTGTGGTGTATGACCACGCCCTTGAGTCCGGTTGTCAGAAAGCCCCCTGCATCGAGGTTCTGCTTGCCGATGCCTGCTAGCTTCGGCATACGTCTTGACTTCAACGTGCCTGCTTCCATCACCAACTCTAGAATGTGACAGGAAGCTCTCTATCACCAGCACCTGCTCTAGCACCCTGACATATTTGGAAATTCCCAAGGGTACTATGACAACACGAATCTCTCGGTGGAGACCGTGCTCAAACTTCCGTGCTCAGATATTGTCGTCATGGACCAAGTCCGGGTAAAAGTGTGCATGATATGCGAAACTAGCCCCGTACTCGGCTACCGTCATCCCTCTCTGCTAAAACAGCAGGAGCTCCTGAATCTGAATGGAGCGTAAGCAGGAGGGAAAAAAATCCTCATGAAACAACAACTGAAAGTCACCCCACTAAAGCGATGACTCGTTAAGAAACTGAGTCACCCGACTCCACCAATGCGAAGATGTTCCACGGAAAAGGTTGGAGGCCAAATCCACCATAAGATCTATTGGAATCTGCACAAGCCTGAAAAGGGGAACCACTATCTCTAGCCAAACCTCTACTGCTTGAGGGTCTGGCTCACCACTGAAGCTCAGCGGTCCCTTTGTTGAAACTCACAGAGCACGCTGAACCTGTGCTCAAGCTCAGTATTCTCTACTACTTACCAGGTGGGGGTGCTTCTACCGGCCCACCCGAAGAAAGGGATCGCATGATGGGTCCTGGACTGAGGCCTCATAGCTCACATGGTCGTCGTCACGAACCAAAGATGGTATCCTGGCTGGCTGTCTTCGCGGAGACATCCTGAATGTTATCAAGGAGTGTCGCAGTTAGATGAGCATATATGTATATAACAGTAACACAATGGGGAGATGACTCAAGAAGGACAGTCAAAGACTTAATCCTATGTGATGCACAAACAAATTTTTCCTGCAACAAGTGTCTTAGCATGCCAAGTCAACAAGCGGGTTATCAGGGTCCTGGTGAATGGATACGTCGGCCACCAAACCATCACTGGACTCACTGGCCTAAGATCTGATCTCGAGACACGTTTACACTGTTACCCTAAATCCCAACCAATTCCTTTTATTTTAGGGATGTCCAAACAGCGTCCCAAGGAATGAACCACCTCTGATACCACTTTTTCATGACCCGACCGTACCCGGGCTCGAGCCACAACTACCCCAAGCCCCCCTCCATAGGCCAGGGGCTGGTGACTAGCGCCGAAGGATAAAAAACTCGGGGAGGCCTTTTTCTAAGTACCTGTACACACACACGCATGACACTAAATGCAAAAGTGTAGAGTAAAGGAAAAAAAGTAAAACAATGTGCAACTACTATAAATAAACCACAATGTGTATCGACCTCTAAAATTACAAAGCAAGTGCCGAAGGTAAACTGAAAAGAGAAGGGAAAAAACATGCGCCCAACCAGAAAAGTGCTACAACCTAGAAACAGGTAAACAAAATCAAACACCTAGGAGAGTCCCACACCTAGAACCCGACTACGACCACCGAACGCGGTCCAAGCTCCCGAACTCCTAAGCTCTGTTGAAGTCACGACCAACCTATCCGTCATCTGCAAGGGAACACCAAGTGCAGGAAAATACCAAGCAGGGGTGAGTATAAAAATAATCAGTAGGATACCCTGATGGATCGAGGGAGAAACAAAGGAGGTACCGAAAGGTGAGTAGTAGATCGAATAGGGAATAGTAAAAGAGTACAACAAGGAGTGCAGTAGAGTAATAATAGAGAGTCTAGCTCAACCCAACAAGAGAAAGGAGATAGACTCATCCAGACACAAGGAGCTGGAAATGATAAGAAGATGAACTTCTCGTCGAGTCTTCGCTACCTATAGCAGAAGAGTAGACTCGTACAACCATGAGAAGCTAGACACGGAAATCACATGGCATACCCTGAGCATCTTCACCTATCCTGGAGGGAGAGTAACCAAGCCCAATAAGTGGTCACCAGAACAATGTATATACATAACCATATGCTCAATCAAGAAGCCCGAACAAGGTCGTAAGGGTATCTCCATCCCGTAGCTCAGCCCAAGAAAGTGAGTACCCAACAGTCTCATAAGTAAACACCATCGATTCCCAGCATCCCGCACATTTGTCCTGAACTACAAGTCAAGGGGATCAAATCACTGCACCTTGACACTATCCACTTTGGGCAGCACTGACTCGCCCGAACGGTTTTAGGTCGTGTCTCAAGGATGCGTCTCAGTGGGGAAAGCGCCCCTCATACTTGAGAGTTCTGGGGGAATGTCAAACCACACCTCTTCACTGACCTGCAGTCGAGAGGTCTCCTCAAAGTCGACAGGCGACCCCCTGCTCAGCCCCGCTGGAGGGTAATCCCCGGAAGTCGACGGGTTCCCACTAGAGGGAGACCCGACAAGATTCGACGGGTGCCCCACTACCCAGTCGCACAAAATGGTAATCCAATGGAGGGATACCCGGCTAAAGTCGTCGACGAGTCCCAATGACCAGTCCCATAAAAGGGTACTCCACTGGAGGGAGGCTCGGAACAGTCATCAAGGACCACTTCCCAGCCCTGCTGGAGGTAAACCCGGCATCAGGGACCACTTACCAGCCCCGCTGGAGGTAAGCCCGGCATCAGGGACCACTGCCCAGCCTCGCTGGAGGTAAACCCAGAACCGCTCTGGCCATCCCGGCTGGATGGTACTGCTCGGTGAACACTGTCGTACTGGCCATCCCTGTTGGATGGTAACCCACTGGCCATCCCTGCTGGATGGTACAACCTCCTGGCCAGCCCTGCTAGAAACAACCTCCTGGGTAGAGGATCAGTGCCCGTGTAAAGTGTTGGTCACACCGAATCCACAATAACTTTGTCAGGGAACACGAAGGGATGGGAGAAACTCCCCAGGCCTCTCAGGGTGATCACTCTCCAATCCGCTGAGTCACTGTCGAAGCGGACCGAGACAACTAATCCCAGAAAGCGGGAAAACACCCACGCTGTACGAGCACACGTAGTCGTAAACGGTGCCGCAGTCCAGTGAAAGGGGCACGATACTGAAACCTCTCACAGTTGAAGAAACAGAGGAACCAATCCATCTCTACCGGCCAAACGAGAACAGAACTAGGGGAAAACTCAACCCTGCTGGTCAACAAACGAGAACAGAAGAACCCTCTACGTCGCGAGAGGTCAAAAGTACATAAAGCATAACACGACATGCACATGGGGTCCACATGATGTGTGGCCCCCAAGTCAACCCCAACCAAGCATACAAACGTTCTCAGGTACAAACAACCACATATACCTCCAAGCGTTCTCGTATACTCCCAGAGTATACCACATTCCAACCCAAAGACTATCATGCACACGACATCCAATGTCAACGCGAAGGTGTAACGTAACAACTCTAAATTTCCACCTCATCGGCCTAGGCACGACCAACTACATCTCTTCAATCATTCACTTCACTCTCCCAAGAGTGAACGAGATCACACGCCAAGGGTTTTCTGCAAACACCGCAGGTAGAACCTCCACCGATACACCTTCATATTTCCACATTTTATAAGATCGTATAAGAGGCTCCGCTCACCTGAAAAGATTAATCCATTTTAATCCTCGTAGAAAAACATGCGAGATCGACTGCTTACTTGCCTCTAATGGATATCTGATGGAAAAGTCATCCAACACCGCTTTACGCCCAAACGACGTCCTGTGATCCCGAGCCTCGGCCCCGAAAATAGTCAAGCGCATCGTACCATTGCGATCCCCTTGGGAGAACACGTCAAAAGGACTAATCACTTGAGTGGAATGGATATCCTGAGAAAAAATGCATTCCGGCGCCCCTCACATGAGCGGTTCTACATGAGACCTGCAACCCGGTCCCGAAGCACAACGAACATATCACACCGTTGCGATCCTCTCAAAAAAGTACACAAGTTTGACTAATCACTTGTCCAAAAAGATCACCCGGTGATAAAGATAGAAATCACCGCCAACTCCAAAAACGACCCTCGTAGGGCCCGCACCAGCATGCAGAGTTAAAGCAGGAAGACTGTGCTAATGCAATGCCCTCTGAAAAACACCCATCAATGACTACTCGCATGCCTCAAATGGACGTCTGATGAAAAATTTGTAAAGCGTTGTACGCAGCTCAAAAGATGGGCCGTGGAGCCCACGTCTCAAATATGGCTTCGATGCTCGAAAAAACCCATGGAAAATTCTGCCTCGATGCTAGGGTTGGAACGCCACTGACGGCGCTCAAAACGGACATCGGATGTGTCCACGCCGTCCAAAACAAGAACCCACGAGAAAAACGCCAAACCACTTAACATCGTGTCGCACCCCGAGCCCCTTGTCTCGAGAATTAGAAATTCCCGAGACCTTCTCAAAATTATTGCCTTGTCGATCCGGTCGTACAGCCATAGACAACACATCAAATGGACGCACCGTTTGGAAATTATGGGCCCCTGAATATAAGGGGGCCAACCGGGCCGGTTCACCCCGGTCGGCCCGATCCGAACAGCTGCGGCCTGCTGGCCGTGGCCCACCCCAACCGAACCAGACCCGCCTCGAGTCCGGTTTTATTCCCAAAGGACTGGCCAAAGCTGGTATCTACGTCGCGCCTACAGGACCCACAATATGCGGGTCCTTGCTCCCCCGTGGTCGCCGCCTACTGCCGAAGACCCGCCGCGCGCCGCCTCCGCTCCACCGCGACGCCCCGCGGCCGCCTACGCCGCACGCCCCACAGCCGTCTCGCTCACCCGACGACTGCAGCCGAACGCCGTGCGCCGAGCCCGCCTCCAGCCTCCGTGCTTGCCCGACGCCCCCCAGCTCACCCGGCCACCGTGAACCCTTGCCAGACCTTCATCAGAATCTCCAAAACCCGCAAACTTCAACGAACGATGGCGATCTCCTCCGAACTCGGATTTCAAATCTGTAACAAGATTCAGAAAGATAATCAAATATACTACGTATTCATGGGTTCTATTTGAAGATCAAACAACAATTCTACACATGTTTATTGGTTCAAAGGTGGTGCGAAAAATTAAAAACGCAAAACGCATGATCCTACCTCTTGGGCGTTGCCCGGAGCTTCGCCGTCGAACCGTCGGAGCTTCCAGGCCTCTCCGGAGCTGTCGCGCCTCACCGGAGAGGTGGAGAAGAGGATTAGTTCCTCCTTGAGACCTCCTGCTAGGGGGTGAACAAAGGGGGAGAGGGGGGGGGGGGGGTTAAGTGTTTAAATAGAAACACACTTAACCACCCGCCCGTCGGCCGGAACCCGAACTTCTGGCGGGGTCAAGATTAAGCCTCCCCTAGGCCAAACACCACCTACTGAGCACAAAGGAAGTCTCAGACTTTTAATCCGAGGCCCCATTCAAAAGTTATTAAACTCGACGACCGGGGCCGCCAAATTATGAAAACGCCCCCGGGGCCATTTTTCACTGACGGCCCGCTCCCGCAAAAATTACACCCCTCATAGGGTAAACGGTACGTTCCAAACTCAATAGTGACCTTGTATTTCTGATATGATCCCCCATTTAAGAGATACTTGAGTTTAACCATTAAAGGAATTAATTAATTAATTAAACCGTTTAACATTCCGGTAGCGGGCGAGGGGTCCAAACGTCCTGCGCCAACATGCTTTATGTTGTTACTAGGGTAAACACCCCATTTAAAACCCATATGTACACTCATATTTCTGATCTAAAGCACCGTTTAGGAGTTATCCCATTTATTTGGCGTGCCCAGTGTGAATGCACTGAAAATTTAATTCCATCCACACTGGGGCCCAGAATCATATGTCGTCTGAAGGTGCTACTCTGGAATAACATCAAGAATATTCCAAAGTCATTTATAGAAAAAATCAGGTTCTTACTCCCGACCACAAAAGGCCAAGGCCAATGCCTTGCTATATTATATTAGCACAATTACAAGGAATCAAATCCTGAAGGACTGATCAATTTAGAATTTTTGGAATACTAGATTATAGATATGGAACCCATTCTACACTAGGAATAAAAAAATACATAAAAAAAATAAAATGCTTCACATCTTTGAAACTCATTCCAAGAATTCATCTTAAAACCCTAGGAAATGAAAAAAATAATGGTGAGACAAATGCCTAGTAAGTGTAAATTATAATGGAAGATATCCTGAATTAATAATGAATAATAAATATGAAAAGAATAAATGATGATATAATAATTCCATATAAATAATTGAATTATCTTAAATCTAGACCATGTATATTCTAACTAATCAAATAATCATATGGAATAATAATAATTACGGAATGCATAATGTTGGAAATCTAAAATATCAAGATCAATCCTCAAGAAATTTAGTGACAAGATCCATTCTAAATATATTTTAATTATGTGGTTAGAAACCCATCAAATTTGTGTTAATATCTATCCTACTGACAATTTAAAACTACTTGGAAAGAAATGAGAAGGGTTTTTCACCAACTAATTTCATCCCAAGAGAGTACCGATGCATCGAGGGGCTTGCGTTAACTGGTACCCAACCCATATACTTTATGTACAAATTATTCCCCATATATTGAAAAATTAATTTAAATCCTAAAAAATGTGAACACCATATGTAACAATGGCATACAATTTAGTAAATAATCATATCCATAATACAATAATATGGATATTAAAATAAATATAATTTATAATGAAAAAATATTTTATGAAAGTTATTTTTTCAAGATAAATTTAACAATCACAAAATAAAGTGATATTTCAAAGATAACTTTTACCAATTGGGAATTTTCAAATCAAACCCCTTAGATGAGATAAATCAAATTGAAACTTATAATACCATGAAATATGAGTGAATCATGATATTAAATGATAAAGGGGAAGAATATGAATAAAAAGAAAGAAATAAGTGCTGAAAATGGTGTATTCCTCATGGAATAAAAAGTTAGAAAAGAACAAGAGCTGGTAAAGGAAAAACGAATGACATCGTTTCGTGAGGTGGTAATCTACCATTAAAACGAACAATAATTTCATTACCCATTTGATAGAAGTGTGTGTAGGTGTATCTAGAACCCTTAAAAAACATCTTAGTATATTAATAATATTTATTTTGTTATATAATCATGGAATAAGAATAATCTAATGGGTTGAGCAAGAAATAAAACAAAACTTATCATTGAAGAATGTTACCAATTTTTCAGGTAACTCATTTTTCTTTCCAAAAAATTAAATCCTTGGATTAAATTCTACCCTAATTTAGGATTTTATGTTCAGTTTAGGGATGTTGGGAGATTATTTGGATAGGGTTTAGATGTTGAAATTTGGCTTGATATGTGTAAGGAAGGGGAAGAGTGAATGTTTTTTTATACCGGAGGAGGAGTTGAATTCTTGTTAATACCAAAAGGTAAACACTATTGGGAGGTCTCCTTACCTAATTTGATTCCAAAAATGTAAAACTAATGGATTAAGGGTATGTGTGGTCTACAAAAAATATACCATACGAAAATAAGTTTATTTTTATAAATTTGTTTCATAACATTTAAGTTTCCCCATTTTTTCCATTTTGGTTGTTATTAAGGTAACTGGTTTTCTTGTAGCGGCCCAAATCTTGAAATACATATAAATTAAATTACTTTTTCAGAATACTTAATACATGACAAAAACAGACTCCCAAAGACAGTATTAGTTTAGTGTGTTTGGAAACTCAAAACATAATCTTCTAATCATGGTGAAAGATCTTCAACATCTCCCATAAAGATCTTCCCCTTTTGTTTTCTTACATAAAACTTTCTTTATATCCTAGGGAAAAGAAAACATAAAAAGGGAGACCTAAAATGCTCAGTAAGGGTAAACATGGAGAACATAAAACAATCCATAAACATTTGAACGTAAAAACCTGAATATAAAACATCAAAATCATGAGTAATGAAATAAATCTTGGTAGTACATAAGGCATATATCACAAAGAAACATTAATCATGATAAAATATCATGGTAATAAAACATTTAATTGTGGAAATCCATTAAGAACATGATATGATTTCCATAGTAGCCAAGGCATTCCTCCCAAGACCATCATAGTGGACAAAGTCCATTACTGAATCAGGTTTACTTGCCATTCCAACCCTGTATTATTGAACCAGATTTTACTTTCCATTCTAGCCATGTATATCTCATGAGATATAAATCTTTACCCAATGCATTGAAGGGATATATAGGTCCCAACCATCTCTTATTGAAATTATTCTTACGTGTTCCACAAAACAATCATAAATCATTCATCATAACCCAAAGAATAAAATGGGTTTCATAAACATCATCCCATCAAAACATAATCCATATAAAAAAATGGATATCATTTCCTCATAAGAAAAATCAAACCATGTCAATAATAGAGACATTATACTTGAAACATAAACATACTAAATAATTTCATCTTAGATGGAAAATAGTTTTTATAAAACACTTGAAATGAATTCTTGAAGAAAGTATCCTTTCTACTTCAAAATCATTTTCTTTTCTCAAAATGAAATGAAATTTTAAAAGAAAAGGATTGTTTAAAATAATCATGAAATATTGTAGAGGAAGATTCATAGAAATAAGGCATTATGTAACTGTAAAAATCTGTTCATGCCATATAAGTAAAAAAAACATTCTCCTCATACTTTTGCCAGAGAAGTCAAAAAGTACCTCGTATGGTAAATAAAAGAAAGATTACTTCCATACCATGTGGTAAAAGTCAAAAAAAGGTAAACATAACTTTAAACATACATGGAATAATAGTAAAATTTTTATTAAAACATTTTTATAAAACATGGATATGGATGATAAATGTTACCCTAGTAAATAATTACGAATAAATTATCTCAGATAAGGATGAGGTTGGAATAATTATCCCTTACCTTATATCCAATTTCATCCGTATGTTTCCGAGACTCCTATATAGTGGGTTTAAACATATTATTAACTTATAATAGAACCATAATAATATTTATTATATCATATATGATTCACTTATGACTTTATATTACCCATTCATTTGTGAATTCCATGTTAAAGCAGTGTTTTGGGTAAAATCGTTACCTTTGTCATACATGTTTTGACTTCAAATTATTCATATGATTACTTAAGGTCATGATTACTTACTTACAGAATTTAAAACCTGATTTATATATAATATATATTCAGAATATATAATATATATATATAATAGATAGATAAATGGAATGAAATACACCGAGCACATGAGAATCAACCCGGTTGGTGAGTACTCTTAAGTGCATCCAGGCGACCCCTGATCAAATCTAGGAAGAGGCACAATTTCTAGGTACTGTAGAAACACTATAGAAGCACTGTAGAAGATACTGTAGCAGGCACTGTAGCAGGAACTGTAGTAGGCACTATTTGGCACTATAGTAGTCGGGAATTTGCCCCTGTTTGGGCCACTGATTTGGTCCCCGAGTCCTTTAAAGCCTTTGAGCCACCAAATAATTTAGGCCAGTAAGGCCTTAAGGCCACCTAAAGGACTTTTGGCCACCTTAAGTTCAGATACAAACCAGACAACCTATAAGGAACAAACTATATGGAGGATGAGTAAGGAGCTTTCACCACAACAGAAGCTACATGGATTGAAAGAATGAGAGGGTATGGCGCATGCCATCAGGACAAGCCTGTGAATGCATGGGATATCCTAGCCGAACAACCATGCGAAGGTGGGGATCTGATTTCACGATGAAGATGCTGGGGAGGAGCAGTTCCAAGTAGTTAGTCTGGGTTGTATGTAATGTTTGAAGCCTATGGGAAATGAATTCTTATAAGGCCTACAGGATATGTAATACTTATGCCTACAGGCCTTATAAGGGTTCCAACTCACCCCTTGAAAGGTGGATTATCAAAAATCTATAAAAAATGAAGGCCTTTGGGTCATTGGATGGAATGAAATACACCGTTCATGGAGACGGTAGGCCATACATACACATGAACACTGCTTTCGTTTCCTTATTAAATTGAATGGAAGTAAGTAAATAACATATACATAAATAAAATATCATTATTATGTCATATATTTCATGATTATTTATTATATATACTTTATAATCATTCTGTAATGGTTAACATGGAGAATGAATCTCATCACGTCATGGAGACGGTAATCCGTACGTACGCACAAGTGATGATATCATTCCCATAATTATTTAATGGAATTGGAGTGGATGATATAATATCTCATAATTAGTATGATTTTATAATAATCATATATAGTTATAATTTCCACCATTATACCCATCCAAGTATGGTGGTGGTGGAAAAACAGATTACACTATGGCGTGGACACAGTAAGCCGTACGTACGCACGCGCAATGATTTCATTTTTCGTAGGATGGATATAAGGTGAAATAGGGTTGTTTCATAATCATAATAACACATAAGTATATTATTGATACTTATGCTATTAATTTATATTGATAAAACAAAATAAGAGGAAGTAGAAGAAGAAAGAAACTTGAAAGAATTGGTAGAAGAGATTACCTCTTCCTCGACGTGCCTCTTTTAAACTTCTTCTTAGGGAACTAGAGTTGGTCTTTTGAGAAGACCAGAACATCTATAATATAACTAGAGTGGTTGAGAAGAAGAATTTGTAGGGTTTGACCGAGCTTTAAGGCTTAAAATGGAGTGAAGAGAAGAAGGATGAGGTTCCCTTTATAAGAGAGGAGAGGGGCACTTTTGGAAACCTCCAAAATTTTAATTTATAATAAAATCAAACCCCACCTAAAAACCTCCAAAATGACTCAAATTCTAAGATGAGATGAGATAGGGTTGTAACCTCATCATTAAATAAAATTTATACATGTTAAGAAATTATTTTAAACCTTATCAATTTGAGTTATCCTTATATAATCTATTTAAACTTATTTGTGGTAATAATATTCTAAATTTTAAATTGTTATAAATACTTACTTACGTGTTCTTAATTGTCCATAATTGGATAATTTATGAAATTTTAGACCATATAAATTTCAATTTATAATTTTTAAATATTTTTTTTGTGATTTTTAAACAATTTAATAATAGGTTATTTTTTTAAAATATCAATAGTGTCAATTTTGACACTATTCATTTATTTGAATTTAAATAAAATCCAAACAAAAGATATGTTCAAAAAAAATAGTTAATAGATTTATAACATATAATATATATATAAAATTAGTGGAGCACATTTATTAGTTCATATAATATTTATTTTAATATTTTTAAAACCATTTGTTTGATATTTTTCTTAATAAAATAATTACTACAACATTTTTGTATAATTATTTAATATACTTATTTGTTTCATAAAGATTAAAAATAAAATACTAAGATGAATATAAATCTAATAGTTTTCATAATAATATTTTTAGTAGAATTTATATTCTAAAACACCCAACTTCTAAAATGATATGTTTATTAAATTATGAATGTAACAACTCTGACATCATTTAAAATAAAATAATATAAGTGTCATCATCACTTTTATAAGGCTCTAAATGGTAAAATATTAGACCATTGGATGATTATGGTCTAGATATACATGAAAAATAAGTTTTAGTCAGGTTTTTGGGCCTTTTATGGGTATTATTATTTGAATAAAAACTATATTATTGATTTTTCACTAAATAAATAATTTCTGCATAATAAATGAATAAGCTATTAATGTAATTAAATATTTCTAAAAAATTACAAATAAATTACCACAATAAATAGAAAAAATTTATCTTTCAAATGAGTATTTATAATCTAATTTATATTCTTTATAACCTTATATTAAAAATACTTTAATTATTAAAGTTTGAGAGAGACAAATTTTACTTTCTTTAAATAAAATAAATTAATGGTCGTAATCACATCCAAGTGGGTTCCAATAAATTCTATTTTGACCCAAGTATGTTTTAGAGAGAAATAAAATCATCCAATTATATTAATTCAATTTTTAAGATAATTTTATAATATTATTTTTACCCTTAATTACCTGATTTACCTTTAACATTGGTAAATAAAATTTATCGTAGTTACTATTCATGATGCCTAAAAAAAGTATCCTATTAAAATAATTTGGAACTATTTATTCCAAATATGGAATTCATTTTTCCAAATTAAAAACAAATAAGTTGCAGTATTTAATTTAAAATTAATCCCGCTGTTGAGAAAATGAGTTTTAAAAGTTAAAACATTGCAAAAGATTGAAATGTTTTTACATATGAATTCAATGTAAAATTAATGATAATGACTTAAATTATATTAAATGGTAAAAATATATTATATTTATACTTTAAAACCATTTAATATTATAATTTTACCATAAAAATTATTTTTATGAAAAAAGTTGTTTTTAATTAAAATTTAGCGTATTTTTACTATTCATGAAAATGTGAAAGTTAACAGAAAAATATTAAAAAAGTATCAAAAGTAAATTTTTATATACATATTATAATGAATAAGTTTATTTTTTCAAATTGAACTCATAAACGTGTTAAAAAATAGATTTAAAGTGGGTGCGCCATCAAAAGGTGACAAAATTGTATTTTTGGAAAAATATTTCCTTTATACGAAAAATTGATTTTGTTTTCATAACTTGTTCTAGAAAATAATTAAGATTAATTATAATGTTATGAAACTCAAAATTTGGTTATTACTATTCATAAAGTATAGTTCATAATATTATTATAACAATATATCGTTCTTTAGTAAAACTCGGTATTGCGTACAACACACACTATTGAGGAAGGTCACTCTTACTTGCAACACAATCCAGGAATAGTGTTGAATATACTACAAGATAATATAGTGTTGCGTATAGCACAAGATAATCTTGGTGTATCATACACCACAATACATCAAAGAAATTAAAAAGAATATTTCTCATAAAATCTTGAGGTATTACATTCTACCCCCCTTAAAATGAATTTCACCCTCGAAAATTGTTGGGGTTTTAAATCATTTATTATTTTAAAGTTTGTTTCATAGAAACCCACATCGTAAGAAGGAATACTAAAAATTAATTTTAAAAAGTAAATTAAGAAACGTAATGGTTACCCAAATTAACTCATCATTGGGTTTCCACATAGGAGAATATAGGTGAAAACATGGATATGGAAGAGATATCAAACCATCATGTTTTGATGGAGAGTGGTAGAGAACATGGATATGAAAAATCCAACAATTACAAAGACATAAATTTGTGATGATCTAAGGTAACATCTAATTCATTGGATATGAGGGTACTTGGGCAACATTTTTGGTTTTCAAGATCCTTTCCATAAATTTGAAAATTTTTAATTCGAAGAAATACTAACTTGATTTTGGTACAATCTCACTTTTGGTCGTTCCTTGAACAATTCCCACTTCATATATTAAAGAAATGAAGTTGAATTTTTCATTTGTGAAGTGTTAGCAGATCATGTGATAGAATTATGGGTCATTCCATTTGTCTCAAACAAAATGTTAGCAAAAGTTATTAAATATACATAAGTACATATATGGTGATATTAATCATTTATGGTTCCAAAAATGGACTTATACTTCATCTATCATACCACATAATAAAATAAAACTAATTTATACTAACCAGGGACTTCCTATAGGCCAGTGGTAGGCAATAAAGGCATGTCACACTTCAGTTGTGGGTTCAATTCCTGCATCTTTGTCCGACGCGACGGGTTGTCACCCTTCCTGCTGGTTTTCCTTTTTCTAAAACTATACTATTATAACATTCTAGAAAAAATGGTTTTTCCTTAAACAATACTATCTGAATTCCAAATTAATCCATTCCAACCTTTAGGCTTATCAAAAATACTTATGTACAATCTTATAGTATAAAGAAAACTGTTACTAGAAATTTCATCTACTGAGCATGTAAATACCATCATTTATCCCCCATATATCATAAGATATATCTTGTTGGTCACATTACAAACATGTGAATATCTTAATCATGTATTCTATTCAAATATGAATTACCATAGAACTTTAGTGAAATCATGAATGGTGTCAAAATTTAACTCTTTCTACATACCAAAATCCCAAATTTTATAAATACTCAAACCATGATGTAACTTTGTCCATATATCAGTCATGAGCTCATTAATACTATAAAACATATTATTTTCTCCTTATCCCTTCATTATGCACATATCATCTACTTTCAAAAAATATTTCAATCACTTTTCATGGTTATAGGTACCATATAATTATTGAAAACCATAATAAACCAATACATAGATATTTCAATATTCCACAATACTATAAATGAGATTCCACAACACTATTTTGGAATCCCATTACATAAACACTTAATCATTCCACCACTTCGTTGTCATATTCAAAATTTCCAATAGTGATCACATGTGACTTTTCTTTTTTCTTTTCCTTAAGAGGATGTTGATGTTGATCATCATTTACCCTTGTATTAGGGAATTGGTTAGCACAATGACCCATCTCCTTGCACTTGTAGCATTGAGGTGTTGGTGGTTAGTTATCAGTAGTATTTTCTCTATTCACATTATTAGATACCCTTTTCCCATTACTTCAGCACTCAACTACTCGATGACTTTCTTTTCCACACTTAAAACATTTTATAGTCCCTTTAAGACAATCTCCACCATGCTTATTTCAACACTTTGAGCATAACGAAACATTTGTCTTCTTTTCACCATTGTTTTGAGATTTTTCTTTGAACTCCATCTTTCGTTTCTTATCAAAACCATGAGATGGATATGTAACACCAACTTCCAGTTCTACCTTGATAGAACAACGCAGAATTTATTCATAGCTACTGAAGTCTCTTATAGCTAATGCCCTTCGAAGACTTGGTTTTAAGCCACTGAAGAATTGATCAACTTTACTTTCAAGTTGGATGATAAATCTAGATGCATACCTTTCAAGACTTTTAAAATTCACCTTGTATATACCAACAAATTCATCATACTTTTTCTTAAGCTCAAGGAACTCCTTTTCTATCTTTGTTCGAAGAATATGAGGGAAGTACTTATTGAAAAACATGTTCTTGAAGTCATCCCATTCCATGGATTCAATTTAATCTTGGGGCCTTGTATTCTTAATTAGAGTCCACCACTGGTATTCTTCACGTTCTAAATGGTAAACAACCAGAATAACTTTTTCATGTTCTGAACAACGAAGTATGGAAAATATATTTTCAATGGTACTGATCCATTGTTCAGAAACAAGTGGATCAGAAGACCCACTAAAAGAAGGTGGGCGTTGCCTCATGAAGTACTCAATAGAATATTGTTCCCTTATCTGCTCATTTGGAAGTCTAGAATGATTCATAGCTTGTGTAAGTATAACAATAAGATTTTTCACTCCATTTCCCATAACATTTGGTTGTTCAGGAGGAAAATCATTTCATTTCTCTGTGCATTGATCATTAACACGGTTTCTTCTGGTTCTAGCAATTATCTAAAACCCAAAAAGAATAGTATGAGAGGAAAAAATCATACTAGAAAAACAACATAATCAAGGGGGAGTAAATTCAATATCTAACATCTTAGGTATAATTCTAGGTTATTCATGATCATTATCATAATTCTAGGATTGTGACCTATACTTTATACTTAACCTTACGAACATCCGTAGACATACCTTAGATATATCTCTAGGGATCTCAATAAAATATTCACATGATAGATTCCAAAGGTTAACTAAAAATTCACTCTGATACCAACTGTAGAGGCCCAAATCTTGACGTACATAGATATTACATTACTTTTGCGGAATACTTAATACATGACCAAAACAGATGCCCAAAGACCGTATTAGTTTAGTGTCTTTGGAAACTCAGAACATAATATTCTAATCATAGTGAATGATCTAAAAAATCTCCCATAAAGATCTTACCATT
The DNA here is from genome assembly GCA_963277665.1 of Viscum album. Taxonomy (NCBI): domain Eukaryota; kingdom Viridiplantae; phylum Streptophyta; class Magnoliopsida; order Santalales; family Viscaceae; genus Viscum; species Viscum album. The sequence goes on along the minus strand of OY728161.1, from coordinate 1,536,354,306 downwards.
TTATATTCTTACCGAAAACCTTTCTTTATATCCTGGGGAAAATAAAACATAAAAATAGTGAACTCAAATGCTCAGTAAGGATAAACATGGAGAACATAAAACAATCCATAAATATTTGAACGTAAAAACCTGAATATAAAACATCAAAACCACGAGTAATGATATAAATATTAGCAGTACATAAGGAATATATCACAAAGAAACATTAACCATGTTGAAATAACATTGGAATAAAACATGTAATTGTGGAAATCCATTAAGCACATGATATAATTTCCATAGTAGCCAAGGCATTGCTACCAACACCACCATAGTGGACAAAGTCCATTACTGAACTGAGTTTACTTTCCATTCCAACCCTGTATTTGTCACATACATAACTTATTTTAAAGTTATTTTTTAATTTATATTCCATTCATGCTTTGTTTTGGGTGTTTGCAAAAGTTTTATGAAGAATAGGGGAGTTTTCATGAAATGGGCCAAAACGTGAGCCCAATTCCAGATTTAAAAATAAAATTTGTTTCTTTTATATTTTTTTTCATTTTTTAATATTTTTCACTCATTACAACTCCTAAATTTTCTCCCCTGATATATTAACACCACATTTAAATTTGGAGCATTTATAAACCCATAATCATGGGGGATGTTGGTTTTTATTTAAGAATTGGGCCAACCCGAAAGCCCATTTTCCAGTTTTAAATTGTTTTTTTAATTTTGTAATATCTTATTAATTATAATGAATTTTTCGGTTATTCCACCTCCCTCTCGACCCTAAGAAGCCCATGCGCGCTCCCATTTCCTTTCCCCCTCTTTGGAGCTCGGTTACATCGCGATTGAGTGCTGAAATGCTTAGGGTTTCTAAAATCGTGAAGATTTGAGGAGGTAAGTTATTTCCATCATAAATCTCTCAATTCTTACTCTTTTTCACCCATTACAATTCCTACATGACCTTCTCATTCTTGTTAGAATATGAATTAAATTTTTATCTGTTTTAAAATTCAGATTCTGGTTGATTTTTGGTCGTTTTCTTCAGGATTGTTTTGGGTAGGTGATTCCTTCTTGGTTTCTTCCTTTTCCCTTATGGTTTCCTCTCTCTTTAATTATGTTCTAAAATTTCCATATGTTAGGGTTCAAATATAGGGTTTTATTTGGTGACTTTATTTGTAAAATATTGTGGTCTAGGTCTGGATTTACCTTCCTTCTGGTGCGGCGGTGGTGCGGTTGATGTTTTGCACCAAGTTTTAAGGGATTTGGCAATTCCAGTAGGTGATTCCATGTGTAATCATTTCTAGATGAGTTAGTTTGCTTGAATTAATTATTATTAATGTTCTTATTATGCTGTGTGTGGTTCGAAAATTTTTTACGTTGAATTTGGTTAAGAATTTATTTTTATAGTTCCATTTTAGCTTAGAATTGAGTGTTTTTCATGTGCAACCCTTTGGGTATTGTTTGGGTGTGTATTATAACATATGAAATTGATTTAATAAATCTTGTTTGGGATGAAAATTATGATTTGTAATGGTATTGGTGTGCCATTATGTTTTAAAGAGGGTTTTGTTATTGGTTTAAGGTGTAAAACCATATTGTACTTCTTCAAAGTGATTTTGAAAAATGTGCTTTTCATGTGGATCTTTGGTGGAATTGTTTGAGGTGTTTGTATAACACTTGGGGGTAGTTTAATAAATTTTTTTGGGGCTTCCAATTCTGTTTTGAATTTGTATTGGTGTGATTGTGTCATTGAAATACGGTTTTGAAATGGGTTTTATGTGAAAAGATTTGGTACACTCTTTAGAATTGTTTTATGAAAGTTTTGAATGGTTTAAGGATTTATGTAAGAGGTGAAACCATATTGGAAAACTATTTTGTATTGTTTATACTTTCAAATGGACCATTTCAAATGTGAATAGTTCTGTCATGTTATGTGTATCCTATTGGAAATGATTTATAAAAATGTTTAATGAATTTAGTGAAATGTGAAAGAGGTGTGAACGTGATGTGGGATTTTTGTGTAAGTGCGATGTGAAAAATGGATTTTGTTTATAAAAAAGGTTTTTATGAAACATGTGAGTGGGATTTTATGTAATGTTTATAATATTTTTAGGGAATTTATAAAATTGTTAAAGGATGTGTTGAATTGTGAAAGTTATGCAAAAATTATGTGGGCTATTTTGGTGTGAGTTTGATTTCAAAATGCATTTCAATGAAAAGCATAATTTGTGACTTGTGTGATGTACATGGGGATGTTTGGTTAATGTGTGAGGTGGAAGTGATATTTTCATGTGAAAAATATATTTCTTGGCTTGTTTAACTTGTTTGAGCACAAAGGGAAAACCCATGTATCTAGGTGGGTGGACGTGTACTAGTATGCTAGTGAATCTGTGGGGTTTGGCCTCAGTTTTACTTAGCAATATTGACGCTTAAAACTCTAACTAAACCATGATGATGATGATTGGGGACCACTAGGTTATGGGTATGTTCCCTACTAGTGGATTATGCACGAGAACAAATATTTTTTTTGTTGACACTCTCACCGAGATACGAGGTACTTGGGACCCACAACTAGCTAGTGCATAATGGTTATTACTATTTCTTGTGCTCTTTAGATCCTTTATACGTACCATCATCATATGGTATATTTGGAAGTAAAAATTCAGTAACATTTTAATTTATTTTAAAAGTTTTGATTCTTTAAATTAGCCCACTTGAAAATGGATTTTTTAGTTGATTCTTTTAGAAATTGTAACTAGAAATTGTATATTTTTGAAAACTTGCATGCTTTTCGTCTTTGAATGTTTGTCACATGGAATCTCTTAGTGGTGGTATCTTACTGGGCATTGGATCACACCCTACTTACACCCTTGGGTGTAAGTAGACTTGGTTATTTTTGTTGTCGCAGGTTTGGGTACAACTTTTGTGCCAACAATTCGGGTTTTTAGAGGTCCATCATGATATGGTGTTGTGGATATGGCTTGAGGGCGGTGACTATAACCATGTAGAGGTTCTTGGGATATCTATTGTGGGTTTATTCAGTTGTTATAGTCTTCTATAATTTTTTTAAATTATGTAATTCAGTTCTGAAATTTTGTAATAGATTGTTTTGTTTGAAAAATCCAGATTTGTTTTATTGGATTCGTTCGTTGTTTTATGTTTATAAACTTGGGTAAATCATTCCCAAATTATATTTTCTATTACCTGGGCACTTGTTCCAGACCATGGGGATCAGGAACGCCCTTCGGGACTTGTCACGGGTTGGGTTTGGTGCCGGTTTTGGCGGCGACCAGATTCGGTTCGTGACAAAATGGTATCAGAGGAGGTTCGTTCTTTTTGGGTTATGTTATTTGGGGAACAGTCAGGGAAGTATGGAGTTAGGATTGTCGGGACTTGGAATTTCGGTTATGAGTAATGTGGATGATCACCACACCTCATGACGAGATTCAAGTATCCAGGGGAATTCGAGACCTTTCGGAGTCCTTTGGTTTTCTTGGTTTAATGATGATTAGGGGAAATGAGAAGAGAGTTGGGTTAATGGTCTCAGTAAGATCACAGGGCCTGGAAATCCATGTGGAGCTGATGATATTCCCTAGAACACTCTCTGTGACAGTGAAGTGATTGGAATATGTCTGCCAACCATATGTCCAAGTCACCCACTGAAACTAGTTTCCTCTTACATTGTCTTGTGTTCTTTAGTTTTGAAATCTTGGAACTTTGGTTTTAAAGTGACTTGGTTTTAAGAAGTGTAATGTTTTTGTGAAATGATTTTAAAATAAAGATGGAATGGTATGATTTATGAAATTTTGGAACTGAATATTCAGAATTATTTTGAAATGGAAAATGGTGTGATTACACCTCTTTTGAAGGCAGAAACTGTATTGAAGTTGGTTTTGAAAAAGTGTTTCCAATAGAGTTTTCTAAACAATCATAGAGTGTTTTAATGGGATGATATGTTCTGAAATTTATGTGAATAACATGAAAGTTATTTATTCTATAAAAGGTTGTGTATTTCTAAAAATTTTAGTAATATTTGAATTGGGATTTGAAATCTCGTGGTTAGCGGTTTTGAGAAAAAGGATGTGTTGGATTACCGTTTTGGTTTTGAAAAGTGGAATGATTCTTTGTTTTTTCCTTTGGTATTTCCATGAGTGACCACATGAATGGGGTTATATGGGATGATGGATGGTTTATGGAATGACTGGATGTGTACCGGGCCAGATATGAGGAGGGTGCCCGGTGTGGCACAAAAACATGCATGTGTGAGGCCCATAGGGTACCATTGGTCGATACTCTTACCGCTGAACCGTTTGTTTTCAAAGAAATGGTTTTAAAGAAAAACATGATGTCTTAATGAATAGTTTTTGATGGTTTGTATTATGGGATTTTGAAAATTTTGTTTTTGTGGGATGTTTTTTTTAGTTCAATAACCCCTTCTATTTGAACTGCGTTTTGGGTTTATGTTTGGTCGGTAAGCTGGGTAGAAGGACCGGTTAGTAGTCTCCTCTAAGATATGTTTCGGGACACCATTATAGTGGTTACCTTCATGTGTTTGGATCTAGTTTATGGTTTTTTTGACCAATGGACCATCTTGGTTGGGTCCTTGGGTTCTCCCGTTGGATAAGGTACGCCCCCATTTAGGGTTAGTGCACAACTGAAGTGAAACTTGGATTTTTTCATCGTTGGAAAATCCTCCAGTTGATCAATGTAAGGAATCTTTTCTTGAGATTTGTAGAATTATTCTACACCATTTACATTCGTGGTTTTTTTGGATACTCTTGTTGTGGAAGAGTTCTCGTGGATGGTTGAAAGAGACCTTAGTTTCTTAAGCTACCTGATTCGTCGAAAGTGGAAGTTGTCTGGGGTTGTCAGTATGGATAGTGTCTAAGAGGGCCTCTGAGTCCTTTGTAGTCTGTTCGAAGAAAGAGTTCACAATAAACTACCAGTGTGGGAAATCTGGTCACGACAAGATATTGTTGCCACTTTCTAGAATTGTGTGTTGTTTGTGGATGTTGTATAAGGTCCCTCTCCATTCATTGTTTATATCAGTCGAAATGGTCATGTTTGGTGATGCCTTATGATTTCATGTGCTTGATTGGCTGTATAGGTGAAAGTAGTGAAATCCTCTGAGAGTCCCTATTATGATGGGTGAATGTCTCCCTTGTAAAAACTTCAAAATCATCCATTTTAGAGGAATGTGAGCGTAGGTGTTCTTTACTTCTATTGTTCCTCACCTGAATAAATAAGGTGTCATGTGTGGGAATCTTCTTAGCCCTTGTTTCAGTGAAATATCAGGATATGGTAAAGTGAGTTTGGAATGTGTTTTGTCTGGAAAACATATCTAGGATTGAGGTGTAGTTTTTGTGGCACCAAAAGAAGAATTCTCATTCAGTGGGATTCCAAAGACTAACTGCGAGGCCATAGATGCTTCAATCATTTGAGCTCCAGCCATAGGTCTCGGAGAGAAGCTGGCTCGTAGTCAATGGAAATCATAGGGTCATTTAAACCCCTGTACAAATTCCTATCCTAAATATTAAAGATATGAAGAGTTTAAACCTCTGGTATCATCATATTTCTTCTGTTGTTCACATTTGGTGTAAATAGGTGGGGGGCCTTGTAACCATGTCATCTCCCAATGTCATTCCCCCCCCTTTGGTTTCCATTGAGTCTTTGGAGAATGGTTGGAAATTTGGATAGACAGGCTGAGCACATGGTTTGTGAATGATTAAGAGTGAATGTGTGCCTGGAATCCATGTGGGAAGATTGATCAGCACAGTTAGTTCACATTTTCAAAAACTGTGCGGACTAACCGTGTGACCTTCCCAAATCATGAAATTTTTGGGTTTTTCTGTGTCGGCCCATGCTGGTTGGTTAAGATGGTTGGTTCTTATGGTGGGGAAAACCACTATGATTCTCATGTATGTTCCTTCGGAAATTTTGAATGGAATTATACCCTATATACCAGGGAGTCCGTTCAGGCCTCCCCCTATTAGTGCCCTGATTCTGTCTCGGAAAAAAAATTATTGGTTGTCTATTATGACAGGGAGAATATTAGTGTCCCCCCATACCAGTAACTTAGATTTATCCATGGTCTTGGCTTAGTGTAGATAGTATCGTTCGGAGATATCTAGCTACAAACATCTTCGTTGAGTAAACTTGGGGACTGGAGAGTTCCCAATGGTTTAGTTAAAGTAAGGTAAGTGTAACCTTGTTCAAAGATGTTGTTCGTTTGGGTGAATTTCTTGAGTCTTGTTCGGATAGTGTTTGAAGAATTTTCTTTTGGGATAAAGTATGAATGTGATAGATCCTTTCAGGAAAGTTGTGTATGTTTTTTTTGTGAGAGTAATCCTTCTTTAATTGATCACTGGAGGTGTTTTGGCCTTTGGGGGTGAAACCTGGCACGGGAGTACCTATTGGTTTCTCAGCGGGGTTTGGTTGTTGCTTTGACCTTGCTGTGACTTTCCGGGGTGGACCGTTTTCAAGGTGGGGAGAATTGTCACATAAATAACATATTTAAAGTTATTTTTTAATTTATTTTCCATTCATGCTTTGTTTTGGGTGTTTCCAAAAGTTTTATGAAGAATAGGTGAGTTTTCATGAAATGGGCCAAACCGTGAGCTCAATTCCAGATTTAAAAATAAAATTTCATTCTTTTATAATTTTTTCATTTTTTAATATTTTTCACTCATTAAAACTCCTAAATGTCCTCCCCTAATATATTAATACCACATTTAAATTTCGAGCATTTATAAATCCATAATCATGGGGGATGTTTGTTTTTATTTGAGAATTGGGCCAACCCAAAAGCCCATTTTTCAGTTTTAAATTGTTTTTTTAATTTTTTAATATCTTATTCATTATATTGAATTTATCGGTTATTGAACCTCCATCTCGACCCTAAGAAGCCCAGGCGTGCTCCCATTTCCTTTCCCACTCTTTGGATCTCGTTTACATCGCGATTGAGTGCTGAACTGCTTAGGGTTTCTAAAATCGGGCAGATTTGAGGAGGTAAGTTATTTCCATCATAACTCTCTCAATTCTTACATTTTTTCACCCATTAAAATTCCTACATGACCTTCTCATTCTTTTTAGAATATCAATAAAATTTTTATTTGTTTTAAAATTCAGATTCTGGTCTATTTTTTGTCGTTTTCTTCAGGATTGTTTTGGGTAAGTGATTCCTTCTTGGTTTCTTCCTTTTCCCTTAGGGTTTCCTCTCTCTTTCATTATGTTCTAAAATTTCCAGAAGTTAGGGTTCAAATATAGGGTTTTATTTGGTTAATTTATTTGTAAAATATTGTGGTCTAGGTCTGGATTTAGCTTCCTTGTGGTGCGGCGGTGGTGCGGTTGATGTTTTGCACCAAGTTTTGAGGGATTTAACACATCCGGTAGGTGAATCCATGTGTAATCATTTATAGATGAGTTAGTTTGCTTTAATTACTTTTTATGCATGTTCCTATTATGCTGTGTGTGGTGTGAAAATTCTTTACGTTGAATTTGGTTAAGAATTTATTTTTATAGTTCCATTTTAGCTTATAATTGGGTGTTTTTCATGTGCAACCCTTTGGGTATTGTTTGGGTGTGTATTATAACATATGAAATTGGTTTAATAAATCTTGTTTGGGCTGAAAATTATGATGTGGAAGGGTATTGGTGTTCTATTATGTTTTAAAGAGGGTTTTGTTATTGGTTTATGGTGTAAAACCATATTTTACTTCTTGAAAGTGATTTTAAAGAATGTGATTTTCATGTGGATCTTTGGTGGAATTGTTTGAGGTGTTTGTATAACACTTGGGGGTATTTAATAAATGTTTTTGGGGCTGAAAATTCTGTTTTGAATTTTTATTGGTGTGATTGTGTCCTCATTTATGTAACCTATTTTGGGAGCTATCCAAGTAAAATAGGGAATCCTGATAAAGTAACATTCAATCAATAAGGATCATAATCGAGATCCTTGGAATTATCATTTGAAATCCCAATTATAAGAATTTTATTACTTTATGACCATAGGAGAAGTACTTAAATACAAATTTAGCCATCATAGTTTCATTAATTGTAATTAGGTGAAAGCCCGAATAAAAGAGTGGGGTTGGTCGAATGCATAAACCCATTTCCACCTATGGGTTTTATATGAAAAGCTTTGGTACACTCTTTAGAATTGTTTTATGAAAGTTTTGAATGGTTTAAGGATTTATGTAAGAGGTAAAACCATATTGGAAAACTATTTTGGATTGTTTATACTTTCAAATGGACCATTTAAAATGTGAATAGGTCTTTCATGTTTTGTGTATCCTCTTGGAAATTATTTATAAAAATGTTTAATGGATTTAGTAAAATTTGAAAGAGGTGTGAACGTGATGTGGGATTTTTGTGTGAGTGCGATGTGAAAAATGGATTTTGTTTATAAAAAGGGTTTTTATGAAACATGTGCGTGGGATGTTATGTGATGTTTAGAATATTTGTAGGGACTTTATAAAATTGTTAAAGGATGTGTTGAATTGTGAAAGTTATGCGAAAAGTATGTGGGCTATTTTGGTGTGAGTTTGATTTCAAAATGCATTTCAATAAAAAGCCGAATTTGTGACTTTTGTGATGTACATGGGGCTGTTTGGTTAATGTGGGAGGTGGAAGTGATATTTTCATGTGAAAAATATATTTCTTGACTTGTTGAACTTGTTTGAGCACAAAGGGAAAACCCGGGTATCTAGGTCGGTGGACGTGTACTAGTATGTTAGTGAATCCGTGTGGTTTGGCCTCAGTTTCACTTAGAAAGATTGACGCTTAAAACTCTAACTAAACTATGATGATGATGATTGGGGACCCCTAGGTTATGGGTATGTTCCCTACTAGTGGATCGTGCAAGAGAACACATATTTTTTTGTTGATACTCTCACTGAGATACGAGGTACCTGGGACCCACAACTAGCTAGTGCATAGGGGAAATTTCCTATTGCTTGTTCTCTATAGATCCTTTATACTTACCGTCAGCATATGGTATATTTGGCAGTAAAAATTCAGTAGCTTTTGAATTTATTTTAAAATCATTGATTGTTTAATTTAGCCCACTAGAAAATGTATTTTTTAGTTGCATCTTTTAGAAATTGTAACTAGAAATTGTATGTTTTTGAAAACTTGCATGCTTTTCATCTTTGAATGTTTGTCACATGGAATCTCTTAGTGGTTGTATCCTACTAGGCATTGGCTCACACCCTACTTACACCCTTGGGTGTAAGTAGACTTGGTTATTTTTTTGTCGCAGGTTTGGGTACAACTTTTGTGCGAACATTTCGGGTTTTTTGCGGTCCATCATGATACAGTGTTGTGGATATGGATTGAGGGCGGTGCCTCTCGCCATGTAGAGGTTCTTGGGATATCCATTGTGGTTTTATTCAGTTGTTATAGTCTTATATAATTATTTTAAATTATGTAATTCAGTTCTGAAATTTTGTAAAAGATGGTTTTTTTTGAAAAATCCAGATTTGTTTTATTGGATTCGTTCGTTGTTTTATGTTTATAAACTTGGGTAAATCATTACCAAATTTCATTTTATATTACCCAGGAACTTGTTCCAGCCCATGGGGATTGGGAACGCCCTTCGGGACTTGTCACAGGTTGGGTTTGGTGCCAGTTTTGGCGGCGACCAGATTCGGTTCGTGACAAAATGGTATCAGAGGAGGTTCACTCTCTTTAGGTTATGTTATTTGGGGAACAGTCGGGGTAGTATGGAGTTAGGATTTTTGGGATTTGGAATTTCTTTTATGAGTAGTATTTAATTTAAAATTAATCTCGCTGTTGAGAAAACGAGTTTTAAATGTTAAAACATTGCAAAAGATTGAAATGTTTTTACATATGAATTCAATGTAAAATTAATGATAATGACTTAAATTATATTAAATGGTAAAAATATATTATATTTATACTTTAAAACCATTAAATATTATAATTTAACCATATAAATTATTTTGATGAAAAAAGTTGTTTTTAATTAAAATTTAGCGTATTTTTACTATTTATGAAAATATGAAAGTTAACAGAAAAATATTAAAAAAATATCCAAAGTAAATATTTATATATTTATTGTAATGAATAAGTTTATTTTTTCAAATTGAACTCATAAACGTGTCAAAAAATATATTTAAAGTGGGTGCGCCATCAAAAGGCGACAAAATCGGATTTTTGGAAAAATATTTCCTTTATACGAAAAATTGATTTTGTTTTCATAACTTGTTCTAGAAAATAATTAAGATGAATTATAATGTTATGAAACTAAAAATTTGGTTAGTACTATTCATAATGGATAGTTCATAATATTATTATAACAATATATCATTCTTTAGTGAAACTTAGTATTGCGTACAATACACACTATTGAGGAAGGTCACTCTTGCGTGCAACACAATCCAAGAATAGTGTTGCGTATACTAAAAGATAATACAGTGTTTCGTATAGCGCAAGCTAATCTTGGTGTAGCATACAAGACAAGACATCAAATAAATTAAAAAGAATATTTATCATAAAATCTTGAGGTATTACATTCTACCCCCTTAAAATGAATTTCGCCCTCGAAAATTGTTGGGGTTTTAAATCATTTTTTATTTTAAAGTTTGTTTCATTGAAACCCACATCGTAAAGAGGAATACTAAAAATTAATTTTAAAATGTAAATTAAGAAATGTAATGGTTACCCAAATTTACTCATCACTGGGTTTCCACATAGGAGAACATAGGTGAAAACATGGATATGGAAGAGATATCAAACCATCATGTTCTGATGGAGAGTGGTAGAGAACATGGCTATGAAAAATCCAACAATAACAAAGACATAAATTTGTGATGATCTAAGGTAATATCTGATTCATTGGATATGAGGGTACTTGGACAACATTTTTGGTTTTCAAGATCCTTTCCATAAATTTGAAAATTTTGAATTAGAAGAAATACTTACTTGATTTTGGTACAATATCACTATTGGTCATTCCTTGAACAATCCCTACTTCATATATTAAAGAAATGAAGTTGAATTTGTCATTTGGGAAGTGTTAGTAGATCGTGTGATATAATTATGGGTCATTCCATCTGTCTCAAACAAAAGGTTAACAAAAGTTATTAAATATACATAAGTACATATATGGTGATATTAATCGTATATGGTTCCAAAAATGGACTGATACTTCATCTATTATACCACTTAATAAAATAAAACTAATTTATACTAATTGGTGACTTTCTATAGGCCAGTGGTAGGTGATAAAGGCATGTCGCACTTCAGTTGTGGGTTCCATTCCTGCATCCTTGTCCGACATGACGGGTTGTCACCCTTCCTGCTGGTTGTCCTTTTTCAAAAACTATACTATTATAACATTCTATGAAAAATGTTTTTTCCTTAAAAAATACTATCTGATGTCCAAATTAATCCATTCCAACCTTTAGGCTTATCGAAAATACTTATGTCCAATCTTATAGTATAAAGAAAACTATTACTAGAAATGTCATCTACCGAGCATGTAAATACCATCATTTATCCCCCATATGTCATAAGATATATCTTGTTGGTCACATTACAAACATGTGAATATCTTAATCATGTATTCTATTGAAATATGATTTACCATAGAACATTAGTGAAAGCATGAATGGTGTCAAAATTTAACTCTTTCCACATACCAAAATCCCAAAATTTATAAATACTCAAACCATGATGTCAATTTGTCCTTATATCATTCATGAGCTCATTAATACTATAAAACATATTATTTTCTCCTTATCCCTTCATTATGCGCAAATCATCTACTTTCAAAAAATATTTCAATCAATTTTCATGGTTACCAGTACCATATAATTATTGAAAACCATAATAAACTAATACATAGATATTTCAATATTCCACGATACTATAAATGAGATTCCACAACACTATTTTGGAATCCCGTTACATAAACACTTTATCATTCCACCAATTCGTTGTCAAATTCAACATCGCCAATAGTGATCACATGTGACTCCCTTTGTTATTTACCTTAAGAGGTTGTTTATATCGATCATCATTTACCCTTGGATTAGGGAATTGGTTAGCACAGTGACCCATTTCCTTACACTTGTAGCATTGAGGTGTTGGTGGTGAGTTCTCTGTAGTCTTTTCTCTATTCACATCATTAGATACCCTTTTCCCATTACTTCAGCACTCAACTACTCGATGAACTTCTTTTCCACACTTAAAATATTTTATAGTCCCTTTAAGACAATCTACACCATGCTTCTTTCAACACTTTGAGCATAACGAAACATTTTTCTTATTTTCACCATTGTTTTGAAATTTTTCCGTGAACTCCATCTTTCATTTCTTATCAAAACCATGAGGTGGATATGTTACACCAACTTCCAGTTCTACCTTGATAGAACAATGCATAATTTCTTCACAGCTACTGAAGTCTCTTATAGCTAATGCCCTTCGAAGACTTGGTTTTAAGCCACTGAAGAATCGATCAACTTTACTTTTAGGTTGGATGATAAATCTAGATTCATACCTTGAAAGCTTTTTAAAATTCACCTGGTATATACCAACAGATTCATCATAATTTTTCTTAAGCTCAAGGAACTCCTTTTCTAACTTTGTTCGAAGAATATGAGAGAAGTACTTATTGAAAAACAAGTTCTTGAAGTCATCCCATTCCATGGATTCAATTTCATATTGGGGCCTTGTATTCTTTATTAGAGTCCACCACTAGTATGCTTAACCTTATAAATGGTAAATAGCCAGAATGAATTTTTCATGTTCCTAACAACAAAGTATGGAAAATATCTTTTAAATGGTACTGATCCATTGTTCAGCAACAAGTGGATCAGAAGACCCACTAAAAGAAGGTGGGCGTTGCCTCATGAAGGACTCAATAGAATATTGTTCCCTTCTCTGCTCATTTGGAAGTCTAGAATGATTCATAGCTTCTGTAAGTTTAACAATAATATTTTCACTCCATTTCCCATAACATTTGGTTGTTCAGGTGGAAAATCATTTCATTTCCCTGTGCATTGATCATTAACACGGTTTCTTCGGGTTCCAGCAATTATCTAAAACCCAAAAAGAATAGTATGAGAGGAAAAAATCATACTAGGAAAATAACATAATCAACGGGGAGTACGTTCAATATCTAACATATTAGGTATAATTCTAGGTTATTCATGATCATTATCATAAATCTAGGATTGTAACCTATACTTTATACTTAACCTTACGAACATCCGTAGACATACCTTAGATATATCTCTAGGGATCTCACTAAAATATTCACATACTAGTTTCTAAAGGTTAACTAAAAATTCAATCCAATACCAATTGTAGAGGCCCAAATATTGACGTACATAGATATTACATTACTTTTGCGAAATACTTAATACATGACCAAAACAGATGCCCAAAGAACGTATTAGTTTAGCGTCTTTGGAAACTCGGAACATAATATTATAATCATGGTGAATGATCTAAAAAATCTCCCATAAAGATATTACCCTTTTATTTTTTTACCAAAAACCTTTCTTTATATCCTGGGGAAAATAAAACATAAAAATGGTGAACTCAAATTCTCAGTAAGGATAAACATGGAGAACATAAAACAATCCATAAATATTTGAACGTAAAAACCTGAATATAAAACATCAAAATAATGAGTAATGATATAAATCTTGGTAGTAAATAAGGAATATATCACAAAGAAACATTAATCATGATAAAATAACATGGGAATAAACATTTAATTTTGGAAATCCATTAAGCACATGATATAATTTCCATAGTATCCAAGGCATTGCTACCAACACCATCATAGTGGACAAAGTCCATTACTGATCTGGGTTTACATGCCATTACAGCCCTGTATTTGTCACATACATAACTTATTTTAAATTTATTTTTTAATTTATTTTCCATTCATGCTTTGTTTCGGGTGTTTGCAAAAGTTTTATGAAGAATAGGTGAGTTTTCATGAAATGGGCCAAACCGTGAGCCCAATTCCAGATTTAAAAATAAAATTTTTTATTTTAATTTATTTTAATTTTTTAATATTTTTCACTCATTACAACTCCTAAATGTCCTCCCCTGATATATTAACACCACATTTAAATTTGGAGCATTTATAAATCCTTAATCATGGGGGATGTGGGTTTTTATTTGAGAATTGCGCCCACCCGAAAGCCCATTTTCCAGTTTTAAATTGTTTTTTTAATTTTTTAATATCTTATTCATTATAATGAATTTTTTGGTGATTCCACCTCCCTCTTGACCCTAAGAAGCCCAGACGCGCTCCCATTTCCTTTACCCCTCTTTGGAGCTCGTTTACATCACGATTGAGTGCTGAAATTCTTAGGGTTTCTAAAATCGGGCAGATTTGATGAGGTAAGTTATTTCCATCATAACTCTCTCAATTATTACTATTTTCACCCATTCAAATTCCTACATGACCTTCTCATTCTTGTTAGAATATCCATTAATTTTTCATCTATTTTAAAATTCATATTCTGGTCGATTTTTGGTCGTTTTATTCAGGATTGTTTTGGGTAAGTGATTCCTTCTTGGTTTCTTCCTTTTCCCTTAGGGTTTCCTCTCTCTTTAATTATGTTATAAAATTTCCAGAAGTTAGGGTTAAAATATAGGGTTTTATTTGGTGACTTTATTTGTAAAATATTGTGGTCTAGGTCTGGATTTAGCTTCCTTGTGGTGCGGTGGTGGTGCGATTGATGTTTTGCACCAAGTTTTGAGGGATTTGACACTTCCGGTAGGTGATTCCATGTTTAATAATTTCTAGATGAGTTATTTTGCTTGAATTACTTATTATGCATGTTCCTATTATGCTGTGTGTGGTTCGAAAATTGTTTATGTTTAATTTGGTTAAGAATTTATTTTTATCGTTCTATTTTAGCTTAGAATTGGGAGTTTTTCATGTGCAACCCTTTGGGTATTGTTTGGGTGTGTATTATAACATATGAAATTGGTTTAATAAATCTTTTTTGGGATTAAAATTATGATTTGGTAGGGTATTGGTGTTCCATTATGTTTTAAAGATGGTTTTTTATTGGTTTAAGGTGTAAAACCATATTGTACTTCTTGAAAGTGATTTTGAAAAATGTGCTTTTCATGTGGATCTTTGGTGGAATTGTTTGAGGTGTTTGTATAACACTTGGGGGTAGTTTAATAAATGTTTTTGGGGATTAAAATTCTGTTTTGAATTTGTATTTGTGTTATTGTGTCCTTGAAATATGGTTTTGAAATGGGTTTTATGTGAAAAGCTTTGGTACACTCTTTAGAATTGTTTTATGAAAGTTTTGAATGGTTTAAGGATTTATGTAAGAGGTGAAACCATATTATAAAACTATTTTGGATTGTTTATAATTTAAAATGGAAAATTTCAAATGTGAATAGGTCTATCATGTTATGTGTATCCTCTTGGAAATTATTTATAAAAATGTTTAATGGATTTAGTGAAATGTGAAAGAGGTGTGAACGTGATGTGGGCTTTTTGTGTGAGTGTGATGTGAAAAATGTATTTTTTTTTATAAAAAGGGTTTTTATGAAACATGTGAGTGGGCTGTTATGCGATGTTTAGAATATTTTTAGGTACTTTATAAAATTTTTAAAGGATGTGTCGAATTGTGAAAGTTATGCAAAAAGTATGTGGGCTATTTTGATGTGTATTTGATTTCAAAATGCATTTCAATGAAAAGCAGAATTTGTGACTTGTGTGATGTACATGGGGATGTTTGGTTAATGTGTGAGGTGGAAGTGATATTTTCAAGTGAAAACTATATTTCTTGGCTTGTTGAACTTGTTTGAGCACAAAGGGAAAACCCGGGTATCTAGGTGGGTGGACGTGTACTAGTATGCTAGTGAATCCGTGGGGTTTGGCCTCAGTTTCACTTAGCAAGATTGATGCTTACAACTCTAACTAAACTATAATGATGATGATTGGGGACCACTAGGTTATGTGTATGTTCACTACTAGTGGCTCATGCACGAGAACAAATATTTTTTTTGTTGATACTTTCATCGAGATACAAGGTACCTGAGACCCACAACTAGCTAGTGCATAGGGGTTATTTCCTATTGATTGTGCTCTTTAGATACTTTATACTTACCATCGACATACGATATATTTGGTAGTAAAAATTCAGTACCTTTTGAATTTATTTTAAAAGTTTTGATTCTTTAAATTATCCCACTTGAAAATGGATTTTTTTAGTTGCATCTTTTAGAAATTGTAACTAGAAATTGTATGTTTTTGAAAACTTGCATGCTTTTCATCTTTGAATGTTTTTCATATGGAATCTCTTAGTGGTGGTATCCTACTGGGCATTGGCTCACACCCTACTTACACCCTTGGGTGTAAGTATACTTGGTTATTTTTGTTGTCGCAGGTTTGGGTACAACTTTTGTGCCAACAGTTCGGGTTTTTAGCGATCCATCATGATACGGTGTTGTGGATATGGCTTGAGGGAGGTGAATCTCGTCATGTAGAGGTTCTTGGGATATCCATTGTGGGTTTATTCAGTTGTTATAGTCTTCTATAATTGTTTTAAATTATTTAATTCAGTTCTGAAATTTTGTAAAAGATGTTTTTTTTGAAAAATCCAGATTTGTTTTATTGGATTTGTTCATTGTTTTATGCTTATAAACTTGGGTAAATCGTTCCCAAATTTCATTTTATATTACCCAAGAACTTGTTCCAGCCCATGGGTATCGGGAATGCCCTTCTGATATATGTCACTTGTTGGGTTTGGTGCTGGTTTTGGTGGTGACCAGATTCGGTTCGTGAGAAAATGGTATCAGAGGAGGTTCGCTCTCTTTGGGTTATGTTATTTGGGGAACAGTCAGGGTAGTATGGAGTTAGGATTGTCGGGACTTGGAATTTTGGTTATGAGTAATGTGGATGATCACCACACCTCGTGACGGGATTCAAGTATCCAAGGGAAGTCGAGACCTTTCGGAGTCCTTTAGTTTTCTTGGTTTAACGATGATTAGGGGATATGAGAAGAGAGTTGGGTTAATGGTCTCAGTAAGCTCACAGGGCCTGGCAAGCCATGTGGAGTTGAGGATATTCCCTAGACCACTCTCTGTGACAGTTAAGTGATTGGAATATGGCCGCCAACCATATGTACAAGTGACCCAGTGAAACTAGTTTCCTCTCACATTGTCTTATGTTCTTTAGTTTTGAAATATTGGAACTTTGGTTTTAAAGTGACTTGGTTTTAAGAAGTGTAATGTTTTTGTGAAATGATTTTCAAATAAAGATGGAATGGTATGATTTATGAAATTTTGGAACAGAATATTCAGAATTATTTTGAAATGGAAAATGGAGTGATTACACCTCTTTTGAAGGCAGAAACTGTATTGAAGTTGGTTTTGAAAAAGTGTTTCCAATAGAGTTTTCCAAACAATCATAGGGTGTTTTAATGGGATGAGATGTTCTGAAATTTATGTGAATAACATGAAAGTTAGTTCTTGTATAAAAGGTTGTGTCTTTCTGAAAATTTTACTAATATTTGAATTGGGATTTGAAATATCGTGGTTAGCGGTTTTGAGAAAAAGGATGTGTTGGATTACCGTTTTGGTTTTGAAAAGTGGAATGAATCTGTGTTTTATCCTTTGGTATTTCCATGAGAGACCACATGCATGGGGTTATATGGGATGATGGATGGTTGATGGAACAAATGGATGAGTGCCGGGACGGATATGAGGAGGGTGCCCGATGTGGCACAAAAACATGCATGTGTGAGGCCCATGGGGTACCATTGGTCGGTACTCTTACCGCTGAACCGTTTGTTTTCAAAGAAATGGTTTTAAAGAAAAACATGATGTCGTGATGAATATTTTGTGATGGTTTTTATTATGGGTTTTTGAAAATGTTTTTTTTGTGGGATGTTTTTTAGTCCAATAACCCCTTTTATTTGAACTGCGTTTTGGGTTTATGTTTGGTCGGTAAGCTGGGTAGAAGGACTGGTTAATAGTCTCCTCTAAGATATGTTTCAGGACACCATTATGGTGGTTACATTCATGTTTTTGGATCTGGTTTATGGTTTTTTTAACCAATGGACCATCTTGGTTGGGTCCATGGGTTCTCCCATTGGATAAGGTATGCCCCCCATTTAGGGTTTGTGCACAACTGAAGTGAAACTTGGATTGTTTCGTCGTTGGAAAATCCTTTTGTTGATTAATGTAAGGAATCTTTTCTTGAGCTTTGTAGAATAAGACTACACCATTTACATTCTTGGTTTTTTTATACTCTTATTGTGGAAGAGTTCTCGTGGATGGTTGAAAGAGACCTTAGTTTCTTAAGCTACCTGATTCTTTGAAGGTGGAAGTTGTCTAGGGTTGTCAGTATGGATAGTGTCTTAGAGGGCCTCTGAGTCCTTCATAGTCTCTTCAAAGAATGAGTTCACAATAAACTACCAGTGTGGGAAATCTGGTCATGAGAAGATATTGTGGCCACTTTCTAGAATTGTGTGTTGTTTGGGGATGTTGTATAAGGTCCCTCTCTATGCATTGTTTATATCAGTCGCAATGGTCATGTTCAGTGATGCCTTATGATGTCATGTGCTCGATTGACCGTATAGGTGAAAGTAGTGAAATCCTATGAGAGTCCCTGTTATGTTGGGTGAATGTCTCCCTTGTAAAAACTTCAAAATCATCCATTTTAGAGGAATTTTAGTGTAGGTGTTCTTTACTTCTATTGTTCCTCACCTGAAGAAACAGGGTGTGATGTGTGGGAATATTCTTAGCCCTTATTTCAGTGAAATATAGAGATATGGTAAAGTGAGTTTGGAATGTGTTATGTCTGGAAAACATATCTAGGATTGTGGTGTTGTTTTTGGTGGCACCAAAAGAAGAATTCTCATTCAGTGGGATTCCAGAGGCTAACTGCGAGGCCGAAGATGCTTCAATCATTTGAGCTCTAGCCATAGGTCTTAGAGAGAAGATGACTCGTAGTCAATGGAAATCACTGGGTCATTTAAACCCTTGTACAAATTACTATCCTAAATATAAAATATATGAAGAGTTTAAACCTCTGGTATCATCATATTTCTTCTGTTTTTCACGTTTGGTGTAAATAGGTGGAGGGCCTTGTAACCATGTCATCGCCCAACGTCATTCCCTCCCCCTTTGGTTTCCATTGAGTCTTTGGAGAATGGTTGGAAATTTGGATAGACAGGATGAGCACATGGTATGTGAACGATTAAGAGTGAATGTGTACCTGGAATCCATGTGGGAAGATTGATCAGCACAGTTAGTTAACAGTTTCAAAAACTGTGTGGACTAACCGTGTCACCTTCCCAAATATTGAAATTTTTGTGTTTTTCTGTGTCGGCCCATGCTGGTTGGTTAAGATTGTTGGTTCTTATGGTGGGGAGAAACACTATGATTATAATGTATGTTCCTTTGTAAATTTTGAATGGAAGTCTACCCTATATACCAGGGAGTCCGTTCAGGCCTCCCCTATTAGTTTCCTGATTCTGTCTCAGAAAAAAAATTATTGGTTGTCTATTATGATGGGGTGCATATTAGTGTCCCCCCGTACCAGTAACTTATATTTATCCATGGTCTTGGCTTGGTGTAGATAGTATCATTCAGAGATATCTAGCTACCAACATCTTCTTTGATTAAACTTGGGGACTGGAGAGTGCCCAATGGTTTAGTTAAGTTAAGGTAAGTGTAACCTTGTTCAAAGATGTTGTTCGTTTGGGTGAATTGCTTGAGTCTTGTTCGGATAGTGTTTGAAGAATTTTCTTTTGGGATAAAGTATGAATGTGATAGATCCTTTCAGAAAAGTGGTGTATGTTTTTGTTGTGAGAGTAATAATTCCTTAATTTATCACTGGAGGTGTTTTGGCCTTTGGGGGTGAAACCTATCATGGGAGTACCTATTGGTTTCTCAGTGGGGTTTGGTTATTGCTTTGACCTTGCTGTGACTTTGCAGGGCGGAAGGTTTTCAAGGTGGGGATAATTGTCACATACATAACTTATTTTAATGTTATTTTTTAATTTATTTTCCATTCATTATTTGTTTTGGGTGTTGCCAAAAGTTTTATGAAGAATAGATGAGTTTTCATGAAATGAGCCAAACCGTGAGCCCAATTCCAGATTTAAAAATAAAATTTCTTTCTTTTATAATTTTTTCATTTTTTAATATTTTTCACTCATTACAACTCCTAAATTTCCTCCCCTGATATATTAACACCACATTTAAATTTGGAGCATTTATAAATCCATAATCTTGGGGGATGTGGGTTTTTATTTGAGAATTGGGCCAACCCGAAAGCCCATTTTCCAGTTTTAAATTGATTTTTTTTAATTTTTTAATATCTTATTCATTATAATGAATTTTTCAGTTATTCAACCTCCCTCGGATCCTAAGAATCCCAGGCGCGCTCCCATTGCCTTTACCACTCTTTGGAGCTCGTTTACATTGCGATTGAGTGCTGAAATGCTTAGGGTTTCTAAAATCGGGAAGATTTGAAGAGGTAAGTTACTTCCATCATAACACTCTCAATTATTACAATTTTTCACCCATTACAATTCCTACAGGACCTTATAATTCTTGTTATAATATCCATTTAATTTTTATCTATTTTAAAATTCATATTATTGTCTAGTTTTGGTCGTTTTCTTCAGGATTGTTTTGGGTAAGTGATTCCTTCTTGGTTTCTTCCTTTTCCCTTAGAGTTTCCTCTCTCTTTCATTATGTTCTAAAATTTCCAGAAGTTAGGGTTCAAATATAGGGTTTTATTTGGTGACATTATTTGTAAAATATTGTGGTCTAGGTCTGGATTTAGCTTCCTCGTGGTGCGGCGGTGGTGCGGTTGATGTTTTGCACCAAGTTTTGAGGGATTTGACACTTCCAGTAGGTGATTCCATGTGTAATCATTTCTAGATGAGTTAGTTTGCTTTAATTACTTATTATGCATGTTACTATTATCCTGTGTGTGGTGCAGAAATTATTTACGTTGAATTTGGTTAAGAATTTATTTTTATAGTTCCATTTTAGCTTAGAATTGGGCGTTTTTCATGTGCAACCCTTTGGGTATTGTTTGGGTGTGTATTATAACATATGAAATTGGTTTAATAAATCTTTTTTTGGGATGAAAATTATGATTTGGAAGGGTATTGGTGTGACATTATGTTTTAAAGAGGGTTTTGTTATTTTTTATGGTGTAAAACTGTATTGTACTTCTTGAAAGTGATTTTAAAAAATGTGCTTTTCATGTGGATCTTTGGTGGAATTGTTTGAGGTGTTTGTATAAAACTTGGGGGTAGTTTAAAAAATGTTTTTGGGGCTTCAAATTCTGTTTTGAATTTGTATTGGTGTGATTGTGTCCTTGAAATACAGTTTTGAAATGGGTTTTTTGTGAAAATCTTTGGTACACTTTTTAAAATTGTTTCATGAATGTTTTGAATGGTTTAAGGATTTATGTAAGAGGTGAAACCATATTGGAAAATTGTTTTGGATTGTTTATACTTTAAAATGGACCATTTCAAATGTGAATAGGTCTATCATGTTATGTTTATCCTCTTGTAAATGATTTATAAAAATGTTTAATGGATTTAGTGAATTGTGAAAGAGGTGTGAACGTGATGTGGGCTTTTTGTGTGAGTGTGATGTGAAAAATGGATTTTGTTTATAAAAAGGGGTTTTATGAAACATGTGAGTGGGCTCTTATGTGATGTTTAGAATATTTGTAGGGACTTTATAAACTTGTTAAAGGATGTGTTGAATTGTGAAAGTTATGCAAAAAGTATGTGGGCTATTTTGGTGTGAGTTTTATTTCAAAATGCATTTCAATGAAAAGCAGAATTTTTGACTTGTGTGTTGTACATGGGGATGTTTGGTTAATGTGTGAAGTGGAAGTGATATTTTAATGTGAAAATATATTTCTTGGCTTGTTGAACTTGTTTTAGCACAAAGGGAAAACCTGGGTATCTAGGTGGGTGGACGTGTACTAGTATGCTAGTGAATCTGTGGGGTTTGGCCTCAGTTTCACTTAGCAAGATTGATGCTTACAACTCTAAATAAAGTATGATGATGATGATTGGATACCACTAGGTTATTGTTATGTTCCCTACTAGTGGCTCTTGCACGAGAATAGATATTTTTTTGTTGATACTCTCACCGAGATACGAGGTACCTGAGACCCACATCTAGCTAGTGCATAGGGGTTATTTCCTATTGCTTGTGCTCTTTATATCCTTTATACTTACCGTTGTAATACGGTATATTTGGCAGTAAAAATTCAGTAGCTTCTGAATTTATTTTAAAAGTGTTGATTCTTTAAATTATCCCACTTGAAAATGGATTTTTTTTAGTTGCATCTTTTAGAAATTGTAACTAGAAATTGTATGTTTTTGAAAACTTGCATGCTTTTTGTCTTTGAATGTTTGTCACATGGAATCTCTTAGTGGTGGTATCCTAATGGGAATTGTCTCACACCCTAATTACACCCTTGGGTGTAAGTAGACTTGGTTAGTTTTGTTGTTGTAGGTTTGGGTAAAAATTTTGTGCCAACAGTCTGGGTTTTTAGTGATCCATCATGATACGGTGTTGTGGATATGGATTGAGGGCGGTGCCTCTCTCCATGTAGGGGTTCTTGGGATATCCATTGTGGGTTTATTCAGTTGTTATAGTCTTCTATAATTGTTTTAAATTATGTGATTCAGTTCTGAAATTTTGTAAAAGATGGTTTTGTTTGAAAAATCCAGATTTGTTTTATTGGATTCATTCGTTGTTTTATGTTTATAAACTTGGGTAAATCATTCCCAAATTTCATTTTCTATTACCTGGAAACTTGTGCCAGACTGTGGGGATTGAGAACGCCCTTCGGGACTTGTCACGGGTTGGGTTTGGTGCCATTTTTGGCGGCGACCAGATTCGGTTTGTGACAATATTACTGAACATGATTTTACTTGTCATTCTAGCCATGTCTATCTCATGAGACATAAATCTTTACCCAATGCATTGGAGAGAGATATAGGTCCCACCCATCTCATATTGAAATAATTATTACGTGTGCCACAAAACAATAATAAATCATTCATCATAACCCAAAGAATAAAATGAGTTTCATAAACATCATCCCATCATAACATAATCCATATAAAACAAATGGATATCATTTCATCATAAGAAAAATAAAACCATGTAAATAATAGAGACATTATACTTGAAATATAAAAATACTAAATAATTTCATCTTATATGGAAAATAGTTTTCATAAAACACTTGAAATGAATTCTTAAGGAAAGTATCCTTTCTACTTCAAAATCATTTTATTTTCTCAAAATTCCAGGAAATTTTGAAATAAAAGGATTTTGTTCAAAAATAATCATGAAATATTTTAAAAGAAGATTCATGTAAATAAGGTTATATGAAATTGTAAAAATCCATTCTTTCCATATAAGTAAAAAAACATTCTCCTCGTACTTTTTCCAGAGAAGTCAAAAAGTACATCATATGGTAAACAAAAGAAAGATTCTTTCCATACCATGTGGTAAAAGTCAAAAAAAAAGCTAAACAGGACATTAAAAATACATGAAAGAATAGAAATAATTTTATGAATTTTTATTAGAAAACATGGACATGGTTGATAAATGTAACCCTAGTAAATACTTACGAATAAACAATCTCGGATAAGGACGAGATTGGAATAATTATCCCTTACCATATGTCCAATTTCATCCATATGTGTTCGAGACTCCTATATAGTGGGTTTAAACATATTATTAACTTATAAAAGAACCATAATAATATTTATGATATCATATATTATTCACTTATGACTTTATATTACCCGTTCATTTGTCAATTCCATGTTAAAGTAGTGTTTTGGGTAAAATTGTTTCATTTACCGTATGTGTTTTGACTTATAATTATTCATATGATTACTTAGATCATGATTACTTACATCCAGAATGTAAAACATTATTTATATATAACATATATTCATAATATATAATATATATAATATATCGATAAATGGAATGAAATACACCGTTCATGGAGACGGTAGGCCGTACATACGCTTGAACGCTGTTTTCATTTCCTTAATAAATTGAATGGAAGTAAGTAAATAACATATATATAAATACAGTATCATTATTATGTCATATATTTCATGATTATTTATCATATATAATTTATAATCATTCTGGAATGGTTAACATGGAGAATGAATCTCATCACGTTGTGGAGACGGTAATCTGTACGTACGCACGAGTGATGATATCGTTCCTATAATTATTGAATGGAATTATAGTGGATGATATAATATCTCAGAATTAGTATGATGCTATAATAATCATATATAGTTATTATTTCCACCATTATACCCATCCTAGTATGGTGGTGGTGGAGAAATAGATTACACCACGGAGTGGAGATGGTAAGCTGTACGTACACATGCGCGGTGATTTCATTTTTCGTAGGATAGATATAAGGAGAAATATGGTTGTTTAATAATTATAATAACACAGAAGTATATTAGCGATACTGATTTTATTACTTTACAATGAAACCACTAAAGAAGGGGGAGTAGAAGAAGATAGAAACATGAAGGAATTGGTAAAAGAGTTACCTCTTCCTCGACGTGCCTCTTTTAAACTTCCTCTTAGGGCACTAGAGTTGGTTTTTTTAGAAGACAAGATCCTATATAATATAACTAGAGAGGGTGAGAAGAGTAATTTTAGGGGTTTTACAAGCTTTAAGTCTTAAAATGGAGTGAAGAGAAGAGGGTGGAGGTGCCCTTTTATAAGAGAGGAGAGGGGCACATTTGGAAACCTCCAAAAATTTAATTTATAATAAACTCAAACCCCACATAAAAACCACCAAAATGAATCAAATTTGAAGAATATATGAGATAGAGTTGTAATATAATCAGAAAATAAAATTTATACATGTTGGGAATTTTTTTTAAACCTTATCAATTTGATTTATCCTTATTTAATCAATTTAATCTTATTTATTGTAATAATATTATAAATTATAAATTGTTATAAATAATTACTTATGTATCGTTAATTGTAAATAATTGGATACATTATGAAATTTTAGACCATATAAAGTTTAATTTATAATTTTTAAATATTTTTTGTGATTTTTAAACAATTTAATAATATGTTATTTTTATAAAATATCAATAGTGTCAATTTTGACACGATTCATTTATTTGAATTTAAATAAAATCCACACATAATATATGTTCAAAACAAAATATTTAATAGATTCATAAAATGTCATATTTATCAATAAAATTTGTGCATCACATTAATTAGTTCATATAATATTTATTTTAATATTTTTAAAACCATTTATTTGATATTTTTCTTAATAAAATAATTACTACAACATTTTTGTATAATTATTTAATATACATATTTATTGCATAAAAATTAAAAATAAAATACTATGATGAATATAAATCTAATATATTTCATAAGAATACTTTTATTCAAATTTATATTCTAAAATAGCCAACTTCTAAAATGATATTTTTATTAAATTATGAAGGTGACAACTGTGACATCATTTAAAATAAAATAAAATAAGTGTCATAATCTTTTTTATAAGGATCCAAATGGTCAAACATTCGACCATTGGATGATTATGGTCTATATATAGACTACCAATATGTTTTTGTCAGGTTTTTGGGCCTTTTATGGGTATTAGTATTTGAATAAAAACTATATTATTGATTTTTCACAAAATAAATAATTTCTTCATCATTAATGTATAAGCTTTTAAGGTAATTAAATATTTTAAAAAATTAAAAATAAATTAACATAATAAAGAAAAACATTTTAGATTTAAAATTTGTATTTATAATCGAATTTATATTCTGTATAACCTTATATTAAAAATAATTAAATTATTAATGTTTTAGTGAGATATATTTCACTTTCTTTAAATAAAATAAATTAATGGCCTTAATCACATACAAGTGGGTTCCAATAGATTCCATTCCGACCCAAGTATCTTTTAGAGAGAAATATAATCATACAATTATATTAAGTCAAGTTTTAAGGTAATTTTATAATATTATTTTTACCCTTAATTACCTGATTTACCTTTAACTTTGGTAAATAAAATTTAACGTAGTTACTATTCATAATGCCTAAAAATAAAAAGTATCCTATTAACATAATTTGGACCTAATGATTCCAAATATAGAATCCATTTTTCCAAATTCAAAACACAGAAGTTTCAGTATTTAATTTAAAATTAATCCCTCTATTGAGAAAATGAGTTTTAAAAGTTAAAACATTATAAAAGATTGAAATGTTTTTACCTATGAATTCAATGTAAAATTAATGATAATGACTTAAATTATATTAAATGGTAAAAATATATTCTATTTATAATTTAAAACCATTCAATATTATAATTTAACCATATAAATTATCTTGATGAAAAGAGATGTTTTTAATTAAAATTTAGCGTATTTTTACTATTCATCAAAATATGAAAGTTAACAGAAAAATTTTAAAAAAATATCCAAAGTAAATTTTTATATAATTATTGTAATGAATAAGTTTATTTTGTTAAATTTAACTCATAAATGTATAAAAAACTAGATTTAAAGTGTGTGCACCATTAAAAGGAGATAAAACTGTATTTTTGGGAAAATATTTCCGTTATACTAAAAATTGATTTTGTTCTCATAACATGTTCTAGAAAATGATTAATATGAATTATAATGTTATAAAATTCAAAATTCGGTTAATACTATTCATAATGGCTAGTTCATAATATTATTATAACAATATATCGTTGTTTAGTGAAACTCAGTATTGTGTAAAAAACACACTATTGAGGAAGGACACTCTTGCGTGCAACACAAGCCAAGAATAGTGTTGCGTATACTACAAGATAATATGGTGTTGCATATAGTGCAATCTAATCTTGGTGTAGCGTACAAAAAATGACATCAAAGAAATTAAAAAGAATATTTCTCATAAAATCTCAGGGTATTACATTTCTAACCTAAGAAATTTAACCATTAAGAATGAATTAAATTGAAATTAATTAAAAAATTTATAACCAATTAATTATAAATATTAAATCTATTTTAAAAAATAAAATACCCATGTGTTTTGGAAATTAAATTTAAAACAAGTGAATGTAAAGCACAAAAATACTACTTTAACCCGTACCATGATAACAATATTTTTACTATTTAGGGATCAATATTTTCATTATAAAAGATCCATTGGTCCATGAATAGGCCATATTTTGTTATTAACATTTAAAAATCAATTTTATGAAGATAATATTTTTAGTAAATTTTAAATCAATAAATAAAATATCATTTTTAATAAAATAACATTAATGAAAATTTTGACATTATTCACTTAATTTAAATTAAAAAATATCAATAAAATAATGTAATTCAAATATATTAAGCTCACATATATCTAAAATGACATATTAATTTAAAAAAATAAGGTACCATAATAATTCATTTTAATTTTCTCACTTTTAATATTTTTAGTATCATTTATTTTTTTCAATAATTAACTAAATAATCATTGTATTGGTGTTTCCTAATCATTTTAAGTAATTAATTCATTTTTAAAAAATTGAAAAATCATTATGATAAAAATAACTCATATATATTTTAAAATGATATGTTTAACTGAAAATATGATGTTTTTTCCATATCTCAAGGCTTTATAAATGTTAAAGATAAGGAATGTTCCCTTTTTGTCTTTTTTCCTTACTTAACTTATTTTATAAGTCAATTTCATTGAATTGTATCTGAATATCTTATAAAATTCAAACCAATATGGGATATAGGCTAAATATGGGAATATAATGGCTTTTGGATATGTTTCTAGGTCATTTCCCCCTTAAGATTAAAGTTTAACCACTAAGTAAAGTAATTTTTGCCTTAATTACTGTAATTAATTTTAATCAATTTCACTAATATTTTTGGT
Source organism: Viscum album (assembly GCA_963277665.1). Lineage (NCBI taxonomy): Eukaryota > Viridiplantae > Streptophyta > Magnoliopsida > Santalales > Viscaceae > Viscum > Viscum album. The sequence goes on along the minus strand of OY728161.1, from coordinate 1,536,326,355 downwards.
CCCAAAATAATTTTATATTATTAGAATATAAATATTATAATTATTAATACTATTTATATATATTTTTTTAAATTCAATTCATAGAAGTTTCAAAATTAAACTTAAAGCTAATTCTGAAAACGTGGTGAGAAAGTGGGGTTTTAAAGAGAAAAGTTTCAAAATTTTATTAAGTTTTCATATCTAAATTCAATATATAAATGATTAAAATTATATAAAATAGATTAATATATGTATAATTATTAAATTTTTACTTTAAAACAAAATTAAAATATAATTTTACATTAATAATTATTTAAACGAAAAGGAAATTTTTAACTAAAATGAAGCATTTTCACTATTCACCATAAAATGAAACATCTCAGAAAAATACAAAAAATTTACCGTAAGATAATTCTGGAATTAAGAATTCAAAAATGAAGTTTATTTTGACAAATAATTTTTTTAATAGGGTCAAAATTTATATATACAATAGGTGCGCCATTAAAAGGCAGTAAAATCACCTTTATAAATATATATATTTTTATACGTAAAACTGGATTTTTTATTATCAAATGTCCATCAAATCTATTAGATGAATTTAAAAACATATGATTTAATATATAATATAATAATAATTATATCATAATGTCTTGGGATGTTATATACACTTTTAATCATAGTCTTGCGTGTCTTATACGCTATTAAAGGAACTCGATATTGTGTGTAACACCAACCAACTTAGTGTTGCATATGAAGAAATATAGGAAAAAAATTAAATTTATTATAAAATGAAAATATTGTAAAGTCTTGGGGTGTTACATTTTCCCCACCATAAATAAATTGTGTCATCTCAATTCAAACATGATCTTAGAAATCTAAGGATTGATATTTGATAATACTAATGTTGAAAATCCCACATGGTAAAGGGTTAAAAAAATTTATTCTTAATAAGGGAGATAATAAATTTTAAAGGTCACATTACTAGGATACCAATTAGGAAAGCATATATGGGAAATTTAAATATGGACATGAAATAAAATCATAAGTAACTACAGTCATTGGTCACAAGAAAGTAAGTGATCAATGGATGTTAAGGGCCTCAAAACCATAAATCTATGATGATCTAAAAGACCATTTGATTCATCATATATGAATGTAATAGGGTAAATTTTTAATTTCAATATCATTTTACAAGATTTTAATAATTATTTAACTCTCTAATAATATATCTATATATACATACTTTATAAATTTATATTTCTTAAGCACAATATTATCCTTTAGTTATTCCTTGAACTATTTCAACTTCATTTCTTAGAACATGTTTCATCATGTGGTGAAATAATATATTAACCTATAATATCTCATAGACATATCAATTAAAACATTTTATAAACGATTAAATTTTCCAAAATATTATGATCCAAGACTTTAGAAATAAGGTCACTGAATTTCCAAAATGATCTTATCAAAAAACATAAAGTGAATCTTAATCATCAAATACCAATCATGTGTTCTCTTGAAATTTGGTAATAACATGAATTACTATAAAAATTATTAAAAACATGCATGCTTCTTTATTATTTAATTAAAACATGTACTATTGGATATATTCCTCAAATCCATAAATGTTGTAAAATCCATCAATGACGGAATAAAACACTTTTTCAACAAATCATTTATTAGTTCCAAGGTAGTTGTTACTATCAAATTTAATTTACCCAAACCTACTATATCTTTATTCCAAAATCATTGTCTTAGTATTAGGAACATATTAAGGGTTATATTTCACTAAACCATATTTTTTCCAAGAAGTTCAAATTTTTACTGAATCATATTTCTTGGTCATCAGTACCATTTGACATACACTTTCAAATCCTTAATGAAAAGGCACTATAATACAATCCTCATATATTCAATAATTCTTATAACTAGTACATCATTGATAAAATAATCAAAATAAATAATTATTTAATCCAAACATAATATCATTCATCATCCATATTCATCCATGGAAAAATTATAATATTGACCATGAATCATTATCTTCTTCTGATTTATATTCTATTGATGCTTGGGTCATTTGTTTTCATAGTTTCCCATATCTTTATATTTGAAGCATTGTGAATTGGAAACCTTTTTCTTATCCTTTTAATCACAAGCATGATGGACTTTCTCTCCACAATTGTAGAAAACTACCATTCCTTTTAAGAAAGTAATAGAGTGACTATTTCCATAATTATTACATGTGGGAAAATAATTCTTTCCCTTATTCCCTTTATCCATATTTTCCCTAACTAACCTCTTCCTCTCGTGCTTACCTCCTAATAAATAATACTTAAAAAATTATATCTATGTCGCATTAGCACATGATAATATGTCCTTATATGATGATAATTCTCGAGATACTAGTTCACATCAAAAGATTAGATTAATACCATTAAAAACGATCATTATTACATTTTGAATCATGAGTATTGGTGAGGTTCACATTCCTTATGCTAGGAACATTTATAAATAATGATATAAAATTAATTAGATATTATAATGCATAATAAAAAAACTTGTGAAATGCATAACATAAATTGAAAATTTTATGCATAGATAATCTCATAATCCTAAACATGGTGTCTTTGGGATGTTATTCTATACTTATCCTTAAATTATATCGTAGTTTTATGTTCTCTAATTTATGTTTTAATAAATCTAGTTTTCAATTTTCTACTAAAATTACTATGATACCAACTATAACACCACAAACCCACAAACCCGGAATCCCAGAGTTGGTTCCTTGTTTTATTAAATTAGCATGATTACAAGGAATTGAATTATGAAGGACTGATCATTTTTATAGTTTTTTAAAACTAGATTACGTACATGGAACCCATTTTATATTGGGAATAAATAATATAATACATATGAGAATAAAATACTAAAAAACCTTGAAACTCATTTTAAGAATTCATCTTCATACCCCCTGGAAAGAATCAAAATAAGGGTGAGCTCAAATTCTCATTAAGGGTAAAGTATAAAGGAATATTTCATGAATTAATAATGAATAATTAGTATGGAAAGAATAAAATATGATCAAATAATTCCATATAAATAATCACATGAGATTAAAAATTGACCATGGATATTCTAACTAATCAGATAATCACATGGAATACTTATAATGATGGAATGCACAACGATGGATGTCTACACTATCAAGATATATCCTCAGGATTTTTACTATCAAGATATATCCTCAATAATGTTTAAGTATATGGGTAAAACCCATCTAATTTGTGTCAAGATCTATCCTCTTAAAAATTAAAAAATACTTGGAAACAAACATGAAGGGTTTATCATCAACTGATCTCATCCCATGAGACTACTGATGAATCGAGGGTCTTGAATTAACCGGTCCATAACCCATATAACTTCTATCAAAAAAATTTTCTCATATTTTGAAAAATCAATTTAAATCATAAACAAAATGCCTTATCAAATATCCATATCGAGTAAAGGATACAGATTTACCAATATTTCCCCAATATATCATATAAAATTCAAAGTGAACATCCTATGTAAAAATAGTATACTATTTTGGAAATAATCATATCCATTATTCCATAATATGGATTTTAAAATAAATATAATTTCTAATGAAAAATTATTACAATAAAGTTATTGTTTCAAGATAAAGTTAACAACCACAAAGAAAGTGAGATTTCAAAGATAACTTTTACTACTTAAATTTTTCAAATCAAACCCCTTGGACAAGATAATTCAAATTGAAAATTATAATACCATGAAATATGAGTGAATCATGATATTAAATGGAAAAGGGTATAAATATACACCCCAAAAAATAAATAAGTGGTGAAAATGGTGTATGCCTCATAGAAGAAAAAGTGAGATAAAAATCCATTATATTGAGTCTCATTTGTCAGATGTGTCTTTATATTCCTAAAAAATAAACTTATGTTTATTATTTACTTCAAAGAGAACATTTTTAAAATTTATTATTACATTTATGTCACTTATTAAATTTTTTTATATAACTGCTTAAACAATTATGTTTATATTGGGTGTTTTGAAAAAATTTGGTTTATGTGTCAACAATGACTTTGTAGGTCACCTACAGTGAAATGAGTAATTATATAAACATGTAAAGAATAATAATCATGAAATAATTATCATATCTATACATCAATTATACTTATAAAACCAATCACTAAATATGTTTATGAAAACTTAACCAACATTACACTCATGAAGACTATAGGTCGTATGTACGCATAAGTAACATTTCTATTTTTCAATGATTATTATGAAAAGAAGGTAAGTAACATTTTGTACTTATATAATATTAATTATATCATAAATTTAATTTTATTTAATACTATATAAATACATACATATATATATATATATAATTATTGTGCGGTAAAATGAATTTCATCGTGTCGAGGAGGCTGTAGTCCACACGTCCACGAACAACATTATCAGTTTTTTAGTGTGTTAAAAGCGTAATAATGAAAATTATATAATATATATCCAAAAAATTTATTTATTTCCTTAATATAATATAAATTTCAGGTATGTAACATATTTTTAATTAAATGTATCCTTAATACATTCCATGTAATGTGTGAACGTATCACATCGCTTTGAGGGGGAATAGTCCACACGTCCACAAACGATGTTGTCGTTTTTACACAAAATGGAAAGCATAAATGAATGGGTTTTATAAAAATTATATAAGTAATAATAAAACAAAAATATAATATATATCATATAAAAATAGTGTTTCAATGATAATTCATATCCATGAGAGGTGGTAAAGGAAAAACAGATGACATCGTTTCGTAATGCGGTAGTCTGTCGTACCCATGAATAATAATTTTGTTACCCAATTGATGGAAGTGTCTGTAGGTTTTGTTTGAACCCTTAATATAAAAAAATTATTATATTGAGAATAATGATGTTTTTATAACATCATTTAATAATAATAATTTAATGGTTTGAGAAAGAAATAAATCAAAAGTGATTAGTGAAGAATGTTTCCTCTTGTTCGAGTAACTCCATTTGGTTATTAGAAAAGGACATATTTGTAATGATTTCTGAAAAAATTGAGGATTATTTTTTAAGGTTAGGTATATTGGAAGATTATCTCGATTTATTTTGGATGATAAAAATTGGCTTGAGATGTGTGAGGAAGGGTAAGAGTGAATGCCTTTTTATAGCGACGAGGAGTTACATTCTTGTAAATACTAAAATGTGAACACAATTTGGAGGTATCCCTTACCTCATGTGATTAAAAAATGGAAACATAATGTATTTAAGTGGAATTATAGTATATTAAAACCACCAAAAATATAAGTTAATTTTTATATATTTTTCCTTAACATCTAAGTTTCCCCACTTTTACCATTTTAGTTTTTATTAAGGTAAGTAGTTTTCTAACCTAAGTAATTTAACAATTAATAAAAAATTAAATTAAAATATATTAGAAAATAATGAAACACTTAATTGAAAATATTATATCTAATTTACAAAATAAAAATATCATGTTTGTTTGGAATTAATTTTAAAACATGCGCATGTAACACGCAAAAACACTACTTTAACCTGAACCGTGCTAACAATGTTTTTTCAATTTAGGGGTCAATATTTTCATTATAAAATATCAATTGATACATTAATAGAAAATATTTTATATTTATTAATATTTAAAAATAAATTGGCATAATATATGTTTTTATTAAATATTCAATCCTTAAATAAAATATCCTTTATTATAAAATAACATTAATGTAAATTTTGAAACTATTTACTTAATTTAATTTTAAAAATATCAATACAATGTTGGAATTAAAATATATTAAGTTAATATATATTTAAAAAGAAATTTTCATTTAAAAAATATAGTAATATAATAATTTTTTCAATTTCCTTCTCTTTTAATATTTTTAGTATCATTTTTTTTAATTATTAACTAAATAATCACTACGTTGGTATTTCCTAATAATTTTATGTAACTAATTCATATAAAATAATTAATGATAAATATTTATAATAAAAATAACTTGTTTATCTTTTAAAATTACATTTATAACCAAAAATATAATTTTACCATATTTCAAGGCTTTATAAATGTTAAATGTAAGGAAAAATATTTTTTGGTCTATTTCCTTACTTAACATATTGTATAGGTCAATTTCATGGAATTTTATCCCAATAAATCATAAAATTATAAACAATTTAAGATATGGTATAAATAGGATCATAAATTGGATTTTTAATAAGTTTATAGGTCTTTTACCCCTTATGATTAAAGTTTAAGAACTGAGTAAACTAATTTTTACCTTAATCATTGTAATTAATTTTAATCACTTTTGCTAATATTTTTGGTAAAAAACTAAGTTGATATTATTACACTATAAGTATTATATTTATTCCAAATATATATATATATCTATTTTTACAAATTCAATTAACATAAGTTAAAAAAATTAAATTTAAATCTAATCCCAGAGATGTGGTGAGAAAGAGACTTTTTTAAAGTGAAAATAATCAAAAGTTCATTATGTTTTCATATCTAAATTCAATATAAAAACTATTACAATGTCATAAATTAGATTAATAGAATTATAATTGATCTATTTTTTACTTTAAAATCAATTTAAAATATAATTTTACCTTAATAATTATTTAAAAGAATAGACAATTTTCAACAAAAATGCAGCATTTTTAACTATTCATCAACACATGAAACTTCTCATAAAAATACCTAAAATTCACCGTAAGATATTTTTGACATTATGAATTCAAAAATGATTTTTTTTTTGAAAATTAAAACTTATAAAATTGTAAAAATTTATATTTAAAATAAGAGTTCCATTAAATGGTGAATAAAGTCCCTTTAAAAAAATACAAATTTTTATGTGTGAAATTGGTTTTGTTCTTATAACGTGTCAATAGAATCTATATAATGAATTTCAAAACATTTTATTGAATATATAATAAAATAATAAATATATCATAAAGTCCTAGGATATTATATACACTTATATAATTTGTCTAGAGTGTCTTATAAGCTATCAAAGGAACTCGATATTCTGTTTAACACATGCCAACTTAGAGTTGCATATAAAGAAAGATAGAAAACAAATTAAGTTTATTCTAAAGTGAAAATATTGAATTTTTTCAGGTGTTACACGAAGTAAATCTATAATCCATTCCAAATTCACTATTTAAAATGGTCATAATGATCAGATAATACCATCCTTAGAACACCATGAATCTTCACAACCTCAATCACATGAAGCTTCACTTAACTATCCATTATGGTCAATTCCTCAATTGATAAGAAATGATTTTACTTGATTAGTTGATCCACAATAACCCATATAGAGTAAAAATAATTCAAGAATAATGACATCTCATGATAAAATCTATATAAATTTTCTCCCACCATCATAAGGGATTCTCCAAATGGTGAAAAAATCCCACCAAAACACGATGTTATGATTTCAATTACTGTAACACAATACACAGAGAATAAAACTCAGTTATCGAATTTTTCATCCTATAAAGATAAAAAATTCTATTTAAATCATGATACATTTTAAAACACTTGGATTCATGACCAAATATGAACTATTGAATGCATGAAAAACTACTTCCTACATATTTTGAGGAACAAATAACCTCCCATATAACATTCAACATTCCTCTACCTCAACCCAACCATCCAAAGTATCACCATTCATAATCCATTCTCTCTATACTTCCACCTTTGGGTCTCCCAAGTGAGAATCCTCTACATATGACATTAATGAATATGTCACTATTATATTGATAAGGATATGTTATTTTATAAATATCCTCATAGACAACATGAAGTGATGAAAACAACTCTATTTCTCATTGAGTCCTCTCTTACCCATTAATAATCCTCACAATAAGATTTCTGATTCAGAGTATCAAGTAATACATTACTCTTTATAGGCTAATGATATTGAAATCATAATCATGAAGAAATTTAACCCTCCTTATCTGCCACAAATTGGAACACTCCTAAGATAATATATATCAAAAGATATTATGATCTGTATAAACTATATAAATCATTCTCCAACTAAATAGTTCATCTAAAGCTAAAGTATAAATTCTATAATAGTTAGCTCTAAAAAATGGGTAATATATTTATGTTCATGAGTATGTAACTATAAATATTGATAATAAATGACTACTTTATCTTACATAAAAAAACATAAAACTTTTATGTGATGAATCACAATATTCCTTATAAGGAATACACTTTATAGGTAATCAAAGAAATCAACTACTCATAAAATTATCCTTCAACATATCAAAATCATATTAACACTCCTCTATAAAAGAAAAATAATCCCCTTTCTTAGTCAAGGTATAAAATAGGGTCATAATCCAAGAAAATCCACATATGAACCACCCATAATAACTATCCAATCCTAAAAAAATTATTTCCTCCATAATATTCTTCACTATATTCCACATAAAAACCACCTCAATCATTTATAGTTTCACTACTTCACTATGGTTGGAAATAACATAACTTATAAAATGAACCTCACTTTTCGAAAATAGACACTTAGACATCTTTCTATACATCTGATTAACCCTACAATACTTCAACACCATTATGATATGATTTTCACGATCCTCCTCTATATTCAAGTGAACCAAAATATCATCAATGAAGGAAACCAAAAAATTATCAAGACAGGTTGAAGCACACTATTCATAATCCCCATAAACATAGTTAGGGAATTCATAAATTCAAATGGAATTCCCCAAAACTCAAAATTCCAATACCAACACTAAAAGGTTATTTTATGAATATTTTCATCCTTACCTCTCATCTGGTGTTATCTAGATCATAAAAAATATTAAAAAACTAACATTACCCTTTTAAAAAATCAAACAATTCATTTATATTAGGAAGATAATATTTATTATTCAATTTCAAGTAGACTCAATTAGTGGTAATAAATACCCAATCTGAAGCTTCTATTCACATTATTTTAAAACAATAGTGGAGAGTTAAAAGTTGACACACTTTTTAAATTAATCCCTCCTTCAAACAACTCATAAATCTTTATCTTAAATATCTTAATCTGTGTTTATCCCATACAATAATCAATTATATAAATAAGAGAAACCACTGTATAAAATTATATCCCAAACTCCAACTATCACCTTAGAGGTAAACATGTAACCTCATCTAGAAACACATCATCATAATACATAATAACTCTAGGAAACACATTCATAATTAATTTAGATTTACAAAGCATCAAGATTTATAACTAAGATTTAATATTAAATAGATCAGTACATCTCCCCACCAAATGAAAATATCTTTATCTCAAGAATACTATATTATATCTAACTAAATCAAGGGAAATAACCCTTCATTTATAATTATAAACACATGATTTTATAAATTAAAACTAATCCATAATAAAATAACATCATATGATTGTATCTCTAACAAGAATAATTTCTAATAGAATAAATATCTCCCCATAACTAGCTCAAAACTGCACTTTTCATTCGAGCTCCGACTAGAGTTGTTAAACATAATAAAATCAAAATATTCTCCAATGGATGTTATAACAAATAAACTATTACATATATGAAAAATTAAAATTAATCACCAATATCATTGAAAATAGAAGTAAGAGTATAGTAAATGTAAATAAATCCTTGAACTACCTTTCATCCCTTTACTTTATAAACTTTCACATCCTAGAGTTTTCCTATACCAACTCGTCCTCATTATCCATGATACCAATCTATAACTTCATTTTGATAATATCTCCATTGGGATCCTCTATGATATACTCTTATAGAACCACAATATTCTATTGGTTATAATTTCCTTATATGATACTACTGTTATAGAAAATACTGCTAATGATTCTAAAAAAATTGTGTGGTCTATCAACTATTAAAATATTCTCACACCTCCACTAACCACACTTTTTTGATGGTAACATAACCCAATAATGTACTGAAACTTTAAAAGAGAGACATCTAAACCCTTAGGTGTCACTATATTATTGCATACTAACCATTCCAGGGTAATGATATTATGATATTAGTTGAATCCCATGACCTCTACTTAACCATGATTATTTTTAAAATTGGGAACTTATACTGACACCTATACTTTGAGCAACATTTTACTGAATAATACCATGAAAATATCTTTTCCACATAATTAAATTCTCCACAAAATCAACCTTTTAAATTATATTTGGAAATGAATTTAGATAAAAGAAACCAAATGACTTCTAGATCCTAGACCTCAAATATATTTAAAAATGGAAATATCCAAAATTCTCATTATTCATAAAATTGAATTAATATTTAATTAAAACCATAAACTTCACACCAAAGTATTGAAAAAATAAAAAATAAATCCCCTCTTAAATCACAAATATCCCCCACTACATCTCAAGCCTAAGAGTCGATTATAATAGATATTTATTTAACAAATCCAAAAAATAATTCCACTTAATGAGAGATGTATCCCCATATCCCAAGAATTGTGTCCACCACTAATGTTTTGAACATTGAAATAAACTCATCTCTGAAGGAACATAGCGGTCATCTCTTATCTAGATAAGATTAAAATCTATGTCAAAACTATAGGTTACATAAATAATAATTATGACCTAAAACTATATAATTCATGAAACTACACCTACCAAGATACCCTATAGTTAGAATATTATTGTATATGTACTAAACTATAGGTTACATAGTCCCTATCTTAGATCAAATGGTCCCTTCTGTTCCAAGATGGTTTCTCGGGTCTTCTTTACTTACAAGGTTCAAGTAATATTGCTAACATAACACCTATGAAACAAGAACTAGTACCCACTCCACACTCCATCCAAAAAACACTCACTCTAATAACATTCTATTATAACTCACCCTTGAGAGGACTCCACTTGGGATAACAATGTGTTGAAGTGTTATCCATGAATCCTACCTTCAACAGGTTCCTGGTTGGCGACTAGTATCAAGGATATATCATTACATAGATATGGACGGAAATACCCTTTATAAGTTACAATTTCACATCACTATGAATAATATAATTCATTTCTAAAAAATTATAAATGAATAAAATATATCAGTGAACTCCAAGTCATAAAAAAATAATCTACAAATGAATAAATAACAACAATTTTATCATCTCTGATATATGTCATGTAATTTATAATACAACCACCATATAAAATAAGTATCTCATATTCATAGCCAAGGCCACCTAAAAAAACTAAAAAATATATATAATAATATAAAAAATGTACATATAATGTATGGGTGATTATATAAATATAATTAGTAGGTTCCTCCCCTTAACTCTCATGTGTCAATGTGAATGAATCATACTAATACAATTATTCATGAAATAAATAAAAAAACAATCAATAAATATCTAACACAAAAAATTCAACCATCCAACTACTTATTTTCTATACCATAGAAAAATATACTTATATACCTTATCCCATTCCCTATTTCATATCCTAAAAAAATCACCACTATAATTATAACCATCAATAACCCACATCCATGATCTATGTAATTTTCCATCAGTTGGGACCTAATTTTAATATCCTCATGTTGTTGTCCACTCTTAGAGATATCACTAAATTATCACCTCTATGAAGTAGTTACCAACCCATAGAGAACTCACTATCACCTCTATATCACCAAGTAGATATCTATTCATATCTAACTAACCATAATTTCTCTATCACCAAGAAGCTATCCACCCACATAAAATTCACTGAATTCAACTATTGGTTCAATCATTGTACCCCCATAGATACTTTATTTGGGTTTTCAGGTGTATACCATAGGGATTATCCCTAATAAAACTCAAATTGGATGGATAATTGTCTGCCCTCTTGGAATGTTAATATATTATTAGGTATCAACCCTCAGGGACTCTTCCTTCATCAACCTGTATCATCACCACTACATAACACATACCCACTATGGCTAGTAATATCATCTAATCAAAATTTACCACCACCACCACCACCACCACCACTACTACCACCATCAAAAAAACCATTAACATACAACTACTCTCTCATTACAGAGTACCATCACATGCCACAAATGGATTCAAACTCCCAATAATGATTTATTATCTTACATAAGAAATCGTACATATAAAGGTCTTAGGGAATATTATCACATCACATGCATACACCACAGTTCCACATATGTCTTCCATAAATCTAATACAAGGGTGTAATTAACCAAATCACTAATATTCCTCATATACTAGGTATAAAAAAAATACCAAAATCACATCACACAATCATCACGTATCAAAATAACCGTTTCAGTCAAGCCACATTATTTACCACAACTTTACACCTCCACACCTCTATCTTTAATATTGGAGAGGTTAACTAGGGTTTTATACTTGATTAGAGTGCCACCACCATTATCAACTCATTCCTCTTACAATATACCCCATAAGTCTTAGACTGTATGATCCTTAATAGACAAGGAATGGACTCATGTTAATTTAGAATGACCCATATAGAATTCACACCACCACTAGTAACTCATCGCAAAAAAAGGTTTATAAGTTCATAAAATGGAACATAACCAAGCCTAAGTCTCTTAGAATGCATGTAACTCACTACCACTCCATCCAAAAAAATCATAAATACTTCAAAATATTTTCTAATTCAAGGGAACAATACCCATGTCGAATTGTCATGGACCATAAAAAATGTCATAATTTCAATCATTCCCCCCACTTAAGGTAATTAATATAATTTGTCATCATTTTAGGATCAAAATAAAATATCTAGATCTAGAAAATATTTTATAAATATTTAAAATCAATAATAAACACCCATCATCCACTAAAAAAAATTAAATAATTCACACCTGAATTATAAATATTATTCAACACCAATTTAATCAAAATAACAAATCATGATGTTTTCACATTTTATAATTATTTTAAAAAATATATTTTTAGATATATTTCAACCTTTAATTACCAAAAGTTCAAGTTAATGGAAATTATACTATCATAGAATATCATTTCTCATTTATCACTATAATTTAATTCAACCATTTTTAAATATCATAATAATATTTTGTTTAATAATTAAATTAGTTTTTTAACTATAAAGAATATTTATTACACTAACATATCATCCATCTATCAATTCCAATTATGAATATCCATATATTAGTTATTCAAAATTATTACGAATTAACAACCCATAATATAAAATAAAAAATTTGATAGATTCACAAGGATCAAAAAAGATATGAGAGTTTAGATTCACCTAGACCCTTTTTATAATGACTGAAAATCCAATTAACCATTCATTTAATCTTGTTATATATTTTACTCGCACACCCTATTTATTTTTCCGTGACATACCACCATCAATATATTTTCCTTGATAGAGTAGGGAATAAAGGGAATACTTTTATATATCTTCATAGTGGAAAGTAAATTATCCATATTCAATTCCAATGACTCCCCTCATAAATTCCAATTTACCATTCTCATTAAATTTATACCTTTTACTTTATCCACTTCTCTATTTAATTATTTAATTACAATATCATTAACAATACATTTGCTCCACTGGTAAGTAATTCTATGACATAAATAAGATATCCATCCTCTATATTCTCTAATAGTTCTATGCCATCATCATCAAAAATATTTCACAGTATTTAAATTATTTATTTTATAAAAATAATCTATAAAAATATGGATTACTAAAAAAATATATATAATAATTAAACTTAATCATTAGCTAATAATTACAGTAAAACTAACCATTATATAAAATAAAGAAATCACAACCCAAATAAAAACATCATATCTTGAATCTAATGATGTGGTAAACATTCATTCCAAGAATAAAAAAATTTCTATTTTACCATTATTAAAAATTGGTAAAATTTCAAAAACTACCAAAATTCAAATTTTTTGGGTCACTATATGATAGTGACATAAATAAAATAAAATTTTCAAATATACACTTAAATTTTCTTAAAAATATAATAAAATAATTATATATGTATCAATTATTCAATAAGGGCTTATAGAAGCATCAATCATACCGGGTTTATAACTTATAATAAAGCTTAAGTAGAACTGGCTACCTAGAGGGGTCGATATATAAGTAACCAACAAGAATTCGTGTAATGAATTTTATAACTATCATCAAATAAAGAATATAAATTAATTTCTATAATTACTTTTAGATAAACCGTTGAATCATTCAATCTTTTAGTGTTAGTTACTCACTGGGTAATCTTATGTTTTTGAATCAAATAAAAATAGAGTGAAAATTCAATCTGAGTTAAATTTTTAACCACCACATAAAAAATCCAAAAATAAAATAAAATTTTAAAATATTAGAAACTTCTTAAATTAGATAAATGGAGTGAAAATCTCCCTGATGAGTGACGTGACACCAAAACCATGACCAATGGTGTGAAAAAATATCATAAGATGCTTCCTTATCCTTCTCAATGGAAAGATCCATCATAATTTATAGTTTCAAAATTATATAGAGAAACCTAAAATTAAAATCCACAATTCATAAAAATAATCATTATTAGTGAAAAGAAGATAGAAATAGGGAGATAAAGAAGAAAAGAAGATAATAAAATCTTATATAACTCTGGATCTTGGTCTTCCTTTGATAAATACGAATAAGAAGAATAGAGTAAGGTGGGTGAAGTTCCTTTTAATTCCCCCTACTAATTCATGCATTAATGGGGGAAAATAAAGGGTTAAAACACTTATAAATCCCCTCCAATTAAATTAATATACCATAAAATAATTATAATAATTTCTAATATTATTTGAGTGTACAAACATATGAAACAACACACACTCCATAGGATCTAATTAAAATTGGATTTAAACCCCTTAAAAGGAGTGAACCACCATTAATATAAGGCCCCGACCATAAACATTACTTAATATGGAATTAAATGAATAATTCCCATTGAGTATATTTTCAGGTTTAGAGTTCTAGAGAATTAGATCATAAAAATTTCATTACATTCCACATTTAAAAAAAGTGGTTACATAAAAGATAGTACTCATTTTTCCCATCAACGGAAACATATTTAAAATATAACATGGATTCTTTCTTGACACTTCCTTGACACTATCATCACATCATGTACCTTTCCCTTGACCTGTGAAAAACATTTCAAAAACTTAGGATGAGCATAAAAAGATCAGTAAGGGATATAAATATAAGGCCCCAGCCTTAAACCTTACTTAATCTTGAGTTATTACAAGATTACACCTTGAGGATCTTTTCAGGTTTAGAGTTTTAGAGAATTAGATCATAAAACTTGAATTACATTCCACATATAAACAATGTGGTTACATAAAGATAGTATTCTTCCTTCCCATAAATGGAAACATATTTAAAATAAAACATGGATTCTTTCTTGCAACTTCCTTGACACTATCATCATATCATGTACCTTTCCCTTGACCTGTGAAAAACATTTTAAAAAAAACTTGGGATGAGCATAAAAAGCTCAGTAAGGGATATAAAAATATGGAAAGGAAACATAGGTACATATATACATAAGAATGAGATCATACTTTACCCATAAAACATAAGCACTTTAATATACCTCATCAAAACATGAATAAATCATAGAAATCATAAGACATAAAGGTTACTTGAGGCATTCATAACATTCTTACGTAGGGAGTAACCCTCTTGGTTATGTTTGGAATACCCATCACAGTATATTCCCGAAATATCTTTGGAGGAACCTTAACGTTTCACTCCTTCGCGTTACCCAATGCATTGGAGAGCTATAACGGGCTCACCCACCCTTAGTTTATCACGGAACCACCCGTCTTCATAATAATTCCCAAGAACCATAACATAATCATATCACATAAAACATGCATAAAGGAAACATAACATTTCCACATTTCAATCATGAGATATCAATACGACACATTGATATAATAAAAACATTATGAAAACTATTTTCAATACCAAAGTAAAACATGGTATTTATTTTTCGTTTAAAAAAAGGGTATGGCTTGTAGAGGAAGCCGAAACTCAAATAATGGTCACGGCGGTGGAGAAGTCGTTGTCGCCACATATGTATGACCAGAAAAACATTACCTTTTGTAGTTTATTAAAACGCTTCGTATAAAAAAGATTCCTTTTGAATAAGAGTAAAAGACAAAGGGGTTTATACACCGTATAAAAGAAGGTTGTGTATAAAATAAAATATGCCTCAATGAAAGGAGATTGAGACGAAGTCCCATACCTCGTATCCGATTTGACCTGACCGTTCTTTAATCTCCTGAATAATAAAGTTGAGTTAATATCTACTTGTTTAAGAACCTTTTTCAAGTTCATTATTCCTTTTATACCATGTTATGAAAATTATGTAATCATTTAAGTTAATAATGTTCATTTTGTCGGTATTTGGTTCTTAAGTCAAAAATAGACTTCTTACACTTACATGTTGTTAATTTGGTCAAAGGTTCATTATATCCAGAATGATATTAATGATTTGGATATCATATATATTCAGCATATACATGTATTTATAATATTACATCACATTTAGAGGTAAGAAATGAAATGCACCGTTCATGGAGACGGTAAGCCGTACGTACGCATGAACGCTACTTCCATTTCTATTTCGTATTTTCTGGATTGGAATCATAATGATATAAGAGTATATTATAATTCCAGTATAATAACATATATAATATCATTAACTTTATCCTTTACACATCCCACATATGGTATTAACTAATCAAATCGCTTTCAGGGGGCGGTAGTCCGCACTTCCTAAAATGAAGATATCGTGTTTACCCACAATGGAAACAATAATGGTATGCCATAAATGAAAAATACAGAAGCTTAAGGAAAGAATAAACATATTATATATCATATATAAAAATAGTGACATCATAATGGCCACCTTTGAAGGTGTTAAATGAGTATTGAACAATCATCGTTTCGGGAGGCAGAATTTCGCCATCCACGAAAACCGTATGTTCTTTAACCATTTGATGTAGTTGTGTGAGAGTGTAGCTCGAATAAATATTATAACAACATACTAGTATATTGAATATACTGGTGTTGTTACAAAATAAGTAAATAAAAAGAGTTTAGGGGGTTGGAGAAGCAAAATAAAACAAATGAACATGAGAGAATGAATTACCTTTAAAAGTGTAACTCCTTTTGATTTGAGACTAAAGGCTTCATTTGAAAGGATTATGCCCAAAGGGAATCCTCTAGGATGAGGAGAGGGATGTGGAGAGAGTAAATGGTCAGGGTATGGCCGAGCCAAATGCTTGAGGAGTGTGTGAAATGAGGTAGAGGTGGGGTCCTTTTATAAGAGGAGAGGAGGGGCACTTTTGGAAATCATGAAACTATTATTTTATTTTCAAAAGTGTTTCGAATTTATAAGGTCCCAAATTGATATATTTTGAAGATAAGATGATAAGGCTTCGAAATATTCCCATCCAATAGTTTTTGGACAAGTGTAGGTCTTAGATTTTATATTATCGTTTCATTTTATTTAAACTGTTCATTAATGAGGTCATCGTTGCATCATCATGATGTCATAATTAAATTACTTTATTTAATGTCTAAAAATTATAAAAATATATCCTTATTTATGAAATCTTTTTATCTTTCCAAATATTATTTATAGACAAAATTATGATTAGTATAACCCCTTCTAAATTTTTTTTAGTAAAACAATTTATGTTAGTGTCATTTTCACCTTTATTTTAAAAAAAGGCATTAAAGTCATTATCTCACCCCAGAGGCTCCATAGGGTCCCCTAAATCGACCCATGGGTTGTCTTGGTCGGCCATGAATCACCCAATAGTGGTAGGACAAGTGTCATGGTGTTTTCACATTTTTATAATATCATTTTTACCTTAAATTACACTAATTACCTCTAATCGCGATAAATGAAAAAAAGTTACTATTCACCAAAAAATTATTTTCATTCCATTGAACCACATTTTACATAATAATTACAACCATTTATGTCGGATTTTTAAAATTCAATAGACATTAGTGGTAAACTTTCATTTAACTGAAAAATCAGTTTGCTTGATTACAACTTAGTGGTTTCACTATTCATCAAAAAATGAAGTTTTTCAGAAAATTACCAGAAATTCACCCTAAGATATATTTGATATTACGAATTCAAAAATGATGTTTATATTACCTAATTAAAAGAATATATGTAGAATTAATTAATTTGATAATTAACTCCCGCTGTTAAAACAAATAGCGTGTTTTTAAGAAACAATATATATCAAAAGATTGATATTTGTTTATGTCGAATTTCAAAGTGAAATTAATTCCAAAGTCCACCATTGAATCAAATGGTAAAAATATTTTATGGTTTCACTTTAAACCAATTCAAAATATAATCTAATCATATAAATAAATTAAATTAAGAAGCAGTTTTGATGTAAAATGCAGTATTTTACACTATTCATTAAAAAATGAACATTGTCAGAAAAATACCAAAAATTCACACAAAGTAAATTTTGATGTCCCAATAATAAAGAATAAGTTTATTTTGACAAAAATAGCTTATAAAATTGTCAAAAGATAGATTCAAAAATGGGTTTCCATCAAAAGGCAGTAAAACAATCTTTTAAAAATATTAGTGTATTCCATGCTTAAGATTGGATTTATTTTCATTTTAAGACTCTAAAACACTATCTAATTCATTAATAGACATATATAAAAATATCTATTATTCATTACTTACTTGGGATGTTACATCCTTCTCTCCTTTAGAAAATTGCGTCCCCGCAATTTATTTACTTATCGAATAAATGGGGGTACTTATCCCTCATTGAATTTTCATATTCCCATGTTGCCTCTTCCATCATGTGGTTTTTACACAAAACCTTTACCTGCTTAATCACCTTATTCCGTAACACTTGCTCCCTGTGGTCAAGAATCTGGACCGGTTGTTCCTCATAAGATAGGTTCTCTTCCAGCTGAACTACCTCTGGACTCAAAACATGAGATGAATCTGGCATATACATTCTCAACATCGAAATGTGAAAAACATTGTGTACCTGAGATAAACTCGGAGGTAAAGCCACCCGGTATGCAACTGATCCAACTCTCTCTAGAATTTCATATGGTCCAATAAACCTTGGACTCAGCTTTCCTTTCTTACCAAATCTCATCACACTTTTCCAAGGAGAAAACTTGAGAAAAACATGATCACCTACCTCAAAAGATAAATCCTTCCTCCGGTTATCCGCATAACTCTTCTGCCTGCTCTGAGCCGTTCTCATGTGCTTCTGAATCAGCTGAAATTTTTCTGCCATCTCTTCTACCAATTCTGGTCCCATCAACTTCTTTTCACCCACTTCATCCCAGAAAGCTGGAGTTCGACACCGCTTCCCATATAATGCCTGAAATGGTGCCATCTGTATACTGGAATGAAAACTGTTATTATATGAAAATTCAACCAAAGAATGATGTTGGTCCCAACTTCCCTGATAATCCATAGAGCAAGAACGTAGCATATCCTCCAATGTCTGAATTGTTCGTTTTGACTGCCCATCTGATTGAGGATGAAAAGCTGTACTAAAATTTAATTCAGTACCCAACGACTTCTGAAGGCCTTTCCAAAAGTTATAAGTGAACCTGGGATCATGATCAGATACAATGGAGAGGGGAACTACATGTAACCTGACTATCTCTTTAAGATACAAATGGGAAAGTTGATCTAGGGAAAAAGTATCTCGTATAGCAAGGAAATGAGAAGATTTAGTCAAGCGATCAACAATAACCCAGATTGCATTATTACCTCGAGATGTCTTTGGTAATCCCACAACAAAGTCCATGGATATATTCTCCCATTTCCACTCTGGCACTGGTAAAGGCTGAAGCATCCATTTCGGTAACTGTCGCTCTGCTTTAACCTGCTGACAAGTCAAACACTTCACAGTAAAATCAGCAATATCTCTTTTCATTCCATCCCACCAGTAATACTCCCGCAGATCTCTATACATATTAGTACTGCCAGGATGAAATGAAAACGAAGAACTATGAGCTTCACATAACAACTCTCTCTTCAACTGTGAATCACAAGGCACACACAATCTCTTACCAAATCTCAAAACGCAATCATTATCAATGTTGAATTCAGGAAACTTACCTTTCTGAACCAGCTCTACCTTTTTCTGCAACTCACTGTCTTGCTTCTGTGCTTTCTTAATTCTGTCTGATAGAGAAGATTTCACTGATACTTGAAACAAAACAGAAGAACTTCCTGCACCAACAACTTCTATGCCAAAGTTCATCAAATCCTAAACCAAAGGATCACGTTCCAAATGCAACATTGCTAATGAAGCATTACTTTTTTGACTCAAATCATCAGCCACTTTATTTGCTTTTCCCGGATGGTAATGAATTGTACAATCATAATCGTTGATTAATTCTAGCCATCTCCTTTGTCTCATGTTCAATTCTTTCTGAGTGAATATATACTTTAAACTTTTTTGATCGGTATATATTTCACACTTTACTCCATACAAATGATGCATCCAAATTTTTAAAGAAAAAACAACAGCAGCTAATTCCAAATCACGTGTAGGGTAATTTACCTCATGGGTTTTCAACTATCGTGAAGCATAAACAATTACCTGATCATTCTGCATTAGGATGCAACCAAGTCCTTTCAATGAAGCATCACTGTAGATAACAAACTCACCATTCCTGGAAGGTAGTGCCAAAACTGGAGCATTCACCAATCTTCTTTTTAATTCCTGAAAGCAATCATCACATTATTTTGTCCAGATAAACTTAACACCCTTCCGAGTTAGCTTAGTCATTGGACTAGATAACCGTGAAAAATTTCTAACAAACCTTCAGTAATAGCCTGCCAAACCAAGGAAGCTACGAATCTTAGTTACATTTGTGGGACTTGGCCAGTCTTCCACAACTTTTGTTTTTGCAGGATCAATAGTTATCCCATCTTTAGAAACAATGTGACCAAGGAAGGAAATTTGTTGCAACCAAAACTCACACTTGCTGAATTTCCCATACAATTTCTTTTCTTTTAAGGTTTGCAAGATAACCCTTAAATGTCTTTCATGCTCCTCTTTACTTTTTGAAAACACCAAAATATCATCAATGAAAACCACCACAAACTTATCCAAGAACTCATGGAAAATTCTATTCATTAAGTCCATGAATACAACAGGTGCATTGGTTAGCCCAAAAGGCATTACTACAAATTCATAATGGCCATATCTCATATGGAACACGGTCTTCAGAACATCTTCTTCCTTTACCTTCAGCTGATGGTACCCCAATATCAAGTCAATCTTTGAAAAAAACTGAGCTCCTTGGAGCTGATCAAACAAATCATCGATATGAGGCAAAGGATATTTGTTGTTAACAGTGATATTATTCAAGGCCCTATAATCAATGCAAAGTCTCATAGAACCATATTTCTTTTTAACAAACAAGACAGGAGCACCCCATGGTGATGTGCTAGGTCGAATGAAACCTTTCTCTAATAAATCTTGCAATTGCTCCTTCAACTCTAAAAGTTCAATTTGAGCCATTCGATAAGGGGGTTTTGAAATTGGCTTAGCATCAGGTACTAAGTCAACAATAAACTCAACATCCCGATCTGGAATTATTCTAGGCAACTCATCAGGAAAAACATCAGGATACTCATTTACCACTGGCACATCATTAATCTGAACAGTTCCTTTATTTTCAACGATGTGCGCAAGGTAACATTCATTTCCATCTTTTACAATTTTCTCAGCCTCTTGATATGTTATCAACAGTAAGGGTTCATTCTTGTACACAAACTGAAATTCTTTCTGGAAAGAAACTTCTTTAGCTCTACAGTCAATATTATCATGGTAAATAGAGAGCCAATCCATACCCAGGATAACATCAAACTCTACTAGAGGTAGAACAATAAGGTTTTCAAGTAGGTTCTTTCCACAGATAAGGATAGGAAGATTCTTATAAATTATTTTTGCCTCAACATTTCCCCCAGGTGTTTTTACCAAAAGTTCAAGAGTCATTTCTTGAGATGGTATTCCCATTTTACTAGAAAAGGTTTCAAAGATGAAAGAATGTGTAGACCCCGAATCAAACAACACACTGGCATAATCTGAAAAAACAAACAAAGTACCTGATACAACTTCATTTGATGGCCCGACATCTGCTGAAGTAGTTGCAAAGGATTTCACCACCCCTTTCTGCTTGTAGTCTAACTGCTTCCCATCACTCAAGCTCTTTTTCGGACACTCATTTGCATAGTGACCCATCTCATTGCACTTAAAACATTTCACTAACTGTAAATCAAATTTGGTCTTACCTTCACCTTAATCCTTTTCAGTGCAATCACGAGCCTTATGTCCCATCTTACCACATCGGTAGCACTTTCCAGAATTCAGAAGACATTCCCCAGTATGCCTTTTGCCACATTTATCACAAACTGGAAACTTAGTTTTCTTACCATCAGACTTTTTTGAAGAATTCTTACCTTTCTCCTGCCACCTCGGTCTCTTCTTCTGTTGGTTTTTATAGAACAATTGATCATCGACAAACTCCATTTACACCTTCTCAGCACATCGAACAAGCTTTTCATAACATTTAAACTCATGAGAAGCTAATGACCTTCGATATTTTGGCTTTAATCCTGAGTAAAAACGATTGATTTTACTATCAAGGTCTCGGATAAAATTTAGAGCATACCTGGCCAATCGAGTGAACCTTTCTTCACAGGGATCCACTGAATCTTCCTCTTGCCTCAATTCCAAGAATTGCTTTTCCATCCTAAGTTGAACAGCCTTAGGAAAATACTTCTCAAGAAAGATACCTTTGAATTCATCCCAGTCGAGAGCATCAATCTCATCAGCGTCCCTGATATTTTTAACCATCGACCACCACTGATCTGCTTCACCCTCCAAATGGTAAATATCAAGACTAACCTTTTGATTGTCTGAACACCCCATGACATCAAAAATCTTCTTCCAGTGCTTTAATCCACCCTTCAGCTAGCACAGGGTCAGATGATCCTCTGAATGATGGGGGATGTTGCCTCATGAAATGTTCCACCACTGACATGTTCCTCTGCGGTTGATCTGGCTGATCTCGTGCATGGATACCACCACCATTTATAGCCTGAGTCAACTGCGCCATTACTGCAACAAACTGTTCAGTTCCAATTCCGACCATCTCAGGGTGATGATTAGGAAGGTTATTTCCTTTTGTATGCCTTCCTAGCACTGCTTCCCTATTTCCACTGCGGAAAACCATTCTGAACAAACATGTCTTAGATGAAGCAACATGGTAATCTTCAAATGATATATCACTTCAATTTGACCATAAAATTTTTTTGATAATCATTTAATAGAATTATAACCCCTAAAGTTATCTAAACTGAACTTTGATACCAACTATAAGGCCCCAGCCTTAAACCTTACTTAATCATGAGTTATTACAAGATTACACCTTGAGGATCTTTTCGGGTTTAGAGTTTTAGAGAATTAGATCACAAAACTTGCATTACATTCCACATATAAACAAAGTGGTTATATAAAGATAGTATTCTTTCTTCCCATCAATGGAAACATATTTAAAATAAAACATGGATTCTTTCTTGACACTTCCTTGACACTATCATCATATCATGTACCTTTCCCTTGACCTGTGAAAACATTTTAAAAAAACTTGGGATGAGCATAAAAAGCTCAGTAAGGGATATAAAAATATGGAAAGGAAACATAGGTACATATATACATAAGAATGAGATCATACTTTACCCATAAAACATAAGCACTTTAATATACCTCATCAAAACATGAATAAATCCTAGAAATCATAAGACATAAAGGTAACTTGAGGCATTCATAACATTCTTACGTAGGGAGTAACCCTCTTTGTTACGTTTGGAATACCCATCACAGTATATTCCCTAAATATCTTTGGAGAAACCTTAACGTTTCACTCATTCGCGTTACCCAATGCATTGGAGAGATATAACGGGCTCACCCGCCCTTAGTTTATCACGGAACCACCCGTCTTCATAATAATGCCCAAGAACCATAACATAATCATATCACATAAAACATGCATAAATGAAACATAAAATTTCTACATTTCAATCACGAGATATCAATACAACACATTGATATAATAAAAACATTATGAAAACCATTTTCAATACCAAAGTAAAACATGGTATTTATTTTTCGTTTAAAAAAAGGGTATGTCTTGTAGAGGAAGCCGAAACTCAAATAATGGTCACGGCGGCGGAGAAGTCGTTGTCGCCGCATATGTACGACCAGAAAAACATTCCCTTTTGTCATTTAGTAAAACGCTTCGTATAAAAAATATTCCTTTTGAATAAGCGTAAAAGTCAAAGGGGTTTATACACAGTATAAAAGAAGGTTGTGTATAAAATAAAATATGCCTCAATGAAAGGAGATTGAGACAAAGTCCCATACCTCGTATCCGACTTGACCCGACCGTTCTTTAATCTCCTGAATAATAAACTTGAGTTAATCTCTAATTGTTTAAGAACCTTTTTCAAGTTCATTATTCCTTTTATACCATGTTATGAAAATCATGTAATCATTTAAGTTAATAATGATCATTTTGTCGGTATTTGGTTCTTAAGTCAAAAATAGACTTCTTACACTTACATGTTGTTAATTTGGTCAAAGGTTTATTATATCCAGAATGATATTAATGATTTGGATAACATATATATCATTTATATTCAGCATATACATGTATTTATAATATTACATCACATTTAGAGGTAAGAAATGAAATGCATCGTTCATGGAGACGGTAAGCCGTACGTACGCATGAACGCTACTTCCATTTCTATTTCGTATTTTTTGGAATGGAATCATAATTATATAAGAGTATATTATAATTCCAGTATAATAACATATATAATATCATTAACTTTATCCTTTACACATCCCACATATGGTATTAACGAATCAAATCGCTTTCAGGGGGCGGTAGTCCGCACTTCCTAAAATGAAGATATCGTGTTTACCCATAATGGAAACAATAATGGTATGCCATAAATGAAAAATACAGAAGATTAAGGAAAGAATAAACATATTATGTATCATATATAAAAACAGTGACATCATAATGGCCACCTTTGAATGTGTTAAATGATTATTGAACAATCATCGTTTCGGGAGGCAGAATTTCGCCATCCACGGAAACCGTATGTTCTTTAACCATTTGATGTAGTTGTGTGAGAGTGTAGCTCGAATAAATCTTATAAAAACATCCTAGTATATTTAAGATACTGTTTTTGTTACAAAAGAAGTAAATAAAAAGAGTTTAGGGGGTTGGAGAAGCAAAATAAAACAAATGAACATGAGAGAATGAATTACCTTTAAAAGTGTAACTCCTTTTGATTTGAGCCTAAAGGCTTCCTTTGAAAGGATTATGCCCAAAAAGAATCCTCTAGGATGAGGAGAGGGATGTGGAGAGAGTAAATGGGTAGGGGATGGCCGAGCCAAAGGCTTGAGGAGTGTGTGAAATGAGGTAGAGGTGGGGGCCTTTTATAAGAGGAGAGGAGGGGCACTTTTGGAAATCATGAAACTATTATTTTATTTTCAAAAGTGTTTCGAATTTCTAAGGTCCCACATTGATATATTTCGAAGATAAGATGATAAGGCTTCGAAATATTCCCATCCAATAGTTTTTGGACAAGTGTAGTCTTAGATTTTATATTATCGTTTCATTTTATTTAAACTGTTCATTAATGAGGTCATCGTTGCATCATCATGATGTCATAATTAAATTAATTTATTTAATGTATAAAAATTATAAAACAAATATCCTGATGTAGGAAATATTTTTATCATTACAAAGAGTATTTATAGGAAAAATTATGACTATTATAACCCCTTCTAAAAATTGTTTTAGTAAAACAATTTATGTTAGTGTCATTTTCACCTTTATTTAAAAAAAAAGGCATTAAAGTCATTATCTCACCCAAGAGGCTCCATAGGGTCCCCTAAATTGACCCATGGGTTGTCGTGGTCGGCCATGACTCATCCAATAGGGGTAGGACAAGTGTCATGGTGTTTTCACATTTTTATAATATCATTTTTACCTTAAATTACAGTAATTACCTCTAATCGCGATTAATGAAAAAAAGTTACTATTCACCAAAAAATTATTTTCATTCCATTGAACCACATTTTACATACTAATGAAAACCATTTATGTCGGATTTTTAAAATTCAATACACATTAGTGGTAAACTTTCATTTAACTGAAAAATCAGTTTGCTTGATTACCACTTAGTGGTTTCACTATTCATCAAAAATTGAAGTTTTTCAGAAAATTACCAGAAATTCAGCCTAAGATATATTTGATATTCCGAATTCAAAAATGATGTTTATTTTACCTAATTCAAATAACATAAGTAGAATTAATTAATTTAATAATTAACTCCCATTGTCAAAACAAATAGCGTGTTTTTAAGAAACAATATATATCAAAAGATTGATATTTGTTTATGTCGAATTTCAAAGTGAAATTAATTCAAAATTCCACCATTGAATCAAATGGTAAAAATATTTTATGGTTTCACTTTAAAACCAATTCAAAAGATAATCTAATCATATAAATAAATTAGATTAAGAAGTAGTTTTAATGTAAAATGCAGTGTTTTTCACTATTCATTAAAAAAATGAACATTGTCAGAAAAATACCAAAAATTCACACAAAGTAAATTTTGATATCCCAATAATAAAGAATAAGTTTATTTTGACAAACATAGCTTATAAAATTGTCAAAAGATAGATTCAAAAATGGTTTTCCATCAAAAGGCAGTAAAACAATCTTTTAAAAATATTAGTGTATTCCATGCTTAAGATTGGATTTATTTTCATTTTAAGCCTCTAAAACACTATCTAATTAATTAATAGACATATATAAAAATATCTATTATTCATTACTTACTTAAGATGTTACAATAAAAGTACGAAATGAAAACAATATTCCATGCATGAAATCATACTTTACTCATAAAACATAATCACATACCTCATCAAATCATGAATAAATCATAGAAATCATAAGACATAAAGGTATCTTGAGGAATTCATAACATTCTTACGTAGGGAGTAACCCCCTTGGTTACATTTGGAATACCCATCACAGTATATTCCCTAAATCTCTTCCGAGAAACCTTAACGTTTAACTCCTTCACGTTACCCAATGCATTGGAGAGCTATATCAGGCTCACCCGCCCTTAGTTTATCAAGGAACCACCCGTCTTTATAACAATGTCCAAGAACCATAACATAATTGTATCACATAAAACATCCATAAAGGAAACATAACATTTCCACATTTCAATCACAAGATATCAATACCACACATTGATATAATAAAAACGTTGTCAAAACCATTTTCAATACCAAAATAAAAGAAAGGTAAAACTTGGTATTTATTTTTCATTTAAAAAAAAGTTATGGCTTGTAGAGGAAGCCGAAGCTCAAATAATGGTCACGGTGGTGGAGAAGTCGTTGCCGCCACATACGTACGACAAAAACATTCCCTTTTTTCATTTAGTAAAATGCTTCATATAAAAAATATTCCTTTTGAATAAGTGTAAAAGTCAAAGGGGTTTATACACCATATAAAAGAAAGTTGTGTATAAAAAAATATATGCCTCAATGAAAGGAGATTGAGACGAAGTCCCATACAAAGACAATATCCTTGGATTAAGGACAAATCAATCACATAATTATGTGTGACAAATGAATACACCAAATATAAGTGGATATTAAGTGTAAAAAAATCAGAGGTCATTCACACATATTCATATAACTACATATTCAAGGAGTACAAGTTTATCCCAAAGAATCAAAATTGGGTTAAGAAGTTCCCTTGCAAAAACCCGATAGCCTAACAACGTCACTTCCAACTTCAGAAAATGAGTTGATAAGTGATTAAAAGGGTATCTAATCACTTGGACATAAAATTTAAATCAATAAGGATATAGAAGAACATATCCCAATATTACAATATGTAAATTAAAAGACCCAACAAAAGAAGTCTTTTAAAAAGAGGAGGGTGAAAGGTTCCCTTACCGACTTGGGTATCTTTCGAAACATACACCCCATGAAAGAAGAACAATACAACATTGATGTAAATACTCATAAACGAAAGTATATTACACAAATAGTAGAATAATGGGCAGTACATATACCACTAAAAGGAAATGTTGGAAAATTTAGCATAAATCTCACAGGAGTAAAATTGAGATGAAAAATCCCTTACAAAAACTCAGCAGCCTAATAACGCCACTGAAAACTTTTAAAAATGAATTGATGAGATCCAATTGGGTCTCTCATCATATTAACATAAAATGTACAAAAAGAGGAATATAAAATAACATCCCCCAACATAACAAATATGAGCTTAAAAGAAGTGACATAAAGGAGAGTACTTAAAAAGAAAGAGAGAGGTTGGATCTTTTACAAAAAATCGGAAGCCTAACGATGCCACTCAAAACTTCCAAAATGGATTGATTAGAGAAAATAGGGTCTCTAATAATATGAAAATAAAAAAGTAAATTAAGAGTAATATAAAATAACATCCCAATCGTTAGAAAGACGAGCTTAAATGGAATAACATAAAAGAGTATACCTAAAAAGAAAGAGAGGGGTAGGGTCCCTTACCTCGGGTCCGACTTGACTCGATCGTTCTTTAACCTCCTTAATAATAAACTTGAGTTAATTTCTACTTTCTTAAGAAAATTTTTAATGTTAATTATTTTTTTATATCACTTATTACCATGTTATGAACACTATGTAATTATTTAAGTTAATAATGGTCGTTTTGTCGATCATTGCTACCTGAGTCAAAAATAAACTCTTTATAATTACAAGTTTGTTCATGGGGTAAAATATCCATTATATCCAGAATTATATTCATTATTTAGATATCATATATATCATATATATCCATTATATACATGAATTTATAATATTTCATAACATTTAGAGGTAAGAAATGAAATGCACCAATTATGGAGACAGTAAGCCGTACGTACACATGAACGCTACTTCCATTTCTATTTCATATTTAATGGAATTAAAACATAAAGATACATAATAGTATTATAATTAAAGTATGTTATCATATATAATATCATTAAATCTATCCTTTATACGTACCACATATGGTATTAACGAATCAAATCACTTTGAGGGGACGGTAGTCCAAACTTCCTAAAATGAAGATATCGCGTTTACCCATAATGGAAACCATAAAGGTATGTCATAAATTAAAAATACAGAAGCTTAAGGAAAACATAAACATATTATATATCATATATAAATACAGTGACATCTTAATGACCACCTTTGAAGGTATTAAAAGAATATCGAACAATCATCGTTTCGTGAGGCAAAAATTCACCATTCACATAAACCGTATGTTATTTAACCACTAGATATAGGTGTGTGTAAGTGTACCTAGAATCCTTATTATAAAAACATCCTAGTATATTTAAGATACTGGAGTTGTTACAAAAGAAATGAATAAAAAGAGTTTAGGGGGTTGGAGAAGCAAAATAAAACAAACGAACACAAGTGAAGACATTACCTTAAAATCGGGAAACTCCCTTTGGTTTGAACCAAAAGGGTTTCTTTAAGAGATTCTTGCCTAAGGTAAGGATTCTAGGATGAGGAGAGGGATGTGGAGATACAAAATGATCAGAGAATGTCCAAGACAAAGGCTTGAGAGGTGTGGGTAAGGAGGTAGAGGTGGGGGCCTTTTATAAGAGGAGAGGAGGGGCACTCTTGGAAAGGTATAAAATGTTACTTCATTTTCAAATGTGTTTCGGATTTTAAAGGTCCCACATTTATGTATTTAGAGTATAAGGTGATAAGAGTTCGAAATATACTCATCCAATAGGTTTTTGACATGTGTAGGTCTTATATTTTACATTATCTTTTCATTTTATTTAAATCGTTAAATAATGAGGTAATCGCTGCATCATCATGGTGTCATAAATAATTTAATTTATTTAATGTATAAAATTATAAAAAAATAATATGATGTATGAAATATATTTATCTTTCCAATTAATATTTATAGTCAAAATATGACTTGTATAACCCCATGTAAAAATTGTTTTAGTAAAATAATAAATTTTTGTGTCATTTTTACTTTTACTTTAAATAAAAGGCATTAATGTCATTATCTTACCCAAGTGGCTCCATTGGGTCCCAAAAATAGACCCATGGGTTGTCTTGGTCGTACATGACTCATAAAATAGGGTTAGGAAAAGTTTCAAGGTCATTTCATAATATGAAAACATTATTTTTACCTTAAACTACACTAATTACCTCTAATCGCGATTAAAAACTAAAAAGTTACTATTCACCAAAAAATTATTTTAATCCCATTGAACCACATTTTACTTCATAATGACAACCATGTACATTGGATTTTTGAAATTCAAAACACAGAGGTGGTAAAATTTCGTTTAAACGAAAAATCAGTTTTTTAAGTACCACTTAGTGGTTTCACTATTCATCAAAAATTGAAGTTTTTCAGAAAAATACCAAAACATTGACCTAAGATATATTTGATATTCTGAATTCAAAAATGATGTCTATTTTACAAAATTCAAAACATATAAGTTACCATAATTAATTTAATAATTAATTCCCGATGTCAGAACAAATAGCGTGTTTTTATGAAACAATATATATTAAAAGATTGACACTAGTTTAAGTCCAATTTCAAATTGAAATTAATTACAATGACCACCATTGGATGAAATGGTAAAAATATATTCTAATTTAACTTTAAAACAAATTAAAAACATAATCAAACTATACAAATAAATTATATTAAAAAGTGGGTTTGAATTAAAATTCAACACTTTTCACTATTCATTAAAAAAATGAACATTATCAGAAAAATACCAGAAATTTATCCAAAGTAAATTTCAATGTCCCAATAATAAATAATAAGTTTATTTTGACAAATATATCTTATAAAATTGTCAAAATATAGATTTAAAAATGGTTCTCCATCAAAAGGCGGTAAAAGAATCTTTTAAAAATACTAGAGTATTCTTTGCTTAAGATTGGATTTATTCTCATTTTAAACCTCTAAAACACTACCTAATTCATAAATAGACATAGATAATAATTTATATTATTCACTACTTACTTGGGATGTTACATCCTTCCCCCCTTCAGAAAATTGCATCCCCGCAATTTATTTACTTATCGAAATAAGTGGGGGTATTTATCCCTCATAGCATTTTCAGATTCCCAAGTTGCCTCTTCAACCATATGGGTTTTCCACAAAACCTTTACCTGGTGAATTACTTTATTTCACAACACTTGCTCCCTGTGATCAAGAATCTGAACTGGTTTTTCTTCATAAGATAGATTCTCTTCCAACTGAACTACCTCTGGACTCAAAACATGAGATGGATCTGGAATATACTTTCTCAACATTGAAACATGAAAAACATTGTGTACCTGAGATAAAATCGGAGGTAAAGCCACTCGGTAAGCAACTGATCAAACTCTCTCCATAATTTCATATTGTCCAATGAACCTTGGAGTCAACTTTCCTTTCTTAACAAATCGCATCACACTTTTCCATGGTGAAACTTTGAGAAAAACATGATCACCTACCTCGAAAGATAGATCCTTCCTCCAGTTATCCGCATAACTCTTCTGCCTGCTCTGAGCTGTTCTCATGTGTTTCTGAATCAACTGAACTTTTTCTGCCATATCGTCTACCAATTCTGGCCCCATCATCTTCCTTTCGCCCACTTCATCCCAAAAAAGCTGGTGTTTGACACTGCTTCCCGTATAATGCCTCAAATGGTGCCATATGTATACTGGAATGACAAATTTTATTATATGAAAGTTCAACCAAAGAAATATGTTGGTCCCAACTTCCCTGATAATCCATCGAATAAGAACGTAGCATATCTTCCAAATTCTTAATTGTTCTTTCTGACTGCCCATCTGATTGAAGATGAAAAGCTGTACTAAAATTTAATTCAGTACCCAACTACTTCTGAAGGCCTTTACAAAAGTTAGAAGTAAACCTGGGATCAAAATCAGATAAAATGGATAGGGGAACTCCATCTAACCTAAATATCTCTTTAAGATACAAACGAGAATGTTGATCTAAGGAAAAAGAATCTCGTATCGGAAGGAAATGAGCAGATTTAGTCAAGTGATCAACAATAACTCAGATTGCATTACTACCTCTAGATGTCTTCAGTAATCCCACAACAAAGTCCATGGATATAATTTTCCATTTCCACTCTGGCACTGGTAAAGGTTAAAGCATCCCTTTAGGTAACTTCCACTCTGCTTTAGCCTGCTGACAAGTCAAACACTTCACAGTAAAATCAGCAATATCTCTTTTCATTCCATCCCACCAGTAATACTCTCGCAGATATCTGTACATCTTTGTACTTCCAAGATGAACTGAAAACAGGGAACTATGAGCCTCACATAACAACTCATTCTTCAACTGTGAATCACCAGGAACACATAATATCTTCCCAAACCTCAAAACACAATCATTATCAATATTAAATTCAGGCAACTTACCCTTATGAACCAGCTCTACCTTTTTCTACAACCCACTTTCTTTCTTCTTCGCTTTCTTAATTATGTCTGATAGTGATGATCTCACTGATACCTGAAACAAAAAAGAATAACTTCCTACACCAACAACTTCTATGCCAAAGTTCATCAAATCAAAGACCAAAGGATATCATTCTAAATGTAGCATGGTTAATGAAGCATTACTTTTTCGACTCAAAGCATCAGCCACTTTATTTGCTTTTCCCGGATGGTAATGAATTGTACAATCATAATCCTTGATTAATTCTATCCATCTCCTCTGTCTCATGTTCAATTCTTTCTGAGTGAATATATAATTTATACTTTTGTGATCAGTATATATTTCACACTTTAATCCATAAAAATGATGCCTCTAAATTTTTAGAGCAAGAAAACAACAGTTAATTCCAAGTCATGTGTAGGGTAATTTACCTCATGAGTTTTCAACTGACGTGAAGCATATGCAATTACCTGATCATTTTACATAAGGACACAACCAAGTCCCTTCAACGAAGCATCACTGTAGATAACAAACTCACCATTCCTAGAAGGAAGTTCCAAAACTGGAGCATTCAACAATCTTCTTTTCAACTCCTGAAAAAAATCATCACATTCTTTTTTCCAGATAAACTGAACACCCTTCCAAGTTAGCTTAGTCAATGGAATAGATAACCATGAAAAATTTCTATGAAACCTTTGGTAGAAACCTTCCAAACCAAGAAAACTACGGATCTCGGTTATATTTGTGGGTCTTGTCCATTCTTCAGCAACTTTTGTTTTAGCATGATCAACAGTTATGCCATTTTTTTGAAACAATGTGACCAAGGAAAGAAATTTTTTGTAACCAAAACTCACACTTGCTGAATTTTCCATACAGTTTATTTTCATTCAAGGTTTTCAAGATAACCCTTAAATGGCTTTCATGCTCATCTTTACTTTTATAAAACACCAAAATATCATCAATAACACAACCACCAATTATCACCTGATTAAACTGAGCCTTCACTGTAGTAAACTGCTCAATTCTGATTCTGACCATCCCAGTATGCTGATTTGGAAGGTCATTTCCCTTAGCATGCCTTCCCAAAATTCTTCTCTATTTCCTCTACGAAAAACCATTCTTAACACTGAAATACCTTAGGTTAAGCAACATGGTAATCTTTAAATGATATATCATTTCAATCATACCATAAATTAATTTATAATTTAACAATTTTATAACTCCTAAAGTTGTCTAAACCGACCTATGATACCAACTATAAGGCCCCAGACTTAAACATTACTTAATATTGAATTAAATGAATAATTCCCATTGAGGATCTTTTCAGGTTTAGATTTTTAGAGAATTAGATCATAAAACTTGCATTACATTCCACATTTAAACAAAGTGGTTACATAAAAGATAGTTCTCATTTTTCCCATCAACAGAAACATATTTAAAATATAACATGGATTCTTTCTTGACACTTCCTTAACACTATCATCACATCATGTACCTTTCCCTTGACCTATGAAAAACATTTCAAAAACATGGGATGAGCATAAAAAGCTCAGTAAGGGATATAAAAGTACGAAATGAAAACATTAGTCCATGCATGAAATCATACTTTACTCATAAAACATAATCACATACCTCATCAAATCATGAATAAATCATAGAAATCATAAGACATAATTGTAACTTGAGGAATTCATAACATTCTTACGTAGGGAGTAACCCCCTTGGTTACGTTTGGAATACCCATCATAGTATATTCCCTAAATCTCTTCGGAGAAACCTTAACGTTTAACTCCTTCGCGTTACCCAATGAATTAGAGAGCTATATTGGGCTCACCCACCCTTAGTTTATCATGGAACCACCCGTCTTTATAACAATTCCCAAGAACCATAACATAATCGTATCACATAAAACATGCATAAAATAAACATAACATTTCCACATTTCAATCACAAGATATCAATACCACACATTGATATAATAAAAACGTTTTCAAAACCATTTTCAATACCAAAATAAAAGAAAGGTAAAACATGGTATTTATTTTTCATTTAAAAAATAGTTATGGCTTGTAGAGGAAGCCGAAGCTCAAATAATGGTCACAGCGGTGGAGAAGTCATTGTCGCCGCATACATACGACAAAAACATTCCCTTTTGTCATTTAGTAAAACGCTTCGTATAAAAAAGATTCCTTTTGAATAAGCGTAAAATTCAAAGGGGTTTATACACCGTATAAAAGAAATTTGTGTGTAAAAAAAAATATGCCTCAATGAAAGGAGATTGATATGAAGTCCCATTCAAAGAAGGTATCCTTGGATTAAGGATAAATCAATTACATAATTATGTGTGACAAACGAATACACCAAATATAAGTGGATATTAAGTGTAAAACAATCAGAGGTTATTCACACATATTCATAGAATGACATATTCAAGGAGTACAACTTTATCCCAAAGAATCAAAGTTGGGTTAAGAAGTTCCCTTGCAAAAATTTGACAGCCTAATGACATCACTTCCAACTTCTGAAAATGAGTTGATAAGAGATTAAAAGGGTATCTCATCACTTGGACATAAAATTTACATCAATAAGGATATATAAGAACATATCCCAATATTACAATATGTAAATTAAAAGACCCAACAGAAGAAGTCTTTTAAAAAGAGGAGGGTGAAAGGTTCCCTTACCCACTTGGGTATCTTTTGAAACATACACCCCATGAAAGAAGGACAATACAACATTGATCTAAATACTAATAAACAAAAGTATATTACACAAAGAGTATAATAATGGTCAGTAAATATACCAATAAAACTAAATGGTGGAAAATGTAGCATAAATCTCACAGGAATAAAAGTGAGATGAAAAATCCCTTACGAAAACTCGGCAGCCTAACGACGCCACTTAAAACAACCAAAAAATGGATTGATGAGATCAAATAGGGTCTCTAATCATATTAAAATAAAATTTACAGCAAGAAGAATATAAAAGAACATCCCCCAACATAAAAAAGAGGAGCTTAAAATAAGTGACATAAAGGAGAGTACTTAAAAAGAAAGAGAGAGGGTGGATCTCTTACAAAAATTCGGCAGCCTAACGACGCCACTCAAAACCTCCAAAATGGATTGATGAGAGAAAATAGGGTCTATCATCATATTAACATAAACAATTACAGTAAGATTAATATATAATAACATATCAATCATTAGAAATATGAGCTTAAAAGGAATGACATAAAAGAGTATACTTAAAAAGAAAGAGTGGGGTAGGATCCCTTACCTCGGGTCCGACTTGACTCGATCGTTCTTTAACCTCCTGAATAATAAACTTGAATTACTTTCTAATTGATTAATAACTTTATTCAATTTAATTATTCCTTTTATATCACTTATTACCATGTTATTAACACTATGTAATTATTACAAGTTAATAATGGTCGTTTTGTCGATCATTGCTACTTGAGTCAAAAATAAACTCTTTTTAATTTTGGTTTTATACCATTATATTTTTAAACACGTATTTTTTCCAATTATTTTTCATTTATATTCAATCATGCATTAAATTATTTACATCATGTATTCTTATTCAAGATATATTTCCACATGACATTATTCTGCATTATTTATGCCCATTACAAAAGGATATTCATTCTTATATGGATTTTTCATGTGTATGAAACCGGTAACATATCCCCTTGATTTCTCATAGTGTGTGGAGCCACCATGAAGGTTCTATCACACATCCCATTTCTATCATCCAATCATCTACCTCACATGCTGATATTTATCATGAGTCAAATAAAACTTCCATTATTTACTTGAGCACACATAGTTATGTACCCACATGATATTTGTTCGATCATAATGAACAATTTTAGTTTGATGAAACAAAAAGGGAAAACCATTTAGGTAATTACTTGTTAGAAAAATAATTATAGTAGTAACAATAGTATTATTAATATCAGTATTAATAATAATAATAATAATAATAATAAAAATAATAAAAACAATAATTCATAAAATTTTTAAGGTCTAAGAGGTTACACAACAATGAAAAAAAAACGCACATCCATGGACCAGCAAGGACATACCACACCCCCTACAAGGGTTGATCCAATTAATAGCTAAATAATTATAACTTTTAATAGCTTAAAGGTCCAAAATTTGATATTATGAAGTCCCTTTATCCTAAAGGCCCAATTTCATGGCTTGAAGGCATATTTGTTTGGTAAATAGTAATTTTACTATAGTACCCACCCTACTACAGTAGCCAACTACTACATCAATTTTCATTACATTAGTGGATGAAATTGTCACATAAATGACTTATTTTAAAGGTAAATTTCATTTAATTTCCATTCATGCTTTTTTTGGGGGTTTTCCATGCTTTTATGGAGGAATGGACTAGTTTTCATGAATTGTGCCAAACCGTGAGCCCAATTCCATATTTAATAATAAATTTTGATTCCTTTATAACTCCTTAATTTTTCAATAGTTTTCATCCATTCCAATTAATAATTTTCATCCCAACACCTATTAATACCACCATATTAATTTGGTCCATTTAAGAATCAATAATTAGGGTGGATATGGGTTTTTATTTAAGGGATTGAGCCTTCCCAAAAGCCCATTTCCTGCAAAAAAATATTTTTTAATTATTTAATATGTCCTTTAATATGTATGTTTCTTCGGTAGTTATAACTCTCCCTTGAGCCCACATACCCAAGGTGCGTCCCATGCTCTCCTACCCCTATTTGGAGCTCAGTTGCATCTCGAAGTTGGATGAAACGTCTCTGAATTTCTCAAATCTCCTAGATTTGAAGAGGTAAGTTGATTATTTCATAACTCCTTAATTTCTCACTATTTTCTCACATTAAAATTCTTAAATGATCTATTCAACCTTGTTATAATAACCCTTGAATGTTTGGCTATTTGAAAATCCATATACTGGTGTATTTGGGGTGATTTATTCAATTTTTTTCAATCTAAGTGATTCCTTCTTGATTTATTCCTTTTCCATTAGGGTTTCCTCCCTCTTTAATTATGTTTTGAAATGTCCAGAAGTAAGGGTTATAACCTAGGGTTTTATTTGGTGTCTTTTAGGTCAAATATTGTGTTCTATGGATGGATTTATCTCCCTTGTGGTGTGGCGGTGGTGCGGTTGATGTTTTGCACCATGTTTTGATGGATTCGGCACTTTCGGTAGGTGATTCCAAAGTTAACCATTAATTAATGAGTTAGTTTTCTTGTTTTAATGATTTTTCATGTCCCCCATATGCTGTGTGTGGTGAAAAAACCATATTTGAGGGATTTGGTTAAAAATTTAATTTTATAATTCCATTTTTGTTGAAGTTGTGAACTTTTCTAATGTAACACATGTGGTATCTTTTGTGGTAGTTTTATAAAATATGAAATTGATTTATTATTTGTTGAAAGGGGATGAAAATTATGTTTTTTTAATTCCTTAGTTTAATGTGGGCCTTGGAAGGGGGTTTTTGGAATAGGTTTGTTGTGTAAAATTTTGTTATACTTCTTGAGAGAATTTTATGAAAATGTGTGTTTGCATTTGTATATTTCATGTTATTATCCAAGGTGATTTTATAACAATTGAATGTGGTTTTATAAATGTTTATATGGATTCCAATTATACTTTGGTAGTGTTTTGGTGTGGTTTTGTCCTCAAAATAAGGTTTTTAAATGGGTTTTATGAGAAAATATTGGGTATACTCTTTGAAATTGTTTTATGAAAGATTTGAAAGATTTAATGATTTATGTAAGTGGTGAAACAATACTGGAAAAATGTTTTGGAGTGTTTATATTTTGAAATGGTACATTTTAAATGTGATAGGGGATGTTTTTTGATGTGTTGAATCTTAGAAATGTTTTACAAAAATGTTTGAAGAATTTACTAAAGTGTGTAAGAGATGTAAAAGTGATGTGGGATGTTTTGTGTGAGTATGATGTAAAAATGGATTTTGGTTATGAGAAAGGTTATTATGTAACATGTGAGTGGGATATTATGTGAGTTTTAATACATTGGAATGGTTTTATAAATTTTTTTAATGGATTTGTGGAAGTTTTAAATAAATGTGAAAAGTGTTGTGACCTATTTTTGAGTGAGTCAGATTTCGAATCAATTTGAATGAAAAGTGGACTTTTGTGATATGTGTGGTATAAATGTGGGATTTTTGGTGAATTTTTGATTAGGAAATGATATTTTCTTTTGAAAATTATATTTCTTGACTTGTTGAACTTGTTTGATCACAAAGGGAAACCCCGTGTATCTAGGTGGGTGGACGTGTACTAGTATGCTAGTGAATTTGTGGGGTTTGGCCTCAGTTTCACTTAACAAGATTGATTCTTACAACTCTAACTAAAATATTATGATGATGATTGGGTAGCACGAGGTTATGGGTATGTTCTTTTCTAGTGTCTTGTGCAGAAGAACATATATTTGTGATGGTTACTCTCACCGAGATACGAGGTACCTGGGATCCACAATGAGCAAGTGCCTAGTGGTTATTTCCTATTACTTGTGCTCATTAGATCCTTTATAATTACAGTAGGAATATGGTATATTTGGATGGAAAATTCAGTAGCTATGGAATTTATTTTAAAAGTGTTGATTCTTTAAATTAGCCCACTTGAAAACTGATATTTTAAGTTGCATCTTTTAGAAATTGTAACTAGAAATTACATGTTTTTGAAAACATGCATGATTTTCGTATTTGAATGGTTATCGCATGGAATCTCTTAGTGGTGGTATTATAATGGTCATTGGCTCACACCATAATTACACCATTGGGTGTAAGTAGACTTGTTTTTTTGTCGTAGGTTGGGTACCGTTTTTAGTTCCAATGGTACGAGTTTCTAGTAGGTCCTTGGTGGTGAAGTATTGTGGAGATGGCTTGAGGGAAGTGCCCCTTTACACGAGGGTTCTTGGGATATTTCATTTTGATTTTTTACCTTTTTTATTTTCTTGTTGAGTTGTTTTAAAATATGTAATTCAATTATGGATTTTTGTGAAAGATTGTTTGGTTTAAAAAATGCAGATTCGTTTTATTGGATTCTTTTATTGTTTTATGTTTATAAACTCGGGTAAATCATTACCAATTCTTATTTTATGATACCTGGGCACTTTTTCCAGCCCATGGGGATCATGAATGTCTTTAGGTCCCTGTCAAGGGATGGGTTTGGTGCCAGTTTCAGTGGAAAACAGATTTGGTTCGTGAAAAAATGGAATCAGAGGAGGTTCGCTCTCTTTGGGTCATATTATTTGGGGAATAGTCAAGATATTCTAGTGTTAGGATTTTCAGGACTTGGAATTCAGGTTAGGAGTAGTGTGGCTGATCACCACACCTCATGATGGGATTCAAGTCGCTATGGGAAGTCAATACTTTTCTGAGTCCTTTGGTTTTCTTGGTTTGATGATGATAAGTGGCAATGAAAAGAGAGTTGGGTTAATGGTCTCAGTGAGCTCGTAGGGTATGGAAAGCCATGTGGAGCCTAAGATATTTCCCTAGAACACTCTTTGTGATGGTGAAGTGATTGGAATATGGCCGCCAACCATATGTTCAAGTCACCCATTGAAACTAGTTTCCTCTCACATTGTCTTGTGTTCTTTAGTTTTGAAATCATGGAAATTTTGTTTTAAAGTGACTAGGTTTTAAGAA
This sequence comes from Viscum album, assembly GCA_963277665.1. Taxonomy (NCBI): domain Eukaryota; kingdom Viridiplantae; phylum Streptophyta; class Magnoliopsida; order Santalales; family Viscaceae; genus Viscum; species Viscum album. The sequence continues at coordinate 1,536,285,948 of OY728161.1, read as the reverse complement.
GTGTAATGTTTTTGTGAAATTATTATCTAATAAATAGGGAATGGTTAGATTTTTAAAAATGGAGAACTGAATTTTAAGAATTTAATTGGAATGGAAAATGGGGTGTTTGGACTTCTTTTAAATGCATGAACTATGTCAAGGTTGGTTTTGAAAAATAGTTTCTAATAGAGTTTTCTAAACTATTGAAAGGTGATTTAATGAGATGAAATGTTTTGAAATTGATGAAAATAACGTGAAAGTGAGTTTTTATTGGAATGATTGTGCCTTTCTGAAAAGTTATTTTAATGCGGTAATTTGGGTTCAATTTCACGGTAAGCGGTCTTGAGAAAAAGGAAGTATTGGTAAATTGTTTTGGTTTTGAAAAGTGGAATGAGTTTTTGTACTAACCTTTGGTATTTTCATGAGAGACCACATGCATGGTATTATATGGGATTATGTATGGTTGATGGCATGACTGGATGTGTTTTAGGATGGATATGAGGAGGGTGCCCGGTGTGGCATAGAAACATGCATGTGTAAGGACCATAGGGTACCATTGGTGGATACGCTAACCGCTAAACCAGTTATTTTCAAAAATATTATTTTAAAGGAAAAACTTAATGTCTTGATTACTAGTTTGGGATGGTGTGTATTATGTGTTTTTGAAAATGTTGATGTTGTGGGATGTTTTGAGTCCAAGAACCCCTCCTGTTTGAACTGTGTTTTGGGTTTGTGTTTGGTTGGTAAGCTGTGTTGAAGGGCCGATTAGTGGTCTCTTCTAAGAAATGTTTTGGGACACCTTTATGGTGGTTCCCTTCATGTGTTTGGATCTGGTTGGTGGTATATCTTGACCAATAGACCATCTTGGTTAGGTCCTTGGGTTCAATCATTGGATAAGTTACTCCCCATTAAGGGTAAGTGCACAAATGAAGTGCAACCCGAATTGTTTCACTGTTTGAAGACCCTCCAGTTGATCAATATAAGGAATATTTTTCTTGATATTTTTATATTGAGTCTACAACCTTCCCTTTATTGGTTTTTTGTATCCTTTTGTAGTGGGAGAGTGATCATGGAAGGTTGAAAGAGACCTTAGCTTCTTAAGTTTCCGGATTTTCCAAAGGTGGAAGTGGTCTGGGGTTGTTAGAATTGACGAGTATCTGGATGGTGTCTAAGAGGTCCTCTCTGTCCTTTGTAGTCTCTTAGAATAAGGTTTTCACATTAAACAACCAGTGTAGGAAATATGGTCATGAGAGGATATTATTGCCACTTTCTTGAATTGTGTGTTGTTTTGGGATGTTGTATAAGGTCCCTCTCCATGCATTATTTATTTTAGTCACAATGGTCATGTTCGTTGACACCTTATGATGTCATGTGCTCGATTGATCGTAAAGGTGAAAGTCATGAAATCCTATGAGAGTTTATGTTCTATTGGGAGAATGTATCCCTTGGAAAAACTTCAAAATATTACATTTTTGATGAAGGTGAGTATAAGTGTTCTTTAATTCTATTGTTTCTCACCCAAAAAAACAAGGTGTGATATGTGTTCATCTTTTAAGACCTTGTTTCAGTGAAATATTAGGTTAGGGAAAAGTGATTTTGGAATGTTATATCTTGGAAATCCTATCAGGGATTGTAGTTTAGTCTTTGGTGGAACCAAAAGAAGAATTCTCATTTGGGGGGTTTCCAAAGCCTAACTGTGTGGCCGAACATGCTTCTATAATTTGATCTCCAGCCATAGGTCTCGGAGAGAATCTAGCTCATAGTCAAGGGAAATACCAGGGTCGATTAAACCCATAATTTCCTATCCCCAACATTAAAGATAGGAAGATTTTAAACCTCTATTGTCATCATCTTTCTTCTGTTGTTCCCGTTCGGTGAACATAGGTGGAGGTCCTTGTTTCAATGTCATCGCCTAATGTCATTCCCTCCCCCTTTGGTTTCCATTGAGTCATTATAGAATGGTTGGAAATTTGGATAGATGTGATGAAAACATAGTTTGTGCACCATTAGTAGTGACCGTGTGCTAGGAAGCCTTACGAAAAGAATGATATGCACAGTTATTACATGGTATCCCAAACCATGCGGACTAACCCTACATCCTTCCCAAATATTTAATTTTTTTTGGGTCTTTCTGTATTGGCCCTTGCTGGTCAGTTAAGATGGTTGGTTCTTATGGTGGGGAAAACCACTATTATTCTCATATACATTCCTTCGTAAACTTTGAATGGAATTATACCATTGGTACCAGGGAGTCCATTCAGGCCTCCCCTGTTAGTGTCCTAATTCTATCTTGGAAAAATATTGGTTGTCTCTTATGGTGGGGAGCCTATTTGTGTCCCCCCGTACCAATAACTCTGATTTATCCGTGGTATTGTCTTGGCAGTAGGTAGTCTTGTTTGGAACTATCTAGCTACCAATGTCTTCCTTGAGTAAACATTGGGGTTGGAGAATTCCCAATGGTTTAGTTAAAGTAAGGTAAGTGTAACTTTGTTCGAAGTTGTTGTCCATTTGGGTGAATTGCTTGAGTCTTCTTTAGATAGTGGTTGAGGATTTTTCGTTATGTATAAATTATAAATGTGATTTATCATTTCAGAAAAGTGGTATATGCTTTTGTTCTGAGAGTAATCCTTCCTTAATTGATCACTGGAGGTGTTTTGGACCTTCGGGGTGAAACTTTCCAAAGAAGTACATCTTGGTTTATCAGTTGGCTTTGGTTTTTGTATTTGGCCTTGCTGTGGATTTTTAGGGATAAAAATTTTTCATGGTGGGGATAATTGTAACATAAATGGCTTATTTTAAAGGTAAATTTAATTTAATTTCCATTCATGCTTTGTTTTTGGGGTTTCCCAAGCTTTTTTGGAGGAATGTGTGAGTTTTCATGAACGGGGCCAAACTGTGAGCCTAATTCCAGATTTAAAAATAAATTTTGATTCCATTATTACTCCTTCATTCTTCAATAGTTTTCTTCCATTCTAATTCCTTCTTGTCATCCCCTAACATATTAACACCACCATATTAATTTGGACTATTTAGGAATCCATAATCATGGTGGATATGAGTTTTTATTTAAGGGATTGAGCCTTCCCGAAAGCCCATTTCCTACATTAAAAAATATTTTTTTAATTATTTAATATCTCCTTCAATATTTACTTTTATTTGGTGATTCAAAATCTCCCTAGAGCCCACATACCCAAGGCGCGCCCTCATACTCGCCTTACCATATTTGGATCTTGGTTTCATCGCGAAGTTGGATGAGACTTATCTGAATTTCTAAAATCGCCTAGATTTGAAAAGGTAAATTTATTATTTCATAAATCCTTCATTTCTCACTCTTTTCACCCCATTCTAGTTCTTAAATGACCTTTTAAACCTTTTTCTAATCTCCCTTGAATGGTTGTCTATTTGAAAATTCATATACTGGTGTATTTGGGGTGATTTCTTCAATATTTTTTAAGGTAAGTGATTCCTTCTTGGTTTATTCCTTTTCCCATAGGGTTTCCTCCATCTTTCATTATGTTCTAAAATGTCTAGAAGTTAGGGTTTGAAACTTGGGTTTGATTTGGTGTCTTTTTGGTATAATATTGTGGTCTAGGGCTGGATTTATCTTCCTTGTGGTGCGGCGGTGGTGTAGTTGATGTTTTACACCAAGTTTTGAGGGATTAGACACTTTTAGTAGGTGATTCCATGGTTAACCATTCCTTGATGAGTCAGATTTCTTGTTTTATTGGGTTTTCATGTCCCCCATATGTTGTGTTTTGTTCTAAAACCATTTTAAAGGATTTGGTTAAGCATTTAATTTAATAATTGCATTTTTGTTGAAGTTGTGAACTTTTTTAATGCAACACATGTGGTATCTTTTGTGGTAGTTTTATAAAATATGAAATGTATTTATTAGTTGTTGAAAGAGGCTTGAAATTATGTTTTTTTAATGCCTTAGTGTCATGTGGGACTTGGAAGGGGGTTTTTGGAATAGGTTTGTTGTGTAAAACTTTGTTATACTTCTTGAGAGAATTTTATGAAAATGGGTGTTTCCATTTGTATATTTCGTGGTATTATCCAAGGTGATTTTATAACACTTGAAAGTGGTTTTATAAATGTATCTATGTCTAAAAATTCTACTTTGGTTGTGTTTTGGTGTGGTTTTGTCCTTGAAATAGGGGTTTGAAATGGGTTTTATGAGCGAAGATTGGGTATACTATTTGGATTTGTTTTATGAAAGATTTGAATGATTTAAAGATTTATGTAAGTGGTTAAACCATAATGGAAAAATGTTTTAGAGTGTGTATATTATGGAATGTTACATTTTAAATGTGAGAGGGGCTGTTTTTTTATGTGTTCCATCTTGGAAATGTTTCACAAATTTTTTTGAAGGATTTACTAAAGTGTGAAATAGATGTGAAAGTGACGCGAGATGTTTTGTGTTACTGTGATGTGAAAAATGGATTTTGGTTATGAAAAAGGGTATTATGTAACATGTGAGTGTGATTTTATGTGATTTTTTATATATTGTAATGGTTTTATAATTTTTTCAATGTATTTGTGGATGTGTTAATGAAATGTGAAAAGTGTCGTGGGCTATTTTGGTGTGAGTCTGATTTCAAATCAATTTGAATAAAAAGTGGACTCTTGTGACATGTGTGGTATACTTGTGGTCTGTTTGGTGAATTTTTTATGAGGAAATGATATTTTCATGTGAAAATTATATTTATTGACTTTTTGAACTTGTTTGAGCACAAAGGGAAACCCTGAGTATCTAGGTGGATGGACGTGTACTAGTATACTTGTGAATCCGTGGGGTTTAGCCTCAGTTTCACTTAGAAATATTGATGCTTACAACTCTAACTAAACTATAATGATGATGATTGGGGACTACCAGGTTATGGGTATGTTTCCTACTAGTGTCTTGTGAATGAGAACATATGTTTTTAATGGTTACTCTCACCGAGATACGAGGTACTTGGGACCCACAATGAGCTAGTTCCTAGTGGTTATTTCCTATTGCTTATGCTCATTAGATTCTTTATACATACCATCTATATACGGTATATTTGGCTGGAAAATTCAGTATCTTTGGAATTTATTTTAAAAGTGTTGATTCTTTAAATTAGCCCACTTAAAAACTAATTTTTTTAAGTTGCATCTTTTAGAAATTTTAACTAGAAATTACATGTTTTTGAAAATTTGAATGTTTTTCGTCTTTGAATGAATATCGTATGGAATCTCTTAGTGGTGGTATCCTAATAGGCATTGAATCACACCCTACTTACACCCTTGGGTGTATTTAGACTTGGTTATTTTTTTTGTCACGGGTTGGGTACAGTTTTTAGATCCAGTGGTTCGGGTTTCTAGCTGGTCCTTGGTGGTGAAGTCTTATATAGATGTCTTGATGGCGGTGCCCCTTGCCATGAGTTTTCTTAGGATGTTTCCTTTTGGTTTTGTACCTTTGTTATAGTCTTGTTGAGTTGTTTTAAGATATGTAATTAATTTATGATTTTTTTTAAAATATTGTTTGGTTTGAAAAATCCAGATTTGTTTTATTGGATTATTTTGTTGTTTTATGTTTATAAAATCAGGTAAATCATTCCCAATTCTCATTTTATGATACCCGAGCACTTGTTCCAGCCCGTGGGGATTGGGAATTCCCTAAGGACTTGTCACAAGTAGGGTTTGGTGACGGTTTTAGTGGAAACCAGATTTGGTTCGTGACAAAATGGTATCCGAGGATGTTCGCCCACTTTAGGTTATATTATTTGGGGAACAGTTGAGATAGTCTAGAGTTAGGATTGTTGAGACTTGGAATTCCAGTTAGGAGTAGTGTGGCTGATCACCACACCTCATGATGAGATTCAAGTCACTAGGGGAAGTCGAGACTTTTCTGAGTCCTTTGGTTTTCTTGGTTTGATGATGATTAGTGGAAATGAAAAGAGAGTTGGGTTAATGGTCGCAGTGAGCTCGCTGGGTCTGGAAAGCCATGTGGAGGCTAAGATATTTCACTGGAACAGTCTCTATGAAGGTGAAGTGATTGGAATATTTCCATCAACCATATGTCCAAGTCACCCACTGAAACTAGTTTCCTCTCGCATTGTCTTGTGTTCTTTAGTTTTGAAATCTTGGAACTTTTGGTTTTAAAGTGACTTGGTTTTAAGAAGCATAATTTTTTTTGTTAAATTATTATCTAATAAATAGGAAATGTTTAAATTTTTGAAAATAGAGAACTGAATTTTCAGAATTGTATTGGAATATAAAATAATGTGTTTTCACCTCTTTTGAAAGCATGAACTATGTCAAGGTTGTTTTTGAAAACGTGTTTCTAATAGAGTTTTATAAACTATTGAAAGGTGTTTTAATGGGATGAGATGTTTTGAAATTGATGCAAATAACTTGAAAGTGAGTTTTCATTGGAATGATTTTTCCTTTTAGAAAAGTTTTTTTAATGTAATAATTTGGGTTCAATTTCGTGGTTAGCGGTCTTGAGAAAAAGGATGTATTGGTTGATTGTTTTGGTTTTTAAAAGTGGAAAGGGTTTTTGTATTAACCTTTGGTATTTTCATGAGAAACCATATTTATGGGGTTATATAGGATTATGGATGGTTGATGAAATGACTGGATGAGTTTCATGATGGATATGAAAATGGTTCCCAGTGTGGCACAGAAACATGCATGTGTGAGGCCCATGGGGTACCATTGGTAAATACGCTAACCTCCGAACCAGTTATTTTCAAAAAGATGATTTTAAAGGAAAAAATTGATGTCATGATGACTAGTTTTGGATGGTGTGTATTATTTGTTTTTGAAAATGTTGATGTTGTGGGATGTTTTGAGTCCAAGAACCCCTCCTGTTTGAACTGTGTTTTGGGTTTGTGTTTGATCGGTAAGCTGTGTTGAAGGGCCGATTAGTGGTCTCTTCTAAGAAATGTTTTGGGATGCCTTTACAATGGTTCCCTTCAGGTTTTTGGATCTGGTTGTTATTATATCTTGACCAATGTACCATCTTGGTTGGGTCCTTGGGTTCAATCATTGGATAAGTTACTCCCCATTAAGGGTTAGTGCACAACTGAAGTGCAACTCAGATTGTTTCACTGTTTGAAGACCCTCCAGTTGATCAATATAATGAGTCTTTTTCTTGAGCTTTATAGATTGAGTATAAACCCTTTTCTTTCCTGGTTTGGTTTATCCTCTAGTAGCAGGAGAGTGATTAGGGAAGGTTGAAAGTGACCTTAGATTCTTAAGTTTCCTGATTTGCTGAAGGTGGAAGTGGTCTAGGGTTGTTAGCATGGATAAGTATCTAGATGGTTTCTAAGAGGTCCTCTCGGTCCTTCGTAGTCTCTTAGAAGAAGCTGTCCATGTTAAAATACCAGTGTGGGAAATCTGGTCATGAGAGGATATTGTGGACACTTTCTAGAATTATGTGTTGTTTTGGGATGTTGTATAAGGTCCCTCTCCATGAATTGTTTATATCAGTCGTAATGGTCATGTTCGGTGACACCTTGTGATGTCATGTTCTCTATTGATGGTAAAGGTGAAAGTCGTGAAATCCTCTGAGAGTCTTTGTTGTGTTGGGAGAATGTATCCCTTATAAAAACTTCAAAATATTCCATTTTTGAGGAAGGTGGGTATATGTGTTCTTTCATTCTATTGTTTCTCACCCAAAGAAACAAGGTGTGATGTGTGTTCATCTTCTAAAACATTGTTTCAGTGAAATATCGGGTTTGGGTAAAGTGAGTTTGGAATGTGATATGACTTGGAAATCTTATTGGGGATTGCAGTGTAGTTTTTGGTGGCACCGAAAGAATAATTCTCGTTCAGGGGGTTTCTAAAGCCTAAATGTGAGGCTGAAGATGCTTCAATCATTTTTCTCCTGCCATAGGTCTTGGAGAGAAGCTGGCACATAGTCAGGGGAAATCCTAGGTTCGTTTAAACCCTTGTATAATGTCGTATCCTTATCATTAATGATAGTACGAGTTTAAAACTCTTGTGTCATCATCTTTCTTTTGTTGTTCCCATTTGGTGGAAATAGGTGGAGGGCCTTGTACCCATGTCATCGCCTAATGTCATTCCCTCCCTCTTTGGTTTCTATTGAATCCTTAGATAATGGTTAGAAATTTGGATAGATGTGCTGAGGACATAGTTTGTGCATGATTAGTAGTGACCGTGTGCTAGGAAGCCATCCAGAATGAATGATATACACAGTTAGTGCATGATATCCCAAACCGTGTGTACTAACCCAACGTCCTTCCCAAATCTTTAATTTTTTTGGGTCTTTCTGTGTCGGCCCATGCTGGACGGTTAAGATGGTTGGTTCTTATAGTGGGGAGACCCACTATGATTCTCATGTACATTCCTTCGTAAACTTTGAATGGAATTTTACCCTTTGTACTAGGGAGTCCGTTCAGGGCTCCCCTTTTAGTGTCCTAATTATATCTCGAAAAAATATAGGTTGCCTCTTATAGTGGGGAGCCTATTTGTGTCACCCCGTACCAATAACTCAAATTTATCTGCTGTCTTGTCTTAACAGTAGGTATTATTGTTCGGAACTATCTAGCTACAAACATCTTCCTTGAGTAAACATTGGGATTAGAGAGTTACCAATGGTTTAGTTAAAGTAAGGTAAGTGTAACCTTGATCGAAGTTGTTGTTTGTTTGGGTGAATTTCTTGAGTCTTGTTTGGATACTGTTTGAGGAGTTTTTTTAGGTATAAAGAATGAATGTGATTGATCATTTCAGGAAAGTTCTCTGTGTTTTGGTTGTGAGAGTAATCCTTTATTAATTGATCATTGGAGGTGTTTTGGCCCTTGGGGGTGAAACTTGGAAAATAAGTACTTCTTGGTTTATCAGTTTGGTTTGGTTTTTGTATTTGGATTTGCTGTGGATTTCTAGGGATGGAAAGTTTTCATGGTGGAGATATTTTTCACATAAATGAATTATTTTAAAGGTAAATTTCATTTAATTTACATTCATGATTTGTTTTTGGGGTTTCCCATGCTTTTATGGAGGAATGGTTGAGTTTTCATGAATTGGGCCAAACTCTTAGTCCAATTCCAAATTTAAAAATAAATTTTGATTCCATAGAACCTTTATTTTTTAGCAGTTTGTATCCATTACAATTCCTACTTTTCATCCCCTGACCTATTAACACAACTATATTATTTTGGACCATTTATGAATCTATAATCATGGTGGATATGGGTTTTTATTTAAGGGATTGGGCATGCTCAAAATCTCATTTCCTACACTAAAAATACTTATTAATTATCTAATATCTCCTTCAGTATATAATTTTTTTCAGTGATTCAAACTCTCCCCAGAGCCCAAATAACCAAGGCACGCCCCCATGCTCTCCTCTCCATATTTGGAGCTCGGTTTTATCGCGAAGTTGGATGAAATGGATTTGAAATTTCTCAAATCTCCTAGATTTGAAGAGGTAAATTTATTTTTAATAAATACTTCATTTCTCACTCTTTTTCCCCCATTCTAATTCCTAAATTATCTCTTAAAACTTGTTTTAATCTCCCATTAATGGTTGGATGTTTTCAAATTCATATTTTGGTTTATTTGGGGTGATTTTTTCAATATTTTTCAAGGTAAGTGATTCCTTCTTGGTTTCTTCCTTTTCCCTTAGGGTTTCCGCCCTCTTTCATTATGTTCTAAAATTTCCAGAAGTTAGGGTTTTATCCTCAGGTTTGATTTGTTTTTTTGGTAAAAATTGTGGTCTAGGGCTGGATTTAACTTCCTTGTGGTGTGGAAGTGGTGCAGTTGATGTTTTGCACCAAGTTTTGAGGGATTCGACACTTTTGGTAGGTGATTCCATGATTATCCATTCCTTGATGTGTTAGTTTCATTTTTTACTAGTTTTTCATTTTCCCATATGTTGTGTGTGGTTTGAAAATCATTTTTTAGGGATTTGGTTAAGCATTTTATTTTATAATTTCATTTTTGTTGAAGTTGTGAACTTTTCGAATGTAACACATGTGGTATCTTTTGTGGTAGTCTTATAAAATATGAAATTTATTTATTAGTTTTTGAAAGGGGATGAAAATTATGTTTTGTTAATTCCTTAGTGTCATGTGAGCCATGGAAGGGGGTTTTTGGAATATGTTTTTTGTGTAAAACTTTGTTATACCTCTTGAGAGAATTTTATGAAAATGTGTGTTTTCATTTTTATCTTTCGTGGTATTATCCAAGGTGATTTTATAACACTTGAAAGTGGTTTTATAAATGTCTCTAGGGCTAAAAATTATACTTTGGAAGTGTTTTGGTGTGGTTTATTCCTTGAAATATGGTTTTGAAATGGGTTTTATGAGCAATTATTGAGTATACTCTTTGGAATTGTTTTATGAAAGATTTGAAAGATTTAATGATTTATATAAGTGGTGAAACCATATAGGAAAAATGTCTTGGATTGTTTATATTCTTAAATGATACATTTTAAATGTTATAGGGGATGTTTTGTGATGTGTTCTATCTTGTAAATGTTTTACAAAAATGTTTGAATGATTTTCTAAAGTGTGTAAGAGATGTAAAAGTGATGTGGGATGTTTTGTGTGAGTGTGATGTAAAAAATGGATTTTGGTTATGAAAAAGGTTATTATGAAACATGTGATTGGTCTGTTATGTGAGTCTTAATATATTGGGATTATTTTATAAATTGTTTTAATGCATTTGTGGAAGTGTTGAAGAAATGTGAAAAGTTTTGTGGGCTATTTTGGTTTGAGTCAAATTTCAAATCAATTTGAATGAAAAGTGGAATTGTGTGACTTGTGTGGTATACATGTGGGATGTTTGGTGGATTTTTTATGAGGAAATTATATTTTCATGTTAAAATTATATTTATTGACTTGTTGAACTTGTTTTATCACAAAGGGAAACCCTGGGTATCTATGTAGGTGGACGTGTACTAGTTTGCTAGTGAATCTGTGGGGTTTGGCTTCAGTTTCACTTAGCAAGATTGAAACTTACCAATCTAACTAAAATATGATGATGATGATTGGGGACCACTAGGTTATGGGTATGTTCCCTAATAATGGCTCTTGTATGAGAACATATATTTTTGATGGTTACTCTCACCGAGATATGAGGTACCTGTGACCCACAATGAGCTAGTGCCTAGGGGTTATTTCCTATTGCTTGTTCTCATTAGATCCTTTATACTTATCATAGATATATAGTATATTTGGCTGGAAAATTCAGTTTCTTAGGAATTTACTTAAAAAGTGTTGATTCTTTAAATTATCCCACTTAAAAAATGAATTTTTTAAGTTGCATCTTATAGAAATTGTAACTAGAAATTACATGTTTTTGAAAGCTTGCATGCTTTTTGTCTTTGAATGTTTACCGCATGGAATATACTAGTGGTGGTATCCTACTGGCCATTGGGTTACACCCTAATTACACCCTTGGGTGTAAGTAGACTTGGTTATTTTTGTTATCACAGGTTGGGTACAGTTTTTAGTTCTAGCGGTTCTGGTTTCTAGCAGGTCCTTGGTGGTGAAGTCTTGTAGAGATGGCTTTAGGGTGGTGCCCCTTGCCATGAGGGTTCTTGGGTTATTTCCTTTTGGTTTTGTACCTTTGTTATAGTCTTGTTGAGTTGTTTTAAAATATTTAATTCAGTTCTGAATTTTTGTAAAAGATTGTTTGGTTTGAAAAATCCAGATTTGGTTTATTTGATTCTTTTGTTGTTTTAAGTTTATACACTCGGGTAAATCATTCCCAATTGTAATTTTATGAACCCAGGCACTTATGCCAGCCCATGGGTATTAGGAACTCTATTTAGGCCTTATCACGGGATATGTTTGGTGTCTGTTTTGGTGGAAACCAGATTTGGTTCATGATAAAAATAGTTCCTACCACTACTACAGTTCTATAGTACCTACTAAAGCACTTTAAAAATCCAACTCCACCAGAATTTGAACTTGAGTCTCTCCACTTCCAACACACCACCTAGTACGACTGGGCTACTAGTTCACCATAATAATAATAATAATAATAATAATAATAATAATAATAGAAATATATACTATTAAAAAAATAATTCATAATAATGATAATAATTACACATAACAATTTCCAAAATAACAAAATACAATTTAATTATAAATTTTATTTCAAATAAAATCATAAATGATTTTAAATACTTAAAAATAATTAGTCACACTTATAAATAATTTAAAATAATTTTTAAAAACCATTAAAATCCTTAAAATAATAAAAGTACACAACTCGAAGAGTATTAAAAAAATAAAAAATTCAGGAATGTTTTTAAATAATGAACTTTTGTTTTGTATGATCTATAGACCATGCACTCTACCATGTGTTTTCTGTTGGATTAGAAAATCTAAATTCATGATCCAATTACACAACATACCTATCGATGCCACTTGACTTTTCATCATAGAAAAATTTCAAATTATAATTGTTTTCATTATAATTACCAATAAAATATTTTATTTAAAACATTTATAAAAAGTGGGTGACAAAATATTGATTCACCTTAACCCATAAATACCCCTATCCACTACCACATGGCCCTAACCATCCTTGGCCAAGCCCACATTGGACTTAGCCTATCGTTTCCCTCTTTAAAACTAACACCCTACTACTCACACCCACCTGGACCCACACCCTCCCTAGTCCACCTTCACCTGCACCCACCATAAGCTACCTCCAACAATTCCTGTCCTAATCCACTTCCTTCCAACCCACTTCCCCTTGGCCTCAAACATGTTTCAACCCCAAAATTACTTGAAATATAAATGGGGCTAGGATTTTATGCCTTTCCCACTTATAGGGTGGAGTACCCAAACCAACGTGTTCGCATATTTCATCACACTCTCTCTCATTATCCCTCTCTCTCTATATAATTTTTTATTAATTGGTATTTAATAAATCAAAATAAATAATTTTTTATTATTTATATTTAAGTACCTCTTATTACTTATTGAATAATGAATATTTATGATTAATTACTAATAACATAATATTAATATTAATATTTAAATAATAATTACTACCTAGTAATTATAAATTATAAAATAATAATTACATATTTCTAAATATTATTTTTTACTTTTTAATTTTTAATGACTATATATATATATTAGTGGATTAGGCAAAACTTCTCTCCTGAAACACATTAGTACTACGGATAGGTAGTATCACCCACATTTGGTGCTATAGCATCTCCAATAGATACCAAAAAGTGTGAAAACATATTTTTGGAATTTAATTAGTGTTTTAATAGATGTTATTTTGGTTTCTATTTTAGATCAATGCTATATTGAAATAAAAAATTTTGTGTTGCAGTGTAACAACACCATTTTGGTTTTTTAAATACTATTATAAATTATAAACATAATTTTATATATTAATATATATTTTTTATTTTTTATATTCAACTATACAATTAATTTTTTTATTTTAATATATATAGAAATTAAAATAACTCAACTTATTTTATTCAAATATTTAATTAACTAAATAACTTTTGAATTCATAATTATTTAATATAATTAGTTATATATATAAAAATAAATTTGTATAATAATAATATCTATTATAATATAATTAATGAAAAATAAATTTATCATAAATTTCTATAATAATAATCATATAATAAATTACAATGGTACTATGAGATAAAATAAAGTAAAAATTAAATATAAATTATATCAAATATTAATAAAAATAAATTAGGAATTAAAATACAGCCTATAAAATTATAATATATATATATTAAAATATTTACAATAAATATATTTTATAAAAAACATAAAAAATACACTCATACATACTTTCATGAAGAAGTACTAGTAACAAAAGGACATGACTTATCATTGATTTTTTTTAATTCAATTGATCAAAGATCAATTGGATAAAAAATACCAAATACTAGAGTAAATGGGATAACCTAGTCACATATAATAACCATAATTTAACATGCCAAACATTGTAGAGAAAAAAAAAATCAAAATTAAAAAAATTCTTGACTAACATACTAAAAATAAAAATATATGACTAAAAACACTATTAATATAATAATTTGGTAAAAAAGCTCTACTTCCAATAATTTTTTTCAAATATTAAATGAAAATGACGTTGAATGTATTTGTAAAGGTGGATCTGTTGGTTGATAAAGTTTTTCTCCTATTTGAATAGTCCATGCTTGCTCAGATTGAATAAAATCATAAAAATTTTGATCAATAATTTTATTTATATATCATGAATAGATTTTAATTTCCTATTTAAACTATTTAAATCCATTTTTTTCTTCAATTTATATTTTTTGTTATGTTGGCTTCTCCAAATTTTTTATATGTTATGCATTTTATTCTATCAAAGTTTCTATGATGGTTTGAGATTTATAATCATTATTTCTTTTAAATTCATTTCCCCACTCTAATGGGTTATGAATAAGTGGATCCATCAAAATAATCATAATTTAATTTTAGTGTAAATGATGATACACCAATATATTAGGGAGAATAAGACCCGATATTTGGATTTTCTATCTCTGATGATACATAGTTCTGCTTTATCTATGCATGTCTCATCGTGCTAAAGTTATCCTTGAATTTTTTAATTTTTTAAACCATGATCCATAAATGATCTGACTAAAAACATTTCTATTGGTTAGGATCTTGTATGAGTCATATTTTTTCTCATTCTAGCTAGAAAATAATTATTACATCAACTATATTAATATTCATATATAAAAAATATTTAAAAAATACTCACAATATCTTATTCTAATATACAACTTGGAATCCTGTTTTTAGTTTGTTTGATGTATCTATTTAATTTTCACAAGGCCCTCTTCATGGTTTATATTTGGTATTATCATTATATTTTGTTTAAAAGATCATAGGCCTTAGTATTTCCACTACATTATGCATTTTTATGTGATACCAAAAGAAATTTGATGTTTTTTTGAACCTGTGATAATATCATGGGAAATATCTATATAAAATTAACCCAAATATATAACATCCCCAGTCCGAGGCCAGTCAATAGTTCTCGGGATGGGGGTGTCACATGAACTCATGCGTACCTCCCCATATAGTAGAGTCTTATGACTAGTAATGAGGGTCTAAGGTACTACCGTGGGGAAGCTATACCCTCGTACTAAAATGAAGAAACAATAGAAAATAATCAATAAACATATATTACAAATTATAAGAGTATAAACATCCAATAAATAAGAATCATACTATAAAAAAATGAAAATTTTATCATACAATAATATATCCCAACTGATCTCCCACCAGGCTAATCACATATACAAAATAAATAAAAGAATAAATAAATTAAAAGGAGGATACAATACTATCCCCAAGCCTCTTCAAAGATTAATATCAAAATCTTCATCAAGATAATTCATCTAGATGATGTTTTTGGATATGGGATCCAACTGATTAATTTATTTTATACACATGTAAATCATAAAATTTTCATAGTTTAGTTAGTACTATTCATACCCTCTAATTTAACAACTATGTTATAACAATATACTGTATAATGGTTCATTTAGTCTTGGGGTTGTGTATATCACATGATATTAAAGAGATTAAATTTATTTAAAAATAAATATTTCATAATATCTCAAAATTTTATAGAAATCAGTTCTAATAATTTTATTTCACTATTTGTTGGATTTTTTCTCCAAAAACACACACCCAATGCCTAATTTTCTTAAAACCCTTAAATTTGATCTGACTTGACCATTTTACTCTAGTATTAAATGAATTATATGATTGCCTTTGGATATTTCTTATTATGGTTTAATTTCCTCAAAATGAAAACTCCACCCAAAGTGAAGTTAAAAATCTAGTATGTAAAAGTATGATTATGAACCCCTACTATATTTCCTTTTAAAATTCATAAATAAATTTCACATGTTAAAAACAAAAAATTTTCTTAGTATTCATTCACATGAATAACTATTTTATTAGTTACTCAACAATTATTCTAGATCAGTGCATACACCACACACCCCTACATATGATTCTAATATAGTACACAATATGTACAAATGCATGATGTTTTAGTTATAATAAAATTGTATGCCAAATTAAATATTTAGTGTAATTAGATTAATCCCCTTCCTTGAATTCTCTTCTTATGTGGTGTACACTCTTCCTTTTTTCTTCAATTTTAATTCTTAATTTAATCCTAAAAAATATAATAAATAAATAATGTTTTTTGAATTAACCATACCAAAAACAAAAAAAATATAATTAAATAAATGTTTATAGCTCCCAAGAGGGATATTTTTTATTCATAACTATGAATTTATAACATTCCATTATTTATCAAGAATATTTTAGGATTTATCCACCTTTTCCACAATGAAGTAAATCTTAAGAGAATAACCATTCACTATAAATAAATCTCTCACTTATCTAGAAACTTTTACAGATGTATTGGGATCCACTTACACAACCTTCAATTTTCAATACCATCTAGTCATCAACTTTACAAGTTATCCCTCTCTGATGTCCTTTATTTGAATCATATTATCATGAAAATATTTTTCCTTTTTTTATCCCAATCCATAAATTCTCATAGAACTATATTTTTAAATCTTATTACAGATTCAAATAAAACATTCTCTTCTTTTAGGTACACATATAATCCATGTGAAGAGCCTTTATTTCCAAAAATTCATTATTTTTAATCTCTGTATGAAGTTGAATTTTTTTTTAAAATAAAGGTTTATAGGGATACATACTAATGGGAGTTTCATAGTAATTTTTATATACCCAAAAAATCCTCCAACTAATTTTTTAAATCTTCTCTTCTTCATCCCCCTATTTTTTAGATGTATTTTCAAAGCTCTGTTGGTTATCTCAACCTGGTGACTTATTTGTGGATGGTACACATCTCCAATGTTGTGATTTCAACCATAATATTTTATAATAATTTTTAATTTAGGATTCTATAATTACACCACATTATCATTGATTTTTTCTCTAGTAACTCTAAATATGTATAAAATATTTTCTCATAATTTTTTTTCCAAAGATGACTCCATTTTTTTGGTAAATAATTTTTTTAAACCCATTTTTTTTCATTGTCAACTACCACTAAATTATTTTAATTTTTATAATATTTTAGGAATTTTACCATGAATTCCATACCCAAAACATCAAAAATTTAAACTTCTAGTATAATTCTTAGAGTAATTTCTCTCCTTCTTCATATAGTTCTTTCCCTTTTATTTTTATCATATTTTAGAAAATATTGCATATATGAATAACATGTTATAATAATATCCACCCCGAATAACCTTAATAATTTTGTAATTTATGAAAATTACATAATCAATAATCTATAAAACCAAAATTTCTAAATAATATCATGATTTAAATAACTAATTTTGTTTAATTAGTAATTATATTACTTTAATTTTATCCATATCCACTTATATTATATATCTTGAGATTAGTTTGTAAATAAATATGTCTTTTGTTACTATGAACATTCCTCTTTTCTGAAATGTATAAAAAAAATTCTCCTCATATATATCTAGAAACACTAACATATTGTATAAGTATTTATTTAGTGTCATGCTGATGATAGAAAATTCATAGTTGAATACTTCAATGATCTTATAAATTGTGTATGAAAAGATAGAAATAATACATATCTCAAAAGTAATAGGGTCTCCAAATATACCAAATGGAATTATAATATAAAATATTAATCCATTGGGACATGGTAATATGGCCTTATAATTGTAATAATTATCAATAGGCACTTGTTTATATCCTGAAAAGCCATCCAAAAAGACCCAAAATTTGATCAATGAATGGTAGATGTAAATTCTCTTACATTGTGAACTTATTAAATTTTATATAGTCTATAAGTACTCTATAATCTATTGAAGTCATTTATTAAATCTATTTATTCCACTCATATGTTATAATAATATTTCTATAATTTTTTGGAACCACATACAATAAATATGACCAATTATTAGAAGAAATAGGATAAATTATCTCAGTATCATATAATTTAATGTTGTTAGCCTTGACCACTTATTTTGTGTCAGGATTAAGTATCCTTTATATATTAATATATATATATTGACTTTATTTTATTTTAGGATTTTATATTTTTTATGTATTCCCTTAATATTTGATATAGTTCAAGAAATTTCATTATAAAATTTCTTAATCACATAAAGTAACATATACTACTATTTATATTCTTTATTAGTTTCCATAATGATAGAAAGTGCCACATTTTCTCCAAAGTAGACATATTTTTTTGGCATGGAATGTCTTTAGTTGAATAAAAGGTGGATTCTCTATGGATGGTTTCTTAATAATTTTTTCTTGATGAAACTCCTCTTCTAATAGTTTAACTATATCAAACTAGGAGTTCATAGTCATTTTTAAGAAATATTCATTAAAATACATTATAGTCTCAACCTTGTTTTCATTGAATTACTCAAACTCATAATGTTCATTCTCTAGTTGAGATTTTGACTTAGCCATCTCCACCTAAAAACGATATCCATAGAAAAAAATCATCCAAACCATGTAGATTTTCCTATATTGGAACACATTTAGTAAATATTTTTCTTCCCCCGCCTCACATGTATGACATCCTTGGTTTATACTAATTAAACCACCTATAGGGGATTAAAATGGCCCCTACGATATAATATGAAATTTCTTTATCACTTTCCAATACTTAATCTAATAAATTATCTAGAGGAATATGATTTATCCATTTATAGTATATTTTTATTCACTCCAATGGGGGTTTTAGAGGTATATCATCTATCTTCAATTTTACTATTATGGGGTTAAGTTCTTGGATACCAATATCATTGAACACTACCACAATGATTGAATTGATACATCCTAAAAAATCCACAAGAAATTAGAATATTAAGTTCCCTTTAATTTCATTGAAAATTTTAAATCTCCCAAGATATTAAATATTTTATGTAATATCCATTTCCATAACATGACTTATTTATTCAATGAATGGCACAACTATAAATTTGTCCAACCACTTTTTGTATGAAATGTTATTAATCATAAAATTATAAGATGAAATATTTTTAATTGTTTTTGAAAATAGAATACCAAATTTGTTCTTTTGGAACATTTTAATAACCCTCATGAAATACATTCAATTTTTTTTATCAAACTATCTTTATCTTTTAGGGAATAGATCAAGTGGTTAAAACGATTTAACATAATAATTAGTTAGTTTAATCATAACCATTTAATTATATATTTTCCTTTTTTATCTTAATTTTTTGATCCAATTTAGCTTATAATTTCTCTTATTAATTATCAATATGTTATTTCTACTCAAGTTAGTTTATTTGGCTTCCCTTACCCTATTCTCTAAGAATTAAATAAACTTGGTTTCCAACATGGTCTCAAGTGAACCTCCCCATATACCAGAGGCTTGTGACTAAAAGTAAGGTCTAAGGGTGTGTTTGTGGGGATACTATTCCATTATGTTAGAGTGGATCATAATGGTGATATGACATATGAGTAAATAGAATAAATATAATAATAATTTTTCATCTGAAATAAGAATAAACAACTAGGTAATAAATAATAAACTCTAGAGCTATAAACAACACCATACACAAAATGAATATGTCATGTCATGTCAGTAACAGAGGAAAAACATGAATATATGGAAGAAGGAAGTCAGTACAATATATGTTACTCAAAATAATCAAAGAGGCCAACAACTATCCTTGTATCCTAAGCACTATCCTAGTCATCACCTACAAGGATCCCATCCAAAATCATGACAGTTAAGTGTCCAAAGTGAGACTCTTTCCCTAGTTTATACCTAGGACCATATAATTTTCATGGGTACAAATGGTGGCCTAGATAGTGTGTGAGATATATCTCAGTTTTCCACCACCAACGATATCTATAAAAATCTAGTCTTTGAATATAAACTATATAGTGTGAAGGTATATATAAAATTAATGAATTGTAAATAAACAAATCATAACCACTTTACCCTCATCTAGTGTCTTAACATGTTACCATTTAATCAATTATGATTTAAATTATAATAAGGATATCATGTCTAATAAGTATGAGTAGTACCATGAAAGGAATTATAATAACAGATAATCCAAGGTGTAACAAATGAATCCTTGGCCATAGAGGTCAATTCAACTCATACTAGTATTGCATGTAGTCTAGATATAAGGGGTTTAAGTGTAATTCAAAGGGTATTTCAAAGGTATTCCACTATAAAAGATTTTAATAGATTCTATGTATCATGTCTATAGTAGTCCCTTGTTAATAACGATTGAGCCTAATGGGGTGAATCCCTGGAATCATGTGTTCGAAGAAATGAAACTGAATCCTATTAGTGTATCCAAGGTATTATATTTTTTAAATATATTGTAAGTGAATCATGAGTAAAATGGCGAAGCATCCATGTAGTAATCCAAATAACAGATTTTTTGGTGGATAACTCCAATGACAATTGGTTCAATGAACCAAAATGGTTTCCTCTTAGTGCTCAAGGAATTCCCCTGGGAATCCAAGGATGGATCATGTATGACCACTCCTATAAATAAGAAAATATACCAAAGAATATAGGAACCTCATAATAATTAAATCTATATCATATATCACAACATTCCATGTAATACTCATTTCTTTTAATCATTTGATAGGTTTATTCCATTTACATTAATTAAGTATGACGTGGTGATATAAGGACATGCAACAAATATCAATTCAATTTACAATTCCATTAGGCCATTCGAAGTCTATAAAATACAATTTTCATTTATCAATTAAAGATTTAATTTATTAAATGGAAGTGTTTACTATATTAATGGATAAGAGGAACAAACTAGAATAGTGTCCTATTTAATATCAATATTGGTTATCAAATGAATAAATAAAGAGAACACCCTAATTCTGTGGTTCATGTTGAGGTATGAACCTCCATTTGTGTAATGTGACAACAATAGGGCATTGAGATACAATCTAGACAATTCAAATTGAGGTAGATGAATTTAAAGAGGAAACACAAGTTGAAACTAGTGTAAACACAATGGAAACAATTTATAGATGGAGAGACTATAAGGGATGAGTCATAGACCTCCTACCTTATGTTTTTACTAGATTCCTTGTCTAGTATTGGCCCTTAGTTTTTCCTTGATTGGATGAAAATAGAATAATGGTTGAATTCTATGAAAATAGGGAATTTTAGCTGGCATCAAAATAGTATTATCAATAGGATGATGACTGATGGAATGAGACAAATGAATGAAGAACCTATATAGAGTAATCTAATGGGACAATAAGATCTTGATTTGATGGTCATATGATGAATAAATAAATAAACCTAGGTGAAAGCACATTGATGATCCCTCAAGGGATGAAAATGGGAGATGATGTCTGCTGGAATGAAAAAAAGAGGGTGGGTCAAAAATATAATAATTTTAGGAAAAACAATAATTTTATATAAAATTAAAGGGTTTCAGATTTTACCTTCATGGTTGGATAAACTATCTACTAACCATATGCTATGAACTTCTTAAATACCCCCTCCCATGGTTCATGTGCATGGTTTGGGAAAATGTGCCAAACCCTACTATTTAGATATAGTAAAAACTATAGAGCTTATATATAGTTTTCAGACCAGGTATTCATGGTTAGAGAAACCTATAAATTCTATACTTCTCACCGAAACGACTAGAATAGATAGGATAATTTTTGAGGTCTAGGTGGCACAATTTCTACTAACCATGAGGACCTATTGTTTCATCCACCAATTAGGGCTCTGGGATCTGAACAAGCCCCGAACACCCTCGTTTCATTATAGCCTCACTAGGCATTCGTATTAGGTCAAAACCAATGATTTATATAGATAAGAAAAGGATTCATACATCATAGAAAAAACTGAGTTCTTACAGCCTTCCCCCCTTGAAGGAACTTTTCCCAAAGTTTCCCTTCCATGGGTGGTAAAATGCAATCTGAGAACAACCCCAACCACTAAGTATGTACTTCAACCATATATTACCAAATATCATCTTGCACATGGTCATGATTCAATACTACCCATACTAAAGGGATATAACAACCATGGATAGCCTTCATTCAGCGATCTGGAAAACATATGGGATACCCCTCAATAGAAGCATAGAAATCTATCTCAACCTCCTAGAGGTCAAAATTAGGAGACAAGTTGGCATGGTAATGATAAATTTGTGAAATGTAGAAGATTTAACGCATGAAAAAGTACCCAAGAGGTAAAATAAACTGATATATTATCTTAATGACTCTATCCAAGATCTCAAATGGCCTGATAAAACAAGGTTACTATTTCCCTTACATCAATATCTATCTAAATACCAAGTCGGGGTGATACCAATAATAAAACATGATCCCCAACCTCATTCTCTCTAGGTCATAGATGGTGATATCCTTATAATTTATTTCTATATTGAGCTATAGACATGATCTTCAAAATTAACTACACTAGATCTGAAGTCTCCTACACGATACGAGCACCATGTATCACTACTTATCTTACCTCTAGTTATCATTGAGGTGAGGGGAATGTCCTACCAAATAATGCATCATTCAAATCCATCTGAATCAATGCTTGATATATGTTATTATAGAAAAAATCAATGAGGAGGATATGATTCTCCTCAAAACCTTTGAATTCAAGGATGAAATCTTAGAAAATTTTCTCCAACACCTATATTGTCTATTCCAATTGACCATATCTCTGATGGTGAGATATTTTCATATAATAACAGGTGTACCCAAAGCTCTCTATGACCCTTTCTATAAACTCTATGTGAAACTAGAATCCCTATCAAAATTTATAGTATGAGGGACCCAATATATGTGTATAATCCCATAGACATATAGTGTAACATACCAAGTAAGTAATGAATAATAGATATTTTTATCTATGTCTATTAATGATTAAGATAGTGTTTTAGAGGCTTAAAATGAAAATAAATACAATCTTATGCATGGAATACACTAATATTCTTAAAAGATTGTTTTACTGCCTTTTGATGGCAAACCATTTTTAAATATATCTTTTTACAATTTTATAAGATATGTTTTTCAAAATAAACTTATTCTTTATGAGTGGGACATCAAAATTTACTTTTTGTGATTTTTTGGTATTTTTTCGATAAAGTTCATTTTTTTAATGAATAGTGAAAAATACTGCATTTTACATCAAAACTGCTTTTCATTTAATTTAATTATATGGTTAGATTATATTTTTAATTGGTATTAAAGTGTAATATGAATATATTTTTACCATTTAATCCAATGGTGGTCATTGGAATCAATTTCACTTTGAAATTGGACTTAAACTGGTGTCAATCTTGTGATACTTATTGTTTCATAAAAATACGCTTTTTGTCATGACAGCGGGAATTAATTATTAAATTAATTAATGTGACTTATATGATTTGAATTTTGTAAAATATATATCATTTTTTAATTCAGAATATCAAATATAGCTTAGGGTGAAGTTTTGGTTTTTTTTCTGAAAAACTTCAATTTTTGGTGAATAGTGAAACCACTAAGTGGTAGTTAAAGAAACTGATTTTTCGTTTAAATGAAAATTTGTCACTTATGTGATTTGATTTTCAAAAATCCAAAATACATGGTTGTAATTAAGAAGTAAAATGTGGTTCAATGAGATTAAAATAATTTTTTGGTGAATAGTAACTTTTAAGTTCTTAATCGCGATTAGTGGTAATTAGTGTAGTTTATGGTAAAAATAATGTTTTAATAATATGAGATGAGCTTGAAAAATGTCCTACCCTCATTGGATGTGTCATGGACGACCAAGAAAATCCATGGGTCAACTTGGGGACCCCATGGAGCCACTTTGGTTGGGAAATGACATAAATAACTTTTTATTTAATGTTAAAGTAAAAATGACACAAACATGAGATGTTTTACTAAAACAATTTTTACATGGGGTTATACAAGTCAGATATTTGACTATAAATAATCAATGGAAATATAAAAAGATTCCCTACATCATAGTATTTTTTTATAATTTTTAGACATTATATAAATTAAATTATTTATGACATCATGATGATGCAGCGATGACCTCATTATTTAACGATTTAAATAAAATGAAATTATAATGTAAAATATATGAACTACACATGTCCAAAACCTATTTGATGGGTGTATTTAGAGCCCTTATCATCTTAACCTCTAATTATATCAATGTGGGACCTTTTGAATCCGAAACTCATTTTAAAATAATGTAACATTTCTTTAGTTTCCAAGAGTGCCCCTCCTCTCCTCTTATAAAAGGCCCCCACCTCTACCTACTTACCCACACTCCCAAAGCATTTGGCTCGGCCAAACCCTGCACATTTTGTCTCTACACATCCCTATATTACTACTTGAAGCCTCACTTTGGCCAGAAGTCTTCCCAAGGAAGCCTTTGAGCTCAAACCAAAGGGAGTTACCCGATTTTAAGGTAATGTCTTCACTTGAGTCCTTTTGTTTTATTTTGATTCTCCAACCCACTAAACTCTTTTTATTAATTTATTTTGTAACAACTCCAGTATCTTAAATATAATAGGATGTTTTTATAAGAAGTATTCGAGCTAAACTTACACACACCTACATCTAATGGTTAAAGAACATACTGTTTCCGTGGATGGTGAATTTATGCCTCCCGAAACGATGATTTTTCAACATTATTTTAACACCTTCAAAGGTGGACATTAAGATGACACTATATTTATATATTATATATAATAGTTTTATGTTTTCCTTAAGCTTATGTATTTTTCATTTTGGGCATACCTTTATGGTTTCCATTATGGGTAAACGTGATATCATCATTTAAGGAAGTGCGGACTACCGCCCCCTCAAAGTGATTTGATTCGTTAAATACCATATGTGGGACGTATAAATGATGGAACTATGATATTATATATTATATTATACTGGAATTATAATATACCTTTATATCATTATGATTCCATTCTATAAAATATGAAATAGAAATGAAAGTAGCGTTCATGCGTACGTACGGCTTACCGTCTCCATGAACGGTGCATTTCATTTCTTACCTCTAAATGATTATGTAATATTATAAATGAATACATGTACTGGATATATATGACATATATGATATCTACATCATGAATACCATTCTGGATATAATGGATACATGAACAACTTGTAATTATAAAGGGCTTATTTTTGACTCAAGTACCAATGATCGTTAAAACGACCGTTATTAACTTAAATAATTACATAGTGTTCATGACATAGAAATAAGTGATATAAAAGGAATAATGAACCTGAAAAATGTTCTCAAACAAGTATAAATTAACTCAAGTTTATTATTCAGGAGATTAAAGAACGACCGAGTCAAGTCGGACCCGAGGTATGGGACTTCGTCTCAATCTCCTTTCATTGAGGCATATTTTGTTTTATACACAACGTTATTTTATACGGTGTATAAACCCCTTTGACTTTTAAGTTTATTCAAAAGGAATATTTTTTATACGAATCATTTACTAAACGAAAAAAGGGAATGTTTTTGTCATACGTATGCAGCGACAACGACTTCTCCGCCGCCGTGACCATTATTTGAGTTTCGGCTTCCTCTACAAGCCATACTTTAAAAAAAAAATACCATGTTTTACTTCTCTTTTATTTTGGTATTGAAAATTGTTTTCATAATGTTTTTATATCAATGTGTTGTATTGATATCTTGTGATTGAAAGGTGGAAATGTTATGTTTCCTTTATGCATGTTTTATGTGATACGATTATGTTGAGGTTCTTGGGCATTATTATGAAGACGGGTGGTTCCGTGATAGACTAAGGGCGGGCGAGCCCGATATAGCTCTCCAATGCATTGGGTAATGTGAAGGAGTGAAACGATAAGGATTCTCCGAATAGATTTAGGGAATATACTGTGATGGGTATTCCAAACGTAACCAAGAGGGTTACTCCCTACGTAAGAATGTTATGAATGTCTCAAGTTACCTTTATGTCTTATGATTTCTATGATTTATTCATTATTTGGTGAGGTATGTTAAAGTGCTTATGGTTTATGGGTAAAGTATGATTTAATTCTTATGTATATATGTACCAATGTTTCCTTTCCGTATTTTTATACCCCTTACTGAGCTTTTTATGCTCATCCCAAGTTTTTTTGAAATGTTTTTCACAGGTTAAGGGAAAGGTACATGATATGATGATAGTGTCAAGGAAGTGTCAAGAAATAATCCATGTTTTATTTTAAATATGTTTCCATTGATGGGAAAGAAGAATACAATCTTTATGTAACCACTTTATTTATATGTGGAATGTAATGCATGTTTTATGTTCTAATTCTCTAAAACTCTAAACCCAAAAAGATCCTCAATGTGTAATCTGGTAATAACTCAAGATTAAGTAAGGTTTAAGGCATGTGGCCTTATAGTTGGTATCAGAGGTCGGTTTAGATAACTTTAGGAGTTATAATTATATTAAATTATTATCCAAAAATATTTTTTTATGGTCAAATTGAAGTGATATAGCATTTGAAGATTACCATGTTGCTTCATCTAAGACATGTTTGTTCAGAATGGTTTTTCGTAGAGGAAACAGGGAAGCAGTGCTAGGAAGGCATACAGAAGGAAATAACCTTCCGAATCAGCATCCTGAGATGGTCGGAATTGGAACTGAATAGTTTGTTGTAGTAATGGCGCAGTTGACTCAAGCGATAAATGGTGGTGGTATCCATGCACGAGATCATCCAGATCAACCACAGAGGAACATGTCAGTGGTGAAACATTTCATGAGGCAACATCCCCCATCATTCAGAGGATAATCTGACCATGTGCTAGCTGAATGGTGGATTAAAGCACTGGAGAAGATTTTTGATGTCATGGGGTGTTCAGACAATCAAAAGGTTAGTCTTTCTATTTACCGTTTAAAGGGTGAAGCAGATCAGTGGTGGTCGATGGTTAAAAATATCAGGGACGCTGATGAAATTGATTCTCTTGACTGGGATGAATTCAAAGGTATGTTTCTTGAGAAGTATTTTCCTAAGGCTGTTCGACTTAGGATGGAAAAGAAATTCTTGGAATTGAGGCAATAGGATGACTCTGTGGCTACCTATGAAGAAAGGTTCACTCGATTGGCAAGGTAAGCTCCAAATTTTATCTGAGACCTTGATAGTAAAATCAATCGTTTTTACTCAGTATTAAAGCCAAAATATCGAAGGGCATTAGCTTCTCGTGAGTTTAAAAGTTATGAAAAGATTGTTCGATGTGATGAGAAGGTGGAAATGGAGTTTTCCGATGATCAAGTGTTCTATAACAACCAACAGAAGAAGAGACCGAGGTGGCAGGAGAAAGGTAAGAATTCTTCAAAAAAGTCTCATGGTAAGAAAACTAAGTTTCCAGTTTGTGATAAATGTGGAAAAAGGCATGTTGGGGAATGTATTTTGAATTCTGGAAAGTGCTACCGATGTGTTAAGATGGGACATAAGGCTCGTGATTGCACTGAAAAGGATCAAGGTGAAGCTAAGACCAAATTTGATTTATAGTTAGTGAAATGTTATAAGTGCAATGAGATGGGTCACTATGCAAACGAGTGTCCGACAAAGATCTTGAGTGATGGGAAGCAGTTAGACTACAAGCAGAAAGGGGTGGTGAAATCCTTTGCAACTACTTCAGCAGATGTCGAGCCATCAAATGAAGCTGTATCAGGTAATTTGTTTATTTTTTCAGATTATGCCAGTGTGTTGTTTGATTCGGGGTCTACACATTCTTTCATCTCTGAAAACTTTTCTAGTAAAATGGGAATACCATCTCAAGAAATGACTCCTGAACTTTTGGTAAAAACACCTGGGGGAAATGTTGACGCAAAAAGAATATATAAGAATCTTCCTATCCTTATCTGTGGAAAGAACCTACTTGCAAACCTTATTGTTCTACCTCTAGTAGAGTTTGATGTTATCCTGGGTATGGATTGGCTCTCTATTTACCATGCTAAGATCGACTGTAGAGCTAAAGAAGTTTCTTTTCAGAAAGACTTTCTGTTTTTGTACAAGAATGAACCCTTTCTGTTGATAACTTATCAAGAGGCCGATAAAACTTGTAAAAGATGGAAATGAATGTTACCTTGCACACATCGTTGAAAATAAAGGAACTGTTCAGATTAATGATGTGCCAGTGGTAAATGAGTATCCTGATGTTTTTTCATAATGAGTTTCCTGGAATAATACCAGATCAAGAAGTTGAATTTACTGTTGACTTAGTTCCTGATGCTAAGCCAATTTCAAAACCCCCTTATCGAATGGCTCAAATTGAACTTTTAGAGTTGAAGGAGAAATTGCAAGATTTATTAGAGAAAGGTTTCATTCGACCTAGCACATCACCATGGGGTGCTCCTGTTTTATTTGTTAAAAAGAAAGATGGTTCAATGAGACTTTTCATTGATTATAGAGCCTTGAATAACATCACTGTTAAGAACAAATATCCTTTGCCTCATATCGATGATTTGTTTGATCAGCTCCAGGGAGCTCAGTATTTTTCAAAGATTGACTTGAGATCGGGGTACCATAAGCTGAAGGTAAAGGAAGCAGATGTTCCGAAGACCGCGTTCCGTACAAGATATGGCCATTATGAATTTGTAGTAATTCCTTTTGGGATAACCAATGCACCTGCTGTATTTATGGACTTAATGAATAGAATTTCCCATGAGTTATTGGATAAGTTTTTTGTGGTTTTCATTGATGATATTTTGGTGTTTTCTAAAAGTAAAGAGGAGCATGAAAGACATTTAAGGGTTATCTTGCAAACCTTAACAGAAAAGAAACTGTATGGAAAATTCAGAAAGTGTGAGTTTTGGTTGCAACAAATTTATTTCCTTGGTCACATTGTTTCTAAAGATGGGATAACTGTTGATCCTGTAAAAACAAATTTTGTGGAAGACTGGCCAAGACCCAAAAATGTAATTTAGATTCGTAGATTCCTTGGTTTGGAAGGCTATTACCGAAGGTTTGTTATAATTTTTTACAGTTATCTAGTCCAATGACTAAGCTAACTCGGAAGGGTGTTAAGTTTATCTGGACAAAAGAACGTGATGATTTTTTTTCAGGAATTGAAAAGATGATTGGTGAATGCTCCAGTTTTGGAACTACCTTCCAGGAATGGTGAGTTTGTTATCTACTGTGATGCTTTATTGAAAGGACTTGGTTGCGTCCTAATGCAGAATGATCTGGTAATTGCTTATGCTTCACGACAGTTGAAAACTCATGAGGTAAATTACCCTACACAAGATTTGGAATTAGCTGCTGTTGTTTTCGCTTTAAAAATTTGGAGACATCATTTGTATGGAGTAAAGTGTAAAATATATACTGATCATAAAAGTTTGAAGTATATATTCACTCAGAAAGAGTTAAACATGAGACATAGGAGATGGCTTGAATTAATCAAGGATTATGATTGTACAATTCATTACCATCCGGGAAAAGACAATAAAGTGGATGATGCTTTGAGTCGAAAAAGTAATGCTTCATTAGCAATGTTGCGTTTGGAACGTGATCCTTTGGTTAAGGATTTGATGAACTTTGGAATAGAAGTTGTTGGTGCAGGAAGTTCTTCTGTTTTGTTGCAGGTATCAGTGAGATCATCTCTATCAGATAGAATCAAGCAAGCACAGAAGCAAGACTGTGAGTTGAAGAAAAAGGTAGAGCTGGTTTAGAAAGGTAAGTTGCCTGAATTCAACATTGATAATGACTGTGTTTTGAGATTTGGGAAGAGATTGTGTGTGCCTTGTGATTCACAGTTGAAGAGAGAGTTGTTATGTGAACATCATATTTCTCTATTTTCAGTTCATCCTGGCAGTACTAAGATGTACAGAGATCTGCGGGAGTATTACTGGTGGGATGGAATGAAAAGAGATATTGCTGATTTTACTGTAAATTGTTTGACATGTCAACAGGTTAAAGCAGAGCGGCAGTTACCGAAAGCGATGCTTCAGCCTTTACCAGTGCCATAGTGGAAATGGGAGAATATATCCATGGATTTTGTTGTGGGATTACCGAAGACATCTCGAGGTAATAATGCAATCTAGGTTATTGTTGATCTCTTGACTAAATCTGCTCATTTCCTTGCTATACGAGATACTTTTTCCCTAGATCAACTTTCCCGTTTGTATCTTAAAGAGATAGTCAGGTTACATGGCGTTCCTCTCTCCATTGTATCTGACCGTGATCCCAGGTTCACTTCTAACTTTTGGAAAGGCCTTCAGAAGTCGTTGGGTACTGAATTAAATTTCAGTACAACTTTTCATCCTCAATCAGATGGGTAGTCAGAACGAACAATTCAGACCTTGGAGGATATGCTACGAGCTTGTTCGATGGATTACCAGGGAAGTTGGGACCAACATCTTTCTTTGGTTGAATTTTCATATAATAACAGTTTTCATTCTAGTATACAGATGGCACCATTTCAGGCATTATATGGGAAGCGGTGTCGAACTCTAGCTTTCTGGGATGAAGTGGGTGAAAGGAAGTTGATGGGACTAGAATTGGTAGAAGAGTTGGCAAAAAAAGTTCAGATGATACAGAAACACATGAGAACAGCTCAGCGCAGGCAGAAGAGTTATGCGGACAACAGGAGGAAGGATCTCTTTTTTGAGGTAGGTGATCATGTTTTTCTCAAAGTTTCCCCATGGAAAAGTGTGATGCGATTTGGTAAGAAAGGAAAGATGAGTCCAAGGTTCATTGGACCATATGAAATTCTGGAGAGAGTTGGATCAGTTGCATACCGGGTGGCTTTACCTCCGAGTTTATCTCAGGTACACAATGTTTTTCATGTTTCGATGCTGAGAAGGTACATGCCAGATCCATCTCATGTTTTGAGTCCAGAGGTAGTTCAGCTGGAAGAGAACCTATCATATGAGGAACAACCAGTCTAGATTCTTGACCACAGTGAGAAAGTGTTACGGAATAAGGTGATTAATCAGGTAAAGGTTTTTTGGAAAAACCACATGATGGAAGAGGCAACATGGGAATCTGAAAATGCAATGAGGGATAAGTACCCCCATTTATTCGATAAGTAAATAAATTGCGGGGACGCAATTTTCTAAAGGGGGGAAGGATGTAACATCCCAAGTAAGTAATGAATAATAGATATTTTTATCTATGTCTATTAATGATTAAGATAGTGTTTTAGAGGCTTAAAATGAAAATAAATACAATCTTATGCATGGAATACACTAATATTCTTAAAAGATTGTTTTACTACCTTTTGATGGAAAACCCATTTTAAATCTATCTTTTGACAATATTATAAGCTATTTTTGTCAAAATAAACTTATTCTTTATGATTGGGACATCAAAATTTAATTTGTGTGATTTTTTGGTATTTTTTCGATAAAGTTCATTTTTTAATGAATAGTGAAAAATACTGCATTTTACATCAAAACTGATTTTTCATTTAATTTAATTATATGGTTAGATTATATTTTTAATTGGTATTAAAGTTTAATCTGAATATATTTTTACCACTTAATCAAATTGTGGTCATTGGAATCAATTTCACTTTGAAATTGGACTTAAACTGGTGTCAATCTTTTGATACTTATTGTTTCATAAAAACTCGCTTTTTGTCATGACAACGGGAATTAATTATTAAATTAATTAATGTGACTTATATGATTTGAATTTTGTAAAATAGACATCATTTTTGAATTCAGAATATCAAATATAGCTAAGGGTGAAGTTTTGGTTTTTTTTTTCTGAAAAACTTCAATTTTTGATGAATAGTGAAACCACTAAGTGGTAGTTAAAGAAACTGATTTTTCGTTTAAATGAAACTTTGTCACTCCTGTGATTTGATTTTCAAAAATCCGACATACATGGTTGTCATTAAGAAGTAAAATGTGGTTCAATGAGATTAAAATAATTTTTTGGTGAATAGTAACTTTTAAGTTCTTAATCGCGATTAGTGGTAATTAGTTTAGTTTAAGGTAAAAATAATGTTTTAATAATATGAGATGAGCTTGACACATGTCCTACCCTCATTGGATGTGTCATGGCTGACCAATAAAATCCATGGGTCAACTTGGGGACCCCATGAAGCCACTTTGGTTGGGAAATGACATAAATAACTTTTTATTTAATGTTAAAGTAAAAATGACACAAAAATGAGATGTTTTACTACAACAATTTTTACATGGGGTTATACAAGTCATATTTTTGACTATAAATAATAAATTGAAAGATAAAACGATTTCCTACATCATAGTATTTTTTTTTATAATTTTTAGACATTATATAAATTAAATTATTTATGACATCATGATGATGCATCGATGACCTCATTATTTAACGATTTAAATAAAATGAAATGATAATGTAAAATCTATGAACTACACATGCCCAAAACCTATTTTATGGGTGGATTTCGAACCCTTATCACCTTAACCTCTAATTATATCAACGTGGGACATTTTAAATCTGAATCGCATTTTAAAATAATGTAACATTTCTTTACTTTCCAAGAGTGCCCCTCCTCTCCTCTTATAAAAGGCCCCCACCTCTACCTCCTTACCCACACTCCCAAAGCCTTTGGCTCGGCCAACCCCTGCCCATTTTGTCTCTCCACATCCCTCTATTACTCCTTGAAGCCTCACTTTGGGTAGAAGTCTTCCCAAGGAAGCCTTTGAGCTCAAACCAAAGGGAGTTACCCGATTTTAAGGTAATGTCTTCACTTGAGTCCTTTTGTTTTATTTTGCTTCTCCAACCCCCTAAACTCTTTTTAATCATTTATTTTGTAACAACTCCAGTATCTTCAATATAATAGTATGTTGTTATAAGAAGGATTCTAGCTACACTTATACACACCTACATCTAATGGGTAAAGAACATACTGTTTCCGTGGATGGGGAATTTATGCCTCCCGAAACGATGATTGTTCAAAATTATTTTAACACCTTCAAAGGTGGCCATTAAGATGAAACTATATTTATATATGATATATAATATGTTTATTTTTTCCTTAATCTTCTGTATTTTTCATTTTGGGCATACCTTTATGGTTTCCATAATGGGTAAACGCGATATCTTCATTTAAGGAAGTGCGGACTACCGCCCCCTCAAAGTGATTTGATTCGTTAAATACCATATGTGGGACGTATAAAGGATGGAACTATGATATTATATATGATATTATACTGGAATTATAATATAACTTTATATCATTATGATTCCATTCTATAAAATACGAAATAGAAATGAAAGTAGCGTTCATGCGTACGTACGGCTTACCGTTTCCATGAACGGTGCATTTCATTTCTTACCTCTAAATGATTATGTAATATTATAAATGCATGCATGTACTGGATATATATGAAATATATGATATATAAATCATGAATACCATTCTGGATATAATGGATACATGAACAACCTGTAATTATAAAGGGCTTATTTTTGACTCAAGTACCAATGATCGTTAAAACGCCCGTTATTAACTTAAATAATTACATAGTGTTCATGACATGGAAATAAGTGATATAAAAGGAATAATGAACCTGAAAAATGTTCTTAAACAAGTATAAATTAACTCAAGTTTATTATTCAGGAGATTAAAGAATGACCGAGTCAAGTCGGACCCGAGGTATGGGACTTCATCTCAATCTCCTTTCATTGAGGCATATTTTGTTTTATACACAACCTTCTTTTATACGGTGTATAAACCCATTTGACTTTTAAGTTTATTCAAAAGGAATATTTTTTATACGAAGCATTTACTAAACGAAAAAAGGGAATGTTTTTGTCATATGTATGCGGCGACAACGACTTCTCCGCCGCCGTGACCATTATTTGAGTTTCAACTTCCTCTACAAGCCATACTTTTTTTAAAAAAGAAAAATAAATACCATGTTTTACTTTTCTCTTTTATTTTGGTATTGAAAATTGTTTTCATAATGTTTTTATATCAATATGTTTTATTGATATCTTGTGATTGAAAGGTGGAAATGTTATGTTTCCTTTATGCATGTTTTATGTGATACGATTATGTTGAGGTTCTTGGGCATTATTATGAAGACGGGTGGTTCCGTGATAGACTAAGGGCGGGTGAGCCCGATATAACTCTCCAATGCATTGGGTAACACGAAGGAGTGAAACATTAAGGTTTATTCTAAGAGATTTAGGGAATATACTGTGATGGGTATTCCAAATGTAACCAAGAGGGTTACTCCCTATGTAAGAATGTTATGAATGCCTCAAGTTACCTTTATGTCTTATGATTTCTATGATTTATTCATGATTTGATGAGGTATGTTAAAGTGCTTATGTTTTATGGGTAAAGTATTATTTCATTCTTATGTATATATGTACCCATGTTTCCTTTCCGTATTTTTATGTCCCTTACTGAGATTTTTATGCTCATCCCAAGTTTTTTTGAAATGTTTTTCACAGGTAAAGGGAAAGGTACATGATATGATGATAGTTTCAAGGAAGTGTCAAGAAATAATCCATGTTTTATTTTAAATATGTTTCCATTGATGGTAAAGAAGAATACTATCTTTATGTAACCACTTTGTTTATATGTGGAATGTAATGCAAGTTTTATGTTCTAATTCTCTAAAACTCTAAACCCGAAAAGATCCTCAATGTGTAATATTGTAATAACTCAAGATTAAGTAAGGTTTAAGGCATGGGGCCTTATATATAGTATTCTTATATCATAAATTGACAATGTCTCCATAATATGAAGGTTGTGTGATAATTTTGTTAGTTGATCGATAACTACCCAAACTACGTTATTACATTAAGGTGACATCGGTTAAACAATCAGAAATCCATTGTGACATCTACCCATTTTCATTCTAGGACTAGTAATGGTTGTAAAAAGCTACAAGGTTCTTGGTGATCATCCTTCACCTATTTCATGTAGAACACCATGTGATAAAACTTTTAGTCTAAAATTTCATCCAAGACTACCAATTCTAGATATGCATATCATGAAAAATCTTGGAGTACCTGGGTATACTACCCAATAAGAAGTGTTGGACTCTAACATCAGTTCCTCTCTCATTTTTGTTGGAACCCATATATATCCACGTATATTGAGAATATTTTCTCCATCAACATACCAATCCCTAGGCAGGTCCTCACCATAAATAGTCACTTATAGGACCAAAGCATCATGGTCTAAAAACTACATTCTCTTCACCCAATTGACGATTGATGAGGTTATTACTAAGGCTATAAGAGAAGACTTATCATGTATCTCTTGAAACTAAAAAGTCATAATAGAAAGAAGTTATTTCAATTTCAATTCATCAATGACTTCCTAAATTCCTTGTGCCCGAGTTTTCCAGCTTAGTGCATCAGCCCCCACATTTCCCTTTCAAGGAACATAGTCAATATCATAGTAAAAAAACTAAAGATATTTGACCCATATTTACTATATAATACTCATGTCATTCTTCATAAAGATATATTTGAGGATCTTTGGTTATATATACACAAAAAATATCTCTCCAACCAGATAATTCCTCCAGTAACAGATGTCATGAAAGAATGCTATAAGCTTGAGGTCATGCATCAGGTAATTATACTTATGAGGTATCAACTAGATAGTATTATATATAAATAATCAGCCATCCTACGTCAATACTATAATTGGATCAATGCCTGCTACATCAGATCATATAGTATATCCTCTTCAATGTCGAGGGAGATTCAAAATCAGTGTCTATGTAAGCCTTCCTTTCCTTTCCGGAAAGTCCTTATTCAATGCTTCAAACCACAAGAACTTCACACCCTTCATAGTTATAATAATAAGAGATTAAAAAATGTATGATAATTATTTTATAAAAATTAATTTAATATCAATCCATCCCTAAGAAACTATGAATATAAAAAATGTTCTTCGCAATCTTCTTGGATACCACATAACTCACCCTCTCTGGGTCTACTAATACTTCTGATTTCAAGATAATATGTCCTAATAAGTTAAATTTTTTAATCCAAAATTTGAAATTGAAAATATTATAAAATAACTTATTTTATCTCAATGTATTCAGAATTATATCAAGATGTTTAATAGGTCACTTTTTGTATGATAATTTAGAAATATTTCATAAAAAAACCATGAAAAATGAATCTAGAGAGGGTAGGAAAACACTATTCATCAAGTCCATGAAAATGGAGGGAACATTCATAAGACTAAAATCTTTAAATAGATACTCATATAGACCACAATAATTCAGAAATTCATACGTGGTATATCTGAAGGCCTAACTCACACCTATAGAAAGCCTAATCTTAGTTACCTCTTTAAAAATAACCTAGATCTTCAGATACAATCAAATAGATCATCTATTCGAGGAAATGGAAATTGGTTCTTCACTATAAGATGGATCAAACATAATTAATCCATGAAAATCATAAGGTTCACATCCAACTTCTTGGTGAAAATCATGTGTGAACCCCATGATTAAGTATCAGTTCAGAAAAACACTTAGATTCTAAATTATCTTATTGTCACTTGAGATCCTAGAGCTCTATAGGTTTCATCCTATATAGAGTAATAGATACTTGATCTACTCCTAGAACAAGCATGATCGTAAAATATTCCTCTATCTCTTAGAATGATATACATAAAAATAATTGGGAAAGAAATCCATGAAATGATCCATCACTAGATAAAATTTAGCTTGAAGCATCATGCAATCATCCGAGAAAAGGATGGAAATCTAAGCTATCACACATTCTAGCCCATGATGATCTAGTACAGTTCTACTAACCTGGACATTACAATCACCCATGAAATGATAATTATCACACTCTTTTGATGTAAATGATATCCTATGATGATACTAGTCCATATAGGTTTTATGGGGAACCAACCATTCCATCATGAGAATGATTTCTATGTTGGTCATCCCAAGGATGAAGAGGTACCATAATAAATGATAACTACATGTCTCAATGGAATATACATATAATTGGAATATACCCTCTAACCGCACACCCAAAATTATGTCTAAAGTCATTACCCCACAAAAGTTCTGAATTTTCAGCCTGATACTTCCAATAGCCGATAAAGAGACAATTGAGTGAGAAGTACCTCTATCAAATAAAGAAAATATGATTGTACATGATACTATAACAATACCTCATACAATAGATAGTCCTACACTATGATACTCAGGTATCAACTATAATTCATGAAACTGGCCTAATCTATGACCCTAAGATCCCGCAAGACTACTCTGAGTAGGTCTTCTCTACTGGTGCTGATAATTAGAAGTCTAGCAACATTGTCTATAACATCCTTATCATATTCAAGTTGTTCTACTCTAGCTTCATGACTAAAATGGTGTAATTAAACCTTCTCCTAGAGGTGGATTTGGTGTAGTCCATATTCTATTTGAAAAGGTAGAAAATAGGAATACCCTCTTAATATAACCCATATGGTCATAATCACAGCACTTAAGCATGTCTATATCACACAGTGGATTATCATTCCCCTTCCATCCACACTATTAGAATATAAATAAGTTTCCAGTGATGATACTCTATCCTCCACTGCTCTATCAAGAAACCTAAAGTCTATGCTTCCAGGTATAGGAAAAACCATTACCCTATCTTAGCACTGATCCTCAGTTCCCAATACTATCAAATTCCTCAAGTTTTTCTTAGTGATAAGAGACCAATTCATAATCCCAGAAAAAGTATATATGTGAATGGAATTCAGTTGTGAGAGGATGGAATTATTTATCCAATCCTTAAAGAATCTTACTCATGATTGATCATCACTAATAAGAAGTAGTGAAAAGTATTTAAACTTGGTTAAATTCACTGAATAGTCCATGATGGACATATAACCTTACTCTAGGTCTATTCACTCCATAGCTTGGCTAGCTCTCAGTGTCTGAGGGAAAATGTAATTGTAGAAAGTAGTCTATTAGTCCTCCCAGACCATGCCTGAATGATGACCAACCTACAAAATAACACCCCACTATAAATTTCTATAATCTTGAATCATGTAAGTGGAAATATTGACCCTCCTCTATAGAGGAATCTATAGATACATGAAGATAGATAGAATGTCTTTTAGTCTGGGCTTAGCAGGTTGAGGACCACCATCCCATAATAGATGCGAGGATGCTATTGCTAGAACACACAAGTTAGATCTAACATCATATGTTTTAGTTTTTGTTCACTCCTTATATACTACATTAGACATAGAATACCCTCTCCAAGATTAGTTTCAGTTTCTGGTTTAGTTACAGAATAAGGTTCATCATATGGAACTACTGGAGGTATCCCTTGTGGATCCTGGCCCGCCACCTCTTGTACATGGTCATCGCCACCCTCCTAGGGTGTTACTAGAGGATTTCATGTGGGAATAGATCTATAAATTCAAATTATAATCCTTATAAAAAGATACCAAGATTATATAATCATTAATGGAAGAAACAAATAAGAAAAGGGGGTCTACTCCTAACGCACTACACCAACTACCCACTTAGAAGGCCATGGTATTGCTATGTTTTCAAGATTTTATTTATAGGGGTTATCATATATGGAAGGTTAATTACAATTAAAGGATTGAAAAATATTTAAATAAAAAATGACCTCTACATTTTCTATAAACCATTTTATTTATAAGTCTTAATTTACATTTTAAGTTCACATGTGCATATATATGTAACACTAGGTTCTATTAAATGAATAATCATTTCATGTTTAAAAATCCAATACATATTATAAATTGAAATAGATTCCCATTTAATTATGACCACCCACCTTTACATTCGTTCTCATAATTTAATGTGTAAAATTCAATGGATTGATTCAGTGAATTACCCATTATAATTTATAATAGAACATACACCTTATAAATTGAAATCAGTAGTCATGAAATCAAAGTTAGAACCTAGATCATATAACTAGGGTTACATATCCTATATGGTAAAAATTGGATATTTATGATTCTACCAATAATGAATATAGGAAAACACTATTTAGGTTTATGTTGACTTTTAAAAAACCAGTTTTCTTTACATATAGAATACATTAGTAGCACAAGAATATATAACAACAATGGATCACTCAACACACACAGGAAACATAGGCATTAAAAGAAATTAAATTAACCTATATGGTAATAAATATTCATGGAATGTGGGTCCTAGGTTACTATAATTATCCTTGTAACTATAATCCTTATCATACTGAGACAATTTAGAATATCCATATATCCAAACAATTACCACAATTCATGTTTATCACCCAAAAATGATATTATATCAATTGTAATAAGAAAAGGTAGGATAATAATTTATCATTCCCAAGTAACTTCATATTTACCCCAAAAATGGGTTATCAACTCCAAGACACAACTTATAACCAACCTAAACAATGTTTCTAGTTTCATTTCTAAATTTCCCAAATAATAAGAAAAAAGAAAATAATTATTTGATACCACATTATAATGTCCTAAACTCAGTTCACACATGAGTAACCTAACATGTTGGTACACATGGACTAAATTGAACATCCCTATACACTAGAGGCTACCAACTAGAAGTGATGACCTAAGGTGTTACCATGTGAATAATATTCCCTCATATCATAGTGGAACACATCAGTGATATAATAGATGAATAAATAGTGGATAAAAATTTATAAATATTGTATTGGAAATAAGAATAAAAATACATGTAAAAAATAATAAACTTAGAAGATGTAAAATAAATCATACACAAAATGAAGATTTCATGTCATATCTCTACTAAAGAAAAAACATGTATACATGGTAGTATGAATTCAGTAAAATTCATGCTATAAAAAAATTAAAGGGCCCAAAACAATGTCAACATCACAAGAACCAACTCAATAATTTATTACCAAGCTCCCATCCTAAAGAATTAATGTCTAGTTTTCAATATAGGATGCTTCCACTTTTCCACAACTGTGATCATATAATATTATAGGGTACCAATGAAATCCATGATAGGGTCTAAGATAAATCTTAGTAGGCCACCACCAACAATGCCTATACAAATCCAGTCTGTGAACATAAACATTACAGTGTTCATCTATATAAAAATGTATAGAATTATAAATAAAATCTCATACATAGTCTAGACACAACTGGTATCTAAAAATGTAACCATTTAATCAATTATGATTCTTTTTATAATAATGACATAATGTAAAATAGGTATGATCAGTAAAATGAAATGAATAATAATATCATAGGATCTAAGGTGTAACTATGGAATCCTTGAATAAGGGTTCAAGCCAACTCATAATAGTATAATATGCAGTCTAGCTATGAGGGGTCTATGTTTAATTGAAGGGGAACTCCCAAGTCATTCCACTATAAAGGATTCTAACTGATTCCATGAATAACATCCATAATAATCACGGGCTAAGCATAACTAAGACCAATGGGGAGAATCTATGGTGTCACATGTCTGAAGACATAAATTTGAATCAAAGGAGTTTATCCAAGGAAATATGATATCTGAAAGAGATTAAAAGGAATATTTAATACACCACTGAGTAATTCATGTAAGAAGACAAAGACCAGATTCTCTAGTGGGTAATTCCCATGGAAATTAGATTAATGAATCCAAATGGTATCTTTTAAGTGCTAAAGTAATTACCTTGTAAATCCATGGATGGATCAATTATGAACACTCCTATAAAACTTAAAATTTCCCAAAGAAGGTATTCACCTCATACTCATTCCACTTATATAATATATCCAAATATGACTTTTAATAATCATTCATTTTAATCATTTAGTAAGTTAATTATTTTACATGTCATTAAGAAATATGAGGTGATATAAAGACATAAAACCAATATAAATTAAATTTACAATTAAAATAAGCTAAGGGATATCTATAATATATATAACTTCCACTTATCAATTCAAAATTTCATTTATTAAATTGAAGCACCTACCTTATTAAAGGCCAAGTATAAAAACCCTGAATAGTGATCCATTAAATCTCAATATATCTAATGAACCAAGCTTGAAGTACATGGAAATTATATTTATTTTGTAGAATAATTAACACATTTCACAAAATATATTCCCAAATACCGTATTATTTTAGTGTATTTAGAAACTCAGAACATGAAATTCTAACTTGGTGAAATATCTTCATAATCTACCATAAAGATATCCCCCTTTTGTTTTCCAACCTATAACATTTCTTTATATCATGGGGAAAAGAAAACATAAAACATGTGAGATAAAATTTTTAGTAAGGGTAAACATAGAGAACATAAAACAAACCATATATATTTGAACATAAAAACATGAACATAAAGTTTAAATATCAAAATCTTGAGTCATGAAATAAATCTTGGCAGTTTTTAAGGCATGGATCATAAAGGAACATTAAACATGATAAAATAGAATTGGAATAAAACATTGAATTGTGGAAAAAAATAAGCACATAATATGATTTCCATAGTATCCAAGGAATTATTTCAAGACCATCATTGTGGAAAAAGTCTATTACTGAATCGGTTTTACTTGCCATTCTAGCCATGTATTACTGAACCAGATTTACTTGCTGTTCCAGCCCTTTATTACTGAACTAGATTTACTTTCCATTCCAGTATTGTCTATATCATAAGATATAAATCCTTACCCAATTCATTGGAGGGTTATATAGGTCCCACTCATCTCATAATGAAATCATTCTTACATGTGCCACAAAAACATAAATCATTTATCATAGCATAATCTAAGAAATAAAACGGGTTTTCTTAAACATAATTCCATCATAACATAATCCATATAAAATACCATTACATAATTAACATAAATAAATCATTGTAATAATTGGGATAGAAACATAACCCTATTTAAATAGAGTCATCTTAGATGGAAAATAATTTTGTTAAACCACTTGAACTTAATTATTGAAAAAATAATATTTATTTTTCGAAAATATTTTATTTTTATCAAAATATCATGAAATATTATAAGAAAATATTTTAGTTGAAAATAAACTTGCAATAGTGTAGAGTAATCTTCATGGAAATAAGGATTTATGAATATTTAAAAACCTGTTCATACTGTATAAGTTAAAAAACATTCTCCTTGTACTTTTTCCAAAAAAGTCAAAAAGTACCTTGTATGGTAAACAAAAAAATGATTCCTTTAATACAATGTAGTAAATGTAAAAAAGGGTTAAAAATGACATTAAATATACATATAATAATATTATACATTTTATAAAAACATTTTTAGAAAACATGTACATGGATGATAAATATATCCCTGGTAAATACTTACGAATAAACAATCTCGATTAAAAAGGACATTGGCAAAGTTATCTCTTACCTTAGGTTCAATTTCTTCCAAATGTGTCTAAAAATACTATATAGTGGGTTTAAAAATATTATTAACTTGTAAAAAATCCATACTAATATATAGGATATCATATATGACTTACTTATGACTTTATATTACCTGTTCATTTGTCAATTACATTATAAAGCAACGTTTTGGGTAACAATCGTTTTATTTATCATATGTGTTTGGACATGTTATTCTTGATATTATTTCATAGATCATGATTTAATTACTTATATAATATAAAAAATTATTTATATATCATATATATTCAGTATATATATATAATAGATTGAAAAATGAAATAAAATACACCATTCATGGAGATGGTAGGTCGTACGTATGCATGAACGTTGTTTTTGTTTCCTTATTGAATTGAATGGAAGTAAGTAAATGACACACACATAAATATGTATACATAAATATAGTAGAATTATTATTTCATATATTTCATCATTATTTATTATATATAATTTATAATCATTCTTGAATGGTTAACGTGAAGAATGAATCTAATCGCGTCGTGGAGACGGTATGCCGTACGTACGCACGAGCGACGATATCATTTCCATAATTGTTGAATGGTATTAAATTGGATGGTTTATAATATCTCATAATTAGTACCATGTTATAATAATCATATATATTTCTTATTTCCACCATTATAAACATCCATGTAAGGTGGTGGTAAAAAAAACAGATTACACGACGACGCGGAGATGGTAACCCATACGTACACACACATGTTGATTTATTTTTTTGTAGGATGGATAGAAGGTGAAGTTGTGTTGTTTAATATTTATAATAACATAGTAGTATATCCGTGATACTAATTTTATTAATTTATAATGAAATAAATAATGAAGAGGATGTAGAAGAAGAAATAATTCTAAGAGAATCGGTAGAAGAGATTACCTCTTCCTCAACGTGCCTCCTTTAAATTTCTTCTTAGGGAACTAGATTTTGTCTTTTAAGAAGACCATAACCTATAGAATGTTACTAAAAAAGTTTAGAAGAGTAATGTGTAGGGGTTGGACGAGATTGAAGGCTCAAAATGTAGTGAAGAGGAGAGGGAGGAAGTGCCCTTTTATAAGAGAGTAGAGGGGAACTTTAGGAAACTCTCAAAATATTAATTTATTATAGATTACATTTCGATTAAAAATGGTCCGAAACTAGTTTAATGAAAATATAGGATGATTTTTCTTTGAATAAACATCATCCAATAATTTATTTGATACGTTTTAAATATTTTTTTTATCCTTATCTTTTTTGTTTAACCCTTATTTTACCCTTTTTAATCTTGTAGTGATATCATGTAATTTACACATTGTGGGTTAATGTAATTATCATATAATGTAAAAAGACCCAAAAAAGTTATTTATGTAATATTTTTACTTTTATAAACCATTTTTAAGAATCTTAGATTTTTAGGAATTTAATATCATTTAATATACTATTTTATGTTTTAAGTTATAAATTATGTCAATTTTGGACACTATTCATAATTGAGTTTTTTAAAAATTTATAAAAACCTGATTACTTCTATAAACAGGCATTAAATCAAATATAATATGTCAATATAATCCATAAATTTTGTGGATGGAATAAAAAAATAAACTACATTTATTTTAATATTTATAATATAATTTATTTGTATTCATTATTAATGAAACAATCACTGCATCATCATTGTATCATAATTAAATGTATTTATTTAATGTCTAAAAATTATAAATAAAATATCATGATATAGGAAATATTTTTATATTTATAATTACTATTTATAGTTAAAGATATCAGTTATATAAACCCATATAAAAATTGTTTTAGTAAAAGATACATATTTTTGTTATATTTCTCTATACTTAAATTAATTATTATAAAATATCATTTTCAAATACAAGTGGATCAATGTGGTCCCCAAATATACAAAAGGATTCCCATGGATAGAAATATATCATAAAAAAGCTTTAGGACATGTGTTAGGGTAGTTTATTATTATTATAATATCATTTGTGTACCCTTATTTACAATATTTAACCTTTAACCAAAGTAAATAAAATAATTACTGAAGTTATTATTCATAAAGTCTAAAATTAAAAGGTAAATATTTACACAATTTGGACCTACTGATTCCAAATATGGAATCAATTTTTCCAAATTCATGACATAGAAGTTGCAGTAAATAATTTAAAATTAATTCCCATTATCAAAACCAAAAAGCTGGTTTTTTAGAAGTAATAACTATCAAAAGATTGAGATGTTT
This sequence comes from Viscum album, assembly GCA_963277665.1. Lineage (NCBI taxonomy): Eukaryota > Viridiplantae > Streptophyta > Magnoliopsida > Santalales > Viscaceae > Viscum > Viscum album. The sequence continues at coordinate 1,536,241,325 of OY728161.1, read as the reverse complement.
TTATGTCCAATTTTGATGGGAAATTAATTCCAATGAACAAAATTCGATTAAATTATAGAAAATTAATTCAATTACATTTTAAAAAGAATTAAAAATATAATCTTACTATATAAATAAATTAGATGAAAATGAAGTTTTAAATTAAAATGTAGTATTTTTCACTATTTATTAAAATATGAATTTTATCCGAAAAATACCAAAAATTAAACATAAGTAAATTTTTATGCCCCTATTATAAATAAAATGTTTATTCAGTATGTAATAAAAAACAAGCTATCGAGGAAGGTCTCTCTTGCGTGTAATGCTGGACAAGAATAGTGTTGCATATACTGCAAACTAATACGATGTTTCATATAGTGCAAGCTAATATTTGTGTAGCATACAAAACAAGACATCAAAGTAAATAAAAAGAATATATCCCATAAAATCTCAGGTTGTTACATTTTACCCCCTTTAAAATGAATTTCGCCCTCAAAATTCATCGGGGTTATAAATGGTTTACTATATGAAAGTTTTCATTCATGGAAACCTATATTGTAAAAAGGAATAATAAAACTTCATTTTAAAAAGTAAAGTTAGAAACATCACAGTTACCCTAAGTAACTCATAACTCGGTTTCCACATAGGAGAACATAGTTGGTAAGTGAAAACATGGATATAGAAGAGAAATATAACCATCAAGTTCTGATGGATAATGATAGAGAATAAGGTTTGGAGAATATTAATTACCAGAAATCCATAAATATGTGATGATTTAAGTGACCATATGATTCATTGGATATGAGGGTACTTGGATAACATTTTTTGTTTCAAGATCTTCTTCCTAATGTTGATGAATTTTTACACGAGGAGAAATACTTACATGATTTCAGTACAATCTCACAGTTGGACATTCCCTCAACAATTTCCTCTCAATCTCTTATTTAATGAAATTAAGGTTATTTTTTCATTCTTTAAGTGTTAGGAGATCATGAGATAGAATGATAGGTCATTCCATCTGTCTTAACAAAATGGTTAGAGCAGATTATCAAATATTCATAAGTCCAACTATAGTGAGATAATACATTAATCTAAAAAAATTCAACTAGAATATAACTTATACTATCCATAAATGGATAATATTATAATCCTTTCATAAAATAAAAATATAAAACTTTAGAAGAATGTGAACTAAATCGACTTAACATTTGTCTCCCATATCTCATTCGACAATTCTTGGTTGTCACATTCCAAACATGTGAATACATTAATCATGTATTATCTTTAAACATGATAATAATATGAATTACCATAGAAACATAGTGAAAACATGAATTCTTTCAAAATTATCTTTTTCTACACACCAAAAATATGAAAAATTATATATACTCAAACCAAAATATCACTTTGTCCTTATATTAGAAATGATCTCATTAATACTATCAAACATATCATTATCTCCTTATCCCTTCATTATATGCATATCATGTGCTTTCCAATAGTATTTCAATAACTTTTCATGGTTACCGGTACCATATAATTGTTGAAAACCACTATAAAACAATACAGAGATATTACAATATTCCATAATACTATAAATGATATTCCCCAACACTATTTCAAAACCCCACTACATAAACACTTAATCATTCCACTACTTTGTTGTCATACTCAACATCACGAATAGTGATCACATGTGATTTTCCTTTATATTTGGCTTCAAGAGGTTGTTGACATCAATCATCACCATTATCACTTTGATTTGGGCATTGGTTAGCATAATTCCCCATTTCCTTGCACTTGTAGCATTGGAGTGTTGATGGTACATTCTCTATAGTCTTTTCTCTATTCACATCATTAGCAACCTTTTTCCCATTACTTCAACGCTGAAATTCTTAATGACCTTATTTTACAAAATTGAAACATTTGAAAGTCCCTTTAAGACAATCTCCACCATGTTTATTTAGACACTTTTATCATAAGGAAACATTCATCTTCTTTTAATCATTGTTTTGAGGTTTTCCCTTGAACACCATCTTTTGTTTCTTGTCAAAACCATGAGATGGATATGTAAAACCAACATCAAGTTGTACCTTGATAGAACAACGCACAATCTCTTCACTGCTACTGAAGTCTCTTATTGCTAATTCCCTTCAAATACTTGGTTTTAAGCCATAGAAGAATCAATCAAATTTACTTTCAGGTTGGATGATAAATCTAGAAGCATACTTTGAAAGTCTTATAAAATTCACCTCGAATATACCAACAGATTCATCATCCTTTTTTTAAGCTCAAGGAAATCATTTTATATATTTTTTCTAAGAATACGAGGTAAGTACTTATTAAAAAATAAGTTCTTGAACTTTTCCCATTCCATGGATTCAATTTCATCTTCTTACCTTGTATTCTTAATTAGATTCCACCACTAGTCTGCTTCAGCTTCTAATCAATAAACATCCAAAATGACTTTTTCATGTTCTGAACAGCGAATGATGGAAAATATCTTATCAATGGTACTGATCCATTATTCAACAACAAGTAGATCAGAATACCCACTGAATGAAGGTAGACGTTGCCTCATGAAGGACTCAATATAATGTTGTTACCTTCTCTACTCATTTGGAAGTCCAAAATGATTCATAGCTTGTGTAAGTATAGTAATAATATTTTTCATTCCATATCCCATAAAATTTGGTTATTTAGGAGGAAAATAATTACATTTCCTAGCGCATTGATCATTAACATGGTTCCTTCAGGTTCCATCCATAGTTTAAAACCCAAAAATAATAGTGTGAGAGACAAAAAACATACTAGGAAAACAACATAATCAAGAAGTTTTACTTTGAATCTCTAACATCTTAGGTTTAATAATAGGTTATTAATGATAATTACCATAATTCAAGGACTGTAATATATATTTATAATTAACCTTCGGGACGTACCTAGACATACATTAGAAATATCTATAGGTATCTCACTAAAGTTTTCACATCCTAGTTTCCAAAGGTTTACTAAACCTTCGCTATGATACCAACACTAACAACCCAATCTCGATGTAAATAGACATCAGATTTCTTTTGTGGAATACTTAAAACATTACAGAAAATATATTCCCAAAGACCGTATTAGTTTAGTGTCTTTGGAAACTCAGAACATAATATTCTAACTTGGTGAAAGATCTTCAACATCTCACATAAACATCTTCTCCTTTTTTTCTTACCTAAAACAGTTCTTTATATCATGGTGAAAAGAAAAAATAAAAATGGTGACCTCAAATTCCCAGTAAGGGTAAACATGGAGAACATAAAAAAACCATATACATTTGAATGTAAAAACATGAACATGAATTCTAAAAATCAAAATCTTGAGTTTTGAAATAAATCTTGGCAATTCGTAAGCAATAGATCATAAAGGAACATTAACCATGATAAAATAGAATTGGTATAAAAAATGAAATTGTGGAAAAAAATAATCATATAATATGATTTCTATAGTATCTAAAGAATTTTTTCTAAGAACATCATAATGGAAAAATTCCATTACTGAACCAGGTTTAGTTGTCGTTCCAGACATATATTACTAAACCTGATTTACTTGTCATTCCAGCTCTATATTATTGAACCAGATTTACAAGACATTCCATTCATATATATTTCATGAGATATAAATTTTTACACAATGTATTTTAGGGAGATATAGGTCCCACCCATCCCATAATGAAATCATTATTACATGTTCCACAACAACATAACTCATTCATCATTACATAACCTAAGAAATAAAATGGGTTTTCTTAAACATCATTCCATCATAAAATAATACATATAAAATACCATTCCATCATTAACACAATAAAATCATAGTAATAATAGGGATATAAACATAACCCTATTTAAAAAGAGTTATCTTAGATGGAAAATAATTTTGATAAACCGCTTGAACTTAATTCTTGAAGAAATATCCTTTGTTTTTCGAAAATGTTTTCTTTTTATAAAAATGTTGTGAAATTTTAAAAGAAAAGAATTTAGTTGAAAATACACTTGTAAACATGTAGATGAATCTCCATGCAAATAAGGTGTTATGAAGATGCCAAAATCCATTCATGTCGTATAAGAAAATAAAAGCATTCTCCTTATACTTTTTCTAGAAAAGTCAAAAAGTACCTCGTATTGTAAACAAAAGAAAGATTCCTTCCATACCACATAGTAAAAGTAAAAAAGGGGTAAAAATGAATTTAAATATACATTGAAGAATATTAAATATTTTATGAAAACATTTTTATAAAACATGGACCAGGATGATAAATACATCCCCAGTAAATACTTACGAATAAACAATCTCATAAAAAAATGAGATTGAAAAAGATATCCCATACCATAGGTTCGATTTATTTTTTATGTGTCTGAAACACCTGTATAGTGAGTTTAAAAATATTATTTACTTGTAATAGAACCATATTAATATTTATAATATCATATATTATTAACTTATGACTTTATATTACCCATCCATTTGTAAATTCCATGTTAAAACAATATTTTGGGTAATAATAATTTTATTTATCATATGCGTTATGACTTATTATTCTTGATATTATTACATAAATCATGATTTAATTACTTCTAAAGTTTAAAAAATGATTTATATATCATATATATTCATTATATATATATATACACAATATAGTTAAATGAAATGGAATACACCATTCATGGACACGGTAGGTCGTACGTACGCATGAATGCTCTTTTTGTTTCCTTATTGAATTGAATGGAAGTAAGTAAATGACACCCAAATATATATAAATAAATCTATTATCATTATTATGTCTTATATTTCATGATTATTTATAATATATATTTTATAATCATTCTTGAATGGTTAATGTAGAGAATGAATCTCATCACATCATTGATTATATAATAAAAATACATATTTTAATTAAATTTTAATGGTATTAAATGTTCATTTTTGATCTTATGGGTCTGAGTTAGTGGATTTTAATTTTGAACATCCATTCTCATCATTTGTGTACTTCATGCCTGATATACACCAATTTAGGCCTAATGATTCATCTGATTTTAAGGAATGTAATTATCTATATTTTAATATGATATTTTGTTAAATGGATATACACTTCAATATTAACATTTTTAATTTAGGGATTAATAGAGCATCCATAAAGGATGATGGGGATATTTGGCGATGAAAGGAAGCCATTCTGGAGAAGGTAGATTGGAAACCAGCCCACTAATGAGAATATGGGGCCCACAATACAGACCCAATGAAGCCCAGATTTTGTGGGATAATAGAAGACATATAGAGGAATATATAATTATTAAGAAGCCCATGATAATTCTACTTCCATTTTGGTTATGTAGGCCGCCCAATTTTGGGATAAAATTACTGGCCAGATTCTGCAGCTCAGAAAAACAGCCCACTAATTTAATCATATCTCGGCAATAAAAAATTCATTTGGGATGAAATTTTATAGAGACCTGTGAGACATCCAGAACTTCACTTTTTTATTCTATGGACCACTCTAATTAGGCTATCTAGAAGTCCATATAGGTGCATCTGTTCGGTGGATGCAAGCTGACTTCCATTTCGAGTCAAGGATAAAAAAATTATACTCTCCCTTACTCTCCATCGCCCTAGGCCTGCCATAATCAAGTGGGATACTTTATACTATTAGAGGATAGAACCAAGGCTCCCAAAATAACTATTTAAGGTAGTGGTGGTGGAGGAGTTTATCATCTTTGATCATGGTTTCATTTTAATGTTATGCTTCCAATTTGATGTTGTAATCGCATTCCTTCAATTGTAAGTTCCTTGAATTACCTTAGATTCTTTATAAAATTTATTCATATTATCTTTTTATATTATTCTTCTTATCACTTTGATACCATTTCCTCAAGGTGTGAACTTGTTCATACCAAACCTTGTGAGATTATCACACAACTGTGGAGTGACTATTATTTCATTGTTTTTTTACTTCTCCAATTCTTCCCTCATGTGTCTACTTTCCGCTTCCATTGAAACATAGGATCAATGGAGGGATAACCCACTTATGGGTTCATCCAAGGGAGTATAAAGGGGTTTTATGGAATGTTATTTATCACTAACTTAATCTCTAATCAATTCTTTAAAATGAGTTTTTTATTTTAAGATATTAAAATTTCTTCATCCTTATTGAATTTAAAGGCCACACACTTCAAGTAATAATATTAACCTTTACATTGGAGTGTTCAAAAATTTTATCCTTCAAGTTGATAGGTGATTAGTATTAGGGTGTGTAGGAATTAAACCAGTGAGTGATGATTTTGTTTTATCTTCTGAAATGAACTCATCCCAAATATAAGAAATTAGAATAGTTGAAAAAGGAATGCATCCAATCCACCCCAAGTGATAACCTAGTATCAAATCATAATTTAAAATTGAATTAACTTCAGTCTCTTAGAGTTAAATTAAAACCTTATAAAATCAACCCATGTTGTCCACTTCATAGAAAAAATAGTCCGTAGAATGTACGTGTCTATAGGTTTCTTCTTAGGTCTCTGAGGATTCAATAACCCAAGCTAAACTACAAGAGACCTCTTTACCCTAAAACCTTGGGTAAATTCGGCTGAAACCAAATCTTGGAACTTTTTTTCAGGGATCTAATTAAGTTATCTTAGACACTAGCTTCCTTTTATCACCCCACTTCTCTAATCTCATTCCCATTTTCATTCCTATGGAAAACCCATTTGAACAAATACAAACATGGGGACCTCTCATTACTTTTATCACTCCACACCAAGTGTGATGTACAATGACCATCCTAGTTTATACTGGTTGGATAAGCAACAACCTATTAATACAAAATTTTTGAACTCCTATTCTCCACAAAACATTCCAACTTATTATGAGTTCCAATCCCATCAAGGCCAATCAGAACATCCTCCTGTGAAATTCCAACAACTTAATTATCCACCTGGAATAGACCATTTGGTACAACCCCTTATCCCTCCCGATTAACATCCATTAATTGAAAAACTATGTCAACAAATGGAGATAATGAATTTTGAGGTTTCATCATTGATATTAGAATTACAAAACGTTGAGATGGTTATGGAACCCATTCCCACTCTTGCTATCCCTTCCTCATCATTGATAGAAGAATATTTTCTCCCACAAACCTCTTATAAATTTATTGTAGAACCAAGCTTTGGATTTTTGATAGATGGAGAAGATAAAAGAATTATTTAAGGGTCTTTAAAATAAGAAGAAATTTATTTTTTGGATTCAAAAGAGAAGAATTTGACATCATGGATTGAGTGTCCTGAATATCACTCCATTGGTTCTTCATAACAAAAAATTACTGAACCATTGGGAGGAATCACAAACATTAAGTCCATACCCATTCCAAACACTGATCTTTCCAATTTGGTGGTTGAATATTCTATTCAAAAGAAACCAATTTTGTTAAGAAATTTGGAAAATGAAACTGATTTCGATTCAAAATCTCCACCCATGTTTGAATGTCCTTTCCAACCCAATATCAAAATTATTATCCTTCCTTCCCCACTCAAGTATCCCTTTATAGGTTATAATCGTGAAATTTCAATTGGAATTCATTCTTTTCTTGGAACCAAAAAAGATGGAATGATCATTGATGTCTTAGGCAAGACTACATAGGAAACTGGATCAACAATTTTTGATATTCCTTGGATTTTCCCACTAATTGTAGAATATAGGTTTGTACATGACAAAAATTATAAACAAAGAATCAATCTCAATAAAGTTGAAGAGCAGAAATATGGGGTATTTAAAATGTTTAAAGTTGGTATTGGGTAAGTTATAAGGGTTAAATTCAAGCCAATGATGTTAAACAAAGTGATGCATGGAAGGTAACCCATGGTTTTCAAGTATCCAATCATTTTGTTGTTTTAATCAACATTATATTTTAAATAGAATTAATGAATCATTTTGATATTTAAAAATAATAAAAAAATAAACCGTTGACCTGTTCTTCTGTTATGAGTATGGATGGGTATGAAAGTGGAGCACCATATTCATCTGGGTCACGTGGTGTGATCCTTGAGTAATACCTTACCCAGAAATTTAAAAAGAAGACAATGTATCAGTAGTTAAATTTATTTTTATGTGTTTTTAGGTTAAAATAAAAAAAATAAAATTAAAAGGCAACATCACAGGTCATGGGGAAAACTCCGTCACAACCGGTGAATCCACGGGGACTCTAACCTAGGATCGAAGGTAGACAGGGGCGTGCTCTTACCACTGACCTACAAAATATAATGCTTCCTTATTCTATAATTTTTTATATATAATTAAATTTTACTTTTTTTATTATATGAATAAATATATATATCTATATATATTGTTTTTTTGTTTGATTGTTTTTTCCTTTTTCCACTAGGGAACTCTGCAAGTGACATGGATATCAAAGGACTAGAATGGAGGAGCAAGAATTTCAACTTCAAGCACCAGGTGACTTCATTCCATGATCCTTGTTTTCAATTTACTTTTTGAACTCTCATTCTCTGCCTCTAACCCCTTCTAAATTTTCTTTTCTTTAAACACTGAGGACAATGTTATTTTAAGTTAGTGGGGGAGATAAAAAAATTATTTCTTTTGTGTAAAAAAAATGAATGATTTGAAAAAAAATGTTCCTTAATGAAAGGAAAATTTTATTTAACCTTGAATATGATAATAGAAATTATAGACTTTGAAACTGATAATCAAATAATTTATCATTCCTTAATTCTAATTTTAATCCATGTATATTTCATGAGAATAGATTTTCGAAAGTGTGGCTGTCTAATGTGATATTTCATTGTTTATATTTTCATCTAAATAAAAAAATAATCACAACGCATGTCCTTTGGATAGTGGGGTATTAGGTTGAGTTCATGGGGCACCCAAAATAAATAGCATAGGTTTGATGATCATTTTTGTTTAAATGTGAGTATTAAAAAAAACAATAAATGTGCTCGTAGAGCAATGCAATGACCTAATGCGTGGCTTTTGAAAGTGGGGGATTGTGACTCCATAGTTTTCGGGACCATAGTTAGTAATTTTATCACTATTTATGGTAATTTTAATTTGTTTTTGACTGAGTTAACTTGAGATGATGCCTGAGTATGTGGGTTTCACCAGGTTCCTTAAGGTCTTTGAACCTAGGATTCATTGGAAAAGTCTCGCTACAGGCGTTAAATCTTTTGAGTGTAATTTCAATTACCAGGGAAAAATTGAAAAAAAAAAATACAAAAAAATACAAAAAAAATGAATACTCATCTTAATATTAAAATGTGATTCCACCTAGTGCTTCCATCATTTCACCTTTGAATAAAGATGAACCCCCATGTCTAATGTGATGCACAAAACATCATCACTCTTAATTAATATTGGATGAAATATGGATATGAATATGAACAAAAAAATGGGATTGGGATTGGGATATGCTTATGAAACTATATTGTATTAAAATATTTTTATGGGTTTAATGATTTTTTGGTATAAGGGTTTTTTTGTTATCATTGTGTATTAAAATATTTTTGGAAAAGGGAATTTGAATTTCATATTGTTGAGATACCCTTTTCTTGGGACTAGAAAATTTGAAGTTGGGGGGTGTGATTAGCCAATAAATATGCATATTTTAATAAAATTTTAATGGTATTAAATGTTCACTTTTATCTTATGGTTCTGAGTTAGCGGATTTTAATTTTTAACATCCATTCTCATCATTTGTGCACTTCATGCCTAATGTAAAAAAATTTAGGCCCAATGATTCATCTGATTTTAAGGAATTTAATTATCAATATTTTAAATTTATGTTTTGGGAAATGGATCCACACTTAAATATGAACAATTTTTATTCAGGGATCAGTGGGGGATTTATAAAGGATGATGGAGATATTTGGCGATGAAAGGAAAAAATTCTGGAGAAGGTAGATTGGACACCAGCCCACTGATAAGAATGTGGAGCCCACCATACAGACCCACTAAAGACCAAATTTAGTGGGATGATAGAATAAATATAGAGAAACATATAATTCTTCAGGATCTAGTGCTAATTCTACTTCCATTGTGGTTATTCAGGTGACCCAAGTTAGAGATAAAATTATGGGCCAGATTCTATGGCCCAGAAAAACATCCCACCAATATAATCATATCTCGGCAACCAAAAATTAATTTGGGCTGAAATTTTACAGAGACCTAGGAGACATTCGGAGAGTCGCCTTTTTCTTCTATGGACCACTATAATTATACCATATAGATGTCCATCTAGGTGCGTCTGTTCGATGGATGCAAGATGGCTGCCATTTTGAGTCAAGGATAAAGAAGTCCACTCTCCCTTACTTTCCACCACCCTAGGCCTAACATAATCAAGTGGGATGCTTTGTACTATTGGAGGATATACCTAAGGACCCCAAAATTCCTATTTAATGCAGTGGTGGGGGAGGATTTTATCATCTTTTAGCATTGTTTCATTTTAATGTTATGTTGCCATTTTGATGTTGTAATCGCATTCCTTCAATTGTAAGTTCCTTGAATTAGCTTAGCTTCTTTATAAAAGTTCTTCATATTCTATTTTTCTATTCTTCTTCTTATAAATTTGATAATATTGCCTCAAAGTGTGAATTTTTTCATACTAAACCTTGTGATATTATCACACAATGGTGGAGTGATTGTTATTTCATCGTTTTTTTACTTCTCTGATACCTCCCTCATGAGTCTAATTTCTGCTTCCATTGAAACCATAGGATCAATAGAGGGATATCCCACTTATGTTTCGATCCAAGGGAGTAGCAAGAGGATGGATTGGGGGTTATTTATCACTACCTTAATCTCTAATAACTTCTTAAAAATGATATTTTTATTTGATTATTTTAAAACTTCTTCATCCTTATTGAATTTTAAGGCCACACACTTCAAGTTATAATACAAACCTTTACCTTGGAGTTCTCAAAGCATTGATCCTTCAATTGTATAGGTGATTAGTATTAAGGTGTTTAGGAATTAAACCAGTGAGTGATGATTTTTTTGATCTTCTGAAATGAACTCATCTCAAATATAAGAAACTGAAATAGCTGAAAAAGGAATGAATCCAATCCACCCAAGTGATAACCTTGGATCAACTCATACTTTAAATTTTAATTAACTTCAGTCTCTTTGAGTTCACTTAAACCAATATAAAATCAACCCAGGTTGGACACTTCATAGCCAAAAACAGTCCATAAAATGTACGTTTCTATAGGTTTCTTCTTAGGTATCTGAATATTAGACAACCCAATATAAACTACAAGCGACCGCTTAACCCAAAAACCTTGTGTAAATTTTGGCGAGACCAGTCGTGGAGATGGTAAGGCATATGTACACATGAGGGATGATATCATTAATATAATTTTTAAATAGAATTGAAGTGGATGGTTTATAATATCTCAGAATTATTATCATGTTATTATAAACATATATAGTTATTATTTACATAGTTATACCCATCCAAGTAAAGTGGTGATTAAAAATAGATTACACCATGACATGGAGATGGTAAACAGTACGTATGCACGCGCGGTGATTTCATTTTTCACAGGATGAATAGAAGATGAAATAATGCTATTTAATATTTATAATAACATATTAATATATGAGTGATATGTATGTTGTTACTTTATAATGGATAAAATAATAAAGAGGAAGTATAAGAAGAAATAAATTTGAAATAATTGTTAGAAGAGATTACCTCTTCCTCGATGAGCCTCCTTTAAGTTTCCTCTTAGGGAAGTAGAGTTGGTATTTTGAGAAGACCAAAACCTCTATAATGTAACTAGGGAAGTTGAGAAGAGAAATGGAAAGGGGTTGGACGATCTTCGAGGCTCAAAATGGAGTAAAGAGGAGAGGGAGGAGGTTCCCTTTTATAAGAGAGGAGAGGGTCACTTTAAGAAACTCTCAAAATATTAATTTATTATAAATTCAATTTCTATTAATAAATGGCCCAAAACTCATTCAATTATAATATAGGATGATTTTGGTTCGAATACCCATCATCCAATAATTTTTTTGACAAGTTTTGAATATTTTTGTATCCTTATCTTTTTGGTTTAACCCTTATTTTACCCTTTTTAATCTTATGGTGATTTCATGTTATTTACACATTGTCGGTTAATGTAATTACCATATCATGTAAAAAGACCTAAAAAAATAATTTATGACATATTTTGACTTTTATTAACCATTTTTTTCTAAATCTTATATTTTTAGGAACTTAATATCATTTAATAAACTCTTTTATGTTTTAAGTTATGAATTATGTCAATTTTGAACACAATTCATACTTGAATTTTTAATAAATTTATAAAAGAATGATTAATTAGATAAAAAGGCATTAAATCAAAGATAATATGTTAATATAGTCCATAAAATTTATGAATGACATTAAAAAAATCAAATTACATTTATATTAATATTTATAATATCATTTATTTGAGTCCATTTTTAATTAAGCAATCACCACATCATCATTGTGTCATAATTAACATTATTTATTTAAAGTCTAAAAATTATAAATAAAATATCATGATATAGGAAATATTTTTATCTTTATAATAACTATTTATAGTATAATATATCAGTTATATAACCCCGTATAAATATTATTTTAGTAAAAGATACATGTTTATGTTTTATTTTTCTTTACATTAAATTAATTATTATAAAATGTAATTTTCACATACAAGTGGCTTCATGGGGTCCCAAAATCAACCCAAGGATTACCATGGTCGTAAATATCTCATCCAATTGGATTAGGATATATGTTAAGGTAGTTTAATATTATTATAATATTATTTTTTACTCTTATTTACCAGATTTACCCTTTAACCAAGGTAAATAAAATAAATACTGAAGTTACTATTCATAATTTCTAAAAATAAAAGATACCTATTTAAAAAATTTGGACATAATGATTCCAAATATTGAATCCATTTTTTCAAATTCAAAAGAAAAAAGTTTCAATAATTAATTTAAAATTAATTTTTTTTGTAAAAATCAAAAAGCAGGTTTTTAAGAAGTAATAACTATCAAAAGATTAAGATGTGTTTATATCCAATTTCAATGGGTAATTAATTAAAATGACCAAAATTGGATTAAATGGTATAAAATTGATCTGATTACACTTTAAAACGAATTATGAAGATAATATAACCTTATTAATAAATTAGATGAAAATGATGTTTTGAATTAAAATATAGTATTTTTCACTATTCATTAAAATATGAATTTTATCAAAAAAATATTAAAAAATAAACATAAGTAAAAAATTTTGTCCCTATTCTAGGGAAGAAGTTTATTTTTTGTAATAGAATATAAAAAATGTTAGAAACTTGAATTAAAATGGGTCTCCATCAAAAGGTGGCAAAACTGTATTTGTTTAAAAATACTTCTTTTATATGAAAAAATGTACTTGTTCTTATATAATGTCTAGAAAATACATAAGATGAATGTTAATGTTATATAAAATTCAAAATGTGGTTAATACTATTCATAACTACTAGTTTATATCCCATTAAATAATATAATTTTAATAATATATCGTTGTTTAGTGAAACTCAGTATGGCGTACAACATAAGCTATCGAGGAAGGTCACTCTTGCATGTAACGCAAGACAAGATTAGTGTTGAGTAAAATACAAGCTAATACAATGTTTTTTATAGATCAGGATAATATTGGTGTAGCGTACAACACAATACATAAAAGAAAATAACAAGAAACTATCCCATAAAACCTCGTGGTGTTACAATATATGTCATCAAAGGATTAAATTAATAACACACCCTAATTGAGTGATTTGTATTAAGGTCTCGTATTCTAATAGTGTCAAGTGATATCAATAGGTAAATAAGAGATAATATTGATAATTCAAATTGAGGCAGATGAATTTAAAGGGGAATCACCTGATGAAACCAACATTTGCTCAATGAAAAAAATCTATAAATGGAGAGATTGTAAGGGATGAGTCACAAAACTCCTACCTTATACATGTAGTAGATTCCAAATCATGTATCGACACTTAGTTTTTCCTTGATGGGAATAAAACATAAGAATTGATGAATTCATTAAAATAGGGAGTATGATACTACATCAAAATACCATCATCAATATGAATAATAACAATAGAACATGCCTAAGGATTGAAGAATGTATAATGATAAATTAAATAAGATGATTAAATCTTGATTCAGAGGTCAAGTGGTGAAGAAGTCAATGAAAATAGTTGGAAGAATGTCGAGGATCTCCCAAGGGAGGAAAATAGGAGCTATTATCTGCTATAGTAGAAAATAAAAGGCTGGATTGAAAATATAATAATTTATGTGAAAAGGTATTTTTACCAAAAAATAAGGGCCCGTACAGTTTTTTTGAACTATTAGTCAAACCGTGTTCCAACCATGTTCCATACACTGCCACAATTACCCCATGCACGGTTCATGAACATGGTTTGAGAAATAATTTCCAAACCTTTCTACTTGGATATATTAAAAACTATAGAGCTTCTTTATCGGGGTGTGTCATATATTTCTTAATTAGGGAAAACTATGAGGCCTATTATACTCACTAAAACACCTCTCATAGTTTGGGTAAACCATGTAGACTGGGTGGTAAAATTTCTACTAATGGTGCAACCCTATTATTTCTTCCAATCGCATGTGTTTCGGGATCTAAAAAAGACCCAGGGCCCCTCATTTACTCCATAGACTCACTATTCATTCACAGTAGGTCCAAAAACATGAATTTGAACAAAAAATAAAAGGATTCATAACTTAGATGGAAAATAAGTTCTTACAATCGATTTCAAATTGTATATAAAATTGTGTGAGCTATACATTATCTCTATCCTTGACTATTTATAATACTCAATAGTTAATTTCCACAAAAAATTCTCCTACATTTTTTTTATTAGGCTATAAGTTTTTTCTAGGTATCTTATTATGTTTTTATTTGCAATTTCCGACCTTTTATTTCCACGTTTTGTATATTAGCGGTCAATTCATGTGAAAATTGAGTTTATTCAAAATAAATCATTCATATTCAACTGATTACAATTAATATATCTTATATATTCCAAGATATTATCTATTATAAAATCATATTTCCTTGATATTGAGAGATCATTTCCATATTTATAGCTCAATTCTACTAGTTTCCCAGAAATTATCCATTACTGCCCTACCTGAAAATACCTTCTTCCTTCCAAGGTAAATTTTGGTGGTTTTATATCATGGATTATAGGTTTTTACAAAATTATCCTTCATTATGGGTCATCTCCCATAACTGTATATATATCTTTATTCCTCTATTTGATCAGGTGGTGTATCATGAGATGTTATGTCAAAATTCATGCAGTTGGAAAAATTATTTCCATACATTCCATAATAATTAAATTTTTTACATTCTCCCATTTTCTTGTATATTAAACTCTTATCTATATTTCAAAATAATTAATTTCTCATTCACCTCATCCCTTATCATCACTTCATTGACAGTAACTATTCTTATACTTATTACTTTTTTTGAGAATTTAAAGTAATCATTTTTTTCATGTTTCATTAGTTCTTTTGTTATCTTGTTACTATAGTGACCTCCTACTATAGTATCTGCTAAAGTTTGACCCATATAGATAAGTAATTTATAAAATAATTACATAAGTAAATAATTCATGAATTTTTCACAGTGTCATTATTGATAATAATTCTTGAATCTTTTTCATTATTTATACAAATATTCGTGGACATTTTAGAAAAAATAGTCAATTTGGTCCTTGGTTCAATGTTCTTATATATTGTTTAGAATATCTATATAAAAGCATTTGAAATATAATACCATTATTGAATCAATCATCCACTTATTTAAAAATCCATGTTATCGTGTTCCCCTTAATATAGTAGTGAATTTATCTCATCTATATCTCATCTTTAGTCACTCTAATGAGTGTGAATTATTGGTATAATAGCCTTGAACCCTCCCTCCTAGATTCAGTGCTAAAAACATAATCATTATATTTATGGATTTGATACCAATAACCGTTACTCACTTTTAGACACCCAAAAAATACAATATCAAATATAAATATTTCATCACTTATATACCCAAGGACCTTTTAGGTTTGAAGTTTTAGATAATTGAGACTAATTTTTACATAACAATACCCATATCCTTAAGTGATAATTTTTTCAACTATACACACCTTTTCTTATTTCTCAACAATTATTCAAATTATCCCAAAAAATTCTCCACAACAAAACCTTTCTGGATAAAAATCATTTAACATCAGTTTTAATAACCTGAGGAAAAGAAAATATAAGAAGGGTGATCTCAAATGAAAAATTTGGGTAAATATAAGCATTAAAAATTAAATTGCATCAGTTATAATAAGATCCTTATAAGGCTGTGATGACATAATAATATTTTATTAGCATAACATAAATTAATTTATATTCATCAATACATATATCATCAATCATAAAAACAATTCAAAAATATTTAATAAAGGTGAGATTCATAGGAAACAATAACAATGATCCATATGATATCAATCTTCATTTTAGGAAACATTAAAGTCCCATAGAAAGGATTAATAAAAAGTATTAGACTGTAGGAAAAAAAATCTTACTAACCCATGTTAAAATCGTGTTAGAAATAACTAGAGAAAATTGATATTCATAGGAGAAACCAAACTTGTTAGCTTCCTCCTTCCTGATTTTGATGAAAAGGAACAATACCAAATGCATTGCAGAGCTATAGTTGGGATCAATCGTTATATATGATTTATCGAGATCACATATTAATATCATGTATATCGGTCTCACCCATTATGATTGAAAATGTCTAAGTACCATTCATGAATATAAAATTTATAATATTTTACTTTTTAACTTAAAATAATTGAGACAACCATAATTACATGATAGCTTGGTTAACCTATGGAAAAGAAATGATTTTTTATGATAAAATCACTAAAACAATCATCTTAATCCATCGGTAAAAAAATTCACGGTATCATAAGATCATATTCCAAGTGATGTAGAGTAATCCTTAAAGGATGTTGACATAGATGAAAATAAAATATTTTTTTTTTCAAATATTTCTCTGAAAATTAAAGAAAATATCATTTCTTTTGGGACCTTTAAAAACTAAAAATTCACAAAAATATTGATGAAATAATTTTCATTTAAAATAACCACTGAGACATAAAAAATATTACTTAAATAAAATACTTATGATTATGGTATTAAAATCTATTCATGTCATAAATGTTAAAAAACATTATTTTCAATGTTTTTGTGAGATTCTTAATATCCCCAGGTGGAAAACATTAAGAAATTTACTTTTTAAGTCCTTTTAATAAAAGTTAAATATCCTGAAAAATGACTTTATAGAATAATTTTTTTTATAAAAATATTTCTAGAAAATATTTTAAAACACATTGATATTGTTGAGAAGGATTCCTAATCTAAAAGAATTTAAAATATCAGTGTCACATTAAGAACACTTTTCCCATTTTTCTTTAATAAATAAGGGATGAAATAGAAATTAAACATATAAACAATATTTATAAATAGATTATATGAAAACCTAATTTGTTCATTAATATAAGAGCATATGAATTCCCACCTGGAACCATTAACATAAACAATATAAAAAAGAAAGAGGATTGTACCATAAAGCCTTTAACACTTTAGTAACTTTGAAATAAATAGCCATTTAATTTAAGAATTTGGTATTGAGATGTAAATGCCATCAATTAAATTAAATGAAATGTAAAAATTAAATCATGAGTTAGTAAGTAAACTATATAAAAAAATCATGGGTTTTGACATCAGACATGTCTCATGAAAATTAGAATGAATCAAAGAAAAAACATACATTGAACATAAAATTTTAATCAATAATTAATCAATTAGGTGATAATGAGTAAAAATATAAATACTAATAAAATAATAAAAAATAAAGAATAAAAAATTTATATATCACTTTACACATAATCATGGCATAAAAAAGTAAATTAAGAATATTTTATAACCCAATGAAAATAAATTGAGTTAAGAACTACCTTACCACTTTGTAAAAATCATCTAAAACCCCCTTGGTTGGAATAATTTTAATTTTAACATAAAATACCTATAATTATGACTATTCATGATATAAAAAGTACAAAATGGTAGTATATACACAATATAAATAATTCAAGTGCATAAATTTTAAATATGACTCAATGAAGGGAAATTGAGATGAAATCCCAAACCATGAGTACATAAGTTCGATTTATATCCTTGAACCTTGATTTTATAAAAAATATTTAAATTATTTACTATCTTAATAATATTATAATGGTTTAATCCTTATTTGTTAAACTATTTATTTCATTATGTTAATGATATATTTAATTACTTAATCAGTTTATTCCACTTTGGGTGTTTTGATCATAACTTCAAAACGACTATGGTATGTTGAACGTAGTCAAAGGGGTCATTATTACATCATCTGAAAAATAATAATAATGAAATAATTAAAATTCTTATACATTAATTGAACTTATAAATCCAATAATGAAATATGGTTAATAAAAATTAACTACATTACAATCATGGAGATTCTAGGTGAAACAAATGAATGATTAACAGTTCAATTTTTCAAAAAACATGATGGAAAGAAATAAAATATTATTTTATATTTATATACTAATTATTATATCATAAATATCATATATATTCTTTGAATACACTTATATATGGTATTCAAATGATTTTATTATGAAAAGAGAATAACATCGCTTCTTGGAGGTGGTAATTTACACATACTCAAAAAAAATCAACACATCATGTAATCATTACACACCATGTAAAAAGCCATGAACGAATTTTCAAAGATTTATTTGAGGTATATTCAATTTTCACCATTTTTAACATCTAGGACCAACCCTGTAACACTTTTGGGCCAATACTTAATGATATTCATTGTTACTCGATCCTAACTGGAGCCTGCAAATAAAAGGACAAGCAGCTTCTATTAGAAGATCCTAGAGACTAAATATTATAGAAATAAGATGTGTTAGGCAAGTCCCTCCCCATATTCTCAATATTTTAATTATTCGTTATCTTTATTCTCTCCTTCCATCTTTTCTTCTCATCATTAGGATGAGCTGGAAAACCTGCCTTATTCTTGGGTTATGTAATAAAGTGGGTAAGGTGCTGTTGGATTAATTTCATTTTGTTTATTCATGTATTTGGTTAGCTACAATCATTTTAATCAATTACCAATCCCTTTATTTTAATTTTATCATGAACATTGATAGTTGAATAAAATGTTAATCTTAAAATTTTAAAACTAGAAACCCTAAATAAGGCATGAACATCATCAAATTTATGGAAAATCATTTTTAAATATGGTATGAAGAAAAAATTGATATGGAAAAACAATAAATTACCAAACCAAGTTCAATAGAGGATTGAAACATCAAGGATGGGGTTCCATGACCATTAGATCTTCCTCATATTGACTCCAACACCAATCATGAATTAACCAACCTATTTTCTAAAATCCAATTTCACCTGAACCCTGGAATTAAAAAACTATGTATTGGTTTTAAAATCTCATTGAAAACCAATTAAAAAGCATTGATTTCATTTTTTTTCTTCCCAATATCAATCAAAACCAATATTTTCTATTCACCTTCCCAAATTTAATAAAATAAAATCTTATTAAATCATAATAAAACTAATTTCACCCTCTTTAGGGATCGATCATGTCCTTCTTCTATATTTATTTTTATTAATTAAGTTTCATAGTTTTAGTCTTATAAATTTTTGTTTTGAATAGACCTATAGGTAATTAATAATTCCATTTGGGATTATTAGATATTTGTTTCTAGTATTGGGTGCCTATGATGAGGGTCATATTGTGGGTTTTATTATAAGGTGTTCTAACTGTCAGTATGTGGAGGTGGAACCCCAACAATCTACTATCTTGTTACAATCATTACTGGTCTCAGACTGAAAATGAGACAAAATTTTAGTGGATTTTGTGACTAGTTTACCAATTCCACCAAGATGTAGGGACATGGTTTGGTTGGTTATATATATACTGAAAAAGGTATCACACTTCCTTCAAATTTTGAAGAACCTTTCAATGGATGATCTTGGTCAATTGTATGTCTGTGAGATTATACACCTACACGGGGTTCCTCGTACTATCTTTAATATAGGTATTTTTGTTTTACATCATGGTTATAGTAAATTTTACAGAAATATTTTGGTACAAAGGTCAATCTGAGCATAGCTTTTCACCCTTATACGGATGGCTAATCAGAACAGACAATACAGGTGTTAGAGGACATGATATGAGAATGAATCCTTGATTTTAGGGGTTATTTGTAAAAACTTATACCCCTCATCGAGTTTTCCTAAAATAATAAATATTAGTAAAAAATTCAGAAGGATCTCAATCAGTAGTAATATGATATTCCAAGCTAATCATCTCTATGATGGATATTGGCAAGGGAGGCAGTGCTATGAGGTTCTGATCTCCTGCAGGATACTTTGGAGTAGGCGTAGTTGGTTATAAAATGTTTGGATACTACTTTTTCTAGATTTAAATTACATGTCGATCACCAATGATCACCTTGGGAGTTTGAAGTCAGGGATTGTGTTCTCTTGTAGGAATAAGTAGAGGTTGATCATAGGAAGATATGGAGGAAAGGGATGATGTTTCATCCTTTTTTAGATCCTTTTTATATCCTAGTGAGTGTTAAGATTATATAATATATGTTTTTATGCCTCATAGGTATCATATTATGCATGATGTCTTTCAGGTTTCACAGCTTCACTACTGTCATTATAACCCTCTCATACTTTTTGATCTTGAGAATGTTGAATAGGGTTACAGTGCTTCTTTTGAGGAGTATCCCATTTGAGTCATTGATTGGATCATGAAGGATCTCAAAAGAAGTTATTTACCTTTGGTATAGGTGATTTGGAAACATAAATATATACAAGATGAGACTCTGGAGTAGGAGTCTGACGTATGTCCTTAGCAGCCAGAGTTATTCTCAGATGAAGTTTCATAACCCTTGGAATGGAAACTCAGGGACAAGTTCCTTTGTGTGGAGGGATACTATAAGAAAGTAGTTTTGATTCAAGGTATGGATGTTTTTAATTTCAGTTTTAATTATTACTTTTATCCTTGTAAATGTGTCCTATGGTATAAGGAAGGGTTCAAGAGGATATAGGGACTGTTCAGACCCTAGAGCTCCGACATTTGGAGGAAACAGCTAGGCATAATGGTTATTAGAAACCAGATAGCCCAATCCACACGATTAGGAAAATATTGTAGGGTATCATAAGGATCCACATAGGGGACCACACGGGTTGTCCATAGTTTTTCTAAATATGCACATTACTCCATGTGGGGTGTGCTCCCTTTTCATAGTGGGACACACAGGTAGAGTCCATTTTAGAAAACCAATACTCCTCCAACAACTTAAGAAACTTTCCTTGGAAAATATATGGAACATGGTTAACGCACAATTTTTACAACCATGAGTCCAAACCATGTGCTTCTTTAAAAATTATGTGGTTTGACTATTTTTCCCTTACCTATTTATAACCCACCACCCCTTATTCTTTATTTAATATGATAGAAAACACCCCTATCCCTCCCCCATCGGAATTTCATTCCATGGACTAAGCTAGGTTATTTTATATCTTCTCTATCCGAACTCCAATCGAGCCACTGTCTATAAAATTGGATAGCCTCTGGTAGGATCCCCAATCCTTATCATCCATTATTCATTTTTATTTCCCTTGAACATGATACTTTTGTGAAATAAATTACACTATATTTTTATGGAATTCAAATATTAATTCACTATCTTCCAATCCATGAAAACTGATGGTGGATAATAGATGATTAATTTACTATAGTCATAAGGTAGGTGATTTATGTCTTTTCCCTCAAACTATCACCTTTTTAAAACTATTTTTATAGTGTTCATGCCAGTTTCACTAGGAATTTATTCCAAAATTAATATTCTTTAATTTAAATTGTCTAAATTGTATTCTAATACATAACAAAACTTATTGACACCATTGGAGTTTTATACCTCAATGTTAACCACCCCAAGTAGGGTGAATTTTATTCTATTCCTTTAGTGACCCATGTTGGTTTTACTAGAGACACATTTCGCATGTTCTTGAAATTAACTTGGTTAGGGTAAGTGTTCCATCACAATTAAATTAATCTTTTAATTATTAAATTGAAGGTATATATATTTATTGATGTCAAATATCTTTATCCTTTATATTTTTTTGATAATAGGTTGTATTTACTTATTCAAACTTCTCACGTATGATGAAAGGTAATGGAATAAAGGTAATTAATTGTAATTGTAATGTTTACTACATGGACCAAAATGACTTATTATACACTAAATTTAAAATGTGACTATTGCATATAGATATTTTTATCTTGATAGGAATGGCTAGATTTGATGTATCTTCAATTTCTCGTGATTTTTTACATCTGGGACCCACCCTAGAGCACTTTTAGGTGAATCCTTAATGAAATTTATTATTACCCAATTACAACCAGAGATTATAATTAAAATCCCAAGAAGCTACTATTGGGGGATCCCAAAGACCAAATCTTAGAGCGAGAAGTTGCATTAGGCAGATCCCTCCCCAGTTTCTCTATGTTTTAATTTTTCATTATTTTTCTTCTATCCTTCAATATTATCCAGTACTCACTAGGATGATCTGGTAAACCTACCTTATTGCAGGGTTATGTAATAAAATTAGTAAGGTTACATTATATTTATTTCATTTTAGTTATTCATGTATTTGGTAGGTTTAAATTCTTTTAATCAATTCTTAATCCCTTTCTTTTACTTTTATCATGAACATTGATAATTGAATCAATAATTAATCTTAAAATTGTTCAACTAAAAACCCTAAATGAGGCATGAACACCATCAAATTTAGGGAAAATTGGGTTTAAATATGGTATCAAGAAAAACTTGATTCGGAAAAACACTAAATTACCAAATGATGTGAAATAGGGGATGCAGTATCAGGGAGGGGATACCGTAACCATTGGATCTTCCTTATCTTTACTCCAACACCAATTATTAATTAACCTACCTATTTTCTAAAATCATATTTCACCTAAAACCAGGAATTATAAAACCATGGAGTGGTTTTCAAATCTGATTCCAAACCAATTGAACTGCTTTGCTTTCATTTTTTTTATTCTCATTACCAATCAAAACCAAGATTAAGTCATTTATTTTCTAAATTTAATAAAATAAAATACTTTTAAATCACAATAAAACTAATTTCACTATCTCTAGAGAATGATATTGACCATATTCTATATTCATTTTAATTAATTAAGTGGTGTATTTATAGTCTTATATATTTTTTTGAATAGACCCATAGGTAATTAACGAATCCCTTTAGGATTATTAGATATGTGCCTCCAGTATTGGTGGACTGGGATAGAGTGTCATAGTGTGGGTGTTATAATAATGTGTTCCAACTGTTAGTAGGTGAAGGTGGACTACCAGTTGTCTGCTATCTTGTTACGGTTGTTACTAATCTCAAACCACAAATGGGACAATGTCGCAATGGATTTTGTGATTATTTTAACAATTACAACTAGAGATGGTGAATGGTTTGGGTGATTATCTATATACTGAAAAAGGTATCAAACATCCCTAAAATTAGAAAGAACCTCTCAATAGACGATCTCAGTTGATTGTATGTTTGTGAGATTATACGCCTACACACGGTCCATCTTACTATCTTTTATATTAGGATGCTTGTTTTACATCAAGGTTATAACAAGTGTTATGAAAATATTTTTCTATAAAGGTGAATCTCAGAATATTTTTCAACCTTATACTGATGACCATTAGAAAAGACAACAAAAGTGTTGGAGTACATGTTCTGAGAATGAATCCTTGATTTTAGGGTTTCTTGGGAAAAACATATTCCCTCACCGAGTTTTCTTAAATTAATAGAGATTAGAAAAAAATTAGAAGCATTTGTATGAGGTCTTATATGTTATGATAAGTTAATCATATATATGATGGATTGTGGTGGGGGATGCAGTACTATATGGTTCTCATCTCGTGCAAGATACTTTGGAGTAAGTGTAGTTGGTAAGACAATGTATGGCTACTACATAGTCTAGATATAAATTCTATGTCAATCACCAATAATAACTTCTAGAGTTTGAGGTTTGGGATTGTGTTCTCTTATAGGCATAACCCATGATTGGTCATAGGTAGATATGAAGGAAAGGGATGATGTCACATACTTTTTTTGGGCCGTTTGATGTCTTTGTGAGTATCAGGATGATATCCTATAAGTTTTTTTGCCTCATATGTACCATGTCATGCATGACGTCTTTCATGTTTCACAACTTCACTGCTACCGTGATAACCCATCTCAAAATTTTTGATCTCAAGGATATTGAATAGGGTTCCAATACCTCTTTTGAGGTGTACCCCATTTTCATAATTGATTGTATCATGAAGTATCTATAAAGAAGTTATGTCCCTTAAGTATAGGTGATTTGGAAACATGATGATGTACATGATGAATATTTGGAGTGGGAGTCTGACGCATGTCCTCGGCAGCCATAGTTATTCTCAGATGAAGTTTCATAACCCTTAAAAGGGAAACTCAGGTACAGGTTCTTCAATGGGGGGTGGGGGAGAATATAATAAACTAGTTTTTATTCAAGGAATGGACTATTTTAATTTCATTTTGAATTATTACTTTTATCCTTGTAAATGTATCCTATGGTATAAGGAAGGGTTCAAGAGGATCTCAGATTGTTTGGACCCTGGAGCTCTATCATTTAGAGGAAATATCTAGGTATAATTGTTAGTAGAAACCAGGTAGCCTATTCTACACAGTAAGATAAATCATGTGGGGGTACTATAAGGATCCACATATGGGACCACATGGGTTGTCCATGGTTTTCATAAACATGCACATTAACCCATGTGGGGTGAATTAGTTAATCATATTGGGACACATAGGTAGAGTCTCATTAGACAACCCATACTCCCCTAACCATTCAGGCCACTTTCCCTGGATAGTAGCTGGCACATGGTTAGTGAAAAGTTTGGATAAAAATTAGGCCAAACAATGTACCTATTTAAAGATTAGGTGGTCTGACTCTTTTGACCTTACCTTTTTCTATCACCTCACCCATTATTATTTATTTCCTATAGTAGATATCACCCCTCTCCATCCACAATTTTAATTTCCTTCCATGGACTAAGCTAGGTTCTTTTATATCTTCTCCATCTAAACTACAATCGAGCCACTATATATTGCATTGGATAGCCTCTAGTAAGACCCCCAATACTTAGTATATATTCTTCATTTGTAATTCCTTTTAACATGTTACTTTGGTAAAATAACTTATTCTCTATTTTGAGGGAATTCAAATATTATTTAACTATCTTCCAATCGATGAAACCTAAGGGCTGATACTAGATGAGTAATCTAATATAGGCATAAGGTAAGAGGTCTATGAAATTTCCCTCAAATTGTAACATTTTTATAACTATTTCCAGTGTTCATGAAAGTTTCAGTAGTAATTTATTCTTAAATTAATATGAATTAATTTAAATTGTATAAATGGTATTGTAATACCCTATCAACACTTCTTAACACCATTTTAGTTTTATACCTCAATGTCAACCACCCTAATTAGGGTACATTTTTTTTGATTCCTTTAGTGACCCATGTTGGGTTTACTAGAGACACATTTCACATGTGCTTGGCAAGACCTTTCTTAAGGTAAGTGTTCCATACAAATTAAATTAATCTTTAATTTTTTAAATGGAATGTATATATATATATAGATGTCACGTGTCTTATCGTTTGTAATTTTTTTGATAATTGATTTTATTTATTTTTTAAACTTGTCACGTATAATGAATGGTAATGGAATAGAGGTAATGAATTATAATTGGATGGATTATTAGGTGGCATAAAATGAATTGTGATATACTAAATGTAAAAGGTTTATATTTCATATAGACCTTTTTTAACTTTATAGGATTGTTTAGATTTGACGTATCTTCATTTTTAATGATTTTTAACATGTAGGACCCACCCTTGAAGAATTTTGGGCCAGTCCTTGATGACATTCATTATTACCAAAGCCCAAGTAGAGCCTATAAATAAAAGTCCAAGTAGAAACTATTAAGAGATCCCAAAGACCAAATGTTAGAGCAAGATTTTTTGTTAGGCAAGGCCCTCCCCGGTTTCTCTCAATTTTTATTTTTCATTCTTTTTTATCGCTACTTTCTTAGTATCTTATCATCACTAGTATTAGCTATTAAACCTACCTTATTATAATGTTATGTAATAAAATGTTTAATGTGTTTTTATATTGATTTAATTTTAATTATTCATGTATTTGGTTATTAGTAATTTTTTTAATCAATTCAAAATCCCTTTATTTTACTTTTATCATGATTGAATAAAAATTAATCTTAAAATTGTACAAATGACAACCCTAAATGAGGAATGAACACCATAAAATTTAGGTAAAATTAGGTTTAAATATGGTATCAAGATAAACTTGATTTAGAGAAACACTAAATTGTCAAACAAAGTGAAATAGGGGATTGCAACATAAATTAGGGGATACCATGACCATTGTATCTTACTTTTCTTTACTCTAACACCAACCATGAAATAACTAACCTATTTTCTGAAATCCAATTTCACTTCAACCCTAGAATTAAAAAACCATCCAGTGGTTTTCAAATTTGATTCAAAACCAATTAAACTAATTTTATTTCATTTTTTTCTTTATCAATATCAATCAAAACCAATATTTTCTCATTTATTTCATAAATTTAATAAAATAAAATATTTTCAAATAATAATCAAACTAACTTCACCATCATCAGGGATTTATCTTGACTTGATACTATTTTATTTTTAATCATTTAATTGGCATAGTTTTAGAATTAATTTTTTATAATAGGAACACATGTAATTAATGATGCCCTTTGGGATTACTAGATATGTTCCATATGTATTGTTGGATTGGGATGAAGTACCATATTGTGGGTTTTCTAATAAGGTGTCCCAATTTTTAGTAGGTGAAGGTGGAATACCAGCTGTTTGATGTCTTGTTACAGTTGTTACTAGTCTCGAACCACAAATGGGACAAAGTTGCAATGGATTTTGTGATTATTTTA
Source organism: Viscum album (assembly GCA_963277665.1). Lineage (NCBI taxonomy): Eukaryota > Viridiplantae > Streptophyta > Magnoliopsida > Santalales > Viscaceae > Viscum > Viscum album. The sequence goes on along the minus strand of OY728161.1, from coordinate 1,536,214,056 downwards.
CCAAATAAACCTAAATTTAGTTACATGGTTTGGGTGTTTATCTATATACTAAAAAAGTTATCACATTTCCTTAAAATTAGAAAGAACCTCTGAGTGAATGATCTTGGTTGATTGTATGTCTGTGAGATTATATGCCAACATGGGGACCCTCGTACTATATTTTATATAGGGGTTCTCATTTTAAATTAGGGTTATGACAATTTTTATAGAAATAATTTGGTATAATGGTGAATCTAAGCATATATTTTCACCCATAGATTGATGGCTAATCAGAACATATAATACAGGTGTTGGGGGACATGCTATGAGAATGAATCATTTATTTTAGGGGTTACTGGAAAAAATATATACCCATCGTCAAGTTTTCCTTGAATAATATATATTAATAAAAAATTTAGAAGGATCTTTATTAGGAAATATATGTTATTCCATGTTAATCATCTATATGATGGATAATGGTAAGGGAGGTAGTGCTACAAGGTTCTCATCTCATGTTGGAGACTTTGTAGTAGGTTTAGTTGTTTAGAAAATGGATGGATACTACTTAGTGTAGATATAAATTTTATTTTGATCTCCAATGATAACCTATGGAGTTAAAATATGGGGATTATGTTCTCTTTTTGGTATAAACCAGGCTTGGTCATAAGTGAGTAAAGAGGAAAGGGATGATGTAATATCCTTTTTGTTGGGCCTTTTGAGATCTTAGTGACTGCTGGGATGATATCCTATAAGTTGTTTTCCTCTTAGGTACCATGAAATGCATGATTTCATTTAGTTTTCATATCTTTAATACAACCATGCTAACCCATCTCATACTTTATGATCTCGAGGATTTTGAATTGGGTTCCAATGATTCTTTTGAAGAGTATCACATCCACATCATTGATTGGATTATGAAGGCTCCCCAAAGAAGGTATGTAACTTTAGTATAAGTGATTTGGAAATTTGATGATGTACCAGATGAGACCTTTTAGTGGGAGTCTGACATATGTCCTCGGTGGCTAGAATTATTCTTATATGATGCTTCATAACACTTGGAAGGGAATCTCGGGGAAGAGTTACTCTATAGGGGGAGACAATAAGAAACTAGTTTTTATTCATGGTATGGATCCTTTAAATTTTAGTTTCAATTACTAATTTTATCTTTTTAAATATGTCCTATGGTTAATGGAAGGGTTCAGGTGAATCTGGGAATTGTTCAGACCCAAGATCTCTGATATTTATAGGAAACAACTTAGAATAATGGTTAGTATAAATCGAGAAGACCAGTCCAAAAAATTAGAAAAATCATGTGGGGTACTGTAAGGATCCACATAGGGGACCACATTATTTGTCCATGGTTTTTCTAACCATGAATATTAACCCATGTGTGGTTCATTCCCTAGGCATATTGGGATGCACGGGTAGAGCAAGATTAGACAACCCATATTCCCCCAATTATTCAGGCCACTTTCATTGGATAGTAGCTGACACATGGTTAGTGCATATTTTAGCAAACTATAAGTCCCAAATATGTGACTATTTCAAAATTAGGTGGTTTTATTCTTTTTCCCTTACCTATTTATAACCCATCAACCCTTCTTCTTTCTTTCCTACAATAGACACCACCCCTCTCCCTCTCCCATTGGAATTTCCTTCCATGGACTAAGCTAGGTTATTTTATATCTTCTCTATTATAACTCTAATTGGGCCATTATCTATCACATTGGATATCATCTAGTAGGATCTACACTCCTTAGCCTCTATTCGTCATTTTTATTTCCCTTGAACATGATATTTTGGTGCAAGAACTTATAACCAATTTTTAAGGAATTAAAATATTCATTAATTTTATTCCAATCCATGTAAACTAAGGGATAATACTAGATGAGTAATCTACTATTGGAATAAGGTAGGTGGTCTATGACTTTTCCCTCAAAGTATAACCATTTAAAACTATTTCCATAGTGCATATTCCAGTTTCAAAATGAATTTCTTCTAAAATTAATATGATTTAAATTAAATTGTCTAAATGGTATTCTAATGCGCTAAAAACATTGATTGACACCATTGGAGGATTATACCTCAATGTTGTCCACCCCAAGTAGGGTACATTTGTTATTCATTTAGTTACCCATGTTGGGTTTCCCAAAGACACATTTCACGTGTGCATGACATAACCTTTGTTAAGGTAAGTGTTCCCTCAAAACTAAATTAATCTATAAATTGTTAAATGGAATGTATATATATATATATATATGTATGGATTCCACTTGTCCTTATACTTTATAATTAGTTTGATAATTGGTAGAATTTACTTATTTCAACTTTTCAGTTATGATGAAAGGTAATTGAATAATGGTAATGAATTATAAATAGAATGATTATTACATGGACTAAAATGAATTATAATAAACTAAATTTAAATGGTTACAATTGTATATAGACCTTCATATATTTATAGGAATGATCATATTTGAGCCTACCTTGGATTTCTAAATGAATTTCTTGATAACTCAAAGGAAACCATTATGATTTATTGAGCCAAATTATATGGGAGACACCCACCATGAAATAAAGTCCTTGTATTTTTATATGTTCTCCTAAATGATTTACTAATCATTCATTTTAAACTTTTAAAATTTTATAATTTCATAGATATAATACTTGGATTCATATTGATTTCATTGGGCACACAACACTAAAGATTCACCACATTTGGCCCATCTATTCTTAGACCGAGGTTGCTATCAAAAATATCTATCAACTTAGTTAGAATATTTTTGAGTATAATTCCTTGGGTGTGCCTCTTTGGATTACACTCAATCCCCTTATAGAAATACAGTATGAGTTACCACTATGATTTGGCTCGAACCCCGAGGTCCAAGATGCCTTAGAAACAACTTGGATCCTTTTTTATTATTATTTAATTTTACAATATTATAAACACCTTTACATATGATTTAATTATTAAATGTTTAACCACAATTAACTAATTAAATGAATACATAATCTGAGACACCAACAAAGGATAAAGTAGGTATGGTTTATTGTCTTCAATGCTAACATTTATATATACCTTTACCATGTTAAGGATTATATTTACAGACTAGATTTGTATGGATGGATGTGGTGGTGGCCAAATGAGATTTATCACACACACTTCCTAGGCATCGATTAGCATGTGGGTGGATTATATGATCACAATTGTGAAAAAATGAAGATTCGCACATTGGACACCTGACTTTTTAATTTAGGATGGGAGTTTGGTAGAAGCTGACTGATCTAGTGCTCAGGATGAATAGAATTTTTTTTACATTTTTAATTAATTTGTAAACAATGTATTGTATTGTATTCCTACTGGAATGGATGATTGAATTCCTTTTTTAATCGAAATTCCATAGTATTTTGTATATGATTCAGTTCACAAATTTTGATGATTATTTATTTCTTTGATTCATATGACAGCTTATGAAACATTGTTCATTATGGTTATGCTTCTTATGTTTATTCATCTTTATCACCAATATGCTCCACTATGAACAGAGGGAATAGTATCCAAAGGGAAAAACCCTATGCCTTCAATGTTATTTGGCATCCTATGGAGTACGAGGTGGGACTTGAGGCCATGTGGCCAACTTGATTTGGTTATATAGAAGTGAACTGTGTCTGGGGAATCCCAAAATGATTCTATAGTGTTCATTCTACCTTAGAATACTTGATATGGTATAAGATTATTAATAATGAATGACTAAATGGTGATAATGAAGTTGGATGAGTTGATCAAACTATATAACCAAAAAAGAGACATGCATAATTTGTGGACAATAAGTAAATCCGAATACATTTTTGTCTAATCGAATTGGTTAATTCAATAACAAGTGGGAAATATGGTAGTCCATTTATATGGGATAGAATATGATCCATGTAGGAAAGGGTATTGGAGTTTAACCAATATTTTTAATGTGGTTAGACATAGATAATTATCCAAACACATACTGCATATGTTAAATTGTCAAGACCCATCCCCCATGGCCCATGCCGTGACTACCCCAAGCCCGCCTTCCATAGGCTAGGGGCTGGCGATTTGCACCAAAGGCATAATTCCTTAAATTTGGGAAGGCATTGGCTTTATAACTATAAACAAACACAATAGAGTATAATCTAGAAGCAAAACACTAAGTAAAACTGTATAATAAAAGTGTGATAAAAAGAAAAAGGGGCCGAAAATAGAAGCCCAATATTAAAGTACAAGTAGAACTAAAAAGGGACAAACAACTAAAAAATTGAAAGCAGCTCATGGATCATCCACCATGGATCCTACCTGAAGGGTAGTTATAGATAGCCTCCTCTACACTCCACGTCCATTATTCTCCTCTGGGTACCGACTCGTCATATGGTCTACCTCCGGGTATCATCCAGTCCTGGAACACTCAGCCTCGGTCAGCGCTGTCCGTTGTCTGCATCCAACACAACTAGGTGCGGGCATAGCCTGTGTAGGGGTGAGTATAACGATACTCAGTAGGGACCCCGAGACCACCAAGGTCTCTCAAAAATCTACCAAGGATAAACCAAAGAGTATGAAATCAACAGATATCCATTACTTAGTTATATGCCCATACATATACCTAAGTTATCAAGTAACCCATCTCGATCATGAGGAAAAAAAAGAAGTCACTGACTCAGCTCACACAGATGTACAATTTTTGTAAAGAGATAGAGATGATCAGATGTTGCCACTAAATCATCTAATCTATTGGACCCACAAAGGATCTAGGAAAAGTAGTCGTGCTGTCGAACCCACACAGGATCTAGGACCAGTAGTTAGTACTATGAGACCCACACAGGATCCCGGAATAGTAGTCAGAGCTATTTGACCCACATAGGATCCAGGACTAGTGGTTAGTACTTTCAGATCCACATAGGATCTAGGACCAGTAGTCAGAGCTGTCAGATTGACATAGGATATTGGACCAGCGGTTAGTACTGTCAGAACCACACAGGATCCAGGAACAGTAGTTAGAGCACAACCATCCTCAGGATTCCCACTAGAGCACACTTGATTCTGGGAGGGTCTTCTCTTCAAGACAAGAGTCGATATGTCAACTACCACAAAGAACCACGAAGAAGTAACTCAGAGGTCCGCCTCGTCATAGGGGTCTCAAAGCAATAGACGACGTGTCGATCGAACACCCGGTCTATGAGTTATTAACCTTTTAGTCCTGGGGGCCTGGTTGGATTCATGTACGTTCCAACCTGAGCATATCTCAAATATACCTTGAACTCTAGTGTGGTATTCTCAATTGGATAGTCGTGTTCCAAGAATACTAGCTCCACTGACGGTTCGTCAAACAGATGTCCAGTGCCAAGGATATGGCCAAAGAAAGTAAAGGGTCGGTAGTGGGCTCGGGTCCAGTCCGACCCGGTCGGACCGACTTGGCCCAATCAAATCTGAGTCGACCTGGTCAGACCCACTAGGTTTGACCCATCCAGTTGGGCAGGTAAGCCCACTAGGTTCGGCCCAATCCACTAGGCCTGACCCAGCGGACGACGGGGGTGATTCGGCTCGAAGGTCGCCACGTAGGCGGCTCGGTCCAAAGGCCAGGGCCAGTTCGGCCAGCGCCGCGAGGGGCGCGACTTGGGAGACTCAGCCCGGAAGGCTGAGTTGGTTCGGCCAGAGATGCTGCAAGGGACCCCGCGGGCCGGCTAGGGAGGTCAGCCCGGCTCGACCAGTTCGGCCGGGAGCAGGACGAGGCTGGGCATGCCATGTGGCAGCTGGCTAGGGCACCGAGTAGGACAGCAGGTCATCCGAGAGGGCTTCGGGCAGGCCAGAAGGCGGCCGGGCATGCTGAGTGGTTTCCTGGGTAGGCCGACGGGGCGCCAGGCAAGTTGCGGGTAGGGCGCGCGGGGTGCGGGCTAGACGATAGGGCGCCGGGCGGGCTGCGGGCAGGTCGCACAGGGCGCGGGCAGGCCGGTAGGGTGCAGGGAAGGCCGCAGGACAGGCACGTGGGAGGCCACAGGTAGGTGGGCTGGCAGCCGGGTGGCAGCTGGGCAGGCCTCTTTGGCGCGGCTCGGGCTGGCACGGGCCGACAGTGTTCGACCGGGAGCACCAGAGTGCCTCGTGGGTGGTGCGATTCGTGGAGGCTGTGGATAGCGCGACCTTTGTCGTTTCCGCCTTTTTTTCCTCGTTTCTGCTTCGTTGTTACGTCTCCATGCCAAAGAAAACCACAAGAAAGAAAATTGATGAAGGATATTGGGTCCTGTTAGGTTGGCCCATATCCTCCTCATTTATGGTTATAGCGAACGCTTCATAAGAACGAAGATCAACAACCTTCATTATCCCAAAAGGAGGGAAGAACAAGGCACTCAAATGAATTTAGTTCCCCTACCTTTGATTCGTCATTTGTCGTTCGTTGATGGAGTCAGGGAAGTTGTTCATCGAAGACGTCTCACAATGGTTGAAGCTTCAAGGAAGAAGTCAAAGGAGGACCGACTTTCTTTATTCTTCGTTCTTCATTGGGAGGGGCATTCTTCGTTGGAGATCTTCTTTTCTCCCAAGCTCTCCTCTCAAAACACCCAAGGCTTCCACTATAATGAACAATTCCCACTAAAATAATATTATATTTTCTATTATTTTAGATGTTGGCACAAAATTAAAAAATAATGAAATAAATTAAATGGCCCCACCTAATTAATTTATGAGGTTGACACATTTAATTAAAAGTGTTGTCTCAAAAATTAAAGAGGAGGATTTGGAACATTTAATTAGGGGAGGTGGTGGCACCATTAATTGGGGGGTTTAGTCCTGGGTGGTCCCCACACCGTAACCTCTTGTGAGAGGTTAGGTTCGGGTGGCCCCCACCACCATGACCTATCATAAAAGGTTAAGGTGGGCTGGTCCCCACCTCGACCCTCCACATGGAGGTTTTAACCAACTAAAATAAAAATAAAGCTACCCATTTATTTTTATCTAACATATTCATTGACATCCAAAAAATAACTTTTATTCTTGACCAACTACCATTGAGATGAAAGTTTTCTTAAGCGAATACCAGCACTGCGAGTTCAACGGTTCCCTCAGGTTTCAATTACGAGCACCAGTTCAAAAGTTATAAATAATTTCTTGTACATTTACTGAACGTACCCGAAGAAAACTTTAGAAATAGATTCTGGGCTCACCGAGCCTCGGAATCAAGCGCTGTCAGTTTTCGTGGACTTGTAAAATTCCCATGTATTTAAGAAAAAAAATTCCGCAGATATTCCGAGTCTTTACATTATCTCCACCTCAGAGCTTTACATCCCAGTAAGCTACAACTTGAACTATGGGAACAAATGGGGGTATTGAGCACACAAATGAGCCACTCGCTGCCATGTGCTCTCCTGGAGGTTCCTGTACTACCAACGAACGTGCACCAGAGGTATCGACTGTCCACATAAGACCTGCTTCTACTGATCCTTAATCTCCACTGGAACCTCTGTGAATGTCACCCAAACATTGACATCCAGCTATGCATGGTTGATGATGTGGGAAGGGTCGTGCACGTATCTCCTCAATTGGGATACATGGAAGACGTCCTGCACCCGGTGCAACTGAAGTGGAAGAGCTAGGAGGTATTCTACCACGCTAACTCTACTGAGAACCTAAAAAGGTCCGATGAATATTAGAGATAACTTGCCGCCTTGGCCAAATCTCCATATACCTCGTCGAGGTGAGACCCGTAGGAAGATGTGGTTTCCATACTCGAACTCCAGAGGCCTCTGTCTCCTGTCAGCATATGACTTCTGCTTACTCTGTTCAGTCTTCATCTGCTTCTGGATGATTTGATCTTTTTTTTTGTGGTATCTCGTATCATCTTTGGTCCCACCAGTGCTGACTCCCCAAGGCCAGTCCAGCATAAGGGTGATCGGAAAGGACACCCGTACAACGCCCCAAAAGGTGCTGTCCCAATGATGGAGTGGTAGCTATTGTTGTATGAAAACTCCTCCAAAGGTAAGTGATCCTCCCAACTGTGACCAAAGTCGAGGACACAAGCACACAACATGTCCTCAAGGGTATGAATGGTCCGCTCGGTCTGGCCATCCATCTGAGGATGGAAGGTAGTGCTCAAACGAAGTTGTGTCCCGAAAGCCTCCATCAACCTGTTCCATAGTCGAGAAGTAAACCGTGCATCACAATCAGAGAAAATTGAAGAAGGTACTCCCTGTAGACACACAATATCCTGCACGTAGAGGCGTCCCAAGCTTTCTACCGAACCCTGTTCTCTGATCGATAGGAAGTGGGATGACTTGGTGAGTTGGTATATGATCACCCAAATCAAGTTGTGACCCCTGGATGTATGTGGAAGACCCGTCATGAAGTCCATGGATATCCCATCCCACTTCCACACTGGGACCACTAAAGACTGGACCAAGCCTGATGGTACCTGGTGCTCTGAGTTCACTTACCGACAAGTGAGACATCGACAGACAAACTCAGCTACTACATTCTTCATACCTAGCCACAAGTGCTGTTGCCGAAGGTCCTGGTACATCTTCACCAATCCTGGTTGTACCGCTAGAGGGGATGTGTAGAAATCCCTCATCACTTCCTCTTGAAGTGAAACTGGCACCATTGTACATCCTTTGAAGAGAATGACGTGCTCCCCACCTTCAGAAAATCCATCAGGTGCTTTCCCTGTGGATATGTGAGCATGTCATGTCTCGTAGTCAGAGTCCTCATGATGTGCCTCCTTGAATCACTAAAGAAGTGGAGGAGTGACTATAAGAGACTGAAGGAAAACTGGTCCATCTTGGTCCACATAAGAAATCTGTAAAGTAGCCAGCTGCTCTGTCGCCTCTCCTAGCATCTGTATACCAGATCTCCTACTGAGCGCATATGCAACAACATTCCCCTTCCCAGGAGTATATACTATATCGAAGTCATAGTCCTGGAGGAACTCAAGACAAAATAACTGTCTCATGTTCAGTTTTTTCTGGGAAAAGATACACATGAGACTCTTGTGATCAGAGTATACGGTAAAATGTTCACCCATAAGATAGCTCCACCACATCTTCAAGGAAAATAAAACTGCTGCTAACTTCAGGTCATGGGTAGCATAGTTTTTCTCGTGCTATCTCAGCTTCCGAGAACCATATGCGATTACTACTCGTTCCTGCATCAGGACACACTCGAGTCCGATCCCTGATGCATCATAGTAGACTACGTACCCTAGGCCTTCCTCTGAAATCCATAAGATTGGGGCACTAGTCAGCATCTTCCTCGTCTTCTGAAATATCTGCTGACATCACTCTGACCATATGAAGGGTTTCCCCTTCTCTTTCAAGGCTCATAGTTGTGCTGAAACTCTGGAGAAGTCTGGAATGAACTTCTAGTAGTTACCAACCGAACCTAGGAAACTTCGTACCTCTGTCACACTTCTGGGTGGCTCCCAAGAAAGTACCGCCTCAATCTTCACTGGATCTACTAAAACTCTAGCCTCCGAGATGACATATCCTAGAAAGTGAACCTCTAAGATCCAGAACTGGCACTTCGAGAGCTTACCATAAAGCTGGTGCTCTCGGAGTGTGTCCAGTACTACCTGCAAGTGGTAGGCATGCTCCTCCTCAGTAGTCGAGAAGATTAGAATGTCTTCAATGAAGACTACGAAAAAGAGATCGAGGTATGGCTGGAAGATCATGTTCATGAGTCCCATGAAAACTGTTGGAACGTTGGTTATGCCAAATGGAATAACCAAGAACTCATAGTGGTCCTACCAACATCTGAAGGCCATATTATACATATCCTCATCTTGAAATATGAGCTGGTGATAGCCTTATCTGAGGTCTTTCTTTGAGAACCACCATGATCCTTTCAGCTGATGAAAGAGGTCATCGATCCTCGAGAGTGGGTACTTGTTCTTCACGGTCACCGGATTTAGGTGATGGTAGTTGACACAAAGCCTCAAGCTACCATATGCCTTCTTGGCAAACAGAATCGGGGCTGCCTAAGGATAAACACTGGAAGGATGAATCCCTTCCCCTGTAAGTCCTCTAGCTGTACCCGCAGCTCATGAAGCTCAGCAAGATCCATCCAATATGCTGGTGTAGATATCGGTGCCGTCCTGTTGTATAGGTCATTGTAGAAGCCCACCTATTTGCGAGGAGGTAGACCTGATACATCGTCAGGGAAAACATCCGCGTAATGGTCCACCACTACAGGATAACTCAGACTATCCATATCAACTGCTCTAAGGGTAAGGTAGGCCAACTGATGAGTCATCAGTTGCACCCTCCTCCGAGTAAGTCCTTCCTGCGCTGAAAATGATCCCTTCTTGCAAGTGAAGGTAAACCTGGTCCCATCCATGCAGACACACCGCACTTTGCACCTAATACAGTCGATCTGAGCATGGGCTGTAGATAACCAGTCCTTACCCAAGATGATGTCGTAAGGTCTCGATGCCGCTACGAGGAGATCCCAGTCGATACTATATCATCCAAGAGAAATCTCACACTGCCGACACTAGTGCGTAATCATCGAGTATGCTCCCGTAGGAGTCTCTTTCCATAAGGATCGAGCCAACAGATCTGTCGGAATCTCCGAACTCCGAATGAGGGCAGTGGCTATGAAAGAGTGACTAGAACCTATGTCTATAAGAACTGAAGTTGAGGTGGAGTAGACAAATATCGTCCCTCGAATCATCTCCGGAGCACTATGGTCATATGCTTTAGCTGCTTGAAGCTAAGCTCTCGCCTTTCCACCTGCTCCCTGTGGTCGGGGTGGACCTCCTGGTGGTGGTGGCAGTAACACGTCAAATCGTTGTCCACCACCAGATGCATGACCAGCTCTTCTTCCACGTCTTTCAACTCCCTGTGGTATGCCTCGATCGAATATTTTCCTCTACTTGGGCGGTCCTTCGACCATCTACTAATCGTCAGTACGGCGGGTCAGACAGTCACGAGCCATGTGGCCCTTCCCACCACAAGAGTAACATTGCCCGCTCCTGGCATGACTGGACCTGTCTCGTGTGCCCCACACAACTGAACCTGTATCCTGAGGTCATCCACCAGATGGTATGGTCTGCTTGGACCTCTGTGACATCTGTCTACTTCCAGCTGCCAAAGACTCCGCTACGTGATGCCCGATGGTGGGTCTCACGGCTGGTGACTACTCAGTAAGAAAAATCTCTACTAAGAGGGCTCACTCCAACACCCCGCCTACGTTGGGATGCTAAGAGAGATCATCGAAGCTCTGATCTCTCGACTGAGCCCCTGCTCGAAGTTCCGAGCCCTGAAAAATGGGTCTCACACCATATCTATGGAGTAGCGCGAGAGGTCGGTGAAATTCACTGAGTATTGTGCCACCGTCAGGATACCCTGTTGTAGATGTAGTAGCTCTTATATCTCTACCTCACGTAGGGTGGATGGGAAAAACTCTACCCAAAACAGGCTCTCAAAGTCCTCCCAGAGAAGTGTCGCCTGATCATGCACCTGAAGCATCAGGATCCACCATCTGCCTACTGCTTCCTGAAGAAGACTCATGGCAAGGATCACCATGAGGTCAGCTGATGTCCCTACTAGTCTGAAGACTCCCACCACAGCCTCCAGCCAATCCTCAGCTGCCTGCGGGTCTGTCTCACCCCTAAACCTGGGCGACCTTTAGCGCTAGAACTCATGCAACGCGCTAAAGCAGCATGAAATCTCTACTGCTAGGGCTGGTGGTATCAGTGACCCAATGGGTAGTGGTACTGTTGGTGCCTCTGCTGTGATAGGGACCTACACCAAGGCCTCATCGGTCGGTGGGGTGTCATCTCGTACATCTCTCAGAACCCTGGCTGGCTGTCTGTGTGGGGCCATCCTAAAAAGATACAGGTGCACCATGGTTAATAAGTTATACTAGGTGAGCTGACTCAAAGAGATCACAAAGAAAACTCTTAAAACACACATTGAATCATTGTTTTCGTGCACTGAGTCAGAAATCAGAAGTCAGGGTCCTGGTGTATGGATACGTCAGCCACCGCAAAAACACTAGAATCCCTGAACTAAAAACCACAATCACTACACTTAAAAATATTGCTTCACAGAAAAGAAAGATCAGAGTCCTATGTTCTATGGTAAAACCTACACCTCTGATAAAAATTTATAATGACCCGTCCCCCAGGGCCCGTGCCGTGACTACCCCAAGACCGCCTTCCATAGGATAGGGGCTGGGGACTAGCACCAAAGGCGTAATTCCCTAAATTTGTGAAGGCATTGACTTTATAACTATAAACACAACAACAGAGTATAATGTGGAAGAAAAACAAGAAGTAAAACTGTATAAAAAAGAGTACTGAAAAGAAAAAGGGGCCAGAAATACAAGCCCAACTGTAATGTACAAGTAAAACTAAAAAGGGAAAAATAGCTAAAAAATGGAAAGAAGATCTTGGATTGTCCACCACGGATCCTACTTGAAGGGTAGGCACCGATAGCCTCCTCATCACTCCACGTCCATCAGTCTCCTCTGAGTACCAACTAGTCGTATGGTCCACCTCCAGGTATTGTCCAGTCCTGGAACACTAAGCCTTGGTCTGCGCTGTCCGTCGTCTGTATCCAACACAATGAGGTGTGGGCATAGCCCGTGTAGGGGTTAGTATAATGATACTCAGTGGGGACCCCAAGACCACCAAGGTATCTCAAAAATCCACCAAGAATAAACCAAAGATTATGAAATCAATGAATATACATTACCTAGGTATATGACCACACATATACCTAAGTTATCAAGTAACCCATCTCAATCATGAGGAAAAAACAGAAGTCATTGACTCAACTCATACAGATATACAATATTTGTAGATAGATAGAGATGATCAGATGTAGCCACTGAATCATCTAAGCTGTCGGAACCACACAGGATCCAAGACCAGCGGTTAGAACTATCAGACCTACACAGGATCCAGGGAAAATAGTCATGCTATCGGACCCACATAGGATCCAGGACCAACAGTTAGTACTGTCAGACCCACACAGGATGCAGGAACAGTAGTAAGAGCTGTCAGACCCACACAGAATCCATGACCAGCAGTTAGTATTGTCGGACCGACACAGGATTCATGACCATTAGTCGCAGCTGTCAGACCCACACAGGATCTAGGACCAGCGGTTAGTACTATCAGACCCACATAGGATCTAGGAATAGTTGTTGGAGCACAACCAGCCTCAAGGTTCCCACTAGAGCACGCTTGATTCCAGGAGGGTCTGATCCTCAAGACAAGAGTCAATATGCCAACTACCATAAATTCCCACGAAGAAGTAACTCATAGGTCCGCCTCGTCCTAGGGTTTTCAACGAAACAGATGGTGCGTCGATCAGACACCCGGTTTGTGAGTTATTAGCCTTTCAGTCCCGAGGGCCCGGTTGGATTCGTGTACATTCCAACCTGACCGTATCTCAAATATACCCTGAACTCTAGTGGGGTATTCTCAAAGGGACTGTCGCATTCCAAGAATATCATCACCACTGATGGTTCGTCAAACAAACATCCGGTGCCAAAGATATAGCCAAAGAGAGTAAAGGGTCGGTAGTGGGCCCGAGTTCGGTCTGACCTGGTTGGACCGACGTGGACCAATCCAGTCTGGGTCGACCCAGTCAGACCCATTGGGTCTGACCCAACCCGTTGGGTGGGTCAACCCGCTAGGTTTTTCCAGGTCCGCTGGGCCTGGCCCAACGGACTGCGGGGGCGATTCAGCCCAGAGGTTTCCGCATAGGTGGCTCAGCCCGGAGGCCTGGGCCGGTTCAGCTAGCACTACGAGGGGCATGGATCGAGTGACTCAGCCTAGATGTCTGAGCCAATTTAGCCAGTGACACCACGAGGGATGTCGTGGGCCAGCTCGAGAGGTTGGTGCAGCTTGGCTGGTTTGGCCAGGAATCGGGGCACAATTGGGCAGGCCCGACACAGCCGGGTAGGGCTCCAGGTAGGCCGGCAAGTCAGCTGAGAGGGCACTAGGCATACCGGCAGGCGGCCGGGCAGGCCGGGTTGTTGCCTGGGCAGGCCGGCGAGGCACCGGGCAGGCCGCGGGCAAGGCGCGCGGGGCATAGTCAGGCCGACACGGTGCCGGAAAGGACATGGGCAGGGCGTGTGGGAGGGCGCGGGCAGGTAGGCCAACGACCGAGTGGAGGATGGGATGGATAGCGCGGTGCAGCTCGGGCTAGCGCGGGTTGGCGGTGTTCGGCTGGGAGCACCGGAGCACCATGGGGGAGGCGTGATTCGAAGAGGCCGCGGGTAGCGTGGCCTTTGTCGTTGCCGCCTTCGTTGCCTCGTTGTCGCTTCGTTGTTACGTCACCATGCTGAAGAACGCCACAAGATGGAAAATCGATGGAGGATGTCAGGCCATGTTAGGTTGGCCCGTATCCTTCACGTTTATAGTCATAGCGAACGGTTCATAAGAACAAATCTCAACAACCATCATTATCCAAAAAGGAGGGAAGAAGAAGGCACTCAAATGAATTTAATTCCCCTACCTATGATTCATCGTTCATCATTCGTTGATGGAGTCATGGAAGTTGGTTGTCAAAGTTGTCTCATGACGGTTGAAGCTTTGAGGAAGAACTAGAGGGAGGATCGTATTCCTTCGTTCTTTGTTCTTCATTGGGAGGGGCGTTCTTCATAGGAGATCTCATTTTCTCCCAAGCTGTCCTCTCAAAACACCCAAGGTTTCCACTATAATGAACAATGCCCACTAAAATAATATTAGATTTTCTATTATTTTAGATGTTGGCACAAAATTCAAAAAGAATGAATTAAATTAAATTCCCCCACCTAATTAATTCATGAGGTTGGCACATTTAATTAAAAGTGTTGGCTCAATAATTAAATAGGAGGATTTGGAACATTTAATTAGGGGAGGTGGTGGCAACATTAATTGGGGGGTTTAGTCCTGGGTGGTCCCCACACCGTAACCTCTCGTGGGAGGTTAGGTTCGGGTGGGCCCCACCACCATAACCTCTCATAGGAGGTCAAGGTGGGGTGGTACCCACCTCCAAACTCCACATGGAGGTTCTAACCAACTAAAATAAAAACAAAGGTACCACTTTATTTTTATCTAACTTATTCATTAAAACCCAAAAACTAACTTTTATTCTCGACCAACTACCATTGAGCTGAAAGTCGTCTTAAGCGAATACTGGAGCTGTGAGTCCAATGGTGCCCTCAAGTTTCAATTCCGAGCACCAGTTCAAAAGTTATAAAAACTCACTCATACGTTTATTGAACGTACCTAAACAAAATTTCAGAAATTGATTCCGGGCACACCGGGCCTCAGAATCAAGCGATATTAGTTTTTGTGGATTTGTAAAATTCCCATGTATTTAAGAAAAAACGTTTCCATGAAAATTCAGGGTTTTTACATAAATGATCATGGAATTTGAGAAGAATTGAAAAATATATCTCATGGCCTAATGAGGGGTTGACCTTAATAGAGGGGTCAATGTTTTGGATTATAGAATTTATAGTAAATAATTATTGAAGGATCATTATAGGTAATCTTTACCTTAAAAAATTTAATTCTATTTAGTAAATTCAGGTGCTTTTAGTTTCATAGTGGGGCTCTGGTGAATTGAAATTATTGATTACTATAACATATAGAATGAATCATTTTATTTATATATTTTATCATAAAAAAAACTATCATGATCACCCAATGTTTTATCCAACTATTTTGAGCAATGGAGTGAGAGTGTAAATCTAGTCTGGGAACATAGGAATTCACCTTGTTCTCAAAATAATGAAAGTCTCCTAAGAGATTGGGGAAAAAAATAATAGATTTTAAAAATGATTCATCTTAGTATATCTAGAAAAATTAAGCCTTATGGTTAATATAACACCCATATATTTTATAAAACATTTTTTTGAATAAATTTAATTTCATTGATAGCTTATGTTACATGTAACATCGAGTTTTAACAAATTGTGAAAAACTATTAATAATAATTATTTAAACAAGACCATTATAACCTTGATATTAAACAAATTTTTATTATAAAAATAATTTTTTTTAAATTTATTATTATCTCTTATATAATGAAATTACCTTAATTAAAATGGTAGTCAATTCTCTAAAAAAGTCTTTATATGCATTGAAAAAAAATTATTTCTCTAAAATTGATTCGTATAACACTTTTCTTTAAAAAAATTAATATTTACAATTTTAAAAATTCTTTTTGAAAAAAAATAAATTAATTTTTGCGATAAAAATATAAGAATTATCTAAGGGTTACTTTTTGTGATTTTTCTAAAAAGATTAATTTTTCTATGAATAGTAATAAATAAAGGTTTTTATTGAAAAACACCTTTCATTTTAAATAATTTATAAAGATCCACTTTATTTTAAAATTGTTGAAAAATTAAAATTAGCTAAATTATATTATAAATAATCCAATATTGGTTATCATGATCAATTCCATATTGAATTTTGATATAAAAACATCTAAAACATTTTAAATTTTTCTATTTGGAAACTCATTTTTTATCATGTCTATGGGTTAAATTTTAAATTACATTTTGAAACTTCTATGAATGTAATTTGAAAAAATGGATTTCATATTTTGAATCATTTTAATGTTAATTTTATTTAATTTCAACTTAATTTTCTATAAAAATTAATAATAAAAATATTAAACTTTAATTATCTCAATTAAGGTTATAACGAGTTTGATAGGGTTAAACTAAAATTACAAGGAATAAAATGACTTAGAAACATGTAAAAAACTATTTTTATGGAAATATATAGACTTTATCACCTATAAGGTTCAATAATAACCCATTTTTGATCCTCTTGGAATGTTAAAAACATGGGTACATTTTATTCTTTTTAACAATTTCATGTAAGCCCTATCCCACACTTATAAATATCCACCTAGTCTACTCTCTTATTAACACTACAAAGGACATTTTTTCATGCGTGACCAAACCAAATATCATCCCTAATTCCATATCCATTACCTATAGTCCTTGTGTTGATAATTATACTCTTATTGTAGGGATTTTCATATAAATCTAAAGAGGTTCTCCAAAAAAGAGGTAATCATATTAACCTTCCATTTTGTTTTTTTCATTCCCCACCACATTGAAATATACAAAAATTATTATTATATAATAATAAAATTATATAAAATATACGTATATTTTATTTTTTTAATTTCATAACCTATACCAACATTCTATAATATCCAGTTTGAAACAAACTCATCGATCATGGGTACGACAAACTACCACCTCAAGAATCGGTGTTATTAGTTTTCCATAAACACCTCTCACAAATGGATATAATAATGGATTTAATGTTTATATAATATATTTAAAATATTATTATTAATACTTAATTATAATACCACATAAACCTTATTTCCTCTCAACTTATGGGAAAACAGTACCATCGCTTGTGGGTACGACAGACTATCATCTCACGAACTGATGTGACGTGTTTTTTCATTTGGGTTTTATGTGAATGGTAATAATGATAGATAAAATGAATAATATGTTATTTTAACATAATTATGCTTGTATAAGTATTATATCACATATAACTTCTTACATTCCATTCTGTGTAGGATATGATAACGTCATTCGTGTGTGTGACAGACTACCACATCGCGAAACAATGTGATTTTTTCACTAATTGTTTAAATTGAAGGTAATAATGGTAAATTAAATGAATATATTTGATATATATGACATAAAAATGAATATTTAAGTTTAATATTCCATTTTAATTTTTTTTCACTCATTGACAAACGTAAACAGTGTTCATGTGTTCATACAGCTTACCATCTTCATGAACGATGTAATTCATTTTCTATATCAAAATTTAATGGTTTAATATAAAAACATATATAATGAATATATATGAAATTTATATTGTTGGAATCCCCATGTTTTAATCATGTTTTAATGATCACAAATCCTATTACTGTTAATTAATCTCAATCTTCATTGCACATCTTGCTAATGCTCTGCAATCTCAATAAAAACTACACATCATGTTTTAATACTAACAAATCTTATGGATGCTGATTACTCTCTTTATTATTTACAAGTCTTATGCATGATAAAAAATCTCACATATATTATCACATCATTATATTTACGATTAAATATCTTTTACTCTCTAATGATTAAACTTAATCCATATTCTGCATATTACTTTCTAAGTCCAAAATACAGATATTTGTCTATGTATGGAGACAATGTGAAGCACTCACCGTGACCACACACCATGAAGAACTCACCATGACCAGACACTGTGAAGGACTCACCATGACCAGACACCGTGAAGAACTCACTGTGACCAGACACTGTGAAGGACTCACCGTGACCAGACACCATGAAGGACTCACCGCGACCAGACACCGTGAAGGACTCACCATGACCAGACACCGTGAAGCACTCACCGTGACCAGACACCGTGAAGCACTCACGGTGACCAGACACCGTGAAGGACTCACCATTGCCAGACACCGTGAACTACACACCGTGACATAGACATACCGTGAAGCTCATACCATGAGCCACGTACCGTGAAGAAGAAACTGTTGACATAACCATTATGACACCATTTCTTAACCTTTTTTCAATATTATTTAAATAATACTAATGGTCATATTTGATGTTTTTAATGCAATTAATGTTATTTAACGATAGTTATTGGCATGTTAGGAAACCGTATCTCATACATATGAAAAGTGAATCATTCCTACTTCCAGAACTTGTGGAATATAAGGAAGATTAAGATGCATTACATGTAGCAGAAGCGGTGTGCTAGTGTGAATATACAACACGAAGAACTTACATACATCCGAGTGCACTGTACTGAACAAGTAGAACAATCCTGAACAAGAAGTATATTAAAAGTCTTTCATATAACTCTCATTAATGCAATCCAACGCCTCTGAAGAACACACATCGAATCAAGAGATCATTCTCACTCCTGAAGAAGACAAGCTTACTACGACACTCTGTTTTTCAACAGAAAACCAGAGAAGGACTTAGAAGCATTCCTGCTGAATCCAACGAGTCCAGAGCTGCATTGATAATCACTAGAGCATTCTAAACTCTCATCCATCTTCTCTACGTGATGTATTTATTAACTTTTGAGCAGTGTGGTGTACTCTACATTTCTTATATACACACTGTCTCCTGTACTGAACTGGAGGATCTGTAAATCCTTATTCAAACTCCTTCCATCTTTTATTTCCCACTGTGGATAGTGGTAGAGGTAATGTGTAACCTGGAAAGCTGTATTTGCTGTTTTTTTTGTTTCCCATGAAGAACTTTGGTAGAGGTCTTTGACTTGGACAGTTGTAAACTGTTGTTAAACCCGATCCAGGGTGTGGATCAAATTTATATAAATTTGAGAGGACTACGTCTCAGTTTGAGACTGAACCTCTTGTTATATCTACTGTGCATCTATAATTTAATTTCAATGTATACAACATAAATATTATTTATTCCACTTCTATTACTTTGAAATACAAAACTATTTTAAAGCTACTTTGATAGTTAAATTAGCAAGTGTTTACATTTATTGTAAATCAGTAGATTAGTTTCAAAAGTTAGTTTTATCTTGTGGTTAAATTAACTGAGACCTAATCAATATTATAGAAGCTAAGTGAACATTTACAATCTGTATAAATTCACTACAGTTTAACTTATTTTATAAATGAGGGGATTTTAAATAGACATTATTTTAACAGAAATTTTAATTGGAACTCAATTCACCCCCCCTCTTGAGTGTCCACTCTGACCAACATTTAGTATCAGAGGGTTAAAAGATTTTTAGAATTCTCTGTTTTTTCAACTGTGATTTTAGTTGTATTTTAAAGGTCTTAAAATTTCTGTTATTTCTAAATTTTTATCTCTTTAAACTATCTTTCTAAAATCTAGTTATCGATAATAGACTAGAAGGTTCTGCTAATAACAATCCACCTTTATTCAATGGTACAAACAATGCTCAATGGAAGCTGAAAATGAAAATTCATTTAGAAAGCATGGGTTTTGATATTTGGACTGCCATAGAATTAGAATATAAAATTCCCACTACTGTTAGATCCACTTGGTATGAACCTACAAAGACCGCTTATAATAATAATTGTAAATCTATGAATGCACTATACTGTACTTTAAGAGATGAAGAGTTTAACAGAATTTCTGCTTGCAAAACTTCTTTTGAAATTTGGGATACTTTGAGTGTTTCTCATGAAGGAACAACCAATGTTAAAGAAATGAGATTAAATACTTATACTATTAAATATGATAATTTTAAAATGAAGACTGATGAACCTATTTCCGATATGTATCTCAGGTTTAATGAGATAGTCAATACAATGAATTCACTTGGTAAGGTTGTTCCATCAAAGGAACAAATTATTAGAATCTTGAGATTTTTACCAGACCGATGGAGAAGCACATCTGTTTCAATCATAGAGTCATGTGACATTTCTTCTCTACCTTTCAAAGAACTCATTGGTAAGCTTATGATGTATAAGGAAGAACTCAAAGTGAATAAAGAGGAAGATGATGAACCTAAGAGGAAATCAGTGGCTTTCAAGACTACTGCTTCAAGGACCAAGGAAAAAGATAAAGCTCAAATACCTACTGATAGTTCAACCAGTGAAAATTCAGACTCTGATAGTGATGCTGAAATGACTCAGATATCCAGAAGGTTTAAGAAGTTTTATAGAAAGAAGAAATTTTTCAAAAAATCAAATTACAAAGGAAAGTATGGCAATAAGGGACATTGGAAGAAGGATTGGAAAAAGCTAGATAAGAGTGATGAAGTTGTTTTCTATGAGTGCAAAAAGAAAGGAAACATTACAGCAGACTGCCCAAAGCTAAAATTCAAGAAGAAATATGATTATAAGGACAGTAAGTACAAAAAGGCTATGAAGGCTATCTGGAGTGCTTCTGAAGACAACACAAGTGAATCTGAAATGTCTGATTCTGAAAAGAATCCTGCCAACATGTGTTTCATGACAAACACTACTGAGGTAACCTTAGATACTCCTATTTTAAATTATTATTATTAGGGAGATGATGTAGAATCTGACTCTGATTCTGAAAACATGACTAGTGAGGAATTATTTGAATATTGTAATATGCTGGAAGAGACATGCAATGAACTTAAGGATAAATACAAACCATTAATGAAACAACATTCTCTCACTTCTATTGTTAAAACCAAACTTACTATTGAAAAAGATAAAAATGATCAACTGTTAAAGGAGAATAATGAATTGAAAATGTCAAATGAACAACTTAGAAAAGACTTAGAGAAGTTCAAAAACAGAAAGGATATGCTAACTAAAATGCTAGGAAAGCAAGTTGCACCAAAATACACTACTGGAATAGGCTACAAACCTGGATAGAGACAGATAAATAAGAATATATTTATTCCTAAATCTGGACATAAGAATGCTAGTTCTATCTCTGGACATTCATATGCATCAACTAGTTATTCACATAGTTATAAAACAAATAGAGTTTATCTTTCACAATCTTTTGATTCTGTAAATTATATGAGGCCCATAAGACAAATTTGGGTACCAAAAGCTTTGATTGCTAACCTATCTGAACCCAAGAAGATCTGGGTACCAAAATCATTTCCTATCTAAATCTGTTTTGTAGGAAACCTGCTTGAAGAGTTCCCATAAGAAGACATGGTATTTGGATAGTGTATGTTTAAGAAATATGTCTGGGGATTACTCATGCTTCAATAGTTTAATAAAGGTTGATGGAGGTCATGTCACCTTTGGTGATAATTCTAAAGGAAAGATCATCGGCCTAGGCCAAATTGGTAACACCAATTTTTTTTAATTTCTAAAGTTTTATTTGTTGATGGACTTAAATATAATCTGCTAAGTATTTCTCAATTATGTGATGATGGATTTAATGTGAAGTTTGAAAATGATTCTTACAATTTTTTTAATTCTAATTTTTTTTAGTCTTTTCTGCTTTAAGAAATGAAATTTTTTATGCAGTTGATTTAAATTCCTTAGCCAAGAAAAATGTTACCTATTTAAATGCTTTTCAAAAAGAGTCTTGGCTTTAGCACAGAAGATTAAGACACTGCAATATACACTCACTTAGAAAACTAACTAGGAAAAACTTAGTTAGAGACCTACCTAAACTTGAGTTTTCTAATGACAAAGTTTGTAATCCCTGTCAAAAGGGAAAGCAAATAAGGTTTTTTTTAAATCAAAGAAAGAAGTTTCAACTTCTTAACCTCTCACGTTGGTTCACATGGATTTTTTTGGAACATATAGAGTTTCTAGCTTAAATGGGAAGCACTATGTATATGTCCTAGTAGATGACTTTTCTAGATATACTTGGGTATACTTCTTAGATCACAAAAGTGAAGCTTGTTCTTACTTTGTTAAATACTCCAAATCTGTAGAAAATCTTAGTGGACTTAAGATTAAAACTCTAAGAAGTGATCATGGCTGTGAGTTTTAAAATCATGAATTTGAATCCTATTGCTCACACAATATATATAGTCATAACTTTTCTGCTCCTAGGACACCTCAGCTAAATGGGGTAGTAGAAAGAAGAAATAGAACCCTGCAAGAAATTGTTAGAACTATGCTTAATGAATATGACATGCCTATTTATTTTTGGGTTGAAGCTATCAATACAGCTTGTTATATTATTAATAGAGTCTTGATCAGACCTGTTCTTAAGAGGACCCCTTATGAGTTGTGGAACCATAGGAATCCTAAGGTTAACTACTTCAGAGTTTTTGGTTGCAAAGTCTTTATTCTTAATACCAAAGATTATCTTGACAAGTTTGCATCCCAGAGTGATGAAGGAATTTTCCTAGGTTACTCTATTTATAGTAAACCCTATAGAGTTTTCAATAAGAGAACCAAATGTGTGGAAGAATCTGTTCACATCAAGGTTTATGAAACTGATCCACATGAGCCTAAAACCTCTCTTGAAAATCTTGAAGAATATTTATCTGTTCGAGACCTTAATGATAAAATCAACGAACCTTCTATAAAGACAACCAGCTCTGGACTTATTCCAGAATCTGCCTCATATGAACCCGAAACTCGAGAAGAACCTGAAATTTCTAGTCCTACCTTTAATAGATCAACTATAATTCTAAAGAATCATCCTTTAGATGCTGTTGTAGGAAATCTTGATAGAGGGACACCGACTAGAGCTTCTCTTAGAAATCAGGTTGAACATCAATCCTTCTTGTCACAGCTTGAACCTAAAAACATTGATGATGTTATTAATGATGAATTTTGGGTAATTGATATGCAAGAAAAACTCAATCAGTTTGAAAGAAATAAAGTTTGGAATCTTGTTTAAAGACCTAAGGACACTTTCACAATAGGCACAAAATGGGTTTTTAGAAATAAAGTAGATGAATCTGGAAACATAGTCAGCAATAAAGCTAGGCTAGTTACACAAGGCTATAATCAAGAAGAAGGTATTGACTATGAGAAGAATTTTTCTCCAATATCCAGTTTAGAAGCCATTAGGATTTTACTTACTTATGCTGCACATCTAAATTTCAAACTATATCAAATGGATGTCAAGAGTGCATTCCTGGATAGATATATTGTTGAGGATGTTTTTGTTGAACAACCACATGGTTTTTCAAAAACTCATTTTCCAAATCATATTTACAAATTATAAAAAGCTTTATATGGTTTAAAGCAAGCTCCAAGATCTTGGTATGATAGATTAAGTACTTTTCTAATTTCCAAAGGTTTTACAAAAGGAATAGCTGATCCTACTCTGTTTATAAAACAAATTTCTAAAGATGTTTTAGTTGTACAAATTTATGTAGATGATATTATTTTTGGATCTTCAAAAACTACATTATGTACTGATTTTTCTAAAATGATGCAAAATGAATTTGAAATGAGTTTAATGGGTGAACTTAAATTCTTCCTTGGATTTCAAATCTTTCAAAATGATGATGGAATTATTTTAACTCAAAGTAAATATGCTAGAGAACATTTAAAACGTTTTGGATTGGATAACACAAAAGGTAGTGACACTCCCATGAGTACCATCTGTAAGATGGATCTTGATGAAAATGGTAAATCCGTTGATCAAACCACTTATAGAGGAATGATTGGAAGTCTACTCTACCTGACTGCTAGTCATCCTAATATTATGTTTAGTGTGTGTATGTGTGATCGTTTTCAAGATAACCATAAAGAGTCACATTTAAATGCTGTAAAGATAATTTTCAAATACCTCAAGCATACTCCCAATTTAGGACTGTTCTATCCCAAAGGTCAATCATTTGAAAAAGTTAGTTATTCTGATGCTGATTTTGCTGGATTTAAGTTAGATAGAAAAATAAACTCTGGAACATGTCACCTTTTAGGAAATTCACTAGTATCATGGTGTAGTAAGAAACCAAATTTGGTTGCATTATCTACTGCAGAAGCTGAATACATAGCTGCTGGAAGTTGTTGTGCACAAATTTTGTGGATGAAACACACATTACTAGACTATGGATAACAATTTAGACATGTCCCAATAAATTGTGACAACACAAGTGCTATTAAAATTTCTAAGAATCATTTTTCTCATTCTAGAACAAAACATATTGATGTAAGACATCACTTTTTGGGGGATCATTATCAAAAAGGTGACATCACTTTGGAATTCATTGGTACTGAATATCAACTTGCTGATATATTCACTAAACCATTAAATTCTGAAAGATTAGACTACATCATACATGATCTTGGTATGATTAATCATAAATGAATATCTTACTGATCTTAATGTTTAATACTTTACTGTACTTTACGGTTTCATACTCACTGTTTCTAAGTTACTATTTTATGCTCACGGTCTGTCAACTCACTGTCTCACCTTGACTATATAGAATGCTCACTGTCTCACCATGATGACTAATAACTGTCTCACCGTGATGACTGTTTTTCATCTCACCATAATTCCTACACACGGTCTCACCATGAAGATTTATTTATATTCTTATTTTAACCCGCATCGTCGTATTTTTTATTTCACCGCTATTTGGTTTCCCACGTTTATGAAGTTTGACATTCTAAAATGATAAAACTAAAGGGTTTCATTCGATTCCTTACCCGAAATCTCTCCTAAATCATCTCTTCCCTCTTGCTCGAACCTTCAGTGAATGAAAAGGATGAAGCATCCATACTCACCTTCGTCTGAGAAGCGCCACTCTAAGAAACATAAGAGGATACCGAGGATAGATCCCAAAGGACCTCTGAACCCAAACCTGGTAAGTCATACAGTTGTACCTGAAAAAGTGGTTTGCCCAGAGTGGTTGTTGCCTAGTAGATCTTTAGTTTTGAAAGTTTTAAGAGAACAAGGATGGATTGAATGGTTCACTAGACAGAATAGAACGATTTACCCGAGACTGGTATCTCAATTTTATTAGTATGTGAAGTTATCCTTTGAGTTTGGAGAAATATTTATGGTGAAAAGCTGGATAAATGGTCATAAGTGATCTTTCTCTTCAAGGTTGTGGGATGCATGCCTAAGAATTCCACATGAAGGAGTTTCTGAAGATTACCAGAGAGACCCTCCTCCAACAACCGACATCTTTGACCTGGAAAATGCTTTGGAGATCCTGATTGGAAATGGCACCAAGTGAAGGGCCATAGCTGCTGAATTAGATGGGGAGACCAGGCTTCTGTTCAAGTTTGTTCAGAATTTGATTAGTCCTAGAAAAGGAGACTTTGCTGTGATGAAGTATCTGGATGTGTTCCTGATCTACCTGTTGAAGAATAGCCATAAGATCAATCTTTGTAAGTATGTTATCAACCATATTTGCGAGCTGATCAAAGTCACTTCCAAATCCACCTCCTTGTTTTACTCAAGGATGATCTCAGCTATGTTAGTTTCAAAAGTGATGGTTGGCCCAAATGAAGAAAAGTTAGAGGACCTTGATTACTGCCTATCCATGTCTATGAACAGAAGGATGAAGATTAGCTGGAACCCCTCGAAGAATCAGTGGGTTGAGGATAATGATCAAGTGTATAAAAAGTATAATCTTGTTGACTATCCAAGAAGGCCTAAAAATCTATCTGATCCTGGTTTGGAACCAGATGCAATGGCTGAGTATTTAGAAGAAGAAGAATAAGAGGAAGTAACAGCTGAAGCATCTCCTAGAGAAGAAGCTAGAAGACCTCCAATGGAAACAGATCCTGTTGAAAAAGAAAGGACTGCTATCCTTGCTGTTATCCCTACTGAATTACCTCAAGGAGAGGAAGGTGGTGTTAGTTTGAGAGAAGAGGAAGCTCTGGATTCTAGTGCAGATGTAAATCTAGAAGCTCATCCTAATGCTGCAAGGAAGTTGGTTTTTCCTGATTCAGAACAGCAAGCAAACTTAGAGGAAAATCCTGTTGAAGAGGATCTTTCTGTTGAGAAAGAAGCAAGTCTGGAAGCTCAACCAGTGGAACAGTCAGTTCCTGAGATTATTTTCTCTACTGAAGAGAGGATGGAAATTGCCTTTCAGTTGGCAATACAAGAGTTTCTAAAGAGATTAGGGATGATCCTGAGGATCTTGTCCATGTTCCTGAGCCTCAAGAATCTGGAAAGGAAGAACAAGATGAGGGGGAGGAACCTCAAAACCATGATATTGTGGAAGCTAGATCTACTAATGCTTCTTAACCCTCTGTAACATATCCTGTGTACACTCGGTATGAATTCCCATGCTTTTATGATGTGAATGAGTCACAACAATTGACTGCAACTGAAATGGATCTTTCTTCTCTGTTTCAACTGAAGTCTTTAGCTCATCCAGAACCAGTACCAGACCAAGACCCCAACCTCAATCTGAATCAAAATCTGAGTCTGAAGATGACTCTGAACCTCAACCAGAATCTGAACAACTAACATTACCTGCACCCTTACCTGAGCATCACTCCTTTGTGACTAAATATGATCTAATTTTTTTTGGAGAGACTTTGTTAGTTGGAGCTAAGAAAATTGTCTCCACTCAACCTCATCCAGTGAATCGGTTAAGTCAAGAAGATGCATCAATTCTCTTGGAAAATATTATATTGCATATTCAACCAAGGATGATAAGAGAAATTTTAGAAGGCAGAGTAGAGAATAAGCTGCTGAGTGCTGATACTGCAAATCTGAAAAGTATGGTAGCAAGTTTGCAGAATGAGTTATCTTTGAGATCAGATCCTGCTCCTGTTTCTGCACCTATACCTGTTGCTTCTTCTCCTGATCCATCTTATTCCCTCGTATCTAGGTAGATTGTGTCTCAATTTCATCCATATCTACTCTATTTTGATGAGAAGATTGGAAAAAGACACACCAAGATGTTGGAACTCTTGAGAGAGCTTGTGGAAAATCTGAATAAGATTACAGATGAATACACTGGATGCCTGCAAAAAGTTCTAAAATAGCTCAAAGTTCTAACTGAAGCTGTCAATGCCTCACCTGATTCTGGTCATCCCTCTACACCTTCTTTGGATGATTCTATGTTGAGATTCATAATTAAGGAAGAAATTTTGAGTGCCATCAGTGGCTTGGATCTATCCTCATTGACAGAAGTGATTCAAAACAGTGATAGAGCATTGGACTTGGTTAGAATTAATTCTAAGATAGTCAATGATGCTCAACAAGAGATCACCAAGAAAATAGATTTGTATCTCTACTGGATTTTCTCTAAAAGTGATATGATAGATCACTTTAGTTATATTGTGGAAAATTTGGGAATCCCTCCGGTGACTCAAGCTTTTAAAGCTCAAGTTCAGAAACTTATAGAGTTCACCAGATTGTTGGAAAAATTTCTGGAGAATAAGGATGATTTTGAAATGTCTATACAATATGGTGTTGAAATCATTACTGATTTCATGAATCTTTTGAAGCCGTATATTCATGTGAAGAGCACTGCTATAGTTTCTCCAGCTGCTGCACCCCTTAGACCTGGTCTACCTACCTTAGCCTCAACCACCATGATAGTTAACCAAGCTCTTTCTCAAATCCAGACAGTCATTCTTGACCAACCATAGCCTAGATATTCTATTTCTCCCACATTGGCTCCATCTGTTTTTGAAGTTCTACCCTTACCCTCTTTTTCTACCACATCTATGCCTTCTTCTACTTCAGCACCAGCTCCTGCTGCTGATAAAGGCAAACACAAGGTGGATCCCTGAAGGGTCCGAGGACTATTTTTCTTTTTGATGGGATGTCATTTCTTATTTACTGTTTTTACTTCTCCTGTATGTTCTATTATGAACCCTTTTTAATGCCAAATGCATTGTTTCATTTCATTTTCTCTAATTTTTGATAATCCCAAAATGGGGAGAAAAACTACAAGAGCAAAACTACAAGTGTCAGTACTATAATGATTTTTTCTATTCTGATATGCTAGTTTCTGTAATGTTACATTTCATTTATATTTTGACTATATATGATTTGTGATCATCAAAAAGAGGGAGATTGTTGTACTCCTCATGTGTTAATCATGTTTTAATGATCAAAAATCCTATTACTGTTAATTAATCTCAATCTTCGTTGCACATCTTGCTAATTCTCTTCAATCTCAATAATAACTACACATCATGTTTTAATACTAACAAATCTTATGGATGATGATTACTCTCTTTATTATTTACAAGTATTATGCATGATCACAAATCTCACATAATTATCACATCATTATATTTATTATTCAAGCTATTTTACTCTCTAATGATTAAACTTAATACAAATTCCGCATATTACTGTCTAAGTCCAAAATATAGATATTTGTCTAAGTATGGAGACACCGTTAAGCACTCACCGTGACCAGACACCGTGAAGAACTCACCGTGACCAGACACCATGAAGAAATCAACATGACCAAACACCGTGAAGGACTCACCGTGACCAGACACCGTGAAGGACTCACCGTGACCAGACACCGTGAAGCACTCACCGTGACCAGAAACTGTCTCACCGTGACCAGACACCGTGAAGCACTCACCGTGACCAGACACCGTGAAACACTCACCCTGACCAGACACCGTGAAGAACTCACCGTGACCAGACACCGTGAAGGAATCACCGTGACAAGACACCGCGAACTACACACCGTGACATAGACATACCGTGAAGCTCATACTGTGAGCCACGTACCGTGAAGAAGACACCATTTACAGAATCAATGTGACACCATTTCGTAACTTTTTGTCAATATTATTTAAATAATGCTAATGGTAATATTTGATGTTTTTAATGCAATGAATGTTATTTAATGATAGTTGTTGGCATGTCAGGAAACCGTATCTCGTATCTATGGAAAGTGAATCCTTCCTACTGCCAGAACTTGTAAAATATAAGGAAGATTAAGATGTAGTACACGTAGCAGAAGCGGTGTGTAAGTGTGAATATACAACACGAAGAACTTACATACATCCGAGTGCACTGTACTGAACAAGTAGAACAATCCTGAATAAGAAGGAGATTTAAAGTCTTTCATAGAACTCTCATGAATGCAATCCAACGCCTCTGAAGAACACACGTCGAATCAAGAGATAATTCTCACTCCTGAAGAAGACAAGCTAACTACGACACTCTGTTTTTCAACAGAAAAACCATAGAAGGACTCAAAAGCTTTCCTGCTGAATCCAATGAGTCCAGAGCTTCATTGATAATCACTAGAGATTTCTAAACTCTCATCTATCTTCTCTACGTGATTTATTTATTAACTTTTGAGCAGTGTGGTGTACTCTGCATTTCTTATACACACACTGTCTCCGGTACTGAACTGGAGGATCTGTAAATCCTCATTCAAACTCCTTCCATCTTTTATTTCCCACCATGGATAGTGGTAGAGGTCATGTGTGACCTGGACAGATGTATTTTCTGTTGTTTTTGTTTTCCACGAAGAACTGTGGTAGAGGTATTTGACCTGGACAGTTGTAAACTGTTGTTCACCCCGATCCTGGGTGTGGATAAAATTTATATAAATTTGTGAGGACTATGTCTCGGCTTGAGACTGAACCTCTTGTTATATCAGCTGTGCATCTATAATTTAAGTTCAATGTATACTACATAGATCTTATTTATTCTGCTGCTATTACTTTGAAATACAAAACTATTTTAAAGCTACTTTGATAGTTAAATTAGCAAGTGTTTACACTTATTGTAAATTAGTAGATTAGTTTCAAAAGTTAGTTTGATCTTGTGGTTAAATTAACTGAGACCTAATCAATCTTGGATAAGCTAAGTGAACATTTACAATCTGTATAAATTCACTATAGTTTAACTTATTTTTTAAATTAGGGGATTTTAAAAAGACATTATTTTAACAGAAATTTTAATTGGAACTCAATTCACCCCCCTATTGAGTGTCCACTCTGACCAACATATATCATTTTTAAAATTCTATATATGATGGAATAGTTATAAAAATGGAAACACTAGAGATACCAAACAAAAACATACAGGAAAAATAAAACAGTTATGACCTAAAATGAGATTTCAATAAGAAATTGTTAATTAATGGGTAATAAAAGATCATAAGTAAATAAAATATTTTATCATAAATATTATTATAGTAATTTAAAATAATTATAATGAACTTTTATTTATTATATTAGATGTTTGGACATGTATGAAAGAATTCGAGACTTATAGTTAGGGATTTCCGCCCACTTGTATTTTCTATGAGACACATGATATATTCACAATGTGTTTATATTATTTAGTTTATATAATTCAAATTATTGTAATTAATAAGTATTATCTATAAAATTTGGGTTGTTTACATATCCAGTTGAGGATCTATCTTGTAGGAGGTTTATGGTTCAAAAGTTACCAAAGTGGTAACTGATTTGGTATCAATTTACTTTATTTGAAACATATGTTGTGTTATGAAACTATTGTATATACCACCCCTTGGAAAGGATATTTTATGAATATAATCATATAAATTAAATTTAAAGTTTCTTTTGATGTATTTCATTAATGGTTTGTATGATTCAAAACATACTAACCTGGTAAGGGTTTCATGTTACATTGACATTATTTATCAAGATTTTTTTATGATTATTCTTTCAATGAAGATAAATTAAGATATATTTTTCATGAACATAATGAATTTTATTATACTTAGGGTATTTTAAGGGATTAAATATTTTCCATTCATTTTTATCTGTTTATATACACATGATTCTGAAATAATGTTTTTAAATAAAACTAACATTTTATCTCTCTTTGTTCAAAACACATTTTTTCTTCCATATCCATTTATACTAAAAATTACATAAAAAATGTTTTATTATTATCCAAATATTTTTTTATCATTCATTTACCCATGTTTTTCATTTTAAAAAATGATTAAAAATGAATATCTATGTCATTATGCAACTAAGGCCTATTTGGATTTTAACAAAAATGTAAAAGGAATTTTTATTTTAACGTGTAAGGTACGGATGAAATTTCCCACCATAAGTGTAACTAAATATTTTAAATATTCTATTAAAATTTTTGAATTTTACATTAAAAAAAGCATTTCCAAAATATTTTATTAATTTTTAATGTTAAAAAATGATTATCAAAGAAAGGTTATTTTCATCATGAATTGTATCATGGGATCTTTAAAAATAAATTTACATCTAAAATGACATCATTTTATGTTAATAAAGTTTTAGTAGGTATATTATCAAATGTTTCATTCTTTTTTCTTTGACCATATGGTTTATTTTTATGATGATAAGATGTGTATAAAACCCATTCCATTTGCACAGGTTATGCTATAATAAATGTTTATGAAACCCAAATCTTTTCATGGGTTATGATTTGATGATTTTTTTGATCTTATAGCATATATATATATATGGTTTTAATTACGTAATAGTGGTTAAATTATAACCAAGGATGGTGTTTATGTTATAACCAAAGATGGTGGTGATGATATAAACAAGTATAGAGGTAATGTTATAAGCAAGGATGGGTGGGACCTATATCTCACTCTGATGTATTGGGTAATGATATATTATTGGTGAACCTAATTTTATGTTTACAATTTTATTCATGGGCCTGATTTCATGTCATTAGGATAATAGAAGTGCCTAATTTCACATCCTTAACAAAATGGGTGTACATGTATGTATTTATACATTTTCCCAATTTTATAATCTTATGTGAATTAAAAAAACTAGGTCTTATGGAAAGTTTATTATCTTATGTATTATATAATATTATTATTTTATGATTCCTGTCTTTGAACTACCATGATTTATTCCATAACTTAATTTTATGATTTATTATATGTAGTGTATGGTTTTTAAAATAATATTATCACATTATCAAACCCCTATACTCATTTTATGTTGATACCTTCCTTGTACAATAGTTTATGAACATATAAGATAACAATTTACTATGTTTTCTTTCCCCAAGAAATGGAGAAAGGTATTATGTATGATATGTTTAAGAAGGGTGATTGTTATAAAGAGATTAACTAGAGATAATGTAGAAAACTTTGGGACTAGTTGTATATGTGTTCATGTATCAAAACTCACTATAAATAAATGATTATGGAATTGATCATTATGTTATGTAATGAATATTCATCTATTTATATGTAATATTTATGTGTGATAAGTTTGGTCCTTTTCTGATGATATCAAATAATGATTTAGTATACCTTTGGAAACTATGACGAAGAAACATTAGTGATATAACTAGAATATGTATAATGGCAATTCAATGAATAATTATAAGTATAAGAAAATGTCCAATAATATTATTGAAGGATATAGAGAGTGGTTTCGAAGAAATTTCATCATTTTACAGATAATACAAGTGGATATGGTTATAGAACTAATTTTCTTATGGGTAATAACTTTGAAAAAAGTGTTTCAAGATTGACACTAGTTTTTCATAGTATATGAACCTAGTTTGACAATCCCTTGGTATATGCTTTAGAAATTCAAAAACTCTATATGAACCATAATAATAGATTTAAATTGATTATGACTATAATGGGATGGGTTAATACTAGTGTTTCATATATTTAAAATAATTTTTTATGATTTATACATCTTAAAAATGATTTTTCTTGATTTTGATTAGTGTTGAATACATTATGAATTTTGATTTTAGTCAATTTTTGGAACCTGAAGGAACTATATTAATAATGAATATGAAGGACAATTATATAATTTCCCTCATGATCGACCAAATTATATAAGACAAGGAATGAAAAATCTCATTGTTATACTTGTAAAACATTCTCAAACTATGAATCAGGATTAAATTACAAACTAGTACTAGAGGGAACAATGTTATATTGAGTCCTTCATGAGGTAATTTCCACCCTATTCTAGGGGTACCACTAACCCACTAGTTTATAATAAATGAATCAGTAGCATGAAAATGATATTTTTCTATTATCTAGTGTTCATAAAATGAAAAACTTGATTCAATTTTCTATCATTTGACACAAGAATCAGATCAATGGGGGACTCTTATCAAGAATACAAGGAAACTATATGAAATTTACTCCATAAATTGGGATGAGTTTAAAAGATTAATTTTTAATATGTACTTCCATTGTATTCTTCATGTGAAAATATAGAAGTAATTCTTTGAGTTAAATAGGAAGTGTGATGAATATGTTGTTACATAAGAATGAAATTTTACAAGACTTGAGAGGTATTCTTATTGTATTATCATCCATATTAAAAGTAAGTTTTATCAATTATATGGTGGATTAAAACCAATTATTTCAGTTGAGTTACCCAAAAAATAATTCAGTAGCTATGAATAAATCATTTGTTTTGCAATCAAGGTGTAAATAGATATTAGGGTTACCCATAAATATCACGTATTTAAAAAGAAAAGGAATATGTAATTCAAAGAAAACTCTAAAAACTATGGAGTGAAGAACATGATATTTTCTTCATGGTTGAATTATGTATGTAAACATAGAGTAAATTTACATCAAGGAAATACTAAATCTTTTATGTGTGGGGTATAATGTTGTAGATATATTTATTATTGAAGTGATGGGAATAATTTATCTATTGATGTAAAAAGAGATAAATCTTTCCATAATTCATGGCCCATACTATAGTGTTTTAAATGTAAGTAGAGTAGACATTATGTGAATAAATTCCCCAATACAAGGGATAATAAAGATTATAATCCACAAACAACTCTGAAGATAAAGGAAAGGTAAATCTTATGAAATCATAGTGTTTTAAGTGAATCATGATAATGTGGGAACACTTATCCTCCACTCCATAGATAGAAATTTCATGTTTGAGTTTTTATAAATTAGACTTATGGAAATATAATTGAAATTTGATGTGATTTTGTGAATTTATTATTTAAAACTATATGGATTCCGTATTAATGAAATCAAATTGTATATTCTATTGGTGCAAGGATGATACCATGCTTTGAATGAAAATATCTTTTAAGGAGTAAAGGGTGAATTATATTTTGGAAGTGTATATGTATCCACCTAATATTAACATATATTTTATATAAACCGTAATGGTTTTATGGATTTATGGTTGATAATAAGTTTGATGTCCATGAAACCCATTTTTAGGTTTTATATGATTTGTTTCTATCAATATTAAGGATATTTTTGGAGACATTAATGGAAATATAATCCTTTGGACATGTATATGTTTTATTGGAAAAACATTTATAAGGAATTACTTTACATTTTATGGGTGTATTATTAAATGTATATATAACCTCTATGGTTGATATTATATTTTATGTTAATGTAATTATGGGTTATAAAAATTTCAGAATTTTTTAGGTACTATATTAATATAGTTTTGAAAAAGGATAACCAACAAGCTAGGTGACAACCTATTGTATCTGACAATTCCATGAGGCTTGAACCGACAAATAAATGGTGTCAAGGGTATATAACCTACCACTTCCCAATGTGAAAGAACCTACAAAAATAAAATGACCCTATAACCACACTTCGATTTCCATGGTTTTGGATATCAAGGTTGTTGGTATCTTATATGCATGGTTTCTATAAAACATGGTTATAGGCCAACATATAGCCATGGTTATATGAAAATATTACTATAAGTTTCATGAAAACATCAAAAAATCATAGGTAATTGGTGATAAAAGGATACTTGCAGGGTTTTGAAACCATTTCCATAGACACCTAAGCCATAGTATAAACTGTGGCCATATCCACCTAATGCCAAATTTTAAATAGTGGCCATAACAACCTATTTCCATGGTTTAATCTATGGATATATCCACCTAATTCCACACATTAACCTAAGGCTATATCCACCCATTTACATAGTTTAAACCAAGGTTATAACCACTTAATTCCATGGTTTAAACCATGGATATAGGGACCTAAGGATACTGTCTAAACTGTGGATATATCCACCTTAGGACACTATTTGTAACCATGGGTATTGGTTTTTTATATTCAAAATGATCAAAAATTATAATTATATATAATTATATGTAAATTTATATATATATATATATAAATATGATATAGAGTAATGTAGTCTTAATGTTTTAGAATGATTATAGAATAGGTAGGAGGATCAACCCTCATAGGAAACATTAATTTATTTAAGGCTACTTCCACAGTCTCAAATCATGGCTATAACCACCTAAGGGCACAATTTCAAACACTAGACATAGCCACCTAATTATATGGTTTGAAATAGTTCCTATAGCCACCTAAGTACATGCATTAAACCATGGACATAGACACCTAATGACCTGGTTTAAATTGTGAACATACCCACCTATTTTGATGGTTTAAACTATGGTTATAACCACATATGGCCATAGTTTAAACCATGGTTATAGCCACATGTTTCTGTGGTTTTAAAATTTTTATAGCCACTTATTTTTATTGTTTAAACCGTGGCTATTTTCTGGAACATATTTCAATGACTATAACATCCATGGTTGAAGTAAATAGTGTACTTTGTTTATGGCTACCATTTTTGAGCCTATTAAAATGGTTTTAAACAATGGAAATAGGTTGATTCTGTAGTTTATTTATATTAGTACAACATGAATACAGGTATTTATGATTAGGTATCTCAATCATTAGTATGTCATCAGGTTATGGTGGAGATGAAAATGTTTATAGGTATGTTAAAACAAATACCTGTACTAGAATGGAAATAGTAAACCATTAACATGGGCTTTGTCACTATACTCTACAAAATATATAAAGGGGATAATACTATAAGGGTTTTCATCAATAGACTTATGAATACAACACAAGTCACCTCTATTAGCTAATATTTCTCTTCGGATAAAACTTTTTGGGATATACATTAAGGATGTGGTAATGTTACTTAAAGTACAACATTCAACTATATCTGATCCGGATCATAGGTTTACCTTGAAGTACTGGTGAAGTCTTCAGTAGGCCCTGAATACATAGATAAGATTTAGAACTATGTATTATCCATTGATAGATATTCACTATGAGAGAAAAATTCAAACCCTCGAGGATATATTAAGATCTCATGTTATACATTTCAAAGGTCTTTTGAATCAACACCTTCCTCTAGTTGAGTTTTCTTACAATAATAAATTTTACTCAAGAATTCAGACTGATCCTTATAAATACATATATGGAAATAATTTTAGAACACTGATATATGGGGATGATTTTGGATAAATAAATATATTACTACTATAGTTGAATAAAGAAATGGAAGAGATGGTTAGATCCATTTCGCAACACAAAAGGGCATCACAAATTTGGTAGAAATTGTTTTCTAATAATCACCGACATGATCTAGGATTTGAATTTGGGGAAATGGTGTTTTTGATTATTAATCCATGAAATAAGGTAATGATGTCTATAGACAATGGGAATTTAATTGCTTGTAATATTATCCCCCTAGAAATTCTTGATCATATCAGGTTTAATGATTATCACTTGGTGCTTCCACCGAAACTCTCTTAGGTTCATGATGTGTTCCAAGTATCTCTATTGAAGAATTATATACCTGATCCATCACATGTAATGAACATATAGTTCATACCAGTGGATCATGAAAATTATTATGAGGTAATTTCAGTAGAGATTCTGTATTTCACATTGAATGTACTTTGAAACAAGGTAACTCACCTTGTCACAGTTTTCTGGAGAAACTACTAGCTTGAGGAAGCTACATGGGAATGTGAGGATGTAATGAAAAAGAAGTAGCCTAGTTTTTTTTGGTACCAATATGAAAGAATTTTAAGGGAAAATTTTATTTAATGGGGGTATTATGTAGCATTCAATGATTTTATGAAATATTTTTTTCAAATAAATATAATTTCTTTGATAGCTTGTATTACACGCGACACTGACTTTTCACAAACTGTGAAAAACTATTAATTTTAGAATATAAAAAGTCCATTATTACTAGTATATTAAATATATAAGAATGAATATAAATAATATTTTTTTTTTAAAATTAAAAATAATTTTTATATATAAATAATTTATATTGATTAAATGTACTCAATTTTTAGTAAAGTATTTATATACTTTGAAAAATACTTTTTTTCCTCCAAAGGTTATTTTAATTTCTATTTATGAAAAAATAATGAAATAAAATTTGATGAATTTAGAGAATTTATTTGAAAAATTTAAATAAATTTTTGGAATCAACATGTTAAAATTATTTTAGGGTTATTTTTTTTGGATTTCTATGAAAAGATAATTTTTTAGATAAATAGTGAAAAATACTAGTTTTTATTGAAAAATTATATTTTGTTTAAAGAATTTATAAGGATAAATTTTATTTTAGAATTGTTTAAAAAGGTAAATTTTATAAATCATATTATAATTATTTCAATATAGGTCACTATAATCAATTTTATATTAAATTTTTATATGAATTTTTTTAAAGATTTATATAATGATCTCTGGGAAAAACAAATTTTTCGTTGCATCAGTGGGTTTAATTTAAAATTATACTTTATAAATTATTTGAATGGAATTTGTAAAAATATATTTCATATTTTTAATAATAATTAATAGTATTATATAATAAGGTAAAATTAATTTTTTGGTCAAAATGAATAGTAAGGACAGTCAAAATTAATTATCTTGGTTAAGGTTTAAAATAGTTTACCGGGGGATAAACTAAAAAGATATGGGGTAAAATATCCTAAAAATATTTTGAATTTTTTAATGGAAATATGTTTAAATTATCACCATTAATTTTAAATAATTACACATTTCTAACCTTTTATAATGTATATAATGTGTGTACAATTTTTTATTTTCCAAAATTCCATATGTTTTCTCACCCCTAATTATAAAATACTACCAACCCTCCTATGCTATTCATACTTAAAAACCCTATTTTTTGGAAATAACTAAAAAAATATCTTACCTAATTCCTTATCCACATTATTTTGGATTTTTATTTTTTATGAAACAATCCTAGGATGGTATTTTTCAAAAATCTAAAGAGGATCCAAATAGAAGTAGTAAAAATGTTAACCTTGAATTTTGTTTTAGTTCTTCCTCTACCACATTAAAATCATCTTAAATTACGATAAAATATTGACACAAGTATATAAAATATACTTATATATTATTATGACAATATAATAACCAATATCCATATCCACTTCCATCAAATCAGTAATAAGCCTGTTGATCATGTGTATGACCGACCTCCACCTCAAGAACTGATTTTATTTATTTTCTGAAACCAACTCTCAAGGATGGATATATTTATGTATATAATGTTTATATATTATATTTATAATATTATTATACATATTTAATTATAATATAACATATAACGGCATACCACCCAAACCTTGGGAAAATAATAATGTCGCTCATGTGTACAACGAACTACAACCTCACAAACAGATCCAATTTATTTTTTAATTTATATTTTTACATGGATTTTAAGAAGGTTGAATTTAATGAATATATCTTATATTTATAAAATAGTTATAATTTTATAATTATTAAACCACATATATTATCTTTCATTAAATTCATTGAGGATATGATTAGGTTGCTCGTGTGTATGGTGGACTACCACCTCATGAAGCGAGGTTGTTTGTTTTTCAAAAATGCTTTGCATGGAAGGGAAATGGTAAATTTAATTAATATATGTGATATATATTATATAAAAATTAATTTTAAAAATTAATTTATTATTTAACTTTTTTCATCCATCAAGAATATGGAAACAATGTTCATGTGAATGTATGACCTATTGTCTCAACGAACAGTGTCCTTAATTTTCTATCTCTAAATTTAATGGATTACTATAAATACATATATGATGAATATATATCATTTTTATATTATGAATAAAACTATTTATATGATGTAACCATGATAAAAATTGATTTAATGAATATACCAAACAAAAACATACAAGAAAAATAAAACAGTTATTTTCCAACACGTCATTTTTCCCAGAATTGTTAATAAATAGGTAATAAAAGGTAATAAGTAAATCATATATTGTGTTATAAATATAATTATGGTTCTTTAATATATTTATAATTAACTTATATTAATTTCTAAGGAGGATCAAACTTTTGTGAAGGATGTTGATACTTAAGGTAAGGGGTTTTTGTCTAACATTTATTTCCCATGAAACACATGCAATATTCACCATGTGTTTCTTTCATGTGGTGTATATATTTACCATGAATTTATATTATGATTATTCTCAGGAATTTTATTTTATTTTAAAATATATTTTATTAACTCTCTTCCATGGGGTATATGATTCAAAATTTATTAAAGTGGTGAGGGATTTTGTCTCAATTTACCTTATTTGTGACATATATTTTGTTATGAACCAATATTCTTTTATGAGGTGTATATAATACCATATTGAAATGTTTTATAATGGATCTACTGATATTAATTATATTTAATGTTTCTTTTGATATTATTATTTAATGGGTCTTTGATTCAAAAGTTTTCAAATTGTTAAGGGTTTATGTTACAATCTCAATGTTTATTGAGATTGTTTAAGATTATGCTTTCGATGACAAAATATTGGGATCTATTTCTAAATAATGCAAAAAAATTTATTATCCTTAGTTTATTTTTTATCATATATTTTATAAATTATGTTTAATATTTTATTGACTCATGAATAACAAATAATGTTTTAAATAAAGTCTCCATTATTTCTCTCTTCAGTCCAAAGCCCTTTTTATTACACATCCATGTTTTATAAAAATGATTCAATAGAAATTTTAATATTCTAAAATTATTATTTCATATAATTTTTTCAAATTTACAACCTTGAAAAAATGTTTAAAAGGAATATTCATGTCGTTTTCCAAAATCATCTTGTTTTTCTTTTACCTAAAATATGAAATGAATCATTGTTTTAACTTGTACAACATGAAGAAAATTTACCAAATTCATGATCACTCAATGTTTTAAGCCCTCATTTATTTGTTTTAATGTTTATTTTAAAAGAAAATGGTTTCTAAAATATTTTCTTATTTTTTATTTTCTAAAATAGATTTTCAAAAAAAGTTTATTTTCCTCAAGAAAGTTCCAAGTGATCTTTCGAAATAATTTTCTATCAAAGATGAAATCCTTTGATGTAATTATAATTTTAATAGGGATATTCTCCAATGATACCATCTTTATTCTTCCCCTATATGATATATTTTTTTATGATGACAAGATGTTTATATAACTCGTTCCTTTTCTATGGGTTATACTATGATGAAATGTTTGTGATGCCAATTTATTTTCATGTTTTCTGATATGATTAATGTTTTATGTTCTTTTCAAACACAAATGCATGGTTTTCATTATGTGATGCTGGTTACGTTATTACCAAGGATGGTGATCATGTTATAACCAAGGGCAGTGGTTCTGTTATAACTAAGGATGGTGTACACATTGTAACAAATGATGGGTGAGGCCTATATCTCTCACCAATGAATTAGGTAATGATATATTATGCGTGAACCTGATTTTATATTCATAATTTTATGTGGGGACCTACTTTCATGTCCATAAGATCATGGGAGGGCATGATTTCATGTCCTTAATAAAAATAGTTAACATATTTCTTTTGATACATGTTCACAATGTTATAAGATTTAATATATGCCACAAATCTATTTTATGTTCCATGTTAATGCAATAATGGATAAAGAACTTTTATTCTTTTACGATTTATGTCTTATGAAATTCCATGATTTATTCCATGAATCATTCTTTTATTCTACGATATGCAGGGTATGGTTTTTTAAATGTTATTCTCATATTCTTATACCCTTATGCTTATGTTATGTTAATATATTCCTTGTTTACCTTTATTGATCATATGATCTCACACATTCTTATATTTAATTTCCCAAAAATATGAATAAATTTTGATGTATGATATGTCTAAGAAGGGATCTATTTATGAAGATATTAGTGGTAGACGATATAGATCACTTATACACTAGTATTATATGTCCTAGTTCACAAAGGCACTAACCTTAAATTACTATGGCATAGATCATTATGTTATTTAATGATTATTCATATACTAAGATGTAATATTTATATATGAGAAGTTTGATTTTCTATAATAACCATCATTTATATTAAGGATACAATGATTTCATCAAAATAATAATTATATAATTGAGTATGAATACTAGTAATGTGTGGATAAATTTAATCATATACAATATGAAATAATTAAATTAATCCCAAAACCCCCTTGTTACTTATTCAATTTATTTAAATAAACATAATTTATAATTTTCCCATCTTAACATCAATATATTCATCTTAATCCACGATCACATCTATTTCTTGTTACAAATCATGATTTAAATACAAACACATTACTCTCTTACATACTTACCAATAGTAAACTAGAATTGGTAATTTCTCTTTATGTCCTTTTCCAAATGAACTGGGTGACTCTCGGTTAAATTACTACATCACCCTATACACTTATAGGAGGATATGTACATTTTCACTATATAGATATACATAAAGAAATCGCTATAGTGGATCACTTACACATTCATTGAAAAACTCATTATCTTAAAATATGATTACTCTCCATCAACTATTACTAGATCATTAAGGTCTAGTATTACTAGTGTGATGTTCATGTATTCTTCACACATCCTTTATATTATCTTATATTGGGTGAAGTAAGTAAAAATATGTGTTCAACATTTATATATTTGTGTGTGTGAGTGATTTGTGACAAAAATGAGGGATAATTAATGAAGAGATCTTTTATATCATTGAGATATGTTAAAATATATACATTATTAACACATGAGTGATGGTATAAACACACTATAATATATATAATTGGAGAATAAATTAAAGTGAATTATATATTGTACTATAGACCTGATTCACCACCTAACTCTTAGAGTGGATCCTGGTAACCTACTATGGAAAAATAGTAGTAGCATATTAAGGTTTATCTAGTTTTTTTTTGAATCTATGATACGAAAAAATAGTATGTTATTGAATAATTTTCCATATATAATAAATTTATAGTATTACTGAATCTATTGACTGATGCTATTTTGTTTTGAGTTTATTTTTTTTATCTGACGTGTTTCATATAATTATTTTCATTGTGAATGGGGGTTATTGAGTTTAATGGTTTTTTTATGGTAACTTGAAAAATTGAAATTTTTTTAGGTCATCATTTTTATGGTAATAATTTTATAATCCTTTATTTGAATGAAAAAGACATAATTAATATAAATGGAAGTAAACATGATGTTTTTAGACTATTAATTACATTTTGATAATGTCTCAGGATTTTTATGAAGAGTGTTCAATAAAAAAGGAA
Source organism: Viscum album (assembly GCA_963277665.1). Taxonomy (NCBI): domain Eukaryota; kingdom Viridiplantae; phylum Streptophyta; class Magnoliopsida; order Santalales; family Viscaceae; genus Viscum; species Viscum album. Next base: position 1,536,171,294 of record OY728161.1, on the reverse strand, counting down.
GAATATTTATTTTCATTATCTTGATTAGATTATATAAGAAATGATGTTAATTTTAATTTTTTAATTACTAATTCAATAAATAAATTATTTCAAATAATGCAACTAAATATATGAAGATAAGGAATATAACATCCACTGTAATTATGGAATATTTATGTGACAAATAAAAAACTAAATAATCTATGAATGGGGTGCATAGATAATAATTTATTCATATAATCATCTATAAATGATTTATTCATGTTGATTATTCAAAAATAAAAAAATTGAAATATTGAATAAGGATGATCTTGTGTTATTATATATATTTATAAATAGGAAACTGATATAGTTTTTTTATTTAATAACTATATATAATAATACATTTGATAAATAGATTCTAACTAGACCGAGATTAGAAATTAATGGTACACTAAAATTTAGTGAATGTGTCATTGAAGAGGAGTTGGAGATATTTATTAACCAATATTATTTAATATTATATTATATAATTTATGATTATTATATCCATGATTGAGAGAATAGTCTTGATAGATATAATTATAGGACTAAAATTCTTGAAATTAAAGTATCATATCACCCATAAAATATAATCTAACACTACAATAAAATAGTAAAATGAATCAATAGTGTAATAAATTAAAAATGCATTATTAAGGAATATATTTTCAATTCTAATTGAATATAATAATGATGTTGAAGATTTTTTGAAGAAAATTGTTAATGATAATATATTTTGATATATATATATCTGAATGAAATTAAACAAGTGTGGAATATTATTAAAAATAAAAAATATATGTTTTCATGTGTAGAGGATATTCAAAAATTAAAATAGACATATTATACTGAAGAATGTTATCATATTTATAAAAATAAATTTATAATTAAGAAATAAAGTTCCCAAAAGATACATAAGATAAGAAATAATACATTGTGTAGTTTCAAGGGGAAAAATATCTTTTAATAAGTGGTAATAGGTTGGATAGTGTACTATGATACACTAATAAAATAATATAGAATTCCAAAAATGTTAGATTTTAATATGGGCTCCCACTATGAGGATATATTATAAACCTATAGTGATTGAACATGGTAATGTAGAGAAAGATATAAAAAAATTATATTCATGTTGAATAGAAATTTTTTAGAATACTAAATTTTATATTCATAGACTAAAAGTAAAAGTTAATGAAAAGTTTTATATCGATATATGGACCTCATATAAACATTAAAAACATTGACCTAAATTCTACCACAAGAATTTTTATCTAATATGAGAGAAGGAAACATTGGTTTCAAATATTTATCTAATAATCAGGGAATAACAATAAAAGAATCACAAATAATTATTTTATCGGTTTTTAACATTTTGTATATTTATATATAATTTGTTTCTAATAAATATAATGATTTGTCTAATTGATTTAAGTGATTAAATTACATATACTATAAATGGTAGATTTACTCAGGGAAATTATAGTAAATCAAAAAAATTAATTGTATGATAAGAGGGAGTTCATAATTATTTCATGAAATAATAAATATCTTAATCTCATTATATTTTTTATTTTACTACTAATTGATTTTTATGGGGTGATAAAAATTAATAAATTAATAGTTTATGATGTTTAAATAAACTATCGTTTTATAATTCAGTGATATATGATGAAGCTATAACATGGTATATAATACTTTTATAGGTCACACCAAACATATCATGTTTGTATTATGAACTAAAGTCATAAAATGAATTTTCTTTATTAATATATTGAAATATAATTTTATTTCATGGAATTTTAAGATATATAAATTACTATACATGATGAAAAAAGATAATTGTATGTGTAATAAAATATGGAAGATTTATTTGGATATAAAATATTATGTTCCATTTTGAAGAAATGAGAGACTTTTATGATATGAGTGAGGAAACCACTAACATTGAGTTGGAATTCCAATAAATCACAATAAGAACATTTAAGATGCATATTCCATGAAATGTTTTTTAGAAATCCCAACCCTAGATTCTAATCAATAGATGACATGTAGAGGAAAACAAGATCATCCATAATTACTCCATCAACATAGTGTACTATAAAATAAGAAGTTTTGGAAACCTACTCACCACACTAAGTCGATCCTCATACACACACAAGTGAACTCTCACCTCATAGTCATTCAAGGGAAAACAATAATGGAAAAACACAATAAATTTACATGGATCATACAATGTATCACACATCTATGGGAGAAACACTACTACTATTTTAATTACAATAAGCTATTAGAAGGTTTATACTTCAACTTATAAAACTTTTCAATATGTATTCAGATAGAGATTAACCCTTTAAAACTCTTAGATTAAATTTTGATCTAAATCACAACATAATTCTGTACAAACAAGGTCCTACTAAAATTATCCATTCATTTATTCCAGTAGGACTATCCTCTTATATACATAGAGGTCCCTCTATTTATAATGGTTCATACTGATATACATTAGTCCTATGATCCATAACCTCTTATCTTGGTGAATAGTCAAAGTTAGACATTTCCACAGTAACTTATACCCATTCATTTTCTATTTCATTACCCCTATATACATCCATCAAATATTATCTTCCTCTGACTACCCAATCATCAACTAGAGATAATTCACTGTCACTATCTGATACTTATTGATTTTTTGTCTTCTAGGTCTATATCACCCATTTATCATTTTCTATTGGAATGAATCAAAATTCACATCCAAAAAATGTACCACCCAAACAATGCTTTGAGGAACCGTTGTAAACTCTCTAATATAAAATTTAGAAATCAGTGTTCTCTTTTCTCTTTATGTTCATCCAAGTCCCACCGAGGAATAATGTTTCTACAAAATTAATTAGAATAAAACCTTCATGAAAATTATTTTTATATTATATCATCAGTTTATATTCCGAATCACAATAACAATTTCCTCCAATAATTTGTAGATGTACTGATACATTAGGTAAACAAGCTTCATATGTTAATCGAGTATTGGATTTTTCATCAATCGAATCTCACTCTAATTATCACATAATAAAAATCCACCCTTTTATCTTCTTCTGATCTCCCACTACAATCACATCGACTAAAAAAGCTCATTTCATGCTTCAATTGCAACCACATACTTGGATTACATTAAAAATAATAAAGTTACAATACATTTCAGTCATGAAATCCAATGGGCCGTCAGAAAACACAAAACTCATTTCTTTCTTTTACATGGAAAAATGCATTGAGGAGTTTTTATCAATATAAACTCATAGTGGATCATCTATTCAAATGTATAGGATTATATATTTTGATCCCTTAAAGCACCATATGGTCTATTTCACTGCCTCCCAGTGTTCACTTTAGAGATTCGACATGAATCATCTCGCAACTCTTTCTAAAAATGCTACATCAAGTTGAGTATATATCATGACATATATAAAAATTTCATCCAATTATTTAAATAGAAAATTTTCATTATAAACCACCACTTTAAACATTTTTTCACCACATACTTGGAAAATTTGATCGTCCCAGCCAATAGTGTCAATAAATTATTGAATAAGATCATCCAAAATAATTATATTACTTTTCAAATGTAGTCCTAATAATATATTACAATGTTTCCAATTTTCCTATAAGTCTCAATCTTCATACCTAAAATATAATTGTGATATTTATAATTTCTCATCGAAAAACATCACGAAAAATCTTGATTAATCTTTTGACTCCATTTATCATTTGAACCAGCTAACAATATATCATCAACATAAAAGAGAAGTAAAATAAAACATACTTATTCTATTAGAAAAATGGTCTCTGTTTCATCGATTAAAACATTTATATTCCATAGAGGCATCCAATTTTTTATTCCACTAACTTGGTTTATACTTCAATGCATAGATAATTTTCTTTATCTTTCACATCATGTTTTTGTTATCATCGTCTGTGAAACTTATATGCATCTTCTTGTAGATATCTTCCAATAAATCAAAATAACAAACAATTTTATTTAAATTAATATATTCAATGTACAAATCATTAGTTGCATCCTTGGATAGTACTGTTTGAATGGTATCCAACCATTCTACTGGGGAGAAAGTTTTCAGTAAATCAATTTCCTTATTCTATTGATATACCTTCAGCAATATTCATTCCTCATAAATTTTCCTTCAATAATATTTTCCCTTCAAATCAGAGAAGCCACTTATTCTCTAGTTATCTTTTACCCTTTATTAACTATGTTACCTTCCATATTCCTTGGGTTTCTAATGAACATATAGAAGGTGACATATTTTAAATGCACTATTTTTTTATGATACAAATGGGAGAGTTATATGACCCAGATCGTACATATGATTCATATATATATATATATATATATATCATATTTCATGGAATATTTATACCATTAAATTTGAGAAATTGGGTTGAAAAACTCATCTATGTAGCTATTAATTAAGGAACGGTTTCATAATATAAAATGTATGGGGGATTTTTATTAATGCATATTATGCATGAAATATCCAAATAATTAACTCATACACTGAAGAGAATGAGTTAATGAATGAAATGGATGATGATATTTCTATATAATATATAAATCCACTTCCAGGTAATGGAAGTAGTGTGTGGTGTTTCATTCATAAATCCTTCACCAAATTCCTTAGAACTCAAATCACAATACTTTTTCATTATTTATTAACTACGATTTTAGAACACCATGGGTGAAGGGGTATCTCATTTATAAGATAAACAATTCAGTTGGAATGTGGACACCTATGAAGGTGGGAGTATTTTTTTCATCATTTCTAGTCTTCAAAAATACTTTAAAAATATCAATATTTTATTAGTAGCACATTAAATAAATGTTCTTCTATTTATATTTGTATTATTCATTTAATTTTTACATCATTATCATCATTATTTCATAGATATTCTTGGGAAATGGATTTTATCACTTCCACTACTTATAATAATTCTTATTATACTCTAATGAATCCCTTAAATTGTATCAGAGCCTTATATGTTTTAATATTTGATAAAAATTTGTGATAAATTAAGAACATGGGAAAAATAGAGTACTTAATAGTTTATGTTTCCAAATTAAACCCCTTATGTCACTATCCTAGAGAGGGTCTATTATCAATATAAAATTTCCAATTTATATTTACCATGATGTTTATCTAGTAATTTTTTACCAATATATTATGCATTAAAGAATATAAAATAGTTATCCCAGCTAAATGACATAATAGAGGCAGTCGTGGTCATATTGGAAATGGTGAGCATTACCTTTAAAAAGTTTGGCTGCATAAGGGTAAAAGATGGTTAAACTTCACAAAAGTGGTTTGTGTAAAGGTGTACATTAAAATTCCCATAGTAGATACACCATGACATGAAGGCATGATGTGGTGCATCTTAAAGTGTTAAAAAAACTCAATTTTGGAATTTTTATCTTATAGTTTATATAATTTTTATAAATAATATGTGTTAAGAATTTTTAAAATATTTTTTTGCGACCAATATGTTGTTGAATTTAAAAAATGAGATATATATTAATTTTAAATTCCTTATAATTAATTTAATAAATTATTAATTTTTTAAGTCTTCCATAATATAAATAATTAATATTTCACACACATCATCAAATTATACGTAAAGGATTATGATGATTAAATAAAAAATTTATTTCTAAATCAGATAGGGTAGTTTATAAATGGTTTATAAATTATGAAATAAGGTAAAAATATAAAATTTATTATATTTTAAATTATGAATTTATCACAATATTTTATTTAACTTATTCAAATTAAGGGGTGTTATTTGAATATTATTTAAACAAAATAAACTGGGTTTCAATTATTGATACAATAATTGTTTAAATAATTTTAATAATATGATACATATGTTATATAAAATGTTTACATAATATAAATTGAATAATAAAATTGTTTATATTCTAGAAAATATCACAATACTTAAAGAAATTTATATATAATAAATTTGAAAGTTTTTATATTAAATTTAATACAATTTTTTACTGTTATGATTATGGAATGTAAATATTAGTGAGGTAAATTGTAAAATGTTTATATTTATCTTTTTTTATGAATTGTTCAAAAATTGTATTCTCATGTCTCATTATTTGTATTGTTTCTTTTTTTAAGGTTATTAAAAAATTTATTCAAATATATAATTTATTTATATTATGATTGTGTATTCTATATTTTAACTAATGAACATTTTACATAAGATAGGGCCTTTCATTATATGCTAGATAGAACTCTATAAAAGTTAGTTTTTTTATCTACATTAAAATAATTTTTTTTTAATTTATTATCTTGATTTTCTTGTAGGGGATAGTTTGTGTATAGTGGTTGTCAGAGATATAATGAATTTAATTATTCCTTATGTAAAGTATCCCATGTGATTGTGAGTTGGTGTTAGACTTCCTACCATTCTAAAGGACTATTTCTTTCCTAGAAAGGTTAATGAGGTTGGTTGTCTGTCACATTAGGCTTACTCATGTGGTGATTATAAATCCCATATATTTTTAAACCTATAAATTAATATTTCAAACAACTTATTCATATAATTAAACTGGGTATTTATGATTGTTTTTTGGATCATATATTTGAGTGAGTAACAGAAACTTGTGGGTCATGTAATGTCATGAACCAAGTTGGGTCGTCATCTGAACCAATGATCGACCCAGTCTGTGTTATAGTTAAAATGGAATTCCATAATTCTTTGGGTAGATTTCACATGATTTCATTATCATAAATATACAAAAAAATAAATAAAATGAAATTTAAAATACACAACCAAATATGGAATAATTTTTTTTCCAGATTTGAGTTTACAGTACTAGAAAAAAACCAACATTGAGAAATAACAAAGTAGAAAAAAAAATCCATAAACCACCATATGACAAGAGAAGAATTTCCCTCAAGACACCACAAAAAACACCTCATGAGGAAGACCTTTAGCATCTAGAACCACCATATCCAAACATCTTGTCGTTACCTCTATCAAACATAAACAAGTCTACCTAAACCCAATGTTGTAAGTAGGGTGTGATCCAAAGAATAGTAAGATTACACCCAATAAAATATTCCATCATATAAAAATTATAATATAAATAAACTTTCATGATTTATGAAAAATAAACTAGAAATGTTTTATGGAAAAAATTCTAAAATAAAACATGCATGACTTTGAAATGACCAACCAAGTATACAGTCTATCGAAAGTAGGTATGATATCACCATAGAGTAACAACTCACATGATAACCCTCTAGGAACTAGATATAAATGGGACACTAGGTATATCATATCTCTGTGAAATGTGGCACAGAAACCACGACTAACAATGTTCTCCTACATGAGCCACTAGGAGGGGAAACCCCATGGGCCTAGTGGTCTCGAATCATCACAATGTTAGTTAGTGTTATAACTTCAATGATGCAAGGAAATATTGGGACAAACCACTTTTGAATCATCTAGAGTACTAGTCATAGTCCTCCAACCTAATCACCTAGGATTCCCTTTGTGCTCAATTACATTTTACATTTAACATAACACACCATTCTCGCATTACTCAATCCAAAAAAAAACACAGTATGACACCACTTGAACAACCAAAATACTCCATTCAAATCAAATTCACTTGAATATTATTTAAAATCATGATTATAACCACTTAAACAATTAAATAAACCATTTTCAAAATTTATAAAACACCCTCAAGAGGAACGAAAAGTATTTACCCAATAAATACATCAAATTTCTTATAAAAACACCATTTTCAAACCACGCGAATTTCAAATCCATTCAAAAAATCATTTTTCATCCCAAAAATAAATCATATAACACATAAAAACACTCAATAAAGCATAATATATTTTTACAATAATGTTTAAGTATGAAATAACCTACCTTGGGTGTAGAAGCTTCCGTAATCCAGTGAGAAAATCCAACATCACCTCAATCGTATATTCAAAAAGAATGATAGAACCCTAAACATAATGATTAATAAAAAAGAATCAAGTCCTAACCCTAAAATCAGCACCTAACCCACTAGAAGAGATAAAAACAAAATAAAGAGGGAAGAAACCCTATAATAGAGAAGGAATCAAGGAGATAAATCAATTATTTGAAGAATAGAGTAGGAATCACACCAAATCTGGCACAAAAATGGAGCTCCAAGTAAGGGGAAAGGAGAGGTAGGTTCACCTAGGGTGAGGAATCCTAAAGGAGGAGAGAAAATATGGGTTTGAAGGTTAAAATTGGAGAGAGAGAAAACCGAAAATCCAATTTTTAATGACTTGGATTGGCCACACTATTAGTTTTCTTGGTTTGAAGAATCATAAAGCAACCGTTCTGCCATCATTTTCCAAGAAGAACCTATCGAAAATTCATTCAGCACAGTCCGAATAGTCTTGTGCAATCTGTGTGGTAGTTTCTACCTCAAACCATCCACCTACCACATGGTTACCTGGGCTGAGGTGCAAGGTTACCCCTAACCATGAGCCAACTATGAACCATTGAAAATCCTCCTAAAATTTCACACTTTCCTTTAAAAAAATAAAGAAAAACCCAAGGGATAAAAAGTACACCAAAAATATATTGAAAAATACCTTAAAAGAAAATCATGGATGTGAAAAATTCATCCCATCATTAAAACATTCCATCCCCAGAATGTCAATTCGAATCTAAATCTAAAAATGAGAACATGTATTCTTTATCTACCCATGAATTCCATTCCCAATTATCATGCACATAGTTTTCATATTTCAAAAGAACCTGGAACATCAAAATAGACTTCCCAAAAAACACTTTCAAATGAGAATCTATAATTCACATTGGCCATTCAAACATGTAAAAATTTGGATCTATTTCCAACTCTTCACAATTCTGAAAATGGGATAGATCATGGTTATACTTATTCAACATGGAAACATGAAACATGTAACAAATTGAAATAAACTTAGCGGGAAATTCTGACCAATATTCCACCTTACTAACCTGTTCAGTGATATGGAATGATATGACACACCTTGTTGTTATCTTCTCTTGCTTTCCTAAACGACGATGACACAAATGAGGTTCCACCTTAACGAACACCTGGTTACCCATAGAAAAATCAATATCTCAACACCTATGATGAGAATAATATTTGTTGGAGACTATGAGCATTCAATATCCACTGACTGATCAACTTAACCATCTCAGAAGTCTCTTGCACTAATCTCAGTCCCAAAATTTAGGTCTCACCCACCTCATCCCAGCACAAAGGTGACCTACACATTTGACCATAAAGCACCTTGAAGGGAACCATTTGAGTCTAGGACTGGTAAATTTTATTATATGAAAACTCAACCTGTCCCTAATGGCCATCCCATGATCCTATGAAATTCAAGACACATTCCTAACAAATGTATTACATAATATGGTTTTACCACTCCATCTAACCATCCATTTAAGGATGGTATTCCATACTCATCTTTATTCGAAACCCCAATACCTTTTGAAGGACTTTCCAGAACTGAGAGGTAAAATGGGAGTCCCATTTAGAAACAATTTATAGTGGCACATCATGAAGCCTTACCACCTCTTGAATGTACAACCAGCCCAATTCTTCTACCTTCTATGAATATTTTATTAGAATTAAATGGGATAATTTGGTAAGATGGTCAATTATAACCCTAATGGTGTTCCTTCCCCAAGGTGTATGGGGAAATCCAATAATAAAATTAAAGGTTATATCATCCCACTTACAGGTAGTAATGGGCAACGTTTGAATCAAACTAGAGGGCCTTTTATGCTATTCTTTTACCTGTTGACATGAATATCATCTCGATATGATGTCAGCAATATCACACCTCATGAATAGCCACCAAAATTTTGGACACACATCATAAAATATCTTGGTATATCTAGGATGAATAGATCACTAATACAGGTGGCTATTTTGTATCACCACATTCCTATGAGATAACAACACCAAATAACGACCCATGAAACATGTACCTCCCTCAGGAGACAATGAAAAATCACGACGTGTCTCCCCACCATGATGAAACTACATAGACTGTTGGAACAACTCAAAACCTGAAATATCCTACGGAATTGTCTCTAGAAGAGAAGGATCCAACTGAACAATAACCAAGACCACACCTCCATAGTGTTCCTTGGTTTCCAAGTGCAGCTAGAAAAAAAGTCCCATTAATGTACACTCATTACTAGAATCCCTAAATACCCGCACTAGAACTTTTTCTCTCAAGGTTCCATCCATGAAATTACCGTTACCTAGGATATAAATGATATCAAAGTCAAACCCCTGCAAATACTCAATGCAATAAAATTTTCTCAAGTAAAAATACCTTTGGGAGAATATATGGGATATGATTTTATAAATAGAGTATACCACAAATTTATCCCAAAAAAGATAATGAATCCATGTATTCAGAGAATGAAACACCACTTCTATCTCTAGGTCATAGGTTAGGTAGTTCTTTTAATATAGTTGGAGATGGTGAGATCCACATGCCACCACATGATCATCTTGCATAAGTACAAATCAGAGGCCCATACATGAAGAATCGTAATAAACCACACATGCCATTCCTTATTTTGAAAAAATAAATATAGGTGTAGTAGTCAGATTCCACTTCAGCTCCTCAAAGGATACGTGAAACTTAAATCTCCATTAACAATTTGATCCTTTACGATTGAGTGTTGTCATGGAAGAAGCAAAATGAGATAATTCCCAAATAAACCACCTCTACTAACAATCTATGCCAAGAAAAATCCCAATCTCAAACACATTTCTCGGATGATCCAATGAAATAACTACACTAATTTTATCAGGGTCCACTGAATCCTCTTTTACTAAGATGAGATGGCACATAAATTTCACTTCCCTGATCCAGAAAGTGCACTTTGAAAACATTCATTAAAGATGTTGATCCCAAAGCGTGACCAACATAATCCTAAAATATTTTTTCATGATCCTCCTTAGATCTGAAATAAACTAGGATTTAATCGATGAATAACACAATGAAGGATTCCATAAACTGGTGGAACACCCTATTCATGAGTTCAATGATAACCTCCAGAGTATTCGTCAATTTTAAAGTCATGAAACTACTAGAAAAACTACCTATAACTATGGTTCAAAACCGTGGGTATAGCATATACCCACGGTTTTGGGAACCGTGGGGCTGAGAGGTGTCACAATGGGGGTCTTAAACATTACTCGCGGTTTGGAAAAACTATGGGTATATATTGGTGTCACAGGTGGCCACATCGCTATACAGTTGGCACAACACTTTTCCCGCGGTTTGAAAACCGTGGAAATTTATATTCAAAAGATGAAGCGGGTGAGGTTTGACCGCGGGATACACCACATGCAGGCCATCACCACTAACCAACCGAGCCGAAGATATATTCTATACATACATACATACATAAATACATACATACATACATACATATATACATATATATATATATAAATATATTAATATAGCCACAAATTGAAAAATGATAAAGGTGAGGATCAAAACTAAGACGCACTGCACGCAGGCCAGCGTCACTGACCAACCAAACCGAAGAGATGTTCTATACATATACATATACATATATATATATATATGTAAATATATTAATATATCCACAAATCAAAAAATGATTAAGATGAGGATTGAACCCGACACTGGTGGAATAGCGGTACCTCTCCTGACTGACTAAGCTATGGATGTTTTGTTAATATAACCATACATATATTTACTTATATTATTTAAACTCATTTTAAAGAAAAAATAATTCACTAAGATTCAAACATCAGACTGCGTTCACCTACATGGACGACCTGACCAACCAACCTATGTTTAGTAGTTGTAAATATATTTGTATTTTTGTAATTATATTAATGCAAACCGTGTTCCCGCCAATTTTTTTTGTCGTCCCACATAATTTTTTTCCCCACCATAAGGTGGGAATGCTATACCCATGGTTTTATAGAACTATGGGTATAAGTCTTCATAAAAAACCCCCAATACCCATGGTTTTTCAAAACTGTGGGTATAGGTCTTATGAGAAATCTCTATACCCACAGTTTTGGGAAAAACCGTGGGTATAGGTGACGTATAGCCATGGCTTTCCAAAACCCTGGGTATAGATCCCCATATTATACCTATACCCATGGTTTTCTAAACCCTTGGGTATATGGGTACCATATACCCATAATTATTTGCAAAACCGTGGGTATAGGCCCATTTTCCAATAGTGTGACCATGTACTTGAAGCGTTCGTACCTGCTTCAGAAAGCCGATTTTAGGATACCCACCTCTTTCACCCTAACTTAGTGGTAAATAGAGCACAATTATATCTTATATAACCATCTTATCCCTTTCAACTAATCAAACATGTCATCTATTTAGGTAAAATGATACATGTTCTTGATCGTTGCCTTATCAGCTTCCGAAAATAAATACACAACCAGAGAGGTTCATTGGCCTTCTTTGCAAACAAGACTAGGACGACCCAAGGAGATATTCTCATGTGAATGAAACCATTGTATTTAAAATCATCTATCTTTATATTTAATTCCCTAAATTGAGTGGGGTCCATGTGATATGCAGGAAGAGATATAGGTTGTGTCCCTGATGCCAAATCAATCGAGAACCCCACATCCCACTTAGGGGGTAAAAATGAAAATTCATATGGAAACAGCTCTATGAACTCATACACTTAAAGATGAAATACACCCTTAGGAGCACCACAATCATCCTATAACATGAACGATGAAAATGAAAAAAAGATTACGAAACTCCAAGAGTGGAGGTTCAGCACGGACTGACCAAGGATCCCACTCTCCAAGAAAAACTTGAGTACCGCCATCATATGACATGAAACTTAGAAGCTAACAATAATAATAGATATGAACTTAAAATTACACCATCTAATCCATTCCAATGATTATATCCAAATGGTTCATATACAGGACTAGGAAATCCCATTCCAGCATGAACCCTAATTTAGAGAGTAAACATGATAGGAACCTGAGACCCTACTCCTTCTTATTACCCATCGTTGTTAGAAAATCCATTATATGAGACATGATCTTGGTTGTAAAGTAAAAAAATTTCACAATATGGGTAGGAGAACTGAAACAGAAGTACCAGTATCAAATAAAACATCTGATATAGAAGATACAATCAAAATGGTACCTTTCACTATCAAGGGCCCTGCATCGGGTCTCACTGGTGCATGGTCCACTACATAAAGATGCTTCGTATCTGACTGGTTCAAAACATGGACATTAACCTATGGATCTACCCTGATCTAACTATGACTAGAATAGGATCTGGTCCTACTATCATGACCACCAAAATAAGACTCCACCATCCCCAATGGCTTCGACTGAGATAAAATCCCCCTACAATCTCCAAATCCTACCCCACTCGGGTCTGGGCTCATCACCTTGTAAAAAAGATATAAGTGTATAATATCTCCACATCAATGACAAGGTTTTAGAGAGTATGTACACATGGTTCGAGTGTTCCTAACCCTCCCACACTGGTGGCAAACATCTGACCGTATATCAAAATCCACAGATGCATACTGTTGGGCAGGATGTCCTGAACTACCACTTCGCTTTTTCCCTTGCTCATATCTCTTCTTCGTCTTCTTATATGAAATGTCACTACCCATCATTGACACAACCCTATAGGAAACAAACCTACCCTTATACTCAATATTCACCATACAATATTGATCAACTACTTCATCATAGGTCTTCAGTTTGAAAAAAATAACTTGAAATAAAAAAATGAAAAAAACCCCTTTAGAACCTCTAAGCCTTCATATTCTTTTTTCGGTGATATTGAATTGTTTCAGTGAAGCTTGTGTTTGGTTTTGGTGGTGTAAGATTTTTGCAGGTGGTGGACATTGGAGAAGAGGCTGTCGGCCTTGCTGATGAGATAATGTTGATGGTGGTGGTGTTTGGTCGGCATTGTAAGGATGGTTGTGAAGTGACGGACAGATGGTGTCTTGGAAAAAGTGTGACATGTGGTTCGGGATGGATTTTTGGTTGAATTTTTGTTTTTAAATCTGAAATTTTTCAGGCACGTTGTTTAATTTTGAAAGGGGCGGGTTTTGAGGTAGTTTAAAAATGTGGTGGTACTCGGTTAGTGTTTGTGTGGAGTGGAATTTGAAATTTGAACATAGTATGCTGGTGATAGTCTAAATGGGGTTAGTACAGGTGGTTTGTGAATGTTTTGTATGGTTCCCACTTACCAAAAAAGTGGATACTTAAAAATAAAAATAATAATGGATTTTTGCTTCATATTCTTGTTAGAAACTATTTTAGGTGCATACCATAATAGCTCAGAAACGTTTTTGGTGTATGTCACGACCCGTCCTCGGGGCCCGAGCCGTGACTACCCCAAGCCTGCCTTCCATAGGCCAGGGGCTGGAGACTAGCACCAAAGGTGTAAATCCTGATAAAAGGTAAGCCATTGCCTTTATATAAGAAAATAAACACCATAAAGTAAACAAGATGAAGTAAACTCTACGTAAACTGAGTACAAGATTAAGTGCTGAAAAGTAAATGGGCCAGAATACAAACCCAACTGAAAATACAGTACAATTGAAAAGAAAGAACAACAGTAGTAAAGTAAATCAGAAACCACCAAGTCGTCCTTTGGAATTCTCACCTGAAGGGTGGTTACAGATAGTCTCGTCAGCTCCTCGGGTTCGTCCGTCTGCTCCGTGTACGTCCCGCCTGATAGTCCACCTCCAGGTACCATTCCGCTCTACAAGCCTCAACCATGATCAGTGTTGTCCATCGTCTGCAACCAACACAATGGAGTGCGTGCATAGCCCATGCAGGGGTGAGTATACGATACTCAGTAGGGACCCCGAGACTCCCGAAGGTCTCCCAGAATCCATCAATGATAAACCACAAAGGAAAGATATAATCATGAAGTATCAACCAACTCTACTTAGGTATATGCCCATACATATACCTAAGTCATCAATTCCAGTTCTGCTCCAACTCATGAGCCCATGTTCAACCCAGTCCACACAGGAAAATACATCCCAATCCACAAAGGAAATCACAACCCAATCCACACAGGAAATCAAGTCAATCATATCGAAGATAATGATTGAAAGTCAAGACTCAGCTCACACAGGTATACTACTCACAGAGAGGGGTGGAGATGACAGATGTAGCCTCTAAATCATCTCCACTACCAAAACAACGTTGGATCCAACTTTAGAAGTCATCTCTGCCGGACCCACGTCGGATCCAAGTATAGTAACCATCACTGCCGAACCCACGTAGGATCCATGTACAGTCGTCATCACTGCCGAACCCACGTAGGATCCAAGTACAGTCGTCATCACTGCTGAACCCACGTAGGATCCAAGTACAGTCGTCCTCCCTGCCGAACCCACGTAGGATCCAAGTACAGTCATCCTCTCTTCCGGACCCACGTAGGATCCAAGTAGAGTCATCATCGTCGTCGCAGTCATAGCCACCTCTAGGGTTCCCGCACACAGTACACTCGATTCTAGGAGGGTCCGCTCGACGAGGCAAGGGGTCGATACATAAACTGTCATGAATTCAAGAGTTGATGTATAACAAAGTTCTCTTTCGTCAATAGGAACATAACGCAACAGACGGTGCGTCAATCGGACGCCCGGTCTGAGAGTTATTGGCTTTTTCGTCCCAAGGGCCTGGTTGGTTTGTATGTTTAAACCAACCCAAACATACTAAATATGTGTCCAAACATCAAGTGGAGTAAGAAAAAAGAACTGTCTGACTAAGAGGAATTCAACGTAATCGACGTCACATTATTTGGACGTCCGGTAGTGAAGTTATAGGCATTTCCGCTCCAAGGGCCCGGTTGGTTTTGGATTCGAACCAACCCGGACGTACCCAAACTTTACTGAAATCTTGAGTGTAATATACCAAAACGACCGCCTCGATCCAAGGAACCCAACGAAACTAATGGTACATCGATCAGAGGTACGTAGCCCATGATATGGGCATTTGAACGAATCTGTCCGAAAAATAGGGGGTTTGGGCCCAGTCTGACCCGGCCCAATACCCCCTGGGTCGTCCCGGCCCGTGCGGTGCAGCCTAACTTAGCTGGCACGGCCCGGCCCGTGGTTGGGCGTGGCCTACGACCCGGCTCGGAGCCTGCCACGGGGTGCGAGGGGGGGGGGGGGCACCCCCCTGTGTCCCGGAACGGTGGACCGTACGGGGTCCGCCCTTTTTGCACTAGCCGGGGTTTTCTACCCCCGGTTTATCTGAAAAAATGGCCAGCCATCAAGGTCGGCCGGTTGGACTGGCACGGGACCCTTTGGGGTCCCGCCTCCTGGAGCATCGACGACCTATTGTCCGGCCACCCCTGCAGAACCGTCGCAGCCTAAGGCTGCAGCTTTTTCTTCGGCCGGCACGACGTGACGGCGCCGCGCCCCTCCGCCACTGCCCGCTCCTGCCGTGACCTCTCTTGGTTTCTCCGATGCGACGCGACGGTGCCGCGCACCACCACCGCGGCCCGTTCCGGCCGCAGTTCTCCTCGTTCTCGCGTGGTGAAACATTACCGCGACGTCTTCGCCACAACTTGCCAACAATGTTCAACAAGAAAATGGGGAGGAGAAATCAGCCATGTTTGTGTGGTCTGATCTCCTCCCATTATATTGGTAACAATCGGCCAAATTTAACCAACAAAGAACAATGAATTAAACATGGATGAAGATAACCCCTACCTTGATAAACGTTGACGTTTTCTGGCGACATGGAAGATGGCGTCGTAGGGTGGGGTTTCGATGACGGCGTTGACGTGCATCCAAGGATGGACCGAAGTCTCACACTAGCTGTGAAGAGATGAAGGAACGACACATCGTCTCTCCTTGCGGTGATGGCGTTCTTCGTCGAAGGGTGTTGTTTTTAGGGGGAGGATGAAGCTCTTCAATGGACTTAGAGATCTCCCAAAAACTTCACACAACAAGATAACCCTATAAATAAAATAAGACTCATCTTATTTTTTTTACTTTTCCAAACATTTCAAAATTTAAATTCAAAACGCTTAGTTAATTAAAAGAAGAAGTTTAACCAATTAAATGATGTGTCTTGGAATATTAATGTGAGAGAGGAGGAGGTGAGTGGTCTCACATTATAGGGGAGTTAACAAAATAATGGGGAAGTTATGGAGTTAAGGAATGTAAAAAGGTGGGGGATCATGTGAGCCCCACCTCCCTCATATCCACACATGGGAAGTTGGGTGGTCGTTGGACCCACCAACAACTTCCCATGAGAGAGTTTATGTAGAGACCCGAATCTTGACGTACATGGACATTACATTACTTTTGCGGAATACTTAGTACCTTACAAAAACACACACACAAGGACCGTAATAGTTTAGTGTCTTTGGAAACTCGGACTATAATCTTCTAATCGTGGTGAAAGATATTCAAAATCTCCCATAAAGATCTTATTTTTTTTTACCTAAAACCTTTCTTTATATCCTGGGGAAAATAAAACATAAAAGGGTGAGCTCAAATGCTCAGTAAGGGTAAACAAAATAAATATCAATCACATCATATTCATAAGAACATAATATTTTGGAAATCATAACCTGCAAAAGAGAGCATAATTTCATAATCATGGGATAAATCATGGCAGTGAAAAAGTAATCCCAATAATCATAACTCAAAACATGAAACTTTGTGGCAAACCCACATAATCATAGATAATCATTTCTTGTTAGTCAAGACTAATTGCCAAGACTATCTTAGTGGACAAAGTCCCTTTCTGAATCGAGTAACCCTCGTTTCAGTCCTGTTTCACTGAACCGGTATAACCTACCATTTCAGCCATGTCTATCTCATGAGATATAAAATCATTACCCAATGCATTGGAGGGAGATATAGGTCCCACCCATCTCATAATGATACCATTCTTATGTGTGCCACATAAATCATACATCATTGCATAACCCATGTAATAAAAATGGGATTCTTAAATAACATGACATCATAAAACCATTCATATAAGATAAAGGAATTCATAAACATAATTCCATCACAACATAGCCAAATAAATGTAAAAACATGGATAGAAACAGAACCCTTTATTACCTTAGATGGAAAATAATTTTGATAAAACACTTGAAATGAATTCTTGAGGAAAATATCTGTTCTTCTTCAAAATCAATTTCTTTTCACAAAACATCATGCAATTTTAAAAGAAAGAGATTTTATTGAAAATAGCCATGAAATATTTTAGAGGAAGTTTCATGAAAATAAGGCTTTATAAAACTTTAAAAATCCGTTCGTTCCGTTTAAGTTAAAAAAAACATTCTTCTCGTACTTTTGTCGGAAAAGTCAAAAAGCACCTCGTATGAAAAACGTCAAAAGATTCCTTTCATAATTTTTACTAAAAACTCACCGAAGGGTAAAATTGGATTTAAACAATTGTAGTTGGATGGAAATAATATTACATATTGAGGAAACATGGATGTGGATGATAAAATACACCCTAGTAAATACCAAAGTATAAACAATGTCGGATAAAAATGAGATTGTGATATTTCCCTTACCTTAGGTCCGACTTGCTTTGTAAGTGTCCGAACCTCCTGTATAATGATTTAAATCATGTTATTGACTTATTACAGAATCATATTCATTGTTATGATATCATATATGGTTCACTTATGACATTATATTACCCGTTCTTTTGTAAATTCCATGTTAAAGAAGCGTTTTGGGTAAAATCGTTTCATTTATCGTAGGTGTTTTGACTTGTTGTTCTTGACATCATTATTACTTATATCATGATTTACTTACTTCCAGAATATAAAATATGATTTATATATCATATATATTCAGTATATATATATATATAATAGGTAGATAAATAAAATGAAAAACACCGTTCATGGAGACGGTAGTCCGTACGTACGCATGAACGCTGTTTTCCTTTCCTTATTGTCTTGAAATGGAAGTAAGTAGATGACATACATATGTATATATATACATAATTCCAGTAGCTTTATAATGTCATATATTTCATTATTATTTCTTATATATACATTATAATCATTCTTAAATGGTTAACATGGAGAATGAATCTCATCGCGTCGTGGAGACGGTATTCCGTACGTACGCACGAGCGATGATATCATTTCTATAAATATTGAATTGAATTGGAGTGTATTATACAATATATAAGAATCAATATGATGTTGTAATAACTATGTATAGTTATTCTTTACACCATTATACCCATCCATGTAAGGTGGTGGTGGAAAATAGATTACACCACGGCGTGGAGACGGTATTCCGTACGTACGCACACGCGGTGATTTCTTTTTCCGTAGGATGGATAGATGGTGAAATAGGGTTGTTTCATACTTATAATAACATATCAGTATATGAGTGATACTGATGTTATTACTTCATAATGAAACAACCTAAGAAGAAGAAGTGGAAGAAGAAATAAAGATGAAAGAACTGGTAACGGTAATTACCTCTTCTTTGAAGCGCCTCTTTGAGACCTCCTCTTAGGGCACTGAAATTGGTCTTTGAGGAAGACCAGAACCTCTAGGATGTTTCTAGGGAAGTGGAGAAGAGATTTTGGCAGGGGTTGGCCGAGCTTGAGTGCTCAAATTGGTGTGAGGAGGAGGGGGAGGAGGTGTCCTTTTATAAGGGAGGAGAGGGGCACCTTAGGAATATCTCAAAATATTATTTTATATTAAAGTCAAAATCGGTTTATAATGGTTCCAAAGGGTCTTATTTCGAAGATAAAGTAGGTATGGGTCAAAATACTATCAACCAATAGGATTTAGACAAGTTTAGGTTATCATTTTAACCTTATCAATTAGATTTAACTCTAAGTTAAATAATTTAACTTTTACCGTGTCTTTTTGTTTTCTTTCACTATATGGTTAATAAACTTACTATAACATGCCAATCGAACCCCAAATTGTATATTATTAATAAATATATCCTTATCTAAGTCATTTGGCCGAACCTTAGATTTTTAGGAATAAAATAACAATTAATAATATAATATTTTATTTAAAAACTATTTTGTGTCAATTTTGACACTATTTGATATATGATTTTTGTGAAAGTCATAACAGAATTATATGTTAGAACCAAGTTGATTAAATCAACAATAATATATCATAGTAACCTATAAAATTAGTGGAATTCATAAAAAGTCTCAAATTACATTTATTTGGGTGTTTATAACATCAATTATGTCAATATTTCATTAACAAGATAATTACTGCATCATTTTGTGTCATAAATAAATTATATTATTTGATGTCTAAAAATTACAAATAAAATACCATCATGTATTAAATCTTTTTAGATTTCTAATGAATATTTACAATCGAATTTATCTTATGTATAACCCCATATTATAAATGATTTGCTTATTAAACTTTGATTTTAACTATTTTAACCCTTCTTTAAATAAATTAATAATAAATGTCCTAATCTAATCCAAGTGGGCCTAAATGGTCATATTTTATTCCTAAGTTTGTTTTTGGTCGAATTACACTTGTCCAATAGAATTAGTACATGTGTTAGGGTAATATTAATATCATATTTACCCTTAGTTACCTTATTTACTATTAACCGTGGTAAAAAAAGTAAACAGTTACTATTCACCAAAAATTATTTTCATCTCATTGAACCACATTTTAGTCCTTGATATTAACCGTGTCTCTCGGATTTTCGAAATTCCATTCACAGAAGCGGTAAAATTAAGTTTTATGCAAAATTCAGTTTTTAACCTACCACTTAGTGGTTTCACTATTCATCAAAAATTGAAAGTTTTCAGAAAGATGCCAAAATTTCATCCTAAGCTATATTTCATATTCCGAATTCAAAAATGAAGTCTATTTTACCAAATTCATAACATAG
Source organism: Viscum album (assembly GCA_963277665.1). NCBI lineage: Eukaryota > Viridiplantae > Streptophyta > Magnoliopsida > Santalales > Viscaceae > Viscum > Viscum album. The sequence goes on along the minus strand of OY728161.1, from coordinate 1,536,150,312 downwards.
AAATTGCATTAATTAATTTTATAATTAAATCCCGCTGTTAAAACAAATAACGTGTTTTTAAGAAACAATATCTATCAAAAGATTGACACTTGTTTATGTCTAGTTTAAATGTGAAATTACATCCAATGACCAACATTGTATTAAATTGTAAAAATATATTCTAAATATACTTTAAAACCACTCAAATTAATGATTTATCAGTATTAATTATTTCTATTAAAAAATTTGTTTTTAATTATAATTTAGTAATTTTCACTATTCATCAGAATATGAAAGTTATCCGAAAAGTACCAAAATTTCACCTTAGGCTAAATTCGATACTCTGAATCCAAAAATGAAGTCCATTTTGAGAGTTAAAATTTCTAAAATTTAAAAATTGGTTATTACTATTCATAGCGGGTAGTTTTAATAATATTTTAATAGCATATCATTGTTTCGTGAAACTCAGGATTACGTACCACACACGCTATCGAGGAAGGTTGCGATTGCGTGTAATGAAAGGCAAGTCAAGGATGCGTGTTGTTCAAGCTCCTTTTTGTGTAGCGTATAACACAAGACATTAGTAAAATAAAAAAGAATACTTTTCATAAAATCTCGGGCTGTTACATTCTACCCCCCTTAAAATGAATTTCGCCCTCGAAATTCGTCGGGGTTATAAATGGTTTACTATTCGAAAGTTTCTTTAATAGAAACCCACATCGTAAAAGGGAATACCAAAACTTGGCTTTAAAAACTAAAGTATGAAATGTAACGATTACCCAAATAAACTAATCACTGGGTTTCCACATAGGTGAAAATATGGATATGGAAGAGAAATCTGACCATCATGTTCTGATGGAGAGTGGTAGAGAACATGGCTATGGAAAAGCCAGTAATCACAAATCCATAAATTTGTGACGATCTAAGGTACCATCTGATTCATCAAGTATAAGATCACTAGGAAAACATTTTTGGTTTTCAAGATCATCTCCCTAAAGTTGAAAATTTGAATTAGAATAAATACTTACTTTATTTTGGTACAATCTCACGGTTGTTCGTGCCTTGAACAATTTCCACTTCATTTCTTAAATAAATGAAGTTGAATTTGTTATTCGTGAAGTGTTAGCAGATCATGTGATAGAATGACTGTTCATTCCATCTGTCTCAAACAAAAGGTTAGCAAAAGTTATTAAATATACATAAGTCATTCTATAGTGAGATTAATCATATATGGTTCCTAAAATGGACTTATACTTCATATATCATACTTCTTAATATAATAAAACTGGTTTCTACTAAACAGGGACTTCCTGTAGGTCAGTGGTAGGCGATAAAGGCCAGTCGCACTTCGGTTGTGGGTTCGATTCCTACAGCCTTGTCCGAAGCGATGGGCTGTCGCCCGTCCTGCAGGTTGTCCCTTTTTCTAAAACTACGTTACTATAACATCCCTTCAATAATATCGAAAATCTTCTATCCTTAAACAATACTAACTTATGTCCAACATAATCCAGTCTAATCTTTAGGCTTATAATACTGCAGTCCACTCTCATAATATAGTGACAACGATTACCAGAGATTTAATACTGTCGTTGATCCCCACATATCATAAGATATGTCTTGTTGGTCACATTCCAAACATTCAAAGTCCTTAATCGTGTATTCTCTTGAATACCTTAGTGAAAACATGAGTGCAGTTAAAAGTTAACACTTTCCACATACCAAAATCCTCAAAATTCTATATACTCAAACCATGATATCACTTAGTCTTTATATCAATCATGAGCTCATGAATACTATCAAACATTTAATTTTCTCCTTATCCCTTCATTATGCGCATATCATCTACATTCCAAAAATATCTGAATAACCTTTCATGGATACTGGTAACATTAATCATACACTTTCAAATCACAAGGAAAGACAACAGTGTAACAATCCATAGATGTCTCTTTATTCCAAAATTACACATGATAAACATGTAATCATTCCACTACATTCTCAAACCATTGACCGAGCTTCAAAAATTCTTTCATCTCACATATCATTTGTAGTCTCTTCATCATCATCCACATAAATACTACCCATATGACCATACTGATTCTCTTCATGAGTCTTTCCCTTAGGGCATTTGTTTGCATAATGCCCATACATTCCACATTTAAAACACTTAACCATTTTTGATGTCGTAGCAATACCATTATCCTCATCCATGGTGTTAACCGACCCTTTTCCTTTGCACTTACTTGCTTTGTGTCCTTATTTTCCACACCCAAAGCATCTTCCAGTTCCCTTGAAACATTCTCCTTGATGCCTCTTCCCACATGATTTCCATAGGGGAAATTGAACTTTCTTTCCTCTATGATCATCATGGAACTCCATCTTTCTCTTATTAGTCGAGTCAGGAAACTTACCAAATTTTACTTTATTGATCATGTTTTGAGATTGCTGATTCGGCATAATAATGATGTTTGGACATCCAAATCCCATTTCATTTGGTTGCTCATGAAGAATACCATTCCATTGTCCATCATATCCTCCATTATTGTGAATCATCTTGTTTCCAGCCATTTTCTAAAACCCAAACAGAATAGTGTTAGATGCAAAAATCGTAATAAAGGGGGAGTAACTTAAATATCTATCATCTTTGGTTTAATCTAATATCGTTACCATAGTTCTAGAACTATATCCTATACGTATACTTATCCTTAGGGGCATCCCTAGACATACCTTAGAAATATCTCTAGGGATCTCACTAACGTTTTCGCATCCTAGTTTCCAAAGGTTGACTAAACCTTTCCTCTGATACCAACTGTAGAGACCCGAATCTTGATGTACATGGACATTACATTACTTTTGCGGAATACTTAGTACCTTACAAAAACACACACACAAGGACCGTAATAGTTTAGTGTCTTTGGAAACTCGGACTATAATCTTCTAATCGTGGTAAAAGATCTTCAAAATCTCCCATAAAGATCTTCTTTTTTTTTACCTAAAACCTTTCTTTATATCCTGGGGAAAAGAAAACATAAAAGGGTGAGCTCAAATGCTCAGTAAGGGTAAAAAAAATAAATATCAATCACATCATATTCATAAGAACATAATATTTTGGAAATCATAACCTGCAAAAGAGAGCATAATTTCATAATAATGGGATAAATCATGGCAGTGAAAAAGTAATCACAATAATCATAACTTAAAACATGAAACTTTGTGGCAAACACACATAATCATAGAGAATCATTTCTTGTTAGTCAAGACTAATTGCCAAGACTATCTTAGTGGACAAAGTCCCTTTCTGAATCGAGTAACCCTCGTTTCAGTCCTGTTTCACTGAACCGGTATAACCTACCATTTCAGCCATGTCTATCTCATGAGATATAAAATCTTTACCCAATGCATTGGAGGGAGATATAGGTCCCACCCATCTCATAATGATACCATTCTTATGTGTGCCACATAAATCATACATCATTGCATAACCCATGTAATAAAAATGGGATTCTTAAATAACATGACATCATAAAACCATTCATATAAGATAAAGGAATTCATAAACATAATTCCATAACAACATAGCCAAATCAATGTAAAAACATGGATAGAAACAGAACCCTTTATTACCTTAGATGGAAAATAATTTTGATAAAACACTTGAAATGAATTCTTGAGGAAAATATCCTTTCTTCTTCAAAATCAATTTCTTTTCACAAAACATCATGCAATTTTAAAAGAAAGAGATTTTATTGAAAATAGCCATGAAATATTTTGGAGGAAGTTTCATGAAAATAAGGCTTTATAAAACTTTAAAAATCCATTCGTTCCGTTTAAGTTAAAAAAAACATTCTTCTCGTACTTTTGTCGGAAAAGTCAAAAAGCACCTCATATGAAAAACGTCAAAAGATTCCTTTCATAATTTTTACTAAAAACTCACCGAAGGGTAAAATTGGATTTAAACAATTGTAGTTGGATGGAAATAATATTACATATTGAGGAAACATGGATGTGGATGATAAAATACACCCCAGTAAATACCAAAGTATAAACAATCTCGGATAAAAAATGAGATTGTGATATTTCCCTTACATTAGGTCCGACTTGCTTTGTAAGTGTCCGAAACTCCTGTATAATGATTTAAATCATGTTATTGACTTATTACAGAATCATATTCATTGTTATGATATCATATATGGTTCACTTATGACATTATATTACCCGTTCTTTTGTAAATTCCATGTTAAAGAAGCGTTTTGGGTAAAATCGTTTCATTTATCGTAGGTGTTTTGACTTGTTGTTCTTGACATCATTATTACTTATATCATGATTTACTTACTTCCAGAATATAAAATATGATTTATATATCATATATATTCAGTATATATATATATATAATAGGTAGATAAATAAAATGAAAAACACCGTTCATGGAGACGGTAGTCCGTACGTACGCATGAACGCTGTTTTCCTTTCCTTATTGTCTTGAAATAGAAGTAAGTAGATGACATACATATGTATATATATACATAAATACAGTAGCTTTATAATGTCATATATTTCATTATTATTTCTTATATATACATTATAATCATTCTTAAATGGTTAACATGGAGAATGAATCTCATCGCGTCGTGGAGACGGTATTCCGTACGTACGCACGAGCGATGATATCATTTCTATAAATATTGAATTGAATTGGAGTGTATTATACAATATATCAGAATCTATATGATGTTGTAATAACTATGTATAGTTATTCTTTACACCATTATACCCATCCATGTAAGGTGGTGGTGGAAAATAGATTACACCACGGCGTGAAGACGGAATTTCGTACGTACGCACGCGCGGTGATTTCTTTTTCCGTAGGATGGATAGATGGTGAAATAGGGTTGTTTCATACTTATAATAACATATCAGTATATGAGTGATACTGATGTTATTACTTCATAATGAAACAACCTAAGAAGAAGAAGTGGAAGAAGAAATAAAGATGAAAGAATTGGTAACGGTAATTACCTCTTCTTTGAAGCGCCTCTTTGAGACCTCCTCTTAGGGCACTAAAATTGGTCTTTGAGGAAGACCAGAACCTCTAGGATGTTGCTACGGAAGTGTAGAAGAGATTTTGGCAGGGGTTGGCCGAGATTGAGTGCTCAAATTGGTGTGAGGAGGAGGGGGAGGAGGTGTCCTTTTATAAGGGAGGAGAGGGGCACCTTAGGAATATCTCAAAATATTATTTTATATTAAAGTCAAAATCGGTTTATAATGGTTCCAAAGGGTCTTATTTTGAAGATAAAGTAGGTATGGGTCGAAATCCTATCAACCAATAGGATTTAGACAAGTTTAGGTTATTATTTTAACCTTATCAATTAGATTTAACTCTAAGTTAAATAATTTAACTTTTACCGTGTCTTTTTGTTTTCTTTCACTATATGGTTAATAAACTTACTATAACATGCCAATCGAACCCCAAATTGTATATTATTAATAAATATATCCTTATCTAAGTCATTTGGCCGAACCTTAGATTTTTAGGAATAAAATAACAATTAATAATATAATATTTGATTTAAAAACTATTTTGTGTCAATTTTGACACTATTTGATATATGATTTTTGTGAAAGTCATAACAGAATTATATGTTCGAACCAAGTTGATTAAATCAACACTAATATATCATAGTAACCTAGAAAATTAGTGGAATTCATAAAAAGTCTCAAATTACATTTATTTGGGTGTTTATAACATCAATTATGTCAATATTTCATTAACAAGATAATTACTGCATCATTTTGTGTCATAAATAAATTAAATTATTTGATGTCTAAAAATTACAAATAAAATACCATCAAGTAGTGAATCTTTTTAGCTTTATAATGAATATTTACAATCGAATTTATCTTATGTATAACCCCATATTAGAAATGATTTACTTATTAAACTTTGATTTTAACTATTTTAACCCTTCTTTAAATAAATTAATAATAAATGTCCTAATCTAATCCAAGTGGGCCTAAATGGTCATATTTTATTCCTAAGTTTGTTTTTGGTCGAATTACATTTGTCCAATAGAATTAGTACATGTGTTAGGGTAATATTAATATCATATTTACCCTTAGTTACCCTATTTACTATTAACCGTGGTAAAAAAAGTAAAAAGTTACTATTCACCAATAATTATTTTCATCTCATTGAACCACATTTTAGTCCTTGATATTAACCGTGTCTCTCGGATTTTCGAAATTCCATTCACAGAAGCGGTAAAATTAAGTTTTATGCAAAATTCAGTTTTTAACCTACCACTTAGTGGTTTCACTATTCATCAAAAATTGAAAGTTTTCAGAAAGATGCCAAAATTTCATCCTAAGCTATATTTCATATTCCGAATTCAAAAATGAAGTCTATTTTACCAAATTCATAACATAGAAATTGCATTAATTAATTTTATAATTAAATCCCGCTGTTAAAACAAATAACGTGTTTTTAAGAAACAATATCTATCAAAAGATTGACACTTGTTTATGTCTAGTTTAAATGTGAAATTACATCCAATGACCAACATTGTATTAAATTGTAAAAATATATTCTAAATATACTTTAAAACCACTCAAATTAATGATTTATCACTATTAATTATTTCGATTAAAAAATTTGTTTTTAATTATAATTTAGTAATTTTCACTATTCATCAGAATATGAAAGTTATCCGAAAAGTACCAAAATTTCACCTTAGGCTAAATTCGATACTCTGAATCCAAAAATGAAGTCCATTTTGAGAGTTAAAATTTCTAAAATTTAAAAAGTGGTTATTACTATTCATAGCGGCTAGTTTTAATAATATTTTAATAGCATATCATTGTTTCGTGAAACTCAGGATTACGTACCACACACGCTATCGAGGAAGGTTGAGATTGCGTGTAATGCAAGGCAAGTCAAGGATGCGTGTTGTGCAAGCTCCTTTTGGTGTAGCGTATAACAAAAGACATTAGTAAAATAAAAAAGAATACTTTTCATAAAATCTCGGGCTGTTACAGTTTAACTTCCATGGATAAAATAAAATTGTACACAATTTTATTTTACTTATCGTTTAATCCACAATTTTTTTATAACTCCTCCCAAGAAAACGCACCTTCGGTAAAGGTCCTATTAAGAAATTACTGGCACTACAGTTCCATTGGTGCCCTTAGATTTCAATTCCAAGCACCAGTTCAAAAGATAAAAACCCCACTCGTTTGTTCACTGAATGTACCCGAGCAAAACTTCGGAAATTGATTCTGGGCACTCCGTGCCTCGGAATCAGGTGTCTTCAGAAACTACGTACTCGTAAAATCCCAAAGAATTTATGAAAAAAAGTCCTTGAAATTTACGGGTCTTTACATTACTCCCACCTTAGGGATTTATGTCCCCGTAAAGATACATCACAACTAGGGAAACAAATGTGGGTGCTGAGCACGCATCTGAGCCTTCCGCTCCCATGTGCTCTCCTGGAGGTTCCTGTGCTGCCACCTAATGCACACTAGAGGAATCGGCCATCCACATAGGACCCACTCTTGTCGATCCTCGATCTCTACCGAGACCTCTGCAAAAGTCGCCCTGTCATCGATGTCCAGCTCCCCGTGATCAATGATATCCGTCGGGTCGTGCACATATCTATTCAGCTGAGATACGTGGAAGACGTCATGCACCCGATGCAACTGAGGTGGAAGATCCAGGTGATAAGCCACCTCGCCTATCCTACTGAGAACCTGGAATGGTCTGATAAAGTGCGGAGATAACTTGCCACCCCGACCAAATCTCTGTAATCCACACAGAGGTGAGACCCGTAAGAAAACATGGTCGCCATCCTCAAACTCTATTGGTCTCCGCGTCCTATCAGCATAGGACTTCTGTCGGCTCTGAGCAACCCTCATCCGCTCCTGGATGATCTGTACCTTCTCCATTGTGGCCTGGACCATCTCTGGTCATACAAGTGCTAACTCTCCAGGGTCTATCTAGCACAGAGGTGATCTTCAAGGTTGGCCGTACAATTCCTCGTATGGTGCCATCCCAATGGTGGAGTGGTATCTGTTGTTGTACGCAAACTCGACCAAAGGTTGATGATCCTCCCATCCACGACCAAAGTTGAGGACACATGCATGGAGCATGTCCTCGAGAGTCTGAATGGTACTCTCTTTCTGACCATCCATCTATGGGTGAAAGGTGGTTCTCATGCATAGTTGTGTCCCAAATGCCATCTGCAACCCCTTCCAAATCTAGTAAGTAAAGCAAGCATCTCGATCGGAGACGATAGTCGATGACACACCATGAAGTCGTACGATCACCTGAATGTAGAGGCATCCCAAGCTCTCCACTGAGCCCTTCTCTCTGATGGGTAAGAAGTGGGCCGACTTGGTGAGTCGGTCGACAGTCACCCAAATGGAGTCATGACCTCTGGAAGTACTTGGAAGCCCTGTTGTGAAATCCGTAGATATCCCATCCCACTTCCACTCCGAGATCTCCAAGGGATGTACCAAGCCTGCTGGTACCTGGTGCTCCGCCTTCACCTGTTGGCAGGTGAGGCATCGTGAAATGAACTCTGCCACATCCTTCTTCATACATGGCCACCAGTGCTGTTGTCTGAGATCCTGGTACATCTTCTCTACTCCAGGATGTACCGCTAGATAGGAAGTGTGAAACTCCCTCAGCACCTCCTCCCATAATGAAACTGGTACCACGGTATGTCCCATGAAGAGTATGACGTGCTCTCTTCCTACAGAAAATCCATCAGGTTCCTTCCTGAGGATATCTGTGCACGTCGTGTCTCATAGTCAACGTCCCCACATTGTGCCTCTCTGACCCGTTGAATTAGTGGAGGATTGACTGTAGAAAGACTTCCCCATCTCTATCCACGAAGGATATCTACAAAGTGGCTAACTGCTATGTCACCTCTCCAAGTAGCTGAATGCCCGTCCTTCTGTTGAGAGCATATGCTACTATGTTCCCCTTTCCAGGAGTATAGACTATCTCAAAGTCATAGTCCTGGAGGAACTCGAGCCATCGCCACTACCACAGGTTCAGTCCTTATGCGAGAAGATGTACCTGAGACTCTGGTGGTCAGAGTGGACTGTAAAGTGCTCTCCCATCAGATAGTGCCACCACATCTTCAAGGCGAAGACCATTGCTAGTAACTCCAGGTCATGGGTATTGTAGTTCTGCTAATGCTTCCTCAACTGTCATGAACCATAGGCGATCAATGCCCGCTCATGCATCAGGACACACCCGAGTCCGGTCCCTGATGCATCACAGTAAAATACGTACCCTACGCCCTCCTCTAGTAGCCTCAAGATGGGTGCACCGGTCAATCTCTGTCTCAGCTCCTTGAAGCTCTGCTGGCATCTATCTGACCACACGAAGGGTTTCCCCTTCTGTGTCAAAGCTAAAAGTGGTGTTGCAACTATGGAGAAGTCTGACACAAATCTCCGATAGTACCCAGCCAAACCTAGGAAACTCCGCACCTCTGTCATGATCCTGGGTGGCTCCCAAGCTAGCACCGCCTTGATCTTCGCAGGGTCCACCACAAATATCGCCTTAGAGATGATGTGTCTCAAGAAGTGGACTTCCCGAAACTAGAACTGACACTTTGAGAGCTTACCATAAAGCTAGTGCTCTCGGATTGTGTCCAGTACAACTCGCAAGTGGTAGGCGTGCTCCTCCTCAGTAGTCGAGTAAATCAATATGTCGTCGATGAAGACTATGAAAAATCGATCGAGGTAAGGCTGGATGATCCTGTTCATGAGACTCATGAACACTGCTGGAGTGTTGGTTACGCCGAAATTCATAACCAAGAACTCATAGTTTCCATACTGACACCTAAAGGCCGTCTTCTGCACATCATCATCTCGAACTCTGAGCTGATGATAGCCTAACCTGAGGTCTATCTTCGAGAACCATCGTGATCCCTTGAGATGATCGAAGAGGTCATCAATCCTCGGAAGTGGATACTTGTTCTTGACGGTCACCTGGTTCAGGCGACGGTAGTCGAAACATAGTCAGAAGCTCTCATCCGCCTTCTTGGCAAACAAAATTGGGGAAGCCCAGGGTGAAACACTGGGTCGGATTAATCCCTTGACCTGTAAGTCCTCCAGCTGTAACTTTAGATCTCGAAGATCAGTGGGAGCCATTCGGTATGCTAGAGTAGATATTGGGGTTTTCCAGGGGTACAGGTCAATATATAAGTCTACCTCTCTACGTGAAGGTAGTCCTGGAACGTCATCATGAAAAACGTCTGCATACTGATCCACCACAATAGGAAATCTTGGACTCCGCACGTGAACTTCTCCTAGGATGAGACTATCAAACTGATGAATGATCGGCTGTCCTCTCCTCTGTGTGAGTCCATCCTATGCTGCAAAGCCTCCCTTCTCGCCGGTGAAGGTGAACCTGATTCCATCGGTGTGAACACATCGCACCTTGCGCCTAATACAGTCGATCGAAGCATGGACCTTATATAACCAATCCATGCCCAAGATGACGTCGTAAGGCCTCGACGCCGCTACAAGAATATCCCAACCGAAGCTCTCACCTCCTAGAGTAAGCTCACAGTGCCGACACCAGTGCGTAATCGTCGAGTCTGCTCTCGTAGGAGTCTCTATCCATAAGGATCAAGCCAACGGCTTCGTCGGAATCTCCAAGCCGCAAAAAAGGGCATCGACCATAAAACAATGACTCACTCATGTGTCTATAATTACTACAACAAGGGTGGAGTAGACACAGATAGTATCTCTAATCATCTCAAGTGTGCCGTGGTCGTAAGACTCCCCTTACTGAAGCTGAGCCTGTCTTTTTCTGTCAGCTCCCTGTGGTCGGGGTGGACCTCCTGGTGGTGGTGGTGGTAGAGCCCCGAAGCATCGTCCACCACCTGCTGCCCGGACAGCTCCTCTGCCTCATCCGCCTGCTCCCTGCGGACCTACACGGTCAAACCTCTACCTCTGACGGGGTAGTCCCTCAACCATATGCTGCTCCTCTGCATGGCGGGTTGGGCAGTCACGAGCCATGTGGCCCTGCCTTCCGCATGCATAGCACTTTTTTCCACTCATATGACTGGCTCAACTTTGTGTGCCCCGCACATCTGAACCAGTGTCCTAAGGTCGTCCACCTGATGGTCTGGTCCTCTTGGACCTCTGTGACATATGTCTACTGACGGCTGCAGAAGACTCCACTATCTTCTGCCCTACGGTTAGCCTCGCTACTGGTGTAGGCTCAGCAAGGAAGCTCTCCACAAGAAGGGCTCGCTCCAGTACTCCTTCCTATGTCGGAATGCTAAGGGAGATCATTGATGCCCTAATCTCATGCCTCAATCCTTGCTTGAAGGTCTGAGACCAGAAGAATAGGTCTCGTACCATGTCCATGGAGTAGCACGAGAGATCTGTAAATCTACCCAAGTACTAGGCTACTGACATGCTGCCCTTCTATAGCTATAGTAACTCCTGGATGCACAAAGCACGAAGGGTGGATGGAACGAACTCTGAGCGAAGAAGTATCTCGAAGTTAGACCAAAGGAGAGATGACTTGTCATGCACCTGGAGCATCAGGCTCCACTATCTACCTGCTGCTGCGTGCAGGAGACTCGCTGCAAGGATCACAATGAGGTCTACTGGTTTTCCTACCAATCTGAGGACTCGAACGATAGCCTCCAGCTAGTCCTCGGCCTCGTGAGGGACCATCTCCCCGCAGAACTTGGGCGATCTCTGATGCTAAAACTCATGCAGTGCACTCAGGCAACGTGCACCCTCAGCTACTGGGGCTGGTGGAAGCGGTGGCTTGGCGGGTAGAGGTACCGCTGGTGCCTCCGCTGTAATGGGGCCCTACACCGAGGACTCGTCACTAGGTGGGCTGCCGTCACGCACAAAACTCAGAACCCCAGCTGGCTGCCGTCATGGGGCCATCCTGAAGAGAAACAGGTGCCCCATGGTTAATATAGTATACCTGGTGAGCTGACACAAAGTAATCACAATGAAAACTTTTGAAACACACATGCAATCAATGTTTTCGTGCACTGGGTCAGAAATCAAAAATCAGGGTCCTGGTGTATGGATACGTCGGCCGCTGCACCAGCACTGGATTCCCTAGACTGATAACAAAACTCAATACCCTAAACACTATTTCTTCACATGGAAGAAATTATCAGAGACCTATGTTTTGCGGTAGAACCGATCTCCTCTGATACCAATTTGTCACAACCCGTCCTCGGGGCCCAAGCCGTGATTACCCCAAGCCCACCTTCCATAGGCCAGGGGCTGGAGACTAGCACCAAAGGCGTAAATCCCGATAAAAGGGAAGGAATTCCCTTTATATAAGAAAACAAACACCATAGAGTACACAAGCTGGAGTAAACACTAAGTAAACTAAGTACAAGAGTAAGTGCTGAAAAGTAAATGGTCCAGAATACAAACCCAACTGAAAATACAGTACAATTGAAAAGAAATAATAGTAGCAGTAAAGTAAGTCAACAACCACCAAGTGGTTCTCTGGAATTCCCACCTGAAGGGTGGTTACAGATAGTCTTTTCGGCTCCTCGGGTCCGTCTGTCTTCTCCGTGTACGTCCCACCCGATAGTCCACCTCCAGGTACCGTTCAGCTCCACAAGACTCAACCACGATCAGCGTTGTCCATTGTCTATAACCAACACAACAGAGTGCGAGCATATCCCGTGCATGGGTGAGTATATAATACTTAGTAGGGACCCCAAGACTCCTGAAGGTCTCCCAGAATACACGAATGATAAACCAAAAAGGGATGATACAATCATGAAGTATCAACCAACTCTACATAGGTATATTCCCATACATATACCTAAGTCATCAATTCCAGTTCTGCTCCAACTCACGAGCCCATGTTCAACCCAGTCCACACAGGAAAATACATCCCAATCTATAAAGGAAAGCACAACCCAATCCATATAGGAAATCAAGTCAATCATATCGAAGATAAGGATTTAAAGTCAAGACTCAGTTCACACAGGTATACTACTCACGAAGAGGTGTGGAGATGATAGATGTAGCCCCTGAATCATCTCCCCTACCGAACCCACATAGAATCCAAGTACAGAATTCGTCACTGCCGGACCCACGTAGGATCCATGTATAGTAACCATTGCTGCTGAACCCACGTAGGATCCCAGTATATTCATCATCGCTGCCGAACCCACATAGGATCCAAGCACAGTCATCCTTGCTGCCAAACCCACGTAGGATTCAAATACAATCATCCTCACTGCCTAACCCACGTAGGATCCAAGTACATTCATCCTCGCTGCCGAACCAACATAGGATCCGAGTACAGTCATTATCGTCGTCGCACTCACAGCCAGCTCTAGGGTTCCCGCACAGAGCACGGTCGATTCTGGGAGTGTCCACTCCACGATCCAAAGGGTCGATACATCAACAATCACAAAGTCCAGAGTTGATGTACCAAAAAGTTCCATCTCATCAATAAGAAGTCAACACGATAGACGGTGCATCAATCGGACGCCCTGTCTAAGAGTTATTGGATTTTTCATCTTAGGGGCCAGGTTGGTTTTTAAGTTTAAACCAACCTGACCGTACTCTAGCAGTGTCTAAACCTCGAGCAGAGTAAGACAAAAAAAACTTTCTCAGTAAGAGGAATTCAATTTAATCAGCGACATGTCATTCGGACGTCCGGTCATTAAGTTATAGAAGTTTCCGATCTAAGGGCCCGGTTGGTTCCGGGTTAGAACCAACCTGGACGTACACAAACATTACCGAAATCATGAGTTTAATATTCCAAAATGACCATCTCGATCCAAGGATCTCATCTCAACTGACGATGCATCGATCGGAGGTCCGTAGCCCATGATATGGGCGTTTGAAATAATCTGTCCGAAAAATAGGGGGTTTGGGCCCGGTCCGACCCATCCCAATACCCCCTGGGTCGGCCCGGCATGACCGGCGCGGCCTGACCCGGTTGGCGCAGCTCGACTCGGAGTCGGCCGCAGGGTGCAAGGGGGGGGGGGGGCACCACCCCTCTGTGCTTCGGAATGGAGAACCCTACGGTGTCCCCTTTTTGCACCGGCCGGGGGTTTCAACCCCCAGTTTATTCGGAAAAACAGCCGGCCATCAAGGCCGGATAGTTGGACTACCGCAGGACCCTTCGGGGTCCCACCTCCCAGAGCACTAGTGACCAGTTTTCCAGCCGCCCCTGCTAGACTGCCACGGCCTAAGGCCGCAGCTTTTTCTTCGGCCAGCGCTACGCGACAGCGCTGCGCCAGTCCGCCGCTGCCCACTCCGCCCGCGACCTCTCTTGGTTTCTCCGGCGCGACGCGACAGCGCCACGCACCACCACCACAGCCCACTCCGGCCGTAGTTCTCCTTGTTCCGACGCGGTACAACGGTATCGCGCCGTCTTCTCCACAACTTTCCAACAATGTTCAACAAAAAAACAGGGAGAAGAAATCAGCCGTGTTTGTGCAGTCTGATCTCCTCCCGTTACGTTGGTAACAGTCGTCCAAATTTAACCAATGAAGAATGATGAATTAAACATGGACGAAGATAACCCCTACCTCGATAAATGTTGACATTTTCGGGTGACGTGGAAGATGGTGTCGCGAGGTGGGATTTCGATGATGGCATTGGCGTGCGTCCAAGGATGGAATGACGTCTCACACTAGCTGTGGAGAGATGAAGGAATGACACATTGCCTCTCCTTGTGGTGACAATGTTCTTCGTCGAAGGGTTTTGTTCTTCATGTTAGGATGAAGCTCTTCAATGGACTTAGATTTCTCCCAAAAACTTCACACAACAAGCTAACCCTCCAAATAAAATAAGACACATCTTATTTTATTTTACTTTGCCAAGAATTTCAAAATTTAAATTCAAAATGCTTAGTTAATTAAAAGAAGAGGTTTAACCAATTAAATGATGTGTGTTGGCATATTAAAGTGAGAGAAAAGGAGGTGAGTGGTCTCACATTAAAGGGGAGTTAACAAAATAAAGGGGGAGTTATGGAGTTAAGGAATGTGAAAAGGTAGAGGCTCATGTGGGCCCCACCTCCCTCATATCCACACGTAGGAAGTTGGTGTGGTCATGGGACCCACCAACAACTTCCCATGAGAGAGTTTAACTTCCATGGATAAAATAAAAATGTACACAATTTTATTTTACTTATCATCTAATCCACAATTTTTTTATTACTCCTCCCAAGAAAACGCACCTTTAGTAAAGGTCCTATTAATCAATTACAGGCGCTACGGTTCCATCGGTGCCTTCAGATTTCAATTGAGAGCACCAGTTTAAAAGATAGAAAACCCCACTCGTTCGTTCACTGAACATACCTGAGATAAACTTTAGAAATTGATTCCGGGCACTCCTGGCCTCGGAATCAGGTGCTGTCAGAAACTGCGTACTCGTAAAATCCCAAAAAATTTAAGAAAAAAAATTCTTGAAATTTACGGGTCTTTATAGTGTACGCCATTTCTAACTCGTCTCCCTAAATGATATCCATAGACTCCTAGGATATAGCATAGGCTAGGACCTTTGGTAAATACTGGCTATTGAAGATAGCCTTAAAGTCCTTCGAACTCATCTATTTGTGCTTCGCCGTTTATACTACTGAGTCCCACCACTTCCAATTGGGACCTTCTAGGAAAAACAAGTTTGATTTCACCATAACTTCCTCATGAGTTTCAAGGAACTAAAACATGCGCTATATCTTCTCAAGAAACTCCTATGATTCCTAAGGATTTGTTCTAACTCCAAAGTAAAGAGGTATATTCTTAAGGAACTCCTGGGCTCTATCCTTCCTTGGACAAGATTTAGCTTCCCTAACTAGAGCATGAACTGGAAACACTCCATGTCCTAGAGCCTGAACATCCCGAACCATAGCTTCTACTACTCTCTGATCATGTGGTGAGGGATAACTCTCTCTGGATTCTTCCTGTGGTTGCAGGGGAATTCTCTAGGGTGGCGTGTTGCTTCAAAAAGAAAAAATCACAATAAAAACCATCAATTCACTAAATCTGAAAATTTTCAGCAAAAAAAACCAATAAATATAATCCATACTCATCATGAAAATATAATAACCAAACCACTTTATCCCCACCCAATGTCAACATATAGTCTGCAGCCTATACGTAACACCTGTAGGATAATCCAAACAAGTATCCTCACATCCCATGGTGATTGGAGGTCTATCACGAGGTGTGTTGGATGGGCACCCTCCTCGCAACCAGAGCCTCAAGCCCTGACTGTCCTTGCTACAATATATCTAGACTCATCACAAATAACATGACCCAAAAGAACTAAACCTCATTTGATACCATTTTTCCACAAACCAATCTGGTTCACCATCTTAACCAGCTCCCAACCTGGTATGTGTCATGGACCGAAGGGTGTTCCCGACCCCCGCGGGCTAGCAACGAGTGCACAAGTATCACTGATAAATAATGGAAATGATTCTACCCAATTCAATTATCGTAACTATCCATCAAAATAAACAAACTGAAACTGAATATACACAACCAAATATGGAATTAACAATTTTCCAGATTTGATTTTACAACAATAGACAAAAACCCAAAAGGGGTTATAATAAAGTAGAACAAAAATATCCCCCAAACCACCATATGACAAGAGGATTATTGCCCTCAAGCCACCACCACCAACTCCTCATGAGGAAGACCTATAGAAACTCAAACCACCATCTCCAAATTACTTTCCTTTACCAATGTCAAACACAACCAAGTCTACTTACACTCAAAGGTTTAAGTTGGGTGTGAGCCAAAGACTAGTAGGATGACACTGGATAAAATATTCTATGCTATAAACATTATAATATAAATAAACATTCATGTTTTATTAAATAAAAAATAGAAATGATTTAGGGAATATAGTTCTTAAATAAAACATTCTTTCCTTTGAAGTAACCAACCAAGTATACCATATATTGATGGAAAGTGTGATATCTCCATAGAGAATTAAGTTACGGGAGACCTCTCTAAACCCTAGAAATAAATGGGACACTTGGTACATCATATCTTGGTGAAATTTGGCATAGAAATCATGCATGACTTCATTCTTGTGCATGATCCACTAAGAGGGGAAACCCCATGGGCCAAGTGGTCTCTAATCCTCACAATGTTTAGTTAGTGTTGTAGCTTTAATCCTGATAGAAGAAATCGGGATGAGCAACTTCCAAATCTTCTAGAATATTAGTCAAAGTCTTCCCACCCAGTCACCTGAGCTTCCCATTATGCTCAATTATGTTCCAAATTTCATATAACATATCATTCTCACATAACTCAAGAAAAACGAGGCAGCACCCACAATATGTCAAAACATTAACAACCAAAATCCACCATTGAAATCAAACACACAAAAAAACCATTTCAAAGAATGATTAACAGGAATTTAAAAATTAAATAGACCATTTTCACAATTTATAAAACACCCTCAAGAGGGAAAACAAGGATTCACCCAATAAATACACCCAATTTATTATATAAAAACCATTTTCAAACAATATTCATGTCAAATACATTAAAAAAATCCTTTCACAACATAAACTTAAATCATAGAACACATCAGAACACTCAAGAAAGTATAATAGATTCGTTCAATAATTTTTAATAATACAATCACCTTCCTTGGGTGTAGAAGATTCCAAAATCCAATGTTAAATCTATCCATACCTCAAACACACATTTAAGAATCAAGATAAAACCCTAAACATCAATATTAAACACAAGGAATCAAGTTATAACCTTCAAATTGGCACACAATCCAATGGAGGAGAGAAACCCCAAAGAAAGAGGGAAGAAACCCTATAAGAGAGAGGTAATATAGGAGAGAAGGCACTTACATGAAGAATTTAGGAGGAATCACACAAAATATGACATAAAAATGGATCTCCAAGTTAGATTAAAAGATATGTTGGTGCTCATTGGGCGAGGAATCGGGAATGGGGAGAGAAAATAGGGTTTTTAGTGTTAAAATTGGGGGGGGAGAGAAAACCGAAAATCTAATTTTTAATAACCTTGAAAGTATAAATGGTTAGTCCACATGGTTTTAAAAACTGTACAAAGAATGTGCTTCCATCACTATCCAAGCATAATCTACCACGTGACCATTTAGCACTATCTAAGTAACTGTGCACAAGTCGTGCGGTAGCTGCTACCTCAAAACGACCACCTGCCGCCCATTTACCTGTGTTGAGGTAGATGGTTACCACTAACCATTTTCCAATCGAGCACCATCGATTTTCCACCTAGTATTTCACACATTCCTCCAAAAACACAAATTAAACATCCAGAAAAAAAGTTAGACCAAAAATATATTGAAAAATATCTCCAAAGGAATCATGATGTGACATGTAAAGAGTTGTTATAAAACACGAACCTCAATTAAGTATATCATCATTTTATTCTAATAAAAATAATAATAAAATTTAAATTTTAATATTTCATGAAATAATAATTCTAACTTTATAGGATGAAATTTTATTTTTAACTTACTTTTCCAAAATAATCCCAAAATGAATTTTGAAATTTTTCCAAAGAAATAAGATTTTATGAATAATCCATAATTTCATATTTAACTATTCATATTTTTTATAGTAATGTGAAATAATGTTTATAATTTAATATTTATTAACTATAAATTTTATATGAAATGGATAAGATCATTTGGAGGTAAAAAGATGTATTTTTAGATTACTATTTCTGTTAAAAAAAGAATAATGTATATCCATTTTAATAAATTAAAATAATTTTTAATAATGAATGATTTAAATTAGATGTATATATTTTATATCTAACTATATGTATTTAAATCCACTTAATGATTATAACTATTCATACAGTTAATGTAGGATTATATTTTGATCGAAAATTCATTTCTTGAAAAATAGTTTTTCAACACCTTTTGCGGGTCTTTTTAAATTGAATTTTACCAATTCTATGTATTTATTTTGGTAAAATACATTTTTATATCGAATCAAAAAATTGAATTTTATTTTATATGGTCAAATCAGTTCTTTTTCATTATTAATAGTAAAAACAATTCCATATTTATGGTTGAAACATGTTTACTATGGGTTAAACCCTAAGATAAGGGTAATTTTTCTTATTAAACATGTTAAAATAATATTTTATATTCATATATCAACCTAATCCTATAAAAAAATATAATATAAGGTTATTTGGATTCATTTTACTTGGTAATGACATTATAATTTTTTATTCTTTTTGAAAATTTCTAAGGGGTTTTCAAGAAGGCCCCTTCCCCACTTGTAAATGGGTACCTCCTTCACCCACTTTATCACACTTTTAACGAAATTTATCTCAAAAAAAACCAAGAAAAAATATCTCCCCAATATCCTTAGAAGCATTCTATAATTTATTCTCTTCCCAAAAGACTAACCTTATGGTCATTAATAAGAGATCCAAAGGACGATCTTCTAAGCAAAGGTGATTGTCTTTCCTAGGCTCTTTTTTTAATTCTTCTTTTTACAAATCAAATTATGTCTTAAAAAATAAAATATAATTAAACCATTATATATAATATAATTATATTTTATTATGTTGATATTATAATATTTATTCATATCCTTCTCCATAAAATAGGGAAAAAATACATTATTGGTGTGTACGGTGGACTACCACCTCGTAAACTGATGTAATTTGTTTTCCATCATCGACTCACGTAGATAGTAATAATTATAGAAATAATCAATATATATAATACATATTCCAAGATATTAATTTTATAAAACTAATATATCATCCTCTTATTTACCCTTTCACCCATTAATATATTGATATCATTGCTCGTGTGTTTGTACGACCTACCATCTTCATGAAGCGATGTGATTTATTTTCCATGTCCAAAATTAAGGAGAGGTCTTTAAAAGGTATATAATTAATAAATATTATATTTATAACATTAATTTCATTTAATATATGATGGATATATATCATATTAAAAATTAATAGATCTTCTATGAAGAAACATGAAAGATAAAATAATGTACTTAACACCTAAAACAATGGTAATAATGAAATATTATTGGTGAATAATAGGAAATATGTTATAAGAGGAACATATATGATATAATAAATATTAATATGTTTATATTTTAAATTTATAACATCATTTACACCATTATATATGTGGTTAAATAACGTTCAACTAATGGAAATCATGAAGTAAGGGTTTTCATCTCAATTTAAATTCAATTGAGGCATATTTGTTATTATGTACCTACTCAATTTTATGTGGTGTATATACTACCCCCATGAGTTATTTAACAGGAATAAATATTTATTCAAGTGTATTAATGTTTCAATTAAATTTTATTCATTTAATGGGTTGTTGTTTAAAAGTTACCCCATGGGTAAAACTCCATGTTAAAATTTTTCTTCCTTTTCAGATAACTTTTATTTTCATTCAGGAAATATTGTCATTTATCTTTCACAAGATCCAATAATTTTCTTATCCACTAGTTATTTAAAGAGTTCCTAAATTTTCTGAATTTTTTTTCCTCTTTCGTACTTTCTTCAAAAAATTAAATTTTTAAATGAAAAATCAACTTTATAACCCTTTTAATCAGATATATTTTACTTTAATGCCCATGTTTTTCAAAATTATTTTTAAAAATTTCCTTTTTTACACAAATAATTTATGATGTATATTTTAGGTTATATATGACCTATATAATGTTTTCTAATGGAAACATTCAACTATTTTCTTACAGGTATGTAATGTATATGGAAATAATAGAATTCCCCACAACTATAATCATTTGGTGAAATTTAGCTTCTTATAAAAATTTAAAATCATTTTATAATTAAAATTAATTTTGAAATTTTTTCAAAAATTTCACTTCGATTTCCATTATCCATCCAAAGTACATGATTTTTAAATAAAGCCTATATTCTTGATGAACTGATGGTTACCTCTCATATATTTATTAATTTTCTTATTGTAAACATTCTCTTAGGGAAATAGTTTTCTTGTGATAATTTATCATTTAAAATTATATATATCTTATATATACACATTTTTTATCATTTATATTCTTATTTCTTAATGCGTATATCATTTCTAGATATTGTGTTTTACTTCAAATGTTATTTCATTAATTAGGGAAATATTAATGTTCCGTATTATCTATTAGATACTTACATTTATTGATAAAAATTTTTGTCCATAAATTAAATTGATTAATTGATATTTGAAGAATGATATGGATATGTAGTAACAGGTTGGTCTAGAAATTATATATCCACTCGATGTATTAATAGGTCTCACGAGACTAATTAGTTAGTAAATTAAATAGGTTTTTACCCATTTCTTTAATTATATTTCCCCAAGGTATTGGCAGTATAGATATAATGATTTATGAGATCATGCAATCCAATAATCATCATTTCTTTCATTGATAATGTATTTATTATTATCCATTAGATAATTACATTGACATTATACATTGATTCATTTCGTGATCATGTTAATGATTAAATAGAATGTGTTTTTTAGTTATTTACAATTCTTTATTAGTTATGCCTTATTATATCATGATATTTTACATTATACATAACCCTTACTAAACATTTGATCTCATGATTATTTTCTTCCTTTCACCAGGATATGGACATGGATTCATTTATTATGCTCAAAGATATAGAATATTTTCTATTTCCATATTATATATTGTATCCCCAATGAAAATTGGTATCTTATATGTATCTAGCTAGCCAATACTACTAAATAAATCTATCCTTTAGAATTTGATCTCTTATATCTATGAAAATGTAAAAAAAAATAAAAACCATCTCTAGGCTACTAGATTTAGAGTTGTTACAAATGGTATCAGTGGAAGTTTGTTAGAAACCATTGTAACTATATTTTGGAAAACAATGATTAGGAAACATAACACTATGATATAACTTATGGATAAATCTAATTGTGGAATCGTATCCCAAAATATGGGAAAAGAAGATATTGTAGGGATTTTCCTAGAAATACATCCCTTTCTAGATTCTACAAGTAGACCTTGTTCTTTAATAGTTGTACATTGGGGTAATAAATCTGAAAATTGCACATTGGGTTTTGACTTGATCATCACTGGGTGCATAATAATGGGCCTTACTACAAATCTTATTTGAAACAAAATATGGAAATTCTTAGGATAATTGAAATTTTTTTACAAACCCATATGAATTATTCGATTTTTTTTTGATTTAATGATTTTCCTAATGAAAACAATTTAATGATTTGATATTAATAATTCAAAAATTCTAAATTTAAGTTAAGTGTTATACTAGAATTAATATAATACATTATGATTTGAAATTCAAAATTTCTTGAGATAATATAATATATTCCATTTTTTGGAATTGTTTTTGGAATAAAGAATTTTTTAAATAACATTGTTAGTATAGAAATTTTCTTTGTTGACAAATAAAATAAATATGGTATAAGAACTGAGAAAATCATGGCTATAATAGAGAAACATAATCAGGTTATAAAAAATAACCTTTCCAAAATTGAGTAACCTATTGTTCCATAGTGTGATTGTCCTATGTTGGATAACTAAATGTTATAGAATCCCCCATAATTTAGTAGGACTAAGAATCCCATGGTAGATGATCAATGGATTAAGTCCCATGAAAATTTATTTATAATCATTGGATGTGATGAAAGAAAAATGTAATCCTAAACTTGATGATATAATTATTATACATTAATAAATTTATTTTTTATGGAATTACCTGACATCCCATAGAGAGTGAAGGTGTTTTTTCCAATGATTTAATCGAAAATGAAAGACCAATATCAAATACTACCTATATAATAGACATTGTGGAACTTGTGTGTTCTAAGAAACAACTAGAGGAGTTGTGTGATAATGTATTTATTCACCATTTTGTTTCATTATGGGTAGCCCATGTTCTCTTAATTAATATGGATGACGGATCTATGAGGATGTGCACTGATAATTGGGAAATAAATGATATTATGATAAAATAAATGTTTTATCTACCTTGCATTGAAGACTTATTTGTTCATCCTCATGGAGAAAAATATTGTTCCATGATTGGAGTTCATTATGGATTTAATCAATTGTGAGTAAAGAAGGAATAAATTGCAATTATAGTAATCTGAATAAGGGATGGAAAAGATGAATTTATAGTAATCCCATTTGGATTGACTAATGTGGAATTTTTTATTATAGATCTAATAAAAAAATTATTCATGGCATATCTTAATAATTTAATTATTATATTAATTGATGATATATTTTTGTATTTTAAAAGTTTTATGGACCATGAGAATCAATTGTGGATCCTTCTTGAGACTATAATAGGGAAGGATTTATATGGGAAATTTATCAAGTGTGAAATATGGATTTAGGAGGTTTATTTTCATGGAAATATTGTTTCAAAGGAAGGATTATTAGTTGATCTTGTGAAGACAACAGTAGTAAGATAATGGCATAGACCAATAAACATAACTATAGTATATAGTTATGTTAGTTTAGGAGGATACTATTAGTGATTTTTGAATATTTTTTCCAAATTAGAAAAAATGTTAACCAAGATTATATATAAAAGGGTTATGTTCATCTAGATAATATAATGTAGAGAATGATTGGATGCATTAAAGAGGAAATTTTTCAATTATACTATTTTGACTCTATCATCAAGAAATAATGGGTTTTTGATATATAATTAGGAATAAAAGAAGGGATTTTTTTCCCTTATGAAAAATGATAAATTTAATTCATATACACCAATACAGTTAAAGGAACTTGAATAGAACTATCCATACTATTTTATTTAGTTGGAAGCTATGATATTTTCTTTAAAGATATGGAGATATTGTCTCTATGGTTAAAGAAGTGATATATACAAAGAACATAAGAGCCTAAAATAAATATTTTCACCAAAATATATAAATTTGAGTAAATGGTGATGTCTCGAGATACTCAAGGTTTATGTTTTCCCAATTCACTACTGCACAAGGAAGGAGAATAAGGTAGTTGATCCATTAAGTAGGAAAACCATAGTGTTTTGACCAAAATGAGTATTGTGAGGGATATATTGTTCATTAATCTAGTAAAGATGGATATGGGAATTATTAAGGAGGTGGAGATATCAGTATTTTTTCAAAGGATTTTGAAACCATGTTTATTATAAAATATAATGAGTTCCCACTCTGATGATGAGAGTTTTCAGATGAAAATTATAGCTATGAATGATGGGATCATGTTTTAAATTATTTTTAAAGATGGAATTATGAAAATTTTAAAGAAAATATGTGCTCCATAAATACTTGTGTAGAAAGTGGAAATTTTTGATGTTTCTTAGGGTTCCAATATCACTATACACTTTGTTAGAACCAATATGTATAAGTGTTTGAGGGAAATTTTTTGGTTGGATAATATTAGTGGGAAATTGATGATTATGTGTCCAGATGATTATTTTTTCGTTAGGTGAAGGCTTAGAAACCACATACTAGTAGTTTCGTGCATTATATTCCTATTCCTAGGTTGAAACAGAATTATATTCCTATATACATTATCATTGTATTATCCAAGACTTATAGAAGGAATAATGAAATATGGGTTATTATTGGATGCCTTACCAAAAAATGAACATTTCCTCACTATAAGATAATATTTGACTCATGATATCCATAAAAGGATCTTTATTAATGAAATTATAAGACTTCATGGTATACATCATTAAATTTTTTCAAATCATGATCCCATATTTATATAAAAATTCTAGAATAGTCTTCAGTATTCTCATGATACTAAGCTTTATTTGAGAACCACCTACCATCCTCAAATTGATGAACAATCTGAACAGACTATTCAAACATTGTAAGAAATCTTTAGTCTATTCTCACATGAATTTCAATGTATTTGGGACCATTATTTACCTTTGGTATTGTTTTCATATAACAATGGTTTCCATTAAAGTATTTAAATTGAGCCATATAAAGCATTATAGGGAAATAAATGTCTTACTCAATCTTGTTGGGATAAAGTTGGTGAATGGAAACTTATTGGCCCAAGGAATTTTGAGGAGATAATAAAAATGTTAAATAATATTCAGGGATATATTAAATCAACTAAAACAAGGGAAAAAATATTTACCAATAACCAAAATAAATATTTGTAATTTTTATTAGAAGATCACGTTTTCTTGAAAGCATATCCATGGAAGGGGCTCATAAAGTTTGGTAGGGAGGAAAAAATGAGGCCCTAGTACATCAGGACCATTTAAATATTAGATGTAATTATAGTGGTGGATTACATATTAAAATAACCACTATGTCCCTCTAAATTACATTATATGTTTCAAATATCATTATTAAGGTGGTACAAGCCATACCTTACACATATTATCACCTCTGAAGAAATAGAATTCGATCTTGATATAACTTAATTGAAGAGACAATCTAGATTTATCAAAAATTATATCAAGTATTAAGGTATTTGAATACTTATCCAAAAAGGTAATTTAGATAAATCATATATTATAGTAACCAATGTTAGAACCAGAAGATGTAATAAATAATAACCACCCTCATTTTATTAGAAGGTAATATCCATGAAACTTTCAAGGATGAAATTTTTATAGGAGGGTAGAATGGACCACCTGAAACTTAGTTATATTTGTTGATTATTATATTTTATGGAATCTATAATACAATAAAAATTTCAATATTTCATTAAAGAAAAATTCTAATTTCATAAAATGAATGTCAATTTTAAACATACCTCATTAATATAAGGCTAGAATGAATTTTTTAAATTCCCCTTAGAAATAACCTTTTATGAATTATAAAAAATGATGTATTTAACTATTCAAACATTAATTTCTAATAATTTATAATAATATTAATAATTACCAATTTATTAACTTTCAATTTTATAGATATAATGAAAAGGATATTTTAATGTAAAAAGTATATTTTTTAGAAAACAATATCGTAGGCATAACTTTTATCCATTTCAATTCATTAAAATAATTTATAATGATGTTTTATTTAAATAAAATATTTAGATTATATATCTAAATAATTTAATTTAAATCCATCTAATTATTATTAATTTTCATATAGTTAATATAGGGCCATCTTAAGCTTAAAAAATGCATTTCTTAAAAAGCTATTTTTCGACACGTTTTGCTGGTTAATTTTTAATTAAAATTTTCTTATTTGAGTTTAATTTGGTAATATTTATTACATATTTGGAATCATAAAAATTAATATTTTTCAATAAGGGAAACATAATTTTTAGACATAATGAATATTAAAAATAGTAAAAATTAATTACCCCAGTTATGTTTAAAATAGGTTTACCATTGGTTAAGAAAAATCATTAGTGTAATTTTTCTAATTAAGCTTGTTTAAATCCTATTTTAATTCCATATTTCAAAATAATCCTTTAGAAAATTAAAATTTAAGTTCATTTTAACCATTTTTATTTGGAATTACTTCATCATTTTATATTCTATTGGGAAATTTCCAAGTTGATTCCAAGAACATCCCCTTTCATATTATATAAATGTAAACCTCATACCCTAAATGATTCACACAAATAAAGCCATATATATCAAAAAAACCTACCAAAATATGTCCCAAAAATTATTATTCAAATTCTATAGGTGTTGGTCTTCCAAAAAGACCAACCATAGTGTCTTTAATAACAAATGCAAAGGATGTTCTTCTATGCGAAGGTAATTGTCTTCACATAGATCTTTATTTTTTAATTATTCTTTTACAAAAATAAATTATGTATTAAAAATTTCAATTTTAAAAAATATTATCTTTCACAAAGGAATATGTTATTATTTTTATGGAATAAAATTTATCTATCTCCTTCTCTATAAAATGAAAAACAGATCCATTAGTCGTGTGTAATGCACACTACCACCCCAGAAACCGAGGTAAATTATTTTCCATCACCAACTCACATGGATAGTCATAATGATATAAATAATGAATATATATGATACATAATACACGATAAAAATTATGGAAAATTTATATATATTATTTACATTCTTACACTTTCACCCAATAATGGAGTGATATCATTGCTCGTGTGTGCATACAATCTAGCATCTCCATAGATCTATGTAATTCATTTTATATGTTCAATTATATAAAAAATTATTATAAAAAGGTATATAATTAATAAATGTGATAAATATAACATTTATATAATTATTTATATTATGGATCTATATCCTATCCACAAAAACCTTATATTCAATCATAAAACATGCAAGAGGAACTGAAGTAGTTAACACTTGAAAAAATGGAAACAATGAATTTTTTTTAAAAGGAGGTTATATGTTATTAGTGGTTCATATATGATTTTATAAATATGAATATGGTTCAATATAAAATTAAAAACATTCTAAAAACAATCATAAAGGAGGTTAAGGAATTTTTAACTAAAGGGAAGCATGCAGTATGGTATTTCGTCTCAATTTAAACACCATTGAGACATATTTGTTATTATGAACCATTAAATTTTATATTATGAATATATTTATATTTTTATTTATTTAAAATGAATATATATTTATTCATGATGATTAATTTTCCAATTAATGTTTTTTATTTCATATGGTTACAATTTAAAAGTTACCAGAATGGAAATAATCTATGTTAGAATCTCACTTCCTTTTGGCGATTATTTTATTTTCATTGAAGGGATATCATTATTTTTTTGAATGAGAGATTTAACTAAAAGGAAAAGTATCATTTATTTAATAAAATAAATATTACAGAAGTATTTAAAAATGAATTTTACAAAATTCTCTCTAGAAGAAGGAAGAGCGTTCATCAGGAACATCATTGATCCATGTAAATTTAACGTCATAATTCCCTTTATTCACCATCCAATCAGCCAAAAACATTTCCTAAAAATATGTATGTGTGATAATGAAATTCATGGAAGCCAATTAATCTAATAATTTCATCCATGTAGAGGTCAACTTCAATGAAATATGAATGATGCCTTTTTTAATAGCTTCCAGAACAATGGTAGAGTCGCCTTCAAGAAAGAAGTTAAAGGATCCTTGATACCTCTACATTTCAACAACATTAATAATAGAAATCATCTCAGCCAAAAGAGGCATCATATTTCCTTCATTACCATAAATTCATCCCATTGCATCATCGTTATGAATTTTGAAAATAACACCATGTTCAAAAGGATCTGGATTCCCACTAGATGCTCCATCCATATTACACTAGAACCAACCATGGAATAGTGGATTCCATATAAAATCCAATGTTCTAGAAGTATGAAGATATTCATATATAATTCCAAATGGTTAAAACTAATAATTCCATGAATAGAGTTATCAAAATGACCATTTTTCATTGCATTATCATTTTTCATAGTAAGAATGATTTGATAGAGGGATGACTTTAAATAGAATGAGATATTGTTTGGAACATGATTATTCTGGTAGGACCATAGAAAAATAATAATTTATTATAAATCCATAAAAAAGGTTTAGTAGTTTATTTGACAGAGGAGGATCAATGAAGCCATGAGAAGTTATTTTATTTTGGTTGCAAGTGTAATTTCCACTTCAAATAAACCAGCATTAGATTTCCACAAAGAAGTAGTAGTAACATAGTTGAGGAATAAATGATCAACATCATCCCAATATTGAATACATATGGAACATCTCAAATAGAAATTGAGGCCATAAAATTTCATAAAATCCTCAGGGGTAATTTATTGGTGAATTTTGTTTAACCTTCAATTTAAAAAGGGATTTAATTTTGTTTTTAATTTTTTCTTTCGATGATTTTTTTAATTTCATGGAAAACATACAAAAGGATTGTTTTTAATGTATATAAAAATAATAGATTACCCCAACATCTTATCCATTATATTAAATTTTCCTTCTTATAAATGTTTTCATTGGTTTTATAAAGATTTTTTTATGAAAGCTTATTATAATATTCCACTTCGATTTCATTTATTATTAAAAAGTATAATATTTTATTAAAAATTTATATTCCTGATGAACTGATGGACACCTCTCGTCTCTTGTTTAATTTTGTTGTTTTTAACTTTCTCAAAAGACAATTATTTTCTTATGATAATTTTTCATTGGAAATTACATTTCTATTAAATATATATAATATATGTACCATGGATGTGCTTATTTATTAAAACATATATCATTTCCTCATATATTGTTTTATATTGAATGATATTTTATTAACAAGATAAATAATATATTTTATATTCTATATTCAATAAATAAATTTATTTATAAGGAATATTTTTCATGAATTATATCAATCATTCAATATATTATTAATTATTTGGACATGTAGTGACGTTTGGGGACAAGGGTTATATAGCCCCTTGATGCATCTCCAGGCCTCAAGAGATAAATTTTTTGTCCAAATTTAATGGGTTTTGATGAATATTTTTAAATTTCCTTCTTGAGGGGTCTTGAAGTTAGAGATATCCTGATGTTTGAGATCATGACATCAAATATAAAAAATTTTCTATCTTTAGAATTTACATATTATAATCCATAATATTATTTCATTTACATTATCCTTGGATTATTTTCAAGAACAAGTTTATGATTAAAAGTAATGTGTTTTATTTGTTAACCTTTTAATATTAATTATAAATTATTTACTCTGGATAGACTACATTATAAATAAACCTTATTGGGAATTTGATCTCAATAATATTTTTTTCCTTTTTCTCAAGATATAAAGAATAATTCATTGAATGAGTTCAAGGATACTTCATGTTTTCAATTACTATGTTTTATATTTTATCCCTAATCTAAAATGGATATCTTGTATGTAATGGGCTCTCTTGGGCTACAAAACTAATATGTCCTTCAATATTTATCCCCCTATATCTATTTTAAGGTAATAAAAATAAACACCAAATATAGGTTATTGGAGTTGGGGTTGTTATAGTTTCACATCAATATGGTTTGAACAAAATGATTTGGCTCCTAGAATAGGATTCCAAAAATAAATTTTTATAAGCATGCATACACAAGGTAATAAAATGAAATAATAAAATAAAAGGTGACAATCGACCATCATTGGGTATGTTATGCCAAAGTGTTAGATTCCATTCAAAGAGACACTTTTCTGGACATTGATCATCAAATATGGTAGGTTATGCCATAAAAGATACCCCTAGATGATATTTTTTAATTTAAAAAGTAATAGATAAAACTAGATCATCCCTGGGTAGGTTATACCAATGTATCGTGCTTCTAGATTGTCTTTTTTTTTTGTATTTTCTTATTATATTATTTGGTTTACACTAATATTTATAATTCTATGTGTTAGGATACCATATGAACTAAATTGGTTTTATTCACATGAAGAATTGGAAATATAGTTCTTCACCCAATTATCCAAGAGACATATATAATATCATTATGATTATAGCTTACCAAAATAATTAAATAGTGAGAGGAATGATAAAGTGGACTCATTCCATAGTGAAAGAGAAATCATGGATCACTAGTGGTTATGATGGATTTCAAAAGGGGTCATCCTTTTTGTTGGATTTCACTTAATATATGTCCTAGAGAAATGTTTAATACAACATGATATTCATCTTATAAAAGCTTATTTTATAAATAAATTGAGTTATTGTCACCGAGAATGACCATGAATTCAATAAAAGATTATAAGAAACTAAATTAAAATAACTTCTTCAATAGGTACTCGAATTTGCGAATATTTATCGAACCAGAAGGAAAGTTCGATGTGTTAAAAAAACATCTCCCTATTAAACCAACTAGTTAATCCTTTCAACCATAGGATATAAATTCCTAGGATAATCATCTAATGATAGCATAATAATCATCCACACTCAGGTTTTCTACTATGGATTCTATGTTATGATAACAACTTGAGGCCATGGATTCCTATCAAATAATAGGTAACTTGAAAATATGTTTTCATAATAAAAATAGACACAAACTGTATAAAGTATTTAAATCACCTTTTTGATGAAAAAATATGGAAGTAACCCCATTATCCGCTCATGTACTAAAAAAGATTAGGTATATAAATTATTTTTATATTATAGGTTCACCTCTTCTACTTGAATTGGAATAATATTTCATTCCAAATTAATAATGGGTATGTTTTCAATTTTTTTAATAATAATATAAATTAACTCTATAAACCCATACTTTATCTCCTCAATATGTTGATTATAGCCCAGAAGGAAGTGGGAAGTCAAGGTTATATTACCCTATTTATGGTATAGAAAGATAAAGATAATGGTTATGGATATAAGGGTAATAATATAGGTTTTGGAGAGTATACACCAATACCTAAGATGAAAAAGAAATAGGGCTATCCTTTCATTGTGAAAAAAAAGGTGTTGGATTAGAAATTATCCAGATTACCTAAAGGTTTGAAATTGGCCTTGTGGAGATACCACATTAGGTATTGAAGTTATAGGATTAAAATCTATCATTCTAAAAGATATATGATATTGAATATATTATCTTCGCATGTTGTAAATATAATTGAAGTTATAATATCAATGATAATTGATGATTGTAACTTGATAATGTCTACGGAGTAATTGAGAAAATAATTTTCTTCATTGACAGGTTGGCTGATTTAGGTTTGCACTAACTTGTCATAAGATGTGTATCTTATCCCATTTTCTATTGATAATAGAATTAAAATAATTATTTTTCATTAAAAAAATAGATAGGTTTATTTAATACACATGGTTATTTATTTGAATAATTCTATAGCAAGATTTAAGGGTTAATAAAATGGATTTTTATAGTCTAACAATTCATCCCAATGTCATTTATGGAAATATTTTTAAAATATGATTGATTTCAATAAAATTTCACCAAATATTCTTAAACTATTAATAATAATTGAATAATAACATGATGCTGAGGTAATAATGCAATAAAGATAGTAAAAATGTTTAAAAGGTAAAATTATAAGAATAAAATTTTATTGAATAGTTCAAAAAATGTTTCTTCAAAGAGTAGGTCAAGGCCATTGAAACATATATTTTTTTAGGAAGAAGATGTTTTAATTCAATATGATGAATTATTATGACATATGAAGTAGTTTAAGAAAACAACATCAGATTTCCATATCAATTATGGGGGTTATAGATATATATTCTTTAATTGTTAAGTGTATATAATGCCAAATGTATATTTTACATGTTTTTTAAATATGCATGTGCTCAAAATTTAGGGAATAATTGACATATCTTTTATATTCAATCTAAATTTGGAAGAAAATATTTTATACAAAAAATATTTGATTATAAAATAATAAATAAAGAATTTATTAATCTATATAAAGGATGTATATATTCATGTCAATTCTCTTATGTCAGAAAATAAGTGGTTTAATAAAAAATTGTTGATGTGAAAAAAAATTAAATAATTTATTATATACACATTGGTTAAGATTTATCAAATTCATTAACATATATGAAAATTAGAATGGTAAAACTATTTATCCATCTATTTATCAAAATATTAAGGAATTTTAGTCTTTCTCCCATTTGAGGAATATTTTTAATGAATTATCATATTTTCACGTAAAAATGATTCAAACACATTGAATACCATATATTCAATAAAATAATGTTTATTTATTATATATTCCTACTGAAAGTAAATAAATCTTACCACCTAATATAAAAGGTTTTTTGTATCATAGAAAGATATTATAAAATCAATAGATTCTAAGAGAGTAGTGGGAGTATGTTTGGACTTACAGAAGTTCAAAGTTAACAAATATAAGATAATACAAGTCAATATGAATTGTGAATTTCACATGATATCCAAAATTATTATAGAATATGATGATAAATATAAATTTTTTGAATTACATTTAGTATCCATAACATGTAGATATAAATATATAAAAAATTAATTTTTAATAGTTTCATTATCAATTAAAATATTCAAGGAAAATTAGAGATTGAATAGGATGATGATGATTAAATTATAGAGTTATATATACTCAACATAATTTGAAATAATAACAATTGATGTCATGAAGTTCGGAGTATGAATATATTCAAATGGTTAGGAATGTGACTCCTAAGTCACACCATTATTAAAATTTTCTCATTTCAAATATGTTTTCAACTAAATATTTAGTGGTAGGGTTTTATCATATTTTCATATAGTTATGTGTAAATAATTATATATGATATAATGAGTAAAAAACTTATAAATTTCATATTATTTAATAAAAATCAAGAAATTTAATATGTATTATGTGGTAAAATAGTGTTTATATTGGTTTTTTAAAATATTCATAAATTTTTTTTAAGGATTTATAATACAACATATCAGTGGTAATATCTACTTTATCATTCTTTCACATTGGTAGGATAAATTTAAATAATGATATATATTTTATGAAGTATTATTGTTATTATGCTCTTAAAGTATATATTTGAGTTAACAAAAATAAATGTTCATCTATAATTATTAAAAGTTATGATTAAATTTTAAGAATATCATGAGAAGGATTCTTTTATAGATATACATCATATACTCATGACTCACAAAAAGGGGTTTTCATTCACAGGACAAACCACTAAGTATACCACATGGAGTTCCATATATATATATTTTTTGTATACATGTAGGGAATTGATCATATTCTAGTCCCCAATTTAAAAGGTTGGTATGATAACTATCATGAGAACCTTATTACTTTGATATCCTACTTATAAAAATCTATATATTAACTTAGCTAATACGGGGGGGGGGGGGGGGTGGTTTTGTTTCAGATCATGTAATTAATTGTAACTTAATCAAGATGGGACTTTTATTCTTATATTATTAGTATAACATATGTGCCTTCAATTGAGATAATTTTATGAGTGTGTGCTAACAGCTATAAAGTAAATGTCATATGATTATCTATTTGGATGAGTGACATGTGATGTGCTAATCCATACGGATGAATGACATTTGATGTATTCATAAACCATATTTTTCAATAATTTTAGAGTTGAGAATGTATTAGTTAGATATATGGTATTGACATACTCTATGAAGAATGGTCACTAAATGTCTTATACAATAGAAAAAAATAATTCATGTTTTCATATGATGCACACAGGTAGGCACAAATATACAAAAAATATGCGTTTGATGGAGATCATGGAAAATTAGTTTGTAGAAGTAGTATAATTGATAATTTTATAAAGTACACTTTTTATTAAACTCATGGATATAGGTATTTAATTTTTTTACAAATATTCAATGGAACACGGGATCACACTTTATGGAAGATTAAAGGCGGATTGAGTTTGACAAAGAGATATTCTCTAAAAATATTTTAGAGTTAATCCAAAAGGATTATCAGATTGGATATGGTTTCACAAAATATTGTATATGATACAATATAAGGTTAAATGGAATGAAGTATTTTTGGATTTAGTGTAAGTTGATATTGAAGGAGATATATCCCCTAATTCATATTTTATATATAAAAAAATAGGTGAGCATCATAATTAATAAAATACATGTAATGAATGGCTATATCTTGTTGCCTGAAATATTTATACCACTATATTCAACGACATGGGTGGATAAACTCTTCAAGGTAGACATTATTTATGAAATTGTTTTATAAGATGAAATATACGAGGGAGTTTCATTTAGGAATGCAATGCATGAACAAGCCAGAGCATTAACTCATGCATTAAAACACATGAGTTAATGAAAGGAATAGGCAATGATATTCCCTATGGATATATAAAGGAAATTACATGTGATGGTAGTATTTTATGATTTTTTTCGTGAATAAAAAGATAAATTCTTTATAAAAAAACTCTCTATATATTTCTATTTTACATGTTGAGGTTTTAGCACACCATGGGTGAAGGAGTGTGATGTTTATATAATGAATGACATAGTTTTCTCATGGACAACACTAGAGGTGGGAGAATTTTTTATTATACTTTTTTATCTACACTAAATTAATTTAAAATTTATTGAGATCATATAAAATGAACCTTTGGATAATGATACATTATTTATAGTACTATTCTTTATTTTTAATATATGTTATTTTCACATTTATTTCATAGAGATACTTGGGATATGGATTTAATAACTTCCTCTACATATAATAATTTTTAGTATACCCTAACAAATCCCTTCCCACATTTTACCTTACATCACTACCTCCCACTATATTGAGCCACTAAGAGTCATTGGATCTTCTAGGATTTCATGTTCCCCACTGTCTATAAGAATTAAGAATTGGACAAAAGATCCAAACCTCAAAAATAGTTTTCTAACATAGGTAAATATTTTGATATTAATTTTAGTTTCAACTTTGTCTGATTCTATAATGTTGGATGCTAGGTCTCCTAGATATCCAACTTCTAGTAACCCCACCAGATCTTTAATAGCCATTGTGACTTTTATCACATCTTCTACTGTTCTCAAGTTTGAACTTATAGTATTACAATTTGATCTTTATGAATATTTTCTTCATTTAGTAACCTTATTTAACTCAACATGGACTTGTTCAGTTCAACCTATTATCTCAACTTTTAATGACCTAGAATTTTATCAATTGAATTTCACATATGATTATATAATTGTGTTGTATTGTTTAATGTAATACTAAAAAACAAAATACAGAACTAAGGAAATTTTATTATACATTATATTTAGATAATAAATATATAAATAATAACTTAAAATATTATAATGGAATTGAAAAATTAAAATAAGATATCTAATATATGAAAATATGGATATTATCAATCCCCTAGAATAATTGCACTCATGAACAACATTATAGAAATGAAACAAAATATTAGTAATAAAATATTCATATATAAATTTAAAAAAAATAAACTTAAGATATAATATAAGTGAATTTATAATGAATGGAATATAATTTATTTATAGAATTTAGAAAACCTATATAAACATTATAAATCTGACTGTTGGAATAAAAATATGACCATTGGAATAATAATCTAACTATTAGAATATAATCTATCCATGGGAATTGTAATATGATAGTTGGAATAGTAATTTGACCATTAGGAATGGTAAATAAGACATTAAAATAGTATCCTCACCTAAGGGAGTGTAAAATACCAATTTTTATCTTATAAAATGAAAGTGTGACATATTTCTATCACGATACATGTAAATAATTTTTTTTAAAATGATAAAATAATTGTTTTTTATAAAAAAATGGACTTGTTTTAATTTTTTAACAATTATAATTATTTAAAATAATATTAGTTTTCATTAAATTGTTTTATAATTTAATATTATGTTTTATTATAATGACTATACAATTTATGAGACCAAATATAGTTTTTAATGGGTATGAAAATTTATCCTAATAATTAAATGGGTATTTCTCAAATAAATAATGATTTTAATTAAAGAATAAATTTATCATATTTATAATATTATGTTTATAAAAAATATTTTTTTTTTAATTTACACATCAAGAAAATTGTAGGGTGATTTTATTATTTTTTTAAACTAGTTGTTTTTTCTGTGAATAATAAAATACAACAATATACTGTATTTAACATTAAATGTTAATTACATGATTTGTTGAATTAAATGGTAATAACATTAATAATTTACTATATATAGTCACACTATTCACCATTAATTATAGTCTTCAGCCAAAATAATAAACATATGAATACAATATTCAAAAACACCTCTCTCTCCTCCCCTTATAAATACTATACCTCACCACCCCTCTCCTTACACCTTCTAAGCCTTACAGTGTGCCCAAACTATTCTAAACATTCCCCTAATCTATCCCCCATATCCCTATAATAAATATTCTTATCAAAATACCAATACAATATGACCTTAGTGAAATTATAGGAGGACACATCCAAAGGATAAAGTGTTCCCTCAATTGAGCCTTCTAATTTTTCTTCCTCCTCATCTGCTAAAGAAAATTCTATACAACATAGATTAATAACTATTGTATAATATATATATTATTATTTTCAATGGAATATATACCATACATATACTTATCTTCCTCTTAATTGAATCTAAAACTCTATTGTTGTTCACAATATTGTTGGTTCCCCGCCTCTGTGAAAAACGTTCTTCATTATTATCCAATGCCTTCAAGGATGGTTATATAATTAATATTATTCTTAAATTTGATGATAATATATATAATAAAAATTATTTTCAGGTCAGGTATGTTTCAATTATTATTTAATTAAATAAAAAATCTATTTTTTGATGGTAGGTAAACCCATATAAATTAATTAACCATATAAATATAACATTTGTAATAAATGAATAATCCATATGTTGGAGCACATATAGATATTTGGGACAATTTAAATTCGTATAAGGAAATTAATTTCACTTAATTTTAGTTCTAGATTTTTTTCCTCATTTGTAAAGAACATAAATAATTATCCACAATTGATTCGGATTTGGAACCATGGAATGAATTCCCTTAGAAATAAAAATTAAACATTATAAATCATTGAAAATAAATTACATATGGAAAAGGTTCTGAATTATATTATCAATTAATATAATTTTATTATTTGGTACGTTATGTGAAAGTGCATAATTATTCTAAATCCTAAGGTAATGGATCTCTCTAAACCACCCCATTTTATTTTAGCTATTGTTTCTATCTCTTTTCCCTATGTTCTATAACTATTATTATTATATACTAGTTTTATATTATTTATATATTTACTACACATATAAACCTATATTAATTATCTTTTCCTTGCTGCGTATATAGATTTTTTAGGAACCCTTATTAATTTAATTCATTACAAAAACTTGATTAAAGGGAAATTCACTGTTTCTTACCCCTTTTCATAAACCACTACATAAAGTGTTTAAAAACACCATGGATTCAAAAATTTATCTTTTTATTATTTAACTCCATATTTAGTTTATTTCTAGTTTTATGTAAATTATTATTACCTCCCCCTCATTATTTATTCTATACCCATTTTCCAAAAACCCTCACCAAAAATGAATAGTTCCAAATCTATTATTTATAATTTATTTTTATGTCTTGAATTCACATGGAATTAATTTTCATGTATTAAGATTTTTTATATCTATGAATAACCTTGTATTATTTAATCTCTTATTTAATATAATTCATTATGACATTCCATTTTGTAAAATTTTAAGATATGGTTATATAACTCATTTCCTTTCAATGGGTTTTTATGATGATAAGCCCTATGTATGATTTAATTATATTTCACACATACACATGAGCATGTTATGATGGGTGACTCCCAATAGTGCTCCAATACATTGGGTTTTGTTTATTAATCATGAGATGATATGTATGTGATTATGGGGTAAACCGGATCCATGATGGGACACTTTCCACAATTTGATGATGTCTTGGCGGCCAACCATCAAATAGGCTTATGTATTGTTTTATTTTTCTTAAAAAGTCCTATGATATGATGATCTTATAATTCCATATTTTTTTATCCCATTACCCTATCTTATTATTC
Organism: Viscum album; assembly: GCA_963277665.1. Taxonomy (NCBI): domain Eukaryota; kingdom Viridiplantae; phylum Streptophyta; class Magnoliopsida; order Santalales; family Viscaceae; genus Viscum; species Viscum album. The sequence continues at coordinate 1,536,111,761 of OY728161.1, read as the reverse complement.
ATGAGACTTTATTTTTTATGATATTATTTTATTCTTTTGATGCATATGGTATGCTTCTTAATCATGTTTATTACCTTATTTGGATTTATACCTCACCCCATTTATTTTTTTATTCCCAAGGTGGTCCTATATAGTTTTAAGGGACTAAAAATATTTAGTATAAGATTATAGATATTAAAATAAATAAATTCTGTTTTAGTTTCATTTTTAAATATTGAGAACCCAGTCTTCCAAAGACACTAGGTCTCTCAATTTCTAATTTTCATTGATCAAAAATTAATACTAGAAATCATTTAATAATATGTATAATGTTTTAGGTTTCTACATTTGGTATCAAAGAATGTTCTAGTTATTTTTTATGATTAGGTTTAGAATACTATAGTAAATACCCTATAGATATGTCTAAATAGAGTAAAACATCATAAATACTTGGAGAACAATAGAGTGAGAGGTTTTCAAGGAATTAAATCCTTATCTAGATACATGAAAACAATATAGATCAAACAAAAAATGTACCTTGGGGAAAAGAAACTGAAAGGTTTCATTATATATTATTTTGACCTATAAATTGTTCTTAATAAAGTGGCTTAACTATAGACCTAGTTTGAAACAGTCAATGGGTAACATTTGGAATATTAAAGAAATCATTATGAACCATTATGAATTACTTGAATATATTTTTAGGTCAGAAAACCTGATAAGAAAATTAATATGGATAGAAATGATTGAAACCTAGAGACTCATAATATAGGATATACATTACACTTAGAATTTATTACCTTTAATTTCATTATTTTATTTTTTATATTTTTATAATTTTAATCATTATAATACCTAATTTTATTTCCATTTTTAGTTAATTGTGGGAAAAAAGAGAAATCATGCCAACAACTGACGTGATAGGAAATGTGATGATTTACCCAATGTGATGCCAATTATAAAGGGAGTAGGATTTGAGAACCTTATGGAAGTACTAGATAACGTGGCTCATGTTATAAATAACTATATAATTTTTTTTTCAATTGCCTCTTTCTCCTATAAAAGTTCAAGTTGTGGTCGAGTCCTTTAAGAAAAAAACCCCTCATATCCTTAGTTTATCTTATAATTGCATCATCACAAAGAAATGGATTAACTGCATTGAGATTATATTATTATTTTATATAATTCATGTAAAAAGATACATTTATACTATCTTTCTATAATATTTATGTGGATGTCTATCAAGAGTGCACCATAATCAAGAAAATAGTGACCAAGGAGTAAATATATTCCATTGAATTGGAAATATTAAATTAAATCTTTCTCACTAAATATTTTCCCTATGATATCCATCTTAAACTAGAGTGGGATTTTTTTGGACTAATAAAAAAGTAATATGAGTCTATTAGAGATTATGTGGAAAACATCACTAGGCAGATACACCTATAGTTTTTTCATCAACACTAAATGTAATGTAGACAACCTTTTTAGGGGATGAAATATGAGTCTATGAAAATATTTTCTAAATTGAGACTTTGATATCTATAAAGATATTTTTTGTTGTTCCCATATATTTAGGATGGATATTGGTGACTCTAAGTGGTCTCAAGAGATTGGTGATAAAATAATGGAAAATGGTGTTTAATTCAGGTGGATCAGTGGAAAAATCACATAGAAGAAAGAAAAACCAACTACCAACATGTTAGAAATATGGGATGAAGAAACTCAAAATCTAGCTCAAGGGAACCGAGATCTACTTAAAGTGTGTAAAATGGGGTCATCGGGATAATTAATGGAAAGGGGATATGAATAATCATTCTAATGTGATGGTAGAATATAATTTTTTGATCAATAATCATTATGTGGTCAAATGTTTCAACTATAAGGAACGTGGTAATTATGAAAGAAAATGATATAAGCCAAATATTTTCATATACAATGAATGAAAAAACATCCATGTAATAGAGATAAAGTAAGTAAAATGATATCATTACTACTAAGGTGAACCATTAAAATGATTTAGTGACATGTATATTGGTTAATAATTTAATAATAGTGAACATACAATTTGATTCTGGTTTTACAAATTCATTCATATCACGAAATTATAAAAATATTATTAAAATACTACCCTAGAACATCGAGGTTGTGTTATCTATGAGAATAAAACATGGAGAAATTATTGGACCTGAAGTATATAATTCCTCTCCCATTAATTGTTTTGGAATGAATATTCCATAAAATATAGTCAAACAAATTTGATTCCATATTTTTCATAGATTAGATATCCTTATGTAAAGCCAACATCATCTATTGGAAGAGGTATATTACTATTATCATCCAAATTCAACGTCATATTATGTATAAGTGTAAGTGAAATAGTTAATCTCCTTTGAAATTTTACTCTAAAGAGTGGATATTTTTTCCCTAAGAGATAACATACGTTTCTCAAATTATTGAAACAAAGGAGATAATCATTCTCCAATACCTTCCCACTGGGACAGACTATACTGATGTATTCCATAAAGAGTTTCAAATTATTCCTATTGAATGAGGGGGTGAGTTATCAATTGAATATATCTCTAGATCTCATCACATATCCAAGACTTCCTACATAATGGAAAGTATTGATTTAGAGGAACTGAATAAGTAGTTATAACATAATCCGTACAAGGATTGTATGCACCAGAGTACTTCACTTTGGTGTGTGGAGGTCCTCTTCATCAAGAAGAAGTAATGGTCAATCTTCCCCTACATTGATTATAATAAACTCAATAAGATCATGATAAAGAACATGTAACACCTTCTATGGATTGATTAATTGTTTGATCAACTACATGGGGCCTAATACTTCTCTAATATATAAATTAGACTGGGATATACCCAAATAATGGAGATGAAGGATATATTCATAATAATGAAATGAGAACAAGGTATAGATAAAATGTTTGGAGACCTCGACCCTAGTAACCTTGATTCGATGCCTAATTTATTACATTGGAATAATATACATGTAATATCATACCAAAGGATTGAAAATTTTAATAGTCTTAGTAAACTAGATAAACACATAATTCCTATAATAAATTTGAAAAAAAATTACATAATAATTTTTTATAATATCATTATTCCCTCTAGAATATTCTTATTTATTATTCATAGTGGAATTATTTGATTCCTTGAGAAAGAAAATAAAATAATTATGATCTCAAATTCCTAGTAAGGGTCAAGTATAGAATAATTTTTCATGAATAAATACACATGAACCACATTTTAATGTAAATAACTAAGTACACATGAAATTTAAATAACTATATAAAGTATTATCAATATGGAATTGTGAAAAACAAACCAGACATGAAATTTACATAACTGGATAAGGAAAAAAATATATAGAAGGTAAAAAATCAAGGAATCATTCCATTTAAATAACTGGTTATGGAATAATCAATATGGAAACATACTAAATAAAACACATCAAATTTAATCAATAAACGTATAATTAAAAGAAAAAATAGATACTATCATAGTGAAAATATCCTAGATAGAATTTAGTTAACACTAAATGATGGAAAAATATTAATTATTGGAATTCATATTTCCCTAGTATATGATACCTTTATGGTCAAGACCTTTCATAGAATTTTTAAAATATACCTGGTAAAAACCCATTTAACAAAGGCTAGAAAACTAAATTATCTCACGCACTAATGATGCATAGAGGGGTTATCTATAACCAGACCCCACCCCTACCATACATGTCCAACTAATTCAACATATATTGAACAATATATTTAATTCATCAATAATGTTCCTTATCAAATATCTGTATTATGTATAGAATAAGGATTTATCAATATTTCTCCATATAAAAATATAAAATTCAATGTTTAAAAATATCTATAGAAAAAATATATGGTTTAATAAATAAACATACACATGAAAATAATAAGGATATTAAGGAGAAATTTAAATACTAATGATCAATAGAAGGTGAAAAATACAAGGGAAAATTAATGGGAAAAAATGAAACAAGGAGATGAATATTGACAGGATCCTTTGTTAAAATGATCATAAATCATCCTAAGGAAGAATAAGGATGGTATCAATATATCATATACCCATTAGGGTATGATTCAATGTTTTTGTTCTCTGATTAATTAAAACACTATAAAAATATGATTAAAATCATTCTTGAGGAAAATATCCATTTTATTTTGAAAAACATTTTAAAAATCATTTTCTTTGAAAATAAAATTTTAAAAAATATTATTTTAAAATCTCCTCATAAACCTGATAAAGAAACTAAAAAGAAATGATGATCATGTTTTCAAATAATTCTATACAATCCATAAAATTAAAAAGGAACATTCCTTTTTCAATATAAAAAGGATCAAAAAGTGAATTGATCAGAAAAAAATAAAGAGTCTCCATTCATATTTTAGTAAAATGGAAAGGGGGAATTGTTTTCAAAATGACATACAATTCCATTAAAAAATTATGGAGTAAAAATGGGTGAAAAAATCCTTTTAAAAATTATGTTATAAATGTTAAAAACATTTTTGGAAAACATTTTTTCCAAAAATTATTTTGGAAGAAAACATATTTCCTATATAAGAGATAAATGAAGTTATACATTTTTTTGATATGATTTTTTAAATAATTTTAAGTAAAAAGATTTTAAAATGTTAATATTACTTTTAAAATACCATGAATAACTTATATAGAATAAACTAAAATGGGTTTATTATAAAATGTTATATTAATTTACTTCAACTAATTTTCAAGAATAATCTATTTAGATAAGAATGATATTGTGAAATGAACGCTTAAAATGATCATAATGTTAATGTGAAAATTAATAAATGGATTAATTAAATATATAAACTACAGATCCACCTAAATAAATTATAAATAAAACTTATCATAATCCATATTCATTACACACATGATCTTATCATTAAATAATCAGTGAAGTATATGTTTATCAGAACGAGTGGAAATTGAGTTAAGAACTACCTTACCATATGATTATATTGGGATTGTCTTTTTTAAACTAAAATATATCTGTTTTAAAAATGATATTAACTTATAATAGAACCATATTAATATATATTATATCATATATTATTCTTTTATAACATATTATTACCTATTCATTAATAATATTTCAATATTTTCATTTTTAGGTGTCAATTGTCATATTTTCTCATGTTTGTTTTGTTTTGAATGTTCTGGTTCATACCCAAATTATATAGATATATAATCTACATAATAATTACCAGGAAATAATTATCATATTATTATATCATTTTTACTTTTATAACTAATCAAGAATGATGGTTATGAAAAATTAAGTGTGCTAGGAAAATCGAAACAGTAATCCATACATATCCATGAGTAATGTTTCCAATTTTTAATGTTAATTATTGAAAGAAGGTAAGTTATATATTAAATTTAAATAATAAAAATAATAACATATATACCATATTATATACATATATATATTATCCATGTGGTGTGGTGTGACATCCCAGCCAGGGTTCCACACATTGGTGCCCCAAGCCAGTTGGCCACATGACCTCAGGAACACCTCCATATATTCCAGATTCTATTGACTGGTAGTGATGGTATAAAATTGATCATGGGGAGACTATACCCTATCTATCAATGAAGAAAAATAGTGGAAATATGTAAAAAAAATCCAAAGGACATAACCATAACCAAAATAATACTAGTATCAAATAATGACAAAAAATGGGATTACAATATCCAAAAAAAGGAGTTGATATGTCATGCCTAATATGCATTAAATTTCAAATGAAAAACACAAAATAAAGATAATAAAAACTCTAAATTGATTCCCAATACCATGTTTTTTCCTTACCCATGCACCATCCTATATCATCCATTTAACATAGGGCTCTTTCCCTTATCCCGTCTCATAAAGAATAAGTATTTTCAAGTAATGATCATGAAGAATGAGTATAGTGTGAGTAAAACCTAGTAGGCCATCACCAATGGAATCTAAAATAATATCCACTCAATAATAGTGTATACAGTTGTGTAATGAATAAAATACAAGTGATAAAATAATTAGTTTACATATACAATTATTATTTATTTAACCATATAAACTCTAGGGTTCTAGAGGAAACTTGAACCCTCAATACCTACTTTCTCCCATGCCAAAGTGTAAACCATATCCCATAGAGAATCAAAATTAATTATCACATGGTCTTTCATTTTCTATTTAATTTCAACATTATATCATGACTACTTGGAACCATAGTACAATTTCAACATTTTGGGTCTAGAACTCCATGTCTAGCACCCCATGAGAATTTGGAGTATTAGTCTTGGTCCCATAACTCATTTATCAATCAGTCACGTAAGGGTATTTTGAGCATCATTTCTTGTCCCACACTTGTATAATACTTAATCACCTATTGGTATTCAGATAATCATTCTGTTTCCCAAACATGTATATAAATAAATCACACATATATAAAGTACATCACATCAATCATGGTTAATAAACATTAACTCCCTCATAAAAATATCAAATAATGGTATACCATTATCATATTACACAATGATCATCACTTTAATAACAAGGAATAATATAAACAATTGACCATTAATCCATTTATCAATATATATTAATATAAACCATTAAACCCTTTTTGGTTAATCCAACAACCCTATTATTCCCATTATTCAATAAATTACATATCTCAACAATTATCCAATTACACAATTCCAATATTACATCAATTCGATAATAACATCATTCTATTATTTATTTAACCAATTAATTAATCTAATTCAACCAATTCCAATTTCTCTAAATTCATACCAATTCATTTTCACAAGGAAATTAAATTAAATCAATAAAATATCTAATTCAATCCCTAAATCATAGAAATTTAAATTCATAATCACGTACACATATTTAAATTATGACTCCTGGATTTTTAAATTAGACCACATACCTCAAGATTGATGATGAATTCCCACTAATGGAAATCCCCCAATTGATGTGGAACTTCCAAGAACATGATAAATAATGGGATATAAAACCAAATACTATAATCAAGATAAAATTTATTTAAAATAAAGAAAATTTTGGTTTAATCCATTTCCAATGAAATAAAACAACTCTTGAAAATATGTGTGAATGATTTGAGAAAAGGGGAAATTAATTAGGATGAGAATATCTTATTGGTAGTGTACTTGATCTTTAATTCGCTATTTGATTCAATAAAGAAGGTGTTTAAAGGGACTTACAATCCATCCTAAAGCCACCAAAATGAGATAAAAATTTTAAAGTTGTTTTGGGTTGAATTAGGGAAAAGGTTAGGAGGTTCGGGAATTTTTAATCTAATATTTAGAGGATTTAATACCATGCACATAGTTTCCTAGACAGGGCCACACAATATTCCAAATCTCATGCCTCTCCTATAGGGGTGAACATTTTCCCCTAAGAAAGAACATAGTTTGAAAAACCATTCCCAAAATATGCAATCCCTCTCTTTCTAGTGTTTCACATTTTTCTTGGGCAGGCACACGGTTTGGGAAAACCATGCACCAACTATGAACTACCCCAAACCCTCTAAAAACATACAAATTTCACCCAAACACACCCAAGGAATTCCTCAACCAAAGTTTAACAAAAAAAGGAAAATATTACCTATAAATAATCTCAAGACATCTTCCTTACATATTAGGATCTTACAATATCTCCACCTTATAGTAGTTCATCCTCAAGATATACTCCTAGGGATATATAAGATTACATAGGAAAAAACATAGACCCACTGAGCCCACATATCCGCATCTCTACCAAGTATCCTCTTAAACACTGAAATGTTTTAGCAAGATATGATCTATTGGAATGATTGTTCCTCCCAACAATTTCTCACTGTAATCCACAATACTTATTAGATACTCCTCAAAGGACATATCTATCATAAGATAAACCTCATCCACATCAATAACATGAGAAGATTTGGGGTGATACTTCCAAATCATCGAAACATTAAAGAAATCATCCATAGAACTAAATTTCTATGATAGAGGCATTCAATATACCACTATCCTGATTCCCTCTAAAACCTCAAATAGTCCAACAAACTAAGGTGCCAAATTTACATTCATTTTAATCCTATAGAGACCCAATCTATTAAAACCCCAAAAGAACACATAATCGCCAACTATAAACTCAAGAGTTCAATATCGTCTATCAACACATGACTTCATTATACTCCATGTTATATTCACATGTTTCTGAATTAGATGAACATGCTTCAACATACAATACACATATCTTGGTCCCAATAACTCTTATCCACCTTCCTCCATCCAACATAAAGGTAATCTACATGCCCTACCATAATATACCTTATATAGTACCATCTGAATAGTTTTTTGATTATTTTTTTATAGATGAACTCCATGATTTCTAAGTGATTATTTGAAAAAAACATTTTCTAGAAAACATACTCATATAATATCCTCTAAAACCTTTATAGTACACTCTAACTACCCATATGTCTATCGGTGGGAATCCATACTCAGTTAAACTTGTGTACCAATCACCTTCTTCAAACTCCACTAGAAGAACCAATTAAAAGGTAAGTCATGGTATACAACTATAATCCCTGGAACCTCGTGTAGATAGATTGTCTCTTGAACGTATATATCTCCCAACTGGTCCACCAAGAAAGTCTCTAGTATAGGAAAGAAATGTGCTACTTTTTTTAGTAAGTCTACAACATCCCAAATAGGGTTATTCTTACAAGGAATACTCAAGAGACCCACAACAATGTCCATGCTAACATTTTCCCACTTCCATTCTTGATGGGAAATGGCTACAGTAAAACCACCAGGTCATTGATGCTCAACCTTCATCTTTTTATAGGTGTAGCATCCTGTCATAAAACCTATTATATCCCTTTTCATGACTGACCACCAATATTTCTGACATAGGTCACGATACATTTTGGTCAAACCCTAAATTACCTACCACATTGAGGCATTAAATTCACACATTAGCCCCTTCTATATACTCACAGGAAAAAAACACAATTACTGACATAAGTGATCTCATCATTATCTATGTTCTAATATGATGGTGGATCCATACCTTTAAGGTGTTCCCTCAAGGATAAACATTATAGATCCTGATACTGCCTTTCCCTAACCCGTCTCGTAAGTGTACACTCCACTGAAACTGATCAGAGATTCATCTACTCCTAGCCTTCCTGAACTACAACATCTATCTCAGCTAGAAAAGTCATCATCTTGTACTTTGAGATAGACTCCTGAAATGGATAAGAGCGAGTTTTCCCACTTAAAGTGTCAGAGACAATATTTCATTTCTTGGGAATATATATGCCTATTCCAAATCAAAGGAGTGCATATAATTAACCCACCTCTTCTTTTAGACATTGAAGTAAAATTAATAGAATATATACATTAAGATCATGTGATCTATATACATAGTAAACCTTTATCCCAACAAATAATTTGAGCAACACTACAAGACATATACCACTACAGCTAAAACGAGGTCATGTGTAGGGTAAATATGTTTATGAGGCCTCAAATACCATGAAACTTATTCCAAAACCAAGTCATCCTTCATTAGCACTATTTCAATACCAATCCCTGATGCATCATAAAACACTATATACACATCCTCTAGATCATGTAGGATCAATGTTGCTACATTTATAAAATTCTTCATTATCTTCAAGAAATCATTCTCACATTCTTCAGACCATTCAAAAATTATCTCATTCTTGGTCAAGCATGAATGTCGTGCTATCTAGAGGAAAATATCCTAAACAAACCTCCAATAATATCCTAATAAACCCAAAGAAATACGGATATGAAAAACATTCTTGGGATGATCCCAATAAATCACTGTTTGGATTTTCTCTGGGTACATTGAAACACCTTCCTCTAAGATGATTTCGCTCAATAAGTGTACATGGTCAATCAAAAATTTAAACATAGACATATTGGAATATAAATTATTTCCTCTTAGTATACATTGGTTGATGTCAATATATTGGGAATGATCATCAACAGTCTTAGATTACAAAAGGATTTTATCCATAAACACTACCACAAAAAAATCTAGGTATGGGTGTATGATTTGGTTTATCAAGGAAATAAACACTATATGAGAATTGCTCAACTAAAAAAGAATTTAAAAAAAGTCAAAAGGACATACCTGCTTCTGAATTTTGTCCTCAGGTTATTAGAAGGTTGAACTCTCAACTGATGGTACCCCAAATAATAGTAAATCTTGAAGAACACATGAGATCCCCTCATATGCTGAAAAATATCACCAATACATGTAAGAGGATACCGATTCTTCATAGTTATCCAGTTTAACATTCATTAGTCAATAAACAAGCACAAATTGTTTTCAATATTATTTCCAAATAATAATAAGGAATCCCATGGTGATGTACTCAAATGAATAAACCCTTTATCGATCAACCCTTCTAGTTGAGATTCAAGCTATTGAATCTCTATTGGAGACATTCTATATGGTGGAATTAAATCTGGATCAACTCCAGGCATGAGCTCAATTGTAAATTCCACATCTCTTTAAGGTTTAATCCTAGAGAAGTATTCCGGAAACACATCCTAAAATCATATCACTGCATATGGAAAGAAATCATGCTTTGTACCCCTTTTATCCAGTAATAGACTATTAACCTGGGAGGCATGATCCCCCCAGTTTATGATGAATTTTCCCTACATGACCTGCCTTGATATCCCACCGACCATGATGAAAATACTAGTCACCCTCATGAAATGTAAATGTTACCCTCATGTGGTAATAATCTATGTGGGCTCAGTATTCTACAAAATAGTCCATACTAATAATTACATCGAAGATTAACAAGTTAAGGATATAAATTATCCAATTAAATAGATACTCCCTAACATTGAGAGGACACCCATTTCACAAATAGATGTCTCTTGACCATACTCAAAAAGGTGTATCTATCATCATAACCCTACTTACGAACTCCACCACCAAGACCAAACCATTCTAATGTTTTATAGATATAAAATAATTAAAGGAACTAATATCAAATAAGGATCTATCTAGCATAGAAGATTCAAGAATAATACATCTATCTATCAATGGTGTAGCCTCTTTATCCACAAGTGTATGTTTAAATGTTGGAAAATTTCCTCCCTCTATTCTCAATGTTTCACCCTGATTCCCTTTAGTTTCACCACTCTACTAATATGGGTGCTCTTTACTAGAAGCATCCAGACCACTACCTCGACCACCATGGCATGTATAACTTAAACAACCAGACTGATATGGTTTTGAAGACCCCATTCTTGCACATTAATTATTCTTAGATCATAAATCATTACTGATATTTGGTTGTTTCCTATATAAACTCTATACATTTAACATCATACCACATTCTTGACACTCTACTAGTGGTGGGATAACTTTCTTCAAATGTGACCCAGTGTACCAAACTGGTGACATATCACTGAAGTAAGATATTGTGTAACTATTACTTCCCCCTACCCACTATTACTTCAAGTAATTTGGTTAAAATTATCATAATGATGCTTCTTACTCTCAGAATTTATACCATATGACTATCTAGAAGAAACCACATGCCCTCTAGTAGAATCCTTCTTTAGGTTCCCCTCACAAATGATAACATGATTTACCACTTCAGAAAACTTTTCCAGCCAAAAGATATTCACCTAGGATATAATATCACATTCAATACTATATTGAAACCATTTTTATATTGTAGCCTCATCTCCCACCAATTCCAGAATAAGGAATTTAAAATCAGAAAATAATCCAGCATAGTCTATCACTAACATTATCCCCTAATTCAACCTCATAAACTCATCCGCTTTCTCATTCCTAAGTGTCTTAAGGTTTAATTTCTCCATGAACATATCTTAAAATTACTTCTACTATATATTCCCTAGTTTTATATCTCGATTTTGGATGTACCACAAAAAAATTTCTTGACCACGTAACATGTAATTAGAAAATTTCACTCTCTTCTCTGTAGTAGTTTCCAAGTGGTCAAATGTAGTTTGAATATACTCAATCTAAGACTTAGCTTCCTCAAGTCCACCCTCTCTGGTAAACATCATCGGATTCTACAACTACAACTCCTATGTCTGTTTGGACTTACTCTTCATAACCCACCCTAGTTCCCTATCTATAAAATGAATTAAATGAGCAATGCTCTCACAAAACTGCTCTCTTAGTCCCTCACCCAACACTATTGGTGCCTCTGGTTCCACTGTTGGTGGATCACCTCCACCCATAACCTCTTATATTCCCATAAACAAGAATCATAGGGGATACACATATTTATAATTACAAACACACATTTTAGAACATATTACACACACAAACATAGTTACATAATAGGATTTTACATTAAGCACTAGCAAGTCATTCCCCCCACCCTCACCACATGGTCAAAACCAATGTGCTATCACTACCCTTAACCATCCATCATCTAAAAACTTTATAAACTCAATTTTATCATTATAAATCCATTTTACACAATTTAAATCATTTTACATTTTTTAATTCCATATTAGGAACTGTTTTAACTTCAATCAAACCAGGGATGGAAATCATTTTAATTTCAACAAATTATCTAAAAGTTGATTCTCAGTTCATGCCTAAAAATGATGCATATCACAATAATAATATTAAGTGACTTGAATTATTATTTCATGCTCAAATCTCATATCATCCCTTGAAATGAGTCAAATCTCTTAAACGATAATCACATAACACAACAAGTGAATCACTCGAGTTGAAATAACATCCAACTATAACAACACCGATCAATAATAACAACCTCTCCCTAGGCACTTGGATTTTACCCTTGTACATATGTTAGATACTCCCATACACAATCTCTTAACCACATCCTGACTCATCCTATTCTCTTATATACCTTTCCCAAATAGTAATTAACAAAAATAGAAAATATCATTTTATACGACTTTCTGATGTCCCGACCTGGGTCCCACACACTGGTGCCTTGAGCTAGTTAGACACATGACCTCAAGTTTTACTCCTAGTACACTAGATGATTCAAACTAGTATCGAGGACCTAATATAGATTGTATAGAGATTATACCCTACTTATAAAAGAACCACAACAACATATGTAGATAAATAATATGAAAATGACATAGCCCTAACCAGAATAAAACCAGAATCACATGATGACCAAAAAAGGAATATAATATCCAAAACCAAAGTTGTAGATATGTCATGATCAGTACATGTAATGTGTCAAATGAAAAACCCAAAATAAAGACACTGAAAACTCCCAAGAGGGTTCAGATACTAGGTATGGTTATTTCATTCATTCTTCATCACATATCATTCACCTAACATATGGATCTTTCCCTTATCGTTTCTAAAAAATATGAATTATATTTTGGTCGTGATTAGGTAGACTGAGTATTGTGTGAGTGAAACTCTGTAGACCACTTAAAAGAGTATCTAAAACAATATCTAGTCAATAAAAATTTATTTCATTATGTAAATAATAAATTGAAAGTGATAAAACAAGTAGTTTACATATCCAATTATTCTTTATTTAACCACATACATTCATTGGTTATTGAGGAGAGTCGAACCCTCAATACCTATATTAGCCTATTCCAGAGTCTAAACCATATCACATATAGAATTGAAAATCATCATCACATGGTTTTTCATTATCCAATTCAATTCAAATTTATAACACAACTACTTGGAACAATAGTCTATTTCAAAAAAATCCTAGAATGCAATGTCTAAAACCTCGTGAGTATTTGGAGTGTCTGTCACTATCTCACACATTTTCTATCTATTAATAACATATGGGTATTTGGAGCTTCAGTCTATGTCCCACACTCATATGTCAATCAATCACTTATGGGTACGCGAAACATCAATTTGTGTCCCAAACTTGTATATAAATCATTAAAAAATATATAACACACATACAAAATAATCAAGGTTAATTAACATTAACCCCCACATAAACATATCACATCATGTTATACCATTATGAAATTATAAAAATCTCATCACTTCAACAACATTGAAATAATATGAATAATTCTCCATTAATCCATTTATCAATATTTAGTCATTTAAACCATTAACCCCTTTTTAGTCCATCCAAAAATCCCATAATTCACATTATTAATTATATTCCATATATCAACACTTAACCAATTAAACAAATACCAATTTCCCATATCTTCCATAATCAAATAATTTCAATAATTAATTAAACAATTAATTAATCCAATTCAACCAATTCTTATTGCCACAAATTCAACCTAATTCATTTTCACATGGAAATGCAATTAAATACATTTAATATCTGATTCAATAGTCCAATCATAGTAATTTAAATTCATAATTACATCAATATAAATAAATCCAGACATTGATATTTTTAATTTTGACCACCTACTTCAAGATTGATGATGACCACGTGCTAACAAAAATCAAAAAATCGAAGAGAAACATTCAAGAACATGATGAATAATGAAATATTGAACCAAATGATAAAAAAAGATTAAATGGATGAACATCTAATAAAATTGAGGTTTAAAACATCACCAATAGAACAAGATATTACTTAATGATATGATATACATTTGGGGAGTGATGGGAAACTAATCATGATGAGAATCTATTATTGGGAGAGGTGCATATATTTAATTTAGTCTTTGATTTGTCATGAATAGAGTTCTGAAGTCCGTGGAATCCATCTGAGATCCTCCAAAAATGATAAAAAAGTTTTATGATTGAGTTTGGTCAAATTATGGCGATGTTCTGTGGGTAAAAGAGTTTTTATTATAATTTTTAGAGGATTTAATATCATGTGCATGGTTTCCTGGGTAGGGGAGCATAGTTTTCAAAATCGTGTGCCCTAACCATGAACCTCTCCTATGGGGGTATAAAATTATTCTTAAGAGGTAACATGGATTGATAAACTTTGCACTATCCATTCAAACCCTCTCTTTCTAAGGTCTCACATTTTTCTGGGGCAAGGTTTACAGTTTGGGAAAACCATGGGCCAACCATGCACTACCCAAAATCCATCTAAACACATTCAAATTTCACCCAAGTGCACCCAAGGAATGCCTAAAAAAAGTATAAAAAATAAAAATAAATACCTATATATTATATAGATAAATAAAAAAAGGGTCATGATTTTACATGTTGTGATGAAAATAATGTCACATCACTTCGTGAAGGTGAAAATCCACACAAACATGAAAATTGTTATCATCTATATGTGTGTGCAAAGGAACGAAAGAAAATAATGTTTATTAATTGTAAAGAATAATAAAAATAACATTAATATCATAATTATATAATTTAAAACACATATAATCATTAAAATTATTCCTTACCACCTTCCATGTAATGTGTTTGTGAAATAAAATCCGCATCACTTCATGAGGTGGTAGTCCATCGTACACATGAGAGATCTTAACATGTATCCTACAAAATGGATGTTAATAAGACATATATGATATAATGAAACTAGTGGTATAATAATTTTATAAATATCACACACATATATATATATATTATCTATCATTATAACCAACCTTAAGAGTTGTAAAACGGAAAAAATGAATGACTTCAGTTTGCTAGATGATAGTCCATCATACATAAGAAAGATGATTTTGTAACAAATTTAATGGATGTAGAGAAGATTTTGGGTTATTTCATTATTATAAAAATCATATTTTATGGAAGATAATTATTTTATTATATAATCATGGTTTTAAAAAAATTACGTGGTGGAGAAAAAAGTTAAAAAAATATTCTCATTGAAGAACATTACCTCCTCTGTTGGTATCCTCCTTAGATTTGGACTAAATCATTCTAAGGTTTGATTTATGAAAAAAATAAGGATTATTGGATTATGGGATGGAATAAGGGAAGGGATTTGGGAGGAGATTTTTTGAACCAAATAGGTTTGAAGGTGTAAAGGACAGAGGAGAGGGGGTGGCCTTTGATAAGTGGGGGAGAATAAATACTTGATATTATTGAAAATAATTGTGTGATCCCACATTTTACACACTCCAAAATAGTCGAAATGGGTCATTATAAAACCTTAGATGTGTTATTATTGACAGACATCCATAAAATAGTTTTTGAAAACCCGTATAGTCTATTTTCCCTATTCATTTTAGTTTAACTCCTATGTAAATCAATTTTTACCTTACCACAATAGTTACTTTTTAATAAATTCACTATTGATTTTGGTAAAACATTATCTTGAAATTTTTGGAAATTATAAATTATTATTATTTCAAATTTTGAATTACTTTTTTAAAATTCAATTCAAATAAGTGGAAAATTTAAATTTAAAATTAATCCTAAAGATGTGGTGATAAAGTTGGGTTTTGAAGTGGAAATGTTCAATTTTTTTCAAAACATTTATATTTAATTTCAACATGAAAATGATTCCAATTAACTAAATTGGATTAATTGACATAATTTTTTTTAATAATGTTACTTCATAGAAAATTCAAAATACAATTTGACATTATAAAATATTTAAACTAAACGGTTGTCTTAAATTAAAATTCAATATTTTAGACTATTCATAAAAAAATTAATATTTATGAAAAATCCTAAAAATTCACCGTAAGATAATTTTGATTTAAAAATTTAAAAAATGGAGTTTATTTTATAAATTAAATTTTATAAAAGAGATAAAAATTTATTCTCATTTTTGTGCACAAAGCATGATTAAACTGTCCTTTAGAAAAAAATATTGTTTTTCATAAAACATTTATTCTTATTTTTAATAATAATTATTTTACTATGGATCAATACATAACTAATAAACATGTGAAAAATACATATTTTCACAATTTTTTTATCCTATTCATTCCCAACATTCCAACATCTAGGTGATAACTTCTATATTATATAATAATATTAATAATATTTTATTATTTTTTAAAACTCAGCCTTTTATGAAATGTTAGATTTTGAAGAAACTCATTGTTGAATATAACACAAGGCAAAATCAATGTTTTGTGTAATTAAATATTAAAGTGTTATTTCATGTAAATCCAGATAAACTCAATGTTTCAGGTCACATAATATATTTAATAAATTTTTATTCTTTAAAAATTCTTAAATGTTTCATTCTCCACACATTAAATAAATTGTGACCTAACAATTAAAACACGATCTTGAGAGTCAAGGGTTTGATATTTAAAAATTATTTTATTAAATAAACCCAAAAATTGAGAGGGTTAAAAAAATATTCTCTTAATAAGAGAGAAAACTATTAAAAAGGTCTTTTTGAATAACATATATCTAGGATTCCCAATAAGAGATCATTAGTGGAATGATAAGATATAGACATGGATGAAAAGAATAAATAATTATATTGATATATTGAGGTCATTTATCACAATAAAGTTAATGATCAATGGATTTTTAAGGTCATGAAAACAATAAATATGAGATTATGTAAAAGGCTATATGATTCATTGGATATGAGTGTAGTAGGGAATCATTTCTTCTCAATATCCTTTTACAAAAGTTAAAAAATTAATTTACTGTATAAAAATAGTAAATATAATTTCTTGATACATTTATATATAATAAGTTAAATTTCATCCATTTTTCATGATTTGATCAATTACAAATTCATTTTTTACTCTAAGAAATAAATATTAAAAAAAATGAATTTGTTATGCCTGAAGCACGAAAATTCACTTTTAAAGGATCGTAAGATCCATACATTAGTGAAAATTACTTTTCCTACCTCTAAATATTTTTCAAAACCAATATGGTTATAAAAAATTATCCCATATAGTAAATTAATCTATATACCTCAAAAGTAACACTACTGGCTCACCATTAATATTTATTTTTTTTTCAAATTTTTTAACTAAAAGCAATGACATATTAACACAGACTTCGTGTAAGCCTGTAGTAGGCACTAAACCCCTATAATACTTTGATCATGGGGTCATGCCCCACAGACATTATGTAAATTATGGTTTATTATCCCAGAAATTTTTTTCTTTTTAGAAACATTATTAATATAATTCCTATAACATTCGCAAAACAAATATGATGGTAATAATTACAATAAAAATAATCATTGAATAACATTTTTATGATGGGTTTCGATACAAGTTCTTTTTTATAGGGTATAATAATCACATTTAACTATTATTAATGAACATATTATCACTAAATGATGTCAATAACTTTAATATTATGTCTATAAAATTGAAATGGATTATTTTTAAAATAAATTTTCCACAAAAAATGCCCATCATACAGTTATTTGAAAATATCTTTAATCTTGGTAGACTCCCATCACATAAAACCTAAAAAGGTTTTTAATACTTTGAAACTATTGTCAAACATAAACTCATTATCCCATTATGGTATCCATAACTATTATATTGATGAAAACTTATATGCTTCTAAAGTTTAACACAATAATTAGAAGTTTCATTGTCCTTATAACCAAAATTCCCTTGGTAGAAATACTTATACAATTTAATTATTAAATCCCAAGGCACAAGTACTTCATCCATTTTATTTCAACACAGGTCCTTCCATAGTCTAGGGTTTAACCATATAATAATTTAATATATGTCTAAATCATGACACCATATCTTCAATCTAAGACACCATAGGTTTAACTAAATTCATTCATTGTCATTATCTATTAAAATCCTTCATAGTTGTTTATAAATAAAATGTATATAATTTTAAGCCTATCTCATGGGAGTTTCAAACTGTGTGTGCAGTAAGGCCTATTTTCATGAACCAGGTGATGATTGGGTCACTCCTAATATTCCCTTTCCAGATTTATTATCCCTAGGTGAATCTATGTTTGAACCATGTCAAATTATATTATCTAGATAGATATGTATTGAATAGAACCCCCAAACATATATATCATACAAAAAATTATGGGTGTTCTTATACACTTATTGTAAAATTATATCGTTGGGTTATATTCTATAATATATTTTCTCCTAAATCTAGTTCCGAAGGATTTGCCTTAAAAATATCAGATACCAACTGTAGTGACCCTGACCACAGAAACCCGAAGCTGGTGCCCACTTTATTACATTGGGATAAGATTTATGAAAATGCATCCTATAAGACTGAATAGTTTAGTTGTTTGGGTAAACTAGATACATGCATGATTACCATATTACATTGGAAAACAAAAATTACAACATAATTATTTTTAATAAAATCTTTATTTCCCGTAGAATTTTCTTGCATATATTTCATAGTACAATTCATATATTCTCATAGAAAGGGAAAACATATGGGTGATAACAAATGTTTATTACGGGTCAACTATAGGGGAATCTATCATGAATCAATAAGCCCAAAAAAATGTAAATGTAAATAACTAAGCACACATTCCATTCATGTAACTGGATATGAAACAATCAATTTGAAAAGTTAATAAATAAAGAGAAAATTCCATTTAAATAAATGGATAAATAATAATCCATATTTATAGGTAAATAACTTATCACACATTCCATTTAAATAAATTTATAAGTAATAATAAATATGTAAAGGTAATAACTAAAAACATATTCTATTTAATAAGTAAATTTATAAAGAAATGAATCTAGTGATAATTTCATAATGAAAAGTCTCATAGATAGTAATAAATAAATACTGAATGAAGGAAATTCTTAATTATTAGACATCAAATTTCCAAGGTACACGATACCTTTACCATGAGAACATTTCACAAGACAATTTAAAACATACTGGATGAAGTCCCATTCAACTATGACTAACTAACTGATTCATCCCATAAGACAACAGATTCATGAATTAGGAATCTATAATCGGGCCCCACCCATGTCAAATACGTGAAAAGAATTCCTCAAATATTGAATAATTGATTTAATTAATAAACAATGCGCCTAATGAAATATCTTTATTCAATAATGATTATGTATTTATCACTAATTCCCAATATTAAAGAGGACATTCAATTTAGAACAGAATATATAGAAAGGATATACAGTTTAATCAATAAACATATCCATGATAAATAATTTTCCTCTTTAGGGGAAATTTAATTATTAATGATCGTAGGAAGGTGAATAATCCATGGGAATGTTAATGGATATAAAAATGAAACAATGAAGTGAATGTCAATACAATTCATAACCAAATGATCATACACCATACATAATAAAAATCTAGATGGTATACATATTACATATAACCATTAGAGTAATAATAAAGTGTTTTTTAATTTATTAATAGAATAACCAAAAAAATATATTTAAATTCATTGTTTAGAAGAATATCCATCTCATTGTGTTTTTTTAAAATACTTCTATTGAAAATAAGATTTAAAAATTTTTCTTTGAAAGGATTCTTATAAAATTTCAAAGGATTATTAAAACAAATGACTATGTTGAATGTAGGTAATTAAATAAATTTACTAAAATTAAAAAATAGCATTCCCTTTTCACTGTAAAGGGTTATAAAATTACCTTATAATAAAAATTATAATAAGATTCCATTTAGATTTTTAATAAAATCCAAATGGTATTATGTTATATGTGACATAATATTTAATTGAAAACAATTTTTAAAGATTAAAAAATGGGTTAAAGTTCCTTTAATAAATAATTTTAATAATGTTAAAAAACTTTTTTGAAGAGTTTTTTTTGAAATCATGGTTTTGGAATGAAATATATTTCTGACCGAATAGGGAAATGAAGTTTGAATTTTTCAAAAACATTTTATACAGAATTTTAAGTACTAGTGAGTGGGAAAATTGTAGAAATTAAAATAAAATATCATGAATTTATAGTGTATAATAAAATAAAATGGTTTTATTAGGAAATGATCAAGTAATTTACTTTAATTGTTTTTAATGAATAAACATTTTTTATTATATAATATTATCAGAAAATCCATTAAAATGCTCGAAAAATGGAAGTGAAAATTAATCAATGGATTGTTTATGTGTATTAAATATAAATCCATATAAAAAATGATGATATAAAACATAATATAATCCAAATTAATTACACATATATTCTTATCCTGACTTAATCAACAAAGTATATGTTTAACCCAATGAGTGGAAATTGAGTTAAGAAATCCCTTACCTTATGATTCCTTTTGGTTAAACGTGACTTAAAATTATATATAGCGATTTTAAAATTTTTATTAACTTATTACAGAACTATATTAATATTTATAATATCATATATTATCCTTTTATGTAATCTTGTTACCTATATCTTAATAATATTTCATTATTTTCATTGTTTGGGGTGTTAATTTCATCGTTTTCTGATGGATGTTTATTATCAAATATCTGGTTATTTCTAGTAATATATTGTTATAACATATCAATAATAATAATAATAATAATATAATTATAATATTTTTACTTCAATTTTACCTTTGAAACTAGTCATGAATAATGTTTAAGAAAAACAATGTACATTATGACCAGGGAGATGGTAGGTTGTACGTACACATGAGTAACCTTTACATTTTTAAGTTATCATTATGGAAAGGTGGTAAGTAATATATTACCTCTATATATTTATTATAATATCACATACATAATATTATATACTCACATATAAAAACCATTTTTTCGTTGATGAAAATAGAGTCACATCGCTTCATGAAGCAGATAGTCTACACATACATGAATGACATTTTCATCTTTATGAGAGTGAAATGGAATGAAAGAAAATCATAAAAATTAATTTTATAGGATTTCAATTAATTCATTAGAATAATAATTATTTCATGTATATCACATGTAATCATTATCATTATTCTTTATCACATTCCATGTAAATTGTTAGGGAAAGACGAATCACATCACTTCAGGAGGCGGTAGTATGTTGTACACATAAGCAACATTATCATTTCTCACACATAATGAAAGATATCAAGATATATGTAATATCATGAATAAATAAGTATAATAATGTTGAAAATATCATATTTATACTTTATATCCATCATTATACCAATCCTTGAGAGTTGGAAATGGAAAAGAAGATAACATCGATTCGCGAGGCGAAAATCCATTGTACATATTAATGATGATTTTATAACCCATTTGATGGAAATATATTTGGTTTTATGTAATTAACTTATTATAAAAATATAGAATTACATATAAAATAATGATTTATTTATATTATTATGTTTCAAAAAAATTTATGGATGTGGAAAATGATGTAAAATAAAAAGACTCATTGATAAAATTACCTGTTCTTAGAGGTATCCTTCTTAGTTTTCTAGAGGATCCATCAAATGTGGAATTTATATCTAAAATAAGTCTTATATGATGAGGGGAGGGAAGTCAATTTTTTTTTCTGGAATTATCCTAAATAGAGTTGTTTGAAGTTTTCTTAAAGAAATTATATGAGGTGGCCTTCTATAAGTGGGGGAGAAGACACACATAGTATTTTTAAAAGGAATTGAGTACTCGCATGTTTTTATATGTAAAAAGGGTAAATAATAGACCGTTAGCAATAATTATAGGTTTTAGGGTCAAAATATGTCCACCAATTAGTTTTTGGACATGTTTATTGGCCATTTTGACCCTTTACTTTTTAGTTTAACCCTTCAATACTTCTATTTTTATCATAACCGAAGTAATTAGTTTTTTACTTCATTCACTATTAATTTGGTTAAAAAAATATATTTACCTCTTTAGAAATTATATATTATTTTTATTAAAAATATATAATCCATTTTAAAAACTTCAATTCAATGAAGAGGAAAATTTTTATTTACAATTTTTCCTATAGACGTGATGAGAAAGTAGGTATTTAAAGTGAAAATTGTCAAATGTTTACAAGGTTTATATGTCTAAATTCATCATGAAAATTATTCCAATGACCTAAATTGGATTAATTGATTTAAAATAAAAATAATTTTAATTAAAACTGAATTTAGAATATAATTTAAACTTATAGTTTTTTTAAATGAAATGCCAGTTTTCAATTAAAATGCAGGATTTTTCACTATTCATAAAAAAATGAAATATTTTAGAAAAATTTGAAACATTCAACCTAAGATAATTTTGATAATCCAATTTAAAAAATGAATATTATTTTTCCAAATAAAATTCATTAATGTGGTAAATATTAATTTTAATTCATGTGTAAAAGTACGATTAAACCGTCCTTTAGAAAAAATGCAATTTTTTTAAAAAAAAATTCATTTTTTAAATTATTATTATTTTATTACTAATCAATTATTAATTAATAAAAATGTAAAAAATATATATTATCATAATTTATTTAGTAAAATCCATTCCCACCATTCCAATTTCAAGGTGACAATCATCATATATATTAATGATATTAATAATATATTATTGTTTGGTAAAACTCATCCTTTCCTGTAACGCATGATTTAAAAGAAACTCATTGTTTCAAATTATACAATCTAAAATTAGTGATGTTTATAAAAAAGTATAAAAATATTTTTTCATGAAATGAAATATTTAGTTAAATTTTCATGTCACATACACTTATTAATAAAATGTTATTCGTTTAGAATTTTGGTGCGTTACACTATGATTTTATAATGATGTCATTCAGACTCACTAATTCTATAGTAATCTTCATAAACATTATGAATAGTTCTTTTAATAATACCTTGATAAATTTATTGTACTCTTTTTTGATTATATTATAATATACACCAGTTTTAAGGAGTGTCATGAGGAGTATTTTAATACTTTGATAAATCATTTTCAAAAGGATATACTATATTAAAATTATATTAAAGGTGAGTTTTATATATAGGAAGGATCATTCTTGGGGCATGTTATAACTAGAAAAATTTTGTACGTGGAACCTTATAAGAAAAATTCAATTGAGTAATTACATAGACTAGTAATTTTAATGGATATTCATAGGTCTCTTATTGTAGATGTGTATTATTAATAATTTTTAAGAAACATATTAAAATTCTCAATCCTGCTAACCAAGCTAACTCATAAGGGAGTAAAAAAATTTTAGATCAATAAATACCAAGAAAGGTTTAAGGAATAGAAGCTGAACCTTATCATTAGAACAATACTCAAACTATCCTCATGTGGAAAACCTTTCATGTAATATATGGTTTCTTCATATAATGTCTTCATCTGTGTACTAATGAAAAATGATAAAGTTATAGTATATGTTAAAGGTAGTTGAGTGTATATGAGTAAAACTACCCAACATATAATCTGGTATTGGGTGAAATAATCTTCACACCGAATGTTTAGAAGCATTATTTTTATGGGGAGAAGTGTGAAATATATGTCAACCATAAGAGACTAAAATATATATTCACATGAAAGTAGAATAATATACACTAGAAAAGAAGGTTAGAGCTAACTAAGGATGATGGTAGTTCAATACACTACCATCAAGATACAGAAAATATTGTAAACATACACTAAGTATAACAGATTATGTGATCTTATCCAAAATGATAATTGGGAAGGACACAATCTTCTTGGACATACATTGGATATACAAGGAGTTCATAAAGAAAGGAACATTATTTTTTATTTTTCAAATGATAATAAAGCAGCCATTTAGGATAATTTAAAGGATGCTCGATGGGATTATATATAAATTTATAAGAAGGTAAAAGTTGTAATAAAATGGATATATAGATATTTTAAAATTGATAAATAAGGATTTGTAATATTTGGATCACGACTTTGTTTACCATTTAATCATGAGAAAGAGAAGGATTTTTTGAATGACTAAAATAACTTGACCATCTTTATCCAGCCATGAATTAGGAATATGTATCTAGATATATAATATCACTTTCTTCTAGAAAATATGAAGTGGGAGATCATGGAATATATATCAAATTACCCATTATGTCAGTAAGTGAAGGAAGAAAAGAAAAATTTCAAGGAGATGATGTAACCATTACCCATACCTGCATTGAAATGGGAAAACATCACCATTGAATTTTTCACTTCCCTTTTGAATAAATCCTGAGAAGACAATGATATATGGGTTCTGGTGGATCATCAGTCAAATATTTCTCACATTATTTAAATTTAGTAGATATTCTCACTCAAATAAATTGAAAAGATATACCATAGTGAAGTGGTGAGGCTTCATGTAACACTACTATCAATCATATCTGATCGAGATCCAACATTTAACTCTACATTCTGGAAAAGTCATAAATTTTTTCTAAATGGATTTTTGATCTTTATTACCTCTTATCACCCCCAAACTAATTTTTTGTCTGTGTAGACAATCAAAAATCATGGGGACACATTGAGATCAATATTGATGGACTTTAAAGGTTGATGGGATCATGATATTTATACGATAGATTTCTCATAAAATAATAGCTTTCACTCAAGCATCCAACTGATCTAAATCAATCCCTTTTTGGGAATGGATATTGAACACATTTATATAGGGATAAAGTTAGTGAATGATATTTCATGGGACATAAAATGGAAAAGGAAATGGTTATAAACTTTGAAACCCTTCAACATCATATAATGGTTGTTCAAAGATGACAGTAGATCTATGCCGATAATAAATGATGAGACCAAGAGTTTGAAGTTAGATATAAATAATTCAAACATATATCTCCATTAAGGAGATTCATAAAATTTGGGAAGAAGAGAAGGTTATGTACCAAATAAATAAGCCCCTTTGATATTCTTGATCAAATTAGAGCTTTGGTTTATCAATAAGCACTCCCACCAACCTTATCTCAAATACATGATTCATTCCACATATCCCTCTTAAGTATTTACATACTAGATCCCTCACATTTACTTAATTAATAGGTGGTGCAGTTTGGAAAATAGTCTCTCTTATGAGGAGAATCTGATGAAGATCTTGGAATGTATGTATAAAATTTGTATGTAATAGGGAAACTGACCTAGTCCAAGTACCACGGAAGAACCATAAGTATGAGGAGGAAACAAGGAAACTAGAGTATGAGATAATGTAGATGTACTCACACATGTTTTCACCATAGTTTGTAAAATGAAATTTTGAGGAAGGAATTTCTTAAAGGTGGAATAATATAACAACCTAAAAGTGTATTAATAGAATTACACTTCTAATTATATAATTTTTTCATATTTAATAATGTAGTATTAAGGAAAACATGATAAAATAATAATATTTTAATGTAAATTAATTTTAGAGAATAAATATAGAAAAATGAATAAAAAATATTACAATGGGATTGAAAATAAAAAATAGTATAACTAAAATATGAAAATTTGGATATGCTCGATCCAACAGAATAATCACACTCCCAAAAAACACTATAATAATGAAACAAAATATTAGTAATAAAATATTAAACTTAAAAATTAATATATATGTATATATATATTTAACAATGAGATAAAATATATGTCAAATAATAGTGAATTAAACATAAGGTATTTATAAAAGCTATGGAACCCATATGATCATTACAAAAAATGACAACTGGAATAATAATCTGACCATTAGAATAGTAATTTGACTATTAAAATAGTAATATGACCATTGGAATTTTAATATGATGATAAGGAATAGAATAATATCCTCACCAATGGAGGTATTACATAACATTTTTTATCTTATAAAATTAAAATATCACATTATAAGGACCCGAACCCAGTTTCCCGGAGCTGGTGCCTTATTCGTTACATTGGCATACAAACAAGGTATAAGCATCCCAAAGGACCGAGTAGTTTAGTATTATTGGAAACAAGATATATATATATTTTCATCTTTACAACTTGAAATGAAAAACAACATAGAAACTCATTAGGAAACTTCTATAACTCCTAGTTTATTTCAGGATTTCATTCATAATAGAAATATCCTTGCCCTTTGGAAATGAAACACAATAAAGGGGTGAGCTCAAAAGTTCATTAAGGGTAAGAAATACATCAGAAGATAACATAAACATTATACATGGTGAATAATTGAAAACACATGCCTTCAGAAATAAACATGAACATAATATGGTAGAAATATGAGTTGAGTAAATATTTCCATAACATAACATAATCATGGGTAATATACTAGTCCAATAAACACATGAAACATCAATAATATATTCATAATGAGGGAATTCATAATGCGGGACAACATATCCATACCTTCAATGCCTCATCCAAGACCATAAATAATCATTTTTTCAAGGCCTTATGCCAAGACCATAGTTTTTCTCATGAGACCTACTAATGCACCGAGGGGCTATAGAGGTCCCCACCTAACACTTAATATGTACAATTCATTCCTCATATTAATGAGGATAAACATAAACAACATGTACATTCATATTGAAATTAATATATGAAATGCAAATAACTTTCCCCGAACATTAATCAGAAACACTAACCATTCGGGGTAAATTTGTGAATCGTTTAATGATAGAAAATCCATAGAAAAAATAATAATGAACCATTAAATTGAATATGGTAGATGATACCATGAAGTATTAATCCCAATAATAAATAATAATCATCAAGAGTTTTGAAATATAGGAAGATACTCTTATAAAATCTTCGAGTAATTCTTGAAATAAAAACTCTTTTACTTTGAAAAGAAGTGTTCTTTTAGAGAAATAATTGTATAAAACCAGAAGTTAAGTAAGATATTATCTTCATAATAAAATTATTGATTTTATGAATATAATTTTTTCCAAAAATAGATTAGATATTTCCCTTGAAAATAAGTAAGAAGTTGATATATTCCTATGAATCGGGCTTGTATTTTGGAAACAATTTTGAAAGATCCTTCTAAAACATGTAACTATACATAAAATAAGGAAGGATTATAGTTTTTGTACATATATAGAACACTAAAACATAATTTATGATGAGTATATAATAATAAATAATAATTTAATTGAGTTAATTAGACAATGACAATAACCTGAATGGAAATGGAAGTTTGGGTGGAAAAAACCCTTACCTTAACACCGAATGTGTTCCTCTCTTGAACTTAAGCTCATGGAATATGAAATTATACTTATTAATAAATAATTTAATAACCTATTAGAAATTTATTTAGTTTATCATAATTCTGGTTAGTTCATTTTTTTCCTTATTGATAAGTTATTGTATTGAATTCCATCGTTCCGGATTATTTGTTTTCTTTATTTTCATATTTGGTTCACTTGTTTTTAAGTATATGGAATGGATGTACATCTCCAGAATTGATATTATATATTATTTATTAACATAAATAGTTGTTATTGGTCATTTATATAACTTGGTTACATGGAATAAGATTGAATTATTATATAGAACTTTAATGATAATTATTTCAGTTAATTTGTGGGTTTTGATTACAATGAACTCATTTTTCTTTATAAATTAATATCATTTGTAAAAAGGGATTACAGAATCTTACATAGGTTATATGAAATATATATTAATTTGGATCAATGATAACAATAATGGTTTCATGACCATAATTGAGAATTATAATAGAAATAGAAATCCCATCGTCCTTGAATGTGGAAAATTGACACATCTCAGATGATGTTCTTGCTACTAGTATAAAAGAAGGTAAAAGGGAGAGATGATGATAAATTATTCCACTATAATGAAAAAATTATAATACATATATGTTAATGGAGAAATCACAAAATTTGGATAAGGAGAGGTAATAGAAAAGGAAAACAAATGATCTTGAAAAGAAAGACAAAGATTTGAAAAGAGGAATTTACCTCTTGAACCAAACTTCCTTGAGAGCCTCCTTAAGGGAGAGGTTTTGGTCTTTTTATGAGACCAAGGCTTGTTATAAGTGGGGGAGGAGGTTTAGAGGGTATTTTTACAGAATTTGGGGAAGGAAAAAGGCTTGAGAGGAGTCAAGAGAAGAGGGAGTGAGAGGGGATTTTTATAGTGGAGGAGAGAGGGGATTTCTTAATATAAGATTAATCAATTTATTATTTCTCCACAAGATAAGGAATAGTGAGTCTTTCTTGAACAATAATAGTAATTTTATCATGTGATCCCAAAACAATTCGGATTACATCAGCAGAACATTAGGGATGACTCTATAATTATCTTATTTAGCTTATTTTGTAAATTATGGTATTTCGCTATTCATAAAAAATTCATGTATTTCAGAAAAATCCCAAAAAATAAACCCAACCATTTTTTAACATTTAGAATCCAAAAATGAAGTCCATTTTTCAAAAAAAAAAATTATAATTATGATTAATTTAATATTTAATTAAAATCATAATTTTTTTAATAACAACAGTCTTAAAACATTTATTTACTTATTCCAAAGCATAGGTATATTGTACTTTCAATTGAATATTATTTATATACTATCATAGTAAAGGTTACTATTCATTTGGCTCTATCACTATTCATAAGGGTATGTTAATATTCATATGGTTATGTTACTATTCACCGAAAATTATGTTTTTCTTATTGGACTCGAAATAACTTACTGATCGTAACCGTGTATGTCACATTTTCAAAATTCACATCACAAAAGTGACCAGCTTATGTTTCAAGGGTCACATATAAGATAGTAGTTAATTTTTTTGTGATATCATGTGATTATGACATATTTATAAGAATGGAATTTCCATTGAAAAATATTGGTCCATTACATTCTTCCCCCCTTCAGAAATTTTACCCTTGAAATTTCATTTTAAAAACTAGGCCAGAAAGAGATGGGGGTACTTTTCCTTCATTACATCCTCCAGTTCTCATGTTGCCTCTTCATACTTATTGTTTCACCATAGTACCTTGACCAGATGAGTTGTCTTGTTGCGTTGAACTTTGTCTCTAAAATCCTATATTTTCACTGGCTGCTCCTCATAAGAAAGATCATCCTCCAAATATACCACCTCTAAGTAGAGTAAATGTGAAGGTTCTGGTATTTAATTCCTTAAGGGGATACATGAACAACATCATGTACTTTCGACATGGTAGGTGGAAGTATCAGTCGATAGGGCACATCTCCAACTTGATCAATGATCTCAAAGGGGCCGATATAACTGCGACATAACTTTCCTTTCTTCCCAAACCTAATGACCTTATTCTAGGGAGATGTTCATATAAATAACAGGTCTCCAAATTTGAATTCATGGTCTTGTAAATGGTTGTCCACATACCTCTTATGTCAAATTTTGTTTGAATTGATATCCTGCAAAATTGTTTTCACATTCTCCACCATTTCTTCGACCATTTCAGGTCCTAACAGCTTACGCTCACCGAATTCATCCCAACATGCCGATGTTCTGCACCTTTTCCTATAAAGGGCTTCATATGGTTCCCTTCAGATTCTTGAGTGGAAACTATTTTTGTAGGAGAATTCAATCAGGGAAAGATGTTGGTCCCATTCTCCTTTGAATTCTATAAAACATGATCTCAACATATCTTCCAGTGTCTAAATAGTCTGCTCAGATTGGCCATCAGTTTGAGGATGATAGGTCATACTGAAGTTCAGTTCAGTTCTTAGAGCATGTTAGAGAATTTTTCAAAACATAGAGGTGAATCTAGGTTCACGGTCAGATAAATTAGATAGTGGTACTCCATGCTGCCTTACCACTTCTTTGATGTAAATCCGTGCAAGTTGATCCAATGATAAGTCATCTCAAATACTGATAAAGTAAGATGTCTTTGTAAGACGATCCACAACGACCCATATAGCATTGTTTCCTTTGGATGTACTTAGAAGTCCAGTGACATAGTCCATGGTAATGTTCTCCCACTTCCATGATGGTATGGGCAGTGGTTGCATCATCCCATTAGACTTTTTCCTCTCAGCCTTCACTTGTTGACATACCAGCCACTTTGATGTATATTCAACAATATCCCTTTTCATATTGTCCCACCAAATTTTTTCCCAGAGATCTTGATACATCTTTGTGCTACCATGGTGTATAGAGAAATTAGAGCTATGTGAATCATCCAATAGTTATTTATTTAGCTTAGGAATAGCAGGAACCCAAAGCCTCTTTCTGAATTTCAAAACGCCACCTTCATATGCGAATTCAGTCAACTTCCAATCATTTATAGATTTAATTTTATTTTGAAACTATTCATTGTTATCCTAAGAACATTTTATCCATTCCAGTAAAGAAGGGTTGGCATCCATTTGAAAAATGTGTGATGTGTAACCATCCTTGATAATTCCCATATCCGTATTTACTAGATCCATGAACAAAGGATCCCTTTCAACTCTCATCTTGTTCAGAAATCCATGATCCTTTCTTCTCAAATCATATTCTACCTTATTTACCTTCCCCGGGTGGTAGTGTATTGTGAAATCATAATATTTGAGTAGCTCAATCCATATTTTTTTTGTCTCATGTTGAGTTATTTCTTTGATAATATATATCTCAAACTCTTATGATCTGTGTATATATCACATTTTATTCCATAGAGGTAATGTATCCAAATCTTCAGAGTAATGATTATCACTACTAACTCAAGATCATGAGTTGGATAGTTTTGTTCATGAATTTTTAGCTTCCTAGATGCATAGATAATCCCTCAATCATTCTGTATAAGGACACAACCAATTCCTTTCTTTGATGCATCACTATAGATAACAAACCCATCATTCCGTGATGGTAGGGTTCAGATCAGAGAGTTCACTAACCTCCTATTCAATTCTTCAAAACACTCTTCACATTACTTTTTCCATATGAACCTAAACCCTTTTCGCGTGAGCTTGGTCATTGAGTTGGCTAAATGGGTGAATTTCTGAGTGAAACACCGATAATAACCTGCTAAACCAATAAAACTACGCACCTTAGTTACGTTCGTTGGAGTAGGGCACTCTTGCATAGCATTTTTCTTTACAGGATCTATAGATATTCCATCCTTTGGCCAGAAAGGCAACTGATTAGAGCCAAAAATCACACCTTCTAAACATCCAATATAATTTATTTTTTTGAAGTGTCTCCAGAATAGCGCGCAAGTAATTTTCATGATCTTAATAGCTCTTAGTGTATACCAATAAATCATCAATAAACACTACTACAAAGTCATCAAGATAATCCTTTAAAACTCTGTTCATTAGATCCATGAAGACAGATGGTGCATTAGTTAGGTCAAAAGGCATGACTGTAAACTCAAAATGCTTGTACCTGGTTCAAAATGCTATTTTTGGAAATATATTCCTTCCTCACAACCAACTGATGATATCCTGATCAAAGAAAAATCTTAGAAAAATATTGGGCTCCATTAAGTTGATCAAATAAATCATCAATTCGTGGCATAGGATAATTATTCTTTATTGTAATATCATTTATTTCTCTATAATCAATGCGCAACCTCATGGATCCATCTTTCTTCTTAACAAAGAGGACAATGGATCCCCATGTAGAAATGATAGGGTGAATAAATCCTTTATCACTCAATTCCTCTAGTTGTTTCATTAATTACACTAAATTCATTGTGGCCATTCTATAAGGGGTCTTTGATATGGGCCCTGAACCAGGAATTAAGTCAATGGAAAACTCAATTTCCCACTCTAGAGGATGTCTAGATTAATCCTGTGGAAAGATGTCAATATATTCATTCACAATAAGTACGTCCTCTATCTAAAAATTCTTCTCCTCACCATAATTTATTTCATTACCTTCCTCCCCACTAATTGAATTTAGTAGAGATACTAGGGGTAGATCTATATAAGAATCACATGGCGAGGTTTCTGCTCTAAAAATAATGAATTCTACACCATTCTCGAAAATTGTAACTTCATTCTTGCAATAGATATTCACATCATAATTTGATAGCCAATCCATATAGAGAATTATATCACAGTCAACCATTTTTATGATGATAAAGTCAGAAACTAATGCATGTTTATGTTTCACGAGGGGGGCTAATTGACATGCCATTGTTGCAATGATACATCCACTATGAGTTTTGACTGATAAATCATTTATTAAATCAAATTGAATATATCTAATTTTCATGGAAAATTGGGAAGATATTAATGAATGTGATGATCTAGAATCAAATAAATTATTGGATATGTTGGATGAAACAATCAATGTAACTACCACCACTTCTTTAGGAACTTCAACCTCTGTAGTTGTGACCTCATAAGCATGGCCTTTCTCCCTTGGCCTTCTTTGGGGAACATTTCCTAGATGCTTAAGACATTCATGTGAATAATGTCCCATATTCCTACAATTGTAGCATATAACATTGATAGATTCTTTCATCCCCTTACAATCCCGAGATAGGTGGAATTTTTCTCCACACTTGTAAAAGACTCTCATTCCCTTCAGGCAAGTGCCAGAGTGTTTCATCCCACAATTACTGCATGATGAAAATTCAACTCTTCCCTTCTTTCCCATTTCATTATTTCCTATCCCAGAGTTTTTAGTAGCCCTCTTATTATATTTCTTTCCCTTAATGTCATAAGACTTAGAGAATTCATTTTCTATCTTGATAGTACTTGAGATTATATCTTCATATTACTCGAATCTTTGGGAGACTAGAGCCCTTCATAGGAATGGTTTTAAACCATCAAAGAATTGATCAATTTTTCTACTTAGATTACGTATGTAGTCCACAATATGCCTTTATATCCTTGTATTGTTGGATTCATACTTGGAAATATTTTCATCCTCCTTCTTCCTTAGATTCAAGAGTTGGCTCTCCACATTTGCTCACTATTCATGAGGGAAATATTTTTCTAAGAATATTTACTTAAAATAACTCTATTACATATCTTCTATTTCTTCCTCCTCCTTTGTGTTTTGGATTAAAGAACCCCACTGATCCACATCACCCGTTACACGATAAAATGCCACGACAACCTTCTCTCTTTCTTTACATCCCAAAGTAAGAAATATCTTCTCTAGGGAACATATCCAATGCTCTTCTATGAATGGGTTTGTAGTCCCATTGAATGATGGAGATTTTTGTCAAATAAAGAAATCTAAAATAGTTCCTCCACATGGTGGATCTGGATGCTCCATATGAGTAAGGTTATTATTCATAACCTAAGTAAGTTATCCCAAAATAGTAATGAGTTTCTCAGTACCAATCACAACACCAGAGCTAACATCATTATCTTGAATCGAAGGGAAATCACTACAAGGGACACGTGTGTTTGTGCGTTTTCCATTCCTTCCACTAGGCGCCATCTCTAGATTATGACATACACTAGATTAGGTTATGAATCATAATGTATAATACTAACATAACAAAATACTTAGCAAAAATTGAGATCCTACGCATGACTAATCCCATATTCACAAAAATGGGTTCTTTGAGTAAAAATTTACATTCAAATATCGAAGGGAAATTACTACAATGGACACGTACGTTTGTGCGTTTTCCATTCCTTCCACTAGGCACCATCTCTAGATTATATAATACACTAGATTATGTTATGAATAATAATTTATAATATTAACTTAACAAAATACTTCGCAAAAATTGAGATCCTACACATGACTAATCCCATATTCACAAAAATGGGTTCTTTGAGGAAAAAATTACATTCAAATCCATCATAATGTCTTATAATGAAAATGTGAATTATCCTAAGCTTATCCCCCAGGAGTGTCGTAACCAAGAGTGTAGTAAGGTTCGTTGTTGTGCACCAGTTCCTGTTCGAGTCTAGCTCAAATTGGTGTTTTCTGGTTTTACCCCTAGATACGTCTGTACCAGAGCCGCCTCTACCTGCTCATATCCAAACAAGGATGTATTGTTTGAAAGATCTACATAATATATTCCTTACCAAAATACCATGATGTTTTTGTATGTTTATCCTCAAAGACTAACTTAGGGACTCTTCCCTAATCTATATTTTCTAAATCTAGTTTCCATGTTTTCTACTAAACATCCTCTGATACCAACTATAAGGACCCGACCCCAGTTTCTCGGAGCTGGTGCCTTATTGGTTACATTGGCATACAAAAACGGAATAATAATCCTAAAGGAACGAGTAGTTTAGTAATATTGGAAACAAGATACATACATAAGTTCAACATTACAACTTGAAATGAAAAACAACATAGAAACTCATTAGGCAACTTCCATAACTCCCAGGTTATTTCAGAATGTCATTCATAATATAATTCTTCTTACCTTTTGAAAATGAAACATAATAAAGGGGTGAGATCAAACTATCAGTAAGGGTAAGCAATACAACGGAAGATAAAATAAACATTATACATGGTGAATAATTTAAAACACATGCCTTCAGAAACAAACTTGAACATAATATGGAAGAAATATGAGATGAGTAAATATTTCCATAACATAACATAGTCATGGGTATTATACTAGTAGAATAACCACATGAACCATCAATACTATATTCATAATTATGGAATTCATAATGTGGGAAAACATATCCATACTGTCAAGGCCTCATGCCAAGTCCATAAATAATCATTTTGTCAAGGCCTTGTGCCAAGACCGTAGTTTGTCTCATGAGACCTACCGATGCACTGAGGGGCTATAGAGGTACCCACTCATCACTTAATATGTCCAATTACTTCCCAATATTAATGGGTATAAACACAAATAACATGCACATTCATATTTAAATATATATATATGAAATACAAATAACTTTCCCCGAACATTAAGCCTATACATAACCATTCGGGGTAAGTTGGTTAATGGTTTAAAGATAGGAAATCCACCAAAAAAATAATCATAAACCATTAAATTGAATATTGTAGATGATACCATGAAGTATTAATCATAATAATACATAATAATCTTTAGGAGTGTTGAAATAGAGTAAGATACTCGTATAAAATCTTCGAGGAATTCTTGAAATAAAAACTCTTTTACTTTGAAAAGAGGAGTTCTTTTGGAGATATATTTGTATAAAACTAGAAGTTAAGTAAGATATTACTTTAATAATAAAATTATTGATTTTATAAATATAATGGTTTCCAAAAACATATTAGATATTTCCCTTGAAAATTGGTAAGAAGTTGAGATATTCCCTTGAATTGGGCTTGTACTTCGGAAACAATTTTGAAAGCTCATTTTTAAACATGAAAATATACATAAAATAATGAAGTATTATGGTTTGTGTAAATATATAGAACAATAAAACAAAATTTATAATGAGTATATAATAATACATTAGAATTTCATTTAGGTAATTAGACAATGACAATAACCCGAATGGAAATGAAGGTTCGGGTGGAAAAACCCCTACCTTAACTTCGAATGTGTTCCTCTATCAAACATAAGCTACTGGAATATGAAATTAAACTTATTAATAAATTATTTAAGAACATATTATACATGTAATTAGTTTATAATAATTATTGTTACTTCATTTATGTCCATATTGATAAGTTATTGTATTGAATTCCATCGTTCCAGAGTGTTTGTTTTCATTATTTTCATATTCGGTTCACTTGTTTTTAAGTATGTGGAATGGATGTACATCTAAAAAATTGAAATTATATATTATTTATGAATATAAATAGGTGTTATTGTTAATTTATATAACTTGGTTACATGGAATTAGGATGAATTATTATATTGAACTTTAATGATAATTGTTTCGGTTAATTTGTGGGTTTTGATTACAACGAACTCATTTTTCATTATAACTTAATATCATTTGCACAATGGGATTACATAATATTATATAGGTTATATTACATATATAATAATGTGGTTAAACCATTAAAAAATGGTTTCATGACCATAATTGAGAATGATAATAGAAATCAATAGCCCATCGTCCTTGAATGTGGAAAATTGACACATCTCGGATGGTGTTTTTGCTACTAGTATAAAAGAAGGTAAATGGGAGAGATGATGAAAACATATTCCACTATCATGAAAAAATTATAATAAATATATGGTATTGGAGGCATCAAAAAATTTAGATAAGGAGAGGTAATAAAAAAAAGAAAAAGAATGAACTTGAAAAGAAAGACACAGATTTGAAAAAAGGAATTTACCTCTTAAACCAAACTTCCTTGAGAGCCTCACTAAGGGAGAAGTTTTGGACTTTTTATGAGAACAAGTCTTGATAGACGTGGGAG
This sequence comes from Viscum album, assembly GCA_963277665.1. Lineage (NCBI taxonomy): Eukaryota > Viridiplantae > Streptophyta > Magnoliopsida > Santalales > Viscaceae > Viscum > Viscum album. The sequence continues at coordinate 1,536,074,683 of OY728161.1, read as the reverse complement.
AGGAGGTCGGGAGGGTATTTGGACAGAATTTGGAGAAGGCACAGGGCTTGAGAGGAGTGAAGAGAAGAGGGAGTGAGACGGGGTTTTTATAGTGGATGAGAGAGGGGATTTCTTAATTTAAAATTCATTAATTTATTATTTATCCACAAGACAAGGAATAGTGAGTCTTCCTTGACCCAGAACAGTAATTTTATCATGTGATCCTGAACCAATTGGGATTACATCAGCAGAACATCATGCATTACTCTATAATTAGCTTATTTAGCTTATTTTGTAAATTATGGCATTTTACTATTCATAAAAAATTCATGTATTTCAGAAAAATCCCAAAAATTTACCCCAACTATTTTTCAACGTGTTGAATACAAAAATGAACTCAATTTTTCAAATATAATTTTCTCAATATCAGTAATTTAATATTTAATTAAAATCACAATTTATTCTAAAAACTAGAGTCTTAAAACATTTATTTACTTATGCCAAAGCATAGGTATATCATACTTTAACGTGAATATTATTTATATACTATCATAGGTAAGGTTACTATTCATTAGGTTATATGACTATTCATAAGGGTATGTTACTATTCATAAGAGTATGTTACTATTCACCAAAAATTATTTTTTTCTTATTGGACTTCAAATAACTTACTGATCATAACCGTGTGTGTCAGATTTTAGAAATTCACATCACAAAAGTGACAAACCTATGTTTTAAGGGTCACATAGCACATAGTAGTTAATTATTTTTTGATTTCATGTGATTAGGACATATTTATAAGAATGTAATTTCCATTGAAAAATATTGGACCATAACACACATATTTATATTATTATACATATAAATAAATGTTTTTAAAAATGATAAAATATGATTTTTTTTTTTGTATAAACATTAATGTTTTGTTTAAATTTTTATAAAAAATATAATGATTAAAAATAAATTTAATTTTTATAAAATGGTTTTATGAATTACTATGAATTTTTTATTATAGTGACAATATAATTTTATGAAACCATATGTAATATTTCAATGGGTTAGAAAAATGATCATAATATTAAAAATGGTATTTTTAAATAAATAAGGATGCTAATTAAAATTTTAAATTAATATATTTATAAATTTATTTTCATAAAAGGGATTTCTGTTTTGGAAAATATATCCTAATTTTTTTTTTGAATTTTTTGAATTGTTCTTAAAAAGGTTGAATTTTTGAAGAATAACGAAATATGGAAAAACCCGTATTTAACATCAAAAGTTAAATACATGATTTATTTCCTATAAGATGATATAAGAAACTATTATTTCAAACTCCAATGAAATATTTACTATATATAGTCCAAAGTTTCCCCACTCACGGTAGTCTTGATCCAATATTACAAAATAATTTATATAATATTCAAAAAACAACCCTCTCATCCCCTTAAAAATACCACCCCTCGCCATATCTTCTCCCTACACTTTACAAGATTTGGATACTATTTATAATCTACCTAAAAATCAAAAATATCTTCCAAAATCCCTAAAAACATTGGTCATATCAAAAGAGAAATCCATGATTCCTTAAGTGGAAGACAAAGTGGAGACATCAATGGGAGAAGGTAATTTCCTCAATCGAGCCTCTTATTTTTTATTCTACCTCATCCTCCAAAAAAATCCATAAAACATGTATTAATAAATCCAGTATCACATATATATATATATATATATATATATAATTTTTTTTAATGAATATCTATCATTCATTTTATTCTCTTCCCCACAATTAATTCTAAAACAAAATTTTGGTTTACATTATGGTTCATTCACCGCATCTATGAACAACATGATTCATTTATTACCACCACCTTCAAGGATGAATAAATAAAAATTATTATTGTTAAATATATTAATAATACACATAATAAATCTTATTATATGTTATTTAATATTTTAATAATCATTTAATTTAATAAAAAAATTTAATTTTTAACGGTCGATAAAACCGCATAACTAAACTAACCATAGAATAATAAATTTTCTACTAAATTAATCACACATATGTTAGTAAACATATGGATATTTGGGACCATTTCAATTTTTAAAATTAAATTAATTCCATTTAATTTTTCTTATATATTTTAATTCCCATTTGTATGGTACTTAAATAAATATCCACTAATTATATGACTTTGGAACCATGAAACGCACGGCCTCAAAACAACTAAATTAAACATTATATCTCATTGAAATTTATGTAAATGAAAATAATATAATTGAATTAAATAAAAAAATATTAAAAATGTTCTTAATAAAGTAATTAATTATTGATATTTTTTTATTTATGATTTTAAGTGAAAGTGGAAAATGATTTTTGAATCTAGGGTATGTGATATCTTCAAATAATCCCATTTTCTTTGGGTTATGATTTCTCTATATTTTCCAAAAAAAATCTCTCTATTTCTATTATTCACATATTATTTTACTGTATATGTCTACTTCCAAAATTTACATTTTATAATTTACTTTTCCTTTATGGGGATATAAATATTTCAATGGTTCAGTTCTCAATTTCATTCATTAAGAAAACCTGTATAAAGGTAACTTCATTGTTTCTTACCCCTTTTCATATAATACTCTATAAATTTTGTAAATATAACCATGTATTCTAAAATTCTCTCTTTTATTATAGAATCCCAAATTTTAATTTTTAGTTTTATGGAAATTATTATTCCCCTAAAATATTTAAATATTAGGAACCCTTTTAAAAAAATCCCACATAAAAGTAATGTTTCTAAAAAATTTTATCCACCCCTTTTATGTTTTCATTTTCACTTGGGATTAATTTTAATATCATTTGATTATTTATTTATCTTTGAATTTCTAAGGATTATTTATTCCCATAATTCATGGATATCATTATGATATTCCATTTTTTTATGTTATACCACATGATTATGTAACCCATTTCCTTTCCATGTGTTTTTAAAATTCCAATTATGTATGATTTACTTATGCGGAACACCTAATAATGAATATGTTATGATAGGTGCACCCAGATAGAAATCTAATTAATTTGTTAATGTTTATTTCTCATGAGGTGATATGTATGAGATTATTGAGTAAACTCAATCCATGTTGGTTTTATGTCCACTTTTTAATGTTCTCTTAGTGGTTAACCTTGACTTATTCTCATGTCATGTTTTTTGTTGCTTCCATGTTTCTATGATTCCATGATATTATAATTCGATATTATCTATTCCATGATCCCATATGATTATCCTTGAGTCTTTTATTTTTATAATATCATTATATGCATTTTTACTCCCATGTTATTCTTCTTCATCATATTTAATCCCTTATAAGGATTTACAGCTCATGAAGTTTTTTAATGTATTACCAATGTTATCTTGTAGAGTTTTTGGGTATTAATGGGTTTTGGATCTCATTATAATGATTAAAATAAATAAATTTTATGTTAGTTTAATTTTGATATATTTTGAGCCTATTAATCTAAATACACTCAGCATCTCCATATTTGGGTTGTGTTAATTAGATATTTATACAAAAATCGTATAATAATATCTGAAAAAGGATTAGGTCACTATAAAACATCCTTCTTATCAATGTTATATTCCTTCCAAATAATCATTAATTTAAATAGAATATTTTAACTCATGATGACTTGTCTCTTATCATCACACCCTATCTGAAATCCAAAAGTTCCATCTATATATTCCATGAGAAAGCACGCATTGGATTATGCTTCAATCTAGTCTCTTCCTTTCACATCTATCATTACATCTATAATTATTTTGAAAATTTTTAGGTGGGAAATTTTAGTTTATTTCCTATACCATGGATGTTTCAGAACACTTTATCCTAATAGAGAAAAAAAATATTGGTTTGATAAGTAAACTTTCATGTTAACTACATTATCCTAATTAGGCTTCTGTCCTCTCGAGTGTACACACATACTCCTTGTTTATTCAAAAAATTTATATTTCATGAATTATAAGACACCATTATAGTGGTGTTTTCTTAGATCAGTTCTCTCCTGAATAATAGAATTCATAAAATAGAAGATATAGAAGTTGTGTATATTCTATTCACCACTATTGTTATACATTATATATTTTGACATTTAATGTGTTTCCCTATCCTCTATGGCCTTCGACCTGATTAATGTTGTAAACATGTTATATTCTTTAGTTTATAAATTAGAACCATACTTTACTCATGTCATCATTAATAGAGTTCAAAAAGTAAATTGACCCACCATGATATTGGATAAGGGTTGGTCTCCATAAATTTGAGTGAACAAGTTCCAAAATATGAGCTTTGGGATTCCATTAATTCATGTTTAAATGACCCTTTCTTCTATTTCCCATGAAAAAACTCAAAAAATCTAAATTAAATGTGATTGAGGTTAAAGATTCCATTATCTATTAAAATTTTCCTATTCCTATTACACATACATATGAGTAGAAAATTATATACTTTTGGACTTTTATAATTTGAAACACCAATAATTAAAACTACAACTAATCATCCAACTTGATATAGGTCCCGATTCTTTACTCCTCTTGTAACACCTAGGAAACTCGAGCCACATTCCAAAAATATTTATGAAAATACATTATTATAGTCTACATCAACTAGATATCCATTATAAGTTAAGTTCTTCTTAACCCTATGATGTTTCTATGCTATTTTAGTTATAATAATATCCCATTGTTAATGAAAACATTATCATCAATCTTCCCCATGATCCTTAGATTAGTCTCTTTTATAAAATTCCCTTTACTAAGCATTCTATACAAATAGATATCTACATATTTTATTATTTTTGGTGAGTGGAAGGATTATCCTAAATCAATAATCTATGAATACACTTAAATATTGACACAAATAAATAAATTATTTCTTCCCTTAGTTTTATTCCTAAAATTGTAACTTTTATACATTTATCTTACCAATGTTTTATTACAAATTTTAAAATCTTGAGATGTGATTTATTTCCACAAATCTATTATATAGAATCAAGATTATCCAAACCTAATTGTATTATCCCCTATGAATTATCAACCAATTTTATCTTGCGACTTCTTCTTCGGGGTGACCATCCTCACTCATTTTTATTTAGTGGACTAGGAAATTCTGTGTTTACTTTCCTCATTTTGAGTTCATCATTCAGGATCAAATTTAGGATATCCTAAAACACTAATTCAGGATTTCCATTGTAATTACTCATTGTTATTACCATCATGTCCCATGACTCCAATAGTGATGAAAATAATATGAGTTCCCATAAATCATATATGAAATTCACCTACTTATATTTTAGCTACCCTATGACAATATTGAAATCATTCAAATGATATATCACTATTATTCCTTCCAGTAACCACATTTTTATTAACCAAAACATCAGGAACACTTTGTTAAGCTTCATAGGTTTCTCGTATATATCTTTAATAGATTTCAAGCTCTCTCTTATGGTCTTTACCTCCAAAATGTTAAATGCAACATTTCATGCTAATACATCATCACCAACCCAAGTTCCATCATTTATAATCATTCCATTCTAAATTCTCTATCTTCTCTAAAAAGACACCTATTATTGGAATATCTAAGTCCCTTTTGAATTACATGATCCAACATTGGTATTATCCATTGGCCCAAATTTTTTCCCTAAAAAATAAGAATCCAAACCTTACCTTTATCTAACATCATACTTTCCAACGATAGTAAACTTCAACTGAATGTGAAAAATTAACATCAATAAAAATGTGAGTGTTCCTTGAGCTCTATTCAAATGTACATCACATGAGATAAACAAACTAAAATATTTTATATCACCTTTTGTGAATCCCAACCCCACTATCCAATCTTTTTATGAAAAATCCCTAGATAATATGTGGGGAAAAAGTGGTATTTGGAAGGATTACATTGGATTAATTTATTTGAAGATAGAAACACAAGAACCCTACTCACCACACCATGTTAATCCTCACAAAAATTGAATAGAACTCACACATCACAATTAATCGAGTGAAAATGATAAAGGAAAGGAGACAAAAAAATTATGAGGTTATAAAATGTGTACTTAATCCATAGAAGAAACATTGCTTCTCTTTGAACTATAAATAGGAATTATAAGGATTGATAATTGATTGAAAAAACTATTAAATACAGATTATAATAGAGATTAACCAATCTATACTTTTCAGATGATAATCAAATAAAAATCACTCTATAAGACACTATATCAAAGATCTCCACTTACCTTTTATGGAAGTATCTATTTGTCTATTTAGGTTGCACCAACCTCTTATATACATCAAGGTCCATCTATTTATAATTTTGACTGATGATCTCTATTAGTGAGTTAAATCATGACCTCTTTTCCGGGTGAACAAAACATGTTAAACTTTGTGTCAGTTCCTCCTCCTCATTCATTGTATGAATTATCACATACACATTAATCCTTTAGATAGTATAATCATCAGATTCACCTATCACCTACAATAAAAATTCCTCTACCAATGTATGAGTCTCACATATATTGTTTCATATGGACTTATATCATCTAGATTTTTTTCATCTAGTGGACTAATAAATACTTCAATTTCAAAAAAAGATACGATTAATGAGTTAGTGAGAAGAATTATGGGAACTATGATGAAATGAAACTCATTTAAAAAAGCTGTAGGAAACACCCCAAGTGAAAAATACAATGAAATTCAAATGAAATCATGAAAAAAATATTTAGTAATGAATAATTTTCCATTGATATTTTAATTAGTAAGATAAAATAAAAACCGTTGATAATGGATAGAATATGTTTAGTAACTCATGATATCATTATGTCCAATTAAAAATGTTTTTATGCATGAATATGTCATTTCTTCAAGCATTTTTTATATAGTTTCTATTTGGTAAATTGTTTGGGGTGTCCACTTTTGAAATTGATAGGATGGGATGTTGTATTATCTCATTTTGGATGTTGATTCAATATATACAACTCACTTATAGATTTATGCTTATGTTCATGAGACCATTCCTATAAAAATACTAGAATATTTTACATCTCTTTCCACCTTTGTGAGAGGAATACTAGTTATAAAGGTTATTCATTGATCTAAATATAAAGTGGATGTTATCATTGAGTTCAATCATATTTTGATCTTGTATTAGGGAATCAAATGTCAATTTATCAATGGATCGTAGGTATGTGCTACTCTATAGCTTAAATCCATGAGGAGGGGAACTACATAATTTAATTCCATAATGGGAGGTAGATGGGGGTTTGTGATATATTATTTTTAGGGAAATAAATGATATCAATTTATTCAAGTCATAAAAAATATAATTTGAGGATTAAATGTGTTATAATAAATGGTTTTTCATAATTCATTAGATCATATTAAGTAGTACATAAGGATTCAATGGATTATTACTAGTGGGGTTTAAGGGAAGGATTCACAGGATTTTCACTAGTGATATTTATTGAAAGGATTCACTAGGTAATCATCAAAAATACATAATGAATCACTACCTTTACACCATAAGGACTTATGGAAAGTATTAAATATATCCAAAACATTAGGATTTATGAAAATTATTCACTTACTTATCACCAATGTGATTGAAGGAATCAGTACGGAACCACTAATGGGACTTGAGGATTCAATTTCTTGTCACTAGGTTAATGTATGGATTGTTATAAAATCTCCATAATATTAATCAATTATCACATCACTATCTTGTATATAGGTTTTGGAAAGGTATCTGTTCAGGCGTATATTGAATAGTTCATTAAAGTATCATTCCTTATAGGAAGGATTAATTGTTTTGAAGAGAATCCATTAGTTTTTCATCATTAAGTGGTAAAGAAATATTGTGATTGGGATAATGATAGGGGGATTCCAATGTAACCTTATTAAAGGAATAAAAACCCACGTATTTCTAGTTCATATTTTCATAACCATTTGATTGGTAATGTCATACCTTTTATGTTTTTGAGATAAGGACCAGTGGTGTTCATTTTATGTTCATACATAAATGACCATTTTCTCACAGTTTAATTTCATATGACTTGGACTGATGTGTCTTTAATTTATATTAAAATAACTAGGAATGAAATGTATTTTAGTTTATGATTATATTACTTGGACCATTAGGTGATAACTTCCTAGAAAAAGCTTAGTTTGGGACATGAAAATGAGTAACCCATTTCATTTTTTCTTGAAACAGGACTCTTGTGAAGGCATATATTTTATAAAATATTAAAATCCCTCAATCCTAACATTATATAGTAAAATAATTGAAGGTATAGATGGAATTAAATATAATTGTTTCTCATTTTTAATCAACTATTTTACATCATTATAAAAATGTCTAAAAAATACTGTAATTTTAGAATATGGGAACCAATGGTAGAATAATTGTTCGTATATTGAATTATTATCTAACTCAGTATACATAAATCTAGTATTGGGAGTTCAAAAAATAGGTAATTATGTAAATCCCATATAACATGATTTAGAGTTATGTAGTAATGTCCCAATGCATAGAAAATGGAGGTTAAAGACAATCTACATGAGAGAGGAATATAACATGATTTGGGATTATATAAAAATAACCTGAAGTTTGGGGCCTATTGAGGAGCTTAGGGAAATGTATTGAATTTCATATAAATGAAACACAGTACTCCTCAGTCCATATTTGATGGACATGGGCGAGAAATATCTCATGGAAGAGGTTTATTCCATTTAGTTTATACAGATACACTAGTATTAGAAGGTTTCACTCTATTATGAATAAATCGGGTCTTAAACTCAAACATACACCTTCATGATCCGAATTAACATACATAGTCCTCTGGAATCATGGGTACATTTTATGCAAATTAATATATATCAAGACTAGAATCTTAGGAAAAATATATATAAATTATGCTCAATAATTTACATGCTAAGGGTCATATACTTGTGTATAAGTTTTGTAAGTTCCTTCGTTATTATAACTTTGTGTGACTCAAGAATAAGTGTTTTAATTCATGATAAATAGAAACTTGTGTGAAAGTATCATATCAAAACTCACACAAGGTAATTATTACATAAGTTTTCAATTCAAATTATTTTTTTTCCATGATTATTTACCCACATATGATATAAAATTTAGACAGTGGATCTTTTTCTTGATGTTGTACATGGTAGTCCTTGTGAGAAAATGGTGAGTTTTATACATTGGGACTGTTCTTCCATAGTTGAGTGGGTGAAAATAACCTTTCTTATAACTACTATAATTTAAAGTGTATTTATATTCAAATGGTGTGTGGGTAAAAAAATATTGATCATTGGCATAAAATTATTATTCATTAATAGAAATGGATTTTTAGAAAGGGTTGTGTATATGAGAAAATAAAAAAGTGAAGGATTTCACTAACTGAGAGTGTTTCTCAATTTTATATAGTCCAAACCTCAAAAAATTGTTTTTTAATGGTATTTATAGGTAGATTATTTATAAGGATGAAATTCATGGGTATAGAAGAATATATTTTGTATGTGCATGAAAGTAATGCATGTAAGTGGAAAGATGATGTGCATAAAAAACTGTAGGAACAAAATTGATGTTTTTCAAATATGGTATGTGCATAGAAACTGTTTCAAACTAGGTGAGTTCACGTTGATTCAATGTGCATTCAAAAAAGGGTGACATTCATAACACCAAAATTTCATGACACCTCATAGTTGGTCATGAAAGTAGTTTCTTGGCATGAAACCTATTTTGGTCCTCAAGATATGATAATTCAAGAATGAAAAGTAATTTCTATGCACATAGAACTTATAACCTATTCGAATAACTTATGTTGACTAAAAAATTATTCAATCTTTTTTAATATAAAATGGAAATAACTTCTGATCTGGGTTTCTGTTTCAGCACTATGAGTGGTCAAATCAAATATTATGAAGTTATTTTCCCCTTGTATTTTTATGCATATAGACTGATTTTATATTAGACAAAACATTTCTAGAGGACCTTAAAAATGTTTCCAGATATTATGGAGAACCATTCCAATAATAATGGATGAAATTTACAGCCCAATTCTAATAGAAGGTTCTCCCCACAACATCACTAGACTGGGAAACTATTTTTAAGTAACTTCATCCTTCAATGAGTGAGAAATAATGTAAAGTCTTGGAATTTCCATGGATTTTGTTCTAAATACATAGGATTTTTATGAGTTCGCCAAAGTTTACGGTGCATGATTCCGAGGTTCGGTGTGCCTAGAATCTTTTTCTGATGTTCTGTTCAGGTACGTTCAGTAAACGTATGAGCTGGTTTTTATAACATTCTAACCGATGCTTGAAATTAAAATATGAGGGAACCGTTGAACTTGCAGTGCTAGTATTCGCTTAAGAAGACTTTCACCTCGACAACAGTTGGTCGAGAATAAAGGTTAGTTTTTTTCTTTTCATAAAAAAATAATATAAAGTGTGAAACACTTTATTTTATTTTATCCTCCTTTTGTTGTGTGGAGGTTAATACCACCTCATGGAGGTTTGAGGAGGGCCACCACACATTAACCTCCCATGAGAGGTTATAGTGGTGGGGCCCACCCAAACTCAACCCCCCTTGATAGGATTAATGTGGCGGGGACCACATGGAGTTTAACCCCCTATTAATGGGAGGAGAGGAAAACCTCTCAACTCCCTCAATTAATTTAATGTTTCAACGTAAAATTAAATGCTTCCAATTTAATTTTATGTGTCAACATAAAAATTAAATGTTATCAATTAATTTTATGTGTCAACATAAAATTAAATCCTATCAATTATTTTGATGCAGGCTATGTGGGGGAAGCCTCTTGGAATCCTCCCAATAATTAAACCAACGCACCTCCTAAATTACGCCAACAATATTTAATTTTCTTGACCCCATTTTTAAATTAAGTAACCGCATCATTGGAATTTATGAAGGTTCCTAATAAATGAACCATCATAAATTCCATGATGGTTACATTCCTCTGCCCCTTTCCTATATATAGGGATCTTGGGAGGAGGATTTGGCACGGCTTCACCAAGTGACGAAGTGCTGGTAAAGTGACACGACACCCAACACTTGGAATATTACACTCTCCAATGAAGAACGCTCCACCAATGAAGAACGTCGACCTTGAATTTGACCATATTCCTCAGAACTCCTTCTGATGTGAGACGTCCTCATCCGCAATGAATCGACATCTGCCTTCTTACGCCATCGTCAACCATCTATGAGCAAGGTAGGGGGTTTATTACATGATAATATTAAACCCTTTTGTTATCTTCCTCATCGGATAAAAAGGGATTGTTGAGGACGTGTTATTGATCATCTACTTTTCTTGAGGAACCAAATGTTACCTCCCTAAACACGGAGGGTGCGGGCCAACCTAACATGTCCCGACACCCTCCGTCAATTTTCTTCCTTGTGGTGATATTTGAAGTAGAAATGAGGTGGAGAATGCGGCAACGACAAAGTTCGTGCTACCCACAACCTCCACGAACCGTGCCGCCCCCGCAGCACATTGGTGTTCCCGGTCGAACACCACCAGCCCGCACGTTGCCCGGCTGCCGCCACGCATGATGCCCGTGCCCCGTCGGCCTACCCGTAGCCTGACCACACTGTAGAGACCCATACTTTATCCACATAGACATTACATTAAATTTCAGGAATACTTAATACATGACAAAAACAGACGCCCAAAGACCGTATTAGTTTAGTGTCTTTGGAAACTTGGGAAAAAAACTTCTAATCATGGTGAAAGATACTCAATATCACCTATAATGTTCTTCCTCTTTTTTAATACCTAAAAAATTTATTTACATCCTGGAGAGAAGAAATCATGAAAGGGTGATCTCAAATGCTTATTAAGGGTAATCAGGGAGAACATAAAACAATCCATAAACATTTGAATGTTAAAACATGAGCATAAAATCTAAACATCAAAATCTTGAGGAACGCCATAAAACATGGATGTACATAAGGAAAAGATCAAAAAGGAACATTAACCATGATTAAATATCATGGGAATAAAACATGTAATTCTGGAAACCATTAAGCACATGTTATGATTTCCATAGTAGCCAAGGCATTGCTGCCAGGACCACCATAGTGGAAAAAGTCCCTTATTGAATCGACTTCACTCCTAGTTCTATTCCTGTATCACTGAACCGGGTTAACTTACCGTTACATCCATGTATATCTCATGATATGTAAATATTTACCCAATGCATTGGAGGGAGATATAGGTCCCACCCATCTCATAATGAAATCATTTTTACATTTTCCACAATATAAACATAAATCATTCATCATAACCCAAAGAATAAAATGAGTTTCATAAGCATCATCCCATCATAACATAATCCACATAAAACAAATGGATATCATTTCATTATAAGAAAAGTGAAACCCAGTAAATCATAGAGTCATTATACTTGAAACATAAACATATTAAATAATTTCATCTTATATGGAAATTGGTTTTGATAAAACACTTGAAATTAATTCTTGAGGAAAATATCCTTTCTTCTTCAAAATCATTTTCTTTTCACAAAATGCCATTAAATTTTAAAAGAAAAATATTTTGTTGAAAATGGTAATGAAATATTTTAGAGTATAATTCATGAAAATAAGGTGTTATGAAACTGTAATAATTCCATTCATTCCGTATAACTTAAAAAAACCCTACTCCTTGTACTTTTACCGGAAATGTCAAAAAGTACATCATATGGTAAGCAAAAGAAAAAATCCTTCCATTCATCATAGTAAAATTAAAAAGGGGTAAAAATTAATTTAAACATACATGGAAGAATAGTACAAATTTTATGAAAACATTTTGAGAAAACATGGACATGGATGATAAACCTAACCCCAGTAAATACTTATGAATAAACAACCCTGGATAAGAACGAGATTGGAATAATTATCCCTTACCTTAGGTCCAATTTCTTCCATACATGTCCGAAAATTTTGTATAGAGGGTTTAAACATATTATTAACTTGTAACAGAACCCTAATAATACTTATGATATCATATATGATTCACTTATGACTTTATATTACCCGTTCTTTTGTCAATTCCATGTTAAAGCATCATTTTGGGTAAAAGCGTTTCATTTATCGTACGTGTTTGGGCTTGTTGTTCTTGATATTATTATTAATTATATAATGATTTACTTACTTAAAGAATTTAAAACATGATTTATATATCATATATATTCAGTATATATATATATATAATAGATAGATAAATGAAATGAAACACACAGTTTATGGAGACGGTAGGCCATACGTATGCATGAACGGTGTTTTCTTTTCCTTATTGACTTGAATGGAAGTAAGTAGATGACATATATATATATATACATGAATATAGTAGAATTATTATGTCATATATATCATTATTATTCATTATATATACTGTATAATCATTCTTGAATGGTTAATATGGAGAATGAATCTCATCGCGTCGTGGAGACGATAATCCGTACGTACGCACGAGCGATGATATCATTCCCATAATTATTGAATGGAAGTGGAGTGGATGATATAATATCTCAGAATTAGTATGATGTTATAACAACCATATATAGTTATTCTTTACACCATTATACCCATCCATGTAAGGTGGTGGTGGAAAAACAAATTACACCACGACGTGGAGACAGTCTTCCGTACGTACGCATGCGCAATGATTTCATTTTCCGTAGGATGGATAGAAAGTGAAATGGGGTTTTTTACTATTTATAATAACATATCAGTATATTATTTATACTGATATTATTACTTTATAATGAAATAACTAAGGAAGAGAAAGTAGAAGAATAAAGAAACATGAACGAATCGGTAGAAGAGATTACCTCTTCTTCGACGCGCCTCCTCTTATCCCCATATTAGGTCACTAAATATAGACTTTGAAGAAGAATAGGACATCTAGTAGGTTTCTATATAAGTGGGGAAGTTAAATGGGCAGGTTTTGGCCTATCTTGAAGGCTCAAATTTGTGTAAATAGGAGAGGGAGGATGTTCCATTTTAAAAGGGAGGAGAGGGGAACCTTAGGAAAAACTTAAAATATTTTTTTATAATAAATTCATATTTGATTTATAATGGCTCCAAAGTGACTTATTTATAAGATAGAGTGGGTATGGGTAAAAATCATCTCAACCAATAGGTTTTAGACAAGTTTAGGTTACTATTTTATCCTTATCATTTAGATTTAACTATTTGTTTAAAAATTTAACTTTTACCCTGTCTTCTTGTATTCTGACACTATATGGTTAATAAACTTACTATAAACTTCCAATGGAACCCCAATTGGTTCATTAATGTCATAAATAATATTATATAACTCTTTTGTTATGAACCTTAGATTTTTAGGACCATTATAGCAATTAATAATATATATTTGTTTTAAAAACTCTTTTATGTCAATTTTGACACTATTTGATATTTTGTTTTTTCTAAATTTATAAACACATTATTAATTCAAAAACAAATTCATGTAACCAACCCTAATATGTTATATTAACCTATAAAATTAGTTTAATTCATAAAATGTCTCAAATTACATTTATTTTTGTATTTATAATATCATTTATGTTAATATTTCACTAATAAGGTAATTATTGCATCATCATTGTGTCATAAATAAATTAAATTATTTAATTTCCAAAAAAATATAAATATAATACCATTATGTAGGAAATATATTTATCTTTATAATGAATATTTATAGTCGAATTTAGCTTTTGTATAACCATATTTTAAAAATGTTTTAGTTATTAAACATTGATTTTATCTATTTTAACTCTTCTTTAAATAAAATAATAATAATAAATGTCATAATATAATACAAGTGGACATAAAGGGTAATATTTTATTCCTAAGGTTGTTTTTGGCCTAATTAAACTTATCCAAAAGAATTAGGACATGTGTTAGGGTAATAAAAATATCATTTTTACCCTTAATTACCCTGTTTACTTTTAACCGCGGTAAAAAGTAAAAAGTAACTATTTACCAAAAATTATTTTTATCTTATTGAACCAAATTTTACTCCTTGACATTAATCTTGTCTCTTGGATTTTCTAAATTTTACCCACAGAAGTGGTAAAATTATGTTTTATGTAAATTTGAAAATTTTCCTAGGAGGTGGGTAAAAGACGGTGAAAAGTTCAAAAAAAGTTTTATATATCTAAAATTATTATAAAATTATTCCAATGAATTACATTGAAATTATATAGTTATTATGTATCAATTTTGACCTAAAAATAAATTTAAATAAAATAAATAATTATTTAAATAAAAATTCGGTTTTAAAATATAACTTATTGTTTTCACTATTCATCAAAAATTGAAAGTTTTCAAAAAAATACCAAAAATTCACCCTAGACTAATTTCGATATTCCATATCCAAAAATGAAGTCCATATTGAAATATAAAACTAATAAAATTTCAAAAAGTGGGTATTACTATTCATAACAACTAGTTTATATAATATTTTAATAACATATCATTGTTTAGTCAAACTCAGTATTGCGTACTACACATGCTATCAGGGAAGGTCGCGATTGCATGTAATGCAATCTAAGTCAGGGCTACGAGTAGTAAAATATCCCTTTGGCATTGTGTATAACATAATCAAAACTTATTTCATTTATACATTAAACAAAATCTATACTTAATGTTGCGTAGAATAATTTCCACAAAACGAACTTGAAATTGTGTGTAACACGAGCCAAGAATAGTGTTGTGTGTACTGCAATCTAATACGGTGTTGCATATAGCGCAAGATAATCTTGGTGTAGCGTACAACACAGGACATAAAAGAAATTAAAAATAATATTTATCATGAAATCTCAGGGTGTTACATTCTACCCCCCCTTAAAATGAATTTTTCCCTCGAAATTCATCAGGGTTATAAATGGTTTACTACTTGAAAGTTTAATTCATAGAAACCCACATTGTAAAAAGGAATAATAAAATTTAATTTTAAAAACTAATGTATGAAACTTAATGGTTACCCAAATTAACTCATCATTTGGTTTCCACATAGAAGAAAATAGGTGAAAATATGGATATAGAAGAGAAATCTAACCATCAAGTTCTGGTGGAGAGTGGTAGAGAACATTACTATGAAAAAGAAAACAATCACAAAGCCATAAATTTGTGATGATCTAAGGTACCATCTAGGACAACGTTTTTTCTTTTCAAGATCATTTCCCTAATGTTGAAAAAAATGGAATTTGAAGAAATACTTAATTTATTTTGGTACAATCTCATTGTTGGTCATTTCTTGAACAATTTCCACTTCATATCTTACAAAAATGAAGCTGAATTTGTCATTCATGAAGTGTTACTAGATCATGAAATTGAATGATAGGTCATTCCATCTGTCTCAAACATAAGTTTAGAAAAAGTTATATAAATAAGTCCATCTATGGTGAGATTAATCATATATGGTTCCAAAAATGGACTTATACTTCATCTATCATACTGCTTAATAAAATAAAACTAATTTCTACTAACCAGGGACTTCCTGTAGGATAGTGGTAGGAGATATAGGCCTGTCGCACTTTGGTTGTGGGTTCAATTCTCACAACTTTCTCCGACGTGACGGGTTATCTCCTGTCCTGCAGGTTGTCCTTTTTATAAAAATACACTATTATAACATTACAAAAATAATATCAAAAAAAAGTTCTAGCCTAAAACAATACTATCTGATGTCCGACATAATCCATTCCAATATTTAAACTTATCCAAAATACATCTGTCCAATCTCATAGTATAATGAAAATGATTATTGGAAAGGTCACATAACAAGCACGTGAATACCATCATTTATCCCCCAAATATCATAAGATATATCTTGTTGGTCGCATTCCAAACATGTGAATAACTTAATCATGTATTCTCTTGAAACATAAATTACCATAGAACCTTAGTGAAAACATGAATTCTGTCAAAAGTTAACACTTTCCACATACCAAAATCCAAAAATTTATATATACTCAAACCATGGTATCACTTTTTCCTTCTATCAGTAATGAGCTCATTAATACTATGAAACATCTTACTATCTCCTTATCCCTTCATTATACACATATCATATACTTTACAAAAATATCTGAATAACCATTCATGGTTACCAGTACCATTCAACATATACTTTCAAATACTTAAAAAAACAATAGTGTAGCAATCCTTAGATGTGTCTTTATTCCATAATACCATTACCTATACAACATAACTCTTGATAAACTTAAATCATTCAACTACCTTCTTAAACCATTGACCGAGCTTCAACAATTCTTTCATCTCACATATAATTTGTAGTCTATTCATCATCATCAATATAAATACTACCCATACAACCATGATGATTCTCTTACTGAGACTTTCCCTTAGGGCATCGGTTTGAATAATGCTCGTACATTAATCATTTAAAACATTTAGCCATTGTTGATGTCTTAGAAATACCATTATCCTTGTCCATGGTGTTAAATAAACCATTTCTTTTGCAATTATTGGTTTTTTTCCTTCCTTTCCACACCCAAAGCATCTTCCAGTTCCTTTGAAACATTCTCCCTGATGCCTATTCCCACATGATTTACATGAAGGGAATTGAAATTTCTTTCCTCTATGATCATCATGAAACTCCATCTTTCTCTTATTAGCTGATTCAGGATACTTACAAAAGTTGGGATTATTGATCATATTATGAGACTTTTGATTAGGCATAATAACTATGTTTGGACTTCCAAATACCATTTAATTTGGTTGCTCATGAAGAATACCATTCCATTGTCCATCATATCCTCCATTATTGTGAATCTTCCTGTTTCCAGCCATTTTCTAAAACCCAAAAAGAATAGTGTGAGACGGAAAAATCATGATAGAAAAACTACATAATAAAGTGGGAGTACCTTCAATATATAACATATTAGGTTTAATTATAATATCATTACAGTAATTCTAGGACTATAACCTATACGTATACTTAACCTTAGATACATCCCTACACATACCTTAGAAATA
This sequence comes from Viscum album, assembly GCA_963277665.1. Lineage (NCBI taxonomy): Eukaryota > Viridiplantae > Streptophyta > Magnoliopsida > Santalales > Viscaceae > Viscum > Viscum album. The sequence continues at coordinate 1,536,056,620 of OY728161.1, read as the reverse complement.
TCTCTAGGGATTTCACTAAAGTTTTCATATCCTAGTTTCCAATGGTTAACTAAACCTTCGCTCTGATACCGACAATAGAGACCCATACTTGACGTACATAGAAAGTAATTTACTTTTGCGGAATACTAAATACAAGACAAAAACAGACACCCAAAGACCGTATTAGTTTAGTGTCTTTGGAAACTCGGAACAAAATATTCTAATCATGGTTAAAGATCTTCAACATCTCCCATAAAGTTCTTCTGTTTTTTTATACCTAAAACATTTGTTTATATACGGGGGAGAAGAAAACATAAAAAATGGGACCTCAAATGTTCAGTAAGGGTAAACATGGAGAACATAAAACAATCCATAAACATTTGAACGTAAAAACATGGGCATAAAATCTAAACATCAAAATATTGAGCAATGACATAAAATATGGCATTACATAAGGCATAGATCAAAAAGGAACATTAACCATGATTAAATAGCATGGGAATAAAACATGTAATTGTGGCAACCATTAATCACATGTTATGATTTCCATAGTATCCAAGGCATTGCTGTCAAGACCATCATAGTGGACAAAGTCCCTTACTGAATCGAGTTCACTCCTCGTTCCAGTCCTGTATCACTGAACCAAATCAACTTTCCCATCCAACCATGTCTATATCATGAGATATAAATCTTTAACCAATTCATTGGAAGGATATATAGGTCCCACCCATCTCATAATGAAATAATTCTTATGTGTGCCCCAACATAAACATAAATCATTCATCATAACCCAAAGAATAAAATGGGTTTCATAAACATCATCCCATCATAACATAATCTATATAAAACAAATGGATATCATTTCATCATAAGAAATGTGAAACCATGTAAATAAAAGAGGCATTATACTTGAACATAAACATTTTAAATAATTTCATCTTACATGGAAAATGGTTTTGATAAAACACTTGAAATGAATTCTTGAGGAAAATATCCTCACTTCTTCAAAATCGTTTTCTTTTCACAAAATTCCATGGAATTTTAAAAGAAAATGATTTTTTTTTTGAAAATGGTAATGAAATCTTGTAGATTATTCTTCATGAAAATATGGTGTTATGAAACTATAAAAATTCCATTCATGCCGTATAAGTTAAAAAAACATTCTCCTCATACTTTTGCCGGAAAAGTCAAAAAGTACATCATATGGCAAACCAAAGAAAGATTCCTTCCATTCATCATAGTAAAAGTAAAAAGGGGTAAAATGAATTTATCTTAATTGGAAGAATAGTGAATTTTTTTTGAAAACATTTTGGGAAAACATGGACATGGATGATAAACCTAACCCCAGTAAATACTTACGAATAAACAATCCCGGATAAGAACGATATTGGAATAATTATCCCTTACCTCAGGTCCAATTTCTTCCGTACGTGTCTGAAACTTCTGTATAGTGTGTTTAAAAAAATTATTAACTTGTAACAGAACCATAATTATATTTATGGTATCATGTATGATTCACTTATGACTTTATATTACCCATTCTTTTGTCAATTCCATGTTAAAGAAGCATTTTCGGTAAAATCGTTTCATTTATCGTACGTGTTTGGACTTGTTGTTATTGAGATTGTTATTACTTATATCATTATTTACTTACTTACAGAATTTAAAAAATGATTTATATATCATATATATTTAGTATATATATATATATATAATAGATAGATAAATGAAATGAAACACACCGTTAATGGAGACGGTAGGCCATACGTACGCATGAACGCTGTTTTCCTTTCCTTATTGACTTGAATGGAAGTAAGTAGATGACATATATATATATATATATATAAATAAATAAATTATCATTATTATGTCATATATATCATTATTATTCATTATATATACTGTATAATCATTCTTGAATAGTTAATATGGAGAAGGAATCTCATCGCGTTGTGGAGACGGTAATCCATACGTACGCACGAATGAGGATATCATTCCCATAATTATTGAATGGAATTGTAGTGGATGATATAATATCTCAGAATCAGTATGATGTTATAATATCCATATATAGTTATTCTTTACACCATTATACCCATCCAAGTAAGGTGGTGGTGGAAAAATAGATTACACCACGGCGTGGAGACGGTACTCCGTACGTATGCACGCGCCATGATTTCATTTTTCGTCGGATAGATAGAAGGTGAAATGGGGTTGTATCATATTTATAATAACACATCTGTATATTAGTTATACTTATGTCATTAATTTATAATGAAACAACTAAATAAGAAGAAGTAGAAGAATAAAGAAACTTGAAATAATCCGTAGATGAGATTGCCTCTTCTTCAACACGCCTCCTCTTATCCTCCTCTTAGGGAAATAAATATGGTCTTTGAAGAAGACCAAGACCTCTAGTAGGTTTTTATGGAATTTTGGAAGTGAAATGGGCAGGGGTTGGCTGAGCTTGAAAGCTCAAATTTGTGTGAAGAGGAGAGGTATGAGGTTCCCTTTTATAAGGGAGGAGAGGGGCACCTTAGAAAAAATGTAAAATATTATTTTATAATAAATTTATATTCGGTTTATAATGGCTCCAAAGAGACTTATTTCAAAGCTAGGGTGGGTATGGGTCTAAATACTCTCAACAAATAGGTTTTAGACAAGTTTAGGTCACCATTTTAGCCTCATCATTTAGATTTAACTCTCAGTTAAAAAATTTAACTTTTACCGTGCCTTCTTCTATTCTTACACTATATGGTTAATAAACTTAATATAAACTTCCAATCGAACCCCAATTAGTTCATTAATGTAATATATAATATTATATAAGTATTTTGGCCGCAGTTTAGATTTTTCGGACCATTATATCAATTAAAAATATAATATATTTTTAAAAAAATCTTTTATGTCAATTTTGACACTATTTGATATTTTGTTTTTTATAAATTCACAAAAGCATTATTACTTAGAAAAAAATTCATCTATTCAACCCTAATATGTTATATTAACCTATAAAAATAGTTTAATTCATAAAAAGTCTCAAATTACATTTATTTGGGTATTTATAATATCATTTATGTTAATATTTCATTAATATGGTAATTACTTCATCATCATTGTCATAAATAAATTAAATTATTTAATGTCTAAAAAAATATAAATAAAATATCATTATGTAGGAAATATTTTTATATTTATAATGAATATTTAGAGTCTAATTTATCTTTTTTATAACCCTATGTTAATTTTTTTTAGTTATTAAACATTGATTTTAACTATTTTGACTATTCTTTAAATAAAAATAATAATAAATGTCCTAATCTAATCCAAGTGGACCTAAAGGGTAATATTTTATTCCTATGGTTGTTTTCTTGTCGAATTACACTTATCCAATAGAATTAGGACATGTGTTAGGGTAATAATAATATCATTTTTACCCTTAATTACCATATTTACTTTTAACTGTGGTAAAAAGTAAAAAGTTACTATTCACCAAAAATTATTTTTATCTTATTGAAAAAAAATTTACTTCTTGATATTAACCATGTCTCTCAGATTTTCAAAATTCCACTCACAGAAGCCGTAAAATTATGTTTTATGTAAATTTTCAAATTCTCTTCTGAGGTGGGTAAAAGACGGTGAAAAGTTCAATAAAATTTTTATATATCTACAATTATTATAAAATGACTCCAATTAATTACACTAAACTTATATAGGTATTATGTATAAATTTTTACCTGAATTAAATTTAAATAAAATAAATAATTATTTAAATAAAAATTTGGTTTTAAACTATAACTCAGTGTTTTCACTATTCATCAAAAATTGAATGTTTTTAGAAAAATACCAAAAATTCACCCTAGGATTATTTCGATATTAGAAATCCAAAAATGAAGTACATTTTGAAAGATAAAATATATAAAATTTCAAAAAGTGAGTATTACTATTCATAATGGCTAGTTTATATAATATTTTAAAAACATATAGTTGTTTAGTGAAACTTGGTATTGCGTACTACACATGCTATTGAGGAAGGTTGCGATTGCGTGTAAAGAAAGCCATGTTAGGACTGCGTGTAGTGAAAGCTCCCTTTGGGGTTGCGTATAACATAATCCAATCTTATTTCATTTATACATTAAACAAAACCTATACTTAATGTTGGGTAGAATAATTTCCACAAAACGACTTGAAATTGTGTGTAACACGAGCCAAGAATAGTGTTGTGTATACTGCAAGCTAATATAGTGTTGCGTATAGAAAAAGATATTCTTGGTGTAGCGTATAACACAAGACATCAATGAAATTAAAAATAATATTTCTCATAAAATCTCGGCATGTTACATGCGCGCTCTTCGTGCCCCGCCGACATTCCCACCACCTGTCTGCACCCAGTCGGCCTCCCCGCGCGCTGCGCACGTCCATCCGGCCTACCCGTGCCCTGCCCAGTTCCCCACTGGCCTTCCCGTGTGTTGCCTGCGCACCCCGTCGGCCTGCCCGCGCGCTGCCTGCGCCCCGCCGGCCTTCCCTCGCCCTGCCCGGCGCCTCGTGGCCTGCCCGCTCGCCCCACCGGCCTGCCCACGCACTGCCCGCGCCCCGCCAGCCTGCCCACACACTGCCCGCGCCCTATCAACCTCCCTGCACGCTGCCCGACGCCTAGCCGGCCTACCGCTCCCCGCACAGCCTGCTCACGCCCCGCGCGGCCTACCCGCGCCTTTCCCGGAACCCTGCCTGCCTGCTCACACACCGCGCAGCCCGCCCACGCCCCGACTCTCGGCCGAACCTGACAAGACGCACCGGCCACCCGAGATGGCCTATGGAATCCTTTGCGGTGTCGCTGGCCAAACCAGCTTGGCTTTATGGGCCAAGTCGCGCCCCATGTGGTGCGGGCCGAATCGACCCCGGTTTCCAGGTCGAGCCGCCTACGTGGTGACCTCCAGGCCAAACCGCCCCTGCAGTCCACTGGGCCTGGCCAAGCAGACCAGGCCGAACCTAGCGGGCTGACCTGCCCAACGTGCTGAGTCAGACCCAGACCGAGTCGGCCTAGACGGGTTTGGGCCGAGTCGGTCCGATCGAGTGGGACTGGGCCCATGCCCACTACTGACCGTTACTTTTTTAGGCCATATCTTTGACACAGGACATCTGTTTGAAAAAATGTCAGTGGCGCTGGTATTCATGGAATGCGACGGTCCCTTCAAGAATACCCCACTGGAGTTCGAGGTATATTTGAGATATGGTCAGGTTGGATCTTACACGAATCCAATCGTCCCCCCAGGATGAAAAGGATAATAACTCATAGACCGAGCGTCCGATCGACGCACCGTCTATTGCATTGAGACCCCTATGATGAGGCAGACCATTGAGATACTTCCACATGGTACTTTGTGATAGTTGGAGTATCGACCAGTAGATTTTGGTACAGATATTTCCGAGACGAGCATGCATTTGGGTGGGAACCTAGTAGCTGGATGAGCCTTGATGATTGTTGACGAAATTGAATAAGAATGATTCGACTAGCCTAGTGGGGAGCGCCTTGGTGTCGCGACAAACCCATGGTGTGGAGAGCCTTTGTGTTAGTGTGACAGACCCACGATACTCGATATGCGGAGTACCTGAGCAGGCTACGAGGGGGAGTGCCTCTCTGTGATCACAACAGAACCATGGTGGGGAGCGCCTCTGTGTGAGCACGGAAGATCCATGGTACTCGATAGGAGGAGTACCTCAGTAGTCCAGGTTAGTGGGAAGCGCCTCTATGTGACGTGGCATGCCCACTATACACGATAGAGGAGGGGTTATTTTGAAGCCGAGGGTTCAGATTGATACTATCCCTAGAATAAAATCCTGGTTGAGTTTAGTCAGTAACTTTTGAGTTTACCTCATGATTAAGATGGATTACTTGATAACATAGGTATATGTATGGGCATATTCCTAAGTGTGGTTATCTATTGATTTCTTACTTTTTGGTTTATCCTTGTTGGATTTTGTGAGACCTTGAGGGTCTCTGGGTCCCTACTGAGTATTGTTGTACTCACCCCAACACGGGCCTTTCCCTCACCTCGTTGTGTTGGTTGCAGACGACGGATATCGCTGACTGAGGATCAGAGTAGCAGGACTGGATAGTACCCAGAGGTGGACCTTACGACGAGTCGGTACATTGAGGAGACTGAAAAATGTAGAGTGCTGAGGAAGATATTTGTACCTACCCTTTAGGTATGAATCCCTGGAGAATGACCCAGTAGCTTCTTTACCTTTTCTTCAGTTGTACTTGTACTTTCCTATTGGGATTGTATTTCTAGCACCTTTTACTTTTCAGCACTCCTTGTATACATTTTTTCATAGTGTTTTTCTTCCAGCTTGTACTCTGTTGTGTGTGTTTACACTTTATAAAGGCAATGAATTCCCATTTTTAGGAATTTATTCCTTTGGTGCTAGTCTCCATCCCCTGGAATACGAAAAGAGGTCATGGGGTAGTCACAACACGGGCTCAGGGGGACGGGTCCTGAAAAATTGGCATCAGAGGATTTGGTTCTATTGCAGAACTTAAGACTCTGATATTTCTTTTCTGTGAAGAAATAGTGTTAAGGTTACTATGTTTGGTTCTCAGTTCAGGGAGTGCAGTGTTAGTGTGGCGGCCGACAAATCCGTACACCAGGACCCTGACTTCTGATTTATGACTCAGTGCATGAAAAAAATTATTGCATGTGTGTTTTAAAATGTTTTATTTAAGTTAGCTCAACCAGGTCGTCTCACAAAGTATAAAATTTGACCGTGTTGCATCTATTCAGGATACCTCCACACATACAACCATTTAGTGTTCTGAGAGAGTACAAGATGACGGCACACCGAGCCACGAGGCTCCGGTGTGGGGCCCTCTTACTATGTTGGCACCTTTGGGTGGTGTACCAGTAGCACCACCACCCGTTGGGAAGCATATTCCACCAGCCGCACTGTCAGACAGTGCATGCTGACTGAGTGCGTTGCACGAGTTTCAGCGGCAGAGGCCTCTAAGGTTACGAGGCGAGACAGATTACCAGGAAGTAGAGGACTGGTTGGAGGCGATTTCTAGAGTTCTCCACCTAGTTGAGACACCCGTAAAGATGATAGTGATCTTATCTACTAATGTTTTCGAGTGAGTGACCATGAGGTTAGTCTACATAGTGACGAGGCTTCAGTATGTGGATCGTTGACCAAGATTGTACCTTCAGGTAGTGTGTCAGCTATATCACTGCCTGTTGGTCAGAAGTTACAACCGGCAGTACTGGTAGATGACACATGTAGGTTTAGTGCCTTACACGTGTTTCAACATCAGATACCCCTCAGGTTCCAAGGAAATACCGACTCATAGGTGGTTGGGGACTGGCCTGAGGAGGTGGATGAGAATTGTTTTGAGCTTGTACAGCTTTTTCAGGATGACTTGTCAGTAGCTGAGTATTTATCAAGGTGTACCGATTATTCCCAGTACTCAGTGAATACGATACAATAAGTTCTTTGGGGATCATAAATCTGAGCCAACACCTTTTCTCTATATTCTAGAGAGAACCATTATAGTTAAATGTTATTTAGCTGAGCAGATACAACCAGTGAATGTTAATAGTGGGAAAGCAGGAAAATGGTGTCAGTCTGAGAGACTTGGGCGTGCAAAAATGTTTTAGGAAGAGGATGTGACAGGGTTATATGAATCTGCAGGAAAAAAGACATGGAAGCTGAGTTAGGAGAGCATCTTGAGGTGGTGTACATTTCAACTTGTTACAACCACCATCCTTTTTAGTCCCCTCTAGGCTCAGGGAGCTGGAGGGAAGGGGAAGAGAGTAGCTGCATGCGGTCAAGGAGTGTGACCCAAGGGCTCTAGGAATGATTCGAGGTACGGTCTGTGTCTACTACTAGCTGTCGTATTAGTAGAAATAGGTACCAATAATTCCTTCCTTCCATACATATTATCCCAGACCTAGAGTTTTTGGTTAAACCATCAACATGACCCTCATTTCTGGACATACATTTTGGAGGAGACTTGATAATAACATTTACACCAACAGTGTGATCTGACCCTTGAGGCTAGAGTTTCGGTTGTAACCTCTTGGTGGATGCATTGTGTCCTTATGACGTTAGTTTGGGGATGGAATGGGCAACCACAATTCATACATATATTGACTATATTAGTAAGAAAGGTTGTGGTTTATCTACAACTTTGGGATGGGGTTTTCATTAGTTGGAGAAAAAGGAGACCCAGGTAGCACAGGTTAAACTCATGCATAGGAGGGTGAAACCGATCACTCTGGAGTTGGCCAGCCTTACCCTCATGGAAGTAGGAGTTCTAAGTTTTCAGTTCCAAACAGGAGTGACAGTACATGGGGACATCTTTTCAAAAGATTTTTCCAGGATTACCCCCCCCCCCAAATGGGGAGGGACGTCTGCTTTGGCTGGATACTACCATAGGTTCATTTCAAACTTCTCAAGAGTTGCAGCACCACTATCATCCTTGACAAATAAGGGGAAACCCTTCGTGTGGTTGTAGGGATTACAGAATATCTTTTAGGAGATAAGGAAGAGGCTGACTATTGCCTCATCTTGAGGCTTTTAGTGGAAGGCGTAGGGTACTTATTCTACTGCAATGCATCAGGGACCGGACTCGGGTGTGTCGTGATGAAGGAACAAGCAATGATCACATATGGTTCTCGGCAGCTGAGACAACACGAGCAGAACTATGCTACCCATGACCTAGGGTTAGTAGCAGTGGTCTTCTCCTTGAAGATGTGGTGAAACTATAATATGGGAGAGGGTTTTACCATGTAATCTGATCACATGAGTCTCATGTATATATTCTCTCAGAAGGACCTGAACCTGAGACAACGACGTTAGCTTGAGTTCCTCCAGGACTATGATTTCGAGATATTCTATACTCTTGAGAAGGGGAACATTTTTGCATATGCACTCAATAGGAGAACTGGTATACAAATGTTAGGCGAGGCGATAGAGTAGCTGGATGCTTTATAGATATCCTTTGTGGATAGAGATGGAGCAACCTTTCTACAGTCTCTTACAGTCACTCCCCCGCTTCTTCAGCGAGTCAGGGAGACACAACATGGGGATGTTGACTGCAAGACACGACATGCTCAAATATCCATAGGGTAGGCAACTGATGGATTTTCTAAAGGTGGGGAGGACGTCATCCTTTTCAGAGGACGTACCTTGGTACCAGTAGCACTTTAGGAGGATGTTTTGAGGGATTTCCACACTTCCCCTCTAGCGGTACATCCAGGAGTGGAGAAGATGTACCAAGACCTTCGACAACAGCACTGGTGGACAGGTATGAAGAAGGTAGAAGCAGAGTTTGTCTATCGATGTCTCACTTTTTAGTAAGTGAAGGCGGAGCACCATGTACCAACAGGCTTGGTTCATCCTTTGGAGGTCCCAGAGTGGATGAGGGATGTGATATCCATGGACTTCGTGACGGGTCTTCCACATACATCCAGGGGACACGACTCGTTTTGGGTGATCGTTGGCCGACTCACCAAGTCAGCCCACTTCCTACCGATCAGAGAGCAGGGTTCAGTAGAGAGTTTGGGATGCCTCTATGGCCAGGAGATTATGCGGCTATATGGAGTACCTTACTCTTTTGTATTCGATTGTGATTCACGCTTTGCATCCCAGCTAGGGAAGGGGTTATAAGAGGCTTTTGGGATGCAACATCGTTTGAGCACCGCCTTCCATACTCAGACAGATGGTCAGACTGAGTGGACCATTCAGACCCTCGAGGACATGATAAAATTAGGTGTCCTTGACTTCGGTCGCAGTTGGGAGGATCACTTACCTTTTGTAGAGTTTTCCTACAGCAAAAGCTATCGCTCCACCATAGGGATGACACATTTTGAGGCATTATACGGGTGACCTGGCAGATCACCTTTTTGCTGGACTGGCCAAGGGGAGGCAAGACTAGTGGGACCAGAGATGGTACGAGCTACCACAGAGAAGGTGCCTATAATCCAGGAGTGGATGAAGACTGCGCAGAGCAGGTAGAAGTCGGATGCTGACACGAGAAGGATACCTATGGAGTACGAGGATGGCGACCACATCTTTCTACGGGTCTCACCCCGATGAGGTATACTGAGATTAGGTTGAGGCGGCAAGTTATCTCGGAGGTTAATCGGGCCATTCCATGTCCTCAGCAGAGTAGGAGAGGTGGATTACCAGTTGGTTCTTCCACATCATTTGCACCGGGTACATGAAATCTTCCACGTTTCTCAGCTGAGGAGATACGTGCATGACCCATATCACATCATCGACCATAGAGAGATGGATTTTGACAATGGGGTGACTTTTACAGAGGACCCAGTGGAGATTGAGGATTGAAAGGAGCAGGTACTACGTGGATGGTCAATACCTTTGGTGTGCATTCACTGGCAGCACAGAAACCTCCAGGAGATCACATGGGATCAGTAAGCTCAGATGCATGCTCAGTACCCCCATTTTTTCTTTTAGTTCGAGTTGTAGCTTATGGGGATGTAAATCTCTGAGGTAGGGAGAATGTAAAGACTCAGAATTTCCATGGAATCTTGTTTAAATACATGGTAATTTTATGAGTCCGCGAAGGTTTATAGTGAATTATTCTGAGGCCCGGTGTGCCTAGAATATTTTTATGAAGTTTTGTTTGGGTACGTTCAGTAAACGTATGAGTATATTTTTATAACTTTTTAACTGGTGCTCAGAATTGAAATCTGAGGGAACCGTTGAACTCACAATGCCGATGTTCTCTTAAGAAGACTTTAACCTCAACGGTAGTTGGTCAAGAATAAAAGTTAGTTTTTGGATTTTCATAAAAAATAATAATAAAATAAAGTGGGCGGCACTTTATTTTATTTGAGCTGCCTTTTTGGTGTGTGGAGGTTAAAACCTCCTCATGGAGGTTTGAGGTGGATCCACCACACCTTAACCTCCCATGAGAGGTTATGGTGGTGGGGCCCCCCAAAACTCAACCTCCCATGAGAGGATTAATGTGGTGTGGACCACACGAGGCTTAACCACCTATTAATGGGAGGAGAGGAAAATCTCTCAGCTCCCTCAATTAATTTCATGTGTCAACATAGAATTAAATGCTTTCAATTTAATTTTATGTGTCAACATAAAAATTAAATGCTATCAATTTATTTTATGTGTCAACATAAAATTAAATCCTATCAATTGTTTTGATGTAGGCTATGTGGGGGAAGCCTCTTGGAATCCTCCCAATAATTAGGCCAACACACCTCTTAAATTGTGCCAACGAAATTTAATTTTCTTGACCCCCTTTTTAAATTAATTAACCGCATCGTTAGAATTTAGGAAGGTTTCTAATAAATGAACCATCATAAATTACATGATGGTTACATACCTCTCCCTCTATCTAATATATAGGTTGCTTGGGAGGAGGATATGGGAGGGCTTCACTAAGCAGCGAAGCCCTGGTAAAGTGACGGGACGCCCAACACTTGGAGGATTACACTCTCTAACGAAGAATGCTCCACCGATGTAGAACGTCAACCTCGACTTTGACCATCTTCCTCAGAACTCCTTTCGACGTGAGATGTCCTCGTCCACAATGAATCGATGTCCGACTTCTTGCAACAAAGTCAACCAACTATGAGAAAGGTAGGGGGTTTATTACTTGATAATATAATACCCTTTTCGTGTCTTCTTAATCAGATAAAAAGGGATTGTTGAGGATGTGTTATTGATCATCTACTTTTCTTGATGAGCCAAATGATACCTCCCTAAACGCAGAGGGTGCATGCCAACCTAACATGGACTGACACCCTCCATCAATTTTCTTCCTTGTGGTGATCTTCAAAGTGGCAACGAGGCGACGAAGGCGACAACGACAAAGGTTGTGCTACTCGCGGCCTCTGCAAACCGCGCCACCCCCACGGCACACCGATGTTCCTAACTGAACACCACCGGCCCACACGTTGCCCGACCACCACCGGACACCACCCCATGCACTGCCCGCACCCCGTCGACCTGCCCACGACCTGCCTGCATGCTGGCCGCGCCCCGCCGGACAGCCCGCACCTAGCCGGCCTGCCCGCACCTTGCCCGACGCCCTACCAGCCTGCCCGTGTGCTGCCTGCACCCCGCCGGCCTCCCTGCACCCTGCCCTCCATCTTCCAGCCTACGCCGCGCCCTTCCCGATGCCCTACCGGCCTGCCCGTGCCCCACACGACCATCCCACTCCCTACCCGGTGCCCTGCCAGCCTACCTGCGCCCCACGCGGCCTTCCCGCGCCCTGAATCCCAGTCGAACTGGCCAAGCCGCACCGACCACCCGAGACGACCCACAACTTCTTTAGCGATGTCGATGGCCGAACCGACTCGGCTTTCCAGGTTGAGCCACCCGAGCCGCGCCCCACGTGGTGCTGGTCGAACCGGCCCTGATCTCTAGGCCGAGCCGCCTATGCGGCGACCTTCGGGCCGAACCTCCCCTGCAGTCTGCTGGGCCGGCCCGGCGGTTTGGGCTGAACCTAGCAGGCTGACCAGGTCAACCCAGACCGGGTCGGCCCAGACTAGTTTGGGCCATGTCGGTCCGACCGGGTCGGAGTGGCCCAAGCCCACTGCTGACCATTACTTTCTTTTGGCCATATCTTTGGCACCAGATGTCCGTTTGACGAACCGTCAGCGACGCTAGTATTCTTGGAATGTGATTGTCCATTTGAGAATACCCCAGTGGAGTTTGGGTTATATTTCAGAAACGACCAGGTTGGATCATACACAAATCCAAATGAACCCCCGAGACTAAAAAGATAATAACTCACAGACCGGGCGTCCGATCGACGCGCCTTCTATTGCGTTGAGACCCCTTTAATGAGGCGAACCTTTGGGATACTTCTAAGTGGGGATTCGTGACAGTTTGAGTATCAACCAGTATCCTGTGGAGTGGATTTTCCAGAGACGAGTATGCATTTTTGCGGGAACCTAGTAGTTGGCTGAGACTTGACGACTACTGACTGTTTCGACTCGGAGTGATTCGACTAGCCCAGTGGGGAGTGCCTTGGTGTCGCGACAGACCCACGATGGGGAGCGCCTATGTGTGAGTGATGTAGAACCATGGTACTCGACACATGTAGTTCCTCAACATGATATGAGGGAGAGTGCCTCTATGTGATTGTAGCAGACCCATGGTGGGGAGCACCTCTGTGTAAGCGCGACAGACCCACGATACTGGATAGGAGGAGTACCTCAGCAGTCCAAGTTTTTGGGAAGCGCCTCTATGTGACACAGCAGGCCCACTGTACTTGAAAGAGGAGGATTTATCTATAAGCCAAGGGTTTATATTGATACAATCCTTATAATAATATCCTAGTTGAGTTGAGTCAGTAACTTTTGAGTTTATCGCATGATCGAGACAGATTACTTGGTAACATAGGTATATGTTTGAGCATATACCAAAGTGTGGTTATCTATTGATTTCTTACTTTTTGGTTTGACCTTGTTGGATTTTGTGAGACCTTGAGGGTCTCAGGGTCCCTACTGAGTATTGTTATACTCACCCCTATACGGGCTTTGCCCGAACCTCATTTTTTTGGTTAGAGACAATAGAAAACACTGACTGAGGATCAGAGTAGCAGGACTGGACGGTACCCGGAAGTGGACCTTATGATGAGTCGGTACACAGAGGATACTAGTATACATAGAGTGCCTAGGAGGCTATCTATACCTAACCTTCAGGTAGGAATCCATGGAGGATGACCCAGTAGCTGCTTTACCTTTTCTTCAGTTGTACTTGTTCTTCAGTTGTACATGTACTTTCCTATTGGGCTTGTATTTCTAGACCCTTTTACTTTTAATCACTCATTGTATACTATTTTTCTTAGTTTTTTCTTCCAGATCATACTCTATTGTGTGTGTTTACACTTTATAAAGGCAATTAATTCCCATTTTTAGGGATTTACGCCTTTGGTTCTTGTTACCAGCCCCTAGACTATGGAAGGGGGGCTTGGGGTAGTCACGACACGGGTCCCGGGGGACGGGTCATGATAAATAATACAGTATATAAACACCACAATTATTTGTTAATAATTTTATGAGTAACAACTTTAACTTAATATCATCAATATAAATATCTTACTATAGATTCTTCTTCAAATTTTCCACCACGTTTTTCTGTTCCTACATATGTATATAGTGTTAGGTTTTTTTTTCAAAAATATGGTTCGATTGAACTATCTCAAATGAGAATTGTTTTTTATTCATATTTGGTCCAAAACCTCCCAAAATTAAATCATAATTCAATGATTAAAACAATGAACAATGTTACCAAATTACTAAATCAAAATACATCCATGAATATAGTGTATTTGGAATAGGTAAGAAAATGTAACCTATGATAAACTACAACTCCACCATACACCAAAAAGAAAATTTGAAATGAAATACATTAAAGACAAAAAAATTATATTATAATGGATTTACATATATTGGAATCCCTTATTCATGGGGGAATACTGAAAAATTTTACTATGAAATGAAAGAATATTACAATAGTAAACCATCTATATAATCTCCAAGTGACAAAAATACATTTATTTATAGATGAAGTACATAAACGACAACCATTTAGTCTATTTCTACATCCTTATGATCATCCCAAAGAAAATTCACCATTGATTGGATCTCTATAAGAATTATGTTACATGGTTAAATTATACCATCAACATAACTCCTTATTTTTGTGAACAACGTGATCTATGAATTCTCTATGCTAAATTAGCTCTTACGTTATCTCTACATTATTGAATATCGTTCTGATATGTTGTTACCATCCCATCTAGTTTTGTAATTATGTAATTCTGTACTACCACATTACCAACTTTATTAGGATTAATTATGGTATTCGGAAATTACTCCCTAATTAAGTTCAAACACTTATATGAAAATTTTTATCATGTCAATACATTCATAAAAATATCCCACTTATGATTCATTTTCTAGGAATTAACACTGATTCCTTTATATAATTCTATAAATAAATACTTTTTTAATCTTAATTTTCATTAGTATGGTTCCCTCAACATGATTCTGGGTATCACATTCACACTAAGGCATAAAAAACCCTAGAATATCCCATAATATGATATAGGTCATTATAAAAACTAGATTCTAACCTCCATCGACCATTCATAGATCCCACACTTTTTTATCCAACAACTTTGGGATGAATTGATATTTCAACAAAATATTTTTTTGGGAGTGAAATAATGTATTTTTTTCAAAGTGTATCACACTTTTTATGTCATATAAAAATGTCCCAACCCATTTCCTTATTTTGATATCCTCCAACAACCCTTTCATCTAAATGAACTCCTTTCTATCATGTAAAAGTGTATCATACTCTACCTCCATTGTTGAAAGTGAAACTGAAAGTTTAAGCTTCAAAATCCTACTCATGGTATTGGATTTGTAAGTGAAAAAATAACCAATAGTACTCCTTATAGTTTCTACATCTACCCAAATGTCTGAAAATACAAATCCCAATATATTTTGGTATGTTATAAAATAGAGTGAAAAAATCCAGAACCTTTATTATACTATATTATCCAATTTAACATTTCCTAATGTTTCCTTAAAATACTTTCTATGAACATTATATCTACTTTCTCTACATACAACGTTTCCAGACTCATAAAAACCATTGAAAACATCAGGATTTTGAAAGGTGATGTGAAAAAAACATTCAACATGTACTCAACCTTTTCTTCTATTCAAGGTCCCTTATCCTTGAGAAAATTGATGTTTTCAACAATGTGAATGGTTTCAAGAATTTATTTAGTCAATAAAAAAAATCCACCCACTTAAAAAAAATTATATTAGACAAATTTAATAAAAAAATTCAGACTTTATGTCCCTTAAATTACACATCCCAAAATGGGTTTTCCGAAACACTAATCCTTCATCTAAAAAATTCTAGAAAATTGAACCTTCACTTAATCAATAATTATATTCATCAATCCTAATAGGATCATTATATTGATATAGAGAAAAGAAATGATGAATCTCCTAGCATCAACGACCTTCTTTTTAAAATAATGATCTACATTTCTTAAAAAAACTTTTGTTCTTCTATGAAGGAATTCAACTTACTGTTCTAATTCATGAGTGTTAGTTTCTACCCATTCAAATTTTGTTTTAGATGTCACACTAGATGACCATTCTATTTCTCCATAAAACCCTTTAGTTTCTCCATGTAAATATACTCCTCAAAATATCCATGAAACAAAGTGGATTCAATAACAAACTAATTTTGATGTAACCCTTCCATGGTATCCATTTTGAGTACTATTTGAGTAACCATATACATAACAACCGAATAAAATATTTTAGGAAAATATTCCCCATACATTTTTTAAAACCCCTTCATGATGATACATTAATTATACCACTTAATACCATCACTTAAGTCCTTCAATAAATAAACCCATTTGTTTTGAATCCCTATCATCCCATCAAAATGTTCTCATAATTCCCATATCCTAGAAAAATATATGGAATCAATTTGACATATCACACCTAAATCCCTTTAACATGAGTAATTCTTACATGAATCATATTCTATAACTTAATTTTATCTATCATATATAATAAGAAATTATGAAAAAAACTTATGTATCCCTAAACATGGTGATGAATTGTACGAAACCCCTAAAATTGACTTTTCATCTTAGCCCCATTTAGAAACAATGAATCTGAAACATCTCCTTATGGATATTTAAAATAAACATCAACACTCCCCATGTTTTCTTAAATATATATCCCTAGAAACATCATTATAACATGATATGCATCTGACAATTAATTAACAACTTATTGTGTTTTAAGAGCTATCGTGCTCCCAAAACTATCTAGAATTTATAAAACACCTCTCATAAGAATGTTATGTTTTTATGATTTTTTGTTTTCATCAATAATTTCTTCTTCATTATGATCATTTTCTAGGATATCATACTTAAAGATTTAATTTTTTATTCCAATAACCTTTTATATTTCGTTATCCTATATTCAAAACCGAAATTCTTCATCACCACACCCTATACAAAAACATACTCAAGAAATAGTCTTTAACATAACCCTTTTGATGGAAACAATTTGGAATTAGGCGAGTGATCCAAAAACAATGACATGGAAAATATCGACGTTCTTTTTTGAACTACATTATCATATAAGTTTCATACATTTTTAAGAAGATGAACTTTTATTCACCAAGTAGGTATTACAACATATAGCCTCCACCGAAATCAAATTGGGGAAACTAGTGTGTATCCTCATAATTATAACCATCTCTACTAAATTATGATTTTTCCTAAAAAAAATATATTTTAGTCTAGTGTTATAAATAAAATCTTCTAAAAATGTATTCCTCCTCACCACTAGAACCTTTTGAATTGCCTGCTTTTGTATTCCCCTCCATTTCTAGAACATAAAAATTTTATTTTACATATATCCTCCTTTTCAACCATGAATCTTCATCAAATTATGGTTCTAAAAACATTATACTGTTTATTTACAAAGAAATCCCAAACGTTTTTTTTGTTTCATAATTGACAAAAGTCATGTAGTGAAGTGAACCTTTATGAGAATAGACTGGAGCTGACCCCCATATGTCTACATCAACAAGCACTAGCTTCTAATTATTAGGTTATTTTCTTTCCATCCATAAGGACACCATTCAATACATACTAAGGATAAACTTATCACTTGTTTTATACTCCCTATTTTTATGTTTTAGTATAACTTTAGCATCTAGGTTTTTTTATCCCTTTCTCAATTAAGTGATAAAAAAGTTCATTACAAAAATTGATGGATCTAGAAGTGTTTTTTAGGTATACATTTCACCTTTGTAAACACATTTCAGGTAAAATGTTGTATGTTTCACTCCTCTAGGAACCACCTAGGATCCATGCAATATTTTCCATCCTCGACACAAAAATATTATATAAAATCATGTTTCACCATATTATACTACTGAAATAAAATTCTTCTTTAACACTAATGTTTTTCACACTCATTGAAATTATAGTAAATTATACTTTGTTTTTTAATGAATTAATCACCTTTTGCAGTCATTTTAAGAGTTTCACTATCCACAAGATACACCTCCCCCAAAACAAAAAAAAATTAGAGTTCCTCATACTTAACCTCTCCCAAGTAGAGTGAAGAGAACCAAAATAGTATATGATCCATGACTCATATCAGGACCCCACCCCACAATGTGTACCCCTCTTGGGTTAGAAATGGGATAAGATAGATAATGACCCCCCTATGTCCCACCTCCAAT
This sequence comes from Viscum album, assembly GCA_963277665.1. Lineage (NCBI taxonomy): Eukaryota > Viridiplantae > Streptophyta > Magnoliopsida > Santalales > Viscaceae > Viscum > Viscum album. The sequence continues at coordinate 1,536,038,347 of OY728161.1, read as the reverse complement.
AGGCCCCAGGTTGGCGACTAGCACTGAGGGTATAATAAACATGTTGATGGGGGCATTACCCTCTAAGAGAAATACTTGTGTAATAGAGAGATATGATATACACCAATCAACTCCTTATTAGACTATAATTGAAAATAAACCATGGTAATCAAATGTAATTTTATGTAATATCCACTAAAACTGAAATGGAAAATTATAAGTACTAATTGAATGTAATGATGGTAGAGACCACAAATCCGAAACAACTCCATCAACCCACAAGCTTGTAGTAACCAGCCTGATCTCCATCCTTATATAACTGAATGAAAAAAAGTTTATATATATGTAGGGTGAGTAAAATATTATGATCAGTAGGATCCTCCTCGGAGCCTCTCATGAAAAAGTAAAGAAAGCAAGATAAATCAGAGTGAACAACACATCAAACTAACTCGTCACCTAAACCGGTATACTAAGTTCCCAACCGTCACCATGGCTATTATCACCAAGTATCACATACAAGAGAATAATATATAATAAATAATATTAAGGGTTCCCCACTACCAATCCCCCACTATTTTTCCTCTTCTCCCCAATGTTTCACGTCGTGAGCATCTCTCTCTAAAAAGCCTAGCCCACATACACCTTGTAAAAGCAGTACAGCATATACCTCATGAAACACACCACCACTACCACATTTACAAAAGTAACCAGGTAGTTTTTGGGAGCCAACACATCTCATATAATGTATATCATACTTCAAGTATTATACCTCAATACATCATAACCCATATGCTGAGGGAGGATCCTCAAGCCATCACAACATATACAAATTATACCTATAGAAGTCCTTTGTAAACTATATTCAAATTATATGTGTGTGAAATAACCACAATCCATTTCATTCCTCTACACATATATATTGGGAAACTAACCATCATGCATACCATCAAAAGTAACTACCAAGAGAAGAGGGTAGAGCAAAAGGGTGTAGTCATCCATCCGTCCTCCCACCAAGATATTGGGGAAAACACCCCCAGGTTCAGAATCCCTGTGGTGTCAGTTTCCTTAACAAATAGGGTGGAATAACATACAGAAAAAAATAAATGATATAATATAGCTCCTAACCAAACTATGGGCATAACCTAGTCTTAGACTCAACTAAAGCTAATATCTCTCAGACCCCCAGTTGTCACTACTAAGACTAGTTATCCTTTAAGAAAAAAACCATTTAAATAGCTACGGAAATTTCATTTATCACTTTCTTCAGTTTCAAATTACGTTAATTGATTAATTAATCATTAATTAACTATAATCATTTTCGATATTACAAAATAATACCATTTCCAAAAAGATCTATTCCCCCAGGTATAACCAAATAGATCCCATGGCTTCTCAAACTTACAACATTAGTATTGCATTCGAGTAAGCTCCAACCCCATGGGTTAAACATTTATTCATTTATTTAAAAACATTACTACTTTCCATATTTCTATGTATTCTATAAAAACATTCTAAACTCACAAAACACAAGGGGATAAACTTGGTGATTAAATGAACTACCCTCAGAGTCTTTTCCACCTATAGAAGGAGAGTAAACTTTTCCAACCACTAGGAGATAAACACAGAAAGAACATGGTATACCCCACACATATTCACCTCCAATGGAAATATAATAACCAAAAACATACATCTGCATCAAGTTATGGGGAAAGAAAATTAGATAAAAAAACCAAACATTCATGAAAACATCCATATTTCATAATAATGGGTAATACCATCTTCTACCCATTTTATCATCTCTGGTGTCCTCTTCTACACAACATGCATAAACTGATGCATCTAGTTTCCCTAGGCATAAACTTATACAAACAAACAAGGTCTAACTACCCCACATAACACAACAGATGTCTATGATCATCCATCCCAGGATCACAACACATCATGTCCTCCCTACACCACAACCAAAACAGCCTTCCTGGAACAACCATATCACAAAAGTATGAAACAAACAAGAAAATGGGATCTTGAACATAAAACAAGGCATTAAACCTTCACACATGCTGAGCACTCATGTCTCCAAATATTAAGGCACTAGGACTTTACAAGAAAGTAGGAAACCCATGACCAACAAAGACATTATATATTATCACAGAATTAGTACTTATTCCCTCTTGAATTAACCGATTCATTATCATATGTTCCAACTATGAGAAAAACATAGAAACAATCTATGAAAACAATCAAAAATTAATTGAACTATTAATTTAACATTCCATTAATTATTTTTTCAAAAATAATAAACATGATTTAGGTTCATTAAACAATTCAATTAAACATGAACAATTTCATCAATTTGATTAACATAAAATTACAACAACAAAAACCGGATTAATTAAACATGCCTCTTTAGTGTTTTAGTCAATTAATTTTCAATTAATTACATCTTTATGTTCTTTACTAATTTTCATTAAGAAAAACACGCTAAACAAATAAAGTAATAGACATCACATGATCTAGTAAATGAAGAGATAAACTATTATTATAATATAAAGTAGAAAAATCGCTAAGCAATCAATACAAATTATTTAATCTAGTTAAAATATTTAATAGGTAAATTTTATGGTGATCTAAGGGGATAAAAAATTCTCAATCTATGATTGCATGTAATTAAATATAGAATAAAAAAATCCCCTACCTCAGAATATCATTGACGTTCCTCGCATGAGAATGGATCAACACAACGGATCTATTATCACCTCTCCTGCAAGGTTTGAATCCATCGGAGAATGCCACGGTACCACCACACCAAAAAAAACTAAGAGAAAATTCAGTAGAAAAATGGGTAAGCATCCTCCATAGCATAGTGATAAAAAAGGAAGGAAAACAAGATCAAACTGAGAAAAAATACAAGAAAATGAAGAAAAAACACACCTTAGATTAAGCCGGGTCACCACGAATCAAATATGGAAACCCAAGGATCAATCCCCATCAAACTGATATCTAAAAAACCAATGAGGGGAATGTTATATTTGATGAGATGAGAGGGAGGGAAGAAGTAGCTATAGTGTTTCACAACCCGAGTGGCTGGAATGTTTTAAAAAATTATAGAATATTGGGATTACACAATGTTTAATCACCATTCATATCATGTAATGTATCGAGTTCAGTTTCCACCAAAAAACCATCACCTTTTGGTTTCTCTCAAACCCCTAAATATTACACATCTTGAAACCCTTATTCACATTGAGTAACCTTTTTTCACAACATGAAATCTCCCTTATACCATATTTTAGCAGCTAAGTCGTCCGGACTTCCTCCGAGCCTCCTTCGAGCTACTTGGTCTTTGAAAACATACAAACGATCAATCCGTGAAGACCCATTCCCTTATATCATATACCTCTCAAAAACATTATCATCCTTGAGAATCCAAAACCAACCCATAGAGAAAGAAGAAAAGGAGTCGTCTGATTAGCCACCCCACAATACACCTCTCAAGAATATTGCCACCATAGGGGCTCAATTACTTCAAAAAAGGAACAAGGATAGAATCATAAAACAACCACAACCAGATCCTAAATACTCTCCCAGGGGAGATACCTCTCAACAGAGAGATATACACAACATGAAAAAGATAAAGCCATCTCACAACTAGGAAAGGTCTACAACCATAAAATGAATAATGTTATAAGTGAAGAGGTAATCATTAAACAACTTGGGGTACTAAGTATGTATCTACAACTCACATTTCTAGGTACTCTCCTCCACACTATTTTTCCACCACAAGACACAAACCAAGGGTATATACGATCATGTAACACATTCTCCTAGAGGTCCTAGATATATACAGGCTCCTCCTCCAAGTTCACATCATTACAAACATCGATCACTATCCAATAGATTATGTGAGAGTCCTCGTGAAGATAACGACATAGATTTAACACCTAAAAACATCATGTATCCAGATCATATATGGGGGAAGCACTATCTATTACTCCAAAGCTCCAACACTAGACACCACCTTGAAAGGCCCAACAAATCAGGGAGAAAACTTACTCCTAGTCCAAACCTTTGTGGCCAATGATGGGGAAACACCTTCAGGAACACAAGATCCCTAACATTGAAATCCAGAGGTCTCCTCCTATGATCAAAATATCAATTTAGATGGTTCTATTCCAACATTATATTCTAATGAATCACCTAAATGATCTCGATCATAATTTTTAACAGTTCCAGCTTCAGAATTGCTAACTCTCTTACCACAGTCTAGAAAAATGGATAACCGAGTCTTCATCCATACAAGGCATCAAATAGAACCATACCGATGGTGGAGTGAGACCTATCATTGTAAGAGAAATCTACTAAGGGAAGGTTCCTCATCCATGAACCCCCAAAATCAAGCACACAAGAGTGAAACATGTATTCAAGAGTTTAGATTATCCACTCTGTCCGACCATTATTATGTGGATGAAAAGCAGTGATAAGGTGTATTAGAGAACTAAAATCATGCTTGTGAACTCTCCCCACAATGGAGGTAAAATGAGGATCTCATTGAGAAACTATCATATTAGGGACTCTATGGAGTCTCACCACCACCTCCAACCACTGACTCAACAAAACCTCCACTGGGCCTGACTCATTTATCAATATAAATTGAGATGATTTTGTCAAAACAATGCACTAACACCCATATAGTGTCATATCCTCTGAGATCTTGAGGAATAATTGTAACAATGTCCATCGAGATGTCCTCCCACTTCCACTAAAATACATCTAATGACTGGAGAAAATCACTAGAATCACAGTGCTAACCTTTACCTTATAGAAGACCAAACATCGAGACACAAAATCTATAACTACACACTTCAAACCAGGCCACCAAAACTGACCTATCAATGATCATTACACGTTTTTCACACTAGGATGTACTACCAAATGTGAACTATGTAACTATCTGAGAACCATCTCGCATATCTCTAATGGAACCAAAAGTATTCCCTGAAACAACACTCGATGTTGTTCATCCTCATACCAACCATCAAGGGACTTTCCACAAACTCATTCTCTCCAAACATCCACCTCATGATCCCCCAACTAAGACACCTCCACCTACTATGCCAGAGATGACTACACCATCATCTAAAAAATACATTCTCTAACCCCAACTTCTACCATATTCAGATTTAATTCTGAATGTTCTTCGATTACCCTCCAAGAATCACCTAATTCAGGCACAACATCACTACAAAATTTCCGGTTCAATCTGTCATCGACCACATTTCCCTTTCACGCTGTATACAAAATCTCTATGTAAAAATCATATAAGAATCTCTATCCAATAACATTGATGCATGTTCAAGTCACACTTAGAAAAAACACAACTCATGCTCTTATGATTGGCGAATACCAGAAAATGCTTACCAATGACGAAATGTCTCCATAACTTCTATGAAAACACCACCACCACAAACTTGAGATCAGGGGGGAATAGTTACATTCACGGGTACTTAATGTATGAGACCCATAATAAATTACCAATCTCTAATGAATCATAACAAAACCCAACCCTAGATGAAAAGCATCACACAAAACATCAAACTGAACTCCTTCTCCTGGCTGAAAAAGAACGGGAGAACTTACCATATTTTCCATTAGATACTAAAAAACTATCTAACATTGATCTATCCACAAGAACACACAATAATTTCTCATCAACACTGTTATAGGAGTTGTAACCCGATGGAAATAAGCTAAAAACCTTATATAATAGCCTGTAAGACCAAGGAATGGTCTCACATATTCCACTATCTTATGCGATTCCCAAGACACAACTGCTTCTATGTTCAATGAATCCATAGATACTCACTACTAGGATAAAACATGCCACAAAAATGGAAATATCAAGCCTAAAACTTACACTTTGGAAACATCCCAAATAACTGATGATGATGAAGAACTCCAAAAATGGAATGTAGATGCTCTGAATGCTCCTTCTCAAACATGAAGTACACAATGATGTCATCGATGAAAAACATCATGAAATTATCAAAGAAGTCATGGAATATGGAATTTATTAACCCCGTGAACATAGATAGAGAATTCATCACACCAAACGATATCACAATAAAATCGTAATACCCATGATGACAACAAAGAGTAGTCTTCAGGATATCCTTATCATTTACAAGAATCTGATGATATACTGAATAGAAATAAATCTTCATGAACCAACATTAACCATTAAGTTGATTGAATATATCCTAAATCTATAGAAGAGGATTGAGTTTCTTCACTACCACTTGGTTCAAGTGATGATAATCGATACACAACCTCAAACTTCCGTCATCCTTCTTTGTGAAGAAAACTAGTGCACCCCACGGTGACATACTCAACCAAACAATACTACATTACAAAAGACCATCAAGATGTATATACAACTCTAGAAACTCAAGATTCACCACACTATATGTATACATTGAGATATAATACATGCCTTGGTATAGTTGAATCCCAAACTCAATCTCTCATTGAGGGGGTAATGCTAAAACCTCCTCTGGAAAGACATCAAGGTAATATTCTATGACCCTAGGAAACACTGACCACTAAACCTCTGATGAACTCAGCATTATCTCATCCAACAAATATAAGAAGTATGAAACATTCCTCTATCCCATTAGAGGGGCTTACTCTCCAAAAAACACTGCTATATCTCCATCAACATCAAAGAATAAAAACCGCCTCCTAAATTAATTCATAATAACCTGCCTCATTTTTTTTACATAATTCAAACAAGTCATCTTGACATCCAATTGTCATAGTCAATAGTAAGGGCACCAGAAGTATCTCTACCTCATTTACAAAATCATGGAAATTGGAAGGTGATATTAGGGAGTGTGTTTCTCTTAGATGAAAAAATAATACACCCACGTAGAAAACAAACGGTACCTCGAATGATGTATGTCTTTCCTGGAACTGGAAATAATAATGCATGGAGATAACCACGACATTCCCCATGGCCTTTATGACTATGATGATGACCACCACTATGGCCATGCTCTGCTCTCTAAGTATGGTGAGTGTCCCAGGGTTATCCTCTACCTACCCCATATTTTCTCTGATTATCGCAAACTAGAGTAACATGCCGCTACTACCTCAACTAAAACTAACTTAGCAGAGCAACCCAACTAGCGCATGATGACTGATTAGAATGGTCGGGCACTCTCATAATTTATAATACCCAACTCTATAAGAAAAACATGCTTTTTATCCCTTGGAATAGGTTTGAGATCCTATCCCCCCATAGAAAGGAGATATTGTGGGTGGGGACCTACCCCTGGTAGATCAAAAGCTCTTAAATCCTAAAAATTGGGATCCCCAGACCATAGATCTTCTTCTTCAGAAATCCTGATGACTCCCCTCTCATGATGATATAGTTATGTATAATGTCTTCTCGATGACCTCTGCTATTTCCAGCACCTCGAGATACATATTCAACATAAATGGTGTGACCTTGTGCAGGATATCTAGATATAAAGCCTCCTCGAAATGCCTCTCCCTATCCTCCTCATCTGATAATAGGTTTAAAGAATATCACATAAGTATCCTAAAATAGATTCCTAACTCTTACCAATTGGTGCTTCCCTATAAAAGGGTAAGTAGCTCATGGAGACTAGCCACCTTCATGGTTGATGTAAGAAACATGGTTATGAACTATTATCGAAACCCATCCAATGAGACTAGTGACTCCTCAGAATCCCTGATAAATAAGAAGCACTACTACCTTGCTACCCCACACAACATCATTAAATAAAACAACACACTATTCTACTTATGATTATGGATCTTATAGAAATATATCTCAACCTACTCCAACCAGTATTTTGTGACAGCACCTGAAATAGATCCCTCAGACCTCTATAGACATTGCTGCTAAAATTGTTAGAGTGTACTCCTCTAAGTGTCTTCATTGTTAAACTCCACTCTATGGTGATTTGCTGGCTCAACCTACTAAGCATCTTCCATGTGAACCTAACAAGGATTTTGATCTGGATCCATGACTGAAAAATAAAAAATAGTTAGTTCTTCTAAACCTATAATTTTTAAGACCTTAACATTAATTAATTATTTTCTTTTATTCGTTTTTGGTTATACTATCCCAAGGTCTACCCATTCAAACATAGACATAATGAATAATGATGCATAACTCTTCCTAGGTATCTTCCCTACAACTAATATCACCTCGTTTACTATCCACTGTAAGCTTAACAGTTCATGAATCAGATCATAGGGGTCCCTAAATACTCACGTCTCATCCATTCTCACATTTTTATAATGCTTGCAAAACAAAGCTCATACCATTGGCCTACCATACCACGAAAACTCAAATATGAATAACTCTAAACTCCATCATATTTGTCAAACTGAGCTCTAATACCACTCTATCATTACCACACCCCACAAAGTGTTCCACTCTTATGCCAATAATCAGAGAATAGAGATAGTGACCCCCTCGAGTCCCACTTCCTGTAGGCCCTGAATTGGAAACTAGTACCAATGGTATAATAAACATGTTGAGGGGAGACATTACCCTCTTAGGGAAACATATGTGGAAGAGAGAGATATGATATACACAAATAGACTAATTCTCAGAATATAATATAAAATAAATTATAGTAAATAAATCTTATTTTATGCAAGAAATACTACAACTGAAAGGGAAATTTGTAAGTACAAAAAAAATTAACGAAAACAGCGACCATGAAGCCCAAAAAATTCTTGCAAACCACAATATAGTAGTAACCAGACTGATCTCAAACCTTCTATAACTGTTCTAAAAACATTATATATATATATATATATGTTGGGTGAGTAAAATAGTATACTCAGTAGGATACTAACCATATCCTCTCATGAAAAAGTAATGAAATCATGCTAAAACAGAGTGAACAAAAAGAGAAACTACCTCATCACTTAAACAGGTATAATAAGTTCTCATCCTCACCATGGATACTCTCACCATGTATTGCATACAACAAAATATTATATAATAATGAAGATCATGAGTATACCACTTCTATATCCCCACAAGTTTTCTGATTTTCCCCAACATCGCACGTCCTGAGCATCTCTCACCAAAAGGAAAGCATGTAGACACCTAGGAAAAGCACCACAACATGAACCTAATTCAACACACCACCACATCTACATAATATAAAGTAACTAGGTAGTTTTAAAGATCCACCACAACTCACATAACATGTATCATACATCAGTTATTATACCTGAATCTATCATATCCCATACGCCGAGTAAGGATCCTCAATCCATTACATGATATACATGTTATACCTATAATAGTTATTAGGAAACTATATCCAAAATATATGTGTGTGAAATAACCACAATCCATTATATCCCTAAACACACATATATGTTGAAAACTAACTATCATGAATAGAAACACAAGTAACTTTGAAGAGAATAGAGATGATCCAAAGGGGTAGTCATCCATCCATCCTCCCACTGGGATGTTGGAAAAAACAACCTCTATATCAGATTCCTTTACAGTGTTAGTTTCCCTAACTGATAGGGTGGATTAGCGTATAGGAACAAAAAAAGTACATGATATAATATATCTGAAAACCACACTATGGTAATAACCTAGTCTTTTAATCAACTATAGCTAATGTATCATAGACCCCCAGCTGCCACTACTAATACTTGATACCCTATAAGCACACAACCATTTCAAGAGCTAAATTAAGTTACTTTAACCCTTTTAATCAGTTACAATTTACGTTAATTAATTATTTAATCATTAATTAACTATTATAATTTTACACATTACATCACATTACCATTTGAACAAATATCCATGCCCTACAAGAATCTCCAAATTGAGCCCAGAACTTATTAGAATTATAACCTCATTATTTCATCACAAAAAGATCTAACCCCATGGGTTAAACATTTATTCATTTATTTGAAAACATTAATAAATTCAATATTTCCTCTTATTATAGAAAAAATTTATAAACTCCCCAAATAGATGGGGCGAAACATAGTTATTAGATTAACTACCCATCGAGTCTTTGCCACATGTAGCAGGAGAGTAAACTCATCAAACCACGAGTAGCTAAACACAAAAAGCACATGGCATACCCTGAGCATCTTCACCTCCCATGGAAAGAGAGTAACCAAACATATCTATCTTCCTCAAGAAGTGGGGAAAAAGTATATAAACAAAAAAAATTCAAACTAGAATCCATATTTTATAACAATGGGTAAGCCCAACTTCAACTCATTTTGTCATCTCTAATGACCAATCAAAAACCACATGCATAAACCGATGCATATCACCACCTGAGGCATCAACTACTCCCACAACAACCAGGACTCCCTGCCTCACGTACCATAACTGCACTCGAGGATCATCCATCCCAGGCCTATGTCACATTCAAGCCTCCCTGATCCCACAACCATGACATCCCTCCAGGCTCAACCATATCACAAGCAGTAAGAATCAAAGAAGAAACTGAGCTCTTGGACCTAAATCTAGGCATTCATCCTCCACACACGATAAACTCCCATGGCTCCAAACCATAAATAACTTGGCCTTTACAATAAAGATCAAAACTCATGCACTATATAGGAATTATCTTTTATCACATAGCATGTTATTATTCTATCATGAATTAACCAATTCATTATCACAAGTTCCAACTATGATAAACCTATGAAACAAGTTATAAAAACTGTCACAAATTAATTAAATAATAAATTTAACATGACTTTAATTATTTTCTAAAAAATAATCATCATGCTCCAGTTTCATTAAACTATTAAATTATTCATGCACTCTTGCATCACTTTTATTATCATCAAATTACAAAAACAATAATAAAATTCATTAAAAATGCCTCTTTAATCTTTAGGCTTGTTAATTTTTTATTAATTCTAGATTTACATTGATAACAAATTTTTATCAAGAACAACATGATAAACCAAGAATGTCATAGATATCACATGATATAGAAAATCAAGAGTAAAACAATTATCATGGTATAAAGAGTCAAAATCTATTGGCAATCAATACCAATTTCTTAACATGATTCAAATATTTAATTATGTCGATTTCATTATGATCCAAAGGAAAACCATGATAAATTTTGGAATTTATGTAATTAAATAGAGAATAAATGAATCCCCTAAATTAAAAGGACTTAAAAATTATTCTCAAAAGAACAGATCAATGAAACATATCTTTTATCACCTATCCCACAAGGTCTGCATCCATCTGAAGATGCCGCAGTACAACCACACCAAAAAAAACGAGATAAACACCATTTGAAACATGGGTATGAAAAATCAATAGAATAAAGAGAAGAACATGATGAAAACAATATCAAACTAGGATAAACCTCTAGAAAACAATGGAGAAACACACCTTGGATCAAGATGGGTCCCCACGAATCGACTATAGAAACCCAAGGATTGATCCCCATCGACGGGATCTACAAAATTCCAAAGAGGGGACTATCAGGTCAGCTGGGATGAGAGGGAGGGAGGAAGCAATCATAGGGTTTGAAAACTTGAGTAGATAGATTTTTTAAAACATTATAGTATCAGGGGATGACATGACATGTAATCCTTTTTCATGATGTATAATTCCTCAAGGTTGGTTTCTACTAAAAAAATCACCACCTTTCAATTTTTTTTCAAACCTCAAAATATTAGAAATCATGAAACCCTAATTCACATTATATAACCATATTTGACATTGTGAAATCTTTTTACTTCCTAATTTTAGCAGATGAGTCCCTCCATACATCTTTTAGGCCTCCTCTGAGTGCCTCGGTCTTTGGAAACATTCCAAGTGTTAATCCACATGGATCCATGACCTAACAACTTCAGTGGACTAATGATACTCAGTAAGGGTCCACTTATATCTTCCAAAATGGGATTTTAATATGAAACTATAGAAGAAAACATTATTGAATTGAATATTTTATCATTTTAATCATTTTTCTTATTTACCTTATTCCTATAGTTCCATAATATCAAATATCCTTCAGGTGAACTGCTCCATATTATAATTCATACTTCTTTTGTATTCCTATAAATATATTTTTTGTAACAGACTACCCCTACCTTATTACCAATATGAATTTAAAATAGAATATTTGATCTCATTTATCAAAATATCCCACATTAATAATTACATATCAGCTACCTTAAAACACTAATTAAATCTTACCACTTGATTTTCTCACTATAGTAACTATTACATCCCATGATTCTGCGAGCAATGAAAAAAAATAAGTTCCCAATATAGATCTATTAAATTTAACATTTCTACTTACAACTAACTCTTTATCATGTTGAAGTGGTTGAAATGATCATATACCACATTTTCCTCAGATATTCTTATGTAAAATTCCCTCTATAATAGAAACTAATTTTTCATTTTAATTGGATTATCATATATATATATATATCAGTAAGATTATTCATAAGTCATAAAGTAATGTTTACTATTATTGGCCACATTCTAATATCATGAAATCCAAATAAACAACTATACATTCTAATAAATCCATTTCCAATATTATATCATTGTTACTTCTGATTTGATAACCAGTAACATATGATCTATATTATTGAAACCAATAATTTTCATACATATATATTACATCTTATTAAATAGATATTCATTACATTATATAATTATCCACACAAAAGCTGTATAGTAATAGTATCCTTGGGAAAATTTTACTATAAAAAACTTATGCATAAGTGAACTACATTATCTTCCACTATGTTATTAATAACTAGAACACATCATAGATATATAATACATTATAAATTGGTTTATAACCAAGGAAAATGAATCATAATAAAGTGTGAGCCCAGATGCTCATTAAGTGTACCCAAGTGAGATATTAATTATCACTTTAACATAACATGAGCATAAGTCTATGATAACATCAATATAAAATCTAAAAACTATTCTCTACATATCATAGATCAAAATATTGAGTCTTATGAGGTAGCATGTTAGTTAATAAGAAATGTATCCAATAGGAATAAAATAACCTAATCTAAGATATCATAAAATAATCATAAGATATGACTTTGTGTCCGACACATAAACATATAAAATCATTTCCTTAGTAGTCGAGGATTCCTATAAAGACTAACATGATTTATTAAATTTACTCTTCAAACCCTAATAGTTTTCAAGGATCACTCCCAATACGATCATAATGGATAGTTTCCTTTAATGAACTAGCTTCACTCCTTATTGTAGTCATGTTTATCTCATGATATATCTATCTTTACCTAATTCATTATAGGGCTATATAATTTTGGGACCACCCTTAATATAATTTAAATCTTTTAGATATATGCCACAAGATCCTAAAACATTAAACATATCATAACCAATGAAAAAGAAAAGGCTTTAAAAAATATTTCATCATGGAATAACACATGGAAAAATAAAATCTTTCATAAATCTTTCATCATTTAATAACCCTTGTACATAAAATCTGTTCATTAACATTTCATCAATACATCGTAGCTTAACCCATTGAAAAGGAATGAGTTTCATAAAAATTAGGTCATAGTAATCCCAAACCATTCAAATAATGAATAAGGATGGTATACATGGATCATATAATCATTAAAGCTTAAGTATCATCGAAGGACGTTTTATAAATGGAAAATTTCATTAAAATGTTATATAGATAATTTCCTGAGGAAAATACTCTTTTCCATTCAAAATAAATTATTTACAATATAAATATTTCCCTACTATTAATGAAACCATTTTATTTGAAGATAACCTTAAAAACATGTAATGGAAGATTAAATTCATTGAAAAGTTATGATCGTGGGATGTTCCCATCATTCCATATAGGTTAAACAAAAACATTTTTTTTCACAATATTATAAATAAGACAAAAGAAACCTCAATTGAAAAAGGATAAGAAGATTCTATTTGAAACATTGGGTAAAAATTCAATAATGGGTGTAGATAAATTTAAAAAGTCATTTTATATTGTGAAAAACATTATTGGAAACATTTTTATAAAACATGGATATGGAAGAAAAGGTTATTTTTTTTCGAAGATAGAAATAAAGACGGTTTAAAAAAATTATTTCAGTCTCTTGAGTACATAATGTGAGTAAAATGATATAAAAAAATATATTATCAAGAAATAAATATAAAAAAAAATTATTCATTAGTTTCTTATAATTTATATCATAAGATTTCATATTCAGAAATTAAATCATAAACAATCCCATTGCAACACCCCGACCCTAGTTACCCAGAGTCGGTGCATTATTACATAACATTGGCATGATCACAAGAAAGATCAAATCTCGAAAGACCGATTAGTTTAGTAGCCTTGGAAACACTAGATATATTCATAAAGTTTTACATTATATCATAAAGTGAAAAAATACTACAACAACATATTTTCTACAAAGACTACACTCAGATCCCCACATACTATCCCTGCAGGTCATTCATAAATTACTTCTTCACATCCTTGGAAAAATAAAAAATAGAAAAGGGGTGAGCTCAAATGACCAGTAAGGATAACAATATAGATGAAACTTTTATAAATAAGAATAAACATTTAAGGCAGTGTATAACTAAAACAAAAGCCTTTTAAACTTGAACTTCAACATAGTATGGAAAAAATAAAATGAAATAATTCCATTTACTTATTCACATCGATATTCTACTAATCATATAATCACATGCAATATCAATAACCACTTTCATAATGATGGAATGCATAATGCCAGACTATCATAACAACATAGCCAAGGCCTCGTGCCAAGACTACCAATAAGATTTTTCCAAGGCCATGTTCAAAGACACTAGTTTGTCTAATGAGACCTATTGATGCATCTAGGAGCTATATCGGGCTCCACCCGTCACATATTATGTCCAATTCATTCCCATATGAAAAGGTTTAAACATAACATAAACATTCATATTAAAACTAGCATACGAAATGTCAATACTTTCACCATAAACTATGAATGGTATAGAAATAGTACATCCACAGTCAAAACCTTCAAAACAATATAGAAGTTTTGTATCATAATAAATCAACTTCAAATAAGCGTAAAATCCATCAAAGGATGTTGACATAGATGAAATCAAAACTCTTTTTAGAGAAATATATCTTTCTATTTTGAAATAATTTAAGAGTCATATATTTATAAAATAAAACATTTTCTTTGAAAGTATTCTTATAATCTTGTAAGGTAAGCTTCGACGATTTTATAATGGCGGAAAATAACTGCACCCGCCGTATAAGTTAAAAAACATTCTTACCTTAATTCTGTCGAAATGGTTAAAAAGCACCTTGTTTGAAAAACAATGGAAAGATTCCTTTATAAAACTCTTATAAAAAGTCAAACAAGGGTATAAATGACTTTAACCCATATTCTTTTAAATAGTAAAAATGTTTTGAAATAAATTTTTAAGAAACATGGATGTGGATGATAAAGAGATCCCAGTAGATTATTACGTATAAACAACCTCGGATAATGAAGAGATTGTGAAATAACCCTTACCTTGTAATTTTCCTTGGTTGGGGTAGGTTAACCTCCTATACAATAGTGAAATAATTGTTATTAAATTATACAAGAATCATATACATTCATATGATATCATATATGATCTTTTAACATTGCTTTGTTAATAATATCTTAGTATTATCGTCGTTTCGGGTGTTAACATACTCGTTTTCTTTTATATATTTTGTTACATAAGACATGTTGGTCATGGATAGGTTGTATATTATTGATATACAGAATTATATCAAGTCCTTAAACATTATTTTTAAATCATCCAATGATAATTATACTTGAATGGATACGATGGAGAATGAATCTCATCGCGTTCATGGAGACGGTAGTCCGTACGTACGCATGAGCGACAATATCATTTTTTCGATATTAAAATAATATATAAATGGATGGTAATAATATATAAAGAATAATTAACATGTTATATTTATTATTTACATGAGTTACACATCATTATTATACACATCCAAATAATAATATATTGAATAACAATTATACCACGACGTGGAGACGATAAGCTGTACGTACGCACGTATGGTGACATTTTATTCAAAGGGTGGATAAAATAATGAATATGGTTGTAACATATTTATAATAAAATCAATATATATATATATGATACTGGAGTTATTATTTTAGAATGGTAATAACAAAGGAAGAAGAAGTGGAAGATGAAAGGAACTTGGAAAAGGGTGGTGAAATCATTACCTCTTCTTCGGGTTCTTCCTTTTGATTTGATAAAAAGGGCTCTTAGGTTGGCTTTATGACTAAAGGAAGGCCTCTATGATGTAGTGAGGGAAGTTGGGAGAGTATTTTGGTAGAGTTTGGACGAACCAAAAGGCTTTTAAGGTGTGATGAAATGAGAAGGAGGAGTGCCCTTTTATAAGAGGGGTGAGGGGCACCTTTGGAAAAGCTAGAAATATTAATTTATAATAAATTCATATTCGGGTTATAATGGATCCAAAGTTGATTATTTAAATTTTCAGGTGGGGATAGGCCTAAAAAAATTCAACCAATAGAATTTAGATAGTTTTGGGTTACTATATTAACCTTATCTTTAAGTATTATCTCTTAGTTAATTAGTTTGACATTACCAAGTCACTTTGTATTTTTATATTATATAGTTATTAAACTTACTATATAAATCCAAGATACCACCAAGTGGTCAATTAATAATGAACCTATCATGATATAAGTCTCTTTGTCGAACCTTAGATTTTTAGGAATTTAATATCAATTAATAATATAATATTTGTTTTAAAAACTCTTTTATGTCAATTTTGACACTATTCAATAACTGATTTTTTTTAAAAATCATAAAAGAATGATTGCTTCGAAAAAAAGTTAATTTAAGCAATACTAACATGTCATATTAACCTAGAAAATTATTTTAATTCATTAAAAGTCTCAAATTATATTTATTTGGGTATCTATAATATCAATTATTTTAAATTTTCACTATTATGGTAATTACTGCATCATTATTGTGTCATAAATAAATTAAATTATGTAATCTCTAAAAATTATAAATAAAATATAATTATGTATGAAATCATTGTATATTTCTAATGAATATTTATAGTCGAAAATCCAACATATATAACCCTATGTAAAAATTGTTTTTCTAAAAGATATATGCTTGTGTCATTTTTGTATTCATTTTAACTTAATTAAAATAAAGTGTCCCTATCACCTACAAGTGGCTCCATGGGGTCCCAAAATCGACCCAAAGATGCCTATGGTCTAACATGTATCAACCAATAAGGCTTGGACACGTTTTAAGTTAATTTAGTATTATTATAATATTATTTTTAACCCTTATTTACCGGATTTACCCTTAACCATGGTAAATAAAATATTTACCGAAGTAATTATTCAAAATGTATAAAAATAAAAGTTACCTATTTACAAAATTTGAACATCCCGATTCCAAATATGGAATCCATATTTCAAAATTCAAAACACATAAGCGGAAGAAATTAATTTGAAATTAATTCCCGTTGTTAAAAGAAAAAGCGTGTTTTTAAGAGATAATAACTATCAAAATATTGACACTTGTTTATGTCCGGTTTAATTGTAAAATTATGTCCAATGACCAACATTATATTAAATGGTAAAAATATATTCTAAATATACTTTAAAACCACTCAAATTCATAATTTATCACTATTAATTATTTTGATTAAAAAAAGTTGTTTTTAATTAAAATTTAGTAATTTTCACTATTCATCAAAATATTAAAGTTATCTGAAAAGTACCAAAATTTCACCTTAGGATAAATTTGATATTCCGAATCCAAAAATGAAGTCCATTTTAGAAAATAAAATATATATAATTTCAAAAAGTAGGTATTACTATTCATAACGACTAGTTTGATTGGTTGTGGTGTGTTAGAACTTGATGTTGCGTACAACACACGCTATCGCATTGTTCAAAGAGAAGCATACCGTAGAAACTTGGGGTGTTACATTCTCCCCTCCTTCAAATAATTTCGTCCTCGAAATTTCCAGAATACTACCGCATGAAATGACTAGGGTGGTTCTTCTTCATAATTTCCTCGGGTTCCCACGTTGCCTCTTCCATCTTATGGTTTCTCCACAAAACTTTTACCATACGCGTCGTCCGGTTTCTCAGTAATTGTTCCCTTGTATCAGGAATCCTGACGGGCTCTTCACAATATGAAAGATCGGGTTCCAGTTCTAACTCCTCATAGGTGAGTAAATGAGTTGGGTCAGACATGTATTTCCTCAAAAGAGATACGTGGAACACATCGTGAACTTTGAAGAGACTTGGCGGCATTGCCAATCGGTAAGCTACAACCCCAATTCGTTCTAGAATTTCGAAAGGTCTGATATACTTGGGACTCAATTTACCTTTCTTACCAAAACATATGACTCCCTTCCAGGGATATACCTTCACTAAAACATGATCACCGACTTTAAATTCCAAATCCTTCCTTCGATTATCGGCATAGATCTTCTGCCTACTTTGAGCTGCTTTGATGTGACTTTGGATTACCTTCACCTTTTCCATTGTTTCCTCCACCAGTTCTAGACCTACAAGTTTTCTTTCACCAACGTTATCCCAACAGGTTGGTGTGCGGCATCTCTTTTTGTCTAACGCTTCATATGGTGCCATCTGAATACTCGAATGGAAGATATTGTTATAGGAAAATTCTACCAAAGGTAAATATTGATCCCACATACCCTGAAAGTCAAGTGAGCAAGATCTCAATATGTATTCTAAGGTTTGAATAGTCCGTTCTGATTGTCTGTCTGTCTGAGGGTGGTAGGCAGTGCTCAAATAAAGTTCAGTATCCAAGGATTTCTGAAGACTCTTCCAGAATCTTGAAGTAAAACGGGGATCACGATCAGAGACAATCGATAGGGGTACTCCATGAAGTCTCACAACTTCATTAATATATAGTCTTTCTAGACATTCCAGTGGTAGATCTTCTATTATAATAAGAAAATGTGCTGACTTGGTAAGACGATCAACAATAACCCATATTGCATCGTTCCTTCTAGGAGTCTTTGGTAGCCCCATGACAAAGTCCATCATAATATTGTCCCATTTCCACTCTGGTATGGGAAGAGGTTGCATGACTCCTCCAAGGTGTTGCCTTCCAGCATTCACTTGTTGACAAACCATACATCTTGACAAAAAATCAGCAATCTCCCTCTTCATATTGTCACACCAAAAATGTTCCTTCAAATCTCTATACATTTTGGTGCTCCCAGGGTGTATAGAGAAATTGGAACTATGAGCATCATCCAGCAATTCCCTTTTTAGATCAGGTATATCGGGAACACAAAGTCTCTTCCAGAATTTCAAAATTCCATCTTCATACACAAAGTCTCTCAATCTATCATCATTCACAGCTTTAATATTCTTTTTAAATTCTTCATCATTGGTCTGAGAACTCTTAATCCTTTCTAGTAAAGATGGTTTGGAAACCATTTGAAAAAGAATTGATGTTTCTCCTTCCCTGGTTATTCCCATGTCCATCTTCACTAGATCCATGAAAATTGGATCCCTTTTAATTCTCATATTGTTCAAAACTCCATGATCTTTTCTGATCAAAGCATCTGCCACCTTGTTTTCCTTCCCCGGGTGTTAGTGTATCATGCAATCATAATCCTTGAGTAATTCAAGACATCTCATTTGCCTCATGTTGAGTTTGTTTTGTGAGAAAATATACTTCAAACTCTTATGATCAGTATAAATCTCACATTTTTACCATAGAGGTAGTGCCTCCATATCTTCAAAGCACAGATCACAGCTACTAACTTGAGATCATGAGTAAGATAGTTTTGTTCATGAATTTTCAACTGTCGTGATGCATAGGCAATAACTCTATCATTCTACATAAGGACACAATCAAATCCTTTCTTCGATGCATCACTATAAATAATGAACCCATCAAAGAAACTATCAATCTTTCTTCTTGGGTTACATATATAATCTCTAGCATACCTTGCTAACCTTGTAAAGTTAGCGTCATACTTTTTGACATTCTCATCCTCCTTTTGTCTCAGACTCAGAAATTGCCTTTCCATATCTGCATGATGGTCACGAGGAAAGTATTTCTCTAAAAAAAGATCTTTGAACTCCCTCCATTCCATATTTGATACTTCATCTTCTTCCTTCATGTTTTGAATCAATGACCACCATTGATGAGCATCTCCAGTGAGGCGGTAAACTGCCATGATAACTTTTTCCCTTTCACTACTCCCCAAAGCCTGAAATATTTTCTCTAGGGAATTTATTCATTGCTCAGCTACTAAGGGATTTGTACTCCCATTGAACGTTGGTGGTTGTTTCCTCATGAATCGATCTAACAGTGATCCTCCACGCTGCGGATCAGGGTGCTCCATATGGGTAAGGTTATTATTCATAACCTGAGTGATTTGTCCTAGTATGGTGATTAGATGATCAGCACCAGTTGCATCACCAGCTCCACTATAATTATCTTGAGCAGGAGGGAAATCCCTACATGGAGTGCGTGCATTGATACAGTTTCCATTTCTTCCACTAGGCGCCATTTCTAAACAATGACATAAACTAGACCAGTTTATGAATCAAAATACATAATCCCATACTTATAAAACACTTAACATAAATTGAACTATTTATAGATATAATCCATAATCATTAGAATGTTTTCTTTGAGGAAGTATATACTCATAAACCCTTCATAATGATTTGTAAAGAAAATGAGAGTTATCCTAAGCATATCCCCCGGGAGTGTCGTAACCAAGAGTGCAGCAAGGCTCGTTGTCGTGCACCAGTTCCCATTAGAGTCTAGCTCAAAGCGGTGTTTTCGGGTTTTACCCCTAGGTACATCTATGGCAGAGCCGCCTCTACATGCTCATATCCAGACAGGGATGTATTGATCGGAAAACTCACAAAATCTCTACAATACCAAAATTCTAGGAAGTTCTTCTATACTAATCCTCAATGTTCATCTTAGGTCTACGTGCTCTAATCAGAGTTTATCTAAATCTAGCTTCGAAGGTTTGTACTAAACTTCCTCTGATACCAATGGTAACGCCCCGACCCTAGTTACCCAGAGTCGGTGCATTATTACATAACATTGGCATTATCACAAGAAAGATCAAATCTCGAAAGACCGATTGGTTTAGTAGCCTTGGAAACACTATATATATTCATAAAGTTTTACATTACATCATAAAGTGAAAAACTAATACAAAAACATATTTTCTTCATAGACCACACTCATATCCCCACATACTATCCCTGCTGGTCATTCATAAATTACTTCTTTGCATCCTGGGAAAAATAAAACATAGAAAAGGGGTGAGCTCAAATTCCCAGTAAGGATAACAATATAGCAGAAAATTTCATAAATAAGAATAAACATTTAAGGCAGTGTATAACTAAAACAAAAGACTTTTAAACTTGAACGTCAACATAGTATGGAAAAAATAAAATGAAATAATGACATTTACTTATTCACATGGATATTCTACTAATCGAATAATCACATGCAATATCAATAACCACCTTCACAATTATAGAATGCATAATGCCATACTATCATAACCACATAGCCAAGGCCTCATGCCAAGACAACAAATAATATTTTTCCAAGGCCTTGTGCCAAGACACTAGTTTGTCTCATGAGACCTATAGATGCATCGAGGAGCTATATCAGGCTCCACCTGTCACATATTAAGTCCAATGCATTCCCATATGAAAAGGTTTAAACATAACATAAACATTCGTATTAAAACTAGCATACAAAATGTCAATACTTTCACCATAAACTATGAATGGTATAAAAATAGAACATCCACAGTCAAAACCTTCAATACAATATAGAAGTTTTGTATCATAATAAATCAACTTCAAATAAGCGTAAAATCAATCAAAGGATGTTGACATAGAAGAAACCAAAACTCTTTTCAGAGAAATATCTCTTTCTATTTTGAAATCATTTAAGAGTCATATATTTATAAAATAAAACATTTTCTTTGAAAATATTCTTATAATCTTGTAAGGGAAGCTTCAATGATTTTATAATGGCGGATAATAACCACACCCGCCGTATAAGTTAAAAAAACATTCTTACCTTAATTCTGTCGAAAAGGTTAAAAAGCACCTTGTTTGGGAAATGACAGAAAGATTCTTTTATAAAACTCTTATAAAAAGTCAAAAAAGGGTATAAATGACTTTAACCCATATTTTTTTAAATAGTAAAAATGTTTTGAAATACATTTTTAAGAAACATGGATGTGGATGATAAAGAGATCCCAGTAGATTATTACGTATAAACCACCTCAGATAATGAAGAGATCGTGAAATAACCCTTACCTTGTAATTTTCCTTGGTTGGGGTAGGTTAACCTCTTATATAATAGTGAAATAATTTTTATTAAATTATATAAGAATCATATACATTTATATGATATCATATACAATCTTTTAACATTGCTTTGTTAATAATATCTTAGTATTATCGTCGTTTCGGGTGTTAACATACTCATTTTCTTTTATATGTTTTGTTACATAAGACATGTTTGTCATGGATATGTTGTATATTATTCATATACAGAATGATATCAAGTCCTTAAACATTATTTTTAAATCATCAAATGATAATTATACTTGAATGGATATGATGAAGAATGAATCTCATCGCGTTCGTGGAGACGGTAGTCCGTACGTACGCACGAGCGAGAATATCATTCTTTTGATATTAAAATAATATATAAATGGATGGTAATCATATATACATAATAATTAACATGTTATATTTATTATTTACATGAGTTACACATCATTATTATACCCATCCAAATAATAATATATTGAATAACAATTACACCACGACATGGAGACGGTAACCCGTACATACGCACTTATGGTGACATGTTATTCAATGGGTGGATAGAATACTGAATATGGTTGTACCATATTTATAATAACATCACAATATATATATGATACTGGAGTTATTATTTTAGAATGGTAATAACAGAGGAAGAAGAAGTGGAAGAAAAAAGGAACTTGGAAAAGGGTGGTGAAATCATTACCTCTTCTTTGGGTTCTTCCTTTTGATTTGATCAAAAGGGCTCTTAGGTTGGCTTTATGACTAAAGTAATGCCTCTATGATGTATTGAGGGAAGTTGGGAGAGTATTTTGGAAGAGTTTGGCCGAACCAAAAGGCTTTTAAGGTGTGAATAAATGAGAAGGAGGAGTTCCTTTTTATAAGAGGGGTGTGGGGAACCTTTGGAAAAGCTAGAAATATTAATTTATAATAAATTCATATTCCCTTTCTAATGGCTAAAAAGATTATTATTTAAATTTTAAGGTGGTTATAGGTAGAAAACCATTCAACAAATAGAATTTAGACAGGTTTGGGTTACTATATTAACCTTATCTTTAAGTATTAACTCTTAGTCAATTAGTTTGACATTTACCATGTCACTTTGTATTTTTATATTATATAGTTAATAAACTTACTATATACATCCATGCGACCCCCAAGTGTTCTATTAATGATAAAAATATAATGATATAAGTCTCCTGGACGAACCTTAGATTTTTAGGAATTTAATATCAATTAATAATATAATATTTGTTTTAAAAACTCTTTTATGTCAATTTTGACACTATTCAATAATTGATTTTTGTAAAAATCATAACAGAATGATTACTTAGAAAAAAGTTTATTTAAGCAATCCTAACATGTCATATTGACCTATAAAATTATTGTAATTCATTAAAAGTCTCAAATTATATTTATATGATTATTTATAATATCAATTATTTTAAATTTTCACTATTATGGTAATTACTGCATCATTATTGTGTCATAAATAAATTAAATTATGTAATCTCTAAAAATTATATATAAAATATAATTAAGTATGAAATCGTTTTAAGCTTCTAATGAATATTTACAGTTGAAAATCCAACATATATAACCCTATGAAAAAATTGTTTTTCTAAAAGATATATAATTGTGTCATTTTTGTATTCATCTTAACTTAATTAAAATAAAGTGTCCCTATCACCTACCAGTGGCTCCATGGGGTCCCAAAATAGACCCAAAGATGCCTATGGTCGAACATGTATCAACCAATAAGTCTTGGACACGTTTTAGGTTAATTTAGTATTATTATAATATTATTTTTTAACCCTTATTTACCGGATTTACCCTTAACCATGGTAAATAAAATATTTACCGAAATAATTATTCAAAATGTCTAAAAATAAAAGTTACCTATTTACAAAATTTTAAAATACTGATTCCAAATATGGAATCCATTTTTCCAAATTCAAAACATAGAAGTGGCAGAAATTAAATTAAAATTAATTCCCGTTGTTAAACCAAAAAGCGTGTTTTTAAGAGATAATAACTATCAAAAGATTGACACTTGTTTATGTCCTGTTTTATTGTAAAATTATGTCCAATGACCAAAATTATATTAAATGGTAAAAATATATTCTAAATATACTTTAAAACCACTCAAATTCATAATTTATCACTATTAATTATTTTGATTAAAAAAGTTGTTTTTAATTAAAATATAGTAATTTTCACTATTAATCAAAATATTAAAGTTATCTGAAAAGTACCAAAATTTCACCTTAGGCTAAATTCGATCTTCTGAATCCAAAAATGAAGTCCATATTAAAAAATAAAATATATATAATTTCAAAAATTAGGTATTACTATTCATAACGGCTAGTTTGGTTGTGGTGTGTTAGAACTCGATGTTGCGTACAACACACGCTATCGCATTATTCAAAGAGAAACGTACTGTAGAAGCTTGAGGTGTTACACCCATGAAATAATGAGATTGTGACATAAAATCATTTCTGCTTTAGTAACTTTTGAATTATAAATACCATGGAAGAATAACGTTAAATAAAAAAACAAATGTCATTAATAAAGAAAATTATTATATAAAATTTAAAATTTTATTAATTTTACCTTAAAAAAGTTGATAGGTTCATAACAAAAGATATGTCCTAAAGAATACAATTGATATGATCAAACCTTACCTTAGGTATGAAAAACTTTTTAGGTGTTCGAACATCCTATATAATAAATATAGTTTTATTATAAATATATTATAAAACCATATTAATTTTTATCATACCATATATTATTTACTTATAACCTTTTATCACCATATTATTAACAATTATTTATTAAAATCAACATTCAGGGTTATAAATTCTTCATTTCCATGTATGTTTTAGTTCAATAATTTTGATCCTTATACATTGATCAGGTTTACATAATCAAGATTTTTTTAATCATGATATAAATATCATATATATTCATTATGTATATATTTATATTCATCCATAAAAGTTATATAGAAAGAAATGAATTTCATTGTTCATGGAGAAGGTATGTCATACGTACATATGAATGATGTTTTCATTTTTCAATAGGTAGAATGAAAGAAAAATAAATATTAAATCACCATTAATTAATCATTATTATATCATATATATCATATATGTTCACTAAATTATTCCTTATTACCATCTATGTACAACAGAAATGAAAAACAAATCACATTGCTTCGTGGAGGAGATAGTCCACATGTATTCACAAGCGACATTATTGTTTTCCATTAGATTGGAATGAAATGAGTTATATGTGATATTATAATTACATAATTATAATTAATTCATAGATATAACATATATAAATTAAATCTGTCATTATATCTAGTTGAAATATTATGTGATGGAAAATGAATTACGTCGGTTTGTGAGGCAGTACTCCGCCATTCACAAGATCAACAATTTTATTTCTCATTTTATAGAAGAGGAGACTGATATAGGTTATGAAATTAAAATAATAAAATATAATTATTTGAAATATAGTGATGATATTATTTCATAATATTTCAATAATAGTTGATTTATGTGGAAAAATAAATAAAATGAAAAACATCGTTAATAACCATACATAAACGTCGGACAACCTCTTTAAGTTTATACTTAATGAAATCAAAGTAATTCTCCCTATTGAAAAAATAGACACTAGGTCATGGGTAGTTATGTAAATAATTATTTTGGTACATTTTGGTGAATCCAAAATGCTCTTGAATTGTGAAGAGGAGAGGAGAGGGAGTGTGATTTTATAAGCGGGGGAGAGGACCCACTAAGATTGTTTGAAAATAATAATATTTAACAATGTATTATTCACACCAAATGGATCCAAAATTAAAAATACTTGAATATGTAATGATATAGTGTATATATATTTCAATATAATATAATTCTTTTAAAATAAATTTGTCATTTTATCCCTTATATATTTAGTTTAACACCTAGTAATTTTTTTATCCTTAACCATGGTACCATATTTTTATTGTTTTACTATTAATTATTAACATGAATTATGTTAAACATATTAGATAATTTTAATAATGATTATTAAATAAATATAATCCATTTTATCAAATTAAAATCACAAGTGTGAAATAATTTGATAAAAAATTAAACCTATAAATGAAATGAAAATAGGTTTCGAAAAGAAAAATTTTTCTTAAGTATTAAATGATTTTATATGAAAATTAAATACAAAATTGATTAAAATGACTAAAATTGTATTAATAATAATAAAAATTAAATATATTAAATTTTAAAACCATTTTAAAATAAAATGGAACATTTTAACTTGTTTAATGAGAAGACAATTTTTAATAAAAATTAGTATTTTTCATTATACATTGAAAAATTAATCTTTTTAGAAAATTATAAAAAAATAACTTTTAGAAATTTTTTTAAATTAATTTAATTTTCAAAAATAAATTTTTTAAATCTGTAAAAAGTTTATTTTAAAATAAGTGTGCAAAACAAGAATTTTTTTTAGAAAAATACAATTTTTAGTCATAAAAGTACATCTACTCTTATACGATTCCGAGAAAGAAGATTATATCAATGATAAAAATATTTAATTGATTATATATTTTATAAATGTAAATATAATAATTTAACAATAGTGATTAATTTATTTTATTAAGATAAAACCACATTGCACACATAATAAAGAGTTTTTAAAAAAAATTCTTTTACATTGAAATCATTTTTCTCATTCCTAATAAATTGATAACCAATGAAACAATTTTATTCATGTAAAAAAATATGATCCATAATTAAGTAATTATTATTCAAAAAAACAATTTAATGTCTAGGTTATAATTTTATACTATATTGTGGTTTAATTAAACTCAGGGTCACTATATCACTAGATATCGAAGTGATTAAATTTATTTAAAAACCAAGATATCCCAAAAATTATAGGATGTTAAATTCTACCCCATTAAAATAAATTTCTCCCCCAAATTATTTTACTCTTATAAAAAATCAGTATATCTCTACATCATCACATTATCAAGTTTCCACATAGCTTCTTCGAATTTATGATTCCTCTAAAGAACATTAACCAGATGAGTAGTCTTGTTTCATATACCATTTTCTTTATAGTCCAATATAATTAATTTTTTTCTTCATAGGAAATAGAATTCACTATTAGTGTGACCTTTTAGTTCATCACATGTGATGCATAAATTATGTACATACTTTGGAGAGATATAAGAAATTCATCATGAACACAAGAGAGGTTCAACGAAAACACCAAGGGATAAACTACCATACATACTGAATCAATAATATTAAAAGGTCCAATACACCTTGTTATCTGGTTTGCATTATTTTTAAATCTCATAAAATTATTCTATGGAGAAATTTATGGAAAACTCTTCTCACAAACATCAAATTCCAGATCACAATAATGATTTTCTGGATAAAATTTTCATTGAATCTAAGCTGCCTTGATGTGCTATTGAATGGATATAAATTTATATTAATTTTAATGTTATAACTCAGGTACCAATAGGTTTATTTATTTAAATTAATCTCAACACATTTTATTTATACACTTATTTCTTTAGAGGTCTTCACAAAGATCATACTGACTTCTAATGTGAATGGATTTTTTGTTAGAAAACTCGACTAGATGAAGGTGTTGGTCCCAATAAACTTTAAATTCTAGAGAAAAATATATAAACATTTCCTCCTAGGTTATAATGGTATAATTATATAGTAATTATAATTGAGGATGTATATAGTACTTAAACATAACTAAGTATATAGATCATGATAATGAATTATCTAGAACATCGATGTAAAACTCATATCCTGATTAGATACAATAGAACATAGTAATCCCTGACATATTTCCACATCTTTAATACAAATTATGGAAATAATATCTAGAGACATTTATTATTTGAAATAAATTAATTGTGTTGACTTCAGAAGGAAATCAACTACAACCTAAATGACATTATGTTGTTAGACGTTTTTGGGTGTCCGACAACAAAATCCTATATGGTGTTTTCCAATTTAGATTATTTTATGGGTAATGGTTTTAACATCTTTTTATAAAAATTTAACTTACACTTAACTAGATAAAATACCAAGAAAAAAGATACATACTCATAGATATATATATTTAGGCTATCCCACTAAAAATACTATTTCAGTTCTTTATATGTCTTTGTACTTCTAGTATGAAGATACAATTATGGACTATGAGATTTATTTTAAATATCCTTATTCTAATATGGTATGTATATAAAACATACATGGTTCTATAACATTATAATTCCATCCTAATCTAGGTAAAATTTTGAGACATTTCTCACCATCTTCTACATAACTACATCGTCCTTTTGTGCCTCTTTAATCATCACTTTGATAAATGGTACAATACTCATTCATGAGAGATAAAATTTCCCCCATCACATCAATATTTATAGATACATTTTTCAAAAAACAATAAATATTGGATATTTTTTATCATTGTCTTATAAAGATAGAATGTCCCCTTTGACTCATACCATCTACCAACTTGTTCGCTTTCCTGAGGTAGTAATATACTAAGTATTAATAATATTTAATCAACTCCAACCATCTTCTTTGCTACAAATTCAAAACGTGATACATGAATTTATAATTTAAAATTATATAATTATTATATATAACCTAATTTTAATGGAAAATATAATGACTCTATATCTTTAATGCTAAAATTACGAAAACTAACTCCAAATATTATGTTGGGTAATTTTTCTCATGAAACATCAATCAACATTAGGCATAAGCTACCATAATTTCATTCTACATGATAATTCATACCGATACCTTATTTTATGCATTAATAAAGCTCACAAACCCCTCTCCACTCTATGGTAATGTAATCATAAGTCTACTAAATGGCCATATCTTCAATTTTTAGAAGTTTTCATCACATTCAATTGTCCAAGGGAACTTGGTTCCCTTCAGAGTTAATATTGTATGGGGATTATAAAGTCACAATAAATTATTAGAAAAGTTTAAATAATATCTTCCCAAACTATGAAAAATCTTATATTATTCATAGTGTTTATTGAGGGAAAACACTCAATAACTTTTGTCTTCGATGGATTTACTGATATAGCCTCACTTGAGATATATGACCCAAAAATGAATCTTTTTATATCCAAAATTCACACATTGTAAATCCTTCATAAATAATTTCATTCCTTAGGGTATTTAGTGAAATATAAAATTGATATAAATACTATTCCTTTATCTTTGAATATATATAAGAGTATCATTTAAAAATTCTACCACAAACTGGTTAAGGAAATCTCTAAATACTCTGTTAATAAAATCCACGAAGATTTTGGGGCATTACGAAGACCAAATGGCTTAACTATTTAATAATATTGTTCATACCATGTATAGAATTTTTTTTGGGTATATCTTAATTATTTAATCTCAATTAATGATATTCAGAATGAAGATCTATCTTAAAAGAATAGTGAACTCCACATAGTTTATCAAAACATTCATCAGTACAAGGTAAATGATATTTTATTCTTGATAATGATATAGTTAAGTTCATGATAACCAATAGAGAGTCTCATTTATCTATATTTCTTAATAATAAAAAGAACTAGGTAAGTTGAAGTTTTTTAACATTGATAATTGATCCATTTTCTAGATTCATATTTAATTTCTTCTACAATTCTATCAACTCGATTTTTTAATTCTATATGGAGCCTTTGAAATAGGTTTACACCATGTATGATTCCTATTGATAACTCTACTTCGCAATTTGATAGAATACATGGGAAGTCTTCTTGAAAGAAATAAAAAACTCCCACAAAATATACGTAACATTGATGTTCAGTTTCTACACAACCATCTGATATAAACACCCATTTTGGATAGTAATAAAGACCCATACAATTGATGTGATTTCCAGAAAAATTTTATATTTATCATCACACTAATAAATGATCATAGGTTGGTTTGGAATATAAAATGTGAACTTCATTACATAGAAATTTATGTGGTGTTTTTGTAAAGAAAGTTAATCAATGCTTAATATAACACCGTATTCAACTACAGGGAGAATATATATATATATATATTTAAGTATCACATTCCCACAAAATTCAATTGGCGAAGAATCATAGACATGAGATGTGATAATCCTACAATAAAGAGTCTTTATTTATTGTTCAACATATAATTATTGAGGTTGTATTATGATACCATTATTAAATTATTTTTATATAAAAGAGTAGCTAGATCCAAATTCAAATAAGACATTAACAATTATATAGTAGATAATAAGTTTACATTCAACCACATTATTATAATACCCCTAATTAGAAATAGTGATCAGATGAGGGTTTTCATTGTAACTCTGATGAAGAGGTTTATGACATTAGTCATCATTATTTAACTTTATATTTATACACTGGTTAGAATTATTCCCATACTCCTTAAATTTGAAAAAGTACAGTGTGGGTGGTATATTATGTATAGAATTTTAACTATTCAAATCATTATCTAGCTTCTTCCAACCACTTTAGCATTCAATTAACGATAAACTTCCTTTCACCACATAAAAAAATATCATCTTCTTGGAAGAAAATTTCCTCCATGTTCATTTCCAAACATATATAATATAGGAAATATCATCATTTTATATCCATGGTTTTTAGAATTTCCTTTTTAAGTCCAACATTCTTATCTTGTAAAATATATTAATTTGTAACTCCAATATCCATTTTCCCCTTGATACCACTATGAATGATTTATTAATAACTTATAATTTATCTCATGAATAAATACCTTCACAAACTAGGTTTTAATCTATTTAAGAGGTGATCATATTTAATTTTAGTTTGTATGATAATACCAAAATCATACCTTGTAAGTCCTGTAATGTTTTCCTCAGATGTACTAATAGAATGAACATCCTTATTTTTTAGTTCAAGGAATTATTTCTCCTCTTTTGTATAAATAACTAGATAAAAGTAGTTATTGAAAAATAAATTCTTAAACTCTTCCCACTCTATGGATTAAATGTGTTCATACTTCCACACATTATTAATAAGAGTCGACTATTGATCTGATTCACCTTCAAAATGATAGATATCAAAAATAACTTTTTCATGTTCTATATATAAAATAATAGAAAATATTTATTCTATGTTACTGGTCCATTTATCAGAGTCTAGTGGATTATAGGACCCACCAATAGAAGGTAGTAATTACTTCATGAAGGAATTAAAAGATTTTAGTTCATTCCTTTTGACATTTAGATTATTAATATGATTCATATCATGGGAAATTTGTGTAATCATAGAAAAAAGATATTGAAATCCATCTCCCATAAAATTTGGTTACTCTTTGGTAATAACATTATATTTTTTATTTTAATTAGAATTAACATAATTACACTAGAAACCAACCATTTAAAGTAAACAAAAATCTTAGTTTTTGAAATAATAATCAAGTTATAAAACACATAATCATGAAGAATCATTTATTGGATTTTTAAATAATGACTCATTCTTTCCATTAAATGACCCTTTAGGTTTTACCCAGGTCATTCTATATCACTATCTATTAAAATTCATCATGATGGTTCATAAATAAAATGTGAATTAACCTAATAATATCCCCTAGGAGTGTCAAAATAGATGAATAGTAAGGGAACATACACTGTGCACAAAAATAATTGGTGAGATAATCTAGAAAAACTCATTTCAAGGTTATTACAACTAGATGATTCTTTACTAAAACCATACTTACTTGTAGTATCCAAAACATGGATGTTTTTCTAGTAATACCACACCCATTTTGTTATAATAACTTTGGATGTTTTCTTATAGTTATAATTATCATGAGAGTTCTCACTAATTTTTTCTTATCATTTTTCTATGGTTAACTAATCCTTGATCAGATATCATCTATAGAGACCCATACATTTCATTTATAGATATTAAATTTTATTTGATGAATATTAAATAAATAATATAATGATCTACACTAGAGTCATATAGTTATAATATATTTTGGATCTTGGATACTTAAACTACAGGTTCATTAGTGAACTATACATCTACCACTCTATTATTTATAATTAGCACTCTTCTAAGACATATCATTCATAATAACTGTCTTCATAACTTGTGAAAGAGAACCTAATATAAGGTGAGATGTTGTGATCAGTAAGGGGAAAAATTGAGATATCAATGATCACTTAAACATAACATGAGTATAATGGTAAGAGAATATTATCATAGAATTTGAAAAATATACTATGTATATCATAGATCATAATATTGTTTCGTGGAATAAATATTGGTAGTTAATAAGAAATGAACAAAAATTGAATCAAATAACACGATCAATGAGAGAATTACATAGGCATAATACATGAGTTTTAATCATTAAAATATGAGTAGAAAATGTTTTCTTTAGTAGTAATGTATTACTATATATAATATTATAGTGGATTGTGTTCACACCCCAAACCATAATAGTAGTTAGGGTTTACTCCCAAGAATATAATATTAGAAAACTTACCTTGAGGAAAAAGGCTAACACCCTATCTCATTCAATTTTATCTCATAAGATATCAATCTTTACCCAACACATTAGAAGAATATATAATTTTTCGACCACATGTCACATAATCAAAATCAAACAGATGTGTACCACAAGATCATAAAACATTTCTTATATAATAACACATAAAAATGGGATACATAAACATTTTGTCATGGAATAATGAATGGAAAATAAATGGGTTTCATAAATATTTCATTATATCTTAACCCATGGAAAGAAAATGGGTTTCAATTTTTTTTTTCAATTAATAATACCTTAACCCACAGAAAAGTAATGGGTTTCATAAAAATATTATCATCATAATCAAAATCCATATAGAATAAATAAAAAATATTATATATGTTCCCCATATCCCCAATAAATCATAATTATCATCAAAGGATATTAACAAAAATAAAAATTTTGTTTTAAATATTACGTAGAATATGTCATGAGGGAAGTACCATTTTAAATTTGTAATCAATTATCTAAAATATAAAAATTTCTCAAATATTAAGGATTTTTTATATAAAATGATCCTTGGAAAGTTTTAATGTAAAACACAAATCATTGTGTATTTATGATGATGTAAAATTTCATTCATGTGTATATGTTAAAAGAAAACACTACTTTAGCACTTTTGTAAAAAAAGACAAAATATACCTTATTTTGAAAATGAAAAGAAGATTACCTTGAAACCATTCTGGATAAAGTAATTCATGGGTAAAATTTGATTTAAACAGTTATATTAGAATATTTAAAACATTTTTATAAAACATTGATATGGAAGAAAAAATGGTTTCAACCGAATTGAGGAATAAAGTTGGTTTTCCTAAAATTATTATTTCAGTTCTTTGAGAAAATAAAATGAGAAAAATGAATATAATACATATATTATCAATAAATTCCTATATAATTATAAAATTAATGAGTTTATTTATCCTTATATCCTTATATTTCATCATCTAAAACACAATAATAAACAATCCCTATAAGCAATGATATTCTAAAATAAAACCCTTACTGCTCTAGGAACCTTTTAACCATAAATACCATGGCAGAAAAAAATAAAATGAAAAAAGAAATATAATAAAGAAATATAAATTGATTATATAACATATAAAATTTTATTTCTTACACTTCCTAAAATAATATAGACAGATAACAAAACTTATGTCTAAAAGAAGACAATTTAATATGATAAACCCTTACCTCAGGTCTGAATTCATTCTTACATATTCGATCCTACTTTATAATAAATATACTTATATTATAAATATATTATATAACCACAATCATATATATCATAACATTTATTATTTACATATAAAATTTTATCACCCACTTATTAACAATTCATTGTTAAAATCACTATTCCGTATGACAACTGCTTTGTTTTTCATATATATTTTTTTGGTAGTTTTGGTATTTATAAGTTAATCCATGTTAAATCATATAAATAGTTTAAATAATTATATAAATATTATATATATTCTTAATATATAAATATATATGTATTAATAGTCATATATAAAATATATAGATAGAGAAATGAGTAACATCGTTAATAGAGACAGTACGTCGTATGAATGCAAGGATTTTTTTTTCATTTTTCTAAAATTGAGAAAATAAAGGTACATAATAATTCAAATTTATAGAATTATTATATCATATAAATAATATATATTCATAAAATACATACTTATTACCATCCATTTAAAATGTTAATGAAAAACAAATCATATTGCATCGTGGAGGTGGTAGTCCACATGTATACACAAGTTCCATTATCATTTACATCATATTTCAAGTTAAAAAGGTAGATATGATATTATAAATTTAGTGATAAAATTATTAAATATATATAATATATATATAAAAATTAAATATATCACTATATCTATCCTTAAGAGGTGGTTATGAAAAACGATTTATTTCAGTTCATGTGGCGGTAGTCTGTCGTACAAACAATTAATGGTTTCATTTCCCATTAGATGGAAGTGGGGATGGATATAGGTTATACGATTAATATAATAACATATATTTATTGGGAATATTTTATTTTATTTTATCATATATTATGAATAATTTAAGGAGGTATAAGAAGAGATAAAACTAAAATGCATGGTTAAGAACAATACACATTCTTTAGAAAATCTCTATAGGATTATACTGAAATCCTTCTTTGAATCATTTCATAATATTAACATGGAATATAATTCATGGGTAGGGATTAATGGGAGTCATTTGGGTAGTTATTTGATGGTCAATAAATCTATAGAATTATGGATAGGAGAGTAGATGAAGTGTCTTTCAATAAGTGGGGGAGAGGAACCACTTAGAATATTTGAAAATAATAAAATATAATAATTCATTATACAAAATAAAATGGATGAAAATGGAAAATTTAAAAAATA
The DNA here is from genome assembly GCA_963277665.1 of Viscum album. Lineage (NCBI taxonomy): Eukaryota > Viridiplantae > Streptophyta > Magnoliopsida > Santalales > Viscaceae > Viscum > Viscum album. Next base: position 1,536,002,880 of record OY728161.1, on the reverse strand, counting down.
TTACATGTTATAGGGTCTAAATATAGCCATTAAATGGAATTTTTAAAAAGTCCATGTCATTTTAAGATATATCTCTTTAGTTTAACTCCTCGATAAACCTGTTTTACCCTTAAATGTTGAAACATAATTTTACTATTTTCAATATTAATTATGAAAAAAATTTAATTTTATCTCATTAAATAAAAAATCTATTTTGATTCAAAATATTAAATCCTTTTTATCAAATTCAATAAATATAATCTAAATAATTTAATATAAAATTAAACTCGTAAAAGTGACGAAAAGTAGTTTTCCAAAGAAAAAGTTTAATTTAATATAAAATGTTTTTATATAAAAATTCAAAATAAAATGGATTATAAAGAACAAAATTGGAGTAATAATAATATATTTGATTAATTTATACATTTAAACCCATTTAAAAAATTATTTTTTAAAAGGTTTAACCAAAAAGACATATTTGTTTTAAAAAATCAGTATTTTTCATTGTTCATCGAAAAATTAGTCATTTGATAAAATTACAAAAAAATATATATAATTTTAAAAAGTTGATTAAAAATTTTTTGTTAATTTTTATAAATAATGTTTCAAAAATTGGTAAAAAAAATAATTCCAAAATTTGTTGGAAAAACACGATGAATACAATTTTTTGAAAAATAAAGTCTTTACCATAAAACAAGATTTATTATTATCCCAAGCCAATAAAAATTATTAGATGAATGTTTAACAATTTTATTAAATATATAATATATAAATATCATTAAAACCATTCACCTATAGTTGTTAATATAATTTATTAAGATAAAAATATATTGTGTGCATAAAAATAATTTTTTAGAGAAACATTTCTTTTACTTTCAAATGGTTTTTATTTTCATTTTAAATAAATTAACAACCAAGGAATTTATTTTATAAATTGGTAAACCATATATTTTTATTATTTTATTTAGTCTTATTTATACAAACAAATTTAACAACAAGGTTATAATTGTACACTATATTACGTTTCATTTTGACCTAGGGTTGCATGCATCCCAAGCTATCAAAGAGATTAAATATATTTAAATGTAAATATATTATAAAATAATAAGGTGTTATATAGATTATGTTAATGTATAGAATACTCCAATATCATATTCTAGAATCTAAAATTCACCCTTCCAAACTTCTAAATCCAAACCTCACCCACATCTAATTGTATCATTTTATAATCAATAAACTTCCACATAATCCAATAAAACATATGAGGGATTGTAAACTATTGACAAAAATTATATTATAAGGATAATGGAAAAATTATGTGACATATAAAATTAAGAAAACACATTATCCAATGTCTCATTGTAGAAAAATATATAATTGATCATGGATAGCACTTGTTGGGTCCAAAACCTCTCAAAAAGGAAGAACACTTTAGCACTTAAAACATGGAACAAATTTATGAAAATCCTAAATCCAAACTAACTTGATTATATGATTAACCTTATACTAAGAATAAGAGGAACCCTAGACATTCACTGAAATATTAACCTACACAAAAAATACAATTTTTTAAAGACAATTATGGAATGACACTGTAAAGAACATCATAAAAGATTGATGTGTTTCAAAATAATTCATACTCTTTGAGGGTGTTTTAAATGGTATTGAGAAATTAAGGATGATTATAGTATGAAAAAATATAACAAAATAAAAATTGAATAATATCAATATATTTAAAGATAAATTCCAATGTACCCATCCAATCATATGGTTTCCACTACCTTTTTTTTATTCACGGAGGGAATAACCTTTTGATTTGATCTTCATGAGAATCCCTTCACTTATTAAAAGAAAGATTCTAACATAACTCATTGGGATGAAAAAAATGAAGTCTGAATTTTATACCCTAAATTAATCATTCATATATATTTTTAAAAATTATAATCATCCTTTAAATCTTCTTGAATTCTATGATGTGACAATATGACCACTCTTACATGTCCACCACTTTATAAAATTGGGTTTTGATTTGTTGTTTTTGTTCTATTTTGATCTAGTATTGTTTAATTTTGTACCATCATATCATAATATCAATCTAGTTATATTCTATAAATCTAGAATCATTCCTTATATAAGTTTCAAGAATTAAGGGAAAATAGGTTCTCATACATGTTCAAACATAAACATTCATATTGTCTCCAGTTAGAGAGAGAGAGAGAAAACAACATCCTTGAATGAATACTATAAAATGAGTAGTGTTTGGTATAAACCATGATACTATTTTATATAGTATAAATAGATATCACAATATGATTTACGGCCTTGGTCAGGGAACTATTCATGCACTAATAAGAATTGAAATGGTTATTACATCACACATGGAATTATCAATGGAGGAAATTTTCTTATCTATGAACCATGGTAGTGATAGAGTTTATATGGAAAATATAATCTATGTGTTATGAGAGAGAATAATTCTAATATTTTCAACAAATACATTTCTATAAATAGAAATAGTATAATAATGTAAAATAGATAAATGGTACCCATAGTGAGAGATAATCATTATGATCATTATTAGTGTAATAATTAATGATTCTGAGGTATGATTTTTTTTTTTTTGAAATTAGTTATTTAATTATCATTATATTTATTATATTTTCGATGTTTTATAGGTTTTACCTAAAAATTATACGGAAAGAGGTGTGATTGTGGTGATATGATGAAACTAACACCATTAGGTACTCAATGGAATCCATTATGCACCTGGTATGTGGGTCAGGGGGAATGCAAAGATTTTATTAGGTACATCAAGTAGTTGATGGACTTAAAAAGAGTAGTTGGTGGGTAACTAAGAACCTGATAGAATTTATATTGTACGTAATGGTATATAAGGTAAAATATCATTAATTTTTTTTCTATTTTAATTAAATTCATTATTAAAATCTGACACTCTTACATCTATCAAAGTGACATAAGAATCCGTCCCCTTCCCGTGTATTTCGATTTTATCTCCCTTCTTATCATTATATTAAGCTATTCATCTCATTTTGTGTGAGATTATAGATTTTTGGAATTTTTTTCATCTATCATCAAGGCTTAGGTAATATTCAATTTAATAAAAAAATCATTTAGTGTGAACTCACTTTAAAAACATAACATGAAAATATTACATTGGAATTATGATATTCATTGATGGAGTATAAATTAGAAAGAGATATTTGATGGGTAAATTCATGCCAATTATGTTTTTATGGTCCCTATACATTCTAGGGTGTATTATATATTTTTTGTGAACTTTATTATGTCAATATCGGTAATAAGGACCATGATACTTGATATCACTTGAGAGGTATTGAAATTGAGTTGGAAAATAGGCAAACCCTACTATGATTATGATATATTTTAAACATAAGAGAATTTGTTTTTTGGTTCTCTAAAAAAACATATTTATTTATAATTTTTTATAATATTTTATATAAGGAACCTGAAATTGGTGTCCATGTGTGAGATAAACCATGAGAGGAATCATGAGTCCATTTATAACTATGAGACTTGAACATCCTAGGGTAGGCTATTTTGGTGACTATTGGGAAATCAGTTTACCTTGTGAAGTGGTAATGGAAAATATTAGTTATATACAAAGGACATTTTTTTACCTAAGATATTACTATGGGTCATTTAATATATTTCCTCATATGTTTTATATTTTTGTAGGTATTTTTGGATATTTTACTCATATGGTTTGAGGGGTTATAGTTGACGGATAATATTTGGGGGTTGTATGATTTTATGGTATTGATTTTTTTATTACATGCAATGAGATGTCATATGAATGTTACTATATCTATGGGGTCATTATGTGCTATAATATCCTAGTGGTGTAGACTGATACAGTGAGTATAGATGGTTTTATGTAAATGTTAATCATAGTAAATACGTTTCTCTAACATGATAGACCATTATCAGCAAGCGTACCCCTATGAAATAGATTATTATTATGACTATGGGAAATTGTATATCATTGTATCCCATAATTTGGATTATGAATAGGGTATAAATGTGTGTCACTGTACCTAGTGAGATTGATATTACATTAACTAAGGTCCTAAACTGTGTATTTTGGTAACCAACAATGTTTTTGATAAATTATACTAAAATGGGTCTAGTTCACAAAAAATATCTGAAGATGGTACAATGGGTTTTATATTTTTTATGTTGGGTTTTTCCTTTTATATAATAGATTGTATACACACACACGCACACAAGTATAAATATGAATATAAATATATTTATATATTAATGTATGTATGTATGTTTGTATGTTTGTATATATGTTTGTGTGTGTTTATGTATTCTGAATTATCTTTAGGCCTTATTATTGTTTTCGTTATGATTTTTTCACTCTTACCATGTATGAATATTTCTATACACATGAAAACCTCATAGGTAGGGGTGCATAAAAGGTCATGCTCCAAATGGAAGATGGTTTAGTGGGTATAGTGTGACATGTAGGTAAAGATTGTACTCAGGAAAGTACAAGTACATTTTCGTGACACATTCTCAATGCATAGTAATTATTATTAATTACATATTGTATTGTGTATTATCAACCTAGTGAGGGTGTCCCATTTTATGTATGATGTGTATGACATGACGTGGAATAAATAAGATATTTCATGGTGATATATCATCATGTATAGTTGGATTTTACAATGTTAACATATATATGTTGATGTGTTATATATTATTTCAATTTTTTATTCATTGTATCATATTGAAATTATAGGTTTATATATGATTATTTTAGGCTGTTGTTACTCATCAGTAGCATCTAGAATATGGTAAAGCCTCTTTTATTTCATGCGGTCTTGAAAAGTTAAAGTTGTGAAATTTTCTCATCGGGAAGATAATTTTTTAAAATAGTATCAGAGCCCCAATTTTTGGTGGATTTTTTTCTAGAAATTATAAATGGATATATACTAGTTGGATATTTCGATAGAAGTTGTACATGTCCCTATATTTTACCTATATTGAATAAGTATAAGTTATTAGCGTGATTCATTTTTTTATTGGTTTTTTTAATTATTATTATATTATTTGATGAAATATGATGTGATGAGGTACAATTTAATGATTTAATCCTATACAGAGGAGGATGGAGTGCGTGTAAATATTTATTATATTTGGAACAAAGGTTCACATGAAATGTATAAGATTATATGTGATTAGAAATGGAATTTTGTAAATAGGTGTGTTTAGTTACTTAAAAATCAATAATAATTTACTCAATGTGTTCTCAAGTAAATTTTTTACGGTAAATTTATTAAAATAATGCGATTATATAAATTTTATAGTTTTTTATTAATATTATTGTTATAACTATTATGTAAATTTATATGTGATGAGGATAAACACCTTGGAGTGGGTTTTATAGAAATATTTATTCCTTGTGTGTATGTGGGATTCAGTTATTAGAAAATTTATTCATGAGATATCTATGACATGCCTGAGATGTATGAACTAGTATTGTTGAGATTTGTATTACACTAGGATAGATTGAGTGTCGTAGTAAGGTCTTATGTGAGTTTTTGTATACTTATGTATGAATTTAATCAAAATTAAGCGGTGATGTGTGACATATTATAAACAATAGATTTTTAATTATAAATATATGTTACAATTATAGAATCTAATAAAGTTTCTATAAGGTAGGGTAGAGAATGTTTTAGTATTATTACCATGGTATTAGGTTGATTAGAATCTCATGGAATAAATTATTATTGTTATAAAGTTACTGGATAAGAGAGATTTTATATGTAGGTCGACGATGATAAGTCCCACCAAAGACATCCTAATATATAATACACACATCTTTTTGGTTGATACTGGTTTATAGGGTGCATTTGGTTGGGAAAAAAGATTCAGTATGTATTGAAAATAATTGAGACCCTAAAGGATTGAAAATTGTTACTAGTAATCATAAAATTGTAGGACCTAGAAATGAATTAGTGGAATATGTATATTGAGAGTAATAAAGGATTGTATTGAGAGGGATTTCAAATCCTCTACCTCGAGTAGTGATTTATAATGACCCTAATGTTATACATAACGTAAGAGTTAATAAAAATCTAGTAGGGATAATATTCCGTGAAAGAATATATGTATATTTTCATAATGTTTCTTCTTATTTGACCAATATTAGAAGGATAAATTTCTATTATGGACATTCATTTTGTGTTTATATCAAGACTATCAATTCACATTCATATGGGGTTACATGGATTGAAAATTTATACACAATTAGTGAATAAGTCCCCCATCACTAAGAATAAATTTTACATAGAATATGGCCCAACATGTTATATCCATTTGGATGACTTTGAAGTATTTCCTAGATAAAAAATAGTAATTTTTAGGATATTAACTTGGGAATTGATCGAAAGTGTGGTCAGAGAAGTGGTTCATCTATTTACCATCTATGGAGAACCCCAGGTGAGTGATTTCATTATGGTTAGAAAATAATGTTTTCAATATTTCCTAGTGTGATATTGGAGTAACAAAATTATGGAGAAAATGGGACATATCTGATGATACTAAAAGATTTTTTCCATCCAAAAAGCGGGTGAGGATTAGGGATTACATAGGTAACTTGTGAATGGTTAGGAGGATCAAAGAAGAGTGATACTAGATTATCACTCGACTAATCGGGATACATGAGTGGATGAGGTTCATAAGGACAACTATGGTTGGAAAATAATATATAATTGAGATAAAAATCATGAAGGTAAGACCAAGGTACATGTAATAGTTAATGATTGAAAGAGATTCTTTATAGTGTGTGGTATTGTACTAGTGATGTCTAGTTTTCCTATTATTTTATTTCATATGGAAGTAATATATTCTAGGATTGGTTTTTGTGTGTCAAAAGTGTGTGATGGTTATTGATACTCATAAAAAGAATAAATCATATGGAATTAAGATGAGTCTAGGATACATGTGAGTGACTTTGAGTATCAATGATATTTTCTTGATGGGGTATTAGTAACTTTAATATGATGATCAATGTAGACCATGTTACATTCATCCAGAAAAGAATACATTTTTACTATAACTGAGTTTTATTCAATTATTAATTTTGTGACTATTATACATTAAATTAGGATTTAGAATTATACCGAGGTTGTGTAACCTGACCTTTGATAGTTATTCCTAATAATTTCAAAGATAATTTCTGTTTTTCATTATAATGAGGAGGATATATAGTATATTATCATTCTTATAAGGGTTTAATAATTTCACACAATATAACCAGATTATTTATTTGGATTTACACCTAAAAGTAATGTTGAGTTCACTATTAAACTATAATTAGCTGTAGTTCTCATATCAATATCATTATATCATATGGATTTATATGAGATGGGAGAATAGAAGGTTCTACTTGAGGATGTTTTGGTGAATAGTCTTTTCATAGGTAGCCTTTCACCTTTGGGTGATTCAGTTTTTTTTCACGAAGAAGGGATATTAATTTTTAAACCCATTTATATAATATAATATACTAAATATGGTGATGAACACTATGAAATACCCATATCTAAGCATAGAATATCTGTTTGATCATTTGAGGGGAGACTAATAATTTTAAAAATATCAATTTTTTATTAAGCTATAATCATATCAATATGAGAGTTTGGTATGTTATATAGACAAATTTATGTAGTATTTATGGATTTTAAAAGTTTTTATTAACATATTTAGATTAATAAACATAGTATTTGTGTTCATGAACCCAATTATAAATATTTTCCATCCATAACTAGAATCAGTTTTGTTTTTTTTCATTGATCACATATTAGTGTATTACAAGACATAAGAGGCATTAAATATTGTATTATGTACACAAAAATAACATCAATAATAAGGTTAGTACTTAATGTGTCATTTCTGGATTAGGGAATTAAAATTCATGAAGAATTTTATACCTGAATAAAGTATCTATATAAATATTAAGAAAAATGACGTGGTGATGTTGTGTGTAAAATAAAAAATGTGTTCAAGATCAAGGGTTTCTATTAATAGATGGTTATTATCACCACTTAATCCATAAAGTTTTCATATTGTAAGTACTAATATGCACCGAAAATGGGAGTGTTGAATTTAAATGGGTTTATTAGTGTGTGATATCATTTTAAGAGCTCAAATATATGCTCATATTAGTGTCAATATTGATCACACGAGACCGATTTAACAGATTAATTGGATGATTTGATTAACCAATGATTGTAATGATAGAGTTTTAATACAAAATAATTGATTCATTAATTACAGTTCCCGATATTTTGAGATACAAAATAAAAAAATTATCTAACTCATGATATAAAATTATTGGTTTTAGTATGTGATCTAACATTTTTTCAATACTATCTCTTTATTAAATTGAATATGAATTATACTAATAAAAAGAATCTAAAATATATTTCTTTAATGATGATGCCTATTTTTTATTAATATGGTTTGGGTACTGGTAGTCATTTGAATTTGAGATGTTGTATACCCTTAGAAAGGGTAATTCCTTGGCCAGTGCACATAGTTAGAATATTTTGGCACTAATAGTTTTTGATTCAAAAGACAAGTGAAAGATAATGTTATTTTTATTAGAGTTTAATTTTGATATAATATAAGACCATGTGATACTTTAATAAGAACATATAAGAATCACATCCACATTTTTGATTGGGTAATGAATATTTTGGTGTCAGACACTAATAATCACATTATGTGGGAGAGGTTACATGGATGAGAGCATATTACTAGTTAGAGTCAATAAATAAAATCAATCATATAATTTTATGTATGTGTGGGTATATTAATAAGTATAATAATGTAATTTATAAAAAAATTAATTCTTTTAATAGGATTTTTCAATGTACTAACAAATATTAATCATGACATATGATGCAAGTTATGTAGTTTAGATATGAAGAAATATATAACATGAAATGTTTTTTTACTATAACTTCCATTAGTGTGTGATTTTATGCACCAAATACCTATCATTTTTCAATATCAACTTCTCATGTTTATATGGTAATGAGATAAGGTCATGATATACTTTATGATGAGTCCTATTAGATCACCTTGATGTAGATACATGTTGTGGGTCATCATAGAGAGACTGAAAAGGTAAATTCACTATTTACTTATGGATGTGTCTTAGTTAGTGAATGATCTAGGTAAGTGTATCTCCCTTGGATTTGGAGATTATTGAAGTGAAATTTTTATCAATATAAATTAATTTAATGTGTGTTAAAATAAAATGGAGTGTCCTCTATTATATTTTCAATGAGAAATCAATATCATGTTGGAAAATCATGTGATAAGGTTACCTAATTATTTTTATCATGGAGAAATGAGATGTTTATTTGGTGAGAAACCCATTATATTAGTTTATTAGGGAGGTTGTGAAAATTTCAAATACATTTATTGAGGTCTAGAGTATTATATTAAATATTTTGGAGAATTTTGGAAGAATACTATTGGTGAGGATGTTAAATTGTATTTCATCAATGAATAATGCTAGCTAATGTGAGTTGGAATTATGAGAAACTATGCATGGTTTTACATATATTATGGATGTTGTATTTAGTGTTTGTAAACTATTTGATGAATGTTTGAGAAGAATGTAGGTGGTTTGAAGAGACCCTATACCTATATGTTTGAAGTTTAGAAAATACATCTCTGTGATAGAATCTATATAAGGATCATATATGTCATGTGTACCCATCATCTAGTAAAATGAGTGTAAATTATAAATATATTTTCCTATATAAGAATCATCTGAGCTTACATAAAAAAAATTATTTATTTGTATAGGCATCATCATGATACATGGGTGTGAATCCCTCTATGCATAGTCACTAATCACTGAGTTGTGTAAACATCATCAAGGGTTATGCAACCATTAATATACTTCTGTAAAAATCATCTATCTATGTATGTATCATATCAAGCGGTACTTTAAGAACTATATACTTATACTCAATCCATGTATGAATAATCTCAATCTATGTAAACATTAACACTTACTACCATTTTAAAATTTAGTAGATTGAAATATTGAGATTCCATATTTTATAATATGACTAGAAAATCAATTATAATATTGAAAATATTGTTCAAAAGCGGTATACATATCACAAAAAATAAAAATGGTTTTATAATTAAATTATAAAATCATGAAATATGACCTTTAAGACTTGGAGAGTAATATCATATAATGAATTATAAAATAAAATTCAATATTAATGTATTATTTTTGAGTTTCCATAATTATTAAATATGATTTAAATATCATATGATGATTCTATAGCATAGTTTCAAGATCTAAATATCTTGAAGTTTTTTATTGACATGATTCAATAATTGTTTGATAAAGATCATTGTTCTTGGTTATGTGAAATATTTTAAATGAGTTTTCATGAAAAATAAATTTTTAATTGATTTGAAGTATGGAATATACATCAAGTCATAAATATTTTCAATTTTAGCTAATTGATTGAGAAGAATATATTTGAGGCCGTTGAGAATAAAATCAAGGTAGGATGTGTTTTAGAGAAATTTTTCTTATCCTAAAATGATAACACTTACCGATTTCATTAAATATTAAAATGGAAAAATTAAATGTGTTGATACAAGTATTGATATTTAAGTAATTAAATATTATAAAAACATTTATAATACATTCTTTATAAGAAGGAAGAAAAGAAGATATTGAAATCATGAAGGTTGGGACTAAAAGTACATATTTTCTGAAAATAAAAGTGTAACCATGTGAAATCGGTGAAGTCTCAATTACACACTTCTGTTGTTATATATTTTATAAATGTTGATGTATATTATATACAATAATGTAATAATATTTTAATAGAGTTCTTGTTTTGAGGTATTTTGAGAGAGATAATGTAAAGGATTCTTGAATAAAAACCTAAAGATATATTCATATAAGAATAAAAATTAGATTTGAATGAAATATGGTAATTTTTTTAAAGGTACCAAACACATATAGTTGGTGAGTTTATGGAGAAAAAAATTATAATTTACCTTTGATAAGAGATATTAATTACCATGGGGAAATTTATTTTCTTACAAATATGATTAGTGATATTTCCATTTATGGAAATGTTATTTGACTCTAAGAAATGTTTATGAGTCACATGTACAGTTATGGTGAAAAAGACTCATGATAAACATGTGTGTTCAATCCTGAATAATTTAGACTTCTATGGAGATATGGTGAGGTGTGTTAAACGGTGTTTTCCATGAGAACTAGAACTATTTATAGAGTAAGAAGAAGTATGATTTATGTCATTTTATAGCTAGGAAGATGAATTATACCAATAATGTACTAATGTTTTATAGCCTAATATGATTAGAAGATAAGAAGAAGAAGGAAACATGTACTTCAGGTAAGATATAGTCAAGGAAGAAGAAATAATTAGGATATGTTCCTAGATTTGAGGTTTAGTGGGTTGTGATAAGTCAGTATACCAAATATTTCTATATTGAGAAGTTGAATATTGAGTGACATGGGGATCATTTTCAACAATAATTGTGAATTTATTCATAGAATAAATGATACTAGTTTATAAGTTGTTTAAATGAAGCTCTAGAGGAATTAATACAGTCTAGAGTGAGAATGTAGGTATATTACTTGGATGTAGAAACATCCTATGCATTTTTTATTACTAAGTTTAAGGGAAAGAATATTTTTTAAATGTTGTTGGGATTCCATTACAAATGAGTGGTGGGATGCATCCCTTGGTTTGAATGTGTAATATTGTGAACCTTCTGGTGTAATGTAGAAAAATTTCCTTTTGGATAATCCTTGTACACACCTTTTAATTAATAAAAATATTATAGTGAAGAATTGTTGTCTCAAAAGGAGTTGAACAGACCAAGGTGTATGTTTTCAACATTATAGTCAAACCTTGTAAATTATTTTTTTCTTATTTATTTTTTAGATTCTATAATATTTGTTGTTTCATATTGTGGGTTAAAGTATGGGATGATTTATTTCTATCATAACTAGATATAGAGGTTAAAATTAAGAAAGGGTGTAATGAATATAAAAAATAAGTAATTCGTTTTCTGTAAAAAAATTCACAACATATTCACCCACCTCTCATGTGTGTCTACATGATCCTACAGGGATATTACATTGGTATCTAATCCTAGGTTTTCTATGAATAGATATATAAATTTATTTCCCATATTATTTTACTAGAATTTATTTAAAGTGAATATTTGAAGAATTTAAATATGTGTCTCAGATCGAAAATTAGGATTCCCCAACATTCAATACATATTTGGAGTTAACAAAAAATACACTGAAAAATAGATAGAAAAAAAATACCAAGAAAAATTTAAAATGATAAAATATGATAAAGGAAACACTGTTACATGAATGTTATTAGAATGGTAATGGTTTTTTAGTTACTTTTTTTGATTATTATTCCAATAATGATTCAATTTAAATATGTGTGACACGCTATATTGAATCAGTTAATGAAATCTATCTCAAGGTTAATAATTACATGAATAAAGTCTCTATTGATTTGGTGACCTATATATTCAGATTCATCAAGGAAATTTATGGTGATAAATCATATCTAAACATATATTTTATCCCAATGGAAGAATAATTAGAAAATAATATGAGTTACTACAACACTCTAATAGAGATATTTAAAGTCAATAATGAAACTAATTCACATTTAAAAAAAAATCAATGATTGATTAAAACTTTTTGTGGGATAAATGTGAAAAATTAGTGTTTTATATTGATGTTAAGGAGGTGTTTCAGTATTTGGAAATTCTTCAGAATGTATCTATAAATTTAAGATATTTTGAGTTTTAAATAACATAAAATTTGATAAAGAAGATAGATTTTTGCTTTCATGAGTCATATCATATGGATACAGATCATTTAATAAATTTTAAAATAGATTTCAATAAAATTTAAATACACATGAATAAAATAAATACATGATCAACATAAAATTCCAAGGGTTTGGTTTCATGATTTAAAACATGGAATTTTTCCATGAATAATATTTATAATCAAATGGAAGAATAGTTGCTAATAGGGGAGATCATTATATGAGTCTTACATTTAAGAAGAATAAAAATAGCTTAATAAGTCTATCAAATTATCTCTAGGACAACCATAAATAATATCTTCGAAGAAGGAATCCCATAACCCAAGATTTTATTATTGGGTGAAATAGATCTCAGTTACATGTGTATATTTAAATTCATAATGTAAAATAGTTTGGAATATTAAAAAGTATATAAAACCCAAAAATAAGTCCAAGTTTGAAGTATGTATTTTCTAGAAATTTTTTTCGAGGAAATGATCCCAAATGGTTGGTGATCCAAAACAAAATTAATAAGGGTTTCTATCTATATAGAATACATACGTAAGAAAATAAAAGTGCTAAATTTGAAAGTGCTAGTGGTACTATAGAATCAGACATAGGTATATTGAATACTGGAACAACCAAAACATTTATGGAGGTTATATAAACTCTAAATAAAAGGGTGAAATATTAATCAAGAAGGAAACCCGTTAGAATAAAATATTACTTGTAGAAAAGAAACAATATGTTTTTGAGAAACAAATTTTGATGATTGAACAATTTTATGGATTTTGGTAAAAATTATATAAATTTATCTGATGAATGTTTTTATGTGAAAATCCAACATAATTATTATTCTGATAAAAGGATACTTTCATAATATAAGGTAAAACAAATAATGTGAAGTAAGTCTCTTAAGAGAAAAAACAAAAATAAATCACTAAATAAGATTAAACCTATGAAGAAAATGAAGAAACTTTATTACAGTTAATAAAATATATGATAAAAATGATTATATTACTAAAAAAGTGTCAACATCATGGAATATTAAAAAATAATTCAAAATTTTTTTAGATAAAGTAAAAATTTGAAAACTCAAAGGAAATTATTCCAATAGAGATATTAGTATATTGAAATTGGGGTTGAAAATACTAGTGAAAAGGTTTAATGGATTTCCAAAAGGGGTAAAATAAAAGATAATAAAGAAGTGAATGGATGATTCCAAAAGGGTATACATAAGGATACAATGTGTATTTTTGACTTTCCTGGTCAAGTGAGGAACAATGGTAAAATATTAATGACACAATATATTAAGAAATATATAATAAATAAGGTATAAAAACATATATAAATGTTTTATCATGATCCTAAAGATATGTTAATTCTAAATAAAGACTAGTTGGAAGTTGCTTGGAAAATGGGGAAAGATAAAATATGAAAGATTAATCTAATTGAAAAGGTGATGAAGATAATTTCATCTAAGAATAAATTTTGAAAAATGAATATTTCTATTCTTCTAAATGAATTTTATATTATGAAATACAAAAATAGATTAATAATGAAGAGGTATAGAATCTTTACACCTTCAATGAAATGATTCACTAGGTTGAAAAATATTTTTCACCTCTATTTCTCTAGTTAAGGAGTTATTATTGTATACACCATATTCCCAAGCCCTTTTTTTTCATTTCAAAATCTAGGAATTCAAGGTGATGAAATGTGGAGAGAATCCACGAATGGGGATATACGAAAAATGGTTGATGTTTATATAGTTTTTTGTAGTTCTAATTAAATATATAAATAAGTAAATTACATTAACAATTAAATTATAATGTATGATTTTAACTCTCCCATCAGTGTTTTATATTTTTATTTATTCTAGTTATTAAGGGGAGTGATTATCTAACCAAAAGGGGATGTAATACCTTACAATTGAATGTTTTTTATCCGTTAATTTAATTGAGTCTAGGTCTATTAATCAACTCTAATAATTTATTTGGATATCCACTTAATAATTTAAGTCTTATGTTATACCACATATAAGTAAATAAGTAAATAAGTCGAATTCAGTTCTAAATTGATGTATGTAAATAGGATTATTTATTGTCTAAGCCTGTCTATCTTGTTTTCTATAAAGGGTTATCCCATATAGTCTAAGATTCAATAAGATGATATCTAATTTTTTTATAGAATATATGGTACCAACATTCTCAAAAATATGATTTTAATGAATCTCTCAATGTGGGAGAGTATGTAAATGGGAATAAGACGAGCATTATAAAATTAGAATAATTAATTATAGATTAGAAAAACCTTAAACATAGTATCAATAAGGGGGTCACATTTTTCAGTCATTTTAATTTATTCTCAACAAGTGTGATAAATAAATGGAATTGAATTTGGAATTAAAATATTAATGAAAACAAATCTACAAGGGGGAAGAATGTCCCTTATATTTGGATAATATTGTATTGTATTTGTTGTTAATTTAAATATAACAATGTGTGCTGATGGAGAATGTAATCTTAATCATTATGTTTACTAGGGATAATTTATCTCATGTTGGAAAATGTGTGATAACATTGCCTATTTATTTGGATAAAATATTATATAAATTATAATGTGGTGAGAAACCCATTATACTTTTCAATTCAAGTCATAATCCTAATGGCATAGACAAGTACCCAGGTTTTGGAGTACTATATGAAATAGTTTTCCAATGTTTGGAAAAAAACCATTGATGTGAATATAAAATTTTTATTATTAAATGAATAAATTTCTATGAATTGAAGATGAATTATGAGATACCATAAAATGTGTTCCGTATATAATGGATGATGTATTTAGTGTTTATATTCTCTCAAAGGAAGGTTTAAGAAGTATAAAGATGGTTTGAAGAAGCCCTCAAACAATATGATTTATGTTTGGAAAATATGGATAAGTATTATAATCGATTTAAGGATCATATATGTCATGTGTAACCATCATACAGTGAAGTTAAGTGGAAAATTGGAAAGGTTTTTTCTTATGTGAGAATCATCTAGACTAGTGTAAGTATTAGTCTACCTCTATATAATCATTTTATATCTATGTAGGAATACATTCTTATCTAGGAAAAAATCATCCCCTAATATTCATAAACATCATCTATGCCTATATAACCATCAATGTTCTCCATGTAAATATAATTTTTTTATTTATAAATAATTTAAAGTTGTTGTATAAGAATCGTGTAGGTAAACAAGATCTTTGTATAGATGATCTCTATATGAGTAATCATCAACACTTAGTGATTTTTCTAATTCTATAGATTAAAATATTGAGTTTATAGATTTTATAAACATGGATAAAATAAAACAACACAATGACAACAAATTTATGATGTGGTATAAATTCACAAACACACAAATTGATTTGTAATTAAATCATTAAATTATGAGATCTAATCTTTAATAATTAGAGAAAGATTCAAGGAAAGAAGAAAAATTTAAGATAATTTTCAAAATTATTATATTAGAATTTTTATTATTCATAATTTTGATATAAATATCATATCAGGATTCTAGATCTATGATTCATGCTCAAAAAATCATAAATCTATTTGAATCCATGATATAATCATGGTTTGATGATGATCAATGTTCATGATTAAGTGAAAATTATTAAAGGAATTTTTAATAATAATAAAGATGTAATTGAGTCAAATATTGGCCTATTTATAATATATTAAATCTTTCTGATCAAATATTCTTGAGTGAGAGAAATATCTATAATGTTTCTGATAATAAGATCAAGTGAGGTTGTGTTTTACAGAAATGTTTCTTTTCCTAAAATGAGAGGACTTCCAGATTCCATGAAAACTAGAATTTGAAAAATTAAATGTTTCCATGAAAGTTTTTATCTTCACGGAATTTGAAATAAAGAAATTTATCCAAGTGTGAGAAGAAGAAATATGATGTGACATGGTAGTGATAATGGATATGACTAAAAGTACCCATTTTTGAAAAAATAATTGTGATTCCATGAATAATTGGGGAAGGTTATATTCCACATTGTTGTTGTTGTATATTTTATATGGATAAGGAAGAATTTTTTTATTGATTTACTTTGTTTATGTACTTTAAAAAAATAATCTAAAGGATTTTATAATAAGTAACTAAAAATATATTACATAAATAATGAAAAGGATAAGTAAATTAAAGATGGTATATTTTATAAAACAACTAAATTCATGCAGTCTATGATATCATGAAAAAAACCCACTTGCTTCCCTTAGAAAGATATACAGATTATCATAGGGTGATTAATTTATTTTCATGAATATTTTATTATATTTCAATTTATGTAATTTTGGTTGACTCTATGAAAATTTAGGTATCCATAAATACAGTTAAGGAGACCAAGATTATTGAGAAAATATTTCTATATTATCTCAAATAAAATAAAACAATCAAGATAATATGCAGTATGTGTTAAATTTTGTTTTATAGGATACCTGCAACTATGGAAAAAAATAAAAAGGATGTGGATTTACTACATGTTGTAGCAAGGAAGAATAATTTGATTAATGTTATGATAAAGTGTTACAACCTATACTATTCTGAATAAGACTAATAATAAGAAGTTAGCTTATACTATTGGACATACACCATCAAGGAAGAAGAATATAGGTAGAGAAGTTATTAGATATTAGGTTTAGTGAGTTATGTTAAATATGAATACTTGATATTTCATAGTTTAGAATTATTAGTTTGAGTGAGCCACCAATCAGTTTCAAGAGGAATTGAGATTCCATACATTGAATACCAACAACCATGTTTGCAAAAGTGTTCTTTAAGATCAGAAGTTACTGGAAGACTATACGGTGAGGAATGAAGATTAGTACATAGATTTAGTTAAATCATGAGAATTAGTGTGGAAAAACTTTAAGTGGTACAATTTTGTGAACAAACTATCGGGTTTAAAATATAAATATATTTTATAATGCAACCCTTGGTTTTCTTATGTAGTATTATTAAACATCCAATTTAATATGAAAAAAATGTTCAAGGATAATCACTTTTCACCACATGTAATTTATAAATAAATTATATTAGATAATTTTTCTTTCAGTAGGAGTTGAACTCATAAAGTATTACATTTCCTACATTGAGGCCAAACCATTTCAAAATTTCACATGCTGATTTATTCTTTACATATTTTAGTACATGTGGTTACGTCTTATTTAGTAAATTATAAATAGTAATGTGTATCCCGAATAACCATAGAGGTCCATATAACCAAATTGGTTGAATGAACTTGAAAAATAAGTAATTAATTTTAGGTAAAATTGGTCACACCTAATTCAATCCACTCTCAAGTATGTTGACATGACCCTGCTAGGACTTTTATAAAGTTATATGCACAATAGATAGATAAAATACATGGAGGGTTTATGAGAATAGTTTCTAACTAAGATGTGACGTTCCATTATAATTTCTTGCAGGTGATTCAGTGTGCATTGTGTACTTAGTTAACCTTTAGAATATTATGTAGAAAATATATATACTGGATGTCAAAAAAATCTATCTAGATATTAGAGTATATGGTTTGATCATAAATTCTTTAATTTTTTGTTTAATGTTAGAGATATATTTATTTTGGAGATTTTTATTATAATAACATCTACCAATCATCAATACATATTGAACCATTTAAAGATATATAAAGTAGTTTTTATTGATATACATTTTCTTGAATGGATGATAGAGAGTTGACAATTCTTAGGGTGATTCTATTTCAGAAGAACATAAATTAAATTCATTTGATTAAGATATGGCTCACCAAAACCTAATATAATTACTAGTATTACCCATACCCAAGAAGAAATATTTTTGATTTCAATCAGGAATGATTGATTTTTTATTGGTTTAGTATTCATTGAAAAATTACCATTTATAGAGGAAGGGAAGCATTGTTCCATGGTACTATTGTATGTATAGGATATTGGATAGATGTACAATAATATACTTTTAACTAAAAAAACCTTTATAATACAATATTATGTATAACATGTTTTATTTGTCTATTCTAATGGGAAATTATAAGGCATGTTTTAATATGATTTGATTATATGAGGTTGATTTTGAATTAGATGGAATTTTTCAGATATTATATGGGGAATTGTGTATTGAAATGATAATAAACTTGAGGGAATATAGTTCATCTTATTTTAGTATGGTGGGAGTGAAACCATTTCTAAGAGGACACATTATAGTATGATGTTTATATGAGATATTAGTTTATATTATTGTTCACAGGAGATTTTTAATGGCGCTACTTGGGTATAAGAACCTTATATTGGAGAGTTTCTAAAAAATAGATTTTTTGGTATTAGTGAAAAATTAATTCCAAAAAAATGATTATTGAATTATAGATATATTTAGCTTATTTTTATCGTTTTTAGGTCAAATATTAACTTTATGAGAAATATAATCCTATTAATACTACTATGGTGGAGTAGACAATGTTGGGTACTTGGTGAATTCCATAGAGCACTTGATAAGTAAGACATTATGATTCCCCTATCCTTATTCTGACCAACTTGTGATCAATATCATTGAAGATATTACCCTATTGAATCCATTATTTACCAAATAGTTTATATAAAAAATAATATTAGTAGGCTATTTTTATTTTTTTGAAATACATTATAGAAAACCCACCCACTCCCCATTTGGAAACCAAATATTAGAACCCCCACCCCTTAATTTTAGTTTTATCTCATCCCCTCTTGAATTCAGACTGTGATATAATTTTCATTCGATGTTAGACTGGGAAACCATCAATGATCATGGTCATCCATCCCCATGTATTAGGTAAATTACCCTATAATCATTACTATTTATCCTTAATTGGTTGTTATTATCTCTGAATATTTAAATGGGGGTGTTTTCTAATGGAATTTTTATATCACTTATTCGAGGATGGATTATAATTTGATATTCAAGGATAAATTTACTACTAGTAAATGGTACGTGGTCCCTAACATATTCTAGGATTTATTTTTTTCATTATGTTTGATTTTTTACACAATTATTGGTAATCGGGTACACGGGATATAAATTAGAACTAATGGGACTGAAAAGTAAATGTTAAATGGGTAGATATAATTAAAATAATGAAATATTTTCTTCAAGAAATATTTTCAATGGAATCTTGATGAAAATGATTATTTTTTATTTGTTGGTTGGTTTTGTGTGAGGGGACCCTAATTATTGTTTTGGTGTGAGATAAACCATAGAGCTCCTCTAAAAGATAATTATTATAGTGGAAGACTAGCTACCAAGGCTAGATATTTTAATTTCCAATTGTGTTATCAATTTTACATAATATTATATAATCACTCCATTTTATGCATACTTTTTAACGTAAAATTTCATTAAATCTTTTTAATTGATTAATTTTTTCTAATAATTTGTTATTTAATATTATTATTGGGGAACTCACATTTTTCTTACAATTTTGAAAAATTAAATAGATATTCCATTATTTTTTAAGTTATTCATTCAAATGAAATTTTTTTTAATAAAAGAAAAAATATTCTAATAGTAATCCTGTAATACACTCATCCAGGTAAAAACTAGTACATAGATAAAGCATGTGTAAAGGGAGAGATATTAGTATAGTATGGGCTGGTTCCATTTGGGATGGAACATAAGAGGGAAAGGGTGGATAAATTTGTGGCGGGATTATATGAGACAACCATAGGAACATTCCAACTCTAATCAACTTTTAATGATCCTAGAATGCCATGAGTTTTATTATTTAGCATCCTCCGACAAATCACTACACTAAGGTGGGAAAAGAACTCTGAGGAACTATTCTAATTTTGCAAAAGCAGTTTTAATTAACCCCATGGTCACATCGCTTTACTCATTCATAATATTTTTTTTGAATTCATGAATCATTTGTAATAGAAATGTCATGTTCATCATGGATGCTTGACACATCATTATAATTTTAAAATTGGCCATGCCACCTTGTTGAGTTGTTTTTTCATAGTGACCATGATATGATAATACAAATAGAAGAAACACACAAAGGTATATTATTTTTCATCATAGTTTAATCTCATCAATAGATTAATAAAGATATGCATGATGTGGTAAAAGTGACATTGGGTTTATAGTTGGGTCATAGGTATAGAAAATATTATGGTTCGCTTTTCATGGGGATTGTTGGATTAGTCATGGAAATACTAATTTTAATGTTCAAAAATCATGTTTCTTATTTTATAAATGTGTTACATGTTTTATGATAGACACATATTTTTGGAAGAAATATAAAAAATGGATAACTCTTTATGTGGTGGAATCCACTTACCATGTGAATAATTCCAACTAACTGTGAATGTTAAGTGATCACATGAACAACAACATGATTGTGTGTCAAATAAGAAAATTTTATATAAGTATTTATCTATCTACATTAGTACCAAAAATACCTCATTTTAATAACCCTATATTTTATGTAAATTGTGTTTCAAATATATTTAACTTCATTGATAGCGTTTGTTACACAAAACTGTGAGTTTAAGTGAATCATAATTTACTATTTAAAATATTGTTATTT
Source organism: Viscum album (assembly GCA_963277665.1). Classification (NCBI taxonomy): domain Eukaryota; kingdom Viridiplantae; phylum Streptophyta; class Magnoliopsida; order Santalales; family Viscaceae; genus Viscum; species Viscum album. The sequence continues at coordinate 1,535,981,368 of OY728161.1, read as the reverse complement.
ATTATTATTACATAGTTACTAAATTTTATTTTAGGAATTTTATTAACTAATTTATGAATTATATACAATTTCCTTGCTCAATATTAACACTTATTAATTAATCACCCTTTTTTTTGGTAATGTTATTTAATTCCTCAAAAATATGTTTTCTTCAAAAATTAATTTTATTTATTTTTGTGAGAAACTGTTGTAATTAATTTATTGGAACTTATATAAAATATATATTTAAAAATTAATTTTATTTTTGAAATCAACATATAAAAATTATCTTTGGGTGAAATTTTGGTATTTTTCTAAGAAGGTTGATTTTCCAGTGAATAGTTAAAAAACCAATATTTATAAAACTATTATTTTTATTTTCATATAAAGTATCTATAAAAATTTAATTTTACCTCTAACAAAAATAAGTATTATTTAATTATATATAATCTACATAACATAATTTCTTTCATCATTGTATATAATTTTGTTATGAGTACATTTTTTGCTCAAACATGATTCTCTAAAAAATGTTTTTCATTGCATTTTACACATTTATGTTACATGTAATTTACACCACTTTTATAAATTGAATATTGAAAAATTTAATCCATATTTATAATCATGGGTTTTAAATATTGTAAATATTACTCTTTTATTTTTTTGATCAAAATGAATAGTAACTATGGTAAAATTTATCACATTGGTAAAGTGTAAATATGGTTAATCTATGTTAAAAATAAGTCATAAGGAAATAATTATTCATATTAATTATTAATATATGAATTTAATTCAACCCTTATCACCTCAGTATCTATTTATAGTTTTTAAATGTTTTATTTTCCCTAAAAATGACATATATATTATTTAAACCAATAGAGATGAAAAAGGTCACTCTCTTAGTTTTAAATATCATTTATGTGTTCACATAGGGGTGGGAATTTTGTTATGAATAAATATTAATAGTAATTTTATTCCTATTGAAATTATATTCATGATAGTATTTTATTTACAATTTTTACGAATTAAATAATTACCTTAAATTCTCACACAACAAGGATACAGTAATTATTCAATTTATGGAGAAATCAAATAAATGATATTAAAAATGTTAAAAGTACATTTATTTTAGATAATTTAGATTATATATGAATTTTTATATTACCATGACATTTTAGGTATTTTTTTTTTCAAGTTATAGGAAATTGTTTGAAGTTATTAAAGTCAATGTAATGAATAGTGTCAAAATTGACAATAATGATATTTTATGAAAATAATAAATTATTAAATTATTTAAAAAACATAGAAAATATTAACTTAGGAAAAAGGGTATAATATATGTTCTAATACTTCATCCCTTATCAATTTATGTTTCAATATTTACCTTATATATATGATTATAATCTTTTAAGAGTGAAAATTAGGTTACCATAGTTAATTTTAAAATTGGATTTAAGGGTTAAACCAAAAGATAAGGATTACAATAGCACATAAACATATAAAATATATCTTTTTTGATGATATTTAAACTATATACTAATCTTGGTTCTAATTAATGATCATTTTGAAGTATTTTTTGATATAATATTCCTATTATATTTATTTGGAAATTATAAAAGTTCTCCTCACCTCAATTATAAAAAGACACCTCATACCTCACTTCATTACACCACATTGAGCCTTATAAATATACCATAATCAGGAAAATTGTAGTCTTACCATCCATAGTTAAATAATATATTTGTTGAAATTACCAAAATACCAAACCTAGACCCCTTTGGAGGAGAACTAAAGGAGTCATTTTGAAGAAGAGGTAATCTCTCTAACAATTCACTTTCTATTTCTACTCTTATTTACCTCTAATAAATATATGATTTTTATCATAAAATAATTAATTAGTTATCCTAAATATGTTTAATTTTTTCTGATGATTATTTAAATATGATTATACACCTTTTTTTGATCAAATAAGTAGTGAAAGTATAACTTGTGTCTAAATGCAGATTACCGACTCCACATAGAGATACAATTCATTTTTCATCTTCATATTTAATGGATGAAATAATTGATCAGTTTAATTTTTATATATTATATTTATGACAAAATATTAAAATTTTAATGATAATATAAATTCTGCCTTCTTATCATCCAATCATTAGGGAAACAATAATGTCGCTCTTGCACATGTAAGGACTACCATCTCCACGATGTAATGTGATTGATTTTTCATTTATATATAATGTGGATGGTCATAAAGATCAATTTTATTAATATAAATGACATTTGTGATATAATATTAATTCTATAATGTTTAATTATTATTTACTATTCATTATTTCTATTAGTAAAAAAATTTGAAATAACATTAATGCGTACATACAACCTAACTTCTCCAAGAACAGTATAATTCATTTTTCTATCCATCCATTATATGAATGATTTTAAATAAGTACATAATTAATATGTATTATTTTTATACCATTATATATATTCTAAAAATTATGTAACTATGAAAAAAAATATGGATCGAGACTACTGAACCAATAAAAAATTATTAATAAATGGGTGATTAGATGTTATAAATAAATGATAAATAATATCATAGATATATGGTTATGAAATATATGTAAAATAAATCCATATTTATTTTAAATGTTGTTTTAACATGAATGAGGAAGTGGGAGACTTTATGTAAGGTACTATTTCACAATCTCGTTATTATTCCGGAATATTTATGTTAAAGACACTGCTTGGGAATATTTCTATTCCAGGTATATGTTTTAAAAAATTAAAAAAAATGTATTTACTATTATCCTATAGAAGTTTAAATCTATTTAACCCCTATTTTATTTTTTACTAAATGATTTGAAAAGATTATTTTTTTCATATTCAAAGAGAGGTAGCTTGTGAATTTATGAAAACAATATATAAATAATGTTTTTTATCTTATATGGAATACTTGAATTTTCCCACCATCATGACCCCTTAATTGTTTAAGTATTCATTAAAAAATTTAGACATTTATTTTTAAATATAACATTTTCATTTATTAGTCCAAATCTTTTTAAAAAGAGAAGTTATTTTAAAATAGAAATGTTATTTACCTGAAGAATTATTAAAAGTGATATTTCAAAATAATTTTTCCATGTAAGATGAAATTCTTTCATGATACATCTTTTTTTTACCAGGTATATGATCCCAGGATTTCATACTTATTCATTTTCAGGATGTTTTATGTTTATAGTGACAATATTTTGATATAACCCATTCTTGTATTCATGGGTTACACTTTGTTGAAATTCACTTCATTTCATATGTTTTAAGATGATGAATATTTTACGATCTTATGGAATAAGTTTGTATGATTTTTTAATGTTATAGGTTATACCTAAATCTCCCTCTATTGAATTTGGTAAATATTTATAACTCATGAGGTAAATATATGATGTTTTAACCTCATTAAATGTTCATAATTTTATGTGGGGACTTAGTTTTCATATACATAGCTTATTCATGGACCGAGAATTCATGTCTAAAAATTTATGCGTGCTTCTATAATTCATGTAAATAATATTATTCATGGGAAAGGTTTCATGTCCACAAGTTTATACAAGGTTCTAATTTTTTTCCATAACATAATTAGTGAACTTGTTTCAAATTATACATGTTAACCAAGTTATAAGACTATATGTATCCAAAACAGTTTGCTCTTATGTCAATGTTATGATCTTCTATATTATGTTCTTTGATAATTTTTTGATTTATTTCATTTTATTTTCTAATCATTATGACATGGCCCATGATTATGGTCTATGATATCCAATGTGTTTATTTCATACACATGAGCCTCATCCTAGTTGGTGAGGTATCCTTAAGTGTGTCCACAAGACCCCGGTTCAAAACCAGGTAGAGGCATATTTATGGGGGACTGTAGCAGTACTGTAGAAGTACTGTACACTGTATGGGTATTGTAACAGAACTGTACAATGTACAGGTACTGTAGTAGAACTGCACACTGTGTGGTACTGTAGCAAGTACTGTAACAGTTACTGTCTAGTACTGTGGCAGCTGGAACTATTCACCTTGGGACATCGGTTTGGGCTTGGAGTCGTTAAGGATTTTGGGACACCCAGGCCTTTGGGTCAGTAGGGCTTTTCGGACACCTTTAAGGCCCTGAGGACTCCTCAAGGCCTTCAGGCCACATGAAGTTGCCTTAGACACACTACAAAAAAAGAAGCATCCCCAGAAGAGGATTCCGAGTAGGTTCCCTCACCAAAGCAGAACCAAATGGATTGTCAAAATGAGAGGGTATGGATATTCCATCAGTACCAGCCTGTGCTTGCACGGGATGCCTAGCCAGACCGCCAGGCAAAGGTGGAGAGCCACTATCATGGCGCAGATTCTAGGGAGGGGCAGTTCCTTGTAGATAGTTTTGTTGAATTCTCTAAGGCCTTTGGGTAATGTAATCTTATAAGCCTACGGGACTTGTAATATCTGAGCCTATGGGCCTTGTAAGGGTTCCCCCTCATCCCTTGAAAGTGGTATTATCAAAAATCAATAAAAATGAAGGCCTTAGGGCCGTTCGGGCATTCATGCAATGTGTTTATTTCAAATGTTATGTTCATGTTCTCACAGTCTTATAACCTTTTTAAGCTTATGTGATCATTTAAATATCTGTTATTTATACTTACTGAGCATCTGTGCTCACACTTTCTTAGGTTTCCTTTCTCTAGGTTATGAAAAATGGTTTTATAAATGATGGTTTTAAAAAGGGTGATAGTTATGAAGAGCTTAGTGGGATATTGTATATATCATTTAAGAAGATGTTTTTTGTGTGTCTATATTTCGAAAGGAACTCAAACTACATGATTATGGAATTATTGAAATTTTATGTATTGAATGTTCATATACAAAGATTTAATAACTTTGTATGAAAATTATTTTTTTTATAGTTAGTATCAGAGCAGGGTTTAGTTAAACTTTAGAAACTAAGATGAGAAGAATTTAGTATGAACCCTATGGATAAGTCTAATAATTAGATAAAATCATAAATTTTTTAATCATGGATGACCTAGGTTAATCCTAAGGTGACATAGATTTAATATAATGTGTCCTGATTTAAACATCAAGAGAATGAAGTTTCATGATTATGTAGTTGTTCATAATGATGATCATTTCTCAAACATTCCTTTTTTGGTTTTAGTCAATGACTATAACTAGAAGGAATTGTGTTAACAAAAAATTTTATTTCTAGTGAAATAGTCATCCTTATGAGAAATTAAATGTATTAATAGCTAGGATGAAATATGTTTTGAATATTCTCATTGAACTCTCTAAAGATATTTGTGGAAGCATGGATAATATTGAACATATGAATACACCGTGGAGGGAGAAACATGTTATTGAATATTTAATATGACAACAAGTTCCATCCTTCATTGAGTGTTCAGATGCAATGGTTACAGAGTAATGTTTGAATGTGATGGAAAATATATTTTCCTTTATTTAGTGTTCATTCAATGAATATTTTTTCCTAGTTTTTTTTATCATTTTTATAGAAAATTATATCATTTGTGGAATATTATTATAAATATTTTAAAGTGTAGGAAATTAGATTCATGGGATGAGATGAGTTTAATGGAATATTTTTTAGTTTGTACATCCCTAGTATTCTATATAAAAAAATGGAAATGTAATTTCGTGAGATTAAGAAAAAGGGCAATGAATCCGTTAAACTCTTTGTAGTATGTTTTAAAAAACATTCAAGGTTTGATTCAAGTTTACTCACAAACCCTAAAAAAAATTGACTGATCATTCAGTGTCTTTAAACAAAGTATTTGAAAGAAATTATCCATAATGTAATTTATATTCAATATATAAATTTGTCAATGTTAGATGATAGTGAAAATTGATGCTAGAAACCCACATATTTTACGTGATAAGAAAAGGTATATAAAGATTCATGGAAACTCTAGTGGTTTTCCACATGGAGGGAAAGAAAATTTTTGACCTTGTAATTTTAAAAAAATGGAGGAAGGATCACTAAAGTGAATGAATGGTAGGAACAATAAAATGTATCATGTGTTGGAAGTTTTACCATTAATGAAAATAATCTTAGAGTGATGTAAATAGGATATTCAATGAAATTAATGGAGGTAGATCTCAACAAAATGAACCACCCACACATCAGTACTATAAAAGAAAATATTTTTTTCAGCATGATAATCAATGCCTTAATTCATGATAACAATCCACAACAACCTATAAATTCAAGGGATGAAGGGAATGCATATTCAATTACAAAAATTGAATAGACTAATCATAGTTTAGGAAAATTTATCCTCAAATCATCAATAGGGGATTGTATGTTGATGATTTTATGAATATTCCCTATGAATTTATTATCCTTCAGTGATGTTTTATGTGATTCTAAGAATTGATTATCCATCCCTACAAAATTTCATATATATTTCTAGAATAAATAGATTATATTCTATTTAGAATAAACCTATGATTATCTATCAGTGTAAGGATGAACCCAAACATCCAATGTAAATATATGGGGCTAAGATAAGTCCTTATTTTAAAAAATGATGAATTATTTTTTATAATCATATAAAATTGTAACCTTTTAGGTAAGTATTTTTATACCTTGGAGTATATAATATCAAGGTATATACATGTTTCTATGATAATTTATAAGTAATTAAAATTATTGTTATGTTGATCATGAAAGTATATGTGATCAAATAATTTTTTTGTTTTGAATATGGTTGGAAATATTTTGTAGGAGTCTTAAGGTTAAATACTTATGGAATGTATTATGTTGAAAATTTCAATGTCATTTATTGAGTATTATTTATTATATATTTTACTAACTATTTTGGTTTTGGTAAATGTTAAGAGGATGTTGGAATAACTAGGGAGTCTTATGATTCAATTAAATGTTCTTTAAGAATGAAAAATTCAACATGAATATCCATTTTCTAGAGTAATACATTTCATTGAAATTTATTGAACACAAAACATTGGATGAGATAATTCTCAAGTCATAAAAATAAATTTGGTATGTTAATTTTCACAAGTGATTTTTGTGGATTATAAAAAAATCCATTAACTTAAGGAAAATGACTTTGAAATAAAAACATTATATGATTACTTTTCTTATAGATAAATCAATGGTGTTTTAACCCGTCATATATTTAAAATTTTTTAATGGTTAACATTATTCTAACCATGATCTATATCACTATTTATTATCCTATTAAATTTAGGCTTTTATTACATATCTATGTTTTTACTTATAACCTATGTTTTCATATCTAGAATCCTAGTTATGTGATGTACGAGTTGACCTTCATACTCCCCTTTCTCTTTGTTCATGAGGATATTTTATTAACCCTTGTTATGATGAGGGTTTCCATAATGAAATTTTAAAAAGATAACACTTTTATTTTCATGAAAAAATTTTGGGCAATAAATGTATCAACGTGGGGGAGAATGTAACACCTCGACATTTTATGAAATTTTTCTATCAAATATATTTAACATCTTCGATAGCATTAGTTACAAGAAAATATGATTTTAAGGGATCCATGATATATTATTTATAATATTATTATTTAATATTATTAAAAAGATGATAAATGGGAGGATATTAATTGGATTAACTATTTTTTGAATTATATACAAAGCCTCTTATCAATATAAATTGTTAGTAAGTAATCACTCATGTTTTTATAATATCATTTTATTCTTCAAAACTATATTTTTTCAAAAATGATTTTCTTTATTTTTATGAGAAAATACTATTGTTATTTTTGGTAAATTTTATAAAATATATTTGATAAAATTAACTTAAATTTTTAAATCACCATATCAAAATTATATTTGGGTGAAATTTCAGTATTTTTCTGAAACTATTTATTTTTCATTGAATAGTGGAAAATGCTGATTCTTAGTAAATCATCATTTTTCATTTCATATAAATTATCATTATGATTTTAATTTTATCTGAATGAAACAAAATTATTATTTAACTATATATAATCTAATTTATTTCATTTCAGTTATCATTATACATAATTTTTGCATAAGTGAATTTTTCTTCTTAAAACATATTTTTATAAAAACTATTTTTCGTTTTTTTATGCATTTATATTAAAAATAGTTTCTTCCACTTCTAGAAATTTAATCTTGAATATTTTATTATTTATTTACAGTTATATTTTTAATATTTTCAAAGTAGTCCCCTTTAAGTTTTTATCAAAATAAATAGTAACCCTGGAAAAGTTTGTCACCTTGATAAAGGGTAAATTATGTAAATCTAGGTCAACACTAAGTGTTTGGGACATAATTATTCATCTTACTTATTATTGGATTAATTAAATTAGACCCTTAACACCTTAGGCTCTAATATTTGTTTTTAATGGAATCTTTTCGATGGATATTACTTACATAATATGTAAACTAATGAAAGTGACAAAATGTCACTCTATTTGTTTTAAATATCATTTATGTGTTCAATTATGGAAAAAATAGTTAATAATGAATATTAATATTAATTTTATTCCTAATGAAATTATATTCATGATGAAACTTTATCTAATATTTTTAGGAATTGAATAATTACCTTAAATACTTAGACAATATTGATGGAGTAGTTATTCAATTTGTGGAAAAAATAGATAAATTATATTAGAAATATTACAAGAATTTTAATTTGAGATATGTAAGGTGATCCATTAATTTTATTGATGATCATCAAATTTTGGGTATGTGTTAAAATAATTTTTTATAATTATTATTATTTTATTTATTTTAGTAAATTCAAAGTAACGGGTAGTGACAAAATTGACTATAATGATATTCTATGAAAATAATATGTTATTAAATTATTTAAAAATCATAAAAATATAATATAAGGAAAATGGGATAATATATGGTATAAAATTTCATTTGGTATCCATTTATGTGTTAATAGTTATCTTATATGTAATATTATATCCTTTTAATACAGGAAAATATTTCACCATAGTTAATGTTAAAATATGATAAATAGAGGGATAAAAAAATATTATAATTAAAATAGAACATATACCTATTAAAAAATTATTTGTTGATGATATTTCAAGCATATCCCACCCTATGTTAGAAATCATGACCATTTGAAATTAATTTTTTTCTACAATAGCCTTATTATATTTTTAAAAAAATCCAAAAGATCCCCTTTCCACAATTATAAAATGACACCTACCCCCTCGCTTCATTGCACCACATTGAGATTAATATATCAACCATAATCCTTAAATTATCTTCTAAAATTCCCTAGAAATAGTATATATATATGTTAAATCCTACCCAAAATACCAAACCCAAATCCCTTTATAAGAGATCTAATGGAGTGATTTCGATGAAGAAGTAATCAATCTAACTAATCACTTTATTTTCATACTCTTATTTACCTCCTATAAATATATGATAATTGTCATAAAATGATAAATTATGTATCATAATTACTATTATATGATATTATTTATTTTAATAAACCATTATAAACCCTATTCTTTATAAAATAAGAAGTTAATGTATTGTTTATGCGTATGTACGACTTATCATCTCCACGTAGAGGTACAAATCATTTTTTATCAAAATATTTCATAGATGGTAATTATGATCTTTTTGATGTCTATATATGATATTAATGATATAATTATAATTTTAGAATGATAATATAATATATAAATTATTATCAACCTATATTTTGGGAAATGATAACATCGTCCATGTGTAAATATGGACTACGATCTCCATTATGTGATGCGATCGTTTTCACTTATATTTAACATTTATGGTAATAAGTATGAATTTGATGAATAAATATGATATATATTATAAAATAATAATTCTAGAAATGTGTATTACTATTCATTTTTCTTTCATTCCAACAGTCAAAAAATTGAAACAGTGTTCATGTGTATATTCGACCTACCATCTCCATGAATTATGTAATGCTTTTTTCTATCTCTACTTTGTTTGAATGATTATAAATATTTATATAGTAAATATATATATATATATATATATATATATATTATTCCATGATAAACATTCTATAAATATTAGACCATGATCTAAGTATAAGGATCGAGAATACCAAACCAAAACATGCTTTGAAAATGGAGAATTTATCACCCAAAGTGGTGATTTTAATAATTTTTATTTAATAAAATGGTAATAAAATGTTAAAATAAAAAATTCATGGTATTATATATATATATATATATTTGTGTGTGTGTGTGTGTCTGTGTTTAGGGAATACATGTATAACAAATACCTATTTATTATTCATGTGGTTTAAATGTGAATGAGGAAATTAAATACTTAACGTAAGGTTTTATTTCACAATCTCATCATTATTTGGTATTGTTTTTATGTCCCCTATGAGTAATATTTCTATTCAATTTTCATGTTTTCTAAAAATATTTTCAGAAATTATTTTACTATTAACCTTATTTATGACGCTTTCACCGGGGTGTGCGCATCTGCCTGCTGAGGAGGTGCTGATTGTTGCCCCGCATTCCCACTTTCCAAAGGCGGGCGACATCCATCGCCTATTTGGGGGTGTTTTCTCCTTGATCGAAATAGGATGATGGGATTTCTATTTCTCCTTCCGTTGATTCCTCATTTGATCTCGTTACCTAGTCTTGGTATCTCTCATAGATTAAGACGTTGTTCACAAAACTCTTCCGGGTGCCATGTCTTCATGGATGCCAGTTAATTACACTGCTTCTGTCAATACATTCCAAGGGGTCTAGTCAGGGTAGTAACCTTCGGTCAGGGGAGTAGTCCTGTTGAACATCACTAGCGTGTCTGGAATCTGGAACACCAACACGTCTGGGTCTCTTCCACATTTTATAGGGATTCTCGAGGGTGCTGAAGCTCGAGTCAACCAATGTCGAATTCGGGGAATTATATTCAATATACATGTCTCTGAGGTTTTCCTCAGCTTCCCATGTTTATCATAAGGTATGCCATTAGTTTAACATCTATAAGGGACATATCTGACTGATCAAAACAGTAACTGGAGTATATCAGGTGGGTACAACCCCTGGAGGGAATACTGATGCTGGGACTAAAGCGTGGTCAATTACCCAGTTACTATTAGGAGAAGTGAAGAGGTGAATTGGCATGTTCTCACCAGGATGTGGCAGATGGGGTAAGAATCAAGATGGATTATGGAGAGTTGAATAAAGAGGTGGGAGAATGAGATGGGACCGTCATGAAGGTGATGGTAGTATTAGGCTTGAGCCTCGAAGAGACTTCCTATGTATCCCTGTGGAAGGGAACCAATGTCTGTGTAGTTCGGTGAGGAGATGGGACACCTAAGGAGGCAACCTATATGAAGAGGACCTGGAGGAAGTGGATCCTCTGTGTTATGGCATGAAATTTATGAAACACATAGGCTCAAGGGAAAGACTAGGATAAGACATGGGTGGTGGGCTTGAACATCATGGAGGCTACCTACGTACCTTGCCTAGGAAAGGATCAAACACCACGTAGTTCAGGATGGGGCATGGAATCAGGGTGTGTGTAGATGACAATGACCTGATGACACATTGGGGATTACGTGTGGTAAGCAGCCCGGTTGGTTTGATACAAGAGGGATGACTAGAGATATGGGTCCCAAAAAAGGGTACTACAACAACTTACCGTCTATTGTGGAACATGAAAACTTACCATCGATTGGGGTTGACAACAGTTTACCGTTGGATGGGATCACAGTGGATTACCACTGATTGGGGTTGACAACGACTTACTTCTGATTATAGGACAATTTAGTGTCATGCATGACAAAAATGGGAGTATAGTTTAACATCATGAAGGACGGGGGAGGAATGACGTGAAGTAGTCAGGACTAATGGGTGTTGGGCTTGAACCTCACAGAGGCATCCTACGTACCTTGCCTTGGCAAGGGTCAAAGTCCACGTAGTTCGGGTAGGGGTTAGTGAACCGATGTGAAGTGTTTGGGACCAATGGTTATTGGGAATGAACCTCAGGGAGGCTTCCTACATACCTTTCCTTGGAAAGTATCAAATTCCATGTAGTTCGGGAAGGGGTTTGTGAACCGATGTGAAGTGGCCGGGAAAAATGGTTGTTGCGCTTGAAACTCAGGGAGGCTTCCTATGTACCTTACCTTGGAAAGGATCAATTTCAACGAAGTTTGGGACGAGGTTGGGGCTTACACTCTAGGGCGTCCTAGAGAGGATTCCATGGTCAATGCTTACTCTAATCCTATGTGAGTCATGCTCCATGTGAGAAACAAGAGGCAACAAAGACTTGACAATCACATCACGAAAGGTGCGTCCATGGGATGTGTAATGGGGATTATACATGGTTAGTGTCCTAAAAAGGAAACATGAGATTATGCATGGTTAGTAGCCTAGGAATATGGAGATTGGGACTTACTCTAGGATGGAGGTCCAAGTGGCGACAAAGCCCAATGAGAGATGGATTTGGCATGGAAGAGAGTTGGGTTCTGGTGCCCCCCTCCTCTGGTATTTGGCTAGGATGAAGATAGGAGAAGCATGGATTTTGCCTTCGGTATGAAATTCTAGGGGATTACACTAAGGTGGTTACCCTTCCCCTGCAGACAAACACCACTCTAGTAAAGAGTATCTCATTCCATGTGAGGAAGATCTCACTCCTGTGGAGACTACCGAACGTTGAGAATGCCCGAGGTGGGGGACCCCATGTGCGATGCATAGGGAGAGACTATAGTTTAACATCATGTGCTGGGTACAATGGTGCTTAGCAATTTAATATATTACATCCCAGACAAACCACGTTAACTCTTCACCCCCCTATGACTTACATGACCAGTACCACCTTCCCCTTGGGGAAGGGAAGGCATCAGCAACGCCGTGGTGAGGGGGTTTTGTGGAGCTATCCATCAAGGAGACATCTTTTGCATGGCTATACAAAGAAGAAATAGCCATTAGAGTGCCTGGGTGCTGTTAAAGAGCGACAATGGTGAATGGGGATTATGCATGGAAGCTGCCTGGGTGCTGCTAAGAAGCACCAATTGTGACTCGGGATTACGTAAGGAAACTACCCGGGTGCCGCTATAGAGTAGCAAAGGTGAATTGGGATTAGGAATGGAAGCTACCCAGTTGCCGCTATGGAGCGGAAATGGTGATTGGGTCTTACGCATGGAAGTTTCCCATAATTGTCTCCTCATGTATATCCATGAGGGAATCACAACTCACTGATATGTTGAGTCATATAACTGAGGCCATCAAGTATGCGCTAGTGCACACGTGGGATATTTCTAAGGGTATTGTAATCAGTTCGGACAAAGGGAGAAGAAAAGTGTGAATCACATGCCTGCTATTCAGAACATGGTGAGGGTGGCATAATGGTGGAGGATAACTATTGACCGTGTTCGAAACAAAGCATCCATATCATGCTAGCTAGAAATGGGGACATACAAATGAGGGGTGACTATTGACCGTGTTCGAAACATAGGACCTGACTCGAAGTTTCATCTAAAGTCTTCTGGGGAATTGGCCCAAAATGGTAGGTGAGTCATAGTGGCATGTGACCATGTCATCAGGGTGTCCCTTCAGACATGATAGAGTATGAAGATCTGAATGAAGCACATGCAAAGCATGAGGTGGAGTGATGGAATGTTTGAACAGATTCCAACGCTCTTGAAGTTACGCCACTGTAATCATGGCATGAGGTATCTTATGATTTTCACATAAGCCTTATCTTATTTGGAATAAGGGTAATCCTATTATTGAATGATAGGGGGTAATATAGTTTATACTCATGTAGAGAGGGCTGTTGGAATCTTATTTTTGGTGCATAAGGAATCTATTTTTTAGAGCAAGAGGCATCCTACAATTGGATCATAGGGTGTACTATAGTTTATAGTCATGTAGAGAGGACTATTGGCAACTTATTCTTGGTGCATAAGGCATCTCTTGTTTAGAGCAAGAGGTATCCTATGATTGATACATAGGATGTGCTACAATTTATAGTCATGTAGAGAGGACTATTAGGCGTAAGGAGCCTAGAAATGGTTGGTGTTGGGACTTACGCATGAGCGCCCCTTTATAGTGGATTTGACATATGAGTTAGGTGATAGGGTTTAGATGAGTTGCTTGAGGAATAGTTCGACTCAAGGTGCTAGGGGAATTGATGATGATAATCTTAAATCATGACATGTGAAAAATACCAAGAGGAATATGTCGACTCAAGGTGTTTCATGGAGTGAGGAGGAGTATCTCAAATCATGGTATTCCATATGTGAAAGGTGGGCATACATAAAGGCACAATGGAAAATGCCGACGTCCCAACACGAAAAGTTAATGGTGAGACTCTCTATTTTTCATGGGGGTCAGTGACGGAATAGAAGGGACCATCCCAGAGGGCTAGGACCATAGCCCGATAGTGATCCCGAGCGGGGGTACAGGGGCTACACCCCGTAGTATGGACCGGTGGGTGTGAAGGAAAGAGCATTGAAAAGTATAGGGTTTCGTGAAGTAGATTCACGGATTAAAGGTTCTCGCAGAGCATGGGGTCTCACGAAGCAGCCTCACGAAGGGAAGGTTCTCGTGGAGCACAGACTCACGGAGCACAGGTTCTCATGGAGCATAGGGGATCAAAAATCAGAGGGAATCGTGAAGCGGAGGGTCTCGTAGAGTAGAGGGGCGCACAGAGAAGAGTGGCTCATGGAGCAGAGGGGCTCGCGGAGGAGAGGGGATCACAAAGAAGAGGGGATAGAAGAGCATAGAGGCTCATGAAGGAAAGCCTCTCATGAAGCAAAGTAGCTCGTGGAGCCTTGAGCAACCTAAAGGCACTCTCTCCTTTGCAAAGGGAATATCCCTTTTCTAAGGGTATCACTTCACAGTTCTCAGGAGCTCCATGAAATGGGAGATCAACAGCCCAAGGGGTGGCATACCCATTCTTATGAAGGAGGGTGATCCAGGTATTTATTGGAGATGGAGGTCAAAATAGCATTCTGCGGAGCAGAAATGCATGACAAAGAGAACAAATGCATGCCACGAAGAGAAAATCATGCCATGGAAAAAATCATGCTCCCCAATCGAAGGGAGTTCTTTCAAGTTTCTCGTAATCGCAGATTCAACAGTCATCGAGCTTTGCGATGCTTGAAGAGGCTCCAGTAAAGTTTTCTAATGTTTTTCAAAGCTGCGGATTCGACCTTCATAGAACTTCAAAGTGTTCTTGGAGGCTCCGGTCAAGTTCCTCTACTCCGCGATCGTGAAGGGAACTTCATGAATGGGCTCCATGAACCAGTTCTCCAGCCAACCATCAAATGTCCATAACTTCGTTCAGTCCCTAAGACTGGTCAAATCAAAGTTTACGATGTGGGGTACGATATTGGATCATATATGGAAGCATTTGGAATATTTTGTGGAATCATATTCTGGTTCCTTAAAACCTATAATTTTTTAATCCATTTTTACTCATGTTTTACTTTTTACTAATTTTTTTGGAAAATAATATTTTTTTTGTTTTCCAAACAAGGTAATTTGTGACTTTTCCACCGAGAAATATGAAAGTAATTTTTTTAACTTGTACAAAATAGTCATATTTTAAAGAAATAATAACCCCTTAATTATTGAATATTAATTTAAAAGTATACAACTTTATTTTTAAATGAATATGTTTCATTTATTAGTGAACATATTATCAAAAAGAGAAATTATTATGAAATGGAAAATTCATTTACCTCAATTATTATTATAGGTGATATTTCAGATTAATTTCTCTGTATAATATAAAATCTAATCATGATACTTATGTTTTACTAGGGAAATGATTCATAGATACAATTTATATTCTTTTTTGGATGGTTTATGTTTATGATGATGAGATATTGGAGAAACTCTTTCCCTTATTCATGGGTTATAATTTGGTTAAATAAATTCTGTTTCAGGATTTTTAAGATGATGAATGTTTTTTGATCTTTTGTAAAAAAATATATTATTTTCTTTATATGATAGGTTGTACCTATATCTGCGTACAATGAATTGGGTAAATATGGATAACTCATGTGGTAAATATGTTATGCGTAAACATGATTTCATGTTCACAATTTTATTTGTGGACTTACATTCCATATCCATAAGATTATGAAAGGACCTAAAATTCATGTCAATAATTATTTTTTTGGACATGGATTTCATGTTCCTAATTTTATGCATGGACATTGTTTCATTTCTATAATTTTATTCGAGGTCCATATTTCATGTCCTTAACTTAATGTGGCAACATATTTCTATTTATAAATTTTGAAAAAGTTATAATTTTATGTGTATGAAACAATTCCACGTCATATGTAGATGTTAATCTCTCATGGATTATGTTTTTTGATTATTTTATGAATAATGTCTTATGATTTATAAATATTTATTCCATGGATGAAGATTATGATCTATGGTATGCAGGTTGTAAATTTGAAATGTTATGTTCTTGTTCGCACATCCTTATTCCCATATTTTTTATGAGATCATTGATATCAACCATTTTTATCCATAATGAGAATATGATTTTCCCCTTTATTATGTTTACATTACCCATGTTTGGAAGAAATATTTTTTTTAAATGATGTCTCCAATAAGAGTTATTGTTATGAAGAACTTAGTGGGAGAGGGAATACATCATTTATAAACCAGTTATTTGTGTGTCCATGTTTTCAATGGAACTAGAGCTATTCAATTTTGGCATGGATAGAAATGTTTTGAAAATAATCTTTATCTACATATATGTAATAAATATAAATAAAAAGTATAGATAATGATAGTTGGTATTAGGGAAGTGTTTAGTTATTCTTTGGAATAGAGGATGAGAAAAATTTAGTAAGAGACCTAGAGATAGGTATAATAATAGGATAACAACATAAATATGTTGATCATGGATAATGAGTCATATATTTAAAATAATGGGTCCTGATTTAAATATATGATGAATTATGTTTGATGATTATATAATTTTCACTATGATTATAATTTATTAAACAATTATTTTTGGTTTTATACAATGGTCTGAAATATAAATAACAGTTTGAAAAATGAATGTGACGACTAATGTGACAACAATACTCATGAGAAATATAATGGAATAAGTGGTGGGATGAAATATCTTGTGAATATTCTCACTCAACTATCTTAATATATTGGTCGAAACATGGGTCATTTTGAACTTTTAGATTCACTCTGGAGGGAGAAACATTTTACTGAATCTTCTATTTAGGAATGAACACAATCCTTATATGGGTCTACTAATCCACTGGTTGCTGGGAAATGGATCAATACAAGGGAAAAGATATTTTCTATTCATTAGTTATGAGACTGTGAAAAAAAATTTCCTAGCTTCTTATCATTTTAAAGATAAAGAATATTAATAGAAAAATATTATTTTGATAATGAGGAAAGAGGGAAAAATTAGATATATGGGATGTGATATGTTTAGGATATTTTTTAGGTACTTACGTTGTATTCTTTGAAAAAAATAGAAAAGTTATTTTTTAATATTAATAATATGAATGGTGAATCTATTAGAACATATGAGGGGAATTTTACAATAATTTAAAGGTATAATTCATGCTTAACCATCAACCTTGAAATAAAAATTGAGATATTATTTGATGTCTCGGAATAAAGTCTTTGAAAGGCATTATCCATCGGGAACATTGGAATCTATGAAGAAATTGTTTGATAACTACTGAATCTGGAAATATAAAATGGAAACTCTTAATATTATTGTGGTACTAAAAAGATGATAAAGATTATTGGAAACAATATTTGTTTCCCTCATATAGGGAAGAATTTTTTTTAACCTTTTACTTTTCAAAAATGAAGGAAGGGGATCTGAGGTGAATTTATGAAAGGGAAAAAGATTTTTTTTCATGTGTGGGAAACATGTATATCAAGAAACATATTTTAATAGTGATGTAAAGAGGCTAGTTAATGAAATGAAGGGAGATAGAGCACAATAAAAATCACAACTCACAATTCAATTATATAAATTAAATGAGTTTGGGAAATATGTGAATTAATTCCATAATTCAAGTTCTACTGACGATAGTAACCCACAATAACCTCTAATGTTAATATAAAATGGAAAAATCTTAGGAAATTTCAACAAATTAATAGATTCATGATAGTTAGGGAACACTTATCTTCTATAATTGAACATGGCATTCAATTTTGATGTGTTTAGGAATATGACCAATGGAAATATTATCCTTTAGTGAAATTTTATGTAATTATCTATGTTGATTATTTATCCCTATATAGATTCCATATAAATTTATATAATAATGTAATTATATTTTTTAATGAATTCACCTATGATTATATACCAGTTCAAGGATGAACCTATATCTTTAATTAATTTTTTTTGATAAGATAAGATCTTATTTAAATAACAAAGGATGAATTATCTTTTAGAAGAATATATGATTGTGATATTTCTAAAAAAGATGTGTACACATTATGGAATATAAAATAAATGTATATACATATTTTGGTGTGAGAATTTTTATTTAATTAAAATTATTTTTATGTTTATTATTGAAGGATACAAGATCAAATAATTTTTGGGTTTAGAAAAGAGTCATTAATATTTCTGAGGAGTCTTATGGTTAAATAATTGGGGAATGGTTTAAGTTGGAAATTTAGATATTATTTTTTGAGGTTAAGGTATGATTTATCTAATCCTACACTATCCATTTTGGTCTTTGTAAATATTTAGAGGCATAAGGAATGGCTTATGAGTCTTATGATTCGAATAAAAGTGCTTCATGCATGAAAAATTCATTATAAATCTCTATTTCCTACAGTAAGAGATTAGGTTGGAATAGAATTATGCATAACTAAATGTTGAGATAATTATTCCAAAATAGAATTCAATCATTTATGTTTATATTATTAAGAATTTTATTTGGATTTCAAAATAATCCCTCAACATTAAAAAAGGGACTATGATATAAATATGTTATCCATTTACTTTTCATAATGAGAAATCAATTTAATTTTAACCCATCATAGATTTACAATTTTTTTATGGTTAAATTTCTACTAACTAGGATATCTATCACTATTTATTAGCCCATTAGTCTTATATTTTTTACATATACCTGTTTTTTACTTCCCAAATAAGTTCTTCTATCTGGATACCTAGTTATGTGTTAATGAAAAGGACCATCATACATACCTTTCTCTCTTTTCAAGATGATGTTTTATTAACCCTTGTTATGATGTGAGATTCGACAAATTAAATTTCATGTGAATCCACTTCAATTATCAAGAGAAAATTTTTAGTATGTAATTTATAAATTTGGGGATAATGTAACACCCCTGTGTTTTACGAAATATTTCTTTAGATTATATTAAACTTATTTTATAACTTGTGTTACACAAAACTCTGAGTTTATGTGAACAATGATATACCAATTTAAACATTATTATTTAATATTATTACCAAGTCATTAAATTAAAGGGAGTAAATAATATTATGTAATTTATGAATTATATAAATATTCCTTATTCAATATAAAAACATTGTAATTAATCACCCAATTTTTAATAATGTCATTTTATTCTTCAAAAATATGATTTATTCGTAAATGAATTTATCTTTATTTTTTTGATAAAATATTATAGTTAAATATTTGAACTTTTATAAAATATATTTTTCAAAATTAACTTAATATTTGAAATCAAAATATCAAAATTATCCTTGGATGAAATTTATTTATTTTTATGAAATGTTTTATTTTTTATTGGTTAATGATAATACATATATTAATAATATTATCATTTAAATTTCATATAAAGTATCATTATGGTTTTAATTTGATCAAAAAGTAACATATACATTATTTACTTAAAAATTATATAATTAACATTATTTTAATCATCGTTATACAAGATTTTTATATAAGTATATTTTTATGCTTGAATTTTATTTTTTTGACAACCTATTTTTTATTTATGATTTACTCAATTATATTAATGAAAATTTATTCTCCCTCTAGAAATTGAATTAGGAAAAATTTATTCCAAATTTGGAATCATAAAGATACATTTTGGTAAAAATCCCCTTTTATTTTTGGTCAAAATGAATTGTAACCATGGTAAAATGCATCACCTCGGTAAATGGAAAATCAAGTAAATCTATTGTAAAATAAAATGATAAGGCCATAATTATTAATCTGAGTTCTTATTGGTTGAATTAATGTTAACCATTATCACCTTAGGCTCAAATATTCATTTTGTAATTGAAAATTTCCCATGAAAATGAAAAATATATTATTTGAACCAAATGAAGTGGAAAAATGTCACTATATTAGTTTCAAATATCATTTATCTATTCTCATAGAGAAAAAAATTAGTTATAAATGAATATATAGATAATCACTTCAAAAAGGACTAATCACTTTAATTGTATTGTTAAACTTGATACATTCATGTTTCACAGTTTACATTTGAATAAAAAAATAAAACATATTTTTTTAAAATTATTTTATTACTTCTAGAATATCATTGAATATAACTAATAGTAAACATCGTGGAATTCCCAAGGAAAAGAAAAAAAGGGTGAGATCAAATGATTAGTAAGGGATGAGTGCACTAGAACCAATGATGAATTAGTAATCATAATAAATATAGTAAGGTAGAGAACTTAATAGAAATTCTGCATAAATATTTGGATAAATATTAATTACTATTTTAAGGTAAATAAATGAAACAGAAGTTGTTTAATCAATAAAATAATAAATTAAATACAACTACGGATAATGTTAGAGAAACAAATCTCAAGGATAATAATAATAACAAAATTATCAATTTAATAAATTCTTTATTATTATACGTCATGCCTTAGGTACATGAAAACCTCTATAGATAAGATATATCCTATAGATAGTTTAAAACTATAGGTAAAAATCTATTTAATTTTCCCAAAATATTTGTCTCATGAATCTTGTCAATGCATTGAGGGGATATATACTGGCTATGACACACCCATTAGTACATATCCAAAGTATTACACATATATCGAATAATTGATTTAATTAAAAAATAGTGTTCATTATCAAATATTCATGTTGTGTAAAGAAATCAAGTTTATAAATATTCCCCCAGAAAATAAAATAATGGTTAAAGTAAACATCGTATTAAATAAAATGGTATAAGATTTAATAAATGAACATATATATGATAAATAATATGAATATTTATAAGAAATGTAATTTCAAATGAAAATTTATTATAATAATGTGGTTGTTTTAAGAGAAAGTTAACAATCACAAAAGAAAGTGAGATTTCATAATAACTTTTGTCACTTAATAATTTTCAAACCAAATCTCCTTGAATCATATAATTAAAATATAACCTAAAAATACCATGAATAATAATTTATTAATGATATTAAAAGTTATAGGGGAACTTTTTACACTACATAAAAATGAATGGGTTCATAACAAAAAAATAGTCTCAATAGAAAGCAAATTGAGCTGAAATCCATTACTATACACTTCCTGTTAGTTGAACACCCTTTAAAATCCTATATAATAGTTTTAATTATTTAATGAAATTAAAAAATAACCAAATTGATATTAATTATTTCATATATGATCCTTTTATAACATCTTATCACTTGTTTGTTAATAATATTTTATTATTTTCATTGTTTCAAGTGATAATTGCCTTGTTTTTTTGAGTTTTTTTTACTTGTTATTTTTTTCCTCTTACATAGATCATGAGTTATTCATATAAAAAATGTAAAACATTATTGAATTATAATATATATTCATTTTATATGTGTTTATATTTATCCATAAAATTTTGTGATATGAAACTAAATACACCGTTCGTAGAGACTATAGGTCATACATATCAATGAATGATATTTACATTTTTTTTTCAAATTGAAAGAATGAAAAGTAAATGATATATATATCTATATTATTTTTTTTAATTTGTATATATTTAATAATTTTATAAAATTCATCTATAATAAATTTAATGTAATGTGTGAATGAATCACATCACATCGCGAGGCGGTAATCCTTAGTACACTAGAATGATGTTATTGTATTCCCACAAAAAGAAAAGAATGAAGATATGTGTTATATTATAATTATATAAGATTAAAAACATTAAATGTATTATATATATTTTATATAAATTAAAATCACATCATTATTCCCAACCTTGAAGGGTGGTAATGGAAGAATGAACGACAACAGTTCGTGAGGCGGTACTCCGCCACATACACGAAAGATGATCTTATAGCCCATTTGATAGTATTTTGTGTGGATATAGGTCATAAAATTAACACAAAAAATATCTTAGTATATTTAATATACATATGTTATTATATAATCAATACATAAAAGTAATTTAAGGAGGTGGAGAGGGAAGTAAAAAAAAATTATTTTAGAAAATCTTTACCTCTCCTTCAGGTATCCTCCTCAGTTTTCACTAATTCATTCTTATGTTGGATTAATTCCCAATATAAGGATTATATTATTATTCTACAGATTTTTTATACTTATTTTGGATGTTATTTTCTGAACCAATGTGGTTTTAGAGGTGTGAATAAGGGGGAGAGAGGGTGGCCTTTTATAAGTCGGTTTAGTGGTAAACATTTAAAAATTTTAAATAGTGTATTCTACCCATGTTAATTTCATTTAATGTGGATATAATAATGTACCAAAATTTATAATATAGTATATAATCTATTAATATTTGAATCAAATTTGTTTTGGACAATTTACTAGGTCATTTTCCCACTTGAGATTAAATTTTAGTCCCTTGGTAAACTCTTTTTTCTTTTAATGGATGTAATTAATTATAACTGATTTCACTAATAATTTTAGTAAAAAATTAAATTATAAATATTATAATTTATAAATTAATTTAATTAAAAATATTTAATCAATTTTTTAAACTTTAAATAACAAAAGCGGAGGAAATAAATTTTAAATTAATCCTGTAGATGGGACAGAAATGTAGGTTTTTAATATGAAAATGTTAAAATTTTATTGTGGTTTATAAAACATTTCAATAAAAAATTTATTAAAATGTAATTTTTTAATTATATATGTTTCATTGGTCTATTTTTACATTAAATTTAATTTAAAATATAATTTAACATAATAAATTATTTAGATGAAAATTCAATTTTATATTAAAATTCTGTATTTTTCATTATTCATCCAAAATGGAACTTCACCCAAAGATACCGAACATTCATACTAATATAATTTTTAAATTAAAATTTATAAAATGATGTTTAATTTTTCAAATAAAATTTATGAAACATTCAAAATTTATTTATAAAACAAGTGTGTCATTAAAAGGAGAAATAATGGATTTAGAAAATTAAACACTTAATGGTTAAATTAGATTTGTTCCTATATTGTTCCTATCAAATCTATTAGATGAATTTAAAAACATTTTATTGAATATATAATATATAAATTTTATTTAACAAATTCACTAATATTATTTTATTAAATTTATTAGGTTAATTTTTTTTTGGTTCATAAAAATAGATAAAAAAACATTTTCCTTTTATTCAATTGGTTTTTATATTATGTTCTAATTAATTAGAAACCAATGAATTCAACCATATTTTTTATAATTTTTTTAATACTATTAATAGAAATAAATTTATGTATTTAGAGTTAATTTTAAGGTTAAATATCAATATTAATTTCTTTCACTAAATATCAGTTTTTCATGTGACACAAGCTATTAAAGAAAGTCATTGTTGCGTGTAACACAAGCTAACTCCATGTTTTATGAATTGAAAGAAATATAATAAATTGAATTTATATAAAATATTAAATATAATTTAGTTAATTGGGTAATTATATTCCCTTATATGATTTTTTTGAGTTTCATGCACGTTATTGAATAAAATTTTATTCTGTCATAATTTCATGGTGTTACATTCTCCCCACAATAAATAAACCGCGTACATTAAATTTAAACTTGATCATAGTAATACAAGGTTTAATGTTTTCAAATTCCTTTATTGGGTAACCCTCATTGAAAAAATGGTTAATAAAATAATCTCTTAATTAGAGAGAAATAGAACTAAATTGGTTATATGGAATAACATATTACTAGGTTTTTATGTTGGAGAACATTAGTGGAATGTGATTTTGTGGACTTGGTGGAAAAGTGTAAATATTTTAAGGAGTGAGTGAGGTAATTTATGAAAAATTTAATTATCAATTAAAATTTTAGGGCCTCAAATCTATAAATCTAATAGGTGTGAAAAGTTTATTAATATCATCTAAAATGACTGTAATAAGATATGATTTTATTGCAAGATAATTTTTCCATTGTTGAGGAATTATTTTACTACCTATGAAAATAAATTAGTATACTAAAATTATATAGTTTCTATTATATAAGAATAATATGATTATTTTTTTATTAGATTACTTAATATGATAGATGAATATCCAAAAATGATTATTTGTTATTCTCGATGTACTAAAATTCACTTTTAATAGATCATAAGTTGCATAGAGGAGTGAAAAGTCTTTCTGACTACCTCTAACAATTTTCCAGAACTAATATGGTTATTAAATTAATATATAACCTCAAAATAAGTATTAATATTATATAATTAATATTTATTCATCAAATTGTTTTACTAAAAAAATGGCATATTAACAAGGATGTGTCTTAGGTCAGTGGTTGGTGTTAAACCCTTATCGTCCAACAATTGTGGGTTAAAACCCTATTGAATTTCTGGATATGATGGGTTTTCACTCAAAATATAGGTTTTATTTTTATAAACTATATTTATATTATTTGAAAATTAAATATTATGGTCATCCTTAAAATAATATTAATCATTAAATAACTTATTTAATCAATTTTTCAATAAAACCAATTTTTCCTCAAAGATTAAAAATATTATTTAAAATTCTAAAAGAATCATTAATGAGAATATTTACCAAAAAGGATATCAATACCTTAATAAATATGTCTATAAAATGTAAAGTAATTATTCCTCAAGTAATTTTTTGACTAAAAATTATACTTTCCATAAATTTCTCCAAAATATCCATAATATTTGTAGACTCTCATTACATAAAACCTAAAAAGATATGTTTAATTCATTGATAATATTTTCCTTATTAAAATAATTACCCCATTATTTTATCCATAACAATCATGTTATTTAATACATAATTTTATATAAAATTTAATAGAATCCAAATATCTTTCATGAATCTTGTTAAAAAAGTACTATTAGTAAAACAATTCAAAAATTTATTTATTGAATCACAATACATATGTACTTTGTCCATTTTACATACAATTATGTGTAAAGTAATAGTCTTAAAATAATAAACAAAATTGACTTTAATTCAATAATTTATATTCATTCACTTTGATAACAATTTCAGGTTTAGATTTTTAGAGAATTAGTCCAGAAGTAATACAAAAGAAAACTATAAAATATATTATGGACACTTATGATTACAATCTATTTTCCGCATAAAATAACATTGTTAAAATAAATCAATACTTCATTAATGAATTATCTCCATGGATTTCAACTTGAATCCTTACTTTTCCTACCCATCCTTAAATCTTGTTAAAACATTTAAAAATGCAGGATAAGTAAAAAATATCAGTAAGGGATACAAAAATTAGAAAAAAAAATTATACTATGAATACCTGAAAACCCATGAAATCATTTTAATCAACTTATAAATTTCACCCTTAAGAATTATTAAATACATTCCTTTGAAAATAAACTCCTTTTATACCCCTTTTATAATCACAAGATTACCATAAATCCCATAGAAATCATAAAAACACACAATGGTATCTTGGGAAAGTATATACTAATCATTATTGTTAATGGAATAACCATTCCATATACATCCATAAATTTCACTCTTTTAAATGGTATAGCCATAAGGCCAAATATCATACTGTCATGAATCGTTCCTTGGGGCCTGTGTCGAGACTACACCAAGCCACCTTCCATAGGCCAAGGGCTGGAGACTAGCAACAAAAAGTCGTATCCCTATAATGGGAAGGCATTACCTTTAAACATGTACAAACACACAATCTTAGAACAAAACAAGAAGCAACCACGAAGTAAGCTACTGTAGTAAAAGTGTACTGAAATTAAAGAGGTCAAAATACAAGACCAACTAAAAAGTAAAATTACAATTGAAAAGAGAAAAGAACTCATGGATCATTTATTGAGGATCCTAATTGAAGGGTAGGTATAGCTCATGATCAGTAGTCACTAAAACACATCACATCAAATATTCCACCTCTGAGAACTACCCAGTCCTGGCACCCTTAGCCTCGATCAATATTGTCTGTCATCTGCACAAGACACATCAAGGAGTGGGAATAGACTTTGCAGGGGTGAGTATAACAATACTCATTAGGGACCCCAAGACCCATGATGGTCTCCCAGAGTTCCACAAAGGAAAAACCACAAAGCAAGACCTCGACCATAAGGCAGGAAGTAGTCAACAATTATACTTATGTATATTCCCATACATATTCCTATTTTATCATTATATACTCATCTCATACATGAGGAAACATAATGCTCCAAATTTTAAGCCATTTGCATAATAGATCCCCGAGGGAAGAATACCACAAAGGTAACTCCACGAAGGTAACACCACAAAGGTAAAAGTGCCACAGAGGTAACACCAAAAAGGTGACACCATGAAGGTAAAAATACCACAAAGTTAACACATGAAGGTAACACCACGAAGGTAAAAGTAACAAAAAGGTAAAGACTCAACTCACACCAGGTATATAACTCAAGTACAGAAGTTCAAATGAATAGTCGTAAATATAGGTCATCTTATTCAGTCAAGAGGCTCTGCTGCTAATCCAAGCATGATCAATAGATATTGACCAACATATAATCTCTAGGTGTTAACCTACACAGGATAAATAGATACTAACCCACATAGGATTGACATTCTTTCATCATGTTACAACCATCCACGAGATTCCCGCACTAAGCATTCTTGATTCTAAGAGGATCTGCTCCTCAATCCATTAGTTATAACTCAACCTCCACAAAGTTAAATGAATTATTATCCCAAAGGACCTCCATGTTGTAAGGGTTCCAATGTGATAGACGGAGCGTCAATCGGATGCACGGTCTGTGACTTATAAGAGTTTTTGTACCAAGGGCCTGGTTGGATTCGGGTTCTATCCAACCCAGTTGTACTCCAAAATTCTCCAAAACACCATGGGAGTATACCAAAAGGACCACCTCTCTTCAAGGATCCTAGCGCTATAGATAGTTCTTCAAATAGATGCTCGGTTCCCAAGATATGGATTTTTTAGCGAAAATCAGCCTGGAATGGTCCGGGTCCGGCCCGACCTAGTTTGGGTCGACCCGCACAGTCTGGGTCTGACCTAGTCTGGCCTGAACTGGCATGGGATAGCCCTGTTGGGCTGGTCCGCGGACTGGCCCGACCCGCCTAGGCAGTGCACCTTGCTAGGCTGGCATGGCTCAGCCCATAGAGGGGCGTGACCCACTGGTCTAGTGCAGCTAGGGGAGCGGTGTGGCACAAAGGAGGCATGTCCCAATGGAGTGGGTCCCAACCTAGCTAGAAGGGGGGGGGGGGGGGTGTTTCCCATCATTTATAGTCAGAGATGAAGCGCCACAGGGCACTGCCAGATTTCCCATGGGACCTGCAGGGAGTGGGTCCCACCCTCTGCTGTGGCTTCTGAGCCATGATTGTCTTCATCAGCGCGCGATAGTTCGCCGCTGACCTCTACTCGGGGCCGACCAGTGCTGGACACCACTGTATGCCATGGATGTATGATGTGCCCCCCTTCTCCGGCGGTGCACTATGGCGCACCAACACCTTCTTCACGGATGGCTGGATCCAGCCGCCGTCTTCACCCACCGCAGCATGAAATAGCGTGTCGCCACCTCCTCTTCCATCGGCACTAGTTACTGGTGGTCTTTTGCAGGTCACCAGGTGAGCTCCAATGGCCCATTTTTTCTTATGAAGGTACCAAAAACTCCCCGGGATTCCCTATTCTTCCATGTACCCACCGTTCCATGTTTCGTCCAACCTGAATAAATCACTAGCAAAGAACACGTCAAATTTCAACAAAAGGCGGAGGGTTTGAGACTTGTTCATTTGGGCCACGCCCTCTGTTTTATCATGAAATCAAAAGGGTATTATAATGATTCAAAAACTCTTGAAATTATACAAGAAATAAACCTTATATAAAGATTCATTGAAGAATTTCTATGATGTAGGGGGAGTCGGTGTTCATTGGTTAATGATTCGGTGGCGCTAATCACCGCTTGCTGGAACTGGTTCTGTCTTCCATGTGGTTGGTGTGGCGGTACATTTCTAGAGCTTCATCTCTTGGTTAAGTCGTGTCAAAAATCCTCCCTGATGTCTATATAAATAGAAGAGGGGGAGGGTGAGTAACATCGTAGCGAATTTATGAGGTTCATTTAATGAATGAACCTCCAAAATTCTAACGGTGCTATTACAAATATTTAGAATTCACGCAAATTAATGGATTGACAATTCGTTGGTCCTGCCACAACGTCTTGTACATTGGAGGAAAAGAAAAATAAAAATAAAATAACTTTGTTTATTTATTATTCCGTTAAATTTACAAAATCTATCTTTTTCTCCTAACCTACTTCGGTCAAGGTGCAACCTTCCTTAAGTGAATCTCGGCGCTACAAATTCAATGGTGCTCTCCAATTTTTAATCCGAGCACTGGTTCAAAAGTTTTAAAATTACACTCGTGCATTTACTGAACATACCTTAAAAAAAGAATATAAATTCATTTCAGGCACACCGGGCCTTAGAATCAAGCACCATTAATTTTCACAGACTCGTAATAATTCAATATAATTAAAAAAATGGCATTGAAAATTCAGTTCTCTACTTTCTCCCCACCTTAGGGATTATTGTCCCCGAAATCCAAAACATAGACTATGGAAAGAAATAGGGGTAATGAGCGCGAATATGAGCCTCCCACTCCCATGTTCTTTGCTGGAGGTTCCCGTGCTTCCAGGGAATGCACACCCAATGGATCGATCGTCCACAAAGGACCTGCTCCTCTCAATCATCAATCTCCACTGTAACCTCTATAAACGTCACCCTATCATCGATGTCCATCTTTACCCAACAATGAAATGTGTTGGATCATGCATGTACCTCTTCATCTGTGACACGTGGAAACCATCCTACACCCAGTGCATCTGTGGGAGAAGAGCCAGGTGATACGCCACCTCACCAACTCTACTGAGAACCTGAAAAGGTCCGATGAACCTTGGAGATAACTTTCCGCCCCAACCAAATCTCTGAAAACCTCATTGAGGTGAGACCCATAGGAAGACATGTTATCCCTTCTCAAACTCCAAAGGTCTCTATCTCCTATCAGCATAAGACTTATGTCTACTTTATGCAGTCTTCATCCACTCCTGGATTATCTGCACCTTCTTAGTGGTAGCCTATACCATCTATAGACCCCTAAGTGCTTACTACCCCTGGTCTGTCCAGCATAGAGGTGAACGGAAAGGTCGACGATACAAGGCCTCAAATGGTGTCATACCAATGGTGGAGTGATAACTATTGTTGTATTCAAACTCCACTGAGTGAAAGTGATGCTCCCAACTGCGGCCAAAGTCAAGGATGAAAGAAAGAAGCATGTCCTTGAGTATCGGTATGGTTTGCACCATCTGACCATCCATCTGAGGATGAAAGGAAGCACTCAAATGTAGATGAGTCTCAAATTCCTCCTGTAATCCCTTCCACTATTGTGATGTAAAACGTGCGTCGTGGTCAGAGACAGTCATCGATTTCACCCCATGAAGTCGTACAATATTTTGTATGTAGAGGCGTCCCAATCCCTCTACTGACCCCTACTCGTGGATGGGTAGTAAGTGGGCCGACATAGTGAGTGGTTCAATGATCACCCAGATGGAATCATGTCCCCTAGATGTATGTGGTAGTCCTATCATGAAATCCAAGGAAATTTCATCCCACTTCCACTCTGACACCTCTAGTGGTTGTACTAAGCCTAATGGAACCTGATGCTAGGCCTTCACATGCTAACAAGTGAGGTATCATGAAATAAACTCTTCCAGTCCATTCTTTATCCCTGGACACCAGTGATGACGTCCGAGGTCCTAGTGCATCTTCGACACACCAGAAGTTTTCCCTAGAGAGGACATATGAAAATCCCTCAACCCATCCTCATGTAGCGCCAATGGTACCATGGTGAGTCCTCAAAAGAGAATTACATGATCGCTACCTTCTGAAATTCCATCAGGTGCCTGTAATGAGGTTATCTAGACACGTCGAGCCTCGTAGTCAATGTCCCAATGTTGTGCCTCCCGTATTCGCTGAAGAAGTGGGGGAGTGACAATCATAGATTGGATGTAAGTTGCTCTATCTTTATCCACAAAGGATATTTGCAACGTGGAAAGCTGATTTGTCGCCTCACTAAGCAGTTGTAAAACATAATTCTTGCAATGTTTTTCTACCACCACATTCCCTTTTCTAGGGTTATATACTATCTCGATGTCATAGTTCTAAAAGAACTCCATCCATCGCCGATATAACAACCCTTCTTTTTATTATAAACTTTAACATGATTTATTACATAAACTCTTCACTTAATACAACACAGAATATCAATAGGTATAGTGTCTTTGAGGCTTAAGAAAATTACATTACATCTTATAACATAAAACACACACCATCATTATTGAGAACATTCTTTACATGACCACTACATTCCCTCATACTTAACATTTCCAGGGATAACTTGAGGACATGCATAAAAAAGGGTGAGCTATAAAGCCCAGTAAGGGAATAAACATGGAATAACATGAGGAATAAAATACATTTTATAAAATTGGAATATAAATGAAGCACAATAGAAACATGAACATAAAGGATTGATAAAGCCAGATAATCATTACATGGAAATGTGGAAATAACACTTAACATGGAATTAACATGAGTAAAGGATCATTATACATGGAGAATGAGTAAACCCTCAATGTACATGAAGCATGAGTAAAACCTCATTTCAATTGAATTATCATGTGCCAACACTCATTTCTCATGACATATCATGATACAATACTTTACCCAATGCATTGGAGCTCTATCAGGGCACACCCTTCTGAAACATTTCATTTCATGGATAAGTGTTCCACTTGGATCATATAACATGGAATCAATCAACATCAAAAGTTATTCCATGATTAAGTAATGTGGAATAAATACATAAAATTACCATTCAATATTTATATGTTAAAAAAGGTGAATACCCTGGATAGAGACATGGGTATGGTATTTATTATACAATGATCTTGGTTTGGAAAAACGCGGTGCAATTTAAGCAGCATAACGGTGTGACATAAAGATTCAAGAAATTTTTTGATGAGAGAGAAAAGGGTGTCTCATCATATTTACAAGAAATGGACAGTAAGGGGTTCATATAGATAAATTTCCCAGCAAATGTAATGTAATTTAGATGCATAATACAAAATAATTACTTGGATGTAAAAGAGGAGAGAGAAACCCCTCACAGAATTTCAGCATGGTAACAGTTGTACATGGGTGGAATTAATGATATAGAAAGGGGTCTCCCATCGTATAAACATAAATAGGGTAGAATGGGGGAGGTGATAAATCATACCCCAACATTTTAATTGGAATTAAAAGGGTATAACAACATAAAGAAAATTGGACAAAAATGAGAAAGGAAGAAATCCCTTACTTGGAAGTATGATCCCAAAGGCTTGGGAGAGGCATGAGAGAGGCTTCTTGGGAGCTTGGGGAAACTTGGGAGGATTATAGAGAGAGGATGGAATGGGTTGGTCAAACTCTGAAGGATTTGAGTGAAGAGGAAGTGGGATCTTGGGTGGATTTATATAAGAAATTAGAGGGAATTATTTATTATTTAGGTTTAGGACACCTCACATTAAAATAATCAAAACCAGAAACCAGCCCATGGTTTTTGCCCATGGTTTTTTTCCAAAGGAGAGTGGAAAAAAGTATTTTATAATTCCAATGGCCGAACTTTTTAAAATAATAGGATTGCTTATGTGGAGGCGAGTCACACTCTTAAGGAAAACAATTTAAAAAGACAAAATGTTTCATATGTCTTGGAGGGTCCACTAATGTTTTGTAAAATAAATCAAAAAAACCCAAAATACAATTATTTTATTGGTAAAAAATATATTGTCTGAACATAATCATTATATTATTTTATTACACCACTATTGGGTCATTATGGTGTCATAAATCACATTATATATTTAAACGATATTTAATTTTTACCCAAAAATTCGACTCTCTCAGAAAATTATGAAAAAATCACCATTAGATAATTTCGAAATCCTTATTCCAAAAATAATAATCATTTTATCTAAATAAATTTATAAATATGTGAATTTTTACTTTTAACATAAAAACCGACATTTATCGAAAATTCATGGGTTTTGATAAAAAATAGCTTTCAAGCCTTAATAAAAATTACAATTGAATTTATAAAATTATAAGATAATTTATATTTAAAAAATAGTAATTTAATAATAAAAAATATAATATTCTATAAAAATATTATTTAATTCAAAAATCCATTAATTCATCAAAATAGATTTCTTAGTTGAAAATTAACTAAAAATATTATTTGTGATTTAAAAACAATTTACAAAGTAAAAAAAATGAATGCACATTATTTAAAAAAAATGTACATAGTTATAGTGCTAAGGACTTGTTACATAACCCCTTATAACACCCACATAAGACCAAAGGGTAAGGTGTGCGGTGGTGATAGACTCTTGGGGTGGCTCAGATAACATCGCTCTGGTGGTAATCTCTATTAACTTCCACTTCTCCCGTAGTCAGTTCCACACAAGATTAATGTGTTCAAGCTCAGCTTGGCGTTGGTCAAGAAATAAGGACTAGGATGACACCTCCATTTTGAACTCTGACAAATGGGCTTCATATGGGGCAGTCTATAGATGAGGCCATCGCTTCCTTTGTCTGAGTAAATTGGATTTGTTAAAGCCCTATATTTATAATAATCATGTGGTCACTCTTCAATGGTTATATTAGAAACTATCACAATTGTAACACCCCGAGCTTCCATGATACGCTTCTCATTCAATAATGCAATAGCTTGCATTGTACGCAACTTCGAGTTCTAAAACACCGTGACTAATCAAAGTAGCCGTTATGAATAGTAATAACCACTTTTTAAAATTATAGAAATTTTATATTTCAAAATGGACTTCATTTTTGTATTCGTAATATCGAAATTATCCAATGTTGAATTTTTTGTAATTTTCTGAGAACTTCCAATTTTTTATAAATAGTGAAAATTACTTAAAAACATCTTTTTTAATAAAAATAATTTATAGTGATAAATTATACTATTTAGTGGTTTTAAAGTATAATTAGAATATATTTTTACCATTTTATATAATGGTGGTCATTAGAATTAATTTAACATTGAAATTGAACATAAACAATTGCCAATCTTTTGATATAAATTGTTTCTTAAAAACACGCTATTGTTGTCACAGCGGGAATTAATTATAAAATTAATTAATGCAACTTATATGTTTGGAATTTTTTAAAATAGGCATCATTTTTGAATTCGGAATATCAATCATAGCTTAGGGTGAAATTTTGGCATTGTTCTGAAAAACTTCAATTTTTGATGAATAGTGAAACCACTAAGTGGTAGTTAAATAACTGATTTTTTGTTTAAATGAAATATTACCAATTCTGCGATTTGATTTTCAAAAATCCGATATACATGGTTGTCATTAAGAAGTAAAATGTGGTTCAATGAGATTAAAATAATTTTTTGGTGAATAGTAACTTTTAAGTTCTTAATCGCGATTAGAGGTAATTAGTGTAGTTTAAGGTAAAAATAATGTTTTAATAATATGAGATGAGCATGACACATGTCCTACCCTCATTTTATGTGCCATGGCCGACCAAGAAAATCCATGGGTCAACTTGGGGACCCCATGGAGCCACTTTAGTTGGAAAAGGACATAAATACCTTTTATTTAATGTTAAAGTAAAAAATGACACAAACATGAAATGTTTTACAAAAACAATTTTTACATGGGGTTATACAAGTTATATTTTTTACTATAAATAGTCATCTGAAAGCTAAATATATTTCCTACATCATAGTATTTTTTTATAATTTTTAGACATTAAATAAATTAAATTATTTATGACATCATTATGATGCAGCGATGACCTCATTATTTAATGATTTTAATAAAATTAAAAGATAATGTACAATCCAAGGCTTACACATGTACAAAGACTATTGGATGGGTATATTTCGAACCCTTATCACCTTATCCACGAATTATATAGGTTTGGGACCTTTAGAATCCGAAAAACATTTTATAATAATGTAAACTTTCCTTACTTTCCAAGAGTGCCCCTCCTATCCACTTATAAAAGGCCCCCACCTCTACCACCTCATTGACACTTTCAATCCATTTGGATCGGCCAAAATTTGCCCAAATACTCTCCCAACTTCCCCCTATTACTCCCAGAAGCCTCACTTTGGGCAGAACTCTTCCCAAGGAAGCCTTTGGCTCAAATCAAAAAGAGTTACCCGATTTTGAGGTAATGTCTTCTCTAATGTTGTTTTTGTTTTATTTTTCTTCTACAACCCTCTAAACACTTTTTATTCATTTCGTTTGTAACAAAACCAGTATACTAAATATACTAGGATGTTGTTATAAGAAGTATTTGAGCTACACTTACACACACCTACATCTAATGGTTAAAGAACATACGGTTTCTGTGGATGGAGAATTTCTGCCTCACGAAACGATGATTGTTCAACACTCATATAACACCTTAAAAGGTGGACATTAAGATGTCACTGTATTTATATATGATATATAATATGTTTATGTTTTACTTATGCTTATTTATTTCTCAATTATGTCATACTTTATGATTTCCATTATGGGTAAACGCGATAATTTCATTTTAGGAAGTGCGGACTACCACCCCCTCAAAGTGATTTGAATCGTTAATGACATATGTGGGATGTATAAAGGATGGAGTAAATTGTATTATACACTATATTATACTGGAATTATATTATAAATTTATATCATTATGATTTAATTCCATTAGATACGAAATAGAAATGAAAGTAGCGTTCATGCGTACGTACGGCTTACCGTCTCCATGAACGGTGCATTTCATTTCTTACCTATAAATGTTACGTAATATTAGGAATGAATGTATATACTGGATATATATGATATATATGACATCTAAACCATGAATATAATTCTGGAGATAATGGATATTCTACCACATAAACAACATGTAATTATAAGAAGATTATTGTTGACTCAAGTACCAAAAACCGACAAAACGACCGTTATTAACTTAAATAATTACATAATGTTCATAACATTGTAATAAATGATATAAAAAGGATAATGAAATTGAAAATGGTAGATATTAACTCTAGTTTATTATTCAGGAGGTTAAGGAACGGTCAAATCAAGTTGGACACAAGGTAAGGGAACTTCTTAACCCAATTTCTATTCTTTGGGTTAATCTCCCACTTTCAAATTATGTCATGATATTATTATGTCCTATCTTGTATTTTTACATTATTTATGTGTACTTATAGTGAATACACATAATATACCTAATTTATAAAAAAATGTTCTTTTTAAGGACTTCGTCTCAATCCCCTTTCATTGAGGCATATTTGGTTTAATACACAAGTTTCTTTTATACGGTGTATAAACCCCTTTGAATTTTACGTTTATTCAAAAGGAATCTTTTTTATACGAAGCGTTTTGCTAAACGACAAAAGGGAATGTTTTTCTTTCCGTACTTATGCGGCGACAACGACTTCTCTGCCGCCGTGACCATTATTTGAGTTTCGGCTTCCTCTACAAGCCATCTTTTTTTAATGAAAAATAAATACAAAGTTTTAAATTTCTTTTATTTTGGTATTGAAAATGGTTTTGAAAGCGTTTTTATTATATCAATGTGTTGTATTGATATATTGTGATTGAAATGTGGAAATGTTATGTTTCCTTTATGCATGTTTTATGTGATACGATTATGTTATGGTTTATGATATGTTTAAACCTATTCATATGAGGAATGTATTGGACTTAATAAGTGACGGGTGGAGCCCGCTATAGCTCCTCGATGCATCGGTAGGTCTCATGAGACAACTAGACGTGGAATTGGCCTAGGCCCTTTCCCAATTTTGATTTATGGTTTTGGCCGAGGCCTTAATCATTTTAGACGTCTTGGACGAGGCCTTGACAAAATGTTTCAGAATGTATGACATTATACATTACATCATTATGAAAGTGGTTATTGATATTGCATGTGATTATTCGACCAGTAGAATATCCATGTGAAGAAGTAAATGGCATGATCTCATTTTACTTTTTCCATATTATGTTGATGTTCAAGTTTAAAAGTATTTTGTTTTAGTTATACATTTCCTTAAATGTTTATGTTTATTTATGAAAGCTTCCTCAATATTGTTATCCTTACTGAGCATCTGAGCTCACCCCTTTCAATGTTTTAATATTTTCCAGGATGTGAAGAATTATTTTATGAATGACCTGCAGGGATAGTCAAAAGAGGATATGAGTGTGGACTATGAAGACTTTGTTATTAGTTTTTCACTTTATGATGTAATGTAACATTTATTAATGTATCTAGTGTTTCCAAGGCTACTAAACTAATCGGTCTTTAGAGACTTGATCTTTTGTAATCATGCCAATGTTACGAAGCAATGCACCGAATCTGGGTAGCTGGGGTCAGGGCGTTACAGTTGGTATCAGAGGCAGTTTAGTACTAACCTTGGAATCTAGATTTAGATAAACTCTGATTAGAGCACATAGCCCAAAGATAGACTTTGAGGATTAGTATAGAAGAACTTCCTAGAATTTTGTTATTGTAGAGATTTTGTGAGTTTTCCGAGTAATACATCCCTGTTTGGATACGAGCAGGTAGAGGCGGCTCTGGCACAGATGTACCTAGGGGTAAAACCCGAAAACACCGCTTTGAGCTAGACTCGAACGGGAACTGGTACACGACAACGGGCCTTGTTGCACTCTTGGTTACGACACTCCCGAGGGATATGCTTAGGATAATTCTCGTTTTCTTTACAAACCACTATGAAGGGTTATGAGTATATACTTTATCAAAGAAAACATTTCTTTTTATGATTATGGATTATATCCATAAATAGTTCAATTTATGTAAAGTGTTTTAAAAATA
Organism: Viscum album; assembly: GCA_963277665.1. Classification (NCBI taxonomy): domain Eukaryota; kingdom Viridiplantae; phylum Streptophyta; class Magnoliopsida; order Santalales; family Viscaceae; genus Viscum; species Viscum album. The sequence goes on along the minus strand of OY728161.1, from coordinate 1,535,944,011 downwards.
TGGAATTATGTATTTTAATTCATAAACTAATCTAGTTTATGCCATTGTTTAGAAATGGCACCTAGTGGAAGGAATGGAAACCGTATCAATGCACACACTCCGTGTATGGATTTCCCTCCTGCTCAAGATAATTATTGTGGATCTGGAGATAAAACTGGTGCTGATCAACTTATTACCATACTGGGACAACTCACTCAGGTTATGAATAATAACCTTACTCGTATAGAGCACCCTGATCCACAACGTGGAGGATCAATGTTAGACCGCTTCATGAGGCAACAACCACCAACATTTAATGGGGGTAAAAATCCGTTAGTAGCTGAGAAATGGATAAAATCCTTAGAGAAAATATTCCACGCCTTGGGGAGTAGCGAAAGGGAGAAGGTTATCATGGTAGTTTACCGCCTCACTGGAGATGCTGATCAATGGTGGTAATTGATTCAAAACACAAAGGAAGATGGAGAAGTATCAAATATGGAATGGAGAGAGTTCAAAGATCTTTTCTTAGAAAAATACTTTCCTCGTGACCATAGAGAAGATATGGAAAGGCAATTTCTGAGTCTGAGACAAAAGGAGGATGAGAATGTCGCAAAGTATGAGGCCAACTTTACAAGGTTAGCAAGGTATGCTGCAGATTATATATGTAACCCAAGAGGTAAGATTGATCGTTTCTTTGATGGGTTAAAACCATTTCTCCATCGAGCTTTAGTATCACAATCTTTCTCAACATACGAAGATATTGTCTCATGTGCTATCAAGACAGAAAAGGAATTCTCTAAGTCTTATGACAACAAAGTAAAGCAAGAGAAGAAGAGAACAGTGGAACAAGAGACAGATAAAGGGAAAAAGGGAAAGAAAGATTTTCCATTTTGGGATAATTGTGGGACGAATCACCCTGGTACCTGCCTAAAAGTAATGGGAGTTTGTTACAAATGTGGAGAAAAAGGTCACCAGGCTCGTGATTGTAAGGGAAAGAAAGAGGATATCAATGTTGAATGCTACAATTTTAGAGAAATGGGGTATTATGCAAATGAATGTCCTAAGCGTCATGGAAACTTACCTCAGAAAAGGCCAAGGGATCAAGGACAATCTTATGCTGTTACTACAGTTGAAGCGGAATAATTAATGTATTGGTGATTTTGGACTCATGGATTATATTCTGGTTATTAGAATAATGTGATATATATATAAGGATTGTACTGCAGTACTTGTTGTTTCAGTAAGGTTTTAATATGATGAAGGTAATCATATTTTTAGTATGTGATAATAAGAGAAACTTTACTTTGTTTGGGGAATCTGATAAATTGATTTTGGAATTAAGAGACCTTTTAGAGAAAGTCTGGACAGAGGTATTTTGGATAACTATAAAGGTTGGAGTGAATTAAGTTGATCTTTGGATAGTATTGTTTAAGGTTAAAAAATTTATGAAGATTATTTTTTGAATATTATAATACCATAGTTTTAGGAAAAGGACAACCTGCAGGGTAGGGCATAACCCGTCGCGTCGGACAAAGCTGCAGGAATCGAACCCACAACCATAGTGCGACAGGCCTTTATTTCCTACCACCAGCCTACAGGAAGTCCCTGGTTATTACAAAATAATTTTACTAATCTAAATGGTAAGTGTTAATATTTGGAACCTTATACAATTAGGATAAGTATAATATTTTTGAGTTCTATTATCTTTTTGAGTGAAAGATGAGTTGAAGGTTGAAACTGTAATTGTCAAGCATAAATATATATATACCCATCTATTATTCAATGAATAAATTAATTCTTAAACTTTAGTAAAGGGATATTAAATCAAAAAAATGTGTTATCCTAATACCTTATGTCTTGTTGAACTGATGATATTTTAAATCAACATAGATTGAAGGCTTTGAGGCCCTCAATTTGACAGTTGATTGTGATTGATGACCTCAATCACTCCCTACAAATATTTACATTTTTCCTCCAATTATATGTCTCTAATTTTCACCAATGTTCTCCTAATCGAGATCATAATTGGGTGGGGACTTTTTCATTTCCCTTTCCCTCTTATTAAGGCTAAATTTTATTAATCTTATTTCCGATGTGGGTTTTCCTCAAAGGTATTTTCTCTTTTCAACCTTTTATTTTCAAAGAAAAGTTTCAAATTGCGAGGACGCAATTTATTGAAGGAGGGGAGAATGTAACACCCGGAGCTTCCATGACACGCTTCTCATTCAATAATGCAATAGCTTGCATTGTACGCAACTTCGAGTTCTAAAACACCGCGACTAATCAAAGTAGCCGTTATGAATAGTAATAACCACTTTTTAAAATTATAGAAATTTTATATTTCAAAATGGAATTCATTTTTGTATTCGTAATATCGATCATAGCTTAGGGTGAAAATTTGACATTGTTCTGAAAAACTTCAATTTTTGATGAATAGTGAAACCACTAAGTGGTAGTTAAATAACTGATTTTTCGTTTAAATGAAATATTACCAATTCTGTGATTTGATTTTCAAAAATCCGACATACATGATTGTCATTAAGAAGTAAAATGTGGTTCAATGAGATTAAAATAATTTTTTTGGTGAATAGTAACTTTTAAGTTCTTAATCGCGATTAGAGGTAATTAGTGTAGTTTAAGGTAAAAATAATGTTTTAATAATATGAGATGAGCTTGACACATGTCCTACCCTCATTGGATGTTCCATGGCCGACCAAGACAATCCATGGGTCAACTTGGGGACCCCATGGAGCCACTTTAGTTGGAAAAGGACATAAATACCTTTTATTTAATGTTAAAGTAAAAAATGACACAAACATGAAATGTTTTACTAAAACAATTTTTACATGGGGTTATACAAGTCATATTTTTGACTATAAATATTCATTTGAAATATAAAAATATTTCCTACATCATAGTATTTTTTTTATAATTTTTAGACATTAAATAAATTAAATTATTTATGACATCATTATGACGCAGCGATGACCTCATTATTTAACGATTTTAATAAAATGAAAAGATAATGTACAATCCAAGGTTTACACTTGTCCAAAGACTATTGGATGGGTATATTTCGAACCCTTATCACCTTATCCACGAATTATATAAGTGTTGGACCTTTAGAATCCGAAAAGCATTGTATAATAATGTAAACATTCCTTACTTTCCAAGAGTGCCCCTCCTCTCCACTTATAAAAGGCCCCCACCTCTACCACCTCATTCACACTTTCAAGCCATTTGGATTGGCCAACCCCCGCCCAAATACTCTCCCAACTTCCCCCTCTTACTCCTAGAAGCCTCACATTGGGCAGAACTTTTCTCAAGGAAGCCTTTGGCTCAAATCAAAAAGAGTTACCCGATTTTGAGGTAATGTCTTCTCTAATGTTGTTTTGTTTTATTTTTCTTCTCCAACCCGCTAAACTCTTTTTATTCATATCTTTTGTAACAAAACCAGTATCCTGAATATACTAGGATGTTTTTATAAGAAGTATTTGAGCTACACTTACACACACCTACATCTAATGGTTAAAGAACATACGGTTTGTGTGGATGGAGAATTTCTGCCTCACGAAACGATGATTGTTCAACACTCATATAACACCTTCAAAGGTGGACATTAAGATGACACTGTATTTATATATTATATATAATATGTTTATGTTTTACTTATGCTTCTGTATTTCTCATTTATGGCATACTTTATGATTTCCATTATGGGTAAATGCGATAATTTCATTTTAGGAAGTGCGGACTACCACCCCCTCAAAGTGATTTGAATCGTTAATGCCATATGTGGGATGTATAAAGGATGGAGTAAATGGTATTATACACTATATTATATTGGAATTATATTATAAATTTATATCATTATGATTTCATTCCATTAGATATGAAATAGAAATGAAAGTAGCGTTCATGCGTACGTACGACTTACCGTCTCCATGAACGGTGCATTTCATTTCTTACCTCTAAATGTTACGTAATATTATGAATGAATGAATATACTGGATATATATGATATATATGACATCTAAATCATGAATATAATTTTGGAGATAATGGATATTCTACCACATAAACAACTTGTAATTATAAGAAGTTTATTGTTGACTCAAGTACCAAAAACCGACAAAACGACCATTATTAACTTAAATAATTACATAATGTTCATAACATTGTAATAAGTGATATAAAAAGGATAATGAAATTGACAATGGTAGATATTAACTATAGTTTATTATTCAGGAGGTTATAGAATGGTCGAATCAAGTCGGACACAAGGTAAGGGAACTTCTTAACCCAGTTTCTATTCTTTGGGTTAATCTCCTACTTTCAAATTATGTCATGATATTATTATGTCCTATCTTGTATTTTTACATTATTTATGTGTACTTATAGTGAATACACATAATATACCTACTTTATAAAAAATGATCTTTTTAAGGACTTCGTCTCAATCCCCTTTCATTGAGGCATATTTGGTTTTATACACAACTTTCTTTTATACGGTGTATAAACCCCTTTGAATTTTACGTTTATTCAAAAGGAATCTTTTTTATATGAAGGGTTTTGGTAAACGACAAAAGAGAATGTTTTTCTTTCCGTACTTATGCGGAGACAACAACTTCTCCACCACCGTGACCATTATTTGAGTTTCGGCTTCCTCTACAAGCCATCTTTTTTTTAATGAAAAATAAATACAAAGTTTTAAATTTCTTTTATTTTGGTATTGAAAATGGTTTTGAAAGAGTTTTTATTATATCAATGTGTTGTATTGATATCTTGTGATTGAAATGTGGAAATGTTATGTTTCCTTTATGCATGTTTTATGTGATACGATTATGTTATGGTTTATGATATGTTTAAACCTATTCATATGAGGAATGTATTGGACTTAATAAGTGACGGGTGGAGCCCGCTATAGCTCCTCGATGCATCGGTAGGTCTCATGAGACAACTAGACGTGGAATTGGCCGAGTCCCTTTCCCAATTTTGATTTATGGTTTTGGCCGAGGCCTTAATCATTTTAGACGTCTTGGCCGAGGCCTTGACAAAATGTTTCAGAATGTCTGGCATTATACATTCCATCATTATGAAAGTGGTTATTGATATTGCATGTGATTATTTTACCTGTAGAATATCCATGTGAAGAAGTAAATGGCATTATCTCATTTTACTTTTTCCATATTATGTTGATGTTCAAGTTTAAAAGGCTTTTGTTTTAGTTATACATTGCCTTAAATGTTTATGTTTATTTATGAAAGCTTCCGCAATATTGTTATCCTTACTGACCATCTGAGCTCACCCCTTTCAATGTTTTAATATTTTCCAGGATGTGAAGAATTATTTTATGAATGACCTGCAGGGATAGTCAAAAGAGGATATGAGTGTGGACTATGAAGACTTTGTTATTAGTTTTTCACTTTATGATGTAATGTAACATTTATGAATGTATCTAGTGTTTCCAAGGCTACTAAACTAATCGGTCGTTCGAGACTTGATCTTTTGTGATCATGCCAATGTTACGAAGTAATGCGCCGACTCTAGGTAGCTGGGGTCGGGGCGTTACAACAATTCATAATAGTATTTTAAAATACAGAAATAGAAAAACAATGAAGTTCACATTTTATATAACCATAATAAACATTTAATTAGATCAAGAGGAATTTCCATTAATTAATGTTTGGGTCATTACAATCTTCTCCACTCAAGAAATTTTGCCCCAGAAATTTCCTTTTCCCACTCTAAAACAAATGCGGGTAACTATGCTTCATCACTTCCTCTAATTCCCAGGTCGCTTCTTCAATCTTTTGGTTTCACCACAACACCTTGATGAGGGGAATTGTCTTCTTTTGTTGAAATTTTTCTCTACAATCTAAGATCTTCACTGGTTGCTCCTTATAAGAAAGATCGTCCTCTAGCTGTACAACCTCTGACGCGAGTACATGTGAAGGGTCTGGTATGAAATTTCTTAAGAGGTATAATGAAAGACTTCATGTACATTGTCCATGGTAGGTGGAAGTGCTAGTTGATAGGCCAAAGACCTAACATGATCAAGAATCTCGAAGGGGATGATGTACCTAGGAATTAACTTCCCTTTCTCTCCAAACCTCATGAAATTCTTCCATGGAGATATGCATAGAAATTCCATGTCTTCAACTTTACACTCAAGGTCTCGTCGATAGTTATCTGCCTAACTCTTATATCGACTCTGGGATACCTTGATATGCTACTGAATGTTTTCACCTTATCCACCATTTCTTCAACCATTTTTTGTCCTAGCAGCTTACGTTCACTGAATTCATCACAACATATCGGTGTTATGATCCTCTTCCCTTATAGGGCTTCATAAGGTTCCATTTTTATCCTTGAGTGGAAACTATTATTGTAGGAGAATTCAACCAGTGGAAGATGTTGTTCCCACCCTCCATTGAAGTCCATAGAACATGGTATTACCATATCCTATAGTGTCTGAATAGTTCGCTCATATTGTCCTTCAGTTTGAGGATGATAGTCCATACTGAAGTTCAGTTCAGTATCTAGGGCATGTTGAAGACTCTTCTAAAACTTAGAGGTCAATATTGGATCTCGATCGGATAAAATAGTTAGGGGTACTCCATACAGCCTTACCACTTCCTTGCTATATATTTTTTCCAGTTAATCTAATGAGAAATCCTCTCAAATTTCAATAAAGTGTGTAGACTTTGTAAGACGATCACAAATAAATTGTTCCAGTTGATATTTCTACCTCTCTACCTTCACTTGCTAACACAACAATCACTTTGATATATACTCAGTGATCTATTTATTCATATTATCCCACCAATAATTCCTTTGGCGATCTTGATACATCTTTGTGTTTCCTGGGTGAATAGAGAAATTTGAACTATGTGAATCATACAAAAGTTTCTTATTTATATTTAGACTTGATGGAACACATATCCTTTTCCCAAATCTCTCAATTTCTTGTTCATTAACTTTAAACTCAGAGGATTTCTCTTTTCTTATAGCTTCCACATTCTTTTGAATTCTCAAATCATCCTTTTGAGCATCTTCTAACCTTTCCAAAAGAGATGATTGAGAAATAATTTGTGAAAGGATAGATGATGTTCTCTTCTTTTATGTTTCCCATGTCCATATTTATCATGTCTGAGAATATTGGATCCTTCTCAATTGTCATCAATGATAGAATCGTCGGGTCCTTTCTACATAGAGTATCTGCCACCTTGTTCACTTTCCCAGGGTGGTAATGGATTGTTCGGTCATAGTCTTTGATCAGATCTAACCATCTTTGTTGGTTCATGTTCAACTCTTTCTATGTGAATATATACTTGAGGCTGTTGTGGTCCATATATATCTCACACTTCTCTCCAACGAGATAAAGCGACCAAAATGTTAAAGCGAAGATCACCGTAGCCAACTCCAAATCATTTGTTGGATAATTCATCTCATGAACTTTTAATTTCCTTGATGCATAGGCAATGAATTTTTCATTTTGCATCAACACACAACCCATGCCCTTCTTTTGAACATTACTGAATACCACAAAAATTTCTCCACTTGTGGGTAAAGAGAGTATGAGCACAGTGATAAGCCTCCTTTTTAACTCCTTGAATCTTTATTCGCATTCATCACTCCAAGAAAACATTACTCCCTTCCGAGTTAGCTTAGTAAGAGGGTTGGACAATCGTGAGAAATTTCTTATAAATCACTGATAATATCTAGCTAACCCCAAGAAGCTACGGATATCCATTACCGATGTTGTACTCGTACTTCCCTCAATTTCATATGTTTTGGAGGGATCCATAGAAATCCCATTTTTTGTGATGATATGGCCCAAGAATGAGACCTCCTTCAACCAGAACTCATACTTTCTATACTTTTTATAGAGATTCTCCTTCCGCATGGTCTCTAGTACAGTTCTTAGATGCTTTTCAAGATCTTCCCTGGTTTTGGAGTATATCATAATATCATCTATAAAGACTAACACAAATTTGTCGAGGTAATCCCTAAAGACTCTATTCATCAAGTCCATGAAGATTTCTGGAGCATTAGTGAGTCTGAGAGTCATTACTATGAATTCATAGTGTATGTATCTTGTATGAAAAGTAGTCTTATGGATATCTTCCTTCTTCGCCCTTACTTGATAATACCCCGATTGAAAATCCTCCTTGGAGAAGTATTGTGATCTAGGTAGTAGATCGAAAAAGTTATCAATTCATGGGAGATGATACTTTTTATTTATCATGATTTTGTTAAGTTCATGATAATCGATGCAAAGGCGCATTGACACATCCTTCTTCGCGATGAAGAGGACTGGTGCACCCCACGGTGAAGCACTTGGGGAAAAAAACCCTCTATCTAGATTCTCATGTAGTTGTTTCTTCAGCTCCTCAAGCTCCAAAAAAGTCATTCTATATAGAGTCTTGGATATTGGAAACTCCTTAGGTATACGATTAATTGAGAATTCAACATCTCTTCTAAGAGGAAGACCAGGCAATTCCTCAGGAAATACTTCAACGAATTCCCTCACAACAGGCATGTCTTCAAAGATGGTTTCCTCCTTAAACTCAATCATCTGAGCTAGATATGTGTGCTCATAGGGAAGTAATATCCACACTTGAAATGATAAAGATAAAGAAGATTCATCTTCCTCCTTTCACTTGTATAGAATCGGGGGTCGATTTTCCTTGTGGAGAGTGATTCCCCTCTCATGTCAATTTATGTTGGCTCTATATAAGGAAAGCCAATCCATACCTAGAATTGCATCAAATCCCACCAGATGGAGTATGACGAGGTTCACCGGGAAATTCAATCCACAAATTATGACAGGGGAGGACCTATATTCATGGGATGCAATGATTTCACCATTGGTCGTACTCACCAACATCATTACATCCATGATTTTTTGGTGGTGTTGGGATTGTTATACTAATATTTTGGGATATAAGAGAATGCGTAAAACCTGAGTCAAAAAGAACATTCGCTATTCTTGAATGAATAACTAGAGTAACTTTCACCACTTCATTGTAGGGGTTCACTTCCATAGTAGTGATGAAAAATATCTCCCTTGTTGCCTTGGAATTTGTTGGTTTATTCCGAAAACCCTTGGCTTATGGCACTGATTTGCAAGATGCATGAGTTCTTTTTAGTTGTATCAATGAACAAAGTGTTGAGGTTCGAATAGATAATTCCTATCCTTTTTTAGTCATGGGTTTTTATTGTCAGTAGTTAATAGATAGTTTCCCTTCTATTCCACACCTAAATAATTTCCTCATCCCCTTCAAGCAATTTTCGGGGTGCTTCTTTCTGCACCTTTGGAAATTAGGGTGATGGATCTTCTTAGAGAGGTTGGATTTATCCATCGGGATACCATCATTGAAGTCCAATTTATGCTTCTTATCCCCATGATACCACTAATATTAATCAATCTCTATTTAAACCTTGAGGGAACATCAGACAATGTGCTCATAGCTGTCGAAGTCATGGATCACCAATGCTTTCCGTAGGCTAGATTTCAGCCCACCAAAGAAGCGATCAAACTTGTATTAGAGGGTAATGGAAAAGCCTGAGGAATATCATGCAAGCCTTTTGAATTTTTCCTTGGACTCTCTGAAAGATTAGTAGTCTTTTTGCTTGATATAAAGTAAGTCCCTTTCCATCTTATGTCGGAGGGTGCACATAAAATATTTATCCAAAAACATCTTCTGGATATCCTTCCATTCCAATGCCTTGATCTCCTCCTAAGGATTCTTATTTTTTATCAACATCCACCATTGATAAACTTCACCCTCCATATGATAAGAATCCAGGAGGAACTTCTATTGTTCATAGAATTGATGGATAGAGAAGATATTTTCAATGGAGTTGATCCATTTTTCGACGATTGAGGGATCAGATGATCTATTAAAAGTAGGAGGCCTTTGCCTCATGAAGTTCTCGATAGTGACTTGTTCTTTATTGGGGGGGGGGGGGGTTGAAAATTCTTCTTTACCCATGTTTCTATTCAAATATTGAGTTAACTGAAAGAGAAGCCTGATGAAGTTCTGAATTCCTACTCCCATTGGATTGGGCATCTCATTAGCATAGTCATCACATTGATCTTCACATCAGTTGTTATCCAGAGTCCTCCTATTAGCGGCCATTATCTAGAATAAATGTAAAGTTAGGGGTAACACATAAAGGGTAATCCAAGGGAAAAATTGATGAGTTATAAATAACTCTTATTTCATTAACTTATGAATTAATAGGCTTCAATACATGCTATTCATGATATACTTTCCAACATATATTCTTAGGGGAATTTTTTTTCATTCCCTTAATAACGGTTCACACTAAGCTTGTGAATTTACCAAACCATATACACCGAGAGTGTCGAAACCATGAGTGCAGCAAGGCCCATTGTCGGGCACCAGTTCCTATTCAAGTCTAGATCAAAGCGGTGTTTTTGGGTTTTACCCCTTAGATACATCGGTGCCAGAGCCACCTCTACCAGCTCATATCCAGACATGGATTCATTTTCTTGATAGAACACTTAATTAATACTCACCAATACTTAGTTATGTTTTTATTATAATTATTCTTGTCTCTAATTCCTATCTATGGTTTTCTAATCCTAATCCCAAAAATAACTAATCCTATCCTCTAACATCGACTATAACAACCCTGCTTTTTATTACAAACATAAACATGATTTATTACATAAACGCTTCACTTGATCCAACATATAATTTTGAGAGGTCCAGTGTCTTTGGGTATTAGGAACATTACATAACAAATTATAATATAAAACTCAAAACATATTTATTGAAAACTTCCTTTACATTACCACTACATTCCCTCATACTTTTCATTGAATGGGATAACCTGAGGACATGCATAACAAAGGGTGAGCTATAAAGTCTTGTAAGGGAATAATCATGGAATAACATGAGGAATACAATAAATGTTGGAAAATAGGAATATAAATGGATCATAAGAGAAAAATTAACACAAAGGCATAATAAAGAAAGATAATCATAACTTGGAAATGTGGAAACAACACATAACATGGAATTAGCATGAGTCAAGGATCATTGCACCTGGAGTAAGAGTAAACCCTAATTGCACATGAAGCACAAGTAAAAACTAATTTCACTTGAATTAGAATTATTTAAAACATATTTCACATGACTTATCATGATATTATACTTTACCCAATGCATTGGAGCGTTATTAGTGCACACCCTTCTTAAACATTTCATTTCATGCATATGTTTGCCACATGGATCATATAACATGGAATCAATCAACATCAAAAGTTATTCCATGATTAAGTAATGTGGAATAAATAAATGAAATTATAATTAAATATTTACATGTTCATAAAGGTGAATACCCTTGATTGAGACATATGTATGGTATTCACTACACAATGATCATGGCTTGGAAAAACGCGGTGCAATTTTGGCAGCATAACGACATGACATAACGATCCATGAAAATGGTTGATGAGTGAGAAAATGGTGTCTCATAATATTTACATGAAATTTACAGTAAGGGGGTCATATAGATACATGTACCAATAATGTTAATGGAATTTAGATACATAATAAAAAATAATTACTTGAATGTAAAATAGGAGAGAGAAATCACTCACATATTTCTTTCATGGTAACGAGTGTACATGGGAGGAATTAATGAAAGAGAAAGGGGTATCATATCATCCATACATAAAGAGGATAGTATGGGGGAGGTTCAAAATCATACCCCATCATTTTTAATTGAAAACAATATTGGATAAAAACTTAATGAAAATTGGACAAAAATGAGAAAGGAAGAAATCCCTTACTTGGAAGTGTGATCCCAAAGGCATGAGAGAGGCTTGAGAGAAGATTATTGGGATATTGGGGAACCTTGGGAGGATTATATAGAGAGGGGTTCATGGGTTGGTCGAACTCGAAAGGCTTTGAGTGAAGAGGAAGTGGGATCTTGGGTGGGATCTTGGGTGGGTTTATATAGGAAATGAGAGGGAATTCTTCATTATTTAGGTTTGGGACACCTCAAATTAAACTAATCAAAAATACAAACCAGCTCATGGTTTCTGCCCATGTTTTTTTTCAAAGGGGAGTGTAAAACAATATTTTATAAGTTCAATGGATATAATTCCTAAAATAATAGGGTTTCTTATGTGGATGTGAGTCACACTCTTAAGAAAAACAATATAAAAAGAACAAATGTTTTATAAGTCTTGGAGGGTCCACTAAATATTTTTAAAATAAATCAAAAAAACCCAATATCAAATTATTTTACTCGTAAAAAATATATTATCCGAAAATAATGTTTATAGTATTTTCTTACATCACTATTGGGACATTATGATTTCATAAAACACATTATATATTTAAACGGTATTTAATTTTCACCTAAAAATTTGATTGTCTTGGAAAATTATGAAAAATTCACCGTTGGATAATTTTTACATTTTGATTCCAAAAATAATAGTCATTTTATCTAAATATATTTGTAAATATTTATATTTTTTACTTTTAAAATAAAAACCAATATTTATAAAAAATTCATGGGTTTTGATAAAAATAGCTTTCAAACCTTAAAAAAAATTACAATTTCATTAATAAAATTATACAAAAATTTATATTTAATAAATTGAAATTTGATAATAATAATAATAATATTATTTTATTGAAATATTATTTAATTCAAAACCCCCTTAATTCATCAAAATATATTTCATAGTTTAGTAATAATTAAAAATACTATTTGTGCCTTAAAAACAATTTAAAAAGTAACAATAATAAAATGAATGCACATTATTTATACAAAAATAATGTACATAGTCATAGTGCTAGGGTCGTGTTACATAACCCCTTATAACACCTGCATAAGACTGAAGGGTAAGATTTGCGATGGTGAATGACTCTTGGGGTGGCTCAGATAACATCGCCCGGGTGGTAATCTCTATTAACTTCCACTTCTCCTGTAGTCAGTTCCGATAAAGTTTAACGTGTTCAAGATTGGATTGGGCTTGGTCAAGATCTAAGACCAATGATGCCACCTCATTTCAGAGCTTCGATAAATTGGCTTTGTAAGGGGAAAGACTAATGAATCAGGCCATCACTTCCTTTTTCTGAGTAAATTGGATTTGTTAAATCCCTATATTTATACTAATTAGGTGATCACTATTTAATGACTATATTATAAATGTTCACAATTCATAATGGTATTTTAAAATACAGAAACATAAAACCAATGATGTTCACATTTTATATAACCATAATAAACATTTAATTAGATCAAGAGAAATTTCCATTAATGAAATTTTGGGTTGTTACATCTGATTGCTTAGTTTCAGGTCCTTTTGAGAGAAGATATTTTTGAGACTGTTGTGATTAGAGTAGATTTCAATCTCTTCACCCATCAAGTAGTGTATCAATATCTTCAAGACAAATACTAATTATTTTAGCTCCAAGTCATGGGTAGCGTAGTTCTTCTCATACTGTCTCAGCTGTCATAAACCATAAGTGATCACTACTCACCCCTGCATCAGGAAACATCCATGTACGGTCCCTGATGCGTCATAGTAGACTACCTACCCAATGCCCTCTTCTGGTAGCCTCAAGATGGGGGTAGTCATCAATCACTACCTCAGCTCTTGAACAATATGCTGACAACTTTCTAACAATATTAAGGGTTTTCCCTTCTTCTTCAAAGCTGACAAAGGTTCCACAACTCTGGAAAAGTCAGGTACAAATCTCTGGTAGTACCCATCCAACCCCAGGAAGCTCTACACCTCGTTCACACTCTTGGGTGGCTCCCAAGTAAGAACAACCTCTATCTTCACCGGATCCACTACAACTCCAGCCTCTAAGATAACGTGTCCCATAAAGTGGACCTCTCATATCCAGAACTGGTACTTCAAGATCTTACCATAAATTACTATCTATAGATGACACACATTCTCCTCCTCCGACGCCATGTATATAAAGATGTCATCGATGAAGACCACCATGAAGCGATTGAGGTATGGCTAGAAGTTCCTGTTCATGATCCCCATGAACACTTATGGGGTGTTGGTCATGCCGAATGGAATAAACAAGAACTCATAGTGGCCATTCCAACATCTAAAGGCCATATTTTACACATCATCATCTCGTACATTGAGCTGATGATAGCCTGATATGAGGTCTATCATTGAAAACTAACGAGCTCCCTTAAGCTGATCTAAAATATAATCAATCATTGGAAGTGGATAATTTTTCTTCACGGTCACCTGGTTCTAGCACCGATAGTCCACCCAGATTCCCAAACTCCCATATACCTTCTTGGAGAACAAAATCGGGGTTGCCTATAGAGAAACACTGGGCCTTATGAAACCCTTCCTCTACAAGTCCTCCAACTCTACCTGTAACTCACGAAGCTCTGTGGGAGCCATACGATATTATAATGTAGATATCGGTATCGTCTCAGGGTACATGTCGATGTAAAATTCCACCTATCTACAACTAGGTAGTCCCATAACATCATTAGGAAAGACGTCAATATACTGGTCCACCACTACAGGATAGCTCAGACTCTCAACATTAACAGCTCTAAGGGTAAGGCTTTCCAACTGATGTGTGATCAGCTGTATCCCCCTCTGAGTAATTCCATCATGTGCTGCAAAGGATCTCTTCTCTCCGGTGAAGGAAAACATGGTCCCAACCTCATGGACACACTGCACTTTGCAACTAAAATAGTCAATATGAGCATAGAATGTGGATAACCAGTCCATACCAAAGATGACATTGTAAGGCCTTGACGCCTCTACTAGAAGATCCCCACTGAAGCTCTCACATCCTAGAGTAGTCTCACACTACCAGAATGAGTGTGTAATCATCAAAACCCATATTTTAGGAGTCTTTAGCCGCAAAGATCGAGCTGTAGTCTCCACCGAAGTCTCCGAGTTCTGAACAAAATCCATGTTAATTAAAGAGTGACTACAACATATGTCTATAAGTACTGCAGCTATGTTGGAGTAGAAACAGATCATACCTTGAATCATCTTAGGAACATTGTGGTCATATGCCTTGGCTACTTGGTGTGGAGCTCATCCCAGTCCACTTGCTCCCTGTGGTTGGGGTGGACCACCTGGAGGTGGTGGAGATAGAACCCCAAATCGACGCCCACTGCTTGCTGCACGACCATATCTTTTGCCACATTTTCCTTCTACCTATGGACCTCCCCGATCGAATCTATGCCTCTGCCTCACCAGTCCCTCAACATTCTTCTTAGTTGTTCATACAGTGGGTCGGGCAGTCGCGAGCCATGTGACCCTACCCGCCGCACGAGTAACACTGTCTGCTTCTCATCTGTCCTCCTCTGTATCATGAGCCCCACACCACCGACCATGTATCCTGAGGTTTTACACCAGAATCTATGACCTAATTAGGCCCATCTTTGATCTATCTACTACCTAATACAGATGACTCTGCTACCCAACGTCTGATGGTGGCTCTCGCTGTTCGTTCTTGATCTACTAGGAAGCTCTCTACCAAAATCACTCTCTCTAGAACCCCATTGTGCATCATAATGCTGAGCGATATCATCAGTGGTCTGATCTCCCATTGTAGAACCTTCTTAGAGGTACTAGGAATGATGAAAGGGTCACGTACCATGTCGGTGAGGAAGCGAGAGAGATCAATGAACCTCGTCGAGTACTAGGTCGTGGTCATGCTACCCTACAGTAAGTGCAACAGCTCCTGTATACGCACCAAGGGTAGTGTCGTTGGGATCAACTCTGACCTAAAAAGGACCTTGAAGTCTACCCAGGTGAGGTTACTCTCATTGGTATCTCGAGTTTCAAACTCCACCATATCCCGGCTACTACCTGTAAGAGACTAGAAGCTAGGATCACCATCAGATCAGTTGGTGTCCCAACTAAGCAAAAAATTCTAGCCACAGCCTCCAACCAGTCCCCAGCCACCTGTGGATCCATCTCACCTCAGAACCTTAGAGGACTATATGGATGGAACTCATGCAACACACTCATTTGGCACGCACTATCTTTTAATGGGGCTGGTGGAAACGACTACCCTATAGGTAGTGTTACTGCTGGTATACCACCTGAATGTGCTAACATCGTAAGAGGGATATTCACCGAGGCCTCATCTCTTGGTAGGCCGTCATCATGTACTCTCTTGGGAATCCTAGATGGCTGTTTACATGGCCGCAACCTGAAAGAAAATAGGTTTTCCATGATCAATAAGTTATACCTAGTGATCTGACTTAAAGAAAACATAAGAAATTTTTTTCAAAACACACACATTCAGTGTTTTTATGCACTGATTGATAAATCAAAATTCTGGGTCCTGGTGTATGGATACGTTGGCCACCACACCAACACTGGATCACCCAGTATGAAAACCTAAATAATAACACATAACACTATTGCCACATTGAAAAGATCAAAGTCCTAGTTCTTCAGTAGAACCGACTCCTCTGATACCACTTTTCACGATCCGTCCCCAGGCCTCGTTCCGTGACTACCCCAAGACTACCTTCCGAAGTCTAGGGGCTGGTAACTAGCACCCAAAAGGCGTATCCCTATAACAGTATGTCATTGACTTTAAACCTGTACAAACACACAATATAAGAATATAACAAGAAGCAACCATGAAGTAAACTGCTATAGTAAAAGTGTACTGAAAGTAAAGGGGCCAAAATACAAGACCAATAGAAAAGTAAAACTATAACTAAAAAGAGAAAATAGCTCCTAGATCATCCACTAAGGATCCTAACTGAAGGGTAGGTACAAATCACGATTAGTAGTCACTCTAGCACATCACACCATAATAGTCCACCGCTAAGCACTGTCAAGTCCTAGATCCCTTAGCCTTGATCAACGATGTTTGTTGTCTGCCCAAGACAAAACAAGGTGTGGGTGTATCCTGTGAAAGGGTGAGTATAACAATACTCAATAGGGACCCCGAGACCCCCGAAGGTCTCCATGAGTTACACAAAGGAAAAAACACAAAGCAAGACCTCAAACACAAGGCATGAAGTAGTAAAAAACTCTAATTAGGTATATGACCATACATATAGCTAAGTTATCTTGATATACTAGTATCAAACAAGGGGAAACATAAGGCTCCAACTTTTAAGACATTTTCACAACTGATCCAAGAGGGAATAATAACAAAAAAGAAAAATCCAAAAAGGTAACACCACGAAGGTAAAAGTACCAAAAAGGTAACACCATGAAGGTAACAATACCACATAGGTAACACCAACAAGGTAACACCACAAATGTCAAAGTACCACAAAGGTAATGAATCAGCTCACACCATGTATATAACTCAAGTATAGAAGTTCAGATGATTAGTCGTAAATCTTGATCATCTTATTCTGTCGATAGGCTCTACTGCTGACCCACACAGGATCGATAGATGCTGAGACACACATGATCACTAGGCGCTAACCCACATAGGATCTATAGATACCGACACACATAAGATCGATGTTCTTTCTTCACGTTACAACAATCCATGAGATTCCGGCACTCAAAATGCTTGATTCCGGAAGGATCCACTCCTCAAACCATTGGCCATACATGAACTGCCACAAGGTTCTATGAAGAAGTATTCCAAAGGACCTACATGTTGTAAGGGTTCCAACTCAATAGACGATGAATAAATTAGACATTCTGTCTTTGACTTATATGTTTTTTAGTACTAAGGGCCCAGTTGGATTCAGGTTCGATCCATCCCAGCCATACTCCAACTTTCTCCAATATTCATGTGAAGTATACCAAAAGGATCATCTCCCTCCAAGTATCCTAGAACCATAGATGGTTTGTCAAATGGATGCCTGGTTCACAAGTTATGGCTCTTTTACCGAAGCTGTGCCTCGAACGGTCCGACTCCAGTCCGACCCGATCCGGTTCTAGCGGACCCGACCCGATACGGGCCGACCCGACCCAAACTGGGGTTAACCCATATTGGCCTGAACTAGCCTAGGCTAGCCCAGTTGGGTGGGGCTGCAAACCGCCCCAGCCCACTAGGCTGGTGAGGCCCGACCCACAGAGGGGCGTGCCCCACTAGGATCGCATGACCCGACCCGTGGAGGGGCGCGACTCGATGGGATCGCACGGCCTGGCCCACGGAGGGGCACAACCCTCTGAAATAGGGCCTACTCAAGCTTGCATGCCAGGGGGGGTCACTATGTTCAGAGTTGGAGTGGCGCCGCCCTAGGTCACTGTCAGATCGCCAACGAGACACATAGGGAGCGGGTCTCGGCCCTCTGTCGCGGCTTCTGATCCATGACTTTCTTCAACTACGCGTGACGGTGCACTACTCGCCTCCGCCCGTGGTTGGCCGGCTCTGGCTTCCACAGTCCTCCACGGCTGTATGTCGCAGCCCTCTTATCTAGTGGCGCGCGACGGTGCGCCTACACCTCCTTCAAATCCGGTCAAAGATTTATACCGTCTTCACCCACCACGGCTATGGTCGCGGCCTTCACCATGGGAGAATGCGACGACATGCCACCACCTCTTCTTCCACCGGCACTGGTTGTCGACAGTCTTCCACATGACATCAGGTGAGCTCCAGTGGCCCATTTTCCATCTAAATGTACCAACAGACTCCACGAGATGCCCTCTTCATCACTAAACCCACCCTTCTAGGTTTCTTCCAACCCAAATAAATCACTCGTGAAGAATATGTCAAATTTCAACAAAATGTGGAGGGTCCAGGAATTATTTGTTTAGCACATGTTTCTGTGTTGTCTTAATAGCAAGATAATTGTATAATGATTCAACAACTCCTGAAATTCTACAAGAAATAAATCCTCCCTCAAGATTCGTTGAAGAAATTTCGCGCTTGAGGGGGAGTCGGTGTTTGTCGGTTCGTGATTTGGTGGTTCTTGTCACCACTTGTTGGAATTGGTTCCATCCTCCAAGTGTTTGGCATCGCGGTACTTTTTCAGAGCTTCATCGCTTGGTGAATCCGTACGAACAGTCCTCCCCGAGCTCCATATAAATAAGAGGGGGGGAGGGTGAGTAATGTCGTTGGGAATTTATGAGGTTCATTTAATGATTAATCCTCCCAAATTTCAATTTTTCTATTAAAAAGATTGAGGATTCAAGACAATTAATGGCTTGACATATCGTTGGTCCCGCCACCGCCTCTTATCCATTGGAGGAAAAGAAAAATAAAAATAAAATAAAATTGTTTAATATTATTCATTTAAATGTCCAAAATCTATATTTTTCTCCTAAACTATTGTGGTATAGGTGAAGCCTTCCTTAAGTGAATCCCAACATTTCATATTTAACAATGCTCTCGGATTTTTAATCCGAGCACCGATTCATAAGTTAGAAAATTCCGCTCACAGGTTTACTAAACTTACCATAAAATTTTCAGAAATTCATTCCGGGAACACTGGACCTCGAATTCACACACCATCAAATTTCACAGACTTGTAATAATTCTATATAATTAATAAAATTACATGGAAAATCTGAGCCTTTACACATACCCAATTCATTGGAAGGCTATCATGGACCCACTTATGGTTAGTTTATCACGAAACCACCCATCATTTGTTTATTACAGAACCAACCATCATTGGTTTATCATAGAACCACCAATCAAATGTACAAGTACCATTATATAGTTATAACACATAAAATAAAGAAATTTTAAACTTGTCAATCATTATATTTAATTTTCACTCATAAGAAAACACATCAAGTTATTTAAAATATTTATCCATTTTCAAAACCTATTTTCAATAAAAAAACTCCCTAAAAATAAAAATAGTGGTATATTTTTTTAGAAAAAAATTATGTTTTATAAAGTAATAAAAATATCAGTATATAAATTTATTTCCCTTTATAAACCTTATATATCCATATAAATAAATATTAAAAATAATATCAATAATATTGACATGGATGAAAAGAAAGAGATTATTAAATCAAAGTGTCCCATACCACTTTAAAATATTTGAATCATAAGCCCCATGAAAGACTAACATTTAACAAAACATTAAACAATATTATAATAAATAAATTCTTGAGATTATAAGTCAAAGGTTCTGTATATACACCACATAAATTTAAGTGGGAATATAATATTAAAATACACCTCAATAAATGTAGATTGAGAACCTTACCTTGAGTTTGACTTTTCACATGTGTATTTATATTCCTGAATAATAAAAATATGTTAATTATTTACTTAATTCAATAAAATTTTCATGTTTATCATGACTTTTATATCACTTTTTATAAGTATGTATACAACTACTTAAACAAATAATTTTATGTTGGGTGTTTTGACCAAATATGGTTCATTTGTTAAAAACGAATTTGGTAGGTCAACTATGGTCAAAATGTTCAATAAATAAACATATCTAGAATAATACTAATGATATAATAATCATATTTACACATTAATTATTTTTTTAATACCTATCATGAATTAGGGATATGAAAAATGAACCAACATTACAATCATGGAGATGGTAGGTCGTATGTAACCATGGGTAACATTTATATTTTTCAATGATCATTGTGGAAATAATATATGTAACATTTTTATATTTATAATGATAATTATATAATAAATTTGATTTTAATTAATAATATATAATTATTTTTATGTAAAATTAATCGCATCGCTTTGAGGAGGCGGTAGTCCACACATCAACGAATGACGTTATCACTTTTTCAGTGTGAAAAAGGTAATAATGAAAATGATATATTATATTTCTAAAAATTTAATTATTTCATTAATATAATATATATGTAATTTATATCATATATGTTTATAAAATCAATCCCTAATACATTCCATGGAAATTGTGAATGTATCACGTCTCTTTGAGGAGGCGGTAGTCCGTATGACCACAAACAATTTTATCATATTCTCAAAAATGGAAATCATGAAGGTATGTGTTATATATTAATTAAATAAGTATTAATAAATCATAAATTTAATATATATCACATGAAAATATTAATTACATCATTATTCACAATGTTTTTTGTGGTAATGAATGAATAAACGACATCAGTTCGCCAGGCGGTAGTCTGTCGTGCACACGAATGCTGAATGTCCATCCCATTTGATGGATGTGTGTAAAGGTGTAGGTAAACTTCTTAACATAAAAAATGTACTTTTTTAGGATGATTATATCATTATATAATCATATATTAATAATAATTAAAATGGTTTGAGAAAGAAATAACAGAAAAGTGATCAATGAAGAATGTTACCTCTTTTTCGGGTAGCTAAATTTAGTTTAAACCAATGGAATCCATTGGATTTGTTTATACTCAAATTGAGGAATCTAGGATTATATGAGGGATTTCTTATATATTATTTGAGTAGGTTCATAATAATCCAAAGTTCATTGGAGTTTTAATTCGTGGGGACGATGGCTGCCTTTTTATTGTGGAAGTGGAGTAGCATTCTTGTAAATATAAAAAGGTAAACACTATTTGGAGGTATTACTTACATTATGTGACTCATAAATGCCCCAAATTATATATATTTTGGTTTATGGTCTAAATCAGGATATACAATGTGTTTTGGACAAGTTTTTTCATGATTCCTACCATTAATTTTAAAGTTTAACCCCTAAGGGAACATATTTTTAGATTAATTACTATGATTGATTTTAATTTCATTCAATAATATTTTTGGTTAGAAAGTAATATTAACATACATGAAATTATAAATTATTCTGATTAAAAATATTTAAATGATTTTTAAAAATTCTAATAACATAGGTGGGAGAATATAATTTAAAATTAATCCCATAGTCGGAATGAGAAAAAAAAGTTTTGAAGTAAAAAGGTCAAAATTTAAAATGTTTTTCCTATCAAATTTCAATGTGAAGTTGGTTAAAATGAACATAAATGGATTAAATGATATAAAACTGATATAATTATAATTTAAAACTAATGAAAATTTTTACTTAACTATATAAATAAATAAGATGAAAGAGAGATTTTCAATTAAAATTCATTATTTTTCACTATTTTTCAAAGAAAGGAAACATCATAGAAAATACAAAATATTAAACCAAATAAAAAATTTTATATTTAAATTCCAAAAATTAATTTTATTTCTCATCAAAAATTATAAATTTTCCTAAATTTGTTTTTAAAATAGATGTTCCATTAAAAGGAGCTAAAATAAAAATTTAAAAATATATGTCTTTTTATGCATAAAATTTGATTTAATCTTATATTAAGCCTCTAAAAATTATTGAATGATTTAAATTTTTTTTTACTAATTATATAACAAATAATTTTCATTAATGTATATCAATAATAGTTATTAGTTTAATTTATTAAGATAAAATTCCATTCTGTTCAAACATTATTTTTTTCATAAAAATACATCCTTTATATTCTGTTGGTCTTTATGTTCATTTATAATTAATTTGTGTCCAATGATTTTTTTTATAAACATGTGTAAATAATAATTTCATAATTTAGTTAATATGATTCATTCACTCCATTCCAATGTCTAGGTGATTAATATCATAAAAATAGTAATAGTATATAATTGTCCAGTAAGACTCTTGATTGTGTGTTACATAAGTCATAAAATGAACTTGGTGTCTCATTAATTGAAAGTAAACTTGTTGTTTCATGTGATCCAAGATAAAATATTTATTTCATGTAACACAATATATTAAAATTCTTAAATTAATTTAAATTAATATATTTCATAAAATCTCTTGATGTTACATCCTACCTCCTTAAAATGAATTTTCCCATGAAATTCGTAATGGTAATGAAATGAATAACAATTATATAATTCCTTTACTGAAACTCACATCATAAAAAGTGTTAATAAAACATCCTCTTAAAAAGAGAAGGTGGGAAACATAAAGTTTATCAAAAGTTATGTATAAATTGGATTCAACTTTGGGAGATCATTGCTAGAAAATTAAAAGATGAATTTTGAATGGAAAACTAATTCCCATGGACTAATAGGGAGTGATAGAGAGTGTGGTCAAGAGGAAGCCAATGATAAAAAAACCACAAACCAAATATTTGTGCAAAAGTTCATTGATATCATTAGAAAATGTAGTAATAGGATTACATTTTATTTCAAGATCATTTTCCTAGATTTGAAGGATTCCATTACAATCAACACTAAGAGAATATGGAAATATAATTACCTAATGAGTATAGATTAATGATTTAATCATGTATAACTAAAAACTAATATCTTACTCCAATTTATTTTATCCATGATGATTTTTCATTCTGAAAGCACTGTAATCATATTTTAATGGATCACATAATCCTCAAAAGGATTAAAAGATATTCTTGATATATTTAGATATTTACCAAAACCAAAATGTTTAGAACATAATAATATTATTTAATAATTCATCTGATTATATAATACATTAATCACTGGTGTTCAAATGTAAATTCAAAATTCTCATTAAACTAAAGTCTTACATAAATATAATCTCAACAAAACACCTCCAAAAAAGTTCTGAATCACATTATGATCACATCACATAAAAACGTCGAAGGAGTTTCTAAAAACTTGAATCTAGGGTTAACCTTTGAAAAATACCAATCTACGTGGAGATTCTATCATTTCACAAGTTTTCTGCACATCAACTACCATAGTAGAAAAATATTTTACCACACCATTTTGTTTCTAATAAGGATGATTTACACCCTGAGAATGTCTCTTTAAATACACATGATCATAATGTCCCAGCTCATTAAAGATAAATAATCTTATGGTTTTTAGGTTATCTATTATCTCATTGTTACATTACTCAAGACTCTTTTCCTTAGAATCACGAACCTTGTGACCTATCTTACCAAAATAGTAAAACTTTCTAGATCTGGACATACATTTCTTGAAATGTATTTTACCACACATGGAAAATTTTTGTTGATTAGCTATAGAATTATTAGTTGGTTTTCTTATATTTCATTCTATTTGGACAATTTCATACTCCTTTCATCATGTGTCACATAAGTGTCAGAAAAAATCCATCTCATTATTTTAAAATTTTTCAAAAAATTTAAATTATTGTTTTGTAATAAGTATTTGAAATCTTGTTTTTAATCCTATGTTAAATCAATTAATTTTATTATTAATTTCAGAAAACAAATTTGATATGTACTTTTCCAACCATAAAATATTTTCTTCATGTGTAGAAATAGAGTCTTCACCCATTTACCTAAATTCTATGAATTGTTTCTCCAGGTAATTCAGAGAAAACATAGTGAAATATTTCTCAAGGCATATATAGATAAATTTTTCCCATTCAATGGAATCAATATCATATTTCTCTCTGTTATTCAAAACCAAGGAGCAAAATTGATCAAATTCCCTATTTCATCTGTGGAAAAACCATTCTAAATAGACATAGTTTAGACAAATTAACATGGAAATCATAAAATTCTATGTCATTTTAACATTATGATAAATTAAAATCTTTTATGTGCATGAAAGTAACAATATCATAACCTAGAAATATGTATAAACCAACCATTTGATACCAAATATAAGGACCCATCCTTAAAAAGATTACATAATCTTGAGTTTTAGTCAATAATTTACTTTTATTCACATTTTTAGAGATTTAGAGAATTATTCCACAAGTCAAATATAAAAAATCTATACAATGAAAAGGGGACAATTATAATTAGTATCCGTTTTTACTATAATATAAAACATTTATAATAATTAATGATTTAATTCATATAAAATATCCATGTCTTTGAACTTGACTCATTACATACCCCTACTCATCCTTAAATCCAATGAGAAACATTTAAAAATATTAGATGAACACAAAAATTTTAGTAAGGGATACACAAAGGAGGAAAAATATTAGTCCTATGAAAAAATTAGAACCCTTGAAAACTTTATCATGAAGTAACTTATTTCACCCATAAGAAGAAGAAAATACTTTCTTTTTCAAATAATATCATTTTATACCCTATTAGTAATAACACCATTAACATAAAACCAATATCCAGCATAGAAAACACATAAAGTTATCTTGATAAATTATTATACTTTTCATTATTATAAATTTAATAATCATGTGGTATACCTCCTTAAATTTGTTTTTACAAATGGAATAAAAATACATCCAATTTCCATACCAAATTCATTAGAGGGATATTATGGACCCACCCATCGTTAGTTTATCATGGAACCATATACCATTGGTTTGTCATGGAACCACCCATCATTGAATTATCATTGAACCACTTGTAAAATGTATAGGTACCATTATATAATAATAACACATAAAAGGATTAAATTTTCAACATGTCACACATAATATATCATTTTCACTCATAATAAAATATTTCAAGTTATTGAAATATTAAATCCATTTTAAAAAACCATTTTCAACAATAAAACTCCTCGAAAAGGAAAAGTGGGATATATTTTTATGTTAAAAAAATATTTTAGAGGAATCCAAATATGAAAATAGACATCAATTATCCATTATAAACTTTTAATATCCACATAAATAAATAATTTGAATAATACCAAGAATATTTATATAGAAGAATAGAAAGATATTTTTAAATCCAAATGTCTCATACCACATTGAAATATTTGAATCACAAGCCCCGTGAAGGAATAAAATTTAAAAAAAATTAAATAAAATGAGAATAAATAATTTTTTGATATGATAAGTAAAATGTGTTGTATATACACCTCATAAAATAAAGATGGTGTATAACATAAAAAATGTTCCTCAATGATAGAATACTAATACAAAAACCCTTATGTTAAGTATTCCTTGTCATATGCATCTTTATATTCCTAAATAATAAATGTATACTAATTATTTAATTCCATCAGAACCATTTTCATGTTTATCATTACTATTATTTTACTTATTTAAATTTTCTATAAAACTACTTAACTAATTAATTTTACGTTAGGTGTTTTGGTTAAATTCGGTTCATATGTCCAAAAAAACCTTTGTAGTTCAACTATGGTCAATGGGGTGATTATATAAACATCACTTGAAAAATAATCATAAAATAATTATTATACACATATATACATTATACCTTTAAAACTAATCAAGAATTAAGGTTATGAAAAACATACCAACATTACATTAATAGAGATGGTAGGTCGTACATACAAATGAGTAATGATCCCTTTTTCCATTGATAATTATCAAAAAAAGGAAAATAAAATATTCCTTTAAAAAATGATAATTATATAATAAATAAAATCTTAATTACATGTATATAATTCTTTTTATGTAAAAATAATCACATCACTTTGAGGAGTTGATAGTCTATACATCCACGAATGAAATTATCCCTTTTTCAATGTGTGAAAAGGTAATAAAAAATTGCTATATTATATTTATAGAAAAGTAATTATTTCATGAATAACACGAAGCACCTATTCTTCGATAGTGAATGGGACCACTGGAATTGGCAAGCGTATGGATGGTAACTGGGTGGCACGAGCAAGACGAGATTCACGATGACTTCTTCAATAGATGGTTCAATGGCAGTGATCATGGTCCAGAACGGAAGGGAAAAGCGATCATCCTTGTTGCGGGTTGTTGGATCATTTGTAATGTAAGGAATGATGCGAGACATAGGAATATCTACGACACCAGCACCAGTATATGCTTCAAGATTATGAACACTTTGCAAGATTTATCTGGAGAGTGTAATGAGTGCCACAACACTCCGTTAGTAAGGGCTTTCAGCCCAGGGGAGCATAACTAGATAGGGAGGAGAGGGCAAGGAAATTGGGTATGTTGGCATCCCCAAATATCTGGGCTAAAACTCAACACAGACGACTCCCTCTTAAGGGGGGAAATGAGGGGTGGAGGCGTCATTCGAGACCAAATGGGCTATGTAGTGGCGGTTTTATCAGCTCTTTATGGAAGAGGAGATGCTCTTCAAGCCAAGGTTAAGGTGATGGTTATGGGGACGAAGTTAGTTGTGCAAATTAATTTAAATTTTATGGCAGTGGAAACAGACTCTTTAATTCTATATAACGCAGTCACTGAATGTGGTAACTACCCTTGGAATGTATAATATTATGTTCGTAAATGAAAACAACTTTTGGGAGTCAACATGGAGATAACTCACACTTGGAGAGAGGGAAAAATAGTTGTGGATTTCTTTTAATACCAAGTTTCTCAAACTAAAATTTTATCTTTCTTCCTTATATTAGGATCATTTCAGTCAGGCGGCAATATCTTTGTTATTAATGATGTGTTGGGTCGCCACTAATTTAGACTGCCATGATGTTCTTTTGTTTTTGTTGTTTGTGTTTTATTTTGTTTCCAAAATCAATAAAAATATTTTTATTCATCCTCCATGTATATATTATTTTTTATTAAATCCTTAATTAATACATTCCTTTTAAAATTTGAATGTTACACATCATTTGGAGGAGGAGTTTTCCCACACATCAACAAACGATGTTATCGTCATTGTGCAAAATGAAAAACATGAAGGTATGTGTTATATAAAAATTAATTAAGTAATAATACATCTAAAATATACAAAAACCTGAATGAAATAATTATTAACATCCTTTAAATTTGGTAATGGAGGAACAAACAACATCAGTTCGCGAGGCTGCAGTCTATCGTACACATGAACGATTATTATGTATCCCATTTGATGGAAGTGTCATAATTTTTAAGTAAAAACCCAAAAATTAAAAAATATCATTATATTTATGATATAGAGGTTATTATATAATCATAAAATAAGAATAATTTAATTGGGTTTTTTAATAATGAAATAAAAGGTGATCATTGAAGAATGTTACCTCTTTCTCAGGTATCTCTTTTTGGTTTACAACAAAGGACTTACTTGGATTTCATTCTACCAAAAGTGAAGATTTTATTTTTATAAAAGGTATGTTTTTAACTTATTTTATTAGGGTTTGGGTGATAAAAATATCATTATAAGTTTAAATAAGTGGGGAGGGTGAGTATAATTTTATAGGGGAGGGGGAGTGACATTCTTGTTAATTTAATAAGGTAAACAGTACTGGGAGGTCTCCTTTACATAATGCGACTCCAATAATGAAAATAATTTGAATAATGTCAGGATATTGTTCGAATAATGTCTATAAAATGGTTATTTGAAAAGTTTATTGGTCATTTCCTCCCTTAATATTAATGTTTAACCACAAAGTGAACACATTTTTACCTTAATTGTTGTATTTATTTTTAATTACTTTCACTAATATTTTGGTTAAGTTTATTTTACTTACTACAAATTATAAACTATTCTTATTAAAAATATTTAATCCATTTTTCCAAATTATAATCACAGAATGGGTAGAATTTATTTTTAAATGAGTACCATAGATGAGACGAGAAAGCACATTTTTAATGAAAAAAGTTCAAAAGATGGAAATGTTTTCATATCCAATTTCTATGTGAACATGATTAAAATTAGATAAATTTATTTAAATTATATAAAATTTATATAATTAAACATTAGAAACGATTAAAAATATAATTTTACAATATAACCAAATTTGAAACAATTCAGTTTTCAATTAAAATAAAATATCTTAACTATTCATGAAAATATGGAACCTATCATAAAAATACAAAAATTCAACCAATGTAAATTTTTATATTACTATTAAAAATGTGATGTTTATTTTTTTGATATAATAATTATTAAAGTCTCAAATTTTAGTTTTTAAACACGAACACCATTAAATGGCGGTAAAACTGCCTTTTAAAAATTTACAACTCTTTATGATTAAAATTGGATTTATTCTTATCTTTATCCTATCAGACTTATTGGACGAGTCTCAAAAATTTTATTAAATATATATAATATAAATCCCATTTATATCTTCCTCTATTAAATATATATTTAATTTTTTATTATAAAATTCCATTCTGGTCATAAAAAATATTTTTCACAAAAACACATCCTTTATTTTAAATTTTTCATTATTTTAATTTCTAATTAATTGGTAACCAGTGAATTTTTTTTATAAAAATGTGTAAAAAATAGTTTCATTATTTATTTAGTCTCATTAATTCCCACCATTCCAATAATTACATGGAAACCATCATAATGATATTAATAGTATACTGTTTTTTATAAGACTTGGGTTTGTGTGTAACAAAATACATCAAAGGAACTCAATATTGGGTGAAATACAAGATAAACATGGTGTTTCTTGTCATGTAGGAAAAACTATATATTTATTTTAATACACTATATTAACTATTTTAAATTAATTTCAAAAAATATATTTCATAAAATCTAGGGATGTTAGGTCCTACCCCCTTATAATGAATTTCTCCATCAAAATTCGTCTTGGTTAACAAATGATTAAAATTTTGGGAATTCCCTTATTGAAAACCTATAGTGTACTAGGGGTTAATAACAATTTTTATTAAGAAGGTAAATTGGGAAAAATAAAGGTCATCAGAAGGTACGTATAGTTAGGATTACACATAGGAGGATCATTTTAGAAAAATTAAAAGGAGGATTTGGAAGGAAAAAATAATTCCCATGGAATAATAGAGAGTGATAGAGAATGTGGTGAAGTGAAAGTAAATGATGAAATAACAAGAATCCAATTATGTTTTAAAAATTTTATCAATACTATTAGAAAAGATGGTTATAGGATATAATTTTATTTTAACACCCTTTACCTAGATCTGAAGGATTCATTAACCATCTATACAAAGATCATAAGTAGATATACTTACATGATAAGTAATGATTCATAATTTAATAAACTTCCACCACATACTAACCTCTTTTTCCAAATAATGATCATCCATTGTAATTTTTCACACTTAAATCATTGAGGTATCTTCTAAAATATCACATTTTCTTCAAAAGGATAGAAATATATTCCTCCAATATTTAGATATTAACCAAAATCAAAATTGTTTTTACATTATATGATAATTAAAACATTAATGAGATGATATAATACATTAATATATAATTCTAAAAAGTAAAGTTATAATTCCCGTTAAACCAAAGCCTTACGTAAACATAAACCCAACTAAACATCTCTCAAAATTTCCATAATCACTTTTTTATAACATCACTTAAAAACTTATAAGGAATTTCTAAAATAGTGAAATTAGGGTTAAACTTCTATATAAAATTATCTCCCTAGAGCATTAATGAATTCACCAGATATACCAATAGTAACAAAAGTAGTAGAATTTTTGTTTGCCTCACCTTTTTTGTTTCTAGTCATGATGATTTACACCTTGAGTAAGTTTATTTTGACACACTTTAGCATAATATCTCAATTCATTGAAGAAAAATCATATTACTCCTAACTGGATATCTATTATCTCATTGTTGGATTGTCTTGGAAACTTTTTGATTTAGTCATAAACCTTGTGACCATGACACACCATTAACACTTTCTATATCAAAATATAAATTACTTTAAATGTATTTTTCCACACTTGGCGCATGTTTTTGGATTACCTATAGGATTCTAAGATGGTTTCCTCTCCATTTCCTTCCACTGTTACCATTTCTTACCCTTTTCATCTCGTGGAACATAAGTTTCAAAAAACTCCATCTGAATTTTTTTAACATTCTCATAACTTTTAAATTATTTTTCTCTAAAATATTTTCATAATATTGGTTTTAATATTGAGTAAAATATATTAATATTATTATCAATTTCATGAAAAACATATGATACATAATTGTCTAAATGTTCAATATTTTCTTCATGTGTGGAAACTAAATCTTCATTATTTTTCACCAATACATTGAATTGTTTCTCTATCCTATGGAGAAAAAACTTTTGGAAATATTCCTTAAGATATTATTAAATTTTTTCCATTACATAAAATCTCGAAAATATTTTTCTCTAGTATTCTTACCTAAGGACCACCACTGGCTTGCTTCCCTATTCCCTATGTGGAAAATCATTCTATTGAGATATATTTTATAAAAGGAGACACATAAATCTTAAAACATTATGTCATTTTAACTTTAAAATATAGTAAACCATTTTAAGGGCCTACTATTAACAATATCTTGACCACTAAATTTGTGTAAATATTCCCTTTGATACCGACCAAAAAGGCTTAGCCTTTAAAAATTACATAATATTGAGTTTTAATAATGAATATTCTTTCATTCACTTTTTGGATCTTTTTTTGGTTTAGTGTTTTAGAAAACTATTCCTTTACTCATACATAAAAAACTATAAAATATATTATAGAAACTTCTAACTAGTATCCATATTTAACATAGTATAAAATCATTAAATTAAACAAAGATTTATTTCATAAAGAATCCCCAAAAAATTTAAATTGGCTCCTTCATTTTCGTTAACCATCCATAAATCCTATGAAACCCATTTCAAGACATGGGATGAGCACAAAAAGAATAATTAGGGATACATAAAAGAGAAAAAAATTAGTTACGGTAAAACATTAAAACCATTGAAAACATTATCATAAATTAATATATTTCTTCCATAATAATTACTAAATACAGTCCTTTTAAAATAAGATCAATTCTTACCCTTTTGAAAAAAAAATATTACCATTGAACCTATAGAAACAATAAAAACACATTTAGGTATGTTGAGACATAATTATAATTTTCATTCATATAAATAGAAAATCATGTGTTCAACTTCAGAGAATTTTACTCATAAAAATGTAATATCTATTCAACTAACTTCCATACCCAATTCATTGGTGGGATATCATAGACCCACCCATCATTGGTTTATCATAGAACAACCCATCATTGGTTTATCACAGAACCACACATCATTTTTTTGTCGTGGAAACACTCATCAAATGTCTAAGTACCATTATATAATAATAACATAAAAAACAATTGAAATTTCAAAATTTCACTCATTATATTTTATTTTCAATAATAAGAAAACATTTTATTTTATTAAAATAATCAATCCATTTTCAAAACCCATTGTCAATAAAAAACAACTTAAAAAAGAAAAGATGGGTTTATTCTTCTTTTAAAAACATGATGTCTTTTAGAGGAATCCAAATATCTAAATATGTATTTATTTTCTTTTATAAACATTTTATATTTGTATAAATAAATATGTAAAATAATATCCAGAATATTGATATAGAGGAAAAGAAAGATATTTTAAAATCAAAGTGTTTCATACCACTTTGAAAAATTTGAATCCTAAAACCCATGAAATAATAAAATTTAACAAAACATTAAATAAAACGAGAATAAATAAATTATTTATTTGATAAGTCAAAGGGCTGTATATACAAATCAAAAAATAAAGTCGGTGTATAATATCAAAATATGCCTGAATGAAAGAATATTTATATGAAATCCATTACCTTGAGTCCGACTTGTAATGTGTCTCTTTATATTCTTGAATAATAATTTTATTTTAATTTTTTTAAATTATTAATTACCATTTTCATGTTTATAATTACATTAATTTAATTTATTACCATATTTTTAACAACTACTTAATCAATTATGTTTACATCGGTTGTTTTCACCAAATTCGGTTGTTTTGTTTAAAATGAATTTAGTAGGTCAACTATGGTGAAAGGGGTTATTATATAAAAATATATAGAATAAAAATAATTACTTAATTTTAATATTTATACATAAAATATAATTTTTAAACCAATCATGAATGATGGTTACAAAAAATGAACAAATATTGCAATCATGGAGGCAATAGGTCGTGTGTACACATTAGTAACATTCTCATTTTTGAATGATCATTATAGAAAGAAGGAAAGTCACACTTTTCATTCTAGAATCATAATTATATCATAAAAAATATTAATTAATCATATTTAATTATATATATAATTATTATGATGTAAAAGTAATAGGATATCTTCGGGGAGGTGGTAGTCCAGACGTCCCTGAACGACGTTATAACTTTTTCAATATGTGAAAATGTAAAAAAGAAAATGATATATTATATTTTAAGAAAGACAGTTATTCCATGACTAATATATATATATATATATATATCATTTATATCATATATTTTTATTAAATACATCCTTAATAAACTCCATATAAAATTTGAACATATCACATCACTTTGGGGAGGCGGTTGTCTACACATTCAAAAAAGAATGTTATCATGTTCCCACAAAATGGAAAACATGAAGTTATGTGTTATATAATAAATTAATAAGTATTTATACAGAATAAATATCATAAATATTATATAAAATGGTATTTCCATTGTTATTACCAACCTTTATAGTGGTAATGGGAGAATTAATGACATCGGTTCGCGAGATGATAGTCCGCTGTACACATGAATGATGATTATGTATCCCATTTCAAGGAAGTGTGTGAAGGTGTAGGTAAAAACATTAACATAAAAATATATCAGTATATTTATTATCCATAATTTATTATATATTTATTAAATTATAATAATATATGTGGTTGGAGAAATAAATAAAACATAAGTTATCTTTGAAGAAAGTTACCACTTTTCGAGTAACTACTTTTGGATTACACCAAAGGACTTCCATGGATTAAATTCATACTAAAGTGAGTCCTCTTGGATGTGATATTTTATTTTGGGGAGAATATTTTTCAGCTTCTCAATAAGAAAAATGACTTTATTGTTATTAATTATGTAAGAGTTTGAGTGCCTCTTTAAAGTGGAGGGGGAGTGGTAGTCTTGTAAATATAAAAATGTAAACACTATTGGAAGGTATCTGTTAAATCATGTGACTAAAACAATTAATTATTTCAATAAAACTAGTTATATGTTCCAATACTAGTCATAAAATTTCTTTTGAACAAGTATCTAGTTCCTTTGGACCCCTAAGATTAAATTTTTACCACTCAGTGAAAACATTTTTACCTTAATCATTGTAATTACATTTAACTTTTTTCACTAATATTTTTTTATAAAAAAACAATTTTGACCATACTATAAATTATAAATTATAATTATTGAATTTATTGAATTTATTTTTCCAAATTCTAATCACATAAGTGGAATAATATAAAATAAATTTAATCCTACTGAAGAAACGAGATAGGTGTTTTTTAATGTGAAAAGGTTCAAAAGATTGAAATGTTTGAATATACAATTTTAATGTGAAATTGTTTAAAATGACCTCAATTTGTTTATATTATATAATATTTATCTAATTATATATTAAAAAAATTAAAATATTATTTAACTGTATAAATAAAATAGATGAAAAATTAGTTTTCAATTAAAATTCAATGTTTTTTACTATTCATCAAAAAATGAAACTTCTCAGAAAAACACCCAAATTAAATTTTGATATTCTAATTTATAATATTGATGTTTATATTTTTATTAAAATTTATAAAAGCATAAAATTTTATTTTTAAAATAAGTGCGACAATAAAAGGTGGTAAAACATCCTTTAAAAATTATAGAGATTTTTATATTTTATATTGGATTTATTTTATGTTAAGCCTATCAAAAATATTTTTTGAATTTAAAAAAAAAATTGATAATATAAAATATAAACACTATTAATATCTTCCACTAATAATGATTAATTTAATTTGACAAGATAAATTCCATTATAGTCATAAAATTGTTTTTTCATAAAAACACATCCTTTATATTTAATTGGTCATCATTTTAATTTGTAATTAATTAGAAACCAATTAATTTATTGTATAATCATGTGTAAAAAATAATTTCATAATTTAATTAATCCCAATAATTTTATCCATTCTAACATCTAGGCAATAAATATCATAAAAATATTAATTATATATTTTTGTCTAGTAAGACTCTAGATTGAGTGTAACATAAGTCATCAAAGGAACTCGATGTTGTATGTAATGAAAGATAAACTATAATATCCAAATTTTTACAATGATAAAAAACCCTCTTGTGATAAATTATTAATATATTAAGTGGTAAAAAATTATTTATCAGTGAAATACCTTAATAATATGTTTAATGAAATTTTCAGGTCCACCAGGTTAAATACCCTAAGAACGGGTGAATCAGGGTATGACAGATTAAAAATACTACCCATTTTGATCTTTTTTCACAATTAAAAAAACTCTCTTCTATATCATTCCCATACTAAAGTATGAATAGAAATTAAATCATCAATTAGGTCCGTCAATTTCTACTTGGTTCACCCTTACTGGCCTATGTCCAAGGAGCATACAACAACAATGTTCCGATGTACCAAATTCACTAAAAGCACATTGCTGATCACAATGTTCAGATTAGACTCACCATACCTCTTGTTTTACAACCAATTAAAAAATTAAGTCTCACTACTCTCTCAAATTATATGTGCTCACTACTTCTACATAATATCCTCTTTTGACTTATTGAATTAATGTGTTTTACACCTCATTTAGTATATCATTGTGTCTCACTTTCATCAACTTGATGAATTCCTCTTTACCATAGATGTACTGGAAAACATCAAAATTTTCATGCAACCTTATGGTGACTTTTATGATATTTTAAGCATGGTATGAAAGTTTCACCTTTTTCATGTAAAACCTACTTACGTGCTACTCCAAACTTACGTGATACACCCTTTTAGTCTAACTCACCATTGGTGTAAAACTCCCTTCTAGCACACAACCTATGCGAAACATACTATTTATGTGCCCACACCATTTGCATGAACAGAGATTAGATATTCTCTATTTCTTGAGATTATTGAATAATGAGAGGCATAACCACCTATTTACAGGCATTTTTGTGACCAAAGCGCATAAGGCATGCAAATTCTCCCAGAAGTCACAAGTCTCACATTCGTGCAACCTCAACTTTCACACAGATACATAACATGCATTCTCTTCCTTACCTTTCCATATTTTGATGTATAGATCAAGAAAAATAAATGTATCACAAAGATCCAAACCTCTTTCATATTTTCACACAACCTCTTTTTCCAAAAACACTTATCTACATTATCTAATTTTTTGACCCAAAAATTTGGGAAACACTGGAAAAAGACACCACCTTATATATGTTCTTTTTATGCCACATCCAAATCATCTATTTATCTATCATGTATCATTTCAACATAAATTCTCAACAATATCTCTAGAACTCCAAAACATATCATGGAAATCTGATTCGTCAACAAACGTAAGAAACCCAAAAATGATTTAATGCTACCTTGAGGGATTTTTTTCCCAAAAACCGTGAAAAAGAGAAAACAGATAGTTAATACTTATAATAGAATATTTTTGATGATAAAAACTGAGTTATTGTGAGATTATAGGGCCCTCAAAGCCTCAATGATGACTGAATAAAAATATTAAATAGGTTTTATTATATGTGTGAAATTGTTTCAAAAAAATGTATAACTCCCAAATGGTATATTTAATGGGAAATATGAGACCACCGATATGTCACAAATGTGATGTTTACCCTAGTAGGGTAATAACATTTGTATGTGCCAGAAATTTGGATGGATCAATCATGAATTTTTTTTAATAATAATTATTAAATTATATTTGAAATCAATTTAGTATCTCCAAAAAGTGCATCATATTGGAAATATGAGACAACTGATAGGTCTAGGACATGGTTCTTACCCTAGGTGGGGAATAATATTTGTATTAATTAGACGTTTTGATGTCTTTCTTGTGAAAATAACCATTTTTATATATAAATTATTTTTAATACATTTTTTAAAATATTGAATAATTAATATCTCTCACATGGTGTGACACATGAGAAATGTGATACCACCGTTGGGACTAGAATGGGTGGTTTATCTGAGGTAGGGTGTAAATGTTATGTAAAACAACAATTTGGTGTTATTAAATATTTATATTGAATAAATAATTTTATT
Source organism: Viscum album (assembly GCA_963277665.1). NCBI lineage: Eukaryota > Viridiplantae > Streptophyta > Magnoliopsida > Santalales > Viscaceae > Viscum > Viscum album. The sequence goes on along the minus strand of OY728161.1, from coordinate 1,535,907,204 downwards.
AATTCAATTAAATAAAGATAATATACAATTAATATTCTCCTTAACTCCATGCCATATCCTCCATTAGTGCCCAAAGTTTGTTTTCAAAAAATCAATCGAGGAAAGTTTTGTCTGATTAAAAAATAACAATGCCTTAAATGATAGAATTAAATGACTACGTATTAATTTCTATGTACAATAACATATTAAAATTGGGTTTTCAAAATCATGAATTTGTAAATAGGCTAGAGGGTTTTCCTTTATATTCAAACTGATCAAGGTGGTTCATGGTGTATCTGGTCAAGGTCGAACGACCTCAGAATCCCTTAATGTATAGGAGTGGATGTTTTTTTTCCGGTTAGATCTTTTGACAGTGACTCCCCCCATCCTCCTTGGTGCTCCGTGAGTTGCATGTTTATTATTATTTTTACTTTCTCTTATCTATTATTTATTCATGTTTTTTTAAATAAAAAATTTCAAAAAAAATAAAATTAAAGAAGTTTTTTCTAGTAAAAAAGGAACTAAAAAAACCTTAAAGATATCAATTGATAATTTTAATTGGATTATCAAGAGGTAATTTAAAAATAAATTAAATATATATGGTGTAATAAAAATTTATCAAAAAAAATTCTATAAATATATTAAGAAATAATATATGTGTATTGAATGATAATTAGTGTAATTTCAAACACGAATTTCATCAAATTATCAAAACATGATTTTGAAGAGTTATCAAATGGTAATTTAAAATAATTATCAATGATAATTCCACAAGTTTATCAGTGATCATTTTAAGTATTTATAAAATGATGGTGACATATTTTTATCTAAGTATAATCTATAAAATTATCAGAAGATAATTATTAAATTATTAATGGATTATTTTATAATTTTATCATGAAATATATTATTTTAACTGATAAAAAATAATTAATTTTATTTTTCAAATTATATTTTTGAAAAATAATAATTATATTATATTTGAAATGTTTATGATTGAATAAATTATCAAAAATTAGTAATGGGATAAAACATTGAATTATTTTTTCAATATACAAAAAATTACCAATCAATATTTTTTTTGGAAATTACAACAAGGAAATTATTAAGGGATAAGTTTTTACTCATGAATAGTTTTGTATTGAAAAATTAAAATTTTATAGGAAATTTAATTTTCATCACATGTGATAATTGAAAATGATAATTTTGAAATTATTTTGGAAGGAAAATCATCATTTCATATGAAAATCTCAATGATAATTTGATAATTATTTAAGAGAGAGAAAATATAATCACATGTGATATTTTAATTAATAATTAGAAAATTATCTAGGATAGGGAAGATATCATCATATTTTATATTTTACTTATTTTTGAAATAAAATAGTTGTTTTGGTTCATGGAAACCCTTGACATACCTCAGGCATTGATGCCCGAAAGCTTGAGACATTAATGTGTTGCCTTTGACAATAATAAAACCACGAAGAGTTTTTTATGAATTTTGAGGTAGGAGGTTCCTTCATGTTTTTGGACATATAAATATATATATGATGTGATCCTATTATGATGTTTATTTTGGAATAACCCATGCTTGTGATGAATTGCATGTGAGTGTGTGAGTAGCTGTGGGTGTATTTGTTTATGTTTGATTATAGTGACTCTAATCATGGTGTGACTTATCAGTCCTTGCTATGGCACGTTTTGTTTGTGAGTTGTATAGCATGTGTAATTACATCACATGTAACATGATACTCAGGTGGAGCCTTGAGTTTTGGTGTATGAGGTTACCCAACCTGGCATGGTCCTAATGTCCTTAAAGGCAGGTGTGGCTACCTATACAGAGGGGAAATCATAATGGATTTCTGGAAGATACTGAGATATATAGGAAGATCCTTGGGGTGTAAGTAACATAGTCTAGTTTATAGTTACCCATCATGACATAGTCCTAATATCATTAATGGCAGATGTGGCGACCCTGGTAGAGGGGAAATCGTAGTGTCTGGTTGGAAGATACTGGTCATGAATTTCTATAAACATGGTGTGTGGTTGATTTAAAGGATAAGTAGACAAAAGATAGACCCAATGGAACATACTAAGTTCATTTAATAGCCACCAGAAGGGTGGGGTGATCTATGTGTCTTTGATGGAGGTACGTTGGTTATTTCCTTTCTTACTTGGAATAAGTTGAAGTAGGTGGAGTCGGGGTTCATGGAGGCTTATTTAGTGCATGATGAATTGACACATATATGTTTACTGAGAATTTACTTATGTGATGATATATACTGCTATATATATATTGTGAACATGTGATAAAGACACATTCGTGGTGTCTTACTGAGTCATGTACTCACACCCTACTTGGCCATTTTAGTGTTCTTGTAGATTTTGTGGAAAGATATCTAATGAAGGGAAAGGTCCTTATGGCAGATAGTTGACTATTGGAGATTGAAGCTTGATTAGACTAGGACTTAAACCAAAGTACTGAAAATATGATTGTTTATTTATTTTTACCCTTTATTTTTCAACTATATTATACTATGGATATGCTTACCACTTTGAGAGATCTTATATGTATGTCATTATTCAATTACCTCATTTACTCTAATTGTTTATTATTTGGTTTATTAATTTTTTTTAATCCAATGACATGATAGGGATGGTATAGTATAACCAAGGTTTTTCTTGATACCCTTTATACTAGTTAGCAACCTCTTATGTATGGCGAGGCATGCATGAGGTCATGTTGAATTCTGGCTCAGAACCGTTGGTTTGAGATATAATGTTAAGAAATGGTATTAGAGGATGAATACCCACTAACTAGTTTCTTATATTATGTTGGGATGGGATAGTTTAGATAGGATATAGGAAATTTGGGCTTAGGTAGAGGAACTATGACAATGTCTGGCCAGCACTAAATATTACACCTTCTAGTTTTTATAAGGTGGGGAATTTATGTTTTGTTGTTACTATTGATTCACCATGGGTGACTTACATGATGTTATATGTTATTTATGATATTTCACACATCTTCATGCGTCCTAACTAGGAAAATAGGTTTATATTCCATATATATACATATTGTTGTCCAGTATAGAAGTTCATGAATTAAATGTTGTGATTTATGCTATCTTTTTTGGATATTTTTTCTATATGATATATCTAAGTTTAAATATTCTATGATATATATTTTTTCCATTAATTAGGTAAATAGAGTATGTTATTGTGCTAGTATATATATGATGATTGTGACTAACGTGAAAGTACTGAAACAAGGGTTAGTGCTAAGAGGGGGTATCCCATGGGTTAAGGGTGGACTCCTAGGAAAACATTATTTAACCACATAGACTAGTTTAGAGAAACCTTTTCTCATCCCACAAATTTTTAAGACTTGTTGTGTTCATTATTCTCATTTTTTGGGATAGATTTCACCACAAATACGTTTGATTAAACTACCAGCTCTGGAATCTGAGGATGCTTCCATGCCACCACCTATAGTATAGGGGGATATACCTTAGTGTGATGAAGTACTAGCATAGGAAACCAAGGCTACATAACCTTATCAACTAGGAATTTTTCAGTTTGTTCTTATCTAGGTTGGATCTCTTTAGAGGATTATGAAAAACCATGATACACACATTTAACATCATCATCCTCCAACATTATAGGATATTAGTGGCCCACATGATGCAACAGATTGGCTTGACTATATCAAGATAATTTTCGAGCAAGTCTAGACCCCAGAGGAAGGGTGAGTAATTATGGAAACCATTATATGCCATGGTCTCTCCAAGAGATGGAGGACTGCCATGAATCATGTTGGGTGATGAGAATGATGTACATGGATGACCTTTTTAGAGTTTTTACTCGAGCAGTACTTCCTAGACATGATGATGTTAGATTGTGCCCAAGAGCTCATGGAGCTACATGAGGGTTATATGGCTGTCTATGCTTACTCTATACATTTTATGTACTTGCTTCACTTTTCTCATTTGTTAGTTGGGATTGAGGCACATAAAGCTTAGAAGTTCTATATTGGTTTAAGATTAGAGCTCAGACATATGGTTAGAGGCTTTCACATTATGACATACTATAAAGTGATTCTCTATGCCTTGATATTTTCTAAGGGTCTTGAAGAGGGTAAGACAACTTGTATAATTTTGACTCATGGTGGGCCAATGATTGAGTTTTCCCTTTTTACTATAGGAGTAACATAATATAGTAGGAAGATAAAGTAAATCTAAGAGCATAAGAGTGATGGAAAGAGAGGTTAGAATAAATCCTTTTAAGGAATGTGATACAATTGCAGAAATAGGGGCATTATACCCGCACTTACAGGAATCCAATAGTGGAATTCCACCTATGTGACAAGGGTGGCCATCTTAATAATTTTATCTCAATGGTTTCGTAGAGGCATTATATAAGGTTAGGAAAGTCTAGGAAGAATAGGATACAAACTCCCTAAATGACAATGACTCAGGAATGTCATGAATGTGATCATAGAGCTGAGGTAAACTATGTTTATACAATGGATCTATCACCAAAAGATGGTGATATAGAACTTCTTACTATGTGAGGCATGGACTAGAGCACGTATTTGATCTTTTTTTCCTTATATTCATACTATTTTTTTCATAAATATCCATGAGCCATGTCTGTACATGACTTAATAGAAGAGTTATGATTCCCTAACATACCTTCATATATTGTGTCATTGAATGATGACATGAAACCCTAGTACATGAGAGAGTGATAGTCAATGATTAATTAAGTGAGAGACTAAAGTGGGTATAACTTAGTGGATACTTGTAGTAGAATATCATTTGGACCTCCATTATCACTATTGAGGCACACATGATGTGTTCCACATTTCATCGCTTCAAAGGTACATGTCCAATCCTGTTCATTTTAAATATTGCAAGGACATTGATTTGGAACCTATTTCATCTTATGATGATTGTCTTGTGTGGATTAGAAATTAGTGTGATAAAGGAATCTAAGGGAAAATGTTACTACTAGTCCAGTTTTAGTGGAAAAATTCAAGAAGAGATGTGAGAACGTGAGTCTTCCATTCGAGCTTAGGGATTTGAGTTGATTGATCAAGACTACTAGATATTTTATCGAGGATGAGATGTTTATAGAGGGGGATAATTTTAATATCTCTATGTTTACAATGATAATAAAAACCAACTTGTGATAAATTATTACTATTTTAGTTGTTAAAAGATAATTTACCAATGAAATAAATTAATAATATGTTAAAGAGAGTGCATACGAGAAAAATACTAGATAATACATTAAAATATTCAATAGGAAATTTTAAAAGTTAGACATTGAGTTCGTGAGAGATTCTGAGGCCCAAAAAATCTCGATAAAGTTTGAGGAAAAATATTAAATATTTTATATTAAGTAGATACACGTTTTTTCTAAAAAATGGATAACTCCAAAATGGTGCATCATATTGGAAATTTGAGACCACTGATAGGCATGGGACATAGTGTTTACCCTAAGTGGGGCATATCATTTGTAATCATCAAATGTTTAGATTTCATTCTTGTGAAAATAATTTGTTTAATTTTTTTTATTATATCATTTTTAAAAATAATCACTTTATACAAAATAGTGCCTCTTATGGGAAATATGAGACCACTAATAGGGATGTGACATGGTGCTTACCCTAGGCAGGGTATAACATTTTTATGGGTTAGACGTTTGGATGTCTCAATCACGAAAATAACGATTTTTATATATAATTAATTTTTAATCCATTTTTTGAATATTAGATAATTTATTTCTCTCAAACAGTGTGACATTTGAGAAATCCAAGACCACTGTTTGGTCCGAAATAGGGGGTTTACCCATGGCAGGGTATTACTTTTATGTGCAATAAGCATTTGGTGTTATTTAATATCTATTTTAAATAAGTAATTTTATTAATTGAATTAAATAAAAATAGAATATTGTTAATATTATCCCTAAATTCACACTATAACATCCATAACTACACATGGTATGTTTTTAAAACATTAATTGATATCTTTTTTGTGTAATTAAAAAATGGTAACACCATAAATGATAGAAATAAATGAATTTGTATTAATTTCCATTTAGAATAATGGATTAAAATATTGTTTCTAAATTAATGAATTAATGAACACACGGTTTGGTTTTATATTATAATAGTACATATCATAGTGGTTCATGGTGTATCTAGTCAAGAAAGAACTAATTTAGACTCCCTTACTACAAATGAGTGGATGTTATTTTGTGGTTAGTTTTACTAGTAGTTACTTCCTCTACCTCCTCCTCCTTGGTGCATCGTGAGTTTTAGGTTTATTATTCCTTTTCGTTCTTTCCATTCTCTATTTTTTCACATTTTTTTAGTAACAAAAATATAAAATAAAATAATAGAAAATATTTTTTTCAATGAAAAAAATGTTTGAAAGAAAATGAAAAATTATCAAATGAAAATATTAATTGGATTATTAAGAGATAATTTTTAAATAAATTATAAAAAGTGGATATAATCGATGTTTATAAAAAGATATTCTATTAATAGATTAAGAATGAATATTTTTGTACCAAATGATAATTAAGAGTAATTATTGAACACGAATTTTATCAAATTATTGAAAGATGATTATAAAGATTATCAAATGATATTTTAATATTATTATCAATGATAATTCCACCAGATTATAAATTATAATTGTTAGTAATTATCAAACTATGGTGATGGAATTTTATCAAAGGATAATATATTAAATTATCATAAAATAATTATAAAATAATAAAAGGATGATTTCATAAATTTATCAAGAAATAAATTATTTTAACTAATAAAAAATAATTAAATTTATTTTCAAAGGATAATTTTGAAAATAATAAAAATTATATGATAATTTCAATGTTTATCAATGAATAATTTATCACAAATTATTGAAGGGAAAAAACATTGAATTATTTTGAGTAATCTATATATAATTATCAATTGATCATTATTTTGAAACTTGAATAGAGAAATTATTGAAGGATAATTTTCAACACATGTATTGTTTTGAATTGATAAATTAAAATTATATAGGAAAGATAATTATCATCACATGTGATAATTTAAAATGATAATTTTGATATTATCCACAAAAGAAAATTATCATTTCATATGATAATATACTTGATAATCTGAGAATTATTTATGAGAGAGAAAATATCATCACATGTGATATTTTAATAAATAATTATAAAAATATATAAGAGGGAGAAGATATACTTGTATTTTATATTTTATATATTTTTGAAATAAAATAGTTGTTTTGGTTATACTAAACCCTTGACATACCTTGAGCATCGACGCACCGAAAACTTGAGACAATGGCATGTCTCCTTTGACAATAATAAGACAACGAAGTGGTTTTTATGACTTTTGTGGTAGGAGTTTCCTTCCAATTTTGGGACACACACACACACACAGATATATATATATATGATGTTTTCATGATGTGTTGTTTATGTTGGACTAACCCATTCTTGTGATGAATTGCATGTGAGTGTGTGAGTATCCATGGGTGTAACTTTTTTATGTGTGATTATCCTTACTTTGATCTTGGAGTGAGTAATCATTAATTACAATGAAACATTTTTGTGTGCTACGTAGACTATGGAATTGCATTTTAGGGAACAAGATACTCAGGTGGAGGGTTGAATTTGGGTGTACGAGGTTACCCAACCTGATGTGGTCCTAACGTCATTAAAGGATGGCCTGGTAACACCTTTATAGCGGAAACATTGGGTCTAGATGGAAGATACTGAGATATATAGGTGGAGACTTGGGGGTGGGAGTTACATGGTCCAATGGATGGTTACAATCATTATGAAGTCCTGCCTTCTTTAAATACAGGTGTATCTACCCCTATAGTGGGGAAATCATAGAGGATTTTGAGAAGGTACTGGTCATGGATTATTTTAAACATGGGTCATGTGTGATTAAAATGATAATTGTACCAAAGATAGTCCCAATGGAATGAATGTTGTTCCTATAATAAACACCAGAAGGTTGGGGGGAGCTATTTGACCTTGATTGAGGAACGCATGTTCTTGACTTTCTTACCGACAACGAGTTGAAGCTGGTGGGTCAGGGGTTTGTGGTGTCTTGGTCTACAAACGATGACTCATAACATGTATGTTTACATAGAATTTACTTATTTCATGATATATACTGTTATATATATTTTGTGTGTTTATGGTAAGGATGCATTTGTGGTTTCACACTGAGTCTTATACTAACAACCTAATCAAGAAATTTGGCGTGCTTTTAGATTTCAAGACAAGAGATACAACAAAGGGAAAGGGATATATGATGAATGGTTGGACATTGGAGATTATTTCTTGGGTGGACCGGGATAGATACTGAATTACCCCACATATTATTTTTTATTTATTTTTATCCTGTATTTTTTAACTGAATTATACATAGGATATTTTTACCACTTTGGGAGATCTTATATGTATGTCATTATTCTATTTCTTCATTTACTATGAATTTTTAATATTTGGTTAATAAGTTATTATTGATCATATGACATGATACAGAGGGTATTGACTCCCCAAGGTTTCACTGGTGACTCTCGCTACTATTCAGCAACCTCTTGCATATAGGGAGGCAAGCATGTGGTCATATATCATTTCGGCATAGACCCAATGGTTCAGAACATGATGTTACAAAATGGTACTAGAGGATCAGGGCCCACTAACTTGTTTCATCTCTTATATTACATTTGGATAGATTAGATTGGAAATAGAAAATTTGGACTCATTAAGGGGAACTATGATAGTGTATGGAAAAAACTGAATAGTGGACCTTCGAGTTTCCATAAGGTGAGGAATTTATGTTCTATTGTTACTATTGATTCACCTTGGGTAAAAAACATGATTTTATATGTTAATTAATATATTTGATGTATTTTCATGCATCATGACAAGGCACATAGGTTAAGATGACATATATATACCGGTTGTTGTGTTGCATAGTAGTTTATTAATTCAATTCCTTGATTTATTCTATCTGTTAGGGATAGTTTATCTGTATGATATATATGTGTTCCAATGTTGTGTGATATATCTTTTTTTAATTAATTAGTTTAATAGAGCATGCTCTTATGTTAGTATGTATATGATGATTATGACTAATGTGTAAAGATTTAAACAAGGGTTATTTCTAAGAGGGGTATACCTTGGGTTTAGGGTAGACTCCTAGGAAAATCTTTTTTGATCCCATAGACTGGTTTAATGAATTTTATTTTATCCCACAGACTATTAAGACTAGTTATGTTCCTAATTATCCTTATATTGGAGCGATGTTGCCTTAGATATGTTTGATGGAAGCATCTGCTGGGGAAACCTAGGATGCTTCTATGCCACCACCTATGGTATATAAGGATATACCCCAGTATGATCATATGCCTAAAAAGGTCATCCAAGCCATAAAACCTTCTCAACCATGACTTTTTCAGTTGGTTCCAATTTAGGGTAGATCTATTACGAGAACTATAGCTGACCATGCTACAAACTTCCAACATCTGTATCCTATGAAATTCTAGGGTATTGGTGTCCCACATGATGTTGATGATTGTCTAGACTATATCATGTGATTTTTCAAGCTAGTGTAGCCCCCGATAGAGGGTGAGTAATTTTGGAAACCCTTATGTTGAAAGGAACCACCAAGAGATTGCGGTCTTCCATAAATCAAGCTTATAGATGGGAAAAACTTACATGTAATACCTTTATAATGTTTACCCTCAAGCATTACATCCCTAACATGATGAAGTTGAGCTGTTCCCAAAAGCATATGGAGTTATGAGAGGGTTATATAGCAGTATATTATTACTCTGCATGTTTTATAGAGTTTTGTCACCTTTCTCCGTTGTTATCAAGGAATGAGGAATAAAAAGATCATAAATTCAAGATAATTTTATGAAAAATATTAGATGTATCATTAGAGGCTTTGACATGATGACAAACTCTCATGTTTTTCTCTGAGACATAACCTTTGAGAATGGGCTGGAAGAGGATAAGACAATATGCATACTTTAGACTCATGGTGGGATAGTTACTAAGTTTTACCTTTATAGTATAAAAGTAACATTAGATAGTATAAAGAGAATTGAAATTTAGGAGAAACTGAGATATTGATAACCAAATTAGAATATAATATTTTCAGTTGGGTAATATAATTTAGGGAAACAAGGGCATTATAACAATACTTATAGGAAGCCAATAGTGGAATTCCACCTATTTGGCAAGGTTGGCCATCTTCTAAATTTTTTCTCAAAGGCTTCAAAGAGGAATTATAGGAGGCCAGGACAGGCTAGGAAGCAAAGGATATAGACTCCCCGGATGATAAATACTTGGAAATGTCAAGAATATCATCATGGACCTAAGTTAGACCATGTCTATACAATGGATCTAGCACCAACGGATGATGATAAGTAACTTTTTACTATATGAGGTATGAACTCGATCATGTCTTTGATATTCTTAATTGTTTTAATACTAATTTTTTCTTAAATATCAATGAGACATGTCCGGACTTAACTTACCTGAAGATTTATGATTCCATAAATTACCTTCCTATAATACGTCATTGAACAGTGACATGAAACCCTAGTATGTGAGAGAGAGATAGCCAGTTCTTCTTTTATTGAGAGACAAATGTGGATATCACACAATGGATAGGGGTAGTACCATATCATCTAGACCTACATTTTTACTATTGAGGTATGCATGATGTGTTCCATATATCACAGCTTTAGAGGTACATGCTTGATCCTATTCATATTAAAGATTATAATTACATTGAGTTGGAACCTATTTAATCTTATGATGAGTGTCCTATGTGGATTAAAAATTGAAGTGAGAAGGACCCTAAGAGAAAATGATACTACTAGTCTAGTTTTATTGGACATACCGAGGAAGATATGTAAAAATGTGAGTCTTAAGTTCTAGCTTAGTGGTCTGAGTTAATTCATCAAGACCACTAGAGAAGCTTCTCGAGGATGATAAGTTGACAGAGGGATTTAATTAAAATTTCAATATTTTTACAATGATAATAAAAACCCTCTTGTGATAAATTATTAAGATCTTATGTTGGAAAAAATAATTTATCCATGAGATAATAACATGTTAAATGATGTGAATAAGAGAAAAATTCTAGTAAATTATTTAAAATATTCAATAGAATATTTTTGGAGTTAGGCATTGAGTTAGTGTGAGATTTCAAGTCCCGCAAATCCTTGATGAAAAATAAATAAATATATTAAATATCTTATATAAAGAGAACATAGTTTTTTTAAAAAAAGGAATACTCCAAAATTGTGAATCTTATTGGAAATCCAAGACAACTTATAGGTCTGAGATATAGTGTTTTCCCAATCCAGGGTATAAAATTTATAAGCGTTGGACATTTGGATGGATGGCACAAAAAAATATTTAATTCAATAATTTGAATTACATAATATTTGAAAATAATTTAATGTCTCAAAAATAGTGTGTTGTTTGGTAAATATGAGACCACTGATAGGACCAAGGCACAGTGTTTAACCTCTGTGGGTTATAACATTCATACGCATTAGATGTTTGGATGTCTTTCTCGCGAAATATCTATTTTTATATGTAACTAATTGTTAATCTATTTTTTGAATATTAAATAATTAATATCTCTCAAATGTTGTGACATATGAGAAATATAAGACCATAATTGAGTCTAGAATAGGATATTTACCCTAGGTGTGGTATAAATTTTTGCATAACAAGAATTTGGTGTTACTTAAAATTTATATTAAACAAATTTTTTTATTAATTCAATTAAATAAAGATAAAATACTGTTCATATTATCCCTAAATTCATGAAACACCTCCATTAGTGAACATGGTATGTTTTTTAAAACATTAATTAAGATCATTTTCTACCAATTAAAAAATAGTAACACATTAAATAAGGGAAATAAATGACTCTGTTTTAACTTCTATGTACAATAAGAGATTAAAATAGGGGTTTTAAAATCAATAATTTATGAACAGGTGGGTTGTTTTTCCTTTATAATCAAACCAATCAAGGTGGTTCATGGTGGATATGGTCAAGGTCAAACAACCTCATACTCCATTACTACATACAAGTTGATGTTTTTTCCTAGTAAGATCTACTAACAGTGACATCCTCTACCTCCAATTCCTTAGCGTGTCATGAGTTGTAGGTTTATTATTATTATTTCTTCATTATCTTCTCTATTATTTATTAATTTTTTTTAAATAATAAAAAAATAAAAGAAAATATGTTTTTCCTAAAAAATTAATGAAGAAACCTAAAATTATCAAATGATAATTTTAATTGGTTTATCAAGAGATAATTTTTAAATAAATTATCAAAATATGATATAATCAAAATTTATCAAAAAATATATATTATGAGACTATGAAAGAATATTTGCATATCTAATGATAATTAGGAGTAATTATCAACCACAAATTTCATCAAATTATTAAAAAATGATTATAAGGAATTATCAAATGATAATTTTAAATAATTAATAATAATAATTCCAAAAGATTATCAATGATAATTTTATGTAATTATCAAATGAGGGTGACATCTATTTATCAAAGGATAATCTATTAGATAATTAAAATATAATTATTAAATTATAAAATTCTAATTGCATAAATTTATCAACTGAAAAATTATTTTAACTCTAGTCAAAAATTAAATTGATTTATAAAAGGGTAATTTAAAAAAAAATAATTATATGATAATTTAAAAGATTTTTGGGGAATAATTTTTCACAAATTAGTAAATGGATAAAATGTTGAAATATTTTTTTGTAGTATACAAAAAATTATCCATCGACAATTTTTGTGAAATGACAATAGTGCAATTATTGAAGGATAATTTTAAACACATGCATAGTTTTGAATTGAAAATTTAAAATTATATGGGAAAGAAAATTCTCATCATATGTGATAATTAAAAATTATAATTTAGAAATTCTCCAAGAAATAAAATTATCATCGGATATGATATTATAAATAATAATTTAAGAATTATATAGGAGAGAGAAAATTTCATCACATGTGATATTTAATTAATAACACAAAAATTATATAAGAGAGATAAGATATCATCGTATTTTATATTTCATTTATCTTTGAAATAAAATAGTTGTTTTGGTTTGATGAAATCCTTGACATACTTCGAACATTGACATGCTGACAACTTGAGACTTTGACGTGTCACCTTTGACAATAATAAAACATTGAAGAGGCTTTTCAGACTTTTGAGGTAGGAGGTTCGTTCTCATATTATGACATATATATATATATATATGATGTTATCATGATGTCATTTATGTTCAATTAACCTGTTCTTGTGATAAATTGCATGTGATTGTGTGAGTAGTTGTCGATGTACTAGTGTATGTGTGATTATTTACATGTTGATCTCGGTATGACTTATCATTCCTTGCTACAACATGTTTTTTTGTTTCCTAGCCAGTGGAATTGGGGTTCAGGTACAAATATAGTCAAGTGGAGCCTTGAATTTAGGTGTATGAGGTTACCCAACCTAACACTATCTTAACTTCCTTAAAGGTGAGCATGGCTACCCCTGTATATGGGAAAGAATGTTGGATATGCTACAGATACTAAGATATACAGGTGGAGCCTTGGGGGAGGGAGTTACATGGTCTAGTGGTCAGTTAACTATCCTGATGCAATCATAATGTCCTTATAGGTTGATGTGGGTACCCTTATAGAGGGTAAAGCATAGTGGCTTGCAGGAGAATACTGGTTAGGGATTCTTACCAACATTGGTTGTGGGTGATTAAATGGATAAGTGGACTAAAGATAGACCCAAAAAATTTATTATGTTCCTATAAGAACCACTAGAAGGTTGGGGGTGAGCTATGCGACATTTATGGAGGTATGTGTGTTCTTTAATTTCTTACCGACAATGATCCGAAGCTGGTGGGGTTAGGGTTCATGGCATCTTGGTCAGTGTACATTTACATGACACATGTATGTTTACTGAGAATTTACTTATGACATGATATAAACTGTTCTATATATTTTGTGTGTAGAGACCCCAAACTTGATGTACATGGACATTACATTACTTTTTTATAATAATTAATACATAAAAAACACAAACACACAAGGCCCATAATAGTTTAGTGTCTTTGGAAGCTCAGAATATAATCTTCTAATCTTGGTGAATGATCTTCAACATCTACGATTAAGATCTTACCCTTTTGTTTTCTTACCTGAAACCTTTATTTAAATCCTAGGGAGAAGAAAACATATAAAGGGTGAGCTCAAATTCTCAGTAAGGGTTAACATAGAGAAAATAAATCAAATCATATCTATTTGAACTTAAAAAAACATGAACATAATGTTTAAACATCAAAATATTGAGCAATGACATAAAACATGTCAGTACGTAAGGCATGGATCATAATGGATCATCAATCATGATAACATAGAATGGGAATAAAGCATGTAATTGTGGAAACCATTAAGCACATGTTATAATTTCCAAAATAGCCAAGGAATTGCTTCCAAGACCGTCTTAGTGGACAAAGTCCCTTTCTGAATCGAGTTCACTCCTCATTCCAGTCCTGTATCACTAAATCAAATCAACTTACCGTTCCATCCAAGTATATCTCATCATATATAAATATTTAAATAATGATTTGAATGGATATATAGGTACCACCCATCTCATAATGAAATCATTCTTACTTGTGCCACAAAATAAATAGAAAACATTCATCATAACCCAAAGAATAAAATGAATTTCATAAACATCATCCCATCATAACATAATCCATATAAAACAAATGGATATCATTTCATCTTAAGAAAAGTGAAACCATGTAAATCATAGAGAAATTATAATTGAAACATAAAAATATAAAATAATGACATCTTAGATGGAAAATTATTTTGATAAAACACTTGAAATGAATTCTTTGGGAAAATATCCTTTCTTCTTCAAAATAATTTTCTTTTCTCAAAATGCCATGCAATTTTTAAAGAAAGGATTTTTTTGAAAATAATCATGAAATCATGCACAGGAAGCTTCAAGTAAATAAGGCGTTATGAAACCATAAGAATCTTTTCATGCTGTATAAGTTAAAAACAACATTCTCCTATTACTTTTTTCGGAAAAGTCAAAAAGTACCTCGTATGGTAAGCAAAAGAAAGATTCCTTCCATATGATGTGGTAAAAGTAAAAAAAGATAAAAATGACTTTAAACATACATAGAAGAAAAGTAAACATTTTATGAAAACATTTTGAGAACATATGGACATTAATGATAAACATAACCTCAGTAAATACTTACGAATAAACAATCTCGGATAAGAATGAGCTTGGAATAATTTTCCCTTAACTTATCTCCGATATGCTTCATATGTATCTGAACCTCCTGTATAATGATTTAAATAATTTAATTGACTTATTAAAGAATCATATTCATTGTTATGATATCATATATGGTTCACTTATGACTTTATATTACCTGTTCTTTTGTAAATTCCATGTTAAAGAAGCGTTTTGGGTAAAATCGTTTCATTTATCGTACGTGTTTCGACATGTTGTTCTTGATATTATTAATTATATCCTGATTTACTTAATTAAACAATGTCAAAAATGATTTATATATAATATATATTCATCATATAAATATATATATGATATATTGATAAATGGAATGAAAAACACTGTTCATGGAGACAGTAGGCCGTACGTAAGCATGAACGCTGTTTTCGTTTCCTTATTCAATTAAATGGAATTAAGTAAATGGAAAATATATCTACTTAAATCCAGTATCATTATTATGTAATATATTCCATGATTATTTATTATATATACTGTATAATTATACTTGAATGGTTAATCATGGAAAATGAATCTCATCGCATTCGTGGAGACGGTAGTCCGTACGTACGCAGGAGCGATGATATCATTCACATGATCGTGGAATTGTATTGATGTGTATTTATAATATTTCAGAATCAATATAACGTTAAAATAATAATATATTGTTATTTATTTACACCATTATACCCATGCAAGTAAGGTGGTGGTTGAAAACAGAGTACACCACAGCGTGGAGACGGTATTCCATATGTACGCACGCGTGGTGATTTCAATTTCCATAGGATGAATAGAAGATGAAATAGGGTTGTTTTATATTTATAATAACATATCCATATATGAGTGATACTGATGTTGTTAATTTATGATGAATCAAATAAAAAAGAATAAGTAGAAGAAGAAATAAATTGGAATGAATGGGTATAGGATATTACCTCTTCTTTGATGCGCATATTCTTAACCTCCACTTAAGGCACTATATTTGGTCCTTTGAGGAGAAAAGAAACTCTATAATGTTTCTAGGGAAGTAAGTAAGGGAAATTTTTAGGGGTTGGATGAGCTTCAAGGTGCACAATTGTGTAAAGAGAAGAGGGAGGAGGTTCCCTTTTATAAGGGAGGAGAGGTGCACCTTTGAAAACCTCAAAAATATTAATTTATAATAAATTACAACCCCGCATAAAAACTTCCAAAATGACTCAAATCCTAATCTTAGATGATATAGGGTTTTAATCTCATCAACTAATAAAATTTATACATGTTGGGAATTTATTTTGAACATTATCAAATGGGTTTATCCTTTATTAATCTATTTAATTTTATTTGAGGTAATAAGATTCTATGTTTTAAATTGTTATAAATAATAATTTATGTGTTGTGAATTGTCAAAAATTGGATTATTTAAGAAATGTTAGACCATATAAAGTTTAATTTATAATTGGTAATTTTTTTTGTGATTTTTAAACAATTTTATATTATTTTATTTTTATAAAATAACAATAGTGTCAATTTTGACACTATTCATTTATTTGAATTTAAATAAAATTCACATAGAATATATGTTCTAAATAAATACTTTAATAGATTTATAACATGTCATATTTATATATAAAATTAGTGGAGCACATTAAATAGTTCATATAATATTTATTTTAATATTTTTAAAACCATTTATTTTATATTTCAATCAATAAAATAATTTCAACATCACTACTGTGTCACCTTTAATGATAATTATTTAATCCCTAAAAATTCTAAATAAATTTACATGTTGTAGATAATTTTATTATATTTTTATAGAATATTCATTTTCGATGTTTTTTGATGTTTATCACTAAATTAAAATTATTATATTTATAAGATTTTAGAGAGTGACATGTTGTCACTTTCTTTGGTTTTAATAATATATAAATTATTTTCGTGGTAAAAAGTATATAAATTTAATCAATTATGACCCTTAGGTGATATGGGTCGGCCTTTAGTCATCCAATAGAATTTTTGTAGGTGTTAGGGTAATTTTATAATCTTATTTTTACCCTTAATTACCCGATTTACCTTTAACTGCAGTAAATCAAAATTACCATAGATACTATTCATAATATCAAAAAAAATAAATGTAACCTATTAACATAATTTGACCCAATTAATTAAAATATGGAATCCATTTTTCAAAATTATAAACACATAAGTTTCAGTAATTAATTTAAAATTAATCTCGTTGTTAAGAAAACAGGTTTTAAAAGTTAAGACATTGCCAAAGATTGAAATGATTTTACCAATGTATTTAATGTAAAATCAATGATAATGACATACATTATATTAAATGGTAAAAATATATTATATTTATACTTTAAAACCATTAAATATTATAATTTAACCATATAAATTATTGCGATGAAAAAAGTTGTTTTGGATTAAAATATATCGTGTTTTTTACTATTCATTAAAATATGAAAGTTATCAGAATAATATAAAAAAATTATCCAAAGTAAATTTTTATATCCTGATTCTAAAGAAGAATTTTATTTTGTCAAATTGAACTTATAAACATGTCAAAAACTAAATTTAATGTGGGTGCTCTATCAAAAGGCGACAAAACTGCATTTTTTGGAAAATACTTATTTTACCTGAAACTTTTACTTTGGTCTCATACCATGTTATATAAAATGTGTAAGATGAATTATAATGTCATAAAATTCAAAATTTAGATACTAATATTCATAAAGTCTAGTTCATAATAATATTATAACAATATATCGTTGTTTATTGAATCCCGGTATTGCGTACTACACACGGTATAAAGGAAGGTTGTGATTGCGTGTAATGCAAGCCAAGTCAAGGATTCATGTAGTGAAATCTCCCTTTGTTGTTGAATATAACTGAATAAAAAATTATTTAATTTATACATTAAACAAAATCAATACATAATGTTTCTTAGAATAATTTATACAAAACAAACTTGAAATTTTGTGTAACACCAACCAAGAATAGTGTTGCATATACTGCAAGCCAATACGATGTTGCATATAGCAAAATCTAATTTTGGTGTAGCATACAACACAAGACATCAATGAAATTAAAAAGAATAATTCTCATAAAATCTCGGGTTGTTAGATTCTACCACCCTTAAAATGAATTTCTCCCATGAAATTCATCAAGGTTATAAATGGTTTACTACTTGAAAGTTTCTTTCATAGAAACCCACATCATAAAAAGGAATAATAAAACTTAATTTAAATAAATGAATGTTATAAACAAAACGGATACCCAAAGTAACTCATCACTTGGGTTCCCACATAGGAGAACAAAGGTGAAAATATGGATATGGAATAGAAATCTAACCGTCAAGTTCTGATGGAGAGTGGTAGAGAACATGGCTATGAAAAATCCAACAGTCACAACGACATTAATTTTTGTTGATCTAAGGTACCATTTAATTCATCATATATAAGGGCACTAGGGCTTTTTTGGTTTTTAAGATCATTTCCCTAATGTTGAAGAATTTTTGAATTAAAATAAGTACTTACTTGATTTTGGTACAATATCACTGTTGTTTGTGCCATAAACAATTTCCACATCATCTCTTAAAGAAATGAAGTTGAATTTGTCTTCCATGAAGTGTTAGTAGATCATGTGATAGAACGATGGGTCATTCCATCTATTTCAAACAAAAGGATAGCAAAAGTTATTAAATACACATAAGTCCATCTATAGCGAGGTTAGTCATATATTATTCCAAAAATGAACTTATATTTCATCTATCATACTGCTTAAAAAAATAAAACTAGTTTCTACTATCCAGGGACTTCATGTAGGATAGTGGAAGGCGATAAAGGTATGTCGCACTTCGGTTGTGGGTTCGATTTCTACAACCTTGTCCGACGCGATGGGTGTCGCCCATTCTGTAGGTTGTCCTTTTTCTAAAACTATACTATTATAACATTCATAAAATAATATCGAAAATCAAGTTCTATCCTTAAATAATACTATCTGATGTCCAACATAATCCATTCCAATCTTTAAGCTTATACAAAATAAATCTATCTAATCTCATAGTATAAAGAAAGCGATTACTTGAAAGGTTACATAAAAAACATGTGAATACCATCATTTATCCCCCATATATCATAAGATATATCTTTTTGATCGCATTTCAAACATGTGAACACCTTAATAATATATTCTCTTGAAACATAAATTACAATAGAATCATCGTGAAAACATTAATGCTGTCAAAAGTCAACTCTTTCCAAATACCAAAATCCCAAAATATTTATATACTCAATCCATGATATAAATTTGTCCTTATATCATTCATGAGCTCATGAATACTGTCATACATATTATTTTCTCATTATCCCTTCATTATGTGCATTTTATCTGCTTTCCAAAAATATTTCAATCACTTTTCACGGTTACCAGTACCATATAATTATTGAAATCCAATACATAGATATTCCAAAAATCCATGATACCATAAATGAGATTCCATGATTCTAATTTGAAATCCCATTACATAAACACTTAATCATTCCACAAAATCATTGTCAAACTCAACATCACAAATAGTGATCGTATGTGACTTCCCTTTATCCTTTTCCTTAAGAGGTTTCTCAAATTTATCATCATTAACCCTTGTATTAGGGCATTGATTAGTATAATGCCCCATTTCCTTGCACTTGTAGCATTGAAGTGTTGGTGGTGTGTTCTCTGCGGTCTTTTCTTTATTCACATCATTAGCAACCCTTTTTCCATTACTTCGACACTCAGATGCTCGATGACCTTCTTTTACACACTTAAAACATTTTCTAGTCCCTTTAAGGCAATCTCCACCATGCTTCTTTACACACTTTGAGCATAAATAAACATTCATATTCTTTTCACCATTATTATGAGATTTATCCTTGAAATCCATCTTTTGTTTCTTGTCAAAACCATGAGATGGATATATAGAACCAACATCCAGTTCTACCTTGATAGCACAACACACAATTTCTTCATAGCTACTGATGTCTCTTATAGATAATTCCCTTAGAAGATTTAGTTTTAAGCCACTGAATAATCGATCAACTTTACTTTCAGGTTGGATGATAAATCCAGATGCATACATTGCAAGCCTTGAAAAATATTCTTCGTATATACCAACAGATTTATTATCCTTTTTCTTAAGTTCAAGGAAATCCTTTTCCATCATTGCTCGAAGAATATGAGGGAAGTAATTATTGAAAAATAAGTTCTTGAACTCATACCATTCCATGGATTCAATTTCATCTCGGGGCCTTATATTCTTAATTAGAGTCCACCATTGATCTGCTTCACCTTCTAAAAGGTATATAGCAAGAATGAATTTTTCATGTTCTGAATAGAGAAGAATGGAAAATATATTTTCAATGGTACTAATCCATTGTTCAGCAACAAGTGGAACAGAAGACCCACTAAAAGAAGGTGAAAGTTGCCTCATGAAGGACTCAATAGAATAATGTTCCCTTCTCTCCTCCTTTGGAAGTCCAAAATGATTCATAGCTTGTGTAAGTATAGTAATAAGATCTTTCACTCCATATCCCATAACATTGGTTTGTTCAGGAGGATAATAATTTCATTGTCCATTACATTGATCAACACGGTTCCTTCAGGTTCTAGCCATTGTCTAAAACCCCTAAATAATATTGTGAGAGACAAAAATCATGCTATGGAAGACAACATAATAAAGGGGGAGTACCTTCAATATATAACATCTTAGGGTTAATTCTAAAATTGTTATCGTAATTCTAGGACTATAAACTATAATTTTACTTAACCTTAGGGACATCCCTAGACATACCTTAGAAATATCTCTAGGGATCTCACTCAAGTTTTCACATCCTAGTTTCCAAAGGTTAACTAAACCTTTCCTCTGATACCAACTGTAGAGACCGTAATATTGACGTACATGGACATTACATTACTTTTATGGAATACATAATACATAAAAAAAATAGACACACAAGGACTATAATAGTTTAGTGTATTTGTAAACTCATAATATAATCTTTTAATCATGGTGAAAGATCTTCAACATCTAGCATAAAGATCTTACCCTTTTGTTTTCTTACCTAAAACCTTTCTTTAAATCCTGGGGAAACGAAAACATATAAAGGGTGATCTCAAAAGCTCAGTAAGGGTATGCATGGAGAAAATAAAACAAATCATATCCATTTGAACTTAAAAAAACATGAACATAATGTTTAAACATCAAAATTTTGAGCAATGACATAAAACATGGAAGTACATAAGGCATAGATCATAATGGATCATCAATCATGATAATATAGCATGGGAATAAAGCATGTAATTGTGGAAACCATTAATCCCAAGTTATGATTTCTATGGTAGCCAAGGCATTGCTTCCAAGACCATCTTAGTGGACAAAGTCCCTTTATAAATCGAGTTCACTCCTCGTTCCAGTCCTGTATAACTGAACCAGATTAACTTACTGTTCCAGCCATGTCTATCTCATGAGATATAAATCTTTACCCAATTCATTGGAGGGAGATATATGTCCCACCCATCTCATAATGAAATCATTATTACTTGTGTCACAAAACAAACATAAAACATTCATCATAACGCAAAGAATAAAATGGGTTTCATAAACATCATCCCATCATAACATAATCCATATAAAACAAATGGATATCATTTCATCATAAGAAAAGAGAAACCATGTAAATCATAGAGAAATTATAATTGAAACATACATATATGAAATAATTTCATCTTATATGGAAAATGGTTTTTGATAAAACACTTGAAATGAATTCATGGGGAAAATATCCTTTCTTCTTCAAAATCATTTTCTTTTCTCAAAATGATGTGAAATTTTAAAGAAAAGGATTTTTTTGAAAATAATCATGAAATATTTCATATTATGCTTCATAGAAATAAGGAATTATGAAACCGTAAGAATCCGTTCATGCCGTATAATTTAAAAAAACATTCTCCTCGTAGTTTTGTCAGAAAAGTCAAAAAGTACCTCATATGGTAAACAAAAGAAATAGTCCTTCCATATGATGTGGTAAAAGTAAAAAAGGGTAAAATGAATTTAAACATACATGTAAGAAAAGTAAATAATTTATGAAAAAATTTTGATAACATATTTACATGAATGATAAACATAACCCCATAAAATACTTACAAATAAACAATCTCGGATAAGAATGAGATTGGAATAATTATCCCTTACCTTATGTCTGATATGATTCGTATGTATCCGAACCTCATTTATATTGATTTAAATAATTTTATTGAATTATTACAGAATCATAATCATTCTTATGATGTCATATATGGTCCACTTATGACTTTATATTACCCATTCGTTTGTAAATTCCATGTTAAAGCAGCGTTTTGGGTAAAATCATTTCATTTATCATACGTGTTTTGACATGTTGTTCTTGATATTATTACTTATATCCTGATTTTCTTAATTAAAGAATGTAAAAGATGATTTATATATAATATATATTCATCATATAAATATATATATGATAGATCAATAAATGGAATGAAATACATCATTCATGGAGACGGTAGGTCGTACGTACGCATGAACGTTGTTTTCATTACCTTATTGAATTAAATTGAATTAAGTAAATGAAACATATATCTACATAAATACAGTATCATTATTATTTAATATCTCTCATGATTTTTTATTATATATACATTATAATCATACTTGAATGGTTAATCATGGAAAATGTATCTCATCGCGTTCGTGGAGACGGTAGTCCGTACGTACGCACGAGCGATGATATCATTCCCATGATCGTGGAATTGTATTGAAGTGTATGTATAATATCTCAGAATCAATATAAATTTAAAATAAAAATATATAGTTATTTATTTACACCATTTTACTCATCCATTTAAGGTGATGGGGGAAAACAGATTACACCATGGCGTGGAAACGGTATTCCGTACATACGCACGAGCGGTGATTTTGTTTTCCATAGGATGGATATAAGATGAAATAGGGTTGTTTCATATTTATAATAACATATCTGTATATGAGTGATACTGATGTTATTAATTTATGATGAAACAAATAAAGAAGAATAAGTAGAAGAAGAAATAAATTGGAACGAATTGGTAAAGGATATTTTCTCTTCTTTGACGCGCCTCTTCTTAACCTCCTCTTAAGGAACTAGAGTTGGTCTTTTGAGGAGACTAGAACCTCTATAATGTTTCCAGGGAAGTTTATAAGGGAAATGGTCAGGGTTTGGTCGAGATTTAATGCTCATAATTGTGTAAATAGAAGAGGGAGGAGGTGCCCCTTTATACGGGAGGAGAGGGGCACCTTTGGAAACCTCAAAAATATTAATTTATAATAATTTTAAACCCCACATTAAAACATCCAAAATGACTCAAATAAAAATATTATATGACATAGGGTTGTAATCTCATCAACAAATAAAATTTAAACATGTTGGGAATTTATTTTAAACATTATCAACTTGTTTTATCCTTTATTAATCTATTTAATTTTATTTGTGGTAATAAGATTCTAAATTTAAATTGTTATAAATAACTACTTATGTGTTGTGAATTGTCCATAATTAGATAATTTATGACATTTTTGACCATATAAATTTTAATTTATAACTGTTAAATATTTTTGTGATTTTTAAACAATATTATATTATGTTATTTGTATAAAATAACAATAGTGTAAATTTTGACACTATTCATTTATTTGAATTTAAATAAAATCCACACAAAAGATATGTTAAAACGAAAAGATTTAATAGATTCAAAACATTTCATATTTATCTAGAAAATTAGTGGATAACATTAAATAGTTCATATAATATTTATTTTAATATTTTTAAAACCATTTATTTGATATTTTAATCAATAAAATATCTTCAACATCACTATTGTGTCACCTTTAATGATAATTATTTATTACCTAAATATTATAAATATATTAAAATAGTGTATATAATTTTATTAGCTTTTTGGATACTATTCATGATCGATGTTTCATGAAGTTTATCACTAAATTAAAATTATTATACTTATAAGATTTAAGAGAGTGACATTTTGTCACTTCCTTGGGTTTTAATAATAATTAAATAAATTTTGTTGTCAAAAGTCCATAAATTTAATCTATTCTGACTCTTAGGTGATATGGGTCGACTTTTAGTCATCCAATATAATTTTGGCAGGTGTTAGGATAATTTTATAATCTTATTTTTACCCTTAATTACCTGATTTACCTTTAACTACAGTAAATAAAAATTATCGTAGTTACTATTCATAATATCAAAAAAATAAAAGTAACCTATTTAAATAATTTGGACCCAATGAATTAAAATATTTAATACATTTTTAAAAATTCCTAACATAAAAGTTGTAGTAATTAATTTAAAATTAATCCTGTTGTTAAGAAAACGAGTTTTAAAAGTTAAAACATTGCCAAAGATTTAAATGATTTTATCTATGAATTTAATGTAAAATCAATGAAAATGACATACAATATATTGAATGGTAAAAATATATTCTATTTATACTTTAAAACCATTCAATATTATAATTTAACCATATAAATTATTGCGATAAAAAAGTTGCTTTTTATTAAAATATATCGTGTTTTTACTATTCATTAAAATATGAAAGTTATCAGAATAATATGAAAAATTTATCCAAAGTAAATTTTTATATCCTTATTCCAAAGAAGAATTTTATTTTGTCAAATTGAAATTATAAACTTGTCAAAACTAAATTTAATGTGGCTGCGCCATCAAAAGGTGGCAAAACTGCATTTTTTGAAAAATACTTAATTTACCCGAAAAATTTATTTTGTTCTCATACCATGTTATATAAAACATGTAAGATTAATTATAATGTCATAAAATTAAAATTTTAGATACTAATATTCATAACGGCTAGTTCATAATAATATTATAACAATATATCGTTGTTTAGTGAAACCTGGTGACACGCTATCAAGGACGGTCGTGATTGCGTGTAATGAAAGCCAAGTCAAGGATGCATGTAGTGAAAGCTCCCTTTGTTTTTGAGTATAACCTAATAAAAAATTATTTCATTTATACATTAAACAAAATATATACATAATGTTGCATAGAATTATTTCTACAAAATGAACTTGAAATTGTGTGTAACACGAGCCAAGAATAGTGTTGCGTATACAGCAAGCTAATACTGTAACACCCCAAGATTTCATAGTGTGTTACTTCTTCAAAATAATTCAATAACTTTCACTACATGCAACACCAAGTTCAAGCACACCATGACTTACCAAAAAAGCCGTTCAAAAGAGGTTATGAATAGTATTAGATAAAATTTAATGTTTATATAATCCTTATAATTTTAGAATCCATATTATGAGTTTCTTAGATATAATGCAAGAACAAATTCATTTTCAGTATTGCACTTTTATCAACTTTAATAGTGAACCCTTTTTAAATACTATATTTTAAACTTTTTGACTAAATGGAGGCATCAAAAATTTAAAATGAAACATCCCAAGCTTCTACGGTATGCTTCTCTTTGAATAATGTGATAGCGTGTGTTGTACGCAACACCGAGTTCTAACAACCAATTAAACTAGCCGTTATGAATAGTAATAACTACTTTTTGAAATTATATATATTTTATATTTCAAAATGGACTTTATTTTTGGATTCATAAAATCAAAATTAGCCTAGGGTGAAATTTTGGTACTTTTCGGATAACTTTTATATTTTGATGAATAGTGAAAATTACTAAATTTTAATTAAAAACAACTTTTTTAATCAAAATAATTAATAGTGATAAATTATGAATTTTAGTGGTTTTAAAGTATATTTAGAATATAGTTTTACCATTTAATATAATGTTGGTCATTGGACATAATTTTACAATTAAACCGAACATAAACGAGTGTCAATCTTTTGATAGTTATTATCTCTTAAAAACACGCTTTTTGTTTTGACAGCGGGAATTAATTTTAAATTAATTTCTGCCACTTATGTGTTTTGAATTTAGGAAAATGGATTCCATATTTGGAATCAGGATGTTCAAATTGTGTAAATAGGTAACTTTTATTTTTAGACATTTTGAATAATTACTGCGGTAAATGTTTTATTTACCATGGTTAAGGGTAAATCCGGTAAATAAGGGTTAAAAAATAAAATTATAATAATAATACATTACCCTAAAACGTGTCTTAACCCTATTGGTTGATACATGGTCGACCATGGGAATCTTTGGGTCTATTTGGGGACCCCATGGATCCACTTGTAAGTGATAATGACACTTTATTTTAATTAAGTTAAAATGAATACAAAAATGACACAAGCATATATCTTTTAGAAAAACAATTGTTACATAGGGTTATATATGTTGGATTTTAGATTATAATTATTCATTAGAAATATAAAAAGCTTTCCTACATAATGAGATTTTATTTATAATTTTTAGACATTAAATAAAGTATTTTATTTATGACACAATGATGATGCAGTAATTACTATAATAGTGAAAAATTAAAATAATTGATATTATAAATACCCAAATAAATATAATATGAAACTTTTAATGAATTAAACTAATTTTCTAGGATAATATGATATATTAGGATTGATTTAATTGACTTTTTTCGAAGTAATCAATCTGTTATGAGTTTCACAAAAATCAACTATTGAATAGTGTCAAAATTGACATAAAAGAGTTCTTAAAACAAATATTATTTTATAAATTGATATTAAATTCCTAAAAATCTAAGGTTCGGCCAAGAGACTTATATCATGATAGGTTAATAATTAATGGACCACTTGGGGGTCGCTTGGATGTATATAGTAAGTTTATTAACCATATTATATAAAAATACAAAGAGACATTGTAAAAGTGAAACTAATTAACTTAGAGTTAATACTTAAAGATAAGGTTAATATAAGTACCCAAACCTGTCTAAATTCTATTGGTTGAGTGGTTTTAGACCTATCCCCACCATAACCTTTTAATAATCAACTTTGGAGCCATTAGAATCCGAATATGAATTTATTATAAATTAATATTTCTAGCTTTTCCAAGGGTGCCCCTCACCCCTCTTATAAAAGGGCACTCCTCCTTCTCATTTCTTCACACCTTAAAAGCCTTTTGGTTCAGACAAACTCTGACCAAATACTCTACCAACATCCCTCACTACAACCTAGAGGCCTTAGTTTTATCAGAAAGCCAACCAAAGGATCCTTTTTGATCAAATCAAAAGGAAGAACCCGAAGAAGAGGTAATGATTTCACCACCCTTTTCCAAGTTCCTTTCTTCTTCCACTTCCTCTTTCTTTGTTCTTACCATTCTAAAATAATAACTCCAGTATCTTACATATACTGTGATGTTATTATAAATATGGTACAACCATATTCAGTATTCTATCCACCCTTTGAATAACATGTCACCATACGTGCGTACGTACGGCTTACCGTCTCCACGTCGTGGTGTAATTGTTATTCAATATATTATTATTTGGATGGGTATAATAATGATGTGTAACTCATGTAAATAATAAATATAACATGTTAATGATTCTGTATATATGATATACCATCCATTTATATATTATTTTAATATCAAAAGAATGATATTGTCGCTCGTGCGTACGTACGGACTACCGTCTCCACGAACGCGATGAGATTCATTCTCCATCGTATCCATTCAAGTATAATTATCATTTGATGATTTAAAAATGATTTTTAAGGACTAGATATCATTCTGGATATGAATAAGATACAACAAGCATGGCTTATGTAACAAAACATATAAAAGAAAATGAGTAAGTTAACTCCCGAAACGACGATAATTCTAAGATATTATTAACAAATCAATGTTAAAAGATCATATATGATATCATATTAATATATATGATTCTTGTATAATTTAATAACAATTATTTCACCATTATACAGGAGGTTAACGTACCCCAACCAAGGAAAAGTACAAGGTAAGGGTTATTTCACAATCTCTTCATTATCCGAGGTTGTTTATTTGTAATAATCTACTGGGATCTCTTTATCATCCACATCCATGTTTCTTAAAAATGTATTTCAAAACATTTTTATTATTTACAAGAATATGGGTTAAAGTAATTTATACCCTTGTTTGACTTTTTATAAGAGGTTTATAAAGGAATCTTTCCGTCGTTTTCAAAACAAGGTCATTTTTAACCTTTTCGACAGAATTAAGGTAAGAACGTTTTTTTTAAACTTATACGGTGGGTGCGGCTAATTTCCACCGTTATAAAATCTTCAAAACTTCCCTTAAAAGCTTATAAGAATATTTTCAAAGAAAATGTTTTATATGGATCTTAAATTATTTCAAAATAAAAGGAGATATTTCTTTAAAAAGAATTTTGATTTCATCTATGTCAACATCCTTTGATGGATTTTAAGATTATTTGAAGTTGATTTATTGTGATACAAAACTTCTATATTGTATTGAAGGTTTTGTGATATGTTTGACTGTGGATGTGCTATTTTTATACCATTCATAGTTTATGGTGAAAGTATTGACATTTCATATGCTAGTTTTAATATGAATGTTTATGTTATGTTTAAACCTTTTCATATGGGAATGCATTGGACTTAATATTTGACGGGTGGAGCCCGCTATAGCTCCTCGATGCATCGGTAGGTCTCATGAGACAAACTAGTGTCTTGGCACAAGGCCTTGACAAAATCTTATTTGTAGTCTTGGCACGAGGCCTTGGCTATGTGGTTATGATAGTCTGGCATTATGCATTCCAACATTATGAAAGTGGTTATTGATTTTTGCATGTGATTATTCGATTAGTAGAATATCCATGTGAATAAGTAAATGGCATTATTTCATTTTATTTATGCCATACCATGTTGAAAGATCATATTTAAAAGGCTTTTGTTTTAGTTATACATTGCCTTAAATGTTTATTCTTATTTATGAAGGTTTCCGCTATATTGTTATCCTTACTGGGCATTTGAGCTCACCCCTTTTCTATGTTTTATTTTTCCCAGGATGTGAAGAAGTAAGTTATGAATGACCTGCAGGGGTTTTATGAGGGGTTAATAGTGTGGATTGTGGAAACATTATGTTGTTGTAGTAGTTTTTCATTTTATGATGTAATGTAAAACTGATGAATATATCTAGTGTTTCCAAGGCTACTAAACCAATCGGTCTTTCGAGATTTGATCTTTATTGTGATCATGCCAATGTTATGTAATAATGCACCGACTCTGGGTAACTGGGGTCGGGGCGTTACAGTTGGTATCAGAGAAGTTTAGTACACACCTTGGAAGCTAGATTTAGATAAACTCTGATTAGAGCACGTATACCTAAGATGAACTTTGAGGATTAGTATAGAAGAACTTCCTAGAATTTTGGTATTGTAGAGATTTTGTGAGTTTTCCGAGCAATACATCCCTGTCTGGATACGAGCAGGTAGAGGCGGCTCTGGCACAGATGTATCTAGGGGTAAAACCCGAAAACACCGCTTTGAGCTAGACTCGAACGGGAACTGGTGCACGACAACGGGCCTTGCTGCACTCTTGGTTACGACACTCCCGGGGGATATGCTTAGGATAACTCTCATTTTATTTACAAATTATTATGAAGGGTTTATGAGTATATACTTCCTCAAAGAAAACATTTTTATGATTATGGATTATATCCATAAATAGTTCAATTTATGTTAAGTGTTTTATAAGTATGGGATTATGTATTTTGATTCATAAACTGATCTAGTTTATGCCATTGTTTAGAAATGGCGCCTAGTAGAAGGAATGAGAACTCCAGAAATACACATGATTCAAAGAGAAGGAAGGATCATATCTTTCATGGTCTTAAGCTAGAATTTATAAGAGAAATAGTCTCCCATGTATTATCATCATATGAAGAAATAATATCATGTATTTTACTGAGTCCTATGGATTTGAAGGGAATCAAGAGATGAAAAGGATGGAAGAGAGAAAGATGGATAAAGGGAAAAGGGAAAAGAAGAATTTTCCCATATGTGGTAACTGTGGAAGGAAACACCCTGGAACTTGCCTGAAAGGAATGGGAGTTTGTTATAAGTGTGGTGGAAAAGGGAACAAAGTACGTGACTGCAAGGGTAAGAAAATGGTTTTAAATGTACAATGCTTCATTTGAAAGGAGTTTGGACACTACGCGAACCTATGTCCCAGTCATCAGACTATGCCGCAAATGATGTTATTGGATAATAATCAAGTTATGATACTACCATAGATGAAGAGGAATGATTAGAGTTCTTATGTTGATTATGTCAATTGAGTGTTGTATCAACAATGTACTTGTTACAATAATCATGGAGTATATAAGGATTGTACTGCAGTACTATTTCATTAAGGACTTGATATTGTGTGGAACAAAGAAAAGTGACTCAATAGCAGGATAAATTTTTGGAAAATATATGGTTGAGAGAATGATAAATCATAATATAGTTCTGATACTGAGGTAGTGATTTTGGAATAATATGTGATTGTTTTGAATAAATTATATTGGATATTCTTGACTACCCTGGAACTGATTAATGATTTGTATATTCCATCATTGTTGGGGTTTAAAACATTTTTGGATTAATGAAGTATATCCAGCATTCTATATGGAATAAGGGAGCATGAATGTAATCAATAAGGAATATGGTAATACATGATGAAGGTATTCATATGCTATTACGGGGTAAAAAGGATCTATATTATGTTTACCTTCCTTATAAATGTTAGACTGTGAGTTTGGACAGAAGTATTTTGGATAGTTCTAGTTTGGATTATTTTGGATTGCCATAAAAGGACAACCCGGAGGTCGGGCGGCAACCCGTCGCGTCCGACAAGGCTGCGAGACTTTAACCCGCAACCGAAGGGCGACAAGGGTGTATCACCTACCACTGGCCCACGAGATGTCCCAGATTAAATAATGTAGTTTTTATTAAAAGATCTTGTAGATGAATTATAAATTCGTTTATTTTGGAACCCTATACAAATAGTGTAAATTGAATTTTTTTTTACATTCTATTATCTTTTAGAGTGAAAGATGAGTTTGTGGTAGAAATTTATTAATGGATAAAACTCTAATTATAAAGTAAGTATATCTCCTTATGATCTTAGCCAATCTCATAAATAAATTCCTCAATATTAAGAAAAGAAACGTAGAACAAAAATTCTTTCCTAGATGGTACCTTAAATCATCACTAATTTATGGCTTTTGGATTGTTGGCCTTTTCATAGCCATGTTCTCTACCACTCTCCATCAGATAATTGATGGTTAGATTTTTCTTCCATATCCATATTTTCTTACATGGAACCCTAGTATGTGTTATTTTCGGTAATCTTCATACTTTCGACTCTTTATTTTAAATAGAGGCCTCGTTAATTCATTTTTCGATGTGTGATTTCAACTAAGATATTTTGAAACGTCAAAAATGTGTTATCCCAATACCCTATATTTTGTTGAACCGATGGTACTTAAAATCATCATAGATTGATGAGTTTAAGGACCTCCATTATACATTTGTTTGTGATTGATGATCTCAATCACTACCTATAAATATTTACGTTTTTCCTCCAATTATATGTCTCTAATTGCCACCAATTTTCTCCTAATCGAGATCATAATTTGATGGTGACTCTTTCATTTCTCTTTTCCTCATATTAAGACTAAATTTTAGTAACCTAATTTCCGATGTGGGTTTTCCCACAAAGATATTTTCTATTTTCAACCTTTTATTTTCGAAGAACAATTTCAAATTGCGAGGACGCAATTTATTGAAGGAGGGGAGAATGTAACACCCCAAGATTTCATAGTGTGTTACTTCTTCAAAATAATTCAATAACTTTCACTACATGCAACACCAAGTTCAAGCACACCATGACTTACCAAAAAAGCCGTTCAAAAGAGTTTATGAATAGTATTAGATAAATTTTAATGTTTATATAATCCTTATAATTTTAGAATCCATATTATGAGTTTCTTAGATATAATGCAAGAACAAATTCATTTTCAGTATTGCACTTTTATCAACTTTAATAGTGAACCCTTTTTAAATACTATATTTTAAACTTTTTGACTAAATGGAGACATCAAAAATTTAAAATGAAACATCCCAAGCTTCTACGGTATGCTTCTCTTTGAATAATGTGATAGCGTGTGTTGTACGCAACACCGAGTTCTAACAACCAATTAAACTAGCCGTTATGAATAGTAATAACTACTTTTTGAAATTATATATATTTTATATTTCAAAATGGACTTCATTTTTGGATTCATAATATCAAAATTAGCCTAGGGTGAAATTTTGGTACTTTTCGGATAACTTTTATATTTTGATGAATAGTGAAAATTACTAAATTTTAATTAAAAACAACTTTTTTAATCAAAATAATTAATAGTGATAAATTATGAATTTGAGTTGTTTTAAAGTATATTTAGAATATATTTTTACCATTTAATATAATGTTGGTCATTGGACATAATTTTACAATTAAACCGAACATAAACGAGTGTCAATCTTTTGATAGTTATTATCTCTTAAAAACACGCTTTTTGTTTTGACAGCGGGAATTAATTTTAAATTAATTTCTGCCACTTATGTGTTTTGAATTTAGGAAAATGGATTCCATATTTGGAATCAGGATGTTCAAATTGTGTAAATAGGTAACTTTTATTTTTAGACATTTTGAATAATTACTGCGGTAAATATTTTATTTACCATGGTTAAGGGTAAATCCGGTAAATAAGGGTTAAAAAATAAAATTATAATAATAATACATTACCCTAAAACGTGTCTTAACCCTATTGGTTGATACATGGTCGACCATGGGAATCTTTGGGTCTATTTCGGGACCCCATGGATCCACTTGTAAGTGATAATGACACTTTATTTTAATTAAGTTAAAATGAATACAAAAATGACACAAGCATATATCTTTTAGAAAAACAATTGTTACATAGGGTTATATATGTTGGATTTTAGATTATAAATATTCATTAGAAATCTAAAAAGATTTCCTACATAATGATATTTTATTTATAATTTTTAGACATTAAATAAAGTACTTTATTTTTGACACAATGATGATGCAGTAATTACTATAATAATGAACAATTAAAATAATTGATATTATAAATACCCAAATAAATATAATATGAAACTTTTAATGAATTAAACTAATTTTATAGGATAATATGATATATTAGGATTTATTTAATTGACTTTTTTCGAAGTAATCAATCAGTTATGAGTTTCACAAAAATCAACTATTGAATAGTGTCAAAATTGACATAAAAGAGTTCTTAAAACAAATATTATATTATTAATTGATATTAAATTCCTAAAAATCTAAGGTTCGGCCAAGATACTTATATCATGATAGGTTAATAATTAATGGACCACTTGGGGGTCTCTTGGATGTATATAGTAAGTTTATTAACCATATTATATAAAAATAAAAAGAGACATTGTAAAAGTGAAACTAATTAACTTAGAGTTAATACTTAAAGATAAGGTTAATAGAAGTACCCAAACCTGTCTAAATTCTATTGGTTGAGTGGTTTTCGACCTATCCCCACCTTAACCTTTGAATAATCAACTTTGGAACCATTAGAAACCGAATATGAATTTATTATAAATTAATATTTCTAGCTTTTCCAAGGGTGCCCCTCACCCCTCTTATAAAAGGGCACTCCTCCTTCTCATTTCTTCACACCTTAAAAGCCTTTTGGTTCAGACAAACTCTGCCCAAATACTCTCCCAACATCCCTCACTACAACCTAGAGGCCTTAGTTTGATCAGAAAGCCAACCTAAGGATTCTTTTTGATCAAATCAAAAGGAAGAACCCGAAGAAGAGGTAATGATTTCACCACCCTTTTCCAAGTTCCTTTCTTCTTCCACGTCCTCTTTCTTTGTTCTTACAATTCTAAAATAATAACTCCAGTATCTTACATATACTATGATTTTATTATAAATATGGTACAACCATATTCAGTATTCTATCCACCCTTTGAATAACATGTCACCATACGCGCGTACGTACGGCTTACCGTCTCCACGTCGTGGTGTAATTGTTATTCAATATATTATTATTTGGATGGGTATAATAATGATGTGTAACTCATGTAAATAATAAATATAACATGTTAATGATTCTGTATATATGATATACCATCCATTTATATATTATTTTAATATCAAAAGAATGATATTGTCGCTCGTGCGTACGTACGGACTACCGTCTCCACGAACGCGATGAGATTCATTCTCCATCGTATCCATTCAAGTATAATTATCATTTGATGATTTAAAAATGATGTTTAAGGACTAGATATCATTATGGATATGAATAAGATACAACAACCATGGCTTATGTAACAAAACATATAACAGAAAATGAGTAAGTTAACTCCCGAAACGACGATAATTCTAAGATATTATTAACAAATCAATGTTAAAAGATCATATATGATATCATATTAATATATATGATTCTTGTCTAATTTAATAACAATTATTTCACCATTATACAGGAGGTTAACCTACCCCAACCAAGGAAAAGTACAAGGTAAGGGTTATTTCACAATCTCTTCATTATCCGAGGTTGTTTATTTGTAATAATCTACTGGGATCTCTTTATCATCCACATCCATGTTTCTTCAAAATGTATTTCAAAACATTTTTATTATTTACAAGAATATGGGTTAAAGTCATTTATACCCTTGTTTGACTTTTTATAAGAGGTTTATAAAGGAATCTTTCCGTCGTTTTCAAAACAAGGTCATTTTTAACCTTTTCGACAGAATTAAGGTAAGAACGTTTTTTTTAAACTTATACGGCGGGTGCGGCTAATTTCCACCGTTATAAAATCTTAAAAACTTCCCTTACAAGCTTATAAGAATATTTTCAAAGAAAATGTTTTATATGGATCTTAAATTATTTCAAAATAAAAGGAGATATTTCTTTAAAAAGAATTTTGATTTCATCTATGTCAACATCCTTTGATGGATTTTAAGATTATTTGAAGTTGATTTATTACGATACAAAACTTCTATATTGTATTGAAGGTTTTGTGATATGTTTGACTGTGGATGTGCTATTTTTATACCATTAATAGTTTATGGTGAAAGTATTGACATTTCATATGCTAGTTTTAATATGAATGTTTATGTTATGTTTAAACCTTTTCATATGGGAATGCATTGGACTTAATATGTGACGGGTGGAGCCCACTATAGCTCCTCGATGCATCGGTAGGTCTCATGAGACAAACTAGTGTCTTGGCACAAGGCCTTGACAAAATATTATTTGTAGTCTTGGCACGAGGCCTTGGCTATGTGGTTATGATAGTCTGGCATTATGCATTCCAACATTATGAAAGTGGTTATTGATTTTTGCATGTGATTATTCGATTAGTAGAATATCCATGTGAATAAGTAAATGGCATTATTTCATTTTATTTATGCCATACCATGTTGAAAGATCATATTTAAAAGGCTTTTGTTTTAGTTATACATTGCCTTAAATGTTTATTCTTATTTATGAAAGTTTCCGCTATATTGTTATCCTTACTGGGCATTTGAGCTCACCCCTTTTCTATGTTTTATTTTTCCCAGGATGTGAAGAAGTAAGTTATGAATGACCTGCAGGGGTTTTATGAGGGGTTAATAGTGTGGATTGTGGAAACATTATGTTGTTGTAGTAGTTTTTCATTTTATGATCTAATGTAAAACTTATGAATATATCTAGTGTTTCCAAGGCTACTAAACCAATCGGTCTTTCGAGATTTGATCTTTCTTGTGATCATGCCAATGTTATGTAATAATGCACCGACTCTGGGTAACTGGGGTCGGGGCGTTACAAATACAGTGTTCCAGATAGCATAAGATAATTTTGGTGTAGCGTACAACACAAGACATCAATGAAATTAAAAAGAATAATTCTCATAAAATCTCGGGTTGTTTCATTGTGCACTTATGGTATGGATGCATTTGTAGTGTCCTACTGAGTCTTGTACTCACACCCTACTCTGGAATTTCAGTGCGCTTATAGATTTCATGACCAGTGATCCGAAAAAGGGAAAGGGACCTATGGAAGATGGTTAACCATTGGAGCTTGGAGTTGTAGTGGATGAGGATAGAAATCAGAGTACCCCAAAGATGATTGTTTATTTATTTTGATCTTTTATTTCTCTACTACCTTATAAATTAGATATTCTCACCACTTTGAGAGATCCTTTATGTATTTCATTATTCCATTTTTGGGTTTACTCTGTTTTTTTATTATTTGGTTTATTAAATATTATTGATCCTATGAAATGATAGAGAGGGTATAATATCCCCAAGGTTTCACTTGAGACACTCACTTCTTGTCAGCAACCTCTTGCGTATGGAGAGGCACGCATGAGGTCTTATAGAATTCTGGCTCAAAACCAGTGGTTTGGGGCATGATGTTACATAAATATGGTGTTTTTTGTGATATAGGATAAACTATGTATTTCATGTAACTTAATGTATTAAATATTTTAAATTACTTTGAAAGAATATATTTCATAAAATATCAGGATGTTACCTTAGTTACTTTTATGGTCTAGGGACTACCCTTTAGAATATGTCATTGACTTGGCTAATTCCTTAGTTCCCTACATTTTAGGAAACAATCTATAAATAGATCCTTAGGATGATTCTTGTTTCCTTCCACCATACCATTCATTTTCTTACATAAATTATTTCTGTTATTCCATTCCCTTCCATACATATATCATTTTTCTATTTTATTGAGACACTTTTCTATGTGTCTCCATCCATATTTATTACATGATGGAAATTTATCCTTCCTTTATCCATAGTCTCTACCTCTCAAAAACTGAGAAAACCTCATCCTTCGCATATTTGGTGAGTTAAAGAGTTTTTTAATTTATATATTGTTAAAATTATTTCAGTAAAATTTATTGGTAATGAATATGATCACATTAAATTCTATAAACATCCTATTTGGTTTCTCATTTACATCATTACCTTTTCCTTCATGTTCATTGTTAAAATGAATCTTTTAGGTTACGCCCCTTTAATAAAACCAGAACACATAGTATGATTAAAAATAACCATATTGAGAAAATAATATATTCATTTATAAGATATCAAAATCATGACACCTTATTTTCCATAAACAATACCTAAATTATAACATAGGTTATTCATTGGCATCATCTATTCAACTCCTTTAGAATGGGTTCTAATGAAAATTTTAATTATCCTAAGAATTTACCCCACGAGATTCAAACGAGGTGTAAATTAAGTCCTATTAAAGTGTACAAGGATATTCTTAAGTCAAGATTTATGATCTCTTTTTAAATTTATTACACCTAGGTACATCTGTCCCAAAACCATTCCCACTTGCAGTATCCATACCAGGATGAATTGGTAAGACCCACAAAATATCTACCTTCCCAAAACATTAGGATACACTTCTATAATTATATTCATATAATATATTAGTGTTATATTCCCTGAATAATGTTGTTATAAATCTATTTTCATTATCTTATACATAACATTCTATGATAGCTAAAATAAGAACCCCATTCCTAGAAGATCAGAACCAGTGACTTCTACAATTACATTGGCATAAGATACAAAGAATCACTTCCCAATCAGATGATCTGTTTTGTAGTTTTTTTAAACTAGATACATTCATGATTCATATATTACATTTCATTAAAAAAATTCCATAATTTTTAGTACAATAAATTTATTCCATATATTATATCCTTGTATATTATTTATAGTAAAATTTATGGAATTTCTGGGGAAATGAAACAAAATTATGTTGAGCTAAAATTGTCAGTAAGGGTTAGGCATAGATGAAGAAAGTATGAATCAAAAAACATATTAAATATTTAATGTTAGATAATTGAACACATATTCAACATAAATATCTGTATAATTCATAATAAATACGATATAATAAATAACTGAAACTCTTTCCACTTAATTAATAAACCGAGAAATTAAAATCTCCAATATATAATGTTAATGAAAAAATATCTAGATATTAATAATACATGAATTATAAATTTAATAACTTCTTAATTATTGGATTCCATTTCTCAAGAACATGGAAACCTCTACTATTTGGATCCATCTTTCATACATTTTATAACATCAGGTTGAAACCCATTTTATTTGCAAAACTGAATTATCTCATGAGACTTGTCAATTCATAGAGATGATATATAAATTCAAGGACCCACCCCTCTATTAAATTCCAAATAATTACTCATACATCAAATAATTAATTTAATTCACAAACAATGCGTCTTATCAGATATCCATATCAGTAAAGAATGCATATTTATTAATATTTCACTGGAAAATAAAAAAATATCAAAGTAAACACCATACTTAATAAAATGGTAAGGGATTTAAAAAATTAACACATCAATGATAAATAATATGGAAACATAAGAGAAATTTAATTTCCAATGAAAAATTATTACAATAATGTGATTGTTTCAATAAAAATTTTCCAACCAAAAAAAAGTGAGATTTCATAACAACATTTATCACATGGTCATTTTCAAATCAAATCCCATTAGATGATGAAGTTAAAATTGAATCTAAAAATACCACGAATAATTATGTATTAATGATATTACATGTCAAAAGGGTAGTTTATACAATATATAAATGTGAATTGGTGCAGAATAACAAATAATTATTAATGGAATGTAATTTGAGATGAAATATATTACCTTACACCACATCTATGTTGAATGCCATTTGAAACCCTATATAATGGTATTAATCATGTTTTTAACTTATAAAAAACTATATTAATATTTATTATATCATATATGATCATATTATAACATCTTACCACCCATTTGTCAATAATATTTTATTATTTTCATTATATTTGGTGTTATTTGTCGTGTTTTTTTGGTATGTTTTGAGTTGATATTTTTTCCCTCTCATATAGATCCGGATTTTATAATTTGAATACTATAATCCCAGATTTAATTATCATAAATATACAGTATATATTTATTTATAGTAATCCAGAAAAGTTTGTGATAGGAAATAAAATATGTTGTTCATGGAGATAGGAAGTCGTACGTATACAAGAAGGTTATTTTCACATTCATGTATTATTTAATGAAAGAAAAGTAAGTGATATATATATGTATATAATTCCAGTATAATTTTTGTTTAATATATACTTCATAATTCTGTTAAAACCATCCTTAATAAATTCCATGTAATGTTTGAACGAATCACATCACTTCGCATGCTGGAAGTCTCCCGTATACACTAACGACGTTGTCATAATCCCCAAAAATTGAAAGCAAGAATTTATATGCTATAAACAAATTAGAAAAGTAGAAATAAATTATAAATATAATATATATAATATATAAATTATAAATACATCATTATTCCCATCATTGAAAGGTTATAATGGAAGAACTAATGATATCAGTTCGTGAGGTGGTTATTCTCCACACACGCGTATGATGATTGTGTATCCGATATACTGGATTTTTGTGTGGTTTTAGGTCCAAACATTAAGATAAAAACATATCATTATAATTTATATATTTAGGTTATTATATAAAAAATATATAATATTAATTGATGGATGTTGAGAAGGAAATAAAATGAAAATACTTTTATAAAATCATTACTTCTTCTTCGAGTATCGTCTTTATGTTTTCACTAAATCCATAATAATATGGATTTACTCCCAATATAATTCTTATATTATGAGTAAAAATTTTTTTTAGTGTTATTTGGTAATTTATTGGATTAAAAAATATGGTTTGAGGGATGTTAATAATGGGGAGAGAGGGTGACCTTTTATAAGATGGGTGAGTGGGAAACTTGTACATTTTTCAAGTGGTAATTTCACCCACGTTTTTTCCATGTCATGGGAATCCCAAAATGTTAAAAAAACGTGATTAGAGAAGATATAACATCAAAATAGGCACATAAAATGAATTTTTAAATGGTTATAGGTTATTTTCCCGCTTAAGTTTTAAGTTTAGTCCCTTAGTAAACACATTTTTCTCTTAATCGTGGTAATTAATTTTAACTATTTTTAATAATAAATATGGTAAACAATTAAGTTACAATTATTAGAAATTAGTAATTAGTCTGATTAAAAATACACAATCCATTTTTTCAAATTAAAAATAATAGAATTGTCAGAAATTAATTTAAAATTAATCCTGCACACCAGACGACAAAGCGGGTTTAAAAATTTAAATGTTCAGAAGTTTACTATGATTTGTTATCCATTTTCATTATGAAATTCACAAAAAAGGCCAAAATTGAATTAACAGATGTATAATAGATCCATTTTTTACTTTAAATCCAATTAAAATTTTAATTTCACAGAAAAATTATTTAGATGAAATGTTAATTTTCAATTCAAATTTAGTATTTTCACTATTCATCAAAAAATGAAACATCTCAGAAAAATAACAAAAAATCGTCCAAATATAAATTTGACAATATAAATTAAAAAATAATGTTTATTTTTCCAAATAAAATTTATAAGTTTCAAAATTTAGTTTTAAAACAAGTGCACCATTAAAATGTGGAAAATCATCTTTAGAAAAAGAAGCTTTTATTGGTAAATTTGAAATTTTTTTCTTATATTATGACAATAAAATCTATTTAATTAATTGAAAAACTTTTTATTGAATATATAATATATAAATATCATTAATATAATTCAAAAATATTGATTAGTTTAATTTATTAGGATAAAGTGCCTTTGGTTCATAATAATAGTTTCCTTATAAAAACATTTCCTTTATATTCACATAGTTTTCATATTCACTTATAATTAATTTGTGACAAATGAATTCAAATATATATTTTTAGAAGTTAGTTAATCCTATTCATAACCACCAATTTAAGGGTTATGAGAAAATTTACATTTTAAAAAATATTATTAATTTCATTCGGTAACACTCATTCATGCCTGTAAGATAAGTTATCAAAGATAGTATGATGTGTGTGTAATGCAGCCTAACTCAGTGTTGCTTGAATTTCATGATATATAACTGATTTAATTTATTTAAAATATTAAATACATTTTAATTTCTTGGGATTTTATACTCCCTACTACGCTTGGTGTTGCGTGTCATACACACTATTGAATAAAATAATATTCTTTCAGAATTTATGGGTGCCACAATAAAAGTGGTAAATTTTTTAAATGAACTTGACATGTTGGAGATGTGTTAAAATAAATCATTCTAATTATATGTGTTTTATTGATGTTAGTAATTTGAAAGTAATTAATATTGTCAAAATTTTCAATAATAAGAT
This sequence comes from Viscum album, assembly GCA_963277665.1. NCBI lineage: Eukaryota > Viridiplantae > Streptophyta > Magnoliopsida > Santalales > Viscaceae > Viscum > Viscum album. The sequence continues at coordinate 1,535,865,442 of OY728161.1, read as the reverse complement.
TTTATGAAAATAATATTTTATTAAATTATTTAAAAATAAAAAGAATAAAAAGTAAGGAAAAATGGGATAATATATGGTCAAATATTTAATCCTTTATCCAGTTCTGTGTCAATAGTAACATTATATGTAATGTTATAACCTTTAAAGAGTGAAACAAATGTTACCACGATTAATGTCAAAATGGGTTAATTAAGGTGTTAAACCAAAAAGAAGGTTTAAAATATCACTTAATCAAATTCAAATTTTATTATTTGATGAAATTTTAACCATATTCTACCCTAGGATCTAATTAATTATGATTTTTAATTATTTTAACCTAAAATAGACTTATTATATTTTTTGGGAAAATCCAAAAGTGCCCCTCACCTCAATTATAAAAGGACACATCCTCATTCACTTCATTAAAGCACTTTGATCCATCTATATCAACCATAAAATTCGATATTATCTATTAAAATTACGTTCAAACATTCTATAGGTGTTGATAATCCATGAATAACAACTCTAGATACTTTTATATGAGATCTCAGAGATTCATTTTGAATAATAGGTAATCACTATAACTGAACAAATGCTTTTTCCACTATTTATACCTCCAATAAATCATGGACATTTATGGTAAAATAATAAAATTAGTATACCCATTTTGATGAAATTATATTATAAATATCACGAAACCATTATAAACCCTCTTTCCCATCAAATAATAAGTGAAAGTATTATGAGTGCATACGTATGACTTATCATCTCCACATAGTGATATAATTAATTATTCCTCACCATATTTTATCAATGTTAGTTATTATGGGATTAATTATTATATATTATATTTATGAAATAATTTTACTTCCAAAATTATAATATCATGCCTACCTTCTTATCATCTAGTATTTTTGGAAACGATTACATCATTCGTGCGTACGTACGGACTAATATCTCCTCGAAGTTATGTGATTTTCTATTTTATTCATATTTTACATGGATGGAAATATGGATGAATTTGATGAATATATATGCTTTATATGATATAAAAATAATTTTATACCTATTAATCATTATTATTTTTCCTTCATTCCATCATTTGAAAAATGGAAACAATGTTCACGTGTACATATAATCTACAGTCTCCATGAATGGTTTAATTTATTTTAAAATAAATACATTTTATAAATGATTATAAATATGTATATAATTAATTTACATTATTTTTATACAATGAAAAAGATTCTGAAAAATATGCTACCATGATCAATATATATATATTGGGATTGGAGAATCGAAACATGCTTTGAAAATGAAGCAGTTATAACCCAAAACAATGGTTTCTATAAAAAATTTCTAATAAAAAGGAGACAATATTTTATAAATAAAGCTTAAATTGCATGATGGATATATGGTTATGGAATAAATGTGTAATAATCCCATGTTTATTATATAATAGGACTTAACATGAGTGTAGAAATGTGATACTTGATGTAACAATTTATTTCAGAATCTCTTTATTATTTAGGAATATTTGTGTTCCCCGTCGGATAATATTTCTCTTCCATGTCAATTGTTTCTAAAAAAAATCATATTTTATTATTTATATTATATTTTTTAATCATTTTTACCCATTTTTGACTTTTTACTTAATAGTTTCAAAGGAATATTTTTTATTTTTCCAAATGAGGTAATTTGTAGATTTTCAATCCAAAATACAGAAGTAATATTTTTTAAAATTTATATGGAATGAGCATATTTTTCTCCTTCATCATTAATTAATTCATTAAGTATTAATTTTAATGTTTAAAAGTTTTTTTTAAAGAATCTATTTTCATTTAATGGTTCACAATTTTTTAAAAGGAGAATTAATTTGATAATACAGAAGTTTTTGACCTCAAGAATTATTCTACATGATCTTTTAGACTCATTTTCAATCTATGATGGAATACTGTAATGATAATTATGTTTTATTGGGGATATGTTCCATTTATATCATCCTTATTATTTTTTAGGATGGTTTATTTTTATGATGATAATAGGTTGATGAAACCAATTCCCTTTTTTACTGGTTATACATTGATGAAATTAGTTTATTTTAATGTATTATGAGATGGTGAATGTTTATTGACCTTGTGTCACACATATATATAATTTTATTTATGTTATCAGTGGGACCTATATATACCTCTAATGAATTGGGTAAATATGGTTATATAAGGAGGTAAATATTTATGCATGAAACTAATTTCATTTTCACACTTTTATATGTGTACATGGTTTTCATGTCCAAAATTTTATGTTTGGACATGGAGTTCATGTCAATAAGCTCACATATGGACCAAGATATAATTTCCATAAGATTATGTGTGGGAAAAGTTTCCTATCCAAAATCTTATACATGGGATTTATTTCACATTATCAATTTAGTGAAAGAACTTGTTTCTATTTATACATGTTCTAAATGCTATAGGTTTATGTGTATGACATAATTCCATGTCTTATGTAAATGTTATGGTATCATGGGTTATATTCTATGATTAATTTATGATTCATGTATTATGAATTAACCATATTTATTCCACAACACATGATTATGAACTTTGATACAACAGTAGTAGATTTCAATTAATATGTTCATGTTTTCACATCCTTGTGCCCATGTTATACTTTTTGTGTTCATTGATATCTCCCTTTTTATCTTTACCAAGAATGAAATTTCACCATAAATTATTATTCCTTTTCCCATGTTAGGAAGAAATGTTTTATAAATGGTTTATCTAAGAAGGGTTATAGTTATGAGGAACTTAGTGGGATATAGTTTACATCTTTTATGAACCATTTTTTATGAGTCCATGTTTCCAAAGGAATTAGACCAATACGATTTTGTAATGGGTAAAATTTTATGCAATGAATTTCCATTGACTTAGATGAAAAAAAATGAATTATTTTTCATTGGTCATTATACACATTAAATATTAAAGTGACTATAATAAGACATCAACCAACAATGTTGACATACAACAAAAAATTGTTACATGTTGAAACTACCACATGAGTAACTTAAGTAACTACAAGACTATGTAATAATATATCACGTGATGACATTTGTAAATCAAATGAAAATTTAAAGTGACCACAAGGTAAAGTGTCCTTAATCCAAAATGAATGTGCATTAGTAAATACTAAGTGACCATGCCTATTCTAACCAGAAAAGAATTTTTAAAATTAAAAAAAATATTTTGAAGAATTTACTGAGAAGTAAGAATATTTGATAATTCCAATCCAGATTTATCAGTATAAGTATTACTTTATTAATATTCTATGATGTCTAATTATAATAATATTTTTATCTAATAATAAGAGTCCCTAATTGATAAAAGTTGGCATGCTAGAGACTAAACCATAAATATTGTGATAAGGTCCACTAATTCACTATATGATTCCACAGTACTCTTTTATTCTGCTTATATATGAAAGATTTGTTCGAATATTTTTAAGGACTAATTTAAATTCAATCAATAAATATAGTAAAATTATATTAATATGCTTCAAAATAATCTATTCACTTCTTTATGTTCTCTTTTTTTTATTTTAATTCTTTGATATGTTTATAATACTCTATATATCTGTTAGAGCATGTTTATTATTTGTATTGGAGAGTAATAGACACTCTCTCCTTGTTATTTTTGAAATTATTACCCAATTAATTAATATGGGAGAGTCAAGTTATACCCTACACTACCCTATGTGAAGTTTTACCTATGAAAACTAATCAGGATTATGGATCAATTTTATTATGATTTAATAAACATTCTTGGAATTAGGTGACTACCTTGTTTAAGGGATTAAGTTATATATTGGAACTTAACCTATTAGTTTCAAATTATTGTGTATTCTTATCTTTTTTTTAATATTTTTTTCTCAATCCATTTTCACTAGTTATATCATTCCATTATTTTTCACTTATTATATTTTCTAAACTCTGATTTTAAAATAAAACTTTTTATAGTTATATTTTATATGCTATATATTCTATTTGGTGCGACTAAAATATTTTCAAAAGATAAATATTCTTCAAAATAGGTTAAAATGGGTTTTGATCATACCATTAAAAAGCTATTTCAAATATTCATATTAGTTATACGTTGTTTTATTATTTACTTGGTTGTTTTTATTGAGGGAATATTAAATTTTTTTTAAATAGAAAATTTAAATTGGAATTGTAATTTTCCGATAGCACCCCTGGTTTGGATTATATATCCATTTATTTATTATTTTAAAATACATAAAGTGTTTGGGAAATGTTTTGGATAGTTTGGAAGAGGTTTGGTGTGCATTTGGGGATTTTCTAAGGGTGAATGATTGGTGCATGATTTGGTAAAACTGTGTAACACCTACATGAAACTGTGCATAATGAGACATGGGTTAATGGAATGGCACCTAGTTTTTCCAAACCATGCGGAATCTTAAGAGAAATTGTTCATCTTGAGAAAGTGGGATATGGAATGGTTGGAACGTGTTTTGGAAACTGTGTGATCCAATTATTAGAGGTCCATCCTTGAGGTATTGGTTAGTATAAAGTTAGCACACAATTTTCTTAATCATGTGACAAACCATTCATGGTTTTAAAAAGAGATCCATAAAAAGGTTATCTAGGTCAGGATTATTTTTTAACTCGTCATTTTTTTCTAAACTATCCCCAACTCAGGATTTCTTCTTCTATAAGGCTAATGAGGCTTCTCCCCTTGATTCAGAGATAATATAAAGGCTTTACTTTGTGTGTTGAAGTTGGATTCTCACAATAAATAATCGTTCTTAGTAGTTTCCATTGGTTTTCCTTAGATCTACTTCTCCTCATATCTTGGTTTCTTATATCCATGATCGATATGGATATATATAAGGACTTTTATTCCAAATATGATTATATTTTGCTTTTCTAATGTTAGAGAAAGGGATCTATGGTGGTTTTTGGAATTTCAACCCAGGTTTGTGGATGTTTTTCATGCTATTAATCAACTTTCCAATTTTCTAGGGTGGGTCGTTCACTGAAGACTATTCTATTTACAAAATTAAGGCATTATTTCTAATTTATTATTTTACTTGAAAACGTTCAGAAAATTGATGTTAAAAGCATGGTAGAAAACCCCTTTATTGATGGGTTGTTTTTTTGGAAATTGTGGAACTATTGTGAAAATTGATTTGTGATTTTATTTTAAAATGATAATTTTAAAATAATTTGTTGTGTTTTATTTGTGAAATAGTTTTTATAGAATGATTTTCATTAAAAATTTTGTTTTGTTGAATTTTTTTTAGAAAAATTGGATTAAGTATGGGTTTGGCATGGTTGTGTTGCATGTGTATATATTCATTTAGATGGATAAGGGAGTGAGTTACCCCATCAAATGTATTGGATGGATAGGGGAGTAAAGTACCACTGTAAAAATGATTCACTAAGTGAAAACTTAGTGAAATTATGACTCACTACTCATGAGTATAGGAAGGTGTATGTCACATGCAAGGTTAGATGTGTGGATATGTGGTATGGAATGGATTATGACAAAATGGAATTCATGAAATGGTTTTTGGGAATTTTTTGGTTTATTTATTTTGAAAATGATATAGTTTTGTAAAAAATACATTTTTATAGAATTTTTTTATATTTTGATATATTTTTTTATTTATTTTATAAATTGTCTTATATAAATGTGTTAACATGTTCTATCCTAATGGCATGAGTTGGGAAGTCATTTATGGAAATCATACTGAGTATAATTACTCACCCCTGATTTGGAACTTTTTTGCCTTTTGTGATGTTTCTTATTAGTGCATTGGACAAGGTAATGTATCACACTTATACATTAGTGATTAGTGACACTTGGGATGTTTTGTGTAGTGAAGAATGGAGGATGTTGGAGCTTTGGATTTGTGGTTGTCTTTGAGTTTTTTTTTGGATTTGTATTCTTTTATTGTGAACTTGATTTTTTATTATTGGGTTGTGATACTCTTTGTTGTAAGTTTTGATATAAATTTTATTTCTTTGAGTTGACTTTTATTTATAAGTTGAATTGTACAGTGGTTTATTTTTTTATGAAATGTTTTGTTGGCTGTTTTATTTTCAAAAGGAAAATCACCCCCAACTATTAATGAATCTATTGCCATCTATTTCCAGACTTTGGAGTCATGGGGATATCTCTTAATTCCCTATAATGTCCATCTACCTTCCCAAACCAATGAGGTATGGGATGTCACAAGTGGTATTAGTATTTTTCCATACAATTGTCTTTATGGAAAAAGTGGTCAACTATTCTATTGGTTTTGATGTTGAAATTAATTATTATCTATTTCTTGGGTCATGTTTTTAGAAAGGAGTAGGATCACCAAGTCTTGAAATTTAGAGAATAAAAATACATAGACAACCTTTTTATGATGAACTTCAAGTTACCATGGGGTTCGGTATGTAAGTGTTTCGAAGAAACTTATAGGACATGAAATCTCATTTTCATGGGTTTAGCCGATGAGATGAGCTTGAAATTCATTATATAAATGAATTCCCACTAATATTGAATATTTCATTTAGAGTAACGATTAATGAATTGGTAAAAAACGATGACTTTTGAAAAAAAAAATTGAACTTATTTTCAAATGTAAGATTTGGAAAATAGTATAGTTTTGGTATTTTGAAAATATTTTGATTTTCAAAAGCACATGAGATTTTTCAAAATTGATTGAACCTAAAAAAATGTTGATTTTGGGAAGCATAGTTGTGATTTCATAATGTTTTAGAATTTGAAATGATAGGAATTATATTAATAGAAGTGATACTTATGATGGTTATTGTTTGTATAAAAAATAGAACCTTGGAGGTGTCATAGGAATCAACCAGAAGAAGCTACAGAGAATGTGGTTCTACATGAGCCATAAGTGAACCAACAACTAGATCAGAATATTTTCCAATCATTTCAGGCTATGGTAAAAGGGAAACTAAGGGACAAAACAATAAAGGTTAATCATTCCATTTAGTTCCATAAGAAGAATCCACCAATATTTTTGGGTTAATCGGAACCAAAAAGGCATTAGTGTTGGTAAATAGAATGAATCATTTATTTGGTTTAATTAACACATAATAAGAGATAAAAGTCAAGATGGCGACTTAAATACTGGTGGAAATTACATGTTAATGGTTTGATTTAGTAGTTCAGGATAAATTGGACCAAATACTTGCTTGGGATAATTTAGAGGAATAGTTTAATAAAAAATTATATCCTAAAAAATTCCCAATTCTAGGAATGATAATATTCATTAGCTTGAATAAGTAAAATCATTCAGTCGTGGATTATGTAGCTAAATTCATGAATTTAGTGTGATTTTCACTCGATGTTGATGCTAATGTGTCCTTCAAGGAACACATATTTGAATTAGGGATGATCTCGGAGATTCAAATGAATATTTCGATTCTCTTTATTATAGAGTATACAAAGATTTTCATTTGTGAGATAATAGTAGATAGGGACATCTTATGAGCTATGGTAGGAGGATGCATTTTGATACTGATGGGAAATAGTGGGAACTATAATGTTTGGAGAAAGTGTAAGAGGGACACCAACTTCCAATATGGGAGAATGAATCAAAATAAGAGGGATGTATCCGTTGATATTCTTCCAAAACCCAAGAGAAATGTTAGATTTTTCCAATTTGGTTTGTTTGACCACATGAAGAGACAATATATAAAAAACCTATAACATTCAAAAGATAATATTAGATGGGGAATCCTCAGCATGATTGTTACAGTGCTATGAGGTCAGGTGTTTGGGACAAATCTAAACTATCATAGTTGTTGTACGATTCGATGGGATGAGGGAAGAAGAATCAATCTCATCAGTAGAACCAATAAAGCTGTGGAGATTTTAGGAATATGATGATTCCTCAGATAGGGAAATATCAACATGGAAATAAGTAACAATGTCTGGTGATCAAGAAATTATGTGGATATGATGATTTGATTATGTGTGATATGACGAGACCTTCTATAGTGTGAGGTATTATTCTATTGAATTCTACCCTGATGCATGCTTTTTTTGATATAGGTGAATCCCATTCCTTTATTTCTTCATGTGTTTTTTATTTTATGACATTAAAAGTTGGATGATTACTTCTATGTTAAAAGTTAAAAATATTAAAGGTTAAGTAAAATTTTGAGATTTCATGTGCAGAGCATGTTCTATAATGGTTGATAAAGCTGAGATAAAATGGGAATTATATATTATTGATATGGAATTCAATTACATAATCCTGGGTATAGATTGGTTGAAAATGTTCAAGGCTCACATCGACTATTATACTAGAAGGGTTAGTTTATGAAACCAAATATGGCATTGATCATATTATTCAAGGAGACCAGGGGGTAAAGGCATGTTAAATAGGATTTATGGAACCAACAGTTGGAATGATCTCATACAAGATAGAGTCTTTGACATTAGAATATATGGAAGTGATTTAGAATTGTAGTTTCCTAGCAGTAGTTTATCAGTTTCCATACATGTTTCCAAGAAACGTCTCTGGGTTACCACCTATAAGGGGAGAATAGTTTATGATTTATCTATTTATGGGGACCAAAACTATTTCCCTTCCATCATTTTGGATGTCACCAATATATGTAATGGAATTGCAAGGGTAGTTTGAATATCTATAAATAAAATGTTTCATTCGGCCTAGCACATCATTGTGGGCATCACCAATCTAGTTTGTGAAAAATGAGTATGGAACTATAAGGTTGTGTGTATATTATCCTAAAATTAAGCATGTTTCAATAAATAATAACTATCTACTTCCACTCATTGATGGTATTTTCAATTAGTTGTGGGGATCTTGGTGGTTCTCCAAAATTTTATTTCAATCAAGATATCAACATTGTGAGTTTAGAAGGAGGATAATCTAGAGAAAGATTTTATTAGTAGATAGGTCCATTATGATTATGTTTTTATCCCTTTCAATCATATTAATTATCCAACAACCATTTTGGAACTGATGGACCAGATATTTTAGAGGTATCTATATTTTGTTGTGGTAGTGTTTTTGGATGACATATTTTTGTATTCAACGATAAAGTCTGAGAATGATATACACTTGGTGGCAACATTATGAATATTAAGGGATCATAATTTTTTATTTAAAATTATCATATTTTGATTTTTGGATACAATATGTACACTTTCTTTCCCATATAATCTCTAAAAGAGGTGTTTATGTAGATCTAGAAAAGATAGATGCTATTATCTCTCGGAAACCGCCGAAGAATTTCTTCTAGATATGAAGTATTCTTGGTATAGATGGTTATTAAAAAATATTTATTTGTGACTTTTCATGAATATAATCACCGATGATATCTTTGAAAAATAATAATGTTTCATTCCGATAGAATGAGGAATGTAAGAATTCTTTTCAATATCTAGATGTTCACCTTCCATTATCACCAATCTTGATCTTTCTAGAATGAGGAAAATGGTACATGGTGTATTAGGATACTTCAGGGTTTAGGTTGGGATATTTTCTCATGTAGGGAGATCATTTTTTTATTATGGATCAATACTGTTAAGATTTCATGAGAAGAACTACCCAACACATGATTTTGAGTTAACTATCGTAGACCATGCTTTGATGACATGGTGTAATTACATCATTAGTGAGAAATTTACTATGTTTATGGATCATAATATCTTGAAACATATTTTATCAAATATGTATTTGAATATAATAAAAATAATTTATATTGAGTATCTCAAAATGATTTAATTTGAATTGATGTGTACACATAGAAAATTAAATTTAGTGGTAGATGCATTAAATAAGAATTCATATGCTCAGTTGAAAAAATAATCATCAGATGAGTGAAAGTAGATGTCAATATTGCCCAATATTCAATTTGAATGTGAAGACTTAGGTGTAGTTGCGGATTTCTTTTTTCATAAATTTGTGGAGATGGTTAAATATGAACATATGTCTGATTCGTATGGTGTGGCTATGGGGTCAAAACTCAATGGCAGGGAGACCATTGAGGGATAAAAATTGGATGCGATTTCAAAGTTGTGGTCCAGAAATCATATGGTTCTACCAATGTATTTTCTGTAAAAACTTCTTCATTCTTTCTTCCATTCCACATTCTTTTCTCATCATGGATTAAATAAGACGTATAACGATTTAAAAACATAGTATTGATGGATTGGTATGAAAAGGAAGGTGTTTGAGTTCATTTCTAGATGCTTAACTTGTCAGCGAGTTAAGGAAGTTCATCAGTGACCAGTAGGTATATTGAGTCTTATCTATTGTAGTGTATAAAAAGACATAGATATCTATGGAATTTATAATAGGTCTCCCAGGAATGGGTTGGAAATATGATTACATATGGGTGATAATGGATTGTCTCATAAGGTCAGCTCATTTAATCCTTATTCATGAATCTCTTATAGTAGATGACATGAAATAAACTATATCTAAGAAGTGGTAAAGAATAAAGGAATACCAATTTTATCGTATTAGATAGAGATTCAATGTTTCCATCTTGTTAGTGTAAATCCTTACAGAAATCCCTTGGGACACATTTGAAAATGTGTATGGTGTATCATCCTCAAATGAATATAAAATCCAAATGGATGATAAAAATGTTGGAATAAATGTTGTCATATTTTGTAACGGATTTCGATGGCTCATGGTAAGAGCACATACCGTTAGTGGAGTACTCATATAACAATAGTTATCAGGACTCAATACATATGTGTTGTTTTGGAAAATTTTATGGGTAGATATAGATGATACTTTACTGGTTGGGTTGAGCATTTTCCAAGATACAATGGAGAAGATTCAGTTGATCTGAAAATGGATAGACCTGGCTTAGAGTTATTAGAAATCATATGTGGATCATTGTCGAGGGTCATTTTCATTTTAGGGGAGTGATAATGTGTTGTTAAGGATCTCTTCAAACTTTGGACATTTTCATTTTAGAGTGCATGTATATTTATCTATTAGATACATATTTCCTTTTGAGATGGTTTATTAGGTTGGTGAGGTGGAATATAAGTTGGTATTTCCACCATGTTTCAATGTTGTGCATAATGTGTTTTCTGTATCTCAGTTGAAAAAGTATCAGGAAGATCCTGATCATGTGATCAGATGGGATCACATTGAAATAGATCTATATGATTCATTAGTGCACATGCATGTGCAAATTTTGGATAGGTAAGAGAAAGTCTTTCATAAAAAAAGTATCAATCTTGTTCAAGTTTTTTAGAACATGGGAAGATTAAGGAAGATACCTGTGAATAGAAGAAGAAAAAAAATATCAATAGTAAAAACCCTTTTATAATATCAATGGGTTTCTACATTCAATGGTTGAAAAGACCAATGATGGAGAGAATGTAGAACCCCCCAATTTCAAGTAAGTTACCCATTATTTATGTTTTTTTGGTATATTAAGTGATTGTGTGAAGTTTGGGAGAGTACAGAAGAGGTTTGGAGTGTTTTGGGTATTATTTAAGGGTGAAAAATTTCTTCATGGTTTGTTAAAACCTTTCAACACCTTTAAGAAACGGTTACTAATGAGACACGAGCTAAGGAAAAGGCACATGGGTAGGAACACTGGTTTTCCAAACTGTGTGTCCTCCTAGGAGAAACTATGCTTCTTGAGATAGTGGGATTTAACATGGTTGGCACACATTTTGGAAATCGTACATGTAACCCCCCGACCACAGTTATCCAGGGTCGGTGCATTATTACATAATATTGGAATGATCACAAAAGATCAAGTCTCGAAAGACCGATTAGTTTAGTAGACTTGTAATCACTAGATACATTTATCAGTCTTACATTACATCATAAAATGAAAACTACAACAACATAGTCTCCATAGTCCACACTCATATCCTCTCATACTATCCCTGTAGGTCATTCATAAAATACTTCTTCAAATCCTGGGAAAAATAAAACATAGAAAAGGGTGAGCTCAAATGCCCAATAAGGATAACAATATATTAGAAAGTTTCATAAATAAGTATAAACATTTAAGGCAATGTATAACTAAAACAAAAGCCTTTTAAACTTGAACTTCAGCATAGTATTGCGAAAATAAAATGAAATAATGTCATTTAATTATTCACATGGATATTCTACTTGTCGAATAATCACATTAAATATCAATAACAACCTTTATAATGATGAAATGCATAATTGCAGACTATCATAACAACGTAGCAAAGGCCTTGTTCCAAGACTACAAATAAGATTTTGTCAAGGCCTCGTGCCAAGATACTAGTTTGTCTCATGAGACCTACCGATGCCTTGAGGAGCTATAGCGGGCTCCACCAATCACTTACTATGTCCAATGCATTCTTCATATGAACAGGTTTAAACATAACATAAACATTCGTATTAAAACTTGCATACAAAATGTCAATACTTTCTCCAAAAACCATGAATATTATAAAAAGAACACATCTACAGTCATACATATCACAAAACCTTCAATACAATAAGGAAGTTTTGTATCATAATAAATCAACTTCAAATAAGATTAAAATATAGTATTTTTCACTATTCACCCAAACATTAATGTTATCATAAAAACACCAAAAAATTATTGAAACAAAATTCTTATGCCCTGATTCTAAAGAAGAATATTATTTTGTCAAATTTAATATATAAAAGTTTCAAATATTTGATTTAAAAAGTCTTCTCCATTAAAAGGCGGTAAGATTTCATTTTTTGAAAAATAATTCTTTTATCTGAAAAAAAGTATTTGTTCTTACATTATGTCTTAGAAACTCATAATATGGATTCTAAAATTATAAGGATTATATAATTTTTAAAATTCATTTAATACTATTCATAACCTCTTTTTAACAGCTTGATTGGTAAGTCATGGTGTGCTAGAACTCAGTGTTGTGTGTAGTGTAAGTTATTGAATTACTTTGAAGAAATTACGTACGATGAAATCTTGGTGTGTTACAGTAGAGACCAACCGTGTGAGGTTCATCCTTGAGATAGTGGTTGGTGTATGATTATCCCATAGTTTTCCTAACCATGTGACTAACTATGCATGGTTAAAAAGTAGATCCACAAAAAGTGGATCTAGGTGAGGATTCTGGTTAAAACTATCACTTTTCCCCATACCAACCCTAACTTGTGATTTCTTCCACTCTAAGGAAAAGGAGGCTTCTCACATCGATATTGAGGCAATCCAAAGGCTTCTCTTGATGTGTTGAAGCCATATTCTCTTAGTAAGTCATCTCTTTTAGTAGTTTCCCTTGGTTTTCCATATATCTACTACTCTCTATATCTTTATTTATTAGATATATGTTCATTGTGGATTGAATAATTCTTTTATTGAAAAAATAGGATTATATTGGAATTTTTTTATGTCAAGGGATGGGATTTAAGGTGTGTTTTTTAAATTTTGACCTAGTTTCATGGATGTTTTTTGTCATTTAACATTTTCACAAATTTTTTGAGGTAGGTGGCTTCACTCTAGACTCATTTATTAATAAATTCAAGACCTAATTTAAAATTTATTGTTTTACTTTAATGTTTTGTGAATAGTGGTTTAAAAATAATGGTAGAAACCCTCTTTAGTGATAGGTTGTAGTTTTTTTTGAAATTGTTGAATTAATGTGAAAAACTATTTGTGGTTTGATTTTAAAATAATGAATTTAAAATAGGATGTTAGTTTGTATTATGAAAATTGTTTTATGGAATAGTTTTCAAAAAAATGTTTTTTGATAGAAATGGTTTTGGAACACTTGGATTTGGAATGTGTTTGGCATGGTTGAGTGGTGTATCTTCTTTTACATTAAGATGGATAAGGGCCCAAAGTACCCCCATAAAATGGATGGCACAGATATGGGTGTGTATTACCCCCATAAAAATGGTTCACTATGTGATAGCTTAGTGAAAGGATGACTCACCAGTCGTGAGTATAGAGAGATCCAAGTTATATGGATGGTTAGATGTGTATATATGTGGAATGGAATGTATGTTTTCAAAATAGAATTCATGAAATGGTTTTATAGATTTTTTTGGTTTATTTACTTGGACCATGATATTTTTTTGTGAAAAAATATTAGTTACGGAACCTTTTTATATTTTGATGTAAACTATTTTAAATTTGTATTATATAAACTATTTTATATATAATTTCTAACATGGTTTATACTAGTAGTGTGGGAAGAGAAGTCATTTGGGGAAATCATATTGAGTTTCATTACTCACCCCTACCTTGTCACTTTGGTTATTTTACATATTTTGTTTATTGAGAAACAATAAAAGGTAAAGAATCACACTTCTCTGGTTTTACTTAGTGAAACATGGGTTGCATTATGGATTGGATCACGAATCATGGTGGAGCTTTTGTGTTTTGGTTGTCTTCGAGTTTTTTTGGCTTTTTAGTCTTTCATTGTAACGCCCCAACCCTAGTTACCCAGAGTCGGTGCATTATTACATAAAACTGGTATGATCACAAGGAAATAAAGTCTCAAAAGATCGATCAGTTTAGTATTATTGGAAACAAGATTCATACATAAGTTCAACTTTACAAATTGAAATGAAATACAACACAAATTTATTCCATTGGAAACATCCAAGCCTCCTAGATAATGCCTGAAAGTCACTCATAACTAACTTCTTCAAATCTTGGGAAAATGAAACATTCGAAATGGGTTATCTCAAATGCTCAGTAAGGTTAAGTAATACAGTGGCAGATAACATAAATATTAAGCATGATGAATAATTTAAACCTCATGCCTTTACCAAAAATAAACATAAATAATTTTATCGCAGGACTATGAGCTGAGTAAATAATTCCATAATAAAACATAATAATGGGTATTCTACTAGTCGAATGACCAAATGAACCATCAATATTATAGGTATAATGAGGGAATTTATAATGCTGGACATTCTGAAATATTTTGTCAAGGCCTCAGCCAAGACATCTAAAAATGAATAAGGCCTCAGCCAAAACCATATATCAAATTTAGAAAGGCCTCATCCAATTCCACGTCTAGTTTTCTCATGAGACCTACTGATGCAGTGAGTAGCTATAGCGGGATCCACCCATCACTTACTAAGTCCAATACATTCCTCATATGAAAAGGTTGAAATATAACATAAACATTCGTATTAAAACTAGCATACAAAATGTCAATAAGTTATCCATAAACCATGAATGGTATACAAATAGAAAATCCACAGTAAAAAATATCACAAAACCTTCAATACAATATGGATGTTTTGTATCATAATAAATCAACTTAAAATAAACTTAAAATCCATCAAAGGATGTTGACATAGAAGAAATCAACACCGTTTTTAGAGAAATATCTCTTTATTTTTTGAAATCATTTAAGGATCACATAACTATAAAGAAGAAATTTATTTTGAAAATATTCTTATAAGATTTTAAGGGAATCTTCGACAATTTTATAATGGTGGAAAATAGCCGCACCCACCGTATATGTTAAAAAAGACATTTTTACCTTAATTTTGTCGAAAAGGTTAAAAAAGGACCTAGTTTGGAAAACGATGGAAAGATTCCTTTGAAAACATCTTATAAATAGTCAAAAAATGGTATAAATGACTTTAACCCATATTATATAAAATATTAATAATGTTTTGGAATACATTTTTATGAAACATGGATGTGGATGATAAAGAGGTCCTAGTAGATAATTACATATAAAAAACCTTAGATAATGAAGAGATTGTAGAATTAACCCTTAACTTATAATTTTTCTTAGTCGACGGTAGGATAACCTCCTATATAATGGTGAAATAATTGTTGTGAAATTATAAAAGAATCATATACATTAATATGATATCATATATGATCTTTTAATATAGATTCGTTAATAATATCTTAGTATTATCGTTGTTTTGGGTGTTAACGGATTAATTTTACTTTATATTATTTGTTTTGTGAGTCATATTTGCTATGGATGGGATGTATATTATTCATATCCATAATTATATCCAGTCTTTTAATATTATATTTAATCATAAAATTAATATTAGTCTTGAATGGATACGATGAGGAATCAATCTCATCGCGTTCATGGAGACGGTAATCCGTACATACGTACGAGCGACAATATCATTATTTTGATATTAAAATAATATATAATTTGATGTTATATAATATATAAAGAATCATTATCATGTTATATTTATTATTTACATCAATTACACATCATTAGTATACCCATCCAAATAATAATGCATTGAATAACAATTACACCACGACGTGGAGACGGTAAGTTGTACGTATGCACGTATAGTGACATGTCATTCAATGGATGGATAGAATAATTAATTTCGTTGTAACATATTTATAATAAAATTAAATTATATAGAATATGCTGGAGTTATTATTTTAGAATGGAAACAACAAAGAAAAAGTAAGTGGAAGAAGAAAGAAACTTAAAATATGTGATGAAATATTTACCTCTTTTTCGGGTTATTCCTTTTGATTTGATCAAAAAGGATCTTTAGGTTGGCTTTATGACTAAAGGAGGTCCTCTAGGATGAAGGTAGGACAGTTGAGAGGGTATTTTGGCAGGGATTGGCTGAGCCAAAAGGCTTTTATGGTGTGAATTAGAGAGATGGCAGAGTACCCTTTTATAAGAGGGATGATGGGCACCTTAGGAAAAGCTAGAAATATTAGTTTATAATAAAATAATTTTCGGTTTCTAATGCATATAAAATGGATTATTTAAAGTATAGTGTGGGTATGTGTTGAATACCACTCAACCAATAGGTTTTATACAGGCTTGTATCACCATATTAACTTTATATTTTAGATTTAACTCCTAGTTAAATAGTATGACATTTACCACGTCTCTTTGTATTTTTATATTTTATAGTTAATAAACATACTATATACTTCCAAGAGAACCCCAAGTGATTCATTAATATTTCAAATGTAATTATATAAGTCCTTTGGCTGATCCTTAGATTTTTAGGAATACAATATCAATTAATAATATAATATTGGTTTTAAAAACTATTTTATGTCAATTTTAACACTATTTAATAATTCATTTTTGTTAAAGTTATAAAAACTATATTAATTAAAAATAAATTCTTTTAATCAATCCTAACATGTCATATTAACCTATAAAATTCATGTATGGTATCAAAACTTTCAAATTGTATTTATTGTAACATTTATAATACCATTAATTTGATTCTTTCATTAATAAAGAAAATATTGAATCATTATTGTGTCATAAATAAATTTAATTATTCAATGTCTAAAAATCATAAATAAAATACCATTATTTAGGAAATATTATTATATTTATAGTGAATATTTATAGTCTAAAATATAACATATATAACCCTATGTAATTTTTTTTCTAAAAGATATATGCTTATGTCTTTTTTGTATTTACTTTAACTTAATTAATATAAAGTGTCATTATCACATACAAGTGGCTCCATGACATCCCAAAATAGATTCTAAGATTCCCATGGTCGGAAATTTATCAAAAACTAGGGTTAGTACACGTGTTAGGGTAATTTAATATTATTATAATATTATATTTTACCCTTATTTACAGGATTTACCCTTTAACCATGGTAAATAAAATATTTATAGAAGTAATTATTAAAAATTTCTAAAAATAAAAGTTATCTATTTAAACAATTTGAAACTTCTGATTCTAAATATGGAATCCATTTTTCTAAATTCAAAACACAGTAGTAGAATAAATTAATTTAAAATTAATTCTCGTTGTCAAAACAAAAAGCGTGTTTTTTAAGAAATAATAACTATCAAAAGATTGACACTTGTTTATGTCTAGTTTAAATTTGAAATTACGTCCAATGACCAACATTTGATTAAATGGAAAAAATATATTCTAACTATACTTTAAAACCGCTCAATAGTATAATTTATCACTAGAAATTGTTTGGATTAAAAAAAGTCTTTTTTAATTAAAATTTAGTATTTTTCACTATTCATCAAAAATTGTAAGTTCTCAGAAAAATACCAAAAACTCACCATAAGATAATTTTGATATTCCAAATCCAAAAATGAAGTCCAATTTGTATAATAAAATTTATAAAAGTTCAAAAGTTGGGTACTACTATTTATAACGACTACTTTGATTGGTTGTGGTGTGTGATATAACCTCGACGTTGCGTACAACACATGCTACTGTATTATTCAAAGAGAAGTGTACCGTAGAAGCTTGGGGTGTTACATTCTCCCCACCTTCAAATAATTTTGTCCTCGAAATTTCTAGAATATTACTGCGTAAAAAGACTCGGGTGGGTTTTCATAATAAGTTTCTCGGGTTCCCACGTTGCCTCTTCCATCTTATGGATTCTCCATAGAACTTTTACCAAATGAGATGTTTGGTTTCTCAGCACTTGTTCTCTGGTATCAAGAATCTTGAAAGGATCTTTGCAATAAGACAGATCATGTTCTAGTTCTATTTACTCATAAGTGAGTACATGTGTTGGGTTAGGGATTTATTTTCTCAACAGTGATACATGGAACACATCGTGAACTTGGGAGAGACATGGCAGCATTGACAACCAGTAAGCTACAACCACAATTCGTTCTATAATTTCAAAAGGTCTGATGTACCTGTGACTCAATTTTCCCTTCATACAAAAACGTATAACACCCTTTTATGGAGATACCTTCAAGAAAACATGATATCCTACCTGAAATTCCAAATACTTCCTTCAGTTATAGGCATTGATCTTCTGCCTACATTGAGCTTCTTTGATGTGGGTTTGGATTACCTACACCTTTTCCATTGTTTCCTCCACATGTTCCGGGCCTACAAGTTTTCTTTCACCAACATCATCCCAACAGGTTGGTGTGTGACATCTCTTTCTGTATAACACTTCATATGGTTCAATATGAATACTTGAATGGAAGCTATTGTTATAAGAAAATTCTACCAGAGGTAAATATTAATCTCACATTCCTTGAAAGTCATGTGAGAATTATCTCAACATGTCTTCTAAAATTTTAATAGTCCATTCTGATTGTCCATTAGTTTGAGGGTGGTAGGCAGTGCTCAAATGAATTTCAGTATCCAGGGATTTCTGAAGACTTTTCTATAATCTTGATGTAAAAGGTGGATCATGATAAAAAACAATCGATAGTGGTACTCCATGATGTCTCACAAGTTCATTAATAAATAGTCTTTCTAGAAATTCAAGTGGTAAATCTTCTCTTATAGTAAGAAAATGTCATGACTTTGTAAGACGATGAACAATGACCCATATTGCATCGTTCTTTCTAGGAGTCTTTGGTAGCCACATTACAAAGTCCATTGTAACATTATCCCATTTCCACTCAGGTATGGGAAGGGGTTTCAAGACTCTTCTAGGTTTTTTCCTTCCAACATTCACTTTTGGAAAACCATACATCTTGATACAAAATCAACAATCTCCCTCTTCATGTTGTCCCACCAAAAATGTGCCTTCAAATCTCTATACATTTTGGTGCTACCAGGGTGTATAGTAAAAGTGGAACTATGAGAATCATCCAACAATTCCCTTTTTGGATCAAGTATACCGGGAACACAAAGCCTCTTCCCAAATTTTAAAATTCCATCTTCATACACAAAGTCACTCAATATCCCATTTTTCACAGCTTTAATCTTCTTTTGAAACTCTTCATCACCGATCTCAGAACTCTTTATCCTTTCTAGTAAATATAGTTTAGCAACCATTTGAAAATTTATTGATGTTTCACCTTTCATGGTTATTCCCATATCCATCTTTACTAGATCCATGAATATAGGATCCTTTTAAACACTTATCTTGGTCAAAACTCCATGATCCTTTCTACTCAAAGCATTTCACAACTTATTTACCTTCCGTGGGTGGTGGTGTATTGTACAATCATAATATATGAGTATTTCAATCCATCTCTTTTGCCTCATATAGAGTTCTTTCTGTGATAAAATATACTTCAAACTTTTGTGATCAGTATAAATCTCACATTTTTCACCATAGAGATAGTGTCTC
This sequence comes from Viscum album, assembly GCA_963277665.1. Taxonomy (NCBI): domain Eukaryota; kingdom Viridiplantae; phylum Streptophyta; class Magnoliopsida; order Santalales; family Viscaceae; genus Viscum; species Viscum album. The sequence goes on along the minus strand of OY728161.1, from coordinate 1,535,845,423 downwards.
CAAATATTCAAATCAAATATTACAGCTGCTAACTCAAGATCATGAGTAGGATAGTTTTGCTCAGGAATTTTTAGCTGTCGTGATGCATAGGCAATAACCCTATCATTTTGCATAAGTACACAACCAAGTCCTTTATTTGAAGCATCACTATAAATAACAAACACATAATTCCTCGATGGTAGATTCAATATAAGAGCATTGACTAATATTCTATTTAGTTCTTCAAAAAATTCTTCACATTATTTTTTCCAAATGAATTTAACCCCTTTTCGTGTGAGCTTTGTCAATGGGTTAGCCAATCAGGAAAAATTCTGGAAGAAACGTCGATAATAACCTAATAACCAATATAACTGTGTACCTCAGTGATACTCGTCGATGCTGGCCATTCTTGGATTGCTCTTGTCTTAGAAGGATCAATAGAGATTCTATCCTTAGAGACAATATGGCCATGAAAAGAAATCTCCTGAAGCCATAATTCACACTTACTAAACCTCCCATATAATTCATGTCTTCTAAGAGTCCTTGGAATATTGCGCATGTGATTTTCATGATCTTCGTAGCTTTTGGAGTATAACAAGATATCATCAATAAATAACACTAAAAATTCATTAAGATACTCATTGAAAACACTTTTCATTATATCCATGAAAACAGAGGGTGCATTAGTCAACCCAAAATGCATTACTGTAAACTCGTAATGCTCGTACCTAGTTCTAAATGTTGTTTTCGGAATATCTTCCTTCTTCACATATAATTGATGATATCAAGATCGAAGGTCAATCTTTGAAAAGTATTAAGCTCCATGAATTTGTTCAAATAAGTCATCAATGCGAGGTAGGTGATACTTGTTCTTTATTGTTAAAACATTGATCTCCCTGTAGTCAATGCACAGCCACATATATCCATGTTTCTTCTTAACAAAAAGGACAGGGGCTCCCCATGGAGAAACACTAGGGAAAATAAATCCCTTGTGACTCAATTACTCTAGTTGTTTCTTTAGTTCCACTAATTCCACAATGTCCATTCTATAAGAGGTATTCGATATGGGCCTTGATCCATGAATTAAATCAATGGAAAACTCAATTTCTCGTTCTGGAGGACGTCCTGGTAAATCCTCTAGAAATACATCAACATACTCTTGTACAATAGGTACATACTCTATTTGAACATTCTTTTCCTCACCCACATTTATTTTATTCTCTTCTTCCCCAATAATTGAATTTAGTTGAGCTGCTGGGGGTGGATATAGATAAGAATTAGGTCTAAAGATAATGTGTTCCTTATAATCATTATCAAAAATATTAACCTCTTCTTCTTACAATAAATATTTTCATCATGGTATGAAATACAATCCATACCGAGGATTATATTAAATTCAATCATGGGTATGATGATGATATTAGTAGATAAAGAACATTTATATGCCCTAATGGGAACTGATTCACAGAACATTTTAGCAATGATACTTCCCTTAGGAGTTTTTACTGACAAATCCCTTGTAAAATCAAATTGGAAATATCTAATTTTCTTGGAAAACTGGGAATATATGAAACCATGTGATGATCTAGAATCGAATAAAGCATTGGATAAACTTGAGGAAACCATTAAATTACCTTCCACCATGTCTTTTGGAGATTCAACCTTAAAAATAGTGATGGCATAAGCTTGTCCTTGATCCCTTGGAATTTTTTTGAGGTAAGTTTCCCTAACGCTTTGGACATTCATTTACATAATGTTCCATCTACCTGCAATTTTAGCATTGATGATTGGTAGCATCTTTTTTTCCCTTACAATCGTCATCAAGATGGCCTTTCTATCCACATTTGTAGCATACTCCTTTTCCTTTTAGACAGGCACCAGGGTGATTCCTTCCACAATTATCACATACTGGAAATTCAACTCTTCCCTTTTTCCTGTTTCCTTTTTTCCTTTCCCAAAGTGTTCAGTTGATCTCTTAATCTCTTGCTTTTCTTTAAATTCATAAGACTTTGAGAATTTATTTTCTATCTTGATAGCACATGATACGATATCTTCATATGATGGGAAGGATTGCGATACTAAATCTCGATGGATAAATGGTTTTAACCCATCAAAGAAACGATCATTATTACTTCTTGGGTTATGTATATAATCTGCAGAATGCCATGATAACCTTGTAAAGTTAGCCTCATACTTTGCAACATTCTTATCCTCCTTTTGCCTCAGATGGAGAAATTGTATTTTCATATCCACTCGATGGTCATGAGGAAATTAATTTTCTAAGAAAATACTTTTAAACTACCTCCAATTCATACTTGATACTTATTCATTCTCCTTTGTGTTTTGAATCAATGAACACCATTGATCAGCATCTTCAGCGAGGCGATAAACCACCATGACAACTTTTTCCCTTTCAATACTCCCCAAGACCTGAAATATTCTCTCTAGGGAAATTATCCATTGCTCAGATACCAATGGATTTGTATTCCCATTGAATGTTGGGGTTTTTTGCCTCATCAAGTGTTCTAACATTGATCCTCCATTCTGCGGATCTGGGTGCTTCATACGGGTAAGGTTATTATTCATAACCTGAGTGAGTTGTCAGAGTATAGTGAGAATCTGATTAGCACCAGTTTTATAACCAGCTCCACTATAATTATCTTGAGTAGGAGGGAAATACCCACATTGAGTGCATGCATTTATACGGCTTCCATTCCGTCCACTAAGCTCCATTTATAAACAACGTCATAAACTAGATCAGTTTATGAATCGAAATACATAATTCCAAACATGTAAAACACTTAACATAAATTGAAATGTTTATGCATATAATCCAGAATCATAAAAATGTTTTCTTTGAAGATGTATATACTCATAAACCATTCATAATTTTTTGTAAAGAAAATTAGAATTATCCTAAGAATATCCCCTAGGATTATCGTAACCAAGAGTGCAGCAATGCCCGCTGTCATGCACTAGTTCCCGTTCGAGTCTAGCTCAAAGTGGTGTTTTCTGGTTTTACCCCTAGGTACATTTGTGCGAGAGCCACCTCTACCTGCTCGTATCCAGACAGGGATGTATTTCTTGGAAAATACAAAAAATATCTACAATACCAAAATTCTAGAAAGTTATTCTATACTAATCCTCAAAGTCTATCTTATTGCTATGTACTCTAATTAGAGTTTATCTAAATCTAGTTTCCAAGGTTTGTACTAAACATTCTCTGATACCAACTGTAATGCCCCGACCTTAGTTACCCAGAGTCAGTGCATTATTACATAACATTATCATGATCACAAAGAAATCATATATTTAAATACCGATCAGTTTAATATTATTAGAAATGAGATTCATATATAAGTTCAGCTTTACAACTTGAAAAAAAATACAACACAAATTTACTCCATTGGAAACATCTAATCCTCCTAGATAATTCCTAAAAGTCACTCATAACTAACTTCATCATATCCTCGGAAAATGAAACATTCGAAAGGGGTGAGCTCAAATGCTCATTAAGGGTAAGAAATACAGTAGAAGATAACATAAATATTAATCATGATGAAAAATTGAAACCTCATACCTTTACCAATAATAAATAGGAATAATTTTATTCCAGGAATATGAGCTGAGTAAATAATTCCATAATAAAACATAATCATGGTTATTCTACTAGTCGAATGACCACATGAACCATCAATATTATTTGCATAATGAGGGAATGTATAATGCCGGTCATTCTGAAACATTATGTCAAGGCCTCGGCCAAGACATCTAAAAATGATTAAGGCCTCGGCCAAAACCATATATCAAATTGGGAAAGGCCTCATCCAATTCCACGTATAGTTGTCTCATGAGACCTACCAATGCATCAAGGATCTATAGCGAGCTCCACCCATCACTTATTAAGTCCAATACATTCCTCATATGAAAAGGATTAAATATAACATAAACATTTATATTAAAACTAGCATACAAAATATCATTACTTTAACCATAAACCATGAGTGGTATACAAATAGCACATCCAAATACAAACTTATCACAAAACCTTCAATATAATATGGATGTTTTGTATCATAATAAATCAACTTCAATTAAACTTAAAATCCATAAAAGGATGTTGACATATATGAAATCAACACCTTTTTTTAGAGAAATATCTCTTTATATTTTGAAATCATTTAAGACTCACAAAACTATAAAGAAAAAATTTATGTTTAAAATATTTTTATAAGCTTGTAAGGGAAGATTCGACGGATTTATAATTGCAGAAAGTAGCCACACCCACCGTATAAGTTAAAAAAAGACATTCTTACCTTAATTTTGTCGAAAAGGTTAAAAAGGAACTTGTTTGGAAAACAACGAAAAGATTCCTTTATAGACATCTTATAAAAAGTCAATCAAGGGTATAAATCAATTTAACCCATAGTCTATAAAATATTAAGAATTTTTTGGAATACATTTTTAAGAAACATGTATGTGGATGATAAAGAGGTCCCAATAAATAATTATGTATAAACAACCTCAGATAATGAAGAGATTGTAGAATTAACACTTACCTTGTACTTTTCTTTGGTTGAGGGTAGGTTAACCTCCAGTATAATGGTGAAATAATTGTTATTAAATTATACAAGAATAATATACATTAATATGATACCATATATTATCTTTTAACATTGCTTCGTTAATAATATCTTAGTATTAACGTTGTTACGGGTGTTAACAGATCAATTTTCCATTTTATTCGTTGTTTTGTGAGTAATATTTATTATGGATGGGATGTATATTATTTATATCCAGAATTATATCAAGTCTTTTAAATATTAAATTTAATCATCAAATGAAAATTAGTCTTGAATGAATATGATGGGGAATGAATCTCATTGCGTTAATGGAGACGGAAATCCGTACGTATGTACGAGTGACAATATCATTATGTTGATATTAAAATAATATATAATTGGATTTTATATCATATATAAAGAATAATTATCATGTTATATTTATTATTTAAATCAATTACACATCATTATTATACCCATCCAAATAATAATTTATTGAATAACAATTACACCACGATATGGAGACAGTAAGCCGTACGTACACACGTATGGTGACATGTCATTAAAAGGATGGATAAAATAATGAATTTGGTTGTAACATATTTATAATAACATCACAGTATATTTAAGAAACCAGAGTTATTATTTTCTAAAGGAAACAACAGTGAAAAAGTAAGTGAAAGATGAAAGAGACTTGAAAGAGGTGATGAAATATTTACCTCTTTTTCAGGTTCTTCCTTTTGATTTGATCAAAACAGATCCTTAGGTTGGATTTCTGACTAAAGGAGGGAATCTAGGATGAATGGTGGATAGTTGAGATGGTATTTGGTCCTTGTTGGGACGAGCTAAAAGACTTTGATGGTGTGAATTAGAGAGAAGGGGGAGTGCCCTTTTATAAGAGGGGTGAGGGGCCCCTTAAGAAAAGCTAGAAATATTGTTTTATAATAAAATAATTTTCAGATTCTAATGGCTCCAGAATAGATTATTTAAAGTATAAGATTGGTATTGGTCTAAAAACACTCAACCAATAGGTTTTAGGCAGGTTTGGGTCACCATATTATGCTTTTTTTATATTTAACTTTTAGTTAAATAGTTTGACATTTACCATGTCTCTTTGTATTTTTATATTTTATAGTTAATAAGCATACTATATAATTCCAAGAGAACCCCAAATAGTTCATTAATGTTTTAAATATAATTATATAAGTCCTTTGGCCGATCCTTTTATTTTTAGGAATAGAATATCAATTAATAATATAATTTAAATATTTTTTTTAAAACTCTTTTATGTCAATTTTGAAACTATTTAATAATTGATTTTTTTAAAGAACTAACAACTTTACTAAATCTAAATAAATAAATTTAATCAATACTAACACGTCATATTAACCTTGAAACTTCGTGGATAGCATCAAAACTTTCAGATTTTATTTATTGAAAAATTTATGATACCATTTATTTGATTCTTTCATTAATAAGGGAAATACTAGATCATTATTGTTTCATAAATAAATTTAATTATTCAATGTCTAAAAATTATAAATAAAATACCATTATGTAGAAAATATTTTTAACTTTCTAATGAATATTTATTGTCTAAATTATAACATATATAACATAATGTAAAAATTGTTTTTCTAAAAGATATATTCTTATGTTATTTTTGTATTTACTTTAACTTAATTATTATAAAGTGTCATTATCACTTACAAGTGGCTTCATGGGGTCCCAAAATCGACCCAAAAATTCCCATCATCTGAAATGTATCATAAAATAGGGTTAGTACACATGTTAGATTAATTTAATATTATTATAATACTATTTTTTACCTTTAATTACCAGATTTACCCTTTAACCATGGTAAATAAAATATTTACCAAAGTAGTTATTCAAAATGTCTAAAAATAAAAGTTAACTATTTACACAATTTAGACCTCCCAATTCTAAATATGGAATCCATTTTTCTAAATTCAAAACACATAAGTGGTATAAATTAATTTAAAATTAATTACTGTTGTCAAAACGAAAAGCGTGTTTTTTAAGAAATAATAACTATAAAAAGATTGACACTTGTTTATGTCTAGTTTAAATGTGAAATTACATCCAACGACCACAATTGGATTAAATGGTAAAAATATATTCTAACTATACTTTTAAACCACTCAATAGTATAATTTATCACAATATATTATTTGGATTTTAAAAAGTTATTTTTAATTAAAGTTTAGTATTTTTCACTATTCATCAAAAATTGGATGTTCTCGGAAAAATACCAAATACTCACCCAAAGCTAATTTTGATATTCAGAATCAAAAAATAAAGTCCAATTTTAATATTAAAATTTATAAAATTTCAAAAAGTGGGTATTACTATTCTTAACAGCTACATTGATTGGTTGTGGTGTGTGTTAGAACCTCAAAATTGTGTACAACACACGCTACTATATTATTAAAAGAGTAGCGTACAGTGGAATCTTGGGGTGTTACATCCACTATGTACTTGGTTGTTTTTAGGCTTAAAATGGGATACTCTTTGTAGTTGGTTTTGATGTAAATGTTATTACATTGAGTTTTCTTCTATTTATATGATGCATCATTTATTGGTTTATTTGGTTATAGAATGTTTCATTTTTTATTTTATGGTCAAATTGAAAATACCCCCCCCCCAAAACTATTAATTAAGTCCTTGAAATTTATATCCATACTTTATTGTCTTGGGGATTCCACTTATGGCCAAGTAATTTCCTTATACCTTCTTAGTTCAATAAGGAGCGATAGGAATTTACATTACCCCTCTCCCCTCTTTAGTTTTCCACTAGTAAAAATATTTTTCATTAAAAGAGTTTTTTCTTCTTTTAAACATGATCTTGTTCTTAAAAATAACTCTTTAATTTCTATTTTTATATATTTTTTCATTATATTTTCTAATCCTGAGGGTTATGCCAAAAACATTCATCCATATTTTAATGGTCAGAATTATGCTCAATATAAAACAAAATTAAAAATTAATTTTGACAAAATTTGTTTTGAAAAATAGGGATCTAAGGAGGATCAATATGAAATAATAAAACTATTAAAAAATAATGGGATACTATAGTTAAATGTTCATATGATTTTAACTACAATGTTTAGAAGGATTCATTTCGTACATTAAGAGAGGATTAGTTTCATAGGATGTCTTCTTGTAATACTACTTCTAAAATTTTATATACTCATTATATATCTCATTAAGTCACATATAATAGTAAATAAATGTGATTAGATGAATATATTATTAAATAAAATACATTAAAAATGAATATTGATGAATCTATCTATGACATGTATCTTAGGTTTGGTGATATCATAAACACTATGATTACACTCGCACACAAGATGGTTGAAAAAGATCATGTTCTGATGATCCTGATATTTCTACCATATTGAGGCATATGTACTCCAATATATATTTCAGGATCATGAGAAATCATCAAAAAACCATAAAATTTTCTAATTTGAATGTTGATGATATATGAATGGGATCTAAAGCTGAATAATGAAGATGATGAAAAAAATATATTTTTCCCATTAATGCTTCATAGTAAAAATTAAAGGAAGTTGTCAATCCTCACAATATTAGTGTAAGTGAAGAAAATATATATGGTAATGATGAAATGGAGAAATTATCCAAAATATTTAAAAAGTCTTATTAAAATATGAATTTTTCCATTAATCACATTATATAGAAAAGTATGATAAAAGAGTAAATTTGAGAAAATCTTGGAAAAAGGATGACACTTAAAGTAAAATTACTTGGTTTGTGTATTATAGGAATGGAAATATAATGGTGTAATACATGAAGAAAAAATATAATAATAATTATGAATATAAAGAGAAAATAAATAAATAAATAAATAAAGGACACTTGGATTGCATCTGAGGATAACTATGGTGACTCTAATTCTAGACAATAAGTTGAAAATGAAATTGTCAAACAACATTTTATGGTTACTTATTGAAGGGAAAAATCTATTACCACTACTCATATATCAAATCAATATGAAATTTACAAGGAAGAGTTTTGATAATATTGTTTAATGTTATGAAATACAATAAATGATTTAAATGATAAATGGAAAAATAAAAAAAATGTTCAAGTGTTATGTGCTATAGAAAAATTATATCTATTTTAAGAAATTCTTGTTTTGGAAAGAGTTCTAAAAAATTTAGTCTTAAAAAGTATTTTCTACATAATTTATTTAATCCTATTATAAGAAATCATGTGAAAAAACTATGGATTCCAAAGGATATTTTTACTAACATATTTGAACCCAAGAAAAATCACCAATGACATTTCTTATTTAGTCAATCTTGGGATTTTGTTTGGAAACTTTCTAGAAGAAATTTATAGAGTCTAGATAGTGGATGTTGTAGACATACATTAGTAGACTACTCAATATTCAAGAACCATATAAAAGTGGATAGTGTTCATGTCACATTAGATGACAATGAAAGAGGGAAAATTATTAAAATTATTTTAATCAATAACTCCAAATATGTATATATTTTTAAAGTTTAATTTTTTGGTGGCATAACATATAATCTACAAATTATTTCTTAGTTTATTGTTGATGAATTTAATGTCTAATTTGAGAAAAATTATTATAATATTTATTCTTCCAATCATGATTTTGTATTTACTACTTTAAGAAGTGGTAATGTTAATACCACAAATTTAAATTATTTATTTTCTAAAAATGTTTCTTTTATAAGTTATTTCCATAACAAATCATGGTTGTAGACTTGGATTCTACACTACTTCAATATATACTCACTTAAAAATACAAATAATTAAGGTTTAGTCAAGGATATACCCAATATGTAATTCCCTATATTTAAAGTGTGCAATACCTTTAAAAAGGTAAAGAAACACATAAAATATGTTTCTAAAAAAAGAAAGTGGTTTTAACCTCTCAACCACTAGAACTTGTATCCATAGATTTATTTAGACTATATAGAGTTTTAAATTTAGAATTAATACAATATTATTACTTAATTACTCATGATTATTCAATATATACATGGTTGTTTTCCATATCTCTTAAAACATAATCTTATTATTTTCTTTTTCTAGTTATCAAAAATCAGTAGAGAACCTTAGTTAACTTAATATAAAAACCTTGATAATTTATCACGGTTGTGAATTTGAGAACAAATAGTTTGAGTCTCTTAGTTAATTACTAGTCTATACTTTTAATTTCTCTACACCTCAGACACTTAAACAAAATATAGTTTTAGAAAAAGAAATAGGATCCTTTAGGAAGTTTCCCTGGCTATGCTAAATGATTATGACTTGCCTATATCTTTTTGTGATAATGTTTTTGACACGTCTTGTTATGTAATAAAAATAGTTTTCATTAGACATATGTTGAAAAAGACTTCACCTGAGTTATGGAATGGCATAAAACCCATAATAAATTAATTTAGAGTTTTAGGATGGAAATTATTATTTCTAAATACAAATGTGAATCTAGATAAATTTTCACCAAAAACTAATGAAACAATTTTTCATGGTCATTAAACCACTAATAAATTATATATACTCCTTAATAAAAAATTTGAAGTTGTAGAAGAAATAGTACTTGTCAATTTTGACGATACATATCCATATAATCCCAAACCTTATCTAGAAAAAATTGGTGACAATATATCAACTTTTAATATCAATAATACATCTAATGGGTGAGACCTAATTGTGGATTTAACTAATATATCTCCAAACAGAGTCTATCAAGACCTCCTTGGTCTAGAATAATTCATAAAACAACCAAGTATATTAGCACCTAGAACAATTAGAAACCTCAAAAATCATCCCCTATATATTAAAGTAGGTGACCAGGATAATGGTTATTAAACCCAAGTCTCACTAAGAAACAAGGTTACAAAAATACTTTTTTCCTCTTCTTGAACCTAATAACATCAATGAAGAAATCAATGATGATAATCATGTGATATTTTTCAAGAATAATTGAATCTGTTTGAATGAAAAAATGTATGATAATTACTTTATAGATATAAGGACTACCGAAAATAGGCTCCAAATGGGTACATAGAAACAAGTTTGATGAGTCTAGAATGATAATTATAAATAATAAAATATTTTTTTACAAAGATATATTTAGTTATAAGGTCTGGATTATGATGAAATTTTTCTCTATTTTCTAGACATGAAGCCATTCAAAAAATGATTTTATATGAAACACATTGAAATTTCAATATATATATGATGGGTGAAAATATTGAATTTTATAATAGTTATATTATTGGGGATATTTATTTTAGAGACATCCTATATTCCAAAAATCTCATTTTCAAAACATATTTTTAAACATTTTAAAGCTTTGTATGGTTTAAAACGACCTGTTAGAGCTTCATATGATATGCTCCTCTCTGTATTGATTTTAAATCAATTTTATAAAGGTATAATTTAACCTACTTTATATATAGACATAATTTCAAATGATTTTATAGTATTTTAAATATATTTTGATGATCTTATTTTTTATTCATCCAAAAACTCATTGTGTATTAAATTTCTGAAAATAATGAAAAATGAATTTGGAATGAGACAAATGGGTGAATTAAAATTTATTATTTATTCATGTTTTTGAAAACAAATATAAAATTGACATTAATAATTTTTAATGAACAAAGGATATTTTAAAAAAACATTGGAATGCTTAACATCAGAGGTAAGGATACTCCTATTAGTTCAAGATATAAATTAGATCTCAATGAAACAGGAAAATAAATTGACCATAATAATTATAGTGATATGATTAGAAGTTTACTATACATAACTGCTAGTTTCCAAATATCAGGTTTATTGTGTGTATGTTTTGTTATTTTCAATAAAATCTAATGGAATATAATTTAAAATGTTTCAAAAGGATCCTCAAATACAATAAGAATACAAACAATTTTGGACTATTCTACACTATAGGCCATGCATTTGAATTAGATAGTTTTTTATACTGATTTTGGTTGTTGTAAGTAAGATATAAAAGGAACCCCTAAAACATGTCATATTTTGTGAAGGTAATTTTTTTCTTAGTTTATTAATAAGAAAAAATCTTTTTTGTTTTCAACTACTGAAGCTGAGTACATGGTTATAAGAAGTTGTGGTACAAAAATTATATGGATGAAACAAACTTTACTAGACTATTGATATCGATTTTGACATGTCCTTATAAATTATGGGATTAAATTTTATATAAAAAATTATAAGAATCATGTATCTCACTTGAGGACAATATATATTGATATAAGACATCACTTTCTGAGAGAACATTTTCAAAAAGGTGATATTAATCATGAGTTCATTGGAACTTAACATAATATTATTGATATTTTTTACAAGTCTTTTCAATATATAAATCCTTAATTATTTCAGACATGAGTTTTCAATTATTCATTACTTCTAAAAATTTTATTTTATTTTTAATCTATTGTGTTTATTAAATTATTAATGTTCTTTAAATAGATAATCGTGTTATATTTCTTAACAGCTATATTCATTAATATTTAAATTCTTTAAAATTTAATGTGATAAAGTTTTTCCCTAGTAACAAGTGATTATATCTAATGTAAATGCATTCAGTTAGGTAAATGTGAGAGTTTTTTCATTTTTTTAGTTCACCTATCATGAATCTTTGATATTTTAATTATTAATTATGTTTTTTGGATTGATCCTATTTCAATTTAATATTGTTTTCATTTTTTGGTTCCCTAAATGAATAAATGAACTCAAATTGTAATTTTAATCGATACATATATCTCCATATCACTTTTTTGAAGCACTATATATTTTTTCTATTGAATAACTCTTTTCCAAACCATTTATTCTCGAAAACTAATTCCAAATCATTCATAGTTTTTAATCATGTAATAATTATGGTTATAATGAAAATATCTCTTGATATGACCTCTCATATAATTTTTCCTTACATATAAATTGATTAAAATCCAATAAAACTTAGTCACATTAGTCAAATATTGTAATCCTTATTTGTTAGATCATTTTTTATGTATACAAAAATTAGTAAATACCGAGTGGAAAACTTTGTGAAAGTTCATGGTTTAAAAATATATTCATAAGAGAGGATGTGATGAATAGTTCAAGGAAAATGGTAATCAATTTTATCATTATTTAGTAAAACATCTTAATTTGAATATAGATTTTGAATCTAGTTATTCAATGGAAAAAATTATAGCAACTGAAAATAGATAAACATTTGTACTTTCCTAAATTTTTTGGCATAAGAGTATAAATGACCCTAATATAAGAGAAAATGATGATAATCAATGTTCATATCATATTAATCATGACCAATTTTATTTTCTGAATGCTCTAGAGAAATTAACTAGGAATATAAATCCATGATAACCCAATGACATGAAATTGGATGGACAATTCTTATTGTTGTTAATGTTTATCCAATATTAGGTTAGTCCCAAAAAAAGTAATTTAGTATTCTAGGGAAATAAGAAATATTTTTTCCATATCTAATAAAGAATGAGTTTAAGATAAGAAAGTGTACATGTTTTGGATGAACATGGAAATGTTAGATAAACCCTCATTCTGATTAACCTCATTTCCATATCCCAGGTATATCTTAGGTCTTATAGATTATAATGGAGTACTTCCTCAGGGAGAGAAAATAATTGTTTCTTGTTTTGTATTTTTTTTAAATGAAAATATTTTTAGGAATATGTGGATAAATGGGATACCCTGGAAGAAATAATTTTTTGAAGATAAAAAGAATTATAAAAATATGTTAAATCATTTTAAATATCTAATTAGATAAAGAAAAAAATTGGAACTAGGACTCGAACCATATAAAACTATTGTTTATTCATATGAAGAGAATAAAAAATATATAGAGGTGTTTGTAGTTATTAATCTTGATAAAAAAGTAGGGTAGAAAATGAGAAAGAAAAAAATATCTCTCCTATAATATATTTTAGATATCCCAATTTACCTCAAGCTTTAGCCTCTCAAGGTGATGATTTCAGTGATGAGAACACTGATGATACAATGTATCATTAGTTGATATTGTAGAAGATATTTATCTAGATTATAGTGAATTAAATTAATTTTAATGAAATAAATATATAAGTGAAAAGTCTTTTACCAAGATTCATGTGATTTGAATTACATCAAGATTTAATAGAGGAGAATAAAATCCTAAGGGGTGGATATAATGACAGTGATAATAATGGAGGTAGTCCACTAAGACCTAGAGGACCACCATATCTTATAATTTGATAGTTCTTATGGGGTATCTTATTTCTGAGGAAGATCCCTAGTAAATAGTTGAATTATATCCTCACATGCTAATAGTTTATCATGTTCATTAAGAGATATGTAGTTCTAATCCCACTAAAAAAGTTGACAAATATTGTGGTAGTTATGGAATTTCTCTTTAATGATCGAGTATTCTCATACATAAATATTAATTTTATAGATTAATATTCCATATATTTCACAAATACATACCCAAGGACTATAATGTTTTAGTTAATATGGTGTCTAGATTCACAATAATATTATTTGAAAAATGATAATCAAAATATACCATAAATAATTTCTCACATATAAAACTTCATATACATTCCCCACTTAAGACCTTTCCTCACTTCCTGAGTAAAGGAACCATAAGAATTTTTGAGCTCATATTCTCAGTATGAGTAAATATGGGAGATTTTAACATAATATTTTCTTAATTGATTGATAAAATTTTAATAATAAGTGAAAAACACTATTCATATCATATATCATAAACTTGAATCATGGAATAAATCAAGGAGTTTATAATATATAAATCTTTAAGTAATAAAAGAACATTATACATGGGAACATTATATTGGAATAAGATTTAGATTTTTGGAATACACATAATCATATGAAATATACTGTTAAGACTACCCACCATGACATTAATAATAAGGTAGGCTTGGGATGACCACATGTGTACCTTTTCTGGGATTGGGATAACCACTTATGCACCCATTGAGCTCATAGAACTTTAATCATTGTCTAGTGAATTGGAGAGAGATATAAGTCCCACCCATCACATAATCCATAAATATTTGAGACACGGGATCACAGAAATTCACCATAGAATAAGAAAAATACAAAACAAATGGGTTTCATAATCATTTATTTATAGAATAACACATATAAAGGAAATGGGTTTCATTATCATCTCATAAATTCATCTGTGCATAACTCATTGAAAATGATTGATATTAAAAAAATATCTCCATCATAATAAAAAATTATCCAACAAGTAATTAGTATGGTACAATTGGATCATATACCTAGTATAACTTAATAAAAATAGATTTTTATTATAATTTATAAATAGAAATTTCATAATAATAACATTAAAATTATCTTGAGGAAAATTTCATTTCAATTTTGAAATAAGTTCTTTAAAATTTATGTATTTACCAAATATTAAAGAAAATTATTATTTAAAGATAACTTTGGAAACTTCAAAGGGAATATTTAAATAATTTACTGGTTATGATGGTGGTAAATACCATTCATGGAGTACATCTTAAAAAAATTACGTTCACAATTTACGTAAAACTTCAAAAGAGACTTGTTTAATAAATAATAAAAATATTATTTTTAAACTAATTTTTAAAAATTCTAAATATAGGTAAAAATTTATTTATAACAATTTATATAATTGTAAAAACATTATTTATAATGTTTTTTGAAAAATCTTTGATAGGGACGAAAAATCATTTTCAACTGAAAGAGAGAAATAAGGACATTTTTTATTAAAAATATTATTTTCATATCTTGACTTCCTAAAGAGAGGAAACATAAAAGAAAAAGTGTATTATCAACAAATAAATAGATTATAATAAAACTCATGATTTTATTTAGAGGTTAGTGACTATTTTTAAACATCAAAAACATAATCATAAACAATACTGATAAACAATGGGGTAATAATATAAAACCATAACCACTTTTATAACTATTTAATCATAATCCCCATGAAGAAATGAAACTTATATTGATATTTATATTTCATAATTTTAATTATAATAATCATAAAATACATTAATATATATTATATACACCAAAAAAATAAACAAGTGTTGAATATAGCTTGTGTCCAATAGAAATAAAATTGAGATGAAAATCTTGTACCACAAGTATGTAATTACATTGCGCACGTTCAAAACTCCCATATAATACATTTCAGTATATTATACATATATTCCCAAAACATAATGACATATATCATAATTTATATTATTTAATTATTAATTTTTATTAGACATTTAATAATAATTTCTTTTTAAAATTGTGTTTTGGGTTATAACAGCTTTTTTCACGTATGTTTTGGTTTAGTATTTTCATTTATTTTACTTAGATCATTGTCCCGTAATATATATAATTTAACCATGATATAAATTTAATATATATTATTTATATATATATATATATGTATATATTAAACAATATAATTTATAGATAGAAAATTAATTATACTGTTAATGTAGACGGTAGGTTGTATGTACGCTTGAACATTGTCTGCACTTTCTCACCAAATGGAAGGCAAGAAAGGTAAATATTAATTCAAATTAAAATAATAATTTTTTACCATATATATCATATATATCCATTAAATATATAATTATTATCATCCATATCTAAATTAAATTAAAAACATATCACACCGCTTCATGGAGGCAGTTGTACACAGGTATACACAAGCGACATCATCAGTTTCTAATGGATTGAAAGGTAAGAAGGAAGGTGTGATGTTATAATTAAAAAGTATAATTATGTCATAAATATAATATATATATATTTAAACATGTTAAATACATAATTATATCCAATTGTGAGAGGGGGTTCTCGATAATGAATTATATCGGTTCATGAGGCAGTAGTTTGTTGGACACATGATCGACTATTTCATTTCCCATTTGATGAAAGTAGAGAAGAGATATATGTTATTAAATTGAAACAATAAAATATCATTATATGGTCAATACATATGTTATTATATTACCATGGTTAAATAAATATTTTTGGGAGGTGTATGAAGAAATGAAATTAAAATTCTTAGTTTAGAACAATACCTCTTCTTCCAAAAACATTCATAGGTTTTCACCAAAATATTTCTTATAATGGTTTCCCAATAAAACAAAAAATAGTAGGAAATAGTGGTAATTATGGACTAAATTTGGGTATCTATATTATGATCAATTTGTTTTGTCATTTTGAATAGGATAGGATATGTGATTTCCTTTTTTTTGGGAGGGAGAGGACACAATGGTAATTTTTTTTAAAAAATTATACCCATGTTTAACGTTCACAAAAATGAAAGAAAATGGATCATTAGTGGAAAGTAGACAATAAAAGGATGAAATAAGGACATAAAATATTAATTGGATTGTTTTTTGTTCATTTTAAATATTATATTTTTAGTTTAACCCCCATTAAACTCGTTTTAAACGTAACCATGGTGATTAATTATCACTGTGTTTAATATTCATTATGACCAAACATTTTATTAAATTTTTTATATAATATTAATTATTATTATTCTAAATCTGAAATATAATTTTCAAAATTCAAGACATATAATTATTAGAAATAAATTTCAAATTAAACAAGGCATCATGTTGAAAAGTTGTTTTCCAATGAATTTTTTTTATTATGTGTATAATGCTTTAAAATATAAATTCAATATAAAAATAATTAAATGAAATAAAGTGAATTAATAAATATACAATTATTCAAATTTTACTTTTAAGCCCATTTAAAAAAGGATCTTGTAAATTATTTAAATGAAAATGCAGATTTTTAAAAAATTTAGTATTTTTTACTATTCATAAAAAATTTATTCTTTTTTGGAAAATAAAAAAAACAAAAAAAGATAATTTTTATTTATAGATTTAAAAAATAATGATTATTTTTTCCTTAAAAATATATAATTGTAAAAAATTAGTTTTACTATTTTTCACAAAAAACATTAAAAATATGTTTTTTTAAGAAAAAAGTTATTTTGGAAGCAATTAAAAACATTATTAAAAAACAAGTAAAAATTAAATTAATATATTTTGTTTATATAAAACTTTTATACTGAATTTTAAAAATTTATTTATTAATATTTATATTTCCATGTTTAATGGATATGTTCTAATGGTCATATTTAAATAAAAAAATTAATAGTATATTTGAGTTTGTTAAAACTTGGTGTTGCATGTAAAACACTATTATTCAGAAATTAAATTTATTTGAAATAAACATTCTATATAATTTCATTGTGTTATGGGATTCTCAGGTATCTAATCATACATACCTATTTGATGGTGTTGAATAATGAATCAGTGTCGTACGAGAAGAATATTCCTTAAGAACAGAGCTGATAATGTTTAAATTCGAGTTGTGTGTTTGGAAATATAATCCATATCCATCTACAAATATACATAATTATACTCATTATACATAATTTATGACTAATTAAGATCTTAATGAGTTAAAATTTTATTTGATTACTATTTTTTATGTGTTATTCATTGGTTTTGGGAAGACTGTTGAACCAATTAGAGAAAAAGACATCTCTAAGATAGTCTCTCTTATAATGTCACATTTTCACCAAAGCTTCATATCAATCTAGTTTTGTTGAAAAATGAAATTGAGGATCTTAATATCAATTTTTAACCTTAGAATAATATATCCATGATATGATTCTAAAGATAAACTGAGGATTCTTTAATCTTATCTTTTAGCACTCTACCTCAGCCTTTCCTCCTCCTTCTCCTTATTTTGTTGCACTTCCTACTCGAGTTAAAAGTGTTGTCAATTAAAATTATTTCATAAAGATTATGATTGATGATTTTAAATATTTATTGGATTAATTACATATTTCCATAGAAATGGTGTTTTTTTATTTCATGTTTATGCTGCAAAAACATTGAAGATAGTCATATGTGATGTGGAAATGGCTAGTAAAGACAGAGTTATAGTAAAAAGGCTTTTGGATTCCATTTAAATAGTATTTTCACCATGTTTCATTTGAATACTATGTTAATATCCTTATATATATTTATAAAAACTCATACCATAAATCATTCCTTCATGAATCATTTAGAGAGATTTATGATTATTGTTATTGTTTAGTAATCCCTTTTAAAAACAAAGAACATTATTTTTTGTCATTGGAACATAGTTCCCAATATTTGAATGAATTTACTAGACAAATCTATACATAAATTTATACTTATAATACATCCATATTTTTACCACTAGATGTCACTATTAATTTTTTCATTTCCTCTACTAATCCATTTGGTTTTTCTCATAGACATATTGTTTACCATCATCACCTCGTCGCTATGTGTGTGTCTATTTTTATAACTTTTTCCATCACCATAACACAACATAAGCCTCTTGTATTAGCCTCCACATATAAATGGAAATATCATATTATCCCTAATTACAATAGATATATTGTCTCATGTTCGAATTCTAACTAGAGTGTCTAATTAGTGCTTTTCAATTTTATAAATTTGAATGTTAAGGATATCTATTGTTTCTTTCTATTTTTTCTTTATCATATTTTATTTCATCAATTTTTATTTCAATATTTCTTGTAAAATAGTTTATAATTTTCTTTATATCTATACCATCATTTATTTATACATACTATATTTTTTAATAATCCCACAAGTGGGAGAAAATAAATTTCTTTATCTCATTTCCTGAAAAGAAATAAAATATATATTGTTTCTAGAATTGGTGATCATCAAAAAAGAGATATTATTGGCTTCATATAGAAAATCATTATTCTAATTCTCACATATAGTATTTTTTTATGATACCTATGTTTTATTATAGACACATGTTTTCATGTGAAAAATATAGAAAATGGACAAGTATTTAAGGGACTATATCATCCTACTATAAGAAGAATTTCAGCTAACCATGATGGTGAAGTGACCACATTAACAAAAAAGTTACTGTGTGTCATATAATTTTTTTATCAAAGTCTTAAACCAACATCATGAATTCTAAACCAACATTGTAAAGGATTCAAGTGACTAGTATAAGACTTCAAACGATCATTTATATAGGCAACAAAAATTTGGATAAGTGTTGAACCAACTGAATGAGAAACTTAAGTGACTGAACAAACAGATGAAGTGTAAGGATAATTGACCATAGATAAAGTGAACATAGATATAAAACAAGTGATTACATCAAGTAAAAATAATGATAATTTACAATGATCTAAAATGAATTTTCCTTAGTTAAAAATAAGTTACTGTGTCTCTTTCAAAAAATAATAATTTTGAAATTCCAATAGCTATATTTTGAATCATTTATTGGGGAATCAGAGCATTAAATAATGTCATGTCCCTATAATCAGTATGAGGATTATTTTATGAATATTATAAAATGGATAATTATAGGAAAATTTTTCTTTAATAATATTATCAACTTAGGGATAGAAGTAGGAATGCTTGAGACAAACACTAAAATAATGATATATGAATGAAAACTTCATTGTTTGCTTCCAAAACACTCAGTTATTTTATCTCTACATGAAAAATTCATTTGATGATTTTTAAGGAAATTTTTAAAGATAATTGATCTATAAAATCTAATCATAATGTTTTCTTCTAAAGACCATATTAAATAATTTTCTCCCTCTATTGTTTAAGTTTATTTTTGAGTAATGTTTATATTACTCTCTATATTTGTTAGAACATGATCCAACTTTATATTAGGGAGTAATAGATACTCATTACATATTCTTCATACCTATTTTATCCCATGAATAACTATGGAATATGATGGTTATATCAGGGAATTCCTTTTGTGTAGTTGGACCATGGATCTGGTTTATAAATAATAAATAAGAATTATTGACGGTAGGTGAATATCTAGTAAATATGATTAGGTTCCATATAAGAATTAAATTTATAGTTTTTAAATTACACAATGTATTATTTTCTCCCACCTTAATATATTTTTCAAACCATTTTCACTGGTTATATATTTCACCTCCTCTTCTATTATTATTTTTCTAAATATTTATTTAAAAAATTCCATGATAGTTAAATTTTTATGATATATATTATTCTTGTTATGAGTGAACTATTTTCAAAAGATGAATCAATTTAAAAATATATTTAACTAGAATTTAATTAGATCATTGTGAAACTATTTCAAAGAATCAAATTTTTTCCTACTTTAATTTTTAATTGGGTAGTTTTGTTTGAGAGGATTTTCAATTGATTTGAAACAAAAAATTTTAATTTGATTCTAAATTCATCCCTCATATTAGTTTCCCATTGGGAAAGATAGAGATTGTTATACTAGTGATTATATCTTTGACAAGCAGTACCCATATTTGGAGTATATAATGGATTGAGCTAATAATTAGGAGGCTATAACATGGAGTGGTGGATTGCAGAAAGTCAATTTTTAGACATGAAAAGTATTATGTTTTGAGGTGGGGATGAAATATATGGATTCAGCTACACAATAGTGTTTATTTTTTTGGTGAAATGGATTTTGATGGTTTAATAATATTGTCTTTCAGTCCCTTTTCACACGGATGTACGAGTCTAAATGATATAAATAAATATATACCATAAGGACCATGCTACATTTTAGACCTTTTATGTAAATATTTAAGGAATCTTGATTATTTTTCTTCGTTCACATGATAAAGATATATTTTATATTAGTTTTATAAAGGTTCATGAAAGTGAAGTTACTTCCTATTTAGAGGAGGATATGGTCAATGGTAAGGGAAATTAAAATATGGGAAAATGAGACCAATGTTAAAGTGGAGATATATCCTAAATATATATAAATCAGATATAAATGGATTTAATAGATAAAACTCAATTGAGTCTCTCTCAATTTGAATAAATGAAATGATTATAATAGATATAAAGGAGAGGATATCATGTAAATTAAATTCATATTGAAAGAATAATATATTTGGATATAAGATATGAGAAATATTGGTGATTTAATGTGATAATGGATGATATATATATAATGGTATTATTTTTTTTTGAGTATAAGGTTGTTTGTCACTATGAGTGAATTTTTGGACTTGACCTCTAAACTTATTTTTTTAGAAGACATATGTTTTGATTAATACTTATACATTGTTCTATTATTTTATTTCATCAAAACTTCCTCATTATTTTCATAAGGGGTAAGCCATTCATGTTTCAAGAAATGTATTGAAAGGGTGTTATTCAAAGGGAATCATTTTTTTGATCAATCTAGAGTTTTTTTCATTCATTATATAATTATAAATCTTATAACTCCTCTATCAAGCATGTATATTTCACTTTTATTATTGTATTATTTATAATACATTAACTAGATAATTACATTCATTTCTTGACCATTCCAAGGGATTAGGTAGTTATTCTGAAATATGGGTTTTGATTACTAGTTTTGTAATTAAATAAATTCTCTAATAGGTGAAAAGGGGAGTTTAAAATATATATTAACAACTTGGGATACAATTCACTTTGACCTAATTCCAATAACAACTCAATTGGATCAATATCAATTTTACTTCACTATGTGCATAAACCTGGAATTATAATGCTTGGTACACTTATCTTAATCTAGTGCCTTCAAAATAAAATATTACCCTCTTATTTCTAGAAATTATTGAACACTATATGTGTTTTTAATTTATATTTATAGTTAAACATAAAAAATTTCCCATACTACATATTTTTAGTTAATTGTTTTTTTAATGGTTCATTTTTTTCTACACTTGATTACCCATGGGAAATAATGATGCCTAGTGGGAGGTTTGGTTTCTTGCAATATTTTTATGGATGGTTTATTAAACTCTTTAGGATAATTAAGATATTTTATTCATTATTTTTTTAATTGTAATTATTAAACTTATTCATTCTGTTATATGAATTTCATGTTAAATATTTAATGACTGGACTCTCCACTCCGAGAAAAAGAAAAGAATATTCCTTTAACTATAATTCCGATCTAGATAAGAACTTGAAGAAGGTCAGGACAGAAGAGATAATGGACGGAATTGAAAGAGAATAAGGATCTAATCAAGAAGTGTAAGCTACAGATCATGGGATCTGAACTATAATGGTGTATCAGTGGCCTTTATGTTTGGGGGTTTTACTAAGTACTCTAGTGCCATCATTCCGTGTGAATCATGATTATATGGAGTTGGTTATTATAAAAATTATTTTTAAGTGTATATAATTTAGTGTTATAACACATGAAGACCTAAACACTCAATAGAGAACATTACTCATCCTAGGTGATACACTCCAGTCTAATCATGTCTCTAGATATATAGTAATGTTAATACTATGTAGATTTTCATTAAAAGGAAATTCATATGTGTAGTGACTCGGGTAGGGATTCCAACAAAACCAGCACCCAACGTCATCTAATACTAACCCTAGGGGAACTCCAAAACCCCAAGAACTAGAGAAAAACAACATGGAATTAGATACATATGGGAAGAATGATATTTACCTTAAATCACAATTAAATAGATAACGAAATTCTAATGAGAAACAGGAATAAAACCTCAATATGATTATAGTCCAAGAAGAATCAATAATTAGAAATTAAAAAAAACAACATATATAATTGTAGGCATAAATAAATCCCTCATCTCACACTCTAAAATCCATTACCTAGCCAGCACCCTCCCCCCACCACCAAACTCCCTTAATATGATATAGCTCCCTTATCCCCCAAACTCTATATTAATAATGCGATAAAAAATAACAATATTTGAAATAAGTAAGAAATAATTGAAATGGAACACTTGGATATGCTATATATGAATATAAACTAATTTTCTACAAAATAATGTAAAAGGAACCACAAGATAAATGTGATAAATAAAACTAACCTCAACACCAAAATTCATTCAATGATCCAATAATATTCAGGAAATGAATAGTAAACCTTCAACTGGGATAATATATGCATGAGAATAATTATACTTAGTATGCCGCTACCCACCTTTCTGTAGGCGGTTGTTTCAAATATAAAACCATTTTAAAGAGAATTTAAAATAAAATTAAAAAAATATTTTTCCATTTTATTTTATATAAATGGAAAAAATTGCTTGAAATATATTTTCATAATCTATGTCATTTCGGCCAAAATATGTTTTTAAAACGCTTTTGAAACCCAATTTCTTTATTCAAAAATAATTTTTAAACATTTTTTGGAATTTTTTATAAAAATAAATCCAATCATAAGGAATAGAGGATGATAGGACAAATTCACTTCAATTTAAGAAAGAAATAATGATTATAAACAAACTAATGGTTCCCCAAGCAATAAAATCTTTTGAGAAAAATCAATGAATGTAAATATCCCCTACCTAAACCACTAATCAAGAGGTTAGTGTAAATGGATCTAACCAAGGTACTTAATAATATAATCTCAAACTATAGACTTGAATCCTAGGTCATCATAAAAAAATAGTCCATCCTATTAGTCTTACAGAATTAATTGAGCCATGATCTTATCATATCATGAGTGAAGAGCTTCCATAGGGACCATCCAGGCACAATACATAACCTAATCACCCTCTATCAATAAATATAATCTAAAATAGTGTTTTCACTAATCCAGAAATTCACTTAGTGAACAATCATTTCCATGACTAAGAATATTGTGATGGTGAGAAACATATAATGATCAACGAAGGTAGAAATTAATATCAAGATCACACATCCACCTTTAATTCCATTACAAAAAAGTATCCCTTATCCATGTCATCCAATCATTGCAAAAACAATAATAACCCCCAAAAGGTGCAACAAGAATAAAGGGGAATAAGGGGAATCTCAAAAATGAGTATTTTTTAAATAAATCAAATTGAGACTTTTAAATTAACCTGACTTCTAAGTAAAATAATATTTCATCATTTGAAAAACCATTTATAAAAAATTATTTAAATTGAAAAAATTTAAAGGGACACACATTAAAATCCACTTAGAAAAATTTAACCACATTCTATAGAATACTTTAAAATATTAAAAAAACGATTTTATTTTTCACATGACCATAAAGGGGACATCAAATTTTGAAAATCATTTTTATTTATATATGTTTTTGAATTAGTTCTTTCGTATTTGACATTTCATGATCCACTTGAAAATCCAAGTAAAAATATTTGGAAAATTAATTTGAAAATATCAATCATATTTATAGATACTCAATTCTATTTTAAAAGTTATTTTGGTAATATATTAAACAACCAATGTGAGAAATTAATTAAAATAATTTTTATAGAACTCTAAATATAAGAAAACCCACAACTTATAATGAAAATCATGGTTAAACTCCATAATCATGTATAATACAATATTAAAAAATTTTAAAAAAGTTTTTGAAATCAGGAAATACAAATTTCATAAATTAAAAATTAATGAATTATAAAATCAATATAGAATCATCATAAATCACACTAGAACTCCAATATAGCTTTAATAGAGTCCACAAAGGACATTAAAAACCCTATAAAAAAGAAACCACAAAATATAATGTCAAATTAAAACCCATATAGTTCATCTATTAAGGGTTAATGGATAATGGAGAAAAAAAGATAAGAAGAGGGAAGGGAAGAAGGGAAGGATTTATTACTAAGGTGATTCATTCCCATTAAGAGAATATCATGGGTGGAATATCTAAAAATAGTGGAGGTTGAAGGTTGGTGGAGAAAATAGTTGGGGGAGTTCATGGACAGGGAATCAAACAATATGGAAGGGGAATGGGATTTGGGGGTTTTAATACACATTTATAAAATAAAAAAGAAAATAACTGAACAATTTATTTCAGGGAAACTCACCCGTTTTCCCATACCCTGTGGTGATAATATGACACTCACTGGACACCCAAAAACAATATCACATGGTTACTCCTTGGTTATCACACGGTTTGACTAACCGTGTGTTGACCATGAAAAGTGGAACTATCCTAGAAGGATCTGACACACATATCCACTACATAATATAGAAACGGTGTTGGAGAACCATTCAGCTCTTTAAAACTATATGTATTTTGAGATATATAATTCAACATTTACCAAAACATAATATAACCCAAAAATAATATTAAATATATAATTAAATAATCGCATTAGAACAACCTATGTCCCAATTCTCCCCAACATAACCCTTTCTATACCCATACATATATTTTAAAAGGATGGTATAAAATGGTACATAAAAAACACTTAAAAAGGGTATAAGGATCTTGAAATTATAACATACCTTGAATGGAAAAATAGACCCATTAGAACTATTCCTCGAGATTAATGAAAATAATCCTCAAAAAATTATTGATGTATTTAAGAGGAATTCAAAGAACTTATATAAGACGCTAGGATTTAGTACGACCAAGTCTAATTAAGGTCACACAACCATTTAAACTTCAGCTAAAATGTATAATGAATAACACAAACACAATCTATGGGGAATAACCACCAAAAAATTCCTATGAATAAGGGAGATATATCACAATATGCCTACTATTTCAAATTTCTCTAATATATGGAGCAAAATAAAAACCACCAACAATATAACTATATCTAAGAAACAACTCTAAGAGACAGAAAACTATGTAAAATCAAAATTCCTCAGAATATCCAAATATCCATGAAAGTACTCATTCAAAATGCATCCATGTTTCTATACAAAAGAATAAGGATCCACCCAAAGTAATATCAATACATCAAAAATTCAATTTCATAAAGACTATCTAGGTCACAAACCCTTTTAGAAAATGACATGGACATTATCCTTGGGTCACCATACTCAATGGGTACATTAGGACCAGACAACTAGGAAATCATCTCATGATGTACCAATAATTTGAAAAATGAAACCCTCATGTTCTTAGAGTCCTAGAGGAAACTCTCATTATAAGCACCCAATCACCAACCCTAAGGTTTCTCATGCTTAATCCATTAAAACTGTGAATTCATGTGTCACCATATCTAAATACTTAACCCACAAGATGAATAATAATCCCCATGGTACAAGTACCACAAGACAAACAATATCTTCTGAAACCCCATAAAATATCCCATGGTACAACCAGATCAAATAAACATAAAATAAACTCATCAAACCCAAATCTACTTAAAATAGAACTACCGAAATAGAGAATCACCAAAACACATAATTTTTTCAATGAAAAAATGTCCACCAATTTTTATATAGAAACTAGATCACCACAAAAAATAATGGATTTTGATATAGGAAATCTTAAATTTATTCAAAGGGAAAGTAGGATCTCAGCATTACCATTCAATTTCGAGTTTGATTAAGGCCACTAACTAGTGTAGATGAAAAAAATGAATAGAATCACCCAATGTTTCATCGCTATAAATAGAAACGATATCCATATTATGACCTTTTAGTGAGGCGGTATTCAAAATGAAACATAAAAAACAATTTAATGTTACAAACATTCAACTAAAAAGTCTCACCAAACAAAGGAAAACATCCAGGTGAAAAATCCATAAAATAACAACCCGTCAATCAAACATCATAAAATTCCTTTTCTAAAAAAATAACTAACCCCAATTAATGTATTAAAAATACCTTTTCACTAAAAACATATTTTCTAAATTGATATTTCCTAAACACATAACATTTTTTAAAATTTCCAAACACTAATTTTAAAATAAAATCCTAACTTCAATTTTCAAAACTGTTTTCTCAAACCCATAATGAAATAAACTATTTCATAATACTTCTGTCAAGAAATAGAAAACCCACTTTTCAAACAACAACACAAACTCTTGAAAACAAATTTTTATAAAATCCACAAAACATGTTTTAAAATCAAATATTTATCAAAATATATATTTTTATATCAAATAATTTTGATAAAAAAATAATAATAGAAGGAATACCAAAAGATAAACCACATTATAAAAAAATCTCAAATCTCACTTCATTAACTTCACATTCATATAAATTCAACAAGATTAATTTAAACAATAAGTCAATAGGATGTGAAAATGTTATTTATTAGACTTTATAGTTTGAGGGACCATGGGACAACCACCTAATAATTTTTAATACCTCTAAAGATCAATAGTTTTTCACTCTCTAATACCTCATTCCATTTAATCCAACCTCACTCCACCAATATCAATTCCATTTGAATTCCAAAATCTAACCTTATCCCCAAAGAAACTTAAAACATGACAATAGATATCAAAACATCATCAATGGATATACAATAATTTTTATAATTTAGAAAATAAATCCCTACTACCCATGATAAATCATGTTTCATTATTATAGGTGGAAATCATGATCCCACTGATGAAAAACCTCCTATGTCCCAATTGCCATCATATTTTTTCCTTTCTTATATGACACCACAAATAACATAAGTTGTTTTAAAGGGACTATGATCTAAGTGAATAAACATGGCCTATGATACCATTTATAAAAACCTATCATGGGATTCCATCTAAATTGACACCTGACCGAAGATGCCACTAGATGAGGGGAATTCTGGGTCCCAATAGGTTAGTGATTCAGACCAATGAATTAGATAAATACAATAGGAATGACGTCTCACTTAAATAAGAGTTAAAGAGGTAGCACAATTATAATTAAACATTAGAATGACTCGTTTGTATGAAAGAAACCCATGAAAAATTAATATCTATAAATAATAAAAATAGAAGATATAAAAATTGAAATAAATCCATTTACTCACCCTCCAAACTCCCTCAGCTATTCGGATCCCTCCACTCACCCCCAAACTCCCTTAATATGTTATAGCTCCGAAATCACCAATAATTTACATAAATAATGTAATTCAACTTTAATCATAACTAAAAGTAGAAAAGAACTCATTTAAAGGAAACAATCGGTCTTTTATTCAATGAAAATAAAGAAAATTCCAACAATATCATTTAATAGCCACCACATGCTTAATGTGATAAATAGAACTAACATAACTCCCCAAATTCAATTATTTCTCCACAAATGATCTTGAACTGAACTAATAAATTGAAACTAATATATTATAGGTGTATTCATTACAATACCTAGTATGACACCAACAACCTTTCCCTATACCAAAATTTTAATTAATCCCCCATTTTCAATCAAGATTTAAATAAAATTCAAAAAAAAATTTACCATTATATTTTCCTTACATGAAAATATTCTCTTGAAATTCATTTTCTGAGAATAATTTGTTTTATTCAAAACTCTATTTATTTAAAAACCTTTTCAATCCCCAACTTGAAGGTCTTTAATTGAAAACATTTTTCAAATCCACTTTAAAAATCATTTTTAAAGAAACTAGCCACGTATAAGGAATAAAATACGGTATAATGTAAGCACCAAATGTTAAGAAGTATTTAAATAAAATAAAAAATGTAAAGGTTCATTAATGAATAAAATTAGGGTAGAATAGTGAATAAAATGTAAATATCCCCTACATAAACCACTAATAAAGTGGTAAGTGTCATGGAATCCGAACAAGGTGGTAATATAATAATGGATTTGAGACTTAAATTTTAAGATATACTATAAAAAAATTCCATCCCTATACTCTCATCAAACATACCAAGCCCTAATCTCATCATCCTAAGAGTTTGAAGCTACCATGTAGACTATTTGGGTGGACTTAACTTGCAAATAACCCTCTATTTTGACATAAAATTAAAAGTAGAGTTTTCACTAAACGAGTAATTTACTAACTAAACTATAATACCCATTTCTAATAAAATATTGAGGATGAAAAACATAAAATTATCAAATAAGTAATTAAATCATAATAATATCCCACCCACACTAGTGAATCCCTCATACAAAAGAAGCATGTATTCACATCATCCAATCACTATAGTACTAATATTTACCCACAATAGGTGAATTAAGAATAAGGGGGAAACTAAGGGAATCTCAAGAATGAGTAATTAATTTAAAAGATCCAAATGATCCATTAAACTAAACATAACATGAAAGTCAAATCTTTCATTAAAATTTCAAATACCAATTTTAGATCATTCCTTAAAATATAAAAACTTAAAGATCCACCCTTTAAAATATACTTTTAAGAGTTTCTCCTATTTTAATAAAATTATTTAAAATATTTAAACACACCTATTCTTTGCTTCACATGATAAAAATCGGATCACCACATTTCAAACCTCACTTTTTTTAAATCAATTAATAAAATAAATTATTCATAATTGGAATTTTTGGTTCCACTTGAAATGAAAAGTAAAAGTCTATAAGAAATCAATTTAAAAATCACAAAAACATTATATATTTTCCTTACTATTTTTAAACTGATTTGGGAAATTTTTCAAATAATTAATGTGTCTAATTAATTTAAGTCAATAATTTAATATATAATAAAATAGTAAAACCCAACATTTCCATTGAAAATTGTGAAAAACTTCCATAAACATGAATAATGAAATCCTAAAATATTAGATAATATATTTTTGAATCTATGAAATCGATAAATCATTATTTAAAAATTATGGCATGATAACACATATATAGAATCATCAAAAATCATGTTGAAACACAAATATGGAATCAGAAATTCAATGGAAGACTTTGAATGCCAAATGAATAAAGACACCCCAAAAATAATGTCAAACCAAAACCGCTAGGGTTTATCCAAGAAGTTTACAAAGTCAATGAGATGAAAATGAGAATTAAAATGAAGGTATTGATCAGATAAGTTTATACCATGGTGATTTGATCTTTAATGGAGAATGTAATAAGAGGAATATTCAAAAAAATGAGGTAATAAGAGGCGGTAAGAGCACGCAGTATGTTGTCTTGGCTAGACAATCATGAAATGGGGCAGGGGAATAAAAATTTAAGGACTAAGAATAATAAATAAATTAATAAATAAATAGATTTAATCTTTTAATTATAGTAATCTCACATGGTTTACCTAAATGGATTTCCAAACTATGTGATACCCACTAACCACCCCAAAAGACTATTTTATCATCACTCCATGTACATTTCATAGTATAACTATTTTATTTCCAACTATACCAAAAAACCCATATTTGAGACTGGAAAAAAAACACACTCCCCCTTCATGGTTTACAAACTATTCCACCTAACCATGTTTCCATTTAAAACAATTAATTTTTAAAAAATTTACAAAAAATAACAAAATCTCTAAATAAACCAAAAATAATATTAAATAAATAAATAGATATACATAGTGACATGGTGGATGTGACAACATGAATAGATCCATATTCTACCATCACACTATGTCAATACGATGGATGACTTTTAAAATAATTTCTTGACTCGATTCTTCCATCCCTCAATGTTTATGGATATTAGTTTTCTTATTTTAAATTGAAATCAGTTAAATAGAGAATCACATTATATTTCCTGGTATATGTCTAAATATTTAATTCAAAAGTTTCTATATCATGGTATTGTTATGTCGTTATTGATATAAACATTATATAAGGGTCTTTTTCAAGGTATTTTTTGATAGTAAATTCTACCACTTGAAGATTATTTATGAAAAAGTCACTAAAGGAGACAAATAAATTGTTGGATGATATGAAAAGAAATATCATTCAATGGATACATGAAGATAAATCAAAGAGAGGAGACCACATGGTATACAATAATATATGATATATACTTGATTGGATGCCCTGATAAAGAATATGGACATAATTATGTCCATTCACTAACCCTAAGGTATGTTTCTGTATAATGTGAATTATGTTGAATATAGACATTAAAATAATTTTTATGGTTATTTTTATCAAAAAACCAAAAGTAAAGGGTACTAACAAAGGTAACCAGGGTTATTATAACAATAAGCGCCTACTCTTAAATTCCAAATCACTTCATTTTTGGTAGCCTTTTATAAATTCATGAAAATCACTGGGTCTAACGTCAAAGAGTTAAAGGATGAACAACGAGAATCCATAAGATATAAGGAGTTTTATGTAGACAAAATTTCAAACCAGATCAAGGAGAGTCCAAGAAGACTACTTTCAAGTGACACAAATATCCCAAATCATGGAGAATAGAATGTTGTCACCTTGATTAATGTTAAATATCTCTATAGAAGTGCTGAAAAAATTAGTAAAAAATGAATATAAAGATAAAAGGAGAATAAATTAGGGGAAATTAGATAGAAAATGATATATAAAACATGAAATAAGATAAATAATAATATAAAGAAGAATTTATTCCACCATATAGAATAACACTACCATTCTTAGAGATGATTCAGTAAGGGAAATTAGATGAAATAAATGTTTGTTTTTAGATGAATTTATTTCTATTTATAATGATTTAGAAAAAATTGAAAAATAATAAATTTTAATGAATGATTTGGTATTGTACAAATGTAAACTGGAATAATTTCAGCATAATACCACTTTATAGGGAATTCTTAGCTACAATGTCAAGTAATCTTCTGAATATATAATATGAACATGGTTTCCTTTCTATTTTGGATAATATGGGATCTCATAAGTTTGTGAATCAATTTTTTATATAGGAATGAGTTTCAAAATTATCTCATACTAAGCATTCATGAGCCTAGGGTTTGAGGAGTTATATCCCTTATAAGTTTCTCTAAAGCTAGCGAACACATATGTTAGTTGACTAAAAGTTTTTATAAATATTTTTATAATTATTTTTAATAAAATATATTTAATAGTATGATTATTTTTTAACATGGATAAGGTTATTACATCAAGTATCTTAGAAAAAACATTACACAAACATGGAGGGCCTTGATCCATGTAAAATATGGGGAGTTATATCTAAGGGTGTGTAGAGAGGTAGTGAAGTTCAATATTTGCAAAGAGATAAAAAAATATGATAAGGAATAGGATTTAAGGGATTGAATTGATTCAAATTTAGATAAATTTTCCCCCATTACTAAAAATAAAGATGAAACTTTTGTTAATAATAAATAACAGAGTGGAAAAGATGGAATGGATCAAATGATTTGGGGAACGGTTGGAGATAGTATAGGCACTGCTGAACAAGGAAGATTCATGGAGGGAAAATAGGCTTGGTTTGTCTATGAGGTATTGTTTGAATTTTGTAGATATAAAATGAATTGGTTTTATGGTCCCATGGATATAGATATGGTATTTTATTGGGGAACACTCAAAATGACTTTAGATAAAGGTCATGGGCCCACTTATCTAGAGGAATCATAACTTCATCCATTCGTGGATCCAGTCTTGGTAATATCTTTCTAACCCTAAATAACATGAATTTAATGAGCTAAGGTTTAGATAAATGACCTAAAATAAAGTTATTCTTGGATGGAAAATAAATTTTCTTATTTATTTATTAGGAATTAATTCAAAACTCTTAGTTAAGAAATTTCATTTGGAGTAGTAAAATAGCAATTATACTTTCTTGAGATTAATAAAACAAGTTCATTATGTTATAACATGAAGTTTTCATTTTTTTAAGCATGAATATAATGTTACAAAGCATAAATGTGAAATAGGACAATATAGATGTTCAATGTGGAAAGTGGAGTATGAGTTTAAATTTTTCATTTATTGTATCCCCCCATTATTTTTAAATATTTTTTTTTGAATTTTAAGGAAAGGTGAATTCTCCATAATTAAATTTGTGATATATTTTGAATCTTTGATTAAAAAATATATTAAGAATACCATGATACTATCTTTTAGATTTTACGGTTGATGATATTGAATGAGTATAATGGGAGGATAAATGTAACATCCTAATATTTTATGAAATAAATTATGTCAAATTAATTTAAATTCATGATATATTTTGTTAAAAAAAAATTAAAATTTTATCTTGTGTCACAAAAAACACTAATTTTATCTTTTGTTTTATGAAAAATTGATTTTCTTTGATAAATTATGTAACCCATAAGGTCGAGTCTTACCGAATAATAATATACTGTTAATATTCTTTGTTTAACATAATAGTTATCACCTAAATATTAGAATGGGGGAATGGATATGATTAACTAGATTATAAAATTATATTTTACTCATTCTTATAAAATTATTTCATTGGTTACCTATTAATTAGAAATTAAAATTAATACTAATTGAATATAATGGATGTTTTTTTATGAAAAAATATTTTAATGGACAAAATGGTCTTTTATCTTAATAAATTAAATTAATAACCATTACTAAAATATAATAAAGAAATTTATATGTTATATATTTAATCAATTTTTTTAATTCATAAAATATTTTATACAAGCTAAATATAATAATTAATCAAATTTTAAGATAAAAAGATGTATTTTTCTAAAACGTAGTTTTATAGCATTTTAATGGTAGAATTATTTTAAAACTAAATTTTGAGGATTTAATAAATTTATGTTTAAAAATAAATTTATTTTTTTAAATATTAAAAATTAAATTTACATCGGTTATATTTATAAATATTTTGAGAGAACTTCAATATTTTGATGAATAGTGAATGAAACTAGATTATAATAAAAAACTACATTTTTGTATAATATTTTGATATAGTTAAATTATTTTTAAAATTTATTTTATTGTATAATTATTTCAATTTTAAATAAATAAATTTAATTTAGGTCATTGGAATTAATTTTACATAGAAATCAGATATAAAAACTTTTAAAACTTTTGAAATTTTAAATTTTAAACCCTGCTTTCTCGTTCTGTCAAGAGGATTAATTTTAAAATAAATTTTTCATCTAATGTGACTGTAATTTGGGAAAATCAATTCCATATTTTGAATCAGGATAATTTATAGTTGATATTAAGGTTAGAATATTTTTTTTACCAAAAATATTAGAGAAGGAAACTAAAATTAATTACAATAATAAAGGAAAAAATGTGTCTACTTAGAGGTTAAACTTTAATATTAAAGAAAAAATGACCTCGAAACTTGTCCAAATCCCATTATATTACCTTATTTCTAACATTTACCAACCTTTTTCTAATTCAGTTTGTTATTTTAGTCAAAATATGTAAGGGATACCTCCTAATTGTGTCTACCTTTTTATATTTACTAGAATGTCACTCTTCCACTATAAAAAATCACTTTCCAACACCCCCCCAATTATTCAACCGATAAATACCTTTGGATAATCCAAAACATTCCTATAAAAACCTCCCAAAATTCCAAATCTCATCCTATAATCCCCACTTTGTATATAAATAAATCCAAGGAAGTCTGTCGGTGCAACCTAAAGGTGTTACCCAAAGAAGAGAAAATATTATTCATCCAACACTTTTATTTTATTACTTACTCCACACCATTAATTATTATTATTAAATTTTAATATAATAAACTAATTATCCTAAATATAATGAGATTATTTTATGTTAATTTTTAAACCTACACCCAAAAACACTTCCATAAAATGCGTTATGAAATCATTTTTTGTGTGTACAATAAACTACCGCCTCTCGAAATACTGTCATTCATTTTTCCTTCCCCACCTATTAAGGTTGGGAATTATGATGTAAATACTGTTTTCAAATTATATATATGATATTAATAATATATTAATACTTATTTAATTATTTTTTAACACATAACATCATGCCTTCTAATTTGTGGGAATATGATGACATCGTTTGCGGGTGTATGGAAAACTGCCTCCTCAAAGTGATGTGATACGTTCACACTATACATGAAATGTATTAGGTATCTGTTTAATAAAAATATAATATCCAAATAATAATTTATGATATTAAATAAATAATTATATATATTAAAACATATGAAATCATTTTCTTCTTTCCATTTCACACACTAAAAAATTGATAACGTCGTTTGTGGATGTGTGGAATACCACCTCTTTAAAGTGATGTAATTATTACTTTAATAAAAACATCACACTAATGAAATATATAAGTATATATAACTAAATAATATGGTATTTATGATATAATTTTAATTTTTAAATATAATCATTTCTTACCTTCTTTCCACAATGATCATTGAAAAATGGGAACATTACTCATGCGTACGTATGACCTGCCATCTCCATGATCATAAAATTGGTTCATTTTTTATAACCATATTTTCTGAATAATTTTAAAAGTATTATTGATGTAAAATTTTTATACTTTTTTCATTGTTATTATTTTGGATATGTTTAAATAATGACCTCATTAACAGTAGTCGACTTATCAAAGGCACTTTTGACATATAAGTCGAATATGATTGAAACCACTAACATAGACATTATTAATTTCATAATTTTATATAAATTGTTTATAAATGAAATAAAACAAATAATAAACATGTAAAAGGTTATGAATCATGTAAATAATTATCATAACAATATTATTCTAGAATATAGTGGTCAAGAATGTCAAATCACACTCAAGGTAATAATCTTCAACCCACTTTTTACTTCAGTGATATAAATTCCATATTCCCCACTTACATATTTTCTGTGGTGAATATACTTCCAATTTTAATATATTATATAATTAATTAATTGATAATCATTGTATTTAATTTTTTGATTTTATAATTTTTACTATTGGTGTTTCTAATTCAGATGTTACCACAGTTGTAAGGGGTTTCGTCTCAATTTACATTCCATTGAGTCTTATTTGTTATTATTCACTTAATTCATATTATATGGTGTATATAATGATTTATGAATTTTATATAATGAGTTTAATTTTATTTTATGATATTAAATGTTTCAACTAATGTTATTATTTCATAGATCTCATGGTTCAAATGTTACTCAAGTAGTATGGGTTTTTCTTATCTCACTTTTATTTTTTTGAGATACATGCCATATTCACCAATTAGTCTTATTGTGTGGTGTATATATTTCCCATTAATGTGGTTTATGATTATTATACACAATTTAATTTTTATTTAGAGATCCATTTTTTTATATCTCTTTCATGGGGATACCTGTTTCAAATTTACCAAAGCGGTAATAGATTTTTTTCACAATTTTCCATCATTTTGACGATTATTATGTTTTAAACCAATATTATATTGTGAGGTGTATATACTACTAATTTTTCAAGATATATCATTAATATACTTATTCTAATGATATTTTATGTTTCATTTAATGTTATTCCATTTATGTATATTGTTATTCAAAATTTTAAATGTGGTATAGAATACTTTGAATGTTTAAGAATTATTTTTCTCAAGAATGTAGTCAATGATATTTTAATGGTATCTATATTAATAAAAATAAAAAAACCTTATTTTTAGTTATTCTGTAATGGGGATATCTTGTTTTATACCATCCTAATTTTTTCTCTAGATGGATTATGATTTTTTCAAAGATATTGTAATGAACTCATTCTTTTTCCATAGGTTAACAACATTTCAAAGAGATTTTTATAGAACCCATTTTATTTACATGGGGTAATGTTTTTTCAAATAGATATTTTGGGAACACATTTTTTCATAGGATAACCATGTTTTATATTGAATGTTATGGAACCTGATTATTTTCCACAAGTGAATAGTGTTTCAAATAGACTGACATGATAACCATTTTTTTCTGTGGTTCAATCCAGTTTTAAACCGAATAATTTTTTATTCTATGATTTTTATTTGTGGTTGGTTCTTAAACATATTACTTGAGAGGATTCCTAGATAAATTGTTTTATCCCACTAATACTTATATAATGTGGTGGCCCAAATCTCATTGGGTGAGAACGTTACAGCTTATATGATTGGGCAGACTAGATATCACTAGATGATCCCATTATATCTCTCCAATGCATTAGGTAATAACAATGTTTGAATTCGGTCATATGTGTCTTCTAATTAAAATGGAGTTTAAATGGGTTTTAATGGTTTTTGTGAAAGTAATGATCTAAGTTACATAAATTTCTTTTAATTTCTTGTACTCTGTTTATAATTTTTCTAATTATTTTGTTTTGTATCACATGGGTTATGATTATTGATTCTGATGAATCTTCCCTTTTTCCATGTTTTCATATTTTATTATCAAAGTATTTATGAGTTTTAATTTTGTTGGTATTATCTCATGAACTTTTATTAGTTCATCATACCCTTATGAACTCTTATACTCATTGTTGACATTAATTTGTTAATGCTTATGTTTTCTCTTATGGATCATATGAGCTCACCCTTATTATGTTTACTTTTCCCTATGTTTTATATTTTCTTAATGAGTTATGTCTAGAATGGATTTCATATAAATGATTATGATGTATTATTGTGATAAATAGAAGATGGGTTAATTGACAGAAATGCAAATTTATTGTCATATGAATTCATCATGTATGATTTTTTCATAATTGTATAAAAGTATAAACCTAAAAGTTCCTCCAATATGCAAGTGATCCATATTTTTCTTTTTCTTTTTTAAGGTTTAGTTTAAAAATACGCATAATAATTGTTGGGATAAAACCCGGAAATGTATTGTTTTGGATTTTGAAACAGGACCTTAGAGTGTGGGTTCTGGTCTTTTATAGTTGGTATTAATGGTCAGTTTAGATTAATCTGGAGATTATGATTTTTTTCATATGATTTTATATTAATAGTTATGGATATAATTATAGGAATATAATATTTAGGTTCATCCTATGTTAAAAGTCTTAGAAACCCCATTTGAGGTTTTAACTTGTAAAATTTTTGAGGTTATCAAGGACATTTTAAGATACGTTTCATTGGGTTAAAGTATATGTAAAAATATGGTTTCATATGAAGTATTCCTTTACTTTTGTAGAAAAAATATTAAATTTAAAAATAAAATTTAGGGTGTATACAATCTTGGATATTGATTTAATTATGGGGAAAAGTATTATCCTAAAGATAACCCCATGATTGAAAATTGACATGGTGACTAAGTGACTAATGTTACATAAAAATAATATTTCCGTATTTTGGGATTATAATATGGAAGCTATGAAATAACCCATTAGGTTAAAACTCTCTTTAATATTGCGTTTATTTGGGATATATGGTTATGGAATGATTTAGGTTCAACTTTGGGTATTAATATTGAAATTTAAAGATTAATTTAGGATAAATTATTAAATTTTGGAATTATCTAACCATGTGCTAACTATTTTGGTTTTGGATGATGTTCAAAGATTGGAATAATGGCCTGTTATCCCTTGTATGGTTATGTGGTCTTGAAAATTTAATTTTTTATATTTAGGAATAAGAAAATTCATCTTGAATACTCATAATTTAGAGAAAAAGATGAAATCTTGGTTTAAAATGATGAATGAATGAATCTTCGCCATTC
Source organism: Viscum album (assembly GCA_963277665.1). Lineage (NCBI taxonomy): Eukaryota > Viridiplantae > Streptophyta > Magnoliopsida > Santalales > Viscaceae > Viscum > Viscum album. The sequence continues at coordinate 1,535,806,556 of OY728161.1, read as the reverse complement.
AAGTAAGTATATTTCCTTATTACCATAGTATGAATAGTGAATGAAACATTTAACACTAGTTAAATGATCTTGAAATAAAAAGTTTTCATATTTTCATATTTCTTGATAATATCAATGAACTTTTCTACACCTATTTTTCTTGAGTTTTTATCATCATTTACTTCTTCTTGACCATGTTCTCTATCACTCTCTATGAGTCATTAGTAATTAGTTTTCCCTTCCAAATCCATTATTTTATTTTACTTCTAATGTTGTCATTTTGGGGAATCCTAGTTATGTGTAACTTTTAGCGACCTTCATGTTTCCCACATTACCTTTATTAGGGTATGCATTAATAACCCTTTAGATGATGTGTGGTTCAATAAAAGAATTCTAAAAATATTAATCTTTGATTAACAAGACAAATTTCAAGGGTGAAGTTCATTTTAAGATGGGTATGATGTAACATCAATAGATTTTATAAAATATGTTCTTTTGAAATAATTTATTTTCATAGCTTATTTTCTTAAACAGAATGGACATTTTATCTCTCATTAAATGAAACACTAATTTCATCTTCTGTTGCATGCAAGATCATGTTTTTTTGATGACTTGTGTTACACACATGGTTGAGTCTTACCAGAAAACAATATAATATTAATATTATTTATTCAACATAATAGTTATCACCTGTACATTGGAATGGTATGAATCAATATGATTAACTATTTTATGTAATTATAGTTTAAACATGTCTATAAAATGAAATCATTGGTTACCAATTATTTAGAAGTAAAAATAAAGAACAATTGAATAAAAAACATGTGTATTGTGAAAAACTATTTTAATAACCAGAATGGTGTTTTATAATAATAAATTAATTTAATTTGTAGATTCTTAGTTATTTATATGTAACACTTTGATATATTGCTATACATATTTCTAGATCTAGATGCTAAGATGGCGTGTGATTCCAAGGCCCGATGCACCCAAAATTAATTTTCTTAAAAGGGTTGATATATTTTATATTAAATGCATGCCATTTCATAAATAAAACAGGATTACTCTTAAATGTAAGATCATATCATTCATATGGGACCACATATGAGTCTAACATGTTGTGTTAACCCTAGGCATGGCCTGAAATAGGTCATTGTGGGGCGTTAGGACACCATGCTCATTAGCGGTATGTTTAGTGGATTATTAAATTATTAAATTCATTCATTAATTCATTTTAAGCTAAATAAAATTATATAATAATACTTTAAATGGTAATTATTCATGATTATCCACATAAACCCTTGGAGAATACTAGAGCATCCCTTCCTCATTATGTTTGCGAATCAAATCAGATGACAAAAAATCTATAGATAAGAGCACATCGAGATGCACCAAAAGAAACTACATCAATCAATAATTGGTGAGAGTGTTCTTTGAAAATGAACAATCCAATCTCTAGTTAAGAATCTTCAATTTTTTTCACCCTCTTTGAATAAATTTATTTAGTAGATTAATTTATTTTATTTATTTTCACCAATTACAGCCTTGGCATGCTCCTACGTACCAGTTTATATTGTTTATTAAATTTTTTTTCAAACCTATGAAATTATTTTTCTTGTTCATTGGAAAATAATGGTTTTCCAATGATTATTAAAATTTTGTTTTTGTTCTTTTCTCCATCAAGAGTTTCATATTTTCTAACAATAGGGCCTTGCGGTCATGGTTCGAAGTAGTGTGGTGGTATTGAACCCGATCAGACCCCCAGAATCACAATGAAATGGAAAAAGGAATTAACATGTGAATCTAGAAAACCCATTATAGGTTTTGGGTTTTTGATGATTATTTAAATTATTTGATTCCATTTGTTTTATAGTGAGAGGTTTGGAGATGTGCATAACACACGATAGAACATTCATGGATTGATGGAGCCGATTTCTAGCGAATGATGGCTAGAAAGAAAAAATAATGCCTATATACACTAATCCTAGGCATATTTGAGATTGGATATTTAGAGAAGCAACTTGAATTGAAGAGAAAAACATGGATCTAATTTTATTGGAAAATATTGACTACTCGTCGTGTATTATGATGAACACACATCATGTATTCCCCTAGCTGTAGTGGCTTGGGTTTTGATAGTTCATGAGGATGGAACGATGTGTATCCCTCAAACATGTCGTGTACCTCATTCCGAGGTGGGAAATCCATGTGATACATCACACATGAATGAATCCATGTGCGAGTACACAGTGAGGTGCACAGATTCATACCAAAGTACATGGGCACAGTGTCATGTACATGGAAAAGGGTTCATATTCATAGACACGAACATAATTTCATGACATAACTACAGATTTCTTGTAAATATTGTGTATTCCACATGAATGGACTATAATACTACATGGGTTGGCAGCCGTTTGCTATCCCAGGACACGACTAGAATGTGGAGTGGGTCCACACATCATGTGAGTCCAAGCAAAATATATACCCTATTTTCCATTTGAGTAAACATGATGGTTCCATATCTCCTTCGTTTGAACTCATATTTTGGAATGAGAGTAGCCTATCTTGAGTTATTTCTTATATAGAATGTGATAGTTCCATTCGTTTTGATATTCAAGATATGATGTGGAATTTTCCAGTGATGATGCACTTTTTATGTGATGCCCGATGATAGTAGTGATCATGGAGAATAACCAGAGGATTTTTATTGAGTGGAACCCCCCATCAGTATGGGTGCAGATCCTCTACAAATACCTTCCATGTAGACCCCGATCAGATAGGGTGTGGGTCCATGATGAATAGGGTGGAACCCCCCATTAGCATGGGTCCATGTCCTTGAACAACCAAGTGGAAGCTCTATATCAGATAGGGTGTGAGTCCTCAATGACCAGATATAAACACCCTATCACACTAGGGTGTGATTCCTCAACCTATATAGTAGAACCCCTCATCATTATGGGTGAAGGTACTCAAAATTATTTATGGAACTCCCTATTATATATGGACTAGGTCCTCAATGACCATAGTTGAACCCCCTTCTGCACCAGGGTTTGGGTTATCATGACACTCCAATGGCCCGAATGCCTTCATTTTTTATTGATTTTTGATATTCCACCTTTCAAGGGGTGAGGTGGAACCCTTACAAGGCCCGTAAGCGTAAGTATTTCATGGCCCGTAGGCCTTAGAGGAACTCAATGCATGTAGGCATCAAACATTACATACAACCCAGACTAACTACTTGGAACTAATCCTCCCCAACATCTTCATCATAAAAATCAGCTCTCCACCTTCGAATGACTGTTCGACTAGGCATTCCCATGCATGCACAGTGTTGTCCCGATGGTAGGTGCCATACCCTCTCATTCTTGCAATCCATTTAGCTTCTTTTGTGGTGAAATTTCCTTTGCTCATCCTCCTTGTAGAGCTTGTTCCTTGTAGGTTGTCTGGTTTTCATCTGCACTTAAGGTGGCCTGATGGCCTTGAGGTGGCCCAAAGGCCTTACTGACCCGAAGGCCTGGGTGGCCCGAAGGCCTCACAGGACCCAGGGACCAAATCAGTGGCCCAAAGGCCCAAACGAGGGCATATTCCTGGCTGCTACAGTGCCAAATAGTGCCTGCTACAGCTCCCACTACAGTACCTACTATAGTGCTACTATAGTTCCTGCTACAGTACTCCTACAGTACTGCTATAGTACCCCAGAAATTCTACCACCACTTGGATTTGATCCCTGTCTCTTGGATTCACTTATAGAGTCCTTACCAACCGGGCTAAGGCTCATGTGCTTGGGTTATCATGACACTATAGAAGAATCCCCCATCATCTTGGGTGTGAATCCTCAATAAACACATAAATATTGGAACCCCCATGAGGCATTAGAGTGTGTTTCCTCTACATTGAGTTTCTTCCCCATTGGTTGTAGGATATAGTGGCCAGGAGTGGGCCTTCCCAAAATTACTTCAGGGATGATGTGTGATATGTTGGGCATCAATGAGGACATTTATTCTATTATAGAATCTTCTTCCTTGATTGAGATAAATGATGGATACCCCCTTACTCTCTTGATTGGTATTCATTTGGCTAATCATATATATATATTCTTTTGTATCAACACCATGGATTTGGATATTATCTTTCCATGGTAGGTGAACAAGAACATGGTATTCCACATTATTTTGTATTTAGATTCTCATGGTCAGATGGTTTTACTATCCTAATTAGGGTGGAAAAGACTTGATGAGTAGTTTATATACCAACCATCTAGAGCCCCTTATTCTTAGACAAGGTTAATCTTTCTCTCCATTTGGGTTAATCTATTCTATTTCACTGTATCTTGCTTCATGTGTACTATCTACTATATTTCATTATTGTTGTATCTCTTACTACCACCCCTTCATATTTTGGGGCATCCAACTAGGTATACATGTACTCACCTCTGTATGGGATTTTTCCACACGTGTAATGTCTTATGCAGACAACATGTTGGTCGATGATGACTTTAGAGGATCTTAGGTATACATGATTATTTGGACTATGTATTGTGGTGGTATCATTGAGGTTAGGATATTGGCTCTCTCAAAAGAATAATTTCCATATTTTGTGGGTTGTGACCTATTTCTACTTGGGAATGTATTTTTTCCATTTTCTTTTTCAATTTACTCTACCATATTGTTGTACTGTTTTGAGTTTTCTTATGAATGAATGTTCCCTTATATTTTTTTTACTTCTTTTACTTTTACTTAGTATACAATTATTCATTGATATGATTCTTTTTGTGCATACAATACTTAGGAAAAGTCCTTCCTATGCTATTTATGCCTTCGGTGCTAGTCACCAGCCACTAGCCATTAAAGGTGGCCTTGGGGTAGTAATGTCTTCAGCCCCAGCTTGGGTCAAGTCATGAAAGATTCGTATCAGAGAGGTTAGATCCTTGGGAAAGTGTTTGGATTAGTCCCCTTATGAGTATTTGGCTGGGAATATGAAAATAGTTCCATTGTGTCTCAAGTCGAATCTCAAACTGGGGGATCCAGTGATGGGGTAGTTGGTCGACATATATAATTACAAGGACCTAGACTACCTTTTTGTTGAATTTTCATACTAATACATTGGTTGAAGGGATAAATTTTACATGCATAATTTAGGATTGATTCATTGAATTTCCATATTAATTCATCTTTTAATTAGTTATATATAAATATTTTCAACTAACATTGGTACATTTGGATAAATCTGAGGATGCCTCTACGATGATAGCCAACTTGGATAGCAGTTTCGGATCATGAATACAATTTGATGGGAGATGAGGTTTCATTTTAGGATCCATCCCCCAAGATATTTCCTATAGGTAAGAAGTTAGTATCACCTCCACCCATCGGGCAGAAGATCATCCCAGTAGATTTGGTTGATGTTACACATATGCCTATAATGATCCATGAGTTATAGCGCCAGTGGGTACTAAGGTATCATGACAAGATAGATCCACAGTAATCATATGATTGGATAGAGTCATTGGTTTATATCATCAGGCCAGATTGGACCTTGATAGGTTAGTTGGTTGCACTGGCTACTATCCTTTTCCATGGAGCAGTTGGGCACTAGTGGAGCATTGTTACATAGATGCATGATGAGTCAAAACTCTCATTGTATAACTTCCAATAGCTATTCCCTATGAAGTACTATCCATACTTCTTGTGATTAGTTCAGATTTACGAGCTTCTAGTGATTCATCAAGGAGGGATCACAATGGGTGACTAGGAAGCAACATTCCCAAACCTTACCCGGTACACCCATGAAATTATATAGGATGGATACTTCTAAGAATGGTTGTTGTATAAGGGACTCCACAATGAGATATATTTCAGGGTCTTACCCTTTTTCATACCCACCTATTTTGGGGGTGTTGGAGTGGGAACTACTGAAAAAAATAGTTTTATCAGATGGATGCCAAATAGATGGAACTAGTAGTTTCAACCACAGATCTGAGTCATATGTAACTGCTAGAAGGTGTTGGGAACCAAGGTCTAGAAGTTGGATACCTCCCCAAAATACGACTCGTGAATGTGGCCAGGGTTAGCACAAAGGGACATGGTATCCCAAAGAGTGAATGTGCATTCTTTATGATGGGTGAGGTCACATAATGCGAGATTCTTGACTAAACATGTATGGGAGGACAAAGAAACAGCTAATGGATTTCCATAGTAGAGACAACCCTATTATTAGGGATCTTCTAAGTGAGGACATGGTGGTCCCTAAGGAGGAAAATCTAGCATAGGTATAAGAATAGATTTGGGTGGTGGATGACACCATGAGATCCTTCTACCAATAACATCAGGCGCCGCATGTCAGACCCACAGAGCTAGAGGTCGAGACCAAGGATAACTACATGTTTTGGAGGTTTATGATTTCACAGTGCATGATATTATTAGAGGTACGATATATGTGTTGTCTACTCTTTATTTAGTATTATTAGACATAGGTTCTAGTAATTCCTTCATCTATATACTCAATGTTTGAGAGTTTGAGCTCCCAATTGTGGCACAAGCCCAACAGCTGCATCTTAAGGTTCATACGATAAACACCTCTTCTGTATCTTTTGTCTTCTAATAGTGTGAGCTATTAATTAGTGCAGGGGTTCACATGAGACCTTTTGGTAATAACGATGGAACCCTATGACATCATCTTGGGTATGGATTGTCTTTACATGATCCCCGAACTCATTAACTATCAGCATAGATGAATGGGATTCCAAAAAACTAATGGGATGATATTCAGAATTATCACTGAGAAATACCCCAAAGGGCATTAGTGAGTTTTATGAGTATGAGGTTTCATCCCACCACCCATTAGTTACCATGTATATCCCTTTGTGATTTACAATCTTCAGGCATCAATATTTCATTAGTTATAAAGGATTACATACTCACCATCCTTGAGGAAATTCCAGGACTACCTCTGAGGTGGTATATGGAATTTTTCATTGACATATATCCCAATACCACTATTATATTTTCTACTATATACCAGATGGAACCTACAATGTTCAGGGTGTCTGGGATTCAGTTGGAGGACCTTCAAGAGAAATGTTTTTTAGACTAGTGTGTCCCCCTAGGAAGCTCTATTATTATCCATGAAATAGGTTGAAAATAGATTGTGAATTTCAGAGAATATCATCACCTTGATCCAATCACAATAAAGAACACGTACACCGTGCTAAGGATTGACGACCTCTTTGATGAGTTGCGAGTTGAGAGATATTTCTCAAAGACCGATCTCAGGTTTGGCTACCACCTATTGAGGGCCAGAATGGATGATATTAAAAATCTAGCATTCTGATGTTTCTACAGACACTCTATGTTCCTAGTGATTCCCTTTTGTGTAAGAAATTCCCCCACTGTGTTTATGGATTTCACGAACTAGGTGCTCTAGCCAAACATGGACCATTTTTTTGTTGCCTTCAAAAAAAACATACCCATATACTCTAAATCAATGGAGGATCATATAGAGAACTTGAGAATGTTCTTATATTTTCTTTGAGAAACCCATATTTATATTAAACTCTCTATGTTCCAGGTCTATATTAATGATTTTTACTTTCTTGGGGATTTCATTTCTGAGCATGGATTAGCCATAAAACCAGTAAATATCAATGAAGTTCTTGTTTTGGATCCACCCAACAGTGTATTAGAGGTGCATATATTTCTCAACATGGTGGGGTACTATAGGAGGATTATGGAACACTTCTCTCAAATTTCATCCCACTTGACCACCCTGAAATTGAAATGGATGTTATTTACCTGGTCTGAGTAGTTCCAAAGGGACTTCGATGAGTTGAGGTAAAGGATGAAAAGTTATTTATTATTGAGACTACCAGGGGAGGGCATGGAGTACATAGTGTATTATGATTCCTTAGGAGCTAGGCTTGGATATGTGTTGATGTAGAAGAAGTAATCCATAATATAAGGGTCAAGGTAGTTGAGACACAGTTAGAAGAACTACATGATGCACGGAATTATTTTATATGTGGTAGTATTCACCTTGAGAATGTGTAGGCAGTATATTCTAGTAGAATTATTTTCGCATTATTCAAGACATCAGATTCTTAGTTTCATCTTCACACATAGAGAATATACCCTAAGATAGTGGCATTGGTTGGAGTTACAATAGAAATATAAATATATGATAGTCTATACTCCGAGGAAGAGAAAACTAGTAGAATATTACCTTAGAAGGAATTACCATGTTCAGTTGGTGTAGGAGGATTTAGGGAAGTTGGCCTCCCTATAACTTACCATTGTGGAGCAGGAGGGTAAAATATTTCTATAGTTGAAAGGGTTGTATCATTCACTTCTTGAGAATGCGAGAGAGTCCATGATGGGGGCACATCAACTCTGAAGTATTATGTGATCATATATACATGGTTGAATCACTATATTGATATTTCAATGGAGGGGATCATGTAATATTTTTCTAGGGATATGTGGTAGTTCCGTTCTTGATGCGAGAGGAGGTGATGTGAGAGTTCCACACTTCTCCCCAAGATATATATCTTAGTGTGGGTAAGATGTATATAGACATTAATTGAATGTTTTGATTTTCTTTCATGAGATGGATCATATCTAATTTCATCTCTTTGTACATCACCCATCAGCAAATTATGGTTGACCCCCCAAGTTCCATCAGGTTTGTTGCATCCCATTGAGATCCCTTAGTGGAAATGGGAAGACATATCCATGGAAATTGTGGCATGGATTTAGTGCATAATGAAGGGGTATGACACCATTTGGGTGATAGATGACCGAATCAAGAACTCGGTGTAGTTACTTGATATTTGGGAGAAGAGTTCAATGTAGATTTTGGAGAATATTTACGCATGGGAGATTATTTAACTTCATTAGGTGCCCTCAACTATTGTTTCCAATCGTGATGTTATGATTACATCATGATTTTGGAGAGGCCTATATAAGGTATTCTAGACTAAAATGAGGATGAGTACATCCTTTCACTCACTGGCTGATGGGTAGGCCAAGAACACTATCTTGGTCTTGGGGGATATACTGAGGGCATGTTGTTAGAATTTGAACAGATCTAGGAAGATCTATTACAATTACTAGTGTTTGAGAACAATAACAGATTCCACTCTACCAGAGGAATAAAACCTTTTGAGGACATCTACAAAAGACCTTGCAGGTCACCCTTATGATTGATAATGATTATTGAGACATCTCTCTTTTGTCCGCAGGATGGTGTGTGTGAAATTAGAGAAATTTTAGGTAATCCATGAGTATATAATGATGCAAAAATCTTATATATATCTTATATATATCGTAATCATTTTCCCTTGGAGTTTTAGTATGGAGACAATTTTTTCTAGAAATTATTCCCATGAAAGGGATTATAGAGGTTCAAACAAGGAGGAAAGATATCCTCGAGGTTCATCAATCCATTTCAGATTATGAAGATGGTTGGAATAGTTTCTTACCATATCTTCCTACCACCATATCTAGAATGTGTTCATGATGTCTTCCACATGTCATGGCTGAGGAGATACTTTCATAATCCCACAAATGTTGGTTGAGATAGATATCAAGGATGGAGATACCTTTGTGGAGAACCTGTTAGCGATCACGGATTGACAAAATATGACACTTTATGGATGGACCATCCCCTTGGTTTTCATTTTGTGGAAGTATAAGAGTGTGAAGATAGTTATTGGGAGTGGGAGAGCAAGATTCAAGATTTCTACCCTGAGTTTATTATTTTGTTTTTCTATTGGGGTAGGAAAATACTGAAGGAGGTAACGATGTAGAGTCTTGGTTTTTTCCTTCTAAGACTTTGAAATATTTAAAAATTTATTATCAATGTTATGCGAAGATATGGCATGAAATTGTGAGGTCCGATGTTCCCAAAATTAATTTTCTAAAAATATTAAATATATTTTACAATGCAGAAACACAAATTCTTAATGAAAATTTGATAAAACATAAATAGAATATCAAATTAGTTATATGAGACCACTTTTGAGTCTTTAATCTAGTGTATACCATAGGTTTTCCCCAAAATAGGTCAGCTCAGGGTGTTAAGACATCTTTCTCATTAGTGGGAAATTCAGTAGACTAATTAATTATTAAATTAATTAATTCATTCATTTTATCCTAAATATAATTTTATAAGAATACTTCCATAGATAATTCTCTACAGTTGGCCTCATAAATACAGGGAGAATTATGGATCTTCCCTTCCTCCCTCCTTTGGTGAATGAGATTAGATGTTGATGAAACTCTATAACAGGATACAATAAACATAACAACTTCCATTGATTGTTGGTAGGTGCGTTCTTCCATGATGAATGATAAAATATCTTTTTAGGACTCATAAATTTGTGTTTTACATTGTATTTGATTAATTTGGGGGATAAGATGAATATCTTTTATTGATCAAAAATAATTTCATCCTTGAAATTCTTCTACGTATAGGTTTAAATTGATTATTTCAAATGTTCTCTAACCAAAAAATATATGTTCTTGATCATTGGACAAGAACACTTTTCCAATCATTCATAAACCATTTTTATTTTTATTTTCTATTTAAATTTATTTTAATTATTCAGTGGTAGGACCCTACAGTCCTGATGTGACTTTTTTGGGTGGTATCGAGCCCGGTCGAACCCCCAAAATCATGATGAAACAGAAAATGAGGCAATGATCGATGAATCAGGTACAGATCTAAATAGTTTATGAGTTATGTATGGTATTATAAATGATTATTGGCCATCTATTTGATGAATATAGCTATAGAGATGTGATGAACATACAATGAATCTTATATGGATCGACAGAGCTGATTTCCAGTGAACGATGGATGGAAATGATAAACGAAATCTAGATCCACTAATGTTAGGATGATTTCATGTGATATATATAGTGAAATATGTTTAAAAAAATTTTAGATCATGGATATAAGTTTCTATTAAAATATTTCCTACACACTATTGATCAAGAAGAAGATTTTGCGTGTAGCCCCAAGCTTTGGAGGCTAGGGTTTCAGAAGTTCAAAAGCATGGCACGACATGTAGCCCACCTACACACAATCTACCTCATTTATGAGTGGACAAGCCATGTGATAGATCACATGCGAAGGAATCCATGTGTTATTACATGTCCATGAACATATATGTGTACCAAAGTATATAGACATGAGGTCATGTATACAGACACGTGGTTATGTACTCAAACACAACCAGAAGGACATGGCCTGACCCTGATAGCATGGGAATGTTGTGTAGTCCACCTTCATGGTGTTTAATGATACATTAGTTGGGATCCTTTTTCAATCTAGTTGAATGTAAATCCATTGGAGTGGTACCACATACCATGTGTGTCCCCTCACACATCATGTAACCCCTTGTTTCTTTTATAGAAAACTTTTACGGCTTAATATATCCTCTTTTTAACTAATATTTTATCCCACAAGTAGCCTATCTTGAGTTTTTTCACATAAAAAGTGATGGTTCCCTGAATTTCGGTTTTCAAGATATTATGTGGATTGTTCCATTCATGGAACTATTTTGAGGTGATTCCAGACAATGGAAATAATCATGCATGATCACCAGATACGTCTTATAGGGTTGAACCCCCCATCATAATGGGTACATGTCATTTACCTATAACTTCTGTGTGGAACCCCCTATCAGGTAGGAATTGGATCCTAGATGACTAGAGTAGAACCACCCTTTAGTTTGGTTGGGGTTCCTCAACATTCTGAGTGGAACCGCTATCATCTAGGGTGCAAGTCCACGATGACCAGAGTGGAACCCCTTGTCAAACTAGGGAATAGGTCCTCAACCTATAGAGAGGAACCCCCCATCATTTTGGATACGTTTCCTATATATTCTGAGTGGAACCCCACAATAGAATATGGCATGGGTCCTTGATGACTAGTGTGAAACACCCCTGTCACACCTGGGAATGGGTCCTCGTTACACAATATTGGAACCCCCCATCAGTGTAGGTGTAGTTCCTCTATAGATACTTACAGAGTGGAACCCCCCTAATGCACTAGGGCATGTTACTCTAATTTTATTTTATTCCCCCTTGGCTGTGCAGAATAATGGAGAGGTATGGTCCTTTACACAGTAACTTTTGGGTAGAAGTGTGAGATGGCGGTCATAAATGATGGACTTTTGGAACAATTGGGGACTCTTTTTCATTTCCTGAGTTGTTTCAACCTGATCGAAGCATGGTATCGATCCACAACTAACCCAAGCCCACCTCCATAGGTATGGAGCTATTTTCTAGTTCTAAAGGCATAGCTAACACTGAGAGGACTTTTCATAAGTACTTATAAACACACACACACAACCATATCAATGCAGAAGTGAAAAAGTTGTAAAAGTAAAATAAAAAAAATCTAAGGGAACATCCAAACAAAAAAAAACCTATGAAGAGTACAAGAATATGGTAGTGTAAACTAAAAAGGAATGTAAAAAACAAGAAACATTAGAAATAGCTCAAAAACAAACAAAACATGAATAAATTGATGAGAGAGACTAGCTCATGGGCTCCATGATTTGACCATTATACACATTCTAATGTATTAGGTATCCTTAAAATATTCTGAGGTAACCATAGACCTATCTTTTATCTATATAAGAATCAACACATAAGGTAAAATCCGATGTAGTTGTGAGAATATACATACCTAGTAATATTCCCTAAAAGCTAAATGGGGAGTAGTAAGATATATAAAATGATGGAGACATAGTAGGTAATACAAATGAAGAAAGATATAGTGAAAGAGAGAATAACAACCCAAAAAAAGAGGAAGTGTAACCTCATCCCATCATAGGGGGATAAACATGGTGAGTAGATGAACTACTCATCAATTAATTTTCACTCATAGAGGGAGAGTAATCTTATCCAACCATGTGAATATAAACATGGAAATCCCATGGCATTCCTTATACATCTTCGCCTCCCATCGAATGAGAATAACAAAAGAAAAGGTGTGGAAAATGTAGAATATATATATTCTCATTCAAAAGAATCCAAAATGATCGTGGAAGGGGACCTCCGTCTCATAGATCATCGTAGAATGAAGAGTTTTTAATAGTTCCAAAAGTCCATCTTTGATGCCCAACATCTCACGTGTCTACCTGGAAATAACTGTGTGAAGGACAAATCCTTTCCATTATTCTTTATAGTCAAGGGGGGCATGAAATAGAAGTAAATGAAAAATTTCATAGTGTGTAAGGTGAGTTCCACACAATATGTATCTATAGAGAACCTACATCCAAGCTGATGGGGGGGGTCCAATATAGTGTCATGAGGACTCATGCCCTGATGCGATAGGCGGTTCAACTATTGTCATCGAGGACCCCCAACCTATCGGATATGGGGGTACACTCAGAATGTAGGGGACCATATCCAATACTAATTGGGAGTTCCACTCTATAGGTTGAGGACCCATGACCTACTGTGAAAGGGGGGTTTCACTCTAGTCATTGAGGACTCATTCCCTATCAGATAGGGGGTTCCACTCAGATGGTTAAAGGCCACCACCCATGATGATGTGGGGTCCACGCTAGTCATCAAGGAACTGATTTTTATTAGATAGGGGGTTCCACTTAGATGTTATATGTAGAGGACCCATTCCCATGTTTATGGAGCTAGGTGTGGGGTTCAACTCTATTAGAAGCCATAGGTGATTCTTCCTGACCACTTTCATAATCAGCTATCACCTCAAAAGGGCATTGTTCACAGAATGTTCCACATCATATCATATAATACAAAATGGATGGAACCATTTCATTTACATTAAAAAAACTCAGGATATGATAGAAGTAGGAAAAAACCATGATCATGTAAATGAGACTCAAAACATTGATGTTTCCTCAAAAGGAAAAATGGGGTACATGGAATGTGAGGGGAACCACATGGCGTATGGCCCCACTCCACCATCTAGAAATTTCCCTAACCAACACATAACTCCCAACACATGTAGAAGTACATGTCATGCAGGTGGACTACATGACATGTCCAACATATCCTAGCTCAAGTCAGGTCCTTCTATCCATGTCTGTGTACACGAGCATATGTCTGTGTAAATGTCCCCATGTTTTTCTACATTGGTGCATGGACATGTTCCTTTTCATGTACTCCCACATGGATTCCTACCCATGTGGTATATCACATGGCGTGCATGTTTTCTACATGTCATTCTATCCTTATGAACATCTAAAACCCTGGCCTCTGCAGATAGGGGGATACACATCATGTTTTTATCATGATACATAGTGTGTAGTTGATATTTTAAAATAAATTAAAATCCTTAATACAATATTTGATTAAATATTTTCTTCCATAGATACCACCTCAAGACTGCTCAAAATTTGAGGATCTAGGTGCCACACCTTATTTCTGGCCATCATTCCCCGAAAATTGACTTTATTGATCCATGAAGGTTATGTTGTGTGTTCAAAATGTCTCTACACCACATTCTGTTGAATATTTGGAATTAGATCATTTATCAATCATCCAAAAACTAGAAACTTATGCCTCATTTTCTATTTTTTATGATTCCAGGGGTCAGATGAGGCTTGATAGAACCCAGAAACATTGAAACGGGACCAAAAGGTCCTATCAGTGAATTTCTCCACGAAATTGTGGGATAAAACCACAAGAACAAAGGTTTATGAATCATTGTCCAAGCGTTCTTGCCCACCTACAATGAAAATGGAAATTCATATTAGAAAACAATTGAAATAATCATTTTAATCGGGTATGCAGAAGCATACCAAGGATACAATTGGCACAGATAAATAAAAGAGATTGATATTTTAAATAAATTTACTAAAAGGGGGATAAACCAATAATTAATGAGTCCTACATGGATATTAGATCTTTATTAATCGAATAATTCACTGACAAATTTTTTAATGATGTTTTTGTGTTCACTGCATCCTGATATACTCCGATGCAGATTTTTTTCATCACCCTATTTGATTCGACAATGAAAGGTGGAAGGGAAGATCTAGAATTATCCAAGGGTTTATGCGGGTAACCCAGAAGAATTAAAAATGGATGTATTATTATATAATTATTTTTAGGTAAAAATGTATTAATTTATTTATTTAATAAATAATTAATTCACTGAATGTACCACCGATGATCATAATTTTTTAACACCCTGCGTCGTCATATTTTAGGTTCCTCCTAGGGTTAACATTGTGTTTTAGAGTCAAAAGTGGCCTCATATTTTTTATTCGAGCATCATATTAGTATTTGTAACATTTTATTTAAGAAGAATTACTTGTGAAATGTAAAATATATTTAATAATTTTATAAAAATAATTCAGGTCTCACCGGGTCATGAAATCGCACATCGTCTTAGTGCATAGCTTTGAAAATATATATAGAAATATTTCAATTCCTTAAAATGAAAAAGATGGATATCTATATTATTCCATCCTTCAAGATTTTCATCACCTAAATGAAAAACCAAATGATCAAATTTGGATATTGAGCTCACACATGGCTCTTCCGATAATAGGAATCCTACTGCATGTTCATGTGAAACCACAATAGTTGAACCAAGGGGATGGTATGTCCACATAGTGTACCCTCTTGAAAGAGAGTGCTCCGTAATATTGGATCCTTCCATGATGTATAGAACTCATTTATCAATAATTTATGTGGGGTCATACAAATATCTCATTAGCTGTGACATGTGGAAGACATCAAAAACCCACTATAGTTGTGGGCGTAGGGCGATATGGTAATAAACCTCTCCAACTCTCTAAATGATCTTTAACAACCTAATGAATATCAGGGATATCTTGCCTCTCTGGAAAAAACTCTAAAATAATAATCTTGGGGAGACTCTAAAGAAATCATTATCTCCCTTCCTAAACTCCAAGGACCTATGAAATTGACCTTTGTAACAATGATTTTTTCCTCGGGCCATCCACATCTAGTCACAGATGACTTGGAAATTATTCATTGTCACCCACACCATCTTTTGGACCACAGGATATGTCTCGTTGATCTGTTTAGCATTAGGGTGAATTTTAGGGTCTCCCATATAGGGCCTCAAAATATTCTATGCTGATGGTTGAGTGATAGCTGTTGTTGTAGGAAAAATCTACCAAGGGAATGTTATCATCCTCGCTCCAACTAAAGTCTAACATGAACACCCTCAACTTAACCTCTAATATTTGGATAGTGTTCTTGATCTAAACATTGGTCTAGGAAAGAAAGGATTTAATCATCTATATTTGGGTTATAAAATTCCTCCACTTTCCTCTCCACAATCATGACATAAACCACACATCATGACCAGAGATAATTTTTTAGGGAACCCCATAAAGGAAAGCAATATCATGTATGTAAAAATGCATCAAAATATCCACCAAAATATGCTCGCTCATATAAAAAATGTTTTTTCTTCATGAATTAGTCGACTATCACCCATATGGAATCATGATTGTTTTTTTGTGGAATCCCTATCTAAAAGTTCATAGATATGTCATCGCACTTCCACTTTGGGATCTCAAGGGGCGATAAAAAACCTATCAGAACATAGTGCTCAGGCTTCACCTACAAATAGGTGAGGCACTAAGAGATGAAATCAGATATTCCTTGTCTCATTTAGGTCCACCAAAAATGCCATTGAAGTTATCTCTATCTCTTCCTCATACAATGATGTACATCTAGGGAAGAAATGTTGAACTCTTGCATCCCCTCATCCTGCATCATGACGTATACGACCCTCCATTCCTGAAAAAGTATAATATGAATCCATCCATCATAATATCGATTCTATTATTCCCCCATTGATATATGGCCATTCAAGATCTCACAGTAAATATTTCCCAAGTGGTGATCTCTTACACCCTCGACAGATGGAGGAGTCAACCCCATTGACTATAGAAAAGTTTTACCCTCCTTATCTATATAGGCTAGCTTCAACAAGGCCAAATTCTCTAAATATTCCTATAATAATTGAGCATGGGACTTCATGTTAAGGTAATTGGCTAATATATTACCATTTCACAAATTGCAAACTATTTAAATGTTATAGTCCTATAGGAAGACCAACTTTTTATTCATCCTCATGTTCACGTTTCTCTACATGAAGGCATATATGAGACTCTTATGGTCTGAGTAAACAAAAAATTCATCCACCAAAAGTTAGTGCCTCAATATTTTCAAGGTGAAGACTACTTCTTCTAGATCTTGGTCATGAGTCTCATAATTCTTCTAATGAAATCTCAATATCCTCGACCTGTATGTGATAACTGCCTATCGTTGCATAAACACACAACTGATACCATATTTTGAGGTTTCACTCTAAACTAGGTACTCTATGACATTCTCTTGTAGTCTCAACCCTGGGGAACTCAACATCCTCATCCTCAACTCCTTGAATTATATTTGTAACTTCTTGACTAGGTAAATGATTTCCCTTTCCACATTAGGGTGGTCAAAGGGGCTAAAATCATGGAGAAGTATACCAAAAACCTCATTTAGTACCCCTCCTTGAAAATAAATCTTTTCACCTATGAAACACTCTTTGATGTATCCCAATAAATCACTACATAGATCTTCCCTAGGTCCATGACTGAACCATGACGATAAATGGAATACCCAAGAAGTGAACCTCCTAAAACTAGAACATGAACTTCGATACTTTCCCCAAAATTTGGTTCTCTCAATGAAAATCTAGGACCATCCTCAAGTGATCTTCATGTTCCTCGTCTTATGTAGAGTATAAAAGTACATTTTTGATGAAGAAAAAAATATAATATTCCATGTATGATTGAAAAAACTAGTTAATCAAAGCCATAAATAGGGTGGGGGAATTCTTCAAATCAAAGGGAATCACTAGGAACTAACAGTGTATGTATCTTCATTAGAATACATATTGGGAATATCATCCTCATGAACCCTTGACTGGTGGTATCTGAATTTGAGATTGATATTTGAGAAAAATTTGGTTCCTCACAATTGGTCAAAGAGGTCATTAATTCCTTGCAAGGGGCACTTGTTCTTTTTTGTGACCTGGTTCATGAGAAGATATTCTGTGAAAAGATACAATCTCCTGTATACCTTTTTCAAGAACAATACCAGATCATCCCAGGGGGACACACTAGGTATAAAGAAACCTTTCTCTAAAAGGTCCCCAAACTACAATAGAATCTTCCTGATATTTGTAGGTTCCATTTGATATACCACAGAAGATATATGAGTGGTCTTGGGAGGAAAGATGATGAAAAAATCTATCTCCCATCTTATAATTAGTCCAATAATTTCTTTGGGGAATATGTCCATGTAATCCTCCATAATTGAAGTAATCTAGATTCCTAAAGAGCCTGCAACACCAAGGGATATATGAAATAAATGATGGTTGATGGTATTTTCCTCCTCCTCACAGAACCCACTCGTCCCTAGGAGATATATTTTCACCAATTAAAGGGGAATCTCATCCCATAAATCTAAAGGAATCTAACTTGTTTACAGTGACATTCAATCTGGTCTTAGACCATTGAAATCAAATCCATACCCAAGATGACATTACAAGGTTCTGTCATGAAATCCAAAAGGTCCCACATGAATATCTCCCCACCAATCGATAACTCATACTATCAAAAGAAAAAATATACATAAGAAGTTTTCCATTTAGAAACCTCAAGAAAAAGCCTCAGGGCATGTGTTTTAACTAGGAGCTCTATCCCTTGAACCAGGAGATTATAAATGAAAGAATGATTGGAAATGTGTTAATTATTATGAGTTATAACTAAAAAATAAAAATATTGTACCTATAATATTCTCATGCACTATGAGATCATAAAACCTCAAATCCTATAGGGATCTGTGGTCCCAAACGCCATCTCCCTAGGACTGACGTGGGACACCTAGTGGTGGTAGAGGAATGATCTCAGAGTTTTATCCTTCACCCACAACTCCACATTCTTCCCTCTTAGCTCCACCCTAGGTATCAACTTGTCCTCTCATCTGAGATCCCTAATCACAGCATTGTATCAACCTTTATGGTCCATCATCGATATTTATCTTCTCCTCAGCATGTATGGTCTTGCATTTTCGTGCTATGGGACCTCAGTGGCCATTATAAATGTATCAGACCTTACTAGGAATCCATGTAAATATATATTTCCCCTGACCACATGCCTGATTCTAATCATGGGGAGGTCTACTACATCAGGACCATGAATCCAACCATTTTATACCAACTGTATACAAATCAACTATGTGGACACAATACTAGCTCTATCTCTCTGGAATCCCTCTAACATAATTCTCTCTATCACTAGTTCCTGCTCCAACACTGCAGTATAGGTGTTGATGAACAAGGAGAGTACACTAGAATTAATATATAATCAGATTACATGCTCAAATTTTGTTCTTGTATATATCCATCATAGATCATGTCAAGGGAGTATCGGGTAAGGTCTTTGAACCTTGATGTGTACTCAGCCACGACCATACCTCCCATAAGTAGTTCTTAAAGATCTTGAATCTAGAAATAGTGAAATAAGGAGGGGTATTGTGGCTCATGGAATAGATTTTGGATTTTGGGCCATGATATTTTTGACAAATTGTGCATCTGAGAAACATAGATCCAGTGGCTCCCAACTTCTCCATTGAAAAGGCTATATTCTTGTGAAACTACCTGATCCGTCGGGGTCAAAAGAAGCCTAATTATACGGACCACCGACTCTAGTCAATCATTTGCGGCCTAAGGATATATCTCACTATAGAACATCAACAGTCTCTAGAATATCAGATCATGGATCACATTAAGCATGTATGTATCCTCATCCTACTCAACTAGGAAAATATTCTCCTCCACAGGTGGAGGTGCTGCTACTTACCCACCTGAATAAAGAATTCTATAGGATCAACCATGAACAAAGGCATCATCACTTATTGGATTATCATCATGATCTAGAATTGGTATGATGGATGGCTATCATTGTAGAGGTGTCCTTAATCTTATCAAGATGTACCATAGTCAGAGGAGCATATATAAGAGTATATATATATATATATAACAAATGTGGGAAGTTGACTCAAAAGATATAGTCAAAGACTAAATCCACTATGATGTATATACAAATTCTACTTGTAACCAATGTCACTATATGTCGAGCCAACAATAACGTTTTCAAGGTCTTGGTGAATGGATATGTCAGCCTCCCACACCATCACGAGATTCCTTGGACTAAGAGGCATACTTGAGAAACTCTGAATTTTTTTCCCTAATCCCAAACAAATTTCCTTAATGGGACTACTCCAAACACCATCCCAAGGCTCAAGAATTCTATGATATTAATCCATCATGACCAAAACCAAGATGCGGCTTGAGCCACAACTCTCTCAAGCTCACCTCTATAGTACATGGGATGGTGACTAGTGTTAAAATCATAAAAAACATGGGGAGGAATTTTACTATATACCTATATTCATACACAAAAGCGTCTCATTAAAAACGTTTAGATGAATTAAAATTAAAAGAAAAAAAAAGATAAGGGAACATCCATGCATGAAAGAACTTTAAACAGTACAAGAGTGTGGTAGTTTAAACTATAAGGGAAGGTGGAAGAATACACACCCAAGAAGAAATTGGTCAGAACATGAAAAAACTGGAATAAATAGTAGAGATAGCTTGGGTCTTGACCTCTAAGATGAAACCACCATTTGTTGTCCAAAGTACCAAGTATCTCTAAGCTCATATGAAGTCACCACAGACATGTTTGTTGTCTACATAAGACATGACATGTTTGAGAAAATTCCATGTAGAAGTGAGTATATACATACCCAATAAACTCTAAACAAGATGAAAGGGGTAATAAGACATACCATAGGAAGGAAATATAGTATATAGTGCATAGTTTGCAACATATAGTGAAATAGAATAGTTCAACCCTAAAAAAGATAAATAGTAACATCATCCAAGAATATGGAGATCAACGTGGGGAGTAGATGAACCACTCACCGAGCCTTTTCCACCCCTATTAGAAGAGTAAACTCATCCAACCATGAGAATAAACACATAAATCATGTGGAATACCCTATGATTCTTCACCTCCCATGGAAAGAGAGTAACCAAATCCAAGGTGTGGATACAGAAGAATATATATTTTCTCAGTAAAGTAATAATATAGTGAGATAGTAAGGGAATTTTCATCTCATTGCTTAACCTAGGAAGAAGAGTCACCAATAGTTCCAAAAACTCAATCATTGGTGCCCAAAATCGCACATGTCTACCTAAAATTAATCGTGTTAAGGTTAACTCCTCAGTACCATGTCACACTACCGAGGGAAAACGATCAAATATAGGAACCACACATTAGCGTGTTAGGTAAGTCACAGTCTATATGTATCCATAGTGAACCCACTCCCATGCTGATGGGGGTTCCACTCTTGTGTCACGAGGGTCTGTTCCCTAGTGTGACAGAGGGGTTCCACTATATACATCGAGGAATTTCTACCTATATGATAGGGAGATTCCACATAAAAATTTAAGGAACTTCACTCATAAAAATGGGGGGGGGGGGGTTCTAATCTATAGGTAATGGATCCACACTTTGGCGAGATAAGGCGTTTCAATTTTATCATTGAGGACACACACCATCTACGAATGTGGGTTTCACTTTGACATTTGAGGACCTACACCCATTCTGATGTGGGGATACACTTCAAACGACAAGAACTCAGACATATATAATACATCATTCCACTTAGCAGGTATCTATAGAGGACCAACACCCATTCTTATGGGGGTTCAACTCTATAAGAAGACTATTGTGATTCATCTTGATCACTACCATCACTGGGAATCATCTCAAAAGATAATGATACATGAAAAATTATACATCATATATCAAAATCCACAAATGAGATCACCATCACATTCTAAATTTTTTAAAAAAGGATAGGTTACTCATGGATCGAAATCCAAGTTCAAACCAAGTATTTATGTAAACATGATGTTTCCTCAAAAGGAAATAAGTGGTAAATGAAGCGTGACAAAAGAAAAATAGGGTGTGGCCTTGTTCTAACACATGGAAGTGTCCCTATCCAACACACATTTCCCATCCCATGCAGTAGTACACACCTTGAAGGTAGACTACACAGTATTTCCACGCTATACAAGGTCAGGTCATGTCCTTTTAACTGTGTCCACATATTTGACCCTTTGTCTAGGTAGATGAACTTGTGTCTATATACTTTTGTACATAACCATGTGTCTAGATGTGTTCTACCACACAGAGTTCTATCTGTGTGATCTATCAGAGAACTCCTCCACCCAGGAATAAGTTACATGGTGTGTAGTAGGGCTACATGTTGTGCCATTCTTATGAACATCTAAACCCTAGCCACTGCTTCTAGGGGCTATACATTGTGTGTTCATATTAATACATGATGTGTAGTAAGGACTTTCACAGAAACACATATCCATGATCCATGGTAGGATTCAATCCATTTTCCATATATCCTTCCCTAATTTTTTTGATCCATGTTCTATTATTTTCTTCAGGTCGATGTTCACCATAAATCACCTCTGTCGATCCATGGTAGTTCTGGCGTA
Organism: Viscum album; assembly: GCA_963277665.1. Classification (NCBI taxonomy): domain Eukaryota; kingdom Viridiplantae; phylum Streptophyta; class Magnoliopsida; order Santalales; family Viscaceae; genus Viscum; species Viscum album. The sequence continues at coordinate 1,535,783,969 of OY728161.1, read as the reverse complement.
CATTCTGCCCATCTCCCACATATTTTTATTGAACATTCAGCATCTAATCATGTAAAAAATCATATGTACCCCGCAACCTATCCAGATCTATGCTTCATTCATTGATTCATTCCATTGTTTTTATTTTTTTCATGTTTGTAGTGGTCCGATCAGGCTCAGTAACAACCAATAATATCGAAATGGGATTGTGGGGTTCTACGAGTGAAGAACTCAATGAAATTGTGGGAGGAAACCACAAGAACAAAAATTTAATAATTATTAGAGAAGATATTTTGGAAAATGGTTAATAATATTGTTTTTCTGGTTAGAAAACAATTGAAATTATCAATTTAAACCAATATGCAAAATCATACCTAGGATTAAATTGGTATAGATCAATAGAAGAGGTTGATCTTCCCAATCAATTTAACCAAACTAGACATAAAAACAAATTTTAAAGTTTATATATATAATATTTATAGTATTTTCCATATATATTTTAATGATTTATACCCCACCAATGTGTCAATTTATATGAAATTTCACTTTTTTTAGAATTTAGGTATGTTTTGAGATTGAAATATAAAATTTTACAATTCTGGGATATTAACTATTTTCAATAGATTTTGTTATTAAAGGTGCTTCTAAAAGACACTTGACTCCATGAGCAATGGGAAGTAGCGTGACATTGGATTTTTGATAAAATAATCAGATCAGGAAAAATGGAGTTACACAATTACACGTCGTGTAATTCCAATACACATCATGATATTTTTTTAAGGTATTATCCATGAAAGAAAAGTCATGAAATAATTACATGTTGTGAAGGACCATTTCATGTCGTGTAACTACAATGCATGATGTGACCTTCTGTGGAAATGTTTTTGGAGAAGATTACTTTGAAATTCAAGACAAGTGAAGGTCGAAGGATTACACATTGTAGAAGGCCATTACACGTTGTGTAATTATCAATGTGAAGAGAAAAAATAAATGTTATGTGGCCAATTTTTTTGTTGGATTTTCCTATAAATACACCCCTCAACCACTCTTCCAAAGTAATTTTTGACTAGAGAGGGTAGCGCGACACCCACAGACAACTGCCAGATGATCCAGAGCCCCTCCATGCCACTATTATTATTTGGTAGGGAGTTCAGAGATAGAGATATTTATGAAGACGCTGCCCAACAAAGATATTAAAGCGAATATGGAGGCTAATCCACTGATGCACAACTAGGAACCAAGTGGTTGTGGACTATGACGCTCGACGGACACTCTCTTCCGAGTTGTGTTCTTATTATGTATCTATTTTTTAATATCTATTGTACATATATTTTTATTGGATGTGGTTGTTTTACATCTTCAATATATTTTATTTTAATTGGTTTGGATGGTTGTTCATTTTATGAAGTAAATTAATTTATTTCACTATTTAAAATTCTTTAGCGAGGTCCTGTCGTTGATCGTAGAGAATTCAAGTAGGTTTGATTTCTTAGAGGTCTTAAAGAAATCGAGTCACTTCTACATGCAAGGAAAATTAATATTTGAGTATTTAATATGATGTCCAATGAAATTTGAGTGTTTACATGGGGGAAATTTGGTTTCATTTAGAAATTAATGTGAGAAATATTTTTACCCAAGGAAGAGGGGATTGTCTGAGAGGTTTAAGCTTGTCCGTGACCACTTTTTAATTCTAATTTCAAAATCATTTTACATTCTATTTATTTTACCCATATTTCCATTGAATTTTCTTAAAAATTATTTTATATTATATTTTGTAACATTAAATAAAATCCCAAATATTAATTTTTTTTTGTAAAAAAACAAAACAAATGCGATAGTTTGTTAACTCAATTTGTAACCACTTGGAGAGATAACCTCATGGTCACCACTGTACTACATTATTTGGGAAAAAATATTGATTTAGGATTTCATGAAAAAACCACGAAATCCTAAGTCCTACTAGAATATTGGATCATTCTTCATCAAATAATGTACCCACCAATGGTCAAAGGAATTCATTGCATTCACAGTGTACCGATCACATCCGATATGGAGGTTCTTCATTGTCGTTCGATTTGAATCACCAAAGGAATGAGGTAAAGAAGTTCTTGATTTCTCCAAGGGTTTATTCATCTAACCCTGAAAATTTCATTATGGAATTATTATCATATAATTAATTTTTTTAAAATAAATAAATTAATTAATTTAATAACTAATTATTCTACTCAACCTACAACCAATTAGCGTGATGTGTTAACGTACCACATTGAATAATTTTAGGTCGCACATAGGGTAAACACTACATTCCCGAATCAAAAACGATTTTAGATTTTCAATATGAGATTATATTTAATATTTTTCCCATTTAATTTAAGAAAATATGCAGGTTCAATATAAAATATATTTAATATTTTTATAAAATTAATTTCTGTAACACCAGCCCTCAAAATCAAATTTTTTCACAGTGCATAACTCTAGATATATAAATTGAAATATTTAAAAGTATTAGATGGAAAAAATCTGGTCTCTATAAGAGATTTGAGATAGATATACCCTTACTCTCTCATTTCAGATTCTTTTGGTTGAGTATATATTTATTCTTATGTATCCACATCTCAGATTTGGTTACCCTCATTCCATGGGAGCCAATGATGCATGGGGTATTCCATGTGGTTTCGGTGTTTATATTCTCATGGTTGGATACATTTACACTACTTATAGGATTGGAAAGGAATTACAAAGTAGTTTATCTACTCACCATATTGATCCTACTATGCTTGGATGAGGTTACTGTTTCCCTTGGATTGAGTTGAGCTTTTCTCTTTCATTATATCTTGCTTCTTGTGTACTATCTGCTTTCTTTACTTCATTTTTCATCTCTTACATCTCCCACATCATCATTCAAGGAGTTCTACTCGGTATTTATATACTCACCCCTGTATGGGATTTTCCTGAACTTATTGTGACTCATGAAGATGATAGAAAAGTCGGCGGAGACTTTAGAGGACCTTAGGAATATCTGGTACTTCAGACCGCATATGTTGGTCACAACTTTGAGTCTAAGAGCATGGAACTCTTAGTATTTTACATTATTGTTTTGTCAGGTTTTGACCTATTTCTAGTTGGTCATGTGTTTTATCCCTTTTCTTTTCAGTTTACACTACCAGAATCTTATCCTATTTTAGGGTTTTCCATGTAGGAATGATCCCTTATTATGTTGATTCTTTTAATTTTACTAAAAAAATCATTTTTATAGAGATTTTTGTTTTGGTGAATATAGTTTCTTATAAAAAGGAATCCTTAGATTGTTTATTCCTTCAACATTGGTCGCCACCCCCTAACCTATAGAGGAGGCCTAGGGTAGTTGCGGCTCCAGCCCCGGTTTGGGTCTGGTCATGACATAATCAATATTATTGAAATATATTATATAAATATATATGTTATATATTCAATCAAATTTTTTAAATTCATCAAATAAGTTTAATAGGATTAAGATAAGAATAAATCTAATTTTAATCATAAACAAATGTATTTTTCTAAAAGGTAAACAACCTTTTAATGAAATACTTTTCTAAAAAATTACATATGTAAAAGTTTTATATGAAAAAAACTTCATTTTTCAAAACATAATATAAAAATTTACTTTGGGTAAATTTTTGGAATTTTTCTATGAATATTCATATTTTGATTAACAGTGAATGACACATAATGTTAATTCAAACTACATTTTAATCAAATTTATTATTAAAGTTAAATTATATTTTAAATTTATTTTAATGTCTAATTATTTTTATTAAACATAAATACATCGAATATATGTAATTATAATCAATTTAACTATGAAATTGGATATCAAAACATTTGAAACTTGTGACCTTTTTACTTTTAAACCCCGCTTTTTCATTTCATCTGCGGGATAAATTTTAAATTAAATTCTACCACTTCTATGATATTAATTTTGGAAAAATGATTTTTCATATTTATAATTAGAATAATTTATAATATTTATTAATTTAAACAATTTTTTAACCATTAATATTTTTGAAATAAATTAAAATTAATTATAGTGAATAAGGTAAAAAAGGCTTCAGTGGCTAAAGTTTAATCTTATAGGGCTAAATGTCCTAGAAACTTGTCAAAAACACATTCTATGAACTTATTTAGACCACATCCCCATATAATTGATTTTTTTAATAATTTTGTAACATTATTTAAGGGATAACATTAAATAGTGATAAACATTTTGTATTTAAAAGAATACCACTCATCCACTATAAAAATGCAATCACCCCCCCCACATCATCACACCTATCAATCCATTTGGATCAAGAATAACATGACCAAATAATCCCCCAAAATCCATATTATAATACTATAATCCCCACTCTAGGAAAATGTAAAACCAAGTAAGTCCTTTGGTGCTAACCAAAAGGAGTTACCCGAAGAAGATATAACATTCTTCAATGAGAAAATTTGTTTAATTTATTTCTCCACCACTTAAAATAATCTTATTCTAAGATCATGTAATAAACTCAGTATCCTAAATATAATGATATTTTTTTATGTAAATGGTTCAATATACACCTACATAAACTTCCATAAAATGCGTAGTGAAATCATTTTTTCTGTATACGATAAACTACCACCTCATGAATGGATGTCGTTTGTTTTCCCTTTAGAACCTCTTATGGTTTTTTATGATGAACATACTATTTTAAATGATATATATGATATTACTGCTGTATTAATACTTCTATAATTATTATATACCACATAAATTCATGCTTTCCATTTTTTGGTAATACGATAACGCCGTTTTTTGGATGTGTAGACAACCACCTCCTCAAAGTGATTTGTTACATTCAGACATTATATAGAATGTAGTATGGGTTTAATTAAAATTTATTATAAAAATGAAATTTTTATGATATTCATGAAATAATTGTATATTTTTACATATATCATATCATTTTCTTCTATCTATTTCACATAATGAAAAGGTGATAACGACGTTTGTGGATGTGTGGACTACCACCTCCTCAAAAAGATGTGATTCTCCCTTTTTCATCATCACATCATAATAATTTTATATATAACTATATATAGTTAAATAATATGTTATTTAATATATAATTTCAATTATATAATGATAATAATTCCTCACCTTCTTTCTATAATGATCATTGAAAAATCTTAATGTTACTCATGCGTATGTATGACTTACCCTTTCTATGGTAGCAATGTTGGTTCATTTTTCAAAACCATATTTTATTTATGATTTTAAAATTATAATTGATGTATAAATATTATAATTATGTAATTTTAATTATTTTGGAGATATTAAAATAATGAAATCATTGTCCATAGTCAACCAATAAATTTTAGTTCTGATACATAAGATGAATATAATGAAAATAACCGACATAAACATTATTGATTACATAATTGTATATATTATTTTAATAATTAAAATAAATGTAAAAATAATATGTTAAAAGTATATTAATCAAGTAAATAATTTACAAAAGTTTATTATTCTAGAATAAATAGGACATGTAAGAATAATTGGTCTGAAGGTAAGGGATTATCATCTCACTTTTTATATCTAAGAGATAAATGTCATATTCAGCACATAATTATTTTTTTGAGGTGTATATACTGACTAATTTGATATATTATATCATTAATAATTTTATATTAATTATATTTAAATGTTTTATTTGATGATTATTACTTTTGGGGTTTTTGATTCAGATGTTACCAAAGTTGTAAGTAGTTTCATCTCAATTTACATTCTTTTCAGAAGTATTTGTTATTTTAAACCTAATTACTATTATATGGTTTATATAATATTATATGAAATTTTATATCCAGAATTTAATTTAATTTAAAGATATTCAATGATTCAATTGATTTTATTCTTTCACATATCTCGTGATTTAAAAGTTACTCAAGTAGTAAGGGGTTTTATCATCTCACATTTACTTCTATGAGAAACATGCCATATTAACCACTTATTTATGTATTGTGGTGTATATGTTTCTCATGACTTTATTTTATGATTATTATACAAGAAATTATTTGGATTTAAAAATCCATTTTACTTTCTCACATTTATTAGGTTAACAATTTCAATGCTACCAAGGCAGTGATGGAATTTTGTCCCAGTTTTCAATTTTTGAGATGTTTATTATGTTATTCAACAAAATTATTTTATGAGGTGTATATACTAATCCCTTGAAAATAAATATCAGGAATATACTTATTGTCAAGATATTTTATGTTTTATTTAATTTTATTACATTAATGGGGATTGTGATTCAAATGTTTCAAAGTGGTATGAGACACTTAGAATGTTTAATGATTATTTTCCTAAAAATGTTGTTAATGGTATTATGATGGTATTTAAATTCATCAACATCAACAACCCATGTTTTTACTTATCATAATCTGGGGATATTTTTTATTCATATAATCCAAATTATTTTTCTGGATGAATTATGATTGTTTCAAAGAGATTGTAATAAATCATTTCCTTTTACATGGGTTAAGGTTGTTTCAAAGATATTATTATGGGGCCCATTTATTTTCTATGGGTTAATCATATTTAAAAGAGATTTTTATGGAACCCATTTCATTTAAATGGTTTATTCATGTTTCAATGATATTTTTTGGTAACCTTTTTCTTTTCCAAAATATAATCATGTTTCAAATAGGTAGTTATGGAACTCGTCTCTTTTACATAGGTCAATCATGTTTCAAAGATATTGACATGATACACATTATTTTTCATGGATTAATCAATTGGTACAAATAATGATGTTTTTTTCTAATTTTTTTTAATTAGTGTTTATTCGGAATGTTAAAATATGGAATGGTTCAGATATCACTAGGTAATCCTTATACAGCTTATACTATGGGGTTGCCTAAATAACATCAGATTAGTTTGTTATAACGTATAGGATTGAGAGGCGTATATAGCATCAGATTTTCCTGTTATAGATCTCCAATTAATTATGTAATGATCATGTTGGAATTATAACGTATTTTTATTACAATTAAAGGGGTTTAAAGGGTTTTGAAAAGGTTTTATGAAGGTGTTTCTCCAAGTTTCCAAAAATATTTTTAATTTCCTATTACGAGTAAATATTACTTCAAATAATCCAAGTTTATGTCACATGGATTATTATTATTTATTCTAATGAATATTTAATTTTCCATTGTTTCATATTTGATTATCCATGAATTTTTAGGTTTTATTTCTTTTATGATTCGCCCACACACTTTAATTTGGTCACCATACCCTTATGCACTATTATGCCGATTAATGAAATACATTTTTTAATACTTATGTTTTCCCTTACTGAGTTTTTGATCTCACACTTATTATTTATCCTTTTCCATATATTTTAAAAAAATTATTTTGAAAAAGTTATATCTAGAAGTCATTTCCTATGGATGATGACTATAAATTAATGTGATAAAGAAAATCTGCATTAAGTGGGGGAAATTCCCATATAATGTTATCTGAATTTCTTATGTAGTAGTTTTTCCTAATTATCTAAATATCTAAAACTAAAAGTCCCTCTAGTATGTAAGAGATCCATGTTTTCAATTTGATTTTTAATGTTTTAGATGAAAAATTTGGGTCATAATTATCAGAATCAAAGATGAGAATATAATTTTTTGGATTTCAACTAGGAGTGTGGGTTATGTGATGTTATAATAAATTATTACATATAAGCATAGGTTGTTGATTTTTTGAATCATGATTTTCAGTGGCTAGTTGATTAATGCAGATGAAATTTCATTTAGATTTTTGATTCTATGAGTTCGTAAAGTTTATATATATTGATTCATTATTACTGAGTATGACATGAGTTATTTTATTTTATCATATGGTCCCACTCTCAAGAGGGTTCTAAGACAATTTTTTTCATATTCATTCATATATCCTAAATATTGAAAGATATATGGGACCTATAGACCTTTAATAACTTATATAGTTATGATATCAGTGATATTATTGTACAAAATCATATTTAAAATGATTGATGAATTTTATCTATAATCAATTTATCCATGACATATACCTTTATATTGAATGTTACATAGCCTGTAGAAGTCATAAATGACCTTGTTAGGAAGGATCCGTATTACATTAATTTTTTATAATTCCTACCCTCAATATTTTAATTTTTTATGATATTCATTAAATTAAGTGTGGGGGAGATTTTATCTATGATGGAAGGTTATATTCTTAATTGAGGAGTATATGTGACGTGTCTTTCCCATGATATAGGTATTGTACATGTTTTTTAGGTTGAATTTTAATTGACCTTTAAAAAATGAAAAAAAAAATTCCAAAAAAATGGAAACTTTTAAAATCATATATATTGTGTTCTTATAGGATACAAAATCACCTTTTTTTGACCAAGGATATTGATTATTTAGGGTTGGTTGGTGGTTATAAAACTATTACCATAAAAAAAATTTAAAAAATGAAAAGTTAAAAAATAATACAATATCAAGAATTATTCTTTTTTTATTTATGATCTTAAATTATGTTAGGGGAGTTAGGAATATGCCCATATTAATAGGAGAATTCTTTCGAAGTTGTATTTTATAATCATGTATAAAGATTTAATAGATTAACCTATACTTTATTCTTATAATGTTATTAACATCATTACCCACATACCCAAATCATGAGATTTGTTTGATCTTTATTTATAACCCCTCATGATTATATGTTTGTTTTGTATTTACGAAGTGGAGATTCGAGATCCTCTATAAGAATATGGTATGGAGCATGAATTCAAGGTATGATAAAGTAAATATGAAGATGAAAAACTCATGAAGAAGATTAAACATATATAAATTATATAGATCAATCGAGTATCTTTATAACTTGGAAGTAATGAAATAATCAGAATGAAGATAAAAGAAAGGATCAAACATGGATTAAATTCTTATTAAATAAATAATATATTTGACAAAAAATTATATGTGAATATATAGGATAGATAAACATCATATATGAGATATAATTTTGATGGTCCTTGTTCTATGAATATATATTTTTTGTGCTTTATGAAAGGGAATTTTAGACTTGGCCTCTAGACAATATTTTTTAGAAGATAGAAGGAAGGAGTGTTGTTAACAATGGTTTTCATTATTTTGCATTTATTTAACTCCACCATGAGTATAATGTGGAGGTGAGTATTTATAGTTCTAATCTACGTATTGAAAGGAAATATTACTTAGTGAATCAATTTTTTTGTTCAATATTTTTTTTCATTTATTATATAATTATAAATCTTTTACCTCCTCTATCATGCATGAACATTATTGTTAGAGTATGGTATACTTTAGAATAAATTATCTTGCTGTTTATTCTCATCGAATGAATAATGCATGGGTTGGGGTAGTATTTTTTAAATAGGGTTTCATAATTAATTGAATTATCAATGAATAATAAAAATGAATTTTTGAATAAATAATGATGACATATGAAAAAACATCACTGAGACCAAATTCAAAAAACATATCGCTTGGATAAATATCACTTTTTCTTGACTGAGTGCATAAAACTATATTCAAACTTATTAGTACACTTACATTAATTGAGTGACTTCAAAATACAATATTTATCTCTTTTTTAAGACATTATAAAACATTACAATTATTTATAATCTTTCATAATAGTTTCAAACTCAAAAATTCCGTGTACAACAAATTTTTATTTAATTTTAGTTAGTTCTTCATTTGAGTTTTTTATTTTCTAAACTAGATTACCCATAAGAATTAGTGACACCTCATGAATGATCATTTAGTAATAATATTAATATTCTTTATGATTTAAGGACCTTGTGTTCAACTGGTAGATAAAAACCATACATGGTTATTTCTTCTTCAGATATCCAAGACTAGATCGTGGTATTCCATGATATATGAAATATGAGAAGTGATGGGAAAGAGTTTTGTAATTGGGTGTGGATTTTTATGATGTCCTGTGATTTATTTTATTTACCATGGCATGTATTGAGACATAGTATGTATTCCAATTCGGATAATATGACCAATATGATCATGTATACCCCTAGAGTATGGATTATTACTCCCACTAGTGTGGCGGTTTTATATTGATTCCCCCTCGTGATATAGATTATAATTAGTCTAGGGAGACTTGTGTGAGCCAGTGTACAATCACGGTGTGGATAGTTAATATGTTTATGGTAGGTATTACATAGATTCACTTGATATTGTGGATTATGATTAAGTATTCATACACATACCAATGAATCCTTTTATATGTATTTTATTATTATTGTGGTGCTAATACGTGTGTTATGGTACCTTATGACGTGTTTTATCAAATATTGAACTATTACATGTGTGGTTTTATAGAAATATCCAAATAAATTTGTATGATATTATTGATAATATATTGGATGTTAATTATTTTCATATTATATTGTGTAAGTGAAAATATATATACATTAGGGTTTATATTAGGTACCTTTTGGGGGTGTTATATATAGGTTTTACTCCAACCCAATATGATCACATTAGTGTAAGTTCATACATCATGTTCATGGTATAAGAAAAGGATAAGGTTCAGTGACTTATGGTTAAGATAATAAAGATTAATAGGGATGTGTAAATGATATTTGGGTGAGACTAAAGACCTCTTAGAGATGGATTCTCAACAAGTTATTTTATTTTATTTTCATACTAACATGTATATGGTCGGTTTACTAAAGGTGTTGTTTTTAATGTATAATATAGAATACAATACATAGTTTACATATGATATTACATAGTTATATATTATCATGTATGGTTTGATTTATACTCTTATTCTATATATATATATATATAATAATTTTTATAAATTAAATATTGTTTTCTATTCTACTTATTCATGGTATTTGATTGATTTCATTATCACATCTATGATTAGATTTGGTCCTCACTTCAAGTCTGCAACCTTTGGAATATGGGTGGATATCGTTAGGTTATGTGGAAATCCTTGTTTTAGGATATGTCATTTAGTCGCAAGTTGTGTAATGTTACAATCTATAAATTTAAATGGTGATGCATATGCTGTTATTGGAGGACTGCACAATTATTTATAAGCTGATCAAGATCAAGTGATTTCTACAAGACTCCGCGAAACACAAATTACATGCAATGAATTTTATGTTTTGATGATCCGAGAATAAGTCTCTCAGATTGATAAGGGATATATATTTAGATATTTATATTGAAAATATGTTTAATAGGGAGAAAATAGTGGTTAAAATATTTTTCTATAGTAAAATGTAGAGGATCCATCTTGAATATCTGAGTGATTTTTGATGGTGAGGAGGATGGATTTTCATATATATGTTGAGAACCTCATTGTGTGAGTTAGATAAAATAAGTTAAGGATTTTTTCTAGTAACCGAGTAACCATGAAGTAATGGATGATGATTTTAGAGTCTTCCAAGTAAATAAGGACTCATAAGTAGTTGCACTGGTGAAAAATATGAGGATGGAATCTTATTATAATTCATAAATATATATATGAGTGTGAGTACAATGGAGGTACATCTAGTTAGTATAAGATCATTTTCAAATGAATTGATCCTAAATTATTATATGATATTGATTCTACAATAGGAGTGATATCCCCAAACTTAAACTAGATCATTAAGGTATCACATTATTGGTGTGGAGATGTTGTATGCTTCCACACCCTATTGATTATGTCACATTGGGTTAATCAAGTAAAACTATTTGTTCTCAAATAATACAACATTTTTTTTGAATGATTAGGGATATTAATTAGTGATAATTAAAGAATATATCACTTATATCATAAATAATAGATTCAATGTGACCATACAAATACATGTAACACGGTCTAAACATACCGTGAGAAGCATAATTGAAAAAAAAACAAGTTATTTAAAGTAGTGTCACCCTAATTCACTCTCCTTTCGTGGTTCATCACTGTATCGATTTGGAACCTAGATACATAGATTTATGTTGTCTGTAATATTATAAAATGAAGCATATAATTCGACATAAAAAAATTTAGGTTGAGAACATTATTATAGATAATGATTTCTGAGCTTAAGCTCAATTAACTTTAAGGATAATTTTTCAAACTAGTTTGGTTTATCATGTTGATTCAATGTATGTAGAGGAATCTCTTGATTATAAGGGTTTGATTGATTTTATAATTGAAAATATATATTTTATGAAATATTATCTTTTATTGGAAAATAAAAAAATATGCATTTTTTATACACAACTTTAATAATAATATTAGATAAAACATTTTATTCTTTTATAATATGGTTTAAAAAATAAAAACGGTCAGATTGTTGGGACCAGTGTCTCATTTGTTGTCAATGATATGTAAATATGTGTTTGTTAAATTGATTATTTATTTTTGATTACTATAGAACTATTAAGGGTTTATTTATTGTCACTAGATGTCATGATTAAGAAATTCTCCATAAATATGTGATGAGTGTTAGACTACTCCTTAAATGTTAATGATATGTGCTTATGAGCGTACATTTGACACAAACAAGTGTAATACCATGAAAATATTTGTCTTCAAGAAGATAAAAATATTAATTGACCAAGGTTATGCGTAAATATGGTTCACATATATTTTTCATGAAGAAAATTCAGGGTGATTATTTGGGATAATTTTGTGTTGATAATTTTTTATTAAAGAGTTAAACAAAAAATTGTCCAACCCCTAGGCCAACCAAGGACCCATAAAACATTTATATGGGACCAAATGGGTCGACTATGTGAGAGAGGATGACCTAAATAACCAACAATTTTCTGGGATGAGAGTCGTTGAAGTATAGGCCCATAGGAATTCACCTCTATTTGAGTGCGCATGCAGATGGGCTGTTGAGGTTGAATATGTCATGACTCATATTTGAGTGTGTATGTGGGTGTCATTACCCCACTATCATGGAATATAATACAAGAGTCATGTGATGTATTATATGAGAGATCAAAATCTGGTGGATGTTCAAAGTTTGATGGAAAATCAATGTTTTTGTTCTTTCTCTTAAATATTTTACAAACATTCACATAACTACCCAATCAGAGCCATATCATTTGTTCAATTGAAAGTGGTCATTGTATTCATCCTCCATGATAAAGAAATAATATTATAGTATTAATTTAGATCATCTAGAATATCTAATGGATTGAAATGATATACTATGAACATTCCAAAATCATGAAAATGTTCAGTAATAGTCTTGATATCAGGCATTCAACTTCATCTTTCATGCATGCAGTTAACTCAAATACATGCCTCGGCCAAATGAAAACATTATTATAGAGGCCATTTGAAAACAAAGATGAGTTAGATATTTATAAATGATGAGGAAAATGTGATAATAACAATTCACGTGAGGAGACCATCTTGAAGGAATAGGTGACACAATTTCTGGTGACCGAAGATTAAAATAAAAGGAAAGTAGTGTGTAAAATTAAATACGCCAAAATATCCAGTATTTTAATGAATTTATAGAAAAAATTTATAATTTATATCTAATGTAGTGTAATATAGTGATCCTTTCCTATAAATATTGAAGAATCATGTTTAGGAGAGTTTCTTCTATTTTAGTGAAAGAGAAATCTTATTTTTCTAGAGTAAAATAGAGCACCCGCAGACACTATTCCCCAAGGATTTTAATGAAGACTTTAATTCCATGATGAAGATGAGATTTGTTGGGATTTATACATGTATTTACACACATAAAGTACTTCATAAAGGGCATGTTTCAAAAATCTATTTGGGGTAGCATGGTATGTTCACACGTAATCTTCCTAACTTGTGTTAATGCACTACAAATCTATACCTATTCATACATGCATGAAGGATTTTGTTGTAGAAGAGTGTGTAGGGGATTTTTTAGACTTGAATGAGTAATAATAGTAACATTCAAATTCATATTGATTTCATGAAAGAGATTTTTAAGGATTCCATATACACTATTACTGGAATAAGTGGATAAATAGTACATGCATGCTTATATACGGTGCATAAAAACAGAAGAAACACATTCTTGTGATCATCAAACACATAAAACAATTTGGTAACCCAGAAATATTTTCTTTCAATTAAAATAATAAAGGGATAAATATATGTTCTATAATTAATAATATTGATAAAACAATGCAATATATCACACATTAATGATGATTGAGATGTCATGAAGAATTAAACTGAGTTTTCAAAAGTATTATTCATTCATAAAATATCATTAAAAATATTTTTTAATAAATTTCACATATATTATATATGGTCATGACCTTAGTATAAGAAAGAATATCCTAAGCATTTGATTCATGTATGTGATTGATCATATCAACTTGGTCATACATATTTGACAACATCCAATAAATCTTTAAAGGTACTTTAAGGGTACATGAGAATGTGTGATTCAACAAAGTTATGTTTGAAGATCAATAGATTGTACTATTATGGATTAAGACTTAAACAAAGTCAAATTCTACTGATTGGTTCAAGGAGAAGGTGAAGTCTTGTAGTTGGTACTAGGTGTAGAAGGAGTCCATTTATTATATTTCGAGCAGGAATTATTTTGGTTTGATCTGGAATAAAACACAGTATCTTAGTTGGATCCAGGGTATTATTATTTCAATTGGAGCCAAAAGAAAGAGAAGTCTATTAATTGGTTCTTGAGTAGTGTAATCACTTAATTCATAGAAAAGAATCTGTAACTGGGGGGAATAATCTTCTGGACAAAGAGTAGTATTTTGTCAAACCATGTAAATATTGTGTATATATCTCTCTCCATTCATACAAGTGAACATGTGATGATATTTAGAGATAATATATAATGTATCAATAACTTTAACATTTCTAGAGGTCGAATTGAAATTAAAAGTAATTTGTAAAAATAAAACACTAATTTACCACCCCCTCTTAGTTTTCAATATGACATGGGGAAGTCTATATTAAAATGAATTACATGATTTTGATTTCAAATTATTTCATATCATTTTATCAAAAAAATGATAATATTACAAGGAACACAGCCACCATAAGAAATCATGACATGCATTGAATAGAATTTATTAAAAAGAAACTAAATGTAACGCCCCAATCCTAGTTACCCAGAGTCAGTGCATTATTACATAACATTCACATGATAAAAAAAGATCAATTCTCGAATGACCGATTAGTTTAGTAGCCTTGGAATTACTAGATATATTCATAATTTTTACATTACATCATAAAATAAAAAATACTACAAAAAATTATCTATAGTCCACTCTTATATCCCATCATACTATCCCTATAGGTCATTTATAAAATACTTCTTCACATCCTGGGAAAAATAAAACATAAAAGGCGTGATCTTAGATGCCCAGTAATGATTACAATATAGTGAAAACATTCTTAAATAAGCACAAACATTTAAGGAAATGTACAACTAAAACAAAAGCCTATTAAACTTGAACTTCATCATAATATGGAAGAAATAAAATGAAATAATGTCATTTACTTATTCACATGGATATTCCACTAGTCGAATAATCACATGCAATATCAATAACCACTTTTATAATGATGGAATGCATAATTCCAGACTATCATAACCACATAGTCAAGGCCTTGTGCCAAGACTACAACTAATATTTTGGCAAAGCCTTGTTATAAGACACTAGTTTGTGTCATGAGACCTATCAATGCATCAAGGAGCTATAACAGGCTCCACCCGTCACTTACTAAGTCCAATGATTTTCTCATATAAAAAGGTATAAACATAACATAAACATTTTTATTAAAACTGGCATACGAAATATCAATACATTACCCATAAACCATTAATGGTATAAAAATTACACATCAACAGTCAAACATATCACAAAACCTTCAACACAATATGGAAGATTTGTATAATGATAAATCAACTTCAAAACAAGTTTAAAATCTATTAAAGGATTGTGACATTGATGAAAATGATTTGTAAAAATATTTGATAGAACTAACACTTTTTCATGAAAACCTTTAAAAGTCACAAAATTTGGAAAAAAGTCATTTAAAGACATTTTTGAATCAAAGTGTCCCATACCACTTTGAAACTTTTGAATGTAATTAACATTTAAAAAAACATTGATGTCCATATAAAGAAATCCTTAAAACCACTTTGAAGACATGGACATTAATGAGAAAGATTTAGAGGAATAAATATTTAAAACATTTGAAATTATGATTTAGTAAAAATTACCTTAAAATAATCTCTTTTAAAACACTTTCATAAAACATGGACATGGTTAATAAATATGTCCCAGTAGATACTTACGTAAAAACAACCTCGGATAATAAAGAGATTGTGAAATTAACCCTTACCAATTTTGTAACATACGAAACATACACCCCATGAAAGAGGTATCATACAATGAATATGTAAATACACATAAATTAAAGTGTATTACCCAAAGAATACAATTATGGGAAGTATATACACCACACAATAGGTAATAGTGGCAATATGACATGAATCTCATGGGAATAAGGAGTGAGATTAAAACCCCTTACCTCGTACTTTTCCTTGCTTGGGAGTTGGTTAACCTCTTGTATAATGGTGAAATAATTGTTATTAAATTATACAAGAATCATATAAATTAATATGATATCATATATGATCTTTTAACATTGCTTTATTTATAGTATCTTAGTATTATCGTCGTTTCAGGTGTTAACTTACTCGTTTTATTTTATATGTTTTGTTTCATAAGCCATTTTTGTTATGGATAGGTTGTATCTTATTCATTTCCAGAATTATATCATGTCCTTAAACATTATTTTTAATCATCAAATGAGAATTAGTCTTTAATGTATACGATGGGGAATGAATATCATCATGTTCGTGGAGACAGTAGTCCGTACGTACGCACAAGTGACAATATCATTCTTTTGATATTAAAATAATATATAATTTAATGGTATATCATATATACAGAATCATTATCATGTTATATTTATTATTTACGTGAATTACACGTCATTATTATACCCATCCATATAATAATATATTGAATAACAATTACACCACGACGTGGAGACGGTAAGATGTACGTACGCACGTATGGTGACATGTCATTCAAAGGATGGATATAATACTGAATATGGTTGTACCATGTTTGCAATAACATCAAAGTATATATAATATATTGGAGTTATTATTTTATAATGGGAATAAAAAAGAAACAAGAAGTTGAAGAAGAAAGGAACTTGAAAGAGGGTTGTGAAAACATTACCTCTTAATCGAGTACTTCCTTTTGATTTGATCGAAAGGGCTCCTTAGGTTGTCTTTATGATCAAAACAGGGCCTCTAGGTAGAAGTCAGGGAAGTTTAGAGAGTGTTTGGGTAGGGGTTGGCCGATACAAAAGGCTTTTAATGTGTGAATTAGTGATAAGGGGGCGTGCCCTTTTATAAGAGGGGTGAGGGGAACTTTTGGAAAAGCTAGAAATGTTATTTTATAATTAATTCATATTTGGTTTATAATGGCTCCAAAGTGGATTATTAAAAGTATAAGGTGGGTATGGGTCGAAATAATTTCAAACAATATAATTTAGACAGGTTTGGGTCATTATATTAACCTTATTGTTTAGTTTTAACTCTTAGTTAATTAGTTTGACATTTACCATGTCACTTTATATTTTTATATTATATAGTTAATAAATTTACTATATATATCCAAGAGACCCCAAAGTGGTTAATTAATGATAAAAATAGCATGATATAAGTCTTTTGGCTGAACCATAGATTTTTTGGAATATATTATCAATTAATAATATAATATTTGTTTTAAAAACTCATTTATGTCAATTTTGACACTGTTCAATAAATTTTTTAAAAGTCATAAAAACTTTATTAATTCGAAGTAAATTAATTTAAGCAATCCTATAATGTCATAATAACCAATAAAATTCATTTATTTCATCAAAACATTAATTTTTTTTAACATTTATAATACCCATTATTTGATTCTTTCATTAGTAAGGAAAATACTACATCATTATTGTGTCATAAATAATATTAATTATTAAATGTCTAAAAATTATAAATAAAATACGATTATGTAGGAAATCGTTTTATATTTCTAATGAATGTTTATATTTTAAAATCCAACATATTTATCCTTATGTAAAAATTGTTTTTCTAAAAGATATAAGCTTATGCCGTTTTTGTATTTATTTTAAATTAATTAATATAAAGTGTCCTTATCACTTACAAGTGGATCCATGGGTTCCCTAAATCGACCCAAAGATTCCCATGGTCGGACATGTATCAACCAATAAGGTTAGGACACGTTTTAGGGTATTTTGTAATTATTGTAATATTATTATTTTACCCTTATTTACCGAATTTACCCTTTAACCATGGTAAATAAAATATTTACCGATGTAATTATTCAAAATGTCTAAAAATAAAAGTTACATATCTAAAAAATTTGGACATCCTGATTCCAAATACGGAATCCATTTTTCCAAATTCAAAACATAGAAGTGGAAGAAATTAATTTAAAATTAATTCCATTTGTTAAAACAAAAAATGTGTTTTTAAGAGATAATAACTATCAAAAGATTAACACTTGTTTCTGTCCGGTTTAATTGTGAAATTATGTCCAATGACCAAAATTGTATTAAATGGTAAAAATATATTCTAAATATACTTTAAAATTACTCAAATTCATAATTTATCACTATTAATTATTTTGATTAAAAAGTTGTTTTTAATTCAAATTTAGTAATTTTCACTATTCATCAAAATATAAAAGTTATCTGAAAAGTACCAAAATTTCACCCTAGGATAAATTTGATATTCCAAATCCAAAAATTATGTTCATTTTGAGAGATAAAATTTATAAAATTTCAAAAAGTGGGTATTACTATTCATAATGGCTAGTTTGATTAGTTGCGGCGTGTGTTAGAACTCGAAGATGCGTACAACACACGCTACTCTATTATTCAAAGAGAAACATATCGCGGAAGCTTGGGGTGTTACATTCTACCCTAATTCAATAAATTTCATCCTCTCAATTTTTAAAATTGGGCTTGGTAATATAATGAAAATTCCTACATTGGAAAAAGAGTCAATAAACTATCACTTTAAAAGAAAGAAAGAGAAGTAAAAAGGTCACCCGGGATAACCTATACTAGGATTCCATGTAGAAAAACATGGATATGGATGATAATATAAGTGTCAATTTCTGATGGAGAGGGATAGAGAACATGATCAGGAGAAAGTTAACAACAAGAAAACAACAAACTTGTGATGGGACAAATGGTCATTAGTTTCCCAGTAGGAAAAGTAAACTGACAACATTTGTTTGTTTTAAGATACATTATATAAAGATGAGGAATTTATTTCTGATATTGACTAAGAACATAACGATATATACATAATTTTTGAGTACAATTTCATTCTTTAATAAATTCCTACTACTAACTCATTTTTTAAATGATTAGTATTCAAGAAGACTTGGTCACATTAAAAGAGATAGAATAAAATTCTTATAGAATCACATGATCCACGAAGGATAAACTATATATTAACTTTGTATTTAGAGATTAATCAAAACCAAAATGGTTAGTATAAGATCTTATGATCCCCCAAAAGGATATTCCATTAGAGAAAGAAACACTCATCTTAATTTCTAAAATTAAACCCACAATACCCAAAATATAAATAAATACCATTCAATAAACAATTGTCCTCAAAATCCTTCAATATAATCCAAACAAATATTGGAACCCAAAACTTAGAAGAATTTGGTTATGTAGTCTTCCACGTTAAATTGTATCTCTAAATGACATCAACTACTCTTAAAGTCACATACTTAAAAGTAATTAACCTAATCACATATTCTCAATTATAGGATAATCATTTCCATAAATAACCCAAATCACCATAAATCCACAATAAAAACATAGATAACAATCCACCATTACTCCTCAAATGAAATCCCATAGTATTCTATTTTCCTTGGGAATATAGTGTTCCCAACAAAGAGAACATCTTCGAAAATAACATTTATCACTTAACCACCAAATCCTTTTCCTATACTAAGGGTATTCACTTGATAAGACATAAGATCCCAAATAAACTTATTATTGATCAATAAAATCATTTAACTAAATATAATCAGTCACACTAACCAGGGACTTCACGTAGTCTAGTGGTAGCGATAAATCCATATCGCACTTTGGTTGTGGGTTCGATTCCCACAGCTTTGTCTGACGCGACCGGTTGTCACATGGTATCTGTTTTGTCCTTTTTCAAAAACTATAATTTATAACATTACCAAAATGAGATAAATTCCTCAAAATAACCATAACATAATTTAACCACAAATGTTATCTCATACTTTGAATTTTCATCACAAAATATAATAACTTTTAATTTCCTCAAACCCAATGATCATATAAAAACAAATGGTTATTTATAACTATATCCACAAGAGAAAGGACAAGTCTTCCTCAAATATCATTCTGACATGATAAATTGCAGAGTTACACATACAAGAGAAAATTCACCCAAAGTAATCTCAACAACAAGGAGCACTGATACCTTTAAATATTTTTTTCATACATTTATTTCCACATAGGTTCATCCTTGACCAGGAGGTTATCCTATAGAATAGGAAATTGACTTGGGTGATGACAAGGTCCCATAAATTTACGACAAATGACGGTAATTGGATTCTTGGGATCATTTGTATTTTCTTCTATAGTAATCTTCATTTTTCCTCAGCAATTATTCACTTTATGTCCTTCTTTCCCGCACATAAATCATTTATTTGTTCTGTTGAGACACTTTCCTGGGTGTCTCCTTCCACATTTCCTACATGATGGAAATTTAGGATTCTTTTCTCCATGCTCTCCACTGCTGGAACTCTTGTCATTCACCACCTTTGTCTTCTATGTTGAGTCTGTGAGTTGGTTAATATATATATTGTTGATCATATTTTTGAATAACTGATTTGGAATGAACACGATATCTTTTACGCCTATCAAGATTCCATTTTGTTGCTCATTTCCACCACCGTTCCCACCTTGTACATCATTCTCAAAGTTACTATGACTTCCTTGGACTCCGGCCATTGACTAAAATCAGAAAGCGATGTGTGAGTAAAAATATTCATAAAACCATTTAGAGAATATCATGACACTATATTCTCAATTTGAAACACCATAGGATTAACCAAGGTCATTTATTCTCATCTTATATTCAAATACATCAAATTGGTTTGTAATGAAAATGTAAATTATCCTAAGCATATCCCCCGGGAGTGTCGTAACCAAGAGTGAAGAAGGCCCATTGTCGTGGACCAGTTCCCATTCAAGTCTAGCTCAAAGCGGTGTTTTCAGTTTTTACCCCTAGGTACATCTATGCCAGAGCCGCCTCTACGTGCTCGTATCCAGACATGGATGTATTTCTCGGAAAACTCACAACATCTCTACAATACCAATATTCTAGGAAGTTCTTATCTACTAATCCTCACAGTCCATCTTATATCTATGTGCTCTAATCAGATTTTTTCTAAATCTATCTTCCAAGGTTTGTACTAAACTTCCTCTGATATGAATTGTAACACCCCAACCCCAGTTACCCAGAGTCGGTGCGTTATTACATAACATTGGAATGATCACAAAAGATCATGTCTCGAACGACCGATTAGTTTATTAGCCTTGGAATCCCTAGATACATTCATAAAGTTTAAATTACATAATTAAATTAAATATACAACAACATAGTCTCCATAGTCCACACTCGTATCCTCTCATACTATCCCTGCAGGTCATTCATAAAATACTTTTTCATATCCTGGGAAAATTAAACATAGAAAGGGGTGAGCTCAGATTCCCAGTAAGGATAAAAATATAGCATAAACTATCATAAATAAGCATAAACATTTAAGGCAATGTACAACTAAAAAAAAAGCCTTTTAAACATGAACTTCATCATAATATTTCAGAAATAAAATGAAATAATTCCATTTAATTATTCACATGGATATTTTAATAGTCGAATAATCACATGCAATATCAATAACCACTTTCATAATGATGGAATGCATAATTCCAGACTATCATAACCACATAGTCTAGGCCTCGTCCTAAGACAACAAATTAGATTTTGTCAAGGCCTTGTTCGAAGACACTAGTTTGTCTCATGAGACCTACCGATGCATCGAGGAGCTATAAACGGCTCCACCCATCACTTACTAAGTCCAATGCATTCCTCATATGAAAAGGTCTAAACATAACATAAACATTCATATTAAAACTAGAATACTAAATGTAAATACTTTACCCGTAAACCATGAATGGTATAAAAAAACACATCCACAGTCAAACATATCACAAAACCTTTAACACAATATGGAAGATTTGTATCATGATAAATCAACATCAAAACAAGTTTACAATATATTAAAGAATTTTGATGTTGATGAAAATGATTTGTAAAACTCTTTGAGAGAAAAAAACATTTTTCATGAAAACATTTAAAAGTCACAAAATTTGGAAAAGAAGTCATTTAAATACATTTTAGAATCAAAGTGTCCCATACCACATTGAAACTTTTGAAAGGAATTAACATTTAAAAAAGCATTGATGTCCATATAAATAAATCCTTAAAAACCATTTTGAAGACATGGACATTAATGAGAAAGATTTAGAAAAATAAATATTTAAAACATTTGAAATGATATTTTAGTAAAAAGTACCTGAAAATAATCCCTTTGAAAACTCTTTCATAAAACATGGACATGGATAATAAATATGTCCCAGTAGAAACATACATAAAAACAACCTCGGATAATAAAGAGATTTTGAAATTAACCCTTACAAATTTGGTAACATACGAAACATACACCCCATGAAAGAGGTATCATAAAATGAATATGTAAATACACATAAATTAATTTTTATTACAAAAATAATACAACTATGGACAGTATATACACCACACAAAAGGTAATAGTGGAAATATGGCATGTATCTCACGTGAATAAAGAGTGAGATGAAAACCCATTACCTTGTACTTTTCATTGGTCAGAGGTTGGTTAACCTCTTGTATAATGGTGAAATAATTTTTATTAAATTAAAAAAAAATCATATAATTTAATATGATATCATATATTATCTTTTAACATTGCATTGTTAATAGTATCTTAGTATTATCGTCGTTTCGGGTGTTAACTTACTAATTTTATTTTATAAGTTTTGTTACATAAGCCATGTTTGTTATGGATAGGTTGTATCTTATTCATATCTAGAATGATATCATGTCCTTAAACATTATTTTTAATCATCAAATGAGAATTAGTCTTTAATGGATACGATGGGGAATGAATCTCATCGCTTTCGTGGAGACGGTAGTCCGTACGTACGCATGAGTGACAATATCATTATTTTGATATTAAAATTATATATAATTGGATGGTATATCATATATAAAGAATCATTATCATGTTATATTTATTATTTAAATTAATTACACATCATTATTATACCCATCCAAATAATAATATATTGAATAACAATTACACCACGACGTGGAGACGGTAAGCCGTACGTACGCACGTATGGTGACATATCATTCAAAGGATGGATAGAATACTGAATATGATTGTACCAAGTTTATAATAACATCACAATATATATAATATACTTGATTTGTTATTTTAGAATGGGAATACCAAAGAAAGAAGAAGTTTAAAAAGAAAGGAACTTGAAAGAGGGTGGTGAAAACATTACCTTTTAATCGGGTACTTCCTTTTGATTTGATCAAAAGGGCTGATTAGGTTGGCTTTATAATCAAAATAATGCTACTAGGTTGAAGATATGGAAGTTTAGAGAGTATTTGGGTAGGTTTTGTCTGATCTAAATGGCTTTGAATGTGTGAATTAGCGAGAAGGGGGAGTTCCCTTTTATAAGAGGGGTGAGGGGCACCTTTGCAAAAGCTAGAAATATTATTTTATAATAAATTCATATTCGGTTTATAATGGATCCAAAGTAGATTATTAAAAGTATAAAGTGGGTATGGGACGAAATAATTTCAACCAATTGAATTTAGATAGGTTTGGGTCATTATATTAACCTTATATTTTAGTTTTAACTCATAGTTAATTAGTTTGACATTTACCATGTCACATTATATTTTTATATTATATAGTTAATAAATAAACTATATACATCCAAGAGACCCCCAAGTGGTCCATTAAGGATACACGTATCATGATATAAGTCTTTTGGCCAAACTATAGATTTTTAGGAATATATTATCAATAAATAATATAATATTTGTTTTAAAAACACATTTATGTAAATTTTGACACAATTCAATAATTGAATTTTGTTAAAGTCATAAAAACTTTATTAATTCGAACTAAATTAATTTAAGCAATCATATAATGTCATATTAACCAATAAAATTCATGGATGGTGTCAAAAAGTTCAAAGTATATTAATTTTAACATTTATAAATCCAATTATTTGATTCTCTCGTTAATAAGGAAAATACTACATCATAATTGTGTCATAAATAATATTAATTATTAAATTTCTATAAATTATAAATAAAATACCATTATTTAGGAAATATTTTTATCTTTCTAATTAATATTTATAGTTGAAAAAACAACATATATAACACTATGTAAAAATTGTTTTTCTAAAATATATGTGCTTATGTCATTGTTGTATTTATTTTAACTTAATCAATATAAAGTGTCATTATCACTTAAAAGTTGATCCATGGGGTCCCAAAATCGACCCAAAGATGCCCATGGTCGTACATTTATCAACCAATAATGTTATGACACGTTTTAGGGTAATTTATTATTATTATAATATTAGTTTTTTACCCTTATTTACCGGATTTACCGTTTAACCATGGTAAATAAAATATTTACCGAAGTAATTATTCAAAATGAATAAATATAAAAGTTATCTATTTTCACAATTTTGACATCCTGATTCCAAATATGGAATCCATTTTTCAAATTCAAAACACAGAAGTGGCAGAAATTAATTTAAAATTAATTTCTGTTGTTAAAACGAAAAGCGTGTTTTTAAGACATAATAACTATAAAAAGATTGACACTTGTTTATGTCCGGTTTAATTGTAAAATTATGTACAATGACCAAAATTGTATTAAATGGTAAAAATATATTCTAAATATACTTTAAAACCACTAAAATTCATAATTTATCACTATTAATTATTTTTATTAAAAAAGTTGTTTTTAATTAAAATTTAGTAATTTTCACTATTTATCACAATATAAAAGTTATCTGAAAAGTACCAAAATTTCACCCTCTACCAAATTCGATATTCCAAATCCAAAAATGAAGTCCATTTTGAGAGATAAAATTTATAAAATTTCAAAAAGTGGGTATTACTATTCATAACGGCTATTTTGATTGGTTGCAGCTTGTAACGACCCAAAGTTTCATTAATGGAAATCCCTCTTGATCTAATTAAATGTCTCTTTATTAATATATAAAGTGTCAAATTAATTGTTTTTCTATTAATAATTTTTACCATTGATAATATAGCTGTTGAACAGTGACCACATGATTAGTATAAATATAGGACTTTAACAAATTCAATTTACTCCGACAAAAGAAGCGATGACCTCATCCAGTAGAATTACTCCAAACGAAGCCCATTTGTCGGAGCTCGGAAAAGAGGTGGCATCCTTGGGCTTCCCTCTTGACCAAGCCCAAGATGAGATTCATCATTTCAAGCTCAAACGTGACCGTCTACGGGAAAAGTGGAATTGATTGAAATTACCACTCGAGCAATGTTATCCAAGCCACCCCAAGAGTCTGTCAGCATCACACACCTTATCCATAGGTCTTATGCGGATGTTTTAAGGGGTTATGTAACAAATAAGTAGTACTATGTTCATGTACATTATTTCTTTTATATAATAATGAATATAATTTCTAGTCATTTTGGATACGTTGTAAATAGTTTTTTAAGTACAAATGGTGTTTTTAGTTATTATTTAATTAAGAAATCTATTTTATTAAATTAAGGGATTTTTGAATTAAATAATATTTTAATAAAATAATAATATTATTATTACATTAATTTTTATTAAATATAAATGATCTTATAATTTTATGAATGCAATTAAATTTTTTATTAAGGTTTGAAAGCCATTTCTGTCAAAACCCGTGAATTTTTGATAAGTGTCATTTTTTATTTTAAAAGTAAAAATTCACATATTTAGAAAAATATTTAGATAAAATAAATGTAATTATTGGAATCAGGATTCCAAAATTATCCAACGATGAATTTTTCATAATTTTCTAAGACAGTCAAATTTTTGGGTAAAAATTAAATACCATTTAAATATATAATGTGTTTTATAACATCATAATGACACAATAGTGATGTAATAAAATACTATAATGTTTATGTTCGACCAATATATGTTTTAAAATTAAAATAATGTGATTTTGGGTTTGTTTCACTTACTTTTCAAAGAATTAATGGACCCCTCAAGACTTATTCAACACTTTGCCTTTTTAAATTATTTTCCATGTGAGTGTGACTCACCTCCACATAAGCAACCATATTATTTTAAGAAGTTCGGAATTTGGACTTATAAAATATTTTTTTCCTCTTCCATTTTCCAGAAACCATGGGCAAAAACCATGGGATGGTTTGTGGTTTGGATTAATTTAATGTAAGGGGACCCAAACCTAAATAATAAAGAATCCTCTCGCCTTTCCATTATAAACCCACCCAAGATCCCCCTTCCTCCTCACTCAAAGCATTTTGAGTTTGTCCAACCTCTTCCCTACTCTCTCTAGAATCCTCCCAAGGTTCCCCAAGCTCCCAATAAGCCTCTCACAACGCTCTCTCTAGCCTTTGGAAGCACACTTCCAAGTAAGTGTTTTTTTCTTCCTTTCTCATTTTTGTCCAATTTTCATTATGTTGTTTTGCCCTTTTAATTTCATTTATGAATATTGGGGTATGGTTTCACACCTCCCTCATAATGCCTTATTTATTTTTGATTTATGTGATACCCCTTTCTCTCTCATTAAATTCCTCCCATGTACACCCGTTACTAAGGAGAAATTCCGAAAAGAACTTCTCTCTCCTTTTTTACATTCAAGAAATACTTTGGTATCATGAATCTAAATTCCATTAAAATTGTTGGGACATGTATCTATATGAGCTCCGTACTGTCCATTACATTTAAATATGATGGGGAACCCCTTTATCTCTCATCAACCATTTTTATGAATTCTTATGTCACGCCGTTACACTGCTGAAATGTCACCGATTTTCTAAACCAATGTTATTGTGTAGTGAATACCATGCCCATTTCTCCGTCAAGGGTATTCACCTTTATTCACATTTACTTGTTGATTATCAAGTTTCATGTATGAATTCCACATTCCTTTATCATGGAATAAATGACTATGTTTTTTTAATCCATGTTTTATGATCCATGTGGCACACTTATGCATGAAATGAAATGTTTAAGAAGGGTGCACCATTATAGCGCTACAATGCATTAGGTAAAGTATAGTATCATGATACATCATGTGCAATGAGTGTTGAAACATGCTAATTCAAGTGCAACGAGGGTTTACTTGTTCTTTATGTTCAATGAGGATTTACTCATGCTTCATGTGCAATGAGCCTTGGCTCATGCTAATTCCATGTTAAGTGTTGTTGCCACATTTCCATGTTATGATTATCATGCTTTATCATGACATTATGTTCATGTTTCTTTTATGCTCTATTGATATGCCTATTTTCTTACATGTATTATAATACTCATGTTATTCCATATGTACTCCCTTACTGGGATTTATAGCTCACCCTTTTCTTATGCAAGTCATCAGGTTATCCCATGCAATGCTAAGTACGAGGGAATGCAGTGGTCATGTAAAGGAAGTTTTCAATAAAGATGTTTTATTTCATGTTTTAAGTTTTTTTGTAAAGATACTAATCCCCAAATACACTAAACCTCTCGATCATCTTGTTTTATCAATTGGAGTTTTATGTAATAAATCATGTTTAAGTTTGTAATAAAAGCAGGGTTGTCATACTTGGTATCAAAGGATAGGTTTTGTTATTTTTGGGATTAGGAAACCCTAGTAAAGCCCTAGAGACAGGAATAAGTATAATAAAAATATCCCTAAGTTTTGGTAAGTACTGAGTAAGTGGTTTATCAGACAAATACATCCATGTCTGGATACGAGCAGGTAGAGGCGGCTCTAGCCCAGATGTATCCTAGGGGTAAAACCCAAAAACACCGCTTTGATCTAGACTCGAACGGGAACTGGTGAATGACAACGGGACTTGCTGCACTCTTGGTTATGACACTCCTGAGAGATATGTTTGGATATATTCACAATATTAATATGAACCCTTATTAATGGAATTAAAAAAATTCCCCTAAGAATATATGTTATAAAGTAGATCATGAAAAGCCTAGATTGAAACCTATAGACTCATGAACTAAGGAAATGAAAGTTTATTTATAAGTCATAAACTTTTGTCTTTGGATTACCCTTTATGTGTTACCCCTAACTTTCCTTTTATTCTAGCCAATGGCCGGTAATAGGAGGACTCGGGCTAACAACCGTTGTGAAGATCAGTGTGATGACTGTACTAATGAGATGAAAAATCCAATGGGAGTGGGAATCACAATCTTTGTCACGCTTCTCTCTCTTCTAACTCAAGTTTTGAATAGAAACACGGGTCAAGTGGAACATTCAACCCCCCCCCCCCCCAAGAAAGAACAAGTCGCTATCGAGAGCTTCATGAGACAAAGGCCTCCTAATTTTAGTGGATCATCCGATCCCATGATTGCTGAACAATGTATCAACTCCATTGAAAAGTTATTCTCCATCCTCCATTGTTCTGAACAAGATAAGGTTCTCCTAGCATCTTATCATATGGAGGGTGAAGCTGATCAATGGTGGATGTTGATCAAAAATACGAAGCCTGAGGAGGAGATCGAGGCGTTGGAATGGATGTATTTCCAGAAGATGTTTTTCGATAAATATTTTCCGCGCACCCTCCGACTTAAGATGGAAAGGGACTTCTTTTCCCTCAAGAAAAAAGATGAATAATCTGTTGGAGCATACGAGGAAAACTTCACAAGGCTTGCACAATACACTTCCAGCTTTGTTGTTACCCCCGAATGCAAGGTTGACCGCTTCTTTGGTGGGCTGAAGCTAGCTTGCGGAAAGTATTAGTGATCCGTGACTTCAACAGCTATGAGGAAATTGTCCGATGTGCCCTCAAGGTTGAAATGGAGATCGGGGAATCACAGGGGTATCATGGGGACAAGAAGCGTAATGTGGACTTAAATGTTGGTGGACCGATGGATAAATCCAATGGTGCTAAGATGATCCAGCACCCCACTTGCCAAAAGTGTGGAACGAAGCACCCTGGAAATTGCCTTAAGGGGATGAAGAAATGCTTCAGGTGTGGAAGGGAAGGGCACCTAGATGTTAACTGTTGGAAAGAAAGACCCATGACAGCGATAGAGGAGAGGAACACTCCATTAGAACCTCAACACGTTGTTCAATGCTACAAATACAATGAACCGAGTCATTTTGCAAATCAGTGCCCTAATACAAGGGTTTTCAGAGACAACCAACAACCTCCAAGGCTGCAAGTAAGAGCTTTTTCCATCACTTCTGTCGAAGTGAACCCCGATAATGAAGTGGTGACAAGTACGCTAGTTATTCATTCAAGAATAGTGGACATACTTTTTGATTCATGTTCTACGCATTCTTTTATATCTTTAAAGTTTAGTAGAACAATCCCAGCACCACCACAAATCATGGAAGTAAAGATTTCGGTGAGTACAAAAAATGGAGAAATCATTTCATCCCATGAATATTAGTACTCCCCTATTATAATCTGTGGATTGAATTTCCCGATGAACCTCGTCATACTCCATCTGGTCGAATTTGATGCAATTCTTGGCATGGATTGTCTTTCCTTATATAGAGCCAATATAAATTGTCGGGAGTGGGAAATCACACTCCATATGGAGAATCTACCCCCGATTCTTTACAAGTGTCAAGAGGAAGATGAATCTCCTTTAGCTCCATCATCTCAAGAATGGATATTAATGACCTATGAGCATGCGTATCTGCCTTAGATGATTGAGTCCAAAGAAGAAACCATCCTTGAAGAAATGCCTATTGTGAGGGAATTCGTAGAAGTGTTTCCCGAGGAACTACCTAGTCTTCCTCTTAGAAGAGATGTTGAGTTCTCAATTGAACTTATACATGGGGCCCTACCAATATCCAAGACTCCATATAGAATGGTTGTTGGTGAGCTTGAAGAGCTGAAGAAACAACAACAGGAGAATCTGGATAAAGGGTTTATACACCCAAGTGCTTCACCATGGGGTGCACCAGTCCTCTTCGTCAAGAAGAAGGATCGGTCAATGCGGCTTCGCATCGATAATCATGAACTTAAAAAAATCACGATGAAGAAAAAGTATCCTCTCCCATGAATTGGTGACTTGTTCGATCAGCTGCGTGGAGCATAATACTTTTCCAAGGTAGATTTGCGGTCAGGATATTATCATGTAAGGGTGAAGAAGGAAGATGTCCCCAAGACTGATTTTCATACAAGATACGAGCACTATGAATTAATAGTAATGCCTTTCGGACTCACCAATGCTCCAGCAATCTTCATGGAATTGATGAATAGAGTCATTAGAGATTACCTAGACAAATTTGTGGTAGTCTTTATAGATGATATTCTAATATACTCCAAAACCATGGAGGATCATGAGGAGCATTTAAGAACTGTACGAGAGACTTTGCGCAAGGAGAAGCTCTATGAAAAGTACAGCAAGTGTGAGTTCTGGTTGAAGGAGGTCTCATTCTTGGGCCATATCATCACAAGCAATGGGATATCTGTGGACCCCTCCAAAACAGATGTAATTGAGGGATGGTCGAGGCCAACATCGGTAACGGATATCCGTAGATTCTTGGGGTCAGCTGGATATTATCGACGATTTGTGAGAAATTTCTCACGATTTTCAAACCCTCTTACCAAACTAACTCAGAAGGGAGTAAATTTGCTTGGAGTGATGAATGTGAATAAAGCTTCAAGGAGTTGAAAATGAGGCTTATCACATCACCCGTACTCACTTTATCCATAAGTGGTGAACTTTTTATGGTATTCGATGATGCTTCAAAGAAGGTCTTCAGCTGTGTGCTGATGCAGAATGATAAAGTTATATGATATGCCTCAAGGCAGTTGAAAATCCATGATCGAAACTATCCAACGCATGATCTGGAGATGGATGTGGTGATCTTTGCCTTGAAAATATGGCAGCATTATCTCTATGGAGGGAAATGTGAGATATATACTGACCATAAGAGTCTTAAATATATATTCAGACAGAAAGAACTTATTATGCGCCATAGAAGATAGATAGAGCTCATCAAGGATTATGACTGTTCAATACATTATCACCCTGGGAAAGAGAACAAGGTGGCAGATGCCCTAAGCAGAGAGGACCTAGCAATTCTATCAATGATGAGAATTGAGAAGGATCCAATCTTCTTAGACTTGATGAAGATGGACGTGGGAATCATAAAGAAGGGAACATCATCAATCCTTTCACAAATTGTTGCTCAACCATCTCTTTTGGAACGGTTAAAGGATGCTAAAAAGGATGATGTGGGAATTCAAGAAAAAGTGGAAGCTATAAAAAAGGGTAAATCCTAAGAGTTTAATGTTATTGAAGAAGGAATTGTGCGGTTTGGGAAAAGACTGTGTGTTCCATAAAGTCCGGAGCTGAAGAAGGAACTTTTAGATGATGCACATAGTTCAAATTTCTCTATTCACCCAGGGAGCACAAAGATGTATCGAGATCACCGAGAAAACTTTTGGTGGGATAATATGAAGAAGGAGATCGCTGAATATACATCAAAGTTCCTGGTGTGTCAACAAGTGAAGGAAGAGAGGCAGAAGTCTAAGGGGATAATACAACCATTGCCCATACCTGAATGGAAATGGGAGAACATCACCATGGACTTTTTCACCAGACATCCAAGGACATACAAAGGCAACAATGAAATCTGGGTTGTTGTGGATCATCTTACAATGACTGTACACTTCATTTCTATTCCGGAGGATTTCTCTTTGGATAAACTGGCACTGATATATATCAGGTAAGTGGTAAGGTTGCATGGAGTACCACTATCTATTGTGTCTGACCGAGATCCAAGATTCACCTCTACATTTTGGAAGAGTCTTCAACATGCTCTGAATACTGAACTGAACTTCAGTACGGCCTATCATCCTCAAACTGATGGCCAATTCGAGCGGACTATCCAAACACTTGAGGATATGTTGAGAGCATGCTCAATGGAATTTAAAAGAGGATGGGATCAACATCTTCCTCTAGTTGAGATCTCTTATAATAACAGTTTCCACTCGAGCATCCAAATGGCACCATTTGAAGCCCTATATGGGAAAAGGTGAATAACACAGGCATGTTAGGATGTGGTCGGTGAACGTAAGCTGCTTGGACCAGAAATGGTCGAAGAAATGGTGGAGAAGGTGAAAACCATTCAGCAGCATATCAAGTCAGCCCAGAGTCGACAGAAGAGTTATGTACATAATCATCAACGAGACCTTGAGTTTATTGTTGGATACATGGTGTTTCTACGCATATCTCCATGGAAGAAGGTCATGAGGTTTGGAAAGAAAGGGAAGTTAAGTCAAAGGTACATCGGCCCCTTCGAGATTCTTGATCGTGTCGGGGCTATGGCCTATAAACTAGCACTTCCACCTACTATGGCCAAAGTACATGATGTCTTTCATGTATCCCTCTTAACAAAGTACATACCGGACCCTTCACATGTACTCTCTTCTGAGGTGGTACAATTGGAAGATGATATTTCTTATGAGTAGCAACCAGTGAAGATCTTAGATCATAAAGAAAAAGTTCTAAGAAATAAGACAATTCCCTCATCAAGGTGTTGTGGATAAACCACAAGTTTGAATAATCCACTTGGGAATCGGAGGATATGATGAAGCTGAGTTACCCACATTTGTTTTTGTGTTGGAAAAGGAAAATTTTGAGGGAAAAATTTCTTAAGGCGGGAATATTGTAACGACCCAAAGATTCATTAATGGAAATACCTCTTGATCTAGTTAAATGTCTCTTTACGTTTATATAAATTGTCAACTTCATTGGTTTTATGATAAGAATTTTGACTATTGCTAATATAGTTGTTGAATAGTGATCACATGATTAGTATAAATATAGGACTTTAACAAATCCAATTTCATCAGACTAAAGAAGTGATGGCCTTGTCCAGTAGAATTTCTCCATACGAAGCCCATTTGTCTGAGCTCGGAAAAGAGGTGGAATCCTTGGGCTTCACTCTTGACCAAGCCCAAGCTGAGCTTCATCATGTCAAGCTCGAATGTGACCGTCTACGGGAAAAGTGTAAGTTGATTGAAATTACCACTTGAGAAATGTTATCCGAGCCACTCTAAGAGTCTGTCACCATCGCACACCTTACCCATAGGTCTTATGCTGCTGTTTTAAGGGGTTATGTAACAAATAATTAATACTATGTTCATGTAAATTATTTTTTTTGTAGATAATAATGAATATAATTTCTAGTCATTTTTGATACATTCTAAATAGTTTTTAAAGTTAAAATGGTGTTTTTAGTTATTATTTAATTAAGAAATCTATTTTATTAAATTAAGGGATTTTTGAATTAAATAATATTTTAATAATATAATAATATTATTATTAAATTAATTTTTATTAAATATAAATGATCTTATAATTTTATGAATGCAATTAAAAATTTTCTTAAGGTTTGGAAGCCATTTCTATCAAAACCCGTGAATTTTCGATAAGTGTCAGTTTTTATTTTAAAAGTAAAAATTCACTTATTTATAAAATTATTTAGATAAGATTAATGTTATTTTTGGATTCAGGACGCTAAAATTATCCAACGGTGAATTTTTCATAATTTTCTGAGACAGTCAATTTTTTGGGTAAAAATAAAATACCGTTTAGATATATAATGTGTTTTATGACATAATAATGACCCAATAGTGATGTAATAAAATAATATTATCTTTATTTTCGGCCAATATATGTTTTAACATTAAAATAATGTGATTTTGGGTTTGTTTGATTTACTTTTCAAAGCATTAATGACCCCTCAAGACTTATTCAACACTTTGCCTTTTTAAATTATTTTCCCTAGGAGTGTGACTCACCTCCACATAAGAAACCTTATTATTTTAAGAAGTTCGGACTTTGGCCTTATAAAATATTGTTTTCCTCTTCCCCTTTCAAGAAACCATGGGAAAAAACCATGGGATGGTTTGTGGTTTGGATTAATTTAATGTAAGGGGACCCAAACCTAAATAATAAAGAATTCTCCCACCTTTCCTATATAAACCCACCCAAGCTCCCACTTCCTCCCCACTCAAAGCCTTTGTAGTTCGTCAAAACTCTGCCCTAATCTCTCTAGAATCCTCCCATAGTACCCCAAGCTCCTAAGAATCCTCTCACAAGCCTCTCTCTAGCCTTTGGAAGCACACTTCCAAGTAAGGGTTTTTTTCTTCCTTTCTCATTTTTTTCCAATTTTCTTTATGTTGTTTTGACCTTTTAATTTCAATTATGAATGTTGGGGTATGGTTTCACACCTCCCTAATAATGAATTATTTATGTTTGATTTATGGGAGACCCCTTTCTCTCTCATTAAATTCCTCCCATGTACACCCGTTACTATACTGAAATTTCGAAAGGAACTTCTCTCTCCTCTTTTACATTCAAGCATTACTTTTGTATAATGAACCTAAATTACATTAAAATTGTTGGGACACGTATCTATATAACCTCCTTACTTTTAATTACATGTAAATATTATGGGGAACCATTTTCTCTCTCATCAACCATTTTTATGAATTCTTATGTCACGCCGTTACGCTGTCGAAATCGCACCGATTTTCTAATCCAATTTCATTGTGTAATGAATACCATGCCCATTTCTCCATCAAGGGTATTCAACTTTATACACATTTACTTGTTGATTATAATGTTTCATGTATTAATTCCACATTACTTTATCATGGAATAAATGACTATGTTTTATGAATCCATGTTTTATGATCCATGTGGCACACTTATGCATGAAATGAAATGTTTAAGACGGGTGCGCCCTTATAGCACTCCAATGCATTGGGTAAAGTATAGTATCATGACACGTCATGTGCAATGAGTGTTGACTCATGATAATTCAAGTGAAACTAGGGATTACTCGTACTTTATGTGCGATGAGGATTTACTCATGCTCCATGTATAATGGGCCTTGGCTCATGCTAATTCCATGTTAAGTGTTGTTGCCACATTTCCATGCTATGATTATCATGATTTATCATGACTATATGTTCATGTTTCTTTTATACTCTATTGATATGCCTATTGTCTAACATGTATTTTACACCTCATGTTATTCTATATGTACTCCCTTACTGGGCTTTATAGCTCACCCTTTTTTTATGCATGTCCTCAGGTTATCCCATGCAATGCTAAGTAGGATGGAATGTAGTGGTCAGGTAAAGGAAGTTTTCAATAAAGATGTTGTATTTCATGTTTTATGTTTTTATGTAATGATATTAATCCCCAAAGACACTAAACCAGTCGATCTTCTTGTTGTATCAAGTGAATTTTTATGTAATTAATCATGTTTAAGTTTGTAATAAAAGCAGGTTTGTCATACGGTGTGTTGGAACTCGAAGTTGCGTACAACACATACAACTGTATTATTCAAAGAGAAACGTACCATGGAAGCTTGGGGTGTTACACTAAATATCAAGACAAAAAGTGTAATTATATTAGAGATAATTTTAATGAGGTTATTTGATTTATGTGAATATTAAATGACAATTTAATATTAATAATTTAGTCATTGTAAAATAAATATTATCATTGGAATAGTAATATAATCATTATGAATAATATATTTCACACCTAAAAGTAACTGTTTGAGAGATTTAATTGATAATTAAATTTATCAAATTTGGATATTTATTTTCATAAATCACAGATAACTTTTGGAATCGTCATATAAAAATTACTTTATGGTAAAAAAATAATATTAATTGTAAATAGTTGAAATAAATTTAATATTATAATATGTTAATTTTATATGGTATATTATATGATTTTATTATAATATAAAAATGGTGTAAAAATTGAAATTATATTTTGTAATATAGAAAAATAATATTATTTATACAATTTGTTATCACATAATTTAAAACTAAACAATCAACTAATTGTGGATTTTTTAAATCTTATAGCATATTTTATTTCAATAAAAAACTATTTAAAGATTCATTAAAAGGTATAATTTAGTATAAAATTTAATTTCAGATTTTAGGGGATTAAAATTCAATATAACTTGTTTTTAAAGTAAAATATCATCATTTTTCATCAAATACCATTTTGGAAAACAATTTGTAAATTTTATTAGGGAATTTATTTTCAAACCAAGATTACAAGAATAAAAACCTTGAAATATTGAGAAATTCAAAGTGATTTAATATTAATCAACCCCTATATATAAATTTATATTCACTTAGAATGGCATGAAAACATTATAACCTTTTTAACTCATTTTTTCCTTTTTAAGAAGCTCTAAATGTTTTCAATGAATTATTCCTCATGTTTTTGGAAGATATAAGAAAGGTAAGATTTTATTCTATCTTATGTTTTCCTTTTATAAAAAACCCATTAAATTTGTTTTATTTTTTAATCATTATTTTATTATTCATTTGTTAAAATATTTATAATAATTGAATGGAAATCCCTAGTTCAGTTTGAACCATGTTTCTAATTTTCATCCCTTATCGTGGGTTCGACACCCCAACTTCCTATGGTTGGTGGATTTCCTTTTCACGTTAAAATTAAGGCTTTTATGTCATGTAAAAATGAATTGATATAGTTTTTGGCATGTATTGATGGTTTACATAGTGGCATGTGTAGTGACGAGTGTCCCTACTTAATGATCAGGGTGGGTGTTGATGATTGCTCCCACGCTGGACATGGTCTCGATGTCTGGTGATGTTCAATGGCATGATGGGGCAGTGATTCATTGAAATAATACTAAGTGATGGGTCTTCGTGGGATTGGTTAGTGGTAAAAGAAAAATTCAAAATGATATTATATACTAAAGAATGTGAACATTGATGGTCTGGTAGATTCTATGTTGAGTGGAAAGTGATGTTCATGAGAAAGGAGAGTCTGTGAGAGATGAATTTGGGCCTGGAAATTCGAATGGGTGACCCTAAGATAAGAGAATGAGTCATCAATGGGGTTTCCCTTGAAATATTCATTGGGTAAAACATTCTTCATAAAGTCCATATAATGGGTATTTAAAGGCCACTTTGGATTTTAGGTCATACAAAAAATATAAGGGCTAGCTCAGTGGTGGGCATATCCCTAAAGGATAGATGAAGTCCTTTACATGATAGCCTATTTAGTGTGTGGGTGTGTTTTATTGATTTCAATCCTAAAGGCTTGATAAAATAATTATAATAATTTCATAATCCAAACCTTTAAACAACTTCCATGGGTTCTTTATATTTTGGAAAATGTATTCTTTCATTAAAATAAAAAACCTTCAATATTCTCATTTTTTAAAACCCTTTCATATGTAATGTATATATTGTGTTGTTAACATAAAATTTTCCATATGTGGATCATTGAAGAAAAATATTTCTATATATAACATGTTCTACCATTACAAGGAATTTTGAGTCTACTCCTTGTATTGGCACAAGTGAACATTCAATACTAATGATGAATAGAATATTGAAATCATCATTAAATAAATCAGTATCCCCAATTAAAATTAGAGATTCTGATCAATGTTTTTTCTAAATTAGTACCAAGGGTTACTATTAAATTATATATAATGTATACCTAAATTAAAATATTGCAATGTGGATATTAAGTTAGTGAACACATAATGTCTTATTTTTAATAAGATAGGTTTCTATACAATCCAATTACTCTTTCATTAATATAATCTATTAAAAAAATAGACCTAAATATTAGGTTTATGGTTTTTAAATTAAAATAATAGTTGTTTTTGTTTTAAATGGTGTAATTTTAATCATTATGGCCATATATATACAGTTAGACTATATTTTCTACTATTTTTATACATTCTTCTATATGTTGTATGTTTACCTACAATATTATATAACCTTCATAGATATGAAGAAATAAGTAATCAGTTGAAATACAAAATGATAACATAATAGTGAACATCATATATTGAAATATTCAAATTATAATGATTCGGTGATCCTACGTAGAAAACATAACTAACATACTAATTTAGAACATAGATGTAATATTTCAGATAGACTAACCCTCTAGTTATACTGATTTAATTCACTAATGAGATATAATATATTTAATCATTATGTAAATAATATTAAAACATATTTTAAAAGATTGAAATTTTAATAATGAATAATTCATAGAACTACCCATGTGAAATATCTTATTAAAATTTTGGTAGAATGTATTTTTTGCATGAAAATCATAATGGATATGAAGGAAATAATAATGGAATATATACCAATTATCTAGAAATACATTGATGTATTTTCATACAATTTATATCGATTTTCCCCAAAATGAGTGGTACAATTTCATATTGACCACATTATTAATATAAAAACTCTTATCAATGTTTCCTTACTAGAAGGATTTAATAGAGTTAGTAGATCTAAAGAAGAAATGATAATAAATTTGTGATAACCAAATAATATATCAAATTTTTCCATCTTATAGATTTCCCATATTATTTTTAATAAAACTTATTCCATGAGGATGTGCATTGACTATAGTTAAAATAATAACATCTTCCTAAATAATTAGTAATATTTTCTATATACTAATGTATTATTAGATCAACCCTCAGAGGCTCTTATTTTTGGAATATTGATAGTTGATTGAAGATCCAGGAATTTGATATATAAGATAATCAATACTAAATATTAATTTTCATACATAATATAACAAATTTGAGTTCATATTTATGTATTATTTGTTAATAAATTTACTCTCCATGTTCATGGATTCAGTGAACAAGTTATTTTATATATTTATAAACAAATTTTTGTGATATATTATTTATGATATAATTTTTACTATAAATAAATTGAAGTTAAAAAAATTATAGGATTGTTTTGGAAACCATAAAGTAGTATTAGTTATATATGAAATTTATAATGTGTAAATTTTATATATAATTGGATTCTTTTATTGGTATTTGTTTTCCATTACGAAATATCATTTGACCCTTGTAAAACACATGTGATCAAAGAGTGGACATGTACAAAAAATTTATTAAAAATATTTATTTTCATTAGGATAATTGGTTAGTATTAATGATTTGTTAAAAACATTCCCAATTATCTAATCTTCCAACCATAATGATATATAATGTAATAAAATTCACATGGTCAATAAAATATGAATAAATGAATAAATATTTAAATATAAGGTTGTATAATGCATCCATATTTCCTTTTCATATGGGGAATGAAAAAAATATAATCTATAAGGATGCATTAAAAATGAACTAGTTGTTTCATTTGATAAAAATGGTAGATAAATAATCTATCCATCATTATATATGAATACCCCTTTGAAGAATTACCCAACTAATAACACATAATTGACAATGGTAAAATTTTCATAGAAAATATTGTGTCACTAACATAATTGATAAAAGTGTAATATATACCTGAATGTTATAATTTTTAAGTATAGATACACAAATAATGATTTAAAATTTCGTCAAATTAAAAAATAT
Organism: Viscum album; assembly: GCA_963277665.1. Taxonomy (NCBI): domain Eukaryota; kingdom Viridiplantae; phylum Streptophyta; class Magnoliopsida; order Santalales; family Viscaceae; genus Viscum; species Viscum album. The sequence goes on along the minus strand of OY728161.1, from coordinate 1,535,744,026 downwards.
ATAATTTAATTTTTTTCAAGATTTTGATTTTTTCGATTTTAATTTTATTAAGTTTCATTTATATAGATAAATTTTTTGAAGCATTATTGTTATAATAAATGTGTTTGAAATTAAATATATTTATTAATACTATATATGTGTAAATAAAGTATATTAATTTGAGATTATTTTTTATTTTTAAAATTTTAAAATGGAAAAAAATGTTCAGTAAATAAAAAAGTGATATATATTTATTTGTCAAAATATTTGAAATATATATGAATTTTTTATATTTAATAATATAATTTTTTTTATGTATAGGTAATATGTTATGTACGTGTTCAGATGAAAATAATTATATTATTAATAATATTAATATTAATAAAACATAATTAGGAGGTGAGGGGAATGGAGGTAAAAATAAGGTAAATAAATAAATAAATATATATATATATATATATCTGTGTGTGTGTTTGCATGTGTGTGTGTGTGTGTGTGAAAAGAGGAAAATATTATGTTTGTTTTAAAATCGCAAAAAAGATAAAATTTTATTTAGGATTGGAAATATAAGTGATAATGAAAAGAAATTAATCAAAGAGAAATAAGTGAGAAAATAATCCAACATAACATTATTATATTAATATAATATTATTTATTTTATATGTTTTATAGAATGGGATTGTCTCACCTTTTATAGGAAAGGATGATCCTAGAATATGGAAATCAATCCTAATGTCCATCTTTATTATATTTGAGGATCACAGAGAATAGTTAGTGGATGCTTCCCATAAACATGGAATAACATTAAAAATTCACATTGATGTCAATAAATTATTATAGTGTATCAAGTTATTTATTTTTGTGTGATTCCTCAATAAAAAATTATTATAGAAAAATACAATCGTATAATAACCAAAATTTTGAAAATACTAAAACTCTATTATACTCCCCTTGAATTTGATATTACATTAAAAATTACAATTTATTTCATAAACTATCAATCCAAATATTGTTTTTTTTTTCAAAATCACATTCATGAAAAAGTGGGAAACCACATGATTCAAAATAAAGTCATTTTAAACAAAAATAGATCATACAAAATTATTAAAAACAATTATAATATTATTTGAATTTGAAACCCTATATAGCTACCAGTGAAGTTCACTTACCTTCATATCTGGATCTTCATTGATAAGATCTTCACAGTGTTTTATCATTGTGTCCCGTGTCTTTATATATTCCTCCAAGTTGATCTTCTGGTTGTTAAAGACTAAAGAAAATATGTGGTCTTGCTTATTTATCCAGACCATTTTATCCTCATCAGTATAAACCCAAAGCCCTCTTTCATAGATTATTGAAACCTCATCCATTCGAGAATCTATCCAAACATCTTCATTGAGCATTTTCACCTTCAACAGAATAATGAAATCCAAAATTTACCATTTTTAGGTTCTATTCTCTCAATAATTCCATTATAAATTCTATTAGGAATAGATTCTCGAACTATCCATACAACTTCATATTTAAGATCCCCTCTGACCCCACATGGATCCTGATCACACTTATTGTCAGGATCTCTATTAATAACTCCAGCAGTTGTAGGTTCATTCGACACTTATCATGGCTCACCATTCATTTATTTACCTATTTATCCCCACAATAGAATCTCACTCATCTTCTTCACCTACTCATTCTTAGGTGGGTCATACTCTATCCCCTTGGACCCAATTTTTTCAGCCAACCATGTTTACATTGGTTTAAGTAAGTGAAAGTAATCCTTACAACCTTTTGTTTTATTTCTATTACTTATGATGTAGCTCTCAAAAACCCAATTTTCCTTGTTCCCGGTATTCATTCATAGAAAATGAAGGCCTCTACTGTGTCATCCATAAGTAATTTATTCTAAGAGTTATTCTGAGCTCACCCTCAAACTCTACCCCAGAGAAGAGTCTATCATTATTAGAGTTCTATACCCATACTGGGGCACTTTAATCTTGGACAAGGAACTTAGATTCCATACTTTCAAAATAGTTAATAATACTAATAGATGTAAAATACCATCTCAGATTTTCCTTCACAATAAATTCACCCAACAATTTTGAATGTCTTGAAATTTTTGTGTTTTACTCTCATGTAACATGTTGGCCAATGGATTTCCCTCAATTTCCACCTGATATTTAACATCTTAAAATGATCATTTTCCAAGTTGAGAATCATCTCTATGGGATGAAGCCTTTTCTATAAGGACCCGACATTAAAACATTACATAATCTTGATTTAAATGAATAATTCCAATTGAGGATATTTTCAGGTTTATAGTTTTAGATAATTAGGTCATACCTGTTACATTACATCCTAAAACTTACAAAGTAGACCCCTCTACTTAGTTCCCATATTTTTTAGAGAATAAAAATTCTTAAAAAAAAGAGTCATGTCTAGTTCCATGTTTTAGAAAGCATGAATTTTCCTTGAACTAATACTTGAACCAATTCCACTTTATGTCCTATGAAAAACATTTAAAAAACTTGGGATGAGCATAAAAATATCAGTAAGGTATTAACAAAGAAAGAAAACTGTTAGTTTTTTTAATACAACAAGTAAACCATGAATACTTTATCATAAGTAATACTTTTCACTTTTAAGAAGTAGTAAATAATATTTAATTAATAAAATATCATTGGTTACCCTTTTCTAAGCAAAATATTACCATAAAACCAATATAAAAAACACATAACATATAAATGTAACATGGTACATAAACATACTTAAATAGAATAACCATACAGTCGACTTACACGCATACCACTAAATGGAATATCCATACGACTGACTTCCATACATATCACTAAATGGAATAGCCATAAAACTGAATTCCATACCCAATTCATTGGAGTTTATAATGTAACCACCAATACTGGTTTATCATGGTACGACCCGTCATTTGGGTTATCACGTAACCACCCGTCAAATGTCCAAGTATGATTATAAATTCATAACACATACCATAAATTTATCAGAATGAAAATATTTTCACATTTCAATCACAATATATCACATAAATATATTTACAAAACAAATACATTATCAAAACCATTTCCAATACCAAAATACATAAATGATTATATGGTGTTTATTTTCTTTTTAAAAAAATTAGGCTTGTTGAGGAAGCCAAATTTCAAATAACACTCGCGGTGGATGAAAGGTCATTGTTACTGCTTACGTTAAAAAAAACATTATTTTTTTCATTTAGTAAAACGTTTTATAGAAAAATATTACCTTTAATGAAATTAAAAGTCAAAGGTGTTTGTACAATGTATAAAATAAAGTCGTGTATTAAAACAAAATATGCCTCAATGAATGGAGATTGAGACGAAGTCCCTTACCTCGTGTCCGGCATAAACCGTTCATTCCTTAATGTCATGAATAATAAACTAAAGTTAATTTATACATACTTAAGAACCTTTTTTCAAGTTTATCATTCCTTTAATATCACTTATTACCATTTTATAACATTATTTAATGTTTTATGTTAATAACGGTCGTTTTGTCGATATTTGGTATTTGAGTCAAAAATAAACTTCTTATATTTACAAGTTGTTCATGTAGTCAAATATCCATCATCTCTAGAATGATATTCATGATTTAGATATGATATATATAATATATATAAATTATATGTATGTATTTATAATAGTACATAACATTTGGAGATAAGAACTGAAATGCACCGTTCATGGAGACGGTAAGTCATACGTACGCATGAACACTACTTTCATTTATATTTCTTATTTTAATGGAATTAAAATAAAATGATACATAGGTATATTATAATTACCATATAATAACATATATAATATCATTAACTCAATCCTTTATATGTTACATATATGGAATTAACGAGTCATATCACATTGAGGGAGCAGTAGTCTGCACTTCCTCAAATGAGATTATTGTATTTACCCACTATGGAGACAATAAAGGTATTCTATAAATGAAAAATAAAGAAGCATAGAAACAATATAAATATAATATATATCATATATAAATACATTTCCATTATAATTTTCACCATGAGAAGAAGTTGGAGATATTTGAACAATCATCGGTTTGTGAGATAGTAGTTCGCCATCCAGAGAAACAATATGTTTTTTACCCATTAGACGGAGGTGTGTGAATGTTTAGTTCGAATCCTTCTAATAAAACAAACACAATATATTTAAGATTCTAGTTTCGTTATAAAATAATGTAATAAAAAGAGTTTATGGGGTTGGAGAAGTCAAATAAAAAAAATAAAACCAAAGAATTTAAGAGAAATTGTTACCTTTAATTCGGGTAACTCGCTTTGGATTGAACCAAAATGACTTCTTGAAGTGCCTTATGGACAAGGTAAGGCTTCTAGGATGATGAGAGGGATGTATGGAGCTTAATTTGGTAGATTATGGATGAGACAAGGGGCAAGATAAGTGTGAAAAATGGGTTATAGGAGAGGGATTTTTATAAGGGAGAGGAGGGGCTCTTTAAGAAAGTGTAATAATATTATTTTATTATATAAGTATTTTTGGATTATAAAGGTCCAAAACATATTAAAGTCAAAGATAAAATGACTCATGATTGAAATAAAATCATCCAATAATAATTTTACATGTATTGGATATTATTTGAATATTTATAATCTTATTTATTTAAATCATTTATTAATGAGGTAAACACTACATCCTTATTGTGTCATATATAATTTTATTTATTTTATGTCTAAAAGTTTTAAAAAGAATACCATGATATATAAAATCTTTTAATGTCTCTAAATAATCTTCATACTAAAAAATATAACTTATATAACCTGATGTAAAAATTAATTTACTAAAAGATATTTGTTTTTTAATTTTTGTCTTTACTTTATGTTAATTAAAATAATGTGTTATTATCACTCTTATGTGACTCCATCGAGTCCCAAAATCTAGCCAAGGATGACCATGGTCGGACATCACTAATCCAATAGGTTTAGGAAAAGTGTTAAGGTAATTTTTTATTATTATGATATTCTTTTTATCTTGACTTACCGTATTTACCTTTAACCACGGTAAATCAAAGTCAAAATTTATTATTCACAAAAAAAAATCATCTTATTGGAAAAAAAATTACATACTAATAATAACCATGTATTTCGTATTTTCAAAATTTAGTTCACAGAAGTGGTAAAATTTCATTTAAATGAAAAAGTTTTCTTTTTAACTACTACTCAGTGTTTTCACTCTAAATCAAAAATTGATGTTTTTAAGAAAAATACAAAAAATTAAGCCTAAGCTATATTTGATATTCTGAATTAAAAAATGATGTATATTTTACCAAATTCAAAATATAGAAGTTGGATTAATTAATTTAAAATTAATTCCAATTGTCAAAAGAAAAGGCATGTTTTTAAGAAATATTAACTATCAAAAGGTTGACACTTGTTTATGTCCAATTTAAAATTGAAATTAATTCTAATGACAAGAATTGGATTAAGTGGTAAAAATATAATCTAATTACATTTTAAAACCAATTAAAAAGATAATTTATCCATATTAATAGATTATATTAAAAGAATGTTATGAATTAAAATATATATTTTCTATTATTCATTAAAAAATGAATTTTATCAGAAAAATACCAAAAATTTACCCAAAGTAAATTTTGATATCTTGATTATAAAGAATAATTTTACCTGGTCAAATATAATATATAAAAGTGACCAAAATATTATTTAATGAGGGTTTAGCATCAAAAATTGGTAAATCAACCTTTTAATGTAAATTGTGCTTAAAATTATATTCATTCACATTTTAAGTCTCTAACTTTTATTGGATAAAAGTAAAAACATTTAAAAAACAAGTATAATTATATTGTAGTTTGTTCTGTTCATTCCTGCCAATACAACATCTAGGTATTAACTACCATTTAAAATAATAATATTATATTGTTAGTGTGCAATGTTTGATTTCAAAGAAACCCATTGTTGTGTATCAGGTACGCCATTGAACATAGCAACCCATTTAAGGTAAAATTTGAATTTAATTCACAAATATAAATAAATATGAAAATTTCATATTTCATTATTTACATAGGATGTTACATTTTTAATATTGATAACTAGTTCTAGGGGATCAGTTTTACAAATCACATCCTTTCCCCCAGATACCAACATATTCTACACTATTAAATTTTAGTCATCTGAATCACATATCAATTGATCAAATATATCCACCACCTTCAAATAATATTTCAATATTCTTATCCATTTCTTCTTAGTAACAGTACTTGTTACCTATTTACTACTCAACTAATAAACAATGGGGCCATGAAAAGCCTCTGGTCTTGGTGACTGTCCCACTATTAGATCAAGAACCTTATGATGCTATATAACTTTTGGCAAAGCATTCCATAAACAAATATAATCATACAAAATTATATTCAAATAACACTACATTATATATTTTTATAGTTTATCCACTAGTCATTTATATGTGTTGGGAAACTGATTTTAACCAAATACCACTTAAAGTGTTATCACTTCTACATGATCAGAATATATTATGACATATTCCCATTTACATTATCTATAAGTGATTATATTATTTCTAACCATGAATATTTATTTAGAGTGTGATATCTTCTTATATGGATCAAATAAATAACCAATATCTACAAAATTGAACATTTTTATTTTATTTTTTAGAATAGAATAAACCCAAAATAATAGTTCCATGATGATAATGAAAAATATTTTTAATTCGATTTCAATATTAACTTGAAGGATTTGAAGTTAAAATTTATTATATTTTATATAAAAATATATACCTGGTGGAATATAGTTCTTAAGATACATTAGAATTCTAATTACACCGATTTATGGTATTTTTAGAAAAAAAAATCTTATTTTCTTCAAAGGGTTTAAATGGGTCATTATTTTAATATTTATATTTTTGAGTACCATCAGTGTAATTAAACAATTAACTTTACCCATATTATAGTTTCATAATATAATTTTTGGTATAAATTGATTGAAAAAAATTATTATACATGTCATGCACTCAATTTCCATACCATGATAATATTTGTTTATTCTATGTCCATTAAAAAATATTCTTCCTTTATGTACTTATTATTTTTCAGGGATAATTTTAAGAGTAAATAAGATATTTAGATTATCAAAATAAATATAAATGATGTAATATTCAATTTTTCGTCTGTTTATAAAAATTGGTATGCCCTATAATACCCCAAACTTCTAAAATATGAACATCGTGTTAGATAGTGTTGGAATGCAACACCATGGTTAAAAGAAAACACAACACCCCATTATTTTTAAATAAATTAATTCTATAAAATATTTAAAATTACATGTTTCAGAAGGATTAGATTAAATTACAGAAACACTAAGTTTAGATTGAGTTACAGGGAACATAGAGTTTGTCTTTTTTTACATACAACACCGAGTTTTAAAGAAATGTGACATATTATTAAAATATTGTTATTAGTATGATAATTATCACCAAGTTGTTAGAATGGAAGGTATGGATAAAATTAACTAAATTATGAAAATATATAGTTTAATCCTATTCAAATTTTTATTTATTAATTATAAATAAAATAATAATCATTTAAATGGAAAAGAAATGTTTCTTGAAAATTGTTTTTTTCAAAAAGAAGGATTGGTGGAGCTTTGTGCACAAAATTTAAAATTCATTTTTAAAAATTTTAGAAAATTTATTTGAATAAATGATATTAATTTTTGGAATAATAATATCAAAATAATCTTAGGATGATTTATTTTTATTTTTCATAAAAGTTTTATTTTTTGATGAATAATGAAAAATAGTAAATTTTTATTCAAAACTGCCTTTTTTGTTTAAATTATTTGAAATGTTAACTTATATTATTATTTTTTAAAAGTAAAATTAGATCAGTTATATATCATTTATTCTAATTTAGTTAATTAGAATAATTTTCATATTTAATTTTGATACAAAAATATTGTTATCTTTTGAATATTTTCTCTTTCAAACCCCTCTCTCTCATCACGTATATGAGAATAATTTTAAATTAAAATTTTACACATATATGAATTGAATTATAAAATTTGGACCTAATATTTGGAATCATCATAATTTATAATTTATAATAAGTTCAAATTAATGTTTTACCAGAATGAATAATAAAAATGTAAATATTAACGATAGTTATGATTAAAATAGATTTACCAAGGGTTAAACTTATAAGATAAGTGTTATAGTTGGCCTAAAAAATTATCCAAGACCCATATTATGGACATATTTTGACCTTAGAACTTTTTATATCAATAATGGACCGTTTTTTAGTCTTTTTTAAGGATAAAAACATGTGTATGATTAAATCATTTAAAAAACGTACAAGTGTCCCACTCACCAATCTTATAAAAGGCCACCTGTCTCCTCTCTTCTTTACATCTTAAAACATATCAATTTTAGAAAATACCTTTAAAATATGTTTCAAAATCCTTCATATCATCATAAAATAATTATTTTTAGCATAAATGCAACATATGAATTCTTCAGTTTAATCTTTCAGAGGATACATGAAGAAGATATAATGTTATTGAATAAGAGTTTTTGTTTTATTTATTCCTCCAACTCTCTAAATTACTATTAATTCTACATTATATAATAAAATAAATATAGTAAATATATTGGGATGTTTTCATAATAATTTAATTAAAAAAATCTATCACCACTTCAATCAAATGGGTTATGAAATAATCATTCGTTTGTATAGCAGACTACTGCCTCGTGAACCGATGTAATTAATTTTTCCATCTCCACCTATCATAGTTGGTTAAGATGATGGATATAAAGTTTTTATATGAAATTTATAAAATAATTATAACTATATAGTCATTATATCATATATATATATATATATATATATATATTACCTTCCATTCTATAGAAGATATAATAACGTCGCTCATGTTCATGGTGGCTTACCACCTCACGATGTGATATGATTCATCTTTTACTAACGCTTTACATGGAAGATGATAAGGATAATGTTAAAAATTATATTTCATATAAATGAAATAATTATGATAATTATGATATATTTATAACTCTATAAATACAATAAAACATTTAATTTCTTACCTTTTCACTCACTTAAAAATGATAATATAGTTCGTGTACGTGTGGACTATTGCCTTCATGAAACGATCTGACTCTATTTTCATCACCACACCACATTTAGGAAATATAATAGTATATAATAAGGTATATATGATATTATTATCATTATATAGTGATAATATATTACTTAAACATTTCCATAATGATCATTGGAAAATAGAAATATTACTCATGCGTACATACGACCCACTGTATCTATGATCATAACGTACTCCATTTTCTATAACTATATTTAATTATTGTTTTTAAAAGTAAATTTAAGGCAAAATTTTATTAATTATTTCCTTTTTTATATTTTTTAGATGATGAATCTATGTAATATGTGTAGGAACCATATCTTTAATGAAAAAATAAGCATATAAAAGAAGTCAATATACACATGAAATAATGAAAATAATGAAGTATTTTTAATGAAATGGTGATAAGATGTATTAAAATGATAACTTATGATATTATAAATATTATTATCATTATAGTGTAATTTAATAACATGTTAAAACCCACTATATAAGAGGTCAAATAATGATCACTCAAAAGAAAGTGTGAGGTAAGGGATTTTTTAACTCAAATTCCATTCATTAGATTAAACTACTACTTCCTTGATTATGTCATTATAATATTATGTTTATAATGAATTTTAATTAACTTATGTTTTATTCCCACTTTCTTAATATTAATTTACAGTTGAAAAACATAATCAATTCATTGATTAATTATCACTTGAATTTTAAGATCATTTTAAGGTTTTATTTCACAATCTCATTCAAATCGAGATTGTTTATTATTGAATTTATGTTGAATGAAATTATTTGACCATTTTATATTAACCCCATTTAATTTTATTATCCTATGGTTATTCATGATATTTATAAGTAATATTAAATTTTTTCCACTCTTTGGTATATAAATTTATTGATAAAATGTTTTTAAGACAGTCTGACTTCATTTCATTCATCGTAGAGAAATTTATTTTCATTCAAAACCATGTTTTCTAAAAAAAAAATCAATTGTTTAACTTTAAAAAAAAATTTATTAAAAAAATAATTATACATTTTCAGTTTTTATATAAAAAATCATTGGAACCTTGTGCCGTTTTCCAAATAATGCATTTTTTTATATTATTGAAAATGTGAATGGAATCTTTTTGTCAATTTCTTAACAAGAAACATTCCTAAACTTTTATACTATAAAAGGAATGTTATTTTTCACTTGTAATGAATTTAAAAATTTTCCCACTATAATTTTCTTGAATAATCCTTTTAAAATTTATAAGGAAATTTTTTAATAAATTTTTTTAACAAATATTCATGAAATTATAATTTTTGAAATTTATTTTCAAATAAAAAGATTTTATAAATGTTTTATGTTTTAAAAAAGTGATTTTCAAAAATAAAACACTATGTTCTTTAAGAATGTATTTAAGGATATTTTTATAAATCTTGTATTCATCAACGACAATAAACCTTTAATCTTACTCCAATGGTTATATTTTGTTTAATATTATCCTAATTTTTCTACTATATGGTTTATGATCATTTTGGCCTTGTAAAGTATTGACATTCACATATTTGATTCATTCATTAACTTCCCCTTGAAATATGGACTTTCCTGTGATAATTGGATATTAAATTTCCCATAATTATCCTTATCATTCTTTGTAGATTTGATTATTTAATAAACCATATATCATTTCTACATATAGTGTATTATATTGAATGTTATTTAATTGACTTGAGAAATATTGATAATTCTAAATTCTTACTCAAAATGGAAATTTGATGATAACACATATTATTCATGAATTAAATCGATTATTCAATATATGTGGAATTCTTTGGAAATATAATGATAGGTGGGTCCCAGACTTTCTATATCCCATCAATGCTTCAATATTTCTCATTAGACATACTAGTTGGCCAAATCAGATGGGTTTATACCATGTAGTTTTAAACAAAGTGAGGATATATATATTGACGATAGAGAAATCATATGGGTTTTAACCTAGTATCTTTAAACAGTCTACAAGATATATCTAGACAGTAGAGGTTTTTAAGTGTTTCAGACATGAAATTCAGTAATTAAAAATTTGCTTCATTAAAAATTTTCTTATCTTATTATCTAGTAGATTTTCAACATGATATTATCTATGGATTAATTTCATTATTAGTTTATTTATTAAATAGAATTTTTTTATAATTACTTACCATTTCAATTTTATTATGCCTTATATATTCATGTGATTGTGTTATTTAAATGGTATACGTTTTTAGTTATTTATATTTTTATATTGATTATTATTTATTGATTCATTATATCTTCCACTATACATAACCCTTAATAATCATTTGACTTAATCCTTATTTCATTCCCATTATCAGGAATCCATGAAGTGCACTATGAAATATATGTAAGAATATACCTGAGCGAATAATAATATTATAAAAAACAATTATGTTGTAATTTGAGTATTCAAATGTAACATGGGAATAATATATATGTATATTTATATATTTCCAAGACTACTAACCTATTCAATATTTTTGTATATGACTCCTTGTATATTATTCCAATTTAATAAAATAGGAATTGGCTCTTGGGGATGGGGTTAGGGTCTCTACAATTAGTATCAGATAAAGTTTTGTGGAAACTGTGGGAACTATATTTAGAAAAACATAGATTAGAGAACATTAATATATGATAGATTTTGATGATATTCATATAAAAATATCCAAATTTATTTTTAATAAATATATTATATGGTTGTTCCTAGTAATAAATCTATGTCTAAATACTAGATATGGTTCTGGAAAAGATGTACCTAGGTGTAATAAATTAAACAAAGGCATATTGGGCTAGACCAGGTCATCACCTGGTTTAGAAAAACATTCCTTACCGTAATCCTAATTTGACACTCCCTAGGGATATTCTTAGTATAATTCACATTCTCTACACAAACCATTATGAAGGATTTTAAAATATTTATATCACTAGAGAAACTATATTTATGATTATGATATTGGTAATGCATAAATAATTCAATTTATGTTATTTATTTAACATGTTTTTGTATATTGTGTTATGTTTCATATTGATATAATCTAATATAGAGTATTCCATCAGTTATAAATGGAATCTTGTAGATGGAATGATAACTTCATTAATGCAGATGATCCAAAGAGTAAGAATCATTCTTTCTTTTGGATTACGCAAATATTTTGAAGGGATGTAGTCTCCAACTAATTCTCATAATAGGAGGTAATAGTATCATGTGGTAATAATATATAAAAATAATTCCTTTAGTATTACGTATTTGATGGTAAGAAAGAGAAGAAGTAGATGAAAGCAAAAAAGATGGATAAATGGAATATGGGAAAGAAGCACCTTCCATCATGTTATAATTGTGGAAAGAAACACACTAGTTTTTTGTTAAATGGAATTATATTTTGGTACATGTGTGGAGATAAAGGAAAATATTCATGTGATTTCAATGTTAAGAAAAAAATTCAATGTACAGTGCTTCAGGTGTAAAAAGATAGGACACTATAGAAATCAACGTCTCTTCTGTCAAAATAATATACCTTATGAAAATATAATGGATCCTGGGAAGGCTAATGATATTTTTATAGATGAATATGAGTGATTAATGTTATTCAGTTTGGATTTAATAATTATTTTATTTGAGTATTTTATCAATGATATATTAGTTATATAAATTATGAAATATATAAATGTTGTAATAAATGCATTTCATTTTGTATTTGAAAGCATATGTTTAGTGATACATATGACCAAGAAAATATATATAGTAGAAATTTTGTCTTAGAAGACACATTATTTAGGGAAAGATAAACCTTAATATATTCATGATTTTGAGATAATGATATTGGGATAATAGATGATTGATACAGACAATGAATATTAGATTGTACATAAAACTTTCTTACTGATTAGTGATTTGTTTATAAAGTAGTTTATATTATCATTAATGTAATTTAAAGCATATTTGGACTTAAGGAATATATCTAATAATAAATGTTTTATTTATGAAGTATAGAAGCATTCATGTTTCCAATAATATTTTATGGTAAATTCTATTATTACCATGTTTTAAAATAATGCATGATGAATGTATTCACATGATCAGTATGTGATGGTTAATAGAAACTTAATATTTTATTAAGGAATAATGGTAAGGTTTTTTTTTAAAATTTATTAACCTTGTTTGTAATATTTTAGAACGTAATGTTTTTTAAGGGTCATAAGTTTAAATATTGATGAAATAGTTTATGATGAATTTTTTATGAGGTTTTAAAGAATAATTTTTTTTCACCATATAAATATTGATTCATATTGGATAAGTTTATCTAACCATATTGGTTTTGGGAAATAGTTTGAGATGAATAGAATAAAATTTCACTTTTTTAAAGATCTTACAATCTGTTAAGAGTGAATTCTAGGGATTTGGGCATAAAAATTCCTTATTTGGAATTCATTTCTTGGATAAAACAATGAATTGGAAATTGATCAATGTACAAAAAATGGATCAAAATTCCCTTATAATTAAAATCATATCATGTATTTATATTTCCTTATATTCTTAAATATTAAAATAATTCCTCACCTTTTATAAAAGGATCTTGAAACAAAATTTTTATCATATTACCTTCATATAGGATGAATCAAATAGTCTTCTAAATCATCATATATTAATGTTTTTTAGGATCCTAACATTACATTAATTAGTCACTTACATTTTCTCAGTGACCACTATCATTATCTATAATTATTTATTCTATTATTCTATGTCCACATATTGACTTTCCACAAATTTTATCATATATAGAAACCTAGTTATTTGATATTCTATGGGATCATTTTACCCCCATTCCTCTATAATTATGAGGATAATTTATTAACACTATTTATGATGTGGGTTTTCTACAAACAAATTCCAATATAAAACAATTAATAGTCGAGATCAAGTTTAAATTGTCACTACTATAAAAATAAACTATACCCATGGTTTATAACAGTGGGTATAGCCCCCAAAGCTATAGATTTATCCATTACCGATGGTTTTAAGAGCCATGGGTTTGGCAGAAAAAGGTATAGTGTTATACACATGGTTTCTATAGAAACTATTGGTATAGTCATTTAGATTTTATCATACCCCTAGTTTTACAAAAACCATGGTATATATATATACCCATGGTTATACAAACCATGTGTATTGAATTTCCCATGATAACACATATACCCATAGTTTATTGATCTTTTGGTATCATATTTTTTACATATTTTGTAGCTAAACCATCCCTTCTATCCTATCTTGAACCTATAAATAAAATACAAACCATTGTATAAATTCAATGCAATACATATATTCTATAATTATCATCCAGCAAAATACTTGTAAAAATTTCTAAAAAAATTACAATATTATAACATACATATACATCCATAAAACCAAGAAACTCAAGTTATTAAACACATTCCACTTGTCTCATTACTCTTACGTAAAAAATAGAGGGGATAAATATCTCCCCCATCGCTAACATCCTCATACTCAAAACCATATGTATTATCCTCATCACCAAAAACATCATCTTGAGGAACATCATCATTATAATATTCACCACCACCACCACCGCCGCCAACATAGTCATCTCAAATTCCACTAGGACCCTCATTGGCATTAACCGGGGCATCACATAATCAGCACATTGATTCCATATATGAAACAACAGTAGTACCACCCATTGATGGAAGTGATTGGAGTTGAAATAACATAGCTTTTAGGAAGTGTTCAGTGACCAATTTACATCTTTTATGAACTTCTAGAGCTATTTTTTCCATTAATACCTATTCATTATCACTTTATAGCTCAGTGGTATGAGAGTTTTGAGTGGATTTTGATGAGGACCCAAACCAAGTACTGCTTGCTGAAATTAACATTGACTTGTATAATACTGTATTATTTGATAAAATAAAAGTGATAAACCTAAAACGAATTAATATATTCTAGTTATTGAAAAAATATAAAAAATTAAGAAGAATCTAAATATAAACTTAATTAGAAAGTTAATACTAGTTGCATAACATAAACAATGCATTATAATTAGTATGCTAAATAAGGGTATGATAAGGATTTCTCTTGCATATTCATTTCTGTCCAATTGTATTTATGTTATGTTATTTTGATATTTGGTCTCATGATAATTTTTATTATTCTGTCATTAGGTTATTTTTCTGGTTAAGATGTTAGGTAAATTGGTCAATTGTCAATTTGACCTTATGTCTATTTGGCCATTATTTCGTTTTTTCATTTTTCCATTTGGACAATTATCCCTTTTAATCCATTTATTCTATTTAGTCCAATTAATCAAATTAGTCCATTTAATTAATTTAGTCTAATTAGTCCATTTAGGCCAATTAGTTCTTTTAGTCCATTTAGGCCAATTAGTCCATTTAGGTCAATTATTCCATTTAGTTCAATAAGGTTAATTATTAGATTTATTCCATTTAGTCCAATTAGCCCATTTAGTCTAAGTAGTCCAATTTTTTCAATTAGGCCAATTAGACCGTTTAGACTATTTAGGACAGTTTGGCCAATTAGGCCAACTAAGAAAATTATTCCCATCAGGCCATTTAGGATAATTAGTCCATTAGGCCGATATTACATTAGACCAATAAACTATTACGCCATTGGGAAAATTTTATATTAAGATATTTGGACAATTGGCCTTTTGTCCATTAGTCTGTTAAGTAAATTTTTCATCATTCCATTAATCCAATTGGCCAACTGGCCATTAAGCCATTAGGCCCTTAGGCCAATTGGTTATTAGTTTATTATCCCCTTTGTCCAATTGGCCATTATTCCATTTGGTCATTAGGCCAATTATCCATTAAGACAATTCTAAAATTTCCCATTTATCCATTAGGTGAGTTATCCAATTGTCCATTAGGATAATTGGCCATTATTATTATTTGACATTCATCCACTTATGCTAATTTTCCATTTCTCACTTTGGCCAATTGGACGTTAGGGCCTTAGGACAATTTGATATAAGGATGATAGGGAAATTGGATATTATGATGATATGACAATTGGTTGTCAGGACATTAGGCCATTATTCCAATTCAATGATTATCCATTAAGTCATTTGGCTAATTGTCAATTAGGCCATTAGGCCACTAGGACAATTAGGCAATTTTCCATTATGTTATTAGTCCAATTGGTCTATTATCCATTGGACCATTAAGCGAATATTCCATTTGGTCATTAGGCCATTATTCCATTAGGCCAATTGGACATTAGTTAATTACAAAAATTGGAAAATTGACCATTATGCCACAAGGAGAATTGACCATTAGGCCATTGATTTTTTTCCATTAATTCATTTTTTGATTGGACCAATTTCACATTGGTCCATTATTTGAATTGATAATTAGACCATTTTGTCCATTTTGTCAACATGTTGGTAGGCCATTAGGCCAATTTTCCAATTTTCCATTAGTTAATTAAAAAAATTGGTCATTATTCCATTATTCCAATTGGTTATTTGACCATTAGTACATTATGCCATTAGGAAATTAGGAACATTGTCCAATTTTCCACTAAGTCATTTAGAAAATTTTATGTTAGACCATTATGCCATTATTCCAATGTATTAATTGGTCATTATTCCATTAGGTGATTTTTCTATTAGGAAAATTTATTAATTGGACATTAAACCATTATGTGAGTTGACCATTAGTCCATTAGTCTGAATGATTGTTAGGACATTATTCAATTATACCGATTGATCATCATGATATTTGGCTAGTTTTCCAATTTTCCATTATGTTATTAGGCCAATTGATCAATTGGTCATTAGGCCATTTCTATCAATTGGTCATTGGGTCATTTAGGCCAATTGGCGTCGATTAGAAAAATTGGATATTAGACCATTAAGCCAATTAGAAATAAGGCCATTAGTCCATTAGATTATTAGGCCCATTGTCCATTAGTCCAATATTCTAATTGGGCAACTGTCCATTACTCCATTAAGTCCATTTGGCCAATTGAACATTGTGGAATTAGCCCAATTGGCTATTAGGGCATTAGGACAATTGAATGTTAGGGAATTAAGACAATTGGTTGTTAGACCATTAGGGCAATTGGTCGTTAAGAAATTATGATATTATGCCAATTTACCAATTGTCCATTAGGCCATTTTTTCCAAATATCCAATTGTACATTAGGCTCTTAGTCCATTAGTTCATTAATCCATTTCCTCAATTGAACATTTAGAAATTTTTCCAATTCGTGATTGGGCCATTATGAAAATTGGTCACTAGTCCATTAGTCCAATTATCCAATTGGCCATTACTCTATTTAGTCTAATTTACCATTAGTACATTAGTCAAATTATCCATTATTCCATTATTCCATTAGGCCAATTAACCATTAGAAAATTAGTAAATTGGGCCAATTTCCAATTATTCCATTAGCCCAATTGAGAAATAACCCATTAGTCCATTATTCCAATTGTCTATTACGCTATTAGGCCAGTATGCCATTTGGTAATTATTCCAATTGGCTACTAGGAAATTATGCCAATTATACAATTGTACATTAATCCATTAGTCCATATAAGATAATTGGACAATTATCCATTAAGCTGTTATGACAACTGGTCATTACGCCATTTGACTATTAGGATAATTGGACATGAGTCTATTTGGTCGTTATACCTTTTTTCTATTTTGACATTAGGCCATCAGACCAATTGGACGTTAGTTAATTAGGCCAGTTAGACTAGTTGACCAATGTTCAATTATGACATTTATCCAATTGGTCATTAGGACATTAATCCATTAGGCCAATTGGCCATTATTCCATTAGTCCATTAGGAAATTAGTACATTAGGTCAATAGGCCATTAGGTCATTATACTATTTGGCCAACTTTTCATTAGGCCATTAAGAAAATTAGTAATTAGTTTATTATTACAATTGGCCAATTGACTGCTATTCCGTTAAGTGAAACAGTTGTTAGGATATTGTTGAAATTGTCCATTGTACCATTGGGCCAACTATCCATTCAGCCATTATGTCATTTAGTCCACTTGGACATTACACAATTACGCCAATTGGTTGTTAGACCATTATGCCATTATGCCAATTGGACCTTAGGACATTAGAGAATGAGGCCAATTTTCCATTTATCCAATAGGATTTTTGGCCAATTGGGCATTAGGACATTAAAAGAACTAGTCATTTGGACATTTGGGAAATTGGCCAATAGAAAATTATGCCATTTAGGTCAATTGGAGAATCATAAATTATAAAATTAGGCTAATTGGTCATTAGTCCATTAGTCTATTAGGAAAATTTTATATTAGTCTATTAGGACATATTTTTAGGACATTAGGCTTATTGGATATTGGGCCATTATGAAATTTACTTAATTTACCATTTTGAAAATTAGGACAATTGGCCATTATGCCATTAAAATGGAATTTTCAGCCTTTTATTAATGGGTTCAATTAAAATAAATCTTACATTTCAGAATTATAATATATCTAAGTAACAATAAAACCCTAGATATTATTTTTATTCATACTAAATAACATGGCGCTTCTCTTGCTTTGACATTGTAGTATGCCCCAAAGTGTGAAAATAGATCCTTGGCTCTTTTTTGTATTTTTTTCCTGATTTATCCTAAATAAACTATAATAAAATTAATAAAAATTAATTTTTTATGTAAACCGTTAATCATTAGGAATACCTTAAACTCGTCAATTTTTTAATATTGGGTCATTTTTTGATACTATGTTGTTGGAAATTCCCGGAATATTCATATACCATCTAATCAGATACGAATATTTTATTCCAACTAATATATTACTCATGATTATTTAATCACATGTACTCCCCAATATTCATCTACCTTGGAACCTTAGTATCTTCAACATCATGAAAGTTAAACTGAAACTACAATGAACATTTACATTCATATGAGAAAAATAATATAGATACAAATTGAAAATTTTTCTTACACATATCTCCTCCCATGATTTATACATTATTCCATTCCCAATATGGCTCCATGAGATTGGTTTCTCTATAATGAATCCATTATATTTGGAAAAATTTCTCATGAAACTTATACACTATCAGGAATTTTTACCTATTGTGTTGTTATCTTCATTGTAATCCACTATTGTTTTTTGGAAATTCTAGGATTCCTGCATATGGGTACGCCTATGTCTCCTACTATAAGATCCCCCTATATAATATAAAATGGAAATATAATAATTAAGTCCATAAAAAACATAAAAAAGTGATGTGATATAATTTATCTTATTTATAATAAAACATTTTGGTGTGAGTTGATCATTAGGATCTGATTGATCCAGGGGATGTCCAGAATTAGTAGTCTCTAAAGAATGTGTATTTTCTAATGCATCCTATGGGTTATCTTACTGACCTAGAGTGGAAGCTGAAGGAACAGAATCATCAGATATTATATGGATAGTATGAAATAATGGTGGCACAGACATTCCATGATATGGGTATTAGGGTTGGGGATACATCAAAGGGTATGGATATGGTAAAGGTGGGAACATCCCTAGAGATGGTGTAGAAATGATATGGGAAGAAGATTATAAATGAGATGATGATGGAGGAATGGATAAAAACATCCCTGGAGGCTCATGTGGAGGATGGAAAGGTGGAGTAGATGGGGTGTCCACTAGTGGGTCAGGGAGGAAATGGGTACAATGGGTGCTCTGTGTAGGTTTAGGAGTGTCCTCGCTCTGATCCATGCTACTATGATGAGGAGGAGTAAACTCTGGTGAAACTAAATGTCCCTAATTTTTTTTATAAAAAATATTAACATGATATTATATTTAATTAAGAATAATAATATTACAATGATTATACTCACTAAGGGAATGATAGAAGAAAACCAACACTCGATCATCTATCGACCAAAATCAAATAATCGCTTCCTTTAAAATTCTGCATTATTTTTAATAATCTTCATTAAAATGAAATAAATTTTTAGAAAAAGTTTTTAAAAATCATGAAATCAACATAGATTTAAAATAAGTTATAAAATATTTCATAACAAGTTTTAGTAACAAAAATTTAAAAACATGTTATACATTTTTAGAAAACCCATTTTAAACTTAGATTTCTGGGTTGAAATAAATATAATTAAATTCAATGAATACAAGCAATACTAAAATAAACATATTGTTCCAATATGAAACAAAATTAATGTAATTATAATAATAAAAACCTGATAAACCCATGTGAATGTAAAATTAATGAACTATTACAATGCGTGGTTGCTACTTTATATTACCCACTGCTACTTTGTGTTCAACATCAACTCTCATAGTGGAAACATTTGAGTCATCAAATGAAAAAAATTGGTGAACACCAATGGGGGAATCAATGGTGACAATTTTTTCCCAGTATCATCAAAAATATGTCTGGGGATTATTTCATTAATGAAAAAATAATTGGGTCTTAGATGATAGTTCACATAAAATGATTTTTTACGATGATTCAAAAAAAATAGCTTATTGATTTCCATGATTTTACTCATTTAAACAACTCTGAATCAAGAATCAAAAATAAATTTACCATGTCACGTCATTGAATAAAACTATTAACATTTCATCATAGTGAATTTATCATGAGAATAGTAGTCCAATAACAATATTTTCCCATCAAGTACCAAACATGACACATCGTCTTATAAATTACGGCTATCCAATGCACTGTAAAAATAGTTTTTTGTAGTATTAAACATAATTACATCATATCATGTTCTCATTTTTATCACTCAATTAGTTAAAACAAATTTATATCCATTTATCATTAATGATTTCCATTCATGATCCAAAGAATTGGGGCCAAAATCCAACATTCTTAATTATTAATAAGTAGATTCAATAGGAGAACATAATACCTGAAATATATATGAATAATACTATTAAATGAATATATATATTTAAAGTTAATTAATGTACTAGTCATGCCTTTAATTTTAACCAAGAAGGAAACGCTTGGCTATGTAAATACTCTATCCTTCTCAAAGGAAAATATTAATGAAATATACTTATATTTTGTTTAAGTTCTATACATAAAATGATAATAATATATTACGGTATATCTGAAATGAAATAGTATGAGATAACATATAAATATTTAATTTACTTAATTGATATTGTCATTGAGAAAACCATAGTTAAACAAGAACATGTTATGGGATATATCCCACTCTTCAAGGCTCAATGTAGCTAATGTATATGACCCATGATATACTCATGTTTGGGGAAGAGATGGAAATGAGAACTCAATTTTCCCATAGAAATTTTATTCATTTCTTATAGGTTGTTTATGTCTTCTGATCAGATTTTAAAATTACATTGATAAAAAATCCATACATTCTTGATCCAGATAACCACTAATAATATAACCTTAAGGACGATTCTTATTTTGAACATAATATTTCATTGTTTGAATATTTCTTCAAGTAGGATGCATTCAATGAAAATAAATATGTCCCCCAATACGTTTTTCCATTATTAGATGAGCTATTAAATCTAGGATGCATGTGAAAATGACAAATAATGTTTTTTTCTCAAACTCACACCAAATTAATGGCACCCCTTGCAGAATTTTTATCATTAAATAATTGGATAATATTTTAGAATAAAGGTCTCTAAAAAATGGCACATGCGAATCACTATCACCCATACATTATTGGATAAAAATATAGGATTTCTATTAGAATAAATTCTTGGAGAAAGATGTGATAATAATTAGTTTTTATGGATTTTAGTTTTGAATCCATTATATTGACTCATTTAGAAATGTTTCTATAATATCTATTAGGAATCTTGATAGTATACAATACTTCCATAAATTGATTTTTCTATAAACGTTTTAGTATATAATAAGCCCAATTATTTTCATTTCATTTTCACCAATACACATTGGATGTAGTTCTGGTCAAATACCCCAATCCAACATGTCCATGAAAGATCAGAATCCATATTTTGTCTCCCCATTCATATTTAGATTAATTTTAAGAAACATTTAACAAATATTTTTCTCAATTTTAATTACATATAAACAATGATGTCAAAGTTGGTAGACCAATATGGACACTCAAAAAATATACTTCTCTTTTTCCAATTGTCAATGACTTTAGTGAAAAAAATCATCCCTTTTTAGATTTCATCTTACAATTCCTTAATGAAAGACTAAAATATTTAAATTCCGTAATCTTATAAATTTTGGAATATGTTGAGCTTGTTGTTCAGTATCAACATTATCACCAAACCTCTGTTGAAACTTCCATTTTTGATGATCCATTGGTAAGAATCCTTGATTCCCTATGAAACTAAAACTATGATGATATTTAAGACTTCTTGATAGTGTCTTCTTCATATAAATTGAACATTATTGTTTTCCCTTAGTTATCAAACCATACATCATTGTATAAGAATGGTAATCATTTATAATTGACATAAGGGAAGCATTAATTTGAAATAATTTTTTTCAGAATCATCGAATTTTCACAAAATCATATCACAAAGCCACTTAAACACTCTTATTAAATGTTCCAAGTAGATGTCTATATGATTCCCAATATCATTTTTTGTAGATATTAGTATACTTTATAAAATGAATGTTCTTTTCATACACATACATGGAGGAATATTATAAATATTAATAAAAATTAACTATATGTCATGAGCAGTAAGAATCTAACCAAATGGATTAAAACTGACACAAGATAGACCCAACCTGACATTACACACCAAAGATGAAAAATAGGTACGTTTTTCATAAAATAACCACCATGATAATCCATTTATTGGATGAACCAACTCACTATTACCTTTAATTATCTCAACATAATGTCATCACATATTTCCTAGGATTTCAGCAGACATGCATGGAGATGGTGGAGTACTCGGGTGGAGCTAAGGTGCACAAACTAGACATCATCTTACCACTAGGTCATAGTGTGGTAGAAGTCTCAAAAGGCTATGAGGTGACTTGGATAATCCCCCTCACGATAGGACATGGGAAGTGGGTGCTGAGGCCAGTGAAGTGGCATAAGTCTTTCAGGACACACTCACTACTCCCACTTAGGTTCCATGGAGGCTGTTGGAGCTGTTGGAGTATATGGATCAGTTTATTCGGGCTGAGGCAGGTCAAAATCCTAGCTCCTATAGAATGGTGGTAAGGGATGAAATTATCATGGTCTCTGAAAGTCAGTATAATGAAAATATTAATTTATAGTCAGTTCATGAACGAGAGAAGATTTATCTTAGGGAAAGTAGGTGACTAGATACCCTGAAGGACTTCAACTCGAAGGGAGCTCTATCCTACATTTCCCATAATAACCATTTTTAGAGTTTGAGCAATGATAGTGAGTTTGGTGGATATTCTAAGGGCTCATATGAGATTGAGTCTAAGGGTTATGGAAAATTATTCGATGATAATGGTTTCAGAGGGCTGGGAAAAGGCTTCAACAATGAAAGATGGAAGAAAGGGAACAAAGAGAATAAGGACCCATGGTGATACATGGTTTCTAGGACGCCGAAACTGAAGGGGTGCAAAGACTACTCTTACCCACCCAGACCGATGGATACTTTGTTGACCAAAAAAATAGGGGAAACCCAAGGAGCTTGAGTCCCAATCAGTGGAGAGAGTGGATGGCCAGCAAGTCTTGGTCTTCGAGTCTCATGATAATGAATCCTCACAGGAAGGAGATTAGCATTAGAAGAGGCACTTGCATACAAAGTAGGTGATAACTGTTGTGGATGATTCTACTTACCCGAGTCTATAGTGTGAGGAAAGGACCGGGTCAATTGATAAGATATGTGAAGAGGAAGTGGAGGTGCAAGGGACTAAATCAGCATCACCTTCTAAGGTGGAGTGAAGGGGATTCCTGGGGAGACATAAGGGGAGACTGTGCTAGTGAATTTTCATGGGAGTTTCTATTACATTCCCTGGAGGGGAGTATAGAGAAGGTGGTTGTCATCCGTGCTTCTGATGAGGCTATGGAACATATGCAAGAAATATCGATTCAAGTTGAAACGAACAAGGAATAAAGAGAGTGGATCGACAAACAACACCCAATACTTGCCAAAGGGTGTAACAACAAGAAAATATATGAGGAGGAGTTCTTGCATTCGTGGGGTAATCTAGCCTCAAATTTTGAAGACATTATCATAGATAACCCGATAAAAGAGGTAAAATCCCTCTCCTCAAAATTGTTTAAGGATAGTAAGTATAATGGGTTTAAGATGGTCTGTAATAATTTTGTAATGTGCTATAATGTTTTAAATCTTGGTTATAGTTGTTTGTTTCGAACATTCTCCATAAAAGTGTTGTTATTAATAATTAAAATATATTTTGGGAGTGGTTAATGGATATTGAAGCCAGGGAATCAATGACAAGGCCACATAAAATTTTAATGAACATAATATGGTGGTCCTTCTACATTTTACATCCATTTGGATGTACCACATTCTTTACAGTCATTATGGTTAGTTATTTCCTCCCAAAATAAACTTCAACCTTTCAGATAAGCATGAATTTTATTACTTTAAAATATGGTTTTCTTACATAAATTTCATTCCTTATAATGATTTGAGGGAATATATGGACCATCAAGAAGGAATTCTTTCAAAAATAAAAGAAAATAATCAATGGATGTCTTATAAATTAAATACATTGTTTTTCCATGATATAAACACATAAAAAATTCTAACATTTTCATTTTTTCAAAATTCATAATATATTGGTTTTCTCGTATCAAATATTAAAATTCTCACTCTCTCAATATATTCATCTTCATTATTTTCCTCATGTGTATTAATATCGTTGTCTTTTTTCACTAGAGTACTATGTCTCTCTTGATTATGCACAAATGCAAACCGATAAAATATAAAATTATTTATACCACATCTTTTATACCATTCATGAATAGTAAAATATTGTATCATCTATCCATTGTGATACCAAACATAATTGTTTGTTTGAAATCAAGAATTCATTAGTTGGTAGATAACTTTTTCATGGATTAACCATGGTATTCCAACAAAATTATTACATGGAAACTATATTCAACCTCTATATAAATAATTGTTAAATGAAAAATCTTAAAAAATAAAAATTCTTTTAAAACTCCATTAAAACTTGTTTGGTATGATACATCTAGCTTCTATCCATTATATTAAAAGGAAAAAAGTTATGTTCAAATAAAAAATGTAAACCATAATTACAATGATATCCAAATTCAAAGTCAAATTATAAGTATTATGTTGGTCAAATTAAATAAGACTAATAGGAATCCAAATTGAATACTATTCATGATTCAAGTGACCATTATAGAAAAATACCAACCATTCAAACAAATACCATGAAATATCATTAGAAAAAACCAATGCATACTCATTGTAATCCCAACAAGGTGTATGTATTGGAATAAATAACAACTAAGAAATAATAACATAAATATGTGAATTTCCTATCCATAGAGGTCTTATCATTTGAAACATAAGTGTGGAAAACATTTATTCAGTAAAGGATTTTATTTATGGTTAACATTAGTTGTATTATTCAAATGCCAGGAAATGTATAACATGAAGGTATACATTATGCCCATTAATTATTATCTTTTAGAGTATATACTATATACCTAAACATTATTATAATCATATAGTTCAATACACATATAAAAAACTAAGTAAATGTTATTAAATCTTTATGGTTTCCTTATATTAAATGTTTTAATGGCGCTAAGACAATTTACCAGGGAAATGGGAAATATTAGAAAATAGTGGTCATGGATTCTTTTTATGGGATAAAAAATCACATAACATACATAAATAAATACATGATTTTGGAATAAATGAAATTAAAGAGTAGAAAATTAAAATAATTATATAAAAATTTAACAAGAACCATAACATAATTATGGAAATGTAATATTTCAAATACGATTATCATATAATTGAGGCCCAATAATTTGAAAACAATCCTATGGTGTAGTGACACAACCTTTACCCTATTTTAATTCTCACATTGGACCTAAAAGTTTATTATAGGGTTATATAAATCTAACCCACATCGTTCTCATATAATATCTAATGAATTCTTCAAACCAAGTAAAACTTACATCAATATTATTTATCTTCCTGGTTTCAAATGATATATAAAATATCAAAAACAAAATATTAGGAATTTAGTATATAAGAAATTTTATTATACCATTACATGATCATAAAAAATAGATATGTTTTTAGGTCATACTTTGGATACTAATTTATCTATACCATACAAATTTATATGTATTTATGATCAATCCAACATATATTTTTTTAATAATTCTCATTTTAATGGATCAATATATCAATCCTTATTGTCATAAAATAGGGGATATAGTTGGGTTACTCTCCAAAAAACCAAAATTTTCTTCCTTTTAAATTACATGTGTTAATTATCACAAGGCCCATATATTTATCTAATAAATATACTATATATTTTTTAATAAATGAAATTAAATTTTGATATGAATTAGAACATGGAATGATTATGAAAAATAAAATAATTCCTAGACCTACTAGTATTCCTTTGTATCATAATGGAATCAAAATATTCAATTTATTAAAGTAGGAATCATGTAAAAAACATAGTTCTAGATCATATGGAATCATCACTAAATCCCAAAATCTATTAATTAGTAACAAAAAATAAATAATGGTAATGAAAAATATTAGAATACATTTGAAACATCAATATCAAAATCCAGTGGAATCACATGCCAAGATAAAAATGAAAATAAAATCCAACAGAAGATAATAGTGATTCAAACTACATCGATATGATGTTCATGAAGATAATAAACAAAAAATATTTGAATTAGTGACTAAAACTGGAAAATAGAACCATACATCGGTTTGGTGAGGGTAGAATAAATAATTAGAGGGACGTAAATCTTACAAATCACAAAAAAATAATAATTCAATATTGGGATGAATATCACATACTAATGGTGTGAAAAGTTATTAGTGGAGAGGAGGTGGGATGCCAGGCTTTTTTAAGGGGAGTGGAATAGAGATTCGAAAATGAGGGCGTGATGGGGAGATTAATAACAATTGGATATTTCAAGGGCTAATACTAATGGTTTTTAAAAATCATTGGTATAACATTGAGAAGAGCATATATACCCACAGTTTCCATAACCTGTGGGATTGATGCATTGGAATAAAATGTGTTTCTAGTAGTGTGGGATAACATAGATTATTTTAGGTGGGTATAATGTATGACCCCAACATTCTAAAATAATAACATGGTATTCGATAGCATTTCTAACACGCAACACCAATATTAGAATAAAATATAACACCTCAAGAAATTACAATATATTAATTTTAAAATAATTTGAATATCTATAATAAATTTAATTACATGAAACACTGAGTTTATATTTTTTTACACACAACACTAAGTTTTTATTTCATTAGTCAGGGCCCTAATTTTATCTTGTGTTACACCCAACAATGATTATAAACCAAACATAAAATTTTATTAAAATATTATAATTTAATGTGATAGTTATCACCTGACCATTATAATAGAGGGTATGAATAGGATTAATAAAATTGTATAAATATATATTTTAAACATTTTTATTTGTTATATTTTTATTGGAAATAAAATAAGAATCATTTTAATGAAAAATAAATGGTTCTTGAAAAACTATCTTTTTCTAAAAGACCGATTAGTCATGCTTCATGAACATAATTTTAAATTAATCTTTTCCAATTTTAGAATATATATGAAATTAAATTAAATTTATTTTTTAAATTGGAATATCCGAAATTATATTTGGATTAATTGTCATTATTTTTATAAAAACATTCATTTCTTAATGAATAGTGAAAATATTGAATTTTAATTGAGAAATGCATTTTCTTAATTATTTATAATGGTAAATTATATTTTAAATTTGTATTAAATAAAAAATAGTTCAAAAATATATTAATTAATCTTTTTTAGTTCATTTTTATCACTTTTGTATTTACTTTTAATAAAATAACACTGTAAACTTTTGAATATTTTCCCTTTATAACCTTGCTTTATCATCTTGACTACTAGATTAATTATAAATTAAAATTTTCCGCTTATGTGGAATGAATTTGAAAAAAATGAAAAAATATTTAAAATAATAACAATTTATAATATATAACATGTTAAATTTATTTTTTCACAAAAAATAGTGAAACCTGTACAAATCAATTACAGCGATTACGGTAAAAATGAATTTACCATGGGTTAAACATAGAAGATAAGGGTTTAAAATGACCTAAAAACATTTAGAACACCCATTTTATGGACATATTTTGACATTAAATATTATATTTTATATCATTTCCCATTTTCTATGCTTTTTAAATGATAAAAATTTTGTTATGATTGAATCTTTTCAAAAAAATTATAATAGTGCCTCTCACCACACTTACAAAAGGCCACCCCTCTACTCTCTTCTTAAAACCTTCAAACCTCATTGGTTCAGAAAATAACTATCAAAAGAAATCCACTAATATCATACAAGAACCCTTATTTTGGTAATAAGAGCATCCTAGGAAATATTTAGTGAAAAATTATGGAGGATACCTGAAAAAGAGGTAACATCTTTAATGGGTGTTTTTATTCTATTTCCTCCTACACCTCTATAAATTAATATTAAACCATAATGATAAATTAAAATAATTAAAATTTAATAATATATGATGTTTTTATATCATTTTTAGGAAAATATACCATATAAACTCCAATAAAATTGGTTACAAAATCATCATTCATCTGTGTGGCGCACTACCGCCTCACAAACAAAGGTCATTAATTTTTATATTATCATCTATCACAATTGGGTATGATGATGGATATTAATTATATATATGATATATATAAAATAATTATAAATTTGGAGTCATTTTATCATATATAAATTTTTACCTTTAATTTCGCAGGACATACGATGACATCACTTGTGTGTACAACGAACTACCGCCTCGCAGAGTGATGTGATTCGTCTTTAGCTAACACTTCATATGGAAGGCAATAATGATCAAGAAATATATAATATTGTTTATAAAATAAATAATTATGATACTAATTTTTTATTTATAATTCTTCAAAGATAATATATATTTTTATTTCTTACCTTTTCACTCGCTTAAGGATGATAACATCGTTCATGTACGTGTAGACTACCACCTTCCCGAAGTGATGATACTCTCTTTTCATCACCATGGTACATTGATTATATATGTATGTATTTAACATGGAATATATTAAATTATTTTCATTATTTAATTTTAATATATTACATACCTTCTTCCCATAATGATCATTACAAAATTGAAATGTTACTCATGTGTACATATAGCCTACTGTCTCCATGATCGTAAAATACTTAATTTTTCATAACCATCATTCAAGATTGTTTTAGAAGTAAAATTGATGTAAAAATATTATAATTATTCCATGATTATTATTTTTCATATGATTAAATTATTTAATATATTCAATAATATGATCTTTAATGAAAACAAATGCTTAAAAAAAGTAAATTAACACAAGAAATAATGAAAAAAACGAATGATTGTTAATGAAGGGATGATAAGATGTTATAAAAGGATAAAATATAATATTATAAATATTAATATAGATATTTTTCATTTAATAATTTATTTTAAACTACTATATGAAAGTTTCATTAATTTTCACTCAAAAGGAATCTTTAGGTAATCGATTTTTAACTCATTTACAGTTCATCGGGTTAAAAATATTTTTAATGGATTATTTCCTTCTATTATTATGTGTATAATTACTTTTTATTACCATAAGTTATATTTACACTTTTTTATGTCGATTTATAGTTGAAAAAATAATTTATTCATTTATTAATTCTCACATCAATGTTATGATCATTTTAATGGTTT
Organism: Viscum album; assembly: GCA_963277665.1. Lineage (NCBI taxonomy): Eukaryota > Viridiplantae > Streptophyta > Magnoliopsida > Santalales > Viscaceae > Viscum > Viscum album. Next base: position 1,535,713,816 of record OY728161.1, on the reverse strand, counting down.
ATTTCACAACCTCCATCTAATTAAGAATGTTTATTCATGAATTTTAGTTAAAGTAAATTATTTAACCATTTATTTATAAACCCATTCCATTTTCTTATACTCTAGTTATTCCTAATATTTTAAATTAATAGTATTATATTACCACTATTTTGTTCTTAAATTAATTAAGGAAATGTTTTTAAGAAAACATGACTTCATTTCTCTCTTCGGTCGAAAATAAATTTTCTTCCAAAATTATGTGTTATAAAAATGTTTATAAGAATATTTATGACTTTTAAAAATAATTAATTGAAGAAAATTTTACACATTTTTACTTTAAAAAAATCATATTCATTTTAATTATTTTTCAAAATAATGCCTTTTTGGATTTTACTAAAAATATTAAGGGAATAGTATTATAATTTTCTAAATAATGATCTTACCTAAAATTTTTAAATTAAAAAAGGAATGAAATTTTTGACTTGAATGAAATATATGTAAATTCCGACATCAATTTATTTGAAACTTCCTTCAGACTTTAACATGAGTTTTTTTCAATGATTTGTTTCCCTAATATTCTTGAAATTCAAAAATTTTAAATGTTATTAAAAAAAGTATTTTCAAAATGTTTTCGATTTTAAAAAAGTTATTTTAAAAATGAGAAGATATTTTTTTGAATAATTTTTTTAAGGATACTATTATAAAACATATATTAATCAATTAAAAAAACCGTTTATTTTTCCTCCAATGGGTATATGTTGTATTCATACCATCCATATTCTTATTTTAGATAGTTTATGATAATTTTGACCAATTAATGTATTTACATTAACATTAATTATTCATTTTTTATACATTAACTTCACCTTGAAATAATCATATTCCTATGATCATTTGACATTAAATTTCTCCTAATTATCCATATCATTCCTCATATATATATAAATTCTTCTTTAACCATTTATCATTTTTACATACGATGGTTTACTTTGAATGTTATTTTATTGGCTATGGAAATATTGTTAAATCTTTATTTCTTACTCATTATGGGTATTTTATGATAAATAATTTTATTCATGAATTAAATAGATTATTTTATATATGATGAATTCTTTAGACATGCAGTGGTGGGTGGGGCCTAATCTTTACATATCCCCTCAATCCATAGACAAGTCTCATGCGACAAACTAGTTGTCCAAATCAGTTGGGTTTATTCCTAGTAGTTTTAGACTATCTTGATGAAAGATCTTGATTTTTGAGGTATCAAATGGATTTTTAAAAAGTATTTTTAAACTATCTCAAGGATATATTTTTACTGTAGAGGTTCACATGTGGATCAGACATGATATCCAATAATTAAGCATTTACATCATTAAAAATTTAGTTATCTTATTGTCTAAGAGATTTTCACAATGATATTTTCTATATATGAATTTAATTATTATTTCATTGATTAGATTTCATGTTTTTCCAGTTATATACCTTTCTATATTGATTATTCCATATCAATTCATGCAATAATGTTATTTAAATTCCATGTGTGTTCAGTTATTTACCATTCCATGTTGACTATTTTTTATTGATTCATGATAACTTCTAATACTATTTACCCTTACTGAGAATTTGATATCACCCTTATTTTTTTCCTTTACTAAATATCCATTAATTTTACTATGAAACATATGCAATAATATGCTAGAGAAAATAGTGATATTGTGATGAAAAATATATTATATCTTGTGTATTCAAATATAACATGGGAATCATGTTTTCATCTAGCTTAAAAAGACTACTAAACAATTTTGTCCTTTAGTATGTGATTACATATATCTTATTCCCAATGAAATAGAACAAGCACTGACTTTGGGTTGACAGGTTCAAGGTCACTATTGTATGTATCAGAGGATGTTTAGTAGAAACCTTGGGAAGTATATTTAGTAAAACGTATATTATGAAGCATAACCCAATGATAAAAATAGTTCATAAGCATATAATAATGTCATAATGTTTTGGTAAAGAAGATATTAAAACTGTTTTCTTAGTAATACATCTCTTTCTAGATACAACAAGTGAATGCGGTTCCCACACAGTGGTACCATGGTGTAATAACTCTAAAAAGGGTGTATTGGGCTAGAATTGATCATCACCTGCTGTATGAAAATAATCCTTAAATAACACATGGTTTGACACTCTTATAGGATATTCTTAGGAAACTAAAAAAATTTATTTACAAATAATTTTGAATGATTTAAAAAATGGGATATCCCCAAAGAAACAATATTTATCATTAGTTGATTAGCTATGCATACTTTTTTCAATTTATGCTAATTATTTCACTAGTATTGGGATATTACATGATGTTTCATAATGATAGGATATAATCTATTGTATTCCATCGGTTAAAAATGGTTCCAATTGGAATGAATGTGAACTAAATTAATGAATATGATCCAAAAAGTAAGAATGGTTATTTCTTGGATGAGATTAAGGAAATATTTGGAAGGGAAACATTATCATTATATGAGGTGATATTATCATTTTCTAAAGAGATAGAGAAATAAATATCTATGTATCATTAATTCAAATGGAATCCCAAGATGAACAAGATGGAATGGAAAAGGAAAGATAAAGGGAAGAAGGGAAATAATTATTTTTCTAATATGTTATAATTGTGGAAGGAAACACCCTGGTGCTTTCTTAAAAGGAATGATATTTTTATTTAATTGTGGAGAGAAACAAATACATTTCATATTATGGTAATGGTATTAGAAAATTTTAAAATAAACAATGATTTAAATATAAAGAGATTGGACACTATGAAAGTAAGTATCTCAATTTTAATAGAAATAAACCTTAGGATAAGAAAATGGATCTTGATCAAGGAGATGTTATTACCCTAGCTGAAGAGGAATGATTAATGTGCTTGTTTTTTGATTAAAAAATTATGTAATTTGGGTATTTTATCATTGATATCATGGTTATAAGAATTATGAAATATATTAGGATTATACTGTAGTACTTTTTCATTAAGGATTTGGAAGCATATGTTGAAGAGTACCAACAACCAAGAATAGTGATATTTTGGAAAGATGTAATTCTTTGAAAACACATGATTGAAGTAAAGATAACCCCTAATATGTTCCTCATATTGACATATGGATTTTTTGATAAGATAAAATTTATATAGTTAAATAAAGTTGGATTATACTGACTACTTTGGGACTGATTAATGATTTGTTAAAAAGTCGGTTATAATATCATTAATGGAGTTTACAACATCTTTGGATTTTAGGAATATATACAGCAATATGTTTTTTATTTAAGTAATAAGGAAGAATTTATGTTTTTAATAATGTTTTAGGGTAATTAAATTTATTACCATGTTTCTAAAGAATACATGATAAAGGTATTCACATGTTTGGTATGTAATAGTTAAGAGATACTTCATGTTTTCTGATGGATTAATTATATGTTTATTTTGAAAATATAGTGACATTTTTTCTATAGATTTGTATCTTGATCTTTTGGTAGGTTAAAAAAATTAGCCATTTATTAAATGGTTTATGTTAAACTTTGGATGAGGAATTAGAAATTGATATACTAATTCACCATGTGATGATTTATTCATATAGGATAATATATGCTAACCATATTGGTTTTGGAATATTTTTTGAGATATACTGAAATAATTCTCATGTGTTTATGGATCTCATGATCCATTGAAAGTGAATTTTTGTGCTCCAGGCCTAAAATATTCATTTTGGTTATTTATTTCATAGATTTAGTGATGAATTGAAAATTGATCAAAGCAAAAACATGGGATGAAATTGTTCTTATAAAATAAAAATTTAATGAGTATGTAACATTCCATTACCGATATGTCTAGTATTTTTTTAACCTCATCATGGTTTTTCTTCTCATTTTTTCTATATATGGATGAGAAGGAATTTGTAGGATACCTATAATGGTGATGTCAGAGTTTTCTTGCACTCTTAACCTTAACTAAATGTTTATGTAGGCTGTAGGATGATTTTACACAACGTAAATAGGTTACACATTGTATAAGTGTTAATGGGTGAAATTCATAAAAGTATTCACACTATGAATGGTTACACAATTTCAAGATAAGTTTCACATAATAAATGTTTTAAATAATGGATTTTTCATCTAAGGAGATGGGTTTTATAGAGAATGTGGGACTATTATAGTTATATGTTATATAACAACCCACATATAGTTTTTAAAATAGTAGGGTGGCTATTTTGTTTTGGTTCCTTCTCTAGATTCTCTTCCTCTTAAACTAGAGAAATTCCTAGGTAATTTTGGGATACTCTTATCATTATAAAATGATCGGATCAATGTTCAATATTTTTTACGATTGTGGTGTATCTCTCTGGGTAAGTTATCTTTACACTTCTTCATTGTCCTTGATCATAGTATCACCCATGGGTTGGGTTATCGGATCTGTTGGTCTAGGCTGATGTTTCTTCATGAATTCTTCTAGATCCGTTGTGTGATCTTTTTTCAAAGGCCATTACTTCATTGGTCATCGTATGACAGACGTTCAAGCGTGATGTATGTGCATTTCCATCTTTCCGCTAACCACCTGTTTGGATCAATATTTTGGTGTGTATTTGATTCTAGGGCCTTCTTAGACATCGTTCGGTTTTTGTTGTTGGTGTATATCATTGAGGGTGTGTGCCACCCAAGTTTCAGTGTAGGTGGTTCCTTCTATAACCTTTGTTGATGAACCTAATTATTACAACATTATAAAATTATTTATACATGGAATATGAATGATTTATTTGAGTGTATTTAAAAGTTATTTTAAATAGAAATGGGTTTTCCCTAATTTTTGATAAATGTAAAGAAAAATGGTGTTTTAAAATCATTTTAATTGACTTATAAAATGGATTTGAAATGATTTTTGAATCATTGAGATTATTGTTAAAATGAGCACAAGGGTTACCTTGTGTACTAGGTGGAAGCTTTAGCTTAAGTCCAGCATACATTGTGGGGCGTCACATTATGAGGTGTACCACAATTCCTAGAGTGTAGATTATTGTCTCTAGGTACATATATGATATTGGGGTTTTACTTTCATGGGTGTATCTCTAGTTCTGGACTGTATATCATTGTCTTTAAGTTATACAGTGCATTGTTAATAGATTAATGGGTATGAGTTGTATGATGCCTGAACTTATTTATTAATTGGTTTTTTGGTTAATGTTTCACTACTAATATTTTTTATTTCTTGGGTTTGTATTGTTTTATACTGGATATGTCTGTTTATTCTTGTGAAAGATGATATGGAAAAATGATATTTGAAATTGATATACCTATTTTTGTTTTATAACTATGATAAAAGGGATATGTTTACCATGTTATCTATAATTTTTTAACTTCATATCATTCCATGTTTTATTTTAAAAGAGAATATAGGAATTTTTATACAGCGAATTGATATGGAACTCCTAGATGCGATCCTATTGATCATAATATCTCAAACACTATTCACCTATTCTATAGTCCATGGATCATTGTTTTTCTTCCAATGAAGGGAAATTAAAGGTGGTAAAATGAGGTGGTGAGGTTTTATGTTGGTTGAGTTGTGTAGTAGGAGGTGAGATGGTGGGAGTTCATCCATGTTATCACATGGAGTTGATGTTTGGTTCTATTCATTCGCAGTTGGAGTTTTCCTTCATATTTTTAGATATTTATAATGATGTCTCATTTCTACTATATTTTTATAGATAAATAATATATTTATTAAATATCCACTATCTCTTTTCATTCAGTGTGTATATATTCTCTGTGTTTGTTTAGGCTGGATGAAATTGTTCCTTCTTCTTTGTTGTTCAATGCTCGGGTTCTTGTCGCTAGCCCATGGGGATAAGGAATTCCCTTTATGTATGTGATGGATCAGATTGGGTTATAGGTTTTAGGGTTTCCTGGTTTGGTTCATTACAATGTTTTGTTAGAGGGTGGTTTGTCCTTAAGAGTCCTTATCTTGGGACATATTTTAGACTGGAGATAGGATTGTCAGGACTTGGGAGTTATCTTGTGATAATTTGTTGTCCATATCTTGTCTTTATGAGACACATGTTACTATTGTAATTTGGGATATGTGTCTCTAGTGTTGGGTTTTTTAAATCTTAGATATTATAATAGGTCTTATGGTTTAAACTGAGATTTACTCTATTTTCTAATCATTCATTTTGTTTTGGTGTGCAGTAATATTTCCCAGAGACATCTGCCACAAGTTCCTCAGGAAGGTGTATCTTATTCTCCATAGGAAAATCATCTAGTGGATCACAATCTCAATAATACTATCATACAGTTAGTTCTTACTAATTATCAATATGCACCATGAGTTCAGAATGTAGTTGTTGAGGTATATCCAGTACCTAGAGGTGATAGAGATCGGTCGCTGGAATTCTTCCATGAGAAACCAATGTCTTTTAAATAAGAGAATGAAACTCAAGAGGCAGATGAATTGCATGATAGGATTGATCAAAACTTCAAAATCCTAGAGACAACTAATAAGGTCAGGGTAAAGTCTATAATGTTTATGATAGAGGGTTCTAGAAGCGTGGTGGGATTCAATGGTTTAGGAAGATAGACATGTGGAAATGGATGTGAAGGGTTTCAAAATCCTATTCTTCCCATAGTTTTATCTAGAGTTTCGGATGTAGTAAAATTATATATAGTTCTTGTCTTTACTGCAGGGAGAGAATTCGGTGTTGGCGTACAATAATCAGTTTTTTAATCTTGTCTGTTTTGTTCCGAACATGGTTAATAATGACCGGATAAAGGCTCAGAAGTACTTATAGGGTGTATGATCGGATATCAGATCATAGTTATTTATATTGAAACATTCTACCTATGCATATTTGTTATAAAGAGATATGATTTAAGAGATAGATATAAAAAGTAAGGTTTGTTTTCCCAACTATTTTATTCCATCTAGTGCCAGCTTCAGTGGAATTCATGGGATGAAGATGAAATGGAAGGATCATCACAAAAGTGGTGGTGGTGGGTCTTAGTAGTAAGCCTCCTCCACATGGTCTGCAACAACTACAAGTGTGCCTTTGAATTAGTATAATTACGGTAGGGTTGGACACACTAGAATTTTTGTTCATATTCCTCTGAAGACATGCAACGGCTATGGACGTGTTGGTAAAAAAAATTCATCTACAATGCTATAACTATGAATCATTATTGATAGGGTTCTCCTACTCCAAAGGATACTATGATTCAGTCATAATATCCAATTGCTATAGGGCTCTAGCCATAGACATTAGGAGTAAAGTAATTTCATGTAGTAGATGAGTGTCCAACAGAAATCGATGCATGACTAGTAATAGTGAAATGTACTATCCTTATGGCGTCTATAGAGGAAATTACATTTGTTGATACTATTTGCTCCCACTTATTTATATCTAAATGTATTATTGATATGATTAAACTTCCAACAGAAGTTATGTCTTTTGTAATGTAGTTAGAAACACATCTTAGAAGGAGGTGAGAGTAGAGGTTTTTGTGTCTGTTTTTTAATTGTTACTAATATGGATTTGGTCTAATATTTCCTTATTCATGATCTCGATCTATTTGAATTCATCATAATTATGGATTTTATTGTTGCTCATTTAGATGAGGTTAATTTTTAATCGGTGTGTCTCATTTCGTGCTTCCGATGAGAGATCTCATGTGTTGCAAGGGGAGTGGTATCCAAGATCAGGACGTGTATGGCCTTCCTGCCCAGAACATAGGAGTTTATTTTATGTTATTCTGTTTGAGACCGATGACATTTATACTATTGTTGAACTTCCCATTGTTTTTTGAGACTTTCCTAATTTTTTCCTAGATGACTTCTCTAATCTTCCTCACGAGGGAGAGGTAGATTTTACAAGTGACAAGATGTAAGGTACACATCTGATATTGATACCCTCTTATCGTATGACACCACTAGAGCTAAAAGAGATCAAAATTCTGTTGGATGGCCTATTAGAAAGAGGTTTTGTTCACCCTAGATTTTTTCCTTGTGCATCCCCATTGATCTTTTCCATGAAAATAGATGGTTCACTTCAGTTGTGTGTGGACTATAATAAGTTAAACTAGGTAACAATTATGAAAAAATATTCTTCGACTCTTGTGAATGATTTTTTTTGATATGTGAAGGCATCAAAGTGGTTCTCAAATATTGATATTTGTTCTGGTTATCTTCATTTCAATGTTCCGGAGACTTATGTAACAAAGAAATCTTTTAAGAGAATGCATGGACATTATGAATATCTTATTATGCCTTTTGGTTTTACTAACACTCTTGCAGTTATTATGGAATTGATAAATCAAATATTCCATCAATATCTTATAACCCTTATGGTTGTGTTGGTGGATGATATTCTGGGTTATTTTAAATTCATGCATGAGCATGAGGACCATTTCTGTTTGGTTCTTTAAATTATGATATGTCACCATTTTTATGAAAAAAGTTCAAAATAAAGTTTCTATATTCAAGATGTTAATTCCTTAGGGCCAGAAATTTCAAAACGTGGCTTATCAGTTGATCTAGAGAAGGTGATAGTTGTTTTTTCATGGAGGGAACCATACAATGTCTTTGGAATTTGGATATTTTTTTGTCTTGATGGATACTACCGAATGTTTTTTTGGATTTCTCTATGCTAGTTTCACCATTGACTGCTCTTACTTGTAAGGTAGTGAAATTCACTTGGGATGCGAATTGTCAGTCTTCATACGATGAACTGAAATGACTTCAGACATTAGCTCCTATTCTGATCATTCTTAACATGATAATGGGCACTTGTTATTTTGTGATGATTCAAGTGCTATTTTGGGATGCATTGTTATGTAGGGTGATCATGTTGCAACTTATGACTCTCTTATGATTAGAACACATAATAAGAATTACCCCACTCATGATTTAGAACATCCTGCAATTATGCATTCACATAAATGTTGGAGGAACTATCTTTTGGGGATAGGTTCACATTCTTTTCTAATCATAAGAGTATGAGTTATATCTTTTCTCATAAATAATTTATTTTTAGATAGAGACAATGGGTAGAATACCATTAGGCTTTGGACTTTGATATCACATATACCCCAGGGAAAGGAAATGACGTTGCAAATTCTCTTAGTTAGAATATTCCATCACAATATATTATAGAATCGAAGGAGGTGTAGAACCTTAACCGTATTTTCACTTAGTTCCCCCAAGATTCTTAAGAAGATGTTTTCAGTATGGTTTTGATCATTGTTTTTTTTTACCATAATCTCTCTTAGAGTCTGTTTGTAGAGTTAGTAGTAGGATGTTGAGTTCATAAAATTTTGAGATCCTCTTTTATTATGAGGATACCATTTCCTGTTATTCTCTCACTTCCTATGGTATAATCCACTTTGGGAAGAGGGTTTTTATCACAATATCCACGAAGAGTTTAGTCTTCTTTAATTGTAACATCAATTTTTGGACCAATCATCCAAGCACTACAAATATGTATTCTGACATGAGAAAATAATTTTGGTTGCTGGGTATGAAGCATGACATGGAATATTATATGTTCCGTAGTTACACCAACCAATAGATAAAGGTAGAGGAATTCAAAGCCTCTAGTTTTCTTTAGCCTCTTCTTTGGAAGATCTATAAATAGGTAAATTTATCCATGGATTTTGTTGTTTTATTACCATGTACTCCCCAAGGGTGGAAAGAAATCTTGGTTGTTGTTGATCGATTGAAAAAAATATGCACATTTAATTCTGATCAAGGATACAACAAAGGTTAAAGATATTGGTAGGATGTATGTGCATGATATTATGAGGATAGATGGGAGTCCTTCCATTTTTTTAAATAGTGATCCAATGTTTTCCTTGAGGTTTTTGGAGGAGTCTCCAAGAGGAAATGGGAACTCAGGTCATGTTAGTAATAGCATACCATCCACAAATAGATGGTCATATTGGAGAATGTGATTTAGATCCTTGAGAATATGCTTAATTTCTTTGTCTTGGATTTTAATGGATCATGAGATATCCATATGGGACTGGTTGAGTTTTTTTACAATAACAGTTATCAGTTGTTAATAATAATGGCCCCCTTTGAGTCATTTTATGGTCTCCCATTCATATCACCCCATTGTTCGATGGTGGTGGGAGAAGAATCTTTAGTTGGACCAAGTTTGGTCCTGGAGATGTTAGAAAGGATTTAGGAGGTACATAGAAATATGTGTATAGCCCACAGTTGATATAAATTGTATACAGATATTTGGTGTTGTTCCCTAGTTTTTTTCATTGGTGACTGGGTTTTCAAGGAAGTTTCTCCTCGAATGGGTCACTGTCAGCTTAGAAGATAGGGAAAGATGGCTCCAAGATATGTTGGACCATTTTAGGTCACTGAGTGGCTCAGTTATTTTTCTTATTGGTTAGAATTTCCAATTGAGTTGATAGGTATTCATGATTTTTTCCACATATCTCATCTTATAAAGTACAATCCTGCTCCCGCTCAAATTATAAGTTGGAAATAAATTGAGTTAAATCCAGATGTAGCTATTTGGTGAAACTGATTGAGATCATTTACACTCAAGTAAAATTTTTTTGTGGGAATTTGATTCCAATGGTCAAAGTACTATGGAAACATTAATCAAATTGTCATGAGAGTTGGGAGTGTTAGTCGATGATGAGGGAGAAATGGACTCATCTTTATCTAGGAATTTCACCTTCCACATGATGTCTTAGGGATATAATTTCATTATGGTGGGGAGTTTGTAACACCCTGTTACCTATCAATCAGGTACATCTTTAATATTTTCATGGTTTTCCTTTTTCTCATTATCTGTATAGGGAAGATAAGTAATTGGGAGGATATTTATATTGGTGAAGTCAAATATTTGTTAGACTCTCAATGTTAACTAGCTTTTTCTCTAGGTTACAGGTTAATTTCAAGCCATGTAGCTAGGTTACACGTCATATATGTATTGGTGGGTTTAAGTCATGAAAGGATTCACACTATGAAAGGTTACATGATATAATGATATGATTCATGATTTTAATGTTTTAAATCAATGATTTTTAATCCTAGGTGACATTTTTTCTAGCGTATGTGGGACTTTGATGGTTACATGTCTTGTAACTGGATTACACGTCATGTAATAGCCCATATACAGTTTTTAAAATATTCGTGCAACTATTTTGTTTCAGTTCATTCTATAATCTCTTGATCTAAACCTAGGGAAATTCCCATGTGATTTTTGGAGACTCAACTCATTCTATAATTATCCCATCATTTTTTGATCATCATTACGGTTAGAGTTCACAAATTTGGGTAAGTGATCTTTCCGATTATTCATATTCCTTGATTGCAGTAGTACCCTTGGGTTGTGTTATGAGATCTGTTGGTCTTTGTTGGTGTTTCATTATGATTTCTTCTATATCTATTCTTGGATCTCATTCCAGAGTCAATTTTTTTATTAGTTGTGGTATGATGGGTGTTAGTTCTTGAGGTTTATGGGTTTAACCCATTACAATGACCCCTTTTTTACAAATTGGATCAATTCGGTAGTGTGAATTTGATTCTAGTACCATTGTAGATGTTATTGGGTTTTCATTTTTAGTTGATCCAGTTGTGGGAATATCAAACCCATGTTTCTGGTAGGTTGTTCTGTCTCTATCCTATGTTGATAAACCTTATTTTTCGTACTTTATAAACTAATTTATACAAGGAAATTTCATGATTAAATTGTGTGTGTTGAAAAGATTTCTTTTTAATGAAAAGTGGATTCCCCAAATTATTGATAAATGGTATGAAAAAGGGCATTTTAAAGAAAAATGGTGTGTATTTGATTATACTGCCTCCATAGATATCGTTGGGTTTTTAGATGAACCAGTTGTGAGAATGTGCAACAAGAGTTTCGAGGTAGGTGGTTCCATCTCTATCATATGTTAATAAACCTTATTGTTCCAACATTATAAACTGATTTATACAATGAATTAGCGTGATTAATTTCTGTGTGTTGAATGGATTTATTTTTAAAGAAAAATAGTTTTCCATAATTGTTGATAAATTGAATGAAAAAGGGTATTTTAAAATCATATGATTAGATTTATGAAATAGTTTTGAAATAATTTTTGAAACATTGAGCTGATTGTGAAAACGAGCACATGGGTTACCTTGGGTACTATATGGAAGGTTCGGCTTGAGGTCATCATCTATTATGAGTGTTCACTTTCTAGGTTATTCTTCTTATCTTAGAGTATTTTTATTAGCTCTAGGTACATAAATAATGTTGGGGTTTCACTTTTTGGGGTGTTTCCTCAGTCCTAGAGAGTAGATCATTAGCTTTAGGTACCATAGTGAACTATTCATAGATTAATGGGAACAAGTAGTCCACTCTCTGCCCTTTTGTATTCTGTAGTATTATGATTATTGTGCTACTAATTCTATTTTATATTTCATATATTTGTATTTTTTTACCCTGTATATGTATTTTTATTCTTGTGAAGGATGATATAGAAAAATTTGATTTTAAATTGATATAACTTCTTTTGTTTTAGAACTTTGATAAAAGGTGAATGCTGACCATGTTTTCTACAAAATAGATTTACAGATTTTCATGCCAGGTTTTATTTTAAAAGAGCATACAAGATCTATTTTACAGAGAATAGTTATGTAAAACATGGGTGGGATCCTATTGAGCCTGTTTTCTCGCACCATGAACACCAATTTGGTGGTGCATAGACTGGTGTATGTCCTCCAATGTTGGGAAAGGTAAGGAATCATAGAGAGGCGGCAAGGTTTCATGTAATATGATTTTGGTAGTTGGTGGTGATATGGTTATAGTTCAACCATTCCATCACTTTTAGTAGATTTTTTGTTTTAGTCCTATGCAATTAGAGTTTTCTTTTAGAGTTTTAGCTATTTCTAAAGTTAACTCGTTTCTATTATCTTTTTATAGTTAAATTATATATTTAATAAACAAATTCTATCAATTTTATTTTTGATTTTATGTATCCCATGTTTTTATTTTGGATGGGAGAAACCATTCCCTATAGTTTTTTGTTCTATGACAAGGTTCATGTCACCAGCTCATGGGGATCAGAAATGCACTTCAGTTATGTGATGAATTTGGTCAGGTGCCAACTTTGAGGGCTACCTGGGATGGTTCATTATAGAGTAAGTATATTTCCTAATATTATTAGTTGGTAAAATGAATACTCAACATTATTAAAATAATCTTGAAATAAAAATGTTACCCTATTAACTTCATATCTAATGAATGATATGCTCGTTTAAATCAATACAAATTTATGGGTTTGAGGACCTTTTAGTTCCATTGATCATTAAATTCCATGTGATCAATGACCTAAATCATAATCTTTAATTATTTAAAATTTTATTCTATGTACACATATTCACTTTTCACCAATGTTATCTTATATAGATAAATAGTTGCACGTTATTCTATATGATATTTGTACTCCCCTTCCATTCTTATTAACAGTATATTTCATTAACTCTTTTTATGATGTGGGTTTTAAAAAAACAAATTTCAAATATCCAACCCTTGATTACTGACATAATGTTTATATTATGAGGACATAATTTATTTATGTTGGTGAGAATTTAACAGACCGAAATGAGAAATTAAGAACATTTTATTAAACAACTTAACTGATATAGAACAGCAAGATTACTATAAAATATAACCCCAAGAGACTTTACAATATATTTATTTTTAAATAAATTCAATATCTTAAATATCTTCAATTACAAAAAATAGTGATTTTATCTTGTTTTACATGAAACACTATGTTCAAGCTTCATTACATGGATCACATAGTTTGGATTGTGTTACATGCAACATTGAGTTTAAACTAAGCATGACATATTATTAAAATAAGGTTATTTAATTTGATTGATATCACCAAAATGTTAGAATGGAGGGTATGAATATGTTTAAATTAGTTATATAAATATATAGTTTAAAAAACACGTTTTTTATTTCTTAATATAAATAAAATAATAATCTATTAAACAAAAAAAAATTTCCCATAAAAATACATTTTCCAAAAAGGCGTATTAGTCACACTTTGTACACATAATTTAAAATTAATTTTTAAAATATTGTTTAAATTTATTTTATTAAATTTATTTCATTTTTGATATAATAAAATAAAAAATATATTTGGTTGAATTATTTATATTTTTCTTTAAAGATTTTTTTTCTTGATGGATTGTGAGAAATACTAAATTTTAAATGAAAACTACCATATCGATTAAATTATTTATAATGTTATATTAAATTGTAAATTGGGTTTAAATTAAAATTAGTTCGAGAATATATAAATTAATTAAATTTATTTTATTAGAATAAATTTCACATTTAATTTTGATATAAAAACTTTGTAACATTTTTACATTTTATCTTTAAAACCCCACTTTCTAGTCACATCTATGGGATTAATTTTAAATTAAGTTTTTCAACATATGTATATTTATATACCAAATTGGACCATTTATTTAGAATAATACTGATTTATAATTTCATAAAAGGTAAAATTAATTAGTGACCGAGATTAATAGTGAATACTCTACAATTTTTTTTATCACGGATAAGGAATAAATAGATTTACCAAGGGTTAATCTAAGAATATAAAGGTTAAAATGACCTACCCAATTTTCTAGAACTCATTTGTGTGACATATGTATACATTAGATCATTTAGTTTATATAATTGACCATTTTAAAAAATTCTTTGATTATAAATACCTCGGTTTGATTGAATCATATTAAAAAATTACAAGTGTGACACTCACCTCACCAACAAAATGCCACCCCATATCCTCTCTTATTAAAACATTAAAACCTATTTGGTTCAAAAAATACAAGAAAAAATAACATAAAAAAATTCCTAATATCTTCCTACAAACCTTATTTTGATAATAAATCAAACATAAGATGGATTTGGTGAAAACATAAAGGGGATACCTGAAGAAAAAGTAACATTCTTCAATGAGCATGTTAATTTTATTTCTTCCCTCACCTATAAAAAATTATTTATAAAACATTATGATATAATAAAATCAGTATATTTAATATAATTAAGTGTTTTTAAATAATTTAATGAGTAAAAATCATCTCTTATTCTATCATATGGGTTAGGAATTCATCATTCATGTGTACGAAAAAATACCACCACACACATCGATGTAATTCATTTTTTATTACCACCTCTAATGGTTGTTTATGATGATGTATATAAATTACATATATGATATTTATAAAATAATTATACCTATTTATTTATTATATAATATATAACTTTTTATCTCTCATTTTGTAATAGATACTATAATTTCACTCATTTGTATGGAGGACTACCACCTTCGGTAGTGATGTGATTCATCTTTCATTGATTCTTCACATAGATAGTGATAATGATAACTTTAATGATTATATATTATTAAAATGAAATAATTTTGATATTCATAACATATATATCAATATATAATGAATCTATATCATTTTAATTATACATTTTCACTCACTTAAAGATGATAACATCATCCATGTACATGTGGACTACCACCTTCACGAAGTAATGTGACTATATTTTCATCACCAAAACACATGGATGATATATATAATTATACAATATTAGATATTAATATATTTATGTAAACATAATATATTTCATACATTTTTTCTATAATGATCATTGGAAAATTGAAACGTTGCTCATGCGTAGGTATGGCCTACTATCTCCATAATCGTAACGTTCTTATTTTTTCATCACCATATTTCATGATTGGTTTTAAAAATAATAATTATGTAAAAATCTGATAATTATTTCGTGATTATTATTATCTATATGATTAAAAAAATTAATATTTTCAATAACTAGGTCTTGAATGTCAAAAAAACATATAAGAAAACAAGGAAATTAACTCCCAAAACAATGTAAATAAATGACCATTATTACTGAATGGGTGATAAGATGTTTAAAAGGATCACATGTTGTATTATAAATATTAATATGGTTATTTTTGAATTTAATTTCATGTTTAAAACCACTATACATTAGTTTAATTAACATTTAATTAAAATGATACATGATGTAAGGGATTTTTTTAACTCAATCTATATTCATTGTGTAAATTTTCTACATCATTGATTATATCATTCTTTGATTTTTTTTATAATTAATTTTTTTAAATTTTGTTTTATTTCTGATGGTTTTATATATATTTGAATTTTAAAATCATAAAAAATTAATTTTTAAATTTATACTTTAATATTAAGATAATTTTAAGGGTTTATTTCACAATCTTATTCTAATCGAGATTACATATCCTTGAAATTTAGTTTAAATATATTATTTTACCATTTACTAATAAACTCAATTTATTTTATTAACATATAGTTATTAATTATATTTTTACATAATAGTACAATTTTTTCACTCTTTTTTAGTTAAATTAACTAATTTTTTTTTATAAAAACTTGACTTCATTTCTCTATTTAATCCAAAATCTATTTTCATCCTAAACTATATTTTATAAAATTGTATTTGATAATTTTTTTAACAATAAATAATAATTTAATTATGTAATTTTTACCCATTTTTACTTCGACTTTTTTAAAGTAATCTTGTGTCATTATCCAAGAAATTGCTTTTTGAATTTTACTGAAAATTTGAATGGAATATGCTTTACATTTTTGAAATATGGAACATTCATAACATTTTTATAGTGAAAATGGAATATCCTTTTTAGCTTAAACAACATGTAAAGAATTAATCTACATCATTTCTTTGAATATTCCATTTATATTTTACAGGGATTTTTTAAATATATTTTTTTATCCAAATATTCTATAAATTCATAATTTTCATAATTTATTTTCAAACAAAAGGATTTTCAAAAGAAATTATTTTTTGAAAAAGAGAGTTTTAAAACAAAAATTATATTTTCTTAAAAAATTATTTAAAATATATTATTATGGTACTTTTATACATTAATGAAAAAACCATTTAATATTAATCGAATGGGTATATGTTGTATTGATACCATCCTTTCTCTTCCCCTAGAAGGTTTAATATAATTTTGACAAAGGAATGTACTGAACTTAACTTCATTGATTTATTTTTATTTTCATTAAATTCCACTTGAAATATTCACCTTATTGTGATCATTTGACATTAAATTTCCATCTAATTATCCAAATCATTCATTATAGATTTGATTATTTCTTAAACCTTATATCATTTCTACATATGTTGTTTTCCATTGAAGGTTATTTCATTGACTGGGGAAATATTGATAAATTTAAATTTCTAAATCAATATGGATAGTTGATGTTAATCAATATTATTTGTGAATTAAATCAATTATTAGATATATAAGGAATTCTTTGGACATGCAGTGATGGTTGGGGCACTGATATTACATAACCCCACATTGCATCAACACATGTCATGAAACAAACCACTTGGATAAATTAGATGGGTTTATACCGAGTAGATTGAAACTATCTTGAGGATATATCATGATGGTATAGGTATTAGATAGATATTAAGCCATTATTTTTAAACTGTCTCAAGAGTAGATCTTGATATTATATGTTTTCATGTTTCGTAGACATGAATTCTAATATTTACTCATTTTCTTTATTGATAATTTAGTTATCTTGTTATCCTAGATATTTTCTCCATGATATTGTCTCTTGATTCATTTAATTATTATTTTATTGATTGTAAGGAATTTTTTTACAATTATTTATCTTTCCATGTTGATTATGACTTGTCTATTCATACAATCTAGTTATTTAAATGACATGTGTTCTCAATTATTTACCTTTAAAAATTTATTACTATATACTAATTCATGATACCTTCAACATTACTTAACCCTTTCTAAGTATTTGATCTCAATTAATTTTTTCCCTTTCTCAGGAATCAATGCAGTGTACAAGGAATTATATGAAAGTATATGATATAAGGAATTAATATATTTACAAAAAAAATTGTAATTTAAGTAATCAAATGTAATTTGGGATTCATCAATGTATATATTTTAGCAATTCTATAAAACTATTTGGTACTTATGGGTGTGGTTCAATGTATCTTATTTCAATGTTATAAATCAGACACTAGCTCCGGGTGGCTGGGGTCGGGGTTACTTCAAGCTTGAACCCAGATCACCTGAATGGAACCCATGTAAAAATGATAAAATAACTCAGGTATGCCTCCCCATATACCAGAGGATTTTTACTAATAGAGATGTACTAGAGAATTCATGTGGAGAATATGATTCCTAAATAAATCCCTAGGATCATATCAGAGCCAAAAAAAATTTAAATTATACAACCATATAATGGAAATCTCAAGAAAACCTATTGACATGAAACAATGATCCCAGAGGGACACCATAGTTCATAATAGAAAGTAATAAATATTATATATGATATATAAAAAATAACATAATAGTTGAAATAAGCACACATAAAAATCATCATTTAATAACTAAACAAGCTGACACACTAGAAGGGACCATAGAAGAATAGTAACTCAAAAATAATCTACACTAACCTCTGGAATAACTCACATTATCTTCCCCTCTAAATATATGACATAAAAAACCCACTAGATAGAACCATGTTTCCATCTCTATGAATTACTTACTCCATTTACGAAAAATAAAATTATACCCATATACATCAAAACTCATATCATGTATGCATGTAGGGGGTCATTCCAATGACCTAGTAGGAATCCCCAATGCCTTACTATATATAATGTTTCAATGATCAAATGGGTATGCATGAAATATATATAATGATTTTAGTACATTATTATTCCATAAACTAACTAAAAAACATTTCAAAGTGCACATAAAAGTACACATATCAGGGTTTTGTGTGATAACCAAGCCACCATGTCTCATGAAAACACCTACATATGCCAATTGAAGAAGGATGAGAGTCTCATCATACCAGAATAGCTATTGAAATGTGACTAGTACAATTTTTATCAGGTAATGGTCCCATCTCAAGTACTACATTATGTCTCATACAAAGTCCCCGACCACACCTTCTCACTCAATGTTGGTCACTCCTAAACCCATATCAAACACCCTATAGTTTAACATTTAAAAAACTGGATCATAAATTCCTACTAATGGGAAGTACCATATAGGGCCTTCTCACTCAATGTTAGTCCAAGAATCATGTTTTTTGATCAACCATGTCATATCTTGTCACAAACCTCATCACATCTGGAATAAACCTTCTCACTCGGGGGAGGTATCTGTTGGAACCTTCTCACTCAAGGTGAACCCACACATAGAACCCATGCCATGTCACCAATTATGCCTCCACACATAATGTTAGTTCTATAATATATGACCCACCACACCTTCTCACTCATGGTTAGCCACACATCAACATCTCTAAGACAAAATTTTTCACTCTTGGTACCTCCCAACATCCATAAGAATATACCATCATATATCATTTTCTATCCTCCCAATTTGGTCATTTCCATAACCATCATTCTAAACATATCACACAAATTGAAACTAGGACATCACAAAATCAAAAATTTTAACAGGTTCATGCACCAACACAAAAAAAAATACAAGAACAAAAGTACCATACAGATAGCCCCGGACCCCAACCTTTAAACACTCTCATGATTTATCACATAATCATGTATATGTCACCAAGTAATCTATAAAGGTGGTCATTGAGACTTTTTCATCCAAGCTTCCACCAAAAAACCATTTAACACGAAATATGGTCCTTATTAACTATTAGGTTGACTCCATCCCATCCCAATCTATGGGTTAAGATCACATAAGTCACGAAATATGCTAGAAATAATCATATAAATAGAAAAAAACATAAAATTACAAAAATGTTCAAGATACTCTAAAATGTCAAGAAAAACTACAACACTCTTTGATTTATCCCCTTTTATGCTTCAATAATTGTTGGGAAAGTCCATTCACACCTCTTTTAAGATCTCTAAAACTCATGACTACATCTAAATCCACCAAAACATCAGAATTAAAATTACAAATAATTTTTAATTAATTATATAGTTATTAATCAAAGGTTAATATCTTATAAAATATTCCACAAAATCCACATCACCAAAACAACATATAACCTAGTGTATTAATGTTTCTAGGGTCCAATATAGATAAGAAAAAATCCCCATAATATGGGCTTGATTCTACTATGTTTCGGTGGAATATTCTTCATTAACAATCCCAAAGGCACAAAGATTAGTGGCTAAAAAAGATGATATGAACCAAAGAAGGTGGAAATAATTATATCTATAACATCCATGTAAAAAATCCGATGAAATTACACTTATCATGGCGGGTCATTGAAAGGATATATGGATTAAGATAAAACCAAAATAGATCATTCTCTATGCCCCATTTCCCTAAATCAGGAGAATGTGAGACCTATAAAAAATGGGTTTACAATAGTGTTACAATTTTTGGATGGATCAAATCACGGTGTGACCCATTTAAAGACCCATACTTATAGTAGATAAATATTATATCTCAATAGACATATATTTATTGAATAACATAATGATCAATTCAAGAAACCTTTAATTCTAGTGCCTTTAAATACTTGGACATGTAAATATATAGTCCATAAGTGGGATATGTAACAGCCCAAAAATGATAAAAGGGTTAAATGTCTAAATAATATGACTCATGAAAACAAGGTGCACCTTCCTTTTCGGGAGCCTACTTGGTTAGAACTCCATAGTTAAGCATTCTTGGTCTGGAGTAGTGATCAGGATGGGTGACCTTTTGGGATGTTTCCTTGGGTGTGTGTGAGAAAGGACAAAGCACATTGGAAAGGACTTGTGTTGGCCTGTGGGGACAATCATTTGTCAGACGACATGTTTGGGCACGTGTGTGGGCCCCAGGGTGGGGACCATGTGTCTGTAGGGAAACTGGTGGTACCTGAAAGGACATGACCCAACGACCATGTTAAGGGGCGGTATTTGTGCTGTCACCGGGACACGGTTGTTACATTTGGTATTAGAGGTGGTACCCATCCTTAAGTGAAGCGCGCTTCCTTGGTTGAGATGTAGGGCCCACAATGAGGACATTGTGCTCTAAAGGGTGGGGGGGATGATTGTAACACCCCAAAAATGATAAAAGGGTTAAATAGATAACTTATATGACTCCTGACAACAAGGTGCACCTACCTTTTTCCAGATCCTACATGGTTAGAAATCTATAGTTTAGTCTGATTGTCCTAGAGTAGTGATCAAGATGGGTGACCTTCTGGGAAGTTTCCCAGGGAGTGTGTGAGTGAGGAAAAAGCACACTAGAAAGGACATGTGTTGGCCTATGGGGACAGTCATTAGTCATATGACCTGTTCGGGAACGTGGATGGGCCCCAGGGTGGGGACCATGTGTCTATAGGGAAACTGGTGGTACCAGACAGGCCAGGACCCGATGTCCATGTTAAGGCAGAGTGTTTGTGCTATCACCAGTACCCAATTGTTACATTTGGTATCAGAGGGGTTACCTCTCCTTAAGTGTAGTGCACTGACTAGGTTGAGATATAGGGCCCACAATGAGGATGTTGTTCTCGAAGGGGGGGGGGGTGATTCTAACACCCCAAAAATGATAAAAGGGTTAAATGGATAAATGATATGACTCATGACAACAAGGTGCACCTTCCTTTTCAGGAGCCTACTTGGTTAGAACTCAATAGTTATGTGTGCTAGGCCTGGAGTAGTGACCAGGATGGGTGACCATCTCAGAAGTTTTATAGGGTGTGTGTGAGTGAGGACAAAGCACACTAGAAAGGATATGTGTTGGCCTGTGGGGACATTCATTAGTTAGATGACCTGTTCGGGCACATGGATGGTCCCCATGGTGGGGACCACGTGTCTGCAGGGCAACTGGTGGTACCTGGCTGGCCAGGACCCGACGACCATGTTAAGGTGGGGTCTCTGTGCTGTCACCAGGACCCAGGGTGGGGACCACGTGTCTGCAGGGAAACTGGTGGTACATGGAATTCCAGGTCCTGACGACCATGTTAAGGCGGGGTGTCTGTGCTATCACCATGACCCAGTTGTTACATTTGGTATCAGAGGTGGTACCCAGCCTTAAGTGCAGTGCACTGAATGGGTTGAGATGTAGGTCCTACAACGAGGACATTATTATCTAGGGGGGGGGGGTGATTGTGACACCCCAAAAATGATAAGAGGGTTAAATTAATAAATGATATGACTCATGACAACAAGGTGCACCTTCATTTTTAGAAGCCTACTTGGTTATAACTCAATAGTTATGTGTGCTAGGCCTGGAGTAGTGATCAGGATGGGTAACCTTCTTGGATGTTTCCTAGGGTGTGTCTGAGTGAGGACAAATCACACTAGAAATGACGTGTGTTGGCCTATGGGGACAGTAATTAGCCAGATGACCTGTTCGAGCATGTGGATGGGCCGTAGGGTGGGGACCACGTGTCTACAAGGCTCCTGGTGGTACCTGATAGGCCATGACCCGATGACAATGTTAAGGCGGGGTGTATGTGCTATCACTGGGACCTAGTTATTACAGGATAAAACATCTCCCACTATGTACATAATAACTAGAACCCTTCTTAGACATATCATACACAATACAATTCACCATAAATTAGGGAAAATAAATATAAGATATGGTGATCCCTGATGCTTGGGAATTATAGACAAGGGACATATCGATATATCACGATCATAAGGGTATGATAACATGATGTTAACATTCGAAAACTATAACCTACATTTCATATAACATAAAAATGAGGCATGGAATAAATCATTAATGTTCATAAGACATAAATCATAATGTAATAAAATAACATGAACAATGTGAAAATAACATAAAAATTAGGCATAGATTTAGGGAATAAAGATAAGAATAGAAAATAATTTTATTTTAGTACAAATATCATTGCCCATAATATCATAGTGGAATGGGTTCACTCCCAAAACTAGTATAGTAGCAAAGGTTTAATCCCAAGGCTGTAATAGTGGATAGAGTCCCTTACTAAATTGAGTTTACTCGCCATTCTAGTCCTGCTTATTTCATGATATATCAATCATTAACTATTGTATTTGAGGGAGATATAGGTCTCAAAAGAAACATAATGAAAATCAAATATATGTTTGTCACATGATTATAAAAAATTCATCATATCAGAAACCATGAAAAAATGGGATTCATGAACATTTCTTCACAGAATGACATGTGAAAAATAAATATTTTTCATAATTATTATATCATTTCATCATAGCATAACCCATTGAAAAATAATCAACATTCATAAGTATTTTATCATGGTATACCCCACAGAGAAGAGAAGTTTTTCATCAACATATCGTGGTCATAAACATAAACCATTCAGATAAATAAAAAGAAAAGTATCTCTAGATAGTATCCATAGTATGTCATAATTAACATTGAAGGAAGTTATCTTAGATGTAAAATGAGTATTAAAGATCATTTGGAACATTTATTGAGATAAATAACCTTTAGAATTTAGAAAAAAGATTTAAAATCTCAAAATATCCCAAATATTAAGGAAAAACATTTATTTTAAAATAAAATTGAAAACGTGTATGGAAATCTTTAAATCATTGATTATTTATGAAAGTGGAAAATAATATTCCTGTCATGTATGTTAAAACAACTATTCCTCTCTCATATTTGATAAAATCCAAGTGGAACATGCTTAGAATATGAAAATAATATTTCTTTCAAAACATTTTCTAAAAACTAATAAATTTGTAAAATTTTCATTATTTAATCCTTTAGATAATGGGAAAAATTAGAAAACATTTTTAGAGAACATGGATATGGAAAAAAGGGCTTCAATCAAAGAGATAGATAAAGTAGGTTTTATTTAAAAACATTATTTTAGAATCAAGAATATGTAAAGAGAGAAAAATTAAAAGAACATATATATTTTCAGGAATGAATATGGAAAATGAAATTATTTATTTTCTTGATAGTTATATCATAATATTTCATCACCAAAAGCATAATCATAAACAATCTCAATAAATAATTAGATTGTAACTTCAAACCATTACCACTTTGGTTAATTTTGTGTCATAAGACACATTAAAGAATTACATATAATGAATATAGGGATGTTTAAGATTTAAAAAATCAAAGGGGTTGTATATAAACCCCATAAAACAATATAGGTTCATAATAAAATAAGTATCAAAGAAAACAAATAGTGAAAAAATATCTCTTACCGCTTTCATAACTTTTGAAATATATTCCCCATGAAAGAGTTATACTAATATAGATATGTAAATAAAAATTATTATAATGATAATAATAATAATATATATTCATTTTCATTATATAAACCACATAAATGAAATAATTTGTGCATATGACATGTGTCCCATGGAAATAAAAAGTGATACATAAATCTATTACCTTTAGTATCAAATTCCTCCATATATATTCAAAACTCTTGTCTAATAATTATAGTTTTATTATAAATATATTATAGAAAAATAATTATATTTATCATACCATATATTATTTAATTATGAACATTAATTAACCATTTTTTAAGAATTCCATGATACAGTCGTGTTTCAGACAATAACTGATTTGTTTTTCATGTATGTTTTGATTGGTTATTTTTGTCATCTTAATTTGATTATGGTTCCATCATATAAAAATGTTAACCATGATATATATATCATATATATTCTATATATATGAATTTATATTATCCATAAAATTCAAACATATAAAATTAAATACACCGTCTATGGAGAAGGTAGGTCATACGTACGGATGAATGTTCTTTCCATTTTCTCGAAGGATTGAAGGAAAGAAATATAAATAATATGTTACCACTATATAACAATTTTTATTTCATATATAGAACATATTTTCAACAAAACCATGATAATTATGTTTAATGAATCCTATTTTCTCTAATTTTATTTTCAAAAATTAATTGAAAAAATTCTGATGCTAGGCACTAAGACAACATGTGATTCTGAGGCCCGGTGTGCCTAGATAGTTTTTTGAATTTTGTTTAGTTTTTAGTAAATCATGTGGGAGGTTTTTATTTAAAACTATAATAACTCTTAAATGGGTGTATGAATCAGAAATTTGAGGGAAACTTTTCGTTTCGAACAATGATTTTACCTTAGGTGAGGCCTAACATCGACCGGTGTGGGTCGACTGTGAATGTTAGTTTTTGGACGTAAATTTCATTAAAATATTTAATAAATTTTATTTATTTTGACACAATTTTAGTTTTCTATTTAAGGATTTCTATTTTCAGGAATCTAGGGTTATGACATAACCGTTGGAATCCCTTATGGAAAGGATGAGTGGCTCCATCCAACGAACGTCAATGGATTGGAGAATCAATATTGATGAACCTCGGATTCGATAGGTGGAAAATGGATGATGATGCTGCTTTTTCATTCACTGAAAACCAACAAAAACTCTAGGTTGGGTGAATTTTTCATCATTATATTTCCCAAATATTTTTAAAATTAAATGATGAACATGGACCAACCC
Source organism: Viscum album (assembly GCA_963277665.1). Taxonomy (NCBI): domain Eukaryota; kingdom Viridiplantae; phylum Streptophyta; class Magnoliopsida; order Santalales; family Viscaceae; genus Viscum; species Viscum album. The sequence continues at coordinate 1,535,688,235 of OY728161.1, read as the reverse complement.
ACGAATAGATTGATCTGTGATTAAATCATTTTTGTGGGATAGATAACTTATGTGGTTTGATTATAAATGATTTTTTTTAGATATTTGGTTTATTCCCTCTCCTTTATTCATTATAACATGAATGGATAGAGGCCGACATGAACAAGGCCAAGATCCATTATTGGGGTATTCTAGTGCACTTATCTCTTTCCCCAATCTTTTTGAATTCCTCGTTCTTCGTGAAATATGAAAAAAGTATTTTTGTGCCTTTAATCCTTGGTGAAAAAAATTTTAGAAAGGGGATCTGATGCCGAAATGATTTCATGGAGGTGTGACAACGAATGAGTGGTGATAATCACCCGAGGGAGTGGTTTATGGTGGAATAAGGTAGTGCCCGGAGTAGTGTCTCTAGTCGGGTTTCGACGGAGCACAAGGTTGACAGAAGGCCAGTGGTAGGGAGGATGGTAGTAGAGGTGGAACACATCTTGGCAGGGGTTGCACCAGGCAGAGTTCAAGGTAGACAGGCCAATGGCTAGGCGGCCAGCTGTGGGACCACATGGGATCCCACGGTGGTGGTGGCTATATTCAGGGAAAGGGGACATGACGGCAAGGAGACACGTATGTTGTAGGGTCTGTGTAGATCATAGGGCAGCAGAGGCCACTTGGGAGGTCAAGGATGTGTTGGATTTGTATGTTGATCGTGGAGGAAATTTGTTTATCAAGCACACACAGATGAGTAAGCCGCATACGGGAGAATGGGGTTAGACCGCATGCAGTGGGCTGAGATTGAATGACCAGGCCGCTCCAATAGCCCATCAGGCATGATCCTACAGTCTAGTGGATTGTGTTCCAGTATCACATTAGGTCGGGCCTAATAAGCTAGGACATACTAGACACAACTAGCTCGAACAGGTCGGGTTGGATGGACCGGGTCAGGTCGGGTCGGGTCGGGTCGATCGGATTGGATCGGGTCGGGTGGGCTGGTCAGTCTAGGTCAGACCCGGACCGAACCTGGGTCAGCCCTTTTTATGAAAAATGACCATAAATTTCAAACTGTGTATCATTTTGATGAGTTTTTTGCTGTGTTTCAACCCTTGGGACAAGACGGTCCTTTTGAAAAAAATCTAACAGACCCTTTGTGGATGTTTCATTATAACATATTGGTTTGATGAGTAGGTTCTTCTGGAACTAGCACATTATAAATGGAGTTAGGTTGCTGACTATGATCTTGAGACTATGATATTGAGATTATGATCAATAGATTTTAATAATGAGATTGTGATCTTGAGACTATGGTTTTGAGACTCTATGAATTGAAGACATTGTGACTTTGAGGTTGCATGACTTACTGAGACTCTATGTCTTACCAAGACTCAGTGTCTTATCGAGACTCTGTGTCTAACCAAGACACCATGTAATACTGAGACTCTATGTCTTACCAAGAATCTGTGTTGTATCAATAACCTTTGTCTTATTGATATAGGGTGTTATTTGGAATACATATAATAATACACATTTTTGTCCTACAGACTAATACATGTGACATTTGACCATGTTTTTATTATGGTGTACTTCATGTATTTCTTAGTGGTATTCCTTTGTGGTTTTAGGGGTGACTTATTGATTATTTTTTTACTCACCACTATATGAGCATTTCCCGTATGTGTCATGTCTTGTGCAGATGATCAAAACATTGATGGAATTCTAGGTGTACTTGGACCATGTGATGCGTAGAGTGATTAGATAGACGAGGTATGCTCCAATGACTTTAGATTGTTTTCCTAATCCTACACTTCAGGTAGAGTTTTTCACGAATGAGTTTCAAGAACATGTGTATTTACTTTTATAGAATCTTTCTTTGGTGGGATTGTATTCTAGACCAATTTACATTACAGTTTCCAAGTTTCATACTCGGTGGTCGGTATCATAGTGTATACATACATTTTCTACTCAGTTTGTTTTACATTTCAGCATTTTATTCTTGGAAATTGTGTGATTGTGTACAAGTACTTAAGAAAATGCCTAACATTTTTGGGATATTCCTACTCAGTGATAGTCACCACCCCCTATCCTATTCTAGGTGGGATTGGGGTAGTCATGACACAAGACCCTCTAGTATTGGTTGTGATAGAGTGGTATCCATGGAGGTTGGTTCTACTTAAGGATCAGGTGTCTGTGAGGTTGTTTTGGAAAAAATAGTATTTTGAGTTTGTATTTCAAGATAAGGAATCCAGTGTTGGTGTGGCAGCTGATGTATCCATGCACCCAGACTCTGGAAACTTTTTTTCCAACTATTTACATGAAAACATTGGTTTTTGGAGAATTTATGGTACATTCATCATAAACAATTTGGGTGTGTTCTCATGTCCTTCTTGAGTAAGTTCAATAGGTATACACTATTGATAGTGATCCATATTGATTTGTTTTAGGATGCGTCCCCGTAGATATCCATCTAGGATTCCATTTTATGATCATGAGGATGATTCTTCTAGCAAAAAGACATTAGTATAAGGGCATGTTGCTGAGATGGCACCTCCAGGTGGTTTTCTTAATGTTGTGTTTCCCATTGAGTATTTGTTACTATCGGTGCTACTAGCTAAGGATGTAGGTAGACTGAGAATGTTGTATGAATTTCAAAGGTAGAGGTCTCCTATGTTTTAGGGTGAGATAAACCCCCATGTATCTAATGATTGGATGAAGGTAGTTACTCATGTATTACATCTTGTAAAGAATCATGCCGACCAAATGGTAGTCCTAGCGGCGAGTCTTCTTCAGGGATCCTCGGTGTGATGATTGAGATTAGAGACCCAGACACATGATGAGGTGAATCTATCTTTGGAAGAATTTGAGGGACTCTTCAGAGATAATTTCTTCCAAAATATGTTACTCTTAGTGCCCATACAGGAGATCATGCATCTGCAGCATGGCTGTTAGAATGTGGTGGAGTATTTGATGTGGTGTACTGATCTTTCTCAATACTCCACATATATGGTACGAAACGTATTATTTAGGACTCATACATTTGATTAGGTCTTACACTAGTAAATTAGGGAAGCCATGATATCCCTTACCATTCCTACAAATGTTGGGGTTCTGGAATGATCTCTGGTAGAAGAGAGTTTTCTTATGGAGAAAACACCAACATAGGGAGCTACCAGGAGGCACCAGGTAGCCGAGTATTTAGTTGTATGTTGACAATAGTAGTTTTATGGGTCCAAAATGGGTCAATAACTCTAGGTGATGACCCCAACGCATAGGATCAGTAGTGTGGGGTTCCCAAGGCAGAGCGAGTCTGCTAAGGGATAGGTTGTGCTACTCATGCGGCGGTCGAGGAAATATGGCATGAGATTACCCAAAACATCATATGGATGATCAGAAGATGGTTAACGGACATCTAAGGTAGAGGAGAAAACATGATAAGGATGTTCCTCTGGGTTTCAAATTTGATAGAGGAGCAGGTTGGGAAGTAAGAGGTGGGATGAGGTTTGGAGTATTACCACCACCCTTAGGTGGTCCACCACGAGCTCAAGGAAATAGTGGATAGGGACAAGGACAACTTTAGGTGATGAAGGCTTACAACTCCAAGACTCTATGGATTATTAGAGTTATGATCTATGTATCTTCCACCTTAGGTATAGTTTTGATAGAAACATGTTCTAGTAATTCTATATTTTCAATGACCCTTATTGGAGACATAGAGATTCCATTAAATCTGTTGACTCGATCCTTACACTTAGAGACTCCTATGAGTGGATATTTAATGATCACACACTGGTTCTGACAGTGTGAGATTACTATTTGTGGTAAGAGTTTCTTTTGGGATCTCTTGGTAGTGGTGTTGAGGCCTTACGACCTCATTCTCGACATGGAAAAGTTATCCACAGTCTAGGCGTAGATTGACTATTTTAGGCATAGTGTATGGGGTCTATGTAGTGATGGGACAAGTGTTTCGTTTTTTTGGGGAAAGGAAATTCATAAATCATAAAAAGTTATCCCTCATAGTAGGGTGTGCCCAATTAGCCATCATTTGGCTGGCATCACTCTTGGTGCATTGGATGATATGAGTCCTCGGTTTCCTACAGTGATGGTGGAGTATGAGGACCTCTTTCCTAAGGATATCCCTGGATTACCTCCCTATAGGTAGGTAGACATCAAAATTTATCGATTCCCTGGGATGGAACCACTATCTACCCATACATATCAGATGGATCTCGCAAAGCTTCATGTGTTGAGGGTATAATTGGGGGACCTGTGGGGGAAGGGATTCATGAGACCCAATGATTCACCACAGGTGGAACTGGTTTTATTTTCCAAGAAGTAAGATGGGAGATTGAGGTTATGTGTGGAATTCTGGAACCTAAATCAGGTGAATATGAAGATAAACTATCCACTATCATGGATTGAAGACTTATTTGATCAGTTTAAGGGATTTATGTGGTTCTTGAAGATTGACCTCAGATCTGGCTATCACCAGCTTCATGTACGAGATGAAGATGTAGCGAAGATAGACTTCTGATGCCAGTACGAACACTATGATTACTTTGTGATTCCATTTGGAACGAATAATTCCCCATAATTATTCATGGGATTCATGAAAATTATCTTACAACCCTACATATACCAGTTCATGGTGGAATTCATTGTTGACATCCTGGTGTACTCGGGGTATGAGGAGCAGCACACGATACACTTGAGGATGGTCCTTGACGCACTATAAGAACACCATATTTATCTGAATCTCTCAAAGATTTAGTTATTTATTTGAGAGGTCCACTTTTTGGGAATCTCTATTTGAGAGGCTGGAGTTGCAGTAGATCTGGCGAAGATTGAGGTAGTCCTTTCTTGGGTTCCACCCAAGAGTGCTACAAAGTTGTGGAGTTTCCTAGGTTTGGTTGGGGACTATTAGAGGTTTTTCCATGAATTTTCTATTTTAGAAGAACTGTTGATGGATCTGACACATAATGGGAATAACTTCTTGTGGATATACAAGTTCTCATAGTACATTCAGAAGTTGAGGTAGAGGTTGAAAGGCGCTCCCATCTTTAGACTACTAGTGGATGGCATTGGGAATGCAATGTTATATGATTAATCTTTTACAAGGCATGATTTTGACATGATGTACTGGAAAGTGTCTATTTCTTATGGTTCACGCCAATTGAGAAATCATGAGCAGAACTACGCAACCAATGATCCTGATCTAGCAATGGTAGTCTTCGCATCGAAGATGTGAAGACGCTACCTGATGGTTGAGCAGTTTACCATCTACTCTAACCACAAGAGTCTTAAGTATATATATCTTATAAGGATATGAACTTGAGATAGAGGTGATGGATATATTTCCTCTTGGACTATGACTTTAAGAATATCTATACTCCTTATAAGGGGAATGTAGTGGTAGATGGTCTCAGCAAGTCATCAATTTTGCAATTGCTGAGTGAGGCATCCAAGAAGTTGGCATACATACAGATATCCTTTATTGATTGAGATGGGGAATCATACCTCCAGTAGTGGTTTTCACCCATCCACTTTTGTATAGAAATAGGAATTCAGAACTAGGGGATACTAAATGTGAGACCCGACATGCCCAATTGTCCACACAACAAGCACCTGATGGATATTCGATAGGTGGGGAGCACACCATTCTTTTTAGAGGGTGCACAGTTGTACCAATGGATTTTCCAGGGGAGGTTCTGATGGATTTTAATATATCAACTTTGGTGGTACATCTGGGTGTGAAAAAGATGTACCATTTCTTAAGACATCAATTCTAGTGGTGGGGGATGAAGATGGCGGTTGGAGAGTTCGTTTCTCGATGCCTCACTTGACAGCAAGTGGTGACTGAAAACCAGGTTCTAGATGGACTGACCCAACATATTGAGGTTATAGAGTTGATGTGGGATGGGATATAATTGGTCTTTGTGGCAAGTTTACTACACATTTTTAGGGGACACAATACCATCTGGGTGATTGTTGACCAACTCACCAAGCCGACCCACTTCCAACCTTTCTAGAAGTAGAGTTTTGTAGAGAGATCAGGATGCCTCTACATGCATGATATAATTCAACTCCATAGAGTACCATAAATTATTTTTTCATACTGTGATGCTAATTTCACATTCCGGTTGTCTAAGAGATTATAGGAGGCGTTTGGGACTCAATTATTCTTGATAATAGCCTTTCATCCCCAAAAGGATGGAAAAATGGAGAGGACCATTCAGGTCCTCGAGGATATGTTGTGGGCCTACATCATGGAGTTCAATAATAGCTAGAAATATCACATATCATTGGAAGATTTTTCATACAATAATATCTACCAGTAAATTATTTTTTGGCACCATTTGAGGCCTTGCAGAAGAATCCATTTGCATCACCACTTTGCTAGACTGACCCAGGGTAGTCAGCACTCATGGTTCTGAAGATGGTGTGGGATACCATTGAAAAAGTACAGAACATCCATGAGTGGATGAGTATAATGTTGATCTAGAAGAATTCATATTTGGATATGATATGGAGGCCTCGAGAGTTAGAGGAGTGAGACCATGTGTTCTTTCTAGTCTCACCTCGATGAGGATTGCATAGGGTTGTCTGAGGAAGCAAGTTATCTCCCAGATACATCAGACCTTTTCATAATCTTCATAGAGTTGTAAGGGTAAGGTGCCTCCTAGATCTACCCCCATAGTTTCACCAGGTGAATGAAGTATTCCTTCTGTCACAACTAAAGAGGTACCTTCATAATCCATCGTACTTCATAGAATGGGTAGAGATAGACACTAATCATGGATAAATATTTTTATATTACATAGGGGAGATCAATGATTGGTATGGAAGGATCTTTCCGGGGAATTTGATTCCTCTGGTGCACATTTTGTGGTAGAAAATGAATCTATAGGAGAGAACATAGGAGTTGGAGGATCAAATTCATGCTTAGTTCTGTCATCTATTTGTTGAGTAGCCCTTATTATGGCTTTCAGGGTGTAAAGCCCTAAGGTGGGGAAAATTTAATTACTCATTTTTTTTGTTTTTATTTATATAAATTAAATTGGAAAATTACAAGACTATTCAATAAGAAGACATTTGATTATGTGGCCTGGTGATCCAAAATTAGTTCGCGGAATTATGTTCAGTTTTTAATAAATTGTGTGGGTGGTTTATCATTAAAACTATAATAACTCATAAAAGATTATTTGGATCAGAAATATAAGGGCACCATTGTATTTAGAATTTCTAATTTAACTTAGTAGAGGCCTAACATCTACTGGTGAAAGTCAACTGTAAAGGTGAGTTTTGGATATAAACGTCAATAAATTATTTAATAAAAATATTTTATTTGGACCTTGCATTATTTTTATTTTTATTGTTGCTTATTGTTAGGAATCTAGAGTTACAAAAAACCCTTAAAAATCCTCTAATGAAAGGATAAGGAGATCCCTACAATGATCTTTGATGGATTGATGAATCAAGAACGAAAAAAACATTGAATCGATGGATTGATGAACAATGACGATGTTGCTTCTCTCTTCATCAACAACCAATCCAAACTCTAGGTTGGTCATTGTTAATCTTTGTGATATTTTCCCTGTTCATTTTAAAATTAAATGATGAATGTAGAACAACTGATGAACAACTTGTACCATGATTCAATAATTCTTATATGATGGATAATTTTTGCAGGTTGATTATCAGGGAAGATCTCGTTTAGAATTCTTCTATTCACTCTCCAGTCTTCATTCAAACATGAATGGATTGAGGATGACACGAACAAGGCAAAGATTTATTATTTGGGAGTTCTTGTATATTTATCTCTTTTCCCTAATCTTTCTACATTCATAATTCTCCCTTAAATATGAAAAAAGGATCATTGCACCTTCGATCCATGGTGCAGCAATCAGAGACTGGGGATACGACATCGCAATGACATCATGGAGGTGCAATAGTGAAGGAGAAATGTGAATCACATGAGGTAGTGGTTTATGGTGGCCAATGGTGGTGTATAAATTAGTGGCTCCATCATGGTTTAGGTGGACCCTAAGGTGGAGAGTAGTCCACTGGTAGGGTGGCCAACAGTGGAAGCATCATGCGGCCTAGTGTGGGGGTGGGCCAAGTGGAGTACGAGGTTAGCAGGCCACTGGCAGAGCCGCCAATGGTTGGGCATGAGGTTGGTGTCCCAGAGGAACCATGTGGGATCCTGCAACGATGGAGGCCACATGTGGCGATTGGGAATGCAGTGGCGAGGAGCCCCCTATGTGACTGGGTCCATGTGGAGCCCTTAGCAGTGGAGGCAGGAGGGGAGGTCCGGGACACTGTGGGCATCCATGTTGAATGTGGTTGTTCCATTTTGACTAGGAATATGTGGATAGGTTATCCACATGCATGAGAAGGGGTACTGCCCACATGTAGTGGGATGGGCTACACGAACCAATACACTATATTGGACCAGTGGACTGGGTCCAGCAGACCGCAACCCAGCAGCCCATCCAGCCAGGCCCAACATGCTACGCCAGATCAAGTTGGATTGATCGGGCTAGGTCGGGTTGATCAAACCAGATCGGGTTAGTGGGTTTGTCAGTTAGACCTTTTTATGAAAACAACCATAATATTCAAAATGTGTGTCTGTTTGAGGATCTGTCTGAAGAATTGGGACCCTTACGATGATTTGGACCTTTTGAGATAATCTTGGTGAGTCATTGTGGAAGTTTCATTACAACATATAGGATTTAAGAGTATGTTCTTCTAAAACAAGAACACTATGAGTGGAATCCTGCGGCTGATTGTGATCTTGAGACTGTGATCTTGAGACTGTGATATTGATACAATGTGACTTGAAGAATACATGACTTTGGGGATAAATTTCTTATTAAGAATCCAAGTATTAATAAGACTTAGTGTCTTATCAAGATGTCATTTCTTACTAAGAATCAACATCTTACCAAGACTCTCTGTCTTACTGAGACTATGTATCTTACTGAGACTCTGTGTCTTATCGATACTAAGTGTTGTATGCACTACCATTGATAATCATAATTTATGTTCTAAATACTAATACATATTTGAGACGATCATGATTTATTTTTGGTTCACTTCTTGTGTTTCTTAGTAGTATTCCTTTGGTTTTTGGGGTGTCCTACTATGTATTATTTTACTCACCCATACACGGTATTTGGCCGCACATGTAGTGTCTTGTGTAGAAAATCGGCACTTGGATAGAGTTCTAGTTTGACCAGGAGTAGGTGGTTCTTATAGTGATCGTATAGACGAGGTTTCCTCCTATGACTTATGACATTTATCATACACCTTCCCTTCAAGTATGGTTTTCTGTGGATGAGTTTCAAGAACTTTTTTATTTACTTTTGTAGAGAATTTCTTTGGGGGCTTGAATTATGGCCCTATTTACATTATATTTTTCAACATTTCTACTCTTTGGTTGGTATGTTAGTGTATGAATGCATTTTATACTCAGTGTTTTTACATTTCTGTATTTTGGGATTGAAGATTGTGTGCTTGTGTTCATATGCATTGGAAAATGCCTCGCATTTTTGTTTATTCCTACTCAGTGCTAGTCACTATCCCTTAGCCTATTGGAAAATACCATGGGGTAGTCATAGCATGAGCCCCTCTATTATGGGTTGTGATATTACCTTCTATATAAATCATGGACAAATCACATCACTTTGAGAGGGGGTAGTCCGTTGTACACACGAGCGACATTGCCATGTTCCCACAAAATGGAAAGAAATAAGGTATATGTGATATAATAACAAAAAATGTATAATAATAAAATAAATATCATATAAAAACATTAAATCTATAATGATATCTAGACATGTGATGTTGTGAGGGATGAATAATAACATCGGTTCATGAGGCAGTAGTCCATCATACACAAGATCGACAGTTTCATTTCCTATTTGATTAAGGTGGAAAACGATATAGGGTATTACATTGAAATAAATAAAATATCAGTATATTTTAGATACTAGTTTTATAATGTCATAATAATTAAAGAACATTTGAAGGAGTTTGAAGAAGAAGAAAATAAAAATGCATCGTTAAAAACATTACCTCTTCTTTGGACAACCACTTTCTGTTTAACCTGAATCCTTCCTAGAAGGGATTTATAATATCAACATGGAAGAAATAATTTGGGAATGGATTTAAGGAAAACATTTGGGTAGGTATTTTCCAATCCAATTTTTTTATTATGTTTGAATAGGATAGGATAGGTTGGCCTTTTATAAGGGGAGATGACACACTGGGTATGTTTTAAAAGGATAAAGTGTACACATGTTTTATATATTCTAAAAATCTAAAAAATGGTACATTATGAAATATTATAGGAGATAATGTCAAAAAATGGCCAAAAATTAGATTTTTTGAATGGTTTGTGGTTTTTTTACACCTTATCATTTTTGTCAAATCCTAGGTAAATCCATTTTTACCTTAACCACATTAAATAATTTTTACATTTTTTACATTTCATTATGTTCAAAAATTAAGATGAAATTATTTTATAATATAAATTGTTTTTATTGAAATGGAATCAGTTTTCCCAAACCCATCTCATTGAATTAGCAGAAATTAATTTAAAACTGTGACCATAGATGCAACGAGAAAGTGAGTTTTTATACGGAAAAATATTCAAAAGTATAGAAGTTTTTAAAATCATAATTAAAAATAAAATTTATCAAAATAACTTAAATTATATTAATAAATATATAATTAAACTAATTTTACTTTCAAAACTATATTAAAATAAATTTTATGTTTTTAAATTTTGTAAACAAAAAGTTAAATCTTAAGAGAAACAAATATTTTTCACAAATTGATGACAAATTTGTCATTTCAAGTAATTATCAAAAAGTCACTACAAGATAATTTTGACATGAAGATTTAAAAAATGAAGTTTATTTTATAATATAAATTTACTAAAAGACTAAAATTTTATTTTTATTATTATTGACAAATAAAAAAAAACATTGGTTGAGAAAGTAGTATTTTGGAAACATATAGAAATTACTAAAAATTAAGTGTCTTTTTATAAATATTTTTTTAATATAAAACCATAATAATTAATATTTAAAATTTATATATTAATATTTAGTAATTCATTATTAATGGTCACTTTATAATAGTTGTGTTTAAATGATAATATTAATAGTTTGTGGTGGTTCGTTAAAACTAAGTAATGCATGTAACACAAGCTATCAAAAAAATTTAACTTATCAGAAATAGAATAATTCTTAAAAAAACATAGGGTTTTAGAGTCTATAGGGATCATGGTTTGATTAACACACCTAATCACCCCTCATGGCATGGATTGACTCTCCATAAATTGACCACCTACTAATAAAATTTTGATACCACTACCTCATGAACTCCCCTCATGGAGTGGCTATTCAATCATAGTATGAAATATAAACATAAGGTAGAATGAAAATATCATGGACCATACCCTCATAGAGTTTCATTCTCCCATAATGGTGTGGATTCTAACACCATGACACAACACAACTCATTTCTTACCTCATCATGATTTGACCAGCCTTTCTCTTAGAAAATCCTCAAAGGCGCATATATATAGGATTCATCTGACCTGATACATAAGAGTAAAAATAAATTATACAAAAGTCATTGTCATATCATGACAACCTATTCTATGGTGTGAAACTCACACCCAATACATAAAGTACATATAACCAAATATGTAAAATTCATCTTCTTAGTGTAATTCTCTGTATGGTAAAGTGATCCTCATTTATAATAATATTTTACTTAGAAAAATACACCAAATAAATCCACCACACATTGACAACAAATATTCACTACATGACCTACTACCTTCATGCCATGGTGACTCCTAGTGTTATGAATTGATTCTAAATTATCCCTCTATCACAACATATCCTTCACCTATCTTGGTGTTAAATCCCACTAGTATCAAATCTTAGACAATGAGGTCACCCCATATCTTCTCAAAATCTCACATGTGCACCCAAAACACCACTAATGTATCTAATCACATTCCAAAAAATCTCATTAATATGTTTCAATATAACTCTATAAGATATTAAAATGTATTTTTCATTTAAATAATACTATTTTGTTAAATTATTTTATTCTTAAGAATAAATAAAAATGAGCTATGATATATTAGATAAATATTATTAAGAAATTTATAATGATAATTAAAATCTAGTAAATAAAAATTTAATAATAAATTAATTTTTTTTAAATTGATAACTAAATTAACTGTTAACAATTAATGTTAAAAAGTATTGTTTTTCAATGAACTATTATTAAATTGTTATATAGTTTTTTACTAATAAATAATTAGATAATTTTGAAATGATTATTATTATAAAATGTAATTTTTTAATGTATGAACTAATATATTAAAATATATTTAATTATATATTTATTTGAAATAATATTAAAAATACTAAATGTTTATAATTTTACTTTTCTATAAAAAATTATTTTTATTTTGTATCTAAATTTAAAATATATATTAATGAATTTAAGAATTTTAGTTTTATAATATTAACCAATTTTTTAAATAAATAATCTAAAAATTATATTAGGGAAAATTATTGTGATTCTTTTGAAAATGTTGATTTTTTAGTGAATAATGAAAAATACTTATTTTTCTAATACTGTCACTTTTATGAAATCATCATTATAAAATAATGAATTTAAGGTTTTTGAAGACTTTTTATATAAAAAATGTATATTTATTAACTAATATAAAGAATTTACATGTACTATATAGAATTTAGTGACCTATGTATAGCATTTGGAAATAAAAGTAATGTTTTATTCTAATAAAAGATTATTTCTTAGCACTTTTCATAAATTAAATATTTAAATTGTTAAATTTGGTTTTGTATTTTTATTTAAGTCATACAAATATTATTTTTTATTAATAAAACAATAAATTATTGGGGATCTATTCAATTCATGATTTTTTTGTTAATTTACTTTAATGCTTAAAAATTCATTTTTCCAAAAACAGTTTATCATTGTGTTTTACGTATTGAAATTAAAATTAAAATTCACCACATTTATAAATTGAATATTGTAACATTTATTTCATATTTTGAATATAAGTATTTAAATTATTTAATAATTTTAAATTTATTTTTATCCACAACATTAAGTTACAATTGTCAAATTTAGTCACCGTGGAAGGGGTTAAATATTTAAATGGAAGGCCAAACTAAGGGATAATATCTAAAATATCTCTAAAACCTGTCATTTATTGATTATATGTGTGGTTTTTGACCTTAAATTTTCCAATATTTCATGAATATTTCTTATGGTTCCACAAGACTATGATAAATACATTTATAAAAAAATTAATGCTAATATTATTTATAAGAGCCGCAATCCTCTCACCTATAAGGGGTCCTCTCATCACCTTGCTTCTCCAAACACTTTGATCACCATATCTCAAAAAATAATGACACAAATAACTCTCCAACACCCTTGTCTACATACTATTGCTTTTGGTATTCCAATAATTCCAATCAAATAATCATTAAGGTGCTTTATCAAATAAGATTATCCAATGAAGAGGTATATGTTCTATCCAAAATATTTCAAGTTAATTTCTTCTTAAAAATTCAAAAAATATTATATAAATATATTATCATAATGAAATAATTTATTTAATACACTAAAATATTATTATGATTAGGTATCAACCATTCCCTACTTTCTATTCATCTATAGAAAAATTAATGCATTGAATCTTTGAACATACAGACTATCACCACTATGGGTGACATATTTCGTTTTTTATCACCAACTCACAAGGATGGTTATAAAGATGAATTTAAGGCATAAATCTATTTTTAATTAATAATTTAATATTCTCCATATATAATAAATTTTATACATTCTTTCATTTCTATCCACTAAAAAATGAAAATGTTTCCCAAATTTACATGTGAACTACCCCTCCACAAACTAAATTATCATTTTTCATTACCGCCTAACATATATAGTTTAAAGAATTGATTGAATAAATGAATAAATAATTAATTGAATTACTAAGGACCTAGAAATATATTTTAGCCATAATATTAATATTACTAATAATTAATCGTAATAATAAAATTTTACCCACCAAAATGAGTGTACCAAGTCACTTTGTAAGAAATAACCTATTAACTTTATTTTTTAATTTTATTATCATATAATTATTATTTAATATTATTTATTACTTTAATAATTTTTTTTGAAAATTTTTAAATTTATAAATGTGATAATATCACTATAAAATAATATATTCTTACGCATTTAATCGTTATAACATGTTCTTATTTAAGTTTCTTTTTCCATCTACATGATTCGTGTTTAAATGTTTCTGTCACAAATAATTAAGGAAAGTAAAATAATGGTAATATTATATAATAATAATATATTTAATATATTTCAATAGTTTTTAATAATGATACATCAATCAAAAAAATAGAATTAAAAGTAACAACAATGGTAGTTTTATATCATCAAAATAAATTTTATCAAGGATGCTTCGTGAAAAGGTAAATATTCTATGAATTATTTTATTATTTGGTTTGTGGAATGAAATAGAACCTAAAAAATGAATCTTTTAAATATTATAGAATTATTTGGAAAATATTTTTTATAATTTGAAATATAATGATATTTTTTTGGACATTACAAAACAAACAATCCCAAAATGACCAATGTGAACTATTGCAATTTAGTTACTAATTAAAACATGACAATAAATAAAATAATAGGAATCATAATATTGGACTAAAAATTAAAATGATTTTAATTAATTTTAATAATATATATAGTTTTGTTATTTGGTAGGATGATTTCATATAAAGCAATTCGAGACTCGAGGGAAAGGATTTTTATTTAAATCCTTATTTCAAAATTCATCTTTAAAATAATTAAATTCTATATCCATATTCATTATTTGGTTTCAATATTTTCCTTATACACAATAAAATAATATTTTAACATAATTTCAAACTATATTTGAAATACTTTATACTATTTTAAGAAGGAATATATTTAATGTTTTGTGTATGGGTTATTGTTTCACATTCATTACAAAAGTGAAAAAAAGGTTTCCTTAATATTTACCACATTGAAAACTTTTCATGTCATCATATACCATATTATATCTCAATATTTCACTATAATTTTCCATTTTTTTAATAAAATACTATATCCATTTTTCTGGGAATTTTTTTCTTTCTTTGAGTTATTAAAAGAAAATGGTATATCTCATTTTTTATGAAATAACTAAAAGTTCTTATGATTACGGTTTCAAAAATATTTTTTATGAATTCTGTTATGAAAAAATCGCTCATATTTTTTATTCTTGATATGGTTCGTGGAAATTTTATACAAGATGGGTGGTTTTATTATATCCCTTCAATACATTGGTCAGTCTGAAAAGAGTTAAACGGTAATATGTAACTCGTATGAAGTTTCTAAAGTTAACAGGATATTTTGTACTCTTATTGAGATTTAAGGATGATAGAGTTAGCTAAACATAATATACTAATAAGATTTTTTTTGAATTAGCTAGGCTTTTTATTCCATTGTAGGGGTGTTTAAAAGAGAAATATGATTATGATGTCCCAAGTAAACTTAATTATTATTATTTTTCCTTTATTATTTATTATGAAATGTTTTATGAAAATAATTATACAATATTTTTAATTTCATGGTTATATATGTGATTATTTGAGCTCAATGTTTACTATGTGAAAATGAAAACATTTTGAGGATTTTTAATTTTTTTAAATGGACTAATGAGTTTCCTTTATTTTTTATCCCTTTATAATCTTTATATTCTTATCCAAAATTTTAAAATGATTTTAATAGTTCTTAAGGATTCATATTAATTATATTAATGTTTAACTTATAGTAATTAAGACATGTCATTAATAAAGAAAGTGTTTTAGGAATGTAACAGAAGTTTAAACATAAGAAACTATTTTGTTAAATATATTGTACATTTTTTAATCATGTTCCCTATATAATGTATGGGCATTCCAAATCTTTAAAAAAACTAAACTAAAAATATCATGTGGATTTAAGAAGGTTCATAATTATTTTCATTAAACTCCTTATTATGGATTTGTTATGTGTGAGTTATCATTACTCATATCTGATCAATGGTTGATATAACTTTAGAGGTTATGATATTATTATAGGATTAGAATTTATAATTTTTAGATTAACCCAAGGGTTAATATGTTTTTTGGGGATCATAAGTTATAAGTTTTCTATAACCATAAAAATTAGTATAATATAAATAATTATTAATATTTGTGGATGAATCAAAAATTTTAATAGAGGATGACATAATAAAGGATATGTAAGTATTTATAATATTAATAAGATGGTTTATCATTATTTTTTATACATGCATAAACCATTTTATTAGTAGATATATAGAAGCATTATGAAACAATCTAATAATTTTTTAAAAGTAACTTGTGGTGGCTATCGGAATGAGAAACCAAATAGGATATGATCTTGAGTTGAAAATTTTGTGGTCATGAATAAACAATTATCTCTAGTTATGATTATCATACTAATCCTAGCTGAATTTGCAAGACCATTAAATAAAAGAAAAAATAGAGTTGCATGTTATGTTGTGTGATAATTACAAAAGAGGTGAATGGATTCAACATTCTTAGTGTCAAAAATGTGGGAGGACACACCTAGAGAAATATCTTAAAGGAATCAAAAAATGTATCATATTTGGTAAAAGAGAGTATAGAGTAATAAACAACCAATGATAAATGAAGTGTTTTGTTAACATAATTGCAGGGGATAAAGCTCTTCTTAAGGTAGCACTCAAAATTAAATGTATTAAACATGGTGTGTTTGGGAATTATTCGAATTGATTTCCTAATAGGAGAGCTCGAGAAGTTGATCATTGAGATCATATTTATAAAGGTTTTCCAAGTAATTTTTTGAAAAACCAAAAATAAAGAGAATGTAGAATAACATATAAAAGGTTTTAATTATTTTGACTTTTTTATTATAATTAAAATAAGATACATGATTTCATTTATATTTATGAATCATAATATAAGATTCATTTTTATAGGAAGGAAGTGTCAAGGAATAAGGTAAAAAATATTAGTTAAAATTTAATGAAGAAAGTTAAATGATTTAAGTGTCTATATATAGGGCTTCGAGAGCGGTAATGTAGTGGTATTTTATTTAAAAGATGATATGTTTATGTATGATCATATGTTCAAAGCTATACATTTCCTTTTGAGGCCTTATATAATTGTATGATATTTTGGGAGATGTTTATTTGGACTTAATAGATTATTGAGGTATATATAACCCTTATGTTTAACATATGAATTAGTGTGATGATTATTCGGGGAATAATGCTAACATATTTTAGGGGTATTGGTTGAATGTTATATAAATTCTTTAGGGCCAACGAACCTGTACCTGGGTGGTAAGGGCTCCTGCTTAGCATCCAAGAGACCCAGGTTCAAAACCAGGTGGAGGCGATTTTCTGAGTATTGTAGCAGTCAATATAGATGTTACTATAGCTGTTACTGTAGCATTTACGGTTTGGTACTGTAGCAGCAAGAACTATTCACCCGATTTGGGCCTTCGAGGCACTAGTTTTGGCCTATGGGTCTCCAGGGCATTCGGGTCATCAATGGCCTTCGGGCCATAGGGCATTCAGGTCATGTAGACCATGGAGTGTCCTAGTTCACACAGAACAGGCCATAGAAGAGGATCAGAGCAGCAATAGTAGTAGCCACCAGATATAGAGCTAACCGGGTTGGAAGAATGAAAGTGTATGGCAGCCGCCATCAGGACCAGGCACCGTGCAGCTTTGTACATGGAAATTCTAGCCGATCAGCAATTCAATGTGGGGAGCTAAGGCAATTAATGATGCAAGACGTTGGGGAGGGGAAATTCTAGTGGGTTGGGCCTACGGGTCATGTATGGGCATCGTATGCCTTTGGGCATTCGGGTCATGTATTGTGGGTTATGTCGGGCCTTGGACCTTGGGCCTATGGGTCATGTACGGGTTCCCCTTCAACCCTTAAAATGGGTATTATCTATAATAAAATAAAAATAAGTCCTTCGGGCCATTCGGAGGATATAAATCCCTTATGGTTAATACATTTTTTTATGTTGATATAATTATGGTTAATGGGATAAAGTGTTATCATATTTTTTGGAATATTATTCTCATATGGTGAATGGAATGTTGTGGGCCAGTATGGTATTTTATGCCAAAGTGGTAGATAATATTTTAATAATAATGATGGATTTAACCATGAAATGAATATATGATTTTTTCGAGCATTAATTTCATAGTGAATCGGGTTATTTTTTTGAAATACTTGTAACTAATATTATTTGGGGATATAATTTAAAATTATCATGGATGGATATATAATAAAAAAATTATATTTAGGGTTTGATATTGGTTAGATGAAATTTTGAAGGGTTTTGGTTCTTTTTGGAATGACTTGATTTGAACAGCTAGTATTGTTGTATATATTAGGGTTTTATTGATTCAATTATCACTTATTCACAAAATGATCTATTGATATTTGTGCGAACCATTTGTTTATAATAATTATATAGAAATATAAGGAATTACATAGAATATTTTCATGTATTTCTTAAAAATTTAAAAGGTGAATTTTTAGGATTCAGACCAGAAAATTTAATCTTATTCATTTATCTTTCGAATGTAAAATGATTCATAGTTGAAAATTGATTAAACACATAACTGGATGATGAAGTTACACTTATATAAATTAAAATAAATTATGTATGTATATTTTACCAATATCTACAATTATTGTAAAACAATTCTACAAAATCAATCAAGAGAAAGATAAATTTATCGATTTCTATATAGACAAATATCACTCAACTATCAATGACATATTTTGGAAACTTATTCATATGTATTTTTTATAATAATATATACATGGTTTTAGAATTATTTTATTAATAAGTCCTATGTTTTCCAAGAGTTACATAAATACTAGTTATATTGATAAAATATTCATCTGATTATTATGTCATGATACTTGTATTTTTGTAAGAAACAATAAAAATTGTGTGGAAACATTTTCTTTATGTCAAGATAATGTTACACTATGATAATTTAGAATTTTTCTCGATAATATTGTGCTTGATAAATTATGTTACATAGAACACCAAACTAAAATAGTCCACGAAATATTATATTATCATTATTTTAAAATTTATAATAATAATAAAACCTATAGTGAATAAAATGATATTAATCAATTATAAATTCTTACATTTATAAGTTGAGTAATTAATAAAATTTAACTTTTAAAAGGATTATTTTTCAAAAAAAATATGTTTAAAGTGTTGTGTAATTTACTCAAATAAAAAATAAATCACTTTAAAAATATTACTAGGATAATATGTAATATTTTAGTGTATAAAAAAATATGTTAACATTCATTTAATTAGTAATTGATAAAAATTAATATTAATAATAGTTACAGTTGAAAATTATGTTTTCTATAAAAGTATTTTTCATTGAATTTTTATTAAATTTAAAGATGTTTTTTGAATTATATTATTTAAATTTGATTAAATTATATTTTTTATTTATTCAACATGTCAATATTATTTTAGGGCGTTTTTTGGGATTTTTATAAAAAAGTTGATTGTTGGGTGAAGAGTAAACAAATTAATTTTGAAAATACTATCAATTTTATTACATTGTCATAATATAATAATGAAATTAATGTTTACGAAACCATTTTTTGTAAAAATATAAATTTATGATTTAAAATTAAGCATTTATAAATATTATATTAAATTTAAAAACCTTTATTTGTTATTTTAAAACCTACGTAATTTGTTGTTTTAAAATAACTATATTTGACCGTTGTATTAAATTAAATATTTGTAGAGTTAAAATAAAATTTATATTGTTTTTGCATCACCAAACTCTCTTTTTTAGTAAAATACCAATAAATATCATGGGGAAAAATTTAGGCATTATTTTCATCTAAATTCATTTTTATTCATAAAGGAATTTTCATAAGAATTATTTTTTCGTTTCATTTGGTTTATTTATATTAAAGGTAATTTTAAATAACTCTAAAATTTGAATCTTTTAAAATATTTTTCATATTTCTTATAAATAGTTTCAAATTTTTTAATAATTTCTATTTTATTTTTTATATAAAATGATGTTACTATATTAAGTGTTAGTCACCATGGAAAGTGTTAACTGGGTTAAATAAGGTGTTCAACTTAGGGATACGACACAAAATATCTCTAAACATTTTATAGTTTTTATTTGATGTATGTATTTAGACCCTGGAATATCCTTTCTTGAAGAAAATACACTTTGACACACTTGAGAAAAAAATTATAATATTTTAAAGTATGATTATTTACAAGAGTGTCACTCCTCTAACATATAAAAATGCTTATCCACTCCTCACTTATACTCACCCTTTTATCCCCCCCCCCATATCAACTAATAAGTCTGAAATTACCTTTATCCATGTCCAAGATCTTATGTTCTTCCCAATATACTAATCTAAGAATATATAAGGTGTTTTTGAAAATAAAGTATCCAGGGAAGAAGAAAATGTTCTAACTATTCTCTTTCCATGTATCATTTTTATTAAAAAAAATAACAAAATATTCAATAACCATTTTAAAATAAGGAAATAAATATAACCACTCTACCAAAATTTTAATATTTATATGGATCCAAAATTATTTTCATTCTTTCCATCCAAAAAAATTGAAACTTTTTTTCGTGTGTGTATATGGACTATTGCCCTGAATGATGTATTTTATTTTTCATCACTACCTCACATTGATAGTTATAAATATGTATTTAAGGAATAAATATGATATTTATAAAATAATTAAGATCTATAAAATAGAATTATTATTTTTTAATGATAAACCATTATATTCCTTCCTTTCCATCATTTGAAAAAATGTCTCCCACACATATGTGTGGTCTACTACCTCCATGAATGATGTATTTCATTTTATATATCCCCCATGTAAGGATGGATTCAAAATTGGATTGAATAAATAAAATGTAAATTCATCACATGTCTAAGGTTATGTAAATATTGTAATAACCTAATATTTTTATGAGACATTTTTTTAAATAATTTTATTTCTTTGATGTCTCGTGCTACATATAACATTGTCTTTTCTTGTGTTACACACAAGATTGAGTCTCTATGAAACATCTTTTTATTATTATAATTATTTAAAAAATAAAATTATAACCTATCCATTTGAATGGTGGGTAATAAAAAGATTAAATAAATTATTAAATTATTATTTATACATTTATATATAATTCTTTGACCAATTAAATAATGTAAAACATTTAAAAAGGAAATGTTTTCTCAAAAACAATTTAAATGTGAAGAAGTGTGTTTTCTACCAAAAACTTAAAAATTACTATTTTTTGAGTTTATTAATTAAATATGTATATAATATATTCAATATAATTTTTAACATTCATCTTAGTTCTTTTTGTAGACACGAAGTACAAAAAAATTCAATTTTATGCATAAAAGAAGCATTTCTCTAAAAAGATAGTTTTCCAGCCATTTGGTAGAGAAGTTGTTAAAAAAAGTGTTTTTCAAAATTTTATGGATTTTATTTTAAAAAATAAAATTCTCCATTGAAATAGAGATATCCAAATTTACTTGTTTAAACTTTTGGTATTTTTTTGAGAAGTCTCATGTTTTGATGAATAGTGAAAATACAGAATTATAATTAAATATTGCCTTTTATTCAAAACTTTTTTTATTGTTAACTTTTAAAAAAAAATGAAAAACCATAATTAGATATATTATATATCATTTAATATAATTTTTTTGATTTTAGTCAATTTATAATTTAATTTGGATATTAAAACACTTCAATCTTTTGAACGTTTTCACTTTAAAACTCATTTTATCATTATTTCAATGAGATTATTTTTAAATTTATTTTATCTAGTTCTGATTTTCCAATTTTAAAAAATATATTCCATATTCTGAAAAAGAATTTCTAGATTTATTCAATATATCACTTTTATTTTTTTGACAATATGAATTGTAAATTTAGTAATTTTTATTACCACGTTATTGGTAAAACATGTAATTAAGGGTTAAAATAGAATTATAAAAATTAATAAATGAATCTAACACTTAGAAAATGTTATTTTATGAAGTTAATTATACCAGTAACACATAATTTATAGAATTTAATAATTTAATGGGCCCTTTTCCATGAAAATGGCATAGCTTTTTTTAAAATCATGGAGACTGACAAAATGTGACACTCTTAATTAATAAGTATAATATTTTTAATATAGGGATTAATAAAAGATATTATAGAATATATATATTATTGTGAAATATAATTTTTTTATCTTGATAATGGATTTTTTTAATTTTCAGTGAACAAATATGTTTCATAAATAACTATATAATAATGATGCAGTAATTATTCAATTAATGAAACAATGTGTCAAATGATATTATAAATATTAAAATAAATAAAAATTTCTGAATTAATTTTATCCCCAAATTTTATAGGTGAATATAATATTTTAGGGGTGTATTAAAATAATTTTTTTGAAGTTACCTTGTTGTATTGTTTCTCTTAATGTCAAAGTAAAGAATATTATGAAAATTGAGACTTATGAAATTTTATGAAAATAATATTTTATTAAATTAGGTAAAAATATTAATAAAATTAAATATGCATAATAGGATTAGATATGATCTAAAATATCATATATTTTCAATTTATGTTCTAATTTACAATTTATATGTAAAATTAAATCTGTATAATATTGAAAATGTTGTTACTATTGGTAAAATTAAAATTTCTTCACTAGGGGTTAATAAAAATGATGAAGTTTAAATAATTCCAAGACATTTATAAAAACTATTGGTTGATTATAGTAGAATATTAACTCTTCTTATTTTTTTATAAATGACTATTTGAGTTATTTGTATTGGGATTTAATTTTTTATAAATTAATATTTCAATGAATTTGAAAATATCCCCCACCTCTATTATAAAATAGAACCTATTCTTAACTTATATTCACACATAAAAACCTATTTTTATCATCAAATATCTATCAAAATATCCTATAAATTTCCCTCCCTTAATCCTATAATCCTTAATTATGGAAAAAATTGAACCAATGGAGTCCTTTTGTGAAAATCCTAAGGAGGGAATGATAGAAGAGGAGGTTTTCACGATTACAAAGGGAGCCAAGATAATAGGTTATAAATAAAGGTTTAGGTAGGGGTACTAATGGGTATGATCATTGTGGGAAACATTTAATATCATTCAACTGACTATAATTTTGTGTTCATGGTTTCCAAAGGCACTAAACTAATATATTCTTTAGGCGCTAGTTTATACAATATATGAAACATTCCACAAAAATTGATGTGATATCCATGTATGAAGTGCTTGAGTCTTTATAGTTGGTATCATTGAAAATGATTAGTAAACCATTACAAACAAGTTTGATAAAACTTTTTTTAGATAAATAAAGATATATATATATATAAGGATTTATATAAAGAAAATCCTATGGTGTCATGGATTTAAAATTATGTGTTGTGATTTAGGCATCCTATAATTATTTTTCCCTAATTATGTATTTTTATGCTATGATTATCACACTATTATTTAAATTCATTGTCAATAAATGTAACTAGAAGGGAAAAGGATAAAATTTAATTTTGTAGATGTTTTAATATGGAGAACTATGAAAATATATGTCATAAGTGGAAATCTCATAAGGAAAATCATAAAGGTGGTATGTGTATTAGTTATAAAGGCGAGGATAAAGAGTCTGTAAACAATATGGGAAAGGTATAGGATGTTATAATAAGTATTGTTTACATTAATGATAAGAAGCGTCATTATATTATTTTTAGGATCCATAATACATTATTTGTATTTTATATTCTGGTAAATAATAATATGATAAAGCTTGATTTATGGTTTAAGAATAAAGTTTGATTATTGAAGTGTATATATTTTATAATTTAGTGATTATGTTATTAAAATCATTAAATGTTAAAGTATTTTAATTATAATTTTTTTTATTAAGGATTGAAAAGTTCCTATTCAATATTGATGAGGACTTAGAAATTTGATTTAATATCAAGGTTATATTCATGAGAAACACGTGATTATGGGAAATATAACCATTAATATGTTACTAATGTTGAGATAATGATGTTTGGATAAAGATATGATGGATATGAATTAGTAAACTAGATGGTACTGAATACCTTGGAACTGATTAAGATTTGTTGACAATGTGGTTTATCCTATCATGGATAGAGTTTAAAAAAATTGTACTTAAAGAATATATCCAATAATCATTGGACTAATAAAGAATTAATGTTTTCAATAAGGATTTATGGTCATTAACATGTTTGAAGAAAACCAATGATGAAGGTATTCAAATGATTTGTATGTGATAAATTTGAAATACTTTAGAATATATGGTTAATCAATTCAATATTGTTTTTGAAAACATTTGGGACCTTATTTCTATGTTTTTTGATTTTCAACATTCAAAAGGGTTATATGGTTAACCATTTATGGAAATATTTTTGTTAAATCATAGATGAGGTGTTAGATATTAAAGTATTATCTCACAATATGACGCCCGAATGGCCCGAAGTTGTTACGTTTTATTGATTTTTAATAACCCCATTTTCAAGGGATGATAGAGTAACCTTACAAGGATTGTAGGATTGGTTATTACATGGCCTATAGGCTTAAGAGACACTACATGACCTGAAGGTCTTAGGGAATTGAACAAGTCTATAACTACAAGGAACTTCCCCTCCCCAGCATCTGCATCATGATGGTAGATCTCCACCTTTGCATGGCCATCTAGATAAGCTTCTCATGCAAGAACATGCTGGTCCTGATGGCGTATCTATATCCTATCATTATCCCAAATCCATTAGTTTTGTTCTAGTAAGTGTGCATGCTTCGAATCCTCCTATAGGTTAGCTCCATTTTTGTAGATTATGTCTGGGGAAACAACATGTGGCCAGAAGGCCTTCAGGTGGCCCGCAGGCATTAATAGTGGGCCAAAATCCCTACTGACCCAAATGCTTGGGTATCCCAAAGGTCATAAGGACTCCAAGCCCAAACCAGTGGCCCAAGGTGAACAGTTCCAGCTACTACAGTACCTCCTACAATAATACTACAGTGACTCAGAAATATGCCTCTTCCTGGTTTGAAACTTGGGTCTTGTGGATTTACTTTTGGATACCTCACCAACTGGGTCGAGGCTCATTTTCTCTCACCATATGACGATTTATGCATATTGGATAACTTGTTTTAACCATTTTTTTGTGATAAATATTGACGTAATGACATGTCATTCAATTTATATATCTCATTATTTTCTAATACTTTAGTCTTGATAAATTCACCATAATTTCTTAGAAAAAGTGATGAAGTGGAAATTGATCAAGGAACAACAAAGGGTGTGATTTCTCCGAAATAAAGTAAGTATATCTTCTTATAAAAATTATTTAGCTTGATGAAATATAATATAGAAATAAAATTTTATCATGTTATCATCATTTTTTATGATAACAATGACTCTTTTCAAGACAATTTGGGTTATGGAGTTTGGATTCTTAACTATCTCCTAACCATGTTCTCTAGTACTCTCCATCAGAACTGGATAGTAATATTTTTCTTCAATGTCCATTTATTCAATTGACATGTGTGTTCTCCTATGCGGAAATCCATTTATCAGTAAGTTTGGGTAACAGTTAATTTCCCAACATTCTTTTTTAAATGATGTTTTAGTATTTATTTTTATGATGTATCTTTCTATGAAAGGAACATTCATGTATTAAACCATTGATAATCCTAAAAACTTTTGAGGGAGAAATTTATTTATGGGGGGTAGAATGGAACCCTCCAATATTTTTATAAGTTATTTTTTTAAATAATTTTATATGTTCGATGTATTTCATTACACGCAATACTGGATAAGATAGTATTACCCGCAACACTATGTTTCTATGAAACATATTTTTATTATATTAATTATTTAAAAAATACAATTAAAACCCATCCATTATAATGGTGGGTATTAACATGATTAAATTAATTGTGAAATTTTAATTTACACATGTATATATTATTATTTGATCAATTAAATTAATGTAAAACTTTTTCAAAGGAGTTTTGTTTTTCAAAAAAAAAAATAAGTGTGAAAACGTGTGTTTTATACAAATTAATGGAAAAATAAATATTTTTGGAATATATTAAATACACACACACACACATAGATATATATATATATATATATTCAACATAATTTATAATAATCAAATTAGGTTTTTTATAAACATGATATAAGAGAAAATCCAATTTTACGCATAAAAGAAGTATTTCTATAAATTGGCAGTTTTACTACCTTTTGATAGTGAATTTGTTAAAAATATTATTTTTTGAGACTTTTATATATTATTGTTTAAAACAATTTCTTATTTGAATTATGAAAATCTAAATTTACTTGGGGTGAAATTTTGGTATTTTTCAAAAAGTATCATGTTTTGGTTAATAGCAAAAAACGCAGAATTTAATTCAATAGATCCTTTTATTCAAACATATTTATATAGTGATTTTTTGATTTTTTTTAACATATAATTAGATCAATTTTATATTATTTAATCCAATGTATGGAATCATAATAAATTTATCATTTAATTTGGATGTAAAAATATTTTACTCTTTTGAACGTTTTCACTTTAAAAACTCGTTTCTTCATTGCATCAGCAAGATTATTTTAAATTAATTTTATCTAATTATGTGGTTTTATTTTTGAAAAATGGATTCCATATTTGGAATCATAATTTTAGAATTAGGTTAATTGATATCTTTTATTTTTGTAAAATATAAATAGTAACTTTAGTAATTTTTATTATAAAGATTAAAGGTAAAACATGTAATTAAGGATAAAAATAATATTATAAATTTTAAGAAATTACCCTAACACCTAAAATAATTTTATTTTATTAATTAAATTCCAAAATTAGCACATAATGTCTAAAATTGAATAATTTAATGAATATTTTTATTATGGGGTTAAATAGAATATTTTCTTGACAATATATATTCTTATGAAATATAAAAAGTTTTTCAGCATAATAGAATTTAATTTTTATGTTTCAGGGAAGAAATAATTTTCATAGATAAGTAAACAATCAAGATGAAGTAATTATTTAATTATTAAACAATCTCTTAACTGATATTATAAATATTAACATAAATACAATTTCACTTAATTAAAGTCATAAAAAATTTTCAAAGTGAATATGGCGTGATAGGGGTGTATTAAATAAATTGTTTTGATGTTATATTTATTTATTGGGTTTATTAAAGTCAAGTTAAAGAATGGTGTTAAAATTAATTATTATGATATTTAATGAAAATAATATTTTATTAAAGTACATAAAAATAATAAAAATATTAAATAAGGAAAGGGGGTGAGATATTTTTGAAAATATCATGAATTGGTCATTTATCATCTAATAGAAACTTTATATGAAAAAACTACATCCTACTGATTTTTAAGAAGTTATTACCATAGTCAAAATTAAAATTGCTTAAATAAGGGTTAATCAAAAAGATAAGGTTTAAAATCAAACCAAAAACTATATAAAATCTATTGGTTTATGATATTACAATATTGTCTCATATTGTCTTCCCATAAATTTCCATTTTGATGTATTTGATTTGACATTTAATTTTTTATAAATTAAATATTTTTAAATTATTAAGGAGACCCTCCCCTATCTTATAAATTGGTACTTATTCTTAACTTTTATTCACACTTCAAAACCTATTTTTTTTCAGAAAACCTATGTTCAAATTTTCTTCCAACTTCCCTCCCTTCATCCTAGAATCCGTACATTGGGTATAAATCCAACCAATGGATTCCTTTTGGGGAAATCAAAAATAGATACCCAAAGAATATGAGGTTTTCATTAGTATGATGAGAGTTAAGAAGTAAGGTTATAAAGAAAGGTTTTAGGTAGGGGTACTCAAGGGGAATATATTTGGTGGGGAAACTGAAGATCTTCAACCATACTATAATTTTTTATTCTATGTTTCCAAATGAAGTAAATTAATATGGTCTTTGGGTGTGTATTAGTGAAATGTATGAAATATTCTGCAAAAAAATATGTAATATACATTTATGAAAATCCTAGGTCATTATAAATAGAAATTGTAAATAATATTAATTATATTAACAAATATTGGTTGTTGTAAAATTTTATTACCTAAAATGAGCATATTAAGACACTTTGTAAGTAATAACCTCTTACCTTTAGTTTTTATTTATCTTTTTCATTTAAATATTCTTGAATAATATTTATCAATTTCATAAAATATTTTTTGAAAAATTAATCTTATTTAAAAGTGATAATACCACTATAAAATATTATATTGTTATTCATTTGGTAATTATAACATGTTTTTGTTTGGGTCAGCTTATCCACCTACATGAATGATGATATAATGTTTATATCATGAATGATTGAAGAAACATAAAAACTTGTAATATTATATAATAATGAATAATTTAAGATTATTTTTTATTTTTTAATAACAAAACATCAATAATAATAATGTAATTAAAAGTAAAAAACAATGGTTATTTTAAACCATAAAAAATAATCTTATCAAAGAAGATTCATTGAAATGTAACTATTTCATACCAATAATATTTTTTATAGAATTATATATACCCTATTTATTGGTAAATTCATATATTATTGAACTATTTGTAAAATAATTTGATCCCTTACAAAGATACTGGAGTTATCTTGGTGATTATAAACTGATCAATCCTAAAACACCAAACATTAAATATTCAAATTTGTTGCCTAAGTGAAACACTATAAAAAATTAAATAATATTAATAATAAAAAGTTAATAAACGTGAAATTATATCTAAATTATGTAATTAATTAATATTATCTTATTATTCATAAGGTTAAAATCCATACGATGTGAATTGGGACTTGTGGAAACAAATTTTTCATTAAAACCATGTTTTATAGTTTTCTTTTCAAATAATTTTCTTCAATAGACATATTATTTATGTGGTTTCAACAACCATATTCACTATAATACAATGATTATTTAGGTTAATTTTAAAATATCTTTTATTTTCTTTAAAAAGGTATAAAAAATAATCTTTTTAATGTTTTCAAAATAAGACAATTTTTTACTTTCATTACAAAAGCTAAAAAATAATGTTTTCTACATGAACACATTTCCCTCTATAATATAAGTTGTTAGAAATAAAGATTCATAAATAACATTATACTTTTCTTTTAAATAATATATTATACCCATTTTCTAATAATTTTTTTATTTTTTGTTTTATCAAATGGAGATGGTATTTATCCATATTTATATGTGATAACTGAATATACTTGTGCTAAGTGTGTTAAAAGATTTTTTTTAATTTTATGATAAAAATAAAATAATTTATGTATTTTTATTCATTTTAGATATTTTATAAATTATATAGTATGATGGTTGGTCTGTTATATTTCTCAAATGCACTCGGTAATGTGGATAGAGTAAACTAGTTATGAGTTACTCATAAGAAGTGGATGGTGTTAACTGCACAAAGGATATTACATTGAAGATATAATGATGATAAATTTAACTAGACATTATATACTCATATAAAGATTTTGTAATTAATCAGTTAGTTATTTCCATTGTAAGAGTGATTGAAATATTATTTGATTATGATTTCCCATGAAACCTTCATGATCATGCTTTTTTCCATTATAATTTCTTATAAATTTTTAATGGAAAACATTTTTCAAGGAGGTATATTTCATGTGTAAGTGAAAAATTATTTTAGATCAATATTTATTAGGAAAATAGTCAAACTTTATTGCGGGTTTTCATGTTTTTTAGAGGACTAATAGGTTTTCTTTTACTATAATCCTTACTAAAATTTTTTGCATGCATCCCATGTTTTCAAATGTTTTTGCTCAAAGTAAAGATGAATAGAAAGTAGATTAATGTTGAACTCATTGTACGGAATAAATTTCCTAAAGGAATCAAGTTTGCAATAATGAATTAGGAATATAAACATATCAACTTGTCTTTTTTTGGAAAAAAATTCATTGGGTAACAGTGTTCCCTATGTAATGTATGGGTTGACCTAATTCACAAAAAACTATAAAAAATAAAATATCATTGGAATGTAATAAGGTTCAAAATAGTTATTATTAAACTCATTATTATTGTATTTTCTAAAACATTTTGTCATTTCCAACTCTAAAAACCTCGATCTCAGTCTCAATTATCACATCATTCCAAATGCTATAACCACATATTCAAATTTCCCTAGAAAGTAGTGACCCATAAATTTATAGGTCGTTACAAAAATGAATGGACTTATACGATAACTAACATATAATTTGTATAGTAAACATTTACTTAATTGAGTATACAATTTTTGTAGTAATTTTCTAATCAATACATAGATTTTCTCAATTTAATTGAATATAGGTCCTTGAGGATTTATTTTAATTCTTTAAGAACATTGAATCCTTTAGATATTTAAATACATGAACTAACATCAAGAAACTAGTATAATTAATTTTTAACAATATAAATAATATTAATTTTAGTATTTTTATCAACTCTAAGACTAATTAAATATTTAAATTTAATTACTAATATTATAGTAAAAAATGACACCTAATAATAAATTCCATGTTCTTAGGTAAATTTTTCTCTGATGAGAACAGATTTGTATCTTAAAATTTTATTTTCTTATTAAAATTATGAAAGTAAATGAAATTTATATGAAAAATTAATCATATATTTAACAGTGACTATAATTATTTGAAATATTATTTTCCCCGTTAAGTGACTGTATATCAATTTTAATTGTCTCTTTCCATTTTTACAAATCATGCCACTTTTTTTATTCTATAACTGAACTTGGTTCAAGACCTCTATTCTAAATATTAGATGTCTGTAAATATGAAAAATATGTTTTCAATATTTTTCATTTCATTTGGATTAAATATTTCTCTTTTTGTGGGAAATGTTAAATAGATTTCCTTATTTTTTAGGATTTCAGGGTGTTCAAAATCATTTGAATTATTTTTATGATCCTTGTTATATTTTTCATAAATAAAAATTTAAAAAAAATTCATCTAGAACACACATGTATATATCTGAGTAAACATTTATAATCAATCCTTTTCTTTTTTTGAATATTTTTGCCCTAATTTATTGATATTAAACGAGTCATTATACATGATTTTGATATATATATATATATATTAATATTCTGGAAATCAGTTCCAACTGGGAAATTCACAATAAGAATATGTGATCTAATTACAACCTTTATATTTTTGAATCCATATACTATTTTATTTTCTAAATCATTAAAATCAAAAAACAATTGTGTATCCATCTCACATAGCCAGGTAAATGATCAACAACTAATAATTACTATACATTTTATGAAAACCCCTAACTATATTTTTATTCTCCCCTTGATACTGTGAATTTCCATTTTATTGAACTAAATTAATATAGAATGTGTTTTAAACATATTTCTAGTTTTGAGTTCATGGTATCTGAGTATGGATGAGGATCTTACCCTATAAATATTCCTATATTCCTTCAACATCACATTGGTGTAAGCTACACAAGATAAATTTATACATGCAATATAACTCAAATGTATTAAACGGGAAATATTAATATAATAGAAAAATGATAGTTTGATATTATATTGATGACGCTATAAAATTGATATTTTTCTAATTAAATAAAATTCATATAATATTTCATAACGCATACAGACCATAGTACCTTTTTTATCATTGTTTTTATCCTAGAAATAAGTTAGAGGTAATTTATTAATGATATAGTGAAATCATTCTATGTATGTGCATGGGAAACCATATTTGATTTTATAATTCAAATTATAATAAAATTATTATTGAAATATTTATATTTGAATTCACCAACATTATCAAGTATTACTTTTTTATGCAATAATTGTGGATTTGTGCACTCAATTTAGTTATTTTTACAATAAATCATAGAAAAAATTAATTGGGAATTGAGAGAAAATATAAATGTGTCCACCAATTATAGTAACCTATAAATGAAATAAAATACTTTAATAGTCTACATAGTGTATTAAGTAGACCACATATATCCTCATGAATTCATTCCATAAATTTAATCATTTCCACCTTATTCATAAATATTGTTCGGAATTATTATCCTAAAGCCTCACATGGTATTTTACTTATTAAAATTATCTTAAGTTATTCATTGAATGAAAAATAATATTTTTAAATATTCTTCAACATATATATATATTCACTTTATTAATATTATTATCAAAATGGGTCCAATGTCTGATGGGTATGTGAGCTTGGTGGCTCACTTGAAGAATAATATGAAAAATACAAACAGAAGGAATGATGAACACTCACCACCACCATCACTAGGGGAACCCCACCATCAAAGAATAATTTGGGTATTATTATGGGATCATGGGGGTTTAAAATAATAAGTTATAGAAAAATAATCATCATTGTACGGAGAATAATTATGAATATTCAATGGTTCCCTTTATCAATGCGAACAAAAAGCACTAATAAAGGGATGGATTTATCAGTTCTAGATTAGAAGATAATAAATGGAATCTTATCGGTGATAAAAAAGAACTGAAAAGTACCACCTTTATTGGTTCTTTTTATTTTTGATGATAATGGTTATATTTATTAGTACTTTTATTAGGTACTGAAAATAGTGTCCTTTACTAGCATGTATTTTAGTGCTGATAAAAGGTGATCTCCCTAGAAAAAATTATCTATTATCAAAAATGATATTTGAAATAGAAATATATTTATATTGATATATATATATATATAGTTTTTCTATACACGATTTATATAGTACATACTATGTATTGACACTAAATATATATATTTTTTTTGTTGGCTCGTAGTCTATTTTTTATTTATACAAAGGTCCTATATTTTTAGGTATAAAAAACCCGTTGTAACATATAATTAATTTTTTAGGTACTATAAGACACTAGTTTGTATTATACATTATTTTGGGAGTTACATGGGTTTTTTCATGTGAAATTTGGATAATTTTAGAGGAATTTGGGTGTACACAGTTGGCACACAGTTTTTCCAAACCGTGTACACCTGGATAATGGGGGATGCACTTTTGTAACAAGGATTCATAAACCTTTATCATACCTAGGAGAAACATGAACCCTTGGGAAATGTTTCTAGAGGGGGAACACAGTTTGGGTTCATCATTTTTCTATCTTTGTAGCCCTCTCTATGAAACAGTTTGTTTGATATTTAATTATTTTGAAAATTATTTAAAAAATTTCCAATCCCTCGTTTAAAATGAATAATTCCCATAATCAACCCTATTATGATTTTTATGGTATTAAAGTCTCCCCAAATTTAGTTTTTGATCCTATAACCTGCCCGTTTGGTGAATCAAGGTGCTGGTATAACATCTAATCCCCCTCTAGTAACTGGTTCTCCCCTCTAATTGTTTATTTTGATCTCTCCTTCCTCCTTAGTGTTTTATGAATAATCATGTATTTTATGTATCTAAAATCAACTTTATTAGATCCTTATTTTAGTTTTAGTTTCATTATCTCCTTCTCTTTTGGTCTATACTGGTGTTATCATTGCAATAATTGATCATTTGATTTCTATGAATAATTGTAAGTGGTTCAATTTTTGATTTTACATATAATTGAAAGCATAAATTACACTATTTTTTGAAATATATTAAAATTGAATAATAAAAAAATTATTTTATATAATTATAAATTGGAAATTAATATGAAATAAATTTTGAGAAGAACCCCCAATTCAAATGGAATTGGAATTGGTGGTTTAATTTTCAGAAATGATAGATCTGATGAAATTATTTGAGAATATTTTTTAAGAAAATTTTCTAAATTGAAATTATGAAAACCGATGATTATTTTTTTATTATATCAAAAAGAAATATTGAAAAACTCATGTTTTGGTTTTGAAATTGATTTTTTTTATTGAAACTAAAAATTGAAAATTAAATTTTAAATGAAATGAAATGAAAATATTTTATTTTTCTCTATTTATTGATTGATCACATTCAAGAATGGGTAGTTAGGGGGTTTGGGGATAATAATTCTAGGATCTTGATCCCCTAGAAATGGATTATTTATAAAAACTCTAATAAAAACCTAGTTTGAAATGATTATTCCTAATGGGATGTTGATTATTCTTATTTGGACTAAGTCCGAGGGATGTGTGTAGACATACTTAGCCATGATAACGAATTTGAGAAGTGTCAGTATCCTATAGCCTAAAACTAATGTACTGTAGGGATGATGACCATGATGCATGTTGTGTATTATTTGATATATATTCTATTGATTATATAACTGTTTTAATAATTCCATATGATTTATATAAATTCTTTTATATAAAATTTTTATTTAATCCATTTTTGAAATGTCTTACATCATTTTAAAAGAATGATTATTTATTTTGTGTATGCAAATGATATGTCATTCTAGGACCTATTTTATTTAAATTGAAAGAGTTATTTGGTTTATTGTTGTGGAATATATTATAAAACACTTAGTGAGAACCTACTAGTTTGTATACCTCACACCCTACGATTTCATTTGAGAATGTTTATACTTTCTTATTCCAGGTTTATGTAATGAGAATGTGCCATTTGGAGGTGGTGGATGATCTAGATCCTCTGGTCTTGGAGTGATGACAGCAATTGGTAGAGAATATATCCAATTTTTTCATGGGACTTTTGAGTTCTATATTTTCAAATACTAAGTACATTGATGATGTAATACAATGGGTTTTGATATACTAGTTTTATTTTTGGTACATTCTCCCTTTTGAGGGTTGAAAATAATAAATTTCAATCTTTTTTCATCCACTATTTTGTGGAAAATTATCTCCCTCTTTGATCGTATATAATGAAGGGTGCTAGTCTCCAACCCATGGAGATCAAGAACGTCCTTCAAACTATGTTAGTTACCACTCAGTTATCAGGGTACCAGGGTATCTAAGATGGTTTGTGACCAATTGGTATCAAAGGTTCAGGTTCAACATATTTCCTTGATGTCAGTATAGAATTTAGTGTATTAATTTTAGAGAGAATCCTTCGGATTCGACTGAGACTCTATTCTTTTCTTCATGAAAGCAGATCCTTCCTTCTAGGGTATATATATATGTAGTGTGAATGATGAAAAAATTGTCTATGGTTGTGGTTCATGTAGCGGTGGTGTCTTCAATCTTTGGGCATTCGGTTTAGATAGTGACTAGCTTCATAACAGCAGCTTAGATCTAGTTCCTGTAGTGGTGGCATCTTCCTACATAAGAAATTCAGTTTGGAAAGCATTTCGATTCTTCACATCCCGTCATATTTGGTTCCTGTAGTGGTGGAATCTTCCTTCTTTGGGCATTCAGTTTAGACAATATCTGGATTCTTTATGGTGGCTCTGGTCTAGTTCCTATAGTGGTGATATCTTCCTCCTTCAAGAATTGTGTTTGGACAGTGATCGACATCCTCCTGGTGGCTCAGATCTGGTTTCCATTGTTGCCGAATATCTCAGCTTGGGGTCCATGTATCTTGTTTTGTATGGTTTCCAATGTTGTCCACAGTGGTGAGGGTCTTCAGCTTTGTGCGTCTCTTCATCAGCTTTAGTTCCTATTCTATGCAGATCATTTCTCCATTGTGACAAAATTTTCTACGGATGGGTTCTTTGCACATTGAGTTTTGTTTTCATTCATGGTGGAGTTTTCGATCTATACGCTTTGAATCAGATGGTTCTTCAGGTTGTTCTTCTTCAGTGGATTCGGTTCCACACTGCTGGTGGTTTCCCCCTTCTTGTCTCTCCCTGATTTTGTGGGGGTATTCTTTATTTGTTTTGTCTTGGGTTCTTTGGGTGTCATCATTTCAGCTTGCGTGATTGTGGAAGATGTAGTGATACTAGTATTTCTGTTGTATTCTTTATTTCAAGTACTAGTTTTGGTCTATGAAAGGTGACTTCTGGTTTGTGGTAGTTTTTATTCATGATTTTTCTGGATTTGAACATCTCCATTTGCTTTACCATTCAATTTAATTTCATTGTTTTTATCCTCCAGATCCCTGATAAAGTGTGCTACTGATGGGATGATTGTGTGGTTGGCATTTGTCATGTTTTTTTGGTGGATATCTAGTGTTGGTTGGATGATTTTTATCATGTTGGTGATTTTTTAGTTGTGGTGATGATGGATAAGGTGATACATTGGGGCCGTGATGTGGTATTGCGGATGATTCGTTCGGCCTCTGTTTCCTTGGTTCTCTACTATGGTGTCAGGATTCCTCTATTATCTACATGCATGAGTAGTACGGTGGTCTTCTTGATCCTTTGGGATCTGATTTCAAGCGGCCAGTTCAAGGAGATCATCAGCGACTATTGCTTTGATGTCCTTTTCATGACCCTTTTGATTTGAAATTTTGTTAACTAGTGGAAATTTTTGAAATCTAAAATGGGTGGTATTTGAGGAAGTTTTTCATTTTGTTTGTTTTTCTATTAAATTTTGATGGTGGAAGAAACCAATACTCTACATGGTTCAGCTCCTGATGAGGACATCGAGTAGGAATCACTTATCTGATATGACCTTTTGGATTTGGACGAATGAGAGGGTATGATTTTCCATCAGTATTAGGCTCATGTATTTTCATAGTACATCTTGTCAACTGGTCATATGAGGTAGATTCTTCACATAACGATGTAGTCATTGGGGAGGGGAAATACCTTGTATTCTTGATCTAGGATTAGTTTCAAATGTTTTTTTAGGGTTCCCAATTTTTCCTCAAAAGTGCTTTTGAAAAAAAAAACTTTATTTTTCAGCTAGTATACAATTTAGGATGTCTTTTGGGACCTAGGATGTAGACAAAAGTGAGTTGCTAGCTATATATCATCATAACAATCCATAAGTCATCATAGGTGGTTTGGGATAGGCGTATTAAGGAGTAATTTGATTTGATTCTAGTATTTTAACTTCTTTTTATATCTATAATATGAAATCCAAATCATGATATCTTATCTATTGGGACTAATAATTCTATTTCACTTGCTTGATTTTTTATATTCATATCTATTATGATGTGTTACATGTTTTTTATTGATATTTCATACCATCAAGCCTCGGATAATACATTTAAATAATCAGTAGGGGAAGATTATAGTGAACCATAGTGAGTAGATCATATCATGGACCATAATCTTGTTGAGATTATTGTGCATGTTTTCTATGTTCGGGGATAGGAACCTGCCCCCATTCACATTTATTCTCCGAATGTGGAACCTCATTGCGACGAATCTCAAAATCATTCTCAAGAGTTTATTCTCTAGAATCTAAAATCATTCCTAAACTCTAATAATCCTCAAGACATTGAAGATTTGTTGATAAATATAGATCTTATATTTTATTTCATGGAAATTCCTGAATTGATTAATGTGAAATGTGCCACCTTCATACTAGAGGGGCATAGAAATAGATAGTGGGAATAAATG
The DNA here is from genome assembly GCA_963277665.1 of Viscum album. Classification (NCBI taxonomy): domain Eukaryota; kingdom Viridiplantae; phylum Streptophyta; class Magnoliopsida; order Santalales; family Viscaceae; genus Viscum; species Viscum album. Next base: position 1,535,650,548 of record OY728161.1, on the reverse strand, counting down.
GTAATGAAGAATAATCACTATGGATTAGAGTGTAAGGAATTTAGTTTGATTTTCAGTAATTAGTTCTATCTAGAATTTATGGTGCTTGAAAAGGATATAAATCATTTCAATCTTTATCAAGTTGAAAGGACCATGATGGTGTATGTGAACCACTTTACTAAGCTTGTACAACCTTCACATATGATTTTATCAATTGAGAAGATGAATACTTGATGTTTCAGGATGGTTTTTTTATTTTATATCCATTCTAATATTTTATTACTAAAGTTCTCTACTTATAATGACATTTGGGATAGAGAATTAATGGTTTTACTTGATCTGGATGATAATTTTGGGGTTCCAAGAATTCCTTTTTCACCCAGTGATCATTATATTAGATCCTTTAAAGGAAATAGGATGTGTGAAGAGTCTCATGATGTTTTTAGATAGAAATTTTCTTCTAGATCTCATATGGTTCCTAGAAGAGGACCTTTTACTTGCTTCTAGTGTGGTAAGGTTGGGCATTCAAAACGGGTTTGCACAGAAGCACCCAATATCTATAGTTCTGATGGGTGCTCATGTCACGTGAATAAAAAATGTTATATCTTTTCTGACATAAATAGTTATAGAATACCATCAGTGAATAAAATTATTATGGTTCAAAAAATGCTTCACAACCCAAGGGTTTCCATCCACAACCATCCAAAAATGAGCTTCTTGACGCAGTCAAAGAGTCTCCGGAGGAAGCTGATATAGGTCAAACAATTTTTGTAGGTACCATCATTATAGAATGAACTTTAGTGACTACATTATTTTATAATACTGAATATCACTCATTTATATCAACACATATTACTAAACTACTAATTCTTTTTATGTATATTTTTTCTTGGGTGATGGATATTACTACGCCCCTCTATAAAAAGAGAGATCATGGTCTCTTTTTTCCTACTTGTGTCTTCTTGTTATTTTTAATTAAATGTTTTTTGGATTTTTTGGTTCTCAACATGAAACCACTTCACATCATATTATGGAAGAATTCACTAATTTCTAATGATACATGAATTGAGTGTTATCTTCTATGGCACTCCTTTAATGTCTCTAATTGGGTGTGTCATGTCATTTAGGGAGAATGTGACTTGAGGGAATGTATATCATAACCTTATTTATCTAGATTTGGGGAAAGTAACAATAGTGTTCACTTTTCATCTAGAGTGGGAATATTTTACTGTTTATCTACCTCCAGTTTTTGTCACGTTTTCCAATGTGTTTCTATATTATTTCTTCATTTTTCCACCGATAAGAGATGTAAAGTTCACTATTGATTTAGTGTTTGTTAATTAACTAGTATCTATTCTATCAAACCATATAAAACCATCTAATCTAAAATATTTTAAGACTCAGTTGGATAAATTTCTTTGTAAAGGATTTATATGCCTTAGTGTGTCACATTAGGAAGATCTAGTTCCCTTATCTAATAAATATGATGGAATAATTAGCCACTGTGTTGATTACCAAAAACTCAACCAAGTTATGGTAAAGATAAAGTATTTATTTCCACATATTGAGGATTTTTGACTAGTTTAAATGGGATAATCATTTCTCGATGATTGATCATCAATCTTGTTATCACCAATTGAGAATAAAATAATCAAATATTCATAAAACCGCCTTTTATATTAGGTATGACCGTTATGAGTATCTCATCATTCCATTTGGTATAACCAATTCTCCTATCGTATTTATGGATTTTATGAACATGATCACCCATGAGTGTATTGATATGTTCATGGTGGTATTTTTGTATGAAATTCTAGTTCACTCTTAGTCCAAGGAGGATCTTGTTTTCCATATAATACTAGTTCTTGAACTATTGATAAATTATTGACTTTATGACTAGCTATCAAAATTAAAATTCTGGATTTTGTAGGTGAATTTATTGGGACATGTGGTCCCATAATATGGTATCTCAGTTTAACCAAAGATGATAAAAGTTGTATAACATGTTAAAAACTATGAAATGTTTTTTAGATTAAGATTTTATTCGGTTTAGTGCATCATTATCAATGGTTTGTTAAGGATTTTTCAAAGTTGGATTCTCTGATGACTACTATCACCGAAAATTGGTATATGTTCAATTAGGATTATAAATTTCAGAGTTATTTTTTTGAGTTAAAACGTATTTTTACGTATACTCCAATGTGGAATCTCCCAAAGGATGAGTAGGGCTTTGTGGTCTTTTGTGATACATCAGGTTCAGGTTTGGGTAGTGTGTTTACGCAGGGTGATCACATGGTAGCCTATGGATCTCAATAGCCTAGGCCACAAGAGAATAACTATCTGACCAATGATCTTAAACTTGTATTTTTGATTCATTCTCTTAAGAGTTGGTTGAATTACCTTTTTGAAAAAATGTTATTAAGATATCCTGTTCATAAAAATCATGAGTTATACCTTCTCTCAAAAAAGTATAAATATTCACTAGAGGCATTGGGTGGAGAACCTGTATTAATATTATTTTGATATTTTCTATACCCTCAAAATAGTGTAACTTGATGGCCCTTTATTTATAGCTAGATTTAGTATTCCAAAAGGAAGAGTAAAATGTTTTCTTATAAATTATTTAGTCGACCTCTCCTACACTCAAGATGATTTTTTATGAGAATAATATTGATAATGAATTCTATATCATTAGGTACTCTATTTATGGTGGGGATACCATTTTTGAGTTTCCCTTATCCACATAGGTAATTCTATGTTTCTGGAATAGGTACATTGTACCTCTACTAGTGAGGAAATCTATGATGGGCTATTTCTATAATTCCCAATCAGTTATGCAACTAGGAACAACAACGATGCATTATGATATATGATGATGATTTTGGTGACCATGTATGATACAAGACATCACTTACATTGCTTCATATTTCTATTCCTTTCATCAGAAAAGCATGAAAACTAATGCCATTCTGGTTTTCTTCATCCAAATGCAATTATGACTTTGTAGTGGTATGGGATCTCTCTGGAATTTGTAGTTAGTTTTCCATATATCCCTAAGAAGAATAATGTAATATAGCTTATGATAGACCGGCTGACCAAATCAGCTAACATTATACCAATCCATGATACAACTAATGTTAAGGACATGGGAAAACACTTATGTGAAGGATACTACTCGTGTTCAAGGAGTTCTATATATTATAGTCTCTAATAGAGATCCATGTTTTACCTATTGTTTTTTACCATGCCTTCAGAAGGTGATGGGATCTTAGGTTCAATTGAATACAGCATACCATTAGCAAATGGATACACAGATTCATGAGGAAATACTCCATATCTATGTCCTCGATTTTGGTGGATCTTGGGAAGACCATCTGGGATCAGATGAGTTTTCTTATAAAATGTTTTTAAAATACACATATAGAATTTCTATTTTGAGGCTTTTTATTGTAGGTTATGTAGATCTCTATTTTTTGGATGGGGATTGGAGTGACATCCTTGGTTCGACCAAGTTTTGTCCAAGATAAAACAATAGATATTTAATAGATTTCTATAATAATTTTGACAGAATATATTTGGTATAAATCATATGATTACTGTTTTCATAGACCATTCGATTTATATCATGGTGACTAGGTGTTTTAGATAGTTCCCCCTCGGTTGGGTCACCGACATCATGGGAGATTGGGAAATCATGCACCATGGTTATTGGGAACATTTTAGGATTATGAGAAAGTGGGGAAAGTGTATTATTATTTATCAGTTCTACCATAGATTATTTCAATACATAATTAGTTTCATATGTCCCATATTTGGAAGTAACTTTCTGACACGAATCATGTCTTGAGTTGGGAGGATCTTCATGTTGATCATGATATATCAGTCACTTATCACCCAATCAAGATTGATGATTCTAAGACAAAGGTAATTCATGTGAGGATTATTCCTTTGGTACATAATCTATTGAATCGTGGTTTTTATTCTCATAAGAATTGGGATAATGAGTTACTAATGGGATATAAGTGGCCTCATGATTTTGATATTGACACTTCTTGAAAGGATTTCTAGGGATATTTGATTCTTATTGTGGGATGGTTGTAACATCCCATTAAATGTTTTTAGTTATTATTAAAACCCAATTTTGGTCATACTTTGTTTAGGGGTTATCTTAGGTTAAATTGGGTGGAATTTTTATATGTTTTTAGGTTTTTTTAGCTATGCATGGTTGGCATATGATTTTTCCCAATTGTGGCCCCACCAGTGAAAACTATAAAAACCCTTGATAGTGGGGAATTTAATGGTTGGGAAATAGTCTCCCAAATAATTCTCTTATATAGGATAAACTATACACCCTTGGGTCGTGAGTCTAGAGGGGTAACATGGTTAGGGTGCATGGTCTGTCTAACCGTGGGACTCTCTCCAAGAAATCATTCGAGGGGATTTAATTATTTTGAAAACTATTTTAAAAAATCCCAAGTCCCCATTTAAGAATCATAATTACCCTTATATACCCTAATACAATTTATAGTTTTGTAAAGGCTCTCTATAATTTATTTTGGATCCTCTAACCACCTCTATTTGTGAATCAATGTGTTTATGGAAGATCTAATCCCCATCCGATTATTGGATCTCTTCTCAAATAGTTTCTTCTAATCCCTCCTTCTTTCAATATAAGGGTTTGATAGATCATCGCATATTGGATATATATTAACTCCATTTGATTGGATCTAGATTCCAGGCTTGGATTCTAGATCTCATACACCTTTAATCTACATTATCATTCTCATTATGGGTGTTGATTGTTTGATTTCCATGATTAAAAGTTGGTGGTTCCATTTGATATTTTCATGGAAATTGAATCCGTGAATTGATTCATTCATTTGAAATTGGTTTCAACTAATTTATAAATCCTTGATTTTATATAATTTCAAATAGTAAATTGAAATAGCGTGGATGTTTAGGAAAATCCCCAATTCCAATGGAATTTGAATTGTGGGCTTAATTTTGAGAAATGATAGAATTAATTAAATTATTTCATAATTATATTTATAAAAATGAAATAATTGAATTGATGAAAACCTTTTAATGGTTTTTTATTGAAATATCACAAAATGATGAAATTACCATGATTTAGTTTTGAAATATAATTAAAATATTGAGACTGATAATTGGGGAATTGAATTATAAATTATTTGAAATGAAATTATTTGTGCCTTTAATGTTGATTGAATGAGAATATAGAATCTTGGGTATTTAGTTGATTATTTAGAATAGGTAGGCTAGGATATTTACCCTTAGAAATGAATTGACAATGATAACTCTATCAAAAAACTATTTCAACATTATTTTCCTTGGTTGAATGTTGATGAGTCATATTCTGCCTGAGCCTTTGGGATGTGTGTACATATACATAGCCATGATCACTGTTTTGAGTACAATGAGGATCATATAGAATGAAAAGAAAAAATTGTCAGTTAGATGACCATGGAGCTTGTTTAACATCATTTTATATACGTTTCATTGATTATAGAACTTCTTTACTCATGAAAAATCATTTATGTGAATACATTAATATAAAATGTTTTTTTATTCCTTGTCTAAACATAATTATATCCTTTGAAAAGAAATCATGTTTACATTATGTATGAAAATGGTACATCATTCCATGACCTATTTTATTTAAATTGAAAGAATGATTGGTTTTATTATTAACGTGTATATTGTGGAGCACATAGTGGGACTCTTAGAGGATTTATATCTCAGAGCCTACCTTTGCCTTCATGGATTTCTAGATTTTCTTCAACCAAATATAATAAAAGAGAAATTACCACTTTGATATGGGGGATATTCTTGATCCTTTACGCTTGAAGTGATGGTGGTGACTAGTGTAGATGTTATCCACTAGGTTCATGGGTTGTTTGAGTTATATATTCTCATATACTTATTACATTGATTATATACTACTTTGGGGTTTGTTATACTTGTTTTTTTTTTCTAGTACTTTCTCCATTTGAATTGTTGATATAATAGACCATAACCCACACTCTAATATCCTATACCGAAATCCATGACATTAAATTGAAAAACTTGATGCCAATAATTGTGACCCAATTTTTATACCTTATAAATACATCATCAAAAGAAAAACATGGATCACTTTAATTTTTTAGGAATTTTTTGGTTGAGAGTTTTATTAAATTATGTTAAACTCCTATATAAACAATCACATGAATTTAAAGGACCATTTCTCTCACTTAACCCAAATTTTATTTTTTACATTAGTACATCATTACCCATATGAAATAACTTCTAGACATAACTTGTTCAACATCATTCTTTAAAAACTGGTGAAAATGAAGTATCAGAAGGGTGATCTCAGATGCTCAACAAGGTTAAACATGAGCCTTAATAATTCAATGTCATCAATGAGAGAATAAGAGTTCCTAAGGGTATTGTGACCTAATCAATGTGAATGAGTGCGCCATAAAATAAATCATACAAATAAATACTTGGATCATCAAATATTAAAACATGGAAAAGGAAAGATTCATCATAATCAAAAATCAAAATCCATATGATATCAATCTTGATCATTAGAAACATTATAAAGCCATATAAATCATAAAAAACATATTCAAAATTGAGACATAATTTTTACTTCACTCTTATATTCACTATTATAAATGTAATAACCATATGGTCTACTTATATACCTAATGAATTAGAGGGATATCATAGATCCACCCATCAATGGTTTACCACATAACTACGAATCATTGCTTTATCATGGAACCACGTATAATTGTTTTATTACAAAACCACCCATCATTAGTTTATCATGTAACCACCATTTAAATTTTTAGGTACCATTAAAAATAATTACATTTAAAAACATTAATTTGATCATAAACTCATAGAAATAACCATTATCCCATTAATAACATGTTTAGATTGTGGAAAAGAAACTTGTTATATAATAATCTCTTTGAAAAATGATAACCCCATGGAAAATAAATGGTTTCCATAAAAATATATTTGAAACAAGGTTATCTAATTCATAAGAAACGTGTTTCAAAACAATATCATTGTGACATGATTAACCAGTGGAAAAGAAATGGGTTTTATAATAATCAATTTGAAAAAAGTTTGTCCCTTGTAAATAATCCATAACAATCTTTTAAGGACATAATCAACCCGTATAAAAGAATATGGTTTCAAAAAAATCTCTTTGAAAAATGGTCAACCTATGAAAAATAAAATTATTTACATAAAAATAGCTTTGAAATAGTATTAATCCAAGTAAAAGTAATGAGATCTATAAAAATATCTTCATAACATGATTAACCCATGGAAAATAAATAGGTTATTTAAAAATATCATTGAAACAATCATAGTCCGTCCAAAGAAACAAAATGGAAATTATAAATAAAAATAAATGTAGTGGAGAATATATAACAATAAGGGTTTTTGTTGTTGATTAATTTAAATTCCATTACAATATAATTAAAAACATTCTAAAGGAAAACAATCCTTAAGAATTTCCATGTGTCCCATATGCACTTGAACCATTTCAATCATAAGACCTAGTAAGGAAAAACATTTAATGAAAATTATAATTTCATATTAATAATTATATTCATGATATATATTTTCAAATGATAAGTATCTGAACCAATAATAATAATATAGTTTTGTAACATAACAAACAACTCAAAGAAGGAAAACTGTGACAACACTCCATTACTACATTGTTAACTATGAAACCATAAAACCCATGAAACAGATATAATAAAATGGATTTTTAATTTCAAATAAATAAAGTTATGATAACCATAAAATAATTTCATTTATATTATATACACCACATAATAAAAATCAATTATCAATATGGAATGTGTCTCACAGAAATAAAAACTAAGATGAAAATCCCTAACCTGGAGTCTGATTAGTCATCCTTTTCCCCTATTATCCTAAATAATAAACATTTTTTATTTATTTAAAATATCAATAACCATTTATAAGTTTATTTTTACATTTATTTCACTTATTAACATGTTATATACAATTACTTTTTCAAAAAAAATTATGTTTTTTGTTTTGACCATATTCAGTTTATGTGTGAGAACTTACATTGATGGGTCACCTAAGGCCAATGAGGTCATTATTTTAAAATACACAGAATAAAAACCAGGAAGTAATTATCACATTTTTTCATTAATTATACATTTAAAATATAATAGTAAATATATTTTATAAAAATTAACCATTGTTACAATGATGGAGATGGTATGTCGAACGTACGCATGAGTAAAGTTCCCGTTTTTCAATTATCATTATTGAAAGAATGTTTCTAAAATTTATATTTAAAAAATTATAATTATATCATAAATACCATATCATTAATTTATATATACTTATATATATAATTATTATGGATTTGAAGAAAAATTATGAATCACATCGCTTCAAGGAGGTGGTAGTCCACACATCCAAAAACGATGTTGTCAATTTTTCAATTTGTGAAATAGAAAAAAGAAAATGACATTTTATATTTCAAAATATAAAATTATTTCTTGAATATAATATATATTTCATTTATATCATATATTTTTATAATATTAATCCTTAATACCTTCTATGTAATGTGTTACTGTATCACATCACTTGGAGGAGGCGGTAGTTCACACATTCACAAACGATGTTATCATATTCCCAAAAAACGAAAAAGAATTAAGGTATGTGTTATATAATAATTACATAAATATTAAGGAATTATAAATATCATATATATAATATAAAATAATATTTCCATCATAATTTCCAACCATAATAGTTGGTAATGAAAAAATGAATGACATCCTTTCATGAAGCGGTAGTTCACCGTATAGACGAATGATGATTTCATTACCCATTTGATGGAAGCATGTATATTTTTAGGTAAAAACATTAATATTAAAACTTATAAGTATATTTTTGATACTTATGTTATTATATAATCATTAAATTAGATGAATTTAAGTGGTATAGAAATAAATAAAACAAAAGTTCTCATTGAATAATGTTACCTCTTCTTCGTGGTAATTCATTTTTGTCTGCACCAAAGGAATTCATTGGATTTATTTATTACAAAATTGGGGATTCTAGGATTATATTTTTTATTTTTTTAGATTATTTGGATAGGTTTTAAATTATAATAATTTCTTTAGCTGTGTGAATAATTAAAAAGTGTGACTGCCTTTTTACAGTGGATGGGGAGTGACATTCTTTTAAATATAAAAAAGTAAAAACTATTGGGATGTCTCACTTACATCATGTGCCTAAAATAATGAACCAAATCATATTATAATGAGTATATGGTCTAAATATTTTCATCCATTTTATTTTGGTTAATTTTATTGGTTATTTGGCCCCTTAAGATTAATGTTTAACCACTATGTAAACTCTTTTTACCCCAATAATTATAATTAATTTTAATTGGTTTGAATAATATTTTATATCAACAACTAAGTTGAAATTACATGACATTGAGAATTATATATATTCAAATTATAAAATCCATTTTCTAAATTCCAATAATAGATGTGGTATAATTTAATTTAAAATTAATCCCATAGACATGATGTGCAAGCGGGTTTTAAAGAGAAAAATCCAAGAGTATGAAATGTTTTATATAAAATTTCTATACAAATTTGATTTAAATTAAATACATTTTTTTAAATGATATAAAATTTATTTATATATTTTTTAAATTCAATTAAAAATATAATTTAACACTATAAATTATTTAGATGAAAACACACTTTTCAATTAAAATTCAGTATTATTTATTATTATTCATAAATAAATGAATGTTCTCATAAAAATACCAAAAATTCCTCCAAAGTAAATTTTGATATAATAATTTAAAAATGATGTTTATTTTTTCAATTAAATATTATGAAAGTGTCAAATTTTGGTTTTATAACAATTATTTCATTAAAAGGTGCTAAAACTACCTATTAAAAACAAACACATTTCTATGTTTAAAATTGGATTTATTCTTATCTTAAGCCTAGAAAACTTATTGGATGAATTTAAACACATTTTATTATTTAAATAACATATATATTTCATTAATATATTTCATTAATAGTAATTAATTTAATTTATTATGATAAAATTTCATTACAATCATAAAAATATTTTTCTCATAAATACATATCCTTTATATTCAATTGGCCTTTATTTTCATTTATAATTAATTGATTTTAAATGAACTAATTTTATAAACTTGTGTAAAAAATAATTTAATAATTTTTTTAATGCCATTCCTTATTTACAATTGAATAGCTAAGTTATAACTAACATAATATTTTTTATAGTATATTCTAGTCTTATAAGACTCAGGCTAGTGTGTAACATATGTCCTCAAAGGAACTCGATGATATGATAAATTCTTGATAAACATGGTGTAGTTTTTGATTCTTGATAAACTAAACATTTCATGTGATTCAATCTATTAATTAATTTAAATTAATTTGATAGAATATTTTTCTTCAAATATTAGAATATTAAACCCTACCCCCCTTTAAATGATTTTTTTCCTCAAAATTCATCTTGTGTTTCAAATTATTAACAATTATAGAATTCCATTATTTAAACCCACATCTTATTAATGTTTAATAAAATGTCCTCTTAAAATGGGAAATTGGTAAGCTTAAAGGTCATCAGAAGTTACACATAACTTGAATTCCAAATAGGGAGAACATTGGTGGGAAATTAAAGAATTCATTTGGAAGGTAAAAATAATTATCATGGACTAATAGATATTGATAAGAAACTTGTACAATTGGATGTCAATGAATAAAACCATAGGGTAGATAGGTGTGGAAAATTTCATTTATATCATTATAAAAATTATAATAGGAAAACATTTTATTTCACATTCATTTTACTAAATTTCAAGGATTTATTTATTTATATAGACTAAATCATAAATAAATATACTCACATGAAAAGTTAATTTCATCCCTTAACCAATTTCTAACACAATATCATATTTTTCTCCTAATGATGACTATTTAAGATGAATTTTATTATGTAGGATGAAAAAAATCATCTTTTAAAGACCACATAACAGTAAAAGTAATAGTCAAGTTATTCCACATATCTTTGGACAATAACAAAAAAAATAGTTTGAAAATGGTAAGATAATTTCCAAAAGGATTACACCTTCATATGATTCACTAATATTAAATATTCAATTAAATACCACATTTATAGATAAATTATTCTATAAATTAATATCCTTAAAATTCATAAAACAATTCCTAACTAAGTTGAAAACCCATAGATCAAAAGTACTTGATAATATATTATTCAATGAAAAATAAACCATTATTCTGAAAATAAAATATCTAATGACTCTAAAATAAACATAATATTTACCTTGAAAAGGAATTAATGTTATGTGGGACATTCTGTAGGCTTGTGGTAGTACATGAAACCCTTATCATCTTTTGGTCATGGGTTTGAGCCCCACAACCTAGCCAAATGATATGGGTTATCACCCATCATATGGGTTGTACTTTTTTTAATTAATTATTTTAAATTTATCCTCCATAAAAACACTTCATTTTTACCTTCGGGGTAAAAATACCTCATCCCAAAAAACATCTCTGATAATGTCATTAATCACTTTAAGATTTCATCACTTAAAACCTCAATGGGGGTTCAATACTTTGAACATATGATCCTCCTTAAGATTATAAACCTCTAAAAGTTTTTGTAAATATTGATATAACCTCACATAAAAACATCCTAATATACATAGTTAACTAAATCGGCATTTTATACCAATTATAACATCCCGAAACACACACAGCTGGAACCTGAACTAAAATCCATACGTTTACATTCCTGACATTGATGACAAAAATTGTGACCAAAATTTTTCATCTAAACTTAATAACATCAAAATAAAAATTGAATGTCTTATATTCTAGAGGACCTTTTAGATTTCATGTTTTATAGAATTAAGTAAAACACATACATAAATAATTCACATGATTTTAAATGATAATTTCTACCACTTAACTGATATTTTTCACATTAATACATCATTATCATGCATATTAAATCCCTCCTAGACATAAATTTTTAATCATCATTCTTTAAAACATTAGGAAAATAAAACACTAGAAGGGTGAGCTTAGATTTCTAGTAAGGGTAAATATAAGAATTAATAATTTAATGTTATCAATAAGAATAAGAATTCATAATGGTATGACGACATAATAAAAGTTCATGAGCATGTCCTAAAAGAACACATACCCATAAAAACCTGGATAACCAAATATGAAAACATAGAAAATGAAATATTCATCAGAATCAAAAATAAAAACCATTTGATATTAATCTAAATGATTAGAATTATTTTAAACACATAAAAAGAATAAATAAAACTTGTACATACTTGTGACATTATTTTCACTTCACTTTTACACTCACTTTATAAATGGAATAACAATATGGCCAACTTATATAGACTATTAATTTGGTGAATATCATTGACCCATCCATAATTGGTTTATCATGTCACCAACCACCATTAGTTTATCACATAACCACCTATCAAGGTTTTATCATGGAACCACCCATCTTTTGTTTATCACGTAACCACCCATAAAATTTCTAAGTACTATTAAAAAATAATAACTCATAAAATCATTCATTTAATCACTAACACATAGGAATAACCAATATCCCTTTCATAACTTGATTAACCAATTAGAAAAATGGGTTTTATAAAAATATCATTAAAACACGATAAAACCAAGAAAAAGAAATGGGTTCCATAAAAATATCTTAAAAACATGGTTATCCTTTGGAGAATAAACAAGTCCCATAGAAATACCATTGAAACATGATAAAAATGTGGAAAATAAATGGGTTCCATAATAATCCCTTTGAAACATGGTTATCTCAAGGAATGAAATGGGTTTTATAACAATCTATTTAGGACATAATCAACCCATAGAAAAGAATGTATTTCATAATAATTTCTTTGAAATACTATTAACCCATTGAAAACAGATGGGTTCCATAATAATATCTTTGAAATATGATTAACCCATTAGAAAGAAATTATATCCATAACAATCTTTTTGAAATATGATCAACCCATTAAAAACAAATAATTTCCCTAACAATATATTTGAAACAATCATAACCCATAACAAGAAATAATAAGGATAGAATAAATAAAAAATATTTCTTATAGAGGATAAGTACCAAAAAGGGTTATTTATTTTGATGAATGGAAAATCCATTTAAAGTGCATTAAAAATGTTCTTGAGGAAAATAATCTTCAAACATTCCAAAGTGTCCCATTCCATAATGAAATATTTGAATCATAAGCCCCATGAACTACTAACATGAAATGAAACTTATTATATCATGAGAATAAATAGATTCATGACATATCATTTCAAAGGAGAACTATATACTCCTCATAAAATAATGTCAGTGTATAACATAAAAAATGTCTCAATGAAGATAAATTGTGATAAAAGTCCATTATTACATTGGTAACACGGAAAACCATACACCACATGAAAGAGAGATAATAAAATTGATATGTAAATACCAATAAAATGAAGTATAATAATCATGAAATACATTAATGGGTAGTATATACACCACAAAACAAAATTAAGTGGTGAATTTGGAATGTATCTCACAGAAATAAAAAATGAGATGAAAATCTCTTACCATGCGTCTGATTTGTCATTCTTTTCCTATATATTTATGAAAAATAAAACTATATTAATTATTATAATTCTTAATAACCTTTTCCAAGTTTATTTTTAATTTAATTTAAATTACTAATAAGTTATATACAATTACTAAATCAATAATGTTTAATTTGGATTTTTTTACCATATTCGGAAAATGTACTAGAAATGACTTTGATAGATAAACTAATATAGACAAGATCATTATTTAAACATACATAAAATAATAACCACAAAATAATTATCAGATTTTTACATCTATTATAATTTTAAAATAAAACAAGATATGTGGTTATAAAAAATGAACCAATGTTACAATCATGGAGATGGTATGTTGTACATACATATAGGTAACATATCCATTTTTATATTATCATTATTGAAAGCTAGTCAGTAATATTTATATTTAAATAATTTTAATTATATAATAAATAAAATATTATTTAATTAAATATTCTTATATATATCATTATTTTTATTTCGTTATGAAAAAGGAATAATCACTTTTCTTTGAGGAAGCGGTATTCCATAAGTACATGAATGACATTATCACTTTTTTAGTGTGTGAAATGGAAAGAAGAAAAAGATATTTTATATTAAATATATATAATAATGTCATAAATATTATAAATATTTAATTTATATCATATATTATTATTAAACCCATCATTAATACATTCCATGTAATTTGTGAACGTATCATATTTCTTTGGGGAGGTGATAGGCTACACATCCGCAAATAATGTTATCGTATTTCCCCAAAATTGAATGCATGAAGGTATGGGTCATATAGTAATTCATTAAGTATTAAGACATTATAAATATAATATATATCATATAAAAATATTATTATCACCATAATTTCCCACTATAAGAGGTGGTTAAGGAAACACCAACGACATCGTTTCATGAGGCGGTACATCGTCGTACACCTGAACGGTTATTTCGTTACCCATTTGACGGAAGTGTGTTTAGGTGTAGGTATAACCATTAAAATAACAAAATATAAGTATATTTAGGATACTAAGGTTATTATATAATAAGGGAATAAGAATAATTGAAGGGGTGGAGAAAGAAATATAATAAAAGTGCTTGGTGAAGAATGTTATCGCTTCCTCTGGTAACTCCTTTCTGTTTTCACCAAAGGACATCCATGGATATCGTTATTCATAATGAGAGGCTTATAGTGTTATATTATGGATTTTGGGAGATGATGTTTGTAGGTTTTGGATGTCAAAAAAATTCTATAGAGGTGTGAATAAGTGGGGATAGTAAGTGTCTTTTTACGGTTGCGGGTGAGTGGCATTCCTGTAAATATAAAATTATAAACATTATTGGGAGGTCTCGATTACATCATGGGGAGACAATAATAAACCAAATTTTATAAAATAGGGTATATGTTATAAATAAGGCCATAAAATGGGTTTCGGACATGTTTATAGGTCATCTGGCCCCTTAAGATAAATGCAAAACCACTAAGTAAACTCATTTTTACCTTAATCGCTATAATTAATTTTAATTTATTTCACTAATATTTTTTATTAAAAAATAATGTGAACAAAATATAAATTATATATAATTATTTTTCCAAATAATAAATATATTTTTTCAAATTCCAGTCATCAAAGTGCTGACTCTTTATTTAAAATAAATCTCATAGACAGTAAGAGACAACATGCTTTTTAAAAGAAATATTCAAGAGTTTGAGATGTTTTTATATCCAATTTCAATGTGAAATTGGATAAAATGACCAAAATAAGATTAAATTATATAAAATAATATAATTATACAATAAATCCAATTCGAAATATAATTTGGAACTATAAATTATTTAGACAAAAAAATAAATTAAAATTCTATATTAATTAAAATTCATTAAAATATGAATGCCCCCAAAAAAATACCAATAATTCACCCAAAGTAAATTTTTATATACCACATTAAAAAATTAAGTCTATTTTTTAAATATATATATATATTTAATATTTAGTATTAAAACAATTTTTGAATTAAAGGATGGTAAAATTGCCTTTTAAAATTATACAGCTTTCTATTCTTAAAATTAGTTTTATTATTATCATAATCCTATAAAACATATTGGATGAATTTAAAAATATTTTATTGAATATATAAAATATAAATTCCATTATTATGTTTCACTAATAGTGATTAATTTTATTTCCTAAGATACAATGTCATTCTGATCATAAAAATATTTTTTCATTAATACAAAACATTTATATTCAATATGCCTTTATTTCTATTCATAAATAATTAGTAACCAATGAATTAATTTTATAAACATGTGTAAACAATAGATTCTTACTTTAGTCAATATCTTTATTTCCATCCATTCCAATGTCTAAGTGAAAACAATCATAGTAAAAATAATAGTATACTGTTGTCTGGAGAGACTAAGGCTTCTGTGCAACATAAGTCATCAATGAAACTCATTATTTTGTGAAACAAAAAACTATATTACTAATTTATGTGATAAAATATAAACTATGTTTTGTGTGTAATGAAATATATTAAAGAGTTTAAACTAATTTAAAATAATATATTTAATAAAATCTCATGATATTACAGTTGAGCATATTGACTTGTAATTTTTTATCTTCCACTTTTTTTTTGTAAAATTCATTACCTCTTTGATCATATATGATGTGACGTTCTAGTAATCAATGTATGGAGATCAGGAATTCCCTTTAGTCTATGTGAGATCTATTTTGGTTATCTTGGTGATATGTTATCTAGAAAAGTTTGTGACACCCATTATATGGCTCATAGGCCCAAAGGATGTTAAAGCCCATTACATGGCCTAAAGTCCCATATTTTGGCCCAAACGACACTCTAGAGAATAGTAATTATATAATAGTCGATCTTATACAGTACATTCTAAATCAACATCACTCTTATAGTTCTCTCTATAGTTCCCACCACCACTTCAATGTCACTGGTGTAATAGTTCTTCTGCAACTATAGTTCAGCTGCAATACCACTGTAGTGAAGGTACAGTAACCTACCCTCTCTGGGTATCTGGTAAAGAACATTTATTTACTAAATAAAAGTATTATAAGTCAATTAAAAATTATTATTAATGAAAAATATTGATTAAGTTATTTTAATAAATAATCAATAAAATCTACTTAAATCAATTCCAATTGATTCTTCAGTTACACATATATATCAAATAATAAACTTTTATTTTTGAATTAAATATATTGTGTGAATATGTACTTATATTTAATGTGTCATACAACAATTTCACACATCCATAATTGATTTTATTTTATAGAAAAACACACACAAATATAATGAATTGTTAATATTACCGTTTTAGATTTTTAATTACTATTTATTATTTAATATATATTATATTTTTATTTATTAAACATTATTATTTATTATATATTTTTTAATATATAAAATTTATTAGTTTTAAATATATATAGATATATATTAATTTAATAATTTTTATTAGTATATATTTTATTAATTAATGTTTTAATATATTTTTAGTTTATTCATTTTTAATTTTAATTTTTTTAATATTATTATTTTTTTATTCATTTTTTATATTTGTTACTACCTATATATTTAATAAATTGTAATATTTTTAATACATATTAAAATTTAAAAATTAATATATGTATTTATTTTCATTTCAACACATATTCGTTTTAATTTTTTTTTAATTTATATAATTAATAACTCATATTCGTTTTTTTAATATTTTTCCACTCTATAAATTTTTTAATTATATTTCACTCATTCTTGACATTCATTAATTCAATATTATTTATTCTATTATATTATTTTTTATTTTTTCCTTTATTATATTTTATTCATTTTCAATATTTATTCCTTTAATATTTTTGTTATTTATTTAGTAAAAAGTTATTTTTACATGATTATTCATTAATATATTTATGATTATTAATATAGTAATATATTCATTTTAATATATGTATATATATATATCAATATATAATGTATCCTTAAATATGATTTATATAATATAAAATATGTATTCACACTTAATAAGTCATATATTTAGTTTTTTTTTCACCACCATTTCAAATTTCAAATTACAAACTTCAACCATTACAAAAAAATAATAGTCATCACCACATCAGACCACTTACCAACTCGCAAAGCACCAATCCAAAACACCTTACACCAAACCTGGGAGCCAAAATCAAAGTGTCAAACACCGAGATACAAAATTCAAAAATACCACAGAACCTAATGAGACCTCGAGGGGAGAGAACCCATAGTAGTCTAAGTTGTATCACATCCCCCACCATCATCTTGAATCCCTACCATCCACAGTGTTATTCATCACCGCTGTTGTCATCGCTGAATCGTTATCGCACCAAATCGCCAGAGAATATGAACTGGAATCCAACGTCCCCACCACGAACAGACCACCAAATTAATAACTAACAACCATAAAAATCAGAACATAACATCCATCAGAAATGACATAACATCAAACTGGAAAATGAATATCGCACCCCCTAGAAATGGTTGTTCACTCAATCACCACATCCCAAATATCTGGAACACCACCACACCAAATCGACATGGGAAGGTGAGATGAGCCATGGAACTAAGGCAGAGATGAGTGACTAAAGGTCTCCACAGAGGGTTGAGACCTTTGCCCAGAAGAAGCCCAGTAGAGCTAAAAATAGCACAAAAGGATGGGGAAGAAATCCCCAAACCAAAAAATTAAAGACAAGGAAAAAATGAAGCCAACACCGAGATAGAGAAGCCTGAGGCCGCTGCCAGTCCTCCTCTAGTACCATCCCAAGCTGGTCCAAAATCCTACATCAAGCCTGACCAAGATGGGGTCAAGCTCGAGGGGTTGACCAACAGGAGAAGAGGAGGAGGAAGATCTGGGACACCACCACTGATGTCGACCCAAGCCATCAGAGGCTCCTGAACCCAGACCCACGATAGAGGTCCAAAGCGCAAGGGATAGGTGGAAAGGGGGTGGTGGGAGACAAACAGAATCCACACCAGCATAAGCTCCAAGAAATAAGGGGGAAAGAAGAGACAAGATTAGGAAGAGGGAATGGAACCAGGTGAGGCGAGGAGCGCCATCGTAGCTGGACGGAGCCACAAAACCCTAGAAGGAATGGGAAGGGGAAAGTGAGTCGGAAGCGAGAGTGCAAGGAGCGATGGGCGAGTCCATCGCCATCATATTTTTAGTGAAAAATGGGTTATAATTAAATTTTAACATTACATATAAATATTAACTAATTTGAATTGATTAATGAATATTTAATTTTCATATTATATAAATTTTTGTTTTCAAATTTAACATATATTAAACATGTAAAATATATATACATTAATTTTGCACACACATATATGTAATTAATTCAATTTTATATATAAATACACAAAGTCTTAATATTTTTTGTAATTTAATCAATTGTTTAAATACATTTTATAATTTTATTTATTCACATAACATATTTAAATATAAAAAAAAATTAATTGCCAAATTTTATTCATTTTTTATATTTTTATTTAATACATACAATTTTTTACATTTCAAATATTGTTATAATTTATTAATTTGTATCTTATTTATTCATTTAAATCTTCATTATTTAATGATATTTTTTAATTTATTCATTTTTAATTTTATTTCTTTAATTTTGTCTTTAATTTTTTCCTTTTTTATATTTGTTTATACTTTGTATATTCATTAACATTTAATGTTTCTAATATGGTTGTAATTTATATAATTAATATGAATTTGTTTTCGTTTTAGAATATATTCATTTTTAATCATTTCAATAATCTATATAATTAATAAAATTTATTCATTTTGTAATATATTTGTAATCTATAGCATTTATTATAAGTCCCCATCCTTAAAAATTACTTAATATTGAGTTAATACAAGATTACACATTGAGGATCTTTTCAGGTTTAGAGTTTTAGAGAATTAGATCATAAAACATGCATTAAATTCCACATTTAAATAAATTGGTTACATAAAAGACATGATTCATTCTTACCATCAATGGAAACATATTTAAAATAAAACTTGGATTCTTTCTTGACACATCCTTGACACTATCATCACATCACGTACCTTTCCCTTGACCTGTGAAAAACATTTTAAAAACATGGGATGATCATAAAAAAGCTCAGTAAGGGTTATAAAAATATGGAAAGGAAACATGAGTTCATATATACATAAGAATGAAATCATACTTTACCCATAAAACATAGGCACTTTAGCATACCTCATAAAACCATGAATAAATCATAGAAATCATAAGACATAAAGGTAACTTAAGGCATTCATAACATTCTTACGTAGGGAGTAACCCTCTTTGTTACGTTTGGAATACCCATCACAGTATATTCCCTAAATCTCTTCGGAGAAACCTTAACGTTTCACTCCTTCGCGTTACCCAATGCATTGGAGAGCTATATCGGGCTCACCCGCCCTTAGTTTATCACGGAACCACCCGTTTTCATAACAATGCCCAAGAACCATAACATAAACGTATCACATAAAACATGCATAAAGGAAACATAACATTTCCACATTTCAATCACAATATAACATTTTAGTATATTGAAATAATGAATCCGTTCAAAAAGAAACCATTTCCAAAACCATTTAAAACATTTAATAAGGAGATTTTTGAATCAAAGTGTCCTATACCACCTTGAATATTTTAACATTTTAAACCATTAATATCCATATAAATAAATCCTTAAAACCATTTTGAAAACATGGATATTAATAAGAACAAATCATTAAAACATTTAAAGCGATATTTTGGTTAAAGGGGTTTTACCAAAATTAGAGACACTTGAATACAATAATTGAGGAATAACATTTTATCAGAAATTTATAATATCATGAGAGTAAATGGATTCATGATATAATATTCCAAAGGACAGTATATACACCATATAAGAGTGAATTGGTGCATAACAACAATGAAGTCTCAATAGGGATGTAAAATGTGATGAAATCCTTTATAAAGAAGGTATCCTTAAATTAAGGATAAATCAATCTCAAAATTATGTGTGACAAATATAAATACACCCAATATAATTGGATATTAAGTGTAAAACAATAAAAATTCATTCACACATATTAAAAGGATTACATATTCAATAACTACATGTTGAACCCAAAGAAATCGAAATTGGGTTAAAACGTTCCCTTGGTAAAATTCAACAGCCTAAACGGCGTCACTTCAAAAATTCAGAAAATGAGTTGGTGAGAGATAAAAAGGGAATCTCATCACTTGGACCTAAAATTTACATCAGTCAGGATATAAAATAACATTCCCAACATAATAGTATGTGAATTAAAATACATAACAAACGAAGTCTTTTAAAATGAGGAGGGTGAAAGGTTTCCTTACCGACTTGGGTAACTTTCGAAAAGTACACTTCATTGAAGAAGTGTCATACAATGAATATTTAAATACCCATAAATGGAATTATATTACAAAATTAGTGTAATAATGGGTAGTACATAAACCACTCAAATGAAATTGTGGCAAATGTAGCATAAATCTCACAGGAATAAAAGTGAGATGAAAAATCCCTTACGAAAACTCGGAAGCCTAACGGCGCCACTTAAAACTTCCAAAAATGGATTGATGAGATCAAATAGGGTATCTCATCTCATTAAAATAAAATTTACAGCAAGAGTAATATAAAATAAAATCCCCCATCATAAAAAATGTGGATCTTAAAAGAAGTGACATAAAGGAGAGTACTTAAAGAGAAAGAGAGAGGTTAGATCTCTTACAAAAATTCGGCAGCCTGACGGCGCCACTCAAAACTTCCAAAATGGATTGATGTGAGAGAATAGGGAATCTCATCATATGAACATAAAAATTACAGTAACAGTAATATTAAAGAACATCCCAATCACAAGAAAGATGAGCTTCGAAGGAATGACATAAAAGAGTGTACTTAAAAAGAAAGGGAGGAGTAGGATCCCTTACCTCGGGTTCGACTTGACTCGATCGTTCTTTAACGTCCTGAATAATAAACTTGAGTTAATTTAAACTTTATTAATAACCTTTCTCTAGTTCATTATTACTTTTATATCACTTATTTCAATGTTATAAACATTATTTAATCATTTAAGTTAATAATGTTTGTTTTGTCGATATTTGGTACTTAAGTCGAAAGTGGACATCTTACAATTACATGTTGTTCGTGTGGTCAAATTTTCATTATATACAGAATTATATTAATGATTTAGATATCATATATATCATATATATCCAGAATATACATGTATTTATAATATTACATAATCATTTAGAGGGAAGAAATGAAATGCACCGTTCATGGAGACGGTAAGCCGTACGTACGCATGAACGCTACTTTCATTTCTATTTCATATTTTTATGGAATGGAATAATAATTATATATAGTTATGTTATAATTATAGTATAAAATCATATATAATAACTTTAAATCCATCCTTTATACATCCCACATATGGAATTAACGATTCACATCACTTTGAGGGGGCGGAAGTCCGCACTTCCTTAAATGAAGATATCGCGTTTACCCATAATGGAAACCATAAAGGTATGCCCAAAAAGAAAAATACAGAAGCTTAAGTAAAACATAAAAATATTATATATCATATATAAATATAGTGAAATCTTAATGGCCACCTTTGAAGGTGTTAAAAGAATGTTGAACAATCATCGTTTCGGGAGGCATAAATTCGCCATCCACGGAAACAATATGTTCTTTAACCATTAGATGTAGGTGTGTGTAAGTGTAGCTCGAATCCTTCTTATAAAAACATCCTAGTATATTGAATATAATGGAGTTTTTACAAAAGAAATGAATAAAAAGAGTTTAGGTGGTTGGAGAGGCAAAATAAAACAAAAGGACTCAAGTGAAGACATTACCTTAAAATCGGGTAACTCCCTTTGGTTTGAGCTAAAAGGCTTCCTTGGGAAGACTTCTGCCCAACGTGAGGCTTCAAAGAGTAAGAGAGGGAAGTGGAGAGACAAAATGGGTAGATGTTGGCCGAGAAAAAGGCTTTGGTAGTGTGGGTAAGGAGGTAGAGGTGGGGGCCTTTTATAAGAGGAGAGGAGGGGCACTCTTTGAAAGTAAGGAAATTTTACTTTATTTGAAAATGGTATTCGGATTTAAGAGGTCCCACATTGATGTGTTTCGAGGATAAGGTGATAAGGGTTCGAAATCCACTTATTCAATATGTTTTGGACATGTGTAGGTCTTAGATATTACATTATCATTCCATTTTATTTAAATCGTTAAATAATGAGGTCATCGCTGCATCATCATGATGTCATAATTAATTTAATTTATTTAATGTCTAAAATTTATAAAACAAATACTATGATGTAGGAAATATTATTAGATTTCCAATTAATATTTATAGACAAAAATCTGATTTGTATAACCCCATGTTAAAATTGTTTTAGTAAAACATTTCATGTTTGTCTCATTTTTACTTTAATTTTAAATAAAAAGATATTAATGTCATTTTCCAACCAAAGTGGCTTCATGGGGTCCCCAAGTTGAGCCATGGGTTGTAATGGCCGGAAATGACACATCCAATGAGGTTAGGACATGTGTCAAGTTCATTTCATATTATTAAAACATTATTTTTACATTAAACTATACTAATTACCTCTAATCACGATTAAAAACTTAATAAGTTACTATTCACCAAAAAAATTATTTTTATCCCATTGAACCACATTTAACTTATTAATGACAACCATTTATGTCAAATTTTTGAAATTCAAAACACAACGATGGAAAAATTTTATTTAAACGGAAAAATCAGTTTTTATAAGTACCACTTAGTGGTTTCACTATTCATCAAAAATTGATGTTTTTGATAAAAATCCCAAAAATTCACCCTAAGCTATATTTGATATTCTGAATTCAAAAATGAAGTCTATTTTACCAAATTCAAAACATATAAGTCACATTAATTAATTTAATAATTAATTCCTGCTGTCAGAGCAAATAGCGTGTTTTTATGAAACAATAAGTATCAAATGATTGACACTATTTTAAGTCTGATTTCAAAGTGAAATTAATTCCAATGACCACTATTGGATTTAATGGTAAAAATATATTCTAATTTCACTTTAAAACCAATTAAAAAGATAATCTAATTATATAAATATATTAGATTAAAAAGAGGTTTTGAATTAAAATATAACATTATACACTATTCATTCAAAAAATGAACTTTATCAGAAAGATACCAAAAATTTACACAAAGTAAATTTTGATGTCCCAATTCTTAAGAAGAGTTTTATTTGGTCCAAAAGGCTGTATAAGAGTGAACAAAACTATATTTAATGACAGTTCTCCATCAAAAGGTGATAAGTGAACCTTTAGTGAAAACTAGGGCATATACACCTAAAATTGAATTATTTCCATATTTTAAGCCTTCATATTTTATTGGATAAATGTAAAAACATTAAAAAAAAATATAATCATATTTTAGGTATTTCTATCCTTTCCCTCCAATACAACGGCTACATGTTAACTGCCATTTAAAATAATATTATTTTATTATTAGAGTGCAACGTAAGATTCCAAAAAACTCGTTGTTGCGTGTTGGGTACGCCATCGAGCAGAGTGTCCCCTTTAAAGTCATATTAATATTTTATTCACAAATATGGATAAATATGAAAATTTCATATTCTTTATTTACCTGGGGTGTTACATCCTTCCCCCCTTTTGGGAATTGCGTCCTCGCAATTTTAAAATTGGGCTTGGAAACATCTTTGAAAGTCCCACATCGGAAGAAGAGTCGGTAAAACAATCACTTTAAAATAAAGAAAGATAAGTACAAAGGTCACCCGAGTTATCCCATACTAGGATTCCAAGTATGAAAACATGGACATGGAGGAGAAAACATAGGGTCATGTTCTGATGAAGAGTGATAGAAAACATGTTTAGGAGAAAGTTAACCATGAGAAAATCACAAACTTGTGATGGGTTAAAGGGTATTCGATTCCCCAGTAGGAAAAGTTAATAGACAACATTTTTTTAAGTAACTTTTTATTGAGGAATTTATTCATAAGGAAACATAACCACTTATCATGTTGACTTTCAACTTTTATTAGATTCCTTATACAAACTCATATTTTCTCCAAAAAGGAGAGTATTTAGGAAGACTTGTTCACATTAAGAGTACTATAATCAACTTCTAGAGAGTCACCTAATCCACAAAAGAGAACTATATACTTACCATGTCTTTATACTTTAACCAAAACCAAAACCAAAAAGGTTAGTACAAGATCAGATAATCCAGAAAAGGATAACCCTTTATAAAAAGAAAATCTTTTCTTAATCTCCAAAATTTGTCCAACAAAACCCAAAGTTCAACGAGGACCATTCCATAATCAATTTGTCCATAAAATTCTTCAAAGTAAACCAAACTAAGATTGAAACCGAAATATTTGAAGGATTTAGTCACATAGTCTTCCAAGTTAAATCGTAACATTTATATCCAAACAACATCTGTTGCTCTTATAGTCTCGTATTGAAAAGAAATTAACCTAATCACATATCCTCCATTATAGGTTAATCATTTTCAAAAATAACCCAAAATCAACTTACTCTTAATTCCTAAAATCATATAACTAAAAATAATCAGTCAAACTAACCAGGGACTTCACGTAGTCCAGTGGTAGGCGATAAATACCAGTTGCACTTTGGTTGTGGGTTCGATTCCCGCAGCTTTGTCTGACGCGACGGGTTGTCACACGGTCTGTGTGTTGTCCTTTTTACAAAACTATATAATTCTTAAATCATTCCCCAAAAAGAGATAAAATCATCAAAAATGATCATAACATATTTTAACCTCAAGTTTATCTCATGCCTTTAAGTTTCCAGCATATCATATAATAACCCATAATTACCTCAAAAGTAAGGATCATATAAAATCTAATGGTTACCTTTATAATTATTACCTGAACTTCCACATCGATTGGTCACCTCGTACATGATGCATTACATAACATACCAAGGTTCAAGTGGTTGATCATGACTCCTTGATATTTGGTTTAGAACAACCACGAGTTTCCTCATTGAATCCTCCATTTTATCTAGTATCTTAATCAGAGAACCACCACAGTTTCCTTCAAACCTGTTGTCTCTTTGGTGCCTGCTAGATCCATCCATTCACTAAAAACAGAAATGTCAGTGTGAGTATATCAACAAAACCATCATGTACTAATGAGGAAGGTAAACACTAATATATACTTACTCATTCACTTTATTTAAAACTAGGACTCTTTCTGAAATCCTAACCATTATGGTAATGTCACTTATGCTTAAAGAATACCCTAACCTCTAAAGTTATCTAAACCGACCTTTGATACCAACTATAAGGCCCCAGCCTTAAAACTTACTTAATCTTGAGTTAATACAAGATTACACATTGAGGATCTTTTCAGATTTAGAGTTTTAGAGAATTAGATCATAAAACTTGCATTACATTCCACATTTAAACAAAGTGGTTACATAAAAGACAGGATTCATTCTCCCATCAACGGAAACATATTTAAAATAAAACTTGGATTCTTTCATGACACATCCTTGAACCTATCATCACATCACGTACCTTTCCCTTGACCTGTGAAAAACATTTTAAAAACATGGGATGAGCATAAAATAGCTCAGTAAGGGTTATAAAAATATGGAAAGGAAACATGAGTTCATATATACATAAGAATGAAATCATACTTTCAACATAAAACATAGGCACTTTAACATACCTCATAAAACCATGAATAAATCATAGAAATCATAAGACATAATGGTAACTTAAGTCATTCATAACATTCTTACGTAGGGAGTAACCCTCTTGGTTACGTTTGGAATACCCATCACAGTATATTCCCTAAATCTCTTCGGAGAACCTTAACGTTTCACTCCTTCGCGTTACCCAATGCATTGGAGAGCTATATCGGGCTCACCCGCACTTAGTTTATCTCGGAACCACCCGTTTTCATAACAATGCCCAAGAACCATAACATAAACGTATCACATAAAACATGTATAAAGGAAACATAACATTTCCACATTTCAATCACAATATAACATTTTAGTATATTGAAATAATGAATCCGTTCAAAAAGAAACCATTTCCAAAACCATTTAAAACATTTAATAAGGAGATTTTTGAATCAAAGTGTCCCATACCACCTTGAAGCTTTTAACATTTTAAAACATTAATATCCATATAAATAAATCCTTAAAACCATTTTGAAAACATGGATATTAATAAGAACAAATCATTAAAACATTTAAAGCGATATTTTGGTTAAAGGGTTTTTACCAAAATTAGAGACACTTGAATACCATAATTGAGGAATAACATTTAATCAGAAATTTATAATATCATGAGAATAAATGGATTCATGATATAATATTCCAAAGGAAAGAATATACACCATATAAGAGTGAATTGGTTCATAACAACAATGATTTCTCAATAGGGATGTAAAATGTGATGAAATCCCTTATAAAGAAGGTATCATTAAATTAAGGATAAATCAATCTCAAAATTATGTGTGACAAATATAAATACACCCAATATAATTGGATATTAAGTTTAAAACAATAAAAATTCATTCACACATATTCAAAGGATGACATATTCAATAACTACATGTTGAACCCAAAGAAATCGAAATTGGGTTAAAACGTTCCCTTGGTAAAATTCAACAGCCTAAACGGCGTCACTTCAAAAATTCAGAAAATTAGTTGATGAGAGATAAAAAGGGAATCTACTCACTTGGACATAAAATTTACATCAATAAGGATATATAAGAACATATCCCAACATAATAGTACGTGAATTAAAATACATAACAAACGAAGTCTTTTAAAATGAGGAGGGTGAAAGGTTCCCTTACCGACCTGGGTAACTTTCGAAAAGTACACCCCATTGAAGAAGTGTCATACAATGAATATGTAAATAACCATAAATGGAATTATATTACAAAAGTAGTGTAATAATGGGCAGTACATAAACCACTCAAATGAAATTGTGGCAAATGTAGCATAAATCTCACAGGAATAAAAGTGAGATGAAAAATCCCTTACGAAAACTCGGAAGCCTAACGACGCCACTTAAAACTTCCAAAAATGGATTGATGAGATCAAAAAGGGTATATCATCTCATTAAAATAAAATTTACAGAAATAGGAATATAAAATAACATCCCCCATCATAAAAAAAGTGGAGATTAAAAGAAGTGACATAAAGGAGAGTACTTAAAGAAAAAGAGAGAGGTTAGATCTCTTACGAAAATTCGGCATCCTAACGGCGCCACTCAAAACATCCAAAATGGATTGATGAGATAGAATAGGGTCTATAATCATATGAACATAAAAATTACAGTATGATTAATATAAAATAACATCCCAATCACAAGAAAGATGAGCTTATAAGGAATGACATAAAAGAGTGTACTTAAAAAGAAAGAGAGGAGTATGATCCCTTACCTCGGGTCTGACTTGACTCGATCGTTCTTTAACGTCCTGAATAATAAACTTGAGTTAATTTCCACTTTATTAAGAACCTTTTTCTAGTTCATTATTCCTTTTAGATCAGTTATTGCAATGTTATAAACATTATTTAATCATTTACGTTAATAATGTTTGTTTTGTCGATATTTGGTTCTTAAGTCGAAAGTGGACTTCTTAAAATTACATGTTGTTCGTGTGGTCAAATTTCCATTATATACAGAATTATATTAATGATTTGGATATCATATATATCATATATATCCATAATATACATGTATTTATAATATTACATAATCATTTAGAGGTAAGAAATGAAATGCACCGTTCATGGAGACGGTAAGCCGTACGTACGCATGAACGCTACATTCATTTCTATTTCATATTTTTATGGAATGGAAAAATAATGATATAGAGGTATGTTATAATTATAGTATAAAATCATATATAATAACTTTAAATCCATCTTTTATCCGTCCCACATATGGCATTAACGAATCAAATCACTTTGAGGGGGCGATAGTCCGCACTTCCTTAAATTAAGATATCGCGTTTACCCATAATGGAAACCATAAAGGTATGCCCAAAAAGAAAAATACAGAAGCTTAAGTAAAACATAAACATATTATATATCATATATAAATATAGTGACATCTTAATGTCCACCTTTGAAGGTGTTAAAAGAATTTTGAACAATCATCGTTTTGGGAGGCATAAATTCGCCATCCACGGAAACAATATGTTCTTTAACCATTAGATGTAGGTGTGTGTATGTGTTGCTCTAATAATTCTTATAAAAACATCCTAGTATATTGAAGATACTGTATTTTTTACAAAAGAAATGAATAAAAAGATTTTACGGGGTTGGAGAGGAAAAATAAAACAAAAGGACTCAAGTGAAGACATTACCTTAAAATCGGGTAACTCCCTTTGGTTTGAGCTAAAAGGCTTCTTTGGGAAGACGTCTGCCCAAAGTGAGGCTTCAAGGAGTAAGAGAGGGAAGTGGAGAGGCAAAATGGGCAGGGTTTGGCCGAGCCAAAGGCTTTGGGAGTGTTGGTAAGGAGGTAGAGGTGGGGGCCTTCTATAAGAGGAGAGGAGGGTCTCTCTTGGAATGTAAGCAAATTTTACTTTATTTGAAAATGGTATTCGGATTTAAGACGACCCAAATTTATGTGTTTATAGGATAAGGTGATAAGGGTTCTAAATCCACTCATCCAATTGGATTTGGACATGTTTAGGTCTTAGATATTACATTATCTTTCCATTTTTTTTAAATCGTTAAATAATGAGGTCATCGTTGCGTCATCATGATGTCATAAATAATTTAATTTATTTAATGTCTAAAATTTATAAAAAAATACTATAATGTAGGAAATATTTTTATATTTCCAATTAATATTTATAGTAAAAAATATTATTTGTATAACCCCATGTAAAATTTGGTGTAGTAAAACATTTCATGTTTGTCTCAATTTTACTTTAACTTTAAATAAAAAGATATTAATGTCATTTTCCAACCAAAGTGGATTCATGGGGTCCCCAAGTTGACCCATGGGTTTTATTGGTCGGCAATGACACATCAAATGAGGTTAGGACATGTGTCATGTTCATTTCATATTATCAAAACATTATTTTTACCTTAAACTACACTAATTACCTCTAATCGCGATTAAAAACTTAATAAGTTACTATTCACCAAAAAATATTATTTTTATCCCATTGAAGCACATTTTACTACTTAATGACAACCATGTATGTCGGATTTTTGAAATTCAAAACACAACGATGGAAAATTTTCATTTAAATGGAAAAATCAGTTTTTATAAGTACCACTTAGTGGTTTCACTATTCATCAAAAATTGAAGTTTTTCAGAAAAATCCTAAAAATTCACCCTAAGCTATATTTGATATTACGAATTCAAAAATGAAGTCTATTTTAAAAAATTCAAAACATATAAGTCACATTAATTAATTTAATAATTAATTCCCGTTGTCAGAGCAAATAGCGTGTTTTTATGAAACAATAAGTATCAAAAGATTGACACTATTTTAAGTCTGATTTCAAAGTGAAATTAATTCCAACGACCACTATTGGATTTAATGGTAAAAATATATTATAATTTCACTTTAAAACCAATTCAAAAGATAATATAATAATATAAATATATTAGATTAAAAAAAGGTTTTGAATTAAAATACAACATTTTACACTATTCATTAAAAAATGAACTTTATCAGAAAGATACCAAAAATTTACACAAAGTAAATTTTGATGTCCCAATTCTTAAGAAGAGTTTTATTTGGTCCAAAAGGATGTATAAGAGTGAACAAAACTATATTTAATGACGGTTCTCCATCAAAAGGCGATAAGTGAACCTTTAGTGAAAACTAGGGCATATACGCCTAAAATTGAATTATTTCCATTTTTAAGCCTTCATCTTTTATTGGATAAATGTAAAAACATTTAAAAACATATATAATCATATTTTAGTTATTTCTATCCATTCCCGCCAATACAACTGCTACATGTTAACTGCCATTTAAAATAATATTATTTTATTATTAGAGTGCAACGTAAAATTCCCAAGAAACTCGTTGTTGCGTGTTGGGTACGCCATCGAGCATAGCGTCCCCTTTAAAGTCATATTAATATTTTATTCACAAATATGGATAAATATGAAAATTTCATATTCTTTATTTACCTGGGGTGTTACATTTATAATTATTAAATTTCAGTCTTTTTTTATGTTTATTCCACCTAAGCCCAAGGGAATAGATTTCTTTTGGAAACACCTAATTTTAGAACTGGTTTGAGAGGGAACCCTACATAACATCTAGACTCTTAGGAAAAAGGCTGACTATATTACCAAAGGGCCTAAGGACCAGACACATTGAACAACCCCTCCCCTGCTCTTTTAACATGATGCTCCCAATCTCCCACCCATATAGATGATCAGATACCATTACCTTCATGTATAACTGCACGGTAACTGGTACCAATGGTGAAAGCCATTACCTCTCTTATTTTCCAATATTGTTAGATTTATTGGCAGTGGCATCATGATCTACATTTTCCCTCATTAGGACTTCTACTTTTTGGGCGGGCTAGACTACTACCTACCTAAGCATTGCATGTGCCTTGAGCACCGTAACTCATGTATATCTAATCCCCGCAGTCACATTCCCTATTATCATTTAGGAAATTGGACCATCTCCATGCATGTTCCACCATCGGTCCACTAATGTTGTCTATGTCACACCCTTTGTCGATATGACTACTTTCATCGAAACATCGACTAACCTATTGAGGCTACATCCACGTCACGACCCATCACCACAAATATTGGTACAAAAGCCTCCAAAATCCATCATGGTCCCTCCACCTATTCATTATATGTTGGCCAATTCCCAACCAAGAATAACCCCTAAATTCAGGGCCACTGTGATTTGATCATGGGATTGATGCAGTGATACACAAATACATTGACCACTTTACCAAACCCAAACCAATGATAACATTAAGTCACTTAATAATTTTTAATACAATTCATTCGTTGATAATGTAAATTATTTTTTTCCTTTTTTATAATTTATTCATTTTTAGTATTTATTCATTTAGTAATTTTGTAATTTATTAATTTTTAATATTTATTTTATGAATTTATTAATTAAAATTTAATGTTTTTAAAATTTTTTTAATGTACATATTTAATATATATTCATCATAAATTATAATATATATTCATTTTATTTTTTTCCATATTTTTAATCATTAAAAAAGTTTATTCATTTTTTAATATTTTTGAGGTATCTAAATTTTGGGTTGTTAAATATAATTAATTTTTAAAATTCATTAATTTATCATTATTTAATCATTAATAATGTTAATTAATAATTAATTTATTTATAATTTATTTATAATTTATTAATTTTCAATATATATTCATTTAGTATTTTTTATTTTATTTTAAACGGTTTTTATTGGAAAAAATGAAGATATAAAGATAGGTTTTATTAGTTCTAAAATAAAAAACCCAGATAAAACAACTCCCATTCTTTCAAAATAAACCCTAATAGAACCCCCACTTACTTACTCTATCCAATCTCTCATGGAACTCAATCTCTTTCCCCTCACTCCTCAAACTAATCATTTTAGTTGACCCTCTCAAAACAGAATGTTTGTGATTCTTTATATTTTTTTTAGTCAATAATTCATTATTTTAAAAAATTTATTTATTATTTTCCTATATACCATACCACCTATATTCACCTTGTCCTATCAGTATCGTAGAATATTTATTGAAAAAAATAATCAGGACCTTCAGTTTTCAGATTAACAAGGTTTGATGCACCTACAACCTGTAGGGTTCATTATTTATCTATTCTTTCCAAAGGGGTTTAATGCTCAATGTTGGGTATTTTAACTTTTTATTGTCAAATAGTGAATATTTTAGGTTTCTATTAAAAAATTATAGCCTTATAAGTCTCTTCTAAATTCTTATAATCTATATCTCCCTTATTGGTTGACTCTATTAAAAGAATTCTTATTAATTAAATGGGAAAACTACTCTAAATCTATTTGTGGGAGTTTTAAGATGTGATTTTAGATTTAAAAAATATATTTAAATAAGAAATTGAATGTTATAGAATGTATTTTAAAAAATAATTGAATATAATTATGATAAATAGTGAACATCTTGGTAACACCCTAACAAGGATGAAAATTTGATTAAGGTAATTTTATCATTACGCCCAAATTTAAAAAATTACATAATAATGAAATATTTCAATTTTATGTTTTCTCTCAATGATTTTTATAATTGATTTTTTTTTCACTTTAACAATAAATGAATTAAAAATAAATATAAATCGATTTATTGAAAATAGATTTACACTGTAGTTCAAAATGGTTATTTTTATTCTAAAATTATTAGGAATATTTTGTGTTTTGAATAATTAAATGTAATTTAAATAGCTAAAAAGGGTTGAAAAGGAAATAATTTATCTTTTGATGAAACTAAAAACTAAATTTAGAGTAGTTACCTTAACCCTCTTCAAGAGAAGAGTTTACTCTTCCCAAATGTCTAAATGTTTTTTTAATAAATTATAATCTATACATAATTCATAATTATTATCTAATTATTGAAATTGATCAAATTGATGATATTTTTTTATCATAATCCTAGAATGAATTCTCATTATTTCAGTAAGATTGATAATGTAATCCATGATCACTGATAAGAAGATATCAATTGAATTCTAATAGTGCTCACAACCTTAATTTATTGTCATAGAATTTAACTAGTTTTTAAAAAATTAAAACCCTTTTTATTTTGTTCTTAATCCTTGTAACGGAATTCTACATTCATGAACATTTTGATCAAACATATTCAAACAATTTAATAGATGTGAATATAACAATTAAATTTTTTGGTATAAAACAAAAAAAATTGGTTAACTAAATGAAAACGTTCGCAAAATAAATATTATGATATTAAATAAAATATATTTGAATATTAAACTCAAGATCTCCCATTTTTAGGTCCCTATATGTATATACATACATGGACACATAGAAAATTCTATCCTTTTTTCATTATAACTTTTGTTTTTATTGTTTCTTTGAGTGTCCAAAATGATAAAAACAATTTTCATAGGAAAATAATCAAATTTCACAAAATTATCAACAACTTTATCCTTTAATTAAAAATATTTTGTAAATATTTAATACATGAAATTTATATATTTTTAAAAAAATTAGGTTTACACAGAAATATAAATACATATATGTTTATACTCAAATTTTGATAATTTTTTACATATTAATGGATTTATACATTGTATACAAAACATATGTGTATCTATTTATTTATTTATTTAAAATTAATATTTTTTAACATCATATAATGGATATAAATTTAAAATGGATGGTTATTAATAATATGAAAAAGGATTATGATGATGGAGTTAATAATTTTATCGTGATTTTAATTGAGCCTGCATATAACCCTTCTCAAATACATTGTTTGTTTTTATGTTGTTTTAATTCAAGATGAATTCATAAAAAAGAGTTTGAAGAACATTTATTTTTCAATATAATAGATTGAAGCCATAAATATTGGATTAAACATGGGTAAAAATTGATGCACATACTAACTAGGATGATAGTGTGATTTATGGATCATTTGATATAATTCTAGTATAAATGATGATGGAGATAATATTGAATAAATGAAAATAGAAATTTAAGATGAACTTTATGATTTCCAAAGTAGTTTTGGATTGCCAAATGTTATTTAAAGATATCATTTTATATCGATTATACTAAACATACACCATTTTCCACTGTATTAACATTTTTTAATTTTAATAAAGGAAGAAGATAGAGAGAATGCCTCTTTACAGAACTATTAGGTCTCCAAAATGATATTCTAACAAAGAAAGAAGATTTATTATCAAATATATAACACTAAAAAGTTTTACATTAAATTAGTATAATATCTAAAAAATACATGCATATCTAAATGAATGTATATTGTTTCTCAAAAACCATGAATCACTCATAAAATTCCATCTGTCTGGAAAAAATCATTTCAAGAGAGATGAATCAAGTCCTTAGAATTTTTCTAGTAATTTTGAATCATTATATGTTTTAGATGACTATATGAACCTTATGATCCAACTACAAAATTGTAATAGAATGATGATAAAATACTTGATTTTGGGACACTAAATAACCCATCAGAATCTACTCAGTGGAATAAAATAGATTATGCATATCCTAAATTTGGAAATTATCCATGAAACCTATGTCTTGCACTATCTATAGATATAATAAATCATTTTTTATAAAAATATGTACTCAAAGTACAAGTATATTAGTATTGGTAAATTATAACATTCCACACTGGTTATGGATGAAGCCAAAATACATTATATTTTTTCTAATTATATTTGAACTAGAAAAACACGACAATAATATTAATGTCTATTTATATCCATAGATATTATATTTGAAATAAATTTGGGATATATGTGTTTCATTTCATAATGCTCGTAATATAGAATATTTCACATTAAGAGACATATTTTATGGGATAGTAAATGAATTTTCTACTTATGTATTTTTTTCAGGCTATATCATTGATGGAATATTGGGGTGTCCAATTTGTGAAGAAGGTAAACACTCAGTTTGGTTGAAACATTATTTGAAGAATATGTTTTTAGGACATTGTAATACAACTATAAATGTAATACATGACCACATTTTTTGAACCGTCTTCACAGGAAAAAAACTAGGGCCAGAGGATATAGCCAATGCTTTCATAATCATGGTTGTTAAATCCATTGAAATAGGTATTTAAAACATTAATTTTTTAATCTATGGAAGTGGATTTTGTTTATACAATGTTTTAACTTTGTCATTATCTCTATAAATAATTATTTTAACCATGGAAATTAGACTCTAATTGTAACACCCCAGGTAAATAAAGAATATGACATTTTTATATTTATCCATATTTGTTAATCAAATATTAATATTACTTTAAAGGGGACTCTATGCTCGATGGCGTACCCAATACGCAACAATGAGTTTCTTGGAAATCTTACGTTGCACTCTAATAATAAAATAATATTATTTTAAATGGTAGTTAGCGTCCAGTCATTGTAATCGTGGGAATGAACAGAACTAACTACAAAATGATTATATATGTTTCTCATATATTTTTACTCTTTACAATAAATGTTAGAGGATTAAAAATGTGAATGAATCCAATTTTAAGCGTAAACATTCTAATATTCTTTAAAAGGCCGATTAACCGCCTTTTGATGGAGAACCTCTTTTAAATACACTTTTTGAAAATTTTATGTGTTATATTTGACAAAAAAATTATTATTTAGAATCGGGATAGCAAAATTTAC
Organism: Viscum album; assembly: GCA_963277665.1. Lineage (NCBI taxonomy): Eukaryota > Viridiplantae > Streptophyta > Magnoliopsida > Santalales > Viscaceae > Viscum > Viscum album. The sequence continues at coordinate 1,535,614,319 of OY728161.1, read as the reverse complement.
TTTGTGTAAATTTTTGGAATCTTTCTGATAAAGTTCATTTTTTAATGAATAGTGAAAAATGTAATATTTTAATTCAAAACCTATTTTTAATCTAATTTATTTATATGATTATATTATCTATTTAATTGTTTTTAAAGTAAAATTAGAATATATTTTTACAATTTAATCCAATAGTGGTCGTTGGAATTAATTTCACTTTGAAATTGGACTAAAACTAGTGCCAATCTTTTGATACTTATTGTTTCATAAAAACACGCTATTTGCTCTAACAGTGTGAATTGATTTTTAAATTAATTAATGCAACTTATATGTTTTGAATTTTGTAAAATATATATCATTTTTGAATTCGGAATATCAAATATAGCTTAGGGTGAAGTTTTGGTTTTTTTCTGGAAAACATCAATTTTTTATGAATAGTGAAACCACTAAGTGGTACTTAAGAAACTGATTTTTCGTTTAAATGAAATACTACCACCTCTGTGTTCTTAATTTCAGTAATCCAACATAGATGGTTGTCATTAAGAAGTAAAATTTGGTTCAATGGGATTAAAATAATTTTTTTGGTGAATAGTAACTTTTATGTTTTTAATCGTGATTAGAGGTAATTAGTGTAGTTTTAGGTAAAAATAATGTTTTACTAATATGAGATGAGATTTTCACATGTAATACCCTCATTGGATGTGTCATGGCTGACCAATACAATCCATGGGTCAACTTGGTGACCCCATGGATCCACTTTGGTTGGGAAATGACATAAATAACTTTTTATTTAATGTTAAATTAAAAATGACACAAACATGAGATGTTTTACTAAAACAATTTTTACATGCGGTTATACAAGTAATAATTTTTACTATGAATATTCATTAGAAATCTAAAACTATTTCCAACATCATGATATTTTTTAATTATTTTTAGACATTAAATATATTAAATTATTTGTGACATCATGATGATGCAGCGAATACCTCATTAATAAAGGATTTAAATAAAATGAAACAATAATGTACACCTTATGACCTACACATGTCCAAAACCTATTGTATGGGTATATTTCTAACCCTTATCACCTTACCCTCGAATTATATCAATTTTGGACCCTTTAAATCCGAAAATCATTTTAAAATAAAGGAACATTTCTTTACTTTCCAAGGGTGCCCCTCCTCTCCTCTTATAAAAGGCCCCCACCTCTACCTCCATACCCACACTTCCAAAGCCTTTGGATCGGCCAACCCCTGCCCATTTTTTATCTCCACATCCCTCTATAACTCCTTGAATCCTCACATTGGGCAGAAGTCTTCCCAAGGAATCCTTTGAGCTCAAACCAAAGGGAGTTACACGATTTTAAGGTAATGTCTTCACTTGAGTCCTTTTGTTTTATTTTGCTTCTGCAACCCCCTAAACTCTTTTTATTCATTTCTTTTGTAGATAATACAGTATCTTAAATATACTAGGATGTTTCTATAATAAGTATTAGATCTAAACTTACACACACCTACATCTAATGTTTAAAGAACATATTGTTTCCGTGAATGACGAATTTCTGCCTCACGAAACGATGATTGTTCAACACTCATATATCACCTTCAAAGGTGGCCGTTAAGATGTCACTATATTTATATATTATATATAAAATGTTTATGTTTTACTTAAGCTTATGTATTTTTCATTTATGGCATATCTTTATGGTTACCATTATGAGTAAACGCGATATCTTCATTTTAGGAAGTGCGGACTACCGCCCCCTCAATGTGATTTGATTCGTTAATGCCATATGTGTGACATATAAAGGATGTAATAAATGGTATAATATATGATATTATACTGGAATTATAATATACCTTTATATAATTATGATTCCATTCTATAAAATACGAAATAGAAATGAAAGTAGCGTTCATGCGTACGTACGACTTACCGTCTCCATGAATGGTACATTTCATTTCTTGTCTCCAAATGTTGTGTAATATTATAAGTACATATATATAATGGATATATATGTAATATATTATATCTACATGATGGATATAATTATGGAATTATTATATATATATCTCTCACATTGTTTTAATTCCATTAATATGACAAAAATTGAAAGTAGTGTTCATGCCTACATATGGCCTACCGTCTCCATGAACGGTGCTTTTAATTTCTTATCTACAAATGCTATGGAATAGTGTAAAATGAATATATACTGGATATATATTATATTTAAAACATCAATACTATTCTAGAGATGAAGTACTTATAACTACATGGAAAATACTTTTCCAACAAGTTCAATTTTTACTCATTTACTGAACATCGACAAAAACGTCTGATATGAACTCACTTTATTAACCAATTATTATAAAATTATAATATGTGATATGAAATGAATAATAGTATTTAAATTAGGTCCTTAAGGAATTATAAATTGACCAAATTATATTATTCTGGAGATTAAAGAATGATCGAGTCATGTTAGACACGAGGTAAGGGATCCTACTCCTCTCTTTCTTTTTAAGTACACTCTTTTATGTCATTACTTTTATTCTCATCTTTCTTATGATTGGGATGTTATTTTATAATACTAATACTTTACTTTTAATGTTAATATGGTGAAAGACCCGATTTTCTCTCATCAATCCATTTTGGATGTTTTGAGTGGTGCCGTTAGGCTGCCAAATTTTCGTTAGAGATCTAACCACTCTCTTTTTTTAAGTACTCTCCTTTATGCCACTTCTTTTAAACTCCTCTTTGTTATGATTGGGGTGTTCTTTTATATTCCTCTTGATGTAAATTTTATTTTAATATTATGAGAGACCCTATTTGATCTCATCAATACATTTTTGGATGTTTTAAGTGGCGCCGATAGGCTGATGAGTTTTCATAAGGGATTTTTCATCTCACTTTTAGTCCCGTGAGATTTATGCTAAATTTTCCATGATTTCCTTTGAGTGGTGTATGTACTTCCCATTATTATACTCTTTGTGTAATATAATTTCAATTATGGGTATTTACATATTCATTTTATGACCCTTCTTTAATGGGGTGTACATTTCGAAAGTTACCCAAGTCGGTAAGGGAACCTTTCACCATCATCTTTTTAAAAGACTTCTTTTGTTATGTCTTTTATATCACATAATATTATGTTGGTATATGTTCTTCTATGTCCTTATTGATGTAAATTTTATGTACAAGTGATGAGATACCCTTTTTATCTCTCATCAACTCTTTTTCTGAATTTTGAAGTGATGCTGTTAGGCTGTCGAATTTTTGCAAGGGAACTTCTTTACCCAATTTTGATTCTTTATGATAAACCTTTACTCCTTGAATAAGTCATTCTATGAATACGTGTGAATGTCCTCTGATTTTTTTACACTTAATATCCACTTATATTTGGTGTATTTTTTTGTCACACATAATTATGTAATTGATTTATCCTTAATCCAAGGATATCGTCTTTGTATGGGACTTCGTCTCAATCTCTTTCCATTGAGGCATATTTTGTTTTATACACAACCTTCTTTTTACAGTGTATAAACCCCTTTGACTTTTATGCTTATTCAAAAGGAAGTTTTTTTTACGAAGCTTTTAACTAAACGACAAAAGGAATGTTTTTTTGTGGTACGTATGTGGCGACAACGACTTATCCGCCGTCGTGACCATTATTTCAGTTTCGGCTTCCTCTACAAGCCATACCTTTTTTTTAATGAAAAATAAATACCATGTTTTAATTTTCATTTATTTTGGTATTGAAAATAGTTTTCTTAATGTTTTTTATATCAATGTGTTTTATTGATATCTTGTGATTGAAATTTGGAAATGTTATGTTTCCTTTATGCATGTATTATGTGGTAAAATTATGTTATGGTCCTTGGGAATTTTTATGAAGACGAGTGGTTCCGTGATAAACTAAGGGAGGGTGAGCCCAATATAGCTCTCCAATGCATTGGATAATGCGAAGGAGTGAAACTTTAAGGTTTTTCTGAAGATATTTAGGGAATATATTGTGATGGGTATTCCAAACGTAACCAAGAGTGATAATCCCTACGTAAGAATGTTATGAATGCCTCAAGTTACCTTTATGTTTTATGATTTCTAAGATTTATTCATGATTTGATGAGGTATTTTAAAGTGCTTATGTTTTATGAGTAAAGTATGATTTTATTGATTCTTATGTGTACATGTACTCATGTTTCCTTTCAATATTTTTATATCCCTTACTGAGATTTTTATGCTCATCCCAAGTTTTTTGAAATGTTTTTCATAGGTCAAGGGAAAGGTACATGATATGATGATAGTGTCAAGGAAGTGTCAAGAAAAAATCCATGTTTTATTTTAAATATGTTTCCATTGATTGGAAAAAATGAATACTATCTTTATGTAACAACTTTGATTAAATGTGGAATGTAATGCAAGTTTTATGATCTAATTCTATAAAACTCTAAACCTGAAAATATCCTCAATGTGTAATCTTGTATTAACCCAAGATTAAGTAAGGTTTAAGGCCGGGGCGTTATAGTTGGTATCAGAGGTCAGTTTAGACAACTTTAGGGATTAGGTGTTTTTGTTAGACACATGATTAGTCCCTATATCTATTATTTCAGTTAAATCCTTGTTTTATAAATTTTTTCAGGTCAAGTAATGTCGGCTACGAATGGAAGGAGAAGGATCTAAAACGACATTCCTATCTCTTCCTGATGACATGCTTGCAATAATTATTTCAAAGTCATGTTCGGATGATTGTGAAACATTTTCTCGCATACAACTCACTTGAAAGTAGTTGTTTGAGATATCAAACACCTCCACTATACCTCGTTATCATCGGGGATCATGGGTTGTATTTATAAAAATACTATTTTCACAATATTCTCATATTTTCAAGAAAGGTAAATATTATCAAGGTATTTTCAAATATTTTACCTTATCACATGAATTTGAAGCATATTATGATTTTAAAAATGGTGCTGAGGAAGGAGACCCTTGCGCAACCTATTTATATTTGCTTTTAAAATATAGTCTCTCAGCACATACTTATGGTATTATAAAAGGACCAATAATAGAAAGTTTCAACTCAAATTCTGTCCGACTATTTTATAGAAATCATGTTTTATCAGATGTTTTGTAATTATATGTCATACATGATTATTTTCCAAAACTGTTTTTCTGTGAACACCCATATGACCCATGATGTACAGGGTGTATTTGGATGGAGGAAGCAAATGATTTTGAAAGATCTATAAATCACTGTTGTAATGCATGGGACTTCTACCTACGTGAGAAAGATGACGATGAAACCGAGTGGACGCCATGATCAAGGTATGATGTTATTCATTTTGGGAATCGTTTTTTTATCTTATGGTGGTGAAATAAGACATCAAGAATTAATATGTTGAGATCATAACGAATTTGGATGAAAATGAGAGTTATAAAGAAACTATTGAGGTTAAAACATGTTAGGTTTATTTTTGGAGTTTTATAAAAAGGACAACACGCAGACCGTGTGACAACCCGTTGTGTCGGAAAAAGCTGCGGGAATCGAACCCACAACCAAAGTGCGACTGGTATTTATCACCTACCACTGGACTACATGAAGTCCCTGGTTAGTTTAACTGATTCTTTTTAGTTAGATGATTTTATGAATTAAGAGTAAGTTGATTTTGGGTTATCTATGGAAATTTTTTAACCTATCATGGAGGATATGTGATTAGGTTAATTAATTTTCAATATGGGACAATAAGAGAAACTAATGTTGTTTGGAGATAAATGTTACGATTTAACTTGGAATACTATGTGACTAAATACTTCAAATATTTGTGTTTCAATATTAGTTTGGTTTACTTTTAAGAATTTTATGGAAAAATTGTTTATCGAATGGTCCTCGTTGAACATTGGGTTTTGTTGGACAAATTTTTGAGATTAAGAATAGATTTTCTTCTTATAAAGGGTTATCCTTTCTGGATTATCTGTTCTTGTACTAACCTTTTTTGTTTTGGTTTTGGTTAAAGTATAAAGACATGGGATGTATATAGTTCTCTTTTTTGGATTAGGTGATTCTCTAGAAGTTGATTATAATACTCTTAATGTGAACAAGTCTTCCTAAATACTCATCTTTTGGAGAAATATGAGTTTTTTAAGGAATCTAATAAAAGTTGAAAGTCAACATGATAAGTGATTATGTTTCCTTATGAATAAATTACTCAATAAAAAGTAACTTAAAACAAAAATTTTGTCTATTAACTTTTCCTACTGGGGAATCAAATACCGTTTAACCCATCACAAGTTTGTGATTTTCTTGTGGTTACCTTTCTCCTAAACATGTTTTCTATCACTCTCCATCAGAACATGACCCTATGTTTTCTCCTCCATTTCCATGTTTTCCTACATGGAATCCTAGTATGGGTTAACTCAGGTGACCTCTGAACTTCTATTTCTTTATTTTAAAGTTAGTTTTACCGACTCTTGTTCCGATTTAGGACTTTCAAGGAAGTTTCCAAGCCTAATTTTAAAATTGCGAGGAAGCAATTCCCAAAAGGAGGGAAGGATGTAACACCCCAGGTAAATAAAGAATATGAAATTTTTATATTTATCCATATTTGTGAGTAAAATATTAATATTACTTTAAAGGGGACGCTATGCTCGATGACGTACCCAATACGCAACAACGAGTTTCTTGGGAATCTTACGTTGCACTCTAATAATAAAATAATATTATTTTAAATGGTAGTTAACATCTAGCTATTGTAATGGTGGGAATTAATAGAACTAACTAAAAAATGATTATATATGTTTCTCATATATTTTTACTCTTTACAATAAATGTTAGTGGATTAAAAATGTGAATGAATCCAATTTTAAGCGTAGACATTCTAAAATTCTTTAAAAGGTCAATTAACCACCTTTTGATGGAAAACCTGTTCTAAATACATTTTTTGAAAATTTTATGTGTTATATTTGACAAGATAAAATTCTTATTTAGAATCGGGACATCAAAATTTACTTTGTGTAAATTTTTGGTATCTTTCCGATAAAGTTCATTTTTTAATGAATAGTGAAAAATGTTGTATTTTAATTCAAAACCTTTTTTTAATCTAATTTATTTATATGATTAGATTATCTTTTGAATTGTTTTCAAAGTAAAATTAGAATATATTTTTACCATTTAATTCAATAGTGTTCGTTGGAATTAATTTCACTTTGAAATTGGACTTAAACTAGTGTCAATCTTTTGATAATTATTGTTTCATAAAAACACGCTATTTGCTCTGACAGTGGGAATTAATTATTAAATTAATTAATGAAACTAATTTGTTTTTAATTTTTTAAAATAGACATCATTTTTTAATTCGGAATATCAAATATAGCTTAGGGTGATGTTTTGGTTTTTTTCTGGAAAACTTCAATTTTTAATTAATTGTGAAACCACTAAGTGGAACTTAAGAAACAGATTTTTCGTTTAAATGAAATTTTACCACCTCTGTGTTTTCAATTTAAAAAATAAAACATAAATGGTTGTCATTACGAAGTAAAATGTGGTTCAATGGGATTAAAATAATTTTTTTGGTGAATAATAACTTTTATGTTTTTAATCGCGATTAGAGGTAATTAGTGCATTTTAAGGTAAAAATAATGTTTTAATAATATGATATGATCTTGAAACATGTCCTACCCTCATTGTATGTGTCATGGACGACCAATAAAATCCATGGGTAAACTTGGGGACCCCATGGAGCCACTTTAGTTGGGAAGTGACATAAAGAACTTTTTATTTAATGTTAATGTAAAATTGACACAAACATGAGATATTTTACTAACACAATTTTTACATGGGGTTATAAAGATCAGATTTTTGACTATAAATATTAATTAGAAAGAGAAAACTATTTCCTACATCATGATATTTTTTTTATAATTTTTAGACATTAACTATATTAAATTATATATGACATCATGATGATGCAGCGATTACCTCATTAATAAAGGATTTAAATAAAATGAAATGATAATGTAAAATCTATGAACTACACATGTCCAAAACCTATTGGATGGGTATATTTTGAACCCTTATCACCTTATACTTTAATTATATCAATGTGGGACCTTTTAAATCCGAAACTCATTTTAAAATAAAGGAACATTTCTTTACTTTCCAAGGGTGACCCTCCTCTCCTCTTATAAAAGGCCCGCACCTCTACCTCCTTACCCACACATCCAAAGCCTTTTTCTCATACAAACCCTGCCCATTTTGTATATCCACATCCCTCTATAACTCCTTAAAGCCTCACTTTGGGCAGATGTCTTCCCAAGGAAGCGTTTGAGCTCGAACCAAAGGGAGTTACCCGAATTTAAGGTAATGTCTTCACTTGAGTCCTTTTGTTTTATATTGCTTCTCCAACCCCCTAAAATATTTTTAGTCATTTATTTTGTAACAACTCAAGTATCTTAAATATACTAGAATGTTGTTAAAAGAATTATTCTAGCTACACTTACACACACCTACATCTAATTGTTAAAGAACATACAGTTTCCGTGAATAGCTAATTTCTGCCTCACGAAACGATGATTGTTCAACACTAATATATCACCTTAAAAGGTGGCCATTAAGATGTCACTCTATTTATATATTATATATAATATGTGTATGTTTTACTTAAGATTCTGTATTTTTCATTTATGTCATATTTTTATGGTTACCATTATGAGTAAACGTGATATCTTCATTTTAGGAAGTGCGGACTACCGCCCCCTTAGAGTGATTTGATTCGTTAATTCCATATGTGGGACGTATAAATGATGTAATTAATGGTATTATATTTGATATTATACTATAATTATAATATACCTTTATATAATAATAATTCCATTCTATAAACTACGAAATAGAAATGAAAGTAGCGTTCATGCATACGTACGGCTTACCGTCTCCATGAACGGTACATTTCATTTCTTATCTCCAAATATTATGTAATATTATAAGTACATATATATAATGGATATATATTTAATATATTACATCTAAATTACGGATATCATTATGGAATTATAATATATATATCTCTCACTTTGTTTTAATTCTATTAATATGACAAAAAATGAAAGTAGCGGTCATGCGTACGTACGACCTACCGTCTCCATGAACGGTGTTTTTAATTTTTTATCTCCAAATGCTATGGAATAGTGTAAAATGAATATATACTGGATATATATGATATTTAAAACATAAATACTATTCTGTAGATGACTTTCCTATAACTACATGGAAAATTCTTTTCCAACAAGTTCAATTTTTACTCATGTACTGAACATCAACAAAAACGTCTGATATGAACTCACTTTATTAACCAATTATTATAACATTATAATATGTGATATGAACTGAATAATAATATTTAAAGGAGGTCCTTAATCAATTATAAATTTACCAAATTTTATTATTCATGAGATTAAATAACGATCGAGTCATTTCGGACACGAGGTAAGGGATCATACTCCTCTCTTTCTTTTTATGTACACTCTTTTATGTCATTACTTTTATGCTCAACCTTTCTTATGATTGGGATGTTCTTTTATATTACACCTACTTTAATTTTTATGTTCATATGATGAGAAACCCTATTTTCTTTCATCAATCCATTTTGGATGTTTTGAGTGGTGCCGTTAGGCTGCCGAATTTTCATAAGAGATCTAACCACTCTCTTTCTTTTTAAGTACTCTCCTTTATGTCACATATTTTAAACTCTTATTTGTTATGATGGGGGATGTTCTTTTATATTCCTCTTGATTTAAACGTTATTTTAATATTATGAGAGACCCTATTTGATCTCATCAATAGATTTTTTGAAGTTTTAAGTGGCGCCGATAGGCTGCCGAGTTTTCGTAAGGTATTTTTCATCTCACTTTTAGTCCCGTGATATTTATGCTACATTTTCCACCATTTCCTTTGACTGGTGTATGTAATTCCAATTATTATACTCTTTGTTTAATATAATTTCATTTATGGGTATTTACATCTTCATTGTATGACCCTTCTTCAATGGGGTGTACATTTCGAAAGTTACCCAAGTCGGTAAGGGAACCTTTCACCCTCTTTTTAAAAGACTTATTTTGTTATGTCTTTTAATTCACATACTATTATTTTCGGATATGTTGTTCTATATCCTTATTGAAGTAAATTTTATTTTCAAGTGATGAGATACCCTTTTTATCTCTCATCAACTCTTTTTCTGAATTTTGATGTGACGCCGTTAGGCTGTCAAATTTTTGCAAGGGAACTTCTTAACACAATTTTGATTCTTTGGGATAAACTTGTACTCCTTGAATAAATCATTCTATGAATATGTGTGAATGTCCTATGATTGTTTAACACTTAATATCTACTTATATTTGGTTTATTCGTTTGTCACACATAATTATGTAATTGATTTATCCTTAATCCAAGGATACCGTCATTGTATGGGACTTCGTCTCAATCTCCATTCATTGAGGCATATTTTGTTTTATACACAACCTTATATTTATGGTGTATAACCCCCTTTGACTTTTATTCTTATTCAAAAGGAATTTTTTTTATATGAAGATTTTAACTAAACGACAAAAGGAATGTTTTTTTGTCGTACGTATGCGGCGACAACGACTTCTCCGCCACCGTGACCATTATTTGAGTTTTGGCTTCCTCTACAAGCCATAACTTTTTTTAAATGTAAAACAAATACCATGTTATGATTTTATTTTATTTTGGTATTGAAAATGGTTTTCATAATGTTTTTTATATCAATTTTTTTTATTGATATCTTGTGATTGAAGTGTGTAAATGTTATGTTTCCTTTATGCATGTATTATTTGGTACGATTATGTAATGGTCCTTGGGAATTGTTATGAAAAAGGGTGGTTCCGTGATAAACTAAGGGAGGGTGATCCCGATATAGCTCTCCAATGCATTGGGTAACGCGAAGGAGTGAAACGTTAAGGACTCTCCGAAGAGATTTAGGGAATATACTGTGATGAGTATTCCAAACATAACCAAGAGGGTTACCCCCTATGTAAGAATGTTACGAATGCCTCAAGTTACCTTTATGTCTTATGATTTATATGATTTATTCATGATTTGAAGAGTTATGTTAAAGTACTTATGTTTTATGAGTAAAGTGTGATTTCATTGATTCTTATGTGTACATGTACTCATGTTTCCTTTCCATATTTTTATATCCCTTACTGAGATTTTTAGGTTCATCCCATGTTTTTTGAATTTTTTGTCACAGGTCAAGGGAAAGGGACATGATATGATGATAGTGTCAAGGAAGTGTCAAGAAAGAATCCATGTTTTATTTTAAATATGTTTCTGTTGATTCAAAAAAATGAATATTATCTTTATGTAACCACTTTGTTTAAATGTGGAATATAATGCAAGTTTTATAATCTAATTCTATAAAACTCTAAACAAGAAAAGATACTCAATGTGTAATCTTGTATTAACTCAAGATTGAGTAAGGTTTAAGGCTTCAGACTTATACTGACAACATAGTTAAAATTGTGGAAATTAATAGCTTCAACCTTGGTTTAAATCATGATAATTGTTTGTTACATAAAAAATTTATTAGTTGAAGTTGTCCTCTAATACCATGGTTAAAAAAATGGAATTTAGTTATTTTTTACATGTTTTAAACATTAGAATAATATATAACAACATCACACAATAAAAATTATACCATTTACACTAAAATCAATATAAACCCATATCCCAATCTAAAGTCCCCATAATGAAACATACCAATTGCCCCAGAATCCAAAACAATAGCCCACAAATTTATCAAAAAATATATATAATTTTTATTTAATAATATACAAAAAAATGATAGATATGTACATAAAAAAATGTTAAAAATTTCACTTAACAATATCATCTGAATCTTCATCATCAATAGCACTGATATCAATAAAATTATTATTAGCATCAACATGTGTTCCACCAAAATAGTCATCATAAACACTACAATAACCATCATTATCATGATAATACTTTCCTTTATCATAAGCCTCCTCAAAAGAATCATCAGAAATAGCTAGAAAATCATCTACATCCACATAAATCATGCACAAACTTTATAAACATCCATCCAATATAGTTCCACGAACTTATAGAAGTAAAGAGTAAATAAATGATATCTCTTTGAAAAAATGGTCATTATGATTTTTTTCTTCTATTGAGACATTAGTCTAAACATTATTTATTTCATTATTAATGGATAAATAAAATATTATTGGGTAGCCATTTATCAGTATTTATAGAAGATTCAACACCTGAAGACCAATATCTAGATGGTACATTTTTCTTCCTTGTTTTACAATGAATTATACAACTTTCCTCATCTATAATAACCTGATGTAAATTATCTTTTAGTCTAAATTTTTTCAGTTATGACTCTTATAGAGTCTGTAGATAATCCTATAAATCGTTCATACTATTTTAGTTGGAAAAAATACAATAAATATTGTAAAACATTAATTTTACTTATAAAATATAAGGGAAAAATTGAAAATATTTTGATAATGAGAGACCCCTCTATGTTTTTAAATCACTAGAACAGTCAAATTTAAAAATATATATATGAATATTGATTTAATTAAAATTAAAAAATGGTTACTACAATATAAAATATAAATACACCAAATCACATAGTAATTCATAGTGACTATTAAATTTTTGAAATAAAGGATAAAATGAGCTGGTATCCAAGGTGGATGGATCTTTTCATCTATAAGATTCCATATGTCATGGATTTCGGTGCTAATTTCCATGATCGGTTTTAATTAGATCCCAACATGGGTGTTTTGAGAGTGTAACATTCAATGGGATTAGAAAATAATGATGTTATAGAATTATTTGTTCATTTTGAAATCATAAAATATTATAGAAGTTATGGATCAAAATCTAATTGTCTTAATAGAGTTTTGGGATCACAATTTTCTGGAAGGAAATCCATCTTCATGGAGTTTTAGGATCAAAATTTTTTTGATGGAAATCCAAATGATGGATTTGAAGAAATATTAATCAGAATTTAATCTAATATTTGAATTTTTTATTTTAAATCCAAAATTACAATGTTAAATTAGTTTATAATTTGAAATTAAATATACACAAGGGAAGATGAGATAAATGGTATATAAAATGTAGAAGGGAGCTACTTGTTCCATGTGGAGATGAAGAGTCAAAAACATGGATTTCAATGCATATCGTAATTGATGAATGATAATTTTTTCAGAATATGATCATGTTAAATATCTACCTTTTAAAAGGATGTGTGTTGTGTGGTAATAATAAAAGATAAAATTTTTATGAAGTATGATTTTTTTGTATTAGGTTTGATAGATAAATGATAAACAAAATAAGAGGAATTTTTTGTTATTATGAATAAGTTTAAAATAACATGTTATTCATTACATATAATAATTATAATAGAATCCAGTTTTGAGGGTGTGAAACTTATTGAAGAATATGATGGAAATTGATAAAATGGAGGGTATAAAATTGAATATCTAGTTTTATAAATCTTATTATTGAATATTATTAGGAAGTTTTTCATAGTTTTAGAATTGTATTATATAAATTATTGAAGTAGTTTGAATTTATATGGAAGATTAAAGACACAACACAAAACACTATGAGTTATTCTCATTAGGAAAAATTTTTTGAGAATCACATGGAATTCCTTAAAGCATCTATATATAGACCAATATATATATATATATAAACTAAAAATTAAAAAACAATATTATAATATTCTCCTATGTTTTATAATTTATAGTGGTTTCATAATTCTTTTTTCTTCTAGTACAAACCAATTTTCATCAAGGAAAAACATCCATAAATATTCAATGCCTATTTATACAAGAAAATTTTAAATAAATAATTGAAATAATAAATATATATTTATTTTTAAATGATATATTACCTATGAATATTCATTATCTGTCATTGAAGTGCACCCCAAATTATAAATATATTTCCTGGTGATCTTATTTTTTTGTTTCTTCAAGATGATTCAAATTTAAAAGAAAATATATACTATTATTTTAAAAGTCTATAAGGGATAAAAAATAACCATATAAAACTAACAATTCAATAAGTTTGAGATATAAATAATATAACCTGGTTCTTAAAATCTCCTAAAACCAAACACACTCATAAAAACAAAATTAAAATTAAAATAACAAACCAACTAATTAATTATAATCTATAATGAAATTAAAATCTAAGATTCTAATCAACCAAAAAAGTTATCATTTGGAAATGAAAAAAAAAGAAAACACTATTTTTTATACCATTACTAAATTATAAATAAGTAGTTATAAGAAATATATTTTAAAAATAATGTAAAATTAGTTAACTATATGTTTTTATATTTGAGAAATTTCAATTAAGATCAATAAAGTTCCATTTTTTGGTTTTGTTCAATACATATTCTATATGAGTCTATATTTTTTATATTCACACATCATAAGTATGCATTTTTTATTTTTTTAAACTTTTTAAATCATGTTAAGAAGTATCTATTTTACTTTTCCAATAATGTGAATTAGTGTGTGTAATCATGTTTAATTATGTTTACATGGATCGCTAAAAAAATGTGTTTTTTGTTTGAACGATTCTTTCCCAAATACATTAAAACCATTCATTTTTTTAAAAGTTTTGTAGATTTAAAAATAACATTTTAGGCCTATAAATGGTTTGATGTATATTTTAATGTAATTTTATTGTTAATTTTCCTTAAATAAATTTTTCATAGTCTTTCATATGTTTTGAAAAAATTGAAGGGTTTAATGATAATCTTATGGTTAATTATGAATGTTTAAAATGTCTAGGTATCAAGGAATATTTTTCAAATTTTTAACTAATTCATTTTTATGGTCCTTTCATGCATGGTTCTAGTGATTAACATATTATAAGGTTGATTTTTATTTCATTTAATGATTCAGTTGAAGTATTTTCATTAATTTTGATTATTGCTATTTTGTTCGACAGATTTGATTTTTGGTGAGAGGGATGGTTGATTAATTTATTAATGATATTTTAAATTTATAGGAAGCATAATATTGGTGGGTTAAATTATGTAAGTTGGATATTATGGTTGAAATAATCAATATAGGATGAATTTATTAATCATTCATTATGATTTTGTGGGGATAATCTATATCATAAAGAGCCAAAGAGATCGAGTACATCTATGGGGAATATCCTCTTTATATGCATGGTTTTATTTTTCTTACACAATATTGGATAATCATTTTATATAATGAAATTGGGGGATTTATTACATTATATCTTTCTAGCCAAGTGAAAACTAGATATGTCATTTTTCGTGTTTTAATAGTAAATGGTTTAACTATTTTTCCTAATTTAGTTAATAATAGGATGAGGCTGGTGTAGTGAGAGTGGAAACCCAAACCAAAAACTGAATCTTGATATCTATGTTATATTGAATTATAATTTAGGGGATGAAGTTGAAATATAATCCCAAACAATTTATATAATAACTTTTTAAAAGGATCATGTGAAATCCCATGAGAACTGTGGAATTTATTAATAATTTCTTAGCTACCATGAGAGTGAGTTTAAGGAATTGGATATGTTTCTAATATTTTTTTTGGGTAATTTATTTTTTATTCATCAAAAGTTTCATCACAACCCTAAATCCCCAACTCGAAATTCATTTAATCCAACATCAATTTTCATTTTTTCTACAATCCTATTATACTTCATTATACACTCACATATTAAACATAGAAATAAAAAATAACACTTTAAATATTTTATATAAACACACACAATACTCTTTAATTTTAGTTTTTCATTCTTTATAAAAAGTGTATTATTGAAACACCTGTCACTATGGAGATGTATCACATCCCCATGTAAGATAAAATCATTCTATAATAAAATTGTATTGAATTATTCCAATCATTTGTGTGTTAACATATCACTCAGTGAAAGAGAAGTCCTAGTTGACTATAAAAATATATAAAAAAATTGTTAATAGGGGAGGGTAAGGGATTTATCTAAAAGTGTGTTTAAAATTCGTTGGACGAAAGAGGATCATGGTCCATCATCATTATTAGGAATGTATTATATCATCCAATCTCACATTAATTTTTATTATGAGCATTATAGGGTAAATCATTTTTGGGGAGATAATGATTTTTAGTTGATTATCACAATAATTCCCTGAATGAACTAAATAAATTACATTTCATTAATTGGATCTCAATTCTTAAATATTATTAACACCTAGTGAATTTATATTGCATATACATGAGATTATTATAGTTGAAGTATATCTTGATCACATGATAGAAAGAGAGAGGGGCTTGAGGCTCCGATGTACACCAATTACTTATAAACTAAGGTAACAAAGTGATTCTATAATAAATAATGTGAATACTATTACTAAAACATGTGAAATAGAACTTAGGACAATTTAAGGATATACAGAGGTGTCCATGAGTCAATCAATGAAGCATTCAAGGGACTGAGGAACTGTACTAGAAATTTTACAATGAAGTAAAGTTGGATTTTTCATTAATAAAAATTATTTCTCACAAACTACCATATATTTTATGATTTTTAAATAATTTTCTATAATTAATTCATACACAGACCACACATATAATTATTTTTTATTAATGAATTTTTTTATTTTAATTCAATACAAAACACCCAAATATTATTCTTTTGTATCCATCCTTTTTCTTATTCTTCTTACACATATGTATATTGAACATATTTTTTTATATTTCTTTCACTTGGATTGACATTTTTTATGAATGATATTATTCAAGACCTTTAGGGAATATCCTCTTCAAATTTCATAGGTCATTTAATTTTTTTGTTTTCTTATCATATGTTTTCAACATAACATATAACTTTTGGGTTTTATATATTTATTTTCTCAACTATAACATCAATCCTTTCATAAATTTGTTTGGAAACACTATCAGTTCCATTTACTCATTAAAAACTAATTTATTTAGCTTTTCCACCAAGTTCATTTGGGATGTACATGATTGTACAACAACAATAGGATTAATTCCTTGATCAATTTATACCTATTTAAAATTTTGATTCTAGTTAATTATTATTAGATACTATAAATTATTTTTTGCATTATAAGAATTACATAAATCGCCAACATTTAATAACCATATATTTGTTTCTAAATTGATACATCCAAGTGTATCATAATAATAATACTAAATTAATAATGTATTGATGTTATAATAAATTATTTCTACATAAAAACATCATTTTCATGGATAAAAAAATGCTAGTAATAGCATAAGAATCCCAAAGCATTAGAAGGGTTTGGGAAATATTCTTTGTGAGAATAAATAAGTTAATTCAATATAAAAAATTTATAGTTTCAGTACAAATAGACACATGTATTTTATAAATTATTAAAGAGTCATATATTTAATAAACTAAATTAAATTTATTATTTAGTAAATTTCTTTGAAATCATAATGGATCCAGTATAATATTAGGTCATTGTATTGTGAATATGGACATTCATTGATGTTTGGTATATTTTCATGATTATTACTGGTTCTAATTTTCCATCTAACATAACAGTCATTTTTGTAGACCTACCAAAACTCACCCTGTTCCATTAACCTAGTTTCTTTTTATTGTAGGTTATTCCGAAATTTATATCAAAGATGAATATTAAAAAAAAATTGAATAATAGTTTATAAAGAAAGTTAAAATTATTTTCAAAAAAAATATTACCAATATTTCATCCCAATCCATTTATTTTAATTCTTATCAGACATTTCTCTACTCGATTACGTGGATTGGGATAATATTAATCAATGGGTTGATTTTACCCATGAAACTCCTCAATTATTTACCATTTTTATAATTATTTACATGTCCTTATTATACCCAACCATGATTTTTGTGTTTCAATTCTTTTCTACACACATTTTTATACAACCATGTATTTTAACAGAATATTATCCTAAATAAAGAAACAAATATTTCATAAAAATATATATCTCAAATTTATTAAAAAAATACATAATTCATTACATTTTAAACATTTACCAGAAGAATTATTATTTCCACTAGATCTTTTACAATATGTTGTTGGCTAGAAATTGGAGGCGTGTCATGTGTAGTAGACTATGGATGATGAAGTTGGGTATGGGGAATTGTAATATGAGAGGCATAAAGAGAGGAGATGTACACTTTGGAGAATAAGGTAGATAAGGGATAAAGGTTTAAGGGATGGATGTGGTGAGACTACCCAACATAGTAGGAGGAGGAAATGGATAAAAAGGACGAACACTCTTTCATGGGTAAGTCTTATAAGGGGTATGATGGGAGGAAGGTGTCTTGGTGATTTTAGTTCCATAGGTTGTGAGGCAGTGCATGTTAGTGGGATTTATGTTGGGTACTTACATGTTATGGGTGTCCCTACAATCTAGATTTCCTGAACAATCCTCATGGAATTCACGTTTCCTTATTAATGATTCCCATTAATATACAATATTATTTTCTAATGTTCACAAAAATTCAATAAATAAATAAGTTACTTATTGGATCAATAATTATATTTATCCCAAATTCCCTAAAAAAATACCATTTTTCTCTATTGGTTTTCTTCTAACCTCTTCATAAGACATCATAGTACGAAAATGTGATAAGTGGTGTGATAATTTTAAAAAAACATTAAATAATTATAATGATTATAATAAAATTCATATTATTTTTTGAAACATTACATCTCCCATTAAGATTATTTTCTATAAGTTCTTTACTCACAAAATTAAAACATTAGGAAACAACATAAGATTCTTACTTAAATTAAAAAATAAGATAAATAATTGTTTTCAATTGTTGATAGAGATTATATATGTAGTTACCAATAAAAACAACATGATATTATATTTTCATTTATTAACAATACCTGCATATTTAGTACATGTTTTGATGATATATCTGGTATGTGACAATACAAAATAATTCAAAATCAATTTCTTATGTTAGTAAACCTAATTTCCTATACCTTTGAGTTCATTTTCCTTCTCATTTATTACATCTATTTCAACAATATTATGTTATTCTAGTTCAAATGACCAAATAATTAACACATTATAGAAGAAATATTAGGAATGTGACACTATAATGAATATATACTTATAAATCATTATGTGATTAAAATATTTTTCAACCACTTATAAAATATAAAAACAATATGAAACTAGATAACTTGTATAATATACTAATGAAATTAACTATTTAACATGTTTTAAATTTAAAAAAACATGTTTCAAGTTAGTATAATATAATTTAAATAATTTAAAACATATTAATGTTACACATTATCTGTTATAATTTCTAGTTAAAAGTCCATTTTTATAAATAATTCATAAATAAAATACATTAAAACAAACACACTTCTTATAAAGTGAATTAACATTGTTAAAATTGAAAAATAGGGATTATTCCACCATAATAATATATAGTGGTATTCTATGACATTGAAAAGTCATTGATTTTACTATAATCCTTGATTTGGTAATAAATAGGCGAGCAAATCATTAAAAATTTCAAAGATAATAACTTTTTTTCACTAAACTAATGTTGGTAAGGATTGTGCATGTTATTAGTCAAATCTAATTAATACTTATCATATCCATAATAGAGACCAATATATGGCCCTAAGATTATTTAATACATAAAGTTAATATTAATACTTATTTATAAATAAGTTTCTCATATTTAAAATTTCATTTATGGAAAACACCCATTTAAAAAATTGTTAATTGTTATGGAATGTTTTTCATTCATATCCTTTACTATACAAAATGAATTATAGTAGGTTTAAATTGAAATAGATACATTTATTATGCAAAATAAATTTCATAAGGATTCCTTGTAATAAATTCAATACCATCTAACATATTATATACACCTCCATCCTTTTTGAGTTTTTAAACTATTGGAGGAATGGTGACATTATTTATCCATTGAATGTGGTTTATTAAATCCATTTTTATATGAATCATTATAAATTGATTCCTTCCGAAAAAATAAAATCTAGAAAAAACACATTACCCATATAAATGTTGATTTTTTGAATAACTAAGAATAAATATTGATAGCAATACAATATTAATTTTTTCAAAAAATTACACACACAAAATATTCAAATAATAAGAATTGTTTAATAGTATATAAAAATTATGATTTTATATACAACAAAACAATGGATTAAACAATGCATTTATTCATGGAAAGAGATGTTTGAATTAGGGATTGCAGTAAAATAATTCCATTACTGAAATTGAAAGATGAATAAATAAGATGATTTAAATGGTTAGGAGTAAATGTGAAAAAAAGGAATCATGATGGAATATTTCTATTTCATAAGAAATTTGATTTTCACAACCATAGATCATTCCTAGAGAGGAAGTTAGGGGATTCTTGAAATTTGTAGGGGTAGGGGTTGTTCAATCCTAAGGGGAATAATAGGACAATTACTCCTCTATATTCATTGATCTGATTGATTACAAGTAGAGGGGAAGTGTAAGGGATTGAATTTGTGGAGCCCCATGGTCAATCACTAGAATAGGTAAAGTATTGTGTAGGTTGGGGATATGACATGAAAATAGGCTACGAATTGATCAGGGATGAAATTTAAAAAACCTAGGGGTCAGTCATGAAGACGGGTAGTACTGGTTGGGATTTTATTTTTAGAGACTTGGGCTTGATCACAATGAAGGGAATCTATTGGGTGGTTAGTCCTAGAAATTGGGTAAATTTATTACAGTGGTTTTAATAAATTTTGGAATAGATAATTGATTTCTATGGTCTTAATTAACCATAAAAATATGTTTGTGTCAATAGGGTTTATTTGTAGTTATGTAAATATTTTACTCAATGACATAAATACCGATCCAAAAAACAAAATTTAATGAAAATATAGGACACATCCCAATACATCCTTTATTTAGGGGTGATAACCTATTTTAGGAAGTAAAATACCTTGACACTATTTTTTGTAATCCTTTTCTAAAAACCCTTACAAAATCTTGTTCAAAAAAGAGACCAGTTTTCTACGAATTATTTTATCAGATTTGTTTGTACGCAAGGCATTTTCTATATTTCATTCTTGTAAAAAATGTATGTGATAGTGTTATTTAAATGTTACTAAATGATACAAAAAAAAACAAAACTTGGTGTTATTTCTAGGATGGACATGATTATCATGGGAATAAGGGAAGATTTGTAACTAGTAAAGGGTGAAACATGAACTTATTTTCCTTTACTATCTTACAATCCATCCACACAAGAAACTTTTGAATTTTAAAACATTATTAATGGTTTAAAATTTCCATAGGGATATTAATCATATATCAATAATTTAATTTCAATGTCTAATTTAATGTTTCATCATATAAAATCACATGATTGTAAAAAAAATTTGTAATATTATTTTTAGAAAATCAATCAAGGATTTATTTTATTAAAAAGGAGTTACACAAGTCGGAAAGATGAAAATTTACATTTATCATGTTGAAGTATATTCATTTGCTCACCAGGTATTCTAGTGTAATGAATGAAATTTCCTTTAGAGGCTCCGATGTTAGCAAGCTGGTCAGCAAGTTGGTTTTCTTCACGATATATTGGTGTTATGAGGAAGGTCATGGAGGCAATATTGTTCAATCATTTGTTCCATTGGGTTGTAATCATCGAGACAAGATTAATCTGGTCCATCCAAACAGCTTGCACCATAGCCATTGAATAACTATCAAACCAAACTATGTCCCAGTTTTTTTGTCGAGAAATAGAAACCACATTAATAAGACCTTGAATCTATTCCTCAAGTGTCGTGGCATGCCAGCATGTACCCTATTCACCCTCTAAAAAATCACCATTTTGTTCCCGGAACACAAAACCATAGTCGGAAGCTCCCAAATTACCCTTTGAGGCACCATCCGTATTACACATAATCCATACTGAAAATGGGGGAATCCATATCACTTCCATGGTTCTATGAGGTTTGGGAAAATTACCATGAATTTGGTGCCTTCTCATGACAACCAGGTCATTCACCGAATTATTACAGCATTCCGAATGTAGCTTGTTGGCATTTTGAACCTCATGAAGGATGCTAGAAAGTGAATCATTCCGAGTGGGGGTAGCTTCATCATTCATTTTTTGTTGCAGAAAGTTCATATTGTGTGTATAACTTCAGTATAGGAAACCAGGAAGAGGGCACGCACCTTTTTGGAGTGTTGTATATAAGCCAAATCCAGTAAGAATTTAGAGATATCAGTAGCTTGAGGAGGTTGTATGTTAAAGAGTTAGAAAACATAAATACAGAGAGCTGTAGAAGTGTTGAAGGAGAGGAAAAGATGATTGACATATTTGGAATGTTGTTGGATGAGTACACATATAGAATAGATATTGATACCCACTCATTGTTGGTTCACCTCAACCGGGATCTTTCCAAGGTGAAGTCTCGAGAGCAAAGAGAAGCGTGTGGGAAGCAACCGGTTTTTTTGAATGGATTGAATTCCTATTCTCTCACCATGTATAAGGTAACTTTAGTATCCCTTAGAATCAAGGATTCCATTTATACTTGGTTCACACATAAGCATATCATTGTCCTCAAGGTAGTCATAGGTTTTAATCCTATAAACAATATGAGGGGGAGATTATTGCCATGATCAAGCTGATTTTTAATGGAGGAGTCATAATCAGTATTCGGATTCATGATATCAAAATTGTCGATTAGTATAGAACCTATCCAATTATGTTTCCAAAAAATGAGAGAGGATTGAGTTCTGACAATCCAACGGGATTGACTATTTATGTTCTGGAAATTGAGGATTGAATGTAGCTGATGTTCCCTTCAATGAGTCATTTGAGGAGCTTGGATGTGAGGAATTACAATGGTTGTGACCTGTCATTAATTATCCTCCATATGAACTGTGCTTGCAAGGCTCTATTGAAAGTGTCCATATTCTTGACTTCAAGCCCAACTTTATCATACGACATGCATCATCTCTTCCATGAAGCAGAAATTACACGTCCTTCCATAATACTGCCACTCCACTCAAAGTTTTTCATCAAGGTTTTAAAATTTTTATTCAGCGAAGTAGGCCAGAAGTATACGATAAAGGAGTAGATGAGTTTTGAGGTGGCCACATGTTTAAATATGAAAATTCTGCCTTCCATTGAGAGTGATTTGTCTTTCCAGTAGGAGAGGGTCCTTCTAACCTGGCTCATAACTTCCACAAAGAAAGAGAGCCCAGGTCTGCCGAAGGACATATGAACCCCAAGTTAGGTAAAGGGGAGAGACCCGTCATGAATACCAAGGTCAGATATAATAGAGGTTTTCCTTGTTTCAGGTATGTTTTTACCAAAATAAATAAAAGAATTTCCCCAATTTACCTCCTGGCCCAAGATAATCTCATAGTGGAGTAAAGCATTCTTGAGGTTTTTAATGTTTCTCTTATCACCTTGAGTGATGATAATAATGTCATTAGCAAAGAGAAGGTGAGAGGGGGTAGAGAGGCTCCTTGAAGATCTGATTGTTTTGTGTTTTCCCGAACATTTCATATGGAGTAGAAGCCTTCTCAGATTTTCTTCAGCAATTGTAAAAAAATGGCTGAGAGGGGGTCACCCTACCTCACTTCCCTTGAGCACTTGAAGTAACCATTTGGAGAACCATTAATGAGAATGGAAATGTTCACAGAGCTAATAATTGCTTTGATTTATTGAATAAACCTCATGTGAAATCCAAATTCATAGAGGATGCACCAAATGAAGTTCCAATCAATTGTGTCAAAGGCCTTTCTGATATCCAATTTGAGAGCAATATTACCCCCTTGAGATAGACTTTTGTAG
This sequence comes from Viscum album, assembly GCA_963277665.1. Taxonomy (NCBI): domain Eukaryota; kingdom Viridiplantae; phylum Streptophyta; class Magnoliopsida; order Santalales; family Viscaceae; genus Viscum; species Viscum album. The sequence goes on along the minus strand of OY728161.1, from coordinate 1,535,590,420 downwards.
TAAGATGACACTTTTAGTGGCAGTGAGAAGGAAATCCTAGAATTTTCACCCCTTGACATATCCATATTGGTTACAAGAGGTGATTTTTCCATAAATATGTGGAAGACGATTGGATAGGTTTTTATGATGACCTTATAGATGGTGTTGACAAGGGATACCGGTCTGAATTGAGCAATTTCACTTGCATTTTCCACCTTTAGGAAAAGAGAAATGAACTTGGAATTACAAGTTAGTGAGGGGGAACCTTCGGTAAAGACGTGTTTAACATGTTTACAGACATATGATTTGATAACCTCCCAATAACGTTGAAAAACCTGATTAGTGAAACAATCCGGTCCTGGAGAACATCCATTGTTGAGCCCAAAAAAATTGAATCTTCGATCTCAGTGTCCAGAGGAATAGAAGTAAGAAAAGTGTTGTCAACATTAGTGAAATGCTTGGGAATAATTTTATCCTTAATAACCTAATTACTTGTAGGACCATTGAAGAGGTTCATATAATAGGAAACGATATGATTAAGGAGGCTTTAATGATCATCCAGAATTTTATCCCCATATTTTATTAAAGAAATAGGTCATTGAACATTTTTAACTCTTTCGAGGATATTTAAAAACTTAGTATTTTGATCCCCATATGTGAGCCACTTGTCTTTAATGATCTCCCTTTAGATATTGTCTCTAACTCTGAGGAGTGAGTTAAGTTGGGAGGACATGTTGGTTTGCTGAGATGTATCACTGGTAAAGTTGGACATAGTGGTGTCCACTTGAAGATCATCAAGTGAGCTTTCCAGAGAGTCAATATTCTGGTCCAGGAGGCATAGTTTTTCTTGATCTTGTGTTTCATGTAAATCTTGATAGATTTTAGCTTGGAGATGGAAGAAAATGGGAAATAATTATGCGCATCCATGTTCCAGGTGTCTTTCACTAGCTGAGAGAATTCGGGAAGAGTGGTCCAAGCAATATTAAACATAAAAGGGACTAGAAACTTGTCTCCCATGGCAGTGAATGTTGTAAGAATTGGATGGTGATCAGAGTTGTTCGTTACAATCATGACACAAGAGATGGTTTTCCATCCCCCAAGGAGATAGTGATTACCAAAGGCACTGTCAATTCTATTGGCCTTGGATCCATTAATATGCTTCTTATACCAAGTGAATTTGGCACCAGTCATGCTAAATTCAATAAGGTTGGAATCCTTAATAGAAGCTATGAAATCTCTCATAGTGGTGGAATTAGAGACAATCCCAATCTTCTCATCTTCCTATAAAATGGAATTAAAATCATCCATAATAACCCAGGGGTTTGAAATGACTCTAGAAAGCTCCTTTATATGTTTCCAAAGAGTTCTTTGACTAATGTAGCAGTTGAAAGAATAATCTATTGAACAAAAAGAGACACAACCTTCCTTTAAGAAGATGTATGTGATTATTTGGTTGTCCGCATGAACAAAAACAGGATTTTTAACAGAATGATGAACAAGAAAACAGAGTCTATCAATACCAGAGATGTCTTGCATAGAACTGAGAGTAGAGTATCCACTCTGAGTAAGCAGGGTTCCAGAAGTGATGTTATTAGATTTTGGCTTAGAGATTACAATGAAAGTAGGTGTATTTTTAATCATAATAATCCTGAGGGAACATAATGTTTTGGGGTTGTCTAGAACCTAGAAGTTCCAATAGAGGATACACATCATTGCTCCTGAGTGGGGGCAAGTCCCCCTTTCTGTTTTTTCTCAGATTCCTTGTTTTTATGAGAGATTCTCAACTCCCTCTTGTTGGACCAGTTGGTATGAATTTCTTGCTTTGGGGTGGACTCAGTCCTCGACTTTGCAGGTTCATCCATGTTCTATGAGTTTGACTTCATTGGGGATAAATCTTCTATACTAATATCTATATGCTGAGAAGAGACTTGCTTTGACCTTTGCATCGAGTGAGGAGCCTGAGAAACTCTACGTGCAAGTCTATCATCCATATCAACTCCATTTAATAAATCTGAGGTAATGAAATCTAGAAAGAGGGATTTAGATTGCAGAATAATAACCAAGGAGAGAATTTCCTCCGATAAATCCTAAAAAATAAGATATTCTTGAGCACAATCTTTCATTATTCCAGCATCATTTGAGATACTAGTTTCAGAATGGGTACATCCTTGGTATTCATCTTCCTCTACTAGGACTAGCTTGGACTTACTTTTCCCTGAAATGTTATCCCAGGTGACCCCTTTTGAGCAATCATTGGATTCTTTTCTCACATAGTTCCTGGTAATATCATTTTTCCATTTTTAAGATCCCTTCACTGAAATATCATGAGTGGATGGCTTGGATAATTTCTGGACGAATCTGCACTTGTCAATGGTGTGGCCTAACATCCTGTAATGTTCATAGTATTTTGGTATGTTTTATGATTCAATGATCACCTCTAAAGATTCTCATTCACATCTAGAGATACAGGTTCTGGAGGAGACAATTCCATATCGATCTCAATGAGAACACGAGCATAGATAACAAGATCATCATTCAACGTTTAATGGTCAATCCGCAATGGGTTTTCAATTCCATATACTAGATAATTTAGAATTATTGGGTTCTAGTAGGTTCATGGGATCCCATGAATCATAGCCAAAACCTACACAATGGAATGATTTTGTGTGAAGGGATTGAAATTCAGATCCCATTCTGAGAGTTGCAGGATCCCTGGTTTCAGATTGTGGGTGCCCAGATTCTAGATAGCATTAAGGTCTTCATGAATCCACAATATGAGGTGAAAATTTCCCTTGCCAATTAGTATTAGCCGCTAATTGAAGAGGTTCCAATAGTGATAAATACAGTCCTTTAGAATCGAATAAGTCCAAGGCTTGGAAATTCTTTCATAGGAAATTCGACCTAGTACCGATAATTTGAAGGATTCCATTCATTGTATGATGGCATCAGGATCAACTACCACCGTAATGGATCCTTCGCCTGAGTGCTTTATGATTGGTGACATAGAGTGACTTACCTATCAAGAAGAGGCTCCCACAAGTTCTTCTGCGATAGAGATCACTTTACTAGAGGGAATAAAAGAATTATTCCTATCCACAAGGTCATTTTGATGAGTTGGGAATGGTCTTTCCCACTTTAGATTGAATGAATCCATCTATATGCAAGATAAAATCCACCAAATTTCAACATCGTGTTGAAAGCATCGAACTGAGGATTATTCTAAGGTCTTCATTCTCCGATATCATTTATTCATTTTCCTTTTTTGTAATATTTAATGTATGTAACATTATGTTAAATTTTTCCTAAATATGTATGACACACATTAACCTAAATTTTTTTATTTTTAAAAAAATATTATGTAGTAATGTTATAGATTCTGTGATGTTATCAACCATGAATAAGGAAATTGTAGTTATATTATGTGAATTGGATATGTTCTTCTAGATATCATCATTTGATATGATGGTATACATAATGGTTTATATTTTTAAATAGATTCGACTATGTGGTCCAGTACATTATAAATGGATGTACCCCCTTTAAATGGTAAATGATTATTTTGAAAGGGAGTGTTACTAATCAATATTGTCCATAAGGTTGTATTATAAAGCAATATATTATTGAATATGTTTTTGAATTCTGAACTGATTAATTATCATGTGTTTATTGCATTGGTCTACCAAAATCTTATCATAGTGGAAACCTTATCTGTGAAGGGATTTGGGGAATAGATGTTGTTATAATTATCAATATAGATATAGAGAAATAATTCCATTACATTTTATAAAATAGTTTAGAGTTTTGTACATTAATTGAATCCCATAAAGTAATTCTTATAGATTTCAATCCATTAAGGGATAAAATATGGATCCCAAATACACATAACTAAATGTTTATAGGATGGTTCTAAGATCATTCTTATAGGCTTTTATCTATAAAAATTAAATCAATTATTAATATTATTAAATGGATTTATAGAGGACTAAATGTAAATTTATTATCTTATAATGGTTCTATAATTAATAGTTATACATTCTATAAGAAGGAAAAAGATGAAATTTCTTAATACCAAAAATAGTGGAGTTTTCATTATGGCTAAAGTGATTCAAATATCTACATCCAATGATATATTTCAAATTTATGTGAATATATTATACATTCAAATCATCAAAAAAATTAAGTTGGATTACAAAACATTTCAAGTGCTCATTTCCCTTGCAAATGGACTGATAACATGAGTGTAATTAACGTGGGTGAATTGATATTAATGAAGATGAATTTAATTATATAATTGTATAATTATGAATAGTTTTTAATGGATTTAAAAGTGGTGAAATTATTTAATATCTCAGATCTAGTAATTTGGAATTGGCCCTTTTTCTGGTGATGAAAAAAACTACATGTTCAGATGAAAATGCAACTGAGGATAACCTTTTAGTTGGGACATCATAATTATTTAACAATAATCCTAATATAGACTTCATCTTCAATGTTATAGAGGAAAAAATGAAGAAATTATGATACTCAATAGAGGATTTAAAGACCTTAAACCTTTAATGAAAAAAAGAGAGTTCAATAAATAGGTTAATGTTTATTAATATACTATGATTTTCCTCATAATATTATGTGTTTTCTTCTGAATTTACATACTTCAAATTAAATTTTTAAAAAATCATGTATATAATGACTTATCCAAAATTTTATGGTACCAATCCCAAGGAATAACACACAGCTGATATGAAATATGAAGAATTCATAAAGGATGCAAAACATGTTCATGAAAAAAACCAGAGAGACACAACATTACCATGTTCACTAAAGTTATCATGGAAAGAAGATATGGTATAAAAAAATAATTGGATAGAATCAACATGGGAAACATGTTGAAACCAAAACTTCAATCTTCATTAGTTACATTTTTTTAAAAAGTCAAATGATTGTGTCAATTGATATAGATGCATGGAACAATGTCGTGGACACATTGAAGTAACCCATTTGGGAAGATATTAAAATAAATTAAGGATATGCATTCTCCATTTTACTGAAACATTATATAATAAAATTTTAATTTAATTTTTATTATCCATTGTATATTTAATTTATTTTATATTATTTTCATAAACAATTTATATTACTAGTCACTGAAAAATCACACTAACCCATTTTTAAACTTCTGATAAATTATCATCTCTCAGATGTTGACGGGAAATTAAACCCCCACCCATATTCTATACATACATATATTATAAACTACAAAATATATAAATTTTTCATTAGTAGAAATATTAAGGATTCATTTCATGTGCATTGTAACTGAAAATATTTTATTTGAAATTTTTTGTTTTGTCTACTCTAATCCAAAATTGATAATTTATGAAATAATAACAGAGTTTTGAAAATAATAAGAGTTCATAAATACCAATGTACCATTACCATAATGTTTTTATGAGGTATGTTTCACCTGAGAATAAAGGTTTATGTATTTAAAATTTACATTAAAAGTTGTATTTTATATGAAACAACATATATTTTTTTGTTTATATTCATATTGATGAATCAAAATTCAAATCCACTTCCATCACATGTCATGTTCTATGGAAGGTGGATAGTATAAATAAAGAGAATCAAGTAGTAGATGGAAACACACAAGTTGTATGGAAATCATGCATAAGTATGGAATAATAATAATTTCAAATTATTTTTAATATTATTACATAAAATATCTATTTATGTTTGTATTTTTTATACATTTTAGACACAAAAATCATCATTTATTGTTCCCAAATAACTACTAAATTTAATATCTTTGAAGTATCCAGAACAATATGGTTTCATTAAAGGTGTACATTTTGGATTTTCACATTGATTATATTTTTAAATAAGAATTGTCAATAAGATATATATGATATGACTAAAGGAATTCAGGAACAAATAGATGATTCAACAGATATTATTATGTTTTCTATTTTGGTGGACTAGTATATATGAAGGATTCAATGAAAACCAATAGTAAAAAAAAGATTCGTATATTAAGATCCACATAGACCCATTAAATTTGTGTCTTGGTACTCCTCTAAACCACATTCATTGCCTAAGTTAATCAATTTTTTTTATAACTCCCTCTATTAAATTTCAATCAAACAAAGAACCATAACATTATATTTTTGAAATTCTATATGGTTAATTTTTATGTTATCTATATCTACCATCATCCAAAAATATGATTTATAACATCTATGGATACATTATACATAGTAAAAAAAATACCAAAATATCACATGATAATGGGAATTGAAGTAACTCACGAGTCAGGAAAAAGGTTTTTTACTCCTCTTGATGGTATAAATGCTTCTATGATGGATAATGATATTAGAAATATCATATCATGGATAGTTAATCCTTTAAATATATATAGTGATAATTAGTTATTTTGTTTATATTTCTATCAAATGAAAAACCTTTATCATTTGATGAAAAAATATTTGAAATGAGGTATGGTATTACATATAGAAAATATTTTGTGGATGTAACACCCCAATATTTTAATAGTGGAAAGTTATGTTAGATAGTTTATATAACATTAAACACTAATATTAGAAGATAATTTAATACCATTATAATTTATGTTATATTTATTTTTAAGTAAATTCAATCAATTTGATATCTAGTAGAATACACAACCCTAAATCTAAATGAACTGTAATATAATATATCATTATAACCTAGAATTTAAATTAATGTGTATGAATTAGAATAAATAAATTATGAAAATTATATTTATTACACATGAATATAATAAATTTTATAATTATATATTTATTTTAAATAAAATAAAATCCTTTGAAATAAAAAATATCTTTTCTGAAAGGCTATATTTTTCTAAAAATTGGTTTCACCATGATTTTCACACATATTTTAAAATAAAACTTTCCAATATTTGAAATTTTTTTTGTAAAAATTAAAATAATTATTGAAATCAACCTGAGAATTTATCATTTGAGGAATTTTTTAGAATTTTCTCAAATAATTACTTTTTTATGCATAGTAAAAAATAATAATTTCTTATTGAAAATGGTATTGTAATTTAAATTATTCAAAAAGTTAAATTATATTTTAAATTTTATTTAAATCAAAATTATTTTATTTATATTACCATTTAACTAATTTTGTTCATTGGTATAAATTTTATATTGAATTCAGATAGAAAACATTTTAAACTTTTGAAATTGTTTCCTTGGAAAAAACCTTTTTTCAACTCATTTATGAGATTAATTTAAAATTAAATTCTGCCATGTCTATAAGTTATATTTTAATAAAATTATTCGTTATTTATAATAAAAATAATTTATATTATCTAATGATTTCACATAATTTTTTCAACATTTTGAATAGTGAAAACAATAGAAATTATCTTTCATGGTTGAGGTAAAAGTTTGTTCACTGACGGGATAAACTTAAAATATAAGGGTTCAAAATGATATAAAAACTTTTAAAATTACTATTTTATTTTCAAATTAGTACCTAATATCTTATAAGGTTCTAAAATGGTCTATTTTGGAGGCTTTTTCATGAGTAAAATGTCAGTATAATTCTTTCTTTTCAAAAATTCAATTTGTGTCCTCCCCCAATAATATAAAAGGTCACCACCTCTCATATACTCTTCACACATCCAAAACCAATTGGTTTTAAAAATAACTACCAAAATTACTTATTTAATTCTCTTAAATTGTACTAAAAACCTTGTCTTGATCATAAATCCATCCAAGAAATTAATTTTCTATAAACCTAACGGTGTTTTTCAAAGAATAGGTAACATCCTTAACCGAGGAATAAATTTTATTTCTTATTCCACTTCATTAAAATATTAAAAAATAATAATATAATAAAATTAACTAATTCCAAATATTAATAATTTTTCTGTTATAGGAATGACCTTAAACCATATCCTCCTCCATCAAATATGAAAAAAAATCATTGTTTGTGTGTACGGTGGACTACCGCATCGTGAACCGATGGAATTCGTTTTCCATCACAAATTCTAACATCTAGATATAATGATATATTTAATATTTATATAGGATATTCATAAACTAATTATTGTTTTTTAGTTATAATATCACATTCACCTTCTTAAATTTTATTCTGTATGGAATATGATATTGTCTCTTATGTGTACGGTGGACTACTGACTTGTGAGGTGATGTGATTAATTTTTCACTTACAATTCACATGGATTGTAATAATTTTTAATTTTATATTTAAATAATATACTAATGTAATATTAATCATTATATAAAATATATATTTCATATACTTTCTTACCATACCATCCATTGAATTAATTATTACATTGTTCATGAGTACGGTAGACTATTAGCTTATGAAGCAATGTGATAAATTTTTTTAACCACATCACATGGATGGTGTCTGTAAGGGTATTCAAACAAATAATATGATATTATTATATTATTATAATTCAATAAATATAAAATAACACTAATTTTCTTTCCACTATTATCATTGATAAATTCAAATGTTACTCATGCGTTCATACAAACTACCATCTCCATGATTGTAACTTATTTCATTTTTCATAATAATATTCCATAGAATTTTTTTAAAGTATATTTTATGTATAAATATGATAATTATTTCATGATTACCATTATATTTATGACTAAATAATAATATATTTTACCATAGTCACCATACCAAATTTATTTTGGACGTATGATTTGTTTATTATTAAAATGCCTGATGTGGAAATTAATTGTTTAGGTAATTAAATATTAAATTTTAATAAATAAAATAAATTTAATAATAAACTAGAAAAATGGTTGTTTAGAAATTAAAAAACTAACATAATTTTACTATTATAGAAGATAAGGCACATGTGGGGTGATTCGAGATTGTGGTAAGGGTTTTTATCTCAAAATATACTTCTTTGAGACACATTCTCTTTTATGCACCCAATTTATTTTATATGGTGTATATAAAATCAATTTAAATATTATATCCTGAATCCATCATACTTTATGTTATTTAATGATTCTAAATTATGTAAATATTTTAATCGCATGTTTATCTAACTTTTCATCTCTTTTTTGATGGTGTAATACATGCCTAATTATCACTTCCCAAATTCATTCATTTTGAAATTTCATTCGATTATGATATGAATCAAGATTATAAAACCCATTTTATTTCAATATGTAATTATTATATTATACCTTATGATTTATTTCATTATGTGGAACACATAGATCATGAACATGTTATTATTGGTTAACCGAGATAACTCTCAAATTCATTAGGTAAAGATTTTCTGTCATGAGGCAACATGTATGGGATAAAAGACTAAACCTAATCTATTATGGGAATTTTTCCACTATTTGATGTCTTCAAGGTAGTTATCCTTGACTCGTTTTTATATCATTTTTTATGTTGTCACAACATTTACTATGATTTTATGATCTTATTATAATGTGTTCTTTATGTTATTCTACATTTTGGTTACTCACATGTCATCTCTTTTAGGATATCATGTTATACCTTTGACTCAAATGGTTGATTTTCTAATGACGTTTATTACCTTACGAGGATTTCCATATCACTCATTTATTATATGTATTCCTCATGTTATTTTATGTTGTTCTTCAAAATAAAATGAATTTAGGATCTAAATATTGGAAAGAAAAAAATTATGGATTCCATGTTGTAATTACTTTTAATTTTTTATGCTCTAATTCATCCTAAGATGCAGGTCCTCACAATATTGAGGTTGGAATTAATGGATTCTTATGTTAAAACTAATGTAATAATATGTGTAAACGGCTTGGGTAATTATATCATGTTTCATAGAAAACGTTTCATTAACAATTGGAACTAGGATTAGAAAATGTTTTTGAAAACCCTAGGGATAAGTATAAGTATAATTCCATGTATAAAATAATAAATTGAAATATTGGTGAGGGGTAGAGATGGTATAGTATGAGTAATTACATACATGTTTGGATACTACAAGTGGATATGGTTTTGGAAAAGATATACCTATGGGTAATAACGTTGAAAAAGTTTAGTACAATTAACTCAATCGTTACCTGTTACAATAAAAAATACCTTAATCCTCCCCTAGTTTGACATGCTTTGGTGATATGATTTTGAAATTCACAATCTCTTTAAAAACCATGATAAGGGACTTGAATAAATTATAATCTTGGATAACCATGTTTAAACCTAATTAATCTTATTTTCAAAATTTTATGGTCGATCATAATCTTAAAGGCCTAAGTACCCCTTTTGAGGATTTTAGTTTTTCATGTAGAAGATGATTAATAGTAGTTTTGGAGACATTTATGGTAATATAACCATTATATTTAGTGTGGGTCATAATAAAAAAAAATAATTGAAGAAAAATGACTTTATATTTTATGGACATAAGATTAATGGTATTGTTAACCTTTGGGTTTTATCTTATATTTGATGTTATGTTAATAATATTTGATTAATTTTATTTAATTTTTTCGGATGGATAATCTATATAGAAGAACATAGTGGTTACAGAAGAATTTTAAGATTAATTTTATTTTGAAGATGTTGATCATATTTCTGAGAACATAAGAGGATTATAAAAAATATGGATATAACTATCACAAAAATTTTCCATAGTTATAGAATATGGATAACCCACAATATGGGTTACAACCCCTCACATCTATGAAGTTGGTAGGGATTAAACCCATAACCGAAGGGTGATAAGGGTGAAATAACTACCAATGACCTAGGTTGTGTATTGGTAAGTATGAAATTGTATGTACATAAATTATTTGAAGAATAAATTTTAATCTGATAAAATATTTTTTGGGTGATTAATAACATTTAACGAGATGTTTCATTCAGTAGATGTATACATAACATTGATGTTTAGCGTGAAGGATTGTTTTGAATGAATTATATTTTGTTTTTGGTGATGTAAGCTAATGAGTTTTCTGGATGTAAACATATAAAATTGATTAAGATAAAATTTGGGAGTTACTATTTTGATGTCAAAGATTAATCTATTTTATTAGATACAGTATACTAGATATGTTATTTTTAGTAAAGAAAATAAGAATACTTTTTCATTCTTTTGGGGATTATTTGATCCATTAGAAGTTACTTTTAGTGATTTGTTCAAGAAAACATCATCTTGAACACTCATTTTTTGGATAAATGGATCATATTGTGGTGTAAATTGATTAAAGAATGAAATTTTACTTTTAAAGTAAGTATAATTTCCTATTCTCTTAGTCTAATTGGTAAAGGAATTTCTAAAATATAGGGAAAGAATATTGAAATGAATAAATATTATCCTAATAACATTATTTTGGTAAAATCAATGTTCTTTTAAAAAATCATATATTTATGGCCAGGTGGTTGATAACGTTTTCAATACCATTTTATCTATCACGCTCTATTAAACATTATGTGTTTTTATTCTCTTCCATGTCCATATTTTAATTAGCCTCCAATGTTCTCCAACATGGAAACATAGTAATGTGTTATTATAGAGTTCCTTCAGACTTCCCATTCTCACTTTTAAAGGAGAGTTTCTATTAAAAGTTTTAATTATGTGGGATTCTTATAATGGTATTTTCAAATTAAAAACCATTGATTATAGAAATCAATATTAAATTTTGAGGACACAATTTATTTAAAATGTGTAGAATGTAACACTATAGGGTTTTAAAAGTGGAACATCATTTTTGATATTTTATATGACACGCAGCACCAAGCATATAATATAATGAAACATCCAAATATTTTATGATATATTTATATTTAAATAAATTCAATATAATTAATTGATGGGGTGAATAAAAAACCCTGAATATAAATAAATATTAATATTGTATATAGTTATATGTTAGTTATTAAATTTGTGGGTATGAATATGTAAAACTAAATTGTAAAAATTATGTGGTCTAAACATTTATAAATTAAATTAAAATATTATTTATTAATTGTAAAAAATAATAATATTTTGAAAGAAAATGAAATATCATATGAAATGTAGTAATTTTCTAGAAAACATTTTCATTTCTATAAAAAAACTAGGACTCGCACTCTCAGATCCTAAGCTAAAATCCATAACTTAACTTCTCAAACTATGATACTAATAATATTAAATCAATATTTTCCGTTAAACCCATAAAATTTAAAAAGGAAAACATAGATCACATTCATTAAGGAGGATCATTTATGTTCATTGTTTTAGTGAATTTGGACAAACTACTATATAAACAATTCACATGTCATCAAAATAATATTTCTCCAAGTTAACCCAGATTTTCTTATTTTTCAATTAGTCATTAACATTGTCCTTGTAAAATCTTGTATATACATAAATTATTACAAATCATTACTTAAGACCTTGGTAAAAGAAAATATAACACTGGTGAGATCAAACACTTAGTAAGAAAAAATAGAAACATTATCAAATTAATGTCATAAGTGAGAATAATAATAGAATAAGAGTATGATGAAAAAATAAAAATTCATGAGTATAACATAATAATATTAATACCCATCAATATCCTGTTCATCAAACATGAAAACATGTCCTAAGGATTTGTCAATGAAAATAGACATTATAATTGATAATCATGATCCATGTGATATAAATAATGATCATAAGATACATCATAAATCTATAGCAAAAATATATAAAAAATGCTGGTATCTTGGGACATCATCTTATAGAACCCTTACAAAACACATACAAGTGGAATATACAATATTCTTTACTTCCATATTTGGAGTACCCAATGCATTAGAGTACTATCTTAGTGAACCCATCGAATAAGATATAATGGGATCACACGGTACTATCTGAGTGCACCTCTCATTTATAATGTCCAATAACTGAATACATAAATAATTGATCAAAACTCATTGAAATGAGATTTATACTTTTCAAAACATGATTAACCTATGGAAATGGAATAGGTTCCACAAAAATATATTTTAAATATTATTAATCCATGTAAAATGAATGTGTTCTATAAAAATCCCTTTAAAACATTATTTACCCATGGAAGATAAATGGGATCTAAAAGAATCCCATTAAAACAAGATTAACCAATGGTAATGAATTGGGTTCCAAAACAATCTCTTCGAAACATGATTATTCTATGAAAATGAAATGGGTTCTAAAACAAACCCTTTTGAAGAAAAATAAACCCATGGAAGTTAAATGTAACACCCTAGGTAAATAATGAATATGGAATTTTCATATTTATTAATACTTGTGAATTAAATATTAATTTTACTTTAACGGGGATGATATGCTTGATGGTGTACCCAATATGCAACAATGAGTTTCTTTGTAATCTTACGTTGCACACAACGTTGAGTCATACCAAAAAATAATATAATATTATTATTATCTTAAAAGGTAGTTAACACAAAGTCATTGTATTGGAAGGAATGAAAACAACTAACTACAATGTGATTAAAAATGTTTTTTTTTATTTTTTTACAATTTTCCATGAAATGTTAGAGGCTTAAAGTGTGAATCAATACAATTTTAATCATAAATACTCTAATATTCTTTAAAAGATTGATTTAATGCCTTTTGATGGATTTTTTTTTAAATATAGTTTTTTTCAATTTTATAAGTTATATTTGGAAAAATTCAATTCTTCTCTAAAACTAGGATATCAAATTTTACATTGGATGAAATTCTGGTATTTTTCTGATAAAGTTCATTTTTAATGAATAGTGAAAAATACTACATTTTAACTCAAAACCACCTTTTAATCTAGTTTATTTATATTGTTATATTAACCTTTTAATTGGTTTTAAAGTGTAATTAGATTATATTTCTACCATTTCATCCAATTTATGTCATTGGATTTAATTTCACTTTGAAATTGGACATTAACAAATGTCCATCTTTTGATAGTTATTAATTTTTAAAAACATACTTTTAGTTTTAACAACGAGAATTAAATTTCAATCAATTTCTGAAAATACTTTGTTTTGAATTTGTAAAAATGGATTCCATATTTGGAATCAATAGGTTCTAATTGTGTAAAAAAGTAACATTTTTTATACATTATGAATAGTGACTTGAGTAAATATTTTATTTATCATGGTTAAAGTGTAAATCCGGTAAATTAGGGTAAACAATAATATTATAATAATAATAAATTGCCCTAAAACAAATCCTAATACTATTTTATGATATATTCCAGACCATGGGATACCTTTTGGCGATTTTGGAACCCCATGGAGCCACTTTTAAGTGAAAATGACACTCTCTAAAAATTAATTTAAAGATAAGGGAAATATAACACAAACATATATCTCTTAGTAAAACAATTTTTATAATGGGTTATATAAGTTATATTTTCGGCAATATGTATTCATTAGAAAGGTAAAATTATTTCCTACATGGTATTTTATTTTTAATTTTTAGACATTATATAAATAAATTTAATTATGACACAATGGTGATACTGTAATTGAGTCATTAATAAAGGATTCAAATAAATCATATTATAAATATTAAAATAAATTTATTTTAAAACTTTTTATTCCATACAAGAATTTTTTGGATTATCATTAATATTTATCTTTAAATTTATGAAGTTTCTTTGAACTGATCATGTTATGGATATTTAAAAAGACATGATATGAATATTATAAAAATTGATATAAATGAGTTTTTAAATCAATTAATATTTTATTAAATGAAAAAATAGTCTTAACAATCTATGATTCAGCCAAATGAAATATATTATGTTAAAAATTTCATTAATGATACATTTTTTGTCTCTTGGAATATTATAGTGAATATATTAACCATATAGTATGAATATACAAAAAGACATGGTAAAAGGTAAATGAGTTAACAAAGCCTCAAATAAAAAGGATAAGGATTAATAAATATCCATAACCTGTAAAATTATAATTGGATGATTTTATTTAGACTTATATGTACTTTATCATAGAATTAAATAAGTTTTTAACCTTTTGAAACCGAAATTAATTTTATAATAAAATAATACTTTCAAACATTCCTAAAGAGCCTATCCTCCCTCTTATAAAAGGCCACCACCTCTAACCCATTACACACACCTCTAAATCCCCTTATATCATCCAAACTCTATTGAAATAATCTCCCAAAATGTCTATATTCCATATATAATACTTAATTTGGGTAGAAGGTAATTAAATAAATCTTTTTGGTTCAATCTAAAGGGAGTTACACGATTTAAAGGTAATGTCTTATCTCATGTTCTTTTATTTTATTTCCCTTCTCCAAACACCTAAACTCTCTTTATTACATTATTTTATAAAAACAAAATTATTTTAAACATACTATTATATTATTTTGAGGATGATTCTATCTAAAAAACCACACACCTCCATCTAATGGATACGAACATACTGTTTCTATGGATGGTGAACCACTTCCTCACGAAATGATTATTGTTCAATTATCTCCTACCGCCTCTCATGATGGCCATTATGATAGAAATGTAATTATATATGATATTTATGTTATTTATGTTATCTCTAGGATTCTTTAATTCTCATTTAGAATATACCTTTATTCTTTTCATGTGGTATAAATATGATAATTTCATTTGTGGAAGTGCGGACTACAACCCACTAAAAGTGATAAGACTCATTCATACAATACATGGAATGTATAAAGGATAGTGTTGAGGAAATTATGTAATGTATATTAAATATTATATTATAATTTAATAATAATATACCTATGTATCCTTTGGTTTTCATTCTTTTAAAAATGAAATAATTAAATGAAAGTAGCATTCATTCATACGTACTGCTTATCGTCTCCATGAATGGTGCATTTTATTTTCATATATACAAATGATATGGACTATTACAAATACATTTATGTGGGAGATATATGATATATATGATATTTAAATCATGAATAAAAATATATAGAAAATTTAATTTTTACCACATGGACAATTTGTAATTATAACAAGTTCATTTTTTACTCAAGTTCCAAACATCGACAAAATGTCTCATATGAACTCAAATAATTAAATAATTGTTGTAGAAAGGTAATAAGTGATATAAAAGGAATAATAAACTTCAAAAAGGTTCTAAAAAAGTATAAATTAACTTAAATTTATTATTCAGGATGAACAAGGAACCTATGTGACAAGTCAGACTCAAGGTAAGGGAACTTCTTAACCCAAATTCTATTCTTTCGGTTGATTTTATACTTATTTATTATGTTGTGAGATGACTATGTGAGAAATTAATTTTTATATCATATCTTATATTTATGCATTGATTATGTGTACCTATATTGAATAAACATAATCGATCTATTTTATTTACAAAATTATCTCGGTAATGGACTTTGTCTCAAACTTCTTTAATTGAGTCATACACGGATTTATACATGACATTATTTTATAAGTTTTTAAATAAAACCCTTTTAATTTTAATTTCATTCAAATGGAATCCTTTCTCTACAAATCTTTTTACTAAATTGAAAAAATAATTTTTAGTTTTAATGTGTGTGGTGACAACGAACTTTCTTCCGTTGTGAGCATTATTTGATATTTGGATTCCTTATCAAGCTATAATGTTTTAGAAAAGAAAATAAATACCCTATACTCTTCTTATGTATTTTGGTATTGAAAATGGTTTTGATAATGAATTCATTATGTCAATATACAAAAATTTCATATTGTGATTGCAATGTGGAAGTGTTATCTTTCCTTTATGCTTGTTCATGTGGTATGATTATGTTATGGTTCTTGGACATTGTTTACACATACAGGTGGTTTTTTGATAAACCTAGTGCAGGTGAGTCCGAGATTTCTCTAAAATGATTTGGGTAATGTGATGGGGGTAAATGTTAATGTATCACCTATGATATTTGGGGAATATACTATGATGGGTATTCCAAATGTAAATCAATGTATAGCTATGAAATCTATAATGTAAGTATGTTATGGATTACCTTTATGATTAGTAATTACTATGTGTTATTCATAAATCGTATGATTTCATGAGGTATGTTAAAGAGATTATGTTTTGTGTGTATTGATGGACTGATTTTTTATTTCTTTATTTTATAACCCTTATTGAGCTTTCTATGCTCATCCCAAGTCTTTGAAATATTTTTCACGGGGTATGAGGAAGGGTAAGAGAAAGGAAATATTCAAGATGTTTTATATCAAGAAAATTAATCTTGTATTCTTTTATGAGATTTTATTTTATGAGAAAAATGGATATTGAGTAGTAGTTTCTACATTTAATATTCATAATGTAATGTAATAGTTATGGCCTAATTCTCTATAACTCTAATCCTGAAAAGATTGTGAATGTGAATTCTTGAATTAATTCAAGATTATGTTATGTTTAAGGATGGGGCCTTATAGTTGGTAGAAAAGGTCAGTTTAGACAACATTATGAGTTATGATATTGTTAAATTAATATCCATAAATTAATTTATGGTAAGATTGAAATGATATAGAATTTAGAAATTACCATGTTGCTTTGCCTAAGATATTTCTATTTTTAGAATGGTTTTCCATAGAGGAAATAAGGAACCTATGATGGGAAGACATGAGGAGGAAAACAACCTTCTAAATCAGAAACCCGAGATGGTCGGAATTAGAACTGAATAGTTTGTTGTAGTGATGAAATAGTTGAATCAGGCTTTAAATGGTAGTGGTATGCATGCACGAGATCAACCAGATCAACCCTAGATGAACATTTCAGTAGTGGATAATTTCATGAGAAACATCCCCCATCATTTAGAGGATCATCTGACCCTGTTCTGGATGAAGGGTGGATGAAAGAAATGGAAAATATTGTTGATGTAATGGGGTGTTCATAACATAACAATTTTAGTCTCATTTTTTATCATTTTGAAGGTTAAGTTAATTAGTGGTGGTTGATGGTTAAAAATATCAGGGATAGAGAGAATATTTCTGCTCTTGATTTGTATTAATTCAAAGGTATGTATCTTGAAAAATATTTTTCTAAGTTGGTCCATCTAAGGATGAGAATACAATTCCTGGATTTCAGGTAGGAGGATGACTCAATGGCAGATTATGAAGCAAAATTCACTCTACTAGAAAGGTATTCTCCAAATTTCATTTGAAATCTTGATAGAAAAATAAATCATTTTTAATTAGGATTAAATACAAAATATCGAAGGAATTTATCTTCTCTTGAGTTCAAATGTTATGAAAAACTTGTTAGATGTGCGGAGAAAGTGGAAATAGAGTTATCCAATGATCAGGTGTTCTTTGACATACAATAGAATAATAGGTTTAGGTGGCAGACGAAAGGGAATAACTCTTCAAAAAAGTCTTATTGTTAGAAACACAAGATTATAGTTTGTGAAAATTGTGGTAAAATGAATATTGGGGAATGTAATTTGAATTTTGGTAAGTGCTACCGATGTGGTAAAATAGGACATAAGGTTTGTAATTGCACTGAAAAAAATAACGTCAATGGTAAGAAAAAAATCTGATTTATAGTCAGGGAAATGTTTTAAGTGAAATGAAGTGGCTCATTATGCAAATGAGTGTCGAATGAAGAACTCGAATGAGTGAAAGAAGGTGGAATACATGCAAAAAAGGGGTGGTGAAATCCTTTGCAACTACTTCAGCAAATGTTGGTCCATGGAATGATGTAGTATCAGCTCCCAGGAGCTCAGTATTTTTTGAATATTGACTTGAGGTTGGGGTACCATTAGTTGAATGTAATGGAAAAAGACTTTATGAAGACCGAGTTTTGTACTAGATATGGCCATTATGAATTTTTAGTTATGACTTTTTGGTTAACCAATGAACCTATTGTATTCATGGATATTATTAATATAATATTCCGTGAGTTCCTGGATAAGTTTTTTGTTGTGTTTATTGATGATATTTTAGTTAATTCCAAATGTAAAGAGGAACAAGAAAGTAATTTAAGGTTTGTATTCCAAACCTTAAAAGCAAAGAAATTGTATTGGAAATTCAGAAAGTGTGAGTTTTTGTTACAAAAATTTCATTCCTTGGTCACATTGTTTCATAAAATAGCAATACTATTGATCATTCTATAACAAATTTTGTTGATCAATGTCCAAGACCCACAATTATAACCCAGATCCGTAGTTTTTTTTCATTTAGCAGGTAATTATTGGAGGTTGGATGAAAATTTTACATGGTTATCTAGAACACTGACTAGGTTAACATGAAAAGGTTTTAAGTTCATTAGGACAAAAGAATTTGATGATTGTTTTCAAGAAGTGAAAAGAAGATTGGTGAATGCTCCAGTTTTGGCACTATCATCCCCAAATGGTGAATTTTTTATCTACAGTGATGATTCATTGAATGGAAATGGTTGTTTCCTTATGTAGAATGATTAGGTAATTGCATATTCTTCATTTTAGTTGAAACCTCAAGAGTTTAATTACCCTACACATGATTTGGAATTGGCAGCTATTTTTTTGCTTTAAAAATATGGAGGAATCATTTGTATGGTGTAAAGTGTGAAATATATACTGATCACAAAAGTTGGAAGTTTTTATTCACATAGAAAAAATTAAATATGATACATAGGATATGGATAGAATTAATAAAGGATTATGATTGCATGAACCATTACCATCTGGTAAAGGAAAACAAAGTGGTCGATGATTTGAGTTGAAAATGTAATGCTACATTAACCATATAAAATTTGGAACAAGATACTTTGATTAAAGATTTGGTGACCTTTGGAATAGAAGTTGTTGGTACACGAGATTCTTCTATTTTGTTTTAGGTGTCAGTGAAATCATATATATCAGATAGAATTAATCAAGTGTAGAAGAAATATAGTGAGTTGCAGAAAAAGGTAGAGTTGGTTCAGAAGGGTATGTCGCCTGAATTTAACATTGATAATGATTGTATTTTGGGATTTGGGAAGATATTACATGTTCCTTATGATTCAAAATTGAAGAACGAGTTGTTATGTGAAGCTTACAGTTCCCTATTTTTAGTTCATCCAAAGAGTAATAAGAATTATAGAGATCATCATGAGTATTACTAGTGGGATGGAATGAAAAGAGATATTGTTGACTTTACTGTGAAGTGTTTGACTTGTCAACAGGTTAATGCAGAGCATCAGTTTCCAAAAGGGATAATTCAGCCTCTACCAATGATAGAGTTGAAGTTGGAATATTTATATATGGACTTCATTGTGGGATAACCAAAGGAATCTCTAGGTAATAATGCAATTTGGGTTATTGTTGATCGATTGTATAAATCTGATCATTTTATTCCTATTCGAGATACTTTTTTCTAGATCAACTTTCTCGATTTTATATTAAAGAGATAGTCAGGTTGCATGGATTTCCCCTCTCCATTGTATTTTATCATGAACCTAGGTTTATATCTACCATTTGGAAAGGCCTTCAGAAGTCATTGGTTACTGAATGAAATTTCAGTACATCTTTTCATCCTCAATCAGATGAGAATTCAGAACGAACAATTCTGAAATTTGAAGATATGCTACATGATTTCTCAATGGATTATAAGGGAAGTGGGGACCAACATATTTATTTGGTTTAATTTTTTACAATAACAGTTTTCATTCCAGTATATAGATGGCTCCATTTGAGGAATTATATAGAAAGTGTTATTCAACTCAAACTTTTTGGGATGAAGTATGTGAAAGAAAGTTGATGAGACTAGAATTCGTATAATAGAAAGTAAAAGAAAGATCAATTGATTCCTAACCACATGAGAACCTCTTAGAGAAGGTAAACAAGTTATGTGGATAGTCGAATGATCTTTCTTTCAAGGTAGGTGATCATGTCTTTCTCAAAGTTTCTCAATGGAAAAGTGTGATGCTTTTTGGTAAGAAGGGAAAGCTGAGTCCGAGGTTCATTGGACCCTATTAAATCCTGAAGAAATATGGATTAGTTATGTATAGAGTGGATTTACCTTCATTTTTATCCTAGGTACATAATGTTTTTCATGTTTCAATGTTGAGAAATTATATTCCGAATCCATCTCATGTTTTGAGTCTAGAGGTAGTTCAGTGGGAATATGATCTTTCTTATGAGGAACAACCAGTCCAAATTCTTGACTGCCAAGAGAAAGTGTTGTAGAATAAGGTAATCCATCAGGTAAATTTTTTATTGAAAACACATATGGTTGAAGAGTAAACATGGGAATTTGAAAATTTTGTGAGGGATAAATACCCCCATTTATTTGATATGTGAATAAAATTGCAAGGATAGAATTTCCAAAAAAGGGGAAGGATGTTACATCCCATGTAAATACAAAATATTATATTTTAATATTTATTAATATTTTTGAATTAAAAATTAATTTTACTTTAAAGGGGATGATATTTTTGATGGATTACCTGATACAAAACAATGGGTTTCTTTGAAATCTAATTTTGTACACAATGTTGAGTTATACCAAAAAATAATATAATAATATTATGATTTTAAATGGTAGTTCAGGCATAGTCATTTTATTGGAGGGAATTAATAGAACTAACTATAATATGATTACACATGTTTGTTAAATGTTTCTACATTTATCCAGTATAATTTAGGGGCATAAAATGTGAAGGAATCCAATTTTAATCATAAATACTCTAATATTATTTAAAAGGTCGATTTACTGCCTTTTGATGGTGAACCCTATTTTAAATCTAGTTTATTCACTTTTATATGTTCTATTTGAAAAAAATAAAATTCTTCTTTATAATAGGGACATCAAAATTTAATTTGGATGAAATTTTGGTATTATTCTGAAAAAGTTCAATTTTAATAAATAGTGAAAAATATTACATCATAATTCCAAACTACCTTTTAATCAAACTTATTTATATGGTTAGATTATCCTTTTAATTGGTTTAAAGTGTAATTAAATTATATTTATACAATGTAATATAATTTTTTTATTTTAAGTAATTTCACTTTGAAATTGGATATAAACAAGTGTCAATATTTTGATAGATAAAAATTCTTAAAAACACGCTTTTTTGTTTTGACAACGGGAATTAATTTTAAATTAATTTCTACAACTTATGTGTTTTGAATTTGGAAAATTTGATTCCATATTTGGAACCAGGAGGTCCAAATTGTGAAAATAGGTAACTTTTATTTTTACACATTACAAATAGTAACTTCAGTAAATATTTTATTTACCATGGTTAAAGTGTAAATCAGGTAAATAAGCGCAAGAAATAATATTATAATAATATTAAATTACCCTAACATGTGTTTTAATCCTATTTTCTGATAAATTTCCAACCATGGTCATAATATTGTCTATTTTGGGACCATATGAAGCCACTTTTAAGTGCAAATGACCCTTTATAAAAATTAATTTAATGTTAAGGGAAATTTAACATAAACATATATCTCTTAGTAAACCAATTTTTATAATTGTATATAAAAGTGATATTTTCTACTATAAATCGTACATAGAATGATAAATAAATTTCTTAAATTAGGGTATTTAAATTATAATTTTTAGACATTAAATAAATAAATTTAATTACGACACAATAGTGATGTTGTGACTGCTTCACTTATAAATGATTCAAATAAATGATATTATAAAATATTAAAATAAATTTATGTTGAAACTTTTTTATTCCATACACTAATTATATGGATGTTTATAACTTATTATCAGTAAATTAATGAAGTTTTTTTTGAATTTATCATGTTTTTATGGATTTTTATAAAGTCATGATATGAATAGTATAAAAATTGACATAAATTAGTTTTTAAATAAATTAATATTTTATTAAATGATAAAATAGTTCTAAAAATATAATATTCAGAAAAATGATATATACAATGTTATAAATGTCATTAATGATCAATTTTGGGTACCTCAACATTTTATAGTAAATATATTAACCATATAATATGTATATACAAGAAGACATAGTAAAAGTTAAATAAGTTAACAAAGGGTTAAATAAAAATGATGAGGATTAAAAAATATAAAAAACTAGTAGAATTATTATTGGATGGTTTTATTCCAACTTATATGCACCTTTTATTGATATTAAATAAGTTTGGTAACTTGTTAAACTGAAAATCATTTTATAATAAAATAATACTATTTAACTTTCTTAAAGATCCCTTCCTCCCTCTTATAAGAGGTCACTACCTCTAACCCATTACACACACCTATCAAACCACTTGGATCATCCAAAATAAAATCCAATAATCTCACAAAATCCCTTTCTTATACCTTGAATCCTTACTTTTGGCATAAGGAAATTCAATAAATCCTTTTGGTTCAAACCAAATTGAGTTACCTGATTTAACAGTAACGTCTTCTCTCAAGTTCTTTTCTTTTATTTTCCTTCTACAACCCCATAAACTCTATTAATTCAATTATTTTTATAAAAAAACCAGTATCTTTAATATAATAAGTTATTTTTATAATAATTATTAAAACTACAAGTCCACACACCTCCATCTAATGGATACAAACATATTGTTTCTATGGACGGAGACCTATTTCCTCACGAAACGATGATTGTTCAATTATCTCCTACCGCCTCTCATGGTGGAAATTATGATGGCACTGTAATTATATATCATATTTATTATATTTATTTTGTCTCTATGCTTCTTTAATTCTCATTTATAACATACCTTTATTCTTTTTCATGTTGAATAAATACAATAACTTAATTTGAGGAAGTGCGGACTACCACCCCCTCAAAGTGATATGACTCGTCAATACCATACATGGAATGTATAAAGGATATTGTTAATGATCTCTTGTCGTGTATATAAAATATTATATTATACTGGAATAATAATATACCAATGTATCATTTGGTTTTGATTCCTTTAAAATGAAAAAATGAAATGAAAGTAACTTTCATGCGTACGGACAAATTACCATCTCCATGAACAGTGCATTTCATTTTAATATATCCAAATGACATTGACTATTATAAGTACTTATATACTGGATATATATTATATATATGATATTTTAATCATTAATACAAATCTAGAGATAATGGACTTTTGACCACATGGACAATTTTTAATAATAACAAGTTCATTTTTTACTCCAGTTTCAAACATCGACAAAATGTTTGATATGTACTCAAATAATTAACTAATTGTTGTAGTAAGTTAATAGTTGATATAAAAGTAAAAATAAACATTAAGATTTTATGAATAAATTATAAATTAACTAATGTTTATTATTCAATAATAACAAGGAACATACGTGAGAAGTTGGACTCAAGGTAAGGGAACTTCTTAACCCATTTTCCATTCTTTTAGTATATTTTATACTTCTTGATTATGTATTTCAATGAATATGTGAGAAATTAAATTTGATATACTATTTTTTATTTGTACATTAATTATTTTTACCTATTGTGAATACATATAAATTATTTTCTTTATTTACAAAATGATCTTTGTAAGGTACTTTGTCTCAATATTATTTCATTTAGGCATAATTTGATTTATACATGACTTTCTTTTATACATTGTATAATAAAACCATTTGAAATTTAATTTCATTCAAAGGGAATCATTTATCTAAAAATAGTTTTAATAAACGACAAAAAGAATGTATATTTCTAAGTTATGTGTTGACAACGACCTTTCTGCCGCGGCGAGCATTATTTGGTATTTGGTTTCTTTAAGAAGTCGTAATGTTTTTAAATTGAAAATAAATACCATACAGTCTTCTTACATATTTTGGAATTGGAAATGGTTTTGAGAATTGGTTTATTATTCCAATATATTGAAAGTTTATATTTTTATTTCATTATGAAAATTTTATCTTTCTATTGTTCTTTTTCATGTGTTTTGATTTTGTTATGGTTCTTGGGAATTTTTTACACATATAGGTTGTTCCATGATAAAACTACGGTGGGTGTGCCCGAGATAGCTCTCCAATGCATTACGTAACATGAAGGAGGTAAATGTTAATGTTTCTACTAAGATATTTATAGAATATACTATGATGGTTATTCCAAATGTAACCCCATATGTAGCTTTGAAAGCTTCATTGTAATTATGTTATGGGTGATGTAAGTTACCTTTATGATTTTTGATTCCTATGTGTTATTCATAAATCTTATGCTTTCTTGAGGTATGTTAAAGAGCTTATGTTTTGTATTTATTTATTTACTAATGTTTTCTTTCTTTATTTTATAACTCTTACTAAACTTTTTATGCTCATATTTTATAACTCTTACTAAACGTTTTATGCTCATATCAAGTCTTTGAAATGTTTTTCACAGGGTATAAGGAAGTGTAGTAGAAACAAATAATTCAAGAAGATTTATATCAAGAAAAGAACTCTTTTTTTCTTTTAAATTTTTTTATTTTATTAAAAAATGGATACTTAGTATTAGTGTCTACATGTAATATCAATGATGTAATGTAATATTTATGGCCTAATTATCTAAAACACTTAACCTGAAAAGATCCTCAATGTGAATTCTTGACTTAATTCAAGATTATGTAATGTTTAAGGATGGGGACTTATAAGAAATGGTTTTCAAAACAATTTATTTAAAAACATGACTAATCCATGGAAATGAAATGGTTTACATAACAATTACTTTAGGAAATAATGTTCCCATGGGAAATAAATGGGTTTCATAAAAATATATTTAGGACATAATCAACTCGTAGAAAATAAATAGGTTTCATAACAATCAATTTAAGACATGATTAAACCATTGAAAAGAAATGGGTTTCAAAACAATATATTTTAATATATGATTATACAATTAAAATTAAATGGGTCCTATAACAATATATTTACTCCATAATCAACCTGTGGAAAAGAAACTTGTTTTATAAAATTATCATTATGAAATAATCTACTAGTTGAAAAGAAACAGGATTTATAACAACATCTTTTAAACAAATATAATCCATACAAATAATGAATGATTATTTTATCAATAAAAAATTTAATTTGTGCAGGTTAAGTAACAATAATGTTTTTTGACCTTGATGAATGGAAATGACCTTAAAATATCATTAAAACATTCTTGGGTAAAATAATCATTAAACATTCAAAAACATACCATACCACATTAAAATATTTGAATGATTAACCAACAGAATGGAATAGAATTAAAATAAACTTATAATATCATGAGTGTAATGAAATTAATTATAAAAAATTTAAATTTACTTCTATATACAACATATAAAATAAGATAGGTGTATAACATAATAAAATATATCAAAGAAGGAAAATTGTGACCAAAATCTATTACCGCATTGCTGTCATTGAAACTATAGACCCCATGAAAAAGAAATAAAAAAAAGGATATTTATAACCCCATAAATTTAATTATAAGAATTAAAAAATACATTCATCGGATTTATATACACCACAAAACATAAAATAAGTGGTGAATGTAGAATATATTTCATAGAAACAAAAGTGAGATGATAAAAACCATTACAAATATTGTATCCATGGAGTGAGAAAAAATCAATGAAAAAATTATGTCTGAAAATTTTAAATCCAAAAAAAATATTTTGAAATAAAAAATAATATAATAATAGGTTATTTTAGAAATATTCTTAGAAAAACCTAACCAATGACATAGTGGTTTAACCAAACGAATGGAAATTGAGTTAATTAATCCATTACTACTTGGTAAATTTTGAATCATAAGCCCCATGAAAGAATTAAAATATAATGAAACATTAAATAACTTGAAGATGAATTTATTAGTGAGATAAAATAAAATAGGGGTCGTATAAACACCACAAAAAATAAATAAGTGATGATTATGGTGTCTGCCTCGTGAAAGTAAAAGTGAGACAAGAGTCCCTTACCTTGAATTTGATATATCATCATTGTCCTATATCTTCTTGAATAATAAACTTATATTAATTATCTAAAATATTAATAATATTTTACTTTTTTATTATTAATTTTATTTCACTTATAAACAAGTTATACAAAATTACATAATCAAAAAGGTTTAAGTCAAATGTTTTGTCCATATTCAGTTTATGTGTCAAAAATAAATTTGGTAGGTAAAAAATGGTCAAAGGGTTCAATATTAAAACAAATAAATAATAATAATACTAAAATATTTATCATATTAATACATATATTATACATTTAAAACTAATAAATAATGATGGTTATGAAAAATGAACCATTATAGCCATTATAGAGATGGTAGGTCGTACGTACGCAAGAGTAACGTTGTCGTTTTTCAATGATCATTATGGAAAGAAGGTAAGTAACGTTTATCTTTATAGGCTAATAATTTTATCATAAATTTAATATTTTTTAATTATATATTATTATACATATAATTATTTGGATGTAAAATGAATCACATTGGTTTGAGGAGGTCGTAATCCACACATCAAAAAATGACGTTATCACATTTTCATTTTGTGAAACGATGTTATAGAAAATTATATATTGTATTTAATAAAAGTTAATTATTTCATTAATATAATATAGATTTAATGTATAACACGTATGTTTAATAAATTCATTCATAATAAATTCCAGTTAATGTGTGAATGTATCACATTACTTTGAAGAGGTGGTTGTCGACAGGTCCACAAACGATGTTATCATATTCTCAAAAATAGGAATGCATAATGTTATGTGTTATATAAGAATAATATAAGCGTAATTACATTAAAAATATAATATATGTTTTAAAATATAGTAATTTCTTCGTTATTTACAATCTTTAAATGTGATAATGGATGAACAAATCACATTGGTTCGTGAGGTGGTTTTCTACCATACACATGAATGATAAATATTTATCCCATTTGATGGAAGTGTGTGATGGTGTAGGTCAAAACCTTAAGAGAAAAACAAATTTAATATATCTAGGATACTATGGTTATTATATAATTAGTGAATAAGAATAATTGAATAGGAATCGGGAAATAAATAAAACAAAAGTGATCTTTGAATAATGTTAACTCTTTTTCAAGTAACTCCTTTTGGTTTTCACAGAATGGATTCAATGGATTTATTTATACCCAAGGTGACACTTATAAGATGAGAGGATGGATTTCTGGATCTTATTTTGGTAGGATTTTGAGGAGCCCAATATTTTGAGAGGTTTGAAGAAGTGGGTATGGTGAGTGCCTTATTATAGTGGAGGGGAGTGGAATTCTTGTATATATAAAAAGGTAAACACTATTGGGAGGTCTCCCTTACATTATGTGACTCCAATAATGATCAAAATTCGATAAAATACGGTATATGGTCGAATCATGTATATATAATTGTTTTTGGACAAGTTTTTTGTTCATTTTTCTCCTTAATATTGAAGTTTAATCACTATGCAAACTAATTTTTACCTTAACCATTGTAATTAATTTTAATTACATTGAGTAATTTTTTAAACAAAAACTAATTTTAACATATTATAAATTATAAATTATTCTTATTAAAAATATATAATCCATTTTTCAAATTATAACCACACAATTTTTATAATGTAATTTATAGTTAATCTGTCAGTCAAGATGACAAAGAATGTTTTTAAATTAAAAATGTACAAATGCTTGACAAATTATCATATCTAAAATCACTATAAAAATGATAACAATTTAAAATATTGTATTAAATTAAATAAATTTTATATACTAATACTCTAAAATAAATTAAAAATATATTTTAACAATATATAATATTTAGAAAATACATTAGTTTTCAATTAAAATTCAGTGTCATTCACTATTACTCAAAATATGAATGCTTTTATAAAAATACTATAAAAACACCAAAATTAAATTATGATATTCAAATTTATAAAACAAAATTTATAAAATAAAACTTATAAATATTTCAAAAATCAAGTGTAAAATAGGTGGTCCATTATAAGGTGATAAAACAGCCTTTAAAAAATATACAACTATTTATGATTAAAAATGGATTTATACATATACTAAACTAATAAAAATTATTGTATGAATTTGAAAAAAAATTATTAAAAATATAAAAAATATATTTATTTAATATATTTCACTAATAGTGATTGATAAATTTTTTATGATAAATTTTCATTCTGGTCATAAAAGTACTTTTCATAAAAACACAACCTTTATAATTAATTGGACTTCATTTTAATTTCAAATTTATTGGTAATTAATTAATTAACTTCATAAAAATGTGAAAACTATGATTTCATAATTTATTTAGTCATATACACACCCTCTATTCCAAAGTCTTGTTGATAAATATTCAATTAAATAATAATATGTAATTTTTTTCTGGTCATACTCGGGCTTCTGTGAAACATAACCCATCAAAAGATCATTATTTTTCATACAAAACAAGATAATATTGTTGTTTACAATAAAGAAAGAAAATATATGAATTGAGTACAACAAAATATATCGATGAATTTAAATTTATTTGAAATACGTTATTTCATAAAATCTCACGTTGTTACATCCTACCACACTTAAAATGAATTTCACCCCCTAAAATATTCATTTTTATCAAAATATTATCACTTTTAGAATTCATTTATTGAAGCCCATATCATACAAAGGGTCAGTAAAGAATCCTATTAAAAGGTATGGTGAGAAATATAAAAATCACAGGACGTTATGCAGAATTAGTATTAAACATCTGGAGAAATTTGGTGGGAAATTAAACGATTTATTTGGAAGGAAAAACTAATTCCCATGGACTAAATGAGAGTGGTAGAGAAATAATACCAGAGGAATTTTATGAAGAAAAAACTAGAAAACATTTGTCGGAAAAGGTCTTGATATCATCAAAAAATATGGAAATAAGATAATGTTTTATTTCAAGATCCATTTTACTAATATTAAAAGATTTTTTCACCATCTAGAATGAAATGATAAAGAAATATATTTACATGATAAGTGAATTTTATATTTTACAAAATT
Organism: Viscum album; assembly: GCA_963277665.1. Classification (NCBI taxonomy): domain Eukaryota; kingdom Viridiplantae; phylum Streptophyta; class Magnoliopsida; order Santalales; family Viscaceae; genus Viscum; species Viscum album. Next base: position 1,535,560,518 of record OY728161.1, on the reverse strand, counting down.
CTTATAATTACATATAGATTATAAGTATACAAGATGAATTTTATTCACACCTAAACAACTAAAATAAATTTATAAATACCACATAACCATAAAGGGGAAATTCAAGATATTACACCATTCTTTAGACCTTAACAAAAACTAATATACTTATCTCATTGTATGATAATTCAAAAAATGAGTATACCTTAAAACAATACATTAATATTCAAAATTAATAACCAATGTTCAATCCAAACCATTCCATAAATAACTATCCTTAAAATTCATCCATCATTTTCTCTCTATGATTTAAACCACAATGTTAAAAGGATTTGATCATAGATTCTTCCAATATAATTCAACCATTATGCCTCAGATAAAATCCCATATGTTTTTTAAATAAAATTACTTTTAATATGAGATAATTTTTTACTAACCAGGACACCATGTAGTTTTTCGGTAGGCACAAAACCCTTATCAACCTTCAGCCATGGGTTTAGCCCCACTTCCTAGTTTGATTTCATGGGTTTTTGCTGAGCATACGGGTTGTTCTTTCTTTATTTAAATATGAAAAATAATTCATCCATATAAGTACTTCATTTTGATCCTAGGGGTTAAAAATACCCCATATAAAAACAACTTATCCAAAATTTACTTTAAGATCTCAATGCTTAAAACCAAAGTGGGTTGTCTAATTCTTTGAACTTATGATCATCCTTAATATTATAGACCTATGATGTTATCCATAACTCTTAATAAATCCTCATATGAATACAACCTAATCTCCAATGTTTTTTTAAATGACCTTTGATACCAACTATAAGAGCCCAGGACCCGCAATCCCAAATCCTATTCTGAAATCTATAACATTACATTTCAGTCTACGATGTGGATAATTGTGACCCAAAATATTCCATCAAAAAATTAATAATTAAAAGGAAAACACAGTTCAATTAAATTCTAGAGGACCTTTTGGGTTTAGAGTTTTAGAGAATTAGGAAAAACTCTTATATAAACAATTCACATTTCATCAAAAGTACATTTCATCAATTCAACCCATATTTCTTACATCACAATCGGTCATCAACTTCATCCTTATAAAATCTGATATAGACATAAAATTTTCAATGCCATTCTATAAAATATAGGAAAAGGAAACATGTGATGGGTGAGAAAAAATGATAAGTAAGTTAAAACATAAGAATTAACAAATTAATTTCATCATTTATCATAAGAAGAGTAAAATAGTATGATTATATAATCAAAATACATGAGTATAACAGAAGAATATTCATACCCAATTATATATGGATCATCAAACATGGAAACATAGAATAAGTCTTTATTAATGTAATAGTAATAAAAATCAATAATCATGAGGCATGTCATATCAATATTGATCAAAAAACATCAAAAATACATAAAAGGAATATATAAAATAAGTTATTATCATGGAACATCATCTCAAAGAAACCTTAAAGAACCCTTGTGAAACCCTTTCAAATGAAATAACCAATATGTATGATTTCTATCTTCGGAGCACCCAATGCATTGGAGCTCTATATGGGTACACCGATCATACAATATATAATGGTAATAATGAATATAGGGTTTTTCACATTGGATTTTAAGGTTTTTCATACTGGTTTATAGGTGATGTGGTTAGGTGATATAGTAAATGGGGTTTTTCACATCAGTTACTTAAAATTGGAGTTATAAATAATTCCAGTATGGGTTTTAACATAAGTTATTCAATAAGTGACATGAAAAACCAATTTTGAACCATTTATCACATCAGTTATTTTAATTAAATAATGTGATAAATGGTTTTTCCTGTCAGTTATTTAAAATAATTGACGTAATAAATGGTTTTCATGTCAATTATTGAATAAACAAAGAAACAATTAGTGTGCATATATTTTTTCACATCGGTTATCAAATAAATGATGCTAAAAAAGGGTTTTTCAAAAAAATATATAATGAAACATATCCTCCTACATCAAAAACTAGAAAATAGAAGACAAGAAATCATCACAATTGGAAGCAGAAAGCAGTAGCAGAGAACAACACAAAATCCCACAAAATACAGAAATGTACATTAATTCATCTCCTCCACCAATAGCAGCTATAAAATAGAACAAGGTTCAATATAAAAGGCATCCCAAAATCCAGCACAAAACACCATACATTGATCTCTCAAATAAACTAAAAAGTAATTAAACCTATAAAATAATTTTCCCAATTTAATTTGTAAATGCCTCAACTCATCTGCACTATATGATTGTTCATCATTAAAAATCAAAAAAATAATAATATAAAATTCAGTTGACTTGAATTTTCAATAAAACCTATTCACTATTATATAATTATTAATAAATAATTATAACCTTATGAAACTTTGTAATTGTCCCAGTTATAATTGTTTCATACATGAATATCAAAACATAATATTCCCATTCAGTTCCACCTTGTTCTTTGTAACATGGTTTCCATGTGATTTTATTTCAAAATAACATTTTTAATTATTATATCCAATATTTAGTAATTTTAAATGATAATTCACCTTATCTTATACAAATTTGATAATGGACATCTTTCTTCTCTTCTTTCATGGCGTCTCGCTAAAGAAATCTCATGCCCTATTTGAAAATAATATGTATATAATAAATTTTGATAATTATAATACTAATAATTTTTTAAATAAGAAAACATGCATGTTCAATATATTCTTGAAATTTTCTTCCACTTCCCCATGAATAAAGAATAACCAATAACATGTCTTCTCTCTTGAACAAAAAACACCCAAAATCCAATGACCACTGATATAAAAGAAATTTTTTAATATGAGTTGTTAATATGTTATGTGATATATAACAATTTTTGAGAAAAAATATTTCATACCTTTCAAGATTTGGAAACATACAACACTGAATAATGACATTCTTTAAAATCTTTCTGCAATATACATTGTTCTTTCATTATCAGTCATTGTCAAAGATATAGAAGAAATTAATTGTGGGTTGATAAATCTATATACACCCATTTTGTCATGATTTGTGAAAATTTTATATATATACCTAATACAAAGCATACATAATTATAAATTTTCAATAAATTAATGGAATTAAAAAAAATATTCTTAATAAACTTACATGGAAAAAACATTCATCGTGTTAATTATTAATTAATATCCAGCTACAAGCTCTATGATAATATTATTTAAAAGGCTCACAATCATTGGACACTCACAAATAGTAGCATCAAATGGAATTTCATCTACTCAAAATAACAAATTTGAGTATATTGATAATCAATCAAGACCAGTAGAATATGTATCTAAAGTCATGGAACATTGAATTTTTTGTTGTCTATATAGTATTTCTTTACCTTTGAAGTATTCCTAAAAATAATAGATAAATAAATAAACTTCAAAATAATAAAACAAATATACTATAAAAATTAAATTAAATATAACATATATACAAAACTCTATTGTAACATTTTAAAGCAATCTAGATGTCCAAACAAAAAAAATGACTGATACTTTGTCTAAATGTACTCACATTATATGTAGGACATGGTATTTTTTTGATCTATCTATAATATCTTATAAAGGGACCATATGATGATTTATGTCAACATAGTGATGAATAATGGTATCACTGATATAATATATCATCTCATGTGAAATAATATGACAAGTATCATCAACAAATAACTCCCAATAACATGGAATTTTGGAGGAGGGGGTGTTGTAATAGGGTAAGAAAGAGTGGGGTCTAGAAACACATGTGTGTGATTACGAAAAAGAGTGGGATCTACTGATGGAGGTGGAGAAGTCGGATCAGTAAACTGAAACATTCCTTTAATGTCTACAAGTATTTCTTATACCGATGCTCTGATCTTTTCATCCATAAAAGCATGAATATCCTAAAATTTGGATTCCAACGATTTTATTTTTTTGGAACATTCTTTTCTAAATAAGCTTCTTAACATGGGAACACATTTATTATTAATACACCTATTAGGTATCAATGTACATGACCCTGGTGTTCAGGCTATCACAATGTTTTAGCTAAAATATCCTATATACCCTTAGCAATAAAGACCCCATGTGTACTCTGAACCTCAAGAGAATCCTATATGGAGTATATCAAAAAATATGTAATGAATAAAAATATATAAAGAGATGATTTAACTTTAATAAATAAATGATCATCTTAAAATATTATCAGCTACAACTCTTGACTCTTCTGAGAGATATTGTCCTCTTTTCCCATTTGAACCCTCTTCCAGTTTTTATGTCTATTGGGGGAAGAAGGGGTAACCTCTCTAGATCCTGATTATTCAGCTCTCAACTTTTGAGCTTTTTCTTCAATCATCTGTTCTTCAAAAAATGTATACCCCCACCCCCTGAGATAACGTATGAGGGTATATATTTCTTGATTGAATCTTCTGATGAGATCTCATTCACTGCTATAAATTAAGAATTATTAATAAATACATCATTAACAAGGTAATTAATATAAAAACATCTAAAAGGATATTTTTCACTTATGAAAATGTATTCTCATAATATACTTTCAAAATATTGTTTCCATGTATATTCATCTATAAATGTAAAAATTTCACATGGATTTTCATGTTGTTTATTCCCAAAAATGAACTATGATGTGAGGAATGATTTAAAATACCTCCATCACTTAGCCGCCATTGATAAACATTTCATATTGACTCCTCTAATGTCAGATATATCATATATAATCTGATAAAAATGGGAAAAACATATATTACTATAAAATTTTAAAGATAAGTAAAATAATAACAAACAAGCTTACCGAAATGGTCTCCCACAATAGTGATAGTGGCGTTTTCTCAACATTTCTCCAATTTTCCAAAAAAAATCTAACTTTAATATTTTCATGTACTAATATAAAAGCCTTGAATTGTTTGAAATTTTGACCTATTTGAATGTAATTATCAGAAAAGTTTATTTGTAACCTCTATTCCTGGCTATGGGAAACTACAGATTTTGTTAAACGTGTGGTTCCAAGTTTAGCAACCCTTGAACTCTTTTTACCCAATGGAATTAGATGTCTCAAGTAAAGGATAATGAAGAGGCTCATCAACATGATAATGTGTATATTCATCCCTAGAGGCAAGAGTATAATCATATCTATAAATATGAGGTGGATCAGAGGATTTATCTATAATAATCCTATAAATAAATGTCACATCACTTAGTAAAAAAATATACAAATCCAAAAAATGTAAATAAAAAATTAACAATTATGAAACAAAAATAAAATTAAACCAAAATTAACACTTTTTTATTGATATTTTTTATAATTAACATGAATGATAAAAAATTTAATGATAGTTGAAATGACATAAATGAATGAAAACTACACAATATTCAAGAGAGAATAAATGGAATAGTAAAAATTCTCCAATATGATAAATCATTTTTACAAAACAAATAATTCTTTTAAAATATGATTATATAAAATATATTTCTTTTATATTTTAAATATAGAAATATAAATAATTGGTTTTCAGATAAAAAAACAATTAATAGATATGTTACTTAAGGGTAAATATGAAAAACTAGACAAAACTAAACTTATATTAAACAAACAATTTAATTTATAATACATATTTTAATAAAGAAAATAAAATTAAAATATATAACTTATGAAATATTTAAATGTATACCATAATTAAACATATGTTACATGTAATATTAGGAATGTACTAAAGATTTTTTTCCATTATTCCTTCATCATGATCATTCTATATGGAAAAAACCATGTCGTCAACATGTTTATCAATATTATTTGTTAATAATTCCATGGATATAGGTATGTCAAATTAATCAGCATCTTAGTCAAGTTTATCATTAACTACATATTTTTTTTCTTTATTTTAAAACAATATCCCACTACATATAAAATTGAACAAGAACATAGAAAAAATTTTCATGTGTTTCTATGATAAAATTAATTTTTTTGTAATCCCATTTATTTATAATAACTAGTTTCATTCAAAAATTTTCTCACTAGAAACTATTGTTATAGATAAACCATTTACACTTAAACACTAGAACATGAAATTTAATGTAATGGACATCCCATATTTATTCAATGACTCTATAATATTAAGTTGATGCAGAGATTGGTTTTTGTATTTGGTACTTGAAGAATGTGTTTCTTCTGTGAACGCCGACATACTACTATTCTGAACTATAATTTTGTTGTTCTGATCTTCCATTTGAAAATTATATCCATTAATGTCATACCTAGACCGTGTTATCAAATTTATACATGGACCTATAATCAACCATCTCAATGTTTTTATGCATCAAGTTTAACTATCTCTTTAATCCATGGAAAAAATATTTGTTATGCACATTTAAAATCCACATATATTTCTTCTTTGGATAACTTGGTTTCAACTAATTAATATGAAAAGTTATATATGGTTGAGAATAATCTATTTAATTTAATATATTTAATTTTAACTTATTTATTTGTTCACCTGCCAAATATTTTATTTCAAGCCATGAATCCCATTTCCCCAAAAATTATCTCACTCATGGCAAGATGTAGTCAAACTGATGTGCTCTATGTCAGACAAATTGCCTGTACAAAACCCTACAACCTACTCAAAAATATACTTCTCAAAAATGGATGCTTCAAGTTGATATGGATTCTTAAAATACCCACATCAACATCTTCATATAAATTTTAAAAAGATACATCCAACATAGATATACAGGTCTGCAAATCTTTGTTTCTCACAACATATGAACCATTAAATGCACCACGATATAAAAAAATGATAGAGGAAAATAAATTTCTGATTAATAATGTATAGAAACCACTTCATTACACAAAATTTTTAAAGAATTAAAATCAATAAACTTATTACATATTGAATAAAAAAATAAAACCTTTATGATATTCATTTTTAACACAGGTGGGAAATATTCCACACAATACAACATGTATAAGTTGTTGCATCATGATGTGACATTCATGGGATTTCATACCTATCAACATGAAATCCCTTAAAGACAAAAAATTTTACACATCTAAAGAATTATAATGTGGTACTTTGATGTCAAGAATACATTGAAAAAATCTACTTTTCTCCCTCTTCGATAAGGTATGACAATATGGGGGTATGAATGTTCTCCATCCATGAGAATAGAGATCCAACTCCAATCTTATTCCGATTGAGAGCAAATACATTCTTGTATTCAACCAGTATTTAGTATTTATTTTAATATCTAAAAATTTTCCAATCAAAACATTAGATATATTCTTCTCCATGTTCATGAAATCAATGTTATGTTTCACCTCAAGATATCTCCAATAAGGTAGCTAAAAAAGGAAAATTTAATCAAAATGTTTCTATAAATACTAGATTTATGTGACTTTTTGAATGTAACATCAATTTTTTTGACCCTCTCAAAATAATAATCAATAGATAAAGGTTTTGGAGAAATATCAAATTCTGATGAGCGGTTTGAGTCATTTTTCAATCTTCTATAAGTGTGATCCATAGGAAAAAAAATTTGATGACTCGTGTAAAATAATTTTCTCCCATTATGCAGTTGAAAATATGAAGTATCACGTTCACCAATTGAAAAAGATTTATACCCCTTAACACTTTATCTTTGAAAATTTCCTTATGCATGGATATCATTTATAGTGAACATATTCTTTACATGTGGATGAAAATAATACATTTTATAAGAATCATGCACCCTTATACCTTCCTCCCTTAATATTTTTAAATCATCAATTAATGGTGATAAGAATATTTCAATATCATTTTCAGGTTGTTTGGGTCAACTAATCATTAAACTATATATCATATATTTTCACTTCATACTAAACTCCATAGATAAGTTAAACATTATCAATAAAAGAAGCCATAAAATATATGCGCTACTAAGTCTTCATTATAGACTCATTCTATCTATGCACAGTCCATGTCTAATATTTCAAACATAATTTCCAAATATTGGAAACTTGTTATCAATGTTCTTTCATTATGTACAATCAGCAACATGATGTATTTTTCATCACTTATCTACTCATCAGCATGTCATATTAACCTTTTTTGCATCATGTGAATTAGAAAATAAAAGGATCAAAAGATGAACAATTGGAAGATACCAAAATGCTTTGGTAGGGGTCTCAAAAACTTCTCAATTAGCATGTGATTTTTATTTAATCTTATACCATGATGTCCCACATTTGGGACACTCTGAGATAAATTCATATTCATTCCTATATAGCACATAGTCATTTGGGAAGGCATGAATTTTCTTCTCCACCAATCCCATCAGGAATAATATTTTCTTGGAGTTATAATGTGAATATTGAATATTGTTGTCTCTAATAAGAATTTATTTCAACAATTGTTGGATCTCGGTAAAACTCTTATCACTCCAGCCATGTTTCGACTTCAGGTTTTCAATCTTAGAACTATTGATAAAACTGTATATTCCATACAACCTGGACACAATGGGTTTTCAACATCACCATATAAATTCTCAATTATCAGTTGTTTCTAATTTTCTTATACTTATATATCACGAAACATTTTACCAAGTTTATGAGATTTATCATCTTATAAAGCACTATAATAAATAGATATGTAATTCTATCTGGTTTCACAATGACAAATCCAAGGTTTTTAGCTCGAATTAAAACAATGTAAAATTAAATGAATTTTTATCTCTCTGATTTTCAACTTCATAAATTTAAACATTTGAGCCATGGATAGATAAACATGTTGTGTTTGGAACATTTCTTTTAGAAAATTTCAAAAATGAACTGACACATTCCTCATATTCATTACCTATTCAAGGTGCATTAATCCAACTTCGAATCATTATCTATAAAAATATAAAAAATAAATAATAAAAGGTAATAATTTATCAAATATTGACATTATAAATGACATTGAAAAATATAGAAAACCATGAAGTGAAACATTAAAAGGAAAATAAAAAATTTTGATGAGAAAATTTATTCATGTAGAAGGAATTAAAAAATAGAATCCTTTAAAAAATATCTCAATTAAAAATAAATAAATATAACCTTATGAAATTATTAAAAAATATGTACAAAGATATCCATTAAAAAATATCTATAATAAATATATATAATGATAACAACTAATTCATCGTTGATTATTTATAAAAATAAAAAATTTCTTCTATATTGCACTTAACAATATTATGTATTCATAAATTGATTCTTATTTTAAAAAAAATGTCACATTAAATAAAATTAGGAACTAATTAACACATTATAAAATCATAAGTAGAATTTATAGTCTCAATAATGTGAGGATATAGTGAATAAGAATATAATAGTGATAATGAAACACCAATGTAGTTTCAATTAAGAAAGTAACTCATGGTGTGATTGAAATAAAAAAATAAGACTGATTGAGAAATAAAATCATTAAAATATAAGAATTATTCACTAAGTAAATATTGTGATTAATCAAAGGAGAATGAAATTTTCATGATTTCAGTGGATCTCACATGAAAGATGAAAGATGTTAATAAAATCCTTAAAGTTAGAGATTATATTCTTGAGAGAACCACAATGAATCTCATATCTCATAATGAAAAAGTAAAAGTAATTGAGGAGATTTTATTTGATATTCATTGAGAGGAAATCACATTATGTTTCAATATTCTATTAATTATGTTAGGTAAAACCCAAATAAAATAATGGAACTTATTGATTCCACTAAGAAACATAGTGATTGACCCATAGTATAATAAACAATTATATTATAAAAACCAAAAGTTTGTGAGGCATAGAAGAATAATTAAATAATGTCCAAGAATGTGGAAAAATATATGGTAAATGAAAAATACTATAAGAATGATATGTTTTAAAACAATTATACGGATTAAAATTAGAAGGTACATTAATAAATAGATTTTGAATAATCCATTTATTTCCTGGTGGTATTTCCCATTAAAAGAATATATCAACATTGTGGAGCGTGTGGGAATAATGGTTTTATGTGTTGAAATAATTTATAACATCTACAATTTAATAGGGGCCATGTATTTAGGGTTATTAAATATGAAGATACTAGATTATATGATCAACTTGAATACACTTCCAAAAAGTGTGTCACTAAACTATCATATAAATTGATGAGTAAGTAGAACTCTAAATCTTTTATAGGAGTACTAATGAATATCATGTGACGGATATGAAAAACCTGTATATATGAAGACTGTAATGGGAGAATGAAGAATTCCTCATAGAAAAATCATCAGTTAGAGATTTGAAACCAAATAATGATCAAAAATAAAGAAACCAAATTGTTTGACGCTTACATCAGTTGTGTAACCCGAGGACGAAAAAACAATATGGTTTGATTTAGATTGAAAGGAGAGATTTAGATCCCCAAGTTGATTAAACTAGAATGTCAGGGCTTAGGTGAGAGACAAATGAGATATTCGTCAAGAATTAATAAGCCCTAATAATAAAACCCTTGATTGATACATAAATTTTTAAAAGGTTTTTGACATCATTTATATTATAAATGACATAAAAAATCCAAAATTTCATGCCTATTATATTGTATAACCAACATGAAATAGCATATAAAATTAATTTTTCACATCAATATTCTAATAAACTAACGTGACAGAGTAATATGGCCATGTTTTCAAATCGGATATAAATAACTGATGTGAAAACTACGCTGTAAAATAACAGTTTTTCTACTATTGTGGGCTCACCCTATGCTATCTGGGTGAACCCATAATATATAATTTATAATTACATAATTACATAATACATATAATTATTTTCAAAACTCCTTGAAACAAACATTATTTATTTCATAACATGATTAACATGTGTAATAGAAACTTGTTCAATAACAATTTCATTGGAACATGGTTAACCCATGAAAAAGGAGTGGGTTCCATAAAAATATCTTCGAAACATGATTAACCCATGGAAAATAATTTTTTTAAAAATACCTTTGAGACATGATTAACCCAGGGAAATTAAATTGGTTCTAAAACAATCAATTTAAAATATGATTAACCCATATAAATGAAATGGGTTCCAAAATAATCTCTTTGAAAAATGATTAGCACATGAAAATTAAATGTGTTTCAAAAAAATATATTTGAAAAAATGATTACCCATATAAAATAAATCTATTCCATTACATTATATTTAGGACATAATTAACCCATGGAAAATAAATGGGTTTCATAACAATCTCTTTAAACATAATCAACATAGGGAAAAGAAATAGGTTTAAAAAAATCTCTTTGAAACATGATTGAACCATGAAATGGAAATAAGTTTCAAAAAAAAAAATTTAAGAACATGATTAAACCATAGAAAAGATGTTTATTCCATAAAAATATCTTTAGGACATAATCAACTCGTGGAAAATAAATCGGTTTCATAAAAATATCCTTATGACCTAATTAACTCGTGGAAAGGAAACATGTTTTACAAAAAAATCATTGAAACAAACATAATCCACCCATAGAATTAATGAGTATGGTATCAATAAAAAGTATCCTATGTTGGGTAAATGTAACAAAAAGGTATATGGATGTTGATGAATGAAAATGTCCTTAAAAGTTCATTAAAACATTCTCGAGGAAAATAATTTATAAATACTCTAAAGCATTCCATACCATTTTAAATAATTTTAATCATTAACCCCTAAATGGAATAACATTAAATGAAACATATAATATGGTTATAATAATTATATTAATGATATAAAATTTCATAGGAGTATTGTATATACCTTCTAAAAGAATATAGGTGTTTAATATAACAGACAGATTAAAGATGACATATTGTGATAAAGATCCATTACAGCTTTGGTAACTTTGAAAATACAGACACCATGAAAGTGAAATCCAAAAAATGATACTTAAAACCCCAAAAATTTATGTATAAGGCTCATCAAATTCATTAATTTGAAAATTCTGACATATTCTTGGTAGAAACAAAAGTCAGATGAGAAGTACACATAAAAATATCTTATTATTGGAGTGAGAAAAAATCATTGAAGTAATTACGTGTGAAAATTGTAAATCCAAAAAATAAATGGGGAGATGAAAAATAATATAATCATAGTTATTTTTACACATATTCTTGGCATAAAATAACCATGGACACAGAAGATTAACCCACTGAATGAAAATTTAGTTAAGAAATCCCTTACAACTTGCTGATTTTTTAATCATAAGATACAAGAAATAAATAACATAAAATAAAATTTTAAATACCACGAATATAAATTTATTAATTATATAAAATACAATAGGGTAGGTATATACACAAAAAAATGAAATAAGTGGTGATTATGGTGTATTCTCATGAAAGTAAAAGTGAGAAAAGAATCCCTTACCTTGAGTCCGATTTATAATGCTTTTCCTCTATCTTCATGAATAATAAACTTCTGTTAATTATCTACATTCCTTATAACCTTTTACAAGTATATTATTAATTTCACTTCACTTATAAAAAAGTTATATAAAATTAATTAATCCATAATTCTTAAGTCACATGTTTTGACCACATTCAGTTTACGTATAAAAAACAACTTTGTTAAGTCAACTATGGTAAAATGGGTCATTAGAAAAAAAAATAATAAAAATAATAATTATGAAATAATTTTCTTATTTATATTTCAATCACAATTTTAATAGTAATCATGAATTATTGTTGTGAAAAATCAACCAACATTACAATCATTAAGATGATAAATCATATGTACGCATGAGTAACGTTCCTATTTTTCAATGATCATTATAGAATAAAGTTAAGTAACACTTATCATTATATAATGATGATTTTATAATAAATGAAATATTATTTAATTATATATACTTATATAAATAATTATTGTTATGTAAATGTAATTACATCTCTTCAAATAGGTCACAACCCACACATCCACGACCAACGTTATCAATTTTTCATTGTGTAAAGAAGTTGTTAAAGACAATGAAACATTATATTTACAGAAATTCAATTATGTAATATATATAAAATATATTTTAGGTATACAACATATTTTTAATTAAAATTATCCTTAATGCCTTCTATTTAAGGTGGTAATGTATCACATCACTTTGAGGAGGTGGTTTTCCACACGTCCACAAATGATGTTATCGTTTTCACAAAAAATGGAAATCATGAAGGTATGATTATATAAAAATTAAAGAAGCATATTTACATTATAAATGTAATATATATAATATAAAAATAGTAATTCCACCATTATTACCAACCTTGAGATCTGGAAATGGATGAACGAATGGCATCGGTTCATGAGGTGGTACTTCGTCGTACACATGAGTGATGATTGTGTATCTCATTTGATAGAAATATGTGAATATTTAGTTAGAAACCATAATATAAAAAAATATAAGTTTATTTGGGATACAATAATTATTATATAAAAATGTAGTAATAATAATTTAATCTGTTGGAGAAATAAATAAAACAAAAGTGGTCATTGATGAATGCTACCTAATTTTCGGGTAACTCAAATTGGTTTATACCAAAGGGATTCCATTGTATGATTTCTACCCAATATGGGGCTTCAAATATTATAGGAATAGTTTTTAAAGATTAATTGGTCTTGTTTTGGATGATTGAAAGAGCTTTAGAGGTGTGATAGAGTGGGGAGGGTGAGTACCTTTTATAGTGAAGGGGGGGTGGCATTCTTGTAAATATTAAAAGGTAAACACTGATGGGAGGTCTCCCTTACATCATGTTCCTAAAATATTGATCCCAATTGAATAAAAGAGGTTATATGGCCGAATAATTTTATTATAATTATTTTTTTACATGTTTATTGTTCATTTTGACCCTTAATATTAAATTTTAAGAACTAAGTAAACTCATTTTTACCTTATTCATTGTAATTAATTTTAATTAATTTTTGTCATGAACCAAATCTATTCTCCACCAATACCAGAACCAAACCCAGTTCGTGACAAAGCCCAAAGGGTTTTCCCTATCCCCACGGGCTAGAACAAGTGACCATGTATCATTTATCATGGTTTGAGAACGATTTACCCGAATATGTATACATGAAACATCAAAAACATTTGATAAAATAAATCTGAAAAATTCATACCAAACAAGGTTTATAAAAATATATATAACTGAATACATAAGTTCAAATGCACTAATGAAAGGTCCAAATAAACAAATAAACTATAGAAAAATAGACCTGAGGACTCCACACGACATGGGGTCATCACCCACAAGTCGTCTCTACAACTCTGCACCAAGGATGAGAACTAACACCCTGAACCGCCATCACCCATAGCCTTACCTTTAACAGAGTCAAGATTAATAAATTCAAATTACACCTAAAGGTTGTAAGTAGGGTGTGAGATTAAGCCCAATAGGACACCATACAATGATTCCAAAGAGCATACAATACTGACTGAAAATTAATTTTTATTTTCAACTAGATAAGCATCTTAAGGGACTAAGGAGGATGAAATAAATGAAGTCCAAGGTCATCCCCTTAGACCAAATGAATTCCCTAAGGAAGAAGAGAATGAAAATCATGAAAGAAAGTGATCAGTTTGTCTTGAGTGCCCTTGGAGGCAAGAAAATATTCCACTTTGTTCCCCTCTCGATATGTATGAAGAACTTCCATGTGATTATTGATGATACTTTTACACTTTCATGTGATGTAAGAAATTTCCCATGGTATGGAGGGGAGTCACAAAAAGAGATATGAATCATTTTAGAATCAGTTTCCACCACAACAAGAGAAATTTTGTTCTGTCTAAAGAGAAGGAGACTGGTCAATATCTCCCTTTCCTCGGCCTGGAGGGAGTCACCATACCCGAAGAAGGCAACAAAAGAAAAAATGACATTACCCCTGGTATCTCGAGCAATGCCACCACCCCTCATATCACCTAAAATACACGATCCATCTATATTCAGTTTGGGTCTCAACCAGTGAGGAGACCAGTCGATCCACTTTCCCTTCTGATCATTGGAAGTCGGGGTTGCGGGGACACGAGAATCCATCAGTGGACTAAGAGAAGGGGCATCATCCTAGTGTTTGAAGTGTCTACAGATGTCAAGCAGCAAGATTTTGGTGTGAAAATCCAGGGCTTTCTATGAAGAGATGAAGCCCTCATGCCGAGCTTTGTTCCTAGTTGTCCAAATGTTCCAACACACTAGAGCAAGAATAAAGGTTCTGGCCTTCCACTCATGTTTGTTATTCTCTGCTCCATGAAACCAATGTTCCAGAAAGGGGGAATCGAAAAGCCTTTGATCTTGAAAACATGTGAAATTTCCAAAGTCACTCCAAATTGAGAATGCCTAGTCCCCATTGAAAACCAAGTGATATGAGGATTCTTCCTGATGGTTACTGCAGCAACTACACATGGAGGCCAGATTGATGCAAGTTCACTTAACCCGCTCATCAGTTGGAATCGTGTTATTGCGGATACGCCATAAGAGAAAATTCAGTTTTGAGGGGATGACCGTACACCAAATAGGATCACCTTATCTATCCAGGTCAGTCGGGGGTGATGTCTAGGATCAGTAGTCCTTTCCTGAGAAAACGTCGGTCACTAATCCAGTAAAGATACACCGATCTGGATCTTGGGTCAGCTCGATGAGGTGAAAGAGAGCACGCTGATCTTCATCCAAGACAGGCAGAGTAAAATGTGGATGCTCATGTGCTTTTCTGAAGGTAATGTCCGGAGTCGGGCATCCATGGAAACATAGGGGTGAGACAGCCCAATTTTCATGCCAGAAGTTGATGTCGCCTCTGCCCATGATCCAAAGAATATGGGGTAAAAGATATCTAATATGTGGGATAATCATGCACTAAAGAGGGGATTAATTCCTATTGGTTGAAGTTGGTACTTTCCCATATTTCTAAGCCATTATTCTGCCCTTAAGAGTCCTCCCCTCTAACAATTCCTAGATAGTTTTGCGTTAAACCCAATCATTTCCCCAGAAACACTCCTAATATTGATACCCCCTCCTTAGCCAGTACTTCCATTCTCACCCAGGATGCCCAATGATGTTTCCCATATGAGTGTGAATCCCAAATAAAGGATACCAGAATCTTCTCAATGCCACACCTATGGACAAAAAACTATTTTTCCAGTTGTTAATATGCCCAGTAATTTTGTCAACCACCTTCTTGAAATGATGAATACGAAGCCTGGTCAGAGAGATAGGAGCTCCTATGTATTCCATAGGGAACATGTGTCTGTGGATTCCTAAGTATCTTTCTAGGATATTAGTCTGACTATCTGAGCACCGGTTAGAAATATAAAAGATGCTCTTCTCACGGTTCACAATCTGTCCACTTCATTGGCCATATTCTTCCAGTAATATTTTTGATGTAACGGGAGGACCACTTACTACAATTGAGTAAAATTCTCATGTCAACTTCAAACATAAGGTGAGATATTCCCCATTAATGGTGACTGTAACGATAGGGTAGAATTCATCAATTTGACATATTTTTGTTGATATGTCGACAAAGAGTGTCTTGCATGAGAATAAACAAACTAAGAGATAATGGATCACCCTATCTGAGACCACGTACCGATTTGAAGAAACCATAGTTTTCCCCATGAAAGAGATAGAGAGCCACGAGGAGCTAAAACACCTGAAAAGCAGGTCAGAGGACCAGTTGGAGAATCGCATACGAGTGAGAACCTTAAGAATAAAATTCCATTAAATCATGTCATAGGCTTTATTCATGTCCATCTTGAGATTCATATTAGAGACAATGACCCTGTGATTAATCTCACTTTTTATTTCTTAGGCCAATCTGATGGAACCCTATATTGATCTTCCCTTGATGAACTCGTGCTGCTCTATTGAGACCCGTTGTGGTAAATACGATGCTAATTTACGATTATGGATTGTATCCATGATCTTATATGGAAAATTACACATGCTGATAGGATGGAAATGATGGAGCAAAGATGGGTCTTTCACCATAGGAATGAGCACCATAGAAGTAGCGCACACCACATGAGGAAGTTGACCTCCCCGAAAGAAGTCATACACTACCTCAACAACCTCTTTCATGACTAGTTCCCAAGAAGAGATGTAAAAACTGCCTGGGAAATCATCTAGGCCTAGAGATCTTTTTGGAATTAGAGAGAACATAGAATCTATAATTTCATTCTCATTTGGAATAGCCTCCAAGTAATGGTTATCTCTAGTAGAGACCATGAATTCGATGACGTCAAAGAGATCCCCACTCCCCCTTGGATAACCACCTTCCATTCGAGGGAGCTAATCAGAAAGCAAGGATTTAAAATGAATTTCATCCAACCCACCAACCACTTCTCGGTCATCAGTTGAGGAGCCATCTTCTTGGAGAATGTTCGGTCTGGTGTGACACCTCTTCTCTTTGATGAACCTGTGAAAATAAGAAGTGTTCCTATCACCATCTCATAGCCATTTCACACTGGATTGCTCATGGTCCAGTCTTTCTTATTCCAGGATCATATTAGCCAAAGTATCTTTCTTGAGAACAAGAGAATTAAAAATGCCTTCATCGCATTTAGTTTCTAGAGATGATTCCATCCTCTCAATCTCATAGTTGATAGAAATGAGGGTATGGAAGCGGGAGGGCAGTGAGATGCTCCAACGATGAAGATAATTTTTCAGCCTTCTATTCATTTGGTGAAGACCATACCACACACTGCCTTGAATGGGACTAACCCATGACTCTCTAACTATGTGATCGTAGTCCATAAATGAGGACCAGCTGCAGGAGAAAAATAAACTATTGCCGCTCTCAGTTTTGGATGATAGCTCAACCCCAAGGGGGGTGTGATCGAAAAGGCCTCGCACCATGTGAGTGACTTTGATATTCGGATACTCTGATACACCGTTAACATTGGTTAAGCATCGGTCCAAGTGAAACCATGTATGATTACACCCCTTCTAGTTATTGCACAATGGAAAACGATCACCATTATAACCCATAATCGTAATACCAGCCCGCGAGGCAAAGGAAATGAAGTCTTGGCTAGACTTCTGGAAAAACACAACTCATCTTTTTTTCTCTAGACTATCCATAATTACATTGAAATCCCCTCCCACTAACCAAGGAAGGGAGTCCAGATCGAAACTTCTTAAATCCTTCCAGATAGGGTTCATTTCTTGCACCCCGCATTTTTCATATACGAAATTAAAAACAATAGTGTAGAGGCCCATAATGAGTTTTTTCGTGATGAATTGATCTAAAGAAGCTACAAGATCCATAGTGGTAGTCGAATTCCAGAAGAGCCAGATATGTTGATTAGTGGGGGAACCATGCAATAATGTCTTAACTTTCATTATCTATGCAAGAAATATAGATTCTGGAAGGAATATATGTATGCTCAAAGATTTCCACAATGGAAATGTTGTGAATGGACATAATATTGGAGATAAAATTAGTCTTGACCCAGGAACCAATGCCACGATAATTCCAGAGTAGAACAGAGGACATTAAAACAATGTTCGTCTAGATTTGGCCCCAGACGTAGAGTATCCTTTAACATGACCAGAATGAGACTTCGAAGTGCTTTTGGATCGAGATAGAGTGCACATACCAGTGTTAGGCTGATCATCCAAATTAGATGAGGAGATTTTAGGATCTTGAGGGTGCAAAGGAGCCAAAGAGGAGGGGGTCTCGAAACCATCCTAAGCATTCAGAAAAGAATAGTTTAGAGTCATCAGTTGTAAAAGCATGACCTCTTCTGTATTAATTGTTGACTGATGAAGAAACTATGATGGTTGAGGGGTATCAGTGTTAGATAAAATGATAAAGGGGTTGCGATAGATAATAGAAGAATCCTATGAACTCCAAGGAACCAAAGAGGAGGGATAAGGGGAACCATCCTGAGAAAGAAGAGATGAGATGGAAAGGATCCTCTGCTAAAAAAGAATGGGAAATTCCTATTGAAGAGGGAGATAAATCCGTGGAGTGGAAACCACCCCATCATCCTGGAATAAACCTTTAGGCAAGAGAAACACTAGCTCTATAATAGACATGAGAACAGCCAGTGAGAAAAGAACCAAAGCCAAAAAACTAGGCTTCTTGATGCTCGAACACGCTTCCTAGACAGAGGTCAACTGCAAAAAAGGAGACAAAGGTTGATAGATAAATGCCATGGCAAGATCTACGAGGATGCCATCAGCGGTAGGAGGACTAGGGCAGGGCATGGAGGAAGAGGCCTTCTGCGACAGTAGAGAGGCATCACGAGAAAGACTGTTGGAGTTCAAGGCATCCAAAGACGATCCTACCACAGACTACCTCAACCTTATGCATGCCACTGTGACATGTCCCTGAAGGAGTCAATACATGCAAAAATGAGGCGGAGAGATGAAGATGAGGTCTTGTCGCCAGTCACGCAAACCCTTCACCTGCAGAAGCATGGATGAAGGGAGGGATTAAGTCAGATCACATTCAGCACAAATTCGGGAAAAAGAGGACTCCTAAATACCAAGGGTATGGGCGTTCGTGCACAAGAAGTTACCCATCGAGTTTCCAATATCTCGCAAGAAATTAATTTTGTGGAAAGTAAGGGGAAGCCCAAGAAGACAGATCCCCACCATCGCACTGGAAGAATCATGCCCGTTATGAACATCCATCGACCAAAGAAAAATGTGGAAATTCCACCTTCCAATGGATCTGGACCTCTGAGACCATTCTCTGGTAATGTCTTCATGGGATGCAAGAAAGATGTCAAAGGCCTTGCGGTTCAGGATGGAAACTATGGGAGGAACCTCCAGATCCCACGAATGAACAAAATTCCGAAATAAATATAGAGGAGGCTTATCTGCTCCAAAATGATCCACCAAGGTCCAATCTAGGTGTGATGAAGCTTCCCTGATGGAAGTAGCCATGAAACAGAGCACTGACACTCCTCCCTCAAAGGACGCTCGAGGCAGAACGGGGGTAACAATCGGTTCCTGAGGAGAAAGCCCCCATGGAAATAGAGCCAGTTGAAGCAGGGTATCTTTCAGATAAGGGGTTTCCAATGATAGGTGAACATCCACCACTCCTGAAGAACCTATAGATATGGCGTCCCCCATAGGAGGGGGAGGATCATGCATCCTGAGACCCAGCGGTTGCGGCAGCGCTGCTTGGAGGTAGCCACCCGAGATGGAGTTAACGGTCGAATTTTTTTGAAACATATGTGGTGCGTGAAGTGAATTATCATGAAATATGGCCATATATTATCACAATATTATACCCAAAGATCATACAATACTATGTGAAAAATCAAGCAGTTTTAATATGCAATGAAAAGCGGTGATAATTTCCAAGAAATGGAACTTTCAATTGAAACCAGTTATCAAGATGAAATCTTCAAAATATTAACACATTTAAATAGAAATGTTATCTATATTAATGGACTTTCAAAAACACCCCAAGAAAACTGAAAATACCTAAAAAATAATGAGAATCAAAATCGGGAACACCCATAGGCACTAGCTTGTCTCGAGCCCCATGTATCTCATACCTCGGTGTAAAGTAACCATAGTAAAATCCATTCTCATGCACGATCCCCAAGTAGGAAACATACCCATATCCTTGTTGTACCCAATAATCATCCACATAGTATATTTAGTGTTTTTTATATCCAAATTCTAGGTTAAAAAAATACAAAACACATCTGATCCACTAGTCATACTAGTACACATCCACCCCACCTAGGTACCCGGGATTCCCCCTTTGTGTTCAAAATATTTAAGCATGAAAGACATATATATCATCATGTAAAATACCACTACTGGTCACATATACCTAGTATAGTATGTATCACATTTTATACCACTTAAAAGACACAACAAACACTTGGATTTTTAATGAAACAATTTCTCAAAATTCTGTATTATTTTGCACACAAAACTCCTTAAGAACCCCACTTGTACACTATGTGCACACTTTTAAGATAAAAAAATAGTAAAGTAAGTACAATGCATTTAAATGAGAAAAAAATACCAATTTTAGGGAAGCCCCATGTTATATAATAAGTGATAATTTTGTAAACCCTCCATTTTAACACAAAAGTGTCACCAAAACATCACTTTCCTTACAAAAACCATTAGAACCCCTTTTCTAGAAATCAAAAATGAGGATAAAAATTATATAAATCATTTTCATTCCTATTAAAATTCAATGAAAACAACTAATTATTTACATGGAAACCCCAAATAAACCAACAAAACATTTGTTTTGAAAACCACCAATTTCACAACAAATTGGCATTTAAAATTCAACTGCAATAAAAACACAACTAAAAATAGTTTTTTAAATAATAATAAAATGAGATAAACCTGAAAATACGATAAATACAGTGTGATAATACACAATTATTTCCTAAAAATTGGAATAACCTACCAAATCAAAGGAAACCCTTGAATCACTGTGCAGAATTCAAGTCACACCACTGTCACACCAAGAGGGACATATATCAAACCTAAAACCCCAATAATTGAACAATAAAACCCAAGGTTAAACCCTAGGTTTGAAACCCAACCTCTTGGTCATTTTGAACTTCTATGAAATTGAATTAAACTTCATGTAAAGGGGAGGAACTAAGGAGGACAGACACTTACTTGAGATTCTTTGACGTTCCTTTATCAAACCCCCCCCCCCATCAAATGGGGTTCCAAATAGGTTTTGAGAAACCAGGATGGATTCCATGGATTTTAATATCAAAGAAGATGATTAAGGGTCCATTAGAAACTTTAATGGAGGAAAAAGTGTAATAATAGAGAGAGTTAAGAAGTAAAGGAGATACCTCTTCAAATCTAGTCAATTGGAGAAACCCTATGAAGTTCTGTACTAAATCGTGATGGAAACAAGCTCCAATGAGGAGGGGAAAAAGATGGTGCGTGCGGTTGATTTTAGTGCGCTTGGGTGAAACATGGAATCTGCAAAAAATCCTTAAAATTTAATATGTAATTAGTTAAACAATTTTTATTAGAAAAACAGGAAATGGGATTTCGGGGTGGCCCATTTCATTAAATAAAAACCCAAATCCACCATTATTATGAATTCTTAAAGGGTCCAAATTGAAATGGTGGTGTTAATTGGTCATGGAAGGCCATTTAGGAATTATAATGGGTGGAATATATTAAAAAATGAAAATTCTACAAAATAAAAAAAATTGGTTTTTAAATATGAAAATGGGATCACGGTTTGGCCCCAATCATGAAAACTCGCCCTTTCCTCAAAAATAGCTTGGGAAACCCCCAAAACAGATCAATAATGGAAATTAAATGAAAAATAAATTTAAAATAAGTCATGGATGTGTCATTTCTCTATACTATTAAAAAAATTTGTCCTTGGAATGCCACAACATTGCCAAATACAAAAACATAACCCAAGCAATAAACCAACTTGTACTTCTTTGCCAAGCTTCACCACCAAAAGCCAAAACACCTCCAATGATCCATTAAGAAAGGATTACACTCACAAAAAAAATTACACCACATTCATAAAATGATAAATCACATTCATAATTTATCCTAAAAGAAAACTCCTCAAATACTATCTGAACCAAGACTTAAGCAATTCACCCAAACAAACAACAAATTCAAACAAGGTTACACTTACCTTACTAGAACTAAACCATTGGGTGCTCTCCAATCCCAACGTTTACTCAAGGATGATGTTTGTGGCTAGATAGATTTGAGCGATACTACCTACTTCCAAGACAAGACCATGGATAAATCTGATTTATTGTTATATGGGGACACAAATAGGCTTTCCACCATAAGAGACAACCTATATTTTTTTTAAGACAGCATCTGGACACTAACAAGGGGAGGCCTGAATAGACTCCCTGGTACAAAGGGTAGACTTCCATTCGAAATATACGAAGGAACATACATGATAATCATAGTGGGTCTCCCCACCATTAGAACCAACTATCTTAACTAACTAGCTTGGGCCATCATAGAAAGTCCCATAATTTTAAAGATTAGGGAAGGCTACATGGTTAGTTTGCATAGTTTGGGAAACCATGCACTTACTATGTAGATCATTATTTTTTCATAGTTTCCTGGTACAAGGTCACTAATAATAGTGCACAAACCATATGCTTGGCCTATCTAGCCAAATTTCCAACCATTCACTAAAGAATCAATGGAAATCAAAGGTGCATGGAATAACATTGGGTGATGGCATGGGTACAAGGCCCTCCACCAATTTCCACTGAATGATAACAACAGAAGAAAGATGATGACACCAGAGGTTTTAACTCTTCCTATATTTCATGCTGAGGATAGGACATTGTACATGTTTTTAAACAGCCCTGGTATTTCCCCAGACTACATTCCTGCTTCTCTCAAGTACCTATGGTTGGAGCTCAAATGATTGAATCATCTTTCTCCTCATAGTTATCCTTTGGAAACAACTTGAACATAACTTATTATTCTGGTGATACAAAAAACTAAACCACAATCCCCAATAATTTTTGCAAGACAAAACACATTCCAAAATCACTTTACCCTAACAAAACATTTCACTGAAATAATGCCTCAAAATATTCACACAAATCATAGCTTGTTTCTTCGAATGCAAAACAACAAAAGGAAAGGACTCATATAAACACCTTCCACTAAATCAACGGATTTTTTCATTTTTACTAGGGAGACATATTCCCAACATAATAAAGACTCCTAGAGGAATCAGAATCTTCACCTTTACAGTCAAACGAGCACTTAACATCATAGGGAATGACCAAACATGACCATTGCAACTGATAGAAACAATATATGGAATGGGACATTATGCCAAGTCCCTAAAAAACGCAAAAGTCCAAAAAGTGGCCACATTTTCCTCTCATGACCAAATTCCCATAAATTGTGGTTTAACATGAAATATTTCTTCTAAGAAACTATGAATAAATCATAGGCCCATGTAGAAACCATCAAGATACTCATCCACAATAACAACCTCAGACCACTTCCACCTTCGACGAATGAGGCACTTTATGAAACTAAGGTCTCTTTAAACCTTCCATGACCACTCTCTCACTAAAATAGGATACAAAAATATATTAAAGGAATGGGTGTAGACTCATTCGACAATTATTGATAAAATATTTCTTATATTGATCAACAAGAAGATTTTCCAATGGGGAAACAATCTGGGTTACACTTCAGTTGTGCATTAACCCTTAATGGGGTGTATCTTATCCAATGAGAAAACCCAAGGACCCAACCAAGATGGTACACTGGTCAAAACATGCAAAAAATCAGATCCAAACACGTTAAGGTTGCCACTAAAATGGTTCCCCAAAACATTTCTCAGAAGAGACCACTAACCGACCCTTCAACATAGCATACCGACCAAACACAAACCCAAAACACAGTTCAAACAGGAGGGGTTCTTAGACTCAAAACATCCCATGAAATCAACATTTTGAAAAACACATATTAAACACAATCCCAAACTAGTCAACAAGACACAATATTTTTCGTTTAAAATCATCTTTTTGAAAATAAACAGTTTAGCGGTTAGCGTATCCACCAATGATACCCAATGGGCCTCACAAATGCATTTTCCCGTGCCACACCAGGAACCCTCCTCCTATCCACCCCAGAACTCATCCATCTATGCCATCAACCATAAATCATCCCATATAAACCCATGCATTTGGTCTCTCATAGAAATATCAATGGTTAAAATAAAAACTCTTTCAACTTCTCAAAACCCAAATAGTCAACCAATACCACCTTTTTCTAAAAAACCGCTAACCCCAAAATCAATCCCAAATTGAAACTCAAGAAAATTTTCAGAAAGGAACAATAATTTTAATGAAAACTCACTTTCAAGCCATACACTTTAATTTCAAAACATCTCTTCCCATTAAAACCCCTCTCAATATTTTAGAAAACTCTATTAGAAACACTTTTTCAAAACCAACTTTAACACAATTTTCTGCTCTCAAAAAAGGTGTAAACACACCATTTTCCATTTCAGAACAATTCTGAAAACTGAGTTCCACCATTTCACAATTCAAAACCTTCCATATTTATTAGAAAATAATTTCCAAAAAAACTTATGCTTCTTAAAACCATGTCATTTTTGTTTTAAAACCTAACTTCCAAGATTTCAAAACTAAAGGATACAAGACAATACAATAGGAAACAATTTTTCATGGGTGACTTGGAGATATGGTTGTCGGACATATTCTAATCACTTCACCATCATATATAGTGTTCTAGGTAATATCCCTGACTCCACATGGCTATCCAGGCCCTGTGATCTGACTGAGACCCTTAACCCAACTCTCTTTTCATTTCCTCTAATTATCATCAAACTAAGAAAACCAAATGACATTGATAAATCCTAACTTCCCCTAGAAACATGAATCTTGTCATGAGTTGTGGAGATCAGGAACACTACCCATAAATTGAATACCATGTCCCGAAAATCCGAACTCCAGACTATCCCAACTCATACCCAAATAACCTGACCCAAAGAGTTAACCTTAACCTCCTCTAATACCATTTCGTCACGAACTGAATTTTTTCACCACCAATATCGGCACCAAACCCTTCCCATGAAAATGCTCAAATGGAATTCCCTATCCCCACATTCTATAACAAGTTCTCGAGTAACATTTATCTTAGTTTGGGAATGATTTAATTGAATATGTATACATAAAACATCAAAAACATTCGATAAACTAAATCGGAAAAATTCATAGAAAACAAGGTTTATAAAAAAATCCAGAACTGAATACATAAGTTAAAATGCCCAAAAAGGGTCCAAAGACACAATTTAACAATATCCCAATAGACCCAATGACTCCATAAGACATGGTGTCGTCACCCACATGTCGTCTTCACAACTCTGCATCAAGTATGAGAACTGACACCCTGAACCGCCATCACTCATAGCCTTCCCTTTACCTAAGTCCATCTTAATAAATTATACTTAAACCAAAGGGCTATAAGTAGGGTGTGATCCTAAGCCCTAAAGCATACCACCCAATTATTCTAAATAGAATGCAATACAATTTGAAAAAACAAGCAGTTTTAATATGCAAAGAAAAGCAGTGATAATTTCCATGAAATGCAACATTGAATTGAAAACAATTTTCAAGCTAAAATTTATATAATGTTAAAACATTTAAATATACATGTTATATACTATAATGTACATCTAAAAACACCTCAATAAATGTGAAAATACCATAAATACAATGATCATTAAAATCAGGAACACCCCTAGGCACTAGATAGTCTCAGGACCCATGTACCTCATACCTTGGTGTAATGTAACCATAGTGAAATCTGTTCTCATGCACGGGCCACTAGTAGGGAACATTACCATAACCTAGTGGTCCCCAATAATCATCCACATAATTTAGTTAGAGTTTTAATTATCCAAATTCTCTATGAAATAGGGACAAAATCCATTTGGTCCATTAGCCATACAAGTACACATCTGCCCCACCTAGGTACCCTGGCTTCCCCCTTTGTGATCAAACAATTTAAGCATGCAAAACAAATCCATTTTCACGTAAAATACCACTACTGGTGACATACACCCATTATAGTATCTATCACATTTTATACCACTTAAAACACACAACAAACACTTTTATTTTTAATGAAAATATTTCTCATAATCGCACATTGTTTTGCACACAAAACCCCTTTAAAACCCCACATGTACACTATGTGCACACATGTAAGTTACCAAAATAGTAAATTCTGACCAATAAGTTTCAATGAATATAGAAAATCAGTTTTTGGGCATCCCCATGTTAAACAAGAAGTGATAACTTTGTAAAACCTCCATTTTCACACAAAAGTGTCACCAAAACAACAATTTCTTTACAAACACTATTTAAAAGATTTATTGAAGCAACAAAAAAGGGGATAAACATTCTAAAAAGTATTTTAAGTCCTGTTAAATTTCAATAAAAACAACTAAGTATTTATAGGGGAGCCCCAAATAAACCAATAAAACATTTCTCTGGAAAATCTCTAATTTCACAACAAATTAACATTTAAAATTCAATTTCATTAAAAACAACACTAAAACTAATTTTTTCAGAAATCATAAAATGAGATAAACATGAAAATATGATAAATACAGCATTCTAATACACAATTATTGCATAGAAATTTGAATCACCTACCAAATCAAAGGAAATACCTAAATCCCTATGTGAAAATCAAGTTGCACCACCGTCGCACCAAGAGGGACTTATATCAAACCTAAAACCACAAGAATTGACCAATAAAACCCTAGGTAAAACCCTAGGATTGATACCCTACCCCATTTTCATTTTTAAATTCAAGGAAAATGAATGAAACTTCATGGAAAGGGGAGGAACTAAGTTGGAGAGACACTTACTAGATATTCTTTGAAGTTCCTCCACTAAATCCCCCTTAAAATAAGGTTCCAAAAGGGTTTTGGAAGACCTGGAGGGAATCCATGGATTTTAGGTTTGAATAGGATAATGAAGGGTTGAATTAGGAATAAGAATAGAGGGACGATAGTAATAATTTCGAGAGTTATAAAGGAAATAATTTACCTCTTCAAATCTGGTCGATTTGAGAAACCCTATGATGTTCTGTACTAAATTGTGATGGAAACGAGCTCCAAAGAGGGGGGAAATAGGAGGAGTTCATGGATGGTTTTAGTGTGACTGAGTGAAACATGAAATCACCAAATGTTCCTTAAAACTAAACAATTTGTTATTTTAAAAAAAATTAAAACCGGAAATGAGATTTCGGGCATGACTAATTCTTTAAATAAAACCCCAAATCCACCCTTATTATGGATTCCTAAAGGGTCCAAATTGAAATGGTGGTGTTAATATGTTAAGGGAGGACATTTTGAAAATAGAATGGTTGAAAAATATTAAAAAATGTAAAATTTATAAAAGAAAAAAAATATTTTTTTCAAATTTGCAAATAGGCTCACGGTTTGGCCCAAATCATGAAAACTCACCCTTTCCTCAAAAAAGCTTGGGAAACCCCAAAACAAATCAAGAATGGAAATTAAATGAAAAATAAATTTAAAAGAAGTCATGCATGTTACAATTTATCTAATCTGTTTGGTCAAAATATATGTCTAGCTTATTAGATATTATAAATTATTCTGATTCTAAATATGAAATCCATTTTTTAAAATTCCAATAACATAAGTGGAAAAAATTAATTTAAAAATAATATGGTTATTAAGATTATAGAGTTACTTTTAAATTTTAAAATTTCTAAGCATTTACTGAGTTTATATATCTAGAATCTTTATTAAAATTAATTCCAATTACCTAAACTGGACTAACTAAAATTAAATTTGTCTATTCATACGTTAAAACCAATTAAAAATATAATTTGACACTATATTTTATTTGGATGAAAAAGTAATTTTCAATTAAAATATATTTTCATTCAATATTCATCAAAATATGAATGTTCCTAAAAAAATAAAAATATAAAACCCAAAACAAATTATGATAGTCCAATTTCAAATAAAATGTGATCATTTTTTCAATTAAAAATTATTATTGTGTTAAAAATTAGATTTAAAATAGATGTGTCATTAAAAGGTGATGAAACTTCCTTTAAAAAATATTCATATATTTATGCTTAAAATTAGACTTATTCTTATCCTAAACCTATCAAACTTATGGTACGAATTTAAAAAAATATTAAATATATAACATAAAAATTTTATTAATATATTTCACTAGAATCGATTAATTTAATTATTTAAGATAAAACAACATTTTGGTCATAAAAATAATGCACATCCTTTATATTTAATTGGAATTTATTTTCATATATAACTAATTGATGACCAATTAATTAATTTTATAAAAATATGTAAACTTTTATTATATAATTTAATTTATCATATCCATTATCTCTATTCGAACAGCTAGGTGACAATTATGATATTCAATATTAATATTATACTGTTACCCGGTAAGACTTGGCTTTGTGTACAACATAACTCATCAAAAGAAATCAATTTTTCATGTAACATAAGCTAAAATTGGTCTTTCATACAATAAAATATAAAGAATTGATTTCATATTACATAATATATCAGAGAATTTAAATTAATTTGAAATAAAGTATTTATTAAAATATCATGGGGTAACAATCACTGTTTTCGAACATAGTTTAAAATTTATTTCTACCTATTTTAGAAAATATAGGATAATAAATAAACTTAATTTTTTAAATATACTTGTAAAAAAATAAATTTGAGTTAATGTTTCATAATTTTCTAAAAAGGTTGTTATTTATGAATAGTGAAAATAGTGACTTTTTTACTAAAAATTGTATTGTCGTTTAAATTATTTTCAAAGTTAAATTATATCTAAAAAAGGTTTTATAGAAAATATAGTTAAATTATATTAAAATTTAACTAATTTAGGTCATTTTAATCAATTTCATATTGAATTATAATATGAAAATATTTTAATCTTTTGAAGGTTTTCTTTGGAAAAACTATTTCATCAACACATTTGTGGGTTTAATATTTAATTATTTATTACAATTATATGTGTTTAATTTGGAAAAACAAATTAAATATTTTTATTAATAATTATTTCTTTTATCTAATTAGTTTAATGAAATTTATTACCACAAAGCTTATTGAAAAATTAATAATTACATACTATAGTTAAGGTAAAAATGGATTTACTGGGGGTTAACCTATTAAGATAAGTGTTAAAAATGACCCAAAACATTTATAATTAATTTTTTATGGTCATATTTGTACCTTATATCTTAGATGAATCGAAAAGGGTCCATTATTTACCCTCAGTTCAAGATGAAAACATGTACTGAATTATTTCTTTTCAAATATTCTATCTGTGTTCTCTTTCCCAAATATAAAATACCCTACATATCTTCTCCCGTTAACACTTAAATAACCAATTGGATCAGAAAATACCTACCCAAATCAATTCAATAATTCTCTCACTTCATCCTAGAATAATATTTTAGAATATATCCCTCTTATAATTTTTTCTGAAAACCTAAATAAGTTTTCTAAAGAAGAGGTAACATCATTAAAAAAATATTTTATTTTATATCATCTTACACCTGTTTAAAATATTATTAAACAATTATGATATAATAACCCCATTATATTAAAGATAATAATTATTATTTTTAATTTCATTACCTAAAATCACCACCTACTCAATCAATTGGGAGATAAAATTCTTGATCATGTGTATGCCACACTACCACCTAGTGAACTAACATAATTCATTTTCCATAACCCCTTATTACAGATGGATATAATGAATTATTTAATTTTTATATATTAAATTTTTGATCAAATTTTTGTACTGGATTTATAATATCACATAATTGTTCTTGAATTCCATTATGTATGGAATACGATAATGTTTCTCATGTGTATTGTGGAATACCGCCTCGTGAAGTGATGTAATTCGTTTTTTACTTACACCTAACAACTACAATGGACCAAAGGCATTCATTTTTTATTGATTCTGATAATCCATCTTTCAAGGGGTGAGGTGGATCCCTTGGAAGGCATGTAGGCGTAAGTATTACATGGCCCGTAGGCCTTAGAAAAATTCAATGCCCGTAGGCTTCATTCTTTACATACAACATAGACTAACTACATGGAACCGCTTCTCCCCAGCATCTTCATCGTGAAATAAGCTCTCCACCTTCACATGGATATTTGGCTAGGCTTTCCCAAGCATGAACAGGCTTGTCCTAATGGCACGTGCCATACCCTCTCATTCTTGAAATTCATTTAGTGTCTGTTATGGTGAAATCTCCTTGCTCCTCCTCCTTTGAAGTTTGTTCCATGTAGGTTCCCTGGTTTTCATATGCACTTAAGGTGGTCCTAAGGCATTAAGGTGGACCGAAGGCCTTGGTGGCCCAAAACGCTTAAAGGTCTCGGGGACCAAATCGGTGGCCTAGAGGCCCAAACGAGGGAATATTCCCAACTGCTATAGTGCCAAACAGTGACTACTACAGTCCCTGCCACAGTTCTGCACAGTTCTTACTACAATTCTGCACAGTACCTGCTACAGTCCCTTCTATAGTTCTTGCTAAAGTTTCGAAAATTATCCTCTGCCTATATTTGATCCCAGGTATCATGGATACACTTAAGAAGTCCTCACCAACTAGGCTGAGGCTCATATTCTTTTACTTACACATTATATGGAAGGTAATAAGGATTAATTTGGTGTCCAAATATAATATTAATAAAATATTAATCATTATTTCGAATAAAGATATCATATAATTTATAACCTTACCATGAATTGAATAAATGATAACATCGTTCGTGTGTATGGTAGATTACCACCTCATGAAGCAATTTGATTCATTTTTATTACCACATCACATAGATGGTATATGTAGGTGTGTTTATAAAAATAATATGCTATTAATTAAATAATTATCATTCTAAAATTATAAAAGAAAATTTACCTTCTTCCACTTTTATCATTGACAAATAGAAATGTTACTTATGTGTCTATGTGACTTTTCGTCTCTATGATTGTATCTTAAAACATTTTTTATAACTATATTTCATGGTTGGTTTTAAATATATTATTTATGTATGTAAAATATAATTATTTAATGATTACCACTATGTATGTGAGTAAATAATAACATCTTTTACCTTAATCATTTTAACAAAGTTATTTATTTACATATTAGTTATTTATTCTTAAAATTTATAATGTGAAAATTAATTATTTAGTATTTGAATATGACATGGTAAAAAATAAAATAAAATGAACAATAAAATTGAAGAATGTTTCATAATAAATTATATAATCAACATAATTTTATTATTAATTATTAAAGGGAATTAAAATGACGATTCAGGCTCAAGGTAAGGCTTTCCAACTCAAAACATCTTTATTTGAGGCGCATGTTCTTTTATACATCGATTTTTTTATATAGTGTATATAATGACCCTTTGAATATTATATCATGAATAATTAATACTTCATGTTATTTTAATTCAAAATTTACTTACTTCATTCATGGAGGTTATGATTCAAAATTTGCCAAAGTTATAAGGATTCATGCTTCAATCTCATTTTAATCAAGATTGGTTGTTCCTGAACTTCCATAAAAAAAATTATTTAATCATTGTCCAATAAAACCATTAAATTTTTTTACCCAATAGTTAATATTAAAATTTTCAAGTAATAGTACTATTTTCATCCCTTTAGTACTCAAAATAAATGGGAAGATGCTTTTTAGAAAATCTGACTTCCATTATCTCTTTGGTCAAAACCCATTTCCTTAAAAATCTATGTTTTTGAAAATATTTTCAAAATGGTATAATATGATTTGAAAAAATCATTTTTAACTTTTATATTTTTTTAAAAAAAATTAATAAGAATCTTCATTTAATTTTCTAAACAAGTTAATTTTTTAGTTTTCTTATAAAAATGTGAATGGAATAATTTTTTAACATATTCAGCATGAATTGAACATTTCTACCATCAGGACCATTATTTTATATAAATATTAATTTATATGTTTCTCGGGTTATTTTAAAATAAAAAAATATTCTCAATATTTTGTGATTTTTTTTTCAAAAATTATTTTCAAAGTGGAATGATTATTTTCGTCAAGAATATTTTTTTAAAATATTTTTAAAAGTACAACAATTTATCAATAAGAAAAAAATTAATGTTATTTAATTCATATAAATTATCTATATATGTCTCTCATATATATACCTATATCATTTTCCCTTCCTCTATGAGGTAATAAATTCATTGTGATTATTTATCAAATTTAATCATTATGAAATTTCAGTTAATTATGATATGAAGAAAGATTACGAAATCCATTTTCATTCCATTGGTAATTATTATGATATTAGTTATGATTCATTATTTTATGTGGTATACATAAATCATGAATATTTTACAATGGGGGTTCCCAGAGAGTGTTGCAATTCATTGGGTAAAGATTTAGTCTCATGAGGTATCACGTATGGGGTTAGGGAGTAAACATAATCCATTATGGGACGTGTTCTACCATGTGATATTATCTAGACAGTTAGCATTGAATCGTGTTTATTTCATGATTTATGTTAATTCCACATTTCTTATGACTCTATGATATTATAATGCCATGTTATTTATGTTATGATTCTATGTTATTACTTGTGTACCTTATCTTTTATGATATCTTGTTATACATTAGAATAACATGTTATGTTTCCTTATCATGATTATTCCCTTACTATGATTTCTAGCTCACCAATTTCTTCAATGTATTCCCCAGGTTATGTTGTGACGTTTTACAAGCTCAAATGGATATTGGTAATCATTATGGGAAATAAAAAAAATTAAGCATTCAATGTTTTAGTTTCCTTTATTTCATTGGGATCCTAGTCTTTCAAACACACTATACATCATAAAAATTGGATTGTAAATATTGATTGTTTATGATAACATTTATTCAATAATATTTGTAAAAGGATTTGGTCTTCATAGGGGAAATAGAAGGGTTGATCAAGAAAATATATTGGATCGACTATGAAATAAAAAGGACCTTATAAGAGTACCTTCACCACACTAGTTCCACTACAACATATATTATCATTTCATGTTAATATAACTACAGAATTCAATGATAGTAATTTTTCAAAAATTTAATATTAAGTAGAAATGTTTAATTTTCGATTATAGATGTGATTAGTCACGATATTATAAATGAAATTATACATTTTTATAGTTGTGAGTATTATTTATGAATTAATACATAATGTACATTTTATTATTCTATTTTAATAAAAACATGTATAATATGTTCTTTATGGTTAGTAAATATTCATATTTTATACACATGAATATATGAGACTATATTAATGGAAATCCCAATGAATCAAAATTTAGGCTCATAAATCCCTTTATCATTACTATGCCAAAATTTAATTTGAATATTTAAAAAAATATGATATATGTGATGCATTTTGTATGTAAATAATGGATAGAGGTCTATTCAGGATTCATATAATATAGGGGTAAAAGTATGTAATATAATTATATAAAACATTCTTTTCAATTTTTCCATTAATTGTTTTTTATGAAGCACTAAGTGCTCATAAAACTCAATTTTGATAACCTCAATATTTATTTTTTGGATCCAAGGTATGTATTTTCAACAAATTGACCACACATGATGTCCATTTTGATCCACCAACATAGATTTATAACCCCTCTTGAGAGTGGCTATAGAGTTAATGATCCTCCCCCACAAATATTTCCTCTTCATCGAAATAATAATATGAACGTTTTGATACAGTGTGTTAAAATTTTAGTATCTCGTTTTAGTAAACTATTTGAGGACCTCCCTAGGGAAAAACAAATAAAACATTTATTTTTTTTTCTTACTGGGGAAGATTTTTATCATGATTATGCATTGAATCTCTAGGATCAATAGTAAACAAACTCGATAAAAATCTAAAATTTGATTGGAAATATTTTTTGAATATGACAAAAATTAAAATCAACGTTGTTATTCTATAGATGTAGCCCAACATAAATTCTAACATTTAGGTTAATTTACCAAACCATCATCTCATGTGATTACATAAATATTCATGTTGTTTCTATTATTTTTAAATTTTTCTAAAGGTTATAGGCCTATTCCCCAAATCTTTATATGTATCTTTTCAACTTTTCACTAATTTTCTTCCTCTTACGGTTATGATGAGTTTATAGAAACAGAAAAACCTTTTGGTTAAGACCCTATAAAGAATGATATATTTTATTTATTTATCAAGGAGAAATATCATCGATGTTTTAGCAGAGATAATGATGATAGATAAATTGGTTAAGGATCCTTCTACCCAGAAATATGAAGTCATCTTGTTAACTGATGGGATATATTTTACCCATTGAATTCTAGTGGAGTTTTTCTTTAGGGTTGTTTTTATTTATTTTAAGCATGATTTGTGCCTTTTGTATCTTATTTCTTAGTACTATATTAAAATCTAGTGTCCCCTTGTGTCCAGTAACTACTGTTTGATGAGGGTGAGTATTAGAAGTGAATAAACCTTACGAAAAATAGGAGTAATTATAATGGATTCTTTCTCATATTTTATGCAATCATATTCATATTAGAGACCCATATCTGAGGAAGGTACTTCCATATAGAAATATGGACCTATAAGGCCTAGAGGTTGGTTCTGCTAACAACTATATTGGCATGGTTATAAGGAATAAAATCCCAAAGGACCGATCAGTTTAGTAATCAGGGTAAACCAGCTATATAAATAATCCTAGTTTTACAAATTAATACACTAATTACATCATAATTTCTTTATATATAACTTCACTGATAAATTTATTACATCTAGTATATCCTTGTATTTAAATCAAAGTACACTTATTGGATTCTTGTGGAATGGAACCACAATATGGGTGAGATCAATTGCATAGTAAGGGTAAAGTATAGAAGAAAAATTAATTACTCAATAGGAATAAATAAATATGGAAAGGTAAATAACTGATATCACATGTCAAGTAATCAATAAACTAAAAAATAAGTGAATAAGAAATATGGCAAGGTAAATTAAAACACATTCCATTTAAATAAATAGAAAATGAATAATAAATATATCAAGGTAGGAAGTTGAAACAGATTCCATGAAATCAAAGAACTGAAAATGAAAGGAATCCATAGATAGTTCAACACAAAATATCATGGATAAATTAGAAATGAATATATATGAGGTAAATGATTAATTATTGGATGTCTTGTCTAAAGAACATGAGAACCTATACCATCAAGTCGTCTCACAGGATAGTTTAAAACTATAGATATAACCCATTTAATTTTTTAAACTTCTTTACCTCATGAGAACTTATCAATGCATTGAAGAGCTATATAAATTCTTGGGCTCCCCCACCATTACCAGTTCAAATAATTCCTCATATCGAATAACCAAAATAAATAATATTCCTTATCAAATATCAATATTGAATAAAGAATGTAAAATTATAAATATTTCCCTAAATAATCAAATAAATTTCAAGGTAGACACAAATATAAAATGGTATATGATTTAGGAAACAGTAATATCCACAATAAATGAATCGTATAATTTAGGGGAAATTCAATGTTTGACGATCATAAGAGATTTAATATTTCTATTGGAATAACAAATAAATCATGTAAGTGAATGTGAATACTATCCTTGAAAAATTAAATCATAAACCATCTAGAGGAAGAATAAATATGGTATTAACAAAATATATCCCAATAAGGTTAAAATAAATGATTTTTTAATTTTGATGAATAGAAATAAAGAAATATTTAGAAATATTATTAAGTAAAATAAAATTGGTTTTAAAAAACCTTTTCAAAAACCTTTTCATTGAAATTCACATTTGAAAAAAATTTCTTTTAAAAGAAACATTTTAAACATTTAAAGGAAAATTCAAAGAAATCATGAAGAGTAAATCTGTACTTGCCGTATGAGGTAAAAATAATATTCATTTTACATGGTAAAATGGTGAGAAAAATGACTTTTTGGGAAACCGACAAGAAGGTTCCTTTGAAAATATTGGTAAAAGTATAAAATGAGTAATAATGACTTTACTAAATCATGTTAAACCTTTTTTAAAACATATTTTGAAAAGATAGTTTTTAGAAGAAAATTGTTTCTTTGACTAAAGAGAAAAAAGTAACATTTTCTTGAAGAAATTTTCTAAAACATTATGAGTACCAATGAGTGGGAAAATGGTACAATTACTTAATAGAGTTCATTAATAACTAGAGGAGAATAAAAATAAATTCTTTATTATAATGTGATCAAATAATTTCTTCTTATGGTAATTGAAGTGTAAACAATCCAAAAAATGATATTGTAATGTAAGCCCTTGAAATGATTATAATATCATAGTGAGATTCAATATTTGAGTATATTATGTGTGTCAACAGTAAATCCACATGTAGAAGAGGAAATACATCAATAAATAGTCGAAGTCTTTATACACATGATTATAGAATAATAACAACAACAAGGAAGACAAATAACCCAACGAAATAATATTGGGTTGTGAAGTTATTTTCAACTTGGATGCTTTTAACTCAGATCCCCTTAGATGAAATTATTCAATTTGAAACTAAAAAACAACCTGAAGAACGAATGAATCATGATATCATATGACAAGGTGGAAGTATTTGCACCATATATAATAAATTAGATTCACAATAATGATGTTTATTTTTAAATAAAAAATTTAAAATCTCAAAAGTATGTGATATTGCAAAGACATTCATTAAAAATTCTCTTTAGGAAAATAATTTTTAAACATTCAAAAGTCTCCCAAACAACATTGAAACATTTGAATAATAATATACATTAAGAAATAACATTAAATGAAACCTTTAAATACCATGAAGATAAAATAATTCATGATATAATATATCAAAATCTGCAGTAGATATTCCACACAAAATAAGTAATTAGTGAACATGACATTTATCTCATGAATGGAAAAAGTGAGATGAAAATCCATTACCTTGTGTCTGATTTTTTTCGTGTGTATTTATATTCTTCAATAAATAAATTATTTTAATTATTTACCTTATTTATAAAAAATTCAATGTTTATCATAACTTTTATCTAACTTATTACTATTTTGTATATAGCTGCATTAACAATTATGTTTAAGTTAGTTGTTTTGACCAAATTCAGTTTTTTGTGTCAAAAACAACTATGGTGGGTCAACTATGGTCAAAAGGGTCATTATATAAAATTTATAGAATAATAATAATTGAGTAATTATCATATTAATACATAAATTATACTTTATAAAAGATTCATTAAATATGGTTAGGAAAAATGAATCAACATTACAATCATAGAGATGGTAGACAGTACATACACATGAGTAACGTTCCAATTATTCAATGACCGTTATAGAAAGAAGGAAAGTAACACTATATATTTCCAGAATGATCATTATATAATATATGACATGTTAATTAATAATATATAATTATTGTGATGTAAAATGAATCATATCGTGTCAAGGAGGTGATATTCCACACGTCCACGAACGTCATTATAACTTTTTAATGTGTGAAATGATAATAAACAAAATGATATATATATACATATATATATTATTTCCAATAATTTAATTATATTATGAATATATTACATATTTTTTGTATGTATCATATGTTTAATTATAATCATCTTTTATACATTCCATGTATCTTTTGATCGAATCACATCACTTTTAGGAGGGAGTAGTCCTCACTTCCACAAACTATGTTATCATGTATACAAAAAACAGATAGTATAAGGGTATGTAATATAAAATAATTAAATATAAATAAATAAATTATACATATCAAATATAACATATATAAATATATTTTCCATCATAATAATCCGCATGATACATATTAAAGGAAAAAAGAAAAATCATTATTTCGTGAGTCGGTAGTTCATCATTCACATAAACAATATATTTGTTACCAATTAAATGCAAGTTTCTATAAGTGTAGTTAGAAAAAATAACATAAAAACATCCTAGTATATTTAGGATAAATTATTCATTATATATTCATATAACAAGAATATTTTAGTGGGTAGATAATCTAAATAAATCTAAAGAGCTTGAAGAATTATATTACCTCTTATTTGGGTAAATCCTTTTGGTTTTCACCAAAGGGCTTCTGTGGATTTCATTATGTCAAAGATGAGAATTTTATAGTTATGGGAGGTATGTTTATGAGTTTTTTTAAAGCTATTGGTCATGAAAAATTGGATGTAGATATGTGAAGAGGTGGGAGGATAGGATGCCTTTTTATAGTGGAGGAAGAGTGGAACTCTTGTAATATTTTAAAAGGGGAATTCTATACATGCTTTTCACATTGAAATTTTATCCCATAATTGTTAAATTTAGTTACATGTTGGTATATTGTGGTCATATGGACATTCAATGGCCCTTTTATAAGTTTCTAACTTATATATTACATGTTGTAGAATGTATAAAGGTCTATTAGACTAGTCTCTAACTTAGTATCACATATATTACATGCTATAAAATATATTAGATTTATTTAAAATATCAAATATATGGTAAATTATTGTGATATTATATTACCTTATTATCTTGGTGTTGTTTTTCAAACAAGATATCTAATACGATGTTCATACATTAGATTTTTAGGGTGTTACATTTTCTTCACCTTAATTAAATTGCATCCTCGCAATTTAAACATTATCTTGGTAATATATTTTTTGATATTTCCAATGTTTGAAATCCCAAATTATGAAAATGGATTGTAAAAATTCTTCTAGAAAAGATATAGTTGGAAGTAAAAAGGTTCGGTGGACTAATATATGGTTAGGTCTGTATGTAAAAGAAAATTAGTGGAAAGTAGAGATACATACTTCGAGAGAAATAATAAATATTTATTAAGAGTGATTGGGGTCATAAATAAAAAAAGTGAGTGATAAATAGAAATATGAGGGCCTCAAAGATATAAATCTATGATGATTTAGAAGGATATCGGTTCAAAAACAAATAAGGTATTAGGACATCATTTTATTTCTATGTCATTTTTCTAATGTTGGGTAATTATTTTACTCCTTTAGAATATAAGGAAATTTACTTACATGATATGTTTTAATTTCATATGAACAATCATATCATTTGGTTATGATTATATGAAATTCCAATTCATACTGTACATTAACAAATTGATATCCAAAAATTAATTTTGATGACAAAAGAACTAAACTACACTTTTAACGGATCATAAGGCCCATAAAAGAGTGAAAAGTATATCTAATTTTCTCTAACTATTTTCCAAAACTAATATGGTTAGTAGATTAATCTCTAACCTAAAAATTTTCACTATTGGTTCATCCTTAATATTTATTCCTAAAATCATTTAACAAAAAAACAATAACATATTAATCAAGATATTATGTAGGTCAGTGGTTGGAATGAAACCCTTATCTTCCTTTGGTCATGGTTTCAAGACTCGTGTCCTTGTCAAATTTGATGGGTTGTCACCCGGCATAAAGGTTGTCCTTTTATAAAACCATTTTAATATAATTTAAAAAATATATATGATATACATCATTAAAATAGGTGAATAACTAAATTTTCTTTTAGATAAGGTTTTCAGTACAACCCCATTACCTAAATACTTCACCCATTTATTTCAATAGAGGTCCTTCCTTTGTCTTGGGTATATCAATAATATCATTTATAGGATTCATTAATCACAAAACCTTATATTCAATCTAAAACAATTTTGGTATAAACTAGTTTATTCATTGTTAAAATACTACAAAATGGTTTTTAATGTAAATTTAATCTATCTTAATCATATCCACCTGGAGTGTAAAACCATGAGCACAGTTGGACCATTTTTATGTACCAGATTATACTGAGCCTATCCTGATGCACCATTTTATAGTTTTTACTCCTAGGTATATATGTTCAAGGACCACATCCACTTGTATTATCTAAACATGGATGTATTTATAGAAATAACCACATAATATCTAATTTACATCAATTATAGTTTGTTCATCTACACTTATCATCAAATTATTTCCTAGAGTTTCATTATCTAATATAAGTTTTCAGAAATCTCATTCCCATGTTTTCTACTAAAATTCTTTTCATTCCAATTATATCTACCAAACCACAGAATCCCTGGAGCCGGTGTCTTCTATTAATTACATTGGAATGATTACAAGGAATAAAATCCTAAAGGACCAATTTGTTTAGTAGTATTAGTAAAACAGCTACATACATGAGTGTTGTATTTCAAATTAATACACTAATTACATCGTTATTTTTTACTAAATAACTTTGATTATAACTTTATTCCATATAGTATATCCCTGAATATCTCTTATAGTACACATCTTGAATTCCTTGGGAAAGGAATCATAATAATGGTGAGCTTAATTACTCAGTAGGGGTATAGTATATCAGAATCAGTAATGAATCAATAGGAATAAATCAACATGTAAAGGTGGATAACTAAACACCCATGACATGTAATCAATAGGCTGAAATGGAAGTGAATAAGAAATAAGGAAAGGTAAATTAAAACACATTCCATTTAAATAACTAGATAAGGAATAATAAATATGGTATGGAAAGATGCTGAAACACTTTCAAAAAAAATAATGAACTGAAAATGAAATGAATCCATAAATATGTCAATAAAAAATATCTTGGATAAATTATAAATAAATATAAATGAAGGAAATACTTATTTATTGAATTTCATGTCTAAGTCACATGAAAAACTACGCAACAGATTCATTTCAAAAGATGTTTTTAAACTAAGGATAGAAACCCATTTTATTTATGAAACTTATTTATCCCTTGAAAACCTATTGATGCATTGAGAATCTATAAAAATTATGGGATACAACTGTCAATACTAGTCCAAATCATTCCTCATATCTATTAAAAAAATAATATGCCTTAGCGAATATCTATATTGAATAAAGAATATGGAATTATCAATATTTCCCCAAATGATCAAGTAAATTTCAATGTAGACATCATCTGTAAAATAGTTTATAGTTAGGAAACAGTATTTTCAATAATAAATTAAATGGATAATTTAGGAAAAATTTAATGTTCAATAATTATAAAAGATTGAATTTTTAATGGGGAATAACAAATAAGTCAAGGAAGTGAATGTGAATACTATCCTTGGAAAAATCAATCATAAAATATCTAGAGAAAAAATAAGGATGGTATCAATAAAATATATCCCATGTATAGTAAAATAAAGGGTTTTTGTAATTGATGATTGAAAATAAAAATACCTTTAAAAAAATTAATAAAAAAATCTTTTTAATAAAAAAACATTTTAAAAAAAATTTCCTTGAAAATTTATTTAGAAAACATTTTCTTTAAAATGTGACCTTTTAAAAATGAATAGGAAAATTCAAATAAATGATAGCGAATAAAATCATACTCATCGTAAGAGGAAAAAATAATATTCATTTTTCATTGTAAAAAGGTTAGGAAAATGCCTTATTTGGCAAGTAACATGAAGATTCCATTGAAACCATTGGTAAATGAAAAAAAAAGTAAAAAATGTCACTTCGAAATCATGTTAAAAAAAATTTGAAATCATTTTTATAAAATGGGGTTTTTATAATAAAATAGGCTCTCCAACTAAAGAGGGAAATAATGTTGGGATGTATAAAAAATATAGTTTGTACTAAAGAGTGGGAAAATGGTGTTATTGTTTAATAAATGTCACGAATACCAATAGTGGAAATAAATAATTTTTTTGACAGTGATTAAATAATTACCTCTGATGGAAATTTATGTGTAAACAATCCCAAAAAAGTGAGATTATAATGTCAACCTTTGAAAATATTATAATTTGAGAGGGAGAATCAATAAGTGAGTAGATTATGTGTATTA
The DNA here is from genome assembly GCA_963277665.1 of Viscum album. Lineage (NCBI taxonomy): Eukaryota > Viridiplantae > Streptophyta > Magnoliopsida > Santalales > Viscaceae > Viscum > Viscum album. Next base: position 1,535,518,031 of record OY728161.1, on the reverse strand, counting down.
ACTATAAATCCACATATAAAAGAGTAAATATAAAAATAGATATTAAAAGTAATTATAAACATGATCATGGAATATTAATGACAATTATGAAGTAATATAACCCAATAAATATAAATTGGGTTATGAAAGTAATTTTTACATGGTAAATTTTAACTCAAACCCCCTTAGATGAAGTAATTCCAACTGAAACTAAAAATATCATGAATAATGATTAAATCATGATATCATATGAAAAAGAGGAAGTATGTGCACTATATATAATTAATTAAATGCAAAACAATGAAGTTATTATTTTGAGATAAATTTAAATATCGTAAAACAAAGTTAGATTGAAAATATTATCATTAAAAATGTTCTTGAGGAGAATAACACTTAAACACTATAAAGTATTGTATACCACATTGAAACATTTGAATCATAATCTTCATGAAGGAATAAAATTAAATGAATATTTTAATTACCATTAAGTTAAAATAATTAATGATATAATATATCCAAATGCTCAGTATATACACTATATAAAATAAGTAAATGGTGAACATGACATTTATCTCACGAATGTAAAAAGTGAAATGAAAATTCTTTACCTAGAGTTTGATTTTTCACGTGTGTCTTTATATTCCATAATAAAAAACATATTTTATTTATTTACATGTCTGATGACCTTTTTCATTTGTATCATTGCTTTAATTTCACATATTACAATGTTTTATACAACTACTTAAATAATTATCTTTGTGTAGGTTGTTTTGACTAAATTCAATTTATGTGGCAAAAACATCTTTGGTAGGTCAACTATGGTCAAAGTGGTGATTATATAACATATGTAGAATAATAATCATGAAATAATTATAATCTTTATACTTAAATTATACTTTCAAAAACAATCATTAAATATCGTTATGAAAATTGAATCGATGTTACAATCATGGAGACTGTAGCCCACACGTACACATTAGTAACGTTCCCATTTTTCAATAATTATTGTGGAAGGAAGGTAAGTAACACCATATCTTTTCATAATGATCATTATATCATAAATACGATGTTTTTTAATCATATAAACTTATATATATATATATATATATATTTGTGTGTCTTGTGATGTAAAGTGAATCACATTGTGTCGAGGAGGTGGTTGTCCACATGTCCATGACCAACATTATCACTTTTTTTGTGAAAGGGTAATTAAGAAAATAATATATATATATATATATATATTATTTCCAAAAAGATAATTATTTAATTAATATCATATACATTTTTTTTATGTATCATATGTTTAATTATAATCATCATTTTAATATTACATGTATGATATGATCGAATCACATTACTTTTAGGAGGTGGTAGTCCACACTTCCACAAACGATGTTATCATACTTTCAAAAAAATTGGAAAGTATAAGGGTATGTGTTATAAAATAATTAAATATTCATAAATACATAATAAGTATCGTATATAACATATATAAATATATTTTTCATCATAACATCCACCATGAGAGGTAATAAAGGAAGAACGAACAACCATTGTTTCTTGAGGTAGTAGTTCGCCGTTTACATGCACAATATATTAGAATCCCATTAGATGGGATTTTTTGTATGTTTAGGTCTAAAAAATAACATATATACATCCTATTATACATATTATAATGGTTTTTTGTATACATTCATGGAAAAATATGTGTTTAGGGGTGAAGAATGGAAATAAAACTAAAGAGCTTTAGAAGTGTGTTATATCTTATTCAGGTAACTCCTTTTGGATTGCACCAAAAGGATTCCATAGAATTCAATCAGCCCAAGGTAATTATTATGAGATAAGTGGAGGTATTTTGAGGATCTATTTGGGGATATCTTGATCGATCCAAACTAGATTGAGAGGTGTGAGGAATTGGAAGGATATGATGCCTTTCATAGTAGAAGAGGAGTGTCACTCTTGTAATATTCATAATAAAGAATTACATACATGTTTTTAACATTTAATGTGGATCCTATAATGGTATAATTTTTATAAAAGTGGTTATAGGGTCTTTATATGGCCATCTGATGGATCTTGGACATGTTTCGAGGACATTAGATTCATTAAGATTAAGGTTTAGACCATTAGTAAGCTTAACTTAATCTTAATTGATGTAATTAATTTTAATTACATTCACAAATATTTTTGGTAAATAACTAAGTTTAACTTATTATAAATTAAGATTATTGTTATTATAAACATGAAATCCATTTTTTCAAAATTAAAATCACAAAAATTGGTAGAAATGTGTTTAAATTTAATGCTAGAGACGAGATGATAATGCAGGTTTCTAAAGTAAAAACATCCTAACATTTGATATGTTTTTATATTTAATTTCAAAGTGAAATTGGTTCTAATTACCTATATTGGAATAACTGAATAAATTTTTATCTAATTAAACTTTAAAACTAATTTAAAATATATTTTATCTCCATAAAAAATAAATGAAAAAGAAGTTTTAAACAAAAAAACAATATTTTTAACATTTCATTAAAAAAATGAAATTTATATAAAAATATCAAACATTAATGCTAACCTAATTTTTTTTCAAATATTATGTTTATTCAGAAATATATAATCTATAAAAACTCCAAAAATTGGATTTAAAATAATTTTTCTATTAAAATGCGATAAAAAATCCTTAATAAAAATATAGGATTTTAGATGTAAAATTGGGCTTGTTATTATCATATTATTAACAAGAAATTTCATTGAATATTAAAAATTCTATATTAAATATAATATATAAATATATATTACCTTGATATCACTCACAAATTGGAATTAATTTAACTTATTAGGATAAAGAAGTATTGTGATTATAACAATAATAATAATTTCCTTTATATTCAATTGGTTTTCATATTCATTTCTAATTAATTTTTATGTAATGAATTCATCTTATATTTTTGTAAGCCATATATTATCATAATTTTGTTAATAATATTTGTAATGCCTAGTTTAGGACTTAATATATTTTAAAAAAATTAATAATATAATATTTTTCAGAAAAACTCAATATTATGTGTAATGAAATCCATTGAGGAATCATGTTGTTGTGTATGTCACACGCTAACTCAGTACCATGTTCATTTAAATCAATATAGTTTATTTAATTTATTAATAATTGTAAACATATTATAAATTCTTCAAATATTATATTCCCTTATGCACTTGGTTTTGCATGTCATAAATGTTATAGAAAATGATATTCCTATATCTTATTTTTAGGAAGTTATATTCCATGCTCCTAGCCTCATTATTTTCATTTTTATCTTTTTTTCTTCTTATGAGTTTGTAAAAATAGACTTGATAATTTAATAAAATTATTTATAATACATTTGGGATGTGTATGAATCAACTGAACATCAATCTGACACATCATTGGTCAGTATGAATCAAAGTGCATGTTTTCAATATAAAAGTGTCATTTTAGCCTAAAAAATGAATCACATATCCAAAATCTTGAAAATATCTCTGATTGTATGTAATTTTTGTGAAAATTATAAACAATTCATTTTTGGTGTGTATTAATTGACCTCATTTCAATCTGACACGTCATGTGGACAGTATGACACAAATAGTATGGTTTCCGTAAAAAACATATTTTAGTTTAAAACATGGTTCAAATTATAAAAATTTAGAAAAATATGTCAAATTATTATATAAAACAAGGAAAAAAATCTATAATTTATTTGTGACATGTTGAAATTGACCTCAGGTCAATTTGATATATGATATGGTCGGTATGACTCAAGGAGCATATTTTCACATTTTAAAAGTGTCATGTTACTCTAAAATTGGTCTCACATATCCCAAATTTAGAAAACAATATCGTATTGTATTTATAATTTAACAAAATGACCCATAATGTTTTTATGATGTGTATGAAGTTTCCTCATTTCAATCAAACTCACAATGTACCTGATAGAAATACAAGTGTATGTTCCCTATAAAAAACCCATTTTATTCTAAAACATGATTCCCAAATCCAAAACCAATAAAATTATTTTATTGTATCAATAGATTTGTAAAATGATCCATATTTCATTTTTGATTTTTTGGAATCAACTTCACATCAATCTAACACATGATGTAGCCTATATGACTCAAAGTGTGTGTATCCACTTTAAAAGTGTCATTTTACTTTAAAACACATTTCACCTGAAAAAAATAATCAAATAATATTATATTGTATTGATACATTATAAAAATGATCTATATTTAATTTGTGGTGTGTAGGAATTAACAACACAACAATATGTCACACGATGTGGTCAGTATGACTCAAAGTATCTATTTTCAATTTAAAAGTGTCATTTTACTCTAAAACATACATAAGAAATCCAAAACCAATTAAATTAGGTTGTATTTACTTGATAACTTATCAAATTTATCTATGTTTTATTTTTATTGTATAGGAATTTACTCTACATGAATTCAATAAAATATTTCTTCAGTATGATTCAACATGCGTTTTTTCAATATAAAAGTTTCATTTTAGTCTCAAATATTCTTCACATAGACAAAACCATGAGAAAATCTATTATTGTCTTGAATATTAATTAATATGATATATTATTCATTCTTTGCATGTAGGAATTCACCTCAGAAAAAAATTTCACATGATGTGGCCAGTAAGATTCATATTATAAATTTTAAATATAAACATGTCATTTTAGTTAAAAAAAATTGCATATTAAAAACTATTAAAACAATATCATATTGTTTAAAAACATTTTATAAATGATATATAATAGATTTTTTATGTGTAATAATCTACCACACATCAATCCTACACAAAATGGTGCCAGTATGACTTGTGTGTTTTCACACTAACAAGTTGTTAATTCACACTAAAACATACATCACATAGACAAAAATAAGAAAACAAGCTCATAATATCTTGATACTTTATTAAAATCATTTATAATTAATTTTGGATATATGAGAATCAATCTCAAAATAATATTACACATGTCATTCCTAGTATAACTCCAAGTGCATGCTCACGATAAAAAATGTCATTGTAGTCTAAAAAGATTCACATGGAAAAAACCATGAAAAATAGGTTGGATTATATTGATTCTTTTGGAAAATTATTCACAATAAATATTTGATGTGCATGAATTTAATTCAAATTAATCTGACACACGATGTGGAAAGTTTGACTCATAGCATGTGTATTCACAATAAATGGGTCATTTTAATCTAAAACACATGTCACATAGACAAAATGCATAATGCAATCTTGGATTTTCTTGATATATCAAAAAATTGATCCATTATTTTTATTTTTCATATAAAAATAGACTTAATATAAATTTGATCCACTATGTGGTTTTATGACACAAAGAATGTGTTTTCACATTAAAATTGCCATTTTACTCTAAAAACATATCACATGGGAAAAACTGAGTAAACGAGATTTAATTGTATTAATATATTATGAATATTATGAAAATTTATATTGTGTTTATAGGGACCAACCACACATAAATCCGATATAATATGTGGTCGGTATGAATCAAAGTGTCTGTTTTCAAAATAATAGTATCATTTTAGTCTAAAACACACATCCCTTAACCCATATCAGTAAAAAGAGATTCGATTATATTTTATATTTATGAAAATGATATTTAATTCATTTTTATGATGTTATAATTTATTAAACATCAATTTTAAACATGATATGGCCAGTATGACTCAAAGGGTTTGTTTCTGATATAAATGTTTCTTTTTAGTTTAAAACAAACATCATATTGTAGAAACTAAGAAAATGAGATTTTTTTTTCAAACATTAGGTGATCCATAATTCATTTGTGATGTTTAGGAATTTACCTCACATAAATATGAAACATGATGTGGCTGATATGACTCAAATTTTGTCATTTAACATAAAAAATGTTCCATTTCAATCTAAAACATATGTCGCATAGCTATAACCAAAAAACAGATCTTAGGTTATCATGACACATTAGGAAAAATATCTATAATCAATTTTATATGTGTAGGAAATGACTTCACATCAATCATATAAATAATGTTTCTGGTAGGACTCCAAGTTCATGTTAACAATAAAAAAATGTCAATTTAGTCTAAAACACAATTCACATATTCAAAACCAAGAAAACAAGATCATATTGTCTTTTTTTTACTTTACTAAAATGATCTATAATTCATTTATTATGTTAATGAATGAAAATTGAATCAATTTAAAACATGATATGTCCAGAAAAACTCATAAAGTGTTTTTTCAAATTAAAAGTTTCATTTTAATCTAAAACCCATGTCTCGTAGTTAAAACCAAGAAAATGAACTCATATAATATTTATACATTAGGAAGATGATCCTTAATTCAGTTTTCACATGTGGGAAATGATCACAAGTCAATCTAAAATATGATGGGGTCAGTATGACTCAAAATTTTTGTTTTCTTGTGAAAAGTGTCACTTTACTCTAAAACACGCATCACATAGCTAAAACCAACTATGTGATCTCATATTGTATTGATACATTATTAAAACAAACCGTAATTTATTTTTGGGTGTGTAAGAATTGTTTGAAAATCTATCTGGCATAAGATGGGGCCAATATGAATCAAAGAGTATGTTTTTAATATAAAAATTTCATTTTATTCTAAAACATGTGTCACATAGCCATAACAGATAATATGGGGTCTAATTATCTAGAATATTTAGTAAAATGACAGATAATTCATTTGTGCCATGTAGTAATTTATCACATGTCAATTTGGGGCATGATTTGGTAGGTATGATTGAAAGTGTCTGTTTAAAATATAAAAGTGTCATTGTAATTTAAAATATCCATCACATTATCAACCCCAATAATACAAGATTATATTGTTTTCAATATTTATAATAAAATATCGATAGATAATTTTTTATGTATAGGAATATACCACACGTCAATCTAACACTTGATGTGGATAGTATGACTCAATGTACATTTTCTCATAAAAGGTGTCTTTTACTCTAAAATATGCATCACATAGATTAAATGAGAAAATTAACTCTAACTCTCGTGATAATTTAGAGAAAAAATGATCCAAAATAAATTTATTTGGGGTGAGAATTGACCGCACATCATTCTAACACATGATGTTCATAGTAAGACTCCAAGTGCATGTTCATAATAAAATTGTTGTTTAATTCAAAAACATGATTCAGATAACCAAAACTGAGAAAATGTTCATATATTGTCTTGATAAATTAACACAATTCACAATAATTCATTTTTTAGGTGTCGAAATTGACTGCAAGTCAATCCAAAACACAATGTGGACAGTATGAGTCAAAGTGCATGTTTCCACATTATAAGGGTAATTTTAGTCTAAAAAAATTCCCAAATACAGACCAATAAAATAGATTGGATTGTCTTAATAATTTAGTTTAATTATTTAAAATTCATTTATCATGTATAGTAATCAATTGTACATCAATTCGATGCACAATGTTGCTGGTATGACTCGAGTTGTGTGTTTTCACATTAAAAGTGTTATTTTCCTCTAAAACACATGTCACAATAAAAAAATGAGAAACATGTCTCATACTATCTTGATAAATTAGAAAAATTATCCATAATTCATTTTTTCTGTGTAGGAATTGACCTCACATCAATCTGACGCACTATGTGATTGGTATGACTCAAAGTACATATTTTCACATTAAAAGTATTGTTTTTCCTCTAAAACACACATCAGAAAGCCAAAACCAAGTAACTGAGCTCATATTATCTTAATAATTTAGGGAAAAATCCATATATCTTTTTTTATGTGTAGAAATTTATTTCACCTAATTCTAACACATAATTTGTCTAGTATGAGTCAGAGTGTGTGATTTCAATATAAAAGTGTCATTTTAGTCATAATCATGCATCACATATATAAAACTGATAAAATAAGCCTTAATTATCCTTAATAATTAGGAAAATGAAACATAATTCTTTTTTATCATGTAGTAATAGACCTCACATCAATCTTACACATGTTGTGGTCGGTATGACTCAAAGTGATTATTTTCAATAAAAAATGTCATTGTAATTTAAAACAAGCTTCACGTTGTCAAAACTGAGAAAAAAAATCTTGGATTGTCTTCAAACATTATTAAAATTATCCTTAATTAATTTTCAATGTATATGAATTGATTTCAAATCATTCTGATGAAATATGTGGCTAGTATGTCTCAAAGTGCATGTTTTTACACTAAAAGGAGTCATTTGTCTGTAAAACATACATCACATAGCCAAAAGAGAGAAAATGATATTTTATTATCATGATACTTTAAAAAATTATCCAAAATTCTTATGATATATTTAGGAATCAACCTCACATCAATCTGACACATGAATTTCTCAATAGGACTCTCAATGCATGCTCATAATAAAAAAGGTCATTTTTATCTAAAACATGATTCACATGGAAAAAATAAAAAACAAGATTTTATTTTCTTTCTAATTTATTAAAATGATCCATAATTAATTTTTTACATATATAAATTATGTTCACATTATTTCAAAACATGATGTCCCTAGAATGACTCAATGCATGTTTTTATCTTAAAAGTGTCTTTTTACTCTAAAATACACATCACGTATCCAAAACTAACAAAACCAGCTTTGAATGACTTTATACTTTAGTAAAATTATCCACAATTCATTTTTGGTGTATCAGAATTGACCATATTTCAATCAGTCAAACTATGTGATCAGTATGACTCAAATGACATATTTTCACATTAAAAGTGTCATTTTACTCTAACACAAGACACATATCCAAAACATATTAAACAATATCATATTGTCTTGATACATTATTAATACTATTAATAATTCATATTTTTTTGTGTAGGAATTGAATTCACATCAATTCAACCTAAGATGTGGCTGGTTTGACTCAAAGTTTTTATGTTCTAAATAGAAGTGTCATTTTAGTCTAAAACAAATGTCGCATAGAGAAAACTGAGAAAATGATATCTAAATGTCTTGAATCTTTTGGAAAACAATACATAATTCATTTTTATTATAGTGTATTTTACCAAACAACAATATCACACATGATGTGGAACGTATGACTCAAAATGTGTGTTTTCAACATAAAAGTGTCATTTTAGTTTACAATGAACATCACATTGTAAAAAATGAGCACATGGACATAAATTGAATTCAATATTTCGTAAAATTATCCATAATTAATTTTTTATGTATAGGAATTGACTGTACAAGAATATGGGACAATATGTCACTATTATAACCCAAAATGCATGTTTTCACATTAAAATACTGTAATTTTACTCTTAAACATGCATTACCTAGCTATAATAGAGAAAAAATCACAAATTGACATCATACTTTATAAAAATGATCCATTATTCCTTTTTAATGTCGAGGAATCAACTTCACATCAATCCAACACAAGATGTAACTGGTAGGACTCCAAGTTCATGATTATAAAATAAAAGGTCAATTTTTCTATAACAAAATTCACAAGCCAAAATAGAGATAATGAGTTCTTTTTATCATCACACATTATATAAAAATAATTATTTTATGATGTTTTGTAAACATCCATACATCAATATGGCACATGATGTGGTCAGTATGAATCAGATTGTGTGATTTCATATTAAAAGTGTTATTTTACTATAAAACATGTTTCGCATAACCAAAACCACGAAAATGATATAATATTGTATTGATACTTTATTAAAACTATCTATAATTCATTTGATACATGTATGAAATTATTGTGCATCAATATGACTCCAGATGTGGCCATTATAACTCAAAGTATGTACAGTCACATTAAAAGTGTTGTTTTACTATAAAAAACACATCTCATAAAAAAACTAAATAAGCAAGCTCATGTTATTTTGATACTTTTTAAACAATGTTAAATAATTATTTTTTATATATAATAATCGACCTCACATCTATCTGGTATTACTCAAACTATGTGTTTTCAATATAAAAATGTCGTTTTATTCTACAACACGCATCGTATAGCCAAAACAAAGAAAACAAGCTCAAATTTTCTTAAATATTCAGTAAAATGATACATAACTCATTTATTGTGTAGAAGAGTCGACCAACATCAATTTGACACATGATGTGGTTGGTATGACAAAAAGTTAATTTTTTCAATATAAATGTGTCATTTTAATTTAAAATATGCACATCATTGTCAAAATAAAGAACATGGTCCATATTGTTTTAAATTTTTATTTAAATTATTTTTAATAAATTTTTTATGTATAAAAATAATCCTCATGTCGATCTGACACAGGATGTGTTCATTGTGATGAAAAGTGTGTGTTTTCACATTAAAATGTGTCATTTTTATCAAAAACATTAATCACGGTGGAAAAATCAGAAATAGTTCAATGATTTTCTTGATACATTACAAAAAAAATACAGAATTCATTATTGATGTGTTAAAATTAACCACATTCAAATGTAATGCACATTGTTCCTGGTAGGATTCTAAGATCATGTTCATAATAAAAATGTCATTTTAGTCGAAAACATGATTTACATAGAAAAAAACCAAGAAATCATTCTCCAATTGTCTCAACACTTTAGGAAAATGATACATTATTAATTTCTATTATGTAAGAATCTATCACACATCAATATAACACATGGCGTGGCCGCTATGACCCAGTGTACATTTTTAACAATGAGATTATCATTTACTCTAAAAAGGAATCACATAACCAAAATTGAGTAAGGTGGTCTGATTTTCATAATAATTTTATAAAATGATCACTAATTCATATGTTAATTATAGGAATTTATTTTCTATTAATCTGGCAAAAAAAATTTCCAACATGACTCAATTTTTTTATTTTCAATATAAAAGAGTCATTTTAGTCTAAAACATGCATTGCATGGAAAAAACTAAAAAAATGAGCTCTGATTATCTTGAATCTTTAAGAAAATAATACATAATTGATTTTTTGCATGTATAAATCAACCTCATCTTAGTCTGACATATTATGATTCAGGTACGACTCAATGTCTATGTTTTCAATATAAAATTATTAATTTAGTTTAAAACACATCACTTTGTAAAACCCAATAATATGATCTTGTATTGTTTAAAAAAAATTAAAATGGTTCATAACAAATTTAGCATGTGTAAGATTTGACTGCACATTATTCTAACACATGATGGGGTTGGTATGACTCAAGGATCTTATTTTCATATTAAGAATTTGTCATTTTAATCAAAAATACAAATCACGTAGCCAAAACTAAGAAAATGAAATCTTATTTTCTTGATACATTTTTAAAATAATCCAAAACTAATATGATACATGTAAGAACTTACCAAACATCCATCCGAAACATGTTGTTCCCTATATGACTCCAATTGCATGTTCACAATAGAAAATTTCACTTTAGTATAAAACATGATTCACATAGCCAAAACTGAGAAAATGATCTCGTATTTTCTGGATACTATTTTAAAATTATCCAAAAAACATTTAGGAAATTTATAGATCTATCTTAAATTAATATGACACCACATGTGGCTAATATGACTCAATTTATGTGTTTTTAATATAGTATTATCATTTTAGTCTAAAAGGTACACCACATAGGAAAAACCATGAAAATGAGATCTAATTGTATTTAATCATCATGAAAATGATATATAATTCATTTTTTTTGTGTGATAATGAACCTCACATCAATATAAAATACAATGTGGCTGGTATGAATCAAAGTTCATGTTTTAAATATATTAGTGTCATTTTTTTAAAACCTGCGTCACATTTTCAAAACCAAGAAAATGAGATCTGATTGTTTTAAGACATTATGAAAATGATCCATGATTAATTTTAGATCCTTATGAATTGAACCCACTTCAATAAAACACACGATGTGACCAATATGATTCAAATTGGTTGTTTGGACACTAAAAAGGTGTCATATTACTCTAAAAGAGGTGTTCCAAAGCCATAATTGAGAAAAAAACTCATATTTTCATGATAATTTAGTTAAATGACCCATAATTAATTTTTATGTGTAGAAATTAACTGTAATTCAATCTGATGCATGATGTTCTAAGTACGACTCCATGATCTTATTTTTAATAAAAAACATTCATTTACTCTAAAACACACATCACATAGCAAAAATATAGGAAAAAACTATTATTGTCTTAATACCTTACGAAATTGATCCATGGTTCATTTTTTAGGTGTAGGAATTTACCACACATCAATCAAGCACACTATGTGGTCAGAATTAATAAAAGAGTGTATTTTTACATTAAAAGTGTCATTTTATGCTAAAACACATATCACATAAAGAAAACTGGGTATAGAATATTGGATTATCTTGATACTTTATAAAAATAGTCCATAATTAATTTTTTATTTATTGGAATCGACTTATAATAAATTTAACACACGATTTGTCTAGTATAACACAATGTATGTGTTTTCAATATAAAAGTGTTATTTTAGTTTAAAACATGCGGCACATGGAAAAATTCCTAAAAAAGTTACGGATATCTTTTAACTTTGGGAAAATGATATCTAATTCGTTTTTTGGATTTGTAGATATCATCCTCATATCAATATGAAACATGATGCGGTTGGTATGACTCAAAGTGAGTATGTTCAATATAAGTGTGAATAATGATGTTGACAGAAGATGTGGAACAAATTCACATCTGGTGTGATAACCATATTGACTAATAATATAATTAATGTAATGATTATATGAATAAGTAACAATAAAAAATAATTAACTAATAGAACTAATAAATAATAATATAATTAATAATATAATTAAAAATTGAACAAAATTTAATTAATGGTACAATTATTAACAACTATTGAAATAATTAAAATAACTAATAACTGATAATATCATGAATATATTCAGTAATTAAAATATATAATTTATAATATAAAAATTATATAAAATTAAAATTCAATTTTTTTATCTAATGTTACTAAAATTCAATTTTTTTATTGCTGGGAAACACTTTTTTACAAAGGTTGATTGTTGGGAAAAACCAAATATAATAGTTTTTTCTGTATATTGGTTTCTATTTTTTGGATTGATTGTAAATACACATCAATTTAAATTATTTTAATGAAAATTTTTAAAGAAAATTTTGAATTGAAATTATGGTGTAATGTAATATTTTTATTCCAAATCTAGTGTTCAATAATGTTTATATTCCAATATGGTTATTCTTTTTAATCTAGTTTTATGTTAAGAATATTGTATGGATAAAGCTACATAGTAGCTTCTATAGTGGTTGTCAACATTAATAAAGTCCATTTTTATCAGCCTTAAAAATAACACTGATAAAGGAGGCCTTTATCAGTGCTTTATTTTAGTACTAATAAATGTTTTTTACATTTAAGGTCTCTTAGAATGTCATCAATTTTAGAGTTAAAAAATCCCATTTACAGTGCTAAAAATGTTGGAATCTATAGTACAACATTGAGTAAACATCTGTAAATATGGAACTACAAAACGTTTTCTTTCATCAAAGACCAGTTGAACAACCATCACATAAAGAAATGGTTCTTCATTTCTTCAAGTTGTATTTAGGATTGAATTACATAGAAGATTTTATTAGAACAACACTGCCATATCGTGGTTCAAGACAATTTTCCTCATATTATTTGAATAAAAAAATATATTCCCTAAATAGGGTTCTTGGGAAACTATTTTATGAAGTACTAAAAAATTTCCCTGAGAGGAAGGAAAAACAACCTTATTTTTGGAAATAGTTTCCCCAACCATAAGAAAACAGGGGTACGTTGGGAAATAGTTTCCCAAATACAATATTTAAGGAATTGTTTTTTATTCCCGTTATATGTGGACAGTTGACCAGGTTTTACTATTGTTAGAGATAGAATAATGACTATTTTCACATGACTGAAGAAGATATCCTGACCCAGGGAATGCCAGGCTAAACAACAACCTTGACTACCACCAAGTGGGAATAAGTATCATCTGTACTACCACTTTAGTTGGAGTTAGTGGTAACCAAAAACAAGGAGAAGTTGGTCGAACATCCATTATGGATCCATAAATGTTGGAGTTGGAATGGACGCACTGATTATGAAAATTTATATGTAGAATATAATGAATTCTTACTTTTCCCCCAACCATAAGAGAAAAATGAAAATGTTCATGATGATAAATATATATATATATCCCCCATTTGATTAAGAAGTCGAAATGACTCAACCAAAGTACAGGTAACTATTGATAAATATAAAATCTCAATACTATTTTAGAACAAACCCCCATTCAATTTTAGATAAAAGCCTCTAAATACTATAGAATAAATAGACACTAATTGTGAAATATTTGTGCAAGCTTGGATTTTTTTTAATTTAGGTATTAGAATTTATTTTAAAAAAAACAAGGACGATTTTTGTTTATTTATGGAAATTGGTTGAATGATGCCTAAACCTTATTCACACATATTTCTTCAGCAAGGAAGGGTGAACAGGGTTCATACTTCTTTTTTTTTAGTGAAGGAATTTTGAACCACATTAATGCTTTTTATTATTTCTCCATAGAGGAGGTGTGAATGGGGTTCATGACTCTATTTAAATTTTTTAAAATTCACCTTATACACTTTTTTATATAAAAAATAATTTGACAATAATGTAATTAATTGAATTTTTAATTACTAATATAATAATAAAGACATTATTAATTAAATCATTTCATAATAACTAGTGAAATTTTAATTAAATAATTATATAAAACCAATAAATTATTTAGTAATTAATATATTTATAATTCTTATTTGTTAATAGTAAAATAATTATAACAATTAATTAATATTATATATTATGTAATACTTATTAATTATAATATTAATTTTTCATTGTTAATTAATAACTAAAAATATTGGTTATTTTATATATAAAATTTAATATATAATTAATATATTTATAATGATATAATATGATATATTAACATATATTAGTTAATATATAATTAATAATTGTTAATTTAATTTTTACTAATATATTAACAGATAATATAATAACTAATTAGTAATTATATAATTTATTACTAATTAATTTAATGTAACTTTTGGAGGGAACTAGTAGGGTCGGAGCCTTATTATTAAAAGAAAAAAATCAAATAAATACAGGATGGGGTCAGACAAGATGAAACTACCCTCATTAAATAAAAGCCACAGACACAACTTCTTTCTAAACTCTAAGCCAATCTTATGTTCCTCATTATGCAAAGAACCCCGATTAATAAAGACATGCCCACATCCACGACTTCTTGGATGTCGACCTCTCCTACATGTTTTTACAAGTTTCTAAGAGGCCTTAATATCCTCTAAGCCACCTGAGTCACTTCCACCTATTTCATCTTGGTTCACTTCACCATTTATTTTTCTCTTCTCAATGTGGGTATGAAAATTATCAAACTTGGCTTCCTCTCTAGGGGGATCTTCAATAACACTCAGTGAGTAAAACAATGTTATCCTAACTAGGTTAAATACACTAAGAGATGGGGTAAATTAGGGTATGAAAGATTGATAAAACTATCCCTTATGGTCAAGTTTTGTCATTAGAAAAACACTATTATCTTCCTTTACTATAGAAATGTATGAATGAAAATGAAATCACGCATGAGATACTTCAATTTTATATGGTTTACCATCACTAGGCTACATCTAAAGAGCATAAAACAACAATGTGCTGATGTACTAAATCCACTAAGGCTCACTTCCAAAATGTAGTTTAAGGTAAATAACTTCTATGCATAAAATAACTGCCTTTTAAATGTTTAGTCATAACTCATTTCTTCCCAAGTATCACTCCGTCAGTATTACCTTCAATGGATCACTACTAGGGGAATGTTTCACCCTCTTGATCTTCCATTCCTCACTACTCTGGAATGAATTCACACATAATTTATGTAAATGTAGGTCCCATCATTATTAATAATGAATACATCCTTAGTTAAAGGTTGATGCTCTGTTTAAGTACCACCTAAATCTATTTGATGAATATATCTTTACCACATATTTTCTGGGAAATTTTTTCTCCGCACATTTGTGATGTTCAATGCCTTCACGAAGCTCAGACAATCATTTAGAAATTTCCCAATTCATCACAATTATATACTACCTCTATGAACCTCATAATATTCACCATGATGACATATTTCACAAATATAAACCATCCTTTATGAAGAAACCTCCTTTTTGGAATCTCAAACACTTCTGAGAAACTCAGTTAGCCTTCATAAAGATTACCTCTTTCGGTCATATTTTTATATCCTTTGTATACATCCCTTCTTTTTGAACCATTTTGAAAGAAAAAATTTCATGAATCACCTTATAAAATTCAGAGTATAGATTTCTATTAAGGCTTTTTGTCTTTTCTGAGCTGGGTATAAGCCTATTTATAAGCGTTTCCTCCTATTCCATAATATTGTATCCTTGTCATAACCTTTTCGCAAATATCAACAATCTCATTTTTTAATCTCCCTACTTTTTCAAAGAAATATAAAAATTTAATCGTTTTAAAATATTATAATAGAAACAGAGATTACCATTAACCCTTCATGCATTCATGATGATCCAATTCTATTGGTCATAGAGATAGGTAGTCTTTCCTCACAAGTTCACTATGCATTACACCTTCATGAAACCAATCCTTCATGACACTGAATGCCTTCATGAAGATCCTTACCTTTGCGAATCTCCAATATTCATGAAACTAATGGATTTTAAAAAATGTTACTAAGCCTTCATGGAAATCCAACTTTCATGATGATTGTTACATCATCCTGGTTTTGGACCCCAAACATTTTTTAAGCACTGGGAAATGACACAAACTTATGTCAACAATTTTTTGTACCACTCTGAGGGTATCCATTCAACTTTCTTGGATTTGTTTTAGAAATCCTAGAATACAACCACATTAGAACTCCACAACTATCCTTGTATACATAATTTATCAAAAAAACACAATCGACCCAAGAACACTATAATGTAACCTTGATGATTTTTACCAAAAATCACCCCCTTTGGGTTTTTTGATAACTCTTCACATTTTGATAACTTATTAAAACTTCTTCAATAATAATCTAAAATTTTCTTCTAGCAATTCATATAGAAATTAATTAATTAATCAAAACACACTCTATGATAGCCCGATTCGTGCTCGACATGAGAAAAAAGCGTATCATGCAACGTTTATCAATGAATCACTTCATTACAAATCCACTAAACTTATTTCATCATGAAACCCATTTTTCATGATATATTAACACTGATCAATCATATTTTCCATCATCATATTTAAAAATACACCTACTTCATTGTTCCCTCTATTAGCTTCTCCCCCATTCATTATTAAGAAGTTTTCTCCCCTTTTATAGCGACATTTTACACCCATTTATCAATAAACCAAAATGTCACTCTGGTGTGGTCTTCTATAGGGTAAAGAAAAAAAGATCAACACATTAGGTAAAAACACATCATACCTCGAGGAGTTAGAGTCCCACATACACAATTTTTCAATTGTGGTGAGTCTACTAAACTCCAAGATCTTATAGATTTTGTTCAAATTATTTGTTAGGTTTGTCCATTATAAGAATTTTTGGAACCTATAATTCTATAAGAATATAATCCATCTTCACAAGCCCTTTCTCCACCTTCTCCTTAATAAAATAATACTCGATATCAATGTGATTTTCCCTTGAGTGATATACTAGATTTGCTCTATGAATTATATCACTTGAATTATCTTAATCAATTTTAATCAGAGACTTCACTTCAAATCCCATACCATCAAGACGATTCTTCATCAACAATAACTACATGCAATCTTGAGTGTTCGTAAAATATTCAATTTATTCGATGCTTAATGAAATGAAATATTATATCTTTCTTATCCAAAAAATAAACAATAATATAGGATAAAATGAAGCACCTGATGTTGGTTTTCAATAATCTGTTGAACTTTCCCAATCTATATTGGTATAACATAGAATATCCTACTAAGATTTTTTATTATACAATAAAACCAAATCTGTTATAAATATGATATACCAAAGAATTATTTTCACTGCAAGAATATGGATTCACTTTGTATTTATTTGAAATCATCCTTTGTGTAATGTGGGAAAAACAATATCAGGTCTTTTTATGTCAATTATAATAGACTGCCAAATATTTTCTTATATTATGTGACATTAACTACATTGCCTTCATCATACCTTGACAGTTTCAACCGAGTATCCACTGGATTCATCGTGTCCTTTCAATTATTTATTCCAAAAATATCACATTACCTTTTTGGAATATTTATATTGAGAAATTAATATTCCATTATTACCTTATGTCACCTATAATCTAAGGAAAAACATCAGTTCACCAATCATTGAAATTTCTAATTCACTTTTCATGAATTCTATGAACTATTTACATTGTTCTTTTATGATACACCAAATATTATTCCATAGACATACACTAGCACAATCATCCTTTTATTACTATCATTGTTGGCATATAGATTTTAATCAAATCTGCCAC
Organism: Viscum album; assembly: GCA_963277665.1. NCBI lineage: Eukaryota > Viridiplantae > Streptophyta > Magnoliopsida > Santalales > Viscaceae > Viscum > Viscum album. Next base: position 1,535,499,433 of record OY728161.1, on the reverse strand, counting down.
ACTAAAAACTGATCCTCTTCAAAAATAGATCAAGACTTGAATACCACCTTCTTGGTGATTTCTTCAATCCATATAGTTATTTTCTCAGTTAAAAAACTCTTTTCCCATCATTATGAATAATAAAACCATATGGTTTATCAATATAAAACTCTTCTTCCAGAACTATATTCAGAAATTATGACCTGACATACATCTGGAAAACATTTAACTTTCTTTGCATTGTTATGGCCAATAATATTCTGATTGCCTCTAGCCTTACAATGGGTGAAAATTATTCATCAACATTGATACCATCTATCTTCTAGTACCCTTTACACGCTATACATGATTATTTTTGAATCAATTCCCCATATTCATTCATCTTATTACGAATGACCCATTTAGTCCTGATGAAAATATTATATAATAGTCTCGAATCAATCGCACATGTCTGATTCTTCACAATTTTGTCATCATCTTCATTCATAGACCGAACCCTCTTTTCATCTCTAGATTGTAACACCCCATGATTTCATAGTGTGTTATTTCTTCAAAATAATTCAATAACTTGCACTACACGCAACACTGAGTTAAAGCGCATCATGACTTACCAAACTAGCCGTTATGAATAGTAATACCAAATTTTTAAAATTTTATAAATTCTATCTCTCAAAATGGACTTCATTTTTGGATTCATAATATCAAAATTAGCCTAGGGTGAAATTTTGGTACTTTTCGGATAACTTTAATATTTTGATGAATAGTGAAAATTACATAATTTTAATTGAAAACAACTTTTTTAATAAAAATAATTAATAGAGATAAATTATTAATTTGATTGGTTTTAAAGTATAATTATAATATATTTTTACCATTTTATCCAATGGTGTTCATTAGAATTAATTTCACTTTGAAATTGGACCTAAACAATTGTCAATCTTTTGATATATATTGTTTCTTAAAAACATGCTATTTGTTGTGACAGCGAGAATTAATTATAAAATTAATTAATGAAACTTATATGGTTGTAATTTTTTAAAATAGACATCATTTTTGAATTCTGAATATCAATTATAGCTTAGGGTGAAATTTTGGCATTGTTCTGAAAAACTTCAATTTTTGATGAATAGGGAAACTACTAAGTGGTAGTTAAAAAAACTGAATTTTTCATAAAACATAACTTTACCACTTCTGTGAATGGAATTTCAAAACTCCGAGAGACACGGTTAATATCAAGAAGTAAAATGTGGTTCAATGAGATGAAAATAATTTTTGGTGAATAGTAACTTTTTACTTTTATTTACCACGGTTAAAAGTAAATAGCGTAATTAAGGGTAGAAATGATATTAATATTACCCTAACACATGTCCTAATTCTATTGGATAAATGTATCTAGAACAAAAACAACCTTATGAATAAAATATTATCATTTAGGTCCACTTAAATTAGATTAGGACATTTATTATTATTTAATTCAAAGAAGAGTTAAAAGAGTTAAAATAAAATTTTATTTACTAAAACTTATTTAATATAGGGTTATACAAAATATAAATTCGATTTTATATATTAATTAGAAAGCTAATAATATTCCCTACATAATTATAGTTTATTAATAATTTTTATACATTAAATAATTTAATTTATTTATGACACAATGATGATGAAATAATTACCATAATAGTAAACAATTAAAATAATTGATATTATAAATACCCAAATAAATATAATTTGAGACTTTTAATAAATTAAACTAATTTTATAGGATAATATTATATATTAGGATTGATTTAATTGACTTTTTTCTAAGACATCATTCTATTATAAGTTTCACAAAAATCAACTATTGAATAGTGTCAAAATTGACATAAAAGAGTTTTTAAAACAAATATTATATTATTAATTGATATTAAATTCCTAAAAATCTAAGGTTCGGCCAAAAGACTTATATAATGATAGATGTATAATTAATGGACCACTTGGGGTCTCTTGTATGTATATAGTATGTTTGTTAACTATATAATATAATAATACAAAGTGACACGGTAAATGTCAAACTAATTAACTAAGAGTTAAAACTAAAAGATAAGGTTAATATAGTTACCCAAACCTATCTAAATTCTATTGGTTGAGTGTTTTTCGACCCATAACCACCTTAAACTTTAAATAATCTACTTTGGAGCTATTAGAAACTGAATATGAATTTATTATAAATTAATATTTCTAGCTTTTCCAAAGGTTCCCCTCACTCCTCTTATAAAAGGGCACTCCCCCTTCTCATTTCATCACACCTTCAAATCCTTTTGGTTCGGCCAAACTCTACCCAAATACTCTCCCAACTTCCCTCACCAAAACTTAGTGTCTTTAGTTTGATAATAATTCCAACCTAAGGATCCCTTTTGATCAAATCAAAAGGAAGAACCCGAAAAAGACGTAATGATTTCACCACCCTTTTCCAAGTTCCTTTCTTCTTCCACTTCTTCATCCTTTGTTGTTACCATTCTAAAATAATAACTCCAGTATCATATATATACTGTGATGTTATTATAAATATGGTACAACCATATTCATTATTCTATCCATCCTTTGAATAACATGTCACCATACGTGCGTACGTACGGCTTACCGTCTCCACGTCGTGGTGTAATTGTTATTCAATAAATTATTATTTGTATGGGTATAATAATGATGTGTAATTCATGTAAATAATAAATGTAACATGATAATGATTCTTTATATATGATATACCATCCAATTATATATTATTTTAATATCAAGAGAATGATATTGTCGCTTATGCGTACGTACGGACTACCGTCTCCACGAACGCGATGAGATTCATTCTCCATCTTATCCATTCAAGTATAATTCTCATTTGATGATTAATAATAGTATCTAAGGACTTGATATCATTCTGGATATGATTAAGTTACAACCTATCCATTACAGACATGGCTTACATAACAAAACATATAATAGAAAACGAGTATGTTAACACCCGAAACAATGATAATACTAAGATATTATTAACAAATCAATGTTAAAAGATCATATATGATATCATATTAATGTATTTGATTATTGTATAATTTAATAACAATTATTTCACAATTATACAGGAGGTTAACCTACCCCAACCAAGGAAAAGTACAAGGTAAGGGTTATTTCACAATCTCTTCATTATCCGAGGTTGTTTATACGTAATAATCTACAGGGATCTCTTTATCATCCACATCCATGTTTCTTAAAAATGTATTTTTTTTACTATTTAAAAGAATATGGGTTAAAGTCATATATACCCTTGTTTGAATTTTTATACTAGTTTTATAAAGGAATATTTCCGTTGTTTTCCAAACAAGGTGCTTTTAACCTTTTCGACAGAATTAAGGTAAGAATGTTTTTTTTAACTTATACGGCGGGTGCAGCTATTTTTCGCCGTTATAAATTCGTTGAAGCTTCCCTTACAAGCTTATAAGAATATTTTCAAAGAAAATATTTTATTTCATAAATATAAGACTCTTAAATGATTTCAAAATAGAAAGAGATATTTCTCTAAAAAGAGTTTTGATTTCATCTATGTCAACATCCTTTGATGGATTTTACGCTTATTTGAAGTTGATTTATTATGATACAAAACTTTTATATTGTATTGAAGGTTTCTTTATATTTTTGACTGTGGATGTGCTATTTTTATACCGTTCATAGTTTATGGTGAAAGTATTGACATTTCGTATGCTACTTTTAATATGAATGTTTATGTTATGTTTAAACCTTTTCATATGGGAATGAATTGGACTTAATATGTGAAGGGTGGAGCCCTCTATAGCTCCTTGATGCATCGGTATGTCTCATGAGACAAAATAGTGTCTTGGCACAAGGCCTTGGAAAAATATTATTTGTATTCTTGTTTCAAGGCCTTGGCTATGTGGTTATTATAGTCTGGCATTATGCATTCCATCATTATGAAAGTGGTTATTGATATTGCATGTGATTATTCGATTAGTAGAATAACCATGTGAATATGTAAATGGCATTATTTCATTTTACTTTTTCCATACTATGTTGAAGTTCATGTTTAAAAGTCTTTTGTTATAGTTATACATTTCCTTAAATGTTTATTCTTATTTATGAAGGTTTCCGCTATATTGTTATCCTTACTAGGAATTTGAGCTCACCCCTTTTCTATGTTTCATTTTTCCCTGGATGTGAAGAAGTAATTTATGAATGACCTGTAGGGATAGTATGTGGGGATATGTGTGTGGTCTATGAAGAAAATATGTTGTAGTAGTAGTTTTTCACTTTATGATGTAATGTAAAACTTTATGAATATATCTAGTGTTTCCAAGGCTACTAAACCAATCGGTATTTTGAGATTTGACCATTCTTGTGATCATGCCAATGTTATTTAATAATGCACCGACTCTAGGTAACTGGGGTCGGGGCGTTACAGTTGGTATTAGAGGGAGGTTTAGTACAAACCTTGGATGCAAGATTTAGATAAACTCTAATTAGAGCACATAGACCTAAGATGAACATTGAGGATTAGTATAGAAGAACATCCTAGAATTTTGGTATTGTAGGGATTTTGTGAGTTTTCCGAGAAATACATCCCTGTCTGGATATGAGCAGGTAGAGGCGGCTCTGGCACAGATGTACCTAGGGGTAAAACCCGAAAACACCGCTTTGAGCTAGACTCGAACGAGAACTGGTGCACGACAATGGGCCTTGTTGCACTCTTGGTTACGACACTCCCGGGGGATATTCTTAGGATAACTCTCATTTTCTTTACAAATCATTATGAAGGGTTTATGAGTATATACTTCCTCAAAGGAGAAATTTTTATGATTATGGATTATATCCATAAACTATTTAATTTATGTTATGTGTCTTATAAGTTTGGGATTAGGTATTGTTATTCATAAACTAATCTAGTGTATGCCATTGTTTAGAAATGGCGCCCAGTAGACGGAATGAGAACTCCAACAATGCACATGATCCAAAGAGAAAGAAGGATCATATATTTCATGGTATTAAGCCAGAATTTATAAGAGAAATAGTCTCCCATGTATTATCATCATATGAAGAAATAAGATCATGTGTTGATAAGATATGTAAAGATATTACTGAGTCCTATGGCTTTGAAGGGAAGAAAGAGAAGAAAAGTATGGAAGAGAGAAAGATAGATAAAGGGAAGAGGGAAAAGAATAATTTTCCCATATGTGATAACTGTGGGAAGAAACACCCTGGAACTTGCCAGAAAGGAATGGGAGTTTGTTATAAGTGTGGAGGAAAAGGGCACAAAGTACGTGACTACAAGGGTAAAAAAATTGTTTCAAATGTACAATGCTTCATTTGCAAGGAGTTTGGACACTACGCGAACCTATGTCCCAGTCATCAGACTATGCCGCAAATGATGCTATTGGATAATAATCAAGTTATGATACTACCACAGATGAAGAGGAATGATTAGAGTTCTTATGTTGATTATTTCATTTGAGTGTTTTATCAATAATGTACTTGTTATCATAATTATAGAGTATATAAGGATTGTAATATAGTACTGTTTCATTAAGGACTTGAGATTGTGTGGAACAAAGAAAAATGACTCAATAGCAGGTTAAATTTTTTGAAAATATATGGTTGAGAGAAAGATAAACCATAATATGGTTCTGATACCAAGGTAGTGATTTTAGAATAATACATGATTGATTTGGATAAATTATATTGGATATTCTTGACTACCTTGAAACTGATTAATGATTTGTATATTCCATCATTGTTGGGGTTTACAACATTTTTGGGATTGAAGGAGTATATCTTTTATTCTTTAAGGAATAAGGGATCGTGAATGTAATCAATAAGGTTTTATGGTAATTCAGGATGTTGCAATGTTTTAAAAAAATACATGATGGAGGTGTTCACATGTTATTATGCGGAAAAAAGGATCTTCATTGTGTTTACCTTCATTATAAATTTTGGACTTAAGTATTTTGGATAGTTATAGTTTGGATTATTTTGGATTGCCATAAAAGGACAACCCGGAGGTCGGGCGGCAACCTGTCGCATCCGGCAAGGCCGTGAAACTTGAACCCACAACCGAAGGGCGACAAGGGTGTATCACCTACCACTGACCCACGTGATGTCCTAGATTGAATAATTTCATTTTTTAATGGTTCTACTAGATGAATTATAAATTCATTTTTTAACCCTATATGAATAGGATAAATAGAATATTTTTTTTAAGTTCTATTATCTTTTAGAGTGAAAGATGAGTTTGTGGTAAAACTTAGTTAATGGTTGAGACTCTACTTGTCAAGTATATATTTTTCTTCTTCTATTATTCAATGAAAAAATTAATTCTTATTATTTAGTGAAGGGATATTAAAACAAGAAAAAGTGTAATCCTAATACCATATGTTTTGCTGAACCGATGGAATTTTAAATCATCATAGATTAATGAATTTAAGGCCCTCAATTTTACACTTGTTTGTGATTAATGACCTCAATCACTACCTATAAATATTTAAGTTTTACTCCAATTATATTTCTCTAATTTCCACCAATGTTCTCCTAATCGAGATCATAATTTGGTGGTGACCCTTTCATTTCTCTTTTCCTCATATTAAGACTAAATTTTAGTAACCCAATTTCCGATGTGGGTTCTCCCACAATGATATTTTTTATTTTCAACCTTTTATTTTTGAAGGACAATTTCAAATTGTGAGGACGCAATTTATTGAAGGAGGGGAGAATTTAACACCCCAAGATTTTATAGTGTGCTATTTCTTCAAAATAATTCAATAACATGCACTACACGCAACACAGAGTTAAAGCGCACCATGACTTACCAAACTAGCCGTTATGAATAGTAATACCTACTTTTTGAAATTTTATAAATTCTATCTCTCAAAATGGACGTCATTTTTTGATTCGGAATATCAAAATTAGCCTAGGGTGAAATTTTGGTACTTTTCTGATAACTTTAATATTTTGATGAATAGTCAAAATTACTAAATTTTAATTAAAAACAAAATTTTTAATCAAAATAATTAATAGTGATAAATTATGAATTTGAGTTGTTTTAAAGTATAATTATAATATATTTTTACCATTTTATCCAATGGTGTTTATTAGAATTAATTTCACTTTGAAATTGGACCTAAACAATTGTCAATCTTTTGATATATATTGTTTCTTAAAAACACGCTATTTGTTGTGACAACGAGAATTAATTATAAAATTAATTAATGAAACTTATATGTTTGGAATTTTGTAAAATAGAAATCATTTTTGAATTTGGAATATCAATTATAGCTTAGGGTCAAATTTTGGCATTGTTCTGAAAAACCTCAATTTTTGATGAATAGTGAAACTACTAAGTGGTAGTTAAAAAAACTGAATTTTTCATAAAACATAATTTTACCGCTTCTGTGAATGGAATTTCGAAAATCCGAGAGACACGGTAAATATCCAGAAGTAAAATGTGGTTCAATGAGATGAAAATAATTTTTGGTGAATAGTAACTTTTTACTTTTATTTACCACGGTTAAAAATAAATTGGGTAATTAAGGGTAGAAATGATATTAATATTACCCTAACACATGTCCTAATTCTATTGGACAAGTGTATCTCGACCAAAAACAACCTTAGGAATAAAATATTATCATTTAGGTCCACTTGGATTAGATTAGGACATTTATTATTATTTAATTCAAAGAAGAGTTAAAAGAGTTAAAATCAATGTTTATTTACTAAAACATTTTTAATATAGAGTTATACAATAGATAAATTCGATTTTAAAAATTCATTAGAAAGATAATATGATGACCTGGATAATTATATTTTATTTATAACTTTTAGACATTAAAAATATTAATTTATTTATGACACAATGATGATGCAGTAATTACCATAATAGTGAAAAATTAAAATAATTGATATTATAAATACCCAAATAAATATAATTAGATACTTTTAATGAATTAAATTAATTTTCTAGGATAATATGACATATTAGGAGTGATTTAATTGACTTTTTTAGAAGTAATCATTCTGTTATAAGTTTCACAAAAATCAACTATTGAATAGTGTCAAAATTGACATAAAAGAGTTTTTAAAACAAATATTATATTATTAATTGATATTAAATTCCTAAAAATATAAGGTTCGGCCAAGAGACTTATATAATGATAGGTGTATCATTAATGGACCACTTGGGGGTCTCTTGGATGTATATAGTATGTTTATTAACTATATAATATAAAAATACAAAGTGACACGGTAAATGTCAAACTAATTAACTAAGAGTTAAAACTAAAAGATAAGGTTAATATAGTTACCCAAACCTGTCTAAATTCTATTTGTTGAGTGGTTTTCGACCCATACCCACCTTAACCTTTAAATAATAAACTTTTTAGCTATTAGAAACTGAATATGAATTTATTATAAATTAATATTTCTAGCTGTTCCAAAGGTGCCCCTCACTCCTCTTATAAAAGGGCACTCCTCCTCATTTCTTCACACCATCAAAGCCATTTGGTTCGGCCAAACTCTTCCCAAATACTCTCCCAACTTCCCTCAATAAAACCTAGTGGCCTTAGTTTGATCATAAAGCCATACTAAGGAGCCCTTTTGATCAAATCAAAAGAAAGAACCTGAAGAAGAGGTAATGATTTCACCACCCTTTTCCAGGTTCCTTTCTTCTTCCACTTCTTCTTCCTTTGTTGTTAACATTCTAAAATAATAACTCCAGTATCATATATATACTATGATGTTATTATAAATATTTTACAACCATATTCATTATTCTATCCATCCTTTGAATAACATGTCACCATACGTGCGTACGTACGGCTTACCATCTCCACGTCATGGTGTAATTGTTATTCAATAAATTATTATTCGGATGGGTATAATAATGATGTTTAACTCATGTAAATAATAAATGTAAAATGATAATGATTCTTTATATATGATATACCATCCAATTATATATTATTTTAATATAAAAAGAATGATATTGTCACTCGTGCGTACGTACGGACTACCGTCTCCACGAACGCGATGAGATTCATTCTCCATTGTATCCATTCAAGTATAATTCTCATTTGATGATTAATAATAGTATCTAAGGACTTGATATCATTCTCGATATGGTTAAGATACGACCTATCCATTACAAACATGGCTTACGTAACAAAACATATAAAAGAAAACGAGTAAGTTAACACCCGAAACAATGATAATACTAAGATATTGTTAACAAATCAATGTTAAAAGATCATATATGATATCATATTAATGTATATGATTATCTTATAATTTAATAACAATTATTTCACCATTATACAGGAGGTTAACCTACCCCAACCAAGGAAAAGTATAAGGTAAGGGTTATTTCTCAATCTCGTCATTATCTGAGGTTGTTTATACGTAATAATCTACTGGGATCCCTTTATCATCCACATCCATGTTTCTTAAAAATATATTTCAAAACATTTTTACTATTTAAAAGAATATGGGTTAAATTCATTTATACCCTTTTTTGACTTTTTATAAGAGTTTTATAAAGGAATATTTCCGTCGTTTTCCAAACAAGGTGCTTTTAGCCTTTTCGACAGAATTAAGGTAAGAATGTTTTTTTAACTTATACAGCGGGTGCGGCTATTTTCCGCCGTTATAAAATCGTCGAAGCTTCCCTTACAAGGTTATAAGAATATTGTCAAAGAAAATGTTTTATTTCATAAATATAAGACTCTTAAATGATTTTAAAATAGAAAGAGATACTTCTCTAAAGAGAGTTTTGATTTCATCTATGTCAACATCCTTTGATGAATTTTACGCTTATTTGAAGTTGATTTATTATGATACAAAACTTCTATATTATATTGAAGGTTTTGTGATATGTTTGACTGTGGATGTGCTATTTTTATACCGTTCATAGTTTATGGTGAAAGTATTGACATTTCTTATGCTACTTTTAATACGAAGGTATATGTTATGTTTAAACCTGTTCATATGGGAATGCATTGGACTTAATATGTGATGGGTGGAGCCCGCTATAGCTCCTCGATGCATCGGTAGGTCTCATGAGACAAACTAGTGTCTTGGCCCAAGGCCTTGGAAAAATATTATTTGTAGTCATGGCACGAGGCCTTGGCTATGTGGTTATGATAGTATGGCATTATGCATTCCATCATTATGAAAGTGGTTATTGATATTGCATGTGATTATTAGATTAGTAGAATAACCATGTGAATATGTAAATGGCATTATTTCATTTTACTTTTTCCATACTATGTTGAAGTTCAAGTTTAAAAGGCTTTTGTTTTAGTTATACATTTCCTTAAATGTTTATTCTTATTTATGAAGGTTTCTGCTATATTGTTATCCTTACTGGGCATTTGAGCTCACCCCTTTTCTATGTTTTATTTTTCCAGGATGTGAAGAAGTAATTTATGAATGACCTGTAGGGATAGTATGTGGGGATATGAGTGTGGTATATGAAGAAAATATGTTGTTGTAGTAGTTTTTCACTTTATGATGTAATGTAAAACTTTATAAATATATCTAGTATTTCCAAGGCTAATAAACCAATCTGTCTTTCGAGATTTGATCATTCTTGTGATCATGCCAATGTTATGTAATAATGCACCGACTCTATGTAACTGGGGTCGGGGCGTTACAGTTGGTATCAGAGGGAGGTTTAGTACAAACCTTGGAAGATAGATTTAGATAAACTCTGATTAGAGCACGTAGACCTAAGATGAACTTTGAGGATTAGTATAGAATAACTTCCTAGAATTTTGGTATTGTAGAGATTTTGTGAGTTTTCCGAGCAATACATCCATGTCTGGATACGAGCAGGTAGAGGCAACTCTAGCACAGATGTACCTAGGGGTAAAACCCGAAAACACCGCTTTGAGCTAGACTCGAACGGGAACTGGTGCACGACAACGAGCCTTACTGCACTCTTGGTTACGACACTCCCGGGGGATATGCTTAGGATAACTCTCATTTTCTTTACAAATCGTTATGAAGGGTTTAGGAGTATATACTTCCTCAAAGGAGAAATTTTTATTATTATGGATTATATCCATAAACTATTTAATTTATGTTATGTGGATTACAAGTTTGGGATTATGTATTGTTATTCATTAACAAATCTAGTGTATGCCATTTTTTAGAAATTTCACCCAGTAGAAGGAATGAGAACTCCAGTAATGCACATGATCCAAAGAGAAAGAAGGATCATATATTTCATGGTCTTAAGCCAGAATTTATAAGAGAAATAGTCTCCCATGTATTATCATCATATGAAGAAATAAGATCATGTGTTGATAAGATAAGTAAAGATTTTACTGAGTCATATGGCTTTGATGGGAATTAATAGAAGAAAAGGATGGAAGATAGAAAGATAGATAAAGGGAAGATGGAAAAGAAGAATTTTCCCATATGTGATAACTGTGGGAAGAAACACCCTAGAACATGCCTGAAAGGAATGGGAGTTTGTTATAAGTGTGGAGGAAAAGGGCACAAAGTACCTGACTGCAAGGGTAAGAAAATGGTTTCAAATGTACAATGATTCATTTTTAAGGATTTTGGACACTATGCGAACCTATGTCCCAGTCATCAGACTATGTCGCAAATGATTCTATTGGATAATAATAATGTTATGATACTACCAAAGATGAAGAGGAATGTTTAGAGTTCTTATGTTGATTATGTCATTTGAGTGTTGTATCAACAATGTACTTGTTATAATAATTATGGAGTATATAAGGATTGTACTCCAGTAATATTTCATTAATGACTTGAGATTGTGTGGAACGAAGAAAAGTGACTCAATAGTAGGTTAAATTTTTGGAAAATATATGGTTGAGAGAACGATAAACCATAATATGGTTCTGATACCGAGGTTTTGATTTTAGAATAATACATGATTGATTTGGATAAACTATATTGGATATTCTTGACTACCTTGAAATTGATTAATGTTTTGTATATTCCATCATTGTTGGGGTTTACAACATTTTTGGGATTGAAGGAGTATATCTGTTATTCTTTAAGGAATAAGGGATCATGAATGTAATCAATAAGGTTTTATGGTAATTTAGGATGTTGCAATGTTTTAATAGAATACATGATGAAGGTGTTCACATGTTATTACGCGGAAAAAAGGATCTTCATTGTGTGTACCTTCATTATAAATTTTGGACTTAAGTATTTTGGATAGTTCTAGTTTGGATTATTTTGGATTTCCATAAAAGGGCAACCCGGAGTTCGTGCGGCAACCCGTCGCGTCCGACAAGGCCGTGAGACTTGAACCCACAACCGAAGGGCGATAAGGGTGTATCACCTACCACTGACCCACGTGATATCCTGGATTGAAAAATGTCGTTTTTAATGGTTCTTCTAGATGAATTATAAATTCATTTTTTTAACCCTATACGAATATGATAAATAGAATATTATTTTTAATTTCTATTATCTTTTAGAGTGAAAGATGAGTTTGTGGTAGAACTTAGTTAAAGGTTGAGACTCTACTTGTCAAGTATATATTTTTCTTCTTCTCTTATTCAATGAAGAAAATAATTATTATTCATTAGTGAAGGGATCTTAAAACAAAAGAAACGTGTTATCCTAATACCATATGTTTTGCTGAACCGATGGTATTTTAAATCATCATAGATTGATGAATTTATGGCCCTCAATTTTACACTTATTTGTGATTGATGACCTCAATCACTACCTATAAATATTTACATTTTTTCTCCAATTATATGTCTCTCATTTCCACCAATGTTCTCCTAATCGAGATCATAATTTGGTGATGACCCTTTCATTTCTCTTTTCCTCATATTAAGTCTAAATTTTAGTAACCCAATTTCTGATGTGGGTTTTCCCACAAAGATATTTTTTATTTTCAACCTTTTATTTTCGAAGAACAAATTCAAATTGAGAGGACGCCATTTATTGAAGGAGGGTAGAATGTAACACCCCAAGATTTCATAGTGTGTTATTTCTTCAAAATAATTCAATAACTTGCACTACACGCAACACCGAGTTAATGCGCATCATGACTTACCAAACTAGCCGTTATGAATAGTAATACCTACTTTTTCAAATTTTATAAATTCTATCTCTCAAAATGGACTTCATTTTTGGATTCGGAATATCAAAATTATCCTAGGGTGAAATTTTGGTCCTTTTCGGATAAATTTAATATTTTAATGAATAGTGAAAATTACTAAATTTTAATTAAAAACAACTTTTTTAGTAAAAATAATTAATAGTGATAAATTATGAATTTGAGTGGTTTTAAAATATAATTATAATATTTTTTTTTACCATTTTATCCAATGGTGTTCATTAGAATTAATTTCACTTTGAAATTGGACCTAAACAATTGACAATTTTTTGATATATATTGTTTCTTAAAAACACGCTCTTTGTTGTGACAGCGGGAATTAATTATAAAATTAATTAATGCAACATATATGTTAGGAATTTTTTAAAATAGAAATCATTTTTTAATTCGGAATATCAATTATAGCTTAGGGTGAAATTTTGGCATGGTTCTGAAAAACTTTAATTTTTGATGAATAGTGAAACTACTAAGTGGTAGTTTAAAAAACTGAATTTTTCATAAAACTTAATTTTACCGCTTCTTTGAATAGAATTTTGAAAATATGAGAGGCACGGTTAATATCAAGAAGTAAAATTTGGTTCAATGAAATGAAAATATTTTTTGGTGAATATTAACTTTTTACTTTTTTTTACCACGTTTAAAAGTAAATAGGGTAATTAAGGGTAGAAATGATATTAATATTACCCTAAAACATGTCCTAATTCTATTGGACAAGTGTATCTAGACCAAGAACAACCTTAGGAATAAAATATTATCATTTAGGTCCACTTGGATTAGATTAGGACATTTATTATTATTTAATTCAAAGAAGAGTTAAAAGAGTTAAAATCAATGTTTATTTACTAAAACATTTTTAATATAGGGTTATACATAAGATAAATTCGATTTTAAATATTCATTATAAATCTAATAATATTACCTAAATAATTATATTTTATTTATAATTTTTAGACATTAAATTATTCAATTTATTTATGACACAATGATGATGCAGTAATTACCATAATAGTGAAAAATTAAAATAATTAATATGATAAATAGCCAAATAAATATAATTTGAGACTTTTAATGAATAAAAATAATTTTATAGGATAATATGACATATTAGGATTGATTTAATTGACTTTTTCTAAGTAATCATTTTGTTATAAGTTTCACAAAATTCAACTATTGAATAGTGTCAAAATTGACATAAAAGAGTTTTTAAAACAAATATTATATTATTAATTGATATTAAATTCCTAAAAATCTAAGGTTCGGAAAAGATACTTATATAATGATAGTTATATCATTAATTGACCACTTGGGTGTCTCTTGGATATATATAGTAAGTTTATTAACAATATAATATAAAAATACAAAGTGACATGGTAAATGTCAAATTAATTAACTAAGAGTTAAAACTAAAAGATAAGGTTAATATAGTTACCCAAACCTGTCTAAATTATATTTTTTGAGTGTTTTGAGACCCATACCCACATTAACATTTAAATAATCAACATTGGAGCTATTAAAAATCGAATATGAATTTATTATAAATTAATATTTCTAGCTTTTCCAAAGGTGCCCCTCACTCCTCTTATAAAAGGGCACTCCTACTTCTCATTTCTTCACACCTTCAAATCCTTTTGGATCGGCCAAACTCTTCCCAAATACTCTCCCAACTTCCCTAAATAAAACCTAGTGGCCTTAGTTTGATCAGAAATCCAACCTAAGGAGCCTTTTTGATCAAATCAAAAGGAAGAACCCGAAGAAGAGGTAATGATTTCACCACCCTTTTCCAAGTTCCTTTATTCTTCCACTTCTTATTCCTTTGTTGTTACCTTTATAAAATAATAACTCCAATATCATATATATACTGTGATGTTATTATAAATATGGTAC
Source organism: Viscum album (assembly GCA_963277665.1). NCBI lineage: Eukaryota > Viridiplantae > Streptophyta > Magnoliopsida > Santalales > Viscaceae > Viscum > Viscum album. The sequence continues at coordinate 1,535,484,423 of OY728161.1, read as the reverse complement.
AACCATATTCAGTATTCTATCCATCCTTTGAATAACATGTCACCATACACGCGTACGTATGACTTACCGTCTCCACGTCATGGTGTAATTGTTATTCAATAAATTATTTTTTGGATGGGTATAATAATGATGTGTAATTCCTGTAAATAAAAAATGTAACATGATAATGATTCTTTATATAAGATATACCATCCAATTATATATTATTTTAATATCAAAAGAATGATATTGTCGCTCGTGCGTACGTACGGACTACCGTCTCCACGAACGCGATGAGAATCATTCTCCATCGTATCCATTCAAGTATAATTATCATTTTATGATTAATAATAGTATATAAGGATTTGATATCATTTTGGATATGATTAAGATACAACCTATCCATTACAATCATGGCTTACGTAACAAAACATATAAAAGAAAATGAGTAAGTTAACACCCGAAACAATGATAATACTAAGATATTATTAACAAATCAATGTTAAAAGATCATATATGATATCATATTAATGTATATGATTATTTTATAATTTAATAACAATTATTTCACCATTATACAGGAGGTTAACCTACCCCAACCATGGAAAAGTACAGGGTAAGGGTTATTTCACAATATCTTCATTATCCAAGGTTGTTTATACGTCATAATCTACTGGGATCTCTTTATCATCCACATCCATGTTTCTTAAAAATGTATTTCAAAACATTTTTACTATTTAAAATAATATGGGTTAAATTCATTTATAACCTTTTTTTACTTTTATAAGAGTTTTATATAGGAATCTTTCCATCGTTTTCTAAACAAGGTGCTTTTAACCTTTTCGACAGAATTAAGGTAAGAATGTTTTTTTAACTTATACGGCGGGTGCGGCTATTTTCCGCCATTATAAAATCGTCGAAGCTTCCCTTACAAGATTATAAGAATATTTTCAAAGAAAATTTTTTATTTCATAAATATAAGACTCTTACATGATTTCAAAATAGAAAGATATATTTCTCTAAAAAAGAGTTTTGATTTCATCTATGTCAACAACCTTTGATGGATTTTACGCTTATTTGAAGTTGATTTATTATGATACAAAACTTTTATATTGTATTGAAGGTTTTGTGATATGTTTGACTGTGGATGGGCTATTTTTATACCATTCATAGTTTATGGTGAAATTATTGACATTTCGTATGCTACTTTGAATACGAATGTTTATGTTATGTTTAAACCTTTTCAAATGGGAATGCATTGGACTTAATATGTGACGGGTGGAGCCCACTATAGCTCCTCGATGCATCGGTTGGTCTCATTAGACAAACTAGTGTCTTGGCACAAGGCCTTGGAAAATCTTATTTGAAGTCTTGGCATGAGGCCTTGGCTATGTGGTTATGATAGTCTATCATTATGCATTCCATCATTATGAAAGTTGTTATTGATATTGAATGTGATTATTCGATTAGTAGAATAACCATGTGAATAAGTAAATGGAATTATTTCATTTTACTTTTTCCATACTGTGTTTAAGTTCAAGTTTAAAATTATTTCATTTTAGTTATACATTGCCTTAAATGTTTATTCTTATTTATGAAAGTTTCCGCTATATTTTTATCCTTACTGGGCATTTGAGATCACCCATTTTCTATGTTTTATTTTTCCAAGGATGTGAAACATTAATTTATGAATGACCTGTAGGGATAGTATGTGGGGATATGAGTGTGGTCTATGAAGAAAATATGTTTTTGTAGTAGTTTTTCACTTTATGATGTAATGTAAAACTTTATGAATATATCTAGTATTTCCAAGGCTACTAAACCAATCGGTCTTTCGAGATTTGATCTTTCTTGTGATCATGCCAATGTTATGTAATAACACACCGACTCTAGGTAACTGGGGTCGGGGTGTTACATAGATGCTTCTTCAAAACATTTATCCTCTACTATCATAAGAATGATTCTTATTGTAGAGCCTTTATCCTCTTTATTTGAATTGGACATGTATAGTTAGAAATTATTTTCTATCTATCAATTTCAAATATACTATTCTATCTTTCTGGATATAATAGTTTATATTTATCCTTTTTATCATTTGAACCATCCTTTGAATCAGCCTTTAGAAATCCAACTTCCTCCGAGATTTTTTCCTCTACATACTACCCTTCATAAATAGATCATATATTTTATGAATATTTTTCTAATTATATACTATAGTTACATCATTGTTTTCAACAAAATTTCCTAGCCTATTATTGAAAAATTTATATTCTTTTCTGTTTCTTGAGTGGGAAATAAATATCCCTTCATAGATATGGGATTAAAACATCCTATGTTTCTTTGAATTTGAAAATTAAACACATACCTTCAAAGACTCGAAAGTAATTTGATGTTGGATTCTATCCATACCATAGCTCATATGGAGCCTTTAATTATTTGGGATATAATAACGATCTATTTAATGGGTTGACTAATATCATCACTTATTCTTACCAAAACATCTTTGTAAGGTCTTTATCGTTGTGAATTGTTCTATACATGTTGTTGATAATTCAATTTCTTCTTCAAATACTCAATGATTATTCGGAGTTATTACTACCAATACTTGCATCCTTATCCCATGTTTCTTGAGATAATCATTCACTAGTATATTTGTGAACTATATTCCATTATCTTTTTGGATCATCTGGATTTTTTGATCTTGAAACTTTTCAACATCCCTTTGATAACTTGTTATGAAATTGGACACCTCATAAATAAGTGTGATGATAGACACCCATGAATTTATGCTAAAATCATCAACTAAGTGAATATAATATCTTCTCCCATAAATAGATCTTGGTGAAAAAGTTATGCAAACATAAATATACACCAACTCAAGATTTTTTTTTTGAAATTTTCTCTTTTTCCTTATATGTATTTTTAATGATATTACTTGGATGACTAGTATTTCATGTATGATTATGATCATGTGATAACATAGGGAGGTCATGAGCAGCATCACATGTCACAGGATCTTCCAATAATGTTTGACTCAAATTACCAAGGTGTTGATTCCATAACTTTTTTTCTTATTCTTTGGATAAAAAGTAAAAAACTTCTTCTCTAGTTACAAGGTAGATATTCCCCTTTTTACTTTTTCCCTACAAAATAATTACACCATATTTTTTTTAATGATACATGATTTCATTGAAAATATTATAGAATTTCCTAATTCACACATCTGACTCACACTTAGAAAGTTGTGACTGATACCTTCAACAACCAATACATTTTCACATCTCATGTCATTCTCCCCAAACATGGACTTTCCTAAGCCAATATTTTTCAATAGTTCATCATTACAAAATCATACAATACCTTCCTTACCATAACTGATTCATGTAACTAGTTCCTTATTTTTTGTCATATGGGAGGTGCATTCACTATCAAGGATCCATTTCCAGTGTGATTTTATTTTTTGAAAGAAATATTTGAAACCCTTAAATTTTTATCTCTATTATTTTTTATCATTGTCTTCGACTTCATGTCTAGAATAGATGGATAATCTTGATCTTCCTTGGTGTATGATGGACCAACTTCATCTTGTAGAGATGTAAATCAATTTTTTTTCATCTCATTTGTCGATACATTCATCTAATGATTATGAAAACATTCATTATGCTTCATAAAATTCATCAATATTGTTTATGAGCAATATCATTCCATGTGTTCGAATCATCCAAACCCAAAACAGTGACCATAAAATGATATCTTGGAATATTGATCATTGTATGGATACCCTTGTTGGTATTTTTCTATCTGATACATCTTTACTATAGAACAACAATTTTGTGAGTGTACTATATTTCCAAAACTATACCATCAAATGTTTGGTGCATTTATATGTGTCACTACTATAGTAATGGGTTTCCCAAGGTATCTATGAATCATCTAGTTCTGATTTACTTGCAAATAAATCATTAATCTCCAAGAAGGTTCTTGAGGTCTGACATCAAATATTATTATTTTTCCAATCAAGCCTGATAAAATCTATATTTATTGGATCTATAATTTTACTCTCCTAACATTACTTTGTCTATTTCATTGAATCTTTGAATAATAAATTTACATTTTATATTACCTTTGTGGACTTCTATTTTGTATTCAATGGCTTTTCATGATCTTTCACTTCCTTCATAGGATGAAAACCTCATCCTTAATATTTTCTGTGATTTTTTCTTGATCATTTATTGTATTATTCGAACCATCAATCACCCTTTTGTATTCTTCAACTTTGATCTTATACTCACCAATCTTATCTGAGTACTCTATCATGGAAGACTTACTCTTAAATTTCATTTATCATCTCAAACTTCTCTTCTTCCTACTCCTACATAAAGAGTTTGGAATTATGAACCATCCTATTATCTTTCATTGTTTTTCCTATCCAAAAGATTATCTCTTCAGTTGAAACATCTAATTAGACCTGAAGGTCAACTCTTACGTCTACATATCCTTCATAATTTTTTCTTTCTTCTTTTATTTGGGTATTTTTGAAAACATCCACCTTATAAGATCCTTCAGGATCCTTATTTTCCTCCAAATATTCTACCTCAGATTCTTTTGAACTGTAATCTATATTTTAAAGAATATTCTTCTTTTATAAGAAATGTTTCATAAAAAATTTCATACCTTTAACATAGGTTGAATACTTCATCATGGTAATTTAGAATTCATCCTCATCATTTTCTTGAAACTTATGAGGTCACCTCACATAATTATGTCCAACAATTCCACATCAAAAGTATGCAAGTGGTGGTTCCCCTTTGAACTTTCCTTTTCCTCTTTTTAAATTTTATGAAAGTAATAACATTAATTTATTGGTCTCTTCTTTTTCCTACCCATATTCAATAGTGAGATCCTTCATGGCCTTGAATGTAACTTATTTAGAATTCCCTTTTTCCACAAAATCATTATCATTATTTCACACCTCATATGTAATAAGTGTATTCTAAAAGATTTCTAAGATCAAATCCATTTAATTTTTACCCTCTAATATAGAAAAATTATCATTGAATAATGGTAGAAGTATTCTCTTGATGCACTTGAAAATCTTCAGATCTTCAATAATTTCTCCAAGACCACACGTGTCTTCCAAACCAAAATTCACCCAGTAAAATAACGCTTCAACATACTCATTGGGGTGAATTCTAAGATTCTCATACTTGTTCTATAAAACCTGGCATTTTTCTTCTCTTACTTTTGAGTTTCCCTCAAAAATATTTACCAACTTTTAAAAGATAGAATGTGATTAATTACATGACATCACCCTCATATAAATGGAATTAGATAGGTATCCCCCAAAAGCATTGATTCCTTTGTCATCAACATCCAATTCCCTTTAATCAACTTCTGATAAATCACCACTGTCAATATTAATGAAAATTCCATTCATCAATACTATAAATACATCCATTCATAAATATTAGAAGTAGAGATACTTATAATTCTTCCATAACTAAAAATAGTTTCCATCGAACATTAGAATTACCTTATAATTAACAACCACTATTTAAACCTTTTAGATAGAAACACTGATATTATCCTTCCCCTTTGATACTAATTGTTAGCCCAACTATGTTAAATACCCTAAAAGGGGGGTGAATCAGTGTATGATAGATTAAAATAACTTCCCCTTTAGATCATTATTTTTCATTAAAAAACACTCTAATCTACCTTTCCCATAGAAAAGTATAAACCAAACTGAAATCAAGCATTATATAAAATGATTTTACTTGGTTTACCGTCACTAGGATACATCTACTGATAATACAACATTAATGTGTTGATGTACCAAATCCACTAAGGATCACTACAAAAATTTGGATTATGCTAGATCATTCCAATGCCTAGGAGTAATATCTTTATAATGTTTATAGATGGATCACAACTTCCTCAGGGTCACTCCCTCAATATTTCATTTTATGGATCATTGTCGGTGGAAAGGATCACCTTATTTATCTTCCTTTTCTCATTTCACTTGAAGGGATTCACACATAGTTAATGGACATGTAGTTCCCTTCATTATTAATAATGAATGCATCCTAAATTGCAGGCAGATACTCTGTTGAAGTGCCTCATTAATCCACTTGATTAAAGTCTCTTTACCAAAAATTTAATGGGGAATATTTTTTCAACACTTTCATGATGCTCACTAACTTCAGAAAGCTCACACAAAACTCCAAAAGTCATCACATGTTTTTAATTCCTTCACAAACCCCATATATTTCTCATAGCACACCTCTTCATGAATCCCAACCAGCCATCATGAAGAATACTCCTTTAGTGAACCTCAAACACTTTTTCCAATCTCACCCAACCCTAATGAAATTAACCTCTTTGGGTTGGATTTTTATAGCCTTTGAAAATTTCCTCTCTTTGTGAACCTTTTCATAAGAACACCCTTTGTGAACCACATTTGAGAATTCAAAGCCTATATATTTTTATTAATGATTTAAATCATTTATAAGGGGGTTAGAGGCCCATTTATAGGTATTTACTCAATATTAATTACCTTCCATTCTTTTCATCACCATTTTGTAATGATCTCCAATATATTTCATAAATCTCTGTAGTTTTTCAATCCACTATATAAATTTACTCATTCGTGAAGATTCTCGTAGTCTTGTAGATTATCTTCAAAACTTCACACATTCACAAAGATCCACTTTTCATTGTTATGTATATGTTTAATTTTTATCATGAATTCGAGATGCTCCACACCTTTGTGAACCCCATACTTCATGACACAAAATGACTTTGTGAAGCTCCTTACCTTAGAAAAACTCCAATATTTGAGAAACTCATACGTTTTTCATTATTTTACGAGGCATTCAAGGAAATTCAAATTTCACAATGATTGATCCATCATCCAAATTTTTTACCCCAAAAATTTTAGCAACCACTGGGAAATGATAGAACCTTTTATATGCAATTTTTTGTATCACTTACAGGGAATACATTCCTCTATCGTGGATCTTTTTCAACATACCTAGTCAAAAATGATGCTGGAACTCCACAATTTCCCATTTCCACCTGCTTTGGAAATAATCACAATCAACCCAAAAACACTAGAATGTTTACATGAGGTATAGTTTCCCAAAAATCACTTCAATGGGATTTGATGTGGACACCTATAATTTTCTTATATTAAAAAAATGGATAACAGGTCAGTTGGGGTGACTAGAACCACTTGATCCTGAACTAAATCATCCATATATTAAATGGTTTGTTGCACTAAAATCTCATAGAGGTTTTTATTTTTGACATGATGTAAGATCCATATTTTCACTTGATGATGAAACTTTCATAGGATTCTAGGCTTCATGATTGAACACTACAACCACATCAGTAGTACTGGGCCTCAAATCCCTAGTATCAGCCACATCCCTAGATTCATAATTAGTATTTGGAAAACATACTCTAGTGCATATTCTGTAACAGTATCTCTATAGTCAACAGGAGAAAAAATAGATACATAAATAGATAAGGAACCTTTCACTTATCTTATATAATTAGGATGAGCACCAACTAAGGATGGAAGAGGTAAAAGGAAAGCAACATGCAATTTATTTTTTCACATTCGGTTTCATAAAGTAAAAATGGATCACCCATGTGGTAACAGAGATTAATCTACCTATTTGAATAAAATATCATATTCATATTATCCATCATTATATTTCTTACACTCTATAATATATTGACAATCCCCTCACATATTATCAGGTTGTTCACCATCATCCATGGTCAATTAATTGATAGGGTCTAACTCATTCATTTCTTATCCAAGAACCAGGGTAGTGGAATGAGAATTAAAAAAATTTGGTGCCCCTATATTACTTGATTATCTATATTCTTCAAAAATATTACAGTGCTTACAAAATCTAATCTAATAGCCGGAGCATAAATGTAACCACCTGTCTTTTTATAAAAATTTTTTGAATAAATTAAATTTTCATTTATTTCTTGAAATGCACTAACACAATCATTCCGTTGACATGGAATATACATGGAATATGTTACATGGAACATAATCATATCATATGTTACAAAGAACAATGACTTGGTTTATGTTACAAGCAACATTGATGTTTCTACAAAACAACATTTTATTATTATAATTATTTAAATGAGATAATTATAACCTAGTCATTAAAAATAGTAATATAAATTTTAATAAATACATTTAAAAAAATTATAATGGATTTTTATAAATAGAACTGTTGATAAAAAACTATATATATTTGGTAAAGTCCGTATATGTTTAAAAATATAATTATCTCAAAGAGACAACTTTTCATGTCCTTCTATAAAAAATAATAAAATTAATTTTATAATATAAACTTAATTTTTTAATTTATAATATCAAAATTATCTTAGGGTAAATTTTTTGGATTTTTCTGAGAAACTTCATTTTTGGGTAAATAGTGAAAAATACCAGATTGTAATTCAAAAATGCTTTTTAATCTAATTTATTTATAAGGTTAATTTATATTTTAAATTGGTTTAAAAGTTTAATTAGATAATATTATTCTCAATTGATACCATTTAGTTCATTGAGATAAATTTCATATTGAATTTAGTTAAAAAATATAATAATCTTTTAAATATTTTTTTACTTCGAAAACCACATTGTCGACCCTATTGCCTGATTAATTTTTAATTATTTTTCTCTAGTTATGTGATTATAATTTAGTAAAATGGGTTCCATATTTTTAATAAAAATAATTTCTAATTTCTAATATTCTACACATTGTTTTTGACAAAAAAATGTTAGTGAATGTAATTAAAATTAATTGCATCAATTAAGGTAAAATTAACATTAACTAAAGACTAATCCTTAAATTTAAGACCCAAAGTGATTATAAACTTGTCCAAAAACAATTTTATGGAAATTATAAGTCCATTAACTTTAAATTATTTAGTTCTTTTTTAATGACTCTTTTTAGGTAAAAATGTAGGCATAACTAATGAGTTTTCAAAAATAACATGTGAGTCTTTTCCTTGCCCTATAAAATGTCACTACCTCTCCCTCTTCTCAACACCTCTAAAACCACTTAGGATCAACCAATATATAAAAAATAAAATTCCCAACCTTCATCCCTTCCTCATAGTATCCTTCCCTTCAGAATAAATCTTTCCAAGGAAGCCTTCTGGTACAAACCAAAAGGAGTTACCTGATTTAGAGGTAATGTCTTCTCTAAAGATCCTTCTTCTTTTTTCTACACCCTATCCAATATATTTATTCCATTATTTAGTAAATAAAAAAACATAATAAAAAAACTATGATATTTTATGCTAATTTTTATACCAACACTTACACACACCTTTATCTAATTGGTAACAAACAAACTGTTTATATGTATACGAACTAGCACCTAACCAAATGATGGCTGAACATTTTTCATTTAACACCTCTCATGGTGAACATTATGATGTAAAATATATTTTTATATTTAATATATTATATTTATTATTTATTTAATATTATTTATTCATTTTACATATCATATTTATTACATTCCATTTTGTGTAAATATGATAATTTTGATTGATGAAATGTAGATTATCGCCCCCTCCAAGCGATGTGATTCATACACACCCACATGGAATGTATTAAGGATGGGTTTAGTGAAATTATATGATATATATGATATAATAATTATACCATAACCATGATATATATATATATATATTACTTTTATTATTTCAATATGATAATAAAAATAGAAATAATGTTCATGCGTACGTATGACTTATCGTCTCCTTGAACAGTGTATTTCATTTCAAACTTCTATAATATATAGATTATTATAATAAAAATTTATTTAATATAAAAAATATTTATATCATTTTTTACATTCTAGAAACATGATAAATTTATACGGACCAATGATATAATAAATTAATTCACATATGAAAAACAAAGCGAATATTACCCGATGTGAAACCTTAACATAGAATATTTAACAATCAGGTAATATAAAGTAAAAATAAAACCATATATGATATTATAAGTAATAATATGGTTCTTTTATAGATTTATAATAAATTTAAATTTATTATACATTAGTTTTTTATGAGTACAAATAGAGTTAGTACATAAGGTAAGGGGATTTCATCTCTCTTTTTATTTCTGTGAGATGCACAATTTAGTCACCCCCCATTCCTTTTTTGTTGTGTGTATACATTACATGGATGTATTAAATAAGTATTATAATTAAATTTATGTCTATTTACATATCCATTTTATGATCTTTCTTTCATAGTGTTTAGGTTTCAAAAGTTATCAAATGGGTAAAATAGTTTTTTCTCAATTTTCGATCTTTGAGACTCATGTTTTGTTTTGCTCATAAATTATTGTTCAAGGTTTATATACATTAATTTTACATGTTATATAATTAATATAATTATTTTAATTATATTTTAATCTTAATTTAATTTCCTTTCCTTACATGGATATTATGATCCATTGTAACCAAGTGGTAAGAGTTTATTGAAACAATCTCATCACTTTTCGTGATTGATTATGATTAAGATTAAATTAATGAAATATCATGATCCATATCTTTATAACACTCATGAATATTCTTATAATGTATTTATTAAAGTTATAATCATGTATTAGTACCATTTTTCCACACATTGGTACTAAAGATGAAGTTTTTATGTAAAATTTGTCTGTCTCTCTCTTCAGTCGGATATCTGTTGTATTCAAAAACCATGTTTTCACAAATGTTTTCAAAAATGTTTTCAACCAATATTTGAATCCCATATTTAAGGAAAAATTATTTTAAAAAGGTTTTATGGTTTTCAATTCTTCCTTTAAAAATTTTCAAATCAATTTTCAAATAAAAAATTAAAATGTATTTGTGTTTTAAAAAACATTTTTCAATGCAAAAAGGATATTTCCCTCAAGAAATTTTTTTAGAAGATACTTCAAAATTATTTACCATATAAGATAACATCCATAGATGTTACTCATGAATTTCTTGGGAAATTTTTCAATGTTTCTATTCATATTATTTATCTAAATGTATTATGTTTTCTGGGCATTATGGTTATGAAACCAATTTATATTTCACGGGTTTTTTGATTTCGAAACATGCTTATTTTTATGGGTTATATTTTTGATGAAATTTTATGAAACCTATATTTTTCCATAGGTTATGATATGACTACACATTTATAATACCCATTTTATTTCATGGGTTATGATATGAATATTTATGATATTGTGTCACATGTATGTATGATTTCATAATAAGATGGGTGGGACCTATTTCTCCCTCCAATGCATTGGGTAAATTTTATATCTTGTGAAATATAGATGGATAGAATGAAAAATGAATTTGGTTTAGTATTACAGGGATGAAATGGAAAATAAACTCAGTTTTGTATTATAGTTATGGAATAGATAGTGAACTCAGTTCAGTAATATTGCGATGGAATGGGGTGTGAACCTAGTTCAGTAAAGGACTTTGTTCACTAAGATGGTGTTGGAAGTAAGGCCTTTCCTACTATAGAAATCATATTATATGCTTACGTGTCTTCCATAATTCCATGTTTTATTATTATGTCATGCTATCATGGATTATGTTCTTTATTTACTTATGATTATTATCTTATGAACTGCAAAGATTCATTCCATGATTAATGTTAGTGTTTTTTGATATGTAGGGTATGATGTTCTATTTTAATGATCATATTATCATACCCTTATGGTCATGATTATGATTATGTATATCTCTTGTTTACACTTACATAGAAACTAAGATCACCCATTTTTATGCTTCCTTCCCCCATGTTATGAAGATATGTATTATACTTCATATATCTTAGAAGGATGATAGTTAAGAAGATCCTAGTGGGATATGATGTAGCTCCTTTATGTACCATTATTTATGTTTCCATGTTTACAAAAGCTCTCGACTATTATGGTTTTTGGGTGTCTGTTTGTATAATGTTTTAAGTATTCTAAAAAAGTTATATAATGTTAATTTATAGAAATCAAGGGTCTCTAAAGTTGGTATCATAGCACATGTCTAAGGATAATTCCAAGTATAAGGAACATCATAGGAAAATGACCTAGAATTTTGGTAAAGGACTGAGTGAGTGGTTTCATAAAATTATATTCTTATTTAGATAATACCAGTTTATGTGGATCTGTCATAGATGTACATAGAGGAAACTACTTTGAAAAGCTGTTTTGTGCCTAACTTAGGCTAATATGGTACATGAAAATGGGCCTTAATGCACACCTCATTTGAAACATCTAGGGGATATGCTTCGGGAATTAACAAACTCTTCACCAAATACCGTGAAGGATAAAAATACACATTGTCTATGAATAACATAGGATAAACCTAATGTGTCATAGTTTAAGGAATTTTTTATAATTTAGACATGCTATATATGAATTTTTGTGATTACATATTTCCTCAATATGATAAATTTTTCTTACTCTATGATTTCAGTTTTAGGATATCAATGTAACCCAAAGGAACCATGTTAATGGTGATTGTGTTAGAAAATTCAATGATTTTCCTCCCGGTGAACCGAATGCTATGGGATCTGGAATGAAAAACCTCATTATTATAGTCACATATCATTCTGAAGATATGAATCATGGTTGTCTTCCAAATCATAAAATTAAGGAAACAACATTCTATTTAGTATTTCATGAGGAAATGTCTACCAACCTTCTAAGTGTATTCTAATCAACTTATATGTGAAAAATGGATCAATACTAATAAATGATATTATTCATTCTTCAGTGTTAAGAGAATGAGAAATTCTTTCTAGTTTTTTATCAGTTATAAGGAATATATGATTAGTGTTGGACTCTAATAAAGAATATGAGTCGGTAAGATGAGTTTGAATCCATGGAATGAGAAGAGTCCAAAAACATATTTTTCAATAAGTACATTATAAAAATTCATCATACAAAGACAGAGAAATAGTTCCTTGAGTTAGAGAAAAGGGATGATGAATCTGTTGGTACCTATGAGGAAACTTTCATGAGACTTGAGAGGTAGGCTTCAAGAATTATCATCTAACCTAAAAGAAAATTTTATAGGCTCTTCAGTGGTATAATTACAATTCATAGAAGGGAGTTTTCCATAAGATAATTTAGTAACTACAAATAGGTTGAGCATTGTGAAATCAAGGTCAAGATTGAGGTTCATGTCATATATCAACTTTGTGGTTTTAATAATAAAAAGATGATGCAGTTCAAAGGAAACTCTAAAAACCATGGATAAAAGGATATGTGTTTTTTATTAAGATCTAAATGTAGGAAGAATAATAAAATATTTTGACTAATGGGGTCTAGATTTAAGTTTAGAATGGAAGGTCACCAAGAAATTGATTTTCAAAATGAATGGAAGAAGTTATCTCAAAATGATAGTGGAGAGAAATCTTTACAGAATGAACCTCCCATGATTCAATGCTACAAGTGTTAGGAGAATGTAAATTATGATAATTACTTCTCAAACCTATGTTTTGATGATGATGATCAAATTTAGCAACCTCTTAGGTCAACATACAAGGCGAAATCTCATGCAATAACTATTTATAATGAAGAGTGTGATAACTAAATGATAAAAGGTACACTTACCATCCACTCTAGAACTACTAATGTCCTATTTGATTCATGATATATCCACTATTTTATATATAAATAATCTTATAGGGTGTTAATATTCCACCAAAACAATTATATTTGTAATTAGTATTACAAAACCCTAATGTTATGATGATTACATCTCAAGTCCACAATTCATATCTGATTGATGTTTTTTGGAATGTGCTTTATGGAAATATTTTTATTCTTCCTTTGGTTGAATTTGATATCATCTTATGCATGGATTTTCATTATATGCATAAATCCCACATCAATTTTTAATGAAGGGAAGTTACATTAGAAATTTCAGGCCCTCAAATTATCATCCATTAACGTGATGATAAGCATGAACATCCTATGGATATTACATATAGTGTATGAGTTTTAATTCCAATTAAAAAGGGGTGTTTATCTCAATTAGATGGGGAGAAAATTAACATCAATTATTTGTTTATTGTTAAATATTTTCTAGATGACTTTCTAGAATAGTTGGCTAGCCTTCCACCAAAATGAGAAGTCGATTTATTAATAAAACTCATACCTTATTCCACACCAATTGCAGAGAATCCTTAGAGAATAGCTCTGATTGAGTTTCTTGAATTGAATAAGAAACTCTAAGAAAACCTTAATAAGGGATTCATTCAGCCAAGTGTTTCACCATGGGGTGGACCTATTATTTTTTAGAAAAATAAATATGGATCAATTTGAATCTATATTTTTTATCTATAGTTGAACAAGATATAAATCAAGAAAAAGTATCCTCTTCCCCATATTTATAACTTGTTTAATCATTTGTATGGAGCTCAATATTTTTTTTGAGATTGAACTTTGTTCTGGATATCATAAATTGAGGGTCTTGAAGGGGGATATACCCAATATGGAATTCCATACACGGTATTAAGACATTTAATATATTGTGATGTCTTTTGGTCTTACTAATTCCCCTACTATATTCATGGATTTAATTAATACAGTATTTAGATATAACCTTGATCAGTTTGTGATAGTCTTTATAAATTATAATATTATCAGTTAAAAGAGTAAGGAAGAGAATTAATATCACTTGATGGTTGTAATAATGACCCTAAGGAAGTGGAATCTATTTTAATGATTTACAAAGTGTGAATTTTGGTTGTAAATGGATTCATTTTTGTGTTACATAATCTCAAGAGATAGTATAGTAGTAGTTCCTTCAAAGACATAGGCTATTGAATGCTGGCCTAGACCAACCATGGAGACGTTTATCCATATATGTCTTGGTTTAGCATGATATTACTGATGGTTTGTGGAAAATTTTTCATAAATATATAATACTATGAAAAATTCAACTTTGAAGGGTTTTAAGTTCCTCTAAATAGATGAATAGGAGGAAACATTTGAGGAACTGAAGAGAAGATTAGTGTTTGAACCTATTATTAAATTACCTTCTGTGGAGAAGGGTTTGTAATCATTGGTGATTCATCTAAGCGGGGATTAGGATGTTTTCATTTGAAAAATAACATGGTTATCACTTATTCATCGTGATAATACAATATTCATGAGAAAAAATACCCAACTCATGATTTGGAGTTTACAGCGATAATTTTGGTATTAAACATATAGAGGAATTATCTTTATGGATAAAATCATGATATATATATATACTAATCATAAAAGTATGCAATATATATTAACACATAAGGAGTTGATTATGGACCAGAGAAGATGGTTGTTGTTGAATAAAGGATTATGAATGATTAATACATTACCGACATAGTAATGTGAAAAAGGTGGCTGATTCATTGAGTCAGAAGGATCATGTGAGATTATCCATGATGAGGATCACAAAAGATCCAATATTCATAGATTTGCAAAGAATGGATATAGAAATCCTGAAGCAAGGGGAAAATATTATATTTCACAATGAAATGTTCAACCCTCTGTCCTTGTTAAGATTATGGAGGCGTAGAATGAAGATGAAGAGTTGTAAAAGAAAGCCAGTTGTGTTCCTATCTTTAACCTTGATTATGATGGAATTATATGGTTTAGGAACCCTGTATGTGTTTCTTCCATACCAGATTTGAAGAAGGTTATATTAGTTGAAACTCATAGTTTATCATTCCATATTAATCATAGAAGTATGAAGATGTATATAGAATTGAATGAATAGTTATTATGGGATGGATTTGTCACGACCCGTCCTCGGGGCCCGTGCTGTGACTACCCCAAGCCTGCCTTCCATAGGCCAGGGGCTGGCGACTAGCACCAAGGCGTAAATCCCGATAAAAGGGGAAGGCATTGCCTTTGGAAAGTAAACAAGCACCACAGAGTAAGTAAGCGAAAAAGTAAACACTAAGTAAAAACTGTACAAGCTGTGCTGAAAGTAAAAGGGGCCGGAAATACAAGCCCAACTGTAAAGTACAACTGAAAGGGGAAAACAACAACTGAAAAGAAAAGCCGTAGTGTCGAGCCATCCTCTGGAAGTCCCACCTGAAGGGTGGGTACAGATAGCCTCCACTGCTCCTCGGGTCCACCTGACCACTTCGAGTACGTCCCGCCCAGTGGTCCACCTCCAAGTACTCTCCTGCTCCGCACGCCTCCACCACGATCAGCGATGTCCGTCGTCTACAACCAACACAACGTAGTGCGGGCATAGCCCGTGCAGGGGTGAGTATAATCTACTCAGTAGGGACCCCAAGACCCCCAAAGGTCTCTCGAAATCCACAAAGGATAATCCATAAAGGAAAGATACAATCATGAAGTAACATCTGACACGACTTAGGTATATGCCCATACATATACCTAAACCATCAATTCCCGTTCGGCTCCAACGTCCGAGCCCAAGCACAACCCATTCCACACAGGAAAGCACCGTATACCCACACAGGATAGCAAAACACAATCCACAAAGGTGAGTAACATTAATCCATATAGGATAAATCAACACAATCCACAAAGGAGAGTAAACAGTAAATCCACATAGGATAGCTCAACACAATCCACAAAGGAGAGTAACACAGGATTCAGCTCACACAGGTATACTTCTTCGGATGACGATAAAGATGATCACTGATCCATCTAAGTCGTCGGACACACAAAGGATCGATAGGTAACTAACCCCCGCAATGACCCACACAGGATCGGGCCCACACAGGACCTGTAGGCGCTGGCTCACACAGAACCGCTGAGCGCAGACCCACACAGGATCGGACCCACACAAGATCGGGCCCACACAGGACCTGTAGCACTGATCCACGTAGGATCGCTGAGTGCAGTAGTTGCCGCAGTCCACTGAGGATCTCTGCACAGTCGTCATCGCAATCCACTGAGGATCTCTGCACGGTCGTCGCCGCAGACCACTGAGGATCTCTGCACGGTCGTCGCTGTCGAAGTAGCAGTCGCAGCCAGCACTAGGTTTCCCGCACACAGCAAGCTCGTTCGGGAGGGTCCGCTCCACGAGACGAGAGGCTGATACATCAACTAACACAAAGTCCGAAGTTGATGTATCCAAAAGTTCCGTATCGTCAACAGGAACTCAACGTCGCAGACGGCGTGTCAATCGGACGCTCAGTCTGAGAGTTATTGGCTTTTTCGTTCTAGGGGCCCAGTTGGTTTTTAAGGCAAAACCAACCCGACCGTACTCCACCTACGTCTAAACCTCGGGCGGAGTATTCCAAAAGATCCGTCTCACTTAGAGGAATTCAACGAAGTCGATGGCACGTCAATCGGACGTCCGTAGCTCAATATATTAGTGTTCCTGCTTCGAGGACCCAGTTGGTTTCGTGTACGAACCAACCCGGACGAACTCAAAGTATTCTGAAACCTTGAGTGCGATAAAATGAAACGACCACCTCGATCCAAGGATCGCCTTACCGCTGACGGCGCGTCGTGTGGAGGCCCGTAACTCAAGCTATGAGCATTTCAACGAAACGGTCCGAAGACGGGGGGTCCGGGCCAGGGCCGACCCGGCCGGTCAGACCGGCCTGGTTCGGCCCGCCCGGCCCGGCTCGGCCGAGCGGCCGAGCGATGCGGGGGGAGTCGTCGCCCCCGTGTGACACCCCCGCGGCACCCACGGGGTGTCGCCCTGGACGACCCGGGCGACGCGGGGGGGAGCTACCGCCCCCGCTTGAAAACCCCGCGGCACCAGCGGGGTGTCACCCTGGATAGCCGGAGGCGGATTCAGCCGCGTCCCGCGCGCGCCGGACCCGCGCGGCTGCGGGTCAGCGGGTGCCGCCGCCTCTGGCCGAAGCCGCGGAGGTTCTTCCGGCGGCCCGCCGGGGCACCACCGCCTCCGGTCGCCGGCACCGCCGCCGGATTCCGCGGGCCACCGAAGTCACTCCGGTGGTCCGATTCCGTTCCCATCTGCGTCGCTGCTCCTCCCATGACTCGTTCTTCACTGCGGAACCATCAAACTTCTGTTGCGTCACGTTCCGTCGTTGCCCGTCAAATCTGCACAACAACGAAGAATGGAGGAAGGTTGTCGGACTGTGTTCGTTTGGCCCGCACCCTCCGTGTTAGAGATAAACAACGGGAGAAATATATTCAACACGTGAATCAACAATTTTAATGGATTAAAATTGTTCTTATTGTCCGGTTCTTCACTTTTAAAAGAAACGATCATGGGAAAAAGGAATTATTCACAACAACCCCTACCTCGTAGTCTTCGTCGTACGCATGTTATTCGCGGATTTGTTCGTCGCGGAAGGAGGGGATCGTCGCGTCGTCGCGGAAGGGCGTCGCGTCGTCGCGGAATCCGGCGTTGAGTCGGCGAACTCAACGGACCAAGAAAAAACAGATTTAATTTAATTATATAAAATTAAATCCATGTTTTGTTAAAAAAACACATGGGAGATTTAAGAGAAACCCAAAGTCTCTTACCTCAAACAGCTGATCGAAGATTCGTTGCGAAGGAAGAGACGTCGCAGAAGAACGTTGCAGGATGGGAACGTCAGCGTCGCGGAACACAACGTCGCGTCGTCGACTCCCGCGGGTTCGGCGTTCTTCGTCGGAGGCCGGCATTCTTCGCATTCTTCGCGTTCTTCGCGTTCTTCGCGAAGGAGGATGAAGGCTCAAGAACTCTTACAAAACCTCTCAATGAGTAATCCTCCAAAAAGACTTGTTGGTCTTATTTTATTATTATGCCAACAAACGAAAAAGGTAAGTAACGACCCATCATTTCGTTGAATTAATTAAATGAAAGAAATTGCCCATTTAATTCATGAAATAAACCACCCAATTAAATGGTG
Source organism: Viscum album (assembly GCA_963277665.1). Taxonomy (NCBI): domain Eukaryota; kingdom Viridiplantae; phylum Streptophyta; class Magnoliopsida; order Santalales; family Viscaceae; genus Viscum; species Viscum album. The sequence goes on along the minus strand of OY728161.1, from coordinate 1,535,465,553 downwards.
TGTTAAGGATTTAAGAAAATGAATTAGTTGACTTTCATAATGACGGGTTTTCGCGGGTGCGTTACTTAGCAGAATGAAAAGGCGGGGCTCGTGCAGGCCCCACCTCACAAATATCCTACCAGGGGGGTAGGATATTTCTGGATAGCACCCTATCCGGATCAACTCAGCTTAAGCCATCTTTAAGTGGCTTCAAGTGGCTTCAAAGTGGCTTAAGTGAAATAAAAAAAAAGTTTGTCGAACAATTTATTTTATTTCTTAACTTTAAGCCCGAAAATTAAAAACCACACCCGAGCAAATGCAACTCCGGAAGAGGAGTTTCTAAGCAAATACCGGCGCTGCGATTTCATCGGTGCCCTCAGAATTCGATTCCGAGCACCAGTTAAAAAGTTAGAAAAACCCGCTCGTCCGTTCACTGAACGTACCCGAGCCAAACTTCAAAAAAGGATTCCGGGCACACCGGGCATCGGAATCAGGTGCCATCAGAAACTGCGTTCTTGTAAAATTCCAAAGAAAATTAAGAAAAAAATTTCCTTGAATTTTATGGGTCTTTACATTACTCCCACCTCAGGGATTTACGTCCCCGTAAAGATACATCATAAACTAGGGAAACAAATGTGGGTACTGAGCATGCATCTGAGCCTCCCGCTCCCAAGTGCTCTCCTGGAGGTTCTCGTGCTGCCATCTGATGCGCACAAGAGGAATCGATCGTCCACGTAGGACCCGATCCTATCGATCCACTATCTCAACCGGGACCTTCGTAAAAGTCACCCCATCATCCACGTCTAGCTCCCCATGGTCAATGATGTGCGTCGGGTCGTGCATGTATCTCCTCAGCTGAGATACGTGGAAGACGTCTTGCACCCGGTGCCACTGAGGTGGTAGAGCCGAGCGATAAGCCACCTCTCCAATCCTGCTGAGGACCTGGAATGGTCCAATGAAGCGTGGAGACAACTTGCCACCTCGGCCAAATCTCCGCAAACCACGTCGAGGTGAGACACGCAAGAAGATGTGGTCGCCATCCTCGAACTCTAGTGGTGTCCGCCTCCTATCAGCATATGACTTCTGCCGGCTCTGAGCTGTCCTCATCCGCTCCTGGATGACTTGGACCTTCTTTGTCGTGGCCCGGACCATCTCTGGTCCCACAAGGGCTGACTCCCCAGGGTCTGTCCAGCACAAAGGAGATATGCAAGAACTGCCGTACAACGCCTCATATGGTGCCATCCCGATGGTGGAGTGGTAGCTGTTGTTGTACGCGAACTCCACCAAGGGTATGTGGTCCTCCCAGTTGCGACCAAAGTCGAGGACAAATGCGTTGAGCATGTCCTCGAGAGTCTGAATGGTCCTCTCCGTCTGACCATCTGTCTGAGGGTGAAAGGTGGTGCTCAGACGTAGCCGCGTCCCGAATGCCTCCTGCAACCCGTTCCAAAGCCAGGAAGTAAAATGAGCGTCCTGATCGGAGACGATAGTCGATGGAACACCATGAAGCCGTACAATTTCCTGAACGTAGAGACGCCCCAAGCTCTCCACTGAGCCCTGCTCTCGGATGGGTAAGAAGTGTGCCGACTTGGTGAGTCGGTCAACAATCACCCAAATAGAGTCGTAACCTCTGGAAGTGCGTGGAAGTCCAGTCACAAAGTCCTTAGATATCTCGTCCCACTTCCACTCCGGGACCTCCAAGGGTTGTACCAATCCTGCTGGTACCTGATGCTCTGCCTTCACCTGCTGGCAGGTGAGGCACTGTGAAACGAACTCTTCCACAACCTTCTTCATGCCTGGCCACCAGTGCTGTCGTCTGAGATCCTGGTACATCTTTGCCAATCCAAGATGTACCGCCAAAGGAGAAGTGTGAAACTCTCTCAGCACCTCCTCTCGTAAAGCGACTGGTACCAGGGTACGTCCTTTGAAAAGGACGTCGTGATTTGCTCCAAAGGAGAAACCATCAGGTGCCTGTCCTGAGGATATCTGTGCACGCCGCGTCTCACAGTCAGCGTCCCCACGCTGCGCCTCTCTGACCCACTATTGAAGTGGAGGAGAGACTGTGAGAGATTGAAGGAAGGCTGCTCCGTCTCTATCCACGAAGGATATCTGCAAAGCGGCTATCTGCTCTGTCACCTCCTCAAGTAGCTGGATGCCTGTCCTCCTGCTGAGGGCATCGGCTACCACATTCCCCTTCCCAGGATTATAGACTATCTCAAAGTCATAGTCCTGGAGGAACTCGAGCCATCACCGCTGTCTCATGTTCAGGTCCTTCTGAGAGAAGATGTACCTGAGACTCTGGTGGTCAGAAAAGACTGTAAAGCACTCTCCCATCAGGTAGTGCCTCCAAGTCTTCAGAGCGAAGACCACTGCTGCTAACTCCAGGTCATGGGTAGCGTAGTTCTGCTCATGCGGCCTCAACTGACATGATCCATAGGCAATCACGACCCTCTCCTGCATCAGGACACACCCGAGTCCGGTCCCTGATGCATCACAGTAGACTACGTAACCAACTCCCTCTTCAGGCAACCTCAAGATAGGTGCGCTGGTCAATCTCTGTCTCAGCTCCTGGAAGCTCTGCTGACATCTGTCTGACCACACGAAGGGTTTCCCCTTCTTCGTCAAAGCTGAGAGTGGCGCCTCAACTCTGGAGAAGTCTGGCACAAATCTCAGATAGTATCCGGCTAGACCCAAGAAACTTCGCACCTCTGTCACGCTCCTGGGTGGATCCCAAGCTATCAATGCCTCGATCTTCACGGGATCCACTGCAACTCCCACCTCAGAAATGTCGTGCCCCAAGAAGTGGACCTCATGTAACCAGAACTGGCACCTCGAGAGCTTGCCATAAAGCTAGTGCTCTCGGAGTGTGTCGAGTACAACCCGCAAGTGGTAGGCGTGCTCCTCGTCCGTGGTCGAGTACACCAAAATGGCGTCGATGAAGACCACGACAAATCGATCGAGGTATGGCTGGAAGATCCTGTTTATGAGGCTCATGAACACTGCTGGAGCGTTGGTTATGCCGAAAGTCATAACCAAGAACTCATAGTGGTCATACCGACACCTGAAGGACGTCTTCTACACGTCCTCGTCTCGAACTCTGAGCTGATGATAGCCTGATCTGAGGTCTATCTTCGAGAACCACCGTGCTACCTTGAGCTGATCAAAGAGGTCATCAATCCTCGGTAGCGGATACTTGTTCCTCACTGTCACCAGGTTCAGGCGACGATAGTCGACACACAGTCGAAAGATCTTGTCCGCCTTCTTGGCGAACAATATCGGGGAAGCCCAGGGTGAAATGCTGGGTCGGATGAACCCCTTGCCCTGCAAGTCCTCCAACTGTACCCGTAGCTCTCGAAGCTCAGCGGGGGCCATCCGATATGCTGGAGTGGATATCGGGGTTGTCCCGGGGTACATGTCAATATAAAAGTATACCTCTCTGCGAGGAGGTAGCCCTGGAACGTCGTCGGGGAAGACGTCTGCATACTAATCCACCACTGCAGGAAAACTAGGACTTCGCACGTCCACTGCTCCAAGGATGAGGCTAGCCAACTTATGAGTGATGGGTTGTCCCCTCCTCTGCGAGAGTCCATCATGTGCTGTAAAGGCTCCCTTCTCGCCAGTGCAGGTGAACCTGCTCCTGTCGGTGCGCACACATCGCACCTTGTGCCTAAAACAGTCAATCTGAGCATGGACTGTAGATAACCAATCCATGCCCAAGATGACGTCGTAAGGCCTCAACGCCGCTACAAGAAGATCCCAGCCGAAGCTCTCGCCCCCTAGAGTAAGATCACACTGCCGGCACCAGTGCGTAATCGTCGAGTCTGCTTCCGTAGGGGTCTCTAGCCGTAAGGATCGAGCCAACGGCTCTGTCGGAACCTCCGAGCTCCGAATAAGGGCAGCGTCTATGAAAGAGTGACTCGCTCTTGTGTCTATAAGAACTGCAACAAGGGTGGAATAGACACAGATCGTACCTCGAATCATCTCTGGCGCGCCGTGGTCATAGGCCTCCGCTGCCTGGAGCTGTGTCTGTCTCTGCCCGCCAGCTCCCTGTGGTCCGGGCGGACCTCCTAGTGGTGGTGGTGGCAGAGCCTCAAAGCGTCTCCCACCACCTGCTGCTCGGCCAGCTCCTCTGCCTCGTCCGCCTCCTCCCTACAAACCACCACGGTCGACCCTCTGCCTCTACCTGGGTGGTCCCTCCACCGTCTGCTTCTCCTCGGTACGGCGGGTCGGGTAGTAACAAGCCATGTGGCCCTGCCCGCCGCACGCGTAGCACTACCTGCCTCTCGGAAGGCTGGCTCCGCGCTCTGTGCCCCGCACTGCTGAGCCAGTGTCCCGAGGTCATCTGCCGGAAGGTCTAGTCTGCCTGGAACCCTGAGTCATCCGTCGGCTACCTACTGTCGAAGACTCCTCTACCTGCCGCCCTGTGGTAGGTCTCGCTGTGGACTCAGCCAGAAATATCTCGATCAGAAGGGCTCACTCTAGCACCCCTTCCTGGGTCGGGATGCTGAGGGAGATCAGCGATGCCCTACTCTCGTGTCTCAAACCCTGCTCAAAGGTCCGGGCCCAGAAGAAGGGGTCCCGTACCATCTCTGTCGAGTAGCGAGAAAGATCGGTGAACCTCGCTGCGTACTGGGTGACCGTCAAGGTGCCCTGCCGCAGCTGAAGAAGCTCCTGAATGTGCCCCGCACGGAGGGTGGTCAGGACGAACTCTAATCGGAAGAGGCTCTCGAAGTCCGTCCAGATGATAGAGGCCTCATCATGTACCTGGAGCATCAAGCTCCACCATCTGCCCGTTACTGCGTGCAGTAGGCTCACCGCGAGGATCACCATGAGGTCTGTTGGTGTCCTCACTAGCCTGAAAACTCGGACGACCGCCTCCAGCCAGTCCTCGGATGCCTGGGGGTCCGTCTCCCCTCGAAACCTAGGTGGTCCATGGCGCTGGAACTCATGCAGAGCTCCGAGGTGACGAGCATCGTCTGTGGTCGGTGTTGGAAGCATCGGGGGTTCGGCGGGTAAAGGTACCGTCGGTGCCTCTGCTGTCAATGGGCCCTGTACCGAGGCCTCGTCGCTCGGCGGGCTTTCGTCGCACTCTACTAACAGAACCCCAGCTGGCTCCCATCGTGGGGCCATCCTAAAAGGGAAACAACTGTGTCACGGTCAGAACAGTATACCTGGTGAGCTGACACAAGTAATCACAAAGAAAACTTGAAACACACATGCAATCAATGTTTTCATGAATTAAGTCGGAAATCAGAAGTCAGGGTCCTGGTGTACGGATACGTCGGCCGCCGCACCAACATTGGACTCCCTGGACTGATAACCACACTCAATACGCTAAACACTATTGCTTCACATAGAAGAAAGATCAGAGTCTGCGGTAGAACCGAACTCCTTTGATACCAATTTGTCACAACCCGTCCTCGGGGCCCATGCCGTGACTACCCCAAGCCCGCCTTCCATAGGCCAGAGGATGGTGACTAGCACCAAGGCGTAAATCCCGATAAAAGGGGAAGGAATTTCCTTTGAAAAGTAAACAAGAACCACAGAGTAAGCAAGCGGAAAAGTAAACACTAAGTAAAAACTGTACAAGCTGTGCTGAAAGTAAAAGGGGCCGGAAATACAAGCCCAACTGTAAAGTACAACTGAAAGGGGAAAACAGCAACTGAAGAGAAAAGCTGCAGCGTCGAGCCATCCTCTGGAAGTCCCACCTGAAGGGTGGGTACATATAGCCTCCACTTCTCCTCAGGTCCACCTGACCGCTCTGAGTACGTCCCGCCCAGTGGTCCACCTCCAGGAACTCTCCTGCTCCGCACGCCTCCACCACGATCAGCACTGTCCGTCGTCTGCAACCAACACAACGTAGTGTAGGAATAGCCCGTACAGGGGTGAGTATAAGCTACTTATTAGGGACCCCGATACCCCCTAAGGTCTCCCGAAATCCACAAAGTATAATCCAAAAAGGAAAGATACAATCACGAAGTAACATCTGACACGACTTAGGAATATTCCCATACATATACCTAAGCCATCAATTCCCATTTGGCTCCAACGTCCGAGCCCAAGCATAACCCAGTCCACTCAGGAAAGCAACGTATACCCACACATGATAGCACAACACAATCCACAAAGGAGAGTAAACAGTAATCCACATAGGATAGCTCAACACAATCCACAGAGGAGAGTAAACAGTAAATCCACACAGGATAGCTCAACACAATCCACAAAGGAGAGTGACACAGGACTCAGCTCACACAGGTATACTTCTTCGGATGACGATAAAGATGATCACTGATCCATCTAAGTCATCGGACACACAAAGGATCGATAGGTAACTAACCCCCACAAAGACCCACACAGGATCGGGCCCACACAGGACCTGTAGGCGCTGGCTCACACAGAACCGTTGAGCGCTGACCCACACAGGATCGGACCCACACAAGATCGGGCCCACACAGGACCTGTAGCAATGATCCACGTAGGATCGCTGAGTCCAGTAGTCGTCGCAGTCCACTGAGGATCTCTGCACAGTCGTCGTCGCAGTCCACTGAGGATCTCTGCACGGTCGTCGCCGCAGTCCACTGAGGATCTCTGCACGGTCGTCGCTGTCGAAGTAGCAGTCGCAGCCAGCACTAGGGTTCCCGCACACAGCAAGCTCGTTCGGGAGGGTCCGCTCCACGAGCCGAGAGGCTGATACATCAACTGACACAAAGTCCGAAGTTGATGTATCAAAAAGTTCTGTATCGTCAACAGGAACTCAACGTCGCAGACGGCGCGTCAATCGGACGCCCGGTCTGAGAGTTATTGGCTTTTTCGTTCCAGGGGCCCGGTTGGTTTTTATGGAAAAACCAACCCGACCGTACTCCACCTGCGTCCAAACCTCGGGCGGAGTATGCCAAAAGATCTGTCTCACTTAGAGGAATTCAACGAAGTCGACGACAGGTCAATCGGACGTCCGTAGCTCAAGATATGAGCGTTTCCGCTCCGAGGGCCCGGTTGGTTTCGTGTACGAACCAACCCGGCCGAACTCAAAGTATTCCGAAACCTTGAGTGCGATAAACCGAAAAGACCATCTCGATCCAAGGATCGCGTTTCCGCTGACGGCGCGTCATTTGGAGGCCCGTAGATCAAGTTACGGGTATTTGACCGAAACGGTCCGAAGACGGGGGGTCCGGGCCCGGGCCGACCCGGCCCGACCCCCCTAGGTCGGCTGAACCGGGTCGACCCGACCCGGTCCGGCCCCGCCAGAGGGCGGCCCGGCTCGGCCGAGCGGCCGTGCGACACGGGGGGGAGCCGCCGCCCCCGCGTGACACCCCCGCGGCACCCGCGGGGTGTCGCCCTGGATGACTCGAGCGTCGCGGGGGGGGGGGGGGGGAGCCTCCTTCCCCATGTGACAACCCCGCGGAACTCGCGGGGTGTCCCCCTGGACAGCCGGACGCGGCTTCAGCCGCGTCCCGCGCCCGCCGGACCCGCGCAGCCGCGGGTCAGCGGGCGCCGCCGCCTCCGGCAGAAGCCGCGACGGTTCTTCCGGCGGCGCGCCGGGGCGCCGCCGCCGGCTTCCACGGGCCACCAGAGTCACTCCTGTGGCCCGATTCCGTTCTCGTCTACGTTGCTGCTCCTCTCGGGACTCGTTCTTCACTGTGGAATCATCAACCTTCCGTTGCGGCACGTTCCATCGTCGCCCGTCAAATCCGCACAACAACGAAGAACGGCGGAAGGTTGTCGGACTGTGTTCGTTTGGCCCGCACCCTCCGCGTTAGAGATAAACAACAGGAGAAATATCTTCAACACATGAATCAACAATTTTAATGGATTAAAATTGTTCTTATTGTCCGGTTCTTCCCTTTTAAAAGGAATGATCATGGGAAAAAGGAATTATTCACAACAACCCCTACCTCATAGTCATCGTCGTACGCACGTTCTTCGCAGATTTGTTCGTCGTGGAAGGAGGGGGTCATCGCGTCGTCGCGGAAGGGCGTCGCGTCGTCGCGGATTCCGGCGTTGAGTCGGCGAAATCAACAGACAAAGAAACAAGAGATTTAATTTAATTATATAAAATTAAATCCGTGTTTTGTTAAAAAAACACAAGGGAGATTTAAGAGAAACCCGAAGTCTCTTACCTCAAACAGCTGATCGAAGATTCGTTGCGGAGGAATAGACGTTGCAGAAGAACGTTTCAGGAAGAGAACGTCGGCGTCGCGAAACATGGCGTCACATCGTCGACTCCCACGGGTTCGGCGTTCTTCGTCGGAGGCCAGCGTTCTTCGCGTTCTTCACGTTCTTCACGTTCTTCGTGAAGGAGGATGAAGGCTCAAGAACTCTGACAAAACCTCTCAACGAGTAATCCACCAAAAAGACTTGTTGGTCTTATTTTATTATTATGCCAACAAACGAAAAAGGTAAGTAATGACCCATCATTTCGTTGAATTAATTCAACGAAAGAAACCACCCATTTAATTCACGAAATAAACCGCCCAATTAAATGGTGCGTTAAAGATTTAAGAAAATGTGTCAGTTGACTTTCATAACGATGGGTTTTTGCGGGTGCGTTACTTAGCGGAAAGAAACGGCAGGGCTCGTGCGGGCCCCACCTCACAAATATCCTACCAAGGGGGTAGGATATTTCTGGATAGCACCCTATCCGGATCAACTCAGCTTAAGCCGTCTTTAAGTGGCTTAAGTGAAATACCATAAAGTTTGTCGAACAATTTATTTTATTTCTTAACTTTAAGCCCAAAAATTAAAAACCACACCCGAGCAAACGCAACTCCAAAAGAGACATTTCTAAGAAAATACCGGTGCTGCGATTTCATCGGTGCCCTCAGAATTCGATTCCGGGAACCGGTTCAAAAGTTAGAAAAACCCGCTCGTCTGTTCACTGAACGTACCCGAGCCAAACTTTGAAAAAATGATTCTGGGCACACCGGGCCTCGGAATTAGGTGCCATCAGAAACTGCGTTCTTGTAAAATTCCAAAGAAAATTAAGAAAAAAATTTCCTTGAAATTTACGAGTCTTTACAGGATTGGAGAGAGATATTTCAAATTTTGTATCTCGGTTCTTGGTATTCCAACAAGGTAAGGGTGGAAGACAAAAAGTCAAAGGGGATGTTGCATTCATTACCCATACCAAAATGGAAATAAGAGAACATCGCTATTTATTTTTCATCTAACTACCAAAAACCTATAAATTGTTTAATTATATGTAGGTGGTATTCAATTGATTTACTAATTCCACACACTTCATCGCTATCAGAGATAAATTCTCTCTATATCACCTTTCTAGCATATACATTAAGTAAGTGGTATGGTTGCATGGAGTACCACATTCCATTGTTTCAGATCAGGATACAAGATTCACCTCAAATAACTCATTAAGTTCTTACCAAGCACTTGACATAGAATTGTGTTTTAACAATGCTTATCATATTTAGATAGATGGCCAGTCTAAAAGAACAATTTAAACCCTAGAGGATTTGTTGAGATATTGTTCTCTGGATTTCAAAGGTGCTTGGGATCTACACCTTCCTTTACTTGAGTTTTCTCACAACAATATATTTCACTCAAGAATAATGATGGAACATTATGAATCCCACTATAAGAAGAAATGTATATATTTGACGTGTTGGGGTGAAATTGGAGAAAGAAATCTATTGGGACCTCAGATCATTAAAGAAATAGTTCAGATGTTCAGAACCATTCATCATCATATAAAGGCATCTCAAAGCGAGAGAAAAAGTTATGCTAATAACTACTGGTGAAGTCTATAATTTGAATCTGGTGAAGAGGTATTTCTATGAATCTCAACCTGGAATAAGGTTATGATATTTAAGGAGATATGGAAACTAGTCCCTATATATATCAGTCCCTTGGACATTATTGATCATATCATAATGATAACCTATCAATTAGAAATTCCTAAAAATATATCTCAATTTAATGATTTGTTTAAATTATCTCTCATTAGAAATTAAATACCTATCCCACTACATGTATTAAACACAGAGTTTATACTATTGGAGTAGGATCTGTTTTACAAGGAACAACCTGTAGAAATTTTAGACCGGTCAAAGAAAGTTCTACAAAACAAGACACTCACCTTGTCAAAGTTTTGTGAAGAAATCACTAGTTAGAGGAATTTAAAAGGTAAATTTAGAATATAATTATTCAGAAGTACCATCATCTATTTTTACATGAGTGACGAACTTTGAGGGCGAAATTCATTTTAGGGGGGGTATGTAACACCCTGATTTTTATGGACCTTTTTTTCAAATAAATTAATTTTTCATTTATGTATTACAATGAACTAAGAAAAAAATTAAATTCAAATGGAGCATACTTTTCAGATGATACATGGAACATCTATTTGGTATATATTACATGAAATAATGACTAGGAAAACATTACACACAATAATTATGTTTATATGACACGTTATTTTATAGATACAATTATTTAAATGAGATAATTATAACATAGAAATTAAATATAGTAACATGAACAGTAATATATTATTTTTAAATATTTTTTATAATGGTTTTATATAAAAACATATTGATAATGAAATATATAATTTTATGTAAAGTCCTTTTGATGTTTAAAAATACTGTTTTCTCAACCAAACTAATTTTCATGTCCTTTTCTGAAAAAATTAAAATTATTTTTAAACACATTTATAAATTTAATTTTATAAATTAAAATTTATTTTTTAATTTTTAAATTATAAATTATCATAAGTTGAAAGTTTCGTATTTTTCTGAGAAACATCATTTTTGGATGAATAGTGGAAAATACAAGATTCTAATCCAAAACTGCTTTTTCATCTAATTTATTTATAAGGATAAATTATATTTTAAATTGGTTTAAAATTATAATTATATAATTTATATATAAATTACTAAAATTTATTTATTTGAGATCAATTTCAATATGGAATAAGATATAAAAACATATCAAACTATTGAATATTTTTTTACATTAAAAATTGCATTGTTGACCAGACAGCGGGATTAATTTTAAATTAATTTATATGAATTGTGTAATTTGAATTTAGAAAAATGGATCACATATTTGTAATAATAATAATTTATAATTTATAATATGTTCAACTTAGTTTTTTACCAAAGAAAATTTGTGAAGGTTATTAAAATTAATCACATCGATTAAGGTAAAATTAAGCTTAAATATTGACTAAACTTAAATTTAAGACCTAAAAGACATAGAAACTTTCCTAAAACCCATTTTATGGTAATTATTTGTACCTAAAACTTCTATTATTTAGTTTTTTTTAATAATTTATTTATGAATGAACTTTGGTGAACCAAAATTGTTTTATAAATTACCAATTGATTCCTTTCTTATCCCAATAAAAGGCCACCACGTACCCCTCTTACTCACACCCCTAAAACCACTTATTGTTTGCCAATACTTTCCCAATACACTTCCTAAAATTACCCCTTCCTCATATAATCCTCCTCTTGAAAAAAAATATATTCAAGGAAGCTATTTGTTACAAACCAAAAAGTGTTACCCGATTTAGCGGTAACATCTTCTCTAAAGCTCCTTTCTTTTATTTTATTTCTCCACCCACTCAACTCAATTAAAACCATAATTGGAAAAAAAAACCCAGTATCATAAATATAATATGATTTATTTATTCTAATTTTTCAACCTAAACTTACACACACCTCAAAATGATTGGTAACAAACATACTATTTATGTGTACGGTGAACTACCACCTCACCAAATAATGATTGTTTATTTTTAACTTACCGCATATCTAGGTGGAAATTATGATGGTAAATATATTAATATATGTCATATATTATATTTATTATTTAATTAATCTTATTTATTTCTTTTAAAACAAATATATTTTTACGTTCCATTTGGTGTAAATACGATTATTTCATATGAGGAAGTGGAGATTGCCGCCCCCTTAAAGCGATGTGATTCATTCACAAAATACACGGAATGTATTAAATATGGGTTTAGTAAAATTATATAATATATATGATATAATAATGATACAATAATTATTATATATATATACATATTACCTTTACTTACTTCGATTCAATACGAAAACTAAAACGAAATCAATGTTTATGTGTACGTACGGCTTACCGTCTCCATGGATGGTGTATTCCAATTCTTACATAAATATTCTATAAGTTATTATAATATAAATATACTGAATATAAATTATATTTATATTTTTGTTTAAATTATGGAATCATGATTTATTTATAAGGACCAAAGATATAACAAATTAATACACTTTTAAAAACAAAGTGAATATTACCCGAAGTGAAAACATAACATATAATTGTTAATAAAAAAGTAATATAAAGTCATAATAAAAACATATAAGATATTATAAGTAAGAATATGGTTACTTTATATGTTTATAATTAATTTAAATTTTTTATATAGTAGTTTTGTATGAGTATTAAGAGAGTTAATACACAAGGTAAGAGGATTTCATCTCACTTTTCATTTTCGTTAGATACATGCTTTATTACCCACCCATTCCTTTTATGTTTTGTGTATATGTCTCATGTATGAAGTAAATTATTATTGTAAATAAATTTTTGGGTATTTATATATCAATTTTAGGATATTTATTTCAAGGGGATTAGGTTTCAAAATCTACCAAATCGATAAAAAAAATTGTCTTGATTTTCATTATTTGAGACTTCTATTTTGTTATACATCTGAATTATTTTATAAGGTGTATAAAATTCCATTATACATGATATATAATGAATATAAATCTTCTAATGATATTTTAAGATTCATATAATTTATTTTTATTATATGGATAGTGTGATCCCAAGTGACCAAGTGGTAATAATTTATTTAACAAGTCTCATCACCTTTTGAGATTATTTATGATTAGGCTTAAATTAATGAAATATCATGATTACAATCTCAAGAAAACACATGAATTTTATTATCTCAAGGATATTAAATATTTAATTAGGTATTAGTACTATTTTCTCACTCTTTGGTATTGAAGATGTTGTTTTTAAGTAAAATTTGACCGTCTCTCTCCTCAGTCGGAAATCAACTTTATTCAAAAACATTGTTTTCAAAACTGTTTTAAAAAAAAATTCAAAAAAAATTTCATTAGATATTTGAAGCCCATTTTCAAGTAAAATGGATTCTAAAATAGTTTTATGGTTTTCAATTCTATTTTTTTATTTTTTCAAAGCTATTTTTCAAGAAAAAATTTTCAAAAAAATTATGTTTAAAAAATCAATTTTCAATGTTGAAAGGATATTTTCATCAAGAAATGTTTTTATAATATCTTTAAAAAATATTTCACGTCTATGATAAAATCCATTGGTGTTACTCATTACTTTATGGGGAAATTATTAAATTTTTCCATTTATATTCTCTCAATAAATAGATTATGTTTTGATGACATAATTTTTAGGGAACCTATTTCTCTTTCACGGGTTATATGATTTTGAAACGTGGTTCCTTTCACGGGTTATGTTTATGATGAAATTATTATGAAACATGTATTTTTTTCATAGGTTATGATATAATTACATGCTTATAATACAAATTAAATTTCATGGGTTATTATATTATTATTTATGAACTTGTGGCACATATACGTATGACTTCATTATGAGATGGGTGGAAACTATATCTCCCTCTAATAAAATAGTTAATGATTTATATCTAATGATATATATGTAGATGGAATGAGATATTAACTATGTTAAATATTTTAGGTCTAGAGTATGAAGTGAACTCGGTTCAGTATTACAGGGCAAGAATAGGGAGTGAATTCAATTCAGTAACACAGGGCTGGAATATGGTGTTAACCTAGTTTAGTAAAAGACTTTGTGCACTAAGATGGTCTTGGAAGTAATGACTTGGCTACTATGGAGATCATATTATATGATTATGTTTCTAAGAAAATTCCATGTTTTTTTCTTATGTTATGCTTTCACAGATTATTATTTTTTTATTTCCTTATGATTCATGTCTTATTAACAACCTAGATTTATGCCATGATTATTGTTTTTGTTATTTGATAAACAAGGTATGATCTTCTATTCTCATGATTATGTTCATATAAACTTATTCTCCTAATTAAGTTTATGTATCTCACTTTTTACCCCTATTGAGCATCTGAGCTCACACATTTTTATGTTTCCTTCCCGCAGGTTATAAAGATATGTATTATGTTTGATTTATCTAAGAAGGGTGTTAGATAAAGAGAACCTAGTGGGAGATGATGTGCCTCATTTATGTATCCGTGTTTAGGTTTCCATGTTTCAAAACTCACTATACTAGTACGGTATTTTGGAATCATTTTATATAATTTATTAAGTATTATGTAAATTTTATGTAAAGTTAAAGTGTGAAAAGTGAGTTTCTTTATAAAAAATAATGTTGCTAATTCCATTAAATAGTGAATCCCAAAAATAACTGGTGACATGGATTGAGTAATCTTCCTACGAAATGTATCCCCAGTAGAGTCTCTCAAGAAGCTGAAAATATTTATCCATATTGACATACATAACTATAGAGGACTATCCAAGGCCCTTGTGATTCTCATACCTATGAGTGTCTTCCCCCATGAAAAAGGGGTTCTCCTTCTGCATGATATGGGACTCAAAACACGCACCTGCCTACACCAATGAAGTAACACATTCCTAAGACATTGAGTTTTATCCTTATGTCATTATTACTATTTCCTCTAATCCTGAGCTAGGATGATTAGCCCATAGCAACCATAGGCATCACCATGGGATTCCTGGGAAAATAAAAGTGCTTCCTATGCTGTGATATCCTTGAGTCCCACTTCCATAAGTCTTTAATATAAAATCCATATAAGATAATCCTTTTGACTTACAAAACTCACAGAGATTACTCTTATAATTATAACATAAGTTACCATTAGTTTTTCAAACATAAAAAAATTTGGACATTTTTCATATTCTTAATTGATGTGAATATTATCAGAACATGTAGTGAAAATGAACTTATCAACAAGAGTGGAGTTAAGATGAATCTCAACCATCATCATTAAAAAAAATTCATACATGACATGTTTAGTTTCCATTTACAAGTGGATTAGAACACTAATTAAAGATGCAATGTCATGTATAATTTTTGGATGCCAATAAATCTAATTGAGACCAAGAAGCCTTATCCACACATGTGAAAATGAATTCTTGACCTATAACACACTGATGACCAAAGAACATTCATGGAGTTGAATCATCCCAATATTCAAAAATAGAGAACTAATAGAATATGCAAGAATTATAGAATCCAATAACTAGAAAATACAATAGAAGAATCCTCAACCTAAAGAGATGCACTTCAAATTTGATATCCACCATATAAAAGAGATTCTTCAAACTTGATATTTATGCTTCCATTGGTTATTGCCTTTGGGAAAGATGACCCATGTGATTATGGACTTCCTACCCTTAGCTAGTATTTCTAAAAATACATCTACATTAGCCTCAACATGGACAACCAATCCTTTCCTATTAATCCTATAAGTGGAGGGACCTTTGAAAGAGTCCAAGGGGTGTATACCATTTTCATGATTCAAATCTGATGTTGTACCTGGGCTTCCATCTGAAATAGATGATCCATTAATTATTTGTCGATTCTTTTTAGGAATCAAGGTCAGCACCTAGGAAATGCCTCTATAGAGAAGCTTGGACTCCAGGAAATGAAGAATCTCCATGAGAGAAGATGATCCCTATATTCCATCAACTTCATTATGGAGTGATCCACATACCTGCACCTCCATCCTATTAATAAAATATTACTAATTACTACCAATTTTGGTTAATGTATGATTTAATAATAATAAATTTGATTATTAATAATATGTCAAAAAATAATGAAAAGATTTATTATTAACTTTAAAATGAATTTTTATTACAAAATTAATAATGTAATAAGAAATATATATTATTATATTATTATATTAATAATTTAAAATAATATTATTAATATAATTAAAAAATATGTTAATTAATTATATATTTAACAATATAATTACTACTATATAAGTAATTAATTAATATATTTTATATAATTAGTGATTAATAATATAATTAATATAAATTGTAATTTGGGGTTTTTTAAATAACATTCAATTAAATATTATTCATTTTATAATAATAATAATAATTTTGAAACTAATTAATTTTGTTAAGAAGTTATAATATACATACAACTAATAAATTAAAAATATATACCATTTATCTTAGTTAAAATTTATTAATAAAAAATGTTTCACTCTTGTTTGCATTGTTGTATTAGATGTTCCGTTGTGTTGTGATCTGGTGTATAGATAATATATCCATACTGGGTCTATCTATGTGTATCCTTAGAAATATGAACCTTCTATGTATCATCTAATGTATATGACTCCTTATATTCTTTTTTCATAGGTGGTATATCAAAAGTATCCTCACCTATACCTTGTCCTGACTGGATGGAATGTGGTTTCCAATTAGAAATCTCCCCACATAGGAATAAGATGGTTTCTATGTAAGGCATATTGCCTGACGAGGGAAAATTCTGACTGAAATAAAATCCAATCACTAGTAAGGATTGCATCAAAATATAACAATTAAATCAATGGTAAAGAAGAATAATTGGAATATTTTTCATGAAACACTATAGGGATAACCTATGGTTGTGGATTTTTTGCGATAGGAAGTGGATACAGATATGTCTGATTGTGCAATGTTTGATCCACATATATCAGATCATCATATAGCTTATAAATAACTAGATTTCCACCATTTTCTACATCTATATCATGATCATCACTCTCAACATCGCCTTACAGATTAAATAAAATCTTCTGGTAAATCACATCCATGAGAGGAAGAAGCTTTATCACTGCCCCATGAAAATAGGCTGGGTAAACCCCCCCCCCCACGAGGGATAAAATATGTGAATGACGTATGTGATATAATAATACTACAAAAAATATAAAGTTAACTAAATTTAGGGAATAATATATTAAAATTTTGAAGGAAAAATTATTACCAACTAATGATATCCCCATCTATGACACATAAGATATATCAATGAGGTCATGTGGTACCAAGTCCTATAATCCAACCGATTTTATATATGAATTTTTATTGTACATAAAACTCATAATCAGGACTTGTGATGCATATCACAAAACTCAATATAGCATCAATTATCCCCAATAGTTGATATATCATTTCCCCAACATATTCAGAAAATGAACTGAATGCAACCGATTGGGCAGTGTGGGGATGGGAAGATGGAATATGAACTACCCCATACCTCTATAAATGTGGTTCCACTCATCAATGTGAAGATAAATAAGACATATTAAGCATGTTATAGAAGAAAAAATCAATATATATTAAGGTGGAAGAGTCTATATGATAGTCACAACATATGGTATCCAAGAAACCTAGAATATCAAAAAAATGAATATGCAATTAATAAATGAAATTTTTGCACCATACAAATATAATTTTAGCATATAATTAATAATAACATATTTCATTTGGCCATAGAATGACAAATATAATTCTATACATGTAGACATCATCTTTGGGGGTATCAGATTGTTGATGGGCTTGAATCCACCAATAGATAACATTTTTTTCATTAGAGTTTCATTATATAAATTTACAGATTTTATTATCACCTAAGAAAAACATATATCATCCAGAGAGGGATACTATAAAATGTTGATAAGAAATGGTGTGTAAGCATGTGGAGTGAAGAGAGGTGTGCACTCTCATACCCACATATGAATATGAATAACACATCCTATAATCAGTATCGTATCGATATAACATGAACCTCATAACACTCTTTATGAATAATAAGGGAATCAAAACCACAACCTATACCACCATGTCTAGTCTAGGTCCTCAAGTAATTGTGATACTATCATATGAACAACTATAGTATAATGACTGATGAAGAACATCTCTCTAATAATTATTTGAATATATGAATATACAAATCATTGTATATTGATCTCATCAGCATCATTGACTAAATGAGTGAAGTGTTGATCGATCTATGGAATTTTTAGTTGATTGTCGATGAATGACCTACCATCATCGTAAACATCAATGACCATTTTTCTCTAAACTAAATCAAACCAATCACCACTAACTCATCCTATAATATTCATACCCTAAATATGGAGGCTTGGTATAAGGGAGACATACTCAATGGTGATTGCAATCTCTCCCTATGGTAGATGAAAATTATGTGTCTTTGGCCTCTATCTCACTATAAGGGCTCCAATGAGCTGGTGATCAACTAAGATTAAATCACACATTGGTACACCATAAAAACATACAAATACAAAATTTCATACAATGGTGGGAGGGTTGAAGCTTTATAGAAGTGGGATGAAAGTGGGAACTAAACTCCCCTCTATGAAAAGAAAAGGAATATATACATCCTAAATGGTGAGAAAATGATCATCTCTATATCTAAATTTTATATATTCATTGCTATTTAATGTTATTATAATGAATATTGAAAAATAATTTTTTATTAAATAAAATTAAGAAAATGTTTTTCATGATTCACATTCCTAAGGAAGGAAGATATTTTGTAATAAAAAGATGTACACAATTACCATTTTTATATTTTTTTAATTCTTTGAATCATAAGTATCTATGTTTATTTGGGATTTTTTTCCATTATGTGGACATATTTTACATTTATGAAGGAAAACATTATATCTATGTATGTTTATTTTAAATATCTATAGCTTATGAATATTTATATTTACCTTAACAGAAAATAATATCTAAATTTACATAATCTTCCTTTTACTAAACAATTAAATTATGATGCATTTTTTCAATAATATTTTAATAGGATAATTTTCTATAATCATGTATGATATGTTTATGTAAATTATTCATTTTTTAATACAAAGATATACTATTATAGAATGATATAAATTTTCTCAATCCCATACCAAATAATAAAATTTCATGAAGTAACAAAAATATAATCTGGTATTAAATGATAATGATTAAATTTTTTGGGACATATTACAAGAATAAATCCAATATTATGTAATATTTTTATATAATAATGATAAAATGCATAGATACGATCATCGATTATATGAGTTGGAGCTCCCTCTTTCCAAATTGGGATATTTATTATGAGTATGACATATAGCACAATTTATAATGCATCATAGTCTCACTCACTATACTAGAGGACAATCCATCTCATTTCTAATGCATGTAAACTTTGGCCTCCCCTAGGGATGCAACCTAGTAATTTCTGGGGCCAAATCTGGCTGATCACCTGGTACTATAGAATAATAAAAATCACTAATAAGCATCCAAGATGCACTATAGTAGTCAACCATAATGCTTAATAAGTATAATTGATAAAAAATGATTCCAAAGATAATTTCACTAATGAAAAAGCTACAATGATGTGCATATAGGGACACCTCAATTCCTAGAAATAATGAAAATCACTGTAATGACCCAGACATTTTAATTGATATTTGTTTCCAAAATAAATTTTTTTTCCATATTATATAATTTTATAAATGTAAAAAATAATGAGAAACCAATAAAAAGTTTATCTCATTAACAATGATCAATACATTAGTCAACTTTGAAAGAAATAAAAATGTGTAACATTATAACTTGACAAAAAATAAAAAATAGAATAGCTAAAATGGGAAAGTATGGGTCACCCTAGTGTGAAAGAATCATTAACCTCAAATAAGATTCTATATAAATGAGACAAAATATTATTAAACCAATAAAAAACATATGAAATTAATATATAACCTTAGGGATAAATTTTATAGAATTTTCAATGGAAGAATAAAGTGGTGTTTATAGGGTATAAAGGGAAATGTGACTACTGGGATTCAAACGATATATGATTGTTGGTCAATATGACCATTGGAAACTATTCCCTTGGTTGATTATTTTACCAATATAGTCCATATTTTTTATTATTAATTAAAATGGATAATTCATACAGAAAGGATATTCAATGGCCTCAACCAGTAGACTCATGCTATTTGAAGCTCATTTATCTAAAATTTGGAGGGAGGTATCATCACTTAAGTTTATGCTTGACCAAGGTCAATCTAAGCTTCAAAATGTGAATCTGGAATGGAATTTCATGTGGGAGAAGTTGAAGTTAGTGTATAATACCACTTAGTCGATGTTAACATAGCCACCCAATGAAACAACCACCATCACACACATTACCTTTAGGGTGTATGTGAGTGTAACAAGGGGTTACCTATCCCTAAATCAGTTACATAAAGTGTAATATCACTTTTTTTCAATGAAATTTTTATTCAGTAAGTTTATTTTATGAATATTTTTTCTTAATAAAAAATATGTTTGGTTGAGATGAATTTGATAAATTGATGTCCGGACAGAAATAAAACGTAATTTATTTATGATAACAACTTTTATAATAAACCAAGTTATTTTGAATAATATTTATTTGCATGAAATTGTTTTTTAAAGCACTCTAATTGAAATATATGTGACAAAATAATTCTATAATGTCCCAGGAGATTTTTCATATGTTCTAGAAATTTGAATATTCCTTAAAAACAACTTTTTTTAAATAAATATAGAATTTTATATTTAAACGTTAAAATTATCATATTTATATAACTATACTAAAAAATAAAAATTGTATTTAAAATAATCATGTTGAAATTAGGTTAGGGTGAATTTATGGTAATTTTCTAAAACACTTTATTCTATTATGAATAGTAAACAATATAGTTTTCAATTTTTTGTATGTTTTATGCATTTATACTTATGTCAAAATGATGTAATAATTAATTAAACAATACACACAATCAAAAATATTGTATTTTATCATTATGATGAATTTAAATATATTTTAATCAATTTTAAAACCTATAAGTGGATTTCAAAAGGTTAAATGGAAAATTTGATTTTTAAAAACATTACTCTGTGGAAAATTCACTTTTCAATCCAAAAAAAGTATT
Source organism: Viscum album (assembly GCA_963277665.1). NCBI lineage: Eukaryota > Viridiplantae > Streptophyta > Magnoliopsida > Santalales > Viscaceae > Viscum > Viscum album. Next base: position 1,535,444,551 of record OY728161.1, on the reverse strand, counting down.
TAAAATAGAGTTTGGTTTGGGTAGATTAAAATATCATAATTTTTAACTTAAATGTCCAAACTGAAGGGAAAACCCATGTGTAAGAAAATGGTTATTCATTCTTCAAAACCTGGTTTTTCAAGACCTAAATTTGAGAATTATTAAACAATTCCTCTACTTTTTCTATAAATACCCACACATTTAACCATTCACTTTAAATATCAATATATTAGCCATTAATTTTTGTTGATTTTTCATCCAAATGGTCTCTCTATGGTTAACGTAATCCCATAAGGTTCGATCCTCACATTTTAGGAATAACTTGTCAAGGTAAGTGGAATCTACACTTCTCTTTTCCATTCATGCTCTCTTTTTTATATGGTATGTCTTCTAATTTTCAAACTAAGTTGTTTTTTCCAAATTATGTTTCCCCCATTACTATAATAATATAATTTTATCAATGGGGTAACTTTTTTATCTCTCATTTTCCCCTTTTCTAAAACCATGTTTTATACCACTCATGCTGCCAAATTTACTTCCCAAATTTTCCTCTTTTTCATGAGAAATTTTCTTTTCCTTTTTACATGAATTCCCAAACAAAATTTATTTTCAATAGGTATTAAACTAGATAAAAAGGATTTTTTTTATTTGGTTATTTAAATATATCAAATCTTTAATTCCTTTCCTCGTTTAAAAATTATTTAATGATCAGGTCTTTAAGCTCTTTTGTACGCCAAGATTTTGATAAGAAATTGATTCTTTATTCTTCACAGGTTATTAATGAAATTATTTATTATAATCTATGTGGATCAAAATAAATTATGAAATATTCATTTTTCACCATAACATAACTCTAATTTATTAGGTAATGAATTTTATCTCTAGAGATGGCATGTTTTGTGATACCTTAGTGAATAACTTTCGTAATATTCATTTACGACATTATGGTGACAAACCTTGGTGATATGCTTATGAATGTCTCATTTTAATATTGTAGAGACATTTCAAAGATAAAACTCATTTTAATATTATTATATTCCTCTTGTTCATGTCTAATTGTTATGCCTCATATTCTTATTGATATGCCTTAGTATCATATGTTGTATGTCTCTCATAATTTCCCTTACTAGGATTCATAATCACCCATTTCCTTTGATTTATATCCCCAGGATATGAGATGTAGTAAAAGTATATTTGGGTTAACCCATTAATAATTATTTCAAGTTGACCTAGAAGGATTTTTTATTTTTTTCATGTTTTATGTAACTTATTTACAAGAAACTAAACATTAAAACATCATATTTTTTATCATGTTATGAAATGATATGTAATAAAAAAATCTAGATTCAATAGTTCGTATCAAAAAAAGGTTTAGTTATTTTTCGAAATTTGTACTTAAAAACATTAGGATGAACCCAAGGTACAACTATAAATATAGTAAAATATCTTGTTATTTTTGTAAGTATTAAGTAAGTGGTTTATAATCAAATGCATCTATATCGGGGAAACTACAAGTGGATATGGCTCTGGTAGAGATATACCTAAGGGTAACACCTGAAAACACCACATTGAGCTTGAATCAATAAAGAACTAGTTCACTGCAGCAGAACTTGTTTCACACCTATTTTGACACTCCTAGGGCATATGTTTGGTTAATCACAAACTTTTATTAACCAATATGAAGAATATATATAAAACATGATTGTTATTATAGGAGATTAATAATATATTTAAAAATGATGTTTTATGTCATTAAATCCCTTTACAATTAGAGATTCATAAAAGTAACATGTTTCTAACTAAGTTATTCTTCTTTCAGAAAAATGTAGGGAAATATTAGTTAATGAGACAGAAGTACACTCACATTTTCTCAACCAAGTGAACTAGTTTAAATTTAGGAGATGAAATTTCTTAAGGGGAGAAAATATAACGACCCAATCTTTTGAAATGATTTTTTTTCTTGAATAAATGTTTGATAAATATTATATAATGTTACACACATAAAAAATAAGGATAAAAAAAATTATTTCATTAACAATGATCATTACATTAGTCAGCTATGAAACCAATTATAATGTCAAACATTACAAATGTAAAAAAAATATAAAATAGATTAACTTAAATGGGAATGTTTGGATCGAACAAGTATTCTAGAATAATTTCACTCAAAAAATTGTTAAAAAAATGAAACAAATTATTATTAAAATAATAAAAATATTATGAAATGAAAATTTAACCATAGGGTGAATTTGTAGGAAATATTGAACGAAATAATGGATTGGTACTCATAAAGTATAAAGGGAAATGTGACTATAAACATTCATATTTTATATGACTGTTGTTAAATAAGACTATTGGTCAATGTGAACATTTCAAAATATACCCTTGGTTGATAATATTAAAATTTAAATTTGTGTTTATATGTCATAATAAAAAAAAGATAATTGATATAGAATGGAGAACCAATGGCCTCAACTAGTATATGTATACCATTTGATGCTAATTTATCCGAACATGAGAGGCAAGTATCATCACATGGGTTTTCCCATTACCAATACCAAATTTATATTTGACAAGTAAAGCGTGAACTAAATCACTTATAGGTGAAGTTCAATTTAGTAGAGATTACCACTCGTTCATTGTTAGCTAATCCACCCCCTGAAACTATCATCATCATATGCCCTGCCCTTAGGGTATATGTAAGTGTAACAAGGGGTGATGTGTCAAGGACTAAGTTATATAATGTTTAATATCTATTTTCATAAATAAAATATTTTTTCCATCATTCCGTTTATGAATAATTTTTCTAAGTAAAATATATGTTTAATTGATATGAATTTGATAGACTGATTTCTGAACAAAAATAAAACACAATTGTTTTTTAGAAAAGATATAAATTTTTAAAATAAAAAAAGTTATTCAGAATAATATTTTTTCATGAAATATTCATTTAAAACCCTCTTATTTATATATAAATAATAAAATAATGTTTTAATGGCCTAAGAAATTTTTAATAACTGCTTAAAATTTGATTATTCCTTAAAAACTACTATTTTTAAATAAATAATAATTCTATATTTAGAGGTTAAAATTATCATATTTAGATAATATTTTTGGAAAAATAAAAAATATATTTTAAATCACCCCACCAAAATTAGGTTCGGGTGGATTTCGGAAAATTTTCTACAATACATTATTTTTTTCATGAATAGTAAAAAAATACAATTTTGGGTTTTTGGTATGTTTTATGACTTCATACTTATTTCATAATGATGTAATAATTAATTAAACACAATAAAAAACCAAAAATATTTTATTTCATTAAAATTATGTACATTAATAGATTCCAATCAACTTCTAAACCAATATGTGGCTTTCCAAATTCTAAAATAAATAATTTTACTCTAAAAACAATTACTAAGTGGAAAATTTAATTTTCCATGCCAAAAGAAGTAAATTAAGATGTAGTTTGGTTCTAGTGAATAGAATTCAATAAATTATAACTCAAATTTCCAAAACTATGGGTAATAATTTTTTTTCCAAAACCTTCTTTTCTACAACCTATATTTGGAAATTATTACAAAATTCAACCACTTTTTATATAAATACCCACAATTTCATCATTTAATTTCACTACCAATCCATCCTCCACAATTTTCTAGTGATTTTTCCTCCCAAGGAGATTCCCCAAGTTTTCCTCAATCCCCCAAGGTTTCATCCTCATGTTTTAGGAACAACTCTTCCAGGTTAGGGAAATCACCACTTCTCTTTTCCGTTCATTTTCCCATTCTATATAGTATATTTTTTAATTTCTTTACTAAGTTATTTTTTCCATATTCTATTACCCCATTACATTAATAATATACATTTATCAATTGGAGATCTCATTTATATCTAATTCTACCCTTTTCTATATGTTTGTTTTATACTCGTCTTTATGTTGGATTTACTTCTCAAATTTCACCGTTTTGCATGAGAATTTATATATTCCTTTTTACTAGAATTCCAAGAAAATATTTTATTTTTAATTGCAATTCAACTATATTTATAAATTTCATTTTATTTTTTGTATATTTATCTAAATTAAATCTATATTACCTTTCATGGTTTAAAAATTATGTAATAATTGTGTCTTTATGATCTTTTGTGTGCCATGATTTGGATAAGAAACATTCCCATTATTCTCCACATGTTTTTAATGAAATGATTTGTTATTATCTATATTGATCACATGAAATTAAGAAATATTAATGGTGTTCCCTGATATGGCTTCAATTCCTTAGTTAAATAATTTAATCTCTAAAGATGACATGTTTTACGAAACCTTGGTGAAGAACCTTGGTAATTTTCAATTATGAAACCTAGGTGATTAACCATCGGGATATAATTATGAATGTATCATTTAAATTTCAAAGACACATTTCTATGTTATGATTCATATTATTATTATGATATTCCTATTTTTCATGACTTATTTTCTTCCTTATACTCTAATAGATGTGTTCATGATCACATGTTATATACCTCTCTTACTTTCCCTTATTGGGATTTATGCCCCCCCATTTCCTTTAATGTATATCCCCATGATATGGGAAGAAGTAAAAGTAAGTTAGGGTGAATCCATGAAGATTTATTTCAAGTGGATTTAGAATATTTTTTAGGTTTTCATGTACCTTATTTCAAAGAAACTATACATTAAATGATCTTCTATTTTGTAATATATAATGAAATGTTATCTAATAAAAATGATAGGATTTCATAATCACAGTGCCTATTATTTGGTAATAACACTACCACTCAACCACCAGTTACTATGAGTGCATTTTGGAACTCTGTTACCTTAATTCATATCCCTATATGATAAAATCTTTGAACATGAAGTTTTTATGTCTCTCATCATATCTTATAAATATCTATTTGGAACTTTTTACGAATTTCCAACACCTATTGTATCCCATGGTAATCATGTTGGGACCATTCAAAAAATTATGTCACATAGCAATAAAATTTCTTTTGTACTAATCCTATGATCAGTTGTTTACAAACCCCATTAGAAACATCATTTATGAAATCTATAATATCAGTGATCTTATTTCCATATCTTTTACCACCATTATATTCCAATGACATTTTTTTCTTCTCAATTTTCACCATATAAGAATCTAATTCTGGATTAGACCATAAAATTCACTCCAACCTCACATCAAATATTCTATGTTTTAGTTCATATTATGAATGAAGAATATGTCATAATATTTAAAAATATATACCAAATTATTCAAATATAAATTAGTTTAAATAAACAAACCATATTTTATGATCTTCTTCTATATTGCCTCATCTTTTAAATGATAATGGACATTATTAGAGATATATATGATTCAATATTGATGATAACTATTAAGTTATTTCTATGAAACTCTTCATTATTAATAGCCTCTATAATCACTTTAAAATTATTAGATATTAAGAAAAATCCTTCTATTTTCATAACATTCAGTGTATAAATTCCATAAACCAACTCCATGATTCAAAATATTTTTTTTAAAAATACAAATTTCTAGTGGGAGAGGTGAATTATTATCATCCTGTAAAGTGGTAATGAGTAACACACATGCATAATTTCCATAAAGAAAAGTTAAATCAACCTTAATAAATCATTTTCAGTAAGTAAATATGGTGATACATGACTGGAATGCCCATAATAGACTACGAAACATCACCTTTATTTGATCATCCTACTTATCATTATATACATACTCAATGGTGTCAAGATGATAACTAACCTGATTATTGAGAGATGAAAAGCCCATTAGATGTAAAGAAAACATTATAATATTCATCTTAATCACCATACACTTTTACAATTTCATTATGTTTTTTCATCCAGCCATTTCCATAAAAATAAAATATTTGAACAAATAATGCACTTGTTCTTGAATAAGTGACATAGAAACATCCTAACATGTTCATAATATCACAATAATAATACTCAATATAAAATTGGCATATCATGTAGAATGATCCTATGACATCATTGGGTGCAGAGAAAAACTTGGTCTTTCTAACATAGTTGTCATCTAACATGTAATGATTTCATCATATATTGCATGCATGAATGATTTATATTCACAACTATATTTGTCACATTGAATGATGTATTTTTTCATATTGGAGTCAAAACCCTAAATAAAAAATTTCACTATATGTAGAATTTCTTAAACAAAATTTCAATACATTTTTAGTTTCAAATTCATGTCTAATAGAAGATGTGTTACTAGTGATAGAAGATATATTACCAAGGATTCATAGGAATTCAATACTTTCTATAATGAAACCCCTATAAAACTCATGTGCATGAGAAATTACCTCAACTAAAGATGTCAGTAATGGAGGTTGGGTTCCACTCACTGGTTCTAACCTATCAACTAACGGAACCTTAGAAGGTTCATTGGCCACATCTATCATGAATCATCCCCCAGGGCCTAGGATGTGACTACCCCCAACCCACCTCCCATAGTCTAGGGGCTGGGGACTTGCACTGAGTAGGCATATTCCACAAAGGGGAGCCATTTTCCTAAGAACAAGTACAAATGCACCTGTCTCCACAAAAAAGTACAGAAACTAAAAACACTATGTAAACAGACTTGAATCCCATAAAGAAAATCACAAAAAGTGACATTAAAAAAATGAAAAGTAAATAGGACTGAATATAAGCCCAAATGAAATAGAAAAGTACAGTCTCCTGGATATTGTTTGTAGAAAACCCTACATTAAGGGTAGGTATAGTAAGTTGTGTAAATTTCGCTTAAGCATACCACATCTATCGGGTCACCCTGAAGCACGACCTATCTCTGGCCCACCAAGGATTCCATCAAGGTTCCTCATCATCTACAAAATACATAAATTTTTTGGGAAAATACTATATTGGGTGGAGTGAAACAATACTCATTAGGAACCCCAAACAATAAAGGTAAACCACAAATAAGGCATAAGGAAGACTGCCAAATAGGTACACAAGTTGTACCCTCTAATAAGTACAATCAAGAGAGTAAATAGATTCATCTCATCCTAGGATACATATTATATATAAATTCATGGAATATCCAAATCCATTGAGACATTCGGTCTCTGTATGAGACCAACTCTACACCCTCACAAGAGACCAACTCAGCGTCGTCACATGAGACCAACTCCACACCCTCGCATGAGACCAACTTCATGTCATCACAGGAGACCAAATCCATGTCATCATAGCAGACCAACTCTACACCCTTGCAGGAGACCATCTCTGCGTCATCATAGGAGACCAACTCTATATCTTTTCCCCAACCAGTCATAAGATTCTGTATTCAAGGTGCTCACTCTAGGATCACCTGATACTCAATCCAATAGGCCATATTCCAAACTCAATGAAAACTCATCTAGAGTATATAAAAAGGAATACATCATCTTGATGATACCAATTCCACCAATGACTCGTCAAACAAAAACACAATTTGAGAGTTATGGGAATTTAATTAAAAATTCCATGGTTGGGTCCAAGTCTGATCCGGCCTGGGTAGACTAAACTGACCTGACTTGACCGAACCCAAGTCCCACCGGGTCGACCCATCCTGGCCTTCTTGAGTGGGCCGATTCATTCCACCTAGACATAGAGGATATCGCATCCCATCTTGCTTGACATGGTCGGTCATCAAGTCATCCGCTTCTCTTTCATGTGGTCTGTGGGACCATGTGACAGCCTATCTGAAATGGTGCCCGACTGTGTCTCCATCCACAACAGTGCCGTCTCAGACCCCTCCACTATCGGCGGCTCCACTTCTTCGGTCCACCATCGTTACCATGGGGGATGTTTTTTGAAATGGGAAGACCTATGTGATCCTTGGTTTGCCATCGTCTTTATCATGATCTCTAATTATTTTCTCCATCACTTAGGGGGTCTAACCATGTCAAAACCACCAAGAATAACATGTTGTGACCACAAGGGTCCGCCAATGAAGAATACAATAACGGGGAAGATCGATAAGCACAAGAACACACATAGAATGGACTTTGGCCTAGTTCATGTTGGATTTTCCCCATTCATGTTAACAGGAATACGAAGAGGGATAATCATAAAATCTATTCCCTTTAATCCTAAACATTATCCGTCCCACCAGAATGATCAAAACATAGATCAACCTGTTCGTGGTATGGTCCATGTTTGTCGTTGGAATCAAGAAAGGGGAAAGAAATACTATGAAATAAACCCAAACTTGGAAAGAGGATCAATTGGAGGAAATAATTCATCATTGATGGTGATCCGTCTATGAAAATCCTCAATCTGTTATTTGTCTGTGTTCTTCATTAATTGTCTCTGGTGAGAGAGCTTCCTTCTCCTTACCTCAGGGAAACTTTAGGGCTCCTAGGAAAATTCTTTAGCATTATGAATTCTAACACTAGTCCATACCTCTACTTATGAAGGAAACACGTTAACACATTTCCGTATTTCCATGATTTTGCATTGCATCATCACTAAGTCATCACATCACAGTGTTTCTGAGTCACTATGTATGATTGAAGAAATAAAATATAATAACTTTTTGAAGTATATTTTATTTTTATCTTAAAACATCCTTAAATTAACTTTTTAAGCCAACCCACGTTGGACAATGTTAGGCCCTGCCTAAGGTAAACTCATTGTTCTGAGCTCAATGATTCCCTTATATTTACTATCTGGGCACCCATTTAGAAGTTAAGAAAACCACACATGAGTTCAATTTTTAGTAAATGTAAAAATAGTTCGAACATTTATTCTAGCCACCCGGGCCTTAGAATCATGTGTTGTATTAATGCCTATTCTCAAAATAATCTGATATATTTTCAAAAAATTTACATAGAAACTTTGGTACATTAAAAATTCTTCTTCATATGCCTCATCTACTAATGCATCATTCGATACTTCCTCATCAGAGAAAGTCTTATTCATTAAAACAAGAGTATCAATTGGGTTTTATCCTATAGTTCTATCCACATTCTAGTTATATTCTTCATAATTAGTTTTTATTACTAGATTTATATCAGAAGTGAATGAATTATAATATTGTAAAGGATCGACTTCAATTAATGTGCCATAAAAGGGTTCAATAGTAGAAGGTCACACCTCATTAATAAAAAATATTGATATATAGTTCATGCATACCATTACAAGATTGTTTCCAGAACATCAATGATGATTCCACCTAATCCTCATAATTGAGAAGGGGATACTTAGTGTGTCATTAATGACCAACATATGAAATATGATCATATGTGATTAAATTAATTACATAATCATCCATCAGTTTTAAGAGATAGTGAGTCTTCCCACCAACATCTTAAAAAGCCTCATATTCAAGAAATTTAACTACTTTTTCATGTGGAAAACATTAGATAAATCCTTAGTCATTATATATTACATCCCCATTGTAATATATGAATGAAAACATGATTACCAAGAAAACAAATTAGTAACTAAATATATGAATCTCAAGATCATCATGAAATCCATAACATCCTCTGATTAGATAAAATTTAAAAATGATTTCATGATCTTAAAATTTTTCTATGGATTGGTTTATCATTAATTGATAAACCAACCAAAACCTCAGTGGAACTCCTGAAGCCGACATTATCTTATATATTAGTAGATACTAATATCTTTTAAATCATGGTGTATAAATCCATCATCGAACAAAAATTCATACTACAGATCCTCCTTGTATTATAACAGTAATCACATGTAACTTTGGGGTTTTATGGGTCTGGGATATATAATATTTTACTATAGACATGAATGAACCTACATTATTATGAAGAGGGAGGACAAAAAAGTCATCAAAGATGAAAGAAAAATGAAATTGTTACAAATTATTAAAATAGATAAAAAATAATTACACATTCAATTACAATCAATCATGGGTCAATCATCTCCAGACCATTCATGATGCAATAATCTTACCAAGTTTCTTTGAGGATAGTTATTATGTTATGCATATAATAAATATTTAGTAATAATATTTCTAAATATACATATATATATTACTATGTTGTTATCTAAGTAATGATATAAGTTAAATATTAATATTAATATTTATTATATTATATATATATAAATATATATAATTAATGATTGAATAATAAATAATAATTTTTTAAAATTTTAATTAACGATTATAATAACAAATTTTAACTTTACATAAAAATATATATGATCAAGAATAAATATCTATATATATTAATATTTTTAAATAAATGTGACTTGATCTTGAGTATTTCTGGTTAGAACAATTTATCATTAATCAATACACCAAAAAACCTAAGGGGAATGCATGGAGCCTCCATTCTCTCAGATTTCAATAGTCGTCAATCCCCTTTCAATCATGGTATATAAATACAGCAATGAACATCAATGCCTTCTGTGGATCATCCTTTTATTACAATAAAAATCTCATGAAAGTGAGGGGTTCTAGGGGTTTCGGTACATAATATTTTACTTTGGACACACATGACCTTACATTCTTAAAGAATGTAATAACATGCAGGTCATCAATGAAGAATGAAAATGAAATTATTAAAAATTATAAAACCACATATAAAATAATTATATATTCAAATACAATCATACATTGGTTGGTCATCTCAAAATTTTCTATCACTCAAAACACTTACCATGTATTTTTTATGATATTTCTAAACATAGTCCATATATGATAATAATATTTTCAAATATAATATATATATTATTAAATAGCTATGAAATTAATGGTATATATGTATAATTCAATCAACACACTATTTTATATTTAAATATGATAAATTTTATAACTTATATATAATCATATTGAAATAATTTTAATGCTATATTTTATAAATTAATATTAATAATAAAATTTGTTAAAAATATTTACATAGAATAATTTTTGTTATTTATGTATCAAATCATGTATTGTAATTTTTTTTAGTTTAAATATAATCTATAATATTATATATACATATATACATAATCAAATGAAGTTTTTAGTATTCAAAATTTTAATTATGAAAATACATTTTTATAACTAATTATTATTTCCAAAATATAAATAATATTATTTTATTTCTTAATTACTCATAATATTATATTTATATAATGTATTTATTTATAAAATATTATTAATTGTAAATTTTTAATGTAATTAAAGAAAATGACATTATCTTCATTTATGTAACATATAATATATCGTTACCTAACTTTAATTTAAATAAAATAAAAAAAAATTTATATATACTTTCTTGAAAGTAATTATAATTTCTAAAATATAAAACATTGATTCATGACATAGATACTCATATTATTTATTATTTATCATTAATATTTTTGAAATATATTATTAATATTATTATTTTTTATTTCATTAACAAAAATAATAATATATATACTAATATTGAATAATATATTGTAAATTTATTAAATTTAAATATGAAAAATAATATAACATATTTATATTTATATTTATATTAAAATATAGTGAATAATATTTTTTCCAAAATATTATTTGTAATATAATTTTAAAAAAAAAATTAGAAATAATTATTTGATTTATATTACAATATATTGACAATTTTATTCAATTTAAATATAATATATTTTATTATATTTATATATATATAAATTCAAATATAATTATTAATATTCTAAATTATAATTATACATATACATTCTGTAAGAATTAATAATTTCCTAAAACTAATTAATATTGATTTATACCTAATTCGTTATAATTCAACGCAATTTAAATTATGTTATCATCATATTTAAATTTACTAAATCATTTTACATAATATGAATCAAATAAAGATTATATAAATTCAATAATAAATTAATTCAATTATAAAATTTAAATAAAATAAATATGAAAATGAATGAATTATCAAAATGAAAAACTAATGTTTTAAAAAGGAAATTATATCTTTCAAAAATACACAAATAATATCTTCAGAAAGTGAGAAACGAATTCGATAGAGATTCACTACAAATTTGGTGGGGGATAGAATAATGGAGGAGGGATGGCCTTTTTATAATTTTTATTTGGTGGGAAATGTGAACCCCAATGACACCTCCTGTTTGTGAATTGCACATTTAACATAAATGAGGTTCGTGCTTCCATTCTGATGGAACAAGAAGTGTTAAACTCATTCATGCTTCCCCATAGAAGAAAAAGCCATTTATGAGGTTTATGGATCAGCGATTCATTTAAACACTAAAAATCATATTTTATATGTTTCTCGTGATACTTTGGGGGATCATGGGATTTTATAAATAGGTTTTCTTAAGAAACAAATAAAAATGGGCGTAGATTTAATTGTTTTTTTAAATGGTTCTAAAATACGTTAAAGCCCCTAATACATTTGGGGATTTTACACCTTTGCTGAAATCATTGATAATAAGGCATGAAAGCCCAAAATTCCCTATGTTGAAACTAAAAAAATTATTTTCTTTTTTAGAAAAACATATAGAATTTTTTTTTAATATATTAATATTTATTAATTGATTGATACTAATTATTTAAAATTAGTTTTCATATATTAATATTAATTATTAATGAAATATTATTAATTAATTATATTAATAAAATATCATTAATTTATTATTATTATTATTAATTAGAAATCACATAATTTTAGAATTACCATAAAATTATATTATTAATTGGTAACTTATAAAAAATAATTATTAATAACTAGTAATTAATTTATTATGATAATTAATTAAATAATTGTATAAAAATTAACTATTAATTAGTAATATAATTAATTTATTAGTACTTAATGAATAATTAATTCGTAATAAATATTTTTAGTTTTCAATTAACAATAATTAAGAATAATTAGTAATTTATTAATTATAATACGTGGGGCTAAGTGACACTTTATTAATAGTTAGTAATTAATTTAAATTTATTAGTAATAGTTTAATAATGAGTACAGACTGATAATAGTTAGTAATTAAAACAAAGTTATTAGTCATTGGGATTGTTATTAAAAAATAACCAAAATAGTTTTTCGGTTTTTTTATTTATAAAAATGGGTTCTAGAGGCGTTGAAACATTATACACCCTTGGTTTCAACAAAAATTGTGATGACTCACATGCATGTTATATTTTTATTATAATTTATTAGATATTAATAATTCTTAATAATAAATAATGGTTACTAATTATTAACAACAATTAGTAATAAATAACAATGATAAATGTTACATAACAACAATGAAGAATAATTAACAGTAAATAATAATAGAAAATTAATGTTATAGTTATGCTAACATTATAGTCAAAAAAACTTTTATTTTTTTTAATACAAAATTTATCTATATGTATATAACATAAAAATAATATTATATAAGTCAAATATAACAAAATAATAAGTTATATGTGTGTCTATTAAGTATTTCTTCAAGTCGGTTTCAAAAAACAAAAATGGTTTTAGGTTTTAAATATTTTCAATTATGTGGTGTGTTGAGGGATGCAATGAATTTCTTTAGGATGAAAAGATACATGTGTGAAAGAATATAACACTTTGAAAAAACCTAACCAAAAAAAATTAAAGTAATATTAAAAAAAATAATTTTATTTACATATTTTCAAAATTTCAATTATAAATAGATGGTTTGAATAAAAAAAATTTGTGTTAAGGAAAGTACATAGATAAAAGTTAATATTTCTAATTATAATTTCAATATTCTATAAATATTAACTTACTTGAAAAGTACTTATCACATTTAATTAGTAGAATAATATTTTTTGAATTATTTTAATATTATAATCAATACATTGTGGCCAAAGAAAATCAAATAATTTAAGTCATAGAAAGAATATACAATTAATGATTACAATTAATTTTGATCTATGTATACGATGGGGGGAATGTCCCACAATCCATAGGTTGAATGGGACACCCATATCAAGACTATCGAAATCCATGATGTGGTCATGTATTTGGAACTGTAGGGGGGTCATCATAATGTATTGGAACCTCAGGTGTATGTTTCTCCTCTATCTGCGATTCATCTAGAGGAGGTGCATAAACTACCTTTATGATGTCAAAGTGTGATAACAATCCACCTGATCCTTCTCCCATTGTATAAGAGGAAAAACATACCATCCCAAAATAAATCCACTTGATATGTGAAGTCTCAATCATAAAATATGATGAAATGGTAAATAAAGTATAATAGGCGATTAGATCCACTACAGCAAGAGAAAACTATTGATATCTTGAAAAAATAAGAGTATAATATTCCCACTGGTACACATAAACAACTAAATAAACCTCGTATTAGGGATATGCTTCCTATTTTTAGGGAATTAGTGAGGCCTCACATGTAGCCTAATGTAGTCTACATCATCATCACCACGAATAATCAGCATCAGCATCTACTGGAGGAGGTTCATGTATAAGAATATTGTATCCTTCAAGTGGAAAATCAAATATATTATCATTTACACCACCAAGATAACTAACATTCCATGCACTACAACATGGTCCACTACCTAACAAAATATTTCACCCTCCTCGGGATCAGACATATGAATAATATAATGTAGTTGACAATTCTTTAAAAAATTAAAACATTTCTAAAGAGAATTCTACAACAAACAAGATAATATTTAGTTGTTAACTTAATAGATCATAGATCCCTCTACAATAATTTTTATAGAATAGTATAAATTTTATAATATACTATGTTTTCAAAACCCCATTTCCTTTAATATAAATGAAAAATTAAAAAGAATTAGTAATTTTGATTTAATGAGGAGTTAATTTTGAGAATTAAGGATTTCTTCATATTTCTAAGAGTTCAAACATCTCATGAATATCGTTTTAGATGAGTATGATTTCCTAGGTAGTGGGTTGGATTCTGAAATGGGTTTTAGGGTATGTTCAAGATGATTTGAGTGCTAACACTTTATATTAAAAGGTAGCCACACCACAACCAAGTGGGTCTAGTCATGGTATTTTCAAGTTAGATTCATGGTTTGTCTGCCCATGGTTGGTCTTACTATGACCTATGTGGTCATGTTGTGACCAAGATGTGGGTTCATATATGTAAGGGTTTAGGTGGAATTTTTATGGGTTTTCTAATTTAGAAATCCGTTAGGATTTCTAGTTGAGGTCTATATAGTTCATGCAGAAGATCGAACCACCTTCCTCCCTTATTCCTCATTCCCCCATTGATCTCTTCCATTTGAGAGTGATTCATCATATAGATCTACGGTAATATAATTCCTTCACATTACAATGTTACTCTTCTTCATATTCCTCATATTTTGGGTTGTTTGAATAGGGTTTTAGAGAGGCCATTTAACTGAAATATGAAAAAGTCATCCATTTTTATAGGGATTTCATTTGTGGTTGGTAGATGAGGTCCTTAGTGAAGATAATTAATTCATTGTTCATCATTTTCTTTGAGGATGATTCCTAGAATATTTATTTAGGTATATTGATATTTTTAATGAAATTGGATATCAATTAGTGGAACTAACATGGGGATTTTGTGGGACTTATGTTTAGTTATGTTCCAGGAGTGGATTGTATCTTATTTCTCGTGGTTTTAGAATGGGGAGGTCACACTGTGATTTTATCATTGGTTATACCGAGTTATTATTTTTTAAATTGTTTAATATATTAATTTTATAGTTTTTATTCATGATATAGATTCTTGTGTACATCGAGGATGTTGGTACGAGCATGGGATGAATTATGGATTTCTAGTTGAAATAATTGGCATTTTAATTACTTTGTTTCTTGATTATGTGGTATTTTATGTTTGTGTTCTTTCATAATTATTATTTTCAACATCTTTCATGAATTATATGATTATAATATAAATTGGGAGTGGTTCAAATCGGCTTAATAGTCAACATAGACTACATAAATGGTGTGATGGTTTCTCCCTAGATAAAATAAGTATCAGTGTCCCTCTTTATGGATTGTTTGTGGTTCACGTTTTTTTTAAATATTTTTTGAAAAGAAGTCAGAGAAAATGGAACTTTTAATAGAAAATATATTATTTGAGGAAAGGATTCTAAAATGGTATTTCCAAATGATGTTTTTTTTCTAAGGTACATTTTGATGGGAATTTTTCCAAGGTTCCTAGACCGAGTAAAAAATGAATTTTTGGCTAATTATAAATGGTTATTATAAAGTAATTTGAACCAATATTAAATGTAAAGGAAAATTTATTGGATTTTCATGTTTGGTGTATCTGATATTGCATTGGATATTTCTTGTTTTTTAAAACATGATTATTTTGTGTGGATCTTATTTGGATTATAATTGGATTGTATAGTTACATTATTATTCTTTATTATGCGAAATGGATGATGATATTAGCTATTGGTATTAATCGTAGGTTAGTTTTAGTTGTTTTTTATTGACCCTTAAGAGGGTAGATATGTCTTTGGAGAAACCTATATGATGTTGTGGGTTGTTATATCTAGAATGAAGGGTTTGGTTTGATTGAAGTTAATGTTATTAACCAATTTTTGTAGGGTGTACATTCTAGGATGTGACTAATGAGACACCAGTGGTTTCCCCAAAATCATGATAACCCTAGAAGAGTTGGTGCGGGGTATGGGAAGTGCTGATTATGGGAGGAATCTTAGAACCTGAAAAATCTCTATGAGACTGATATGCATTTAGTTACAAAGATAGTTCATTCACTTCAATGGATGGCCATGATGATTTGATACGGGTTTAGGTGGATGTTTTGTATGTATGTTATGTGTGTGACGTGATTTTGATTCTGGGGTTAGATTTGTTTGGTTCGTGTAGTATATAGTTCTAGGGTGAGTTATTTCCTCTAGGTATATATGCTTTATTTTTATGTATGTGTGATTTTTGAATGGGTATGCAGGTGCTAGGGTGGGAAATTTAAATACCCTGAACTCATTTACCCAGATTCAGTGCGTTATTTTAATACATTGGTATGACTACAAGGAATCAAGTCCCGAAGGAACGATCAGTTTAGCTATGTTGGAAAATAGATTATATACATGAATGTTACATAAAATTATAAAATGAAAAAAAACAATAACATTTTCTCCATTGATCGCATTCATATACCTTAGATTATCCTTAAAGGTCATTCATAATATACTTCTTTGCATCCTGGGAAAAATAAAACATAGAAAGGGGTGAGCTCAAATGCTCAGTAATGATACCAATATAGCAGAAACTTTCATAAATAAGAATAAACATTTAAGGAAATGTATAAAACTAAAACAAAATCCTTTTAAACATAAAATTCAACATAATATGGGAAATATTAATCAAATTATTCCATTTACTTATTCACATGGATAATCTACTAGTCAAATAATCACTTGTAATATCAATATCTAATTTCATAATGATGGAATGCATAATTCTAGAATTTATAACCACATAGTCAAGGCCTTGTTCCAAGACTACAAATAAGATTTTGTCAAGGCCTTGTTTGGAGATACTAGTTTGTCTCATAAGACATACTGATGCATCAAGTAACTATAGCGGGATCCACCCTTCACATACTAAGTCCAATGCATTCCTCATATGAAAAGGTTTAAACATAACATAAACATTCATATTAAAACTAGCATACAAAATGTAAATACTTTATCCATATACCATGAATGTTATAAAAATAAAACATCCATAGTCAAACATATAAAAAATCATTCAATACAATATGGATGGTTTTTATCATAATAAATCAACCTCAATCAAGAATAATATCATGTAATGGATATTGACATAGTTGAAAATGATCAATAAAAATCTTTGAGATAAATATCCCTTCTTCATGAAATCATTTAAACATCATATAAAGAAAGTAATTTAAAAGATAGTATTGAATCAAAGTGTCCCATAACACTTTGAAACTTTTTTGAGGAATTACCATTTAACAACATTCAAGTCCATATAAAGAAATCCTTAAAACCATTTTGAAAACATGGACATTAATGAGAATGGTTTAGCAGAATAAATCATTAAAACATTTAAAATGATGTTTTAGTAAAAATTACCTTAAAAATATTACCTTTTAAAACTCTTTTTGAAACATGGAATTGGATAATAAATATTTCCCTGTAGATACATACGTAAAAACAACCACAGATAATACAGATATTGTAAAATTAACCATTATCTTGCACTTTCCTTTGGTCAAGGGTACGTTTAACCTCCTGTATAATGATTATAGTATCTTAATAAATTATACCAGAACAATATTCATATTTATTATATCATAAATGATTCATTTATGACTTTATACTACCCATTTGATAATTTTTTCCATGTTAAATTAACATTTTGGGTAATAATCGCTTTCTTTATCGTACGTGTTTCAACTTGTAATTCTTGATCGTATCATTTAGGACATGATTTAAATACATCAAGAATATAAACCTTGATTTATATATAAAATATATTTAGAATAGAAATATTTATAATAAATAGAAATATGAAATGGAATTCACCATTTATGGAGACGGTAGGTCGTACGTACGCATAAACGCTATTTCTGTTTTGATATTGTATTGAACAGAAGTAAGTGAATAAGATATATGTAAGAATATACATACATACATACATATATATATATATATATCCAGTAAAATTATTATGTCATATATTACATACTTATTAATAATATATATTTTTATAATAATTGTTGTATGGTGAACGTGGGAATGAATCTCATCGCGTCGTGGACACGACAATCCGTACGTACACACGAGCGACAATATCATTATATTGATGGTAAAATAATATGTAATTGGATGGTATATAATATATACAGAATCATTAACATGTTATATTTATTATTTACATTAGTTATACTCATTGTTATACCCATCTAAATAATGAAGTGTTTGAATAACAAACTACACCACGACGTGGAGACGGTAAGTCATACTTACACACGTATGGTGACTATTTCATTAATAGGATGGATAGAATAAAGAATATGATTGTAACATTTTTCTAATAACATAAAATTATTTAGGAGGTATAGGATTTATTATTTTGGTATCGAAACAATAAATAAAGGGTAAGTGGGAGAGTAAAGGAACATGAAAGAGGGTGGTGAAATTATTACCTCTTCTATGGGTGTTTCATTTTGATTTGATCAAAAGGGCTCCATAGGTTGGCTTTATAGGCAAATTAAGGACTCTAGGATGATTTCAGGGAAGTTGGGAGGATATTTGGTTAGGTTTTGGCTGTGCCAAATGGCTTTTGAGGTGTGATTTTGAGAGAAGGGGAATTGCCCTTTTATAAGAGGGCTGAGGGTCACTTTTGGAAAAGATTAAAATATTAATTTATCATACAATAATATCTGGTTTATATTGGCTCAAAATGAATTTATTTAGAGAATTATGTGGTTAGGGTTCTAAAGACTCTCAAATAATAGGTTTTAGAAATGTTTAGGTTTCCATTTTAACCATATCCTTTCGATTTAACACTTAGTTAAATAGTATAACTTTTACCATGTTTTCTTGTATTCTTATTCTATATGGTAAATAAACATAATCTAAACTTCCAAGAGAACCTAAAGTGGTTCATTAATGACATATATAATATTATTTAATCTCTTTGTCCTAACCTTATATTTTTGGGAATATTATATCAACAAATAATATAGTATTTGTTTTAAAAATTAAAATATGTCAATTTTGACACTATTTTGTATTTTGTTTTTTTTAAAGTCATAAAAACCTTATCAGTTAGAAAAAAAATTATTTAATCAACCCTAACATGTAATTTTAACCTATAAAATTCATGGATGGAAAAATAAACTTATAAATTATATTTATTTTAATATTTATAATACAATATATTTGATTCTTTCATTAATACGGTAATTGTCGCATCATCATCGTGTTATAATTAAATTTAATTATTTAATATCTAAAATTTATAAATAAAATACCATGATGTAGGAAATATTTTTTATATTTATAATGAATATTTATAGTTTAATTTAT
The DNA here is from genome assembly GCA_963277665.1 of Viscum album. Lineage (NCBI taxonomy): Eukaryota > Viridiplantae > Streptophyta > Magnoliopsida > Santalales > Viscaceae > Viscum > Viscum album. Next base: position 1,535,424,539 of record OY728161.1, on the reverse strand, counting down.
CTCATTTATAAACATATATTAATAATGGTTTATTTATTAAATATCGTATTTAACACTTTTAACTCTTCTTTAAATAAAATAATAATAAATTTCTTAATCTAATCCAAGTAGAACAAAAGGATCATATTTTATTTCTAATGTTTCTTTTGGTCTAATTACACTTATCCAATATAGTTATGATATTTGTTAGGGTAATTATAATATCATTTTACCTTTAATTGCCATATTTACTTTTAAATGTGGTAAATAAAAGTCAAAAGTTGCTATTCATCATAAAAAATTCCTCTTATTGAACCATATTTTATATAATGATGTCAACCATGTCACTCAGATTTTTGAAATTCAACTCACAGAAGCGGTAAACAAAATTTATACAAATTAGCAAATTATCCTAGACGGTTGGTAAAAGAAGTTAAAGAGTTCAATAAAATATTATATATCTAAACTTACTATAAAATGACTCAAATTAATTAAATTAAAAAAATATAGGTATTATATATCTATTTTTTACTAAAATAAATTAAAATAAAAAAATAATTATCTAAATAAAATGTACGTTTAGAACAATAACACAGTGTTTTCACTATTCATCAAAAATTGAATGTTTTCAGAAATATGCCAAAAATTAACCGTAAGTTATTTTAGATATTACTAATTCAAAAATGAATTATATTTTACCATATTAAAAATATAAAATCTTCATTATTTAATTTAAAATAAATTCTCATTGTCAAAACCAAAAAGTGGGTTCTTAAAAATTAAATACCATCAAAAGATTGACATGTAATTATGTCAAATTTAAATGTGGAATTACTTATGATGAACTAAATTGTATAAAATTATTAAAATATAATCTAATTATTCTTCAAAACCATTCAAATATATAATTGAACACTATAAAATATTTCTATTAAAAAAGATGTTTTCAATTAAAATTTAGTATTTTTAACTATTCATCAAAATATGAAAGTTATCAGAAAAGTATCAAAATTTTATACAAACAAAATTTTTATGTCCCACTTCTAAATAAGAATTTAATTTCATTAAATTGAATATATAAGTGTCAAATATTGGTTTTAAAAAGGGTTTGACATTAAAAGGTGGTAAAATTGCAATTTTTTGAAAAATACTTCTTTTATCTAAAAAACTGAATTTGTTCTTATATTATGTTTAATAAACACATAATATGGATGTTAAAATTATATAGAGTATATCATATTTAAAATGCTGTTAATACTATTCATAACCGCTTTTTAACAGCTAGTTTGGTAAGTTGTGGTGTGCTCAAACTTGGTGTTGCGTGTAGCATAAGCTATTGAATTAATTTAATGAGATAACGTACTATGAAACCTTGGGGTGTTACATTCTCTCCTCCATCAATAAATTTTATCCTCGCAATTTGAAAATTTTCTCCAAAAATAAAAGGTTAAAAATAGAAAAATACCATTGTGGAAAACCCACATCCGAAATTGGGTTAATAGAATTTATTCTTAATAAGGGGGAAACAAAATAAAAAATTCACCAGCTAATTATGATCTTGATTAGGAGAACATTAGTGGAAATTAGAGACACATAATTAGAGGGAAAACATAAATATTTATAGTGAGTGATTGAGGTCGTCAATCAAAAACAAGTGTAAAATTGAGGGCCTCAAAGCCATCAATCTATAATGATTTAAAATATCGTTAGTTAACCAAAACATAAAGTATTAGGATAAATCATTTCTAGTTTTAAGATCCCTTCCCTAAATATTAAGAATTAATTTGTTCATAGAATAAGAGGAAAAAATATATTGACATGTAGAGTTTCATCCTTAAACAAATTCCTACCACAAACTCATCTTTCACTCCAAAAGATAATAGAATTCAAAAATATTCTCTTTATACTAATCATATAGGGTTCCAAAAACTAATGAATTTTTAATTCATTTTTCAGACTATTTAAAAAACTACATTATACAAACCATGACATCACGCATGCCAGTGGTAGGTGATCCACCCATGTTTCCCTTCTGTTGCAGGTTCAAGTCTAACAGCCTTACCAGACACGACGAGTTACCGCCCGACCTCCAGATTGTCTTTTTTATGACAATGCAAAAAATAATCTCAATAAATGATTTAACCTTAGAAATTGAATCAAATGTAAAACTTAATCGATTCCAACCTTTAGACTTATCCAAAATAGATCTGTCCAAACTCACATTCCAAAATTTATAAGGAAGGTAAACACTATGAAGACCCTTTATCCATATAATAACATGTGAATACCTTCATCATGTATTCTTTTAAAACGTTGTAACACCCTAAATTACCATAAAACATTATTGATTACATTCAATATCCGTGATTCTTTATAGAATACTGGATATACTCTTTCTATCCCAAAATGTTGTAAACTCCAACAATGATGGAATATACAGATCATTAATCAGTTTCAAGGTAGTCAAGAATATCCAATATAATTGTTCCAAATCAATCATATATTATTCAAAAATCACTACCTCAGTATCCGAACCATATTATGGTTTATCTTTATCTCAACCAAATATTTTCAAAAAAAATAACCTACTATTCAGTAACTTTTTTTGGTTCCACACAATCTCATGTCCTTAATGAAATAGTACTGTAGTACAATCCTTTTATACTCTATAATTCTTATAACATGTATATCATTAATACAATACTCAAATTAAATAATAATTTAATAACAACAAAAGTAATCTAATCATTCATATTCATCTTTGGTTGTATCATAACTTGATTATTATCCAATAGAAGCATTGGGGGTATACTCTGAAGATTTGGATATTGCTTCATGTAGTGTCCCAACTCTTTGCAGATGAAGCATTGTACATTTGAAACCTTTTTATTACCTTTTCAATCACGTATTTGGTGTCCTTTTTCTCAACAATTATAACAATCTCCCATTCCCTTAAAACATTTACCATGGAGATTCTTTCCATAATTATCACATATGGGAAAATCCTTATTTCCCCTCTTCCCTTTGTCCATCATTCACTCTTTCGTCCTTTTCTTCTCTGGATTCCCTTCAAATCCATAGGACTCAGAGAATTCTTTACATTTCTTATTAACACATGATAATATTTCTTCATATGATGATAATACATGAGAGACTGTTTCCTTTCTAAATTTTGACTTAATACCATGAAATATATGATCCCTCTTACTCTTTGGATCAGGCATATTGTTGGAGTTCTCATTCCATCTATAGGGAACCATTACTAAACAATGGCATACACTAGGTTCATTTATGAATCACAATTCATAATTCAGAAATTGTAAAATACCTAACGTAAATTGAATATATTATGCTTATAGTCTATAATCATAAAATGTTTTCTTTGAGGAATTATTTACTCCTAAATCCTTCATAATGGATTGTAATGAAAATGTGAATTATCCTAAGCATATCCCTCAGGAGTTTTGTAACCAAGAGTATAGAAAGACCCATTGTCGTGTACCAGGATACCCCGGTTCAAGCCCGAAACTCCTTATTGGGGTTTTCACTCCTAGGTATATATGTGCCTGAGCCACCTTTACCTGCTCGTATCCAGACATGGATGTATTTCTTGGAAAATACACACAATCTCTACATTACGAAAATTCTAAGAAGTTCTTATATACTAATACTCAAAGTATATCTTATGGTAATGTTCTCTAATCAGAGTTTATCTAAATCTATTTCCAAGTTTGTTGCTAAACATCCTCTGATACCAACTATAATGCCCTGACCCAAGTTACCCAGAGTCGGTTCATTATTTTAATACATTGGCATGATTAGAAAGAATCATGTCCCGAGGGGCTGATCAGTTTAGCAGTATTGGAAAATAGATTACCTACATGAATGTTACATTACATTATAAAATAAAAAACAACAACAACATTTTCTCCATTTACCACATTCATATCCCTTAGATAATCCTTGCAGGTCAGTCATAATATACTTCTTCACATCCTCGGAAAAATAAAACATTGAAAGGGGTGAGCTCAAATGCACAGTAAGGATAATAATATAGCAGAGACATTCATAAATAAGCATACAATTTTTAGTCAATGTATAAAACAAAAAAAATACTTTTAAACATAAACTTCATCATAATATGGCAAAGATAAATCAAATAATTCCATTTACTTATACAAATGGAAATTCAACTAGATGAATAATCACATGTAGTATCAATAGCAAATTTCATAATGATGGAACGCATAATGCTAAAATTCATAACCACGTTGTCAAGGCCTTGTGACAAGACAGTAGTTTTTCTCGTTAGACCTACCGATGCATCGAGGAGCTATAGTGGACTCCACCCGTCACTTATTAAGTTCAATGGATTCCTCAGATGAAAAGGCTTAAACATAACATAAACATTCGTATTAAAACTAGCATACAAAATTTCAATAGTCTATCCATAAACCATGAATGGTATAAAAATAACACTTCCACAGTCAAACATATCACAAAACCTTCAATACAATATGGAATATTTGTATCATAATAAATCAACCTTAATCAATAATAATATCCCATAATGGATGTTGACATTGTTGAAAATGATCAGTACAATTCTTTGAGAGAAATACCCCTTTTTTATGGAATCATTAAAAATTCATATAAAGGAAGTAATTTAAAAGATAGTTTTCAATCAATGCATTACATACCAATTTGAAACTTTTGAAAGGAATTAACATTTTAAAACATTCTTTTCTATATAAATAAATCCTTAAAACCATTTTGAAAACAAGGAAATTAACAAGAAGGGATTTGAATAATAAATCTTTAAAACATTTAAAGTAATGTTTTAGTAAAAAGGTCCTAAAAAGGATCATTGTTAAAACTCTTTTATGAAACATGGACATGGATAATAAATATGTCCCAGTAGATACTTACGTAAAAACAAACTCGGATAATAAAGATATTGTGAAATTAACTCTTACATTTCACTTTCCTTTGGTCGAGGGTACGTTTAAATTTCTATATATGACCTTAGTATGATATTAAATTATACCAGAACCATATTAATATTTATTATATTTTAAATGATTAATTTATGACTTTATACTTCCCATTTAATAATGATTTACATGTTACAGTAACATTTTGGGTAATAATCGTTTTCTTTATCGTACGTGTTTTAAATTGTTATTCTTGATCGTATCATTTAGATCATGATTTAAATAATTCCAGAATATAAACCTTGATTTATATATCATATATATTTATAATATAAATATATATAATAGATATATATATATATATATATATATATATATATGAAATTAAAGGCACCGTTTATGGAGATGGTAGGTCGTACGTACGCATAAATGTTGTTTCCGTTTTCATATCGTATTGCACTAAAGTAAGTGAATAAGATATAAGTAAGAACATACATACATAAAAATATATATATATATATATATATATATATCTCCAGTAGAATTATTATGTCATATATTACATACATATTAAAAATATATATTTTTATAATCATCATGGAATGGTGAACGTGGGAATGAATCTCATCGCGCCGTAGGGACGGTAATCCGTACATACGCACGAGCAACAATATCATTATATTGATGGTGAAATAATATTTAATTGGATGTTATATCATATATAAAGAATATTTAACATGTTATATTTATTATTTAAATTAGTTACACTCATTATTATACTCATCCATGTAATGAAGTGTTTGAATAACAAACTACACCACAATGTGGAGATGGTAAGTCGTATGTACACACATTTGGTAACTTTGTCATTTATAGGATGGATAGAATAATTAATATGGTTTTACCATATTTATAATAACATCACAGTATGTATGAGATACTAGAGTTATTATTTTTGGGATGGAAACAACAAATAAAGGGTATGTGGAAGAAGAAAAGAAATTAAAAGAGGGTGGTGAAATTATTACATCTTCTTCTGGTGTTTCCCATTGAGTTGATCAAAAGGGATCCATAGGATGGCCTTCTAAATAAGGTAATGACTCTAGGTTGATGTGATGGAATTTGGGAGGATATTTGGGTAGGTTTTTTCCAAGACAAATGGCTTTGGAGGTGTGATTGTGAGAGAAGGGGAAGTGCCCTTTTATAAGAGGCGTGAGGGTCACTTTAGGAAATAATTAAAATATTAATTTATTATACAATCATATTCAGTTTATTATGCCTCCAAATGAATTTATTTATAGATTTAGGTGGTTATGGGTTGAGATACTCTCAACCAATAGGTTTTATACTAGTTTAGGTTAACATTTTAAACATATTGTTTATATTTAACTCTTAGTTAAATAGTTTAACTTTTACCGTGTCTTCTTGTATTCTTATACTATATGGTTAATAGACTTACTCTAGACATCCAAGAGATACTCAAGTGGTTAATTAATGAAATATATAGTATTATTTATGCCATTTGGCCGAACGTTATATTTTTGGGAATATTATATCAACCAATAATATAGTATTATTAAAAAAAATTAATTTATGTCAATTGTGACACTATTTGGTATTTTGTGTAAGATAATGTCACAAAAAACTTATCACTTAGAAAAAAATTTATCTAATCAATACTAAATTTTCATATTAACTTATAAAATTACTGTATGGCATCAAAAGATTGAAATTATATTTATTTTAATATTTATAATACCATTTATTTGATTCATTCATTAATAAGGTAATTACTACATCAGCATTGTGTCATAAATAAATTTATTTATTTAATGTCTAAAAATTATAAATAAAATAAAATGATGTAGGTAATACTGTTATATTTCTCATAAATATTTATATTCAAATTTATCTTATGTATAACCTTATATTAAAAATGGTTTAGTTATTAAACATTGAATTTAACACTTTTAACTCTTCTTTAAATAAAATAATAATAAATATCCTAATATAATAAAAGTGGACCAAAAGGGTCATATTTTATTCCTAAGGTTATTTTTGGTCGAAATATACTTATCCAATATAGTTTGGACATGTGTTAGGGTAATTATAATATTATTTCAACCTTTAATTACACAATTTACATTAAACTGTAGTAAATAAAAGTCAAAAGTTATTATTCATAAAAAATTATTTTCATCTTATTGAATTGAATTTTACATACTAATGTCAACTGTTTCTCTCGGATTTTTGAAATTCGACTCACAGAAGAGTTAAAATTTAGTTTTATACAAATTTGCAAATGCACCTAAAAGGTCGGTAAGAGACGGTAAAAAGTTCAATAAATTTTTTTTATATCTAAATATATTATAAAATGACTAAAATTAATTAAATTAAACATATATAGGTATTATGTATCTATTTTGACCTCAAATATATTAAAATAAAATAATTATTTATTTAAATAAAAAGACGGTTTTAAACAGTAACGTAGTGTTTTCACTATTCATCAAAAATTGAAAGTTTTTAGAAAAATACCAAAAATTCACCCTAAATTAATATTGATATTATGAATACAAAAATTAATTCTATTTTACCAATTTCAAAATATATAAGTTGCATTAATTAATTTAAAATTAATTTTTGTTATCAAAACCAAAAAGAGAGTTTTAAAAAAGTAAAAAATATCAAAATATTGACCTCTGTTTATGTCAAATTTAAATATGAAATTACTTATAATGAAATAAATTTTATTAAATGATAAAAATATAATCAAATTATACTTAAAAACCATTCAAATTCATAATTTAACACTATAAATTGTTTCGATTAAAAAAGTAGTTTTTAATTAAAATTTAGTATTTTTAACTATTCATCAAAATATGAAAGTTATCATAAAAGTACCAAAACATTTATCCAAACTAAAATTTTATGTCCGACTTCTAAATAAGAATTTAATTTAATTAAATTAAATATATAAAAGTGTAAAATCTTGGTTTTAAAAAGGCTTCGTCATTAAAAGACAGTAAAATTTCATTTTGTGAAAAATAATTCTTTTATCTCGAAAAAAATGAATTTGTTCTTATATTATATCTAAGAAACACATAATATGGATGTTAAAATTAAATAGAGTATATAAGATTCAAAATTCATTTAATACTATTCATAACCGCTTTTTTAATGGCAAGTTTTGTAAGTTGTGGTGTGCTCGAACTCGATGTTGCGTGTAGCGCAAGCTATTGAATTACATTAATGAGATAATGTACAATGAAATCTTGGGCTGTTACAGAAATTACCACTAGGTAATAGAGGTATGATACCTATTTGGGGGTCAATAATGTTACTCCCTAAGTTGTATGATATTTATCATGGTTTTAAGTTAGGAATCATTACCCTTCACTACCAAAAAATATCTTATGACAATAGTTTAGAACCTTTTGTATAGGTACTCAAATAAACAGTATAGACTATACCAATGGTTTAAAGGGATATTGGTTATTGATTCAATGAGATATACTTATATAAACAGTTTTGGGAATGTAGTTGGTAGAGGTGTTCAATATCTACAGTTCCCAAATCATAGTTATGGATCATATGAAACACATTTAACAAAGATTTAGAAAATCTAATTGTATAGGTAATAAAAAAAGATAAATGGTTTTTGATCCTATCACCTCCCATGTTGATAAGTGCATATTAAAAGGAGATAAAACCCTTAGATAGAATGATCATTCTGAGTAAATTTTAGCCTCAAGTAGATAGTGGTTTTTGGGATGGGTATAATTCTCTCAAGTGGCCTCATAAGTTTTGGGGATGTTAATATTCCCTTGTGAGATTTATTTTTGCATAAAGACATTCGGAACTTGATGAAGAATGTATAATGTTTAACTACTAGTTCTGAAGTCGGACTTTCACTATTTGGGTGGTTTGTATGAAATATTCAAAGACACTTTGGAATTGGTTAGCACATATATGGCTGGGGTTTGAGGTGGCCTAGTTTTCACCTGATCACCCAATAAGTATTATTGTTGTTCCTTTACATAGATTTTCAATTGGGTGTATTACACAAGAAATATTTCACCTAATACATATTTCATACACATCCATTTGTTAACATCAGTACTTAGTATTGTTGAGGAATTTTGGATTTCCTAATGGGTCATTAGACTCATCCCCTACCCACGTACATGACATGGGTTTAAAATTACATGGGTGTACCTTCAAGTTTTCTCTTTCAGAAATGGTACAACTTATAGTTTCGCATACAGTACTAGTATATAAGTTTATAGAGGTTGAGGACTGGACATGTAAGACTGTGATGGTTGAGTTGGAGGCGATTTTATCTTTTTTTAGTTATTTTTTCTCATATCCTGGAAAATTTTGTCATTTATTTATATGACTCCTACGTTGTTCATTCAAATAGTTTTATATGCAGTTTCATGTATTACTGCATCATATAGATTATTTAATACATTCTTTTCTGGACTATTTAGGGGACATCTCAACTTCTTTTTTTATATATATGGTTTTTTGGGATGTTCATTATATAGATGGTTCATATCAATTTTTTTATAGATCTAGTAAATACCCTATTTCATGTTTTTGAGGGAATAGTCCCCCCATGACTATTTTAGGCCCTCATCAATTATCGAAATCCTATATAATAGGAAGAGGCACACCTATGTTCTTATAGAAACCCCCATATAGGTACAGTTTGATAAATCTAGGTCATGATGTTACAAAGCGGTATCATATTGTTTTTTGGGATGGGAATGTTTTAGAAAGAGGGGGATATTGGTTTTCAGGGCTCGAGAGGTAGACCAAGTGCATGCCTAGAAAAAATGACATTGATTGACACCCACATTTCCATGGGATGTCTATAGTTTGTACTAGTCACTCTAGAGTGAGTTAGGAATTGTCTTGGACTGAAAATCTTATTGTGGGATGGATAAGTCTTTTGATGAGTCATGGGGCATGACTAAAATCCAATTAGTTAATTATGCATCATGATATCGGCATGATTAAGGAATGATATAGAAACTTACAAGTGGTTTTGTTTGATGGGTTCCCTCATCAGAATATATTATTAATTGAGTCAACTTATAATATAATTTTTGTTTCCTTGAATAAATTATAAGGGGTGATTAGATTAATATATATTAAAGGGGTTTGTTTGATTTAACTTGATTTTGACTATTTTTTCATCATTAGGGAATGATTTTCTGGGGTGTGTTTTAATAAGAAAAACATCTTTTTCAAAGAAACCCCATGTAGTAGTGTGATCTGTTAATGAGATGGTTTTATAAGTCGGTTTTAATTGAAATAATCCACAAAGAATGTTATTTTGAAATGATTAGTATTTTTAGTTTTTGATAAAATCTTATGAAAAGGTTTTTTGGAAAATTAGATTTTAAAATATTTTTTATATTTGAATTTAGTTTTTATTTTTAAAGTAGGATTAATTCTTATTATAATTAATTTATTAAGATGGGAGATTTAGTTTTTTGGGGAATACCTTGGATGAAAAGTCATGTTTTAAAAACCCAAGTGAGTTTTTGGGTGTGTGAAATTGATTGAGTTATTTTAAAAAGAAGAATCCATTTCCATTGTAAACTACTATTATTTTATTCTTTTAGGAGAGACACAGATGATTGATTTGGAAGTTGGACATATATGTTAAGTTATCTTGAAACTACCAGGTGAGGTTGCCGAGACTATTTAGGGTTTTTTATGAAAGAGAGACCAGTATCAGTGTGAAAAAATATTATTATTCTATATATAATATCAAGGATGGCCTGAGTGTTTGGATTATTCATTCAGTTTGTATATCATGGTTGGTTTGATATATCCATTTGGGGTAGGCTCAGGGATATATAAGGATGTTGGGATCTAGTATCCAGATATATGTTTTTTTTCTGGGGTTAGAACCATTGATTTGTGTTTTAATCATTTCATAGTTGGGACACTCAGGCATTGAAATTTTCAATTTCTAATAGATTATTATGATTGGGAGCACCATAAGATCAGGATTAATTGGTGGTTAAAACATAGATATTTTGGGACAAGAAAGTGTTGTTGGAAATTATCATAGTACATGGTGGTCATTTTCTTCTTCGTACCACTCAGGAATGATTGGGTACGTCTTACCTTGTAATTTTATTTTGTAATGGATAGAACATGGGTAGTAGATATTTTATTTTTCATTATGGTAAGTATATGGTAATGATACACCTATAGTGCGGAGTATCTCATTAATCACTGGTGTGAAACACTCATACTGGAGGGGTTGTTGGTGTTGTGGAATAGATTAGTAGATAGTTTAAATAAGAGTAGGGTGTTAGTGAGTGTAAAACCCCAATATATAGATTTGGATGTGGTGTTAGATATAGTCTACATTTTGGATACAATCTCAGGATAGTGGGGTGTGATATAATAGTGATCCAAATCGATGATGCATCGGTGCTCATGGGTAGAGAGTGATAGTCATATTGATTGATTAAGGACCCAAAAATTGAAATTAGTCCAATATTCATGTTATGAATTTATTTTAGTTGTTGGAATAGTTCAGTGATACATATGAGTGTTATGTCACTTTGAGCTTGTGGTGTTATAATCTGGTAATGTATCGATACGAAAGGATGAGAATTTTTTGGTGAAGTCATCCACAAAATGCCTAACTTGTATTGTTTCATGTAAATTGATGTGGTGAGGTGGAAACCATATCAAGAGCATAGAATAGGATACATTTTATGATCTCTAATGATATAAATGGTGATTTTTTAGAAAATATTCTATGTTCAGTTTTAGTGTTTTGAGTTTCAGAATAGAAGTGTGTTCAACATTAAGGGGTGGAAAATAGCATGTGGGTTGTGAATTATAATCATAGTAGGTTAGGTATAGTTTCAGAAGAATTACCATGGATTTTTAAGGATGGTACATGTTATAGTGGGTTTATTATTTAACTATGTCTCCTTTATGAGTTATGAATTTTAGAAAGAACATGATATTTAGGGTTTTTTTTTAAATTGGGACTTGGATTTGAATTTCAATAGTTTTAATATATGACTTGGATAATGTTATATGAGTATTAAGGAATGGGTAGTGGTATGCGAGCATGAATCGAAAATGGAGTGGGTTTGGGTTGATCTTGGTTATGGAAAACTATAGAAGTGTTTATTCATGTCGTTATCAGGAGGGTCGTGCTGCAACACTGTTAGGGAAAATTTGTGGTTCCTTTACATGGTTTTGGTTATATTGTGACCCCTATTCTCACATGATTACCATGATATTGTATATGTTATTTAAAATATTTGAGTTATATTTTTTAGGGGTATATAATTTATAAACCCCTTTGGATTTCTTGGTGAGGGTTATGCAAGCATAAGGGGAGAAAAAACAATCCTTCCTACATTCTTCTACTTTCCCCCCTTCGATATGATTCTTTTAGGAGTCAGTCATCATGTAGGTCTATGGTAAGATATCTAATTATAATTCCCATATTACTATTCATCATTTTCGTTTTATTTTTGGTTGGTAAAATACGGTTTTAGAGTTCAATCTCACCATAATATGGCAAACTCATTCCTCTTGATGGGAATTTCATATGTGTGTATTATAAGAGGTCACAAGAGATGATAATCAAGTTTTTTATCATTTTTTCCATATGGTGTGTTTCTAATTGGATTTATTTAACATTTTGGATATTTTATATGAAATTAATCATCAATTTTTGGAAATTGTTTGGGGATTTGTGTGTCTTATGTCCTGGTGTGTGTTAAGATATGACAACACGCCATTGCTCCCAATTTTGAAACTATGATACTACTCGATGAGTTCGGGTTTGGTTATGTTCACATGTATTTTTATGTTTAAAATTTTTAATATATTAATTAGATGTTGTTACAAATTATATTGGTTCTCATGTACTTGATCTATCTCCATTTGATATTCGGATGAATTATGGATTGTCTGTTGAGGTAGGTTTCCTTGACTTTACTATGTCTATTGTTCACATGGTATTTTATATTAATGATCCATCATTATTATTATTTTTGAAATCTTTCATGACTTTCTGATTCCTCCATAAATTGGGATGGTCTTGTATCATTCTAATAGTCAACATAGACTGCATATCTTGTTAAACAGTTCAATAGGAGATCCCTGAAAAAATGTATATTGATGACCTTCTTAATGTATTGGTTTGGGGAATTATTGGTTTTCAATGAGAAAGATGATTCCCTTTTTAAAATGTTTTTTGAAAAGTGGTTTGATAAAAATGGAAATTTCAATGGAGAAGATTTGATTTTAGAAATAGGTTTTTAAATGGTATTTCAAAACTAAGTAGGGCTTTTCATAAGTAATGTTTTAATGAGAATTTGATCAAGGGACCTAGATTGAGTAAAATGGAATGTGATTTATATTATAAAAGATATTTAAAAATGTTTTTTACTGATTTCTAAAAGTAAATAAAAATGTATTATTTTATAGTATTTAGTCTCTTTGACCTTGTGTGAGAGATTCCTTTTTTTTAAACATAATTGTTTTGTGAGGATCCTATTTTTGGTTATATGATGGATTGTGCAATTCCATGATGATTCCTTCTTCTGTGTTATGCATGATGATGATGTTGGATCTTGGTAGTAATCTTATGTTAGTTTGAGGTATTTTACTTCAACCCTTAGAGGGTATAAATGATTTTGAAGGAACCTAGTGGATATTGAGGGATGTTATAGCCAGAATTGGCTAGTTCCAATATCTTGTGATGTAATTAAAGAACTCATGTACATTGTTCATGCTAGGATGTCTCTTAGGGGACCTTGGTGGGAACCCTCTTATCCTGTTAACCCTAGAGATATTTTGTGTGGGTTATGAGTGGTCATTATTATGGTAGTCACCTTAGAACATGAATCTTTTATCTGTGCCTATGGCTGTATTAGAAAGGATAGGACATACACCTAAGAAGAAAACCATGATTATATAATATGGTTTTGGGAAATTAGTTATCCCATATAATATGTGTATGATTTGACTAAGGTTCCATGGTGGGATTCCAATGTAAGAAGTACTTGGTTTAAGGGTGAGTTTCATACTCTAGGCTTGTGTGTTTTATTTCATTATATATTTGATTAGTGAATGAGGGTTTAGGATATTAGGTAAGGATATAACCTACAAGTTTTTTAGGCTTGATACCTAGTTTTTGTTTGGGATTTTTACCCCTAGGTTGTATGATAATTCTCATGGTTTCAAGGTATGAGTAAGTCACCTTGGATAGATATGTTCACATTCTAGGGTAGGATTAACCCTTAGGTATGATAATGGTTCTGAGTGAACTATATCCCCAAGTGAATGACATATCAGGGGATAGGAATCATTCCCCTTAGTTTTATTCTATGTTTGGAGGATGGGTATATTTTCCAATGGTGGTTACTTGTACATATAGACATTTGACACTAACCAAAATAGCAAAAATATTTATCATCTAGTTTCATAGCTTGACCCGGTCCACCTAGGTAGTTGGTGTAACTTGTTCAGATACACTCTATCTCTAGTTGAAGTAGGTATGGTTAGGGTTTGAGGTTCCATGGTTGGAACCCAACAACCAGCCATGATTAATTTTTATGCCTTTATTATATGTTTTTGGGTTGATTTTTTGAATGAACATTATTTCACCTTATAAATATATCTCATGAAAATACACTTGATCATAGTATCACTCATTGTTTTTGAGGCATTGGGGATTTCCTATTGGGTTTTGGGACTCACCTTGTTCCCATTTATGTAGAATTAATTTCAATGTACATTGGTGGATTATCATTTTTTCTCTCTAGGAACAACTAATTATTGGATCTTGACATGAAATATGGGTCTATTAGGTTATGAAATCTGAGTACTCAGTATGTTGGATTATGTGAGTTGGTCTAGAGGCATATTTATTTTTTTCAATTGCTTTTTCGCATATATAATGTAACACCCCAGGTAAATAAAGAATGTGACATTTCCATATTTATCCATATTTGTGAATAAAATATTAATAAGACTTTAAAGGGGATTCTATGCTCGATGGCGTACCCAACATGTAACAACAAGTTTCTTGGGAATCTTACGTTGCACTCTAATAACAAAATAATATTATTTTAAATGGTAGTTAAAATTTGGCCATTGTATTGGCGGGAATGGATATAAATAACTAAAATATGATTATGTATGTTTTTAAATGTTTTTACATTTATCCAATAAAATATAAAGGCATAAAATATATAAAGAATTCAATTTTAGGCGTATATGCCCTAGTTTTCACTAAAGGTTCACTTATCGCCTTTTAATGGAGAACCGTCATTAAATAAAGTTTTTTTCACTCTTATAAATTCTATTGGACCAAATAAAATTCTTCTTTAGAATAGGGACATCAAAATTTACTTTGTGTAAATTTTTGGTATCTTTCCGATAAAGTTCATTTTTTAATGAATAGTGTAAAATGTTTTATTTTAATTCAAAACCACTTTTTAATATAATATATTTATATGATTAGATTATCTTTTGAATTGTTTTTACAGGGAAATTAGAATATATTTTTACCATTAAATCCAATAGTGGTTGTTGGAATTAATTTCACTTTGAAATCAGACTTAAACTAGTGTCAATCTTTTGATAATTATTGTTTCATAAAAACACGATATTTGCTCTGACAGCGGGAATTAATGATTAAATTAATTAATTAAACCTATATGTTTTGAATTTTGTAAAATATACTTCATTTTTGAATTCGGAATATCAAATATATCTTACGGTGAATTTTTGGTAATTTTCTGAAAAACTTCAATTTTTGATGAATAGTGAAACCACTAAGTGGTACTTATAAAGACTGATTTTCCGTTTAAATGAAATTTTTTCCTATTTGTGTTTTGAATTTAAAAAATCTGACATACATGGTTTTCATTAAGAAGTAAAATTTGGTTCAATGAGATTAAATTAATTTTTTGGTGAATAGTAACTTTTAAGTTCTTAATCGCGATTAGAGGTAATTAGTGTAGTTTATGGTAAAAATAATGTTTTAATAATATGAAATGAACTTGAAACATGTCCTAACCTCATTGGATGTGTCATGGCCGACCAATACAACCCATGGGTCAACTTGGGGACCCCCTGAATCCACTTTGGTTGGAAAATGACATTAATATCTTTTTATTTAAAGTTAAAGTAAAAATAAGACAAACATGAAATGTTTTACTAAAACAATTTTTACATGGGGTTATACAAATCCGATTTTTGACTATAAATATTCATTGGAAAGATATAAATATTTCCTACATCATAGTATTTTTTTTATCATTTTTAGACATTAAATAAATTAAATTATTTATGACATCATGATGATGCAGCGATGACCTCATTATTTAACGATTTAAATAAAATGGAAAGATAATGTAATATCTAAGACCTAAACATGTCCAAAACTTATTGGATGAGTCTATTTAGAATTATTATCACCTTATACTCTAATTATATCAATTTGGGACCTCTTAAATCCGAATATAATGTTAAAATAAAGTGACATTTCTTTACTTTCCAAGAGTGCCCTTCCTCTCCTCTTATAAAAGGCCCCCACCTCTACCTCCTTACCCACACTACCAAAGCCTTTGGATCGTCCAAAACCTGCCCACTTAGTCTCTCCACTTACCTCTATTACTCTTTGAAGCCTCAGTTTGGGCAGAAGTCTTCTCAAGGAAGCCTTTGATCTCAAACCAAAGGGAGTTACCCGATTTTAAGGTAATGTCTTCACTTGAGTCCTTTTGTTTTATTTTGCCTCTCCAACCCCCTAAACTCTTTTAATTCATTTATTTTATAAAAACTACAGTATATTAAATATACTAGGATGTTTTTATAAGAATTATTCGATCTAAACTTACACAAAACTACATATAATGGTTAAAGAACATACTGTTTCCGTGGATGGCGAATTTCTGCCTCACGAAACGATGATTGTTCAACACTCATATAACACCTTCAATGGTGGACATTAAGATGTAAATATATTTATATATGATATATAATATGTTTATGTTTTACTTAAGCTTCTTTATTTTTCATTTGTGGATTACCTTTATGGCTTTCATTATGGATATACGCGATATCTTCATTTTAGGAAGTGCGGACTGCCGCCCCCTCAAAGTGATGTGATTCGTTAATGCTATATGTGGGACGTATAAAGGATGGATTTAATGTTATTATATATGATATTATACTGGAATTATAATATACCTTTATATAATTATTATTTTGTTCCATTAAAATATTATATAGAAATGAAAGTGGCGTTCATGCGTACGTACGGCTTACCGTCTTCATGAACGGTGCATTTCATTTCTTATCCCCAAATGTAATGTACTATTATAAGTACATGTATATAATGGATATATATGATTAATGATACATCTAAATGATGAATACAATTCTGGATTTAAAATATACATACCTCTCATTGAGTTTTAATTCCATTAATATGACAAAGAAATGAAAGTAGCGTTCATGTGTATGTACGGCTTACCGTCTCCATGAACGGTGCATTTCATTTCATACCTATAAATGATTATGTGATATTATAAATACATGTATATTCTAGATATATATGATATATATGATATCCAAATCAGGAATGTCATTCTGGATATAAATAACCTTTGACCACATGAACAACATGTAATTGTAAGAAGTTCACTTTCGACTTAAGAACCAAATATCGACAAAACAAACATTATTTACATAAATGATTACATAATGTTTATAAAATGTAAATAAGTTATATAAAAGGAATAATTAACTTGAAAAGGTTCTTAAGAAAATAGAAATTAACTCATTTTTATCATTCAGGAGGTTAAAGAACGATCGAGTCAAGTCAGACCCGAGGTATGGGATCTTACTCCTCTCTTTCTTTTTAAGTACACTCTTTTATGTCATTCCCTCTAAATCTCATCATTATTGTTATTGGGGTGTTATTTTATATTACCCTTACTGTAATTTTTATGTTCATATGATGAGAGACCCTATTCTTTCACATCAATCCATTTTGGAAGTTTTGAGTGGTGCCATTAGGCTGCTGAATTTTCGTAAGAGATCTAACCTCTCACTTTCTCTTTAAGTACTCTCCTTTATGTAACTTATTTTAAGCTCCTATTTTTTATTATGGGGGATGTTATTTTATATTCCTCTTTCTGTACATTTTATTTTAATGTGATTAGATACCCTATTTGATCTCATCAATCCATTTTTGAAAATTTTAAGTGGCGCCGTTAGGCTGCCGGGTTTTCGTAAGGGATTTTTCATCTCACTTTTATTTCCGTGAGATTTATGCTACATTTGCCACAATTTCCTTTGAGTGGTTTATGTACTGACCATAATTGTACTCATTGTGTAATATACTTTATTTTATGAGTATTTACATCAATGTTGTATTGTCCTTCCTTCACGAGGTGTATGTTTCGAAAGATACCCATGTCGGTAAGGGAACCTTTCACCCTCCTCTTTTTAAAAGACTTCTTTTGATGGGTCTTTTAATTTACATATTGTTATGTTGGGATATGTTCTCATATGTCCTTATTGATGTAAATTTTATGTACAAGTGATGAGATACCCTTTTTTTATCTCTCATCAACTCATTTTGATGTGACGCCGTTAGGCTGTCAAGGGAACTTCTTAACCCAATTTCGATTTCTTTGGGTTCAACATGTAGTTATTGAATATGTCATCCTTTGAATATGTGTGAATGACCTTTGATTATCTTACACTTAATATCCAATTATATTTGGTGTATTCTTTTGTCACCCATAATTATTTAATTGATTTATCCTTAAACCAAGGATATCGTCTTTGTATGGGACTTCGTCTCAATCTCCTTTCATTGAGGCATATTTTGTTTTATACACAACCTTATTTTATACGGTTTATATACCCCTTTGACTTTTACATTTATTCAAAAGGACTATTTTTTATACGAAGCGTTTACTAAACGACAAAAGGGAATGTTTTTGTCGTACGTATGCAGTGATAACGACTTCTCCGCCGCCGTGACCATTATTTGAGTTTTAGCTTCCTCTACAAGCCATACCTTTTTTTAAAGAAAAATAAATACCATGTTTTACTTTTCTTTTATTTTGGTATTGAAAATGGTTTTCATAATATTTTTATATCAATGTGTGGTATTGATATCTTGTGATTGAAAGGTGGAAATGTTATGTTTCCTTTATGCATGTTTTATGTGATAAGATTATGTTGAGGTTCATGGGCATTATTATGAAGATGAGTGGTTCTGTGATAGACTAAGGGCAGGTGAGCCCGATATAGCTCTCCAATGCATTGGGTAACGCGAAGGAGTGAAACATTAAGGTTTCTCTGAAGAGATTTAGGGAATATATTGTGATGGGTATTCCAAAATGTAACTAAGAGGGTTACTCCCTACGTAAGAATGTTATGAATGCCTCAAGTTACCTTTTATATCTTAGGATTTCTATGATTTATTCATGATTTTATGAGGTATATTAAAGTGCCTATGTTTTATGAGTAAATTATGATTTCATTCTTATGTATATATGAACTCATGTTTCCTTTCCATATTTTGATATCCCTTACTGAGCTTTTTATGCTCATCCCAAGTTTTTGAAATGTTTTTCACAGGTCAAGGGAAAGGTACGTGATGTTATGATAGTGTCAAGGATGTGTCAAGAAAGAATCCATGTTTTATTTTAAATATGTTTCCATTGATGGGAAGAATGAATCCTATCTTTTATGTAACCACTTGGTTTAAATGTCGAATGTAATGCAAGTTTTATGATCTAATTCTCTAAAACTCTAAACCTGAAAAGATCTTCACTGTGTAATCTTTTATTAACTCAAGATTAAGTAAGGTTTAAGGCTGGGGCCTTATAGTTGGTATCAAATGTCGGTTTAGATAACTTTAGAGGTTAGGGTATTCTTTAAGCATAAGTGAAATTCCCATAATGGTTAGGATTTCAGAAAGTGTTCTGGTTTTAAATAAAGTGAATGAGTAAGTATATCATAGTGTTTATCTTCCTCATTAGTACATGATGGTTATGTTGATATACTCACACTGACCTTTTTGGTTTAAGTAAATGGCTGGATCTAGTAGGCACCAAAGTGACAATTGGTTTGAAGGAAACTGTGGTGGTTCTCTGATTAAGAGACTAGATGAAATGGGGTATTCAATGAGGAAACTCGTGGTTGTTCTAAACCAACTATAAAGGAGTCATGATCAACCACTTGAACCTTGGTATGTTCTATAATGCAACATGTACGAGATGACCAATCGATGTGGAAGTTCAGGTAATAATTAAAAAGGTAATCATTATGGATTATATGATCCTTACTTTTGAGGTAATTATGGGTAATTATATGTTATGATGGAAAATGAAAGGCATGAGATAAACTTGAGGTTAAAATATGTTATGTTTATTTTTGAAGATTTTATCTCGTTTTGGGAAATGTTTTGAGAATTATATAGTTTTGGAAAAAGGACAACACGCAGACCGTGTGACAACCCGTCGCGTCGGAAAAAGCTGCGGGAATCGAACCCACAACCAAAGTGCAACTGGTATTTATCACCTACCACTGGACTACGTGAAGTCCCTGGTGAGTTTGACTGATTCTTTTTAGTTAGATGATTTTAGGAATTAAGAGTAAGTTGATTTTGGGTTATCTATGGAAATTTATTACCTATCATGGAGGATAAGTGATTAGGATTAATTACTTTTCAATATGAGACATTAAGAGCAACCGATGTGGTTTGGAGATAAATGATACGATTTAACTTGGTAGAATATGTGACTAAATCCTTCAAAATATTTGGGTTCCAATCTTAGTTCGGTTTACTTTGAAGAATTTTATGGACAAATTGTTTATCGAATGGTCCCCGTTGAACTTTGGGTTTTGTTGGACAAATTTTGGAGATTAAGAATAGATTTTCTTTTTATAAAGGGTTATCCTTTTCTGGATTATCTGATCATGTAATAACCTTTTTTATTTTGGTTTTGGTTAGATTCTAAAGACATAGTAAGTATATAGTTCTCTATTGTGGATTAGGTGATTCTCTATAAATTGATTATAGTACTCTTAATGCGAAAAAGTCTTCCTAAATACTCGTCTTTTGGAGAAAATATGAGTTTGATTAAGGAATCTAGTAAAAGTGGAAAGTCAACATGATAAGTTATTATGTTTACTTATGAATAAATTCCTCAATAAAAACTAACTTAAAACAAAAATGTTTTCTATTAACTTTTCCTACTGGGGAATCGAATACCGTTTAACCCATCACAAGTTTGTGATTTTCTTATGGTTAATTTTCTCCTAGACATGTTTACTATCACTCTCCATCAGAACATGACCCTTTGTTTTTCCTCCATGTCCATATTTTCATACTTGGAATCCTAGTATGGGTTAACTCGGGTGACCTTTGTACTTATCTTTCTTTATTTTAAAGTGATTGTTTTACCGACTCTTGTTCCGATGTGGGACTTTCAAGGATGTTTCCAAGCCCAATTTTAAAAATTGCGAGGACGCAATTACCAAAAGGGGGGAAGGATGTAACACCCCAGGTAAATAAAGAATATGAAATTTTCATATTTATCCATATTTGTGAATAAAATATTAATAAGACTTTAAAGGGGACGCTATGCTCGATGGCGTACCCAACACGCAACAATGAGTTTCTTGGGAATCTTACGTTGCACTCTAATAATAAAATAATATTATTTTAAATGGTAGTTAAAATTTGGCCATTGTATTGGTGGGAATGGATAGAAATAACTAAAATATGATTATATATGTTTTTAAATGTTTTTACATTTATCCAATAAAAGATAAAGGCTTAAAATACGGAAAGAATTCAATTTTAGGCGTATATGCCCTAGTTTTTACTAAAGGTTCACTTATCGCCTTTTGATGGTGAACCGTCATTAAATATAGTTTTTTTCACTCTTATACATTCTATTGGACCAAATCAAACTCTTCTTTAGAATCGGGACATCAAAATTTACTTTGTGTAAATTTTTGGTATCTTTCCGATAAAGTTCATTTTTTAATGAATAGTGTAAAATGTTGTATTTTAATTCAAAACCACTTTTTAATCTAATTTATTTATATGATTAGATTATCTTTTGAATTGGTTTTAAAGTGAAATGAGAATATATTTTTACCATTAAATCCAATAGTGGTCGTTGAAATTAATTTCACTTTGAAATCAGACTTAAACTAGTGTCAATCTGTTGATTCTTATTGTTTCATAAAAACACTATATTTTCTCTGACAGCGGGAATTAATTATTAAATTAATTAACGCAACCTATATGTTTTGAATTTTTTAAAATATAATTCATTTTTTAATTCGTAATATCAAATATATCTTAGGGTGAATTTTTGGTAATTTTCTGAAAAACATAAATTTTTTATGAATTGTGAAACCACTAAGTGGTACTTATAAAAAATGATTTTCCGTTTAAATGAAATTTTGCCATCATTGTGTTTTGAATTTCAATAATACGACATACATGGTTTTCATTAAGATGTAAAATGTGGTTCAATGTGATTAAAATAATTTTTTGGTAAATAGTAACTTTTAAGTTCTTAATCGCGATTAGAGGTAATTAGTGTAGTTTAAGGTAAAAATAATGTTTTTATAATATGAAATGAACTTGAAACATTTCCTAACCTCATTGGATGTGTCATTTCCGACCAAGACATCCCATTGGTAAACTTGGGGACTCCATGAATCCACATTGGTTGGAAATGACATTAATATCTTTTTATATAAAGTTAAAGTAAAAATAAGACAAACATGAAATGTTTTACTAAAACAATTTTTAAATGGGTTTATACAAATCATTTTTTTGACTATAAATATTAATTGGAAATCTAAAAAGATTTCCTACATCATATTATTTTTTTTATAATTTTTAGACATTATATTAATTAAATTATCTATGACATCATGATGATGCAGCGATGACCTCATTATTTAATGATTTAAATAAAATGGAAAGATAATGTAATATCTAAGACCTACACATGTCCAAAACTTATTGGATGAGTGTATTTCGAACCCTTATCACCGTATCCTCGAATTATATCAATGTGGGACCTCTTAAATCCGAATATCATTTTAATATAAAGTGACTTTTCTTTACTTTCCAAGAGTGCCCCTCCTCTCCTCTTATAAAAGGCCCCCACCTCTACCTCCTTACCCACACTCCCAAAGCCTTTGGATCGGCCAAACCCTGCCCATTTTGTCTCTAAACTTCCCTCTCTTACTCCTTGAAGCCTCACTTTGGGTAGAAGTCTTCCCAAGGAATTCTTTGAGCTCAAACGAAAGGGAGTTACCCGATTTTAAGGTAATGTCTTCACTTGAGTCCTTTTGTTTTATTTTTCCCCTCCAACCCCCTAAACTCTTTTTATTCATTTATTTTGTAACAACTCCAGTAACTTAAATATACTAGAATGTTGTTATAAGAATTATTCGAGCTACACTTACACACACCTACATCTAATGGTTAAAGAACATAATGTTTCCGTGGATGGAGAATTTCTGCCTCACGAAACGATGATTGTTCAACACTCATATAACACCTTAAAAGGTTGCCATTAAGATGTCACAATATTTATATATAATATATAATATATTTATGTTTAACTTAAGATTATTTATTTTTCATTTGTGGGTTACCTTTATTGCTTTCATTATGGGTATACGCGATATCTTCATTTTAGGAAGTGCGGACTACCGCCCCCTCAAAGTGATGTGATTCGTTAATGCCATACGTAGGACGTATAAAGGATGGATTTAATGTTATTATATATGATGTTATACTGGAATTATAATATACCTCTATATCATTATTATTTATTTCCATTAAAATATGAGATAGAAATGAAAGTAGCGTTCATGCGTACGTACGGCTTACCGTCTCCATGAACGGTGCATTTCATTCCTTATCCCCAAATGTAATGTACTATTATAAGTACATGAATATAATGGATATATATGATTAATTATACATCTAAATGATCAATATAATTCTGGAATTAAAATATACATACCTCTCATTTAGTTTTAATTCCATTAATATGACAAAGAAATGAAAGTAGCGTTCATGCGTACGTACAGCTTACCGTCTCCATGAACGGTGAATTTCATTTCTTACCTCTAAATGATAATGTGATATTATAAATACATGTATATTATAGATATATATGATATATATGATATCCAAATCAGGAATGTCATTATGGATATAAAGAACCTTTGACCACACGAACAACATGTAATTGTAAGAAGTTCACTTTCGACTTAAGAACCAAATATCGATAAAACAAACATTATTTACTTAAATGATTACATAATGTTTATAAAATGTAAATAAGTGATATAAAAGGAATAATGAACTTTAAAAGGTTCTTAAGAAAATATAAATTAAATCAAGTTTATTATTCAGGACGTTAAAGAACGATCGAGTCAAATCGGATCTGAGGTAAGGGATCTTACTCCTCTCTTTCTTTTTAAGTACACTCTTTTATGTCATTCCTTCTAAATCTCATCATTCTTGTTATTGCGATGTTATCTTATATTACTCTTATTGTAATTTTCATGTTCATATAATGAGAGACCCTATTCTCTCTCATCAATCCATTTTGGAAGTTTTGAGTGGCGCCGTTCGGCTGCTGAATTTTCGTATGAGATCTAACCTCTCACTTTCTCTTTAGGTACTCTTCTTTATGTCACTTCTTTTAAGATCCTATTTGTTATGATGGGGGAATTTCTTTTATATTCCTCTTTCTGTACATTTTATTTTAATGTGATGAGATACCCTATTTGATCTCATCAATCCATTTTTGGAAATTTTAATTGGCGTCGTTAGGCTACCGAGTTTTCGTAAGGGATTTTTCATCTCACTTTTATTCCCGTGAGATTTATGCTACATTTGCCACAATTTCCTTTGAGTGGTGTATGTACTTCCCATTATTTTACTCATTGTGTAATATACTTTCTTTTATGAGTATTTACATCAATGTTTTATTGTCTTTCTTTCACAAGGTGTATGTTTCGAAAGATACCCATGTCGGTAAGGGAACCTTTCACCCTCCTCTTTTTAAAAGACTTCTTTTGTTGGGTATTTTAATTTACATATTTTTATGTTGGGATATGTTCTCATATGTCCTTATTGATGTAAATTTTATGTCCAAGTGATGAGATACTCTTTTTTTATCTCTCATCAACTCATTTTGATGTGACGCCATTAGGCTGTCAAGGGAACTTCTTAACCCAATATCGATTTCTTTGGGTTCAACATGTAGTTATTGAATATGTCATCCTTTGAATATGTGTGAATGGCCTTTGATTATTTTTCACTTAATATCCACTTATATTTGGTGTATTCCTTTGTCACCCATAATTATGTAATTGATTTATCCTTAAACCAAGGTTACCGTCTTTGTATGGGACTTCGTCTCAATCTCCTTTCATTGAGGAATATCTTGTTATATACACAACTTTCTTTTATATGGTTTATAAACCCCATTGACTTTTACATTTATTAAAAAGGAATCTTATTTATAAGAAGCATTTACGAAACAACAAAAGGAAATGTTTTTGTCGAATGTATGCGGCGACAACGACTTCTCCGCCGTCGTGACCATTATTTGAGTTTTGGCTTCCTCTACAAGCCATACCTTTTTTTAATGAAAAATAAATACCATGTTTCACTTTTATATTATTTTGGTATTGAAAATGGTTTTCATAATATTTTTATATCAATGTGTGGTATTGATATCTTGTGATTTAAAGGTGGAAATGTTATTTTTCCTTTATGCATGTTTTATGTGATACGATTATGTTGACGTTCTTGGGCATTATTATGAAGACGGGTGGTTCTGAGATAGACTAAGTGCAGGTGAGCCCGATATAGCTCTCCAATGCATTGGGTAACGCGAAGGAGTGAAACTTTAAGGTTTCTACAAAGAGATTTATAGAATATACTGTGATGGGTATTCCAAAATGTAACCAATAGGGTTACTCCCTACGTAAAAATGTTATGAATGCTTCAAGTTACCTTTTATGTGTTATTATTTCTATGATTTATTCATGATTTGATGAGGTATGTTAAAGTGCCTATGTTTTATGGGAAAATTATGATTTCATTCTTATGTAAATATGAAGTCATGTTTCCTTTCCATATTTTGATATCCCTTACTGAGCCTTTTATGCCCATCCCATGTTTTTGAAATGTTTTTCACAGGTCAAGGGAAAGGTACGTGATGTGATGATAGTGTCAAGGATGTGTCAAGAAAGAATCCAAGTTTTATTTTAAATATGTTTCCGTTGATGGGAAGAATGAATCCAATCTTTTATGTAACCACTTTGTTTAAATGTGGAATGTAATGCAAGTTTTATGATCTAATTCTCTAAAACATTAAACCTGAAAAGATCATCATTGTGTAATCTTGTATTAACTCAAGATTAAGTAAGGTTTAAGGATGGGGCCTTATAGTTGGTATCAAAGGTCGGTTTAGATAACTTTAGAGGTTAGGGTATTCTTTAAGCATAAGTAACATTACCATAATGGTTAGGATTTCATAAAGAGTCCTGGTTTTAGATAAAGTGAATGAGTAAGTATATCTTAGTGTTTATCTTCCTCATTAGTACATGATGGTTATGTTGATATACTAACACTAACCTTTTTGGTTTTAGTAAATGGCTGGATCTAGCAGGCACCAAAGTGACAATTGGTTTGAAGGAAACTGGGGTGGTTCTCTGATTAAGAGACTGGATGAAATGGGGTATTCAATGAGGAAACTCGTGGTTGTTCTAAACCAACTATCAAGGAGTCATGATCAACCACTTGAACCTTGGTATGTTCTATAATTCATCATGTACGAGATGACCAATCGATGTGGAAGTTCAGGTAATAATTAAAAAGGTAACCATTAGGGTTTATATGATCCTTACTTTTGAGGTAATTATGGGTTATTATATGTTATGATGGAAAATGAAAGGCGTGAGATAAACTTGAGGTTAAAATATGTTATGTTTATTTTTGAAAATTTTATCTCATTTTGGGAAATGTTTTGAGAATTATATAGTTTTGGAAAAAGGACAACACGCAGACCGTGTGACAACCCGTCGCGTCAGACAAATCTGCGGGAATCGAACCCACAACCAATGTGAAACTGGTATTTATCGCCTACCACTTGACTACGTGAAGTCCCTGGTTAGTTTGACTGATTCTTTTTAGTTAGATTATTTTAGTAATTAAGAGTAAGTTGATTTTGGGTTATCTATAGAAATTTATTAACCTATCATTGAGGATAAGTGATTAGGATTAATTACATTTCAATACGAGACATTAAGAGCAACTGACGTGGTTTGGAGATAAATGATACGATTTAACTTGGTAGACTATGTGACTAAATCCTTCAAAATATTTGGGTTTCAATCTTAGTTTGGTTTACTTTGAAGAATTTTATGGACAAATTGTTTATCGAATGGTCCTCGTTGAACTTTGGGTTTTTTTGGACAAATTTTAGAGATTAAGAATAGATTTTCTTTTTATAAAGGGTTATCCTTTTCTGGATTATCTAATCATGTACTAACCTTTTTTTTGGTTTTGGTTAGAGTATAAAGACATGGGAAGTATATAGTTATCTATTGTGGATTAGGTGATTCTCTAGAAATTGATTATAGTACTCTTAATGCGAACAAGTCTTCCTAAATACTCGTCTTTTGGAGAAAATATGAGTTTGATTAAGGAATCTAGTAAAAGTTGAAAGTCAACATGATAATTGATTATGTTTCCTTATGAATAAATTCCTCAATAAAAAGTAACTTAAAACAAAAATGTTTTCTATTAACATTTCCTACTGGGGAATCGAATACCGTTTAACCCATCACAAGTTTGTGATTTTCTTATGGTTAAATTTCTCCTAGACATGTTTACTATCACTCTCCATCAGAACATGACCCATTGTTTTTTCCTCCATGTCTATATTTTCATACTTGGAATCCTAGTATGGGTTAACTCGGGTGACCTTTGTACTTATATTTCTTTATTTTAAAGTGATTGTTTTACCAACTCTTGTTCCGATGTGGGACTTTCAAAGATGTTTCCAAGCCCAATTTTAAAAATTGCGAGGACGCAATTCCCAAAATGGGGGAAGGATGTAACACCCCAGGAAAATAAAGAATATGACATTTTCATATTTATCCATATTTGTGAATAAAATATTAAAAAGACTTTAAAGGGGATGCTATGCTCGATGGCGTACCCAACACGCAACAACGAGTTTCTTGGGAATCTTACGTTGCACTCTAATAATAAAATAATATTATTTTAAATGATAGTTAACATTTGGCCATTGTATTTGCGAGAATGGATAGAAATAACTAAAATATGATTATATATGTTTTTAAATGTTTTTACATTTATCCAATAAATGATAAAGGCTTAAAATACGGAAAGAATTCAATTTTAGGCGTATATGCCCTAGTTTTCACTAAAGGTTCACTTATCACCTTTTGATGGCGAACCGTCATTAAATATAAATTTGTTCACTCTTATACATTATATTGGACCAAATAAAACTCTTCTTTAGAATTGGTACATCAAAATTTACTTTGTGTAAATTTTTGGTATCTTTCCGATAAAGTTCATTTTTTAATGAATAGTGTAAAATGTTGTATTTTAATTCAAAACCTCTTTTTAATCTAATTTATTTATATGATTAGATTATATTTTGAATTGGTTTTAAAGGTAAATTAGAATATATTTTTACCATTAAATCCAATAGTGGTTGTTGGAATTAATTTCACTTTGAAATCAAACTTAAACTAGTGTCAATCTTTTGATACTTATTGTTTCATAAAAACACGCTATTTGCCCTAACAGTGGGAATTAATTATTAAATTCATTAATGAAACCTATATGTTTTGAATTTTTTAAAATAGACTTCATTTTTGAATTCGTAATATCAAATATATCTTAGGGTGAATTTTTGGTAATTTTCTGAAAAACTTCAATTTTTGATGAATTGTGAAACCACTAAGTTGTACTTATAAAAACTGATTTTCCGTTTAAATGAAATTTTGCCATCATTGTGTTTTGAATTTCAAAAATCTGACATACATGGTTGTCATTAATAATTAAAAGGTGGTTCTATGAGATTAAACTAATTTTTTGGTGAATAGTAACTTTTAAGTTCTTAATCGCGATTAGAGGTAATTAGTGTAGTTTAAGGTAAAAATAATGTTTTAATAAAATTAAATGAACTTGACACATGTCCAAACCTCATTGGATGTGTCATGTCCGACCAAGACAACCCATGGGTCAACTTGGGGACCCCATGAAGCCACTTTGGTTGGAAAATGACATTAATAGCTTTTTATTTAAAGTTAAAGTAAAAATAAGACAAACATGAAATGTTTTACTAAAACAATTTTTACATGGGGTTATAGAAATTGGACTTTTGACTATAAATATTAATTTTAAAGATAAAAACATTTAATACATCATAGTATTTTTTTATAATTTTTAGACATCAAATAAATTAAATTATTTATGACATCATGATGATGCAGCGATGACCTCATTATTTAACGATTTAAATAAAATGGAAAGATAATGTAATATCTAAGACCTACACATGTCCACAACTTATTGGATGAGTTTATTTTGAACCATTATCACCTTATACTCAAATTATATCAATGTGGGACCTCTTAAATCCGAATATCATTTTAAAATAAAGTGACTTTTCTTTACTTTCCAAGAGTGCCCCTCCTCTCCTCTTATAAAAGGCACCCACCTCTACCTCCTTACCCACACTCCCAAAGCCTTTGGCTCGGCCAAACCCTGCCCATTTTGTCTCTAAACTTCCCTCTATTACTTCTTTATGCCTCACGTTGGGAATAATTCTTCCCAAGGAAGCCTTTGATCTCAAACCAAAGGGAGTTACCCGATTTTAAGGTAATGTCTTCACTTGAGTCCTTTTGTTTTATTTTTCCTCTCCAACCCCCTAAACTCTTTTTATTCATTTCTTTTGTAACAACTCCAGTATATTCAATATAATATGATGTTTTTATAAGAATTATTAGAGCTACACTTACACACACCTACATCTAATGGTTAAATAACATACTGTTTCCGTGGATGGCGAATTTCTGCCTCACGAAACGATGATTGTTCAACACTCATATAACACCTTCAAAGGTGGCCATTAAGATGTCAATATATTTATATATGATATATAATATGTTTATGTTTTACTTATTCTTATTTATTTTTCATTTGTGGCTTACCTTTATTTCTTTCATTATGGCTATACGCGATATCTTCATTTTAGGAAGTGCGGACTACTGCCCCCTCAAAGTGATGTGATTCGTTAATGCCATACGTGGGACGTATAAAGGATGGATTTAATGTTATTATATATGATGTTATACTGGAATTATAATATACCTCTATATCATTATTATTTTTTTCCATTAAAATATGAGATAGAAATGAAAGCAGCGTTCATGCGTACGTACGGCTTACCGTCTCCCTGAACGGTGAATTTCATTTCTTATCCCCAAATGTAATGTACTATTATAAGTACATGTATATAATGGATATATATTATGAATGATACATCTAAATGATGAATATAATTCTGGAATTAAAATATAAATACCTCTCATTTAGTTTTAATTCCATTAATATGACAAAGAAATGAAAGTAGCGTTCATGCGTACGTACGGCTTACCATCTGCATGAACGGTGCATTTCATTTATTACCTCTAAATGATTATGTGATATTATAAATACATGTATATTATAGATATATATGATATATATGATATCCAAATCAGGAATGTCATTCTGGATATAAAGAACCTTTGACCACACGAACAACATGTAATTGTAAGAAGTTCACCTTCGACTTAAGAACCAAATATCGACAAAACAAATATTATTTACTTAAATGATTACATAATGTTTATAAAATGTAAATAAGTGATATAAAAGGAATAATGAACTTGAAAAGGTTCTTAAGAAAATATAAATTAACTCAAGTTTATTATTCATGACGTTAATGAACGGTCGAGTCAAGTCGGACCCGAGGTAAGGGATCTTACTCCTCTCTTTCTTTTTAAGTACACTCTTTTATGTCATTCCTTATAAGGCTCATAATTATTGTTATTGGGATTTTCTTTTATATTACTCTTACTGTAATTTTTATGTTCATATGATGAGAGACCCTATTCTCTCTCATCAATCCATTTTTGAAGTTTTGAGTGGCGCCGTTAGGCTGCTGAATTTTCGTAAGAGATCTAACCTCTCACTTTCTCTTTAAGTACTCTCCTTTATGTCACTTCTTTTAAGCTCCTATTTGTTATGATGGGGGATGTTATTTTATATTCCTCTTTCTGTACATTTTATTTTAATGTGATGAGATACCCTATTTGTTCTCATCAATCAATTTTTGGAAATTTTAAGTGGCGTCGTTAGGCTGCCGAGTTTTCGTAAGGGATTTTTCATCTCACTTTTATTCCCGTGATATTTATGCTACATTTGCCACAATTTCCTTTTAGTGGTGTATTTACTGCCCATTATTTTAATCATTGTGTAATATACTTTCTTTTATGAGTATTTACATCAATTTTGTATTGTCCTCTTTTTAAAAGACTTCTTTTGTTGGGTCTTTTAATTTACAAATTGTTATGTTGGGATATGTTCTCCTATGTCCTTATTGATGTAAATTTTATGTCCAAGTGATGAGATACCCTTTTTTTATCTCTCATCAACTCATTTTGATGTGACGCCATTAGGCTATCAAGGGAACTTCTTAACCCAATTTCGATTTCTTTGGGTTCAACATGTAGTTATTGAATATGTCATCCTTTGAATATGTGTGAATGACCTTTGATTATTTTACACTTAATATCCACTTATATTTGGTGTATTCGTTTGTCACCCATAATTATGTAATTGATTTATCCTTAAACCAAGGATACCGTCTTTGTATGGGACTTCATCTCAATATCCTTTCATTGAGGCATATTTTGTTTTATACACAACCTTCTTTCATACGGTGTATAAACCCCTTTGACTTTTATTTTTATTCAAAAGAAATCTTTTTTATATGAAGCGTTTACTAAACGACAAAAGGGAATGTTTTTTTCGTACGTATGCAGCGACAACGACTTCTCCTCCGTCGTGACCATTATTTGAGTTTCAGCTTCCTCTACAAGCCATACCTTTTTTTAAAGAAAAATAAATACCATGTTTTACTTTTCTTTTATTTTGGTATTGAAAATGGTTTTCATAATATTTTTATATCAATGTGTGGTATTGATATCTTATGGTTGAAAGGTGGAAATGTTATGTTTCCTTTACGCATGTTTTATGTGATACGATTATTTTGAGGTTCTTGGGCATTATTATGAAGACGGGTGGTTCTGTGATAGACTAAGGGCGGGTGAGCCCGATATAGCTCTCCAATGCATTGGGTAACGCGAAGGAGTTAAACTTTATGGTTTCTCCGAAGAGATTTAGGGAATATACTGTGATGGGTATTCCAAAACGCAACCAATAGGGTTACTCCATACGTAAGAATATTATGAATGCCTCATGTTACCTTTTATGTATTATGATTTCTATGATTTATTCATGATTTTATGAGGTATGTTAAAGTTCCTATGTTTTATGGGTAAAGTATGATTTCATTCTTATGTATATATGAACTCATGTTTCCTTTCCATATTTTGATATCCCTTACTGAGCTTTTTATGCTCATCCCAAGTTTTTGAAATGTTTTTCACAAGTCAAGGGAAAGGTATGTGATGTGATTATAGTGTCAAGGATGTGTCAAGAAAGAATCCAAGTTTTATTTTAAATATGTTTCCATTGATGGGAAGAATGAATCCTGCCTTTTATGTAACCACTTTGTTTAAATGTGGAATGTAATGCATGTTTTATGATCTAATTCTCTAAAAATCTAAACCTGAAAAGATCCTCAATGTGTAATCTTGTATTAACTCATGATTAAGTAAGGTTTAAGGCTGGGGCCTTATAGTTGGTATCAAAGTTCGGTTTAGATAACTTTAGAGGTTAGGGTATTCTTTAAGCATAAGTGACATTACCATAATGGTTAGGATGTCAGAAAGAGTCCTGGTTTTAGATAAAGTGAATGAGTAAGTATATCTTAGTGTTTATCTTACTCATTAGTACATGATGGTTATGTTCATATACTCACACTGACCTTTTTGGTTTTAGTAAATGTCTGGATCTAGCAGGCACCAAAGTGACAATTGGTTTGAAGGAAACTAGGGTGGTTCTCTAATTAAGAGACTGGATGAAAAGGGGTATTCAATGAGGAAACTCGTGGTTGTTCTAAACCAACTATCAAGGAGTCATGATCAACCACTTGAACCTTGGTATGTTCTATAATTCATCATGTACGAGATGACCAATCGATGTGGAAGTTCAGGTAATAATTAAAAAGGTAACCATTAGGGTTTATATGATCCTTACTTTTGAGGTAATTATGGGTTATTAGATGTTATGGTGGAAAATGAAAGGCATGAGATAAACTTGAGGTTAAAATATGTTATGTTTATTTTTGAAAATTTTATCCCTTTTTGGGAAATGTTTTGAGAATTATATAGTTTTGGAAAAAGGACAACACACAGACCGTGTGACAACCCGTCGCGTCGGACAAAGCTGCGGGAATCGAACCAACAACCAAAGTGCAACTGGTATTTATCGCCTACCACTTGACTACGTGAAGTCGCTGGTTAGATTGACTGATTCTATTTAGTTAGATGATTTTAGGAATTAAGTGTAAGATGATTTTGGGTTATCTATGTAAATTTATTAACCTATCATTGAGGATAAGTGATTAGGATTAATTACTTTTCAATAAGAGACATTAAGAGCAACTGATGTGGTTTGGATATAAATGATACGATTTAACTTGGTAGACTATGTGACTAAATCCTTAAAAATATTTGGGTCTCAATCTTAGTTTGGTTTACATTGAAGAATTTTATGGACAAATTGTTTATCGAATGGTCCTCGTTGAACTTTGGGTTTTGTTGGACAAATTTTGGAGATTAAGAATAGATTTTCTTTTTATAAAGGGTTACCCATTTCTGGATTATCTGATCATGTACTAACCTTTTTTTTTGGTTTTGGTTAGAGTCTAAAGACATGGGAAGTATATAGTTCTCTATTGTGGATTAGGTGATTCTCTAGAAATTGATTATAGTACTCTTAATGCGAACAAGTCTTCCTAAATACTCGTCTTTTGGAGAAAATATGAGTTTTATTAAGGAATCTTGTAAAAGTTGAAAGTCAACATGATAATTGATTATGTTTCCTTATGAATAAATTCCTCAATAAAAATTAACTTAAAACAAAAATGTTTTCTATTAACTTTTCCTACTGGGAAATCGAATACCGTTTAACCCATCACAAGTTTGTGATTTTCTTATGGTTAATTTTCTCCTAGACATGTTTACTATCACTCTCCATCAGAACATGACCCTGTGTTTTTTCCTCCATGTCTATATTTTCATACTTAGAATCCTAGTTTGGGTTAACTCGGGTGACCTTTATACTTATCTTTCTTTATTTTAAAGTGATTGTTTTATCGACTCTTGTTCCGATGTGGGACTTTCAAGGATGTTTCCAAGCCCAATTTTAAAAATTGTGAGGACGCAATTCCCAAAAGAGGGGAAGGATGTAACACCCCAGGTAAATAAAGAATATGAAATTTTCATATTTATCCATATTTTTGAATAAAATATTAATAAGACTTTAAAGGGGACGCTATGCTCGATGGCGTACCCAACACGCAACAACGAGTTTCTTGGGAATCTTACGTTGCACTCTAATAATAAAATAATATTATTTTAAATGGAAGTTAACATTTGGCCATTGTATTGGCGGGAATGGAAAGAAATAACTAAAATATTATTATATATGTTTTTAAATGTTTTTACATTTATCCAATAAAAGATAAAGGCTTAAAATAAGGAAAGAATTCAATTTTAGGCGTATATGCCCTAGTTTTCACTCAAGGTTCACTTATCCCCTTTTGATGGCGAACCATCATTAAATATAGTTTTGTTCACTCTTATAAATTATATTGGACCAAATAAAACTCTTCTTTATAATCGGGACATCAAAATTTACTTTGTGTAAATTTTTGGTATCTTTCCGATAAAGTTCATTTTTTAATGAATAGTGTAAAATGTTGTATTTTAATTCAAAACCTCTTTTTAATCAAATTTATTTATATGATTAGATTATCTTTTTTATTGGTTTTAAAGGGAAATTAGAAAATATTTTTACAATTAAATGCAATAGTGGTCATTGGAATTAATTTCACTTTGAAATCAGACTTAAACTAGTGTCAATCTTTTGATACTTATTGTTTCATAAAAACACGCTATTTGCTCTGACAGCGGGAATTAATTATTAAATTAATTAATGAAACCTATATGTTTTGAATTTTGTAAAAATACTTCATTTTTGAATTTGGAATATCAAATATAGTTTAGGGTGAATTTTTGGTAATTTTCTGAAAAACTTCAATTTTTGATGAATTGTGAAACCACTAAGTGGTACGTATAAAAACTGCTTTTCCGTTTAAATGAAATTTTGCCATCTTTGTGTTTTGAATTTCAAAAATCTGACATACATGGTTGTCATTAAGAATTAAAATGTGGTTCAATGAGATTAAAATAACTTTTTGGTGAATAGTAACTTTTAAGTTCTTAATTGCGATTAGATGTAATTAGTGTAGTTTAATGTAAAAATAAAGTTTTAATAATATGAAATGAACTTGACACATGTCCTAACATCATTGGATGTGTCATGTCTGACCAATAAAACCCATGGGTCAACTTGGGGACCCCATGAAGCCACTTTGGTTGGAAAATGACATTAATAGTTTTTTTATTTAAAGTTACAGTAAAAATAAGACAAACATGAAATGTTTTACTAAAACAGTTTTTACATGGGATTATACAAATCATAATTTTGAATATAAATATGAATTGGAAGTCTAAGAAAACTTTCCTATATCATAGTATTTTTTTATAATTTTTAGACATTAAATAAATTAAATTATTTATGACATCATGATGATGCAGCGATGACCTCATTATTTAACGATTTAAATAAAATAGAAAGATAATGTAATATCTAAGACCTACACATGTAAAAAACTTATTTTATGAGTGTATTTTGAACCCTTATTACCTTATACTCAAATTATATCAATGTGGGACCTCTTAAATCCGAATATCATTTTAAAATAAAGTGACTTTTCTTTACTTTCCAAGAGTGCCCCTCCTCTCCTCTTATAAAAGGCCCCCACCTCTACCTCCTTACCCACACTCCCAAAGCCTTTGTCTCGGACAACCCCTGCCCATTTTGTCTCTCCACTTCCCTCTATTATTTCTTGAAGCCTAACTTTGGGCAGAAGTCTTCCCAAGGAAGCCTTTGAGCTGAAACGAAAGGGAGTTACCCGATTTTAAGGTAATGTTTTCACTTGAGTCCTTTTGTTTTATTTTGCCTCTCCAACCCCCGAAACTCTTTTTATTCATTTCTTTTGTAAAACCTCCAGTATCTTCAATATACTAGGATGTTTTTATAAGAATTATTCGAGCTACACTTACACACACCGACATCTAATGGTTAAATAACATACTGTTTCCATGGATAGAGAATTTCTGCCTCACGAAACGATGATTGTTCAACACTCATATAACACCTTAAAAGGTGTCCATTAAGATGTCACTATATTTATATATGATATAAAATATGTTTATGTTTTACTTAATCTTCTGTATTTTTCATTTTTGGCTTACCTTTATTGCTTTCATTATGGGTATACGCGATATCTTAATTTTAGGAAGTGCGGACTACCGCCCCCTCAAAGTGATGTGATTCGTTAATGCCATATGTGGGACGTATAAAGGATTGATTTAATGTTATTATATATGATGTTATACTGGAATTATAATATACCTCTATATCATTATTATTTCTTTCCATTAAAATATGAGATAGAAATGAAAGTAGCGTTCATGCGTACGTACGGCTTACCGTCTCCATGAACGGTGCATTTCATTTCTTATCCCCAAATGTAATGCACTATTATATGTATATAATGGATATATATGATGAATGATACATCTAAATGATGAATATAATTATGGAATTAAAATATAAATACCTATCATTTATTTTTAATTCCATTAATATGACAAAGAAATTAAAGTAGCGTTCATGCGTACGTACGGCTTACCATCTCCATGAACGGTGCATTTCATTTCATACCTCTAAATGATTATGTGATATTATAAATACATGTATATTATAGACATATATGATATATATGATATCCAAATCAGGAATTTCATTCTGGATATAAAGAACCTTTGACCACACGAACAACATGTAATTGTAAGAAGTTCACTTTCGACTTAAGAACCAAATATCGACAAAACAAAAATTATTTACTTAAATTATTACATAATGTTTATAAAATTTAAATAAGTGATATAAAAGGAATAATTAACTTGAAAAGATTCTTAATAAAATAGAAATTAACTCAAGTTTATTATTCAGGACGTTAAAGAACGATCGAGTCAAGTTGGATCCGAGGTAAGGGATCTTACTCCTCTCTTTCTTTTTAAGTACACTCTTTTATGTCATTCCTTCTAAAGATCATCATTATTGTTATTGGGATGTTCTTTTATATTACACTTACTGTAATTTTTATGTTCATATGATGAGAGACCCTATTCTCTCTCATCAATCCATTTTGGATGTTTTGAGTGGCGCCGTTAGGCTGCTGAATTTTCGTAAGAGATCTAACCTCTCACTTTCTCTTTAAGTACTCTCCTTTGTGTCACTTATTTTAAGCTCCTATTTGTTATGATGGGGGATGTTCTTTTATATTCCACTTTCTGAACATTTTATTTTAATGTGATGAGATACCATATTTTATCTCATCAATCCATTTTTGGAAATTTTAAGTGGCATCGTTAGGCTACCGAGTTTTTGTAAGGGATTCTTCATCTCACTTTTATTCCCGTGAGATTTATGCTACATTTTCCACAATTTCCTTTGAGTTGTGTATGTACTGCCCATTATTTTACTCATTGTGTAATATACTTTCTTTTATGAGTATTTACATCAATGTTTTATTGTCCTTCTTTCACGAGGTGTATGTTTCGAATGATACCCATGTCGGTAAGGGAACCTTTCACCCTCCTCTTTTTAAAAGACTTCTTTTGTTGGGTCTTTTAATTTACAAATTGTTATGTTGGGATATGTTCTCCTATGTCCTTATTGATGTAAATTTTATGTCCAAGTGATGAGATACCCTTTTTTTATCTCTCATCAACTCATTTTGATGTGACGCCATTAGGCTGTCAAGGGAACTTCTTAACCCAATTTCGATTTCTTTGGGTTCAACATGTAGTTATTTAATATGTCATCCTTTGAATATGTGTGAATGACCTTTGATTATTTTACACTTAATATCCACTTATATTTGGTGTATTCGTTTGTCACCCATAATTATGTAATTGATTTATCCTTAAACCAAGGATACCGTCTTTGTATGGGACTTCATCTCAATATCCTTTCATTGAGGCATATTTTGTTTTATACACAACCTTCTTTCATACGGTGTATAAACCCCTTTGACTTTTATTTTTATTCAAAAGAAATCTTTTTTATATGAAGCGTTTACTAAACGACAAAAGGGAATGTTTTTTTCGTACGTATGCAGCGACAACGACTTCTCCTCCGTCGTGACCATTATTTGAGTTTCAGCTTCCTCTACAAGCCATACCTTTTTTTAAAGAAAAATAAATACCATGTTTTACTTTTCTTTTATTTTGGTATTGAAAATGGTTTTCATAATATTTTTATATCAATGTGTGGTATTGATATCTTATGGTTGAAAGGTGGAAATGTTATGTTTCCTTTACGCATGTTTTATGTGATACGATTATTTTGAGGTTCTTGGGCATTATTATGAAGACGGGTGGTTCTGTGATAGACTAAGGGCGGGTGAGCCCGATATAGCTCTCCAATGCATTGGGTAACGCGAAGGAGTGAAACTTTATGGTTTCTCCGAAGAGATTTAGGGAATATACTGTGATGGGTATTCCAAAACGTAACCAATAGGGTTACTCCATACGTAAGAATATTATGAATGCTTCATGTTACCTTTTATGTCTTATGATTTCTATGATTTATTCATGATTTTATGAGGTATGTTAATGTTCCTATGTTTTATGGGTAAAGTATGATTTCATTCTTATGTATATATGAACTCATGTTTCCTTTCCATATTTTGATATCCCTTACTGAGCTTTTTATGCTCATCCCAAGTTTTTGAAATGTTTTTCACAAGTCAAGGGAAAGGTATGTGATGTGATTATAGTGTCAAGGATGTGTCAAGAAAGAATCGAAGTTTTATTTTAAATATGTTTCCATTGATGGGAAGAATGAATCCTGCCTTTTATGTAACCACTTTGTTTAAATGTGGAATGTAATGAATGTTTTATGATCTAATTCTCTAAAAATCTAAACCTGAAAAGATCCTCAATGTGTAATCTTGTATTAACTCATGATTAAGTAAGGTTTAAGGCTGGGGCCTTATAGTTGGTATCAAAGTTCGGTTTAGATAACTTTAGAGGTTAGGGTATTCTTTAAGCATAAGTGACATTACCATAATGGTTAGGATGTCAGAAAGAGTCCTGGTTTTAGATAAAGTGAATGAGTAAGTATATCTTAGTGTTTATCTTACTCATTAGTACATGATGGTTATGTTCATATACTCACACTGACCTTTTTGGTTTTAGTAAATGTCTGGATCTAGCAGGCACCAAAGTGACAATTGGTTTGAAGGAAACTAGGGTGGTTCTCTAATTAAGAGACTGGATGAAAAGGGGTATTCAATGAGGAAACTCGTGGTTGTTCTAAACCAACTATCAAGGAGTCATGATCAACCACTTGAACCTTGGTATGTTCTATAATTCATCATGTACGAGATGACCAATCGATGTGGAAGTTCAGGTAATAATTAAAAAGGTAACCATTAGGGTTTATATGATCCTTACTTTTGAGGTAATTATGGGTTATTAGATGTTATGGTGGAAAATGAAAGGCATGAGATAAACTTGAGGTTAAAATATGTTATGTTTATTTTTGAAAATTTTATCCCTTTTTGGGAAATGTTTTGAGAATTATATAGTTTTGGAAAAAGGACAACACACAGACCGTGTGACAACCCGTCGCGTCGGACAAAGCTGCGGGAATCGAACCAACAACCAAAGTGCAACTGGTATTTATCACCTACCACTTGACTACGTGAAGTCGCTGGTTAGATTGACTGATTCTATTTAGTTAGATGATTTTAGGAATTAAGTGTAAGATGATTTTGGGTTATCTATGTAAATTTATTAACCTATCATTGAGGATAAGTGATTAGGATTAATTACTTTTCAATAAGAGACATTAAGAGTAACTGATGTGGTTTGGATATAAATGATACGATTTAACTTGGTAGACTATGTGACTAAATCCTTAAAAATATTTGGGTCTCAATCTTAGTTTGGTTTACATTGAAGAATTTTATGGACAAATTGTTTATCGAATGGTCCTCGTTGAACTTTGGGTTTTGTTGGACAAATTTTGGAGATTAAGAATAGATTTTCTTTTTATAAAGGGTTACCCATTTCTGGATTATCTGATCATGTACTAACCTTTTTTTTTGGTTTTGGTTAGAGTCTAAAGACATGGGAAGTATATAGTTCTCTATTGTGGATTAGGTGATTCTCTAGAAATTGATTATAGTACTCTTAATGCGAACAAGTCTTCCTAAATACTCGTCTTTTGGAGAAAATATGAGTTTTATTAAGGAATCTTGTAAAAGTTGAAAGTCAACATGATAATTGATTATGTTTCCTTATGAATAAATTCCTCAATAAAAATTAACTTAAAACAAAAATGTTTTCTATTAACTTTTCCTACTGGGAAATCGAATACCGTTTAACCCATCACAAGTTTGTGATTTTCTTATGGTTAATTTTCTCCTAGACATGTTTACTATCACTCTCCATCAGAACATGACCCTGTGTTTTTTCCTCCATGTCTATATTTTCATACTTAGAATCCTAGTTTGGGTTAACTCGGGTGACCTTTATACTTATCTTTCTTTATTTTAAAGTGATTGTTTTATCGACTCTTGTTCCGATGTGGGACTTTCAAGGATGTTTCCAAGCCCAATTTTAAAAATTGTGAGGACGCAATTCCCAAAAGAGGGGAAGGATGTAACACCCCAGGTAAATAAAGAATATGAAATTTTCATATTTATCCATATTTTTGAATAAAATATTAATAAGACTTTAAAGGGGACGCTATGCTCGATGGCGTACCCAACACGCAACAACGAGTTTCTTGGGAATCTTACGTTGCACTCTAATAATAAAATAATATTATTTTAAATGGAAGTTAACATTTGTCCATTGTATTGGCGGGAATGGAAAGAAATAACTAAAATATTATTATATATGTTTTTAAATGTTTTTACATTTATCCAATAAAAGATAAAGGCTTAAAATAAGGAAAGAATTCAATTTTAGGCGTATATGCCCTGGTTTTCACTCAAGGTTCACTTATCCCCTTTTGATGGCGAACCATCATTAAATATAGTTTTGTTCACTCTTATAAATTATATTGGACCAAATAAAACTCTTCTTTATAATCGGGACATCAAAATTTACTTTGTGTAAATTTTTGGTATCTTTCCGATAAAGTTCATTTTTTAATGAATAGTGTAAAATGTTGTATTTTAATTCAAAACCTCTTTTTAATCTAATTTATTTATATGATTAGATTATATTTTGAATTGGTTTTAAAGGTAAATTAGAATATATTTTTACCATTAAATCCAATAGTGGTTGTTGGAATTAATTTCACTTTGAAATCAAACTTAAACTAGTGTCAATCTTTTGATACTTATTGTTTCATAAAAACACGCTATTTGCCCTAACAGTGGGAATTAATTATTAAATTCATTAATGAAACCTATATGTTTTGAATTTTTTAAAATAGACTTCATTTTTGAATTCGTAATATCAAATATATCTTAGGGTGAATTTTTGGTAATTTTCTGAAAAACTTCAATTTTTGATGAATTGTGAAACCACTAAGTTGTACTTATAAAAACTGATTTTCCGTTTAAATGAAATTTTTCCATCATTGTGTTTTGAATTTCAAAAATCTGACATACATGGTTGTCATTAATAATTAAAAGGTGGTTCTATGAGATTAAACTAATTTTTTGGTGAATAGTAACTTTTAAGTTCTTAATCGCGATTAGAGGTAATTAGTGTAGTTTAAGGTAAAAATAATGTTTTAATAAAATTAAATGAACTTGACACATGTCCAAACCTCATTGGATGTGTCATGTCCGACCAAGACAACCCATGGGTCAACTTGGGGACCCCATGAAGCCACTTTGGTTGGAAAATGACATTAATAGCTTTTTATTTAAAGTTAAAGTAAAAATAAGACAAACATGAAATGTTTTACTAAAACAATTTTTACATGGGGTTATAGAAATTGGAATTTTGACTATAAATATTAATTTTAAAGATAAAAAGATTTAATACATCATAGTATTTTTTTATAATTTTTAGACATCAA
Organism: Viscum album; assembly: GCA_963277665.1. Taxonomy (NCBI): domain Eukaryota; kingdom Viridiplantae; phylum Streptophyta; class Magnoliopsida; order Santalales; family Viscaceae; genus Viscum; species Viscum album. The sequence goes on along the minus strand of OY728161.1, from coordinate 1,535,381,852 downwards.
ATAAATTAAATTTTTTATGACATCATGATGATGCAGCGATGACCTCATTATTTAACGATTTAAATAAAATGGAAAGATAATGTAATATCTAAGACCTACACATGTCCACAACTTATTGGATGAGTTTATTTTGAACCATTATCACCTTATACTCAAATTATATCAATGTGGGACCTCTTAAATCCGAATATCATTTTAAAATAAAGTGACTTTTCTTTACTTTCCAAGAGTGCCCCTCCTCTCCTCTTATAAAAGGCACCCACCTCTACCTCCTTACCCACACTCCCAAAGCCTTTGGCTCGGCCAAACCCTGCCCATTTTGTCTCTAAACTTCCCTCTATTACTTCTTTAAGCCTCACGTTGGGAATAAGTCTTCCCAAGGAAGCCTTTGATCTCAAACCAAAGGGAGTTACCCGATTTTAAGGTAATGTCTTCACTTGAGTCCTTTTGTTTTATTTTTCCTCTCCAACCCCCTAAACTCTTTTTATTCATTTATTTTGTAACAACTCCAGTATATTCAATATAATATGATGTTTTTATAAGAATTATTAGAGCTACACTTACACACACCTACATCTAATGGTTAAATAACATACTGTTTCCGTGGATGGCGAATTTCTGCCTCACGAAACGATGATTGTTCAACACTCATATAACACCTTCAAAGGTGGCCATTAAGATGTCAATATATTTATATATGATATATAATATGTTTATGTTTTACTTATTCTTATTTATTTTTCATTTGTGGCTTACCTTTATTTCTTTCATTATGGCTATACGCGATATCTTCATTTTAGGAAGTGCGGACTACTGCCCCCTCAAAGTGATGTGATTCGTTAATGCCATACGTGGGACGTATAAAGGATGGATTTAATGTTATTATATATGATGTTATACTGGAATTATAATATACCTCTATATCATTATTATTTTTTTCCATTAAAATATGAGATAGAAATGAAAGCAGCGTTCATGCGTACGTACGGCTTACCGTCTCCCTGAACGGTGAATTTCATTTCTTATCCCCAAATGTAATGTACTATTATAAGTACATGTATATAATGGATATATATTATGAATGATACATCTAAATGATGAATATAATTCTGGAATTAAAATATAAATACCTCTCATTTAGTTTTAATTCCATTAATATGACAAAGAAATGAAAGTAGCGTTCATGCGTACGTACGGCTTACCATCTGCATGAACGGTGCATTTCATTTATTACCTCTAAATGATTATGTGATATTATAAATACATGTATATTATAGATATATATGATATATATGATATCCAAATCAGGAATGTCATTCTGGATATAAAGAACCTTTGACCACACGAACAACATGTAATTGTAAGAAGTTCACTTTCGACTTAAGAACCAAATATCGACAAAACAAATATTATTTACTTAAATGATTAAATAATGTTTATAAAATGTAAATAAGTGATATAAAAGGAATAATGAACTTGAAAAGGTTCTTAAGAAAATATAAATTAACTCAAGTTTATTATTCATGACGTTAATGAACGGTCGAGTCAAGTCGGACCCGAGGTAAGGGATCTTACTCCTCTCTTTCTTTTTAAGTACACTCTTTTATGTCATTCCTTCTAAGGCTCATCATTATTGTTATTGGGATTTTCTTTTATATTACTCTTACTGTAATTTTTATGTTCATATGATGAGAGACCCTATTCTCTCTCATCAATCCATTTTTGAAGTTTTGAGTGGCGCCGTTAGGCTGCTGAATTTTCGTAAGAGATCTAACCTCTCACTTTCTCTTTAAGTACTCTCCTTTATGTCACTTCTTTTAAGCTCCTATTTGTTATGATGGGGGATGTTATTTTATATTCCTCTTTCTGTACATTTTATTTTAATGTGATGAGATACCCTATTTGTTCTCATCAATCAATTTTTGGAAATTTTAAGTGGCGTCGTTAGGCTGCCGAGTTTTCGTAAGGGATTTTTCATCTCACTTTTATTCCCGTGATATTTATGCTACATTTGCCACAATTTCCTTTTAGTGGTGTATTTACTGCCCATTATTTTAATCATTGTGTAATATACTTTCTTTTATGAGTATTTACATCAATTTTGTATTGTCCTCTTTTTAAAAGACTTCTTTTGTTGGGTCTTTTAATTTACATATTGTTATGTTGGGATATGTTCTCATATGTCCTTATTGATGTAAATTTTATGTCCAAGTAATGAGATACCCTTTTTTTCTCTCTCATCAACTCATTTTGATGTGACGCCATTAGGCTATCAAGGGAACTTCTTAACCCAATTTCGATTTCTTTGGGTTCAACATGTAGTTATTGAATATGTCATCCTTTGAATATGTGTGAATGACCTTTGATTATTGTACACTTAATATCCACTTATATTTGGTGTATTAATTTGTCACCCATAATTATGTAATTGATTTATCTTTAAACCAAGGATACTGTCTTTGTATGGGACTTCGTCTCAATCTCCTTTCATTGAGGCATATTTTGTTTTATACATAACCTTCTTTTATACGGTGTATAAACCCCTTTGACTTTTAGGTTTATTCAAAAGAAATCTTTTTTATACGAAGCATTTATTAAATGACAAAAGGGAATGTTTTTGTCGTACGTATGCGGCGACAATGACTTCTCCACCACCGTGACCATTATTTGAGTTTCGGCTTCCTCTACAAGCCATACCATTTTTTAAAGAAAAATAAATACCATTTTTTACTTTTCTTTTATTTTGGTATTGAAAATGGTTTTCATAATATTTTTATATAAATGTGTGGTATTGATATCTTGTGATTGAAAGGTGGAAATGTTATGTTTCCTTTATGCATGTTTTATGTGATACGATTATGTTGAGGTTATTGGAAATTATTATGAAGACGGGTGGTTCCGTGATAGACTAAGGGCGGGTGAGCCCGATATAGCTCTCTGATGCATTGGGTGACATGAAGGAGTGAAACTTTAAGGTTTCTCCGAAGAGATTTAGGGAATATACTGTGATGGGTATTCCAAAATGTAACCAATAGGGTTACTCCCTATGTAAGAATGTTATGAATGCCTCATGTTACCTTTTATGTCTTATGATTTCTATGATTTATTCAATATTTGATGAGTTCTGTGAAAGTGCCTATGTTTTATGGGTAAAGTATGATTTCATTTTTATGTATATATGAACTCATGTTTCCTTTCCATATTTTGATATCCTTTACTGAGCTTTTTATTCTCATCCCAAGTTTTTGAAATGTTTTTCACAGGTCAAGGGAAAGTTACATGATGTGATGATAGTGTCAAGGATGTGTCAAGAAAGAATCCAAGTTTTATTTTAAATATGTTTCCGTTGATGGGAAGAATGAATCCTGTCTTTTATGTAACCACTTTGTTTAAATGTGGAATGTAATGCAAGTTTTATGATCTAATTCTCTAAAACTCTAAACCTGAAAAGATCACCAATGTGTAATCTTGTATTAATTCAAGATTAAGTAAGGTTTAAGGTTGGGGCCTTATATATAAGCTAGTGTCCCATTTAATTATATGACTCCATTTTTTTCAACTGTTTTGTCTTCTCAGTCATATTTTTTTGGTTCATATATATTTTTTAATTATTCTTATTACTGAAATTTGGAGGATGGTGTTTATTGGATTCATAATTTATTCTACAGGTTTATTGAATATTCATTATATGGATGGGACATGATGAATTTACAGTATAATTGGGTATAAACCTCAAGATTTTTTTCATGTCTATAGTCTCACCACATAAATTTTAGTCCCTTGCCTCCATTTGTCAACCCTTTGAATACATGGAGGAGTTATTAACATCTTGTAGGGACCTCCTCTTAGGTGTTTTCTAGATGATCCATTTTGGGGTGTAAAAATGATGGATACTCAGTCTATTATGATAAATGGAGTTGGGACATCATAATTCCATCAATATGAAACATCACTTGTCTATCCCACATTCTTGTATTCTATAAATGATAACACCTACAGCTAACATCTTACCTCCCTGTCAACATTAGGGAATGAAGTTTTGACAGTTTTCCCAGTGCTTATTGAATATGTCAAACACATATAAATTGAGGCATAACTTTATCTTTCTAGAGCCATTCAATAATATAAATGTTTATAGGAGACACTACAACCCTGGAATTGTTAATCCCATGAGTTTATTGTATATAAATCTACTTAAAGAGTTTCTAATATGGATAACATATTATCTAAAATTATAGACGAAATTTTTTAAAATATATTTTTTTAATTTGCAACAAATATAATAAATTGAAATTAATTACTCAACATAATAATATATATACTTTCACCAGTAGGTGGAAGACTATCTAACATGGGATGATATGTTTCCAACTAATTTACCAGTGCCCTACCATTATGGTGTTACTCTCTTTAATTTTTATGTATACTATGGAATGTGATAAATAATGAGAAATTCAATAAAATATAACTTATATTAGTATCAGAAAATTGTAATATTAGTGATCATACCAATATCCATATAGAGCATCATGGAATACATCCATGGGGTGCTCTAGACTAGTAATAACCGTAGATAAGAGAGGGATGTTCTCTCATGAACACATATGAAATAGGATAACACATCCCCAAATATCATTATAATTTGATCAACATATAGTGTATAATGATTTATATGTTCATGCCAAGAACATAGTTTCCCAACTGTATCTCTCAACCCGATCAAAGTCCTTAAGTGGCCCCAAATACATTATGGGGACTTTCATTATTGAGTTATCAATTTATACTATCCTTTAATAGAGCCGTAAGATATAACCCCATGTATGATGCATAGAAGTATAATAATAAATATCATCTAGTAAATGTGTGAGGGGCATATCAAGCCACCTCATAGATAGACAACTATTTTCTATAGTTGTTTTATCTCCATCATATTCTTGGTCTAATAATTAATGTACATGATCAATCCATTGTCTATGGGTGGGTCCAATAATTGTATCACCCTAAATAAGAATACCAAGACTAAATGTCATATCCACTAGGGTGAAGGTCATGTCTCCCTCTTACATGTTGAAAGTGTATGTATCATGTCTTCATCTCTCTATGAGGAAAGAAAATAGATAAATATAAAAATATGTGAAATCAAATATAGATATTCTATAAAAAATAGAATGTAATAAATATGGGATAATCATAGGTGTAGTTAAAATGTGATGATAATGGCACAACCCATGCACTCTAGCCCATTGAACCTCACGCCCCACTAGCACCTCATGTGAAGCATGTCTATATTTGTCAATGAGTATGGTAGCATCCTTCATATCTACACATAAAAATAAAATAAAAATTAACATTAAAATTTAATTACAATGTTATGGTTAGTATAATATAGGATACAAAAACTATATTATTCTTCAAATAAGTACCATTGATTGAATAAGATCCCTATTTCACCCCTACTATAGTATATACCCAATATGTAATACATATTTTCAATACATAACATATTCTCCTTAGAAAAAATCACATATGTAATATCTTCCTCTAAAATGTAATATATATTCAATGTGTATGATATTTTCCATTGTGAAAATTTAATACATAATATCTTTTCACCTACATATAGTTTTTTATATGCAATATTCTTACCTTTATGGATATTATAATACATAACATATTTCATCCATTATAAATATATTGGACTTAGTTTTTTTATGTCAAGTGTAAAATTTTAAAATTCATATATATTATAGGTTTTTACACTATTATATTATGTTATATATATAAATATATATCCCTAAACATAGCCAATTTTTCCAACACCTGGAACTTTTAAGAAAACACCCAAAAAGATAACCTATGTCTTGACCCAAATAACATTTTTGATTACCCAATACCATACAAATCGTGCCTGAAAAACATCACTATCACTAAGAGTAGGAACTCATTATATAAATTTTAGGTAATTTCTTCTTTTTATGACCTTCCCTATGAAAGATTTTGTATCTCATATATTGGTATTATTCTTGAGGTCACTCCTTCTCATTCTAAATAATACTATAATTTGGTCATCCTTATTTCAAAAACATACTGATGTCAGGTATCAATGTATAAAATTCTTCAGGAATTGGAAAATTTCAAAACTCCCCAATTAGAATCCATAATTCATTATAGCAGTTAGCAATGGTGGTGTATCGGTAAATTGGATCAATATATTATTTCCATGACAAGTTTTCTAAGGAACATCTCACAATTATGTTCATGTATAGGAACCTCGGTGATAGAAATTTTCCATCGAAACAAAGACTCTAGTCCAGTAATACCCCCAAACTTGACTGTGACTAATAGAATCGACTTTCTACTCAATCAATGAATATCACATGATAAGACAAATATTTATCAATGTTCCTACAAATCCCCATATAAAGTGTTATCTATACCGAAATACCTATTGAATTATTTGACTAGACTATCTTCCTTTTTAAATTAAGTACTTCACAAAATGATAAATTGTCTCCTAAACTAGGCTAATTATAGTAACTTTCAAAGCCCCTTAAATACTCCATTGATGATCTGATTAATTTTTGTTGTCATGTGTCCATACCACTTCCCCCCATTACATTCCAATGTCTATTTCACTTTTGTAATCCTTATAATGTATTCATAAGCTACCTGATTAGCCCAATAAATTTTTTATATGTGTTGTTTAAACTCTCATTAATCCAGATTATACACTTTAAAAAAAATTCATATAGTTAATATTATTATTAAAATTACATAATAAAAAATAGCTAGAAAATTGGATACCAATCTTCATGATTTCCTTCTTCTTTAATTCATCATGAAACGCCTTTTTCACATTCCTATAAATCTTTTTAATGATGTATCATTGATATAAATTTTGGGATCTCCATGTAAAAATATTTTTTTTATTTAATTCGTAATTACCTAGAGATGATTTGATATCAAACATATTCCCTGAATGTTGTTGAAATGGTTACTGATACTGATAAAAACCAACTCCAAGATTCATAATTTTCTTTATCTACTATTGTAAAAGAATGAAGAACTGGTTCATGATTACCATCTTGGGTGACCTCAATCATAAGTATGCCAATTTAAAATCCATACATTGATGTTTTTTCAATTTTTATAAACTATATCTAGAAACTAAATATAGAAATATGAGGGAGGATTTCCTAGAATACCTAATGAAATTGAACACGAGATGAATCAACCTGGTTATCTAGAGACAGATTTTCATTAAATTTGAGGAGGAAGACAACTTGGTCATTTTGACTTGGTTTGGATAGAAGTTGTGGTATCAACAGGTAAGAGTAATATCAATCACCATAAAATTTAACAATTTACTTCTATTTCACCCTCCATGACTTCCCATATGAATTATTATAATAACAAAATTGTATCATTCCCTACACAAGAGATATAAGAAAATATTGGTAGGTCCAAATCATCATGACACACACAACTAAAACAAATTCATCATCAAATTATATAGGATATTTTGTAAGGTAGAGCTGCACATAGGTATGATATGTCTCAATATTAGATATCCTCCAACCTCCAATAGCAATGTTAAAAATCACCCTCAAGTGAAATATATAATCATCTCCATATTTTTTCACAACATATGACACATTATTCCCATTTTTATTCCTTAACTAAATATCCATAGCTTCTCCCAATATGAAGTTTCTTTAATACACTTTTTAGTTTATCTTTTCATAGAAATTATCTTCCAAATTATAAATTTTTCTTCACTAAACCAAATATATATTCTACAAATCCGTGAAAATAAGGTTTCGGTGTTATGGCATTCCATTCAAATTCTCATGATATTTCATTACTTTTGATCAAGATAAAAATAGTGGTGGATGATTTATCTTGCATTGAGGATAGTAAAAACCCATTATATCTCCAAAAAATTCTTTTATAAGTTATTCATCTTCTTCCTCATCATCATTATACTCCTACACTATTCCATTATTACAAACTTCATCATCATTTAATTTTTCATATATCATATATGGGTTATTGAATTGTTTATCTTCTTCCCCATAATAGGTAATAATCACATAATCTTGGGATAAACCTTCTTTTACAAACATATTATGTATTTATGGTCATAAAACAATAAAATGTTTTTTGAAACTTGTAACATTCATGTATAATTATATGAATATTGGTTAGACTATTTCTCATATATATTTTTTCTTACATCCAATATTCATCATAATTTAGTCGATAATTTATATTCCATATCTTATCCTCGTAGTACAAATGTTGATATCTGATAAACTAGATCTTCTGAACTATTTTCAGATTTAATCAACTATTAAATATTGTATGAAATTATTATTGAGTAACGCAATATCTAATTAAAACCACTCTTTTTTGTTTTTCAGTATTTTAATATCTTTGATTAGTTTTAATAACTTTATCATAATAGTTAGCATAGGCATATATGGTTTTCTATATGAAGTAATTACATGTGATCGTGATTATAAAAGTTAAAATAACATTTCATATCATTTATAGTTCACAATGGAATTATATGGATACCTAGGTGAATATCTAACATTATAAACAATAGGATATTCACAGTGTGAAGGAAAGCCATATTATTAATGAGATGATAATGAAATAATAATGTTGGAATCATTCATTATATGAGGATATCATTAGGAATAAGTCATTGAGTTCAATACTTTATAAAGATCATGTTATCAACCAAAACAAATCCCTTAAGAGTGCTAAAACAGGTGTTTAGTTAGGAATATTGGATGTCCATCAACTGAAGATTGAGTTAATACCCAACCAAACTTGTACAAGATTACTACCCCTTAGTTAATCTAAACCATAGCCAATATCCACTAGTGTTTATCAAGATAAAAATTTAATTTATAGGAAAAAAAAATCCTTTACCAATATGTTGTTAGGACCAATCTGAAGGAAGAGTTGGTTTGCATGGATTTTATTTTGTTGATCTTAAGAAGTTTTCATAAAGGAAATACACCTTGAATTTCTAAGAATTAGGAATCGAGAATATTGAACATTTGGAGTTTGGAATTTGGAGCCTAGAAATTGAGGAGTTCGGAACCGAGAACATGGTGATCGAAAAATTCAGAGTCTGTAAATTTAGAGTCTAGAAATTGAGAAGTTCGGAACTGGGAAATTGCATATTTTTTAAAGATGGATGGTAGGAGATTTGAAGGCACCAATTGTGACTATGCTTTGCTGTTTTTCTATTTTGTGATGTCATATAGAGAATCTGTAAGAGCTGTTCCAAGAACCTGAAGTTCGTAGCGAGAATTTTTAAGTCGACTTCCTGAGTCAGAAGTTCGTAGCAGGAAGTTCGGAGTCTACATACTGAGTCAGAAGTTCGTAGTGAGATGTTTGGAGTCGACTTCCTGATTCAGAAGTTCATAGAAAGAAGTTCAGAGTCGACTTCCTGAGTCAGAAGTTCATAGTGGGAAGTTCATAGTCGACTTATTGAAGAAGAAGCTCATAGCGAGAAGTTTGGAGTCGACTTGCTGATTTAGAAGTTCAGAGTGAAGAAGTTCGAAGTCGACTTCGTGAACCTGAAGTTCGTAGCCAGAAGTGTGGAGTCATACCAAGAGTTGGTGAAGTTGTAACCAGAAGTTGTACTGAGATCCAGAGGGTTCATACTGAGAATTAAAAATCTTCGGTATCGATTAACAAAAATAAGACTCACTGAGAATGAATAATTTGTCATACACAAGAATCAATGAAGAGTCATACCGAGAAGTGATGAAGAGTCCTACCGAGAATTGAAGTGGTATGATGCCGAGAAGACAGAAGAGTGAATCCAAGAAAGTGATTCCAAAGACTCAAGAAGGGTGGATCCAAGAATGTGATACGGAGAAACTTGTGTAACAAGTTCAGATCCAGAAAAGGCCAAATTTCTAAATCAAGAGAAGTGGTAGAAGATTCAAGAAGATTCTAGAAGCATTTTCAAAGTCTTAATTACTATGAGATTTCAGGAGAAATTATGATTTGGGTGAATTTAAGTGAGCAGGAAAATATTTTGGTTTCTCGCCTAAGCACACTTTGGACCACCTATAAACGGAGATCAGGGTGCTAAGTAAGCGTTATGATGAAAAGGTAGAGAGAGAACATCTGATAATCTAGAGAGAGTAAGAAGAGCTTGGCCGACTGAGTTTCATTGTGCTTTTAATCAAAACGAGAATTTGATACTAGTTGACATCATATTGAGTTTCTCTGATTGAATATTTGGAGCGGAGAAGAATTCAGAGTGGAGATTCGAAATGGGGAATTAGTATTGGCTGTCACTATATTGATTTTCTCAGACTGAGGTAGACTCGGATTGAAGATTCGAAGTGGAGAAGAATTTGGAGCGGAGAATTCAGAATGGGGAATCAGTACTGGCTATCACCATATTGAATTTCTCAGACTGAGGAAGACTCGGATTGAAGATTCAAAGAGAACAATTCGGAGTGAATAATTCGGAGTGAAGAATTCCGAGTGGAGAAGAAACTTTGGAGTGAAGAATTCGGAATGGAGATTCAGAATGGAGATTCAGAATGGGAAGTTCAGACTGTAATTGATCTATCTCAAGTCCAAGGAGTCATTTCCTTTCTTCTGGGTAAGGAAGTAAATATTTGTGTTGAAATTGCTTACACTTGTGTATTTGAAAGGAAGTGCAGGTAACATAATTTTTTACGAGAAAAGAGACATCTCCATATTGTGCTAAGAGGGTGCACACAAACTAGAGTGATTTTTTCATAGTGCTTCACGAGTGTAAGGGTATATCCTACTCATTGTAATCCAAATATTGTTTTCTTAGTGGATTGTATGGTGCTGGATAGTTTCCAACCATACCAAGGACGTAGATGTTCTTATTGAATAGTGAACCTTGTAAATTGTTTTGTTCCTTTGGATGTGTGCTTTTTTGTTTTCTCAGCAGGGAATTATATCTTTAACAAGAGAGAAAGGTTGTTCTCAATATTAAGGTAACTTAAAAAGGTAAAATGGGGTACCACTAATCCACCCCCCTCCCTCTCAGTGGTTCATTACTCCAACTGGGTCCTTAGAAGTGGTATCAGAGGGAGGTTACCTTTGTTTTTCTTACTGATGGAGAATCTAAATTGTGTGAACAGCAAAGGCATTCCGGTATTCGATGGAAAAAACTATCACATCCGGAAGGATATAATGTTACTGTATCCCATGTCTATTAGTTATCATGTTCTTGAAGTTGCAACAGTTGGGTTTCTCCCCATTGAAGACAATGTTCCACTTACACCTGTGGACAAGATGTTTCTTGAGAATGATGGAAGAGCCAAGAATGCAATATTTTCTTCACTTTCTGAAAGTGAGTTCTTGAGAATGAAAGGAGTAGCCACATCCAATTGTATATGGGGAAAACTGAAAAACATATACAAATACAATAAAAAATTCAAGAAGTAAAAACATCAAATATGGGGGTTGAAGTATAAAGACGTGAAGATGGGAGAGTATGAATCTACTGAGGATTTCTTCATCAGGGTGAACGATATTTTTAGTACCATGAAATGTCATGGTGAAGAGCTAAAAGACTCTACTATGGTGGAAATAATCTTAAAGATTCTTCCTGATAAATTTGATGTGAAGGTATCTTTATTAGAAGACAGAGACTCAGAAACCTTATCTCTTGATGATTTTCATAGCACACTCATTACTTATGAGATGATAAGGGAAAGGCTATGAAGACCAAGACAAAGGTTGATAGATAGTTATATTTCAATTCCATGAAGAAGGAGAAGTCTAAGAAGATCTTGATTAAAGAATATGGTGGTGAATCTGACTCTGAAAGAAAGTTATGTAAAAATATTAATGATATTTTATCCTTGTTTTCAAAAAATGTTAAAATAGGCACATGTAAATACAAGGGAAAATTTTCCTTGAAATTTTTTGAATGTGGAGGAATTTCCCACATTGCGGCTAACTATCCTCGAAGGGAGAATGAAGAAGAAAGTAATGAAGAAGAAAGAAAGCCAAGAAAGTTATGGAAGAAGCAGGGTGGTAAAGGAAAATTGGGGAAAGAAAAGAAGTTCTTCAAATATAAGAGAAAAATCATTCTATCCATAAATGAAGAAGATGAAGAAAGTGATGATGAATCCAAAAAATCAGTTGAGCATGGTGTTGAGAATACTTTCATTGCAATAGTGAATGACGAAGATTTCAGAAGTAGCAACTCGGAAGAAGAAGAATATCAGCTTGAGATGCATCTGAAAGAAGAATTGAAGGAATGTTTAAGGAAGATCAGAAGGATAGAGAAACTTAACAAAAATTTGGAAGACGAATGTTCCTCAGCGTGCAATAAAACTAATTTTAGAAAATAACTTGAGAAAGAACTTTACAATTTGAAGAAGTCTCTTGAAGATGAGAAAAACCAAAACGAGCACATGATAGTTAAGTTGAAGGTAAAAGAGGAAGAATTAGAACTCGTTCAAAAGAATCTCTCAGAAGTTGAATCAAAAAACATTTTTTTTAAACTCAAATACTGATGTTGGTGAAGGCTCTCAACAAGAAAATTCTGAGAAAATTCAACAGAAGAATAAAGTGGTTACTATGAAGAATAAATCTGAGAAAGTTACTTATGTGGCCAAGACCAGCATTACTAGGAACTCTGAAGTTTCAAGGAAACCTAAGTCTAACACTGGTGAAAAACAAAAAAATCAAAGAAGGCAGAATTCCAGTAGAGAAATCATGATAACATAAGAATGGTTGGTGGGGATGAAGAAAGAGCAACAAAGAAGTATCAGAACAAAAGCTTCAGAGTAAGGTACTCCTTCTATGGGTACTGTTGGTATTATGGTGGATTCGGGAATACATCGAATATGTGTTGGTTCAATCAACATTATTTCCACCACCCCACAAGTTATGAAAGGAATAAATTGAGGGGGAGTCAATCTCCTCAATGGAAGAAGAGTGAGTAGGTTTTCTTGAAGAAAGTTGAGAAGAATGAAGTCAAGACAAAAAATAGGTTCCAGTATCTGGAGACCATTTGTGAAAGGTGTGAACAACCTAGACACCTTGCAAAAGGATGTCTTGTGCTGTTACCGGCTCAAAAAGAACTTATTAATTCTCAGAAGCTGAAGGTGAAGAATGAAGTAAAAGAAGAAAAAGAACTTGTTGTTGAAACTGCTCTAAAATTTGCAAAGGAAGAACAACCTTGGATACTTGATAGTGGGTGTTCTTCACATATGAAAGAAGACTTCAAGTTTCTAAAGAATAGGAATAATTTTAAAGAAGTAACAGTGACATTTGGAAATGATGAATCTTTAAAAATCATAGGTGTTGGATCAGCCATCATTGGGAAGGAAAAATTGAAGTTCAAGAAAACTCTGTATGTTGATGGGCTGAAGCACAAATTGCCAAGTGTATCACAATTGTGTGATGAGGGTAACAAAGTTATCTTCAAGAAAGATGGGTTTATTTTGAAAAGTGAAGAAGATGGGCAGATTGCTATAAGAGGCCAACGAACCAAAGGGAATCTGTTTCAGGTTGGAAATTCACAAAACTCTTCTTACATGAGATTAGTGGAAGAAAATCAGTTGTGGCACAGAAGACTAGGACACATGTTTCATAGAAATATGAGCAAGTTATCTCAAAGGGACAATGTTCAAGATATTCCAGATTTTCCAAGAAGAATAGATTGGTGTTGCACTACCTGTCAGAAAGGAACGATTACAAGTGTTGTGCATAAGAAGATTGACATTTGTTCAAAACAACCCCTTTAACTAATACATTCTGATGTATGTGGGCCGATGAGAAAACAATAAAAAAATGGAGACAAGTACTTCATCACCGTCATTGATGATTTTACTCACATTATGTGTGTTGTGTTTATGAATCACAATTTAGATTCCTTGAAAATGTTTAAAAACTTCAGAAGGAAAGCTGAGAAAGAATGTGAGTACTCTGTGAAGACATTGAGAATAGATAATGGTGGTGAGTATAGAATTGAAGAATTTGAGGACTATCTTTACAATCATGGGATTCATCATGAATATAGTGCTCCATATACACCTCAACAAAATGGGGTTGCTGAAAGGAAGAATAGAAGCCTTGTGGAAATGGGAAGAACCATGTTGCTTGAACATGGCCTTACTCATTACATTTGGAGACCAGCTACTAGTACAACTGTTTATATTCAAAATAAATGTTTCTATAGGCCTCAATAAAACAATACTATATATGAACTTTTCTATGGCATTACTCCAAGTATGAAGCATGATAAAGTTTTTAGGATCCCATGCATTGTAAAGAAGAAAGGTGGAAGCAGTGGAAAATTCGAGCAGAAAGGAGAAGACAGAGTTTTTCTTGGTTATGCACAAGAAGGAAGAGGTTATAGATTATTTAACAAAGAAACATGAAAAATGGTGGATGCAGTTGATGTAAAAGTCATTGAAACTTCGGGGAAACATAAGCATGTCTAGACAGACAAGGAAGATAAGAAAGATGAAACTGATGATTCTGATAAGAATGAAATGAATTGTAATCCTAATCAAGATGAAGAATCATATTCGGCCATATCAAGTGATGAGGAAGGCACACGAAAAACTTATCCAAGGCTGATGAAACAAGTGAAAGCTTAGAATATTATTGGTGATCAACATCACATAGGTCAAACAAGAAGAACAAGTAATTCTATATCACATACTTCCTTGTATTCCAAAGTGGAACCAAATGATGGTAAATAGTCCTCTGAGAATCTGGAATGGGTTCAAGCCATGAATGCAGAATTGGACCAGATTGAAAAGAATGACACGTGAGAACTCGTACCCAAGCCTGAAAATAAGAACATTATTGGCACCAAATTGGTCTTTCAAAAAAAGTTGAATAAATAAGGTGAAGTTATTAGAAATAAAGAAAGATTGGTTTGAAAAGGCTAATCTAAAATTGAAGGAATTAACTTTGAAGAAAATTTTTCTACGGTATCCAGATCAGAAACTATCTGAATCTTTCTTGCTATTGTTTCACAACGAGGTTACAAAATATTTTAAATGGATGTTAAATCCGCATTTCCTAATGGTGATCTCAAAGAATATTTTTATATTGAGCAACCATGTGGCTTTGTTGTTGGTAAGAATGAATGTTATGTGTGAAAGATGAAGAAAGCCTTGTATGGGCTAAAGCAAGCTCCAAGAGCATGGTATTCCAAACTGGACACTTGCTTAAAAGATATGAACTTCAAGAAAGTAAGAGTTGACAGCAATCTGTACATCAAATAAATCCAAGATCTTTCTCTCATTATGATTTTCTATGTTGACTACATTATCTTTGATGGGAATGATGAAAGAAGCTATGAAAGGTTTGCTAAAGAAATGAAGAATGTATTTGAGATGTCAATGTTGGGTGAAATGAGATACTTTCTTGGGTTACAAATTTTGCAACAAAAAGAATTCTTTTTTCTCTCCCAAGAAAAGTATGCTAAGGAACTTCTCATGAAGATTGGCATGGAAAACTCAAAACCTATATCAACTCATATCTTAGTGGGAACGAAGCTAAGAAAAGATGATGAAGGAAAAGTAGTTGATCAGAAAGAATATCGAAAGATGATTGGAAGTTTGTTATACCTGGCTGCATCAAGACCAGATATTGTGTTTGCTGTTACCTTATGGGCAATATTTCAGAGTGCTCCTAAAGAATCACATCTTATTACTGGAAAAAGAATTCTCAGATACATAAAAGGAACAACAGAATTCAGAATCAAGTATAGTGGTTCAAATAACATTGATTTGTTTGGCTATTTGGATGTAGATTGGGAAAGAAATGTTGATGATAGAAGATCCACATCTAGTGGAGTGTTCTTTATGGGAAAAAGTTGTGTTGGCTAGCACTCAAAGAATAAAAATTATATGACACTTAGTACGGCTGAAGCGGAATATGTTGCTGCCACCATGGACGCTACTCAACTTATCTGTATGAAAACACAGATGGAAGATTTGTTAGTTGAAGTGAATTTTCCCTTGATATTGGGCTGTGATAATCAAAGAACAATTATTCTTACCAAAAATCCAGTCCAACATTCTCGATCGAAGCATATTGACATCAAATGTCATTTCATCAAAGAGAATGTGGAAAATAATGAACAGAAACTTGAATATTTTTCATCTGCTGAACAAGTTGCTGATATTTTCACAAAACCCTTTCCTAAGGAATAATTCTCAAGATTGAGGTTGAACATGGGTGTCCAACCTCGTTCTCTTCAAGGATAATTTATCATGTTCCATCCCCTCTCTCTTCTTACCTTTGGATTGTTTTGTCAAGGGGGATAAGTTTTTTGTATCATAAATCTATTATTCAAAGAGATATTTGTGGGTAAGCTGTGAAATCAGCATTGTTTTTGTATGTGAACTATTCTAATGGTTTGATGGAGTGGTTGTAGAAAAGAACTTGAAGTTGTTTACAGGATGTATGAAGCTGAAGAAGTACGAAGTTGAAGATGTCATTTTCACTACCTATGGACAACATGGTTTTTCTATCAATGATTCTTGTTTAATACAATGAGTTAGCTCACGTAGGCTTAGAATTATTGATACGTAATCCATGGCTTGAGGTTTCCAGGTTTGGTGATTTATGAAAACTTGGTTGACAACAAAATCCAAAAGGGGAGATTGTTAGGACCAAGCTGAAGGAAGTGTTGGTTTTCATGGATTATCTTTTGTTGATATTAAGAAGTTTTCATAAAGGAAAGACGCCTTGAATTTATAAGAATTCATAAACAAGAATATTGAACATACGGAGTCTGGAATTTAGAGTCTGTAAATTGAGGATTTTGGAATCGAGAACCTGGTGATTGAAGAATTCAGAGTCTTTAAATTCGGTGTCTGGAAATTGAGAAGTTCGGAACCGGGAAAATACAAGTTTCTGAAAGCTGGCTAGTAGGAGATGTGAAGCCACCAATTGTGAAGATGCTTTTCTGTTTTTTAACTCTAATTTGTCATTATATGAATGTACTCATGATTCAAGAAAAATATGGGTGGTGAAGTCATACCGAGAATCTAGAAGAGCTGTTCTGAGCACCTGAAGTTCATAGGGAGAAGTTCAGAGTCGACTTCCTGAGTTAGAAGTTCGTAGTGGGAAGTATAGAGTCGACTTCTTAAGTCAAAAGTTTTTATTGAGAAGTTCGGAGTCGACTTCCTGAGTCAGAAGTTCGTAGAGAGAAGTTCGGAGTCGACTTCATGAGTTAGATGTTCGTAGAGGGAAGTTTGGAGTCGACTTGTTGAAGAATAAGCTCATAGAGAGAAGTTCAGAGTCGACTTGCTGAGTCAGAAGTTCGGAGTGAAGAATTTAGGAGTTGACTTCCTAAACCTGAATTTCGTCTCCAGAAGTGTGGAGTCATGCCGAGAGTTGGTGAAGTTGTAACCAAAAGTCATAATGAGATCCAGAGGGGTCATACCGAGAATTCAAAATCTTTGGTATCCATGAACAAAAAGAAGACTCACCGAGAATGAAGAATTTTTCATACACAAGAAGCAATGAAGAGTCATATCAAGAAGTGATGAAGAGTCCTACCGAGAATTGAAATGGTATAATGCCGAGAATATAGAAGAGTGAATCCAAGAAAGTTATGCCAAAGACTCAAGAATGGTGGATCTGATAATTTGATATGGAGAAACTTGTGTAACAAGGTTGGATCTGGAAAAGGCCAAAGTTCTAAATCAAGATAAGTGGAAGAATATTCGAGAAGATTCTATAAGCGTTGAAAAAGTCTGAATTACTTCGAGATTTTAGGAGAAATTAAGATTTGGGTGAATTTAATTGAGTGGGAAAATATTTTGGTTTCCCGCCTAAGCACACTTTGGAGAACCTATAAAAGAAGATCAGGGTTCTAAGTAAGTGTTATGATGAAAAGTAGAGAGAGAATATCTAATAATATAGAGAGAGGAATATGAGCTTGGCCGACTGAGTTTCATTGTGGTTTCAATCGAAATGAGAATTTGATACTGGTTGACATCGTATTGAGTTTCTCAGATTGAAGATTCGGAGTGGAGAAGAATTCAGAGTGGAGAATTCAGAGTGAAGATTCGGAATGTGGAATCATTACTAGATGTCACCGTATTGAGTTTCTCAGACTGAGGTAGACTCAGATTGAAGATTCAGAGTGGGGAAGAATTTAGAGTGGAGAATTCAGAATGGGGAATCAGTACTGGCTATCAATGTATTGAATTTCTCAAACTGAGGAAGACTTAGATTGAAGATTCGGAGTGAATAATTCGGAGTGATGAATTTGGAGTGGAGAAGAAAATATGGAGTGAAGAATTCGGAGTGGAGATTCGGAATGGAGATTTGGAATGGGAAGTTCGGACTGTAATTGATCTATCTCAAGTCCATGGAGTCCTTACCATTCTTCTGGGTAAGGAAGTGAAGATTTGTGCTGAACTTGCTTACATTTGTGTATTTGAAAGGAAGTGTAGGTAACATAAGTTGTTACAATAAAACAGACATTGCCCTATTGTGCTAAGATGGTGCACATGCACTGGATTGATTGTTTCACAGTGCTTCACAAGTGTAAGGGTATATCCTACTCATTGCAATCAAAGGATTGTTTTCTTAGTGGATTGTATGGTGGTGGATTGTTTCCAACCATACCAAGGACATAGTTATTCGTATTGAATAGTGATCCTTGTAAATTTTTGTGTTCCTTTGGATGTGTGCTTGTTTGTTTTCTCAGCGTGCTTGTTTGTTTTCTCAGTAGGGAATTATATCTTTAACAAGAGACAAAGGTTGTTCTCAATATTAAGGGAACTTAAAAAGGGAAAAGGGTTATCACTGATTCCCCCCCTCCACTTAGTGTTTAATTGCTCTATTTGGGTCCTTACATATGTTATGTCTACAAAAAAATTGATCATTATTATTACAAATACTAAACATATAATTATTTACTAATTAAAATAATATTAAATTATATTATTATTTTAATCACTATTTGTAATTATTAATCTGTATTATTTTTATTATTATAAATTGTGTGTGGTTTCTTCATGGAATAAGGATATCCTTTCAAAATATTAATTGAGTTCAATTATTTTTAAAGAGCATGTGATAAACCCAATCATATCCCCTAGGCGTGTCAAACTAGGTATGTAATTTGGATCATTTTTTGTGCACTAAGTAAAGGTCTAGTTAACACCCTACCAACCTTGTTTAGGGTTATTACCCCTAGGTTCATATAAACCAAGGACTACATCCACTTTTTTATATCTAGGTAGGGATTTCATTACTAGGAAAACCACAAAATCATTACTTCACCATAATTTTAATACAACGGGAATGTTTGATCATTGTTATCACTATTACTAAACATCGAGTTATTAACTAATTAAGATAATAATAAATTATAATATTATTTGTTACTAATTTTTGTTAATTATTTTTCATTACAATTAATAATAAAAAAAATATTATTACTAAATAATTATAAATTATTATTATTAATATTTCATATATTATTATTAAATAATTTGAGAGTTAGTATTTCAAATACAAAACATCCAATTATTAACTAATTAAAAAATACTAAATTAAATTATTATTTTTTACTAACTATTATTAATTATCAATCATTAGTATTTATAATAATATAAATCTTATTACTAACTAATTATCACTAATTATTATATTTAATAAATAACATTTTATTACAAATTAATTTCAGAATAATTATTTTTATCACTTAAAACCTAATTATTAAATAATTAAAATAATACTAAATTACATTATTATTTTTTACTAACTATTATTAATTAATAATAATTATTATTACTAATAATAAACATATTATTACTAACTAATTAATAATTTTTATTATTAATATTAAATATCTTATTAATAACAAATTTAATCATTGGTATTACTAATATTAAACATATAATTATTAACTAATTAAAATTATGCTAAACAAAATTATTATTTATTACTAACTATTACTAATTATTAGTCATTAGTTGTATTAATATAAAACATATTATTATTATCTAAATAAAAATTAGTACTACTAATATTAAATATATTCTTACTATCTAATTAAACATTTGTATTACTAACAATAAAATAACATCTAATTTATTAGAAAATTAAATAAATTAACAAAATATAACAAAATATAAAAATAACTTTCAATAAATCTTGGAAATAATTACACCCCTCAAAATATATCATGATAGATCCTCCACACACTATAATCCAATACTTTAGAAAATGAGTGGAAAATTTGTGAGGAGAGGGGGAGTGTTCTAGTTTTATTGGGGTGGTGCCAAAGGTTCTATCTCGCCCAATGCCTTTCATGTTTTTTAGAAAATTTCATTGGTATGGAAATGTATGTTACTGAATAAAATGAATAGGGTGTTTCCCATATCAACACCTTTGTCACATCACCAATCTAGGGTGAAGGTATTGATGCCCTGAACACCTTTTAGAAACTCTCAAAGGCATTCAGGGCATCAATGAATTTGTAACCCATTCATAAAAAAAACCATAACCTTTATGATTATTTTTTTCTAAAAAACCCTTGAACATTTTCCATTAAGTAATACAAATCATTATTTACTAGTCTCTTTTATCAGATATATAAGAACTGATATAGTATTATCAACCGGATTTTGTAAATTTCATATCAATAAATAAATTTATATATTTAAGTATTTTGTGTGTCATGGAACTATCTAGTATAAAAATATGTCCACAATGATTTGTGTTTTCACCATCCATTTTAGTTTACTAGTTTATAAAATAAAATAATAATAATATTAACAATTCATAAATAAAACACAAAGATTACTAAATAAAAAACATAAGTATTCACTTTAAAAAATTTTTAAAACCTCTCATATAACTTAAGAAAAAATTAAAATATTTTTATATGACTTATTAATATCATTATGAAAAAATATCAAGTGAAATAACCTTCCATATAGTATATGAAAGCATCATTTCAGGGCTCCTGGCTCATGGTGAAACTCGACACATTATTGAACACTTTAGGGAATGTCTTAGTGAAACTTGGTTCAATTAACTTCACTTCAAGTTATTCCTTATATTATTTTCATAGTTTTTTAGTAGTTCAATATAATCAAGTCCAATATTTTTTGTAAACACACCTATTATAATAATATTTATAATTTTGATTCATTCATCAGATGATATTTCTTTTATTTTTATGATCATTTATACCATTCCTAACTATGATCATGTCCAAGTCAACGCCTACCACTATGGACGATATCATAATCATGTACTCTTCTATTCTTTGGTTCATAATTATTTTTATAGATGGTATAATATTTTATAGGTTAATGTGATATGAAAACAATTATAAAGTTAATTACAATAATTTAAACAAATATAATTTCAATACAGTAATACTTTCATTGATATACAATTTGATAAATAGTTTAGTTACTCTTTACAATAACTTTAAAATCCTAAAAGTGTAATATATTTCTTTCCTTGGTTGTAAAATAAAAATAACTTCATTTTTATGTCTATACCATTCTGTCAAACTCATCCCCTAGATTTCATATAACTCTTTCTATATGATGTTAAAATTTTAATTTCACATCCAAAAGTTTTTTAATGAAGATATTTACATTATCATTATTTTGAGAATATTATGAATTATTTTGTTTGATTATTTTAGTTAAAATCTTGTAATATAGATTCTTTTTTTATGATCTATGACATTTATAGGAATATGGTAATATTTTGATCATTGAATTAATGTTTGGAAGGATTTTTCAAGATGACAACCAAAATATGAAAAAAAAACTATATTTATCATTATCTAGTATTGAAAAATAAAATCACAAATTTATTATATATAAAATAAAATAAAATAATTACATCAAAAATAAATATTAAAATATAATTAAATTTAAACACTATAATGGAAAACCCTGATTTACATTGACTGGATGAAAAATCACTAAATCAAAAATTAAAAATTTCCAACCTGGTGGATTTATTTTTTAGATTTTTTTAGAGGGAGACGGTGAATGTATAATTTGTTAAAAAATGTTTAACATTTAATTTCATCTAAAATATATATAGTGAAATAATTTTTTAAAATAAAAAAATAAATTAAATTTACTTTGAATGTATTTTTAAAATTTTCATCAAGTAGATTTTGTAATAAATTATTCTTACTATTATTTTTTTAGAAAAATAAATACATATACACATTATGTTACTCATGTAAAATTTTCTCATGAGTATTATGTTACATAATAATTAATTAAAATCAATCAATCAATCTGATGGTACATCTATAACATTAAGTAAATAACAAACCCACCAAATTGAGGATCAATCTAACCCTTGGCCTTTATATTATTCATAGTAATAACATGTTATAAAATTAAAAAATAGAAAAAATAGGTTTAGTGTAAATATATTTTTGATAACATAAAATATAATATAAAAAATGGATAGAATAACCCTAACTACAGTAACTCAGATCTCGTGGTTTCATTGCTACATTAGAACAAAATACAAGAGACACATCACATGGAATTGAATAGTTTAGTAGTCTTTATAGACTATATATATATTACTCTCACATTTAAGAAAAAACATTAAATACAAATTCAAATTCCAGTGATAAATTTATTCTTCATCTACTTTATGAATGAAATTATTCATGTTTAACTTTTTGGTAATCTCAGGAAATGAAAACATAATAAAGGGTGAAATCATATTCTCACTCATGGAAAGTATGCAGCATAAAATATCATAGAATAAATAAACCATGAATAATATGGAAGATATTAAAAATAATAAAATATATCATATACTAATGTCATTAAAGGTTAATATATCAACAAATAATAATAACTAGTTTCATAGTGATTGAATTCATAATACTAGACATTATAATATTACGGTTAAAGCCTCATTCCTAGACATTACGCATAAGCAAGTAATGAACATGTAAATTACTCAAGATAATTTATATCATGATACATACTAATTCATTAAGGGGATATAATGGGCCATCCCATCACTTACTAACCTTAATTCGTTCATCATATAAAATAAATGAATAATAATACAATAGCAAATCAATATGAACATTTTTATTGAAAAACATTTATATAAATTCTCAATATTTTCCCCAATCTATAAATGGAACAACATGATCCTATGATTCAAAAATAAATATGGTGGATGATTTCAATAAATTATATCCTCAATGAATCATAATAATCCATAATGAATTTTGACATAGATAAACAAATATCATTAAAATAATAGTCAAAACATTATTTCAAAACATGGTAAAAATTTTCCTTTTATTTTGATAACATTTTAAATAATAAATATCAGAATATTGTTAATTATTTTACTAAAAAATAATAATGGGAACTTTTAAAATAGGATTCAAATAAAATAATAGTTCTGAAGAAACAAAAATCCATTCATGTGGTGAAATTTAAAAAAAATTATCTTTTAACTCTTTTTGTAAAAACATAAATATACTATTGATTAAAACATTATAGGAATTTTATTTTAATAATTTTAGAAGAAATTAAAATATGGTTAAAAGTGAATTTAAATAATCATTGTATCATATAAAATACCATTATTAAAAATATTTTGATAAACATTGATTGTAAAGACCCGTAAAAATAAAGGGAAATTTTTTCTTAATTTTCTTTGGGATTTTACAAGAACGCTGTTTCTGACGGCACTTGATTCTGAGGCCCGGTGTGCCTGGATTTTCTATCCGAGGTTTAGTTCAGGTACGTTCAGTGAACGAATGAGTGGGATTTTCTAACTTTTGAACCGATGCTTGGAATCGAATTCTGAGGGCATCGATGGATTCGCAGCACCGGTAATTGCTTAGGAAAACCTTTTCCGATGTTTCATTTTCAAAAGAGAAGTTGATAAAAATTGTGGAAGTTGAAATAAAAATTTAACTACAATTTTTATTTTCTAAGTGGTTTAAGCTTTGGGTGGAAGTTGGGGGGAAACCACCCAACTTCCCATGGGAGGATATGAGGGTGGTCGGGCCCACACAAACCCCACCCCTTCATATTCACTAACCCCCCTCAACTCACCATTAATTTTTGACAACTTATGTTATTAATTAAGTGAGTTAAATGTGAATGTTCGAAATTCAAAAGCTTAGGTTATGTTAATAAAATAAGTGTTGAAATTATTTTATTTTTGTTGGAATTCTGGTTGTGGGAGCTTTGGGAGAAAAAGAGAGGTCATGAGGATTCTTCGTTCTTCGACGAAGAATGCGAAGAACGCACCACTGCCGATGAAGAACGCCGACCTCCGATGGCAGACGACAGCGAGAGACGCCTTCCTCAGAGATCACCTAACACCAACAACATTTCTTCCGTGACGCTTTCTTCTGCGACGATCCTCTTCTTCCGTGACAGTTAATTCCACAACGAACTCTCGTTCGACGACAACGTTGAGGTAGGGGTTTATGTGTTTTTATTTGTGAAATCTTCCTTCATTTATCCTCATTCATTTGGACCACTTGATATCGTTTAACGGGAGGGGGCCGGACCGCACAAACACGACCGACCCTCCTCCCATATTATTTTTTTTGTTGTTGCGGTTCGAAGGAAAGTGACGCGGTGCCGTCGCACCGCGTGGGAACGAGTGGCAAGAATGCGCGGTGTCGTCGCACCGCGCATTTGAAAATTGAACCAAGCCACGGCACCATCGCGTTGCGCTGGAAAAACCCAAAGACACTGCGTCCGGAGCGGGGCCATGGCGGAGGGGCGCGACGCCGTCACGCCACGCCAGACGGACAAGGGCCCTGGCTTAATCCGCAGTGGAGCATGGGAACCGGCAGCCAGAATCAGGCCGCCGACATCGGAGTAGGGGGACCGGCCTTGCCGGTCCCGTGGCGGCAGAAGCCGGCCGGCTGGAGCAGGCCGGCCGGATAGGGAGGAGCCGGGGGTTCAAAACCCCCGGCTGGACGGACGTGAGCGGCCCCATTAAGGGGTCACGGTTACTACAAGCGGGGGGCAGCACCCCCCCCCCCCCCCCCCCCCGCATCCGAACGGCTCGGTCGTTCGGCAGAGCCACCCGGCCAGCGCGCCGGGCCGGGCCGCGCCCAAGCGGGCCGGACCCGGACCTGGGACGGTTTTACCCGGTTCGGGCTGACCCAGAGGGTATCGAGCCAGGTCGGACCGGGCCCGATCCCCCTAACACCGGACCCGTCACGGGTGTTTTGCCCATAACTTGAGCAGCAGACCTCCGATTGACACACTGTTAGCTGCGATGTGATCCTCGGATCGAGACGGTCGTTTCATTATATCGCACTAAAGTATTATAAGTACTTTGGGTTCGTCCGGGTTGGTTCGTACATGAATCCAACCGGGAACTCGGAGCGGAAAGGCTTATAACATGAGCTCCAGATGTCTGATTGATGTGACGTCGACTTTGTTGGATTCATCTAAGTGAGACGGACCTTTTGGCTTACTCCACTTGAGGTTTGTACGCAGTTGGAGTACAGCAGGATTGGTTTTGGCTTAAAAACCAATCGGGCCCCTGGGACGAAAAAAGCCAATAACTCTCAGACAGGGTGTCCGATTGACGCACTGTCTGTGACGTTGAGTTCTTGTTGACGATACGGAACTTTTGGATATATAAACTCCGGACTATGTGTCAGTTGATGTATCAGCCCTTCGGCTCGTGGAGCAGACCCTCCCGAACGAGCTTGCTGTGTGCGGGAACCCTAGAGCTGGTGGCGACTACGACGACGATGACGACGACTGTACAGAAATCCTCCGTGGATTCGACAGCGATGACTAAAGCACTCAACGATCCTATGTGGATCAGTGCTATCGATCCTGTGTGGGTTCGATCCTGTGTCAGTCTGCGCTCAGCGGTCCTGTGTGGGCCAGCGCCTACAGATCCGGTGTGGGTCCGATCATGTGTGGGTCATTGCGGGGGGTAGTTACCTATCGATCCTTTGTGGGTCATTGCGGGGGTTAGTACCTATCGATCATGTGTGGGTCCGACAGCTTAGATGAATCAGTGGCAATATCTGATCATCTATATCATCTTACAAAGAAGTATATCTATGTGAGCCGAATCTTGTTTTTCTTTCCTCTGTGGATTGTGTTGTGATATCCTGTGTGGATTACGTTTTTCTTTCCTGTGTGGACTGGGTTGTACTTGAGCTCTGATGTTGGAGCCGGACGAGAATTGATGACTTAGGTATATGTATGGTCATATACCTAAGTAGTGTCAGATATTAATTCGTGATTGTATCTTTCCTTTGTGGATTATCCTTTGTGGATTCTGGGAGACCTTCGGGGGTCTCGGGGTCCCTACTGAGTAGCTTATACTCACCCCTGCACGGGCTATGGCCGCACTACATTGTGTTGGTTGCAGAAAACAGACAGCGCTGATTGTGGTTTAGGCTTGCGGAGCAGGATGGTACCTGGAGGTGGACCACTGGGCGGGACGTACTCGGAGCGGACGGCTGGACCCGAGGAGCTGTGGAGGCTATCTGAACCCACCAATTAGGTGGGACTTCCAGTGGACGGCACGACGTTGCGGCTTTACTTTCAGTTGTTGTTTTCCCTTTCCATTTGTACTTTACTTTCATTTTGGGTTTGTATTTTGGCCCACTTACTTTTCCGCACATACTTTTGTACTCAGTTTTTACTTAGTGTTTACTTTTTCTTGCTTGCATTCTGGTGTTTGTTTACTTTACAAAGGCAATGTCTTCCATTTTTACCGGGAGTTACGCCTTGGTGCTAGTCGCCAGCCCCTGGCCTATGGAAGGTGGGCTTGGCTTAGTCATGACACAGGCCCCGAGGACGAGTCATGACATTGATATGAAACAAAATTTTCATCATCTCAATAAGAAATAAAGTTGAAATTTTTCTCGATCATTTTAAGAATTAATGAGAGTAAAAGCTCGACCAAAAATAGGGGAACCCCAAAAATAAAAATAATATAATAAAATATATTGTGTTTTATTGATAAATAGTATATAAGACCCCCAATGAAGATGTAAACATAAGTAATCCTGAATAAAAATGAGGTTATAGAAGAAAACCTTTCCTTGAATTTCTACATGGTCAGACGAGTTCCAAAATCCTGTATAATAAAATTATATTAATTATTTAGTTTACTAAGAACCAATTTTTTTTATAGTTTTTTTCATAATGTCATGACCCGACCCATTATGGGGCTTGATCCGTGACTATGCCAAGCCCACCTCCATCAGCCAGGGGTTGGTGACAAATATTGAAGCCATAACTAAACTCGAGGAGGCCTTTTCCTGAAGTACATATACAAATTCACCCACAAACACCTCAATACAATAGTGTGGAGATATAAAAATATAAAACTGAAATGAATGCATACATCTATCCCAAACTATAGTATAGAATAAGTACTGAAGTAAAAAAGGTTAAAACAATAACCCACCAAAATGAAACCATAAAAGCATCTGACTTGCTAAGAAGGAGGGGATCACTTCCAAAAGTAATTTCCAAAAGCTCCTCAGCCTCACTCCAGTAAACACCTCAGTCGGTCTATCTTGCTTTGATCTATCTTCCTTGAGTCCTCCGTGGAATCCATTTAAAGGCCTATGGTCAGAATAAGACACAAAACATGTGTGGGAAAATCCCATGCAGGGGTGAGTATAAAATACACAATAGGTTCCTCAAAAACCAAAATGGAAAGGGAGTGACTGAAAGGAGATAGTCCACACGACCTGGCTAGTGAAAACACCCTTTGGAGAGAAACTCAATCTTGAATCATCCTTGGTTGTACATGACTAGTTAGTTATTTCAAAGAAGAATATCTAGTAATAGAGTAAGGAAAATACTCTATCCCACAACCAAACCCAACAAGATAGTGAATGTAAACTCACCCAAACACAAGGAGATCGACATGGTGAGAAGATGAACTTTTCATCAAGTCTTAACTTCCTATAGCATGAGAGCGGACCCATCCAACCATGAGAATCTAAACATGGATAAAACATGGAATACCCAATGTGTCTTCACCTCCCATGGATGGAGAGTAACCAAAAGTAAGGTATGGTCAGAAAATTGGTATGTATACTCAGTCCTAAAGGGGTATCAACCAAGAATGTGAAAACCCTATGAGGGATCCCAAGAATCATCTAGATATACTCATAACAAACTCCATGTCTCATGAGGTTCTAACTCCATAGCATGTAATAAGATTATTCTTGATGATCTAAAGGTAAACACCAACCTCGGATATCACACTACATAAGCTCATCCATTCCAGATGGATCCCATCCGAGAGTTACACTCCATCGGGAACAAATCCACCATTCCTAATGGTATGTTCGAGAGAATATGATCCCTCAAGAACAACCTATACGGTCCTCCTCTAGTGCCTAACACTAGAGTTTATATCAACTCTAACCTACTCCCTAAGTAAGACTAAAGAAACCAAGTAAAAATCCAAACTCATCATCACTTCCCTACAGTTGAGGGAGAACTGCTCTACACCATGAACTGTGGGCATCTTCTCTACAAGAGGGAATGGAGGGACCCTCACCTCACCACTACCCCGTAGTCGATGGATTACTAGATCCTAAATGACCACCAAAGCCTCTATAGCTACTATACAGAGTTTCCCACAACTCACTTAATTGAGTGAGAACAAACTCTTATCCAAGTATCACATATATGATGTGGAGGGACCTTCTCCCCAGAACTATACTCAAAAGATGAGGGAGATACAACTCTAATGCTGGAACTCCTCCCTGCTACACCTCGTAGATGGGGGAGTGCTACTCTATAGATGAGGACCCACACTTTGAAATTAAAGCTGTGTATTATATAGATAAAGTAGGACTTGAACCTAGGTATGATAGAGGAGTATTACTCTGTAGATCAAGGACCCACACCTTAACCCATTAGGGGAGTACCACTTTGTGGATAGAGGAATTTCACCCTTGTACGATAGGGGAGTAATGACTCTTCCAACTCATTTATGATGGGGAACCCGCACCCTGGTACGACATGGGAGTAATGACCAAGGCTAGAGGACCCCCTCTCTAGCATGATAGTGGAGTATCAACTTTGTCGTCTCATTTACTATGGGGGGCCTGCACCCAGGGACGACTGGGGAGTACCGACCCCAGGCTAGAGGACATGCTCCCTAGTACAAAAAGGGAGTACTGACTCCATGGATAGAGTACTCACACCCTTGTATGTTAGGGGAGTTCATACTCTATCTTGACAACAAGTATGGAAGGTTCATTCCCTGGTATGATAGGGGAGCATTGTCCAACATTATGAACAATATGGGAAAGGCGGGCCCTAAACCATTAGGATTGTAACAACAGTTCCAAAAGATCATTGAATATGCCCAAAATCTCGCATGTCTTCCCTAAACACACATATATAATTAAATAAATCACCACACTATGAGTATATCCAATTTGGCTTCCACTGACTCGCCTACATGGTTTTTGGCCACATTGCAAGGACGCATCTCAATGGGGAAAGGTTCCCCTTTCTTATGAGTCCAAGGCTATTCCAACCTACATATCTTCACAAAGTACTACCCAGAGTTAAAATAACATAAACCCATGATTTGGGGAGTCCCTTATCTACCAAGTAATGATTTAAGGGAAACCCATGCCCTGATGCCATAGGGGAGTATAAGTCCTTGTGTCTCTCTCCAAGAACCACCTCAATCTCCAACATTAGCCATCTTCCACAAAGAGGAGTGTCACACCCCTCATACTTCATGTAGTAATACTATCATGGGTAGGGGAACTAAGACCTTCCTAATAAATGAGAACCACCATACTGGTCTAAAGAGTCCAAGGGACCCACATCCTAATGCACAAGGGAAGTGTACCGACCCTGATGAAAACCTAGTGATTCACTGTGATCACTGCCCATGTTTTGCACCGGTACTCAAGATTCCTGATGAGAATGCACCACATCATATATCATAGGCCAAAAAAGAGGCCATAGTTGCTTTATACATGAAAAAACACACATGTTAGGCTTCTCACAAGATTAAATATAGGTCCCATAGAAGAATATGTCGAAGGCGGAAGATTTCAAGGAGGTCCCCTGGGAGTACAAGGTGTACACTAGGGAACACACGGTGTGTGATCCCACCCAAAGACCCGACCATGTATTCGTTTGACACTGTTTCAAATCCATGTAGGGGTACACTGCATGAACAGGAGGTACAGAGCATGTTCTACATCACTAGGCCCCTATCTGTGTAGTTTAACCCGTGTATGTGTACCATACCCCATTTATGTGTACCTTGGCGATGTGTTAGTACATATCCATGTGTTCTTACATAGCTATCATGAGCATTGTCCCATGGTCACATGGTTTGAGACACTACATGGCGTGTAACCCCACTACACAATGTGTATTCCCCAACGATCATCTTTCTAAAATATAAAGAACTACATGGAATGTGTGTCTAGATTACACGCCATGTAGACAATAATTCTAGTCAGGAATTACCTACAAAATCACCTTATTAGACCCAATTCAACCCAAAAACCATATATCTACCTTAGAGGGATCATAAAAAAATTTAATTGGGCTCTAGAACCTTAAAAAAATAAAATGAATTTTATTTGGACTAAAAATAAAATCTTCCTACCTCGATTGTGAAACAATGAAGCTTCAATTGATAAATGGTGCTTAGATCATGTTGTCACTTGATTTTATGACAATGTTAATCAAAAACAGGAATCAGCGGCACTTCATTTCCATGATTCAACGTCAGTTTCATTCATCAACAAAGGGGAGAAGAGGAGGAGGAGAAGGAGGATTGACTCTCCTCTTGGTTCTCTTTGTGCCCAACATGAGAGGGGGAGAAGAATTATTAGTTTTTAGGTTTAATTAAAATATTAAATCCTCATTTAATTAATTAATTCACTATTTAACACCCTGTTAACTCACCTCTGTCTGAAAATCCTGACACGGATAATTTTTTGTCGCAACTAGGGTAAACACGACGTTCCAGACTCAATAGTGTTATTAGAAATCTAATCTGAGACACTAAGAATGATTTATTCAACTTTTTAAGAGAATATACACGTGTGTGACAAAATATATTTAATATTTTTTAAAACATCATGTCGATTCTCTTCGAGTCACAGATACCTATGTCGACCTAGTTCCTAGCTTTGGAAATATTCTTGAAATATTCAAAAGTCTTCTAGTCCAAAACTGACTACCTTCTTCCATGATTTTCATCCTTGAGAAGCAAAAGGCTAGGCAGGGATAAAAGAAGTTGGGCTATACTACTGGGATTGCTATGATAGTGATCTCACCAATGGTTCATCTGCTACTTCCCATCACACACTTAATTAAAACACACAAAACACCGTGGTACATCTGTAGTCATGGGTTCTAGAGGTACCCCACCTTGCTAAGCTGACATAGATACTGAAGAAACCCCACACTCCACATCTACCCCTGGATGGACTATTCAACAGCCTCATCAGGAATGTTGCATTCATGTGACTCTAAACACATAAGGGTACATACAAACAAGAATGGTGGTAAACACATCCATCCTTGAGAAGATAGACACAGAAAGTACATGTCAAACCCTGTGTGTCTTTTCCCCTCTTGTAAAGAGAGTATCCAAAACTAAAAACACTACCACACCCACTAGTGAAAACCCAACTATGTACGGATGATAGAAACCCAATACATGTTGTGGAAACATCATATTGTATAAATCTACCACTATGGAATGATTATAAGAAAGGATCTCCACTGCTCAACATCACCCCAAACACAAATTTCAGAGTGACTCATGCATTGTACCTTGATATTGTCCACTTTGGGCGGCGCTGACTCACCCACATGGTTTTAGTCACATCATGCAAATGTGTCTTGTTGGGGAAAAGACCTATATTTCCTGTGAATTAAAAATTATATCCAAAACTTCCAACACAAGGTTCTACCAACACCATGTTCCACCCTTGTTTAAACCTCAAGCAATAAGAGGAAAGAAAGGAGTACCCATAATAGTGTCTAACAATTGCAGCTGCAAAAAGTAGAAAGGACACAATTCATACCTCTATTCATCCATGTAGATTCTGGTTCAAAGGCATCTATGGCCTTCAGGTATCCTCACATGTATCCTCTATCTCCCTTAGTGTAGTGTGGACCACCTCTTGCTGCAATCCTAAATCCTCCACCACATCCTTCATTTCATGGAACTCCTTGATCCATGAATTTATTCTGCAAGGTAAGCACTTCGCCTAACTCCCTCTTAGAAGCACAGTGGGTCGAGCAATCTATAACAATATTCATCCAACCATCACAATTATAACACCTCCTCTCTTAAAGTTAACATAATCCTTGGTGTTTCTCATATACTACAGGCCCATGTGCTTGAGTCTAGGCTTGGATATGCCTCCTACGCCATGATCCTGTCACTTTTTTTATTTCAGCTATTACAGATTCCTCATTCTTGTGACTACCACCTTGGGCCACATCCACTTGTTCCTCTGACATGAAGCTTTATAGTTCAAGAGCTCACTCCAGGAATCCAACATAAGTGGAAATGCATATTGGAATCATAGATGTCCTGATCTCCCACCTGAATCCCTTCTTGAAGGTTCATGATCTGAAAAACAGAAATAGAACAATATTTAGGGAGTATCGTGATAGGTTTATGAACATTGTTGAAAACACTTATACAGTCATGTTTCCATTCTGAAGATGAAAAATCTCCTAGATATGTACTGATATCAGTGTGACTTGGTAGAACTCATCCCTGAAAACTCATTCAAACTCTACCAAAGTGAGATTCACATCATCATGGGACTGCGTCACTAAACTCCACCATATTCCAGAAAAACCTTCCATAAGTATCACTTATAAGACCACAATCTATTCAGGAGGTGCCCTCACTAAGCGAAAAACCCACATGACTATCTCGAGCCAGTCATCTACTACCCGAAGGTCTAGATCACCCTGATACTTCAGAGGTAACTACCTCAATAACTCATGTAATACACTCATACGATACTCATTATTGTCCTGAGCTGCTGGTAAAACCTTTTTCTTAGTAGGTTGTGGCACTACTGATAGAACACCTCGAAGTAATTCCTCGGAATCAATGTATTGCACTGAAGCCTCATCATGTGGTGGATTTTCATTACAATCGCGTCAAATAATCATATCTATCTATCTTCGCAGTGGAATCCTAAAATAAAATTTAGTACGTTCCATGGTCAAAGAGTATATTTTGGGAGCGGACTCATGATGGACTGAAAAAAAAACAAAACCAGATCTTATATGATGTATGTGCCATTTATTTCCCTGGGAATAGTTCTCTAATGTACCGAGGTTGAAAAAAAGGTTTCCAGTTTTTTGGTGAATAGATACATCATTTTTTGTACCAACACAAGATAATATGGCTTGAGATCCAAACTCGAAACATTATAACAATCACTCTATGAAACCAAACCAAAAACCTTTTTAGGAAAATGTTCCAACAACATCCCAATGGTCGATCCAACTATGATACCACTCTTTCACAACCCTAACCATGCTAGGGATTGACCAGTGACTATCTGAAGCCCACCTCCATTGGTTGGGGGTGGGAAACAAGCGACAAAGGCATAAATAAACTCGAGGAGGCCTTTTCCTAAACAACTTGTACACAGACACACACACACACCTCATTGAAATAGTGTTGATATATAAAAATCTAAAACTCAAATGCATGGATATATCTATCCCAAACCAGAGTATAGTAGAGGTAATGATGTAAAAATGTTAAAACAATTTCCCTCAAAAAGAAAATTTTAAAAGTGTCTGACCTTCTCAGAATGAGGGGATCGCTGCCAAAAGTAACTACCAAAATCTCATCGACCCCACTCCAGTAAACTCCTTGGTCGGTCTTTCTCATTTCGCACTATCTACCAAGGGTCCTTCGCAAACTGTATTGAAGTTCATGTGGTTTACACAAGACACAAAACATGTGCAGGAAAAGCCCATGCAGGGGTGAGTATAAAATACTTATTTGGTGCCCCAAAAACTCAAAATAAAAGGAAGTGAATGAAAGGTGAGTGTCCATATGACCTAGCCAGAGGGAACCCCATTGAGAGGGAAAATACATCTCAAATTATCCTCATATGTACATAACTATTCATATAATTCAAATAATAATCTCTAATAAGAGAGTAAGTAAAAAACTCCATCCCAAAACCTAACCCAAAAAAGATAGTGAAAGTAAACTCTTCCAAACATAAAGAGCTTGACATAGTGAGAAGATAAACATATTGTTGAGTCTTTACAACATATATAAAGAGTGTGGACCCATCCAACCATGAGAAGCTAAACACAGAAGACATGTGGTATACCTCATGCGTCTTTACCTCCCATAGAAGGAGAGTAACCAAAAGTAAGATACAGAGCAAAATTGGTAGGTATACTCGGTCCTCAAGGGGTGTCATCCTGGAATGTGAAAACACCACTAGGGATCCTAACGTCATCCAAATATAATTATAATAGACTACATGTATCATTTTTTTATGACCCCATATCCAATAATAGGATTCCTATCATGGATCTAAAGGTAAACACCAACCCAAGAGATCACACTCCATTAGCTCTGAACACTCCATTAGATCACACTCCAAGAGATACACTCCATCAGGAACAGATCTACCATTCCTAATGGTACGTTTGAGAGGACGTGCTTCATCAGGAAAAACCTATACGGTCTAGCTCTAGTGCCCATCATCGGAGGTTCATCCATCACTAATATGCACCCTAAGAAAATATGAACAAACCAAGTAGAGAGTCTTGCTCCTCATCACATCCCTACAGTTGAGGTGGAACTTCTTAACACATTGCACCATGTGAATCTTCTCTATGATAGGGAACAAATGGACACATACCTCACCACTTCCCCATAGTAAAGGGATTACTAGCTCCTAACTGACCTACAAAATCAATATCGCTCTTATATGGAGTGGCCCACAACTTAGTCCATCGAGGTTTCACTAATTTTTATCCCCGTATCATGTATATGAAGTGGATGGTCTCACTCCTTGGAACTATACTCAAAAGAAGAGAGAGATCCAAAGCCAATAAAGGAACTTCTACCTGCTAAAACTCAGTTATAGGGGAGTGTTACTCATTAGATGAGGGCCCACACCCTAGAATGAAAGGGGATTTTTACTCAAAGAAAGGAGGACCCACACTATAGTACGATATGGGAATATGACTCTGTAGATTGATGACCCATACCCTAACCCTGTAGGGGAGTACAACTCTATGTCTAGTGGACCCTCTCCATGGTATGATTGGGGAGTACCGACTATACCAGATCATTTACGATGGGGAACCCGCACCCTGGTACGATAGGGGAGTATCGAACCAGGATAGAGGACCCACTCCCTGGCATGAAATGAGAGTACCAACTCTGTTTTATCATTTTCTATGGGGGGACCTACACCCTGGTACGATAGGGGAGAAACACCCCCATGCTAGAGGACCCGATCCCTAGCATGACAGGGGAGTACCGACTTTTCCAGAATGTCACGTATAGAGGGCTTGTGCCCTAGAACGATAGGGGAGTACTAACTCCATGGATAGAGGACACTCAACCTAGTATGTCAGGGTAGTTCTTACTCTATCTATCCAACAAGTATGGCGGGCATACACCCTGGTATGATAGGGGACCACTATCCAACTTTACAAATGATATTGGGAACCCAAGCCCTAAACCATTAGGGGAGTACCAATAGTTCCAAAAGTTCAATGATGATGCCCAACATCTCATCTGTCTACCATAAACAAAAAATTCAAAGGAAATAAATCACCACACCTTGATACTATACGCTTTAGTTTTCACTGAATCACCCTCACGGTTTTAGGTTGTGTTTCTAGTATGAATCTCAGTGGGGACAGTTTTCCTCTTCCTTGTGATTATAAGGATATACCAACCTACACCTCATCCCAAAGAACAACACAAAGGTAAAAGAACCCACACCCGTTACATGGGGAGTCCCATCACTACCAATGAAAAAAGGTGAGGGAAACCCACACACAAATGACACCGGGGAGTACCAGTCCCATCCTCTATCTCCATGAACCACACTGATCTCCAACATCGGTCAAGAGTCCCTAAGAGGAGCACCACACTTATCATACTTCATGTAGTAATTATGTCATGGTAAGGTGACCCTCACCCTTATCCAACAAGGTAGCTCCACCATACCATTATAAAGAGTCCAGGAGACCCACATCCTAAAGTTAAAGTGAAGTTTACCAACCCCAATGACCACCTAGTAATTCAACCTAATCACTGCTTAAGGTTTATAGCACTACACAAGTGTCTTGATCAAAATACACCACCTTTTATCTTGTAGTTTGAAATAGAGGCCTCCATCGTGTTCTATAGAGAAAAACACTCTGGATAGGACACTTCCAAGTCTATATCCGAGTCCCAAAGAAGGAGATACGAAAGATGGAATATTTCAAGGAGATCCCAATGGAGTACACGGTGTGCACTGTGGCACACACGACATATGATCCCACCCAAGAAGATGGTCGTGTATCCAGTCTACACGGTTTCCAACCCATGTAGGGGTACACGGAATGTACAGGAGGTAAATGACATGTTATACTTCACCCTCCACCTAGATGTGTAGTTTAACCCATGTTCACGTATTATAGCCCATGTTCATGTACTTCAGACATGTGTTAGTACACAACCATGTGTTCTTACATGGCTATCCTGAGCCATGTCCAATGGTCACATGATTTGAGGAACTAAACAGTGTTTAAACCTGGTACACAGTGTGTAGTCCACAAATTTCATCCTCCTCATATAAGAAGAATTATAGGGAACGTTTCTCTAGAATACATGTCGTGTGGTCCATATTTACAGTTGGGAATTACCTGCCAAATCACCTAATTCTCCCTAATTCATCCCAAAAACCAATATATCTACATAATAGGGATCATAAAAAATTACAATTAGGCTCTATAACCTTAAAACAAAGCAAAAAAATTGGATTAGTATGAAAAATAGAATATTCCTACCTCAATGGAGAGACATTGAATCTCCAATTAAAGAACGATACCTAGATCGTGCTACTCCTTGGTCAGATGATGATCTTTTTCAAAAATAGGAATCGACGACAATTCATTTCAGTGATTTGGTGTTGGTTTCATTCGTCGCCAAAGGGAAGAAGAGGAGGGGGAGGAGTGGCTCTCATCTTGGTTTTTTGTGTGCCCACTTTGAGTGGGGGAGAATAATTATTAGGTTTTAGGTTTAATTAATAAATTAAATCCACTTTTTATTAAATAATTCTCTATTTGACACCCTGTCAAATCGCCTCCATCTGAAACTCCTAGAGCGGATAATTTTATATCACGCCTATGGTAAACACGATGTTTTGGACTCAACTACAATCTCAAAAATATGATCCAAGAATTTAGGCATAAGTTATTCCTATTTTTAAGAGAAACTGAAATCACGTGGAAAAATATATTTAATATTTTTAAAAACACCACACTGAGGCTCTCCGAGTCCCATATACCAATGGAAACCTAGCACCTAAATTTATAAATATTGTTTAAATATTCTAAATTAATATAGTCTAAAACCAAAGTCTCTAAAAATAATCCCTTTTATTTCATTTATTACAATGTCTTATAAAGTTTTAGAATTATTTATGTTCATGTTGTATGTTTATGAGGGTGTTTGGTTTATAATAAAAAAACAAATTCAGTATGTTTTCCACAGTCAAGGGGTTCATTTACACATAATCTATCAAATATTAATCATGGAATAAATATAATTTTTATAAATTTATTATAATTTTATAACCAACCATGAATGGCAGTCAAGAAAAATGAAACACAACATTTCATAGAGGTGATATTTAATTCGTACGCATGAGCGACACTTTCATTTTTCTAATGGATGAAAATGAAATATAATTGATAAAGGATTATATTTATAGAATCATGATCATATTATAAATATCATAATTATTCATTAAATATATACTTATTACCATCCATGTAAATAATAAAATAAAAACAAATCACATCTCTTCATGTTTGTGGTAGCCCACACGTAAGCATGATCATCATTGTCATTTTACAGCGAATGGAAAATGAAATGAAAAAAATTTATACCATAAACATATAAAAATTAGTATTTATGATATACTAAAATTATTATATTAGTAGGTTTGTTATAGTTT
Source organism: Viscum album (assembly GCA_963277665.1). Classification (NCBI taxonomy): domain Eukaryota; kingdom Viridiplantae; phylum Streptophyta; class Magnoliopsida; order Santalales; family Viscaceae; genus Viscum; species Viscum album. The sequence goes on along the minus strand of OY728161.1, from coordinate 1,535,343,604 downwards.
TGATGGAGGTAGAAGAATAAATAAACATGAAAGAACTCGGTTAATAATAATGCCTATTCTTTGTCCAAACTCCTTTGGTTTGCACCATAAGCCTTATTAGGATGGTATTATAGTGACACCAAGACATATAAGATGTTGGTTGGATAGTTCAAGAGTGATTTGTGTAATTATAGGCCAAGATAAGTGGATCAAAACGTGGGAATAAGTGAGAATAGATTATTTCTTTTACAAGTATGGGGAGTGGTACAATTTTAAATATCATTAAATTTTAATTAATATAAATGTATTACTCACATTGAAGTTAAAAAAAATTTATATTTAAAATATTGGATTATTATTATTGTTTATAAACTCGTCCAATAAAATTTAAACTTCTTTTTGGATATTTTAAACCCTATATTTTAATTTTAATCTCCTCATGAACTCTTTTAACTATTAGCATGGTGATAAATTTTTACCTTATTTACTATTCATTATAACCAAAAATGGAATTGATCTCATTATCAAAAATGAAGATATTGATTCTAAAATTGAAATCCATTTTATAATAGTAAATTTATAGAATTATTAAAATTTAACTATAAAAAAGTATGTGAATAATGATTAAAAAGAGTTTTTAGAAAAATTCCTTTCTATGTATAGAAATGATTTTATACCAAACACATGTAAAATTTGGATTCCCTTAAATTAATTGAATCAGTTTAAATTAATTAATTCTAATATTAATTTAAAACTAAATCAAAAACAAAAAATCTTTTTGAATACTTTATTATAAAAAATATGCAAAATTGCTTTTATTTGAATAAAAACATTACTTAGATATCCAAAATATAAATCATAGATATAAATTTTCAAAGTAATAATTTTAAATTCATTATGTTAATTATTAAATATTTTTTTCTTGTAAAATTTTATTCATAAACATTCAAGTTAATCTTATTTCATGATGATGTCGTAAAAGTGAAAGTGTTTGAAAAATTGTTATTTTTAACTATTCAACCAAAAATCAACTATTTCTAAATAACCCCAAAAATTCATCCTAAGTAAATCTATATGTGAATATTATAAAATATATTTTATTTCATAAAATTAAAACTATAAATTCAGTAAATCTTACTTTTAAATAAAGGAATGAATAATACCTCTTTCTGAAAAAATAGAATGTGTGTAACAATAGTTTAAATTTACCTATTGTAAATGAATTATGGATATTAAAAAATAAATAGGTGAGAAATTAATATCAGAGAGATTAATTATATTACTAACATGTTTTTTTATTTTTATATTAATATATAATGGACTGAATATATTTTTATAGGTGATTCATTATGTGAATAGCGAGTATCAATCCAAATGACCATCAATATTTAAGGTAAAAACTACATGATAACTTGTTAGTATTTCCCACTAACATGGAATCACATGAAGAGAATCTAAAAATTATAAAGGTTATCTTCTTGATACCCCACCACTAAATCTCTATTCTTTGCCATAAATTCCCTAGGTTACACCTTTCATCATACACACATCAACCAATCTCACTTTCAACATAATTAGAAAATTTTCTTTTTATGAATATTAATTTTATTTTGAAATAAAAATATAATTTATATTTTTTTATATAGTTCAAATTATTTTAGAGATAGTTAATTTTTAAAATTTTATAACTATTAAATTATTTTACATTTTTAATTTTGAATATTTTCATGTAAAATTGGAAGACCCATCCAAAAAAGACTAGACACATTTTTTCAATGCTTGGTATGGACTATTTTTTTATGATCCCAAGTTTACAAGCCCAGTTAGTTTATTCATACTTAATGAAAAAGCCCACAGGAAATATATTTTATTATTATTATTATATTAAGATACACTTAAATATATATTATATATATTTATATCATATATAAAAAATAATACTTCAACTCTATCATGAATTGACCCAATCAAGATTCCATATAAGCCAACGATGAGGTTGAGTTGACACAACATTACTACCTCTAATAGGAAAGGGAATAGGCATTATCATAAACTGTATAAATCACACATATGGTAGGAATTATTCTCTTTAAATAAAAACCCTATCCCCAAAATGAAATATAAACCATATTGCAATGTATATAAAATACATGAAAATTTCATAAAACTTGATAATCCCCTAAAAAAGAGTGGTAAAGAAATTACAAAACATCACAAAGATATAACTAGAAATATAAATGAAACCATAATCCACCATGGATCCCAATAACCAAAAGACCAAGCTATCAATGACCAATGCGACTGCCAACATACTATTTGCAATCTGAAAAAAAAATATTATATATGGTGTAAATAAGAGTTTAAGAAAAATAAATAGAATATTACCCTTGTCTAAAACATTATAATGTGTATAGAGGATAATAATAAATATATGAGATGATTTCATACAATATAATAAAAGTGGATAATTTTACTAAAGTATACACATATCTCAACACAAGTGCCCTCACCAGACATGTGTTTTCATGTGTGTATCATAGACAATGAGAAACCATCCATAATTGAAAATATGGTCCCCTGTATACCAAATCCCACCAAACATATCACCATAGCTCCCAATTTCAATCATTATATCTCCAAATCACAAATTATTCCATGATTAAGGGGAATCAGGTAATTTATTAGGTTTTTATCCAACTATTCTCATCTCCCGAAATATAATGGTCATGTTTGAGCATAGATCTCACGTAGTAGTAGCATAGAAGATAACGGGTCTACATCACCACCCAAATAACATGGATATACATGAATAAAAAAATTATCATCCTAATATCTCCATTAACCATATCATTCATGCCTCATCACTAAGAACCAGTGCAAGACCTATCTTTCTCAAATTAGCATCATAGATAATTACTCATTATAAAGATTGGTAAATACCTAAAATTTCACCACAAACCACTACAAATAAACACTATGAATAACTTTTGATAATTTCAAAGATTTTACCACCATGCATAATTAGTAATTACATGGAATTGCTATCATTAATTACTCAAAAATCACAATTGTTAATTAATTAGTAAAAACTATTATTATTTAACAAGAAAATTCGTAATAAATCAATGAAAAAACCCATAAATAATTAAACCAGTATTCCATTTTTAATTGATATAAATTTCAATCCATCATGCTACACACATAATAACACCATCATACATACACATCCATATGAATTTCCACAACAATATACATTTCCGAACCTATTTCTATATCCACCACTATATCCATATTCATAACTATATTCATATCTATTTCCATCTTATTAATTTATCAAGTAGCATCATTAATACTATAAAAAATTAAGTATAATTGATTAATTATTGATAAATATATCCTCTTTACCTAAAACCTAGAATTATCTTCCATTATAGATAACCACACCCATGTAATTTCATGACCTAACCCACTCAAATAATTCCCAAGATAGTGAATCCATGTCACCACAAGTATTACTACCTATATGCAAGAGGTTTTTTGATAATAGTGAGGTCCCAAAATATTCAAGTGAATACTATTACCATAAATTTAAAGTACAACAGTCATACCCATATCTAATAAAAAATTCAATATGACCCATCCACATAACAAAAATACACAACATTTGTAAACATAAAATATAGATCCAAGAGGTAATCATGTATCCCATATATATAATTAAAATATTATACCAGATAATTCATTACGTAACAAATCCACAACATGAAATTTTATATAGTAGGAATAAAATTAGATAATTATTGGCTCATTTTCTTATATATATATACAGTAAAATCAAAAATAAATATGAAATAGACTCCTTCTTGTCTAACTAGTCATATCCTACTAAGTTATTGGACTTCAATATGTTAGTCTTCCATATTTAAGTACCCAACTCAAAAAAGACACCTATACCTAGAATCACTACTAGAAAAATACCCTATACCAACAGTTTGAAACTGTTGGTATAGGCCTCCAAACCGTTCGTATATCCTATACCAATGGTTTGGAGAACCGTTGGCTAGTAAGCCATGTGGATAGGTCTATACCAACGTTTTTGTAATAGCCATTGGTATAGACCAATACCAACATTTTTCAAAACCATTTTTATAAGTAATATGAAACATCTATACCAACGGTTACATAAAACCATTGGTATATGTATTTCAAAAAAAATCATAATGTTGGTTTTGATCCCAGTACCTCCAGTTTATGATGGAATGACCTAACTTGACTTTTGTGAACTTATTTTCATATATATATATATATATATATGTATTATCATAAATATTTTAAATTTTGATTTATTTAATGTTCTATGTAATATGATTCCATAAAAAATACATGTAGTTATACCAACGGTTCTCAAAACCGTTGGTGTAGACCTAAACCAACGGTTTTGAGAACCGTTGGTATAGATTCTTTGATTTTGGGACCAATACCAATGGTGTTGGACAAACCGTTGGTATAGGGGGGACCTATACCATCGGTATGGGAGAAATTGTTGGTATTGGGTCTCTATTATGGACTTATATAAACGGTTTGTCCAAAAATGTTGTCATGGGTCTATATGAGTGACCTATACCAATAGTTTATCCAAACCGTCGGTATAAGTCTTCATATACCAATGGTTTGTCCAAAACCATTGGTATATGTCCAAATTAATGACCTATACCAGTGGTTTTGGACAAAAAATTAGTATATGTCCATATTAGTTACTTATACCAATGGTTTTCCCAAAACCGTTGGTATAGATGTTATTTCTAGTAGTGAATGAAAACATAAAAGTCTACATGTGTACATAGAAACTCATGACATGTATGAAACAAGGGGTGAGTCCAATGACCAATTAGGGTTCTACCATTCACCTAAATAAACTTGTTGGATCAATGATAAAATACTTTCCTTATTTAGATATGAATATCATTTTTAAATTTAATTTACATGAAATGTTTTTTAAGTTTAATAGTATTATTTAAATGAACTAATTATTGGAAATACCTATAAAGGAAACCAATTAATTCATGTGTTGGAATGTAATACAGTGACAAATACCATAGAAGCTTTATAAATTCTAAATAAAAAATCAACTATGGATGAAATAAATATCACATCCCCTATTTTAGTTTAAATTATTCAAATTTCTCTTTATGATTACATTATTTTTCTAACCAATAACAATATTTTAGATCCTTAATCATTATGAATTTTACGTTTATTCTATGTTTACATATAAAATTCAACATTACTAAGATTTTTTTAATCATAATTCATTAAAAACGATGAAGAGTCATGATATATAGATGTCTTCAAAATTAATTTTTTATCATGTATTATCCCAAGGAAATATCTACCTAGTTTATATAGCATTTCTTTTCTTTTTATTAAGTGGAGAGAAAAATGAATGTATAAAGGATCATTACAAGAGAATGTAGTAAATGAACATATTCAATGATAAATTATTATTATTCCTCTAACAATATCAACTCTAAATTATTATACCATATGTGTACATAGGATTTAAAGGTCCAATAATTAATCAGTGAGAATTTTATTATTTAGAGATCCATGGAAAACACTATTATAATAAAATTGGCAACTATATTCCTTGTAAGAATTTTTTTTTAAAATTTAGTTATAAGGAAATTAATAATATAAATAATTGAAAAAATTTTACACTGATTGACTACTATTATGACACTCTTTTAGGTTGTTACATTCTTGTAATTGTAGCACATGTTTTTTATTATGATCATATTTTTAAAATCGTTAAATCTTTACTCTATCAATCTCATTTTCTCAATTATTTTAATTTTTTAATTATTTATATCATTGTACTATGATTTTTATGTGTATTTGTTTTATGTTTTTGTCTATAAATTAGTGTTCTTATAATTGAGTTATATCTTCATAAAATATTTCTACACTGTTACCAGTTTTTCTACCATATCAAAAAGTAGTAGTGTTTGTTTTTTCTCTAATATAAAACATAGGTTTTAATAGGATTGTGACACACCTTCGAAAATCTAGATAATCCTAGTGTAATTCATATCGTTCAAAGAGTATATAATTTTTTAGGATTGTAATGGGACATTATGACTAAAACTTTATTAGAATTATGTGTTCATTTCATTAATTATTTCTATTTTGAAATTTTATTTTTTCAATTGACCCCTACTCTTAACCACTAGTTGTAAATTATTTGCGAAAAAGACTAATTTCTTGTGATCAAGGGGATGTTTGTGCTATTCAATGGTGTGTGAAAGTCTATGATGAGTGAAACTAAACCTTTCTGAAAACATAACTCATGCATGCTCATGAAAAACTATACAAGAGTTATATCATGGATAGAGAACACATACCCCATAGAATCAACGATATGTACCTAGCTCCTTAAAGGTATCACCAACCTATAATCAATGAATTGTATACCCTCATGACCTAATTATGTATATTAAATAGTCTTTATCATATTTATAGATGTTAAAATAAATAGGTATCTCCTCATTAGATACCAACCTAACCCATTAGTCATGTCAGTACTTGTTAAATAACCAATAGCCAAAATATCATGTGAAGTGATTATCATAATAAAAATAAAAATATTGGGTAATGAAAAAAGGTCCCAACTATAAATGTAAAATGTTAAATGAAAATGAAAACTAAAAAGGGTTATAAAAGAGTGACTAAGAAACAAATATCAACATAATCACAATCCCATGATAAAATAAATAGAAAAATAAATAATAGGTTCTAATAATAAAAAATAGCAATACAAATTATCATGTCCCAGTCCATTTTATCTCACCAAACCTAACTGGTGATGTATGTTAAAATACCCATATATCACCTCTAACAGTGTCCTGAATATCTCAAATAATCCTAAAGGTTCACTCCCACTCCCAAATTGTATAGGGTTGAGTCTTAATATTGAACCCTTAGATCTTAAATCAATGTTAGAAAATACAAAAAATATCATGTTCCATGTACATTGTCATACCCAAGTAAATCAAGATGGGAAAAAACTCTTCACTCTGTAGTTGTTATCACTTCAATAAACATAATTCCATTCTCTTTTATAGTTAATCCTAATGTCAATATTCCCCCACATATTTTCATCCTTAGTTTCATTTGGCTATAGATATTATTTCCAATGGTAGGTTGTTGTTAGTGTGAGATAATGACAATTCAAATTGAATGTCTTGGTTGATAGGATAAGAGGTCGGCTCATCCCATAAAGGGTTTTATTTCCTAAAATAGTATTCCATTATATATTTAATGTATATTTTTGAAATACTTCCTTGTAATAACACCGATTACAATTTTTATAAAATTGATCAATTGAAATCATCCAGTAATGTGAACATTTATATGCATCATAGGTTCTCTATATTTCACCTAATTATTTTGTTGCACTCTAGTGAAATCCATACAAATGGGCACTCTAGAATATATCCCCCTCCATGGAGGCAATAACTGTATAGAATTTTAGATTATTCCCATGAGTAGTGATACCTATGTATCCTAATGAATGGAATCAAAACTAACAAAGTTTGGTTACTTTTAATGATACATGTCAAACCATTAATGATTATGTTAAAAGGATAAATTTGGTTTCTTTCAAGGTCATATAGCCATGAGAGATTAAAGTTAATTTTATGTTCATGAATCTCATCCTAAATGTTGTTAATTTTTTGGTTATGTGTCTATAATAATTATTTACTATAATTTATGGTCATATTCCTATGACAATTTCCAATTAGCTTAATGTTCTGTGGAATGGACTACCAAGTAAAATGTACTATGTAATGAATAATGTGGGACTTAGACATAAGTGTCCCTTTCTATTCCATCATGTTTGTGGGTAACTAAATTGAAGGGGGTAAGTTTGGGGATTATACCTAATATAAGGCCCATAAATATCTATGGCTCATTTTCATGGCACTTGTATTATATTATCAATGAGAACATGGTTGAATGTTACACATATAAGGATGATCATGTATTCTCATTCACCTCAAATATTTTGGTAACTAGATAGGAAATAAACACTAGACTCCCAAGTAAAAAGATATAGGGGGTAATGGTTTTGAATTAAACAAATGTGGAAGCCCATTAATATATTTGGATTAATGGTTGAACACAAGGTGGTTTTACAGATGCATGAAATATTTGAGGATGGGTATAGAAAATCCAAGAGGAGTGTTTTATACCATGAAATATTCTATTAGTTGTATAAGTATTGGAAGCCTAGTTATCAAGGGAATAAAGGATTTTTAGTATCTCAAGGATCTTTACATTTTGGGATGAAAATAATGGGACATATTCTTTAAATTTTCTAGTTATCATTATCAATGGAATATGTGATCAATGGAGAGCACACAAACATTTATGGAAACCCAATCATGTAAATATGTTATATTTTAAGAAGTAAATTATTGAATAGACTTTTCATGGGTTTTAAATAGGTGAATGAAGGAAAATAAAGACATTTGGGTGTGTTATTCCACCATGACTAGTATAACCACAATGAGAGGTGGGTTGAATCAGAGTGAGTAATTGTTTTACAATTACATCCTTTTACCCTCTTTTACCACTGCACCAAATCATTGAATGGATCTCTCATTATTTCATTACCTTTGGTTTTCATACATGCATTATAAATAGGAAGTCATATAGAAATACATGGTATGATTTGTTAATAAGGTTATCATCCAAGATGAATGACTACATCCCTAGTGTATAGTGTTTTTTATTCCACTCACAAATGGTTTCTATTTTATTATTAATGTGAAGCTCAAGTAAGGGTATATTCTTGAAATTTTACTCTAAATACCACTTAAGAATAATGAAATCTATAACATGTTGTTTTTAGGCACTAGAACTAAACAGAACTTCGTTTACAATTTCCAGTTTTTATTGGAACCTTCTTGATGTGTTATTAGAAAAGTAGAAAATGTATCTATTTACACAAAGATTCTGAGATAATTCTTCAATGTGCAATAATCTTATGGTTGCCTCATAATTCTTAAAACCTTATGATATAAATATATCATATGAAAGTCTTCTCATCATACCTTTTGATATAAGGAATCATAAATTCATTCCTCATGATATAGAGATATTGAAGGCTGTTATTCTCAATATATTATTTTTTTACCAAAATGTTAATAAATAATAGAAATTCATTATCTCTCACTTATTCTTATTCTTCAACTTATGAGTATATTATCCTCCCAAATAATTTTTTTTCTCTTTTTATCTTTGACATAAAGGGTATTAATAATTGTATCATGGAATCTATTTTTATTCATTATATTTTTTTCATTCTTCTATTCTAATATATTCGTGGTATCCCACTTGGAAATCATTTTAATACATTGAATATAAAAACCTTTCTATCGTAGAACTTAAATTTTACATCATTATCGATATTAAAAACTAATTTAAACTCATTTAATCTTCATAAGAATTGGTCTTTAATATCTATGTGATATCCCAAATTCTTATGAATTCATCTTTTCATAATGACTATGTTACTATCTATATGCATGTATAAAAACATGCAAAAACTATTTATTTGTGAAGGATATTATTAGGATACAATTACATTCTTTATATCAATAAATTCATCTCTGTTTGAATCATGGAATGATATTGCAGTGTGAAGTGTTCTTATAACAATCACTTTATCGTGCACTAGGAAGTGGTGCCCTCCTCACTACATGACAACATATCAAACAGAATAACTATCTTCATATGATATTTCATCCACATGCTGCTTCCCAGTGTGATACATTTATTCACATTGCAATGTTCTTATTCTGAAAACTTGGATTAAATCATAATATCCTTTTTGAATCATCATGATGTATAATTAATTGAGGAATATCCTTAGCATCAAATAGATTATCATTCACTTATATCTTTAAAAATATCTTCAATTTCTCAAAAAAATTACCCTTATGTATTCTCTTATTATACTATATGTATCATCTCATTATACTTTATATAAATGTTTGTCACATTTACATATCAAAGTGACAATTTCAACTCTTTTTCTAATCTTTGCTGAAAACCCCTTATATAAGAAATTATTTCTCTTTCTTATTTTCTATAATACCCTTATATATCAAATTATATTTCTTACCTTGATAACATTTGAAGTACACACCATTGAAAGACAGTAATGTATTGATGTAATTTTTTTTACTTTGTTGGTTTCTATTTTTCAAGTACCAAATAACCATTATTTATTATCCTATGAATAGTTTTTTAATGTAATCATTTTCCCTTTGTTGAATTTCTAGTTTCCATAGTTGCAAGACTCTTACATATTGACATATGGTTTTTCCCATTACTGTATTTTAATCTAAAAATTGATAAATATATTGTGTATTCTCTAATAGATATTATGTATCAATAATAATGTCTTTATTCATTTTACATATTTCTGTATGCATTTTAAAGTATATTATGCATGCCTCAAATATATTATTCATTAACAATATAAATTTGTCTTTCCAATTTCAGCATACTAATCAAAATGATTCTTATGTATTGGGTAAAATAACCCTTAGGTATAGTTTTTTACTATTAATATTTCTTCATTATTCTTTGTAAAATATTTTTTTATGATTCAATTTCTTCAAATATTCAAACTTCCAAACACAGCGTGCATTTTGAACTATTATCCAAAAATCATGATGTTGGTTCATTGAATGATTTATATAACATCATCATATTAATTTCAATGTTAATACAACATATAATAATACTTAGAGTATTTTAATTATTCTCCGACAACAATAACTTTTCTTTCATAATCTCACTAACTCCAGAGTCTAAAATTCTTATTTCTGATGTATTTCAACATTTGAGACTTCAATAGGTTTCTATAGAAAACGTTTCTTGATCACTATGTTTTGGTTACTCAACATCAAGTTAATAAATGTTTATACACTCAAATTATTTTTACTCAACTTCTATAATCTTTTTACTAAAACTATTGTACCTCAATTTATGGTAACTCAATATCCAATTACTCAACTATCAAAATATTTTCACTAGAAATTTAGAATTTAAAGTTCTAGATCCTCAATTTCTTCATCCTTTTCCATATGTGAATGGTTATCTAATTATTCAATATCTAAAAAACAAAAATCTTCTTTTCTAATTATCCATGGATTAATCTCATTTTTTTCTTCCCTATATTGAATAAATTCTTTTAGTATAATAAAACATGAGGTATATTCATCCTTCATGATTCCTCATATTCTTCAAACAAACTCAACTTCAATATATATTGATATCTCTTCTTTGGAACTAAATAAATCTTCATCAACATTCTTCAGAACTAAAAAATTATTCAATGTAATTATTCTTCAAAACATATTCACATTATTTTTAATGAATTCATTCTTTTATAAAATAAATAAAAATCAGCAACAAGTTGGTTCATTAATATCTCCCTTTGTATTTGTTTTCCATACTAATCAAGAAAAAGAAATTCAATATATATTCTTTCATTATATTATCTTTACCACTTATTGACAATAATTACAAAGTATTTTATGATTTGGTGGTATCAATTAACATAAATAAACATGTTATCAATTATTCCACTATAATTATATATGAAAAAATGATCAGAGTAGAAAATAAGTGTGAATAAATTTGACAAAAAATCTATCCATAAACAAATCATAATAAGATTCCAACTCAAGAATATTTTCTCAGTGGATGTGCAAATAGATTTTTAGGGTTCCCTAAATTTTTAATATATTCTCCTGAAATTTTTAGCCTAAATTTTTTCACTCATCTCAATACACATATTAAAAGAATTCAAGAAGAATAGTAGATTAAACTTTAGATATTAGCCCTTAACTTTGTAGGTTAATTATGTCGTTGATATATCTAAATTCTCCCCATTTATATTCAATAATATTCCTAAAAAACAAGGTTGATATAATATTAAATTATACATTTTTAATGAAAAATTTCAATCACATTTCCATAATACTAGATTTTCTTGAGATGAATCCTTATAATAGATAACTAAAATTTGTCCCCTAAAGGAATTCACTATAGCACCAATTTATCAATGTAAATCTCTTCATTAAATAATATTCAAGATAATAAATTTTTAAATCACTCAATGATGGTGAATCCCATCAAGTATATAATAGTTATTCTAATATTCTTTAGTTCTATAATTATCCCGCTTAAGAATTCATCACATTCAATTACTTATATAGAAAGAACAAAAACAATATGTATGGGGATAAGTTGGAACTATTTTTCACCATTATTACAGTGGAATGTTTAAGATTTTTTTATCATGCAAGATACTCATTTGTTTTTAGAGCAATTTTAGGGAGAGATCTTCATACTTTATCCCTTAGATTTTATGATGGTAGAATCTTTAGGTATCATTGTAATTTTTATTTTCTAAATTATCTTTTTATGGGGGATAACCTTCCTATCATAAACCACAAAGAACATGTAGTTCTTTTTTATTTATTAGTATTATTTTTTATTTCATCTTGATTTGATAGGATGATCAAAGAATCCTTTCAAACATGACTATCTTGTTTCCAACTCCCACAAAAATTCTCAATAACTTATGGATCATTATTTTTAGACATTATATCCTAAATTTTAATTCTAGTTCATGTTCTATTTTTTACTTTATAATGGAACTTTCATTTTATTTTTCATTATCCATCATTTTTTTATTTCTCATTTGGTAAGACAACTAATTATGCACTCTTTAAAAACGCAGTCATTTTCCTTGGATCTTTTATATAGCTTCTCAAGAATGTCCTCCACCAAACCAATCCTATTGATTCTTATACGGATTGGATATTCATTATTATTTATCTTGTCTTTATGAATACTAAAAATTATTTTCATCTTGAAGAGATCCATGATATTTCCAATTCTTCTATAACAAATTAATCTCATTCCTTTATGTGTGTAATTTTTTTGGACTTGTTAGGTGTTCTTTGAAAAAAAATATTCTTTTATATATTTCCCAAGGGAAACTAACTTTAATTATTCACTTAATTTTACCTCATCATTGATGGTGTTATTTATTTATAAAAATTTGATACATTCTTGATATTTTTGTACCAGTATGATTTTTCCCTGTGAACACTTTTGTTGAAACTTCAATATAATTTATCTATGATTTCATATATTTTAGGGAAGATGTTCTGGTGGTGATGGATGATTAATAAGGTGTGAATTTGAGTTTTTTGGTGGTTATTAGAATGCTCAATAAGTAAAACAATACAATGATAATACAAGTTTTATCTGTTCTTTATTTGAGGTATCGATTCAATCTAATTTCTTGATAGCTCATCCTAGTATAATTTTCAAAAATTTTTATTTGAGCTTCTAAAACATGAATTCTGAATTGAGTTTGTATGATGTTATTTGTTTAGTTTTTTAACTAAATTGTGGTTGGTTTTTTGTATTTATTAGTTGGTAAATTCTTGTAATGGTTACCACTAAAACTAAAAATTGGATTTATTTAAATATATATATATATATATTAAAGAGTTAGAGATGAATGGATTATTATCATTCATAAGTGTACCTAATCTGGGTCCAACCCTGCTCCCCCTATATATAAGATCTTGTTTTCATTTAGAGGTTTACATATTATTCCAATAAGTTCCTTGTTCCTGAACCTTCTATAGCATCTTCAAAATAAAAAAAACTCAATATTTTTCTCTTAGACACTAACAGGTCAGATTTTATTTCTTTCTATTTTTAGTGTCACATTTTCCTTTATTTGGGATTATATTGAGTGACATTATTTACTGCACTTACTCACATCCACCATAGAAGTAGTGGTGATTTACTCATAAATTTTCTTCATCCAATATCATTTATATTTTAATTTGATACATACTCTATGCATAATAATTTATTTGTATAATCATTTTTTTATATTATATGATACCTCTTCCTTTTTACCTATAGTGAGTTTATTAACGGATGATTTTATGCACTTATTTTTACAAGAAAGAGATATTTTAGTAAAATAATATTCCATGGAATTTTTTATAGTAGTATGTCTTCTATTATATTATTATAAAAATCATATTGAAATATTTCTATATTTGTTAGTTTGACTTAAATCTCATGAAATTTTATATTGAGGATGTTTCTTCATCATATACTACCTTTATTATATTTTGGAACTCCTTCTTAATCTTCTCAACTTGGCCGCCATACATCTGGATTATTATTTTCATGGAAATCTCAAGATCTTTATTTCTATTAGCTTTAATCATAAATTGATAATTCTTCATAGCAATTACTGCATCAAGTACATGGATCTTTTATTCAATATATTTCTTATATTGATACTTTTCATGAATTATATTAATCCACTTAGTCTCAAATCTAGTGCATCTTTCCTTAAGTTCCACATTCATTTCACTTTTGGATCCTACTTGAATGGAGGGAATTACAAAATTATAAACCTTTAATCCAAATATTTCTCCCTAAATTCATACTCAACTTCAAGATGGGTTATCTTCTCATGAATACTTATAAAAGTACCGCAAATAAAAATGAATATTTCTTTAGGAAAATTATGTAGGATTTACTTTAATGAAATTCCTTATAATATTATGAATCCTTAGAAATGTGATATTCCCCACTTGTTCTTGGTTATCCCAGAGGGAAATTTTAAAAGAAACTTCAAATAGCTCATAATCAAGTAAATATTGTGAATTTTATGAGGAATATATCTTTTCTATCTACTTGTTAGTGGATTCAACAACTATATCTTCTTCTACCATGATATATAAGTAACTATCAGGATTATAGTATGGGGGATATGTTTATCTTCCTTATTACAGAAAATTGATTCCTTCTTTATCTTTCTTATCCCTTTTTTGTTTTTATTCTTCAATTTCTATGAAGAGATAGAGTTTTTATCTGTAATAAATACCACTTCTCCAAGTATTAACATCATCATTAGTTTAGAAAAACAATCTAAAAACGTAAAAGTATTAAAATAATAATACTTTTACAGGGTAATAACAAGTGGAACCATAGAACTGAAGCCAATTGGTGTTCCACAAAGATCAGTGAAACTACACTAAGAGTAGGAGTGAACTAGTGTGACTGATAATTTGTTAATTAATATTTCCCCCCTCTTTTTCCTCTATAGATATTTAGTTAATGAAACCATAAAAATTTCCTTAACATTAGTATTCATTAATATAGTATAAGTAAAAAAAGATACACAATAAGGAAAACAGAAAATTGTTAACATATTCCACCTATAAGATGGGTGGATACATCCTTGGGATATAGTGGTTGTTATCCTAGTTGTACATAACTTATCTTTTATATAAATATTATTCTCTGAAAAGGATATATCCTTGAGCCTATACTCATGGTACCAACCATATATACTGTAACCAACAACATTCAATTTTTATGATTTGGCACCAACTAGGCCTTCCTTTTCAATTTTTCTATGTTTGTTAGCTCATTTTTAATGTGTGATTAGAAAAGTATCATAGGTATATATTTACATAAATATTTTATTTCCCTAACTTAGTGTACAATAATTTAAAGGCTTCTTTATAATTAGTTAGGCATTATAATATAAATATATCATAGGATGGTCTTCTCAATTGAATATTTTGATATAAGAAATTATTAGCTTCTATACTTATGATATTGATATATCATATGTGAGGATCTAAAATGTCTTCTTCTAAAGACTAAATGATAATAAAATAATCATGTCAGTCTGTCTATCTCTTATTCTTCATCAATGTATAAGAATAATCTCCTCACACATAGTGTTGGTTCCCTTATTTTCTTTGCAATAAGAATAATAGTCATAACATCTTTTCTTCTCTTATTTATATATTATATTCTAATTATTATACTATTCTTATAATTTCACAAAATATCACTCAGATTATGTTTTTATATATTTAATATGAAAGCCTTTCTATCTTGACACTTCAATTTTCCATCATTTTTAGTATTCAAAACACATTTACACTCTTTTAATCACTATATGACTCAGACTTTAATTTCTATGTGATATCCAAAATAATTTTAGATTTACCATTCCAAAATGACCACATTATTCTATACAAGTGTGTATGAATACAAGAAACAAAATGTTGTGGTGTAAAACATCTTATGACAGTGCAATCACATTTTTTATATCCAAAATGTCATCCCTATAGAATCATGACATGATATGTTGGTGTGAATATTTATGGTAAGACTCACTTCATCAAACATTATATTCATGTCTTCTCATACTTTTTTGACTACATATCAAATAACATGACCATCTACAACATGTCGTTTATGCTCAAACTACTTCATGGTGTGATCTTATTCTTCTTATTGTAAATTTTATCTTCTCAATACTCAGTTTGAATCATAATATTTTTTTTGAATCATTTTTATGTTTAATTCATTGAGAGAAAAGTTTTTTATCAACTAGATTAACTTTTGGATCTATCTTTTGGAATATTATCAATTTATCAAATAAATAACCATTTTGTATCCTCCTAATAAACATTATATATAATAAGGTTACCATTACATAATAAACTATTTATCATATGTATCATAGTAAGGTTCTAAACACTTTTTCAAATCATTGATGAGAACCCGACATATGAGAAATTATTACTCTCTTGTATTGTATTAATGTCCCTTGTGTATTGACATATGATTTTTCAATTTTTTCATTTCCAGTATCCGCAGCATAAAACCCCTTATGTATTTATGTATGTTTTTTTAGTTTTCAAGTACTGAAGAAACCTTATATATTACCATGTTAACCCTTAAATATTAACATAAGGTTTTTCCATCCATCGTATTTATAGTATCCACAAGAGAAAGACTCTATAGTATTGATGTTCAGTTTTTCCATTATTTATATTTTAGAATAAATTTAAAAAAATATATTATGTATAATATAATAGATATAACATATCATGACGTCTTCATGCCATTTCATTATTTTTTATACAGTATGAAAATATTATTCATACCTAAAATATCTTACATATCAACGTAAGATTTTTCTCTTCTTCAATTTTAGTATATTGCTTATAATTCTTCTTATGTATTGGATAATGAAATCCCCATGTAAGGTTTTTCCCTTTTCAAATTTCACTAATGTGATTTAGATTATATCATCTATATTATTCACCTTCTCCAAACCGTCTAACTTTTGGACCCATCATGAATCATAAAATTCTCTCAAACAATCGTGATGTTTATTACATAGAATGATCATCATAACATCATGTGATTAACTCCAAAGATTATGAAGCATATAAATACTATTAGATTATTTTAATGGATTCTACACTACCACAAATTATTTTTATAATATCACTACTTTTAGGGTATCAAATTATTCTTTCACAAGTACATAAACATTCATATCATTTGCAGTCTAATACTAAATGTTGGTCATTATCACAAGATTATGGTTACTCAAATTCTAATAACTCAACTTTTGGTTACTCAACTATAGGAATATTCTCACTAAAACTTCATAACATCATGTGTCAATATTCAACTTTTTAAATCTCCTTACTAAAACTTATGTGCATCATGTTTTTGATCTTAAACTTCTTCAACCATTTCTATATGTGAATGTATTATCAATAATCAAATGAAAGCATCTCAAACATCCTTCATTCCAATTATTCATGGAAGCGCCTAATTTTCATCTTCCCCCTTATTAAAAAATAACCTTTATCATAACAAAATAAGAGGTAAATTTGAACTTAAAGATTCAATATTTCTTTTATCGAATCAAATTCAACATATGATAACATATTTTATTTGGAACCCTATTCTACTTCATCAACATACATGGAAACTCCAACATTCTTCCAAGGAATTATTCTTCAATACATATTTACATTATGACTATTTTATTCATTATTATAGAAAAAAATATAATTCAACACAAATTAGATTCAAAATGGTGATTAATTAAGCATAGTTAAGTGACAGGTGTGAATGACGGGAAATTAAGGAGGACCTTATATACATATCATGCATTCCTCATAGTGTTACAAACCATAGGTCAAATCATTCATGATGATATATAATTTTTTTTGTGGTCAAAATATATTTATGGAGTACATATTTCACATAAATTTTAGTTTCTATGTGAAGGGGTGGATTCCACCAATGGTATAGAGTTTTAATGCTCGGATCCTTACAATATTTATATAATGGGAATCCCTTCGTCAAGGAATTATATGGGGATAATTAGAAAATAATCTTACATGGGAATATATATGAAGATGTTATATAATGGAAGAATTACTAAGATTAATTTACATGATGAATTTCTATAACTACTCGTGTATAGATAGAATAATTTGTTTCCATATATTTATTATTTAATTAAATAGTCAAATTCTTTATGTTATGTAATTTTTTGAAATAAATAATTTTATGAACTAATTTCTTCTATTTTATATGTAAATGATTAATTTTCAAATTATATAATTTTAATTTTAAAAAAATAATTTCATTTTTGAATTCAGAATTTTGAAATTATATTAGTATGAATTTTTTAGATATTTTGGAAGAAAATTAATTTTTAGTGGATAGTAAAAAATACATTTTTTTAAATAAAATTTTTTTTTACATAATTAAGAAATAATTATGATGATAAATTAATTAAACTAATTGAATGAATAAATTATAAAATTATAATATAAAATTTTCATAATAAATAATTCAAATCATCTAAATTTAAATTTAATTTACGA
This sequence comes from Viscum album, assembly GCA_963277665.1. Taxonomy (NCBI): domain Eukaryota; kingdom Viridiplantae; phylum Streptophyta; class Magnoliopsida; order Santalales; family Viscaceae; genus Viscum; species Viscum album. Next base: position 1,535,324,780 of record OY728161.1, on the reverse strand, counting down.
TAACCATACAAATCATTGTCAATGTCGACGCAGTGCCTATATCATGCTAAAAAAGTCAAAATTACTACCTTATAGATAATAATTGAGTGCTAGAAAGTATTTTTTAGACTTTTTTTTAATTATCTATTATAATTGATATTTTTGGATAATATTTTATAATTTTAGAGAAATATAACGTATGTTTTATCCAAATGCATGTACAATCCGTACGCAAGGAAAGAAAAGGAAAATTAACAAATTAAAGAAGTTCTCTTGACACAGATATGAGTAAATATATATAATTAATGAATATAAATAATTACATTGAAACTAATTTATTATTTTTATGATTGTAATGTTTTTTATTTTTTTATATGAAATGATTAACTTTAATATTGTGAAATGTTGATGTAGTGATTGTACAAGAAGAAGAAAATAATAAAATGGTTTTAATTAAAATTATAAGAACCCTTAAATGGCTCAATAACATGGATAAATCTTATTGGTTGATTTTATATCTACCATTTGATTACTAACTGAAAATTGAAATTTTTTATTAGAAAGGTGGGTAAATACCTATCGATAACAAAGAAGACTCATGGAAGTATAAAGTGATAAATACCAAGGGAATCCCCTTTGACAACAATTTTACATTCAGGTGGAAGAGGACCGACACTATCAAAGAGGATTAGATTGTTTTCCAGATTACAAAACCGTAAAAGAGCATCCGCTGCGAAGTTATCTTGACTCCAAATGTGCCTCACCATCTATCCACCATTGGTATCCAAGGAGACACTTCTGGTGATGTAGACCAACTCCCATTGTGCAACACATTTCCCCTGCAGAATTCTAACCAAAACCTCTTAGTCAGACAACACCTCCAGTGCCTAAATATTCAATCTTTTACGCAACTTGAGACCTGTATGGAGGGCCCTAGCTTCCGTACCCAATGAGAAACCATGGCCATATAATTCACTAAAACCGAACCAGATAGATCCCCTTGATTCTCTGAGAATCCCCCCACCTCTCATCTACCCTTTCATAAAGGATCCATCCACGTTAAGCTTTCAGTCATTTGAAGGAGGTGACCATCTGATCCACCGTCCACTAGTCTGTTCAACAGTAGGGGTTCTACTCATCACAATGGAATGGGAAAACCGGTTACATCCCCCCTTAAGGAGAGCCCGCAACTCTGCTATCAAAGAGCGTACTCTAAAATTGAGGTAGCTCCTGGATCAGACATAGCCCACACAAACCTGGCTGTGGGAATCCTAGAGTGTCCAACAAATGGAGGTAAAGATGACTAACCTCACCTTATACTCCTTGCCATTCCCTAAACCATGAAACCACACTGTGATGAAGCCCTGTATAGAGAAAGTCCCCTCAGAGAGGTGGAGTAGTTTCCTGAAGGAGGACCGGAGGAAGAGAGCCCACTCACTCTGGAAGAACAAGTGACCTGTAGACTCAGCCATCGGGGTATTATAGGAGTAGCAGTAGAAGGCTAGAGTGATCAACCTTCTCTAGACATTCTCATAAGTTGGGAGTTCCTGATTTCGCTGGGGCCAAAGCAGAAAATTCATTTTCTTGGGAAGCTCCTTGCACCAAATCCGGGTCCCCCACTGGTTGTGCTCCACCACTACATGGTGAACGCTCCAGAAATCACTATAGGAGAAAGAACCTGAGCTTGACCGAGTGTAGTAGCATCTATCAGGATCATTGTTCAGGGAAATAGAATTAAAAAACTCCCATTGATCTAGGGAAAGAAGAAGCATGATTGTATCCCAGTGGTCACTAGCCTCCCTGAAGGAGTTATTCAGCGCCAAACACCTTGGGAAGATAAGGGTCTCTCCCATCCAATTGACATTCCAGAAGATGATATTAACCTTCCTGACAATCCCCTTAGAGGACACCTACAAGTCATCCAAATGAGGAAAAATAGAACAAGCCAGACGTGATGGCTAGCCTCCAAGGTGAACTCCACCCTCCCAAGAGTTCTCGTATCTTGTAAGGAAGAAATCCACCCATTAGAATTTCCCTTCAATGATATTCCATGCAAGACAACCTTTCAAGCCATCCATGGTTTCCGAAATGTTCCTTAGGCCCACCCCACCTACCTCGATTGTCCTAGACAATCGTTTCCAAGAATCTCTATGGTACTGTCAAGCAAGATTGGCATCCCACATGAGAGTTGTCAACACTTTCTCCATCCTATCAAGTGAACCATGGGGTGGAGAAATTGTAGACAAGATATGCATGGGAATGGAAGTAACTACACTATTAATCAGCATAACTCTCTCTCCGAAGAATAGAAATTTATTCTTCCAATTAATAATTCTGCCCAGCTTCCTATTGATGATGTGCTCAAAGAAGATATTTTTGATGTGGCCAAAGGATATAGGGGCACCAAGGTAGGTCATATAAAAAATCCCCTACAGAATCCCCAGGATATCTTGAATGTCCCTGCTGCGCCGGCCAGAACACTTCTTTGTGATAAAGACCTGAATCTTCCTTGAATTAATTCTTTGTCCACTCAAGTGCCCATAAATGGTCATGACCTCCAAGAACCCTTGGAGAGATCATTTCCTCCCATTAGAAAATAACATAATATCATCTTCAAACATAAGGAGAGACACCATAGTCGCTCCCCTCTGGTTGGAATAGGGTAATATTTTCACATCCCCAATTCTGCTGTGGATATTTCTGGAGAGATCATCTTGGGCCAAAATAAATAAGGAGGGAGATAGTGGATCCCCTTGGAAAACTCCCCGAACACTTTCAATAAAACCGATTCTTTTCCCCATTAATGATATGGGGAGCCATGGGGATGAGAAGAACCTGAAGAAAAGGTCACAAAACCATTCATCAAAACCAAATATCCTCATGAACTTAAGGATGAAACTCCACTCAATCTTGTCATAGGATTTATCCATGTAGACTTTGACAATGATGTTGGAACCTAAGGATTTCTTATGAATGTCCTGCACCATCTCACTCACGATCGCAATCACCCCTTGTATGATCCTTCCTTTAATGAATCCATGCTTCTCTCTAGAAACACACTTAGCAATACTACTATTCAGTATTTTGGTAATCAGACTAGTAAGAATTTTGTAGGAAACATTACATAGAATTATGGGTCTGTAATGAGTGAGCAGGGATGGGTCCTTAACCTTTGGGATCAAAACCATGCGAGAGGCACAAACACACCGAGCCAGCAGTCATCCCCGAAAGAAGTCTCAGACTGCTTCTACCACATGTCCACCCACAATCTCCCTTGCCGCCGAGTAGAAGGCCCCCGGTAATCCATCTGGTCCTAGGTCATTGATTAAAGACATCAAGGAAATGATATTCTTGATCTCCACCTCATCGGGAAAAGAAACCGGGTGGTTGTTATCAGAACTGAGAACCATTTGTTGTATGGATCCCAAAAAACTGCCCTCACGCTCAACCAAACAAAAAATATCACCTCTTTGCACATCTGACCCTTCTAGAAACCCCTAAAAGTGTTCAAGAGCCATTATTCTAGAAAGATTCATGTCAGACGTATAAGAACCATTACCCATGTTGAGGTTGATTTTTGTAGAATTATTCTCCATCAGGCAGGCCTGAAAAAAACGCACTGTTTCGGTCACCCACCATAAGCCATCTCATGTGAGCCCTTTTTATAGGATATTTCCTTCTTAAATAGCTTCTCAGCCAACACTAATCTCTTGTATCATAGAAAAACAAATTTTTTCTCCTCCCATATTATTTCTAGGTCCCCATCAATAGCCTCAACTTCCTCCTTCAACCTTTCCACACTAGAGTTCACATTGGGCATGCTAACCAGCCATTGTTGGATGTCCTTCTTTAATAGATTTAAATGATTGGAAAGGCCCATGTAGTACCTACCCTCTTCTAGGTGGTTCCAAGATTATCTCACCATCTCCATGAATCCCTCAGTGCTATGCCAAGTGGGAGAGTATAATAAGGAACTGCCCTTTTCCGTAACCCGCTTGAGATTCACAAGAAGAGGAGCATGATCAGAGAGAGAGATCGAACCAGGTGGGTGACCGACGCCTGGCCATAGGAATCCAATCCTTGAAGGATAGACAAGAATCTATCAAGGTGACACTAGATTCGGTTGGGTCCTCTACAGTTATTACACAAAGTGTATTTATAACCCGCAAATCCCATATCTATGAGACCCTTCGACCCTAGGAAATTCTGAAACGCCTACATGTCATTGTTGAAACTAGTCAACCTGCCCCGTTTCTATGAGATGTCCACAATGGTGTTGAAGGACCCTCCTATAAACCACAATAACCCTCCTCCTTGGAATGATGCCAGAAACTCCCACAATGTGATCCTTCAAGAGGTGTCACAACTAGCATAGACAAAGAAGAAAAAGAGAACCACACCGACCACCGAGATCCTGGTGTTCATGCACTGCTCCAAATGGTTACCCAGCTCTACATGTAGACTAATCTTCCAACATATCTAGATGTTTGAATTTTCCAGGTATCCATGCAGATACCCCATAAATCCCATACTCATGGAAAAAGAAGCAAGTTCGATTGAATTCTGCTTCGGCTCAAGGATGACAACTGAAGAGGCTTTATGCATTCTAACCTTAGAAGCAATGAATGCACGTTTTTCCTGCACCCCCATTCCACGGGAATTCCAAATGATCACAAAAAACATAACAAAAGAGTTAGAATGGCCTTCTGGCCATTAATACCTGTGTCAGAAAGGGAAGCAAACCTCCCTGCCTCTTTGGATTTAGAGCGAGTGACCAGAACAGAGACATCCACGGACCTTCCCCTCATCATCTGAGAGAAAGTTTTTTTCGAGAATAACCCTGCTAGGACCCCAAAGATCTTTGACCCATTTCCATAAGTCGAAGATAGAGAGCAGGGTTCCAGCTTGTCTTGGACTAGGGAGACCATAAATGAGCTCTACAGAGAGCCCCAAGGGACCCTAAAACCCTTCATCACCCCCTCAGGGAACATACCCTTCTACGACATCCCTTTGAAAGAAAAACCACCACAGTGTGGGCTATACAAGCCGAGAAATATGAGAGGAAGAATGAAAGAGGTAGAATATTGGCACACATCATAAAGCAGCTTTCAAGACTTTTCACACAATTTCACAATTTTTCAAAATTGAAATTTCAAACTACAATTACATAAATTTATAGACCCACAACATTAAATGCATAGCATTTATGTTGGTACAAAGAAAGAACAAAACATTAAATACAGAGAATCTATGACGGTACAAGGAAATACCAAAATATTAAATGCAGATCATTTATGACGGTACATAGATTTACCAAATCTTTAAATGTAGAGCATTTAAATTCATTCAAAGAAAATAAATGGAGGTGGACCCATGAAAAAAATGTGCAAGTAACAAATGACACCGCAGGCAGCTTTGACTCATGTTTTTGTTTTGTAATTCCAACACACCCCTAAAACAAAAACTGGCCTCATTCCGAGTATCATTCTGAGTCTTTTGAATACAATCGTCGGTAATGCCTTTGTGAAAATATCATCCACCTTCTCTATAGTATGACAATATTACAATTTTATTGTATTCTGCTTCACATGATCTCACAAAAAATGGAATCGGGTATCAATGTTTTTGCTTCTTCCATGTTGCACCGGATTTTTGGCAAGTTCAATTGCCGACTTGTTATCCACATATATCACTGTGGATCCATCTTGCGGATGCTTCAACCCCTTCAGCAGATTTCTCAACCAGATTCCTTCACAAACAGTGGATGATTCCGCCACGTACTATGCTTCACATGTAGACAAGGTGACCAGACTTTTCTTCCTTGAATTCCATGTGAAAGAAGTCGATCCAAGAAACAATACATACCTAGTTGTGCTTTTTCATTCATCTTGGTCTCCTCCCCAGTCACTATCTGAGTATCCATGCATATTTTCTTCTTCATTGTATGGATAAGAAAGACCAAAATCCACCGTTCCTTTAACGTACCTGAGGATACATTTTCCCACTAACCAGTGGGACTGTTTTGGTGCTTCCATGTACCTTCTTAGAAGCCCAACACTATAGACTATATCAGGCCTTGTGATTGTGAGATACCTTAGGCTTCCAATTAGACTCTTGAACAGAGTCGATACAACACTTCTTCCTTCTCCATCTTTTGTTAGTTTTAAGCACATTTCCACAGGTGTGTTTATAGCATTGCAATTAGCCATCTTGAATTTTTCAAGCAACTCCTTAGCATACCTCTTTTGAGAAATATAGATGCCTCCATGTTGTTGCTTTACTTCTATGCCCAGAAAGAAGGACATGAGACCTCCGTCGGTCATCTCAAACTCCTTGAACATAGCCTTCTTGAAATCATCAAACATATGTCGACTATTCCCTATAAACAGCAAATCATCAACATTCAAGCATGCAATTATTATATCGCCATGACCATTCTTCTTGATGTAAACTGCATGCTCATATGGACATTTAGTGAATCCGTTCTCTAGAATATAGCTTTCAATGCGTGTATTCCAAGAACGAGGAGCCTACTTCAACCCATAAAGAGCTTTCTTAAGTCGATACACCTTTTCTTCCTCCCCTTGCATAACAAAGCCTTCAGGCTGGTCTACATAGACCTCTTCCTCTATAATTCCATTTAGGAATGCAGAATTCACATCCAATTGGTAGATCATCCAACTGTGATGAACAATAAGAGAGATAATCATTCTCACCATGTCAAGGCGAGCAATAGGAGCGAATACTTCTTCATAGTCCACCCCATACTTCTGTTTGTACCCCATTACTATGAGCATTGCCTTGTAGCGATCGATTTCACCATCAACATTTTGCTTGATCTTGTACACCCATTTGACACAAATGGATTTCTAGTTATTAGGAAGTGTGGTCAGCTCCCATGTGTAATTTTTCCCTATGGGGCGAATTTCTACTCCCATAGCCATTCTCCAACATTCTTCCCTTGTGGCTTCCTGAAACGTCAGAGGCTCATGATCTGCATACAGGCAAAAAAGATTTACCTCTTCGGTTTGTTCATAAATGCCGCTTAAGATTTTCATCTTTATGGGTGCCATGGGTGAGGATGAGCTCGCCAAATTTTGACTTGATGGAGTCCTTTTAGGAGTGATGGAATGTCCTCCTGGAATCCTGTGTACTGATGATGTTCCCGGGGAAGGTATTGATGGCGTTTCCTCCTGATGATCATGCCTTTCTTCAGGATCTTCTGTTTCGACTGGAATCTCTTTGTTTGGTTCTTCATCATTCCATTTCCAATCTTCTTCCTCGCTAAAGACCACATCTCTACTCACCACTAATTTATTGGTTAGTGGATTATTGATTTTATAGGCTTTAGACTCTTCACTGTAGCCGATGAAGATGCACTTTTCACCACGATCATCAAGCTTCCTTCTTCTCGCTTCTGGAACTTGAGCGTAGGCAACACACCCGAAGATTCTTAGGTGTGCTATGCTCATTTTGTAGCCACTCCATGCAACATGTTGTTTCATGTTTTTGATGCTCTTGGTTGGTCACCGATTGATCAGATAGGAAGTACATGCCATTACTTCTTCCCATAAGTTCTTTGGCAAGCCTTTCTCCTTCAGCATGGTCCTCGTCATGTCGAGGATGGTGCGTTTCTTCCTTTCTGCAATGCCATTCTGTTGTGGCGTGTAAGCAGCAGTATATTGTTTCTTGATGCCTTGTTCCCTGTAAAAATCTTGAAAAACATTTGAAGTGTATTCTCCACCTCTGTCAGATCTGAGAACATTGATTCTATAACCACTTTCAGCTTCAACACGAGCTTTAAACATTTTAAAGTTTGCAAATGCAGAAGATTTTTCTTTGATACAATACACCCATAGTTTCCCGCTAAAATCATCAATTAAGGTAATAAAATACCTATTACCTCAATGTGAGGGTGTTTCAAGAAGTCCACAGATATCAGTGTGAACTAACTGAAGTGGTTCATTTGCTCTTCTAGACACTCCACTTGGGAAGGAGTTCCTTTGTTGTTTGCCGAGTGTACATGCCTCACACACATGATTTGGAACTTCAATTGCCGGCAATCCGTGCACCATGCTTGATGAGGATAGAAGTTTAAGCCCGCTAAAATGCAGATGTCCAAATCGCAGATGCCATCTCCATGAGTCATTCTTCATGAGTCCCAAAAGAAACTCCTCGGCCTTTGTGTTGATACGCAGCGGAAACATGCAATTCTTCGCCATTTGGACTTGAGCAACAAGTCTCCTGTGAGAATCCCTTATAGACAAAGAATAATTTTCCAAGTGTATGACATACCCCTTCTCAAGAAGTTGGCTGAGACTGATGATATTATTTTTCATACTTGGTACATAATATACATTAGAAATTTAATTTGACTCTCTATTCTTCAGATAGATTTTGATCATTCTTTTGCCTCCCATAGGTACCTTGGATGAGTCTCCAAAACTTACGTCACCACGAACTTCTTCGGTGAGTTCCTCGAATAGTTGTTTGTTACCACTCATGTGGTTTCTTGCACCCATGTCGAGATACCACACATCGGGGCATTCACATTCCTTTTCTTGTGCAAGGAGGAGTGTGGTACCTTATTCTTCATGATGAGATGCTTCAGCATAGTTGGATCTTTCATCATGATCCACTTTTCTCCAACAATCAGATGCATAATGACCAAATTTCTTACAGTTGTGGCATTGAATGTTCTTTGTGTTTCCACGACCACGTGTGAATAGTCCTCCACCATTCCCTCTTCCACGAAATCTGGTAGGATTTTGTTGCTTTTGTTGATGGCTTGGATAATATCCACGCCCTATTCCTCTTCCATAATGACTGCCTCATTGCGTGTGTCCATTCTTTTGTTCTTGTAGAGTCAACTTGGACTCCAAGGCATGCTCTATTGTTGAACCGGTATTCTTTTGCATCCATTGCTCATGCACTTGTAATGACACCATCAGTTCTTCAATGGATAGTTTCTCCAAATCCTTTGACTCTTAGATTTCCACAACCACATGCTCAAACTTGGTGGTGAGAGATCGAAGTGATTTTTCGATAACTCGAATGTCATCCACATTTTCACCATTCCTTTTCAAATTGATAAAAATAACAATTAATCTTGAGATATAATCAGAGATGCTCTCACCTTCTTTCAAGTGCGCCGCTTCAAATTCCACTCTTAATGTTTGAAGACATACCCGCTTCACTCGATCAACACCTTTGAAGGTGGTGGCAAGGGTATCCCAAGATTTCTTTATTGATGATGCTTCAGCAATCGTTTCGAATGTTGATTCATCCAACCCTTGATAGAGGAGGACCAACGCCTTGTTGTCTTTCTTTCTATGATTTTTGAGGGCTGTATTTTCATCATTCGTGAAGGAAGCTTCTTCCGCCATAGTGGGTAAAAAATACCCATTGGTAATGATCTCCCATAATTCTTGTGACCCGAATAACGCCCTCATCTGGATGCTCCATCTTTCGTAGTCGTCCTTGGACAAATTTGGAACTTGTGGCTGGATTGCGGCCGTCTTAAAAAAAATGGAGAATATTGGTAACTTTCCCCTGATACCAGTTTGTTGGCTTTAAAAGCCAAGAAATATGAGAGGAATAATAGAAGAGGTAGAATATTGGCACACAACACAAAGGATCTTTCAATACTTTTCACACAATTTCACACAACTATTCACAATTGAAATTTCAGACTACAATTACATCAATTTATAGACCCACAACATTAAATGCATAGCATTTGTGTTGGTACAAAGAAAGACCAAAACATTAAATACGAGGAATCTATGACGGTACAAGGAAAGGCCAAAATATTAAATGCAGAGAATTTATGATGGTACATAGATTTACCAAATATTTAAATGCAGAGCATTTAAATTCATTCAAGGAAAATAAATGGAGGTGGACTCATGAAAAAAATGTGCAAGTAATAAATGACACAGTAGGCAGCTTTGACTCATGTTTTCTGTCTACAATTCCAACACATCAGAGCTAAAGAAAAGGGAATGATGCAAGAACTCCATTGAAAGAAGAGAAGAAATATTGAAAGAGGATGGAGGATACGACATCACCTTCTTAGGTTGAGGAAGATGATAAGCGAGCAATTAATTTTGATCCCACGAGATCAGCAGAGGGGAGAGAGGATCAGACGTCACCGAAAGGGACTACTCAGAGAGGTTAACGTTGGGTGTCTTTAAACCACCTAGTCCTACACCCTGCAAAGGAGGAAAAGCTGGCATAGGCATCACATCAAGATTAATAAGGTCAGGGCTATGTGCGTGCATAGGATAGAATGAATACTCAATGGGCACCTGCAACCTTGCCACCCTTGAGAGCACAAACCTACCATCTTCAACCACCGATGATCCCAGAGCTACCCTGAGATTTTGGGAAACCCTCGTCTGGAAAACCTCCACGGAATTCCCTTGGAGGCCACAAACAGTGCAGAACCTGGGAGGAAATAGATACAGGAGTCATTGCCTCCAACAAAAGCAATCTCCATAGCGTAACAAAATCCTCAGTGGAAACCTAACAGCTACATCCATTTCCACGTAGATTTTTAGGCTATCTGCTGAAAGAAAGATCTCTATGAGAGGTTCAGAGAACAAGAAAGAACCTAACGAATCTCCAATAATATTTAGGATCGAAGGGTTCTGAAGAGGTAGAGGAAGCCCAGGTAACATGACCCACACCGTAGCTGAGAATGATACGTTACCAAAATGGTGATCCCAAGAACCATAGGATAGGGATAACTACCAGGCACCACAACAGGGACTCGACCTTGCCCAAGCCACCACGAAGTCCTCTAGGTTAGAGAAACACAGAGAGAATGAAAACCTAGATAAATCATAAACTACCACTGGTTGACACAAGCCCTAAGAGTCCATAAAAGATCCGAAGACACTGATAGAGGGTTCACAATTCCCAAACCGCACCACCAATGAAAGCTTGTGGAATTCAGCCACTTCATTCAATTCCAGATCCGAGAGCTCCACCATAGGAAGGCCATCAACTAGGAAACCCGATTTAGGCTGAACACTGATCGGTGGAACCCTTGTAAGCCTAGAGGCCACCTTTATTATACTTTTTATATTTTAATATTTAAAATAATTCCTAAATTTCCCCTCACCATGATTATAAAATGGGACTCATTAAATTAATCAAATTCATCACCTAAACCATATTGATTGACATTAATCTGATAAATAATGTTATAAACCTCCATACCCACATTCCAGAGGTATTACTTTAGGAAGAACACCATCTTTTGTGGTCCTAACGTGTTAAGAAAAGTGATTTTCCGAATAAGAGGATGATAAAAAACCATTGTGATGAGTCGGACTCAAGGTAAGGGGATTGTATTGAAAGAATTATTTTTATTGTAGGATATTATATTTTCTAGGAAAATATTTTATTTTCATTAATTATTTTCTATATATACATCATCTATAATTTTAATGGAATTTTATGCATTTTATAAAAGATTTTGTTTTAATTTCGAAGCATTTAATTTTATGTCTTTTAAATGTAAGTAATTCTTTTGTAGAAAATTTATTTCTCCTTAAAATTATATTTTTGTTAATATTATAGGTTATTAATTATTTTATTCTATAGAAATAATTTATGTGTGGTTTTTAAGTGTTTTTGGGTTATGAGTGAGAAAGCCCGCACTATTTAAAATGTTTTCTTAAATTATGGTACTATAGTATTGAATGGTATGATGTGGTATAGGGAGAAAAACCATGACCTCAAGGGTATTTTATCCTAGATATGATATGGCTAATTATGCTTATGTTATTCTTATGGCCTTGTGAGTATCATGATTAATTCATTAAAATTGTTGTTTTAAAATGGGGAAATCCAAAGTAGTATTTCAAAAGAATTATTATTTTGAATATATATGGTTTTCAAAGTAATATACCATATTTAAAGAAATTTAGAAAAAAAATTAAAAAACCCTTTTCTAAATATTTTTTAACAAATAATTTATTTGATAAATTTTTTCAAATAGATTTATAGTTTTTGAAGAAAGGTATCTCCAAAAGATTCTAAAACCCCTTAATATGAAAATTAATTAGCACCCAATGTTTTAAATTTATTGTTCATAGGATTAGTAAAATTTAAATATTTATGAATTTTATAAATAGAGGTAGCGCACATGAATAAATTTGTTTAAATTTATTTTCATCTTTGTTAAATTGTAATTTATTTCCCTCATTCTTCAAAACCTAGACTGGAAAAGGTCCTCAATAGTATAAATCACATTGTATATTTTTAGTTGTCTTTTTTCAAAAAAAATACCCATAAAGTTTTTATCACTAAATAAAGAAGTACAGATTTGGGGATTTATAGTTGGTATCAGAGGAAAATTCTAGAAAACTCTAGATATTATGTATTTTCATTTAAAAATCATTAAGTAAATAAATTCCCTTATAAGTTCTACCTTTTAATAATTCTCAATAACAGAACTCTGAATTTTAAGTATGAAAAAAAAATTCCAACTGTGAAATTCCTTTAAAGGGGGGGTAATGTAACAAACCATTTATAGATAGAATTTTTTTTATATTATTATAATCGAATTAAATAGTGAAAATCAAAATGTTAAGTAATTTTTTAAATAAATACTTTTATTAAACTGATTTCTTATAATTTTTGTTTAAATGATAAATTTTAAAATTATATAATATTAATTTGAACCCTAACTTAATTTTTTTACTTATCATGTTTAAATTCTCTTAGTATAATGTTTTTAGAAATTTCTCAAAAAAATTAGTGAATAGTAAAAAAATATATTTTTTTTTCAAAAAACTATTTTTGTGACATCACAAAGACATCATTATGATGTAAAATTTATGAAAATTATGGAATAGATAAATTATTAAATTATAATATAAATATTTAACAATAATGCAATTCATAGCATCTAAATTAAAATTGAATTCATAATAATTATAAAAAACATTATTAGTGACGACGCAGTGTCTGTGCAGTGCTGACAAAGTAAAAATTGCTTCCTTATAAATAATAATTCAATGATTAAAAGTATTTGATCGAATTTTTTATTAATTAATATGTATAATTTACATTTTTTTAGGTTATAATTATGGAGTTATATAACTTGAGTCTTATCCAAATGCAAGTCTAATGCTTACATAAGGAAAGAAAAGGCCAATTAACAAATTAAAAAAATTATCTTGACATGGATATGAGTATATATACTTAATGAATGAATTTAAATGATATATTGAAACTAATTAATTTTTTTTAATCATAGTAATTTTTTTAAAATTTTTATATATTAAAAAATTATGTTTAATGAGTGTGAAACGCTGATGCGGTGCTTGTGCGGGTAGAAGAGAAATAAATAAACTGATTTTAATTAAAATTATAAATACCCTTAAATGACCAAAAAACATGGATAAATATTATTTTTTGATGATATATTGACCATGTTTGTTCAACTGTTTAATTAATGTCCATTTGGAGCCACATGGATGTGATTAAGTCCATTATAATATTTTATTTAAAAGGAAGTCAAGTTGTTCACACAATAGTTTTTAATTTGTATAATATTTTAATATATGGTCTTATAAAAGTGGTTTTAAAGAATTTTAATTATTTTAAAATATAATAAATTTATCTTTATCATGAAATTTTTTGTATAATTGTTTGGGAATAATTAGTTATCTTAATAGCTTTCAAATTGATGATACAGTAATACACAATTAACGGATAAATCAAATTAATGATATTATAAATATTAAAATAAATATAATTTTATATTTTTAATGTAATATTATATATATAATATGTAATAAAATAATTTTTTATAATTTAAATCTTTTTTTGATGTTATTAAAGTCTTGGTAATTAATAGTGGTTAATTTGACAAAAATACTTTTCATGAATATAATATTTTATTAAATTATTCAAAAATAAAAAAAAACTTGAATAAGAGAAAATGGGATAATATTTTTTATAATATGTATTCCCATTTTTCTTTTAGGCATTTTTATGTCTTTAACCCTATATTAGACATATTATATTTTATTATTTTTAATAATTCCTAAATTACCTATCACCTCAATTATAAAGAGGGACTCATTCCTCCACTTAATTTCATAACCATAATCTATATTTCTCAACACTCTACCAAATAATAATTTATTCTTCCATATTCAAATTTTATAGGAATTATTTTAGGAAGAAACCATCTTTTGTGGTCTTAAGGTGTTAAGAAATGCGATTTTCCGAAGAAGAGGATGATAAGGAAACCTATGTAATGAGTCAGACTTAAGATAAAGGGATTGTATTGAATGAATTATTTTTTATATAATATTATATTTTCATGGACAATATTTTATATTAATTCATGATTATACATGTTTTTTTTATTTTAAAATATTTTATGTTCAGGTATTTTAAATTTAAGTAATTATTTTAAATAAATTTAATTTATACTAAAAATGATATTTTTTTCAATATTAGGGTTTATTAAACTATTTCATTCTATGAGAATAATTTATTTATGGTTTTGACATGTTTTTGGGTTACGAGTGAGAAAGGAAAGACCATTTAAAATGTTTTCTTAAATTATGGAACTATAGCATCATATGGAATGATGTGGTATAGGGAGTAAACCCATTACCTTAAGGGAATATTGTCAGACACGTGATATGGCTAAGTATCCTTAGTGTTTTCTTATGGCCTATGGAATATCAAGATTAATCCATCAAAATTATTATTTTAAAATAGATAAATCCAAATTTGTATTTCAAAATAATTATCCTTTGGAATATATATTGTTTTCAAAATAATATACACTATTTAAGGATATATAAAAAATGTTTGAAACCCATTCTATAAATATATTTTTTATCAAATAATTTATTCGATAAATGTTTTCAAAGAGATTTTTATTTTTTAAAGAAATTTATTTCTATATGATTCTAAAAACCCTTACAGAGAAAATTAATACTCACCCTATGTTTTATATTTAGTTTTCAAAGTTTTAGATAAATTTTAATTTTGTGTGTATTTTATAAAAGGAGGTAGTGAACATGAATACATTTGATTAAATTTATGTAAATCATTATTAAATTATAATGTATTTGTCTAATTCTCGAAAACCTAGACTAAAAAATGTCCTCTACTAAATAAATCACACTTTATTTTTCAGTTGTATTTTAAAAAATATATACAGCATTTTATCGGTACAGAATCTAGAAAAAAGGGTTAATGCATTTATTATTTCCAATTACATCATGTCTAAATAAAGATACAACTTAAATAAATTATTTGGGACCTTTCATAAACGAAGAGATATATAATAATAAAAGTTTTCTCAAATTTTGTTTCAAGTTAAATTAATCATCCTCTGAATGTGTGTTGGGTTAGTATTTATATGAAAATAAAATAAATTCATGCCCAAAATTCATGGAATCATCACCCTATAATAATTACGCGGGCACAAATAATTTCAACCATGATATCATAAATGAAATGTGGTATAGGGGGTCTCACATTGCCATATGGATTCTATCCCTTGACACTAAAAAAAGATAGAATTACTACATAAGATTTCACATTATGTTAAGGATTTCATTCATTAATGACATAAACAATAATGACCAAAACATTTATTCACTTTTAAATGAAAAAATTTATTATCAAGTAATGCAGTTATATAAAACAGATGCACCACTTTGGGTATTTTGGATAGTTCTAGTTTGTTTGATTTAAAATAATGTTAAGCATTATAACTATTGATAATATAATAATTTTATAGTGACCATTATTATCAATATATTAAGGGTTATGATAAAGTCCAATTGACCTAAACATAAGGATTGATGACCTCAACCAGTAAGATTGTACCATATGATGCCCATTTATTAGAGAATTTAAGGGAGATAAATTCATTAGAACAATCACTTGACCAAGCCAAATAAAATATTAATAAACTAAATAATGATATAAACCTCTTATAAGATAAGTTAAAGCTCATCGAGATCATGGTTAAAATCATGTTTATCGAACCTCCATAAGAAAATATCACCATAACACACTTTACACTTAAGGAAAACAGTAGTGTAATAAGGGGTTACATATCTATACCCTTACAGTATAGTGTTATATATTTTTATTTATAATAAAATAATTATTATATTTATCCTTTTTATTATTAAATTATAAATTATTATATAATGAGTTTTGAACAAAATTCTTATTTTTATATGATGAAATACTAATTGAATTTTTCGGAAATATATAGTTTCGATCAATACACTCTTATTGATGAATTAAATAAATTTTTAAATAAATTTTAATTTAATAAATATTTTTGTTTAATAATATTTGACTAAATATAAATAATAAAGCAATTTTACAAAGTCAAATGTAACTGTTATAAGGGTCAAAAAACTAATATTGAAAAAACAAATATTTTAAAATGAATTAGGATTATTATTTAAAAGTGTAAATTATAAAATTTGTAGAATTATTTTATTAAAATAAATATTATTTCTGAAATAAACTTTTCAAAAATTATTCAACAGTAAATTTTTTATAATTTTCAGAGACAGTTGAATTTCTGGGAGAAAATTAAACACGATGTTACTATACGGTGTGTATTATGACCTCATAAAATAAAAAAACGTGACATAATAAATACTATAAATACTATTCATGAACAAAATTATTTTTTCCATTTAAAATAAGGTATTTTAAATTATTTGATTAATTTTATAAACCCGTAATGAATCCATTAAAACCTATATTATATTTTAAGGTTTAAAAATCAACTCTTTATAAACATGACTCACTACCACATCAAAAGGAGTGTTATTTTGATGATTTTAGTTATTGGACTTATAAAATAATGAAATACACTCTTCTTTGGTAGAAACTATTAGTAAAAAATGGGATGATTTTTGGTTTGGATTAATTTATGATATAGAGTCCAAAATAAAAGTTTATAAATTAAAAAAGAATCCCCCACTATTTTTCTGCATAGTCCCACATAACCTACCATTATTCTTCACTAAAAACCACTGGAGTAAACATTTACTCTTCCCTTCTATATTCATATCCTTAACAAGGTTCCCCCAATCTCTTAAGAAGCTCCTTATAATCTTTTAGAGACACCCTCTCAAGATAAGGGAGCATCTCCTTCTCCACATTAATCAAGAACCTTATTTATATTATGCCATTTCCTTTCCAATTGTTCATGTTAAAATATGTTTTTATATATCCATTTTACATTACTTATTATTTCCATGTGATTATATTTCTCATTCACTCTCATTAGTCCCTCCTATGAAACTTTATGCTCCCTTGTTATGCTACTTAAATTATCTCGTGATTTTACATGCCAAACATTTTTGTTGTGAACAAACTTCCCCATTTCCCATCATGGAAATTATCTTATATGTTTCTATCCTTAATTTAATGGGTATATCCATTTATTCAACCCAAACATCAAAATAATGGGATTAAAACTGACAAAATTCATCCTAATGTTGTACGATCTATGTGGCACACTTATACATTTACATGTTATGAATGTGATAGGTGGGGCTAAAATTATATATCCCTCCAATTCATTGTGTAATGTTTTTATCTCTTGATATTACTTGTATTATACATTGGATTTTACACTAATAATTTTATGTTATGATTTATTGAAAGTTATCCTAGACTTATTCTTATGATGGTATGTTTTATGTTGTTTCCACATTCTTATATTTCCTTTATGTTATCATGTTATATCATGCCTAATTGTTCAAAATCATGATTTTAAACCCAATTATGTTACCTTGATATACCTCTTCTGTCACATGTACTAATTTACCTAATTTTATGATTTTTTTATTCCCTTACTGGTCTTTAATGCTCACTCATTTTTTATGTACATCCTATGGTTATACCATGCAGTATTAGAGGGTCGATGGAATATGAGGACACATTTTAGAGTTTTTAAAAATGTTATGGCATCCATGTATAAAGTTAATTTGAAATGTAACTAATTTAAAAAATAAACCATGCCTCATAATTTTCTATGTTGTATTAAGTATGGCTTTGGAACAATTTTAACTGCATGTAATAACCTTAAAAAGAGCAGATTTAGAAAGAATTGATCATCACCTAATTCATGAAAACTGGAATTGTTACATAAATGGGTTGACACTCCTAGAGGATATTCTTTTTAAATTCATGATCTATTGAAAACCCATTATGAAGGAAACACAATGACCATAAGAATTTATATTACGAACAAATCATGGATAACTATGATTGAAACCATGAAATTCATAGATTAAGGAATATAAGTTATTTATGATTTGACAGTGGGAATTAATTATTAAATTAATTAATGTGACTTATATGTTTTGAATTTTGTAAAGTAGACTTCATTTTTGAATTCGGAATATCAAATATAGCTTAGGGTGAATTTTTGGGATTTTTCTGAAAAACTTCTATTTTTGATGAATAGTGAAACCACTAAGTGGTAATCAAGCAAACTGATTTTTCAGTTAAATTAAATTTTACCACTAATGTGTATTGAATTTTTAAAATCCGACATACATGGTTGTCATTAGTATGTAAAATGTGGTTCAATGGGATGAAAATCATTTTTTTGGTGAATAGTAACTTTTTTTCATTAATCGCGATTAGAGGTAATTAGTGTAATTTAAGGTAAAAATGATATTATAAAAATATGAAAACACCATGACACTTGTCCTACCCCTACTGGATGATTCATGGCCGACCCAGACAACCCATGGGTCGATTTAGGGGACCCTATGGAGCCTCTTGGGTGAGATAATGACTTTAATGCCTTTTTTTTAAATAAAGGTGAAAATGACACTAACATAAATTGTTTAACTAAAACAATTTTTAGAAGGGTTTATACTAATCATATTTTTGTATATAAATACTATTTGGAAAGATAAAAAGATTTCCTACATCAGGATATTTTTTATATAATTTATATACATTAAATAAATTAATTTAATTATGACATCATGATGATGCGACGATGACCTCATTAATGAACAGTTTAAATAAAATGAAACAATAATATAAAATCTAAGACCTAAACTTGTCCAAAAACTATTTTATGGGAATATTTCGAAGCCTTAGCATCTTATATTTGAAATATATCAATGTGGGACCTTATAAATTTGAAACACTTTTGAAAATAAACTAATAGTTTCATGATTTCCAAAAGTTCCCCTCCTCTCCTCTTATAAAAGGCCCCCACCTCTACCTCATTTCACACACTCCTAAAGCCTTTGGCTCGGCCATACCCTGCCCATTTACTCTCTCCACATCCCTCTCCTCATCCTAGAGGATTCCTTTTGGGAAGAATCTTTTCAAAGGAATCCTTTATGCTCAAATCAAAAGGAGTTACACTTTTAATGGTAATTCATTCTCTCATGTTCATTTGTTTTATTTTGCTTCTCCAACCCCCTAAGCTCTTTTTATTTACTTCTTTTGTAAAAAAAAAGTATTTTCAATATACTAGGATGTTTTTATAAGATTTATTCGAGCTACACTCTCACAGAACTACATAAAATGGTTAAAGAACATACGGTTTCCGTGGATGGCGAAATTCTGCCTCCCGAAACGATGATTGTTCAATACTCATTTAACACCTTCAAAGGTGGCCATTATGATGTCACTATTTTTATATATGATATATAATATGTTTATTCTTTCCTTAAGCTTATTTATTTTTTATTTATGGCATACCATTATTGATTCCATTATGGGTATACACGATATCTTCATTTTAGGAAGTGCGGACTACCGCCCTCTCAAAGTGATGTGATTCGTTAATGCCATACGTGGGACGTATAAAGGATGGATTTAATGTTATTATATATGATTTTATACTGGAATTATAATATAAATATATATCATTATTATTTATTTCCATTAAAGTATGAAATAGAAATGAAAGTAGCGTTCATGCGTACGTACGGTTTACCGTCTCCATGAACGGTGCATTTCATTTCTTATCCCCAAATGTAATGTACTATTATAAGTACATGTATATAATGGATATATATGATTAATGATACATCTAAATGATGAAAATAATTTGGAATTAAAATATACATACCTCTCATTTAGTTTTAATTCCATTAATATGACAAAGAAATCAAAGTAGCGTTCATGCGTACGTACGGATTACCGTCTCCATGAACGGTGCATTTCATTTCTTAAATTTAAATGATTATGTAATATTATAAATACATTTATATTCTGGATATATATGATATATATTCTATCCAAATCAGGAATTTCATTCTGGATATAAAGAAACTTTGACCACACGAACAACATGAAATTGTAAGAAGTCCACTTTCAACTTAAGAACCAAATATCGACACAACAATCATTATTAACTTAAATGATTAAATAATGTTTATAAAATTTCAATAAGTGATATAAAAGGAATAATGAACTAGAAAAAGGTTCTTAATAAATTGTAAATTAACTCAAGCTTATTATTCAGGAGATTAATGAACGATCGAGTCAAGTCGGACCAGAGGTAAGGGATCTTACTCCTCTCTTTCTTTTTAAGTACTCTCCTTTATGTCACTTCTTTTAAGCTCCTCTTTGTTATGTTGGGTGATGTTCTTTTATATTCCTCTTTCTATAAACTTTAAGTTAATATGATGAGATACCCTATTTGATCTCATCAATCCATTTTTGTAAGTTTTACGAGGCGCCGTTAGGCTGCCGAGTTTTCGTAAGGTATTTTTTCATCTCACTTTTATTCCCATGAGATTTATGCTACATTTACCACAATTTCCTTTGAGTGGTGTATGTACTGCCCATTATTCTACTCTTTTTGTAATATACTTTCATTTATGAGTATTTACATCAATGATTTATTTTCCTTCTTTCATGGGGTGTATGTTTTGAAAGATACCCAAGTCGGTAAGGGAACCTTTCACCCTCCTTTTTTTAAAAGACTTATTTTGTTGGGTATTTTAATTTACATATTGTTATGTTGGGATATGTTCTCATATATCCTTATTTATGTAAATTTTATGTCCAAGTGATGAGATACACTTTTTATCTCTCGTCAACTAATTTTGATGTGACGCTGATAGGCTGTCAAGGGAACTTCTTAACCCAATTTCGATTTCTTTGGGTTCAACATGTAGTTATTGAATATGTCAACCTTTGAATATGTGTGAATGACCTTTGATTATTTTACACTTAATATCCACTTATATTTGGTGTATTATTTTGTCACACATAATTATGTAATTGATTTATCCTTAAACCAAGGATACCGTCTTTGTATGGGACTTCGTCTCAATCTCCTTTAGTTGAGGCATATTTTGTTTTATTCACAACCTTCTTTTATACGGTGTATAAACCCCTTTGACTTTTACACTTATTCAAAAGGAATCTTTTTTATATGAAGCATTTACTAAACGACAAAAGTGAATGTTTTTGTCGTACGTATGCGGCGACAATGACTTCTCCACCACCGTGACCGTTATTTGAGTTTCGGCTTCCTCTACAAGCCATACCTTTTTTTAAAAAATAAAAAATAAATACCATGTTTTAATTTTCTTTTATTTTGGTATTGAAAATGGTTTTCATAATTTTTTATATCATTGTGTTGTATTGATATCTTGTGATTGAAAGGTGGAAATGTTATGTTTCCTTTATGCATGTTTTATGTGATACGATTATGTTGAGGTTCTTGGGCATTATTATGAAGACGGGTGGTTCCGTGATAAACTAAGGGCGGGTGAGCCCGATATAGCTCTCCAATGCATTGGGTAACGCGAAGGAGTGAAACGTTAAGGTTTCTCCGAAGAGATTTAGTGAATATACTATGATGGGTATTCCAAACATAACCAAGAGGGTTACTCCCTACGTAAGAATGTTATGAATGCCTCAAGTTACCTTTATGTCTTTCGTTTTCTATGATTTATTCATGGTTTGATGAGGTATGTTAAAGTGCCTATGTTTTATGGGTAAAGTATGATTTCATTCTTATGTATATATGAACTCATGTTTCCTTTCCATATTTTTTATAACCCTTACTGAGCTTTTTATGCTCATCCCAAGTTTTTGAAATGTTTTTCACAGGTCAAGGGAAAGGTACACGATGTGATGATAGTGTCAAGGATGTGTCAAGAAAGAATCCGTGTTTTATTTTAAATATGATTCAATTGATGGAAAGAATGAATATTGTCTTTTATGTAACCACTTTGTTTAAATGTGGAATGTAATGCAGGTTTCATGATCTAATTCTCTAAAACTCTAAACCTGAAAATATCCTCAATGTGTAATCTTGTAATAACTCAAGATGAAGTAAGGTTTAAGGCTGGGGCCTTATAGTTGGTATCAAAGGTCGGTTTACATAACTTTAGAGGTTAGGGTATTCTCTAAGCATAAGTGACATTGCCATAATGGTTAGGATTTCAGAAAGATTCCTAGTTTTAGATAAAGTGAATGAGTAAGTATATCTTAGTGTTTACCTTCCTCATTAGTACATGATGGTTTTGTTGATATACTCAAACTGGCCTTTTTGGTTTTAGTAAATTGATGGATCTAGCAGGCACCAAAGTGACAATTGGTTTGAAGGGAACTGTGGTGGTTCATTGATTAAGAGACTGGATGAAATGGGGTATTCAATGAGGAAACTTGTGGTTGTTCTAAACCAACTATCAAAGAGTCATGATCAACCACTTGAACCTTGGTATGTTCTGTAATGCATCATGTACGAGATGACCAATCGATGTGGAAGTTTAGGTAATAATTAAAAAGGTAACCATTAGGGTTTATATGATCCTTACTTTTGAGGTAATCATGGGTTATTATATATTACGATGGAAAATGAAAGGCATGAGATAAACTTGAGGTTAAAATATGTTATGTTTATTTTGGAAGATTTTATCTCGTTTTGGGAAATTTTTTAAGAATTATATAGTTTTGGAAAAAGGACAACACGCAGACCGTGTGACAACCCGTCGCATCGGACAATGCTGTGGGAATCGAACCCACAACCAAAGTGCGACTGGTATTTATCGCCTACCACTGGACTACGTGAAGTCCCTGGTTAGTTTGACTGATTATTTCTAGTTATATGATTTTATGAATTAAGAGTAAGTTGATTTTGGGTTATTTCTGAAAATGATTAACCTATCATGGAGGATATGTGATTAGGTTAATTACTTTTCAATACGAGACTTTAGGAGCAACTGATGTTGTTTGGAGATAAATGTTACGATTTAACTTGGAAGAATATGTGACTAAATCCTTAAAATATTTGGGTTTCAATCTTAGATTGGTTTACTTTGAAGAATTTTATGGAAAAATTGTTTATCTAATGGTCCTCGTTGAACTTTGGGTTTTGTTGGACAAATTTTGGAGGTTAAGAATAGATTTTCTTTTTATAAAGGGTTATCCTTTTATGGATTATATGGTCTTATACTAGAGTTTTTGGTTTTGGTTTTGGTTAAAGTCTAAAGACATGGGAAGTATATAGTTCTCTTTTGTGGATTAGGTGATTCTCTAAAAGTTGATTATAGTACTCTTAATGTGAACAAGTCTTCCTAAATACTTGCCTTTTGGAGAAAATATGAGTTTGTGTAAGGAATATAATAAAAGTTGAAAGTCAACATGATAAGTGACTATGTTTCCTTATGAATAAATTCCCCAATAAAAATTATCTTAAAAAAATGTTTTCTATTAACTTTTCCTACTGGGGAATCGTATACCGTTTAACCCATCACAAGTTTGTGATTTTCTCATTGTTAACTTTCTCCTAAACATGTTTTCTATCACTCTTCATCAGAACATGACCCTATGTTTTCTCCTCCATGTCCATGTTTTCATACTTGGAATCCTAATATGGGTTAACTCGGGTGACCTTTGTACTTATCTTTCTTTATTTTAAAGTGATTGTTTTACCGAATCTTCTTCTGATGTGGGACTTTCAAGGATGTTTCCAAGCCCAATTTTAAAATTGCGAGGACACAATTCCCAAAAGGGGGGAAGGATGTAACATCCCAGGTAAATAAATAATAAGACATATTCATATTTATTAATATTTTTTAATTAAATATTATTTTTTTAAGGGGTTGCTATGTACGATAGCGTGCTCGATACGCAACAATGAGTTTCTTTGAAATCTTACGTTACACGCAAATAATATAATTTCAAATGGTAGTTAACACATAGTCGTTGTACTGGCAGGAATAAATATAAATAACTAAAATATGATTATATATGTTTTTAAATGTTTTTACATTTATCCAATAAAAGATAAAGGCTTAAAATACGGAAAGAATTCATTTTTAGGCGTATATGCCCTAGTTTTCACTTAAGGTTCACTTATCACCTTTTGATGGAGAACCCTCTTTAAATATAGTTTTGGTCACTCTTATACATTCTTTTGGACCAAATAAAATCCTTCTTTATAATTGGTACATCAAAATTTACTTTGTGTATGTTTTTGTTATTCTTCCGATAAAGTTCATTTTTTATGAATAAGTGAAAAATGTTGTATTTTAATTCAAAACCTCTTTTAATCTAATTTATTTATATGATTATATTATCTTTTGAATTGGTTTTAAAGTGAAACCATAAAATATTTTTACCATTTGATTCAATGGTGGACTTTTGAATTAATTTCACTTTGAGATTCGACATAAACAAATATCAATCTTTTGATATATATGGTTTCTTAAAAACACGCTATTTGATCTACCAGTGGGAATTAATTATTAAAATAATTAATGTGAATTATATGTTTTGAATTTTGTAAAGTATACTTCATTTTTGAATTTGGAATATCAAATATAGCTTAGGGTGAATTTTTGGGATTTTTCTGAAAAACATCAATTTTTGATGAATAGTGAAACCACTAAGTGGTAATCAAGCAAACTGATTTTTCAGTTAAGTGAAAGTTTACCACTAATGTGTATTGAATTTTGAAAATCCGACAAACATGGTTGTCATTAGTATGTAAAATGTGGTTCAATGGGATGAAAATAATTTTTTTGGTGAATAGTAACTTTTTTTCATTAATCGCGATTAGAGGTAATTTGTGTAATTTAAGGTAAAAATGATATTATAAAAATATTAAAACACCATGACACTTGTCCTACCCCTATTTTATGAGTCATGGCCGACCAAGACAACCCATGGGTCGATTTAGGGGACCCTATGGAGCCTCTTGGGTGAGATAATGACTTTAATGCCTTTTTTTAAATAAAGGTGAAAATGACACTAACATAAATTGTTTTACTAAAACAATTTTTAGAAGGGGTTATACTAATCATATTTTTGTATATAAATACTCTTTGGAAAGAAAAAATATTTCCTACATCGGGATATTTTTGTTATAATTTTTATACATTAAATAAATTAATTTAATTATGACATCATGATGATGCAACGATGACCTCATTAATGAACAGTTTAAATAAAATGAAACGATAATATAAAATCTAAGACCTAAAATTGTCAAAAAACTATTGTATGGGAATATTTAGAATCCTTATCATCTTATCTTCGAAATATATCAATGTGGGACCTTAGAAATTCGAAACACTTTTGAAAATAAAATAATAGTTTCATGATTTCCAAAAGTGCCCCTCCTCTCCTCTTATAAAAGGCCCCCACCTCTACCGCATTTCACACACTCCTCAAGCCTTTGGCTCGGACATACCCTGACCATTTACTCTCTCCACATCCCTCTCCTCATCCTAGAGGATTCCCTTTGGGTTTAATCCTTTCAAAGGAAGCCTTTAGGCTCAAATCAAAATGAGTTACACTTTTAAAGGTAATTCATTCTCTCATGTTCATTTGTTTTATTTTGCTTCTCCAACCCCCTAAACTCTTTTTATTTACTTCTTTTGTAACAACACCAGTATATTCAATATACTAGGATGTTTTTATAAGATTTATTCGAGCTACACTCTCACACAACTACATCAAATGGTTAAAGAACATTCGGTTTCCGTGGATGGCGAAATTCTGCCTCCCGAAACGATGATTGTTCAATACTCATTTAACACCTTCAAAGGTGGCCATTATGATGTCACTATTTTTATATATGATATATAATATCTTTAGTATTTCCTTAAGCTTCTGTATTTTTTATTTATGGCATACCATTATTTATTCCATTATGGGTTACACGATATCTTCATTTTAGGAAGTGCGGACTACCGCCCCCTCAAAGTGATGTGATTCGTTAATGCCATACGTGAGATGTATAAAGGATAGATTTAATATTATTATATATGATTTTATACTGGAATTATAATATACCTATATATAATTATTATTTCTTTCCATTAAAGTATGAAATAGAAATGAAAGTAGCGTTCATGCGTATGTACGGCTTACCGTCTCCATGAACGGTGAATTTCATTTCTTATCCCCAAATGTAATGTACTATTATAAGTACATGTATATAATGGATATATATTATTAATGATACGTCTAAATGATGAAAATAATTTGGAATTAAAATATACATACCTCTCATTTAGTTTTAATTCCATTAATATGACAAAGAAATGAAAGTAGCGTTCATGCGTACGTACGGCTTACCGTCTCCATGAATGGTGCATTTCATTTCTTACCTCAAAATGATTATGTAATATTATAAATACATTTATATTATGGATATATATGATATATATTCTATCAAAATCAGGAATTTCATTCTGGATATAAAGAACCTTTGACCACACGAACAACATGTAATTGTAAGAAGTCCACTTTCGACTTAAGAACCAAATATCGACAAAACAATCATTATTAACTTAAATGATTAAATAATGTTTATAACATTGAAATAAGTGATCTAAAAGGAATAGTGAACTATAAAAATGTTCTTAATAAAGTGGAAATTAACTCAAGTTTATTATTCAGGAGATTAAAGAACGATCGAGTCAAGTCGGACCCAAGGTAAGGGATCTTACTCCTCTCTTTATTTTTAAGTACTCTCCTTTATGTCACTTCTTTTAAGCTCCTCTTTGTTATGTTGGGAGATGTTATTTTATATTCCTCTTTCTATAAACTTTATGTTAATATGATGAG
This sequence comes from Viscum album, assembly GCA_963277665.1. Taxonomy (NCBI): domain Eukaryota; kingdom Viridiplantae; phylum Streptophyta; class Magnoliopsida; order Santalales; family Viscaceae; genus Viscum; species Viscum album. Next base: position 1,535,297,705 of record OY728161.1, on the reverse strand, counting down.
ATACCCTATTTTATCTCATCAATCCATTTTTGTAAGTTTTACGAGGCGTCGTTAGGCTGCCGAGTTTTCGTAAGGGATTTTTTCATCTCACTTTTATTCCCATGATATTTACGCTACATTTACCACAATTTCCTTTTAGTGGTGTATGTACTACCCATTATTATACTCTTTGTGTAATATAATTTCTTTTCTGAGTATTTACATCAATGATTTATTTTCCTTCTTTCATGGGGTGTATGTTTTGAAAGATACCCAAGTCGGTAAGGGAACCTTTCACCCTCCTTTTTTTAAAAAAAAGACTTCTTTTGTTGGGTCTTTAAATTTACATATTGTTATTTTGGGATATGTTCTCATATATCCTTATTGATGTAAATTTTATGTCCAAGTGATGAGATACACTTTTTATCTCTCATCAACTCATTTTGATGTGACGCTGTTAGGCTGTCAAGGGAACTTCTTAACCCAATTTCGATTTCTTTGGGTTCAACATGTTGTTATTGAATATGTCATCCTTTGAATATGTGTGAATGACCTTTGATTATTTTACACTTAATATCCACTTATATTTGGTGTATTCGTTTGTCGCATATAATTATGTAATTGATTTATCCTTAAACCAAGGATACCATCTTTGTATGGGACTTCGTCTCAATCTCCTTTCATTGAGGCATATTTTGTTTTATACACAACCTTCTTTTATATGGTGTATAAACCCCTTTGACTTTTACGCTTATTCAAAAGGAATCTTTTTTATACGAAGTGTTTACTAAACGACAAAAGGGAATGTTTTTGTCGTACGTATGTGGCGACAACGACTTCTCCGCCGCCGTCACCGTTATTTGAGTTTTGGCTTCCTCTACAAGCCATACCTTCTTTTTAAAAGAAAAAAATAAATACCATGTTTTAATTTTCTTTTACCTTGGTATTGAAAATGGTTTTCATAATGTTTTTGTATCAATGTGTTGTATTGATATCTTGTGATTGACAGGTGGAAATGTTATGTTTCCTTTATGCATGTTTTATGTGATACAATTATGTTGAGGTTCTTGGGAATTATTATGAAGACGGGTGGTTCTGTGATAAACTAAGGGCGAGTGAGCTCGATATAGCTCTCCAATGCATTGGGTAATGCGAAGGAGTGAAACGTTATGCTTTCTCCGAAGAGATTTAGGGAATATACTGTGATGGGTATTCCAAACATAACCAAGAGGGTTACTCCCTACGTAAGAATGTTTTGAATGCCTCAAGTTACCTTTATGTTTTATGTTTTCTATGATTTATTCATGGTTTGATGAGGTATGTTAAAGTGCCTATATTTTATGGGTAAAGTATGATTTCATTCTTTTGTATATATATGAACTCATGTTTCCTTTCCATTTTTTTTATAACCCTTACTGAGCTTTTTATGCTCATCCCAAGTTTTTGAAATGTTTTTCACAGGTCAAGGGAAAGGTACATGATGTGATGATAGTGTCAAGGATGTGTCAAGAAAGAATCTGTGTTTTATATTAAATATGTTTCCATTGATGGGAAGAATGAATATTGTCTTTAATGTAACCACTTTGTTTAAATGTGGAATGTAATGCAAGTTTCATGATATAATTCTCTAAAACTCTAAACCTAAAAAGATCCTCAATGTGTAATCATGTAATAACTCAAGATTAAGTAAGGTTTAAGGCTGGGGCCTTATAGTTGGTATCAAAGGTCAGTTTAGATAACTTTAGAGGTTAGGTTATTCTCTAAGAATAAGTGACATTACCATAATGGTTAGGATTTCAAAAAGAGTCCTAGTTTTAGATAAAGTGAATGAGTAAGTATATCTTAGTGTATACCTTACTCATTAGTACATTGTGGTTTTGTTTATATACTCACACTGACCTTTTTGGTTTTAGTAAATGGCAGAATCTAGCAGGCACCAAAGTGACAATTGTTTTGAAGGAAATTGTGGTGGTTCTTTGATTAAGAGACTGGATGAAATGGGGTATTCAATGAGGAAACTCGTGGTTGTTCTAAACCAACTATCAAAGAGTCATGATCAACCACATGAACCTTGGTATGTTCTGTAATGCATCATGTACGAGATGACCAATCGATGTGGAAGTTTAGGTAATAATTAAAAAGGTAACCATTAGGGTTTATATGATCCTTACTTTTGAGGTAATCATGGGTTATTATATGTTATGATGGAAAATGAAAGGCATGAGATAAACTTGAAGTTAAAATATGTTATGTTTATTTTTGAAGATTTTATCTCGTTTTGGGAAATGTTTTAAGAATTATATAGTTCTGGAAAAAGGGCAACATGCAGACCGTGTGACAACCCGTCACGTCGGACAATGCTGCGGGAATCGAAACCACAACCAAAGTGCGACTGGTATTCATCGCCTACCACTGGACTACGTGAAGTCCCTGGTTAGTTTGACTGATTCTTTCTAGTTATATGATTTTATGAATTAATAGTATGTTGATTTTGGGTTATTTATGAAAATGATTAACCTATCTTGGAGGATATGTGATTAGGTTAATTACATTTCAATACGAGACTTTAGGAGAAACTGATGTTGTTTGGAGATAAATGTTACGATTTAACTTGGAAGACTATGTGACTAAATCCTTCAAATATTTGGGTTTCAATCTTATATTGATTTACTTTGAAGAATTTTATGGAAAAATTATTTATCTAATGGTCCTCGTTGAACTTTGGGTTTTGTTGGACAAATTTTGGAGGATAAGAATAGATTTTCTTTTTATAAAGGGTTATCCTTTTCTAGATTATCTGGTCTTGTACAATCCTTTTTGGTTTTGGTTTTGGTTAAAGTCTAAAGACATGGGAAGTATATATTTATCTTTTGTGGATTAGGTGATTCTCTAAAAGTAGATTATAGTACTCTTAATGTGAACAAGTCTTCCTAAATACTCGCCTTTTGGAGAAAATATGAGTTTGTGTAAGGAATCTAATAAAAGTTTAAAGTCAACATGATAAGTGACTATGTTTCCTTATGAATAAATTCCCCAATAAAAAGTATCTTAAAACAAAAATGTTGTCTATTAACTTTTCCTACTGGGGAATCGAATACCGTTTAACCCATCACAAGTTTGTGATTTTTTCATGGTTAACTTTCTCCTAAACATGTTTTCTATCACTCTTCATCAGAACATGACCCTATGTTTTCTCCTCCATGTCCATGTTTTCATACTTGGAATCCTATTATGGGTTAACTTGGGTGACCTTTGTACTTATCTTTCTTTATTTTAAAGTGATTGTTTTACCGACTCTTCTTCCGATGTGGGACTTTCAAGGATGTTTCCAAGCCCAATTTTAAAATTGTGAGGATGCAATTCCCAAAAGGGGGGAAGGATGTAACATCCCAAGTAAATAAATAATAATACATATTCATATTTATTAATATTTTTTAATCAAATATTATTTTTTTGAAGGGGTTGCTATGTACGATAGCGTGCATGATACGCAACAATGAGTTTCTTTGAAATCTTACGTTACACGCTAATAATATAATTTCAAATGGTAGTTAACACATAGCCGTTGTACTGGCAGGAATGAATAGAAATAACTAAAATATTATTATATATGTTTTTAAATGTTTTTACAATTATCCAATAAAATATAAAGGCTTAAAATATGGAAAGAATTCAATTTTAGGTGTATATGCCCTAGTTTTCACTTAAGGTTCACTTATCACCTTTTGATGGCGAACCCTCTTTAAATATAGTTTTGGTCACTCTTATACATTCTTTTGGATCAAATAAAATCCTTCTTTATAATTGGGACATCAAAATTTACTTTGTGTATGTTTTTGTTATTCTTCCGATAAAGTTCATTTTTTATAAATAAGTGAAAAATGTTGTATTTTAATTCAAAACCTCTTTTAATATAATTTATTTATATGATTATATTATCTTTTGAATTGGTTTTAAAGTGAAACCATAAAATATTTTTACCATTTTATTCAATGGTGGACTTTGGAATTAATTTCACTTTGAGATTCTACATAAACAAATATCAATCTTTTGATATATATTGTTTCTTAAAAACACGCTATTTGATCTGACAGTGGGAATTAACTATTAAATTAATTTATTTAACTTATATGTTTTTAATTTTGTAAAGTAGACTTCATTTTTGAATTCGGAATATCAAATATAGCTTAGGGTGAATTTTTGGGATTTTTCTGAAAAACTTCAATTTTTGATGAATAGTGAAACCACTAAGTGATAATCAAGCAAACTGATTTTTCAGTTAAATTAAAGTTTACCACTAATTTTTATTGAATTTTGAAAATATTACATACATTTTTGTCATTATTATGTAAAATGTGGTTCAATGGGATGAAAATAAATTTTTTGGTGAATAGTAACTTTTTTTCATTAATCGCGATTAGAGGTAATTAGTGTAATTTAAGGTAAAAATGATATTATAAAAATATGAAAACACCATGACACTTGTCCTACCCCTACTGGATGAGTCATGGACAACCATGAAAACCCATGGGTCGATTTAGGGGACCCTATGGAGCCTCTTGGGTGAGATAATGACTTTAATGCCTTTTTTTAAATAAAGGTGAAAATGACACTAACATAAACTGTTTTACTAAAACAATATTTATAAGGGGTTATACTAATCATATTTTTGTCTATAAATACTCTTTGGAAAGATAACAATATTTCCTACATCAGGATATTTTTGTTATAATTTTTATACACTAAATAAATTAATTTAATTATGACATCATGATGATGCAACGATGACCTCATTAATGAACAGTTTAAATAAAATGAAACGATAATATAAAATCTAAGACCTAAACTTGTCCAAAAACTATTGGATGGGAATATTTCGAAGAATTATCATCTTATCTTAGAAATATATCAATGTGGGACCTTATAAATTCGAAACACTTTTGAAAATAAAATAATAGTTTCATGATTTCCAAAAGTGCCCCTCCTCTCCTCTTATAAAAGGCCCCCACCTCTACCGCATTTCACACACTCCTCAAGCCTTTGGCTCGGCCATCCCCTTCCCATTTACTCTCTCCACATCCGTCTCCTCGTCCTAGAGGATTCCATTTGAGCATAATACTTTCAAAGGAATCCTTTAGGCTCAAATCAAAAGGAGTTACACTTTTAAAGGTAATTCATTCTCTCATGTTCATTTGTTTTATTTTTCTTCTCCAACCCCCTAAACTCTTTTTATTTACTTATTTTGTAACAACACCAGTATCTTAAATATACTAGGATGTTGTTATAAGATTTATTATATCTACACTCTCACACAACTACATCAAATGGTTAAAGAACATACGGTTTCCGTGGATGGCGAAATTCTGCCTCCCGAAACGATGATTGTTCAATACTCATTTAACACCTTCAAAGGTGGCCATTATGATGTCACTATTTTTATATATGATATATAATATTTTTATTCCTTCCTTAAGATTCTGTATGTTTTATTTATGGCATACCATTATTGATTCCATTATGGGTATACACGATATCTTCATTTTAGGAAGTGCGGACTACCGCTCCATCAAAGTGATGTGATTCGTTAATGCCATACTTGGGACGTATAAAGGATGGATTTAATGTTATTATATATTATGTTATACTGTAATTATAATATACCTATATATAATTATTATTTATTTCCATTAAATTATGAAATAGAAATGAAAGTAGCGTTCATGCATACGTATGGCTTACCGTCTCCATTAACGGTGCATTTCATTTCTTATCCCCAAATGTAATGTACTATTATAAGTACATGTATATAATGGATATATATGATGAATGATACATCTAAATGCTGAATAAAATTATGGAATTAAAATATACATACCTCTCATTCGGTTTTAATTCTATTAATATGACAAAGAAATGAAAGTCGCGTTCATGCGTACGTACGGCTTACCGTCTCCATGAACGGTGCATTTCATTTCTTACCTCTAAATGATTATGTAATATTATAAATACATGTATATGCTGGATATATATGATATATATGCTATCCAAATCAGGAATGTCATTCTGGATATAAAGAATCTTTGACCACACGAACAACATGTAATTGTAAGAAGTCCACTTTCGACTTAAGAACCAAATATCGACAAAACAATCATTATTAACTTAAATGATTAAATAATGTTTATAAAATTGCAATAAGTGATCTAAAAGGAATAATGAACTAGAAAAAGGTTCTTAATAAAGTGGAAATTAACTCATGTTTATTATTCAGGAGATTAAAGAATGATCGAGTCAAGTCGGACCCGAGGTAAGGGATCTTACTCCTCTCTTTCTTTTTAAGTACTCTCCTTTATGTCACTTATTTTAAGCTCCTATTTGTTATGTTGGGGGATATTCTTTTATATTCCTATTTCTATAAACTTTAATTTAATATGATGAGATACCCTATTTGATCTCATCAATCCATTTTTGTAGGTTTTACGAGGCGTCGTTAGGCTGCCGAGTTTTCGTAAGGGATTTTTTCATCTCACTTTTATTCCCGTGAGATTTATGCTAAATTTACCACAATTTCCTTTGAGTGGTGTATATACTGCCCATTATTCTAATCTTTGTGTAATATACTTTAATTTATGATTATTTACATCAATGATTTATTTTCCTTCTTTCATGGGGTTTATGTTTTGAAAGATACCCAAGTCGGTAAGGGAACCTTTCACCCTCCTTTTTTTAAAAAAGACTTCTTTTGTTGGGTCTTTTAATTTACACATTTTTATGTTGGGATATGTTCTCATATATCCTTATTGATGTAAATTTTATGTCCAAGTGATGAGATACACTTTTTATCTCTCATCAACTCATTTTGATGTGACGCCGTGAGGCTGTCAAGGGAACTTCTTAACCCAATTTCGATTTCTTTGGGTTCAACATGTAGTTATTGAATATGTCATCCTTTGAATATGTGTGAATGACCTTTGATTATTTTACACTTAATATCCACTTATATTTGGTGTATTCGTTTGTCACACATAATTATGTAATTGATTTATCCTTAAACCAAGGATACCGTCATTGTATGGGACTTCGTCTCAATCTCCTTTCGTTGAGGCATATTTTGTTTCATACACAACCTTCTTTTATACGGTGTATAAACCCCTTTTACTTTTACGCTTATTCAAAAGGAATATTTTTTATATGAAGCGTTTACTAAACAACAAAAGGGAATGTTTTTGTCGTACGTATGCGGCAACAACGACTTCTCCACCGTTGTGACAGTTATTTGAGTTTCGACTTCCTATACAAGCCATACCTTCTTTTTAAAAGAAAAAAATAAATACCATGTTTTAATTTTCTTTTATTTTGGTATTGAAAATGGTTTTCATAATGTTTTTATATCAATTTGTTGTATTGATATCTTGTGATTGAAAGATGGAAATGTTATGTTTCCTTTATGCATGTTTTATGTGATACGATTATGTTGAGGTTCTTGGGCATTATTATGAAGAATGGTGGTTCCATGATAAACTAAGCGCGGGTAAGCCCGATATAGCGCTCCAATGCATTGGGTAACGTGAAGGAGTGAAACGTTAAGGTTTCTCCGAAGAGATTTAGGGAATATACTGTGATGGGTCTTCCAAACGTAACCAACAGGGTTACTCACTACGTAAGAATGTTATGAATGCCTCAAGTTACCTTTATGTCTTATGTTTTCTATGATTTATTCATGGTTTGATGAGGTATGTTAAAGTGCCTATGTTTTATGGGCAAAGTATGATTTCATTCTTATGTATATATGAACTCATGTTTCCTTTCATTATTTTTTATAACCCTTACTGAGATTTTTATGATCATCCCAAGTTTTTGAAATTTTTTTCACAGGTCAAGGGAAAGGTACATGATGTGATGATAGTGTCAAGGATGTGTCAAGAAATAATCTGTGTTTTATTTTAAATATGTTTCCATTGATGGGATGAATGAATATTTTCTTTTATGTAACCACTTTGTTTAAATGTGGAATGTAATGCAAGTTTCATGATCTAATTCTCTAAAACTCTAAACCTGAAAAGATCCTCAATGTGTAATCTTGTAATAACCCAAGATTAAGTAAGGTTTAAGGCTGGGGCCTTATACTTACATGATTAAAAATTCATATGAGAAACGTATAACTTAGCAGTTTATTTTTCATAAATATAAAACATACAATGTATCCACATAATATTCTTGATATATATTTTTCTTGATGTAAATTGTTTCCAAATTAATTATGAAATATTTCAATCTTATGAAAAATAGTTTGGAAATTTTTTCTATAGAATTAAATTAAAATAGGAAAAAATCATCAATAATTTCACTATAAATTTTAAAATTGTATTATATATAGAGAGATGCAGAATAAATTCAAATAAAAGATTAAATTAAGCTTGTATGCACATTAAATGAATAAATATGTGAGAATAATTATCAAGGAAAATATTACTGAATAAAATTGAATTAGTTCATTGTTATAACATGTGAAACTATTATACATAAATTATAAAATGAAATAGCTAATATTTCAAATGTATTTTTTTCATAGATATGCTCTATAAAAATAGTTTTATAGAACTGGTTCAATGAATCAAAGTGTTAAGGATATTTGAACAATATTGTGCATAATATTTTTTATCATATATTTATAGAATTTGGAATGGTGAAATTCAATGTATTAAACCCATGATTCCCAAGTAATCGTTATTTCCTTGAAACAAAATCTCACATTGTCTAACTGGTTTCGATTCTATAATTTTATTTCTATTTTTTTAGTGTACTTTTTAGTTAATTCCAATTTATTCAATATTAGGAACTTAGTTTCAGCTAATACCTCCCCTTCAAAAGTTACGTCTGGATATGCCTTGCCCAATAAAAGGTAGGGGTTTCGGTTGCTCCTTAGTATTAAAAAAAGGAATGATTGGTTCTTCCTATAATTCAAAAAAATGGTTTTTAGTTGTTCTTATAGGTGTGAAAATGGATGAAAAGTTTTTATTACACTAGGTGTGAAAATGGAATCATTATACGGTTGTGACTCTGGGTGTGACGAAGTCAGGTTGTTAGGGTTATGACTCCCCTTTAAAATTCAGGTCATTTATATTGTGGGTGTCGTACTCTCACAATGAGAGTGTGAAGATTATAATCATGAAAACATTAATTTTAAATTCTTGAAAATATTAAGGTTCATATTTATTTTCTATGAAAATTCTACATAGTTCAAATATGTATTTAAAATATTATAAAAAGGAAAATTCACACCCCCTCTTAACAAACCATCTATCATACCATCTTAACCAAACAATTTGTATAATATCATGGACCTTGGGAACATTATAAGAATTTTTATATATATTATTATCGAAAACCACATCCTAGACTTGCATATATAAGGAAACTTTATATTTAAGACATCAGGAACATGTCTTAATGATGGGTTTATTCCAAAAAACCACCAATTTTTAATAGTATATTTTATTGATATTAATGGGAAATGATGAAAGTTTATATAAAGTAGTGAAGCATTTATCACTATACCATAATGGTAAAAACATAAAAATTAATCGAAATTGAGATATATAATTTTACCAACAATGATACTTTTACTTATGTCTTGAAATAAAAAGAAATTAATATTGTATACCATGAAATTATAAGAAATTTTTTTAGTAAGGTATTAGATTGTCAAAATGCACAAGATATATAAAAAATACATAAAATTTCACATTATTTATCTGATAAGATAAAGAAAAAAAATTATATTAAGGGTTAAGTATCAATATTTTAATATAGGAGAAGTTAACACTGTTAATAAAATTTTCCATCGATTTACTAGAATTATAAAAGGGATGAATGAATTGGGTGAAGAATTGGATAAAAAATTTTGTGTTGAATTATTTTTTATAGATTTACCAAACAAATCATGAAAATAAGGTTGTTATAGATAAATAAATACCTTTAAATAATGTAATATTAATGATTTAATTGGTAATTTACTTCAAAATTAATTAAAACATAAGAATATTATTAAAAAAGATTCTACTAAAGAGAAAGGAATTTCTTTTAAATATGTGAATTTTCTTACTTAATAGTCAAATTATGAGATATAGGGAAATTTTTGTAATGATTATTCCCATGTTTCAAATAGAATATAAAAAATAATAAAGTATATTCTAAGAGATCTATAATGGATTATCCCATAAATGATCTTAAAGGGAATCAAAAATGAAAATGTTATTCTTAATGATGTTCTAGAAGTTACTTATTATGTATATATGAGAATATGGTACATTAAAACCCAATTCCTAGGGATAGAGATGAAAAAATAGTTAAAAAGGAGAATATATATATTCTAACTATATAGGGTTACACCGAGGACTCATATTTTAGTGAAAAATCTGGTTCTTAAAATGAATTGGGAAATATGTGCTTTATGGCTTTTTAAAACTAGGTAAATGAGTCTGATTATAATTATTTTACATATTATTCTAAAAAAATAGATTTTTTATTTATATATTGAAATCAAGGGTTTTAAAAATGATATATTTCATATTTCATAAATTTATAAGGAACTCAAGAAAAAGTATATGAATATTTTTGATAAAAATAATATCAATCTTGAAGAAAATAAAAAATTGGTGAATACTAATTATAGATCAAATGAAAAATAAATTTAGAATTATAATCTATTAAAAAAACAGAGTCAAGTATTATATTTCTAAAAATAATGGAGAATAAGAAAGAAATTTTAATGTTGTTCTGGATGAAAATGAAAAGTGGGAGAATGACGTTGAAGGTTTAAAGATAGATATGTCTAGCTTTATCAGGGGAAGGGGAAGTTTTTAAAATATGTTAATAATGAAAAAAACTATGAAAATATTCTTGTTTATGAAAATGAATTTCCAAAAATTTATAAGACTTTATATGTTAAATGTTCAAAAGGAAGGGTATCAAAACACTATTTTTTAGATGTGGAGTGAAGGGATATTATTCACGTGAGTATTCATTGATATTTCCAAAATAATTTAATCACCCAAAATCATATATTTATAAATCTTTATCCTTTAAGGTAACTTTTAAAAAATGCTTGAAATATGTGTGGGTTCCTAAGAATTGTTTATATAACCCAATTATATCATATTTTTCATGGGTACCATAGTTTTGTTAAATCTTTCATTATTGGATATGTTCCCAATAATTTTCAAAAATAAAACATGTTACATTGATAGTGGATGATTAATGAACATGGATGTTTATGCTACAAATATATATCATTGAAAAATGTAAAGTATGTAATGTTAACATTGGTCATAATTAATAGGGTATTGTCAGGGGTTTTAAAGAGGTTGAAATTTCAAAAAAAAACATATCAAAACTATTATATATTGTGGGTATAAAAAAAATAATTAGTATTTATTAATTCTCTGATGGTGGACTGCATTTAAAATTTAAAAAATAATTAGTTCAGGGTTTATAAATATGAATCTATCATTTTTCATGAAAAAAGATAAGATAATATTTATTCATTAAAGTTTTCTCTATTAACTGAATAAAATGTAATGTTTTTTAATGTTATATAGTCAAATAAAACTTCATGGCATAAAAGTATTATGAATTATAACTTTAGGTTATTGTAAAAGTTTTCCAAAAATGAAAAGGTTTTTCATATTATAGAATTAATGATGCACAAATGTTATATTTATGGATCTTTCATGAAAGGTATGCATCACAAAGTGTATTTATGACCTATCAATGAAGTGAAAACAATAAGTCCTCTAAATAATTATACATTTGGATTTATTTTTATTTATATATACTACTATTGTAAATGGTAAAAGTTATATCTTTTACATTTTAGATGAATTTATTCAATATATATGGGTTCACTTTCTGACTCATGAATCTAAAATTATTTCAATTTTTTCTGATTATTTAAAATTAGTTTATAATGAAAATTGTTTCATAATATTATCCATTACAATTTATAGAGTTTGATAGTTTTAAATAAGAAATTTGAAAAATTATTTGAGTAAAATGGATATTCTCCAGATTTATCAGCCCCCAAGAAGCCACAAAAAATTGTTATAGAGAGATAAATAGAATTTATAAGAAATGGGTTGAAGCAATCTAAATAAGTTTAAAACGCCTAGATTATTTTAGAAAGAATCTATAACTAAAAATTTCTATGTGTATACTAGAATTATTTAAAGATATTTTTTAACTAATTCATATTATAAAATTTTGAATGGAAGAAAACTAAAAGTTGTATATTTTAGAGTATTTGGTTCTAAAGTATTGGTTATTAACAATAAAGATTCCTTTTATAAGTTTGATAAAAAATTTTGATGAAGGTGTGTTTTTGGGTTATTCAAATTCTAAAACATCCTACAAATTTTATAATTAAATAACCATATTGGTTGATGATTATATTCACATTAAATATTATGAAATTACATTTCTAGAAATTAATTATGGTTTAGATCAACATGAATAATATTTTAGATACTTTAATTTTGGAGTGGTAGAAACTAAAAATGAAAAGGAAATTATTTAGGAGTGCCACCCTCAAAAAAGGACTTCGTAAACACTTAATTATATCCCCTTAGATATAGTCAATGGAAATTTTAATTCATGAATTCACAAAATATAATTTTTTTACTCATTAGTCATTAATGTTTAATTTTTTTCATAAAAATATTAATGAATAATTAATTGATTCTTATTTCATTATTGATACATAAGAAGAGTTAAATATTTTATTAAGAAATAATGCATGAATTTTATTTTAACAACCTATTGAACAGTAAGTTGTAGGTACTAAATGGATTTTTTGAAATAAATATTGTGAGTATATAAATATTGGTAGAAATAAGTCCAAAATAGTTTCACAAGTCCATTCTCAAGAAGAAGGGATATATTATGACGAAACACTTAAATTTTTTGTAATATTAGAATATGTATTGATATTAATAGCATATGAAAGTTATCATGGAATTAAATTATTTCCAATGGATGTTAAAAGTTATATTATAAATGGATTTATTTAAAAGGAATTATTTTTCATACATCCCCTTATTTTTTTTAAAAACATCCTAGTAATGTTTTAAATATTTATAAATATCTTTATTGTATTAAGTAAGATCCAAGATCATAGTACAAAAGATTATTTAATTTTATTTTTCAAAATTCTTTTGGAAACATTTATCCTACTTCATTTATTGAGAAAAGACATAAAATGTTTTATTATTTTAATATATTTAGATGATGTCATCTTTGGATCTTCAAATTATTCTTTGTGTAAATTTTTTTAGAGTTAACGAAAATTGAATTTCATATAAGTCATATGGGATAATAAAAACTCTTCCATGGACTTTAAATTTTTCAAAAGAATGATATAATTTTTCTAAATTAGTATAAATATGATAAGTAATTTGTCAAAATATTTGGATTATATGGTAATAAAATTATATACATTCCTATGAGTAATTCATATAATATAAATATTGATAAATCTGTAAAATCAGTGTATAATAAACTTAAAAGAGGTATGATTGGTAGTTTATTATATTTAGTTACTATATAGACTGATTTTATATTTTCTGTCTGTATTTTTCCAAGATTTCAAATTAAGCTAAGAGAATAAAAAAAATATTTCAATGTTTCCTTGAACCTTGTTTATTTCTAACCTCAAAAAACTTCAATAGAATTAAAAATTTATTCAAATTCAATTTTTGGTGGTTATAAAATACTTAAATATACAAGTGGAATGTCCACTTTAAGTAAAAATCATTGTATATTGGAGTTCTAAGAAACAAATTTTTATTTATTTTTATAAAATATAATAATAATACATAGTTATAGAAAATTTTATGCTCAATACTTATGGATTATGGAAACATTAACTTATTTTCATGTTTATTTTCACAAGTTGCATTTTTATGTGATAATTCATCTATTATTTCAATTTCAAAGGACTTTTTATATCACTAAACTATAAGACATGTTGAAGTTAGATATAATTTTATTAGAGACCACGTTCAAAAAGGTGAATTGTTTTTGAATATGTCCCAATCGGTGATCAAAAAGAAGAAATTTTTACTAATCCTTTTTATTTATCTAAGTTTGAGGAGATCACGTATAAACATTGCATGATAAAAGTTTAAAATAAATCACCTTGAATCTATTTATGGCTATCATGTGTCCATACAGATTTTAGTTTCATTTATACCATCTAAATTCATTCCATCTTCAGAATCCCTCTTCATTTAAACTCAAGTTTTTTTCAGTAATCATTCTTAATCAACTTTTATTATCATATACTGACATATAATAAGATTATAATTTTTGGTCAGGGAACAATCAATTTGTTTATATTTTTTAGTTTACTAGAATGGATATTCTGTGTTGATTACATTTTAAATTATTATTATTTATTAAAAGTATTAACTTGCTTTCATATCTCCATGTGACATTAAATATTTTTTTAGATAGGGTAATCCCTCTTTTAATAAAGAATTATCTATATTATTCACATGGTATTGTTAAATTATGAATACATATTTTACAATTTTATGGTGTTTAAAGAGATAAAATTTTATATTTATGGGAGGATCATTTCACTTATTATTTTTCTTTTTATTTTTCTATTTAATTCATTATTTAGTTAGTATAAATTTTGGTACTATAGATTTTCAAATTGGTTTAAAAATTCTAATCATGTTAAAATTTTAGTTTTTAAAGATATTTTATATGTTCACTCTTTGTTCAGTTTTGTATATCTTATTAGGAGTAAAATTTTCTTTTCTAATGGGATAAAACGAATATTTTTTTGTTGAAAACTTGTTATCAAAAAGGGGAAGACGTGTTTTCATAGATTATTACACAATATTTTTGATAGTTTTAAAAGGAGGTTTATGTCATTTTTAGTTTTTTATTTATAAAAAGGGGAGAAAATTTAGTGGATCCTTTCAACTTCACTTATTTATGTTAGTATAATTAAAAAATTATAATTATTCCATATAATATGAGTAATGAATTTTTCAATAATTCTATAATAAAAATAATTATTAATCTTTAATCAACTAGAATTTAAATTATTTTCATAAATGACTTTTTATTCATTTTATAAACTTATTTTATAGAAAATACACAAAAAAATGAGTTGGATTATGTTTCCTACAAAAAAACTTTGTCATTGATAATTAAAATTTCTCAAAAAAATTATTTAATTATTAATTAATCTTCTTTATTGTCATTGTTATTCATTAATTTATTATTTTTTACGCTTATTTTTTTTATTATTCTATAAACCCTGTATAAATTTATATAACTCCTTATTTTGTGACTTTTTTTCAAAGTCCAAAGTCATATATGATTTCTAAAATTCTTATGAGGCACGAAAAAGTCATATACCTAAACGAAAGACTTATGTGATTATTAAAAGTCTTTCAAAATAAAAATTTCCACAAGATTAAAGTTTTAAGTGGTTTTTAAATGTCATACATAAGGATTAAATGCCTCTGATACCAATTTGTCATGACCCATCCCCTGGGGCTCGTGCCGTGACAACCCAAATCCTTCCTTCCATAGGCCAGGGGCTGGAAACTCGCACCGAAAGATGTATTTCCTAATACCAGGAAGGCATTACCTTTATAACCTACAAACACACACAACCAAACACATAGAAAGATATGAAACAAGTAAACTGAATAGTAAAAAGAGTGTGTATAGTAAGTAAAAGGGTCCAGAATACAAGCCCTACTGGAAAGTACTAGAAAAATGAATGTAAAAGTAAAACTGGGATGTACAAGTAAACTGAATAGCTCTAGTTAACACCCCTCAAGGATCCTGCCTAAAGGGTAGGTACATCTCTCGAATGGTCGTCTCCGCGATATGCCTCATCTAATGTCCACCTTCGAGCTACCTCTAGTCCTAGTACTCTCATCCTCAGTCAGTGTTGTCTGTCATCTGCACCAAACATGACAAGGTACGGGCATAGCCCGTGCAGGGGTGAGTATAACGATACTCAGTAGGGACCCCGAGACCCCCCAAAGGTCTCTCAAAATCCACAAAGGATAAACCACAAAGCATGAAAAAAAATTAGCCCAACTTAGGTATATTCCTGTACATATACCTATGTTATCAAGTATACCCATCTCATTCATGAGGAAACAAAAGGCCCAAATCCAAATCCCAAGGCTCAACTGTTCCACAAATGAATGAATACCATGAAGGTAACACCACAAAGGTAAGTACCACAAAGGTAACGCCACACATAAGAATACCACAAGGGTTTCACCACAAAGGAAATTACCACACAGGTATACCACACATTAGAAAACCATAAAGATATCACCACGATGGTAAGTACCACACAAGTACACCACACAAAAGAATACCACCAAGGTACCACCATGATGGAAAGTACCACACAGGTACGCCACACAAAAGAATACCAGAAAGGCATTACCCCAAAGGAAAGTATCACAAAGGTACGCCACACAGAAGATTACCACAAAGGTAAAGACTCAGCTCATACCAGGTATAACTTAGGTATAGTAATAAATTCATACATATTTTGAAAAGTCATACACTTTGAACTAAAATCCATACAACCTATAGATAGGTATTATGAAATATAATATTTGGAAAAAAAATATAAATTCACACGGGACTGAAATTTCTATGAAACCTATTTTTCATAGATGACTCATATAACATAACAATTTGTTTTTTAAAAACATAAATATACTCTACTTTTTTTATTTTTCAGATTATGATCCATTGTCTATTATTGTAACATAAATTTATTGATTTAAATTTTTTTCCATAATTATATGTTAATTATTTCAATACAATTAAAATTAGTTTGTAAATATTTTATGAAAAATTAAATGAAATATTGAAATATGAATGATGCATAAATATTTTCACTATATATTTAAAAACATTATTTTGTTTACAGTGGTGAGGGATCAATTCTCAAGATGATTAAATGAAGTTTTAAATCACATTAAATGGAGAAATATGTGTGAAGTATTATCTAGAAAATTTTCATGAAAAACATTTTGGTAGTCATTTGGTTTAACATGTGAAAATATTCTTCAAAAATGATGAAATGAAACATCTAATATTTTTAAGGATGTTATGTATGAATAAACTCTATAAAAAAATTTTAAAACACTAGTTTAATAATTAAATGTTTCAAAGATATTATAATTGTACTATGTGATATATTTTATCTATAACATACTACATGACATTAGTATAGTAAAAATTGATATACTAAACCCTTATTACTAAATTGATCACTGATGTATGGACACTCACACTCTAGTTGTATAATTTTTTTATTTTTTATGATATTATTCCAATATTTTCATGAGCAATATTTTTGGTTTATGATTTTTTATTTAAAAGTAGAAACTTAGTTTTGAATTATACCTCCCCTTAAAAAAAATTTATGGTTGTGCCTTGGTTAGGTAAAATATAGGGGGTTTGGTTGTGCATAGTCCAAACAAAGGTAAGTTTGTTTCTTTATCCATTTTAAAACTAAGACTCTAGATTGTTCCTCCTTGTCTCAAAAAAGGTAGGATAGGGTTAATGCCTCTAGGTGTAAAAAAGTTTGTGTAATTGGGTTATGACTCCATGTGGGAAAAGGTTGGGTTGTAAAGGTTTTGATTGTGAAACCCATCATATACCGATGCTATTTATTTTGTAAGATTTTATCCTTTCTTGAGTGGTTTTGGGTTTCAATTGGTTACATGATAAAAATTTGTATTTTTTAGGATTTCTGTGAGGATCATGGTTAGACCAAATAGTTAATAGTAACAGTGTGATTCCTATTCAAGTGGGCCTATAATTTTGGAAGAACCATTTTTCAAGGCATCCATAAAGTTTTTCCATCTATATTGAGCTCCCCATAAGTTGTGTGACGACTATAGGTTTGTTTGATGTGTAGTGCATAGTTTTTTTAAATTTTGATGATCCCTATAAATTACTATGTGATGGGGTTCCTAAACTAGGTAGTGGACAACTCGTGGTTTGGAAAACCGTGTGCTCTGTCTAGGTGTTTAAATTTGGGATTTTCCTAAAATACCCATTTTAAATTTTAGAGGGTCTTCACTCCCATTTCTTCATTTGTTCTTCGACCAACCCTTTAGAGCTCAAGGAAGATATCCCACCTCCTCTACCTTGTATTATTTCCCTTACATTGATTCTTCTCAAGAGGTTTGAGGGGATTTCATCCTCTTCTTCTCTTCCTCATACTTCTTCATCTATTTTCTCTTGGATTTGGATTTCCCCGTGAACCTTAGGTCCCTTTTGGATAAATTTTAGAGTTACAAGTGGATCTAATGATAGGGTTTTTACTGTTTAGGATTTATAGACACTGTTTTTACCATATTCATGTGGTTACCATTGAATGCGACATGTTTTGAGGTGTTTCATCTTAGAATTATTCTCCCTGAGGTAGGTATTTCTATAAAATTATTTCCTTTTATAATTCAAAGTGTTCTTTTGTTTCCTAAATTAATTATTAGTGATATTATGACTAAATGTGATATCCATGGTATTTTTTAATAATATTTCCTTTTTTTGAGATTGGCCTACCTATTATTTTATATTATTTCCATGTTTTCATGCATGAAATTGAATTTTTTAAGGTGTTAAGATATTGTGAATTCCCCTGTAGATTTTGAAAAAAACTATCATGTCTTGAAATATGTTTGGAGATAGTTTTTTATTTTCAAAGAGTGAAAAAAATAAAAGTTAATTTTGTTATGAAGTGAGGTTTTATCCTAAAAATGTTTTTTAAATGGGTTCTTAAGTATATTTAAAATTATTATTTGGAATATATGTGTGGTTTACACATTATAAAAATTACTTAATGGACTGTTTTAAAATATTTTCATGTAATTGGATAGACTTTAGCCTTTTTTGGTTTTCAAAGAGGAATATCCTTGTTTAAGGGAGTATTTGAAATAATTGTAAATGGTATGGGTGATTTCCATAATTTTATAATAAATTCCTTGAGATGAACTTTATGAAATTTGGAAGGGGCTCCGTATGCCCATCCATTCCTTATTGTTAATGTCCTAGTTGGTGCTTTGGTTTATAAATGATGGTTATAAAGGGTACCCATTGATTTCACATTATTTATACACCCCATGTGTGGGATATTGATCACTCTTTAATTCTTGGTTACTCACCTTGTCTAGGAATCTATGTATTATGTTGTGGGTGAACTTTATTATGGGTATTTTCATCATTTTTTGTTACTGGTGAGGGTTTCTATGGTTATGTCTTGTGCATTAGATATGGATTTATTGATCCTATGTCTTTCTCCCATTCTTAGTCATGATAAACTAGATAAAAAGTGTGAGACCTAGAATTTTCCTCTAGTTGGTTCACAATATTCTAGTTTCCATGAATCATGCTAGATACAAGAGCTAGATAATGGTTTTTCACTAAAATAATGATTGTGTGGTAAATTTAGATGACTGGTTATTGAACATCTATGCATTTTAGTAGCTAATTCATGAGTGATGTACCCATATATAGTTAGGTACATCACACATTAGTAATCCTTAGTATGTCCCATGATATAATCGATTTCTCAGTGAGTTTCAACTAATGGAAGTTTAATCTAGTAGTAATTTAAAACATTTTCCCAAATTTCATTTTTATATCAACATTTTCATAATTATTATAAAATATTACATGTTTTATGTGTGGTGGATATTTTTTATTCTTGATCTGTATATCTTGGATCTTTTTTTCAAAAAAAGGGGTTTCTAGGATGATTCAGATAACCTTTTTTCTAATTAAATACTCTTGTGTGGGTTCTTTAAAGTGGATTTCTAAATGAGTACATTGGTTTGAATATTTATTTGTCCAATTTAATGTTTTAAAGTGACTATTTTCATTTAAATAAAAAAAATTTGTTGTTTGAGAAGTGTTAACAGTGTTTGATTTTGAAATGTATTAGGTTGTTGGATTTGTTTTCAAAACATGCTAGTTCAGTTTTGGAAAAAAGGGGGGAAATATTTTGGAAGTGGTATTTGGAATTGTTTATAATTTCCATGTTTTGTATGTATGTAAAGATTAATTTAAATAATTATTTTCAAATTAGGATTAATTAATTTTATTATGTAACATATTTCATAGTATCAAAATGTTTTGGTGACCTATTGAGGTTTTTATCTCATGACAATATATTTTAGTTTCTAGGACTTTCGTTGGAACTATCCTTCATTAATTTTTGTTGATGTGGGGTGATTTGGGTGGTGGTCAGCAATTGGTGGTTTCATGGTGATGTTTTGGGCTTTGATCATGTTTTTTGGTTGCTTTTTTTATTTTTTGATTGTCCTGTTTCCACTTAATATTATTTCATCCTATTTTGGAATTTTTTTGTCATATGAAAATGGGATGGATAATTGTTATTGGATATGTCGTGTTTGGAATGATTTTTTTATATCTTATATTTTTTTATTCTATTTTCATTTATCATTGGTTTAGAAGAAATCATTCCCAAAGGGATTCTTGTGATTCCTAGGATCTAGTTGTGATCTTGTGGGGATCAATAATGACTTTTGGACCTTATGGAAAATTGGGTTTGGTATCAGGTTTGGTGGAAGGCCATACTAGATTATTATACACTGGTATCAGATAATTTTTTGGTTTTATTTGGTAAGAGACTAAACCTTGGGTGTATCCCTTATTATATGGTAATGTAATAGAATAATTTTTAGAGCTTTATACGTAAGGGTGGGGAGAGTCTAGAAAAATATTACACATCCTAAGCCTCAAACTTTTAGAGAAAATTTGGTTTTGAATCATGGATACATGTTTTTATTATTGGATTTTAGTGGATTCTAAAGTGAATTGAGGCCATTAGATCCCATGTGATTGTATATATGATATTGGGGGTATCTTTTTGGTTTCAAATTCTAATTGGAGGAAAACATGAGCTTTGTGGTTATCATTCATGGCTTGAGAAACCATATGGTGCCCATGCGGTTGAGTATGCCTCCATAGTAAAGTGTGTTGCACTTTTGGCACTTGGTTACCCAATCAATGATTCTAGGTTATTCATAACACTATTTGTTCCATGGTTAACATGTTTGAATCATTATGAATCTTGATTCCCCAAAAAAATTTCATACTTGTTGTAGCTGGATTGAGGAGTGCCTTTCCCCATTTTTAGGATGTGGCCCTCATGAACCTTGTTTGCATGCTTAGGTAGTGCCTTTTGTGTGCGTGTTTTGTAAACCTTGTTTTGGAAAATAAATATTTATGATTTTTTTTCAAACATGGTTTTAAATTATTATTTTTCCAAAATGGTTAATTTCTTTATGAATGGTGTATTAAAAGAAGGAAATGGGGTTTTATGACCATTATTTGGATTCTTTGTTTTTAAAATGAAATAATATTTCAAACGGTATTTTGTTGGGTGTCTTATTTGGGTGGTGTTTAGTTCAGCAAGGTTAATTTGTTTATAAATGATTGGTTTGGATTGGTTTTAATAATTTACCTTAGTGAAGCATAAATTCAAAATTCATTGGTGATAATAGTGATTTGAAAGGAAAGATTCATTTATTTGGTGTGTATGTTGTGTGAATTTTTTAGTTCTTTTTTTGCATGAATCCAAATTTTTGGATGAATTTTTTGGTTTATGATTTGAGGAATTAATTTATTGGTTTTTTTATTCTGTTACTATATATGCCTCTCAGAATGGTAAAAATAGTATCTTCAATTTCAGTGCCTACCAAGAATCTGAGTGCAGTGGTGGATGTTGAACCTTTTGCATGATCAAACCCCATATTGAATTTTTAGAATCAGTATATGAAATTTTTCAGTGTCAATCAGGGGTATATGAATAACATCACTTTTTGAGGGGGTAGTGTGACGTACAAACGAGAGATGTTATCATATTTTAAGAGGAATTTAATGTATAAGTTATATGTGATACTATAATTCAAAAAGAATAATTATGTCATAAATATTATATATATACATTAAATTCATCAATATATCCAACCGTGAGAAGTTTTTATGGGAAATGATGTACATCGGTTCGTGAGATGGTAATCCACTATACACACAATCGATGATTTCATTTACCATTTGATAAAAGTGGATTTGGAAAATATTATTCCATAATAAAAATAACATATTATTATATAGAAAATAATTTAGATATTATATTATAATTGTTAAGACATATTTTAAAGTGGAAAAAGAAGAAAGATCATCTTTAAAACAGTTGCCTTCTCTTAGAGAAACCTCCTTTGGGTCTATTCTTAAAGACATTAGGTTTGGTATTTTGGGAAGGAAATCACCAATATAATGTGTATATGGATATTTTGAGATATTTTGGTTGGTATTTTTTGAGATAAATTTATTTATATGTGTTAATAAGTGAGGGGAGTTAGTTCCGTTTTATAATTGAGGAGGTGTAGAATCTTTATAAATATGCAAAACAATTCAGTATTACAAAGTCAAACTCACCCCAAGTTCCACAAATATTAAAATATAATGGTGTGTATGGATGATATTTTTGATCCACACTTCCAAAACACACAAAAACACATTTTTAACATTCTATTCCTTATCCTTTATGTTTACATAATTTTACCACTTTATTTTTCACAATAATAACTTATACCTTTTTATTTTCCTTAGTATTTTATTTTTTAAGAATAAAATTAAAATGAGGATTATTTGATATTTTTGACTCAATAATTTAAAATATTAAATAAAATTTATCAAATTAAATTTTTATATGTTTTCAAAATTAATTTCAATACTGGTGCATATAGCATGGAAAACCTCGTATTAACCTTAAACATCCTAATTATTTTTAATGTTTTTTCTAACCATTATGGAAAAAATATGTTGACCTTAATAACTAATGTTAATTATTATATTTCCTATTATTTAATCAATTTAACTACTTTTTACTCACATAATTATCAAAATATAATTTAAAATAAACCCTCAATTTGTGTTGAAAATTGATTTTTCAAGAAATGCATTTTTCATGCATAAAATGATCGTATCTTAACTATATGGATAGTAATAATAATTATGTGGATTTAAATTCATATATTTAGGTATATAAAATAAAAATTTATTATAAATAACTAATCATTAAAGATTATTTTACTTAATTATAATGGATAGACCTTATTCCTTTAAAAAAACAGTTTCCTGGAAAATAAACAAGTTTATGAAAAATATATATTTTTACCTCAAAATGTTCTTATATTTATTTATATAAAATTGATATTAAATAATTTGTTGATTATAAATATTCTAATTCATTTTTATAAGTACAATTAGGAATATTTTAATACTACATTTTGTATTATTTTTAAATGTTTATTTTTAATTGAAATTTTCAAAAATTTATTCAATGATTATTTTGAACAAGTAAGTTCAAATTGATATTCAACCTAAAAAATTATAATTTTTTGAAATTGAATACTAAAATTTTCATTATATTATGTTTTTATTAAAATATAATATTTACATACAATAATTGAGTCTCAAGGTTGTGTGTATTAGAAGCTATCGAGGAATTTGAATTTATTTAAAAGGAAAATATCGTAAAATCTCATGGTGTTTTATTCTTCTATACCAAAAAAAATCATCCTTTAAATTCCATGGATATTAACTTATAAAAAAATTAGGCGAGTTATTATTTATAATATCATATGGTTCGCACATTTCTTCCTCCATTTTATGATTTCACTAAAGTAAATTTACCATTCATGTGGTCTGATTCCTTAGTACTTACTCTCTAGTATCAAGAATCTACAAGGTCTCTTCATAGTAATATCAATCACAGTCCAATTAAATCCTTTTATATTTGAGCACATTCACTGGGTCTGGAAAGCACTTCCTTAATAATGATAAATGGAACACATCATGTACTTTACAGAGGCTTCTTGGTAATGCCAATCGATAAGAAACAAATCCAAATCATTCCATAATTTGAAAGGTTCTTATGTAACTGGGGATCATTATTCACTTATTACAAAACATTTTGAAACCCTTCAATATAAATACATTAAAGAAAACATTATATCCCACTTTAAAATCCAAATCCCTACTTCTATAATTAGCATTATAGTTTTTCCTCCTTTTAGAAGCTTTAATATGAGACCGAATAGTCTTCACCTTTATTATTGTTTCTTTAATAAGTTCTAGTCCAGAAGGTTTCCTTTCACCAACTTCATCTCAATAATATGGAGTATGACATATGGTTCTATATAATTATTTATAAAGTTCCATTTTAACACTTTAATGAAAACTATTATTACATGAAAACACTACAAAAGGTAAATATTGATCCCAAATAACTTTAACCACAAGTGATCACGAACTCAACATGTGTTCCAATGTTTTAATAGTACATTTGTGTTATCCATTAATTTTAGGATGGTAGGAGGTGGTAAAATTGAGCTCAACGTCAAGAACCATTAGAAGATTTTTCTATAATTTTGATGTAATGTGGGGATCATGATAATAAAATTGAAATAAGTGCACCATAAATTCTTATAACATCATTAATATTTATCTTTGTGAGGTAATAAAGAGGTTTATATTATATTTTAGTGAGTAAATGTGAATATTTTGTTAGCCGGTCAGAAATATCCGATATTGAATCATTCTTTCTAGGATTATTTGTTAGTCATGTGAAAAATTCCACAGTAATGTCATCCCATTTCCACATAGGAATATGAAGAGTTTACATGAATCCTATAATATGTTTTCTCTAAACCTTAACCTATTTAAAAACTAAGTATCTTGATACATAGTCTACAATTTCCCATATCATGTTATCCCACAAAAAAAAATTCCCTTAAATCCCTATACATCTTGGTGATACTAGGGTCTATACAGAAATTTGATCTATAAAAATCATCCAATAATTCCCTTTCTAGAATAGGTATATATGGAACACATAATCTCTTTCAAAATTTCATAATACTATCTTCAAAAATTAAATCTACCAATTTCCCTTCATTCAAATCTTTAATTTTCTTTCTAAAGTTATAATCATCAGATTGATAACATTTTATATTTTATAATAAAGATGGTTTCTCAATCATTTGAAAAATGAATGATGTATCTCCTTACTTAGTAATTCCCATATCCATATTTAATAGACCCATTAACATAAGATTTATCTCAATGTTCATTTAGTTCTGAACTCCAGGATTCCTTCTACATAAATCATCAGCTACCATAAGTTCCATCCCCATGTAGTAGTGTATTAAGAAATCATAATCCTTGAGAAGCTCAAGTCATCCCCTTTTCCTCATGTTGATCCTATCCTATAAAAATATATATTTTAGGATTTTAAAGTCTATGTATATATCACATATTTCACCATATAGATAATATCTTCATATATTAATAGAAATCATTTATTATTCCAACTCAAGATCATGGGTTGGATAGTTCTGTTCTTGAGACTTCGACTTCATTTATGCATATGAAATAACTTTAACTTTTTCCATAAGGAAAAAATAAGTCCCTTATTTAATGCATTCTATATATTAAAAACCTATCATTTCAGGATGATAGATTCAAAATTTTAGTTTTCACCAATATTCTCTTCAATTATTCAAAACATTCTTCACATTCCTTTTTCCATATGAACTTAACCCCTTTACAAGTAATATTTGTTAATGGGTTATCCAATCGATTAAAATTATGAATTAATCATCGATAGTAACCTACCAAATCAATGAAACTATGTACCTCAGTTATGTCTGTTAGTTTATGTCATTATTTAAATTTCTGTATCTTTTCAGTGTCAATAGAGATTCCATCCTTAGAGACAAAATGGCCATGAAAAGAAACTTATCGATGCTAGAAATTACACTTATTAAATTTTCAGTATAACTCTTTTATTCATAGAATCTCAAAAATGATCTGAAATTGATTCTCATAGTCCTCATTTATTTTACAATACACCAAGATATAATTAATGAATACCACAAAAATCATCATGATATTCATTAATTAATCTATTAATTTGGTACATAAAAATAGAGGGTACATTAGTCAATACAAATGGAATTATGGTAAACTCATAATGTTCATACCTCATTCATAATGTTGTATTTAGAACTTATTCCTTCATTACACTCAAATTATTATACCCAAAACAGAGGTCTGTATTTGAAAAATATTAAGCTCTATAAAGTTGATCAAATAATTCATCAATTCCAGGTAGAGGATATTTTTTCTTTATCATAATAGAATTTATTTCTTTATAATTAATTTATATACTTGTGGATCTACATTTCTTCTTAATAAAATAAACTGGGGCATCACATGGTGAAATAATATATTCAATAAATACCTTATCACACAAATCCTATAGTTATTTCTTCAACTCCACTAATTTCATAACGGTCATTCCATAGGGATTCTTATATGTAGGTCTCATGTCAAGGATCAAATTAATGGAAAACTCAACTTCACACTCTAGTGGATGACCTAGTTATTACTTAAAAATAAATAAATTTATTCCTATGCAAGAAGTACATCCACAATTTCAATATTACCTTATCTATGCCTATATTTTTTCTTTACTTATACCCCAACAATATCATTCATTAGATCTAATAAGGGTGGATCTATACATGTCTCAAATTATGATGCCTCTGCTCTAAATATATGGAATTTTACATCATTATCATAAATTTTAATTTCCTTCTTCTTACTTTAAATTTTTATATTATATTTATAAACACATTCCATACCAAGGTTTATATTGAATTGAACCATTGGTATGGAAATAATGTTAGAAAATAAATCTTGTTTATTTATCATAATGGGGATTTCCTGACACATCCTTATTACAGTGGGACTTCCACTAGAATGTTTCAAGATATAAGAGTGAGAGGATCCATAATCAAATAAATAATTAAATAAATTTGAACATAGGATTAATGTACCTACCTACACATATTTTAAAACCTCAACCTCAATTGTAGTGTTCTCATAATCTTGGTATTCTTCCCTTATCCACTTTTATAGTATGTTCCCTTAATGCTTGGGACATTGGTTTGATGAATAACATATTTCACTGTAGTTGAAGAACTGGATATTAATATTTTTTTATTTCCATTTCATTATTTATCTTGATGAACCTTATCTATGAAATTATAAAAAACTCCCAAGACCATCAAATATTTCCTAGTATGATTATTTCTACACTTCCCACAAGATGTAAATTAATTCTTTCTCCTCTTCTTCTTTGACACATTCCATTTTTATTTTTTTTTCATTCAACATATTATTTTAATGATTTCCCTTAAAAGTGTAAGATATATATAATTCATTCATCATTTTTATGTAACATAAAACTATTTCATCATATTATCAAAATGTATGAGAGGCCAACACCCTTCATAAATAGGAATTAACCCCTTCAAAGAAATGGTAAAATTTTACTCATTATTGTGTATATAATATGTGGAATTCATGGATAGCCTTCTAAAGGTATCCTCGTACTCAGGAAAACTTTATTTTTAATTTTTCATTAAGATTATGAACATTCTATTCATTTTAGTTCATTTATCATTAGGGAAATATTTATCTAATAATGTTTCTTTAAAAACATTATATTCCATGTGTTATTTTTCCTCTTCTTTTCCAATATTGAAGATCAATGACCAGTATTGATCAATATATTCCTTGAGACAATATACTTCTAGTAAAACATTTTCCTCATAATTTCATCTCAATGGTAGAAATATCATCTTAAGGGATATAATTCATTTCATGGATGCCATAGGATTAGTAGTACCACTAAATGATGGGGGATTCTTATGCATGAAGCATTCCAACATAGGAGAATTTTGTTTTGGTACAATAGGTTTCTCAATCTAAGAAATGGTATTTTTCAGGACCTGACTAAACTACAATAACATATTCATTATATTCTTAGCTCAAATACCAGTTGTAATGGATTTCTCAGTAGGGAAATCTATACAAGGTCCATGAGTATTGATACCCTTTTCCTTCGAGGCCTCGTTTCTAAATAATGTAATATAATCGATTATATCATAAAATTATGAATTTTTAATCATAATGTATAATTATAAGTATTGTTTAACAATTAATATAAATTAAATATTTTTGCATTTTTTATCATAGAATCATAAACATAGTTTCTTTGGGGATATCTTTATTGTAAAATTCCTTATAATGGTTTGTAATGAGAATATGAATTATCCTATGATTATCCCCCAAGAGTGTCATGCCATGTGAATGGTAAGGGAAATTTTCATGCACTATGTGATGATAAGTTCAAGCATAATTTTCCATTTTTTGTGTTATTAATCCTAGGTACAATTGTTCCAGAACCATATCCACTTCAATTATCCCAACAGGGATATATTTCTAGGAAGATCAACCGAATCTTTTTCTCATAAAAAACATCTAGGATGTTATTTTATACTTTCCCTTAATGTATATCATATAGTTATGTTCCTTAATATATGTTTTCATTAATCTAGTTTCCATGTTTTCTAATAAACATTCTCTTATGATAACTATAACAACCCTAACTCCAGTAGCCAGATGAAAACACCTACTTAATTATATTGGCATAGATACAAGGATACAAATCCAAAAATACCGAGTAGTTTAAAAGTTTTTGGGAACCATATTCATATAGGATATACATTTTACATTGGAAAAATAAAATAGAATATGGTAATAGAAAACATTATGAATCCTTAAACACATTCAAATAATTCTTCTTCATATATGGGGGAAAGAAAACAAAATAATGGTGACTTCAAATACTCGGTAAGGGTTACATTAAAAATTATCAATCTTGAGTGAATAAATTATAATCAATATTTCTAGGTAAATAACGGATAACACATTCCATTTAGTCAATATATTGATCATGAGATAAGGCATAATCAATTTGGAGATAAATAAATGAACACACATACCAGTTAATCAATAAACTGAGAAAGAAATGAATCTTGAGATAATATCAATCCAAAAATCTCATTGATAATAATAATAACTGAGTTATCAATAAATTAAATGATTAATTATTGGATTTTCTAATCTTCTGAATCAAGATACATCTTCTTTCAAAACCTTTCATCATATTGGTGTATGTAACTATGTTTTTTATTAGGTACGGATCCCTTATTTTTTTGTTTTCATGTTTAAATATTTCTTTGTGTGAGTACCTAACTTGTTCAAGCTTGTTTTAGAGGTTTTCAGGCATTCTTATATCCCAGAACAATATTTTAGGATGAAAATGTCATGGTGCATGGTTAGAGAAAACTGTGTGGGGTAGGCTGGGTGGTTTGTCAAAATTGTGTGAGGCTAGACATAGGGATTGTATATGCCGCACAGTTAGTTCAAACTGTATGGAATGGGTCGCATGGCTATGTTTCCATATCTATAGTTTTTTTAAGACATTGATAGAGGCTTAGCACATGGTTTTCTCAGGGTTAGTGAATGAATGAGAGGAAACCGTATGGCTATCCCTTGTCCTAGTGGAAATTGTGCACTATTTCTGCATGGTTTGACAAACCATGTGGGTAAACTGTATAGCCCCTATATTAGTTTTTTTCTTATATTTTTATGTTTAAAATTTAATCTTTTATAAAAACTAATTTAGGTTTTGTTTCAATGAATAACAACATGGCCTTTTTAGAGCCCCTTTGAAGCTCTAACCTATGATTTAACAATGTGTCTTCAAATGATAACTGATTTGAGCACAGTTTGTCTCATCAGATCAAAAATGGTAATATCCACATTCCTTTTTATCCATTATCGATTATTCTGCTTATTGATTATGCTATTTGGATTTAAGTTCATATTCCCTAATATTCAATTCTTCATCCGTTATTTGGATTTATCCTAAACTAAGTCAAATACTAACTTGATAAGGGATTATCACACCACTACCGAGATAAGGTAGGTTATATATACTTTTACTTACACTTCTTATTCTTTTTAGAGCTTTTAGAGTCAACTTTTCCCACCATAATTTCCATCACGACTCCAATTTTGGATGGGTTACCTATAATAGATGTAACCAGACCTATTAGGGATACCCATAGGATCCATTGTGATGAATTGATACCTGTTTTCCAAACCAAGGTCACCCATGTGGTGAACCATATGAACATTCCAAGTTTATTCCATGTTAAACCACCCAAGGGATGTGTTTTGGGTTTTCCTTGTTATAGGAATACAATTACAAGTGTAATGGGTTGAATGAGATATTTGGATATGGTAATCCTCCTTTTCTTAGATTTATTATATTGAAATTGGATTGGTTAATATTGAATTGATCAAATGATTAATGTTAAACATTGTGTGTTAAATGTAATAAAGGGATTCAATTTAATGGGAGGGTATACCCAAAAAATATGTTAAACCGTGAATGGTGATAAATGGGTGGGTATACCCATGGAATATGTTAAACTGTGAATGGTGATAATTGGGTGGGTATACCCATGGAATATGTTAAACTGTGAATGGTGATAAATGGGTGGGTATACCCATGGAATATGTAAAACGTGGAATGGTGACAAATGGGTGGGTATACCAATGTGACATGTCTAATTGAAATTGATGATAAATGGGTGGGTATACCCATGTGACATGATTAAATAGAAATGGAATACATAAGTGGGTATACTCATGTGATTTTTTCGGTTTGGAAGGTATTAAATGAGTGGGTATAATCATTATAAAGAATTCAATGAATGTAATAATATGAGTGAGAAGAAACATAAGGAATTTAATAGTTAAATGATATTAATGAATGTATTTTTTTATAGATTCCATGGATGTATCTCCATGGATCTAGAACACAGTAGTGGACGCCTTGGGTAACGTATGGCCCTTGGTTCTTAATTACATGGGATTCGTCAAGCTTTTCTAACCCTTGGATCTAGCTTTCTTGGACTCACATAGGACTTTTCTGGGATGACATGCTCCTAGGACTCCAACTAGTTCCTATACTATGTTTCCATCGAGATTCTCCTAGGACTTGATGAGGATTACTTGGTTATTAACACCTTAGATCCATCCCTTGTGTGGTACGATAATTTATTTGGTACAGAAATGTCGTGGGAATGTAATTCACTCAAAGAATATGGAAAATCCATTGTGACTTGATATGTATGGGTGTATGGAAAGGTCATGTTTTTTGTTTATATTTATTATAGTTTCCTTGTTATGAGCTAACACTTATTAGAGGGATTATTGATAGGTTGTTTGGTATTACTTGTTTTTAGTAGTTATATGCCATGCATATTGACACTGACATTACTGCTTAATTACACTTTTTTAGATTATTCCTTATGCAACATAGAACAATATAGACTTATGGGTGGTTACCTACTAGTATGTTATATCACACCATATTGGGTCCTCCTTGGGAACCCAAATAGGTTATATGGTTAGAGGTGATAATTGTGGAAAGTTCCCTAACACAGGTTGTTTACTATTTCTTTGGAGAAGGGGATTATAGGACCAAGATGAGGCTTGAGATGTTGGAAAATAATTTCCACTTGTATTGTACTATATTTTCATGTACCCATTTTTTCTATTCTCTAGATACATGTATCATCTGCATCATTGTATACGAGTCATCTTTTGATATTGTTATTTGTTCATGTTGTGTATCTATTGTCACCCTGTTTTACTACTTTAGCTATATGTATATAAATGAATTCCATTATGATATACTATGGTAATGATGGAATAGTATCCCCACTGAGACAGCTAGGCCCTCGCTTCCAGTCGATAGCCTCTGACATTTAGGGAGATGAACTTGAGGCTATGTATCCAACCGGTCTTAAGGGCACTATTCAGTGGCATTCGAGTCTGGGACAATACAAAGTGGAATCATAGGAGTTTATTTTCTGGTGTAACTTATTATTTAGAGATAATAGATAGTTATAGGAAGTAAATGGAATTTGGTAATAATCTTTTCCCAGAATTAGCTAACTCTCATACAGGGAAAAGATAAATTACCTCCAATGGAATTGTTATTTTCAAGATTTTGATTATTCTAGATGATTTTATTTCACTTATAGGTGATGCACGTGATTTATGTTTTTACTATTAAAGTAATTGTGGGTTGTATGTATGTTTCAACCTACTTGGATGTGGGTATTCAATATCATTCATCATATAGGTACATATTAGAAATCACATTCCATGCATTATGTCATGGCATTTAGGATTCATTACTTATTTGATGTTGTTGTGATTGGTGTTGTGATAACTATATTTGCGGTTGTGAAAGATTATTTGAAGTTGATAGAATATGATAACATCATTCTATTCTTAAGTTGTATGGGCCCTTTTGTTATATGAAATGATGCACTAGTGAAAATTCAATTTTTCAAGTTATTCTGATATGAATGGTTTGAAGGGGAATCAAGTTATGGGTTCAAGATGTTTTATGGGCCCTCATGGATTTGGAATTGGTCAACCAGTGGTTAAACCCCTTGAACAAATTGAATTATGGAAATGAAATATAAAATAAATATAGATTCAAATGAAAATGAATGAAAAACCTTAATTGATGAACATAGACATAACCTATAGTCTAATTTTTAGTGGGAAAGAGATAGAGTTTATATTTATGTTGTGAGTGTCCTTCTTTATAGACCTGGATTTTGGAGTAGGTCATGAGGTATGACTTGTTTTAGGAGGGTTTTAACCTGTCCTACACTTTTGAACTTTGAGAATTGAACTCATTATTTTTTTAGGCGTGTGTTTGACATTACAGAGGCATTCCACCATGATGAAATCAAGTCGTACACCAGGATGGAGGTGGCTGCCACACTTCAGAGCCAGTAGTCCATGGGCTACTAGTGAATCCTAATTTAGGTCCAGTTTATTCAACAGCTGTTTTTTCAAACCCATGTGTTGAGGAATTTTTCCTTTAGTGTTTCTTTCACTATATTTAGACTTTCTATATAGCACCACATCCTTCCTTTTCAATGTCTAAGATGATGTGGGTGTTCCAGTAGCAGTATCCTCCCACATTTTTTGGGAGATAGTTCTCAATAGGCTGTTGAGCTATGGATATAGATGATGTTATCGATATTCAAGTATCTTGAGATTCATCTTGAGAGGAGGGTAAAGATCAAAACATATATGCTCTATAGAGCTTAAATGTACTAGTGGGATGTATTTAACATGGCTGATAGGCTATGAGATATGGGTTCAGATGATTTCCAAACATACTTTTATGACTACTTTTACCATGAGACTCTATGGGCAGAGCATGATTGTGTGTTCATGCATTTATAGTAGGTCATGGTGGCAGATATGGAGTACTCAAAATGCTTCACAGAGTTACAAAATTTTACATCGATGTATCTTACTAATGATCTATATAGGTTGAGAATCATCAAGGAAGGTCTTTAACATGCTATCAAATATCAATTCCATGTGTTCAGATTGAACTCTATCACTGAGATTGCGAATCAATCACCGATTACATAGTAGAACCTAAGAGAGAATGGGGGTACAGAATAGGGCAGTGCTATTTCTCAGCACAATGGTTCTATGTCTTCAGGTAGGAAGCACCTTTTTGAGGCTTCTCGAGAGATGAGTTCCAATATGGTTGTGTGTACTGGTAGCTCAATGCTCTATTATCTATGTGGCAGGAGACTCCATGTATTGAATTAGTGATACCATGACCTAGTCTAGTTCCGATATTGTGGTAATATGGACCACATGTGGTTTTTTTAATTACCTTGACTCCAGTTATATGTGGTAGTGGTCATCTCTAACAACAGTTTCAAGAGAAGGTTCCTCATATTCGCATTAGGTAAGGAGTTGGAGTAGTGTTGAATGGTCAGGATAATTCAGTTATAGTTTTTGGAGAGGAAATGAGACACCAGTTTCATCGATACATTAAATTGGGCCTACTCTAGGTAGTGAAGTTGTCTCACAAGGAAATCATGTAGGCCAGTTCTATTCTATAAAGCCTACCCCTGAGGAGTAGGATTTAGGACCATCTATGGTGAGAGATACGATCTTAGTAGCCTATAATATTGAATCTTCTCTCTTTTGATATAGGTGAATCACAATGTTTTATATCTGCAATAGTGGTAAAAATACATGGGCTTGTTGTTTTTCTATCTTAGAGTGTTAGGACACTAGACACACTATTAGGAAACAGAACAAAAGATGTGCAATAGTGTAGGGAGTTCCCCCTTATGTTTGGTGGGTTTCACTTCATTTGGAGTCTGTATGTCCTCGAGATGATAGGGTTTGATGTCCTTCTCAGGATGGAATGGATAGTATATTATTGATATTACATTAATAGCTATCATTAAAGGGTGACATTTACATCACAAGAGGGTGTAGTGTAAACTCATAATGGTGAATGGGATATCTAGTCGAGCCGAGATAGACCCGAGCATTATGGGATGGGCGGAGTGACAGTCCAAATAGCTACTTTGTATCTAGATGATCAGGGAGTGATCTAGGAAGACTTTCGTCTAGTTTTTGAGTGCATTAGAGACATCGTTCCCAATGACTTCCCTTGTTTACCTACTTGGTTGTAGGTGGAGTTATCTATCAAGCTAGTTCAAGGAGTTTCACTGGTATTCATTCCTCCCTATAGGATGGATACTATGGAGTTATAGAAGCTCAAGTGGGATATTGAGGATTCATAGGCAAAGGGGTTTATTCAACCCAGTACTTTTCTATGAATTTCATTGGTCCTTTTTTCAAAAAAAATCTTCTGGAAACCTTAGTCTATGAGTGGATTATCAAAAGTTGAGCCATTTGATGATTAAAAACCAATATCCCTTACCATATATAGATTAATTGTTTCACCAACTTTGAGGAGCCCGAGTATTCTCAAAAATTGATTTGAGGTTAGGATATCACAAACTACATGATCGAACT
This sequence comes from Viscum album, assembly GCA_963277665.1. NCBI lineage: Eukaryota > Viridiplantae > Streptophyta > Magnoliopsida > Santalales > Viscaceae > Viscum > Viscum album. The sequence goes on along the minus strand of OY728161.1, from coordinate 1,535,262,755 downwards.
ACATACATATCTTGGATAGTCTTTTATAGAAGTTATAGTCTATATGAGTATTCAGTTATGCCGTTTAGTCCCACAAATTCAACATCATCGTGCATGGCCTTGATGAACTGAGTGTCGCATCCTTACTTAGATTCTTTTGGGGTGTTTTTTGATGAAGTTATCTTGGTCTATTCCCATAATTGACATGACCATGCCAATATTCTTGATATCATTACAAATACACTAAAAGAGAATTAGTTCTATGTTAAGATCATAAAGAGACACTTTTGGATGGATCTGATTCACTTCCTGGGTTACATCATCATGGTGATAGGAGTGTTAGTGGATCCAGAGAAGGAGAGAGATGTGGTTTCTTGGGAAAAATCCAAGAACATTTTTGACATATAGAGTTTCTGAGGGATATATGGTTACTTTATGCATTTCATACGGGTGTTCTAATGCTTATAATCACCATTTATTAGGCTTGACTAAGTTGGGTGTGATGTTTGTATGGTAAGATTCTTATGATACAGCCTTTAGGAGCCAAAAGGGAGGCTGACATCAGCATCAGTCCTGATACTTATAGTGTAGGGAAGAAACTATACTACATATTGTAATGCATTAGGTATTGGGCTGGGAGAAGTGCTTATCTATGGAGATAGAGTCATGGAATATAGGTCTCGGCAACTGAGGCCACATGAGAGGAACTACCAAATGCATGATCTCAAGTTGGATGTGGTTGTTCATGTATTATTTTGTTGGAGACATTACTTAATGGAAGAGTATTTTTGGTGTTCCCAACCCACAAGATCCACAATTATTTATTTACACAACCTAAGGCAGTGAAGTTAGGTCAAATACCTTCAATTTTTTGACTTCTAGCTTTCCTACATGCTTACTAAAGGAAATTTAGTGGCTGATGCACTATGAAGGACTCCGATACAGGAAGTGTTGCAGGCCAGTAGTGAGTGGAAACTTATGGATTTATTCTCTAAGATGCACTTAGAGGTGAAAAATAGTCAGGGACAGGCTTATCTATCATTCTTAATTAGGACCTCAACCCTACTGGATAGTGTAAGGATGAGGAAATTATATTATTAAGATGGCCCAATACTATGGAAGATTATTTTTGGTGAGGATCCACCTCCTGGTCAGACCGTAGGTGAGGATATGATCCTATGTATCCATTGATACACTTGGGTACCAGTGGATATATGCGAGAAACTATTGTAGGAATTTCATGCTTTAGCTTGGTCAGTGCACCCTGGAGTCACTAAGATGTACCATGATTTACACTTTCAATTCTGGTGGCTGGGTATAAAGCATGATTTGATGGTTTTTTTGAAATTTTTTCCTTCTATCAGTAGTTGAACGCGAAAAATCAGCAACCAAACGTGATTATACAATAGTTACATATTCCGAAGATGAAATGGGATGATGTATTGATGGATATAATGATCAGATTACTGAGGTTTCTTTCAGGTAACAATGCTATGTGGTTTATTATTGAGAGGCTCACAAAGGTTTCTCATTTCTTGCCGATCAAGGAGACCTTCCATGTTTATGAGCTAGGATGGTTGTATGTTCATGATATAGTATGACTTCATCGGGTCCGTTGAACTATCGTTTCAGATTGGGATGCCCACTTTACATCTCGTTTTTTGGAAGAATTTTCATATTGTGCTAGGTAAACATATTCTTCTGAGCATAACAAACCACCCTCAAACTAATGGATAGTTAGAGCGTATGATACAAGTTCTAGAGGACATGTTGTGAGAATGAGTTTGGGATTTTGGGGCCTCTTGGTAGGGAAACATACCTCGGGTGAGTTCTACCACAACAACCATTTTCAGGAAACTATACAGATGGAACCTTATGAGTCTTTATGTATTAGGGTAATCTAATTACCCCTGTGTTGGTTAGTGGTATTTGAGGCAGCTTTACTGGGATTGTGTCTCGTGAAAGGGACTTCTGAGCAGGTCCAGCTGATTCCAAAATGGATAGCAACTGAACAGTCTCAGCAGAATTCTTATGTCGATCGCCACAGATTACCTCTAGAGTTTGAGGTCATTGATCATGTTTTCTTACATGTTTCACCGATACTAGGACACAAGATAATAATAATATAGGGTAAGAATTCACTGATATTTGTTGGTATGTTTCATATTCTAGAGAGAGTTGGTTCGGTAGCCTATCAGTTGCTATTGCATCATAGGTATTGAACCATGAAAAACATCTTCCATGTATCTCAGTTGTGTTATTATCATTTAGAACCATATCATACTTTTCAACCTAAGGAGGTTGAGATTTAGGTTGATGCATCCTTAAAAGTGAATCTGATTCATATATTTTACAGGACCATGAAGGTTATTTAAGGCCAATCAGTTCTTCTAGTATAGGTGCTATGGAAGTTTCATCGTATATAGGATGATACATTGGAGCAGGAGCCCAATATACCTGCTCAGTGACCATATTTGTTCTCAGAAGAATCTTGACCTCCTTATAGAGAACAATTCGGGGATGAATTGGTATAAGGGGGGAATATTGTAAGAACCCGGGTTTTCATATTAGGTACAGATCCCTTCTTTTTTGAGTTTTAATGTTCAAATGCTGTCTTTTTTATATACCCAACTTGTTTACGAGTTTTTTGGAGGTGTTTGGGGCTAGTTAAGAGCTCGGAACTAGGTTTTGGGCTAAAAATGGCTTGGCACATGGTTAATGCATATTGTGCGGGGTAGGCCGCATGGTTTGTCTAAATCATCTGAGGCGAGACATAGTGGGGGTATTGGTCGCACAGTTAGGAAAAACCATGAGGAATGGCTGGCAAGGACATATGTTCATGTATTTAGTTTTTTACAGACATTGACAGAGGCTTATAGCACGGTTTTCACACAATTAGTGAAACTATGTGAGGAAACTGTGTGGGTTCCCTTTAGCCCATAGGAAATTATGCACGGTTTCCCCACAGTTTGAAAAACTGTGCAGGTAAATCATGCATCCCCTATATTTTGTTTTTTTATAATTTTATGTTTAAAATTAATCTTTTATAAAATATAATTCAAATTTTTCTTTAATGGATTTAAACTCAACCTTTTGGGAACCCCTTTGATGCTCTAACCTAGGATTTGAGCCCGTTTCTTCATCTAGTATCTGATTCAAGTGCAGTTTGTCTCATATGATTAGAAATAGATTGATGTACACTCATTTTTTATCCATTATAAATTCATATACATATAAATTACACTATTTGGATTTAGGATCATATGCTATAATTTTATGTTGTTCATCCATTATTCAGATTTCTCCTAAACCAAGTCAGTTTAGGACTTGATACTGGATGGTAACTCCACTACCGAGCTAAGGTTGGTCGGTTAAAATTTTCTTGAATCTTTTTGTACTTTTTAGGGAGTTGTCTATTCCGCCACCCATTGAACTTTCTGACGTGACTGTAATTTTGGATGGGTTACCTATAAAAGATGTAATCAGACCTATTAGGGGTTCTCATAGGATCTATTGTGAAGTGTTGAAAACTGTTTCTTGAACCAAGGTCACCCATGGGGTGAAACATATGATAATTCCTTGTTTTTCGATGTTAGACCACCCAAGTGGTGTGTTTTGGGTTTTCCTTATTATATGAATCAAATTATAAGTGGAATGGGTCGAATGGGTTGATTAGGGGATGGTTTTCCTTCTTTTCTTGGATTTATTATATTGAACATGAATTGGTAAATTATTGAATTAATCAAATGATTTGTGTCAAATTTGAATTGTTAAACGGAATAAATGGATTTAATTAAATGGGTGGGTATACCCTTGGAATATTTTAGATTGTGAATGGTGATAAATGGGTCGGTATACCCATGTAATATGTTAAACTATGAATGGTGATAAGTGAGTGGGTATACCGATGTGACATGTCTAATGGTAATTGATGAAAAATATGTGGGTATAACCATGTGAATAGATTAAATATAAATGGAATACATGAGTGGGTATACTCATGTGATGTTTTTGGTTTGGAAGGTATTAAATGAGGGGGTATACGAATTATATATAATTGAATTAATGTGATTATGTGAGTGGGTATATTCACACGGAATTGAATTATTAAAGGATATGACTGAATGTATGTTTGTATAGATTCCATGGATGGCTCTCCATGAATCTAGAACTTGGTAGTGGATTATATGGGTAGAGTATTACCCTTGTATCTTGATTCAATGGGATTCCTCGGGTTTTCCTAACCCCTCGATCTAGCTTTCTTGTATTCACATAAGACTTGTTTCACATGACATACTCCTAGGACTCCAACTAGTGCATATACCAAGTTTTCCTCAAGTTGATCTTGGGACTGGATAAGGATGCCTTGGTTCTTGACAGATTGGATATGTCCATTGTGTCGTCTAATACTTTAGTTGATACGGCAAGGCCATGGGAATGTGATTCACTCAGAGTATACGATAAGTTTGTGGTGACTTGATACGTATGGGATTATATAAAGGCCATGTTATTTGTTTATATTTATTATAGTTTCCTTGTTAGTATCTAACACTTATTGTAGGGAGACTTGAGATGTTGTTTGGTATTACCTATTTTTAGTTGTTATATATCATGGGCATTCACACTGACAATACTCCATACTTACACTTGTTTAGAATATTCATTATTCTATTTAGAACTATATAGAATTCGGGATGGTTACCTACTAGTATATTATCTCAAACCCCGTATGGGCCTCCATGGGGACCCAAAATGATTATATGGTTGTAGGTGATAATAGGGGAAAGCACCCTAACATATATTATTGATTTTTTCTTTGGAGTAGGGGTCATGGGACAAGCTAAGTCTTGCGATGATGGAAATTTTTTTATCCTTTATTTCTTTTGTAGACTTTTAACATATTGTATTTCCATATACCTATTTTTGATATTTTCTGGATACAAGTATCATATGAATCATTGTATGTGATTCATCTTTTTAAATTGTTATTTTTTCTTTCTATGTATCTATTTTTTTCTTGTTTTACTACTTATGTTATTTGTATGTTATTGACTTCAATTGTGATATACTATCGTAATGAGGGCATAGTCTCCCAACTAACACACCTAGGATTTTGATACTTGTCAGTAGCCTCTTTCATTTGGGGAGACTTTCTTGAGTCCATGTATCTAACTTGGATCGGTGCACTATTGATTGGCATCATGGTTCGGTATGTTACAACAGTTTAAAACTTTGAGTAAAAACCAATTTAATTTAGCCAACTGATTTGTCTCATGAGACATTTCGATGCATCATGGGGATATATAATTCTATGCCCCACCAATAAATAAATTCCCAAATCATTCCTCATATATTTAATAATCAATTTAATTCATTAGTGATATGATTTATCAATAAATATCCATATTGAATAAATAATACATATTTATCAATATTTCCCTAGTTAATCAAATAAATTTCAAAGTAAAAACCATATATAAAAATGGTATACAAATTTTTAAATAATAATATTCATGATACACAAATGTTTATATTTAAATGATTTAATATTTTTAATGATTAATGATAATATAACTTCAACAATGATAAAATAAATCCCAAAAGAAAGTGAGATTGTAAAATAGATTCCAAACACCTTACTAACATTAAAATAGCATCCCCTTGAAATGATAAACTTGAATTAAAACATTAAACATCAATAATAAATATATATTTATGTTAAATATATCAAAGGTGTGGTAAATACACCACCTAAAATTTAATAAGTTCATATTAACAAGCATATCTCAATGGAATGGAAATTGTGATGAAATCTTTTTCCTCATGCTTTCTCTTAGTTGAACATGGCATAAACTCTAGTATAATGGTCTTAAGAATTTTATTAATTTATAATAAAACTATCGTAATATCTATACTATCATATATGATCCTTTCATAAATTTTTATGAGCCATTTGTTAATAATATTTCATCATTTTCATTGTTTTGTGTGTTAATTGCTTTGTTTTGTCAGACATTTTTTGTTAGGAAAGTTATAGTTATTGTACATATGATAAAAATACATAATATAGATAATGATATTAATTTTATAAATATAACATTTACTCATTAAATTAATTTCTATAATAATTATTGAAGGTATGACTTGGAAAATGAATTGTATCGCTTTGTAGAGATAGTGGGTCGTACGCACCCACAAGCAACAATATCATTACCTTAATGGGTGAAAGAGTAAAGATGTGGATGATATATTAATTTCAAATATTAAATATAATTTAATTTATATCACATTTATTTTTTAAATTTATCTGTATTACCTTCCATGTACAGTGTAAGTAAAAAAAATCACATCACTTCATGAGGTGGTAGTCCATCGTACATACGAGCGACGTTATCGTATTTTAAAAAGAATGGAAAGTAAGTAGTTATATGTGATATTATAATTAAAAAAAGTATAATTATATCCCAAATATTATATATATCTATATACATTAAATCCACTATTATATACAACTATGATAAGTGTTGATAGAAAACGAGTTACCTGAGTTGGTGAGGCGATAGTCTGCCATACACATGATTGATGATTTCATTCCCCAATTGATGGAAGAGGGGATGGATGAATATTATCACATAAACATAATGAAATATAAATATATTTAAGATAATGGAGTTATTATATTATTCTTTTTTATACATAATTCAAGGTGGAAAATAATAAATAAAAACAATGACCTTAATTAGGATGATTACATTCTCTTATAGAAACCTCCTTTGTTTCTATTCGTAATGAAGATAGTGTTGGTATTTTGGTGATCACAAACCTCTAGAATGTGTATAAAGATAGTGGGGAGATTATAGTATGTTTTGGTGAATCTAAATGTCTTTACAGGTGTGAATAAGTGAGGGGAGTGAGTACCCTTTTATAATTGAAGAATAGTGTCATTTTTATAAATAACCAAAAATACTCAGTAATGGGAAGTTATTATCATCCCATGTGCAACAAAAACTGATAAATAATGGATTATATGGATTATATGGTCCATATACACTTCCACCAAAAAAACATATTTTTAACATGTTATTCCATAACCTTTAAGTTTACTTAATTTTACCACTTTATTTTTCATCATGATAACCAATATCTTTTTATTTACCTAGGTAATTTATCAATTAAAAACAAAAACAAAAATAAAATTATTAGATTATTTCTAACAACTAACTTTATATATTAAATACCTGTTATAAAATTAAAAATCGTTAAGTGTGAAATAATTAATTTTAACACAAACACATGTCACTTGGAAAACCTCGTTTTAACATTAACCGGTGTAATTAATTTTCAATGTATTTTCTAATCATTGTGGACAAAAATTAAGGTAAAAATATTAATAATATTAATTATTCATATTCAAAAACATTAATTCATTTTATTAAATTAAACTAACCAAATTATAAAATTTTAATATAAAATAATTCTATAATTCATGTTGAAAAACAGTATTTCAAGAAAGGAATTTATTAAGCCTAAAATGATCTTATATTAACTCTATACATATTAATCATCATTATATGGGTTTAAATTCATATATTTAGATATATATATATATATAATTAATATCAAAAATTCATCATTAAATATTATTTAAGTTAATTAAAATGTATAAACATTGTTCCATTTAAAACAAAAACAATTTCCAAGAAAATAAACAGATATATGATAATTGTTTCTTTTTACCACAAAATTTGCATATAGTTATTTCTATTAAATTTGTAATTAATAATTTTTTTATTAAAAATACTATAATAGGTTATTATAAATAAAAGGAGGAATATTTTAATACATTATTATTAATTATTCATAAATGTTTATTTCTAATGGAAAATTTCCAAAATTCAATATAGGGTTTGTAACATCCCCAAATGATAAAGGGTTAAATGGATAAATGATATGACTCATGTCAACAAGGTGAACCTTCCTTTTCAGGAGCCAGTCTGATTAGAACTCCACAATTAAGCGTGCTTGGTTTGGAGTAGTGGTCAGGATAGGTGACCTTCTGGGAAGTTTCCCAAGGTGTGTGTGAGTGAGGACAAAGCACACTGAAAAGGACATGTGTTGGCATGTGGGGACAATCATTAGTCATATGACATGTTCAGGCACGTGGGTGGACCCTAAGGTGGGCCCCACGTGTCTGCGGGGCAACTGGTGGTACCTGGTGGGCCAGGACCCGACAGCCATGTTAAGGCGGGATGGTTGTGCTGTCACTGGGACCTAGTTGTCACATTTGGTATTACAGGAGGAACCCAGCCTTAAGTGTGGTGCACTGCTTGGGTTGAGATGTAGGGCCCACAACGAGGGTGTTGTGCTCTAAAGGGGGGTGATTGTAACATCCCCAAATGATAAAGGGTTAAATAACTAAATGATATGACTCATGTCAATAAGGTGCACCATCCTTTTCGGGAGCCAGCCTGATTAGAACTCCACGGTTATGCGTGCTTGGCTTGGAGTAGTGGTCAGGATGGGTGACCTTCCGAGAAGTTTCCCAGGGTGTGTGTGAGTTAGGACAAAGCACACTAGAAAGAACATGTGTTGGCCTATGAGGACAATCATTAGTCATATGACCTGTTCAGGCACGTGGGTGGACCCTGGGGTGGGCCCCACTTGTCTGCGGGGCAACTGGTGGTACCTGGTGGGCTAGGACCTGATGACCATGTTAAGGCGGGGTGGTTGTGCTGTCACCGGGACCCAGTTGTCACAGGATTATTTTCACCAAGTTTAATATTGATATTCATCCAAGAAAATAATATTTTCTGTTATATATAATATTAAAATTTTCATTGTGTTATAGTATTATTAAAATAGAATATCCACATACTATAATTGAGTCTTGGGGTTCTGTGTATTGCAAGTTATTGAAGAGTTTGAATTTATTTAAAATGAAATATATCATAAAGTATCATGGTCTTATAGTTTTAATCATTGTGTTTATTAAACATGATTTTTTTTTCAAATTAATTGCGGTTTGAACTACTACTAATAATGAAAATTGAAAAAAAAATCTCCTGCAATTCGATCTCATATAACATGAATAATCATAAAACTCAGTTACTAAAATAGTATGATAAAAATAAATATAATTATCAATATAAAAAAATTAAAACTATATTTCAACATTTAATAAATATAAATAATGGAACATCATTAATATATTCATGTAATCAAATCATCATTAGTAAAATGCATTCATAAAAGTAGGGATGCATAGGCCTAAAAACATGTAATGCATAGGAGTCCATCAAACATTACATCTATATCATTGTGGATACCTTGAGATGCTAGATTGTCCTCATTATCCTAAATAATTTTAGATTAATGTGCCTTTAATTAAAGAGATTAAAAACATAAATTAGATCATATTAAATAATAAAATAAAATATTTTACAAGGACTGTTTTTACATGCAAAGAGTGTTGTATCGTGGATGTAATTTCCTCGGGATTAATCCATGTTATATCCAAAAATAATGTATCGATTACGTCCCTCATTATACAAAACTATTCATCCTGATATCTCATGCAGGAATCCTTCCCTTGTATTTTGGTCTCCAGTATCCGAAATTTTTTATTATATTGGATCATAATCACTAATAGGACCTAAGGAAAGAGAAAACATTATAGTAAATGGTGTCAGGGACCTCCCAAAAACACATGATGGGGACGGTCCAGAACCTACCATCCAAAAAAGAACTAGATGTTCATTTCCAAAATATTTGGTAATGACATTAATCTAGGAAATAAATTATGACTTTGAGGTACATTCATCTCTTGTTTCCTTAATTTTTTCCAAGAAATTAAATAATGTAAAATAAAAATGTTATTCAGAAAAAATCAAGTAATAATTTAATTATTTTTTCCCTATTCTCTGAGTAGGTTCATTCATATAACTCCCATATAATTTTTTATGCACATTAAATCACATCTCAGTCCACCTAACTTAATGACGAACCTCCAAAATTCTATCATTAATGTATAATATTTACAATTGTAAAATTATACTAATATAAAAATTTAACACACATTCATGTATATATATATATATTATAATAATTATAATATTACCTTTATTGATCTTTTCATTGGAAAACTCATTAACCCCAAAATGTGTGGGGTTATATACTTGTCTACGCACTTTGTTTTTTATAGAAATTTCTTTAAAAAAAGAATGTAGATTACACTAAAACGTAATTGTATTAAGAAGTAAAAAATGTAATATAATTATGAAATTCGTATATAGATAATATAATATTATAAAATACAATGTATTAATCATTAAACAACTTATAAATAAAAAACATTCATTGTTCTCTAGGTATATCGTTTGGTTTACTGTCATACATCTGTTGAAATATTAATAAGTTATCACTAAACTCGCACTATAAACTATACTTAAAATCATTCCATTCTTTCCTAATATTTTAAATTTCAACAAATGCACAAAATCACTATCAACCTAAAAATATAAAATTTCTTATAAATAAGAAATGTAAATATTATTTGAACAATAATATTTAAATAAATATAAATTTAATATAAAATTTATCAATATAACAACATATTTGTTTTATTATAGATAAATGAAGGCACCAGGACTTACAAGGAAAACTAAGGAAGTCTAAAATAATGTATTCTGAGAGAATACCCTTGAACTAAATCAAATCCATATGTGGGAAAATCACTAATGTTGTAAAATATAGTGATTAAAGAACTTGGAATAGCTTTAACTACAAGAAATTCGGCCACCTTGTTACCCTCTCTCCAAGTATGATGCACACCCATGCTATCAAGAATGTATCCCCTGCACTTATTCATAAGATAAATGTTACTCCATGGGAATTCACACTGGCCAATCAAGAAATGGTGATTAATCATGGAGTCCAAATCCATTGAATCCAGAGTGATGTTATGGTGGTTGCAAAGATCTTAGCCAGTTAGGGCCACCCTCACCTTGGCTTGAAGAAAATATCCTAATATATAATAAGCATGGTAAGAAATAATGACACTTCCCCATGCATCACCAATCATCTCACCTCTACACATGGTACCCATAGTGTAGGATTCATCTGATTTGAGTTTAAATCCATGCTAATGCAAGTACCAGTTAACCAATTTTCCCTAGGGAGAGTCCAAAAATGTACGTGGAGAATTATCCTTCATGAAGACACTAATACACAGAGTGTCCCTCCATTCCTTGGAAAGATGGGAAAGGTCAAGAAGCATACACCTGATTTTTCAAACCAAACCGAGCTACATACATGATAAGTTCTCAAACAGATCTTTGTTACATGACTTCCAACTTACCTAGAATCCCTTAGAAAACAACACTTCTCAATCCTTGGATTCATTTTTGTTGGTCTCCACCCCTTGGAACCACATGGAGAATAATTATTTGGCCGACGTTTTTTGGTATGAGATTCCTGTAAACTGGTCAAGGCCAAACCATGCAGCCTATGCCCCATATCCTTCAAAGAAAAGGTGAGAATTTTATTCTCAAACCCATAACCTACAACAAGAGAAATGAAACATCATGGTAATACCATCATGATTGATATGCTCGTTGGTGGGGAGAGCAGTATTCAAGATTTCCCAACCCATAAAATTGATCTTGGTCGGAAGAGTGTTTTACCAAAGGGAAACGACCCTACCATCTTTCTCTATTTGATGGAAGTGAAGATGATAGAAGTCACCCCCGAAGAACGCATCGGATGATGAAAAAGAAAAGATTCACTTATCATTGTCATTATTGGTTTTAATAAGATCAAATAGAGACTGTTTCTCATCATTTAGAACTACTTAGAAGAAGGAAAGAAAATCCTTGGCTTGTCTGAAAGACATGTTCAGGTCTGGGAACCTAGGGAAAACCAACACACATCCAGAAGTTTTTGAACCAAAATTTCCCATCACCTTTGTTGAATATCCAGATGGAGTTATTCTGAAGAAAAGAGATATGATGTTGAATTTCATTAAAAATAAAACAGGGGTGTATGTTGGAGGACATGGAATGAAGCCCATATTTTTCTTGCATGGTTCTTCCCCACACTGTTCGGCCCTCCAAAACCTCCCATCAAAGCATTCCATGCAGACCGACCAACTACTTGGATAGTTTTCTAACATTAATGTCTCCCTTCACAATAGGTAGTTCCATCTGACTCCTCGATCCCCAATCATGCTTCCCTTCAGGGTGAGTGTCCCAAATAAACATAACCATAAAATTTTCCATCTGATAAATAATGACTTTAGAGACCTTAATAGTAGAGAGGATATGAATAGTAATAGATGTGAGGAAGTTGTTGATAAGGGTGATTCAACCACTATGTGATAAAAAATGATATTTCTAGTTTTGAATCTGGCCAATGATATTATCCACCAGCTTGTTGATGTGATAAGACTGGATTCTCGAGGGGGAAAGCGGATCACCGAGATACTCTATAGGGAAAGGATGGTTAAACATCCCCTGAGTTGTTTCATGAATCTTCACTATCCTTTCAGCATAATGACTAAGTTAATAGATAATACAATTGTTTATAAATATTAATTTTTATTAACATTTATTTGATCATAAAATATTTCATTCTTCCAATTGATTGGAACATACCTCCAATCATGATATGTAGTGGGAAGGGTCATTCAATCAGATTCCAGATGAGTCGAAGAATACCCAAGCATACCTCCCATATCATTTATAAGCACCCTAATACTATTAAATGGTAGTACAACCATTAAATTATTCAACCTCCAAACATCCATTGTTTCCATGTTTTTTTCTTTTCTTTTATTTTTTTTATCTATTAAAAAAATTTGTATAATTATGGAATAAATATTGTGTTCAAAATAAAATACATACAAATAACGGTCACCTCCCAATTCCCTTCTCATGGTATGGGTGACATAATATGTGTAGATGAATCATTCTCATATACTGGTTAACTAGATTCCACAACACTTGCATCCACTAGAAAGCTTGTATCATTGAGAATTATATCTATAAAAGTAGGCAGTGTACCTGATAGAGTAGGGATCTACATTAATAGCATCTGAGTGTCATATGATTTTATAAACCAACTGCCTGAATGGCCTGAAGTCCTTCATTTTATTTCACATAGGTAAAATTAATTTAAACTCGTTAAAGGTAGAAAAAATTACTATACCCCCATACCATTCATAATCGATATTATATTCATTATTTTTAAAATCATAATAATTGTGCATTGTAAATGTGAATATCAATATTTGTATAATTAAATTCAAAATAAAATCTATGATAGAAAATTTATAAAATAAAGAACCACATTCTTTTAATAGTAAAAAATATGATTTACTAAGTCAAAGAAGGATTGAACATAAAATAGTTTCATATATAATTGATTTTCATCATCCATCATTAATATTATGTTCTTATATATATTCTCTCTTAAAATATTGAGATTTTCAATTTCATCATGGATAGACTGAACAATATCTTCTTATTGGTGGGGTTCACTATTAGTAAACCATTCTTCAATGTTATCTCTCATTTCATACAAGTCGCTTAATTTTGAATAGACTAAAACTCTCCACCATTTATTGAATCCATCATCAACATAGTATACAATTTTATCTTTTGAATCCAAAATATGTGGATCATGTTCTTCACGCTCAGAAATATCAATTAAAAAATTTATGATTGAAAAACTGAGTTGTAAAGAATATTTCTTTATATAATTTTGAATATCAATGTTCTACTATTTGAATAACATAATAAAAAAATTTCTAGTATAATTTTATTCTATAATTTCAATCCACATTTTTAAGTATCCCAACTCTATGAATTTTTTAAGGATTTCACTATTTTTTTTATAAAACATTCTTCATGATAAGTTATACAAAACATGAATCCATTAATATTGTAGGAATCAAATATCCTAGATTGATTAAAAGGTATTGAATCTAATTATTTAAAATCATCAGATACTTTAGCTTTATTATCATCATTCAATATCTGTAAAAATCGATAAAAAATATTAGTATTTATAAAAGATAATTATCAACATATTATATATATATAATCGAATATGAATTTTCATGACATGAAAAAAAATCAATATTATCATTGTTCATGGATTTTGGTATTTTTTCTTATTTAGGGTTCAATTCAAAATTATTAACTTTTCTTGTGTATTTATTTATTTAATTAAAGTTTATATAATATCACTATTTAGTAGCACAAATTTTTTTGATTGTATGGAATCTGTAGGAGTTAGAGAAAATGAGGATATATTTCCCACTAAAGGACCTACCATTGTAAATATTATTGATTTACTAAATGAATAAATATAAATTAACTTATTTTTTAGTATGTCTAACTCGAATGAATATTATGATAGTCCTATCTAAATGCGTCAAACAGAATGTGAGATGCTCTATAGTTAAGTAACCTTCTGAAATAGTGCCTTCTATTTGGGATTTTTTTCTTTACTTAAGACTTCAAATTTCCAAGGTACTTAATTAATAGACACGTAATAAACCTCATATATTATAAGTTATAAAAAGATATCTCAATATTGAGGAAAAATTAAAAATAAAATACCTATATGTGGGAAACATCCATTGAAAGTGTGCATGTCCTCTAACGTTTTCTTCCTCATCCAAATTCATTATTGAAGGAATAATCATAGTTGAAAATGTTGGGAGGAATATAATTTATAGGTGATAAATTTTCCATAAAATTATTTCTTATATTTTTTCAGGATCTTTGGTGTTCAAAATTTTCCTCAAAAATTTGTTTGGATAACATAGAATAATCAATTATGACTTATGATGTTTCATCAGGTAACAAATTATGAAATACCAATGGTTGTAGCGTCACCATCAAAATATATGAAACATAAATTTTCAGTCCATTTAAGTTACAATTTTTTAAGTAAACACATTGTAAAATTTTATTATAATATCTTTAAGGTACATTAAAATCTCATTTCTTCAAAGGAAGGCATCTTTTTCATGGTTTTTCAATGAGAAACATATTTTCAAATACTTACCATACTCATTTTCCCATATATCACACTTTATATTAATTTCATTTTAGACTTTACAAACATTAATATTATCCTTTTTTCTTTCTATTTATGTATTGTAAAAAGTACATTATCATACACATTATTCTCAATGTGCATAACATAAATATTATAATGTAACATTTATAATTATTAATAAGGATGTTTGAAAATATAATTTTTTAATTATATTGATTTCATCAAATTCTATCTATTGTTGTAAAAAATATTATCCCAAAATTTGGAAATTGATAGTCTTTCCCAAATTCGGTAACTAGATCTGATAATTATGTTAAAATTTATGACCCATATAATAATTTTAGAACGAAACCAAAATCATTTTTTCCCATAAAATAATGAATTGCTATGTATAAATCAATGTGATGAGTCTATGAATATATGATGGAACATAAAAAACAATTTTCTACAATAAGGTATCCATTTAGAGTCAAAATAAAAGTTAAAAAATGGATATTCTATCCAGTGTGAGTGTTCTAACTAGAAAAACATCTATGTCTTGGAAAGTCATTGATGGTTCGCATGAGAGAAGTATACATCTTAAATTAGTTGATATATCATATTTATAAACACTAATTTCCATTAACTATTGAAAATATTGTATAAGAGGATAAAGGTGTACAACAATATCTTTTCTAGGAACTATTTTTCCTAGAATAATTATTAAAATATTAAATGAAATTTATTGCATACGCGTCTACGAAGGAATGTAGTAAAGGATCAAAATATCTATCCATATGATATCATTAGTACATAAAGACCCTAATAGAATAAATCCATAATTAGGTTATCCAAAATGCTCATTCCTAGGTTTTTCAAAGAAATTTGGATGTAAAGTACCAAATATTTCCATTCTTACTAGATCTATTGGATATCGCATAAACCCGTCCCTTTTTCTTTTCATAGCATGACTCACCAAATGCTCTACAGTTTTAGATAATGTGAAAAAAATCTGTAATCAATATTTTAGGGGGGATTAGTGTGAAACATTTATATGAGTATTATTTCTATACTTATTCATAGTATCATATTCATTGAACATTGAATCATTATTTATCATGACCTCCTCCCTCCAAGGATTCCCCTCTAGAGTTGGAAATAGAGAAAGAGAGATGATAACCCTTGAGTCCTTCCTCGAGTAGGCCCTAGGGTGGAGACCAGAACAAATTGTATAGAAATATCAAAAAATGGGAGGCATTACCCTTTTATAGTAAACAATATCTGGAAATAAGATGTATCAAAATCAAAAAACTCCAAGACATATATATAAAAGAAATCCAAAACCATCCCACATGCATGTTTAAAAGGAAAACTGTTACAATTAAAAATAAACTCCAAAATAAATAACCAAAATTTAAGATAAATAGTGACATAGAAACTATCCCAAAGTATGATATAGTAAGGTCTATCACGGTCCACGTAATCCTCCTAGAAACCTGAAAACAATTTTATATATTTAGGGTGGGAATACGAGTATACTTAGTAGAAAAAGATAAATTCTATCATGCAAAAGTGGAGAAGCATACTAATTATTTTCTGGAAAAACAATAGAAACCAACAAAACCTAACAAGGTATAATAGCCACCCAAACCTCACTAAGTCACACTCACCAAAAATCATAAGTCAATTAATGTAATATAATAATCACATTGATGTTTTGGGCACCCTGCACCACTACCCGCTATTTAACTACTCATACCCTAATCGAGAATGTCCTGACGCTTCCACACTCTTCCACAATCCCCATGTCACTTCCCACCCTCACACACCTAGGCCTTAGATCTATTCTATAAACCAGGGAAAATGAATCTCACCATACCCATCCCACAGATACCTGGTCCACAACCATACCTCATCCCAAAGACACATGGGAAATAACAACACATCTCATCCTAAACACACCTATGAAATCTCAACTCACCCGCCGACACTCGGGCCTAACATACCACACCATAACCAGCCTAAAGAGTCTTGGGATACCAATTCCTAGATGTGGGAGAAAGGATGATCTAATAACTGCCCATCCATCCTCCCACTGGGATGTTAGGAAGACACCCTCCTCCATGACAATGGGGGTGTTCGACACATAGTGCTCAACTGGGGTAGAGTGAATATAGAAATCACAAGAAAGTAAAAGAGTATATATATATATATATCAAAAAATCATCCCAACCTATGGGTTTTTTCAAAAAAAATATACCAACCCACAAAATCTCCTTTGTTGCTACCTCTAAATGCACAACCATGCAACTATCCACAACTCAAATTCACAACCCCAACCAATTCATTTACCTAGTCATCATTATTTATTAATAAATAAATTTATTCATTCCATCCCTATCTGAAAAACTAGCGGCCACATCATATAACAATCCACACATCATAAACACAAAAGGAATAACAACCATATTGAAATAGCCCATTGCATGTTTCCTCCCTACTTAACAACCATGACAACTACTGCCATCATCATTCATTAAATTCAAACCTCTTAAAACCATCCCCTCAATAGAACCAACCCCTAAATCAAAACCACATCCAAAAACACCTCTCATCAAAACCATTCTTCTATCCCCACTTCACAAGCATACCACACCCAACACATCTTGTAACATGAAAATAACATAACCCAGTGCAATCCCACTGCACAACACTGCTCAACCATCATTGGAATCCCCACTTCATAACAATTCTCATCCACCCCATAAGAACATATAATCACAACCTGATTATAGCCCCACAGTGAAATAATAATCATTAATTCGATCAACCAAATATTACATCACACCACCCGAACAAACCCACATCACATACCCATGCCCATGACCCCACTACAGCACAAGTTAGAACAAATCCACATTCTGCACACGTCCAAATGAAATAGTTCAAGGTGAATTAATATTTAACAAACAATTGTTCTTAAATTCCACTTTGATAATTTCGGGGTGATCACATAAGGAGTATGATCCTAAGGAATCCATTTATTTAACCAAATATAAGTGGTTAATCAGTTTTATGCATATATGATCACTTAATATAAATCCAATAGCAAGCATCCACAATCCGTCACCTATGAAAAAAAATACCACCAATGGAAATGATTGTCAGTAGGCATATAGACCATACAATTCAAAACATATATCGAAATAGTATATAACACAATATGATCATCAGCATCATCATCTTCCCAACCAATAATTTATATTATCACAGTATATCTGATTGAATTTTTGATAGGTTTGATTATCTTCATTAAATTTGAATTCAACCATTTTCATAAGTAGACATGAATAAACCCACCCTGCATGATACACAAATGAATTAGAGACGAAGGGGTCCCTACCTTGAGAAACAGACAATCATCACCTCCTCCTTATACCAAATTGGGGGTGCGCAAGGCTCTAGGGAAACGTGATCCAAGGGTGAAGCATAGGTACAAGGATACCTAAGGAAGAAAGGTCTAGGTATGACTAGTATCAATAGTAAAGGAGAACTTCAAGGAAGAAAGGGTATCATCTTTAGAAGGGCCCGATCCTATATCAATGGATGAAACGGTTTCAAAAGCCATTAAAGATGGACGACGATGTGTCTGGACTATCAAAAAGCCTCTCGAGCACTAGAAAAATAAATATTCTTTTTATATCCATTAAAATAGCTTCAAAATCACTTAAAAATGGTTTTAAACTCATTTTTCATCAAATAAAACATTAATGTGGTGAAAGTAGAAAAACTAGGAAAATAGAAATTTAAAAAACTATCAGAAATGACTCACTATTGTTTGAGTCATTAGTGAGAGATACTGATTGAAATTAACCATTAAGTGAGTCACCATTCGGTGATTCACCCTTCAGTGAGTCAGCATTTGGAGACTCACTATTCGGTGAGTCATCGTTTGGTGATTCACTGTTTAGTGGGTCACCGTTTAGTGAGTGACCATTCGATGAGACACCATTCGGTGAGATACCGTTTAGTGAGTCACCATTTTGTGAGATACCATTTGGAAAGTCGTTGTTCAGTGAGCTACTATTCAGTGATCCACTGTTCGGTGAGCTACCATTTGGTGAGTCACTGTTTAACAAGTCACCGTTCAGCGAGTCACCATCGTGACTCACCATTACAACCCACTGTTAGTGACTCGCCATCAGGGAGTCCCCATTGCAAGTCACCATTGTGATTCACCAATCCCGACTCACCATCAGCGACCTACCATTGAAAAAAACTGGAATTTTGGAAAACTCTTGAAATGAGTCATTATTATCTCCATAACACCTCAAACACTATATTTTGAAAAAGTAATGGAGTGGAGAGTTCTGATCCATTACATCAGATACCTATCAAACTATTCTTACCCTTAAGAATTGAAAACCAATCCCAAGAGGAAAATAGGGGTCTAAATGACCACCCCATGAGATACCTCTCAAGGTTCATTCTATACTGATATCATGGTTCAACGATAAACCACCCTATGTTGTTCAAAATATGGGGTGAAACCTCAACATCCAAGAACACCTCCTCTAATATCTACTAACCCAACCGACTAGAAGACACACCACACTAACTGAACATATGGATCAGTTAATCTCATCCTCCATGTGAAGATACAATCAATTTTGGGAGGCATTGACTCACCTGTATGGGTTTAATCGCATCTTCATTAATGTGCCTAGATTAGGAATCAGGTCCTCCCCACTTTATATGTCAGGATTCTATCACACATTCCAGAATAAGGAAACAACTCATACCACATAAAAACAAGTTTCATGCATCACATTAAAAAGTAAAACATGACAAGGAAAAACTCAGAACAACTCTGGGTACTGGTCTCACATCATCATTTCATGCTCACAAGTACTCTCCTCTAGGACACAATGCCTCCACAACACATGAACCAAGGGAATGGTCGGTTCACAAATCACCTTCTCCCGATGATCCAAGATCTCAATTGGTTGTTCAATAAGTTTTAAGTCATCCTCAATATCCAACTCTCTCCAGTCAATGACTTCTAAGTCATCATGTAGATACCGACAAAGCTAAAAAAATGAAAGACATTGTAGAATCTATCCAACTACGTTGGTAATACCAACTAGTATTCCACATAAACAAATCTCCCCAACACCTTGAATGGTTTAATGATACTCGAAGAAAGCTTTCATCCTCTACAAAACCTCTACTACCCATGTCGAAGGGAAACCATCAAGAGTACCTGGTCCCCAACCTCAAACTCTAAGGGACTACTCCTATAATTAGTGTAAGACTTATTCTGGTCATGTGCTGCCTTTATCCTCTCACAAACAAGATACATCATCTCAGTAATACTCTACACCTTGTCCGAACCAATAAATTCTTCATCCCCATCTTCTTGTCCAGCTCAAGGGTGAACGACATGGTCACCCAAAGCAAATCTTTGAATGGAGCCAAGACACGGGACAATTGATAGCAATTACTACAAGAATACTCTACCAACAACAATTGCCACACCCAAGATTCACTAAAGTCCAAAATGTACGCCCGCAATATATCCTCTATCATTTGGTTGGTCTGCTCTATTTTCCAATCATTCTGAGGTTGGAAAGAAGTGTTGAGGCACAATTTGGGGTCAAAAGAACATTGCAATCCCCTCCTAACATGTGAGGTAAAACATGTATCTCGTTCTAAGACAATGAACCTCAGAACTCCATGCATCTACACCAACTCATCTATATACCTCCTGGACAAGGTATCAACTGTGCCTGACTCCTTAATCACTAATAAGTGAACCAATTTCTTTAGTCGATCCACCACTACCTAGATTGCATTTCATCCTTCCTATGCCTTGGGTAACACAAAGACGAAATCCATCAAGATGTCATCCCATTAAAAATCAAGGATATATAGGGGATGAAATATACAAATAAAAATACAGTTCTCATCCTTCACCTACTGGCACACTAAGAACTTTTCTACAAACTCCCCTACCTCCCATTTCATCTCGGGCCCCCAAAAATGCTCCTAAAGCCATAGTACATATTGGAAACTCTTAGATATACCAATAATGGGGAACTATGAAACTCACAAAGGACTCCCTCATAAATTTACACTAGAAAAAAGAGATTCCGATGAAACGAAATATGATTCTGAACATCCTCCAACCATCCCTCTAGAGCATCTCCATGGTCAATGCAATTGCACATCACTTATTCCTCTGAGTATCCCCACTGAGAATCGTCCACCTGTTGTATCATATATGACTATAATGTCATCTGAAATAGACATCCCATTACACCATACATTCCTTTATCTCGGTGGAAGTTAGCCAACTCCTCCATCATCTTCTATAAAACTACAGTTTCTCGAACAACCTCCTTCTACGACTTCCTTCTCAAAGCAACAGCCAAAAAATTCTCCATTCCTGAGGTGTAAGAGATCTTCAAATAAAAATCCTAGAGAAAATCCATCCACCTCCATTATCGGAAATTCATATCTCACTAGGAAAATATATACCTCAAAATCATATGATCTGTGAAGACCACAAAGCACCCCCCCAATAAGGTAATGTCTCCACAACTTTAGCATGAACATGATTGTTGCTTGCTCTAGGTCAGGAGTGGCATAGTTTCACTCATAGTGACATAACTTCCTAGATCCATAAGAGATCACTCATTATTTTTTCATCAGCATGAATCCCAAGACCAGATAGAAAGCATCAAAAAACACCTAAAACTTCACCCCTTCCACTTGAAATTAGAGCACTAGATCAATGATTAACATCCCATTTAAATAGTTGAATGCTACATAGCACCTGCCACTCCACAAAAAAGTCTGGCCTTTCCTAGTCAAGGAAGTCAACAGAGATACTACTCAAGAGAAATCAGGTACAAATCTCTATTAATAGCCTACCATATTGACAAAGATTAAAACCTCTACAACATTATTAGGTGTTTCCTAAGAAACAACTACCTCTACCTTTGATTTCTCCACCACTAAACCCCGCTAAGACACCACATGTCCAAGGAAATGTACCCTCATGTCTAGAACTTACACTTGGACAACTTCCCAAAGAGCTAGTGGCTTCGAAGGACTTGTAAGGAATTTCTGAGATGCTCGCAATTCGCTTCCTTTCACTTAGAGTGGATCAGGATGTCATCAATGAATAGGATGATGAACCATTCTAGGAACTCATAGAAAATTCCATTCATGAGCCCTATGAACATAGCTAGTGCATTTCTAACATTGAACGACATAACTGGGAACTATAAGTGCCAATTCCTTCACCTGAAATAACTCTTCAGGATGCCAACCTCCTTTACCCTCAACTGGTGATACCCAGACCATAGATCAATCATAAAAAAAAACTTTATCCGCATAGATAGTCGTAAATACCATTTATCCTTGAAAGTGGGTAAGGTTCTTGACTTTCACCTAATTCTACCTTCGGTGGTCTATGCAAAACCTCATACCACTATCTTACTTGTTTTCAAAAAATAATGGAGCACCCCAAGGTGATACACTAGGTAGGATGAATCCCTTCTCTATCAGGTCATTAATTTGAATACTGAGATCCCAAAACACAAAAGGGTCCATCTGGTAAGGAGCCATCAAGATCAGACTAGAGCATGAATTTAATTATATACCAAACTCAACGTCACATCGAGGGGGTAGAGTAATAATGTAACGACCTAGAAATTCCATGTAATTTTTTTTTAAAATTATATGGAATACTACGAGTCTGTGAAAATATACGGGGTATGATTTTGAGGCCCGATGTTCCTGGAATAAATTTCTGAACTTTTTTTCAGGAACATTCTCTAAACATGCGAGTGGGTTTTTGTAACTTTTAAACTGGTGCTCAGAATTGAAATCTGATGGCACCGTTGAACTCGCAGTGCCAGTATTCACATAAGGAGACCTTCACCTTGACTATAGTAGGTCGAGGGTCAAAGAAAAATTTTGTTCTTTTCATGGAAATAAAAAATAAAATAAAATAAAATAAACTTTTATTTTATTTCTAATAAAACCTCACATATGAATGTTAAAGAGGTGGGGACCACCTAAACTGAAACCTCCCATTTTGAAATTAAAGGTGGGGACCACCCAAACCCTCTTAATGGGAGAAACCCCTTGAACTTCCTCATTAATGAAGAGTTAACCCATGTACTTCCTGCAAATTTATTATACCAACATGGTAGAATGAATTATTCCAACAATTATTTGTGCCAACATAAATTAAATTGATAGACTTAATTTAATAAGTTGGAACCTATCTTTTTTTTCTGGGTTGGAAATTATTGGCAAATGGAGAAGGTTGGGAGATCATGGAGAAACTCATCTCCAACAAAGAACTTCTCCTCCAAACAAATAATTCCATCTCCATCAAATAACTTTCTTCAAAGCTAAGAAGGACGATGACACACAAGCCCAACTTCAAAAGCATGCTGCGGAGGTGAAGATCATTGGAACCCTCTTCCCCTTCATAGTTTCATCTTGTGACACATCGATGAACATTCGTGGTAGGGTTTGTCATTTTAAATATTCCCTTACCATTCTAGATGTTCTTCGTGATTCAAGAAATAATTGAGTTACTTGATACCTCTCTAACGCGGATGGTGTGGGCCAAAGAAACATGTCCCAACCACTCTGCTAAATCCTTTTGTTAATTTTGGTGTGTTCTTTGCGATGGAGGAGGATAGAAACCAACACTGGTGGGGCACATGAACAACGGTCGGCACCACGATTGGCCACAATGAAGGCGACGACGCAACCACGCCGCCCGACAGGAGAGAACTGCGGCCTTCTGCCGTGATGGAAAGGGAAGGGTGGACGACTCGATCTCGACCTCCGGAGAAGGCGTGATGGGAAACCACACTGCGCAGAGAGGATGAATAGTCATCCGAATAGTCGCGGAATACCACCACACCACAGCCTCCCTACTGCACTACGGCCACCCCACCGCATCGCGGGCTGCCAGGCCGGGCCGCCTAGGCTGGGCAGCCAGGATGGGCTACCCAGCATGGGTCGGACCACCCAGATTGGGCAGGGACACCTAGTGGGCTGGGCCGGACCCAGCGGGTTGGGCCAGGTCAACCCAAACCGGGTCTTCCCAGGACAGGTCGGGTCGAGTCGAACCAGACCCATACCAACTTCGACCCATTTTTATTCTTATGGCCATATCTTTGGCACCGGGCATCCATTTTACGATCCATATGTGGAAACAGAAACCTTGGAGAGATATGGTACCTTTGGTATACCTCACTAGAGATTTGGATAAAGTTGGGTTATGATCAGGTTGGATCGAGCATGAATTCAACTGGGCACTCGGGACTAAAAGGCTAATAACATACTAACCAGGTGTCTGATTGACGCACAGTCTGTTGCGTTGATACCCCTATGAAATGGAGGTCCTTTGGGATGCTACTGCATGGGACTTCGTGATAATAGATGTATCAACTAGTGGTGTGAGGAGTGAACCCTCCCGGAGACAAGCGGGCTTAGTGGTGGAACCCTATAGCTGGCTGTGACGATGTACTAGGATCTTGTGTGGGTCTGACGACATACTAACGATGTAGTAGGATCATGTGTGTGTCTGCAGACGTACTAACGATGTACTAGGATCTTGTGTGGGTCTAACGACGTATTGATGAGGTATTAGGATCTTGTGTGGGTCAGAAGACGTACTGACGAGGTACTAGGATCCTGTGTGGGTCGGATGACATACTGACGAGGTACTAGGATAATGTGTGTGTCTGATGATGTGCTGACAATGTACAAGGATCCTATATCGGTCTGATGATTTACTGACGATGTACTAGGATCATGTGTGGGTCTGACGATATACTAGGATCATGTGTGGGTCTGACGAGGTACAAGGATCCTATGTGGGTCTGACGTTGTACTATGATCCTCTGTGGGTCTGATGATGATTTAGGATCCTTCATGGGTCTTCCTCTTAATAGAGTAAGATGAATTTTTATTTACAACTAATCATCTTTGCTATTGTACCTATGTTATACCTGGCGTGATCTGAGTTTGTACCTTGTGGTACATACCTTCGTGGTAATACCTAGTTGGTATTATTCTATGTGGCGTACCTATGTGGTACTTACCTTCATGGTATTTATTCCATTGTGGAATAGTTGAGCTTTGTGATTTTCACTTGTACTCTTTGTTTCCTCATGATTGAGATGGGTATACTTGATAACTTAGGTATATGTATAGGCATATAACTAAGTGGGGTTTTTAGTTCATTTCATGCTATGTGGTTTACCCTTTATTAATTTTTTGAGACCTTGAGGGTCTCAAGATCCATAATGAGTATCGTTATACTCACCCCTGCACGGCCTATGCTCGCACCTTACTGTGTTTGGTGAAGATAGTAGATAGTGTTGACTGAGGACAAGGGTACCAGGATTGGAGGTAGCTCGAAGGTGGACATTAGACAAGGCGTACCGCAGAGACGACCATTCGAGATCTGTACCAACCCTTCAGGTAGGATCCATGGTGGGTGTTCATAGGAGTTGTTCCAGTTTACGTGTACGTTTCAGTTTTCCAGTACTTTCCAGTTGGGCTTGTATTTTGGCCCCTTTTACTTACTATACTCACTCTATTTACTATTTAGTTTACCTTGTGTTTGTATTCCAACATTGTTCTTGGTTGTGAGTGTTTACAGGTTATAAAGGAAATGCCTTCCTGGTTTTAGGGAATTGCGCCTTCGGTACTAGTCACCAACCCCAAGACTATGGAAGGTGGGCTTTGGGTAGTCATGGAACGGGGCCCAAGGGACGGGCCGTGACAAATTGGTATCAGAGTAGTCGGTTCTACTGTAGAACATAGGACTCTGATCTTTTTAATGAAAATAGTTTTAAGTGTATTGAGTGTGGTTACCAGTTTATGGAATCCAGTGTTAGTGCGGCGGCCGACATATCCATACACCAAGACCCTGACTTCTAATTTCCAACTCAGTTCACGAAAACACTGATCGCGTGTGTATTTTCCAGAGTTTTCTTTGTGACCTATTTGACTCAGCTCACTAGGTATAAATTATTGACCATGGAGCACCTGTTTCTTTTTAGGATTCCTCCACGTAGATATCCAGCTAGGGTTCTGGTTATATTGCGCACTCATAGCCCACCGAGCGATGAGGCCTCGGTGTAGGGCCCTCTTCCAGTAGAGGCACCAACGGAGGAACCAGTGGTACCATTACCCATTGGGCCACCGATGCCACTAGCCCCAGAAATAGAGGGTGGATTTCACTTGATCGTGTTGCACGAGTTCCAATTCTAGAGGCAACCCAGGTTCAGGGGAATGATGGGCCCACAGGCGGCTGAGTATTGGCTGGAGGCCATAGTAAGAGACTTCTGACTAGTAGGGACACCGGATGATCTAATGGTGACCCTTCCCACCAGCCTTCTAGAGGCAAAAATAGGTAGATTGTGGAGCTTGATGATCCAGGTTCACAATAAGGTGATGCTTCTCTGGGCAGACTTTGAGAGCCTGCTTTGGGTATAGTTTGTCCCAACGACTCTTCGTGTAGTGCGCATACAAGAGATTCATCATCTATAGCAGGGTAGCATGACTATGGATCAGTACTCAGAAGGGTTCACCAACCTTTCATGCTACTCCACTAATAAGGTGTGGGTCCCATTCTTCAAGGCCTGAACCTTCGACCAGGGCCTCAGGTGTGAGATCAGGGCTTTGATTATTTCTATCAGCATCCCGACGCAAGTGGGGGTGATAGAGAGATCCCTCTTAGTGGAGAGTTTTCTTGCTGAGCAGTCACCAGTAGCGATACCCGCCATCGGACGTCATGTAGCAGAGTCTTCTACAGCTGTAAATAGACAGATGTCATAGAGGTCCATGAGGACTAGACCTACAGGTGGATGACCGCATGAATCAGGATCAGTTATGCGGGGTATCAAAAACAGAGCCATTCATGCAGGGAATAGGCAGTGTTTCACATGCGGTGGGTAGGGTCACATGGCTCGTGACTATCTGACCCACTGTACAGATGATCAGAAAATGGTTGAGGGACCACCAAGGTAGAGAAAGAGGTTCAACCAAGGAGATCTGCATGGATTGGGTGGGCATGTAATAGGAGCTAGTCGTGAAGCTGGCGGTGGGAGATGATTCGAGATGTTAACGCCACCACCACCACGATGTCCACGCTGACTGCAGGGAGTAGGAGGACAAGGGCAACCTCAGATCCAAGAAGCTGAGGCCTATGATCACGGAACTTTGGAGATGATACGTGGTACGACCTGTGTTTACTCCACCTTAGCTGCAGTACTTATATACAAATGTTCCAGTCATTCTTTTATTTCCACTACCCTCATTCAGTTCTCGGAGATTCTGACGGAGCCTTTGGCTCGATCCTTACAGCTAGAGACTCCTACTAGAGTAGATTCGATGATTATCTACTGGTGCTGGAAGTGTGAGATTACTCTAGGAGGCGAGATCTATGGCTGGGATCTCCTAGCAGCGGCGTCGAGGCATTACAACGTCATCTTGGTTATGGACTAGTTATCTACAGTCCATGCTCAGATAGACTATATTAGGCGCAATGTGCAGTGTGTCCACTCAGATGAGACCAATTTTACCTTCACCAGTGAGAAGGGAGCCTTTGTAGAACAGGATGGTCTTACATGGATGAGAGTGAAGCCGATTACACATTAGTTGTCTCACCTTTCCCTCAGAGCATTTGACGTAGATATTCTGAGCTATCAAATAGTGGTAGGCCAATATGCATATGTATTCCCTGATGATGTTCTGGGTCTACCTATTTGTAGATAGGTGGACTTTTAGATTGACTTGTACCCTAGGATGACACCAATATCTACACCAGTGTATCGGATGGCTCATGTGGAGCTTCGTGAGCTGCGGGTACAACTGGAGGACTTACATGGGAAATGGTTTATCCGGCCCAATGTTTCTCCTTGGGAAACCCCGATTTTGTTCGCCAAGAAGGCGGTGGGAGCTTGAGGCTTTGTGTTGACTATCGATTCCTGAACCAAATGAATGTGAAGAATAAGTACCCACTCCCAAGGATTGACGACCTCTTTGATCAGCTGATGGGAGCACGGTGGTTCTCAAATATAGACATGAGATTAAGCTATCACCAACTCAGAGTATGGGATGAGGATGTGTATAAGACGGCTTTCAGATTTCGGTAAGAACATTATGAGTTCTTGGTTGTGCCATTCAGTTTGACCAATGCTCTATTAGTGTTCATGAGACTCATGAATAGGATCTTTAAGCCATACCTAGATCGCTTTGTAGTAGTCTCCAATGACGACAATATGATCTACTCAACTACTGAGGATGAGCATGTCTATCATTTGAAAGTAGTACTAGACACACTCCGAGAGCACCAGCTTTATGGTAATCTCTCTAAGTGCTAATTATAGATCTGAAAGTTCACTTTCTGTGACATATCTTCTCAGAGGCTGGAGTTACGATGGATCGAGCAAAGATTGTGGTAGTACATTCTTGGGAGCCACCCAGGAGTGTGAGGGAGGTACGGAGTTTCCTGGGATTGGATGGTTACTACCAGAGGTTTGTTCCGTATTTCTATAGAGTTGCAGAACCTCTATCATCTTTGACAAAGAAGGGGAAACCCTTCATTTGGTAGAAGAGATGCCAGCAAATTTTTCAGGAGCTGAGGCAGAGGATGACTAGTGCCCCCAATCATGAGGCTTCCAGAGGAGTGTGTAGGGTACGCAGTCTACTATGACGTATCTGGGATGAAGATCAGATGTGTCCTAATGTAGGATAGAACAATGATTGCATATGGTTCTCAACAGCTAAGACTACATGAACAGAACAACGCCACCCATGACCTGGAGTTAGTAGCATTGGTCTTATCCTTGAAGATGTGGTGACATTACTTGATGGGATAGCATTTTACAGTCCACTCAGATCACAAGAGCCTTACATATATCTTCTCATATAATGAGTTGAACCTAAGACAACGATGTTGGATTGAGTTCCTCTAGGACTATGACTTTGAGATAGTCCATAATATTGGGAAGGGGAAAATTATAGTAGATGCACTTAGCAAAAAGTCTTCTTTACAGATACTAGGTGAGGTGACAGAGCATCTGGCTTCTTTGCAGATATGCTTTGTGGATCGTGATGGAGCAGATTTTCTTCAGTCTCTGGAAGTCACTCCACCACTTCTTTAGTTATTCAAGGATGCTCAGTTTGGGAACGCTGACTGCAAGGCTCGACGTGCTCAGATATCCATGGGATAGGCACCTGATGGATTTTATGAAGGTGGGGAGCACGTCATCCTCTTTAGAGGACGTACCATGGTACCATTGTCACTTCGAGAGGATGTGTTGAGGGAGTTCCACACATCCCCTCTAGTGGTACATCCAGGAGTGGAAAATATGTACCAGGACCTTCGACGACAGTACTACTGGCCAAGAATGAAGAATGCAGTAACATTGTTTGTCTCTCGATGCCTCACTTGTAAACAAGTGAAGGTGGATCATCAGGTACCAGTAGGCTTAGTTCATCCTTTAGAGATACTAGAGTGAAAGTGGGATGGGATATCCCTAGACTTTTTGACAGGACTTCCATGTATGTCCAAGGGTCATGATTCTATCTGGTTGGTCGTCGACTGACTCACCAAGTCGGCCCAATTCCTACCGATCGTATATTAAGGTTTAGTAGAGATCTTGGGATGCCTCTATGTGTAGGATATTATGCAGCTGCATGGATTACCCTTGATGATTGCCTCCAATCATGATACACATTTCACTTCCAAGTTATGGAAGGGGTTGCAGGAGGTTTTCGAGATGCAGCTTCTTTTGAGCATCACCTTCCATCCTCAGATGGATGGCCAAACTGAGCAGACCATTTAGACCCTCGAGGATATGCCATGTGATTGCTTCCATGACTTCAGCCGCAACAGGGAGGATCACTTGCCTTTGGTGGAGTTTGTATACAACAACGACTATCAATCCACCATTGGGATGGCACCTTTCAAGGCGTTGTACGACCGAACTTGTAAATCACCTTTGTGATGGACTGACCCAAGGGGGTCAGCACTCGTGGGACCAGAGATGGTACAAGCTACCACAGAGAAAGTGCAGATCATCCAGGAGTGTATGAATACTGCACAGAGTAGGCATAAGTCTTATGCCGACAAGAGACAGAGACCTCTGGAGTTCAAGGATAGCGACCACATATTTCTACGGGTCTCACCTCAACGAGGTTTGCAGAGATTTGTTCGGGGTGACAGGTTATCTCTGAGGTTTACAGGACCCTTCCAGGTCCTCAGCAGAGTTGGAGAGGTGGATTAACACTAGCACTTCCCCCACAATTTCACCGATTACATGACTTATTCCACATATCCCAGCTGTGGAGACACGTGAATGACCCTTCTCACATCATCGACCACGGTAAGCTGGATGTCATTGATAGGGAGAAGTTTACATAGGTTCCAGTAGATATTGAGGATCGACAGGAGTAGGTCATTTTTGGGCGATTGATACCTCTGGTGCACGTTCTCTGGCATCACGGGAACCTCCAAGAGAGCACATGGGAGTAGGATGCTCATATACATGCCCAATGCCCCCACTTGTTTTCTTAGTATTTAGTTATGGATAATAGTGATGCAAAGACCTAAGTTGGGGAGAATTTAAAGACTGAAAAATTATATGTAATTTTTTTTAAAATTATATGGAATATTACGAGTCCGTGAAAATTTACGGTTCATGTTTCTGAGGCCCAGAGTGCCCAGAATGAATTTTTGAACATTTTTTCGAGTACGTTCCGTAAACATGTGAGCAGGTTTTTGTAAATTTTAAACTGGTGCTCAGAATTGAAATTCGAGGGCACCGTTGAACTCGAAGCACCGGTATTCACTTAAGTAAACCTTGAACTCAACCGAATTATGTCGAGGGTGAAGGATAGATTTTTTTTTGTGGATACGAAAAATAAAATAAAATAAACTTTTATTTTATTTCTAATAAAACCTCCCACATGAATGTTAAAGAGGTGTGACCCACCTGAACTAAAACCCCCAATTTTGAAATTAAAGACGGGGACCACCCAACCCTCTTAATGGGATAAACCCCTTGAACTCCCTCATTAATAAAGAGTTAACCCATGGACTTCCTCCAAATTTATTATTCCAACGTTTTACAATTAGTTGTGCCAACAATTAATTGTGCCAATGAAGAAATTTTACTCCAAACGAAGAACACTATTTCCATCAAATAATGTTCCTTAGAGCCAAGAAAGAGGAAGACGCACGGGCCTGACTTTGGAAGCGTGTTGTGGAGGCAAAAATCCTTGGCACCCTCTTCACCTTCATTGTTTTCATCTCACAACACACCAATGAACCTTCAAGGTAGAGTTTTTTGTTTTAAATATTCCCTTTCCGTTCTTAATGTTCTTCGTGATTCAAGAAATAATTGAGACGCTTGATACCACTCTAACGTAGATGGTGCGGGCCAAACAACCTTGTCCTGACCATTCTGATAAATCCTTGTGTTTATTTTGGTGTGTTCTTCATGATGGATGAGGATGAAAACCGACACTGGTGGGGCATGTGAACAGTGGCCGGCAACATGGACAACCGCGACGAAGGCGACGACGCGACCGCGCCGCTCAGAAGAAGTGAACCATGGCATTGTGCCGCGGCGGAGAAGGAAGGGAGGCAGGATTACTGACAGCCACTAGCGAACGCACTGCATGTTACCGCACTATGCAGAGAGGACGGCTGGCCATCCGGCCAGCCGCAGCCGCCCCATCGCATTGTGGCCCACCCAGGCCAGGCCGCCCAGCGCGGGCCGGGCCGCCCAGCATGGGCCAGGCCGGACCCAGCAGGCCGGGCCTCCTAGCGGGTCAGGCCACACTACGGGTCGGGTTAGGTTAGTCCGATTGGGTCGGACCAGACCCGGACCAACTTCGACCTATTTCCATTTTTACGGCCACATCTTTGGCACTGAGAATCCGTTTGACGAACCGTCTATGGCGCTAGAATCCTTAGAGAGAGACAATCCCTTTGGTATACCCCACTAGAGATTTGGATAATTTTCGGGTATGGTCTTGTCGGATAGAGCATGAATCCAACCGGGCCCTCGGGACTAACAGGCTAATAACGTGCAGACCGAGCATCTGATTAATGCACCGTCTGTTGCGTTGAGACCCCTATGGCGTGGCTATACTTTGGGATAATTCTCCATGGGACTTCATGAAATTTGGAGTATCGACCAGTGGCTTGAGGAGAGGATACTACCAGAGACAGGCGAGCTTAGTGCGGGAACCCTGTAGCTATTTGTGATGATGTACTAGGATCCTGTGTGGGTCTAACGACGTTCTGACAATGTACTGGGATCCTTTGTGGGTATAACGACGCACTTACGATGTACTAGGATCCTGTGTGGGTCTGACGACATACTGACAAGGTACTAGGATCCTAGGTGGGTCTGATGACGTACTTACGGGGTACTAGGATCATGTGTTGGTCTGACGACGTACTAATAAGGTACTAATATCATGTGTGGGTATAAGGACGTAATGAAGATGTACTAGGACCCTATGTGGGTCTGACGACGTACTGACAATGTACGAGGATTCTGTGTGGGTATGACGATGTACTAGGATATGTGTGGGTCTGATGAGGTACTAGGATCCTGTGTGGGTCTGACGATGTACTAGGATCCTGTGTGGGTCTGACAAGGTACTAGGATCCTCTATGTGTCTGATGATGTACTAAGATCCTCTTTGGTTCTGATGATGATTTAGGATGCTTCCTGTGTCTGCCTCTTAACAGAGTAAGATTAATTAGTAGTTACATCTAATCATCTTTACTACTGTACCTAAGTTATACCTAGTGTGATCTCAGTTTATACCTTGTGGTACTTACCTTCATGGTAATACCTTGGTGTTATTATTTTGTGGGACGTACCTATGTGGTACTTACCATTTTGGAATTTCTTCCTTTGTGTAAAAGGTGATGTTTGGGATTTTGAGTTGGACTCTCTATTTCCTCATGATTAATATGGGTATACTTGATAACTTTCTTATATGTATGGTCATATACCTATGTGGGTTTGTCAGTTGATTTCATGCTATGTGGTTTACCTTTTTTGATTTTTTGAGACCGTGGGGGTCTCGGGGTCCCTACTGAGTATCGTTACACTCACCCCATCACGGGCTATTCCCGCACCTTGTTGTGTTTGGTGCAGACGACGGACAACGCTGACTGGGGATGAGGGTACTAGGACTGGTGGTAGCTCGGAGGTGGACATTAGACGAGGTGTACCACAGAGACGACCATTCGAGAGCTGTACCAACCATTCAGGTAGGATTCTTGGTGGGTATTCACAAGAATTGTTCCAGTTTACATGTACTTTTCATTTTTCTTGTAATTTCCAGTTCGGCTAGTATTCTGGACCCTTTTACTTACTGTACTAACTCTATTTACTATTCATTTTACCTTGTGTTCATATTCCAGCTATGTGCTTGGTTTTGTGTGTTTACATGTTATAAAGGCAATGCCTTCTCAGTTTTAGGGAATTATGCCTTCGGTGCTAGTCGCCAGCCCCTAAACTATGGAAGGCGGGCTTAGGGTAGTCACGGAACGGTCCCCGAGGGACGGATCGTGAAATATAACCACCTCATGAATGAAATCCAAGAACTCTCCAACTACCCTGGGAGCCTCCACCATCTTAGCATCCACCGACTCAACTGACAGCTCGACCAACATGGAAAGAAGAGACTCCACATGCTAACTGCCCACCTGACAGCCCCTATCACCAACTAAAGTCACGTGCTAGCCATATACTTCTGAAAACATGACTCTCATCCAGAATAAGTCAAGAAAATAATTTACATAATACAACTAGTTGATGCCCAGGATGATGTCGTATGTTGAATCTTTATCAGGAAGAGATCCCCATGAGACTGATGCAGCCCCATCATCCGTATACATCTTGGAAAACATTAAACAAGCCGGTATAAACTTAGATTAATGTACCCAGCACCTAGGAAATTGGAATTAACTCTATGTATAGTCCCATAGAATGGGATAGGCCAGGTGAAACAAAGAAGTGTCAATCTCCTAAATCAAACAAATCACAAGCAAGAGTACTGAACAAACTGATCATAACTCGAACTATCTATAGCCTTACTAGGACTACTGCCTTTGTGGCATGAAACTGACCATTCCCATATCCTCTCTCCCTCTATTGATGACTTTCTCTCCAACCACTCATGGGTCAAGGTCCCTAAGGAACACCATATGATTCCCTCCACCTACTCCATCTCCCTTCAATGGAGCAGGTGCCTATTGTCCCTATTGCGGAAATGGCATGGTTGGTAAATGTTGTTGAGGCAGGCACTGGGCCTGCTCACCTCCACCATAATCTTCTCAAATTACCATCAGGAACTAACTCGGAATATGGAAATCAACTCCACAGGTGAAACACCTCAGCCCCATGTTCACTGGAAAATCACGATGACTTGAAGGCCGAAATGGAAACTGCTCAGGCCGACCCCTCAACGGTCAGAACCTCTAAGGCCCTAGCACCAGGGACATGCTACTGTTAACCCTTCCATTTGAAGAAATAGGATGAATCCCCTCTCATGATATACCTCCTCATGAGTGAATCTTCTCAACTACCTCTACTTTCATCTCAACTTCTATGTATGTCGGTAAGGTAAAGAGAGTAATTGTGTACTGGAGAGAATTACGAAGTGCCTTCTCTAGGTGTCTCACATGAGAATCCTCATCTAGAAAGAGGTATAGTGAAAAAAATGATATACTTGAACTTAATCTATAGATCCCATACCTACATACACCCCTACTATAGGGATGCATACTCTTGACTCTTCTCAGCCTTCATGGTTGAAGAAAGGAATTCTTCTTGGAACTCCTCAAAATTGACCCACAAAACTCAGCCCCTTCCTCTCCCCCATGTATAACGTCCACCACTGATGCATAACTCCCCTCATTTGGCTCAATACTAAAGGAACCAAGTACTATTTTTGATCCCGGATCATGATGAAGGTGATCCCAAGCTCCTTGATCACACTCTCAATCCCCATGTCTGAAACACGGCCCTCGTATGTTCCCAGAGTCTGCCATTGGAAAGCACGTAGTGTTTTCCACCACTGATCATCCTTATCTACTTGATCAAACCCCTAATGATCAACCGAATCACCTTATCGAGCCTCAACAACCTGATCCATACGTAGACAACCACTGATTCCCATAGTTTAAAATGTATGCCAGGAACTCATAATCCTTATTAGTATGTACTTTTACTTAAGATTCATTTTATGTCACATAAATTAGTATTTATTTCAAATTTACCAAAATTCTCAATTCAAATAAGAATATAAGTCATTATGATACATGTACCTTTCCTAGGGTATCTACCCTGCAAATGGTGTAGCTTCACATGGTCGTTCTGTAAGCTCAGAGTCCTTGCATCAGATCATGGGGGGCCTAAAATCTGGAAATAGAGAAAGAGAGATGATTACCGTTGACTCCTACCTCCAGTAAGCACCGGGGTGGCAACCAACATCAAGGGTATACGAATCTCCCAAAATGGGAGGCATTACACTTTTTATAGTAAACAAGATTAGGATATAATATGTATCAACCTTAAAACAACTCCAATATATATATATATATAAGAAATCCAAAACCATCCTGCAAGAATGTTTAAAAGTAAAATTGTTATAATTAAAAATAAAATCTAAAATAAATACCCAAAAGTAAAGATTAGTAGTGACATTGCAACTATCCCAAAGTCTGAGCTAGTAAGGTTCAACCTGATCCATGTAATCCTCCTAGAAACCTAAAACGGTTTTATATATATAGGATAAGAATATGAGTATACCCAGTAGGAATATCTGAAGTCTCTCATGAACAAGTGGAGAAGCATACAAATTCCCTTGTGGGAAAATATCAGAAACCAACAACACTTAACAAGGTATACTAGCCAACCCAGCCTCACCAAGGCACACTCACCAAAAATATCAATCCATTTAAAGTAATATAATAAGAACATTGATGTTTTGGGTAATCTGCACCACTTCCCACTGGTTAAGTTCTCATACCCTAATGTCTAACATCCTGATGCTACCACACTCTTCCACAATCCATATATCAAAACCTACCTACACAAACATAGGCCTCAAATCTAGTCCCATGATCTGGGAAAACGAAGCTCACTATATCCCCCTCGTAGACACATAGTCCACAAATATACCTCATCCTGAAGAAAACTAGGAAAGCACAACACATCACATCTTGAAGACACCGGGGAAATCACAACTCAGCCTCAAACACTTGGGCCTCACAAACCACACCAAAACCTTTCTGAAGATTCTTGGTATAATAATACCTATAAGAGGGAGCAAGGAGGATCCAATAACCATCCATCCATCCTCCCACAAGGATGTTGGGAAGACACGCCCCCCCCATGAAAATGGGGGTTTTTGACACATAGTTCTCAAATAGGGTGGGGTGCATAGAGAAATCACAAGAAAGAAAATATGTGTGTGTGTGTGTGAGTCTATGTATCAAACACTCATCCAAAACTATGGGTTTTTTCAAATAAACCACCAGCCCAAAAATATAAATACACTAAATATGATTGGATATTCAGTTTAAAACAATCAAATGACATTCACACGTAATCTTTTAAAAACAACACCAATGAATTGAATGTTTAACTCAACAAATGGAGAATGAGTTAAAATTACTCTTATCAAATTCATATCGATGACTTGAGAAATTATCAATGGAGTGATTATGTGTATCAAAAGTATATCCACAGAAAAGGGGAGTGGAAATTATGACATAAGAAAATGACTAGTGATTCCACACATAATCTCGGAGTAAAATAATCAACGAAGTTTGCGTAAAGCTGAATAAATGGAAATTGAAATTTCAAATTCCCTTATCGATTTGGTAACTTACGAAACATACACCCATGAAAGAAGGATAATACAATGATGATGTAAATATCCATAAATTAAAGTATATTAAACAATGAATACAATCATGGGTAGTACACACACCACATGCAATAAATAAGTGGTGAACAATGGAATTCTCACAGAATTAAAAGTGAGATAAGAAACCCCTTACTTTGTACTTTCTCCTTGGTCGACGGTAAAATAATTTTTATTGAATTATAAAATAATCATATTCATTAATATGATATCATATATGATCTTTTAACATTGATTTTTTAATAATATCTTATAATTATCGTCATTTCGGGTGTTAACGGGTTCATTTTACTTTATATTCATTGTTATGTGAGCCATATTTGTTATTAATGGGATGTATACAATTAATATCTAGAATGATATAAAGTCCTTAAAAATTATTTTTAATCATCAAATGAGAATTATACTTGAATTGATACGATGGATAATGAATCACATCGCGTTCGTGGAGACGGTAGTCCATACGTACACATGAGCGACAATATCATTCTTTTGATGTTAAAATAATATATAATTGGATGGTATATCATATAGACAGAATAAGTATCATTTTATATTTATTATTTACATAAATTACACATAATTATTATACCCGTACAAATAATAATTTATTGAATGACAATTACACCACGACGTGGAGACGGTAAGTCGTACGTACGCACGTATGGTGACATGCCATTCAAAGGATTGATAGAATACTGAATATGGTTGTACCATATTTATAATAACATCCCAGTATATAGAAGATACTGGAGTTATTATTTTAGTATAGAAATAACAAATAAAGAATAAGTGGAATAAGAAAGGAACTTGAAAAAGGGTGGTGAAATCATTACCTCTTCTTCAGGTTCTTCCTATTGATATGATCAAAAGTGCTCCTTAGGTTGGCTTTCTGACTAAAGTAAGGCCTCTAGGATGATTTTAGGGTAGTTGAGAGAGTATTTGTTCAGGGTTTGGTCGAAACAAAAGGCTTTTAAGGTGTGAATTAATGAGAAGGGGGGGTTCCCTTTTATAAGAGGGGTGAGGGGCACCTTTGGAAAAGCTAGAAATATTATTGTATAATAAATTCATATTTGGTTTATAATGGCTCCAATGTGTATTATTTAAATTTTAAGGTGGTTATAGGTCGAAAATAACTCAACAAATAGAATTTGGACAGGTTTGGGTCATTATACTAACCTTATCTTTAAGTATTAACTCGTAGTTAATTAGTTTCACTTTTACAATGTCTCTTTGTATTTTTATATTATATGGTTAATAAACTTACTATATACATCCAAGAGACCCCCAAGTGGTCCATTAATGATAAAAATATAATTATATAAGTCTCTTGGCCGAACCATAGATTTTTAGGAATTTAATATCAATTAAAAATATAATATTTGTTTTAAAAACACTTTTATGTAAATTTTGACACTATTCAATAATTGATTTTTGTAAAACTCCTAACAGAATGATTACTTAGAAAAAAGTTAAGTACATAATTCCTAACATGTCATACTAACCTAGTAAATTAGTTTAATTCATAAAAATTATAAAATTATATTTATTTGGGTTTCTACAATATCAATCATTTTAATTTTTCACTATTATGGTAATTACTACATCACCATTGTTTTATATATAAATTAAATTATGTAATGTCTAAAAATTTTAAATAAAATACCATTATGTATAAAATCTTTTTATATTTCTAATTAATATTTATAGTCGAAAATCAAACATATATAACCCTAGGTAAAAATTGTTTTTCTAAAAGATATATGCTTGTGTCATTTTTGTATTCATTTTAACATAATTAAAATAAAGTGTCCCTATCACTTACAAGTGGCTCCATGGGGTCCCCAAATCGACCCATAGATTCCCATTGAAGGAAATATATCAACTAATAAGGTTAGGACACGTTTTAGGGTAATTTGTTATTATTATAATATTATTTTTTAACCCTTATTTACCGGATTTACCCTTTAACCATAGTAAATAAAATATTTACCGAAGTAATTATTCAAAATGTCTAAAAATAAAAGTTACCTATTTACATAATTTGAACATCCTGATTCCAAATATGGAATCCATTTTTCCAAATTCAAAACACAAAAGTGGCAGAAATTAATTTAAAATTAATTCCCGTTGTTAAAACAAATAACGTGTTTTTAAGAGATAATAACTATCAAAAGATTGGCACTTGTTTATGTCTAGTTTAATTGTGAAATTATGTCCAATGAAAAACATTGAATTAAATGGTAAAAATATATTATAATTATACTTTAAAACCACTCAAATTCATAATTTATCAATATTAATTATTTCGATTAAAAAGGTTGTTTTTAATTAAAATTTAGTAATTTTCACTATTCAGCAAAATATGAAAGTAATCCGAAAAGTACCAAAATTTCACCCTAGGATAATTTCAATATTCAGAATCCAAAAATGAAGTCCATTTTTTGATATAGAATTTATAAAATTTCAAAAAGTAAGTATTACTATTCATAACGGCTAGTTTGATTGGTTGTGGTGTGTTAGAATCTCAAAGTTGCGTACAATGCACACCATTGCATTAGTCAAAGGGAAACGTACCATGGAAGCTTCGAGTGTTACATTCTCCCCTCCTTCAATAAATTGTGTCCTCACAATTTTTTTTTTAAAATTGGGCTTGAGAATATAATGGAAAGTCCCACATCAGAAAAAGAGTCAATAAAACTATCACTTTAAAAGAAAGGAAGAGAGGTATAAGGGTCACCCAAGATAACCCATACTAGGATTCAATGTAGGAAAACATGGATATGGACGATAAACTAAGTGTTCAGTTCTGATGAAGAGGGATAGAAAACATGATCAGGAGAAAGTTAACAATAAGAAAATCACAAACTTGTGTTGGGACAAACGATCCTTAGTCTCCCAGTAGGAAAAGTAAACGGATGACATTTTTTTGTTTTAAGTTACATTACAAAAGGACAAGGAATTCATTTATGATATTGACTAAGAACATAAAGAGATATACTTACTTTTTAAGTTGATTTTCATTATTTAATTACTTTTTACCACTAACTCATTTTTTTGAAAAATGATTATTCAAGAAGACTTAGTCACAATGAAAGAGTTAGAATAAACTTCTATAGAAATACATGATCCATGTAGGATAAACTATATATTTACCTTGTCTTTAGAGATTAATCAAAACCAAAATGGTTAGTATAATATCTGATAACCCCCCCCCCCAACGGATATTCCATTATAGAAAAAAAAACTAATCTTAATTTCTAAAATTAAACCATCAATACCCAAAGTTAAATAAATACCATTCAATAATCAATTGTCCTTAAAATCCTTCAATATAATAAAAAATAATATTGAAACTCAAAACTAATAAGAATGTAGTCTTTCACGTTAAATTGTATCTCCAAATGACATTAATTACTCTTAAAGTCACATACATAAAATAAATTAACCTAATCATTTCCATAAACAACCCAAATCACTATAAATCCATAATAAAAACATAGATAAAAATCCACCATTACTCCTAATATGAAATCCCATACTATTCTATTTTCCTTGGGCATATAGTGTTCACAACAAAGCGAACAACTTCAAAAATAACATCTATCACTTAATCACCAAATCATTTTTCTTATACCAAGGGTATTCATTTAATAATACATAAGAACCCAAATCAACTTATTATTGATCAATAAAATCATTTAACTAAAAATAATTAGTTACACTATCCAGGGGATTCACGTAGTCCAGTGGTAGGTGATAAATCTCATTCGCACTTTGGTTGTGGGTTCGATTCCCACAGCTTTGTCCGATGTGACGGGTTGTCACACGGTCTACGTGTTGTCCTTTTTCAAAAACTATAATTTATAACATTACCAAAATGAGAAAAATTCCTCAAAATACCATAACATAATTTAACCAAAAATGTTATATCATACCTTGAATTTTCATCCCAAATTATAATAACTTATAATTATCTCAAACCCCAATGATCATATAAAACCAAAAGGTTATTTATACCTATATCCACAAGAGAAGAGATAATTCTTCCTCAAATATCATTCTCACATGGAAAACTGCGGGGTTACAAATACAAGATAAATTTATTCCAAAGTAAACCCATCAACAAGGAGCACTAATACTTTTTAAACATTTCTCCAACCATTTATTTCCACATAGCTTCTTCTTTGACCAATAAAATATCTTATAGAATAGGGCATTCACTCGGGTAATGGCCAGGTCCCCTACATTTAAGACAAATGACTGCAAATGGACTCTTGGGACCATTTTTATCTTCTTTCATAGTACTCTTCATTTTTCTTCAGCAATTCTTCACTTTATGTCCTTCTTTTCCGCATGTAAAGCATTTCTTTGTCCAATTGAGACACTTTCCTGGGTGTCTCCTTCCACATTTCCTGCATGATGGAAATTGAGGATTCCTTTCTCCATGGTCTCCACTGCTAGAGCTCTTATCATTCATCACATTTCTCTTCTTTATTGAGTCTGGGAATTGGTTAATATATATATTTTTGATCATATTTTTGGAAAATTGATTTGGCATAAAGACGATATCTTTTATGCCTATCAACATTCCATTTTGTTGCTCATTTCCACCACTGTTCCCACCTTGTACATCATTCTCAAAGTCACTATGACTTCCTTGGAATCCAGACATTGACTAAAAAAATAAAGAATTGTGTGAGTAACAGTAGTCATAAAATCATTTAGAGATTGACATGTCACCATATTCTCAATTTGAAACACATTAGGATTAACCAAGGTCATTCACTCTCATCTTATATATTTAATACTTCAAATCAGTTAATAAAGAAAATGTAAATTATCCTAAGCATATCCCCCGGGAGTGTCGTAACCAAGAGTGCAGCAAGGCCCATTGTCGTGCACCAGTTCCCGTTCGAGTCTATCTCAAAGCGGTGTTTTCAGGTTTTACCCCTAGGTACATCTGTTCCAGAGCCGCCTCTACCTGGTTGTATCCAGACAGGGACGTATTGCTTGGAAAACTCAAAAAAACTCTACATTACTAAAATTCTAGTAAGTTCTTCTATACTATTCCTCAAAGTTCATCTTAGGCCTATATTCTCTAATCAGAGTTTATTTTAAATCTAGCTCCCAAAGTTTGTACTAAACTTCCTCTTATACCATCTGTAACACCCCAACCCTAGATACCCAGAGTCGGTGCATTATTACATGACATTGGCATGATCACAAAAGATCAAGTCTCAAAAGACCGATTA
Source organism: Viscum album (assembly GCA_963277665.1). Lineage (NCBI taxonomy): Eukaryota > Viridiplantae > Streptophyta > Magnoliopsida > Santalales > Viscaceae > Viscum > Viscum album. Next base: position 1,535,220,462 of record OY728161.1, on the reverse strand, counting down.
GTTTAGTAGTCTTGGAAACACTAGATATATTCATAAGTCTTACATTACATCATAAGGTAAAAAAACTACAAAAACATCTTGTCTTTATATCCTCTCATACAATCCTTGCAGGTCATTCATAAATTACTTCTTCACATCCTGGGAAAAATAAAACATTGAAAGGGGTGAGCTCAGATGCCCAGTAAGGATAACAATATAGAAGAATCATTCATAGTTAAGCATAAACAATTAAATACAATTATAACTAAAACAAAAGCCTTTTAAACATGAACTTCAGGATAATACGGCAAAGATAAAATGAAATAATTCCATTTACTTATTCACATGGATATTCTACTAGTCTAATAATCACATGCAATATCAATAACCACTCTTATAATTATGGAATGCATAATGCCAGACTATCATAACCACATAGCCAAGGCCTCGTGCCAAGACTACAAATAAGATTTTTCCAAGGCCTTATGCCAAGACACTAGTTTGTCTCATGAGACCTACTGATGCATCGAGGAGCTATAGAGGGCTCCAACCGTCACTTACTAAGTCCAATGCATTCCTCCTATGAAAATTTTTAAACATAACATAAACATTCGTATTAAAACTAGCATACGAAATGTCAATACTTTATCCACAAACCATGAATGGTATAAAAATAGCACATCCACAGTCAAACATAACTCATTCGATACAATATGGAAGATTTTATTGTATCATATTCACCCCAATTGAGAATAATGAAGGATATTGACATAGATGAAAATAATCATCAAAACTATTTGAGAGAAATATCACCCTTTTTCTTGAAATCATTTAAAAGTCACACTATTTGTCAAGAAGCCATTTAAAAATAGATTTTTGAATCAAAGTGTCCCATACCACTTTGAAACTTTTAAAAGGAGTTTTAATTTTAAAACTTTAATGTCCATATAAATAAATCCTTAAAACCATTTTTAAAACATGGACATTAATGAGCAAGATTTAGAAGAATAAGTATTTAAAACATTTAAAAATGGTATTTTGGTTAGAGTTTCTTACCAAAATAGAGAAACTTGAATACAAATAATTGAGGTAATAAAAACATTGTAATATCATGAGAATAAAGGGATTCATGATATACTATGTCAAAGTACATTATATATACCACATAAAAGTGATTTGGTGTATATCAACAAAGAAGTCTCAATGGAATGTAAATTGAGATGAAATCTCTCATAAAGGTCGTACCCTTAGGTTAAGGATAAATCAACGACATAGTTATGTGTGAAAAATATAAATAAAATAAATATGATTGAATATTCAGTGTAAAACAATCAAAGGACATTCACACATAATCTTGTAAAAACAACACTAATGAATTGGATGTTTAACTCAACAAATGGAGAATGAGTTAAAATTACTCTTATCAAATTCATATCAATGACTTGAGAAATTATAAATGGAGTGATTATGTGTATCAAAAGTATATCCACAGAAAAGGGGAGTGGAAATTATGACATAAGCAAATGAATAGTGATTCCACACATAATCTCGGAGTAAAATAATCAATGAAGTTTGCGTAAAGCCGAATAAATGGAAATTGAAATTTAAAATTCCCTTATTGATTTGGTAACTTACAAAACATACACCCATGAAAGAAGGATAATACAATGATGATGTAAATATACATAAATTAAATTATATTACACAATGAATACAATCATGGGCAGTACACACACCACATGCAATAAATAAGTGGTGAACAATGGAATTCTCACGGAATTAAAAGAGAGATAAGAAACCCCTTACTTTGAACTTTTTCCTTGGTCGACGGTAGTTTAACCTCCTGTATAATGGTGAAATAATTTTTATTGAATTATAAAATAATCATATGCATTAATATGATATCATATATGATCTTTTAACATTGATTTGTTAATAATATCTTAGAATTATCGTCATTTCGGGTGTTAACGGGTTCATTTTACTTTATATTCTTTGTTATGTGAGCCATATTTGTTATTAATGGGATGTATATTATTCATATCCAGAATGATATCAAGTCCTTAAAATTATTTTTAATCATCAAATGAGAATTATACTTGAATGGATATGATGGAGAATGAATCTCATCTCGTTCGTGGAGACGATAGTCCGTACGTACACACGAGCGACAATATCATTCTTTTGATGTTAAAATAATATATAATTGGATGGTATATAATACAGACAGAATAATTATCATGTTATATTTATTATTTACATGAATTACACATCATTATTATACCCATCCAAATAATAATTTATTGAATGACAATTACACCACGACGTGGAGACAGTAAGTCGTACGTACGCACGTATGGTGACATACCATTCAAAGGATTGATAGAATACTGAATATGGTTATACCATATTTATAATAACATCACAGTATATAGAAGATACTGGAGTTATTATTTTAGTATATAAATAACAAAGAAATAATAAGTGGAAGAAGAAAGAAACTTGAAAAATGGTGGTGAAATCATTACCTATTCTTCGGGTTCTTCTTTTTGATTTGATCAAAAGGGCTCCATAGGTTGGATTTCTGACTAAAGTAAGGCCTCTATGATGAATTGAGAGAAGTTGAGAGAGTATTTGGGTAGGGTTTGGCCGATCTAAAAGGCTTTTATGTTCTGAATTAATGAGAAGGGTGAGTGCCCTTTTATAAGAGGGGTGAGGGGCACCTTTGGAAAAGCTAGAAATATTATTGTATAATAAATTAATATTCAGTTTCTAATGACTCCAAAGTGGATTATTTAAATTTTAAGGTGGGTATAGGTCTAAAACCACTCAACCAATATACTTTAGACAGGTTTGGGTCATTATACTAACCTTATCTTTAAGTATTAACTCTTAGTTAATTGGTTTCACTTTTATAATGTCTCTTTGTATTTTTATATTATATGGTTAATAAACTTACTATATACATCCAATAGACCCCCAAGTGGTCCATTAATGATACAAATATCATGATATAAATCTATTGGCCGAACCATAGATTTTTAGGAATTTAATATCAATTAATAATATAATATTTGTTTTAAAAACTCTTTTATGTCAATTTTGACACTATTCAATAATTGATTTTTTAAAAAATAATAACAGAATTATTACTTCGAAAAAAGTTACTTAAATCATTTATAACATGTAATATTGACCTAGTAAATTAGTTTAATTCATAAAAAGTCTAAAATTTTATTTATTTGGGTATCTACAATATCAATCATTTTAATTGTTCACTATTATGGTAATTACTGCATCACCATTATGTCATATATAAATTAGATTATTTAATGTCTAAAAATTATAAATAAACAACCGTTATGTATGAAATCTTTTTATATTTATAATTAATATTTATAGTCGAAAATCCAACATATATAACCCTATGTAAAAATTGTTTGTGTAAAAGATATATGCATGTTTCATTTTTGTATTCATTTTAACTTAATTAAAATAATGTGTCCCTATCACTTACAAGTGGCTCCATGGGGTCCCAAAATCGACCCAAATATGTCCCTGGTAGGACATGTATCAACCGATAAATTTAGGACACGTCTTAGGGTGTTTTTTTATTATTATAATATTATTTTTTAACCCTTATTTACCAGATTTACCCTTTAATCATGGTAAATAAAATATTTACCGAAGTAATTATTAAAAATGTCTAAAAATAAAAGTTACCTATTTACATAATTTGAACATCCTGATTCCAATTTTTGACTACATTTTTTCAAATTTAAAACACAGAAGTGGCAGAAATTAATTTAAAATTAATTCCCGTTGTTAAAACAAAAAGCGTGTTTTTCAGAGATAATAACTATCAAAAGATTGGCACTTGTTTATGTCTTGTTTAATTGTGAAATTATGTCCAATGAAAAACATTGAATTGAATGGTAAAAATATATTCTAAATATAATTTAAAACCACTCAAATTCATAATTTATCAATATTAATTATTTCGATTAAAAAAGTTGTTTTTAATTAAAATTTAGTAATTTTCACTATTCATCAAAATATGAAAGTTATCCAAAAAGTACCAAAATTTCACCCTAGGCTAATTTCGATATTCAGAATCCAAAAATGAAGTCCATTTTGAGAGATATAATTTATAAAATTTCAACAAGTATGTATTACTATTCATAACGGCTAGTTTGATTGGTTGTGGTGTGTTAGAATCTCGAAGTTGTGTACAATGCACGCCATTGCATTATTCAAAGGGAAACGCACCATGGAAGCTTGGGGTCTTACACATATAAAGCCTGAGACAGCCACTATGAAGATGATATGAATAAGAAAAATCCATGCATGATTATAGGATCTCAATCCGACCAATTTTAGGGTCGTATGACATTAATAAAGGTAAAATATGAAAAATAATTTCACTATGTTATTGTCACCATCACTGTTCCATAAGCTTTATAAGGGGAAGAAATGTAGACTATTATAACTAATATAGTAATTGTGATACCTTTTTGTGAGGGATTTTAAGACCCTTATGTGGGGTTAGGAAATGGAGGAATGGACCTTACATAGTACCACTCGCATGAGGGTAAAAGTGGTTGCACCATGTTGAGTTCAAATTCATCATAGAGTTACTAAAATGGAAATGAAGATGAAATAATGGAGAAGAGAGTTGGGGTCATGGAATTTTGGTTACACCATATCCATGTAGAGGAAAAACACATGAGATGAAGTTTGAGTTGTAGAATTTTTACTTCCCCATAGAGGCACTCAATTTGGCAGTGCCGAGTTATTTTAGAATGATGGAAAATAAGATCCTGTATCATGGGGAGGTTGGAATCACCCTAGATATATTTAATATAGAAATGGAGAGGTTTTTATTAATAAAATATAACTACACCATGGGTGATACATTGAACTATATCCATGAAAGTAAAGAAAGTGACTATTCCAATATAATTTTATCTACACCATAAGATTTCATCCATGAATAATTTTCAGTGCCTAATATCCTTAGGATTCCCATGAGATACACCCCATGTATTAGGGAAATTTTAAGGAAACAAATTTAGGCATCCTCATTCACATACAAGGATTTCAAACAAATACTAAAAACAATAATAATCTACTAACCACTTATGATAACAAATGAACATATATGGATTGAAGAAATAGAGAGAAGAGATATCTTCGTTGAATTAGGAGGGTTTGGAAAGATGATGTTAGAGATAAATTAAGGTATTAAATTACTTATAAATTAACAATTTGGGATACTTTGTAGTGGGAGAAAAAAAAAGAGAACATAACGATGAATTAAGAGCAAGATGAACTTGCTACTGCTATAGATTTTCTATTTCCTCTCTTACTCTGATATTATTTTTAAAGTCCTTCTTCCCTATTAACTCTATTGTTTCATCTTTAATGGAGGGTAGAAACCTTGAGTAATTGGGGGATGGGAAAGTGACCCAATTTAGATTCTTGATACTATGAGATTTATTTTAATTCATTGATCTATTTTCATTATTAATGGTTTTCAATATTTGATTTTAGAATTTAATTTGAATGTTATTGTGTTTGCAATTAATTTAGTATTTTAATTATTTTTTGTGATTAAGGAATTTTTTCTCCTACTAATTTGTATTGGATCATATCAACTGATTATTATAGGGAAAATAAGTGAGTATATAGTGATTATTAATCATGTTACGAATAATTAGTGATTGTGTCTTGGGAATAACAATACCTATTCAATTATTTACTAATTTAATCAATGGAGATTCATTATAGATTTCAGACATTAGAAGAAGAGTATTTCAAAGTAAGAAAATTTTCAAGACTGTTGTCACTGTCATTAAACCTTGTCAATGGTTAAAGGAGGGAAAACTTCTTGAAAACTTTCATTGAATTAACTAAAAAATATAAGAGATTTTGTTTGAAATGTCTAACATAGCATTATAAATGGGAATCCAAACCGAAACCTGATCACTTGTATCTCATATTGATTTTTAAAATTCATTGTTCTTTTTTTAGAAGTCTTTAAATAAATCATAAATTCTGATTTATTTTTTCACCCACAACAACTAGATTTAGTGCACATATCTCTAGAGACAACCAAGTCTACCACAAACACTAAATTCCCCCGGAAACGAATATGCTTTTTCCACACCCCATGATAGTTGTACATCATATACCAAGGATTGAGTATCATGTTTTAAATATTTTCATCATGTAATTTTAATGTATGTGAGCTCATTAAAATAATGACCCCATACATAATATCCATTAAGTGATCCCAGATCCGTATTTAATTATGAAATTACTCCACTTTGGCTTGAAATTCATCACGTTAGTTATTTAGATACGGATTCATCCCAATCACAACATTTTTTATTATTGGATAGTTGAGTGGGAATCTCCTGGTATATATCTGTCATATGGAAATTATTCATTTCTATTCATCTAGTATCTAATCCCATGGGTCTTCTAAAATAGTGTAATAAAAACAAAGTCAAAATTGAGCTAACCCAAAACAATCCATATACTCCCCACCTTTTTTAGAAAACTAATCAACTAGATAATATAGAGTCCCTCATTACTTTATTTCCTTACATAATATAATACGAAGTCACCTCACCTTGGCATGAAGCTACAAAATTGGATGATTGAGGTATAGAAAAGTAATTTTTTGGAAGAAACCTCACACATGGAATTTTATGGGTTTTCATAAAAGCCGCAACAATTTAATATACATCATCTATATATTAAAATCATAACTATATCATCTTATGCAATCATTATCTTTTCATTTTTATTCATTTTTATATGCATACTCAAAATAATTTGGTATCATTATTATTATATAGTAAATTAATGTGTTCACAATACTTTAAGGTGTATCTTTTACATATTAACATCCATCTATTTTTAAAAGTAAAAATTATGTTCAATATCATAAACAATACTCCACATACAGCTTAAAAAAATGAGTAAATATTATTATTTAAATGTGATAGTCATCCTATATCTATAGGAATGTTAGGAGTGAATGATACTATCTAAATTATGAAAATATAGTTTACACTTTTTTATCAAATTAATTCATTTGTTACTAATTAATTATAGATGAAAATAAAAACTAATTGAATATAAAGGATGGGTTTTTATTAAAAAATTATTTTTATCCCCACAATGTAATTTTATCTTAACAAATTAAATTGATCACTTAATTAAATTTATATTATTTATATCCAATAAAATGTTTTCAATTTAATCTAATATGTTTGATAGGATATAGATAAGAAATAAATCCAATTTTAAGCATAATAATAAATATTTTTCTAAAAGGAAATTTTGCAGCCTTTTAATAGAACACCTATTTTAAAACTAAATTTAGAGACTTTTATAAATTTTATTTGAAAAAATAAAACTCATTTTTGAAATTGGAATATCAAAATTATCTTAGGGTGATTTTTTTGTATTTTTTTGAGAAGTTTCATTTTTTGATGAATCGTGAAAAATACTAAATTTTAATTAAAAACAAAATTTTAACCTAAATAATTTATAATATTAAATTATGTTTATATATTTATAAAATTAAAAATAATTGAATTTTGAATTTATTAATTATTTTTTTAATTTTAATCAATTTCATATTGAAATTAGTTATAAAAACATTGTAAATATTTGAATATTCCCACTTTAAAAACTTGTTATCCTATTGCGTCTGTGGGATTAATTTAAAATATAATTTTTTCCATTATTTGAATTTAATTATGTAAAACTGATTCAATATTTGTAATCATAAGATCCAAATTAGGTAGTAATATCTCTAATGGCCTGAATGCCTTCATTTTTTATTGATTTTTTATAATCCACCTTTCACGGGGTGAGGTGGAACCCTTACAAGGATCGTAGACGTAAGTATTACATGTCCCATAGGCATTAGAGGAATTTATTGCCCGTAGGCTTCAAATATTACATACAACCCAGGCTAACTACTTGGAACTGGTCCTCCCCAGCATCTTCATTGTGAAATCAGCTCTCCACCTTCACATGGTTGTTCGGCTAGGCATTCATGTGCATGCACATGCCTGTCCTGATGGAAGGTGCCATACCCTTTCATTCTTCCAATCCGTTTAGCTTCTGCTCTGAAATCTCCTTGCTCATCCTCCTTGTAGCGCTTGTTCCTCGTAGGTTCTCTAGTTTGCATCTGCACTTAAGGTGGCCCGAAGGCCTTGAGGTGGCCCAAAGGCCTTGAGGTGGCCCAAAGGCCTTACTGACCCGAAGGCCTGGGTGGCCTGAAGGCCTTAAAGGACTCGGGGACCAAATCGGTGGCCCGAAGGCCGAAACGGGGGCATATTCCCAGCTGCTACAGTGCCAAACTGTACCTGCTAGAGTTCTCACAACAGTACTGCGCAATTCCTGCAACAGTAACCCAGAAATGATGTCTCCACCTAGATTTGATCCCAGGTCTCTCGGATGCACTTACAGAGTCCTTATCAACTAGACTAAGTCTCATGTGCTTAGGTAGTAATATAATTTTCATTTTTAGTAATAAAAAATTAACATGATAAAAAAGAAAGATTTTTCATGGTATTGGTAAAATAATGAAATGTGTTAATGTTAAAAGGTAATGGGTCAAAATCCCTAAAAACTAAAACATTTAATTGTTTTTTGAGTTATTTATAGAAAAAATCCTTTAAAAATTCATTTTCAACATAATTCATTTGAATTAATTCCACCCAGATGTTGTTGGCATTAAATATAAAATAATCATTATTTAATCACTTAAAACCACCCCTCCTCAAGTATAAATTCCAAGCATCACCACCCCATTTTTTCTCACAAGCCTTAAAGATACTAAAATTTATAATAAACCATTTCTTATACACTCTACCCATGTTCATTTTATACTAGTTATGTCGCTCCAGTTGTAAGGTGCGGTCCAAATTAGAATTTAGTGTTCCCCTCTAAACCAACTAACTAGGTAGCTAGGGGTAGTTAGGGTCAATACCATGAGGAAGATGGAGAATCATCAAAACAGTGAAAATAAAGAATGTATTTATTGGATTTCCATAGAGAAATAGTCAAGGGAATATTTGAAAGAGTGAACCTATATGTGAAAATATAATTAAAACAAAAGAAATGAGAAAACAAACATAAGAACAAGAGTATAAGGAATGTAATCTAATTAGGTTTTATTGTGAATATCATTCTTTAGTATTTTGATTATAGATGAAAATAATTCACCAACGGGATTCAATTATGTCACAGTTTCTTGGTCCGATAACTAGTGATTGTGTATTTAAAATCCAATTCCTTGACCTGGTAATTGAATATTCAAATACACATTAATGTCATACCCCTAAAACAGTGGCAATCGATTCCTCCAATGGTTGTGGGATTATCCACTTCAACTCCTTTAGTGTTATCCATTGGGGTGGTTCTTGGTCTAATACAATGTCAATGGTGATTTTGGAATTAAATTTTATAAAGGGATTGTAAAACATAATTCATAATAAAATTAACACTTCTGAATTCAAATCACAGTAAAAGAAAATATTATTACAACACCACTATAAGGGAAACTAGCATCTTATGACCATGGTCACTGTTTGTGGATTGATCTGAAACTCAATCCCTACCATGGATATGAGAGGAAGAAAGGGAAGGGGAGCAAACTATTAGAAACTGGGTCATTTGTGATGGGGCATTTGTGACGGGATCCCATTACAAATTCCCCGTTGTAGAAAAGGGCATCACAAATATAGTTTTTTAGGACAATCCTTCACAAAAAGACACTTTTTGAGATGGGATGTGGATCTGTCACAAATATATTTCACATGGTTTTTAAATAACCTACTGCAATGGGTTGTCACAAATACTTTTTGCAACAAGCCCCGTCGCAAAAATCCTTGAGGAGTTTTTGGTACCTTTTTTTTAGTGGGTCGTCGCAAATACTATTTGTGATGGGGCCCATTGAAAATAGTGTAAAAAATAAAAAATAATTATAATTATAAAAAAATAATATTAATATTAGTAAAATAAATTAAATTATTAAGAAATAAAATATTATTTATATAATAATAATAAATTTTGACAATATGATAATAACATTTTTATTAGTGAAATAATAATATTAATAATATTAATATAATAAAAAATATAAAATAATTAAAACCTCAATATTCGGAAAAAAAAAATAATTAATAAAAAATTAGAAATAAAAAAAATTAAATAAAGTAATAAAATAATGAAAAGTTAAATGATAAATAAAAATGTAATATTCTAAATAATATAAAAAAACACTATATAGAAGTGTGGATAGTTAATATTTCAAAAAAAATTACATTCAAATGTTTTATCATAAAAAATAAATAGATCGCTAAGGGAGAGGATCGTCTGGAGGAGCTGGATGAGATGGTGGAGAGAACTTCATCCCTAAATCATGAGTCAAATGTTTCATATACTCTAACTACTCCTGCTCCTACTACTTCCATTGACGCATCTCCTACTACATCTCCTACTGCTGATGCTGCTGCTACTGTCGTTGGAGGTCTTCCTGTTATGGCTGCTGCCATTGGTGTATCCACTCTTAATCCCTACACATACTCTCTATAACCTCACTATTTGCTCATATATTCTCCTGATACTATTTATTAGATGATAATGACTCTCCATAAGCTCCTCTCAAACTATATGTTGACATCGTAGAGGTGCCATAACAATCAACATGCATCAATCGTGAAATAATACCAACAACTCGGCATTTCATGAAGGCATAATAGGTCACCTACATCTATGTTGTCTGATCAAATTGATGGCCACTTGTCTGAGTATCGGTCTCTTACAAACTCTCAGTATGTGTCTGAGATGTCATTACCTCATATGACTCCTTTAATTTCAATTTAAAATTAATATATTTAAAATATTATTTTTAGTTAAATTTTAAACTGAAAAAGAAAATATACTGACCACAATCTGATGCTAACGAGCACCTCTAATCTCTCTAGTGGTTGGATCACTATACATCCTCCTATAAATGTCGAACTTCATAATATTGGGTTGTTAAACTTCCTATATGAATATAAAATAAACCATTTACATTAAAAGTTATAGAAAATATTTTAAAAAAGTACTTACAATATGCTCCCTATGCATAGTGAATGTATGACTACTGGCTCGATGTGTTACCTCTTGTCTCCCCCGGTTTTTTCGAGCTACCAATGATCTCCTATGAAAATGACCACCCAACCAGTGTGAACATAATCCATCCCAAACATGAGATGAAATGTATTTAGGTTATTGTGAGTGACAAGACACATCAAACTCTATCACACCCACTTTTTCCATTTCTTTCCTTCTCAAATTGTGCAAAAACTGACTACAATGCTGATACATAGTCCCCCTGCCATGGCTTCTAGATAGCTTCACATATGCTCTAATCGATGGGATACTATAAACCCTATAAATAATTTATAATATCAACTTATTAATTAAATTAATTTCAAAATAAATATTTTTTATTTATATACCATCAAATGATCAAACATGCGGTGTTTCACATCAATGGGAATCTAATCCCATGCGACCCATGCTTTAGAAAAATAATTGGGCAATGTAGAACTCCCCTTTCAAGTAGCTGTATGCATAATGATGTGAAAAAATGAAAAAAAAAATCAAAAAATTAGTGTATAAATCAATTATTGAAAACTAAATAAAATACAGAGGTAAAAAAACATATGTACGTGTGGATTGAATCCAAGATGTGGACATCGCTTGGGGATAGTGTCAGTAATCATCAATTGTGCAAGACCATGCCCCCTTCAAGTCCCCCTGAATCGCTTGTATTATGAGGGTTAGATGACCCAATATCCTTTTCATCCAAAGGTAGATTAGCTTTCTGAATTAGACGATACAGTTCCTTATCAATCTAAAACACAAAATAAATATTGTCAGCAAATATTTGAAAACAATTATTATATATAGATATATATTATATATGATTATAAATAGCATTTAACTAATGTTCATATTCAACCTCATCTTCATATCTGATGATTTCATTGTCCTCATATTCCTCCTTAACATCATCAATTTTAATATGATTATTAGTTTCATCATCTCTTGTAATTTCATATTTATTTTTAATATCATAAACATCATTGACACCATCAACCAAAATTGGGGAGTTTTATCAGTGATATTCTTATATATTCATGAAAAAATATGGATTTGGAGTAGTCTCTTGAAAAAATTCAATTCCTTTCACTTCAGCGACACCATAATTCACTTTGAGTAAACTAATTTTCCTGATATTTAATTTTTATTATGATCCACCAATCACTCAACTCTCTTGAAGTAGCACAATATGTTGAATAATAAATTTAATGTTCCCGATGATCCACTAAAAATAGTTCATTTACTTCAAGAATAATTTTATATTTAATAAGAATGATTCAATGGGTTGGATGAATATTCAAGACTCTCTTAGTATCCAACCTCTGATATTTAAACAACGTTGTGTAATTCTATCCCAGATAACACAAATAATTTCTTCCAACATACTATAAATGTCAACTACAATTTCTCTATGATGATATCCTCTCAAGAAAACACCTCTATTTATTGTTTTTTTTGATTCCCCATATGCATTTGTATGAAATTGAAAACCATTCACCACATATAAATTATAATATTTAACCATTTTTTATGGTGGGTTACTCAATACACCCAATCAATTATCAATTTTATCATAATGATGAGATACCTGAAATTTTTTAAAACAGTTATCAATATAATAGGTAATAAATTTATTTTATATGTTATACCAAAAATAATATATGTTACTAATTTTTGAAAGCAGTAGGAAATTTTTTTACCTACGTTCATCAAGAGAAAGTACTGCAATTTATGGGAGTTCTTTCTTGACATGACTATTTTATAACCTAAAAATAAAATAAGATTGATTTATTATAACAAAAATTATTGAATAAGTGATAGGAGAACTCACTATGCAAATGGTTTCATTTCATCAATGTTTAGTAGAACATATGTATGGGCTCTGTGATGTTCATCATCTAAAATCTATCATTCATGAACTCCACTAAATCCATGTTCAGGCTGATTGAAAACTCATAATTTATTTTCCATTTCATTATTATCATTTCCCTCATTACAGCCCATAAGGTTGTGTTTTGAGGGATATTCATATTGAAAGTAATAAGAGTGGGAAAAAATCAGCTTGAAAATAATATTATTCAATTTAAACATAAACTGATACTTTGTTAAATACTTTTTTCTTCAATTTATCCGTGCATCTCTCAAATGGATACATCCATCAGAAATGTACCAGACCTCCGCATTTTTCTTCATGTGGAAAATGTAATATCAAATGTTCTATTGAGTCAAACAAAGATGGTGGGAATAATTTTTTTTAGTTTATATAATATTAAAACAATATCTACTTGAAGTCTACTTACTGCATCATAGTCACTTATCGCTGCATAAATGTCTCATAAAAAATATTATATGTTTGTTAGCGCATCCAAAAATCATATAATTCAACAAACCACTTAATCAAATTTTTATAATTCTTTCTATCATAACATAATGGTTATAACTTTTTAATCCAGTAATATGACCATTTCTGACATGTCTACCCAAATTGGAAGCATAAACATCTGGAAGTATCAAATATTAAATCCACTAAAAAATAATAATTAATTATATTTTGTGAGTGTATAAGTTGCTTTTGGCTTTATTAACTTCTATGATCTGACATTTTCAAATAGTTCAAGTTATCTTCGCCTACAAATTTGGGAAAGATCTGATCATGCTTTTACATTATCTTTAATCTTACCTAGTATATCCATAACTATATAAAACAAATTATTAAAATAGTTATTCTCAATATGCATAACATCCAACATGTGACAGACCAACAAATCAAACCAATATGGTAGATCCTAAAAAATTCCATATTTTATCCAATTGTGTTCTTTTAGAAAGCCAAATTTTTCTTTTGGTTTATTGTTGGTCCAAATGTGATGGGTGTTAATGAAAAGATCATTGATTTTAACTATGTACCAAATATCTTTACCGGAGGTTCATCTATTTAAATTTTTCTTTTTCTGAAATTATATTTGTTCCCCCAAAAATGATGATAAATTGGAAAGAATCTTCAATGACTGTCAAAAAAAGAAAGGTTTTTTTCCATTGAAAAACATATATTATTTGATATCTCTCATACAGTATGGGCATGATTTTGGACCATATGTACTCTAGCTAGAAAACATTGCATTTTCTGGGAATTCACTAATTCTCCACATCAATTCAACTTTCAACATGAAATTTTGTTTTTCAATGACATCAAATGTAATGACACCATTACCCATGAAGAATATAACTCATCGATCTATGGTTTCAAATAAACATCAATATTCTTTTTCGGATTTCCTGGAATTAGTAAGGTCAAAAAGATATATGGTTCCTTCATCAACATTCATGGAGGTAAATTTTATGTAGTTATAATGATAGTCCAACATGAATATTGACTGCCATAAGAACCAAATGCTTATAAACTATGAGTAAAAAAGACCCAATTTCATGTTTTGGGCTTCTAAAGAAAAAGACGAATTCACTTGGTCAAAATTCTTCCATGAATCACCCTCATAGGGATGATTTAAGGTTTTACTAGTTGTAATATTCTTTTTGTGCCATGAAATCAATTTCATTGTTTTTTGAGTCATAAATAAACGTTACAATCTCAATGTAAGCAGGAAATATCGAAATTGTTTTATCGAAATCAATCCAGACTTCCCTTGTTGAGCCTCTTTATACCTCGATTGTCCACATGTGGGACAACTATTCAATGAATTGTTTTCATTGTAATATAAGATGTAATCATTTAAACATGCATGAATATTCTGATAATCAAGACCCATATAAAGAACCCGACTCTTTCTCTCATATAAATTTGTAGGCAACACATTTTCTTCAGGTAGAAGTGCTTTTACCAATGATAATATCTGATTAAAATACCTATTTGGCATTCCATTATCTGATTTAATAGCCATAAATTAAGCAACTGCTTCAAATTTTATTATCTTACAACCAGGATATAAGGAATCCTAATTAGACCTTAATAACTCCTTAAAATGATATGGTTCATGCTTGGGAGATAAATTAATATCATCCTAACTTTCAAAATGTTGAAAAGGCGGACCTTCCACAACATGTACTAAATTTAGAAACTATGCTAGAACAAAAACCATATTATTGGCATTTTCTCTAGAACTGTGTTCACCATGTTGACACAAAAAAAACATAATCTGGTTGAAAGCCAAAATGCAATAAATGACACCCAAAATTTTCAAATTTGTCTAACATCCTTAGAGCATGTTTTTTTACAAGGACACTTAATTGCCACTTCTGAAACAAACGCCGGTTTGGATGATGCAAATGATAAGAAAGCTTTAACACCGTCAATATATACAGGATTTAAACTAGAACTATTTGGATTCATCCACTGATTTATCCAAGCATGATCATCTAATAATTATTTTTTTCAACTTCCTTGTTCCATATTTCTCTAAAAAATATAAAATAATTAGTTTTTTGTATAATATGATATATGAAAAAAAACTATCCAAAAAAGAGAAGACAATTAAATTCCTTTTTCTATCAAATTATAATATTTTCAGTAATTTCATAATAATTTATAATATATTTTTAATATTTTATAATAATCTAAACTAATATATAATAATTTATATTAATTACCACTAATTATTATTTATTATAGATAATTTGTACTAATAATTGATAATTAGGTGTGATACAATTTCCAGCGGATTGTTGGAAGAACTTTTTCCCGATGACTCGTCTCCACTATCTCTGACTGAAATCATTATGAAAAATCTATTATAAGGTACAGATATCCATTTATGTATGCAAGAGGATAGAGAGCAGGGAGGACTCACCATGGTGCTCTCTATTCTCGTGTATACGAAAATGGATATCTGTACGTTGGAGGATATTTTTCATAGTGATTTCACTAGAAGAAAGTTGCAAGGAGACTAGTCATTAGGAAAAAGAGCCTCTTTTTCCTGATGGCTCATCTCCTTGAAACTTTATTGACTGAAAGCAGTATGAAAAATCTACTCCAAGGTATGCATATCTATTTTCGTATGCTCGAAAATGGAGAGCTAGAAGGACTCATTGTGTTCTTATCTATTCTCATGCATATGAAAATGGATATCCATGTGTAAGGAAGGGTTTTTCATAGTGATTTCAGTGGGAGAAAATTTCATTGAGATAAAGCATCTGGAAAATAGGATCTACCAATCCATTTGAAATTGTGTTAATTCATTACAATTTGTTACAATTTATTGAAATTTCTTACTAATTATTTATAATTATTACTAATTATTTATAATTATTGAAAATTATTTCTAATTATTGGTAATTATTCGTAATTATTGGTAATTATTAGAAGTTAATTACTAATTATTAGAAATTAATTACTAATTATTAAAATTTATTAATAATTATTACTAATTATTACTAATTGTTTCAATTTAATACAAATGTGTAGAATTTATTACTAATTGTCTCTATTTATTACTAATTGTTGCAATTTATTACTACTTGTTGCAATTTATTACAAATTGTTGCAATTTATTATAAATTGTTGCAATTTATTACAAATTGTTGCAATTTATTACTATTTATCTGAGTTTATTACGTATTATTAGAATTTATTACAAATTATTAGAATTTATTACAATTTATTACTATTTATTATAATTTATTACTAATTCTCACAATTTATAACTACTTATTACAATTTATTACTAATTGTTAGAATTATTATATTTTATTACTAATTATTACTAATTATTATAATTTATTACTAATTATTACAATTTATTACTAATCAGTATAATTTATTACGAATTATTATAATTTATTACTAATTATAACTAATTAATATAATTTATTACTAATTATAATTAATTATTAAAATTTATTACTAATTATGAGAACTTATTACTAATTATAACTAATTATTAGAATAATTGATAATTATTAGAATTTATTACTAATTATAACTAATTATTATAATTTATTACTAATTATTACTAATTATTAGAATTTATTACTAATTATTTATACATATTAACATTTATTACTAATTATTACTAATTGTTACAATTTATCACTAATTTTTTCAATTTATTACTAATTATTAAGATATATTACTAATAACTATAATTTATTAATAACTATTAAAATTTATTACTGATTACTACAATTTGTTACTAATTACTATAAGTTATTACTAATTGTTACTAATTGTTGCAATTTATTACTAATTTTTACAATTTATACTGATTATTAAATTTATTACTAATTATTCCAATTTATTACTAATTATTTCAATTAAATAGTAATTATTCAATTTATTACTAATTATTGCATATTATTACTAATTATTGCAATTTATTACTAATTATTGTGATTTATTACTAATTATTACAACTTATTACTAATTATTGAAATTTATTACTAATTTTTGAAATTTAATACTAATTTTTTGCAATTAATTACTAATTAATAGAATTTATTATTAATTATAACTAATTATTAGAGTTTATAACTAATTGTTAGAATTTATTACTAATTATTAGAATTTATAACTAATTATTAGAATTTATTGCTTATTTGTTACTAATTTTAGAATTTATTACTAATTATAACAAATTATTAGAATTTATTACTAATTATTACCTATGGTTTCAAGTTATTACTAATTATTCCAATTTATTATTAATTATTACAATTTATTACTAATTATTATAATTTATTACTAATTATTAAAATTTATTACTATTTATTACTGGAAATTAGAATTTATTTTGAATTATTATAATTTATTTGTTATTATTATAATTAATAACTAATTATTATAATTTATTACAAATTATTAGTATTTATTAGTAATTATTACAATTTATTACTAATTATTACATTTTATTGCTAATTATTACAATTTACTACTAATTATTACAATTGAATACTAATTATTAGAATTTAATATTAATTATTTCAATGTAATACTAATTATTTGAATTTAATACTAATTATTAATAATTAATAATAAATAAAAAAAATTACAATTAATTATTAAAAAATCATATTAATCCCACGTAATTATTTGTTAAAATAAAAATAAACAATGATAAATAAAACTATCTAATTCTAATTTAATTTAACTGCATTTAATTAACAATAATTATAACTAAAACAAAATAAAATGAATTAAGTAAAAAATAAAAGAAATAGATAAACACTATCAAACTGATGCTTTTGAATGATATAAACTGCGATCAATGCATTGAATTAAAATTTTAAACTATGAAAAATTTTGAGAGAAAATTTTTCATTAGAAAGAGAGAGGTGTAGTGAATTGAGTGCAATGGGAAAAACAGGTGGGGTATATATAGGTTAGATTAGTGGCAATGAGATTATTTCTGACAGAACACTCGTCACAAATGGAACTATTTGTGATGGGACACGTCACAAATGTCCATTTCCCCTATTAATTAGGGGTGATGGTTAAAAAGTCTTTTGTGAAGAGCCCAATCGCAAAAGACAACCTACTGACATAGTATTTGCGACGATATTTATATCCTATCACAAATACAAAAAACACCATGGGGTATTTGTAACGAGATAAAAATCTCATCGCAAATACCCTTTCTGCAGTTTGGCGCACAGGTCGTGCCAAACCTTTTGCGACAGGAACCATTGCCTCATCGCAAAGAACTTTTTATTTGTGATGGGCTGGTTCTCCCATTGCAAAATCCATCTTTTCCCATAGTGGAATTACACTAAACAAAATTGAAAAAGTGAAAACAAAATAGTGACTTCGATCTGAGGGATGTTTGAACTGCATAGTGGCAGCATCTCCCCTGGATGTCCCCCTAAATTCAGAGGGTTTCCCTCTTATTTATAGAAAATAAGAATACAGGGTGTTTAAAAGAAAGTGCATGGCGTGTAGCGAGGTCAACTCATTTTTTCTTCGATTTCTCCATCGGTAAGTAAGTCGTGCACCGCTCTTTGACATTGAATGTGTTGGTGGTCAGTTGGTGGGGGTACATGACATGTAGCGCAACCCCACATAGCGTGTAGTTTCAACTTCAGCAACAAATCACATCTAGAAGGAAGGACGTGGCATGTGCATGTGTTGTACATGGCTTATGATATCTGGCCAGCTATATGGGCTTGTACTTCATCTAGCTGCTTTGTGTCTGGGCAATGTTACATGGTGTGATTTTATAAGGACGCTCCATATATATTTGAATTTCAATTCTAATTCTTCTTGATCTATGACATTGGCCATAAATTACCTGAAAGGTACCATAAGGACCAAAATAAAGCATTTTATCTTCAAAACAACGTACATTCGGTGAAAACATGTTTTTATACTCAATAGAATGTATAAAAGTGTTTACACAAATCGGGAACATAAAACCTATAACAACCCTACTCTTTATTTCACACTTAAACATAATTTAATACATTAAATATTCACTTGATGCAACATAGAATATCGAGAAGTCTAGTGTCTTTGGGACTTAGGAACATTACAAAACAACATAAAACAAGAAATACACATCTTTATTGAAAAAATAGTTTACATGACCATAACATTCTTTCGTACTTAGAATTTCATGAGATAACCTAATAACATGCATACGAAAAATTTTCGGCCCTGGGGCAAGCCCCATGATTCCCCGGGATAGGGAAACAGACAAGGAAGGAAAAAAATACAGAGGCGAGGGAAACAATTTCACAATTTCACTGTAGATATTAAGGCATTTTAGGACGAAATTTCCTATGTGGTCTTGGGAAATAGAATTTACCAGGCCTCTCCTAAAAAGAAAAAAGTGAGCTATAAATCCTAATAATGGTGTAAAAAATTAATAACATGACAAATACATTACATGTTAGGTAATAGGCATATCAATCAAGCATTAGAGAAACATGAACTTAAAGTCATGATATATCATGATTATCATCACATGGGAATGTGGAAACAACATTTAACATTATATTAGAATTATCCAAGGCTCATTGCACATGGATAATGATTAAACCCTCATTTCACTTGAATTATCATGAGTAAATCCTCATTGCACTTGAAGTATCATGACACTAATCTTTACCCAATGCATTGGAGTGCTATCAGGGTGCACCCTTCATAATAATTTCATTTCATACATAAGTGTGCCACATGGATCATATAACATGAATTCATTAAACACCATCATTTATTCCACGATAAATTAATGTTGAAATTTTAACTTAAACTCTATAATCAGTAAGTAAATGTGCATAAAGTTGAGTACCCTTGATAGAGAAATGGGCATGGTATTCACTGCACAATGACTTTGGCTTCGAAAATCACGGTGTAATTGCGATAGCATGACAACGTGACATAAGAATTCATAAAAATTGTTTACGAGTGATAAATGGGTGTCTCATGATATTTAAATAAAATTTATAGTAAAGGGGTCATATAGATACATGTCCCAACATATGTAATGGAATTTAGAATCATAATACAAATGAATTTCTTGAATGTAAATGAGGAGAGAAAAATCCCTTACGGAATTTCGGCATGTTAATGGATGTACATGGGAGGCATTAATAAGAGATAAATGGGTCTTTAATCATTCAAACATAGTGAGGGATGTATATGGGAGGTAATAAATAATACCGAAACATTTTTAATTGAAAATACAAGTGTATAGAAAAATAAAGAAACTTGGACAAAAATGAGAGAGCAAGAAATCCCTTACTTGGAAGGGTGATCCCAAAGTCTTGGGAGAGGCTTGATAGTGGCTTATTGGGAGCATGGGGTGCCTTGAGAGTATTATATAGATATGAGGGTATAATATAGACATCATACAAGGGTTTTTTGTGAAGAAAAGTAGGAGCTCTGGTGGATTTATATAGGAAAAGAGAGGGGAATTATTTATAATTTAGGTTTTGGACTCCACACATTGATCTAATCAATTCCAAAAACCATACCATGGTTTTTGCCTAAGTTTTTTTTTCAAAAGGTATTGGAAAACATTATTTTATAAGGACAATGTCCAAAATTCGTAAAATATTAGGCTTTCTTATGTGGAGGTGAGTCACACTCTCAAGGAAATAATTTTAAAAAGTTATAATGTCTTATAAGTCTTGGAGGGTCTGCTAAGGCACCATATAATTAATCAAACAAATATAAAATCACATTATTTTAAATTTAAAACATATTTTGGACTATAATACCTTTTATATTATTTTATTACATCACTATTAGTTCATTATGATGTCATAAAACATGTTATGTATTTAAACAGTACTTAATTTTTACACAAGAAATCGACCGTCTCAAAATATATTAAAAAATCCACTGTTAGATAATTTCAAAATCATGGATCCAAAAAATGATATTAATTTTATTTAAATAATTCCTTAAATACGTGATTTTTTACTTTTAAAATAAAAACTCTCATTTATTGAAAATTCATGGGTTTTGAAAAAAATGGCTTTCAAACCTTAATAAAAATTACAATTATATTCATAAAAATTATATGATCATTTATGTTTAATAAAAATTAATTTAGTAATAATATTTTATTAAAATATTATTCAATTCAAAAAATTCATTAATTTATCAAAATAGATTTCTTAACTGAATATTAACTAAAAATACTATTTGTGCTTTAAAAATATTTAAAAAGTAATAATAATAAAATGAATGTATATTCTTTATTCTATAAAAAAATAATGCACATAATCATAGTTCTATGGTCTTTCTAAATAACCTCTCATAACACCTGCATAAGACATAAGGGTAAGGTGTGCGATGGTGACAGACTCTTGGGGCGGCTTGGATAACATCGCTCGGGTGGTAATCTATATTAACTTCCACTTCTCCTATAGGCGGTTTCGTTCAAGCTTAACATGTTGAAGCTCGACTTGGGTTTGTTAAAGATCGAAGCCTAGGGATGCTACCTCCTTTCCAAGCTCTGACAAATGGGCTTTGTATGGAGCAATTCTATTGGATGAGTCCATCACTTCCTTTGTCAGAGTAAATTGGATTTGTTAAAGACCTATATTTATACTAATCATGTGATCACTATTCAATGACTATATTAGAAATGGTAACAATTCTTATTGGTATTTTAAAATCCAAAAACCAAAAACCATGGATGTTAATATGTTTTATATAACCATTTTATATAATAAGACATTTAATTAGATCAAAAATAATTTTTATTAATAAATGTTTGGGTCGTTATAATTTTCCCCCTTAAAAAATTTCACCCTTGAAATTTCCTTTTCCCACACTAAAACAGATGAGGATAACTCTACTTCATCATATCCTCTAATTCCCACATTGCTTATTCAAACTTGTGGGTTTTCCACAAAAACCTTTATGAGGGGCATTGTCTTATTTCGTAGAACTTTTTCCCTGTGATCTAAGATCTTCACTGGATTCTATTCATAGGAGAGGTCATTATCGAATTGTACCACCTCTGGATTGAGTAAATATGAAGGGTCAGGTATGTACTTCCTCAAGAGTGATGCATGGAACACGTCATGTACCTGAAATAGGTTCAGTGGGAGTGCTATTCGATAGCCCACCACTCCAATGCAATCAAGGATCTCAAAAGAGCCGATGTACATTGGATTAAGCTTTCATTTATTCCCAAATCTAATAACTCTCTTCAATGGTGATATGCGGAGGAATACCTTGTCTCCAACATCAAACTCTAGGTCTCATCGATAATTATCACTATAGTTCTTTTGTTGACTCTAGGCATCTTTAATGTGATGCAGGATGGTCTTAACCTTTTCTGTCATTTCTTCGACCATTTCTGGACCTAGGAGTTTCTGCTCCCCAACTTCATCCCAACATGTTGGTGTTTTTCACCTATTCCTATACAGGGATTCATAAAGATCCATTTGTATTCATGAGTGGTAAATATTATTGTAAGAGAACTCAACTAAAGGAATATATTGATCCCATCATTATTTGAAGTCCATTGAGCATGTTGTCAACATGTACCCAAGTATTTGGATAGTCCACATAGATTGGACATCAGTTTGAGGATGATAAGCTGTATTGAATTTTAGCTCACTATTCAGAGCATGTTGAAGACTCTTCCAGAACATAGAGGTGAATCTTGGATCTCAATCAGATAAAATCAAAATTGGTACTCCATGCAGCCTGACCACTTCTCTGATTTATATCTATTCCAGTTTATCCAATAAAAAATTCTCTCGAATAGAAATGAAGTGTGAAGTCTTTGTAAGACCATCCACAACAACACAAATAGAATTATTTTCTTTGAATATCTTTGTAATTCTATTGAAAAATTCCATGGTGATGTTCTCCCATTTCCATGTTAGTATGAGTAATGGTTGCATCATTCCCATGGACCTCTGCCTCTCAACATTCACTTATTGACATACCGGGCACTTTGATGTATACTCAGCAGTCTCCTTCATCATTTTATCCCACCAATAATGATGTTGTAGATCACAATACATATTTTTGTTTCCTGGGTGAATGGAGAAATTAGAACTATGTGAATCATCCAAAAGTTCATTCTTTAACTCCGAATTTGATGGAAAACATAGTATTTTACCAAATCTCACAATTCATTCTTTATTAACATTGAACTCTGAGGATTTTCATTTTCATATAGTTTCCACTTTATTTTGAATTCCCACATCATCCTTTTGATAATTCTTTAACCTTTACAAAAGAGATGGTTGAGAAATCATTTGTAAAAGGATTGATGATGTTCCCTTCTTTATGATTGCCATGTCTATATTCATCAAATCTAATAAGATAGGATCCTTTTCAATTATCACCAATGATAGAATTGTTGGGCCATTTATTCTTAGAGCATCAGCCACATTGTTCTCGTTCCCAGGGTGGTAATGGATTGAGCAGTCATAGTATTTGATTATCTCTACCATATTTTTTGGGGCATATTCAGCTCTTTATGTGTGAAAATATACTTGAGGATTTTTTTATCCATATATATTTTAGACTTCTCCCCAAAGAGGTAATGTCACCAAATTTTCAAATCGAATATCACTATAGCCAACTCTAGATCATGTGTTAGATAATTTTTATCATGAACATTAAATTTCCTTGAAGCATAAGCAATTAATTTGTCATTTTGTATCAACACGCAGCCTAGGACCTTCTTTAAATCATCACTAAATACCAAAAAAAAGTTCTCCACATGAGGGTAGTGTGAGCATGGGCATAGTGATAAGAATCATTTTCAACTCCTTGAATCTATCTTCACATTCATCACTCTAAAAAAACTTTACTCCCTTCCGAGATAGCTTGGTAAGAGGGTTGGACTATTTTGAGAAATTTCTCACAAATCAGTGATAATATTCAGCAAACCCCATGAAGCTACGGATAACCATCATCAATTTTGGCCACAGTCATCCCTCAATTATAGATGTCTTGGATGGATATATAGATATTCCATTGCTTGTGATGATATGACCCAATAATGATACCTCCTTCATCAAGAACTCACACTTACTGTACTTTTCATAGAGCCTCTCCTTTCGCAAAGTCCCTAGTACAGTGCTTAGATGCTCCTCATGATTCTCCTTTTTTTGGACTATATTAGAATATTGTCTATAAAGACTACCACAAATTTTTAGTGGTAATATCTAAATACTCTATTCATCACGTCCATGAATATATCTAGAGAATTAGTGAGTCCGAAGGCATTATATAAATTCATAGTGCTCTTACCTTGTATGAAAAGCAGTCTTGGGGATATCCTCCTTCACTCTTACTTGGTAATATCCTGACCGCAAATCCACCTTGGAGAAGTATTGTGCTCCACGTGGCTAATCGAACAAGTAATCAATTTGGGGAAGAGGATACTTGTTCTTTATTGTTATTTCTTTCATCTCACGATTATCAATTCAAAGGCGCATTGACCCATCCTTCTTCATTACGAAGAGGACTAGTTCCCCCCATGGTGAAGCACTTGGGCGTATAAACCCTTTATTCAGATTCTTCTATAGTTGTTTCTTTAGCTCCTTGAGCTTCGAAACTGCCATTCTATATAGATTCTTTGATATTTTCAATGCCCCATGTATAATATCAATCGATAATTCAACATCTCCTCTAGGAGGAAGACCCGTAAATTCTTTGGGAAAAACTTCAGCGAATTCCCTCACAATAGGCATGTCTTCAAGGATGGTCGCTTTCTTAGCCTCAATCATATAAGAAAGATACACATGCTCATATGGAATTAGTATTCATTCTTTAGATGATGGTGATAATGAAGATTCATCCTTATCTTTGCACATGTATAGAATCGGGGGTTGATTCACCATATGGAGAGTGATTTCCACTCATGGAAATTTATGATGGATCTATATAGGGAAAGCCAATCCATGCCAAGAATTGAATCAAATTACACTAGAGGGAGTATGAAGAGGTTCACTAGGAAGTTAAATCCACAAATTGTGATAGGGAAGGTGTTATATTCATGGTTTGAAATGATTTCCCCATTTTCCGTTCTCACCAACATATCTACTTCCATGATTTTTGGTGGTGTTGGGATTGTTCTACTAAACATTCGAGATATAAAAGAATGCGTTGAACCAGAATCAAGAAGTATGTTTGCTATTATTGAATTAATAACTAGTGTACCTATCACCACTTAGTTTTTGGGGCTTTCTTCAGTGGTAATGATAGAACAACCTCTCCCTTCCTACCTTGGAGGTTTTTGGTTTATCCAAAAAACCTTGGCATAGGGAACTAGTTTTCAAAGTTCCCTAGTTTTTTTCATTTGAATCAATGAACAATGTTTTGTGGGTCAAAAGGAGAATTCCTCTGCTCTGTCGTAGTAGCGTATTTTTCTTCCCGATAGTTAATGCCTAGGTGCTAATCTCTTCCACACCAAAATAATTTCCTTATCCCTTTTAAGAAATTTACTAGGTTCTTCTTTCCGCACCTTTGGCAAGTGGGGAGCTATAATTTCTTATCACTTTTGGATTTATCCATCAGACCGCCAGAATTAGATTCCACCTTACGCTTCTTATCCCCATGATACCCCTAAGATTATCTGATCTCCATTTCAACTTTGAGGGAAAAATGGACAATTTCCTCAAAGCTCTTGAAGTCACAGATTTCTAGGGATTTCCATAGGCAAGGTTTTAGCCCACCAAAGAAGAAGTCAACCTTGAAATCAGGGGTAACGACAAAGCCAGAGGTATATCGTGAAAGCCTTGTGAATTTTTCCTCATATAATCTTATGGATTAGTCATTTTTTGCTTGAGTTAAAGGAAATACCTTTCCATCTAAATTCGGAGGGTGCAAGGAAAATATTTATCAAAAAATAATTTTTGAAAATCATTCCATTCCAACACCAAGATCTCTTCCTCAAGCTTCAAATTTTTGATCAATGTCCCCCACAAATGATATTACCCCTACATATGATAAGCATCTAGAAGAACCTTCTTTTGTTTTGAACATTGAAAGATAGATAATATATTTTCAATGGAGTTGATCCATTGTTTGGTGATTGAGGGATTGGATGATCCATTAAAAGTAGGAGGCATCTATCTCATGAAGCACTTGATTGTGTATTCTTCTTTATTGGGGGGGTGAATGTTCCTCTTGACCCATTTTTCTATTCAAAACATCAGTTAACTAAGAGAGTATTATGAAAAATTATGTGATTCCCACTCCCATCGGATTGGGCATCTCATTAGAATAATCATCACATTGATCTTCAGATCAGTTGTTAGTCCAAGTCATCCTATTACTAGACATTGACTAGAATAAAGAAGGAATTTCAGGGGTAAAACATAAAGGAGAATCCAAAGAAAAAAAGGGATATCTTATAAATTACTTTTATTTCCTTAACTTATGAATTTATAGGCTTCAATCTATGTTGTCAATGATCTAATACCCAACATATATTCTTAGGGGAATTATTTTATTCCCTTAATAATGGTTTATAATAAGCTTATGAATTTACCAATGCATATCCACTTGGAGTGTCATATCCAATAGTGCAACAATTCCCATTGTCATTCACCAGTTCCTGTTTGAGTCTGGCTCAAAGTAGTGTTTTTGGGTTTTACCCCTAGATACATCTGTGCCAGAGCCGCCTCTACCTGCTCATATCTAGAATGTAATTTATTTTATTGATAAAACAATTAATCAATACTCACAAAAATTTACGGATGTTTTTATTATACTTAGTCTTATCCCTAAGTCTTTTACTAGGGTTTTCTAATCTTAATCCCAAAAATAGCTACACCTACCCTTCGATACGAACTATAACAACACTGCTCTTTATTTCACACATTAACATAATTTATTACAAATAATATTCACTTTATAAATCATATAATATTGATAGGTATAGTGTCTTTGGGGATTAGGAACAGTACATAACAACTTAAAACACGAAATACACATATTTATTGAAAACTTATTTTATATGACCATAACATTCCTTCGTACCTAGCATTGCACGGGATAACCTAGGGACATACATAAGAAAAGGGTGAGACATAAATCCTAGTAAGGTAGTAAACAAGGAACAACATGAATAATAAAGTACATGTTATGAAATAGTTATATGAATGGATAATAAGAGAAACATAAGCATAATGGCATGATATAGCATGATTATCATAACATGGGAATGTGGAAACAACATTTAACATGATATTAGCATAATCCAAATCTCATTGCACATGGAGCATGATTAAACCCTAATTGAACTTGAATTATCCTGATTAAACCCTCATTTCACTTGACGTATCATGATACTAATCTTTACCCAATGCATTGGAGTGTTATTAGGGAACACCCTTCTTAATCATTTCATTTCATGCATAAGTACACCACATGGATCATATAACATTGATTCATTAAACATCATCATTAATTCCATGATAAAGTAATATGGAATTAATACATAAAAATATATAATAAATTAGTAAATGTGCAAAAAGTTTAATACCCTTTATGGAGAAATGGCCATGGTATTCACTACACAATGATTTTGACTTGAAAAAATGCGGTGCAATTTCAGCAGCATAACGACATGACATAAAAATTCATAAAATTGATGATGATAGAGGAAAATATTTCTCATAATATGTACATTAAATTTGTAGTAATGGAGTCATATATATACATTTCCCAACATATGTAATGGAATTTAAATTCATAATACAATATAATTTCATGAATGTAAATGAGGAGAGAGAAATCCCTTACGAAATTTTGTCATGGTAATGGGTGTACATGGGAGGAATTAATGAGAGATAAAGGGGAATCTAATCATTGAAACATAATTAGGGATGTATAGGGGAGGTGAAAATTCATACCCCAACATTTTTAATTGAGATGAAAAGTATATAGTAGCATAATGAAACTTGGAAAAAAAATGAGAGAGGAAGAAATCCCTTACTTTGAAGTGTGATCCCAGAGGACTTGGAGAGTCTTGAGAGTAGATTAATGGGATATTGGGGTGCCTTGGGAAGATTATAGAGAGAGGAAGTCCGAGTAGGTACGTTCTCAAAGGGTTTTGAGTGAAGAGAAGAAGGATCTTGGGTTGGTTTATATAGGAAAAGAGAGGGGAATTCTTTATTATTTTGGTTTTGGACACCACACATTAAACTAATCAAAACCACAAACCATCCCATGTTTTATGACCAAAGGGAGTGGAAAATATTATTATATAATACTAATGGACTAACATCTTAAAAAATTACTCTTTCTTATGTTGAGGTGAGTCCCACTATCAAGGAACTCATTTTAAAAAGTAAAAATGTTTTATAAGTCTCAGAGGCTCCACTAAAGAACTATAAAATTAATAAAAAAATCTAAAATAAAATTATATTAAAATTAAAACATATTTTCTCATAAAATACCGTTTATAGTATTTTATTACATCACTATTGGGTCATTATGATGTCATAAAACGTATTATGTATTTAAACTGTATTTAATTCTTACCCAAAAATTTGTCTGTCGAAGAAAATTAGGAAAACATCACCGTTAGATAATTTTGACATCACGAATCCAAAAATGATGTTCATTTAATCCAAATAATTTTCTAAATATTTTAATTTTTACTTTAAAAATAAAAATAGGCATTTATCGAAAATTCATGGGTTTTGACAAGAACGGATTTCAAACCTTAATAAAAATTACAATTGTATTCATAAAAAGTATATGATTATTTATATTTAATAAAAATTAATTTATAATAATATTTTTTTAAAATATTATTTAATTACAAAAATTCATTAATTCATCAAAATAGATTTCATAATTTAATATTAACTAAAAATACTCTTTGCACTTTAAAAACTATTTACAAAGTAACAATAATAAAATGAATGTATATTATTTACTATATAAAAAAATAATTCACATGATCATAGTGTTATGGTGTTGTTACAAAACTTCTTATAACACCTTCATAAGACAAGGGTAAGGTGTGTGACGGTGATAGACTCTTGGGGCGGCTCGGATAACATCGCTGAGTTGGTAATCTCTATTAGCTTCCACTTCTCCAATAGTTGGTTCTGTTCAAGCTTAATGTATTGAAGCTCGACTTGGTCTTGGTCAAGAGTGAATCCTAGTGATGCTACCTCCTTTCCAAGATCTAAAAAATGGGCTTCATATGGAGATATTCTACTAGATGAGTTCATCGCTTCCAATTTCTGAGTAAATTGGATTTGTTAAATCCATATACTTTTACTAATCATGTGATCACTGTTCAAACACTATATTAGAAATGGTTACAATTATTAACTATATTTTAAAATACAAAAACATAAAACCAAGGAAGTGCACATGTTTTATATAACCATTTTACATAATAATAAATTTAATTAGATCAAGAGGAATTTTCCTTAATAAATTTTTGTGTCATTAAAAACCCCCCAGTAGTTAGTCATTTGCAAGCCCTCAATAAAAATCTCAACATCCAATTAATAAAGTCAATACTCTATAAAAAGATTCATTAAACTAATTACACATATAAATATTATATGCATAACAGAAGATTTTAAAAGGAAAAAAACAAATTTCAATTCCAAATATATTCTAATCATGCCTCCAATATAATTAAATTAAATATTCTCATCCTCTTTTATTTAGATTGTTCAACTTTTCATAAATACACATGTAACTTGATGATTTACCTCACCAGAAGTTACGACACTTATCTCCCAAGATTATTTAATCAATGTTATGCTCAATATAAATTATATTCACTCTATTTTTAGGCTTCCATGTATTCCCATTATCTACCTTGGAAATCAAATCACAAAAATCATGAAATCATTCAATAAGGTTCAAATGATTCTGAGGATTCATATAGGTATGTAATGAAGTGAAAAATAACATCAGAGGCTTGAAAAGGAGTATAAATTCTAAAATAACAATTCCTGATATTCAATAATAAATCTCAATGAAAAGTGCATCCCCATGAAGATCTATCAAAGGGTATCATCATCATGATATTCCCCTACCAACATGGGTCCATAAATAATCAATAAAGTGTATTGAATAAATTTGGTCTCTCCGTAGAATGTTTCAATACTTTTTTTCATAATAAAGTAAGGTATCACTAAAAATATATTGAATAGTGGTTTTGGAACCCTTCTACCCAAATTAACAAGAGGCACTCTCACCCACACAAAATTTTATGGTTGCTCACCAAAATGTACCATGAATATTCAAATTTCCTCTCTAAAGATCAAATGAATAATCATGCAAAATTATAAAATAATTAGGATAGGAATGATAAATAGGCTTGTAATGTGGATTAATATCAAGGTAGTTCAGGGTTACTAAGGATTTTATGAAGGTTGGGGGTAGGGTAGGTCTCAATGTCAAAGGTGGTAAAAAACAATCAAATGCCTCAATCATTTTAATGTGATTCAAAATATTCTTATTTTGAAAATAAAAACTCACAAGTTATGGTAGTCATTCATATCCCAAGAATATCTCAAGAAAGAGTGTCTGATAAAGAATATGTCAAAAGGTTTAGAATACCTCTTAGTAATGAGGATAAAAATGGGTCAGTTAGGGAATGACATGAATAAAAATAATCAGTCTTAATAAATGTAAATGTCCAAGAATTTAAATCAGGAATCAAACTATATCATAAATCATTTTAAAATACATTTAAATTTAATATAAGAATGAAAATTTAAAATTTTCCTTTTATGTATTTACTATTTATAAATATAATTAATTAAAAAAATCACGATTAAAAATATTTCATCTATTAGTGATGTCTCCTGTATCAGTTCAAGGGAAATGACTATTGTAGTCAAAGATGCTCCCCCACACTTAATATTTCATATGTTCCCCCAAGTGCAACACCAAGAAAGAAAAGAGGATGTTGGGAGACATTATTGGGCCAAGACGAGGGGATTAGTGAAATAAGTGATGCCAAAATAAAAAGTAAAATACATGATGAAATAATACTCCCCCATGGCAAGCTCAAAAAGATAGGAAGTAGTAAAAAATAGATGCCTATGTTGCTCTAGAGTATTTGTGATAGTCGATGAAATGGAAAAAGAAATCCATAGGCACAGACACCATCACATAAAAATCATAGAAATAAAAAGAGATATATATAAGTTAACAAGTGTGCCTAAACCATTCACAAGGTCGCCTTAGAGGAGGCATCATATGGAACAAGGGGATACAGTAGAGTTAAAGAAGTGGCATAGGAAGTGGGATACTTGGGACCTATAATCTATGTGGTGGCCTTAGTGGGAACATTTGTTGGGGTAGCAGAAGTACCGGGAGCCGAAGGCATGTACTACTGAAAATTTAAGGTATACTAACAGTTGAAAACTGTTGGTATAGGGTGGAGAACCGTTGGTATAAATTATACCAACAGTTTTAGAAACCGTATCCCAGTAAGCCGTGACAAAAGATATATACCAACATTTTGAGGTAAATCGTTGGTATATGTGAATAAATCTACTCTATACCAACGATTTTATAAAACTATTGGCATAGAGTTATTATACAACACATATGCCAATATTTTCAAAATCATTGGAATATCTTTTTTAGTCTTCCATTCACCCCTATACCAACGGTTTAAACCATTGGTAATGTTTTTGTACCAACGGTTCTGAACCGTTGGTAAAAAATACATACAGAACCTATACCAACGGTTTAAAACCGTTGGTATAGGATTTGATGTACAATTCACACAGGAGGCTGCTCTATGTGTTGTTGTGTGAATTATACAGAATACATACAATGCAATACATAATAAGGATACAAAATTAAAAACTAATAATTATAAGGATATATAATTTAATAATCAATAATGAATACGATACATTAAAAACTTAATACGTAATTATATGTGATAGAGAATTAAGAATACATACAAAATTTCATTTTTTATAAATCATACATGATTGAATTCAGAAATTAGAAGCTAATAACCCAAAATAAAGAAGTGAATAAATTAATTCAACCAAACACAAATATAATGTCATGGTTTGGGTGGGTGTCTTTGAACTTAGTGATGACGATAATGGGTGTGTTTCAATGAGATTGTGTGACTTAGGGAATATAGTTGTCCTTGGCGTATTAAATGTCATGTGTTTTAGAATAGGGGTAGGAGTTCCTCACATGAGAAGTGGATTGTGTGAGGCTGGACCATCGATCATTGTGCTAAAGTATCAACACAATCTGAATACATTTGGTCGGTTTTCCGTATGCTAGTTGTTTTTACTAAAAATGATGTTAATTTTAAACAAAAGAGGGACAGTTAGAGTGATACCGGCCACATCGTGCCTCGTATTGAGACGGAGTTGCCTCGTAAACATCACATATGACCCATGGATCGTTTTCCTAAAGTATCAGTACAATATGAATGCGTTTGGTTGGTTTTCTGTATGCCAGTTGTTGTTTTCACTTAAAATTTTGTCCATTTCAAATAAAAGTGAGACACTTTGAGTGGTACCGGCCACACCAGGCCTCGGCATGAAACTCGGTTGACTTGTAGACATCATAAATGAACCATGGATTGTTGTTCTAATGTATCAACACAATCCGAATACGTTTGTTCGGTTTTCCATATGTCAGTTGTTTTTACTTAAAACATTGTCCATTTTAAACAAAAGAGAGACACTTAGAGTGCTACCAGCCACACCGTGCCTCAAACTGTGGCTTCATTTACTCGTACACATCAAAAATGACCAATGGATCGTTTTTCTAATGTATCAACACAATCAAAATGTGTTTGGTTGGTTTTCCGTTTGCCAATTGTTGTTTTAATTTAAAATGTTGATCATTTCAAATAAAGGTGAGACACTTTGGGTGGTACCGGCCACACCACACATCAGATTGAGGCAGGGTTGACTCAAGCACATCTAATATTACTCATGGATCATTTTTCTAATGTATCAACAGAATCTGAATACTTTTTTTCCGTTTTCTGTATGCCAGTTGTTGTTTTCACTTAAAATGATGTCCATTTTAAACAAAACAGAGACATTTAGAGAGGTATCGGCCACATCGTGCCTCAGATTAATGCAGGGTTGAATTGAACATTTCAAAAATGTCCCATGTATCATTTTCCTAATGTATAAACACAATCTGAATGTGTTTGGTTAGTATTTTGTATGCTAGTTATTGTTTTCACTTAAAATGTTGCCCATTTTAAATAAAAGTGAGACACTTTGAGTGGTACTGTCCACACCGCACCACAAATTGATGTAGGTTTGAGTTATACACATCACATATGACCAATGGATCATTTTATTAAATTATAAACACAATATGAATACTTTTTGTTTCTGAATTCTAGTTGTTTTTACTTAAAACAGTGTCCATTTTAAACAAAAGAGAGACACTTTGAGTGATATCGGCCATACTGTGCCTTAGATTGAGGTTTGGTTGACTTATACCCATCCCATATGACTCATGGATTGTTTTCCTAAATTATCAACACAATCCAATTGTGTTTGGTCGGTTTTCCATATGCCAGTTGTAGTTTTCACTTAAAATGATGTCCATTTTAAACAAAAGAGAGACATTTAGAGTGGTATCGGCCACACCGTGCCTCAGATTGATGTGGGGTTGACTCATACACATCAAAAATGTCCCATGGATCGTTGTCCTAAAGTATCAACACAATTTTAATTTGTTTGGTTGGTTTTCCGTATGCCAGTTGTTGTTTTCACTTAAAATGATTTCCATTTAAAAAAAGAGATAGACATTTAGAGTGGTACCGGTCACACCGCGCCTCGGATTAATACAGGGTTGAATCTTACATGTCAGAAATATCCCATGGATCATTTTCCTAAAGTAAGTAATCAATAAAAATACATTTGGTAGGTTGTTTTTACTTAAAACATTGTCCATTTTTAACAAAAGAGAGACACATAGAGTGGTACCAGACAAACTGTGCCTCGAATTGATGCGGGGTGGACTAGTACACATCACAAATGTACCATGGATCATTTTCCAAAAGTATCAATACAATCCTAATGTTTTTTGTTGGTTTTCTGTATGCTATTTTTTGTTTTCACTTAAAATGTTGATCATTTCAAATAAAGGTGATACACTTTGAGTGGTACCAGCCACAACATGCCTTAGATTGATGTAGGGTTGACTTCTACACGTCACAAATGTCCCATGGATCACTTTTATAAAGTATCAACAGAATCCAAATATGTTTTGTCTGTTTTTTGTATGTCAGTTGTTTTTTCACAAAAAAATTTGTCAATTTCAAATAAAAGTGAGACACTTAGAGTGGTACCGGCCACACCGTGCCTCTTATTGAGGTGGAACTGAGTTTTACACATCAAATATGACCCATGGATAGTTTTATGAAAGTATCAACACAATCCAAATACGTTTGGTTGGTTTTTCATATGCCAGTTGTTTTTACTTCAAAGGGTGTCCATTTTAAACAAAAGAGAGACACTTTGAGTTATACCGGCCACATCATGCCTCATATTGAGGTGGGGTTGACTTGTACATGTCACATATGACTCATGGATTATTTTACTAAATTATAAACACAATCCTAATGCATTTGGTTGGTTTTCCATATGCCAATTAGGAAAATCATGCAACAAGTGTGATAATATCTTAGACTAAAACTACAGACATTGTGCATGATGTGCATCCCCTGGTTCATGGTTAGGTCTAATCATGTACATTTATTCTAATATATATCCCTATATGGTTGGTAGATACCTTGTGGGATGGACTTAAATTTTTTACTAATCGTGAGGCATAGTGTTTTTCTACGCCGACCAGGGTTCCAAGCTCCGAAAAATCCCCATAAGCCACATAAACCATTATAACATCATTAGGCTTCCATATTTGGTCAAAAATAAAGAGTTATACTGAAATAAAAAATATCCATACCAGAGTGAAAAAACCAGGTTCAAAAATAAAGAGTTATACTGAATTCAAAAATGTAATGGATCAATCTGCCCTTGATCACCATCACCATTGTCATCATCAGTCTCATCCTCGCCGCTATCTCTATCCTCGTCCTCATCATCGTCCCCATGCTCATCCTCAGCCCCATCCTTTCCCTTAACCCCATCCTCGTCCTCATCCTCATCCTCATCCTCGCCCTCATCCTCTTCAGCATCCTCGTCATCACTAGGAACGTCATCATATCGACCGCCACTAGAACTACTGCCTGGTGCATTTAATAATTCACCCATCGACGACATATATGCCTGACAAGCCATGCTGGCCTATGGAGGAAGTGATTAAGATAAATCTTTGATCAGTTTCATAAATTCTTTCTCCCATGTTTGAACATGTTCTTCCAACTCTATGACCCTTTTATCAGACTCTCTTGCACGCTCCTTGACCTGTTCCCACTCGGTGGTACTAGAATGGATACATGGAGAGGACCAATACCTCATAGGACTATATTCTTACTAGGTCGGCAACATACTCGACCAGAGTGCTCATCTCCCAAAATCTGATATAAATGATCATGTGGCCCTAAATTTTCATGCTTCTGGGCATCAAGGGACTCTAAAGCAGCATGTTAAAAATATTAATAGATTATTAAATTTCAAGATATTAAACTTTTAAATAGAAAACATAACACTTACAATCTTTTCTTGTGTCGGTTCATTAACCACAGTTCCATCTTTTTTCCTTCTACTCGTGCAACACAATTTTTCTTGAGGGAGATGTCCTTCAGTATTCAGTTTGTGCTTATGTAATGACATTTAAACAATATAAAGTTCAAGTATAATCATATACTCAATATTCTAAAAATCACATAATTTAAGTAGGAAACAATAAAAAGGGCAAGTCCTAAATAAAAATTATAAACAACTATATCATACTAGCTGCCTCTCATGATATAACATAGTAGTGCACCCCAAAGTGTGGAGGTATTACTTTGAATCAATGTTTTTATTTTTGTTTTTTAAGAAGATTACGAAATAATGTTTAATAATAAATAAGATAATATTATTGAAAAATACGAAAATTGTCATTTAAATACCTCAAATGGGATTAATACCTTAAATTTGGCAGTCGCCCAATGGGTAATCATTTGGTGATATTGCTCTATCAGGCAGTCATCCACGATAGGTACTATCTCCAACTTCGTTCCCACTCTATCACACCATACAACATACAAATCATGCTTATAAGCTCTCCAAATCTCTCCTAGCTTCTTTAAACATGCTGGTCATGAACCTTTGCCATCAGGGAAGTTAAACTGAAGCTTACACCCAATAGATTAATTCATATAAATAAAAAATACTAAATTAAATCCAATATATTTTTTACCCATATTTGTGCCCACACATTATCCTTGACTTCATGTGGCAGATGTCTCCAAGACAGAGGGCTGACCGGAATGATGTCGGAGTATTTGGCTATTGTCGCCAAAAAATCCCGACATTCCTACCCAGGTATATCAATAATATGCCCATCATCATTGTATTCAATTATCAATTGTGTTTGGAGGTTCCATACTGCACGCAATCAAGTACGCCCCCTCCCCCACCTCCTATCAGTAGATGAATCTGTTATTAACTGAAAAAAATATCAGTTCAAGTTATAATAAAAATAAATTTTGGTATAAATTTTTTTTAGAGTTATATAAATATAGCTGAGGTAGTCAGATCAATGGGCATAACTGGATGTGCATAATCTAAAGGAATATCATGTACATGTGGAGTGTCACTCAGTGTGCACTCCTCATCCATATACTGTGTCAGATCTGTAGTCAAAGAAGGTGGAATATAATAGCTTGGAGATAATCAAATAGAAGAAAAAGATGATGGCATAGACATATTTCCAAATGGTAGTGTGAACATCAGAGGCCTAAATATCTCATGTGTCCCTAAAGGCACACTAGGATCAAAATGGGGCATAGAAGATACGTTTGTGGTAGGGGCATAGTTCAATCAGGTATGACCAGTGGATCGTCGAACTCTCGCACCATGAGCCCTCGTACGACTGGCCTTAGTAACGGGATAACCAGATGATCATCTAACTCTGACACCACCCCCCTCCTACCACCAGCCTCTTTACTGGGAGAAATATCAGGCTCCTCGTCAGATATCTCCCATCTAGGGGGTGGATCTTGAAAAAAAATTAACACAAAAGTAAACACATGATATTATACGTTATTAAAATATATATTTTTAAATAAAATACTCACAATAGAGATGATTGGAGGAACGCCCATATGTGTCATGAGAAGATTATTTTCTATCATCTTTTTCCACTACATCTCTTCAATGGGTGTCATTTCCTACAATGAAAACAAATATGGAAGTAATTAGAAACAGATAACTAATGTGTAACCCAAAAAAAATATAGAAAAATCATTATGATAGAAAAACATAATGAAACAAAATATTTATGGTGGTTTGAAGGTAAGTATTATGATATACACTCTGAATGATGTAGGTAAGACATGTA
Source organism: Viscum album (assembly GCA_963277665.1). NCBI lineage: Eukaryota > Viridiplantae > Streptophyta > Magnoliopsida > Santalales > Viscaceae > Viscum > Viscum album. Next base: position 1,535,182,421 of record OY728161.1, on the reverse strand, counting down.
GGTGAGAACACGACTATATGATTCTATATATTTCCCACCACAACTTTGGGTTCAAAATAAACTCTGATAATTGAGCAATTGGAGTCATCATAAGTAATAAATGGATTGCATCCAATTGCAGTACGGATAGTGTCAACTTCATCATCACCATCATCAAAAACATGTCTGGGATTTACTTCAATAATTACACCAAATTTAGGATGACTATGATCTTTGACATAAAAAACTAATTTCACCATTGATGCCAATACATATGGTTCATCGGTGGCAAGAGTGCGAGTCATGTTAATAACTCGAAATCCACAATCATCAATAAAGGTTCCTTACCTCATCATTGAATCAAACCATTTACATTTCATCATCGTTACTCGACCATGTGACTAATAATCCAAAATTATTATTTTCCCCACGACTACATAATAAGCTACATTTTCAGAACGAGGTCTATTATCTAATGAACTGGAATAACAATCTTTTTTGGTAGCTATCATAACATCATCATGTTATGTTTTAATGTTTCTTTCTTGTTTAGTGATAATAAATTTGTATCCATTGATCACGAGTGATTTATAAGCACAAATCATTGTATTAGGACCAAAATATAAAGCTCTTATTTCCTCAGAAATAGAGTCTGTAGGAAAACTTGATACCTAAAATATAAAAAAAAGTAAACTTAATTAAATAGTATTTATATTTAGTTATTACAGAAATATTTTTAGCTTCAATTTCAACCAAGAAGAAAACCCTTTTCTATCAAAAGTCTCTTTCCTTCTCAAAGATAAAGAACGATGCTTTCTATATATCAATTCTTTATGTTATTTGTAGATAAAAATAATAATAGTCTAACAAATATTTAAAATTAAAAGAGATAAGATAATAGATACATGTACAATTTACTTACTTGATATACTCATCAAACAAATCACAATTGAACAACACTGTGCGATGTTCCATCTCTCACTCTTTAAGGCTTAATTTCGTCAATGTATATGATCCTGAAATTCCTCCAGTATGAAGAAGTGATAGAAAACTGGGTTCAATTTTCTCACACGGTTCTTATTCATTTATCATTGGTCTGTTTATTCTCGTAGTAAGATCAGACAAATACATTGGGCAGAAATCCATACATTCTTGAGCCAAGTAACTGCTCAAAATTGAACCATCGGGATAATTCATGTTCCGAACATATGATTTCAATTTGTACATGTTTATTTCAGTTAGATACATCCAACGAAAAGCAATGGGTCCTCCAAGAAGTATTTTGGTCGGAAGATGGAAAGTCAGATTCAACATGCATATAAAAAATGACGGAGGAAATATTTTCTTTAACTCACACAAAATTAATAGTTTCTCTACCAATTGTTTTTGAAAGAAGAATTTGGAAAACTTCTTAAAAAAAGATCTCTAAAAAATAGCACAACCAAAAAACTGAGACTCTTACATTATTGGATAAGAGATGACAGATTGCTATTGGAATCAACTCATCCAAAAGGACATGATAATCACGAGTCTTAAAATATTTCAGCTTCAACTCTTTTTTGTTGACCCATTTTGATATATTTCTTCAATATCCATCATGAACATTAATAGTCTCTAGAACTTCCAGAAATTGATTATTTTCAGCAGGTGTCACCACATAAGAAGCACATGGAACTTGCCATTTATTTTCACTGATACAGACAAGATGCAATTCTGCTCTGATCCCCCAATCTACCATGTCACGCTGATATCGTAAATCATCTTTTGACATCCCCTTGACATTTAAGAAAATTTAAAGCAACATTTCACATATATTCTTTTCAATGTGAATTACATCTAAGCAATGATGTAATAATTTGGTTGACCAATACGACAACTTAAAGAATATACTCTTCTTCTTCCAATTGTAACAGGTATCATTGGAAACATTTTTCCTCTTTCTAGATTTCATTAAACCCTTCCCAAATAAATAACTAAAATCTCTCAATTAATTAAGCACATTAGTTCCAGTCATATATTGAGATGGATCGTCAGTTTCCATGGTGTTGTCAAATATTTGACGATTGTTTCTATATGGATGGTTCATTGGAAAGAATCGTCGATGTCCCATAAAACTGAAAATACGACAATATTTCAGTCTTCTCGATTGAGTAATCTTCATAAAAATGGGACATAACAATTTTTATTTTGTGCTCCATCTACACATCATTGCATAAGCAGGAAAATCATTGATCATCCACATAAGCGCAGCACACATCTAAAATATGTCTTTCGAATATGCATCCTATGTGGGCACACCCACATCCCAATGATGCTTCAACTCTTTTATTAATGGTTTCATGTATACATCTATATCATTGTCGGGATAAAAAGGGCAAAATATTAGTGTACTCAAGAAAGTGTAAGGCTTTTTCATACACAACCATGGGGGAAGGTTATAAATGTGTATGAAAATCGTCCATATGGTGTGCGAAGTAAGAATCTACACAAATGGATTAAAACCATCACATGAAAGACCCAGTCTAAAAAAATGGATGTTGGCTGAAAATTTAGGATATCGAGCATCAAATATATACCATGAAAATCCATCTTCAGGGTGAACCAACTCTTTATTATTCTTTTTTCTCTCGGTGTCATGCCATCGCATTTTTACTGATATTTCATCAGACATGAAAAGGTTCTGTAATCTGGGGATTAATGGAAATTGCCACATTACTTTTTGTGGCACATGAGATGGTGTTACATCATCTTTTGGCTTCCATCAGGAGTTTTCACATTTGATACAATCATTTCTTTCAGCAGTTTCCTCCCAAAATAAGCTGCAATAATTCGGGCAAGCATGAATTTTTTTTTGAGAATCCATGTTCATCAACTAAATTTTATGCCATATAGTTGATTGAAGGGAATATCTGAATCACATGGAAGTAATTCCTTTAACAAGGTAAGAATTTAATTGATTGCAGTATTTGAAATCCCATACATAGTTTTCCCAAGAAACAATCGGATTAAACATAACAACTTTTTCATTTTACCACATTGTCAATAAACTGGAGTCTTCGTAGCATCATTCAATTTTTTCACCCTATCAACATCATCATTTCCATTGGATGCATCATGTGTTATTGTATCAAAATCTTGTTGGTTGGATATCCATTCTTTCTCATGATGTCAAATAAATGGAAACCAATCATATATCAAACTTTCCAATTCAGTCCTATCATTTGGATCATCAACATTTTGATATTCCATTTTCTCTCGATTGTGATACCACACATAATAGTTTTTTTGGAAACCATATTTTGTTATATGAAATATAACTACTTCACAACTCAACCAAGGTCTTCCAACATAATTAGAACATGGGTAGTATATTCGACCACTATCTGAAGCCTTGTCAAATGAAAAATCTAAAAAGCTGTTAATATTATTTTGAAAATCGGTTGAAATCCGATTAGTTTCATATATCCAACTTCTAACCACTCCGTAAAAAAATTTTAATAAGTCATTTCAAAATAATTTAATAATATTGAAGTTTAATCAAAAAGTTATTTAGGTAAATGACAATTGTTTACTTTATATAAAATCATAACATACACATTACTCTATATGAGAATCATATTAAGAAACACATCAAAATACAGTGTATATAAGAAAATAAGAAATAGAATTTATAATGCCTATATTCAAGGATTTCCGAGTATGATATTAGAAGTGGATCAAGGAATACATAATCATTAAGGGTCTTGTTCGGAGTACATGAGTTTTATACTTTAACTTCTTCAGGTAGATAATGATGTAGAGAAGGATGAGGATCACATCAAAAGTAGTTATGGACTCATCAAGTTTTACCTTAACCATGGATTAAAGGATCCTCAATTTGGGGCCATAGATCATAGGTTGGTAGGGTGTATTCATTGAATTATGTCCCAATTGATTTTTGATAGGGACCTTCAATAGTTATAGGTATGTATTTGATTAGAAATACCTATAACAAGGATATCCAGGAATTGTGACATCCCAAACCAGGATTCCACTCATTAGTGACCCAAACCCAGATGGCCACATGGCCTCAAGCACATCTACCAAAATTCCAAATGTTATTGACTAATAGTGAGAGCCTATGGTGTGTCTGGGGGAGACTATTCCCTCATTACCTAAGTTGCACAATTTTAATATTATCAGTTAAAAAGTAGACGAAATATAACAATGGGAAAATATTGGAAATGGATGAAAATAACCAAGTCAGTGATACCAACTAATAAAAGAATCATAAACCGAATAATGGTAATGTATGTCATGTATCAAGAAGAAAAACATAGTTACAACTAGTATTAAGTAGTACTATGAAAGAGGCTCAATAAATTCTAAAATTTGACCAAGATTCTTGAGCTACAACCCAATCATCTGTTATATTCTCCATCCTTTTTCATGCGAGTATTCATGAATCTATAAAATGGTGATTCCCCTTATCTAAACATATAATCATGTTGTTTATCTGGGTACCCAATGGAATCTCAAACAATGTGTGACATACAATTCATGTAGGTGACCACCGAGAGTTCTATAACTATCCAATCTATTTATATAACATTTTAAAATAATGATATGATAAAATAAAGTGACAACTAAAAAATCTAAAACGTTTTTCTATGGTTCCATAGAAAAAATCTAAAAGGGTTTTCTAGGTTAAATCAAAACAGAAAAAAACATATACACACCAAAATCAAAACTTAAAACTGAAATATTAGATAGATAACAATAAAAATAAGGTACCACTTCAGAAAATACCTAATTTGGGATGGTTCAGATGAAGATTCAGCAGATTGGATGGGGGAATCTAAGATTCCAACCGTTTGGAAGGAGGAACTGAGATGAACCCGAGAGAGATGTTGTCCGAATGGGGGAGAGGTGCTCTGATCCCGGGGGAGAGGTCCTATCTAAATGGGGGAGAGGAGAAGGGTCACGTGGGGTTATTGGGGAAAACCTTTACCAACAGTTTTCAAGAACTGTTGGTAAGGGGGGAAATTTATACCCCTTTACCAACAGATCTATTGAACTATTGGTAAAGGGTGTCATGCACTATGTTTTACCAATGGTTTAAGAAAACTGTTGGTAAAACTCTTACATAACAATAGTTTAAGAAAAATATTGGTATATAAGTGTTGGAAAAAACCCATATTCTAGTAGTGATGGGATCATCACCTTGGGGAGGAGGATCAACTAGAAATCCCTGGCCGACAGTAGTAGTAGTAGTAGTGAAATCTGGCCTAGGAGTTGGAGAAACATGGCCTGTAGTGGATAGGAGAACTGAATCTGTGGATATAGGGGGAAATGAGGGTTACACTACTTAAGGAAGATGATTTAGAGGAGTAGGTTATGGGGGTAATAGAATTTTGTGATGCTGAAGAAGAAGACCCAATAGGTGCTTAATATGTGATTTTGTATGGACCATGGAATCTTGGTGGTTCTCCAGAAGGTCCAACTGGTGGTCCATAATGGTCCGGAGAAGGGAGATGGGGAGATTATTCAAGGGTGAATATAGAGTGTGCAGGTGGATGGTCTATAAGAATAGGGGATGGTGTAAGATGAAGGGAGGTAGAATCAGTGTGGTATGGAGAAGGAACATCTACTGGTTGATGGGGTGGGACTAGATTAGCAACATCAGTGGGGGTAGGTGGGTTATCTTTCTCTCTAATAGGATGCAGGGCATCTTGAATGACCACAAATCCATCTCCCCGATGCCCGGCCATCCTCATGCGAATAAGAATGATAAATTCCATATGTTGGGGATACCATAAGTGATTGGGAGGGAGAGAGGGACCAAAAACACTCACATAGCGTGCCAACCTGGTGTCATAGAACTCATTTTTTAGGTTTCCCTGCTGACCATTGATCATGGAGTTGAAGTAAAAAATCGAATAGATAAGGTACGTCAGGATATCCATTCTGAAAAATACAGGGGAGAAGGTCTGTGTATCATCTAGACATGACACCCATGTCCTCATAACGTGGGAAAAGGATGAAGCTGAAGCACCAATGGATGAAATGAAGGGGAGGGAAAGTATGAGCATTCTATTCTTGATAAGTTGGGGTATACCTATGGTTAGGCCCAACAAGCTCCCACCACATGGTAATGAGGTTAGTGCGCTCAGGGAGGGTGAGGGTGGAGATAGGAGGTGGGGTGGAAATATGGGGGTAAAAACACACCCTTAGCCAAACACAGTCATGGGAGAAGAGAAATGGAATCCATAAAGTCAAAATCATACCGGAGTAGTAATATTGGTAGGTGACTTGGGGTACGTGGGCCCATCAAACTTGAAGGTCTCTAAGAACTCCGAAAATAAATCTCAGAAGGTAGGAGTGCTGACTTAGAGTGTGTCCAAAATATGTGTGTGGTCGAGTATCTCCTCAATCTTCTCTCAGACACCCAAACATTGGGGTATTATGATATCTAATAAATAGTCACTCAATTGGATCATGCATTTGGATAATGGATAGAGTCAATCTTCTATAGGATGGACCTCAACAAATATCATGTAGGGGTGTGGAGGAGGTTCGACAGCTTCTAGTGGAGGTAGAGGTGGGGTTGCAGCAATGGAGGTGGAGGGTCCAGCTGTACTGGAAGTGGGTGGATTATCTGATGATGTCAGAGTTGTTTCTGAGGGAGGGCCAGCAGTGGATGGTGGTGTGGGAACAGTAGGCCCTCCAAAGTCATGTATGGCTCTAATGGTTCCATGATAGATGTGGGATTTGCTATATTGGACCCCTTCAGAGCTATTGATGATGTGGTAGAAGGATTGGTGGATTTCAAAGATGTGGGCACCTGTATTAGAGGAGGTAATGATGATAAAGTTGGCAGCTGGCTTATTGGAAAATTTGATGTTTCTGTTGTGGAAGTCCAAAGTCGGATTGGATGGCATGTTAGCCTCTCTTCCATAGTAGTAGGAGTAGGCCACTTCCTAGTGATATGATATTCATCTTCCACAGATGAAATAGAAATAAAAGAAAAAAACAAAAGAAAATGAGATTCAAAAGAAGGAAGAAAAATGAGAGATCAGAAAAAAATGTACATGGTGCATAGAGATAGGGTACACGACGTGTAGTATGATGAGGTTATGAACCCATGTACTCTGGATAAACACTCTGAGTGGGCTTGTGTTCAAGAAATAGCTAATACAGAACACGTAGTTAAGTGTATATGTCATGTTTGAGAACATGGGGTGGTTTCCATGTAAGTTCTCATACACAGAGCTTGCCTTAAGGGGTCGTACAATATATAGAGGTCATGTATAGATACTACACAGTGTGTGTGAGAACATGGATTCCAATACATGTACACCCTCTACACGGACTCTTATTGATAAACAAAGTACATTATATGCACCTAACATACATGTCATATGTAAAATACAAGGGATTAGGGCCGTGTAGTCACCATATATGGGTTTGTCCTAAATATCGGGTAGAGTTTCCATACATGGCGTGTACCAAATATACAAAACCTGTATTTTTAATTTAGAGAAAAGAGTGTATGTCTTCGTGTACTTATAATACATGGCGTGTGTTCTTCATTTACCCCATGTATTGCAGGTTGGATCTGAATGGTTAGTCGATCCCAAAAATCAACCTTAACGTGACTAAAACTTTGAAATAGAGGGTATAGAATGAAATACCTTGTCCAACGATCAAAATGAGAGAGGTTTTTTGGCCTAAAATGAACAACATTGATGGATTGAAGTTTGGTAGGTGAAGTGGCGTTTGGGAGAATTTTCATAGGGGGAATAAAATGTGGGGAGGAGGGGGCTCAACATGGGATTTTCTCAGTTAGGGAATCCCAGCTTTTATTTCCCTACAACAAGGAATGTGTAGTAGAATACACACAATGAAGAAGTTTTTTGTTTTTGTTTTGTAAATAAATTAAAATTATAATTATTTTAATAAACTCTATAATAATTATTACATATAATTTAAAATTTTATACATAAGGAATATAAATTATTTACAAATGAAAAATAAATCTATACATGTAATTCATCAAATAAATACATTTTCGTTTTTCTAAAATTTGAAAAAGAGAACTACAACCTTCGGTTCGCTGAAAGGGGCGCAGTTTGAACCGGCGACTGGTTGTTCCCAACATAAGCCCTCAACCACTGGAGCAAAGGTTGTAGTACATCATAGTTATGTGAACATATAATATTAAATGTATAGGTGTAGTATTACATGGGTTAAAGAACAACACATGATGTGTGGTTTTAATTTTTGAAATATTGGGATGAAGTGGATAGATTAGTCAAGTGTTGAACTGAGTCCTTTGATCCTACAGTTATTAATTTTCCAATTATCCCACTTCACCTGCATGTGATTTCTTATTTCTAAAATGTTTTAAGTTATTAGGAATACGTAAATCAAACAATTTATCTCTAAATGCACAATGTGTGGTTTAATTAAAATGAAAAATGATGGAACTAGGCCATTTTTTATGATTCGAACTCGGGTCTTTTGGATCCATGGGTTACTACCCTACCAACCGATTCAACCCCATCATGGGTTTTCTTTTATTTTGAAATAGTTCTATTTAATTTTTGAAATACCACACAAGTCGTTTAAACAAAACATGGGTTTCAAAAGAACAATCCACATACAAAAGTCTGGTGTGGAGTGATTCGAACCAGTAATGGCTCAGAGACATTATAATGACCTTAACATCAACACAAGCCTCATCCCTATTTATTTTATTAATTAATAGTTAATTATACAAAAATTACTATAATAATATGCACTGAAAATATATGTGAATTCAATATAATAAGAAATATACAACATGTTTAATAATTTTTCTCTTATTAAAATAATTGAAAAAATAGAAGGTAGTTCATGACATGTTGACTATAAGTACACACTGTGTGTTTATTGAAAATTGAAAAGAACGACTGAGGGGATAAAATAATGGTTGGGTTACCTCCCATAAATCACCTTTGTTTTAGGTCTTTGGTTTAATATGAGTTATAGTTACTTTCCTATAATATAAAGGTGGATGTGTCTTTCATAGTGTGAACCACTATATATGTTCATCACCCTCATCATGTTTTTTGATCTTTTTAACCTTTAGGTGTTCTGGGTGGTGGATTTCAATAGCCCTGCTATATGGCCAGTAGATTCAGAAGGTGGACTTGGTTCTTGTTTGGATCTAGTACATCCTCCACCTTCTGAGGTTCCTGTTGTTCAATACTGGATACCTGAATGTAATCACAGGATTCCTCCGAAATGAAAAATAATCAACTGAAGGGTTAGAAATAAATGTTTGATCAAGTTTTGTATGAACATGGCATGATGTGTCCCCATATTTTGAATTTGATTTTTAGAAATTACTTTCTGAAATTTTTAATGAATGAAAGGTGGATCCCACATCACAACTTGTCTTCTAAGTTGAAATAAAATTAGAACACCCATCCTAAAATTCAATTGGGGATCCATATTGGAAATTTTCTCGGAGAGCTTCTCTACTGTTTTTTTAAGTCATCCCAACCTTTTGGATTGGTCAAACTAGCATGTTTAAAATGCTTCCTACATTTATAATAACCTTTTGGTATTACCCAAAGATGGTTATGTAGGAGAAGAATGGAAAAGTGGGGTGAATAATGTAAGTGGGTTTTCCTTGTATTGGAACCCATCATCTATGTAAGTATAATATTATTATGGATAGTGGTATGATAACTCTGGATAATATGGATAAAAATCCTATCTAGGTGGATCATAACAGCTTCTTATTGAATAAGAATCTATATGGAAGTGGGGTCAAGGGTCCCAATAAAAAGAAGTTTTGGGTAAATCATCATTAACTCATACTCATGATATTTCTTTTCATTTAAGTCCCAAACAATAGTTTGAAAATCCGATGTTGCTCCAATCGCAAGGTGTGGTCCAAATTAGAATTTAGTGTTCCCTTCTAAACCAACTAACTAGGTAGCTAGTGGTAGTCAGGGTCGATCCCATGAGGAATATGGAGAAGAAATAAACCAATGTAAATCAAGAGAGTATTGATATGATTTCTATTCTGAAAGAGTAAAGGAAATAGTTGAAAGGGTGAGACGATTTGTGAAAATCTAATTTAAAAAAGAAATGATATAATAATCATAAGAAAAAGTGTGTCAGAGTTATAATCCTATTAGGTTTTATTGTGAATTTAATTATTTAGTATTTGGATTAAAGATGAAAATAGTTTATCATGGGGATTAAATTCTATCACAATTTATTGGTCCAATAACTAGTGATTGTGTATTTAAAATCCAATTCCTTGATTTGGTAATTTAATATTCAGATACACCTTAATGTATACCCCTAAAATAGTGGCAACAGATTCCCCCAATGGTCATGTGTTCATCCACTACAACCCCTTTAGTGTTCTCCATCGGTGTCGTTCTTAGTCTGATACAACATCAATGGTGATTTTGTAATTAAATTCAATAATGTAATTGTAAAATATATTTCCTAATAAAATTAAATCATCAGAATTTAAATCACTACAAACCAAAATCTTATTACAAACGCAACAAGAGGTAAACTATCATCTTATGACCATGGTCACTATGTGTGGATTGAGATTAAACTCAATCCCTGCCATGGATATGATAGGAAGAAAAGGAACTGGATAATTACACTAAATATAATTGAAAGAGAAAAAAGGAAATAGAGACTTTGATCCAAGGGAGGTTCAAATGGAAGAGAATCAACACCTCCCCATGTTTGTCCCCTTGAATTAAGAGGGCTTCCCTCTTACTTATAGAAAACAAGAATACACATCATGTATAAGAAATTACGCTGCATGTAGTGAGGTCAACTCCTCCTTGCTTCAATTTATCTACTGGTAGGTGAGCTATGCATTGATCCTTGACTTGGAATGTGAAGGTGGTCTATTTGTGAGGGTACACTTATTATAGCACCGCCCCACATAGCATGTAGATTCAACTTCATCAACCAACCGTATCTAGAAGGTAGGACACAACGTGTGCATGTATCATACATGATGTGTGATATCTGGCCAGATACATAGGCGTGTACTCGGTATGGTTGATTTGTGTTTGGGAAATGTTACATAGTGTTCATTTATAAGGACACACTATGTATATTTTAATTTATGCTCAGATACTTCTTTCTTTGTGACTTTGGAAAGACATTACCTAAAAATTAACATGAGCACCTATATAAATCATTTGATCTTCAAAATAATGAATATTCAGTGAAAAAATGTTTTTATAATAAATGGAATGTAAGAAAATGTATACACAAATCATGAAACATAAGCTAGCCTAACAAAATGAATAATTGCAATGTCTTTAAGGTATCTTTCGAGGAGGTGATATTCAAGAGGTAATTTTTTCAAACCACCTCTCCTGTTTTCTTTTCTTCTTCTAATTTCACCTCACCTCCTTTATCCATAAAGGAATAAAAACTCCAGAATACTTTAAATGCTTTAATTTTTTTTAATGGAATATCTTATATTCAACCTTTTTATTTCCTTATATTATTCAAAAAAACGAAACCACTGTCCAAATTATGGCGGATAACCATCTCAATGAATAATTATTTTTTATTTTCCATTAATTCCTTTAAGTATAGTCATAAAATTATTATCCTAGTAAAATTAGATTATAGAATTTATATTTTAACATATTTCATTTTTTAACTAATATATCTACATAATATTAAATAAAATGAAACTAGTTCTTGATGTTCATAATAACCACAAAAATAAACTAAACATTTATCATTATAATTTTATAAAATGAATCATCCTCATGTTTGAAAGAAAAATGATATATTGGATGATTTAAACTTTTGTAAGTTCATTAATACCTTTTCATTTCACTTTTGAAGAATTATTTCCATTTTAAAAGAACATTCATAATTATACTCAAGTAAACCGACCATGAAACCATGAAGTGAATGCACCCAAAACAATTAAAATAATGAAATATTATTAATGAATGGGTGATAAGATGTTATAAAAGTGTCATTTAAGGTATTATAAATATGAATATTGTTATTTAATGAATTAATAAAATTATTTTAACCATTATACAAGATGTTAAGTAATTATACACTAAAGGGAAGTGTGATGTGAGGGTTTCTCATCTAACTCTTACTTATGTAATATATATTCCATTTTCACCATTTATTTCTTGTGATTAGTGGTTATATACTAATATTTAATATATCTTATCCTGGATTTCATTATCTTAATGGTATGAAATATTTTATTTGATAATTATTTCTTTTATAGGGAAATCGATTTGACTAATTACAAGTGATATGTAATTTCTTAACTTAATTTTCATTCACTAGGTTAAACATATATTTCATTGATTGTGTGATGCTAATGTTGTTTGTGAAATAAATTTCTGTTATATTATGTTGTATCTCTAATTGTTTATGTCTATTTATAGAAGACACAAATAATATATTCATTTGATTAATGATATCATCTTTCTAATGGAGTTCATATCAGATTCGCTTTATTGAGGCATATTTTAATATCATGTGCCTAATTTCTTTTATATGGTGTATATACTTTCTCATTGTTTTATTTATAATCATAATTCATTGAAAATTTCTTTTCTCTTAAATATCCATATTTCTTGTATTATTGATATGATATTTTCCTAAGCATTATATCATTATATATATGTAGTTTACTTTGAATGTGATTTGATTAACTGGGGAAATAATGATAAATCTATACCGTTTACTCAATAGGTATATTTATTTTTTATGCATATTGATTCAAACAATTAATTGATTATTTGATATATAATGAATTCTTTGTATATGATATAATGGGTTGGGATAATATATATATAATCCCCTCAATGCATTAGTTGCCTCATGAGATGAATAAATTTTCCAAATTAAATAGGTTTTTACCCATAATGGTTAAGCTGTCTTGTGATTGGTCTTGATGGTAATAGTATCATGGTCCTAAGAAACATGATATCCACTAGTTTATAATTTCCTTCATTAAGGATAAAATTATTATTATGCATGATATTTTCACTAAGATATTATCTCTATAAGCATTTTATTCTTAATTATTGATTAAATGTTATGTTTTTAGTTATTTACCATACCATAAATGTTATTTCATATCTATGATATATTTTTTTACTAAACCCTTACTAATAATTTTATCTCACACTTTTATTTTATTTTTCCCCAGGTTTCCAAAAAGTTCATTATGATTGATATTCTGGGATAAGATAGGGGATTAATTGTATTCTCAAATAAATTACTATGTTGTATTTTCTGTTTTCAAATGTAATGTAGAATTCAAGTATGAATAATGTTTTTCTAAAACTACTAAACTATTTTGTCTCTTGGGGTGTGATTCCTTGTATCATATGAAAATTTCATAATGTAACCACCAATTCTAGGTAACTATATTTGGGAGTTGTTATATTTTGTATCAAAGCAAGTTTATTAGAAACATAGGGAACTAGATTTAGAAAAACATGTATTAGAGAGAAGAACCTTATAATTTTTTTAAATACTCCCAATGAAACTAAACTTATAAATTATATATTAGTGTACATTTTTTAGTTTTCATATTATTCATTTTGTTTCATAATGTTGTGATCTAATCTAGTGTATAACATTATTTAGAAATGGATCCTAGCTGAAGCAATGAGAACTGTATCAATGCATATAATCCATGTAGGGATTTCCATCCTATAAAAGATAATGGTGATGAAGTTGGAGCTAGAAATATGGTTGGAGCGAGAGTTATAGTTGTAGATAAACAAATTATAACTATAGTGGGATCATGAACTCAAGTTGTGGGTAATAAATTTTCCCATATGGAGAAGCCTGATCCACAATGTGGTGTAACAATGTTAGACCAATTTATATAAAAACAAACTCTATCATTAAATGGAACTAAAAATCCATTGGTAGATGAGCAATTGATATGTTTTTCAGATAACATATTTCTAATTTAGGAATTAATCAAAGGGAGGAATTTTTCATGGAATTTTATTATCTCTCTAGAGATTTATACCAATGGTGGTCACTGATCCAAAACACTAAATATGATGAGGAAATATAAAATATGAAATGAAAGGATTCTAAGGAACTCTTTCTATAAAAATATATCCCCTGTGAACTGTGAGAAGATATAGAGAGAAAATTATTGAGTCTGAGACAAAAGGATAATGAGAATGCTTCTATTTATGAATCCAGATTTATAATATTATCAAGTTACAATAAAGACTAAATATGTAACCCAAGGAGTACATATTGGTCATTTAATTGATGGTTTAAATCCATTCCTCTAAAAGGCACTGGTCTCCCAATTTTTCTCATTATATAAAGATATATTTTCATGTGCTATCAAGACAAATATAATTATCTATATTTTTTGAATTTAAGGGGAAACAATAGGAGGGTAGAATGGTTTAAAAAAGATAGGGATAAAGGAAATAACGGAAAGATGTATTTTCCCACATGTTATAATTTTGGAATGAAACACCCTCGTACTTTCTAGAAGGGAATTGGAGTTTGTAAAAAGTGTGGAACAAAAGGCTACTAGGCTCATGATTTAAAGGGAAAGAAATAATATATAAATTTTCAATGTTTCAACTATAAGGATATGGATCACAATGAAAATGAATGACCTAATCATCAAGGTAATATAGCCTAGAATAAGAGAATGGATCAAGGTCAAGCTAATTCTATTGATACAACCGAAGTGCAATGATTACTATGCTTGTGTATTTGGATCTAAGAAATATGTAGTAAAAGTATTCTATTTATTATACTCTCAAAATATTTAGGTATTCTACTACCTTTATATTTATTTAAGTATTTGAAATCATGTGTATAATGGTACCAAGAAAAAGTATTCATTGGAAAGTTTTTCTTTTTTAAAACACATGTTTTAGGGAAGAAAAATCTTTGTCTGTTCTTGATGTTGAGATAATAATAAAGAGATAATTATGGTATATAATTGGTGACCAGGAAATTGGTAAGTGATTTAGTGATTTATGATATCTTTTCTATTGTTTAATACATGTTTTCATTTAATGAAAATTTCCAATAATCTATTTTCTACTAAAGTAATAATGATGACTGTATGTTTTCAGTAAATTGTTTATTGTAAATTTAGGTTATTATCATTCACATGTTTGGTATGTAATGATTAATATCTACTTCATGTTGTTTTATAGATTAATTTTAACTTGAATTTAAAAATTTAGGGACCTTCTTTTGAATTTTTTAGATTCTAATCTTTTGGAAGGTTCATAAGGATAACCATTTATGAAACTATTTATATTTAACTTTGGATGAGGTTTTAGTGAATAATTTATTAATTAACTATATGAATATTTATAGATATTAGATAACCCATTATAATGATCTTTTATTGATGATAACTAGAGACAAAATGAATGACTTGTCATCCCATTTGGGATCTTATGATCCCCTAGTTCTTCAGGCATTAAAATTTCAACTTGATTTATTGGATTAAGAAATGAAGAATAAAGTGATCAAGTCACAACCAAAGAGAGATATTTTACTTATGAAATGAACATATATAATTATATCTTTTCAAAGGATTTTGAAATAAAATTTTATCCTATTGTCATCATTTCTAGTGATATTAATGACATTTTTCAGACCTATTTGGTATAAGGTTTTTTGGTAATTGCCATTATCATGACCATATTATCTATGACTCCCCATAAAAACATTATAGTTAGATTTATTTTACATGTTTTTATTTCTCACTAATGTTCTCCTATACAGACACCTAGTTTTATTTTGACCAAAGATTTTTTCCCTTTCTCTCGTTTTAAGATGAAGATTTATTAATAATTTTTATGATGTAGGATTCCCACAAGGGTATTTTACAATTTCAACTCCACAATTAACAATCATGAGTTTAAATTGTGAGGATTAAATTTATTATAGTAGGGGAGAATGTAATGTCCTAATATTTTTAAATGGAAACACTATGTTCAATATCATACAGAATGCACCACATCACGCTTAAACAAATAACTAAATATTATTATTTAAATGTGATAGTTATCACCTATAAATTTAAATGGGGGGAATTGTTGATATTATAAAAATTATGAAAATATATTTTATGCATTTTTATAAAATCAATCCATAGGTTACTAATTAATTGTAAATTAAAATAAAAACCACTTCAATATAAAAAAAATTTAATAAAAAAAATATTTTAATGTCCACAATAGAATTTTATATTAATAAATTAAAGTAATAAATAAATTAAATTTATATTTTTTACATCCAATAATTTTTTTAATTAATTCAATAAGTTTTATAGGTTTTATATAATAAATAAATCTAGTTTTAAGCGTAAAAAGGCTGTATTTGTTTGAAAGGAAATTTTGCCACCTTTTAATGAAAAAAACTATTTTAAAACCAAATTTTAAAACTTTTATAAATTTTATTTGAAAAATAAACTTCATTTTTGAAGTAAAAATATAAATATTATCTTAGGGTAAATTTTTAATATTTTTTCAAGAAGTTTTATTTTCTAATGAATAGTGAAAAATATTGAATTTTAATTAAAACTAACTTTTCATCTAAATAAATTATAATGATAAATTAAATTTTAGATATTCTTTAAGTAAAAAGAGTTAAATTTTAATTATATTAATACAATTTGGTTCATTGGTATCAATTTCATATTGATATTAGGTATAAAATCATTGTAAACATTTTAACTTTTTCAATTTAAAAACCTGTTATCCCATTGCTCCTGTGGGATTAATTTAAAATATAATTTTACCAATTATTTTAATAGAATTGGTAAAATAAAATAAATATTTGAAATCATATCGTAAAACTTAGTTACTATGGTCATTCTCATTTTTTTCATAAAAATTTACTGTCATAAAAAAGAATGATTTACCATCATATAGGTAAAATATTAAAATAGGTTAATGTTAAAAAGTAATGGCTTAAAATAAATAAAATACAACATTTAATGAGTGGATAAAATGTTTATAGAACTTAAATATTCGTTAAAACATTAATCCTCAACATAATTTTATAGAATTAATTCCTCTCAAATGTGGTTGGATTTAAATATAAAATAATCATTATTTAATCACTTAAAACCACTCCTCATCAAGTATAAATATCACTCCTCACCACCAAATTTATCCTAAAAGGTCTTGAATCTCATAAAATATATTTTTCACTTTCTTCTATCCACTCTTATCATGTTAAAGTTTTGTTGGTGTCACCAAAATACCAATTCCCTGGTCTTTAAGGGATCCTTCAAGGAGGTGATATTCAAGAAGTAATTTTCTCAAACTACCTCTATTATTTTCTTTTCGTCTTCTAATTTATACTCACATTATTTATGCATCATTGAATAATAACTCAATAATAATTTACACATTTTAATTTTATGTTTATAGTTTAATATCTTATGTCTTTCCTTTTTATTACCTTCTATTATTAAAATAAACAAAATCATTTTCCAAATTAGGTTAACTGCCTTAGTGAATACAGATTTATTGTTTTCCATTGTCACATTTATGGCTATTAATAAAATTATTATTATAGTTAAATAAGATTTTTTAATTTATATTATAACCTATTTAATATTCGAGAACAAATATATATACATAATATTAAATAAAATGAAATAAGTTCGTGATGGTCGAAAAAAGCGCCAAAATAAACTAAACAGTTATCATTAACATTTTATCAGATGAATAATCCTCATGTCCAGATGAAAAATTATATATGGGACCATTTAAAATTATTTAAGTTAATTAATACCATTTAATTTCACTTCTTTAGGTTTATTTCCATTTGGAAAGAATAACAATAATTATACGCAAGTAAACAGACCACAAAACCATGAAGTAAAGGAACATGAAAAAATAAAAATAATGAAATGTTATTAATGAATGGGTGGTAAGATGTCATAAAAGGATAATATAAGGTATTATAAATATTAATATAGTTTTTTAATTAATTAATAACATTATTTAAACTATTATAAAATAGGTTAATGAATTCTACACTAAAAGGAAGTGTGAGGTAAGGGTTTCTCATCTCACTTTTACTTCTATGAGATATATACCTTATTCACCACTTATTTCGTGTTTTTGGTGTATATATACTGATATTTGATATATAATATCATGTATATAATTATCTTCATGGTATTAAATGTTTCATTTGATAATTCTTTCGTTTTTGGGGCATACCATTTGATTGATTACATGGGACAAGGAATTTCTTAACTCAATTTTCGTTTACTGGGTTGAAATTTTATTTCATTGATTATGTCATGATAATGTTATGTGTGAAATGAAATTTTATTATATTATGTTGTGTTTATAGTTGTTTTATTTAAATTCATAGTGGATACACAAAATTGTTTCATTTTATTAATGATATGATTTTGTAAGGGACTTCATCTGAAATTCACTTCATTGAGACATATTCCAATATTATGAAACTAATTTCCTTTATATGGTGTATATAATTGCACTTTTTTATTTATTATAATCATTAATTGAATATTTAAATTCTATTAAATATACATATTTCTTGTATCATGTATATGATTATTTCTTTAATTGTATACAATTTAATATACAGTGCTTACTTTGAAAGTGATTTGATTAATTGGGGAATTAATGTTAAAACTATATCTTTTATCAATATAGATATTTGTTGATAATTCATATTGACTCATAAATTAGATCGATTATTTGATATATAAGGAATTATTTTGACATATAATAATGGGTGGGGACCATGTATAAACAATCCCCTTGATGCATCAGTAATCTCATGAGATGAATAAATTGGAAAAATTAAATGGATTTTTACACAAAAAGATTAAATTATCTTGTGATTGTTCTTGACAGTAAAGGTATCATGTGCATGGGAATCATGATGTATAATAGTTTATAATTTCCTTCATTAAGGATTAAATTATTATTATTCATGACATTTTCACTATGATATTATCTCTAGATGCATTTCATTCTTAGTTATTGATTAAATGGCATGTGTTTCAGTTATTTACCTTTCCATAATTATTATTGCATATTTATGATAGCTTCTGATGTACTTTTCCCTTACAAAGAATTTGAGATCACCCTTACATTTGAATTATTTTTTTCAGGTTTCCAATAAGTTCATTTTGATTGATATTTAGGGACAATCTAGGGGATTAATGATGTTATCAAAGTAATTACTATGTTGTATTTTATGTTTTCAAATTCAATGTAAGAGTCATGTATGTATCTAGTTTACTGAAGCTAATAAATTATTTTGTCCTTTTTAATGTGATATTATGCTAATTTAATAAACCACTGACTCCGGGATTCTATCATTGAGAATGGTACATACACAACCCACATATTTGTGTTACTCACTCAAAAAATACAAGTATATTCACACATATCCAAATGAATCTTATGAATATGTTATAAGGGATTTTCATGAATATTCATAGAGTTATATGATATTTATAACCTCCGCATAAGTAACCTTTGAGAAATAGATACCCACACCATCACCATTCTAGAACAAGGCATAAGCCTCTTGGCTAGTGGGTAGTCCAACCCCAAATCCCTCTCCCCGATGAGATTTTACTCAATAAATAATTTAATTAATGATATCTATAATACCTAATACTCGCGAAATATATTCAACAACCATTATTAATCTCATAAATATAAAAATAAACTAAGGTTGAGGTAGATAAAAAACTAAATTTTAAAGAGTCGAACCTAGCATGTAATATCGGGCTCAATCTCTTAAAATTAGTTTATTATATAAATAAATCATAAAAATTATTCAAATTATATAAAAAAATTATGAACATGAATAAATAAAGAAATAACTTATAAATAAATGATCATTTCACAAATTTAAACATGAAATGAACTATTTTGAACTATTCATACATAAAATTTTACTATAAAATTTATGTTGTTGAACTAAAAATTATGGACAATATATTATATTAGATATAAACACATTATATCCAATTTCAATATGAAATTTTTCTTATTATTCATTACATGGAATTTCACATTAAAAATAAGATATTATTATGAATTATAAAAATTTTGAAATATTATTTATATTAAATAAACATCTTACAGAATCTAAATATTACATATTTAAAAATTATTTAAATCATGAACAACTATATTCATTAAAACATTTTTTACGTGGTATAAATAGTATCTTAAATAATTTCAATTTTAATTCAAACAATTCAAAATAATTAATTATTAATAATTCATAATTTTAAATATAAACATTATATTTTTTCTTTATTTATTTAATTTATGAATTATTCATAAATTACCCTTATAATTTCATAATAAACTCTTTATTTTATAATTACAAGGCATGTCATATAATTTGGTCAAAGGTAAAATACATTTTACTATGATTAATAAAAATTTTATAAACCATATAAATTTGAAGAAGATAAACATAATATTAACTCTTTAATATTAATAGAATGTTTATAATAATTTGTTTCATAAGAATTAAAACAATTAACCATAAAAAATTTATAGTTAATTAATTTATAAAACAGTTTGATAAATTCTATAAATATTTAAAAGTATATGATTAAATTATTAATAAAAAATTTATAAATGGAATGAAACTATAATGTTTTGTTTTCCCATAGTAGTGACACAGGTTGTGTTAACTAATTAATGTAAATTGTTCCTTCCACTTCATATTATGTTAACAAGTAAAACCCAATGTGTATGGATAGATTTTGATTTTTAGGAGGATTTTTAATTTTTAGTTAGTGAAAGGGTTGGGTTTTGATTTAACATACAAAATGGGATTTTTGGAGGATGTAACCACTTAAAAAGTTTATCTTATAAGTGGAATAGGGATAAGAAGTTATAAAAGGCATGTGGGAGGTTTTGGAGGAGTCTAGGGCTTGATGTTTTAGATTTTTAGGAAAATAAAATAGGGTTCGTCATTAGTGAATAGTTTTTACTAACCATTCTCTCAAACTGCACAACCTAAAATACATAGATGTGTGATTTGTTATGCTATGTGAAGGAGGATGAGAAATCATGTGGGTTTCTATAGAAAACTACATAGGATACCGCATGGTTATAATATGGTTTGTGGAAACATGAATTATAACCATGTGGAATGGCTGGTTGTGGGAAGTGGGGATAGCATAGTTAGCGCATGGTTTATCCAACCACATGGCCAAATTGTACCCCCTTTAAAAAATGAAATTTAACAATATTCCCTTTCAAATTTTAATAGGGGAATCCCCCATTTCTTATCTCCTCTCCCCCAAACAGAATCATCTATCTCCATACCTTCTTATTATCCTTTAATCCATTCAATAGTGTGTTTTCATGGGTTTTTCCAGTGATCTAAGGTGATTCTCCATGTTCATTGGTCTATTCCTTCACCCACCTTTTGTTATTTTAATTTTGTATTCCTAATTTTATATTTTTATTATGATTCCACCAAATATTTGTGTAATCATATGATCGTGATCGGTATCTTGTTTTTCCTGTGATGAGGACATCGTGAGAGGCATTTTGGGTACCTCCATTCATTGAATTGTTCATGTTATGTCACACCGCCTAATTTATTAAGGTTTTTACTTAATTTTAAAAGGTATTGATTATGTAATTGGATATTTTAATTGGGGATCTTTCTCATGTCATGTTCAAGGGTGCACCGTGGTTCACTAGTGTGCATTGGGAAATGGTTCCTGCCAAACCATGTTTTCAGTGAGTTTTTTAGTGGTTATTTCATTTTATAATTAATTTGAAAGATTAATTATAAATTTTTCATTGGATTATTTGATGATACTTGGAATGGATCAAGACCTCGTTTGGGTGACAATGGTTTTTTCTGTGAGGAAAATCTTGTACGGGCCTCTGAAGTTATTTTCATCCCCTTTGATTCAAATGTGAAAGCTTTAAAATTTAGGTATGTGGTTCCTCTAATTAACACACTAACTTTAATTGTTTGAAGTGCATTAATTGTGTGGTCTCATTTCTCTTTGAGGTGATGACCTCATAAATTAATTAATTTTCTTGAAAAGTAAAATTATAATCTAAGTTGATAATTGTGAAATTATAATTCACAATCATCATTAAATTACAAACTAGGTTTTCTAAAATTTTAGGTGTGGAATGAAAATTCCCCATTGGGGTAGTGTCCCTTTTAAGGTAATGGTTTTGGTTTTTGTGAAAAAGGTTTTGGGTAATGGGGTTTTAGGATTCTTGTTTTGAAATAATAAATTGTTATGGGTTTTCTCTAAAATGGTATTTTAATGGGATTTGGAATAGTAAATAGGCCTAGTTAGTGTAAATGGTTTTGAAAGGGTTTTTGGATAATGATTTTCAAAAAAAATTGAACTGAGAATATGGGATAGCTAGCTAGTTTTTATTTCTAAAAATATAATTAGGGCATGGTTTAACATAAGTGGGAATTGGTATTTGGAAATGGATGGGAATGGAGTTTGGAAATGTTTTGGCTAGTGGGCCTGAGAAATATTTTTTGAAACAAAATTTTAAATGTTTTCCCTTATTTATTATTTGTCTATTTTGTGTTCTATAAATTTTTTGTGTATTTATTTATTTTTGTGTATTGATGGTTTATCCGAGATGAAAACTACCCTTGGGGATGTTGGAATAAATTGTTAACCTAGGGAGAACATTTCCCTAGGGGGATACTGGTACTTGATGTTTATCTATGGGTGAATGATTAACCTCGGGGATGATGGTTATGGTTAAAATAGGGTGAACATAGACCCTAGTGGATGCATGTGATGGTTAAGCCTCAGGTGAAATCTACTCCTAGGTGGATGTAGGGCTCTAGGGATGGGTATATCTCCCCTAGATGTCATTTTGGACTAGGGATGGTTATATTTTCACTTTTGAGGATTGGTATAGTTGGAACGGTCACCATGGTATGCTTAGAGACACCTTGTAACTAGTTAATGTATGTTATACTGTTCTCAGGGTGAACCTTGATCTGGGTTTGATGATTCTTTATATTTTATGTTTATGATTTTTATTAGATATTTTCTAACTTCTTTACTTTGAGCACATATACATGAATTTCATTTCATACTAGTTATATTTAGGGACACTTTTATTGTTGGTCTACTGAATTTCACTCACACCCTGATCGGGTCTCCATGGAACTTTGGAACTCAATCAACACTCACTTTTTGTAGGTTCAATTTGATCATAGGTCTATGGTTTGTATAGTTGAGTCAGAGATGCTCGGGTGGGATTGGTGTTCATGTTGAGGTGAGTTTCAGGGATTTTGGGTACCCGCCTACGATTTTATTTTAGTTTATGTTTTTTTATTTTTATTAGTATATGTGTGGTCGGCCTAGTTGGTGTCTATCTTGTATACTTGTATTCCAATATTTCAACTTAGGATAACATACTTTACCTTTTATGTATTGATTATATAATTTGATATATGTGATGATGTAGGATGAGTATGGTTATTTGACCATGAATTTACACTCTAATACAGGGGGTATAGCCTCCACACGGTACCTCCTTATACCCTTGCTACTAGTCAGTAGCCTTTAGAATTCATGGAGGTGCACCTGAGGTCAAACAGTGAACTAGTTTGGATACTGTGCCCATATTGATTAAGGTCAGGACATTATAAAGTGGTATTAGAGACTGTTTTATCTTACCTTATGATTTTGGGGATATGGTATCCAAGAGATATAGGATTTTTTTGGATCCTATGAGGGCTACTGAGATGGTGCATCAAGAACACCTAATCTAATAAGAATTATAGGTTACCATGGATTTAGGATTTTTGTTCTTGGATTGTTCTATTACAGTTATATATGATTTCCACCTTGAGTGGGACACATGGATTTGATATTATTTATAATTTATTATATTTTTGTCTATTGGATGATTGGAAAGAGTCCATTCATATTTTATTTGACTCTTAGCTCATGATTATGTACGTATGATATTCCTAACATGTATGTCATCCAATGTGTGATTTTATCATTGATGACATAAGATCATCTATTTAAAGTTTAAAACACTACATATACTGTGTTTTCCTGAATAAGTACTATGTTTAATTCTACACAATCAGAATAACATGTACATATTTCATCAATTCTGATAGAAATCCAAGTGGATATATAGTGAGGTGTTTGGTAGTGATGAAATAGGCCATGTTCACAGGAGGTGAAATGTCCCTAGCCGGTGAATGTAGGCATTTTATTCCTTAGTAGGAAACCCCTAGTGGGTGGTTTTCTTTTAGTGTTGTTTATTTAATGTTTTGGTAACAACCTATATGGTGTTTTCCAATATAGTGTGGAATATAATTATACTTAACTGATCCAGTGGCATGTGTTCTGGTGGGTATAGAACATCTTGGATAGAATGATTATATGTGTAGACCCTAGCTATTTAGACCATGTTTTTTTATTGATGGAGTAGTCATGTGGGGTGATCATTAGTGGAAATAAGGACCAATGGACTATTGGTTATGGTATTTGATGCTGGTTTTCCATGCGTGGTAACTTTCAGTGGGTGTTTTCGCATTTGAGCATTATGGTTTTTGAGATGGGTGTAGTTAATATAGTCTTATGAGATATGAACTGTGTGTGAACTTGGTCTTTTTTATGAGGTGGGGGCCTAGAGAATTTAATATCTGGATCTGTGGGTATTTGAACTAGTTCTTAGTGTTTCTTGGGGTTACCCATCTATAGAGTTAACCTAAGTTGGGTTTTCCTTATACATGAGAAGCTTGAGCATGAATTTATGTTCTGAGAAGTGCACATGAGGTGTATCCAATGTAGTTTATGAATTGGATTTTGTGGGGGCATCCTTATGAATGTGAGGAGCCTATGTAATGGGTCTAAGATCAAACCCATGGGTGTTTAGCCTACGAAAATACCCTTTCATGGGTTTGATTAAAGTTATTGATCTTGCCTTATTTCTTGTGAATGAGAAGAACATGATGTTTTAGAGAAAGGTATAAGATCAGGAATGGATGTGAGGGACCATCTGGCAGTCTAAACCTATTATTATGGGTGCATCTTAGTGTGTGGTGTAAGTGTGGTTGATTCATATTGATAGGATCAACACCCATGTAGCAGGTTTTTATGAGGAAATTGTAGCATGTTTGAAGTGTTTTTTTTAATGTGAGACGCCTAGGGTGATTCCGGTTGTCTGCTAAATTTGGCTCAATGATCTAATTTTGATGTGATGCAACTCATAGATCTATTATTTTAGGTTTATCAATTTGTTTTTATAGTATAATACCCTCATTAGGTTTTAATGGGTTGAGGTATTACATTTCAGTTACTAGTGAATCTTATGGGATATGGATCAGTGACAACCATATGAGATCTAAGGACTAATGTAAATTGATAAGATCACAGTGGGCATGATGGTTCAATTTTAGATTAGAATTTATAATTCCCATAAGTTTTTAATAAATTTTTTTAAATGAAACAGGTGTCATGGGACAATTAACCTGGGTGTGGTCCTATATTCAAATCTAATGGTAGGACCTGAGGTGCCCTTGCATAGAGAAGTGTCACCTTGACTGAATCAGGTGTGGTGTTGTGACTAATAACAGGTGGACCTATATAGAAGGATTAATGGTTATCATTACATCACATCTTGGATTAGATGGTGTGCATGCATCTGGTTATAGAACCCTTTTGGTTGTTCTCAAGGATTGGGTTAATGAAATCTATGTGGTGGTATGTGTGCTCATATTTGGTTGGGGTTAGTGACCCTCCTTTAGAGTGAGACACATATGATATCATGGATAAAGTATCCATTCATGGGGATCACATGAAATTTTTGGATGGTGCTCGAGAATGAATGGGTTATGCCATGTTCAGTCGTTGTGTTCATTGATGGACATTACATGGGTGATAGTGATCAGGTTGATCTAGTGACAAGATGACAAGGTTTCACCTATAGCGGGGAGTGTGACATTGTTCATGGGTGTATGACCTTAATCTTGTAAGGGTCATCATAGCATAGATTAATTCATTAATTCATCATTGGGGATTGTGGGATTATGTTGAACAAAAAAGTGGTATTTCATCATTATTCCTTGGAAATTTTAGGTTTAGACTTAGATGTATACTGTTGGAATCACCTGTTTTGATAATCCCAAATCATGCTTAAACATTAATTATGATGTATTAAACCTTTGCATTAATCTTATTATTCTATGCTTAAATGTATTTTATTCTAAACAGTTCATATTCTTACTCTCATAACCTTACTGTAACAGCTTACAGTAGTATTTACATAAGTTTGGTATTGTTAGCCAACAGTCAGAGTTTTATTTTCAAAGTCACAGTTACAGTTAACTGTCACCTTAAGTTACTGTTGCACTAAGTTCACAGTTACAAGGTTACAGTCGAAGACTAATACAAGCTTACAGTTACGAGTCTACTGCTATCTATTGTCAAAGCTCACAGACGAAGGTTACAGTTACAAGACTTCTGCTCAAAGTTTTCTCTGCTCAAGTTCACAGTCGAACAAGCCTACAGTCATAAGTCTACAGTCAAGGTTACAGTTAGACAGCTTCTGTCTACTAAGTCTACAGATGATCGAAGTCTACAGTTGACAAAGGTTACAGCTCTACAAATTTGATGTTACAAGTCTACAGTTAGAAAGGCTACAGTTACATGGAGTAAAAGCTACCATTTCAAGCCTACAGACAGCAAGCCCTTTTGTTGAAGTCAGCAGTCAGAAGGAAGTCCACAGTTGGGAGTCCACAGAAGGAAGTCCACAGTTGGAAGACCACAGTTGAAGTCCACAGTGACATACTTTCTCGACCAGTTTATTATTATTATATTTCTACTTTTTCTTTACCAATTTGATTAATACTAATCTAATGGTCATGTCTAGCAAGATGAATACATCTAACATTATTTATTGATATTTGCAGACATATCAAGAAATAATACAATGTACGAGGAAGATCGCACGTGCAACTCCAGACTATTTATCTTGTCGGCCTCGGGTGAACAAAAAGGGAATATATGGAGGAGTATAAAAAGAAGAGAGAAGCATTCAAGAAAATATATGAATGGAACAGTTACACTGAGTCTAACATCTACAACTGAGAAGGAGATACGCATATACACAAAAAAGGAAGAACTCTCGAGCATTCATTCTGAAGAACAAAAGAGTCTCAGTGAACCGACTGAAAGAAGCGTCTCCTAAAAGCCATGCTGTGAAGCACTCAAACTCAAAGAAGCTGATCACTTGAACATCTGGAAGTCTGGAAATCCCGACACTTTGTTTTAGTGTCAACTTACAGAAAAAGGACCAAAGCTTCAAGTCACTCATTCCTACGAGTCCAGAACTGATCTTCCAAAACTATAGAGCACTCTAAACCTTCTTCATTCTATCTATTGCTCTACTGTGTTTTAGTTTTCTACATTTTGAGCAGTGTGTGATATCTGCTGTATTAAACACACACACTGACTCCTGTACTTTCACTGGAGGATCTGTAAATCCTCAGCAAATCTTTTTGAATCCCATTTCCCACTGTGGATAGTGGTAGAGGTCTTGTGACCTGGACAGTTTGCTGCTGTTGTTTGTTTTCCCACGAAGAACTGTGGTAGAGGTCTTGTGACCTGGACAGTGTGTTCACTGTTGTTAACCCCGATCCAGGGTGTGGATCATTCTTATATAAAATTTTTAGAGGACTAAGTCTCGGCTTGAGACTGAACCTCTTGGTTAATTTTCTGTGCTTATAGTTATACTCTATATCCATACTATACATATTTATTTCATTTTCCGCTGCTATTACTTTGAAATATTATCTATCTTCAAAGCTACTTTGATAATTAAATTAGCAAGTGTTTATATTTGTTATAAATCAGTAAGTTAGTTTCAAAAGTTAATTTAATCATAAGATTAAGTTAACTGAGAATTAATCAATCTTTGAGAAACTAATTGAACCTTTATAATCTATATAAATTCACTACAGTTTAATTTGTTTTTGAAATTGGGGGATTTTGATAGAAATTGTTTTTAACAGAAATTTTAATTGGAACTCAATTCACCCCCCTCTTGAGTGTCCACTCCGACCAACATATACTATATAGAGTCCAAGAACTGGCTGTAGGCTCAAAGTGGTTTTGAAATGATTCATGTGGGATCATCTTGGGAATACACTGGGTCTTGTAGAGGAAACAAATGGTAGTTTTATTCAATTGAGTATTTGGATATGGAATCACATTGGAAAATAGACTAATACTTCATGGGTTTTATCAAAACAATCCTTAGATACTTGTGGTCTTAGAGGCATTATGATTAGGTGTTTAGAAATGCATCAGTGGTAGGACCCATCGATTTCATGATAGATTAGCTGATCAGACTAGTAGTTTTTTATGAAATTGGATGTGATTAGATAG
This sequence comes from Viscum album, assembly GCA_963277665.1. Taxonomy (NCBI): domain Eukaryota; kingdom Viridiplantae; phylum Streptophyta; class Magnoliopsida; order Santalales; family Viscaceae; genus Viscum; species Viscum album. The sequence goes on along the minus strand of OY728161.1, from coordinate 1,535,153,974 downwards.
GAACACAACATCCATACCAATTTGGATATTATTGGTGTGTCTTATTCATGGATTGGGGATTCTTGAGGGAAAGTTGGTATGCTTGTCTTATGCTTGGGTGACAAAGGAATTCACTCTTTTTTCTTGGAAGTTTGAAATAGGAACAGGTGTTAGTGGTTAAGAAGTGGTATCATGTATACTCAGGTGTGTTAAGTGGTGAAACATGAGGAGTGGGTTGGTGGACCACCAAGAGGGTGTTTGATAGGAAGTTCTAGTGGTTGAGTTTCCCAAGTATCATAATTGGAATTAGTAATCCAAGGTCAATGGTGGGGTGAACCATAGACCATTCGGTTATTTAAATGACTACATAAGCATATCATGGAGTATAACATCTTGTGAATGAAACATCTCAGATTTTTTATGGCAGTTACAAGAATTATTTTGGGTTTTTCAGGATTAATTTCCTTGATATGGGTGGTGCGCTTGAAGAAAATTTATGGTGTTCATGGTTAGGAAGTAAATGTTTGGATGGTAGTCAATGAACTGAGTAAGTTATAGGAAATGGTATAATTCTTGATAAGGCTTCTTTGGGATGATAATTTTTTAAGGGATATATTGTAAAACCCTATGTGTATGGATGGGTTCTGATTCTAAGGGGGTTTAATTTTTTATTAATGGAAGGGTCATGTTTTGTGTTGACAAAAAAAATGGGATTTCTAGAGGTTGTAACTACTTAAGATGGTACCTCATATGTGTAATATGGTTTGAAAGGTATCATAGTTATGAGGTATTTTTGGTAGGTGACTAGGGTATAGAGTTTTGGATTTTTGGAAGACAAATTAGGGTGTATGGTTAGCGCATGGTTTGGAATAGTCGGAATCCCTAAAAATATGGCCTAAAATGCTTTGTAACATGGTTTGTTAAAATTTGTGAAGGGGGTGGAAAACCATAATAGTGTATATAGAAAACTAGATATTATACTACATGGTTTATTCATGGTTTTTTGAACCATGCACCATAACTATGCGGAATGGTTAGTTGTGGGTAGAGGGGATTGCACGGTTGGTTCACGGTTTGGCCAACCATGTTTCCAAATCATGTTCCATTTCAAAAGTTTTATTATACAATTCTACCCATTTATATTATAATATAAGAACACCCAATTTCTTTTCTCCTATCCCCCATGCATTCACCTCAACCTTCTCCCATTCCTCTTCTCCTTCAAGACCTTCAATAGGGGTGCTTTCATGGGTATTTTCATTTTATCTATGGTGGGTCTCCATGTATATTTATCTCTTCCTTATTCCTTATTTTCTCATTTCAATTTTTAGTTCCTAGTTTTATCTTTTAGGTTTTTAGTTTTGATTCCACTGAATCTTCGTGGAACTGGAAGATCGATATGGGGATCTTGTTCAACCTATGACTGGGACATCTTGAGAACCATTCGAGTACCATCATTCATTGAAACATCAAAGCTATGTCAATACACCTAATTTATTAGGGTTTTTTATTAATTTTAAATATAATTTATTATGTAATCAGTTATTTTTATTGGGGATCTAGATCAATTTAAGGATTTGGGAACAACATGGGTCATTAGAGTGTGTTTGGTCATGGTTCCTACATAATGAAGCTTCTGATGAGTTTTTTAGTGGTCATTCCCTTTTATAATTAATATGTGAAATTTATTTTAAATGTTTAATTTTATTGTTTTATGGTTCTTTTAATATTTCAAGGACTCAAATATGTGATAGTTTCATGTTGGCTTGATGTGGATCTTGGATGGGCCTTAACAGCTACTATCAGGTGATTGGATTTAAATTTGAAATATTTAAAATTGAGGTAGCTGGTCCCTTAGAGATGGGCCTATAAGGGGAATTGATTAAGAGGATCCTCTTAGTATCTAGGGTTTCCCTACAACCATTATCTTCCCTTCCTCCCTCATCCTCTTTCTGTACTTGGTCATGGTGTATTCGTGGGTCAGGCTTTGCATTGTTGGTGAGGTGTGGTGTCGACCATCCCACAGTTTCATGGAATAGAAAGGTATCTGGAGATCTATCAATGAATGGTCTTTAAACCTCCTCATATGAAATTATGTCATAGTTCTTCTACCACACAATGGAATCACATTCATGGGCTCGTCTATGATTTTTCCTTCCTCTTATTTATTGTTGGATATTCAGCACGGGATGCCTATTGTTCTTGGTCCTGTAATTCAGATTTCTAGAGCTCTGTAAATGAATCCCTTTTCATTTTTCAATCTAAATCAATGTTTTTTAATAGGAATTTTTTTCAAGTTTGAACCTGCTTCTTGATGTTTTCATTGCTTTCCCTCTTGGGTCTGCAGTGTTTTCCTTCCCAATATGGTGATGGTGGTTCCATTGATGAGGATGTTTTGGGGTTTCAGTGTACCCCTAGTGTTGCGAATTTGTGTTTGTGTCATAGTAGATTCTAGATTCTTAGTAGTTCTTTGACTTACCTCATTTTGGTAGTGTGATGTGATGGGTAGAGATGGGCTGGTGCTCGGGACCCAGTGGTCTAGCTTTCCGGCTCTCGGTGTGACATGTGACATGGACGGGTAGTCCCTGGTATGGCGGTGGTGTTGTGTCCCATGGAAGGGTGACATGTGTGATGGATTCAATGTGGTTGAAGTGCTTAGTTGTGAATGATGTCGCGACATGATGTGTTCTAGTGGTTTTGGGTGGGTTGGTCCTGGGAAGCATTCCTTAGCCAGCCTGTTTTTTGTTTTTTGTTTTTTGTTTCTATGGTTGGGGGATGTTTTATGGATTTTTTAGGTGGGTTAGTTCCTGGACATAGTTTTTTTCTCAACCCGCTAATGTCTACTTATTGTGGCATTGTTTATTTTCTGGTTCTCACTTTTCCTCAAAGTGATTTATTTTGAAAATGAAAAATTAAAATTTTTGTCTCGGTTGGTGGTATCTCTCATTAATGTGTGTCCTTGTTTACAATGAATCCATTTTGCGGTTTCATCTATATTCTAGATGAAATACTTGTAAAATATTTGATTGACTTGAAAAGAAACATTATAATATGGTTTAATGATTTTGAAAGGATAATTCATAATTGTTAGTAAATTGGAACCTAGGTTTAAAAAATTTCAATAATGGAATGAAAATACCCTTTGGGGTGATTTTTATTTTTAGGTTTTGGTTTTGGGAAAAAATTATTTTGGGGAAATGGTATTTCAAGTTGATTATTTTTAAATAATAAATTATTATGGGTTTTTACTTAAATGGTATTCGAATAAGATTTAGAATAGAAAATGGTCATATTTAGTTGAAATGGTTTTGAAAGGGTATTTAAATAATGAGATTCAAACTATTCTTGAAATGGTAAATTGGAATGGTTAGTTTTTTTTCTAAAAATGATATTATAGAATGGGTTGGTATAAGTGATAATTGGTATTTGGAAACAGTTAGGAATGGTATTTCAATATTATTTTCCTAGTGGACTTGAAAACTGTTTTTCAAGTGAAATATTAAATGTTTTCTCTTGTTAATAGTTTTTCTGTTTTATTTTGTGGAACTTTTCATGTGTGTATGTTTTTTTGTTGTATTTATGGTTAACATAGGGTGAATGCTACCCTTGGGTGATGGAATTAATGGTTAACCCAGGGTGAACATTTCCCCCAAGGAATCTAGTACATGATGGTTAACACGGGGTGAATTCTAACCATGGGGGTGGAATATATGGTTAAATTAGGGTGAACACAGCCCCTGATGTATGTGTTTGATAGTTAAACCTAGGTTTAACACTTCTCTAAGGTGGATGCAAGGCTCTGGGGATGGGTATATTTCCCCTAGATGTAGATTTCGACTAGGGATGGGCATATTTCCCATGATAGGTAGTGGTATTGTTGGAACGCTCACACTAGCATGATTATAGACTCTATGGCACTATCCAAATAAATAATGTAAAGTTCCTAGGGGTAACTTAGCCCCGAGATTGATCATTTGTATACGTTTTCAATTTTGGATGTTTTTATTATAGTTCTTTGTAACTACTTTACATAGAACACATATGTATGAACTTCATTTCATATTATTAATATTTAGGGACACCATTGGTGGTGGACTATTACATTTTACTCACACCCTTATTGGGATTCTATGGAACTCAGGTACCCAAGCATTCCACAAATTTTGTAGTTTCAAGTCATTCAGAGGCATTGGGTTTTCATGGTTGAGCCAGATTAGCTCAAATGGGATTGGTGTTTGGGTTGATGAGAGTCTCAAGTATGTAGGGGATCCTCATGAACTTCTATTTTAGTATTTTTTTCCTTTTTTATCTTTATATGTGTGTTGCGTCAAGTGGGTGACCTTCTTGTGTGATTATATTACAATATTTTATATTTGGATAGCATGCGTATCCTTTATTTACTTACTAAATACTCTTATGGATGTGATGTTGTGGGATGAATTTGGTTATATAAATATGATTCCACACTCTGTTACAGGGGGTATAGCCTCCCAACAGTACCTCCTTTGACCCATGCTACTAGTCGGTAGCTTCAGAAATATAGGGAGGTTATCTTAAGTTCGCATAGTGAACTTGTCAAGATACTATTCCCAATGTGAGGTGGTTCGGGATGTTATATAACATATTAAAATAATATTTATTGTTTCCCTATATATTACACTTATCATAAAACATATCATTGAGAGGGATAAAACTGATTAATATTTCATAAAAAACTTCATTTAATAGTAAAAGAACCAGCTTGATTTGAAGAGGAACAATTCTTTGATACTACTAATGGATTTTACATGTTCACATATGAACAGGAATAGTGTAATAAAAACTCTAAATATTCCTAGTCTAACCTCAAAAGAATCAACATGTAATAGAAATAAAGAGGATGAACAAGGCATACCTAAATTGATGTTAAATCCATATTTTACTCTTTATTTTATGCTTGATAAAGAATACCTTAGTTGCAGATGAAATCCTCCTATATCTAAATGGATTACACTAACCAAATGATACCAAAACATTTCTTTTTTATCCCTAAATATAGAATGGATTATATCACCTTCACCTAGTGACAAATTATGTCCTGTGAGGGATAGTGTATCTAGAGGCTTGTATACAATCTATCTTTTACAATTTGAGGGATCTCATCCTTATATATATTAATACTAACGCATTAGATTTAATAAAACTAATCGTCCATATTTAACATGTTGGGATATTTTTATTATCATTAACCCAGTCATTAAGTTCATTTAATGAATTCAATCCATTTAATCTATTCATAATGTATTATAAATGAAGAAATTGTATGGGAAGATGTATGCATCTAATGTTGTGTATTATTTAGTAGATGCATGCACTTATACTCATAGATTGGTGCAACATATTATGTCATATGTATCATATACATGTGTTTTTTGGTTTATAACCAACACAAGGTACCTTGAGTTATTTCTTATTTTTTAAAACAACCCCTAAAACCCCCAATTCCCCCTCATTAAAAAAATGCCTACCAGATACTCAGTAACCATATATCAAGTACTATGTTTCTCACCATGTACCATATGGAATCCCATCTCTCACCTAGATTCCATAACTAGTGGGAAACCCCACTAATTACTCCAATAGGATTGTGATGACACTGGACTGGGTACTCATCGGCTATATCAACCACCTCCCTTTGTCTTTTAAACCACCAACCATCCAAAAATTCGTTCCAGGTACTCTCCAACCATAATTACACCTTTGAAATATACTTTAATATAATTAAAACATGCCCAAAACTTCTCACTATTAATCCAAATCCAAAATTTCAAATTCCCCTATCTACTCAATTAATTAAATTCTAATCTTACATCCAGTTCACTAGTACATTAATGTTTGGGTCGTTGTAATATATGTAGTTAATAGGATGTAATATATCTATTCTACACCATAAAATATTCTATAAAAATATTAAAATAATATATAATTCCATAAGAAGTTCATGAAAATATATAAGGATGTGGTATGAAGAACAACCCCCTTGTGGGTTTCGGCATGGCCCGTGCCAAATTGTTATGAACTTGTATAAATTATATATTTTCCCCATATATTTATAAATATTAAAGAAATATTTTACTAGTAAGTTTCACAACCCACATTTTAAAGGCACATGACCCCTCATGATATATAACATTGGCCCTTAAGAACTTTCACAAAAATGTTTGCATGACCCTTGTATAGAATGGAACAACCCCGTGACAAATGTCCTAAATAATATATCAAATCCTAATTATTGTATTTTATAGAAAAAAAAATTCTCATCAAGGGAACTCTATAATGTATGGATGGAATGAAATCATTCTTATTAATTTTATCCCCAATATATTCAATAAAAATTCATATACCAACATAATTCCAAAAAAAGTAATTATATAATAAATAATAATCTTTGATCTTTAAGAAAATATTTCTTTTACATCTACGATAATGATATATAATTTAATCAAGAAATTATATTGTTTCCTTGAAAATATTTTCTCCAAGTTTTTATATTTATTCTACCATTAAAAAAATTCTTTATCCATAGAGAACCAAACGAGTGACAGTGTAGATTTACTAACATTATTCATCCATCATCCTTAATTCCATGAACATTTTCTATTCTCCATTCATCAGTCTATGCCTCTTGTATTTTATATTTATTCTATAGGGAAATAAATAATAAAAATGAAATAAAAAACACAAGAAAATATCTATCTAATTAGTGACCATAAAATGAATCAATTGAATGAGAAATATCAGGGCCAAACACTATTTTTATAGAGAGAATTCCCCTCTAGAATTAATTCTCCACCCTCGAACAAAAAATTATTTACCACACTAAAAATAAACATTAAACCAATTAAATTAATCATCCACTAATTCAAATTTCAAATATCTAATTATCACATTGAAACCTTTAAAAACTCATATTTAACTCATCTCATCTCAAAACTAGATTACATGTCACATTTTCAATAACAAATCCACTCTATAAAATAAAATTTTCATAAAAGAATTATAGAGGATAAATACAATACATATATAATTTATAAAATAAACCAATAATAAGTTTATTAAATAAATAAAATAATCCTTAATTTTTCATTAAAAATCCTTGTCTGATAAAACCTTTATTATCATGTTAATAAAATTTTATAAAATCCAAAAACAAAAAATACAGGACTATACTATGGAAAAAAACACTCCAAAGTTATATATAAGTTTCAAGTTTAAAAATTTCTATCTATGGGCCTCATTAAACGTTTCACACTAATTTAATGAAATTTTAGAAAAAGTAGGAAAAAATAATATGGTTATCTCACACAATATCTCTATAATTCCCCATTATTCCCACAGGCCAGGGCCTATTTTCGCATTTATTATTGAATGATGAGAGAGGTTTTGAAAGATTTTTATCCATATGTCAATGAAATTTTTTTGAAATAAAATTCTATGTGGTAGGATTGAATTCATATTATGTTATAGATTATTCTAACATTATACTTGAACTACTTACGACATGTTTATTAGATAGTATAATGCTCATTAAAAGATTTATATTTTTCTAATTATATACATTAAATGAATTATTTGGTATGTTTTTAAATGGTTATATATGATTAAATTAAATAATTAAAAATTGATATTTCGATTATTTTATTAATTTTTACTATTCATACAAATTTTGATAATTATATAATTAAATTTTCTTGATTCTAATGTCATGTGTTTCTTATATTTATATTTCTAAATTAAAATTTATATTTTATAAATTTTTATGGGTTATTTATTTTTGATATCAAATGGAGTGTGTTTTTATATTAATCCCTTTACATGCATGAATGCCTCAAATGATTTAATTTAAAATATATATTCCTTACACCAAACCAATATATCAAACCATATTGATTTTTAACTATTTACACATCTCATTTATTTTCTTACTAACAAATTTCAAAAACCAACTACATTAATATATATAAAAATGAATTCTAGGAATAATGTATATAAATATATATCATATAAATTCATGGAATCATGTGAAACCATCAATTCCAATAATAAGAATCTTGAAAAAATAGATAAACCATACCCATTTTTTAGAATAATCATAATCCTCTAGGCTAGTGGGTAATCTGACCCAATGTCCCTTTACCTATGGATATTTACTCAAGTGAGACCTCAATTCCATCATAATTCTAACACTTAATATTTATAAACCATAAATAAATAATTAATTTATCTTTAATATATACTACATCATATTATCCTTTTATATAGAACTTCACATAAATAAATGAAATCAGATATATAGAAATTATATATATGAACTATTCATATATATTATGTAAATACTGAAAATATAAAAAATTTAACATTATTTAAACTATTATTATACCAATTACCAAATATTATTTTGATCTAGTATAAATAATTGTCATAAATAAAGAATTTTAATTTGGACATTTCAAATTAAATGTTATAAAAATTTTATAATATTAAATATACACTACTTTTACATTTATCCTTATTTTTGTAATTTAAAAACTCTTCATAAATTACTCTTACAATTTCCATATAAATCATTTATTTCCAGATTCTAAGTCATTCCATATAAATTTAAAAGATATTTTAATATTAAAAAATTGATATTAGGGTATTCAAAATGATATTTTTTCATACTATCTTTTACCTATTCTAAAATGAATGATCCTTTGTCATTGATGTTGTACATAACAGTTTGAAGGATCTATTATGTTAAAATAATCATAATGTTCATCCAACACTTGTATCATTATCTATATTCCTTTTTCTTATTGTTTTTATCATTAATTTTACTTTACTATAAAGTAAAGTAGTTGCTTTAAAAAATTGTAACACTCAACACAAACTATTTGTGCATACATCAGTTACTATAATATGGTCTTATAATTTTTATCGTTCATTTTACTTTATTATAAAGGGTATTAATTTCTTTTGACAATTTTTGATACTCAATCCACAAAACTAATGCCTCCAATCAAATGGTAGTGTTGATTATACTTACTTAAACAAAAAACAAGAAAAAATATTTTTGTGCCTCATACCGAATAAATAACATTGTGTTGTGTATTTATACCACATAAAAAATAAGGGAGGTGAGTGGTTTTTACTTACCATTTAAATAAATCAGTTTGAGTTATGACCCCATGTGTGAAAAGGGAAAATTTTGTAATGGTTCGTTGATAGTTCATGTTGTCAAAAATATTTCTATTTACATACGCAACACTACTACTATAGTGGTTAAAGGGTGTTTACTCTATACGGAATGAGGGAGTGTGTTCAGAACCATTTAAATTTTATTTTTAAAAAATAAAAGCAGAATATATGATAAGTTAAATACAAAGCATAATAGAAAGAAGAAAGAAAAAACAAGGGGGCTTATACTAATTGAAAAATTACCTATACCAACTGTTTGGAACTGTTGGTATAGGTCCTTCCCAAATTGTTTCCCCAAACCATTGGGATAGGTCTATCCCCACACCAAATCACCCAAAGGTTTCCCAAACTGTTGGTATAGGTATATTAAAAAAAAGTTACGACAGAGGTTTGAACCCACAACCTCTTGATTATATATCAAAGTCTTTACCACTATCCTACAATTACCTTTGTGAATATATTTGGTTATATATATATATATATATAATTTATATATTGATTTATTTGACGATATTCGACAAAAGAAATCATAAAAAATAAGTGTACTTATCCCAACGGTTCTCAAAACTGTAGGGATGGGCCTTTCCCAACATTTTTGAGAACTGTTGGGATAGGTACCCACCCTTTCCCAACAGTTTGGACAAACCATTGGGAAAAGTGTCCTCAAAGGGGTATTTTCGCAATGGTTTGGCCAAACTATTGGGGAAGGGTATGGATTTCCCTACGGTTTGGCCAAACTGTTGGGAAAGGGGACCTATTCCAATGGTTTTGCAAACCAATTGTATAGATTCATTGGTATAGGTCAGATTTCCAATAGTTTTAACTGGTTTTTATTTTAAAATATTGTTCAACATTCAAATAAAATAAGTAATTCATAATCACTAAACTAGGAAAATATTAATTAGAATAATCAATATCATGATTAACCAATGAGTTTATCCTCTGCATTTCTACAATTCTTCAAATTAGCTGAGAATAATAGGTATTTCAATTATTTAAATAAATGAGAATTTTCATTCCAAAATGTTAGATGAAACCAACTATATTGAGATTAGGCTAAATCTATTGAGAATAATCCAAGATAAAAAGGAATAAAAGTTTGCAATCATTAGTTATATTGGGTAATTTGTATTGTTGTTTCATATGAAATCTAATTATTTTAACTAGAGGGTGAAACAAATTTCTCATGTTTAAATACAAAAATTTCATGTGATAATGTCAATACTTTTCTTCAAAATGGTATTTAATGTATCATCGCAATAAAAACATTCCCAAAAAATAGAATAATGAAATAAAAATAATCTTTACTATTATTCAAAACCCCCATTTAAAAAATCATTCCCACATTGTAAATCACTTTAAATAGAATCAAATAAATATCAAAATACTTGAATAATTAAATAATAATAATAAATAATATTTAGAAAAGGAGATTAAAAGATAAACCATCATAAAAATACCATAGAAACAATCCCTTTTGGGGGAATTTTATTCACTAAATTGGAAGAGATAACAATATTCTTGATGAATACTCAAATTGGGAGAGGGTGATAGATGATATTATTTGTAAAATACATTAAAAACATAAAGGGTATGTGAAGAGAAAATTTTATTCTCAATTGGTATGTGGTAGCCTCTTTCTTTCTCCTTGGAATATCCTCAACAACTTCAACAAGATGTAAAAAAAATTCCACCCAACTCTATCTCCCCCATGTTGGTGTTACATGTGTCCAAGTGGTTGAGACTATATATTTTGGAATAGAGAATTAAGGGGGATTAGACTTGTATTTTTGTGGAGTGGTCTAGGTTGGATTGATTTATAATGTTTTTGGGTTTCAGTTATAATGTATTTGTGGTGATTGGATGAGAGATTCCCACACTTCAAGGATTGGTGTAGTTGGGCTGTTGAGAAGAGAAACATGTATGGATGGTGTGGGGTTTGATAAATTGTATGTCTTGTGAAATTTTATGGGGTTGTTAGTGGGGTATAATTTTGGTTTGGTGTTGATGGGATAGAATGGAATTGGGTGAGCATGGATTATAGTAGGCATGGGCAATTTGTATGGGCATATTGTTGAGGGAGTGATGTTAAACCACTTACAATCCTTCCTAACATTCAAATGAATTCTTAAAAATGTTCATATAGACCTTGAAATCATCCCTTATATGATCTTCCTGTGACCAAAATAAATCTAACCTTTAGGTATTTGTAAATAATTATAAATATAGAAACAATTACTAAACAACAAGCAACCCTCACTCCCTCTTTAGAGGACCGCCAAGTTCGGCAGACCTATAATGTGGTAGTGGGAAACCCAAATACTAAATTAACATTTTTCATAAATTAGAGATAACTTAGAGAATCTAATTAGTGTGTAACAATCTGTAAAAAATATTCACTTTTAAACCCCCAAAAGACCTCCTCTTATAGTTCCATAATATCAATAGATGAGCACCTCCAAACACAATAGATCATTAACAAGATAAACCTGAGAAGTAGATTCCATGAGTGAAATAGTGTCATCCTAATCCCTCTATGCTTGAGTTCCTTAGTACTCCATAATTATAGCAATGATACACTAGAAATTCATGGACCGACCTCCCTTTAACTAGTCGTTTGGTGACCCATTAACAATGTGGCGGGAATCAATCATTATATTTTTGTAAATACCTTTAATCAAATGAACTAATACCATGAACTCAATGGAATTAGGTAGAACTTCCTAATGTCCAATGTTAGTATCTAGTAACACATTAAGGCACCCATATATAAAGAAGTTAATTTAGTAATGAAATACAACCTCTTTTAAATGAAAACTATGTAATATAGTCTCTTTGTCTCTATATCTCATTCAATAATGTTACATCACATGTGTCAACATCCTATATAATCAAATTTTGTTTCTTTGAATTTTATGAAATGAACACATTGAAATCACAACATATACAAAGTTTTATCAAACAATTCCATTTCAATCAAAGTGACTAAGATATATACTTTAATTATATGGAAGGGATAAATTCTTTCTTGATTTATTCATTAATGTCATATCACTCATGATGTGCCCAATGTATTATCCCTCATCACGAGCATACATCATCACATTTTTCATCAATACATAAAAATAAATGACTCATGATAAGAATTAATAATAATATCAAGTATAAAGACCATTACACACATATATGGATCGGAATATTCATTTTCATATAAATCATTTGGAATTCCCATTAGTGGTTCATGTTATCATGACCTAGTTATCTTAGAGATTATCATGGATGAAATTCATGAGAAGAAGTCTCAATGTATTATGATCCCCATACCCCCGATAGCATGTATCGTTTGTGTCTCATCAAATTATATCATCTAGTCATGGACCATAATTTAAGAATGTTATCATGGATATTCATGAATCTCACTATAGTATGAAATTGTCATGAATATTGATGTGATAAGTACCATTAAGACATTATAACATAGATGTCATGTGGAAGAAAAATCATCATCTGATAAGATATTAAATAATATTAAAAACTATAAATATTTTGGTAATCATATATTAAAAGTAGTGGGATATAGTGAACTAACTCCAATACCCAAACCATAACATCAATAACCATTGGTGGAAGTGATTTATTTTACTTGGTATGACCAACACCCACAAAAAACCCCATCGGGTCTACATAAGATATGGGATTGACCCCTAATTCCCACCTCCAATAGGCCCTGAGTTGGAAACTAGTATTGAGGGCATAAATCATGAGAATGAGTGGCATTACACTTTTTATTACCAAGATAAGAGAAACTAACCACTGATCAACACCGAACAATTTCCATATAAGAGAGATGGTAATTCCCTGAACCCAATTTCATATGTATTTCATATACCATCGATGGAAAAAAAATACATAAAATAATTGAACTTAAGACTCTATACTATACTCTTATTCCATCCAAGCTACCCAAACAGTAGGCCTAATATATCCATGTTTATCCTGCAAACACTTAGAAAATTCTAGTGGGGTGAGCACTATAAAGTACTCAATATGTTTAGTTTTATATATCCACAAGAAATGCAATGTAAGGATAGATATTTTTGAAAAAATATAAATAATACATGGGTATAGATGGTGATAATAATTGAATTAATGATCACATAATGTTTATTGTTAACAACACTAATTAAAAATATCTTATCATATTATATTGACTGCTTATCATAAGTAGGAAAAATAAATATTGATTACCAAAGATTTATAATAATCAATTACATTGTCTAGAATATAAAAAACATAATATTATCCTGATAAGAGAACAATACCATCTCTCAACCTATTCCAATCATCCCATCATCACATCCATGCACCCCGTGTAGCCACATTCTCACATTTATGCATATTTTGTAGCCACATCATCACATCCTTACACCCCATTTCACCACATCATCACAACTATCGACCCTATGAAGATATATCTTGTATGTCCCTATCTTGAATAATGATTCTTTACATTCTAATACATGGAATAGATCATCAAGCAGTTATATCCAATGTATATGTGTACATGTTAACTTAAATCCATTGCATCCCATAATTAAATGCACGTGTCATCACCTTGAGTAATTATGGCTTGTATATGTAAATATATTCTATCCAAGCCATGATCCAGAATAACTTAAATAATAAAAATAATTAGAACAAGAAAGAGGGTAAGCATATGAGCGCACAAGAAATTAAAAGTAAAAATACACACATAAAATTAACTAGATTCTCAGCAATAATTAATTATACAAAATATACTTAATATAAATGAAACACATAATAAGAAACCAATAATAAACCATACAACAAAATTGAATTACCCAAGGACTAGTTAGGTTCCACTAAGATGGCGGTGAATCAGTGATATACTATTTTTTATAAATTATTTCTCTTTTAATTCAACCAAAATGACTAGTTAAAGTATGGATCCCTCATCTTTACTTACCACCTTCTCCTTGTTTGAACTGTTAATAAATACAACACAAAACACATTTTTTTACAAGGTTCTTCTACAAAGTCCTACTCCTTGATGAAACTGGTCCCCCCCCCCCCGATTATTGATTCTTTACTATGTATAAGTTGTTACAACTCGGGATAGTCTCATTACCATCGACACTAAGTCCCATAATGTTACTACTTAAGAATCCTACTAATGTTTACAAATTCCTACTAAAAATGTAATTCACACAAAATCCCACGATGTTCTTACCCCAGATTCCCCCTAGAGTCTTCAACTTATCTTAAAATCATGATCATCCATAACAAATATCTTTTTTAGCTTCTGGTTTATTTTACACCACCTTTAGATGTAATATTTCTCTATAAAAAACTAGATCAATCGATCTAATAATTTATATGGATTCAAGTAAATCAGAAACCAATGATCAATTATTTATAGTCTTTCTCATTTTCTAATAATCTTAAAATGATATGGACATTCTAAAGACACTTAAAAACTCAGGTATGAAAGCTTCTTGATCGCGGTCAAAATTTCAAGTGAATGTTTATTCACTATCCTCCTCTCAATGTGACTCACTTACTCATACTTCTTCACATAGTTTTATGAACTCAAACTATCTTACTATATTTCCATCATGCATGCATATAGAATTTCATGTGCTTCATGTAGTATATTTCAAGCTTCACTAAAAAATGTGTATCATGTGATGCTTCTGTTTCTTCATGTAATTCACTAAACATTATTCATGCATGAATTTATCTCATGTATGTATCTCATATTATCCATATAAAAATAGCATGAAATGTCTCTACTCTTCTCTCATTCTAATGAGAAATCAAAAAATAGAACTTTCCAAATATTACTACTCTTGTATCTATTTTTATATTCTTTATGAAATTTAGTGAATTTGTTTTATAGAAGCATAAGTTCATAGAACTCATCTAATATTCATGAATATTTTGTAAAGTATTTGGAATCAATCAACACAAGGATCCCTCATGTGAATATAGATAACCCTTAAGTCTCTATTTGGGCCTCCAATATCACTCAATTTTTACCCCATTTTTCATTCATATTATACCTCTAAATGGATAGAATCAGGGTATTTATAGACTAGGACCATTGACTTACTCTAATGCCTTAAACTCTATGCACATTGACCTAATATCCCTACAGGATCTAACAAATCTCATTCTATATAGATTTAAAAAATTAGAGTTTTTTTAAAATGCATCTACCTTCACAAAATATCAAAAATTCAACCAGCTTCATCAAATATATTATCCCAATATTTTCTTTCGACTTTGTGAAACAAACATAGGATCTCAACATTATATGTTGGTTGGTATGAAGAGTTCACATTCCAATCCTCTTGTGGGATTGAGGTAGAAGATGAAATAGGCTCATGATCAAATGAAATAGATAAATTGATTCAGATGGATATTGATATATCTGTATCTTTTAAAGGAAGGTAAATAGTACACAAGAGGAGAAAATCCCACATCAAAGAATCTCTCAAACTCACACTTCTTGATAATTTTCCATGTATCATTTACCATTTTTCTATGGAACTGGGGCTTACTCAGAGATACACCTCACACACACTACAAGAACAGTGCACACCACCCCATTGCATACACCCCTAGGTGAACCCTACGCATGCTCTCTATGCACACTTCCTGCCCCTATATAGGTTCTCTACATCCACTATTCACACCTGCCACCATGGCTACCCAGGCTTGGCTGGCTCCCACTTGGTTGAGAATCCTCCCATATGTGCATTTGAGATGGCTCACCCATGGATGGCTAGTGATCAGAAACAATATTTCAATAAATCCTCATAAAAGACTTATCTAAATAAACCCATAATATTCCAACAAATTAAATTTTCAAAAATAGTTAATTCCTTCTACTTTATTAAAATCATAGAAATTACTTATATAAATACCAAAAAACTTATTCATATTTTAAAACTCTTTTTCATGATCTCATCATTTAAAGATAACAGTCAGTTAATGATCATCACTTAGAGTCATCAAAATATTATTCGTATTCACCTCTTCAGTTATTGTATACATTATGAAAACTACAAACACAATTAGAGAATGTCTTGTACATTAATGACATATAGAAACCCTCTATTTCCATACATTAACATTATATAACATTTTTGGAATACTTAAAACGTTATACAAATAGACACCCAAAGACCGTACTAGCCTAGTGCCTTCAGAAAAATGGAAACATAAACACTGGTACATAAATGAGGTTCATCATCTACCACTAGGTTCTTCTTGACTAGCACCCATCTTAGATACATCAAACATAAAACATATCTTCATAACCTGTTGGAAGGAAACATAGAAATGGGTGACATCAGATGTTGCGTAAGTGTAAAAAAGGGAGATATGTAAGCATAATCATGAGCATATGGGTATGAGATCTTGATTGTGAAAATATAATATCATACCATCTATATCAAAGAACAAAAACATGAATCATGGAATAAATCAAAGAAGTTCATAACACATGAATCATAAGAAAATAGATAACATATTCAATGAAATAATAACATAGGAATAAAACATGGAATTATGGCAGACACATAAGCATATAATATGATTTCCATATTATCCAAGGCATTATTGTTGAGCCCATCTTAGTCGACCAATTCATTTACTAAACCGGGTTCACACTCAATTCTAACCCTGTATTATTGAACTGAGTTCACTCCCCATTCCATCCTTTAATAGCGAAATGAGTTCAATTCTTATTCCATCCCTATAATACTAAACTGATTTCATTTTTTATTCCATCCATGTCTATCTTATGAGATATAAATCTTTACCTATTGAATTGAAGGGAAATATAGGTCTCACCTATCTCATAATGAAATCATACATACATGTTCCAAAATATAATAAATAATCATATAATAACACAATAAATTAAATGGGTATTATACACATGTAATCATATCATAACCTTTGAAAAATATCGGTTTCATAATATTTTCATCATAAACATAACCCATGAAAAGAAGCAGGTTTCAAAAGCATATAACACGTGAAAGAGAAACGAGTTTCATAAACATCATACCATCAAAACATAATTCATTAAAAGAAATAATATGAATGTAAAAATTGAAAAATTCCCCAAAAAAGGAATGAGTAACACCAATAGTTGTTATCATAGATGGGAAATAATTTTGAAATATATTTTAAAAACATTTTATTGAGGAAAATATTTTTTCTGGATTGAAAAAATCTTTTTAAAACCTA
Source organism: Viscum album (assembly GCA_963277665.1). Taxonomy (NCBI): domain Eukaryota; kingdom Viridiplantae; phylum Streptophyta; class Magnoliopsida; order Santalales; family Viscaceae; genus Viscum; species Viscum album. The sequence goes on along the minus strand of OY728161.1, from coordinate 1,535,136,493 downwards.
AAACCTTTTGAAACCCTTTTTCATTCAAAATTGATTTGAAAATTTATAAAGGAATCATTAAAAACAATAAAACATTTTTAAAATCCTTTTTCATTGAAAATTAGCTTCAAATATATTTTGAAAGCATTTGTGAAAACATGGATTTTGAATACAATATATTTCCAACTAAAGAGAGAGACGGCCAGATTTTACATAAAATCATCATCTTAAGTAACAAATAAGAGAAAATGGTTCTAATACATGATTATATATTGAATAGCCATATTATAATGAAATTAATGAGTTTTCTTTAGATATGGATCATGATATTTCATTAATTGAAGCATAATCATAAACAATATCAAAAGGTGATGAGATTATTTCAATATACTCTTACCACTTGGTTACTTGGGATCATGATTTCAATATAAGAAAAATAAATTAAATTTAATTTAAAATACCATGAAAATAAGTATACTTATGATATAACATGTAAAATGGAAGTATATACACCTCAAAAAATAATTTAGCCCCATATCAAAACATGAGCAGAAATAGGGAAAAATAAGACAAAACTATTTTACCACTTTGGTAACTTTTGAAACCTAAACCCCATGAAATAAAGATCATAAAATGGATATGTAAATACCCATAAATTTAATTAAAATAATAATTTAATACATCCATGGGTAGTATACACACAACACAAAAGAAATGGGTGGTGAATAAAGAATGTATCTCACAAAAATAAAAAAGTGGGATGAAATCCCCTTTCTTTATGTCTTGACTCTCTTAATACTCATGAAAAACTACAGTATAATAAATATAAATTTACCATAAATCTATCAAAGAACCATATTCTTACTTATAATATCATATATTGATATATTATGACTTTATACTACCCTCTTGTTAACATTTCATTATTAAGGTTTCACTTCGGGTAATATTCGCTTTGTTTTTCGCATGTTTCTTAATCTATTATATATTTGGTCCTTATACATATATCATTATTCCAGAATGTAAACCATGATATAAATATCATTTATATTCAATATATTTTTATTAAAATAATCTATATAATATAGAATTATGAAATGTAATACGATGTTCATGGAGATGGTAAGTCGTACGTAGGCATGAACATTGTTTACTTCCTTATTGCCGTATTGAAAGAAAAAAAGTAATATATATATATATATATATATGTGTGTATATATATTATTATTAAATTATAATTATTTTATCATATATATCATATAATTTCACTAAACCCATCCTTAATACATTCCATTTAGTGTGTGAACAAATCACATCGTTTTGAGGGGGTGGTAGTCCACACTTCCTCAAACCAAATTATCATATTTACGCCAAATGGAAAGAAAAATTATGTTTGTTGTTAAAGTAATAGAGAGTCTTAAATACATAATAAATACAATATGTTACACATATAAACTTATTTTATATCATAATTTGAACCATGAGAGGCGGTAAAAGAAAAATGAGCATTCATCATTTAGTGAGGCAGTAATTCATCATACTCGTAAACAGTATGTTCGTTTCCCATTAGATGGAGGTGTGTGCACATGTAGGTTGAACCCTTATAATAGAATAATCCTACTATATTTAGGATACTGTTTTTTTATACAATAATGGAATAAATATATTTGATTTCGGTTAGAAATAAAATAAATTAAATGATCTTAAGAGAATATGTTACCTATAAATCGGGTACCTCTTTTTGGTTTGTACTAAAATGATTCCTTGCATAGATTTATACCCATGTATAGGCTTCTAGGAGTAATGGAGGATAGTTTTAAATTGTATTGGAAGATATTTGCTAAGCCTAAGTGTTTTTATAGGTGTGATAAAGAGGGAGAGGTGGTGACTTTTATAGGGAAGGAAAAAGACTCACATGGTATTTTTGAAAACAAGTTAGGTGTACCCACGTTTTTACCAAAAAAAATCACACAAAACCAAAAAAAACTCAAAAATTTAAGATTAATGGCTAATTAATTTCCATCCAATTAGACTTTGTACAAGTTTTTAAGTCATTTGGTTTAATGGCCTAGACCTCTTTGGTCCATTCCTTCACTGAAATGCGATGTTTGAGGTGTTTTGGGAGGTCAAGGTGACTCATCCCCAACACTTTTACAAATTTCCAGTTCTATGAAATGTGTTTCTAGTTTTACGAATAGTGTAATGGTGTCACAAAAATGATGTCACATTCACAGTGTCATAGTAACGGTGTTACATAAACAGTGTGATGGAAACGGTGTCACAGAAATGGTGTTACAAAAACAATGTGATAGAAATGGTGTCACATAAACGGTGTCAAAGACATGGTGTCACAGACATGGTTTCACAGACATGGTGTCATAGTTATGGTGTCATAGACATAGTGTCACAACTCATGAACAATGTTTCTATAGCTGTTTCATATTTCTTTTTCTAAATTTCTAGATTTTTCCAGTTTCACTGATTTAACATTTTCTTTGACGTTAAACACATTTGAAGCCTTGTTTTAAGGTATTTAAAACCAATTCAAAGCCAATAACTCTTATATTAATTTGCCTTTGGCTCGGGATTCTTTTACTTGGTCAAACCGCATGGTTTAGTGCGATTTTCTTTTAAGGGAAAATCCAGTGTATCTTAAACCGTAGCTCCATTAAATCATCTAAAGTGATGAGATATCTTCCTCCCTTGTTCTTCCTCCTTATTCTGTAGTATGAGAAGCTCGATCCTTTCTTCCGTTTATATAGGAGTCGTGAGATCAAACTTTTCCCCATGGATTGGTTCCCTCGACCTTCTTCTTACTGCAAGTGCACCCCATATTTTGGTTCAACCAAGCTGTATTCATCAATATTCGATATAAGGTATGATTTATCATCGTTCTTTTGGGTTTATATCCTTATATTTCTCCTTGAACATTATAGAATGCTATCTCCATATTCCTAAGGGACTTTTCTTGGGTTTCAATTGGTGTAGTCGTGCCGCAACATCCTCAGGTAAATGCAGTTGTCACGGGAGGAGGTGATCGTGATCCGTTGTGTGGATCATTCTCATATAAAGAACAATAAGAACAATTTGCGGTAGGGGGTTTTTTTCTTCTATATTATTTTACATGAAACTGTATATTTAGAATGTTTTATCTCACTGGATCATAATGGAATTGACATATTAAATATCTAAACCGGATAAATAAATTTAAATCAATCGTATGTTACTACCCCTTGTTTTTCTAGATAGTGTGATATCTATGCATTATTTGTTTAACTTTTCATTCATTATATAAATTGGTAAATAACATAATTTAGGAATTAATTGATAATTTTTTGGATAAAGATAAAGAGCCATGTAAATGAATCTGGTTGTTTTGTTGTAATTTGATGTTAATCAAATTGATAATGTAAGCATAATTAATCATTTTTTAGTATCTATTAAAGCTTTTGGTTTAGGTTACCCATAGTTGTAACCTTCAAATAATAAATCTTTTAATTCCATATGTATTAAATAATTAGCAATTTGATAAAAATATAATGCCTCATAGGGTTCTAAGTTACCATTTTTCTTGTAAAGGCTAAGAGCCTTATGCTTGGAGATGTGAGAGCTCATTGTGTTTTAAGGTTGGATGCCTTGTTTAAGGGCCAATATCCTAATTTATTTAATGTTTCTTTTTATGATACTTGTGTTGTGATGTGATTTTTGATGGTTTGTTGTTATATGTGGGGGAAGGGAGGCACATTGGTTGTGGTTGTAGTTTATGCCTAGAGTAGCAAGATGCATTGGTTTATGCATGTGGGTGTCTGGGAGGACACCGGGGATGATGAAACAGGTTGGATGTGAATGATTGGATGATTTATAAATATTTTTTGTTTTTTATCTTCTTTACCTTCCCTAGTTATCAAGGCATTTGGTTTTTCTTAACCTCCTTCCAAAAGGGGCAAAGACGTGCGGGGAATTCCACGTGGTTTCCGTGTTTAGCTTCTTGAGGGAGGATGGGTCTACACTCTTATTAGAGTTGTAAAAGACTCGACGGGTAGTTCACCTACTCACCATGTTGATCCCCTTTTTTTTAGTAGATTATAATGCTTTTATAGAATGCCTAGGAATGTGGGAATGTTATAGTGTTGTTAATAAGTTATTGAATAAATGATGTTAACCCATGGGGTTTGTGCTTGATGGGATTCAATGCTGAGGTTACAATTTAAAGGAACAGTGAACATTGGGTGTGATGCTAATGGAATATAATGTGGAAAATTTTAATGGTTAATTAATGTTTAAATAATTTATTAATGTAAATTGAAACTGATAAAAAGGGAATGAAGTAATGTATTAAATCTCTTTAAATGGTTGTGTACTTATAGGATACCTAGTCTTAGAAGTGGCGGTCGGGATTCCGAGAGACGTTAGATACAGTTGAGTCTAAGACTAGTTTATGCCCACAGTTTGGTTGTGAGATATAGTATATTATGTACATTTTTTGTTTTTATACGCTAATCCACCCGTTTAGTTAGAGAAACTAACACCCTGGGGACTCTGATCCCTAGGGGTGTTTTCCTCAACATTCTGGTGGGAGGATGGATGGTTGACAACCCCATTTGGCCCCGCTCTCTTCTCTTGGTAGTTACTTATTCTATTAGTCAAAACAATTAGTTTTCCCCATATATGTGTGTATAGGGATGTAATGGATTTTGGTTATTCAGACACATATATTTTGGATATAGTTTCCTATGGAATACTATAGGTGTAACGTGTATGTGTTGTGATGGATTGAGGATCCTAACTCGGTGTGTGGGCTGTATTGGCTTGAGGTATATTTCCCAATGTATGATACACATTCTGTGAGATGTGATGGATATCATAAACTACCTGGATACTTTGATTTCGTAGACATGGTGGCTTTGTTGCACGAGGTGCATGTTGTGGTGCTTCGCCCAGGGGTCTGCAAGAAAGCCTTTTTTGAGAGAGATGCTTATGACGTGCGACGTTGGGGAAAATCAGAAAACCTCTAGGGAAGTATTAGTGGGGTACCCTTCATATTATTTATTATATTATATAATCTTGTATGAGATACTTAGTTAGAGTATCCATGGTGAGGATGAGATCCTAGTATATTTGTTTAGGTGATGAGTTAGTTTCACTTATTGTTCACTGTCCTTTAGCATTCTTTCTTTACTTTTGCACGAGAGGCTCTATGGAGGATCCTGCTGAGTATACTATTATACTCACCCTATGTATATATAAACTATTTTTTAGGCCACTTGGAGAAGGTTGGAGATCAGGATGGTTTCTACTAGCTTGGGGTTGCAGGAGTTGTTTGGGCTTCGTGGTTGCTGATTTTTTTACTTTCCTTTGGGTATTTGTAGTTTTCCTCTTTTTAGTAGTAGTAGTTTATCATGTCATTGAATATGTTTAATTGGTATTTCTTTTATATTTCAGTCTATGTTGGAGTTGGTTGTGGTCTATATTATCTCTATCTTTCGCATGTGTTCTCTTAGAGGGTAATGCATCCCATTTGTGTGTTTATTAAACCCTTGGTGCTAGTCGCCAACCCGGGGCCTACTGGAGGTGGGAATCGGGGGTCATTATCTCCCTTATCACATTGTCATCTTAGGATGGGTTCACCTTGTGGGGAGGGGGTCATTACTGAGTGGTATCAGAGGGAGGTTGTGGGATATGATGGAGTTTGGTGTTAGGAATAGGTGAGGTTGCATGGGTTGGTTTGGAAACAGTGTCAGTCAAGTTTAAAAAGTGATGTAAACACTGAATACCTGTTGAGACATAGACTTTTAAGGCTCCCTATGATCTGATGCATAAACCACTAAGTTTACAATGGCTACTAAATTAGGTGATACTAGTTGCAGGGTAGAGACCTAGGAAAGTATAATTAATCATTCTTCTTTGTGCCTGTGTTTGAATGGGTAGAACTTGGGATAGGTTAACCAAAAATGAATAAAATGAACCAATTAATTATTTAATGTTGAGTCTTCCATATTCCTGGTTTAGGATCTCTAACTATTTGTTATTTTACAGGTATGGATCTAGGTCAATGTCCTCGTCAGTATCGCATAGAAGATGTCCAGTAGGTTGTACCAGTAGATCGTCGCAGGGTAGAGGCTGACAATGATAAAACATGGAGGAGGACACTCTGAGAGTTCTAGTTCCAGAGTATGTAGAAGTACGAGGCTCCGTTTTAGATGCAGTCATAGAAGACTGGTCGGAGGAGGTTGAGATAGGATTCAGTTTGATCTATGATCTAAAGATCACTAGGTGTCCTTGGTTATGACGATGTTGTATGGAGCATCGAGGCAGTGGTAGTTCTTGTTCATCATGGAATGTGAGGAGTCAGCGATATAATGGGAGGAGTTATGAGACAAGTTTAGAGTCAAGTTTCTTTCATAGACCATGAAGTCATCCAATCACCAAGAGATTCTTACCCTTCGATAGGGGAGCTCCAATGTGTGACTGTTTGGAATCCATTTCAAGAACCTTTTACGGTATACTTCAGACCTGTCGTCAGATGATGAGGCTAGGGAGAGGAATTTAGATGAGGCTTTGCATCTAGAGATCTAGAGCCAGGTCACCCCATTTATGCTAAAGACATATCTTGATGTACTGGCGAGGGAAAATTTCATAGAGAGGACATTGGCTAGAACCGGATCATCATGAGATGGGAGTTGTCATGATTCTTCACAAAGCAGATCTATGGTCCGGGATTCCTGGTTTTTTTGGTAGAATAGTTTTTGTTCGGCCAGGGGTAGGTCCCATCCCTTAGCATCTCGTTTCTCCAGGGTCAGCAGCTCTCAGACATATGTCAAGGGATCATGCACTTGTTTTTCATGTGGTGGTCGAGGTCATTAGCAGTGAGAGTGCCCGACCTTTCACAGAATTCATCGTACACCAAGTGTTACACTCTAGGTTCCTCCATTGAGGCAGTTCCTGCCAAGGCATCAGCAGTAGGTTGCACCAGCTTTGGATCAGCAAAGGGTAGATAGGGCAGGCTGAGGACATCCCTGTGATGCACCCCATCCTCATAGAGCAGAGTGCAGCCATGGTGGTGGTCATCATTGGGGTTAGATAGGCTGTGGATGAGGTCTTAGTGAGCTTCATGCATTACCATTTCCAACTCCAAGTGAGCTAGATGTCATATGAGGTACCCTTTTCTTATTTATTACCTTGGTATATTTCTTGTTTGATTTAGGAGGGACACACTCCTTCATATCACCTACCCTTGTCCATGCTTTGGTACTTGAGGTAGAGAGGCTTCGAGTGCCCTTAGCATTGACTACATCAGTTGGAGGTCAAGAGGACTTGTTTGAAGTATGTAGAGACTCTGATCTAGTGCTGGGGTGGAAATTATCTTAGAGAGATTTCCTATGTTTACGGATACAACCATATGATGTTATTCTCAATATGGATGGGTTGTATTTGGTGTAGGCTATAGTGGATTGATTCATCAGTTAGGTTGTGTTCTTCAATGCGGATGGAGAGCTGATGGTGTTTTTTTGTGAGCGAGACCCTTAGATGGGTCAGAGGTGCGTTCTATCCTTACCATCCATGATGGCTGAGCTGATGTTGAGTTCATCAGAGGTTCAGCAAATGTTGTTTCCTAGGTTTATAGAAGAGTACCCTAATGTATTTCCAGAAGAGGATGTATCATTACCCCACGATGATAGATGGAGTTTTGAGATCGAGATACAACTATGATCATCTCGTAACTATGTGTATCCATATAGGATGTCCCTTTATAAATTATGAGAACTATGTATACAGATTTATGGTCTATTACAGTGGGGTTTTTTTTCTACCGATTGTGTCACTGTGGGGTGCACTGGTTTTGTTTGTGAAGAAGGCAGATGGCAGTTTGCGGTTGTGTATCGATTATCGTCACTTAAACAATGTGACATTAAAGAATAGCCATCCTCTTCCATGGATTAATGATTTATTCAATCAAATAAAGGGTGCAAGTTGGTTCTCAAAAATTGACTTGCGGTCAGGATATCATCAGATGTGTGTGAAGGATTAGGATATCCCGAAGACTTATTTCTGTTGTTTTGATGGGAATTATGAGTTCATTTTAATGTCGTTTGGTGTGAAGAATTCTCCATATATGTTCATGGGATTAATGAACATTGTGTTCCATGAGTTCCTGTATAAGTTCATGGTGGTATTCATTGACGACATCCTTGTGTACTCCATGTCCGAGGAGGAGCATGCAGAGCATCTATACGTCATTTTGGGAGTTCTTCGTCAACAAAAGCTATTTGGGATGTTTTTAAAGTGTGAGTTTTGGGCTCGGAAAGTCCATTTGTTGGGGAATGTTGTGTCCTAGTAGGGAGTAGCTATGGATCCATTGAAGATAGAATCAGTTGTGTCTTGGGCATCCCCCAAGATAGTGACAGATGTGAGAAGTTTCATTGGTCTCACAGGCTACTATAGGAGGTTCATAGATGATTTCTCTTGGGTCACCACTCCTCTAACAGAATTGACTAGGAAGGATTAGGTGTTCGTGTATACTGATCAGTGTCAGGTAGATTTCGATTATCTGAAGCAGAAGTTGGTAAGTGCCCTGGTTCTATGTCTGGCAACAGAGGTAGTTCGGTTTGATGTTTTCTGTGATGTGTTGCATCTGTAGTTAGGCTATGTTTTGATGCAATAGAGATCAGATATTTCTTATGGGTCTCAACAGTTGTGTCCCCGTGTATATAAGTATGCCACCCACAATCTTTAGTTGGCATCTGGGGTGTTTTCTCTAATGTTTTGGAGACATTACCTCATTGGCGAGCGCTTTTTTGTTTTCACTGATCATAAGATCCTTAGGTATGTTTTCTCATAGTGTGACTTAAACATGTAAAAGTGTCGGTGGATGGAGTTTAAACATAAATACGACTTCTAAATATCATATACCCCTAGAAAGGGAAATTTTTTAGGTGATGCACTGAGCAGGAAGTCACATAGTGATTTAGTGTGTGAATATGGTGATTCCTGGAGAGTTATAGAAGAACTTTCAACATTACATCTCGATATGGGAGAAACTGGGGGTAGAAGTTGTCTTTTTCAGATGATGGTGCAGTCATCTATGGTGTAGTTGGTAAAAGATTCCCAGTTGGGGGATCTTGATTTGGAGGTTTGGAGAGTCCGAGTTGTTTGTGGCGAGGCCCTTGATGGTTGGTCTAAGTATGAACAACATTGAGAGATGTATCACAGAAGTCTAGTGGTTCCTTTGGCAATGCACGATATAGTTATCAGAGAGTTCCATATTTCACCTTTAGAGGCGCATCTGAGCGTGAAAAAAGATGTACCAGGCCTTGAAGAGTCAGTTTTGGTGGCCTAGGTTGAACCATGTAGTTGAAGAGTTTATGTCTTGATGTTTGGTTTTCCACAAGGTCAAATTTGAGCACTGTTTTCCTGATGGTTTTTTTCAACCATTAGATATTCCTCAATGGAAGTGGTAGGACATCTCAATGGACTTTGTTACTAGTTTAACTCACACTCAGGGAGTACATGATGCTATTTGGGTGGTAGTGGATCGTTTAACAAAATCAGCACACTTCATAGTGATCAAGGAGTCAAGCTCAATGGAAGTTTTGTTGAGGCAGTATCTAGAGGAGGTGGTGAGACTACATGGAGTCCCAAGGATGATAATTTCTAATTGAGATCCTTGTTTTGCCTCCAAGGTGTGGAGAGGTCTCTAGAATTCTTTCAGTTATCAGCTACGCCTTAGTACAACTTTTCTTCCGTAGACTGACAGTCAGACAGAGCAAACCATCCGGACTCTTGAAGTCATGTCGCGGTCTTGTGTCCTAGATTTTGGGGGTTTGTGGATGAGTCACTTACCGTTGGTGGATTTTTCTTAAAACAATAGTTTTTACTCCACCATTGGTATGGATCCATTTGAAGTCTTGTATGGCATACCTTTCCATTCTCTGTTGTGCTGGACTGGGGTCGGAGAGTCATCAATTCTCGGACCGAAACTAGTGCAGAATAAGAAATAGATGCTTCAAGTGATTTGTGAGAAGCTGAAAGCAGCGCAGGATCATCATAAATCATATGCTAATCAAAGGAGTAGACCTTTTTAGTAATATTTTGGGTATCACATTTTTCTAAAGATGACTTCCTGTCATGGGTAGCGAAGGTTTGGTCATGGGAGTAAGCTTTCTCTTCAGTTTGTTGGGCCTTTTGAGGTGTTGGCTCATATTGGAACTGTGGCATATCGAGTAGCACTTCCCCCAAAGATAAGACAGATACAATATGTCTTTCATGTGTCACAAATTCTTCATTATCTTCATGATGACTCACACATCATTGATTGGGGAGTGATCGATGTTATGATTATGCGGCCTTTGAGGAGCATCTTGTGGAGATCCAAGACCTCAAAGAGAATGTGTTTCACAGGTGTTCTATTCCCTTGTTTCATGTCTTGTGGTACCATAGTGGCATGGATGAGAGTACTTGGGAACGTGAGTCATAGATATGTGATTAGTACCTAGATTTGTTTGATGTTTAACTCTTTTCATGTAACGATGTTCGCTTCATGGCTATAGAACTTCCATGTTTATAAGATGGTTTTATTTTGTTGATTCTTATGGATTTCTCTCTTTTGAGAGGTGTCTCGATGAGTGGTTGTTTAGACCCCTTTTCTGTTTCCTTTTGGGGTGGTTTTGGATTCTCTAGGATGAGAATGTTTTAAGAGGTATCTAATGTAATGGCTCGGACCTCTCTGGTCTATTCCTTTGCTAAAATCTGATGTTTGAGGGGTTCTGGGAGGTCAAGGTGACTCATCCCCAACACTTTTCCAAATCTCCAGTTCTGTGAATAGTATTTACAATTTTATGAACAGTGCCAAGGTGTCATAGAAACGGTGCCACATTCATTGTATCATACTCATGATGTCACAAAAATTGTGTCACAAAAACAGTGACACGGTCACGGTGTCACAGAAATGGTGTGACGGAAATGGTGTCACGGAAATGGTGTCACAGACACGGTGTCATAGTCATGGTGTCACAGTCACGGTGTCATAGACACGGTGTCAGAGAAAAGGTGTCATAGACATGGTGTCATAGACACGGTGTCACAAAAATGGTGTCACAACTCATGAACAGTGTTTCCAGAACTTTTTCATATTTCCTTTTCCAAATTTCCAAATTTCTTCAATTTCACTGATTTAACATTTTCTTTGATGCTAAACGCATTCAAAGCCTTTTTTAAGGTATTTAAGACTGATTCAATTCCCATAACTCCTATATTAAATTTCTTATCGCTCGGGATTCTTTTACTTGGTCAAACCGCATGGTTTAGTGTGATACACTTTTAATGGAAAATCCAGTGTATCTTAAAACACTACTCTATTAAATCTTCTAAAGGGATGAGATATATTCCTCCCTTGTTCTTAATCATTTTTATCTGGTGTGAGATGCTTGAACCTTTTCTTCCTACCCATAGGAGTCATGTGATAAAACGTTTCTTCGTGGATTGGTTTCCCTCGACGTTCTTCTTGCTGCAAGTACACCCCCTATTTTGGTGCAACCAAACAGTATCCATAATTCATTGATATAAGGTATAATTTATTGTAATTCATTTGGTTTTATATCCTTATTTTTTTCCTTTCCCTATTATGGAATGCTATATCTATGTTCCTAATGGACATTTCTTGGGTTTTGGTTGGTGCGGTCATGTCGCAACATTTTCTGGTGGATGCAGTTGTCACGGGAGGAGGTGATCGTGATTCGTTGGGTATATCATTCTCGTATAAAGAACAAAAAGAACCATTAGAGGTAGGGAATTCGTTTCTTCTCTATTATTTTACATGCAACTGTATATTTAGCATGTTTTAGCCCACTGGATCATAATATAATTGACATATTAAATATCTGAACGAGATAAATAAAATGATATCGATTGTATTTTATTGCCTATTTTTTTGCAAGATAGTGTGAAATCTATGCCTATTTTTTTATATTTTCGTTCATTATGGAAATTGGTACATAAATTAAAGCCGGAATTAATTGATAATTGTTTGGCTAAAGATAAAGAGGCATGTAAATGAATCCATTTGTTGTTGTTGTTGTAATTTGATGTTAATAAAATCGATGATGCAAGCATGTTTAATATTTTTTTATAGCTATGATAGCTTGTTGTTTAGGTTACCCATATTTATAACCTAAAAATAATAAATCCATTAATTATAGATGCATTAAATAACTTGTTTTTTGATAAAATGATAATTCCTCATAGGGTTCTGATTTACCCTTTTTGTTGAAAAGGTCGAGATCCTTATACTTGGAGTAGTGAGAGGTCATTGTGTTTGAAGGTTGGATTCCTTGTTTAAGGGCCAAGATCCCAATTTATATAATGTTTTTCCTACTTCTTGTGTAGTGATGTGATTTTGGAAGGCTGTTATGATATGTGGGGGCAGGGGGGGCCATTTGTTGTGGCAGTAGTTGATGCCTAGAGTGGTAAGATTCATTGGTTTGTGCATGTGGATGTCAGGGAGGACACCAGGGATGATGAAAAAGGTTGGATGTAAATGATTGGATGTTTATTGAATATTTTTGGTTGTTTATATTCTTTACCTTGTCCACTTCTCATAGAAGCTGGTATTGCTTACCCTTATTCCAAAAGGGGAAAGGATGCGCAGGGTATTCCACGTGCTTTCAGTGTTTAGCTTCTCGAGGGAGGATGGGTCTACGCTTAGGCTATAGGTGGAAAAGACTTGAAGAGTCGTTCATCTACTCACCGTGATGATCCCCTTAAGTTTAGTAGCTTATAAAATTTTTCTAGAATGTCTGGGAATAAGATAAAGTAATAAATTTTCAATAAATTATTGAATAAATGATATTAACCCATAGTGTTAGAGCTTGCTGGGATACAATGATGAGGTTACAATTTAAAGGAACGGTAAACTTTGGGAGTGATGATATTTAAATATAATGTGGGAATTATTATTGGTTAATTAATGTTTAAATAATTAATTAATTTAAATTGAAACTGATAAAAAGGGAATCATGTAATGTATTAAAACTCTTTAAATGGTTGTGTGCTTTTAGGATACCTAGTCTTAGAAGTGTCAGTTGGGAGTCCGAGAGACGTTAGCTGCAGTTGAGTCTAAGACTAGGTTATTCCTATATTGTGGTTGTGAGATATATTATATTCTATACTTTTTGTGTTTTTATATGGTACTCCACGTCGAGGATTCTGTGCCCTGGGAGGTGTTTTCCCCAACATTCTGGAGGGAGGATGGATGGATGACTACCCCCTTTAGCCCTGCTCTCTTCTCTTGGTAGTTACTAGTGTTGGTAGGAACAGGGGTTAGTTTTCCCCATATAAGTGTTTAGAGGGATGAAATGGCTTCTTGTTATTCACACACATATATTCTAGATATAGTTTCTTATGTAATATTATAGGTGTAACATGTATGGGCTATGATGGCTTGAGGATCCTTACTCGGTGTGTGGGTTGTAATGGATTGAGGTATAATGACTGTTGTATGATACACGTTATGTGAGTTGTGGTGGATCCTGGAAACTACTTGGTTACTTTTCTTATGTGGATTTTGGGATTTGTTGCATGAGGTGCATGTTGTGGTGCTTCACTGAGGTGTCTATGGGCAAGCCTTTTTGGAGAGAGATGATTAGGACTTGCGACGTTGGGGAAAAGAAACAAAATAGTGGGGAAGTAGTAGAAGGGTACCCTTGATATTATTTATTATATTATATACTCTTGTATGTGATACTTGATGAGAGTAGACTTGGTATGGTTGAGAACTTAGTATACATGTTTAGGTGATGAGTTAGTTTCAGTTGTTGTTCATTGTGATTTAGCATGCTTTCTTTACTTTTGCATGAGAGGATTCAGGGAGGATCCTACTGAGTATACTATTATACTCACCCTATGTATATATAAAATGTTTTTCACGTCACTTGGAGAAGGTTGGAGATCATGCTGGTTTCTACTAGCATGGGGTTATGGGAGCTGTTTGGGCTCCGTGGTTGTTGTTGTTTTTACTTTCCTTTGGGTTTTTTTTGTTTTCCCCTTTCATTTGTAGAAATTTTTCATGAAATTAAATATGTGTACTTGGGATTTATTTTATATTTCAGTCTATGTTGGAGTTGGTTGGTGTTTATCTTATCTATCTCTTTCGTATGTGTTCTCTTATAGGGTAATGCCTCCCATTTGTGTGTTTACTCTACCCTCGGTGCTAGTCACCATCGCAGGGCCAACTGGAGGCGAGACTCGGGGGACATTATCTCCCTTCTCACATTACCGTCTCAGGAGGTTTAAACCTTTTGGGGAGGGGGTCTTGACATTTTAGGTCTTAAATTTATTGTTTAGTCCTTTTTTATGCTTAATTTTACCTTAATCCATGTAATTAATTTTAATTATTTTCACTAATATTTTGGTTAAAAAATAAATTGAACTTATTATAAATTATAAACTATTATTATTAAAAATATGAATTTTTTTTCAAAATTCTAATAATATAATTGGAATAAATTAATTCAAAATTAATCTCATTGTCTGGTCGACAATGTGACTTTTAATGTAAAAAAACATTCAAATGTTTGCTATGTTTTTTTTCCAATTTCAATGTGAAATTGATATAAATGAAAAAATAATAATTTATAAAGATAATATCTAATTTAACTTTTAAACCAATTTATAATATAATTTAACTTAATAAATAAATTTTATGATTGAGTGTTTTTGAATTAAAATCTTCTATTTTTTCACTATTCATCTAAAAATGAAGCTTCACAAGAAAAATCCAAAAAATTTATCCTAAGATAATTTTGACATTATAAATTCAAAAAAAAATATTTTATAAAATTATATTTCTAAATTCATCTCAAATTAATTTTATTTTATTTTCATAGAAGGACGTGAAAAGTAGTTTGTTTATGAAAATGGTATTTTAAAACAATTAAGGACTTTACCAAAAATTATACCTTTCATTATCAATATGTTTTATTTATATAATAACATTATAAAAAAATATTTTAAATATATTTATTATTATTCATATTACTAATTTTAATGGTGTGGTTATAATTAACTCATTTAAATGATTATAACAATAAAATAATGTTTTGTAGAAATGTTGATGTTGTGTGTAATGTACACCAAGTAATTTTTCATGTAACATAAGCCAAGTTGATGTTCAGTTTAATGTAAGCCAATTCCATTATGTTTAAAAGAAATTTTTTCCTTAGTCCATTGTAATACATATATGAAAAATTAGTTTATTTTTTACAAAAAGGTCCATAGAAACTTAGGGTGTTACATTCTACCCCCATTAAAATGAATTTCACCCTCGAAATCCATCACTCAGATAAAACAGATGAAGATAATTATACATCATTATAACCTCAATTTAACACATATCTTCCTCTATCTAGTTATTTTTTTCACAAAACTATGACCAGGTGGGTGGTGTTGTTTTGTAGAACTTTCTCTGTATGATCCATAATTTCAACAGGTTATTCCTTATAAGAAATATCATAATCCAAGTGTATCACCTATGAGTAATAAGCAATAACCATGCTATTTTTCATAATAACACGTCTCAATAAATTCTTGGATGAATCGCCAAATTTTAATAAATGTTATCCATTACAGGGTAATGTAAGAACAGGTGGACTAACTAACCTTCTCTTCAGTTTCTCAAAATTTCCACACATTCATTTATCCAGATGAACTTGACACCCTTACAAATTAACATGGTTAGAGGATTAGATAGTCATCATAAATTTTCCACAAACCAAAAATAATATCTATCTAAACTAACAAAGCTACATATCTTAATCATCATGGTTTGTCTATGCCATTATTAAGTAGCCTCCATCTTTGATGAATCTACTATTATACCATCTCAAGAGATTATGTGACCCAAAAATGAAACACTTTCTATAAAAAATCACACTTTGTAAAATTTTCATATATATTATCCTTCCTTAGAGTATTTAGTACAATCCTTAAGTAATCTTCTTGCTCTTCCTTATTCTTTGAATATATAATAATGTCATCTATAAAGACTACCACAAACTGATCGAGGTGATCTCTATATAATATACTCATTAAATCCATGAAGATAAAAGGGGAATTAGTATGACAAAAGGGAATCAATATATATTTATAGTGTCCATTCCTTGTATAGTATGTCGTCTTGGGTATATCCCCCTTATTGACCCTCAATTGATGATATCCATAATGAGGTCCAATCTTGGAAAAGTATTGAGCTCTGTGCATTTGATAAAAAAATTAATCAATATGGGGAAGAGGATATTTTATCTTGATTTTGATCTTGTTCAACTCCTAATAATTAATATAGAGTCTCATTGATCCTTCTTTCTTTTTCAAAAAAATAACAGGTACACCCCAAGCTGATACAGTTGGATGAATGAATCCCTTGTCATGGTTTTCTTGGAGTTTCATCTTCAATTTCTAAAACCCAATCAAATACATTCTATAAGAAGTATTTGAAATTATTGTGGAACAAATTATGAGTTCTATTGATAACTTAACTAAGCATTTTGGTGAGAGGCAAGTCTACTCTTCCAGAAAGACATCCATAAAATCCTAAAAAATAGGCCTATCATTGATGTTGATTTTCTCCTCAACCATTTGAGATAATCAACCCTTTTGAATGGGAATTAAGACCCATACATAGGATATACTCTCCACAACATGTTCATGCTTATATTCACATTTATGGATGCTCTAATTAGGGTCTGAAATATCAAACATAATTTCCCTTCCTTGACAATTTATGTGGAATTTATATAGAGAAAGCCTATCCATTCCTAATATTACATCAAATTCAACTAAAGTAATAATGACAATATATTAAGGGATCACATTCCCCCAAACTGCAATGAGATAGGAATCATATTCTTGAGATTAAATCATCATACCATTAGAGGGTTTCACTTATAATTGCATATCTAATTGTTTTTGTAGAATATTATTACCCTTAAAAAATTATTTATATGTAAAAGAGTTAGAAGATAAAGAATCGAATATGAAATTACAAATTCTATTGTGTATGGTAAGTGTACCTTTCATCACGTCATTATTTCACCCCTCAACAAAAATAGTGATTGCATGAGATTTCCCCTTACCATGTGGTTTAAGAGGTTTCTGACATTGATCGTCATCACTAGCTCTTGGGTTTGGGTAGTGGTTAGCATAATTCCCATTCTCTTTACACTTGTAGCACTAAATCATGGCAGATGAATTCTGTACAGCTTTCTCTCCATTATAATTTTGAGCTAACTTCTTCCAATCGTTTCAAAAATAAATTGCCTAGTGAACTTCCTTTCTACACATAAAACATTTAATAAACCCCTTAAGACAAATTACTCCATGCTTCTTCCCACATTTATATCATAAAATAAAACTCATCTTCTTTTATCCATGGTTTTTAGTGTTTCCTTTGAACATATACTTCCTTTTCTTGTCAAACCCATGAGGTTGATACATGACTCTAACCTATATTTCGGCCATTATTTCACAATTCACAATCTCTTAGTTGCTACTAAAGTATTTTATGGCCAAATCTGTTCTGAGACTTGTCTTTATGTCACTAAATAACCTATCAACTTTACTTTCAGTTCGGATGATAATTCTGGAAGCATACCTTGCAAGTCTTGTGAAATTAACCTCATAAGTACCAACAGATTCATCATCTATTTTCTTAAACTCATGTAACTCTTTCTTCATAATGGTGTTAAGAATATTAGGAAAGTACTTATTGAAAAATAAGTTATTGAACTCTTCCCCTTCCATGGATTCAATCTCATCATATTACCTCATATTCTTGATTAGAGTCCACAACTGATCTGCTTCACCTTCTAACTGATAAATAGCTAGAATGAATTTTTCATGCTTCAAAAACTAAATAATATAGAATATGTTTTTAGTAGTATTGATCCATTTTTAAGAAAAAAAATTGGACCAGAAGACCCTCTAAAATAATGTGCAAGTTTCCTCAAGAAATACTCAATAGAGTGTTTTTTCATTCTTTTCTAATTTTGAATTCCACCATGATTAATAGCTTGAGAAAGATATGTGATCATAACTATGAGGTTTTACATTCCATCTCCCATATCATTTGGTATCTCTAAATGAGAATCATTTCATTTTTCATCACAATCACCATTAATGTGGTGCCTTCGGGTTCCATCAATTGACTATAACCAAAATCATAGATTGAGTAGTTATAATTTTAAGGAACCAAATAATCATTAAAATTCAATTATAGGATATATAAATTATGGAACCTTCCTTAATCTATGACACTTTAGTTTTATCTTAAGTAATTCATATCCAACTTCTATTTAGATAATTCATGATGGCTCATGAAGAGTTTGTGAATTCCAAAATCTTATCCCCCAAGAGTGTCAAACTTGGTGTTTAGAAAGGCCCATTGTCATGTACTAGATAACCCTAAGTCAATCTAGGAACATATTTTCAGAGTTGATACCCTTGGTACAATTGTGCCAGATCCATATCCACTTGTAGTATCCAGATAAGGATGTATTTCTAGGAAACCACTCACTCCAACCTTTACCAAAATTCCAATACATATTTCTATGACTTTCCTTACCCTTATACTTACCCTTATACATGTCCATAGGGTTCTCACTAAGGTTATCTCATCCTAGATTCCAAAGGATAACTAAAACTTTTCTATGATACCAACTATAAAGACCCTATATTTCTATACATTAACATTACATAAAATTTTTGGAATAATTAAAACATTATTCAAACATAATCCCAAAGACTGTACTTCTCTATTTCCTTTGGAAACACAGAAACATAAACACTAGTGCATAAATTATCTAAATAATCTCCCTCTAGGTTCTTATTAAATATAACCCTTCTTAGATACATCAAAAATAATACATATCTTCATAACCTGGGGGAAGGAAACATAAAAAGGGGTGATCTCATATTCTCAGTAAGGGTAAACAAGGGAGATACATAAGCATAATCCTAAGAATAAGGGTATGAGATCATGGTCATGAAAATATAATACCATACCATATATATCAAAGAACACAAATATGAATCATTTAATAATACTTGGAAGTTTATAAGACATGAATTATAAGGAAATAAAAAACATAATCCGTGAAAGTATAACATAGGAATAAAACATAGAATTTTGGCATACACGTAATCATACAAGAAAATTTCCCTAGTATCCAAGGAATTGCTCTCAAGACCATATTAGTGGACAAAGTCCTTTATTAAAAAAATTTCATGCCTCATTCGAACCTTATGTTACTAAACTGAGTTTACTCCCTGTTGTTTCCTTGTAATACTTAACTGAGTTCATTTCCAATTCCTACCCTATAATATTTAATTGAGTTCATTTCTCATTCCAGCCATGTCAATCTCATGAGATATAAATCATTACCCAATGAATTGGAGTGAAATATAGGTCCCACCCATCTCATAATGAAATCTTACTTACATGTACCACATGATCATAAATAATCATATCATAACCAATAAAATTAAATAGTTATTATAAACATGTAATAATATAATAACCTATGAAAAAATATATGTTTCATAATCATTTCATCATAAACATAACTAGTGAAAAGAAGTGGGTTTCAAAATCTTATAAATTGTGAAAGAGAGACGGGTTTTATAAACATCATGCCATCAAAACATAATCAATGCAGAGAAAGAATATGAATGGAAACAAAGAATAGTATCTCTAGAAAGGCATAAGTAACACTAATGTATGTTAACTTTGATGGGAAATAATTTTTAAATATATTTTAAAAACATTTCTTGAGGAAAATATCATTTCTACTTTGAAAATTTATTTTTAAAACACAAAAACTTTTGAAAAACATTTTTTTGAAAATAGATTTGAAAAATTATGTATGCATTAAAAACCATAAAAAAATTTAATATATTTTTTCCTTGAAAATGGGATTTAAATATATTTTGAAAACATTTTTTAATAAATGGTTTTTTAGTACAATACATTTGGGACCGAAGAGAGAGAAAATTATATTTTACATAAAAATATCATCTTAAGTACCGAACACTGGGAAAATGGTACTAATACATGAGGATATATTGAATAACTAGAATATAAGAAATTTATTGTGTTTCCTTGAGTGATGTATCATGATATTTCATTAATTGGAGCATAATCATAAACAATCTCAAAAAGTGATGAAATTGTTTCAATAAACTCTTACCACTTGGTTACTTGAGATTATACTCTCCATGTAAGAAAATGAAATTACATGAAGCTTAAAATATCATGAACAAAAGTATACTAATTATATAACATGTAAAATGTAATTATATACACCTCAAGAAATAATTTAAGTACATAAAAAACATGAGTCTCAAAGAATCCAAATTGATACAAAACTATTTTACCAATTTGGTAACTTTTGAAACCTAAACCCTTTTAAAGAAAGATCATAAAATGGATATTTAAATACCCATAAATTTAAGTATAATAATCATTTAATACATCCATGGGTAGTATACACACCACATAAAATAAATGGGTGGTGAATAAAGCATGTACCTCACTAAAATAAAAAGTAAGATGAAATCCCCTTACGTAGTGTCTTGACCCTCTTTGTACTCATAAAAAAATCATGTATAATAAATATAAATATATAATACATATATCATAGAAACATATTCTTAATTATAATATATTATATGGTTTTATTATGAATTTATATTACCCACTTGTAAACAATTCTATGTTAAGGTTTCACTTCGGGTAATATTCGCTTCATTTTTCACATGTGTCTTAATTTTTTTATCGTTGTTCCTTATACATATATAATTACTTGAGAATATAAACCCTGATATAAATATAATTTATATTCATTATATTTTTATTATAATAATCTATATAATATATAATAATGAAATGGAATACACCATTCATGGAGACAGTAATTCGAACGTACGCATAAACGTTGTTTCTGTTTTTATTGTCGTATTGAAAGAAAGAAAGTGAAAGAAATATATGTGTATATATATGTATATATATCTTTATATATATCTGTATATGTATTTATATGTATATATAAATGTGTATATATATATATATATCTGTTTGCGTATATATATGTATATATATGTATATGTGTGTGTGTGTATGTGTATATATATATATATATGTATATATAAATCATAATTCCATTAGAATTATCATATCTTATATATAATATAATTTTAATAAACCCATACTTAATACATTACATGTAGTGTGTGAATTAAGCACATCACTTTGAGGGGGTAGAAGACCACACTTCCTCAAATGAAATTATCATATTTACACCAAATGGGAAGTAAAAAAGATATGTGTTGTAAAAGGAATAAAAAAGATTAAATAAATAATAAATATAATATATGACATATATAAACATATTTTCCATAATAATTTCAACTATGAGAAGTCTTAATGGAAAAAAATAAACAATCGTCATTTAGTGAGTCGATAGTTCTATGTACACATAAACAGTATGTTCATTACCCATTAGATGGAGGTGTATATATGTGTAGGTTGAAACCTAAATATAAAAACAATCCTAGAATATTTAGTATAATGGTTTTGTTATACAATAATAGAATATTTAGGGTGGAGGGGTTGGATATATAAAATAAAATAAAGGAGCTTTGGAGAAGATGTTACCTCTAAATTGCATAACCCCTTTTGGTTTTCACCAAAAGGCTTCATTGGGCAGATTTATTCACAATGGAAGGATTATATGAGGAAGGGAGGATTTTTGGGAAGTATATTGGTCAGATATTTTCTAAACCTAAGTGTTTTGATAGGTGTGAAGAATAGGTAGAGGTGGTGACATTTTATAGGGAAGGGAAAGGACTCACTTGGTATTTTTGAAAACAAGTTAGGTGTACCCACGTTTTTACCTAAACAAAGTCATAAAAAACCAACCAAACTCAATAAAAGAAGGTTAATAGACAAATAATGGATATAAAATGGAATTTTAACATGTTTTTAATTCATTTTGGTTCCTAAATTTAAGGTTTAGTCCTTTGATAAGCTTAATTTTACCTTAATTGATGTAATTAATTTTAATTATTTTTACTAATATTTTTTGTAGAAAACTAATTTGAACTTATTAAAAATTATAAATTATTATGATTAAAAATATTAAATCTATTTTTCCAAATTATAATCACATAATAGGAATAAATTAATTTAAAATTAATCCCACAATCAGGTTGAAAATGTAGTTTTTAAAGTAAAAAAACATTCAAAAGATAGCCATGTTTTTATATCCTATTTCAATGTGAAATTTATCCCAATGAAATAAATTGTATTAATTGATAAAAATATTATCTAACTAAACTTTGAAACCAATTCAAAATATAACATAACCTTATATATAAATTAAATGAAAGAGTAGTTTTGAAATAAAATCCAGTATTTTTTACTATTCATCCAAAAATGATGTTTCCCAGAATAATCACAAAATTTCACCCTGACCTAATTTATAAATTATAATTTTAAAAATTAATTTTATTTTATAAAACTAAATTTCTAAATTTTCCTAAAATTAATTTTATTATTTTTCATATAAGGACATTAAAATTATTTTTTTTAGAAAATAATATTTTTAAACATA
The DNA here is from genome assembly GCA_963277665.1 of Viscum album. Lineage (NCBI taxonomy): Eukaryota > Viridiplantae > Streptophyta > Magnoliopsida > Santalales > Viscaceae > Viscum > Viscum album. Next base: position 1,535,113,856 of record OY728161.1, on the reverse strand, counting down.
TAAGGACTTTACCAAATATTATATCTTTCATTATCAATATATTAAATTTATATAAAACCATTATGAAAAATATTTTAAAAGTATTTATTACTATTAATATTAATATGTGTAACATCTAGATTATATTTATCTCATTTAAATAATTACTATTATAAAATGACCTTTCATAGAAACATCGGTGTTGGATGTAACGTATAACAAGTCATTGTTCCATGTAATGTATGATGTTCTATGTAATGTATCCCAAGTAAATTACATGTTAAAGGAATTTTTATCTTAGTTCATTGCAAGAAATAAATAAAATTTTAATTTATTCAGAAAAAAGTCAATAAAAACTCTGGGTGTTGTAGAACAGCTCTTTAATCATCATATTTAAATTGTGAATGTTTCAATAATATTCCTCCAAGAATTATAAATTCAACACTCATATGTTGAAATTGTACTCCCATTTATTAAATCATCCTTATTGAAAAAAACTCACTCAATGGGAACTTCAAATAGTAAGCAACCATGTGTAAATAAACAATTGCCTCATTATAATAAATAATAAAAAAGATAAAGGTAGTGAAGTAGCTAAAAAATGAACAACACATAACCAAGTTATTGAGTCTGATATCTCTGTAATATGTTTCTATGATACCTTATCAGTAATATACCACATGTTAACTTCTTAAATTATTTATAATTTATAACTTACTTGTAAGAGCCCATACTTTCTAATGAGGTATGAATACATTAAATTTTAGTGTAATTTCTTATTTTCTATTAATAGATGTTCTTAAAGGATTAAGAAAGTATTTGAGAGAATCTGAGGCTCATTAATATCATTGATAACTAGTTTTTTTAGGAACATATATAATCACATGGTTAGCACAAGGTTAGTAGTAACTATATGGTTCAATTGTGAAACACTATAAGAGGAGTACCATTGTTTGTAAACCATGAAAGGTCTACTACATGGCTATGTGAAAAATGTATAGGATTTAAAATGGGATTCACATGAGCTTCACATGGTTATCCTAACCATGTGCCTATCCCACACCCTTAGTGCCACTTAGGTAGTGTGTGCGCACAAGTTGCGCACTATTTGTCAAACTGTGTGCCTAGCGATGTGAAGGGCTTCCACCTTAAGGTAGTGATGGCACATGATTTCTACACGATTTGGCCAACCCTATGGCCAAACAATTATCTTCTTAATGCGAGATGAAATTAAAATTTTACCCCTCTTTTCATATATTCTTATCCTCCGTATTTTCTTCCTCCAATGTATAGTTTCCTCCCTCCATGCTTGGATCTTCCTTTTATCCTCATAATATTTATGATAACTTATTCATTTAGGCTCATAACCGATCATTGTTCATATTGATGGAAATGCATTGGTAATATCTTCAATATATCTCCTTCATTCATTTATCTCATCATATAGAATGCTAAATATGTGTGATCTGTTTTCCCTATTTTTTGGGAGTTCATTTATTTCTTTGATTTCACCTGATATAGACTAAATCATAAGATGGTGTTGGATGAGGAGAGTAATACCCTTATAAGGTTGGTGGTATATACCATTTATCTAATAGTTTAGGTGTTTTATATCTTGCTCCATAGTGTTATATGATGAACTTTCTTGTGTTGCTTCTTAATTTAATATACCTTTAAATTAAATGTTTAAACTATAATTTAAACATGTTATCACACCCATGTAAATGGTTACAGGTTTTAACCTAAACCCAAACCACCCTTGAGGTTGTATGATTCATTGATTACATTTTCACCACGCATGGGGTGAGTAGAGATCGCCTCTTACTAAAGGGATCCAAGTATAGTTAAATGAAATGATAAAGGTTTATCACCTTGATTAAAACTTTTTTATATATAAATTAAAGGTTGAATGAAATAAATAAAAATGGAATTATGGAATGAAATTGGAAATCCCTTAGACTAATGAAAAATGATGTAATTGATTAGTGGTTTGGCATGGAAACTAACATGGCCCTCCTTCTTATCACATGTATGTGAATTAAATTATGAATTGAATATGACAAATCAAATTGATAAAAAGGGAATGGACACTGACATGGCCCCATGAATATTTTATAATTCCTTAAATGGAATTGATTAATGGAATGGACACTAACATGGCCCCTTGATCCTTTACAACTCATTAAAGAAAATTCATTAAATTCATGGACACTAACATGGCCTCACACATTGTCACTTATATGTGAAAGGGTTAATGAATCGATTATAATAAATTAAATTTATAAGGGAATGGAAACTGACAAGATCCATTGAATTATTACATGATTTATGGTTTTTTGGATTTCATGGTATTAAACGTGTGTGACGTGATATAGTATGGAATCAAAAACCCACTAATATGTTACATCTTTTATTCCTTAGACTTTACCTTAGATTCAATTTTCTTAGGCCACCTTGAACATGCACCTTGGTATCCCACAAAGACATTACCATGTTTTCTATAGATGATATCCATGGAATTGAAGAGGATGCTTTTATCCATGGACCCTGGGTCCTTACCCATGTAGGTATACACTACACCATGTTTTCAATAGATAATATACATGGACTTGAATATAATTCCTTACCCAATGGATCTAAGTCTTATACATTATAGTTTTGATACATGATTAATTGACATATGTTGTACTTTATTGACACCAAATATTTCAGCATAGGTAATAGCTGATGTTTATTTTTTTACAGTTATACATCATTCATAGACCACCTTTCATAGAATCTTCTTATAGACTCGATCACATCACGTAACTTTATATCTTTATTCTTGTTCTATATGCACACTACTATGGCCTATATGCAGAGACTGGATTTTTTATAGATTCCATTGGTGGTGGACTACTGAGTATATCTCACACCATGTTTATTCAACATATTATTACCTAGATATAATTCATGATTTTAGGTAGGTACAATGAGAATGGTCCAATTATGGATGTTGGGATTCTTATTCTATGGAAGAGTATGGGAGTAGAGGATCGATGTTATGCTTGTGATTCTAGTAGAGGTAGTATTTTTGGTATTTCTGTATTTTAATTCAATGCGTTTTATATGTTTGTTACCATGTTTCCCATGTACCATCCTATTTTGTATATCATCATGACATGATCAGCAACATTTCTGTATATGACATTTGATATTGTTTATAACATCCTGTATTTTTATAGTTGAATGGTTTCTATATTCCAAAATTATTTATCTATCTATTATACTTCCATTTTTTATTGTTATTATGATTTTTTTTCCACACTCGGATTATGAGGGTATAGTCTCCCCACCATCCTTTTATAGACCCTCACTACTAGTCAGTAGCCTATGGTATATGGAGAGGTTCACTTAATTCTTAGTGGTCACTAGTTCGGCTAGTGTAATCAAGTGAGCTGAGTCGAGATGTCGCATTACTCCATTTAGATTAATTCCATATCCACTCCTACTAAGGAATTTCAAGAAGGCCAAAATAATTATTATCTTACATTATTTATCTCATTTACTATCTCTTCTAATCATCCTATTAATTAAAGTATGATTCTTGGAGAAAACCTAATCTTTAAATCCCCTTGGATTAGTTAACAATAATATTATTGAACTATAAACATGAATTGCCTCAATTTATTATCAATTACAGAATATTCATTATTCATATTCATTCTTAAAATTCCCTCTGTTAATTAAATTGTAATTCCAATTTAATACATCAAATCCTTCATTGTCTAATTTTCCACTTACATTTATTATTTCATCACTAATTTCTTGAGCTAATTTAGGATCTCAACCATAGATAATTAAACCTAATAAAATTAATCTACATATAAACATAAACTCATGTGAATATGTTTCAAAATATATCACAACATCACCATGAAATAACAAAAATAATCATTTAATTTCAGGCCATATATGTGTAATAAAAATATTTATCAAATTATAAGCAGCAAAACATGTATAAATTTTAATATTATAAAAGTTGAATTCTTTCCATTTCCCATGTCTATTTTCATTATTATGGATTTTATTATCTATTCACATTTCATAAATAGCCCCAGTTTACAAGGGTAGTTGCATAAATATGGAAGAACTTATAATCATGAATTAAGAATATACAATGGAATAAAAAAGAATGGGTTCATCTGATCATGATCAATCTTCCGCTACTAGAACTATCTTATTTACTTTTAACATGTTCTATAAAATTTATATCTTTTCTAGCACATTACTCTTATAAATAATCACTTAGAGAAGATTCAGCTTATTCCCCTTTACTCAATATTCTTATCTTTTTCCTTCTCAATGTTTTCCTTTTTCATTCATCATATTTATTCTAGATTTTATTATATTTGCCTATTGATCTCTATTTTGTTTTTTGTTTTTCTTCTTCATCATCTGACTCCACATCCTTATTCTTCTTAATAAAATCATTAAAAAAATTTACAAATACTCCACATCTAAAAAACTTAAGTGGAATATTTCATTTATATTTTCATTTTCCTATTTTAAAATTTTTAGACATAAGAACCATGATTTTCATAGGATTCTCATCACTCTCATAATGTTTTTCTAAATTACATAGGGGATTTAATAGATCTTCCTCCATAATCATAATTTTATTCAAGTATTTAAAATATATTTATTATTTTTTTCTATTTTTAAACTGGGTCTATTCTTATCTCATAATTTAGAAGGGTTTTGTGAAATTCATTAAGAGATATTTCATTAATTTCTTCAAAAGATCATATCTTTGGTTCAAATCAATCTAGAAGGGTTCTTGTTAATTTTTTAACATAGTTATATCAACCAACTTATCATTGAAACCTCTAATATTACTAAATCTCTCATTCAACCTAGTAAAATAGTCATAAACATTCTCATCATCAATATTTTAAATATCTTCAAATTTATCCCTCTATATTTACAATTTAGATTATATTATCTTGATGTCTCCCTCATATATATTCTCAAGATCATCACATATTTCCTTGGAATTTTGTATCCCCATCACCTTGTTGTACACATTTTCAGACAAGCATGATAATATTGAATTTCTTTCTTTACTATCAATCTCAAGATTCCACTGGAACACAAATTTAATAGCATCATCTCTTTTAATAGGTAGATAACCCATAATGACAGCATCACTTAATTTAACTACTTCTAATATAAGAAATAGTATAATTTGATTCTTCTACACATGAATGTTTTTCTATCAAAAAATAGTACTTCTCTAATATTCACAGAATTATTATTGTCTATGATTAAACTTTTAATAGTATAATATTCGGGGAACCTAGTTCACTTGAATACCACATGAGGTTCCCATGTCAAATATTAAACCATTGAGAGTGGGTTGAATCACTAGTTATAATATTTTTAAAAACTATTTTTATAGAAATAAAACATTGTGATGGGTTCATGTCATGTTTCACTCTCTTCTATCACTTCTTCTCCAGTATGCACAAATAAGAAAAAGTAATAGCATATAGGAAATTTTACAATGTTTGGCCTCGATGTGAGAATCTACTTCTTATCACGATAAACAATTAATTGGGCCACAAATTATTTTATCACTACAATTTGTAGTGATTAAAAATTCCCACAATCATCATACAAGGTTCAAGTAGGTTTTATCCACTTCCCTCCATGGGTAGGTATTATTCACTTCCCACTACAATCTTCATGGATTTATTTATACTAGAACCACTAGTATTTCATAATTTCTTCTCAAACCTTGTATTTGAATATGATCTTCAGATAATCATTGGATGCTTCAACACTAAAGAATGGATCATCTTTTGTAAGTACTTCAACTTATAACTGATACTAATGAAATGGAAATAGATCAATCTTATACTCAGATTTTTAGAATAATCATCTCATGCATGAGGGAATTCAAGCATGGGATAACCTTAATTATTCTCTTTAGCAAGCAAAAAAATACTTTTCAGTAATGTTATACTTACATTGACCACTTCAAGAACAAGAATGTAGTGAAAATAAATATTATTAAGTATACATCTATTTTATATAGTAGAGTGTCAAGGTATCTTATGAAAATCTCAACAAACATTCCTTCGTCACTTTTATAATTATATACACCACAAATATCATGTATATAATTTCACATTAATTATTATCATTGGAAGTGGGTATTTTTTCTTCTATTAATTAGGTTAAGGAATCCCAAATTATCTCCTTTATTATTTTAGATATTATTTTCTTTTTGATATCCGATAATAATACCTCAATTAAATGTTGCATGAATCAATTCATGTATCATGATATTCTTCAATAAAAGATCGATACATATGCATAATCACATTGAATTTATAAATCCTCATTGTTATCATGGGTATTATTTCATATTTAATACCCCATAAAAATTCCTCACTAAAATACTTCACATGGTTTCCTCATTATGTTCCTATATTTTTCATTCCGCAAAACTCTATGTGGTATATATAAGTAACATGAAATTACATACATGGATCTCACTTATCATATTCATTCATATTAGCAAAATAAATTTTACATAAATCGCATTTCACTTAGGCGAAATATGTGTGAATGAAATATCATAATCTCAAGATAAACATGGATGCATTTTCGTCCATTTATCACTTGATTCTCATGCATTCAACTGAAAACAAGATGAATGTATTGAACTCGCCAATTATCATTCAATACCATATGTTAATCCAATAAACCCTTTCTTAGGTATGCTGGACCAACACTTCATATACTATGTTTTCCACTTTCTATGACAAAACACTTCATGTGATATGTTCAATATTGTGCTCACCCATTCACCCATGTAAAACCCATAGTAGGCACTTCCTAAAATAGTCTCATCTATCATTTCATGGTCGTATATTTTCACTCATTGTATCTCAAGCTACCATGAAGGCTCATGATATCATGCTTGTCCTCATACGGTAGGTGCAACTATCATGCTTGGTGCTTGCGATGGATATCCTCACTTCATACAGTCAATGCAGTGACCATGCTTGTTCTTATGGTAGCTTGGATAACTAATTTGGTAGCTTCCTTTACTCTTGAATTATCTCACCTCATCATGGTATCTTAAAGGCTTTTCGTGTGATAGGTCGCATGTTATTCAAGCCATAATTACACCTCTAAAAATATGATAGGTTTGGATTAAAGTGCAAGATCAGTTCCATATTACTTGTGTGGTTAGTTCACAATTGTTAATGTGGTAGGTGGGGATTTTTATGTATTTTATGTTACAGTTCTTGCATGAAGACCGCTCATGAGCCTAAGGATAAAGACAAGACATTTTACATCAATCATACAACATACTTCAATCTGATTAGATAGTCCAGATTATATGTGTATACTTTAAATACATATGAGTAGTGTCATGATTCTAGATTCCCACATGAAAGTGAATTCCATTATCCCTCTTCTTTATAAGAAATACCCCATTTTTCGATGGTTAGAATAAGATTGAGGGGTGTCATACGTCACCCTCCAACCTCCAGTGTTTCCTTGCATGTGAGAGGCTAACATGAACTTTCATACATGTGCATATGTGTTTTCATGCATGACTTTCTTGTGAACCTTTGTATGCATATGTGTAGGATCTTCTTTGTTTCACCCATATGCCACCATGGGCTAGCCGTGTGAAATCGGATCCTGTGTGGTTGGCCTATTCCCACATGTGTGGTTATGGTGGATCCTTGGTTTCCCTTTTTGTAACACTTAGTAAAATTACAATGTGAAATGAACTATATAGATTTATCAAAATTGATGCCATTTATATCCATCAAATTCTATAGACAATACTTCTACAATCAACGATTTTCACTGGAAAATAAGAGCCGCTTACCAATAAACATTGGTTATACACCTCATACATGGTTAACAACAAAGACAGCTTCTTCAATGAATGGAAATTAACTTTTTATCTTGACATGTGCTTGGATTGTATCTTGTACTTATGTTTTCTTTTTATCATAAATAATGTATATGGGAAAGTGGTGTTCTTCACTACCATAAATCATTATCTAGCTAGCACTATGTTTTATCAGCACTAAACCTAAAGTGCTGACAAAAGGAAAACCTTTATCACTGCCAGCTAAAAGCACTCATAAAGGTAACATTTATCGGCACTAAAAAAAGTGCTGATAAAAGTGCACCCTTTAACAGCGTCTTTTTTAGCACTGTTAAAGGTTTATTTTTATTAATTTTTTTCTTTGCTCTGATAAAAATATTTAATAAATAATATTATTAGTGTATATATAATTATCCTAATTATATTCAAAATTTAATTTTTATTAATATAAATTAATTAAAAAATTCATATATATAATTAATATAAATATAATATATATATATATATATTAATAATTCAAAAAAATATATAAATATAAATAATGTAGTGGTAATTTTTGATATTTAAATATATATATTAATATCATTGTATATGTGCATATATGTGTAAGGATTATGTTGTGTGTGTGTGTGTGTGTTTTGTGTATGTGTATATATAGATGTTGTTTACGTATAGATGTATGTATGTGCATGTATAGATATACACACATTTGTGGGATGTATATATATATATATGACATGTGTACATGCGCATATATGGCATTTACATAAATAGTAAATTATAAAATTATAAATATATATAATTTTTTAAAAAAAAAGTTTTTTTAAAATTATAAATAAATAAAATATATTTAAGTAATTATAAAATGGCAATAAATATATTTAAAAATAAATAAATTTATTATATTTATAATTATATATAATTATATATTAATAAATATAAAGATATATATATATATATATATATACTCATAATTGTATAAATATATTAGTAAATATATTAAAGTATTTATAAATATATTTATTTATAATTATAAATATATATATATAATTATAAAATTATAATAAATATAACTAAATAAAAAATATATTTATTATATTTATAATTATATGTCATTATATATTAATATATTTATATTTATAATTCTAATATATTTATAATTGTATACAAATATTAAAAAATATATTTACTTATAATTAAAAATATAAATAAATATATATATATATTTAAATAATTAAAAAATTATAATAAAATTAATTAGATAATAAATATATTTATTATATTTATAATTATATATATTTATATATTAATATATAAGTAATTTTGTAAATATATGTAAATATATATAAATATATATAAATATATAAATATATTTATAATTATATACAAATATTGAAAAATATATTTATTTATAATTATAACTATATATATTTAAACCCCATTGCAATCCAAAGTATAAGGACTCAAGTCTGGGTTCAGATCTATGGTTTAAACTAGATATTGTTGCACCCAAGTATTTTATTCGATATTGCCTCGCCAGTTGGGACTCCAATTAAACTGGATCGTGCAATGGAGGAAGCATGCTTTGGTTATTTTGTGCATTTCTTGGTGAAGGTGGATCTCTTATCAACACCCATTTTTAATGTGGTCCTTTCCACTATGGATTATAGTTTCAAATTAACCATTAAGTATGATAAATTTCCTCTTTTCTATAGTGGTTGTAAATCCATTACACATATCAAGGTAAAATTCCATATGAAAATATATTTTTATTTCTGTAAAATGAGAGGGCATGAGGTATCTAATTATTGGTGGATTAATTCTTTAAAGGCTGGAAATGTTGTGAACATGGAGGTTGTTGTTTCCTATTCTTCTGTTACTGCTAGAACCAAATGGAAAGATGTGGATGGTCTTACCAATCTGGCCTCAGGTGAGAAGGGGAATAGAGTGTTGATATACGTGGATGTTGGAAATCCTTAAATGGTTCCAGATGTGCTGGTGAAGGGTGGGAATTAGATAGATATTGTAGAAGAGGGCTCTCTCCACTCTGAGGATGATAATATCCCTCGAGATTCAAATTGTAATAGATTGTCTCATCTACAGGGTGAGAAGGCTTTTTCTTCTTTCAAAGATCTGATTATTCCATCTATTGGGCCCTCCTCCAAATCTCTTGATGGTCCTAAAATGGAAATTTCTAACTCTGTTGGTATTATTCATCCTTAAAGGGGGCGGTGGAAGGTCCTAGTGCAACCTTAGTGGAAGAGGGGCAAGAAGATGCGGCTAAATCGTCTAATGGGGATGTAGTGCCAAAGTTTTTTGATCGGTAACTCCTTCATGAATAGACGATCACTTCAACATCTAGAAAAGGTAAGAAAAAATAGAAGTTGACGATCCTTTGTGAGATAAATCTAAAACTATTTTTGCAGGAGTTTATCCCCTAAATGATTTCCAGATTTCCTCAAATCCCAATGAAAATTGTGAGATCCCTTAAATTAGTTTCAATCAAAGATGTGTGAGGGGTTGGACACCCATGGAGTAATGTCTAAGCAAGCATCATTGATTAAAGGTAAGAAAAAATTAGTGGATTAAGAGGGATTCAAATTGGTCGTCCCTCAAAAATCCACAACATATGAGTCATAATCTCAGACTACATGGGTTCCACTCGCTCCAATCCAAATGTTGGATGACCCTCTTAGTAGAAAGTCTTTTCAGGTTTTCCCATGTGAGTTGAGCATCCAATTAACAATCCCTCAAGTAGAAGCACTGAGGGTTTTGAGAATATGGAGTGGGCTTATACACCCCCATTTTACTAACTTAATGAAAAATACATATGTATCTTTTGGAAAGACTTATATGAGGAATTTTATATTTTAGAGGAAAAACTCTAGTATCATACCTCTAGAGGACCAATAAGGTTAAAGGCCCACTGAAGGCCTTAGTAAAGAAGTAGCGGAATGGTTTTTCCACAACTTAAAGTCATTTTTTCAATGATTGTGCTTGAGGTATTCATTTTCAATGAATATTTAATAGTTCATAAGTTGTCATCAATAAACATTTGATATGGATTCTAATCCAATATAGATATGGAATTTTAGGGTCTATCTAGGAAATTCAACATTTCCTTTACTCTGAAGGACTTCCCTGAATCGTCACCAAATAAAGAATATGAGGCCCCACAAAGGGCCAATACATGGAGGATAGGTCTACATTCAAAGGGAAGAGGAAGATATCCTAGGAATTTGTGATCTAGAGTGACTTATGGGGATTGACTCACTATATTAGGCTTCTTTTCTTCTTATGTGGGAATTTCATGCTGTGTTTGATCCACTTCTTTCCTTGTATGTTTTCTTTCTTGTATGAAATTTTGGTTTATGGGTTTGGTTTCCAAATCCATAACTAATTCATCTTGATATAATTATATAAAAATATTTATTAATATATTTATTTATAATTATAATTATAAATATTTATTTATTTATTTAAATAATTATAAAATTATAATAAATATATTTATTATATTTATAGTTATATATAATGATATATTATTAAATATATATAATTATATATTTATATTTATATTTATATAAATATTTATAACTATATATATATATAATTGTATAATTTTTAATAATTATATATAAATACTTATTAAATATATTTATTTATGATTATAAATATAAATAAATATACACTTAAATAATTATAAAATTATAATAAATATATTTCAATAATAAATATATTAATTTATAATTATATTTATAAATAGATATTTGTAAATCTACAAATATTTGTTTATAATTATATACATTTACCTTTTATAATTATATTTATTATATTGCTAAAACTATGCATTTATCAGCACTATAATTTTAGTGCTGATAAAGAAATTTTTTATTTGTGATTTTTTAACATTGATAAAGTGTTATATTTATCAGTTCATTTTTGAAACCACTAATTAAAGTATTACCCTATATTTTAAAAATAACCTTATTTGAGTCTCTACTCTTGTATCATTCAATCTCTCAAAAAACCTGATTGGTGTCAATACTCTCACTCTTCATCGATCTTCTTAGTGAATCGATCCTCTCCAAATATAACGTATGTGCCAATTTATTTTTTTAGTGCTTGAAGATCCACTGCTCACTACCTGATAGCACCCTACTCCCATTTCAACACGAGAATGCTGACTTTTCTTCAATAATCCACATTTAATGCTCAAAACACACTCATCTCATTCCAAACTATATAAATTAGGTTTCATGAGCTCTTATTCATTCTAAACCTTGATTTTTCTTGAAAATTTGTTTCAAGTATTGAGTTTTGAGTTTCCCTTATTTGTTGTTGGTGTACCTGAATTTATATTGATGGTGTTTTCTCTTTGGCTAAAGATTATTTTTACTATTTATAAATCTATTCATGATTGGGGGGAAGTGAGAGTCAAACTAGTGACACATGGTGAGCTTTAAGATTTTGGTTAACCTTGTGGATTGCCTACAAATAGTTCTGAGTGGCTCCTTATGATAGCAATGTGATTGGCACATGGATTTTCAATCATGTGGCCTAGTCGATTGCGATCACTAATTATCTATGTATTTTGTGTCATATTTTCATTGTTTCGAAACTATCATGATTATATAATGCTTGTTTAATTTAGGTGATGCGTGGTTTTAAAATTTTGAAAGCATGGTTAAAAATGGAATGGGTTGGTTTTGAAAATAGTGGGTGAGTTTTCTAAGGAAGATTGAAAATGAATTTGGTGCATGATTTTCCAAAAAAAATGTTTTGTTAATGGGTAATAATTTTTGTTAAAAAGTGATTTTAAATAATGGGTAACATGATTTTTAACAGTGAAAATTATATTTAAAGACTATTAAAAAGTTTCTCAATGACTTATTGTGAAAATATTCATCAATGTTTTATAATTTAAATATGATTTTAACGATAAATGACTGGTTTTAAAGTTAATAAATTGGATTTCAATAATGTTTTAGAATGGGGAAGATATTTTGGATTATAATGATGATCTCAATAAATAATATTTTAAATTTCACATTGACCTTAAAATGGATTTTTTTTATATATGAAATTAGAGTGAACAGGTTCAAATGGTTTAAAATGCAGAATTTTGAATTGTTTGGAGCTTGTGAATTAATAATTTTTTTAAATTAATATTTTTGAATTCTTATTTATTTTGAATTAATAATTTTTAATTAATCATTTTGAATTAATAATTATTATATAAATATTTTAAAAATAATTATATATAATTATTTATAATAAATATATTTATTTATTTATTTAAAAATCATAGATATAATTTAAAATTATAATATATTTTTATTTGGAATAATTTATATTGTCACCAAATAAGATAGAGAGAAATTAAAATAATTTATTTTAGTTTTCTAATGTATACATGGAAACAAAATAAAGAGAAATTAAAATTACAATAATTTCTTTTTTGAATCATTTTTTTAAAATTTTATAAATTTGTGTTAATATATTTGTCTAATTATAAAGTTTATTTAATTTTATTTTCATTAAATTTTAATGATATATTAAAATCAAGGTATGTGATAAATTTTGATTCATTTCTCCCCATCAAACATCTTTGTTTGTTTAAAATTTTCCCAAATGGTTTGAATAGCGCATGTATAAGCAATCTTATTTGTCAGTGATCTACCTCACTAATTCTACACCTAATATATCTTTTATTGATTCATTTTTGTTTAAGCCTCTCCCTTTATATCACATTCATTTTCACTAATTCATCATTATTTCTCACCCTGATTTCATGGATATCCTGGTTTTACACTACTAAAACTCTTCCCACATATCATGTAAGATGGTGACTATAAATGATAATTAGTTCGGTTTTCTGTTGTGCTTAATTGGTAATCAGCTCTAAGTTACAAGTATCACTTATGCTCCCATCTTCCACCCAATCTCTCTTACCTCATTCCATTGTTGGTTTACCCTCTCCCTCGCATTTATATTCATTTTCACTCATTTGTAATTATTTCTCACTCTGATTACATAGAGCTCCTAGCTGTGCACTGAAAAATATTTTCATAATTATCATGTAAGGTGGTGACTGTAAATAATATTAGGCTGAATTTTTTTGGGGCACAACTTGTAATCATCACCAAGTGCCAAGTATATATCTGGATCCCATGTTCCAGCCAATATTGTTTTCCTTGATCCATTTTTGGTGCACCCTCTCCCTCGCCTTCATGTTCATTTTCACCCATTCATCATTATTTATCACTCTGATTTCAGGGATATTCTAGATGTGTGACACACACAAAAACTACTCACTTATCATGTAAGGTGGTGACTAAAAATGATAAGTAGGTAGTATTTTTATGGTTCATAAGTGGTAATATTCTCTAATTTCCAAGTATCTCTTCTGCTCCCATGGATTAAAATCATACAATTCTACCCATTTTTATCCTAGTATCCCTCCTCTAATGGATTAGAACCACATTTTTTTAAAACATGTCATCACCTTGTGAATTTTATTTCTAGTGACCATTAGAGTATCATCATTCAATATTGTCTTCTTTTCATGAAACCAAAATATACAATGCATATTGTCCCAAATATTGGTATAGAAAATATTAAATTTTCCCAACTATATTTTTTTTATAAAAATAGTTATCAATCATTGATATAGATAGTTAGTTTTTAAGCTTTACATTAAAGACAATATTTTGATCCACTTTATGTTTGGTTATGATAAGGGAGAGATCTCTCTTGGGACTTTAATTTATGAAAAATATTGAATATTAGGTTCGTATAATATAAAAATGATTAATGATAACCCATGTTAGTAAAATCATAACCATTAATAAACCGATTTATGCCTTTAAAATCATAACCATTAATAATATTACCTTATAATAATATTTTAATTATAAGATGAACTTTTTTCCATAAAATGGTTTTTATGTTCTGTTTATTTGGTTAAATATTAATTTTTCTGAATCAAATAGGATGGATATGAATCAAAAAAGGATGGATGCCAATTGTATGACCAAAGAGTATGAGGATGGGGTGAAAGAGTTCATAAATTTTAAAAAAGATCATACTTATGACCCTTATCAAATCCTTTTTCCTTATTTAAAGTGTTGTTATTAAAGTCTAATTAGTCCATAGGAGTTAGAATAACACATGATCAATCACATAATAGATCGAAGTTATAAATATTGGACTAAACACATGGAAAAAGGAATGTATCTAGTGATTGGGATAATACATCATTTTATTGATTATATGATATGATTATAAGTGTGTAAAATGATGAAGACTATATTGTGGATATGATTACAGGTCTGAATGGTGACGAAGATTATATTGAGTAAATGATAATGAATGTTGAATATAATCATTTTGATGGTCCAAAAAAATAATAATTTAAAGAGTTGTGAAAAGATGTCATTGTTTTTTGGTTATACTAAATATACAAAATTGTTAGCTAGAATGAAGTTGTATAATTTAAAATCCAACAATGGATAGAGTGACATAATTTTTACTAGATTACTTGATCTCTTTAATGAAATGATCCCATAAGATAATTATCTTCCTTTCAAAACATATGATGATAAAATGATGTTACATTCCATGGGTATGATCTTTAAAATAATACATGCTTGTAAAAATGACTGTATACTATTTCACCAGGAACAAAATCTACCTAAAAATGCCCAAAGTGTGGTACTTCTTGATATAAGAATGATCAATCAAGTACTATGAGAGTTTTATAGTACTAAAAAATCATTCCAAGGTATAGTATCTTATTTGGAAGTGAGGATACTACAAGACAATTGACATAGAGTGCATATATAAGAAATAAATATTGGAATCTTTTTCACCCGACAGACTATCCTCAATGGAAAATAATTGATCATGAGTATCTTGAATTTGTAAAAAATCTATGAAACGTTTGTCTTATTCTATCTATAGATGGAGTCAATCCTTGTGGTTTTTAAAGTTGTACTAACGGTATAGGGTCAGTTATGTTGGTAAATTATAACATTCCATTATGGTTATACACGAAATTAAAATACATTATCTTATCTCAACTTATATTAGGACCAAAAAAATAGGTAATGATATTGACGTTTATTTGAATCCATTGACAAAATATCTAAATTTATTTTGAGGCTCGGGTGTTATGTTGTATGATGCTTATGGAAATGAAGATTTCACATTGAGATCCATATATTATGGCAAGATAAAAGACATTACTACTTATGGAAATATAATTGGATGTACCATTAAAGGAACTAAATGGTGTCCTATTTGTGAACAAGGTACACAATAAATTAGGTTGAAAAATTCATTGAAGTCATTGTTTTTATGAATTTGTAGATTTTTATCCCAAGGATATACGTACTGATCTGGGATGACATCATTCAATGGGAGTTCATAATAATGTACACCACTATCTCCACTAATAAGTGATCAAATTTTTGAGAAAGTAGAATATATAGACAATGATTTTGGTAAAGATTTTTTTTTTGAAAAAAATTAATAAAAACAATTGAAAAAAGTGATTTATTTTTTAGAATTTCCATACTAGAATTTTTTGTACGTCGAGAATTTTCTTGATGTCATGCATATAGAAAAAATTATATGTGATAGTTTCATTAGAACATTACTAAATGCACTTATAAAAATGAAGGATGAAATTAAGCCTATGTTGGATATGATTGACATGGGAATACATGATGAGTGTCATCATTAAAGGGTGAAAACATACTTTTCTTCCTCTAGATACTTACACTCATTCTAGGAATGATATATATCAGTTTTTAAACTTATTCAATTATGTATAGGTTTTATAGGGGTATTCATCTAATATAAAAAATATTATATCAATGAATGATTTAAATTTAAAGGGTTTGAAATCAAATGACTATCTTGTTTTAATGAAAGATCTAATTCCCTTAGCTTTATGTTTCATTTTTTACAAGGATTTCCATCATTAATTAACAAATCTCTCTTTCATTTTCAAATCTATATATAAAGATTTTATAGACACAGCAAAATTGAAAACTATAGAAAAGAAAATTTCTCTCCTATTATGTGAATTAGAGATGTTATTCCCACCGAAATTCTTTGATATGATGGTTCACTTGGTAAGAGATTTTCAATTATGTGGTCTGATACATTATAGATCTATGTATCTCACTGAATATAATATAAATATTTTGAAAGGGTGTATCAAAAATCAAAGTCAACCAAAAGGTTGTATTGCAGAGTGATACATTATTGTGGAAGCTATTGAATTATGTAGTGTCTAGCTGTCTAGTTTGTAAATCCTCGATCTACCAAAATCTCATCACACTAAGTGGCTTGTGGGTGAAGGAATTTCTGGAACTAATGTTTTCATAATAACTATTAGCGATTGGGAGTTCTCCCACCATTTCATTTTTAATAATTGTTTTTAGGGTTCCCCATATGTTTAAAAACAAAAAGAAATTATTAGGAATTTAAATCCATCTTGGGATTAACGTTGGGTATCAAATAAACATAATAAATAGTTTATAAGATGGTTTTGATGTCTAATTTTTAAGGAGTCATTTGAAAATATAGATTAAATTTTAGAAGAACTTCGATGGCTAGATAGAAGACCAAGATTGTGTATATTATCTTATAATGGTTATTTAATTAATTTTTATACATTCTATAAAAATAAATATGATGAACACAGTACCATGAAAAATAGTGGAGTTACACTTGTGGCTGAATTTATGTATGTATATGGTACCATGGACATAAATTCAATTTATGTAAATATGTCATACACTCACGTCATCAAACAAATATGGGATTTAGATTATAAAACATTCCATGTGCCAATTTTTCAATGCAAGTGGTTTAATAATAAGATTTATGTTAAAATAGATTAATTGGGATTCGTGAAAGTGGATTTGAGTAAGGAAGTTCATAAAGAAGAATCATTTATAATGGAATCATAGGAAGTACATGTACTTTATTTTTTAGATGCAGCAAACCAAAAGTGGTCAATTATTCTATTATCGACCAAAAACACTGATGGTTCAAATGTCAATTCAACTATGTATGACCCTTTAATTGGGATGTCACAATTATTTCATAGTGGAACCAATGTAGACTGTGTATTTTATGTCATGGGAGACCATAATTAAGGGATTTTCATACTTGATATAGGGTTCAAAATCCATTCAACCTTTAAAAAAGAGTTTAATAATTGGGTAATATTTTTTTGTAATATACATTGTGTTTCCTCGTATTATTATCTATTCAATGCTATATTTATATAATCTAAATAAAATTTTCTACCACTTAAGAAGATAATGAATTTTTCATAGGACGATGATATTAATCATGAGGAACAACATGTTTCTCAAAATGATGGTGCTTCTAATGATGTGGAACAACAACCTTATACACATGTCGATACTACCATCCAGAGGAACAACATATTGATGGTTTTGAAGCTGAGTAAATGATGGATGGCTAAAAATGGGTTTCCCGGGAAAAAAAATAGGATCATCATAGTGTGATGGTGTTAGAAAAAAATTTTAAGGCAATAAATGAATGCATCAAATTCGATGTTGGATGGAATGCATGTGGACAATCTTCTAACACTAATAAGGCCATGTTTAGTATATACATTAGGCTCACCACTCACATGTGTGTGGCGATTGATGTAGATTCATGTAAAAAAAATTCTACGCATAGGATACTAATTTTGGAAGATATTAAGGTAACATTATGATATACTTTATTTATTTCACTAAAAACAAACTAATGAATAATTGAATTACTCTTCATTTTCCTTGTCATAATTGATCCAAGATTAAAAAATTGATAATGCCACATAATAAAGGTATCATGGTAATTAAACTTATGGTTTCTTATGTTTGATTCTACTGTACAAATATAAACAAAGTACAATCTAGATATAAGTATTGAAATATTCTCTTTAATAAATTTGTGCTCATTGTTAATTCATATTAAATAAGGGTATTCATCACCTCCTTCATCCATATTCTCAATGTGATATCAATTATCATGAATATCTCTAAAACACAGTAAATTATGATGATCCTTAGGAGAAAAAAAAGAATAATTTATCATAATTTTTAAACCACCAGTTAGGCATATTATTTTTATTATAGAGACTTTGATTAATAGATCCCAACCAGTTAATGAACAAACATGATAAATCCCCATTTTAAGAGGTATAAAATATTTCCCATTTTTAAGATTTTATTTTTGTGGAACTATTGATGAGGGAAATAACTTCATTATGGAAATTATTCTTAATTAATCGATTTATATCATCCATATATATTAAAGAAAATAAAACATACATATAATGAATAAAATAAAAGAAACAAAATGAATCATGAGATATTTATTTTTAAAAAAAGTTTAAAAATAAAAAAATGAAGCTAACTTCCACAATAATAATTCATGAATGATCTATGTTATCGACACCTTAAAGGTGTAGAAAATAATTATAAATATCCAAGTTTATAATATCATAATCTAATTTCAAATCTCAGTCAGTGAATTTTTCATCAATACACTTTTTCTCTCCTTTGATAGATTGTCAATAAAGATCAAAAAAATGATTCGTTGCATAAAAATTACATGACTATTGACCATTCATATCACATTTAAAACATTCACTTTCATCATTCATTGATTTATTTGATTGTGGTTGTTTATTATTGGGCCACTTATGGTCGTTCCCTTTCCTATTATCATTTTTTGTGTGACCACCTCGATAAAATGAATTTCCACATCCATCATTACATTGATTTTACATGGCCTTAGTTATGAGAATTCACATCCACTCTAGGGAATGGATCCACACCATTAGGTTAGGATTCATGTTTCTTAATCAATTACTTATTCTATTTAGAAACAATAAGGTAGGAAAGTAATTCAGAGTATACAGTGAAAAAATATTGAAATATTATTGTTGTAGAATGGAATTCTAGGCATGGAAAGTAGAATAGATGTTTTTGAACATATTGGTATTAGTGATAATGTATCCACATAATTTTAATTATAATGTTATTTTTAACAAAGCAGAGTTATATTCGCATAATGATTCACAGTCTTGGAATCTTAAATGAATCCACTCGAACCTTTCTCTTGGTGGTATCAAAAATTGAAGCTGATCATACTACTCCTTAATATTATTCAATAGCACAAAAGGATCCTTTAATATGCGGTAAACATTCTTAAAATACATATGGAGATGAGGGAAGAGGAATATTTGGGCTTGGGCTGGTCTTGAGAGAAAGCATGATTTCCAAATTTAATTTCATCACCAGGACCATTTTCATTGAGGTACATCTCTTCATCTGGAGTCCATGACATGTAATTATTCCAAAAAATTTAAAGAGGGATAAATCCATGATTTACAAAATTCTACATGGAGAATTTATCTAACCACTTTTACTAACATTTTTACATGGAAGAACAGTCATGCTGATAATGTGTTGTTAAACTAGATGATTGGAGGTGAAGAAAACTGATAATATAACAATGTTTAATATTTAAGATTATGATGGAGAAGTAAAATGGTTCAATAATAATATAATATTAGAAAATAGAAATAAAAAATGTTTATATATAGTCAAAAATACACCCAATTCCATCAACATATCACTGCATTTATAGAGTGCATATTTCATGATTAAATAGCCAATATTAAATCCTAAAAATCAGATCCCACAGTCAGAATACCAAAGGTATTGTCCATATGAAAAGTTTTTTGGGGTAATGAAAAAGACTTCATTAATTATAATTTTATAAAATCCACACCATAAATGAGAATTTGTAACACTCTCCCCCTTTGCACCTTTTTAACTTTCTTAATTCATTTGTTATATTCATTAATAAAATTTAGAATTTAAATCCATTTTTTTACCATAATCATTCACATGTTTTTCTTCAAATATATTCTTTCAATTAATACTCACTCTCTCCAATATCCTTCCCCCATCAATTCTTATGATTTAATTTTTTAAATGCCCAAAACTCTAATTTTTTAAAAATATTATCATTTTTAAATGTATTTAATTTTTTTAAAACATTATAAGATATATATATATATAATTAATAATAAATTCATAAATACATATATATAGATACACATGTTCTGTGACATACTATTTTGAAATGTTTAAAACAAGTATATATATAATGTGTAATACATTCAATATGCCTAAATAATTTACTTATGTATAGCATAAGGCGTGTGTGTGTATATATATATAATGTTTAATATATTTTATATGAATAAATCATTAAATTTTGAAAACATCAATGAATAAGAAAATACAAAAGATACATAATGTTATTTTTTTTGCATAAGATATTTAAAATCAACATGTATGAATTTAAAAATGAATAAAATGTTATACTCTAATAAAATATCAAAATGTAGTGCATTTAGTCTAAGTAAAATATTTCCCTTTGTAAAAAATATCTATATGTAAAAAAAAATTACCAATGTCTAATATATTTTCATAGTGGTTAATATATTATACTTCACCAAATTTCTAAATATGTAAAATATTCATAAATGAAGAGAATTAATAAAATTATAAAAAAACTCAATGATAGACTTATGTGAACCCTAAAAGGAAAAAATAATGATAAAGTAAAGGGTTCATAAAATCTAGGCCCTTACATTACATTAGAAATTACCAATTTTCAGGTTTTTCAGTTTCTACAATTGACAGCTATGTGAAGGAGATCAAAGATCAGAGACTTTTTGAAATAAAAGGTCAGCCCAATTCTAGCCCCCCCAAATGTAAATCCAAGGATGTTAAAATAATTTTACAAAGAAAATTAGTTGATGATTTGGAGAAGATCCATTCATAGTTGGTAGACAATAACAATAGGATCATCTTTGTATGTAATTAAAATGACATTTACCCCTATTATGTATCTTCTTGGAGGAGCTCCTATTCTAAAACATTGGGCACATGCCACTCAATTATATTTGGATTACAAGACACATAAACCTAAAATATATCTTGGAGTTACAAATTTTATTCACATGGGAACCCAAAATAGTCTCCTAAAGAGCTTGTGTTCAGCCTAATGGGTTCCAAGCTTCATGGCGAACCAGATCAGGTAACCATGGGTTAGAATACGAACACTAGTCTGAGACCAAATCTTGAAGAAAAAAAGAATAAGTAGTTCATCATACCTTTAAATAATCTGATCTATTTCCCAAAAATGATCCAACCACATGGTAATATCCACATGGCCATTTGTGTGCCAAAGTTGTAGGGGGGCGAGGAGCAGGACAGCGAGTGATTCGAGCCAATCAAGTGGAAGACCCTATATCTGAATGGATTTCATGGATGTTTCCATCCAAGGAACTCATATCCAATTGGTATTAAGTTAGAATAAATATTTTGAGGTGATTCTGATAAAAAAATCCAGGAACATAAAAATGATTTCCATATCCACGGCTTTTAGTTCCATTGCCTCTCTATATGTTGACACTACAGGCCTTATATATAGCTTACCAATTCTTATAAATCCATGCAAATTGTTTCTATAGAATTTAAAAGTGATAACTAAGAGGATAACTAATTTTAAGTGTCCAAATATAGAAGATGTTACATGGGAATACATTTTCACTATCCGTAATCAATTTTTATTCTTCATTCTTGAGGTTAATACTAATTTTCCAGGAGGGGTGAGTGATAGAAATCATGTTACCAGCCTGGAAAAAACATTACATAAGGGGAAAAGAGATTATTTAGGGAGACTGGTTATGGACCATAGGTAGTGGGAATTATTGGTTTCAGGGGAACCTATTATGGGTCCTATTAGAGGATAGAAAATAGGAAAATGAATATATTAATCAGAAGAAAGGTGTAGCACCCTTGGTTTTATGTACGACATCATTTTATGCTTTTTCTCTTGTATTTATAATATTTAGGTTATATTTTGAATGACATTTTTAGGGAGTAAAAACAATTTAAACTATATAGTATACTTTTATTCCATAAAATGGGTTTTCCAAACAAAATAACCATAGTGGTGGGTATTTCAGTATAAGTGACCCTTGATGCATTTATGACGTAAATTCATAATTTACTCCATAAATAATTTAGGGATAGTGTGTCACGACCCGACCTCAGGGCCCGTGCTGTGACTACCCCAAGCCCTCCTTCCATAGGCCAGGGGCTGGCGACTAGCACCAAAGGCGTAAATCCCGTTAACTGGGAAGGCATTGCCTTTATAAAAGTAAACAAAACACCATAGAGTACAAGCAGAAGTAAAACACTAAGTACAAAAGAAAGTGCTAAAAAGTAAAAAGGGACAGAATACAAACCCAACTGAAAAGTACAGCTACAACTGAAAGGAAAAACAACAGAAAAGTCAAACAGCCTGAAGAATAGAAGCAGCTCCTGGGTCGTCCACCTCGGATCCTACCTAAAGGGTAGGTACAGATAGCACAGCTCTTGGATCATCCACCACAGATCCTACCTAAAGGGTAGGTATAGATAGCCTCCACAACACTCTTTCCCGTCAACCTCCTCTGAGTATCGTCACGTCCTGAAGTCCACCTCTGGATACTGACTCGTCATGAGATCCACCTCTGGGTATCATCCAGTCCTCGAACACAAGGCCTCTGTTAGCGCTGCCCATCGTCTGCAACCAACACAACGAGGTGCGGGCATTGCCCGTGTAGGGGTGAGTATAACGATACTCATTAGGGGGCCCGAGACCCTCAAGGTCTCACTAAATCCAACAAGGACAACCACAAATAAAGATCTCAATAGATATCTTCTACTTAGGTATATGCCCATAAATATACCTAAGTTATCAAATAACCCATCTCAATCATGAGGAAACACAAATATTATGAAATAAACGGATAACCACTACTCAGGTATATGCCCATACATATACCTAAGTTATTAAGTGACCCATCTCAATCATGAGGTAAACACAAAGGTCATAGAATCAGCTCAAACCAGGATTTTCAATTATCGAAACTGTAACTGCTGAAGAGCCCCGTCTCTAGAGTGTACAGTGGTCCTGTTTCGACTCCGAGGTACTTCTCACCAACCTAAGACTTCTAAGGTACTCCTCCTGTCGAGTACCGTGGGCCAACCACCCAAACATAGTAGTGCTTCCCGCCGGGGTATGCCACCCAAACACAATAGTGCACACCCCCTAATAGCCTGCAGAGGTACTCTCCGGATGAGTACCGCGGGTCTGCACTGTCACACAGGTAGTGCTCCGTCCTTCATGGGTCTGCACCCAAACAAATTAGTGCTCTATCCACTGGGCTAGTCGACTCACTCCAAGTCGAGTCAGTCAAGCAGTTTTTAGGTCTCAGTCGGCTACACGGTCTCCGTACTCCGCACGATTGTCTCTGGGAGGGTCTGCTCCCTGAGCTACATGTCTATACTCCAAGTATCTCAAAGTCCCACAAATAAGTATCTCAAAGGACCACCTCGTCATAGGGGTCTAAATGCAATAGACGGCGCGTCAATCGGACGCCCGGTCTGTGAGTTATTAGCCTTTTCATCCTCGGGGCCCAGTTGGTTTCCTGTGCGAACCAACCCGGCCGTATCTCAACTGTACCCTGAACTCTCATAAGGTAAACTCATAGGGACCGTTTCTCCATGTGATCACCAATTCCTCCGATGGTTCGTCAAATGGACGTCCAGTTTGAAAGTTATCAGCTTTTCTTTTCCAGGGGTCCGGTTGGATTTCGGGTACAATCCAACCCGTCCATACTCCAACTGCATCCAAATCTCAGTCAAAGTATGCCAAAAGTTCTGTCTCATCAAGAGGATTCCAACAAAGTTGACGGCACGTCAATCGGACTTCCGGAGCTCAAGTTATAAGTGTTTCCGCTCCGAGGTCCGTGTTGGTTTCCTGTACGATCTAACCCGGTCTTACTTCAAAAGACACCAGTTAACCAAACCGGTCACACCATTGAGATCCATACGGAATAACACACGATATGGACTACCCATTGGTCCAAAATGGATAGCTAGTGAAAAAGTTGCATTTCACTGCATCATGCGCGAACCGGGCCTTGTGGGGCCCACGCCTCGACCTTGACATAAAAAACAAAAATTGGTTATAAAACATCTGTCTTAATTCCAGGGTCACAACATCGCAGACGGTTCGTCATTCCGACACCGTATGAGAGAGATATGTCAGATACAAGATCCCGTAATAATAATAATATTATTATTATTCGGTGTTTTGTGGGCCCGAGGCACGAACCAGAATTTAGTATCCAAAATTAGACATCAATTGACCGTTTTAAAGACAGAGTCACATCGCCGCTGACGGTGAGTCAATCGAACGTCGCACGCATGAGTTATGGCGGGTCAAAGATTTAATAATAATATTAAATCTATTAAGTACGAGCATTTCGGGTACCCGAACCAAAAACCTGAAAAAGATATCCAATATTGGACTCATAAATTCTGTCTCGAAGTCAGGGTCGCACTGCCACTAACGGTTCGTGAAACCAAGGTCACACGAAGAAGATACCATCAAAATACGTTTTTCCCAACAAAAGATAATAATAACATTATTATATTATTATTATTTTTAATTTAAATTAATCCCTCAACATATACCACCCAAAATCCACGCATAAATCCATATTCATATTTTGTGCGCATCACCCATTCATCGGATTCCTTTTTTTCCTTTAAATTTTAATTTATTTTCTTTAGACTTTTCTCTCTCCAATCTTCCATTTCTTCTTCAATATTCTCACGCTCCAACCACATGCAGTGCCTCCAACCTGTAACCCTAGCGACCAGCTTATTTCACACAGGGTGAGTCCGCCGGAACCGCCGTCGCGCCGACGACCTGCGTCGCCGGTGAATTCCGCGGGCCGCCGGAGTTGCTCTGATGGTCCGTTTTCAAATCCGACTGTGCCGGCGTTCACCTCGGGTCTCTCACTTTACTGAGGAATCATCAAACCGCCTCTACGACTCGTTCCATCAACGCCCGTCGATCCACCGTCAATTAAACAATCTGTGGAGTTTTCGAATCGCCGCAACGGCGCGGCGCTTCTTCGCCCATTTTTCATTGTTTCCACGTGGTGTCGTTGCACCACCCTGCCTTTACTCGTGCCGCAATGAGTACAACCAACAAAAGGGGGAGGAGGGTCGGCCGTGTTCATGCGGTCCGACCTCCTCCCATTATTACGATAACAGGCGGCTCAAATGATTATCAACAAAAATTAACAAAGGCTGAGGATATAATCCACATAAATTAAATTAAACCAAACCCCTACTTGGATATTTGACGTCGCACGTCGGGTGTCGTGGAGAACGGCGTCGCGGGGTCGGACGTAGATTCCATGGACGTAGGGGTGAGTCCGAGGAGGAAACGACATCTCCTCACTAGTTTCTATGATGAACAAGGAAGGTATGTTGTTTTTGGCGATGATCACCATGGTCGGTGACTTCTCCCTTGTCGTGGAGGAAGATGAAGATGGAAGAATCTGGGTCGCCGAGTCTTCTAAGTCGAGGGGTCGATGTTCTTCGCCGGAGAAGAACCGTTCTTCACGTTCTTCAACGTGGAAGATGAACTGTTATCTCCTCCCCTTCCCCACACAACCATCCAACCCCTAATAAAATAAGACTCTTCTTATTTTATTACTCATCTCATGCATTTTCAAAACATTTCAAAATGTTGAATTAACTTAACTAAATTAATCTTGAGCTTGTCAAAATTAAATGAAGTAGAGTTGGCATCATTAATGAGAGGATGTGTCACAAGGGGGGTTGGAGTGAGTTATGGAAGATGAGAGATCACCCACTTAATGGGGGAGTTATAGGAGTTTTAAGGAATGTGAAGGGGTGGGGTTCGTGTGGGCCCCACCTCACCTTTAATACTCTCATAGGTAGTTAACTACAAGTGGGTCCCACCCCTAACTCCCTTACATAGGTTATAACTACATAAGAGAGGGATAAAGTGTTGTGACACAACACTTAATCCACTTAACAAGAAATGGAAATATAATTGTAAAACAATTATATTTTTATCCCTTAATTTTTTTAAACAACTCCTCTCGAGAAAACGCAACTCCAGAAAGGGTCTTCTTAAGCAATTACTAGCGTTGCGGTTTCATCGGTGCCCTCAGATTTCAATTCCGAGCACTGGTTCAAAAGATGGGAAAACCTGCTCGTTCGTTCACTGAACGTACCCAAGCTAAACTTCGGAAATTGATTCTGGGCACACCGGGCCTCGGAATCAAGTACCGTCAAAAACTGCATTCTTTTAAAATCACAAAGAAAATTAAGAAAAAAATTTCCCTTGAATTTTACGGGTCTTTACATTACTCCCACCTCAGGGCTTTACGTCCCCGTAAAGCTATAACACAAACTAGGGAAACAAAAGTGGTACTGAGCACGCATCTGAGCCTTCCGCTCCCATGTGCTCTCCTAGAGGTTTTCTTGCTGCCAGTGAAAGAACACCTGAGGAATCGAACATTCATGCAGGACCCGCTCCTATCGATCCTCAATTTCCTCTGTAACCTCAGTGCATGTCACCCTGTCATCGATGTCCAACTCCATGAGGTCGATGATGTGTGAAGGATCATGCATGTATCTCCTCAGCCGAGGTACGTGGAAGATTTCATGCACCCGGTGCAACTGAGGTGGAAAGGTGAAGCGGTAAACTACCTCTCCTACCCTGCTGGGGACCTAGAAAGGTCCGTTGAACCTCGGAGATATCTCGCTGCCTCGGCTAAATCTCCGTAAACTTCATCGAGGTGAGACCCGTATAAGAACATGGTCGCCATCCTCAAACTCTAGAGGTCTCCCTTTCCTGATTAGAACTGAAACTCAAAACTTCTGCTGCCACGAGGGTAAGGTTGGCTGACCTAAGAATGGTCGGCTACACCATCCCATGCATGAGTTTAACCTGTGTTTCCTGGGGTTTTCTTTTCGGCGACCAAGGAAAACCCATACCGACGTTTTCCTAATACCATCAATTTGAGTATGAATAGTGATTTCCCAATCCATACTCAAACTAACGTCGTAAGGCCTTGACGCTGCCACCAAGAGGTCCCAACCGAGACTCTCACCTCAAGTGTCAGATCACACCGTCGGTGTAAGTGTGACTATCAAGTCTCCTCCCAACGGTATCTTCAGATGTGAGGGTCAAGTCAACGGCTTAATCGGAAACTTTAGGTCTGGGACTAGATTCATGTAAGGAAGGGATGATTCGTATCGATGTCTGTGGCTACGACAGCTAGTAGAAGAAAAATTCTGCACTTCGAATCATCCTAAGAGCCCTTTCGGTCTCACTCCTTTACCGCATGTAGCTACTCTTTTCCCCTGCCCTCCAGCTCCCTAAGCCTGGAGGGGACAACAAAGGTGGGTGGTTGTAACATGTTGAAATGTACACCACCTCATGAGGCTCTCCTAGCTCTTCCTACACGTCTACTGCTCTGCAGATTTATCTGTCCTTAACATTTCCTCTTCTTGAAACATTCGCACGCCCAAGTCTCTGAGACTGGCACCAGCTCGCTATGTTCCAACTTCTAAAATTCTCTAGCTGTATTCATTCATCCAAAGAACATTAAACCTAAAGGTTTTCCCTATCACCCTAGCATGAGTAGGATTTCATAGAGGAAAATGGTGTTGGCTCTAATGTCCTTAAACACACCTTGCTCAGAGGTCCGAGCTCTATAGCACTGATCGAAATGTATTCATCGAGTACCCCGAATGTTCGGTACGCCTCAATGAATTCTCAGCTACGGACACGTCATCCTACCGAAGCTGTATAAGCTCTAGAAAACTATCTTCCACCTCCTCAAACCAGTCCTCAGCCGCCTGTGAGTCAGGTTCGCCTCGGAACTTGAGGGTATCTGATGTTGGAACACGTATAAGGCAGTAAGCCTACATGTGTCACCCACCGGTACCGCCAGTTGTAACTACTGACCAACAGGTAGTGATGTATAGCTGACACACTACCTAAAGGCACTATCTCAGGCATAGGTCCACTCACCGAAGCCTCATCACTATGCAGACCATCCTCATGGTCATTCACTGGAAAACACTAGTAGCCAAGTCCACCATCCACTCCACTGATGTCTTAGCTAGGTGGAATACTCTAGCAATCGCCTCCAGACAGTGCTCTGCTGTCTGGGAATCTGCCTCGTCTCATAACCTTGGAGGCCTCTACTACTGGAACTCGTGCAATGCGCTCTGACAGCGTGCACAGTTCGCTAGTATGACTGGTGGCATCTACTGGCCAACAGGTGTTGGTGCTGCTGGTACACCACCCGAGGGTGCCAACATAGTAAAAAGGGCCCCGCACCGGAGCCTCGTCACTCGGTGGGCTGTCATCGTGTATTATCTCAGAACTCTAACTGACTGTCTGCATGGAGACATCCTGAATAGATACAACACGGTCAAACGATTTATACCTGGTGAGATGACCTGGTTTGAGATGACTTTAAAACTTTTGGAAACACACACACAATCAGTGTTTTCGTGCACAAAGTCAGAAATTAGAAGTCAGGGTCCTAGTGTATGGATACGTCGGCCGCCGCACCAACACTGGACACCCTAAATTGTAGACCACACTCGGTACCCTTAACACAATTGCTTCTAAGAAAGAAAATATCATAGTTATAAGTTCTTCGGTAGAACCGACTCCTCTGATACCAATTTTTCACGACCCGACCTCGGGGCCCGTGTCGTGACTACCCCAAGCCCGCCTTCCATAGGCCAGGGGCTGGCGACTAGCACCAAAGGCATAAATCCCATTAACTGGGAAAGAATTTCCTTTATAAAAGTAAACAAAACACCACAGAGTACAAGCGGAAGTAAAACACTAAGTACAAAAGAAAGTGCTAAGAAGTAAAAAGGGAAAGAATACAAACCCAACTAAAAAGTACAACTACAACTGAAAGTAAAAACAACAGAAAAGTCAAACAGCTAGAAGAATAGAAGCATCTCCTGGGTCGTCCACCTCGGATCCTACTTGAAGGGTAGGTACAGATAGCGCAGCTCTTGGATCGTCCACCACGGATCCTACCTGAAGGGTAGGTACAGATAGCCTCCACAACACTCTCGCCCGTCAACCTCCTCCGATTATCGTCACGTCGTGAAGTCCACCTCCGGATACTGACTCATCGTGAGATCCACCTTCGGGTACCGTCCAGTCCTCGAACACATGGCCTCTGTCAGCGCTGCCCGTCGTCTGCAACCAACACAATGAGGTGCGGGCATAGCCCGTGCAGGGGTGAGTATAACGATACTCAGTCGGGAGCCCGAGACCCTCAAGGTCTCACTAAATCCAACAAGGATAACCACAAAGAAATATCTCAATATATATCCTATACTTAGGTATATGCCCATACATATACCTAAGTTATCAAATAATCCATCCTAATCATGAGGAAACACAAAGATTATGAAATCAACGGATAACCACTACCCAGGTATATGCTCATACATATACATAAGTTATTAAGTGACCCATCTCAATCATGAGGTAAACACAAAGGTCATAGACTCAGCTCAAACCAGGATGTTCAATTATCATAACCATAACTGCTGAAGGGTCCCGTCTCTAGAGTGTACAGTGGTCCTATCACGACTTTGAGGTACTGCTCACTAACCTAAGACTGCTGAGGTACTCCTCCTGTCGAGTACTTTGGGCCAACCACCCAAACACAGTAGTGCTTCCCGCCGGGGTATGTCACCCAAACATAGTAGTGCACACCCCCCTAATAGCCTGTAGAGGTACTCACCGGACGAGTACCGCGGTTTTGCACTATCACACAGGTAGTGCTCCGTCCGCCATGGGTCTGCACCCAAACAAAGTAGTGCTCCGTCCACTAGGCTAGTCGACTCACTCCAAGTCGAGTTGGTCAATCAGTTGTTAGGTCTCAGTCGGCTACACGGTCTCTGTACTCTGCATGCTCGTCTCTGGGATGGTCCTCTCCACGAGCTACAGGTCGATACTCCAAGTATCTCAAAGTCCCACGAAGAAGTATCTCAAAGGACCACCTCGTCATAGGGGTCTCAACACAACAGACGGCGCGTCAATCGGACGCCCGGTCTGTGAGTTATTAGACTTTTCGTCCCCGGGGCCCGGTTGGTTTCGTGTGCGAACCAACCTGGCCGTATCTCAACTGTACCTCGAACTCTCATAGAGTATACTCATAGGGACCGTTTCTCCACGGGATCACCAACGCCGCTGACGGTTCGTCAAACGGACGTCCAGTCTGAAAGTTATCAGCTTTTCCGTTCCAGGGGCCCGGTTGGATTTCGGGTACAATCCAACCCGGCCATACTCCAACTACATCCAAATCTCAGGAGAAGTATGTCAAAAGTTCCTTCTCATCAAGAGGAATACAACAAAGTCTACGACACGTCAATCGGACGTCCAGACCTCAAGTTATAAGCATTTTCACTCCGAGGGCCCGGTTGGTTTCGTATATGATCTAACCCGGTCTTACTTCAAAAGACATCGATTAACCAAACCGGTCACACCATTGAGATCCATATGGAATAACACACGAGATGGAATACCCATTGGTCCAAAACAGATAGCCAGTGAAAAAGTTTCATTTCACTGCATCATGCGCGAACCGGGCCTCGTGGGGCCCGCACCTCAACCTTGACATAAAAAACCAAAATTGGTTTTGAAACATCTGTCTTAATTCCAGGGTCGCTACATTGCAGACGGTTCGTCATTCCGACACAGTATGAGAGAGATATGTCAGATACAAGATCCCGTAATAATAATAATATTATTATTGTTATTCGGTGTATCATGGGACTGAGACACGAACCGGAATTTAGTATCCAGCATTAGACTTGAATTGACTATTTTAAAGACAGAGTCACATCGCTGCTGACGGCGAGTCAATCGGACGTCGCACGCATGAGTTATGTCGGTTCAAAGATTTAATAATAATATTAAATCTATTAAGTACGAGCGTTTTGGGTACCCGAACCAGAAAACCGAAAAAGATATCCAATAGTGGACTCATAAATTCCGTCTCGAAGTCAGGGTTGCACTGCCACTAACGGTTCGTGAAACCGAGGTCGCATGAAGAAGATACCGTCAAAATACTTTTTTCCCAACAAAAGATAATAATAACATTATTATATTATTATTATTTTTAATTTAAATTAATCCCTCAACATATCACACCCAAAATCCACGCATAAATCCATATTTGAATTTTGTGCACATCACCAATTCATCGGATTCCTTTTTTTCCTTTAAATTTTAATTTATTTTCATTGGACTTTTCTCTCTCCAATCTTCCATTTCTTCTTCAATCTTCTCACGCTCCAACCACATGCATCGCCTCCAACCTATAACCCTAGCGACCAGCTTATTTCGCACAGGGTGAGTCTGCCGGAACCGCCGCCACGCCGGCGACCTGCGTCGCCGGTGAATTCCGAGGGCCACCGGAGTTGCTCCGGTGGCCCATTTTCAAAACCGACTGCGCTGGCGTTCACCTCGGGTCTCTCAATTTACTGCGGAATCATCAAACCGCCTCTGCGGCCTGTTCCGTCAACGCCCGTCGATCCGCCGTCAATTAAAAAATCTGCAGAGCCTTCGAATCGCCGCAACGGCGCGATGCGACAGCACAATGCTTCTTCGCCCGTTTTTCATTATTTCCATGCGGTGTCGTTGCACCGCGCCACCTTTACTCGTGCCGCAACAAGTACAACCAACAAAAGGGGGAGGAGGGTCGGCCGTGTTCGTGTGGTCCGACCTCCTCCCTTTATTACGATAACAAGCGGCTCAAACGATTATCAACAAAAATAAACAAAGGCCAAGGAAATAATCCACATAAATTAAATTAAACCAAACCCCTACTTGGATATTTGACGTCGCACGTCGGGTGTCGCGGATAACGGCATTGCGGGGTCGGATGTAGATTCAGTGGACGTTGGGGTGAGTCCGAGGAGGAAACGACGTCTCCTCACTTGTTTCTATGATTAATAAGGAATGTATGTTGTCGTTGGCGATGATCACCATGGTCGGCGACTTCTCCCTTGTCGTGGAGGAAGATGAAGACAGAAGAATCCGGGTCGCCGAGTCTTCTAAGTCGAGGGGTCGATGTTCTTTGTCAGAGAAGAACTGTTCTTCATGTTCTTCAATGTGGAAGAGGAACTTCTATCTCCTCCCCTTCCCCACACAACCATCCAACCCCTAATAAAATAAGACTCTTCTTATTTTATTACCCATATCATGCATTTTCAAAACATTTCAAAATGTTGAATTAACTTAACTTAATTAATCTTGAGCTTGTCAAAATTAAATGAAGTAGAGTTGGCATCATTAATGAGAGGATGTGTCACAAGGGGGGTTGGAGTGAGTTATGGAAGATGAGAGATCACCCACTTAATGGGGGAGTTAGAGGAGGTTTAAGGAATGTGAAGGGGTGGGGTTCGTGTGGGCCCCACCTCACCTTTAATCCTCTCATAGGTAGTTAACTACATGTGGGCCCACCCCTAACTCCCTTAAATAGGTTATAACTACATAAGATAGGGATAAAGTGTTGTGACACAACACTTAATACACTTAACAAGAAATGAAAATATAATTGTAAAACAATTATATTTTTATCTCTCACTCTTTTTTAAACAACTCCTCCCGAGAAAACGCAACTCTAGAAAGGGTCTTCATAAGCAATTACCGGCACTGTGGTTTTATCGGTGCCCTCGAATTTCAATTTCAAGCACCGGTTCAAAAGATAGGAAAACCCGCTCGTTCGTTCACTGAACGTACCCGAGCTAAACTTCGGAAATTGATTCTGGGCACACCGGGCCTCGGAATCAAGTGTCGTCAGAAACTGTGTTCTTGTAAAATCCCAAAGAAAATTAAGAAAAAAAATTCCCTGGAATTTTACAGGACTTTAAATAGTGATTATTATTATGATCAGTGATTTTAAAACTTAATATGATTTCCTAATTTTTTCTCTTAACTTATAGGTTTAACCTATGAAATTTTTTATGATCCTTGACATCAAGAATCCGTTGAAAATGAATATATGAGTGTTTGTTTATTGAATCAAAGGTTAAGGTTCTGTTCTTATTTCCCATTTTGGATCTATTTCTGTTTGCTTGATCAAAACCATAAATCGATGTTTGATACTTTATTCTATGGGTTTGGATTTTTAGTGATGAGATCTTTTAGGGTTTTGACAGAGTAATAAAAGAGTTTGATATGTGGAATCATCATGGATCCCTTTCACTAATTGTAACCAAGTTTGGGGGCTTCTCTCCCCCTATACTATTCTAGAACTTGTTTTCTTGAATTTTATTAAATTTTACTTATGGTTAGATTTGAAATATCTTGAGTTTTTTATGTGGAAAACCCTTTTTTTGATGTGATTTCAAATGGTTAGTTTTTAAATATGCTCAAGAGATGTTCTAATTAAATGTTTTTAAAGGGTCTGGTTTTCAAAAAAAATTGTTTTGTGTGGAAAACTATTTGATGTGGAATATGTTATACGCATACATGGTGTCATGTGTTCATATTTCATTATATGATGTATTTTTGAAATATATGTTATGCTCAGTAATAACTAAAAAGGGAAAAGGTGATATCACATAGTGATGAATTTCTAAAAGATGTATTTTCACTTATGAGTGTTGTAATTTTCATTTATCAAGAATTTTTGTGTGAGTGTAGAACATGGAATAAGTATGCCAATTGGAAGGTAAAATGTAATGTAAAAGTAATTATTTTTTTAAATTGATTGCATTAAATATTTTCTTTTGAAAAAAATGTTTTGAAAATATTACCCTATTTTTTATATAAAATTTGATAACTTAGTCTTGTCCTATTTGTGTGTGTTATAAAGTCTTTTCGGAAATCCTATTGAGTGTTATACTCCCCCCATGCTTGGGAACTTTGGTGGATTTTAAAATTTCATCTACTAAGATAACGGGAAGGGTTAGATTTTTTACTTATTTAGTGTTGATCCTTGACATCAGGGATTAGCTACTGAAGCTAGAGCTAGGTATTGTCTATATCTTACTCTAATATGGTGCCACTTTGGTTCTAATGTATTTCTATTTAGATATCGAGCCTTTCCCTCTTATTTTTCCATGTACTCTTATATTGTGCTTGTATAGGTATTTCATTGATTTATAGGGTTATTTTCATGAACCATGTAGTTTGGATTTATTATATTCTTTATTTTAAGCAGTGCATGTGTTCTTTAGGAAAAATCACCCCCTATGGTTTACTAAGACCTTGGCATTTATTTCAAACATTTGGGGTCCTGGACATATCACCTAAGGTTAATATCATTTTTCCTCTTCTTAATCCAATGATGAGGTGTGTGTTGTTACAAATCATATCAATCATGGTTAGTCTATCTGTATTTTTGGGATAAATGGTATTGGGTTTTTTTAATCATTATGTTGGGTTGGTAGTAATGAGATAGTACTTTTATAACTTGAAATGTATATCATAAAAAATACATAGAAAAACTTTTTATATTGAACTTCAATTTACCATGGTGTCCCAGTACAAAAGAGTTCTAAGACACTTATAGGAGTGTTTTAATATCCTCATCATGGGTTTATACAATGAGTATTTAATATCATGAATTAATAAAAAGACATTACACTAAGACTACATTGTTCATATTTTGTTTGATGATTTTTGAAAAATGACTAAAATTATCAGAATCACTGTTCTTGAAATGATGGCTTCACTAGTTATTTTTCATGGTAATTATAATTGATTATAATGTTTTGGAATTTTTTCAATCATTTAGTTATTAAAGATAAATGGCCTAAATGGTGTATTGTTTTTTATAGAAAATGCCACCAGGAGGATGTCGTAGAAACTAGCAGGTAGAAGATGCCAAAAATGTGGTTGTTCCTGAGCTACTGGTGAACCAAAAACTTGTACAAAGTACTGTATAATCATTTCTGGATGTTTATATAGGAAATAAAAAAATGAAATGATGAAAGTAAATCATTTTTAGTATTTTCAAAATCATAATTTAGATGTTTTTTGAGGGGATATTGAACCTAAGAAAGAAGAAGTGTGGCTAAACCGAATGAAGAAAATCTTTGATTTTTTTGGTACATGGGTATAATAGATGATTAATTTGGATATCTATATGAAATAATATTTTTCATTATAATGGTGGGATTTAATTTCACAATATAAAGATGATATAGGACTTATATGTGATAATTTTTGTGGAATTTTTCAAAAAATGATTTTATCCTCACACATTCAAAATAGCAAGAACAATGGATTTGTTCAACTTGTAGAAAGAAAACCTTGTTGTGATAGATTATGCAACTAATTTTATGAACATAGTTTATTTCACCCCATAAGTATTGTGAGTGTATCTTTGAAGTCACACATCTTTAAGTCGATATTGTGAGAAAATATTAGATCCAAGATATTGTTTCTCCATATAAGAGATTATACAGATATGGTTAATAGGAAAATAATGGAACAAACAGATCTTGTTGGGAATACTATGGGAGTTAGTCTTTTTTTATCATGGGGATATGTTTCAAATATAGTTATAGAAATAAGAGGAATATGGATTTCTACTCTCACATTGGTAGCAGACCTCAGACTCGGACTATAGAATCAGTTAATTTTCCTGCAAGATCTAATGTTAAATGAGTTTTTTTCAGTGTGGTTCATTAATGTGATGGAAGATAGAATGTACTGCACCACCATGTAATTTACACTACAATATAAAGATTTTACATATCAAGAAGTTTTTTCTTAAACATCAAAGAACAACGGGAGGAAAAGGTATGACATAGCCTATGATTTTTTTTGCTCGGATGGAAAAGTATCATCATAATAGTTCATGTCTATAGAAATAGGTGAACCAAGACATTTCTAGGAAAACTTTGGTTATTCATTCATCACTTAATCAAAGAAGAAATATCTTTCTTGGGGTATTTCATAAAAATCTATATTAATAAAAATGGGTTATTGAGAGTGATAAACTAGGTCCCTCTATAGTGTGAGGTACCATTGTTTGGAACACCACTCTTATACATGTCTTATTTAATACGATTTCATCACATTCTTTACTTTCTTCTTAAATGGTTAAAAAAATTGGACTACATGGGGAAATGATTTTTCATGTCATGAGTATCAATACAAACTTTCGATAGCAGGAGTGAAGATATTTTGATGTCCCATCGTGTTCTTACTTTTGATGTAGTGTAGTTTATCTAGGAGTTTATAGTCCCATATATGGATTTTTTTTATTTAATATTTGGTATAGACAGGATGGTGATATTAAAAGATCATATCGACTATTACACATAGAAGATAATTTTTACATCCCAATATGGATTCCTCCACATCTTCAAGGTGGGTTGGGATGTAAATTTAGGCATATTATGACCTTTAGTTATAGTTGATGGAACCATCTCTAGCCAGTTAGTAGTAATGACCTTAAGTACATCTAATGAAATAAGGAATATGACTCTTCCTGAAGTAGTGGATCGATAATAATATGTTTTTATAAATGATTTATATGGGTTACCACCCAAAATTCTAATCATATTTACTATCAACTTACTATTAGGAACAATCGATATTTCACTACCATCTTATAGAATATCTCTAACTGAGTTGACGGAATTAATGTTTTATCTAGAAGAATTGTAAAATAAAAGTTTCATCAGACCTAATACATCACCTTGGGTTCTACCATTTTTGTTTGCAAACAATACAAATGGCACTGACCACTTATGTATAGATTATCCGAAGTTGAATTATGAAAAGATTAAAAATAGATATACTCTTACTTAAATAGCTGATTTGTTTGATCAATTGAAGGTAGCCAAGTGGTTCTTTGAAATTGATCTATGTTCAGGATATCATCAGCTTAGATTCATAAGAGTGGATATTCCTAAGACAACATTTCATAGTCGTTATTCCCATGATGAATATGTTTTCATTCCTTTTGGTTTAATGAACATACCATCATTTTTCATGGATTTCATGAACTGTATCTTCCATAGGTACCTCAACTCCTTTTTTGTATTTTTTGATGATATTTATAGGTTTTGAGCGTTGTGGAAGCGTGGATTTCGTGGTAGATATGTTAAAATTTATTTTAAATAAAATTTCCCATAACCCTAACTGGGGAACTTGCACGATAAATTTATAATTAATTTATTTAGATCAGAAAATAATAAACACCATGTCTTAGGATCATTTCTTTGATGTTTTTTTTATATTATAAATGACCATTTTTTAGATTGCCTTCATTGAGATGTGAGGATCTAGGGGTAGAATCCATCTAGCAGTGATCCAAACATGCTCTATTGATCTCCAAGCAATGCCAATTGATTTTTAGGTGCTATAATGGAATATAAATTTTCTTTCATTTTTCGTGTTGATCTCTCATCCTTCAATCATGAAGTAATATCACTTGTGTTTCTCATTCTTGAGAGGGAGAGAGAAAAGGAATTCGAGAAAGAATTCATTATGTGCAACAATTCTCTATATTTTGATTCACCTTACACAATAGACATAACTATCTATTTACAAATATTGGGTTTAGGATAAAATATTATTTAATTCAATACTATAACTTAAATAATACAATAAAAATAATAAAACCTCATGACATAAAATAATAATAAAATTATTATTATTATTTACAATGTGCACTAACATACACTGTGTTGAATATTATTTACCAGTTAGAAAATCAATATTCATCATCGGATTGGTCTTTGTCTATTCAAACTCCTCAATATTTATTGAAGACTAAAATAAAATATTTTATTCTCTTAAATAAAAATTTTATTCAAAAATTAGAAATAAATATTTATTAAATATTCAATAATATATATATATATATTATTCACAGTTAGGTGATTAAATATTTATTTACTTTATACTATCAATAAAACTTGAATAAAATTATTCCTCTGTCTTGAGAAAAATATATATTTCATTAATTAAATTAAAATTGAATTTAATCTAGATCAACAAAAACACTTAGTGTGTGACCCTCTATGATTCTTTCTCGTTGGAATTAGGTGGACATATCTAAATTCCAAGATTACTATCTAGTAAAAAGTGAAGGAAACCAAGAAAAAGAACTTACTGTCATAATAATGAAAACCACATATAAACACCCAATGTGTAATATAATCCCTTTTTCTCAAAATCTCATCAATCAGGTTGTACATCTATGTCATCAACCTATGTGCTCGATATATCTTTCGTTGAATATATAAAATAAAAAAATCAATATTACAAGGTTACAGAATTTAATGTGATGGATCTATTCCAATCAAAGGGTGAAGATATTGAATTCTATAAATATTAATGTGGTAAATCCTTCATCAACTTATCAATTAACAACATGTTAATCATGATTCACCCAATGTACCCTACCTCGCTATGAACTTATGGTTTCACAGTTTTCATCAATAAATCTAAGTGCATGAGTCATGAAATGCATTAATGATAATCTTAAATTCTATGTACCATTACACCCACTCACATATATGAATATCTAATGACACCAAAACATATGTAATTCTTACTGGTGGGTCTGTTCTCATAATCTTTCATCTTGGAGATTATCAAGTGTGAACTTCATGAGAAGAAGCCTCATATTCTTAAAATTACTCACACCTAACACTCACTTTCTATGTGTCCCATCCTAGAATTTTATCCAACCATAGAACTAAATATAATAATGTCATCATATAACTTCATGGTTCTCATCATAGTGGGGAACTACTATGACCTTTTTAATAAGATAGATACCCTAGGAAAATATCCCATCAATGTTATATATAATAATGATAAACATGTGATGACATGTTTTAAATTAATATTCACTTATATGAATATAAGTGTAATATAAACTACATAGTATTTGGTTCTAGTGCACCAACTCCAACAAACTCTCACTTGAAATAGACCCAACTTCTAATGACCTGTTTGTTCTCACATGTAAAAAATTCTTCTACTAAGTATGGACTTAACAACTAGTACCAACATGTTTCCATGGATAGGATTGGTAAAGCCACATGTCTTTATGGTGGATGTATTTAATATAACATTACTACCTTGATAAAATCCCTCAAGTAGTGATTTAACCAAGTATCCACCTCTTTCTCCAATTTCAAGTATTGACATCCTGACCAAGTCCATAGTTAATTTTTATCATGATAATGATAAAATAATTTTTTTTATAAAACAAAATTGGAATAGGGAATTTCTAAACAACTTCATTAGCTAAATCAAAGT
The DNA here is from genome assembly GCA_963277665.1 of Viscum album. Lineage (NCBI taxonomy): Eukaryota > Viridiplantae > Streptophyta > Magnoliopsida > Santalales > Viscaceae > Viscum > Viscum album. The sequence continues at coordinate 1,535,073,682 of OY728161.1, read as the reverse complement.
CTGCAACGAACTCAGATATTTTATATATGGAAACCACTGGGTTCAATAAGTTTTTATTTCATATTTCCTTATCCATTTTCTATGAAACTAAATCAAATTTAACAAAGTTTAAATAAGTGGTCAATTCCTTTCAATACTAGTATTATCACTTCTCCAAACACAAGGAACTCATACATTTATACTTTTCCAAGTACTGATAGATAGTTCTAACTACAAGTTTATGCAATTATGTTGGATCTATTTGATATTCAAAAACTATGCACCATGCATTAGTAATATCAAACTTCAGTACATCTCATGGAATGTGAGATAAATTCCTAAAAAATAATATTTTAAAATTATTTTGATATCTATAATCTCTTTCTAGTCCCATGCATGTTTTACTGGAAGGATTATACGCCAATAATAATACAGTCTTGATTTATTTCAACTTGTATTTTCAATACTTAGATAATATATATACTATGAATAAATTCAGAAAACACATGGATCTATCTTGTAGATCATATTCCTGAGAACACGACTGATACTTTAATTAATACTAAGAGAAATTTTATTTATTAGTCTTAATAAACTGGTAATAAACAAAATTAGTTTTCCATTTGTTATCAACATGTTAATCTTGAAAACTAATAGTGATCCCACTAATCAGTTAGAGACACATGTCACTCATTCGTTTCTAAATGAATATTTTATGACCACTATACATGAATTTTTCATAAATGAATTTATGTAATCTGTATATATTATTGGAATTTATTGATTCCACAATCCGTATTACTTTTTCCTAGTAGACATATACCATTGGGTTTCCTTTTTGGTAAAATCATATAGACATCTTCCATAAGGATTCCTATAAATGAGGGGGCCAAGGTAATCAATATCCCAATATGATGATCATAGAATTATGATTTGACAAGTAAAATTAAAAAATTATTTAATTCATTATGATAGGTGAATATATTTTTTTAGACTAAAATTTAAATAATAAATCATGCCTTATTTGTATCATCTTATACCATCCATGTCTAGTTTCTCTTAAATAATCTCCAACAATATCAAGTCTCAAAAACATTCAAAATATGGAGTCACAAAATCTTGATACATAGAGTCCATTACATGAGTTTATATATAATTTTCAAGCCATATAATATTACCATTTACAACTTCTTTGTAGTAATTATTATTCTGAAATAATAATACATTTTTCATCAACCATAGTGATCATAAACCACCTCTTCGGGTATAAATTCCTACAACGTATGTGTCTCTAGAACTACTCCTCCCACTAAGCATAGTAGAGTCCAATATTCCAATGCGAACTCATGTGCATCCAGATACTTAAGCCATAGAATTTAAGTCTTCTCCCACTACATATAAAGAGATAGTATTCCTTTATATAAATATAGTTGATCTTGAATATATGTTAATATCCTTAGTGGATTTAAGATCATTAACTCAAATTGACCTTAGTGTTTTGATGTTCATTTGTAGTTGAGGATAGATTTTAACAAATGTTTTTCACCAAATGCTTTTGGTAGTGTTTTAATTGATTATTATCATATCACATTTTTATATGATATCTATTATACAATATAGTTAGTATATGGTTGGTTGTTTCAGTTTATTTACAAAATATATCTTGAAAGGGATAATGGAATATTTGTAATTTATATAAGACTCATCATAGTACATTCTTTTACTACCATCATGACATTGATGTACATAAGGAAATGTGATTTAAGTATAAAATTTACTCTATATATATGATCAATTATTACTTGGATAAGATAGATTGTGACAAGACAACATGGAGATACCTTTTACCAAGTGCACTCATTTACTAAACTGAGAATTTATAAAATTTCTCATGATGTATATGAAGTTAAATTTATATTTAAAATAGTTTAAATGGACATTTTTAACAAACTATAAAATGTTTTTTTGTGTACCTCTATTTTAAAAAGGTTATTTATCTAAAAAATGATAAGTATTTTTTTGTTATATCCAGTATCTTAGATCAATTTAGAAACAATTTAATTGATATAAATAAGTCGAATATATTCATATTTTTTATAAATATTTATCTTGTCACAATTAAGTAAGAGGCTTATATTTTATATTCATCACTCATTGTATTGGATATTTCTGATTCAAGAGTTACTAAACCATTATTTATGTATTTAAGAACCATAAAATATTTATTCCAAAAATGAAATAATGTCTCATTATGTTGATCCAGACATTGTGATAAATGTTTTGGTAACACTTATTAAAAAAATGAATCAATCCAATCTGGAAATGAGAAATAGTGATCTCCCCTTGGTTGACAGGGGAATCACCGTTTATTAGATTTTTTTGAGTTCACTTTATAACATTTCTATTCATACTTGTTTCATGTACTTAATAAATGTATGCTATAAAAATATTGTATTAAATAGACAATTAAAAAATAGAAAATTAACAAATATACCTAAAGTGGATGCAACTGATTGCTTCTTCAATTAATTTCAATTTCTTTTCCAGTGTCCATTCATTCCACATAAGAAGAAAATAGTCTAATGTTCATTCTTTTTCCATTGAATCATTTTTATCTTTGATGGATTTCATAAAGGATCTTCTGGATTTAGATTGTCTATGAAATTTTTATCCTTATCTTTCAAGCTTTTTACCAAAAGGAGTGAAGGAACAAGTTTCAACCAATCCTTATCTTCTTGTTGAAGTATGAACAAAAGTTTTCTAAGAAACTTATGAATTAGTTTTATCTAGGACTAGACAAATAAGGATAATCTTGGTGGTAAGGATAATAAAATAAGATTAGTGGATAATTTCTTATCCAATTTAAGGCCCAATGTTTCTAACCAATCAACATTTCCCATCATTTTGAAAGCATGATTAGGAACTAAATTTGATTATTCTATTTTACTCTAATATACTGCATTGATGATCTTATTTCTTTTAAGACTTTACTAATATTTCTCAAGATATTGGAGATGAGATATTATAGTGTAAGACTCCAGTTCCTTATGTTGTATCACTACCTCTTTTGACATAGTTGATAGAATAATACAACTTATATAGGCAGAATCATCAACATATCTCTGGTAGGCATCCTTATCACATTTTCTCACCTAATGGAGTGACAGAATATGAATAATGCATTCCAATACATAATACAAATTTACTGATAATAATGCATCATATAAAAAATTACACCATATCTAGAAATTTTTATTTTCAAGAAATTCCCTAGATTAAAGAATTATTAAACTTTATTCATGGGTTTTCATCCCATTTTATACAATAATTAAAACATATGATTAGTACTTAACTTGATTACAAATTATTTGAGAAATAATAAAAAATAAATTTATTAATTATCCCATTATTTTATCAAGTCTCAAAAGCTCTCACTATTGAATTTAGAATATCTATTTTCTAATATATTCTATTGGAAAGGACCCATATTCTTCTTATCATATCCCTAATGATGGTTTTTCAAGATACTCGAATGTATTTAGGTAGGAGGGTCTTTTCCAACTATGTGTTTGTAGCTCCTTGATCTATTGAGTGTACTTCATGATTCTAAAATCCTAACTTGTTTTTCTTTAACCCCTACCTCAAAGTTACATCAAGCCTAACATGGCCTAATTATCTTGATATATGATGGTTAAGTCAACCCATTACTTTCATAAAAACTCGATGATAAAAATAAGTTTCCCAATGAGGGTTTCATTGACACTTAGCTCTAAGGATTTAACACTTAATCATGTAATGGAAGGTTAAGCCTGACATAATAAATATTTGATGGATTTTAATTTATTATGCATAAATATTATCTCTTTTTATCCATTATAGAACTTTTTAATGTTAAGAGGATTTTACATAATAAATTATCCATGTTGTATTAAACATTTTCGCATAATACATTCATTTAAATTTCATATTTGCACACTAATTCATTTATTTATATGATATAGGTTCATACATAAAATAAATAAATTAATAAGAAATAAATAGATAAATAATAAATGACTACATCATGATCTTATCTAACATTTGATTTATTGAGTGGACAATAAATAAACATATGTCCTAGGGGAATAACTCCTATGGTCCGTCTAGGCATGACTTATAACATTCCACTTGTCCAACTATCTATCGTCTAGGTTTTCTTCGTTATGAAATATCTTGAACTACCTCCATGCACCTTCAGATACTCAATTAATTAAATGTATTTATAACTCACGCATAGGTTATGGGGACCAAAGGATTAGTTAACAGGATTATGAAAATAACCATGGACATGTAGGTCGTACATAATAATGGTGGGAGGGATGAATCAAAAGCCATAAAATTTAATTTAATATTAAATAATCATAACCCCATTAAATAAATTAAATTAAAACTTCTAACACACACAGTGTCATTACCCCCTCCCACAAAAGATATCGTAGTTATGGGAGATAGATAATGAACCCTGAGCCCCTCCATCTGTAGGCCTTGGGCTGGAGATTAACATAAAAGATGTAAAAATATCATGAAATGAAAGGAGTTACCCTCTATAATAAAATAGGATCATGAGATAAGATAAATAATCCACAAATAAATCCATGACATAATATAAAAATAAACCAAAACCATACCACAAGCATGTATAAATAAAAATTATATAGATAAAAGTGTCCAGTGTAAATACCCAAAAGTAAAGCTAAATAAATGACATTGTAGCTACCCAAAGATCCATGCTATTATTGTCCAGAACGGTCTAAATAGTCTTCTGGTAAACCTAAAAATAGTTTTATATACATTGGGTGAGAATACAAGTATACTCATTAGGAAAACCAAAGTCTCCCATGTACTTTTGAAAGAACCATGCTAATGCACCCATGGGAAAACAGAAGAACCAATAGAACCCAAACAGGTCAACTATCCATCCCAACCTCACCAATACACTCTCACCAAACAACAAGTGTTAAGTATTATAAAATAAGAAGAAGAATATCAATAAATGATGCCCCACACCACTTAACCCTATTATGCTTCTCTCACACACTAATGTCGTACATCCTAGAACATATATCTCTTCAATATATCACACTACCCTACAAGAACAGTCACAATACACCTCAACCAAAGACACATAGACTCACCACCCCTTAAGCATGGCCACATAACATCACACCCGAAAACACCTGGGTCATCACATCAAATCACTTAACCATAGTTATAGGGTATGGTGAACATGATGGAAATCAACCTCAAGTCCTCATCCTATAATGAATGAACCCCACCATAATTCACCTCATCCCATATCATCCTTACCATAGACACCTCAGCTACATCACATATCACCTAAAGAAACCTGGGCTTACCACCTCATAAGAACGATCACATCACATATCGCCCGAAGAACCCTAGGCTATCACAACCACCATCCAGTGTGCTATAATACCTCCAGCCATCACATCCTGTTTAATATATACCTCTCATAGAATAGAGATCTAGAAATATAAAGTACCCAGTAGTCTTTCCTCCTCACTAGATTTTGGAAAAAACACCCCTGTGTAAAAACATAGGTGTCAAAACATAGGGGTCAATGTGGGTGGGCTATGTGTAGAAATCAAAAGAATATAAAATTATATACAAATTTCCGCATATAATCATAGCCTATGGTTTCACAACCAAACACTAAACATCTTGCAATATCACTGCTTTCTCTTCTACGACTAAATGCATCACTCTACAAAACAAGCCACAGTCCACTAGATACATTCGCGTTACCATCCAATTTCATTTAATCATCCCTTTATTTTCATTATTTATCAACAATTTTTTTTTCCATAAATCCCATTATTTATTTATTCATTATATATATACAACCCATTAACCAAACCAACACTTGTAATTTCAATCATTATTAAAGAATTGTGTTTTCCCTCACTACTTGGGAATCTATTAAAAAGTATCCACACATCGTAAGAATCTCATCATACCACAATTTTACCATCACCTCACCATCCCAAAAGCATGGCCAAACAACTACCACATCACCACCCCAAAAGAATGGCTAAATAACCACCACATCATCACCCAAAATTCATGAGCACATCTCGGCCATCAACCCCACATCGCATCTCAAACACACATCACCACCCTACAACATGACCACACACATAACACATCAAATATCATTTTAAAAAATAAAAAATGGTCCCTTTATCACATTTCACTTTATTTTAGGGGTGTTATCACATAATCAATAAATTCAAGGTAAACCATTTAATTGTCCAAATATAATTGACTAGAAAATTTCCATTTTTATGGTGATATAAAAAAATCACAACAGAAAAAATAGTCACAAGACAAAATCATACAGAAAAAATTAATTCCCCAAACTCCACAATATTTAGGGGAGCATCAAGCCTGTACAATCTATCACATCACAGTAATAACAAAACTATAAAAAAATTCAAATCATTCCTCTTTTCCCCATTTGATTTTAATTATCCAATTCTTTGTCTTTGATTAATCCATCACAACCATATCCCATATATGAATAAGATTAAACCCCACCTGCATAATAAAAGATAAATAGAAAGGATGGATTTCCTACCTCAAAGAATATTTTCCAACTCATTGCACATCGCATAGAATAGAAGAACGGCTGTAAGAAACACCCACAGATCAACCTACAATGCACCCAAAGATCATTAAAACGAACACTAAATTACATCCCAAAACAAAATAGCATCACCGAAGTGAATCCCTGAAATAAGAATGGGATAAAAATAACCAAAAATAAGAGAAGTGGTTACCAGAGATTTCCAATATAGATTAACCAGAATCAATAGATCTAAGCGAGAGGAAGAGGTTTAGAAGATCACTCAAAATCCCCTAGGGACTTTTACAAAACTAAGAAGGAGGCTTTCAGTTGGATAAAAATAATTGTTTGATAAAAGGATCATAAAAGTTGGAAAACCATTGGTTTCACATCATGTAAGAATTATAGGGGGCGTAATCATCAGGTTTTTAAAAATATCCATCTTTCTCAAAAAATTCAGTCACCTCAGACTTTAATTATTAGACATCATGAATTTCATTTGCATGATCTGTATTTGCTTCATATATCACTATTTTCCAATTTGTAGTCCATGAATTCACTAATTTTATAATTCTTGATCCTCCTTTACATGTCATGTAAACATTACAAGGAATGTATTTATTTTTTCATCACTCCTGCAGCTCCAACACCCAAAATTGGAAAAGTAACAGGTCGGGAACTCAAGATACATTACATCAGATACCCCTCAAATGATTATCTACCTTGACAATCTAAAACCAATATTAGAAGGAAAGGGGTATGAAAAATACCCTGAAAGATACCTCTCAAGGATATCATCATACATCAAATTCTACCACCATCTAAACATGCCAAAGTAAATAGACACAAAACATCTCTCACAACCTCATCACTACATAGCCACATCACCACAACCATCCAACCTCCACACATACCAATCCAAAAACCATTGAGACCAATAAACCACACTTCCACGAACATATGAATCGGTGTATTCCATCCTCCATGTCAAGATACTATCAACTCTGGGCAGCACTAACTCACTCGCACAGGTTTAATCATATCATATTTAATGTGTATTGATTAGGAATCAGGTCATACCTTTTTCATATGTCAAAACATTATCAAAAATCATACATCAAGAGAAATAAAAAAACTCATAACATAGAAATATCCAAACATCACATCACAAAAAAATATAAAGTTAACTAAAAACAACTCTAGGTACTGGGGATTCATGGGTATCTCTCATTTTCAAGTACTCTCCTCTAGGCCACCATGCCTCCAAAACATGTGAACCATGGGAATGTTCCATACACAAAGTTCCTTTTCTTGGTGATCCTAGATATTAATTGGATACTCCATGAACATAATTTCATCCTCAATATCCAACTCTAACAATTCAATGATATGGGATTCATCATGAATATATCAAAGAAGCTGAGAGATTTGGAAGACATTGTGGATCCTCTCTAGTCACGGTGGAAATTTCAACTGATATGCCACCTCTAAAACTCACCATAGAACCTCAAAGGTCCCAACAAACTTGAATAAATATTACTCCCACATCTAAACCTCTATTACACACATTAATGGAAAACTTTCAAGAACATGTGGTCCCCAACCTCTAACTCCAAGGGCCTACTCCTACAATCAGCATAAGAATTTTTGCAGTCCTATGTTGTTTTTATCCTCTCATGAACAATATGAACCTTCTCTACCATGATCTAAACCACATAAAGCCTTAGAAAAACAACCTCCCCAACCTCCATCCATCGTAATGGAGAATGACATGGTGATATGTACAACACCTCAAACAGAGCCATGCTAACGGATGAGTGGTAACTATTTTTTATGGAAACTCAGACAAAGTAAAGTTTCATACCCAAGATCCACCAAATCCAAGATGCATTCCCATAAAATATTCTCCAATGTCTGGATAGTATTCTTTATCTACCCATCTATCTGAGTTTGGAATGTAGTGTTGAAGCATAACTGAGTACCAAAAGCATGTTGTAATCACCTCTAGAATCACAAGGTAAAACATGCATACTAATCTAAGATAATGGACCTTGTAAATCCATGAAACTACACGACCTCATCCACATACCTTTTAGGAAAATTATACTTTTCAATTGACTCCTTGATCACTAAGAAGTGGTCTGAATTTTTCAATAAATCCATGATCACCTACATAGCATCACAACCTCCATAACATCTGGGTAACCCTATGAATAAATCTATCGATATGTAATCCCATTTACACTCATGAACATCCAATGGTTGTAACAAACCACCATGATCAAGATGTATGTCTTTTACCTATTGTAAAATGAAGAACTTCACCATAACCACTATCACCACCCATTTCATCTCAGGCCACCAAAACTAAATCCTCATCCCATTGTAAATCTTTGATACTCCTGGGTGTACCGCCAAAGGTGATATATGAATCTCATGAATGAATCCCTCAAGAATCACTAATGGAATGAAAAATCACTCATGAAACAAAATGTAGTTTTTTCCATCCCTCTAGAGTATCATCATGGCCAACATGATCACGCATCACCTCTAACTCTAAGTCTATTCACTAAGACTCCTCCACCCACAGTATCAAATAAGACTGCATCGTCATCTGAAACAAACAAAATTTACCATCATCCACCCTTGAATCTAAGTGAAAGGCTTCCAAAAACTCCATTTCTCTCCAATAATCCCCAAAACTCCTGAAAATATCCTTCCCTTAATTCACACTCAAATAATCAGCCATAAAATTCTTCTTTACTGAGGTGTAAGAGATCTAAAAAACATAATCCTGATGAAACTCCATCCACATACATGGTTGAAAATTTAGATCATTTTGAGAAAATATATACCTAAAACTCTTGTAACATGTGAAGAACACAATGCTCTCTCAAATAAGGTAATTCCTCCACAACTTTGGCACAATCATGACTACTAATAGCTCTAGATCATGGGTGTAATAGTTATGATTTGGAATATGTAACTACCTAGACTAATAAGAGATCACTACCCTCCATTGTATCAAAATTATACCAATACCAGAAGGTAAGGGTCAAAAATCCCCTCTAACATCACACCCTCTTCAAGTAATTGATGCACTAGAGAACTAACCAAATTACCCTTCAGATTACCAAATGCTACTTTGAAGTGATCACTCCACACAATATCTCCTTCCTTCCAGGTAAAAACTAATAATAAGGCTACAAATAAAGAGAAAATAGGTACAAAGCTTTGATAATAACCTAAAATACTAAGAAAAATGTAAACCTCATCCACATTCATATTTTCGTCCCAATAAAAAAATCCCTCAACTCTCAATGGGTCTACTTCCATGCCATAATAAGACACCACATTCCCAAGGAAATTCACCTCTCATGTCTAAAAATGACCCTTGGAAAACATGTCATAGAGATGGAGGAATTGAAGAACCCAAAAGACAACTCTGATATACTCAGAATGCTCCTCATTTGACTTCATTTAGATCAGAATATCATTAATGAACACAATGAAGAACCAGTCCAAGAACTTATATAACACAAAATTTTGAAGCCCTATTAACATAGTTGGTGAATTCATAACACTGAATGGCATGACCACAAACATTATATGTCCATACATGCATCTAAAGGTAGTATTCGATATATCTTCCTCCTTCACCATCAACTAGTGATATCTATACCATATATCAATATTAGAAAACCAACTCTCCCCTCTTGGATGTTAGAAAAGATAATATATTTCCAAAAGGGGTAATAGTTATTGATCTTCACCTGATTGAACCTCCAGTAGTCTATAAAAACATCATACTGACATTTCCCTTCTAGTAGAACAACACTGAAGAACCCCGTGGTGACACACTTGGTTGGATAAAACCCTTTGGCATCATATCATCAATATAAACCCTTAACTCTCGTATTTCAAAAGGTATCATCCAATAAGTTTCCATTAAAATCAAAGAGGCACTGAGAAACAAGTCTATCCGAAACTCAACATCATGTTGAGGGGGTAGCATCAAAACCTCCTCAGTGAAACCATAGAGAAACTCCCCAGTGACCCTAGGTTCCTCCACTATACTAGTGTCAACTAATTCCATTAAAAATCATCTATAAAATACATAAGTTTCTTTACACGCCGACTACCCACATGAAAAACCTACTTGCCAATGAAAACCATACACTGAACATCCACATCCAAAAACAAGACTCTCCTATAGAAGGATTAAATAAAAAACACACGGATACAACCAATCGATGCCTAAGATGACATCATATGGCTATATCAATAGTAAGAAAAGATCCCCATGGGATTTATGTGGATCCATCTTCAGTCTACACCCTTGGAACACATCAAGAAAACTGGTCTGACCTCTGACTAGGATAGTCAACACCAGGGGAATGGGAATCCTCAATGCCTCTATACCAAGATAACAAACTATAATGGGTGAAAATAATGATTGAAAATATCTTGAATCAAACAAGGTGAAAAAAAAGGGTACTAAAAAATCTGGTTATACCTTTGATGATCTATGTCCCCTTTAGAACTGTCGCTTCCACTACATGCAACTGACAATGACCAGCTCCTCTACCTCTATGCTAAATACCACATCAATTCCCACTCTAATATCAAGGTCCATGAACATGAGGAACATCCTAAGTTCAAACTCTACCTACTCTATCTCCCCTCAATGAAACATAAGCCTACTACCCCTACTGCAAAAATGGAAACACATTAAAATATTGATCAGTCTGCCACTAAATCTATCCACATCCACTAAATTGAGATTAAGGAACCAATGGGAACTAGTTATGGTTATTTCCATGAACCCTATAACTAAATCACAATGTCCCAATATCCCTAGGAAAATCATAGAAACCACAAGCCCTAGGTGGCCGAAAGGGAAACTGGTGAGTTTGACTCACTGCTGGTTGAAGCCTCGAAGGTCCTAGAGCCTAAGACCTACCACTAACAACCCTACTCCTCATGTAACCCTAATTATTACTCTCTCATGGTAAAACTCCTCATGAGTACATCTTCTTGATCAACTATTCCTTATTCTAAACCTCCAGATACGTTGGAAATATAAAAGATGTTATTTCGTATTAGATAGAAGGGTGGAGTGCCTCCTTAAGATATCTCTCACAAGACTCCTTATCTATAAAAAGATCTAGGGAAAATCACAAACTATCCTTGAACTTTATTCTCAACTCCCACACTAACATAGTCCCCTACTGAAGAGAAATAATCTCCTACCTCTTCACTCCCTTAATGGTTGATGGAAGGAACTCTTTCGGGAACTCTTTTTGAAAGTCAACCCATGAAACATATACCTCCTTCTTCCCTCCCAGATTCAACACCAACTATCAATGTACCAATCCCCACATTTTAATAACTTCTAGAGGGACCTAGTACTCCACCAGGGCCTAGATCAAACTAAAAGTGATCTTGATATCCTCTATCCATTTCTCTGTCTCCACATATGAAACAATGACCTCATACTTCCCCAAATCCTTCCACTAGAAAGCTCTCAATTCCCTCTTCTATGCCTCATCCTCCTCTATTAGATCAACCCTACATTGATCAACTAGATCATCCTACTGAACCTCAACTTCTTGATGAATGCATATATAATGAACAAGATCCATAACTCAAAAGAAAACAAGAATTTCTTAATCATGATAGTATAAAATTTAATATAGATCCATTTTAATTTAATTTATTCATTTTAACCTTCCGAAAATGACCCAATCCAAATAAGAACACAATTCATTATTATATAAGTGAATCTCTTAGGTCTCAACCGTATAAATATTTCTATCTCACTAGGTCATTTAATAAGCTCGAAATCTATGAACTGGATTATAGGGGCCCTAAAATATCTGGTCTTATCTGATCTCCCTTTCCTATATCAGGTACCAAGGTCAACTGGCACTATTCCCATACCAACCCATGAAATACACATTGTTCCTAACTCTAAACTTCATCATATCTCTCAATCATCTCTATGATACAACTCTATCATGACCCCCTCCTTCCAAAGATACCACAATGAGGGGAGATAAATAATAACCCTTGATTCCCACCTTTAGTGGGCCCTAGGTTGAAGGCCGGTACTGAAGTTATAAAAATATCAATAAATGTAAGGCATTAAACTCTATAATAAAATAGGATCGGGAGATAATATGAATCATCCAAAAATAAATCCATGAAAAAATATAAAAAGAAACCAAAACTATCCCACATGAATATATAAATAAAACTAATAATGATAAAAATATCCAAATTAAATACTCAAAAGCAGAGTTAAAGTAGAAAAACAACATCTCACCAATGATCTTATCTAATAATGTGTATCACGATCTATATTGTACTCCTAGAAACCTAAAATATTTTTATATATATTGGGTGATCATAAATGTATACTCTGTAGGAAAACCAAAGTCTCTTATGTACATGTAAAAGAATCATACTAATTCACCATTGGGTAAATAGAAGAACCAACAACACCTAAATAGGTTAACTATACATCCCAACCACTCAAAGGAATGGTCACCAAACAATGAAAGCCAATTATAATAACATAATAAGAAGTATATCAATAAAGGGTACCCCACATAGATTTCCCACTAGTATGTCACTCTCAAACCCCAACATCATATGTCCTAGAGCTTCTATATCTACCATATACCAAACCACCCCACAAGCATGGTCATAACCCACCTCACCTAAAGAAACATGGTCTCACCACCCCATAATAATGACCACATAACATCTCACCCAAAAACACAAGGTCCATCACATCACATAACCAGTGTAATAAGGTATCATGAACATGAAGGAAATAAACCATGCTCCCTCCTCCTACCATGCATGACCCCCACCATAGGACACCTCAACCCATCTCGTCTTTTACAAAGACACCTGGGCTATCATAACCACCATCTAGTGTAATATCAGACCTTCATCCATCATAATCTATGAAATATTGACCTCTCCTTAAAAAGATTGTGGGAAAGTTTTGGTACACATCCATCTATCCTCCTCACCGATTTTCGAGAAAAGCACCCCCCATGTTGAAACACAGGGGTCGAAACATAATGCTCGATGTAGGTGGGGTGAGTATAGAAATCACAAGAATATAAAATTATATACATATAAAAACATGAAAGATCAGCTTATGGGTTCACAAACAAACACAAATCAACTCACAACATCACCACTTTCACGACCACCACCAAATTCATAAATCCACACAACAAGTCACAATACAAAAGCCACATTCACTTTACCATCCAATTTCATTTAATCATAACATTATTTTAATTATTTATCAACAACCATGCTTTACCACACAACCCGTCATTTATTTATTTATTATTCATTTCTAACCCATTAACCAATCCAACCAATTAAATTTCAACATTCATAAATAATTATTTATTCCATCACTATCTTGGTATCTAGCACAATGAAACCACAAATCGCAAGAAACTCATCATCCTCTATCATATTATCATCTCTTCGGACCAAAATCAAGGCCAAAAAACCACTGCCTCACCACCCAAAGAGCATGGCCACATCTTTCCCATCATCCCCACATCGTATTACAAACACATATCACCACCCCATAGCATGGCCACACAAATTTCACATCAATGATCATTTTACATATTTAACAAAGGGTATTTTATCACATTTCAATTTATTTTAGTGGTGTTATCACACAATCCATAAATCTAAGGGAAAAATTCCATTATAAAAATATAATTGATTAAAAAATCCATTTTTAGGGGGATATCAAACAATTATAAGAGACATAGAAATCACAACACAAAATCTTCCATCACAATAAAATTCCACAACAACCTCTATTTTCAGTTGGGCATGAGGCATGTATAATACATCATACCAAGATAATATCAAATTTGTAAAAATATGTCAATCATTCCCCTTTTCTCCCTTCGATTTAATTAGAAAATTATTTATCTTTGATTAATATAGCACCAAAATCGTCCATAGATAAAAAATATAAAAACCCTCCCACATAATACACAATAAAGAGAAATGATGGATTCCCTACCTCAACGAAGCTTTTCCAACTTGTTGGGCACTTCAGAGTAAATAAGAACATTTGAAAAAAAATACACAAAAAAACTGTGGATCAACCTAAACAACCCCAAAATATTATAAAAATGCATCTCAAATCAAACCCAAAACCAAAACAACATCACCTCAGTGAATCCATGAAATAATAAAGGGATAAAATCAAGAAAAAGTAAGAAAAGGGCTTACCACCGATTGCAAATAGGGATCAACAGGAATCAAAAGATCGAATTGGGGGAATAGGGTTATATGATCCATAAAAATCAAATAGTAATTTCCAAAAAAAATGATAGAGATGAATATTTTCACTAAATGAAGAGAATAGTCCCTAAAAAAGAACATAAAAGTTTTAAACCCTCTAGTTTCACACCATGTAACCATTACATGTCATGTAATCCTCATCATTCAAAAAATTTCCTACTTTCACCAAAAATTTAGTCACTTGGACTTTAATTATTACACATAGTGAATTTCATTTACAAGATGTTTATTTTTTTTCAGCTCACCTTTAGCTAATTTATATGTTTTAAATTTACCTGTTGTATAAGTTGTGAACCACCTTTACATGTCGTGTAAACATTACCTAATGAGTATTTTCTACTATATCACTCCTGCATGTCCAGCCTCCACTAGAAACTCTCAAAACCTCCCATGAACACCTGCATCACCCTAAATCAACAAAGTATTGGGCTAAGAATAGATGGGCCATTACACACAGGTATTGGTCAATCTCATGAACGTCCATACATGAAACATATATAAAACATTAATGGGATAAAATTCATTTTCTATTTCTTATTTATTATTAATATGAATGTGGTTATACTACTTAATTAATTATTTAATAAATTCCCTTTCATCATAATGACCATCTAAACTAACTTGGAGATACCCATCATTAAAGGTATTAAAGGAAAATAAATGACAAAACCAATAATTACATATTATTAAAATAAATAAATAAACCATTTAAAATTCCTTAAAACCCTTATTAAATTTTCAAACACTTAAAGTGTGAATCAAAGAAATAAGGTTTTAATGTTGTAATTATCAATTTAAAGTAATTTAATTATTCCATTAATTGAGAGAATACACAACATGTATTATCAAGCTACACATTATGTACATTGGTTGGTGTGTATATGGGTTACATGCTTAGGGCTTCGGTGTGTTAACGTAGTCAGACTACAGCGCGTGAACATGACAACTACATGTTGTGTATCCACTTTCTACGTTCTTAGGATAAATGACTAGGCTTAGGCATGTATCTTGACTAGACTGCGTAGTGTGTACAGGCCAACTACACTCCTTGTTGTTCAAATTCCATGTGTACATGTAACCCACTGAAGAACTCAAAACATTCGTTAGTCATGACTACATGACGTGTACAATCCATCTAACCATCATGTATCACTCATGCTATGTGTTCAAATAGCTCACCAAATGGATCAGTGTGTATTTTGCATACAGGAAATGAAGAACTATATATTTTTTAAACTGCATACACATCGTGTAAATCATAAATTATCTAGATTTCTTATCTCACGCAGTTTGACCATGTATTAATACCACATGGATTGCATAAATTTCACCGCTAACACATATAGGATACATGGCATGTATGCTAGCTTCAGGTAATGTAATCTGACATTTCATGTGCCAGGTTAGTCTGGTCTACATGCAGTGAGAAATAAATGCACTGTATATAATTAACTACTTGGGGTTTCAAGTATCCTGCAACACATCCAGATGTATTTCACATGGGTACATGGTCTATACATTGTCTACACATCGTGTAACCTAGTTTTATCGGCCAAAACATTGTCACTTCTCAATGGAATATCTGGTCATTCTTCATATATTATTATTCCTTTACGAAAATGAAACATTGAACCAACATGATTCATATATTGATAAATTTTTTATTCAAATCATAATAAGATAGAATAATTTGAAATGAAAAAATCAACTGCAATTAAGTATAGATCAATAATAAAACAAATAATTATAAATTTAAAATGTTACCGCTCTGATACATTTTATAGGTTCTAGTCTCATCAAAAGCGTGTGGTTGGTGAGTGATATATTAAAATTTATTTTAAAAAAAATATCCTAAAACCATGAGTTAGGGTCTTACACATTAAATTTATAATTAATTTATTTAGATCCGAAGAAAATAAATACCTTGTCTAAGGATCCTTTCATTGATGTCATTTTTTATCTTCCGAAAGTCCATTTTTCAGATTTCCTTTGTTACGATGTGAGGCTCCAAGGGTAGAATCCCTCCATCGATGATTCACACATACTCCTTTGATCACTGAGTAACACCAATTGATTTTTTGGTTATAGTATGAAAAATCAATTATCATGGATCATTCGTGTTGATCACTTACTCTTCGATCATAAAGGAATCTCTCTTTAATTTATCACTCTTAATAAAGACAGGGAAAAAATTTAGAGGGATTTAATTATGTGCAATAATTATCTATATCTCGATTAACCATATGCAATAGACATAACCATCAATTTATATAGCTAGGGTTTATTTTAAAATATTATTTAATTGTGCACCGAACTTTAAATAAAATAATAACCATTATAAAACCCAATACCATTAAATACTATTAATATTAATATTAATATTAATATTAATAGTAATAAGAATATTATTATTATTATTTATGATGTGTTTTAACATTCATAGTGATAAATATTGTTTACTTAAATGCAAATAAATATTCATCATCAAATGTGTTCTTGGTCTGTTCAAACTCCTTGGAATTTATTTAATACCCGAATAAAATATTTTATTCTCTTAAATTAATATTTTATTCACATAGCAGTAAATAAATATTCAATAAAATAAATTAACATTTTTTATTTAAAATTCAGTGAATAAAAAAAATTAATTTATGTGATCAATATAACTTGATTAAAATTATTTCTTGATCATGAGAATAATATTTATACCATTAATTAAATTCAAATAGAATTTAATAGAGATAAATAGAAACACTTAGTGTGTGACCCTCTAGGATTATTTCTCATTGGCATTAGGAGAGATTTTATAAAGTCCAAGATTAATATCTAGAAACGATTCAGGATACCCAAGAGAATGAACTTAATGTCGCAACAACTACAAACACATATGAATACTCATTATGTGTTATAATCTCTTTTTTAACATAATCACATAAATCTGGTTTCACATCTATGTCATTAACCTATGTGCTTGATATGTATTACTTTGACTATCTGAAATAAACACATAAATACACCATGGTCAAAGAATTTAATGTAACTAATCAATTCAAATCAAATATTGAGATTTCAACTTCTATAGAGATTACTAGGACAAATCCTTCCTCAACTAATCCTTTTATAAAAAGTAAATTATGATGCACCCAACTTACCCTACCTCGCTGCAAACATATGGAGTCATTATTTTCATGGATAAAATTATTTGAGTGAGCCATGACAAGAATTAATGATAATATTAATGTCTAAGGACAATTACATATTCTCATAGATATAAATATCAAATGAAACCAAAACATAAGTAATTCCTACTGTAAAGTCTTTTCTCATAATCTATTGTAGTAGATATTACTTAGTGTGAACTTCATGATAATAATCCTCATCTACTTATGATTACTCACACCTAAAAATCATGTTCCATGATTATCTGGAGAGTACCTTATCTGAAAATAGAACTATATTTAATAATTTCATCATATAAAATTGAGTTTCTCTTCATGGAAAAGAATTTCTATGACATTATCAAGGTGAAAAATAACCTATAAAATTTTCACATCAATGTTATTTAGAAGAAAAATCAATATGTGATAAGATTATTAAAATTAATATTCACTTCTTGTAATATACATGTAATCTAAAGTAAAATGTAGTCGGTTCTAGGGTACCATTTTCAAAAATATTCTGGTATATGCTATAAATAGGAAAGAATACAAGGAACACTTGAAAAAATTACTCAGTACATTATAGGAACATCATTTTTTTCTATATTCTATGGTTGACATTTGGATCCATGAATTCAGCTTCCTCGAGCATGTCATTTTCAAAGAAAGAATATAAGTTGACTATGAAAAGATAGAATCAATAGTCACCTAGAATAAACAAAATATTTGATTTGAGTATGTTGTTTTTTAGGATTAATAGGATATTATCGCCACTTTATTTGGGATTTATCAAGACATTATTCTCCCATGATTGTTTTGATAAGTAAAATTATTTCATTAATATGGAATGATGAATGTCAAAAATACTTTTTATAACTTAAATTATTTGGACCTTATGATTCCAAATATTTAATCCATTTTTTCCAAATTCAAAATACCTAAGATTCATTAATTAATTTAAAATTAATTCTCGTCTTCAAAACAAGAAAGTGGGTTTTTAAGAAGTAAAAACTATCAAATGATTGACATGTGTTTATGTCCAATTTAAATGTAAAATTATTTAAAATTAATAAAATTGGGTTAAATAATAAAAACATAATCCAATTTAACTTTAAAACCAATTAAAAATGTAATATAACTATCTAAATAAATTAGAAAAAAATGCATTTTTTTAATTAAAATGTAGTATTTTTCACTGTTCATTAAAATATGAATTTCATCAAAAAAAATACCAAAATCTCAAAAAGGTAAATTTTTATATCCCTCTTCCAAATAAGAAATTTATTGTGTCAAATAGAACTTATAAAATTGTCAAAAACTATATTTAAAAAGGGTTCTCCATCAAAAGATGATAAAATTGTATTTTTTTGAAAAATACATTTTTTTTCCAAAAATAATAATTTGTTATTATATCATATATAGAAAACATATAAGATGAATTTAAAACAATAAATTTAATATATTACATATATATTTCACTAATAAAATCCATAAAGATTGATTTTATTATTTTATGGACTCACTTATTTTCATTTAAATAGTTTTTTAGAAGGAAGATAATACTATTCATACCCACCATTATAATGACTAGGTTATAATATTTATTTATCACTTATACTTGGTATTTAATGAAATGAATACTATCAATAGAACTTGAAATTGTGTGTAACAAAATCCAAGAATATAGTTTCGTATACTGTAAGCTAATGCGGTGTTGTGTATAGCGCAAGCTATTCTTGGTGTAGCATAAAACAAAAGACGTCAAGGAAATTAAAAAAATATATCTAATAAAATATCAAGGTGTTATAGTTCTCAAGTAGGGAGACCATATTTTGGATTATTTTTTGAGGCAGTTGCAAGTTCATGAGAAGAATTATCCTACACATGACCTCGAATTATATGTGATTTTACATTCCTTAAAGGCATTACCACTTTAGATAAATGTTCATAGTTATTATTGACCATAAGAGTTTGAAATACATCTTTTCTCAGTGAGACTTGAACTAGTATACACACCCGATAAATGTAAATCTATAAAATATGTGTTGTGTCGAAAAACATACAGTGAAGTGGTCTGATAAACTCATGACTAATGGAAGTTGATGAGAATTATCATTAATAGCCATTTATATTGGGTTTAATAGGTTGGGCATGGGGTTTTATTTCCAGTAAGTTTTATTCAAAACTTGGTAAATCTAGTAAGAGAATCTCAGACATCATATCCTTGTTGTAGCATTATTAGGTAAAACCTAATTGGGTGAGATTCTAAAGGCTATGTAAATGATTCAAACTTTTTTTTATACTTTTATAATTGGATTTTAGTTCCTCAATATTGTTATAAAAAACTCTTTTTGGAATACCACTGTTCCAAATGGTCTATTTATCCATCTTTTTAGAAAATGTACAAGGTGATGAAAGCGCATCTTTGGTGGGAAGGTATGAAATGTAAGATTGCATACTATGTGGTGCAATTTCTGACATGATAGAAGGTAAAGGCTGAACATCAAATGAAAACTGGTATACTGAGGTCTATGCCTATACCTATATGGATGTGGGATCAAATTGTGATGGATTTTTTCATAGGCCTACTGAGAATGTAATAAAAACATGATTCTATATGTGTAGTTGTGGATTGGATTACTAATTTGGCACACTTTATCCCTATCAGAGAATCCAACATGGTAGAGGACTTAGAAAATTCTTATATCTAATAAATGGTTAGGTTACATGGAATTCCATCTTCAATTGTATCAAACAGAGACCCTTATTTCACTTCTTGATTTTGGAGACTGTTGCAACAAGCTCTTGGAAGTAAAATCACCATGAGAACAACATATCATCCACAGACAAATCGGCAGTCGAAATGTAGTATTCATACATTTGAAGATATTGTCATAGTGTTTTCATGGACTTTGGTGGTTTGTGAGAGGATCTATGCATCTCATAAAATTCTCCAATAATAACAGTTATGAGGATACAATATAGATGGCCTTATATGAGTCTTTTTATAGAAATCCTTATCATTCTTTCTTATATTGGGTGGAAGTAGGAGAGAAATCTTTGATTGGACTGAGTCTCCCACATGAGACTATAGAGAAATTACAAATGATCGAGAAGCGAATGGTTATGGCACAAAGAAGATAGAATTTGTATGCAGATAATCCTCACTAACCTTTATCATTTCATGTTAGTGACCAGATCATCTGGAAAGTATCACCCATAAATAGTCATTAATGCTTGGGGAAACAAGGGAACCTGGAATATTTGTATGTGTAATCATATGAAGTTATAGAATTAATTTTCACTATTTCATATTGGTTAGTGATAACACTAAGATCCAGTACTATTCATAACCTTTTACATGTTTCTAAACTAAAGAAGTATCATCCCAATCCATAGCATGTGATTATTTGGGATCATGTTACTCTTGAGCTGGATGTGAATTTAATCCATAAACTGGTACAGGTTCTTGATATATGGGAAAAGACCCTTCAAGTTAGATTTATTTCATTAGTTTTAGTACTATGGAAACATGGTTAGGTTCAAGAGGAAACATGGTAATCAGAAATGTTTATAAGGGAAAAATAACCTTACTTGTTTAAGGGAAATGCTGATATCAAACATCCCAATGATGGAAAGTCCAATGGTGAGGAGAATTTAGTATAAGTTTTAGGTGTAGTGGAACTATCGGACAGATAATTACCATCTTTTATTTTTATCATCATCAATTATTATTCTAAAATTTACATGATGATAAGCATCTTGATCAATAAAATTGAATCAAAGAATATATAAAATGGATAAACTCTAGAACTAAATCACATGATCACCACATAATATTTATAATTAATTTAAGCAATTAAATAATTACGTTACATGAAATTATTTCTTCATTAATGGATATGAAAATGGATCTACATAATACTATAATTAAATTATAGTTATCAAGATTATATTCCCTCTAGAATTGATCCACACATGGTCAAGGAATCTTCCAACATCACCATAGGAATCTCCAGGTGTTGTCATGGTAGATCTTTTCACTTGCGTTGTTCGCCTTTGATCACCCCAAGAATCACTTCCAAAGGATTCTCCTTGATCTCTCTAGACTCGAGAGTTGAAGGTGGAGGAAGATCAATCTTTATTCTATCAATCATTCTTGGTGAAGGGATCTCTCTAGGGCTTCGATAGGATTATCTGGATTTCATTGTGCACAACACAAAATGAATTGTCTCTCTTGAAAAAATAATATAATAGGGTTTATATACTGCTAGGCTTAAAAATATATAAATGAATATGATCCCTTTAATATTTATTTAATCTATATGGAACACCAACTCTATAATAATAATAATATTATTATTCACTGACATGTTCTTAACTTGAAAATTAAATTAAATATTATTTAATTAAATAATATTCAATATATATTATTTTTCATTGGACTTATAAACTCAATCCTCCATTCCTCTAAAATATTTATCAGGCCTTGAATAAATACTATTTATTTAATAAATAAATATTACTTTAATATTCACCAATAAAGAATTAAATATTATATGCACTAAATATGAAATGAATATTTATTAAGTATCCCTATCACATAATATTCTCTCGAATAATAAGTGAATAAATATATGTGATCAATAAAATATGAATAATAATTAAATATTATGAAAGAATAATATTTATTGAACTTATTAAATAATAAATAATAATATAATATTTAACTAAGATTCTAGATTCAATTAGTGTCTGCCCTCTAGGACTATTTCTCAGTGGAAATAGGTGAAGAAACCTAATGTATAAGGTTATAATTTAGAAACATGCCAAGACACTCATAGAAAAATAATTTAATTCCAAAATGACATAATAACTCATACGGATTCTTAACATGTAATATAATCCATTTATTATGATATCTCTAATCAAGAAGGTTTCATGCTGGTGTCATCAACCTATGTGATCGATGTCTCTTTCTTTAACTTTCCAAAAATCAAACTTACCTATATAACACAATGGTCATGGATTTATTTAGGCTATATCATTTCCATCAAATGGCCTAGTATATCAACATCTATTGAAGAGAATAAGGGATAAATCCTTTCTCACATTATTCATTAATGAAATATTCCTTGTGATTCACCCAACGTATGCTACCTCACTGTGAACATGTGTCATCATGGTTTTCATCAATACATCATAGTGTGTGACTTATAACACTCATTAATAATAATCTTAAACTATAAGGATCAATACACACATTTTATATAGTAACATTCAATGAAACATATAAATTTGGATTTCCTACTAGTGGGTCTCATTCTCATATTATCCTATATTGGATATTACCAAGGCAGTACAACATGATAATGTGCTTCAAATTCCAATGAGTATCTTCCCTTGATATCTGATATCATTTGTGTCTTTCAAATGATATCATCAGGCTATAAAATGTATATTTAAGAATATTTTCATGACAATTTTGGGTTCTCATAATAGTGGGGAACTGTTATGACCTTTTAGTTTGACAACTACTCTTAGCAACTTATCACATACTATGTTACATAGAAGAACAGTCATGATGTGATCATAAGTTTATTGATGTTAAAAACTATGAATACAGGTTATCATAAATTACACATAAGTTGGTTATAGGGAACCAACTCGAACAAACTCCCACATTTACTAGAGAAAAATTCTAAAAACCATCAATCTACTAGCACTCTCATGATACTCATTCTTCTACTAAGAAAATACTTCAGTCAATGGATCAACCATGTTTTCTTTTGTGGGAACTCTTCTTACTACAACTTCACCCCTTTTATAAAAAACCCTCAAGAGGTGATACTTTCAATGGATGTGTTTTTTTGTTATTGTGGCCATGGATCTTATTCAAAATACACTACTACAGTATTATAACAATATAATGTGATAGGTTGTTTACTTCTACGTACCGCACCAAGCTTTGGGATAAATTTTATATCCAAACAACTTACTTGGTTGTATCAAAAGCTTCTATATACTTACAATCCACCATAGAATTAGTAAAAACTAGATTCTTTGAACTCTTCCATCCCATTGCTCCACTATTAAGGAAAAAACATATCTTCCTTGTGACTTCAAATCATTCTGATCTATTTGAAAAATATTATTAGTATAACTCTTGATGAACAGATCCCCATCTCCTCCATACACCATAAACATCATTCTTTCTTCTAACATACATGATGATGGCCTTAATAGAAAACCAATGTTGTGTTTATAGATCTTCTAGATAACTTCCTACTATGATCAATGCATAGGAAACATCAAGTCCAGTACAATACATGGAATACGTGATTTATCCTATCACTAGAGCATATATGATCTTACTCATTATCTCTTTCTCATGTTGTGTCTAAGAATACATTTTCATTGAAATATATATACCATGTGACACTATAACCAATCCCCTCTTGGACTTTTTCATAGTAAATATCTTTATTATCTAGATGATTTATGCACTTTTATTTAGTACACGAAGCCACTAAGATCTATCATAGATGATATTGATCCATAGAATATAGGCTACTTCACCTATGTTCTTCATGGAGAAAAACTTTTTCAATCAGTCCTTAACTGATTTCAAGATTGGTATGTCATTTCTAATTAGTAATATGTCATCATCATATACTACAAGGATATTGACCGCATTCCCACTAAACCTCCTGTAAACAGATGGATCACATTCATTATTAATGAAACAAAATTCCTTTATAACTTCATCAAATCAAACGCTCTATGACCTGGATGCTTTCCTCAATTCACAAATGGATCTCTATAACTTGAAAATATTTTTTTCGTCACCTAGCATCAAAATCCCTTCTTGTTGTGTCATGTAGAAATATTCTAGAAGGTTCCCATAAATAAATTTATTTTGACATCCATGTAAAAAATTTCATATCCATGGTAAGCTTTTATAGTAAGTATAATTTTAATGGATTTAAATATAGAAACTGGTAAAAAAATTCATCGTATTCAATTCCATGGTGATTTCTAAAACCATTAGCCACTAGCCTTTATTTATTAGTATTTAACTTCCCTTCTATGCCTATTGTTATCTTGAATACCCATTTGTACCTCACATGCCTTATATCAACAGACACATCAACCAAAACCCAATTATGGTTTTGATACATGGAATCCATTTCAGAATACATGGTTTCCTACCATCATATATCTTCATAGATCTCTACAACCTCTTTGTGGGAGAGTGGTTCATCATTATCAACCAATAATGAGTCACCATATTCAGTGATAAGAAAACAATATCTATTTGGTTCTATTACCTTTCTAGTGATCCTATTTTGTACTTGTATTTCAAGAACTACTTCTCCCATCGGGACCTATAGAATCATTTCGTTTATCAAATTTTGTGTATCTTGAGAATTAACTTCATCTAATTCAATATTTCTCCCACTATCCTTTTTGAGTATGTGCTCCCTCTCAAGAAAGACGGATTTCCTAGTGACACTCGCTTTCTTGTATGAGGGTTTATATAGGTAGTATCCATTTGTTTCCTTGGGATACCCTATAATGATACACCTTGTGCCCTATGGTTCTAGTTCGTTGCCTGTGAAGGCCTTAACAAATGACTCGCATCCCTATACATGTGTATGTGACAAAAATGGTTTCTTTCCACTCCATAATATGAATGGAATTATGTTTTCTACTTTATTTGTTACTTTTTTTAGTAGGTATGACGCAGTTTTTAATGCATACCCTGAAAAGGATAATGGATGATGTGTAGGACTCGTCATCAACATTACCATGTTTAACAAGGTATATTTCTTCCTTTCACATACACCATTCCACTATGGTGTGTAATGTGGAGTGAGTTGAGATACAATCCAAAACTCTCATAAAATGTTGATAAACTCTTGGTTAAGATATTCACCACATCAATCCAATCGAAGCTTCTTTATCTTCTTTACAAGTTGATTCTCTTCTTAATTATTTAATTCTTTGAATTTCTCAAAGGACTCCGAGGTATACCTCATAAATTAGATATATCTATATCTTCTCATGTAATCATAAAAAGTTATAAAGTAATAATACCCACCTCTAGCTTCTACTAGAAATAGTCCTCACACATTAGTGTGTACCAATACTATAATCTATGTGACCCTTTCACCCTAACCACCAAATGGTGGTTTAGACATCTTTTCTTGTAAACATGTATGACATATTTCAAGTGTTTTTAGCTAAAAAGGGTCCTAGTAACCATCTTTACATATCTTTATTAAACACTTCTTGTTATGACATAGTTGTGTGTTATAACAGTCAAGTGAACATGATTCATTATCTATTTTCAATACATGGTTTTCATAATTTAATACATAATGACCATTATTTAAATTTTCCATACCATAACATATGTTATCATTATAAAATATACAAATTTTATTCACAAACATGAAAATAAAACCATTTTCATGTAGGAATGATAAAGAAATTATATTCTCGGTTACTGTGGGTATAAAATAAAAATATCTTAAAACCAATATCATTCCAATTGGAAATGAAAGGTTGTATTTAAAAATGGATGGAGTAGACAACCTCACACCATTGGTAGCTCACAAATCCACCTCTCCTCTAGAAATATTTTGGAATATACTTGGTTCCTCCGTTTAGATATATATGTGAGTGCCACAAGATATATCTAATACACAAAGTGTTGATATTGAAATATTACACTTGATAACAAATTCACCTTTATGATCCCCTTTCTTTTATGTATAGTTCCATTTCTAGTGGCCTTCTTTTCCCCATAAAAAATTACTTCCTCCTTTTCCTTTCACTACCTTTGGATCTTCCACTTTTTGGAAGGATGTTTATCAATAGCTTTAGACTTGTTATGAGTATTGGTCCCCTTTTATTTGTTCTTACTTTTCTTATTCACCATAACGAACACGGTTTTTTCAAGCCTCATGTCCTTATCCACTTGGAGAATCATAGTAAGATGTTTTCAAAGACTCTTATCATTATTTATCATGTTATAATTAATAATAAAACTAGATACAGTCTTTCGTGGTGATAAAAGTATGAGATTTGTGCACAAATTATCTATGAATTTAATCCCTAATATGACTAAACTTTCAATATAGACAATAATCTTGACTAAATTAGGCTCATCTAGAACCAATTCTCCAATATTAGTTATAAATATAGCATTGGAGATCTCATATCTCACTTGTCTCATCTTCTCTTAATAGAGATCCTGATGGTGAGACATCATGCTATACACATCCATGTCCTCATCTTACTTCAAAATAAAATTGGTCATGGATGATAGAATGAAACATTGAAAATCTATTGAATCGTTCAATTGTTTCTCATATAGATAATACTCTTCCTCACTAGCCTCATTACCAATAACATCAGTAATAGGTTCTGCAAGCACATACAATTTCCTTTTATGGTGTAGGATAACACGCAAGTGCCTTTCCCACTCTTGTAAATTTTTCCTGATGAGAAGGTTATCGTTAGAAAGTATGGCCCACAATGATATGTTTAATGTTATTTTTATTAGTGTTTCTACAAAAAATATGAGAAGAGTTTTAGTAATTTATTTGATAAAAATTAGAAAAATAAATAAATATTATATTCATTAATCTCCCACTATTTTATCAAAACCCAATAGCCCTTGCCATTGGCTTATGAATATCCTATTTCATGGACATTCTAGTGGTAAGGATCCATATTACCATTATTATCACCCTAACATGGGCTAGTCAAGTAATTGGAAATATATTTGGTAGGCATTCCAAATCCAAACTGCATTAACTCACAGTTCCTTGATCTTTTGAGTGTAATAATTAATCCTAAAATCCTTAAATTGGATTTCTTAAACCCTTGACTCTTAGTTACACCAAGAACATCTATGGAAATCAATCCAAGATGTGAAATAAGTTAATTCAATCCAAAACATCAAGTTTTAATTCCTTTATAATTGAAATCATCCCAACTTTGGCTTGTAAAGAACTTTTAATAATGGTTCTATTTTAACTAAAGTAGAAAACTATACTGACTTAATATATATAATTAACAGATTTTATCTTTTTTGTGTCAATTTCCAATTATTATATTTATTACATGCTTGTTAATATTTAGTGAATTTACTTAAGTGATTAACCATGTCTTGGATAATATTTTCACATAATCTAATTTATTATAGTTCTATCTTGAATTTTAAAAGCCCGAACCTCTCTAGCCCCTTCTTTTGCTGAAATCTTGTGTTTGAGGTGTTCTGGGAGGTTAAAGTGACTGATCCCCAACACTCAGCAAAAATTCAAAATTTTTTCATGAAACACTGTCACTTCCTTTTCTAAAATTACAAAAAAAATTATGAACCAATTTCACAAAACTGTGTCACTTCCTTTTCAAAAATTACAAACTATTTCAGGAAACTATTTCCCAAAATTGTGTCACTTTTCAAAAATTTAAAATTGTTTCATGAAGCTATATCAAAAAATTGTGTCACAGAAATAGTTTCATAGAAATGGTGTAACAGAAACAGTGTCACAGAAATAGTGTCACAGAAAAGGTGTCACAGAATCGGTTTCACAGAAACTATGTCATGGAAACTATCTCATAAACAGTGGTTCCAGAACTGTTTCATATTTCCTTTTCCAAATTTCCATATTTTTTCAATTTCACAAATTTATTTTTTTTTTGAAAAAAAATGCATTAAAATCCTTGTTTTAAGGGATTTAAGGCCGATTGAAATCCCATAACTCATATATTAATTTTCTTAAGGGTTGGGATGCCTTTACTTAGTCAAACCGCATGGTTTAATATGATCCTCTTTTAATGGAAAATACAGTGTATCTAAAACCATTTCCCCATTAAATCTTCTAATTGGTTGAGATATCTTCATCCCTTATTATTTATTATTTTTTCCTGGTATGAGACGCTCGAACCTTTCCTTCCTTCCCATAGGAGTCTTGCAATAAAACTTTCCTCCTTGGATTGGTTCCCCTTGAAGTTCTTATTGCAACAAGTGCACTGCCTATTTTGGTGCAACCATGCAGTATTGATCAATATTCGATAGAAGGTATAATCTACTGTAATTATTTGGGGTTCATCTCCTTCTGTTTCTCCTTGGCCTATTATGGAATGATATCTCCATGTCCCTAATGTACTTTTCTTGGGTTTTGGCTGGTGTGATGGTGTCTTTGCATCCTTGGGTGGATGTAGTCCTTCAATAGAGGTGATCGTGATCTATTTTTTTGGTATTTTCTTGTTAAAAGAGCATTAGAACCTTTTTAGGTATGGGATTTGTGGTTTCTCTATTCTTTTACATGAAACTGTATAGATAGCATTTTTTATCCAACTAGATCACAATGGAATTGACATAATAAATATTATAACTAGATAAATAAATTTTCATTAATCATATGTTATTTCCTCTTATTTTTCTAGATAGTGTGATATCTATGCTTTGCTTGTTATCATTTTGTTCTAGGTGAAATTGGTAAAGAACGTAAAGTTGGAATTTATTGATAATTATTTGGCTAAAGATAATTCGGCATATAAATGAATCCGTTCGTTGTTGGTGTAATTTTATGTTAATCAAATTGATATAGTAAGCATGTTTATTTGTTTGTGATAGTTATGATATCTTTCTGTTCCAGTTGCCCATAATTGGAGCCAACTAATAATGAACTGGTTAATTCAAGATGAATTAAAGAACTAGTTTTTTGATAAAAGATAATTCCTAATAGGGTTCTAAGTTACCCTATTTCTTGTAAAGTCCAAGAGCCTAATGCTTGTAGCTGTGAGAGCTCATTGCATGTGAAGGAAGAATGCCTTATTTCGTACCAATAGCATATTTTCTTTGTTATTTCTTGCTTCTTGTGACGTGTTGTGAGCCTGGGTGGATGTTGTGATATGTGGGGGTAGGAAGACCCATTGGTTCTGGAAGTAGTTAACACCTAGAGTGGTGAGATTCATCGGTTTATGCATGTGGTATTTGGGGAGGACACTGAAGATGATGAAACAGGTTGGATGTAAATGTAGGATGCTTGCTGAATCTGGTTGGTTATTATCTTATTTAGGTTCCCCATTGCTCAAGGCAGATGGTTTTGCGTATCCACCTTCCAAAAGTGGAGAAGACGTGCAGGTTATTCCATGTACTTTCTATGTTTAGATTCTCGAGGGATGATGGGTCTATTCTCTTGATATCGGTGGAAAATACTTGATGGGTAGTTCATCTACTCACTGAGTTGAGCCCCCTTGTGTTTAGTAGGTTAGAATGTCTTTCTGGAATGCCTGAGAATATCTTAAAGTAATAATTATGTTAATAAATGATTGAATGAATATTGAAGAACCCATGGGGTTGGAGTTTTTTGGGGAATAATGTTGAGGTTACAATTTAAAGGAACAATGCACTTTGGGTGTGATGCTAATGAAATATAATATCGATTTTGTTAATGGTTAATTAATGTTAAATAATTAATTAATGTAAAGTGCAAGTGATCAAAAGGGATAAAGTTATCTAATGAATCTCTTTAAATGGTTGTGTTCTTATAGGATGTTTAGTCTTAGAAGTGGTAGCTGGGAGTCTAAGAGACGTTAACTTTAGTTGAGTCTAAGACAAGGTTATTCCCATATTGCAGTTGTGAGCTATAGTATATTCGGTTTTTTTTTATATGCTACTCCACCCCTGTCAGTTAGAGAATCTAACACCCTGGGGATTATGATCCTTGGGGGTGTTTTCCCCAACATTCCAATGGGAGGATGGATGGAGGACTACCCCATTTAGCCCCACCCTCTTCTCTTAGTAGTTACTTGTGAAGGTAGGCACAGTGGTTTTTTCCCCCATATATGTGTGTAGAGGGCAGTAATGGATTGTGGTTATTCACACACACATATTCTATATATAGTTTCCTATGGAATACTATTGGTGTAACATTTTTAGGCTGTGATGGATTGAGGATCATTACTCTGTGTATGGGATCTAATGGCTTGAGGTATAATGACTGACATATGATACACATTATGCGAGCTGTAGTGGCTCCAGGAAACTACCTAGTAACTTTTGTTTCATGGACATGGGGGTTATACTGCAAAATGTTCATATTGTGGTGCTTCTTCTTGGTGTCTTTAAGCAAGCCTTTTTGGAGAGTGATGCTTAGGATGTGCGATGTTGGGGAAAAGCAGAAAACCAGTGGGGAAGTGGTAGTGAGGTACCATTAATATTCATTATTATATTATATATTCTTGTATATGATACTTGGTGAGAGTAGCCATGGTGAGGCTGGGATCTTAGTATACCAATTTTGGTGATGAGTTAGTTTCACTTGTTGATCACTGTGATTTAGCCTACTTTCTTTACTTTTGCATGAGAGGCTCCAGGGGGGATCCTAAGGAGTATACTATTAAACTCACCCTACGTATATATAAACAATTTTTAGGTCATTTGGAGCAGGTTGAAGATTAGGCCGGTTACTACTAGCTTGGGGTTGCAGGTGTTGTTTGGTCTTTGTGGTTGCTTATGTTTTTACTTTTCTTTGGTACTTGCATTTTTTCCATTCATTTGTAGTAGTTTTGCATGAAATTACATATGTGTACTTGGGTTTTATTTTATATTGTAGTCTTAGTTGGATTTGGTTGGTGTTTTTATTATCTCTCTCTTTCTCATGTGTTCTCTTAGAGGGTAATGCCTCCCATTTTTGTGTGTTTATTATACCCTTGGTGCTAGTTTCCAACCCAAGGCCAATTGGAGGTGGGACTCGAGGGTCACTATCTCCATTCTCACATTGTCGGTCTAGGAGGGGTACACCTTGTGGGGAGGGGGTTTTGAAAAATTGGTATCAAAGGTCTATTTGAGGGATAGGATAGATTTTAGTGTTAGTAAAAGGTGAGCTTACATAGGTTGGTAGGGTAACAGTGTTAGTTATTTTTAGCAAGTAATGTAAACACTGGAGATCGGATGAGACATAGGTGTTTAGGTCCCCTTGTGATCTGATGAATGGACCTTTAAGTTTACATTGGATACTAAATGATGTGATAATGGTTGCAGGGTAGAGACCTAGGAAAGGATCATGCATCATTCTTCTTTGTGCACTTGTTTGAATGATAACGCCTCAGGATAGGTTAACCTAAAATGAATAAAATAAACAATTAATTAATTAATGTTGAGTCTTCTATATTCCATGTTTAGTAGCTCTAACTATTTTTTATATTTAAGGTTTGGCTCCGGGTCAACTTCCTCATCAGGTTCACGAAGAAGATGTCCAGCAGGTTGTTTCAGCAGATCACTGCAGGGTAGAGGTTGACGGTGAAGACACTTGGAGGAGGACATTCCATGATTTTCAGCCCTAGAGTTTATAGAAGTATGAGGTATCCATTTCATATATTGTC
The DNA here is from genome assembly GCA_963277665.1 of Viscum album. Classification (NCBI taxonomy): domain Eukaryota; kingdom Viridiplantae; phylum Streptophyta; class Magnoliopsida; order Santalales; family Viscaceae; genus Viscum; species Viscum album. The sequence goes on along the minus strand of OY728161.1, from coordinate 1,535,041,147 downwards.
ACGGAAGACTGATTAGTGGACATTGATATAGCCTTTAGTTCGATATATGCTCAGAAGCATCATTGGGTGTCTTTGGTTGTGATGATGTTGCATGGAGCAGGGAGGCTGTGTTAGTTCTTTTTTCATTGGATATTGCAAGGATTTGGCTATCTCATGGGAGGAGTTTCAAGACAAGTTCAAAGTCAAGTTTCTTTATTCGTCCATGTGGGCTTCTATTCGCCAGAAGCTTCTTATCCTTGGACAGGGGAGATATAGTGTGGGAGAGTGTAGAATCTATTTTCAAAACCTTTTACGATATGCTTTGGACCTATTTCCAGATGAGGAGGCTAGGGTGAGGCATTTCGAGGAGGATTTTTATCCAGAGATCCAGTAAAAGGTCAACCCATTTGTGCGGAAGACATATCTTGAGGTGTTGGAAAGGGAAGAGGTCATTGATAGGACATTGGCCACAACCGAATAGTCATGAGATGGAAGTCATCATGATCCCTCACAAAGTAGAGTTGTGGTCTGAGTTTCCCAATTTTCTGGGAAGAATAATTTCCGTTCGTCGGGGGTAGGTTCTATTCCTTAGTATCTTGTTTCTAAAGGGGTTGAAGATCTCTGACCTATTCCAAGGAATCAGGCGCTTGTTTTTCTTATGGAGGATGCGGTCATCGGCAATGAGAGTTCCCGAACTTTCAGAGAAGTCATCATGCACCAGGTTTTCCACTCTAGGTTCCTCTGTTGAGGCAGTTCAAGCTGAGGAAGCAACAAAAGGTTGCACCAGCTTTGGATCAGCAGAGAGAAGATGGGGCAGGCAGAGGACAACCCTGTGATGCTCTCTATCCATAGAGAGTAGAGTGTGACCATGGTGGTGGTCATCATCAGGGTCAGAGAGGTCATGGAAGAGGTCGTGGTAAACTTCATGCTTTAGGGTTTCCAACACCAGGTGAGTCGAACATTTTTTGAGGTACCCTTTGCTTGTTTCATACTTGGATGTATGCCTTTTTTGATTCAAGAGTGACACAATCCTTCATATCACCTACCCTAGTGCATGCCTTGGGACCTGAGGTAGATAGGATTCCAGTTCCCTTGGCCTTGACTACGCCAGTTGGAGGTTGAGTTGACTTGTTTTAAGTATGTAGAGATTGTGAGCTAGTGCATCAATCCACCATCTAGGATCACTTTTTTAATAAATAAAATAATAAACTACACACATTCAAGGACTTGGAAATTTTATGGAAGAAATTGAGTTTTTTTTCATGCTTATTATTTTAATTTTGACTTAGATTGTTCTACTCCTCATTTAGATATAAAATTGGAAACTCATTTCTTTGATTTCTTGGAAAGTAAAGTGGAATTTTAGACTGATGTTGAGGAACTTTTAGAACTCTCGAAGGTTACTTGAAATTTATGTGTGGGAGAAAATGAAGAGAAAGATGATATTTTTGAGTTGTACACTAGTGAAAAAGTGGATGTTGATACATACATGATTATCAATCATAAATTTATTAAAGAGATTGAATCAGAAGAAAAATCACATCCAAAAATTGTATTTCTAGAATCTTTTCACACCTCACCACAAGTTGAACAGAGGGGAATATACCCCTATTTCATATTCCCCTTTCCACTATACCATGAATTTTACTATGAAAGTGGGGGGGAATAATGGAAGCTAGAAATGGGGTATTCAAAAAGATGTGTGATTTGAGCACTGAAGTTAGTAAGAAGACTATATGGTGGTTTTTAATGAGGAATACACACACACCATCTTACTGGGGATGAACTTAAGGTTTTCTAGTTGTGGACAATCTAAATAAAGCACATCTTGGTGGGGTTAAACCCAATATTATGTTTTCATTGTGTTTTTAGTTGTTAGTTTAGTTAATAATTTCTTTAATAAATGTTGGTAGTTTTTTATGTAGGAAAATAATAATATGGTAGTAAATTCCACCATGCAACATTCCATATCAGGTAACATATTTTGGACCATGAAACTCCGAGGTTGTATCCTTTTACCCTTAACTTTCAAGAGTTTAAATTATTATTATATGCTTCAAATTAAGCATGGGGGAGGGGTACATTCCAATTTTATTATTTCTCCTCTATTTGAGCTCAAGGGTGTTGGAGATTGTTGAATTAAATGTCAAAAATGTGGCATTACTTATCTTTATTGAAAATAATTTCTGTTGTCCATAAAGAATTATTGCATGTACTATATAATGTTTATTTTTTTATTGTTGTGTTTAGTAGAAATTTTCATGTTTTCATAATTGAAACATTTTTTTTCAATTACCAAAATGAGCTACAGGATTGAGCTACTTTAAATAAAGTCTCATACTCAAACTCTTGTTTTTTCTTGTTTTGAACATTAAATTCTCGAATTTAGTGCTTTTATTTTTCAAATTTTAGGAGCTGGAAATTTTGGGAGTAAAATTTAAAATTATATATCTTTATTATGCTCTTGATAACTAAAAAATTGTTTATTTTTAATGGTGGTGTATTTAATCTTTTAAAAAAATTTATCTTAATGTTGTTGCATGCTAAAATGCTTTGTTTTAATCTGCTGGTTGGTGAAACACTTTTTACTACATTTTTCTGCAGAAAATTTGGTGAGCATGCTTATTTTTAGACTTTTCTGAAAATAATTGTTGAACATTAAATATGAGAATGAATCTACATTTAAAAACATTAATATTTGATGAAGATTTTAATTTAGTAACCACTTGGTAACTTTTGTGCATGTTGTAATTATTTATTGGGGAAAAATGATTTTTGATCATTATTGTGACCCTACATGAATTTTAACTACTGAATTGAAAATCATTTTGACTCAATATTTTCTAATTGTTTTATTACACCTTTGAATACAACTCTTAGGAAAAATTTATATTTTAAGTGTAGGTGAAGGGTCTTCTTAAATTATCTTAACCATGTTTTAATGAAAAGCCTAATAGAATCCCTAAATTTTTTGAAATTGTGAATTTATCAAGATTTTTTTTATATTTTTAGTGGGTAAAATTTTTTCTTGAGTTTGAATATTGTGATGTCACCTTGAGGAAGTAAAATACTATTACTCCTTAGATTTAACTAAGCACATCATTTTTATTTCCCTTTTAAAAAAAAATTCTGTGGTAAAATTTTGGTGGAATGTTTTATAACTGCCATTGGATTTGAACTTTTTAGTTTGATTTAAACTCATATGATAAGAATATAAATAGGTAATGAAATGAAAATATTAATTTGGGTTGAGCCAAAAAAATTTATGCTTTTATTCTTTAATTCTTTAAATTGTTGGATTAGTTGTTTATTCAGCTTGTAATTATTAAACTAGCTCATCCAAATAGAGTTTATTTATTAAGCCTTTTCAAAATTTTCAATTTCAATTATTTTTTGTAAAATAGGAAACTGAATTAAACACTGAATCTATTTTATTTTAATGGGGTAATCACATTTTTAACTTGAGATAATCATTGGAGAAAATTTTATTTTAAAACTAATTCTTTATGGTATTCTAAATTTTCTTACATTCAATCTTTTTGCATTTTATTGCATTTCTTCCAATTTTATCTTTTACATGATAAGTAGTTTTTTATCTTTTGTATTTGATAATTTTTTTATGATAAAATGTTTAATTTAATGTTTAAATAAATTATGTGTGAGATTACTTTATTTTATTTGTTTATTCCACTTTTAATTTTTTAAAAAATATTACTTTTTTGTTTTAAAATTCAGTCTGTGAATAATTTTTATTATTTATTTTCTTTTTTTAGTTAACTCTTAATTTATTACTGTTTTTTCATTTTAAATTTATATTTTTAACATTTTTAAAATTTATTTATTTACTTTAATAATTTAAAATTATTATCATATTTGTTTTTTGAAAATACATTAAATTATTATCCTTCATGGAAGCAAATTTCTTACGTTGCCAATAAGAATAAGATAAAAACCTACAACATTGATGAATACTTTAGAGTAAAAGAATCAAAATGTTGTGTAAGATATTTTTTATTTCCATGTAAGATAATTGGATATTTTTACAATAATGTTCCCTATAAGAGAATCATGCACATAACATAAATAGATGGGTTATGCACGCAAAAGAAAATATTGTATAGGATAATTTATCCTACACAATGATTAATAAATCACTTTATCATGGGGAGAGACCATGTGCGAATTTGATTTGAGCATTGGTGGTTTAATATTTTTAAATCAATGATATGGAGTAGAGTGATTCAACCTGGAATTGGTTTGTTCTTGTTGGCATTCCTTATTTTCATTATTTATCTTGCTTTCTTCCTTATTTATGTTGTTTTAATCCCCTCTTTTATTTCATCAAAGATGATTTATGTTTTATTTTACTAATTTTAAATAACCAAAAATACAAAAGGATTTTAAAATAATCATTGAGGTAGACACACTATTTCCTGGAGACCAACTCATGGGTTAGCCACTGTACTATATCTTGGGAATTATAAATGTATTCTTGACAGTTCATACAACATGTTATCAAAAATTAAATTTGTTTTATGGGAGGCATGTTTGTTTTAGTGATTCTTCATTTTCAATTTCAAACTTATAAAAAACAAAAAAACACAAAAAAAATGAAAAAATGAAACTTCCTCTACGATCATAAGACTTCGTAGGAATTCTTTTATACAAAGTCAGAGAAAAATATCAAATTTTAATTAAAGAAAACTTTATTGAATGATCTTAACAAACCTGTTGTTAAAGCCTTAGACAAATAACTTAAAGAATTTTCACACATTTTCCTTGACTATTATCCAGAAGAGGTTCACCAAAAAGAGCACATCCTACCATCAGTTGATGAGGAGATCGAGGAGGTTGAAGTATGGTTGATGAAGAAAAATCCTCATGTTGTGGACTGTATTATCACATAGAAGGAGATTAAAGGTGCATAATTTAATAAATATGGACAACTTTTTGAGAGAAACATCCATTCTTTTATTTTCATTGTGATTATTTTTACTGAATTGACCTATGTGCTAATTTTTTCATGATAGAACTGGTCAAACCAGCTCAAGATACCATCTATTATGTCATGGATGACACCATAGACAAGTGTTTATTTTTTAATAGAGGTTGGAGGAATATTATAACACCCCAAGCTTCAACAGTACACTTCTCTTTGAATAATACAGTAGCATGTCTTGAATGCAACTTCGAGTTCAAACACACACCACAACCAATCAAAATAGTCGTTATGAATAGTAATACCCATTTTTTGAAATTTTATAAATTTTATCATTCAAAATGGACTTCATTTTTGGATTCGGAATATCGAAATTAGATTAGGGTGAATTTTTGGTATTTTTCTAAAAACATTCAATTTTTGATGAATAGTGAAAAAAACACTAAGTTATAGTTTAAAACCGAATTTTTATTTAAATAAATTTTTTTTTTAAATTTAATTAAGTTCAAAATAGATACATAATACATATATAAGTTCAATTTAATTCATTGAAGTTAGTTTAGAATAATTTTAGATATATAAAAATTTTATGGAACTTTTCACCGTCTTTTACCCACCTCCTAGGAGAATTTGGAAATTCACATAAAACATAATTTTACCACTTTTGTGAGTAGAATTTTGAAAATATGAGAGACACAGTTAATATCAAGGATTAAAATTTGGTTTAATGAGATAAAAATAATTTTTGGTGAATAGTAACTTTTTACTTTTCTTTACCACGGTTAAAAGTAAATAGGGTAATTAAGGGTAAAAATGATATTAATATTACCCTAAAACATGTCCTAATTCTATTGGACAAGTTTATATCGACCAAAAATAACCTTAGAAATAAAATATTATCATTTAGGTCCACTTGTATTAGATTAGGACATTTATTATTATTTAATTCAAAGAAGAGTTAAAAGAGATAAAATCAATGTTTAATAACTAAAACATTTTTATTATAGGATTATACATAAGATAAATTTGATTATAAATATTCATTATAAAGATAAAAATATTTCCCACATAAAGGTATTTTATTTATAATTTTTAGACATTAAATAATTTAATTTATTTATGACAAAATGATGATGCATTAATTACCTTATTATTGAAATATTAAAATAATTGATATTATAAATACCCAAATAAATATAATTTGAGACTTTTAATTAATTACACGAATTTTAAAGCTTAATATGACATGTTATTATTTATTTAATTATGTTTTTTGGAAGTAATCATGCTTTTATGATTTTCACAAAAATCAAATACCAAATAGTTTCAAAATTGACATAAAAGGGTTTTTAAAACAAATATTATATTATTAATAGATATTAAATTCCTAAAAATCTAAGGTTTGTACAAAGGACTTATATCATGATATTTGTATCATTACTTGACCACTTGGGGGTCTCTTGGATGTATATAGTAAGTTTATTAACTATATAACATAAAAATACAATGTGACATGGTAAATGTCAAACTAATTAACTAAGAGTTAAAAATAAAAGATAAGGCTAATATAGTGACCCAAACCTGTATAAAACATATTGGTTGAGTGTTTTTCGACCCATACCTAATTTAAACTTTAAATAAACCACTTTTGGATCCATTAGAAACCGAATATGAATTTATTTTAAAATAATATTTCTAGCTTTTCCAAAGGTGCCCCTCACCCCTCTTATAAAAGGGAACTTCCCCTTCCCTCTAATTTACACCTTCAAATAATTTTGGCTGGGGAAAACCCTAACCAAATATCCTCCAAACTTCCCTCACTTCAACATAGAGGCCTTAATTTTATCATAAATCTAACCTAAGGAGCCCTTCTGATCAAATCAAAAAGAAGAACCCGAAGAAGAGGTAATGATTTCACCACCCTCTTTCAAGTTCCTTTTTTCTTCAACTTCTTCTTTCCTTGTTATTTCCATTATAAAATAAGCACTCCAATATCTTCTATATACTTTGATGTTATTATAAATATGGAACAAACAAATTCATTATTCTATCCATCCCTTGAATAACATGTCACCATACGTGCGTACGTATGGCCTACCGTCTCCACATCCTGGTGTAATTGTTATTCAATATATTATTATTTAGATGGGTATAATAATGATGTGTAATTCATGTAAATAATAAGTATAACATGATAATTATTCTGTATATATTATATACCATCCAATTATATATGAATTTAATATCAAAATAATGATATTATCGCTCGTGCGTACGTACGGGCTACCGTCTCCACGAACACGATGAGATTCATTCTCCATCGTATCCATTCAAGTATAATTATCATTTTATGATTAAAAATAATGTTTAAGGAATTTATATCATTCTGTATATTAATAAGATACAACCTATCCATAACAAACATGACTTATATAACAAAACATAGAAAAGAGAACGAGTAAGTTAACACCCGAAATGATGATAATAATAAGATATTATTAACAATGCAATATTAAAAGATAATATATGATATAATATTAATGTATATTATTCTTCTATAATTCAATAACAATTATTTCAACAATATACAGGAGGCTAACCTACCCTCGACCAAGGAAAAAGTACAAAGGGTTTTCTTATCTCACTTTTAATTTCGTGAGATTTCCATTGTTCACCGCATATTTATTTCATATGGTGTGTGTACTTCCCATGATTATATTTATTGTGTAATATAATTTAATTTATGTATATTCACATCATCATTGTATTATCCTTCTTTCATGGGTGTATGTTTCGTAAGTTACCAAATCATTAAGAGATTTGAAATTTCAATTTCCACTCATTCGGCTTTACGCATAATTCATTGATTATTTTACTCCAACATTATGTGTGGAATCACTATTAATTTTCTTATGTCATAATTTCCACTACCCTTTATGTGGATATACTTTTGATACACATAATCACTCCATTGATAAATTCTCAAGTCATCGATATGAACTTGATAAGAGTAATTTTAACTCAATCTCCATTTGTTGAGTTAAATATCCAATTCATTGGTGTTGTTTTTACAAGAATATGTGTGAATGCCCTCTGATTGATTTAAACTGAATATCCAATCATGTTGAGTTAATTTATATTTTTTACACATAATTATGTAATTGATTTATCCTTAATCTATGGATACGGTCTTTATACGATGTTTCATCTCAAATTACATTCCATTGAGACTTCTTTGTTTTTATACACCAAATCACTTTTATATGGTTTATATAATATAATTTGACATAGTATATCATGAATCCCTTTATTCTCATGATATTAAAAAGTTTTAATTACCTCAATTATTTTTATTCAAGTGTCTCTCTTTTGGTTAGAAACACTAACTAAAATATCATTTTTAAATGTTTTAAAGATTTATTCTTTTAAATATTTCTCATTAATGTTCATGTTTTAGAAATAGTTTTAACTATTTATTTATATGGACATTAATGTTTTAAAATTAAAATTCCTTTTAAAAGTTTCAAGGTGGAATGGGACACTGTGATTCAAAACTCTATTTTAAATGGTTTCATGAAAAATAGTGTGACTTTTAAATGTTTTTAAGAAAAAGGGGGACATTTCTCTCAAAAGTTTGATGATTATTTTGATCTATCTCAATATACTTCATTATTCTTAATTAAGGTTATTCTGATACAATACAATCTACCATATTGTATCGAATGATTTATGCTTGAATGTGTATGTGCTATTTTTATACCATTCATAGTTTGTGGTTAAAGTATTGACATTTCGTATACTGGTTTTAATACGAATGTTTATGTTATGTTTAACACTTTTCATATGAGGAATTCATTAGACTTAGTAAGTAACGGGTCTAGGTGGTTATAGCTCCACGATGCATCGGTAGGTCTCATGATAGAAACTAGTGTCTTGGCACAAGGCCTTGACAAAATCTTATTTGTAGTCTTGGCACGAGGCCTTAAATATGTGGTTATGATAGTCTGGCATTATGCATTCCATCATTATGAAAGTGGTTTTTGATATTTCATGTGATTATTAGACTAGTAGAATATCCATGTGAATAAGTAAATGGAATTATTTCATTTTATTTCTGCCATATTATGTTGAAGTTCAAGTTTAAAAGGCTTTTGTTTTAGTTATACATTTCCTTAAATGTTTATTCTTATTTATGAATGTATCTGCTATATTATTATCCTTATTGGTCATCTGAGCTCACCCCTTTCTATGTTTTATTTTTTCCAGGATGTGAAGAGGTATTTTATAAATGGCCTGTAGGGATAGTATGAGGGGATATGTGTGTGGACTATGGAGACTATGTTGTTGTAGTTTTCATTTTATGATGTAATGTAAACTTTATGAATATATCTAGTGTTTCCAAGGAAACTAAACTAATCAATCATTCAAGACTTGATAATTTGGGATCATTCCAATTTTATATAATAATGCATTGACTCTTGGTAACTGGGGTTGGGGCGTTATAGTTGGTATCAGAGGAAGTTTAGTACAAACCTTGGAAACTATATTTAGATAAACTCTGATTAGAGCACATAGCCCTAAGATATACTTTTAGGATTAGTATATAAGAACATTCTATAATTTTGGTATTGTATAGATTTTGTGAGTTTTCCAAGCAATACATCCCTGTATGGATACGAGCAGGTAGAGGTGTCTTTGGAACAGATGTACCTAGGGGTAAAGCCCGAAAACACTTCTTTGAGATAGACACAAACGAGAACTGGTGCACGACAACATGCCTTGCTGTACTATTGATTACGACACTCCTGGGGGATATGCTTTGGATAATTTACATTTTCTTTACAAACCAATTTGAAATATTTGACCTTGGTTAATCCTAAGGTGTTTCAAATTGAGAATATGGTGTCATGATATTCTCTAAATGATTTTATGACTACTGTTACTCACACAATGCTTTCTGGTTTTAGTCAATGGTTGGAGTCCAAAGATGTCATAGAAACATTGAGAATGATGTAAAAGTTGGGAATGGTGGTGGAAATGAGCAACAAAATGGAATGTTGATTGGTGTAAAAGATATTGTGTTCATGCCAAATCAGTTTTCCAATAATATGATCAACAACATATATATTAACCAACTTCGGGACTCAACAAAGAAGAGAAAGGTGATGAATGATAAGTGCTCCAGCAATGGAGACCATGGAGAAAAGAATCCTAAATTTCCATCATGTAGGAAATGTGGAAGGAGACACCCAGGAAAGTATCTCAACGGAACAAAGAAATGCTTTACGTGTGGGAAATAAGGACATAAAGTGAAGAAGTGTTGAGGAAAAATTAAGAGTACTATGGAAGAAAATAAAAATGGTCCCAAGAATCCATTTACAGTCATTTTCCTTAAATGTAGGGGACCTGCCCATTACCCGAGTGAATGTTGTATTCTATATGATATTTTCTTAGTCAAAGAAGAAGTTATGTGGAAATAAATGATTGGAAAAATGTTTAAAAGTATTATTTCACCTTGTTGATGGGATTACTTTGGAATACTTTTCTCTTGTATTTGTAACCCCATAGTTTTCCATGTGAGAATGATATTGGAGGAATACATATCTTTTACCTTGTGGATATTTTTATAAATAACCATTTGGTTTTATATGATCATTGGGTTTGAGGCAATTACAAGCTCTTATATTTTGGGATGAAAATGCAAGGTATGAGAAAAAATTTCTGGTTAAAATTAGGTTATGGTTTTTTTGAGGAATTTATCTCATTTTGGTAATGTTATAAAATATAGTTTTTGAAAAATGAAAACACGCAGATCGTGTAACAACCCGTCGCGTCAGAGAAAGCTGTGGGAATCGAACCCACAACCAAAGTGCGATTGTGATTTATCACCTACCATTGGACTACGTGAAGTCCCTGGTTAGTGTGACTAATTATTTTTAGTTAAATGATTTTATTGATCAATGATATGTTGATTTGGGTTCTTATGTCTTATCAAATTAATACCCTTGTTATAGGAAAATGATTTGGTGATTAAGTGATAGATTTTATTTAGGAAGATGTTCGCTTTGTTGGGAACACTATATGCCCTAGGAAAATAGAATACTATGGGATTTCATTTGAGGAGTAATGGTGGATTTGTATCTAAGTTTTATTGTGGATTTATAGTGATTTGGGTTATTTATGGAAATGATTAACCTATAATCGAGAATATGTGATTAGGTTAATTACTTTTACGTATGTGACTTTAGGAGTAGTTGATGTCATTTAGAGATACAGTTTAATGTGGAATACTACATAACCAAATTCTTCTAAGTTTTGGGTTTCAATATTAGTTTGGATTATATTGATGGATTTTAAGGAAAATTGTTTATTGAATGGTATTTATTTAACTTTGTGGTATTGTTGGTTTAATTTTAGATATTAATATTAGTTTTTCTTTCTCTAAAGAAATATCCTTTTGGGGGATCATCAGATCTTGTACTAACTATTTTTGTTTTGATTAATCTCTAAAGACAAGGTAAATATATAGTTTATCCTTCGTAGATCATGTGATTCTATAGAAGTTTATTATATCTCTTTCAGTGTGACCAAGTCTTCTTGAATAATCATCGTTAAAAAAACGAGTTAGTGGTGGAAATTTATTAAATAATGAAACTCTACTTAAAAAGTAAGTATATCTCTTTATTTTCATAGTCAATCTCATAAATGAATTCCTTATCTTTATGTAATGTAACTTAAAAAATGTTGTCTGTATACTTTTCCTACTAGGAAACTAATGACCATTTATCCCATCAGAAGTTGGTGGCTTTCTTATTGTTAACTTTCTCCTGATCATGTTTTCTATCCCTGCCCATCAGAACTCGACACTTAGTTTTTCTTCCATATCCATGTTTTCCTAAATGGAATCCAAGTATGAGTTATCTTGGGTAACTTTTGTACTTCTCTTTCTTTCTTTTAAGGTGATTGTTTTATTGAATATTTTTCCGATGTGGGACATTCCATTATATTCCCAAGCCCAATTTTAAAAATTTCGAGGACAAAATTATTTGAACAAGGGGAGAATGTAACACCACAAGCTTCCACAATATGCTTCTCTTTGAATAATATAGTAGCATGGGTTGTACGCAACTTCGAGTTCTAACACACACCACAACCAATCAAACTAGCTGTTATGAATATTAATACCCACTTTTTGAAATTTTATAAATTTTATCTTTCAAAATGGACTTTATTTTTGGATTCGGAATATCGAAATTAGCATAGGGTGAATTTTTTGTATTTTTCTGAAAACATTCAATTTTTGATGAATAGTGAAAAAACACTAAGTTATAGTTTAAAACCGAATTTTTATTTAAATAATTATTTATTTTATTTAAATTTAATTAAGGTCAAAATAGATACATAATACCTATATAAGTTCAATGCAATTCATTTGAGTTAGTTTAGAATAATTTTAGATATATAAAAATGTTATGGAACTTTTCACCGTCTTTTACCCACCTCCTAGGAGAATTTGGAAATTCGCATGAAACATAATTTTACCGCTTCTTTTAGTGGAATTTCGAAAATCCGAGAGACAAGGTTAATATCAAGGAGTAAAATGTGGTTCAATAAGATAAAAATAATTTTTTTTGAATAGTAACTTTTTACTTGTATTTACCATGGTTAAAAGTAAATAGGGTAATCAAGGGTAAATATGATATTAATATTACCCTAACACATTCCTAATTCTAATGGAAAAGTGTATCTCGACCAAAAACAACCTTAGGAATAAAATATTATCATTTAGGTCCACTTGGATTAGATTAGGACATTTATTATTATTTAATTCAAAGAAAAGTTAAAAGAGATAAAATCAAAGTTTAATAACTAAAACATTTTTAATATAGGATTATAGATAAGATAAATTTGATTATAAGTATTAATTAGAAAGATAAAAAGATTTCCTACATAATGGTATTTTATTTATAATTTTTAAACATTAAATAAGTTGATTTTTTTATGACCTAATGATGATGTCGTAATTACCTTATTAGTGAAATATTAAAATACTTTATATTATAAATACCCAAATAAATATAATTTGAGACTTTTAATGAATTACACGAATTTTATTGATTAATATGAAATGTTATTATTGATTTAATTATGTTTTTTCTAAGTAATCATGCTGTTATGATTTTCAAAAAAATAAAATACCAAATAGTGACAAAATTGACATAAAAGAGTTTTTAAAACAAATATTATATTATTAATTGACATTAAATTTTTAAAAATCTAGTTTTCGGACAAAGGACTTATATCATGATAGGTTAATCATTAATGGGACACTTGGGGGTCTCTTGGATGTATATAGTTAGTTTATTAACTATATAATATAAAAATACAATGTGACATGGTAAATGTCAAACTAATTAACTAAGAGTTAAAACTAAAAGATAAGGTTAATATAGTGACCCAAACCTATCTAAAACCTATTTTTTGAGTGTTTTTCGACCCATACCCACCTTAGACTTTAAATAATATACATTGGAGCCAGTAGAAACCGAATATGAATTTATTATAAAATAATATTTCTAGCTTTTCCAAAGGTTCCCATCACCCCTCTTATAAAAGGGCACTTCCCCTTCCCTCTAATTTACACCTTCAAAGCCTTTTGGCTCGGCCAAACCCTGGAAAAATATCCTTCCAAATTCCCTCACTTCAACATAGAGGCCTTATTTTGATCATAAAGCCAACCTAAGAAGCCCTTTTGATCAAATCAAAAAAAAAGAATCCAAAGAAGAGGTAATGATTTCACCACCCTCTTTCAAGTTCCTTTCTTCTTCAACTTCTTCATTCCTTGTTATTTCCATTATAAAATAATAAATCCAGTATCTTATATATAATTTGATATTATTATAAATATGGAACAACCAAATTCATTATTCTATCCATCCCTTGAAAAACATGTCACCATAGGCGCGTACGTACGGCCTACCGTCTCCACGTCGTGGTTAATTGTTATTCAATATATTATTATTTATATGGTTATAATAATGATGTGTAATTCATTTAAATAATAATTATAACATGATAATGATTCTTTATATATTATGTATCATCCAATTATATATGTTTTTAATATCAAAAGAATGATATTATCCCTCGTGCGTACATACGGACTACTGTCTCCACGAACGCAATGAGATTCATTCCCCATCATATCCATACAAGTATAATTCTCATTTTATGATTAAAAATTATGTTTAAGGAATTTATATCATTCTTTATATGGATAAGATACAACATATTCATAATAAACATGACTTATGTAACGAAACATATAAAAGAAAACGAGTAAGTTAATACCTGAAACGATGATAATACTAAGATATTATTAACAATGCAATGTTAAAAGATCATATATGATATAATATTAATGTATATGATTCTTTTATAATTCAATAAAAATTATTTCACCATTATACAAGAGGCTAACCTACCCTCGACCAAGGAAAAATTACAAATTAATGGGTTTCTTATCTCACTTTTAATTCCGTGAGATTTCCACTGTTCACCACTTATTTATTGCATGTGGTGTGTGTACTGCCCATGATTGTATCCATTGTGTAATATACATTAATTTATTTATATTTACATCATCATTTTATTATCCTTCTTTCATGGGTGTATGTTTCGTAAGTTAACAATTCGATAAGGGAATTTGAAATTTCAATTTCCGCTAATTCAGCTTTACACATAATTCATTGATTATTTTACTCCAAGATTATGTGTGGAATCACTATTCATTTTCATATGTCATAATTTCAACTCCCCATTATGTGGATATAATTTTGATACACATAATCACTGCATTGATATATTCTCAAGTCATCAATATGAACTTGATAGGAGTAATTTTAACTCAATCACCATTTGTTGAGTTAAATATCCAATTCATTGGTGTTGTTTTTACAAGAATATGTGTGAATGTCCTCTAATTGATTTACATTGAATATCCAATAATGTTGAGTGTATTTATATTTTTCACATATAACTATGTCATTGATTTATCCTTAACCTAAGGATACGATCTTTATACAAAGTTTCATCTCAAATTACATTCCATTGAGATTTCTTTGTTGTTATACACCAAATAACTTTTATATGGTCTATATAATGTACTTTTACATAGTATATCATGAATCCCTTTATTCTAAAGGTATTACAATGTTTTGATTACCTCAATTATTTTTATTCAAGTGTCTCTCTTTTGGTTAGAAACTCTAACTAAAATATCATTTTTAAATGTTTTAAAGATTTATTCTTTCAAATCTTTCTCATTAATGTACATGTTTTAGAAATAGTTTTAAGGATTTATTTATATGGAAATTAATGTTTTAAAATTAAAATTCCTTTTAAAAGTTTCAAAGTGGTATGGGACACTTTGATTCAAAAATCTATTTTAAATGGCTTCTTGACAAATAGTGTGACTTTTAAATGTTTTCAAGAAAAAGGGGGATATTTCTCTCAATAGTTTGATGATTATTTTAATCTATCTCAATATACTTCATTATTCTTAATTGAGGTTAATCTGATACAATACAATCTACCATATTTTATGGAATGAGTTATGTTTGAGTTTTTATGTGTTATTTTTGTACCATTCATAGTTTGTGGTTAAGGTATTGACATTTCGTATGCTAGTTTTAATATGAATATTTATGTTGTGTTTCAAACTTTTCATATGAGGAATTAATTTGACTTAGTAAGTGACGGGTGGAGCCTGCTATAGCTTCTCGATGCGTCGGTGGGTCTCATTAGACAAACTAGTGTCTTGGTACAAGGCCTTGAAAAAATCTTATTTGTAGTCTTGGGACGAGGCCTTGACTATGTGGTTATGATAGTCTGGCATTATGAATTCCATCATTATGAAAGTGGTTTTTGATATTTCATGTGATTATTTGACTAGTAGAATATCCATGTGAATAAGTAAATGGCATTATTTCATTTTATTTCAGCTATATTATGCTGAAGTTCAAGTTTAAAAGGCTTTTTTTTAGTTATACATTGCCTTTAATGTTTATGATTTTTTATGAATGTTTCCGCTATATTGTTATCCTTACTGGGCATCTGATCTCACCCCTTTCTATGATTTATTTTTCCCAGGATGTGAAGAAGTATATTATGAATGGCCTGCAGGGATAGTATGAAGGGATATGAGTGTGGACTATGGAGAATATGTTGTTGTAGTTTTCATTTTATGATTTAATGTAAACATTATGAATGTATCTAGTGTTTCCAAGGCTACTAAACTAATCAGTCTTTCGAGACTTTATCCTTTGTGATCATGCCAATGTTATGTAATAATGCACTGACTCTGGGTAACTGGGGTTGGGGTGTTACAAATATGACTACCTTACTCCTAACCCAGAACCACTTCCAAGATCAATTTTTGACCAAATGGAAGAACTAAATGCACACATTCAAGGACTTGGAATTTTTATGGAAGAAATGGAGTTTTTTACATGCTTACTATTTTGAGTGTGACTTGGATTGTTCTACTCCTCATGTAGATATAAACATTGCACCTTATTTCTTTTATATCCTGGAAAGTAAAGAGGAATTTGAGATTGATGTAGGGGAACATTTAGAACTCCCAAAGTTTACTATAAATTTATGTGTGGGAGAAAATGAAGAGAAATAAGAGGTTTTTGAGTTATGCACTAGAGAAAGTGGATGTTGATATATACTTGTTTTTCAATAATAAATTTATAAAAGAGATTTAATTTGAAGAAAAATCAAATCCAAAAATTGTATTTCTGGAGTATTTACACACTACACCTAAAGTTGAAAAGGAGGGAATATACCCCTATTTCTTATTCCCATTCTCACTATGCCACAAAAGTTACTATGAAAGGGAGGGGAAAATAAAGGAAGTTGATAATGGGGTATTCAACAAGCTGTGTGATTTAAGAACAGAAGTTGGTAAGAAGTCCATATGCTAGTTTTTAAGGAGGAACCCACCCCCACCATCTAAATGGGGTTGAACATAAGGTTGTCCAGTTGTGGGAAGTCTAAATAAAAAAAATCTGGGGGGGTTAAATGTGATATTATCTTTTCACTATGTTTTTGGTTTTTAGTTCTGTTAAGTCTTTCTTTAATAAATGTTTGTAGTTTTCTATGTAGGAAAATAATAAGACGGCCGTATATTCCACCGTGTGATAATCCATCTCGGGTTACATCTTTCCCACCTTACAACTCTCAAGTTGTATCATTTTACCATTAACTTTCAAGAGTTTAAATTCTTATCATATGCTACAAATTAAGCGCTGGGGAAGGGTAAGTTCCAATTTCATTTCTTCTCATCTATTCGGGTTCATGGGTGTTAAATATTTTAGAATTAAATGTGAAACATGTTGCATTACTGAATTTTATTGAAAATTGTTGGTGATTTTCATAAAGAATTATTGCATGTTCTTTCTAATTTATGTTTTGTTAGTACCATGGTTAGTAGAATTTTAAATCCCGTCTTAGCTGATGTTTTTTGTTATTCAATTACAAAAAGGAGCTTCAAGCTAGAGCTACATGAAATAAACTATTATACTAAAACTATTTTTTTTCTTATTTTGAACAATACATTTTTTTAATTTAATTCTTTTATTTTTAAAATTTTTGGAGGTGGAAATTAGGGAAGAAAAATTTCAAATTTTTCATCGTTATTCTGCTCTTGATAAATAAAAATTTACTGGTTGTTTTTGGTGGGGTATTAAATATTTGAAAACTTGTTATCTAAATGTTTTTTCATACTGAAATGAAATGTTTTAATATATTGGTTGCTGATACACTTTTTACTACATTTATGTGTTGAAAATTTGGTGAGCATGCTTACTTTTACACTTTTGTGAAAATAATTGTTGACCTTTAAATATTAGTATGCATATACTTTGAAAACTATGAATATGTGCTAATATTGTTAATGTAGTAACCAGTTGGTACCTTTTGGGCATGAGATACTTATTTGTTATGTGGAAAAATGATTTTTGATCATTATTTTGACCCTAAACTACTGAATTGAAAATATTTTTGAACTCTAAATTATATAATAGTTTTCATTGACCTTTGAATACAATTTTGAGAACAAAGTTATATTTTCAGTCCGGAGGAAAGGGTATTCTTAAATAATATTAATTGTGCTAAAATTCAAAGCCCATCAAAATCCCTAAATTTCTTGAAATTGTGAGTTTCTAAAGATTTTATTTAACTTTTCAGTGGTTACAATATTTTCTTGAGTTTGATGTTTTTGATGTCATCTTATGGCAGTAAAATTCTATTACTGCATGGAATTAATTAAACATATCATTTTTTATTCAATTTTGAAAATTTTGTTTCTAGGAAATATTTTATGGAATGTTTTAAAAATATCATTGGATTTGAATTTTTTTGGAATTAATCTCATAAATATGAATTTAAATGGGTTATGAAATGAAAATCTAAATTTTTGTTGAGTCACAAATTCTTCATTCCTTCATTCTTTAATTCTTTAAACTATGGGATGGGTAATTTATTATGATTATAATTATTAAACCTACTCATCCAAGAAGATTGTCTATTTATTATTCCTTTTAATTATGTATGTTGACTCACTTGGAGGTAAAGAGAAATTTGGACTTCTAGTTGGATGTTTCTTGACGTTGGTTTAATTCTTTTCAAAAAAATTTAATTTCAATTATTTTTATAAAATAGGAAATTGACTTTAACACTAAATCTGTTTTATTTTAAGGGTGGAGAATCTATGGGGGAAATTTTATTTTAAAACTATTTATTTGTGGCATTTTAGTTTTTCAATTTTAAGACCTATTTTTTCTATAAAAATTGATATGTAATGACTTAAGCACAATCAATATTATGTATGGAAGAATTTTAGGTTCCTCGTATACCGTGAATTTTTTCACATCTTTTTTATCATTTTTAATGTATACTTATTGATAAAATATGTATTTAATTGGTTAATCTAATTTTTGTGATTTATTTGTTAAGAATTTTTAAATTGTAATGTTTTATGATAAAATGTTTAATTTAATGTTTAAATAATGATATTAGTTTATTTTAATTGTTTATTCCACTATCAATTTTGTTTTAAAATATTAATTATAATTTTTAAAATTTAGTCTTTGTGATTAATTTTTATTATCTATTTTCTTTGTTTTAGTAAATGTATAATTTATTAATTTTTTGTTTTCATTTTAAATTATATTTTTAAATTTTTTTAAATTTTTATTAATTTACTTTTATTATTTAAATTTTTTTCTATTTATTTTTTGTAGATGCATAAAATTATTATCTTTCACAGAAGATAATTTCTTATGTTTCCATTCAATATAAGATAAAATCCTACACCATTGAGGAATAATTCGATGCAAAAGAATTAAAATGTCATGAAAAATATTTTGGACATCCGTGTAAGATAATTGGATATTTTTTATAATAATGCTCCCGTAATAGAATCTTGGGCATAACATAAATTTATGGGTGCTACACGCTAAATAAAATATTTTGTAGGATAATTTATCCTACACAATGATCAAACAATCACTTTTTCATGGGGAGAGATCATGTGCGAATTTGATTTTACCTAAGAAATTTTTTCACGGTTAGGATTGCTCATGTATGAGAGGCGATATTGTTTGTGTTCATTCCCTTTTTTCAAAGAGAGGTGTGTGGATTGAGAGATCAAGTATGTGTTGCGTGTGTTTGAATGTTGGCGGTTTAATATTTTTAGATCAATGATAAGCAGTATAGTGATTTAACCTAAAATAGGTTTTTTCTTTTTGAGTTTCCTTCTCATTCTTTTTCTTTTTTTATTCCTTATTTATGTCTTTTTTCATTCATTCTTCCATTTCACCAAATGTGATTCATGTTTTCTTTTACTACTTTTGAAATAGACCAAAATACAAAAATATTTTAGAAGAATCATTGAGATAGTAACACTTCTTTCTTGATACAGACCCCTATGTTAGCCCCTGCATTATATCTAGGAAATTATAAATGTATTCTTGATAGTTAATATGACAAAATATCAATGATTATATATTTAAAATAAAAATTAATACGTTTTTTTAATGATGGTTTCCAAAATCTCTGTTAAGACCTCTTTTTCTTATAGTGGTTGCAGAGAAACCATCATGAGAATACTAGAGAAACGGTATCTCTTAGGGGACTTTTATTCACTAAATTAGAGGTCACGGTAGTCTAGATGAATCCCCAAAGTGGGGGTTGGGTAGAGATAATCCTATTTATAAAAAATACTTGGTCGAATATAAATGGGAAGTTAAGAAAAAATTTGATTCCCACATGATATGTAGTGGCCTCTTGTTTTCTCCTTAGAATGGACTAAACTTTGTAACACCTCGAACCCAGAATTCAGGAGCAGGTGCATTATTTTAAAACATTGGTATGATTACAAAGAATCAACTCCCGAAGGACTGATTATTTTAGTGGTCTTGGAAACAAGATACATACATAAGTTTAACATTACAACTTGAAAAGAAAAAATGCACTAATTTATTATATTAAAAACATCCAAACTTCCAAGATTATTCCTGAAATTCACTCATAAATAACTTCTTCATATCCTGAGAAAATGAAACATGATAAAGGGGTGAGCTCAAACAATTAGTAAGAGTAAGCAATACATCATAAGATAACATAAAACTTAGGCATGGTGAATAATTTAAAACACATGCCTTTACAAATAATAAACATGAACACTTTGTGGCAAGAATATGAGCTGAGTAAATAATTCCATAATAAAACATAGTCATGGGTATTCTACTAGTGGAATAACCACATGAATTATCAATAGATAATATCATAATGATGGAATGAATAATGCCAGAAATTCTGAAACATTTGGTCAAGGCCTCGGTCAATACGTCTAAAAATGATTAAGGCCTCAGCCAAAACCATATATCAAAAAATGGGAAAGGCCTCGGCCAATTCCACCTCTAATCGTCTCATGAGACCTACCGATGCAACGAGGGGCTATAGAGGGCTCCACCCATCACTTAGTAAGTCCAAATCATTCCTTATATGAAATGGGTGAAACATAATCTAAATATTCGTATTAAAACTAGCATACGAAATGTCTATACTTTAACATCAAACCCTGAATGGCATAAAAATAACACATACATAGTCAAACATAACTCATTTAATACAATATGAAATATTGTATTATAATAGAATAACCTCAATCAAGAATAATTAAGGATATTTACATAGATGACAATAATCATCAAAACTATATGAGAGAAATATCCCCCTTTTTCTTGAAAACATTTAAAAGTCTCACTATTTATCAAGAAGTCGTTTAAAATAGATTTTTGAATCAAAGTGTCCCATACCACTTTTAAACATTTATAAAAATTAATTTTTTAACTTTAACCTCTATATAAATAAATCCTTAAAACCATTTTTAAAACATGGACATTAATGAGAAAGATTTAGAATAATAAATCCTTAAAACATTTAAAATGATATTTTAGTTAAAGTTCCTAACCAAAAGTGAGACACTTGAATAAAAATAATTGAGGTAACAAAGACATTATAATATCATGAGAATAAAGGGATTAATTATATACTATTTTAAAATACATTATATATACCATATAAAAGTGAATTTTTGTATAACAACAAAGAAGTATCAATGGAATGTAAATTGAGATGAAATATCTTATAAAGACTGTATCCTTAGGTTAAGGATAAATCAAGGACATAATTATGTGTGAAATATATAAATACAATCAATTAGAGGACATTCACAAATATTCCTGTAAAAACAACACAAATGAATTGGATTTTTAACTCAATAAATTGAGATTGAGTTACAATTACTCTTATCAAGTGCATATCGATGACTTGAGAATTTAGCAATGGAGTGATTATGTGAATAAAAATTATATCCACATAAAGTGGAGTGGAAATTACTACAAAAATAATAAATAGTGATTCCACACATAATCATGAAGTTATATAATCAAAGAAGTATGTGTAAAGCCCATTGAGTGGAAATTGAAATTTGAAATTCCCTTACCGATTTGGTAACTTATGAAACATACACCCCATGAAATAATTATCATACAATGAAGATATAAATACCCATACATTAAAGTATATTACAAAAGGAATAAAATCATGGCCAGTACATACTCCACACAAAAGTAAATAGTGGTCAATATAGCATGAATCTCACTGGAATAAAAGTGAGATGAAAAACTCTTACTTCGTTGTAATCAATCGAGTCATATGAAAAAAAATTTAATTACCGCCAAATGAATCACATGATACCCTGAATATAAAGGGAATCATGATAATATATATCAAATGGAAGTACAAAATACACCACATGCAATAAATATGTGGTGAACAATGGAAATATCACGGAATTAAAAGTGAGATAAGAAACCCCTTACCTCAAGTCTGACTTGTCTTGTATGTTCCTCGTTCATCCAGAATAAAAAAATGTAAGTTAATTTATACTTGATTAATAAAATTTCTTCAAGTTTATTATTCCTTTAAAATAACTTATTACCTTTCTATAAAAAATAGTTAATTATTTGAGTTCATATTGGATATTTTATCGATGTTTGGAACTCGAATCAAAAATGAACTTGTTATAATTACCATTCTTCCATGTGGTCAAAATTCCATTATCTCCAGAATGATATACATGATTTATATATCATATATATATATATATATTATATTCAGTATATATATTTATTTATAACATTACATAACATTTGGAGATAAGAAATGTAATGTTCTATTTATGGAGACGGTAAGTCGTACGTACGCATGAACGCTACTTCCATTACAATTTTGTCTTATAATGGAATTAAAATAGAATTATACATAGGTATATTATAATTCCAGCATAATATCATATATTATATCATTAGATACATCCTTTATACATCCCGCATAAGGAATTAATGAGTCATATCATTTTGAGGGGGCGGTAGTCCGCACTTCCTCAAATAAAATTATCGTGTTTTACCCATAACGGAAACCATAAAATAATGATATAAATAAAAAATACAGAAGAATAAAAAAAATATAATACATATATCATATATAAATACTGTTTCATCTTAATGGCCATCATGAGAGGCGGTAGAAGATAATCGAACAATCATCATTTCGTGAGGCGTTAGTTTTCCATCCACAGAAACAGTATGTTCTTCACCCATTAGATGGAGGTGTGTGTAAGTTTAGTTCAAATAATTATCCTAACAACATCCTAGTATATTGAGGATACTGGTTTTGTTATAAAATAAATTAATAAAAAGAGTTTATGGGGTTGGAGAAGTAAAATAATACAAAATAAAACAAAAGAATTTAAGAGAAAGTGTTACCTTTAATTTGGGAAACTTCCTTTGGTTTGAACCAAAAGGACTTCTTGAAGTCCCATCTGCCTAAGGTAAGGCTTCTAAGAGGAAGTGGGTGATCTTGAGAGATTATTTTTCCAGGTTTTGGACAATCCAAGTGGCTTGAGAGGTGTGTGGAATGGGTAAGAAATGGTGTCCTTTTATAAGGGGGAGGAGGGGCTCTTTAGGAAAGTGTGAAAATAATATTTTATTATATAGTGTTATTCAGTTTCTAAAGGTCCAAAACTAATTAAAGTCAAAGTTAAGATGACTCCTGGTCGAAATAAAATCATCCAACTAGAATTGGACCAGTTTTGGATATTATTTTAATATTCATACTCATATTTATTTAAATCATTTATTGATGATGTAAATACTATATCATTATTGTTTCATAAATGATTTAATTTATCTAATGTCTAAGAATTATAAAAAAATTACCATAATGTAGGAAATCATTTTATATTTCAAATTATTATTTATAGTTGAAATTATGACTTATATAACCCCATGTAAAAATTGATATACTAAAAGATATTTGTTAATGTCATTTTTGTCTTTACATTAAGTTAATTGAGATAAAGTGTCATTATCATTATTAAGTGGCTCCATGGGGTCCCAAAATTTACCCAAGGATGCCCATGGCCAGCCATGACTAATCCAATAAGGTTAGGAAAAATGTTAAGGTAATTTTATATTATTATAATATTCATTTTTCCTTGAATTACCCTATTTACCTTTAACCGCGGTAAATAAAAGTCAAAAGTTACTATTCACCAAAAAATATTTTCATCTTATTGAACCAAATATTACTTACTAATAACAACTATGTATGTCGGATTTTTGAAATTCAATTCACAAAAGCGGAAAAATTGTATTTAAATGAAAAAGTTAGTTTTTAAACGACTACTAAGTGGTTGTACTATTAATCAAAAATTGAGATTTTTCAGAAAAAATACCAAAACTTCAGCCTAAGATATATTTGATTTTCCGAGTTCAAAAATAATTTCTATTTCACAAAATTCAAAACATAAAAGTTGCATTAATTAATTTAAAATTAATTCTCGTTGTCAAAACATATTGCGTGTTTTTAAGAAACAATAACTATCAAAGGATTGACAGTTGTTTATGTATAATTTCAAAGTGAAATTAATTCCAATTACCATCATTGGATTAAATGGTAAAAATATAATCTAATTATACTTTCAAACCATTCAAATGTATAATTGAACACTATAAATTATTTTTATTTAAAAAGTTGTTTTCAATTAAAATTTAGTATTTTTTCATTATTCACCCAAAAATGAAAGTTATCAGAAAAACACCAAAAATTTATCGAAACTAAATTTTTATGTCTCAATTCTAGATAAGAATATTATTTTGTCAAATTGAATATATAAAAGTGTCAAATATTGGATTTAAAAGGGGTTTACCATTAAATGGTGGTAAAATTTCATTTTTTGAAAAATACTTCCTTTATCGGAAAAAATGAATTTGTTCTTATATTAAATCTAAGAAACACATAATATGGATGTTAGAATTATATGGAATATATATAATTAAAAATACAATTAAAACTATTCATTACTTCATTTTAACGGCTAGTTTGGTATGTCATTGTGTTCTCGAACTCGATGTTGTGTGAGGTGCAAGCTATTGAATTTAAAGAAAATAACTTACTATGAAATATCAGGGTGTTACATTCTTCCTCTCTTTTGGAAGTTTCGTCCTATAAATTTTAAAATTGGGCTTGGGAACTTCATTGAAAGTCCCACATCGGAAAAAGAGTCTATAAAACTATCTCTTTATAATAAAGAAACAGAAGTACAAAGGTCATCCGAGATAACCCATACTTGGATTCCATGTAGGAAAAATGGATATGGAAGATATACTAAGTGTCAATTTCTGGTGGAGAGTGATAGAAAACAAGATTAGGAGAAATTTAACAACAAGAAAACCACAAACTTGAGATAGGATAAACGGTCATCAGTTTCCTAGTAATAAAAGAAAACTGATAACATTTTTTTGTTTTAAGTTCCATTTCATAATGTTGAGGAATTTATTTATGAGATTTACTACGAACATAAAGGGATATACTTACATTTTAAGTAGAGTTTCATCCTTTAAAAAATTTCTACCACTAACACATTTTTTTTAAATGATGAGTATTCAAGATGACTTGGTCACACCTGAAGCGCTAGAATCACATAATCTACAAAGGATAAACTATATATATTTACCTTGTCTTTAGAGAGTAACCAAAACCAAAATGGTTAATAGAATATCAGATGATCCCCAAAAAGGATAATACATTAGAGAAAGAAATACTAATCTTAACTTCTAAAATTAAACCAACAATACCCAGAGTTCAATAAATATCATTCAATAAACAATTTTCCATAAAATATTTTAATATAATCCAAACTAATATTGAAACCCAAAACTCATAATAATTTGCTTAAATAGTTTTCCACATTAAATTTTATCTCCAAATAATATTGACTAATTTTAAAGTCACATACTTAAAAGTAATTAACATAATCACATATTCTCTATGATAGGTAAATCATTTTCATAAATAACCAAAATCACTATAAATACACAATAAAAACATAGGTAATAACCCACCATTACTCTTCAAATGAAATCCTATAGTATTCTATTTTCTTTAGGCATATAGTATTCCCAATAGAGAGAATGTCATCCAAAATAACATTGTTTCTCCGATGCTTTCGTCGGGGTGCACGCATCCATCTGTTGGGAGGACGCCCTGCTTGTTACCCCGCATTCCTGCGTTCCAAAGGCGGGCAGCATCTGTTCCTTGTTCAGGGACGTATGATCCTTGATCGAAACCGGGATGATGGGATGTTGGTTTTTCCTTCCGTGGATTCCTCCTCGAAACTCGTCACCTAGTTCGGGTCTCCCTCATAG
This sequence comes from Viscum album, assembly GCA_963277665.1. NCBI lineage: Eukaryota > Viridiplantae > Streptophyta > Magnoliopsida > Santalales > Viscaceae > Viscum > Viscum album. The sequence continues at coordinate 1,535,014,885 of OY728161.1, read as the reverse complement.
ATTTAAGACGGGTTCGTGAAGCTCATTCCCAGTTCCATATCTACATGGACACCAGTTAATTACGCCACTTCCGTCGAGACGCTCCAAGGGGTCTTGTCGGGGCAGCAACCTTCGGTGAGAAGAATGGTCACGCTGGGGTGTCGTTGGAATGTCTCTCTTCAGTCCCTCATCACAGGGCTTCTCGAGGGCGCGGAAGCCCGAGGCATCCCACATCAAAATCGGGGAATGTGTACCATATGAGGCTTTCCTCAGCTTCCCATGTTTGACACGAGGTATGTCGCGAGTTTAACATCTTTCGGAGATGAATCGGGTTGAAGGACCCCTAGGGGAACACCGATGTCGGGGCCAGCACATGGGCGGCTTCCCAAATGTCATGGAGTGGGATGGGATGGCATTATCTCACAGGGATGTGGCGGTCTGGGTAAGAATCGGGATGGATGGTGGAGTGAGACATGGGGCTTACATTCTGAGACGGTCCAAGAGGGGGAATACAGTTTAACGTCATGCGGGAAAAGATACAGTTTAGCATCATGCGGGACGATATACAGTTTAACGTCATGCGGGACAAAGGATTTGGGGCTTACGCTCTGAGGTGTCCCATGGTGGTCAGGGAACCGACGTAGAGAGGTCGGGACGACCGGGTGGTGGGCTTGAACCTCGTGGAGGCTTCCTACGTACCATGCGTTGCCATGGATCAAAGTCCACGCAGTTCGCTGGGATGGGGCTTACGCTCTGAGGTAGCCCATGGAGGATGTAATGGTCGATGCACACTCTAAGCCCACGTGATTCATGCTCGGTGTTAGAAAAAAGAGGCAGTAGGGACCAGACGATCACATCGCAAAGGGTGCGTCCATGAGAAGCGGAATGGAGCTTACGCGTTGAGCGGCCCAAAGAGGAAACACGGGCTTACGCGTGGTTAGCGGACCTTGGTGTTGGGGATTACTCCAGGGTGGAGGCCCATGGTGCGACAAAGTGCAGTGGGAAAGGGACTCCACTGGCCTTGGCAGGGGGGAGTACGAAGATGCATGGGTGTAGTCATCCGTAAGAGAGGCTAGGGGCTTACGCTCTGAGGCGGCCCTTCCCCCGAGGACAAATGCCACTCCGACAAGTAGGATCTCATTCCATATAGGAAGAGTCCATTCCCATGGAGATGAGTGGGCGTAAAGAATTCCCGAGCTGGGGAGACCCCGCGTGCGAAGCACGGGGTCAGACCACAGTTTAACGGTATGTGTTAAGGACTAGGTGCTTAGCAGTTTAATGTCCTGCAGCTTGGACGAGGTGGGTTTGCTCCACACCCCTAGGGCTTACATGCCCAACACCCTCTACCCCTTGTGGGAGGGATGGCATCGGCAAGGCCGTACGGAAAAACAACGCATGGCGCGCATGCCCGGTAGATGATACATCAGGTGTCGGTGCAGAGAGGCAGCCATGGGGCGTTAAGGTGAAGGGTCCTGGGCTTTGCGCACAAAAAAGAAGGCTTGCGCACAAAACACCGGGATGGCTTGCAATTGGAGCAAGAGAATTGCGTGAAGAGGGGGAATTGTGTGCAAGGTATTGCGCGCACTGAAGGGATATGCGCGCAATGGACACGGATTGCGCACACGGAAGGCACCCGGGGGAGGGGGAAATTCACTTAAGACGGTGGGGTTGTGCGTAAAGGAGAACCCTGGGGAAAGGTTGCATGAAAAAAGGCATTACCTGGAAGTCATATTACGCGTGTGGGGAGTAGACTTGCACGCACGAGAGCCGATTCGAATTCCGCAACCCCCAAACCGTTCGGGGTTGCCGCCTATTTATAGGCATCGGCCAGCACGGAATCCAGGCAGCGCGAAATCTTCCACACCGGGAGCCACCTACGTGCAAAATCTCTCCGCGAAGAACCGGAGTGCGCAATTATTGTGCGTCGTATCGGCTCGATTTCTCGAATCCCGGGGATCCTTCGCGCACACAACATTTTTTCACACGGATCCTCCTTTATTTCGCACACCGCTTCCTAAGCCTCCGGATCGGGCCTCTGATTCCGAATATGACTTTGCTTCGTCATTTCGAAACTTCCTCCAGGAGTTACGGACTTTTTCGGCGTCTAAAAATGCCCCCCCTTGGGATTGGATCTATGAGAGGTCACAACGATCGGATTCCAAGGGAAACGCGCTAAACGACGGACTCACGCGGAATCCTCTTTCCATGTGGCGCAGAATCCTAGCCTCATGTATAAAAGGGGAGTTGGGTCCCAAATCTGTACATCACCTTTTCCGCGCGATAGGCTCATTGCTCACGTGTGCGAAATTTCTACCGCGGCTGCGCGTAAAAACGTTCTGGCAGTGCGGAATTTCTTCCGAATTTTGGTCGTGTTTCCATGCCATCTCGGGATATTCCGCGACTAGCGTTCCGATTGCACACCCATCTCCAGGATTTCGTGCAACTACTTTAGATTTCGCGCACAGATCTCCGATTCCGCGCACTGCATCTTGATTTCCATAACTCCTGAGAAATTCGAGATGGCCGCAAACCGAGTTGATGAGGGGGAAGCCGCTGCTCGTTGGAGAGAAATGGCGGTGAACGTGGAGGTTTATGGCACCAAGATGATTGTCTCCAACAATATGACCTTGTTCAGTCTGCTGACTCTGGCCCAGAAGACGTATCCCCTGTCTGACAACCTCCCGCTCTGAAATTTTGGCATCCTGGAGGAGGTGCCCCTACCGGGCTTCGAGGTGGACATGCCACGGTCATGGGTGACTCGGGAGGACGAGCTTCCTCAATAAAACATCACCAACAATGGCCATCCTGCCAAGGAAACCAGACATATAGACGTATATGTCATGAACCCGAGGACTAGGACCATTACCGGGGACGAGCCTGTCGCAGAGAATTCTCCATCCCTCTACGCGAGCATGTTCCGTCAGAGCGTCACAGATGACACGAAGGGTTGGCTGAAGGATTGGGACCTGCGGTCTGAGGGAAACTTCACCAGCGAATAGGCCTGGGCGTTCTGGTTTCACCATACCTGTGACCAGTTCGGAGATGAACTGCGCTATATTGGCCTATTCAAGGCGATATGGACATCGCAGTTCCACTTCCACCGCCAACCTGAACTCGGACCGGAGCTATTCACCCGGTGGTCTCCTGACACCAACACATTCCACCTTCATCATGGGGAAGTCGGAATCAGTCTCTGGGAAGTTCACTACATCGGAGGTATCCCACTGGAGGGCTACCAATACGATGAGTTCGTTCCTCCATGAATACCTGGGGAGACAAGTCGCGGACACCTATGATGACGTGGAACCTGTTGGAGCTGGCCAAAGAGAGGCTGGGGGTCAAGGACTTCCTGAAGGAAATTTCCTACAAGGGCTGGTTTAGCCTGTTCTTTGAGAAGGATCCGGCTGTCAAGATGTCGGGACGGGGAAAACGGTTCCCAACTGTGGCTCAAAGGAGCAGGGACGGGTCATACTGAAGGACCCTGGAGGTTGGCCAATACCAATCATGGGGCTATCGCGTCATCAAGGCCTGGGACCCGAACGTCCGGTATGTTGGGTTCCTTGACACCTTCATGAGCGGGTGGCTCCTGCCAGTGCGGTACGCAAGGATGGTTGTTCATCCGGCAACACTGGTAATGGCGGGTTCCATGGCCGCTAACAAACGGTTCAACTTGGGCATCCTCGTACTGGCTAAGTTGTATGACATCCTGGGATGCATCTCAAGAGGGGGTCGCCTCGGAGAGTATGTGGTCCCTTCCAGATCTTCCATGGCTCGGTGGCGGCTCATCTCGGTGGGTACACTTTCCCAAACGTTGTTCGTCCTACAGGCGATGGTCTACGACCATCCTTGCTAAACATCGCAGGGGTGGCGCCGATGACGCTCAATGAGGAGGGTGTGAGAATCCGCATTGGCAACCCTGCCAACTTTATCTTCAGCCCATTCCCCACCCCAGTCGGCCAGATGGTGGACAACGGGCAAGGCTCTCTGGAACAGCAGGAAAGTTTCCAGAGCATTCGTGATGGGGTGCTCGTGGCTCGGATCGACGAGAAGGTGATCTGCAAGCCTTACGTGCCATCCCGTTTCTCCAGGCAATTCGAGTGCCTCCAACAAATGCCGAAGAAGGTATTCACGGCTGTCTGTAAGGAGAAGAATCCCTGCGTCCTCCACCAGATGTGGTTGATGTTTACCACCTTCGGCTCTGGCGATGTCGTTACTCTTCCTCCCACCGGGGTCGACGTCGGCCTGGCAACCGAGTATGTCGAACACTGGACCATCGCGTACGCTAAGGGGATTTTACGCAAGCGAGTTCGGCAACTCGAGGTTACTCACACGGAATCCGGGAGACGGGAAAGAAGGAAAGGTGCCGCCAGAAGGGGGGAACCAAGGGCACGTCAGGCAGCGAGGCATGCGCAGGCCGGGACTTCGGCAGCAGGAACATCACATGGTGACGCCGCGTCCTCATTGCCCGCGGGGGGGGTCACATGAGGCGGTCAGGGAGCTTCCCGGGAAGCAGATAAGATACCTGCTCGAACCTTCCCAAGACGCAAATCTCCCGGCACTGTGTTCGGCCTGGATGACCCTGCGGTAATCGTTGAGCATTAAAGCCATCTGGGAGAAGATAATGCAGAATGGGATCCAACTGCCAGAGGTCGGGCTCGTTCGAATTACCGACTGAGTAAACTTCCATCAACGGCATGCTTATCTAACGACCATGGATGCATACGCACGCCAAAGGGGTCGGCGTGTGGAGCCACCTTTCCTAGCGAAAGTGATGCTGGGCCAGGAGCATGATCGTGAAGCGAAGCCGCCGGGAGAAGGCGATAGTGATGAGGAGTTGGAGGGGGAGGAGGAAACCGGAGAGGATGGAGGCGAAGGAGAAGATGAAGAAGAAGATCCCGAAGGTGAGGGGTCACAAGGGGCGACCTACCAAGGGAGTCTCTGAGAGAGTGGCGAGATTGTCGGCTCTGATCTTGACATAACCGAGATACCCGAGGTCTGTCTCTATCTCCATTCATTTTCCCTATTCACCCATTCTCCTTTTCAACTTCTAACCCATTTCTCCATCTCACTCAGGAGCAGTTGAGCATTGGACGGGCGTCCCCACCAGAGGAGGGAGGAGAGAAACAGGTGAGACATGATGGAGATCTGACACCCATATTTGAATTAACAATCCCAGAGGGGTCTCCCATCATGGAGGCTCTTGTAGTGGCCGAAACACTGGAGACCAACGCTCTGGATTCCTGTAAGTATCACGCTTCACTACTGGTGCTTGGTGTCAAGAGATCCCAATTGACCAGCGTATGTGTTGCCCATTGATCTCAATATTGGAGGCACGTCAGGCTATGGAGCCCGGGCCGTCCGCGAGTGGACCAGTGGCGGACATACCACCTCATTTGGAACATGTTCCCTGCACTAAGTCGGCCCCGAAAATTGATGAACAGGGGGCGGCGGACATCAGTGGAACTGTTCCTGAGACGAGGTCGGAAGTTGATGGAGGCATCGTCGCTGCTGGGGTGAGAGAAGAAGGTCGCCTGGACGTCAAGGATCCTATTCCTCACTAAGGCATCCCTGTGGCGGATCCCGCTGCCGATCTGCTGGCTGCCTTCCCTATATACCGACCCGCTGACCCTGAGGAGATAGATGACTTAGACTCAGAGGCAGCCGAGGAGAGCCGGATGACACGGCGCAAAGGGTGGAAGTGTATCCAGCGCTTTCTCAGACATCCCCAGTCGGATTGGCTGAGGCGGATGGGATCACTCCAGACCTGGATGCGCTTCCTGTGCGCCGGAGGGGTCGATGTTCAGTGCCTTCATCTGACGGTCCGTGATTACATGGCCGAGAAGATACGCGAGAGCAGCCGGCACACCGACGTTGCCTAGTGCCGGGAAGGATCGGCGAGCGCTCAACCGTTGCTGAGGGCGGAGCAGGAAGTCCGGCACCTCTAAGGGCAGGAAGCAGATAAGGAGGCCTTCATTGCAACATCCTATGAGCTTGTGGAGCAGCTGACGGCCCAGCTGGCTGACGCGCAGGAACAACTGATGGAGGCGAGTCACCAGATGACCGTACTTCAAGCCGAGCGGGCGCAGGCACAAGCTAGGGTTGGCGAGCTGCGCTCTGTGGTGGCTGATGAGGATAGAGTCTTCAAGGAGCGAGAAGTGGTCCTGGAGGCCACCAGCCAAAGGGTAGTAGTGTTGGATAGATCGCTTCAGCATGCTGATCCCTAAGGGCTTTGTTTTGTCCATCCCATGAACTTCTTGTTTGTACTGCTCATCATCTCAATCCAATACATGGCCAAATCCATTCATTTGTACCCTTGGTTTAATATGCTCAACAATTGTTCCGAAACGAATAACAACTCATCCCTAAGCTCCTGTGGGTCATGCCCAACGCGAGAAGAAAAGGGTGCTCGTGCAATCATTTCTTCCAACTGTGGGGCATTGACCAAGCTTCAGGCATCCGAAATTGGGCCTGGACTTCTAAGGAGACCCCAAGTCGATTGATGTGTCGACTTCTCAGTGTGCTCTAACACACGAGCGGGGAAATACCGGGGGCATTGAAATCCATCCGAACATAGGGAGATGGAGAGGAAAGGTGAATCACGCTGCCCCAAATTTGGAACATGATGGGGCGCAACGATGGAGGATAACTGTCAACCGTGGTGGAAATAAAGCATCCATATTGCGTTGGCCTGGAATGGGGACAATAAACGAGGGCTGACCATTGACCATGTTCGCAACACGGGGCCTAACTCAAATATCGTCGGTCAGTATTCCGAAACGTTGGCCCAGGACAACAGGCGGACCATAGGTCTTGAATCCATACTATTAGGGGGTCCCGTCAAACATGACCAGTCCTCCGGAACGTTGGCCCAGGACAGTAGGCGGACCATAGGTCGAACATCCATACTGTTAGGGGGTCCCGTCAAACATGAAAGGAAAGGAGGATCCGAATAATGGGGCATGCAAAGCGTGGAAGGTGGGGTGGTGGTTTGTTCGAACAGATTCCAACGCTCCCGAAATTGCGCCACTGTGGCGGAGGCGCATTAGGCGGACATACAAACCTGATCACCGGTCATCCCAATTTCCAGGAAGGACCTCTTTGGCGAGAGAACTGCTGCTTCCCATTATTACCATGGGGCATCCCGAACCTACTCGGGGTAGATCTCCCGATTACACCACTTCCCACGAAGTCGGGTTGAGGGGCCGACAATAAGAAGGGACAGGGTTTAGTAATCCCTGGGGCTGAACCCAAAACGAAATGTTTGGGAATTCCTACATATCTCATAAGGATGAGAATCAAGCCACACGTAGTTCTTGAAGCATAGTTTAACGTCATGTTGGACGAAATACAGTTTAACGTCATGCGGGACGGACACATCTCATCTAGGGATAGGCAAGGCACGGCAAGCAACCCAACGTGAACGAGGAAATAATCCCATACCACGCCGCGCAATCCCACAAGAGAGACCGAGTCATAGAAAGCCAAAGAAATGATCTTAGTTTTAGGTCTCAAAATTTGGACCACTAGACAAGGGGGACGAGAGACACATGGGAAAGCAGCTGCAAAACCCAACGTGAATGGGGAAAACACCTGCTTACTATGTGCTCCTAGGAACACGTTTAAGCCGAGAGACCAAATGAGAAAAGTTAGGTTGGGCCTGTGGGGAAGTTCCCAGGTGCTCCTACGTATCTCACAAGGATGAGAATCAAGCCGTATGTAGTTATTGAAAGGCAACATGGCGCGATGGGGTGCCTGCGCAGAGGAGTTGTTTGGGTCTATCCCTCACACCACAAGAAGTGGCATTTGATATATCTTGTTTGTTCTTGAAGGTAAATGGTTTTTCTTTTGTGGGGCGACTGGCATAAGGTATAAATTCCTGGCGTCTCCATAATAATCAAGCCATAACAGGAGTTGACAAGTGGCATGGTGATCGACCAATACCTGGTGTGATGTCCCCCATGGGGAGGTCACCACAATGCAGTGCCATTTTTCGTCGTGCGTCCAGGACGATATCATCACAGTTTAAGGTCATGCGGTTTGGACCAATAGTACAGTTTAAGGTCGTATGGTTTGGACCGACAGCACAGTTTAAGGTCGTATAGTTTGGACCGACAGCACAGTTTAAGGTCGTATGGTTTGGACGAACAGCACAGTTTAAGGTCGTATGGTTTGGACTAACAGCACAGTTTAAGGTCGTATGGTTTGGACAGACAGCACAGTTTAAGGTCGTATGGTTTGGATCGGCAGTACAGTTTAAGTTCGTATGGTTTGGACCGACAACACAGTTTATGGTCGTATGGTTTGGACCAACAGCACAGTTTAAGGTCGTATGGTTTGGACTGACAACACAGTTTAAGGTCGTATGGTTTGGACCGACAGCACAGTTTAAGGTCGTATGGTTTGGACCGACATCACAGTTTAAGGTCGTATGGTTTGGACCGACAGCACAGTTTAAGGTCGTATGGTTCAGACCGATAGCACAGTTTAAGGTCGTATGTTTTGGACCGATAGCATAGTTTAAGGTCATATGGTTTGGACCAAGGGGAACACGCACGATGCGATACCATCACTGCGCGCGATCTCGAGAGAGGAGCCTCGGGCCAAGGGGCCGACGAGGGTCCAACCATCAGGAGGGGGATAGGGGATGCTAACTCCCAGCTGTGCTGGGCCCGAAACACAATGTCCGGGTGACTCCTCGTTTCCCTTGGGGATGAGGGTCAAGCTGCACACAACCTGCAAAGAAGAAACCCAAGCACATACTCTAGCGCTCAGATCGAGGGAGCCCTGAGAGACACCGTTACATAGCTTGGTCTGTCTGACGTGTGGGGGTGTACTGAGGGTTAGTACAAGGAGTGTCGAGATTCCACCTTGACACAGTGGGGCGGAACATGACATGAATCATGCCACCAACATTCAGGGCCCGGGGAAGCCGGCGTGACGACTGAGGATTACTGCTGGCCATGTTCGCAACATAGCATCCTGTCGTGTTAGCCATGGGGACAAACAAATGAGCATCAACCGCTGACCATGTTCGCAACACGGGATTTGTATCAATTTGTTGTATGAAACCTTCGGGGGTATTGGCCCGTGACGGTAGAAGATCCCTTGGGTGTAGTATCCAGGCCGTTCTTGGGGGTCCCTCCGGGTGTGAAGGATGATGGGGGCCCGAATGAAGGGGAACAAAAATCTTGTCAAGTGGATGGAACTTGCCTAAGTCGAATTTGGCAATCCAAGTCCTAGACCAGAGTAATCTGAACACATTAGCAGACCACTAGAAAGGGTCAAAGGGTTCAGTCTGAGAGCGGCCAAAAGATGGCGGATCCCCGGGAAAAAGAGGGGGCGTAATGCCAAACACCCTGGCAACCAGGAGATCGTGGGATCTCCTAAGAGATGGGGATGAACCTGACATATAGGTGTTCAGGCAGTTCTACATATCCCATAAGGATGAGAATCAAGCCATACGTAGTTCTAGACGGTGCCTTTTAATGTCATGGGAAACATGACATAAGAGGGCTAATCCTGGGGACAAGGTGCGCGTGGTGTAGCTACAGCAAACCCGACGTGAATGAGGACATAATCCCATACCATGCTACGTGATCCTGTGGTCAAGGTCCTAAAGGCGAGATAGGCGCGATAGCGAACCTCAAGCTGGACCCAAAGACGAAAGGTCTGGGCGTTCCTACATATCCCATTAAGATGGGAATCATGCTAGACGTAGTTCTTGAAACACAGTTTAATGTCATGTAGGATGAAATACGGATCTTAGTTTTAGATCCCTCAAGGAAAATACCATTTGAGGAACCTGGCATTGGTGGGAGGAGTGACACGCTCGCCATCCATAGTCACCAGGGAATACGCGCCATTGGGATAGACCATATGGAAAATAAAAGGCCCCTCCCACTTGGGCTCCAACTTGGGTGGTTTCCTGCCGGGAATCATTAGCGCTCTAAGAGCCAGCATCAGGTCACCTTGCAGGAAGGAGCGGAGGCGAACCTTCTTATTGAAAGCTCGAGCCATCCTGCTATGATGCCTTTCCATGTTATGTAAAGCATGAAGCTTACTTCTGTCCAGTGCTTCTAATTCGGCCAGACAGATTTCGGAAACTATATCCGATGCTTGCTGGTCGTAGACCGCCGTGCATAATGAGGGCAGCTGGATCCGATGGGCAGGACGGCCTCAGCCCCATACACCAGGGAATATGGGGTCACTTGGGTGGAGTTACGAGTTATCGTCCTATAAGCCCAGAGGGCGTTGGGGAGCTCGTCCGACCAACTTTTCTTGTTCTGACCAACCATTTTTGGCGGAATGTTAGAGAGGGTTTTGTTAAACGCCTCAATCTGTCCATTCGCCTGCACATGATAGCGGGAGGTGTGGTTAGAGCGAATGTTGTACTTGGCATACAATTTCTTTAGCTCAGCCGCTCGGAAGTTGGTTGCATTATCCGTGAGGATAGCGTGAGGTATTCCAAACCGGTAGATGATATTGGAGCTCACGAATTCGGCGATAGAACAAGCCTTGACTTCCCTGAGCAGGATTGCCTCTGCCCACTTTGAGAAGAAATCCTTAGCGGTTAAGATGAACCGGCACTGGCGGGCCGTCGCCGGCGGGTAAGGCCCTATGACATCCAACCCCCAGACCGAAAAGGGCCAAGAATACTTGGTAGTATGGAGAGGCTCTGGTGGCCGATGCACAAAGTTAGCATGAACGTGGAACGCATGACACCTCTTGGCATACTCGATGCAGTCATGGATCATGGAGGGCCAGAAGTATCCCAGCCTCCGAATCAGGTGAGACAATCGCGACCCGGCCTGGTGGGCGCCACAGGAACCAGCGTGCACATCCTGCATGACCTATGGGATCTCGACTCCTTGAAGACAACGGAGGAGAACACCATCAAACTCGCACCTGTAAAGGAGCTGCTCATGTCTAGGACCTCTTTGAAGGGTGAACTACGGAGCGCGACACCGGATTCGTTCTCGCTCTGCTCAGTCCAGTGGAAGATTGTCATGCTAGAGGTATTCAACCAAGGGAGTCCTCCAGTCAGGGACTGTCTCGATCACCATGCCAGAAGCCCCCGAGGGTCCTGACGTAGGGGCGCTGGTGGTGAGATGGTTCACTCGCGGGCCACGATCGCCCTCTAGAATGACAGGAGCAATGACTCTATGGTGCGCCACGTGGATGATTAGGTCATCCTGTTCGGGCTCCGCAAGTGATGCGGCCAGGCTGGTCAAAGCATCTGCTCGACTATTCTGCGACCGGGGAACGTGAACGATATCTGGTCGGGAGGGGAACTCAGCCATTAGATGGAGGGTGCACTCCAGCAACGGCATGAGTTCTGGATTCCTGACAGCATAGTCACCATTGACCTGCTTGATGACTAGCTCAGAGTCCCCTTTCATACACAGATGGGGTACGTTAACCTCCAGAGCCAACTCAAGGCCAGTTATGAGGGCATGATATTCTGCCCCATTGTTGGTGCAGCCTTCTGAAAACAAGAATGAATATGGCAGAATGGATTGCTCCGGGGTGATGAAGACGATACCCAGGCCCACTCTGTTAAGCCTAGGATCGTTGATCCTTCTATTGGTGGGGCTTTGGGAGGCACTGTTAAAGTGCATCTTCCAGCATGGGATAACGTGATCGACTGAGAAGATTGCCTCATCAGGAAATCATAGATCCAGTGGCTGGTCCGTAGAGGTTGGGTGGGCAGCTAAGAAGTCTACCAACACCTGTCCTTTGACGGCCTTCTGTGGTACGAACCTGATGTCGAACTGCTAGAGGATCACCGCCCAGCGTGCCAATCGGCCGGTCAACATAGGTCGGTTCAGGATGTATTTCAACGGGTCTACCCGAGAGACCAGCTGTACCTCGTGGTGCTGTAAGTAGTGCCGCAATTTCTATATGGAAAATACAAGCGCTAGGAAGCTCTTCTCGATGGGAGAATATCTCACTTCCGCGTCGAGGAGCATGCGGATGAGGTAGTAGAGGCTATTCTCTGTTCCCTCGTTGTTCTTCTGGGTGAGAAGGGTGCCGAGGGATCATTCTAGGGCGGTCACATAAAGGACCAGCGGCTTTTCGAAAACGGGTGGCATCAGGACCGGAGGTTGAAGCAGATACTGCTTGATTTTTTCAAAAGCGATCTGACACTCTTCATCCCACCCATAGGCGGCGCCTTTCTTCGTGAGCCAAGAAAAGGGCTTACACTTTCTGGCCAGATTCGCAATGAATCGGCGTATATAGGCTAAGTGGTCTTGGAGGCCTCGAAGCTCCGGAATATTATTCAGGGGAGGCATCTGACCGATGGCCTTGATCTTCTCTGGGTCGATCTCGATGCCTCAATACCTAACAATGAAGCCAAGGAACTTTCCGGAGGTGACCCCGAAGGCACACTTCAACGGGTTCATCTTCAAGTGGCGAGAACGGAGGAAGCCGAACACTTTCTCAAGATCATTGAGATGGTCCTGGCACTGACGAGATTTAACCACCAGGTCGTCTACGTAGCATTCCACCAATGTCCCGAGGATCGGCTTGAATATGCGGTGCATAGCCTGTTGATAGGTGGCACCCGCATTATTCAGGCCGAAGGGCATAACCCGGTAGCAGAAAGTACTCTGGGGGGCCCTGAAGGTAGTGAACTCTTCATCCTCGGGGTCCATCTGGATCAGGTTGTACCCGGAGTACCCATCCATGAAGGAGAGGGCTTGGAACCCGGCCGTTGCATCGATCAACAGCTCTGTCATGGGAAATGGAAAGTCATCCTTCGGACAGTGGCGATTAAGATCGCGGAAGTCGATGCAGACCCTGATCTGCCCATTCTTCTTCTTGACTGGCACGATGTTGGCTAGCCACCTGGGGTACTGGACTTCCTTGATGAAGTTGTCCTTGATGAGCTTATCAACTTCAGCCTTAACCACGACACCATGAGAGGGTTGCATTTTTCTGGGAGGCTTCTTGAACCCGTGATGGTTTGCTGGGAGGCCAAGCCGGTGGACGAATACCTAGGGATCTAGTCCCGGAATCTCATCATAGCTCCAGGAAAACACATCACGGTGCTATCTGAGGAAGTCTATGTACTGTTGCCGTTCCTCGTGGGGCATAGCGGCGCTGACCAATGTGGGTCTCGGGTCTGCCTCGCTACCAAGTTCCACCTACACTAACTCATCGACCGTGGTGGAGATGCCCTCTTCAAAGGCAGGAGGAGCATCTTCCATGTCTTCTTCTCCGCTTGTGGGAGAATCATCCACGGGGGAAGCCATTTCAGGGATACTAGACCCTGATGGGGAGCTGGCGCTGGCTTGGGCGGCAGAGGTCGTCATGACGGGAGACTCATGCACCGCGGAGACCATGGCGACGAAGGCGATTGATCCAATCCCATCTGGCCTTCGGCCCAAGGGGCTACGCTTTACGACATCAAAGCAGTAGTGACGCGTTGGCTTGAGCCGGTCGATTCCGGCCCGGCGAAACAGACACGTATGACGTATTGTCGTTGCCATGAGCCCAACGTCCCAATATCGTACAGGGGTAGAAGGCTCGGGGATCACCTGGGCCTGGTCGGTGTAAGAGTACGAGGTGATTTCCCTCCATTTCTTGGACCCGGAAATATGCCTTCCTCTGGTACCCGAGAAAACAAAGCACTCTCCCATATAGGGGGTCTTGGACTCCAACCGATGGATTGGGATGACATATACATCATCCAAATCTGCCCAGGGATCACTCGTGACAGTGGCGGGCTCGACCTCACCTGCCAGGATCTACTTGTCCTTGCTCTTGTAATAGTCAGCGTCCAGGTAACGGGCTTTACAAGAGGAAAATGGAGACGCATCTCCTTGGATCATGCCCACTCGACCCTTAAGGGAGTATTTGAGGCACTGGTGATACGATAAGGGGACCTCCACGTGAAGGTGGAGCCACGGCCTACCCATCAACGCGTTGTAAGCGGTGTCCAGAGAGACAACCATGAATTCGGTATTGGAAATTTGGCTGCCGAACTGGATCTTTAGACGAATCTTGCCGAGTGGTGTTTGCTCTGTCCTGTCATACCCCCTGGATTCTGAGGTCAGAGGGAGTTAAATCATCCTCGGACAACCCCAGTTTTTGCAGTGTCCGAGTTGGGATCAGGTTAATCCTGGAACCCGTGTCGACAAGACAACGACAGACTTCCACACCATTGAACTGGCCGGTGATGTATAGTGGGAGGATGTGACCCTGTATGGGAAGGTCTTCATCTTCACCAGAAAATGAGATAACCGTCTGACATTCGGCGTCCTCAATCACCTCGGTTTGGAAGGCTTCTGCGGCCGCTACCTCCGTTTCAAACTGGAGGGGGCTCTTTAGATCCTCGGCGAGCGCCTCACGCATTTCAGACGACAGGCGAAGGGCCTCGAGGATGGAAAGCCTTTCCGGAATGCCGGCCACATGCTTCAGAACATCATACTTTCGCGCCAAGAACGAGCTTCTGCTTATAGGAGGTCTCTCTTCGATTGGGGGCATGATGGGCCCTACTGGCGGGACCGATGACTGACCGGTACTAGGCACGTCCCGCTGTTCACTAGCCGAAACCTGGGAGGTGGCTGTCGTGCTAGGACTGGAAGGCCGTAGTCAGCCGGTGGTAGGGTGGGGCTGGTTACAACATGGACGAGGCGGTTTTGCCCGATCCAGCAACACAAATGGTGGTGGAATCAAACCTGTTGACACCAGATAAGGGAGTCGCGAGTGCTGCTCTCTGTACCGGGCTTGTTGCCTGGTCTCGGTAGCGTGCACGGCCTAACTGGAGGTGACAACTGTCATGCCCCAGTGATTCACGTAGCCACGGATCCGCTGACATTGGTGACGGTTGGGGACATTGGGGAGGTCCACCTGGCATTCCACCTCGTCGAGAGTCAAAAAGGGATTTACCAACTCTACGGTGTTAACCGAAGTGTACCCCGGGATTTCACTCGAGGAGTCATCCACTACCGGACGGGGTCTCAGAGGGATCCCCATTTCTGGGGGCATGAAATCTCCAAGCGTGCGAGAAGATGACGGCAATGGAAGGGCGCGTTCTTTATTCTTGCATCGCCACCTGCTCTTCTGGGAAGAGGTAGGCTGGGACGACGATTCCAAAGCAGCTCTCACAGACTCCGAGGTCTCTGGCTGACTCAGGTGGGCACGGATGATGCCATGTGCACGGGCGACCGTCCTGCGGGCCATCCAGTCATTATACTTCTGGGACCCCCGGTCAGAAACCTGTTCCCACTCATCCCCATTTTCACTGCTGCCATCTGATCTCACGAAGACACCTTCCACCTATGTCGGGGCTGGGCCCAACCTGACTATGTTGTTGTGAATCTGGTCTTTGAGCCAGTCCTTGAACACATAGCATTTCTGGATGGTGTGTCCTAGGATCCAGTGATAAGGGTAGTAGTTAGGGTGATCAGTGAGACACGCCTCTTCTGGCTTCCCGCACTCAGACAGCCACACGATCCTCTGCTCCAAGGTGCTCTGGAAATAACCGGGGATCTCGGCCTCGCCAAATGAGTAAGTCTGATTCCTTCTGTCTGGAAAGGGGGCTCTTGGGGGATGACCATGACCAGAGGCCGAAGGAGCAGTCCGAGGAAGCGAAGCCGGATTATCTCACCTAGGTGGTGGTGGTGCGTTACACGAAGGCGCCCTCCGATTTTAAGGCGGTCGCTGCTGGGCCGGAGGCTGTGCCCGTGGTGGTGGACCCCTATAAGCCTGCTGAGATGGCCTTAATGGAAGTAACTCTAGCTGTCTGGGGGCCTCTATCTGGGCTACAGCAGCGGGATCGGCTCTGGCGGCTCTCCTTGTAGAGATTACCGGAGGCAGCGGGCGTGCCTGACCGGCCAGTTTTAGGGCTTCTTCGAGGCGCTGAGCCTTGTCTGAGAAGTCCCAGAACCCTCCAGGGTAATCCTGCGTGATCAGAGAAGGAACCAACTCTGCCTTGACGTTCCCTACACACATCGTCAGTAATTTATCCTGAGTCAGTGGCATGTCAAGGGAGTACGTAAACCCCTTCCACCGGGCGACGAAGTCCACGACTCGCTTGTCGGGCCTTTGCTTGCACCTAAAGAGGTCTGCAATGTTCGTCTTCCGGGTTGTGGAACTAAACTGGTAGAGGAATTTCCAGAGAAGGTCCTCCTAGCTAGTCACAAATCCAACAGGGAGCTGGTTTTACCAGACGAATGCTGGTCCTTCCAGTGTCTGGACGAAACACAGGAGCTTGGCAGCCTCCTACTGCGCCGGGGTCCCTAACATAGGCCCACACCACGAGTTGAATTGGGCCAAGTGTTGTGGCGGGTCTACGGTCCCGTTAAAGGGTGAAAAAGTGGGGTTCCCAAATCCTGGTGGGGCTGGCATATCATCCACCCATGCTGGGTATGGCTTACCGTCCGGTGGGATTGCCACCTACCGAGTTTCTAGGGCCTCCAAACGGGTGATGAGTACTTCCATCAGATCATCCGGATGCGGATTTCTATCCTGACGGGGATCTCTAACCACAAGTGCGTTGTCAGGCTCTTCGATACTTTAGTCACGCTCAGTGGCTCGTGGGGCGGCTGGCGGAGCGACTCTCGGGATGGCAGGAGGAAACTGAGCAGGGTCCCCCAGGTGGTCCCGCCGCTCGGGAGGGTTCGGCAAAACATATCGCTCCCTCTTGCCATGGGTTCCAGCATCTCCCCTATCGGTGAACGCAACATGGTCATGGTTTCCCAGGGGAATCTCGGCAAGGGGTAGATGCTCATGCCCCTGCTGTCCTGGTCTAGGTTTACAGTAGTCAGGACGCCGCTCTGCAATGCGTTCGGCCAAGAGCTCATCAACCAGCCTCTTTTTCTCAGCAAGCTGTTGGTGTAGCGTGGCCCTCTCGGGATCTTACTCTACCTTCTGCAATGAGGCAGATGGGTAGGCGAGTTTGACAGACCCGACAGGCTCTTTACCCTTGCCGACGTTTTGGCTCAGTGTCAGTGCCTTCATGGGTACAGGAAAACCTAGAAGGCTCCTCTGTTGGCGAGTAATCCTCCCAGATGGGTCCAGTAGTAGCCTGTCCTCAGGGGGTGAGTCCCCGTCGAGGGGCTCCACACCGTTTCCCTCATCTGAAAGGTCAGCCATGTTGACCGCCACTGCCCTTGGCGACGTTCCCTTAGGGTCGCCCAGTGAATCGGTTTGTCGGCGGAACGCATAGAACAGAAGATCAGTGTACTTCTCCCATCCGCAGACGTGCGCGTGGGGGGTGGCTTCCTCAATAACTTTGCAGAGTACTTGAAAACTCTGGACGCATTTTTGCTGGAGGGCCTCGTGGTGGCCCAACGACTCGGGGTGCCAAACCGCGGGGAGTGCTGCTAGGTCAACCTGACGAAACTGCTCACCGATCTCCTCGAGATGTGCTTGGCTCCTGTGATAAGGAGATAGCTGATGGCGAAGGCGAGAGCATGTCACCTGAAGAGTCTAGCGGAAGCATTCAAACTCTCCCAGGGTGAGTGACTCTGGCACATCAAAATCCGATTCTGCGACCGCCCAAAACTTCTCAGGGAAGGGGCTTGCTGCAAGAACAGTCCAGAAGCTCCACGACTCCGGTTCAGGGTCTAGACCTTGGTGCCCCTACATGTCCACCGAGGATAGTCGGGGAACTGTCAATGGCACTGAGGCAGGCCGTCGGGCCGGTGGGCTGGCCGGCGAGGAATACGGCGAACAGGCCGATTGGCCACCGATCCCTGAGTCATCCTCCAGGGGTTGCAGTGCCCTAGCTGCCACGTTACGATAGGATGGGCCAGCGAATGGGCCTCCTTTCATAGCGTCGGTGCTTGCTGAGGGTTGGTCACTTCGTGGCTCTTCCTTCGGTCCCAGGAAAAGCTCCCCAACCTCCCTGATAGGGGCAGGAGGTGCTTCCGAGGAGTCTAGTGGCAACTGCGGGTTTGACCCCTGGGGGTACGTCAAGTCCTCGTCCTCCTGGATATACCTTTTAAGGGAGGAGGGAATCATACGGATCTCTCATTCGGGGAGTATGAGACTGACGCACCGCATCCCCATCCCTTCCCTCAACTCGAAGGGGTAGGGGGAAGGTTCCATCGTCGAGTCGTACTCCACCTCAGAATCCAAGAAACGGACTGGTCTAACTTCCGTTCGGACTCCCCTGACATTCCTCTTACGGCAACGATGCCCGACCTTCCTTCCCCTGGGTGGCTCCTCAGGGTAAGGATGATTTCCGTCAAGGGGTCCCCTGGCCGCAATAGAGCTGGGGCAGAGGGGACTGAAGGTCGGGGTGCGAGAAGCACCGGGACAGATGTTGAAAGGGACATGGGGAGGACCTCCATGTGAGTGAGCGACTGGTTACACAACAAATCCATACTCGTGGCCGGAAGTAGGGGAGTGACCTCATACCCGATGCATTGGGTGCTAGAAAGAGTCATACCCAAAGCATAGCCATCGCGAAGAAGCCTTCGGCTTTCCAGATCAATGGCACAGAATGAGCCTTCATGGTGGGTGGAACTACTGCGGATTGGTCCGCTGTGGCCATTTCCATTGCCCGCGACCGGGAGATTCGACCCAACTTTCCGGCAGGTCGGTTGAGGTTTCGATCCCAGTCGGGCAACGTGGTTGCCCCTGCTCAACGTGTGCGAGGGTCTGGTAACAGGAGTCAGCAGTGGCTCGAGCCACAATGGTTGCTGATGTTGGTGCCCCAGGACGAGCATTCTCTTCCGCTCGCGCCCAACGCTGGCGTCGGGTCAGCTGGGTTGGAGCTGGTGGTGCGGGCATGAAGATTGCCTACTCCTCGGCTCGGGGAGTCGGACGGCGGCGTCGACGCAGCCTGGCGGGGGTTTTTTCCGTTGACCCCTTGAACGGGTCTCCGATCGGGCGAACTCGCACATCCCCCACCTCGTTGGTATAGGGGAGGGATGTGTCAAGGCGCTCCGTGGATAGGCTCCCGAAGCAGTTGAACATCGGAGTGGGTAGCGGCGGCTCCTTGCGCGGCCCTCAGGGGCGGCAATGGTGGTGAGGCGTGGCCGCCTCTAGATCCAAACGGGCCATGCCCTGGGTGGGGATGATCCCTTCCTCATCGTATCTACGAACCAGGTCGTTGATCACCCTCCGTTGGATGATTTCTGACAGAGAGAGGGGGCGTGAGCGCCCGGTAGCTACGGCGGTTGAAGTTGGAGTGACCGTAGAAAAGGTGGGACCGCGTGGGGTAGTCGCGTCAGTGCTGCCACTGCTCCTGCACCGGTGGGCAGGTGGCGCTCGAGCTCCGAATGCAGTGATCTGATTCCTGGAGGCAGGGAGATGAACCCATTAGCATCAATAGGAAAATAGATCAACAACCAAGGCCTAGCGTCATTCCATCTTCCACAGTCGGCGAGAGGGATCCATGCTGACGACATCGCATAACGGAGTGGTCAACGTCCAGACGGCCTCGACCCCTGGCGGGTTTCACGTCCCGGTGAAAGTTACCCGGACCTGGTGATATGCTAATCTTCTGTCACCCCGACAGCTACCATTCTCCATATTGAGGAGAAGAGATTTCACGTCGGGTTCACCATTTTTGTTGCTCTGATGCTTTCGTCGGCGCGCGCGCATCCATCTGTGGGGAGGACGCGCTTCTTTTTACCCCGCATACCCACTTTCCAAAGGCGGGCGACATCAGTTCCTTGTTCAGGGACGTCTGATCCTTGATCGAAACTGGGATGATGGAATGTTTGTTCTTCCTTCCATGGATTCCTCCTCGTAACTCGTCACCTAGTCCGGGTCTCCCTCATATATTTAAGACGGGTTCGTGAAGCTCATTCCTAGTGCCATATCTATATGGACACCAGTTAATTATTCCGCTTCCTTCGAGATGCTCCAAGGGGTCTTGTCGGGGCAGCAACCTTCAGTGAGGAGAATGGTCACGCTGGGGTGTCGTTGGCATGCTTGTCTTCAGTCCCTCATCACAGGGCTTCTCGAGGGCGCGGAAGCCCGAGGCATCCCACATTGAACGCAGGGAATGTGTACCATCTGAGGATTTCCCCATATTCCCATGTTTAACACGGGGTATGTCGTGAGTTTAACGTCTTGCGGAGATGGATCGGGTTGAAGGACACCTAGGGGGAACACCGATGTTGGGGCCAGCACGTGGGCGGCTTCCCAGATGTCATGGAGTGGGATGGGATGGCATGATCTCACCGGGATGTGGTGGCCCGGGTAAGAATCAGGATGGATGGTGGAGTGAGACATGGGGCTTACATTCTGAGATGGCCCAGGAGGGGGAATACAGTTTAACGTCATGTGGGACAAGATAAAGTTTAGCGTCATGCGGGACAATATACAGTTTAACATCATGCGGGATGAAGGATTTGGGGCTTACGCTCTGAGGCAGCCCATGGTGGTCAGGGAACCGACGTAGAGAGGTCGGGATGACCGAGTGGTGGGCTTGAACATCGTGGAGGCTTCCTACGTACCATGCGTTGGCACAGATCAAAGTCCATGTAGTTCGCTGGCATGGGGCTTACGCTCTGAGGCAGCCCATGGAGGATGTCATGGTCGATGTGCGCTCTAAGCCCACGTGAGTCATGGTCGGTATGAGAAACAAGAGGCAACAGGGACCAAACGATCGAGTCGTAAAGGGTGTGTCCATGAGAAGCAGAATGGGGCTTACGCGTTGAGCAGCCCAAAGATAAAACAAGGGCTTACACGTGGTTAGCAGCCCTTGGCGCCGGGGCTTACTCCAGGGTGGAGGCCCGTGGTGCGACAAATCCCAGTGGTAAAGGGACTCCACTGGCCATGGCAGGGGGAAGTACGGAGATGCATGGGTGTAGTCATCCGTAAGAGAGGTTAGGGGCTTACGCTCTGACGTGACCCTTCCCCCGCGGACAAACTCCACTCCGACAAGGAGGATCTCATTCCATATGAAAAAGAGTCTATTCCCGTGGAGACGAGTGGGTGTAAAGAATGCCCGAGCTGGGGAGACCCCGCGTGCGAAGCACGGGGTCGGACCACAGTTTAACGTCATGTGTTAAGGACAAGGTGCTTAGCAGTTTAACGTCCTGCAGCTTGGACGAGGTGGGTTCGCTCCACACCCCTAGGGATTACATGCCCAACTCCCTCTACCCCTTGTGGGAGGGAAGGCATCGGCAAGGCCGTACGGGAAAACAACCCATGGCGCGCATGCTCGGCGGAGGAGACATCGGGTGCCGGTGCAAAGAGGCAGCCAAGGGGCGTCAAGGTGAAGGGTCCTGGGATTTGCGCGCAAAAAATAAGGCTTGCGCGCAAAACACTGGGATGGTGCGCAATTGGAGCAAGAGAATTGTGCACGGAGAGGGAATTGTGCGCAAGTTTTTGCGTGCACTGAAGGGATATGTGCGCAATGGACACGGATTGCACGCACGGAAGGCACCCGGGGGAGGGGGCAAATTCACTTAAGTCGGTGGGGTTACGCACAAAGGCAAACCCCAGGGCAAGGTTGCACGAAAAAAGGCATTACCTGGAAGTCATATTGCGTGCGGGGGGAGTCGACTTGAACGCATGAGAGCCGATTCTAATTCCGCAACCCCCAAACCGTTCGGGGCCGCCGCATATTTATAGGCATCGGCCGACGCGGAATCCAGGCGGCGCACGAAATCTTCCGTGTCGGGAGCCGCCTATGCCCAAACTCTCGCTGCGAAGAACCGGAGGGTGCAATTATTACGCGCCGCATCAGCTCGATTCCACGAATCCCAGGGATCCTTCGCGCGCACAACATTTTTTCGCACGGATCCTCCTTTATTTCATGCACCGCTTCCCGGGTCTCCAGATCGGGCCCTTGATTCCGAATATGACTTCGCTTCGTCATTTCGAAACTTCCTTCGGGAGTTACGGACTTTTTCAGTGTCTACAAACATTTATCACTTAATCACCAAATCATTTTCTTATACTAAGGATATCTATTTGATAATACATAATATCCCAAATTAACTAATTACTGATCAATAAAATCATTTAACTAAAAAGAATTAGTCACACTAACTAGGGACTTCACGTAGTCCAGTGGTAGGCGATAAATCTCTATCACACTATGGTTGTGGGTTCGATTCCCACAGCTTTTTCCTACGTGACGGGTTGTCACACGGTCTGTGTGTTGTCCCTTTTTCAAAAATTATATAATTTTATAATATTAACAAAAATGAGATAGATTCCTCAAAAAACTATAAGATAATTTCATCATAAATGTTATCTAATACCTCACATTTTCATTCCAAAATTTAATAACCTGTAATTGCCTAAAACTCAATGATCATATAAATCCAAATGGTTATTTGTTACTATGTCCACAAGAGAAAAGATAATTCTTCCTCAAATATCAGTTTCACATGACAAATTGTAGGTTTACAAATACAAGATGAATGTCTTCCAAAGTAATCTCATCAACAAAGAGCACTAATACTTTTTAAACATTTTTCCATCCATTTATTTCCACATAGCTTCTTCCTTGACCAAGAGGATATCCTATAGAATAGAGCATTCACTTGGGTAATGGCCAGGTCCCCTACATTTAAGGAAAATGACTGTAAATAGATTCTTGGGACCATTTTTTTTCTTCCATAGTACACTTCATTTTTCCTCAACAGTTCTTTACTTTATGTCCTTTCCCACACATAAAGCATTTATTTGTTCCATTAATACACCTTCCTAGGTTTTTCCTTCTACATTTCCCGCAAGATGGAAAATGAGCTTTCTTTTCTCTGTGATCTTCACTGCTAGAGCTCTTATCATTCACCACTTTTCTCTTCCTTGTTGAGTTTGGGAGTTGGTGAATATATATGTTGTTGGTCATATTTTTTCAAAACTGATTCTGCATGAACACTATATCTTTGACGCCTATCAACATTCCATTTTTTTCTCATTTCCACCATTGTTAAAACCTTGTACATCATGATAAAAGTTAATATGACTTACTTGGAATCCATCCACTGACTAAAACCAGAAAGCATTGTGTGAGTAATAATAGTCATAATTTAATTTAGAGAATATCATGACACCTTATTTTCAATTCAAAACACCTTAGGATTAACCAAGGTCATTTATTCTCATATTATATTCAAATCCTTCAAATCGGTTGGTAATGAAAATGTACATTATCCTAAGCATATCCCCTGGGAGTGTCGTAAGAAATAGTGAAGCAAGGCCCGTTGTCATGTACCAGGATACCTCGGGTCAAGCCCGAAACTCCTTATCAGAGTTTTCACTCCTAGGTACATCTGTGCCAGGGCCGCCCTTACCTGTTCATATCCAGATAGGGATGTACTGCTTGGGAAATACACAAAATCTCTACATTTCCAAGATTCTAAGAATTTCTTCTATACTAATTCTCAAATTATATCTTACGGTAATGTGCTCTAATCAGAGTTTATCTAAATCTAGTTTCTAAGGTTTGTACTAAACTTCCTCTGATACCAACTATAACACCCCGATCCCAGAGTCAAGAGATGGTGCATTATTTTAATACATTGTCATGATTACAAAGAATCAAGTCCTGAAGGACTAATTAGTTTAGTAGTCATGGAAACAATATACATACATATGTTCAACATTACAACTTAAAAATAAAAACTACACTAATTTATTCCATTAGAAACATCCATGCTTCCAAGATTATTCCTGCAAGTCACTCATAACTAACTTTTTCATATCCTGGGAAAATGAAACATGATGAAGGGGTGAGCTCAAACACTCTGTAAGAGTAAGCAATACAGTGGAAGATAACATAAACATTAGGCATGGTGAATAATTTAAAACAAATGTCCTTACAAATAATAAACATGAAAACTTTGTGGCGAGAATATGAGCAGAGTAAATAATGCCATAATAAAACATAGTCATGGGTATTCTACTAGTCAAATAACTATATGAAATATCAATAGCTAATCTCATAATTATGGAATGCATAATGCCAGACATTCTGAAACATTCTGTCAAGGCCTTGGCCAAGACGTTTAAAAATGATTAAGGCCTTGGCCAAAACCATATATCAAAAATTGGAAAAGGCATTGGGAAATTCCACCTCTAATTGTCTCATGATACCTACCGATGCACCGAGGAGCTATAGCGGGATCCACCCATCACTTACTAAGTCCAATGCATTCCTTATATGAAATGGGTCAAACATAATCTAAACATTCGTATTAAAACTAGCATACGAAATGTCTATACTTTAACCTCAAACCATGAATGGCATAAAAATAATACATCCACAGTCCAAAATAATACATTCAATAAAATATGGAAGATTATATTATAATAGATTAACCTCAATCGATAATAACTAAGGATATTGACATAGATGAAAATAATCATCAAAACTATATGAGAGAAATATCCCCCTTTTCTTGAAAACATTTAAAAGTCTCACTATTTATCTATAAGTCATTTAAAATATATTTTTGAATCAAAGTGTCTCATAACACTTTGAAACATTTAAGAGGAATTTTAATTTTAAAACATTAATGTCCATATGAATAAATCCTTAAAACCATTTTTAAAACATGGACATTAATGAGAAAGATTTAGAATAATAAATCTTTAAAACATTTAAAATGATATTTTAGTTAGAGTTCCTATCCCAAAGAGAGACACTTGAATAAAAATAATTGAGGTAATCAAAACTTTATAATATCATGAGAATAAAGGTATTCATGATATACTATGTCAAAGTACATTATATACACCATATAAAAGTGAATTGGTGTATAACAACAAAGAAGTCTCAATGGAATATAAATTGAGATGAAATATCATATAAAGACCAAATACTTATGTTAAGGGTAAATCAAGGACATAATTATGTGTGAAAAATATAAATACACTCAATCAGAGGACATTAACACATATTCTTGTAAAAACAACCCCAATGAATTGGATTTTTAACTCAATAAATGGATATTGAGTTAAAATTACTGTAATCAAGTTCATATCGATGACTTGAAAATTTATCAATGGAGAGATTATGTGTATAAAAATTATATCCAAAGAAAGGGGAGTGGAAATTACTACAAAAATAATAAATAGTGATTCCACACATAATCATGAAGTAAAATAATCAATAAAGTATGCGTAAAGCCCAATGAGTGGAAATTGAAATTTGAAATTCCCTTATCGATTTGGTAACTTATGAAACATACACCCCATGAATGAAGTATCATACAATGAAGATGTAAATACCCATACATTAAAAAATATTAAAAACAAAATAAGATTAGTGTCAGTACATACTCCACACAAAAGTAAATAGTGTCAAATATATCAGGAATCTCACGGAAATAAAAGTGAGATGAAAAACTCTTACTTCGTTGTAATCAATCGAGTCATATGAAAAAAAGTTAATAACCACCAAATGAATCACATAATAAAATGAATATAAACATAATCATGATAATATATATCAAATGGAAGTACACAATACACTACATGCAATAAATAAGTGGCGAAGAATGGAAATCTCACAGAATTAAAAGTGAGATAAGAAACTCATTACCTCAAGTCTGACATATCTTGTATGTTACTTGTTCTTCCTGAATAATAAACTTAAGTTAATTTCTACTTGATTATGAAATTTTATTCAATTTTATTAGTCGTTTTATATCACTTATTACCTTTTTATAAAAAATAGTTAATTATTTGAGTTCATATTGGAAATTTTATCGATGTTTGGAACTTTAGTCAAAAATGAATTTGTTATAATTACAATTCATCCATGTGGTCAAAATTCCATTATCTCTAGAATGATATACATGATTTAGATATCATATATATATATATATATTATTCATTATATATTTGTATTTATAATATTACATAACATTTGGAGATAAGAAATGTAATGTACCGTTCATGGAGACGGTAAGCCGTACGTACGCATGAACGCTACTTCCATTTATATTTTGTATTTTAATGGAATTAAAACAAAATTACACAAAAGTATATTATAATTACAGTATAATATCATATATTATATCATTAGATACATCCTTTTTATGTCCCACATAAGGCATTAATGAGTCATATCATTTTTAGGGGGTGGTAGTCCGCACTTCCTCAAATAAAATTATCGCGTTTTACCCATAATGGAAACCATATAATAATGATATAACTAGAAAATACAGAAGAATAAATAAAACATAAACATAAAATATATATCATATATAAATAAAGTGTCATATTAATGGCCACCATGCGAGGTGGTATGAGATAATCGAACAATCATCATTTCGTAAGGCGTTAGTTTTCCATCCACAAAAACAATATGTTCTTCACCCATTAGATGGAGGTGTGTGTGAGTGTAGTTCGAATAAATCTCATAACAAAAATCCTAGTATATTGAGGATACCGGTTTTTTTATAAATTAAAGGAATAAAAAGAGGTTATGGGGTTGGAGAAGTAAAATAAAACACACTAATACAAAAGAATTTAAGAGAAAGTGTTAAATAATTTTGGTAACTTCTTTTTGTTTGAACCAAAAGGACTTATTGAAGTACCTTCTGCCTAAGGTAAGTCTTCTAGGAGGAAGAGGGGGATCTTGAGAGATTATTTGGGTAGGGGTTGGACGAGCCAAGGGGCTTGAGAGCTGTGGGTAATGGGTTAGAATTGGTGTCCTTTTATAAGGGGGGGAGGGGCTCTTTAGGAAAGTGTGAAAATATAATTTTATTATATAGTGTTATTCAGTTTCTAATGGTCTAAAAATAATTAAAGTCTAAGATAATATGACTCATGTTTGAAATAAAATCATCCAATTAGAATTGGATAGGTTTTGGATATTATTTTAATATTAATAATCATATTTATTAAAATCATTTATTAATTAGGTAAATACTACATCATTATTGTTTCATAAATAATTTAATTTATTTTTTGTCCAAAAATTATAAAAAAATTAACATAATGTAGGAAATCTTTTTATATTTCCAATAATTATTTATAGTTTAAAATATTACATATATATCCCCATTTAAAAATTGATATACTAAAAGATATTTGTTAATTTCATTCTTATCTTTAAGTTAATTGAAATAAAGTGTCATTATCATTTTAAAGTGACTCCATGGGGTCCCCAAATCAACCCAAGGATTCCCATGGTCAGCCATGACTCATTAAATAATGTTACAAAAAATTTTAAGGTAATTTTATAATATTATAATATTCTTTTTTCCTTGAATTACCCTATTTACCTTTAACTGCTATAAATAAAAGTCAAAAGTTACTATTCACCAAAAATTATTTTCTTCTTATTGAACCACATTTTACTTACTAATAAAAACCATGTATGTAGGATTTTTGAAATTCAATTCAAAGAAGTAAAATTCCATTTAAATGAAAAATTCAGTTTTTAAACTACTACTAAGTGGTTTTACTATTCATCAAAAATTGATGTTTTTCAGAAAAATACCAAAACTTCAGTGTAAGATATATTTGATATTCTGAATTCCAAAATAATGTCTATTTTACTAAATTCAAAACATATAAGTTTCATTAATTAATTTAAAATTAATTCTCATTGTCAAAACAAATAGTGTGTTTTTAAGAAACAATAACTATCAAAAGATTGATAGTTGTTTAGGTATAATTTCAAAGTGAAATTAATTCCAATTACCAACATTGGAATAAATGGAAAAAATATAATATAATTATACTTAAAAACCATTCAAATGTATAGTTGAACAATATAAATTATTTTTATTAAAAAATTTGTTTTTAATTAAAATTTAGTATTTTTTCATTATTCACCAAAAAATGAAAGTTATCAGAAAAACACCAAAAATTTATCGAAACTAAATTTTTATGTCTCAATTCTAGATTATAAGTTTAATTTGTCAAATTGAATATATAGAAATGTCAAAAATTGGATTTAAAAGGGGTTTACTTTTAAAAGGTGGTAAAATTGAATTTTTTGAAAAATACTTCCTCTATCCGAAAAAAATGAATTGGTTATTTTATTACATCTAAGAAAAACATAATATGGAAGTTAAAATTATGTGGAATATATTTAATTAAAAATTCAGTTAATACTATTCATAACTGCTTTTGAACGGCTAGTTTGTTAAGTCATCCTACGCTCGAACTCTGTGTTGTTTGAGGTGCAATCTATTGAATTTAAAGAAAATAACTTACTATGAAATATTAGGGTGTTACAACTCCCTCCAAGTAGTGGTTCAGTGATCCTTTAAACATGTTTTGGCATCAATAATTAGCTCGATTGTGAATCCCCTAGAGCCAGTGACCTAAACCCATGAACTCGGACACCTGTTTCACAAATGGATGAGCACTGAATAACCCACAATAGTAGACAGTGACATGCTCTAGCTCCTGGATGCACAGCATCGGACCTATTCCTTTAATTAGCAGCCAACAACAAAAATTTCATGAACCCTTCTTAGTGCTCAAAATAGCATATTGTGAACCCCAGATCTTTGGATCTCCTTTTTTCTTGGTTACAGTGGTGCCCAGTGTTAGGTTATAAGGCCACCAGCAGATGCCGGTGGACAGGGGATTTTAAAAATTTATCGACGGGATGAAAGAACTTATCGATGCTGATGATCTGAGCCCTGGTGAAGTTTGGGAATCTCGCGTAAATTATATAGAGCACAAAAATTAAAATGAAAACATACCTGTTTCAAATCTGAAGGCGCGCTCGACTACTACTCATCACTATCAATCACTGTTTGAAGAATCCATAGCAGGATCCCTCTAGATCATCCACATGCAATTCAAAAATCCAATGGAACGTAAATCTCCAAATTCTAGGTGCTAGCATGGAGATTTGATGAAACTTTTGATGTCCCAATGATAACTGCATCGAAATGCCTTCGATTCTTGAGGGAGTTCTAGATCCAAACTCTTGGATCAACTACTTCTATCTCTAGGAAGTAGGATGATAGAGACGCTCTACATATTTCATTCCATGAAAGTGAATGAATATTGAATGGACACACATGAAAAAGATCCTCCTCCTTTATTTATAGTAGAGTAGGAAAAACCTGGTTGGGTTCTCGACCCCTGTTTATTTCATCAACCACTAAATAAATAATTTTGATGAACTAAACTGCATCAATATTATTTATTATTTTACCACATGTGTTTAATATATATAATATATATTACGTGATAAAATCTGATCCATTTAACTTGACTCGTTGTCCCACTTAATATTAAATGAACCTTAAATATTAAAATTATATTTGTTCGATTAATGTTGTCATGTATTTAATAAAATTGTAAATACATTAAATTAATTCAATCCCAAATATTCATAACTTAAATATTAATCAATTTATTTAATAATCGGTGATCAATACTTTGGGAAATACTCAAACCCCATGGTGGGGCCCACTATGTCCATATACATATTCAACTGAATAGGGTGGATTCTTGAATACACTATTGTGTGTGAACCTCTAGGCCCTTATCTCAATAGCAGTGAATAAATCCAGAGACCAATAGCAGAGTCTATAAACCCATCGTGGCCCCTAAATAGATAAGTATTTTTATAGAAATGACAACCAACCTATGAAAACTAACTGTGTAATATAATCTTTTTGTCATTAAATGTCTAATAAAGTAGAATTCACACCGGTGTCATAGCCATTTCTTTGCTTTATTATTTGTTGATCTGTCCTGATGGATTTACCTTTGTACTTCTTTGAACAAAGACTTATATAGGTAGCACCATCCTGATCAACTAGTCCTGAGATATACAACTTCCTAAACTCGAAAGCGACAAATCCTTTCTTGATTATTCAACCAAAGTCATACCACCAATGATGCACCCTACACAAGCTACCTTGAAACGATTTCAGTACCATGGTTTTTTCCTTGCATCAAAGTATGTAATAAAATGGTATACATTGGTAATGATATCATGTTAGGAGAAAAATACACATTTCCATAGATAAGAACAACCAATGACACCCAAAACATGTGGTGTTCCTATTTATGGGTATGTCATCCTGATCTCACTACTACAGATCACCAAGTGGTAACTTCAGGAGAAGAATTCTCAATTCTTATGATCCCCTAGCACCTGATAGTCAAACATCTACTGTGTCTAGTCAGTAAGATGTACCTAGATCATAGAACATATATTTAAGATTATTGTCATAGTATCTCAGGGTTCTCAATATATCTTGGGATCTATTATAACTTCTCGATACGACAATTAATCTTTGGACATTACCATTATAATAGTGGATGCAGAAAATACTACACTATAATGGTATGATGACATCATGTATAACTAACTATATATAGGATATGGTAATAAAAAGTATGTCATAGTTGGGTCTAGGGAACCCACTATTTCAACAATCCCACTTATACTAGATCCAACTTGACAACTAAACATGTTAGGTACTCATATGATAAAGATCATGCTTCTGCTGAGTTATGGATTTAACTGTTGGGCCTGTCATGTTTTCATCGTGTGGCATATCTATTGTATGTGACTTCATCTCCTTGAGTAAAGCTTCTCAAGAGATGGTATCCCTAAGTATATCCTTTTGTCCATTGTCATAACTTGACAAATTTGCTACTAAGAATATCATAATTTATATTATGATAATACTTTTCTCACTAGGTATGAATCCAAGGACTAGAACAAAATGTTGCGATTGATAACTTCTTCTTGGATTCTTTAGAAGCTATAATGTACTCGGTATTTATAGATATAGCTTCCACTGGCCTTTATGATCTTGACTTTCTCATTGACTTTTCCTAACTATGATACTAGATCAAATTTATCTTAGGATTACTATTTTTTGTCCCACAAAAACTAGTATACCTTCTTCTACATACACCAGGTATATATCTTTTGTACTCATTGAAGTACAAGATTATAGCTCTGACTGCATCACTTTCAGTTCTCATGGAAACAATTGATATCTACATATAATAATGTATATCATTTAAGTATCAATTCTTGTACATATTAAGGCATACGTGATTGATCAATCGCTAGAGTGTATGGAAATCAACTCACAACTTTAATCTCTTCCCATGTACCCAAAATGTCAACCTGAAGAGATTATTCCATGTGACATTGACAATAATTTTTAACTTGAATTGTTCCAACTTGAATTTTTCAATACAATTTCACTTTATATATGATTGAATAGGTCTAAGAAACCATTAGACCTACCTCACTAGATCTTGTTCCCTAGAAATTAAGTTTTTACATTAATTCAATCACTAGAGAATTACTTTTATTCTGGTCTTAACTAACTATAAGACAAAGATCTATTTTCCATATGTTTTTGAACATATTTTCTTGGAAAATATTAGCACTCCCACTAACCTTCGGTAGACACAAGGAAAAGATTCATTTGAAATGAATGCTCTAAGATCTTGTTGCTTACTTTAATCCAGAACTAGATTTCAGTAACTTGTAAGATTCAATGGAATTCGATGGTGTCATCATCCCTTTCTGGTTGTATCGTATAGAAACCTTTCACGAAAGATGATCTTGACATCCAATGACCAATAGAATGATCTTATAAGTTTACCTATGAGAAACTAAAACTATAATGAATTTAGGCATACTAACTTGGTATAACCAATCGAGCATTATTGGTACTAGGCATGTACCATCCATGTATCATCTCATTTGAATACCCACCACAATATTCAATTTATAATTCCCTTTTCAATTTGATTCATGGAATCCATTAATTGAGTTTTAATTTATCTTGTCAATCTTAGCTCATTGCCATTTACTGCTTACATGTAGGAATTAATATTCTAAATGATTAATGTATCACCGACCCCAGTGAATATAAAACCATCCATATGGTTTCATCCTTCCTACGCAGTATGTGTCACTGGAACATTCATATTCCACATGAACTTGTGAAACTTGTTCCTATGTTAACCATTTGCGCATCTCGAGCATTGACTATATCCAAGTCAATTCAACACCCACTATCTGTAATAGAGATGTGCACCCTTATATATAAATGTATTCTAATACTGGACTACATCTTTTCTATCTTAGGGATTTTCATAATATCCTAAGAAACATTTAGGATATTTACTTAGATTCACCATGTGTTTATCTTGATGCATGTTTTTTTGTTTTTCCTTAACAAACGCTTTGCATCTAAATACATCCTATGACATAATGGTTTTTTCATTCAATGACTCGTATTATATCCATGTGTAATTTTAGTTGGAATTTTGGTTACGGGATTTTTCTATTATTTTCCAACCACATCTTGAAATATAATGGAAGTTATTACAGTTAGTAACATTGATACTACCTATATCATAACATTGATGTATAAAATGTGCGTTTAGGAATTGATCCACACTACATTTTTTTATCAATGTTAATATATATGACTCATCCTCGATCCTCCTTATTAACATCAATATCATGATATAGATAAGGTAACATATGTTTAGGAATCGCTCCACACTACATTATCATGATTGATGAATGTATAGTCAAGATATTCTTCGGCATACTGATCTGAAGAAACTCATATCTTCTGACCATGATCTTACTTCACTTTACCATTCCTTGATTGCTTGAAGGAATCATATCAAGTATCTTTACCTATAGCTTTCTTTTGAAATATTTCACACTCTCTTGTCGAACTAACCCCAGAAGATTTGTGGCATACCTTTATTTCTAAAGGTTTCTTTGTCAAAAATAAAGATGTCAATAATACCAAAGTTGTTTAGCTGTTTTGTTCCTAAATACCATACTGGGTATATTCTTGACGTCCACTTTTAGTTTTACTTTACAGAGAATTATATTGGCACAACTGGATAAGTCTTACATTTTTATATTCATGTATTGCCTTTGATTCAAGTACCAGTGAACTATTTGTTGAGTATGTTACCAAAAAAAATTCATTCCAAAACTTGGAATAATGCCTCATTATGACCAAAATGGAATTTGAGATAAATATTTTGGTTATAATCAATAACTTTCCCAATTTTAATCAATCACTTGGCAATTAGAAGTTATGTGTTTCTCACTGCTGACTTGGGAATCACCCTTTCTCAGCTGCTTGGAGAAGACACTTTACTTATTATAATGTTCCTATACTTACTTGGTTACTATATTTAAATACACATGTTATTGGCATATTGTATTCAATACCCAAGAAGGATGTTAGAAACATTAATTTATATTTATGAATATACCTAAATGAGAAGCAGGTACTTGCTTCTAGTATTTCAGTCTATTGCATTTTTTAAACTTCCATAAATTTATTTAAAAATGTGATAAAAATAACCTCCTGTTAAATAACCAAACACTTTTATTTGAAGTACATGACAAAGGTTCCTTTGAAGTAACTTTCCATAGTCCTTTTCACCTTTTTATCAATATATTCTCCATAAGAACAAAAGATGGTGCTATATTTAATATTCTTATATCTAGCAGAATGTTACCTTTAAGGTAATGAAGATCTTACTCTATATCGTTCATTTTTATCCTTAAATGAATCTAGAGTAATTGGGTGTAAAGGGTATAAGAATGGGATGACATGAAAGATTGTGAACATTCTTTCACTTTACACAAAGCGAGTGCAATCATCGCATTCAAATCATGTTTATCATTCTCATTGGAAACTTATTGGAGATGAGACTTCATGTAACATCATCCATGTCATAATGTAGCAACCTCAACTAACATAAGATGTTGATGATAGAATTATGATAGAACCATCATTTTCTTGATTCATGAGTCTCCTGTAAGAAATTTCAAACTCTCACTTCTCGAGGTGTCTTAACAAGTTGGGACATTTGCACCTTGAATTTATGTTATAGTAGTAATGTGTGCAAGTGCCTATACTACACTTTGGAAATTCCTGCTTGTTTGGACATTAACTTTGTCCAATATTAATTGTATTTTTATTGTGGTATTACTTTTCATTATCTGCAAATAAACATTAGTAGATTAGTACCTTTTATGTTGATTACCAAATGTGACATTATCGATTAATTTAATCCTTAAATGTCTCCCACTAATTTATCAAATTCTAGGAACCCTCAGTACTAGAATCAGAATACTCTGGGATTTTAGTATTCTAGTGGAAAGGATCCATGAACATCCCTCATAGTCTACATGTTATGGCTATTCCACTACTCAGAGGGTTCAAGGTATGATTTTGGATGGCCAACCGCATTAACACGCGGTTCCCTGATCTGTTGAGTGACATCTCAGCTTCTTAAATCATTACTTGATTTACACAACGCTTTCCTCTAAAATTACAATAAGCTAGATATGGCTATTTATTTGCAAAAATTTTAGTTAAGTCAACCCATCACCCTTATAAGAACTCTCTGGTAGTAAGAGGCACCCTCAGATATGACATGACTGGCACCCCAAAAAACTGGTTTTGTTCAAACTTGAATGATGGAAGGCTATGGTTACTTAATATTTCATTGATGGTTTTGTGTTTTTTTCTCGACGAATGTAATCCATTTCTATTAAACTTGTTCGTCTATGTTGTTGCACTCACAATTGAGTTTTAATAGAAAAACATATGCCGCTTATGAATTTTATTATTTATTATTTTATGTATTTTCCTGCTATTTATAAGTGCATAAATTAATAAATAAATTCATAAAGGTAAACTACTACCCAACTGGTCTTGAGAATTTAAATGATCTGGGGTCATCATACCTGAGTCAAAACTTTACTCTTGATGTAGCTTTCCCCCTATCTTGTATGTTTTCTTTTCTTTTGAAGTATCGCCTCATCTTGGTGGTGTCCACGTCACGTCTTGGAGTATCACCTCGTCTTGGTGGGATCCATGTGTATTCTTGCATCGTCTTGAACAGTGAACACCACCTCATCTTGGCAGAGTCCAAGTCATTCACCATCTTTTTCTGAAGTACAAAGGTACTCGCTCATAGGTGAGGGGGACTAGGGGTATGAATTTACATCAGGTAAATTGGACACGCGAGTCCATATACATTTCAACCGAAAATAAATATGATGAGAAGACCATCTATTAAATTAACTACAATCATCACATGCAGTTAAATAAATAATTAAATAAATAATAAAATATAGACATACAAGGGTCAGTGCTCAAGACCAGTATATGGGTAAAATCAATGTGCGATAAAATTAAAATGCATTAATTAAGTATGAGGGTTATAAATTAAATTAAATGAATTGATAAATTCAAAAAATTTAAATAATTATTGTTCCTATAATTAATTAAATTTTTATTCCAAAATCAAATTAATTAATTAATTTAATTTATTTGAAAAAATAAATTAATTTATATCCTAGGGTGTTAAACATTATTTATTTTCATCCACATTTAATGTATTAATAAATTTAATTTAAATTCTGTAATAAAATTAATTAATTATATTAATTGAAATTAAAACATGGGTCTCAAAACCTTGCTTTGGCCTGTCGCGAGTCGCTTTGAACCTACACAGACCCGTAACAGGTTGGGAAAAGCCTGTGTTTGGGTTATATGGACCAGGCAGGTCCGCCTATATCCAAACATGGTCAGGCTAGCCCTATTTCAAGTCAAATTGAAACCCGCAAGAGGTGTCAGGGTTACCTACGTCCGGGTTCGTTCAAAGATGATGGAGTCGTTGGTCTGCCGCGGTGGAGGTTGGGGATGAACCTTGCGACGGAGGTTCGACAATAAGAAGATCTAGCAGGTAGCCTAGCTACCGAGATCGATTATGGAGTCGTGCCGTGAGGGGTGGCCATGGAGGCCGGGAGGTGATGTCCGGAGAGGCAGGGTGGATGGTGGGATCCAGTCAGGTTCACGGTGCACCTTCGGTGACGCTCACAAGGGGCGCGTGAAACTCCGGCCGAGAGCGGTGGGTGCAGGCGACTGGGAATCAGAGGAAGGTGACGAGGCGAGGTCCTCTAGGGTGGTGGTCGGCTGTGAATCTGGAGGAGGGTGGTGCTAGGAGCTGTAGAGGCTAGGTGGAGACCTGCCAGGGCTTTGTTGGAAAAGCCTGACCGTTCGACACGAAAACAGAAGCGAGAATGGAAAGATGATTGATGGAAAAAAACTTAAACACAAATGATGTTTTGTGCACCACCAATTGGGATGCTTTTCTGGAGAGGTTTTCATTTCATTATATAGGCAAAAAAACAAGACGTATTTACAACGTAATTAAAACCACGCGGCAGCCTTAATGAGGTCAAACCGCATTGACTCATCAATGAGGGGAAGAAAAAAAAAACCGGTGAAATAAATTCTCAATAAAAATAGTCAACAATCACCCCCCTAATTTTTATTGTGTTCTCTGGATCTCAACGACGCCGATCTTTGCACGCAACTTCTGAAACTGGCGCGCCCAAGTGACTTCGTGAGAATGTCTGCAGGCTGCTATTCCTCCCTCGAAACCTTCTCCTTGCTCGCCGCCGGCTTCTCTTCAATGAATGTGGCATGCAGGTGGGCGGGCTTGGCTCGTTGGACGTAATGAAGTGTAACTCACCAGGTTCGAGCTTGCGTTGTGCAAACCCAGGCGGTGTTGTCGGAGTGATAATGTTGCCGATGGTGCGAAATTGAAGCGGGGCGTCGTCGTGATCAATGTCCATTGCTTCTGCCATATTGGATGGCGGTGAAGCAAACTCCACTGTGGATGATGCCACGGGTATCACCTTAACCACATCTGGTGTTGCATCTTCTGCTAAGTTCGCACTAATGGGTTTGAGTGATGAGCTCTGGTCTCCAACAGTGTTGTCGGCCTCCACATTCATTGGTCTACATGCCTTTGTGTGTTCGACGGTAAATGGATCCTCACTACTCCACACAGCTTGTTCACTATGAGCACTCCAATCCCACTGTTTTGCCTCGTCGAAGGTGACATCGCGCGTTACATGCACGCGCTTGCTGACAGGGTCATACACGCGATATGCCTTGGACCCGAACTCGTACCTGACGAAGATCATCGGCGTACTCCGGTCATCCAGCTTCTTCAGGTGAGGATTCACATTCTTAACATGCGCGATGCAGCCAAAGGTGCGAAGAAAGTGCACCATCGGTCGTTTTCCATGCCAGGCCTCATACGGTGTCATTCCGTCAAGGCTCTGAGTCGACGCTCGGTTAAGGATGAAGATGGCGGTGGAGACAGCCTCACCCCAAAACATCCCGGGAAGACCCTTAACCTTCAGCATGCTTTGAGCCATAGACACCACGGTTTGGTTTTGTTGTTCAATGACCTCACCCTGCTGTTGTGAAAAGGGAACATTGAGTTGTCGTTGTACGCCACGATCAGTACAGTATTCACCGAATTCTACTGAAGTAAAATCGTCACCGCGATTAGTGCGGAGAACCTTCAGCTTGCGCTCTGTCTCCACCTCCACCGTGGCTTGAAAGTGTCTGATTGCTGCTGGAGCCTGGTCTTTGCTTGAAAGAAGTTTGACCCACAT
The DNA here is from genome assembly GCA_963277665.1 of Viscum album. Taxonomy (NCBI): domain Eukaryota; kingdom Viridiplantae; phylum Streptophyta; class Magnoliopsida; order Santalales; family Viscaceae; genus Viscum; species Viscum album. The sequence goes on along the minus strand of OY728161.1, from coordinate 1,534,977,552 downwards.
GTAGCGGCTCATGTCATCCACGAGTAGCAGAAAGTAGCGGTTCCCACTTGGCGTGAAGCAAACTCCACTGTGGTTGATGCCACGGGTATCACCTTAACCACATCTGGTGTTGCATCTTCTGCTAAGTTCGCACTAATGGGTTTGAGTGATGAGCTCTGGTCTCCAACAGTGTTGTCGGCCTCCACATTCCTTGGTCTACATGCCTTTGTGTGTTCGACGGTAAATGGATCCTCACTACTCCACACAGCTTGTTCACCATGAGCACTCCAATCCCACTGTTTTGCCTCGTCGAAGGTGACATCGCGCGTTACATGCACGCGCTTGCTGACAGGGTCATACACGCGATATTCCTTGGACCCGAACTCGTACCCGACGAAGATCATCGGCGTACTCCGGTCATCCAGCTTCTTCAGGTGAGGCTTCACATTCTTAACATGCGCGATGCAGCCAAAGGTGTGAAGAAAGTGCACCGTCGGTCGTTTTCCATGCCAGGCCCCATACGGTGTCATTCCGTCAAGGCTCTGAGTCGACGCTCGGTTAAGGATGAAGATGGCGGTGGAGAAAGCCTCACCCCAAAACATCCCGGGAAGACCCTTAGCCTTCAGCATGCTTTGAGCCATAGACACCACGGTTTGGTTGTGTTGTTCAATGACCTCACCCTGCTGTTGTGAAAAGGGAACAATGAGTTGTCATTGTACGCCACGATCAGTACAGTATTCACCGAATTCTACTGAAGTAAAATCGTCACCGCGATTAGTGCGGAGAACCTTCAGCTTGCGCTCTGTCTCCACCTCCACTGTGGCTTGAAAGTGTCTGATTGCTGCTGGAGCCTGGTCTTTGCTTGCAAGAAGTTTGACCCACATGTATCGGCTCATGTCATCCACGAGTAGCAGAAATTAGCGGTTCCCGCTTGGCGTTGTGGGCGTGATCGGCCCAAAAAGATCACCGTGGACAAGGTCGAGGACTTGTTCTGCACGATGCTTCACTTTCTCGGGGAAAGACGCTTGTTGCTACTTCCCAGTGAGGCAGTTGTCGCAGACTTGATCTATTTGATCAATCCGCGGAAGCCCTCGCACCATATCGTGTTGAGCGATCTTGGGCAGAGAATGGGAGTTCAGGTGGCCGTACCTTTCATGCCATCGCCATTCCACCTCTGACCCCCTTGTTGACAAGCATGTAGGTTGTGCAATGCTGAGTCTTAGCTTGTACAGCCGGTCGGGGAAGCGCTGGGCCCTAGCCAGCAGGCGTCGTTGCTTGTCCCGAATCTTCATGATGCCTCCCTCGATCAAAACCTGACAACCATTCGCATCGAGTTTTCCGATGCTGATGATGTTGGCGGTGAGGCGCGGGATGAAGTATACCCTCGTGAGTGCGTGGTGCTCACCGGTTTTACAAGTGAATAAGATTGTCCCGCACCCCTCGATATTGACGACAGATCCATCACCAAACTTCACGGTGCCGCGGATCCCAGAGTCAAGCTCAGAGAAGGCAGCACGGGAACCGGTCATGTGGTTTGTGGCACCAGTGTCGAGGTACCACAGGTCGTCGTCGCACGCCTCCCTTTGAGCATGTTGTGCAAAGACCTTCGCCTCGACCACTCGGAGAGGACTGCAATGTGGCAGTGAGGAGTTCGAAGTGGCAGATTGTGGTGGTGGTGTATCGGGCATCGCAGTACACGCCCTTACCATAAGGAGTGTCGGCTCGTCGTCGTCACCATGGGTTAGAAGAGCCTTAGCATGTCTCATCCTGCTGCGACAATCGTTGGCCCAATGACCCATTTTTCCGCAGTAGAGACATTGGTCTCTTGAGGCGTCATGACTGTCATTGGATCCCCTATCATCCCTTCGTGGTTGTCGGCGACGCCAGTTGCCAGTCTTGGAGTCGTTGAGGGGTCCATCCCTCGCTGGCTGCTCCTTCATCCGTGCATCCCACTCCTCCTCGGTGAGGAGAAAATTCCCTCCATAGTCGATGGTGGGTGCCGGGTCAAAACGGTCTTCCGCCGTTTTGAGTCTCCCTGTTACCTCCTCCACAGAGAGCGTAGAGATATCGAGAAGCGTCTCAATTGAAAGGGCAATTTGGGAGAACCTGGAGGGGACGACGCGCAAATACTTCTCAATGACCTTGTCTTGAGGCTCCGGATCGCCGAGGATCGTGAGTTGGTTGACCATCCCGGTGAGCCGCATTGCGAAGTCGTCCACCGATTCGCCGTTGTGAAAAACAATGCCTTCGTACTCCTTACGGAGCTTTTGAGCATTGTCCTTGCGAACACGATCAATTCCGATGCGCATGGTTTTCACGGTGTCCCACGCTTCCTTGGCAGTTTCCTTGACGGCGAGTATGGAGATCATCTCCGGTGGGACAGCGCGGAGGATGGCCTCCAGCGCCATCCGATCTTCCTGTAATTCCGCACTGCCATTGTCGACGGCATCCCAAAGACTGCGTGCTTGAAGCATGACCTTCATCATCAAGGACCAGTCGTTGTAGTTTGTCTTCGTGAGGATCGGGTACGTCGCCGATCCCCCGATCTCCTTCAACACTCGATGTACCACCAGAGGGCTGCTACCGCTGTCAACGGGGGGTCTGGGACGTGCCGATGATTTCTGGGAGAGTCGGGGCGATGAGGGCTCGGAGTTCGGCATTGTGGATGAAGTCATCCTCGCTCTGATACCAAATGTTGGAAAAGCCTGACCGTTCGACACGAAAACACAAGAGAGAATGGAAAGATGATTGAAGGAAAAAAACTTAAACACAAATGATGTTTTGTGAACCACCAATTGGGATGCTTTTCTGGAGAGGTTTTCATTTCATTATATAGGCAAAAAAACAAGACGTATTTACAACGTAATTAAAACCACGCGGCAGCCTTAATGAGGTCAAATCGCGTTGACTCATCAATGAGGGGAAGAAAAAAACCGGTGAAATAAATTCTTGATAAAAATAGTCAACAGGCTTCCAGAAACTATGCTAGGACCGTGAGCGGATGGGGTGGCGTCCGGAGGTTAGGGATACAGCTGTGAGGTGGGTGGTTAGCGCTGCAAGTGGTCTGGAGGAGGCCGAAGGCCTGGTCTGGGTGCGATGGTGGCACAGGTTGTGGAGTCGACCTTGACAGGAGGTGGACGCCAGGTCTGGTGCAGGGTGCACCGCAGAAGGGGACCAAAGGCCTAGGTTGGTTGGTTCTTAGGCAGGAAGTGGCAGCTCCTTCACTGTTGTGTTGTTGGGAAGCCGGCCAGGGGAGGATCCCTTCGCATGTTGTGCGGCGTCTTGAGGAAGTCGATAAGAGGGGTCCGTCGGACCCCTTTTTTTATTTTTCATCCCACCGCACCCCACCTCCCCTTTTTTATTTTTTTATATTTAAGACTTCTTTTGAGGTCTTCCTCCCCTCTTTTAAAATAAAATGAATTCTCCTTTATTTTTAAAAAGATGTATCCTCACTTTTTTCAAGTCAAGGTCTTCCCAAAAATAATTTTCCACACCCAAATTTTTCTAAAAGGCTACTTAGCCTATTAAAATAATACTAATAAAATTATTATAATAAAATAATAATTTATTATTATATTATTATTATAATAATCAAATAAATATTATTATAACAATAAAATTATTATGCAAATTAGAAAAATTATAAAATTTATAATTTGCACTATTTTAATATATCTAATGAACTGATCTAAACATGATCGATTCTTCATAATTAATAAAACATAATACCCAAGAGAAAACGCCAAATTTGATCCAATCCGAAAATTTAAAATGGCTAGAACTTGGTTGTTAGAGATCTAATCAACACACAGTTTGAATTGATGATACCGTTTTTGAACCCTATACTTAATTGTAATGAAAATATAATTTTATTCGGCTCAGAAAATCTACGTCATCCCTCTGATACCACTGTTAAGTTCCAGGGCCTGCAACGAATGTCGGTGGGCTGAGGATTTTAAAATTTTCATCGACAGGTCGACAGAACTTTTCGATGCCGACGATCCGAGCCTCGATGAGGTCTGAGGACATCTCGTAAATTATAAATAGAATAGAAATTAAACTAAAAACATAAATGTTTCAAATCCGAAGGCGCACTTGACTGAAACTCATCACTAGCTATTGCTGCTTGAAGAATTTATAGCAGGATCCCTCTAGATCATCCACACACGCTTCAAAAATCTTCTAGAACATCGATCACCAAATTATTGGTGCTAGCGCAAAGATCTGATAACACTTTAGAAGTCTCAATGATCACCACACTGAGATTCCTTTGATGTATGAGGGATATCATGATTAGAACTCTTGGATCAACTGATTCTATCTCTAGGAAGTGGGAGGAGAGAGAGGCTCTACGTTATTCATTCCATGAAAGTGAATGAATAATGAATGGCCACACATGAGAGAGAGCCTCCTCCTTTGTTTATAGTGGAGTTGGTAAATACCCTGTTGGGTTCCTCATCCCCGTTTATTTCAATTTTCACTAAATAAATAATTTTGATGAACTAAACTACATCAATATTATTTATTATTTTATCACATACTTTTAATATATATAAAATATATTATGTGATAAAATTTTAGTCATTTTACTTGACTCGCAGTCCCAATTAATATTAAACAAACCTTGAATATTAAAATACTATTTGTTCAATTAATGTTATCTCATATTTGCTAAAATTTTAAATAAATTAAAAAAATTCATTCCCAAATATTTATAACTTTAATATTTATGAATTTATTTAGTTATCGGTGATCGATACATTGGAAAATACTGGGACCCCTTGGTGGGCCCACTATGTCCATATATCTATTCAACTGAATAGGGAAGATTCTTGAATACGCTATTGTGTGTGACACTCTTGGCCCTTATCTCAATAGAAGTGAATAAATCCATTGACCAAGAGCAGAGTCTAGCAACTCATCATGGCCCCTAAAGAGATAAGGATTGTCATAGGAATGAAAACCAACCTATGAACACTGACTGTGTACTATAATCTCTTTGTCATTAAATATCTCATAAAGCAGGACACACACTTGTGTCATATCCCTTTCATTGCTTTATTATTTGTTGATCTATCTAGATAGATTTACCTTTTTACTACTTTGGCCAAAGACTTATGAATGTAGCACTATCCTGGTCAACCAGGCCTAAGATATACAACTTCCTAAACTCAGAAGCAACAAATCTTTTCTTGATCATTCAACCAAATACATACCACCAACGACCCACCCAACATAATCTACCTCACCACAATTTCAATGCCAGGGTTTTTTCCTTGCATCAAAGTATGTAATCAAATGGTATAAATTGGTAATGATCTGATGTCAGGAGACCAATACACATGTATGTAGATAAGAACAACCAATGACATCCAAAACATGTGGTGTTCCTATTGGTAGGTATGTCCTCATGATCTCACTACTAGAGATCACGAAGTGTGAACTTTATGAGAAGAAGTCTCAATGCTTATGAGCCCCCGACACCTGATAGTCAAACATCTATTATGTCCAGTTAGTAAGATGTATCTAGACCATAGAACATATATTTATGATTAATGTCAACGTATCTTGAGGTTCTCATTATAGTCTGGGATCTGCTATAACCTCTCAATACGAAATTAATATTTGAACATTACCATTATAATAGAAGATGAATAAAATTATACACTATAATGCTATGATGACATCGTGTATAACTAAATATATACATGATATGGTAATGAAAATTATGGAATATTTGGGTCTAGGGAACCCACTATTTCAACACCCAGAACCTACAAACCAGTCATTGAGAATTTAGATGTGAACTTATGAATTGCCTAGATTTCTTGGGAGTCTCCTCTGAAGCAAATGAAAATCGACACACATTCTCATCCAAGACACCCGAGCAGCATACATGAAATTCATTTGATCTCTATTTCATCTCAACCAGACCAACTAAGTAGTGAATCTCCATTAACAACAAGCATCAGGTTGCAGCAGACTCTGAAGATTTACAACTTTGTGGTCATTCAAGCGGAGAATCCACAAACCATCTATGGAGTATCTTAAATCATATATCAAGCCATCTGAATTTCCTTTTAAAGTATATGGGGAAAACATCCAATAGCTATGTGTCTTGGTTAATCAGGCCCTATTCATGGGAGGTGCAAGATATGAACAACCTGCAAAACCAAAATGCCATACCTAATTATTTATTTCAAAGACATACATTTTACATTAAATATTTCAACCAACAGTAATTTTTGTCTGGTTTCATTTTGTTCCTTGGACTTTTGTTTCTAGTTTCCCATTTCTTGCATGTTCGTCATTGTGGTTGTTGTTGTCTTGTTTCTCCTTATCTCTATTATAGTCTCTTTAGTGTTCTATCCAATCTACTCTGATGACAGCTATTTAGTAAGAGTCTGTTGAAGGATTCTTTATCACTGGAGATAGTACATCAAAAGAATATTGGTGGTCTATGATGATGTTGTTGAGTCGAAATTTATACTTTCAACTATTTATATTTTTAAAAATCACAATATTTTAACACTTTCTTAAAATTCTATTTTACTAACTTTATACATCCAAAGTGTTTTAGAATTTTTTTTGTATAAAACATACTTTTCTACCAAACATAATAATGATTCTAATATAAAAGGAATATAAACTTTTTATTATTATTTAATCTGATCCATCAAACTAAAGATGGGTCTCGTACATCTTTCCACTAGTTAGACTAATGTTTTTTCTATCAGACTGACCAAAGTCATAACCATTAGACTGAAAATAGTTTTGATCCATCGGATTAATCTTCGTTTAGTTCAATAAATTTACCAACAATAGTATAGTCCATCAAATTTTTCAAAGTTTGTAATTGGAGTAATTGGAATTATTTCTAGTAGACAGAATTATTTAGAGTATTGTAATGGTGCTAATAAAAACGACATCGAATGGAAACATTTTGTTGAGCAGTCAAGTGAAGAACATATGAGTCCATTGCACCCAACTCCGAGAACCATAGAAATATGTCTTTTGGAGGAATTTCTATAAATAAGAGTGCACTTGAGGAGATAAGAACTGATGTGATTTTACAACTCAACACTTTTGAGATTTTTCTCTACCTGAACATCTCTTTCTTACACTTTTTATTTTTTTAGAGAGTTGTAGTTTTAAGGGATCCTTGGGAAAATTGTAAATTCCTTAGAACGTTTTGTTTTTTTGTATTCGTGTGTCCAAAGCAAGATCCGCCAGAAGCTAAGCTTCTGACAATTTATTAAACAAAAGAAAAAGGTGCAGAAGAGACGGGTGGGGTCAAACAAAGGAACAAGCCCTCAGCCGTCAAACACAACATTAGAGATCATAATAAGACATGTCATTCCCATAGTCAGAGTCACCCGCAGTTTCCCATTCAGAGTTGGACTTAACCTGATTGAGGATCTTAAGAATATCAGAATTGAACTTACCAGTAAGCTTAGAAGATCGGGTAGATACAGTCCGAGGTGTTTTGGAATAATCCTTCCTTTTTCGTCGCTTCAAAGGAGGAGGAGTGAGGGCTTCATCAACCTTCCCTTTCCTAGAGAGAAGTGCATCCTTGAAAGTGCTAGGACCGCCGCAACCCGCCGCTGTCTCTTCTGCCTCAGAAATGTCACCCCACTTCCAAGAAATCCTAGAAAGAAGTTTCTGAATTTCCTGATGACAATCAACATTTTGTGGAGGCCCGGATTCAGGAGCCAGCTCAATAATCTCATCACATGTCCAGCCTGCATCAGGACTACCATGCACACTTATATCTGGAGGGTCAGCGCATGCAGGGGATCTAGCCGCAGAGAGGCTAGCAGTAATGCCAGTCTCGACAAAATCAGTGGGAATAAATGCACAACCATCCTTGGATGTAATCTCTTTAGAGAAATCTTCTCTAACATTAGAGGGACCACTCATCGGAGACTTGTCCACTATCGGTTTTTTCCCATTCAAATCATGCACATAGGGAATAGATTTACCTGAAGCCATCTCTGCCTGAGAGACATTCTTGTGGAAGTCTCTATCATGAGTTGACAAGTCCACACGCTTCCCCTCAAGTTTCCTTCTACAAAGAGAAGCTGAATGACCCTTCATCCCACATCTCTCACAAGAGATCTTCCTCCGACATAAATCCAACGAGTGCCCAACAACCATGCATTCAGTACAAAAGAGAGGCTTCCTTTCATGCTCAACCTCAATATTGATATTATCAGTGGGAGTGGAAAGAGTTACCTTATCAATTAAGGTGGAGCTCAGATCAACCTCCACTAACATTCTGGAAAAGTCGCCAAACTGAACAACTTCAGTTTCCTTGTCAAGGCGAATAGGAGACCCAATGGCGATGCCAATGTCATGAAGAATCTTTGGATGCCAAAGGACCCAATTAAGACCATGCAACCGAACCTAGACCTGAGAGAAATCATTCCTTGCACGAGAGGCATTAAAATCCAAGGACCATTCATGAAGATGGAGCCAGCCAGGTTTCAAAGATAGGGAACCAATTCTCCACACATGTACTTTTAGATCATTTGTTGGAAAAATGAAATGGAAGAATCCACGACCAAGAGAGACACGCCGCCAATCAGATGAGCCCCACAAAAACGAAACCCGTCTAACAAGGTCATCAAACTTCCATGAAATCACACCCTTCGGTAGAACAAGGCGCGCAATTAGAGAGTTCTTTCCAATTGCAATCCTTTCCTCAAAAATATCAGGACTGACATCAACATGACCCGATGTCCCCTTTCAAAGAATCCTATTTGAATGGGAATCAATAAATGAAGAAAACGCAGGCAATGAAGCAGGACAACCCGCTTGACCACACAGGTTCTGTTCATTGACACCTGCTATCAATGAAGGATTTTTCATCTTCACCGCAAGAGGATCAGAACGCATGATTGTGGGGGGCAAACTCTTCGGCAAAACCCTCTTCGCCACAGACCCATTCGAAGCCAAGTCCCGCACTGCTCCAGCCCCCCGATTCACATTGAAAACCCTGCCTCCGGATCTGGAATCTCCAACTGAGGCGTGAAGAACACTTGCAGGAGCCCTCGTCGAAGCCGACGGCAGATCTGGGAGACCTGCAACCCGACGTGCAACGACTACATATGAAGGGGCCACCGTCGAAACCAGATCTCAGAGATCTGTCTGAGCGTCACACCGCGCATCTGGATGCAACACCTTCATTGCGGTCGCAACATCCTTCAAGGTAAAGCCTGGGTCTCCGGCCATGAGATCAGAGTGAAGAAAATGCAGGAAAGGCACGGGAAAAAACCCTAGACGGGAGAGACGCAGCAGCCATGGCCGCAAGGCACCCGCTCCCCCCGAAACCCTAGCACCATCCTCAAGAGAGATCTGGTCTTGAATGGGGATTCCTATTCGTGTGTCCATTCGAGGTTTATATGGAGGGCTTATGGGGGATATGAAAACTGATAATTCTAATCTAAGGTATTTCAATTCTATGAAAACAAAGTTACATAAATCATCATATCGAGGGCTTCTAAAAGATTGGAAGACAGGCTTTTTGATCATAATATTGAGGGATTTCCTTCTAGGGATATGAAAACTGGTAATTTTGATCCATCGGATCAAGGGATTCCCATGCTAAAAAAACAGAGTTACAGTAATCATCATATCAAGGGCTTCTAGAAGATTGAAAGACACAGACATTCCGATCATCGTACTAAGGACTTCCCTGGTAATGAAAGATGGGACTTTATAGTAAGGTCTAAAACTGTGGATATCTAAAGTTAGGATTTCTAACTCTCTTAACTCTTAAGTTTAAAGAGTATAATTATTTTATATAGCCTTTAAGTCAGTCTTAGTTTATTATAAGTTTTTTTTAAAATTCTTTCTACAAGTTTACATTCCATTGTTCATTTACATTACAAGTTGTATAATGATAGAAGAGTGAAACCCAATATTCAAGATGCCTCTATAAGGTAGGCATTGAGGTTATTTTATAGTGAATAATAAAGACCACAAAGGACCACAAGTCTGATGTGGGATGCATACTGCAACACTCCCCAGAAATCTAGGTGTACCTAGATTGAATACATAATCAAAGAAAACAAATCAAAGAAAAGAAAAACATACACTTTCATCACTCCCCTGCAAGCTAGACATTCCCAGATTGATTAAAAAACAAGACGAAACAATAAAAAGAAGATAAAACGACATGGATGCTCTTCCCCATCAAGAAGTAGATAGATGATGCCGCTGAAAAATATTAACAACCAACAAACAATGCTCTTATGAAAAACTAGGTGGAATAACTAGAAAGAGAATGCATTGATAGGAATTTCCGGATCAAGAGCATCTAGGCATACAGAATGATGGAGCACTAGGAAAGCTGCAAAGGTGGTGACGGTCGATGGATTTCCAGGAAATCCGTACAGGTGGGGCCAGACAATGGAGTGTTGGGAAATCTTCATAGGTGGGGAAGGTCGATGGAGTGTCGGGAAAGTCGCACAGGCAGGGCCGAATGATGGAGTTATGGGAAAACTGTAAAGGTGGGCTGGATGATGGAGCACTGGGAAAGCCACAAATGAGCCAACGATGTGGGGTTGGCTGAAGGGGTGCCTCAGAGGAGCCACACGGGCTGATGTTAGGGTGTATCAGCGGGGTGCAGCGGTCGCTGTAGTATCATGTGATGGGTTGGATGATGATGCTAGATATTTCTAGACGATGAGGATAGATATGGGGTTGTAGAGCCTGATGAAGGTGGAAGGGGATTGTTGTGCAGGTAAAGGGGTGCGTTGGGAAAGAGGGGCACAATGCGAATGAGGGATGTTGAGGAGGTCATCTGTAAAAAGATCCCAAAATTTTGGCTCCCATCCATAGCCAAAACCTCCATACCTAGAAGATCTTCGGTAAGCGGTAGTAGGGTGATCGGACGAATGGTGATGCATGCGCAACCCGAAGAGGTATGCTACCTAGGGAACCGGTGGAGGTAGTCTGGCCATGATGGGGGAGGAATCCTGAATGAGGGAGCTGGCATGGCTGGATCCGTTGCACAGGCTGATATTTAGAGAAGGGCATTCACCAAATATGTCCTTGCATAAGAGAGTACAAGGAGGCAGAGGACGTCACGCAGGAGAGGCCGACGATGGGAGCAGGTCATAGAGGGTCTTCAGGTATTGCCCGTAGGGAGGCCAAGGGTCATTCAACGGAGCGCCATCCAGGGTCATCGCGTATAGGTACGCACTGAGAGAGGCGCAGAGAGTAGGATTATCTGGAGTTATCACACAATAGGGGATGGCTGTAGAGAATTAGGTCTGTGTTCCTTCCACCCCCCTTATAGGGGGAAAATAAATATCAAAGCCTAGACAGAAATAAAAAAAATACACGGGTGGGTTTTTTTGTTAGACCTCCCTCTGAAACCATGTAGAATGATAGAAGAGTGAAACCCAATATCCAAGATGCCTCTATATGGGAGGCCTTGAGGTTATTTTATAATGAATAATAAAGACCACAGAGGACCACAAGTCTAATGTGGGAGGCAGACTTCAACACTAGTCTTACTCTTGATGATCTGATTGGAACCCTTATGCAGTATGAGGGAAGATTAAAAAGGGATCCATGAAAAAAAGAAAATGAAAATGGAGGAGTTTCTTTTTCAACTACATCTAATGTTATTAACAAGGTTCAATATGTTGAGAAAGTTATTAAGACATCAAAAAAGAAGAAAGTGATAATTGTATCAGTTAGTAGTTCATCAGAACAGATTGAAAATGAACTAGCTAATCTTGCTAGAAGGACAAACACTATAGTGGAAATGAATGATTTTCAGTACAGATATAAAAAAAATTCATAAGGATAAAAGTGATAAGAATGAATCTTCTAATTTTATATGCTATTAATGCAAGAATGTTGGACATATCATACCAGATTTTCCTAAACTGAAAATAAAAGACAATAAGTAATTCTGATAGGAATTCTAATAAGTATTATAAGCACAAAAACAAGAAGTCTAAAAGCTTCATCCACATGGATTTCTAGTGTAGGAGATAGTTCTTCTGATAATTCATCAGACAATGAAAGTTTTGGAAAGAAGAATATTGGTTTATATCCAAAAATACCAAAGGTGAACAAATGTATTGTGTCTAAGGTAACTACTGCTGAATCTCATACTAATCTTACTTTGAACGCAAATTACCATGATAGTAGTGATGAAAATAATTCTAGATCTTATATTGATGAATCTTAATCATCTGATGATGAAAAATATACTTTAGTGAGTTTTGAGGAAGTTTCAAGATTTCCAAAATTACTTGAAAATGAAAACTGTAAGATTTATAAAAAACTTGATAATTCCCAAGAAAAACTTTAAAAGGAAAATTCAAGAATTTACACTCTAACTATTTAGATTCCATATATTTATAAATAACTTGATAAATATAATTTATAAAAATAAATTATTTCAAAAGATCTTGAAAAATCAATTTTTTGTAAAACTAGTTTTCAAATTGTTGTAAAACATAGTTCGAATACTAGTTCTACTAAGGATAAAAAAATTAGCGGTAAAGCTAAATTATAAAATTTCTACTTTGAAGAAAATTTTTTCTATGTTTACCTATGGAAAGGAAAACTTTAATAAAATGAATAAACAAATTAGACCTCATAAATAAATTTTTGGAATGGGTTTTACAAATAGAAAACTTGTTTTTAGTACTAACTACTTTGATCCAAAAAGTGCTTCATTTTACACTAAGTATCAAAGTTGTGGACATTGGAATAACAAATGTTATTTAAATAATATTCAATATTTAGGTTTCCATAAAGCTTATTTTTTTAAATATTCAACATTTTCTCAACTTAATAAAGTTAGACAAATGTGGATTCCAAATATTTTACTTTTTGATAATACTGGACCAAAGAAGATTTGGGTTCTGAAACACTAATGTTTTTGTTTTCAAGAAAATAAAGAATGTACCAACATAAAGAATATTTGGTACATGGATAGTGGTTGCTCCAAAAATATGACGGGAAACAAATATTTCATTAATAATATTATAAAGATTAAAGGTGGCATTCACATTCATAGATAATGCTCAAGGAGAAATTATTAGTATAGGTAGCATTTTTCTTCTTGGTAAAACATTAATTTAAAATGTTTTATTTGTTATAGGACTTAAAAAAACCTTATTAGCCTAATTAAATTATGTTATTAAGGTTATCTTGTGAACATCAATAATGATAAATGTAATCTTCATAGGTCTAAAGATGAATTTATTCTTTCTGTAAATCAGAATGAGAAAGTTTACATTAAACGTAGAAGACTTTAGGAGTCTAGATCAACCTTACCTCAGTGAAATGGAAACTCAATCCTTTTTATGGAATATATTATTAGTAGAAGCATTAGTTTTTTGGTATTATAAGAAACAACACTCAGTAGCACTACATAATATGTAATGGTTGGAAGTTGTTGTGCACAAATATTGTATATGCAACACACTCACAAACTATGGAATGAGTTTTACTAAAACTCAAAATATTGTGTGATAACACAAGTGTCATTGCTTTAAGTAAAAACTAAAAACATCACTCACAAGCTAAGAACATATATATAAGACACCATTTCATTTAGGATCACACACTTAAAGGAGATATCATTTTATAATTCATTAGAATGCCAGAACAACTTGATGATATTTTTACTAAACCTATGAGTTCCAATAGATTTGAATATATTAAACAGAAGCTAAGAATTATCAATATCAAATAATCATTTATATCTACTTCATGTTTAACAATCTCCTTACATTAAAAAACTCCTTCTCAAAGGGGGATAATATATGTTTTTTTTATAAAACTTTTGTTTTCTCAAACTTTTGTTTTCTAAAACATTATATATTTTATAAACTTTTTAGTTTTCAGAATCAAATTTTTAGTAAAAACTTTCCAGACTCAAAAAACTCTTTACTAAATTTTTTCGAAGTCAAAATTTCTTTCTAAATTTTATTGGACAATATTTTGTTATAAAGTTTATCGAAATCAAATTATTTTACAAAAAAACCAATAACAACTTGTAACTCATACCCAGAGAACAATTCTATTATGAAAGATATTCTTCAAAACTTTTAGTTTTTGTAATTGTACACTACTTTATTTTATCTATGTTATTGTACATATTCTTTTAGTTTTAAAAAAATTCAATTTTTTTAAAAGTATATATAGCCAGACAATAAATTAGTCCGATAGTAGTTTTCTTAAAAAACATCAAATGTTCAGAATAATTTTAAAATAATTCGAGGATTTAACCTCAACTGTCGGATAAGATTTTTGATTTCAATATGAGCCTTTAGATTTTCTAGAATTATAATTTTCACCCCCATGCCTATATATAATGGTGGGTCACCCCTCGATATCTTTATTTTGGATTTTCTAGTGGATATGAGACAAATCAATTTTTTCATGTTTGTTTTAATTTTTATTAAATCAATTAAGAGGGCATCTATAAAGTCTAAAATACTCATGTATCCTTGCATTATTAACAAGATGTTAGTGAACAATATAGAGTTTTTTCGTATCAATAATCAGACATATGCTATGAGAGAAAAGGTTTCTCTCATTAGTGAAAAAACTATAGAAAAGATGAAACTTGTTTTTAATTCTAAGTTGAAGAAATTTGTTGACAAATCAGACAAGGCTACGTTTGATGCAGAATTAGTAAAAAGAAATAAGTTGTGAAGGAAAAGAGGAAATCCGAGTCCTCACCTATAAAAGTTCAGAAAAACAAAAGGTGATGTATGATGAGGAATTTTAATAGATAATGGATTATAAATCCCGAAAGAAACCAAGAGATTCTCCATTAAAACTAGATAAAGGTGATGCTCTAGATTTGAAGATTAGAATATGTGATGAATTAAAATAATCTTGAGAATAATAAGAAGCAACATAAAATACTTACATGGGAAAGTATGATGGAAAACTTGTTAAAAGGAGTTGAAAAAACATCTGCAAATAAACTGATTTCAGTATCTCTGTCACGACCCCCTCCCACCAAAGATGCCCCTCCTGAGCTGGTAATGGTGAAAGGGAGATAATGACCCCCGAGTCCAGCCTCCAGTAGGCCCCGGGGTGGTGACTAGCACCAAGGGTATGAGTTTTTACAAATATGGGAGGCATTACCCTTTTTATTATATAGGATCGGGAAATAGGACAAGTCAACCACCAAAAAGGGAAAAGAACAAGTGTATATAAATAAATCCAAAACAAGCCCACATGCATGTTTAAACAATTTTATAACAAGGTACAAGTACAAGAAAGATCAAAAGTACAATACCAAAAGTAAACAAGAGTACAACAACTGCAACAACTCCAACTGTCCGACTAGTAGGGTCCCGCACGGCCCTGGTAGTCCCTCTGGAAACCTGAAAGTAAACGTAGGGTGAGCATACAAGTATACTCATTAGGTAACCTAAAGCTCTCGTGCACAAGTGGGGAGACATCCTAATGTCCCGTGAGAACAAAAGGAGAAACCTAGCAAGGAATTCTATCCACCCAACCTCACCAGCCACACTCACCAAAACACAATCACAACAGGTATTAGTATATAAGAACAAGAATATTGGGTACCCCACACCATTCCCATTTAGTTAGCTGCTCTTCCTAATGGCGAATTTCCTGACGCTCACACACTCTCCCCACCCGCACACACCTGGGCCTCACAACCACGTATCCCGCCCGCACACACCTGGGCCTCACAACCACGTATCCCGCCCGCACACACCTGGGCCTCACAACCAAGTATCCCACCCGCACACACCGGGGCCTCACAACCACGTATCCCGCCCGCACACACCTAGGCCCCAACCACGTATCCTGCCCGCACACACTTGGGCCTCATCCCGAAGATTCTTGGGAAACAATAGAACCTTCCTGAAGAGTCTTGGGCTAAAACTACCCCAATTGAAACCCACCCGAAGAGTATTAGGTGTAAGGTCACCTCAAGCCATCACAACCTAGGGGAGAAGGAGCAGGAAGGAGCTAGTAACTAATAGAAAAAAACCCTCTCCCATGAAATGAGAGTGTTCAGCACTAAGTGATCAGCATGGTTGGGGTGCGATAAAACACAAAAGATACAGATATATATATATATACCAAACACATAGCCCAACCTATGGATTTTAAAAAGAGAAACTGAGCACGTGCCTCGACACTGCTACTACGAAGCATGCATACAACAAACAATCCCAACCCCATTTAGGTTTTCACGTTTCAGCAGAATTAGTTTATTTAGTTCCTTAACTACTGGGCAACTATCCACAACCGACCACAATGATCATTCGTAAAACATATCTCTTCCATCCACAAATCAAGTTAGGAAAACATAAGCAGCACAACAAGGTCCTTTTTAACAACCAACCAACCCCATCGATTATTAATCCTGTTCCATTACCATGACCCATCATTCATTAAATCTTCCACTTTTTATTTATTAGTCAAAACCCATATCCCGTTCACATTTAAACCCATCCCTGCAGCCCCAATGCCAACCACCATAACCATAACCACACCAAAGCCCGTACGTCATTATCCCTTTAATACCATTTATCGTAGCCCCGCTGCCCATCCCCATCACAACATTCACACCAACCCACAACCAAGTAAACCGCAACCCCGCTACTCACCCGATCCTCAAAAACCCACAAAACACCCCCATCACATGCCACGTAACCAAGCCAACAACCACATGTTCATTATTCCATTTTGTTCAACCGGGTGATCACACAAGGGTTCCAGATTTTCATTTAATCAGTCAACTTTACGTGATTAACCAATTTCCACATTCCACAATGTTCCATTCACATAAACGATCTAGAAAGATAGGGAAACATTTAATTGTGCAAGAAAAGGCCCCCAACGACCGTTATTTTCAGTAGGCATAACCCTATTAATTTCACAACATAATAACAGGATATAAAAAGTAATGTAACAGCAATCAAAAACTTCCCAACCCCGTTCTTTAACCAGTTATTATCTTTATTTAATGGTTCAACTATTTCTCATCAAAACAAGAGGATACCCACCCCGCAAGATGCACAAATTAGAGATACGAAGGTAATATCCCTAACTCAACAGGTTCTGATCGCAACGCTCCCCCGGATCAACCTTAGAAGACGTCTGTTGGCGTCCGTCACTTCTGTCGGGTCCCAGAAAAACCTCCTCGGGTAAAAGTTGGAAAGGAAAGGTCGAAGGAAAGACAATGGATCCAATCTTGGAAGTTCCACCTCGTCGTTACGATCCCGTAGCCGCTGACAGATCGTAAATCAGAGCTCGGACGAAGAAGTTATGGAAGGAAGAGCCTTCGAGTCTATTGAGAGAGCTCTACTCAGAGGAGAGGGGAGGAGAGGTGTGTGTTGAAAAGGAGGAGGGGACCCCTCCTTTTATAGGCGTGAAAAGCAAAATCACACGGCGTGTAATTTATGGTACACGGCGTGTACTTGGTTCTTTCACATGGTCTCCACATGGCTTCCAACACGGCTCTGCGACGGTCAACTGGTCAACACACGGTTTGAGGGTAATGCATACCTGGGGAAGGACTACACGACATGTAGTCTGGACACACGGCATGTACTAATTTATTTCACGCGGCAAGGACATGGCTTCAACACCGCAAAGGTCCGTTGACTGGGAACGCGTACGCGGGGAGGGACTACACAGTGTGTAATTTAGGGTACACGACGTGTACCCATTCACTTCACACAGCATGGACACGGCCTTCAGCATGGGGTATACCCGGCAAGGGGGTACACGGCGTGTACTCAAACTACACGGTGTGTAGTTTCAAAATTCTGGAAAGTGTGGGAAAAGTCCATTTTACCCTCCAGAACACTTCACAACCTTCTTTTTGACAAAGGAATGGGCCAGAGAGGTACGAGATATTACATCAGCTACCTCTTAAAACATTCTCGTCCCCGAGAATTCAAAAACCAACCCAGAGGAACCCAACAAGATACCTCTTAGGGTTCTCGTTATAACCGGAACCCAACCAACAACCCTAATTATAGGTGTTAGGAATTCCTTCTCCTAGGTCGAGATATTATCCGCTTTAGGCGGCACTGACTCTCCTACACGGGTTTAATCGCATCCTTATTAATGCATCTCGATTAAGAATCAGGTCTTCCCACTTCCATACATTAGGATTTTTCAACTCACACTGCCCCCAACACCGCACAACCCACACACTACCCGAACACGTGGTTTTGGGAAAATTCCTTTTCTTATGTCCAGATATTATCCTCTTTAGGTGGAACTGACTCGCCCGCACAGGTTCAATCGCATCTGCATTAATGCGTCTCTATTAAGGGTCCGGTTTTTCCCTTTCCACACACATCCAGACATGTTATACATTACAAGGAAACAAAAGGTCTCACAGCTGAAAATCCAAGCATTCCATATAAAAAAGGTACAAAGTACAAAAACAAGCTCAGAAGAACAAGGTAAAACACAAGTCAAAAAAACTCCGAGTACTGAGCATGCATCTGGGTCTCCCGCTCCCAAGTGCTCTCCTCGAGGCCGACATGCCTCCATAACACACGAACAAAGGGAATGGTTCATCCATGTAGTACCTTCTCTTTACGATCTTCGATTCTGACTGGTCATTCCTCGAAGGTCGCGTTGTATCTCATATCCAACTCTCCCCAGCTGATAACGTGAGAGTTGTCATGTAAGAACCGAAGAAGCTGGGAGACGTGGAAGACGTCATGAAATGTATCCAATTGAGGTGGCAAGGCCAGCTAATATGCCACCTCGCCGACTCGCCTCAGCACCTCAAAAGGTCCGATGAACCTAGGTGAGAGCTTGCTCCCTTTCCCAAACCTCCGCTGCCCCCGTCGAGGGGAAATATTCAAGAACACATGATCTCCCACCTCGAACTCCTAGGGCCTCCTCCAACGATCAACATAAGACTTCTGGCGGTCCTGAGCCGCCTTCATCCTCTCACGCACAAGCTGGAATTTCTCTGTGGTGCTCTACACTACCTCTGGCCCAAGAGCACATGTCTCACAAATCTCTGCCCAGCAAATGGGTGAACAACATGGCCTTCCATACAAAGCCTCAAATGGTGCCATGATAATAGTAGAGTGGAAGATGTTGTTGTAGGAAAACTCTACTAAAGGTAAGTTGTGTACCCATGACCCTCTGAAATCCAGAACGCATGTTCGCAGCATTTCCTCCAGCGTCTGGATAGTCCGCTCTGTCTGCCCATCGGTCTGGGGGTGGAAAGCAGTGCTAAGGCGTAGCTGGGTGCCAAAAGCATGTTGTAACCCCCTCCAGACTCGTGAGGTAAACCGAGTATCCCAGTATGAGAACACAATCCTTAGAACTCCATGCAAACACACCACCTCGTCTACGTACCTCTGTGCTAAGGTACTCACTGGGCCCGACTCTTTGATTGCTAAGAAGTGAGCTGATTTTGTCAGACGATCCACCACCACCCAGATAGCATCATAACCACCTTGAGATCTGGGTAGTCCTGTGATGAAGTCCATTGAGATGTCATCCCACTTCCACTCTGGGACATCTAAAGGATGAAACAAACCACTGGGAACACGGTGTTCAGCCTTCACTTGCTAACACACTAGGCACTTAGCCACGAACTCCGCCACTACTCGTTTCACCCCAAGACACCAAAACTGTTCCCTCAGGCCTCAGTACATTTTTGAAACTCCTGGACGTACCGCCAAGGCTGAGCTATGGAACACACGGAGAAATCCCTTACACATTGCCTCTAGAACAAACAACCTTCCATGGAAAAGCATCTGATGTCGGCTATCCTCTGACCATCCTTCTGAAGCGTTCCCTTGATCAACATGACCCCACATCACTTCCACCTCAGAGTCCCCCCACTGAGACTCTTCCACCTACTGCAACAAGGAGGATTTCACCGTTATATGAAACAAACAGCCTCTAACACCCTCTACTCTTGCATCCAAGTGCAAGGCAACCAACTCTCCCATTTCTTTCCAAGCATCAGTGGATTCCCGAACCACTTCCTTGTGTGACTTCCTGCTCAGGGAATCAGCCAAAACGTTTCCCTTACCTTCAGTGTAAGAGATCTCAAAGTCATAGTCTTGGAGAAACTCGACCCATCTTCACTGCCGCAAGTTCAGGTCATGCTGGGAGAAGATATAACGTAGGCTCTTGTGATCTGAGAAGACCACAAAGTGCTCCCCAAAGAGGTAATGTCGCCACAACTTCATTTCGAACACTACTACTACAAGCTCCAGGTAATGGGTGGAATAGTTATGCTCGTGAGGCCGCAACTTCCTAGACCCATAACAGATCACACCCTTCTTCTGCATCAGCACGCACCCCAGACCAAGGCCATAAGCATCACAAAACACCTCATACAACATCCCTTCCTCTGGAAACCTAAGTACGGGAGCACTGAACATCTTCTCTTTCGGGTAGTCAACAGCTTTCTGGCACTGCTCGCTCCATAGGAAGACCTGGTTCTTCCTCGTCAAAGCTGTCAATAGAGCAGCAACTCAAGAGAAGTCTGAAACGAACCTCCGATAGTAACCTGCTAACCCCAGGAATCTACGAACTTCTGCCACGCTCTTGGGTGTCTCCCAAGAAACAATTGCCTCCACCTTCGACGGGTCCACTGACACTCCATGCTGAGATACAACGTGCCCAAGGAAGTGTACTTCTTGCGTCAAGAACTTACACTTCAACAATTTCCCGTAAAGCTGGTGGTGTCGAAGGACTTCCAAGACTGCCCTGAGATGCTCAACGTGATCCTCCTCTGATCTTGAGTAGATCAGAATTTCATTGATAAACACAATGAAGAACTGTTCTAGAAACCCTCAGAAGACAAAGTTCATAAGTCCCATGAACATAGCTGGTGCATTCGTAACTCCAAACGGCATCACTACAAACTCGAAGTTCCCATACCTGCACCGGAAAGCCGTCTTTGAGATGTCACTATCCTTTAACCTCAACTGATGATATCCAGATCGTAGATCAATCTTGGAAAACCAACCTTCTCCCCTCAGTTGGTCGAAGAGATCATCTATCCTTGGGATGGGGTAACAGTTCTTGAATGGTACCTGGTTCAACCTTCGGTAGTCTATGCATAGCTTGAGACCACCATCTGCCTTCTTCACGAACAAAACTGGAGCACCCCATGGCGACACGATGGGTCGAACAAAACCATTCTCCACCAGATCGTCAATCTGAATCCGCAACTCCGAAGGTGCCATCCGATAAGGGTCCATCGAAATCAGATGGTCACCTGGTTGTAAGTCTATCCCGAACTCAACATCACGTCGGGGGGGGGGGGGGGGGGTAGAGTCAAAACCTCCTCTGGAAAAACATCGAGGAAATCCCCGACAACCTCTGGGATATCCATCATCTCTGTATCAGCTGGAACCACTGATAACCAGCCTAACAAAGAAAGGAGAGGCTCCACACGCCAGTTTCCCACCTGATAGCTCCTCTCGCCAACAAAAGCTACATGTTTCCCATCCACGTCAGAGAACATGACTCTTCTCCAGAAGCAGTCAATAATGACACTAACAGAAAACAACCAGTCGATGCCTAGGATGACATCGTATGGCTGCATCTGTAACAGAAGAAGGTCCCCACTCGATCAATATGGTCCCAACGTCGGCCCACATCCCCGGAAAACACAAGATACGCTGGTCTGGCCTCCAACTGGTGTACTCAGCACCAGTGGTACGGAAAGTCTCTCTACGTCTAGTCCCAAAGCATGGGCTAGACCAGGTGCAACAAAGCAGTGTGAAGCTCCCGAATCGAACAAAGCAGAAACAAGAGTGCTGAACAGACAAATCATACCTCGCACCACCTCTGGTCTTGCCGGAGCTGCAAACTCTGCTATGTGCAACTGTCCACACCCAGCTCCTCTGCCTCTCTGATGTCGTCCACCTCCCCGACCATGCCCTGGTCGAGGTCCCTAAGGAGTGCCCTGAGGTCGGCCTCCTCCCTCCAAGTCTGTCCTTGGAGGAGCATGGCCCTACTGCTACTGGAAGGGCCTCGCCAGCAACTGGTGCTACTGAGGTGGGTGCTGAACCTGCCCACCTCCACTGTACTGAGCTCGGTTCGGGCACCTACTCTGAATGTGCCCAAAACCTCCATAAGAAAATCACTTCGGTCCTGGGCTCGTGAAGAAGGGACGAGGACCTAAAGATCTGAACTGGAACTGCGGGGCCTGCTCCCCACTGGCCTGAACCTGGAACGTCCCGTCGCAGGAGACCTGCTGCTGATTGCCTTCCCCTTCGATGAACCTGGCTGAAACCCCTCACGTGGTGCACCTCCCAGCGAGTGCATCCTCTCTACAACCTCTGCCTTCTTTTGTACTACCAATTACGTCGGAAGGCCGAAAGGGGTGACAACATACTAGAGCAAAGGACGAAGCGCCTCCTCCAAATGTCTCACCTGAGACTCCTCATCCGGAAAGAGATCTGGAGTAAAGCGCAGGAGATCCTTGAACTTGATCCCCAACTCTCGTACTAACATACTCCCCTGCTGAAGGTAGAGTAACTATTTCTGCTTCTCCGCCTTGATCATGGAAGAAAGGAATTCCTCTCAGAATTCCTTCTCGAAGTCAACCCACAAAACCTCTGCCTCTATCCTCTCTCTGAGGTAGAGCATCCACTACAATCGCGCCGCACCTTTCAGGTGACTAACTACTAGGGGAACCCAGTACTCCCTCGGAGCACATATCAAGTTAAAAGTGATTCCTAACTCCTCAATCCACCCCTCTGTCTTCGTATCCAAAGTACTACCCTCGTACTTCTTGAGGTTCTGTCACTGGAGAGAACAGAGAGTCTTCTACCACTGGCTATCTTCCTCCTCTCGGTAAACCCTCAACTGATCGACCGCCTGGATCTGTTGGGCCTCGGCCGTCTGAGCCACCCGGGGACGACGTCCAGATGCCATAGATGTACGGTAAACAAGGATCGCCTAAGCCCAAGTAGTAAGGAAATTTTCTCAAGGTTTTATTTTATCATTTTATTCAATTTCTTTCCTAGATCACCCAAATCAAGTAAAACACAATCATGATGATGCATGTACCTTACCTAGGGTCTCTACCTTGCAATCAATGTGGTCTTACATGGTCGTTCGATAGGCTCAGAGTCCTTGCATCGGATCACGGGGGGCCCTAAAATCCTATGTCCTAGCCGGTCTTCCCTGGACTATGTCACACACCTAGATTAAACAACATTGTTTCCCTACCATCCCATGCAATCCTCACTATGACTAACTCCAGACTCCATCTTATATCTCAACCTGGCTTTGATATCATTCTGTCACGACCCCCTCCCACCAAAGATGCCCCTCCTGAGCTGGCAATGGTGAAAGGGAGATAATTACCCCCGAGTCCCACCTCCAGTAGGCCCCGGGGTGGCGAATAGCACCAAGGGTATGAGTTTTCACAAATATGGGAGGCATTACCCTTTTTATTATATAGGATTGGCAAATAGGACAAGTCAACCACCAAAAAGGGAAAAGAACAAGTGTATAGAAATAAACCCAAACCAAGCCCACATGCATGTTTAAACAATTTTATAACAAGGTACAAGTACAAGAAAGCTCAAATATACAATACCAAAAGAAAACAAGAGTACAAAAACGGCAACAACTCCAACTGTCCGACTAGTAGGGTCCCGCACGGCCCTGGTAGTCCTCCTGGAAACCTGAAAGTAAACGTAGGGTGAGCATACAAGTATACTTAGTAGGTAACCTAAAGATCTCATGCACAAGTGGGGAGACATCCTAATGTTCTGTGAGAACAACAGGAGAAACCTAGCAAGGAATTCTATCCACCCAACCTCACCATCCACACTCACCAAAACACAATCACAACAGGTAGTAGTATATAAGAACAATAATATTGGGTACCCCGCACCATTCCCCTTTAGTTAGCTTCTCTACCTAACAGCGAACGTCCTAACGCTGCCAGACTCTCCCCGCCCGCACACACCTGGGCGTCACAACCACGTATCCCGCCCACACACACCTAGGCCTCACAACCACGTATCCGGCCCACACACTTGGGCCTCACAACCAGGTATCCCACCCCCACACACCTGGGCCTCACAACCACGTATCCCGCCCGCACACACCTGGGCCCCAACCACGTATCTCGCCCGCACACACCTGGGCCTCATCCCGAAGATTCATGGGAAATAGTAGAACCTTCCCAAAGAGTCTTGGGATAAAACCACACTAATCGAAACCTACCCGAAGAGTCTTAGGTGTAAGCTCGCCTCAAGCCATCACAACCTAGGGGAGAAGGAGCAGGAAGGAGCTAGTAACTAAGGGAAAAACACACACTCCCATGAAATAGGAGTGTTCGGCACTAAGTGCTCAAAATGGGTGGGGTGCGATAACACACAACATATATATATATATATATATATATACCAAACACACACCCCAACCTATGGATTCTAAAAAGAGAAATGGAGCACGTGCCTCGACACTGCTACTACGAAGCAAGCATACAACAAACAATCCCAACCCCATTTAGGTTTTAATGTTTTAGCAGAATTAGTTTATTTAGTTCTTTAACTACAGGGAAAATATCCACAACCGACCACAACGATCATTCATAAAACATATCCCTGCCATCCACAAATCAAGTTAGGAAAACACAAGCAGCACAACAAGGTCCTTTTTAACAACCAACCAACCCCATCAATTATTAATCCTGTTCCATTACCATGACTCACCTTTCATTAACTCTTACACTTTTTATTTATTATTCAAAACCCATAGCCCGTTCACATTTAAACCCATCCTGGAAGCCCCGCTACCAACCACCATAACCATAACCACACCAAAGCCCGTACGTCATTATCCCTTTAATACCATTTATCGCAGCCCTGCTGCCCATCGCCATCATAGAATTCACACCAACCCACAACCAAGTCAACCGTAGCCCCACGGCTCACCCAATCCACAACAACCCACAAAACACCCCCATCACATGCCACGTAACCAAGACAACACCCACATGTTCATTATTCCATTTTGTTCAACCAGGGTGATCACACAAGGGTTCCATATTTTCATTTAATCAGCCAACTTTACATGATTAACCAATTTCCACATTCCACAAAGTTCCATTCACGTAAATAGTCTAGAAAGATAGGGAAACATTTAATTGTGCAAGAAAAGGCCCCGAACGACCTTTATTTTTAGTAGGCATAAGCCTATTCATTTCCCAACATAATCACAAGATATAAAAAGTAAAGTAACAACAATCACAAAATTCCCAACCCCGTTCTTTAACCAGTTACTATCTTTATTTAATGTTTCAACTGTTTCTAATTAAAACAAGAGGATACCCACCCCTCAAGATGCACAAATTAGAGAGACGAAGGTAAGATCCCTACCTCAACAGGGTCTGATAGCAACGCTCCCCCGGATCAACCTAAGAAGACGTCTGTCAGCGTCCGTAACTTCTATCGGGTCCCGGAAAAACCTCCTCGGGTGGAGGTCGGAAAGGAAAGGCCGAAGGAAAGACAATGGATCTGAGCTTGGAAGTTACGCCTTGTCGTTACGATCCCTTAGCCGCTGACGGATCATAAATCGGAGCTCAGAAGAAGAAGTTAAGGAAGGAAGAGCCTTCGAGTCTCTTGAGAGAGCTCTGCTCCGAGGAGAGGGGAGGAGAGGTGTGTGTTGAAAAGGAGTAGGTGACCCCTCCTTTTATAGGCGTGAAAAGAAAAAGCACAGGGCGTGTACTTTATGGTACACGGCGTGTACTTGGTTCTTTCACACAGTCTCTACGCGGCATCCAACACGGCTCTGCGGCTGTCGACTGGTCAACACATGGTTTGAGGGTAACACATACGCGGGAAAGGACTACACGGCGTATAGTCTGGACACACGGCATGTACCCATTTATTTCATGTGGCAAGGACACGGCTTCAACACATCACACAGTCGTTGACTGGGAACGCGTACGCGGGGAGGGACTACACGGCGTGTAATTTAGGGTACACGGCATGTACCCATTTACTTCACACGGAAAGGACACGACCTTCAGCACGGGGTATACCCGAAAATGGGGTACATAGCGTGTACTCAAAATACACAGCGTGTAGTTTCAAAATTCTGGAAAGTGTGGGAAAAGTCCATTTTACCCTCCATAACACTTCGCATCCTTCTTTTTGACAAAGGAATTGGCCGAAGAGGTCCGGGCCATTACAATCTCCTATATTAGTTGTACAACCAGTTCCAGGGTTTAGAATTATTCCTCATACCAATCAAACACTTCCTTCAGTCGGGTTAGAGTTTGTTGAAACTTCTGTAGTGCCAACAACATTGGGCAGAGGTAAAGGAAAAAAACTTTTAGTTGAGAGTCTCAAGCTGAAACCCAAAAATCAGTGAAAAAATCAGTTCAAGAATTTGTTCCCACATAAGTTCAGAAGACGGTTGAGAAGAAGAAATAAAAATTAGAAGAAAAGGTTGGTAAATTAGTTTTAATAAATACAAGGCAGTTAAAAAGAGAACTAGAAGAAGAAGAAGAAGAAGAAGAAGAAATAAAAAAAAGGAAGAAACAAAGGAAGATAAATGTTCATTAGAGTCATCCTCAACAGAAACTTTGATATCATTTCAGTCATATAATAATCATGTTTCACGTGTTTCAGTTGAATTCAAATCATCATCTAAAGAAGAATTTGAAGCTCAGCATTCACATACAAGAGTATTAGACAAGGTTGAGACAGATAAATGTGTTGATATTATAAAAGTTTCTGAGGAAGAAAGATTTGAAGAAAAATAAAAGTCAGATATCGGACCCTCTCGCCAACACGTTTCAGAGGCTACATAGGAGTCAATAGACTCGTCATCAACATAAACACAAAAATGTATCGATTATATTTGTTAGACATTGAAACAAATAACAAACTCAATGTTGTATCTTCCAACAATTGAAGCAATGTTGAAGCAAATTCAGAATAATCTGAATGAAAAATCAGAATCATTAAAATTGTTACAGAATAAGTGATCCAGAATGAGGCTGAAATCAAAACTTTCAAAGGTGAGTAAAAGGATCACAAGGGAAAATTCAATCAGATTATGAGATGGTCAAGGAAAATTGATGGTGATTTGAAGGATCGTGATGATCAGTTTTTTAATTCAAGAAACATTTTCTTAACATTGTTGAGTCAGTTGATAAGTTATCAACTGATTTATCGAATAGAGTGAAGTTTGTCAAATAGTTCAGAGATATGGCATACAATCAAAATGAGGAAGTCAAAGAATTGAAAGAAGAGATCCAAAAGCTCAAAGAGGAGAATATTAGGTTCTGATCATTAGAAGGAGAGTTTCTCAAAGGATGAAAATAAAAGGATCAGTGAAGAAGTCTAAAATTTAAAAACATAAAATCATAGGATTTTAATTATGGAGGAAAGGATAGAAAATATTTAATTCACCACTACTTATTCCAAGGATAAAGAATATTTCAGGAAGATAAAGTTCATTGTTATGAAATGGTATAATAAAAAGTGGTTCTTTTCTGACTGAACTCTTATTCTATTTCTAAATTAATCCTTTTGTATGAAATTGTTTGAATGATTAGTTCTCTAATTACTTTATGTATGATTTTTTTCCAATTTCACTTGGATGAAATGTTCTATATTTTATCTTCAATGAACACTTATTCAAACACATTTTTTATATTGTTTTCTAACATTTCATAAGTAAAAAAAGGAGGAGGAACAGTCCCAAGGGGATATTTTATTTAAAGGGATAGAATTAGTTCCTAGGGAGAAATCCATCAAAGGGATATAGTTTTTTAAGGGGGATAATTCGATGTAAATTTTCCTATCGGGTAAAGATTTTTGATCCAAGAGAAGTCATCAATCCATGGGGAGTTAAGATATGATAAGAAAAAATATTTCAATGAAGATTATTTTTGATTTTCATAAATGAAAAAAGGGTTGAACGTTTTTAAAATTTTATAGTTTTTCATTTTTAGTGTTTTGATTCTTGATTTCTAAAAAGAATGATATTGTTGAGTCAGAAGTTATACTTTCTACTTTTCTTTTCCTTAGTTTTGAAAATCCCACACACTTTAACATTTCTTAAAATTTTATATACATTCCAAGTGTTTTGGTATATTTTTGTACAAAACATAATTTTCTACCAAATGTAAGAATGATTATAATGTAAAACAAATATAAATTTTTTATTATTATTCAATCTGATCCATTGGACTGAAGGTGCATCCGATACATCGGACTAACTAGTATTCTGGCTACTGGTTAGACTAATGTTTTGTCTATCATACTGACTAAAGTCATAACCATTGGACTAACAATAATTCTGATCCATCGGATTAACCTTTGTTCAATTCATCATAATTCTTTACAGCATTGTAATTGTTCTAATCAAAACAACATCAGATGGAAATGTTTTGTTGAGTTGTCAAGTGAATAACACGTGAAACCGTTTCAACCAACTCTATGAATCATGGAAATATTACTATAGGAGAAATTCTTATAAATAAGAGTGCATTAAATTTCACAACTCAACACCTCAGAAATTATGCTATGCCTGAACATATCTTTCTTACACTTTTTAGTTTTTCAAAGAGTTGTAGTTATAAGTAATTTGTGTGAAGATTGTAAATTCCTTAAAACTTTTTTCCTTTTTTATTCATGTGTATGATAGAGGTTTAGATCGAGGGATTTTGAGAATAGTATGACTGGTGATTCTGATCCATCAGATCGAGGGATTCTGGGGTAGGATGATAATGCTACATTGATCATCATATTGAGGTTTTCTAGGGGATTGGAAGACATAGACATTCCGATCATCATATATAAGGATATCCTAGTAAGGAAAACATACCTTTTCAGTTAGGTCTAAAACTGTGGAGATCTAAAGTCATGATATTTGACTTCTTTTAACTCTCAAGGTTAAATAGTAGAATTTTTGTATAAATCTTATAAGTCATTCTTACTTTATTATAAGATTTTTTTACTTATTTCTACAAGTTTATATTCTATTTTTCATTTATATTAGATATTTTTTTGTACTAATCTTTCTGATAATAGTTTTATTGGATTGACTATGAGAATGATTAACTAAACTATTTTAGCAGATGGTTTTCAGATATGATATAAATACTCTGATCATCAGAAGAATTCTATGTATGATCTTTTTTACTAAAGTGGATTCACGTTTTGCATTAGTTTAATTTTTTAAACAAAAATACACCCCCTTATTGTAATCCTCATAAACTCGTAAGATCACGACATTTTGGGTTTGATGATATTTGGGCATGGGGGAGTCACTCTGATGAATGGTGCTTTTGGTGGGGTGTTCCAATTGTAGATGAGGCAATGGTTTCGTTGTTTCACTTTTATAGTGGTTGACCTTTCCTATTGCTTTCGATCATGGTCCTCTAATCTTGCGGTGGTTGTGGATGTCTGTTGTCATTCTAGTGGTGGTCATAATGTGTCTCACTTGGGTTGGTGGTTGCATGGTATGACACCAGTGAGAGGACAACAAGTGACAATGGGATGGCATCTGGAAGCAACCTACCTTGATTCTGCTGCCTCAGTTGGTGCGATGGGTGGATTTAGGTTATTGAAGGTCCATCCAGGTGGCCCTTTTGTGTCTGAGTGGGTTTCACTTTTTTCTAGAGTGGCCCTAGCAGGTCCGGGTAGGGAGGGGCGGGGTGGGTCCCCGGTGTTTTCTTAAGGTAAGATATTGTCACAGTGCACTGTCCTGGAATGAATGCTTGGTTCAAACAATAGAGTTTTATGCCTTGAATCACAATACCAGACTTTTTTGTTGGAACCAACAGTGCAGGTTTATAACTTGTTGTGGTCTGGATAGCAGTATGGATGCCTTCTTTGGTAAAGTCCTTACATAGATCCTTCACCTCCAGACTCCTCACATAGGAGGACTGTAGAAGTCTTGCACCACCAGATTCCATTGTTGTGAACGCCTGGCATGGTAAAGGCCCAGAACTGCCCCTTGCTCCATGTCTTCCTTCCTATGTTGTTTCCCTCTACTGAACAGTTATCTCATCATGTGTATTTTGAATTTTTAATCCACCAAAAAACTCCATGAATTCTTTAAACATTGTCCATAAATCCATACAGACCACCAACATAATAGTAAACTAGTGGTTTGTGTCTCCCTTCATATGAACATTGACAAGATACAACTTAGATTCCCCTGTTGTATGATGGATGCAAAAGATTTCTGAACATGTGAGTCATACCTGAGGATCTGATAGAGACCTGGATACCAGGGGAGAGTCAGGATAGACTGGAAATCATATTTCAAAAAATAAAATAAAAAGGGATAGTTGGGACAACCTGTGTAATGACTCAAATTTTTCATTTATTATTTTTGGATATTGTATGGAGTATTTTTGAGACCAAACGCGGAAACGCCGTATAATTTTGAGGTCCAGTGTGATAAGAATAAATATTTGAAATATATTAAATATAATAAATAGCACGTGTGGGCAGTTTTCATGAAAAGGTATAATAATTTTTAAACAGGGGGTCAAGATCAGAAATTTTAGGGTAATGTTGAGTTCAGAGTGTGGGTTTTACCCTAGGATCAATATAACCTTTTTTGGTGCGATGAATTTGCGAAAAAATCATCACGAGTGTAAAATGAATAAAATAATTAAATAAATTATTTTACATCATTCGTTGGTGCAGGGACCTATTTTCGACTATAAGTATATGGTTATGAAAAATTCTCAAGGTTGGCCGCAAAACCCTGGAGTCATTGGATAACCATTGGAGAGAGCGTAGGAGGATCTCTCTTGAATGAAAAAAAAACTGGATCGAAGATCGACAACCGTTGTGTGACAGAATCTAAGGATCTCACCAATGAAAATGACACATCTTTGTTCTTTATCAGCGATCGATCCAAATTGAGGTCAACACAAACATTGGATGAGGTTCGTTCCTCATCATTGTGATTGTGTTTTTCTTCCCTATTTCTCCCTTCATCGTAGATAATTTTCTTCAGACCTTAGTTCGACATATACCGGAAAATCAAACATTGAATAACCATTTCTTGGTGAAAGGGATCAGTATCTCCAATATGGACTTGATATGGTGTGATGATCATGTGATGGTGGTAGCGGCGAATGGATCAGACCTGATTGGAGACCTCCATGTGCGAGTGGTGTGTGCAAGGATGACCGAGACAAACAAACATAGATTCACATGCGAAATGAATGACCAAAATCCAGCGAATAGCGGTATTAAGAGTCAATTAGACTAGATCACCATCCCCGACATGATTCACATCCGGATTTGGTGCTGGAGGAGTGGACGACCTTGTTGGAGGAAGAACCGTGGGATTCTGGAAATCCTGATCTATACGACGTGTAATACAAGATTACACAGTGAATGGGACCCCTGGTGCGGTGGATAGGGTTTCTGTGTGAAGTTAAGGATCACATGGTGTGTGACCCCTGTCACACAACATGTGATGCCACCCCTAGAGGGCCAGCATGTACCTTAGAGGGTACATGAACACATGAAAGAGTACGCAAGCCCAGAAAATTCGTGTAATCCCACACGAACACGGCTAGGCAATATGTACATGGGCATAACCATGTACTTGTACACGAGAAAAAGTACACGGACATGGGCACACCATGTACTTCCACATGGATACAGGCATGGGTCATTTACAAAGACATGACCTAGTGCCGAAGGAACACGCTCTGAACACCTTCAAACACGGCTTGGAGCCTTTGTCTTATGTATCTTGGACACATTTTGTTCGAGTATGTTCCATATATCCTTTTCCCTGAGGTTTAATATGGAATCATGTCTTACATATAGGTAGGTAATCCCTTAAGAATGACTTATTAGTTGCTGGAATACTTTTGTGAGGCCCGAAGTGAGATCCTCTATCATCTTCTTACCCTAGGTGGAGTTATTGGTACCGTCATGGCCAACACTATGTAGACGTCGATCCTATACTGAGCAGGTTAATCCATACTGAGTTGTTGGTATACCCCATGGACTTGGAAGTGATAATCATTTGTGTATTGTATCTCTTCAGACTTACAGCATATACTAATAATGGCAAGACCCGATGATCACTACCTTTCAGATGGACGTCATCGGTGTTATCTGACTCGTGGAGTGTGTTATCCTAGATGAGTGTTATTTGGAACTTTCGAGCAGAAATCCTAGGCTAGCATTATGGTTGTGACTTTACCTTGAGACTTTGTGTCTTTATTGAGTATATCTGGATATTCTTATTATATGTGTTGTAGACATATACCTCTGTAGAGCTGACTGTTATTCTTTTTTATAAGCTTTGTGGTTTCGGGGTGCTCTACTGAGTATTGTTATACTCATCCCTACATAGGTTTTGTTTTCACGTGTCATGTCTTGTGAAAAGGATCGATATTTTCACTGATTCATAGAAGGACCAGGACATGGAAGGTGGTACTTAGTGAGTTGAACACACAGAGGTGTGTTCGTGCGGTATCTTGACAGTTGTCCCCATATTTACTTTCAAGTTCGACATGTTTTTAGACTCTTTGTGATGGGCTTGTATTTGGTCATATTTACTTTCCATTACTTCTTGTTGTACTATGTTTGTGGGATTTAGATGTATGAATGCATATTTTTTCAGTTGTTTTTAGATTTCATCACTATATGGACTTGGAGATGTATGCGTGTGTACATGTATTTTGACTAAGGTCTCTCATGTTAGTGATATTCCTACTCGGTTCTAGTCACCAGCTTTTGGTCTATTGGATGGGGGCTTAGAGAGTCGCGGCACAAGACCCATTAGGACAGGTCCTGATAGAGTGGTATCAAAGTAGTTGATTCTACCTTAGGACTAGAGATTGCGAGATTGGTTTTTGGAAATGGTGTTAAGTGTTTCGAGTTTGTCTGTCAAGCGATGGAATCCAGCGTTTCTGCGGAGACCGACATGTCCATACACACGGAATCTGATCACCTATCTTTCGACTCAGAACATGACAACATTGGTTGTGAAGAATACAATGGTACCTGCATCATATAGGAATGGGTTTTGGTTTTCATATCCATCTTTAGTCATCTATTTAGATATAATCATTGATCGTGGTACATCTTGTTTATTTTAGGATGCCTATGCGACATCTGTCTGTTAGGGATTCAACATCAAAAACACGAGGATGATCCCATCGATGATGAGGAATCGATACGGGGATTTATTCTAGATATGTTACCTCCAGATGGTGTACAAGCTATACCACCACGTGTTAAGAAGTAGATGGTACCCACAGTACCAGCGTATTGAGGTGCATAGGATGAGCGCACTTCATGAGTTCCAATGACAATGACCCCTCAAGTTCCGAGGAAAGCCCTATTCACAGGTATCTGAGGACTGGATTGAGGTAGTGACATGGGTTTTCTGACTGGTTAGGATACCAGAACATCATATGGTAGTTCTGGTAGTGAGTTTTCTCCATGGCTCAGCAGGACGATGGTGGGGTTTGGTTACCCAGTATTACAATAAGGCAACTCTAGCATGGTCAAAGTTTGAGCATTTTTTGGAGATGAATTCTCTCTACCTACTCTAAGGGTTTTAAATATCCAAGATCTTGTATAGCTTCATCAGGATAGTATGATAGTATCTTAGTATTCATCTAGGTTCACCAACCTCTTCAGGTACATGATGAATATGGTTTGGGATCAGTTCTTTTAGGCTCGGACCTTTGAGCGAGGACTGCGTAGAGACATATGAGTTAGTGTTATACCACTTTTCATTCCTTCCTATGTTTGGGTGCTAGATATAGTTTTAGTGGTCGAGAGATTCTTGCTTTAGCATATGTAAAAATTAGTTGTCAACAGTGGGAACACAAGGGTAGAGACTTTGACAGTAGGGTGCCCACCATAGTCTCAGGGACCTAGACGTGTGATACATTTTAGGAGGAGGTCCCAAGATAGAGGTTCTATGGTTCAGAGATCACATTATGGGTCTAGTAATCCTAGGGAGAGGCGATGCTACTTATGTGGCGGAAGGTAACATCTTGCACGAGATTGTCTGGCCCATCATACGGCTGACAGGGAGACAATGGATGGGCCACCGAGGTAGAGGAAGCAGTAGGAAGAGGCAGATCTGTAGGGCAGTGAATGTGGAAGAGGAGTTGGGAGAGATGCTGGAGGTGATAGGATATTCAACTTGTTACCACCACCACCCTTAGGTGGTCCGTACTAGGCTCAGGGAGATAGAGGACATGGGTGGGGTCTACTACAGGCGGTTGAGACTTGTGACCAAGAGGCTCCGAGAATGATATGAGTTATGATCTATGTCTTTTCAACCTTAATTGTAGTACTGATAGATGTAGTTGCTAGTTATTCTTTTATTACCACCCATCTGGTTCGAGACTTATAGATTTTGGTTGAGCCCTTATCTCGACCCTTGCGCTTAGAGACACATATTGGAGATGACTTGGTGATCACACTCTTGTGATGATAGTGTGACCTAACTCTTGGAAGTGAGAGTTTCTCTTGGGATCTATTTTTAACAATGATGAGGCCTTATAAATTCATCTTAGGTATGGAGTGGTTATCCACAATTCACGTCAAGATTGACTATTTCAGGTGGATGATGTGGTGTGTCCACTATGATGGGACCAGATTTTCCTTTTTGGATGAAAAGGAAACACACGTAGCGCATGATGGACTCATGAATAGGAGGGTACAGCTGGTTACTCATCATTTTCCTAGCATGAAACTGGGTGCAGTGGATGTTATAAGTTTTCAAATTCCTACAGTGATGGTAGAGTATGAGGATGTATTTCTTGAGGAAGTTCTAGGCTTACCTCCCCACCAAGAGATAGAATTCTACATTGATCTACACCTCAGGATGACCCCAATATCTTCATCAGCATATCAGATGACCCCCGTATAACTTCATGAGATGAGGGTGAAATTGAAGGACTTGTAGTGGAAGGGATTTATTAGACCCACTGTTTCACCCAGGGAAGCCCCAGTTTTATTCTCCAAGAAGGTGGATGGGAGCTTGAAGTTATGTGTGGAATATCGGTTCTTGAACTAGGTGATCGGGAATAACATGTATCCACTACCAAGTATTGATGACCTCTTTGATCATTTGAGAGAGGTACAATGGTTCTCGAAGGTTGACCTTGGGTCAGGCTATCACTAGTTGCGAGTATATCATGAGGATATACTGAAGAGGGAATTCAGGTGTCACATAGTATAACCTTAGGAATACATGAACAAATGGATAAACTAAAATACCCATTAAAACCTAGTAATATAATAAACATAGGAATAAATAACTACACATGGGTTAAAAGGCATTACATGAAGACAAAAAAAGGAAATGAACATGAATAAACATATGGAATCATAACATGTAAAACATAGAATCATGTAATCATGGTATCATAGGAATTTGGCAATAACATATAACATGACATAAGCATGAGTCAAGGCTAACTACCAAGACTATTGCACATGGTGGACAAAGTCCAATAAAAGAATCGGGTTTACTCTATGTCCCAACATGATGTCTCATGAAACTAAACAATACTCAATGCATTGGAGTGATATATGGGTGCACCCATCATAACATATTTATGCATATGTGTGTCATGTGAATAATCAAACATAAAAAAATAAACATAATGGTTTCTCATGTAAAGAAATGAGTATAGTAATCATGTCATAAAACATAACCAAGAGAATATCATAATGGTGTCCATGAAAGAATGAATTTAAATCATACAAAGAAATTAATAAAGTAAAATAGGCATATATAATGATAAAGGATGTTAAATTAAAATGAAAATGTAAAGAAACTATTTAAGAAACTTTAGAAATGATCTACTTTGGTGCGGTTTAAGGAATAATATATGTCTTCAAAGCGGACAAAGCATTATTTTTTGCATAAAACCAAAAATGAACAAATATAGTTTTTCATAATAAAGAGTGATTTTTGAAAAATATTGATGGTTTAAAATAGATTATGGGGTGTACTTGAAAATGGGTAAGAAATTGGAAAGTTCCCTTAAATTGGGTTTGCTCATCACGAGGAATTTAAAAAACCCCTTATGAAACATGTATTTCCCCATAAAAGAAATAAAATTGAGATAGGTACATATGTTTGGATTAGACACACAGAATTTAGGAGTACATGAGAAGAACTAATAATTTCATTGGGGTAGAGAGAGAGAAAGCGTAACCTGAAAGAAAAATGAAGGCTTGGAGAGAATCTCTTGCCTTATGTTCGAAAGTGTTTTGAACTTGTACTTAATATCCTGGATAATCAAATTAAATAAATCAATTAATTAATTCAGAACACATTAAACATATATTTTATTTATTATAATTTTTTTAAGTTTGTTTATGGACATTATGATGAGTTATAGAGGTCAATTCTGTCATTCCGGGAGTGTTTGTTTTCTTTGTTTTCATGATTGGTTCGCTTGTATACAAGTGTGAAAGTTCATGTAAAATGAGACTAATTCTCCAAAATTGAAATTATATGTTATTAATTAACTTCCAGAAGTTTAAATGGTTTTATATATCATTTGGTTATATGGTATGAGGATGATTAATTCGATAAAATGTTAATGAAAATGATTTAATTTATTTTGGCAGTTTTTATGAACATCACAAACTTATATCATTTTATTTAATATCATGTTTATATATTAGTTCTAGAACATTATATGACTTATAATATGTATAATAAAATTTTATTTAACCATAATTATGGATTTATAACCAGCCTTGAAGGCGGTAATGGAAAATAAAAACGCATTGTCCACAACGACGGTAAATCGACACATCACGAATGATGTTTTCATTTTTAGAATAAAAGGGAGAGGAAAATGAGTTTGATAACGGATATTCCATTAAGACAATAAAATTTTAGTACATATAAGATATTGAATTTATCATGTCCCTTGGGTAAGGGTAGGTGTGGAGAGGATAATAAAAGAAAATAAATTGAAAAGAGATTAAAAGCAAATAAAAGATGATTTCACCTCTTGAATTTCTTCTACTTGAGAATCTCACTGAGGCACTTGGGATTGGTATTTCATTAATACTAGAAGATCCTAAACTTATGGAAGAGTCTTGGGAAGAGTATTTGATAGAATATGAACAAGATTCAAGGCATGAAAGGTGTGATCAGAAGAAGTGGTGAGGGGTGGTATAAAAGGAGAGGGGTATTTTTTTATATTCACTATTTTATTATTTTGATTCAATATTATTAATAGTGTCACACACCAACCACATAGAATTATTTATTTTACCCTTTTATTATTCTTGGATATTTTGGTCGAGGTTTGGGTTTAAGGCCTGGTCAAATTTTTGATTTTTAGAGTTTTTGGGGAATGTTTTGGGTGTCACGCAGTTACCGCACGGTTAGTAATAACCGTGTAGATAGGTTGTGCGGCTAGTGCAGGTTGAACATAACTGACCACATGGCCAGTTCATGGTTTTCCATTAGGTACCAGGTAATTGTGCTCCATTTTTCCCATATTTAGAGAGGTCCACACAGTTACCGCACGGTTTGGAAAACTGTGCGAACGTGTCCGGTCATTAAAAATTTGAGATCCCCTTCTATCTCTTCCCTTATTTTACCTTAGATTAGGCTCCCCCTCCTCCCTCTCGTTTTGGCGCACCAGGGGGTCCTCCCTAACCCTCCTCCTTTTCTTCCAATCATCCGGGATTTCTCCTTCAGATCTATGGTAAATTTTTAGGGTTTTGGGGTGATTTTACCTCATCTTTCTCTTTCCCTATTCTTTTCTTGGTTCTCCTTTGGGGTTTCCATCCTTGTCTGAACCCTATGGTTATGGTTGACTAATATGGTTCGTTTTTCTTGTTTCTAGGGAATGCGGATCATCTGTTAGGATCAGTTATTCCTCTCTTTGGATTTTCGTTCCAATTATACTTGGTTTCGATAGGTGTTTCCAAGTTCATCTTCCCTAAGGCATTTCCTTTGATGCTTGACATTTTAAATAAATTTATAACTTTGATTTTCACCGTTATAGAAACCTTTTATAGCTTATTATAGTATTTTTTAGAGGGTTTAATTTTCTAAAAATAAGATTTCAAGGACATTTGTATGCTATGCCTAAGTTTACAACACCTAGAGTATTCTTTTTAATGTCATTGTTCCTTTAAAGTGAAATTGTGGGTTTTTGGGAAATGTATAGCCTTTATTATGTCGTAATGGTATTTTTTTTGTTGATGAATTTGGTTGGTGTATACGATTTGGTAGTTTTATGGCATGGTGGTTGTGTTAAAATGCTTTGGAAAGCGTTTAATGGTTCCAATGTTTTGGTTTGTATTCCTTTTAAATAATGTGGATGGGTGGTTATGGTTTAGAAGAAAGTGGTGATTTTGTGGAAATGGTTTTCAAATGTTTTCTTGGATGATAGGTGTTACATTGGATGTGCCATTGGATGTGTCATTGGATGTGCCCTCAAATGAGGATGGTGCTTTGAATTGGTGTTTTCTCTAAATCTTGGTTTCATAAACAGTTCTTTTTTCCTTCCCTTTTTCTTCAAACAACCCCCGCTTCCTTCAATAGTAAAAAATTTCTTCATGGTTTTTGGGAAACATGACTTTAAATGTGTTCCACATGGTTTGGTTGTTTGGCCATGAAACTAGTTTTGGTGTGAGTTTGTAAAGAGTAAAGGCCCGTTTGGATTTTCCAACTCAAAGGTGATGGTTGTGCTAACTTTTAAAAAGGAGGGTGTTTGGAAAATGTGTGTGTTGATGGGAAACATAAAGTGTTTTTATAAAATGGTTTGAATGTTTAAATGATATAGAGGCCCGGTTAACACCTTATGTGATGTGGAATGTATATATATTTATATATGGGGCATATTTATAGGAGGTATTTCCCTTCATGGGTTATTGTATATTGGTGTCCGTGTTTGGGGTAAGCAAGTGCAGTGACAATAGATAAGCTCAATCACATGTTTGTTGGATTCCTACTTACACATTTTTACTACCATCATTGGTTTCTGGGCTTCTTTTAGATGATTGAGTGACAATAGATTACCAGACCCGATGAGATGGTTTGGTACCATATGGATTTGTAGACATGCCATGAGGGTTATGCCACTAGTAAGGCTAGGATAGAGCAGCCAGTTGGTTATTGACTTCAGGGATTCATTGTACACCGGTAGGTGGTTCCAAACTGAGTACGTCTAGGGGCTGTCTAGGAATGTTTAGGATCAACCATGGTTATTATTTATATTGTTTTTTTACTTACTATTGAATTAGTTTCTAAGTCTGCATTCATTGCCTGTTTCTTTTTATCACTTCCCTAGTTTTTACATGTTTTGGAATTTGATTATAAAATGGAATTTGGTTTTGGAAATGAGATGTGGTGTGTGTTGTTTTTTAAAATGTGGAAAACCCTATTTTTTGTAATTATATTTCAAACTAGTGTCATTCGACTACTTTGGGAAAGAAAACACTTGGATTATGTGGTTTATCTTTGGCATCCCTACTGAGAATTTTGGTGCTCATGCCAGTCCTATCTTTCCATATGCAGGTTCACATTTTGTTTAAGTTTCCTGGTAGGTGCTCTTTGTGGAGCAGTTTTGGTCTTGTGGTTGGAGGTGACCAAGAGGTCACATAAAGATCGTGTGGCAACGGTTTAGTTTTCTTGTTTTCGTTTTCAGTCAATTTAGTAGTATTTTGTTACTGAGATAGTTTATTTATTGTGATTAGGTTGTTTTGTCTTGTTGTGTTTCAGTTTATTTATTTATTTATCTAGTCTTGGTTATTTATTTTGGTCTTTAAATCATTCCCACATGTTTGTTTTGGTGCCCGACACTAGTTTTCAGCCTGTCGGGACTGGGAACGCCCTTCGGGCCATGCCGCGGACCGGCTCGGGTGACTGATTCATGGTTGACCCGGGTCAGATCGCATCAAAATGGTATCAATGTAGACCCTTGATATTTGGGGTGATTGGTAGATAGAGATTATGACTGTCGAGACTCGGAAGGTAGGTGTGGGAATAGTGTCACGAACTCTTTCTCCCACTGATCCTCGAGTCACAAGGGGTAGTCCAGGTTTTGAGTCTTTTGTCTTGGGTTGTTTTGGATTGATGGATGAAAATGGAGGTGAACCGGTGTCATGTTGTGGCCCCATGGGGTGGTGAACCATGTGGGGTCCAAGTTTCTGGTTCAAGGTCCTCTTAGTGTTATGCCTTACTTGGGGAAAGGCCCACCACCATGTCATCAGGTTAGGCATAGGAATTATTTTTTCATTCTGGTAGTTCTTTATTGGTTGTGTTTTGTTTTGGTTTTTGTGGGTGTAAATGTATGTTGAAAATTAAAGTGGACTCTAAAAAGAAAATGGATTTAAAAATGGAAGTGTTTTCCATCAAATGGTTTTAAATCGGTAAAGTGGGTTTTGAAACATTGAAAGTGTTTTGGGTTTGAGAATATGGATTGGATGCGACCCTTGGTATTTCTTATGGAAATTGGAATGTGTGTGGGTATGTGTGAGTATGTGTGAGAAGTGTGTGTTGGTACGCATGGATGGAAATGGATGGACACACATGTAACGGTTCATAAGATACCATGGGTTGGGTTTTGGAATTTAAGGTTTGGTCTAGTTTTTCTAAAATGAATTTGAATGAGAAGGTGATTTTGGAAAAAAAAAATTCTTGAAAAATCGGTTTTTGGTATTTGGGAATTGTACTTGAGAGGAGGCAGTCATGAAATTTAAAAGAAATCGCAGTTTTTGGAAGAGTGATTTTTTTGTTATGTTTGTATATGTTTGGCTTGAGAGCCTGTTTTCTTTGGTTTGAGGTGTTCTTTTTAATTGTGCCTCAGTTAGATACAGGATTTAGTTTGTGATTTTCATGCTGCTCAGGAAATGTCATCCAGAAAGGTCCCCAAAAGTTCTAATGAGTCATACTCGGTTCATGTTTCTTCTCGAGTGTTTCTAATTTTCCGTGGTCATCGAGGTCCGTTAGAGGCTATGATGTGGCTTGTAGAAGTCGAGTGCATTTTCAGGTAGTTGGTAACTCCCGAAGTTGTTAGATTTTGTGGTTTTTAGAGGTTGTTTGAGGGTCTAGCCTTGGACCAGTAGGAGTTGGTTTCCCTATCAACAATGCAAGTTGAGATGATGTGGGGGGTGTTCAAGGCCAGTTTCATTCAAAGGTTCATATCGGAGGGGGTGAAGCTGAGGAAGGTGGCAGAGTTGCGGGATGTTTGGCAAGTCCATCGAAAAGTAAAGTCTTATATTGACCATTTCCCATAGCTGGTTCTATTTTCTCTGGAAGCTACGTCATAAGATCAGATGAAAAGCCTTCTTTTTTTTTTCTGGGGTCTCCGCCATGAAATTGCAAAAAAAGTACTCTCATCCAGTGAAACTTTTTTCGAGCAGTTGGTGGATGAGGCATTAATGTCTAAGATGGTTTATGGGGTACAGTCGATGGTGGTTAGATATCATGAAGGTTCCCCATCTGGCAAGCGGGGTGTGTCAGAAAAAACCTATTTCTAAAAAAACTTCCTTTTTCGGCTCCGGCTTCCAGTTTGTCAGACCATTCGCTTGTATATTTCTAGTGCAGCCGTTTTGGTCACTCAAAGTCATCTTGTCACATTCCTCGGAAGACTATCCGTCATTCTGGCTTCTTGGGTAATCTGGAGAAGTTTTGTAGGAAGTGATGTCTTAAAAAGAAGTTTTGATTGAAGAATGCGTTGCCTGACTGTGAGGCAGGATATGATTAAGCCATTAGAGCCCCCGCCACAGGTATCAGGGTGAAGCTCACGCGTAGTCAGGAATTTCCCAAGGTATGAGAAGCCCAAGACTAGACTTCTGTTTCTTAACTTTTGTTCTTCTATTGTTTTATGTTCATATATTGTTGTAATGGTTTTATAGACATGTTCTACTACAATGTAAGGGCTTTGTTTATTCTGAATTTGGTCCCTCAGAAATGTTCGTTTACCTCAGGGAACATTTGACCCATAGATAAATAGGTTCTTTTGGGTTTCGATTTAGTTTTCAATCTCATCAGTCCTCATTTGGGAAATTTTTGGGTTTTGTGAAGAGGATGAGTGGTAGCTTCGATCCGTTATTTAGTTTTTGTTTGAATTTCCCTCATGAGTTTTCCCCAGTGTTGGGAAGGTATGTTTTTAGGGTTTTTGGGTGGTTTCCCTCCTCTCTCTTTCCCTCTTCTTTTCTTGGTTCTCCATTGGGGTTTCCTTGCTTGGATGAACCCTAGGGTTAGGTTTGGCTAATGTGGTTTATTTTTCTTGTAGCTAGGGCATGAAGATCATCCGTTAGGCTCAGTTCTTCCACTCATTAGAGTCTCATTCCAATCGCACTTGGTTTCGGTATGTGTTTCCAATTTCCTCTTACCTAAGGCATTTCAATTGATTATTGGCATCTTAAATACATTTATAACTTTTATTCACACCTCTATAGAATATATTTTTAAATTATTATAGTATTTTGGAGTTGGTTTAATTTTCTAAAAATGGGATTTCATGGATGTTTTTATGCAATTTCTAGGTTTACAGTACCTATTCCATTGTTCCTTTAAAGTGAAATTTAGGGGTTTTGTGAAATTTATAGCCATTA
Organism: Viscum album; assembly: GCA_963277665.1. Taxonomy (NCBI): domain Eukaryota; kingdom Viridiplantae; phylum Streptophyta; class Magnoliopsida; order Santalales; family Viscaceae; genus Viscum; species Viscum album. The sequence goes on along the minus strand of OY728161.1, from coordinate 1,534,935,004 downwards.
TTATGTTGTAATGGTATTTTTTTGTTGATGAATTTGGTTGGTGTATACGATTTTGCAGTTTTATGGCATGAAGGCTGTGTTAAATTTTTTTGGAAAGGATTTAATGGTTCCAATGTTTTGGTTTGTGTTCTTTTTAAATAATTTGGATGGTTAGTTATGGTTTAAATTCAAGTGGTGATTTTGTGGAAATGGTTTTCAAATGTTTTATTGGTTGATAGTTGTGTCATTTGATGTTCCCTAAAATAAAGATGGTGCTTTGAATTGGTGTTTTCTCTAAATCTTGGTTTCCTAAACGATTCTTCTTTCCTTCCCTTTTTCTTGAAATGTCCCCTCCCCTTCCTTCAAGGTCAAAACATTCCTTCAAGGGGTTTGGAAAACATGAATTTAAATGTGTTCCACATGGTTTGGCTATTTGGACATGAAACTAGTTTTGGTGTGAGTTGGTAAATAGTAAAGTCCATTTTGGATTTTCCAACTGAAAGGTGATGATTGTGTTAACTTTTAAAAATAAGGGTGTTTGTCAAATGCATGTGTTGATTGGCATCTTAAAGTGTTTTTATAAAATGGTTTCAATGTTTATATGGTATAGCGGCCCGATTGTCACATTATGTGATGTGGAATGTGTATATATATATGGGGAACATTTATAAAAGGGATTTTCCTTCATGGGTTATCGTATATTGGTGTCTATGTTTGGGGTAGGCAAGTGCAGCGATGACAATTGAGCTGAGTCACATGTGTGTTGGCCTCCTACTTACATAGCTTTACTAACACCATGGGTTCCTATGCATCTTTTAGATGATCGAGTGATGATAGATTACCAACCCCGATTAGATGGGTTAGTACCCTATGGAGTTGTAGATATTCCGTGAGGTTTATTCCACTGGTGAGGCTAGGATAGAACAACCTGTTGGTTATTGACTTAGGCTTCACTGTACGCCAGTAGGTGGTTCAGAACCGAGTACATATAGAGGTTGTCTAAGGATTTTTAGGATCACCCGTGGTCATTATTTTCATTGATTGTTTAATTTCAGTTGAACTAGTTTCTATGCCTTCATTCCTTGCCTGTATCTTTTTAGCACTGCCCAAGTTTTTCCTTGTTTTGGAATTTGATTATAAAATGGAATTTGGTTTTAGAAAAGAGATGTGGTGTGTGTTGTTTTGTAAAATGTTTAAAAACCAATTTTTGTAATTGTATTTCCATCTATAGTGACCAAGAGGTTGCATAGAGATCGTGTAGAAGTGGTTTCATTTGATTGTTTTAGTTTTCAGTCTGTTTAGTTGTATTTTGTAATTGAGCCAGTTGTTTATTTATTGTGATTCAGTTGTTTGGTTTTGTAGAGTTTGTGTTTGTTTTATTTATTTATCTGGTCCTAGTTATTTATTCGGGGCTTAAATTTTTCTCGCATGTATATTTTGATGTCTGACACTAGTTGCCAGCCTGTGAGGATTGAGAACGCCCTTTGAGCCATGTCGCAGACCAGCTCGGTTGACCGGTTCAGGGTCGACCCGGGTTGGTTCACAACAAATATTATTCCTCCTTATCACTAAATAACTTAAATAATAAAAGAGGGCTCAAGATTATGATTCTTAATCAACCATACATCAGTCATGAGTCACAAATTCATGTATTTAGCTTATATTGTAAATTATCATATTTCAGTATTCACCAAAAAATTAACTATTTTAGAGAAATCTTAGAAATTCACCCTAACTATTTTTCAATGTTTAGAATTCAAATATGGACTCCATTTTATGAACATAATTTTCTAAATATGAGAAATTTAATTTTTAATTAAAACCATAATTTACTCAAAAAAAATATTAATTTTAATATTATAACTGATTTTATGACACTTTGAAAAATTAATTAAGGTATCATAAAATTTGTTGGAACCATGGTCATCTATGCATGAATTAGAGTCTGGTTTGTGTTTGTTGTCAATCCTCAAAGGAATTTCAAGATGTGTGCCAGAAAAGTACTCTTATAGTTCAAGCAGATAACAGTATTGAAGGTGGAATAGTTTTCCAGTGTTTTCCAAATTTATGGACCTCAAAATTGACAAAAGGGATAAATAGTGTTTTTTGGGAAAGGGACTTGTGCGCCAGATATGTGTCGCGCAAGTGACTTGTGTGTGGAGAAATCACTTGCACTCTGGTGCCTAGGAGGATTGTAAATTTGTACGACATATGTTTTTCAAGATCATAACTTCAAAATATGGAAAAGGAAAGAGGTCCGCGAAAGTATTAGTTCGGTTGTGCAAGTGAGTAGCATGATAGAGGCTAGGGCGGTTGGAGTTGCATGCCGGAACTTGCTCATCGAGAGGAGGCTTGCACTACACCATGCAGGGTGTCTAGTTTGCCTATAAATAGAGGACCACCCCTCCTCATTTGTAACAGAGTTCAAGAGTTATAGATTTTCCGAGCTACCATCACACAAGTGTTGTAATCACGCAAGTGGTAGTTTTGTCGCGCAAGTAAAAGTTGCGTGCCAATTGTTGGCTGCGTGTCCAAGGTGGTTTGGGAACAAAATATGGTGAGTTGCTCAAGTTTGGAGTTGAAGAAGGAGGTGTCGCTCATGTTGTTTGGTGACACTTGCGCGCCGAATTTGTACAGCGCAAGTGACTTGCGCTCCAGGAAGTAGAGAAGCGCGACCGTGTCTTTGAGCTGCGATAAAGTTGGGAGATTGTTTGGTACCCTCAGTGAAAAGTGAGATTCATCTACGGGTGAAAGTTGGACTTCAACAGAGCATCTACATACAATATAGTATGTACTCATTACCGACGATTAAGAGACCATCATGTCTATAAACTGAGTGTGACTACATTAAAGGCAGTGAGCCAGGGGGAGTCAACGGGAGTGACCCGAGGGACACAGTGAGATACCCCTGATCTTTTGTAAAGGTAGTGAGCCTGGGATAGAGTGACTATTCCCAAACCTTTGAAATCCACATCTAGTGAAGAATAGTGTAATTTGGTACGATCGGTAACTTGTCGGCGTATGGTCCTTAGACGTAGCCCTTAGCGGTGAACCAAGTAAAAATTATTGTGTCATCTCTTTGCATGTGAATGTTTCATTGCTGATCATATCCATTATACAGGTTTAACTAGTTCCTACCAATGTGGGAATAAGATCCTTGTTTTTAAAAGAAAAAGTTGTCACTCTGATTCACCCCTCCCCTCTCAGGGTGTCCTGGGGTCCTACAAGTGGTATCAGAGAGAGGTTGTTGGTGTTAGATCTGTCCTTTACCATCATGGAAAATTCAGCTAGTGTTAGGGGAGTCCCCCTCTTTGATGGAAGTAATTTTCATATTTGGAAGAACAGAATGAGATCTAATATAATATCCCTTGGAATGGAAGTTCTGTTTTACACTGTGCAAGGTATTAATGTTTCTGATCCAACAGGATTGGCTATGACTGATGCAGATAGGAAAATTCTCGATGCAGATGCTAAATCACAAAATTCTCTCACCGCAGCTCTTTCTGATCAGATCTATCTAAAAGTGGTGAGTTTCACCTCATAAAAGTCCATGTGGGATAAACATGAAAATATTTATGAAGGAGATCACAAAGTGAAGGAGGCGAAACTACATGTGCTACACAATAGATTCAATGATATGAAGATGCATCCTGATGAGAATGCAAACTCCTTATTCAATTGAATTACTGAAGTGGTTGGAGGAATTCGAAGCCTAGGAGAAGAAATCAAAGACATTGTCATTGTGAAGAAAATACTGAGAAGACTTCCACCCCTGTACACTGCAAAGGTGTCATCCCTTGTTGAAAGAGATATTTCTAAACTTTCTCTGGATGATCTACTGAGCAGCCTGGTGGCATATAAAATGATAGTCAAACCAGAAGATTCTACAACTCGAGTGAGAAAGGAAATGGCGTTCAAATCCATTGAGAAACTGAAAATCTCAAAATATAGTAGTGGTGAAGATAATGAGGAAAAAGAAATTATTTATCTCATTTCAATGAAGTTCTAGAAGGGAAAATGGAAATTCAAAGGGAAGTTACCTATAGCTTTCTTTCGTTGTGGCAGTGTTGGTCACATTGCCTCTTAGTGCTTAAAAAAGTTTGATGATGAGAATAGCGATGCTGAAAACATTGAGAAGCCTCAGAAAAGGTTTTTCAAAAATGGAGACATAAAATCAAGAAGGAAAGTACCAAAGAAGAGCTTTTTCTGTGAAGAGGAAGATGAAGATAATGAATTCTGTGATAAAGAAGAACCAGAATTTAAAACTTGAAACCATGATTCCATGATGGATACTGTTGAAAAATTAGAAGATATTGGTGGAGAAAATCAGTTGAAAACTATTGCAGATCCCGAGTTACAACTTAAGGATGCTATTTGTAAGCTTAATATTAAATGTAAGAGTTTCAAAAGGTGGAAATCAATTGTAGAAGAATCAACTGAATATGTTGATCAACTTGAAGCTGAAATTGAATGACTGGAAGAATTGGTGAAAGTACAGTCTAAAATTATTGAAAACAATGATGATGTAGTGGATTTGAAGCTGGTAATTGAAGAGCAGGAAAAGGTCATCAATGACCTCACCTCCAGACTAGAGGAAAAGTCCAAGACTGCTGAGCATATTGAGGAGGAAGTTGTTACTATTAGGAGTAAACTTGAAAAATATTCAGTTTCAAAATAATCAAGGAATAAAATAAAATTTGGAAGGTTCTCAGATGCTGAGATGTTGGAGAGAGAAAAACGTAGCTCTAATGGAGTTTAAAAGATCTTAAATGATCAAAGATCATCCTATATGAGAAATAGTGTAATTGGTTGTGAGGCAGAATCGTCAAATTCTGAAAATAAAAGTGGCCAAAATAAAGGCAAGAAGAAAGTGGGTAATGTGGAAAAGTCTATCAAAGTAATGAAACAGAAACCCCCAATTCAATCTGAAAGAAGAAAAGAATATTATCCTCGAGCCTCGTGGAAAAAGTATCCCTCGTATCATTATCCCACAGAAGAAGGAATGAGGACAAATAGAAGCGAGGAGACATTTACTCTCATGAAGTGTCAGTTCTGTGGATATTTGGGTCATAACATGTCTTATTGCGAAGAGGCAAGAAGCTATCTAAATGGGGAAGATATAGGATTTCAATATAGGAGAAAAAATTCATATCCTAATTCTTTTAGAAGAAACAATTTCTATGGAGATTTTTTTCGTTGTTGTAACTTTGGTCATAAGGCTGTTAATTGAAGGCAGAGAATGGACATGGAAACCTCTTACCGAAGTTTGAGACAAGTCAAGTCTCATCAGCAAGACAACGTCTCTCGTTCAAACAGGTTTTCTCCTCTCAAATAAGATTTAGACTATGAAAAACCTAGGTACACAGAAGAGATAATTGAAAGGCCATCAGTGCACTACACTCAATCCAATGTCTCATAGAAAGAAAGGAAGAAAATTGAGAAATCCAACCTTGAAGAGGTGGCCCTAAAAGATACAAAAAGCAAAAGTACCTGGATTCTAGATAGCGGTTGTTTATCTCATATGATAGGTAATGCCAGCCTGTTAACGGAGATCAAAAGGAAGGTTGATGGTACAGTACGATTTGCTAATGATGGAGCTCTTAAAGTCAAAGGTATTGGAAGTATTGAATTAGATAATGGAGATCTAAAGAATACTGAAGTCCTTTATGAGATGGACTACATCATAATCTACTCAGCGTAAGTCAACTCTGTTACTCAGGACTTATAGTTACTTTTAATCAGAAAGGCTGCACTATCAAGGGAAAGATAGGAAATTCACTTATGAAGAGATGCAGAATAGAAGGCAACTTATATCAGGTTAATAGTAAAGAAAATGTTTGTTACGTTACTGTTGAAGAAGAAAAATTTTTTTGGCATCGGAGACTGGGACACATCAATCAACAAGACATGGAGAAAATATCAAAATTGAGGATTGTCATAGACATTCCCAACCTGAAGTGTGAGCGTGAAAAGTCTTGTGATGCTTGCATTTGTGGGAATCTGGTCTGCAATTCATATCGGCCAAAGAAGAAAAGGGCAAACCATCTTCTTGATCTAATTCATACAGATGTATGCAGGCTGATAAATATTGCGGGAACTCAGGGATAAAGGTACGTTGTCATTTTCATTGATGATTATAGTAGAATGTCTTGTGTAATGGTGATTCACAGGAAGCGACAAGTACTTGATTGCATGAAAACTTATTGCCAGATGGCCGAGAATGATACTAGATAGAAAATAAAAGTCCTGAGATCTAACAATGGAGGGGAATACACATCCATATATTTTGAGAATTACCTAGAAAAACAAGGAATACAGCACGAGGTAGATACTATGAGAACTGTCCAGCAAAATGGGGTTGTTGAGCATCAGAATCGACAGGTCAACAATATGTCTAGGACTATGCTGATTGAGAGTGGTATCTCTCGCCATTACTGGAAGGAATTTGTTGAAGCTTCAGTGCACATTTAGAATCGAACAAGGCTTTATATGGGAGAAACTAAGACACCATATGAATTGTGGCATGGAAGGAAGCCTTAGTTGAAATACTTTCGTGTTTTTGGAAGCAAATGTTTTATCTGGAATAATGAATGAAATCAAGGGAAGTTTGGTGATAATGTTGATGAAGGAATGTTTCTTGGGTATCCAATGAACAACAAAACCGACAAGTGTTTCAACAAGTGATTAGGAAAGATTGTGGAAAGTAGTGATGTTAAGATAATCGAAGAGAAAACCAGAAATGCTTCAAGGATGTCATATGATGATGTGATAGAAAGTGAGGAAGAAAGTGAACATGGAGAAAATACAAATACAGAAATAGAGGAAGATGTAAAAAAAAACTCAACAGTAACATCATGATGTTGACTCAGAAGAAGAATCTGAAGAAGAAACTATGGCTGGAGAGAATGCAACTAAACCGCACAATAGAAATCATAGAGCTGAGATTGATCCATCTAACATAATTGGGGACAGGAGTGCACCCACTCAAACAAGGAGGATGAGAAATAACACACAATATAAATTTCTGTCACTTTTGGAGCCATCCTCATTCTAAGAAGCTGCAAAGGATGAATCTTGGGTGAAATACATGAATGAATAGTTAGATCATATTGACAAGAATCAGACGTGGGATCATGTCCAAAGACCCGAAGGTCACAATGTGATTGGTACAAAATGTATCTTCAAGAACAAGTTTTATGAGAATGTGATAGTTATTAGAAACAAGGCTCTATTTGTATGTAAGGGATATTTCTGGATTAAAGGTGTTGATGTTGAAGAAACCTTTTCTCTAGTGGCTAGAGTAGAGTCAATCAGGTTGTTCCTTGCCATGGCTCTCCAAAGAGGATATAAATTATATAAAATGGATGTTAAGATAACATTCTTAAATGGTGTACTTGAAGAAGAAGTCTACATTGAAAAACCAATGGGTTTTCTTCTTGGTACGGATGAAACAAAGGTCTGCAAACTAAAGAAATCCCTTTATGGCCTCAAACAGGCACCACGGGCGTGGTACTCCCGGATGGAATCTTATCTCAAGAAGCTGGAATTCAAAAGAGGAGGTGTATATCACAATCTATATGTGAATAAAAGATCAATTCATGGTTCTAGTCTACATTGATGATATCATATTTAGTGGCAGCAGGTAGAAATCAGTGGATAAATTTTCCAATCCCATGAAATCAAAATTTGAAATGTCTATGATTGGGGAGCTCACATATTTCTTAGGGTTGTAGGTGATTCAAAAGAAGGATTACACTTTCATTTCTCAAGAAAAGTATGAAAGAGAGCTGCTGAAGAAGTTTAATATGCAAGACTCCAAACCAATGTCAACTCCGATTGCAGCTGGAACTAAACTTGGAAAGCATGAATATGGGACCTCTGTAGATCCCACCATGTACAGGAGGATCATTGGGAGCCTACTATACCTGACAGTGACATGGCCAGATATTGTCTTTTCCACATGTCTTGCAGCCTGCTTACAGTGTAATCCAATGGAGGAACATATGGCAGCAGTAAAAATAATCTTGTGGTATATTCAAGGTACTCACAATTGTGGATTATACATTGCTACAAGAAGTAACAATGAATTATCAGCATTTTCTGATGCTGACTAGGCTGGTGATGTTGTAGACAGAAAGTCCACCAGTGGTGGAGCATTCTATATTGGGAATAAATGTGTTTTCTGGTTGCGCAAGAAACAAGAAAGTACTTCTCTTAGTACAGCTGAAGCTTAATATATCTCTTCCACAAAAGCATGCACTCAACTGCTATGTATGAAGCAAAAATTAATAGATATCGGTGATTAGGTGAAGCAACCAATGGTGATTTACTGTGATAACAAGAGAGAAATTGATCTTACGATGAATCTGGTACAACATTCTTATAAAAAACATATTGAAATTAGGTATCATTTTATCAAAGAAAAAGTTTAACAATGCGTGATTAGAATGGATCATGTGGGAACTGATGAGCACGTGGCTGATATCTTGACCAAGCCACTGTCAACGGCTGTGTTTGAGAAGCATCCGTTGAACCTCGGTGTTCAGCCACCTCCCAGTGCATAAGGAGGTTACGAAAATCCCATCTCCCCAATTATGTTAATTGTTTTTAATCTGTTTATGGATGCGATGCACATTTTTGGGGGAGATACTATCCAGGGAGAGTGTGTTTTGAGCTGAACAATGAAAAATTACCATTCTTTGGGTTTATTGTAAATGGGGGAGAAAGGAATAAATTCAGGCATCTAATGCTTTTGTGACACCTTGAGAATTTAGTGTAGGTGATAGGATGGGAAGGAATTCATTGGACGGTAACTCAATTCAAGATTTCTCTCTTGTTTTCTACACCGAGAATTTCTCACATAGACTTAGAGTGTTGGCTGAGTTGATTCTTGAGTTTTTGGTTTGCATGTGGATGGTGATCCATTGAATTTATTTACTGATTTCCAACAAACCCAAAGAGGGAGAATTTTGGAACCGTGGTCATCTATGCATGAATTATAGTTTGATTTGTGGTTGTTGTCAATCCTCAGAGGAAGTTCATAATGTGTGCTAGAAAAGTACTCTTACAGGTCAAGCAGATAACAGTATTGAATGTGGCTCCATTTTCTAGTGTTTTCCAAATTTATGGACCTCAAAATTGACAAAAGGGTAAAATAGTGTTTTTTGGGAAAGGGACTTGCGCGCCGGATATGTGTCACGCAAGTGACTTGCGCTCCTAGAAAGGACTTGCGCTCCGGTGCCTAGGAGGATTAGAAAGTTGTGCACCATATGTTTTTCAAGATCAGAACTTCAAAATATGGAAACTGAAAGAGGGTCACGCCAGTATTGGTTCGGTCATGCAAGTGAGTAGTGCGACAGAAGCTAGGATGGTTGGAGTTGCGCGTCAGAACTTGCATGCCGAGGGGAGGATTGCGTGCCACCATTCAGGGTGTCCAGTTTTCCTATAAATAGAGGACCACCCCTCCTCATTTGTAATGGAGTTCAAGACTTAGAGATTTTCCGAACTCCCATTGCGCAAGTGTTTTAGTCACGCAAGTGGTAGTTTGGTAGCACAAGTAGAAGTTGTGCGCCTGTTGTTGGCTGTGCATCCAAGGTGGTTTGGGTGCAAAAGATGGTGAGTCACGCAAGTTTGGAGTTGAAGAAGGAGGTGTCACACAATTGGTTTGGTGACACTTGCGCGCCGAATTTGTGCCGCGCAAGTGACTTGCACGCCAGGCAGTAAAGAAGCGCGACAGAGTTTTTGTGCTGTGAGAAATTTGGGAGATTGCCTGGTACCCTTGGTGGAAAGTGAGATTCGTCTACAGGTGAAAGTTGGACTTCAACAGAGCATATACATACAACAGAGTATGTACTCATTAGTGGTGATGAAGAGACCTTCATGTCTATAAACTGAGTGTGACTTCAGTAAAGGCAGTGAGCCAGGGGGAGTCAATGAGAGTGACCCGAGCGACGCGGTGAGCTACCCCTGATATTTTGTAAAGGCAGTGATCCAGGGATAGAGTGACTATGCCTGAACCATTTTAATCCACATCTAGTGAATAATAGTGGAATTTGGTACGACCGACAACTTGTTGGCATATGATTCTTGGATGTAGCCCTTAGCGGTGAACCAAGTAAAAATTGTTGTGTCATCTCTTTGCATGTGAATGTTTCATTGCAGATCATATCCATCATACAGGTTTAACTAGTTCCTACCAATGTGGGAAAAAGATCCTTGTTTTTAAAGGAAAAATTTGTCACCCAAATTCACCCCTCCCCTCTCAGGGTGTCCCGAGGTCCTACAAAATTATCTTATAATAATAATACAATAAAATATTAATTTATTAACCTTGTAAAAGTATAGATGTGGTAGACCCAAATCTCCAAGTTACACTCTAAAAGAGGCCTTGATATTCTTTTATAATGAATAATAAAAACCACATCAAACCATAAGTCTAATGTGGGATGTAGACTCCAACACTCCCCCTCAAGCTAGGTGTACCTAGCTTGAACACATAAAGAAAAAACAAAGTAATCAACTGACACTACAAACAATCCCCCTAAAGTTGGACATACCTAGCTTGATGATAAAATAAAACAAAATAGAATAAAAAAAAAAGATAAATCACCATGGCTGGTGCTCCCCCTCGTGAATATGGATAATTCTTCTGAAAAAGATTTGTCAAGCCGCTCAAGTGGTACCAGTCGACTGAGCGCCGGAAAAGTCGCACTGGCAGTGCTAGCCGACTAAGCACCGGGAAATCCGCACTAGTGGGCCGATCGTCAGAGTCGCTGGGAATACCGCACGGGCGGGATAGTCGTTAGAGTCATTGGGAAAACCACACGGGAGGGCTGGTCGTCAGAGCATCAGGAAACCACAAGAGGATGGTTGGCATGGAGGTGGTGGCTGCCGTAGGAGGAGGCTAGCATGGAGAGAGAAACAGTGGATAGAGTATCTATAGGAGGGGTTCTTCCGAGAGTGATTCACCAGTTTTCTGCTTTGGATGCAGGCTGGGAGTCACGTCGGGAGGTCACTGGAGGGCAGAGCGGAAGAATGGGGGTCGCCTGGCCTGGCGAGCGTCACGTGCATAGAGGCAACGTCGGGCGGTGCACATGGAGAAGCGCACACAAGAGATGCCTCGTATGGGAATGGTGTTCATCGCAGACTAGGGACAATCCGTGGGAGGCGATGACGGGTGGATGACTGGGATGTCACGGGAGTTGGCAGAGGGGAGGGTTCTGCCTAGATGGAGGGAGGGCCTGGAGATGTGACAAATGCGGGAGTGCTAGGATCTGGCATCGGGGTCGGGAGGCACACCATCGGGATCGAGAGGCATAGTGGGTTCGAGAGGCGTGACGGGAGGGAGGAGTCGGGCAGGACCGGTGAACAGGAGCTACTGGGAAGGAGCCGCTCAGGCAGGATGGAGCCGCTCAGGCGGGATGAAGGACTGCCTCAGGGGGCGGATGACTTTGAAAAAACTAGGGCCTCTACCCCCCAAGAAGGAAAAAATAGAATAATCTCGATGAGAATAATAATAAAATATGGGGAGGGTTTTTGTTTATACCCCTTCGGATACCATGTTAAAGAATAAAAGAGTTAGACCTGAATTCCCAAGGTACTCTCTAAAAGAGGCATGAGGTTCTTTTATAATGAATAATAAAGACCACATCAGACCATAAGTTCGATGTGGGATGCATACTCCAACAAATATATTTTATGAAAATAAATTTTCTTTTAAATAATTATATTAATTATAAAACTGCAAATTAAAATTTACCTTTAACAAAAATATCAATTCTAATTTATCATTTTTAAAACATTTATTTACTTATACCACGATATAAATATATCTTATTTTCATTTATAAGATATATAAATGTTATTTATACTTTCAGAGGTGAAATTACTATTATATTGGCCGGTTTACTATTCTTAAATGTCACATTACTATTCCAATGATCAAGTTACTATTCCATCAGTATAGATTCCTTAATTTCTATAAGAACCACTTATTTCATTCTCCATTTATAATAATAATGTTTTTATTGGGTTCTCTATGTGATTTATTTTTTTTATAATACATAACATAACTATAAGAGAAATTTCATTGATAAAATTCTTAGTCATTACAGTAAGCTCTCGAAGTGTTGGTTCTGGATTCAAGAGGTCCACTTTCTGAGACATGTTATCTTAGCAGATGGTGTGGTTGTGGACCCAGTGAAAGTCGAGGCAGTGTTAGCTTGGGAGCCACCCAAGAGTGTAAAAGAGTTGCGAAGCTTCCTTGGGTTGGCAAGCTATTACCTAATATTCATACCTAATTTCTCTAGGATATCAGAACCTTTGACATCTTTGACATGAAAAGGAAAACCATTCGTGTGGACAGAAAGGTGCCATCAGGATTTTTAGGAGTTGAGGCAGAGATTGATGAGAGTAGAGTACAGTAGAGAAGTTGGGTCGTCTATACTTGCAGAAGATAATCTGAATCCAGGGAATTTCTTTGAAGATCTTTTTTTACCATGATAATCACTTCATATCTCGGTTATGAAAGGGGTTTCAGAAGGCTTTTAGGAATCCACTGCGTTTGAGCATGACTTTTCACCCTTGGACCGACGGCTAGACTGAGCGGACCATTAAGATTCTAAAGGACATGTTGCGAGCTTACATGTTGGACTTCAACTGTAGTTGAGAGGATTATCTACCCTTGATGGAGTTTGCATACAAAAATATTTATATTCCATCATCAGTATGACAGCATTCGAGGTATTGTGCGAGTGACCCTACAGGCCACCACTTTGCTGGACTGAACCAAAGTCAACATTCATGGGCCCAGAGTTGGTGCGAGCCCCTACTGAGATGGTACAGATCATCCAGGAGCATATGATGACTACATAGAGATGTCAGAAGTCTTATGTTGACCAATGAAAGAGGTATGTGGAGTTCGAGAAGGGAGCCCGTGTGTTTTTATAGGTTTCACCTCGACGTGGATTACAAGGATTTGGCCGAGGCGAAAAGCTATCTCTGAGATTCATTAGTTTTTTCCAGATACTACGTAGAGTTGTTAAGGTGACATACTACTTAGCTCTACCATTGCAGTTAGACTGCGTACATGGCGTATTTCGCGTGTCACTACTGAGGAGGTACGTGCATGACCCATCACACGTTATCGACAAGGGTGAGATGGACATTAAGGATAAAGCTTTCTTTGCTGAGTACCCAGTAGAGATCGAGGATTGGTAAGAGATTATTCTTTGTGAGTGAGAGATTCTATTAGTGTGTGTCTGGTGGCAACATGGGAATCTTGATGAGAGCACCTGGGAGCAGGAGTCTAGGATGTATGATCATTACTCGCATCTTTTTTAGTCATTTGGTTTGGATTTTTGGGACGTAAAGCCCTAAGATAGATATAATGTAATGACTCGGATTTTCCATGTATTGTTTTTGGATATTGTATGGATTATTTTTTAGACAAGGCACGTAGACAATGTGTTATTCCAAGACCCTATGTGCTTGGAATAAATATTTTAAATATTTTAAATATAATAAATAGAACAAGCATGCGGTTTTTCTAAAAAAGTTGAATAACTTCTAAATGGGTGCCCGAATCAGAAATCTGAGAAAATCATTTAGTTCAAGTGTGGGTTTTACCCTAAGAGCGGCATAACATTTATCGGCATGGGGAATTTGTGAAAAAGTCTTCGCAGGCATAAAATGAATAAAATAATAAAATAAATTATTTTATTTTATTTGTTGGCGCATGGCCCTATTTTCGATTATATGTATACGGTTATGACAAATTCTTAGGGTTAGACGCATAATCCTAAAGCCATTGCAGAACCATTGGAGAGAGAGTTGGAGGTTCTTTCTTAGACAAATGACAACCAGATCAAAGATCAATGACTAGTGTGCGACAGAATCAGAGGATCTCACCAACGATGACGCAACTTCATTCTTCATCAGTGATCGATCGAAATCAAGGTAGGACGTTTGTTTGGATTTCCTCTCATTTTATGGTTATTACAAGGAACGTGAATCAATCAACTAACGAATTGATTTGAGTATCATGCATATTACGGGTGCGGGTTAGAATTATTTGGGATTTGGGGAATTGTTTTGTGATTAATTGTTAAACTCTTCATTCGTCATTCTAACAGCAACAGGTCGAGCCCAACACAGGTTTGTTCCCCATGTTTGTGATTGTGGTTTTCGTCCCCATTTCTTCATTCATCATGGGAAATTTCCATTAACATGTGATTCAACATATATCAGAAAATCCAATGTTGTGCACTTGTTTCTTGGTGTAACGGTTCGATATCACAAATCCATACTTGGTATAGCATGAGGATTGTTTGATGGTGGTAACAGCGAATGGATCAGACTAGATTGGAGACATCTGGGTTTGAGTGGTGTGTGCAATAACGATAGGGACAAACGAACAATGATTCTCATGTGAATCGGATGACTGGAATCCAGTGAATGACGGTAGAAAGGGTCGACTAGACCAGATCCAACATCCCCGACGTGATTCACAGCCGTATATGGTGGGTAAAGAGAAAATGAATCCTTAGGAGGAAGAACAATGGGATTTTGGAAATCTCGATCTACACTGCGTGTAATCTGGGATTACATGGCGTGTGGGACCCCCGGTGCGGTGACTAGGGTTTGTGTGTGATGTTTAGGATCACACGACATATAACCCATATCACACAACATGTGATGCCTCCCCCGGAGGCTCGGTGTGTACCTCAGAGGGTACATGAACATGAGCAGGATTACACGGGCATAGTCGTGTACTTGGAAACAGGAAAAAGTACATGGGCACGGGCATGTCGTGTACTTCCACACAGACACGGTCATGGGCCGTTTACATGGGCAGGACTCGATTCCAAAGGTACACACCGTGTACCCATAGTACACGACGTGTACTCCTTCAAAGTTGGATTGGATCCTTTTTCCTCTGTGTTTTGGAAACGTTTTGTTATGGTGTGTTCCCTGTATCTTTTTTCCTAAGGGTTAGTGTGAAATCGTGTCATATACATCGGATGGTGATCCCTTCAGAAGGGTATCTTGGATAGAGTTGTTGGAATCATTCAGTGAGCCCCAGAGTGAGATCATCTATCATCTTCTTTCCCTAGGTGGAGTTCTTGGTATCATCTTGGCCAACACTATGCTGGCACTGATCCTCTATTTAGCGGGTTAATCCAGATTGAGTTGTTGATATACCCCATGACTTTGGGAGTGAGCCTCATTTGTGTATCGTATCTCTTTAGACTTCCAGTGTATATTTCTAATGGCGAGACCCAACGAGCACTACCTCTCGTAAGGACGTCATTGGTGTTATATGACTCATGGAGTGTGTTCTCCTAGATGAGTTCTATGTGGAACCTTAGAGCAGGAATCTCATACAGACATTAATATTGGGACATTACCTTGAGACTTTCTGTCATAATTGAGTATATCTAGATATTCTTGTTATATGTGTTGCAGACATAGACAAGTGTAGAGCTAAATTTTATTCTTTTTTTATATGCATTGTGGTTTTAGGGTGTCCTAATGGTTATTTTTATAATAACCTTTTCACAGGTTTTTCCCGCACATGTCATGTCTTGTGCAGACGATTTACCTTTTGACGAATTCCTAGAGGGACTAGGACCATGTGATACATAGTGAGCCAGATAGACTGAGGTGTGTTCAGGCATCATCTTGACATCATTCCTCATCTTTACTTTTAGGTTGGAGTTGTTTTCAGACTCTATGGTGGGTTTATATTTGGCCCTGTTTACCTTACATTACTTCTTTCCGTACTCTGGTTGTGGGATTTAGATTAATACATGTATGGTTGTTCAATTGCTTTTACATGTCAGCATTGCATGGGTATAGGTACTTAGGCTAAGGCCTACAGGGTTATTGATATGCCTACTCAACTGTAGTCGTCAACCCCTGGGCTATTGGCGGAGGGCTTGAGGAGTCGCAGAATGGGACCCATTGGGACAGGTTGTGACAACCTATACGATCTAAAAGGAACTCTCTAGAAGGGGTACAATTGTCCTACCAAGGGGTGAAAGTTGTTAGCCCGCATGGGGGGATCATTTCTGTTGAGAGGATTCAGACGTGAGGCTGGGGACTCGGCAAACTAGGGCTTGGGAGAGGAAGAAACAGTGCCCCTGAAATCTTCCTCTCTACTGTTCTTCTCCTTCTATTCTTCCTCCTCCCTCCGTAATTCTGCTCATGTTTCCCTTTAATACAAAGAAGTATGTTCTTTGTTCTTATCGTTTGGTCTGGCCTGTGGCTAGCTCGCATCAGACGATCACTGTCGGGGCTTTTCTCAATGGGGGGAGCACTGCCCGTTTCCCATTTGAAGAAGGCACACACTGTCGTTGGCGCACTTTAATGGGTTACGCGTGGAGGAGTCGCACGCTGTTGGAAATCCTTCTTCCGCAATGTCCTTCAATATCTGTTATTGTCTTGATCGGTTGATGCTCGATATGGAGGAAACTGTCACTCATTTTTTTGGAGGAGGAGACAGTGAGACAAACGTGTGGCGACAGTGAGACAAATGTGCGGCATACAACTTGGATGAGGGATACGTCTGACCTGGACATGTTTTTGTTGGCAAATACGATTAGAAACAAGCAAGAGGATCCATATGCATTTTGTTTGTCACGGGAAAATGTGTGGTCGTCAATGATCTTGGAGAACCCCTGACATGTATATTTCCAGACTCATGAATTTAAAGGGAAACATAGAGGTGTGACCAAGAAGGAGCACATGACCACAATTGAATCTGAACACACAACATTCCTTCTTGAAGAATCCCCAGTGGAAATCGTGCGAGTTAGCCTGCGGATACGAGCGGCGGGTTCTCAACTAGGGAATTTTGTTTGTCATGGGACAATGTATGGTCGTCGAAGATCTTGGAGAACATGTACATGTATATATATAGACTCAAGAAAATAAAGGGAAACGTAGAGGTGTGATCGGAAAGGAGAACATACAATTGTATCTGAATGTTGCGTCAGAAACAGATTGGTTTCAAATATAAACCCAGTTGCGACAACAAAAATTTGCAAGAATCACCAATGTAAACGAAGCGCCAAACCAAACAGCAGAATAACAAATGTGGACACAAATTTTAACGTGGAAAAACCCTCCTTTCGAAGGATTAAAAAACCACGGGGCAACTCCGAGAAAATTCACTATGAATCAGAGAGTACAAAAATCCAAGTTAAACCCGAAACTTGAATCGCAAATACAGCATAAAAACCTGTGCGAAAAACCACACCCTGATATGCCTTCGTCGCCTCTCTGATAATAGTCCGTGACAATACGTCACCCTTCGGAGATCAAAATCGAACTTGCAGCGTCGTTGCAGCACCTCGTTGCACAACCTGATTTGCCGCTGTTCGCTGCTGCCCACGCCCTAGAAAAAAGTTACCCAAGTCTCTGCTCTCCTTGGGTTTTCGCGCACCACCAATTTTTATTCCCTTGATTCGCTGCCTCCCCTTTAATAGGCTCCCATATGTCACATATCTTGATTGAAAAGGAAATCTGAAAATATCTCAAAAAGATATCATGAGATATTACCTGAATCTCATGCTGGCAGATACACAGTGGAAGAATCTTGAATTTCCAAAAAAAAATATATCTTCAAATCTAAAAGATACATCATATCTAAAAAATAATGGAAACACCCATGTGTGGGCTGAACCCCAACAATCTCCCCCTTCAGCCCATCAAAGAAGGAGATCACATCCAATAAACTCAGTTGGAAAGAAAACCGGTTGGTATCGCACCAACAACCATCCTCTACAGAAAATATGACATCCCTCTTTTGCATCTTTGACAGAAACCTGAAAGCTCCCCCTTTAAAAGAAATCCAAATGTCGAAGTCTTCTTCATACTTATGTCTGCACCGCTAATACTAGAATCAACAATATCTGGCTCCCCCGTAACTGTGATCGCCACATAATCTTGAGCACCTGCAGGAATTACTTGCTCCCTCTGCTCAACATCATTCGAGAAGTCAAAAACACTTAGCGCATCATCTCGATCTTTGATTTCCATTCTTTCTTCAATAGTGGCACTCTCTGAAGAAAAAGAATTAGGTGTAGGATCTGAAACACCTGCCATGACAAGCTTCAGCTTCCAAACCTTCTTCAACTTAGTCGACGGTCTTCGACTCATGCACGACGATCGCCACTGCCACAAATCTGACGAAGTCCTCTTTGCAACTGGATTCGTCACATCACCGCATGCCTTTACATCTGTCCTGTAAAGCATGTCATCCATTTTTCCGCGCGCATAAACCATCGATCCTCTAGACAAAGTCCATCTTCCACCACCAAACGAACTCCTGAATCCATCAGTAACAAGAGAACTAGCAGATAACAAATTATGGCGAATACCTGGCGCATGTCGCACATCCTTCAATGTCAGTGTACAACCTGCATTCATAGTGATACAAATATCACCAACACCAATGACATCAGCAGAATCTCCATTTCCCATCTTCAATCTACCAAAGTCACCTTCTTCATATAAAGAAAATAGCCCCTTCTTTGGTGAAATATGGTATGATGTTGCTGAATCAACCACCCATTCGGTGTATAAATTTGATCTGCGACAATCAATGCCAACTGAAAGTAAATCACCCTCACCCTGAACAAGACTTACGCCGGTATCCTCAGAATCGGTGTCGTGCGTCTTCTTTTCCTTCTTAAGCTTTTTCAATTCATAGAAGCATCTCTGCACATGGCCCTCCTTATTTCAAAAGTAGCACTTGACCTTTCTTCTTGTCTTTGACTGACCTCTCTGACTACTGCGTCCATCTGCCACAGCCAGAGTACCACCATAACCTGAAGATTCACCATAATTGGTCTTTCGTCGAGTCTCGTTCATCAACAATGATGAAATCACATCATCCAACTTCAGTGTATCCTTCCCAAACAACAGTGTGGTGACGAGATTATCATATGAATCAGGCAACGAACCCAAAAGAAGCAAAGCCTTGTCTTCTTCTTCCATTTCAACAGGTACCGCATTACCTTTGTCATCAATCTTGACCGCCACTGAGGATAGCTCCGTCAGAAGTTTGGTGAACTCGTCCAGATGGTTACCTAAATCTCCATTCTCTGGCATTCGCAAACGATACAGCCGTTTCTTCAAATATAAACTATTTGTGAGGGATTTTGATTTATACCTGCTTTCAAGCTTCGCCCAGATCTCCTCCGGATCATTCAGATTCATCACTTCCCGCAATGTATTATCACCCAAATACATCTGAATCTTGCTTGTCACCAACTCTCGCATATCCTGCCAATCATCATCACTCATCATCTCCGGCTTCTCTGATTTTTTCTTCAACGCCTTCGCTGTCTTCTCACGGACCAAAATATTTTTAACTCTTTGCTGCCAAAGTGTAAAATCATTTTTCCCGTTGAACAGTTCAATGTGAGCAGAAATCCCACAGTGTGAATCCCCCATATTAATCAGCAAGAAAACACGGATAACCTCCTCTGATACCAGATGTTGCATCGGAAACAGATTTGTTTCAAATATAAACCCAGTTGCGACAAAAAAAAATTGTGAGAATCACCAATGTAAACGAAGCGCCAAACCAAACAGCAGAATAAAAAATGTGAACACAAATTTTAACGTGGAAAACCCCTCCTTTCGAAGGATTAAAAAACCACGGGGCAACTCTGAGAAAATTCACCATGAATTAGAGAGTACAAAAATCCAAGTTAAACCCGAAACTTGAATCGCAAATACAACATAAAAACCTGTGCGAAAAACCACACCCTAATATGCCTTCGTCGCCTCTCTGATAATAGTCTGTGACAATACGTCACCCTTCAGAGATCAAAATCGAACTTGCAGCGTCATTGCAGCACCTCGTTGCACAACCTAATTTTCCGCTTCTCGCTGCTGCCCACGCCCTAGAAAACAGTTACCCAAGTCTCTGCTCTCCTTGGGTTTTCGCGCACCACCAATTGTTCTTCCCTTGATTCGCTTATTCCCCTTTAATAGGCTCCCATATGCCACATATCTTGATTGAAAAGGAAATATGAAAATATCTCAAAAAGATATCATGAGATATTACCTGAATCTCATGCTGGCAGATACACAGTGGAGGAATCTTGAATTTCCAAAAAAATATATATCTTGAAATCTAAATGATACATCATATCTAAAAAATAATGGAAACACCCATGTGTGGGCTGAACCCCAACACTAAACACACAGAATTCCTTCTAGAAGAGGCCTCAATAAAAACTGTGCGAGTTAGCCTACCAAGACGAATGGCAGGTTCTCAGCCAGGGAAGGAGAGGTTGAAGATACAAGAGGTTTGTCTTCAAACGACTGTAAAGGAATGGCATGAAATATAATGAAACGCTCCATTTATTGCTCAAACATCTAGTGCAGTTTTTGTTTGGGGATCAAAAGAGATCGAGAGGTAGTAACTTTGGAAAAATTTTCTAGTTCAAATGAAACGGGTTGAGGAAGATGTGGCCAATTATGAAAATTCTTGGACTAGTCCAGTGGGGTTCGACAATAACTAAAAGGATTAAAATCCTTTTTGGCATAAGCTTACTAGTGGAGGGTTTCTGCTAGCGAACTGAGGTGATTTTTTGCCTAAGTTGTAGCTCAGTCCGCCACCTTGGGAATAACTTTTGCCAAGTCTTTGGAATGCACTGCACACTGGGAGTGTCATGGGGTCTTGACCTCCAATTCAAGCATCTTATCTAATAGTGGCTCCTATAGTGATAGTTCAAGTTCCTATTATAGGCACAATAGAATTGTGGGCATTTCTTTGTCAGTTGTGTCGAGGTATCAACAATTGAGATGAAGGAATGACTTGGGGATCCTTTGTGCTAGTTTTCAAAACAAAGTACAGGAAAGGGGGACAGAAATAAAGAAGTTCATGAACTAAGTTTTCAATTAGCGGGAGAACTTTTTTCTACTGACCATTGTACATTGAATGATCACCCAATGCTTGGGGGTGGTGAATTTGTCCCAAAACCACCCCCAAATCCCCCTCCAAGGGTATGTTTTTTACAAAGGAATCAATTTGTTCATGTGCTTTCTGAACCCAAAAATCCACTTACAAGATGTCAAAAATGTTTTTATCTCAATTTGAGAGCTGTGAAGCACTTCTATACTTTTCATTCAACATTTGAAAGCATGTCCGGTTTGAAGGAAAGCTCAAATAGGTGGAAATTTTCATGTGTTGTCCAGGAAGATGTTGCGGAAACGCTGGGAGTAATGAAGTGAAAAAACGTGTCACATAAGAAAGGAAAAAAACAAAAGAATAAGAAGAAGATCATGAACAAAGAGATTTATGTGGTTCGATAAATGATCCCTACGCCCACAGAGATAGAAATATCACTATAGTTGGGAGTACAGAATTACAAGTAGTTTCATGGTTCTCAAGCACACAAAAAACCCTAGCCCGAAATGGGATAATAAGGAGGCCGAAACACCATTCCACCAACTACATAGGAATTCTGTTGTGCTACAGTGAAAAGTGGCAAGAATTTTGCATCACTACAGTGTGGCGGCCACCCAAGTCCAAGATTCTACAGTGGTCAACGGCTGGAAGTCCGCATCACTGTAGTATTGTTGACTCCAAAGTCCAACCTACTACAACAGTTATGCCAAAAGTACACACTGGTAAAATACTCTATTGGTTTTAGTCAGTCAGCTCTACTATAGTGGTCAGAGTTTCTATAGTTAACCAAAAAATTTAGACTTAGGGCCAAAGGCCCTCAGAACCCATAGAAGGAGGTGTGTTGCCCCTACAACTCCCAAAACGCTCACTAAGGAGCTCAACCCATGGAGTTGCGGCCTAGTGCATAGTATTGGATGAAATAATTTGACCCAATCATCATCCAAAACAGATCGGGAAAAACCAATCCAATAGAAGACCACTTCTTCAAGCCCCTGGTAAAAACATCCCAACGTCCAAGTCCTAGCAGCCTTGCTGAAATCCCAAAATACATTCATACCCCCTCACTTCCAGCAGACCCCCTTTTAATACTCCGCCACCACAGCCAACAAACCCTCTACCTACTACAACTGTCAACAAAAACCATTAAATAAAAGAATACCAAACTGACCCTGCTAACATCCAAACCCCTACACAGCAGTCTCCTAGCACCCCTGCATTCCTAACATTCACCCTTCCTTAAAACCCACCCTGTCCCAAAGGTGGATTTGAAAACATGTCTTGGAACTTTTCCACGATGAAACACTTTTTAGGGTGGTGGTTCGAGCTCTCCTTTATGGGCCCTAGCAACCCATGTTTCATCACAATTAACTCTTTTTGCAGCCTTTGGTGGTGGTTGTGGTGATGGAAAAGTGTGGTCCAAAACATCGGGCTTCCACAAATTGACCTCACCTCAAACACTTTAGAAACTAAATTATGCAAATTTATGTTGATCATATCATGTTCCTTTGGGATTGCATCTCTTCCATGCCATCCTCACCCCGCTTCCAATTTCCTTACCCGCTACAATGACTTCAACATGTCCATTATTTTCCAACTACATTTTTACCCCAGTTCAAAACAACCAGTGGAACAAGTTTCCCCAACGCAACGAAAGTGATTGGTTGAAATTTATATTTGATCAATCCTTCACATAAGCCATCCAACACCGTAAATAGCTCTTGAATCTCAAACCCCCAATAGGAACAATATCACATCCCCCATATGATTCAAAGGAACATTAAAACATCTCATTTGGAACTATTACTGCTACAGTGACAAAAATAAATTCCAACCCTAATGTAAAAATATGTCCATTTGGTCTAGCCTCTATTTTGAAAGTATATTGAGTTTCCTCTATTAGACCTTTTGTAAACAACACCGCCTCCACCACTCGCCCCTCGAACTGGGACCCCAACCATCATCAAACACCAGGTACCTGTCTACATCTGATGTCAATATGTATGTTAACCCAAAAACAACATTGGAGCATGGTAAAATACTCAGTATTCCTGCACAAAAGGCTTATCCAACCTTATGTCGAACAAAAACCTTTTTTGCTCCCCATAATCCCACTACCAATCACACTACGCTTTCCATATTTTCAAGAACATCCCCATGGTAACCACCGGTGATAGAAGACAAATTTCTTAGATTCAAAACTCTTCCAACAACATTATAGCTGAGTTTTATTTTCTTCTATTATCTCTATGTAATAACCCCTTCTACTAAATGTTCCAAGACCAGGTTGATTGGTAATATGTGATATGTCTGGCCAATTCGGTGTGCATGTTGGAGAGCTTGCTTGACCGTTTGTAGATCCCAAACATGCTCATAGAATATAACTGTGTTGGTCATTGCAAGATTTACATCTACTTCCCCCTAATCAGAGTGAGTTTTTTGCTCTTTGCTGTTTTTTGTTCGTCCCATCAAAGGCAATGGAATCCTTCTCTTCCTCCAAAGAATAAGTTCTAGGAACACAATGGGACTCCTTTCGATGTGGAGGTTCTCAAACCTCTATATATTCTTCTCCACTTAACATATTCATGAGATGAATCACTTATGATTTATTTGCAACTCCCTCAGTTTCAGAAACACTCAACTTCACCCCCATGGAAGTAGAAATGATAGTGTTGTCTAGTTTTGAAAATCTATCACATTTGTGCTTCCCACATGAACCTCAACCTAGTCAATTCCTTGTAACGCAGTCCAAGACTACCTTCCATTCTTGGGGTACATCACATCCTGTGGACTCCCAAAAAAATAAGCACATGGCGTTGGCCTCCAACAGTCACAACTATCAATACTATCCTCCCCCACATTCGTAACTATGTCTTTACGAGATTCTGATCTCGGTTCTTCGCTTCAAAAATCACATCTGATTTTACTAGAGCAAGGATCAGAGCATACCTATGTGAAACGAATATGATGAGACTCAATCTGTTCTGTTTTAGTCCTTTCATGTGTAGACCGGTAATCTATCAGGGCTATTGGCTCTCCATCTATGTGTTTCTTCCACCCCACAATGTCTTTCTGAACAAAAAGTTCAGCGAAATCTCTAGTTTCTTCATGTGTCTACCACATGAGTCCATCTTCCAGTAATTTCAGTGGCTACTGCCACTCCTCAATGTTATTTCCTCGCTTTTCCACACTATTACTCAGATCAAATAGAACTTACATCTTCAATATCACAACCTCCTCCATCGCTCACTTCATCTGTCCATAATACCCCTGTCGACCTATATATCCAACAAAATCCTCCATATAATCCAACAAAAACTCTAACTCTCATTGTCATCTATCAATTACAATCTGTCTCCTAGAAAAATCTTTGAAAAAAACTTCAGCCTCTTGCATCTTACCCTCTCAAACCCGCAACTTCTATGTTCTCAATGAATTCCTCTTCAAGAAGGAATATAAAAAACCCAATTGATACTAGTTCACATCGAAACAATTAGGTAGAGGAGTGAGAACATTCATCCCAATCCGTTGTTGCACGTCTCCAACAGTGACTTTTCATGGGTTCCGTTCGCGGTTTCTAACTGCGATCACGACTTATAGAAGCACAATGGTTTCTTCTCCAAAATTGGTCTTCTATTATGTGATTTCTACTAACGACGATCATCTTCAACAACAACTGAGTTTAACCAGTGACTCAGTGGTCAAAATGGTGTGACGGTTTTCTCTCTCTGATCGACTTGTTATGATTCGTCCAGATAGGAAAATGCGATGTTCGTCCTAACAAACGTGTGTTTCCCCTGCGATGATCGGATCACTACTATGATCTGTTTTCTCCAGCAGTGATGGGGTTTCCCCAGTGCACAATTGGTTCCCCAGAGAAGTCGCAAAATTTTTAGGTAAATATTGAGAGAGTGAGAAAGTAGAAAGACAATAATATATATATTTGATCACTGTATTAAACCAACAAGAAATAGGAAATATATTAGGGGGAGAGGTAGGAGAAGGGGGACCCGGGAAGACCACTTCTCCAAGCCCCCAATAGTAACATCCCAACATCCAAGCCCCAACAGCCTTACTGAAATACCAAATACATTTTTACCCCTTCCTTCCAGCTAGCCCCATTTTAATACTCCACCAGCCCGGCCAACAAACCCCCTCCCAACAATAGCTCTCATCAACAACCATTAAATTCAAGAATACCAAAATACCCCAACTATCAACCAAGCCCCTACACGGAAATCCTCCCCAGCAGACCCTACATTTCTAACCATTCAACACTTGGACAAAGCAAGAGTTCAGATGTGGCGGTAGTCTAGACATAATAAGAAAATAGTAACCAAATGGACAGGGAATCTTGTGCTACATGAGTGGGAATTTATGACTCCAAAACAATTTCATTCACATAGTCTTGAGGACAAGACTGTTTATCGGGGGCGAGTGATAGATACTTGGGCGCTAGGAGACAACTCGGACAACCTAGAAATCATAATCCAAAAATGGGGAAGGGGGTAGTTGGGACAACATGTATGGTCTTAAAGGAACTATATGGAAGGGGTCAAACAACCCTACCAAGTGGGGAAAGGTTGTTAGCCCATATGGGGGTGGGGGATCATTTCTATTGAGAGGATTTGGTCACGAGGCTTGGGAAATCGGCCACCTGGGGCTTGGGCAAGGGAGCACCAATGTCCCTCAAATCTTCTTCTCCATCCTTTTTTTCTATTCTTCCCCCTCTATAATTTTTCTCATGTTTTACTTTAATACAAAGAAGTATGTTCTATGTTCTTATCAAGATCTTTCCTGTCGAATACCAGCAATTCGATTCCTCATGCGATTGGACTCATACCTCGCACAACTTCATTCGTACTTATCTTCCAGGTCGTATGTCGCTCTTACGTCTCCCAATCGAAAACCCCTCCAAGTCGTGCGCCTGACCCCTCCGAGGCCAATAGTGATCGATTGTCACCCTACCACAGTTTATTCTCCAATCATCACATCTCTCCAGTAAAATATTTTCAGAACTCCACGTGTTTGTTCTTCTTTGTGCTTCCAAACTCCACTAAATGTGTTGCATGCATACCTGGTGTTAATGAAGGACATGATTCCTCTTGTTATAGTGCATCCTATATCTCCACAGCGTCGAACACCATATATTTCACCTCATAATTATGTTCTATGTTCTTATTGAGATCCTTCCATTCAAATACCAGCAATTTATCTCCTCGAGCGATCAGACTCAGACCTCGCACATCTCTAGTTGTACTAGTCATCCAGGCTACATGCCGCTCCTGCGTATCCCAATCACTGAACCCTCCATGTCGTGTGCCCAAACCCCCTGATACCAACGATGATCAATTTTCACCCTAATGCGGCTGCTTCTCCAATCATCATATCGCTCTAACAATATATTTTCAGAACTCCATGTGTTTGTGCTTCTTTGTGCTTCCAGACTCCACTAAATGTGTTGCATACATACCTGGTGTTAATGAAGGACATCCTTCCTACTATTGCAGTGAATCATACATCTCCACAGTGCCGAACACTATATAGTTCTCTTTAGATGGTACAAATTTCAAAGAAGGTGGGGTCACCTTACTGCAATATTTTCTTTTCCAGGAGACACAACAAATCTTTTATGAAATCTCTGAATTTTATTTAGAATTTTTCCTATTCCTACATCTCCTGATCGCATTGCCAATGATCCATCATAATTTTTCCTTTTTTTAATCTTTCAATGCTATCCCCCTTAAAAAGTAATATCCTACAGGTTAGACCAATTGATAAGTCCCACACAACAGCGAATCAACTATGACAAAAAGCTTAGTATGTATAAGTATAGAAACTACGAGGCACTTGTTGAAAGTAAGTTCTCTAGACCCAACATGTGATGTACTTTGATCACCACTAAATGTATACAATTTGATATATATATATATATATATGTGTGTGTGTGTGTTTATCTTACCATAACAATGTTGATACTTCTGCATCCATTATATTTATGGTAATGTCCTTGGATTACGTGTCGTAACAAATGGTTGTAGCACTTCTCGGGCTATAATGAGAACCTAGAGATACTATGGCAGTAGTCTTAAAATAATGTATTATGGTTAAAATACATCATACTGAAAGGACATAGATGATGTGTGACTATCAGGTGTTGGGGGCTTATAAGTATTAAAACTTCTTCTCATGAAGTTCACACTTGGTGATCTCTAGTAGTTGAAATCATGAGGACAGACCCGCCAATAGGAACACCACATGCTTTGGATGTCATTGGTTGTTCCTATCTATAGACATGTGTATTGATCTCCAAACATGAGATCATTACCAATGTGTGTCATTTGATCGCATACTTTGATGCAAGGTGAAAACCATGAAAAAAATTCATGGCGAGGTTGTTTGAATTGGGTGTGTCATTGGTGGTATGACATTGATTCAATGATCACGATATAATTTGTCGCTTTCGAGTTGAGGAAGTGATATATCTGACCAGGTTGATAAGGATGGTAGTATCATCATATATCCATGGCCACGGTAGTCAAAGGTAAGTTTGTCCAGATAGATCAGAAAATAATAAATCAAGAAAGGATGATGACACAAGTGTGTGTTATGATAACCTTGCTTTTTATTACACAATTAAACATAATTTATTACATAAAATTCACTTGATAAAACATAGAATATCGAGAGGTCTAGTGTATTTGGGGTTTAGGATCATTACATAACAACTTAAAACATGAAATACAACATCTTTATTGAAAACATATTTTATATGACCACTATATTCCCTCGTACTTAGCATTGCATGGGATAACCTGAGGACACACAAAAAAAAGGGTGAGCTATAAAGCCCAGTAAAGAAATAATCATTGAATAACACGAGTAATACAATACATGTTAGAAAATAGGCATATCAATAGAGAACAAGAGAAGCATTAACATAAAGACATGATAAAGCATTATAATCATAACATGGAAATGTGGTAACAACACTTAACATGGAATTAGCATGAGCCAAGGCTCATTGCACATGGAGCATGAGTAAACCCTAATTGAACAAGAAGCATGAGTAAAGCCTCATTTCACTTGAATTAGCATGAGTAAACACCCATTTCACATGACGTATCATGATACTATACTTTATCCAATACATTGGAGCGCTATCAGGATGCCCCTTCTTAAACATTTCATTTCATGCATAAGTGTGCCACATGGATCATAAAGTATTGAATCATTCAACATAATCATTTATTCCATGATAAAATAATGTTGAATAAATACATGAAACTCTTTAAACAATAAGTGAATATGAATAAAGGTGAATACCCTTGATAGAGAAATGGGCATGGTATTGACTACACAATGACTTTGGCTTGGAAAAGCGGAGTGCAATTTCGGCTTCATAATGGCGTGTCATAAGAACTCATAAAAATGGTGGATGAGAGAGAAAAGGGTGTCTCATAATTCTTACATGACATGGAAAGTAAGGGGTTCATATAGATTCATTTCCCAACAAATGTAATAAAATTTATATTCATGAGACAAAAGAATTGCATGAATGTAAATAAGGACAGAGAAATTCCTTTCGGAAGCTCGGCATAGTAATGGGTGTACATGGGAGGAATTTAATGTGAGAGAAATTGGTCTCCCATCATTCAAAAATAAAGAGGGAATTATGTGGGAGGTTTAAATACATACCCCAACATTTATAATTGAATTTAAAAGGGCATAACAACTTAAAGAATATTGGACAAAAATGAGAAAGGAAGAAAACTCTTACTTGGAAGTGTGCTTCCAAAGGCTTGAGAGAGGCTTGAGAGAGGATTCTTGGGAGCTTGGGACACCTTGAGAGGATTCTAGAGAGAGGTGGGCAGAGGATGGACGAACTCCAAAGGCTTTGAGTGAGGAGGAAGTGGGAACTTGGGTGGGTTTATATAGGAAAGGAGAGGGAATTGTTTATTATTTAGGTTTGGGACACCTCACATTAAACTAATCAAAACCACAAACCAGCCCAAGGTTATTTCACATGGTTTTTACCAAAGGGGAGTTGAAAAAAATATTTTATAAGGCAAAAGTCCAAACTTTTTAAAATAATTGGGTTGCTTATGTGGAGGTGAGTCACACTCCAAAGGAAAACAATTTAAAAATACAAAATGTGTAATAAGTTTTGAAGGATCCACTAAAGCTTTGTAAAATAAATAAAACAAACCCAAAATCACATTATTTTAATGGTAAAGAATATATTGGCCAAACAGAATGTTTATTGTATTTTATTACATCACTATTGGGACAATATGATGTCATAAAACACGTTATATATTTAAACGGTATTTAATTTTTACCCAAAAATTCGATTGTCTCAGAAAATTATGAAAAATTCACCATTTCATAATTTCGACATCCTGGTTCCTGAAATAATATTCATTTTATCTAAATAATTTTCTAAATATGTTAATTTTCACTTTTAAAATAAAAACTAACATTTATCGGGTTTTGACAAAAAATGGCTTTCAACCCTTAATAAAAATTACAATTGCATCCATAAATTATACGATGATTTATATTTAATAAAAATTAATTTAATAATAATAATAAAATTTTATTAAAAATATTATTTAACTTGAAAATTAATTAATTCATCAAAATTGATTTCTTTGTTGAACATTAACTAAAAATACTATTTGTGCTTTAAAAATTATTTACAATGTAACAATAATAAAATGAAAGTATATACATTTTTATGTACAAAAATAATGTACATAACCATAGTGCTAAGGTCTTATTACATAACCCCTTCTATATGAAATTTGGCACGGAATGAAACCTTCATCGTGGAATTTACAAGTGTGGGGTTTTAAAGTGTTTATTAAGGTTATTTATGGAAGAAAACTTATACCCTGAGGGACTAAGTGTATCTTTATAGAATACCCTAAGGAAACAAGGGGATATTACCCATAAAACCCCTCAAATAAGAAGGTTGTGGTTGAAATAAATCTCATATTACTTGAAAGGGGTCATATATCTAAAAGAGATAGAAAGAGTGAGATAGATATCAATGAAATATAGGCTCAAGATACAAAAGAATTGGTAAAATAACAGATTTCACAAATCCCTATGGAAAAGGAAGTTCTGACGACATAATTACTGTGCAAGAATATGAGAGAGGATAGAGAACCATAATGATATGGTTTTATAGTCACCAAGGACGGTGACTTATTATTAGTTGATAGTAATGATCCTGCAACCTAAAAGGAAGTGGTAAGTGGCATAAAAGCTACCAAATGGAAAGATTATATAAATTCTAAAATAGATTCCATGTACCAAAACTAAGTCTAGGTTTTGGTAGATCATCAAGCGTATGTAAATATCATTGGTCGTAAATGGGTATCCAAGAAGAAACTATACATGGATACATAATTTAGCACCTATAAAGCATTAATCATTTAAAAATAGTTCCAAAAAATCATGTAATATACTAGACAAAATATTTTCAACAGTTTCTATGTTATAATCGATCATAATTATAATTTCCACAATAGATTATTATGACCATGAGATTTGGAAGACGAATTTCAAAATATATTTCCTTAATAGGAACCTTCAGGAAAATGTTTATATGACACAAAGAAGGGTTTGTGACTTAAAAGGATTCCAATAAAGTATAAAAGTTAGATAGATACATTTATGGATTAAATTAAGCTTCCAGGTTATGGAACAATTGGTTTGATGAATCCATAAAAAAATTTGTGTTTATAATGAATTAATATGGTCCTTGTGTATATAATAGGTTTAATGGGAGTGCAGTAATTTTTATAATAGTTTATGTTGATGAAATACTACTTCTTGGAAATGAAATACCAGTCTTATAATCTGTTAAGGTATGATTAGAAACTTACTTCTCTATAAAGAACTTAGGTGAAAAAACATATATTCTTGGAATCAAGATCCATCATGAAAAATCTATGAGGCTACTTGGATCTATTCAATGTATGTACATTGATAAGATATCAAAGAGATTCATTATGAAAAAATAAATGAGGGGATTGTTTATAGTTTAACATGGAATTAATCATTCCATAAAAATGTGTTCACAAACATGTGAATAAATATAGAGGATGGAAAGGATTCCATAAGCATCAGTGACTAGGTCAGTCATATATGTTATAATATATACAAGGATAAATGTCTCCTACACCTTAAGCATGGAAGACAGATATTAAGAAGACATAAGTGACCTCCATTAGATGGAATTCAATATTATTCTTATTTATTTAAGGTGTACTAAGGATATGTTACTAGTATATTAATGAGATGAGGAGCTAGTCATTAGGGGACATAAAGATGCTAGTTTCCAAATAGATCAAGGCAATCTAAAATTACAGTGGGAATACATGTTCCCTTTCAATAGAGGTTTTATGATCAGGAAGAGCTCAAAGCATCGCATGAGTATATTACAGATTTTGAGGTAGTTAAAAAAGTAGTTTGAATTTTCAACTTCATCCAAGATATTGATGTGGTAACTAGTATTAAAGACCCTATCACACTTTATTATTATAATACTATAATGTGGTTCTTGCAAAGGATCCAAGACCACATTAGTGAACGAAGCACATAATTGGGAAATATTATTACTTGATGAATTTTTCTCAGAGAGGTTATATCACTGTGAGTAGATTCACCATGAAAGATAATATGAAATACTCCCTAACCAAAGCCTTAACTCAATAAAAACATGATTATCATGTGATAAATAGTGGACTAAAAGTTTTTAGTATTTGGCTCTAGTATAATTGAGAGTCTGTTGAAGTTGGTGTCCTAGAACCAACTATTTGTACTTTAGATTCCATGTATATTCAAATAAGTTAATATTAATTAAAATATATTGTTATATATGTTTTAAAGTTATTCATGATTTTAATGTAATAATGTCCTAGAGTATCTGTTTCATTAAAAATGGCATAATAGTTCTCTATTATAATGAGAACCTTGAAATACCATGATGATATTATTAAGCCCTGTTCTATGGTTGAATAATAATATATGATGGGGAACATAGTATGTTGACTTTCAGGTGTGACTACTCATAAGCAGATGAGGCTTCATCTTAGAACGTTCACACTTGGTAATATTTAGGATAGAATATTATGAGAACATACCCACCTGTAGGAGTTCCACATGATCATGTGTCATTGGATATTCCTATATATGAGAGTGTTTAATGATACATAGAATTTATAATTATTATTAATTCATGCCAGAAATCACACACATTGATGTATTGTCATAACCCATGATGACATATGATTGCTGTAAAGTTGGGTATGTTGGATGCATCAAAAATTATATATAATTAATGAATAATACAAGGAAGGAATTATCTCTTCCATATTTATGGATTTTGATGTATCAAACCTTTGATTGAAATGGAACAACCACATTAAATTACATGGTCATGGTGTATAGACGAGTTCATTTTAGATAGTCAAATAAAGACATATCTTGAATATTGTTTTATGAAATGGGAATACAACCGGCTTGATGAGATATCCTGAAAAAGATATTATATTACATAGTTATCATTCATATGTGGTTTTTTCATTGCAACATATCTCCTTCCTCTGTGGGCACCTTGACCCATTGCTAAATAGTAATCTTGGAATTTAAGCATGCCCACCTATGCCACTATAAAAGAGTTCTAGAGGGACACAAACAAAGTATTTCCTTTGTTCTCAGTCAAATATTATTTATATATATTATTGGTACAACCACAAGTTCAACACACATGCTACAAGAAAGATGAAAATAAACTGGACCTAAGGACTTAACCCAAGACCAAGCCCCAAATATTAAATGAGTGAGAAGTAATATTTATTTAAGATTTATTAAATGATCACAAATATTAAATAAATATTTTTTTAAAGGTAATTTTTTTAATCACATGAATATAAAATATTTATTTATCTCTTGTTATTCACACCATAATAAATAATTTTTTATTTATAAAATGAATTATTTATTTAGTTACATGAATATTAAATAAATATTTATTCACTAAACCATGAATATAATATTTATTTATTTATTTATTTATTTATTAAATGAATACTATTTATTCAAGAATTTAATAAATTTTTAGAATGACGAGCATACCAGATTTTATCCAGTGATGAATATTTATTTAAAATATTGTAAAATAAATATTTATCATTGTACTAGTTAGCACATGCTATAAATCAAAATAATAATAATATTTCATAACATAGAATGTGGTTAATTTTGGGTTTATTCTGGTATCAAGGAACTTTGTGAAATTAATTAAATATTATATC
Source organism: Viscum album (assembly GCA_963277665.1). Classification (NCBI taxonomy): domain Eukaryota; kingdom Viridiplantae; phylum Streptophyta; class Magnoliopsida; order Santalales; family Viscaceae; genus Viscum; species Viscum album. The sequence goes on along the minus strand of OY728161.1, from coordinate 1,534,901,770 downwards.
CTAACCCTAAGTCTATAAATAGACTTCTATGTCAATCAGAGAAACTTAAATCATTATAGAAAACAATTTTCTCTCAAGATCACCCTCATATTCTCTTTATCTTAAGACTGAGAAGAATAAGATAAAATTCCTTTAAGTATGAAGGAACATGAAGCAATCAAGGTGAACAATGAAATACAATCAAACGACCATGCTATCACCTAAGAGTTCATCGACGTTGTTCGAAGATCAAAGGATCACATGTGGATCACCACTAGAGGGGATCAAATTTGGGTCCTCTTAATGAAATTACAAAACACTTATTGGGATTATAAGATCAATATCAATAACAAAGAAATATTTTAAGACATAGGTAATATCTCATTTTTTGTTTTTATATTAATTATAAATCAACATAAAATATCCTCTCTCTTGGTTTTGGAAAAATTATTAGTCAATATTATTTAGAAAAAGTTTCATTAGTAATGGTGTTCATGTCATGTACATTGTGAATGATCCTTTGAATTCGAAAAAAGTTGTGTTGACCATATGCCCAATGGATATGTTTATTTTGGTGAACTAATCACACTTTAAAACTCTATGGTATGGGATTGACATTGACTACCCCCTTTGAATAAAAATATTTAATTATGAGAAAGTGATATATTTATTGTCTTTTATTTTTTTAATATCCTAATTTTTTAAGAACACTATGTTCAATAGCATATACAACACGCAACACCAAGCCTAAAAAACTATGAGATATTATTATTTAAATATAACCATTATAAACTAATTGTCCAACTAGTTGGTATGAATAGGAATAATTACATTATTAAATATATATGAAGTTCATACTCAATAAAAATTTATTTATTAATTATTAGTAAATAAACACTTAATTTTTTAGTAAATTAATTTTATTCTTAAAAATATATTTTCTTGAAAAATGATTATTTATTTATTTTTGTGAAAAATGGTACAATTAATGTTTTATACTTTTAAAAAATTTATTTAATAAAATGAACTTAATTTTTTAAATCAGCATACCAAAATTATCTTAGGTTGGTTTTTTTTCTGAAAATATTTATTTTTTATTGAATAGTAAAATACATCTTTTTATTAAAAACTTTATATTTATTTCAAGAATTTACAGTTCACATTTTGTTTTCAAATTATTTAAAAGTAAAATTAGTTCATTAATAATATTAATAATCTAATTAAGTTCATTGGATTCACTTTTATTATTTAATTTAGTATAAAAATATTTTTATAATTAAAAGATATTTTTTGTGAAAAACTATTTTTCATTGTGCTTTATGTTTTAATTTTAAATTAATTTCTTCTAATTACTATTTTGTAACATCTCAGTTCTGGGTGTCGTCCAAATGTGCCCCGAACCTGGTTGGTCACATGACCTCAAACACATTTCCCCAAATGCCAGAGGTTGACGACTATCAGTGAGGGCCACAATGTGATAATGGAGAAAATATGCCCTCATTGGCAGAGTATACACAACAAAAAGAAAATAGTAAACAAAAGTAGAAGCATTAATAAAATACACAAAAATAAATAGTGGAATACAGATAGTAACATAACTACAAAAGAATGCATAAATTAGGCATGTTACATGTGTCTAGTAAAGCATCCAAACAAGTCACAATGCTGGAAATATAATACTAAAACCAAAGTACAGAAAAGTAGTAAACTCCAAAATCATCTCAAGCCTCGGTTTGGTCCCATGCTCCCCATCTCCTATAGCAATCAAGTACCCAATGAATAAGAGAACTTTCTCTTATTTATACCTACAATCATATAATCAGTTTGGTTCCAAAAGCATAATCTAAATAGGGTGTGAGTGGAATCCCAGTAGGCAACCACAAAAAGATCTGTTCCTAACTATTAGTGAATATATATAGTAGTTAATATTAATAAATTAAGAAATAACTAAGAAGAACTCAAAAGTAATGAATCCTATAGTTTTCAATAACATTCATTTTCATTTATTAACCAATTATTTGAATCTTTTAAACCTTTGGATCTAGCCTAAGATCTGTATCCCCAGTGTATGAGTGACAAAACATATGTCTCAGAAGACCATCTAAACAATCATGTTAGATTAGGTCCATGCTTGTTATTTGTCTTATAAGACTCATCAAAATCATTCAATTATTCAGTAACGACCCTTTGGGAAAGTTTTCACAATCTAATCCCCTTGGTATAACATTACAATAATTTAGTTAATAACGACCCTCTCAGTTTCTCTCATGGTCTAACCCATTTGGTATAACATAGTACTTATCATTTACAATGACCACTTAGGAAAGGTCTCACAGTCTAAACCCCTTTGTATAATATATATCAATCAATTATAAATAACCACTTGGAAAAGCTCTCACAGTCTAAACCCCTAGGTCGACGACTACCTGGCATCTCTCAAAGTCAATACCCCTGGGTCACATTATAGTAAAAGCTACATAAATGACCCTACCTCAGAAAGATCTCATAGTCAAATTCCCCTTGGACAAACTTTAACAATACATATCACATACATCTCATAAAATCATTAACTCCATCCTAGCAACCAAGTCATGGAAAACAAGGCAAGCCTAGTAGGCATTCTCAACTAAACAACCATAAATAATAAAACAAGGGAAACACACCCACTGGGTGTACCATAACAAGCTATATAACCTTTTTCACAAGAAATTACCTGATATCAATCAATCAAATCATAGAAAGTATTAAACATGGTTAAATTAGAAAACACACAATACCCCAAACATGGGTATGCGGCACTTTGGGAATTTATAATCCAAAGAAAAACAACGAAAGTCACAAGACACCTACCTTGATATCACACGTTGATATAATTGACCGTTGAAGCTTGAATCAGCATAGAATGGTGTAGATCTACAAAAATATGAAAAGCGCCCAACCTTGAATAACTCATGATAGATGAGGAATCAGGAAGAAAGGCCCTAGGGGAATTGATAACTCACTAGTGGGATTCCAACGCACCTGGAGACATCTCAATTAAAGCTTGGATGGAGAATCACGAGGGGTTCAGAGTTCATCAACCCTTTTATCACCCTCCTGTATAAAACAATGCAATACGAAGAAGTTTTTGAGGATAAGACATGACACCACTCCAATTTATCAAATAAAAAGACAAATACACGATGTATTCATTAAATGTACACGCCGTGTAGTAGCTTTAACTGGTCTCCCCCTTAAGCGGTCTGTCAGGTCACCTACATGGCCATTTACTCGGCCGTTACATGGCCTATATACGGTACCCGGGTACATGATGTGTACTCATAAGTATACAATGTGTACATAGAAAATTCTGATTTCTTCATTTTTCCTAAAACAACCCAAAATAAAGATACATACCTAAAATGAAGATCTGGGTTCTTACAAACTGCTCCCCTTAAAGCAATTCGTCCCTGAATTTCCCTTACAAGGGTGGTGAAGAAGAAACTAAGAACAAATCCTGTCAATGTGATCGAACGTCAGCCTCCCTTTCCCAAGTCTCATCCTATACATGCCTGTGCTGCCATAACATTCATACCAAAGGAACAGACCGACCATATAAAACCTCCGTGATGTGATCCACAATCTGAAAAGGGTTCTCCTTTAAGGATGCTTTCACCTATAACTCAACCTCCTCAGGTTGAAAAATGTGAGATGGGTTTGAAAAGTAACTTTGAGGATGAGTAACATGAAAGAAATCATGCATATCCCGATACCTCTAAGGAAACTTCAACCGATAGGCAACCAGACCGACGTATCTCAGTGAAATATTCCCCTGTCTCATAATCCTCCTGTGTCTTAACCTCGATGTGACATGTAAGAAAAATCGATCTCTAACCTCAAACTCCAGAGGTCATCTCTATCGATCAACATAATATTTCTACCAAGATTGTGTTGTAGCCATACACTTCCAAATCAACTCCACCTGCTCAGTGGTCTCCTAGACAAGGTGAGGTCCCAGTATAGTTGCCTCCAATACTTCCAGCCAACATATGGGTGATCAGTATGGCCTACCATAAAAATCCTCATAAGGTGCCATCGAAATAATTTCTTGAAAATTATTATTGTAGGAAAACTACACTAGGGCTATGTGTCTCTCCCAAGAGCCCCCAAAATCCAAGACGCATGCTCAAAGAATGTCCTCCAAAACATGAATTGTGTTCTTAGACTGACCATCTTTCTGGGGTTGGTAATATATACTCAAATGTAGTTGTGTACCCAAATCCCTCTATAGTCTCTTCTAGACACAATAAGTAAACTGAGCATCCCTATGCAAAATGATAGAGTGTGTAACCCCATGTAAACATAAAATCTCTTGGATATAAAACCTTCTATGCTCATAAACACTAAAGGTCTCCTTAATCGATAGGAAATGTGAAACCTTCATGAGTCTGTCAACAACAACCCAAATTGAATCTTTCCCTTTGGGTGACATTGGTAAACCCATCATGAAATACATCGCAACATCATTCCACTTCCACTCGAGAATGGGTAACTACTGTAAAATCCCCACAAGTCACTGATGCTCTGCATTTACCTACTGATAGGTGGGACATCTCATAAAAAACCAGAAACATCCCTCTCATGCATGGACACCAATTATGTAGATATAGATCTTGATACATCTTAGTGACACCAGGATGAACTGCCCTAACCGAGGAATGAAAATTTCGCAACAACTCCCCATGTATGTCTACTAAAACCCATAAAACCCCATGAAAATTCAAGACCTCATCCTCATCTATGTTCTATATAGGAGTAGGGTCCTCGCCTAACACACTCCCTCAGGACTAGGCCTTCAGAATCTAATAGCTTCCGCATTCACACTCGATCCGTTAGAGTAGAAGTAACAGATATAGATAAAAGAAAGGTTTACCCCTGTCTGTTGTGAACCTCAAAATGCATCTCATTGAATAGAGCCATAAGCTTCCAATCACTACTGGCCTCCTAGACTACCTATATCTGAGTCCACCTGCTCAATGCCTCAGCCACCATGTTGCCTTTCCCAGGCATATTGGCAAGCTCAAAGTTAAAAGACTGAAGGAACTCAACCCACCTTCACTGTCTAAAATTCAGATCTCACTGAGTAAAGATATACTTGAGTCTTTTTTGATCAGTTTATACCAATAAATGATCCCCCAAAATATAATGTCTCCAATAGTGCAAATCATGCACAACTGAGGCTAACTCGAGATCATGCATTGGGGTAATTCCTCTCATGTGGCCTCAATTGCTGAGACTCGTACACAATGAATCCTCCCCCCTACATAATCACTACTCCTATCCTAATACCCAACACATCATAGTAAATGATTTAACTCTTTATTGACTCCGGAAAAATTAGTATCGGTGTTGAAGTCAACCTCCCCTTCAGCTCCTAAAAGGATTAATCACAGGAATCTGTCCACAAGTACTTTGCAACCTTCTTAGTCAAGCCTGTCAATGGTGCTGATAAGCATGAAAAGTCTTGAATAAAGAACCTATAGTAACCATCCAGTCCTATAAAACTTCTTAACATAAAGACGTTCTTCGGCTGATCCCAAGAAACTACTGCTCTCACTTTCTCTGGGTCTACTGATACTTCTGTCTCTAAGATGACATGACATAAGAAGTGAAACAGGTCCATCCAAAAGTGGCACTTTGAGAGATTAGCATATAACTGATTCTCTATTAGTGTATTCAATATGATCTGCAGATGGGTGGCATGTTCATGTCAAGTGTGATAGTACACCAAGATATCGTCCATGAAGACTACCACGAAATAATCCAAGTAAGGATGGAATTCTCGGTTCATTAGTTCCATGAAAATTTTTGGCACGTTTGTGAGACCAAACGACATAACCAAGTACTTGTATTGACCATACCTACTATAATATATTATAAGAGGTATATCTGATGGTCGAATTCACAACTGATGATAACCAGATCTCAAGTCAATCTTTGAGAACACTCGGGCTCCTCAAATCTGATCAAAGAGATCATTAATCCTCAACAAGGGATATCAGTTCTTGATCATCAACTGCTTCAGCATTCGATAATCCACAAAAAATATGAGGGTACCATCCACCTTATTCACAAAAACAACAAGTGAACCCCATGGAGAATTACTGGGTTGGATGAAACCCTCTTCTTTTTACTCCCCTAAATGATTCTTGAGCTCCTGTAATTCTAGTCTAGCCATCCTATAAGGTGGAATGGACATTGGTGTCGCTCCTGGATGAATCTCAAAAGATAAATATTCCTATATCTCTGGAGGTAAAAATAAAAAGTTTTCTGGAAATACATATTTGAAATGATCCACCACTGAAGGAAAGTCCTTCTGTGAAGTCTCCTAGTCATCCAGATATATACTTTCAGTTTAGGTTGTAATTCCTCCTAACCCATGATGCTCGGGTCTATCTATTCTGTCATGGACATCCCATTTCCCCTTGTTGATAAAAGACCCACCCTCTAGTGATGTAAAAATAACCCTATGGTAATAGAAGTCAACAAAGGCCTAGAAAGAGACCAAACAATCCATTTTGAGAATGAAATTGAATCCTGTCATCTCTAAGACATAGAGGTCCAATAAGAAGTGACACCCACCAACCTCAAAAGGGCACTCCTTGAACTAATGTATACTAGCTGTCCTAATCCCCAACAGATTTTCTAGTGTCATAACATCATCATAAGTAAAAATGAAGAGCCCAAGGCTATCCACAGTGATAATAGATATAAAACTATGGGAATCCCTATATCGAAAAGAATAGAATATAAACAGAGGAAACTAGAATCGTACCTCTAACCATAGAGGGTCCAAGATCCTTCTCTCGCTAGGTTTACTCCACTATAAATGTCATACCTATACCGCAGCCCTGAAACCCTATCTGACTACCCTAAGCTGATCCACCCAGCTGTCATTGAAAACCTATCGTCTGGATAGCATAGCCACAACAACCTCCTCAGCCTGAACGGCCTGAAGAACTCCAGTTCCCTAACCGATGAGTTACCGGTGGTCATTATCCTAAATGTGGAGTAATAAAAGATCCCCTCTTATTCACTATTGGTGAGAACATCCAACAAAAAAACTTAACAAGGCCTATATTTCCACAAGATCAATACTCGACTAGGTATTTCGAGCAATGTGGTCTCGTATACCCACTCTTCCTGCACTGGTAACATACCACTTTACTTCTTGAAGAAACATCATGTGAAACCTCCCTGTAGCCCTTCCTGCTATTTGTTGAAGGAATACAAGCCCTGAATGTTGATCCACCCAAGCTCATAGCTCCCAAATCCCTCATATTGTTCTTGGTAATCACATCTTACTTAACTATATAAGTCACAAATGTTAGCCTAAAAACATTCACCTATGATCAGATGTCATAACTGAGACCATCCTCAAATCGCTTATCCAAAGATAACTCATCACCTCCTATAACATGTGTGATGCACCGAAGCTTTGTAAAATGAGAAGAGTAATCCATCACTGAAAGAGTGCCCTGCTCTAAATTCATTAACTCTTGGGCTTGATCAGCCCTCAAATTATCGGGGTAAAATTAATCATAAAAGGTCCTATGAAACTCTTCCCAAGACATAACCTGATGAAGTCCCCGCCCATGAGATAACATCACACCATATCTTGGAGGAATCATGTAGTATGCAAGTCATGAGATTCCCCCTAATCTTAGGAGGAATCTCTAGATGCTCGAAGATAGAAATAATGGCCTCCAACCATGAGTCTGCAGCCTCTGGTCCTCCATCCCCTGAAAAAGTGGAATGCTGCTGCTACTGGAACACCCTCGTCAACTCTTCCATAGTCGTTGCAAGATGAAATGCTCCTTGAAATGACTGTATCATCTTCAAAAAGACTTCATGGAACTATTCATCAGCACCTACATCAAGTATAACAGCTGGTGACAAGGTGGGAATGACATGATGATCTACTGTTAGTCCTCAATCTACATTTTCTAGTGTCTGATCACTACCATGTACCTGGAATAAAACTGGAGGACATCTTGGTGGCATGACTCTGCAAGGTCAAGCACACACCTCAGTACAAGACTATCCAAGAATACAACATAGAAGTTCAAGAATGAAACAAGAGAAGAAAATCATTCAAGTTTTACAAAATAGGGTTACACGACATGTAAAACCACTACACGGTGTGTTCCCTTAAGCTTTAACATGGACGTGTACCTCTGCCAACCTGGTCTTGTAACACCCCTACATATATCATGTTCATACTATGACATGGCGTGTAATTGAATTTTCCCTCCTACTCAGGTTCTACTACCCATCAAGAACTATACGGTTCTCTCTCAGTGTAACAATACACAGTGTGTTCACCCTAGACACGATGTGTACTACTTAAGTTCTATCCACCCGTGTCAGTAGTTACATGGCTAGATACATAGTTGATTACCACATGATGTGTACAATCTAGACACGATGTGTACCACCTAAAATTCATCCACCCATGTTGTTAGTCACACGACCAGATACATGGCCTCTTACAACACGACATGTACTCCCTGTACACTGCATGTTCTACTGCGTTTTTATCAACCCCATGTCTCTGACCACACAGTCATTCACACAGCCAACAACTACATGGCGTGTAAATACTGTACATGTTGTGTACTAATGAAAAGTCATTTCTTCTAGAACAGAATAATACATGGCATGTGTTCATAACATCACATGCTCTGTTGTTTGGGTTTCTAGATAACCAGCCTCTAAAACTTCTCCAAAACAATTAAAAACATAGAATTTAACCAAGGAATGCCAAGTTCAGATTTTGGAGAGCCCATAAACCTCGCAAATCAATGTTTTACATCTTTAATCATATAATTACTTGAAAAAATTTAATTAAAGTTCAAACATGATCCATCAAATTTTGATCCAAGAGGGCCCATAACACCTCAAGGACCAAAGTTTGGAATCCATACAAATGAAACTTTATATATACCAATACCCTATAAAAATATTAGGTATCTCTATCACAAAATCTATCACAATAGTATGCATATCTAACACCTCATATATCACAACAACATGAAATAAATAATGCATCTAAAAGGCATCAAATGAATGCATGACATGTGATCTCTAGCAAGTGACTATATGATACATGAGATGGTATACCCTCATCTCATTAGATTGTAATAGAAATAGAACCACAATGATATCAATCATAATAGAACAAAACACGTGTATCACCCAACAATGAAATAAAATCAACTGTAAAAATTACAAAACCAGAAAAATTGAAATATTTGAGGTAACATGTCTTTTCCCTATACACAGGTTAGCTACTCCCAAGCACAACTTATTACTGACTACTTATTTCATCCTATATTAGTCTATAGGCTCCAACTAGTAATGCCAAAAAGAAAAGAACTCTTATGACACAACTTTTTAACGTCCCGGTTCCGAGTGTCACCCAAAGGTTCCCCAAACCCGGTTTGTCACATGACTTCAAGAGCATTTCCCCAAATTCCAGAGGCCGCTGACTAGTAGTGAAGGCCATGATGTGATAATGGGGAAACTAAGCCCGCATTGGAAGAGTATACATAGAGGAAATAAAATAGTAAACAATAGCAGAAGAAGTAATACGAGACAAAAAAATAAACAGTTGAAGACTAATAGTAATAAAAAAACTGGAGCATACATAAATGATGAATGTCACATGTGTCTAGGAAATAATCCAAACAAGTCAAAATGTTGGAAATACAATATTTAAACCAAATTATAGAAAATTAGTAAACTCCAACAACATCACAAGCCTCATCTTGGTCCCATGCTCTCTATATCCAATAGCAATCAGGTACCTGATTAAGAATATCACTTTACCTTATCTTTACTTGCAATCATATAGTCTGTTTGGGTACAAAAGCATGACCCAAATAGGGTGTGAGATGAATCCTAGTATGAAACCACCAAATGATATGTACCTAACTTCCAGTGAATATATATTGCAGGTAATATGAAAAAAATGAATATATAAGTAGGAAGTAATCAAAAGTAACCAATACTACAGTTTTAAATTACATTCACTTTCATTTATTAATCAATTTGTTGAATCTTGTAAACCTTGGGTTCTAGCCAAAGATCTGTATCCCCTATATAATAGTAACAAAATAGATATCTCAGAAGACCATATAAACAATCAAGTAAGACCAAGTCCAAGATTGTGCTTTGGATTGGAATACTCATCACAATCATTAAATTATTCAATAATGACCCTTTGGGAAAGTTCTCACAGTCTAACCCCCCTGATAACATAATAATAATTAATTTAATAAATACCCTCTAGATTTCTTTCACAGTATAACCCCTTTAGTATAACATAGCACTAATCATTTACAACAACCACCTGGGAAAACTCTCACGGTCTAAACCCCTTGGTCTAATATCTATCATAAAATTATAAACAACCACCTAGGAAAGCTCTCACAGTCTAAACCACTGGGTCGATGACCACCTGGAAGCTCTCAAAACCAATAACCCTAGGTCACATAATAGTAAAACATACATAAATTAACCTACATTGGGAAGATCTCATAGAAAAGTTTTCCTTGGTCAAAATTTTACAATTCATATCACAAGCATCTCATATAATCATTAACTCCATCCAAACATAACAAGTCATGGAAAACAAGGAAAGCCTAATAGGAATTCAAGAACAAATGAACATAAACAACCAAACAAGTGAAACACACCCATGAGGTCTCCCTTAACAATGTATATAACCTTACGCATAAGAAAATACCCATTATCAATCAATAAAACCATAGCAGGTATTAAACAGGGTTAAATTCCAAAATACATAATACCCCAAATGTGAGTATTCAGTACTTTTGGTATATATAATACAAATACAAACAACAAAAGGAATAAACCACCTACCTTGATATCACATGATTGATATACTTGAACGTCGATCCTTGAATCACACTAGAATAGAGTAAATAACCAAAAAGATAAAAGACTCCCAACCTTGAATATCTCATGAGAGAGGAGGAATCAGGAAAAAATGACCTATGGGAATTGAGAACTCACCAGTGGGATTCCAACGCACATGGTGGTGTCTCAATTGGAGCTTGGACGGAGAATCGGGAGGGGTTCAGAGTTCATCAGCCCTTACATCACTCTCCTGTATAAACAAAGGGAAGAAGAAGACATTTTCATGGATGAGATGCGACCCCACTCGGATTTATCAAGTAAAAAAGAAAACTACATGATGTGTTCATTAAATGTTCATGTCGTGTAGTAGTCTTAACTGGACCCTGCCTTAAGTGGTATGTAAGGTCACCTACATGGCCATGTACTCGGCCATTACACGACCAGTATGTGGCTGTATGCGGTACCTGAGTACATAGCGTGTACTCGTAAGTACACGACATGTACATAGAAAATTATCATTTCTTCCATTTCCTAAAAAAACAATCTGAAATAAAGATCCATACCTAAAATAAAGATCCAGGTTCATACATATTGAATCATGGAAAATGTATTCAATATTTTTAATTATGAGGTCAAAATTTGGTAAATATTCCCCTTTTATTTTTTTTCTTTATGAATAGTGACCATAGTAAATAATTTTCACAATGATAATGGTAAATTTGGTAATTAAGGTTAAAAATAATATGATAAGGAATAAAAACTCAACCCAACACTTGAATTAATTTCATTTTATAATTTTATTTAATTCATAATCATCCAAACTTCTAAAATATGACCTTTTTTATATTTCTCTCTGATTTTACCCTTCATAATATTTAAGTGATATATAAAGAAAAAATATCATTTCTTTAATATCTATAATATTTTATGATATGGAAAAATACAAAATATGTTCAATTATAAATAATAATTTGAAAAATAAAATAAATGATTTTAAAAATACTAAAACTATTATAATTTAAAAGAATTATTATGTTCCATGATTTTTTAGATAAATATAAAATTATAGTGATGTTTTAATATATTATATTTTAATTAAATCCTTTTCTTGATGTATTTAAAATGAAATTACATGAATATTGTTAAAAATGAAATTAATGATATTTTATAATAAATAATATTTTATTAAATGATTTAAAATTCATGAAAACATTATATTAGGCCAAATGAATGGTATATGGTTTAAAAAATAAACCATGGTCCATTTATAGGTCTTTTTCCATTTTATGGAAACATTATTGACCCTTAAAAGATAGAAATCATTAATAGTATGGTAATTGTCAAAAGAGTTAATGGGGGGGGGGGGGTAAACAAAATGATAAGGGTGAACACATAACAAAAACTTGTAAAAATTTTATGAATGAGATTATTTAGAATAATAATAATAATATATTATAATTATATCAATTTTAATCAATTTTTTACCTAAAAAATAATTTATATTAATTTAATAATTTATGAAATCCTAAGAATTCCCCTCCCCTCAATTATAAAAGGACACCCCTTATTTGAATTATTCACAACACATTAATCCATATAGATCAACCAAAACCTATCCAATTATCTCATAAAAATTATTATATATGTTATGGAGGTGATGGTATTCCTAAAAGGCCAACCCTAGGTCCCTTAAGAGAAGGTCTAAAAGAGCTCTATCGAAGAAGAGGCAATCGTCTTTACTGAATCTTTAAAATTTATTTCTTCTTAAAATTTCTATAAATCTATTGTAACCATCATAAAATAATAAATTCATTATAATAAACATACTGAGATGTTATTTTGAATACGGTCCACCATTTTCCATCAATTTTCTATCCCATGAAATGTGAAAACATCACTCCTACATACACATGACTCACTGTCTCCACGCAATGATGTAATTTCTTTTTAATCACCACTTTTATTTGAAGATAATAATATGAAACTAATGAATATATTTTATATTTACGAAATAAATATTCTAATGGAATTTTATTATCATATATACCTTATTACCTTCTAATTAATTTGAAAGCTATAACCTCTCTCATGCGTATGTGTGGACTACCACCTCCATGAAGCGATGTGATTCGTTTTTCAAATCATCTTAATATGGAAGGTAATAAAGATAGATTTAATGGATATATATAATATTTATATCATTATTAACATTTTTTTATTTTGTATAACCAAAATCACTGTATAAGTACTTTAACTTCCATGAAAAAAAAATGCATGAGAGAATAAAGCAGTTAACACCCAAAAAATGATAATAATAAAAAAAATGACAAAAAGGTGATAATATGTTATAATATGAACATATATGACATTATAAATATTAATATGATTATAGTATAAATTAATAACATGTTTAAAACCATTATAATTGAGGTTAAATCATGATCAACTAAGAGGAAATGTGAGGTAAGGGATTTCGTCTCAATTTACACTCTATTGAGACATATACGGTAATATACACCTATTTACTTTTACATGGTGTATATAACACCCATTTGAGTTATTTAATATGAATATATATTTATTCATGATGATTAATGAATCAATTCAAGTTACTATTTCCAAATGAATCTTTAAAATCAAAGATGATCTTATTTCTCTTCTTGATCAAGTATATTTTTCTTCAAAATCCATATTTTTCAAAATTGATTTATAAAAATCCTTTTTATATACAAAAATTATTTATAAATGAAATTTTAAGTTATAATTGAATTTTTACATAGTATGAAAGGAATTTTTATAATTTTTTTTTCTTAAAGGAGGCATTTTAAACATTATTTACAAAAAGTAAAAAGGAATGTTTTTTAACTTTTAAGGAATTAAAAGAACTTATTGTTGTCATATAAATTTTACACACTTTAGCTTCACCTAAAATATTTCAAAAGATTTTCAAAAAAATATTTTGATAATGTTTTTCTCAACTATTTTCTTTTATTCTCTAAAAGATGTGAATTTATTTCAAAGCCTATATTTATGATGAATTGAAGGTCATGTTTTATCTTTTATTAATTTTTTAGTTATTAACTTTATCTTGAAATATTCACTTTCTTATGATCATTGAACATTAAATTTACCTTAAATATATATTGGATATGATTATTTACTAAACCATATACAATTTCTATATATAATGTTTTACTTTGAAATATATTTGATTGACTATGGAAATATTGATATTACATATTATTTTCTTAATACTTATATTTTTTGATAAGATATATTATTCATGAATTAAATAAATAATTAAATATATGTGGAATTCATTGGACATGCAGTGATGGGTGGGGCTCATAATTATATAACCCCTCAATACATCAACAGGTCTCATGAGAAAAATTAGTTTGCCAAATTAAATGGGTATTTACACATTGTTTTAAAATATCTTGGTGAAATGTCTTGATGATAGATATATCATGATGTTTAAGGCTGTTATGATCAATAATATTCATTTCGCTCATTGAGAATTCATTTATTTTTATCCATGATATTATTTCATTGATATTATCCGTAGACGCATTTCATACTGAATTTATTGATTAAATGTCATGAATTTTTAGTTATTTATCATTCCATATTAATTATGTATTATTGATTCATGATATCTTATATTGTATATAACTTACACTAAGTATCTGAGCACACCCATTATTTTTTTTCTTTTTCTAGGACATGAAGAAGGATATTATGAATAATATCAAATATGTAAGAATGTTTTTATGCTAAGTACTTTATATTTCCAATGTAATAAGGGAATCATATATGTATCAAGTCTTCCATGATTTCTAAACTAATTTATCATGTATAGTGAGATCCCTTGTATTTCATGCCAATGTAATAATGTAGACACAATCTATGGGTTATAGGATATGGGGTTGTTATAGTTGGTATCAGAAGAAACCTTGAGAACTATATTTTAAATGAACATAGATAACATGAAAACTATAATAATCCCTTATAATATTTAAGAAATTTTTAGAGGGATTTTTATTTTATGGATCAATATTCATGATGATTATGAGTTAACTTAGTGTGTTCCATTATTTAGTGCGCCTAACGAAAGAATGAGAATTAATATCTGTGGTTAATGTAGGAATTTCTCTACTAAGAAAGTCAGTATAGTTGGTGTTGGAGCTAAGAAAATCATGACCATATTAGGGAAGATGATCCAATTTATATATAATATCTTGCAAATATAGATAAACATGATGATATATGACATGATACACTTATATTTTACCATTTTATGGGATATAAGGCTCTATAGTTTAGTGGAAAAACTAATCTTAGGGTAACAAAACAATGGATAAAGACCCTTTAAAAAATATTTATCACCTTGGGATGAAATAAAAGGGAAAAGGTTATGTTGGACATGTATTGTATTATAGGTGGTGTTGATAAATTGTGTTTATTAATCTAGAATATTAGGTATAAATAAGAAATAGAACATATAGAGTGGTGATATTTTGAATCGATATTCTTCAATAAATATTTCCTCCATGAGAAATGAACTAAAATAAAGATAATGTTACTTAGCTTAATGAAAAAGGTGGAAGAAAGTGTTATGGATTATGAGGATAGCTTTAGAAGACTATCCAGGTATACTATAGATTAGATATGTAATCCAGAGAGAAATATTAACCATCTCTTTGAAGTCCTTAAGACAATCCTCTTAAGGGAATCAGTTTCGCAACCCTTTTCATCATATGATGAAATAGTATTATGTGCTATCAAAATAGAGAAGTATTTTTATAGATCATATATCATTAAGGGAAATCAATATAAGAATAGGTTAACTAAGAATCATGAAAAAGGTAAAGTGTTAAAGAAGAATAAGGGAATAAAAAAATTCCCATCATGTAAAAATTATGGAAAGAAACATCATGGAAAATGCTTGAAAGGTATGTGAGTTTGTTACATGTATGGAGAGGGTCATATAGAAAATGAATATATGGGGAATAAAAAATAAATAATTTCTAATAATAAAACTATAGATAAACATGTCATTATTCAGAAAAATTCCCCAAGCATCAAGGGAATATACTGAATTAGAGGATGAGCAGAGAAGGCTAAGATTATGCGATCACTACAGGTGAGGTTTATGTTCCCAATGATGTGGTGGTATGTAATTTAATCATATCCACAAATTTAGGTAATCCTTTATTTTATTCTAGATCGTTAAAATCTTTTTTATCTTCTATGTTTTCAAGAAAATTAGATATTTCCCTAGCACCTTAAGAAGGGAGTTGTCACTCAAAACTCATAGTGGAAATATCACTAAAATAGGTACGTGTTAGAAAATTCCCATTATGATCCATAAATGTACCATATTTTAAGACTTTATTATTATATCTATGGTTTATTTTTATATAATCCTTGGTATGGATTTTATTTAAAAATATAATTAAAAAATTTATTACAAAGATAAGAAAATTATGATTCATGATGAATATGTAGAATTCTTTATCTTTAGAGGGATGAATTCATCATCTGATCCATGTCTAGATGAACCACTAGTAGATCTTATGAATGATACTATTAGAGAGTAATATAATACATAATCTATGGATGAACAAGGTGATTTTTAAATTAAGTATGTAACTATTATACCAGAATTTGTTGATGTATTTCCTGATGAATTACCTGGACATCCACCCGAACATGAAGTTGAGTTTTCCATTGATTTAATCCTTGATGAAATACCTATATTAAAGACTCCCTATATAATGTACACTATGGAATTATTGGAGTTAAAGAAACAAATATAGGAGTTTTATGATAAAGTATTTATACTCCTTAGTCTTTTACCTTGGGGATACCCTTATCTTTTCATTAAGAAGAATGATTGATCTATGAGGATGTGCATTTATTATAAGGAAATCAATGATATTATGATAAATAACAAGTAAACTATGAATTCAATTTATGAATTATTTCATCAACTTCATGGAGCTTGATATTTTTCAAATATTGAAATTCATTTTGGGTATCATCAATTATGAGTAAATAAGGTAGATATTCTAAATATGACATTTCATATGTGGTATGGACATTATAAATTTATTGTAATTCCATTTTTATTGACTAATGAACCCTCTATTTTTATGAACCTAATGAATAGAGTATTCAAGGATAATTTGAAAAATTTTGTATTGGTATTTATTGATTATATATTATTATATTCTAAAATCCATGAGGACCATGAGAGTCACTTGCAGATCATTCTTCAGACTATTAGAAGAAAATAGTTATATGGGAAATTTATCAAGTATGAATTATAGATTTATAAAGTTTCTTTTCTTGGCCATATTGTCTCTAAGGATAGAATCTCATTTGATCCTATGAAGAAAAATGAATTAAGAGAATAGACTACACTAATTTACTAACCTAAGGAATGTATTTTCATTGGTTTGGAAGGATACTATCAGCGATTTGTTCAAAATTTTACCTGATTGTCTAACCCATTAACCAAGCTTACATGTAAAGGGGTTAAGTTTGTATGGATTAAGGAATGTGAAAAATATTTTGAATAATTAAATAGTAGATTATTCAATCCTACTATTTTGACTCTCCCATATAGAAATGATGGATTTATGATATATAGTGATGCATTGAATAAAGTACATGGTTGTTTTCTTATGAAAAATGATAATGTTGTTTCCTATTCTTAATGAAAATTAAATTTTCATGAATAGTACTATCAAACCCATGATATTGAATTAGAAGATGCAATATTTATTTCAAAGATATGGAGACAATATCTACATTGTGAAAAATGTGAGATACACATAGATCATAAGAGTTTGAAATAAATCTTTTCAAAGAAGGAGTGCAGTATGTGGAAAAGGAGATGGATTGTTCTACTCAAGGATTATGATTTCTCAACACACTACCTCCTAGGGATGGAAAATAAGGTAGTTGATGCATTTAAGAAGGAAATGATCACGGATTCCTAACCAAAAAGAGGATTGATAGGGATCCTATGTTCATGGATTTAAGAAATATAGATATAAGAATTATTAAGGAAGGGTAAACATAAATACTTTTTAAAATGGTTTCCATGCCATATTTACTAGAAAATATAAAAATTTATTAGCTTGATGATTAAGAGTTTCAAAATAAAATTAAATTCGTGAATGAAGGGAAATTGTAAGACTTTCTATATGAAGATGGAATTATGAAATTTGGAACTTTTTTATGTGTACCATATATACCAGAGATGAAAATGGAATTATTAGATTATTCTCATATCTCAAATTTATTTATAAACCCTGGTAGCACTAAGATGTATGGAGATTCGAAGGAATATTTTTGGTGGGATAGTATGAAGCAGAAAATTGTTTATTTTTTTTCCAGATGTTTGATTTTTTAATAGTTGAAGGTGAAGAGACAAAATCCTAGATGATTTAATAAAACTATACATATTCCTATTTGGAAATGGTATGAAATTACTATTAACTTTGTTACTAGATTACTAAATAATCCTAAAAAATATGATTTAATATGGGTTATTTTTTACTTCCATACCAAATACGCACATTTCATCAATATAAGAGAAGATTTAACTCTTAAGATCCTTTAAAAAAATCTATATTAAGAATTTTTTAATATTTTATAGTTCACATCTTTCAATTGTGTATGATCGTGATCCATGATTTATATCAGAATTATAGAAAATTATTAAGAAGGATTTGGATACTGAGCTTCATTTGAGTACTACTTATCATCCTCAATTATATGGATAGTCTAAAATGACTATTCAAACACTAGAATACATGTTTAGGTCACACTCACTTGACTTTAAAGGTACGTCAGATTAGTATTTACCTTTGGCGGAGTTTTCCTATAACAATAGTTTCTATTCCATTATTAAAATGATCTTGTATGAAGTAATATATGGTAAGAGATTTTATACTCAAACTTTTTGGGAATATTTTTATGGAAGAAAAATTGTGGGTTTGTATCTTTTTAAGGAGACAAAAACATAGTTAAAGGCTATTCGGATTCATATTAAATATGCTCAAAGCAGGCACAAGAATTATACCGATAACCAAAGGAAAGATTTGAAATTTCAAATATGAGATCACATTTTATTGAAATCATATCCCTGGAATGGTGTTATAAGGTTTTTTAAGAACAAAAAAAATATTCCACAAGTACATCAAACCTTTTTAAATTTAGGAAATAATTGGAGCGGTGGATTTCTGATTGATAATGCTACCAAGCCTCTCTAAAGTACATGATGTGTTCCATATCTCTTTATTAAGGAAGTATATGATAGTCCCAATGCATGTGATAAACTTTGAAGAAATAGAACTATAACCTAATATATCATACTATGAAGATAGTATCAATATTATTTACAATAGAGAGTAAGTGTTGAATAATCATAAGACTCGATCAGTAAGGGTATTTTGGAGAAATTATAAAATAGAGGAAACTACGTGGGAAACCGATGATGGGATGAAGAAGAACCAACCTAATCTATTCAAAAGGTAATATTCCTAAAAATTTGAAGGATAAAATTTTTATAGGAGGGAAGAATGTAATATCTTGAGTTCTTAAGAACACTATGTTTTATAGTGTATACAAAACACAACACCGAGCCTAAATGAATAATAAAATATTCTTATTTAATATGACCATTATAACCTATTCATAAAATTGGTGTGTATGAATAATAATATCCAAATTAGTAAATATATATGAAGGTTATACTCAATAAAAATTTATTTATTAATTCATATGAAATAATTAATTAATTTTTTTAGTAAAATCATTTTATTCTTCAAAAATAAGTTTTCTTCAAAAATGAATTTTTATCACTTTCTATCAGCAAATAATATAATTAATTTTTGAAACTTTTGGAAAATATATTTGATGAAATTAAATTCATTTTTTAAATAATCATATCAAAATTATATTAGGTTGAATTGTTGGTATTTTTCTGAAAAGAATTATTTTTTAGTGAATAGTGAAAAAATACTACTTTTAATTGAAAACTATATTTTTGTTTCAAAAATTTAAAAGTACCAATTTGTTTTAAATGATTTAAAAGTGAAATTGGTTCTTTATTATTTGGAATAATTAAATTAAGTTCATTTAAATCCATTTTATTATTTAATTTACTATAAAAACATGTTTATACTTAAGAATACATTTTTATGAAAAAATGTTTTTCGTTGTGTTTTATATTTTAATCTTAAATTAAGTTATAACAATTAATAAATTGAATATTGAAAAATGTATTCAATATTTGGAATCATGAGATATATTTTTTAAATATTTTCCTTTTATTTCTGGTCATTATGAATAGTAACCATAGTAAATAATCGTCATCATGATAAAGGTAAATTAGATAATTAAGGTTACAAATAATTCGACAAGGCATTAAAAGTAAACAAAATACTTGACTTAATTTCATTATATGAGTCTATTTCATCCATAATCATCCAAAATTAAAAAATATTAACTTTTTTTCATTAATATATGATTTTTACCTTTACAATATTTAAGTGAGAGATGAAGAAAAAAATATCACTTTTCTTATTTTAATGTATATAATATTTTATGATAAGGATAAATAAAACAGATGTTATTTTATAAAAAATTAATTTCAACTATAAAATATTTTTCCTCATGTAAATTTATTTATAATTTTTAGTGAAGAAATAATTACCTTAAATACTTACGCATTGTCAACTAAACATTTATTTAATTAATAGAAAAATAAAGTAAATTATTTTAAAAATACTAAAACTAATGTAATTTGAAATAATTATTGTGTTTCAAATTTTTTTAGATAAATATATCCTTTTATTGATGTGCAAAAATATTATATTTGAAATCCATCTTTTTCTTGATGCTTTTAAATTCAAATTAAATGAATAGTGTCAAAAATGAAATTAATGAGTTTTTATAATAAATAATATATTATCAAATATTTTAAAATTTATAAAAATATTATATTCATCCAAATTAATGATACATGGTTGAAAATATAAACCATTATCCATTTACAATTTGTTTTTTGTTTTATGGTAACATTATATACCCTTAAATAAAAGAAAACTTTAATAGTATGATAAATGTAAAAAGGGTTAACAGGGGGTTAAAAATAAAAGATAAGGGTAAAAACATAACCAAAACATGTCAAAATTTTATTTAATGGGATTATTTAGAATCATAATAATATTATCCTTGAATTATATCAATTTTATCCATTTTAACATAAGAAATAATTTATATCAATTTAATACTTTAAGAAAATCCAAGAATCCCCCTCCCCTCACTTATAAAAGGACACCCCTTCTCTCAATCATTCATAACACATTGAGCTATCTAGATATACCTAACCATACCCACTTCTATTCTAAAAATTATTATATAAGTTCTTGAGGATCATTTCTTCATAAAATTCTAACCCTAGGTCCCTTAGGAGAAGATCTAAAGGATATCTTTTGAAGAAGATGTAATCGTCTTTACTGACTATTTCAAATTTATTTATTCTTAAACATAATATAAATCAATTATAACAATCACAAAATAGTAACTCCACTATCATAAAAATACCAAGATATTATTATGATTATGGTACAACCATTTTCCATATCTTTTCTATACTACGAAAAGCGAAATCATTGCCCGTGCATACGTACGACTTACCATCTCCACATAACTATGTAATTCGTTTTACGTCACCAATTTACATAGATGATTTTAAATATAGAAATTATAAAAACCCAAAAATTTCATACATAGTAATTAAATCTAATTATATGATCATTCATTATGTAAAATTTCGATCCATTCCAGAATCGTATTGGTCTAGTGCATTTGGAAACTCGGACACACAAACAACAGGTTCATAAATGATCTATATTGTCTCCCACTATGCTCTTCATAACTTGAACCCTTATTAAAAGCATCATTTCTAAGACATTTTTCATAACCTGGGGAAAGGAAACATAATAAAGGGTGATCTTATATGACTAGTAAGGTTAAACAATACAGGTATCAATAATAATATAATTATAACTTGAGCATAAGGGTCTGAGAACATGAACTTACCATTTTAAATGTACACCCGACATATCATAGATTATAATCATGAGTTATGTAATAAATATTTATAGTTCATAATACATTAATCATAAAACAATCAAAGAACATAAGTCAGGATATCATTACATTGACAATAAGACATAGAGTTTTGGCATGCATATAAACTTATAACTTTGTGATCATGTAAAAATAGAAACAAGTTCACCCATTAAGTTTAGGAAATGTAATCAGGAACTTGAGTAAACTTATTGAAATGAAACTAAGTCCACACATAATCTTATGGACATAAAATTTAGGTTCACACATAAAATTTTGAATGAGAATTCAGGTTCATGCATAACATATTTACCTCATGAGTTATCCATCTTTACCCAATGAATAAGAGGGAGATATATGTCCCAACCATCAAATAATTAAAATCATACATATATATACCAAAATATCATAAATCATTAATTATATCAAAACACATAAAAGAAATGTGTTCTATAAACATTCCATTATAGCATAACCCATATAAAAGAAACGAGTTTCATATAAATTTCATGTTTTCATCATAAAAATAAACCATCTAGGAAAATAATATTGACGATATCCTTGGATAATATCCCTAATAAAGATTATTTATCATCAAATAATTTCCTTTTAGATGAAAATTTATTTTTAAAGATCACTTGGAATAATTTTTGAGGAAAATTAATTTTTCATTTTAAATTCACTTCACTTTTTTTTAAAACAACGCACATATAAATGAAAATATTTTCATTGAAAATAAACTTGTAAAATTATAAAGGAATTATCAAATCATTTAGGCATTATAATGGTAGTAAATTATGTTCATGTTTTATACATTAAAAAACATTCCTTTCGTATTTATTTGGAAAATTCACAAAGTACTTCGTTTGGAAGAGACAAAAAGATTCCATTACACTATTAAAAATTTAGGCTATAGCCAAAGACCTATAGCCATAGTTTTATAGGTCAGTGGATATAGATTTTTTATTTACATGGTTTAATTAAACCTTCATGGGTATATCGGGGCTGCCAATTTTTTCTCCCAATCTATATCAAGCTCCTCCTCCCCCGATCCGCAACCCTATCACCGCGCAACCCTCCTCCCCGATGATCTCTACTCCTCGCCGATGAATTCTACTTCTCCCCGATGAACTATCCTCATCCCCAATGACCTCTCTCATAGTGTCACCCTCTCCCCTATGACCTCTCTCACTGTGGAACCCTCCTCCCCGAAGACCTCTCTCACTATGACACCCTCCTCCCCGACGACCTCTGTCACCACGGTGCCCTCCTCCCTGATGCTTCAAATCAACGCTGCCCTCCATAGTAATTTATAGGTTTATTTATGATTTCAATCTGACTCTTATTGTCACAATAAATCACTATAGGATAAAACATCATGATTTTAATCACACCCTTTCCTTACAAGGATCTATTCCACTAAATTTGGCCTTTTCAGACCAAATGATCATGATTTATTCATCACTAGAAAACAAAACCAATCCACCTTTATCATATTTGATATCTGTAATAATATTTTTATTTTAGGTATTGTGTGAGGTAAATATCTATCCAAAAACAAAAAATTGGGATTTTATATATCATTCAAATTAACATTAGATACATTTTCCTTCTGATACCATTTCATCTTCTTATATGACCATTGAGAAACTTCTTCTGATGTTTGATACTTATGAGGATCTTTTTGTTCAGAACACTCCCTTTAATCATGAAAAACTAAACAAATATGTGTTGGAAGATGTTTTAATCTATTGATATACTCATTTATGGGTGTTAGGATTCACCTCTCATTTTACCCTATTGGCATATTAGTCATCCTTGTGTCTATATCCATCACACCAAAAACAATAACCGTTAAAATAATGAGATTATGATGGAAAAATATTACCTATTTTTTGGTTTTTTTTCTCTCTAAAAAATCCTTATAAATGTATAAATCATATTTTATTTGTCTAAATTTTTTATGATAATAACACATAATATTTTCTGTCATTCTCAAATTTTTGACAGCTTTATATTCAGGCTATATGATTATCCCAATCTCACTTTCCTCTAGATATTTTAGGCCCATATTCTGGCATGAGGTGTGGTTTTATATTCCATTTTATCACATTACATATAATATTTTCCTTTCTTTTTGTGGTGACATGATTTTGGAATGGAAATACTCACTTTAGAAAAAACTCCTAGGATATATTTTTCTTCAACTAGAACTTGTTTCATTGAGTAACCGAATTTTATGTCAAGTGTAAAGAGTCATTTTTATTCATTACACTTACACCACAGAACCCTAACTTCTAAATCATGTTCTCCATCCCTCATAACCTATTATTTTACAGTATTGGACAAACCATCATTTATTGACACTCGTTCCTCCACATTGAGCTTGAGATTCACTCCTTTTCCAAGTTACCAAAAATTCTAATTTTCAATTTTTCAATCTATGCTTTCATTTCTGATTTATAAACCTCTTATTGTTGTATATAGATATTTGGGTTAGGAAATAATATATTTTCTTTCATGATTTTATCCCCCTATTTGTGATACTATTTAAGTGATACCTCAAACAACACTTTCATATCAACTCACCCCAATAAATAATTGTTATTACTATCAATATATTCAATTAATGTTCTATCAATAAAATTCACTAATGTATATTAACCATGGTACCTAAAATTATAAACTTATTCCAATTTAGACTCATATGTAATTCCATATTCATGAGACAAAATATTTTACTTCTTGATGAATTTTTATTTTGTTTATCGCCTAGTTTTATCACTTTTAATTAAAAACATTCATGAACACCTCATCATCATCATCTTGAAGGTTTTTAAAACACTTAGTAATGAGGTGACCTAACTTCAAACATAAAAAACAATCAACTAGAAGCTTGCCTTTGAATTTTTATCTTCCCCTCTTTGGGTTTTTGGAAAAAAATTATATCACATCTATTACCTCATCTTCTTCTGGAAAAATTTTAATAAAGATTGTATACACTTCATTGAATAAAACTTCCTATGATTTTTATTTTCTCTGGTGTCATTATCATCATTTCCTATTTTATATGTAACATGTGTGCTTTGATGCATATAAATAAATACATCAATTGGATCCTTGTCTTCAAGTATAGACACTTTTGGATTAAACCATCGTTAAATTCTCATAATGATTCATTTTAGGATCTCAGTGTCAACAATATATTCCCCAAGAACATTCATGTATTCATAAAATCATTAAGATGATTGAATAACACATCAAAGTTTTTGGTCAAACTCACCTTTATATTTTCATATTTATTCAATGTTACATGCATCATTATATAAACCAGAACAAAGCACTCTTTGAGTAGAATAATCATATATGAGTATAAGATCCTACACGTAGACTCAATATTATGATGTTCTTCATCTTCTTATCATATAAATCTCACATGGATTTTCATAGTAATTCTTCTTTGATAATGTAGTGTACTAGTTCTACTTCTTAAAATTCTCCCCTCATGAATTCTTAGAACATTAACTTTCATTTTTCAGATTTTTTCTCTAAATCCCATATGAATATCATTTCCATAAATGTTATATAAACCTCCATGATTCTATATGTCAGATATGTTATCATACAAACTCATAATCAGTAACTTAGATTAAATGTTGGATTTTTCATTGTGATCTGACGAAAATTATCATGGTTGGTTAAATAGAAATTAAAAATTAATTTAACGAGTTTCTAAAATAGGAAAATGTCTCATATAACCATAATTATTAGATTTTAATCCTCCCATTAAAACTTATAATCCATGAATTATTGTTCCACTTTAACCTTTGGTAATATACCACTTCACTGAACTTCTAAAATTTCTCATAAAATAGTAATATCACACTCTTCTCTCAGGATAATTGGATAAGGTTTATCTTGAGGGGAGGGGTTTCTATTTAATTCATTCATTTATATTACCATACTATTCTTTAGGGCCTAATATTTTTTGTTTTGTTATGGGGTATGGGCTTATTTTTATGCTTTTTTATATTCTATGTATAACTCCCTTATCTTGGGTTTGGTGTTGTGAGTTAGGTTTGCGGGTAGTGGATATTGTATGTTTATTATTCTTTTTAATTCCATATTGTTAGTTTTATCATGCCTTTATTATTATAATGTTTTCTTAATTTAACTTTTGATTTAATATCATGATACCCATATACCAATATATTATAATTAAATGATGAATATATATACTACCAATAATATGTGATATCCTATGGGAAATGAGAATTATTTTTTAAAAATAATTTAAGAAATAAAATATAGAATGATGATGAGGTGTATGGAAAGATGACATTTTAACTAGATTATTCATCATATTATCGTCAGTTATTATTTATTGAATATATGATGAAATTTTGCATTGATGATATTATGTTGAATCATATGTGTAGAAAGAATTGATTTAATAATGGTAATATAATGTAAATTAAAATAAATATAAGAACTATAGATTCAATAACATGAAAAAGTTTTTCTAAGAGTTTTTTTACATTTAAAAAGGTTAGTTTATATGAGGTATAATTATCATATTTATGTGAGATTAAGAGTTTTTTATTAGTCACTTGAGATTATACACTACTTTTCAATCCTTTTTCCTCCCCTACGATGATGTCCTTCAGTTTTGGGTTGGGTAGAGAGAAGTTTGAGGGAAGAAGAGAGGGGAAAAATTTTATTTTTAGGGTAATTCTATTAGATGTGTCTTAGGATGAGGTGTGTAAGAAATTAAGAGATATGTGGGATTTTTTATGAGAGGGTTGGGTATGTCTTAGTGATGGGATTCATGATAGATTATGGTTATGATTTAGGCATTGGATTTGATGTGTTGGATAGCTATTGGAATTGGGTTTCATTACCATCTTACCTTATGGGTTGGGCCAATAATTTTATTTTGTTGCTTCCCTCTCCATTCTTTATGTGTCGTATGGGGTATGTATATACACATACCTATATGGGATTTTTCTATACATTTAATGTCTTTTACAGGTGGTAGAATGATTGTATTTAAATTTAGTGGACCTGGTATTAGTGGAGCTTAATAGTTCATGGTGGTGAGGAACATGTTTGGTTTTCATATTTTGGTAACATGATACAATCTATACCCTTCTATTTCCTTTATAGTTTTTCTTAGGTCCAAGCCTCCATTTACTTTATGTTAGGGAAATTATTTTTTCCCTTATAATTTTGTATTACCTTTCTATTCATTGATGTAATTTATATAGGATTTTTCTTATAATGATTACTATATAGAGGAGGTGAAGGGGGGCAGTGTGGGTGAAGGTGGGGGGGGGGGTGAAGGTTTGGGGGCTAGTTGGGGTGAAGGGGGTAGGCGGTAGTGTGTAGGGGGTAGTGGGGGTGAAGGGTGCGGGGGGGGGGGGTGTCCAGGAGGGAGGTGGGGGTGTCCATGGGGGAGGGGGGTCCAGGGGGTGGGGTGTCTAGGAGGGGGGCAGAGGGGTTAAGGGGGATGGGGGTGGGGGCTGTGTATAGGGGGTGTAGGGGGAGGGGGATGTCTAGGAGGGGTGTGTCCAGGGGGTGAAGGGGGGGTGTGGGGGCAGTGTGTAGGGGGTGCGGGTGGGGGGGGGGATGTCCAGGGGGTTAAGGGGGTTGGGGGGCATCATATAGGAGGAAAGGGGCTATCCAGGAGGGGGATGAGGGGGGAGTGTGAAGGGGTGCATGGGGAGGGGGCAGGGTGGGGATAGTGGTTGTGGGGGTGTTGGGAGGGGGGGGGTCCCGGGGGTGTCCATGTGGGTGAAGGGGGAATGGTGGGTGTGTATGGGGAAGGGATGGGGTTTGGGGTGTGGGGGTACAGGGGGAGGGGGATTTCCATGAAGGGGGTCGGGGGGGCTATCTATGATGGAGGGGGTGTTTGGGGGGGTTGTTCAGGGGGGAGGGGGTTTCTGGGTGTGTGTCCAGGAGGGAGGTGTCCATGAGGGAGGGGATGGGTGTCCAGGAGGGAGGGGGAAGGGTGTCTAGGGGGAATTGTGTGTCGAGGGGGTGTCTAGGGATCTTGATTTCTATTCTAATTTTCAACGTCTACTTAATTGTGTGATTACTTTAATTTTGAAATAATTTTTTTCCTCCCATTAGATATGATAGTTTTCCACCTGATTAACCACTATTTTATTCTTTAATTGGCCTCTGATCAAATGTATTATATTAATCTCGATGAATATAAAAATGAATATATCGCTATCTAGTTTTCCTCA
Organism: Viscum album; assembly: GCA_963277665.1. NCBI lineage: Eukaryota > Viridiplantae > Streptophyta > Magnoliopsida > Santalales > Viscaceae > Viscum > Viscum album. Next base: position 1,534,873,463 of record OY728161.1, on the reverse strand, counting down.
TCTTGAGTACGGTGAAAATATTATTGTTTATTCATTTTAATTACTTTCTTGCAATTTGGGATAGGCAATATTCTACTATTGATAAACAACTTGAATTTGAACTTTGGCATAGTGGAGGTGTCATAGGAAACATTTCTCTCCCTAGTTTCAGAACGCCTAATCGATTAAAACAGTAATGTCAAAATAATTTCCCTATTTTTGGACTTCTAATGGCTTTTCCTTTTCAATCATTTGTTAATTTTGGTGACTTGTATTGGTATGCAGGATAGGGATTCATGGTATGCAGAGAACCAGTAACAAAACATAACCGATGCAATTGATTTTCTTCCATGACTTGCAAACATGATTGACGTGAATATAAAATTTAGGAGGTAATGGTTATTTTATACCATTTTTTGCAAGACATTAGTAACCATTTGATGTGTTTTTAATCAAATTAACTTGGCATACACCATGCTTACAAAATTGATGATTTCGTGTTTACTTCTAAGTGTGAAATATTCAATCTTCTGGACATTTCTTTGTATCATGGTTGGATAGTTTATCCCTAGATATTCACTTTTCAATCATGTACCTTTAGATTTTTTTTATAAAAAATAGTTTATAAAATCTCTCAGTTTAGAGTTTTTTCTTTTACTTTTTCTTCTTTCCTTTTCTTAATATGAATGTTTTCATATATATGCATCCATGGGGGTGTCTAGGGGGTGTTCGGGGGGGGGGGGTGTGTCTGGGGGGGGGGGGGGGTTGTCCAGGTGGTGTCTAGGGAAGTGGGGGTTTCCGGTGGGGGTGTCAAGGTCGGAGGGGGTGTCCAGGGGGAGTTTTGTGGGGGGGGGGGGGGAGGGGTGTCCTGTGATGTGGGGGTGTCTAGGGGGAGGGGTGTCTAGGGGTTTTGAGGGGGGATGTCTAGGGGGAGGGGTGTTCAAAAGGTGTCTAGGGGGTGTTGAGGGGGGAGGGGGTGAAATATTTGATCTTATAGACATTTCATTGTATCTTGGTTGGATAATTGATCCCCCAGGTATGTACTTTTGAATCCCTGTACCTTTATATTTTTTTAGAAAAAATATTTTATACATTCTCTCAGTTTAGATTTTTTATTTTTCTCTTTTATTCTTTCCTTTTATTAATATGCATGTTTTCACGTATATTCATGCATGGAGGTGTCTAGGGGTGTTTGGGGGGGTGTCCGGGGGGTTCTGGGGGGGGTGTCCCGAGGGGTGGTGGTGTCAGGGGGGGATGTCTAGGGGTGTCCAGGGGGTGTCAGGGGGGGATGGTGTGTCTAGGGGGGTGTCCAGGGGGTTCGGGGGGGGGGGGTGTCCAGGGGGAGGGGGTGTCTAGGGGAGGGGGTGTCCAGGGGGTGTCTAAGGGGGGGTGTCTGGGGGTGTATCCAGGGGGTTTTTTAGGGGGGGAGGGGGTATCCAGAGGGTGTCCAGGGGGTTGTTGAGGGGGGATGGGATGTTCAGGGGGGTGTCCTAGTGGGTGTCCAGGGGGGGGTGTTCGGGGGGGGGGGGGGTGTCTAGGGGTTTCCTCCTCGCCATCAGTAAACCCTTCCTCTCCCACTTTATCCAATTTAGGGATCTTGATTTCTATTACAATTTGCAATATCTTTTTAATTGTGTGATTACTTCATTTTTGAAATTATCTTGTTTTCCTCCCATCAGATATGGTATTTTTACACTCGATTAACCACAATTTTATTCGTGAATTGTTCTATGATCAAACATATTATATTAATCTAGAAGAATATGAAAATGAATATATCACTATCGAGTTGGCCTAGTATTACGTACGGTGAAAATTTTATTGTTTCTACATTTTGATTACTTTCTTGCGATTTTTGATAGGATTTGTTTTACTACTAAGAAACCACTTGAATTTGAACTCCCACATAGTGGAGGTGTCATATGAAAAATTTCTCTCCCTGGTTTTAGAATGCTTAATCGATTCAAACAATAACGTCAAAGTAATTTCCCTGTTTTTGGATTCCTGATGGCCTTTCCTTTTCGATCATTTGTTGATTTTGATGACTTGTATTGGTATGCAGGATAAGGATGCATGCTATATACAGAAAAAATAACAAAACATAGCCGATGAAATTTATTTTCTTCCATGACTTGCAACTATGATTGATGTGAATATAAAATTCAGGAGGTAATGGTTATTTTATACCCTTTTTGCAATACATTAGTAACCATTTGTTGTGTTTTTAATCAAATTGACATGGCATACACCATGCTCATAGAATTTATGATTTCGAGTTTACTCTTGACTGTGCAATATTTTATTTTCTGGAATTATATCTGTATCATGGTTGGATAGTTGATCCCAAGGTATTCACTTTTGAATCCTGTACCTTTATATTTTTTTAGAAAAAATATTTTATACATTATCGAAGTTCAGAGTTATCCTTTTTTACCTTTTATTTCCTTTTATTAATATGCCTGTTTTCACATTTATGAATGCACGAGGATGTCTAGGGGGTCCAGTGGGGGGTGTACAGTGGGGGAGGGGGTGTCCAGGGGAGAGGGTTTATCTAGGGGGTGTCCAGAGGGTGTCCATGGGGGTCTAGGGGGGTGTCTCGGGGGGGGGGGGTCCAGTGGGGGTGGGGGTGTCCAAGGGGGGTGGGGGTGTCAAGGGGGGTTGTCTTTGGGGAGGGCGTGTCCAAGGGGGGTGTCTAGGGGGTGTCCATGGGGGTGTCTATTGGGGGTGTCCAGTGGTGGGTGTCCAATGGGGGGAGTCCAGGGGGTGTCTATGGGGGAGAGGGTGTCCAGGGGGTGTCTAGGGGGGATGTCCAGTTGTCTAGGGGGTCTGCAGGGGGTGCAGGGGAGGGGGGCTGTCCAGGAGGGGGGGGGGGGTGTGGTGAAGGGGGATGTAGGGGGGAGTGTGTAGGGGGTGTGGGGTGAAGTGGGGGGGGGGGGTCAGGTAGGGGCATGGTGTGTCCAGGGGGGGTTAAAGGGGCTGGGGGGGGGGCAGCATACATAGGGTAGGGGGAGGGGGCTATCCAGGAGGGGGTGAAGGGGGCTTGTGGACAATGTGAAGGGGGTGCATGGGGAGAGGGGGGTGAGGGGGCAGGTTGGAGGGGTATGAGTTGTGGCGGTGCAGGGGTAGGGGGTGTCCATAGGGGGTGACCGGGGCATGGGGGGAGTGTTTATGGGGCAGGGTTGAGACATGGGGTGTGGGGGTGAAGGGGAGGGGGCTGTCTAATAAGGGGGTGTTCAGGAGGGAGGGGGGTGGTGTTAGGGGGGTGTCCAAGAGGGGGGTTTCTAGGAGAGAGGGGGGAGGGGTGTCTAGGAGAGAGGGGGAGGGGTGTCTAACAGGGAGGGGGGGGGGTTCTAAGAGGGATGGGGTGTCCAGGGATCTTTATTTCTCTTCTAATTTTCAAAATCTTCTTAATTGTGTGATTACTTTATTTTTGATATTATTTTGCTTTCCACCCATAAGATATGGTATTTTTATACCTGATTAACCACTGTTTTATTCTTGATTTTGCCTCTGATCAAATGTATTATATTAATCTCAAATAATATGTAAATGAATATATCACTATCGAGTTGGCCTCATCTTGAGTACGGTGAAAATGTTATTGCTTATTCATTTTAATTAATTTCTTGTAATTTGGGATAGGAAATGTTATACTATTTATAAACAACTTGAACTTGAACTCTGACATGGTGGAGGTGTCATAGGAAAAAATTTTCTCCCTAGTTGCAGAACGCCTAATCGATTCAAACAGTAATGTCAAAGTAATTTCCCTATTTATGGCTTCCTGATGACTTTTCATTTTCGATCATTTATTGATTTTGATGAATTGTTTTAGTATTAAGGATAGGGATGAATTCAATACAGATAAACAGTATCAAAACATAGCTGATGCAATTGATTTACATCCATGAATTTCAACTGGGATTGACGTGAATATAAAATTCAGGAGGTAATAGTTATTTTATACCATTATTTGCAAGACATTAGTAACCATTTGTTATGTTATTAATCTAATTGACTTGTCATACACCATGCTTACAGAATTGACGATTTCGATTTTACTCCTAAGTGTGAAATATTCAATCTTCTAGACATTGCTTTGTATCATGGTTGGATATTTGATCCCTAGGTATGCACTTTTTGAATCTTGTACCTTTATATTTTTTAAGAAAAAATATTTCATACATTCTATCAGTTGAGAGTTTTCCCTTTCCCTTTTTCTTCTTTTCTTTTTCTTAATACGCATGTTTTCACATATATGCATGCATGGGGGTGTCTAGGGGGTGTATTGGGGGGTGTATGGGGGGGGGGGGGGGGGTCTAGGGGGAGGGGGTGTATGGGGGGTGGGGGTGTTCAGGGGGAGGGGGTGTCCAGGGGGATTTGAGGGGGGAGGGGTTTCCAGTGTGGGGGGGGGGGGTGTCTAGGGGGTGTCTAGGGGGGTGTCTAAGGTGGGTATCTGGGGGGGGAGGGGGTGTCTAGGGGGGTGTCTAGGGGGGAGAGGGTGTATAGGGGAGTGTCGAGGGGGGGAGGGGGTGTACCGGGTGGTGCCCAGGGGTGGTGTCTAGTGGGAGAGGGGGTGTCCAGAGGGTGTCCTGGGGGGTGTCGAGGGAGGAGGGGGTGTAAAATATTCAATCTTCTGGACATTTATTTGTATCATGGTTGGATAGTTGATCCCCAGGTATGCACTTTTGAATCCTGTACCTTTATATTTTTTTAGGAAAAATATTTTTTACATTCTCTCAGTTTAGAGATTTACTTTTTATTTTTTCTTCTTTCCTTTTCTTAATATGAATGTTGGCACATATATGCATGCATGGTGGTGTCTAGGGATGTCCAGGAGGCCTCTATGGGGGTGTCGTGGGGGGGGGGGGGTGTCCACGAGGGTTTTTAGGGGGAGGGGGTTTCTGGGGGGGGGGGGAGGTGTCCAGGGGGTGTCTCCTCGCCATCTGTAAACCCCCCTCCCCCACTTTATCCATTTATAGGGATCTTGATTTCTATTTTAATTTGAAATATCTTCTTAATTGCGTGATTACTTTATTTTTGAAATTATCTTGTTTTCCTTCCCTCAGATACGATAGTTTTCAACCTGATTAACCATGCTTTTATTCTTGAATTGGCCTATGATCAAACATATTATATTAATCTCCAAGAATATGAAAATGAATATATCACTATCGAGTTGGCCTGGTCTTGCGTACAGTGAAAATATTACTCTTTTTGTAATTTAATTACTTTCTTAAGAATTGTGATATGTAATGTTTTAATATTGAGAAACAAATTGAATTTGAACTCCGACACAGTGGAGGTGTTACAGGAAAAATTGCTCTCCCTGGTTTTAAAATGTTTAATTGATTCAAACAATAATGTCAAAGTCTTTTCCCTATTTTTTGCTTCCTGATGGCCTTTCCTTTTTGATCATTTTTTGATCTTGATGTCTTGTATTGGTATGATGGATAGGGATGCATGCTATGCAGAGAACCAATAAGAAAATATAGCTGATGCAATTGACCTTCTTCCATGACTTTCAACTGTGATTGACATGAATATAAAATTCATTAGGTAATGGTTAATTTATACCATTTTATGGAATACAATAGTAACCATTTGTTTTGTTTTTAATCAAATTGATTTGGCATACACCATGAATGTAGAATTAATGATTTCGAGTTTAAACCTTAGTGTGAAATATTCGATCTTCAGGAAATTTATATGTATCATGGTGGGATAGTTTATCACTAGGTATGTACTTTTGAATCCTATACCTTTATATTTTTTTAGAAAAAATATTTTATACATTCACACAGTTTAGATTTTTCATTTTTCCTTATTCTTCTTGACTTTTCTTAATATGCATGTTTGCACTTATTTTCATATATGGGGGTGTCCAAGGGGGTCCAGTGGGGGAGGGGGTGTCCACGGGGGGGGGGGGGGTGTCCAGGAGGGAGGGGGTCTCTAGGGGGTGTCTAAGGGGAGTGTTAGGCGGAGAAAAAAGGGAGTGATGGCAAGAGGGGGGGGGGTGAATTGCCTTTTAAAAAATGATTAACAAATTAAAATCAAAGTTGAAAGTGCAGCGGAAATAAAGAGGCAAGACACAAGAATTGATAACGGAGTTCGGCCAAAAACCCGGCCTACGTCTCCGCTCCCAACTCAACCGTTGAGAGATTCTACCGCTTTCTTTTCAATGGTTGTAGAAAGAAACCCACTAGCCTTTTTACAGGTGAAGGCTAGCTCACCTATTACAGCTTTCTTTTAATGGTTATGCAAAAACCCACTTGCTTTCAATGGTTGAGCAAGAACCCACTAGCCTTTTTACGGGTGAAGGCTTGCTCACCTTTGTCTCAAGCCTTTTACAAGGTAAGGTTTGACCAACCTCTTCACACCTTGAAGGTGGTGTGAGAACCCAAAGAAAGGGAGATGAGAAAGAGTTGGGGTTTGTAGGCACAAACCCAAAATGAAGCTCAAAATGATAAACAATGAAAAACCGTAATGGGAGAAGCCTTGGGCGCCAAATGAATTGATGAAGTTGATGAAGTGCTCTCCCAAGCTTCTATGGTGGTGCTCCTTGGATGTGGAATTGTGTTGGAGCAAGTGGAGTTCCCTTGGAAGAATCCGCCGGAGGTTCGCCAAATGATCAAAGATGTGTCCGTTGGCTTCCGTATGGCTTGGTCGAGTTTCCGGGGCTTCCCAGTCCTTTATTTATAGTGGGGGAACCCTCATATAGCCTTTGGAGGTCTTCGGAGCCGTTGGAAAAGGCTTCGGAGCCGTTGGGAGGCAAGTGGACAGGCTGGTCAAAAGCCCAACGACTAGTTTGACTGGCTCCACTGGCTGACCGGTACAGAGCCACCGGTTGGCCGGTGTGTGCAAAATGGAGGAGGGTTCGGGCTCAGGCTCCACCGGCTGGCCGGTGCTGAGTCCACCGGTTGGCCGGTGGTGAGGCAGTAGCTTCCTCTTCTGTGCAGGTGCCACCGGCTGACCGGTGCTGAGGCCACCGGTTGGCCGGTGCTGAGGCAGTAGCTTCCACTGATTGGGCTGGGTGCCACCGGCTGGCCGCTGGTGTGACACCGGTTGGCCGGTGGTCTGGGCAGAGGGATTCCTTCTGTCCAGGCCTCCATCGGCTGGCCGGTGCTCTTCCATCGGTTGGCCGGTGGACTGAATTTCAGTCCACTTTGCCTTGTTGCTTTCTTGGCCCAATTCCTTGACCACCTGAAATCATGCCTATCATCCAAAAACACTTAAAACAATATTAGAAAAACAAGAGGGTGATTGTGATCATGAAAATTAAACCTCGAGGGGTTCGAGAGGTACAACAGGGAGGGGGTGTCCAGGGGGTTTTTAGAGGGTGTCTCGGGGGTGTCCAGTGGGTGTCTAGGGGGTGTCTAGTGGGGGGGGGGGTGTCTAAGGGGTGTCCAGTGGGGGGTGTCCAGTGGGGGGTGTTCCGAGGGGTGTCTAGAGGGGGAGGGGTTTTCCAGGGGGTGTCTAGGGGGGAGGTCATCTCCAAGGGGTGTCTGGGGGGTGTCTAGGGGGTGTCCAGAGGGTGTCTAGGGGTTGTCCAGGGGGTGTCCAGGGGGGTGTCCAGTGGGGGGTGTCCAGTGGGGGGGGGGGGGGGGGGTTGTCCAGGGGGTGTCTAGTGGGGGGTATATCGGGGGGTGTCTAGGTGGTGGGGTTGTACAGGGGGTGTCCAAGGGGGGGTATCTAGGGGGGTGTCTAGGGGTGTCCAGGGGGTGTCTGAGGGGGAGTCCAGGGGGTGTACAGGGGTGTCCTGGTGGTGTCTGGGGGGTGTCCTGGGGGAGGAGGTGTCTAGGGGGGGTCTAGTGGGGGGTGTCCACGGGGAGGGGGGGGGGGGGTGTCCAGGGGGTATATGGGGGGAGGGGGTGCAATGGGGTGTTAAAGGGAGGAGGGGGTGTGCTGGGGGGTCTGTCCATGGGGGAAGGGAGTGGTTGCAGGGGGAGTGGGGGTGGGGTATTTTTTTATGAAATTTGAAGACCTATATCCACATTTTTAAATAGTGGCTATGGACCCTGTGTGGATGAAGGTTCTTCCATGGTTTCAAATCGTGGCTATAGGGCTATAGCCACGGTTTAGACTGTGGATATAGTTCTTTAGCCGTGGTTTGAAACTGTGGCTATAGGTCTTGCCCTATAGCCATGCCAATACTAGCCACAGTCCATGGAACCATGGATATAACTTATATCCATAGTTTTCTGGATTATATCCTCGGTTTCAAACTATGTCTATAGCCTTAATTTCTAGTAGTGTTAAAATCATTTTGTAAAAAGTTAAACTAGGGTAAAATGACTCTAAAAAATAATTGGATAATAGTAAAAAAATATTTTAAAACATTTATAGAAATCATTTACATGGAATATAAATATTCTTCAATAGAGACTTATATATAAACAACCTCGAATAGTGCTGCAATTTTGAAATAAACCCTTACATCAAGTCTCACCTTTACTCATTCATGTTCTAATATACTATATAATAAATATAGATTTATTATAAATTTATTACATAAAAATGTATCTATTATACCATTTATGATTTATTTATAATATCTTATCAACTTTTTATTAATAATTTGTTATTAAAATCACTGTTATGGGTGATAACTGTTTAGTTTTCCAAGCATGTTTCAGTTTGGTAGTCCCAATCCTTATACTTTGATCATGGTACCATTATTTATAGATTATTAATCATGGTATAAAAATCATATGTATTAATTATATATATATATATAATAATTCATGAAATGTATATATTGAGAAATGAATTACACCATTTATAGAGATGGTAGGCCTTACATACGCATAAACGCCATTTCCATTTTCGACTGAAGGAATGAAATAAAGGTAAATAATAATTCAAATTTCAAGATTTATTATTATATCATATATATAATATATATATTCATTAAATTAATCCTTATTACCATCAATATGAAATATAAATGAAAAACTAATCACACCGCATTGTGGAGATGACAGTCCATATGTACACACGGACAACATTATCATTTCCCAAAAGATTGGATGATAAGAAGGTAAACATGATATTATCATTAAATAAGTATAATTATGTCATAAATATAATATATAAAAATTAAATCCATTATAATTTCCATCCATAAAATATGGTGATGAAAAATGAATTGTATCGCTACAAGGAGATGGTAAGTCGTACGTACGTACACACAAGCGATGCTTTCACTTCTTATTTAATGTGGAAAAGGGTCTAAAATGGTGTTTTCATAATGAAAATATAAATTAATAATATTTAGGATACATAATTTATTAATTTATGATTAATATAATAGATTTATAGGATTTAAATATGAGTAGAAAATTAAAGTGATCCTTTAGAGTGATTACCTCTTCTTCTAAACAACTCTTTTAGATATCCTCTAAAGGGATCTAGGGTTGGTATTTTGGGAAGAACATAACCTATATAATGGGTCTATAGAAGTGGATAATATAATATGGTACATTATTGTTGATATAAAAGTCTCAATGTTGTGAAATTATGTGATGGAGGATGTGTCCTTTCATAGTTCAGGTGAGGGGAACTTTAAGAATTTCTTAAAAAAATATAATAAGAATATTATTGAGAAAAATAATTCCAAATGGTCATGAATTAGAAGTTATGACAGGATATGTTTTAAATAACATCATAAAATAAAATTTGGATAAGTTTAAGTGCTATTTCAATCCTTATATTTGGGTTTAAACCCTTAATTAAGATATCTTAACATTAACTGTAGAAATATATTTTTCACTCATAAATGGTTATAATTGTAAATATAAGTTAACTATTAAATTATAAATGGATAAGGGGTAAAATTTTAGAAAATATATTTCCATATTTTTCCTTATTTAATATTTTTATGATTTTAAAATAATTTTATAATATATTATATTCATAAAATATCATTATCGTCAATTTTTACACTTTTGATTACTTTGACTTTAAAATCATCAATAAAATGCTTATAATTAGAAACAATTAATTTTTAACATCCCAAAAAATTCATGGTCATCTAGAAAATTCTTTTATCACCTTAATTATCTCATATTATAATACTTATAGTATTCTCAATATTATTTATTTGATTTTTCTATAAATTGAATAATTATTGAATTAGCATTGTGTAAGTATTTAAGGTAATTATTTAATTCATAAAAATTATAAATAAATTACCATCATTAATATAATTTCATTATAAATAAAATTATTATTAATATTCAATATTAAATTTTTTTCCCTATGTGAACACATAAATGATATTTAAAACTAAGAGAGTGACATTTTGTCACTTCCTTTGATTTAAATAATATAGAATCCATTTTCGTAGACAAGTATACATTAAATAACTAAAATGAGAGTCTAAGGTGATAATTGTTGAATTTAATTCTTCCAATAGTAATTAATATGAATTATTATGGCCTTATCACTAAGTTTTAACCTATATGTACTCGATTTACCCTTTACCGAGGTGATAAATTTTACCACAGTTACAATTCATTTTGACCCAAAAAAAGGGGACTGTTTAAAAATTTAGAAATTACTAATTATAAATATTGAATATATTTTTAGAGATTAAATTTATATAAGTGTTATAAATCACTTTTAGTATAAATTCATAAAACGTAATGAAAAACTGTTTTTAGACAAATGTGTTTTTAAGCACAAAAATGTAATTTTATTAAAATCATGTATAATAATGATTCAAATGAAGTTAATTAGATAATATATAATTAAATAATAATTATTTTAATTTGGGATAAAATTAAAATTGTAATGATACTTTACATGAAAAGAAAAATGACAATTTTTATAAAAATCGGTATTTTCACTATTCACTGAAAAATCAACCTTTTAAGAAAACAAAAAAAATAACCCAAAGATAATTTTGACATGATTATTTAAAAAATTAATTTAATTTTATGAAATATATTTTTCTGAAATTCTCAAAAATAAATTATAATATTTTCTCACAAAAAGAAGTAAAAAGTCATTTAAAAAACATTTTTTTCAAAAATAAATTGACATTACTAAAAATTGAGTGATTAATTACTAAGTATTTATATTGAGTGGGGAAATTGTATATAAAAATTTATGTATTTAATCCTATACATACCCTCAAATTTAAAATTTGGGTAATAATAATATTTTAAATAGTGTATCATGGTTCACTTAAACTTATGGTTGTGTGTAACACAAGCTATCGAAGAAGTTAAATATATTTGATTTTCTTTATAAAATATCAATGTGTTGCATTCTAAGCTCATTTAATAAATTATGTATTTTAAATTTTTTATTTTTAATCAAAGGTTTTTAATTTTAAATTTTTCTTTTGGAAACCCACATCGTAACAATGGTTAATGAAACTCTCTCTGGAAAAGAGACAAAGATATGTACAGAAGTCACCTAGAATAACACATAACTAGGTTTGTAGATAGTAAAACATATGTGGGAAGTAAAAACATGGATATGGAAGAAAAACCCAACTCCCAATGACTAATATGGAGCGATAGAGATAATGGTTATGACAAATCTAACCATCACAAAACTATAAATCTATAATGAGTTAAAGACCATTGATTTCTTGATAATAAAATTATACAGATAAATTTTTTATTTCAAGATCCCTTTCCAAAAGTAAATGGATTATTTTATAAAAATATAAAACACATGATAAAATAAATTTACTTGATTTATTTCTATGTTGTAAGAATAATCACATCCTTTGGTTATCCTTTGGTCTATTTACACTTGATCTATTACTCCATGAAATGGATATTCGAGATGATTTTTTCATAACTGGAGCACTTTTAATCAATTCATAAGACTTAGAAGTCATTCCTTCAACATCTAAATATTTTATAAAACCAAAATGGTTAATATAGGATATGATAAATCATACCTTAACCTCAATAAAAAATATCAAAATTTTTAACATATTCCATTCCCTAAGTATTTAACCTTAAGAATCCTCCAAAATATTATCAACCATATTAACAAACCCAAAAATAATTTGACCTCACATCCTTTCATGATCAAAATAACAATAATTTTAATTACTCATAAATTCTCATACCAAAATGTATATATCTTGGTCTTATATTCTCTAAGGTGTACTAATCATTTCCCAAAATTTTACAATCATATATGCATCTAAAAGAAAATTCCCCATTTATTATTTAATAAAATATTATCTTAGACAAAAATATTTACTTTGGAGGTTTGGGTTCATCCTTACACTGATAGATAATCATAGGTTGATTCATAATAAAATATGATCTCTTTTTTATAGAAATATAAATAGAATATATCTAGGGAAATCTAATCAATGCTTAAAATCACATAACAACTCACTAAAGGACAATATTTTCATAAGGAATATTCATACAAATGTCACCATGTAATATCCTACTATAGAGTAGAGTATAAGTGTTCCCTAACTTTCATGATTTTCTTAAACTATTTTAATTTCATAATATTTCCTTTTTTTCCTTTTACATTAGAGGTTTTTGTGGATCACTATCTCTAATATCCCTTTGATTAAAGAATTGATTCACATAGTACAAAAAATCTTTGAATTTATAGATCTAAAGTGTGAGTGGTTAATTTTTTTGAGCTTTATCCACATTCATTTCATTGACTGAAATCTTTACATTACTCTGATATTCCTTTTCTTGATGGCCAGACTTCCCATAGTTGAAAAATTTTATTGTTCATTTTATACATTCACTTAAGTGTTTCTTCCAATATTTTTGTAAAGTAGGAGGTTGAAAATATTTCTTCCCTCAGTGTGGAAAACCACTAGAGTTTCCATAAAGCTCCATCTTCTTTTTCTTAACACCAAAACCTTAAGCCCGAATGGCCTGAAGTCCTTCTTTTAAATTTTTATTATAGATAATCTCCCTTTTAAGGGATGAAGGGGAACCCGTACATGACCTGCAGGCCCAAGGAACAAGGCCTGACACAACTCACAATACATGGCCCAAAGGTCCAAAGGCATACTATGCCCAATACATGAACCGTAGGCCCAACCCACAGGAACTGACCCTCCCCTATCTTCTGCATCATTTATCACCTAGCTTCCCCCCTTGCATTGCTGATCAGATAGCATTTCCCTGTACAAAGTTGCACAGTGCCTGGTCCCAATGGAGATTGCCATACCCTCTCATTCTTCTAATACAGTAGCTCTGTGTGAGGTTACTACTAGTATTGTTGCTCTGATCCTTTTCTGGGGCCCGCTTTGTGTAAAATGGGCTATTCTATAGTCTTTGTAGCCCAAAGGCCATGAGGCCCAAAGTCCTTTTTGATGACCCAAAGGCCCTGGATACCCATAGTCCCAACACCAATACCTTAAGAGTTTCTATCTTCCATTTCCACTTTCAATGCACATCAAATTATTTCTTCATAGCTTCCAAAGTCCCTTATGGATAATTCCTTTCTAAGACTTGTTTTCAAACCTCTAAATAATCGATTAATTTTTATTTCGGGATAATGATTAAACATGAATCATTCCTTGCAAGTCTCGAAAATGTTTCCTCATAGGTACCAATGGATTCACCATTCTTCTAGTTAAGATCAAGAAATTTCTTCTTCATTTTTGGATGTACAACTTGAGGTAAATACTTACTGAAAAATATTCCATTAAAATCATCCCATCCCATAGATATAATTTCAACCTATCTACTTATATTCTAAATAATATTCCACCATTTATCTACTTTTCCTTAAAAATGATAAAAAAACTAAGATAACTTTTTCATGGTCGGATCACTGAAGAATGAAAAATATCTTTTCCAATACATTGATACATTTCATAGAAACTATTAAATTATAAGTACCATAAAAGGATTGCGGTTGTTTCACATAAAAGATTCAATAACACGTTTCTCACTCCTTGGTGTATTCATAATATTAACATGTTCTGTTCTTCCACTAATAGATTAAGAGAGTTGAGTGAGTATATTTAAAATATATTTCATCCTAGTTTTTAAGCCATTTTATTTCTCATGAGGATAGTAATTGAATTATCCATCACATTTTTTGTTCACATGATTCTTTTTGGTTCCAACCATTCCCTATAACTTAAAAAAACATATTGTGAGAAATTATAATTATAGTGAAAACCACATAATCATGAAAAATAATTCATTGGATGTTTAAATTAGAATAAGTTATTTTCAATATATGATGCCTTAGGTTTAACCTATGTAATCCATGATCAAAACATTTATTATGTTATCCTATTATTAGACCTATCCCTAGGATTCTTTCAAAATGTTTCTCAATTGAATTTCCAAAGGTTAACATTACCCTATTCTAATACCAACTATAACAACCCCAATATTTCATACATATATATTTCATATAAGTATATAGATAATCATTACATAAAATTTCAATCCATGATAAAATCGTATAGGTCTAGTGCCTTTAGAAAATTAGAAACATAAACAATAGGTTTGTAAATGATCTATATCATCTCCCACTAATTTCTTCATAATTAGAACCCTTCTTAGACTCATCATTTCTAAAACCATTATTCATAACTTGGGGAAAAGAAACATAAGAAAGGGTGATAAAACATACTCAGTATGGGTAAAAAAGATAGATATCAATAATCACATAAACATAACATGACAATAAGGTGTGAGAACATAAAATTAACATTTTACATATACACCCTATATATCATTGATCACAATCCTTAGTCATGGCATACAAATTGGTAGTTTATAATAAAGTAATCATTAAATAATCAATGAACATAATCCATGAGAGTATAACATTGACATAAGACTTGGAGTTGTGGAATACACACAAATTTATAACTTTGTGAACATGAATAAATAAAAATAGGTTCACTAATTAAGTTAAGGAAATGAAATAAAACCCTTTAATAAAATTATAAAAATTAAACTAGTTCCATGTATAATCTAATTGATATGAACTCCATTTCCACAAATAAAATGGTGAACTTGAAATCAGGTTCACTCATAAAATATTTACCTCATGATTTATCAATATTTTCCCAATACATTAGAGGGAGATATAGGTACCGAAAATTACATAATGAAAATCATATATATGTGTTCCAAAATATCATAAATCATTCATTATATCAGAAAACATGAATGAAATTGGATTCATAAACATTTCATTATAGCATAACCAATGGAAAAGAAATGGGTTTTATAAAAATTTCATCCTTTCATCATAAAAAATCATCCAGGAAAAGAATATGGGTGGAATCCTTGGATCATATCCCCATTAAATATTAAGTATCATTAAATAATGTCATCTTATATGGAAAATTATTTTGAAATATCACATGGAATAATTCTTTAGGAAAATAAATTTTCCATTTTAAAATATATTATCTTTTAAAAAAACTTTTAACTTATAAATGAATATATTTTCTTTATCAATAAAATTTTAAACTTGTAAAGTAAGTGTCAAAACATTGAGGACTCATGATATTAGGAAATTATGTTCATTTTGTATTAGTTAAAAAAACATTCCTGTATATTTTTGAAATTTCACAAAGTACCTCATTTCTAAAATGATGAAAAGATTCATTTCAAACCATTTTTTAAAAGTAAGACAAAGGTATAATTTATCTAAAAAAATCATTGGAGATTAGTAAAAACATATTTTAAATCATTTTTATAAAACATCTACATGAAGAGAAAATTCTATAGTGGATACTTAAACATGAAATGTCTTGAATAATGATGATATCGTGGGATAAACCCCTACCTCAAGTCTCACATTTCCTCATTCATAATTAAAATTTCAGTATAATAAATATGGATTAATTATACATGTATTATGTAATGACCCAATGTTTTATCAATGGAATTCCCTTCTAATAATTATTCCTTATAGTATAATCACATTTGGAAGCACAATGACATATAATAATACTAAATACCATGTGACCATTATTTTTTTTCTACTTCTATGTTTTTAATTTCAAAAATCTGACATACATGATTGAAATCAGTAAAATGATTGGAGTTTGATAGGAAAAACATAATTTTTTGGAATAGTAACCTACCATTATGAATAGTAACCTACCCTTATGAATAGTAATATGACCATTATTATTAGTTAATTTTCCAAAATAATTGTAACCTTACCCATGAATTATTAAATAAAAATTAGGCATCTTAGAAGTGAGAATTTGACCATAGTAAAAGTATTAGTATTATTGTATGTCATAAATAATTAATTATAATTTATTAATTAATTTAAAATAAAATTTATTTTCCTTTAATGATTTAATAAATTAACAATTCTATGTCTTCTGTTTTTATGATTATTTTATAATACCTTATGTGATTTTTGAAAGCATTATGAAATCGGTTTTAATTTTAAAAACTCTTTTTTTAAGTAAAATGTGATTTTAATAAAAAATTAAATTAATAATATTTAAAAAAATTATTTTTGAATAATGTAATTCATTTCTTGATTCTACACATTGAAAAATTGTTAGGGTGATTTTTTGGGATTTTTTTGAAATACATGAATTTTTAGTGAATAGTAAAATACATTAATTTACCATATAAATACATTATAATTTAAATACACTATTCCTATCATCAAAAGTGATGTAAGCACCCATATCTGGAATTCACATTTCCTCTTTACTATTATTGCTCATGGAATCATCATTATCACTTATCTTGGTGGAAATTAATAAACTAATGATTAGAATATTAAGAAAACTCTTCTCCCCTCCACTATAAATACCACCCTTCCCACCATCATTTCCTCACACCGATCAAGCTTAAATACTTATATAAACTCTTCCCAAACATCTTAAATATCCCCTCCTACATGTCCAAGATCTTCTAGTATCATCAAAATACCAATCCTAGGTTCCTTAAGGAGGATCTAAAGAGGAGGATTTAAGAGGTAATTCCCCTCTCCCTTTCCTTTGTTTTCCTTTAAATTTCAAGTTATTTTCTTAATATATCTCCACCTATCCACATAAACATGGTATTTTAACTACATTATATCCGATATAGTGTAATTTTATGATATTAATGGGATAATATATCATCCAATCCCCTTCCCCTCTTCTTTTTATTTTAGAAAAGAAAACGTTGTTCGTGAGGTGTTAATTTATCACCTTCAAGAATGACATTTTTCTTTTTTTATTTTACCTCATTCAGATCTTGACATGAAACCATTATTATCATTGAAACAGATAATAATATATTTATTATATCCTATTTAATGTTTTGGAACTAACTTATGTACATATTACTAAATGATTAAATAAAACAAGTTCGTTGTGGTCGAAAAATCACCTGAATTAACTCAAACGATCATCATTAAATTCTTATATAATAATTTATTCTCATGGTACATAAAAAAATTATTTATAATATCATTTAAAGTTATATAACATTATAAATAAAATATAATTACAATTATATATGTTTATCTATTTTTTAAATGAACTTCCATTCATGAATACAAGTGAACAGTTCAAGAAAACTATAAAAACAAACATTCTCAAACAATGAATATAGACACTATAACTCATCAAAAATCTAATAAATGAACTTAATAAACCCTTAATGAATTTTCATAATGTATAAAAGGTTATTTATTTGTTAATTAATTAATATAATGTCATTATACAGGATATTAAAGTGATGAAAGAATTTAGATACAAGGTAAGTGGAAATTCATGAACCCTACTTTCTTTCTTCGGGTTCTCCCTATTTCACTCCATGTTTGGTATAGGTTATAATTAAAAAAAATATTAATAATTATATTAACTTTTCAAGGATATAAATTTTCTCTAATTTATTTTATGAAAAACCCAATGTTTTCCAAAATAACTCTTCTTTCAAATAAACACACCCTTTTTACTTCTTGAATATTGTTTCACTCTTCACTCAAGGTTAATGGTTCTATGTTAAGAATGATATTCCCTATTTATTTTGGGAACCAAATGTTTATAAAGTATTATTTATTATTTGAAACCCATTTATTTCCATGGTTTATATTAAGTTCATGTTTTACATATTATTAATGTGGCATGAATGATAATGTAAATATTATGATGTGGCGGGTGTGCCCAGAATTATATAACGCAATATAAATGTTTGAATGTGACGGGTGTGCCCAGAATTATATAGCACTCGAATGCATTGGGTAAAGTGATGAATATCATTATTAAAAGGGAAATGATATGTGAACATTATTCTATCATTGTTCACAATTATGTGTGGTAGTTGACCACTAAGACATGATGTTTCAATTTTATGCATTGCAACATTAGAAGTATTTTATTAATGCTTCCTCTCATGTTCATGATCCTTTTCCTATGTTGTGATTGTTCTTACCCATAGTTATATTTTTCATATATATCCTCTTACTGGGATTTTATGTCACCCCATTTTTATGTATATCCTCAGGTGACTACATGTACTATGGGGAGGTAAATAGCCAATAAGAAGCTGGAGAAGAAGGAATTAAATAAATGTTTATGCTTGATATTTTACAGGTTATGTTTGGTCCTAGTTTTACCAAGACACTAAACCTTTAGATCCTTGATGTGTAATACTATTATTTTATTTATTTTTATAATGATTTAATATTAATGTAATAAAATTCTGGGTCTTTATAGTTGGTATCAGTGGTAAGGTTTAGTTAATTTGGGAATTAGGATTAGTGAACCCTAGATTAAACCTCTAGTATGATATTAAGTACAAATATGAACGTAAGAATCCTTACATATGGATCCCATAAGTTATAATTTCAGTGAAAATTTTATAATTGAATAAGTTATTTATTCATAAATTGTTGACTTATGTTTTCTTCTAAACTTTTCTATTTTAGAAAATAGTTGGAACCAAGAGAAACCATGCCAACAAGTCGTGTGAGGTCCAATGAAATTATTTCCCAAATTACATCCCCAATGCTTTGGGAGGTGGAGTTCAAAAAATCATGGATATTTTTACCCAAATATATCATGTTATGAAAAATAACTAGAATAATGGGGAACATCCTCCTTCACCTAAGAGGGAACAAATGGTTGTCGAGTGTTTTATTTAGCAACAACCATTGACGTTTAGTGGGTCTTCTGATTCACTAGTTGTGGAATAGTGGGTAAAATCCATGGATAAGATCTTTTCTATTCTTCACTATTCTGAGATGGACAAGGTTACATCATCCATATATCATTTAGAGGGAGAGTCCGATCAATGGTGGTCTCTAATTAAGAACACCAAGCTAAGAGACTAAATTGAAGAGATGTAATGAGAAGACTTTAAGATCATGTTTCTTAACATGTATTTCCCACAAAATCATCATACAAATATGGAGAGGGAATTCATAGAGATAAATAAAAATTGAGGATAATCTTTCACGACCTATGAAGTGAGTTTCACAATGATTTCAAGGTACACTTCGGGTTTTGTTATCAACAATGATAGAAAAATTGACAGATTCCTTAGTGGGTAAAAACTACACCTTCAAAATGTTCTTGCGATTCGAGAACTTGGGAGTAATGAAGAAGTTGTTCGGTGTGCCCTTAAAGTTGATATTGAGTTTGGATAATGGTCCTATGGCTATGTTGATAATAAATAAAAGGTGGAGTTTCGATATGGAGGATCTAATGATAAAGGTGGGAAGAAAACTCAATGAACCACATGCCAAAAATGTGGTAAGTTACATCATGGGAACTACCTCAAAGGGACGGGGAAAATCTTCAAGTGTGGAAAAGAAGGCCACTATTCTTAGGAGTGTCAAAAATACATGATAAGGAAGGATAATGTAGTAAAAGAAAGGGGAGAACCACCTATGGTCCAATGCTACAATTATAGGGAGAAATGGAACTATGCAAGCCAATGCACTAAACCTCAAGTCCTAAAGGGTAATCATCATCAACATCCACCAAAGAAAAAGGAACAAGTAAAGGATTATGCCATCACTACTTCATAAGTAGAGAAAGATAATGAATTCATACAAGGTACACTTCCTATTCACTTAATAATGGAAAAAGTCTTATTTGATTCTAGTTCTATGTACTCTTTTATATCTTGCATGTTTTCTAGAACTATAGAATCGAAGCCCTGAAACCCTAAAATAGAGATATCTATAAAAACACCAAGTGGTGAAGTCATTGAAACCCAAGTGTTTGACTCTTCTCATATTGGTGTATGTGGGAATATTCTTCTAGTGAATCTCATAATACTTCCCCTAGTGGAATTAGATACTATAATGGGAATGGATTGACTCTCGTTATATAGAGAACACATCAACTTTCAGGAAAAAGAAATATCATTTCATATTCTGAACCATCTCATGCTCCTATACAAATTTAAGTAATATCAGGAATTTCCTTTGAAATATCCTTCAATGGTTTGGGTGTTGATTCCCAATGAAGAAGCATACCTCTCCCAAATGGTTGAGTCAAAGGAATGTTCAAACCTTGTGGAAATTCCCATCATGAAGGAATACACTTATGTATTTCCTAAAGAGTTACTCAGACTTCCCTTGAATTTGAGGTATATTTCTCAATAGAACTCACACATAGAGCTACTCCAATCTCTAAGTGTCCCTATAGGATAACTCCAATCGAACTTGAGGAGTTAAAGAAGCAGTTGCAAGGGAATTTAAAAAAATAGTACATACACCCTAGTGTATCACCTTGGGGTGCACTAGTGCTCTTTTTGAAGAAGAAGGATGGAACAATGTGGCTATTTATCAATTATTGAGAACATAATAAGATCACCATAAAGAACAAGTATCCTCTTCCAAGGATTGAAAGCTTTCTCGATCAGTTAAGAGAAGATCAATACTTCTCAAAGGTGGATCTTCATTCTGAATATCATCAGTTAATGGTGAAGAAGGAATATATTCAAAAGATTGCCTCTCGTAGAAGGTATGGGCACTATGAGTTTTTGGTGATCCCCTTCAGAATTATTAATGGCCCTAAAATCTTCATGGATTTGATGAATAGATTATTTAGACATTAACTTGAATTTTTTTTGGTAGTGTTTATTGATGATATTATTATATACTCCAAGATCATGGATGAACATGAAGAAAATCTATGACTTGTGTTGGTGACATTGATAAAGGAGAACTTGTACGCAATGTTCAGAAAGTGTGACTTTTGGATTATGAAATTCACTTTCTTGGGACATGTGATCACAAGTGAGGGAATTTCTATGGACCCTTAAAAAAGGTGATTTAGGAATGGCCCAAGACCTCTAGTGTCATAGAAATCCATAGTTTTCTTGAATTATCTGGGTATTGCTGACATTTTGTGAGAAATTTATCATGGTTTTCAAGATTACTAACTAAGTTAACAAGGAAAGGTTTAATGTATATCTGGATAGAATAATGCGAGGAAAGCTTCAAGGAGCAAAAGAGAAGTCTGATCACTGCACCTGTACTCACATTACCAAAATGTGGAGAAAGTTTTGTGATATACAATGATTCTTCAAAGAAAGGCTTGAGTTGTGTACTCATGCAAAATAATTATGTGATAGCCTATGACCCATGACAGTTGAAGATCCATGAGAATAACTAACCAATGCTTGATCTAGATCTGGAAGCTGTGATTTTTTCCATGAAAATCTGGTGGCACTACCTTTATGGCGAGAATTGTGACATATACAACTACCACAAGAGATTAAAGTATATATTCACACAAAAGGAGCTCAACATGCGTCAAAAGATATGGTTAGAGATAATCAAGGACTATGATTTATCTATTCACTATCATCCTGGAAAGGTGAATAAGGTAGTTGATGATCTAATAATAAAATAATCTACTACTCTATCCATATTACGGATTGAGAAAGACCATATATTTTTGGATATTAAAAGGATGGATTTGGAAATAAAAATGGAAGGGGATACATCCTACCTTGACCAAATGATTGCACAACCATCAATCCAAGAGATGATTAAGGAGGAAAAAATGGAAGATATGGAGTTACAAAATAAGGTGAATACAATAAAGAAAGGGAAGCTTCATGAGTTCCATATCGACGATCATGGTGTGATTTAGTTTGGAATGTGGATTTGTGTGCCTTCATCACGCAGGATAAAGAATGAGATATTGGACAATGCACATATCTCAACATTATCTATCCATCTTGGTTGCACCACGATGTACCGAGATCTACGAGAACACTTCTAGTGGGATAACATGAAGAAGAAGATTGTGAAATACATCTTAAGGGGCTTGGTATGTCATCATGATAAATAAGAGTGGAAAATTCCAACGGAATGATGTAACCATTTATTATAACCATGTAGAAATGGGAGAATTTCACTATGGACTTTTTCATGGGTCTCCCGAAGATGTTCAAGAGCAATAATGCGATATGGGTTGTGGTTGACCGACTCACCAAGACTGCCCATTTTATTTCTATTCAGGAAGATATATTGCTTGAACAACTTGAAATGATATATGTGAAGGAAGTGGTGAGACTACATGGTGTTATACTCTCAATTGTCTCTGATCTTGATCCAAGGTTCGCATCTAAATTCTGGTGAAGTCTTCAACATGCTTTGAGTACTGAATTAAATTTCAACATGACCTATCACCCCCAAACTGATGTCCAATATGAAAGGAATATTTAGACTCTTGAAGATATGCTAAGAGCTTGCACTTTAGACTTAAAAGGTGGATGGGATCAATATATATCATTGGTTGAGTTCTCATACAACTATAGCTTCCACTCGAGTATTCATATGGATCCATATGAAGCTTTATATGGAATGCGATGTTGAACTCCAACCTGTTGTGATGAAGTTGGATAAAGAAAGATACTTGGACCTGATCTTGTGCAAGAGATGATAGAAAAGGTTCATGGCATCCAAAAAAATATCAAAGCTACTGAGAGTCAGCAAAAGAGCTAAGCTGACAACTCTTAAAGGTACTTGGAGTTCAACGTTGGAGAAAAAGTATTCCTTCAAATATCAACATCGAAGAGAGTCTTGTCATTTGGAAAGTAAGGGAAGATAAGCCCAAGGTACATTGGCCCCATTGATATCCTTGACCGCTTAGGAGTCGTGTCCTATAGGATTTCAATTCCACTAAATATGGCTCAATTTCATGATGTGTTTCATGTATGACTCCTAAGTAAGTACATACCAGACCCCTCACATGTACTGAACTCAGAGGTGCTACAATTGGAAGACGATCTCTCTTATGAAGAGCAACCAGTAAAGATTCTGGATAGGAGAGATAAGGTTCTATGAAACAAGACAACCAACCTTTTCAAAGTGTTTTGGATGAACCATAAGTTTTAAGAATAAACTTGGGAACTTAAAGAGGTGATGAAGGAGAAGTACCCTCACCTGTTTGTGTAAAATGAAATTTTGAGGGAAAAATTTCATAAGGGGGAAGAATGTAACGACCCAATGTTTTATCAATGTAATTACCTTATTATAATTATGCCTTATAGTATAATCACATTAGGAAGTATAATTACATATAATTATACTAAATACTATGGGACCATTAAACAAATTTTTTTCACTTCTATGTT
Source organism: Viscum album (assembly GCA_963277665.1). NCBI lineage: Eukaryota > Viridiplantae > Streptophyta > Magnoliopsida > Santalales > Viscaceae > Viscum > Viscum album. The sequence continues at coordinate 1,534,849,935 of OY728161.1, read as the reverse complement.
TTCAATTTTGAAAATCTGACATACACAGTTGCGATCAATAAGATGTTTGGAGTCTAATAGGACAAAATTGATATTGTTGAATAGTAACCTACCCTTATGAATAGTAACCTACCCTTATGAATAGTAATATAGGCCTTATTAATATAAAATCATCCAAAATAATAGTAACCCTACCCATGAATTATTAAATAAAATTTAGGTATCTTAGAAGTGACAATTTAACCATAGTAAAAGTATTAGTATTACTATAAGTCATAAATAAATAATTATAATTAATTAAATAATTTAAAAGAATATTTATTTTCCTTGAATGTGTTCATAAATTAACAATTCGATGACTTATAGTTTTAATATAATTTTATAAGACCTTATGTGATTTTTGAAAGCATTATGAAATCTGTTTTAATTTTAAAAATTGTATTTTTCACGTAAATTGCGATTTTAATTAAAATATTTAGTTAATAATATTTATAAAATTAATTTTGAAAAATGGAATTCATTTTTGTATTCTACACATCAAAAAATGGTTAGGATGAATATTTGGGATTTTTCTGAAATACATGAATTTTTGGTGAATAGTAAAATACATTAATTTACTGTATAAATACATTATAATTTAAATCCACTATTCCTGACATAAAAAGTGATGTAAGAATCCAAATATCTAACTAAAATTACCTATTTACTATTCTTTGTCATGTAATCATCACTATTTCTTATCTTGGTGTAAATTAATAAACCAATGATTAGAATATTAAGAAACCCATCTCCCCTCCGTTATAAATTCCACCCTTCACACCCATATTTCCTCACATCTCTCAAGATTCTATACCTATCTAAAATATTCAAAAAAATATTACATATCCCCTACCACACATCCAAGAGCTTATAATATCATTAAAATACCAATCCTAGGTTTCTAAAGGAGGATCTCAAGAGGAGGATTCAGGAGGTAATTCCCCCTCTCTCCTTCCTTTATTTTTCTTTTAATTTCAAGTTCTTTTCTTAATCTATCCCAAAATATCCTCATATACATGGTTTATTTTCTCTATTATCTCACATATAATATAATTTTTTGATAATAATGTGATAATATATCATCCAAACCCCTTCCTCACTTATTTTTATTTTAGAAAAGAAAACGTTGTTCTTGAGGTGTTAATTTATCAACTTCAAGAATGACATGTTTTCTTTTTTCCTCTACCACCTTCAGATATGATAATGAAACCATTTTTATAGTTTAACCAGATTATATTATATTTATTATATCCTATTTAATGTTATTAAACGAACTCATGTACATATTACTAAATGATTAAACAAAACAAGTTTGTTGTTGTCAAAAAACCGCCCGAATTAACCCAAATGAGTATCATTAAATTCTAATCAAATGATTAATTCTCATGGCATATAAAATATTTATTTATAAGATAATTTAAAGTTCTATAACATAATTAATAAAATATAATTACAATTATATATGTTTATCCATGTTTTAAATGAACTTCAATTCATGAATACAAGTGAACCGTTCAAGAAAACTATTAAAATGAACATGCCCGAACAATGAATTTAAACAATATAACACTTCAAAAGCCAATAAATTAACTTAATAACAGTTTAATTAATCTTATTAATGTATAAAAGGTTCTTTATTTTTTAATTAATGATTATAATGTCATTATATAGGACATTAAAGTGAATAAAGCATCCAGATACAAGGTAAGGGGAAATTATCGAACCCTACTTTCTTTCTTCAGGTTCTCCCTCATTCACTCCATGTTTGGTGTGGGTTATCCTTAAAAATAATTTATTCATCATTATATTAACTTTTATGGGATATAAATTTTCCTTAATTGATTTTATGAAAAACTCAATATTTTCCAAAAAACACTTCTTTCAAATAAACACACCCTTTTTACTTCGTGAATATTGTTTCACTCTTTACTCATGGTTAATATTCCTATGTCAATAATGATATTCCATATTTATTTTGGGGACAAAATTTTTATGAAAGTATTATTTATTATTTTAAACCCATTTATTTTCATGGGTTATGTTAATTTCATGTTTTAAATATTTTTAATGTGTCATGCATGATAATGTAAATATTATGATGTGATAGGTGCGCCCAGAATTATATAGTGAAATATGAATGTTTTAATGTGATGGGTGTGCTCAGAATATACTATAGTCTAACGCATTGGGTAAAGTGGTGAATCACATGAGTAAAAGGGAAATGATGTGTGAACATGATTCTATCATTTTTCACAATTATGTGTGGTAGTTGACCACTAAGACATGATGTTTCATTTTTATGCTTTACCATATTACAAGTCTTTTATTAATTCTTCCTATTATGTTCATTATCCTTTTCCTATATTTTGATTGTGCTCACCCATTGTTATATTGTTCATATATTTCATCTTATTGGGATTTTATCTCACCCCTTTTGATGTATATCCTTAGGTGACTACATGTACTAAGGAGAGGTAAAGAGCCAATAATAATCTAGAGAAGAAGGAATTAAATAAATGTTTATGCTTGATGTTGTAAATGTTATGTTTGGTCCTAGTTTTTCCAAGACACTAAACCTTTGGATCCACGATGTGTATTAATATTATGTTGCTTATATTTATAATGATGTAATAGTAATATTAAAAAAGGAAGGGTCATTATATATTCCATAACCATATATCTATAACACCATTTATGATTTATTTAAAACATCTTATCACACATGTATTAGTAATTTTTTATTAAAATCACTATTCTGGGTGATAACTACATCATTTTCCAAGCATGTTGCATGTCGATAGTCCTGATCCTTATTGACTAATCATGGTCACATAATTTAAAGAATATTAATAATGTCATAAAAATAATATATATTAATTATATATATATATATATATTAATAATAATTCATAAATGTAGAGATAGAAAAATGAATTACACCGTTCATATAGAGGATATGTCATACATACACATGAACCCTGCTTCCATTTTTTGACAGATGGAATGAAAGGGAGATAAATAAAAATTAACCTATATAAAATTATTATCATATCATATATATCATATATATTCATAAAATACATACTTATTACCATCAATGTGAAATATAAATGAAAAATGAATCATATTACATCGTGGAGATGGTAGTCCATATGTACCCACAAACAACACTATCATTTCCCAAAAGATTGGATGATAAGAATGTGGACAATATATTATCATTAATGAAGTATAATTATTTCATAAATATCAAATATAGACATTATAACCATCATAATCTCCATCCATAAAAGTTGATGATGAAAAATGAATTGTATCGCTACGTGGTGATGGTAAGCCATACGTACACTCGAACGACACTTTCACTTCTTATTTGATGGGAAAGAGGGTGTATGATGGTGTTTTCATAATAATTATAATATTTAAGAATATTTAGAATATTTAAGTTATTAATTTATGATAAATATCATATATTTATAAGAGGTAAATAAGAGTAGAAAAAGAAAGTGATCGATCAGAGCGATTACCAATTCTTCGAAACGACACCTTTGTATCTCTTCTAAAGGGCTCTAGGGTTGTTATTTTGGGAAGAAAACACCTATATAATGTGTAATGGTAATTTTATAAGATATTTTTTCAAATTATTGTCAATATATAAGGCTGAATGTGGTGTAATGAGGTGAGGGAGTAGGTGTCCTTTTATAGTTGAAGTGAGGGGAATTTTTGGAATTTATTAATAAAATAAAATAAAATATGACTATTCTAGAGACAAATACATCCAAATGGACATGAATGAAATATAGGTTAGTAAATTGTTGAAAAATAATAATCCAATAAAATTTTTACTTGTTTATAAGCTATTTTAAGCCTTATCATTTCGTTTAACCCCTTAGTTAACCTATTTTAATAGTAACTGTGGTAACATATTTTCTACTCTTAAAAGGATATAATTTTACATATAATGAAAATATTGACTCATAAATGGATAAGGGAAGATATTTTAGACCATTTATTATCTCCCTTTTCCTTATTTAATATTTTTTGATTTTCAAACAATTTAATAAAATATTATCTTTATAAAATACCATTATTGTCAATTATGACACTATTAATTACTCTGACTTTAAAATTCTAAATAAAACAATTATAATCCAAATAAATTGTTTTAACACATCCCCAACCTATCATGTTAATCTATAAATTTAATTTATCTACTTAATTATATCAAATTATAATACTTTTAATATTTTTAATATCATTTATTTGATTTGTCCATAAATTGAATAATTGACGCATCAGCGTTGTGTAAGTATTTAAGGTGAATATTTAATTCCTAGAAATTATAAATAAATTACCATAATGATTATAATTTTATTAGGCATAAATTTACTATTAATATTTATTTATTGCTAATTTTTCTCCTATGTGAACACATAAATGATATTTAAAACTAAGAGAGTGATATTTTTTTCACTTCCTTCAGTTTAAATAATATATAAATTATTTTCAAGGAAAAGTTTACATTAAACAAAAAAAATTTAGCCTAAGTTGATAAGGTTTGAATTTAATTCATCTAATAAGAATTAATATGAATAATTATGGCCTTACCACCTAGGTTTAACCTAGATTTACCATATTTAACCTTTATTGAGGTGATAAATTTTACCATAGTTACTATTAATTTTGACAAAAAATAATAGGGACATATTTTGTCATGACCGGACCCACTAGGGACTGAGTAGTGACTACCCGAACCCAACATATATTAGGATAGGGGTTGGTGATCAGTTCCATGTAGGAATATCACACATTTTGGAGGCCTTATCCTATGGTACCTGTACATATGCACCCACATCTATCTCTATGAAACAATGTAGGGATAATAATCCCTGAAAGAAAAAATTTATGAATTAATTTATCCCAGAATCAAAGTAAAAAAAATAAATTAAAGTTTAAAAAGGGAAAAATAAAATCCCACAAAATACTATAAAATAATCCAACCTACTCATAAGGAGTGTACTACTATCAAATGATACCACTGGAACACACCTCAGTCAAGCATTAGTATTCTCTATGGTTTGTCTAGATCAATATGCTCTACCACCTTAGGGTCCTTCTAGGACTCCATTAAAAGTACTATCATCTTCCCAAAACAAGACAACTGTGATAAGATCCCATACAAGGGTGAGTATAAAAAATACCAATTAGGTGTCGAAAAAATCAAAATAAAAGGGATCAATTAAAAGGAAACATTTCGCTTGACCCAAGCAAGAGGGTACACAAGTGAGAGAGAACAAGATACTTCATATCAACCAATCCTAAACTATATATGATTATTCAGCACAATACACATGGTGTGTCAACAAAGATATGTGTAAACACCACAAGGACCCCAAGAATCACCTAGATATACTCATCTCAGACTCTATGTCTCAGGAGGTCCCAACCTCATAGACAATAAAAAGATTCTACTTGAGGCTCAAAGGTAATGCTCATTCACGAGATCTCACTCCATGAGAACTGCCATCCCAGATGTAACTCATTTGAGAGTTGTAACTCATCATGATCAACTATTCCATCCTTGATGGCACATCCGAGAGATATCACTCCATCAAGAATAACTCTTCCATCCCCAATGAAACATATGATAGAACATTCTCCATTGTAAATCACTAATATGATGGTATATTCCCACCATCCCAAGTGGCATAAACCTGATAGAACATGATTATCGGGTCTCATCATAAAAAAGTCATTCTATCATTCAACAGATCTTGACACTCATGTAGGGAATCACACCCATACCAAATGGAGGTTTCCAAAAACTCTACTAGAAATAGTGAAGATATAAACTCATCAAATATGGGATTACACCCAAAATCATTGCGGGACACCATATCCCCAATCCACAACTCCATAGATCACATTGATCAGATAGGGGATCACACAGAGGACTACTGGGGGACTCCACTAACCCTAATGAGTCTTAAGTCATGATACATGGATAGGGGATCATGTATAAGATTGCTGGTAGATACCAAAAATCTAACAAACCCTATTTAAGCCACTGCTTAGTAGGGGAACATATAACCAATTATTCCACAAACCCTACTAGTATAGATTGTTAGATATGGGATCACCCCTTTACATGATGGTCATGATGATTCCAATAAACCCATATAGGGAAGTTGATATGATAGAGGATCCCACCCCAGCCTCTTGGAGGTATACAACAACTCTACACAAGCTCATCCTATAGAGGGAATCTCAGTCCAATGATGAGTACATAATGACACACTATACCCTCACTAGGATAGACCAATGTAAATCACTCAACCAATATTATTCTATATGTTTCCAATATAATTGACCCACTAAAATCACCTAAAATTGGATCTCACAGACGAAAACCATGGACACCATCATGTTAAACATGAAAAAATACTCATGGAAGGCAACTCATGGGCCTCCATCCGAGTCTTGAATATGGATATGTGTGAGGGAGAAGTCTCAAAGGGAGAGTACATGATGTGTACCCATAGTACATGATGCGTCTCTCGAAACTATAACTTGGATGTGTCCCCCACCCCCTCAGTACTTGTACATTTTTTGGGAAGATACATGATGTGTACCAATGTCACACAATGTGTGAATCCGTCTAATCTCTAGAGAATTTCCACACCCATACATGGCTGACTGGCCATGTCTCCCCACACGGTGTGCACCCTCGGTACATGATGTGCCTTGGTTACCTGGGTCCTTGGTCATGTCCTCTGCCCGTGCTTGTGTCCGGCACCCCGTGCCCATGTACCTGGCTATGTAATTACAAATGACCATATCACTTAACATGACATGTATATCCATGTCCCTCGACCAAAAAACATTGGATCACTACATGACGTGTACCCCCAATAAACGAAATGTAGTCCCAAAATATCATCTTACCCAAAAGGGAAGAACACACGACATGTGATCATGTACAACATGTCATTTGATCAGGAATTACGAATGGTAATTCCTTATGAGCTAACCGAAACACCCTGGTTTACACTGAAACCCATAGATCAACCCCCAGGGGATCACTAGCATTCCTAATATGGATCTAAAACCTTAAAATAATGAATCAAAGGGTACCAGAATGTAAAACTCATAAATTTTCCTACCTGATAGTGATATAACAAATATTTAGGTATATATCCATGCTATAAAGCTATAACACCATGATCCAAGAGAGATTACCATCAAGATAAAAGATTGATGGTGCCTCCTCGCTTTGGTTCTACCTTAGTTTTTTCTATCGTATAAGGGGTAATGCCTCCCCCTCCACTACTAAATTTGAGAACATAGGGAGATATTAGTTTATTTTAATAAACTAATATCAACAACAACCCCAATGAACCCTCAAATGAGAACTCAACACAACAATATTGATGTCGCATTTAGGGTAAACACCACATTTTAAACTCAACTGAGGTCATAGATTTTCAATCTGATAATTATATTATAAGTTATTCTAAATTTATTGAAAAACTATGTGAACATGATAAAATATATTTTATAGTTTTAATATCACTGTACTGAGACTCTTAGGGACCCACATTCTTGTGTCAAATCAGCTCCTGACTCTAGAATTATTCCTAAAAACATTCCAATGCCATACATGAAAAAAATAGAGTCACTAAAATATCCCCACCTTAATGATTTTCATCCCTAAAAAGAAAAATCCTAAGAACAAGGGAGGAAAATAAGCTCTTAACTGGTCTCCCATGCTAGTGAGATCACCAGAGGGTTTCTATGCTGTTTACAAAATGCATTTAGGGGAACCATAAAATCCAAAAAATTCCATGGTCTAGGTAAACCAGGAAAAAAAATCATGAAACAAAACATGCACATGTATCCTCATATAATACTAGTGGAAAACACCAAGTACACAGTCTAATTTTGGTCACAAAGTCTATAAATACACCACCTCACTAACTCGATGCAAATATATTCATAAAATAACAATACTTATCCTCCCTTGGATGAAACACACCCTCAACATCCATAGTTAGTACTAAATCTGAGTCCACAAACATTGCCTCCACTAGCTTTGACTAGTACAATAGTGACATCTAGGGCCTCCTGAATGTGTCTTCAACTGGTGATATGCCGATAGTGGAGAGAAAACTGCACCACGCCAATTTGAAAACACAAAGTAAGTTCTCTAGAACCTGAATAGTTTACTCTACTTGGCACAACCACCCCTCTCTTAGGTACACTGCTAAGGAAATCCAACTGCCTCATCACATCATCTTGCATCATGACTGTTTTTATCCTTAATACTCAGAAGGTCTATGTACTCCCCACATTTATAAATCCCATAAAAAACATATCCAGAGGGTATCCATTCATGTGAGACCCTATAGAAAAAATATCATAGATGTGATTCTCTACCTCATTGTAAAAGCAGTGGGGTAACCAACACCAACTAGAGATATGCCATGCTATCCTGAAGTGTCTCATGTGAAATTATGATTCCGAGCATACAAGGGTACCAGATAACAACACAAGGCTCCCTAATTAACACAATAGGTCTTACCATGACCTCTTTTTGTAAACCTCCAACTGCATCACTGATCACAAAGCTCTATAAGAGTCAACTGATATGAAGCTGCAAATATCAGGGCTATCCCTGGGTGCCTCTCTACATAGAAAATAAATCCAATTGAGAAGGAAATATGACACATCCTTAGGTAGACATCATCAAATCTACCACTACAATAGGAAATTGAAATCTTGTAACACAACTGCTACATGGGTTATACTAGACACATGATAAAAGTAAATTGTATCTGCCCACACATGAGCTCATCCAACTCAGCCTAAGATCACTCTTCTTGAAAGGAGGAAAAATATACCCCACAATCCAGAAACACTACCACACTCACTGGTAGAAACTATTTGATCTTGGATGGTAGTAACCTAATTTACATTAAGGAAACATAATATGGCCTCTCTATACCACTACAAAAATGTTCTATTTAAAGAAATCACTTTCCAGAGTTATATCACCCCATATACAAAAGTTTTTAGTCATTGATTCTATATGTTGGATACTAAAACATAAGGTTTGAGTACGAAGGATTCACTAGTATCACCTGAGCCTACTCTGACACTCCAACACATAACCTGCCCCAAACACACAATTCAGAGGAACTCATCTGTCTCACCTCAACACTATTCGATTTGGGCATCACTGACTCACCCACATGATTTTATATCAATTAACTAAAACATGTATCGATGGGGTAATTTTTCCTATTACTTATGTTTGTGAAGATATGATGCAAATTTACATCATAGGGCTCTACCACTGCCCCGTGTTACCCTAGATAAACCTCATGAAAATGGTCGAAAAAATATAGTACCTCACAACATTGTCCAAAAAAATACTAAAAAAGTTAAAAGTACTTAGAGAATACCTCTAATCAACCTCAGAGACTCTGAGTCATAGGCCCCTATGGCCTACAACTATCCTCACCCCCATCCTCCAGCTCCCAAAACCTGGCGTGGACTACCTAGGGGTGGTGGTAGAAACATATCAAATAATATGCCACCTCCTTCTTCTCTCCCTACTCCTCCTCTATGTATGCCATAATGTGGAACTAAATTATTCTATAACTATCTCTTTTAGGGTGGTCTATCAACCATATCCCTCCCAACAACATGGAGGGTCAATAAATCTCATGTGAGATGTCCCCATCTATTATAATAGAAACACCACCTCTCCCATGGTTGAATAGATCTGGCCTGAGATCCCTAAGCTATAGACCCTACATCCTAGGATCATCTCCTGAAGCATCTCATATGCTCAGACCCCTGAGCCTACAATAGACTACCAACTATCAATATCTTATCTCTTGTGTTCCTAACACCAATAGTTGGTGTTTTCTTAGAAAAAAATTTCTCCACCACCAAGGCCTTCTCAAGAACTATAGTATAGGTGGGAATGCATAGAGATATCACCAAATCTATGATATCCTAAGTGAATCCCTTATAAAAATTCCATTCTCTGAAAAAATAAATCTTGGACCATATCTAGGGAGTATCAGAAAAGGTTTGTAAACCTTTCCAAGTACACTTCCATGATCATGATATCCTTCCAAATATGTAAAAGATCCTTGATATGCACTGATCAAAGAATGTATGTATAAAAATCTCCACTGAAGAGATATTAAAGCTTCGTCCATGTGAGTGTCATCTCATCATGGGTCTACATCACCAAACTCCCCAATTTTCCGACCAACCCCTATATAATACTCAACACTAGGACCACCATATTATAGGGAGGTTTCCTTGTAAGGAGGAAAACATACATGACAGACTCAAGCCATTAATTAAATTCATGGGGGTCTAGTACAACCTAATACCTCAGAGGCCACTACCTATGAAAGACATGTAGTGCAATCATCTGGCACACATCCTCAGTCTACATTTCTAGCACAAAATACTACTCAACATGCGGTGTCTTGACTGATGAACCACCTGGAGATACCACATCCTATATAGTGACCTACACTAAAGCCTCATCACTAAGAGGATATTCATCACAATACCTCCATGGAACCCTATTAGGTTGTGTCTACAAAAAAATCATAAAATATAATCAAGATGCTCCATAGTCAAGGAGTATATCTGGGGATCTCACTAAAAATGGATATGGAACCCACAACCTAATACTATATGATTCATGTACTAACGTTTACCTAAAACCAGTGCCTAAATGTATTGACTCAACAATAAGGTTATCAAAGTCCCAGTGAATGGATACGTCACCCACTAAACTAACACTGGAGTGCCTGACCTGAAATCTAAACTCGAGAAACATTAACACTATTTCTAAAAATCCCAAACCAAGATCACGACTAGAAAAATCCTAAATTCAATACTAAAGAAGGACTTCTTGTGATATCACTCTATCATGACCCCCCCACACTAGGGCCCAAGCAGCAACTACCCCAAGACTGACTCCATTATGCCAAGGGCTGGAGACCAGTGTCGATTAGGAATATCACAAAAATGGAAGGCCTTAGACTATGTTACATGAACACAAGCACCCAAATCGATATCCATATAATATTGAAAAGATAATAATAACAATAATAAATAATTTATTCATACATAATCCAAAAATCAGAGTATAGTAAAATTTCTGAAAGTGAAAATAGGGAAAAATTCAAGCCCACCAAAAACAGAAAAAGAGTCCAACCTGATTCGAAGGAGGGGACTACTATCAAATGTGACCACCAGAACACACCTCGGTTATGTACCGATATATGACTCAGTATGTCTAGCTCACTATGCTCTACCACCTCTAGGAACTCCTGGGACTCCATCGAAAGGACCATCATCTGCAGAAGACATGACATGTGCAGGCAGATCCCACATATGAATAAGTATAAAAAATTCCCAATAGGAACCTAAAAACCAAAAATTAAGGGATAAAATGAAAGGAAATAGTTTTCTTGACCCAAGATAGAGGGAACCCAAGGAAGAGAGAACAAGAAACTCTGTATAGACCACTCTTCAACTATACATGAATTTTCAGCTCAATTCACATGGTGTGTTGACCAAGATATGTGACAACACTTCAAGGTCCCCTATAATCACTCAGATATACTCATCTGAGATACCATGTATCATGAGGTCCCTACCTCATAGATAACCACATGATTCAACTCGAGGCTCAAAGGTAACACTAATTCAAAAGATATCACCCCATGAGCCCTACTATCCCAGATGGAACTCATTCGAGAGATGTCGCTCATTGAGATCAAATCTTCAATACCTGATGGAAAATGTTAGAGATATCACTCCATTAGGAATAGATCTTCCATATCTAATGTAACATCTAAGAGAACATTCTCCATTGAATATCATTAAGCTGATGGCACATCCTCACCATCCTAGGTGTTTACACTTGAGACAATACACTCATAGAGTCTCACCATGAATAAAGTTACACTATTCCTAAATGTATTTTGACACTCACATAAGGAATAAAAACCATCCCAGATGAGGGAATACTTGAACCCTACTGGAAAAACTGATGATATCGTCTCCTTAGATAAGGGATCACTCCCAAAACTTCTCAGGGGCACCAAAAACCCAATTTAGAACTCTGAAGATCATATCACTCAGAAAGGGGTTCACACCCCGGACTACCGGGGGATGCCACTATCACTACCACGTCTCAAGTCATAATACACAGATAGGTGATCTTTCCCATGACCATTGGGAGATACTGGAAACCCAAATCAGGATCCAAATGCCATGTAAGAGGTTGTGTATTAGATGATGCACAAACCATATTGAAACTGCTTATAATTAGGGGTCGTATACCCAATACTTGCAAAATACCTACTAGGACAGCCTTATAGATAGGGTATATTCACCCTACATGATTGTCACAGTGATACCACAAACCCCATATAGGGAAGTCGATATGATATAGGATCTCACCCTAGCCTTCCAGAGGGAAAAAATAACTCTACCCAAGCTCATCCTATTGAGAGTATCTCAATTATATGCTATGAATGTAATTCCACATTGTACCCTCACTAGAATAAACCAAGGGAAACCAATCAACTGATAATGGTATATATGTGGCTAACAGAAGCTACCTGCTAACCTCATCTTGTGTCACGTAACACACACCAAAACCATGGCCACCATCACATTCAACATGGAAAAATACTCAGTCCCCTATCTGTGCCCCCCCCCCCTCAATACTCGATGTGTATTTGGTAAGATACATAGTTCATACCCGTATCACATGATGTGTGACTCCGTCTAATATCTCGTGCATGTTCCCACCCATATATGGCTGACCGACCATGTATACCCACATGACATGTACCCTCAGTACATGATGTGTCTTGGCCACCCATATTATTAGATATTTCTTCTACCCAAGCCCATGTCTGGAACCCTATGCATGTGTACCTAGACACGCACTTCTGCACAACCATTTCTTTTTTACATGGTATGTCTGTCCTTGTCCCTTAGAAACATGACCTGGGATCACTACACCGTGCCTACCCCCAATACACAACATGTAGTCCCCAAATTTATTCTTCCATGAATGGTAAGAAAACATAGTGTGTTCTCTTTCACTACACACTATGTGATCAAGAATTCCCCATGTGCTACAAGGAACTCCCCAGTTTCCACTAAAACCCACAGATCTACCCCTGGGATTACTATAAGTTGTAATAGGGATCTAAAACCTTAAAACAATGCATCAAAGGGGTTAAATACATAAAACTCATAAATATTTCTACCTCATGATGAAATACCAAATCTCCAGGTGCAAACCCATGCTCTGAAGCTACTGCACCATGATCTGGGATAGATTTATGATATGATTGAAGATCAACGGTGCCTCCTCTCTTTAGTTCCACATTGGTTCATCTATTTTACAAGGGGTAACACCTCCCCTATCATATTCTAACCATGGTAACATGGGGGTATATTAGTTTATTTTAAAAAACCCATACCACAAACATGCCCACCAATTCACCCTTTTCCAAGCACCCGATGCAAAAAAACTTTATGTCATGCCTAGGGTAAACACCATGTCCTTAAATCAACCAGAGCCATTTATATCAAATAAGAGACTAAAATTTAGATTTACTACAAGTTTATAGAAAAAAATATGCACATTTTATAAAATAAATATAATATTTTTTATTGCATTGCACTGAGGCTCTTTGAAACTGGAATTTCCACACCGACTCAGCGTCTGGCTCTGGGATTCTTTCTAGAAATATTTCAATGTCTTAAACAAAAAAAACAAAGTCACTAAATATTTAAAAAATTTGAAACTCCTAATTATAAATATGGATTATATTTTAAAATATTCAATTTTTGAAGTGGAAGAAATTAATTTTAATATAAAATCATAAATCGTAATGAAAAACGTTTTTTAGAAAAAATGTGTTTTTAAGCACATAAATGTACTTATACCAAAATAGTGTATAATCACGATTAAAATGAAGTTAATTATATTTTATATAATTAAATAATAATTATGATACTTTGGGGTCAAATTAAAATCATAATGATACTTTATATGAACATAAAAATTTCAGTTTTATAAAAATTCGTATTTTTCACCATTCATTAAAAAATCAACCTTTTTAGAAAAATACCAAAATTTCACTCAAAGATAAATTTGATATTTTGATTTAAAAAATGAATATAATTTTATTAAATATATATTCTAAATGTTCCAAAAATTAATTATAATATTTTCTCACAAAGAGTAATAAAAATTCATTAATTTGGTTTTGAAAAATAAAACAACATTAATAAAAAATGGGTGATTAATTTAAAAGTATTTATATTGACTAGCGAGTTTTTATATAAATAAAAAAATTAATCTTATTCATAACCTAAAATTTAATAGCTATGTGATAATAATATTTTAAATTGTATGTCATGGTTGACTTAAAATCATGGTTGCATGTAATGCAAGCTATCGAAGAATTTAAATATATTTGAAAGAAAATTTTCATAAAATCATAGGGTGTTATAGAACTAATGAATATATATGATATTTATGATATGAATATTCTTAAATAATTTTAATATCATATATATATTCCTACCTTCTAATATATTGGAAAATAATAACGTCCCTTGTGTGTATGTGTTCACTACCACCTCTATGAAGTGATGCGATCCATTTTTCATTTCTTCTTTACATGGAAGGTAATAAAGATAGATTATATATATATATATATGATATTTTTACCATGATTATAATTTGAGATATTATGTAACCATAGTAAAATTACAAGGACAAAAACTTCTGTGATAAAATATGCATGATAAAATAAAGCATTTAGCACCCAAAACAATGATAATAATGACAGATTGTTGAAAAACATGTGATAAATTGTTATAATAGGATCACATATGATATTATAAATAATATTATGATTCTGGTATAAATTAATATCATGTTTAAAACCATTATACATGATTTTAAAGCATGATCAACTAAGAGGAAACATGTGGTAAAAGATTTCATCTCAATTTATAATCTATTGAGAAATATTTTGTAATATACACCTATTTACTTTTATTTAGTATATATACTACCCCTTTGAGTTATTTAACAGTAATATATATTTATTAACTTTGATTAATGATTCAATTCAAGTTACTCTTTCAAGAGGAATATTTAAAAGGAATGCAGATCTTATTTCTTTTCTTGATCGAGAATATTCTTCTTTCTATATCCATATTATTTAAATTTCATTTTAAAAATTAAATTTTATTTATAAAAATGATTTATAAAGGATATTTTATGATTTACTTTAATTTATACATGGTATCAATGGAATCATTCTATTTTTTTTCCTAAAAGGATTAATTTTCAACTTTATTTTCAAAAAATTAAAAGGAATGTTTTTTAACTTATACAGTGTTACCAAAACTTTCTACTTCCATCACCATTTTATACTATTTATATTATACTATAAGATTTTAAAAAAATTATGTGAAAAAAAGTTTTTAAAATATTTTTATAAACCATTTCCTTTAATTCTCCAAAAGATGTGAAATTATTTCAAATCCTGTATTTTTGAAAAACCAAAGGTCATCATTTATCTCTTATTAATTTTGTTGTTAATAGCTTTATGTTGAAACATTCAATTTATTATAATCATTGAACATTAAATATCCTTTAAATATCCATCTTGGATATTATTATTACCTAAAAAATATTCCCATTGCACATACAATGTTTTACTTTGAAATGTATTTGATTTACTAGGGAAATTTTGTTATTAATTATTCTTTACTCAATATAGATTATTTTGATAAGAAATATTGTTCATAAATTAAACTGATCATTCGATATATGATGAATGAATTAGACATGAAGTGATAGGTGGGTCCTAGAAGTATATATCTTGTCTATGAATTGAAAGGTCTCATGAAAAATGTGTTGGCTAAATTAAATGGGTATTTACCCATAGTTTTTGTAAGGATCTAACCTTAAACATTTCATAATATAGTTATTTTAAACCATTATAATTATTATTAAAATTCTTAGGAACTTTTTTATAGTTTTAGATAATTAAGAAAGTATCATATATAGTAAACCCATAAATTGAATTTTTCATTTCTTTTAACCATCCTTAAACCCTATGAAAAACATTTTAAAATGCGGTATGAACATAAAATTCTTATTAAGGAACTTAAAATAATGAAATAAACCACTAGTTTATGAATAATTATAAAATTTTCCCCTTTTCAAAATAAACTCGTTGCTCAAAATAAAAATGTTTACTCAAGAAATCACCTTTTCCACCCAAATCATTCCATAAAACATTTCATAATACATATTGGCAATAAAATAAAATCCATAAAGGTTTCATTGAAAAAAATTATAGAGTCATGATTTTTTTTCACAAATCTAGAATTTTCACCCTTAAGAAGTAACATATACATTCTTTTGAAAAAAAACTCAATAATATACATTGTGAAAACATGATATTTCTATAAAAACAAATAAAGCATAAATAAATCATACAGGTAAAATAGGGAATTATTTTCATATCGTGATTACTTATGGAGTAACTGACATAGATATTCATAAAATAACCCTAACAATTATACTTGAAATAACCCTCATGGTTATACTTTGAGTAACCGTCACTGTTATATTTGGAATAACCGTTATAGTAAATTTACAACGTAAACATACCCAATGAATTAAAGGGATATAATAGACCCACCAACTTTGGTTTATAATGAAATAACCCATTATCATAAACAATTAAAAGAACTATAACATAGTCATAAAACATGAATACTTGTATCGTAAAAACATTATTTGTAGAATATAACTTCTTTGAAAATAAAACTATGCACATATAATGGAAAGAAATTTCCTTGAAAATAACCATGTAAGCTTGTAAAGTAATATTCAATGAAAATAATTGTCATGAAAGTGGGGAAATACTCTCATGTTGTATAAGTTAAAAAAGTATCCTTATGTATTTTTTTCAAAAGGCCACAAAGTACCTCGTTTGGGAAATGATAAAATGATTCCTTTCAAACCATTAGGTAAAATTCCAAATATTGGTAAAAATAAATTTAAAAATTCTTTGGATAATAATAAAAAACTTCTTTAATTTTTTTTATAAAATATGGATATGTAATAAAAAGAGAGTTTTAAGGGAATGTTTTAAAAAATAATTTCTAAAAGAAAGTCCCTTACCTCGAAACTGACATGTCACATATGTTCTTTGTATTCATGAAAAATAAAATTATGTTAACTTTATAATTAATTAAGATATTTTTTCAAGTTTATTATTTATTTAATTTCACCTATTACCATGTTATATACAATTAATTAATCATTTAAGTTCATGTCGGATGTTTTGATGATATTCGATACTTAATTCCAAAATGACTTCGGTCAGTTGATTGCGGTCAAAAAAGTTATTAATACATCGTATATAGAATAATAATAATTAAATAATTATAATTTTTATATATAAATTAAACTTTTAAATTCAATCATTACATATGGTTATCATAAATGAACTACGTTACAATCTTGGAGATGGTAGGTTGCACGTACGCATGAGTAACATTTCCATTTTTCAATGATCATTATGGAAAGTAAGTATTATTTTATATTTCTATAATGATCTTAATATCATATATATAATATTAATTCTATATATATATATATCAACCATGTGATGTGGTGATGAAAAACTAATTGCATCACTTTGTAGAGGTGGTAGTCCACACGTACACATAGACGGCATTATCATTTTCCTTTGCATAGAAAAATAAGAATGTATGTTATATATTTCCTTTTCAGAAATATAAATATTTAATGAATATCATATATAAATATTAATTCCATAATTATAACCATTCTTGATATATGGTGATGGAAAAATGAATTACATTGGTTTAGGAGGTGGTAGTCCTCCGTACACATGAATGATGAATTATTTTCTCATTTGATAGGAGTTGATATGGATATAGGTCATGAAACTAAAATAATAAAATATAAGTATATATAGGACACTGAAGTTTTTATTTTATCATAGATTAAAAATGTTTTATGGTTGTGTAATAAGAAGAAAAACTTAAACATGTAAATAAAAACTATACATTTTCTTTGGAAAACTTCCTTTTCTTAACGCATTAATACCTATAAGATTGGTATTATTACTAAAATAAGAGCTATAGAATGAGGGGATTAATTCTAGGAAATTATTTTATAGGGATTTTCTGAACCAAATTATTTTTTAAGTGTGATGTATTGAGAAGAATATGTTCCATTTTATAAGATAGGAGAGGGACACTCTGGTAATTTCTCAAAATACTAAAATATAATATGACTATTATAGATCCAAATGCTTCCAAATGTTCAATAAATAAAAACAGGATAAAATTTTATGCCATATATTATCCCCTTTGTTTATATTTAATACTTTTATGATTTTTAAATAATTTAATAAAATATTAATCCCATAAAATATCATTATTGTCAATTTAGATATTATTCATTACTTTGACATTAAAAACATAAAAAACAAGTCAAATTAAAAAAATTTATTATACACTAAAAATTTAATTTTTAATCTATATAATTCATAGATCAAATTAAATATCTATATATATATATTTATTTTAATATTTTTAATATCATTTATTTGATTTTTTTAATTAATTGAATAATTACTCTATCAACATTGTGAAAGCATTTAAGGTAATTATTTATTACCTAAAATTTAAAAATAAATTTCCATGATGAAGATAAATATTTTTGATTTCTAAATAATATTTATATTCAAAAATATCCTATGGATAACACTATATTAAAAATATTACACTTGATAAAACAAGAGTGTGACATGTTTTATGTTTCTTTGAATAAAATACTATAAAGAACATAATCTTATCCAAGTGGACCTAGAAGGTCATAAATTAGACCATTTTATGATTATGGTTGTGATATATTTATAAAAAAATATTTATTCGAGTGTCTATGACATTTTATGGTTCTAATAATTTTATTTATAACCTAAATTACCTAATTTACTCTTTACCATATTAACCATAATCACTAAAATACTATTCATATTGAAAAAAAATAAAATAGACCTATATAATAAATTTGGAAGAATTAATTCAAAATATTAAATCAATTTTTAAAAATTAAAAACATATAATTTTTATAATTTAATTTAAATTTAAACCAACAAAACACAATGAAAACAGTTTTTCGGAAAAATGAAATTTTTAAATATAAAATGTTTTTATACTAAATTCAAGTATAGAATAAATTTTAAAAACCATAATTGAATTATTTTAAATAAAAATGAACAAATTAAATTTTAAAACTAACCGAAAACAAAATTTTTCCTTGTAAAATTTCTAAAATAAAATATAATTTTTAACCGAAATCAGTATTTTTCATTATTCATTGAAAAATTAGTATATTTAGAAAAGTTTACAAAATTAATACAAAGATAATTTCGAAATGATAAATTAAAAAATTAAATTTATTCTTTAAAATAAATTATTTCTATAAATTAATTATAATAATAAATCATAAAAACCAATAAAAATCATTTTTTAAGAAAAAGGTTGTTTTTGAAGGATAAAATGACTTTACTAAATAATAGTACTTATTTTAAAATAATTAATTAATACATTATAAATTAGTAACACCATGATATATTTCATAATGTGGTTAATAATATTCATTCCCTCTAATTTAATGGCTAGGTTATAATGATCACATTTAAATTATAATATTTACTTGTACGTTTAAGCTTGGTAATGCATATTTTGTATTCTAGTGAACATAGTTTTTCCTTTTTAAGAACTTGGGTTGTTATAGTTTTAAAATTTTTTGGTTCACTGTATTGATGGTAGAGATATCATGATGTCTGATATCATCAAATCTAATTGTACGAATTTATATCATTGATAATTTAGTTATTATTATCCTTGAGAAAAATTCATTAATATTATCTCTGGATGCATTTAGAAATGAAGTTATGATTAAATGAAACTTTATTTCAATTATTTACCTTAGCATATTAATTATTCTTTATTGATTCCTTATGGATTCTGATATAATTTTTTTTAATTGGTATACTATATCACCCTTTATTTTTTTCTTTTCCCCAAGATATAAAGAAGGATATTATAAATAATATCAAAGATGTAAGACTGTTTTTATGCTATGTATTTCATATTTCCAATGTAATAAGAGAATCATGTATGTATCAAGTCTTTAAAGAATGTAAAATTGATCATTCTTATGTGGTAATATCCATCATATCTCTACCAATATAATAAAATAGACACAATCTATGAGTTATGAGAGTCGGGGTTATTAAACTTTTGTTTTAATGAATAAATCATATTCAAAATCACATGAAATAAATTTCATTACATGAGGTGAAGTTTTTTAGATGTTTTAAGGTGTTTTAAAAGTGTTTAGAGATGTTCAATGAAAAATTTATGTGATTCTCATAATATTTAATGAATTTCAGAATTATTAAATTGAAGCAAAAATTTGACCAAGTCCTTAATTCTTCAATATTTCATATATATTCACATACAAAAATTTTCCAAAGGAAATATTCTGTCTTGTATATGGAATATGTTATCTTTGTTTAAACTAAGAATTTAACAAGTGGGTGATTGATATAGAGGAGGAGTAATACCCATACAAAAGAAGAGTAAGACCCATACATAAAAAGTATTTATTGCATGTATAAAATGAGAATATGGTGAGAGGAAAAAATAAAAAATGAAGAATATATATATAAGAAGAATTTGAATCACACCAATAGGTCATTTTGAAACTCAAAAAATTGATACATCTTATATATGTATATAAGAATTGTTCTCTGATATAGAAGAGGACTTCGATCTCACAATGTGATATTAAAGACGTTATACTTATTACTTATGTTTTAACACTTAGAGAAATGTCAGATAATCAAATACAGAGATTTTTAGAATAAATATATGCTAAAGAAAATTAAATTTTATGAAGTTGAATCTATGAATTCATGGATTAAACATCAAAAATGGAGTTTGTGACTCAATTAATGATGAAAGAATATGGTTCACATCATGGATATATAATTTGTGGCACAAAAGAGAGAAGTAGTTATGAATAAAATATTTTGTCACACTAAAACATATATAGTTGTTCTATGATAACTTGGAACAAATTTGAAAAAAATGGAAGAAGTTTTAAGAAAAATAGAAGTTGAAGAAATAGTTGAAACATAGTTATTTCTATGAATTTCAAAATTAAAAATTGAATTTTGTAGAGGGAAAATCATAGTTTCTATATGATATAATATTTAAAATGTTGCATGAATATTTGTGTGTGAGAATATGAACTGATAAGAAAAATATATGAATTATCAATGAGAGAGAAGGATAAACAAGAAGAAGATACCTATTACTATTCAATTAAAAAGAGAAGAACAAACAACACATTAAAATATTGATGAAAAAATATTTAACTTTTTCTAAATGGGAAATATATGATCGTTAAATTAAATTTTCTATTGGTAAAATGTTTTACCAACAGATTAGTCCTTATTACTAAATTTTTGCTAAAAACTCTATCACTAAATGTTATTGTAATAGATAAAATCATTCTATTGTAATTATAATAATATTAATGAATAATACATATTTTGATCAAAATGTTTAGAAACAAATTGATATGATAGATTTATCTATTTATAATTCTATCAATATTTGTCTTTCCATTTTTTATAATAAATACTAAAAATTAATATATATTTTTAAATAATATTTTAAATGAAATATTATATACTGGTATTTCAATATTCATTGCAAAAAAATTATATTATATTTATTAGAATAATTATATATAATATATTTATTATATAATAATTACAAAATTATATTATATGAAACTATGATGTTTTATTTGAAAAAAATATATTCAAAAACATGTCATAAACACGTTTAAACATGTTCAAACACAATATACTTTTCTTGATACTTCATAAAACTTCATTTGTGACTTTTTTCTCTCACAAATTTGGTGTCATTACCATGGATCACTCTAAAATATAAGTCCACACATAGATTACTCATCTTCCTTTCCACCATGACATTCTCCCCATGTCTAGTCCATGCCACAACAATACCACCCATGATTCTCCACTACAACATCTTCTGCACATTCCTAATAATAATTAATTGCCTTAATTATGACCTTGAAAACAAAGAAATGCCTAAAAGATCATTTAGTCTATAGAAAAATCATTATGGGTCATGTTTCATTACATGTATCTATTTCAACCAGAACACAATGCATTAAAAAATAAAACTTTTAGGAAGGTAGCAGTAATAACTCAACACATGAGGAAGATTAAATTTGAGGAAAAATAATAAATCATCAAAAACATATTAGAAATCAATAAAAGACTAACACATACCAATACACGTCATCAGAATAGTATGGTGTTTGATTTCCACTAGATCAGTCATTCAAGCCAAATTCCTTGATAATTGGGATTCCACTTTAGTTCCATGGAATGAAAAAGAATAAAATGATAAAATTTAGAATCCCCGTCCTTGAACTTGGGTTATATAATACCATAAAAGTGTATCATCATCATAGTATTACCTTCCTATGTCGTCCCAATATGTTTGGAATTAGAACAAGTGAACCCAAAAATCAATTCACGTATAACTGAATGAGCCTGTGGATAAAGGATTAAATTGATATGAAATTTTTATGGAATACACGTGACATGATAATTAATTTAATTTCTTTAAATATACATGATTAAAAATAATTGAAAATGTTCAAGACATATTACAAGGGTGACTCTAGTAACTGATGAAAACGAATTTCTTCATATACTACTTCTTATGTAGTTGAAAATTCAAAGTTTTAATGTAATGTTTTCCACACCTTATGATTCATTCACATAAAAGATGAGTTAATCATAATAAATTATTACCCATTTCTACACACATATCAATATGAAAAATAAGAAAAAGAACATATAACAAAAAGAAATCAATAAATAACCATAATTAATTTATGTTGTTTTCCCGAACGGCTTTAAGAAATGATAATAAAAAATTATGAGTGACCCAAATAATAATTTAAATAATAAAAATAAAAGAAAAAATGAAGAATAAAAAACCATATAGTTTAAGGTAAACATTTAACCTTTCACTCACCCAAATCACCTTTAAATGTTTTTCTCAAGGTATCCAATTCGGTTCTTCAAAACTTGAACACCTGCAGAAGTCTATGCATGGAATATAAACAACTATATAGAAAAAAGTATAATAGAATAATGATTTAAAGTAATATAATCATTAAAAATATTTTTCTATAAAAATAATTATTGTTAAAAATTTAAAATATGTGTTTGAAGACATGTATTTTTGATATAAGTTGATAGAGAAAGTACATATGATGTGTTCTTGAAAATATGTAGTTTACCCAAAAATAAAAATAATTTTCCATAATCAAAATGAAATTTTTTAAATAATTTACCTTCATGTATATCATTGAAAAATCACACTAATTTTCAAAGAAATAGGAAAAACATTAAGTAAGATAATAATTTAAGCATGCAGGACAGTGTCAACAAGTATCAAACAAATTTTTAATTTAAATGTTTTAAGTTAAAAATGATTTTTTCACAACATGAAAAAATCAATTTATATTAAAATCACATAAAAACTATTAGAACATAAAGAAAACTCCCCTGATGACCACTATTATTCAAAATATTTAATTGAAACAATCGTCCTCCTGCATACCAAAATATACAACGAGGATTCCTACATCTAAATACCTACTCATAAAAGATAAAATAAAATATTAATTGTAATATTAGATTTCAATAATCTCTAAATAACGATTAAGAGTTGGTGTTACATGTGGTTCGAACAAGTGAAAAAATCACATCTTTTAACCATTTCCAACATTCCAGGATGATTTCATGGATTCCCCTTAGTGAAAATTTAATCTATTTGATATTATTCAATGCCATTTCAATGTTATTTTTGGAGACCCTCTCAGTGTGTTAGCCTCCCTATGTGTCATTGTATTAAATGAATCATCTATTTTAATTTTATAAAACCACTCTATGGATTTATGTACATGATCATACTCCAACATTTCAACCACTCAATTAATTCTATCCAATAATAGCTCAAAAACTGTAACTTCTTTTCAACTCATTAAATTATGGATTCTTCCTCTCTGAATTCATGCTTTAAATCAACATGTTCAAGAATGGACTAGTTTTAAATAGAATTTTCAAAAAACAATACATGGACTCTATATTTCCATGCATTCAACCTCTCTTCATTCCCTACTATGTTATTTCTATCTCAAATATTAAATCGAGTATTTATAAGGAACATTATATAGAAAGATTAAAATTTGTAATAATGAATCCAAATAATATTATCTCTATACATGCAGTGAAATTCCCAAATAAAAAACAAACATATCCACAATAAATCTCCACACTCATACTAGAACTAGAATGATCTCAAAAAAATACTCCTTACAACTACAATAATAGAGAACTAATTTTAGATTTCAATCACTAGATTTTCAAATAAAATTCATCTATATTATAAGACAATAACAATTAGAACTTGAAATAACCACCCTTTAATATATCTCTTTATTTTAAATATGTACCAGTATTTCATCATTTTTTTGGAAAACACTAAAAATAGATATGTTATAAGTCACCCTCTAGAAAATTACAACTACGTCACTTAAGTCTATGAACCTTGTCTATAATTGAACAACCCAAAGTCTTGAAGTTAGTGGATTTAGTTCCCTTTTCTTGAACTACAGATGACCTGATGTTAATACCCACCAAAATGAGCATAAAAAATTTTAGGATTTAAGAAATTCTAGAGGAAATGTATTATTTTCTCTACAAAATAAATGAATGAGTATCATAGATACATGGATATTAGGTGGAAAGGTTACACAGATCACACAACCCCTAGAAGGACACATGATCACATGACCTGAGGAATGTCACATAATAAGATCATTTTCTATGCATGTTCTGATAATGATTGTTCAAATCTATTTAGGTTATTCCTTCTAATCATACATATCCCCATCAGATGAACCTATTCATCATGTGAATCCCTTCCAACAATCACTTATGATCATGTGAAGGCTTCTTGATGAGTTCGTTTGTTTAGGGGACATGTTATCAAACAAACACCTTACAATCACCCCGATCGCCTTATGAAATAAAAAATAAAAAGGTGGAAGATTCATACAATAAATGTTATGTTGATTTTTATGTGAAGGTATTATAAAACTCATGTGATCAGTTCAACAATAACATGATATCCCTAGAAGCATGTCATCCAACTCCATGAAAGCATTTGGGTTTGTCACATTCATCATGAAAATTCCCTTAGATGCATCCATTTGATCATGTGATTCCCCTTAGGATCCATAGATAAGGAGAGTGACTATCCATTCCAATAATCATAAATCACCAAGAGATCCAACATTGATCACATGATGCACCGCGAATAAGTGGAGAGACCATCCATGAAAATGCTCACATGCCATCATGATATCAATTATTAATCATGTGATCCACTGATAGAAAACCAATGTGAAAAGTCAAAGGTCATGGAAAATCAAAAAAAATTGAAAAGGAAGAAGCCTCATGTGAAAGAAAATTACGTTGTTTTTCATGAAAAGGATGGATGTGGTCTGTGTAATATATTCTTCGATCATGTTATATCCACAATGAAATTCCATCCTCATCATGACAATACCATTGGACATGCCACCTCCATCATGCAAAGCATATCATACATGTCCATTGTTGGAACCACTTTGTTTATAAGGTTGTATTTGTTGTCAATAATTGTCAATGAAGATCAAAATGAAGGAGATCAAGAAGTACTCCAATGAAATGAAGGAATGGAAATTCAGATGATTGTTGTACTGATCATAAATTCAAAGAACATGTGTCAAAGGTGACACATTGTTTACAAAAGTGAATAATGGTGAGGTATAATCCATCTGAGGACGATTAAAGAAGAATGGGGATTTGATGAAGACCATGAAATTCTTCATGATTGCATGTGAACCATGCAAGAGACTTCTTGAAGAATAGAATCGTATGATTTTCATGAAGTAGAGAATGACATATGAAGAAGAAGACATGGAGGTTGATGAAAACCATTCAATTATTCATTATTGCATGAGAAACAAGCAAGAGACTTCTTGAAGAATAGAATCATATGATTTGCATGAAGTAGAGAATGATGGTTGAATAATAAGACAATGTGAAAGGGATTGGAATTATAAGATGTCCATACACTTCACATTGTATCAAAGTATGATGATGCTAAAGATGATCTATCAATGGATATATATCACGATAGTGGAGTTTGTGATGAATGAAGAAGAGTTACTGAAGAAGGAAAATCACAGAAAAGAAGTTTTTTTGAGGTGATTGTGCTTGTTGACAAATCAAACAATGACATACAAATTTGTTGAAAAAATGGGATTTCATAGTGGCATGTCGAGTTAAAGGTCTGTGGTTAACGATCCATGTTTGATTCAAGAACTTAGATAAAGGAATGGATGATCTGGAGGCGGTAAAAAAAGAGAAGATACAAGGTAGCGTCATTTTCCAGTGTTTGACAAATTTTTGGGCCTCAAAATTTACAAATGGAGGAAAGTGTTTTTGGAAAATGGACTTGCGCGCCGAGGTTTGGGAGGCTTGGAAAATTGTGCGCCATATGTTTTCAAGATCATAACATAAAAATATGGAAAAGGGACAAGGGTCGTGAAAGTTTTGGGTTTGGTCGCGCAAGTGACTAGTGCTGAAAAAGGGAATTGTGTGTCGTTGACTTGGAGGAGAGGAAACTTGTGCATCATATATTTTTCAAGATCATAACATCAAAATATGGAAAATGGAAAAGGTGAACCCATGTTTTTTAGTTGGTTGTGCAAGTGATTTGAAAAGTGTTCTTGGAAAAGGGACTTGCGTACCGATTACTTAGAGGCTTGGGAACTTGCGCGCCTGTTGTTTTTCAAGATTAGAACATGAAAATATGGCAAAGGGAGAAGGGATCCCATGTTTGGAAGTTGGTCATGCAAGTGACTTTCAAGGCAAGATACTTGCGCTTCGAAACATTCACGCCGAGGGGAGACTTGCGCGCCGTCGCGTAGGGTGTACAAATGCCTATAAATATAGGTCAAACCCTCCTCATTCTACACGAGCTCAACACTTATAGAAAATAAGATCTCCCATCATGAAGGTGTATAGTTCTCATAAGTATAAGTTGTGCGACAATTGTTTATTGTGCGTCCAAGGTGTTTTGGGAGAGAAAGGGATTGGGTCGCGAAAGTTTGAAGTTGAAAGAGTGAGTGTCGTGCAAGTGGTTGAGGTGAACTTGCACACCGGTTTGGACTTGCGCTCCGAGACTTTCACACCATCTTGAGACTTGCGCGCCGGGCTTGGAGAAGTGAGCCAGGTATTGCAGAAGCCCGCCAATATTTTTGGAGCTGCACGAAAGCTAGAAGATTGCCTGATACCTTCGGTGAAAAGTGAGAACTTGCGTGCAAAGGGTTGTTGCTGCGCGAAATCATCTATGTATCCTGTTTTCACTTTCTGATTATCTGGTTCAGTGGTTCAGTGCGTTCAAGTGCATCATTTCTGGTCTTCGATGCAAGAAGATTCTCGTGATAAGCAGAGGCAAAGAATTCAATGCAAATCTATTGAGGAGACCTTCACCTCTATAAACTGGTGGGACTTCACCAAAGGCAGTGAACCAGGGGCGTCAACGGGATTGACCTGAGGGATGTAGTGAGCTATCCCTGAACTTTTTTAAAGGAAGTGATACTAGGACAAAGTGACTGTTCCCGAACCATTGTAATCCACAACTAGTAAAGTTTAGTGGAATTCGGTATGACCGACAACTTGTCGGCATATGCTCCATGGACGTATCCCTTAGTGGTGAACCGGGTAAAAATTGTGGTGTCATCTCTTTGAATGTGAATGTTTCATTACTGATCATATCCATCATATAGGTTTAACTAGTTCCTACCAACATGGGAACAAGATCCTTGTTTTTACAAGAAAAATTTGACACCCTGATTCACCCCTCCCCTCTTAGGGTGTCTCGGGGTCCTACATCCATTTGATTACGCGACATCCTGATAGAAAATCTATGGGTGATAACAACATGATTTATAAAATAAAATATCAAAAAGGTGTAACCCTTATGTGAAGGAGAGTTACATTATTTTTCATGTGAAATCCCTTTGAAGAGATAGCCTAATCTCATGAAGGGACCCAAACATGTCTCCCTTGATCATGAAAAATCCTCTTCAACATAAATCATGATCTCGCAAGGACTCTCTGACATGTTAGCCTGATCTTGGAAAGGCCCTTTTACATGTCTATTTGATTATAGAAAATCTTTTTAACAAGTCACATGACCAATAAATGTGGCGATGATGGAATTATCTTATAGTTATTGTTTATCATGCGATATAAAGATGATGCCATGAATGACCTATGACAGGTTCATGCTAAATGCATGATTCTCCATCGACTCAAGCTCATATATGTGATATACATGCTGTATGAAGTAGTGTAGATCTAGGGAATTGAGGCCTAGACCCCCCCCCCCCCACACAAAAAAATACACATGGGAGTTCAAAGGTGATAGAACATTTCTTGGAGTGGAAAGTCATGAAATCATAAGGGTCTTCCCCCATGTAAACCCAAGGAATGAATTAATGGATTACACAACATTCATATATTCTTCACGTGATCACCCTATTGATCTTGTGAAGGAATTTTGATGTTCTGACCAAATTATGCAAAGGAGTATGTACTATCAACTTGGTCACGTGACATCTAAATAGGCTAATGCTTAATGAACATTAAGGAATTTATGTGATAAAGGATTAAAAATATTGAATCCTTATGTGAAGACATATATGATTATTTTCATGTGATAGAATCATTCACATCATGTGACCTATTCATTAGTCATAGAAAAACACTCATACATGTCATCTATGTCACACGACCACACTCGGACATGTCAGCCATGTCATGCGAGAACCCTCAGACATGTAAGCCAAGTCACACAAAGTCCTCTGAACATAACATCCTTGATCATTTAAAACCCTAGGATGTATTTGCATTGATCAAGTAAAGACTCACTGGATATATCATCCAAGCCATGAGAAGCCCTCCAGACATGATAGCCATGTCACTTGACAGCCCCCAGACATGTTAGCCAAATCACGTGGAATTCCTCCAACATGTTGACCTTTATCACATGAAAGGCCTAGAAATGCCTTCTTTGATAATTAAAATCTCCTCATACATGTCAAAATTGACCCGTGATATCCCATTTACATGTCAACTTCGATCATGTGAAGTACCCTTGGAAATTTCATCCTTATCCAGAAGATAATCAAGAAATGTCAAGAAGACAATTAGGACATGCCAGACATAAAACTAGGACATGTTAGTAAGACATGCTAGACAAGTTAGTCAGAAACCTAACACATGTTAGGAATAAAATCAGGAAATTTCTTGCATAAATCCTAGAAATGTCATACTTGTCCAACAGAAGTACTAGGAATGTGCCCTTGAACCGTGTCAACCCCAAATCACGAGTCTATGGCTGGCCATTATCCTTTCATATGGGAAGTGTCCATAATAGGTTAGGATTGGATAATCATAAAATATTATAGGTATTATTGGATCATTATTCCATCTAGAAATGCACATCTGGCCACTCATGGTTCCAAATCTTTATCCATTATAGGGTAAGGGTTTGAGATTCTCTAATGGGGATCTACCCTGGTATGAGCCGATAAATTTTATGAACGTTAAGGATAATAATAATCCATTTGAGTTTAATCACTTATCCCAACCCATTAGCTGGTCGGGAATAATTAAACTATAAGGAATTTGATTCCTACAATAATAAGGATAAAGATGACGCATTGTTAAGGCCCAATATCTATATCAAACACCCCATAGTGGATTCCCTAGTGAATAAGTCCTATATCCATATACTGCGAGTTTGATCACTTGTTATCCCTTGTTTCCCACACAGATCAGGACTCACATGGGATTAGGGATTTTTAATGTTCATATTACTCAAATCATTAATTTACCCTATCCAGGACCACCTTACTGTGTTATCCCTATTCAGTGACATGATATGATTTCCCCCACATAAGGGAATCCACCTCGGTGCAAGTATTGAAAGAATTTCTATATTGGTAAACCCTGGGGCAATAACCCTCATGAGAATTAATTATCTATCACTACCCATAAGTGGGTTTAGGGTAGACTAAAATGTGATGATTTTAATTTCTACTATATGAAAGATACATACGGTACCTTTATATGTCTTGATCTACATACTTGGTTCCTAAGTTCCCTCATATATGTTCTTTCCAAATGACATTATACTAAATGACTTGAACATAAATTAACTAAGTGAGTTTTGATTCCTATTATACATAGGATACATAGGAAACCTCAGAAAGGTTCAATCCCATCCGTGAACCAACAATCACCTCCCTGGATGGTAGTAAACTTCAGAGTTCCTGGTTATATGGATTCAAAATATAAGCAGTTACCCATTGCTAAGAAACAACATTATACAAATAGAGAACCAAATATACATATATATAGTATCATTAATAGAACCCCCTTTACTTATATAAGTATTCAACACTTGATAATTTTATTAGGGTAACTGGTCCTACATCAGGATTTGGGAGATATTCATGAACAAATCTTAAATCTATAAGAGTGTCCCGAAATAGGATATAATTCCCCTTAAAAGGGTGCAATGAGCCCAAACTCCCATCCTCCCGACCAATGTGAGTTCCTAATTACCATTGGTTTTGAAACCCCAAATGACCGCATACCTTTAGAAAGTAGTTATGTACCTTGTTATAGGTATGGAATCCATTGAGAGTTTCTAGGAGAGATAAAAAAGTTAAACCCAATGTGAATGATTGTGAAAACATACTCAAACTCTTCACAATCAATCGTTATAGATCATACATCTCTATAAGAAAAAAAAACATGGCGAACCCAACATGAAATAAAGTAATGAAAGAATAACTAAATCATTATTTTAATTGGGAGTCTTATCTCCTAAACTTGGGGAACCACTCCATCTCTCAAAAGGAAAAAAAATAGCGAACCCAATGTAAATCTATCAAATAAAAAAATGATCAGTTGAATGCATGTTAGTCCATTTGGTTTTTCATATCCTATAAAAATGAAAATGGTATGTCTAATATGAAATACATCAATAATAAAACATAACTGGTGTTACCATTAAATAAGTCCATTCTCACCATGAAAATTCCATGTGATAAAAATGTTCTATCCAAGAATAATAACGGAAAATTGTGTTACATGTGAATAACTGATTGAGCATGTTTCAAAATTGCGATGATGCATAGATCAGTGACCTTATTTCTTGTTGTATATGTGAATCCAGAAAGTACTCTCATAGACATCTTGAACTGATATTATTTCTTCATCAAGAGAATATTCTGGAACCTTAGCTACAATAGTAACATCCATGGGTCACAAAAAAACCTCACCCACCCAAATCCTTAAACATTAAGAGGATAACACAATTGTTCAATAATACCACTTACATAGTATAATCTTGACCCTTCAAAAATGGTTGAAGGCTAAACACCTCCCTTATCAAGGACATAAGGTTAATATCTAGATCATAAATACACTCTATTTTTAGATGGATGTTTCTACATTCTTCGTAGCTCAGAACCTATAGATGTAAGAGCATGAAAACACAAAGGAAGTATTTGTATCCATTTTATAACAAATCTCTGTCAAATAATTTTCAAATCCCCTTTAAACAAACATATAAGAGGAGGGGGGAAATATTGACCATTTCACTTTAATATGTACCCAAAACAAAAATCTCTCAACATACAACATCCTGTAATGTTATAGCCATATGATAAATCAAGGGACCAAGTAATTTATAGTCTAGTTGGTCATTATAGTGATATTACCCCAATTTTAAAGAAAAAATACTTCATGAAAAGTGGGATAGGTCTACCAATATACTCTAAATATGGGACCCTAAAAAATGGTAATGCATTTCATTCATGGAAGTTTAAGTTGTGGACTACCTAAAAACTTATTAAAGAATATGACTCCCATCATAGGTATCCATTGAAACCGACTCATACAGAAGAAAAATTGTGCCAAATAAACTATATCGCAATAAAAACCATCATAGTATCCATCCATAAGTGAACCCATCACACAAGTACGGGGGAATGGTTACCATTGCCTCCACCCCTTAGGTCATCAAACCCAAAAGTGATCCAAGAAATATAAGCGGCAGTTTCAAACCAACCACAAACCACTAGGAGGGATAATTTTATATATCAATTTACATGAACATGTTCATCACACCCCAAGAGTGTCATGAAGAAATCAATAGAGGTCCTAGATCAACCCCAACCAGTTGGGTTGTGGGATTTTATATCTTAATTTTTTTCTCATGATTCATCAGATCCTTTACTGGAATCATAAAATCCTTAACAACAGGATCAGAAAGTGCCAATAGTGGCCTTGAATCATCCCCATCCCACAGGTCTGGGAGTATTTTTATCCTTATAATAACATTATAAGTAATTAGTATTATACAGGTTGGGAGGTAAATATCAATGGAAGGCATACCATCCATTCCTCTCACCATGAGACACACCTATTCTATTTTTGTCCCATTTGGAAAACATAACAGGAAACTACTTTAAGGACCCTATTCATAGACCAAGATAGAAGAAACATATGGATATAGAAATCAAACCTTGTAAGGTTAATAAGCCAAAATGGCCTAATATGGATAGGGGTCAAACAAATGACCCTGATGTAACCCTTTATGGAGGATTAAATAGTGCATAACTGCCCTATTTCATGAAGAGTAATGTGATAAATACCATTGCTCAATACACATATGTGAATATGTTACCTATCAACATTAAAATTATGTGTAACAAGATATAAATGTAAAGGTATGCAATGTGGAAACCATACCTTAAGAGGTAGGTGATCTAGATTCACAAACTGAGCCTGTACATACACAAAATCAATGAAGGAGACAATACATAGAAACTCTGAATGATGAATTTCCACTTCTATGGTGAAACACATCAAAAGATAAAGGGAAATGTGTGGATACACACCACTCACCACCTAGAGGATACAAAATTCCCTCCACAAAGGAATGAATAACATAATATTAGAATGAGATACAAAATCTTAGATAACTCAATGAGGAACTAATTAGGGGAAACATTACGACTGGATATCTTCTTTAGATAGAGACAAAAATCCCTCCTCCCATACATTAGAAGAGAGAAAACTTGTCTATAAGAGAAACATCAAAGCATCAGCCTAGCTCTGTATCTTGAAAACCGGTCTATATAAATGAATAATTCAAGGATGATTATGAATTTCCTCTATTATGGGGAAAGAATCTTCCTTTATAGGGTGACAATTTTGTCCAATCAAAGATTAAAAATTAGAAGGATAGGAAAACGAGGCCACCTCATCAATCCTCTCCCACTCCCTATAGATGGTAGTAATTCTAGACAACAGTACCTCCAAAGCTCTTCAACTCCATTGATTCCATGAATGATTAAATGGAAGACATGGAAGGGTAGAATGCTCTTATAAAACCTGATATGAATCTACATCCCGAATGTGTGGATGAAACTTTTCCCCCTCCAAATATTGAAAATTCAATATTCTCAACCCTTCTTGGCATATGAGAGATCTAGAACAAAATCTCACATAATTTGTGTTCGGATGTAGCCTGATGATGGGCCCTCTAGATTTGAAGGAGGTGACCAAACTAAGATTTCTTGTATAGAATCTGATAGATCCAGCCTTTGGTACAACAACCTTATAGTAGGATACATTGTGGTATGGGAAGACATTATTCATCAATTTATTTATCAATTCAACTATACATTAAGGTAAACAATATTTATTAAACTAAAAATTTGAAAACAATGTGAAAATGAGAGGGTTTATGACTTTATCACTATATGGAAAGGTTTAATATATTCACTCAGCATCTATCTCTTGTAAGAGATACTATTTGATATGTATTCTGAAAATATATGGGATGAGATGCAAACTCCTTGGATCCTGATGAAGTATCCAGGAATATTTTGTGAGTTCATATAGATGACACAATGTCTAGAAGATTCCATTTAGTGGGATTGGGATAAAACTCACCCCATACACTTAGAATAGTTCAAACATATTATTAAGGTAGATACTACTTATGTTCCTCTCAAACTAGTAGCAGTTCCCATTCAAGCACCCATGCAGTCCCCAAATTGTCCAACACATCCTGTTGAGTGGAAATGATGACAAAATCACCCACGACCATAAGAAAAAAGAGATCATGGTCACCCACAATTTGAAGAATGGATGAATAAAGTGTACTCATTCCAAAATTTGTAGGTCTCCAGTTATTTCCTTATATCCATAGAAAATAACCCACTCAAGATACAAAATCCCAAGAAACGCAAGGAGGTAAACTTCACTGATCGTCCTAACTACTTACCTTTTCATAGAAGGCTGGGTCACACTATCTAGGGATACATTATATTCAAATACATCACCTAAAGTATGGTTGATTCTAGATAAGTGATACTATTGATGGTCCCATCATAGGTAACCTCTATAACTGTCACTCTACCATTAGAAGAGGGTGATTGAAAATAATTTATGGAAAAACAAGGACAAAATTTAGATAATTGGATGACTCGAAAGACATTTGGATGAGATCATGCCACATTAAGAGCATATCTTCACAAACCAAAAAAGATCCCAATACATTAGGAGGAAACATTGAATACACCTCATGGATGTATATGTAATCTTCAGACACACAAAATGACACAAGTGAAAGATCGACATCTAGCTCCTGTGCAAGCTCTGAATCTTATAGACTTATTTTCTTTAACATTTGGAGAATGGTAACCCCCACACCAAACATAAACCTCATTGTAAAAAT
Organism: Viscum album; assembly: GCA_963277665.1. Lineage (NCBI taxonomy): Eukaryota > Viridiplantae > Streptophyta > Magnoliopsida > Santalales > Viscaceae > Viscum > Viscum album. Next base: position 1,534,814,715 of record OY728161.1, on the reverse strand, counting down.
AGATTATTTTTTGTTCTATTAGCATAGTTTACTTAAGAGATCCATTATTTTATGATGAATATGACTCCGAGTATATGAGTTTCGTATACCTCATTGGGTAACTAGAGGATGATAATGTTAAAGCAAAGGATACAAGGGACAGAGAGGCTGTGTTCAAACCCAATATTTTGTTCACATCCCCATGAAATCCATATATGTAGTTGAGCCCCAAGGGAGATAAATCCAACAAGCCAAACAAAATCATGAAAATGCCTTAGATCCCTCCAGCAGTCATTAATGCCAAGTAATTTTACATGATCAACTGGAGGGGGTGCAGTTGTCTGATCATCCCCAACAAAGGGGAAGGAAGGTGTGACCTATAACATTGGAATCAAATGTTACCTTGAATTGAAAAACTAACACACCTTAATGATTTTTATTCTAACACAGATGGGTAATATTCCATGAAATGAAACTGGTAAGATCTATTGCATCATGATGTGAAAATAATTTTTTTATACCTATCAACTTCAAATCATTTAATGATACAAAATATTTTACATTTTAAGAATAAACCTGTGGTAATTTGATATCTTGAAGAAACTAAAAACTAATTTTCTACATCTTGGATAATGTATGATAAGATGGGGCCTGAATGTTCTCCTTCCACCAGGAGTGGGAGCTAACTACAAATTTATTCCCAATTATAGTAAGTCCAATCTTGTATTAAAACCATATTTTGTGTTTCCATTAATATCTAACAATGTTCCAATTAAGATATTGTAGAAATTATTCTCCACTTGAATTTCATCAATGATACATTTGACCTCATGATATCTCCAATATGGTATCTCACATAATATTGACCATTTCTTCCAAATATTTATATCATTACCAAGTTTATGTGGCTGTCTGAATGTCAAATCAATGTTTTTCACCATCTCAAAATACTGATCAGTTGAAAAAGGTTTTGGAGAAATATAAAAATTATTATGAGTCATTGAATTCATTTTTTAAAATCTTTGATAATATTGATCCATATACAAAAACCTTTGATGACCCATTTATATTTTTTTCACTCATATTATAGATGATAATATAAAATCTATTATTCACAAATTGGAAAAGATTTATTCCCCTTAACACTATATCTAGACAAATTTCTGTATACTAAGAAGTCATTTAAAGTGAACATAATCACTAAAAGAAATTAAAAATATTCTATTTTATAAGAATAATACACAGTAATACCTTACTCCCATAAAAGTTTAAAATTATCAACTAATGGTGACTAGAAAACATCATTATTGTTTTTAGACTATCTTGGTCAAGAGATCATTAAACTGAACATGAATAATTTTTCTTCATATAAAATTTAAGATATAAATTGTAAATTACCAATAAAATGGGTCATGAACTATGTATGATACTAATACTTAGATATTGATTCATTCCATCCATTCCTAGATGAAGTCATAGATTTCTAATTTCATTTTAAAATACAGGAATCTATTAAACAATTTTCTTCCATTAGAGGCAATCATCTAGATGTTTTATTTTTACATCAAATATATACTCAGTTTCATATCATATTAACCTTTTTGAATCAATTTATTTTTAAAATAAAATTTTCAAATGAGGAATTATAGGAAGATAAAAAAAATTCCTTGGTATGCATCTCTGTAACTACCAAATTTGCCTATGATTTTTCATTCAACCTATATCGTGATGTCTTGTATTTTGGAAACACTGATAGAAATTCGTATTCCTTCCTATATATAACAAAGTCATTTGGGTAGGCATTTATTTTCATATACCCCAATCCCATCAGGTATAATATTTTCTTCACTTTATAATATGAGTCTAAAAGATCATTTTCATCTAGAATAACATCTTTCAAAAACTATAGCAACTCTATAAAATTCTTTTCACTCCATCAATTTTTTTACGTTCATGTTAATTAGTCTTAACACCATTGATAAAATAGTAAATTTTTTACAAATTGGATATAATGGTTTTTTAGAATCACCATATATAGGCTTAATTGTCTATTATTTATCAATTTCATCTAATTCAATATCATGAATCATTTCGTAAATTTAATTAGACTTATCATCTTGGGAAGCATCATCATTAATAGATCTGAAATTCTTCCCAGTTTCAACAAGACAAATCTAAGGGCTATAACTCAGGTTAAAACCAATTCAAATTAAATGATCTTTGATCTCTCTGCTTTTCAACTTCTTCATATTTAAATATTTTAGACATGGATATAAAAACATGTCATTGTTTGGAACATTTCATTTAGATAATTCCCAAAATTCCTTGAATCCTTCCTCATATTCATCACTTATTTTAATTACAGTCATCCAACTTTGAATCAATGTTATCTATAAAAAATATCAATAATTGAAAATATGTTATTATAATTTCATTTTCAATTACAAATTTACTTTTATAAATAATTAAATACACCATAATGTATTTCAAAATATATATATTTGATAAGAAAAAACATAATTTCATACATATAAAATTATCATTCTTTAATAAAAAAATCACAAAACCTAACCTAAAAATAGTCATTCATAAATTATAAAATATCTAATATGTGAAAATAATTGAAACTAAAAATACAAATAATTTTAATGAAAATAAAACCAATATAATAAACAGAAACAATAAATTTATTTTTATTAGGATGATTAAGAAGGAGAAACCAATGGTAATAAGGCAAAAGTGGAGGATGAAGACAACTAGAGGTGGAAGTTGACTAAAAGTTAAAGTGATAGAAATAAAAAATTCAAACCAATAATATAATTGAAAATGAAAAATTCTTGGATGCATGAAAAATGAAAACAAAAAACAAAAAACCTAAATTGATATCATATCTAAGATGACATAGAATTTGATACTAATAGAAATAAGTCACAAGCAGCTGACGATGGATGATGATGGTAGATTACTAAACAAAGATAAATATATTTTAAATAAAAATTAAAAACACAAATTCAAATATCTATAATTCATGGAAAATGTAAACAGTAAGCAATAACTGTAGATTGAAATCAAAACCAGGATGAGTGAAAATAATGAGAAGAAGCGCGAGTGGCAGTCGACGATGGGTGACCACGGATGGTGGTGGTGGATTTAAACTCAAAGATAAACCAACATCAAATAAAAATAAAAAAAAATAAAAATATTTAGAATCATGAAAAATGGAACCAATAAACACTAATCTTAGATTTAAATTGAAAATGGGATAAGCAACACCGAGATAGAGTGGCGATCGACTAACGAGTGACTGTGGATAGTGGTGGTGGATACAAAATGAAATATATTTAAATTCAAGGATAAAATAAAGAATAAATTTGATTCTATGGATCTAAGAGTGAAGATTTTTGAAGCCAAATGGAAAATATTTATAGGTATGGGGTTTACTATGTGAGAGGAAAACGAGAGTTATCATGGGAAAGAAAGAAAAAAACAAATCCTATTTATCACTATTAAAATTATAAATGGTTTTAACATAGGTTATTCAATAATAAATTTGGAAAATTAGATATTTAGTGTCATATATTCTATAGTATATGTGAAAAATAATCTTTTCCACATCAGTTATTGGATAACTGTGGTGAAGAATCATGAAATCATATTTTGCACATTGGTTATTGAATAAATGACATAGAAAATAAAATAACATGATTTGTCACCTAAGTTTTAGAATTATATACCTGAGAAAATGGTTTTCCATGTTGTTTTTTGAATAAAAAATGTGAAAAAACTTTTGGTTTTATTTTTCTCATTGGTTATACATAACCAATGTGAAAAAACATGTTGTGAAAATATATTTTTTACTAGATACATTTTTTTCCTCTATTATACTCTAACGAGTTCCCTAGAGTTTATTGCATGCATGGTTTATCTTGAGATTTTACATTCTTTACTTTATATTACTCTATAATACTGTATGGGTATTGTTGTATGTGTTTGTGTGTATGTAGGCACATTAGGAAAAGGCCTCCCATTATAATAATTCCCTTTTGGTGTTGGCCACCAACCCTTGGCCTATTGGAGGCGGGCTTGGGGATATGGTGGCTCAACCTTCCGCTGGCCATGTGGGCCCTAGTGGGATGGGTCGTTGTAGATTGGTATCAAAGGTGGTTCATTATTGGGTGAAATTTGGATTTATAACCATGGTAAGGATTTGATTCCGACTTAGGGAAATAGTTTTAGAGTGTCTAGAGTGAATCTTTCATGATAGGGAAACCAGTGTTGGTGTGGTGGTTGATGTATCCATACACCAGGACTCGGAATACCTACTTGCCAACTAATCATTCAAAGAAATTGGTTGTAGGGAACATTGGTACGTGAATTATATAGAATTGAGTCCTTTTAATATCCTTTTTGAGTCATCTATCCATATATATATGCTCATATCACAATGGTATGCCTTGATAACTTTTAATATTCCTCCAGGAGGATAGCTTGTCGGTTTATCACTTCAGGATCCTGAAAATAATATGATTGGTGGTTAATCCTAAATTTAAGGGCCATCTCGTGAGGTTTTTCTTCCAGGTGGGAAGGTAGTAGCACCCCCACATGTTGTGAAGAAGATAGTACCAGTAGGGTGGGTAGAGGATGTGTGTAGGATTAATGCACTCCATGAGTTCTAGTGCCAAAGGGTATTAAGGTTCCACTGTGATCCAAATCCATAGGCAGTAGAGGATTGGAATGAGTTAATGATCTAAGTATTCAGGATAATGTGGACCCCGACTAATCAAATGGTTGTGTTGTCAACTAGTCTTTTCCATATAGAAGTTTGGCACTGGTGGAGTCTAGTCATGCAGACTCGTGACCAGATGATGCTCTCATGGACTGACTTTTATAATCTATTCTATTAGGAGTATTACTCCTTGTTCTTTCACTTAGTTCATATTCTTCAGCTTCTAGAGATAAATTAGGGTAGTATGATGGTTTCTATGTATGACGCAAGATTCACTAGCCTTATATGGTATTCCCTCGACATGGTGAGTGAAGGTTACTTTTGAGAATAATAGTTTGAGTATGGTCTTTGTAGAGATATCCATGTCAGTGTGGTTCACCTTTATGTTCCCACCCATGATATAGTGCTAGAGTGGGTGCTGGTGGTAGAGATAATCCAATATTATGGATGCCATGTAGTTGTAGCTTTCAGTGGGCATCATGGGGCCAAGCCATTTTTAGCATCCAGAAAGTTCCAGTTGATAAGATCACAATGTAATAGACCACCTCATAGCTAGTCTCAGTAACATGGACATGTAGTGTAGGGTTAACACAGTTAATTATGTCATCCTGAAGAGGGGAGATGTTATTCATGTGATAGAAAAGGTAACATATAGCGTTATTTACAAACCCAACTAGCCTAAGTGAGAAGGTAGACAGTGGATGAAACACCATCGTAGAGGGGGAGTCATGATTAGGCTTCTCCCTATCATGGTCAGGGTATCAATCAGGGAGGCGGTACTGGAAGAGAGTAAGTGAAGCTCTATGGGGATGAGTTTCTTGTGGAGGAAGATTCTATGAGATACTTTCACCACCACCACCAGGAGGCCCATGCTCATCTTGGGGAGTAGGAATTCAGGGCTATGGTAAGCTACATGCCATAGAGGCTTATAAACTGGTAGCTCATGAGATGATACAATTTATGATATGTATTTATTATACAAATTCTACAGTACCTATACACATAGGTGTGAGTCACTCCTTCATTTATGTATCCCTCATGCAAGATATTTCTCTCCTCATTGTGGACTTATCATATCATCTTTTTCTAGAGGTTACAAATTTGTATGATTATTCGATGTTTCTTATTTTCCAGTAGTGTGAGCTATCATTTAGTGGAGATATTTTCTCATGGGAACACTTTTTCATCATTATGAGACCTTATAACATCATCTTGGGTATAGTATGGTTGTCCAATATTCTTTCCTAGATTGATTTTCATCATAGGTGGTTCAGATTACTTATGATAGATGGGATGAGTTTATCCTTTTCAGGTGATATATATCTCATGCGTGAATGTTTGGGCCTTGTAGGAAGGAGGTTTCCACCCATCACCCATCAGTTTTTAGGTATATCCCTAGGCATAGTAGGTGATTCAAGAATCTCGATTTCTTCAGTAGTTGAGGAATTTATGGAAGCCTTCTCTAAGCAGGCTTCAGGACTACCTTTATGGTGGGGATGAAATTTTTCATTGAATTTTACCCTGTGATAGTACCAATAAATTTTGTGGCATATCATATACCCCTACCAATATCTGATATCTAAGAGTGATGTTAGAAGAACTTTGAGATAAGGGTTTTGTCAGAACCATTGTGTCACCTTGGGTAGCTCTAGTATTCTTTGTAAAAAATGTACATGTGATTTTGGTTATATGTTTTTATTATCATCACCTGAACAAGGAAATGATCATGAAAAACTACCAATTTTATAGTATTTATGAACTCTTTGATCAGTTTTTAGGTCCGAGTTTGTTCTCGAAGATTGATCTTTGGTCTTCCTACCACTAGTTGAGGGTTTCTAAGGCTGATATTATGAAGTCGGTATTCTGATGTTTCTAGGGACATTATGTTTTTCTGGTGATTCCTTTCGGTGTGATGAATTCCTTCATTATGGTTATATATGAATTTAAATGGACCAATTTCTTTATTCATTTATGTCATACTCATCTATTCAGTGTCATACGAGGGGCATATATATAAATTGAGGATGGTCCTAGACTTATTCCAGGAGAACTGGCATTATGGTAACCTCTCAAAGTTCCATTTTTGGATATGTGAGGTTCAATTTCTCAAAGAATTACATTTCTAAAAATTGATTAGTTTGGGCCTGATGAAGATTGATTTAGTTATTTCTTATAATCCACCCAAGAACATGTCAAAGGTGCATATTTTTCTTATATTTATGGGGTCCTAAATGAGAATTTTGGAATACTTATTTATAATTGAATCCCCTTTTACCACACTAACATAGAAATGGAAACTATTTACCTTAACTAAAAAGTGTTAGAGATCCTTCAAGTAGTTGTGGTAGAGTTTGAATAGTTCTTCTATTTTGAGATCGCTAGAGGAGGGTGTGGATTACATATTATTTTTTGATACCTCTAGAGTTGGGTTCAACTGCTTGTTGATGTAGAGGTAGGTAGTGGTCACATATAGGTCGAGGTAGTTGAGACCCCATGAGTAGTACTATGTGAATCGTGGCCCATATTTGGTATCAGTAGTCTTTTCTATGAATATATAGAGACACTATATTCAATAATAGTTCTTTTATTTTACTCAAACCATCGCAGTCTTAGTTATATATTCACATAAATAGATTCGAAGCTAATACAAAGGCACTGTTTTGAATTACTACAGGACTATGAATTTTAGTTAGTCTACACTCCTAATAAGGGAAACATGGTTATGGATTCCCTTAGTAGTAAGTCTCATTCTCATTTGGTGGGGGAGGAATCTAAGAAGTTAACTTATTTTTAGCTAACCCTAGTGGAGTAGAGGTGTGCAGTTTATCATTAGTCAATGGTGTGCACTCCTCCACTTCTCCAGCATGTGAGGGGGGATCAGTTGGGAGACATTGATTGTGAGGTTCTTCATTATGAGATATCTTCAAGAAATTCACTAGATGGATTTTTGTATGTTTAGGAACATGTCATCATTTTTTAGGGATGGACGGTGGTTTAAGTCATTATGTGAGAGGATTTGATGATTTGGTTTCACACTTCCACTTTGTATATACATACCAAAGTTAAAAAAATGTACAAGGACCATTAGTGATAGTTTTGTTGTGTTGGAATTAGGTGGATCATAACCAAGTTTTTTCTCTTGGGGTCTCACATGTAATTAGGTAAAGTCTGAGCACTAGGTTCTAGTAGGTTTTATAATTCCTCTGGAGATCATTGAGTTGAAATGGGTAGGATATCCATAGACATTGAGATATGGATTCCAGTGATAGTGAGATTCCATGATGCCATCCGGGTGATTGTTGATCAACTCATAAAGTTTTCACACTTACTTTCCATCAAGGAGTAGAGTTATATGGAGAGTATATGTTATTTGTATTTGTGGGAGACCATATGGATCCATGGGGAACCATTGATGATTTTCTCTAACTATGATATGCAGTTTATGTAACCATTTTGGAGTGGCCTTCATGAGGAATTTATGACCAAGTCAAGGGGGTGTATGTAATTATACCCATAAATAGATGGGAAGACCAAGAACACTATCTTGGTGCTAAACGATATACTGAGAGATCATTTTTTGGACTTTGGATAAAGCTGGGATGATAATATTACATTGATATAGTTCACTTATAATAATAGTTATCTCTCAATGATTGGTATGGAACCCTTCCATCCCTTTTATGAGATACCCTTCAAGTCTCCCTTGTATTGGACTGAGTTTGTAAATTTATCTATTGTTAGGCTGGAGATAGTGCATGTGAAATTATAGAAAGTTCATGTGATCCATGAGTGGATAAGGAAAACCTAGATCTAATAGAATCCTATGCATATTGGTGTAATATGACCTCAGAGTTTGATCAAGGAGACCTTGTTTTTCTAAGAGTCTCATAATAATGAGGATTACATATGTTTAGATAGGGATTCATGTTATCTCTGAGGTTCATTGGGCTGTTCAGGATCATTCAAAGGGTTACTAAGATTTCTTACTATCAAGACTTACCCCCATAGTTAGAGCAGGTGCATGATATCTTCTATATGTTGAAAATAAGGAGATACATGTATGATCCTACACATTTCATTAATTGGGTTGATATTAACATTATGGATATGGATCCTCCTTCATGGAGTACCTAGTATCGATCAAGGAACAGTGGGAGATGATCCTATGAGGATGATCCATTCCCTTGGTTTGTTTGGTGTGGAAGCATAGGAACATGTTGGAGAGCTCTAGGGAGCATGATAGCCAGATAGAGGCTCAATATCCCAACCTTTTTTCCTATATTATGCTTTTTGGGGATGAAAATCTTTGATGGTGGAATAATTTAGTGGCCCTTTTCCCTTATAAGAATTTGTAATATATTAAGAAATATTTTCAGATCCAGGCACTGAGACGACATGAGATTACAAGGCTTGGTGATCTCAGAATTTATATTATAAAAATATTAAATATATTAATGTAACAAGAACAACATTTTTTATATATAATGGTTCATCTCTTAATAATATTTAAGGATAAAAACATTGAGAATATGGTTGAATGCAGAATGTAGGTTTTAACCTAGGTGCGACCTAAAGTTATTTGATGTTGGATGTTCGGATGAGGCAGCCATTGGAGGGTACGTTAAGTGGATTAATTAATTAATTAATTAATGTAATTAATTTAATACCCACAACCTAAATTCATCTCTATAATTTTTTCTATATCAATTCTCTAGGTTTATCCACATAACCCTGGGTTCTTTTAGAAGAGGATTAGAGCATTCATCATTGGGGAATCAAAATCAGGAGATGAAAAATGATCGTATCGAGGAGGATGGAGAGGAAGAAAACAAAGTGGGTCTTTTCTATCATTGGTGAGCATGTTATTTTCCCATTATTAATCCATAATTGAGGTGGGGCTTCAAAATTATGGTTTCCACCCTTAGTTAAAATGATTGAACATAGATATATATTTATCTTCTTTTGATCATAATTTTCATAACCTTTTCATGATCTCATTGATGAATTAATTTGTTCTATTATGTTTATACTTCTTATTCCATGATCTCATCTATAATTCCCTTATTTTAAATTGTAGGCCAATAATTATTGGATAAAAATTTTATCAGACTTTTTTATTGTTATTTCCCCATCATTGTTCATCGTATTATTCATCATTGGCATATGGGGTCACATTTGGACATTTTTAGGGTGGGTTAGAGCATGAAAAAAACCCACAAATTTATGGTGGTTGTAAAAAAATTTATTATAAAGGGAATTTATGGAAGGATCATGATTAATTACAGGATTAAGGTGATGGTTTCCATAAATCTAGTACCTGGGGTGATAACGGGTGACATGAGGTACACAAGATGCCTGATGAACCACTACAGGTGATTAGAATCCATTTCTAGCCATTTAAGGCTAGTAAACGATGGCCAAAAGAGATCCCTATTGATTTCAAGTGATCAAATGGAAAAAATTGTGGTGTATTTGGGATCCATGTGACAATTTAGACTTTCTATGGAAAATTTGACTATATAGTGTGTATCTTCACCCAACTGTGGCGTATAGGGTTTTAGGGAAGATAAGTATCACATGCCATGTGGTGGGATCACACATCATGTGACCCCCTCAGGTGGCTAATCCATGTGACAACTACAGATGTCCAGGACCCCATGCCGGAGGACATGACATGTACTTTGGGAGTACATAGGCATGATCTAGTACCCAGACATGACCAGGTACATGGGCATCACTCGATGAACATAGGCACAAATATGAGCACAACGTTAGTCCCTCTCTAGCTAAGAAAATCCATGTTGGAATATTACATATAGTTTATGGTGACATATCCTCTAATCTATGTCCAAAGGAGAACATGGAGAGGTAGAAAAGTGAGGCCACATGTTGTGTGGACACCAAACACATCATGTATCCCTATGAGAAACTTCCACCTTGTGTATATCCTCTGTATGGAGTTTTATTTTGGTCCATGAGTAACCTATACTGAACTATTTTTTATATAGAAATGTATGGAATCCTTTTTAGTAGATTTTGAGATACTAAATGGAATTTTTAAAGTGTGATGCATATTTGGTAACACTTGTCGATGGAAATGACCACGAGGGATCATTGGAAAGAGGTTGTGGTTGGAAATCCCTCTATTGTATGAGGGTGTAATTTCTCCAATACTCCTTACACTAGATTAGAGGAACCTCTCTATAGAACTAAGGTGATGGTCCTCTACCCACAAAGTGGCACCTGATATCACACTATAGCACGGGTCCTCCCAGGATAGAGTACGCATCCCCCTATCATACTTGGGTTTGGATCCTCTATTTATACTTACCAATTGGACCCCATAACACATGAGGGTTTGGTTCCTATATTGATACCTACCGAGTGGAACCCCTATCATGTTAGGGAAGGAGTCCTCTAAGCATTAGTGAAATTATAAGGCCCCGGTATTAAACATTACTTAATCATGAATTAAATGAATAATTCACATATAAGATCTTTTCAGGTTTAGAGTTTTAGAGAATTAGGTCATAACTGTTACATCTCAAAAGATTACATATTAGACACTTCTACTAAGTTTCCATAAAATAAATAAAAAAACTTAAAAAGAAACATGCCTAGTTCCATGTTTTAGATAGAATGTCTTTTCTTGATCCCATCCTTGACCCTATTCATCTTTAAGTCTTGTGGAAAACATTTCAAAAACATGGGATGAGCATAAAAATCCCAATAAAGGATACACAGAGATGTAAAACTGTTAGTTTTTCAAAAACAACAAGTAAACCATGAGTACTCTACCAAAGTAATACTTTTCACCTTTATGAAGTAGTAAAAACTCTTCACCGAATAAAATACCATTACTTGCACTTTTGTAACCAAAATATTACCATAAAACCCATATAAAGAACACATAACATATAAAGGTAACTTGGGACATAAACATACATAAATGGAATAACCATACGGTCGAATTCCACACATACTAAATGGAATAGCCATACTGCCGACTTCCATACCCAATGCATTGGAGGTTATAACGTAACCACCCGTCCTAGTATTCACGGAACCACCCTTCATATGGTTTATCACGTAACCACCCGTCAAATGTCCAATTACCATTATAAAATCATAACACATAAAACACTTATTAAAGAAAGGAAACATTTTCACAATTCAAGAACAATATATCACTTAAATATATTGACATAACAAATCTATTATCAAAACCATTTTCAATACCAAAAAAGAGTATATGGTATTTATTTACTTTTAAAAATATAACAGCTTGTTGAGGAATCCAAAGATCAAATAATACTCGCAGCGGTGGAAATGTCATTGTCACCGCGTACGTTAAAAAGAAACATACTTATTGTCGTTTAGTAAAATTATTAGTATAGAAAATATTCCTTTCGAATAAAAGTATAAGTCAAAGGGGTTTATACACCGTATAAAAGAAATCCTTGTATTGGAACAAAATATTCCTTAATGAAAGGATATCGAGACGAAGTCCGTTACAAAGAAGGTATCCTTAGATTAAAGATAAATCATTTACATAATTATGTGTGAAAAACAAATACACCAAATATAAGTGGATATTAAGTGTAAAACAATCAGAGGTTATTCACACATATTCATAGAACTACATATTCAAGGAGTACAAGTTTAACCCAAAGAATCAAAATTGGGTTAAGAAGTTCCCTTGCAAAAATTTGACAGCCTAACGGCGTCACTTCAAAATTCAGATAATGAGTTGATGAGAGATAAAAAGGGGTATCTCATCACTTGGACATAACATTTATAGAAATAAGGATATATAAGAACATATCCCATAATAATAAGATTAAAAGACCGAAAAAATATGTCTTTTAAAATGAGGAGGGTGAAAGGTTCCCTTACCGAATTGGGTAACATCCGAAACGTACACCCCATGAAACAAGGACTATAAAACATTGATGTAAATACCCATAAATGAAATTATATTACACCAAGAGAAGAATAATGGGTAGTACATACAAGACTCAAAGGAAAATGGTGGAAAATGTAGCATAAATCTCACAGGAATAAAAGTGAGATGAAAAATCCCTTACGAAAACTCGGCAGCCTAACGACGCCACTTAAAACTTCCAAAAATGGATTTATGAGATCAAATAGGGTCTCTCATAATATGAAGAAAAAAATTACAGTATGATGAATATAAAAGAACATCCCCAAACATAATAATTATTAACTTATAAGAAATGACATAACAGACAGTAATTAAAAAGAACGAGAGAGGTTGGATCCCTTACGAAAATTCGGCAGCCTAACGACGCCACTCAAAACTTACAAAATTGATTGATGAGAGAAAATAGGGTCTTTCATCATATGAAAATAAAAAATTACAGTAAGAGTAACATAAAAGAACATCCCAATCATAAGGATGATGAGCTTAAAAGGAATGACATAAAAGAGTGTACTTAAAAAGAAAGAGAGGGGTAGGATCCCTTACCTCAAGTTTGACTTGTCTTGTTCGTTTCTTTATATTCATAAATAATAAACTTTGGTCAATTTATAATTTCTTAAGGACATATTTTAAATATTATTATTATGTTCATATCACATATTATAATGTTATAATAATTGGTTAATAATGTGAGTTCATGTCAGCCGTTTTTGTCGATGTTTGGAACATGAGTCAAAAATGAACTTGTTTGAAAATGATTGTCCATGTAGTTATAAGTAAATCATCTCAAGAATAGTATTAATGATTTAAATATCATATATATCCAGTACATATTAATTTTATACTACTCCATAACATTTGGAGATAAAAAGAAATGAAATGCACCGTTCATGGAGACGGTAGGCCGTACGTACGCAAGAACGCTACTTTCATTTCTTTGTCATATTAATGGAACTACAAATAATTGAGATATATATATATTATAATTACAGTATAATATATATGTTATATAGGTCATATAAGTTCATTAATTTAATTCTTTGTACATTCCATGTATTGCATGAAAGAGTCACATCACTTGCAGGGGCGGTAGTCCAAACTTCCTCGTATGAAATTATCGCATTTGCACAACACGAAAAGCATAAAGGCATGTTTTAAATATAAAATTCTGAAGCATATTGAAAACATAAATACCATATATATCATATATAAAATATAGTGACATCATAATGGCCCCCATGAAAGGTGTTAAGAAAATATTGAACAATCATCGATTCGTGAGGCATAAATTCACCATCCACAGAAACAGTATGTTCTTTAACAATTAGATGAAGGTGTGTGTAACTTTAGCTCAAATAATTCACATAAAAAAATACTAGTATATTGAAGATACTGGTGTTGTTACAAAATAAAGTAATAAAAAGAGTTTAAAGGGTTGGAGAAGCAAAATAAAACATAAGAACACAAGAGAAGACACTACCTTTAAAACGAGTAACTCTTTTTGATTTGAGCTCAAAGGCTTCCTTGGGAAGACTTATGCCCAAAGTGAGGCTTCTAGGAGTAATAGAGGGATGTGGAGAGACAAAATGGGCAGTGTTTGGCCGAGACAAAGTCTTGAGAGGTTTGGGTAAGGTGGTAGAGGTGAGGGCCTTTTTTAAGAGGAGAGGAGGGGCACTCTTGGAAAGTTATAAAAGGTTACTTTATTATAATTTTTTTTTTGGATTTTAAAGGTCCCAAAATTATATATTTCGATGATAAGGTGATAAGAGTTATAAATACACCCATAAAATAGGTTTTTGACAAGTTTAGGTCTTAGATTTTACATTATATTTTCATTTTATTTAAATCGTTAAATAATGAGGTAATCGCTGCATCATCATGGTGTCATAAATAATTTAATTTATTTAATGTCTAAAAATTATAAACAAATATCATGATGTAGGAAATATTTTTTTCTTTCTAATGAATATTTATATTAAAAAATATGACTTGTATAACCCCATTTAAAAATTGTTTTTGTAAAATAACTCATGTTTGTGATATTTTTATTTTTACTTTAAATAAAAAGATATTAATGTCATTTTCCTACCAAAGTGGCTCCATGGGTTACCCAAGTTGACCCATGGATTGTCTTGGTCGGCCATGACACATCCAATAAGGGTAGGACATGTGTCAAGGTCATTTCATATTATTAAAATATTATTTTTACCTTAAACTACACTAATTACCTCTAATCGTGATTAAAAACTTAAAAGTTACTATTCACCAAAAAACTATTCTAATCCCATTGAACCAAATTTTACTTCCTAATGAAAACCATGTATGTTGGATTTTTTAAATTCAAGACACAGAGGTGGTAAAATTTCATTTAAACGAAAAATCAGTTTTTTAAGTACCACTTAGTGGTTTCACTATTCATCAAAAATTGAAGTTTTTCAGAAAAATAACAAAAATTAACCCTAAGCTATATTTGATATTTTGAATTCAAAAATTATGCCTATTTTAAAAAATTCAAAACATATAAGTTTCATTAATTAATTTAATAATTAATTTCTGCTGTCAAAACAAATAGCGTGTTTTGATGAAACAAAAAGTATCAAAAGATTGACACTAGTTTAAGTCCAATTTAAAAGTGAAATTAATTCCAATGACCACTCTTGGATTAAATGGTAAAAATATATTATAATTTAACTTTAAAACCAATTCAAAAGATAATCTAATCATATAAAAAAATTAGATTAAAAAGAGGTTTTGAATTAAAATACAACATTTTTCACTATTCATTAAAAAAATGAACTTTATCGGAAAAATACAAAAAATTTACAAAAAGTAAATTTTGATGTCCAGATTCTAAAGAATGATTTTATTTTTTCAAATAGAACATATAAAATTGTCATAATTATATTTAAAAAGGGTTCTCCATCAATAGGTGGTTAATCGACCTTTTAAAGAATATTAGAAGATTTATGCTTAAAATTGGATTCATTTGCATTTTATGCCTCTAACATTTATTGGATAAACGTTAAAATATTTGAAAACATATATAATCATTTGGTGATTAGTTCCGTTCTTTCCCGCCATTATAATGGCTAGACGTTAACTACCATTTAAAATAATATTATTTTATTACTAGTGTGCAACGTAAGATTTCAAAGAAACTCTTTGTTGTGTATCAGGTACACTATTGAACATAGAAACCCCTTTAAAGTAAAATTAACATTTTATTCACAAATAGGGATAAATATAAAAAAAATTCATATTCTTTATTTACCTGGGGTGTTACATCCTTCCCCCCTTTTGGGAATTGAGTCCTCGCAATTTTAAAATTGGGCTCGGAAACTTCATTGAATGCCCCAAATCAGAAAAAGAGTAAATTAAACTATCACTTTAAAAGAAAGAAAGGGAAGTACAAAGGTCACCCGAGTTAACCCATACTAGGATTCCATGTATGAAAACATGGATATGGAAGAAATAACAAAGGTTCATGTTCTGAGGGAGTGTGATACAAAACATGTCTAGGAGAAAGTTAACCACCAGAAAATCACAAACATGTGATGGGTTAAACGGTATTGGATTCCCTAGTAGAAGATGTTAACGGACAAAATTTTTTTTAAGTTACTTTTCATTGAAGAATATATTTTTTAGCTTAACTAAAACATAAGGAAACATACTGACTTGTCATGTTGAATTTCAACTTTTACTATATTTCTTACACGAACTCATATTTTCTCCAAAAGATGAGTATTTAGGATGACTTGTTTACATTAAGAGAGCTATATTCAACTTCTAGAGAATCACCTAACACACAAAATAAAACTGTATAATTCCCATGTCTTTAGACCTTAACCAAAACTAAAACCAAAAAGGTTTGTATGAGATCAGATAATACCCAAAAAGGATAATCCTTTATAAAAAGGAAATCTATTCTTAATCTCCAAAATCTGTCCAACAAGACCCAAAGTTCAAAGAAGACCAAAAGTAAACCAAACTAAGATTGAAACCCAAATATTTGAAGGATTTAATCACGTAGTCTTCTAAGTTAAATCATACATTTATCTCCAAACAACATCAGTTTCTCTTAAAGTCTCGTATTTAAAAGTAATTAACCTAATCACATATCCTCCATGATAGGTTAATAATTTCCATAGATAACCCAAAATCAACATACTCTTAATTCATAAAATCATCTAACTAAAAATAATTAGTCAAAATAACCAGGTATTTCACGTACTCCAGTGGTAGGTGATAAATACCAGTCGCACATTGGTTGTGGGTTCGATTCCCACAGTTTTTTCCAACGCGACAGGTTGTCACACGGTCTGCGTGTTTTCCCTTTTCCAAACTATATAATTCTCAAATCATTCCCCCAAAAAAAGATAAAATCATCAAAAATAACCATAACATAATTTAACCTCAATTTAATCTCATGAATTTCACTTTCCATCATAACATATAGTAACCCATAATTACCTCAAAAGTAAAAATCATATAAACCCAAATGGTTCTTTATAACTATGTCCACAAAAGAACAGATAACTATTCCTTGAATAAAATTTTCATATATCAAACATCAGGGTTACACATACTATAAAAAGTCTTCTAATGTAACCCCATCATCAAAAGTGACTTAATACTCTTAAGAATTTAACCATAACCCTTGAAGCCCTTATATGTTAACTTCTTACTCATTCAACATTCTTCATGATCCATTAACCATTCCTTTCCAACTTATTCTGAAATACTTCTTTCCTAAAAACAAAATCATGAATCATATCCTACGATTCCAAAATAGGAAACCAAATGTTAAGAAATAATCCATACCTTTGATTGGCCATTGTCAGTTTCTTCATCCTCAATCGGAATGGCATTAGGTATTGGTAAACAAATATTTGTACGATCTTGGTGATCTAATTCCCAAAACTTCTTCATAGGACACGTGTTTTCATAATGACCATCCACACCACATTTAAAACATTCAATTGATCCATCAGAAAGAACTTATTTCCCTTTCCTCGAGTCAACTGGATGATTCCTTTTTCCATGGAAGGTTCTTACATTATGACCTTAATTTCCACATCTATAGAATATTTTTGTCCCTTTGAAACATTTTCCTAGGTGTTTCTTTCCACATCTTTGACACATATGTTTTTGAACACACTTACCTTTATGATTATTACATGTAGTTCCATAGGGATTTGTTTCTCGCATATATGATACCTTATAGAAATCACCAAGGTTTAAGTGGTCAATCATGACTCCAGAAAGGTGGTTGAGGCTAAACACAAGAGTTCTCATTGCATCTCCCATATCATTTAGTTGCTCGCTCAGAAAACTGTCACAGTTTCCTTCACATCCACTGTTACTTTGGTGCCTGCTAGATCCAACCATTTACTAAAACCAAAGAGGTCAATGTGAGTATATCAACAAAACCATCATGTACTAATGAGGAAGATAAATGCTAAAATATACTTACTCATTCAATTTATCTAAAACTAGGACTCTTTATAAAATCCTAACCATTATGGTAATGTCACTTATTCATAGAGAATACCCTAACCTCTAAAGTTATCTAAACTGACCTCTGATACCAACTATATGGCCCTGACCTTAAACATTACTTAATCATGAATTAAATGAATAATTCACATAGAGGATCTTTTCAGGTTTAGAGTTTTAGAGAATTAGGTCATAACTATTACATCTCAAAAGATTACATAGTAGACAATTCTACTAAGTTTCCATAAAATAAAAAAACACTTAAAAAGAAACATGTCTAGATCCATGTTTTAGATATAATGTCTTTCCTTGATCCCATCCTTGACCCTATTCATCTTTAAGTCCTATGGAAAACATTTCAAAAACTTGGGATGAGCATAAAAATCCCAGTAAAGGATACACAAATAAGGAAAACTGTTAGTTTTTCAAAAACAACAAGTAAACCATGAGTACTTTACCAAAGTATTAATTTTCACCTTTATGAAGTAGTAAAATCTATTCACTGAATAAAAGACCATTACTTACACTTTTGTAACAAAAAGATTACCATAAAACCCATATAAAGAACACATAATATATAAAGGTAACTTGTGACATAAACATACATAAAGGGAATAACCATACGGTCGACTTCCATACATACTTAATGGAATAGCCATACGACCGACTTCCATACCCAATGCATTGGAGGTTATAACGTAACCACCCATCTTGGTATTCACGACACCATCTGTCATATGGTTTATCACGTAACCACCCGTCAAATTTCCAATTATCATTATAAAATCATAACACATAAAACACTTATAAAGGAAAGGAAACATTTTCACAGTTCAAGAACAATATATCACTTAAATATATTGACATAACAAATCCATTATAAAAACCATTTTCAATACCAAAAAAGTTTAGATGGTATTTATTTACTTTTAAAAATATAACGGCTTGTTGAGGAATCCAAAGATCAAATAATACCCGTGACGGTGGAAAGGTCATTGTCACCACGTTCGTTAAAAAGAAACATACTTTTTATCATTTAGTAAAACTATTCGTATAGAAAAGATTCATTTCATATAAAATTATAAGTCAAAGGGGTTTATACACCGGATAAAATAAATCCTTGTATTGGAAAAAAATATGCATTAATGAAAGGAGAACGAGAGGAATTCCCTTACAAAGATGGTATCCTTGGATTAAGGATAAATCAATTACATAATTATGTGTGACAAAAGAATACACAAAATATAAGTGGATATTAAGTGTAAAACAATCAGAGTTTATTCACACATATTCATAGAATGACATATTCAAGTAGTACAAGTTTATCCCAAAGAATCAAAATTGGGTTAAGAAGTTCCCTTGCAAAAATTTGACAGCCTAACAACGTCACATCAAAATTCAGATAATGAGTTAATGAGAGATAAAAAGGGGTATCTCATCACTTGGAAATAAAATTTATAGAAATAAGGATATATAAGAACATATCCCATCATAATAAGATTAAAATACCTAAAAAATACGTCTTTTAAAATGAGGAGGGTGAAGGGTTCCCTTACCGAATTGGGTAACTTCTGAAACGTACACCCCATGAAAGAAGGACTATAAAACATTGATGTAAATACCCATAAACAAAAGTATATTACACCAATATTATAACAATGGGAAGTACATACACCAATCAAAGGAAAATGGTGGAAAATGTATCATAAATCTCACAGGAATAAAAGTGAGATGAAAAATCCCTTACGAAAACTCCGCAGCCTAACAACGCCAATTAAAACTTCCAAAAATGGATTTATGAGATCAAATAGGGTATATAATAATATGAACAACAAAATTAAAGTATTATGAATATGAAATAACATACCCAAACATAAGAATGATGAGATTATAAGAAATGACATAAAAGAGAGTACTTAAAAATAACGAGAGAGGTTGGATCCCTTACGAAAATTCAGCAGCCTAACGGCACCACTCAAAACTTCCAAAATGGATTGATGAGAGAAAATAGGGTCTCTAATCATATGAACATAAAAAATTACAGTAAGATTAATATAAAAGAACATCCCAATCATAATAATTATGAGCTTAAAAGGAATGACATAAAAGAGTCTACTTAAAAAGAAAGAGAGGGGTAGGATCCCTTACCTCAAGTCTGACTTGTCTTGTTCATTTCATTATATTCCTGAATAATAAACATTGGTCAATTTATAATTTCTTAAGTAAATATTTTAAATATTATTATTCAGTTCATATCACACATTTTAATGTTATAATAATTGGTTAATAATGTGAGTTCATATCAGACGTTTTTGTCGATGTTTGGTACATGAGTCAAAAATGAACTTGTTTGAAAATGATTGTCCATGTAGTTATTATTAAATAAACTATAGAATAGTATTAATGATTTAAATATCATATATATCCAGTACATATTCATTTTATAATACTCCATAACATTTGGAGATAAAAAGAAATGAGATGCACCGTTCATGGAGACGGTAGGCCGTACATACGCACGAACGCTACTTTCATTTCTTTGTCATATTAATGGAATTAAAAATAATTGAGAGATATATATATTATAATTTCAGTATAATATATATGTTATATAGGTCATATATGTTCATTAATTTAATTCTTTATACATTCCATGTATTTCATGAATGAGTCACATCACTTGAGGGGGCAGTAGTCCACACTTCCTCATATGAAATTATCGCATTTGCACAACATGAAAAGCATTAAGGCACGTTTTAAATATAAAATTCAGAAGAATATAGGAAAAATAAATACAATATATATCATATATAAAATATATTGACATCATAATGGCCACCATTAAAGGTGTTAAGATAATATTGAACAATCATCGCTTCGTGAGGCAGAAATTCGCCATCCATAGAAACAGTATGTTCATTAACCATTAGACGAAAATGTGTGTAAGTGTAGCTCTAATAATTCACATAAAAACATCCTAGTATATTTAATATACTGGTTTTGTTACAAAATAAAGGAATAAAATGAGTTTATAGGGTTAGATATGCAAAATAAAACATAAGAACACAACAGAAGCCACTACCTTTAAAACGGGTAACTCTTTTTGATTTGTGCTCAATGGCTTCCTTGGGAAGACTTCTGCCCAAAGTGAGGCTTCTAAGAGTAATATAGGGATTTGGAGAGAACAAATGGGCAGGGTTTGTCTGAGAAAAAGGCTTGAGTGGTGTGGGTAAGGTGGTTGAGGTGGGGGCCTTTTATAAGAGGAGAGGAGGGGCACTCTTGGAAAGTTATAAAAGGTTACTTTATTATAAAATTGTTTTCAGATTTTAAAGGTCCCAAAATTATATATTTTGAGGATAAGGTGATAAGTGTTCGAAATACACCCATAAAATAGGTTTTTTACAAGTGTAGGTCTTAGATTTTACATTATCTTTTCATTTTATTTAAATCGTTAAATAATGAGGTAATCGCTTCATCATTATGGTGTCAAAAATAATTTAATTTATTTAATGTCTAAAAATTATAAAAAAACTATAATGTTGTAGGAAATATTATTATATTTCTAATGAATATTTATAGACAAAGATATTACTTGTATAACCACATTTAAAAATTGTTTTAGTAAAACAACTCATGTTTGTGATATTTTTATTTTAACTTTAAATAAAAAGTTATTAATGTCATTTTCCTACCAAAGTGGCTCCATGGGGTCCCCAAGTTGACCCATGGATTATATTGGTCAGTCATGACACATAAAATAAGGGTAGGACATGTTTCAAGGTCTTTTCATATTATCAAAACATTATTTTTACCTTAAATTACACTAATTACCTCTAATCACGATTAAAAACTTAAAAGTTACTATTCACAAAAAAAATTATTTTAATCCCATTGAACCAAATTTTACATCCTAATGACAACCATGTATGTCGGATTTTTGAAATTCAAGACACAGAGGTGGTAAAATTTCATTTAAACGAAAAATCAGTTTTTTAAGTACCACTTAGTGGTTTCACTATTCATCAAAAAATGATGTTTTTCAGAAAAATACCAAACAATCACCCTAAGATATATTTGATATTATGAATTAAAAAATTTTGTCTATTTTAAAAAATTCAAAACATATAAGTTTCATTAATTAATTTAATAATTAAATCCCGTTGTCAAAACAAATAGCGTGTTATTATGAAACAAAAAGTATCAAAAGATTGACACTAGTTTAAGTCCAATTTCAAAGTGAAATTAATTCCAATGACCACTATTAGATTAAATGGTAAAAATATATTCTAATTTCACTTTAAAACAAATTCACAAGATAATATAATCATATAAAAAAATTAGATTAAAAAGAGGTTTTGAATGAAAATACAACATTTTTCACTATTCATTAAAAAATGAACTTTATCGGAAAAATACCAAAAATTTACAAAAAGTAAATTTTGATGTCCAGATTCTAAAGAAGGATTTTATTTTGTCAAATAGAACCTATAAAATTGTCGAAAGTATATTTAAAAAGGGTTCTCCATCAAAAGGTGGTTAATTGACCTTTTAAAGAATATTAGAAGATTTATGCTTAAAATTGGATTCATTTTCATTTTACGCCTCTAACATTTATTGGATAAACGTAAAAATATTTTACAAAAATATATAATAATTTTTTAGTTAGTTCCGTTCTTTCCCTAAATTACAATGGCTAGGCGTTAACTACCATTTAAAATAATATTATTTTATTACTAGTGTGCAACGTAAGATTTCAAAGAAACTCTTTGTTGCGTATCGGGTACGCTATCGAACATAGAAACCCCTTTAAAGTAAAATTAAAATTTTATTCACAAATAGGGATAAATATAAAAAAAATTTCATATTCTTTATTTACCTGGGGTGTTACAGAAACACCCCTATCTCACCAGGACGTGGGTCCTCAATCTATCTACTAGATGGAATCCCCCTTTTCATACCAGTGTGTGGGTACTCTACCTATATATTGAGTTGAAAACCCATATCGTACAAGAGAGTGGGTCTTCTTTAAATTGTAGATTTTTTCCCTTGGGATATGAAGCAATGGTAAGCTTCAAGTCCTCCTCGTTTTTGTTTGGGCATGTATTTTCCCTTTTACACTATGGTTTTCTTGTTTCAACTCTAATTTGTTAGCTAGAGGTTATTTTATGAATGGAATACCTATAGATTTTTAAGTCTTTAATTTATATTCTTATTCACCAATTCATAGAGATGGTTGGGTGCATCTATACAAGTACATTAAGCAAAGGCCTCCCATTATTGTTACGCCTTCTCAGCACTGGTCATTGGACCATGGCCTATTAGATTCAGGCTTGGGGTTGTGGCCACCCATCCTTCCACCAGTTTGGTGGGGCTTAGTGGGTCTATTCATTACACTAACCACCTATTTTCTATTTTTATCAACATGAAATTTTAAAATATATTTTTTGACCCTTAAAAATATTTTATTTACAAAAACACCATTGATTTTATTCAATAAAAATGAACTTAATCTAACCCTTTCAATGAAACAAATGATCTTAGTTTTATCCAATTAAGCTACACATATCCCTCTCCAAAATTCCCATACCAAATCCCTAATACAATTTTTTTACCATAAACTTATCATCAAAATTCTTTATGTTCATTCGAAAGTATGATACCTTAAAAAGGGGTAATTGTCACTACTGATTTGTTACAAGTTTATTTCTTATTCCACCTCATAGAAATATTTTATAACTATATTATAATAATGAAATAAAAATATTTAATATATTTAAATGTTTTCATGTTAATGTTTCATCCATTTTATATATCCTTATCAAATGGAAAATGAAAACATCGCACATACATACGTATGGACTATCATCTCCATGAAATGATATATTTTATTTTTCATCACCACATCACATGGATGGTTATAAAGACTGATTTTTGGGATATATATAATTTTTTTGAAATGATTATGATTTTTTAAATATAAAATATTATATAAATTCTTACCTTACCATCTATTTGAAAATCATAATGTTGTTTATGTGTATGTGTGGACTACCACCTCCACAAATCGATGTGATTCATTTTTCATTCCATATTAAATAGATAAAAATATGGATAGATTTTATAAATTTATATATTATATATATAATATGATAATTATATAAAAAATTAACACTTTATCCACTTTATTTCCATTTCAACCATTAT
The DNA here is from genome assembly GCA_963277665.1 of Viscum album. Taxonomy (NCBI): domain Eukaryota; kingdom Viridiplantae; phylum Streptophyta; class Magnoliopsida; order Santalales; family Viscaceae; genus Viscum; species Viscum album. Next base: position 1,534,790,368 of record OY728161.1, on the reverse strand, counting down.
AAAAATTAAAATTTCGTTCATGCATGCATACAGACTTCCGTCTCTTTGAAACGATGTTATTTATTTTTCATGAAAAGAATACATAGATGGTTAAAAAATTATATTAAATGAGTAAAAATGATAATTATATATTTTTAACATTCTATAGATTATTTAACCATAACCCCTTCTTACAAGGTCAACACATCGAAATTATCTTAAAGGTTTAGGATCGAACGAACACAAAATTTATAATGTAAACTAAACTTATTAAGTAATTAAACATTATAATGATTAAATTAATATGAAAAATAAGAAAATTTAAAAGGTTATTATCTAATTAAATTATTAATAAAATTTTATTATTCATGGGTAATAGAATATATGAAACGATTGGGACTTGAGGTAATGTATTTTTCTTTAAAATGTTAGTGAAAGTGTTTTAAAGTATTTCCCCACCATCTACATATTATTTTAAATGTTTCAATAATTTTATTATTTATCATTAAAATACTATTAAATTTAATTTAAAAAAAATTTTACCTCCTTTATAATGTCTTAAAAAATTAAACTTTTCAATATTTTCTCTAGTTTATTTTGAATTTTTACAAAAATGAAAAAATAATGATTTTTAAGATTTAACACACGACCACATTTTCCCAGTATCATAGCCATTATTCATTATCAATATACCTCTACAATATTCTATGTTTTTACAAGGAAAAACTTATTCCCATTTTTTATTATTTTCTTAAAATATACCTAATTAAATGGATGTTTTCTATTTCTTTTCAAATAATAATTATAATGATTTTATAATAATATTCATCTATGATGGAATCATTTAAATTATTTTATACCTAATTTGGGATAATCTTTAATGATATCATCAAAACTATTTATATTGATTTCTTTTTATCATGTTATTCTATTTATTGACTAGGGAAAATATTAACATTTAGTATAAAAGTTTTCCAATATGAAAATTTATTATAATGGAATATTAATTATGTATTTTATTTTTGATTAAGTATAAAAGGAATTCATTGGAAATATGTGTGATATGGGTCGGTATAAATTATAGATATCCCCTCGATGTATCGACGATTCTCATAAGAAAATATAGTATTGGTATTGCTCAGTGTATGTTAGCTTACAAAATGAAAATGTCTTGGAAGAAGTCTTTAATTGAATGTAAAAGGTCTTGGAACATGGCATTGGTGGTATATAAATTTTATTATCATAATTCCTTGATATTATGTATTTTATTTTATCAAAATTCCCTAGAAATAAGGTGGATCTTTTAATATCATGAGGCCTTAGCAGCAAGACCATGACATCCGGCATAATGAATTCCATTATTATAAAATCAGTTATCATGTGATCATTTACATTATTATCCTTGTATGTATTTCAATTTCATGTTTTAATGATTTTTTATGAAAAAAATTTGATTCTGTATGATATTTAATAGATCTTATGATTTAAAATAATTTTTAAAATCTTTTAAGGGTGAAAGGTTTGTTTTGAAGGAAAAGTTTTCAATATTTTTCAAGAATACCTTATGAATCATAAATTTTCCCATTATGCTTATTTATGATATTTTTAATGAAAATATTTAGGAAATTATTTTGATTTAAAGAGTAATTATTTGAATATTTAAAGATAAATGTTTCTTATGATAAAAGGAAATCCATCATATGGGTTTTCATGTTTTTAATGGGAAAATTTTAGCCCTTTATTTTTTTAATACCATATTGAGATATTTTTTACACACGCTAAGTATTTAAGAAAAGAATAGGGCCTAAGGATGTGTAATAATTTATAAATTGATGTTATGAAACATCTTGAATGAAGAAAGATTTCCATTAATGAAAATAAGGCGTGAACATAAGAACCTTCTATTCTAGAAAAGAAGCGTACAATGTGTAACAATGCTCCTTGTTTTATTCTATGAATTTTTATAATTTTATAAAACTCTAAACATAAAATTTCTCTATGATTTAAGTAACTTAGTATTTTTCTTTGACATTATAATTATAGAATCTAGCATTTGGGCCACTTTAGTTTGTATTAGTCCAACATGTAAAGTGTATGATTCTAGAACCGATATGGGTGTTTAGGTATGGAGTGATATATTTGGTATCAAAGAAAAGGTTTAAAAAAATTTAGAGGTCAGGATGTTTTATGATAAGAAAAATTCAGAAATTAATATAATGGTGTGTGTTCATATGTTTAAATTATTTTATAACAATAAAGGTCAGCATGGTATTGAAAATTATGGTTATTTTTTATAAGATATAAAGAATTGAATAGAATATGATATGGTTCTAGATATCAGAGTATTTATCATTTTCATTAGATATTTTATTATGAATTTATTTGATATAATCACCCTAGTTATTTTTTGTTTTAGTAAATGGAAAGAACTTGTATGATCTAAGTTAACAATGGCTATAAAATACAACAAGGTGGTTGTTCGAATGAGAAACCAAATTGGATAGGAGTTGGAGTAAAACCTTTAATGGTTATGCCTAAAAAATTGTCTAAAGTTATGATTAATAACGTGAACCTAGATTAGTTTCCCAATGTACTGATTAGGATAAAAATAGAGTTTCATGGAAGTTCATCTGATAAAGACCATGAAGGTAAAAGATTCAACTTTATATGATTCAATAATGTGGGAAGAATCACCTAGGGAAATGTATCGATAGAACATAAAGTTGTTTTTTATTTTTTAATGTTTATAATATAGTAATATACTATAGAAGATAAATTAAGTTTTTAGTTAACATAATGGAGGTTAATATATTTATTCGTAAGGAATTAACTAAATATTTAAAACGTGAGGAGTATGGGCATTATGATAATCATTTCCCATGGAGGAAATATCTTGAAATGGATCACCATGATCATATAAATAAAAATTTAGAAATTTCATATACTATACATCAAAATATGAAAAAATCTATAAATAACATATAGAATTTATGGATAATTTTAATATATTTTCTATTGTTTAAAGTAGGAAACAAGATTATATTATTATTGATGAATCTTATGACATGATTCATATTTTTTATTATAGGATCAAAGTGTTAAGGAATAATATTAAAAATCATGGTTAATGGTTTATGATTTAAATTTCTACATATAGCGTTTCAAGAGTTATAACAAAGTGTTATTTTATTTAAGTATTATTTAGTATTAATAATGATAATAAGTTCAAAAGTATATATAAAATTTTTTAGGCCTTGTATAATTTTATTCTATGGTAATTAATGATATTTTTTTGGAGATTCTTTTTGGGTTTAAGGAAAATAGATAATTAAAACAATTTGGGTTGATATGTTATCTGATATTAAGTTAATTAAGACAATAATAAAATTAATTTTGGTAATATAAGATAATATGCCTAGGGGGATTGAAAATTAAATTTGAGATTAGGTGTTTAAAATTATTTTTTAAGAAATTATTAATATTGAGTTTTAATACATGATTGAGATATATATAACATTTAGGTTTAACATGTGATTCATTATAAATGTTATTTTTGGATGAATTAAATTATATTTTTAGAGACATAAGATAAATGGAATTGATAACCTTTAGGGTTAAAGTGATCTTTGATGTTAAAATAATTATGGTTAATTGGGATAAAGTGTCATCATATTTTAAGAAAATATGTTTTATTATATGTATATATATATAACCATGAATTAAAAATTGATTTAGGTATTAGGTGAGGAATGTTATTTTATAAAACATTAACTTTATTTTTTAGTAAAATATAAGATTAAGTTGAATGAAGTTATTTTGGTTAATATGGGATTTTCAATTAAAAATTATTAATGTTATTTGAGGAATATAGATTAGGATAAATTTTAGTATCATATAAAATTTTATTTTATTTTGTGGTAATTTAGGATATTATGTAAAACTATTATCATATTATGGATAATATATTAGTAGGTAATATACATTTTTAGTATGAGTTATTATGAGTAAATAATGTTTTTGGGAGATAAAATTTATTTTAATCTCAAAAATAATATGTGATCAAATATTTATATTTTTTGGGTTAAGAAATAATAAATCATATTTATAAGAGTTATAAGGTTATTTATTTATGGAATGATTTATATTGAAATTTCGGTGTTATTATTTATGCATTAGATATAAATGTATTACTTCTTCATATGAAGGTTTATTCATGTTGTATATTGTCATATCTTGTGTTAATTTTTTTTTTTTTGGTTAAAGTGTAAAAATTGGAAATATAAAATTTAATCATTTTGTGGGTCTTATGATCCATTTAACGTTAATTTTTGTGTTTTGGGAATGAATAACTCACCATGTCAATTTATCATATGAGATAGAGTTTGGAGGAAAACTAACCAAAACAATATTGAAGGATGAAATTACACTTATATAATGGAAATAAATAATTTAAGTAAGTTTTATACTTAACTATCTTGGTGGTAAGATAATTCCTAAACTCAAACAAAAAGAAGTTAAATCTATTAAGTCTTATGTGGAAAATAGAGCTCTATAGTCATGGTATGATTTTGGAATCCTGTTCAGAAATATGTGTCTTATATTGGTACACACATGGTTTTGAAATATTTAAAAGATATTGAGTTTCCAATTAGTAACAAAGAGATTCTTTATCATGATGAAATATTTTTCTAAGATTATACCTATGTCAAGACACATTAATGTTTGTGATTACAAATTTAAATTGTGGGGACCTAATTTTTGAAAGAGTGTGAGAATGTATCACCCTAATATTTAAATACATAATTCTCTTTTAAATTAAAAATATTTTCGATATTTTTTACCATAAAAAATTTTATCTTAAACAAACCATGAAATACTATTGAAATATTATTATTTAAATATGATGATTATAACCTAGTCATTTGATTAGAGATAATCAATAAGAGTAATCAAATTATGAAATGTATATATATAATTTCTCATACTACAAATATAATTTTTAATAATGAGGATATAATTACTATATTTTGAATGATAAGAATAAACTCATATAGGGTTAAGAACAGTGAAAGTTTAAAATGGTCAATTTTCTATACAATTAGTTTTTCTCTATATTTTGTATTCTCATTTAAAATAAAATTATATGTATTTTAAAATTTTAATTTTATAAAAAAAAGATTTAATTTTTAGTTTTATAACATCGAAATTATTTTATGGTTAATTTTTGGTATTTTTATAAATATATGATTTTGGGTCGAGTAGTCAAAAATACCAATTTTACAAATACTACCACTTGTATAATATTATCATAATATAATAATGAGTTGAAATATTATGAAACATTTTTTAAAAAAAATTTATTTATGAAGAAATATAATTCATTTAAAATGGAATTTGAATCTCATAAATAATTTTTTTAAAATTTTGGAATTCTATGTAATTTTTTCATTTAAATAAAAACAAATTTCCGTTATTATATCTTAATAATGTTTTTACAGGGTAACATTTCTTTTTGAATTGTTCTGAAAATAAAATATTTCTCAATTAATTAAACATAAAACAATTAATTCAACTTAAATAAACATTATGTTAGGCACCTCCTCAATTGGCACACATGTTTCTCAATATAAATTATAATAAAAAATATGGTAAAAGGTGTACGTTTTTTCGGGAGTTTTGAATCTTCACACAGACATATTTTCTTTAAAATAGAGGTAGTGAATGATTTGAATCAAAATGTCCATATGGATAGAAAATTCAGATTTTATGATCATATTAGATCAATAATAATTTTTCATCAGATCTTGGGGATTTTTTTACACCCAATTATTTATTCAACGATCTTCAGATCCGTATAATCAGATTTTTTTTCCACTCTATCTCAGATGAAATTATTTTTTCAAATATACTTTCAGCCTCTATTTTTTCACTGATATTTTCTTCTTCTCCATCAGGGAGTTATACTTTTGAGATCCCTTCCAATTTTTGGGAGTCTCTGCCGTGTACTTATTGATTTTAGTGGATCTTATTTCTGGACTAGGTCCCATGGATTTTTTCCCTCATTTGGTTTTTCCACATTAAATTTGTTGTGTCAAAATTTATTTTCGGTACATATATTATTTGTTCATTAGGAATCAGCTAAATTTATGTAGGCTTGTTTAATAAGAGAGAAATTTATTTCTTCTGCACATTCACTTTGGTGTTTGTTTGTTCATTCATCACTTGATGTCTTTTCCAACATATGATAAATTAGAGTTTTGTTTTTATTTCATATTTATTATGGAATCTAATTAGATTTGAATGATTATTTTAGTGGTACCAATAATCATATGTGGAAAAAAAAATTAAGGATCTATTTTTTTCAAGAGAATGCATCTTCCAATGTTTAGTACTCATACGCCATAAAAAATGTTAGATGAAGAATGAGAGTTCAATCATGATTTAGTTTGTGGTTTCATTCGTCAATGGGTTGATGATAATGCGATAAACCATATTGTAAACATTTATAATTCTAGAATATTATGGGAGAATATTGACACTACCTATGCTTCTAAGATAGGAAACAATAACTTTTATCTTCTAAAAAATAATTAATTTGATGTATAAACAAGGTGCATCTATTTCTGACTATTTTAGTAAATATCAAGTATATTTAGATCAATTGTCTGTTATGAGTATTAATTTTTAATATGAGGTTTTATAAGTTTTATTTATCAACAATTTACCTGATTCTTTGAAGAATTTACATGTTACTCTAATAGGTTCTTCTCATAATCGTGTTGTGACATTCGGTTTTGTTAAGTCTACTATTTTAAATAAAGAGTTCAGAAGATGTACTCAGAATAAATCTTCTCAAAATATTTTATTCACAAAGAAAATTGGGAGAAGCGATGAAAATAATTAGGGACATATTATTTGAGGTAATAGAAAAGGTAGAGTCAAATCTAGGTCAAACCAGAGAGAATTTGAATGTCATCATTGTGGTAATAAAGGTCATGTTAAGAAGTTTTATTATCATCTAAAAATAGAAAATAGAATGAAGGAAAATCAGCATAAGAAAAATGGTGATAGATATGATTGTGTCACTACTGCTATAGGGAGTGATCTTGTTATTGTTTATGACACCATTAATATTTATTCTAATGATTCTTATTGGGTTGATGAAATTGGTTCATGTTTTCACATGAAATTTATGAAGGAGCTCTTTACAACTTACAACTTAGGTAATTTTGGGATTTTGAAGATGGTTAATGATGTTCATGATGATGTTGTAGGTATCAGGAGTGTTTGTTTAGAGACCAGTACAAGAAGTAATCTGATTTTGAAGAATGTTCTACATGCTCCTAGGGTTCTCTTGAATATTATTTTTACTATCATTCTTGATTATGTAGGGTTTATAAATATTTTGGTGATTTCCAATGGATGATTTCCAAGGGTTATTTGATTGTGGATCGAGGGAAGAAGTTAGGTTTGTATTGTAATATAGATTCTTTTTCTTATGTTATTGATTGTTTTGTTGAGTGCAGTGTTTCATCTAAGTTATGGCATAAGAGGACCAGCCACATTAGTGAGAAAGGGATTGGTTGTTTGGCCAAGAGAAATATTCTTCCATATTTTAAGAGTGTCAAATTATGAATGTGTGATCATTAAAATTCCAAAAAATACTGTTTGGTGATTTTTAGCCAAGAGTTTACCCATAGGTAAGATGGGTTCGACATGTTAACCAAGAGTTTAGCCAGAGGTAAATTTGAGACTTTCCGATTGATTCCAGGGATGTCATTGATCCCCACTTGAGTCAGAGGAGGTGTTTGTTGGGTGACTCTATAATTAGAGAACGTTTTTCCCAAAATAAACGATAATAAAAAACATGGTCAAAGATGTGTATTTTTTGGGAGTTTAATATCTTCACGTAAACAAATTTCATTTACAAGGGAGTTAGTGGATGTTTGGAAACAAAACATCCATACGGATAGAAAATTTATATTTTGTGATCTTATTTGATCAACCATAAGTTTTCTTCTGATCTTGTTGATTTTTCATCAACTAGTTATTCAATCGATGATCTTCAGATCTGTATGGTCATATTTTGTTTGCCCATCTTTCTTAAACAACATTCTTTTGTCAGATCTTCTTTCAGCCTCTATTTCCCATTGAAATTATCTTCTCCTGTATTAGAGAGTTATAGTTTTGATATACCTTCTATTTTTTGGTAGTATCTACCATTTTCTATTTGATTTTAGTGGATCTAATTTCTAGACGAGGTCTTGTCGTTTTTCCCTCATTGGGTTTTCCACATTAAAATATATGGTGTTAACATTTATTTTCTACACACATATTATTTGGTCATTTCACATCCACTTAATTTTTACACGCTTCTTTAAAGGTAAAGATTATTATTTTTGTTGCACATTCTCTTGGGTGTTGGTTTGAGTGTTCATCCATTTTGATCTTTCAAAACAAATTATAATTTATTTTGGTATAAAATTATTTTTTTACTTAAAACAAACATTTTTTAAAACCATTTTTTCATTGAATTTTGTGAACTAATATTAAAAGTAATTTTAAATCTTATATAAATTTAATCATATAAATGGGTTTCCATATTTTGAATAGAAATTTCCAATTTATGAAAAAAGTTATATTTCAATTTTGGTAATAAAAAATAGTAACCATGGTAAAATTTTATCACTATTATGATCCAATTGGATATGAAACAACCTATTATACATTTTTGAACCACTTTTAATTTTCAAATTAATTTTTTACCCCTAAAGACTAAATATTTATGAAAACACTTTTTATTTTTTCCTATAAAAAGAGACTTTGTCTAACCCTTTCAAAAGAACATAAGTATTCGATTTTATATCAAAAGTCTACCTAAATATCTCTCCAAATATTCAAAATTATCCATTAAGACCATAAACCTCTCTTCCAAATTCCTTATGTTCTATTGAAAGGAAGATACTTCAAGAAGAGGTAATTTTCTTTACTAATCTATTTCATGTTTATTTTTTCTTCCACATCCTAAAAATATAATATAACCATATTATCATAATAAAATAAATATATTTAATATAATAAAAAAATTTATATTTGTTTTACAACCATTTTATATCAATATCCCATTAAATAGAAAATTAAACCACTGATCATGTTTTCATACGAACTACTATCTCTATAAAGTAATGCTTTTTATTTTTCATCACCACCTCAGATGGATGGTTATAAATATGGATTTATTATTTATATATGGTGTTTATGAAATAATAATTATTATTTAAAGTAAAAATATTATATACCTTCTTACCCTTCCATCTGTTGGAAAATGATAATGTCACTGGTGCATATATGTGGATTACCACTACGGGAAATTTTTTTTTATTGCGATGGGGTATTTGTGATGGGTTTTATTCCCATTGCAACAACTTTGATGAAAAGCGTATTTGGGATGGGAATATATTCCTGTCGCAAATGGTCAGTTATTTGTGATGGAAATATAGTTCCCGTCGCAATTGTAATGGCGCGGTTTGCGCGCAAAAACGCGGGAAGCCTATTTGCGACGAGTGGCCTTCTACCCGTCGCAAGTACCTGATAGTGGTAAATAGTATTTGCGACAGGACAATTGTACCGTCGTAAAAAATTATTCACAAGGTGTTATTTTCGACGGGACCCGTCACCAATACCGGCCGCGGTAAAGCCTATTTGCGACGGTTGCCTTCGACCCGTCGCAACTACCCAGCGGTGGTAAATACTATTTGCGACGGGTAAATTGTCTCGTCGCAAAAAATATTCACTGGGGTGGTATTGGTGATGGGTCCTGTCACCAATACTGGTGATGGTAAATAGGAATTTGCAACGGGTATATTCGCCAGTCGCTAATGGAGGATATTTGCGACGGGCCCAACGCAAAAAACCCTTTTACCCGCCACCCGTAATTAATGCAGGAAAAGTTATTTCTGATAGGGCCCGTCGCCAATACCGGCGGCGGTAAATAGAAATTTCCGATGGGGATATCCACCCGTCACTAATGGTGTGTCGGAAGGCTGCTATTTGTGACGGGCCCGTCACAAAAAACCTTTTAACCGCCTCCCGTAATTAATGCAGGCGAAGGTATTTGAGACGGTATCCCGTCGCAAATACTATGTATTGCGACGAGATACCGTGGAAAATATGACCATCGAAAGTAATCTAACCTATATATACACCCCACCCATTTTTTTCCATAACATTCAGATCTCTCTTCTCCTCTCTCTCTAACTTTCAGTTCTGTCTAGATTTTTTTTTAATTTTTTCTTTCATGAAGTGGAGAGAAGGAGTGAAGCGGAGAGAAGAACGCAGATTAATTCAAAATATCGAAGGTATTTATATTTTTTAAAATTTTAATTGTTAATTTTAATTTTTAATTGTTAATTATAATTTTATTTAATAGAATGTTTAGTAGCTATATAGTATAATTAGATTAAGTGGTTGTATCAAATAATCCTTTTCTGGATAAAAACAAGTAGAGGAGACTCTAGCATAGATGTACCTTGGAGTGAAAACTCTGACATGGTGTTTCGAGCTTGACTTGGGGCAACCTGGTACATGACAACGGGCCTTGCTGCACTCTTGGTTCGACACTCCCGGAGGATGTTTTCGTCATAATTAGAAATAAATATATAATTATCATATAATTAGGAAATAATAATATTTAATTATATTAAAATAATTATCATATAATTAGGAAAGAATTAGATTTAATTGATTATAAATAATTAGGAAACAATTACAATAATTATAAAACAATTATATTTAATTAGGAAACAATTAGATTTAATTAGGAAACAATTTGATTTAATTGGGAAACAATTAGATTTAATTAGGAAAAAATTTGATTTAATTAGGAAACAATTTGATTTAATTAGGAAACAATTTGATTTAATTAGGAAACATTTTGATTTAATTAGGAAACAATTTGATTTAATTAGGAAACAATTTGATTTAATTAGGAAACAATTAGATTTAATTAGGAAACAATTAAGAAAATTAAACAATTAAGAAAATTAAACAATTAGGATAATTAAACAATTAGGAAAATTAAACAATTAGAAAAATTAAAAAAATTAATAAAATTAAACAATTAGGAAAATTAAACAAATAGGAAAATTAAAAAATTAGGAAAATTAAACAATTATGAAAAATAAACAATTAGGAAAATTAAACAATTAGGAAAATTAAACAATTAGGAAAATTAAAAAATTAGTAAAATTAAACAATTAGTAAAATTAAACAATTAGGAAAATTAAATAATTAGGAAAATTAAACAATTAGGAAAATTAAACAATTAGGAAAATTAAACAATTAGGAAAATTAACCAATTAGGAAAATTAAACAAGCATGATTGATCGCTTATCTACCTCAATTTTCTTTTCATTTGTGTGTTGATGCTTGATAGGAAACTTCTGCCTCCACGTGTAATATATGCTTTTACTGTCAAAATTATCAACCTCCTTGCCAACATAGAGGTGAGGAGGTTTATAATTTTAACAGTAAAAGCAGATATTACAGGTGGATGTAGAAGTTTCCTGTCAAGGCTCAATACACAAATGAAAAGAAAATCGAGGTAGATGAGCGGTCAATTACTGTTGTTTTTCAATTCAATGATTGATTAACCACCTGACCTATATGCATATCTTCGCATTACTAATTAGTAACATAATTAGTAATATAAATAGTAACATAAATAGTAACATAATATAAAATATAATATTACTCTAATATTAATAATTAAATAATACTAATAATATAAATATTTTATTATTATATGTTTAATATTTATAAAAAAATATTAATATTATTAAAATTATAAAAAAATTATAAAATATTACAATTATCAATATTTTCAACAAGTTTTTCTTTATTCTTAACATGTTCAAATCTCAAAGGGTTTCCAATTTTCAGGTCATGCCCAATGAAAAGTTTGCGTCAACTATGTCCAATGTAAACTCTATAATTATTCTTGCTTAGTTGATCACCTCACAAGTATTGTTGCAATAGGACAACCCAATTCATGTTTTTCTCATTACTTATGTTGTCCTATTGCAACACTACTTGCGAGGTGATCAACCGTGTAAGGACAATTATAGAGTTTAAATTGGACATGGTTGACGAAAATTTTTTATTGGGCATGAGCTGAAAATTGACGACTCTTTAAGATTTTAACATGTTAAGAATAGAGAAAAATATGTTGGAAATATTGAGCTTTGTAATAATTAGTAATAATTAATAATAATTCATCAAAAATCAAATAAATTCAAGTACATTGTTATAAATTGGCACAATTTCCAGTGAATTGGAAGCTACCTTTTGTTCAACCTCTCATATATTTTCTACTTTCTCCCACTAAAATCAGTATGAAAAATGTGCTCTAAAGTATGTCATAGAAAGTTTTTCATACTGATTTCAGTCGGGAGAATGTTAAAAAGAGGTGAGCTATTGGACAAATCAGAATAATTAGTAATATAATCTCCACAACAATGATTACAAATTTTTATTTCATTATTCAAGAATATTTCATTTTTCCAAGTATTGCAAAGTATTTCTAAATTAATAATAATTAGTGGGGATGATTACAAACTAACTATGTTGCCTATAATTATTAGTAATTACTAAGAAATAACTGTAATTATGTATCTTCTATTTTTAGGATATTTTTTTCTTATATCAAATTATTTAACAATAGTAATGGTTTTAAATTTTGTAGAAACATATATATGAATATGGAACAAGGAAATCGACATCAATCATTATTAGATGATCGTTCTTGTATAAATCAGTACAGAAATCCAAACGGTTCTAGTTTAAATCCTATATATGTTGATGGTGTTGAATATTTCTTATCATTTGCATCATCAAACCCAGAATTTGTTTAAGAAGGGAAAATTAAGTGTCCTTGTAAAAAATGTTCTCTCAGAACGTTTGAGACATTTTACATCATTGGGAAACATCTCTTGCATTATGGTTTTCAATCAGATTATATTTTTTGGTATCAACACAGTGAATGCAGTTCCATAGAAGAAACTAATAATTTGATTCTGGATCCATCACGGTTTCAGAATTTAGTACATGATGTTGCAGGGTCATCCGTTCAACAAACAGAAATCAAGGATGATGTTGATTTACCTCCCGAGTTAGCACCATATGAATTTGCTGGGTTGTTCAGGTCTGCTAAGGATGCATTATATCCTAGTTGTAAGATAAGAAAATTAGAAGCAGTTGCAAAATTTATGGCTATTAAATCAGATAATGGAATCTCGAAAAACTGTTTTGATCAGATATTTTCTTTAGTTAATGCACTGTTACCTGAAGGAAATGTGCTACCTGCTAGTTATTGTGAGAGCAAGGGACTAGTTCGTAATCTGGGCCTTAGTTATCAGAAGATCCATGCACGTTCAAACAATTGCATCTTATATTCCGATGAAAACGATTCATTGGATAGTTGTCCCACATGTGTACAATTGTGGTATAAAGAAGCGAAATCAGGGAAGTCTGGATTTATTTCTGTAAAACAGTTGAGATATTTCCCGCTTACACCCAGGTTGCAGCGTTTATTTATGTCTTAGAACACAACAACAATGATGTCAGGGCACAAAACCAATATTTCAAATTGTAAAAGCTTGATTCATCCATCTCATGGTGATTCATGGAAACATTTTGATAAAGTGAATTCATCTTTTTCTTTAGAATCCCGGAACGTGCGATTGGGTCTTTCTACAGAAGGTTTTTGTCCATTTGGATCTTTTGGTAGTCAGTATTTCTGTTGGCCTGTCTTTATAACTCCGTACAATTTTCCTCCATGGATGTTGATGAAAGAGCCTTATATCTTTTTGACATTATTAATCCCTGGACATCTGAAAAAGAATATTGATGTTTATTTGAAACCATTGATTGATGAGTTACATTTATTTTGGAGTCATGGTGTTGGTACATATGATGTTGCTGCGAAACAGAATTTTGTAATGAAAGCTTCTTTGATGTGGACAATTAGTGACTTCCCGGCATATGACATGTTATCTGGCTGGATTACACATGGTCCAAAATCATGTCCTTACTGTATGGGAGACAAAAAATCATTTATTCTCATGAATGGAAAAAAACCTTACTATTTTGATTATCATCGCAAATTTCTTCCAATCGATCATCCTTTTCGGGGGAATAAATCTCATTTCAGAAAAAGAAAGAATTGAAAGAGATGAACCTCCAAAAATGATCTCAGGTATAGAGCTACAATCAGTTGTATTTTCATTACCTTCCATCACTTTCATTCCGACAATAAAACAACAGAAAATTCATGGCTTTGGGAAAGAACACAATTGGACAAAACAGAGCATTTTTTGGAATCTGCCATATTGGTCTGATTTGTTGGTCTGACACATGTTGGATGTCATGCATATTGAGAAGAACTGTTTTAATAATTTATTTCATACAGTTTTGGATACACCGGGTAAAACCAAAGATAATGTAAAGGCACAATTAGATCTTTCCCAAATTTGCAGGCGACCAGAACATGAATTGTTTAAAAATGTCAGATCACATAGATTAATGAAGGAAAAATAATCTTATACACTAACCAAAGATATTCGCTTATTATTTTGTCAGTGGATTGTAGATTTGAGACTTCCAGATGGCTATGCTTCCAACTTGGGCATATGTGTAAAACATGGTCATATTACCGGATTAAAAAGTCATGACTGTCATGTTATAATGGAAAGACTTATGCCTATTGGATTAAGATGTTTTTTTAATTCTAATATTTGGGATTTGATGACAGATATATCATATTTTTCCGAGACATGTGTGCAGTGACAACAGACTACGATACACTAAGTAAACTGGAAGAAGATGTTGTTGTAATTATATGAAAAATGGAAAAAATATTTCCGTCGTATTTCATTGACTTAATGGAACATTTGATATTACATTTTCCACATGAAGCAAAATGTGGAGGTCTGGTTTAGTTTCTATGGATGTACCCATTTGAGAGATTCATGCGGAAATTGAAAAAAAAAGTCTGTAACAAAGCATCAATTGAAGGCTCAATTGGTGATGCTTATTTGAAAGAGGAAATTGCTTTATTATGCTCTCATTATTTTGAATCTGAATATCCCTCAAAATTTAACCACATGGTCCGGAATGAGGGGAATGTTGATGATGATATGAACAATCAATTATCAGTTGTCAATCAGGCCGAACTTGGCTTTAGTGGAGTTCATGATAGATGGATTTCAGATGATGAACATCATAGAGATCATACATATGTTCTACTCAACTGTGAAGAAATTTCACCAATTGTACAATGAGTTCTCCTATCCCTTATTCTATAGATTCTATTACAGTAAATTAATCATATAGTATTTCTAGGTTATATGATGATTATATCAAGAAACAATTTCCACAAATTACAGCAGCTGGCTTAGAAGAACATCGGCAAAAAAATTTTGCCTACTGGTTTCAAAAAATGGTAACATACATTATTTTTTGGTTTTACATATAAAATCACTTTATTACTTGTAATAGTGAAAAATGTTTTACAAATTTTTAGGTATCTGTACATGCTGATAAGATTGATAGTCGATTGCATATATTGAGTAGCCCACCATCCAAAATGGTTAAATCTTATAATTCATATGTGGTGAATGGTTATCGCTTTCATACACATCCATATGGGGAATAAAAGAAAACAATTAATAGTGGTGTTTGTTTGAAGGGATCACATCATATGAGATATTGAAGTTGAATTTTACGGCATTTTTGAAGAAATTATTGAACTGTGTTATTTGGGAAAGAATTATGTAACAATGTTTAAATGTCGATGGATGGATACTGAGAGAGGTTTGTGTATTCATCTGACTCATGGAATTGTTGATATTAAACATAAAATTCTTCTTGCAGTAAATGAACCATTTTTATTGGCTCATCAGGCACATCATATTTATTATGCAAAATACTATGCTACTGCAAAACATTTGGATGATTGGTGGAGTATAATAAAAGTTAAATCTCCAGAAAATTATTTTACTCAAACTGAATGTGGTTCCACTGAAGTTCAAGGAAATGAAATTTTTAGGACACTCCTCAAAACACATCTTTTTCACAAAGAGACACGAATATCGAGGATGACACCCCACAGTTAAGGGTTGATGGTGACGATGTTGTCAATGATGTTACAACTGAATTTTAAATGACAAGAGATGATGAAAGTAAAAATAATATGGAAATTGATGATGTTGATGAGGAAGATGAAGACAATGACATTGAAAACTATGAAGATTATGATGAATATGAACATTGACACAGTAAAATGCTGGTTAGAATCATAACAAATATATATCTATACGTAATAGTTATTTTCAATTGTTTGCTAATAACAATCATTTCATGTTTCAGATGGGCTCGAAAACGTTTCGTCAGTTGCTGGAGGCTGATCTACATATGGATGATGAGGTTCTTGAGTCATCTGACCCTCAGGCTGTTGGCACTATAGGGAGCACTCGGAGGGGGCGTGGTCTTGCCTAACTGATGATTCCAGATCCTATCCAAGAGCGATGCCCACCTCTTGGATTCAATGCGCACACGCGGTGGTATGGTAACCTGTTTATTTTAGTTATCTTTCATTATAATTTATTAATATTCTGTTTTTTTGATTATTTGTTCTTTTTCCACAGTTTTACACATATAGATATTGGACAGGGGAGCGCTATCTTGCGTAAATATTTTTCTTAGCCCTGACTCCCATGGGATCAGATTCCCACTGATGTGCAGGCTGCCATGTTCGATCATTGGATGATACGTAATTAAATTTTATTTATTTTGGAATTTAATTCATTAATAACTTTATATCAAGGTTTATGGTATCCCATCGACGAAAGCATGCGTGGCACTATCCACGCGGCATGGGTGGTGTCTATGCGTGACTGTTTCTGTCAGTTTTTGCATAATTTGAGAAAGGCGGCTACGAAGAAAGCCGGAGTGATAGAATTTGATGAGTCTTGTAGAGCCCACCGACCAGAGTACATTTCAACTCACGTTTGGGATGGATTATGTACACACTAGTTGGGTGGTGGGTTTCAGAGGAGATCTGCATTGGGTCGACAGAATCGCGGGAGACAAGAGGTGACGCATCAAGCCGGTAGTCGTACATTCAGTGCGCATAGAGAGCGTCTGGTAAGTACTTTTTTTTAATATTTTATACAACTTTAAATATAAAAACCTTATTTTATATTCATATAGGAAGTCGAGCAGCCCGGTATTACAACGTACGACATTTATCGGAGGATATACACTGACCCGGCTACTAGAGAGATTAGAGGTGACCGCTAGTGTTAGATTATCTTCAGTATTATTTTCTTTTCAGTTTACAAATTAAATACATATAATCTTTTCATTATTTTAATTTCTAATTGAAACTTAAGGAGTCATATGAGGCCGCGACCTCTTAGACACAGGCTGAGAGTCAAGGCGAGACGGGTGATCAGACAAGTGCCCACCATTTTGATGAGACGACATGGATGCAGGCGACCCAGTATGGCTTCGAAAAGGGCCGAGTAGTTGGTATCACCTCTCATTTGACTCCTGCAGCTTATTATGGTACTGCTGCGATGTTGGCGTCCAGCTCGAGAGGAGCTCATGGAGAGACATCATCTTCTGCCTCACAGTATTAGGAGCAGCTGCGTGCTCAGAGTCAGCTTATAGAGGATTTGCTCAGGGGCAGGAGCAGATGTGTCAGCAGCACGATGAGGAGATGTGTCGATGGTAGGAGTAGATGCGTCAGCAGTAGGATGAAGAGAGACATCGATATGAGGAGCAACATCAGGATTATATGGAGAATATGCATCGTTTGACTCATAGTTTAGGGATGGAGTTTTCCCCACCACCTCCTCCAGGTCCTCCAGATTATCCACCCCCCAGTGATTTTTTTAGATGTAATAAACATTTGAGTTCGTATTTTATTTTCATATTAACTATTTACAATTCCTCTTTCATATTGGTACGAATATTGCATGATTTAATTTGTTTTTATTTTTTTTAATATTTTACTACTTATTAGTATTATTTTTATTGTATGCTTATTTTAGTAATATTACTTTTAATATTTTATATTTATTGTTAATATTGAGAAGTTTATAATTTTATAATTTTATTATTATTAATAATATTAATAATATTAATATTATTTTTTTATAAATATGTATGTTTATTTTAATAATAATAATATTATATTAATTTTTTATATTATTAATATTAGTTCTATTATTATTATTTTTTGATATTAATATTTCATAATATATAATATTTTATTATTTATATTCATATTATTATTATTTTTTGATATTAATATTTCATAATTATATTATATTTTTTTTATTATTAATATTATAATAATATAATTTATTTATA
Source organism: Viscum album (assembly GCA_963277665.1). Classification (NCBI taxonomy): domain Eukaryota; kingdom Viridiplantae; phylum Streptophyta; class Magnoliopsida; order Santalales; family Viscaceae; genus Viscum; species Viscum album. Next base: position 1,534,771,954 of record OY728161.1, on the reverse strand, counting down.
TTATTATTAATAATATTATTATTATATACAAAATTTAATAATAATAATATTATATTAATTTTTTATATTATTAATATTAGTATTATTATATTATATTCATATTATTATTATTTTATATTACTATTTCAGAATTATATTTTATATATTATTTTATTTATATTATAATAATATAATTTTTTTATATTATTAATATTATTATTATTTTTATATAATATTATACGATTTGTATTAATTATTTTATTTTTTTTATTTTTTTAGTATTTGTGACCGGAATATTTGCGACGGGATTTCCCATCGTAAATATTTTTTTACTGTAACATTTGCAACGAGAAGAATACCCGTCGAAAAAACATTTCTGTGATGATCTGTCGCAAATAACTTTTTTAAATTTCACATTTGCGACGGGTCAGAAACACGTCGCAACTAATATATCTGTAACGGCCCGTCGTAAATACCTTTTTTATATATAAATGAAAAACTATTTGCGACGAGGGAAAAATACCGTCGCAAAAACTGTTTTTGTGACGAGACTGCCGCAAAAACACCTATTTGCGACGCCGTTTTCAGCAACGGGTGATTTGCGATGACGCCCCAACGCAAAAGACCTTTTGCGACGGGATCCCGTCGCAAATATTCAGTTTTCCTTTAGTGTACCACCTCTATGAAATGATGTGATTTGTTTTTCATTTTAGCCATTACATGGATGGTCAGAAGTATGGATTTGATAAATTTATATTAAATTTATACTATGATTATAATTATATAAAATTAAAACATTATAAACTTTATTTTATTTTCAACCATTAGAAAAATTAAAACATCATTCACCCGTACATACAGATTACCACCTCCATGAAACGATGTGCTTCATTTTTCATGACTACCATACCCGGATGGTTATAAAAGTATTTTAAATGTATAAAAAAGATAATTATTAAATTTTTAAGATTATGGATATGATTGAACCATGTTCCCTTTGACCAAGGTCAACACTACAATGTTATTGTAATGGTAAACGATCAAACAACCTCAAAATAACTAATGTAAACTTCACCAATTTTGTAAATAAATGAACATAATAATGATTGAATTAAAAATAAATATAAAATACATGAAATTTTTTCATAATAAATATAATTGTTTATATAATTTTATTATCAAGGGGTTATCTAACATATTAAATGCATCGAGACTTGAGGTAGGGGATTTTTATTTAAAACATTAAATTTAATGTAACTCTTTTCCTCCACATATGTGTTATTTTAAATGTTTCAATAATGATATTATTTATGATTAAAATATAATTTAAGTTCATTTTCAAGTAATTTTATATTCTTTAAAAATTTCTAAAAAATAAAACTTTCCAATTTTCTAAATATTGGTTATTTTGAATTTTTTAAAAAGTGAAAAATGAATGTTTGTCAAACATGTACATCAGGACAACCATTTTTTAATGTTATAGATATTATTCATCATCATAATTAATAAAAATTTTACCATGGTTCTCAAAAGATAATTACATTCCCAGTTTTCTGGTAATATTTATTTTTTAAAAGATACTTAAAGAAAATGATGTTTTATTTTATTTGTCAGAGATTAATTCTAATGATTTTATAAAATTATTTTAACTATATATAAATATCCTTTAAAATATTGTATTCCTAATTGGTAATATTATTTAATGATACCATCCACTTATTTTTATGTATTTATAATTATCGTTTTTCCAATATATTTAGAAGGTAAAATATTAATGTTTCAAGTGTTAGTTTTCCAATAAAAAAGTTCATTATCAAGCCGTATTGATTATTTATTATATTTTTTATTAAATATATGTGGAATGAATTTGAAATATGTAACTTAAGTGTATGTATTTTGTATAGATATCCTCTTAAGGAATTAACATGTCTCATGGGAAAAAATAGAGTGGGTATTCCTTAGTGTATTTCGGCTCATATAATGATAATATCTTAGAAAAAGGCCTTAATATTATGTAAATGTCCAGGAACTAGGAATTGGTGATATACGAAATGTCTTTGAACAATTACTTTATGGAATATAAATTTTCTTGGAATAAATCCATGATAGTAAGATTCATGACGTCATGACACGAGGCCTTGATAACAAGATCGTGAATTTCAGTATTATATGTTTCATTATTATGAAATCAGTTATCATGTGATTATTTAAATTATTATCCTTAGATATATTTCATGTTCAACATTTTAATGGATTTTTATTATAATATATTTTCATAAAATGATAAAATGAGCATATTATTTAAAATAATTTTTATGATCTTCTTAGTATAAATGGTTTTTTTTTGAATTAATAGTTTTCATATTTTTCAAGAAAACCTTATGAAATATGATTTTCCCCTTATTCTTCCTTATAAAATGTTTTCTTATAATTTTTTGGAAAATTATTTGTTTTTAATACTAATTATGTTATTATTTTGAGCTCAAATTTTATTATGATAAAATGAAAACTTTCATATGGGTTTTCATTTTTTACAAAGGACTAATGGTTTTTAATTATATTTTATATCGCTTACTGGTCTATGTTGTGCTCCACCCATGTTTAAACATGTTTATTCACATGGCCTAAGGATGTGTAAAATTTATATAAAGGTCAACAATGACATATCTTGAATTAATAAAAAGTTTCATGAATGAAAATAGGGTGTAAACATAAGAACCTATTTTATAGGGAAAATGTACACAATGTAACAATGTTTCCTATTAAATTTTATGAGTTTTCATAATTATAAAAAACTATAAACCTAAATTTTATTTGTAATGTAAGTGAATCATTATTTTTTATGGAAATTTTAATCATGGAACATAAAATTTGGGTCACTTTAGTTGGCATCAATCCAACATGTAAAGAGTATGATTATGGAACTAGATCTAGGTGTACAGGTCTTGGTTACTATAACTCATCCATAATGGAGTCATTACATGTCAATTATTACTAAAATAATTTGATGATATCAACAATGATGGGGATTCAAAGAGTTCATCCCTTGAGGGGGAGCTAACATGAAGAAAATGCTATCAAATATGTTTTTTCATGAAAATATGGAATCTATAAGGTATATAATGAAAGGATTAATTGAGGTATGTCAATCACAATAGTTTCGCTTGAATTTATTATATCAAACATGTCTATAATGGGGAATTTATATGTCTTACACTTAAACTATTATAATGAATTTGTTGATGGTTAGTGGAGGTTATAAATTATTGATAAATATGATTATACAACCACTAAATTGAGAAAATTATAGAATGATATCACACTCATGATAATTTATGGAAAGACATAAATACCATGGTTACTCACTCTTGTTTTCTTAACCAGGTTATATAGCATATACTTATATTTGATCAACTATACACTCAAGGCTAAGAATAAATGTGTCTCCAATCATTCTCGTAATTGATTCAATAAAAAAATTAAAATTTAAAGTGAGAGGATACGTTTTTTAAATTAAAATTAGAACCAAACCCTACAAGAACATTTTTATTTATTTTCAATATGGTATATATTAAAAATAACTTACATGTCCACATATTGTCTTATAGTTATTTGAGTGTATTAGCAATAAAAAATGGGAAGATTAAAGTTACCATGTAAATTTTTTAGTCATTTTCAACAAGGATATAATGATTTATGATATAATGATCATTCTAATATGTGTAGTAGATTAATTTCATAGAATTTAGTTTGAGTTCCCAAGCTACTTTATAAGAATCTAGATTTATCAAGAAAAGGATTAGATAATTATTTTAAATATTAATAGTGATTTGAGTTTCTTTCCTTGAATTATTAAATATTCAGAAATATAGAGGAAAATATAGTCAAGGTACTATCAATATTTATTATATATAAAAAATAAATTGATTTATTTGGGGTCATTGAGAAAGGAATATGGTAGTTGAGTCTAAAATTTGGGAACTATAGCCTATTTATTTCTTAGGATACTATTATTTTGGAATTAAAGAATCTGATCTTTTGAAACATAGTTTTTATGTATGTGTCACTAATGATCTTTATATGATTCATCCAAAATGTATGAGTTCTTAAAATGTTTAAGTCTCCCTAATTAAATTTGAAAAAGTCATATAATCTATGTTTGAGTCATCTTTCCTAGACGCATGAAATTTCAAAAAAGAAAAAATTTCTATATATGGTCATCCATAGAAGTAAGATCGACCATAACCATTACCTGATATAGGAGAAATATAAAACATAGGAAATATATGAAATATATATAGGATTAAATAGCACCTTTATTGTTCAGGCATAGACATTAAGAATGTGGGGAAGTGCTTGTGTATGATAGTTGCACTGTATAGGGTGACATAGTGACCTGTCTAGGAGGTCATCCCTAAGGGATTTGTTCAATGGGATATGGTTCACTCTAGGAAATTAAAATTCACACATACAAAGTACTTTATGATGTGTTACATAGAAATATTCACACTATTAATATTTTATGTAGCGCACTGGAATCTATTAAATGGTGTCCTTATCTATGGTGTAGTGATATGGTTTGCATGCCTCTTCATCCTCGCCACAACTGTCATGAGTGATCCACCATGAAAGGTGTTTTTGGTGTCTGATATACATTTGAATCAATATTAAAGTTGATTTCAATTAATTGGAAATAGAATCTTGGGAATGCACTATCAAGATGAATGTTGAGTATACAATTCTACCCATGAAAATTTTGTTTCTTGAGTTTACCTAAAATTACATCTAGTTGTTTAATTTTTGGATTATTTGTAGTGTTATTTCATTATAAAACCACCATGATAATTTACTTATCATGGTTCCAACTGATTATACTAGAATATTTTAGGTCAAATGAATTTATAATTTCCACACCATTTCATCATGCATAGTGAATAGAATGTTTGAATATGACATAAAGGGTATTTTCCATGAATATATTATGTGTGTAAGAATATTATGTAAATGGATTTAGAAATTTTCTTGGGACTAGAAGATTATGTCCAAATATTAAGAATAATATATGCTCATGTATTATTTCCGATAATGCATGAATCAAGTATCATGGTAATAATTACCACAAATAGAATTTGATTAAAGTTATAGTTGTGCTAAAAAAGAAATAGTTTACATCATACATAATGATACCACACAATGAGTATTTTTCATATATTTCATGCTAAAATTGAATAATATAAAATAGTGAATATTTTGGATAAGATCCCATGATATTTTAATATTTTATAAAGAAGGAATATTTTGAGTCTTATGGAAAATTTAAAATATATCCCTCGATACGGTTTGAATAAAATTAAATAGAATGAAATATTTATTCTACATATGATATATTTTCCTTATTCAAAAAAATTATATAATATTCCGGGAATCTATGAATATAAATGTGTAAAAGATTAAAAAAATATTGAAGTGAGTAGATCCTTTGACACTGGTGAAAACATAGAAGAAATAATAATTATTAAAGAGAATAGTGAAATAGATCTAATATTACTATAACTTGGACACCAAATAGTATTGAGGATAAAGAGAAAGGGGCCAAATATATCCTCATATCATAGAAGGTTACTGAAATTAAAATGGAAGGACATTGTTATAATTGTTGATATTCTTTGTATTAAGACTCTTGAAGAATAATAAATCCAACCTGATTGAATATCATAATGATATTTAATATAAGAATAAATTTAGATATCATATTTAGACTTTTTGGTCATTAGGGATAACATATATGGTGGGAATCCACAACTAAATATGCCTTTTGAGGCAAGTGGTGTTATTTTTGAGAGTATGTGTAGTGGTCCCAACATGAGTGGATAATTGGATGATGATGGACTCAAATGCCTCGATATGGGTTATACATCCATGCTTGGCCAATATGTATTGTGGTATGAATAGGAAATATTAGTAGCCTAGGATGAATATGGATATTATAGGAATTGTTAAATTTTTCTCCACATATTAGTATGTAAAAGATAAATACTAGTAGCACTGTAATATTCTAAAGTCGCTACCCATTCCTAAGTTTAAATGAGATGATGTCATTATATACTTAATTAAGAGGTTCTTAAGGACACCCTAAGTCACAGATGGAGTTTAGGTGATTACAGATCATTTGAACAAGGTCTCACATTTCTTACTAATCTAGGAGACCTTTTTAGTTAATAATAGGGATAGTATCTATGTGTTTAAAATAATGTTTCCATGTAGATAACAATAAATCAACATCTCAAATAGATATAAACACATTACTTTATGCTTATACAGAGGGTTGAATAATTCACCTAACATGTTGGTGAATCTGACCACTACTTTCCACCCTCAGACTGACAGATAGTCTTAGCGTACCATATAAATACTACAATAAATTATCCAAGCTTATCTCTACAACTTTATAGGTTCTTAGTAAAACCATTATAATCTTGTGAAGTTTACCTACAAAAATATCTATCAGGAATAAATTAAAATAGTTCCCATTAAGGATTTAAATGATATGCCTTATTATTCATCACTATACTGGAAAAAAGTCTGCGATTCAGGGATTGTTGGGGTGAGTACCATGTTGAATTCATGAGTGATTATTTTCTTAATTAGGAAGCAGCTAGTGACTACTCAATGAAAATAGAGTTCATATTTAGATTGGAGATTCTATCCTATAGTGTTTGAAGTTAGAGATTGGGGATTTTTATGATTGTCTCCGATGTTGGGAAATTAATATATTTAAAAAAAAGGAAAGTTAGTACCAAAGTATGTGGGGTTGTTTGAGATCCTAGAGAGTATTGGTATGGTGGAATACTCATGGGATCTTAGATAGTGATATAGAACAATGAATGTTATATTCCATGTATTGTATCTTGGGTGATGTTACACTGACCATTATCATGTAATTAATACCAATGACAACGATCCCAAGGTTGAATCATCCTTTAAGGGGCATCGAGTTCATATTTTAGATCAATGTGAAAAGGCACTACATGGGAATACAGTTCTTTATATGCAGGTGTAGTGGAAACATGAGCATATTTAAGAGGATACATTGGAGAAGAAGTCCAATATATAGGTATAATGGCTAGAGTTGTTCACTGATGAGGCTCAGTGATGTTCATGAATGAATCTCAAAGATTAGAGATTATATGGTGGGGAGGTTGTAATATCCCATACTAGTTAAGGAATGTATTTGTTTATAATTTTTCCAAACATGGAACCCATTTTAATTTTTTCATAAATATGAAATTTCATTTTCAAACTATATTTTTAAATGTTTTTAGGATATTATGTGTGTTTGGGTTCTCATGAATGTTTTTTTGATTTAATTTAGTGTCATACATAGTAATGGGGCCCGGTGGAGGTGTTAGAAGTTTTTTAATAGATTAGGAATTGATCTTTGCGAGTTAATTAGGTTTGTGGTTATTTATGTTGTATTTTTTTTATTGAATGTGATTTCAGAGGTTCTACAAGTGTTGGAGGTTTTTAGGTTGTTATTAAGTGATATTGAAATATTTTAGTTTGTTTCATATTTTCCAAATTTTACTATGTCTATCATATTATGTATTGTAGGTACGATATTTTATCATCCATAGGGTTCAGATGTTATAACTTATGAACATGTCATCCATCTAAGAGGCATATTCTAATGAGTTTCAATTATAGGAAGATGATTTTTAAAGGGTATGTTTTGGGGGTCTTATGATATTCTATAGGAATATATATGACATACATCTAAAAGATGGAAGAAAATCCTAGTGTAAATCATGTTCTTGAGAGAAATTTCCCGATGGTATATTTATAATAGGAAATCTATAGGTGATGGATGTAAGAATGTTCAGAAGTTTTGAATGATTGAATATTGATGATGGAATTGGACATTTTTATAAGTATTTAACCCTTGTGATATTTCCTCTAACAACCATTATGATTACCTCCATTATAAACCTTATTAAATGGGTTTGTTGGACCATATAATTTCCCTTTTCCAAAATTTAAAAATCATAGGAACCATATATATCTTCCAAAGGTTAGGATATTGGGATTGAGATGTATGGATGTAGTGCATCAAAAACTGAGGTCTCAAATATATTTTTTCTAAGGAAAATATCATACCAATATATTTTATATATAGACTACATATTGTACATATGAATGGTATACCATATATATTCACCATAATCTATGATTTTAGGAGTTAATATCTAAATAGAAGGAATGAAATATCTTACATTTCCAATATTTCTCAAAGGAAAATATCTTATGTAATACTTTTTAAGAAGAGATGTTATGTATGGATAATATCTTATATATTGTTTGGAAGTAACCTCTTATGAAAATTTAATATAAGGATAGTGTATCACATATAATAAAAATCTCACATATAATTATTTCATCGAGGGTATGACTTTTCACATTAAAGATAAAAAGGATCATGTGGTATTTTCCATAAAAAATATGCGACACAAGGGTATTTTATTAAGGATGAAATCATATTGTTTCTTGTAAGTTACATATTTTAAGCTGCTTATTGACATCAACAAGGGGAATGCATCTAAAGTCTCCCTGGAGGGTCCCTAATATTTGAAATTCCTTAAGATAGGAGTTGAGAGGTCACTATAAAAAATAGAGATATTATAGGGGGTTATATTTTCAATTATAAGGGGTTAAAACTCCATCTAAATGCATTAGTGTTGGCCTATCAAAATCGCAGCTAAATTGGATGTACAATCTTTTTCTTGGTGGTTCTTTTGCGAGCACCGATAAAATGGAAAAAATTTATAAGTGGTACTTCTAGAGGGGTTTTAACCCCTTCTACAAATTTCAAAAAATATATATATTTTCAAGCATTAGTTTTGGTTTCAACCATTATGAATATTTTTTTAATAATATCGGGGAAATTTACAACAACCTATATAGGGGTTTAACCCCTTCTAAAATTTTCTAAAAAATTTATTCTTTCAAACATCATGGTGTGTTTATAACCACCCCTAAATAATCTAATATTTGTTTTTTTGAACTCGCATGCCCTTCCCTCATCACTTCCCTCGCTACTCTCACTACATCCAACCTTTCTCCTCCAAATACCCTCACGCCCTTTCCATCACCCCTCCCACACCCCCACACTTATCAAACCTCACTCTACTCCCATTGCCACCCACACACTGGTTGACCCCATGCCCAAAACCTACTGCTCCTCCCAAACCCACACGCCCATCGATCCCATGCCTAGAACCAGTCAGGCGATGGCTTGGTTCCCATCATTCAGTAATGTTTAGTAGTCAGGAGGGGACTTTTGACTTTTGCTTATCAGCTGGGGGTCATTCGTGGCATGCTGAGGAGAGCATGAAGGACAACAGTGGGCTTTGTATGGATGATGATTTGTGAGACAGACTCATTGATGGTCCTTTGATTAGAAACAGGTTCTATAAGGGATGGATTGCCTGTCATCAATTGATATGACTTAGTGGTATTTTTCTGATTATTTGGAACTTTTTTGGTTTGACGGACAGATGTTTTGATCAAAAATATATTGGAGAGCATGAGATTGTTTCTGGTTTCATTTGGTTGGCAGTGCAACTTCTTGCTGGTATTGTTGTTTGGGTGTCCTAGAAAGAGGGATGGGTGTGCTGACACCCATCATCTATCATCTTTCCACATTTTGGACTGATGGGTACCCTGATTTAGAATTTTAATAGAGTTTTCTGTCTAGTTATAAAATACATCATGTTGACAGTGATGTGTGTTCCTTGTAAGCATTGTCTAGTGGGTAGCTCGAAAGAGAGATGAGTGTGCTAACACCCATCACCCGGTCCTCCTTCTATATGATCATGTGGATGAGATGTGTGCTCTTCCCCATTATGTTTGTCCATCGTAGCACAAATTCTTATCAGGGGTGACGTGGCTCCACCGATGGATTCTACCATCGCATTGTCTTTTCAGGGGCGACATGTCTTTTTCTGATGTTTTCAACCTTTTGAATTCTAACGACCTTTATGTCCTTTGGATCATGTTTCTCTAAGGAGCTTTTGTCTATGTGCTTGTAATTTGTTTCTTCTTGTCCCAGTTTTCAAAAGGGGATTTCCTTTTTATATTCAATAGAGAGATATTCCCTCAACCAGTCAAAAAAATATATTATATATTGAATACATTTATATTTATGTATACACAAATATAAATCTGGTATATATTTTTATAATATATAATATAATATACATTAAGGTATTCGTATTTATAATATGTATATATTTATATTATATAAATTTGTATTATATATTATACAAATAAATATATATAAATATATATATATATTATAGAAAAATAAATACAATATTTTTTTCTAAAACTATAAATAAATATTATGAAAATTCAAATATACATTGTACAAGTCTATATATATACCATACAAATACAAATACATGTCATATTGTACAAATATATTATATAGATGCATATATATATATATATATATTATTTTATGTTTTATATATTAAATAACATATAGTATACAAATAAACTATTAAAATATAGGTATATATAAATTTAAAAAATATTATACCGTACAAAAATATATTATAAAAATTTATATTTATATATTTATATATTTATATATATTATATTTTTACCTACACAATTTTAAAAATATTATTATATGAATATAAATAATATATATTTATATATATATGTTTATAAGTACATCTATACATATAAAAATATATATTATATATTTAAGCATGTATATAATTAAATATATTTATATTATATTATATATAATATATATACAATTAATATAATGTATATTTAATTATACTATTTATATAATATTTATATAATATTTATTTATTTATTTACATATAATAAATTTTTTTTCTATTTATATATAGATTAAATTTTACAGATATTTATATATAAATATATTTTATATATAAAAATATATCTATACATATATTTATAAATATTTTAATATTATGTATACAATTGTATATTAATATTATACATGTATACTTACACACACATGTTTATATAAATAAATAAATAAATATATTTATAAAAACATTTATACCAGACACAGATAATGTTTTTATAAACAAACTTGTGCATTTATATTTATATACACATTTATACACACACACAAATGTGTATTTATATAATTATTTATAAATATTAATTTATGAACTTATTTTTATATAATTATATATTTAATAAAAGGATATATATATTAAATATAGTCTATATATTTACATTTATATAATTTCTTGTATCCACTTACATTTTTTATATTTATAATATATTTAAATACATTTATATAATGTATTTAAATACATTTATATAATTTTATTACATAACACACACATATTATAAAATCTGGTTTTAAAAAAAATATTAGAGAGGGTTTAAACCCTCTCTAATCTAATGTATTAGTAGAAATTACAAGGGGTTTTAATCGATTTTTTTTTAAATAAATCGGTTATATTTTAGTAGCGGTTTTGAATTAAACACCAATAAAATATACCATATTTATTTATTTTAAAAAAATACGGGGATAAACACCCCAAATATATATATATATATATATATATATTAAAAAAAACATCTATATTTTTTCGGGTGGTTATGTCAAAACTGGCGCTAAATTTTAATTAGCGATGATTTTGACTTAACTGCCGCTAATTTATACAAAAAAATTATTTTAGTGGGGGTTTTGCACAACCCCCTCTAAATAACCACATCAAATTGTACTGTTTTTTTTATAGTGACTCACATATGAAGGGAGTTAAGCTCAGAATTCAAGCAATCAGGTGTTTTGAGGGGGGGTTGTTCGGACATTAAAATCCTAGAAGAGGAATTCCTAAAGGTTGAAATTTCTGGAAGGATGATTCCTATAGGTGTGGTAGATTAGAGGTTTCTATCAAAATTATAATTAGAAAAAAAATATTAATAACAAATTGGAGAAAAGATAATGATGATGATTACGAATTATATTAATTGGGTGATGTTAAAGATGGAAGTGTAGTGGTGAGACTCCTTGGGTGAGAATAATAAATAATTAAACAAGAAAAGGTGGTTGTAATAAATTAAATTTAAGAGTAATATGAAATTTATAAATAGGACTATCCACTATATTGCGTATATTTTCTAAAAGAAATCCTTGCCTTTAGAGATCTTATCTTCTGAGCTATTTTTCCTCTGTTTCTCAGTGGTTTCAAGTGTCGTTTGATCAGTGTGATAACTATTGGTAAAGTTATCAATCCATCTCCATTCTTCCTTATTTTCTCAATTGATTTCATGTTCTTACACTAGTTATATTTTTTATGCTTTATTTTAGGGTTCCTGTCATGTTTTTTCAATTTATATCTTTTGAATTCGAATTAGCGATAAATATTTGATGTGTAGATCCCTTAAAGAATAAGATTGGTAGTTCCTAAGTTAAACCTAAAGTATCAATTCTTTTCCATGCGTTTATGATGTACGAAAGTTCTAACATGAAACATGATTTTTCAGAAACAAAAATAAATGATTTTTAACTTTATTTATTGTAAAAGACATCTCCTTTGGTATGTGAGTATAGTCCCTATGACACCACATAGGGAGAGCCTTATTTTAGAGAAAATTGAAATTTAGAAGGAAACCTAAGGGGTGAACTAGATGAATAATGACATATAATACATGATATATCGGTCAGGAACCATTCCCCACAATTATGATATATGAGATATATTGGGCGGGAACCATTCCCCCTGAGTATGATATATGAGATATATGAGGAAGGAACAATCCCCCTGCATATGATATATGAGATATAACATGTAGGATTTATTCCACTTGAGGATGATATATGAGATATAAAAGGTAGGATCCATTGCCCCACATATTAATATGATATATACAGGATTGTTTCCATTCCCCCTAAGCATGATATAAGAGTTATAGAGGGTGGTCTCTATTCCCCTGGGGTATGATATATGAAATACAAAGGGTGGGCACCATTCACCTAGATTATGAAATATGAGATATATTTGGAAGTGTGACCCCCCATGTACGATATATGAGATATATTGGGTAGGTGTCATTCCCTTCTATTATGATATATGAGATATATAGGATGTGAGATAATCCCCCTGAATATAATGTCTGGGATATACATGATAATATCCATTCTCCCTATGTGGTTATATATGTATTCTTTTAGGATATATCTTTTATTGGCCAAATAAGGTATACTTGATCCATAATGTCACCTTATAACCCTAGGAATGAAAATGATTTAATTATTACAGATATATTTAGTTATAATAGAACAACAATATACACTTTTACTTAGAGTGGATATACTTATGGATGCTGGTGGTGGCTGCATGCTGAGTAGTATTCACACCCTGCTCGGGTCACTGTGGGTACCCAAGTAGAATTCATAGTTACAAGAAAGAATAAAGTAAAAGTACCAATGACCGACAATTGATTTATAAATAAATGTGGAGAATGAGAGATGTTATTGGGCATGGACTCAGAACTAGTTTTACAGTCTCCCCCCTAAAGAATATTTTGTTCATTTTTTTGTATTAATATATGTGATCGGTCCAAGTGGAGCCTTGATTGAGCTTGTATGATAAGTGTGAACTTTATAATATTCATTTTGATATAGTATGGGTCATATATGTAATATATTTTTTACTTTATGTGATTTATATTATCCTTATTAATCTTTATGTATGACACTACCATTATTTCATCTATTATTTCTTACCCTGTTACGAGGGTGTTGTCTTCCTTCAGTATCACCATAAACCCTAACTGTTATTACGTATCCTTTGGAATGTGAGTAGGCGCACTTAATGTCTTAAATAAATTTTTCTAGGTCACTGATAGGTGGTCTCGGACCAAGGAATTACATCAGCATCTCTAACTAGAAGGCCTATACAACCTAACCACAGCATTAGTCCACCACACTGGTTCCCATTACTTATACTCTTAAAAGATATTCTTTAACTAAATTATAGGAAGGAAAAACATGAAAAATTTAATTAGCACAACAATGGAATTACGTTGTTTAGAACATAATCCTACTCCAAGGGGGGACACTGCAACCTTTCATTTAAAGAAACAAAAAAAAATGGAACTTGTGTTAGAAGGGACCCATCCTTCTAGAAACCCAACCCAATATGATATACAAGATAACCATCTACCAAACACCCTACAAAAAAACTCTCATGCAACTCTTCTATAGGAAAAATTATTATATGAGTGATTTCATTGGATAATCCCCCTAGTGGGAATCATCACCACTCAGTTTCCCCTTAGTCTTCACTAGCCTCCTACATCACAAACATCATCACATGGTTTATATACAATAGAGAACAACGAACAAGTGAACAACACGTATCCTTTTATATTTGATATTTATGGTATCCAATCAGTTATTCTAGTTTCCCCACCTACAAATATTTAAATAATACCTTTAATTAATAAAAGAAATTGGTTAATCACCACCACCTTAGCTGATTCATTCAGTGGATAGTTCAAGATTGGATTTTCCCATATCATGTGAATGATTCAAAAAAACATTTTCTATCTTCCATGAATCATGTTAGCATCTCAATCATCCAGTTATTCTAGAATATTCTTATATAGACGGATCAAAGTAATTTGAAACCTCCATTGAATGTATAAGGCTAATGTTATAAAATATTAGTTTAATTATTAAGTATCTTTTCTTTATCACAAAATTCATTTTATTTTAGATACTCTACTTACTCTGGAAAACATTATAGCATTCAAAACTACTCCTATATCACATCCTCTAAAACATGGATTCTCCCTAGGTGTGTACCTATATAACCAAGTTTCTTCTGAATTCCACTTGTTTAGTGACTCCAATTGATATCACCGTATGGACTTTCCATGTGTTGAGTGGGACACATCCATTTGATTATACAACTATAAATTAGGATACCTAGTTACAGAATTCCAACAATCAAGTAAACAAATTTATCACAAAAAAACCTTAAACTATTTTTTTAATATTATGAAAGTCTATATTAGTCATATAAAGCTTTAGTTTAATCTTATGAAATACTTTTTCAGGCATGAAAGTTATCATATATTACATGACTCTAAATCTATCCAAAGTAGTGAGTCTTAAAAATCTCATGGGTTACTCACTATGATGTGAGATATCAGTTATCTTAACCATCTATCAACAGGTTGTGATGTGTGTTATCACATAACATCTTCAACCCTTCACTAAAGTCTCAAACATTCTATAAATTAAAAAATTAACTCTAAATAACTTTGATTGATATAAAATACTACATTACAACCCTTTTTTGAAACATTATTCCTATATAAAAAAATTATGTTGGATCTTAGACTTGTAAAAATAACTTGATAAAAAATATTGTCAGCTATTTGGATTTTGTTGAGAGAGAAAACGAACAAATAAATCAATTTGGGCCCTTAACTCTTAATGAAGAACAAATAACCACATAATTTCACTACCCTATGGGCCCTCTGATTTTTGACATTTTAGTTATTTTTAACCTACATAGTTAATTTCCTATTTTTTACATAAGCATGAAATATAATAGTTCAAACATAATGTTTTTATCAATGTGTGCCACTAGCAAATATTGCTTTTCTATTATAATTTTTTATTTATTTATTATAAAAAATATAAACAAATTATAAAATTAAATACTATATCAAATAATTGTAAATGAACTATCAAAATATATACCAGAGTTGAATTAGTATAATTCACTTGTAGTAACTATGAAGTATGATGTACAAAATTAAGTCAATAATATGAAAAAAATGGAATAGAGTGAATAATAAGACATTACACAGGAGATTATGATGATTCTAATAATTTTTTAATAAAAATCAATCACTCTTACACAACTGGAAAATCATTTTTTGAGACTACCTAATTGTAATTGGATCTCATCACAAATAGTTAATTGTGAAGTTATCTCATCACAATTAGCCCATGGCTAAAAATGACATTGAAAAGGACTTTTTTGTTAAGGACCATTACAAAAACAAGTTTTTTGCGATGAAATTTGCCTTGTCAAAAAAATCCTTTGAAAAATTTTAATTAGGTTATTTTGTATGAGATTATTATTTCACCACAAATAACATATTGTTATGGATTAGTAATATCTTCACAAATAACCTATTTTATAGGATAATAATCCAATCACAACTAACCCAATTTTTTTTAAAAAGTACAACATTTTTTTGAAAAATAACCGAATATATAAAATTGTAGATATTTAAATTAATAACAATATTACACATAATATGTTCATTAAAAGTATATGATAATACATTTTCCAAAAACATATATCAATCATTGTGGAGGAGGTGTGTAATTTGGAGGACCAGGTGGAGGGAACTCCATCCCTATACACTATGTCAGTCGCCACATGCACTACATCATCTGCTTGTGAAGTTAATCACATCATTGATGTTTCTACTCCTCTAACTAATCCTAGTGTCGATAGAGCTCCTCTTCCTACCTACATAGGGTCTATATAAAATCATTCTAAGCTCACACCTTCTCCTAATACTCTATAACCCACGATTATGACTCTACATGAGCACCCGTTGAGCTGGATGATGACTACATAGGAAATATAAGATATAATTGAATAATATAGATACTTACAATATTAATTTGTAATTAATACAGTATAATATATATATATATATTTAAATTATTTTTAAATTATCAAAATTACATATGGTTTTATAAATACTATAAATTTATATTATAAATATATTATATTAAATACATTTATATCATATATTTAGGTATGTAATTGAATATATTTATATTATATATTTATTTTTTTGATTAAATGAATTTATATTATATTATGTAGATATTTTTAATATACAAAAAATTAAATAAACGATTATATAATTTATATTTATATATAAATATTGATATTATGTATACAATCATATTGTATATTGAATACATTAGAGAGAAGTCAATATTTTTTTGCAAACGAATTTTGGGGCTAAGTTATCATTTTTTAGATGGTCCTCAATCGCCAGGAGCGGCAACTCCCACATATACATTGTGTTTGGTGATATTTTAGTAAAATAAATTAAATGATTTGATTTTTTATAAAATAAAATAAAATAAATGAAATGATTGTGATTTCCCTCCTTGCGTTTGGATCAATAACTTAGTAAAAGAAAAGAAATGATTTGGATTTATCTCCATATTGTTTGGTGAATATTTTTAAAGGAAAAGAAAAGAAATTATATTGTGATACATGTAGAAAATATCGTTAAAATTTGAATTTTAAAATATTAAAAACCCTCCACCATAATTTCTTTCCAAATCATCCCAATTTTGGGGTGATTTAAAAACAATAGCAAGATAGAAATCTATTTCCCTCTATTTCTCCCCTTATTATTTCTCTCCTCTTAAAATTATCTCTCCAAATATAAGAAACCAACTTATCCTCTTAATATCATTTCCTTTCTCTCTGTATCACCCATTCCAAACTAGCCCCTAGGGTTTTTTTCCCTCCACCAAGGCTTTGATCTTCTCCTCATGGTTTCCTCGATGGGGTTTGTGGGTGGCAACGATCTCTAGCTCGTCACCGTCAGATTGGGTGGCATTGTGTTTTTAATCATCACGAAGATTTCTCTTACTTCCATTTCTGTGCAAATCCTAGTGTTGGCATCATCACGCTTTGATTTTGCTATGTGTACTTCCTGGATTCACCCATACATGGATCTAGTTCAGATCTGGGCTCCCTCAGCCTTGATCAACGCTTGTGCGAGCAGGAATTTCTTTTTTGGGTGATGGTTTTCATAGGGTAGGTGGTGGCTTGGTTCTGGTCATGAAACGATGTTTAGTGGTCAGGAGGGGACTTTTGACTTTTGGTCGTCAGCCGGGGGGGTCATTCGTGGAATATCAAGGTGAGAATTAAGGACAACGACGGGCTTTGCATGGATGATGGTTTGTGGGACATTCCCATATGTGGTCCTTTGATCATCATTAGGTTCAAGAAGGGATGGATTGTCTATCATCAATTGGTCTGACTCAGTGGTCTTTGTTTGATTTGTTGTATCTTTTTTGGTTTGAGGGACTGATGGTTTGATCACATATATCTTAACAACAATTGGATTTTTTCTTTTTTCTTTTGATTTTCCATTCAGATTCTTGTAGGTATCTTTGGGTTTCCTAGAAATAGGTTTTTCTAAATCCCATCCCCTGCCATCCTTGGCAACTCCCAACCTCTTCAGAGATTCTCAGCCTGCCGTCCCTTAGCTTCCTGGCCCACCAACTCCTCAAATGGTTGACTCTTCAATATGCGGACCTCCAACACCACCTATGGTCACTGGCTTTACTACAAGTCTTCCCTTTCACCTCATTCATTATCCATCCTGCACAATATCCCCATTCTTCATCCCTACATCGGTGCACCCCCCCCCCTAAGTAGTTTTTCCATGCTCTGTTGCCGATTCTCTCACAAGGTGGTCCCCCTTCATCCGTACCCTTTAAAAAATGACACTCTTGAAGGAGTAGATTTCATTTATACAATATTATCATGATGTTGTGCCACTGTCTTCCCCTATATCCACCATTTCTTAGACTAATGGCTCTAAAAAATATGTATCACATCAACTGATAGCTTGGATGCTTCACTCTAGTGCATCCGAACATCTCACAGGGAATTCCAGTATATTCATTACCTATCATCCCTATACCGATGTCTCTATGATTATTGTTGCTAATGGTTAAAAAATCATCATTGTGGGATTTGGAACATTCACCTTGATCCCATCTATTCATCTAGATTCAATCGCTCATGTTCCTCATAGTCCATTTAATCTTATCTTCATCACCAAACTCAGCAAAGATTTAAATTGTGTTGCTCATTTTTCAACCTCTAGTGTTTTTTTCCGGAGTAGTCAATGAATCAAGAACTTGGTCAAGGTAATCTTCATAATGGTGTGTACATGTTTGATACCCTACAGTCTCTTTCTTGTTCATCCACCTCTTCCCATTCCCTTGACCCACATTTTTCCTATTCATCCACCGACTTCTGTCCTATATAAGATTTTACCCCAATTCAATATCCACATTTCCTTCCATTGTGAATCATGCATGTTTGCTAAACATCATCAGGTGATGCATGTTACTTGACTGGAAACACTTAAAACAAATAATTTTGACCTAGTTCATTCCGATGTATGGTGTCCTTGTAGAGTTCCTAGCCAGTCTATGTAGAGTTATTATATGTCATTTATTGATGATTACTCACACATGACATGGCTTTACCTTCTTCGTTATCGGTCAAAAATGTTATCTACTTTTCAGATCTTTTATAATGAAAATCATTCTTAGTTCTCCACCTATTTTAAATGTCTCTGCTCCGACAATGAACAAGAATATTATCCACATTCTATCAATAGTTTGTCAAGAATAAAAGCATCCTTCATTGGAAATCATACCCCAATACTCCTCAGCAAGATGGAGTGGTCGAATGTAAACATTGCCATATTATCGAGACTGGTCGTGCTCTCGTATTCCACATTCAGGAGCCTCTTCTCTTTTGGGGGTACGTCATCCTTACTAATACATAACTTCTAAATCTACTTCTTTTTTCTATCCTTCAGGGGGAGAATTATTTTCAGACTCTATTCTCTATTATACCTCCTCACTCACTTCAACTCCGTGTGTTTAGGTTTTTGTGTTATGTCCATGAAACTTTCCCCAACCTCTCCAAGATTTATCCCAAATACCTCCGCTTAATATTCCTCGGATATTCCCACACTCAACGCAACCTATACTTATCTCTAGACTTACAGTGGTATATCATCTCTATTGACATACTGTTTGTCGAGATCTCTCATTTATTTCTTCCCTCTCCCCATCCAGACACCACCATCGATGATTATCTTCCTCTCATCATCCACCCCCTATGATGTCCCACCCTACTGATAAACGGTTCGACACGGTCTACTCACAACAAACATCGAATGTGTCCCCCATAAAGGCTGATTCCACCATCGTCCCAACTTAGTTTGATGTTCCTACTCTAGAAATAGACGAATTTCCTACTACACTACATAAAGGTACTCGTTCTTTCCAAGATAATCTTCTATATATATATATATATATCCTCATATAGAGGTATTTCCATCCTGGAGATGATATCCATTCCATGCACAGTTGGCGATGCCAAATATCACCTGGGGGTGGATTCATGCAATGTCGGATGAATTGCAAGCTCTAGACGACAATAATATGTTAGATTTGGTCCCCCTTCTGGCATGCAAATAGGTGGTCAAAAGTAACTGGATTTATATGGTCCGTCTCAATGAATATGACACTCTTCATCGCCTTAAATCCTAACTTGTGGAAAAAGGGTTTTTTTCAGACATATGGTGTCGACTATTTTGATACATTCTCTTCGGTTTCAAATATGGCATCTTTCTGGTTATCCATCTCTCTTTCTGCTCATCATCACTGGCTTCTTCATCAACTGGATGTCAAAAATTATTTTATCTAGGACTCTCTTGAAGAAGAGGTATATGTGTAACAATCTCTAAATTTTATGCCTCAGGAGCCAACTCTCATGTTTTTCGACTTCGTCACTCTCTATACGGACTCAAGAAGTATTCTCATGCTTGCCTTGGCCTATTCCAGACCATTGTCACTTCATTTGGGCTATCTCAGAGTATGAATGACCACATTGTCTTCTACTATTTGATGTCCTCCGGCTGCATCCTACTGGTTGGGTATGTGGATGATATCATCATCATTGGGAGCGACTTGATTGGAATCACCCAACTCAAAGGGAATCTTAAACAACACTTTCAAACCAATGATCTTGGTCTTCTGAAATACTTCCCTAGCATTAAGGTCTCACATTCTCTGGACACCATCTTTCATTGCCAACAGAAGTACACCTTGGATATCTTGCAGGATGATGGTCTGACACAAATAACAACTATTAACACCCCTCTTGAGCATGGGGAATGGTCCCTTTATGACACCAAAAAACCATATTGTAGACATTGACTCGTCTAGTGGGAAAACTCAATTATCTCACCATGACTCGTCTAGAAATTGTCTGTATTGTCTAAAAAGTTAGCCAATTCTTGGAGCATCTGACCAAATCTCAATGGGATGTTGTTCTCTACATTACCAAATACATCAAGAAAGACACTACACATGGTATTAAGTATTAAAATCATGATCATTTGAATATTGAGGCCAACTATGATGCTAACTATTATAGTTGCCTTGCTACCCAAAAGTCTACTTTTGGCATTACTGTTTTTCTGGGAGGCAACCTCATCTCATATCACAACAAGAAAAAAACTATCATCTCCAGATACAGTGTTGAGTCTGAGTACCATGCAATGGACATGATCACTACTAAGATATTGTGGCTTCATAATCACCTCCATGAAATTGGTTTCCCACTGCAGATGTATACTCAAATATAATGTGATAATCTGGCAGCCGTGAAGATTGCTTCTAATCCTGTCTTCCACGAATGCACAAAGCATATTGATGTGGAATACCACATTCTCCTCCACCCCCTCGAGTATCACCGTGTAAATTTTATCCACATATCTATGATAGATTAGTTTGACAACATCTTTAGCAAAGGCCTCCCGGGAGCTCGCCTAGCCTCGCTCAGTACCAAGTTGAGGATCCACCGCATCAGCGGCCCAGATTGAGGAGGAGTGTGTTTGGTGTCTTGTTTGGTGTCTTATTTCTTTCTGTGGGACTCTTGGTCTAAGCTAACATGTACTAGTTTGAGGGGGAGTGTTGAACCTATATTATTATAAATGGTACTTTTGAGTCCCACATCGGATTACTCCACCTTGTAATCCCATTTATCTTAATATAAAAGAATGTCTCCACCTCACATTGAGGTAAGGGGAATTCACCTTCTACAATATTTTTTTATACAAAAATGTAAATATGGTATATATTCACAAAATATTTAATATAATATACATTAAGGTATTCATATTTATAATATTTATATATTTATATTATATAATTTTGTATTATATATTATACAAATAAATAAATAAATAAATATATGTGTATATATATATATTATAGAAATACAAATACAGTATTATATTCTACAAATATATAAAAATATATGATGAAAATCCAAATATACGTTACACACACACACACGCACATATTTATTTATATACCATAAAAATACAAATACATGTTAATCTATACAAATATATTCTACAGATGCATATATATATATATATATACTATTTTTATATATTATATTAATATGTATACTAATATATATATATATATATATATATTATATTATATATTATATATTATATATTATACAAATAAACTATTCAAATATAGATATACATATATACACAAATATATATTATAACATACAAAAATATATTATACAAAAATGTATTTATATATATTATATTTTTAGGTACACAATTTAAAAAATATTATTATATGAAAACAAATATTATATATATATATATATATGTTCATAAATACATTTATATGTATACAAATATAAATTATATATTTTAGCACGTATACAATTAAATATATTTATATTACATTATATATAGTATACATACAACTAATACAATGTATATTTAATTATAATATATATATATATTGTATTTATTTATTTATTTACAAATAATATAATTTTTTCTATTTATATAAAGATACAATTTTACCTATATTTATATAAAAAAATATCTATACATATATTTATAAATATTGTTATATTATGTATATAATTGTATATTTATATTATATATGTACACTTACACGAAAACACATGTTTATATAAATACACTTGCAAATATATTTATAAAAACATTTATAATAAAGACACATGATCTTTATATAATTATACTTATACATTTATATCTATACATTCATTTATACACACACACACACGAATGTGTATTTATATAATTATTTATAAATATTAATTTATGTACTTATTTGTATATAATTACATATTTAAAAAGGGATATATCTATAATATAGTATATATATTTTAAATTAAATAATTTCTTGTATACACTTACAATGTTTATGTTTATAATGTATTTAAATACATTTATACAATGTTATTACATAACACACACACATATTATAAAATTAGGGTTTAAAAATATTGGAGAGGGTTAAAACCATCTCAAATCTAAGGTATTAGTGAACATTAAAAGGTGTTTTAATCCCTCTATTTTTTTAAATTAATCGGTTATATTTTAGTCACGGTTGTGACTTAACTACCACTAAAATATACCATATTTATTTTTTTAAAAATAAAAAATAGGGGCATAAACACTCCCTAATATTTATATATAAATTTATTTTAAATAAAGTCTTTATATTTTTTTAGAGTGGTTTTTTCAAAACTACTGCTTAACAGTGATTTTGAAATAATTCCCACTAATTTATACAAAAAATTAATTTATTGGGGGTTGTTTAAACATCTTGTATTTTCCAAGTAATTTTTTTAGATATTATATGGATTGATTTCAAGATAAGGCACTGAGACGACATGTGATTCCAAGGCCCAATGTGCTCGGAACAATTGTTTGAAAAATATTAAACTTTTTAATAGCACATGCACACTATTTTCTTGAAAATTTGGATTAATCCTTAATAGGTTCCCATATCAGAAATCTGGGGGCATCTTTGCAATCAAAATATCGACTTTACCCTAGCTGTGACCTAACTTTGGTCGGTGCGGGTAATCTTTGGAAAAGGTCATCAAGTACGTAACCATAAATAAAATAATTAATTAAAATTATTTTATTTTCAAATCCAAATATCTCATTAATGGTGACTTGAAATGGAAATATGATACCACCATTGAGTTCATAATGTTGTTCTTTCCCTAGTAATGACTTAACTTTAGTTTCTGTGGGTTTTTTTGTGGAAAATTTGTCACGGGATGTAACAAGAATAAAATAATTTAACAAAAAAAATTATTTTTTTTGGTGTAATGACATCCCATTTTAATAATTCTTTCATATAAATTCAGGGTTAGAATCATAACCATGAAATTTATCTTAATATGTGGAGGAATAAACTCTAGAGAAACTATTAGTGAACTATGACCGATCAATCGATCGACCCCCTCAAATTTGACGAATCGAGGATTGACAACGACATGACAACTGTTCTTCATCAGTGACAAATCCATATTTTGGGAGGGCAGTTTTTTCTTTATGGTTTCAATATTCTTGATTTTCACGATGAACATAGGTCAATCCAAAAATAGATTGATTCGTGGTTCAATCATTGTGGGATGGTTTATAATTATGGGGTTTATTTTGGGAGTTTTCTTGATTTACACTTTGTTTAACCTTATCACAGAAATATATTGTGGTTGACATGACCAAAGGTCGAGGTTCATTCCTCAGGGTGCTCTATGTACTGTTCCTTCCCCCTATTCTTTTCATTCACCACAATTGGACCCTTGTAGTCATGACTCGACTTTCTAGGAGGCTCCAAATGCGATCAGACCCTTATACTGAAGGAAAACTGACAACAAATGTTGGATCAGTGTAGATTGGGACATGATGATCCCAGATCTGCGATTGTTTCAAATTCCCGGCAATGGAGGTGGCTCAGAGGTCTATGGAAGGGACCACCAGTGGGGGTCCGACGCGATGGTCTGGCGACGTGAGGCGATGGCGTCGGAAGCTTGTGGTGGCGATGATCAGAGGTGATAGCATGGAGTGCGGTGGAGCAGGCCGTGTGGACACAGCATAGCAGGGTCGTAGGGTACAATGGGGCTACAAGATGTGGCGACGATAGTGACCACATGGGCTAGGCTAGGCCAGGTGGCTCGTGCACCAGTGGGTTATGCCGAGAAAGGAGAGCCGGTCCCAGATGGAGCAGGTTGAGTTAGACTAGGCAGTGCGGGCTAGGTCGGCCCAGTGGACCATGTCAGATCCAGGTTAGACCTCGAGTCAACCTAGAGCGGTCGTACTGTCGACTGTGGATGGTCGTTTGGGGTGCTTGACCGCCACGACCGCTCGATCTACTATGAAATGGTTGAATGCAGGGTGGACCGACCATGATGGTCAACCACGACGGTCAGTCCACGGTCGGTCTGTGCCCCATGCCCTATATAGTTTTTTCAAGTAGTTTCTTTAAACTACCAAAACATTCAAATGGTACGCCCTTTTTATGAGTCGTCTTTAGTGTTGAGGCTCTGACATTGAGATGATACTTTTGAGGTAATGTGGTTAGTTTTTTAGTTTCGATCATTATAGTTTGATTGTGTTTCCTTGGTTACATACTTGAGGGTTAAGTATGACATTACATCCATATTACTAGATTGTAGTCCCCTCTTGAGGCTGATTCCTAGATAGAGTTATGATATCCCTTTTTGGTATCAAAGCAATCTTCTATCACCGCTAGGGTATTTTTGTGTAATCGACGTAACCTCCAAGAGCAAGGTGTTAGTCCTATATTTAGCAGGCCACATCAGTAGGGTTAGTGGTATTCCTCAGTTTCTCTATATAGGATCCCCTATATTGAGTGTTGATCCAAATTGGGTTCATATTACTCCTTAGTGTTTTGGAAAGTATCCCCTCCATGTGTATCATAATATTCCTTGACCAATGAATTCCCTTTAGGTGGTCCCCAAATGAGCTAGACCTCTCCATGAGTGTCTTCGATGATATCATGGCTTGATGAGTGTGTTCTCTCAAAATTAGCATTCTTCAACTTGAATCCTATGGCTGTTAATTGGTTATGACTTACCTCTAGACTGTGTGTCTTGGGTTGTGTATATTGTTATATTCTTATTATATGGATTATAGACATATACCTTTATAGAGTAGATTGCATACTCATGTGTGGTGTTCTTATGTGATACTCATATGTGGTACTCTTGTGTGGTATTGTTGTGGGTTATTCCAGTGTGTTATCACTTTTGTTCATTCATTTTTTGGTATTCTTTGTGGAATTCCTTTGTGGCATTCATTCTTGGCATTACTTCATGGCATTCCTTCATGGAATTACCTCATGGAATTCCTTTATGTCATTCCTTTATGGCATTCCTTTGTGTCATTCCTTTATGGAATTTCATTGTGGTATTCCATTGTGGCATTACTTTGTGGCCTTCCTTCATGGAATTACTTAATGGTATTCCTATGTTTCATTATTTCATAGAATTAATTTATGGCATTCCTTCATGGAATCCTTTTATGTTATTAATTTGTGGTTTTGAGGGTGTCATACTGAGTATTGTTTTACTCACCCCTGTAAGGTATTTTCCCACATGTGTCATGTCTTGCATAGATGATCAACTTTTCAACAGAGTTATAAGTAGACCAAGACTAAGCGGTGCTTTGTGAGTCCATATATAATGTGGTGTGTTCCTGTGGATTTTCAGATGATAGTCCCAATACATCTTTTCTTATAGGTTAGGCTTGTGGTTTCAGTCTCTTTTTGGTGGCTTGTATTTGTCCATGTTTACGTTCCAATACTTTCACTATTGTACTCTGGTTGTGGGATACAGTGGTTTGAATGCATTTTTTACTTAGTGTTTTTACATTTCATCATTTTTGGTTTTGATATGTGTGCGTGCATATATGTACTTTAGGCTAATGCCTCCCATTCGTGGGATTTTCCTACTCGGTGCTAGTCACTAGACCATGTCCTATTGGTGGTGGGCTTGGGGTAGTCACAGTATGGGACCCTTTGGGATAGGTCGTGAAAGAGTGGTATTAGAGTGGTTCGGTTCTAATTTAGGACTTAGGCTCTTTGAGATTGGTTTTGGGCAACAATGTTATGTGTTTCAAGTTTGGATTTTAGGCCAGGGACTCTAGTGTTGGTGTGGGCGGATGATATATGCATACACCATGACTCTTTTAACCATCTTTTCAATGTGGTATATGAGAACACTGGTTTCAGGGAATGTAATGGTACATGTATCATATAGGAATGAGTTGTGGTTTACATGTCCTTCTTGAGTTAACTATCCAGATACACTCATTGACCATGGTAAATCGTTTTTTATTCCATGATGTATCCATGTAGACAACCATATAGGATTCCGCTATGTGAAAACAAGGATGATCTTCCATGTGATGAGACATTGGTACATGGATTTGTACTGAAGATAACACTTTTAGGTGGTGTACCAACAATGCCACCACCTATAGAGCATCATGTGGTACCTATAGTACCGTCATATGGGGAGTGCAAGATGAGCATGCTTCATGAGTTTTAGTGATAGAGACCCCTTATATTCTGAGGTGATCCTGACCCTCAAGTGTTTGAGGACTAGCTTGAGGCGGTGACCTGAGTTTCCTGTCTTGATAGGAAACCAACAGATCAGATGGTGGTCCTGACAGTGATCCTTCTACATGGATTAGCAGGGTGATAGTGGGGTTTGGTTACCTGATATTATGATGAGGCAACTCTTCCCTGACTAAATTTTAGATAATTTTCATAGTGGAGTTATCACATTATATGTTTAGGTCTATGAATGCCTTAAAGCTTCTGCAGATCTAGAAGGATGACATGTTGGTATCTAAGTATTGATCGAGGCATGCCAACCTCTATAAGTACTTGATGGATATGATACACAATCAGTACTTCAGGGATTGGACCTTCGAGTGATTTATGTGTAGAGAAATATGATCCAGGTTTATCCCTTTGTTCATTCTTACCTATGATGGGTGCTAGAGAGAACCTTTTTGGTTAAAAGTTCCAGGGATGGGCAGACACATCTAGTGGTAGTCAGCGGTGGGAAATCAGGAGTAGAGACCTCGACTGTAGGAATCCCACGTCAGTCTTAGATACTTGGACATGTGATATGTTTTAAGAGGAGGTCCCACGATAAGTTATTTGCAACTTAAGAATCATAGGGTGGGTTCAGTCATCCTATAGAGAGGCAATGCTTTTGATGTGATGGTAGAGGACATCTCACCTGAGATTGTCCAATCCACCATACTGATGACAGAGAGATAATGGACGAACCATCAAGGCAGAGTCAACAATAGGTGTGGGTGGATCCTTAGGTTGTTGGACATGGAAGAGAATATGGGAGAGTAGTACGAAGTGGTATACATTTTGATAAATTACCACCAGCACCACCCTAGGTGGTTCACCACAAGCTCAGGAAGCTGGAGGACCGGGGAGGGGAAAACAGCAGGCGGTCAAGGATTATGACCCAAGGGTTCTAGGAATGATTTGAGGTATGATATGTGTCTATTCTACTTTAGATTAACTATTGATAGACATAATATATAATCATTATTTTCTTTCCATGAATCTTGTTTGAGACTTAGAGATTCCAGTTGAACCGTTGACTCAATCCTCATGCTTGGAGAATCCAACTAGAGGAGACCTAATTATCATGCACTTGTGTCGACAGTGTGAACTGAATTTTAGAGGTGAGAGTTTATTTGGGATATCTTGGTAGTGGGGTTGAGTACATATGACATCATTCTTGGTATGGACTGGTTATCCATGTTTCATGCTCAAATTGACTATTTTAGGCGAAGAGAGTGGTGTGTTCACAATGATGTAACCCGATTTTCCCTTGTTAGTGAAAAGGGAACACATGTATTGTAGGATGGACTCATGCATAGGAGGTTCCAGATGATTACTCATCAGTTGGCCAACCTGAACCTCTGTGTAGTAGATGTTATGAGTCCTTAGTTTTCTGTAGTAGGGACAGAGTTGCAGTGGATCTAACGAAGTTTGAGGCGGTTCTTGATTGAGTTCCACCCAATAGTGTTATCGAGGTTCATAGTTTCCTTGGTTTGGATATATACTATCATAGGGTCATACTCGACTTCTCCAGAGTGGAATCACCATTCACATATTTGAAATGAAAGGGGCATCCATTCATGTGGATAGAAAAGTTCCAGGAGAGTTTTCAGTAGTTGAGGTAGAGATTGACGAGCGCTCTCATCTAGAGATTTCAAAAGGAGGATGCTGAGTATGTAGTGTTCGGTGATGCATCAAGAATTGGGCTTGGTTGTGTCCTGATATAGAGTAAATTAGTGATTACCTATGGTTCACACTAGTTGAGACCATATGAGAAGTACTACATGACCCATGATCTTGAGTTAGCAGTGGTAGTCTTTGTATTGAAGATTTGGAAACACTACCAGAAGGGTGAGTATTTTATCATCAACTATGATCCCAAGAGTCTCAATTATATATTCTCTTAGAAGAATATGAACTTGATACATCGGTGATGGATAGAATTCCTCTAGGACTATGAAATTGAGATTGTCTATACTCTTGCCAAGGGTAACATGGTGATAGATTCTCTCGGCAGGAGATCTAGTTCACATATGCTGAATGAGGCATCAAATAATTTGGCCTTGTTACTACAATCCTTTGTAGATGAAGATCAAAAAAATTGCCTCCAGTCAATGGTTTTCACCCCTCCCCACATACAATGAGTCAAGGAGGCACAAACTAACTGTGAGATGCTACATGCTCTGATGTCCACAAGGCTTTCCCCTGATGGATATTTGAAAGGTGGGGATCACGTCATTCTTTTAGAGGATGCACGGTAGTACCAGTGATGTTTTGGGAAGATATTTTGAGGAAATTTCATAAGTCCTATTTGGAGGTGCATCCCTTTTTGTCGAAGATGTACCAGGACCTTTGAAGTCAATTTTGGTGGCCAGGGGTGAAGAAAGTTGTTGCAGAGTTCGTTTCTCGATGCCTTACTTTTCAACAAGTGAAGACTAAGTAGCAGGTTCCAATGGGTCTAGCTCAACTAGTTGAAGTTTTAAAATGGAAGTGGGATGAGATATTTATGGACTTCATAATGGTTTACCACATACATCCGGGGGACATGATGCAATCTGGGTGATCGTTGACCCACTCATCAAGTCGGCCCACTTCCTAGCTATCCGAGAGCTGAGTTCAGTAGAGAACTTGGGACACCTCTATATGTAGGAGATAGTTTGAAACCATAGAGTTACATCATTGATAGTTTCCGATCATGATGACTGATTTAAATCCTGGTTGTTTAATGGATTGTAGGAGATTTTTGAGACTCAGTTACCCTTGAGCATGATGTTTCACCCACAGAAAGATGACCAGACTGAGAGGACCATTCCAGTTATAGATGACATTCTACATGATTTCATGTTAGACTTTGGATGAAGTTGTGAGGATTCTTTGTGGGAAATTTATTCCTTTAGTTCACATTCGGTGAGGGCAGAGGAATCTCCAAGAGGGCAGATCTGAGCGGGAGGCTCAGTGTCGTGCTCAGTACCCTCATAATTTTGAGTAGCCCTTAATTTGGATTTTAGGGACCTAAAGTCCTCAGGTGGGGAGAATGTAACATCTTAGATTTTATGTGTACTATTTTTAGATATTATATGGATTTATTTTGAGACCTGGTGCTGAGATGATGTGTGATTTTGAGACCCGATGTGCTTATAAATTTTTTTTTGAAAAATATTAAACTTTATAATAGAACACATGCACAGTTTTCTTGAAAAAGTAGAATAATTCTTAAATAGGTTCTAGAATCAGAAATATGAAAGAACCATTGAGATCAAAATGATGGGAATACCCTAGGCACAACAAAACTTTGGTTGGTGCATATAATCTGTGGAAAAAGTCACTAAGGACATAACCGTAAATAAAATTATTAAATAAAATTATTTTATTTTTAAATATGAATAAATCGTTAATGCTGACATAGATTTCAAATAAAAGACCGCCTTTGAGTTCTTAATGTGTTGTTTTACCTAGGAATGACTTAACTTTATTTGTTACGGGTCATTTGTGAAAAAGATGTCGCAGGACATAACAGGAAAAATATAATTATTTTATTGGCGTAGTGACTTCCCATTTTAATAATTATTTGTCAGACATTCAGGTTTAGCCTCATAACCATGAAATTTATCTAGAGTCTTAGAGTAAGAACCTCTGGAGAAATCGTTGGTGAACAACGATAGATCAATCAAATGACACAACTCAGATTTGACGAATCAAGGATCAATGGCAGCGTGAACACTGGTCTTCATCAGTGACCGATCCAAATTGAGGTAGGGAGGTTTTTCTTTGGGGTTTCCCCATTCTCGATTTTCATGATGATCATGGGTCAATACATGAACATATGATCCATAGTTTGATCGTTGTAGAATGGATTATAATTACAAGGTTTATTTTGGGTGTTTTCTTGATTTCTTCTTCATTTATCCTTATAAATGAAACAGATTGTGGATGACATGGAAAAAGGACAAGGTTCATTCCTTAGGGTGTTATTTGTTCTTTTCCTTCCCCTTGTTCTTCATGTTCTTCCATTTTGGACCCCGGTGGTCACAACTCGACTTTTCGGGAAGCTATGAAGGTGATCAGACCCCCATATTAGAGGAAAACTGACAACAGAGGTTAGATCAAGGTAGATCGGGGCCCAAGGAACCCAAATGTACGAATGTCTTGAATTTAGGGAATTAGAGGTGGCTCAGTTTTCCGTAGAAGGGACCAACGGTGTGTGTCTGACATGGAAGTCTAGTGAGGTGAGGCGGTGACATCGGCAGCCCACAACGACAATGATCAGAGGCGGCGACATGGAGTATGACAGAACGGGATCCATGGAATGCATAAAAGTGGGGTCGTGGGATGCTGCGATGGATTCAGACACATGGGATGTAGCCAATGATTGCGTGGGCTAGGTCAGGCCCAAAAGGAGTGGTTCCGGTCGGCCCAAACGGAGTGGGCCATGCCAGATCTTTGTTGGACTTTAAGATGACCTGGGGTGGTCGCACGTTCGACAACCATGATAGCTTGAGCTAACATGACATAATGGACCATGAGGTGGGTCAACTGTGGGGCTGATCAAATGAGGGTTGGATAGACTATGAGGTAGTCAAATGTGTGGTAAACCGAACATGGTGGTCGGTCCATAGTCGGTTGGTCCCTCGTGCCCTGGATAGGTTTTCAGGCACTTTCTTCAAACTACCATAACTTTTGAATGGTATGTTTGTTTGATGAGCTGTCTATGGCATTGAGACCCTGACATTGTAAAGGTCATTTTGAGATAATGTGGTGAGTTTTTAGTTTCTAATATTATAGGTTGGTATTTTTCCCTTGGTCCTTTCCACAAGGGTTGAGTATGACATTACATCCACATTAATAGATTATAGTCCCCTCTAGAGGTTAAGTCCCAGATAGAGTTATGGTATCCCTTTGTGGGACTAGTGTGATCCTCGATCAACTATATTGGATTTTTTTTGGAATTTATGTAACCTCTGAGAGCAGGGTGTTGGTCCTCCATTTAACGGGCCACATCAGTATGGTTAGTGTTATTCCCTAGTGTCTCTAGGCTAGAACCCCTACATTTCAAGTTGATCAAGATTGGGTTCGTGGTATTCCCTAGTGTGTTAGACATGATTCCCTCTCTATGTATCATAATCTTCCTTGACTAATGTGTTCCCTTTGGGTGAGCCCCAAATGTGCTATACCTCTTTGTGAGTGCCTCTAATGATATCATGGCTCGAGGTGTGAGTTCTACTAGAATGAGTGTGCTTCAAGCATAATCCTGTGGTTGGTAATTAGTTATGAATTACCTCTAGACTATGTATATTGGATTGAGTATATCTAGATATTCTTGTTTTATATATTGTAGACATATACCGGTGTAGATATGACTCTGTACGCCTATGTGGTATTTCTAAGTGGTACTCCTATGTAGTATTCCTATGTGGTACTCTCGTCTGGTATTCCTGTATGGTATTCTTGTGTATTATTCCTTTGTGGAATTCCATTGTGGTGTTCCTTTGTGGTATTCCTTCTTAGAATTCCTTCATGGAATTCTTTTATGGAAATCCTTTTTGGCCTTCCTTTGTGGTATTCCTTTGTGGCATTCCTTTGTGCCATTCCTTCGTGTCATTCCTTTGTGGATTTCCTTCCTAGTATTTCTTTATGTCATTAATTCATGGAATCCCTTTGTGGTATTCCTTTGTTTCATTCCTTCGTGGAATTCCTTTGTAGCATTCTTTCATGGAATTATTTTTTTGTGTTTCTTTTTGGTTTTGGGGGTGTCCTACAAAATATTGTTTTACTCACCCCTGCAAGGGATTTTCCCACACATGTCATGTATTTTGCAGACGATCGACCTTTTGATGGTGTTCTAGGAAGACTAGGACCAGGCGGTGCTTTGTGAGACCGAAAAGACTATGGTGTGTTCCTATAGATTTTTAGAAGACAACCGCAATACCTCTTTTCTTAAAGGTTGGGCTTATGGTTTCAAATTTTTTTTGGTTGGATTGTATTTGGCCTTGTTTACTTTCCAGTACTTTCACTATTATACTCTGGTTGTGCTATATGGTAGTTTTCATGCATTGTTTTCCTAATGTTTTTACATTTAAGAATGTTTGTCTTGGAGATGTGTGTGTGCGTACATGTAATTTAGGCTAATGTCTCCCATTTGTGAGATATGCCTACTCAGTGTCAGTCACTAGCCCCTGGCCTATTAAAGGCAAGATTGGGGTCATCACGATAAGGGCCCCTCTGAGATTGGTTGTGACAGTTGTGCACAACCTCCTTTAAATAACAACTTCTAATTGTACTGCTTTTTTATAATGATTGACATGTGATGGGAGTTAAGCTCAAAATTCATGAAGTCAGGTGTTTAGAAGGGGGATTGTTTAGACATCAAAATCCAAGAAGAGGGATTCTTAATGGTTGAAATTTAGGGAAGGATGATACCTCTAGTCGAGTTAGATGAGTGGTTTCTCTGGAAATTTGAATTTGAACCAAAAATATTAATAACAAATTAGAGAAAAGATGATGATGATGATGATGATGAATTATATTAATTGGTTGATGTTAAGGTTGGAAGTATAGAGGTGACACTCCTAGAGTGAAAATAATAATTAATTAAAAATGAAAAGTTAGCTGTACTAAAATAAATTTATGGGTAATATTAAATTTATAAAATATGACTATCCACTCCATGTGCGTATATTTTCTCAAAGAACACCCTACCTTTGTAGATCCTCTCTTCTAAGCTATTTATCCTCTCTTTCTCAATGGTTTCAAGTTCCATTTGATTTGTGTGATAACTAATGGTAAATTTATCACTCTATAACTATTCTTCCTTATTTTTTCAAGTGATTTCATGTTCTTACACTAGTTATAGTTATTTCTACTTTATTTAGGGTTTTTGTCATCTTCTTTAGATTTATATCATTTGAATTCAAATTAGCAATAAATATTTGATGTGTAGATTCCTTAAAGAATAAGGTAGGTAGTTCTTAACAATACTACCGAATTTTTCTTTAATGGTGCTTGAAAAGACATTTATCAACGCTAAAAAAGAAATGATAATAAAAACGTTCATAAAAGTCTGAAACTTTTAACATTGCTAAAAAAGTGCTAATAAAGGCTCCACTGATAAAGGGTATATAAATATTTCCCCCATGTCCCACCCACCCCCTTTATCAATGCTTCCCACCTTCCCACCCCTTTATCAACACTTTAGATAATCCCAGCGTACCATGTGCGCCCCTGCTTCCAGCGAGTTTTGAACCTAAGACCTCCCTCTTATACATCCCACACCTTTACAAAACCCTATAATGTTTTCTTTTACATTTTATGATATATCTATATATTTATATATATTTTTTCACATTTTTATACATATATTTATATATATGTTTATATATTAATTTATATATTTTATATTTAAATATTTTTAATATATTTATTCATAAAATTAAATTATTATGTGTGAATATATAAAAAATATTTATATATATTTATATATTTGATTAAAAATTATATTATATTTTAAAAAATGATAAAATTTAAAATCTATAATATCAATATGAATGTAAGAACTAGGAATAAATTTAGTTCACACTGAATAGGAGAAAAAACCCCATAAACTAGGCTTAAAATTCATCGAAAGTTAAAAAAACTGTGGTACCCAGACTAAAAACTCAATTTTGGAGGCCTTATGGGCCTTTTTTGGTCTTGAAAAAATAGTGACCAAGGTTTTCTCAGGTCATGAAGACATATAGATCATCACAGGATTCAATTTGATATGTGGTAGATCCCAAATAGACACTCGGATCAAAATTTATGGCCATTTTAAGTTTGAATTATGTTTTCAACTTATCGGAGATCTTTTATTATTATTTTTGATTTTTTATCTTCAAATTGATATAAACTGACTATTACTTGGTAATAATAATAAAATTATTAATTAAAATATTTTTGAGTTATTTTATAATCTATTTCACTGAATATCTTATATTTTATATGTAAATGCCTATTTACCTTATATAAAACATATTTCAAAAATATATATTATATTTATATCAATATAAATATATTTATATATTTAAATATTATTTTTAATGAAATATTTTTTTGAAGTATAATTTTATCAGAGCTTGTAAGAAATCACCGATAAATGGGGTCTTTATTAGTGCTTCTAAAAAATAACTGATAAACCCCCCATATCAGTAATGTTTTACAAGAACTGCTAAAAGACCCCATTTATCAGCGCTTGTAAAAAAGTGCAGATAAAGGCCCCCCTTTAACAATGATTTTTTTTGGAATTGACAAAGGGGGTATTTAACACCATTTTAGCTAGTTCTGTTAAAACCCTAGCACTGGATAAACCCAATTTTATAGTAGTGTAATTTAGATCTAAAGAATCAATTATTTTCCATGTTCATATGATGTAAAATAGTGCTAACATGAAACATGATTGTTTATAAACACAAATAAATTATTTTTAATTATATTTATTACAAAAAACCTCTCATTTGGGATGTGAGTAGCTTGTCTATGAAAGCATGTCAAGTCCATACGACACCACATATGTAGAGACTTATTTTGGAGAAAATTGTAATTTAAAAGGAAACCTACCTAGAAGAATAATGACATATGATATAGGATATATCGATAAGAAAACATTCCCCCCTGATTATGATATTTGATATATATTGGGTAGGAGTCATTCCCCCTGAGTATGATATATGAGATATACGAGGAAGGAACCCCCCCCCCCCCCCCCCGTGTTTGATATATAAGATGTAAGGGGCGGGAATTATTACCCTTGAGGATGATATATGAGATATAAAAGGCATGATCCATTCCCCCACATATTATATATGATATATAGATAATGGTTTCAATTCCCCTTAAGAATGATATATGAGTTATACAAGGTGGTCTCTATTCCCCTGGGGTACGATATATGAGATACACAGGGTGGGAACCGTTCACCTGGAGTATAAAATATGAGTTATATTGGGAAGTGTGATCCCCCCATGTATGATATATGAGATATATTGGGTAGGTGTTATTCCATCCTATTATGATATATGATATATATGGTATGTGATACAATCCACCAGAATATAGTCTATGATATATATGGGATGGGCTCCATTCTCCTTGGGTGGTTATATATGCATTATTTTTGGAGATATCTTTTACTAGATAAAGAAGGTATAGTTGATTCATAGTGTGACCTTATAACCCTCAAAATGATTTTTTTTAATTATTATGTATTTATTTAGTTATAATGGAACAAAAATATGCACTTTTACTTAGAGTGGATATATTTGTGGATGCTGGTGGTAGTGGCCTACAGAGTTGCACTCACACCCTGCTCGGGCCACTGTGGGTGCCCGAGTAGAATTCATTATTTCAAGAAAGAATAAGGGAAAAGTCATTATGATCGGCGGTTGATCTATAAACATATGTGGAGCCTAAGAGATGGGATCAGGCATGGACTCATATATAGTTTTACAATCTTCCCAAAAGAAATTTATGTTCATTTTTTGTATTAATATATGTGATCAGCCAAAGGGGGACCTTTATTGAGCCTGTATTATATGTGTGACCTTTAAAATATTCATTTTGATATATAATGGTTCATATATGTAATGCCTTTTTAATTTATATACTTTATTTTATCCTTATTTATCTATATGTATGACACTACCATTATTTCAGCCGTTATTTATTACCCTGATATGAGGGTGTGGTCCTCCCTTGGCATCACCATAAAACTTCACTATTATTATGTATCATTTGGAATGTGAGTAGGCACACCTAATTTAATATATAAATTTGTTTAGGGAACAAATAGGTGGTCTCAAACCAAGGAATTAAATCAGTATCTCGAACTAGAAGGACTATACAACCCAATCACTACATTGGTCCACCACACTGATTCCCATTACTTCTTGTCATTTACAAGATCTTCTTTAAAAAAATTATAGGAAATAAAAAACATGAAAAATTATTTAATTATCACAACAATGGAATTATTTTGTTTAGAACATAATTCTACTCCAAGGGGGAGTACTCCAACCTAGTATGATATACAAGAGAACCATCTACCAAAAACCATACTCAAAAATGAAACAAATCTCTTGTAACTCCTACATTGGAAAAATTATTATATGAGTGCTTTCATTGGAGAATACCCCTAGTGGGAATCATCACCACTCAGTTTCCCCTTGGTTTTCACAAGCCTCCTACATCACATGGTTTCTCTATTATAGAAAAAAATGAAAAAGTGAACAACACATATCCTTTTATATAAGATCTTCATGGTATCCAAGTAGTTTTTCTAGTTTCACCACATACCGATATTTATATGCATCTCTCTAATTGATAAAGGAAATTGATTAATCACCACTGCCTCAACCGATCCATTCTGTGGATAGTTCAAGATTCACCTTTT
Source organism: Viscum album (assembly GCA_963277665.1). NCBI lineage: Eukaryota > Viridiplantae > Streptophyta > Magnoliopsida > Santalales > Viscaceae > Viscum > Viscum album. Next base: position 1,534,734,200 of record OY728161.1, on the reverse strand, counting down.
TTTATATCATGTGAATACTTCTAAAACATGCTTTCCAACTTCCCCACATCATGTTAGAATCTCAATCATCCTATTATTCTAGAATAGTTTTACATAGACTGCTCAAAGTAATTTTTTACCTCTTTTTAAAGTCTAAGGATACTGTTATACAAGATTATTTTAATGATTAAGTATCTTTCCTTTATCACCAAATTCAGTTTATTTCAGATTTTCTACTAACTTTAGAAAACCATGTAGCATTCAAAACTCTTCCTATATCACTGTTTGGACTTTCCATGTGTTGAGAGAGACACTTCCATTTGATTATACAACTATACATCGAGATATATAGTTCCAAAATTCGAACAAATAACAAAAAAATTTCTCACAAAAATAATAATAAATAATTTTTTTAATATTATGAAAGTTCATATTATTCATATATTACATTAGTTTAATCCTATAAAATACTTATTTGATCCTGAGAGTTATCTTCTATTAAATGATTCTATTTCTATCCAAAGTAATGAGACCTAAAAATATCATGGGTTACTTACTATGATGTGAGATATAAGTTACTTTACCATCTAGAATCATGTTGAGACATGTGAAATCACACAACATCATCAACCACTCACTAAAAATCTCTAACATTACACAAATCAAGCAATGAAATCTAAATAACATTGATTGATAAAAAATACTTCATTACAACCTTTAATTGATACATTATTCCTATATAAAAAATTAATTATGATAGACCTTAGACTTGTATAAATAAGTTAAAAAAAATAAGTCATCCATTTGGATCTTGGTGGGAGATAAAAAGAACAAATAAATCAATTTGGGCCCTTAACACTTAGATAAGAACAAATAACCACATAATTTCCCTATCCAATGGACTATCTGATGTTTGAAATTTTAGTTATTTTTAACCAACATAGTTAATTTCATATTTTTTATATAAGTATGAAATATAATAGTTAAAACATAAGGTTTGTATCAATGTGGAACACTATAAAATATTGATTTTCTATTATCATTATTTATTTATTTATTATAAAAAATTATAAACAAATTATAAAATTAAATACTAGATCAAATAATAATACATGAACTATCATAATATACTTGGGAGATGAAGTAATATAATGAATTTATATTAAATATGATGTATGATATAAAAATATAAATGCAATAATATGAAAATGAGAATGGATTAGAGTGAATAATATTACATTACACAAGAGATTATGATGATTCTAATAATTTTTAATAAAAATTAATCTCTCTTACCCAACTGGAAAGGAATTTTTTTGAAGGCCTAATTGAAATGGGATCCCATAAAAAATATTCAATTGTGAAGGGATCTCGTCGCAATTACCCAGTGGTAGAAAATGGCATTGAAAAGGCTTTTTTTGCAAAAGACTATCACAAAAAATGTTTTTCCGACAATATTTTCACCATAAAAAATTCCTTTGAAAAAATTTAATTAGGTTATTTGGGATGGGATTTTAATTTCATCACAAATAACCTATATTTTGATATTAATAATCTATTCACAAATAACATATTTCATAGTACAATAATACCATCACAACTAATATATATTTTTTAATATAATACCATTTTTTAAAATAACCAAATATATGAAACTATAGATATTTGAATTAATAACAATATTACACATAATATGTTAATTCAAAGAACATAATAATAAGTTTTCCAATAACATATATCTATCATTGTGGAGGATGTGTGTCATATGGAGGACCAGGTGGAGGGAACTCCATCCCTGTATGCTACGTCAGTCATCACATATACTACATCATATACTTGTGTTGTTAATCTTATCATTGATTTTGCTACTCTTACAACTACTCCTGGTGTCAAAGAATCTCCCCATTCTCCCTACATAGGGTCAATATAACATCCTTATGAGCTCAAATCTTCTCCTTATACTCTACAACCAATAATTATGATGCTATGTGAGATCCCCTTGAGTTGTTTGATGACCACAAAATATTCTCATAATAATCTATAGGCATCAATCGGGAACCGATACCGACCACTCAACCTTTATCAAAAGTATACTGAGTTTCCTGCATCCATACTACCTTATAAAATTATCATTCACTAGACTCCTGAAACTCAGTCTCAGTTTGACTCTCATCTTGTGTGTGAGAATTTATAGCCTCATATGTCTCCTTCAAATGAAATATAAAATTAAAATAGTTAAAATATTCTTCTCAGTTAATTTTAAAAAAAATAATGACCATAATCTATCATTGTCGACCACTAGTAATCTCTCTAGTGGAAGGATCAAATTAAATCCTCCTAATAAAATCAAACTTCTTAAGATATAGATGCTCAACTACCTATATGAATATAAAATAATATTTTTACATATAAAGTATATATTAATTATTAAATAAAATTACTTACCATATGTCATTAATGAGTACTAAATGTATGACTATGAGCTCTATGTGTGACCTCTTGCCTCACCAAATTTATTTGGCTTGATGATTGTCTCCTTTGAAAGCTATATCCCATCTAGTAAAAGAACAAGCCATCCCAAATGGTATAGATAAGTAATTAAGTCGATGGGTGAAACAAGACTAATCAAAAACTATGGATCCATATTTCTCTATGGCTCTCTTATTAAAATTATGAAAAAATTGATGATATCACTCATGCATACAAATCTCCCAGGTCTCTCAAATAGTGGATCTTATTATATCTTCTATGAGATACCACAAACCCTAAAAATAATTAATAATAGCTTGTTAGTAATTAAATGAATTAAAAAAATTAAAAAAAATTATGTACCTATCATCCAATGATCAAACATCCAATGGTGAAGATAAATGGTAATATAATCCCATGTCACCCATGGTCTAGAAAAATAATTTTGTATAATCACACTCCCCTTTCCAATATCTATATATAAAAAAATATGGAAAAGAATAACAAATACTAAAATATTTAGTATATAAATAAATTAATGAAAATTAAAGAAGATTAAATAAAATAAAAAACTAAACACAGCTCATGAATTGATTAAAATCAACATGTCTACAACACTCAATAATAGGATCGAGAATTTTCAATATTGCTAGACTACAACCCCTTCGAGTTGATTATTAACTGACACAAAATTGGGGGTCAGATGATGAAGCATCAGGCTAATCACTAAGAAGCACAATATGTTGTGTATTACAGAGTACCTCATTGAAATCACCACCTTTCATATGAAACAAGAAAATAATTTTGAATGAAAACAATTAAAAATGATTATTATATATTAATTATGACATTAAATAGCATGAAATTGAATCATTGTTTATCTTCATCATCATCTTTGTATTCCATGATGTCAATATCTTCATCTTATTCATTAGTATCATCAATTTTAATATGATCTCTATCTTTATCATTTCTTTTAATTTTAAATCCATTTGTTACATCATCTATATCATTGTAACTATTGACTCGTAATGGTGGGGTTTGATCATCTATATTTGAGTCTCTTTATGAAAAATATTTATTTGGATATGTCTCTTGAAAAATTTAAATTACTTTCACATAAGCAGAACCACTTTCACTTTGTATAAACTAATTTTCATGATATTTCATTTTTATAATTATCCACCATTCAATTAACTCTCTTGAAGTACCATAAAAATTTTCCTAATAAAATTGATGTGTTCAATGATTCAACATAAATGGTTCATTTAATGCAAGAAGGATTTTATATTTAATTTCCATGATTCCATAGTGTGGATAAGCACACAAGACTCTATCAATATCTAACCAATGGAATTTAAAAATATTTACATAATTCTATCTCAGATGACACATCTCAATTATTTTATCTAGTATTCCATAAAACATAACTTCACATTCTCTATGATGATATCCTCTCAAGAAAATACAACAATTAATTATTTTGTTTGATTCACTATATGAAAATCTATGAACTCAAAAACCATTCACCACATATGTATTATATGATTTAACCAATTTGGATGGTGGGTTACTCAATACACATACTCAATTATCTATTTTATGGGGATGTTTTGATACCTAAAAATTGAAAAAAAATTATCAATATAAAAAATAAGAAATTGATTTTATATTTTGAACCATAAATAATTTAATTTATGAATATTTGAAATGAGTAGGAAAACGTTATATAGTTGAATTTCTTGAAGAGATATGAGTGTAGTTTATTAAAACTATTTATTTATATGATCATCATAAAATATTCATATAAAATATTATTAATTTAATTTTAAAAAAATATAAATAATTGGTTAAATTAGTACTCACTGTAGAAATATTTTCATCTCTTTATAGTTGATAAAACATATATATAAGCCTTATGATGTACATAATCTGAAATACGCTATTCATGAACTCCACCACATCCAATTTCAGGATGATTAAAAACTAATAATTGAATATCCATTAAATAATCAACATTTCCCTCTTTATGGTCGATTCATTTACATTTTAAAGGATATAGAAGATAGAAATAATGAGAGTAGAAAAAAGAAATTTCCTCTTGAAAATAAGCTTTCCTAATTAACCTTTCTACTAATGTTTTATTACATACCTTTTTCTTCAATTATTACATGAATATCTCATGTGGGTACATACATTGAAACTGTACAGGTCTTTTAAATTTGGATTCATTCAGAAAATGTAATATCAAATGTTCCATTTAATAAAAGATAACTAAAAACATCCAATTTACATAACATTTTTAAAAAAATATTCTTACATCCTACTTAGTGAATCATATTCTTCTATCATCACACAAATGTCTTGAAAATAATATGATATTTCTGTTAGCGCATCCCAAATTAAATAATTCAATGAACCTCTAAATCTAGTTGGTATAATTATTTCCATTATAAATAAAAATCATTAATTTTCAATTTTTTAATATGACCATTTATGTGATATCTAGCCAAATTAGGAACATAACCATTCCATAACCTCAAATATTCAACCCCCTAATAGAATAATAAATTAATTTATTTGGAAAATTTGTAATCCTTTTTTGGATTCAATAATTTATGTGATATTTTAATTTTAAGTGACTTTACTTTGGTTGCCTGTAGATTTTGGAAGGATCTAATCATGAATTTAAATTATCTTTAGTCTTATAATGTGTTTCTAAAACTATATAAAATATATTATCAATATAGTTCTTCTCAATATGCATGATATCCAACATGTTATAGAGCAATATGTAATGTCCAAAAAATGCATTTTTTATTCAATTGTGATCTTTCCCAAATCCATATATATATTTTTTCAGTTTATAGTCGGTCCAAAGGTAATGGAAAATAATGAAGAGAAATTATATTTTAAATAAATACCTAATATCATTGTTGGAGGTCCATATCTTTTAATTATACCTTTTATAAAATTGTTTCTATTACTTTGGAAAGGATAGTGAGTAGGGAGAAATCTGCGATGATAGTAAAAAAATGTTATCTTCTAATGAAGAGAATAAACTCTTTTCTACCACTCATACAATATATTTTTAATTTTTGAACATGTTTACTCCAGCCAGATAACATTCTATATGCTATAAATTCACTAATTTCCCACACTAATGAAGCTTTTATTTGGAAATTATATTTTTCAATAACATCATATGCACAGATACAGTAACTCCAAACTAAATTTAAATTATCAGACAATTGATGAAATAAATATAAATATTCTTTTTTGGATGCCCTAGAATTAATAATGTCAAAAAGATATATGGTACATTAATAAACATTCTTAGAGATAAGTTTTACAGAGTTATAAAGATGGTATAATAAGAATATTGACTACCATAAGAACTAAATGGACAGAAACCATTAGTAGAAGACTAAATAATACATTATAGGATTCTGAAGCAAAATAAGAATTAACCTAATCAAAATGTTTCCACGAATCACCATCACAAGTATTATTTAAGGTTTTTTTAATTGAAATATTTGATTTGTGATATGAAATCAATGTATTTGTGTTTTGATACATAAATAAACATTGCAATATGGGCGTAGGTAGGAAATACCTCAACTCTTTAATGGGAACCAATCTGGACCTCCCTTGTTATTCATATTTATTCATTGATTATATATATATAGGAAAACTAAATAATGAATCATTTTCACCATAATATTGGATGAAATCATTTGAACATGATTTAATTCAATAATAACCACGACCCAAATTATGGTCTCGTCTCTTACTCCCATAAAAATTTACAGCCAATACATTTTTTTTCATGTAATAGTTATTTAACCAAAGATAATATTCAATAAAAAACTATTTTAAATTCCATTATCTAGTTTAATAACTATTATCTCTTTAAGAGCATCAAATTTTCTAATCTTGAAACCAAGATATAAGTCATCCTCAGAAGACTTCAGTAACTCATAAAATTGAGATGGTTCGAACTAAGGAGAATCATCATTATTGTAAGTTTATGGTTGTTGAAAATACATACCAGCAACCACATGTACTAATGTTTGAAACCATTATGGATGTGGAACCCAATTATTAGTGTCTTATCTGGAACTACTTTCACCATATTGATACAAAAAACATATTTTTTCAAAAAACCAAAATACAATAGATGACCCCCAATACTTTCAAATGTTCCAAATCTCCTCAGATCACATTTCTTATATGGACACTTAATTGTCCCTTATGAAATAAATTTTGTTTTTGATGGTGTAAATGATAAAAAAACATCAATTCCCTCAATATATATAGGATTTAACCAGACACCTTTATATTCCTATAATGATTTATCCAATCAAGATATTGTAATGAAAATTGGCATCTATATCCTTACTACATATTTTTCTAGAAAATTTAAAAAATGTATTGATTATGATTGATTTGATGATAATTAATGATGATTAAAAAAACGATAAATTAAAAAATTAGAAAATACACATAAAAAATACCAAATATCTATAATTAGTGGTACATACAACTAAATATCACAAATTATTACAAACTAAAAAATAATAATGAATAGAAATATTTAATGTAAATTTTTAGAAATTGCTTCTAATTTCACCTAATAACCACTATTTTTTTAATTATCAAATATTTTTTACTAATTAATTCCAGTTATCACTTTTTTTGAGCATTTACCACTAATTAACTTTAATTTTTACTTATTAATAATTATTTTTTACTAATTTTTACTACATATAGTTATATTTTACTAATTTTTACTAATTAACTCTACTTTTTACTAATTACCATTAAATTTTATAAATTATCTTTAATTACCACTAATTTATTCTAACTATTGATTATTTTTTCTAATTATTTCTTATTTTGTTACATTTTACTATTCTCCTCTTATTTTGTTAATTTTTACTAATTGTCATTTATTTTTTACTAATATTTACTGATTACCACTAATTTTTTCAAATTATAACTAATTATTTAACATAATTTTTTGCTGAAGGTAACTGCACACAAATATAAAGACAAGTATTAGTAGAAAAATTAACAAAGGTGCTAAAAAATAAAATAGAAACACATAAATATGTAATCATGGAAATTTCCTAAACAGCCCTAGAAGAAATACCTAGATGTACTCAGTTTGGACCCACCTTCTAGAATATAGAACACCTTCATAGTGAATAACTAACCTTGATACTATAAACTAGCCTCACCAATGGTAAATGCCACTTAGAATATCATCTTATTAGGGGTTTCTAATCCATATAATTATGATTATAAATAAATCATCACTCAACCCTCTATATGACATGCCTAAATAAAATGATAATAATATAATGTGGAATGAGTAGGTCATCACATGATTTTCATTAAACATAACACATAGATGTCACTTTAAATTCCTTTCCCAATTCCTGATCCATCTATGCAGAGACCCTCTTATTGGAAGGATAACTATATGTGTGCCCATCATACATAGAACCTTTTATAAGTGCCAAACAGACCTACACACAATATGTGTTTAAAACGAATTTCTAGATATCAGAAAGTACCAACATGTCCTTAACCTTTACAAAAAAACCACTTCAAAGGAAAATAAATTTCTTTCCAAAACCATTTCCCAAAACAAGGTGAGAACATTATTTATCATGGGATGATACAAAACGATCCTTTTTTAATTCATGAGGTTGCCATTTATGTTTTAAGGAACCAAATGGGAGAAGATATAAGAAACACATTTGGTAATCTCATTTGGAGTTATTTGAGTACCAAAAAACCATTTTTAAAATATTTAGTGTTTTGGAGTAACATCTAGAGGAAAAGTGGAAAATAAATAAGAGGGGAGGAAGATGAGTTTTTTAAAAACCATGGTTTAAGAAATGAATTTTTAGGGAATTCCATATATACATGTGTGTGCCTACCCATATGTTCACCCCATAAAAATATGTATATTCCCATATCTGATGAAATACATATATGGAAAACCATTGAAACACCCAACGTTCCAATTAAAGAATCACAAAGGGCGTTACTACCAAACACAAGGATCCACACATTGGAATAAAACCATAAAGAGACATCACAACCACATACAAATATCAATTCACAAGAAATTCAAATTACCAAAACCCAAATAAGGTCAAGAAAAATATGAAAGTACTCAATTCGTTTTTAATAATGAGAATTGGCATTTTATCAAACACCTTGTATACATATAAAAATAGGAATAACTATAAAAGTCCTTTGAAACCCCATTTTCATTAATTTTCTAACATGAAAACACCATAATAATCAAAATAGAACATAAAAAACATGAATAACACATTTAAAAATAATTTAAGAAAGATCAAGCATCAAATGACTTGTTTCAGAAAGGAAATGGATGGAAACACCCACCTCAATGACGTTAGAATTTGATGAAACTCTAAGAGGGGGAAGAACCAAGACCAAGGAGAAAACTACACACCTGAAATTAAAAGAAAACACAAGACAACATCATACATCTACACCTATGGTTTTTCCAAGAGGTATCCAAGCCAAGAAAAACCAAGAGACCAATAGAGGGATAAGAGGATGAGAGTAAAACACTCAAAAAAACATGAATAACTCACCTAGAAACTTGAAATAGCATTAATAGAGGACGAATAACTAAGGGAGAAGGGTTTGGGATCCCCCTTCATTTAATAAAAACAATAAATAAGGGAGAGGGTCGGAAAAGTGTGAAAAACATAATAGGAGAAAACATGGAATTTCATGTTTTTAAGAATCTAGACAATTTTCATGGGTTGATCGTAGGTTTTGAAAAATTTTCACCCAACCAATAACACCCTTATGGAAGGAAGGGACACCTGCATGGGCTGGTTGCATAGTTTGAGAAACTCTTATCAAACCATAAAACTCATCTCTATCAAAATGATATAACCTCTCACATGCTTGATGCAAAGTTCCTACTAATTGTGCACAAGTTGTGTACCTTGTCCCAGAAACCACAAATAAGCCCCATGGTTATTCCTTTTCCCCACATGATTTGGGAAAAACTGTTCTTAGAATATATAAGAAAAACTATTCAAGAACATAATGAACTGAAAACACCCTCTACCTCTTCTATCCAAATTTTGTCTCCCCAAACTTTGCACAACAACTATGCATAGGGCTAAAAACATCTTCAAACCTCCAAAACACAAAAATTTTAACTGGAAACTCAACCTGTCCTCTACCAAAAGATCCAATGATAAGAAGAAAAATAAATTAAATGAAATAAAATAAAACTAGGTTCAAAGTTTGATAATTATCTCCACAATAAAAAGTGTTTTCCCCTAGAAATTTACCTATCCAGATGAGGAATATAAATTAGACTCAAAACCAAACGAGGTACAATGAAACTATGAACCTCGGTGTGAACTTTCAACCCCAAAAGTCACACCTGACCAAATATAGATAAAACCAAAATATGTTCCATAGTGGATCTCCGTACTATTTAAAATTTACTCCTATATATATAAAATTATAACACAAGGGGTCCAATAGAAAAATCTCAAAAAAAAAATGATTCAAACTATTACTCATCATTTTCAAAAACACAAGCATCTCTAAAATTATCATAAAACAAAACCAAAACCAATCCACTAAAAGAGTAACCACACAAGTCCTAGATCAAAAATATCAATCACAAAATTACATAAAAATGATACCACCAAGCCTTTAACAACAAAAAGGGACTTTAAAAACAATGAAAATAGAAACATGGAAACTTAAATCATCTATTCTCCAACATCAGGAACAAAATTTGGGTGAGAAATCCACAACAACATACTAATAAATTTCTGACTATATGAAAATCTTTACTTCTGAGACTATGGATATATCCCTTCTTTCTTGAATAATCTTATGCCCCGTATTCTAAAGTTGATAACATCTGAATAATACTTTATATTCTAGAATTTTTCTTGAAAAAATTCCCTAGATGACCCAAGATAACACATCATTGACACACCTTTGGATTATTATAACAAGATGGCTTTGAGTTCCAAAGTAGAACACATTGGGAGCACATGAGAATGATTTAATTTTAAAAAAAATAATGAAATAACAATGAAAAATCTTCAAGATCGGGTTCCTCTAGGAAACACTTTTCATCCGATGGGGAACCTTCATGAGTTTCAGGATAAACCAAACTTCCACCTGCTATAGACTACCCTCTGGAAACTAGATCGGCTAAAAAGACCTCATCCACTAGCTTCCCAAACAAAACATATCCATATAAGAGAACTTGATCCTTAATCTCTAGATGAATACCCCAAATGAAGAGAGGGTCTTTAATTTAATATTTGGATATTATCTATAGAGAAAAAGAAACCAGTTATTTGAAGTGATCAACAGAGGCCTTCACTATCCATTGACCTGGATAAATACTCAAGAGATATGAAAATTTCCTCACATTCACGTCCTAAAGCATAAACCATTGAGAAAAATTGGTCTTAAAATATTCCTTGGATGTCCCAACTTGAAATGGTGTTGGGACAATCTTCTTCCACTGACCCAATCCTATAACCTCAAACAAACCAAAAATGGCTTGCACCCTTATATCTTCGGTAGTACCTAAAGAACAAAAACACTTTAAACATTTTCAATACACTCCACAGCCTCTACTAGACCTCAATAAAAATGGAGAATGAGTAAAAACATATAAGACCATGACTCCACCAACTCACTAGGAGTCTAGGTAGTGCTAATGATTGGAAGAGACCTGCATGGAACCTTTGGGACCATTCTAGGTGGCACACTCTATATAATACCAAAAACACAAAACTAAATCAAAATCCAACCAAACATTCAAATTAAAGAACATAACAAGACAAAATAACACACCCATGGACCAACCATCATGAAAAAAACCAATAAAACTCTTTCAAAAACCACCAAATCCATTTCAAAATTTAAAAAAACATTATACCAAGTCCATTTTCATATACCAAATCCCACTTTTAAATCCAATATAAAGAACCAATCCTATTTTTAAAATAATACCATTTCTTGAAATAATTTCCATTTTGAAAAATATTTTTCCAAAAACTATTTTTAATTAAAAATTCCACCCATGCCAAAAAAATCATGCCAAATCATTACCAAAACCAAATATTTTAAAATGGGGAACTGGAGGCTATGCATAACCCAACAACATGGTTTAGAAGTCGATTACCTAAGCATGCATCAACCAATAGAAGTATCTTGAACTATGAACTTGGGATCTATAGAGGTCACTAATACATAAAATCTCACTGTGTAACACCATTTCCCTTCCATTGTCATTTCCCATATCACAATCCCAACAATCCAAGAAAGACACCAATGGCCTAAACCCAAAATCAAAATTAATAACTCAACCCAACAAACCCTAGAAACTCAAGGATCAGAATGAGTAAATTTTTTAAATTTTCTTCTCACTCCTAGCTATCATGTTTAGATAGTCCTATCTCTATTATACCTAACAACTGATGTAAAAATGGCTCATCTGATACTATTTTTTCATGATCCAACATGGGTTGACTCTGAACCGGTCACCCGAGTCGGCCTGAAATAAGGACCGAGAGACATTACTGGTCCTCATGGACAAGAAACTAGTTTTGGGAATCAAATAAAACACAATACAACATCATCCCTTTATCCTTAGGGTTTTTACAAGAGGTATCCAATCCAAGAATAACTAAGACATCAAGAGAGGTAAAATAGGAGATAAGAAAAACACTGAAAAATCAGGAATAACTCACCTAAAAACCTTGAAGGAGAATCAATGTAGGAATAAGAATAGATGAAGAATGATTTGGGAGCCCCCTTCATGTGATAAAAATGAGAAATTGGGGATGGGTTTGAAATGGGGTTAAAACATAAGAGAGGAAAACATAGAATTTCATTTTTTTAAGAATCTGGGCAAGTTGCACTGTTTGACCACATGGTTCGGAAAACCATACTCTAATCATGTTCACCCTACTAGAAGTAAGGTACAACCACACATAATGGTTACATGTTTTGGGAAACTATGCACCAACTATAAAACTAATCTCTATAAAAATGGTAGAATATCTTACACGCTTTCCACACAGTTTTTATTAACCATGATAAATCCATGAGACAGGTCCCAAAAACTACCAACAAGCCATAATATTATTCATTATCCTCACATGGTTTGGGTCAAATCATGCGTTGAATATAAAACACAAACCTTAAAAGAACAAAATGAACTAGAAACACCCTCTGCCTTTATAAATTACATGGTTTCTCCCTAAACCTTCCCACTAATTATGTATAATTCCAAAACATCCTAAAACCTACAAAGATAAAAAATTATCATCATAAACTCAAACTGAACCTCAACAAAAAAAACCAATGCTAAGAAGAAAAAATTAAATAAATAAAATAAAATAAATAGGGTTTGGGGTGTGCCATGAGATATCTTATCAAATTTGTTGCATCAAATTCACCATCAATCTATACGCCTGAATATCTTTCTTTGAATTCATGAAAACAAACTCTCCAATTATAAACTTCTATGGCCATGAACTTAATAATGTTGTTTCATTATCATGAAATAGAATGAGATGTCTACATCCACTAAAATCAGTAAAGACAAAATCATTTATTGACTAAATCATTAATTATATATCAGTTGTGATGTACCCAATGCACCTAAAATCTCCATGAACATAAGTCTTCATAGTTTATAGAAATAAATGAAAGTACATGACTTGTGATATGAATTAATAATAAAATCATTTCTAGGGATCAATAAAAACTTTAATAGATGGTAACATCCACTAAAACATATAACATGTCGATTTCATACTGGAAGGTCTTTTATCATAACCGCCTCTCTTCAATATTATTAAGGGTGAACGTCCAAAGAAGAAGTCTAAATGTCTTATGAGCCTCATGCATCTGATATCCCAAATCATCAGTGTCCCTTAGATGATCTCATTTGGCCATAAAGCATACATTTAATAATATCATCATGGTACTTCAAGGTTCACATCATAACATGGAGTTTCTATTTCCTTTTAAGTGAAGAAACTAATCTTAAGACATTATCACATACAATGTCGCATAAAAAAACTAATATGATTTGATAAAAAATTTATTAATTTTTAAAACCATGAATATACATGTAATCCTGAAATAAAAAATATTTGGTTCTAGGTTACCAACTCCAATAAAAAGAAACTCCCAAATCATCTCAACTTTGAATGAAATATTATCAATCAATGAGTGATCAACAAGCCGTTGTTCTACCAAAAACTAGGTAAAAAACCAAATACACAGTATCCCTAAGGCAAATTCAAAATTCAAAAGACTCAACCCTTGTTAGGGTATCCATGGAGAAACTGTAACATCATTATGAATGAAAACAAATTATAAAGAAAAATTATAAATAATACATCAATGGGGATTGGGGGAAACTTATTCTTAATCCATAGTAGCTTAGGGGAAGGAGGGTGGGTGAGTAAACAGAAAAAAAATTCTGAGAAAAATTATTGAAGAACATGTTTTCCTAGAATTTTTCTTCATCAATGACTTTGAGATGGAGGTGCTTTCTGATTCAATGTCTTCTACTCATAATTGTTAAATAAGATGCTTTGTGGGAAAACTCCTTCTACATAAATCTCAAAATATATTTTTCGTTATATATATGTGTGTGTGTTTGTAAACAGCATTCACATATAATTTATATACTTTTTATTTGGTATTACTTTAAATAAAGTACTATACAAATATTATAGAGCATAAACCCCCCACTCATCCCCCGTGTTATAGAGGAGTATCTTCTTGGTTTTAAATATTGGATTTGGGTTCCATCATACCAATACATTAGAACAACAATAGAATATTATTATTAACACAATAATAACAATACATAATTGTTTAATTGAACACATAAATAATTATTAATAACAAATATATATTTATGCATATTTATTATAATTTATTATAATAATTTAATTACTAATTGAATAATAATTTTATAATTAATTATTTTTAATTAGATTTGTCATTAAATTATGATATAATTAATAATTAAAAATAAATAAATATATAATAATTTAATTAATAAAATTAATACTTACTAATAGTATAATATCAAAGTGATTAGTAATAATAATAATAACTATTAATGAAATTTAAAATTAATTATATAATTTGTTAAAAAATTATAGATGGATCTCCCAATAGGAGGAAGTCGGCGTGCGACGATGAACCCTAACCCTATGTTGTAGGGGTTGGTGGCAAGCTCAAATTTACTAAGATGATGAAGGATACGTGTGGTGTTGAAACCTATCCCTATTGTTAACGGCGAGATTGGATCTCCTAAGAAGAGGTAGGCCATGTGTGGGGGTGAACCATAACCCTGTGCAACAGGGGTTGGTGGCGAACTTGAACTTATCGAGTGGAGGAAGGTCACAGGAGGCGGAGAAGCCTATAACTAAATAGAAAGGGTTGACGATGATCTTGGAACCCCCAAGTAGAGGAAGGTTTTGTACAATGGAAAACCCTAGTGTTATTATGCAGTAAGGATTAATGGAAATCTTGGATCTTCAGTGGGCTGTGGCCAAGATCTTGATGCTGAAATTGTAGGGGACATCAGTGAGAAAACCCACACCCGACAATTGGGTTAAGCCATGAGTGGTAGTGGAGATTCTTCCTCTCATGAAGTAGATTCCAATGGTTTTTTATAGATCTCTCATTATTGAGAGACCTCAGTTGGAACAAATTATGTTTTTATTGGGTCATTGCTTCATTTTCCAAGTAATGTATTCCATCCCAGTCTCAAAGGGGTATCCTCTTTTATCTTTTAAATAATGTGGTTTCAACCCAAAGTATTTCCTAATAATAATAATCAATAATAATTTATTACAATTAATAATTATTAATAATGTAATTCAATTACAATAATTAATAATATAATTAAAATTTTTTAATATCATTAATAATTATATTAAAAGAATAAAAAATAAAAAATTATTCAAAATTGAAATAAAAATGAAATTATTATAAATAATAAATACCATAATTAATATGTATTAAGAGTGTGATTGACATTTTTTAATAAGATATATATAATAAAATAATAAAAAATAATTAATAATGTAGTTATCTATCAATTATTAATATAATTTTTAATTATTAATATTTAACAATGTATTTAATAATAACTAAAAACAATTAAGAAATAATTACTAATTATTAATAACATTATTATTTATTAATTAATTTCCAAATTAGTAATGTAATCAATAATTATCCGAATTGAGACTTATATTGTTTTTTGATAATTTACTTGCATTCTGCTCTAAATATAATAATCTTGGGAACATTCTTGAAGAATGGAACAAGAACTTATCTTCTGTTAATTCCAAAAGATAGAAAATTTATTAGAAACATTTAAATTATAGATTCCCAAGGTATATCTATTGGTACTGAAATCAATCTAAATGGAAATATTATTGATGGTAGTACCTCCAGAAGAGTGGGATCCAATATTGTTTTTGTTGGGGCTACAGTAACCGGAGTTTGTGAAGGGTATACTAGAAGCATTGATCCTCATGCAGTGGATGATGTTCTTTATAGGAATGTCCAGGGTGGAAATCAACTTTAGACATGTCATTCTATGAAAACGGTAGCACAGGTTGGGTGATTCTCGATGTACATAGTTATAGAGATGTGCGAAATGAAAATATAGATCTATAAAAGGAACTGTTTCTTGGGTCACCAAGAGCAGTATGGTGGCTAAAGGTAAGCCAGTGGTGATTGTTTCTGATGGTCTGAGTGAAGAAAAAGTTGATAAAATATATTATAATAATTATTAATAATAATATTTATATTCATTAATAATATATTTAATAATTAAATAATTTAAATAATAAAATTTTATAGAGTAATTAGTCACTAATACTATAATTAATTATTAATTGATAATATAATTAATGATTATATAATTAAAATTATTAATAATTTAATTAATAAATATTAATTAAAAATAAATACTAATTAATAATAAAAATGATAATTACTAATAACGTATGTAATAATTAAAAGAAATGTATTTAATAGTGTAAGTATTTATAAATTTTATATCTTGAAATAATAATATTTTTTATCATCTAAATTATTATATTATTTTCAATTGATTCTTTATCTTTTCAATAATTTTTTATTTTTATAAAATATTTGTTAGAAAATATTTCAATTGTATTTATATTTTATATTTTATAAGCTTTTAAAGTCACATACTTGAAACATAATAATGTATAAATTCAATGATTTTGAAATTATATAAAATATATAATATAAATAAAATCGAAATAAAATTTAGCACATGGACTATAAAAATATTAATTAGTTGAAATAATAAATACATTAGTGAAAATAATTAAATCAACAAAATTATAGTTGTTCCAAAATATAAATTTTATAATTTTAAAATAGATATATCAAAAAATGCTACGACCCATATTTTCATGAAGGTATAGATCATTTAGTTTTTGGTTTGAATCATTTTTATTGATCTTAGTAAACATTCCCTATATCCTAAGGAAAGTTCCAGGATAGTCTAGATCTTTTTCGGAGCCTGGAGATTCAAGAATTGGCAACACGTAGTGCATTGCACGGTTATCACATAGTTAGTGCTAAGTGTGAAACTTGACCAAGTGGGGAACTTGTTGTACATGATTGAAAATTCTATTTTATATTTTTAAAAGAACCAATTTGAGGATAAGCAGTAACCATCGAAATCAAGTGAGATACCAAAACACATGATTCACACTGAACTTGAAATTCAAAAAGGGGCACCCAACCCAAGGAGTCCTCAAGCCATGTGACATCTGCGACATCCATAGTCTTGTCTCCTACATCCACTATCATTAGCCTACTGAACCACCATCATCCTCAATGCCATACATCATCACTGGAGATGGTGAGAAGAGAAAATGAAACCATAGATCCATTCAATCCTAATTGAAAAACATCAAAGAACACCACTGATATCATCACCGTGCATCGACACCATCCTCACCGCCATCCAAACACCAATCGATAGAGGCCATAATAGCACATCAAACGCATAAAAACAAATAGAACCCAAACTGAAATGTAAGAACACTGAACAAGTTCCAAACCTTTCAATGATGACAGAAATCTGAAAAAAACCAAACCAGATAAAAAGTTTATGCAACAATCACAGACAAGAATTTTTCAGACCACCACCCCAGAACCATCCTCAACAAAGATCAATAAGGACCACCGCAGCTCGGATCAAGGACTGGACTCACCTCTTGGAACACCATGACTGAACATGAGCTCATCCCAGAGCCTCCTTGAAACCATCATTATAGTCCCACCTAGAGAGTGGTGAAGGCACACGAGGATGGAGAAGTGATGAATTAGACCTGGCCTCGATAGAGAAGCATCCTCACCAAAACCTCCAACCCGAATTCTCGAATCCACCACTACCAGCCAAAACGCACACCTAAAAAAATAAAAGAAGAAAAAAACCACCAAGATATGGAGCACCGAGAAAGATGAGGCTGGGCACAAGACATAGAACTGGGAAACCCATGAGACATCGACCCATACATCCCAAACCTTCCTGAGAAAAACTAGTGCATCAGGCCAGAGTGGGGTCAGAAGCACGACCAACCAGGAGGGCAAAGTAGGGGAAGAGCTAATGAGGGATCCACCATGGTCCAAGGCTACCAAAGGGATCCGATAAGAGTAAAGGTGAGGGGAAACATGAATAACTAAGTAAAGGTGGGAGAATTAAGGTAAGGGTAAATGATTAGGGAAGAATAGAGAAGGGGGAAGCAGGGGGAAACAAAGGTTTTCACAGAGCTTGCACACGATTAGGTAAACCATGTTCCTTGATCGTATAAGTGAGGTTAAAAGGTAGAGGGTGGTGCAAAATTGGCCCATGATTTGACCAAACGTGTATTCAAACCATAAAAACCTATTTTTAGGATGAAATTACATTTTCCCATGAAATTTTTAATACATAAAACCATTATTTCGCTTCTCTTTTCTAATGGGTTTGAGTTTCTTCCCCTCTCTTATGATCTCTTCCCTTACCTCACCTAGGGATTAAGATAACTTCTTGATCTAGTCTTCAATTAAACTTATGTTGGTCTCATTATATTCATCTAGGTAATATCATCAATCCTTAGGCTCGTTTCTTTATTCTTCTTTCTTTCTATGACGCTATTTTGGTGTGATCTCATATGCCCTATTTTCATGGTGTTGGATCATTCTTCAATTTTCTTCCATTCTACTTCAAAACTCAAGCTGATATTCGATGAAGACCTATCTACATCCCTAAGTTAGGTGGTCCAGTTTTTTCCCCTTAATTTTGTGATGTTTTCATAGCTTTACCATTATGTTGTACGCCATAAATTGTCACTTGTAGCACATAAGTGTGTTCTTCCTTTCTAAATAAATTCAAGAATGTTGTTATACTCTTGTAGACCCATGCTAAGTGATTAGAGGCTTTTGGACTCATTCATTGCAACCACTTTGGGTATTCTAAGATAATTGTCTCCATGATATAAATTATAATAGAATCTAATTCATTATAAGTAGTTCAGCATGATTCTAAAATGGTTTAGACTTGGGTAATAAATTAAATGGATTAACATGGATGAATGGTAGTGGGTGTCACGAGCACATCACCTTTTATATAATTAAAATTTTGAATAGGTAAGAATTGTGACACCCTTAGTTGTATTGGGCTTGATGATTATAATTATTAAGAGGTAATCCCTCATTATAATAATTATTATTAGACCCTGGATATTGGTTATTGAACGATGGATAAGTGACTTATTGATCATGATGTTTCACTCTCCCTTACATTGGGTGTTGGGAATGATGTCCCAGACCATTATACTTTTATATGGATGATGGGAATGATGATCCACATTCATATGATTTGGTTGTTGGGCCTGAAATCTCAACCTACCATCTAAAATTATGGGAAATATATCTCACATTACCAATGAGATCTAGGGATTGTACTCTTTCTTGATCCTATAGATCATTAGAGTAGTTATGGATGTCTAAGTTACACATAGGGACAAGCGAGCACCTAGTATCCATGTATATTCCTACTTATGTCCTCACAAACTTATTGAATATACGTGTATATAGTACATGCCTATATATATATATATTAAAACTTATATATATATATGGTACTCAAATTAGACACATTCCATCCCATGCCGAAGTAAGTAGCGTCATCTAGGTGTCTCATCGGAACTTGAACATGCTGATATTCATTTATTCTATTTTTTTCATTATTCTTTTACCTGCACACTGCTATTTCTATGCACACTAGTTGGATTATTTATAAAAACCATTGGTGGTGGCCTAATAAGTTTTTTACACACCCTACCCAGGCCTCCCAAGATACACAATTATAATTCATGATTGTAGGTATGGATAAGGGAAAGATCCCTACTCCAAAGTCTTGATATATTTTACTTATATCTTGGAGCACGGGAGAATAGGACTGAATGTATGCCCATTATTCTATTAGAATAGTTTTTGGCATTTTTTATTTTTTATAGAATGTTGTATATGCTTGTCCAATTTTTACCATTTTTTATATCATCGTGTCATGAAATCATCATATATATGACTCATCCTATGGAATTTTGATTACTATTATTGTTACTTAGTTATTTATACTTATGTAGTTGATTATCATTTTGTTTATATTGTGCCATATATTTTATTATGCTTCTTATGTTGTCTGTTTATTTAGTATATATGATGTTCCACTCTGATATGAAATTATAGTCCCCCCATTATACCACTTTAGACCCCCTCTAATGATTGACATCCTTTGGCATACGGGGAGGCATGCTTGAGGCCATGTGACCCACCATATTGGCGAATCAGATAAGTATATCAAGGGTTAGGATGTTAAAAAGTGGTATCATAGAAGATTTATTTTCCTTTTGTCTTACGGTTCAGGTTTTAGACAGGAGACTAAGATGTATAGAAATTTGTTAATGAGCCCATTCCTAAGAGTAGATAACCAAAGTACAGTGGAAGCCTAAATTTCCTGGGATGGGTTATTATTGTTCGGGTTTTATGCCAGAAATAGTTGATACGAATTAACCATTGGGTGACACACATGTTTTTTTTGTTATAAATATGGATATTATTATTGTTATGGAGTATATTTTTCTTTTTCCTAGTAAGTTGATTAAGTAACATCTCAAGCATCATAATAGGCACATTAGGACTAATATTCCACTAATTTTTCCATTCCACGTCGACTTTCTGTGTGCATTTTCCAATTTCATATTGTTAGTGCATTGATTCTTATATATTTAAATATGATAACATTTATGGTAGGGATAATATAATTAGGCAAACTAAAGTTCCTACCGAAACTTGAACGATGTTTTTTCACATAGATGAGTGATGAAAACTTAATTGGCTGATTATATCACGCTGTGGGTTCTAGACCTACTGGTTTCATGGACCGAGACAATATCACTTGATTGGGTAACATGAATTCCAAAGGTGATTTAAGGATCAATTACTTATATAAATCCTAAATTGTGATTCATGTAGTAAAATTACTTCTTACGACCTGTTACACCCTGATACCAGATTTAAAGTTTAGGTTATAATAAAATGATGAGCCAATTTCAATTTATAAGGGTTATGAATTTTTTAAATTTGAAATGGAGATACTTCTAACTAGATGAGGATATATATATATATTATAAAAAAGTGTAAAAACTCAATTAAATATAAACTTTTAAATAAAATTGTTACCGCTAAATGGGATTCCAATTGCAAAGTAAAGGTTGATTTTCTATATAAATTTCAATTGAAACTCCATATACTGGAACCCCTATCATGTTGTAACATCACAGACCTAAATTCCACTTGAAAAGATGCCCCAAACTCGGTGGGTCACAAGGCCTCAAGAGAATCTCCCCAAAAGCTAGAGGCTGCTGACTAGAAACAAGGACCTAGGTGAGTTAGTGGGGAGACTATGCCCTCAATACTAGAGTATCACAATAGAAGTAAAATATACACTAAAGAGAAGAAGTGAAATAAATAGTAGTCAACTAAAAGTAAGATAAGATACGATTAAATATAAATAACTAGAAGCGTCTCATATACAAAATTATGAAAATAATACAAGTATCCTGAAATTAGTCAGAATAATACATGAAAATACAATACAGTACAAATATCCCAAAATAAAAAAAGACCAGAAAGTGTTCGAAGCATCACAAGCCTCAACTTGGTCCTATGATCCCCTACTCCAAAGCCACATTCAACAACCTATACTAGGGATCTTTCTCCTATCATCACCTATAACCATATAATCTGCTTGGGTACCCAAGGAGGCCCAAATAGGGTGTGAGATAAACACCCCAGTTGGCAACCACCCAGGTCTATACAATTCAAATAGTAATATACAAAGTGCTAGCAAGTGTAAAGAAAATAGAAAAGAAAGTGTGCCTGCCCATGGAATAAGTACACTGCAATAAGAAAAACCAGAAAACCCTCAAGGCTACATACAAAATAGTTATCTCCTAATAAGGCAACAATAAGAAAAAGTAAACAATTCACATGACCACACCGTACATCCATTTATATCATGTAACCCATATACATGCTATATAAATAAGTCAAGTGAATCCCACAGCCACATCTTATAGTGAAAATTAGAAACCCATGGCCACACCGTATAATGAAATGTAGACCCTAAGGGCCAGATCCAAGGTGTCATGTACTAGGGAATCCATGCAATAAATCTAGACCACGAAGGGCCGGATCCAAGGATCTCATCCAAGGAATCCACATCGAGTCCTATAAGAGTCCCAGTGGAAAATTGATCTAGGAAATGGTTGGGGTACTAGGAGAATGAAAATGGAATGTCCTACATGAGCCCAAGAAATCCATATCCACAGGGTAGAAAGGCCCAAGGAATCCCACAGAATCAAGACCCAAGGGACAAAGTCAAGCCAAGACATCCACTACTGTGTTCCAGATCCATGGAGATAAGTCCATGGAATCAATCAAACCATTAAAAAAAGCAATAAATTTAAAAATTTCATTCGAAGTGATTATACCTACTCACATAAACATGCACACGCCATGAGTATACCCACTCATGAAAACCATTTATCATCCACAAATCATACAGTCCTACCCTCCAATATAAAACGTTTAACATGTCATTGATCATTTCATATAGGTATAACCACCCATATCATCCATTAACAATCCCAGTTTAATAAAACAAGCATGGAATAACCATATATAATAAGTAAAGGAAGCAATATATCTCTTAAGAAAGTTATTCAAACCATTAAGGCATCTAAAATCTTCCTATAACTAGGAAAGCACAAGAACACACCCCTTGGGTGGTTTAAATAGGTATAAACAAAGAATTTCCTAAAGGTGCACCCCATGGGTGACCTTGAATCAAGAAACAGGTGCCAACTCACCTAAATAGAACCTATGAGAATCCACACTAGGTCCAACTTCAGGTAATACAAGAAACTCACTAAAAAATAAGTCCTCATCGAAAATTCCAACGGATGGAGAAAAGGATTAATGCATAAAAAGAACACTAAAAGCCAAAACAAAGTATATAAAACCTACCACACCTTAGTAGTAGAGAGATCATCTAGTATTAAGTCCTGATTCATCACAATTTAGGATAATTCTAAAGAACAAATAAAGAATGAGAAATTAGGGCATATGATCCTTAATCCAAATTGTACAGTCGTCATTCTAAAGAATCAAGAATGACTAAAAATAAATTGATTACAAACTCATGTAGTTCCAATGAGACAAACCACACTCGAGTCAGAGTCCAAATGGCTTGTAAATCTAAAAAAACATTTTAAAGGGGTTTAGGCTTCCAAAAAAAGAGAAAAAAGGTTGTGTGTATGAAAATGAGGCTACTACCTGTTTTATAAAAAAACCCAGTGGTCTAGTACAAGAAGTGTAGGAAAATTACACGGTGTGTAATGCCATTTTTTGAACCAGAAAGGCTACACTTCGTGTACTGGAAGTACACAATGTGTAGGCCAAGTACATAATGTGTACCTTGCGTGCAGCCAACCTTCAGCCTTTTTCTCCATATTTTCCCATTATTTCCCAAAAGAAACCCAACCGGCCCGTGACCCAGCTTAGGGTCTAGGACAAAAAGGAATTTAAACAACATTTAACCTGAAAGCAATGGTCTGTACCTCTAGAAAAACCCGAGATCTTATAATCATACCCCTTATAGTAATTATTCTCCGAATTGATCTTTGAAGGGTGGTCACGATTCGTTTGGAAACAAATCCTTCCACTAAGCACATACATTGGCCTTCCTCTCCGAATTATCATCCTTTAGACGGTCTTGTTTACATCACACCCATATAGAGGAACTAACTATCCCTAGACAACCTTTGTGCTCATGTCAATGATATGAATCAAATTCTACACAAAGGATGTACCAAACCTAATCTCAGACTCCTCGAGCTGAAAACATGTGATGGGTTTGAGTGATAGTGGCACAACTGAGACACATGGAAGATGTCGTGCATATATTGCTACCTCTAAGGTAACTACAACTAATAGACAACTGACCCAACTCTCTCCCAAATCTAGAACAACCCAACATATCTCGATGAAAGTTTACCCTGTCTCTTGGTCTTCCAGTGTCCCAACCTTGATGAAACATGCAATAAAACCCAATACTCGACCTCAAACTATAGAGGTAATCTACGGTGATCGGCGTATGACTTCTAACAAGACTATTCAATAGCTATCCACTTCTGTATCAATTGGACCTGCACAGAACTCTCCTACACAAGACGCAGTCCTAGTAAAGTTGCCTCTCATGCCTCTAAACATCACAAGGTTGATCGGCATGTCCTTCCATATAAATCCTTGTAATGTTCCATCTGTATCATCACCTAATAACTATTATTGTAGGAAACTTAAACTAGGGGAATGAATCTCTCCCATGATCCCCCAAAATTCAGGACAAATTCTCGCAAATGTCCTCTAGAACATGTATCGTACGATCTGACTAGCCATCATTCTGAGGGTGGTATGTCATGATTAGAAGCACATGTGTACCGAACGACCTTTAAAAACTCTTACATAAATGATACATTAAGTGGGAATCCCTATCCAAAACAATAGTGATTGGGACCCCATGTAGTCTTATTACCTATCAAATATACAACCTTTTGAGCTCATCAATACTGAAGGTCTCCTTGTTCGGAATGAAATGAGTGACCTTCATAAGCCTATCAATAACAACTCACATGTAATTTTTACCATGAAACCTCCACCATTGGAAAGCCTCCCAAATAACACCCATGAGTGTTCCAGCGATGCTACCAGTGTGATTTTCTTTAACTAGGTGAACCTAAACACAATTGAGGTCTTATTAGTGGCCTCTCCACAAAGAACATATGAACCTTGATCGACCTCATCAAAAATGGTAATACAATATTCTCTTGAAATACATTGTGGAATTTCACACCACACCCACCTTAAATTGTTGGATTATTCAAACTGGTTCACTCAAACCACACACAATAAATAATAAGGATAAAAAGTCAAACCATCACGAGATTCCTTATCTCAGAAACTCCCTACTTAGAAGGCCAACATGATGCAACAGAAACACAATGCCATATCTCAAGTCAGAACCCACCCCAAATAGTCCCATTCATCAAATCCCATACACGAATCTCAGCAACTCTCCTTGAAACACCATCACCTAATCATTAAATATTCATGCCACATCATGAGAAAAAGAATAATCTATATCCATCCCAATGGAATCATTACCTCCATTTATGAATCAAATCGGAGCTATAATATAAGTCTAGGAAAACCTCAGATTCATCAACATAAAGTCCAAGGAACTCACCAAGATGGTACATACTCCCGTTATAAGTGAGACATTGGTATAAGGCCAAAAGTCTACATAAGAACACTGAATAAACCTATAGAGATGATTTTCCACTAAATGAGGATACTATTAATTATTAATATATATAATATTCATGTGATTTATTATTAATAAACACCATTTTAGTGAATTTTACACTTTTAACTTCATTTCACATTATGATTGTAATTCCTTCTTAAAATGTAGTATTATGTGGTACATTTTTTAACATCATTTAAAGTACCCAATGATTCATCTGATTTTTAGAAATGTAATTATACTTATTTTAATTTGATATTTTGTAAAATTGATCTAAACTTCAATATGAACATGTTTCATTCAGGGATCAATGGATAATTCATGGAATAAGATGGGGATATTTTGTGATGAATGGAAATAATTTTGGAGAAGTCAGATTGGACACTAGCCCACTAATGAGAATGGGAGGCCACAAATAAATGCCCAATGAATCCCAAATTTCGTGGGATTATATAAAACATATATAGGAACAAATTATTCTTGATGATCCAGTGCTAATTTGGCCTATATTTTGGTTATTCAGGTGGCCCAAGTTGAAGATAAAATTCTGGGCCATATTCTGCTACCCAGAAAAACAGCCCACCATTTTGTACATATCTAGTTAAAAGTATACTATTTTAGGATGAAACTTTACAGAAGGTTAGGTAAAATCTGGATCTTCGCTTTTTTATTTTATGGACCACTCCAATTCTGCCATCTAGAAGGTCTTTCAGGCGCATCTATTTGGTGGAAGCAAGCTGGCTGCCACCTCAGGTCAAGGGTGGAAAAGTCTCCTCTCCCTTACATTCCACCACCCTATTCCTACCATACTCAAGTGGGATCTTTTGTACTATTGGAGGCTCTACCCAAGGATCCCAAAATTCCTATTTAAGGTAGTGGTGGTGAAGGATTTTATCATCTTCGATCTTTGTTTTCATCTTAATGTTATGCTTTCAATTTGTCTTTGTAACGTTCTTCCTTCACATGTAAGCTATTTTTAATTTATCCTAGTTTCTTAATAAAAGTACTTATTCTCATCTTATTACATTGTTCTATATCTCAATTTGAGACCTTTTCCTCAAGTTTTGAATTCATTCACACCAATTCTTGTGAAATTATTCACACAACGGCGGAGTGATCATTTTCTTTTAATTGTTTTTTACTTCTCCATTTCCTCCCTCATGAGTCTACTTTCCGCTTCCATTGAAACCATAGAATCAATGGAGGGAAAACCCACTTATGGGTTGATCCAAGGGAGTATAAAGGGGCTGTATTGGATGTTATTTATCACCCCATTAATTTATAATCACTTCTTTTAATTGAGATTTTTATTTGATGATTTTCAAACTCCATCGTCCTTGTCGAATTTAAGGCCACACACTTCATGTGCTAATACAAACCATTACCTTGAATTGCTCAAAACATTGATCCTTAAAGTTTATAGGTGATTATTATTACAATTTTTAGGTATTAAACTAGTAAGTGAGGATTTTTTTTGATCTTCCTAAATGAACCCATCTCAAATATTAGAAATTGAAATAGTTGAAAACGAATTTCATCCTATCCACCCCGAGTGATAACCTAGGATCAACTCATTAATTTTAATTTAAATTCACTTAATCTGTTAGTTATACTTTAAACCCATATAAAATAAACCCAAGTTGGATACTTGATATACAAAAACCATCCATTGAATGTACGTGTCTATAGGTTACTTCTTAGGTCTCTGAGGATTCGACAACCCAAGCTAAACTACAAGGATCGTTCTTCCTTCATCTCTTGGGTAAATTTGAGCGTGAATAAAATTTTGGTGTCGTTTAAGGGACCCAAGTAAGTCATATAAACACCCATTCTATTCTCCCCCATTTCTTATTTTCTTATCCAAATTCTCTTATCTTGTCCCTTTCTCGTTTTTTTCTTCTGGCGCATGTCCGCCTACACTCGTGATCAATCAAACCTTCTAGTTAGGGTGGATAGTCCTGGGGTTGGGCAGTCAAGTACACCAAGGTAACTATTTCCAATAGATAATAATCTTCCAAATACTCCAGAGTCGAAAATTGAGCCCATTTCAATGGAAGTTCTTCAAAGAAACCAACTCATAAACCAGGGTGGACACCAAAATGGAAACCCAAATGAGGCAGCCCCAAATTTGGAGTATGTAGTTGATCAAACCATGAATGAATACCTCAAACCTTTCTAGACCAATTCCCCCTCATGAATTATACACAACTCCCTAGGATATTCCAACTACATCTTTAAACCCCATGTCCTAAACCATCTTCCCACATTCCATGGAATGGAGTCCGAGATGCCCTACCTTTCCATTAAGGAGTTCAATGACATTGTAGAAACCATGTGTCCCCCACATCAACTAGAATCATCTAAGATGAGGCTATTTTATTTTTATTTAAATGATCTATCTAAAAATTTTCTAAACAATTTGATACCATAAACTCTTGAGACCAACTAAAAAGAGAGTTCTACAAAAAATACTTTCCCCACCACAAAACAATTGCACTTAAAAAGAGTATCCAATTTTTTTTGAAAAAGAGGGAGATTCATTCTATGAAACATGGGAGAGGTTAAAAGACACCCTAAACATGGTTCCACGCCATGTTTTTTCTATTCCATAACAAGTGATAATTTTCTAGGAAGGGTTTGGTCTGGGGAACAAATAATTCATTGACATGATGTGTAATGGAACCTTTAAAAACAAAGCCCCAAATGATGCTTACGAGTATCTATAAAGCCTTAATGAACAAAACCAAACATGGAGAACTTCACCTTTTTCTGAAAATCCACAAAGAACTACTGGAATTCATACACTTAGAGAAGATGAAATCCTTAGGGCTAAACTCGTAGTACTCTCTAGGAAGGATGAAGAGATAGACCTTAGGAAAGTCCACGAAATCCAAATTGTTGAAACTATTTTCACAATTTGTGAAAAACATGACCATAAGATAGAAACCTACCCAACCATTCCATCTATCAAGGATGTTCTTTTAGGAGGACCCCCGTAGAAGTAAATGCTTTGAAATTTCAAAAGCCTCAATACCAAAACACCTTCAACCGAAGGTATAATGACCACCCAGGCTTCCACTAGAAAGATAACCAACAACCTAGCCAACCACATGGATAAAATCCTTACCCCATCGGAACTACCAAACCCATAACCAGTTCTAAACCCAACCTATTGAATACCAACTGCCATTGATCCATTTTCAACAAATCATCCCACCTACAAAATATCCCACCTCCAAAATATCCGCCCAGGATAAACTAATCTTCTAAATGACCAATCCAAACTATTCCACAAATCCTACTAGAACAACTGTGAAAACAAATGGAAAGGATGAACTTGGAAGTCTCTTCCCTTAAACAAGAACTTCAAACCATAAAATCTGGAAAAGCACCCATGCCTACTCAGGCAGTTCCATCCTCAAATTCAAGGGGAGATTCAAGTTTTACTCAAACAAATCAGGAACAACTAAAGTCTGTGACGATTTTAAGAAGTGGGAAATCAATTGAGAAACCTGAACAACTAATTTATAACCCACCTGAAGATTCAAACTGGTACGAAAATTCAAATGAACAAAATGATCAAATTGAAAAACATGATAACATTTTCAAAGAAACAACTCTTCAAAAAACAACCCCACAACCTTCACCATTTCCTCAATGCATGAGGGAGAAAACCAACCCTGAATTAAGTGAAACATTGAGGGAAATATTCTCACAATTCAATTTGAACATTCCCCTTATCGATGCCATCCAGGCCATACCTTCATACTTAAAGTATCATAAAGACTTTTTCACATTTAAATGATGTCATGGCCTTGTGTGACCTAGGTGCTAGTGTCAATCTCATCCCATATGTTGTGTACTACCAGTTAGGCCTATAAGAGCTCCAACCAACATCTATCACACTTCAACGTGCTGATCATAGCATTAGGGTTCCGAAGGGGATTTTAAAGGATGTTCTGGTAAAGGTTGAAAACTTCATCTACCCTGATTACTTAATTGTCCTTGACAACCATCCAAACTTAGGAAATAAGGAACAAACCCCAATCATCCTTGGTCTTCCTTTCCTTGAAACAATCAACTCTGTTATCCGAGTCTGAAATGGAAACATGACCATCACCTTTGGGAACATGAGTCTAGACTTGAACATCTATAATGGAAGCTGAAAATAGGGGATGAAGAGGAAATTCAGGAAGTAAACAGGATAGGAATCAATGATAATTAATCCATAGAACATCAAGGAATATTTGATGGATGTTTAAGTCAGGATGAGATTAATTTCCTTTGTCCAGATGAAGGAATTTTATCTCCTTAGCTTGAATCATTTTCAAATTGCTCTTATGATGAAGTCTTAGGTACAAAAATAAGTGAAGCCTTTCAAGAAACCAATTTTATGGAGACCACTCCAAATTCCTTCCCTAAATCTGATCAATCCAATATAGTAGCTAAAAATTTTACATGCGGGGAAACAATCCTATCTAAAACCCTAGGAAATAAAATTGATCTTGATCCAATGTCCCAATATTCTATTGAAATTTTAAACCAACCTGATATTGAATTGAAGGAACTTCCCGCTGCACTAAATTATGTCTTCCTAGGGGACAATCAAACACATCCTATTGTTATTTCTTCTTCTCTTGAATCCAATCATGAGATGATTCTTCTATATGTCCTTAGGAAATATAAGAAAGCCATTTGTTGAACCCTGTCTGATATTCCTGGGATTAGAACACTTATCGGGACACATAGGATTGTTCTGGAATCTGATTCAAAGCCATGTCATCAACCTCAATGGAGAATCAATCCTAATCTCATTGAAGTAGTGACAAAATAACTTTTGAAAATGTTAAAAGTTGGTATCATATATCCCATAGTTGAGAGTGAGTGGGTTAGCCCAATCCAAGTGGTTCCCAAGAAGGCAGGAATCATAGTGATAACCAATATGGATGGAGATATTCTTCCAACCAGGGTGAGTAGTGGATAGAGGGTCTGTATTGACTATATAAAGCTAAACTAAATCACCAAGAAGGACCACTTCCCCTTACCATTCATTGACCAAGTCCTTGAGAGAGTGACATGTCATGATTCTATTGTTTCATAGATGGGTACTCATGGTATAATCAAATTGAGGTCTCCCAAGAGGATCAAGGGAAAACTATATTCACATGTCCATTCAGAACCTTTTCTTTCAAATGCATACCCTTCGGGTTATGCAATGCCCTTGGAACCTTCCAGCGGTGCATGATGGGAATCTTCTCAGACATGGTAGGGGATTCTCTAGAGGTATTCATGGATGACTTCTCTGTGTTTTGGGATACATTTTAGGGATGTCTAAGGAATGTGGAGAGAGTCTTGTCAAGATGTGAAGAAAAGTATCTTGTCCTAAATAGAGAAAAATTCCATTTCATGGTTAAATAGGGACTATTTCTAGGCCATCTAGTCTCAGGTAGGGGGATTGAAGTTGATAAAGCCAAGGTTGACATCATTATTCACCTTCCATCACCCAAAACTGCTAAGGAAGTGGGGTATTTCTTAGGACATGATGGTTTCTATAGAAGATTCATCAAGGAATTTAGTTCAATCTCGCATCCCCTTTGTGCTTTGCTAGTAAAGGATGCTCCATTTGTTTGGACAGAAAGCTATGAGGGTTCATTATCAACCCTCAAATCCTATCTCACCACTCCTCCAATCATGAAATCTCCAAATTGGAACCTTCCTTTCGAACTTATGTGTGATGGCAGTGACTTTTCTGTATGAGCTGTGTTAGGGCAACGTTGTGATAAAACTCCTTATATAATTTCTTATGAAAGAAAATTCTTAAATGATTACCAAATGAACTACACCAACACTGAAAATGAGTTACTTTCTATTGTGTTTTCCTTAGATAAGTTTAGGTCCTACCTCTTAGGATCCCCCATCACTGTTTTCACTGACCATTCTGAACTAAAATACCTCTTCCAAAAACTAGATGCCAAGGCAAGACTGATTAGGTGGGTCCTTATCTTATAATAATTTGACCTCACAATCAAGGATAAAAAGGGTATTGAAAATTTTGTAACTGATCACCTCTCTAGGATAAAATTCAAAGACAAATCAAATCACATTTCTGTGTCTGATTCATTTCCTGATGAACACTTTTACTCTGTGAGTGACTTCCCTTGGTATGCCGACATAGCCAGTTTCTTAGTTGTAGGAGTCATTCCATAATTCTTAGGGACTCAAGCTTGAAGTAAATTCTTTTATGATGTTAGAAACTATGTGTTTGATGATCCGTACCTCTATAAGTTCTGCCCTGATCAAGTCATTAGGAGGTGTTTCCTAGAATCCGAATAAGAGTCCATCATTAAATTCTATCATAGTGAGGCATGTGGAGGTCACTTTTCCTCTAAGAAAACATCTACTAAGATTATTCAATGTGGTTTTTTCTGGCCCAACCTCTCAAGGGGCTCCTACACATTTTTTCAAAGATGTCCTAGGTGTCAACATCTATGGTCCATCACATAAAGGAATCAAATTCCACTCACTCCCATCTTAGTGGTTGAAATCTTTGACTGTTGGGGAATTGATTTCATGGGTCCCTTCCCAAACTATAGGGTATATTTTTACATTCTTGTAGCTATTGATTTTGTCTCAAAATGGGTTAAGGCCATTCCCACAAAATCCAATGATCAACAAAATGTGATTAGATTCTTAAAAGAAAACCTCTTCTCTAGATTTCGAATTCCTAAGGCTATCATTAGTGATCGTGGAACTCATTTTGCAATCATCCATTCTCATAGCTCGTGGAAAAGTATGGAATTTCTCACAATGTGTCCACTGCGTACCATCCACAGACCAATGGTCAAGCTGAGTTAGCCAATTGATAAATTAAACAAATTCTTGAGAAAATTGTTAAACCATCTAGGAAAGATTGGTCAAGAAAACTCTTAGATGCTCTTTGGGCCTATAGAACCACATATAAAACCATTTTAGGAATGTCCCCATATAAGTTGGTTTATGGTAAAGCATGCCATTTTCCAGTGGAGATTTAACATAAGGATTTTTGGGAAATTAATAAAATGAATTATGAAATCTCATTGGCTGAAACAAAAGGGAAATTATATCTCAATGAACTTGAGAAACTTAGGATAGAGGCCTATGAAAATTCAAGGATTAATAAAGCTAAAGTACAAGCCTACCAATCTCAAAATATTAAAACCAAACACATTGAACCGGGTAAACCTATTCTTTTGTCTTGTTTTAAACTTCATTTACACCTGGGAAAGTTGAATTCTAGATGGTCAGTTCCATACATAGTGCATAAGGTGTACCCCCATGGGGCTGCTGAAATTCAAGATCCCACCATTGGTTAAACTTTTAATGTTAATGATCATAGAGTCAAACCATTCATATAACCATTCCAAAAACATTAATTTGAGGAAGAATTGTGTAAACCTACCTTAGATGATGAAAATAATTAATCAATTAGGGGTCCATGTCGGGCTAACGATGTTAAACAAAGCGCTGTATAGGAGGCAACCTGTGGTTTTTAGGTTTCATATTTTTTTGAATCATTTTATTTTTAAAATAGGATTAATTAATCATTTTTATATTTAAAAAAAATATTTTTGACCTATTATTCTATTATGAGTATGAATGGGTATGAAAGGGGAGCACCATATTCATCAGTGTCACGTGGTGTGATCCTTGAGTAATACCTTACCTAGAAATTTAAAAAGAAGACAATGTATCATCTGTTCATTTTTTATGTGTTTTTAGGTTAAAATAAAAATACAAAAAAATAAAAATATAATAATAATAATAAAAGGCCACATTGTAGGTCTTGGGGAAAACCCGGTCACATTCGGTGAAGTTGTCGGGAATCGAACCCGGGACCGAAGGGAGATAGGGGCTCACACTTACCACTAACCTATGGATTTTTGTGCTTCCTTATTCTATAATTTTTATATATATACTTATATTTAACTTTATTTATTATATACATATATATAGTTTTTGTTTTGTTTTGTTTTTTTTCTTTTTTTTCTCCACTAGGGAATTCTTAGAGTGACATCGAGATCAAGGGATTAAAAGGGAGCAGCAAGAATTCCAACTTCAACCACCAAGTTACTTCATTACATGATCCTCATATTTCAATTTCCTTTTTTAACATCCCTTATTTTTCTATACTACTTATAAATTTTTATTTCATGAAACACTGGGGACAGTGTTGTTTTAAGTTGGTGGGGGGAGATGAAATAAAAAAAAATCTTTGGTGAAAAAAAAATGATATGAAAAAAAGTGTGTAAATGGAAGGAAAAAATATTGTAACTTTAAACACGGTAATACACATTGCACACTTGGAAACTGAATATGAAATAATTTAGCATGCCATGATTATGATTTTAATCATTGTATAATTTTATGAGTATAGATTTTGGAAAGTGTGGATGTCCAATGTGATATTTCATTGTTTATATTTTCATCCAAATAAAAAAAGAATCACAATGCATGTCCTTTGGATAGTGGGGTATTAGTTTGAGTTCATGGGGTCCCCCAAATAAATATCATAGGTTTGGTGATCATTTTAGTTTTAATATGAGTATTCAATAAATAAATTAAAAAATAAATAAATTTTCATGTAGAGAAATGAAATGACATAATGTGTGGCTTTCGGCACTTAGGGATGGTGACTCTATTGTTGTCTGGCCCAGAATTAGTAATTTTATCTCTATTTTTGGTAATTTGAATTTTTTTTTGACTGAGTTAACTCAAGATGATGCCCGAGTATGTGGGATTCACTTGTTTCACTAAGGTCTTTGAGCCTAGGAGACATCGGCAATGTCTCGCTATAGGGGTTTACACTTTTGAGTGCAATTTCAATTACCATGGAAAAATTGCAACAAAAAAAAATTGAATACTCATCTTAATATTTAAATGTGATTCTACCTAGAGATTATATAATTTCAACCATGAATAATGTTGAACCACCATTTCTATTGTGATACACAGCACATCCTCATACTTAATTGATATTGAATAAAATATGGCAATGAATTTGGACAAAGCAATGGGATTGGGATTGGGATCTTCTTATGAAACTATCCTGTATTAAAATATTTTTATGGGTTTAATGATTGTTTGGTATAAGGGTTTTTGGTGATCATTGTGTATTAAAATGTTTTTGGAAAAGGGAATTTGAATTTCATATTCTTGAGATATATTTTTCTCGGGACTAGGAAAACTCAAGTTGGGGGTGTGATTAGCCACTAAATGAGGATAATATTCGTTGTTAATATATATAATATTCATGTGATTTATTATTCATAAACACCATTTTATTGTATTTTACACTTTGAACATCATTTCACATTATGATTGTAATTCCTTCTTAAAACGCACTATTATGTGGTACATTTTTTAACATTATTTATAGTACCCATTGATTCATCTGATTTTAAGGAATGTTATTATACATATTTTAATTTGATATTTTATGAAATTTATCTACACTTAAATATGAACCTTTTTCATTCAGGGATCAATGGATAATTAATGGAAGAATATGGGGATATTTTGTGATGAAAGGAAACAATTCTGGAGAAGTTAGATTGGACACCATCCCACTGATGAGAATGTGAGGCCCAACATACAGACCTAGGGAATACAAAATTTCGTGCTATGTTATAAGACATATATATGAAAAAATTAGTCTTCAGGAGACTATGCTAATTCGGTCTCCATTGTGGTTATTCAGGCGGCCCATATTGAAGATAAAATTCTAGGCTATATTCTGCGACGTAGAAAAACAGCCCACCATTTTACACATATCTCGTTAACCATAAACTATTTTGGGCAGAAACATTACAGAAGGTTAGGGAACATCGAAAGATTTACTTTTGTCATCTATGGAACACTTTAATTCTGACAGCTAAAAGGTCTTTTATGCGCATCTATTTGGTGGAAGCAAGCTGGCTGCCACCTCGGGTCACTACAGGAAAACTGAATATTTGCAACGGGATCCCGTTGAAAAAGGCCTTTTGCGATAGGGCTCCGTCGCAAATCGCCCGTTTCCGAAAACGGCATCGTAAATAGATGTTTTTGCGGCGGTCCCGTCGCAAAAAGAGTATTTGCGAGGGTATTTTTCTCCCGTCGCAAATGAGTTTTCGTTTATATATAAAAAAGGTATATGCGACGGGCCATCGCAGATATATTTGTTGACACAGGTCAGAATCCCGTCGCAAATGTGAAATTTAAAAAAAATACTTGCGATGAAGGTATTTGCGACGGACCATCGCAGAATGTTTTTCCCGACGGGTATTCGTCCCGTCGCAAATGGTAAAGTAAAAATACATTTACGACGAGAAACCCGTCGTAAATGTTCCCGTCGCAAATATTAAAAAAAATATTTATTACAAATCCTATAATATCATATAAAAATAATTATAATACTAATAATTTAAAAAAATTATATTATTATAATATAAATAAAAAAATATATAAAATATAATTATGAAATTTTAATATAAAATAATAATAATATGAATATAAATAATATAATATACTATAATAATACTAATATTAATAATATAAAAAATTAATATAATAATATTATTATTAAACTATCTATATAAGAATAAGAATAATATTAATAATATAAATAAATTATATTATTATAATATTAATAATAAAAAATATATATAATATAATTATGAAATATTAATATCAGAAAATAATAATAATATGAATAATAATAATATAATATTATATATTATGAAATATTAATATCAAAAAATAATAATAATAGTACTAATATTATTAATATAAAAAATTAATATAATTATATTATTATTAAAATAAACATACATATTTATGAAAAAATAATATTAATATTATTAATAATAATAAAATTATAAATTTATAAACTTCTCAATATTAAAAATAAGTATAAAATATTAAAATTAATATTACTAAAATAAGAAGACATTAAAAATAATAATAATAAGTAATAATATATTAAAAAAAATAAAAACAAATTAAATCACATAATATTTGTACCAATATAAAAGAGGAATTATAAATAGTTAATATGACAATAAACTACGAACTCAAATGTTTATTACATCTAAAAAAATCACTAGGGGTGGATAATCTGGAGGACCTGGAGGAGGTGGTGGAGGAAACTCCATCCCTAAACTATGAGTCAGACGACGCATATACTCTATATACTCCTGATGTTTCTCCTCATATCGACGTCTCTCCTCATCCTGCTGCTGACACATCTGCTCTTGCCATCGACGCATCTCCTCATCGTGCTGCTGACGCATCTGCTCCTGCCCCTAACGCAAATCCTCTATATACTGACTCTGAGCACGGTGTTTCTCCTGATACTGTGAGGCAGAAGATGATGTCTCTCCACGAGCTCCTATCGAGCTGGACGCCAACATCGCAACAGTACCATAATAAGCTGCAGGAGTCAAATGAGAGTCGATACCAACTACTCGGCCCTTTTCGAAGCCATATTGGGTCGCCTGCATCCATGCCGTCTCATCAAAATGGTGGGCACTAGTCTGATCACCCGTCTCGTCTTGACTCTCAGCCTGTGTCTGAGAGGTCGCGGCCTCATATGACTCCTTAAGTTTCAATTAGAAATTAAAATAATGAAAATATTATATGCATTTAATTTTCAAACTGAAAAGAAAATAATACTGACCACAATATGACGCTGGCGGTCACCTCTAATCTCTCCAGTAGTCGGGTCAGTGTACATCCTCCGATAAACGCCATACGCCGAAATACCGGGCTTCTCGGCTTCTTATATGAATATAAAATAAACTATTTATATTTAACGTTGTATAAAATATTAAAAAAAAGTACTTACCAGACGCTCTCTATGTGCACTGAATATATGACTACCGGCTCGATGTGTCTCCTCTTGTCTCCCCTGATTCTGTCGACCCAATGCAGATCTCCTCTGAAACCCACCACCCAACCAGTGTGTACATAATCCATCCCAAACGTGAGATGAAATGTACTCTGGTCAGGGGGATCTACAGGACTCATCAAATTCTATCACTCCGGCTTTCTTCAAATCCATATTTCTCAAATTATGCAAAAACTGACAGAAATGGTCACACATAGACACCACCTATGTCGCGTGGATAGTGGCACACCTGATCTCATCGATGGGATACCATAAAACCTAATATAAAGTTATTAATGAATTAAATTTCAAAATAAATAATATTTAATTATGTATCAGCCAATGATCGAACATGGTGGCCTGCATATCAGCGGGAATCTGATCCCATGTGAGCCAGGGCAAAGAAAAATAATTGTGCAAGATAGCGCTCCCCTGTCCAATAGCTATATGCGTAAAATTGGAAAAATAACAAATAATCAAACAATTAGAATATTAATAAATTATAATGAAAGATAACTAAAATACACAGGTTACCATACCACCGCATGTGCGCATCGAATCCAAGAGGTGGACGTCGCTCTAGGATAGGATCTGGAATCATCAGTCTGGCAAGACCACTCCCCCTCCGAGTGCTCCCTGTAGTGCCAACAGCCTGAGGGTCAGATGACTCAAAAACCTCATCATCCATAGGTAGATCAGCCTCCAGAAACTGACGATACGTTTCCGAGTCCATCTGAAACATGAAATGATTGTTATTAGCAAACAGTTGAAAATAACTATTATGTATAGATATATATTTTTAATGATTCTAACCATCATTTTACTGTGTCAATGTTCATCTTCATCATCATATTCATAGTTGTCAACATCAATGTCTTCATCTTCCTCATCAACATCATCAATTTCCATATTAGTTTCACTTTCATCATCTCTTGTCATTTCAAATTCCGTTGTAACATCATTGACAACATCGTCACCATCGACCCTTAACTGTGGGGTGTCATCCTTGATATTCATGTCTCTTTGTGAAAACGATGTGTTTTGAGGAGTGTCCTGAAAAATTTCATTTCTTTTCACTTCAGTGGAACCACATTCAGTTTAAGTAAACTGATTTTCTCAAGATTTAACTTTTATTATACTACACAAATCATCCAACTCTTTAATAGTAGAAAAGTATTTTGCATAATAAATTTGATGTGCTTGATGAGCCAATAAAAATGGTTCATATACTGCAAGAAGACTTTTATGTTTAATATCAACAATTCCATGAGTCGGATGAATACGCAAGCCTCTCTCAATATCCAGCCATCGACATTTAAACATTGTTACATAATTCTGTCCCAAATAACACAGTTCAATAATTTCTTCAAGCATTCCGTAAAAGTCAACTTCAATATCTCTATGATGTGATCCCTTCAAACAAAAACCACTATTCATTGTTTTCTTTGATTCCCCGTATGCACGTGTATGAAATCGATAACCATTCAACACATATGATTTATAAGATTTAACCATTTTGGATGGTGGGATACTCAATATATGCAATCGACTATCAATCTTATCAGCATGTACAGATACTTGAAAATTTGTAAAAAATTTGTCACTATTACAAGTAATAAATTTATTTTATATGTAAAACCAAAAAGGAATGTATGTTACCAGTTTTTGAAACCAGTAGGAAAATTTCTTTTGCTGACGTTCTTCTAAGACAACTACTGTAATTTTTGGAAATTGTTTTTTGATATGATCATCATATAACCTACAAATACAATATGGTTAATTTACTATAACAGAATATATAGAATAAGGGATAAGAGCACTCACTGTACAATTGGTGACATTTCTTCACAGTTGAGTAGAACATATGTATAAGCTCTATGATGTTCATCATCTGAAAACCATCTATCTTGAACTCCACCAAAGCCAAGTTCGGGCTGATTGACAACTGATAATTGATTGTTCATATCATCATCAAAATTCCACTCATTCTGGCCCATGCGGTTAAATTTTTAGGGATATTCATATTCAAAATAATGAGAGTAGAATAAAGAAATTTCTTCTTGCAAATAAGCTTCAGCAATTGAGCCTTCAACTGATACTTTGTTACGGACTTTTTTCTTCAATTTCTGCATGCATCTCTCAAATGGGTACATCCATCGAAACTGAACTGGACCTCCACATTTTTCTTCATGTGGAAAATGTAATATCAAATGTTCCATCGAGTCAAAGAAAGATGGTGAAAGATTTTTTCCAATTTGCATATAATTACAACAACAGCTTCTTCCAGTTTGCTTAGTGTATCGTAGACTATTGTCACCGTACACATGTATCCAAAAAAATATGATATATCTGTTATCAAATCCCAAATCTTATAATTCAACAAACCTCTTAATCCAATAGGCATATTTCTTTCCATTATATCATGACAGTCATGAATTTTTAATCCGGTAATATGACCATTTTTAACACATCTTCCCAAGTTAGAAGCATAGCCATCTGGAAGTCTCAAATCTGCAATCCACTAACAAAATAATAAGGGACTCTCTTTGGTCAGTGTATAAGCTGCTTTTGGCTTCATTAATCTCTGTGATCTGACATTTTCAAACAATTCAAGTTCTGGTCCCCTGCAAATTTGGGAAAGATCTAATCGTGCCTTTACATTATCTTTGGTTTTACCAGGTGTATCCAAAACTGTATGAAATAAATTATCAAAACAGTTCTTCTCAATATGCATGACATCCAACATGTGTCAGACCAACAAATCAGACCAATATGGAAGATTCCAAAAAATGCTCCGTTTTGTCCAATTGTGTTCCTTCCCAAAACCATGAATTTTCTGTTGGTTTATTGTCAGTCCAAAAGTGATGGAAGGTAATGAAAATACAACTGATTGTAACTATGTACCTGAGATCATTTTTGGAGGTTCATCTCTTTCAATTCTGCCTTTTCTGTAATGAGATTTATTCCTCTGAAAAGGATGATCGATTGGAAGAAATCTGCGATGACAGTCAAAATATCAAGGTTTTTTTCCATTCACGAGCATAAATGCTTTGTTGTCTCCCATACAGTAAGGACATGATTTTAGACCATGTGTACTCTATCCAGATAACATACCATATACCGGGAAGTCACTAATTGTCCACATCAAAGAAGCTTTCATTACAAAATTCTGTTTCGCATCATCATCATATGTACCAACACCATGACTCCACAATAAATTTAACTCATCAATCAATGGTTTCAAATAAACATCAATATTCTTTTTCGGATGTCCTGGGATTAATAATGTCAAAAATATATAAGGCTCTTTCATCAACATCCATGGAGGCAAATTTTACGGAGTTATAAAGATAGGCCAACATGAATACTGACTACCAAAAGATCCAAATGGACAAAAAACCGTCAGTAGAAAGACCCAATCGCACGTTCTGGGATTCTAATGCAAAAGACGGATGCACTTGATCAAAATGTTTCCATGAATCACCATCAGATTGATGAATCAATCTTTTACCATTTGAAATATTGGTTTTATACCATGACATCATTGTGGTTGTGTTCTGAGACATAAATAAATGCTGCAACCTAGGTGTAAGCGGGAAATATCTCAACTATTTTACAGGAATCAATCCAGACTTCCCTGATTGAGCTTCTTTATACCTCGATTGTCCACATGTGGGATAACTATCCGACGACTCATTTTCACCAGAATATAAGATTCAATCGTTTGAACATGCATGGATCTTCTGATAACTAAGTCCAAGATTACGAATGAGTCTTTTTCTCTCAAAATAATTAATAGGCAAGACATTTCTTTCAGGTAACAGTTCTTTAACCAATGAAAATATCTGATCAAAACAGTTATTTGACATTCCATTATCTGATTTAATATCCATAAATTTTTCAACTACTTCTAATTTGCTTATCTTTCAACCAGGATATAATGCATCCTCAGCAGACCTGAACAATTCAACAAATTCAGATGGTGCCAACTCGGGAGGTAAATCACCATCATCCTTGATTTATGTTTTTTGAACAGATGACCCTACAACATCATGTACTAAATTCTGAAACCGTGATGGATCCGAAATCAAATTATTAGTATCTTCTCTGGAACTGCATTCACCGTGTTGATACCAAAAAATATAATCTGATTGAAAACCATAACGCAAGAGATGTTTCCCAACGATGTCAAATGTCTCAAACGTTCTTAGAGCACATTTTTTACAAGGACACTTAATTTTCCCTTCTAAAACAAATTCCGGGTTTGACGATGCAAATGATAAGAAAGCTTCAACACCATCAACATATACAAGATTTAAACTAGAACCGTTTGAATTTCTGCACTGATTTATCCAAGCACGGTCATCTAATATTGATTGATGTCGATTTCCTTGTTCCATATTCATATATATGTTCCTACAAAATTTAAAACCATTACTATTGTTAAATAATTTTTTATAAGAAATAATATCCTAAAAAAAGAAGATACATAATTACAGTTATTTATTAGTAATTACCAATAATTATAGGTGAAACAGTTAGTTTATAATCATCCCCACTAATTATTATTAATTTAGCAATACTTAGAAATACTTGGAAAAATTAAATATGATTGAATAATGAAATAAAATTTTGTAATCATCATTGTGGAGATTATATTGCTAATTGTTCTGATTTGTCTGACAGCTCATCTCTTTTTAACTTTCTCCCGACTGAAATCAGTATGACAAACTTTCTCTGAAATATGTTACAGCACATTTTTCATACTGATTTCAGTGAGAGAAAGTAGCAATGATATGAGACGTTGAACAAAAGGTAGCCTTCAATCCGCTAGAAATTGTGCCAATTTATAACCATGTACTTGAATTTATTTGATTTTTGATTAATTGTATTAGTAATTATTACTAATTATTAAAAATCTCAATATTTCCAATAGATTTTTCTCTATTCTAAACATGTTCAAATCTTAAAGAGTCATCAATTTTCAGGTCATGACCAATAAAAAGTTTGCGTTAACCTTGTCCAATTTAAACTCTATAATTGTTCTTACATGGTTGATCATCTCACAAGTAGTGTTGCAATAGGACGACACAAGTAATGAGAAAGACATGACTTGGGTTGTCCTATTGCAACGCTACTTGCGAGGTGATCAACCAAGCAAGAACAATTATAGAGTTTACATTGGACACGGTTGACACAAACTTTTTATTGGGAATGTCCTGAAAATTGGCGACCCTTTAAGATTTGAACTGTTAAGAATAAAACAAAACTTGTTGAAAATATTGATATTTGTAATATTTTATAAATTTTTTATAATTTTAATAATATTAATATTTTTTTATAAATATTAAACATATAATAATAAAATAATTATATTATAAGTATTATTTAATTATTAATATTAGAGTAATATAATATTTTATATTATGTTACTATTTATGTTACTAATTATATTACTAATTATGTTACTAATTATGTTACTAATTAGAAATGCAAAGATATGCGTATAGGTTGGGTGGTTAATCAATCAATGAATAGAAAAACAAACGTAATTGACCGCTCATCTACCTCAATTTTCTTTTCATTTTTGTGTTGAGGCTTGACAGGAAACTTCTGCCTCCACATGTAATATGTGCTTTTACTTTCAAAATTATGAACCTCCTCACCTCTACATTGGTGAGGAGGTTGATAATTTTGACAGTAAAAGGAGATATTACATGTGGAGGCAGAAGTTTCCGGTCAAGCCTCCACACACAAATGAAAAGAAAATTGAGGTAGATGAGCAGTCAATCACACTTCCTAATTATCCTAAATATTTATTAATTATCCTAATTTTTTCCTAATTATCGTAATTGTTTCCTAATTATCCTAATTGTTTCCTAATTATCCTAATTGTTTCCTTGTTTTCTAATTCAATCTAATTGTTTCCTAATTAAATCTAATTGTTTCCTAATTAAATCTAATTGTTTCCTAATTCCTAATTAAATGTACTAATTAAATCTAATTATTTCCTAATTAAATCTAATTGTTTCCTAATTAAATCTAATTGTTTCCTAATTAAATCTAATTGTTTCTTAATTATTTTAATTGTTTCCTATTTATTTTAATTGTTTCCTAATTATTTTAATTATTTCCTAATTATTTTAATTGTTTCCTAATTATTTTAATTGTTTCCTAATTATTTCTAATCCATTCAATCTAATTATTTCCTAATTATTTGATAATTATTTTAATTAAATCTAATTATTTCTTAATTATTTAATAATTATATATTTATTTCTAATTATTACCAAAACATCCCCCAGGAGTGTCGAACCAAGAGTGCAGCAAGACCCGTTTCCATGTACCAGGTTACCCCGAGTCAAGCTCGAAACACCTTGTCAGATTTTTCACTCTTAGGTACATCTGTGCCAGAGCCGCCTCTATTTGTTCGTATCCAGACAAGGATTATTTGGTACAACCACATAAACTTATTATACTATATAGATAAACATTCTATTGGAAAAAATAAAATTAACAACTAAAAATAATTTAATAATTAAAAAAAAATATAAATACCTTTTAAGTAATATGCGCCTTATAACTCCTTCCTTCCTCTTCTCGAAAGAAAAAATTAAAACAAAAAAAAATTTCTACTCAGAACTGAAATTTAGAGAAAGAGAAGAATAGAGATCTGAATGTTATGAAAAAAAACGGATGGGGTGTATATATAGGTTAGATTAGTTGCGGCGGTCGTATTTGCGATGGTATCCCGTCGCAATACCTAGTATTTTTGATGGGCTACCATCGCAAATTCCTTCTCGTGCATTAAATACGGGCAGTGGGTAAAAGGACATTTACGACGGGCCCGTCGCAAATAGCCACCATTAGCGATAGGCGGATATCCCCGTCGAAACATTCTATTTACCACCGCCGGTATTGGTGACGGGGCCCTTCGCAAATACCTTCGCCCGCATTAATTACTGGCGGTGGGTAAAAGGGTTGTTGTGATGGGCCCGTCGCAAATACCACACCATTACCGACAAGCGGATATCCCTGTCGCAAAGTCCTATTTACTGCCGCCGGTATTTGCGACGGGCCCCGTCACGAATACCACCCGTTGGATTATCTTTTGCGACGGGTAAATAGTCCCATCGCAAAAACGTTTTTACCACCGCGGGTAGTTGTGACGGGTGGAAGGTGACCGTCGCAAATAGGCTTTACAGCGGCCGGTATTGGCGATAGGGCCCTTCGCAAATAACACCGGGTGAATATTTGTTTGCGACGGAGAAATTGACCCATCGCAAATACTATTTACCACCGCCGGGTACTTGTGACGGGTAGCCTTCTACCCGTCGCA
The DNA here is from genome assembly GCA_963277665.1 of Viscum album. Taxonomy (NCBI): domain Eukaryota; kingdom Viridiplantae; phylum Streptophyta; class Magnoliopsida; order Santalales; family Viscaceae; genus Viscum; species Viscum album. The sequence goes on along the minus strand of OY728161.1, from coordinate 1,534,689,464 downwards.
AATAGTATTCCCGCGTTTTGGCACGCAAACCGCGCCATTGAAATTGCAACGGGACCTGTATTTCCATCGCAAATAACTGACCATTTGCGAAGGGAATATATTCCCGTCACAAAAACTCTTTTCATCGGAGTTTTTGTGACGGTAATAATGCCCATCGAAAATACCCCGTCGCAATAATCATTTTTTCCCATAGTGGGTCAAGGGTGTAAAAGTCTCCTCTCCCTTACATTCCACTACCCTAGGCCTACCAAACTCATGTGGGATCTCTTTTACTACGGGAGGCTCAACCCAAGGCTCCCAAAATTCCTATTTAAGGCATTGGTGGTGAAGGATTTTATCTTCTTTGAGCTTTGTTTTCATCTTAATTTTATGCTGCCAATTTGTCTTTGTAACGTTCTTCCTTCACATGTAAGTTGTTTTTAATTCATCCTAGTTTATTAATAAAAGTTATTCTTCTCATCTTATTCTATTGTTATCTATATCACTTTGATACCGTTTCCTCAAGGTGTTAATTCATTCACACAACGATGGAGTGATCATTTTCTTTTAATTGTTTTTTAACTTCTCCATTTCCTCCCTCATTAGTCTACTTTCCGCTTCCAATGAAACCATAAAATCAATGGGGGGCTAACCCACTTATGGGTTGATCCAAGGGAGTATCAAGGGGTTGTATTGGATGTTATTTATCACCCGATTAATGTCTAATCACTTCTTTTAATTGATATTTTTATTTGATGATTTTTAAACTCCATCATCCTTGTCGAATTTAAGGCCACACACTTCAAGTGATAATACAAACATTTACCTTGAATTTCTCAAAACATTTATCCTTCAACTGTATAGGTGATTAGTATTAAAGTTTGTAGGTATTAAACTAGTAAGTGAGGATGCTTTTTGATCTTCTTAATCAAATATTAGAAATCGAAATAGTTGAAAAAGAATTTCATCCAATCCACCTTGAGCAATAACACAGGATCAACTCATTATTTTTAAATTGAATTCACATAATATGTTAGTTATCCTTTAAACCCATATAAAATAAACCCAAGTTGGCCACTTCATAGCCAAAAACCGTCCATAAAATGTATGTGTCTATAGGTTACTTCTTAGGTCTCTGAGGATTCGACAACCCAAGCTAATCTACAAGGACCGTTCTACCTTCATCTCTTGGGTAAATTTGAGCATGAATCAAGAGACATACACCTAGAGGTCATGTCAAATAAAGTGGTAGGAAACCATGAGTTTTCCAAGGAATTCCTACACGAGAACCCAAGTATCACTCAGGATTAACCAAGCCTCATATAAAACCATGAATCCAGTGCACAACACAGAAAGAGATCACGAACTAGCCCAATGACTTCCAACTGTAGTGTGGTGTATACCCAACACACTCCTAGTGCATCCAAGACAATATCAAGACAAGATAAATGCTCATATCTTAAGGAAGATCACTCTAAGAGGATCTCAAGGGTTACCAGAAAAGAAAATTAAACCACTATAGGCTGACCTTCGGCAAGAAGTTTGGCTTCACTTGCCAACACGTCATCATTTAACTGACTACAATGCCTTTATCCCAAGGAATTTCCATGATAGCTCATGATTAACCATTTATTTCCATCCATAATCATTAGTGCCTCACAAGGGCTGTGTACATATCCAACTACAACAATTTTGTGCTACCAAACAACCATCAACATGAAACAAGACTCGTAATACCCAAAACCATTCAAGAAGAATCGACCATTTCTGAATGGTCCATAATTTTGATCCTTCTACATAGAAGGACACTTTAAAATAAGACTAACATGGAACTCCCTAACTAGTAGTTTCTTTGACATCAAGAATAAAGACCATCCACTCTCAAACGTTATCCCAGAACACCACAAACACATAAGTGACGTTCCATGAACCATGATCACCACATCCTGCAATTGGCATGAAACTCAATGTTTTTATCCAGCTGGCGTGTTAAACACCTGAATACCCAAAAATTCCTCCCAAGTAGTGGGATGAACTTACCTTAATTCCCCAGTCACTCTACTCCATAGTCAACCCGAGAACTCACTCAATAGCACAAATATCACTATTAAACAAAAATTAGATGGTTTGTTAAATCGTTAAACACTCGATGGGTACTGCGTATGTCAACACATACAACACTGAGTTCAAAAAATCCAATGTCACATCATCTCATACAACCATCAACTCGAATTATGACATACCAATTCATCCCTCACTAAATAAAATAATGGTTCACATGACCTCATAACAGTCGACCATGCTTATGGCATGTATAACCCGATGAACAAATGATCCTAAAGCTTGTTCCCACATCAAGATTCAAGGTACAATGATCAACCCTTCAAACATGGGAATATCTTAAAACTATAAGTTCTACTAGGGACAACGATGCCTGAAAGAAACCAACATCAAAAAGATCACAGTGGAATCAAATCATCTCAAGCTCTAAGGGTGCTTCGTACCACATTACAACCCCTTACGAAGCATACACATCGACCATATCACCTGGTCATAGAAAAATGATTCAATAGGCTCAAGGGAACCTTTTTTATTTATGTAATTTGTAAAAAGAAACAGAATACGGATGATAACTCACATGTTTGTTCCAAGGAACATCATCCAAATATTTAAAACTAACCTTCCACAAGGGTTCAAATAAAGGACACCACATCATGTTCTAATTTAAAGCCATTTCATTAATTCATTTCAACCTTAAAAAATTTGAAATAATTTTAACAATCCCACAAGTACCATTTCACAAAAAACTCACTTGGTTTTAAACAACTCCCCTCAAGATAAAAGAAAATTTATAACAAACTCCTTCTTTAATCATTTAACATTGAAATTCATTCCATCACAAATAGGAAATTTAGCATCTAAATTCCATTTAAACAAAAATCAGACCTCTGAGGGTCCCATTTATTCAACCTGGGTTCTTCAAAAAGAAACCCTATAATAGTTTATTTCATAAAAACATGTCCTAACTAACCTACTTGGGTCCATTCGAGCATTTTGAAAACCAACCAGTTGATTTAGGATCAAAAGTTAAACTGTTTTCATAAAAACTCTTTCAAAACACACCACCCTTTACATTTCATCAAGGGTATCTAAATACAAGCACATCTCACAGCTCAAAAGTGCATATATCAAATAAGTATAGGTCAAAACCTTCCTCTAATACCTCACCCCTCTGCCTTCTCCATGGGATTGGTCTAGCTATCAAAAAATTATAGATACTTCCAAATACCACTACTAATGTCGGGTCTATTCAAGTGCTCTACCAAAAACAATTACAGTTCACTTGATTTTATCATTTTTTCTAATTAAAACAGACTTAATATTCATATCCATAATAAAAACTCACTTAAAATTTTAAACATTACCTTCTCAAATGGAATCCCATTGGTATGTTGAATTCTAATATGTGGGGGCCCAAACTCCCAACGAATCAAATCTTGGAATCCATGTATAGCATATTTTAACATTATCCGATATAAGGAAAAAATAATGATGCACCAAATTTCTATCCAAGAGGGCCCATAACACCTCATGAACCGAAGTTTGATGCCCATATAATCGATACATATAAAATTAATTATATCACTTTATATTATTAGTGAATCATTTCCCAATCCATAGGGTCCCATACTCTTTATTAATTGAAATATGTTGTCACTCTTTTATCCAATGCACCCAAACTAACAAAAAATAAGGCACAACTATCACATAAACTATCTAAACAAGATTAAATATCTAATGCATCCTAGATGGAATGGAATAATGCACAGAATGTGATTATAACAAGTGCCTATATGATGAATTAGATGACATACCCTAATATCATCAGGTTACAACATAAATATAACCCAAAATGGCATCCATAAAAATTGAATAAATCAAGTGTGTCACCAACAGTGAAATCGAATCCACTGTATTAGTCAAAATCCATAAAATTAGAACTCAATTCAAGGAAATTTGTCTTTTCCCTATACAAGGGGTAGCTAATCCTCGGCATAACATACTACCAAATTCAATTTACTTCATATCCTTGTCTATTGTCGCCAAACATTAAGGAAAAATAGAACATAACTGCCTTTGATACCACTTTGTAACGTCTCAAACCCATCTGCCACTCGAAATGGTGCCTCGAGTCCGGTGGGTCACAAGTCCTCAAGCACATCTCCCCAAAAACTAGAGGATACCAAAAAATATTGAGGGCCTAGGTGAGTTAGTGGGGAGACTATGACCTCATTACAAGAGTATCACAATATAATTCAAACATTAAATAAATTGTGGAAGTGAAATAAACAGAAGAAAACTGAAAGTATGGAATGAAAATAATACATATCAGTAACCAGAAGCGACTCATATACAAAATGATGAAGATGATAAAAGTATCTATAAAGCAACTATAATAGTACAAGACAATAAAATATAGTACACGTATCCCAAAAGAACAAAAGACCAAAAAGTGTTCGTAGCATCACAAGCCACATCTTGGTTATATACTCCCCTCCTTCAAAGCCACAGTCAACAACCAGTACCAAGGTACATTCCCCTATCATCACCTACAACTATATAATCTGTTTGGGTCCCTAAAGAGTCCCAAATAGAGTGTGAGATAAGCATACCAATAAGAAACCATCCAGGTCTACACAATTCTAACAACAATATACAAAGTGCTAGAAAGTGTAAATAAAATAGAAAAGCAAGTGTGTATGTCCATGGCATAAGCCTACTTCATTAGGAAAACCCAAAAATCTCTCAATGATACCTTCAAAAGAGTCATCTTCTAATAAGGAATATAAAAGAAAAACCAAACAAGACATATGTCCATGTCGTACATCCATCTTTATCATGTAACCCACAACCACACTGTATAAATAAGTCATGTGAATCCCACGACCACTCCGTATAGTGAAAAGTAGAATCCCACGACCATGAAATATAGTGATAGTAGAATCCCATGACCATGTAGTATAGTGAAAGGTATAATCCAAGGGTCAGATCTAAGGTGTCACGTACTAATAAAACCAGGTAATAAATTTATACCACAAAGGGCTGGAACCAAGGAGCTCATCCAAGGAATCCACATCGAGTCCCATGGGATTCCTTGAGGAAACTTAGTCTAGGCACTGGTATGGATCCTAGAAGCATGGAAATGGAATTCCCTATGTGAGACCAATCAAGTTAGATCCATGAGTTAGCAAGGCCTGAGGCATCCCATGGAATCAAGACCCAAGGGGCATAGTTAAGCCAAGGCGTCCACTACCGCGTTCCATATCCATGGAGAGTAGTCCATGGAATCTATCAAATCACTCAAACAAAGCGTTCAATTTAAACATTCATTCCATGTGAGTATACCTACTCACATAAACATGAAAAAGCCATGGTTACACCCACTCATGAAATCCATTTATCAACTATGAATCATATGGGCCTACCCTCCCATATAATCCATTTAACGTGCCATTGATCATTTCATATAGGTATACACACCCATATCATTTATTTAATAATCCATGTTAAATTAAACAAGCATGTCATAACCAGATATAAATAGGTAAGGAGGCATTTCATCTCCTTAGAAAGCTATTCAAAACCATTATGGCATCTAAAGGATTCCCCTAACTAGGAAAGCATATGAACACACCCCTCAGGTTGTTTAAACTTGTATAAACAAGGTATTTCATAAAGAAGCATCCCATGGGTGACCTTGAATCAAGAAAAAGTGCCAACACACCTAAACAGAACCTATGGGAATGATCACTATGTCCGACTAAAACTACTACCGACAAATCGCTCAAAAAAAGGCCTCCCCAGAAAGTCTGGCGGATAGAGAAAAGGCCGAATGCTTAAAAAGCACCCGAAAAGCCGAAAGAAAATATAGAATACCTACCTCTCCATGGTAGTAGATATCTCATATAGTAATAAGTTATGATTCATTATGGTTTAGGATAAATTTGTAGAATGGATGAAGAATGAGAAATTATGGCATATTATCCTAAATCCAAATAGTATAATCATTGTTCCAAAGAATCAAGAACGACTAAAAAGGAATTAAGCAATTAAATATGGGGTTCTAATGAGACAAACCATGCTCTAATCGAATTACGGATGGCTTATAAATATGAAAAAATATTTTAGAGGGGTTTAGGCTTTCAAAAAATGAGAAAAAGAGGATGTGCATAAGAAAATAAAGTTACCATATCTTTTATAAAAAAAATCCAACGGGCCAGTACATGACATGTAAGAAAAGTACACAGCATATACTACCCTATTTTTTTGAAACCTTAAGGATACACTTCGTGTACTTAAAGTACACGATGTGTAGGCCAATTACACGATGTGTAGCTGGCTTGCAGCCAGACTTTAAACCTTCTCTCCCTATTTTCCCATTCTTTCCAAAAAACAACCCAACTGGCCCATGACCTGGCTTAGGTTCTAAGACAAAAAGTAAAGTAAACAACATTTAACCAAAAAGGAAAGATATGTACCTCAATAAAAACTTGGGATCTTACAATCCACTTTGCAACATCCCGAACCTAGATGCCACCTGAAACGGTGCCCCAAGCCTGGTGAGTCACAATGACTCAAGAGCATCTCCCCAAATGTCAGAGGCTATCGATTATCAGCAAGTGAATAGGTGTGTTGGTGGAGAGACTATTCCCTCATTACTATTTTATCACAGTGAAATTCAAACATACAATAAATAGAAGAAGCGAAATAAATAGCAGTCAACTGAAAGTAAGACAAGACAAGAATACATATCAATAACCGGAAGCATATCATATAAAAAATGATGCATACGATACATGTATATAGAAATCATCCAGAATAGTACATGATAATACAATATAGTACATGTATCCCAAAAGAAGAAAAGACCAAAAAGTGTTCGTAGCATCACAAGCCTCAGCTTGGTCCTATGCTCCCCTGCTCCAAAGCTACAGTCAATAACCTATACTTGAGATATTTACCCTATCATCACCTGAAACCATATAATCTGTTTGGGTACCTGAGGAGGCCCAAAAAGGGTGTGAGATAAACATCCCAGTAGGTAACCACCCAAGTCTATATAGTTCTAATAGAAATATAAAAAGTTATAGAAAGTGTAAATAAAACAACAAAGAAAGTGTGTATTCCCATGGAATAATTCTACTGTAATAAGAAAATACAAACATCTTTCAAGGATACTTGAAAAAGAGTCATCTCCTAACAAGTAATCTATAAGTAAAAGTAAACAAGTCACACATCCACGTCGTACATCCATTTGTATCATGTAACTTATAACCACACTGTATAAATAAGTCAAGTAAATCCCATGGCCACACCATATAGTGATATGTAGAATCCCACAGCCATGCTGTATAATGAAAGTAGACTCCCACAGCCACACTGTATATTTAAATTTAGACTCCAAGGGCTAGATCCAAGGTATCACATACTAGGGAACCCATGTAATAAATCTGGACTATGAAGGGATAGATCCAAGGAGCTCATCCAAGTCATCCGTATTGAGTGCCATGGGAATCCCAGTGAAAACTTGGTCTAGGAATTGGTTAGGGTCCTAAGATCGTGGAAATGGCATGTCCTATGTGATCCCAAGAAAGCTGAATCCATGGGGTATCAACGCCCGAGGCATCCCATGGTATCAAGACCTAAGGGGAAGAGTCAACCCAAGGTGTCCTCTACTACATTCCACATCCATGGAGATCGGTCCTTGGCTTCTATCAAACCATTCAAATAAAGAATTCAATTTAAAAATTCATTCCAAGTGAGTATACATACTCACATAAACATTCACAAGCCATGATTATACCCACTCATGCAATCCATTTATCAACTATAAAGAATATGAACCTACATTTCCATATAATCCATTTAACATGCCATTGATCATTTCATATATGTATACCCACCCATATCATCCATTTAACAAAACCAATTAAATTAAACAATCATGGAATAACCAGATATAACTAGGCAAGGAGGCAGTACATCTCCTAAGCAATCTATTCAAAATCCATTAAGGCATCTAAAGGATTCCTCTAACTAGGAAAGCATAAGTACTCACACTTTGGTTGTTTTATAGAGGTATAAAAAGTAATTTTATCAAGGTGAACCCATGGATGGCCTTTAATTGAGAAATGAGTTACAACAAACCAAAAAAAACCTACAGTCATCCTCACTAGGTCCAACTACAGCTTCTATAATTAACTCACTCAAAAATGAGGCCTCGCTAGAGAGTCTGAGGGATGGAGAAAAGGTTGAACTCCTGAAAAGCACCCAAAAAGCATAAAGAAAGTATAGACCACCCACCATGCCTCATTAGTAGAGATCTCGTATAATATTAGGTCTTGATTAGTCATGGTTTAGGAGAAATTTGTAGAATATATGAAGAATGAGAAATTAGGGCATATGATCCTAAATCCTAATAGCTTATTCGTTGTTCCAAAGAATCAAGAATGACTAAAAATGAATTGAGTAATTACCAATGATGTTCCAAATTGACAAAACATACTGTAATTAGAGTCTGGATGACTTCTAAATCTGAAAAACCATTTTATAGGGGTTTATTCCTTGAAAAACAGAGAAAGGAGGCTGTGCATAAGAAAATGAGGCTAGTGCCTCTTTTATAAAGAAACACAGTGGGACAGTACACGATGTGTAGAAAAAGTACATGACATGTACTTACCTTTTTTTTGAACCCGAAAGGCTACACATCATGTTCTATAAGTGCACTATGTGTAGGCCAAGTACACAACGTGTACCTGCCCTACAGGCAGCCTTTATCCTTTTTCTCGCTATTTTAAACTTCTTTCCCAAAAAACCCCAACTGGCCCACGAATCGGCTTAAGGTCTAACCCAAAAAGGAAATTAAACAACATTTAACCTAAAAGATAAGATCTGTACCTCAAGAAAAACCTGAGATATTACACATGTAATATAATACCTAGACTCAAACCCGACCTTTTAAGTGGGTGATTATGAGTGTCTCTTACACTCTTAAAGCCTATTATGGTTTTTCCATACCACCTATAAATGGATTCCAGAAAAAAAAGGCATAATAAATTTCATAGGAAGGATGCATACCAATCACTTTATGTGTCCTTAATTCTCTCAAATTATAAAATTTTATTCTAAGGTGTGTGTTTGGTAATGTAGAATCATTCCACCATGACAACATCAAGTCTTATGATAAGGAGGCAATGAACATGAACCAGAGGGGGTGTGACCTAATACTCTATTCATACCTCCTATAGTGCCACCTTTGGAACAAAATACTATTCATGATATGGGTATTGATGCCTAGATTTGTTAGTTATTTTTCTTTATGATGCAATCTATGAAAGATATTGATCGAACTACCCTGATTATGATAGATCTGAATCAGGAGTTCCAGAAGTTGCATCCTCCCTCCTTTTTGGGGGATGACAGACCACATTATGCTAAGTAATGGCTAGAGACCATTCTTTATATCTTTGATCATCTGGATACCCTTCCAGATCATAGGATCAAGATCACTACATATATGCTATGTGGTTCTACTATGAAATAGTTTCATGATATTACCCAAGAAGACCCTCATCGAGATATGATATGGGTGGACTTCTAGATGACATTTTATGATTAATTATTTCCAAAAACATTGAGTATGATAGGGATAATGAGTTTATTAACATGAATTAAAGAGATATATATGTTATGGAGTATTTATATTGCTTTACTAAGATATAGTGTTTCCCAACCACGTCTGAGGGTGATCTTATAACTGTGAGGCGATTCAAGGATGGGATGGTATATGCCATCTAATCACAGGTTAATGTCTTTTGGATGATGACTATTTTTGAGATCATCAACCAATACCTCATTACTGAGAGTAATTTGAGATAATTCAATGGTGGAAACTAGGGAGTCTCGGAACCTAGAACTTCTAGTAGTTATTCTAGGAGACAACAGTGGAATTTTGAGGTTTCTCGTAGAGATAGAAGCTGTCTGACGGCTCATACTGACAACTTCCTTATATGTCACATGTGTGGGATACCTAAACATAAAAAACCTCAGTGTATGTGAGACCCGAGAGAATGTATAGTCTGTAAAAGGATAAGACATATCCATTAATCATGCAAGATGATTCCATCAGTGCCTATAAAAAGGGGATCTATACCAACCCCACGTTCTAGATCAGGACCAATAGTATCTCACCAAGAAGGAAGATGGAATACCACAAGCTTTTTAGGTCAAGGTGGTGGCCAAGGAAGAGGTAGTGAGACTCAGGAATTACAATGCTTTTAGAGAAAGCCTATTTAGGGAAGTCAGGCTATGACTCAAAGCTACAATATTGGCCAATTATATGCATTTTAGTCTATGATGGATGAGTAGAGAGTTGTAACTTCTATTGTTCGAGGGACTATATTAGTATCCTATACTTTATTTTCTACTTTTTTTATATAATCACATCACACTCATTTATATTTGAGATAATTCTCAAAGTTATATGCCTCGATATTGAGTTTTATTATGGTGTAATGACCCTCGAATCCCCATTGGGTATCCGATCTAATAGAAATCATTGTATTAAGGATTTCCCCTTGAGATAGGAGGATATATATTTGAGTGGAATATTTTTATCCTTAACATGAAAATTTTATATTTAATTATTTTAATGTACTTTCTAGTTCCCTAGCATGTCCATATTTATTGTTATCACTGGAAGACAAAGCATAAATTACCATAAGATGTTAGAAATATCCTTAAGGGAGAATGAGATGGCCAAGTGTCTTGAGTAGAACCTGAGCATTAGGGGCTAAGTAGAGTGAAAAACTAGATTTCAAGTCTCTTCTTGGTTTATAAAGGATTAAGAACTACTTTTTCCCCTCTTGTAGTGGACCAATTCAGGGAATTCATCAATTGGAGCTTTTCTAGGCTACCTCCAGTGAGAGGGGTGGGATTTACCATTGAGATAGTTCCAATAGTGTCACCAGTGTCCATTACTCTTTATATGATTTCACCTATAGAGCTTCTAGATATCAATAAATAGTTTGAGGACCTAGAGGATAAGGTTTTTATACCCCTAAAACTTCACCATGGGTTTCAACAGTTCTTTTTTCCAAAAATTTGGATGATCCCTTAGTCTTTGTGTAAATTTCCATCGATTAAAATATCTTACAATAAAGAACTCATATCCACTACCTTGAATTGAAAATATCTCCGATCAAGTATAAGGATCAATTGTATTCTTGAAGTTTGATTTGAGGTCGATCTATCATCAGGTGCATTTCAGGTCATTAGACATACCTCACATAGCTTTCCATAGATGGTATGTTTTTTATGAGTACCTAGTACTATCATTTAGTCTCCTGAATGTGCCAACTATTTTTTTGGATTTGATGAATCATGTTTTCCACCTATATGAGGATTCATTCTCGGTAGTATTTGTAGATGAAATATTAGTGTATTAATTCTATCGACATGACTATTATGACCATCATTAGATCATGATAAATACACTGAGAGAGCACCAACATTATGATAATATCATCAAATTCCACTTTGGGGTCAACAAGGTTCACTTCCTGGGTCGTATAATCTCATAGTCAGGAGTATCGGTAGAATTAGAGTAGGTGAGATTTGTATTTTCTAGGGAGTATACCAAGAATGTATTTTATATGAAGAGCTTCTTATGGTCATTTTGTTATTATAAATGCTTAATCCAATATTTATTATTCTTTTTAGTGCCTCTTATGGGATTAACTAAGAAGGGTTTGAAATTTGTATGGTTATAATCTTGTGATGAATCCTTTAAATAGTTGATGTACTGATTTACTTCAGCACTTATTCTAATTCTTTCTAAGATAGACATGGAATATAATGTCTATTGTGATGCATTGGGATTTAGGTTGGGAGCAATTTTGATGTCGATCAAGTGAGTCATGGTATACGGGTCTCATCAGTTGAGGCCACATGAGCGGAATTATCCAACACATGACCTCCCGATAGTTTCAATAGTTAAAGATTTATTTTGTTGGAGACATTATTTTCTTGGAGATCATTTTTTGGTATTCATGGATCACAAAAGTCTGAAGTATATCTCCACACAACATGATCTGAATCTTAAGAAGTGTAGATTTTTTGAGTATCTATTGATCTTTGATTTCATGCTTTCTTACATGAATATTAAAGTATTTTTTGAATCGGATTCTCTAAGCCAAAAAAATCAGACACAGGTAGATTATGTGTCCTGTGGTGAGTGGGATCTCATGGACTTATTATTTAGAAATGCATGTTGATATTTAACAGGATTAGGGCCGGACTATCATATCAGCCTTAACATTGAACTCTACCCTTCTAGAACTGGTTATAATGAAGAAAAATATCAGATATCGGGGGGCCTATCCCAGAGGGAATGTATCTCAAATGATGATGATTCATCTAGTTGGATTGTGGATAATGATGAGAGTTTACAATTTCATGGGCGTGTCTGGGTCCTAGAAGAAATCTGATAGGAGATAATGTAACATTTTCATGATTTATATTGGGTGGTATGTCCGGGTGTCACCAAGATGTATCAAGACTTAAATCACCAGTATTTGTGGTTGGTTATAAAATGGAAGATGTCTAGATTTATCACTCAATGATCCAAATTTTAGCAGGTGAAGGTAGATCATCAACGACTAGAAGGAATTTTACAACCATTTTCCATTACATAGTGGATATGGGATGACCTCTCCATGGAATTTGTGACTAGTTTTCCTATATTGTCTTGAAAAAATGATATAGTTTTGGTTTTCATTGACCGGTTGATAAAGGTCACACACTTCATACTTGTTTGGGAGACCTTTTCTATAGATTATCTAGGGAGGATAAACATCAAGGAGGTCATATGTTTTGATGAATCTCCTCACTCTATCATATTAGATAAGGATGACCGCATCAAGTCTTAGTTTTGGATATGGTGTAAAACACCTTGGGGACACAACTTCTTCTAAGAACAACCTATCACCCTCACATTTATGGACATAGTGAGTGTATGATTCAATTGTTAATGGACATGCTCTATGTATGTATATGATTAGACAATAAAAATACATATTTTAATTACATTTTAATGGTATTAAATGTTAATTTTTGATCTTATAGGGTTGAGTTAGTGGATTTTATTTTTGAACATCCATTCTTATCATCTGTGCACTTCATGCCTAATGTACACCAATTTAGGCCGAATGATTCATCTGATTTTAAAAATTATAATTATCCATAATTTATTTTGATATTTTAGGAACTGTATCAACACTTAAATATGAAAATTTTTCATTTAGGTATCAATGGAGGATTCATAAAGGATGATGGAGATATTTGGTGATGAAAGGAAAGAATTCTAGAGAAGGCATATTGGACACCAACCCACTGATGAGAATGTGGAACCCACAATAAAAACCCAATGAAGCCCAAATTTCGTGAGATGATAGAAGACATATAGAGTAACAAATAATTCTTCAAGACCCACTCTAATTATACCATCTATAAGGTCAGTTGGACGCGTTTGTTCGGTGGTTTCAAGTTGGCTGCCACCTCAGGTCAAGAGTGGAAAAGTCCATGTTCCACAAGATTTCCACCACCCCAGGCCTACCATAATCAAGTGGGATGCTTTGTACTGTCGGAGGCTCAACCTAAGGCTCCAAAAATTCCTATTTAAGGCCGTGGTGGTGGAGGAGATTATCATCCTCTGATCTTTCTTTCATTTAAATGTTATGTTGCAATATTGTTGACTCAAGTTTGTCTTTCACATGTAAGTTATTTTAATTCATCCTAGTTTCTTAATAAAACTTATTATTCTACTATTATTCCATTCCTCTCCATATCACTTTGATACCTTTTCCTCATGGTGTGAATTTATTCACACCAAACCTTGTGAAATTTTTCACACAATGGTGGAGTAATCATTTTATGTTTATTGTTTTCTTTACTTATTCGATTCCTCCCTCATGAGTCTACTTACCACTTCCATTGAAACCATGGAATCAATGGAGGGATAACCCACATATGGGTTAATCCAAGGGAGTAGAAAGTGTCTGGATTGGATGTTATTTATCACCCCATTAATGTATAATCACTTATTTTTGTTGAGAATTTTGTTGGAAGAACTTTAAACTCCTTTATCCTTGTTGAATTTAAGGCCACACACTTTAAGTGTTAATATGAACCTTTTCCTTGAAGTGCTCAAAAATCTGATCCTTAAAGTGTTTAGGTGATTAGTATTAAAGGGTGTAGGTATTAAAGTAGTAAGTGATGTTGTTTTTTGATCTTCTTAAATGAACCCATCTCAAATATAAGAAATTGAAATAATTGAAAAGGAAATACATCCAATCCACCCCAAGTGATAACCTAGGATCAAGTCACTATTTTAAATTGAATTCACTTCAGTCTCTTAGAGTTCATTTAAAACCATATTAAATCAACCCAATTTGGCCACTTTATATCCAAAAACCATAAATGGAAATTACATGTATGTAGATTACGTTTTTGGTCTCTGAGGAATCGACAACTCAAACTAGACTACAAGGATCGTTCTACCTTCTTCTCGTGAGTAAATTTGAGCGTGAATCAAATTTTGGTGCTGTTTATGGGGACCCAAGTAAGTCATCTCAACACCCATTCTATTCTCCCCCATTTATTCTATTCTACCCAAAATATCTTATCTTTTCCCTTTCTCATTTTTTTTCTCTTGGCGTCTATCCGCCTACACTCGTGATCAATCAAACCGTCTACTTAGGGTGGATAGTCCTGGGGTTGGGGAGTCAAGTACACCAAGAGAAATATTTCCTTTAGATCCTAATATTCTTAATACTATAGTGTCAAAAATTGATCCCATTTCAATGGAAGGTCATCAAATAAACAAACTCATAAACCCGGGTGGAAACCAAAATGGAAATCCAAATGAGGCAGCCCCAAAATTGGGGAATGCGGTCGATCAAACCATGAATGACTACCTCACACCTGCCAGGACCAATGCCCCATCATGAATTAGAAATAATTCCATAAGAAATTCCAACTACATATTTAAACCCCATGTCTTAAACCACCTTCCCACATTCCATGGAATTGAGTTCGATATACCTTACCTTCACGTTAAGGAGTTCAATGACATTTTAGAAACCATGTGTCCCCCACATCAACTAGAACCAGATAAGTTGAGGCTATTTTATTTTTCATTTAAAGGATTGAGCTAAAAATTGGCTAAAAAATTTGAGACCATCATCCATCAAATCTTCGGACCAACTACAAAGAAAAATTTACAAAAAATACTTTCCCCACCACAAAACAATTGAACATAAAAAGAGTATCCAAAACGTTTTTGAAAAAGAGGGAGATTCATTCTATGAAACATGGGAGAGGTTCAAAGACACTATAAACATGGTTCTACACCATAGTTTTTCTATACCCGAACAAGTGAGAATTTTTTATGAAGGGTTGGGTCCAGGGAACAAACAATACATTGACATGATGTGTAATGGAAATTTTAAAAACAAAGCCCCGAATGATGCTTACAAGTATCTGGAAAGCCTTGCTAAAAAAACCAAACATGGGGAACTTCACCTTGTTATGAAAAGCCACAAAGAACTACTGGAATTCATACACTTAGAAATGAATAAATACTTAGGGCTAAACTCACAACACTCTCTAGGAAGGTTGAAGAGATAGACCTTAGGAGAGTCCATGAAATCCAAACTATATACCCTGTTTGAAAAATTTGTGAAAAACATGACCATAAGATAGACAACTGCCCAATAATTCCATCCATCCAGGATGTTATTTTAGGAGGACCCCCAGTAGAAGTAAATGCGTTGAACTTTCAAAATCTTCAATACCAAAACACCTTCAACCCAAGGTATAATTACCACCCAAGATTCTTTTGGAAAGATAACCAACAACCAAGCCAACCACAGGGACAAAAAACTTACCCCCATCAAAACTATCAAACCCATAAATAGTTCCAAACCCAAACTATCCAATACCAATATCCACCGGTCCATTTTCTATAAACCATCCCACCTCCAAAATATTCCCCTGGGATAAACTAATCTTCTCAGGCACCAACCCAAACTATTCCACAAAGCCTACTAGAACAACTGTGCAGACAAATGGAATGGATGAACTCAAAAGTATCTTCCCTTAAACAAGAACTTTAAACCATAAAAACTGGAAAGGCACCCATGTCTAGTTAGGCGGTACCATCCTCTAATTTAAGGGGAGATTCAATCTATACTCAAACAACTCATGAACAAATAAAGGCTATGATTGTTTTAAGAAGTGGGAAATAAATTGAGAAACCTAAACAACTAATTCATAAACCATGTGAAGCTTCAAACTCTACTGAAAATTCAAATGAACCATAAGATCAAACTGAGGAAACCGATAACATTATCAAAGAAACAACTCTTCAACAAACAACCCCACAACCTGTACCATTTCCTCAATGCATGAGGGGGAAAACCAAGCCTGAATTGAGTGAAACATTGAGGGAAATATTCTCACAAGTCAAGTTGAACATTCCCATTCTCAATGTAATCCAAACTATACCAGCCTACTCAAAGTACCTTAAGGACATGTGAACTTTTAAAAGAAAATTTTCACATAAAAACCAAGTCCTTTTGGAAGCTAATGTGAGTACCGCCATTCAAAGGACCATTCCTCCTAAGTTGAAAGACACGGGTTTCCCTTACATCAATGTTAAACTAGGAGAGAGAAAAGTTGTTAAGGACTTGTGTGACCTAGGTGCTAGTGTCAATCTCATCCCATGTGTTGTGTACTTCCATTTAGGCCTAGAAGAGATCCGACCCACAACTATCACACTTCAACTTGCTGACCGTATAATTAAGGTTCCAAAAGAGATTTTAAAGGACGTTCTGGTAAAGGTTGAAATCTTTATCTACCATTCTGACTTTATTTTCCTTGAAAAACATCCAAACATAGTAAATAAGGAACAAACCTCAATCATCATTGGTCATCCTTTCCTTGTAACAATCAACTCTATTATCTGAGTTCGAAATGGGAAAATGACCATCACATTTGGAAAAATCATTCTAGACGTGAACATCTATAATGCAAGTTCACAAATAGGGGATGACAATGACATTCATAAGGTAAACATGATAGGAAGCATTGATAATGAATCCATAGAACATAAAAGGAATATTTGATTGATGTTTAAGTCAGGATGAGATTGATTTCCTTTGTTCACATGAAGGAATTTTATCTCCTTGGCTTGAATCATTTTCAAATTTCTCTTATGATGAAGTCTTAGGTCCAAAAATCAGTGAAACATTTTAGGGAACCACTTTCATAGAGACCACTCCAACTTCCTTCCCTAAATCTGATCAAGAAAATCTATTAACTAAACCTTCTACTTGTGCGGGATAAACTATATCTAAAACTCTAGGAAACAAAATTGATCTTGATCCAATGTCCCAATCTTCTGATGAAATTATGAACCAACCTGATCTTGAATTGAAGGAACTTGCCGCTGCACTCAAGTATGCCTTCCTAGAGGACAATCAAACACATCTTATTGTCATTTATTCCTCTCTTGAATCCAATCATGAGAGGATGCTTCTAAATTTCCTTAGGAAACATAAAAATACATTGGTTGGACCCTGTCTAATATTCCTGGGATTATCCTACTTATTGAGATTCATAAGATTGTTCTGGAATCTGATTCAAATCCATGCCATCAACCTTAATGGCGAATCAATCCTAATTCCATGGAAGTAGTGAGAAAAGAAATTCTGAAAATTTTAAAAGTTGGTATCATCTATCCCATAGATGAAAGTGAATGGGTGAGCCCAATACATGTGGTTCCAAAAAAGGATGGAATCACAGTGATAACCAATGAGGATGGAAAGATTCTTCCAAAAAGGGTGTGTAGTGGTTGGAGGGTCTGCATTGACTATAGGAAGCTAAACTCATTCACCAAGAAGGACCATTTCCCCTTACTATTAATTGACCAAGTCCTTGAGAGAGTGGAAGGTCTTTCCTTATACTGTTTCTTAGATGGGTACTTGGGGTATAATGAAAATGAGTTCTCCCTGGAGGATAAAGGGAAGACTACATTAACATGTCCATTCAGTACCGTTTCCTTCAAATGCATTCCCTTCTGGTTATGTAATGCCCCTGGAACCTTCTAGCGGTGCATGATGGGAATATTCTCAGACATGGTAGGGGATTTTCTAAAGGTCTTCGTGGATGAATTATCTATGTTTGGGGATACATTTAAGGGATTTCTGCGAAATGTAGAGAGAGTCTTATCAAGATGTGAAGAAAATAATCTGGCCCAAAACTAAGAAAAATGCCATTTCATGGTTAAAGAGGGACTAGTTCGAGGACATATGGTCTCATGTAGGGGGATTGAAGTTGATAAAGCCAAGGTTGACATCATTCATCACCTTCCATCACCCAAAACTGTTAAGGAAGTGAGGTATTTATTAGAAAATGATGGTTTCTATAAGAGATTCATCATGTACTTTAGTTTAATCTTTTGTCCCATTTGTGATATCCTAGTAAAGGATGCTCCATTTGTTTGGACATAAAGTTGAGAGGGTTCATTCTCAACCCTCAAATTCTGTCTCACCTCTCCTCCCATCATGAAATCTCCAAATTGGAACCTTTCTTTAGAACTTACTTGTGATGCCAGTGACTTTGTTGTAGGAGCTGTGTTAGGACAACATTGTGATAAAAATCCTTATGTCATTGATTATGCAAGAAAGTCCTTAAATGATTCCCAACTCAACTTCACCACCACTGAAAACAAGTTACTTTCTATTGTGTTTGCCTTAGATAAATTTAGGTCCTACCAATTAGCATCCCCCATCATTGTGTTCACTGACCATTCTTTAGTAAAATACCTCTTCCAAAAACAAGATGCCAAGGCTAGACTGATTAGGTGGGTCCTTATCATATAATAATTTGAACTCAAAATCAAGGATAAAAAGGGTGTTGAAAATTTTGTAGATGATCATCTCTCTAGGATGGAATTAAAAGACAACTCAAATCACCTTTCTGTGTCTGATTCATTCCCTGATTAACACCTATAATCTACGAGTGACTGCCCTTGGTATGCCAACATAGCCAATTTCTTAGTTACATGAGTCATTACAAAATTCATAGGGACTAATGCTTGAAGTAAATTCCTTTATGATGTTAGGAATTATGTGTTTGATGATCCATACATCTATAAGTTCTACCCTGACCAAGTCATTAGGAGGTGTGTCCCAGAATCTGAACAAGAGTCCATCCTTAAATTCTGTCATAATGAGGCATGTGGAGGTCACTTTTCCTCTAAAAAACATCTGCTAAGATTCTTTAGTGCAGCCTCTTCTAGCCCACCCTGTCAAGGGACTCCTACACATTTTGTCAAAGCTTTCCAAGTTGTCAACTAGTAGGGTCCATCACAAATAGGAATCACATGCCACTCACTCCCATCTTAGTGGTTGAAATATTTGACTATTGGGGAATTGATTTAATGGGTACCTTACTAAACTCTAGGAGATACCTTACATCCTATTAACTGTTGATTATGTCTCAAAATGGGTTTAATTCATTCCCACCAAGTCTAATGACCATCATGTTGTGATCCGATTTATGAAAGAGCGCATATTTTCTCGATTTGTAATTCCTAGGGATAATCAAGGAACCCATTTCTGCAACCGTCCATTCTCTTTACTCATGTCTAAGTATATGATTTCTCATAAAGTTTCCACTTTTTACCATCCTCAAACCAACGGCCAATCTGAGTTAGAAAATAGGGACATTAAGAATATTCTTGAAAAAACTGTCAATCCTTTTAGGAAAGATTGGCCTGAGAAACTCTTGGATTCTCTTTGGACATATCGTACAACATACAAAACCATCCTAGGAATGTCACCATATAGGTTGGTTTATGGAAAATCATTCCATTTACCTGTTTAAATTGAGCATAAGGCCTTTTGGGAAATTAAGAAAATAAATTATGACCTCTCATTGGCCAGATCAAAAAGGAAATTAGATCTCAATGAACATGCGAAACTAAGGATGGAGGCTTATGAAAATTCAAGGATCAATAAAGCAAGAGTTCAAGCCTACCAATCTTGGAATATCGAAGTCAAACATTTTGAACTGAGAAAATTCATGCTCTTGTATAGTTGAAAACATAATTTACACGTGGGAAAGTTAAGGTCTTGATGGTCCAGTCCTTTCATAGTGCATTATGTGTACCCCCATGGGGAAGTAGAGGTTCAATATCCCACAAGTGGTTACATTTTCAAGGTCAATGGTCAAAGGTTAAAACCATTCATTGAATCATTGAATAAACAAGAAACATAGGTTTAGTTAACTGAGCCAACCTTTGAAATAGAAAAAAATTGATAGATTTAGGATCCATGTCAGGATAATGACGTTAAACAAACTGTTGCATGGGAGGAAACCAATGGTTTTCAAGGTTGAAATAATTTTGTTGTTTTAATCAACATTATATTTTAAATAGGATTAGTGAATCATTTTGATATTAAAAAAATATACTTTTTACATTTTCTTCTATTATGATTATGGATGGGTATGAAAGAGGAGTGCTATATTAATCCGTGTCATGTGGTGTGATCCTTATATAATACCTTACCCAGAAATTTAAAAATAAGACAATGTATCATCAGTTTGTTTTATTTTATGTGTTAGTTGGTTAAAATAAAAAAAATTAAATAATAATTATAATAATAAAATTAAAAGGCCACATTGTAGGTCGTGGGGAAAACCCTGTCACAACCGGCGAAGCCGCGGGGACTCGAACCCAGGACCTAAGGGAGACAGGGGTGCACGCTTACCACTGAACTACGGCTTATTGTGCTTCCTTATTCTATAATTTTTATATATACACTTTATTTTACTTTATATATATATATATATATGTTTGTTTTTTTTTCTTTCCTTTTTCCACTAGGGAACTCTGCAAGTGACATGGATATCAAAGGACTAAATTGGAGCTGCAAGAACTTCAACTTTAACCACTAGGTGACTTCGTTCCTTGATCCTCATATTTCAATTTCCTTTTTTAACTTCCCTTATCATCCTCTAGTCATTATAAATCCTATTTTATTCAAACACTGGGAACAGTTTTATTTTAAGTTGGGGGGGAGATGAATTTTTTTTGTTTTGTGTAAAAAAATGATTTGAAAAACAATGTGTGTAAATGGAAGGAAAAATTCCTTTAACATTGAACATGGTAATACACATTGCACAATTTGAAACTGTATATCAAATAATTTAGCATGCCACAATTCTGATTTTAATCCTTGTATAATTTCATGAGAATTTATTTTGGAAAGTGTGGCTGTCCAATGTTATATTTCATCGTTTATATTTTCATCCAAATAAAAAAAAGATCACAATGCATGTACTTTGGATAGTGGGGTATTAGTTTTGGTTCATGGGGTCCCCCAAATAAATAGCATATTTTTTGTAATCATTTTAGTTTTAATATGAGTATTCAATAAAAAAATTAAAAATTAAAATAATAAATTTCCGCGTAGAGAAATGAAATGACCTAATGTTTGGCTTTCGACACTCGGGGATCGTGACTCCATAGATGTATGGCCCAGAGTTAGTAATTTTAACTCTATTTTTGGTACTTTGATTTTTTTTTGATTGAGTTAATCGAGATGATGCCTGAGTATGTGGGTTTCACATGGTGCCCTACGGACTTTGAGCTTGGGAGTCATCTGCAAAGTCTTGCTACAGTGGTTGACTCTTTTGACTGCAATTTCAATTACCAAGGGAAAATTGCAAAAAAACAACAACAAACAAACAAACAAAAAATAAAATAAAATAAAATACCATAATTTTATTTAAATACACATATTAATATTAAAATGTAATTCCACCTAGAGCTTCCATATTTTCATTATTGAATAAAGATGAACCCCCATGTCTAATGTGATGCAGAACACATCATCACTTTTAATTGATATTGGATGAAATATGGAGATGAATTTGAACAAAGTAATGGGATTGGGATTGGGATCTACTTATTAAACTATCTTGTATTAAAATATTTTTATGGGTTTCTTGATTTTTTGGTATAAGGGTTTTTGGTGATCATTGTGTATTAAAATGTTTTTGGAAAGGGGAATTCGAATTTCATATTGTTGAGATACATTTTTCTTGGGAATAGAAAATATCAAGTTGGGGTGTGACTAGAAAATAAAAATAAATATTTTAATTAAATTTTAATGGTATTAAATGTTCATTTTTGAACTTATGGGCTTCAGTTAGTGGATTTTAATTTTGAACATCCATTCTTATCATTTGTGCACTTCATGCCTAATGTACACAAATTTAGGCTCAATGATTCATCGGATTTTAAGGATTGTAATTATCCATATTTTAATTTGATATTTTTGGAATTGAATATAAACATAACTATGAACATTTTTCATTCAGGGATCAATGGATGATTCTTAATGGATTATGGAGATATTTGGTGATGACAAGAAAGGATTTTGGAGAAGGCAGATTGGACACTAGCCCACTGATTAGAATGTGGGACCCAAAATACAAACCCAATGAATCGCAAATTTCGTGGGATGCTATAAGTCATATAGAGGAACAAATTATTCTTCAGGAACCACTCTAATTATTCCATCTAGAATTTCATTTCTACGTGTTTTTTTGAGGGTTTCAAGCTGGCTATCACCTCAGGTCAAGAGTGGAAAAGTCCAAGTTCTACAAGCTTTCCACCACCCTAGGCCTACCATAATCAAGTGGAATGCTTTATACTATTGGAGGCTCGACCCAAGGCTTGAAAAATGCCTATTTAAGGCAGTGGTGGTAGAGTATTTTATCATCCTTTGAGCTTTCTTTCATTGTAATATTACGATGTGATTTTGTTGTCTCAAGTTTGTCTTTCACATGTAAGTTGTTTTAATTCATCTAAGTTTCTTAATAAAAGTTATTATTCTACTATTATTCTGTGCTTTTCTATCTCACTTTGATACTGTTTCCTCAAGGTGTGAATTTATTCACACCAAAAAATAGTGAAATTATTCACACAATAGTGGAGTGATCATTTTCCTTTTATTTTTTTCTGTACTTATTCAATTCCTCCTTCATGAGTATACTTCCCGCTTCCATTGAGACCATAGCATCAATGGAGGAATAACCCACTTATGGGTTGATCCAAGGGAGTAGAAATGGGCTGTATTGGATATTATTTATCACACCATTAATGTATAATCACTTATTTTAATTGAGAATGTTTTTTTGAAGATGTTTAAACTCCTTCATCCTTGTTGAATTTAAGGCCACACAGTTTAAGTGCTAATATGAAATTTTACCTTGATGTGCTCAAATCATTGATCCTTCAAGTGTATAGGTGATTAGTATTAAAGTGTGTAGGTTTTCAACTAGTAGGTGATGATGTTGTTTGATCTTCTTAAATGAACCCATCTCAAATATAAGAAATTGAAATCATTTAAAAGAAAATACATCCAATCCACACCAAGTGATAATCTAGGATCAACTCACTCTTTTAAATTTAATTCATTTAAGTCTCTTAGAGTTCATTTAAAACCATCTTAAATCAATCCAATTTTTCCACTTCATATCCAAAAACAATCCATAGAATGTACGTGTATGTAGGTTACTTCATTGATCTCTGAGGATTCGACAACCCAAAGTAGACTAAAAGGATCGTTCTACCTTCTTCTCTTGGGTAAGTTTGAGCATGAATCAGTATCCTTAAATTTGGGGGTCTTGAGGGAAAAACCTACCTCTAGTTGAGTTCTATTATAATAATATATTTTAGGATACCACTCATATAGAACCTTATGAATCCTTATATATTATGCCTTTCAAATCACCTCTGTGCTGGTTAGAGGTAGGGGAGGTAACTTTGATTAGACAACATCTCATCCAAGATTCTATAGACAAGTATAAATGATAAGAAAGGGCATAATGTCAGATCAATCTAGAAATTAGTCATATTCCAAAGTCCACAGATGACCTATAGAGTTTGGGGTCTTGGATTAGGTTATCCTTTGTGTTTCGGCCATGTTGGTTCATCAATGAATTCAGAGTTTGGGTAATCTTTTTCCTTGATTCATTATACCCTTTGAGTTTTTGAAACAAATCATACTAGTAGCTTATTAAATACCACTTCCTTATAGATATTTATATATTCATGATGTATTTCATATATCTTAGCTTCACCAATATTATCCATACATGTCTTCATTCAAGGTGTATCTAGTGAGTATTGTTGATCAAAACGTGAATACAATTTGAGGATGTTCAGTTCCTTTAGAATGGGTGATATGGATGAACATAGGAGTATAGGATGAAACCTAAGAGCAGCAAGATGATATTCATGTCTAGTGTCGAATATTTTCTTAGAAGATCCCTCTTTACCCTCTTAAGTCCATCTCATGGATGAGTTTCTTTAAGGAGGGTATGTTTTAATGATATGTCCTTTCATGATAGTATGGCTCATTTTTTCAGTTTTAATAATTTTTATATCTTGGTAACCATTCTCAATTTCCTAAGAAATATTCTGGGATCATTTGGGGACTTTTTGGAGCCCAAATCTTTGATAATTTGACAAATAGATTGGGTATCATGGTTAGGACATGATTAGTTCCAATCAAGTGACTTAATCATATAGGGAACTTGTTTTTGCATGAGAGGACACATAGTTTGTCTAAAATAATATTAGCTGAGGTGCACACTCATGCATGATTTTATACTTTTTGTACTATGGATTTTCACATGGATTTCACATAGTTAGGTAAACCATGCACTTAGAGCATGAAAATGAGGTTTAAAGGCAGTGGGTGGTGCCTGGTTGGCGTATTGGCTGGAAAAAATGCCACCAAACTGTGCGACCCCATTTTTTAGGGTGAAATTTCTTTTTTTTTATTTGAAATATTTAAAACTTAAAACATTTTTTACATTCTCTATTCTAGTGGGATTGAGTTTTTCCCCTACCTTATAACATCTTCCCTAGACTCACCTAGGGATTAAGATAAATCCTTGATCCAATCTATGATTAAACTTACATTAGTCTCATTGGATTCCTCTCATTAATCTCTTCAATCCTTAGGAACATTTTTCCATTCTTATTTCTATTGATGATTCTATTTTTGTGCGAGAAAATATGCACTATTTTTAGTGTTTTTGTCCATTATTTGGTTTTTCTCAATTCTATATCAAACCAGAATCCAATATTGAATGAGGAGTCATCTAAAACGCTATGGTTGGTGTTCAAGTTTTTTTACCTCAAATTATTGATGTTTTCATAGCTTTTTCATTGTGCCGCATGTCTTCCATTATATCACATTTACCTTATGTAAGTTATTCCTTTATAAATAAATTCAAATATGTTTTTATACTTATGTGGACCCTTTCTAAGTTATGAAAGGTTGTTCAACTCGTTCATTTACATCATTTGGGTGTGTTAAGATAATTTCAACCTTGATATAAGTTATAATAGAACTTACCATCTTCTAAGTAGTTCAAATTGATTATAAAATGGTTTATCCTTTAATTATAAAATAAATGGATTAATTTGGATGAATGGTAGTGGATGGAACAACCACATCACCTGTTATATAATTATAAATGCGTATTGGTATTAATTGTGCCGCCCTTGATTTTATTAGGATTGATGATTATAATTATTATGAGGTAATCCTTTGTTATAATTATTATTTTTAGACCAAAGATATTGGGTATTGAATATTGGATAAGGGACTTTTTTGGAATGACATTTCAGTCTCCCTTACATCGAGTGTTAGGTATGATGTCTCACATCATTATACTATTATTTGGAGAATGGTAATGATACTCCAAATTCTTGTGCTTCGGGTGTTTGAAAAGACATATCACCCAACCATCTCAAATGATAGGCAAGATGTGTAAAATTCATCATGATATTCAAGTATTCTACCTTTTCTTAATCCTATAGCTCCTTAGGCTAGTTATGGACACCAGAGTTATGCCATGTGTCTATCTCGCACCTCATATCCATGCATATTCCTACTTATTTCCTCATGTAATTATTTCATATAAGTGATTACATTAAATAAATATATATATTACTACTTATATGTTTATGTTACTCAGATCAAAAAAATCCCATCCCACCCCAATGCAGTTTGAGCCATCTTGGTGTCCGGTAGGAACCTGGGTTGGATTTAATTTATTAAGTTTTTTTACACACTAATATTTTTATGTACACTGGATGGATTTTTTCTAGACATCATTTGTAGTGTCCTTCTAATTTTATCTCAAACCCTACATGGGATACTTTTGGTACCTGATTAGACATCTTGAATGTAGGTATGGATAAGGGAAAGTGCCTTGCTATAGATTCTTGGTCATTTTTACTTATAGCTTGGAGCGTGGGAGAAGGGGACCGAGAGTATGCTCATGATGTTAAAGGAGTATTATGTTGGAATTTATGTATTTTTGAATAGTATGTTGTATATTCCTGTCTCATGTTTACCATTTAGTATATCAGCATGTCATGATATTATCATTTATAAGAATCAGCCTATGGGATTTTGATTACTATTTCTGTTTCTTGGTTATTTATGCTCTCGTAGTTGATTATCATTTTATTTCTAATGTACCATCTATTTATGATGTTTCCAATGTTGTTTTTTATTTATTATATATGTTTTTACACTCTGATATAAGGATATTGTCTCCCCACTATATGGCCTTAGACCCACAATACCTGTCAGTATCCTCTGGAGTATGGGTAGGCATGCTTGAGGTCATCTTACATGCCGGCTTGGGTCACCAGTTAAGTGGATCCCAATTTGGGATGTTAATAAAATAAATTTTCTATCAATTAAATTATTTAATTTTATTTTTCTTAAATTTGTTATTTTTTTCTGTTTATGTGTATAGTTTGTGTGTTAAATTTCATTTAATTTTTTTTATATTTTTAAATTTATAACCACTCAAATTCGTCTACTTGGAGCATGATAATGTTTCTAGTAGGATATTTTGAAAGGAAATATATTATAATATATATATATATAATAAAAATGAAATCCAACACCTAGAATTTAATGTATAAAAACATAGCTGAAAATATAGGGAATTCAGGAAAAATAAATGACAAAAAGTTTAAATTATACAAAAAATTGTTGTTTAAAAAAAAGATTATACATTTAATTTTTTGTAGAAATAGAAGTCTATTAAATTATTTTTTGTTCATTTCTTTTACTAAATTATTCTTTTTTTGACTATTTTTTATGTGTATAGTCTTTGTGTTATATTTTATTTTGATTGTGTTTATATTTTATATTTTATATCCTCTCAAAGTTACCTATTTGAAACATTATAATGTTTCAAGTAAGTTACATTGAATTCTTCTAAAATATAAAATATAAATACAATTGATACATTATCTAACACATAGATTATTGCATAAAAAATAGATAAAAAGGTAATAAAATTAGTCAAATAAATATATATAAAATTATTTAAATGATATAAAATATTAATATATCAAAGCATAAAATTTATACAGTTTTATACTATAAATTAAATTAGATTAAATTATAACATTCAATGTTAATAATTATTAATTATATAATTTACCATTATTTATTATAAATTAGTAAATATAAATTACATTTTTAATAATTATTAAATATATTATTTTTAATTATATTATTAATTAAAAATCAATGAACACTTCCAAAACTAAACTCTGGTCATAACCCTCTCTCATTTTGGATGTCTTGATTAATGGGGCCATGTCTTGTCCCCTAACATTCAAATTTAATAATTCTTTGTTAACTATCCCTGGATATAGGTAAATTGTTGATGATGGGTGAAAATATAAAATAATGAGCCCACATCGTTAGGTTCTTATTGGGAATCTCAAAGTTGTGAAATTTTGTTTGAGATAATAAATCAGGGCATCATTTTCCATATTTTATGATGATATAAAAGTTTCAACAGAAGATATTACATAGTGTTAGATTATCAATTAGAGAGACGATGTTCCCTCTAAAGAAAAATTCCAGTGGCATTCCAAATTTGATAGCCTTCTGTCCCTTAAGTAATGGATAGAAAAGAATAATTATAACATAAAATGTATCAAAGATGATGATAGGAACAGAATTTTTTTTCATTTCCTACATAAGGTAAAAAGGGAATGAAAAGGGGTCACTGCTCTGCAAATAAGTAAAAACCTTTTCACTGATGTATCTAACATATCAAGTTATATGGTGGAGTATAGTCAGGGTTTATATATGGAAAATGGAAGTATAATCTCCCTACATTAGTATATTATATATATAATTATATTAAATATCATTAGAATCATGCTCAAACCACAACTCCTTCTGAGGAGGAAAATAAACCTGATTTATTATCACTTAATATAGATACTATGGAAAGACCATATGGGTTTAGTAATAAGTTTTTCATGTTTTTTCGGGACATCTTACATGTTTAAATAACTAATTATATGTGGTAGTTATTTATTTTTTACACAACGTGACTTGGAATAAAATCTCATTTCATTTCACTTCTCCCCAAGAAAGAAAATGATGTTAATATTAAATACTTTTGGATGATTTCAATTTGGAACACTTCTCCAAAGATTATCAGTAAAATATTTCCAATGAGGATTGAGAAAATCATTAATGGATTCATTACTCCTAAAAATTTTGTATTTTCCCATAATGTAAATATACAAAAATCTCTCTTCATTACATCAGAATGTATTAATGTCTTGAAGAAATCAGTCAATTATTGATTCTTCACATTAAAAATTGATATATCCTTAAGGCCTTTGATATAGTAAAATAAAACTAAATTATGGTTGTACCCAAGAAGCATGGATTCCATAATTTTTATATTGAACTAATTGATCTCATATTGTAGATTTTAATAATTTGAATACTAATAAATGGTTCTCCAAAGGGGTTCTTTGAGTGTTGTAAAGGTTTTAGAAGAGGGGATACTCTATCTGGACTTATATTTTCCATTAATAAGGATTATATGATTTGATACATTAAGAATTTAGTACATGATGGATATTATGATTAGATGAATTTTGGATGTAATTTTTATGCACCTTTACAACTTATGTATACTAATGGAATTATTGTTTTTGTAATTTCATCTAAAAAGAAAATGTAGGATGCCAATTCAATCTTTTTACACTATGGTGATATTGTATGGAAATAAATATGTTGGAATAAATCATTTATTTTCATTAGAGAAGGGATATTTTCATACTAAAAAATAGGATGGAAAGTTTTATTTGTGTCTAAAGAGGGTCCCTGCCCTTTGACTACATGAGTGTGCCACTATTTTGGGGAATGGTTAAGAGCATTTGCCTTGAAAATATACACTCTAATATCATAGCTCAAATTGATAATTAGAAAAGAAATATAATTTCCCAATTTAGCAGGATCTTATTAGTTAACTCGGTGATCATTTACATGTTTTTCTATGCTTTCTCAAGGTAGACTTGGCCTTACACCCTTCTTACGAAGCTACAGAACATAGTCAGAAATTTTATATGGATCTTCAATGTTTAAGAAGGAATCTTATTACTGTAACATGTAAAGAGTGTATTAAATCCACTCAAATGGGTGGCATTTGAAAAAAGTGTCTTTGGATGTTCAATGAGGCCTTTCTCACTATGTCTATGTGGAACCTTATTACGTGTGAGGATGATGCCTTGGATTTTATCTAGAATAGATTAATTATAAAAATTTAGAATGGATATTCTTACCATTTGTCATCAACAGTATTCCCAACCCTCAAAATGTAATATCTTGATATTAAGATATTATCCAAATGGATTGTTTGTATTAAATTCAAAATAAATATCTAGAAGGATCCATGGATTAACATTCCTTTTGGAAAAATCATGGTGGATCCCCAGAACAAACAACACATGTCGATTACCAACATGAATAGGGTCATTGATTAGTTCAATGGGTTGTTTCCATCAGATTTTATCAGGAGAATAAAAATATATTTCTATGTTGATGAGGATATTCTGGTATGGACCATAAATGTTACTACCCTACTTAACAATAGGGATCTCTTGAGAATAAAATGTGAACAAACTACCAACGTGCTTAGGTGGCTCATGAAATTCAAAAAACCATTCATTTCTCATTCCAAAACTCTCATCCTCTAGAAGGAATAGAGGAATTAGCTTCAATTGGGTGATCAATTATAGAAACATTCTTCTAAAATTGTTTTAGAATATCCCCTATATTTTAAGGATACTGAAAACCTATATCATTTTCTTGTTAAGTACCGATTTACTCCAGGACCTGTGGTTTGTGGTGGAATTTTCAGAACATATCAAGAATTTTTCAACGAATGTTTCTATCACTATATTGGAAATGCATCTACAATTTTGGTAGAACTTTGTTCCATGATTAATGTGGTTAAATTAGTATATCACTTCTAATTGAATCTTCTAGGGGTTGAATCTAACTAAACTCTTATTGTACACACATTATGATGCAGAAAGAGAAATTAAATTTGGAGGGTTCTTCGGTAATAGTTAAACTGTCTTCATTCTACTGATGAAATTAATATAAATGTGACCTACACATATGGAGAAGAAAACCATGTGGTATATGCACTATCTAATAAGGTCACTATTGATGTCATCTCAACGTGGTCCTTTATGATCTCATCCTCTTAATCACCTTTGGTGGGTCTGGATTCTATGGGTGAATGCTACACTCATTTTTGTAACCCCGCATTATAATGACATCTTTAACTTTTTATTGTAATTTATAATTTTATATGACTGACCATGCTTGGTCCTCATTTTTTTATTATAATAATTAATTACCATAATCATGATTAATTATATTATTTTAAATTAAATTATTATATTTTAATATTTATAACACTTTGAAATTAATGATATTATTAACTAATATTAATAACACTATTAATTACCCTAGGGAAAAACTAAGGGTAGTGGAATTGTGGGGTCACTACCACAAATCCCCCTTTTAACAATGATAAAAACCACTTTTATCAGTGCTAGAAACACATTGATAATATATCCATCATTAGGGGGTCCATTTTATCAATGCTTAAAAAGTACCAATAAAGTAACCTTTTATCAGTGCTAAAAAATCATTGATAAAAGGAGTCTTTTATTAGTGCTTAAAAACCACAGATACAAGGGTCCTTTATCATCACTTTTTTAGTTTTGATAAAAGTAAAACAATAAATTTTTGAAAAGAATTATATAAGTATAAGGGTGGAACCCCCATTTTAATAGAGATCATATTGCCTCCCCACCCCTTTAACATCACTCGAAGCCCCCCACCAACACTCTTAGGCCACCTACTTCACATGCATGGATGCCCCAACCATTGATGGATTTCAAACCAAATCCCCCCCCCCCCCACACGCTCGGGCCTTTCCCACTCCCCTATATTGTTTTGTTTGTATTTTAAGATATATTTATATATATATATATATACATTTCATTACATTTTTATCTATATATATAATTATTTTCAAATACATATATAAAATATGTTTTGTGTGTGTGTGTTTATAAATACATACTTACATACATACATATAAGTATTATATATGTGTGTATTTATAACTAAAATTATACATATTTATATAATTTTAAATATATTATATATTTTTATCTAGATACATATATTAATATATATATATATATATATATATATATTTCAATGCACACACACACACATATATATATATATAAACATTTTATATACATTAATTGTATAGGTATATAAATATTCATACATTTTTATTTTAAATAAAGTGGATATTATTCCTATTTATATATGTTTTATATATATAGAAAAAAAAATTATTTCTATATATGTTTACATAATATAATAGTTTTAGGAAGGGGATGAATACAATGAAAATCCTATACCAATTCAACAGAGAAGTACTCAAGGAGACTTGATTCCAAGACCCCACTAAGGCCCCACAGGACCGCTACCACTGAGCTGGACCTTATGGGAGCAGATCATGTAGGATTCCTATATCCCCATCGGTCTTTATTATATATATATATTTACATATTTATTTATAAAATTAAATTTGTATTTATAAATATATAAAAATATGTATACATGTGTATATATTTAATTATAAATAATGTAAAATATGAAAAATAATACAATTTGAATGTAATATCTATATGTGTGTAATCCTTGAGAATAAACTAAGTCTCCACCAAAAGCATATAAGAATATTCCCTTAAATGAGGATGAAATTCCATCAAATGCTAAAAAATTAAGCATGAAAAAAAACTCAGTTTTTGAGGGCTTATGGTCATTTTTTAACAAAAAAAAATGATTCCCAAGGTTTCCCCAGTTATCATAGAGTAGATCATTTCACAATCTTTTCTTTTATATGTGGTAGAGCTCAAACATACAATTGAAAAAAATGGTTGTTTGATGTTCGGGTCTATTTTCAAATTATTATAACTTATTTATTTATTTATCTATTTATTCTATCTTTTAATTAATATTTAATGAATATTACTCAATAATAATTAGAAAATATTTAATTAATATTATTTTTATATTATTTTATAAACCATATTCCACAAAATATTTTTTATATTAAGTGTTATTACATATTTTTGTGTTATATAAATCATATTTTTTAAAATATATTAAATTTATATCAACAAAAATATATGTGTTAAATATATCATTTTTAATGATATATAAATTTTTTATGAAATATACCTGTTATTAAGGCTAAAACCAGTGGTTTTAGGACTAATAAACAACATAATTTTATCATCACTAAGAAAAGTGCTGATAAAAGTACCCTTTATCATTGCTTAAAAAGGAACTGATAAAGGGGGAACCATTATCAACACTAAAAAAAGAACTTATAAAGGGTTATGTTTATCAGTTATTTCTTAGCACTGATAAAGGTACTGCCTTTATCTGGGCTTTTTTAGCGCTGATAAGGGTGGAACTCGTTAAAGCAAAATTTGTGGTATTGGGTGTTAGAAATTTCCCAAGTTTGAGTCTCCATGGATTACTACATGTGTAAGTATGTATTTTCATTGAGTTATATCCCATTCTATGAACTGTTGTATATTAATTACTTTATTACTAATAGTTAAATATTTTGTTTATATTATTATTAACCTATGGGTGTGTGTGTGTTTCTTTGTTTCTTATAACCTCTAAGAACAAAAATATTCAAATTATTATTATTTATTATTATATTATTAAATATTAATAATGATTAATTATAATAATAATTATTGAAATGGTTAGATATAATGCTTGAAAAAACCTAGTGGTTTCCTTTTTATTAAAAAAATAAACCGATTCACGGAGGATGGAAAAAAGTCCAATAAAGAAGCATATCATCCACTACTAGAAAAATGAAAGATGATCCCAAACTAAAAATTACAAGTAATCTTGAAAAATATCCCCCAAACAATATCTAACATGAAATATTGAAACATCCCAACCCGAAGTAAATTGACTGTATAATCCCCATGCACCTACATCAAACTAGGAGTACCAAAATGTAAATCCACTAAAAATACATGACTCAAAAATCACCCTCATGCTTGTTATAATCCATATAAAACTTAAAAGTATTTCACAAATAGTATGGAAACATAGAGTTTGGAAATCCTATAGCCCAACACACAACAACCAGAATCCTAATAAGCATCAAATTCAATGTTAAGAAGCAACCCAAATACTAGGATCTAGAGTTTGAAAATTGAAACCAGTGAGAAACAGGCTCACAAACTATATAACCTTCATGTAAATTCAAAAAAAATGAAAATAACTTCTATTATTTAGACATATAAACCTTAACTTGTCATCCTTGCATCCAATGCATCACTCTATCCAAAATACCAAGGATTAATTTTCCATTCAATCATAAACCATCCAAATGGATTGATTGAAAAAATATAGTAAAAAAATAATTATCCATTTCTTTGGATACACATATATATATATATAGATACCACCATTTAAAAACAAAAAGAAACAAAACATTAATTCCTAATAAATATTAAATTATAATTCAATATTACCTCATTCATGGACAACTAAAAATTTACATGCAACAAACCTGGATCCTTTATGTACCTAAAATAAATTAAATAAATAATATAACTCTAACTGAATAAGATCCCCATATTTTATGGGATCCACCAATAGAAAAGTTGAATCAAACAACCACTTTTGGAAATAAAAACAATGGGAGATGTAATTATTCTCTATTCAACCATACAAATTAATAAATATAGATAAGTGTTCAAACTGAACCTAATCATATTAATTATGATTACTAATGGAATTAAATTTACATATCATACACATGATATGAGTAGATATCTGAAATTAGAGATTTCAACCTCTTATACAATGACCATGCATCCAAGGAATATATTTTCATGGATTTTAATTATCATTATCCAACTAATCTTTAGTATTTATATAATAAATCCAAAAATCCAAAAACTAAACATGTAAGTTAAAATCACCACCATCAAGGATTACTCTTTATACCCCATTTTAAGAAACTACAGATGTAACAGACTTGGATTCTATCACCTGAAACTCTTTATCCACTTTCAGACTAGTTATATTTTCAGTGTGATTAGAATTTGGAATCTGACTATGAATGTAATCTTTGTTTGAAGTGGTTCTAACATCAAACACAAGTTCCTTAACCATTTTCAAAGAATAAAAATTGATTTCATTCTGATCACCTACAATGAAAGGAGAAACCCTATAAGGAATTATTCTCATTTGAGACTCATCATCCTATTTCCATTTCTCATTGAAATCCCATAAATAAATAATCCTTTAATCCTACTACAACAGATGATTAGTATACTATTGTGCATTAAACTCATAGATAGTTTGAATATATTCTTAGTTACCAATCATTTCATCCACTATAATATCATTGAACAATACATTCGTGTGAGAAACCTCGATAAGATAAATTAGAACTTCTTTCTAAACATCATCTCATGGACCATTTATGTTACCTAATAGCATGATTAGATAAGATTTATGTTTTATAACCTTCACAGGCCTTGTATACTACTCCATATCTCACTAGTCATTCTTATAAAGGTTTTCATGCCTTTGATTTACATTAACAAGATATTCACAATTATTTTAAATCATTAGGTTCTTCTTCTCTAGTAAATATATAACGACTCCAATATCATTTCCCGTTCTTTACAAGAAAAAATACATCATTAAAAACTAGAACCTACACATTCCTTGAAGGGATCATACATTGAAACTCAATATAGAAATATGTGGCCCCGACTTTTTATTATGAATGATTCCTAGATTCAGTATCACTGATCCCATTCTTTAAAAAAGATAATAAATCATGTCATTTTAGTTAGAAAATTTAAAAAATAAGTTCAATTATATATTTTTCCTTTGAATGGAAAATAAGTAGGAATCTAGAAAAAAGGGAGGAAAGAACTCATACTCAATCTTGAAATTTAAGTCATCTTCATTGATACATAGTATAACCTAATTTGTAAGGGTAACACTTTGGTCAACTTTTATAAGGGCTCGGTAAAAATTCCCATATATTGCATCCTTAATAGATTTATCAATTTTTATGTATATGATAATGGAATCTGAAATATTGAATAGAATCCTTGGAAGCCACATAATCTATGAGTGTCCATCAATCCTCACCCAAAATTTTTAGGATCATAAATAATAGGCCCTTTGGTACAATGATAATTTTGAGATTAAAATAAAGTGAAATAATACATAAATAAAATGAACTCCCGATGTAACGTCGAAAAACCGCCCAAATAAAATGGGTAAAAACCCATGAAAAAGTGTAGGGATGAAATTATAATAAAATATAGGTACAATCACTCTCTCAAATACAAGGATAAAACACTAAAATTATTCTATCGTTAATATATGGAGAAACACCTCCCAAAATACTACTGTCAAAGATGATGATGTGTTTCTTGAGAATATGATGATGAAAACTATTAGGAGATATCTCCTTTTATATCCTTCCATCACCTCCTTTGGTCTCCCCTCAAATTAATGCCTTTAACAAAATTAAATGGGGGAATAATGGTAGTGTCCCACCCTCTTTGAATGAATTGAATTTGGAAACCATTATTATGATTTTATATCTACAAAATTCTTCCAATATATCTCCCACTTTAAACTTATTTTAAGTACTAATAAAATATCCCCAGGTACTTTATATCTTCCAAACATGCTTCTCATGTATCTGTAAGGCCACTTAAGGATCTACCCCGTATGAACTTATCAGATCCAATCTCCTTCATCAGAAAATCTATTAGATTTTATTTAGTATTAATTTTATCCATATCCACACTTCCTCCATCACATTTTGAGAATAATGATATTGTGTGCCAATTTAATTCATCTTGGAATTAAAATATGAATTCTTTGTAATTTTCATGGTGCTCTGACTATCACAAAATATTAAAATCTAATAGTTCTTATGCCTGAGCTCCTCCATTAACCTTTTCATCCAAAAAAACTCTTCACAAGCCTATGTAGCTATCATATACTCCACCTCAGTCATGGGTATGTCCAAAAAAGACTGTAATTTGGAAATCCAGGTCACAGATTCCCTTATAAGAGTAAACACATTACCAATAGTGGATTTACTCTAGCTAAGAATCACTTTAAAAAAATGAATCAACATAGCCTCTGATAGTAAAATCTTATCCTCCATAACATAATTCAACATCTGAGGTCTCCATGATTTATATTAGGATCCTTTTCACTATGTCTCATTACTCTCATCTTGGATTCTCCATGTACGAAATAAATTCTACCACTTTATGTGAAAATTTAGGTATATAAAACATCTGACTCCCCAGTGATGATGCATATGACAATTGAGACATTTCCATCCTCTCTGCTTAACTATTAGAACTCATCATGGAGTATAAATTTAAATTTATGGGGAAAATGGTAGATATTGCATTAAAATATTACATGTTTAATCATTTCAATACTTTTCTAAAGTAATTCATCTGTCATATCCAAATATTATAATTATTCTTATCTTGGTATATTTGAAACCCATGAATGTTGTATGAAGTTAATAAGTCCTTCATATCAGAATCTCTATCCAACCATGTCTTCGTCTTCTAGTTCTTGTCAATTTTGGGGTTTGCAACCAACATGTCATCCACATAAAATAGTAGAATAAAAAATCATTTCCATATAGACCCTTGAAATATGAAAAATGATCTAAACTAAGTTTTTCCGTACCCAAGGCTCATGATATAAGAATAAAAACTCTTGTACCAACTCCTAAACACCTATTTGAGACCATAAAAATATATTCTCAACCTAAAAACCATGTTATCTTCACCTTATTTGGAAACACATTATTTTTTTGGAGCATATATATTTCTTCATTAATATCACCATGGAAAAAATCTATTTTCACAATTAGCTTCTCTAGATGTAGAGTGTATATTGTACACATCACAAGAAGTACCAAAATAGTAACTAGTCTAACTACATGAGAAAATATTTCATTGAAATCATCACCTTCATTTTGAGCATATTCTTTGAGAACCAGTCTCACATGATGTATTTCCACCTAGTTTGATTCACTCAGCATGATATTTTAGACTGATTTGTTCCCAATGACCATCCATCCATGAGTTAATAGACCAAGATCCCAAATCTTGTTCTTGTGCAGGGCTTCAAGTTCCTCCTATATTTCCCCCATCCATAAAGATACATCCAGACTCCGTGTTTTCTCTAAAAAATATGATGGATCTCTATCCTATTTCATTATGAAATACACAACATTTATCTCATTAAAATAATATGAGTTCTATATTGGTGCTTATTTTATTTTATTTGACCATTATTGTCAAAGATTATCTGATACATGATCATTGAGCTCTGGTATGACTCATAAGAAACTGGTTCATTCTTTGTTTCATCCTCAACCTAGACTATTTTTTCTTTAGTACTCTCTTTATCCATGTCTTTATTAATCATCATTTTGACCATTTCTTCTTAAAAAATGAAATCCCTACTACTGATAAGTTTGTGGATAGTGGGACCTCACAAAGAGATACCCTTTCACACCATCAATGTGTCCCAAGAAGATACATTCTCTAGATCTTGATTCTAAATTTCATAATTAATGGTCATTAAACTACTCATATACAATACTTCCAAAAGTATGCAACTAAAAATAGTCAGCGGGTTTACTTATTCACATTTCTATCAGTTTATTCATATCAATTTCCACTAAAGGGGATATATTGATCATATAGAAGGTGGAATTCTATACTTCTTCCTAGAAATTATTATAAACCCATGTAGTCATCAACATCACACTTATTCTAACCAGTATAGTTCTATTCACCTATTATACTAATTCATTCTACTGAGGAGTGTTTTCCACTATGAAATATCTCTTGATGTCTTACTTTTTAAAAAATAATCGAAATTCTCACTCATATATTCTCCACTATTGGAAGTCCTCAAGCACTTGATCTTCTTTTTAGATTCAAGATCCTTCCTCTCTTTGAGTGTTTTGAAGACTTCAAAGACATATTCTTTCCTCTTAATTGGAAACAACCATCATATACTATAATATTCGTTAATGATAATAAAAAGTATTTTTCTCCTCCCAAGGACACAACAGATGTTTTCCAAACATCAAAATGGATCAAATCCAATATCTCTTTACTCCTTGTCACTGAAATTCCAAACATCAACCTGTGTTGATTACATAAAACACAATACCTACAAAATAGTAGGGTTACATTCATAATACCAGATAGAAACATCTAATAAAAAATAAAATTTAGGCCTCATTCAGAAATATGGCCAAGCTTCCAATTTCATAACATCATCAATTCTTTTGATGAGGTAATTTATGCAACAACTATCTCTTCTTTCATATATGTTTCTCTCATAAGCACATAAAATTTATTTGATATTATCTATACCTTTATCACTATGATAAATCCCTTCAAAATCATCATCATCCCTTTAACCGATGTGTGTCTTTTATATGATATCATCAAATTATCCCAAGCACAAAATGTTCTTCTTAAGTCCCTTCACGTGGTGAAATCTTTGAATGGTTTGAACCAAGTTATCATTCATATTTAGTTTTATGGTGTTGAATCCAATTATATGTAAGGTATGATCATTATCCATGTACATAAGTCCTTCTAGGATAGTTTCATATTGATCAAACCATTCCCATCAATATTTCACGTTCTTTGTTTCTCCTGAGCTGATAATTTATGCATCGTCCAGATGTTGTCTACCTTTAGTGGTTTTCACGGCTTTACCGACTAGTACATCTCAATTTTTAGATGTACATGCCACATTTCCTTAAGAGTTATTCTCACCACCCTTCTTATTAAAATTTTTTTATCTATAATTCCCCCTTTTGCTGAAATTGTAACATCTTATTCTTTTTCTTCTTTCTCCTGGATTTAGACCTACCATGGTACTATATCCTAGTGGAACAATGCTTTATCATTATTCATATTTTCATTGACAGATATTCCTCTTGGTGTGAATTTTTTTATTCCTTGTTAATTCACCAAATTTCTTCTTCAATAACCATAACTACAACATCCCTAAAGATAAATATATCCTTTTGGATATTATTGGCAAGGTTGATGATAAATTGATTATACAAATCTTGAAAACTCTGGAGTAGAATCTCTGCACATTCAGTATCCACAAAATTTTAGTGAAATGATATAAGATAAGAAAAAAGTGTATTGAGGGTGTTTATACGTCCAGTCACTGATGATCAGTCCACTATTATAAGAGTGTATAATTTTCATATCATGAAAATTTGGTTGTGGAGTGACTTTTCCTCATATAGCTTTGTTAGAGTACCCCAAACACCCTTTATCGTCTTTTTATCCACAATATATGACAAGACCCCATCTTCCAAATACAAATGGATGTTGAAAATAACATTCCCATCCATTTTATTCCTTTTCTACTCCTTCGCACCTACCATTTTTTTCAATCTCTTGTACGTAATTATCTTTCCAAGACACCACTTTCAACTTCATTTTCCACAATGAAAAATTATTCCTAATGAATTTTTTGATTTAAAATTTTACTAAAATTTGGACATACCATCAGTCCAAAATATCCTTAGGCCAAAACCACAACTATGATACCCCTTGTTAGGATAAAAAAATGGAACTTTGATAAAATGATAATTGTGAGATAAAAATAAAGTGAAAAAAAGAAATAAAATGAGCAACAGATGTAATGTGAAAAACTTCCCAAATGAAAGGAGGAAAAACCACTCGAAAATAAATGGATATCACCTTGGTAAAATGTGGGTACATACACAATAAAAAATACAAGGATACAATAATAAAAATATTCTCTCTTTAATATATAGAGAAACACCTCACCAAATATAGCACTCAAAAATAATGATGTGTTGCTTGAGAATCTGATGATGAAAACTATTGAGGGAGATCCCCTTTTATAGAATGTACTCAGCTTTTTTTGGACTCCCCTAACATTAATTCCTTTAACCAATGAGGGAATAAAGGTAAGGTGCCACCCTATTTGAAGAAATTGAATGTGGTGGCCATTATTATTATTTTATTTCTCCAAAAAGATTTAAAATTAAAATTTGTGCATGAGTGTTTATAATAACAAATGTGTTAAATTTAATATCTCATTCATGAACATATATAATAC
Organism: Viscum album; assembly: GCA_963277665.1. Lineage (NCBI taxonomy): Eukaryota > Viridiplantae > Streptophyta > Magnoliopsida > Santalales > Viscaceae > Viscum > Viscum album. The sequence continues at coordinate 1,534,648,647 of OY728161.1, read as the reverse complement.
CATGTTTGAGAGAAACTTGAGAAAATTCTCACACCCTCCTCTTCAAATCATTAGAAGGGAAATGATCATGATAATAAACACATTCAATAGGAATACACATCCAATCACTGAAGCCTAATATTGTTGTGAGAAATCATATAAACTCATCCATCATCTAGGGATTTATTCATACCGGTAAACCCATTGGTGAAAAAATTGATTGTAATAAAAGCTTTTAACAATCAATAATAAATTCACAATTCACAAAAACATTATCCATAATACCCGTATTAATGATTCTTTCCAAATATTACTCCTTCGAGGAAGTGAAATTCATAAGATTGGGATTATCCATAACTGACAACCATTTTGGGAGAATGATAAAATTTCTCATGAATTCTTCATTGATCCTAATAAAATCCTCAAACCTCAAAGGGGACATCCAAATTGCTTATCGATATCTATATCACATGGAAAATCCTTCACAATTGGAAAACTATAGTCAAAATTACTATCTCAATGATGTAAAGTTCCTGAGGCCACCATCATTCCCCAATCATGATAATTATCTTCCTCAAGACTAAAATCCTTATATTTTTATTATTATTATTTTGGATAACCCCACTTTTTAATTGGTTTGAGAGGGAACCATTACCTGACCTTTATACCCTAAGTCACAAGGCCTAGTACATGACCTGAGGAACCAATTCCCAGAAGCATAGAAAACCCCCTCCCTAGCTCCCTTGATGCTCTAAATATTCTAAAATCATAGAGATGAATGACTAGAATTTCCCCAAATAGAACTAAATGCTTCCTATTACTGATGGTGAAAGCTGGAAACTACTAATATTCCCAATCCGGATATCTCTACTAGTGGTTGTCACATGCTCTGATCTTCCTCATATCGGTTTGCACCTATAGATATGGACCACCAACTGCCTTCCTGATCATGGCTTGTTTCCACCCCCAAGATCACTAATCCCATATTTCTATATTATCACATCCATCGTAACCCTACACACCATTAAACTGGCCCACCACCACCATTCCCAACATCATGGTCTGCTGCCAATCTACCATCGATGTAGACTCTACTACCGCCATGGCCATTGTCAGATCCTCCAACCCTACTCCCGAACTTCATCATTGTCAATGTCAACTCTATTTTCCACTATTGAGTTTCCTCCTCTCTTCATTATGTTATCACATCATGCAATTTCCCTCACCGCCGAGGACCCCTACCACCTCCTCCCAACAACGTGGTCCTACCTAATTTATTAATTATAATAATAGTTGATAATTAACTAAGTTATTAATAATTTTTAATTATGATATTATTAATATATATTAATATATTTATTATTAATACATATTAATTATATTATTTAATATTTCTTATAATTAAAAAATTTATTTATGTTATTAATAATTGTTAATTGTTAGTTATTTTTTGATAATTATTAATTAAAATATTAAATATTAATTATATAATTAATAATTGTAATTTAATTAAATTTTTAGTTATTATTAATTACATTGGGGTTGTTCACTTTTCTTGAATAGTTATATGAAATCTATTTCCACTAGGATTACATCACAATTATCACTTGGAAAGGACAAATTCTATAAGTCGGAAGGGTCTACATTATTAATTAAACTGTTCCCATGATGTTTTTCAATAACTTTAATATTTACAAGTTACCAATTATCCAAATCAAGTGTCTTGAAAGCCATTTTAGACACTTTATTTGGACTATTTTTATTTTTATGAAAAAGCTGGTTAGTGTCCCTTGGAAAAATTCTATTAATGTCATGGATTTGGATGGAATGGGTATTATGAGTGATCTAATTATTAATTATGCCCTTATTTCCATATTTCTATGTAATTTTCTTAGTAACAAAATAGATTTAACTACATTCTTCTATACTAGGATGGATGAAAAGCTTCAACATGGGAATATGCACTATATGACATCAACTTTATGGCCTGAATTATGAGATTCATATGATGAGGTTATGAAATATATTAAATGGATTACTTCAAAAAAAATTAGCCCATAATTTTTAGAATATTAGATGTATAGAATTCTAAATCTTTAACATCTGTGATATTTGTTGTGGTAGATTCCCAATCTCAGGATGAAAATCACTTGTGACACCATTTGTGAGAAATCTGATGAAACAATGGAAGTCAAATATTACAGTTTAATAAAAATAATAAATCAGATTGTAGAATTTTTAATGTTGAAAAACAATACAATACAGAAGATTAAAAAATCATAGGGAAATTCTTAAATATCCACTATTAATCCTAGAGTACAAAATCCACGTAATGCCGAAACATGAATTACAAATGAGAGCATAGAAAGGCCTATGTGAAAAACACACCATGATATGCCTCCATATTATCTCTAAAAATAATCTTTGTCAAAATTCAATTCTCAAAGATCCATCTACAACAAAATGTCACCCTTATGTTGAAAAATTCCACTACCTTGGGGATCTTTATCGAAATATGAGTCAGCATCTCATCATCTTGTGAAACCTGATAGATTTTTCTCACTCTCGTGATCTCACCATCATGATGTACCATTGATCATCATCTGGAATATGCCTCTTGATCACCATAATCAAGAATGATTTCAATATATGGACTTGATCAACAATACCATCACTACTGCTTCACACCTGTTCTATATCGATGTGCCACACATTATACCACAAATTTGGAATCCCATCACAATATAGATCCACTGTTGATGTCTTGTTCACCATTTTTAATGAGTCAGATGGGATATCATAAACATGGTGGCTCTTTTACACTTGATCTTGGTGGACTACATCTTGATAATCTCTATCTCCATTTCACCATCTACTTCTCCATTTAAATCCATAATAGTTTTCTTTTTAAAAAATAGATAAGATATAAAATATTATATCTTAAATTTATAAAACATCGTGTAACTTACATGTTAAATAATAAAATACTTATCTCATGTAAATAGATATAAAAGATATATCCCCATGAGAAACACATAAAAACATATCTATGTGATATAAAATATAATACTCTAACTAAAACACTATCGTTTTTAATATTAGGAAACACCCATGGTATGAATCCTATCAATATCCCCCTTCATCACATCAAAAGAGACACCATCCCACAAACATAGTTGGACTAAAAATCCATTGGCATCATGCCGACCATCATCCTTTGTAGAATAAAAATTCAAAACTCACTTTTGAAATTCTAATAGAAACTCGACTGCTCCCGCTACAAAATAAATCCAAATACTAATGTCTTTTTCATATCTGAATCTTCACTTCCCTATCAAACAAGATATTAACCATCAATATCTATCTCTCTCATAATCACGATTTCCACCCAATATGGATAACCTATAGAAACAAATTTCCCCTACTAAAAATCCCATGCAGTTATCACATTACCTTGATCTTCAATTTTCAATTCTCTCTTAACTAGAAGCATATTCTGAAGAAACGAATTAGGTGTAAGACCAGAAACACCTCTCTAAAACTGATTTGTTTTCTAAAACCTATCCTACCTCAAACATCATTAATCCTCTTTGAAACATAAAAAATTATAACTAAAACCTTCATTATTAAACCATCACATTTGATTAAACTTATTGGGAGAGATTCCTAATCTTGTGATGAAAATTGATTGTGAAAACATTTGTTAAAAATTTGATGAAAAAATAGATGTGAAATTTTATAGTAGAACAAATAAAAGAAATAATCATATGGGATTTTTAATATGGAAGAACCCTCTATTGTGGAATATTAAAAACCATAAGGAAATTATGAAATATTCACTACGAATCAGAGAGCACAAAATCCAAGTAATGCGTGAACTTCAATTATAAATGAGAGCGTAGATTTTTTTTTTGAAAAAAACACCCCAATATACCCCCATATTCTCTCTAAAACTCATCTATGTAAAAATGCAATGCTCAAAGATCTATCTATAATGAAATATCACCCTTCTGTTGATGAAATTACACTACCTTAAAAATCATTATCTGAACACGTGTCATCCTCTTACCATCTTGAAACACCTGAAGGATTTTTCTCTCTCTCATGATCTTGGAATCAGGATGTACCATTGATCATAAACCAAGAAATGCCACCTGATCACTACAACCAAGAATACTTTCAATACATGGCCCCAATCAACAATCTCATATCTTCTGAATTACAACTGTTCTATGTCAACGTGATGCACATGATAACATAAAAACGGTATCCCATCACATCATAGATCCACCATTAATGTCTCATTCTCCGTTATTGATTATCAAGATGGGATACCGCAAATATTGTGGCCCCTTTAATCTTGATCTTGCTGGAATACATCTTGACCGACTCTCTCTTCATTCTCCACCTATTTCTTACCCTTTTAATGAATTCATAATATCATTTTTCAAAACAGACAAGATATAGAATATTAGATGTTAAATTTCAAAAAAACCATGTATCTTCCATGTTCAATAATCAAAAACTTATCTCATCTAAATATATATAAAAGATATATTCCCCATGTGAAAAACATGCTGCCTTATCCATGTGATAGATAAAAAGATATCACTAATTCAAAAACCATCCTATATCAAATTTCGAAATAGCCATCAGATAAATCCTATCAATATTCACATTGCTTTGTATAACCAAACTATCTTAGAGGAATTTAATAACAAGGATAATGTGTCTCATTATGTTCCAGCTGATCTCTTTTAGCATATAGTTTATTTCCCCTTCATTGAATCGGATTACAATTTTCATATACCATCTAAGATTGGTCAATTAACTATAATGATTTTTTATATATACCTATATGATTTATTTTAATATACTCAGATATAGTTATTTGATTACATAAATCTCTTCAACCTACTTGGATACACGATGTTAATTTAAAGAATTTAGAATAAATTTTTACTGACTAATGTTCTATTAAAGGCTTTATGTATCCATATTACTGAATGAAAAATACCATTTTTATTGATACTAAAACACAAACCATAAGCAACAAACCACCTTATGGTGGTCTAAAGTAATGCAACCATATCGCATCATTGAAAAAAAATGCAACCCCTCACTAGGAAAGGAACCCATGTTAGTGAAGGAAAACATACTTCGATCAGGAGTATCCAGAGACGCCAAAAGGTCAGCCACCATATTACCCTCCCACCAGATATGAGAGACCTCTATGTGAGCCTCCAGAAGAAAATTTAACCGCCTAATCATGTAAGTAATAGCCCACAGGATCCTTATCTTGCCCTAGAGTGCGTTATACAACAATTTGGAGTCTGTCTCCGCCCGACCCAGATGGAACTGCCTGAGCATGCACATATGTAAACCAGCAGCAAAAGCCAAGGCTTCTGCCTGGAGTGTGTCACCTCTCCCGAGCCACCCAGCAATTGCAGCTACGACAGAACCTGACTGGTCACAGACGAAGCCTCCACCTCGCATATCCCCTTGGATCACCGACCCATCCGTGTTGAGCTTAAGCCCCCTGCTCGGAGGGCTCCAGTGAGCCCAATGACCCTGTCTTGGAGATCCATCTCGGGACATAATAGGAAGGTTGGATGTGATTGCGCACACCGATGGCGCATCACAGCTCTCAGGACACAGCATGATCAGGTCCAGAAAATTATTCTACAACTTGAATAGAATACTGAACAGTGATCCTGAGAAGTTGTTGTGCCTATTTTCGTTCCTTGTCTTCCATATCGTCCAACATCCTACAATTAAAATGATAGTCTGGGCTTTTCTTTCAGCTCCATGGTTCCCAGCTCCCTTAATCAAGGCACTAAAAAAATCACCACTCCTCCCTTCAACACCACTCCACCCAAAGAAGGACTCGATGGTCTGCCAGAAACTTTTATCCCACTCACTATCATAAAATAGATTCCCCACTATCTCTTGCTTTGCGAACCTGCAACACCAACACCTTGAGGGCATATTAACTCCAATTTGCTACAAGTTCTCATCTGTCGGTAAGGCCCTATACCTCAATATCCATACCAAAAAATTAAATTTCTAAGGAATTTCCTTGTACCACAAACCCCTTCCCAAATATTATTCCCCGTGTTGACCCTTGCTACCCGACCATAGTCCTTGATGGAGAAAGCACCCATTGTAGAACCAGTGAAAACCATTTTATCCTCCTCATCATTGGAGATAATATTGTTGAAAACCTCTAATTGACGCTCATCCAGAACAGCTTTCACGAACATGGGGTGACTACATGCCTCCCTAAAGGATATTTGTGGGGTGGGACATCCTGGGAACCACATCTTACCCACCCCCACTATTGCTACCAGAAGTTAATATCTCCCATTCCCATGATCCAGCGAGAATTCTGCTGTATATCCTCTAGATAAGGGTAAATCAGTTTCCATATTCTAGAAGGTCAGCTCCTTTGAGTATTCACATTCATACCATACACACCTTTCATTGTTCTGACCCACAGAGACCTTCCATCCAGATCTTCCCAAGCCAGCATCACATGTAACCCTTGGATGGTTGAGGAGACACTTCTCATATTGATGCCTCCTTCTGATAAGGATCTGGCCATCCGTTTCCCTGAGGCCCAATGATGCCTACCTTTTAGTTTCCCATCCCATATGAGGGACACCATTATCTTTTACAGGATGACCACCACACTCTTGGGGACTATAAGAGTAGAGAGGATATGCATAGTGATGGAAACCAAGACACTATTCACCAGATTAATGTGTCCTCTGAAGGATAAGAACATGTTTTTCCAGTAATTAATGTGCCCCGCGATTTTGCCTATGAGTTTATCAAAATGGTGCACCTTGAGAGCAAGGGGACTGACTGGTGCTCCAAGATACTCCATGGGAAATGATCCCCTGCACATACTCAAACTGGCTCCCAAGGCCCTCTCCCATCTCTCAGAGGTTTTCCTGGAGGTAAAAAAGAGATTCTTCTCATTGTTCACCACCTGACCACTCCATTTTCAATATTACCCTATGATCCCAAGAAACCCCTACACTGAACGTCTTCTACCATTAGTAAAAATGATAGTGTCATCTGCCAACATCAAGTGAGTGACTCCCCTTATTCTGTGCCTATTATGATAAGGCAGAATGAGGCCCCTTCTAAGACCCTGATTAATATGGAGGTTGAATGCATTTTGAGCAAGAATGAATAAAGTAGTGGACAAAGGATCACCCTACCTAAGCCCCCAGAAGGATCTAAAGAAACCAAACTGTTTACCCATGAAAGAGGTGGAGATCCATGTTGAACTGAAATAGCGGAAGAGGAGATCTATGGACCAATTAGAGAACCCCAAGCTAGACAAAACTCTTTGGTTAAAGCCCCACTCCAACCTGTCATAGGCTTTTCTCATGTCTAATTTTACCACCAAATTATACCCAAAGGAGTTTTCTTCAATGCCACTGATCATTTATAGAGCCACACCAATCGCCCCCTGAATCGACCTTCCTCTGATGAAACCAAGATGCTCAGGGTTTATCCAAGAATCCAGATGTTCATCTAGACGCCTGTTAGGAATTCTAGCCAAAACCTTGTATGGAAGATTGCAAATACTAATGGGACGATACTGATCAATGTACTTGGGGTTAGCCATCTTGGGGATAGGAACCATTTTAGTTGCACAGGAGACACGTGGTAAGTTCTCTCCTTGAAAGAAGTCTCGCACAACACCAACTAGATCCCCCTTGATAATATCCCAGGTCACCCTGTAGAAATATCCTGGAAAGCCATCAGGCCCTGGTGTAATGTCTGGGTTCAAAGACCACACAGCTTCTTTGACCTCAGCCTCCTCCAGTGATATCCTCATATCCTCATCAATAACCTCTATAACTTTGATTGGAATACCCTAAAAAATCTCAGCACCATCTCTCAGAAAACCCCCTGCCAGCACAGGATTGGGATCCTCCAAAAGGGCATAGAGAGATCCATTGACCATGGTCCCACCTCAACTATATCAGAAGAAAAGGATCCATCCTACCTTCAGATATTAGGCCTCTGAACAAGAAGTAATTCTTTGATACAAGCGTGGAAGTACCCCGTGTTTCGTTCCCACTCACAAATCCATTTAACCCGAGCTCCTTCCCTGGCGATCCTTTCCTACTTCAAAAGGATAACTGATAAATTATCCTTTTTAGTCCTCAGCGAGGAAAAAATATTGTCATCCCAACCCTGCTTTAGGCAACTCTTCAGGAGATCCACCTCATTACTAAACTAAAACACCTCCTGATCACGAGCAGGAATCGCCTTCCTCCACACCTAAAGATGAGTCTTGAGACCCCTTATCTTTCTCTACAGAGCACTCCATGAGATCCCCTGTTGATGTAAGACCCACGCCTCCCTCACAAAATCAAAGAAGCCAGGGTCCTCAACCCATGAATTTCAAAACTGGGCACGCTGCCCACTCACCACCCCTACACCAAGAAGAAGACAAATTGGAGAGTGGTTAGACAACCCTCTGGTCAGATGACATACCTTACAGTCCTAAAACATATAAATTGCAGCATTATTCATCAAGAAATGATAGAGTCGAGAGTAAGAACGTCTACCTCCTCATTTATTGTTACACCAGGTAAAGATACTACCCTCAAAACCGATATCTATAAGACCATTCCTTACCATGAAAGAGACAAAGGCTTGGCTGGCACTCCTGGGAAAGGCCCCACCTCCTTTCATCACTTCTAGACTCACAATGATATTGAAATCACCCCCGATGATCCAAGGGATACTTCTAGGATTAAAATCCTCTAGAACCATTTATGCCTCTATTTTGATCACTTATGTTAAGTGGATGCCAAAATAGCCTAACTGGATCAATATTAATATTGAAAATTTTACAATGGGAGCCCCGAGATGGGAGAGGATGTGTTTTTATTTTATGGAACTATAAAGGCTTAATGAAATGTTATTTTTTCTAGGTTATAGGGAAATTTACTCATTATTATGAGTAATTATTTTCCATATTTTAGGATGTCAAATATTCTAATAAATTTTGGTAGAATCACTTTTGGAGTGAAAGTGATTCACACGGATGGTCTCGTGGAAACTTTAGAAAAATTGAGTCTACTATCCTAAATCATAATAAGGGATCCCAGTAAGGTGCACTCATATCTACATTAAAGGTAATATGGTGGTATATGTTCTATCAAATAATTTTGTAGCAGATAAACTCTCATGTTTTACCATTAATCTTGATAATGACTTCTCATACTCTCTTGATTCTAATGAAAGATGATATGTATACTGTAGTCTCTATCAACAGTCTTTGTATCCATTTTTATTTTGGTATATTATTAAATATTAATTAAATTAAAATTAATAATTATTATTATTAAATTATTGTAAATTAAATTATAAATACTTATTAATTATATGTTCTATTAATTTAATAATTATTTAGCCATTTTTTATTGTTAATTATATTATAATTTAATTACTAATGTAGCAAATCACAATTAATTATTAAATTATTATTAAACTAGTAATTATATTATTATAATTAATTATACACAACTATGTATTTTTTATTAATAATTATTAATTTTTTTAATGAAATTATTGTGTGATTAATAATATTATATTGTTATTTTAATGTTTTGGAATGGGAGAACCTAAATCCAATATTAAAAACCCTAAAAGGATGTCAAGGAGGACTTCCTACGGGAGGGTTGGATGGAGATATAAGGGGTTTAATTTTTTTAGAATACTTTATTTAATGTACTGAAAAAAATAAATAGATTAATATTGTTTTAATTTGTGTTATATATTTATATACATAAAAAACTAAAAAAAATAAAGATAAAAAATTTTCTAACACAATTTTGAGAATAAGTCATTGGGTTGGAAAAGAGCTTATTAAAACATTTTTTCTAATAATGGATTTTCTATTTCAATATCCTCCATCCTTCCGCAAATCCATCCTAGACTAGAAATAAGTTGTTCGCAATCCCTATTTCATGAATTCCAATTTATTTTTCTTTATATAAGGAAATTTCCTTAATATGAACCCAAAAACCTTACTTGAACCACCAGATATGCAATTATAGGAAACATGAATCATGATTCAACAATAAACCCCATATAAAAAATAAATAAATCAAATTTAGATGCCACATTTTATGTAGGTAATGAGTGACTCACCTAAGCACTTGGATCGGGCTATCAATATGTCCCTCTATACATAGATTCACTCCATTACCTATATTAAAAAAACACCATATTCATATCTTCATCTAGAAATAGATAGAGCGTTGATATTCCTCATATGGTGATCAATTGGTGGTAAATAATTAATCCAATCATGTATCAATTAAATGAGCTCATTAATCATCCCATATTGATGGCTCATTTATGAATTCATATCCAATCTACAAATAAATTAAATCTGACATATAAATTGTCTTTATAATATATATAATCATCAAATTGAAACAAATAAGAGGCACCATGAAATTCAATATATATAAAATCTATAAAATTTTATGAATAAAATCAATTTATTTATTGTATTTAAAAATGCACAAGATATAAAAAAACACAAGTATTTTAGAATTGATATTCAAGAATGATTAAATATACATTTAATTTAGAATAAATAAATCTCAAATGAAATGTTTTTATCATTAGATTCAACAGAATAATTTGAATATAAACTAATATATAAAAAACAAAAAAACATGAATATAGATTATTTTCAAAGAATTATATATTTTATTGGGATTAAAATAGTGAAATAAAGATAAAATATTTCATAAAACCAAGATTCATCATCCTCAAGAGAAAATGATAATAATTGGTTTTATATTATCAGTATGTCATTTTGATAGAATTTAACTCACTAGGTTGATGCTAATCATGTAATCAAATATTTTTAAAAGGATTTCATTCAATGCGTCACTATCAATATGAAAACTATGATGAAAATAAAACATATTCTAGAATGTGAAATCATTGGAAATCATATAGGATATAAATTAATAAAAAAATCTCAAACTAACAAAAACAAAATGAGTAATAAAAGTGGGATAAAAAATAAATAAATAACACAATCACAAATCATAAAGATCTAAAAACTCACTCAAAATTCCAAGTTGGGGATTTAAAATAATCTGTTATAGTTTTTGTTCTAGAACCAACTGTTTGAACCTTAATTACATGAATACTCGACGATTTGAATGTTAATAAAATATATTATTATATATTTATTCCTTTTTTTCGCATGAAATTAATGTAATAATATCTTAGAGTATCTGTCACACAGATAAGGTTGTGGAAATTCCCTGTTATAATGAAATCCTAGAAATTTCATGATGATGTTCTTAAATGTAGTTATATGGTATGATGATGTAATATGATAGGGAACATAGTATATGTACCATAGGGTGTGAGTACTCATAAGAAGGTAAGGCTTCTTCTCAAGAAGTTGACACTTGGTATTCTCCATGGTATAAAATTATGATAACATACCCTCCACTAGGAATTCTTCATGTTTTGGTTTTATAAAATATTCATATATGTGAGTGTGTAAAATGTTCCTTATAATTTAATATTATTATTAATGTGTGTTACGACACACACTCTTAGATGTATTTTGTAAACCATGAGGATGAAATTTCATGGATAAGTTTGAAACAATGGGTGCATCATGAGTGACATGTTATTAATGATTAAGTTGAGGAAAGATTTGTACATTCCATCTTTATGGAATTTTATATCTCAACCCTTTGATAGAAATAGAACTGTCATATTAAATTTTATGGAAATAGTGTAACAACATGTTTGTTTCATATAGTCGAAGAGAAATGTATCCAGAACATAAGATGATGATATAGATGTGAAAATATCTTGAGGAGATATTGTGAAAAATGGATTATATTACACTATGAGCATTCATATGTGGTTTTTGTCATTGCGATATTAAGTTCTTTATATTGGCTTCATTGACTTGTTTTTAGACAATAATATTAGAATTTAGGTGATCCCACCTAATAAAAAAGAGTAATAATCCTTCAGGGCCAAACACTAAGTGTTTCCATTGATCTTGATTAAATTATATTTTAATTTAATTAACGGAAAAAATTTTATTCTCAAGAATGAGGAATAATTTTATTCATCTTTTATTGATCACATAATTTAAATAAATATTTATTCACCAGATTGTAAATAAAAGTTATTTATTTATTTTATTGAACGTTTAACAAAAAATTGTTCACTGGTTTATAGATAACATATTTATTTATGAATAAAGTGTTTATTTAGGAATTCAATTAATTCAGATGAGTCCATACAAAATAATACCTCATTCGGTGAAAATTATTAATTTACAAGGAAATTAAATAATATTTTTTCTTGTGCATATTAGCACGTGCACCATATAATAATAATAATAATAATAATAATAATATTTTGGAATGGTGTTTAATAAGGATTATTACATTATTTATGGGGCGAGATTAAATTTAAAAATATTTTAAGCCAAACCCGAGCTCCATAAATATATGGTTATGTCTATTGTTTAGGATGGTTGAAAATTGAGAATAGAGAATTGTTGTAAAAAATAGAGTTCTCTCTCTCTCTCTCTCAAGTGTAACCTCTCTTCCTATCAGGAATTAGAAGAGCTTATTTAATCCTAAAGGACATTCAAGTGATCAAGAAAAGAAATGCAGGATGTTTAATTCACTAGCACATGAAAATCAATCGGTGTTGCTCGGATACTAAAGAAGCATGCGTGGATCACCACTAGAGGGATTTTACACTTGACTCCTCCTAACACAAAAATGGTAATCCAAGAAGGGTTTATATATGGTCAAAATCATCATTTAAGAAATATCCTTGAAGAGGTAATTCATCATTCATCCTAAATAAATTGATTAAAAATTTAATGTGAAAGATCCTCTATTAACACCCACCAAAGGAACATCGATTTCACTCGAAACCTAAAAGTAATATCAGAAAGTTCAAATTAAAATTTATAATTATTTATTATTTATTTCATTATTACACATTTAAAAGTTTATATTCATTTCATGTTTTAATTCATTCTTGATCGATCACTAACATATCTTTTTCCAATTCTCTATTTCTCACAAATATTATTAATATTGGTGAATTATTAATGAGTTTTACATATAAAGATACCATCTGGAAGGATCATGGATCCTAGATGGATTAAATAATAATTCCTAGTTTGTGATTCTTTGTTACACATCATGTACTATTTTTTATTGTACAAGGAATCTCGTATGGATTTTGGTTCATCGTGTAATAAGTGCATGCCATGTGAAATTAATGCACCACATGTAGACCATCTGAGGTGGAACATGGATTTTCTGGAGTCCATTCCATGCTGTTTAACTACACAGTGTGTAGTCCATGCATTTTCAAGACATAAAACATGGGTTTAAACTATGTTATGTAATTAATGCACCACATGTATTTAATAAATGATTCATACAAAATAAAAAGCATGTAACTATAAGTACATGCCATGTATCCTATACACACCATGTTCTTCATAAATATTCTTGATAAGTACAAGCTGAGTTCTTTAGCATGTACTATAGATATTCAGTGAAGATAAGTACACATCATGTAGCTATCTTATAAACACTGTGTAATTTACCTATTTACATGGAAATATTAAAATTAATTAATAACTCCTTAAACCTTGTCAAATCATGTTCCATGGTTCATTAAGTTAGCATTACCCACCATGAAATTTTGATACATTCCCTATACACAATATGACATATGAGATAATTATTTATAATTAAACCATACTGAGTAGTTCAAATAAGTAATTATTGGGTTTCTTCTAAGTACAAAGTCGTGTATAATTTTATTGAGTTTTAAATAAAATAAAATATTTTATTTTATTTAACATCACAGTGTATAGAAAAATTTTGGATTATTTGATGAAACAAGATAGAATATATAAATTTATTATTATAATAATTAGTTAGATTAATTAGTGCACAATTTATCTTATTAAATAATGAATTGAAATGAATGCTAAAAAATTATTTTAAATATGTGATAATTTCATTTTTATGACAAATCATGATCTTGAAAAGGGCCATTATATGATTTTGAATTATTAAATTTTATTTATTACAGGGTTTTAAAATTTTAATTATTAAATTATATTTTATGGATTTTGTGCCATCCCTCCCTCCATTATTAAGTAGGATTTATGTGTCATATATTATTTATGTATTTTCCCTTTAACAAATTCTTTGGTTACCCTCATATTCATGTGAGTTATAAATACTTGTATTTAATGGAGAATCCAAAATTTAATAGACTTGATTAAAAATAGAACCAAGAAGTTACCATCCTCGGTGATACACAAGTGGACAATTAGAATGTTATAACTTATTCCAAGAACAACACAATGACTTTCCCCTAAGTCAAAGGTTGATTAATTGTATTCACAATAAATCATTCTTTATATTATCTCATGATCAGTTCATTTAAATATTTATTTCTTATGCATTATTTATTATATGAAGGAAATACTTCCATCACATTAATAAACGAATTAATATGAAATTATGGAATATAAATAAATAGATTATGTGTAAATGATTTATTCAACATGGTAAATTAATTAAGTAAAATATACTTAATATTAATAATTCATGTAAAAGATAAAACATTATTAAATTTGTGAATAATAAAATAAAATCACTCAACTTAATATTAAGTCATTAAGCCTACCATCATCTGAATTAAAATGAACCCATATTTTAAGTGTCAGTTTGGTCTCCACTAGGGAAAAATTTAATTATCGAAAAACATAAATAAGATAGTTGGTAAACTTATCCAAATATGTATTGGGATTAATTTACATCATCTATAAATTAAAAAATTATAGGTGAGTATTGAGGAAATCTGAGTTAGGATTTCTAGATTGAGGATTCCACTAAATGGATCAGGGAGATTCTAACCCACAATTAGAAATACTGTCTACCTAAAATATTTCTAATACTTTTTATGGCATCTCTATGGATTATAAGAAAGGAAATATATATCCTTACCGCTAGTATTTAAAATAAATCATACATTTCATGTTCTACGGTGAGGTCTATTGAGACTTGATAATATTGTGTGTGACTTAATAAAAATACATTTTTATTAATTCAAACATAAATTGTAATAAAGAAAAGTAATAATAATATTCTCATTTAAATAGTAAAGAAATAGAAATATCATCATCCACATTATCCCTGTTATTAATATTGGATAAATAGAAACTTCTCACTGGAAATAACATTCTAGATTTGTTCTAATGACTTTGGGTTGTACTGTACTATGAATGGAAATCTTACATGCTTGAGTCCTCAATGCCTGATCCACCTACCAAGGTGGTATGTGATAAATAGTTCCTTGTATATGGAAAACATATTAATGAAGCAATCAACATTAAATTTTTAATTCTATCTTCCATGTCTAGTGAACTCTTGAAGTCTCATTAAAGCATGAATGTTTATAGCATGATCAAGAATATCCATTTTTATATCAGGAGAGAGAATGATAAGAACTATTTGAGATTTCCAAAGCACTCATTTTGAGTAATATTGTAGAAGGTGTATGATCTGGGCATTACATATTCATTCTCATTGGCTAGATTGATTTTATATAAGTTATAGGGTTATAGAAACCCTAAATAATTGCGCACCAATCTCATTCTTGCATCCCTACCTCCTAGATTCTCTAGTTTTGCAGTTAATTTTAATATAAAAAACTTTTTGAAATATCTTCTTGAACTCATCACCTTTATTCACCAATTAGATTAGGATAATAATTAAAAAAATAATTCAAACCTTATAGTGAATAAATAGAATGGGAAAGTGAATAACATTAATCCCAAAGATTTTTCATGCCCTTCCAAGAAGAGAAATATCAAGGCACAAGCAAGGGAGTAGGACATTGTCTATTTTGTATGTAGAAATAAGGGACATTAAAATAAAATATCCACCCATATAGAGAATCAGTGGGAAACATTAGGTGAATTTATTATTGATTTTAATTTTTCAATTTATAAAAATTAGTTATTAGATATAGCCTATAATACTCACATATGCATTCAAATATAGAAACCAAGTAGATTCAGAAGGATTGACTGAGTAGAGTTAGATCAATGAGAATCCAAAATATCTAATATTTCTATAGTAGCTATTAGTGAATACCAAGTCACATTTCCAACTATAATGATATTAGTTTGAAATTTTATTTATTATGTGACAAATATTACCAAAATCATTATTTATATATCCATAATTGATAAAGATAGATTTATTTTCAATTTCAGAAATAAATGTTGCTTCTTTTATAAGGATAATTTATTTATGGTATGGAACATTTAAATAATGTACTTTATTTGTTAGATTAGATGAACCAAATAAGGGGAATCGATAACAAAACTATTTCACATGACTCATAAAACTCCCAACTTTGGAACCATTGAATAGGTCATATAAACAAAATATTTTTGACTAAATTACAAAAAGTTGGATACTTATATTTTTTTAAAACTAAAACCCCTCAATGTATGTCATTCATATTTACAATGAAAAATGACCAAATCCCCATTTGGTGAAAATGGTGAAAATGGAAAATATATTCTTGAATTAGTTCATATTGATGTGTGTGGACCAAGTCCAATTTAAAAATGGGTGGTGTACTAATACATAATAAATTTTAATGATTATATTAGTAGGTATGGATATGTCTACTTTATGAGGTATAAGTAAGATTCCTTTGGTAAATTCTAGGAATACCAAAATGAATCTGAGAACCAATTTGGAAAATATATTAAGAAACTATACTCAGACAGTGGTGGATAATATCACAATAAAAACTCTATTTATTATTTATTTTATTATGGGATTCCATCCCAACTCACTCCTCCTTATACACCTCATTGGAATGGTGTAAGTGAAAATAGGAAATACACCATATTTTATGATGTGAGATCAATGGAAATTAATGTGAGCCTTTGATTATCCTTTTGGGGATACATGTTACATATAGTACCACACATTCTAAATCAAGTTCCAACTAAAGAGTAAAATGGTAATCCATATGAACATTGGCATGGAAATAAACTTGTGTTGTCACATGCATTAGTGTGGGGATGTGAATCATTTGTTAAGGATATTTATAGAAACAAACTTTCTCCATGAGGAATTAAATATATCTTTATATAATATCCTAATGAAATAAAGGGATATTAACTATATGATACATTAGATAAAATGTTTTTGATAGACATTTTTTTCAAATTACTTGAGAAGGATCGCATCTCTAAAAAAGATAGTGGGAGAAAGATAGACTTCAATAAAGTCTAGGATCGAGATACACAAGAGTTGGAACATAAAAAATTTCTACAAATCCCAATTGAAGAATATATTCTAGAGACACAAATACTATGTAGGAATATAAAAGAGAATAAAAAACTA
This sequence comes from Viscum album, assembly GCA_963277665.1. Lineage (NCBI taxonomy): Eukaryota > Viridiplantae > Streptophyta > Magnoliopsida > Santalales > Viscaceae > Viscum > Viscum album. Next base: position 1,534,631,161 of record OY728161.1, on the reverse strand, counting down.
GAACATTAGGGTTTCATATTCACCGAGGATGGTGATCCATTATTAGTTGATAATAATTAACTATTAAAAAAATGAAGCAATAAGTGGAAAAATAGTTTCCAATTTGAAAGAATACATGAATTAAAAATAGATTCTGTGTACCCAAACCTTGTTTGGAATTTGGTAGATCCTTAAGTAGATATAAATCATGTTGGATATAAAGGGGTATTCAAAAAAAACTGTACATAAAAGGATAAGTTAGTACCTATAAGACATGAATGGTTTCAAAAGGGTTTAAACCACATCAAGGTATTGACTATGATGAAACCTTTTCATGAGTAGAAATACTAAAATATATTAGAATTATACTTTCCATTTTCTCCTTCCATAACCTTGAGATTTGTAAAATAGATATCAAAACACCTTCCTTAATAGGAAACGTCATAAGTATTTCTATATTAAACAACCTAAAGGGTTTTTGACTCCTAAAATATTTCAACAAGATATGAAAATTGAAATAAAAATCTATTTATGAATTAAAGTAATAATTTAGGTAATTAAATATTTGATACGATGAATCCATAATGCAATTTTGTTCCACAAATAACGAATGTGAGTGTAGTGTCTTTAAGTGTTTTAGTAAGGGTGATGTAATTTTCTTATTAGTTTTTATTGATGATATATTAATTATTGGAAATGAGATAAGTGTATTACATTCTATTAAGGCCTGGTTGAATAACTTATTTGTAACACCCTGATATTTGAAGAGAAATATTGTTTTTATGTCTTATGTTATACACAACACCAAATGAATATTTCACTACACACAACACTAGCTTGGCTTACGTTACACGCAAGAGCAACCTTCCTCGATAGGCTGCGTTGTACGCAATATTGAGTTTCACTAAAAAATGATATATAATTATAACATTATGAACTAGAAATTATGAATAGTATTAACTGAATTTGGAATTTTATAACATTATAATTTATCTAACACATTTTCTAGAATGAGTTTTGAAAACAAAAACAATTTTTCGGATAAAAGAAGTAATTTAAAAAAAATGCAGTTTTACCGCCTTTTGATGGATCACCCATTTTAAATATAATTTTTGACAATTTATGAGTTCAATTTTACAAAATAAACATATTATTTTGAATCAGGATATAAAAATTTACATTGGATAAATTTCTGATACTTTTCTAATAACTTTCATAGTTTGATGAATAGTAAAAATACGCTAAATTTTTCTTAAAAACCACTTTTTTCATCAATATAATTTATATTGTTAAATGATAAAATATAATGGTATTAAAGTATAAATAGAATATATTTTTACAATTTAATATAATATATTTCATTACCATTAATTTTACATTGAATTCATAGATAAAAACATTTCAATCTTTGACAATGTTTTAACTTTTAAAACCCGTTTTCTTAACAACGGGATTAATTTTAATTTAATTACTGCAACTTCTGTGTTTTGAATTTTGAAAAATGGATTTAATATTGTGATTCAGTGGGTCAAAATTATTTTCATAGGTTACTTTTATTATTGACATTATGAATAGTAACTACGATAATTTTTATTTACTACAGTTAAAGGTAAATCGGGTAATTAAGGGTAAAAATAAGATTATAAAATTACCCTACCACCTACCAAAATTCTATTGGATGAATAATAGTTGACACATATCACCTAAGCACCAGAATATATTAATTTCATGGACTTTTGGCCATGAAAATGATATAATTATTATTAAAACCAAAGACGGTGACAACATATCACTCTCTTATATCTTATAAGTGTAATAATTTTAATTTAGCGATAAACATCATAAAACATCGAATGTAAATAGTATATAGAAATCTAATAAAATTATCTACATCATGAGAGTTTATTTATAATTTTTAGGGATTAAATAATTATCATTAATGATGACACAATAGTGATGTAGAAATTATTTTATTGATTGAAATATATAATAAATGGTTTTAAAAATATTAAAATAAATATTAAATGAACTAATTAATGTTCTCAAAAAAATTCTAGATGAATATGAAATATTAGGAATCTATTAAATATTTTGGATTAAATATATTCTCTGTGTGGATTTTATTTAAATGCAGATAAATGAATAGTTTCAAAATTGTCACTATTGTTATTTTATAAAAATAACATGTTATAAAGTTGTTTAAAAACACAAAAATATTTAAAAAATTATAAATTAAAATTTATATGGTCTAAAATGTCAAAATGTGTCCAATTATGGACAATTAACAACATATAATTAATTATTTATAACAATTTCAAATTTATAATATTATTACCACAAATAAATTTAAATAGATTAAATAAGGATCAATCAAGTTGATGAGGTTTAAAATAAATTCCCAACATGTCTAAATTTTATTGGTTAATGAGATTAAAACCCTATCTCATCTCATCTTCGAATTGAGTCATTTTTTGAGGTTTTTAGGTGGTTTTTTGAATTTATTACAAATTAATATTTTTTATGATTCAAAAGGTGCCCTTCTCCTCCCTTATAAAATGGAACCTCCTCCCTCTCCTCTTCACAAAATTTTGAGCCTTAAAGCTCGGCCAAAACCTGTCCTTTTCTCTTCTCCACTTCCCTAGAAACATACTGGAGGTAATGGTATTCTTCAAAGACCAACTTTGGTGCCCTAAGAGGAGGTTTAGAAGAGGCATGTCGAAGAAGAGGTGATATCCTATACCGATTCATTCAAATTTATTTCTTCTTCTACTTAATTTTAGTTATTTTTTTCATTATAAAGTTATAACATATGTATCACTAATATAATTATATTTTATTATAGATATTAAACAACCCTATTTCACCTTATATCCATCCTATGGAAAATAAAGTCACCGCGCGTGCGTACGTACGGAATACCGTCTCTAAGCCGTTGTGTAATCTGTTTTCCACCACCATCTTACTTGGATGGGTAAAATGGTGTGAATAATAGCTATATATTACACTTATAAGATGATACTAATTCTGATATATTCTATCATCCACTCCAAAACCATTCAATAATTATGGGAACGATATCGTTGCTTGTGTGTACGTATGGAGTACCGTCTCCACGGTGTGATGTGATTCGTTCTACATGATCTTCATTAAACCATGACTATATAAACGAATTTAAAGAATAAATATGATATATATTATAAGAATACCATTATGTAAATGATATAACTATAACATAAAAATATGAATATGAACTTATCTAACAAAACATACGTATGAAAATAAAGTCGTTAATACCCAAACAATGAGTAACAATGAAATGTTACTAATAAACTGATGAAAATATGATCCTAAATGTTATCATAAAAATAATTATGATTATTTAATAGATCTGTAACATTATTTAAATCATTATACAGGAGGTTTGGATGCATACGAATCATATCGGACCTAAGGTAAGGGAAAATCTCGCAATCTCAATTTTTATCCGAGATAGTTTATACTTCGGTATTTACTGGGGAATATTTATCATCCACATCCATGTTTCCTCAATATGTAATATTATTTATATCCTCCTAAAAATTTTTAATTCCAATTTTACTTATTGTTGAAAATTTTAGTAAAATATATGAAAGGAATCTCTTGTTGTTTTTAGTACGAGATACTTTTTGACTTTTCTGGCTAAAGTATGAGAAGAATATTTTTTTAACTTATACGGCATGAATAGTTTTTTACGATTTCATAGAAATTTATTTCAATGAATCTTCCTTTACAAGTTTTCAAGTTTATTTTCAATTAACTTATTTTAGTTTAAAATGGTTTGACATGTTCAGAAAGGAAAAATGTTTTTGAAGAAGAAAGGATATTTTCCTCTGGAATGGAGTTCAAGTGTTTTATCAAAATTATATTAAATCTAAGATAATATAGGGTTCTGTTTCTATACCTATTATTACATTTATTTTATTATGTTATGATGGAATTATTTTTATGAAGTCCTTTTATCTTATATGGATTAAGTTATGATGGCATGATGTTTAAGAATCCCATTTTTATTACATGGGTTATGCTATGATGTTTGATTTATGATTTTGTGGCCAACATAAGAATGGTTTCATTGTGAGATGGGTGGGACCTATATCTCCCTCCAATGCATTGGGTAAATATTTATATCACATGAGATAGACATGGTTGGATTGGAAAGTTAATCTGGTTTGGTGATACAGGACTGGAACGAGGACTGAAATCGGTTCTATAATGGACTTTGTCCACTATAATGGTCTTGGAAATGAGTCTTGACTAATATGAAATGTTTTTCTATTATTATTTGTGTATTCCACAAAGTTTCATGTTTTAAGTTATGATTAATGGGATTACATTTCACTACTATGATTTATCCCATGTCATGATATTATGCTCTCTTTTGCAGGATAGGATTTTCAAAATGTTATGTTCTTATGAATATGATATGATTTCTATTTCCCTTGTTTACCCTTACTGAGTATTTGATCCCACCATTTTTTATGTTTTCTTTTCCCCAGGTCAGTAAGACAGATATTAAGTAGTATATTCCAAAAGGGAATCTAGATATGATGGAATAAACATGAGACAATGTAGATGATTTATGAACCAGTTGTTTATGTTTCCTAGTTTCTAAAGACACTATACCTATATGGTCCTACCATGGTTTTGTTATATGTTGTAATAAGTATGCTTCAATTCTGAAGTAATAACAATGTATGTAAAGTATGGTTCATTATTTTTGGTATCAGAGGGAGGTTATAGTTAACCTTTGGAAACTAGGATGTGAATGTCTTAGTAAGAACCCAATGGATATGTCTAAGCATAGAACAAAATCATAGTGTTTTAGAAATATCCATGAATAACCTATGATAATACATAAAGTGTGAAATTTTATTACTGATTATGTGGTTTTCTTGTTGTAATTAGTGTTTCTCAAACTATGATTCTTGGTTTTAGTCAATGGTTGGAACCCAAAGGAACCATGTTAATGCTGAATGCGATGGACAATGCAATGATTGTCCCCCTGAGCAACCAAACATTTTGGGAGCTAGAATGAAAAATATTGTAGCCATGCTCACACAACTTTTTCAAGCTATGAATCATTCAGGACTTCAAAATGAGCCAAGGAAGGAGAAAAATTATATTAAATCCTTCATGAGGCAGTGTCCACCTTCATTCAGTGTGTCTTCAGATCCATTAGTGGATGACCAATGGATCAGTACTACTGAAAATATATTTTCAGTTCTATGATGTTCTAAACATGATAAAGTCATCTTAGAAGTATATTGTTTTGAAGGTAAAGATGACCAATGGTGGAATCTTATCAAGAATAAGAGGAAAAGAGATGAAATTGAGTCCATGTAATGGGATGAGTTCAAGAACTTATTTTTCAATAAGTACTTCCCTCGTATTCTTCAAACAAAGATGGAGAATGAGTTACTTGAACTAAAGAAAAAGGATGATAAATCTGTTGGTACCTATGGAGAAAATTTTACAAGACTTTCAAGGTATGCTTCCGGAATTATTATCGAACCTGAGAGTAAGATTGATCGATTCTTTAGGGGATTAAAACCAAGTCTTCTAAGGGCATTAGCCATAAGGGACTTCAATAGCTATGAGAAAATTGTTTGATGTTCTCTTAAGGTTGATATGGAGATTGGAGTAACCCATCAGTCATATGGGTTTGATAAGAAGAGGAAAATGAAATTCAAAGGAAAATCTAAAGACCACACTGAAAAGAAGATGAGTTTTCCCTTATACATAAAGGGTGGAATGAAAAATAGAGGGAATTTTATTAAAGGGACAAGTAAATGTTTTAAGAGTGAATAAGAAGGTCATCAGGAATTTGAATGTCGAAATAATCAGAAGAAGATGTATAATGATGAGAGTAAAGAAAGGGATACACAGAATGCACCTCCTACACTTCAATATTACAAGTGTAAGGAAATGGGGCATTATGCTAATCAATGCCCTAATCCAAGGGTTGTTGATGATGATCAATGTCAACAAACTCTTAAGTCCAAATACAAAGGAAAGTCACATGCAATTTCTATCAGAGATGTGGAGTACGCTAACGAAGTGGTGAAAGGTACACTTACCATCCCATCAAAAGTAGAAAATGTTTTATTAGATTCTGGATCCACCCACATTTATTTCTGAAGAATTTTCTAAGGGTATCACCATAATATCTCAACAATTAGATATTGAGTTATTTGTGACAACTCCTAATGGAACAACAATCCCATAAAAAGTTTACAATTCTTCTTTGATTGAATTTTGTAGGAAAGTCCTTCCTATAAATCTTGTGATCCTTCCTATAGTGGAATTTGATGTGATTCTTGGCATGGATTGGATTTCTTTATATAGAGCTCATATAAATTTACAAATAAGGGAAGTCAAATTTCATATTCTTAATCAGTCTATGATCATTTATCGATGCAAGGATGAATATAACCTTCCAGTGGAAATTTCTTCCATATTATGGGTCTTGATTCCAATAAATGAAGGTTATTTATCTCAAATGGTTGGAGAGAAACTCACAATTAAGAATATGCCTACTCTACGAAAGTTTGATGATGTATTTCCAGATGAATTTCAAGGACTTCCACCAAATAGTGAAGTTGAGTTTTCAATAGATCTCGTACTGGGGGATATGACCATTTCAAATACACCTTATATAATAGCCCCAATTTAGTTGTAGGAATTGAAGATGAAACTCCAAGATAATCTTGATAATGGATTCATACGCCCTAGGGCATCATCATCGGGCGCACCTATTCTATTTGTTAAGAAGAAAGATGGATCAATGAGACTCTACATTGATTATCGAGAACTTAACATGATCAATATCAAGAAAAAATATCCTCTCCCACGCATTGATGAATTATTTGACCAACAACGCAGAGATCAACACATTTCCAAGATTGATCTTCATTCAGGGTATCATCAATTAAGGGTCAAAAGGAGGATATACCAAAGACAGCTTTTTGTACAAGGTATGGACACTATGAATTTATAGTGATGCCTTTTGGTCTTACTAATGCCCCAGCTGTCTTCACGGATCTAATGAATACAGTCTTTAGAGACTATCTTGATCAGTTTTTGGTAGTCTTTATAGACGATATTCTTGTATATTCAAAGAGAAAGGAAGAACTTGAAGATCACTTGAGAATTGAATTGAAGGCTCTGATAAAGGAGAAAAATTATTCCAAATTTACAAAGTGTGAATTTTGGCTTCAAAATGTTTCATTTTTGGGTCACATAATCTCAAAAGTGGGGAAATCTATGGATCCAACAAAAATGGAGGTCATTGAAAGATGGTCGAGACCAACAATATTAACTAAAATCCGATGTTTTCTTGGTTTAGCTGAGTGTTATAGACTTTTTTTGAAATATTTTTCAATATTATCTATCCCACTCACCAAATTGACTCGGAAATGAGTTAAGTTTGTTTGGATGGAGTAATTTGAAGATAATTTCAAAAGAGTTAAAAAGAAGGTTAGCTAGTGCACATGTGCTCACACTTCCTTGTAGTGAAGAAAGGTTTGTGATATACAGTGATTCATACAAGAATGGGTTGGGGTGTGTTCCCATGCAAAATGATATGGTGATAGCTTATGCCTCACGACAGTTGAAAATCCATGAACAAAATTTCCCAACTCATGATTTCGAGTTTGCCACAGTAATATTCGCATTAAAGAATTGAAGGAATTATCTTTATGGTGAAAGGTGTGATATTTATACTGATCATAAAAGTTTAAATTATATTTTCACACAAACGAAGCTGAATATGTTCCAAAGAAGATGGTTGGAGTTGATTAAGGATTATGACTGCTCCATACATTACCACCTTGGGAAAGAAAACAAGGTGGCAGACACATTAAGTCGACAAGACCATGATAGCTTATCCCTAATGAGGATAACAAGAGATCCAATATTTATGGATTTACAAAGGATGGATCTTGGAATTTTAATGAAAGGGGAGATATCTTGAATTTCTCAAATGAATGTTCAACCATCTATACAAGTAAAGATTAAATAGGAGCAGAAGGAGGATGTTGGGATAAAAAAGAAGGTGATAAATGTTCCTAAATTCAACCTTGGTTGTGATGGGATAAAAAGATTCATGAACTGTGTCTGTATTCCTCCCATACACCAATTAAAGACGGAGCTGTTGGATGAGGCTCACAGTTCTTCAGTCTCTATTCATCCTAGAAGTTCAAATATGTACAGGGACCGAAAAGAGTACTTTTGGGGGGATATAATGAAAAGAGATATCGCCAAATATGTCTCTCGATGATTGGTTTGTTAGCAAGTTAAAGCTGAGAGACTAAAGTATAAGGGGTTTTTACAACCATTACCCATACCAGAATAGAAATGGGAAAACATCACTATGGACTTCATCATCAGACTTCCCAAAACATCCAAAGGAAATAATGCTATTTGGGTTATATTTGATCGTCTTATGAAGTTTGCACACTTCATTTCTGTTAGAGAACATTACTCTCTTGATCAGATTTCCAGGATATATGTAAAATAAGTGGTAAGATTGCATGGAGTACTACTTTCCATTATATATGATCGGGATATGAGGTTTACCACGAAGTTCTGGCGAAGTCTTCAGCATGCTCTGGATACAGAGTTATGTTTCATCACTGCCTATCATCCTCATATAGATGGTCAGTCTAATAGGACAATTCAAACTTTGGAAGACATGTTGAGAGATTGATCTATGGATTTCAGAGGTGGTTGGGATCAACACCTACCTTTGGTGGAATTTTCTTATAATAATAAATTTCACTCCAGTATTCATATGTATCCTTATGAAGCTCTTTCTGGAAAGAAATGAAGAACTCCAACTTGCTGGGTTGAAGTTGGGGAAAAAAAGCTATTAGGACCTGATCTTGTTGATGAGATGGCAGAAAAGGTCAAATCTATTCAACAACACATAAGATCAGCTCAGAGTAAAAAAAAGGTTATGCCGACAACTGAAGAAAAGACCTAGAGTTTGAAGTAGGTGGTAAAGTGTTCTTACGAATATCTCCCTAGAAAAGAGTAATGAGATTTGGAAAGAAGGGAAAGCCGATCCCCAGGTATATCGGTCCTTTTGAAATACTAGATCGTGTTGGGAAGTTATCTCACTGATTGGAACTTTCACCAAATCTCTCTCAAGTTCATGATGTGTTCCATGTACCTCTCTTGAGAAAGTACACACCGGGTCCTTCACATGTACTAAGCTCAAATGTTGTACCACTAGAGAAAGATCTTTCTTATGAGGAACAGCTGATAGAGATTCTGGATCATAGAAAAAAAGTTCTATGAAACAGGAACACTCACTTGGTTAAAGTTTTATGGAGGAATCACCAATTATAAGAAGCTACATAGTAACTTGAGGATATGATGAGGGAGAGGTATCCTCATCTGTTGGTTACGAAGTGGCGAATTTTGAGGGTGAAATTCATTTTAAGGGGGGTAGAATGTATCACCCTAAAATTTTATGAGAAATATATATTTTTTATGTCTTATTTTATATACAACACCAAATGAATCTTTAAATACACACAACACTATCTTGGCTTGTGTTACACGCAAGAGAAACATTCTTCAATAGCTTGCGTTGTACGCAATACCGAGTTTCACTAAAAAATGATATATTATTATAACATTATGAACTATACATTATGAATATTATTAACTTAATATTGAATTTTATAACATTATAATTCATCTTAAACATTTTCTAGAATGAGGTATGAATACAAAATCAATTTTTCAGATAAAATATGTATTTTTCAAAAAATGTAGTTTTACCGCCTTTCGATGGCGCACCCATTTTAAATCTAAATTTTGACAAGTTTATAAGTTAAATTTTATAAAATAAAATTCTTTTTTTTGAATCGGGATATAAAAATTTACATTGGCTAAATTTTTTATACTTTTCTGAAAACTTTCATATTTTGATGAATAGTAAAAATACGTTATCTTTTTCTTCAAAACAACTTTTTTCATCAAGATAATTTATATGGTTAAATGATAAAATTTAATGGTTTTAAAGTATAAATAGAATATATTTTTATAATTTAATATAATTTATGTCATTACCATTAATTTTACATTAAATTCATAGGTAAAAACATTTCAATATTTGATAATGTTTTAACTTTTAAATCCCATTTTCTTAACAACAGGATTAATTTTAAATTAATTACTGCAAATTATGTGTTTTGAATTTTGAAAAATGGATTCCATATTGGGATTCAGTGGGTCCATATTATGTTAATAGTTTACTTTTTTTGACATTATGAATAGTAACTGGTAATTTTTATTTACTACAGTTAATGGTAAATCGGCTAATTAAGGGTAAAAACAAGATTATAAAATTACCCTACCGCCTACCAAAATTCTATTGGATGAATAATAGTTGACCCATATCACCTTAGGGTCATAATATATTCGTTTCATGGACTTTTGACCATGAAAATGATATAATTATTATTAAAACAAAAGAAAGTGACAACATGTCACTCTCTTATATCTTATAAGTGTAATAATTTTAATTTAGTGATAAAATTAATAAAACATCAAATATAAATAGTATACAGAAATATAATAAAATTATATACATCATGAGAATTTATTTATAATTTTTAGGGATTAAATAATTTTCATTAATTATGACACAATAGTGATGTAGAAATTATTTTATTGATTGAAATATCAAATAAATGGTTTTAAAAATATTAAAATAAATATTATATGAACTAATTAATAATCTAAAAAAAATTTCTAGATGAATATAAAATATTATAAATATATTAAATATTTTTTTGAATATATTCTCGGTGTGGATTTTATTTAAATGCAAATAAATGAATAGTGTTAAAATTGACACTATTGTAATTTTATAAAAATAACATATTAAAAAATTGTTTAAAAATAAAAAAAATATTTAGAAAATTGTAAATTTAAAATTATATGGTGGAAAATTTCATAAAGTATCCAATTATAGAAAATTCACAACATATAAGTAATTATTTAAAACAATTTAAAATTTAGAATATTATTACCACAAATAAAATATAATAGATTAAATAAAGATAAATCAAGTTGATAAGGTTTAAAATAAATTCAAAACATGTCTAAATTTTATTGGGTGATGAGATTACAACACTATATCATCTAATATTCTAATTGAGTCATTTTTGGAGGTTTTAGGTGGGATTTGAATTTATTATAAATTAATATTTTTTATGTTTCCAAAGGTACCCCTCTCCTTCCATATAAAAGTGCACCTCCTCCATCTCCTCTTCACAACATTTTGAGCCTTCAAGCTTGGCAAAACCCTATCCATTTCTCTTATCCAATTCCATAGAAACATACTAGAGGTCCTGGTATTTTTCAAATACCAACTTTAGTGCCCTAAGAGGAGTTTTAGAACAGGCACGTCAAAGAAGAGGTAATTTCCTTTACCGATTCTTTCAAATTTATTTCTTCTTCTACTTCCTCTTCTTTATTTGTTTCATTATAAAGTAATAAAATCAGTATCTTTCATATACTGATATGTTATTATAAATATAAAACAACCATATTTCACCTTCTATCCATCCTATGGAAAATGAAATCATCGCGCGTGCATACGTATGGAATCCCGTCTCCGTGACGTGGGGTAATCTGTTTTCCACCACCACCTTACTTGGATGGGTATAATGGTGTAAAGAATATCTATATATTATTATTATAGCAGGATACTAACTCTTAGATATTCTATCATCCACTCCAATACCATTCGATAATTATGGGAATGATATCGTTACTCGTGCGTACGTACGGCTTACCGTCTCCACGGTGCGATGTGATTAGTTATACATGATCTTCATTAAAAAATGATTATATAAAAGAATTGAATAAATAAATTTGATATATATTATACTAATACCATTCTCTAAATGATATAACTATAACCTATAAATATTAATATGAACTTATCCGACAAAACATACGTATGAAAATAAATCAGTTAATACCCAAACAACGAGTAACAATAAAATGTTACCAACAAACGGATGAAAATATGATCATAAATGTTATAATAAAAATAATAATTATTATTTTATAGATCCTTAACATTATTTAAATCATTATACAGGTGGTTCATATACATACGATGCATATCAGACCTAAGGTAAGCGAAAATCTCAAAATGTCAATTTTTATCTGAGATTGTTTATACTTTGGTATTTACTAGGGAATATTTATCATCCACATCCATGTTCTCTCAATATTTAATATTATTTCTATCCTCCTAAAAATTTTTAAATCCAATTTTACCTATTGGTGAAAACTTTAGTAAAATATATGAAAGGAGTGTTTTGTCATTTTCAATACAAGAAGAATGTTTTTAAACTTATACGGCATGAATGGATTTTTATGATTTCATAGAACATTATTTCAATGAAGCTTTATTTAAAAGTTTTCAAGATTATTTCTAATAGACTTCTTTTAGTTTAAAATGGTATGACATGTTGATAAAAGAAAAATGTTTTTGAAGAAGAAAGGATATTTTCCTCAGGAATGGAGTTCAAGTGTTTTATCAAATTATTTTCCATATAAGATAATTTAGGGTTATATTTCTATCCCTATTATTACATTGATTTGATTATGTTATGATGTAATTATTTTTATGAAGTCATTTTATCTTATATGGATTATGTTATGATGGAATGATGTTTAAGAATCCCTTTTTTATTACATGTGTTATGCTATGATGTATGATTTATGATTTTGTGGCACACATAAGAATGGTTTAGTTATGAGATGGGTGGGACCTGTATCTCCCTCCAATGCATTGGGTAATGATTTATATCTCATGAGATAGATATGGCTGGAACCGTAAGTTAATATGGTTCAGTGATCCAGGAATGGAACGAGGAGTGAACTCGGTTCCGCAATGGACTTTGTCCCCTATGATGGTCTTGGCAATGAGTCTTGACTAATATGAAATGATTTTCTATGATTATGTGTGTATGAGAAAAAGTTTCATGTTATATTTTATGATTAATGGGATTACATTTCACTACTATGATTTATCCGATGTCATGATATTATGATCTCTTTTCCAGGTTAAGATTTTCAAAATGTTATGTTCTTATGAATATGATATGATTGATATTTCCTTTGTTTACCCTTACTGAGCATTTGAGCTAACCCTTTTGTATGTTTTCTTTTCCCCAGGTCAGTAAGAAGGGTATTAAGTAGGATATGCCAAAAGGGACTGTAGATATGATAAAATAAATGAGAGACAATGTAGATGATTTATGAACCAGTTGATTATGTTTCCCAGTTTCTAAAGACACTATACCTATATGGTCCTATCATGGTTTTTTTATATGTTGTAATAAGTATTCTTCAATTATAAAGTAATAAAAATGTATGTAAAGTACGGGTCATTATATTATTATTCATGAAGGACTTAAGTGTGACATCCTATAATCTTGGGATCAAGATACATTATGATATATCCATGAGCCTTCTCGCCTAAGTCAAAGTACATATATTAACAGGATACTAAAGTGGTTCAATATAGAAAAATCCATGAGGGAATTGTTTATATTGTCACATGGAATTCATATTTCAAGGAAAATGTGTCCTAAAATACATGAGGAAAGGAAAATAATGGAAAGGATTAAATACACATCAATAATTGGTTCAGTCATGTATGATTTTATTTTGACTAGGCTATATGTTAACTATGCCTTAAGTGTGGTATGAAGATATCAATCTGACCCAGGTGACCTCCATCAGATAGAAGTCAAGACTATCCTTAAGTATCTAAATTATAATAAGGATATATTCCTAGTTTATGTAGGATATTACGAACTAGTCAATAGAGGATACACTGATTCAAGTTTCTAAACAAATCAAGATGATAGAAAATCAGGAATGTGATACAACTTCACTTTGAATGGATGTGATATGAATCATAAGAGATTAAAGATGGATGTGATCACAGATTCAATAATATAATCCATTAAATTGTGGATTTTGAAGAAGCTAAAAAGGTATTATGGACACACAACTTTTTCCAAGTGTTTTACATGTCTCATAGGAGTAAAGATTCCATCACACTCTATTGTGATAATACTGATGTCATGGACCTTTCCAAGGATACTGGGTCACATCATTGGATGAAGTATATAATTTTGAAGTATCATCTATTGAGGGATTTTTCTTAGAGAGGTGAGGTTTCTATGAGATTAATTTCCTTGTAAGACAAGGTGGTGGACCCCTTGATTAAAGACTTTACTCATTAGAAACATGATTATCATGTGAGGTTAAGTGGACAGAGAGTTATAACTAGTTGGATATTTTAAAATTAAGATTTTTTTAGAGTTGGTTTCATAGGACCCACTGTTTTTACTTTTATTTCTTTAATATTCTATCATTTGAATATTAATAAAATATCTTACTACATATATTTGTTTTTTTAATATGACATTAATGTTGTTATGTCATAGAGTATCTGTCACATTAATAAGGTCTTAGTTTTTCCTACCTATTATGAGAACCTTGAAATTCCATGATGGTATTCTTAAATATAGTTCTATGGTTGGATAACGTATGATGACAAAGAACATAGTATTCATATATTCAGTTGCAATTACTTGTAAGCGAATGAGGATTCTTCTCATGAAGTTCTCACATGGTAATCTCTAAGACAAAAGACATTGAGAACATACTCGTCATTATGAATCCCACATGCTTTGGTGTCATCGAATATTATTATTCATGAGCATTTGAAATGGTCCTTGTAATTTAATATTATTAGTGATATATGATATGACTCATGAACTTACATGTATTTTGCAAACCATGATGATGAAAGTTGATAATGATGTTTGATACATTGGGTGAGTCATGAGTGACATGTTATTAATGAATAAATCAAGGAATCATTTTTTGATTCTATATTTATGGAAGTTTATATCTCTAGCCATGGATTGAAATCTAACTATAGCATTAAATTCCATGATCATGGTGTAACGATGTGTTTATTTTAGATAGTCAATGAAATAAGTATCAAGCACATTGGTTGATGACACATATGTGAAACATGCTTGATGAGATATTGAAGCATGGGATTATGTTACGTAGTGAACATTCATATGTGGTTTTCATCATTGTGACATTAATTTCTTTCTCTTGGGTATCTTGACCCATTTTGGGGCAATAATCTTAGACTTTAGGTGATGTCATCTAATCCTTATGAGAAAAATTAATAGAGTGCCACACACTAAATGATTTTGTTGATCTCTATTAAATACTATTTGAATTTAATTAATGGAATAAATATTATTCTCAAGACTGAGGAATAATTTTATTTATGTTTTATCGATCACATAAACTAAATAAATATTTATTCACCAGATTGTGAATAAAATATATTTATTTATTTTATTAAATAATTAATTAATATTTATTATTTGTTTTATGGATAAAATATTTATTTATTAATAATGTTTTTATTCATTTATTTAATAAATTTTGAGGATTTAAAATGGACAAAGATAGTGTTTGGTGACAAATATTAATTTATAAGCCAGTTAAATAATAGTTGTTATTGTGCAAGTTAGCACGTGCTCCATAAGTTAATAATACTAGTATTATTATTATTCCAGGGGGTTTAATAAATATTATTATATTTTTTAAGGGATAACTTGAAATTAAAGAATATTTTTACCTAAACTCAAGATTTATAAATAGATGGTTATAGTTATTATGTAGGGAGGTCAAAATTTGAGAACAGAGAATCATTTGGAACAAAAAAATTCTCTCTCCCTCCCTCCCTCTCCCTCGAACTTATTTTGTCTTCCTATCAAGAATTAAAAAACTCCTTCATGCCTGAAGGATCTTAGAGCGATCAATAAGAACAATATGAGATGAAATATTTTCTTCACTAACAATCATAAATCAATCGTTTTTTCTTAGAGACCAAAGGAGAATGTGTGGATCACTGCTAGAGATATTCTATACTTGAATCGTCACAATGAAATGATGGTAATCCAAGAAGGGTTTATATATGATCAAAATAATATTCAAATAAATCTCTTTGATGAGGAAATTTATTCTTTCTGTCTAAATAAATTAATTATAAATTTAATGTGCAAGATCCTCTATTAGGGATTCGGGAAACTCTAAATTAAAATAAATTTTAATTTAACACCCACCAAAGGTGCTTCCACTACATGAAAAACCTATATAAACTAAAAATGAATCAACTGAAATAAAGAAACAAACACATAGTCTTACCTTAGTTATGTTTCATGTAGTCCACTACCACTGTTAATTTTTTAATGAAGCAAGTTGTATAGGAGTTACAAATGATGGAGAGAATAAGAGAAAAATAAAATATTGGATAATACCCTCAATTTTTTTACTTTATAAATGTAGAGAAATGGGGAACCCCAATATTTATAAAAAATATAGAAAATTCTCAAAATTCACTATTTTAACATAGGGGTTATGATTTCCACCTATTTTTTTGTAGTACCCACTGGGATTCATGTTAGCCATAAAATCCATTATAATCTATTACCATTTCCCTAGATGGGTTTTACATATATGAAAATACCTTAATATGGTCTATTGAATTCCCAGTGAGTCCCACTGGGATAATTTTAGTCTTCTGCTAAGGGAAATTAATCCCAAACACTGAATATGAATTTTTTTTCCAACTCTTACTTTATATAAACTTTTATAAAATTAAAACTCTCTCATAAGAAAATAAAACATAAAATCTTTAAATCTTTAAATTTATTTTAATATAGGGTTGTTAATGTAATATGAGTGATGTAAAAAAGTTTGACTGATAAATACTCTATCATAACCCATATAGCACAACCTAATATAGTGTGACTATATCAAACCATTAGATGAATCATGTATTTGTTAGTTAGAGTGGCAAACTCAAGAGGGGGGGGGGGGCGTGAATTGAGTTTCCAATAAAATTTATATTTTTAAAAAATTAAAAACTAAATGTACCAATTTAATAAAATCACCCAGTAAATAAAAACTATAAAAATATATAATTTAATTTTTCAAATATCTTCTCAAAATCAAGATAAAAGGTCATTTAAAATAACTTTAAAATAACTTATTCTTTTGAAACTAATTTAATTAACAAAACATAGTATATAAAACACAAATTTAGATTAAATATGAGAGTATAGTTTTGTTTAATAGTAAATAATATTGAAGCATGTAAGATTTAAAATAATGAAAACAAAAATGATAAATCACAACAAAAATTTTAATATGGGGTTTGGTCTCAAGCCCAGACTCAACCCCCTCCACATGGGAATCACTTGATGCTATGAATTTTATTATTAAATAAACTGATCCACTACTTGGATCAGGTTTTATAATCAATAGTTTATAAGAATTTTTAATCCAAAATATTGTTCTATAGTTATATGTAGTATGAAAAAGATACCAAGTCACTCAGGACCTCTAACATAGTTATTCAAGGGTACAAAAATAAGATATTTGAGAGAGGGTATCAAATACTATCTATTTTAGCACATGAAACAATGTTTTAAAAATATACCGAGTAATATAAAAACACAACTCTAGTTTAATAAGGAGTTCAGTCACAATCTATGACTTAGTCCCCTCTACATGGAAATTACCCACTGCAAAGAAGTTTATTATAAAAAAACTTATCCAAAACTTGGATAAAGTTTTATAGACAACAACTCAGAAGGATATTCAAGAAAAAAATCATCTTCTATAGTTATACATGGGATGAAAAAGATACCATGTCACCTAAAACCTCTTTCACTGTTATTCATGGGAATACAAATAAAATATTTGAGAGAGAGTACCAAGTAATCTTTAGTTTAGTATGATAGATTGTGTTTTAAAAATATATAGAGTAATATAAAAATAGAGATCTAAATAATAGCTTGAATATAAAGAGAAAAGAATGTGATATGTGAAGATGTGGTGCATCCAAATCAAATAATATTTGTTTGTACAATATTCTATGAATATTTCTCTAAAAGGATTTAACTATGATTTAATAGTAAGTGTAGTTAAATAGAGTATCATAGAGTCTTATCTATTACACATGTACATGTGTATATGATCCACTATTATTCTCTATAAGAGAACGAATTCACCTTCCTCTCTCTTCTTCACATGATCATATTTTTCGTTTTTAAAATGATCTTCATCCAAAATTATCCATTGAAGAATAATAAATACAACATTAAATTCAAAAAAACATCAATTAATGCATAAAAAAAACTAGTCACTAAAGATTTATAATTCTCCATGAGAATGATATAGTTTATTGGCCATGTAGCTAATTATAAATTCATGTAGCCAATTGATACATAGGAATTTTTTAGAGGTAGACTACATAAATAGTTCATTCTTGTAGTTGATTTAAACATAGTATATCTCATCAACATAGGTTATTTTCACATATCTGATTCCATGATGTTTCTAAATGCTAACGCAATTTATTTTCACATAGATGATTACTTAAGGCATGGAATGGTCAGTTCATTTGACCTTATAGTAGGTATTTCTCTTCATGTGGTAGGTTGTGTCTCCATGTTGTCACTATACTAATAGGAATGATTAATATATTACATGATGAAAAAATATACTTACATTGGAAGGATAACTTTATTTATTAATGGTATAGGTTGTTTCTTTCAAATGGTCACTTCACTTATTCATAAAATTAGGTATTTTTTACTCATAGTAGATTTATTGTACATGGGGTAAGGTGAAGTATAACATGTGTTAAGGTGGAAAAATCACATAACCTTTACACAGTAATGTAATGCAGCAAGCTCCAAAATTATCCATTTTTTCAATTTGTTTCCATAAAAATAGTTACCAATGGAAAACATCAAAACCATTAATTAAAATCTAAACATGATTTGGGATCATTCAAATAAGTAGAATCCAGTCTAATCCACATATATATCCCTTTTTATGATCAAAAATCATTATATTTAAATTGGATTGAATTGAATATAACAAAAGTATATTTATAAGGGATTGAAATAGTTGTTTTGGTGTCACTACTCATGAATCAACTCCCCCTTTTGAGATTAAAAAAAATTCAAAAAAGGAAAACATTAAGAGAAGAAATATTACAAACAAATTAGAATAAAATAAATTATTCCATTAATATATTAAAAGATATTACAAAACAATTACAAAAAAATATCCCTATCAAAGATCCTAATATGAATCTAAATGAGGTAAATATCTGATATCTTTTGGAATAATTGTGTCCTTAAATTTGTATAAAGAGAAGGATAAGAAGTAGTATCATGGGAAGATGAGGAGGTAGAGTCTCTAATAACTACACACCTAGAAACTTGTCTAAGCTATTGAAAGTATTTGGAAGGAGTTATGCCAAAATGATTGATATATGAAGTGGTAGTATGTAGGGATAAAAGAGTAGATACTAGAGATAAAAAAACTGTCTAATATGTGTATAAATAAGGTTACACCAACTAGGTGAAATAATTGATAGCCTGTGAACCATGATCTTGATCCTAAAGATAATCATCTATATTAGCCCAGAATATTCCAAAATAGGATTCATATCCATGCTATTCTCAACATGGGATTAAAAATATCGAGTTATATGTGGGTCCTCAAGTCTAACAAAAGAGTTATAAACAAGCCTTTTAGATATGAATTTGTGAATATCCTACTCAGATAACAATCAATCGCCCTCTTGATGGTTTCTTGGTACTCACTATCTTTCTTGGTATCTTCTTGAACTAATTCTAAGGTCTTGGTAGTATGGGATTGAAACCCATCATACACAACCTCACAATTATTTATGAATTCTTAAAACAAAATATCAAATTCATATATTTTGAGATTTTTTATATTTTACTCATCAACAAATGATTGAATAGGAGGAGGAGGAGGAACAGGAGCAGGATGAAACATAGAAATCATAAACTATTCATATAATTGAATGATACTTTTAGATTGATCAGACTGAAGAGAAACAACCTTATCACTTAAATCTTAAATCTCATTCTAAATCATCCATGTTTTGAAATTGAATCTTGACTGAATATTATTGATTAATAATGTAACAATTCTAGAAATATCATATTTTCTCACTTGATGAAAGGATTTTTAAAAATTACAAGTACTTGGTTGAACATATATTATATTTCTAATTTTAACAAATCCTTAGTGAAATATGAAGTATAATTAATGAAGAGTTTAGTAGACGAGGGATATGGATCACTAGATTTATGACCACCTTTTACCTCAACTGCAACCTCAGTAAATATATTTCTCAAAGTATGATCCTACATTCAATCACAGTATTCAACTTTATTTCATGGGAGTATTACCAAATATGTCTTGAATAGTATGATCAACAGACGGTCTCGTAGGATACACCACAACTATTTCTTCCTGATCAACCTCATCAATCAAATCCCCTTATAAGGTTATTTGAATAGAGGAAATGGTTGGTCCACCATATGTAGGAGGACTGCTTATATTATCACAATAATTATAATTAGGGTATTATAAGACAAAAAAATAGATTTAGGGGACTTATACACCTTCGAACGTTCACTAGGAATAGGTTGACTAAGAGTATGCCCAATAATAAAAGATTCTTCTAAGATATCCCTAACTTCATCAGATCCAACAGACTGATCCCATTTTTTCTCACCCTCATAATATATTTTGGAATATTCATCAAGGTATATATCTTCAGAATCTTATTATTTTTACACTTCTATGTATTTATAAGTTTAAACGTCATCACCTGAATACTCCATAACTTCATCAGGTTTGAGACCTAGATCCACCAGATAACCAGTTCTAGCAGACTACTTTACTAGGTTAAAATTTTCATAAAATATATCTTATTTAGTCACACATTCTTTTTTCCATGGATTCAAATTAAATCAAATTTTCTAAAAAAATATTTTGAGTAAGATAAAATCTATCAGATGAAGTTATTATTTCCTCTCCCTGAGGAACTAATCCTTTATACCCTAACAAGGATGAAATTTTCATCAGATAAGGTAAAGAACTAAAACTTCAGTCTGAAATGAACATCTCATCTATAGATCTCATGGAATATATGAAAATAATGATTTTAATATCATTATTAATTAAAAATAATATCAATGGATTATGATACCTTAGGATGTTGAAATCTACTTTTCTTGCACAAATTTGTTATTAAATGAACATTACTAGCAGCCTGAATTCTCCACTAAGTTTGACAATATTAGGTATCATAGGGTTTCCATTATTATTTTGTTCATATAATTCATTTTAAAACTATAAAATTCAATTTTTAATTGGATAAGAGATTTTATAATCCCCATAATCTTATTTTTGCAGTACACCCAACAAAAAATTCAAACATTTTGTGAAAAACTCCATAACACTACCAACGACCTTATTTCTGCTGACATCTATTTTCTCACCAGGGATAAACTATATGTGTGTATAAAATTTCTTAAATATATTTGGATAAAAATTAAAACCATTTTTACTAAATGGATAATCCCGTTCTAGATTTTGAATTGCATTCTGGACCAAAAATCTGCTCGATGTCAACCACTATGCAATGACCTTTTTTAGGTTGAAACGTGATGATTTATTATTTTTATATTCTTCATATATATAGATTAATTATAAATTCCTTTTTATTACCATGATTACTTCATAGAATTTGTCTCGATAGGAGGCATGGAATCGATGTTGCATTTTACTTTTGACATTTTCGGTTCGATTTGAGTTATCTAGAGGTTTAAACTTGAGAGAGAGAGAGAGAGAGACTCAAGGAAAGATAGGAGTTCTAAAAATATAATTCTTTGGGGGAAAGAAGTGATTTTGGGTAAAATATGTGTGAGTATTTGGATTAAAATTCTAACTCTATTCCAATCGTTAAGAAAAACCTAAATGGAATCCTTCTCCAAAAATCTCAAAAAAATCTAAGTAAATAAACCTGGTAAGTCTACTAACCATGGATCAGAAAATAACATAAGACCAGTAGGAATTATAACTTGTAACTCATGGTAGGTATGATAAGTAAATGATTAAGGAGTTCATAGTAAGTATGTATTGACCTTATGAACATGTTTTCATGGTATACATAGTGACCTTTTGAGTAAATAATCGCGGTAACTACGGTGACCATATGAATAAGTGTTTATATTAGGTATACTAACCACATGAACAATAACTCATGGTCGTATTACTAACTGCATGAACTACACGTTAGAGTTATTTCTTTAAAATCTCATAAACAGAAGCTAAATAGAACTTAAATAACATCAAGGTAGAAAATTCAATTAAAAAATTTAATCACAATTAATTTGATCTATTCATGTCTGATATAATTTATTCTCTACACACTAAAAGGTTTTGTAAATATATCAGTAATATTGTGTTTAATACCAATGTATTATAGAGTTTTATCACCTTTCTAAAAATTATCTATCAAAAATTTATTCCTTATATCAATGTGTTTTTTTCGAGAATGTGATATAAGATTATTATAAATATTTATCACTATTTTATTATCACAATTTGTAGGTACATGTTATAATTGGTAAACATTGTCTAGTAATGAAAGTTTTATCAATAGAATATGTGCATAGAAACTTCCCGTAGCTATGCACTCAACTTTAGTAGTGGATAATTCCACATAGTTATTTTTCTTACTACAACATGAAATAAGAGACCTGCCCAAAATGACATGTTCCAAAAGTGTTTTTTCATTCTAACTTACAACAAAAAAAATCAGCATATGAATAACTCATCGAGTTAAATTCTTGTCCTATGGGGTAAAAAAATCCAAAGTTTATTTTATTTTTGAGGTATTTAAAAATTATTTTTATAGATAGTAATTGAGATTCTATTGGATTTTCTTGGAAATGAGAACACATACACACACTAAACATTATATCAGGTTAGATAGCATTTAATTATAGTAAAATTACAATCATACCTCTTTAATTAGTTTGATCATTTGGTTTTCCAATTTTAGCAAGATTCAAATTGCAGCTAGTACTCATGGGAGTATTACTACCTTTATTATTGTCTATTCCAAAAGTTGTTAAAATATATTTCATGAAACTGGTTTGATTTAAAATAATTACTTATTTATTTTGAAAATTTTGAAAAGCAATAAACAATTTTAGTTCACCCATAAAGCACATTTAAAATTTAATTTGCATCATTTTAAGAAACTCAATACACAAAGAATTTCTTTTATAACCAAAAATAATATCTTTAATATATATTTGTACTAAAAAACATATTTTTTATTATTTCATTAAATAAGGTAGGGTTAGTAATTACTTTGGTAAAACCTTTTGAAATTAGTAATGAGTTGAGCCTATCAAACCAATATCTTATAGATTATTTTAAACCATTAATTATTTTATTAAATTTTAAACATGATTTGGAAATTTAATGTTTCAAAATCTTGGTTTTTGTTAAAAAACATCATTAACAATATTACCATTTAGAAACAAACTCTTTATATCAATTTTATATATCATAAAATTGAAATATGCTTCATAACCAAGAATCATTCTAATTGATTCATGTATAGATACTAGAGAAAAGGTTTCTCATAGTCAATACCTTCTTATTGACTATAACTTTGTGCAACCAATCATACCTTATTTATAAGAATTATTCCTAACTCATCAAACTTCTTTCTGAACCCCCATTAAGTTAAAATAATTATGTATTCCTTAAGTATTTCAACTAATTACCAAACTCAATTTCTTTCAGATTAGTTTAATTCTTCTTGCATGGATATCACCATGAATTTATCATTATTTTCATCATTGGTGTTCTTAGATTCTAGCTATGACAATAAAGATTTATGTTCAACCTGCATTCTAAAATAAGAACTTGTCTTAGTTCCTTTGTCTAGGTCTCCTACCAAAACATCTAAGGGTTGATATCTATGAATCGTAATAAATCTTGAAATATAAGCGTTTAAAACCACATTATCATCTATAGTTTTAGGTTCAATTTTTTTATCAAAACAAGGTGAGTACTTTATAGGAGGTTTGGAATAATTTTCCCCTAGTTTAGAATTTATTTCTATATTGGAATGGACATCCTCAATATTTTATTTAGGGGTATTTGGATTATATGGATATGTCTTGTCAAATTTTACATGTACATATTCTCGAAAAGTATTATTCCTTTTATTAAAAACTCTGTAAGATTTAATAATTGTATAATATCCAAGGAAAATTCATTCTTCAATTTTAGAAGAAAAATTATCTAAATTCTTATTTTATTGACTATGAATACTTCACACGCAAAAAAATATAGATTAATAACCTTTGGTTTTCTACTATTCTATAATTCATCTAGGGTCTTATTTAAACGTTTTTTAATTAAAAATCTATCAAATAAATAAAAAAATTTATCACATATTTTTCCAAAATATAAATTGGTAAATCCTACTCATTGATCATGGACTACGAAATTTCATGAAGGGTTAAATTTATTATCTATATAACACTATTCTGAAGTGGGGTCCTAGGAGCACAAAATTTATGATTATAGCTATATTTTAAGTATAATGATTCGAACTCTTGATTTTAAAAATCACAACCATAATCATTTCTTAATGTATTAATTCTAAGTCCGCTAATATTTTCTACATATTTAGCTTATTTTAAAAAAATTAAAGATTTTTAATTTTATGAGAAATAACATGAATACATGTATATCATGAATAAACGTCATCTATAACATAAAAATAATGTTTTCCTACTAAAATAGAAACTCTAGATGGTCTAAAAAATCCTTGTGAACTTACTTTTAATGTTAATAAGTTGATTCTACTTTCTTTGATTTGAAATATATTTTATGTTTCTTTCCATTTTTACTGGTATTAGAGAAGTTTTATAATAGGAATTTTAATTTTCGTAGATCCTTAACTAAAACTTTCCAATTTAGTTTTCTATGTGAGAGAATATTTCAATTGACTAGTCTCTTATTCTAAATCCAAGATTATATTTTAAATGAACTTAAACAAAAAAACATTTTTATAAACAATGAATTTAAATCTAAAACATAAATTTTTTCATTTATCATAAAAGTATAGACTAAATCATGTTTTCCATCAAAAACATTACAAGAATTTTTGTTTAATGTAGCAAGAAAACCATTATCATATAATTTTGAAATGATAAGAATATTATTTTTAGATCCATATAAAAAAAACATAAAATTTATAAATATATTTCAGTTACTAATTTGGATGGACAATTATTTTCCCTTTGGCATTGTCACTAAATGTGACATGGTTGCGATACACTTTATTCAATTTTTTTAAACCTTGAGTAGTCTCTAGAAATATTTCTAGAACATGCACTATCTAGGTTACATATTTTTTTACTATAACTCTTTAATAAGGATTTATATAGAATATAATTAAACCAAAAGTGATTTTGGTACTAATATTTTGGTGGGTACAGATATGTTAGTAATAAGTGATTTTGGAATTCAAATTTTTTTACTGGTTTCCTATAAGTATATCATACAATCCGATAAATAAAGACTTTATTAGTTCCAAAAAAATTAAAACTACAAGAAGAACTGTCATAACTAAAAATTGGAGAAAAATTATTTTTATTGATTTTCCACTGTCCCAGTTGATATCTAATTCCAATAGTGTAATTAGATGTTTCTTATTTTCCAACAATCTGGGTAAATATTTTGATTCTATTAGTGAACATATCTATATATTTCTTTAATATCTCCTTAGATAATTTTAGTTCATTATTTTCCATAATAAATTTAGTATTCTTGTCTCTTTATAATGTAAGTTCTATTTTATAGTGAGTAGAAAAAATATGCTACGTATTTAAACTTTTATATTTTTCTTTTACATCATTAAATATGACTTATAACATGTTACAATATTGAAATAATTCATTAATTGACATATTCTCATCATTATTTTCAGTATCAAAATGATCTGAAATATTCTCAAGATTTTTAAGAAAAATATTTGGTATCTCATATGTGTTTTTCATGAAAAACATATTGGATCTATCAAATTTGTCTTCCCTTATTGATTCTAATCACTTGATCTATCATATAAAGAACTCCAAGTGGATTTCGTAGCCTTTTTTTATTTCTTGTCTTTTTACATATACTTCTTCTTATATTTTATCTTATAATAGTCCACTTTTATGTGTTCTTTTCTCATACATTCATAAAAAGATTACTTCATTTACTGAATCATCTTTAGTTTAATATTTTATTCAATTTCCTTTGTCATACTATCATCTATAATAGGTTTTCTTGATGAATTTATTATTTTTAATGAACTTTTTGAATAATATGGCTAGATGTGACATTTATTCATCACTATAAAAAATTGATTCTTTATCACTTGAGATTTCATCTTTGATCATATCTTTTTATTTAGATACATTAGTTTTAAATTCTATAGGCTTCATATTTGGTTCAACCATTTCACATTTATTCACTTGAAATTCTTCCTTGTACATCATGATCATTCCAATCAACTCCTTTACTAGTATATTTATAATGTCACAAGACTCTCTTATGGTAATAAATATTCTTAACCATCTTTTTAGAAGGAATCTTATAAGTCGAGTCACCTGATCCTTATCAGTAATTGTATTTCCCAGTGCATGCATTATGTTAAAAATCTCATTGAACCTGAGAAAATTATCATAAATAGGTTTGTTAGGTGTCATCTTAAATGTATAATATTTAATAGTGTAAGTACTTAAACACATTTCTTTAACATTAGAATTTTCCTTTTGAGAAACATCAAATATAACCCATATTTCAAAAGTAGTAGTGAAATTAGATACTCTATTGAATTCTTTATCTCCTAAGGAATACTATAAATCATACATAGCTTTATAGTTACAATAAGAGATCATCATAGTGGAATTGATACAATCTATTCTAGGAGCTTTAGTTAATTTATATTTATCTTTGATAACAATCCAAATATCAAACCCCATTCTCTCTAAATGGATTTTCATTTTAATATTACAATGAGCATAATTATTTCCATAAAAATGAGGAGGCCAATTAGTGGTAGTTCTTTATTGTCTATTATTATCCATAAATAATCAAATTTATAAATAACATAAATTTATGATCCTTAAACATAACTAGATCATAGTAAAAAGATATTTTAAAATCCATTGATACTAAATTTTGGTTATTGTGGAAAACTCGATAGGGGTGAATTGAGTTTCTAATAAATTTTCTAAATAAAATAATTTAATAAATAATCTCCCAATTTAATAAAATCTCATAGATAATAAAATATCCCGAAATATATAATTTTATTTTTAAAATATCATCTCAAAACTGGGATCAAGGATTAGTTAAAAATACTTTGAAATTACTTTAAAGTTTGAAATAATTTACTTAACCAAAAATATATATATATAGAACACAAATTAAGATTAACTATTATCAGATATTTTTTCTTAATAGTAATGAATATCGAATAAGGATAGATTTAAAATAAAGAAAATGAAATAGATAAAGAAAAAAATTTATATGAGGGGATCAGTCTTCAGTTAAGACTTAATCCCCTCCACATAGAAATAACTAAATTCCTAGAAGTTTAATATAAAATAAAATAATACAAATCATGGATCAGGTTTTACAAAAAATCACAGAGAAGGTTTTCTAGGAACATAGCCTCTTCCAAAGTTATATGTAGGATAAAAAAGATACCTTGTCATGTAGGATATATTTCATAGTTCTTCATGGAAATAAAAAAAACATTTGAGAGTATCATGAGATCTCTAATTTAGCATAGATGATTTTTTTTTAAAATACATGAAGTAGTATAAAAGAACATATCAAAATAATATCTTGAATATAAATAGAAAATAATCTAAGATGTGAAGATGTGGTGCGGATCAATCTGTTTTTTTGTCTATTATTATCCAAATTTTTCTTTGAAAGGATTCAAATAATATGGCATATGAAGTGTAATAAAATAGAGTATCGTAGAGTCTTCTCTATTACATAGGTGAAATATGATACTTTTTTATTCTCTATAAGAGCATTAATTCACCATTCTCCCTATTATTCACATGAAAAGATTGTTCTTCTTAAAATGATCCTCATCCAAAAGTATCTATTGAATAATAATCAATGAAACATTAAATACACTAAAACTATTATTAATTCTTAAAAAAATATGTTAGTGATTTAAAATTCTCTATGAGAATGATATATTCAATTAGTCACATAGTCAATTTTATATTCATGTATCTTATTGATATATACAAATTTTGTAGAGGAAGTCCACATGGACGATTTATATGTAGGTGATATCATTGACGTAGGTGATTTCTACATAGGTGATTCCATGATTTAAATAAATGATAATGTTATCCTTTTTTCACATAGATGATTACTAGAGGTGTGGCACAATCATTTCATTTGATCTTATAGTAGGCATTTCTATTCATGTGGTAAGTTTTTTCTTCATGCGTTCACTATAATAATAGACATGATTAGTATATTACAAAATGAAAAAATTATATAATCCTTGGAATGGTAACTTGATTTCTTCCTGGCCTGTTTTGTTTCATTCATAAAGTCACTTGATCGATTCATATGGTTGGGTATTTGATACTCATGGTAGGTAGATTGTACATGCGGTAAGGTGAAGTATAATGTGCGTTATGCTAACACAGTCTCTTGACCTTTACACTGTAAGGATATGTTGACCTAATCCAATAATATTATATTCTAGATATGTCAATTTTTTTAAATCCCTTTTTCCTAAGACAATTTCATCAAATTTTATTAAATATCACAAATCAAATTATAATTAAATTCAATTAATTATGAATTTAAATTTATTATTAATCATAAGATAATTTTAATTTGTGTGTTTTTTAAAGTTCATTTTGAAGAATAATCATTAAATATGTATAATAATTTACATTTAATGTGATTATAACTCAAGAAATAATTGATGAAAAAATGATACTATAGTTTATTGTATGTAATTAAAGGTTGTAATAAAAATTTAGTGAAAATAAATACGTGTTTTTTGGTATATATCACTTTACCGATAATTTTATTTAAAATTTCAAAAAATTCATTCAATGTATATATATATATTTATATATGGTCTATATCCCTAATTTTCTCTATGGGTTGATATACCCCATTATATCCCCTATTTTTTTGAATGTACTCTTATCACCCCCCTCGTTTATTGAGTAAGGAACTTGTATATGGGTAGGTTTCCAACCTGAAAAAACACTAAGTGAAGTGAAAAAAAACAATGTAGAGTAAGGGAAATATACTACCTATAAAAGGAGTTCTCTACCTTAATTCATCTTATTAGAAACAATTCATCATTTTCCTTTAGATTGAGTGTGTGTTTCATTTTTTTTATTTTTTTCTCTACTTATTCAAGATAAAAGTTTATAAATTTATTGATCACACCATGATTCACTGTTTCATTTTCACCCTTACACCGCTATGCTAAACTAGTTTTGTATTAAAAAATATATAAATAATAACAAATTTAAATTCATGATTGATTTAATTATTTTGTTTTTATCACTATTAGAAAGTTCAAAGTTACTTGTTTTGATAATTTCATTGTAGGTGTTGGTGATTTGGAGGCCCATAGAAATGTTCAAGAAAAATGGGCAAAAATACGCAAGATCCAAGTACACCAGTGGACTCAACCACACACTACTACTAAAAATTTCATCCAAATGGGATAATATTTTTTGAGCGGGTCCAAAATTCAGTGGGATACAACTTTTATGGAGGAACCCAAGCCCAATTTTTTCATCTTTTGGCACATTAGGAATGATCTATCCAAGACACAAAATCTGCACAAAGTCAAAAGTGGTGTGTTGTGTTATATCGACATCTCAAGATGTATTTCCCCAAATAGATAAATATTTTTATTGAAGATATTTAAGAGGTGGGACTAATACTTTTTAATTTTCTAAAAATTCAGATAAGACTATCTTGAGGTCAAAAACCATGGTTTAAGTGGTTTCCCGTAATCTAGGGGCTTAAAACTGCATTATAATTTTCCTATAAAATGATACCATGGGATCCTTATTTTCATGTTTGACCAAGGAGTGAAGTTCTACCTTTTTAGAGTTCCATAGGACTCCTATCATCATCTTCAAAATTTTGGAGTCCCCTATCCCCATAGGGGGATCATGGATGAAGAAACAGATCCACCTGATCTTTCTCTTTCTCTCAATATTAGGCTAAATGGTGGTCCACTAGTAAAAAAACATTTTTTACGTCAGTTTTTTAGATTTTTACTTCATTTTTATGGAGATGTTATTGCAAGAGACATAAAAAATAATATTTTTTAACATCATTTAGTAAACTGATGTAAAAAATATTCTTTCAAAGGTTTTTTACATCGGTTATTTAATAACAAAAATTAAAAACACTTTAATGAATGTTTTTCACATCGGTTTTTAAATAACTGATATAGAAAATAGTCTACAACGTCTGATTTTATATAACCAACATGGAAAACCCCAATCCCAATGAATATTTTATTTTAGTTATTTAATAAAAAACATGAAAAATGTGTCGGGATGAATGTTTTTCAGATCGGTTTTTAAATGACCAATGTCAAAAACAATATACCATGTTGGTTATAAAAAAACTTACTTGGAAAACTAGGATCCAAAGAATTTTTTACATCGGTTATTTTATAATCGACCTAAAAACCCCACTGAAATTTATTTTTAACATCAGTTATAAAATAGCCAATGTAAAAAATATTTTAAAAAAAATAATTTAGGAAACCCTTCCTCTCCACTACAGAACCAGACAAAAAAATACCAAACTAGACCAAAACCATACCAGAAACAAGAAAAAAAAGACCATAAACATACAAAACCAGTAGAAAAACTATACATTAACATTTACAACAATCAAAAATTACAATATTAACTAAAAACAAACTTAAATCATACCAAAACAACTACTAAATACACATTTTATAATTACACCATTCAAAATTAAAATATTCAATAAAAACATACTAAAATCCAATCAAACGTGTAAAATAATTTGACCATTCCACTTGTAAGTATTTGACCTCTTTTGTACTATAAGGTTGTAGGTCATCAAGTAGCTAAAAATTAAAAATAAAGTAGTTAACTTTTATAAAGAATAAAATAAATGAAATATTAAAGAATAATTTATAAGGAGATCTAACCTGGTCGAGCTTCGTAACAGTTCCAGTTGTAATTATTTCATACATAAATCTTAAAATATAATATATGCATTTGATGAAGCCTTGTTTTTTATGAAAATTATGTCTAAAATGTTTTACAATTAAAAATATCATTTTTATGTAATACATTCAAAATGTACTCATTATAAATCGATATTCACCTTTACTTTTACATATTTGATCTTGGAGCTCCTTTTCTTTGTGGATTTTTTAAAGAAAACCCACAACCTGTTAGAAAATAATATAAATGAAATAAATTTAAAATTCATTATAATATAAACAACTATTAAGAAATAAAAACTTTTCCAACATGTTCTTAAATTTTCCTCACACATTTCCATAGTTAGAGCATATCCAATAAAGTGTTTTATTCCTTGAAAAAAACACCTAACATCCAATGGTCACTGATATAAAAGAAAATTTAATGTTGGTGGTTATTATGTTTAAATATAAATAATACTTTGTGAGATATAATTTCCATAACTCCCAATATAAGGAAACATCCAACACTGCATAATTATATTCCATTTAAATATTTCAGCAATATAAACTTCTTTTTATTCCTCATCCAATTCCTTCCCTTCAGGTGAAATCAATTGTGTGTCCATCAACCCATATATATCCATCTTTTAAATTTTCTTCCACATTTTATAATGATACCTAATAAAAAATAGACATATCTATAAATTTTCAATAAATTTAATTCAAGGAAAGATTTGTGTTATGACTTACATGGAAAAATATTGCACCACATTGATGCATATCTTATATTCAGTAACAAGCTCTATGATTTCATTTTTCAGAATCCACACATCTATTTCACATCCACAAAAATTATATTATATTGGAAACTTATAATTACCCACCAAAAAATTTGAATATCTTGACAATCTATCAAGACTACTATAATTTGAATCTGATGTCATAGACCTTTGTCTTTATTGTTGGCTATATATTATTTCACTACCTTTAAAGTAATCCTATAAATAATTAGTGAAATATAATAACATTCAAATATTAAAAAAAAAATTACACAAAAAAATAAAATAAAATATATAACATACACATACCTCTATGGTAATGGGTTTTATAAGTCTATATGGACAAACTAAAAAGTGGTTGATACTTTGTCCAACTGTTGTCACCTCTTCTGTAGGTAATGGGACTGTAGCTGATATATCTATAATAACCTATACAGTGACCCTATGCTTCTCTACCTCTAACTATTGATGATGAATTTCATCTCCTATATAATATATTATCCCATATACAAATATATAATAGCGAGTATCATCAACATACAACTCACAATAACTAGGAAGCTGTGGAGGAGGGGGTGTAGGAGTAGGATAACAAATAGGGTCTACAGGAAGAGGTAGGGGATAAATAATGTGGTATATAGGTGGAGGTGGAGGATAAAAAATGGGGTCTGTAGGTGGAGGTGGGGGAGTGGGAGCTGTTGGCAGAGGTATAACGGGAGCTATAGTCTGAAATTGTCTTTTCATGTCTACAAACATAGACTAGACCGACACTCTGATCTTTTCCTACATTTCCACATTAATATTGTAAACATTATCCTTTAAAAATTCTATTTTTTTATATAAACTCAACATGGAAGAAGCCTAAGAATGTGGTAACACTTTTCTTATCGATACACCAGCTAGGTATCCTCATACATGACCTGGGTGTTCAGGCATTCCCAATATAGGATATAAAATATCATGCCTCCCATCAGCTTTAAATACCTTTATGTGCTTTTCTCTTCAAGATAATCATGTATGAATTATTTGAAAAATTATTTAATGATTCAAAGTATATAAATAATTGAATTGACTTAAATAATTAATATAAACAACTTACAATCCTCTCAGCTAGGACCCTCGTTTCTTCTGTATGATGTTTCCCATTTTTTTCATCTGAGACCTCTTCCATTTTTCATGTTTATTTGAAGGGGATGCAGGGGAAACCTCTCCAGAGCTGGAAGACTCAACTCTATGTTCTTGTAATTTTAAGCTGTCATTTTTTCTTCAAATAAAGTATTCCCTCCCTGAGATAATCTATGAGGGTATACATTTTTTGGATTGGATCTTTGTATGTGATCTCCTTGATTCTTGTAAATTAAGAACAAAAAATCATTAATATGTCATTAATAAGAGAATTTATATAAGAAAACTTCTAAAAGTTTACATTTTACTTACTAAAAATTATTCTTGCCTTCTACTTTCGATAAAATGTTTCCATATGTATTCATCTATAAAAGGATATATATTACATGGACTATCATGTTTCATATCCCCAAAAATGAAATTAGATGTGATGGTTGATTTGAAATCCCTTCGTCTCCTAGAAACCATCGAACAAACATTTCCCCTTGAATCCTCTAGTGCCAGGTATATCAAATGTCATCTGATAAAGAAGAGGGAAAAAATATTATTCTATTAAAATTTTAAGACTAGTCAAACAATAGCAAAAGAGCTTACCAAAATGGTCTCCCCAACTGGTCTAGTATTGTTTTTTCAACACTTCTCCAGTTATTAAACAAAATTCCGACTTTGGTTTTACCCTGAGTTGATAAAAAACACTAGAACTGTTTTTCATTAGGACCTCATGGGACATCATCCTCTTAAAATTTCATAACTATACTATGGACCTAATTATGAGCAGGTGATAATTTTGGTAAACATGGGTTACCATGTTTACTTCCCTCAAACTCTTCTTTGGTGTTGTGGGAGCTCATGAGGAAGATAGGGGAACATAAAGACAAGAATGTGGATGTTCCTCTGCAGGGGTATGATCATGATGCTCATCTCTAGAATTTTGTGGTTGATCAACTAACTTTTCTATCATTATCCTTCAAATCAAAGAAACAATCATTTGGTACACAAAATATAAAAATTCACATATTAGAAAACTAATGTAAAAAAAGAAAAAATATGAAAAAAATTAAACAAAAACATAATACATTATTCTTCATATATTTTATAGTTAACTAAAATGATAACAACAATAATGATACATGAAAAGTCAGGTAAATGAATGAAAACAATTCCAAAATTTGTGTAGGAATATTAAAAATGGTCTGACCTAATAAATCATTTTTACACAAATAAGAATATTTATTAATATATATATTTAAAATAATTTCCATTTGAAATAATTTATAATTATATAAGTTACGTAATGGTAAACATGGTAAACTAAAAAAACTAAACTAAAATAAACAAAAATTTCTTATTATTCATTTTAATACATGTTTTAATAAAGAAAAAAAATACAATATCTAAAATTTTATAAAATTAATAAAAGTAAACAGGAAATAAACATATGTCACATATAATATTAGGAATATAATAAAGGATTTTTTCCCAAATTCCTTCATCATGATCGTTCATTATGACACAAACCACATCTATAACATGCTCATCATTATTATCTGTTAATATTTACATGAAAGTAGGGATATCATATAAATCAACTTCTTCATCAAGTTGATCATCACCAACATATTTTTTTTACATGTAAAACAATGGACTAATGCATATTGGATGGATAAAAAACATACAATTTTTTTTATGTGATTCCATTATAAAAGAACCACATGTTTCTTCTAATCTATTCATATTAACAAGTGTCATTCCAAATTCATTGTGTCTGACACTGTTGTTACAGATAAACCATTTATAGTTAAACATAGGCACTTTAATTTTTAATGTAATCAACCTCCCATATTTCTTTAATGACTCAATAATATGCACTTGATGCAGAAATTAGGTTTTTGTCTTCAGAACTTGAAAAATTCATTGCTTCTGCAAACACCAATACACTACTATTCCGGACTACACATCTATTGTCTTGAGCTTTCATATAAAATGTATAGCCATTAATGTCATACCTAGACCATGTTATCCCATTTAAACTTGGACCAACCACTAAATATATTAATGTCTCTGATGAATATGATCAACCAAGCATGGTCTTTTTAAAACAAGGAAAAAAAGTTTTGTTATGCTCATTAAAAAACCAAATTTCATTCTTCTTTGGATGAAATTGCTTCAACTCATTAATATGAAATGTTATATATATTTGATATGTATCCATGTTATTCAAGATGTATAAATGTACCTTCTTCATCTATTCACCTGAAAATGATTTGACTTTCAGGCCATGAATCCCCTTTCCCTCATTATTAACATGTTCATGGAGAGATGAAGGCAAACCAAAGTGCTCTTCCATAGACAAGTAGCATGTACAAAACTCTGCAACCTCCTCAGAAATATACTTTTCAACAATATAGGATTCAAGTTGATATGGATTCTTAACATACACCTTTAATATATTTATATACCTATCAAAAGGATTCATACAACATAGATATACAGGTCCACAAAGCATTATTTCTCGAACCAGATGAAGCATTAAATGCACCCTTATATCAAAAAAATATGGCAGAAAATAAATTTCCATTCGCAAAGTATAGAAATTTATTTGTTTTCTAAAATGTTCAAAGCATCCAAATCAATCACCTTAATGCAAATTGAATTAAAAAAAATAACACAACTTCATGATATTCTTTGAGACACATATGGGAAATATTCTACACAGTTCAACTGGTAGAAGTTATTGCATCATGACATAAAAACATGACATTTCATACCTTTCAACTTCAAATCCTTCAAAGAGACAATTTTTTTACATTTGATGAATAACCCTGTGGCACTTTGATATCATGGAGACACTAAAAAAATCTAATTTTCTCCCTCTTGTATAATGTATAAAAAGTTGGGGGAATAAATATTTGTCTTCCATCAGGAGTGGGAGCTAACTTCAAATGTATTCCAATTGATAGTAAGTCTAATCTTTCATTCAACACTTCTTTAGACTTTTATTTAATATCTAAAAATGTTCCAATCAAACCGTTCACAGATATTTTTCTCCACATGCATAACATAAATGTTATGTTTCACATTATTATATCTCCTATATCGAAGCTCAAAAAATATTGTCCTTTTATTCTAAATATGTCTATCATTACCAGATTTATGTGTCTTTCCCAATGTCACATCAAGGTGTTTCACCCTCTTAAAACACTCATCAGTCATTGAATGCATTTTTTAATCTTCTATAAGAGAGATCTACAGGAAAAATCTTTCGATGATCCATTTATACTGTTTTCCTCCCATGATGTAATTGAAAACATGAAGTCTATTGTTTTTCAAATTGGACACGCTTTATGCCCCATAACACTATATCCAAACAATTTTCCATATGTTGGGAATTCATTTATAGTGAACATAATCACTGCATACAGTGGAAAATATTTTGTTTTATAAGAATCATAACCCTAATACCATACTACCATAAGAGTTTAAAGTCATAAATTAATGGTGAAAATAATAAATCAATATCATTTTATAGTTGCTTTGGTCCAGAGATCATTAAACTCACTATGACATATTTACACTTCATGAAAGATTTGGGAGATAGGTTGTAAATTACCAATAAAATAGTCCATGAACTATGTCTTCTAATGAGGTTTTGATATATATTAATTCCATTTGTGCACAACCCACGTCTGAGATTTCTAACTTCATTTATGATTTTAGGATACTTCTCATCAATTTTCTTACACTAAGGACAATTTTCTAGATGACGTGTTTTTCTGTCACATATCTGCTCATAAGCATGCCAACTTAACCTTTTCTCATCATGTGAAATATCAAATAATTGTTTCAAATGATTAATTATAAGAATATAACAAAATACCTTGGCCGGGATCTTTGTAATATCCACATCAGCATGTGATTTTTCTTTCAACTTATACTGTGATGTCCCACAATTAGGACACTCTGATATAAATCCATATTCATTCTCAAATATCACATAGTCATTTGGATAGACATGTATTTTATTGTACTCAACAAGAATAATATTTTCTTGGACTTATAATGTGAATCTGAAAGATCATTGTCTTTAGAAAGAATATCTTTCAAAAATTGTAGAAGCTCTGTAAAACTCTTATCACTCCGTCCATGATTCGCCACCAGGTTAATTAATATTAACATCAATGATAAAAACATGAAATATATACAACCATGATACAATGGTTTTCAACATCACCATATGGAATCTCAATTTTTGATTCTTTCTCAATTTTTTTTGCTTCAATATCATGAATAATTTCTTCAATTTCATCAGAGTTTCCATCTTGCAAAGCATCATCATCGGTATTTATGAAATTCTGCCTAGTTTCACCATAACAAATGCAAGGGCTATAACTCAGATTAAAACCATGAAAAATTAAATAAACTTTGATCTCTATACTTTTCAACTTATTCATATTTAAACATTTCAGGCATGGATAGAAAAATGTGTCATTGTTTGGAACATTTCATTTAGAAAATTCTAAAAAATCATTAATACCTTCCTCATATTTATCACTCATTCGATGTTCAGTAATCCAACTTTCAATCATTTTTACCTATAAAAAATATCAAAATTATACATCTTGTTAAGATACTCCAATTTAATATTTATATGAAATATGTCATTATTTTAAAGTAACACAATTTTGAAATATAAAACAAATATATGTGTATTTGAAAAATATAATTACAAATTCAAAACAATAATGGAATATATGTTTAAATATAAATGATAAATTATAAAAATATATGCATGTAAATAATTTTATAAAGAAAATATAGTCAGATAAGCCAATTTTATATTTATATGAAATATTCCATAATTTAAAAGTAACACAATTTTGAAATATAAAATAGATATATTTTTATTTTAAAATTATAATGATATTTTTTTAGCAATAAGATAGGAAACCACTAAATTTAAAAAAACACCATCCACTACTGTGATTTATTATTTACAAATCACAACATGAGTTTTTTTGCTTAATTTTTTATCCTAATTATCTAAAATATTAACCTAACAGGTCTTGGGATTGGGTTGAATTGAAATATTTTCTTTATTTCATGTAAATTTAATGATCAAGATTTTGGGTTTTGACATTATTATTGAGTTTTTTTGTGGAAAATGGTATTGTAGAAAAGGGACTTGTGTACAGGCCTTGAGAAGAACCATGATTGTCTTGGGAAGGTGGTTAAAATATCTCTTAAGCATAAGATGTTATAATGACTTCATTATCAAGATTTAAAAGGGTCATCTAGTATCCCAATGATCATATCATCCATTTATAACTCATAAGGATACATCAAAAAAGTAGATTTAGTGACATGGTATGCATATCTAAATGAAAATCCATATTTAATTTTATCTCCGTAAAATACTCATTGGAAATAAGGAAAGTAACTAATGGGAAACATCATTGAATAAATTTTTTAGGATACCAATGAAAAAAAATATCAGGATACTAAACCACCTTCAACAATTAATAGTGAAATACAAGATGAATGAAATCTAAAAACATATATTTAGGGTATCCGTGAATAACCAGTGATTTATAAAATGAAGTATGGGTTGGATCTTGGACATGGGACCAACATGGGGTTAAACACTATGGTATTTGGAGAATTTATGCGAGTCTTCTTGTATTTTACATATATTAATTTCATAACATCATTTAGTTACATTCATATTTTTTATACCATTATATGATTTTTATTTGGATTTATTTCCATTTTCCTATATCATCATTTGATTCTTATTAAATTATTCTTATTATTTTTCATATTCACTAAACACTTCTATTATATTTTTTCACTCATTGTAAAACTTTACAATACTTTATTCCCTCTACACTATATTCCCTACACCCTCAATATTATTAAATAACGTTTTTTCATATGTGGAGGCATTTCAGAGGTCACATAGTCAACCAACCAGGTCACATGATGAAGCAATGGGTTATGAAAAATACATGAACTACTTTCATATGTTTAAAAACTAAAATATTATGAACTACACAATCCTCTTAGATATAGATATAAACTATACTAAAACCAACCATTAGTCCCAACTTATAAATATTATAAGAAAACCCAATAAAATCTCTTATTCAATAAACCAAAATTGACTATTTCTATCCAAAATGAGGCAGCATTAACCCCTCCATTCACCTAAAACATATAAATAACCACCCAAACAAAAATACTCCACCCTAATGATTGGAAATAGTGCAAATCCATAATCTACTCTCTGGTGGATTACAATGGGAAAAAATTAATAAACAAAAATTATTTTCTAGGTATATGTTAATCTAATCAACAAAAAATAGTGATAATGAAATTGAAAAATAAGATTTAGGGAATCCATATATTTAGGGAATTCATGAACGACCAATGATGAAACAATATCAGGACACAAAACCAAATTGGACAAGAAATAGTGAAATACACAATGGAATCACAAAACAAGAATTAAAGCATCTGTGAATGACTGAAATCAAAGCATTTGAAGGTTACATGAGAGTTGAAATTCTATCAGATAGATATGCCAATGAAAAACATGATGAATGAATAATTCAAAATGAGTTTGGAGGCCATAGGATCGAAGAATAGATTGTAGGGTTTCCGTGAGAGAGAGACTAATTCGCTGTCACCTAAAAAATAGCATAATAACACAAAATCGGACTTCATAAATTTTTAAAAAGATTTATCACATTGGTTATTTATTAAACGACATGATAGAGTGTTTTTATTACATTTATCATGTCTGTTATTTTATAACCAATGTGATAAAATGATTTATAACTTTAGTTATATAATAACAAACATTATAAATAATTGTCTTTTGCTTTATAAGGTTAGTTATTTTATAACTAACATGGTAAATAATTTTTGTACTAGTGGGAGTTTGTTGAGAGAAAGGCACATACATGTCAAGGGATTTCCAACACATTTATTATCTATGGTTTGAAGTAATTTGGGTGTTAAAAAATTTCATTCGATTTATCATACATTATTTCATATTTGAATGCTTTTTTTAATGCATGTGATTGATTTTTCCATTAATTTATAACTGATTTGTGTGAGTTTTTGAGTGCATGAATTGTGTTGTTCCAATTGGAAAACATAAGAGCCCTTTTCTTACCCACCTTATAGATATTTCAATCTTATTTGGAAGCACAAATTCAATGTGTAATCTTTGTACCTTACCAAAATTATTGCTATATCAAGGTTTGGTTCTTAAAGCATTGAAATAAACACATAGGAATTAATTAGGATTGAAATTAATTTAAAAAAAATAATTACTTCAAACATAAATGAATATCTAATAAAAATGATCCTAAAATGTGTGTATTGAAATAACAACAACCACTTTGTCTCATATTTTTCATAATACAGTTGTTTTTTCAACTATTAAACTCATTAAATTAAGTTTTTTTCATAAAACCATTTTCAAAACTACCCCATATTCTAGTAATTTTATTAAAAATAAAAACTCTAAAACAATCAATTCTCCTTGAGAGATGACCTAGGGTCTTCCCTAGACTGTAAAATCATATTTATAACATAATCAATTTTACGTTTCAGGACAACGTGTTAAAAAAATTTCACCATTGATGGGGAGTGCTTTTTTAGTGTGTGTTTTTTTAAAATATTGTGCATTTTGTATTTATTTGTTCCTTTGTTATCTGCCTTCATTTTTTAGTTGAATTCTAAAATAATCCTTTTTTAGGACATGTGTATAATGCGGTCTTCATTGGAGGAACTAATTCAATTTAAAAAATATTTATTTAGGATCTTACATCATCGATGCCAAGAAGCACCAAACAATCCATTGAATGAGGATACCAAAACATAAAAACACTCCTTGATCCTTCCTCTTAATCTTATGGAACCAACATCAAAACTGAAATAAAATATAATCACATGGATGAAAATAACAAAACACTAATAGAACTAACCTCTCCTGATGTTAATATCTGACCCACATATATTCAAATGCATGTGAGGCACCCAATTTTGAACTTATATCTTGTTTAATTCGTTTATTACAAAGATTCCATGTACTCACTGGAGAAGACTCACATAAGAATGTAAAAGAATATAATACTATGTTTTCAACATTACAACATGAAAATATGGATGAAGAACAAGTAAATATTAGAAATTTTCCATTTTTATTATAAGATACTATAAAATATTGGATTTACTATGTTAATTCACCAATTATAGTCTGGGCGGACATGAAACACCTTTTCCTTGAAAAATATTTACCAGAATATCATACTGTAAAAATAAGGAAATAAATTTGTGGGATATGAAAATCTAAATGGGAAACACTTTGTGAATATCAGGAAATATTTAAGACTATTTATTCAAGTTTCCAACACCATAAATTATGTTATTAACTTGTAATTCAGTATTTTTATGAATTTTTAATTCATATTGATCAAAATAATATTTATGATGATATAGGTGGTGCTATGGTTGATAAATCTATAATTTCTACAAGAACCCTAATTGAGAACATGGCACAGAACTCTCAACAATTCAGTTCAAGGTCTAGAGTACCCATTTGAGGTGTCCATGAGGTACAAAGTACTGAGTTTGAAAAGAAGGTGGAAATGAGGTTTGAAGAGTAAGTACCCTTATTCGACAAATTTCTCTTTCCCAAGGTAAATCCAAATATTCTTCTCCCATACATTGTGGTATATGTTCTTTTGACACCCACTATTCGGACCAATGGTCGAAACTGAGAGAAAATTATGAGAGTTGTGAGGCAATATTTCCAGGCCACCCCTATAATAACCCTGTAGGAAAGAACCTTACAATACATCCAACCCTAGGTGGATGTAAAAACAAGCTTATTGGAAATGGAGGTATTCAAACCAACCTCAACAACTATGGAACTAATCGAGGGAGAGTATTCATCAACCACCACCCATAAATCCTCAACCACAACAAAGGCCTTTTCAATAACCCCCTCCAAAACCTGAGCCTATACTAGAGGAATTGATGAAACAAATAGCTTCCAAAAATCTAAAATTCCAATAAAACACCCATGATTCCATTCAATACCTAAAAACCCAATTAGTCCAACTATCCAACTCGGCGGGGGAAATCTAAAGGTATGGGTTGGGAAAACTACCCTTTTACCCACTTGTCAACCCTATGGATAAGGGAAATTTTAGTTACATCACCATTAGGAGTGGAAATAAACTTAAAATCCAAATGAACCCTCATTTAGATTCATACCCTCCAGTGGAAAACATCATCCCAACCATTGAGGTTAGTCCGAATGTAGAAAAATATTGTCGTGAGAGAATCCCTTCTAAAGGAAAGAGCGTCTCTGCTGATGAGTCGCTTGGCCAAACCATTTCTATTCTAATTCCACAATGTTCTTCCCAACCAAGAAAATAAAAACAAACTGAACTTGATATATAAATCTTGAAAACATTCAAAAAAGTAAAGGCTAACTTTCCTATAATCGATGTCATGAATAAAATTCCAAGATACTCCATGTTTCTAGAGGACATGTGTATACACATAAGAAAAATTATACATGATAAAATTGTGATCTTGGGGAGGAAAGTCTTAGCATTGATAGAATCATCAATTCCCACCAAATGCAACAATATAGTAACATTCTCAATTCTATGCACTATAGGGGAGTATTCCTATTTCAATGTTATGCTTTATTTAGGTTCTATTATAAATGTGATGCCTTAATATATTACTCTTCATTGTATATTGTGGAACTAAATATCACTATAGTTGTTGTTCAATTAGAGAACTAGAGTACACCACACCCTTCTAGTATGTTAGAGGATGTTCTTATGAGGGTCAAAATTTTAATTTTTCCTACTGATTTTTATGAGCTTAAAATAGGAGATGATAGGATGAATGTACATTCCCCAATTATATTAGTGATTCCTTTCCTGAAAACTACAAAAACCATAATTAATGTTCTTAATAGTACATCATCAATGATACTGCTAATCATGTAAAAGCTCATTCCTCATCTATATATGATACAATTGAGTAGTTAGATGATATTAGTGACCTCTCACTTTCACACACACTCCCATAAATCCAAAATCCTCATGAATTGGAACTCAAAAACTACTCAAAGATTTAAAATATTCCTTTATTTTTAATAGACACAAGCTTCCTGTCATCATAGCTAGTTCACCCCCCCTAGCATGAATTTCGGCTGAATGAACTTTTTTAAGAGTATAAAAACTATTTGGGATGGAAACTTGAAAACATCCATAGTATTCTTCCATTAATTTTCACACATCATATATTGTTAAATGATGAGGCTAAACTAGTGAGGCAGTCACAACATGGACTGAACCCAAACCTCTTATATGTTGTTAAAAATAAGGTTACAAAATTATTATCTACTGGAATCATTTACCCCATTTCTGATAGCCAATGGGTTAGTCTAGTTCAGGTTGTTCCAAAAAAACTTGTCTTACGGTAATTAAAAATGAAAATAATGAATTTGTTTTAACACGTGTTCAGAATAGTTGGCGTGTCTATATAGACTATCGATGATTAAACCTGTACACTAGAAAGGACCATTTCCCATTGTTGTTCGTTGACCCATGGAATTACTAATAATGTTTTCTTAATTGGTATTCTAGATATTTTCAAATCCATATTTCCCTTTAATATTAGGGAAAAGGAAACCTTGACTTTCCCCTTTAGCATATTTATATATAGAAGGATTCCATTTGGTTGGTGCAATACTCCAGGTACTTTATAGTGATGCATGGTTAGTATATTTTTCAATTATTTGGATAATTTCATAGAAGTATTCATGGATGATTTCACCGTGTATGGATCCTCTTTTAATGAATGATTGAGTAGTTTAGGTTCTTTCCTACATTACTGTATTGAAAATAATCTCGTATTAAATTATAAGAAATTCCATTTTATAGTGCAATAAGGTATACTACTTGGGAATGTAATTTCTGGGGATGGTATCCAAGTAGATAAATCAATATTGGATGTCATTTCTTCACTAACATTCCAAAAAAATGTCTAGGATGTGTAGTATTTCCTTGGTTATGCTGGATTTTACTGTTGTTTCATTCGTGAGTTTGGTAAGATTGCACTCCCCCTATCCAAGTTTCTCTAAAAATAAAAGGAATTTGTTTTTGATAAATAATGTGAGGAAGATTTTCATCAATTGAAAATAAGTATCAGAACACCCTCTTTAATACAACCACCTTAGTGGATTTTACCATTTGAGATCATGTGTGATGCCTCTAACAGTGCATTTAGGGAAGTCTTGTCATTATGGGTTGATTGAGATCCACATGTCATTGCCTATACCTCACATACACTGGACCCAACCCAAGAATACTACACCACAACTGCAAAATAATTTCTTTCCACTATGATTTACTTGAATAAATTCAGGCCATACCTTTTAGGGTTCAAGGTCAATATGTTCTTAGACCATGAATCCCTTTGGTATCTCCATTATAAA
Organism: Viscum album; assembly: GCA_963277665.1. Classification (NCBI taxonomy): domain Eukaryota; kingdom Viridiplantae; phylum Streptophyta; class Magnoliopsida; order Santalales; family Viscaceae; genus Viscum; species Viscum album. Next base: position 1,534,586,436 of record OY728161.1, on the reverse strand, counting down.
CCAGAATCCAAACCACATATAATTCACTTGATGCTCCTTATTCCGAAATTCAATCTAAAAATTAGAGATAAATAAGGAGCAGAGAATGTGGTGGTTGACCATATTAATAGGATACTCCCATCCTCATACATTGACTCATCCCCCTATATTCCTATAAATAATATGTTTCTTGATGAGAAACTATACAAAGTGAAATATTAAATTCTTTGATATACTGAAATTGTCAATAATTTGGTAGCATCTTTCATTCCTACTAATTTTAACAAAAACCAGGATAACCATCTAAAACATGATTCTTGTTGGTATATTTGGGATGACCCCTTCCTTTGGCACACATGTAGTGATCAAGTTCTCAGCCGTTGTTTTCCCTATATAAAGGTTTAGTTTTTCTTAAGGCTATGACACACTCTTTCTTGTTGAGTCCACATAGGTTCCCAACAGACTGCTCGCAAGGTCCTTGATTCTGGTCTCTTTTGGCCAACATTTTTTTTTGGGATTCCCATGATTTCGATAAATCTTTTCCTCGCTATCATGGAGTGGGGGAAGTCTCTAAAAGTAATTAAATGAAACAACAACCCTTTCTCTTCCTTAAAATTTTCTATGTTTGGGGAATTGAATTTATATTACCATTCCCCAACTCATTTGGGAAACTTTACATTCTTTTGGCAGTGGATTATGTTTAAAATGGGTAGAGGCATAATCCAAAATTACTTATGATTATAATGCAGTTGTAAGCTTTTGAGAACCCAAATTTTTTTGGAGGTTTTGATTACCTAGGATTATCATCAATGACTAGGGTCCTCATTTATGCCACCGAAAAATAAAATCACTTTTATGTAGGTATAGGGTTGGGCATCGAGTGTCTACTGTGTATCACCCATAGACTAAGGGTCAATCCTAGGTGTTGAATAGAGAGGTAAAACAAATTCATGAAAAAATGGTTCAACCTAAAAGAAAATATTTGAGTCTTAGACTCGATGATTCATTGTGGGCTTACCATACTACCTTTAAAACTCCCATTAAAATGTCACCTTATAGTCCTGTGTTTGGAAAGAGTTGTTATCTCTCTATTGAGATAGAGAACCATGCCTACAAAGTCATTAAACAATGAAATTATAGTATTTATAGAGCTAGTTCTCAAATTAAGTTATAGATTCATGATATAGAGTAAATTATAAGAGATTCAGATGAGAAATCCTGAATTTACAAGGAGAAAACCAAGGTTTCCCACTACCATCTCATCCTTCATCTTCAATTCCACATTAGGAAGAAGGCCCTCATTTACAATGAAAGTTTTAAGTTTCATCTAGTTAAGCTTTGTTCCTGCTAGTTTTGATCATACGTTGTAACAAATGTTTATCCATTTGGTGGTTTTTAGGTAAAAAATGAAGAAACAAAGAAAACCTTCACTGTCAATGGGTAGTGGTTTAAGCACTTTCACAAAGCCATTTCAAAGTCCTCGATGGAGCAAATCTATGGTCAAGAAGAATACTACCAATGAAACCCACCAGGTTTTATCCTTACTTCCTAAATTCTCTTTTATTATAGTGATGACACTACATGCCCAAGGTGTGGGGGTATGGGTACATTCTTGGGATAGTTTGAAATTTTCATTGTATTTTTTTCTTTTCTTTTTCTCTTTTTTGATTATTGTATAGCATTATCACTTCTCCCCTAATTTACCCCCTCACTATTGTGTTGGAATGTTTAATTTTGTTTTCAAATTTATCATGGAAAATGATTCCCACTTAATCACAGAAGTTATTGAAAATTTATGAGGAATTTTCTCTTTTATTTTTTTTAACATTCAAAAAAATGATGAAATGTGCATTACAGCATGAATTAAAAATTATGGTGTGAATTTCTATTGAAATTAGGTTTTTCTCAATGATATAAATGGTTGTATCATTTTTAAACCATTGAGAATAATGGTACTCTTTGTGTGAATAGGTTAAGGGAAAATTGTGTCACTTAATTTCTCTACACATCTTTACACCGAACCACAATGTGTGAAAATTTCTTACTTAAAATACGGTAAAGATAAGTTATTTTAATTTTTCTCTAATTTTTAAATTTATTTTTCCATACATTTATTCCTTATCTGATCTATTTCATTACTGTACCAGATTGGCCTTTGCGGTTGTACCTGTTATCTGACTGTTGTACGCCCTCGTAAAAATATAGAAAAAAAACAAGAAAAATATTAGGGGGAGTGATGAAATTTAAATAAATATGGGAATATCTAGGTCAATAGATTATGGTTTGACTTCTAGGAATTATTATGTTATTGGGTCCTTAAAGTTTATTACAATGGATTTAGGGAAGGATTAGTGGAAATGATCATATAAGAAGAAAGTTTTTAAAATAACATATAGTTACTTGATAGGAAGTGAAAATAATAGAATGAAATGGTTTTCACACACACACACATGTAGAATTAGTGACATTATTATCTTTTGAATTATTTTCATTGATTAGTATCATGCATCTCTTGGAATTTTATTCTAATTCAATTTTTGAGACATCTGTTTCCATGATCACTAAGATTAACACCTCAGTGTGATTTTTTCTTTGATAAAATTTCTATTAGGAATTAATTTTTCATTGAATGATAAATATTCATGAAGTTTAGAATACATACATGCATAATTTTTTAAAATGTGACTTTTCTCAGGTGTGTAAATGATTAGGTTTGGGGGTGTGATCGCACCACAATTCACTGTTTCATTTTCACCCTTACACCACTATGCTAAATTAGGTTTGTATAAGAAATTATAAAACAAATAAAAACTTATAATTCATTTTTGATTTCATTATTTTTTTCACATTTAATAAAATGTTACTTTTTTTGGATAATTTCATTGTGGGTGGAGGTGGTTTGGAGGCCCATGATGAAGTGAAAAAAATGGCCCAAACTGCACACGATCCAAGTACACCAGTGGAATAAACCACATACTACTACTAAAACATGTATCCAAATGGGATGATACTTTTCTCCAGGTCCAAAATTCAGTGAGATAAAAATTTTATGAAGGTACCCAATCCTAATTCGGCCATCTAGTGGCCCATCCGGAGTAATCTATATAAGAAACTGAATCTGCACAATGTCAAAAGTGGTGTGTTGTGTTCTGTTGATATCTCATGCTTTAATAGTCCAAATGGTGACAAACTTTTAGTGGATATGTTCATTATGTGGTCCTACATCTTTTTAACTTTCTACAAAGTGATATAAGACTTTTTGGATATTAAAAACCATGGTCCAAGTGGTTTATCAAAATCTGGGGGCTCAAAACCACCTTCCAATTTGCCTATAAATTGATAAATTAGGATCACCAATTTCTAGTTAGTCCAAGGAGTGAAGTTATAAAAATTTAAATTTATAGAGTATTCCTCTCCTCATCATATAAGTTCACGAGGCCCATATCCTCGTAGGGTGATAAAGGATGAAGAAGTAGATTCACTCGAGCTTTCTCCTCCTCTCAATGTTAGGCTAAACGGCGAGAATTCATTGTGAGGGAGCTACACACTTGTCAAGGGAGTTACAATGAATTTATTAGATATTGGTTTGGATTAATTTCGGTGTTAAAACATTTCATTCCATGTATCTTTCACTATTTCATATTTTAATGATTTTTTAATGCATGTGATTGATATGATTTTAATTTCTAACCAATCGATGAGAGGTTTAGAGTGCGTGACTTGTGTTGTTTTGATTGGAAAACACATGAACCCTTGTCTTAATCACATTATTGATATTTAAATTTACTTTGTGAGCTCTTATTACATTCATAATCTCTGGACCTTGGAAGTATGATTTTCAGGTCAAGGTTTGGTTCTTCAAGCATTGAACTAAAATATTAGAAATTAATTGGGATTAAAATTAGTTTTAACAATAGAATTAATTCAATCCTGAATAAATATATAAGAAAAATTAACTTGAAATGTTTTTAGTGAAATCATAACAACACCTTTGTCTCGTATTTTTTAAAATCCACTTGTTTTGTTAACTATTAAACTCTTTTAATTAAGTTATTTTCTTAAAATAGTTTTCAAAACCACCCCCTATTTTAGTAATTTTTTTTAAAAATACACACTCTAAACCTATCAATTCTCTTAGAGATATAACCTAGGGTATTCCCTAGACTATAAAATTGTCTACAAATCATAATCAAATTGATGTGTCGTGACAATGTTTTTAGGTATTCTCCTTTTAATTGTGAGAGAATATGTGCCCATATATTACCCATAATGGTCCCTCTATTTTCCTATGTTTTTCTACACATATAAATTTACGGTTCTTTTAATATCACATATCATGTCATTTATTATCTATATTTATTTAAATAAATATTTCTCATATTCACTATTTAACCATGGGAAAATTAGTTAGGTATTAATAAGTTGTATCAGAGCAAGGTCTATTCCACGTATTGTTCATTTTTTAAATGTCATTAATTATAATAATATTGAGTATTATTTTTTATTAAAATTTCTATTGATATTTCATATTGGGAAAAAATATTGAGATTATTATATAAACTATTAAGAAACATAGGTGATTCTAAATTGATGTAATGTATAAATTTAAATGAAATCAAGGTAAAAAAATTAATATGAATACATTTTTGAGGTTGAAGATAAGGATGGAAGTAGTTTTGTGGAAGTGAAATTGCATACTACAAATTAGTGAAAAATTGGTGAGTGTGATAGAGGTAAAATAGAATGAAATGGTTTAGAAAAATAATTCCAATATCGATTTTTCATTAGCCAATGGAAACCTATTATGAATTATATTGAAAAATATAGTAAAGAAAATATAGGATACTCTATTAAATCCATATGAGGACAAATTAAATAAAAATAACATTTTTTATTTATGAAGTTATAAACTATACAAATAGTTGAGTAATCATTAATAATAGACCACATAATCGCATTGAATAGGTTTATTTTTTATCTCATAGCATTGGGTTATGAAATAGAGAATACTGAATGTAAAAATATTATACTCTAGAGTATTCCATATTCATATGATCATCACAACATCATCCAATATTAAAATACCTTAACATATTTTTTACTATTTAATGAAATTAATGTTTATGTTCTTGAATTATAAAATCAACATAAGAACAACGAAAATAGAGAGATAAATTCACACCAAATGGAAGCTCTATCAATGGAGAGAGGAAAAATGATGAAGCATAGTATCAAAGGGATAAAAATTATTGAAGGAAAAAACATTGAGATATAAGGAGAATGTCACATTTTATAATTATGGATATAAGGGAAACATCAATAAGGGATGTTGGAATAAGAATACTGATGGTAAGAATTATTTTGTAAATGTTGCAAGTACTTTTGAAAACATATACATACTGGAAAGTAAATTTTCAAAAACTAGTAGAGGGAGACAACACCTCAATGATGGATGTATAATCGACTAAGATGAACCATGGAACATTTATTCTCAATTGTAATTGTTTGATTGGTATGAATATTTCATAAAAGTATTTGTATATAATGGAAATTGACATAACTTGATGATTGTTGGAGTTAGTATCATAAAAAACATATATATGATTGTATGGTATGAACCATAAAAATATTATTCCATTTATAGGTAAAAAAGAAGAACATATTTTCTTCTGGATAATTTTATGAAATTTGGTTAAGGATTCACATCAAGAAAGGGGAAATGAATATTTTTTAGGTTATGCATGTAGTGATTATGGATGATAAGATCTAAAAAATATTTTATGTGATTCTTGATTAAATATGTGAGGAAGGGATAATTTTTAAATAAAATACCTCTATGAAATCATTTAAAATGTCTAGAATCAAGTATTTGGGCATATATTTAAATGTTTCATGAATATTATTTATGTTAATAATTTATTTTCTTGGAACCCAATGGTATATTTCCTATTTTGTTAGAATTTTATTTCAAGAAAGAAACTCATGTTGAAATTTAGAATGTTAACGAAAAGGATTCATGATATCGTAGACTTGATCTATTTTTATATTTGGAATGAATGGATTATATACCTAGGAATATTAAGGTACATTATAAATTTCTTTGATGAATATATTTTATTATGTTGGATGTACCCAAATAAGAAGATGGTGGATGTTTTTTAATTCATAAAAACATTTAAAACACATAAGGAACTTGAATATAGAAATAATATCAATTGTTTAAGGATTAACAATAGAAGAGAATATACAAGAAAGGATTTTGAAAATATATTTTAATAGGAAGGAATTTAGAGGTAAATTATAGTGGTGGAAACTACTCAATATAATGGAGTGGCAGTTCAGTTGAAAATAATGATGTTAGATAGAATGAGGGAGATGTTAAAGATCATAAGAGTCACTATGGAATTTCAGGTAGAAAAAGTGAACACTTTATTTTTTGTAATCATTCAATATTATTATAATGTGATTGATATTAAAATATCAATGGATATGTGAAATAGTAATCCTACTGATTATTCTTAGATACATACTTTTGGAAGTCTTGTATATGAACTATTAAATGACTAGGAAAGATTCAAGATAGACATGAGATCTTGAAAATTTATATTCTTGGGGTAAGTTGATGGTGTGAAGTTGTATTATTTGTTGGATTTCACTTCCCAAAAATTCATCATTAGTAGGAATATATTTTTTATAAAATATATTTTGTGAATAATGAATAGTAGAGACACATAGAATGACAGTACAAAAACTATTACTATAAAGGTGGATTTTGAAATAAAAAAGAATCTATTTTTTTATAAATCATTACCATAAAAAAATGATCAAGTACTAGTTGATTATAGACTGGCAAGGTAAACTTTGGAGAAAGAAACACCAATATAGAACTCAAATGAATGAATTATTGTATACTTATTATTGATATAGGATGGTAAACCATCTTCTTTTCTGGAGGTAGCTTAGAATAGGGATGTATCCACAAAGATGGAAATGAATCCGGAGGGGCTTTAATCCTTGTAGAAGAATATGACTTGGGACCATGTTCCATTACCTCTTAAAAGGAAGTCCATAAAAAATGAATCATTAAAATCAATTATTATAGAAAAGAACATGTGGAAAGATATCTGGTAGGAATGGTGGTAAATGGATATTATCTAAATTGATTTATTTATTTAAATTAAATATATTATCTAATTGTTAGACTCTTCACTATTCAGGTAGTTTGGGTGATGTGTGTTATTTATTATTTACAATTTCAACAGTTATACGTGAAGAAAAATTTTCAATATAGTGATGTATATAATAAAATATATATGATCCAACCATTTTATTTATATAGGTTCTCAAATATAATATATATTTTTGGTCAAAAGAATCTATATAATACCTCAAATAACCACCAAGATGTTGATAAAACAGATTTTATTTCTATATAATGAGCCTTGGAAAAAATAGACTTCATTCAGATCCTTGAGTATATTTAAGGGGTTTGGATGTATATTATTTCATCATTATTCTGTACTATGTGGATGAAATTTTGGTTATAATCCCCAAAAATGTTCAGATTCAAAAGATTAATACTTACTTTCTAGGGATTTTGAGAAGGACTTGAGACTAGAAAAAAAAAAGATTATTGGGATACATATTTACATATGCATGAGTAATGGAAATATTTGACTATCACATAAGATTTACTTGAAGAAATACTTAAAATAAATCAAATTATAACAATTTAAGACAATATATACCCCTTTTACTATTAATTTCCTGTTATCCTATATAATTTGTTTTAATATTTTATCAAAGAAGATGGAGATGGTGTTTCAAATTATGCATGCCTTGGATGAGTGTTTGTCTTATTTGGAGGGAATAGGTTTTCTAGTGAGCAGGTCCACTCTGATATAGGGAATTAATCTTAATGCCAATTTTTCATGTCTCCATGGGATCATGTGTGGATGAGTCTATATCTGATATTGAAAAGGATTTATCATCCTTTCCTTCATAGCCTTCAAAAGAGAGGGAACCTCTGTCAAAGAATAAGTGGATATGTATACCTGTATCTACCTTTGAAAATACTATATCATATTCTTATATTTGGTTTAATCTAACTAATCCATTTGGATAAACTCCTTAAATGACCCTATATCTCACCATTAGAGTATAGTCTATATTGTTAGGAATTTTTTAAGCCTTCTTCAAGTAGAAGATAAAATTTTATATACTCAACATGAGGGGAATATAGAGGCCAACCTCCTTATATCAAGAAAAAGCAAGACAAACCTCTTGCAACATTTTTTATTTTAGGATACTTACCTATGGAATGTAATAAAATAATTTAATTGGATACCATCTTCCACCATTACTTTCTTCCTCAATGTTTTCTTGTAACTTCCCCCTCCATCTCTTTCTTGTATAAAAAAATTTAAATTTTCAGTCAATCAAAGAAGAAAAAGATACCTAGAGTACCATATTCATCAATAGAGGGTATTCTTATATTCCTTAGTTTTTTTACATGAACATACGTTATTCATATAGTTAGGGTATTTATCTTGTACATTATGCTGGAAGAAAGGTCTTCCCCTTTACCGGAGGTTGAAAATTCCACATGCCCTGGATGAGTATTTTTCATCTTCAAAGAGAAGAGCTTCATGGGTGAGTTGGTATACTCCAAGCTAGGGGATTATGAATATTTACAATTTCTCATGTCTACAAGGTATCATGTGTGAAAGAGGATATTTCCATGATTTAAAATAATCTATCTTCCTTACCTTCTCTTCCTTCTATGGAGAGAGATCCTCCATCAAAACAGACTTTATGGCTAAGTCTATTAGTATAAACCTTTTTAAATCCTATAACATCACTTTATATAGGATTTAATCTATCGTTTCTATTTTTTAAAAATTCTTAAAATACCCTATGTGATGTTATTGGATCATAGTCTATATTTTTAATAATTCTCAAATCCTTCTTCAAGTAGATGGTAAAATTTTACGTACTCAACATGAGGGGAATATGAAGTCCAACCTCCTTACATCACAAAGGGACCAAGATAAACCTATTATTTCTTATTTGATTTTATAATCCCTCTATATGGACTATAATAAAATAATTCAAGGGGATTCCCTTGGAATTCGTTAGTTTTGTCCTCCTTATTTCTTATAACTTCCACCTCAATTTCTTACATAATAAAACATTTGAATCATAAGACGGTCAGAGAAGATAGAGATGCCTCAAACACATATGGATCAGTAGTGGGGATTCTTATACTCTCTATGGTTTGTATTTGACCAAAAATTATACATATAGTAGGAGTACTTATAATGTACATAGATAATCCTAGTATTGAGAATTATAGTATAGTCAATAAGATCCCTAGATATATTAAGGAGACCTTAAATACTATATTATGTTATGGAGGATCAAATTTCATTATCATAGTTACGTTTATTCTTATTTTTTAGGTTATTATGGTAATAAGAAATTCCCATACTTGTCATAAATTTATGCAATAATTAGTAATTATGAGTTGGGTTTCAAATCTATCATTAGTAGGGATTTTATCCATGATAAAAATAGAATACATTGTAGTTACAAAAGCTTTTAAATATATATTTTGGATAAAATGATTTCTAGGGGATCTAAAGAAGAAGTAGAAGAAAATTACATTATTTATATCAATCAAATAGATTTTTATATTGTATAAAATTCATCTTTTCACACTAGAAGAAATAAAATTTGACTACAACATCAATTTTAGTACATAGAGGATGAAAGTCTTAATATAGAGAAAATTTACACGAAGGAAAAATTGATATATTTTCTAATAATAGTGATTCATTATTATAATTTTGTATTGTGAAAATTCGTGAGATTCCTTGAAAATATGGGTTGTATAAATATGTGAATGGTTCCCAATCAAATATTAAAGTAGGTGACTGGATATCCTTTGACATGTTTTTATAAAAAGTTTTGAATTTTTTTCAATCTATCTTGTTAGGAATATGTTTGTTAGATTGCTGGGAAATATTTTCTGAATTTGATAAGAAATTTATCCTTATGAATGTTAAGAAACTTTCCAAATGATATATTGAAGCAGGTGAATGAGGTTACCTCAATTATGTTTGGAAACTTTCCCCATGTTAGATAATGCTTTTTTGTTCTTAATGTTCCCCACATCTTGAGGAAACTAATGATCCAAGATGAAGTTATAAATTTTAATAAAAAGAGAGAGAAGTTCAACAATAACAACAAATAGAGTTCTATGGATGTATATCACCAAATGAAGATCACTATACATATGTAAGAAGACAAAGATATAACATAAGTTTGATATAGAAGTTACACAATGTTTTTGGACATAAAAATCAAAATTTTATTGGACATGCCCTTGGGTTGTTACCCTTAATAGGATTTCATAAAGTCATTGATGATGAGTTATTAAAAATTTATTAATTCAGAATGGGTATGATTTAAAAAACCTTGAGAATATTAAAGCTCAAGAATTAGTACGAAGTTATATATGAAATACTAGACTCAGTAGTAATGTTGCAACTAAATAAAGGGGAAGAGTTAAAAGTTCAAGTCAATATAACCTAATGGAAAATTACTTTTAGATATAAGTATTTAGAAGTTTCAATAATTATTTCACATAGAAAATGAATTGAGTTCACCAGATGTAGTTAGTTTATGTTTTTGGAGAGGAAATTTTTATTAAGTTGAAGTATAAATTAAAATGTTACATTATTAATGATGTTCAAAGTCATGAAGGGAACCGTTATTTGAAGGCATAATATCGATTCCATCATGAAAATAATCATCAATTTTAGATTCATCATTTGAAGTTCCATAATAGTATGTTTTATAAAATACAAACAATCATTGAAGGAAAGAGAATGTGTTCATAATTTTTTTGAGAAGCCAATGATTTGTATGAGGGATGAAAAAAAAACATTCACAACGTTATTGGATATAAAATTTTAAGAATTTTTACTTGGAGGAGTTTTATAATACATATTCCACATAGAGTTCATACAGAGGTAGGATTCACCTCATGGAATATTGAAAACAGATCAGTAAAATAAGATCAAATAAAAATAATTAAAATAATGAATATCACTCGTTAGAGATACTCTAGATGTTCACCAGATCGAAAAATGGTACATCTAAAAAACATCCATAGAATGGATTTTTTAAGGGTATTTATAAAAAATGGTGTAATTTACCAAATAAAGATGATTTGATGAAGAGAATTTAATGTTTTTCATATCTTGAAAAGTTTAGAAAAGTTGAAGAAGTTCTTTAACACAAAGTCTAGGAAAGTTCAAAGAAGGTTGTGGGTGTTTAATTTTATAGGAATATTTAGGAATTTTCTATAAGTCTTGGGAAGAAAACGATGAATTGAGTTGAGAGGGAACTTTTTTTTTGATTTTTCACTATGTGTGAAAATAAATTTGGATTCCCATCACTTTATCTGTGAGTGAAACTATAAAAGGGGGTGAAAGTAAATTATGAGGTATGTATTATTTATACATGTTAGATGTTGAATCAATGTATGTATCAGATAGAGATACTGGAAAAATATCCAAAACCCATAGTTCAATAAGGGATAGTTTTCCAACTAGTTTGATATTTGGTTGGAGTTTAAGAACATTAGAAAAAACCCTGATGATAATTATATACTAGAAAGAGTTTTCTATGAAAGAAATAAAATAGATTCATCTATCAGAGAAGCAAGATAAAGATAGTATCAAACATAGTATCCAAGTTGGTTTTGATGACTTGTGGTTTCATTCACTGGATATAACAAAAAATTATATGTTCATTTGAAAGGCACACTAGAAGTATTATACTTAATGAAGACAAGGCACACCATATGGACTCTTACTAGATAGAGAAAAATGGATAGAAGATTTCTTAATGATTTTATTGGAATTTGTTTTCTAAAGTTTCATATGTTTGTGTTCACTCAGTTTGGTAAGAAAACATTGTAACTGATGGGAGGCTATATAATATTTTCTATCAGGAAATAGAATGAATCTAATGTGATTTGTCTCATTATATTAACTTTTATATTATAATGAATTTACATTGACTAGTAGGAGTTTCCATGGAAAGGATGTAGTCTCCCACATTGGAGGTGAACCTTAAATTTCATTCATTACTTGATTTAATTTCTTATAATGGCATTCTTATGATATTTATACATAATTTTTAAAATAATAATAGCTTAACAAGGTTCAAGGGTTAATTTCAAGAGAATTAAAATTGTAAAAGATCCCCACAGATTCACCCCCCCCCCCACTCTTAGTGGTTACCATGATCCTAATGATATTTAATTAGTATCAGATTCATTGTTCCCTTGTTTGATCCTTATCATGGAAAATCTCAATTTATTCAATAGTATAGGTATTTCTACATTTGATGGAAAAGATTACAATGGTTGTAAATAATTAATGATATCATGTATTTTATCTCTTAGCATGGAGTAAATTGATGTAGCTACATTTGGGTTTCCACCCATTAATAAATATTCTCCAATTATATTCACAAAAAAAAATCTTAAGCTATATGGGAATTCTAAATATTCGATTATAATTTCTTTTTTATAAAATGTTTTTTAATGTTATGGGTCTCAAAATAGCTAAGTAAATGTGGAAAATGTTAAATTATCATTGAGGTAAATATTAATGTAATGGAAGAAAACCTAAAAATAAGTAAGACCAAGATCAAAGATATTAGAATGGTATATGAAGAAAAAATTAATGAGTACTTCACGAGAGTAAATGAAATTGTTTTAAACATTAGAGGATACAAATAAGTCTCGAAATATTATTCTATTGTTAATAAACTTATTAAAAACCTTCCTAACATGTTTTATTCTAGAATTTATACTATATAAGGTTAATATAACTTATCTCATGATTAATTACATAACCAAATTGTTGTATATGAGAGGAGGAAAGCTCCAATAGTAAAAAATAAGATCAAAAATTAAATTGATTTTGATGCTATGAGAAAGTTGAAAATCCAAGATACTGATGATAATATTATTGACCTCAGTGATTTTTAAGATAAGTAAAATAATGAAATGAATGAAAATATCACATGCCTTATCTCCAAAAATTATGAAATAGGTAGAGAAAAATATGAAGGTTGGATCCCACATAATTTTTTTGAGTTTAGAGGAATTGGTAATTTTTCTATGAATTTTCCTAAGAATAAATTTACCAAAAAATAAGATGGTTTTAAAGAAAAATATTGATGTAAGAAGTAGAGAAAACCTTATTAAGAAGATAAGAAATCTATTAGAGGTAATAAAAACATTTACTAAAAATAATATAAGAAGCATGTTTAGTAAGAATATTGAATATGACTCTAATGAAAAAAATCTATAGAAGATGAAAATCTAGAGAGGTTCGAAACCTTATTTGAAAATGTTGATATAGAGGAATGTTCTTAAAATAGTTAATAAGAACAAGGTGAAAAAATCTACAAATAATACCAACTTAGATCAGAACTAGTGGCATGTATTGATAAAAAAAATTTAAATAATTATAATAATGATGAAATAAGGTGTGAAAAAATAATATAATATTGGAATATCTTCTTACAAAAATAATATGTGTACATTGAGGAAACTAATAACCTCAAAATTAAATTTATAGAAAATAATAAATATTATGGAATATATTAGTATGAAAATTACTTCTAAGGAATATAAGATTTTTAAAACTCAATAAAGATTTATTGAGGTTAAAATTAACTTAAAGAATATGAGAGAAAATTTTATCAAGGATTTATGTGTAAAATATTAAACAACATGATATTCTTAGAAAAATATTCCTAAGAATTAGGTGACATCATTACCCACTAAACATAAGATTTAATCTAATTATTTTAACCATTCATGATTTAGAAGTAACATTGTATAATTTTATATTCAAAAAGAATGTGGAAAACACCTCATGTAAAAAAAAGTTTTTATTAATTATCATAATAAATAATTTCTCATTCCAGGGGAAAAAATTCTTAATGATTTTACAAACCATAGAAAAAATATTATAGGGAAACATCCTTGTTCTATAAAAGATCAAGATTCATTGGATTTTGTTAGTGTTATAGAATGTATAGGAATAATATATATAACTTTTGTCACAACATGTCTCTCACTAGAAATAGACATGAACCAAGGGGGGTAAATGGTAGAAAAAATAAGATTAAATTCCCTAAGTTATTGGAAAAAATGGAAAAATCAACAATTCCCAAGAATTTTCCAATTTAAAACCATTTTGATTGCTTGGAGAAAGTGTTTTGGAAGATGTGACCAACTAGGTCACTTTTTTAAAACATTTGAAAAATCTTCTGGGATAAGGTTCATATTATAGAAAAGAAAATGAGGTTAGAAAGAAGAAATTTGAGGAAAGATATTTAATTTTTATGATGACTCTAAATTCATAAAAAATAAAGAAATTTTTATTCTTGATAGTATTAATTCCTCACATATAATAGGTGATTTAAAATTTTTGAAAGATATTAAAGAAAATGAAGAGGGAATATTTAACATAAAAAATGATAGTTCTTTAAATATCAAAGGGATATGATATAATGTGATTAAATCTCATAAATTAAATTGAAAATAATTTTTTTGATGGGATTATGCATAACTTGCTAAGAATTATCTAAAATTTTAAGGATGTTAGTGTGGTGGTATTTAGGAATTTTTTTGTATCATCAGAAAATTGAATGTTGGGAAAACATTTAGGGGGAATGAACCAGTGGGAATATTTTTCAGATTTAATATCTTTGTAACTTATGTTACATAAGTTTTGAGGTTGGAAATAAGTTATAGAGTACTAGAATTGTAATTATTGGTCATAAAAGTATGATAAAACTTTCTAAGAATTATTTTTAAATAAAATTACCACAATTGAATAAGAAACGTGATGTTGTTTGTACGACTAGTTTGAAATGGAGTATGGTAAGTGAAATAAGTAAAAAATTTGAAATCAAATCCACCAAACCACTTTAGGTCATTCACACTAATCTTTTTTTTCTAATAAGGCATAAATTAACAAAATTTAATTTGTACTTTATTAATTTCATTGATGGTTTACTTGAATGACAAACATAATGGTCATGAAACAAAAATTAGTGGTTTCTAATTTTTTTTTATATTTCAGAAGTTATTTTTAAAGGGAGTTGGGTGTTTATATACTAAAGTTTAGAGATGAAAAAAATATGAAATTAATGATTTCAAATCCTATCTGAAGAAAAATGGAATAAAAAAAATCAATAAAATTCCCTATATACTCCTTAACAAAATGGAGTGGGGGAAAGCGAAGGTATGAGTTTAGTGGAATTGGGAAGATGTACACCATCTAAAAAAACATTATAAGTTTTTTTGGGTAGAATATATTTGTATTTTTGTTCATGTAAAAAAATTATTTTTATTATAGATTGAATAAAAAATGAATCTCTATGATTTGTGGTATAAGAAAATGAATTCAGTGAAATAGTTCACGGTTTTTAGAGTCCATTCATAAAAAGAAAAAAAATTTGGTCTTGGAAAATTTGATGAAAAATCTGAGCAAAGAATATTATGGTATATTTATCCATTGGAATAAGTTATAAATGTTTGAATAAACATATATAAAAGTTGGTGATTTATTTTGATGCGAGAGTTATTGAAAATTCAACTTCCATAACAATAGTTATATAAAATGTTATATAATAAAAATTGAAGACATCCAAAAAGGATAATAAAATAAAAGATGAAAGTGAAAAAAAATTGTATGTTGAGTCAAATGAATCTTACAACGGGGAATGTGACAAAGGAATAAAATATCTGAAATTTTATACATTACAGAAATAGGTTAAATTTAACAATATCATTGGAAATAAAAAAGTTATAATTTATAATTGAAAAAAGTTGATGCTATAGAATCTAACATTACTTATATCACAAGTAGATCCATAATCAGTTTTAGAGGCTATTGATTATTAATAATGGGTAAAAATATATACATGAATATTTATAATTGGATAATAAAAATAACATCTGGGAAATTATTACTCAACATGTAGGAAATACTATTATAGGAACAAAGTGGTTGTTAAAAAATGTTGGATGAAAATTGAGAAATCATAATAAAAAACACAACTTTTTCCAAACGTTACACATCAGTGGAAGGTGTTTAATTTTAAGAAACTTCTCCCCCTATTATGAGACTATAAAATATAAGAATGTTATTGGTAGTTAATGCAAATCATTATTAAAAATTTTATCACATAGATTTCAAGTTAGCTTTATTAAATATATAAATTGAAGAATGGGTTTATATTAATAAACATAGTGGTCTCTTACTTGATAAAGATGGAACCATAGTGTGTATGATAACGAAATCCTTTTAGGGTTTAAAATAGGTTCCCATGTGTGGTACTCTAAACATTATAGTTTCCTAAAAAATTAACTTTTCTAAAGGAAAATTTGATAGAAAACTTTATGTTAAAGAGGTGAGAAAATGTTCTATTATTTTCATTGTTTATTCAAAAGATATAAATTTTACTAGAGATGGGTATAAAACTTGGGAATAATTTTATGAACTAATGAAGAAAATCATTGAAATATCTATTCTCTAAGAGTTAACATCAATTATGGGATTACAAGTTAAACAAAATGAAAGATAAATCTTTCTGTCAAAAGGAAAATATTCCAACCAATTTATATAAAAGTTTGAAATGGAAGAATCAAAATAATTTTATACACCAATATCTATTGGTGTAAAGATGAGTAAATAAGAATCTAGGAAGAGTGTAAATCAGAATGACTTATCAAAGTTTATAGTAAGATTTATCTCTATTAAATATTCAAGGTTAGACATTGTTTATGCTTTTACCTTATGTGAAAGATATCAAAATGATCATTGGGAATCACATATGATATGAACTAAAATAATACTCATGTATGTTAAAGGAACATCTTCTTTTGGTATTATATATAAATGAAGTTGTGACCTGACCATTCTTAGATATAATGATCTTGATTGGGATATAGATTGTAATGATAGAAATTAAATATCAAGGGGAACTTTTTATTGTAGATTATCATGACAATTATCATAGTAAGAAAAATAATTATTAAATTTTAGTATAACAGAGGATGAATATGTTCCTCCACCCATGATTGTATGAAAATGGTATGGATGAAAGCATAGCTAGAATATTTGATAATGAATATTACAAAATCATTGAAGAATATGTTTGATAATCAAAGTAACAAATATATTTCAAAAAATAATTTACCACCTTAAAGATTAAATGAAATTGATAATAAGTTTCATTTCATAAAATTGAAAGTTATTGGTGGAGATGTTATATATTATTATATTTCAAAAAAGTTCCAAATTATTGATGTTTTCACCACAACTATATCGAATAAAATATTTGAATAATTGAGACTGAAGCTACATGTTCTACCTCCACTAATGACTTCCCAAATTTTGTAGGGAAGACTCCCACCATGCTTTGGATTGTGTTGAAAATGGGGTAGTGTAATTAGAACTTCATAATAATTATTGAAACTTTTTATTTTCTGAATCTAAAGTTATTTTTATCATTAAATGGGGGTGAAGATAAAATTGATGGGGGTGTTTATCAGTCATGTCCATAAATTTTCTTTTCACCAAGAGATGAAAATTAATTCAAAAAATGTCATTATCCAGTAGTGTGGTGTCAATAAATTATTTATGAGAAAGGATTTGGTTTGATTAATGTTGATAAAAATTGAGAAAATAGTTTTTAAAATTTTTTGTTTCTGAAAAGTTGTTATGAATTTTAGCGAAAAATACAATGGTTGGGATTGAAGATCCTATGGAATTTTTTTGTAATTTTTTTATTTTAAACATATCTTGTTATAATTTTTTTGTTAAATACATGAGAAATATTTGATGAATTTTTTAAGAATTATCTCTTTATAATGGTTAGTAAACATTTATAATGATCTAATGGAGGAGGTAATAGAAGTTTACACAACTATTTTTGGAAACTTTCCTCAATATAGATGATTCTAATCCATATTTAAAGTTTCCAGTATTATGAAGAAACTCATGATATAAGAAAAATTGTTATATATTTTTTATAAAGGCATTGGGTAACACTCAGAATCCAAAAGGCATCGGGTAACACTCAGAATCCATAAGGCATCAAGTGTTGGCCATCTACTCAGAATCCAAAAGGAATCAAGTAGATGCTAGGTTATAAGGTTATCATGCCGTGCCATCATCAACACTGAACAACATATGCACACCCAACAAGGATTAATCACACCGTGACGACCACCTGTTAAGTATACACATACCAGTACTCAAGAAGAAAACATGACAAGTCATAGTATGATAACAACCATAGCACACATCATAATAAATATAGAATCACCATATACATCAACATCTGAATCAAACATCATCATAGAATTAAGTTATCTCATCAATCTCATGGAATCAATCATACCATATCATGGGATACACACACATAGCACATCTTTATAAGTAAGGTGGCATAACAATACATGTGATCAACATCGAACATGAATTATAATCTACAAAGTTCTCATGGAATTAAGTTTCACATAATAAGGCTCTCAGGGATACACACACACACACACCGACATGCAATCATAATCTAGAATAGTCATCAAATATATCTATACATAAATCATATTAAGGAAATCTATGTAACAAATCCCAAAAGGTAAGTAACTTCCTACCTCAATAGTCAGAAAGACCTGTTTTCAGTTTTATTATCACCAAAGGTGACACTTCAATGTCTATATTTATTAGCATGCCAATGATTGAGGTATGCCAGCGGCTTCCTAGAAGCAAAAAAATGATTTTTTTTCAAAAGAAATAAAATATCATATGCAACACTACCTTATCTCTCCTAGATAATATTTGAATTATTATTAAAATATCACATGCGATGATATTTTATCTCTCCTAAATAATTCTCAAATTATCATTTAGATTATCCATGTAATGATAATCATCATTATTGGATAATTTTAAAATTATTAATTGAATTATCACACGTAATGAAAATTGAACTCTCTTCGAAAATTTTAAAATTCTCTTTTAAATTATCACATGTGATTATAATTTATCCCTTTTCGATAATATTTAAATTTTATTTTAAATCAAAATAATTTGCTCGCTAAATTATTATTTGATAATTTATTAATTATTTTTTGAAAATTTTAAATAAATTATCTCTCAAATATTCTACATGATTAACTGTTGATAATTTTTTTAAAAAAATTATCTTTTGATACTTTATTTATTATTTATTTATAATTCTTATAATAACAATAACTGTTATTATTATCAGATAATTTCATAATAATAATCTTTTGATAAATCAAATGAATAAATTTTTTTGATAATTTTTTAATAAATTATCCTTGTTGCGATTATCAGTACATATATAAATTTGTGTGTGTGTGTGTATCTTTGATAATAGATATAAAATTTTTCATTTGATAAATATTATATATATAAGTTTTGGATTATCATTTTATTTAAAACAAACCTTCACATTTTTTTATAGTTGCATTTATTAAATTAAATGGGGGAAAGGAAATTAAAAGATGAAAAATAAAATAAATAATTAAATAATTGAAGAACTCATAGGAGGTGTGCCACATGTTAGGTTCGGGTGTCGTGGGGCTTCTGTGGAAGTGGAAAAAATGGGCAACGACTCACCCGACTCACTGAAGGACACCCAAAGTTGTTTTCTATCGGCCAGATTCACTATGAAAATACAACGAGTTAGTTCATTTATAAAGGGAACCCAAACCATGTGTTATTTAATAAAACTAATTAAATATCTGTGTTTGATGTCAGTTTCAACCATTTAATGATGGAAGAGTTATTTAATTCACTCCTAATGTTTTTTGTTCTAATTTTATTGTGGTCAAAACGGCATAAATTGAGACTTTCGATTTACTTCAATTTTCAACAATGGTGGAACACACCCAAAATAGGGGAGATGATGAATAGTATTTGACTTTATTAATTGAATTAATTAAATAAATAAATTATTTAATATAACATCAATTAAATCAATTTAAACGGTGACATGATTAAAAAAATCCAAGTGCATTATATATTGTTCTCTTCCTAGGATAACCCCCATGTTCCGAACCCAACGGTGGTCTCAGACTTATCATATGATGCACCATTTAGATGTTATAAAATTGTTTCCAATAAAATAATATTTTAAAATATTATTTAATTACTTCAACTTGTGATAGGGACATCCAAATGTTTGAATCCTTCCAATATTATACCTTGCTTAGGGTAAACCATGAATCCCAGACCTAATGGGGGTCTCATATTTCTCATTTGACACACTATTTTGTAATTATTCAATCATTTTGAATAAATTTCTCATGCTTTATATAATATATCTAATATTTTTATTCCGTCTTCATAGAGCCTTTGTGGGATTCACAATCTCTCACTGAATCAGTGTATTACTCAAAAAATATCAGACAGAATATTCCAAAGTGTTAACTGGGATTTTACAATTTTGAAATTACTTTAATAGGTTTTAAGTTTTTTTATTGATAAATTAGTTTTTCCATATATAAGATTTATAATTTAAAAAAAGGGGTTTTTTTATTATCATTGTAAAAATAAGGACATTACAATTATCCCACGCTATCAACTTCTGAACCTGGAGAAGTATCTCTAAGGGTCTTTCTCGAACAACTTATGCTATTGAGCTCGAACATCAATCTCATTCTCCCATATCTCTTCCCATATCCGCCCATACTACCACCGAATCTAGACTAGTGGTATTATCATTCCTCATAATTCCTTCTCTATTTTACCAATAATTCACACTAGATGATACTACTAAGAAGTTTTAGTATCCATCTCAATATTCTCTCAATCATTATTGTGCAAAGGTTTGGGTATGTATATCTGAATTTGTGACACATGGAACACATCATGCATACCTAGATAGAGAGAAGGGAGGCCTAGATGATACACCACTGCCCATATCTGCTCAGTGATCTCAAAGGGTCCAACAAAACATGTTTCTATATTTCCCTACTTTCCTGGAAGTTTCTTCCCCCACCATGGAGTCACTCTCAAGAAAACTCATTAACCTATTAAAATATCCCAGGGTCTCCTCTATAGTCTTCATACGATCTCTGTCTTCTCTGGGTGGTGATGAATCTCTTCCATACCAGTTTCACTCTTTCTAAGGTCTCTTGAACTATACGGGGTCCATCAACTACTACCTCACCCACCACATGCCAGCACAACTGTCGAAAACATTGCCTCCAATAAATAGCCTCATAAGGTTCCATCTGCGTCGAAGCCTGGTAAATATTATTTTATCAAACCTCAATAAAGTATAGGTGATCATTCTACGCTCCACCAAGGTCTAGAATGAAAGATCAAATAATATCATCTAATATTTGTATGGTCCACTCAGACTGTCCATCCATCAGAGGATAGTACACTGTGATTAATATCAGCTGATTCCCTATGGATTTTTGTAAGACCTTCCAAAATCCTGATGTAAAACATTCATCTATATCTAAAACAATTTTAAAATGGACTCCATGTAGGTGCACAATCTCTCTAACATAGAGATTCCCCAGCTCTTCAATTGATTGAGTCTTTATGATTGGTAATAAGTGAGCAGACTTCGTTAACCAATCAATAATCTCCAAAACTACATCATGAATCAAAATTCCACGTGATATATTTCCACTTCCGCATAGGTATATAGAGTTTTTATAACCAGACACCATGAAGATGTTGTTATCCCTTCACCCTCTGATAGTTAAGGCATCAGAATACAAAAACAACAGAGTTCTAATGAGATATGGTGCAATAATGCTGATGTGATCACACCCCAAGGTTCAACCTGAGTAATTTCTAGGAGGATACCCATCAAAGTAACACTCTTTTCCAAGAACTCTTCACTGAAGAGTACTAATGAAATCTCAGAAATTGACATTTTTAGATGCTCAACCCATCACCAATGTCTCAGTTTCATGTCCCTCTATATGAAGATATATATAATGCTCTTATGGTTTGTTTAATTAATAAATGTATCATATAATAGATTGTTTCTCCAATAATTTAGAGAATGAAACACCGCTGCCAGATCCATGTCATGTGTAGGGTAGTTATTCTCATGGGGTCATAGTTGACAAGAACTATTGGAAACTAACTTCTTTCTTTGCATCCACATTGCTCCCAGACCAAATCCTGATGCATCGTAGTATAATTAATAACTACTCCCCGGATCCGAGAGTCTTAGTAATGGAGATGTTATCAATATTTTCATTATATCAAGAAAAGAATATTCACATGGGTCTGACCATAGAAACTTGACTCCTTTATTTTTTAGTGCTATCATGAGTGCTGATGGTAGGGAAAAGTCCTAAATAAACCTATGGTAATATCCTTCCAATTCCCAGAAATATATTAATGTAAAACATGTTTTTGTGATTTTTCCAAGACATGATTCCCTCAGCCTTCTATGGGTTTACTAATATACTGATCTTAGACACCACAAGTCCAAGTAACATCAACACTGTAATCCATAAGTCACATTTCCACAACTTTTCATAACTTATGTGTGCTCTAAGCATACTCAGGACTATCTCTTTATGCCTAACATGTTTTTCTGATGTCCGTGAGTTAGTGAGGATATCATTGATGAACACTATAATGAAATAGTCAAATTATGGATAAAATATATTATTCATGAGGTCTATGAACATTTTTGGTGCATCCATTAGCCTAAAATACAACACCAAGTACTCATATAGTTTATATATTCTCTGAAAAACAGCTTTTACAATGTCCTCTTCCCAAACTCACAATTGGTGGTATATTGACTGAAGATCAATCTTGGAGAAACATTGGGCTCACCATAGCTAATCGAAAAGATCATCAATCCTAGGAAATAGATATCAATTATTCACTGTCACATAATTCAAATTCCAGTAATCAATTTATACTATAATACCACTATACTATGTCTTGTAGAACAAAACAGGCACAACCCACGGTGAAGTACTAGTTCGGATAAAATCCTTTCCCTATAATTCATCTAGTTGTACCTTGAGTTCCTTCAGCTTGGTTGGAACCATACGATATAGGTATTGAAAAGGTTTTTCTCCCAACATGATCTCAATATCATCTTAACATGTCGATCCTTTAGAGTCTCTACTAGGTCAAAAGTACCCAAAAATATTACAACCCATTTATCAACATCATGAGAGCCTCTAATTCTCTTGAAGGATGAATAATTCTAGAGTTGAAAATCCTAGAATATTCGACCATAGTTATAAAATCCTATGCCTAGAATAGGCACAAAGAAAAATAATTCTAGTTGAGGTAGCCCTACTACTACCTATGACACGGAGCATGTGTGGGAGAAATATCAACATCATTCTCTAACACATCCAGTGGTAATGGTGATTCCTCACCACTTGCAGAAGTCTTTCAACCTACTTCCCAAGTAGTTAAATAAACTACGTTAAGGAAACACCTTCTATTACATGAAGGAAACTGTCTATAGAAGAAAAGAGTTGTTAAGATTAACCCTAATAAGTCTATGAGGTCACTCAATGTTTATTTTAACCTGTATATGGGATCAAACAAGGTTTTCCTAGGAGTCTACCCTTAACCCAAGGTATACCCTCTCGTTGAACTAACCCTTGTCTTCGTCCCTATACATTAGTCATAGTCATTATATATATACTAACACAACAACATGCTCAGTTCAACTAAATAATTACAATAAATATATATATCACACAGCATGGAAACACATACATATCACACAAAATAAACAATCCCAAAAAGATAGAAAAAATAAAAGAATTTAATTAATGAACTACTATGTAGCACAACAACAAGAATATATATGGCATGTGAACCAAAGTTCCTAGTCATGATGTATGAACATACAAAAAATCTCATAAATCACATAAAACATCATGTGAGTCGCCCAAGGTTAATTAATAGTAATAACATAACATAAATTCCCCACTTTATGGAAACTTGTAGGTCCACTATTTAGTGATGAAGCAACACTGACATAGTTCCCCTACCCGAGTCCAAATTTCCTATCTTATTTCTATCCAATCCCAACCCAAGAAAAGAG
Organism: Viscum album; assembly: GCA_963277665.1. NCBI lineage: Eukaryota > Viridiplantae > Streptophyta > Magnoliopsida > Santalales > Viscaceae > Viscum > Viscum album. Next base: position 1,534,562,262 of record OY728161.1, on the reverse strand, counting down.
AAGAAACAAGTTAGTGAGTCTTGATGCTCCGATACCATATTGTAATATCCTGACCCAAACCACCGGATTCGAGTCGTAATGCTACATGACCTCATGCGCACCTCCCCGTATGCAGGAGGTTTATGACTAGCAGCGAGGGTCTTGAGTGAAACCATAGGGTGATTATACCATTTGTATAATTTCATAGGATAAATGATAATGAATAAACCAAATAATAAACAATTTCTTAGTAAATGCAGAAAAAGAATATTGACATACATATAAGATTTCCAAAAGTGGTATGCCTTTCCAATGTATAAAGAAGTAGAAAACACAAGATAAAAATAAATAAACAACCATAGGTGGGGTATTTTGGTGTATTTACCAGCCCCCTCTAGCACCAAGCTCCACCGCTCAACTATCTTTTATAGGTCCCTTACCCTTCACTGGATCTCTAGTCATAAAATCTATAAGCACGCCAAAATTCTGGAGTAGGGTGTGAGTACAAGACCCATTAAGACACAAAAAATGCTTCCTTATCCTATTGTACTCAAGTATACAAGTGTATGACATAATGAAATATATGCATAATAAGAATATTAACATACAATCCAAAACTGAGTGGTCGTGAACTAACCAAGCTACCAAAAACCCCCTCCACACCTGCTTTGGCTCCATGCCGGAAATATATTGTATGTCAATAAGTATCCAAATCCAGCCACAAGGATATTAGTGAATCACACAATATCCACAAGGAATCAAATGAAAAAATCTACATAGAATCTAAAATGCATTGTGTTATACTAGGAATCCACAAGGCATTGAGTATTTATAACCTACCCAGAATCCACAAGGCATCGAGTAACAATCGAAAATCCACAAGACATCAAGTGTCAGTCATCTACACAGAATACACCAGGAATCAAGTAGATGCAAGGTTACAAGGTTATCATGTTGTGCCTTCATCATCGCCACACATGATTCACACACCCTATAAGGAGTAATCACACCACTAAGACCACCAATCAATTTTACACATACCAATCCTTCAAAGGAAAACATGACAAGTCATAGCATGATAACAACCATTTAACACATCATTAGAAATATAGCATCATCATATACATCAACATGTGAATCAAAAATGATCATGGAATCAAGTTATCACATCAATTTCATATAATAAATCATATTATATCATGGGATACACACATATAGAACATCATTTTAAGTACGGTGGCACAACAATACATGTGATCAACATCGAACATGAATAATAAGATACAAAGTTATCATGCCATCAAGTGTCACATAATACGGTTATTAGGACTACACACACACAACCACATGCAATCATAATCTAAAACAGTCATCAAATATGTCTATGCATAAACCATATTAAGAAAATATGTGTAATAAATCCCAAAAGGTAAGGAACTTCCTACCTCAATAGTCGGGAATACCTCTTTGAGTTTTTATTATCACCAAAGGTGACACATCAAAGTCTCGAGTTATCAGTATATCAATGATTGAGGTATGCCAAGGGTTTCCTAGAACCAAAACATCTATTTTATTTCAAAATAAACAAAATATAATATTTGATACTACCAAATCTAAACTGGATAATTTTTAAATTATTTTTAAAGTATCACATGTGGTGATATTTTATCTTTTCTAAATAATTCTAAAATTATCATTTATATTTTCACATGTGATGATAATTACTATTATAGGATAATTTTAAAATTATTAATTGAATTATCACATGAGATGATAATTTATCTCTCTTGGATAATTTCCAAATTATCTTTTAAATTATCACATGTGATGATAATTTATCTCTTTTAGATAATTTTTATATTCTATTTTAAATCAAAATAATGTGCTTGCTAAATTATTCTTTGATAATTTATTAATTATCATTTGAAAATTTTAAATAAATTATCCCTAAAATATTCTATGTGATTGACCATTAATAATTATTTATTTATGAATTATATTTTTCTAAATTATATATTATCACATTATAATTATTATAATAATAATCACTATTATTATTAGATAATTTCATAACAATTTTATTTTGATAAATTAAATGACTAACAATTTTTGACATTTTTCAATAAATTATACTTGTTGTGATTATCAATACGTATATACATATGTGTGTGGGTATATATATCTTTGATAATCAATATAAATTTTATCATTTGATAAATATTATATATATAATTTTTGGATTATCATTTTGTTTAAAACAAACCTTCCCCATTTTTTATAGATGAATTTATTAAATAAAAAGGGGGAAAGGAAATAAGAAAATGGAAATATAAAAAATAAATAAATAAGGTCGAGGAACTCATAGAAGGTGCACCGAACGTGAGGTTCATGAGTCGTGGGGCTTCCGATGAAGAGGAGAAAAATGGGCAATGATTCACCAGACTCACCCAAGGACAGTCGATGTTGTTCACTATCTGCCTGATTCAATATAAAAATACAAGAGTTTGGTTTGTTTTTAAAGGGAACCCAAGACATTTTTTCTTAAATAAACCTAATTAATTCTTCAAGTATGATGTATGTTTCAAACATTTAATGATGGATGAGTGATTTAATTCACTCTTTATGATGTTTTCAAATTTTATTTCAGTCAAAACACCATAAATCAAAGCTTTCAATTTGCTTCTATAGTCAATAATGGTCGAACAAACCCCAAATAGGGTATAAAATAAATAGTATGTATTTATATTAATTAAATTAAATAAATTAATTAATTATTTAATATAACATCAATTAAATCAATTTAAATTGTGGCATGATTTAAAAAACTAGTTGCATATAAAAATTATTCCCTACCTAGGGTAACCCCCCCCCCCAATTCCTAACCCAACGATGGTCTCATATTTATTATACAATGAACCATTTTTGAGTTATTAAATTATTTTCAATAAAATATTATTTAATTACTTCAACTCGTGAGAAAGGCGTACAAACATCTAATGCCTTCTAATGTTATACCTTGCCTAGGGTAAACATCATGTCCTGAACCAAATGGTGGTCTCGTATTTCTCATTTGATGCACTTTTTTATGTTACTCAATCATTTTTAATAAATTTATCATTATTAATATAATATTTTTAAATTTTAAATTTTTTCTTCACCAAGCCTTTACGAGCTTCAAAACCTCACACTAACTTTGTGTCTTACTCTGAAAATATCTGATCGAATATTCCAAAGTTTTAAATAGGATTTTACACTTCTAAAAGTCCTTGAACACATTTTATGTTATTTTTCACTGATAAATCATTTATTCCACATGTTACATTAAAATTTTATTAAAAATAGTGCCTTTTATTATCATTTTAAAAAACATGATATTAAAATTTATATGAACCAACAAATCAGACAAAAATGGAATATCATAAAAAATATATTTCTCTTTTTCTAATTATAATGCCTCTGAAAGTGTCACAAACCAACCCGGGTCGACTCTGAACTGGTCACCTGAGTTGGTCCGCGACATATCCCGAAAGGTGTTCTCGATCCCCACAGGATGGAAACCAGTGTCGGGCATCAAAACATAACTTTTGGGAAAGATTTGGACCATGATAAAAAGATAAACAGATAAACAAACTGACGAAAAAGATAAAAACTAGCAGTGGAAAGAAAATAAAACCGAACATACCTCTTTGTGACCCCCTAGGTCACCACCCAACTCAAAACCACACAACTCCAATATTGAGAAGCTCACAAGGAACCTGTACGAGAAACTGAACCTGCATCTGGAAAGATATAATAGGCGTGAGCACCAAGATGGTCAGTAGGAAATCCAAGAATAAACCACTAAATCCAACAATTCTCTTTTCCAAAATAGTACATTGACACAAGTTTTAAATACATATATAAAAGTAGGGTTTTCACATTTTAAAGTATGCTACATGTTGTTCTCATTTAAAATACCAACACACGATACACACTATTTCTAAAATCATTTGTCATTTTATAATTGAAATACAGAATAGAAAATACCAATGTTTGGCTAGAGTAAAACAAGTAAAAAGTGAAACTGAAAGTAAACAAGAAATGTAAGAAATACAGTAACCATGAGTGATCCTAAAAATCCCTAGAAGACCTCTGGACCTACTCAGTTTCGAAACCACCTGCCGACATATGGTGAAGCTCCTAAGCCTATAACCAACCAGCCGCCCTAACTGACCAATCCAGTGGTGAAGCCTGCCTGGCCTAACAAAATCCAGGGGGTAACAACCCGTCTAATCAGGGTTGATCAGCAACTATCACTCGATCATATAAAAGACGCCCAGTAACCCATGGTGGTGATAATAATACTGTGTAAATAGGAAGTCCCTCACACGTGTGACTCTTCTAACCGCACTTTCCTACCCCAAACACGGATGCTTCCTTTATGTTCACCCATAAAGGGTTACTCTAGACAAGAGCGCCCCCAAATACACATTCGAACATTTCACATTAACAATGTGCCAACCGGGTCGTCACACCCTTTAACATTTAAACCATTTCATAAAATTTTTAAAGTTTCCAATCGGGCATAATCTTTTTCCAAACACATTAAGAGTTAGTACAAACATTAGCCTTCAGTTAAAATTACCAAGCATGCCTTCATGTAACATTATGTCCAAACAATTTTTTTTCTGAAAACATTATAGAGCCCCGACCAGACATGCACAAATTTATCCAAACCACAACCCTTTATAAAATCTTAGTCTGCAATCAATTTTTATGTTCAAAGTGCCAAACGGTCCCTTGGATACCAACCACACTCAAACATTTCATATTTATCAAATGGTCCCTTATTCTTTCCAGACACACCAAAAAATGTTTCAAGGCCAAATAGATAAACATTAATAAACACACATAAATCCATTTTAAGAACCACACAAAAGACCCAACCTCATCTGGAAGGTATAAACCATTTAGAAAACCAAATATTCAAGGAAATGTCAATTTAAAACACCACCTTCATTTGATGACACATCCATGTGTGCACCTAGTGCACCCATGGATATGCCAACATCCAGTGGAACCCCAAACATCCATAGAGACACTTAAATGTTATTTCCAAAAAACAAAAATTTTCTTTAAACCATAATTGACCAAACAATTTATAAATAATTTCATAAACAAACCAAACTATATATAATTGATTTTATAAACAATAGAACAATTTTATAAAAACTTCTATGAAAAATACAACCAATTTATAAACACTTTCATAAACAAACCAAAAAAATTTATAAATAGACAAAACAATATATAAACGAATTTATAAACGGACCAAAAAAATTAGTGGAAAGCCAAATCTCATTTTGAAGAACAACAAAATTTAAAATAAACATCCTAGGTATCTTAACTTGAGAAATTTACACAATTCCCTATAAAAACTCAATTTTCATAATTTATAACAAGACAACAACAATAATCATATCAAACCATAGATAAAATAGACGTGTAATTAAAAATTAAAAATTGATTGAATCCATGAAAGTGACAATGAACCATTTCAGAAACGAAAAATTAGAAACGCCTACCTCAAAGGCGAGTGACCCTGACGAAACTCTGACGAAAGGTAGAACAATCCCTTGCGGACTAACCACACAATCTGAATAGTGATAAAATAACATGACACCCATCCCGCGACAGTATTAGTATTTATCCAAATTAAATAAAAACACAAAGATGTAGTGAAGGGAAAATAAATAGATAAATAAAAGAATAAATAAATAAACAAGTTAATAAAAAACTGATAAATTAATTAATTAATTAATAATGTGAATAAATATACCAAATGAGGAGGCAGTTGCTGGTAAGGTGGGACGCGGACACACCGGGGAAAAGCAGAGGAACCGCACAGGGGGGTTCAGATCGCCGATGAGAGGAAAGTTGGTCGTGGGGTGTGCCGGTGAGAGGAAAACTGGCTGGGGATGCACCGGTGAGAGGGAGGTCGGCCACGGGCAGGACACTGGAGCGGCGGGTTGCTAACGCAGTGAGGTCGGACCTCCGTCGAGGGGGTGGATGGCCTGAGTGAGGTCTACTGGAGACGACACAGGGAAGGCTGGAGCGAGGGTGAGGAGGGCCTACTAGACGAGGCCTGGAGAGTCATGGCCAGGGCGGTTTCCTGGTGTTCTACGAGTACCGAATCACGACAGAGGACTAGAGGTAGGGGTGAGGCCGGTGCTGGCGAGGGGGAGTGCGGAGGCAATGGGTGCGGCCGGGAGGTTGTAGGGCAGGAGAAGCCACGTGGGAGTTGGGACCTTCGGGGATGGCTGGAGGTGCGGGGTGAGGTGGAGGGTGCGCGCACACCTGAGGGGCAGTGGAAAGGGGTAAAGGCGGAGGCCAGGTCGGCTGGGTGAGGGGAGAACCGGGGAGTGGCGCTGTGCAGGGAAGACGGAGGCCAGGTCGGTTGGGTGAGGGGATAATCGGAGAGCGGCGTTGCGCAGGGAAGATACACAACAAATGGGGGGGGTCGCAGTAGTCTAGGGTTAGGCTTAGTTTTTTTCATTTTAATAAAATAACAATAATAATAAAAAACTAATAATAACAATAATCCAAATAATAATGATAATAATAATAAAAATAATAATAACAAATATTGTATTAATAAAATTTATTAACAATAAAAACAATAATAATAATAATAATAATAATAATAATATAGATAATAATAATAATAATAATAATAAAACCAGAAATAAAAATAATAAAAATAGTCATAATAACAATAATGATAATAAACTAATAATAATAATAATACAATAATAATACAAATAATAATAAAAATAATGAGTAAAATCACAACACTAGGGCCGATTGCGTGGATACCTCCGACCGCTCGGTGACCGTGCACGAGTCCGAAACCTAGTAAAAACATTAAATGTCAAACATTTTGGTCTGGGATCCATCTTGGATCTTAACACAAGGACCCAGAGCTAAGAAATAATAAAATAAAAATAAATTAAATATTGGGGTGTTACAATTATCCCCACCACAGACACTTTCTTCCCCGAGAATGTCACCCAACTGAACAATGGAAAAAGCAAGAATCTATTCTCAAATGAAACTGAAAGGAACCACACCACAACAGGACGGGATAACACGAGAGGGTTCTATACACCAAAATAATTCAACTAGCATAGAAATTTAACACCTAAACATACCACCCCGAGGGGGGGGTCGACGTGGGAACTCCCAACCAATATAAATTATCATCTACAGCACGAGCGAAACAACACCTCTGCTGAAACATGAAACTCTCGACCCAGACCAAAAACTCCCAACACTAGGAGAAAACCTATGAGAAGTACATAATTCCAAATATTGGATCCATGCATAACCACAATCCTTGACTCTTCCGCAGGAACTTACATCTCCAAACGAACACCGCCAAACGAAGACCAACATATACAAGGGTCAAAACACTTTTAAGAAAAACACCTGATTGAGAAAACCTTAATCTGACAAACAAAACTATTGGATTACAGCATAACATGTCTATTATAAATCCACGAAGAAGAAATTAACTTACAACAACATCAAAACTTTAACAATACAAAAATAAAAATTAAACGACTTTAAATGTTCTACTTCCAACACAGAACACAAGACTCGGACCAAGGCTTTACACCCCTGGTGACTCCTGACTGAGCATGAGCTTCACCCCAAGGCCTTTGGTTGGGGATCTGATGGCTGAAGCATCTCCTACCTCACAGTCAGGTATGAGAATTTCTCTGGTCAAAGTGTGTTCTTCAGGTGATGCTTCCTGCAGATCTTTTCCAAGTGACCCAGAAATCCGCAATGATGACATGTCTTCGGAGGGATGCGACATGACGACTTCACGTGCCTGAACTGTCCACACTGGTGGCACACCACTGAATGGTCTGACGAACTAGAAGATAGAACCATTGTAGATGGATCTTTAGAAATAGTTCCCTCTGGCACACCCTACTCACCAGATACGAAACCTTCATGAGTAACTGGATTCACTTGATTGCCAAACACATGCGCTCCGGAGACCAACTCAGCTGGGAACGCCTCTTCCACCAGCTTCTCGAAACGATGGTCTTTATAAAGGAGCACCCTCTTCTTAATATCTAGACAAAGACCCTTGATGAAGAGAGAAGTCTTCATCAAATCATGTGATGGTTCCTCTGTAGAAAAGGGCAGAAGCTCCTTGAAATAGTCAACATATGACTTCACCGTCTATTGGCCTTGTTGAATACGCATGAGCTCTTCCCTTTTCTTCGTTTTCACTTCTCCAGCTATAAACCATCGGACGAAGACAGATTTAAAGATATCCCATGTCATCTCAACTTGCAGTGATGGCGGGGAGACCAAATCCCATTTTTCCCGAGCTGTACCTTCAAAAAAACCCAAAACAGCACACACTCTAACATCTTCAAGAGTTCCCAATACCCTGGAGACATGCTCAACCCCTTGAAGCCATTCTGTTACTTCTAACGAACCCTGATCACCGTGAAAGATTGCCAATGTCCGAGAAAGTCCAAAAACTAGGCATGATATATTAGAAACCATGGGAACCTTTCTTGGTAGCATTTTTTGAACAACATATAAAACATAGAACAAAAACCAATATCAAGCCGAAGCAACATCATTGGAAGCACCATCATATGAAAACAATCAGCTCAAAGAAGAAAAAACAAATGTAAACACAGCCCATAAATTCCTCTTTCAAAATCCCGTTTACATTTTAAAATTTCAAAATTGTCTTCCTTTAAGGCCACTTTCCAAATACCAAGTCCACTTTTCAAATCAATTTCAATTCTAAAAAATCATTTTCCCTTTTTAAAATCACTTTAGAAAAACAATTTCAAGCCTTTAATTCCAAGTGCACACCCCAGTAATCCCATGAACTGTTGCACATGTCTTCATCCACTTTTATCCATACGCACCAACCCACACTTCTAATGTATTCCCTCACAAGTGAAAACGTTCATAAAGAGTACCTGGGGTTTCACCCAAACCATATATCTACCAGTTCCAAGAAACCACCAGATTTTTAGACCATGAGCATTCAGTTTTTAAAAAAATCCCTTTCAAAAATTTAAAGACATTTTAAAGAAATCATGCCCATTTAAAAAACCTTTTTTCATTTTTTAAAAGTGCACTTACACCAATCAAAACCAAGACAACACTCAACTTGAATCAAATCACTGAAGGGAGGGACTAGTAGTAATGCTTATCCTAGCGACATGGTAGTGGGCCATGCCCTATGTAAGCATCAGCGACTAGGAGGAACTTTAACCATGTACGCGGACTCCACAGGGGTCACTACTCCATTTAAAATCATGATGTAACATCTGTTCGCCTTCATTTTCATCCCTCAATCCAAAACAAATAGAATGAGACAAGAACTGAATTCACAGACTACCCCTGGTGTCTCGAGGTTTGGAACAGGAGAGGGTTCATGATGTCCTTCCCGTACCTACCTCTCGAGTCCCGATAGTATTAATCTCTATCTACCGGACACCCCAAATAAAAAGGCCCCCTATGATACCATTTTTTCATGAATCAACTAGGGTTGAATCTGAACTGGTCACCCGAGTTGGTCTGCGACATGGCCCAAAGGGCATTCCTGATCCCCAAGGGCTGGAAACCAGTGCTGGGCATCAAAACATAACTGTTGGGAATGATTTGGACCATGGGAAAATGATAAACAGATAAAAAACTGACAATAAAGATAAAAACTGGTAGTGGAAAGAAAATAAAACCAGACATACCACCTTGTGACCTCCAAGGTCAGCACCCAACTCAAAACCATGCAGCTCCACTATTGAGCAGTTGACCAGGAACCTGTACGAGAAACTGAACATGCAACTGGAAAGATATAATAGGAGTGAGCACCGAGATTCTTAGTAGGAAATCCAAGAATAAACCACTGAATCCAACAGTTATATTTTCCAAAACAGTCCATTGACACATGTTTGAAATTCATATATAAAAATAGGGTTTTCATATTTTAAAGTTTTCAACATGTTGTTCCCATTTAAAATCCCAATACATGCGACACACCATTTCCAAAATTATTTTTCATTTTATAAATGAAATCCAGAACAAAAAATACCAATGTTGGGCTAGAGTAAAACAAGTAAAAAGTGAAACAGAAAGTAAACAAGCAATGTAAGCAATACAGTAACCATGGGTGATCCTAAACATCCCTATAAGACCCCTGGACATACTCGGTTTCGGAACCACCTTCCGGCGTATAGTGAAGCTACTAAGTCTATAACCAACTGGCCACCCTAACAGATTAATCCAGTGGTGAAGCCTGTCTGGCCTAACAAAATCCAGGGGGTACCAACTTATAACGACCCATACTTTACATACATTGTTAATACATCGAAATTGAAGCACACTTATTACAACATATGACAAAACCACAAAGGACCGTATAGGTATATTGTCTTTAGAAACTGGGAAACATAAACAACTGGTTCAAAAATCTTCTACAATGTCTCCTATTTATTTCATCATATCTAGGGTCCCTTTTAGCATATTCTACTTAATATCCATCTTCCTGACCTGGGGAAAAGAAAACATAAAAGGGTGAGCTCAAATGCTCAGCAAGGGAAAATAAAGGAAATAAAAATCATATCATATCTTTATGAAAATCAAAACCTGCAAAAGAGATCATAATATCTTAACATGGAATAAATCATAGAAGTGAAAATGAGATCCCCATAATCATAACATAAAACTTGAAACTTTGTGGCATGCACACATAATCATGGAAAATCATTTCTTGTTAGTCATGACTCATTGCCAAGACTATCTTAGTGGACAAAGTCCCTTTCTGAACCGAGTTCACTCCTCGTTTCAGTCCTGTTTCACTGAACCGAAATAACCTTCCGTTCCAGCCATTTCTATCTCATGAGATATAAATCTTTACCCAATGCATTGGAGGGAGATATAGGTCCCACCCATCTTATAATGAATCCTTTCTTATGTGTGCCACATAATCATAAAACATACATCATCGCATAACACATGTAACAAAAATGGGATTCTTGAAACATCATGACATCATAAATCAATTCATATAAGATAAAGGAATTCATAAAAATAATTCCATCACAACATGAACAAATCAATTTAATAATAGGGATAAAAACAGAACCCTTTATTATCTTATATGGAAAATCATTTTGATAAAACACTTGAACTCCATTCTTGAGGAAAATATCCTTTCTTCTTAAAAAACATTTTTCCTTTCATAACATGTCATACAACTTTAAAATAAAAGAAGTTGATTAAAAATAAACTTGAAAACTTGTAAAGGAAGCTTTTTGGAAACAATGTTTTAAAAATCCATTCATGCCGTATAAGTTAAAAAAACATTCTTCGTACTTTTGTCGGAAAGTCAAAAAGTACCTCGTATGAAAAACGACAAAAGATTCCTTTCATATCTTTTACAAAAAAAAACTTACCGAAGGGTAAAATTGGATATACACTATTGTAGAATGATGGAAATAATATTACATATTGAGGGAACATGGATGTGGATGATAAAATACACCCCAGTAATTACCAAAGTAAATACAATCTCGGATAAAAGTGAGATTGTGATATTTCCCTTACCTTAGGTCCGATTTGATTTGTACGTGTCCGAAGCTCCTGTATAATGGTTTAAATAATGTTATTGACTTATTCCAGAATCATAAATTTTGATATGATATCATATATGGTCATATTATTAGCTTCTTGTTAGTAATATTTCATTGTTACTTGTTACTCGGGTCTTTATAACTTTTTGTTCTTATGCGTGTTTTGTCGAATAAATTCTTATTCTTATCTTTAGGTTATAGATAATTCATTTACAGAATGGTATTAGTGTAGTATATACCATATTCATTCATTCAATTCATTTATATAATCATTATGAAATAAAGATCATGTAGAATGAGTCGCATCACATCGTGGAGACGGTATTCCGTACGTACGCACGAGTGATGATATCGTTCCTATGATCGTGGAATTGTATTGGAGTATATATATATATTATTTAAGTATCAATATTACTTCATAATAATCATATATAGTTACTTATTACACCATTATAACCATCCTTGTAAGGTGATGGTGGAAAAATAGATTACACCACGGCGTGGAGACTGTATTCCGTACGTACGCACGCGCGGTGATTTCATTTTTCCGTAGGATGGATAGAAGGTGAATTAGGGTTGTTTCATATTTATAATAACATATCAGTATGTAAGTAATACTGATGTTATTACTTTATCATGAAACAACTAAAGAAGAAGAAGTTGAAGAAGAAAGAAATTGAAAAGATCGGTAATGGATATTACCTCTTCTTTGGAACGCCTCTTTGAATCCTCCACTTAAGGAACTAAGATTGGTCTTTGGAGAAGACCAGGACCTCTAGGATTATTCTAGGGATGTGGAGAGGAGAACATGGCAGGGTTTGTCCGAGCTTGAGTGCTCAAATTGGTGTGAGGAGGAGGGGGAGGAGGTGCCCTTGTATAAGGGAGGAGAGGGGCACCTTAGGAATATCTCAAAATATTATTTTATATTAAAGTCAAAATCGGTTTATAATGGTTCCAAAGGGTCTTATTTCGAAGCTAAAGTGGGGATGGGTCGAAATAATATCAACCAATAGGAGTTAGACAAGTTTAGGGTATTATTTTAACCTTATCAATTAGATTTAACTCTAAGTTAATTAATTTAACTTTTACCGTGTCTTTTTGTTTTCTTTCACTATATGGTTAATACATTTACTATAAAATGACAAACGAACCCCAAATTGTTTATTATTAATATATATATCCTTATCTAAGTCATTTGGCCGAACCTTAGATTTTTAGGAATAAAATAACAATTAATAATATAATATTTGATTTAAAAACTATTTTGTGTCAATTTTGACACTATTTGATATATGATTTTTGTGAAAGTCATAACAGAATTATATGTTCGAACCAAGTTGATTAAATCAACATTAATATATCATAGTAACCTATAAAATTATTGGAATTCACAAAAAGTATTAAATTACATTTATTTTTGTATTTATATTATCAATTTTGTCAATATTTCATTAATAAGATAATTACTGCATCATCTTTGTGTTATAAATAAATTACATTATTTGATGTCTAAAAAATACAAATAAAATATCATCATGTAGGAAATCTTTTTAGATTTCTAATGAATATTTAAAATTGAATTTATCTTATGTATAACCCCATATTAAAAATTATTTACTTATTAAAATTTGATTTTAACTATTTTAACCCTTCTTTAAATAAATTAATAATAAATGTCCTAATCTAATCCAAGTGGGCCTAAATGGTCATATTTTATTCCTAAGTTTGTTTTTGGTAGAATTACACTTTTCCAATAGAATTAGGACATGTGTTAGGTTAATATTAATATCATATTTACCCTTAGTTACCCTATTTACTATTAACCGCGGTAAAAAAAGTAAAAAGTTACTATTCACCAAAAAATTATTTTTATCTCATTGAACCACATTTTACTTACTGATATCAACCGTGTCTGTCGGATTTTCGAAATTCCATTCACAGAAGCGGTAAAATTATGTTTTATGCAAAATTCAGTTTTTAACCTACCACTTAGTGGTTTCACTATTCATCAAAAATTGAAAGTTTTCAGAAAAATACCAAAATTTCACCCTAGGCTAATTTCGATATTCTGAGTCCAAAAATGAAGTCCATTTTGAAAAATAAAATTTATAAAATTTCAAAAAGTGGTTATTACTATTCATAACGGCTAGTTTTAATAGCATATTGTTGTTTAGTGAAACTCGGTATTGCATACGACGCAAGCTATCGAGGAAGGTCGCGATTGCGTGTAAAGCAAGCCAAGCAAGTGTTGTGTAGAAAAAGATCCCTTTGATGATTTATATATCATAAAAGTCTCGGGTGTTACACAACTTGTCTAATCGGGTTTGATTAGGAATCATCACTCGATCAGCTAAAAGACGCCCAGGAACCCATGGTGGGGATAATAATACTGTGTAAGTAGGAATGCCCTCACATGCATGACTCATCTCACCACAGTTGCCTACCCCAAACACGAACGCTTCCTATATGTTCACCCACAAAGGGTTACCCAAGACAGGAGCACCCCCAAATACACATTCAAACATTTCACATTAACAAAGTTCCACTTGGGCCGTCACACCCTTTAACATTTAAACGATGTCACAAAATTTTCAAAGTTTCCAATCAAGAATACGCTTTTTCCAAACACATTAAGAGTTAGTAAAAACATTACCCTTCAGTTAAAAGTACCAAATGGTCCTTTATGTCAAATTATGTCCAAACTAATTTTTTTTAAAACATTATAGAGCCCCGACCAGACATGAAAAAAAAATTCCAAACCACGTTCCTTTATAAAATCTTAGTCAGCAATCACCTTTTAAGTTCAAAGTTCCAAATGGGCCCTTGCATACCAACCACACTCAAACATTTCATATTTACCAAACATGACCTTATTCTTTCCAGACACACCGAAGAATGTTTCAAGGCCAAATGACCAACCGTTAAGAAACACACTTAAATCCATATTAAAAACCACACAAAAGACCCAACCTCATATGGAAGGCATGAACCATTTCAAAAACAAAACATTCAAGGAAATGTCAATTTAAAACACCACCTTCATTTGACAACACATCCATGTGTACACCTAGTGCACCCATGGATGTGCCAACATCTAGTGGAACCCCAAACATCCACAGACACTCAAATATTATTTCCACAAAAAACAAATTTCCATTAAACCATAACTGACCAAGCCCTTTATAAATAATTACATAAACAAACCAAACAATATATAATTGATTTTATAAACAATACAACTAGTTTATAGAAAATTCTATGAACAATCTAACCAATTTATAAACACTTTAATAAACAAACCAAACAATTTTATAAAAAGACCAAACAATATATAAACAAATTTATAAACGGACCAAAAAATTTAGTGGAAACCCCCAATCCGGTTTTGAAGAACAAAAACATTTAGAATAAACATCCTAAGTATCTTAACTTGAGAATTTTACACAATTACCGATAAAAACTCATTTTTAGTAATTTCTGACAAGACAAAAACAGTAATCACATCAAACCATAGATATAATAGAGGTGTAATTAAACATTAAGAATTAATTGAAGCCATGTAAGTTCCAATGAACCATTTCAGAAAGGAAAAATTAGAAACACCTACCTCAATGGAGAGCAACCCAGACAAAACTCTGATGGAAGTTAGAAAAATCCCTTGCAGACTAACCGTGCATTCTGAATAGTGATAAAAGTACAAGACACCCAACCCACGATAGTATTATGATTTATCTGAATTAAATAAAATCACCAAGATGGAGTGAAGGGAAATAAATAAATAAATAAAAGAATAAATAAATAAACAAATAAATAAACAAACGAATAAATAAATAAATAAATAAAGTCTATAAATATACGGGATGAGGAGGCGGTTTCTGGTATGGAGGGACATGGTCACAATGGGGAAAGGCAGAGGCATCATGCAAGGGGGTTCAGATCACCAGTGAGAGGATAGTCGGTCGCGGGGTGCGCCGATGAGAGGAAAACTAGCTGCGGATGCACTTGAAATAGGGAGGTCGGCCACAGACAGGACACTTGAGTGGCGGGGTGCTGGCGTAGTTAGATAGGAGCTTTGACGTGGAGGCTGATGGCCAGAGTGGGGTCTTCTGAAGCCGGAACAGGGTAGGCTGGAGCGAGGGTAAGGAGGGGCTGCTGGACGAGGCCTGGAGAGTCATGGTCGTGGTGGTTTCCAGGTGTGTTGTGGGTACCAGAATGCGGTAGGGGACCAGAGGCAGGGGCGTGGTAAGTGCTGGAGAGGGGGAATGCAGTGGAAATGGGCACGGTCGGGAGGTTATAGGGCAGGAGAATCCACGAGGGAGCTGGGACCTTCAGGGATGGCTGGAGGTGTGGGGTGAGGCGGAGGGTGCGCGCAGACCTGAGGGGCAGCGGCAAGGGGGAAAGGAGGAGGCTAGGTCAGCTGTGTGAGGGGAGAACTGGGGAGCGGTGCTGCACAGGGAAGATGCACAACAAATGGGGGGGGCGCGGTAGTCTAAGGTTAGGCTTAGTTTTTTTTCATTTTAATAAATTAACAATAAAAATAATAAAACTAATAATAATTATTATTATAACAATAATACAAATAATAATGATAATAATAATAAAATTAATAATAAAAAAGTTAATATTAATAAAATTTAATAACTATAAAAACAATAATTATAATAACCACAACAATAATAATAATCAAATAATAGTGATAATATAAATAATAATATTAATAATAAAAATAAAACCAGAAATAAAAATAATAAAAATATCTATAATAACAATAATAACAATAAAATAATAATAATACAATAATAATAAAAATAATAATAATAATATTGGGCAATAGCATGACACTAGGGCCAGTTTCACGGCTACCACCAACCACGAAGTGACCGCGCATATGTATGAAACCCAATAAAAACATTAAACATCAAACATTTTGGTCTGGTATCCATCTCAAACCTTTACATAAGGACCTAGAGCTAAGAAATAATAAAATAAAAATAAATTAAATATTGCGGTGGGACACAAAGCGTATTTTTTTGTATTATAGATTTTATAAAAGTAACATGCGGTGATGAAGAGATGAAAATTTTCACCATAATACACTATATCATTTCTATAAGTCTATCTATTTTAATTCCAACATTTATAAAATTATCTATATTCCTTTAGAAATAATTATTAGCTTGAACAAATATCAGATGACAATAAAAAAAGTGGTTTTATTACATTAATAATAATAAATTATTTTCTATCAACCATGCAATGTAGATAATATTTAAGAGGATGTGTACTCTATCCAAATAACAAGAAAAATGATGGAAAGTCATTAATTATCCACATTAATGATAATCTTATTTTATAATGTTGTTGTGTATCTATATAAAATATTGTTGACTATCACTTCATAATAAATGTAATTCATAAATCAATGATTTAAAACAAATAATACAATTCTTATTTGGATATATTTGAATTGAAAATTTTAAATAAATAAGGGTTCCTTCATCAACATAGAATAAGGTATATTTTATAGAGTTATAAAAATTGGACAATAAGAATACTATTTTCCCTAAGCAATAAAAGGACAAAAACCATATATTAAAAGACTTAATTGTATAATATGAGATTCTGAAAAAAAGTATGGATGAATCTAGTCATAGAATTTCACTAAATCACATTCATAAGGACAATTTAAGCTTTTATTTATCAAAATATGGAATCAATGTCATGTTATGAATAAATATGTTATATGAAAAAACAATGATGCAATCTAGGTGTCACTTGAAGATACCTCAATTTTTTTATAGTAATAAGTCCGGTTTTTCAATGTCAAATGTATTTATGGTGTGATGATATGCATGTTGGAAAATTAACTAAACAAAATCATTAATAATAATATAATACATAATCATTTGAAGAGGAATTAATATTATGGTAATTAAGTCCTAAAATATGTGTTATCTTTTTTATTTCATATTAATTTATAAGAACCTCATTTCCCTCAGGAAGCAATGATTTAATAAAATATAATATTCAATCAAAAAAATATTAGAAATTATAAAATCTGATTTAATGGCCATAATTTTTATAATAGATTTTAAATATCATATTTTTAATCTAGGATATAAGGCTACCTCAGTTGATTTTAACAATTTATCAAAAATGAGATGTCACTATTTCAGAATTTAAATCAGCATTTTGAATTTCTTTTCCTTATAAAAGATTTGTCAATGATACCATGTAATAAATTTTCTAACTATTATGGATCTTGAACAAAAAAAATTTGCATTTATATCTGAATTATGTTCACCATAGTGATAAAAATACACATAGTCGGCAAGAAAATAACAATGTAACATATGAAATTTAACATTATAAAACATTTTAAATATTCTATGATAATATTTCATACATGAATACTTAATTAACCCTTTTATAAAAAATTCTTTATTGGATGATTAAAATTAAATAAACTCTTTAACACCATAAATATAGAGAGGAATATCGCCATAACTATGTGGATTTTTGGGTTGAATTATCCAATCCAGCTCTCAAAAAAAACTATTGTCATTTTTTCTATCCACATTTTTCTTTGAAACTAACATTGATTAGTTTATAATAAAAAAATTTAATTTAATTTTAACTAATTTTTATACTTTATGATAAATTATTATTACTTTCCCTCAAGTCCGTCTTAGTGGTAGTGGTCTTGCAGGGTCTCCTTGAGGTCTCAGTTTTGAGTCCCACTTAGTAATTACCTATCTAATTAGTGTAGGATTTTGATTATTTATATCCCCCTCCCCAAAACTATTGTAATATAATTATTATTACTTATAATTGTATAGTAATTTTTTAGTTATTTAGAAAATGTTTTTTAATCTTTTAATGTAAAATATATTTTTTATTTTTAATTAAATTTATAATAAATACTTCATTTTTTCATAAATATATGAATAATTTCACTAATTTTTACTAATTTTCCTATGATTCCAATTACATTTAATTGTTTCATTCATCTTATTTTTTGCATTTTTATTTTTTAATATATTTTTTTCATTTTCTATACATTTTTATTCCTTATTCTATTTTTAATAAATTAGATTATTTTTTAGTTGTTCAAATGAAATTTTTTATTCATTATAAAATATCATTATTTTTAATATTTTCAACGATTTTTTAGATTTTATATAAGTTAATACATATTAATTATTTTATTTCTAATATATTTTATTAATATTTATTAATTCTCGAGTAGTTCCCCATTTTTTATAAAAAAATAAATAATTACAATTTTCAATACTAAATATTTGATTTTTTTTGAAGTTTTTTATTTATTAATTATTTAATATTCAATATATTTTATAAATTTTATGTAATTTCATAATATTGTTTTATCGTATATAAATATATAAATAATATTAAAAAAATTCATTAATTGTTTAATCATTTTATTTGTTATTACTCATTAATTAGTTTTTTAAAATATATTTATCAATTTTCAATAAATCTAAATAAATTTTTTATTCATTATAGAATTTTTAATAGCTTTAAATTTTTATTCTAATTTTTCCATCAGAATTAAAAAGTTATTACTTAACTATTTTTTGGAAATTTGTAGTAATTGTTGTTTTTAATTATATTTTTATTTATTTTATAAATATGATTATAAATAAAAATACCCCCTACTATGTTAGGATTATTGGTATTATTATTTTAACAATCAAACAAATTAAACATTTAGCCACTCACTAAATAATTTAGAACTATTAACTAATTATCTAAAATTTAAAAAATTAGAAATAAATAAAATACAATTTTAGATAAATACCACTCAACTGAAGAAAAGATCTTATATTATTGATCTCATTTGGATGATCTAGATACCTAAATTATTTTATTATGTGGAACTGGGAAAAACATAGAGATTGTCAATGAAATTGTGAGTGAGTTATGGTTAGGTGTACTGCATTTATAGTAGTTTTTTCGATAGATAAATCCATTACAGAGAGTCGGTGGATGAATTATTTGTGATGAAAATGATTTTTTATTCCATATTCATAATCAGTCACAAATTATCACATCCAATATAATTTATCTAGCTTATGAAAAACAATTTTGCGTGGGATTATGCCCATCATAGAAAGTCTATCGATGAAACTATTTATGATAGAGTAACTAATTAAATGAAATTATTTTACAATAGATTCCTATTAAATCCATCATAATCAGTTTTTATACAACTCAGCATTCAAAAACCATCCAAAACCTTTCGTGATTGAATTATATTATTTCACATTGTTATTTTACTTTTTTTGAAATAAATTTTTCCATAAAAAGTATTAGAGATAGATTTTTTTGCAGATTTACCATTTTTACAACTAACCCCCACTGGGAACTCTTCTGTGGATGGAAGTGAACATGAGAGTGTCCTCAAAACCCCTCCTTTAATTGGCCCTTGGATGGAAACTAGCACTAAGGGCATAACACATACGAATGGGAAGATTTACCCACATAATCCCAAGAATAATGAAATGAAACCACCCATCGACAACAAATAATTTCCATTTATTAATCAATATCCACATCCCAAATGTAATTTATATGTCAAATACACAATCACAATAAGAGTTCATGCAAGGAAGCACTCTTACATCTCTGAATCATCCTCTCAGCTTTACCCAAGCTACCCAAGAAATAGATCTAGTTTCCTTTGAATTATCATGAAAAACAATTAAAAATTATTATGGGGTGATCAATTGGAATTAATAAATAGGATCATTCCTCAAAAAAATCATTGATCATGTGAAATAAATATAATATAATAGTCAAAAATGATAATGACTGAGAAAAACTTAATCTAAAAATAGATGTAGTACAAGCATAAGATTATTAGTCACCAAAATTTATGTTAGACCTTGAATAATACAATTTCATCTATTTCATGCAATATCTTCAACCATATCATTAATTAATAACCCATACAAACTCCCAATATAACCAAGGATTCAGATGCCTAGAAATTAATTAGTAAACTTGACATATCATCATCTCTGTCAAAATCAACCAATGAAAAGGCCCAAAAAATTATCACCACTCATACCTATTATTTCAAATCCATTCAACCTCAAAACGGTATTCATCTAGTAGGATGAAGTCTTTTCATATGACCAATAACGTTAGAATAGAATAGAAAATAACACCACATCAATAACCATCTCTTCCCACTAAAAAATATCCACTCCACCACATACACACATACCACAACTTCCCTACCATAATTACAATCCACCACCACATACCACACCACCTAATACTGACACATAAAAATCAAATTTATACATACATAAGACACATCACCACATTAGATTATGGTATCATGAATGTTAATTACATTAACTTCATTTCCTACTACTACAATTCACGACCCCCGCCATGTACCATATCCTCTATTACATCATCTTCCCATCAGCATCATCATATCAATGTCAAAGTATGGTAACTTGAATATAAATGAAATCAAATACATGAAATCGCCCTACCATTATTGTTTCCCACCATTATTCCACTACCACAACCATATCATTGGAATATTTTCCTCATTCCATAATATCCTATATACATATTCCTATTATGATCCATTAGAACCTATTTTTATCATCTGGTAAACACATGTACCTGAACTGAAATCCATTACAACTCGTATAAATATACCTACCGTGATCCATCATGTGATATGAATTTTCACTTATTCCCCTTATTTAATAATATATATTAAGAAAATAAAAAAAATAAAGTTATCACACAATAAAACAACACTTTTAATAATAAATTACCATCAATAACATAACTAAAAATATTGGGAAAATGTAGCTAATAAACCAATAACTCTACATTTTCCAGATCATTTTCAATCTCACCGTTTACTATTTTTATCCTAATAATTTTCATTATTGTAATAAAATGGATCAAGTCAACCTTCCATATCAGTTGAACTAATCCTTCATAAGGATCTAAGTGCGTTCTTGATTGCTATAAGATAGAAAAAACTACCTATACATTAAAATATAAGACATTGTAAAAACTTTAACCATTACATAATAATAATAATGTAGAAATATTAATCCAAATATCCAACTTAGTGTGTCAATACATTATACTTCCATACACATGAGGTAAACCATTTTGAATAATGGAACAATCCAAACATGGTATAAACTAAAGGAACATCTAATGAAACATAATAAATAATAGGTATTACTTGTATAATTTAAACATAACTATAAAATACAATAAATTTTACTTTAGTTTACAAAAAAAATAAAAACAATATAAAAATCAAAATAGGAAATTCTAAAAGTAAACTACACTTGGTTGAATCAATTGTTACATAAAAAACATAAAAATATAATAACAACTAAAGAAGCCATTGAAACATCACAATGTGCTCTTTGTCCACTCTACACATTCCAAAAATCCATAAAAAACTACCCAAATGATTTAACAACCAAGGTCACAACTTGGGAGCCTGTATAAAAAATATAAGATTTAAATATACATTTACATGTGTGTATATAGGGTGTGATCTAAGTAATCTCAATAGGATTTCACTAAAGGCTGTATGAAATTTCTTTCATAAATCAATTCATAAAATATAGTTTAGAAATAATTTGTATTTTCTTATCTCATATGTGGAATATTAAAGAAACAAGTACCATACTTTTATGATTTTCCAAAACCACAAGGTATAATTTTTTTTTCAAATAAATTCACATATGGTTTGGAAATTAGGATTCCAAACCTAAATAAATAAATTTAGATTTCTTTTAAAATCTCCCCTTAAAGTCCCATTTTACATTATCTTGGGGTTATATTCCACTAATAAAAAACAAAAATGATTTAAAACCCTAATAAGTTGGAATTATGTGTTTATAAAAACAAAATCAAATCATTCTCCTTCTTAGAAACTTCTAACAAAGATACCCCTTTTCAAAAAGAGTAGAAAAGTAAAATAAAACATAAAAGAATGAATGATCATATATTAAATAGGAACCATCTCATAATGAATCATATTAAAAGTAAAAAACAATATAATAATAGTTTCATAAATCCAATAGGAATATAAGGTTATAAAAAAAAGTGTGTGGTAGAAATCTATAAAGTAATACCATCAAAAAATAAATATGAAACTTGGGAAACTTTTATAGTACTAATGTGAAAAAGACTTAGACATACAACAGGGAACAACTATTGACCAATATTCACTTCCTAAATGGTACAATATCTTAGTAAACTCTTAATTTATAACCAGTCACTCCTCTTAGTTATCTCCCATAGTCAAATCTGGCACAACCTTTACATGGACACAACCTATATTAGTGGCCACTGGAAAACAATCAGTCATTGTTAATATAGATTAAACTGAATCTATAACTTAGTAACATTGGGTTCCCATGACATATTCAAAGAAGTGGTGAAGAATCATATAATCATACGTCATCATATGAATTATTAGTAAAACCTAAACAGTAATCCACATCTCTCCTACAATACTCTCTTTAAAAATAACCATTTTTCCATGGAAAAAATTCATGAAGTAATAATAACTCATTTATTTCAAAAAGTAAAAAACTGTTTATAAAATGAAATCCAAGGGGATCATGATAAGGGAGTGTAATAAAAAAGAAAAATATACTTCTATAAAGTTAAAATTTGTCCCTTAAATGAAAAAATTTAAAATAACCATGTTATAAACATCTTTTGAAAAAAAACAAGAATCAACACCTTTTAAAAACAAAACAAGAATCAACACCTTTGAAACCATGCTTCCCACCCTTATGTTTCAATAAAAAATAAAATAATTCTTTCATTGAAAACCCATTTAACAATGAGTTACATACTTTAGAAATCTAAATTGAGACAAAAACATTCTTTTAACTTAATATTCACTTAAAATAACATCTCAAGGGTTTTTATGAACAATTGGTATATGTAACATTTTAGTTCAAAAATAATACTAAAAATCCATTGTAAATTCTCTATGTCAAATATATAAATCATTGAAAACATAATATAAACACATCTTGATTATCATTTATGACTATAATTTGAAAATAAATAATATTATAAAACCCCAATAATTTAATGACATAATAAATAAAGGAATTTCTCAAAAATATATATAGAATCCAAGAAGAAACCAATCACTTTCGAAAGTTTAATAAAAACTCTATAAGGAAATATCCTTTATAAAACCTAGAATGCTAAATCCATATGTTTAGACAAATCCAAAATCCTATATTCGACCACAATGGCCAATGGGGCTCAATAGAGAAAATTAATCCAAGGAGAAATGGAAGTAAAGAGAAGAGGAGAATAGGAAAAAAAATAAAAATAAGAATTACTCATTAAAAACTTCTTAGAATCCATGAGAGTGGGAAAATAATTCAAGGAGAAACCATATGACTCTCTAGATTGTTGAATTTTGAATAAAATAAAAATAATGCCAAATATACATTAATCCCACTAAATTATAAAGGTAAAATAATATAATGAAAGATATGAGTTGGATGTGTCATTAACCGTCATTATTTGCCACAACAAGACTCCCCTTTCAAGAAACACATAAAAATGTGACTAACCTAGTCACAACAGAGTGTACCTTCTCTATGAAGAACTATGGTTCCCAATCCCTAGGTCACCATGTTGTGGAACTCCTCCATCATGGTGTGACAATCCACTATCATAAAATTTCACAAAGTCACTCAATATATAAGAGTCCTCACCATAAGATGATGTTAACTCATCATATAATGACTAACATACTTATGTGATTTTTTTAAGAAGTCAAAAATATCATATAAAAAATAAAATAGTATTCACCTATTGAAAAATGTTACGCAAGTTCTCAACATGACTTAACCTCATCATGATGTGACTTCCCTTTTACTTCCTATATAAAAGTCACAGTTCACTATATGATACATAATATTTATATATATCATATGTAAAAAATTTACTTTTTTGAAAATATCATACAAAATATATATATGTACACATAGAATCTTGTTGTGATTCCCTTAGGTCATGGTGTGGCTTTCCATTCCATAATAAAAAGAAAGGCATGAAAAAAATATTCACTAGAAAAAAAGAATTCATCAAGTCGGGATTCCCCTAAGTTGGGGTATGATCCCCAAATAGACTCAACTAAAATAATAAACATATAAAATCACATTGTTCTTCCCCTTGAACATAGTGTGACCTATTTTTACCCAAAAACTGCAAAACCAAAAAACAAAACAAAACATTCAAAAATTCATTTTAATTTAAAAGTATATAATATTTACTATAACAATGACATGGGGTTTTAAAAATTATCCCAAATGAAACTTTCTACCCCAAAAAACCTATAATAAAGAGTGGAAAGAAAAGAAAAGAAAACTATCTTCACCTGTATGAAAGAAGTGGTTGGATTGAGAAAAAACTCTAGAAGGTCCAATGAAAAAAGGGACCTAGACAACACAAAAATCCTCATAATCAATAGGAATAATTATTTTTATCATAAAACAAATCTATGCACAAACCAATCCATAATTTATGAATCATGAATCCCATAGTTAATGGATCCATACAATAGGTCTCCCCATTATTTATAATTAAACATGAATTGTGAGATTAAATATAAAAACTCTAATAAAATAGGTGTCACTAAAACAAACAACTATCCACAAATCACTAAAGCAAATTATAATTCTCTACAAAATACAAAAACCACCAAATAAAAAACTCAAAATTACATATAGAAAGAAGAACCCAAATAAATACCCAAAAATCATTATAATTAAGTCAATAATTATTTAAATTCTAATATCACATGAGTGAAAAAAATAAAATAATAAACATCATACTCAACATGAATAACATGGGCTCTAATATCATGTTAAGAAGATTAAGGGAAAATAACCTGAGATCTTACACACAAAACACCCTCTCATATTAAACCTGAAAGAAATCATAGTAGGGAATAATATCCACCTAAAGTATTATCCAATGTATCATGTATACTGTAATAGAAATCATCTGAATTACCAAAGTTCATAACCAGGGATTCCTATGAGAACTCATGAAATCCAAATCTTATCACCTATATTATATCATATATAGACCATGTGAGTTATATGATTTCATTGAGTTATGATAATATCAAAAAACAATAAACACCTATCTGAAATAAGGATTCATTAAGAAAATAAAAAATAAAACAATAAATAAATACCTCAAATACACAATCAGTACTAAAATAAATGAATATAAAACCCAAGAATTTATGCCCATCCCGATATAGATGAACACGTTGAATACAATTCTTTATATTTCTCAATCAAGGGGGATTCAAATGATCATATTTTACACACTGAAAATACTTGAATATATAATATTTTTAAAATATGTATGAAAACTTTATGAATACTATCCATCATAAAATTAACTAAATGGGATAGAGGCACCACCCATCATAGGTTTCCTTGTTTGATAAACTTCCACCAATAAGGTTATATCAACCACTTTATTATATAAATTCTTTCCAAGTTTAAGTAAAATTGGTTTGAGGTCCATCCAAATACCTCTCTCAATATAATGGGTTTTCTTAGTTTCAAAGATTAATAGATCAATAAGAAAGAACACCAACTCTATAAAATAATTGCGATACTCCATCAATGTTATCTCTCCCTAAACAAGACTCATGAGTTCATGGATTTCTCCACATTCATATTATTTTGGTAATTTTAATTAATTAACATGGTCTTGACGATGTCCCAAGATGCACCATAATATAAATGATTGGGACAATAGTCTCCCAACACACTTATCTCATCCCTTGAAATAATCCTACATATTCTATTAATTTTTTAGTATTTAGGATTTTCTAGAGAATTGAAGATTCCCTCAATCCCTTTTAACTACTCTATCACCTAATGAAGATCTTAATAACCATAGAAATAAAATAGACAAAAACTAATGAAATATAGGATAGGGTCTAATAAAATACAGGGTTCTTGCTCCATCATTCTATCCAGATTTTGGGAATAGGAAACAACAGGATGTATCATACAAAAATGAAAGTGGGAATCAATATAAGAATCATAAATAGAGAGATAATTTTTATGCTATGTTGAGTATTTTCAAGGGTGAATAATACAAATAATATTGGACATGAATCCATCCTAGTTATTCTTCATAATAAAATCAAAAAATCCCAATATCACTAAATTTTAACACTCCTTAAAAATTACACTCTTTTAAGATTTCTAAGATTTGATAGAGCCTAAAATTTCATTTTAAAAATGATACCCATTTATAACACTCCATATCATTTAGAAAACTAGAGAAATTATTTTCCACAAATCTATAATTAGTTAAAATATTATTTCCTATAATAAGTAATTTAAATAGTTTATATAATGAACTACATTACTTTCCCAAAAAACTTCCTCAATTATAGAATTATATCAACCCCTTTTAAAAAATCCATTAAGAGTAAAAAAATAATTTACAAATAAACTATAACAACTATTCTTAAATACCAAAACATTCTATAAAACTTCATTTTAATTCAAATGAAGTGAACTGATTGTAAACTGACACATTTACTAAACATTCTTTTCACAAAAAACTATCTTTTAAAAAAATCTATGAAAATATAAACAACATTAAACCCTTTTGATCTATATATAATAATTGGAATTCATTTTAGAAGAAATTAAATATAAAAATTGGTCTAAAAATGTATTCATGAGGGATATAGAGTAGTTTAGAGTTTGGCCACGTAGTTTTACTAACCATTCATCAACCATGTGGTGAATTCCAAGAAGTTTTTAATACCATTTTCATGGGATCCACATGGTTTTATAGAATTTTGAAATAATTGTGAAACTTTATTTATTTGATATTTTCACCCAAAAACTCAATGAAACATCAAAGTTTCTTATTTAACTCAACTTATATTAAAATATAATCGTTTTAGTTGAAAATGCTTCAAAATAATTAATACTAGAATTTAAACTCAAGAATTCGATCCTGATTACCCATGAAAACTCAAGTTTCCACATCAAATGAGGTGATCATGCACCAAATAATAACCTATTTTCCATGTCTCAATAGTATAGTCTCTATATTACTAGAATCTAAAAATAATAGGAGAGATCTAATAAGATTTTATAATCAACTTTCTCAAGTAATCCTATTACATCACTTGAACCAATCTGCCACAAGGCCCGCCATGCATTCCCAGTCACTAGGGGTTGGAAACTAGTTCTAGAGTATCAAAATATTAACTTGAAGTAATAATTTCACCCATTAATTACAATAAAAACCAATTGAATGAAACTAATAATATGTAATGTTGTGTCGAAACATTAGACTTATAGGCATGTTAGGGAAATAGATTTAAATAAATTATTAATCCATATATAGTATTTACTAAAGGATTATACAATGATACATAATCAGTAGGGGTGATTAATATCATATTTTAAATATAAAAAATAAAAACCAACATGATTTTATAATATATAAAGCAATCAATATAAAACATTATCCAAAACATGAAGTGAAAAAAATAAACTAAACTTGGATGACTTGGATGACACATAAACATCCCAAAAATAAACCAACAACCCAATCCACCACTCAATCATATACATGTAAACCATGAACACTCACCACATCACCAATATCCATAAATAGACTACTGTATTGATTTCTAATCCAAGTTTTTAGTTTTTAAACCAACATAAAAACAAAAGAGTTATACACACACATATATGTGTGTATGCGTGTTCTGTGATAAATAATCCTTGTAGGATTACACCAAATATTATATTAATTTAATTTCATAAAACATTTCATAAATATAAGTCTAAACCTCATTTAGTAAATAATTTTTCATATATTAAATCACTAAGAAAAAAGTACCAAAATCTTATCCTTTTTTCAAAACCATATGATAGAACCTTACTGAAAAATAAAAGCACGTCCAGTTTAAAAACTATAATTACAAAAACCTAAAGAAATAAATTAAACTTTATTTTGAAATCTATCTTTCAAATCCCCATTTTTATCGGCCAATGTGTGGAATCCACCAATTAAAATGGAAACACTTTAAATAATAAAAAATTGGAAATATAGGTTTATGAAAACTAAACCAACCCATTTAAATTCTTTCAAAAAACATTCAATGTTAACAATATTTAAAAAGAGTTTAAAATTAAACTCAATCGTAAAAGAGTGCTGGCGCATAGATCAAACTAGAACCATCACATCAAAGAATAATAATTAAAGTAAAAAATATATAAATAATAGGTTTTATAAATCTTATAAGGATTACAAGGGGATATAAAAAATGTTTGAATAAAAAATCTATAAGGTAATACCATTGAAAAAAAATAAGAATCATGGGAAAATTATTAATTCCTATTATGAGATAGATTTTTTCATACTCAAATGGAACCAAAAACATGTCAATGATGTTTTTAAGGGAATATATATATGTTAGCTCCCAAAATATAACAATGTTCTCCTTTTAATTAGCTACCAAAATAAAATTAGGCACTACCCTATTACGGATACAACCAGCCCTAGGGGTCACTAGCTAATATGCTAATAATGTTATTATTGCAAAAACCAAATCTATAACATAGTCACCTTGGGTTCCCATGATGTAATAAAATAATAGATGAATAATAAATCATTAAAAGAATAGATAATAAATAAATAATAATAAACCTCATCTCACTTATAACAACTTCACAGGAAATAGAAACTTTTTTCCTCATAACACAAGCATCAAGTAATAATTACTCAACTCTTCCCATCATGGAACGTGTCTATATAAAACAGAATCCAAGGGACTCATGAAAATGAAGTGAAATAATTAATAAAAACATTCCTTTATAATGTTTCAACAGGGCCTTTAAATCTAAAATTAGAAAGAAAAACAAAGTTATAATCATCATTTGAAAACCAAAAAATAATCAAAACTTTTGAAACCAAGATTCCTTCCCTTAGGATTTAATTAAAAATATAACACAACTTTAGTTTAAAAGAAATACTTTAACCAATGGTGATATAATTTAGAAATAAAATCTTGTAAAAAATACTTCTTTAAACATAAAAAAATTCAGATGTTCCTTGAAGTAATTTTCACTAACAATTGGTCTACATAAAATTTTATTTCAAAAACAATTCAATAAATTCATTTTAAATTCCTTATTTCGTGTGTAGAAAACATTAGAAACATTATATAAAAAAATAGTGGGTAAAAATTCATGTTTATAATTTGATAAGAATAATTAAAAAACCCCAATAATTTCATAAAATTTCAATAAATGATTTATATAAAGGAATATACCTCTCCTAAGAAAAAACCACTCATATTAAAAGTTATAAGAGGAACCTCGCAAGGCGGCACCCTCTTAAAACAATAGATATTCAAAGTTATTTGACTGGACCAATACCGAACTGTATATTTGATCTCCAAAACCATTATGGTTTATGAGAGGAAAGGAAACTCATTGGTGTTAGATGTGGGGAGAATATGAGAAGATTAATGAAGGAAAAAAACAATGATTTTTCATTCAAAACTACATCAAATACCTAAGAAATGGTCAAACAGTAAAGGAGTAATAATGTATAGTATCCTATATAGATTTATGGATTGGGATGTTTGAATTAGAGCGAATAGGAGTTTAAAGAGAATTTAATTATATAAGGGTAGAATTAGATAATTATAGAATTATAAATTTCGGTATATTATCTCATGGAGTGCCACTATCCACCATGACATGACACCCCTTTATAGACACCCATCATGGAATGAATCCCATAGTCTCAATTTTATGCACCCCCTATGAGTAGATATAAGGATCCCAATCCCCAAAAAACCATTAAATGGAACTCTTATTTCCTTGTGCGACCAACCTTGATCATGAAATTTCATAAAGGAACTCGATACGTAAGTGTCATTTCCATGGTAATTTGATCACCCACCACGATGTGAAAATAATCCTCACTATAATTTTAACAAAGTTAAAAAAATCATGTATGAATGAAATTTTTACATTTCACTTGAAAAAACATACACAAGTTTATTGAATGAATTCCCCTATCATGGAGTGAGTTCCCTTTTTATCTTCTATAGAAAAGTAAATATTCACCCTATGACATGTAATTCTTATGTGTATTTATATATATCAAAGGTAATATATTTAATTTTCCTAAAAACTCCATATGTTATATATATATATATATACACACACACACAATCACACCTTGATTTTACCAGTCAAAAACATGGATTGCCATTACCCCTATAAAATAAACAAATTCTAGAAAACCCCTTCACTAGAAAATAAGGACCCATCAACCTGTGATTCCTTGGGAAATGGTGTTATAGTGACCCATACCTTTTATACATGGATATTACATATTATTATATGAATATTAATTATATATAATAAAAATCCATGCTAGAATCATACAGTTCTTGTATCTTTAGAAATTTGGATACATGAAAAATTGGTTCAGAAGTGAACTATATCATATTCCAATAAGTTCTTCATAACTAGAACCCTTCATAGACCAGTCCAAATATATTTTTTGGGAATTTTAATGAAATTTTTTCACATAATATCAATAAAAACTTAAACATAACATGATAACAAGGGTATTAGAACATGAACAAAACATTTTAAATGCATACCATGAATATCATAGACCATAATCTTGAGTCATAGAATAAATATTGGTAGTTAGTATAACATGAATCATAAAGGAATAAAATAAAATAATCCATGATAGTATAACATTGTCTTAAGACATAGATTTTTATCTTACACATAATCATAGAAAATCATTTATTTCGTATTTAAGGATTACTTCTAATACTATGATATTGGATTGGGTTCACTCCCCAAACCATTATAGTAGTCAACGTTCACTCCCAAGACTATCATAGTGGATAACATCCCTTATTAAACTATGTTGACTCTCCATTCCAGTCCTATTTATCTTATAATATATCATTATTTACTCAATGCATTGGAGTGATATATAATTCCAGTCCCTCTATCGCATAATGAAAATCATATGGATGTGTTCCACAAGATCAAAAAACATTCATCATACCATAACCCATAAAAATAAATTGGTTTAAAAAACATTTAATAATGGCATAACTCATGGAAAAAAATAGGTTTCATAAAAATTTCATCAATTCATCATAGCATAAACCATGTAAAAGGTATGACTTTCATAAACATATTATCATAATAATTATAAAACATCTAGAGAAAGAATATGGAGGGTATCATTTTATCATATCCCGAGTAAAAATTATATAACATCAAAAGATATAATCTTAGATGAAAATTTTATTTAAAATATTAGTTTTAAAATTTCATGGGTAAATTACACTTTTCCATTTGAAATCACTTATTTAAAATCTAAATCTTTCAAAAATATTAATATTTTTTTCTAAATAACCTTGAAAACATTTAAATGAAACTTTAAAGTATTGATTAGTCATAATGGATAGAAATTAAATTCATACCATATAAATTAAAAAGAAAACATTCCATTCATACATTTGTAAATGGTAATAAATTATATTATTTAGAAAACAACACAAATAGTTCTTTTAATTTTTTTTAAAAAGTGAAACATGTCTAAACATTACTTTAAATAATCATTGAATAATATTAAATATATTCTTGATATTTTTAGAAAACATGGAAATTGAATAGAAAATAATTTTTATCAAATAGATAAATGAATTCAGTTTTTTTATTAACATTATTCATGTATCTTTAGTTATTAAAGAGAGAAAAATGAAATGAAAATGTGTATTCTCCATAAATAACTGGGGTAGAAGAAAATTCTTGGGATTTTTTAGAGACAAGTCATAAAATTCAATCATCAAAAACATAATCATAAAAAATAAAAATATACAATGAGATTGTAAAATAATACCTTTATACCAATATAATACCTCAACCCCTATTTATTAATAATCCATTATTAAAATCCTCATTTATGGGTGTTAATTATTTCATTTTTTTCATAAGAATTTTTGTTTATTATTTAAATTATTTGTACATTGATCATGGTACCATCATATCAAGAATATTATTAATAATATAAATTTTACATATATTCATTTTATTTAAATATTTAGATTTATCTATAAAAGATAGGGATAAAAAAATTAATTACACCATTAATGGAGACACTAGGTCATACATACGCATGAACACTTCTATCACATTTTAATGAATGAAATTAAAGAATGATAAATAATAATTAAAATTTATAGAATCATTATTATATCATACACATTATATATATTCATGAAATCTATCCTTATTATCATCCAAGTAAAATAGAAATGTAAAACAAATCACATCGCTTATTGGAACTGGTAGTCCACACGTATACACGAGCGACGTTATCATTTTCTAATGAATTGTATGGTAAGAAGGTAGATATGATATCATAATTATGGAAGCATAATTATGTCATAAATATCACATATAAAGATTAAACCCATCATATCAACCATCCATAAAATATGGTGATGAAAAATGAATTATATCTCTTTGTAGAGACAGTAAAGTGTACGTATGTATGAGCGATAATTTCACTTCCCATTTGATGGGTAAGAGGATGTATAATGGTGGTTTAGTAATAATAATAAAATTATCCTATATTTAGGATACTAAATTTATTATCTTATGATAATTACCACTAATTTAGAGGATGTAAAAGAATAAGTAAAAAAAATAAAGTGATCGGTTAAGACGATTACCTTTTCTTTGAAATAACTCCTTTAGATATCTTATTAAGGGTCTTAGGGTTAGTATTTTGAGAATTAAATCACCAACATAATGTGTATAATTATTTTTATAAGATAATTTTATAGGTTTTGGTCAATATAGAAGGCTCAACATTGTGTAAATAAGAGAAATGTGGGGTTCTCTTTAATAAGTGATGGGAGGGAAAACAATGGAATTTCTTAAAATATTAAAATATAAAAAAGGTCATCATCAAGATAAATTCTTCAAAAATTAAATATATTTGAAGATAAAATATTATTTGGTTGAAATACTATTAACTAATAAATTTTTTATATGTTTAAGTGGTTTTTTAAAGATTATCTTTTGGTTTAACTCTTTACTTAACCTATTTAAACCTTATCTACAGTAGTGTCTTTTTCACTCTTAAAGAGTTTTAATTTTACATATAAGGTGTAAATTGGCTCATAAATATCCAAGGTATGAAATCTTAGACCATATATTATCTAAATGGTTCCCATTAAATATTTTTATTATTTTCAAATAATTTAATAAAATATTATTTTCATAAAATATCAATAATATTATTTTTAAAACTATTCATTTAATTTGACTTTAAATACTCTATGAAATATATAAAATTTTAATATAATCCTTTAAAACATAACTAATATGTTATATTTTTTGATAAAATTTGTGAAACAGAATAAGTCACACAAATTATATTACTTTTAAAAAATTTAAAATCATTTGTTTTATTTTTCTATTAATTTAAGAAATATTGTGTTGGCCATTCATAAGAATTTAGGGTAAATATATTATTACTAAAAATAAATAAAATTAAAATCAAATAAATAATTTAATTATGTTCAAAATAACTATTAATATTCTTTCACAACTTGATTTTATAACTAGTGGAAAATAGGTCTATGCCAACACTTTTGTACCAATGGTTTATAAAAATCATTGGTATAGATGATAAAATCTAATCTAAACCTACATTTTTTCACAATACATAAGTATGTAGGGTTGATTAATTAGGATCCCCTCCCCTACCCTCACGTGAACCCTCTCCTCCCCTCCTTGACCTCCGCCTCCTGGCCCTCTCCTCCCCTCCCCAAACTCGAACTCCCAGCTTCTACCTCCACCTCAATATCTCAGCCTCTTCCTCCTAACCACCATCCCCTATTGGCTCCCTCTCCTCTGGTGACGTCCCCCCTACCCTCTCATATCTCTCTCCTCCAGCGATGTCCCCTGGCCCCTCTCGGTTATCTCTCCTCCGACGATGTACCCCGACCCCTTATCCTCTCTAGTCACTTGTGAGACCCCCCACTACTAAAAACCCCATGTGATGTTCCCCTCTCTAGGATCCCCATCCTCCCTCCATTTCTCTAGAAGTTCTTAAGGGTTCTTGGTTGGTACTTCGAGGTATACATTCATATTCTTTAATTCATAAATGTCTTAGATTTTTCACACTCCAAATCAATGGTTTCATTTTTCCAAACCCTAGGGGTTTTGAGGTTCTCCAATTCTAACTTTGATCCTTGTTTCTATGGGGAATAATGGTTCTTCCAGGTCCTCCTAAGACAATATTTGGAATCCACTATAGAAATAAAAGAAGTTTGGGTCATCTTGGCTCATCTGCCACTATTTTCCACCATTTTAGGTTGTTTTATTATGCTCCCTCTTTTTTACCTATTTAATTTGGAGATTTTGGTGATTTATGTGCCCATGAAAAATCTATATTAGGTATTAATTTCATGAATAAGACTACTTTATATCCTTCATGTCTATTTGTGTGTGTTTTTATCTCATATTATGAGTATATGATCAAGATTCATCCTTTGGTATAATCATCTAATGTTTTTTATCCATGGATGAGTTGGTATATGGTGAGAAACATGATATTTTACAATGTATATATGGCTATAATTGTTCTTTTTATTCTTTTTTGGTATCTTCTATTATATTTTTCAACTTTTACTAGTGTATGTTTGATTATAATTTCATTTAATCATATTTTTATGATATATTTTCTAATTTTTAATTGATGTTAATTATGTTTATCTCGTTTGGGTTATTTGTCTTTATATCAATGTTGGTCATGTATTTTGTTTGATATTGGTAATAAGTTTTGGTTACATGGTATATAAGAGGCGTGATTTTCATGATATAAAATGTTTGTTATGAGGGTGTTAATTTGTGTCATGTTTCATTAAGATCATGAACATATAAATTGTTATTGTTAAAAAGTTTATCCAAGGAGTTTTTCTATCATATTTTAGTATTTTCAAACAATTTATATGAAATTTGTGTTCCCATGTTGAGTTTTGAATAATAGTGTTCGCTCTCTTGATTATCTTAAAACATAATTATTTTTTATATTTTAATGTTGTATTATACGATCCACCCAAGGAGATTTCCTAAAATAATAATTGAAAGTGATATTGATGAACCATTGAGAGAAAACCCTCTGATCATCCTAAAACAAGTAGTGGTTGGAATAAATTTCATCTTTCTCTAGGATAAGATTTTTCACCTGCATCTATGATGGATGTACATGATGTAAATTATAGGGATTCCAATAACTATCATTTATAATAATATCATTATTATAAATCATGATCATTATATAATGTGAATGATCTTGAATAGGTAGTGGAATAGTTGTACAATATTTTGAAACGTTTTGACATCCAGAGAGGATAGCTTCCTTTTAGGTATGATGACATGTATTAAAGTTTTATGGGCCTTATTAGAGAAGGACGGGAGTGATAGTCATTCTATTGATGAATTAGTTCATGAAGTGATAATGCATTATGATTATTTTTAAATATAAATACTAACAATTTCCAATTTATTTTTATATTTATATGGAGGCCCTTCACCTTAATAAATGGTAGAGGATAATGACTCACAATGAAAATCGTTCTTATCAACATTCCCTTTTATCACCAAATGCAGTATAGATTGAGAATCTAATAACATGATGGTTTTTGTTGGGTTATTGATCATATATCTGGTCTCAAGTAATTATTTTTAATCATTCATTTTAGGCATATGTTCTAGATATATCTTTCATGGATTAAATTGATCTAGCTTGTATGTTTGGGTATAATTAACTTCCTTCTACTCATATAGGTAGTTTTAGTGGTTTTGTTAAAGGAATAATGAATAGGGATAAATCTCATGGGGGGAAAAGTAATTATGGTCCTTAATATAAAACATTATATAAAATGGATGTGGGGTATTCTAAAGGCCCACTAACTAGTAACTAATATTCAAAGGTTAGGCACTAAATGTATCTCTGCAAGAAGATCTCGAGGATCTAAAGCTCTTATAATTACTAAGATCAATTGTAGAGTTTTTTCTAAATTTATACCAATATGCATACTAGTATGGTGTTTTCCATCTGAAGAGTATATGAGTGATTTTATGATAAATCGTGAATTTTGATGTTTTATCCACATTAATTAGGAATGAAATTTCATCACATGGTATATGAAAATCCAATGGCAGATGATGTAGGTCCAAAAATAGCGAGAGGTACAATTGATATGGATTCATCATTATTTAGTGTTTTATTTTAAAATATTTCAACTAATTATATTATTTAGACCTATATTTTGTATATGATAAATAATTTTATTGATTTCATGCATTATTTGATTTAAATTACAATGGATCTAGGTAAAAAGAGAGACAAAGGTCTCAGATGCCTCTCTTATGATTTTCCTTATATGATATCATTCTTTTATATTTATTTTTTATGCCAAATATGGAACCAATGGATATAATTATTAATATAGATTGACTGATTATTATTAATTCCATGATTGAATATTTTTTTAATGATAAATCCACATTACTTCCCATGATGGGTGATCTCATGTTTTTCTAGGTGAATCAAACATAGGTAATAGCCATTCCAATCCTCTATTATATTGTTGGGTAGGATGATATACATTTATTATTTTAAACTGGAGTGGCCATTTTTATGTGGTGAAAATATTTCCACTAATTATATTATTTAGACCTATATTGTGTATATGATTTCCATAATTTACTTTTTTCACAAGATAAGGAGATAAAGTCCCTTGTAAATTTAGTTCCAAGTATGCTACATATATCTATTACCTATTATAGTATTACACTAGCTAAAAAGATGTAGTTAATAGATATGTTGGATGAATCAATTTTCTAATTTTCATTCAAACAAGTTTGTTTCCTTTTAAATCAATAATTTTTTTTCTAATAAACCTAAAGGGAACCTCTCTTTGTGTGTTGATTATATAACAAAAAATTAGGTTAAATTCATGAAAAGTTATATATTATTCTAATTCTCAAATTATTGTAATGGGTTTTAAGATTCATGAACCCAACTAACATGAACTAAACTAAACTAAACCAAACCGATATAAACCAAATGTAATAAAAGTGAATATACAATAACCCAAATTAATGAAATTATCCAATATAATATAAACCAAAATAGTAAAAACTAAATCTAATGGAAATTTCCCAAAAAATCTTATATCGAACAAAAAAAACTAAGATGAAACTTGAGCCATAATAATTATATACCATTAACAGGAAGAGTAATTGTTAGATAACAGGAATGTACCATTTGATAGTATCATTTTGAAACATGGATCTGTTTCCCCCTTTCTTGTAAGAACATGATTTGACCCATGGGGAACTTTGGTTCTTATTGTGGGGAAGTGACATGTGTAGACATATGGGACTGGTATGTTTTAGTTTAGTTCTTATTTTATTTTCTTTATCGCATTATCCACTTAGTATTTTTACAAAATCCTATGTAAATAGGGTATTTATATTCTACGAAGGGGTATAGAAGGACTCTGGAGGCGTCTATGCAGTTTTCTTTGTAGGGGAGAGATTGGGGTAGTGGGGAGATTGATTAGTGTGTTTCATTTTTTTCACCCCTATACCCTGTTGATTCTATTTATTTTTTTCCTTCAGTATAGATGTCTGACATAAAAATTGGTCATGCTGACATTTTATTTATTCTCCGCTATTATTTTAATTAATTGTTGGTTAAATTGTTTCGAAGTAGTGTTTCCTTGACACTTAATCAATTGTGTCAGCCTCTGGGTGTATCCAATCCACTATACCCCATCCTAGTCATTCTTATCTAAACTATGGGAGGGCCTAGGAAACATGAAATAACTGGGAAGGGATTGAGAACATCTTCACAATTCTGCACCTCCATTAGTCTGGTTCACATATACCATCTAACAAATAAAAAAAAAGACATAATCCTAGGATCAGGGAATCATGACCTAGATCAAGTCAATGTATGTTCTCTAATTTTATACACAATGATTCATATGCTATGTATTCCCGGTCAGGAGGCATCAACTATAGATTTTCTCAGGAATACTTTTTCCTCCAAAAATAACTTCACGGTTCTTTATTTTGAATTTATATGCTATAAATGAATAATAAAATTTATTATAAATATCCTAAAAATTGAGAAAAAATTTTGAACTCCAAACTATTTCCTAACAAGTGGACAGAAATTTGTCACATCCTAAGTTTCATGCAATAAAACTCACTAAGTTCATCTTTGATATACTAAGGGCTAGAAACAAGTGTTGAGGCCCAACCAGTAAATAAGCCCAAACACCATATGAAATTTTTGATAGTCCCTCCAGTGATGTTTGAAATGTATGTCTTCATATAGAATTTGTTGATCTAACTTATAATAATCAGTGAACCATGCAGGTCACAATTTAAAATTCAGAAAAATGAATACAACAAAACATTTCTATTTTTTCTTATCCATGGGGAATGTTTTCTAAATATAATCTCCAATTATATCATGTAAGAAAATAACACACACAAATCCTTGATCACCTCTGGAACTCCATGATGCATACTGGAATCCCCACCTTTTATATGCATCACTCATTTCTCAAGAACATAACCACTAATTCTAGTACATAAATCCTGATGATACTACATATGTACATTTCACTTGGAAACCACTTTTCTTCTACTATCAAAAACAATCTAGCATCATCCTACTCTATTCACTAAATATTGTTCAATTCAACTGGCCATGTTATATGTGATGAACATTGTCCGTTCAGCTGTGTTCGATGAAGGATTCCACTTGCATGAATCTGGATGTCCTAGAAAAAACATGTATTGTCTCCATCAAGATTTCCCAAGCATAATATTAGGGTACATAATGTCTATATATTTCAAAAATCATCAAATTGAGAATTTTTTATGTAAATTCCAAAAATATACTACTCGAATAAAATTATCATTCATTCTCTATAGTGCCATCAGTCAGCTATTATACAACATTTCTAGTTCCCACATAGTTCTTCATGCCACCTATAATAATCTTGTCCCCACCAAAGAAACACCCCTTAGACCTCAATACCATAATCACATATGAATCCCTCCATGGAATTTCTCCCAAATAAAACAAGACTAAGTTACATAGAAAACATTTAAAGTCAAATCATTTGATTGTGTTGTGTAAAATATCAATGAATATACTCCTTCCAGTAAATTTTTAATCTAAATAATCTTACACTAAGCTTCCACAAATTTCAAGAGTTTTCTCTTAAATCACACTCTATCCCTAATAGTTAAACTAACTACTATTCTCACCTTTAACAACTGAAATCTCAAATATAATTGGAAAATATTTCCATTTAAATATTCCTTCAACCTTCACCCCCTACCTCCCAACTTGCATCCCAACTCCCTCCCAACCTGTAGCACACCCTAAACCCATAGCCCCCCTCCCAACATGCATCCCCCTCCTAACCTGTTGCCTCTCCCTACTTGCAGCCCCCACCCTCCAAACCTACCACACCCCTCCCTCCAAACATTAAACCCCCCTCAAAACCTATTTCCCCCCTCCCTACCTATATCCCCATCCCAACCTACACCCCCTCCCTCCCAACCTACTTTCCCCCACCCCTACCACCCAACATGCAGCCACCCATCCCAATCTATTTCTCACCTACCTATATGCAGTCCCCTCGCAGCATTCACCCCCCTCCCTCCCAACCTACACCCCATATCAAATATAA
The DNA here is from genome assembly GCA_963277665.1 of Viscum album. Lineage (NCBI taxonomy): Eukaryota > Viridiplantae > Streptophyta > Magnoliopsida > Santalales > Viscaceae > Viscum > Viscum album. Next base: position 1,534,521,711 of record OY728161.1, on the reverse strand, counting down.
AAAAACCATAACATTTACTATTTACATGAACTAAATATAAATTAACCATTCCCATCCATACAAGAATTCATTTCAGGTTCTTAAGGTACATTCATAAGTCTCTCTGCTAAGTCAAAAATGGAGGCGATTAATATCCCCCCATCACCAACATCCCCATCCTCATAACATGATTCTGAAGTATTATGAAACATCTTCCATTATTTATCTAATCCCTAAATCTGCCTTTAGATGAACCAGGATCATGAAACACTCATAATTTTGTCCCTTGACTAGATAGAACCACAACTCTTACAACCTTTAGTTTTTTATATGATGCATCTATTCCTCTTCTATAAATTGGGTGACTAGAGCCCCGTATTCAATATTCCATGAATTTATATGGGTTAGAAAACACTTGGTTTCATTAATATCCACCCCCTATAACCTATGGAATTTATAGAATGTCTAAAAACGTACCATATAGAAAAGGATATTCTTGTTCTAGAAGATTAACTTCGACTCAACTTTACATAGCTTCAACTTTACTGCCAATGTCTCCTTTTAGTAACATGTCTCATGTATTTTGACTGAATATATCCAAAATTATCATTGATTTAGTTTATAAAGCCTTCAAGTATACAAAATTCCTCGCTTCTGGCTGACTCTCTTTCTAAAAGAATGTATAACCCCACAATTGTAGTAACACCAATTTCCTATAAGATTTGTATCTTCTACGATCGAACCATCAAAATGGTTCTAACCCTTTCATTTCTTAACTTCATAATCCTCATCTTGGATATTATTTGGATGACTCAAACAAGTGGCATGGGAAGAATTAATTTGATGGGGGAAGGGTTACCATTAGACAACCCATTATCAAATTTCATGAAAGATTATACTATAATCATAGACATTACAAATAAAAACCTACAAAATATGATAATGATACACAATATAAGAAATATAAAAATTTAAAACTCAATATAAAGGGATACCATGGGAGAATTTATACATCTCCTGCCATGGATTTTGGGGAATAAGAACTATTATGGAAGTAAAGGATTTATAGGAATATGGACCATTGAGACATGTCACATGGGGGATATTTCCCTTTGAGTAAGATGGCTTGAATGAAACATGGAACACTGGGGAAGGGTATATCACAAGGAATAGGGATCAATTAGAATGGGAAGATCATTATGAATATTTCCATTTAAGGATGATTTTATGGGTATATAATATTATGTTTTCGACCTATTTTTCATTAGATGTTAAACTATATAGTGTTATCACTATTGAATTTACTAAAACTATGTGATACCTTAGTTCCACTTGAGAGGATAATCTCTGCATGACATTGGACTCCAACCACACTACCCTCTTGAAAAATGTATGGCTTGATTACCACTACACAAGATACATAATTATGTCTAGACATCATGTCTTGGACCCATCTACAAACAAAATTTTCATTCCATCATAGATCTTAGGGATTGTGACAGACTCAAGTCGAGCCCCTACCCAACCTAATTCTCAGATGATTCCCCTTCCTCTAAGTAAGAGCTATATCTTTGTGAGAGGTTCACCTGGTTTTTCTTAGGAGATAAGGACATACTAAATTTAGATAAGTAATTATTTCCCACCTTATAATTTCCTAACCTTATGTACATGATCACGATCATTATAGAAATACACATGTCCAAATATCATGACCTTAAAAGCTATGCACTCATACATGAGGTGTTCCTAATATTCCTTAGGCTATGAAAACATACTAAGTTCATTTTCTCCTTATTTATTTATTTTCTATCTATCCCCTTGTTCCTTGCTACAAGATCTTAAAAAATACACCCCTAAACTCTAGGCTATATAAACTTAAGGGTTATACCCTTTGGTTAAAGTTATGAGACCATAAACTAAGCTATTTTTGGATCACCCTTCATCTTACCACTAAATCATACCTTGATCCCATTTTTGTATACCCTGTCCAAATTCATGAATGTGTAACCCTAATAGTACTTGAATAATTCTTGAGCATTTTCTCCCTTGTAACATCCTTCCCCTGGTCCATATCCACTGAGTGGTTCCTAAATCAAGTACTCACCAATATAACTTAGGCACACCTTCCCATACACTAGAGGATATCGATTAACAATGAGGATCTAGGGTTTTACCATTGGAAGACTATACCCCATATCAAAGTGCACAAAAATAGATGAAAATAAACAAATCAACATCTATGATATAAAAATTAGAGAACAAATGATAATAAATAACTGAATTAAAATTAAATACATGAAAACTAACACACACCGGTCTCCCACCATATTGGCCCCATATATAAAAAATAAATATTAAAGGAAAACGAGACCTCAATCCATCCTAGAGTCTCACATCATCTCAATCACCATACCGTCTAAACTACTCTATCATTATCATGTAACAATAATCCTTTACATAATTTCATCATGTATGAAAGTAATAACTCTTATCGGGGACCAAAGTGTCATGGCCTCTTGAGAATAGTGAGAGTACAACATAGTAGGGAACCACTAACATAGTTTGATACATAACTAGTAAATGTGCATTGGTTCATGTGATATTCTTAGATAAAAAAATTATAAATTATTAAATATAAATAAATAAATCACTATTGATCCTCACACTCTAATGTGACACTTGTGATTGACCATACCTACATCATCTTATGTTGAAGTGTCTTTGAGAGTGTCGTGAAACTATTCCAACTATTATATCATTTAAAACCAATTCCTATCGTATTAGGGAAATACAATATCAATGTAGTATGTTCATGCACTGTTTCATAGGTGAATGGACCTAATAAATATAATTAATGCAAGCCCATAACCAATTCCCCCTATGAAATTAAATACTATCAGAAAAAATTGTAAATTACTAGACGACCTGGGATGTCAAAAATCATCTATTATCAACAAATATCCATTCTCCTAGAGAAATTAAGTTTCAATGTCCATATAGTCAATTATAAGACATCTTGTGAATTCCAACATATGTAGTCACATCATCAAATCCATGGGGATAACATAAGTAATTCTATATACATGAAGGTAGAATCCCAGTATCCTAAGAATTCCACACTCATTGGGATCAAGGTTGAGTCCTTACATCCTAATAATTCCAAACACATCAGGTGATTGCATTTTATATGTTTGATTGCAGGTTGTAGTGAGTTTCTATGTTTGATTGCAGTGTGTTTCTGTGTTTGATTGTAGTGAGTTTTTGTGTGTTTTTTGTGTGATTTCAGGTGATTGCATTGAGTTTTTGTGAGTTTTTTTTGTGTTTTAAGTGAGTTTTCTGTGTTTTTGCAGTGATTTTTGTGTATTTTCTTTGTGATTGTAGGAAGAAGTTTGTTTTATCTATTTGTAGTTTTTTTGTGTGTGATTGCAGGTTGTAGGTTGCCTACATGTTTTCTATGTTTGATTACTTGCATGTTTTCTATGTGATTACAGGTTTAAAAAGTGTGTTTTATGTTATTGTGGGTTATAGGTTTAATGCATGCAATTAATTGCAATCTTTTTCTATTAAACTGAGTGGGGGACTATGCCAACGTTTTCAAAACCATTGGTATAACTCAGTATAATTCTTACAGCCTATACTAACGGTTTATTTTGAACTGTTTGTATAGTAATAGGCCTACGGTTCCAATGTTTCCAGCCAAACCATTGGAAAGACATAATCCCATATAGTAACTTTATCTCAATGGTTCAAGATGAACCGTTAGAACAATATAATTAACCTCTATCACAACGGTTCATGCATATTGAGATCCAAAATTCCATATACCAAGCATTCAATGTGAACCGTTAGTATAGGGCTACCCCAAAGGCCCACATGCTAATAGTTATCGAAACCATTGGCATAATCTATCCCAACAGTTTTAGGGCCTTTCCCAATGGTTTCAAACCATTGGGATAAGTTATATTTTCAGTAGTATATACATATGTTAACACATAAGATATATTTATAATTATGAGAGAAACATTTTTTGTTTATATTTTTCTTAAATATTATATAGGTCATTTTCATAGACTAATTTCTCTCGAAAAATTAATTTTTAAAAGTAATGTGATAAGAGTAAAAGCGACTTCATCCCATAAGAATTAAGATGAAAAATTGTGACCTTAACATTTAGTTTTATCCAAGGTTAACCTGATTTACCCTTTATCAAGTTAATAAATTTTACCAAAATTACTATTCATAATGCCTAAATATACAAGGAAACTATTTACAAAATTTGAAACACCTGATTCCAAATATGGAATATATTTTTTAAAATTAAACTTTTAGAAGTTTTAGAAATTAATTTTAAAATTAGCACTTAAAACATAATGAAAAATGATTTTTAGAAATACAAAATTTTAAGCATAAAATAAGATTTATTCTTATTAAATGCCTAGAAAGGCATTATATGAATGTTAAAATATTAATTTAATCTATAATATATAAATTTCTTTAAAATAATTGATATTTATTAATTTAATTTATTAATATAAAAACACATTGGATACATAAAAATATTTTTTCAGAAAAACATTTCTATTAATTTCAAATGATTTTTACTTTCCTTAATAGTTAATTAACAAAAATTTAATTCATTTTATACATATTAAAAACATGTGTTTTTTAAAATTTATTTAGTCCTATTTATCCTTGCAAATCAAATGGCTTGAAGATAACTGTCACATAATAATAATATTTTAATAGATTATCATGTTTTGTTTAAACTCAGTGTTGTGTATAACATAATCTATCAAAGAAATAAAATTTATTTAAAGTGTAATATATTCTAAAATCATGGGTTGGTATAGGCGTGATCTTTATCCTTATCTAAACTCTCACACATGACCTTATATTCCACGATGTTCCTTGTCCATGACATAACTTACTAATAACTAAAAACTACACAACTGTAATACAACAAAAACTACCAATGATTAAAAATTATTCAAAATTATATAATAATTTATATAACAGTGACATGGGGTGTATATTTATGGATTTCATTTTCTCATATCTAATTTCAAACCATTCATCAATCCACATCTCAATACATTCCATTCATTCACCATTAATCACATCTATTCTAACCATGTTCATTTCACATCAACCTTATCTGTCATATATTTCACTCTAGTTTTCAAAATAAATTTACCATTATAGAACTAGTAGGTTCATTTTTTTAGACTACTTCTTAATCCATTAATTTCACAATTAACACTATCCTATTCCCAAAAAAACTAAACACACCAAGAACATATCATCACCCTTATTCCAGAAACCACCCGAATCCTCAAACCATCCACCTCATTGATATTAATGATGGAAATTATAATGATAGCCCATTATGGAACTTGGAGAACCATGAAAAAACAGAGAGAATACCATAAACATGGTATCCAACTCATCCTTCTAATTAAACCATAACATCTGGACATGAAGTCCCAAAACGTTTCAACCACCACTAATTCAATATATATATATATAACATAATATGTTTATTATTACTAACCTGTACTTTCACTTTCTTCCCCACTCCCACTATCATCTTTAAATAGTGATTTCTATTATTATTACTTAAGGTATGTCTCAAAAAAAACACACCAATAACACCCCTTTTATAACCATGACTAACCAATGTAGTATCACACCAATCACAATAAGATTATCAATAAAAATAGAAACAATAAACTTAAATAGTTAATAATGAAGATAACTTCTCATATTATAGGTTTCAACTATCCCCATTTGCTATCATCATTTAGTATTTATGAAATTATGAAGGTGATAGGGTTCTCCAATACTAACTGGAAAAAATAAATTAGAATAATGAATAATAGTAAATAAGAATCAGTAAAAAAAACATATAAAATGAAAATCCCTAAAGCACATGTGACTCTCCTTCTCCCTTCTGAACTCATATTCCTGATTTATTACCTTTATTTATATCTATTATTATTATACATAATTCCATAAAATTTTGTAAGAACCCAGGTTTTGAGCTTGTAAGACTTTAAATTTGCTTGATGTTATTCCAGAGAAGGATGTTCATACGGCGTGTGATTCCGAGCCCTGGTGTGGCCGTAATTACATTTTAAGCGAATTCACACTGGACACGCCAAATAAACAGAATAACTCCTAAATGGTTGCTCGGATGGGAAAACTGAGGGCACCGTTGAGTCCAGAGTGTGTCATCTACCCTAGGAGGGGTGTAACTTTCAGGGGCATGACCCTTCTGTGTTAAACATCACCAGGGGAATTTTCGTAATTTATCGGCCTCGGGCGTGAACTTTACAACTTCTGAATGGAGGATCGGATTAAAATTACAAGCCCACCGTTGTGCTCAGAACATGGATTTTTTCATAGAGTCAGCATAACCCCGACCCCTCCAAAAGTTTGGGTACGGGGCCTACTGGTGGGTGTTTAAGTGTTTCTCTACATAAGCACTTCGCAGCCCCCCCATTCTTTCACCATTGGATTTTCTCCCTGGAGAAATCTCACTCAACAAAGGGAGAAACCTCCTTCAAGCTTCCCCTCCTCTCCAGTAAGGTGGTGGGGGCTCCGACGGACCATTCGTGAAGCAACGGGCTATGCCCAGCGAGGTAGGTTCACGTGTTTTTTTATTTAATTATGCATATAACTTTGAACTCAAATTATAGCATATATATGCTATTTAATTCTCAAGAGTATGCCATATTTGGGTAGGTATTTATTCGAGCTTCCAAAATATCCTTTAGGATCGAATTTTTGAGTCTCGGGGTGTCCGGGGTGACCCCAGGAAGTTTTCTGGCCAAATTTTGGGTTTTCTGGCAGTTCCAGTGTTTCAACGGCTCCACACAGCGGTCCAGCAGACGATGACGGCGGAGCGGCTGGTCTCTATGGTGGACTGACGTGGCGGGCGGAGGTGGCCAGTGCGGGGCAGGACGGGGGTCGCGGTGCATGACCCCGAGTGGGAGACCGAGACCCGCCTTCGACGGGTCTCCACATGGGACAACGACCGACCACGAGGGCCGGTCGGTGTTGGTGAACCACGGGGCAGTGATCAGGCCATGCGGAAGGGTCATGGGCTGGCGCTGCGGGTCGGGCCAGCTGGCGCGGGCCGGCCCAAGCCAGGTGGACCGACTGGACCAAGCCGGACCAACCCTAAGGGGTTATCCCCCTTGTCTTCAGACACCCGTAACTTTCACTATGTGTGTCTGTTTTGTGTGTCTTCTGCGGAATTGCGATTCTTGGATCGAGTTGGAGTTTTTGAAATAGTATCGGGAATTTTTTTTATTTTTGAGACGGGGGGGGGGATCGGTGGCACGACACGCCCGTTAAGTATGGTTTAGCGCCTCACCGGGATTCTTCTTTCAGATGGTGCAAACACATCCGGAGTCTGTTTTAGGTACTGTTAGTGGATTTTTAACCCTATATTCAAGGCTATGTAGTCTAGGTTGGTTTCAAGCATTGAATCTAGAGTTGAGGCGTGGGCCCTACGGGCTTTCTTTTATGTTGTGTGCAGCGTACTGCGACTTTTTCCTCAGACGTCCGTTCAGGGTGAATAAATAGTCATTTTGGCATGTTTTTTTAGAGAATCATGATAGAGTAGTTCACCCAACCATTTTCGGGACTGAGGTGTGGGATCCATGAGACATCGTATAGGCACAAAGCAGGGTTGAATAATTTTTTCTTCGGGAGTCCATTTCCAGCGAGTAAGTAGTCTATCTCACATGTTTTTCCGTGAGGATTACAAAGGTGTAATATGTTTGGGCGTGCAGAGCCTTTTTATAGATCTAATTAAATGAGGAAACATGAAAGGTTGTTGGTCAGAGGTTCCTTTGATGCACTCCAAACCAACTCATGGTAGCGATGTTAGTGGCACCAAGAGATGGTTCGGGCAATGCAGAGTTATCAGGCCAGTTCAGGGTTTACCCTCCAGTAGGGCTGGGTAGTGGGTTACCCATTGGTGTATCAGGGTTTACTATCTAATGGGGATGGGTAGTGGGTTACCTGTTGACCTTAGGGTTTTCCCTCCAGCGGGGCTGGGAAGTGGGTTACCCGTTGACTTTAGGGTTTACCCTCCAGCGGGGCTGGGCAGTGGGTTACTCGACGACCTTTTAGGATTTACCCTTCAGTGGGGCTGGGCAGTGGGTTACCCGATGAATTCTTTTAAACTTTGCCCTTTATATGAGGGTAGTCAGTGAATTTTCTCCGTGATTACCGAAGCAGAACTATTAATGGTAAGGTTTAGTGATGAGGCATCTTTGATGTGCATGACTATTGGGCATCAGTGATGGCTACCATTAGAACTGTTGGCGACTTATCCTAGGCTAGGTTTGGAGATGGAGGTCCCCTTATTCACTCATTTGGGTTTCTTGTTGAGAATATATATATATATACACCCTACTTTCATTCACACTCCTTGGGTTCAGTTACTCTCTTTCTATGAGGGGCAAAGACACGTGGGGTATGCCACGTTCTTTCCATGTCTAGCTTCTCTTGGTTGGATGAGCCTACTTCCTTCCTCTTGTTGGTTTGAGTTGCACTCTATTTTACTATAATCTTTCATTGTTCCCTATTCTGTCTACTTCTCACCATTTTAGTACCTCTTTTTTTGCTCCCTCGAGATTTCGAGGCATCCTACTGAGTATATTTATACTCACCCCTGCTTGGTATTTGCCCGCACTTGGTGTGCCCTTACAGATGAAGGACAGGTCAATCGATACTATGGAAGAGCATAGAGGACACAAGATCATGGGCTACGTTTAGTGGTCGTAGTAGGAATTTCAGGTGTGAGACTCACTAGCTATTTACTTTTGTTTACCTGTTGCTGGGTTGTGGCACGTTTCGGGTTGGTCACGTGTTTTGCCCTTTTTATGCTCAGTTATCTTGTAAGTACTTTTAAGCACTTTACTTGTTCTATTAGAAGTTGATGCATGACTGTGGTTGGGTTATAGTTGTTTGTCCTTTAGTTTTCTTATGACTCTTCACTTCTGCATCAAGTGGGTTATGTGTGTGTGTACAGGTACTTAGGCAAAGGCCTCCCTGAGATTGTTACGCCTTCAGCACTTGTCGCCAGCCCCTGGCCTAGGGAGGAAGGCTTGGGGTAGTTGTGGCTTGAGACTGGTAGGGTCGGGTCATGAAAAAGTGGTATCAAAGCTGGTTCATTCCTTGGGGCGTTGCTCGAACATCCCTAAAAAGGAATTTGTTGGGATTTAGGGAAATAGTTTCGACATGTATCGAGAACGGATCTCAGGCCAGGGAGTCCAGTGATGGTATGGGCAGCTGAAGTATCCATTCACCAGGACCCTGATAACCTACTTGTAGACTCGGCACGCTGAGACCCTTTTTGTCGGGAACTTTGGAACATGCATCTGGTAGGATTGAGTATTTGACTGTCCTTTTTTAGTCAGCTCCCATTTGTTATTACATATATATATATATATATATATATGCCCATCTGATAGAGGTAGTCCTTGATAATTTTTAGGATGCCCCCAAGACAGCAGCCAACCAGGTTACCCTCTCCAGTTCATGATGACGAAATGGTGACTAAAGAGGAGTCAGTTTAGGGACCCTCACATGATCCCCTTCTACCTAGTGCTTCAGGAGTATCCTTTCCACCAAGAGAATGGTAGTTGGTACGGACAGCACAGCCCGAGGTTGAGCGTAGGCTGAGTGCGCTCCGAGACTTTCAGTGTCAGCGACCGCAGAAGTTCCGCGGAGACACAGATCCCCAGGCAGCGGAAGACTGGAAAGAGTCTTTGGACTGACTTTTCAGGCTGGTACAGACACCAGCGGACCAGATGGTAGCCCTAGCTATCAGCCTTTTACGCAAGATGGTCGGGAATTGGTGGGGGTTGGTTACGCAGACCCACGATGAGTCGTCTCTCACGTGGGATAACTTACATCTTCTGTTTTGGGAGGATTACTCCCCCTCTTGTTTACTCTTCATTCAGATTCATGAGCTTCTGAAGTTGAAGTAGGGGGGATGACCACGGTACAGTAGTCATCCCGGTTTACCGATCTGACACACTACTCACAGGATATGGTCTACGATAGTTACTTCCAGGGGCGGAAGTTTGAGAAGGGTCTTCACAGGGAGATTTGTGCTTGTGTAGTACCCCTATGCAACCCTACTTATGTCGAGGTGCTAGAGTAGGTGCTCATGATAGAGATATTCTTGGATAAGGGATGCCAAATGGTAGGGCCTAGTAGTGGCCGCTTCAAAGCATAGTCTTCAGTAGCAGGCAGGCGGCAGAGAGTAGAGCCTCAGTCGAGGAGACCCTTCCGTGAGCAGACTCAGGGGCAGGGTCGTACAATGCAGTGGCGCCGTAGAGCACCGTTGCAGTAAGAAGAGAGTCAGTGTTATGCCGGTGATGGATGGGGTCAACTAATATGGGACTGCCCAACCAAGCGTACTGAGCATCCGTGGTAGGCAATAGGCACACCGCAGTGGTAGAGGTAGTGTCGTGACAAGGGATCTCCCATGCGAGGAAAGGGTGCCCTCAGGGAGGCGGTGCAGGAAGAGTGGTAGGAACTGGAGGTGGGGGATGGAGTTTCGAGGTCCTTACACCGCCACCACTGGGTGGCCCATGTCAGGCTCAGGGAGCTAGCGGTAGGGGTCGCGGGTAGCTTTAGGCTATAGGTGTTCGTGACCCCCCCCCCCCCCCAGCACACGAGATAGACTGAGGTACACTTTTTGTTTACTCTACACTTGCTTCATTACTAGTAGACATAGGTTCCAACCACTCTGTTATATCGCTAATTTTGGTACTAGAATTGGAGCTTCCAATAGAGGCGTTGACACCTACACTGAGCCTCTATGTTCCTACGGTAAGTGCCTCATTGGCGAACTTTATCTGCACATAGTGAGAACTGCCATTTGGAGGAGAGAGTTTCACATGAGACCAACTCATCATCATGATGGAACCTTATGATTCCATCTTGTCCATGGATTGGATTTCCATGGTTCACACCCAGATTGACTGTCAGCTCATACTAGTCAGATGTGTCCATTCTGATGGGACGATGTTCGCCATCCTTGGTGAACGAGACCTCATGGTGGAGCAGACGGGTACTCTGAGTAGGATACCACAACCCTTTTCTCACAAGTTGGAAAGCATTTCTCTCGAAGCAACAGATTCTACAGGCACCTGGATCCCTACCATTGTAGAGGACTACATGTACGTCTTTCCCGAGGATGTCCCAAGACTACATCCGAGGTGAGAGATGGAGTTCTGTATTGAATTGCAGCAAGGGACTACTCCAATATCCTGTGTAGCATATCAGATGGGACCCACAGAGCTTCGGTATCTACGACTTTAGTTGGAGTACCTTCATGAGAAGGGATTCATTAGGCCCTGTGTTTCCCCCTAGGTAGCTCTGGTTTTGTTTGTAAAAAAGGCATATGGGAGTCTGCGGCTTTGTGTGGATTATAGTCACCTGAATAAGGCTATGATATAGAAAAATTACCCTTTGCTGAGGATCGAAGACCTCTTCGACCAGTTGAGAGGTGCGAATTGGTTCCCCAAGATTTATCTTCGATCCGGCTACCACCATTTGTGGGTTTGTGAGGCTGATATCTCAAAATTGGATTTTCATTGTCATTATGGGAATTACGAGTTCCTAGTGATTCCCTTTGGCATGATGAATTCCCATTCCATATTTATGGCTTTGATGAACTAGATTTTCCAACCGTACTTGGACCGGTTTGTGGTTGTCTTTATTGATGACATACTCATCTACTCTGCGACAGAGGAGGAGCATGCGGAGCCTTCGAGGATGGTCTTAGACTTACTTCGGGAGCACTAGTTGTATGGGAAGCTCTTGAAGTGTCAATTTTGGATTCAGGAGGTTTACTTTCTGTGGAATGTAATTTTGGAACAGGCTTTAGTCTTATATCCCGCAAAGATAGAGGCAGTTATTTCTTGGGACCCACCCAAGAATGCATCTAAGGTATGGAGCTTCCTTGGATTGGCATGGTACTACAAGAGGTCTGTAGAAGACTCTCCGGGATTTCTTCCCCTTTGACCGCATTGACGCGGAAGGGATGACCATTCACCTGGAATGATTCGTGCCTGAAGGCCTTAGAGGAGTTGAGGTAGAGGTTGATTAGTACTCCAGTGTTGAGGCTTCCAGGGGAGGGCGTTGAGTTTGTGGTATACTAAGACGCTTCAGGAGCGAGGCTCGGGTGCGTGCTGATGTAGCAGCGGACAGTGATTGCATATGGGTCGAGGCAGTTGAGGCCCCATGAGTAGAATTATACAAATCACAATTTAGAGCTGGAAGAGGTGGTATTTTCCTTGAGGTTATGGAGACACTACCTTATGGGTAAGCGTTTTGTGGTATACTCAGACCACCAGAGCCTAAAGTACATCTTCACTTATAGGGATCTGAATCTGTGGAAGAGGTGCTTGCTGGAGTGTCTGTAGAACTATGATTTTGAGATAGTCTACACTCCATGGAAGGGAAATGTAGTAGCAGATTCTATTTTTAGGAAGTCCCAGGCACATTTAGTGTGGGAAGCTTCAGAGCAGTTGTCTTCCCTACGGCTGACTCTGGTGGATCAGGAGGGATGGCTTTTCTGCAGTCGATGGTGTTGACTCCTTCGCTCCTTGAGTGTGTAAGATAGTAACAACTGGGGGATGTCGACACTGAGGTGCTATGTGATTAGATATCCACAGGCGACGCACCCGATGGGTATTCTGAAGGAGGGAATCATGAGATCATGTACCAGGGGCGAGCTGTAGTACCAGTAGAGATGTGGGAGGAGGTGATGCGGTAATTCCACACTTCTCCCTTGGTTTTATATCCTGATATAGGGGAAATGTATAGATACCTTCAGCGGAAGTTTTGGTGGTTTGGCATGATGCATAGCGTAGCTAAGTTCGTTTCTTGGTGTCTTACCTGTCAGCAAGTTAAGGCAAAGAATCAGGTTCTAGCAGGGTTGTTGCAACCCCTTCATATCCCGGAGTGGAAGTGGGATGACATATCTATGGACTTCATCACAGGGCTTTCACGCACATCGAAGGGACATGACTCTATTTGGGTGATAGTAGACTAAATCACGAAGTCGGTTCACTTCCTTGCCATTAGGGAGCAGATTTAGGTGGAGAGTATAGGGTAGTTATATGTTCGGGAGATCGTCCGCATTCATGTAGTACCCTCTACAATCATCTCCAGCCGTGAAGTGTGGTTTACGTCGTGATTGTGCCGAGGCCTACTGGAGGCATTTGGGACTCGGATGCGGATGAGTATATCTTTTCACCCCCAGACAAACAGAAAGACCGAGCACACTATCCAGGTGTTGGAGGATATGGTCAGGGTGTGCGTGTTTGATTTTGGCCTAAGCTGGGTGGATCACCTGCCTTTGGTGGATTTCACGTATAACAATAGTTACCACTCTACTATCAGCATGGAACCTTTTGAGGCCCTATACGGGAGACCCTGCAGGTCACTGTTGTGCTGGATGGAGGTTGGGGAGACCTCCCTCATGGGCCCAGAGTTAGTGCGGGTGATGACGGAGAAGGTTCAGGTCATTAATGAGTATATGAGGACAGCTCAGAGCATAAAGAAGTCCTATGCAGACCGTTGTCACAGGCCTTTGGAGTTCGAGAAGGGGGAGCATGTCTTTTTGAGAGTCTCTCCATGGCATGGAACACGGAGGTTCGACCGGGGAGGCAAGCTATCCTCAATGTTCATTGGGCCTTTTGAGATCGTGCACTGAGTTGGTGAGGTTGCATATCGTCTTTCACTACCCCCATAGCTGGAGAGGGTGCATGACATCTTCTGTGTGTCATAGCTAAGGAAATATGTGCACGACCCCATGAAAATTATTGACTGGGGAGAGCTAGACATTGAGGATAGATCCACCTTTTCATAGCACCTAGTGGAAATTGGGGACCGGCAGGAGTGGACACAGCGTGGATGGACCATTCCTTTGGTTCATGTGTTGTGGCAGCACGAGAGGGTGAAGGAGAGCACCTGGGAACGAGAGATCCAAATTCGGGCTCAGTATCCCGAGTTGTTTTTGTAGTTTTGTTTTTTGGGGATGAAGAACTTGAAGTAGGGAATGATGTAAGAACCCGGGTTTTGAGCCTGTAAGACTTTGAAATTTTCATGATGTTATTCTAGAGCATGGCGTTCAAACGGCGTGTGATTCCGAGCCCCGGTGTGGCTGGAATTAAATTTTAAGTGTGTTCACACTGGACATGCCAAATAGATAGAATAACTCCTAAACGGTTTCTCGGATTGGAAACTGAGGGCACCATTGAGTCTAGAGCATTCCGTCTACCCTAGGAGGGGTGTAACTTTCGCAGGCGCGACCCTTCTATGGAAACACCACCAAGGTATTTTTTGTAATTTAGCAGCCTCAGGCGTCAAATTTACAAATTATGAATGGAGGCTCGGATTAAAATTCCAAGACCTCTGTTATCCTCATAACGTGGATTTTACCCTAGAGTCGGCTTAACCCTTACCCCGCCAAAAGTTCGTGTACGAGGCCTATTGGTGGGTGTTTAAGTGTTTCTCTAATTAAGCACTTCTCCCCCCCCCCATTCTTCCACCCTTGGTTTTTCTCCCTGGCGGAAGCTCTCTCAATAAAGGTATAAACCTCCTTCAAGCTTCCCCTCCTCTCCGAAAAGGCGGTGGATGCTCCGGAGGACCGTTCGTGAAGCAATGGGCTACGCCCAACGAGGTAGGGTTGCGTGTTTTTTTGATTCTGCATATACCTTTGAACTCAAATTCTTGCATCGATATGTTGTTTAGTTCTGGAGAGAAGGCCTTTTTTTCATAGGGATCGATTCGAGCTTCACAAATATCCTTTAGGATCAAATTTTTGAGTCCTGGGGTGTTTGGGGTGACCCTGAGAAGTTTTATGTCCAAATTTTGGGTTTTCCGGCAGATCTAGGGTTTTCGACGGCTCCGTGAGGCGGTCCGGTGGGCGACGACGGAGGTACAGTGGCTCTCTGTCTACGGCATGGTAGTTCCCAAGTGGCAGCGGTACATCTCCCAGGTGACAGTGCGGCGGGCATCTATGGAGGACCAGCGTAGAGGGTGGAGGTCGCCGGTACGGGGCGCGACGGGGGTCGCGGTGCGCTACCCCGAGTGGGAGACTGAGGCCCTCCTTAGGGGGGGGGGGGGGGGTCTCCGCACAATACATTGACCAACCACATGGGGAGGCGGCGCGGGAGGACCGTGGGGAGATGACCGGGCCACGCGGAAGGGTCGTGGGTCAGTGATGCGGGTCGGGCCGGCCGGGTCGGGCCAGCCGGCACAGGCCGACCCAGGCATGGTGGATCGGCTAGACCGGGACGACTGAGCCCTAAGGGGTTATCCGTCTTGTCTTCAGACACTTGTAACTTTCACTAAGGGTGTTTGTTTTGTGTGTCGTTCACGGAATCACAATCCTCAAATCGATTCAGAGTTTTTGAGATGGTCTTGGGAATTTTTTTTATTCCCGAGATGGGGGGCTCGGTGGCACGACACGCCCGTTAAGTATGGTTTAGCGCCTCGCCGAGATTCTTTTTTCGGATAGCGCAAACACATACATGGTCCATTTTAGGCATCGTAAGCAGCGTTGTAACCCTAGCATCGAGGCGATGTAGTCCAGGGTGGTTTCAGGCATTGTAGCTAAAGTTGAGGTGTGGGCCTCGCGGGCCGTCTTTTAAGCAGTGTGTAGCGTACTGCGACTTTTTCCTCATACGTCCGTTCGGGGTGAATAAATAGTAATTTTGGCATGCTTTTCCAAGAGAATCGCGATGGTGTAGTTCTCCTGACCTTTTTTGGGGCTGAGGTGTGGGACCCATGAGATTTCGTATGGGTACAAAGTGGGGATGAATAACTTTTTCGTCGGGAGTCCGTTTCTAGCGAGTAAGTAGTCTATCTCGCATGTTTTTCCAAGAGGATTACAACAGTGTAATATGTTTGAACATGCATAGCCTCTTTATAGATCTCATTAATTGTGGAAACATGAAAGGGTATTGGTCGGATATTCCTTTGACGCACTCCGAACCAACATATGGTAGCGATGTTAGTGACACCCAGAGATGGTTCGGGCAGTGCAGAGTTATCAGACTAGTTCACGGTTTACCCTCCAGCGGGGCTCGACAATGGGTTACCCACCAACGTATCAGGGTTCACCCTCTAGCAGGGTTGGGCAATGGGTTACCCATTGACCTTAGTGTTTTCCCTCCAGTAGGGCTGGGCAGTGGGTTACCTATTGACTTAAGGGTTTACCCTCTAGTGGGGATGGGCAGTGGGTTACCCGAAGACTTCTTTTAGACTCAGCCCTTTCTATGAGGCTAGTCAATAAAGTTTCTCTGTGATTACCAGAGTAGAACTTTTGGTGTTATGATTTAGAAATGAGGTTTATTTGACATGCAGGACTATTGGGCATCAATGATGGCTACCCTTAGAACTGTTGGTGACTTATCCTGGGTTGGGATTGGAGATAGAGGTCCCCTTAGGCACTCGTTTGGGTTTCTTGTTAAGAATATATATATATATATATCCTACTTTTGTTCCCACTCCTTGGGTTCAGTTACTCTCTTTCTTGGAGGGGCGAAGACATGCGTGGTATGCCATGTGCTTTCTTTGTCAATGTAACGCCCCGACCCCAGTTACCTAGAGTTGGTGAATTATTACATAACATTGGAATGATCACAAGAAAGATCAAATCTTGAAAGACCGATTGGTTTAGTAGCCTTGGAAACACTAGATATATTCATAAGTCTTACATTACATCATAAAGTGAAAAACTACTAAAACAACATATTTTCTCTATAATCCACACTCATATCCCCACATAATATCCCTGCAGGTCATTCATAATTTACTTCTTCACTTCCTGGGAAAAACTAAAACATAGATAAGGGGTGAGCTCAAATGCCCAGTAAGGATAAATATATAGCGGAAACTTTCATAAATAATAATAAACATTTAAGGCAATGTATAACTAAAACGAAAGCCTTTTAAACATGAACTTCAACATAGTATGGCAAAAGTAAAATGAAATAATGCCATTTACTTATTCACATGGATGTTATACTAATCTAATAATCACATGCAATATCAATAACCACTTTCATAATGATGGAATGCATAATGCCAGACTATCATAACCACATAGCCAAGGCCTCGTGCCAAGACTACAAATAAGATTTTGTCAAGGCCTTGTTCCAAGAAACTATTTTGTCTCATGAGACCTACCGATGCATCGAGGAGCTATAGCGGGCTCCACCCGTCACATATTAAGTCCAATGCATTCCATATGAAAAGGTTTAAACTTAACATACACATTCGTATTAAAACTAGCATAGGAAATGTCAATACATTCACCATAAAACACGAAAGATAGAAAAATAGCACATCCATAGTCAAACATATCACAAAACCTTCAATACAATATAGAAGTTTTGTATCATAATAAATCAACTTCAAATAAGTGTAAAATCCATCAAAGGATGTTGACATAGATGAAATCAAAACTCTTTTTAGAGAAATATCTCTTTCTATTTTGAAATCATTTAAGAGTCATATATTTATAAAATAAAACATTTTCTTTGAAAATATTCTTATAATCTTGTAAGGGAAGCTTCGACGATTTTATAACGGCGAAAAATAGCCGCACCCGCCATATAAGTTAAAAAAACATTCTTACCTTAATTTTGTCGAAAAGGTTAAAAAGAACCTTGTTTGGAAAACAACGGAAATATTCCTTTATAAACCTCTTATAAAAAGTCAAAAAATGGTATAAATGACTTTAACCCATATTCTTGTAAATAGAAAAAAATGTTTTGAAATACATTTTTAAGAAACATGGATGTGGATAATAAAGAGATCCCAGTAGATTATTACGTGTAAACAACCTCGGATAATGAAGAGATTGTGAAATAACCCTTACATTGTACTTTTCCTTGGTTGGGGTAGGTTAACCTCTTGTATAATAGTGAAATAATTGTTATTAAATTATACAATAATCATATACATTCATATGATATCATATATGATCTTTTAACATTGCTTTGTTAATAATATCTTAGTATTATCGTCGTTTCGGGTGTTAACTTACTCATTTTCTTTTATATTTTTTGTTACATAAGTCGAGTTTTTCATGGATAGGTTGTATATTATTCATATACAGAATTATATCAAGTCCTTAAACATTATTTTTAAATCATCAAATGATAATTATACTTGAATGGATACGATGGAGAATGAATCTCATCGTGTTCGTGGAGACGGTAGTCCGTACGAACGCACGAGCGACAATATCATTCTTTTGATATTAAAATAATATATAAATGGATGTTGTATCATATATACAGAATCATTAACATGTTATATTTATTATTTACATGAGTTACACATCATTATTATACCCATCCAAATAATAATATATTTAATAACAATTACACCATGACGTGGAGACGGTAAGCCGTACGTACGCACGTATGGTGACATGTTATTCAAAGGGTGGATAGAATACTAAATATGGTTGTACCGTATTTATAATAACATCACTGTATATAAATTATACTGGAGTTATTATTTTAGAATGGTAATAACAAAGGAAGAAGTAGTGGAAGAAGAAAGGAACTTGGAAAAGGGTGGTGAAATCATTACCTCTTCTTCGGGTTCTTCCTTTTGATTTGATCAAAAGGGATCCTAAGGTTGGTTTTTTGATCAAACTAAGGCCTCTAGGTTGTATTGAGGGAAGTTGGGAGAGTATTTGGGTAGAGTTTGGCAGAACCAAAAGGCTTTGAAGGTCTGAAGAAATGAGAAGGAGGAGTGCCCTTTTATAAGAGGGGTGAGGGGCACCTTTGGAAAAGCTAGAAATATTAATTTATAATAAATTCATATTCGTTTTATAATGGCTCCAAAGTTGATTATTTAAATTTTAAGGTGGGTATGGGTATAAAACTACTTAACGAATAGAATTTAGACAGGTTCGGGTTACTATATTAACCTTATCTTTAAGTATTAACTCTATGTTAATTAGTTTCACTTTTACAATGTCTCTTTGTATTTTTATATTACATGGTTAATAAACTTACCATATACATCAAAGAGACCCCCAAGTGGTCCATTAATGATACAACTATCATTATATAAGTCTCCTTTCCGAACCTTAGATTTTTAGAAATTTAATATCAATTAATAATATAATATTTGTTTTAAAAACTCTTTTATGTCAATTTTGACACTATTCAATAGTTGATTTTTGTGAAACTCAAAACCGAATGATTACTTAGAAAAAAGTTAATTAAATCAATCCTAATATGGAATATTATCCTAGAAAATTATTTTAATTCATTAAAAGTCTCAAATTATATTTATTTGGGTATTTATAATATCAATTATTTTAAACTTTCACTATTATCGTAATCACTACATCATCATTGTGTCATAAATAAATTAAATTATGTAATATCTAAAAATTATAAATAAACTATCATTATGTAGTAAATCGTTTTATCTTTCTAATGAATATTTATAGTTGAAAATTAAACATATATAACCCTATGTAAAAATTGTTTTTCTAAAAGATATATGCTTGTGTCATTTTTGTATTCATTTTAACTTAATTAAAATAAAGTGTCCCTATCACCTACATGTGGCTCCATGGGGTCCCAAAATCGACCCAAATATACCTATGGTAGAACATGTATCAACCAATAAGGCTAGGACACGTTTTAGGGTAATATAGTATTATTATAATATTATTTTTTAACCCTTATTTACCGGATTTACCCTTAATCATGGTAAATAAAATATTTACCGAAGTAATTATTCAAAATGTCTAAAAATAAAAGTTACCTATTTACACAATTTGAACATCCTGATTCCAAATATGGAATCCATTTTTCCAAATTCAAAACATAGAAGTGGCAGAAATTAATTTAAAATTAATTCCCGTTGTTAAAACAAAAAGCGTGTTTTTAAGAGATAATAACTATCAAAAGATTGACACTTGTTTATGTCCGGTTTAATTGTAAAATTATGTCCAATGAACAACATTATATTAAATGGTAAAAATATATTCTAAATATACTTTAAAACCACTCAAATTCATAATTTATCAGTATTAATTATTTTTATTAAAAAAGTTGTTTTTAATTAAAATTTAGTAATTTTCACTATTCATCAAAATATTAAAGTTATCTGAAAAGTACCAAAATTTCACCTTAGGCTAAATTAGATATTCTGAATCCAAAAATGAAATCCATTTTAAAAAATAAAATATATATAATTTCAAAAAATAGGTATTACTATTCATAACAGCTAGTTTGATTGGTTATGGTGGGTTAGAACTCGGTGTTGCGTACAACACATGCTATCACATTATTCAAAGAGAAGTGTACCATGGAATCTTGGGGTGTTACATTATTCACCCCTTCAAATAATTTCATCCTTTAAATTTCTAGAATATTATCGCATGAAAAGACTCGGGTGGTTCTTCATCATAAGTTCCTCAGGTTCCCACGTTGTCTCTTTCATCTTATGGTTTCTCCACAAAACTTTTACCAGACGTGTCATCCGGTTTCTCAGTACTTGTTCTCTCGTATCAAGAATCCTGACGGGCTCTTCACAATAAGACAGACCGGGTTCCAGTTCTAACTCCTCATAAGTGAGTACATGCGTTGGGTCAGGCTTGTATTTCCTCAATAGAGATATGTGGAACACATCGTGAACTTTGGAGAGACTTGGCGGCATTGCCAATCGGTAAGCTACATCCCCAATTTGTTCTAAAATTTCAAATGGTCCGATGTACCTGGGACTCAATTTACCTTTCTTACCAAAAAGTATGACTCCCTTCGATGGATATACCTTCAGGAAAACATGATCACTGACTTGAAATTACAAATCCTTCCTTCGATTATCGGCATAGCTCTTCTGCCTACTTTGAGATGCTTTGATGTGACTTTGGATTACCTTCACCCTTTTCATCATTTCCTCCACCAGTTCTGGGCCTACAAGTTTTCTTTCAACAACATCATCCCAACAGGTTGGTGTATGACATCTATTTCCGTATAACGCTTCATATGGTCCCATCTAAATACTCGAATGGAAGCTATTGTTATAGGAAAATTCTACCAGAGGTAAATATTGATCCCACATACCCTGAAAGTAAAGTGAGCATGATCTCAACATGCCTTCTAAGGTTTGAATAGTTCTTTCTGATTGTCCATCTGTCTGAGGGTGGTAAGCAGTGCTCAAATGAAGTTCAGTATCCAGGGATTTTTGAAGACTTTTCTAGAATCTTGAAGTAAAACGGGGATCACGATTTGAAACAATTGATAAGGGTACTCCATGAAGTCTCACAAATTCATTAATATATAGTCTTTCTAGATGTTCCAAGGGTAGATCTTCTCTTATAGCAAGAAAATGTGTTGACTTGGTAAGACGATCAACAATAACCCATATTGCATCGTTCCTTCTAGGAGTCTTTGGTAGCCCCATAACAAAGTCCATCGTAATATTGTCCCATTTCCACTCCGGTATGGGAAGAGGTTGCATGACTCCTCCAGGTTGTCGCCTTCAGGCTTTCACTTGTTGAAAAACCATACATCTTGACACAAAATCAGCAATCTCCCTCTTCATGTTGTCCCACCAAAAATGTTCCTTCAAATCTCTATACATTTTGGTGCTCCCATGGTGTATAGAGAAATTGGAACTATGAGCATCATCCAGCAATTCCCTTTTTAGATCAGGTATATCGGGAACACAAAGCCTCTTCCCGAATTTCAAAATTCCATTTTCATACACAAAATCTCTCAATCTCCCATCATTAACAGCTTTAATCTTCTTTTGAAATTCTCCATCATTAGTCTAATAACTCTTAATCCTTTCTAGTAATGATGGTTTGGCAACCATTTGAAAAAGCATTGATGTTTCACCTTCCCTGGTTATTCCCATGTCCATCTTCACTAGATCCATCAAAATTGGATCCCTTTCAATTCTCATCACGTTCAAAACTCCATTGTCTTTTCTACTCAAAGCATCTGCCACCTTGTTTGCTTTCCTCGGGTGGTAGTGTATCATACAATCATAATCCTTGAGTAATTCAATCCATCTCCTTTGCTTCATGTTGAGTTTTTTTTGTGAGAAAATATACTTCAAACTCTTGTGATCAGTATAAATCTCACATTTTTCACCATAGAGGTAGTGCCTCCACATCTTCAAAGAAAAGATCACAGCTTCTAACTTGATATCATGAGTAGGATAGTTTTGTTCATGAATTTTCAACAGCCGTGATGCATAGGAAATAACCCTATCATTCTGCATAAGGACACAACCAAGTCCTTTCTTCGATGCATCACTATAAATAACGAACCCATCATTCCCCGATGTTAGAGTCAATATAGGATCATTGACTAATATTCTCTTCAGTTATTAGAAACATTTTTCACACACTTTTTTCCAAACAAATTTAACCCCTTTACGTGTGAGCTTCGTTAATGGGTTAGCCAATCGGGCAAAATTCTGGACGAAACGTCGATAATAACCTGCTAAACCAATAAAACTACGTACCTCAGTTATACTCATAGGTGCTGGACATTCTTGGATTTCCTTGGTCTTAGAAGGATCAACATAGATTCCATCTTTAGAGACAATATGGCCAAGAAAAGAAATCTCCTCAAGCCAGAATTCACACTTGCTAAACTTCCCATATAATTCATGTCTTCTCAGAGTCTTCAGGATAATGCGCAAGTGATTTTCATGATATTCGTAGATTTTGGAGTATACCAAGATATCATCAATAAATACCACCAAAAATTCATCAAGATACTCCTTGAAAACTCTATTCATAAGATCCATGAATACAGAGGGTGCATTAGTCAATCCAAAAGGCATTACTATAAACTCGTAATTCCCGTACCTGGTTCGAAATGCTGTCTTCGGAATGTCTTCCTTCTTCACACACAACTGATGGTATCTAGATCGAAGGAAAATCTTTGAAAAGTATTGAGCTCTATGTAGTTGGTCATATAAATCATCAATGCGAGGTTGGGGATACCTATTCTTTATTGTTATAGCATTGATCTCCCTGTAGTCGATACATAACCTCATAGATCCATCTTTCTTTTTAACAAAAAGAACATGGGCTCCCCATAGAGAAACACTAGGGAGATTAAATCCTTTATTACTCAATTCCTCTAGTTGTTTCTTTAGTTCGACTAATTCTATAGTGGCCATTATATAAGGGGTCTTCGATATAGGCCTTGATCCAGGAATTAAATCAATAGAAAACTCAACTTCTTGTTCTGGAGGATGTCCATATAAATCTTCTGGAAATACATCTACATATTCTTTCACAATTGGTACATCCTCTATTTGAACATTCCTTTCCTCACCCATAGTCATTTCATTATCTTCCTCCCCAATAATTGAATTTAGTTGAGCTACTGGGGGTGGATCAAGATAAGAATTAGGTGGTGATGATTCTTCTATAAAGATAAGGTGTTCCTTATCATCATCATCAAGAATCGTAACCTCTTTCTTCTTACAATAAATCTTTGCATCATAGTCTTAAACCCAGTCCATACCGACGATTATATCAAACACAATCATAGGTATGACGATGAGATTAGCAGATAAATAACATTTATGTGCTCTAATGGGGACTGATTCACAAAACTCTGTTGCAATGATACTTCCCTTACGAGTTTTAACTGACAACTCCCTTGTTAAATAAAATTCGAAATATCTAATTTTATTATCAAACTAGGAAGATATGAAACAATGTGATGATCCAGAATCAAATAATGCATTTTCTAAATTTGAGGAAACCATTAAATTACCTGCCACCACGTCTTTCGGAGCTTCTACCTCAGCAGTAGTGATAACATAAGCTTGTCCTTGATCCCTTGGCCTTTTCTGAGGTAAGTTCTCCTGATGCTTAGGAAATTCCTTTTCATAATGTCCCATCTCCCTGCAATTGTAGCACTGAACATTGGTAGCTTCCTTATTCCCTTTGCAATCATGAGCTTGGTGGCCTTTTACACCACACTTATAACAGACTCATGTTCCCTTCAAGAAAGTACCGGGGTGTTTCTTCCCACATTTACCCCAGGATGGATATTCTACCTTTCCCTTCTTCCCCTTATTTCCATTTCCCAGATTTATTAGCAGGTCTCTTCTTATCATTCTTTGCTTTAAATTCATAAGACTTAGAGAATTCTTTTTTGGTCTTGATAGCACATGAGACAATGTCTTCGTACGACGAGAAGGATTGTGAGACTAATGCTCAACGGAGAAATGGTTTTAACCCATCAAAGAAACTATCAATCTTACTTCTTAGGTTACGTATATAATCTTCAGCATACCTTGCTAACCTTGTAAATTTAGACTCATACTTTGTGACATTCTCATCCTCCTTCTGTCTCAGACTCAGAAATTACCTTTCCATATCTGCTCGATGGTCGCGAGGAAAGTATTTTTCTAAAAACAGATCTTTGAACTCCCTCCATTCAATATTTGATACTTCATCATCTTCATTCGTGTTTTGAATCAATGACCACCATTGATCAACATCTCCAGTGAGGCGGTAAACTTCCATGATAACTTTTTTCCTTTCACTACTCCCCAAAGCCTGAAATATTTTCTCTAGGGAATTTATCCATTTCTCAGCTACTAATGGATTTGTACTCCCATTTAACGTTGGTGGTTGTTGCCTCATGAATCGATCTAACATTGATCGTCCACGCTACGGATCAGGGTGCTCCATACGGGTAAGGTTATTATTCATAACCTAAGTGAGTTGTCCCAGTATGGTGATTAGCTGATTGACACCAGTTGCATCACCAACTCCACTATAATTATCTTGAGCAGGAGGGAAATCCCTACATGGAGTGCATGCATTGATACGGTTTCCAGTTCTTCCACTAGGCTCCATTTCTAAACAATGGCATAAACTAGACCAGTTTATGAATCAAAATACATAATCCCATACTTATAAAACACTTAACATAAATTGAACTATTTATGGATATAATCCATAATTATAAGAATTTTTTCTTTGAGTAAGTATATACTCATAAACCCTTCATAATTATTTGTAAAGAAAATGAGTGTTATCCTAAGAATATCCCCCGGGAGTGTCATAACCAAGAGTGAAGCAAGGCCCGTTTTCGTGCACCAGTTCCCGTTCGAGTCTAGCATAAAGCGGTGTTTTCGGGTTTTACCCCTAGGTACATCTGTGCCAGAGCCGCCTCTACCTGCTCGTATCCAGTCAGGGATGTATTTCTCGGAAAACTCACAAAATCTCTACAATACCAAAATTCTAGGAAGTTCTTCTATACAAATCCTCAAATTTCATCTTAGGTCTACGTGCTCTAATCAGAGTTTATCTAAATCTAGCTTCCAAGGTTTGTACTAAAATTCCTCTAATACCAACTGTAACTCCCTGACCCCAGTTACCTAGAGTCGGTGCATTATTACATAACATTGGCATGATCACAAGAAAGATCAAATCTCGAAATCCTGATTAGTTTAGTAGCCTTGGAAACACTAGATATATTCATAAGTCTTACATTACATCATAAAGTGAAAAACTACTACAACAACATATTGTATCCATAATCTACACTCATATCCCCAAATAATATCCCTGCAGGTCATTCATAATTTACTTCTTCACTTCCTGGGAAAAATAAAACATAGAAAATGGGTGAGCTCAAATGCCCAGTAAGGATAACAATATAGCGGAAACTTTCCTAAATATGAATAAACATTTAAGGAAATGTATAACTAAAACAAAAGCCTTTTAAACTTGAACTTAAACATAGTATGGAAAAAGTAAAATGAAATAATTCCATTTACATATTCACATGGATATTCTACTAATCGAATAATCACATGCAATATCAATAACCACTTTCATAATGATGGAATGCATAATGCCAGACTATCATAACCACATAGCCAAGGCCTCGTGCCAAGACTACAAATAAGATTTTGTCAAGGCCTTGTTCCAAGATACTAGTTTTTCTCATGAGACCTACTGATGCATCGAGGAGCTATAGCGGGCTCCACCCGTCACATATTAAGTCCAATGCATTCCATATGAAAAGGTTTAAATATAACATACACAATTGTATTAAAACTAGCATACGAAATGTCAATACTTTCACCATAAACCATGAATGGTATAAAAATAGCACATCCACAGTCAAACATATCACAAAACCGTCAATACAATATAGAAGTTTTGTATCATAATAAATCAACTTCAAATAAGCGTAAAATCCAGCAAAGGGTGTTGACATAGATGAAATCAAAACTCTTTTTAGAGAAATATATTTTTCTATTTTGAAATAATTTAAGAGTCATATATTTATAAAATAAAACATTTTCTTTTAAAATATTCTTATAAGCTTGTAAGGGAAGCTTTGACGATTTTATAATGGCAAAAAATAGCCGCAGCCGCCGTATAAGTTAAAAAAATATTCTTACCTTAATTTTGTCGAAAAGGTTAAAAAGAACCTTGTTTGGAAAACGATGGAAAGATTCCTTTATAAACCTCTTATAAAAAGTCAAAAAAGGGTATAAATGACTTTAACCCATATTCTTGTAAATAGTAAAAATGTTTTTAATACATTTTTAAGAAACATGGATGTGGATGATAAAGAGACCCCAGTAGATTATTACGTATAAACAACCTCGGACAATGAAGAGATTGTGAAATAACCCTTACCTTGTACTTTTCCTTGGTTGGGGTAGGTTAAACTCCTGTATAATAGTGAAATAATTGTTATTAAATTATACAAGAATCATATATATTCATATGATATCATATATGGTCTTTTAACATTGCTTTGTTAATAATATCTTTTTATTATCGTTGTTTCGGGTGTTAACTTACTCGTTTTTTTTATATGTTTTGTTACATAAGCCATGTTTCTCATGGATAGGTTGTATATTATTCATATACAGAATTATATCAAGTCCTTAAACATTATTTTTAAATCATCAAATGATAATTATACTTGAATGGATACGATGGAGAATGAATCTCATCGCGTTCGTGGAGACGGTAGTCCGTACGTACGCACGAGCGACAATATCATTCTTTTGATATTAAAATAATATATAAATGGATGGTATATAATATATACAGAATCTTTAACATGTTATATTTATTATTTACATGATTTACACATCATTATTATACCAATCCAAATAATAATATATTGAATAACAATTACACCACGACGTGGAGACGGTAAGCCGTACGTACGCATGTATGGTGACATGTTATTCCAAGGGTGGATAGAATACTGAATATGGTTGTACCATATTTATAATAAAATAACAGTATATATATGATACTGTAGTTATTATTTTAGAATGGTAATAACAAATTAATAAGAAGTGGAAGAAGAAAGGAACTTGGAAAAGGGTGGTGAAATCATTACCTCTTCTTCGGGTTCTTCCTTTTGATTTGATCAAAAGGGATCCTTAGGCTGGCTTTATTATCAAACTAAGGCCTCTAGGTTGTATTTAGGGAAGTTGGGAGAGTATTTGGGAAGAGTTTGGGAGAACCAAAAGGCTTTGAAGGTGTGATTAAATGTGAAGGAGGAGTTCCCTTTTATAAGAGGGGTGAGGGGCACCTTTGGAAAATCTAGAAATATTAATTTATAATAAATTCATATTCGGTTTATAATGGCTCCAAAGTTCATTATTTAAATGTTAAAGTGGGTATGGGTTGAAAACCACTTAACCAATAGAATTTATACAGGTTTGGGTTAATATATTAACCTTATCTATAAGTATTAACTCTAAGTTAATTAGTTTCACTTTTACAATGTCTCTTTGTATTTTTATATTATATGGTTAATAAACATACCATATACATCCAAGAGACCCCCAGGTGGTCCATTAATGATAGAAATATCATGATATAAGTCTCTTGTCCGAACCTTAGATTTTTAGTAATTTAATATCAATTAATAATATAATATTTGTTTTAAAAACTCTTTTATGTCAATTTTGACACTATTCAATAGTTGATTTTTTTGAAACACATAACAGAATGATTACTTCTAACAAAGTTAATTAAATCAATCCTAATATGTCATATTATCCTCTAAAATTATTTTAATTCATTAAAAGTCTCAAATTATATTTATTTGGGTATTTATAATATCAATTATTTAAATTTTCACTATTATGGTAATTACTACATCATCATTGTATCATAAATAAATTAAATTATGTAATCTCTAAAAATTATAAATAAGAAATCATTATGTAGGAAATATTGTTATCTTTCTAATGAATATTTATAGTAGAAAATCCAACATATATAACCCTACGTAAAAATTGTTTTTCTAAAAGATACATGTTTGTGTCATTTTTGTATTCATTTTAACTTAATTAAAATAAAGTGTCCCTATCACCTACAAGTGGATCCATGGGGTCCCAAAATCGATCCAAAGATGCCTATGGTCGAACATGTATCAACTAATAAGGATATGACACGTTTTAGGGTAATTTATTATTATTATAATATTATTTTTTAACCCTTATTTACCGGATTTACCCTTAACCATGGTAAATAAAATATTTACCGAAGTAATTATTCAAAACGTCTAAAAATAAAAGTTACCTATTTACACGATTTGAACATCATGATTCCAAATATGGAATCCATTTCTCCAAATTCAAAACACATAAGTGGCAGAAATTAATTTAAAATTAATTCCCGTTGTTAAAACAAAAAACGTGTTTTTAAGAGATAATAACTATCAAAAGATTGACACTTGTTTATGTCCGGTTTAATTGTAAAATTATGTCCAATGACCAAAATTATATTAAATGGTAAAAATATATTCTAAATATACTTTAAAACCACTCAAATTCATAATTTATCACTATTAATTATTTTGATTAAAAAAAGTTGTTTTTAATTAAAATTTAGTAATTTTCACTATTCATCAAAATATTAAAGTTATCCGAAAAGTACCAAAATTTCACCTTAGGCTAAATTCTATATTATGAATCCAAAAATGTATTTAATTTTAAAAAATAAAATATATATATTTTCAAAAAGTAGGTATTACTGTTCATAATGGCTAGTTTGATTGGTTATGGTGTGTTTGAACTCGGTGTTGCGTACAACACATGCTATCACATTATTCAAAGAAAGCATACCATGGAAGCTTGAGGTGTTATAGTCAAGATACTATTGGTTGGACGAGCCTACTTCCTTCCTCTTGTTGGGTTGATCCGCACTCTATTTTACTTTACTCTTTCACTATTCTATGTTATGTCTGATGGTCACTGTTTTAGTACATCCTTTGTTTCTACCTCAAGATTTCGGGGTATCCTACTGAGTATCTTTATACTCACCCCTTCTTGGTCTTTGCCCGCACTTGGTGTTCCCTTGAAGATGACAGACAGGTCGATCAAGACTATGGATGATCTTAGAGGACACAGGAGCTTGGGCTGAGTTCAGTGGTCATAGTAGGACTTTTAGGTGTGAGACTCACTAGCTGTTTACTTTTGTTTACCTGTTGTCGGGTTGTGGCACCTTTCGGGTTGGGCGCATGTTTTTCCCTTTTTCTACTTAGTTATCTTGACAGTACTTTTCAGCACTTTACTTGTTCTATTATAAGTTGATGCATGACCGTGGTTGGGTTATAGTTGTTTGTCCTTCAGTTTTCTTTTGACTCTGCACTTCTGCATCGAGTGGGTTGTGTGTGTGTGTATAGGTACTTAGGAAAAGGCCTCCTTGAGATTGTTACGCCTTTGGCGCTTGTCGCCAGCCCCTGGCCTTTGGAGGCGGGCTTGGGGTAGTTGTGGCTCAAGACCGGTAGGGTCGGTTCGTGACAAGTTTCCCCTTCGTCAAAACCATGAACACTCAAGAAATAATAACCAAATAATGAATTAAAATAATATGAGAAGTTATTTGGAAGGAACCATATAAATCGTGTCAAACACATCATTTTAGAATATAGAATAAGGGTATTAAAATCCCATATCTCAATGAAGCTAGAGTCAATCCCCAAAAAACATATGAGAATATTCCTCCAACATATAACATATCATCCCCCATAAAATAAGTCAGTCATTTCCAATAAAAACTATGTACAACCACTAAAAAACCTCTCAAAAATAATAACTTGGAATGAAAGAAGAAAAGAAAATAGGAGAGCACCTCAGATCAAGAGAGAATCAACCACATGAATATGAGGCCTTAGGACTGTCACAGCCTGACCACGGACGCCTATTGTTTTATTCTTTTCTCGGTTCCGCTCCTTTGGGAAGAGTTGGGTTTGGATCCAAGTTTGAATTTTTGATGCTTTGATGTTTTCAGTGGGTCTCATGCAAGTTCACAGTCACCGCATTGCTAGTGGTCACCGTGTATTCGGTCCGGGTGGGTGCGCGGTCATCACAATGCTAGTAGAGATCGTGCATTCAGACCTAGTGAGTGTGTTGTTTCCCAACCGTTTAGATAAATAATAAAATTGGAAGAATGAATTAAATTTGAAAATAATAATTAATAAATGATTTAAAGTAGGTTAAAATAAATTAAAAATAATTTTATAAAATGTTTAATAATAATAATTACAACAATTTATAATATTGTTATTATTATTATTATTACTATTATTAATATTATTAAAGGTTAATAGAAAGAAGGAAACCCTAAATCTGCATGCATCTCCGCCCCTTTCCCCCCTCTCTTTGCAAACCAGCCGTGCGAGGCCCCCATCCTCCTCCCTGTACGAATTTGTCCCAGCCTGCTCCTTGCACTGTCCAGCAACTGTGGCTCCACCTTCGAACCATCTACCATCCGGCTCACCCTCTAAATCCCCGTGGCTTAGCATCCTCGTCCAACTCACACTCTGGTTTCCCTCCGCATCTTCGCGTCCCCACAACCCTGCGACCCCATGTTCCCATCCGCCTCGCCCTCTGTTCACCCACGACCTCCTCTTCCCCAGTCCGGTGAAGCTACACCCTCCCCTTCCCTGGTCTAGCAAAGTCACGCCCTCCCCCATCCCATGGCCCCCTTCTCCTTTCCAGAAGTCTGGTCCGCTTCCGATCGATGTCCAGTCACTGCTCTTTTGCGCCAGCACCCTGGCCAGCCCCCCCCCCCCCTCCGAGTCCCTCTCCATGCGTTGGCTCCTCTTCGGACTTCCGAGGTTGTGCAATGGGCCACTCAAGACCCATTGGTGTGTGTTCCGGAAATTAACACCGAATGCAAGGCGGTTTCGGTGTGTTGTCGTCATCCAAGGGTGTGGCAATAGTTTCCAGGTGCATGCAGTGAAAGATCAGATTCTTGTAGTTAGAAAGTGTTGATATCTAGTGTGGATGATGTAGTTCCAGTTGAGGTAGTATATCTTTCTTTTTCCCATTTAATTTAATTACTTCATTAATTTATTTCTCACTATACTCTTATTATATTTTAATTAATGCAACTTAGTCATTAAAATAGTTTTTGTTTAAATTAATGTAGTTATGTCCTTAAATTAATCATAAATTAGAAGTGTTAAATGTAATTAAAGCATGTCTCATAATAAAGGTCATGGTTTTATAATAAAACCCCTCTTCCGAGGTGTGCTGCCTTCAATCGAAAAATGTATCGATAGAATTTTATGATTGTCTTCCTTATTACTTGGACTCTTGATTTTTTTAAGTGTGGAACGAGTGTCAAAATATATATTAAATATCACCAAGTTAATTGTTTGATAAAGTAATGACATGATTTCTAATAAAACTCCTACAATGGAGGTGAGCTGTCTTCGAGTTAAAAATCTAGTAGTATATTTTTATGCTTGACTTCTTAAATGTCTTATGACTCTTTATGATCAACATTATACTTGATAAATTTAATTCTTGTACATGTTCCTTACTGGATACCTCGAAATGATGTTTCTTCTTGAAAAATAATAAATGAGCCAAGACACCTCTTATGTTCATGGATTATCATGTAATTGGAACTTTTAGTGTAGGGAATCTACCCTCTTACCTTTACTTCAGCGCTTATGTCATGCCACGTCTTGTGCTTCTTGTCGCAACCTTTTGGTGGTGCATCATTATCTCCTATTAAAATTCTTGGGTGGTTCACCCATGTCCATTGTGACCTTCATTTATGGTGAATCCCATCCTGGGTACTCGCCTTGCCTCTTGGACAACCCCTTGGGTGTGCCCTGCCTAAATGCCCCTTTTTCCTTCTTCTTTAAGTTATAAATGTAACGCGATAGTTTGAAATGAATACCTTTCTTGAACAAGTTGGACTCTTTTACCATTTAATGTCATTAATATCCTATCATTGAGGCATGTTGATTCCATAAAATTTTGTTTACCTTATATTTCTCATGCAAGTTCCAAAATGCTGATCAAAGATAATTAATTATGAGAATTAATTAGAAAAAGTTGAGAATGGATTTAGATGATTAAATTTGAAGAATTGATTATGAAATGGAAACTGTGTAGATTGATTAATTAGTTGATAAATAATAATAAACGAATGAGACTTTGGGTCCTAGACATAGCGTTCTAGACCAATTTAAAAATTGGGTTTGGACATGGCATTCCTCCCCATTGGTTTTTCAAGATTGTGATATAGGGTGTTAGACATGGAGATCTACACCGAATAATTATCTAGGTGTTAGACATGGTGATCTACACTAAATATGATTTGGGGTGTTAGACATGGTGATCTACACCAGATGAGAATTGGGGTGCTTGACATGGAGTTCAACACCAAACGAATGATAACAATGATTTATAAAAATAATGAGAGATGTGATTAAAACCTGAGTTAAAATGATAAGTGAAAAAATATAGTAGGTGATAAAAATGATAAAAAGTATCTTTATGCTTGAACCAAATGTACTTGTGTTGTTTTAAGTAGGTTCTTATTTCAGTTATGGGCCGAGGCAAGTATTTTCATCAGGCGTCCGTTTTGGAACCTAGACCGGTGTTTGTTGTTTGCAGTGTATCGTTATTGTATAGAAATACCAGCACAATGTTTAATTATATTTCATTTTCTAGAGTGGGCTAGACCCCAGTGGTTCCGGCCTACTGAGATTTATATCTCACACCATACTCGGGCCACCATTGCACTGGGGTACCTGAGTAGATTTTTTTTGGTTGTAGGAACTTGTTGTTGTTGTTTCTTATACTTGGAGTTTGGAGAAAAGGACCAAGCTAATGATCGGGATGTTTATGGAGATCTTCCTCAAGCTTGAGTCTTTTGTTTATTTACTTCTTGCATTGATGTGTAATTATGTTGCGTTGTTTACTGCTTCCATTGTGTCATTAGCATGTCATACATGCATCTTCTATATAAACTGACATTCACCAATTTTGTTCAAACATTATAAATGAAAAATGTTTTCTGCTACTTTATTATTATATACTCTGATTCTGTTGTTGCTG
This sequence comes from Viscum album, assembly GCA_963277665.1. Taxonomy (NCBI): domain Eukaryota; kingdom Viridiplantae; phylum Streptophyta; class Magnoliopsida; order Santalales; family Viscaceae; genus Viscum; species Viscum album. The sequence continues at coordinate 1,534,488,315 of OY728161.1, read as the reverse complement.
TATTTTGTCTTTTTTTCACTTTGATAAGAGGGTATAGTCTCCCCCTGACTTACCTTACACCCTCACCGCTAGTCGGCAGCCTCCAGTGTAAGGGGAGACGTGCTTGAGGCCATGTTGTGGTCTGGCTCGGGTGACCGGTTCAGGGTCGACCCAGGTTGGTTTGTGAAAAAATGGTATCAGAGGAGTCCCTTATTATTTGCGATGTCTGGTAGAAGGAGGTTAGGACTGTCGGGGATCATGAGGTAGGTTACGGGTTGGTTTCTGATCACCACCGCTCGTGATGAGACCTGAGTTACCAGGGTTAGTCCCGGATTTGGGTCTCTTATCTTTGGTTGCTTTGGATTGAGGGATGAAAATGGAGGCAAATAGGTTCACTTTGCAGCCTCACATGGGGTGGTGACCCATGTGGAGTCCATGTTCTCGGTTTAAGGTCCTCTTAGTGTTATTCCTTACTTGGGGCATGGATCACCACCATGATGTTGGGTCGGACATATGCACTAGTTCCTCATCCCAGTGGATTATTATTTCTTGTGTTTTTCTTTAGTCTCGGTTGATTTGAGTGTGCGTTAAAAGTGAATATGGTTTTGAAATGAAAAATTGTTTCTTCCAAATTGATTTTGAAATTACTGAAGTGGGTTTCTAAAGAAAAGTTGTATTGGTTTGGAAAATCATGGAATGTGTTTGGATTTGGTAAGGAAAAAAGAAGTGTTTGGGCCTTGTCACTACTTATAGAGGGTCACACGTGTGTGGTTCTGTACGGAGAGTGCGTAGGGGCACGTTTTTTCAGATGACGTGAGTGAGATTGATTGAACGCACATGTGACGGTTCATAAGGTTCCATAGGTGGGTTTTAAATTTTTAAAGAAATAATTGTTTTTGAAAAGTGATTTATGCTTGTGGTTGTATATGTTTTGCTTATGGGCATGTTTTATTTGTCTTGTGTTGTTCCTTTTATTGAGTTTTGTCTTGATGACTGGTTTTGATGGAGTTTTTTTTTGTTTTTATGAGTATGTCACCTAAAAATCCTCAAAAGTTGTTAATGGGTTATTCCTAGTCTCAAATTATTTTTGTGTGTTGCCTAATTATCGAGGTAATTGAAGTCTGTTAGAGGTAGTTGTATGGTTTGGAAAGATAGTGTGTCTTCAGGTTGTTGGGAACACCCAGGGTAGTTAAGGTTCATACCGTCTCAGAGTTATTTGAGAGTTTAGTTCTAGACTATTAAAGGTGGGATGCCAAATTGTTGTTAGAGTCTTGGATATAGTTGGTGGGGGTCAGACATTGTGAAGGTTCCCCTTCTGGCAAGGAGTTCATGTTGGAGGAACCTATCTCCAAGAATCTATCTTCGTCTGTAACGACTCCCAGTTTGTTGGACCGTTCTCACACATGCCACTAGTCTGGCTGGTTCAGAAATTTTAAGCTGCCTTGTCGCATCCCTTTGAAGTCTTGCTATCGTGTGGCTATTTGGGCCACCAGTGAGAGTTTTGAAAGAAGCATCATTCGGGAAGAAGGAGTTAGGAACTGGAGGATGAAAATGATTGACTATGAGGCAAGAGATGTTTCAGCCATCAGGGCCCCAACCACAGGTCCCAGGGTGAAGCTCATGCACAGTCAGTAGTTTTTTAGGGTGTGTGGAACATTGGCTCAGATCATGTTTTCTACTTCAGATAGAAATATCCAAGGTTTTCTTGTTTGATTATTGTTACCTTTGTAAACTCATCCTTGTTTTTGTGGTGTGATGAGCTCATTGTACCGCAATCCAAGCAGCCTCATCCACTCTAAATGTGGCATTTAAATTATTTTTAATCCTTCAAGAGTGTTGGTCCTCTGAATAGTGGGTGTGTTCTGATTCTGATTTGGTCTCAATAATATTCCTTAGGGGAATGTTTGGTTTCATGAATTAATGGGTGGTGTTTTTAGGTCTCTCTTTAGTTTGGGCACCTCTCCATGTGTTTTCCTTTAGTGTGTTTTGGTTTTGAAGGAGATTCCTACGTCCTGGTGCCTGGTGTGTTCGTTTTCCTGATAATGGTTTTAAATTCTCTTGGTGGAGTTTTTTTGTTAGCATTTAGAAGGTGGGATTAGTTTGGTTTGAGAGTTTCTGTGATTCCCCCTAGGGGGGTTGTTTGTTCGGATTTCAAGGGTTTTTGTATTAGTGAATTCTTGTGGTGGGTAGAACCCTCTCATGTTCTCCCCACAACCTCAGGCAGTTGACTTCTTTTATTTGTTCGGGTGTGACATTTTTGGGGAATGGACACTCTAAGGCTCTTGGTTCTATATGATTTTGTTTGTTCATGAACTCAAGTTGTGTCAACTATTGGCTTGGTGACTTTCTGGGGGCATAAAGTGTCTGTGGTGGGAAGAATTGTCACACCTCGATCACGAATGCCTATCGTTTTATTCTTTTCTCAGTCTTGTGCCTTTGGGAAAAGTTGGTTTTGGAACCTGGTTTGAATTTTTGAAGCTTTTATGTTTTCGGTGGGTCTCAGGAAAGTGCGCAGTCACCACATTGCTATCATTCACCACGCATTCGGTCCGAGTGGGTGCGTGGTCACTGCACCGCTAGTAGCGATTGTGCGTTCAGACCTGGTGAGTGCGCAGTTTCCCAACCATTTAGATAAATAATAAAATTGGAAGAATGAATTAAATTTGAAAATAATAATAATAAATAAATGATGTAAATTAGATTAAATTAAATTTGAAAGAATTTCATAAAATGTTTAATAATAATAATAACAATAATTTATTATTATTATTATTATTATCATCATCATCATCAACATTATTATTATTATTATTATAGGTTAATATAAAGAAAAGGAAACCCTAAATTTACATGCATCTCCCCCCCTTTCCCATCTCTCTTTACACATCATTCGTGCAAGGCCCCCACCCTCCTCCTTGTATGAAGCCGTCCTGGCCTAATCCCAGCGTCGTCCTGCCGGTGAGGCTCCACCTTCAAACCACCGACTGTCCAGCTCGCCATCCAAATCCCCGCGACTCTACATCCCTGTCCGGCTCGCACTCTGGTCTCCCTCTACATCTCTATGTCCCTCCAACCCCGTGACCCCGCATCCCCATCTGCCTCGCCCTCTGGTCTCCCTCTGTTCTCACATGACCTCCTCTTCCCCAGTCTGGCGAAGCCGCACCCTCCCCTTCCCTGGTCCAAAAAAGTAGCACCCTCCCTCATCTCGTGGCCCCCTTCTCCTTGTCGGTAGTCCAGTCCGCTTCTGACCATTGTTCGGCCGATGCTCTTTTGCTCCAATGCCCCGGCCAGCCCCCCCCCCCCCCCCCACCCCCCTCTCAGTACCTCTCCGTGCATCGGATCCTCTTTGAACTTCCGAGGTTGTGCAAAGGGCCACTCGAGACCCGTTGGTGTGTGTTCCAGTAATCACCACCGAAGGTGAGGCGGTTTTGGTGCGTTGTCATCATCCAAGGGTGTGGCGATAGTTTCTAGGTGCACGCAGCAAAAGAGCAGCTGCTTGTAGTTAGAAAGCGTTGATATCTGGTGCAGACGGCCAGTTCCACTTGAGATAGGATCCCTTTCTTTTTCTCATTTAATTTAATGAATGCATTAATTTATTGCCCCTTCACTCTTATTATATTTTAATTAATGCAACTAAGTCTTTAAATTAGTTTTTGTTTAAATTAATGCAGCTATGTCCTCAAATTAATCATATATTAGAAGTGGTAAATATAATAAAAGCTTGTCTCATAATAAAGGTCATGGTTTTATAATAAAACCCCTCTTCCGAGGTGCGCTGCCTTCAATTGAATATTTTAGCGATAGCGTTTCATGATTGCCTTCCTTATTGCTTGGCCTCTAGATTTTGTTAAGTGTGGAACTAGTGTTAAAATGAATGTTAAATATCACCAAATTAAATGTTTGATAAATTAATGACATGTTCTCCAATAAAACTTCTCCAATGGAGGTGAGCTTTCTTCAAGATAAAAATGTAGTAGTATATTTTTATGCTTGCATTCTTAAATGTCTTATGATTCTTTATGCTCGACATTATACTTGATAAATGACATTCTTGTACATGTACCTTACTGGTTACCTAAAAATGATGTTTCTTATTTAAAAATAATAAATGATCCAACACACCTCCTATGTTCATGGCTTAGCATGTAAATGGAACTTTTAGTGTAGGGCGTCTACCCTCTTCCCTTTACATCGGCGCTTATATCATGCCACATATTATGCCGCTTGTCGGAACCTTTCGGTGATTCCACATTATCTCGTATTAAAATGCTTGGGGGTTCTCTCATATCCATTGTGACCTTCATTTATGGTGAAGCCCATCCTGGGTGCTCGCCTTGCCTCTTGGCCACCCCCTTGGGTGTGCCCTGCCTAAATGCCCCGGTTTCCTTGTTCATTAATTTATAAATGTAAAACGAGAGTTTGAATTGAATACCTTTCTTGAAAAAAAAATTTCTTGTACTATTTAATGTAATTAATAGCCTATCATTGAGGCATGTTGATTCCATACGCTTTTTTTACCTTCTATTTCTCATGCAATTGCCGAAATTCTGATCAAATATAATTAATTATGAGAATTAATTAGTAAAAGTTGAGAATGGATTTGGATGATTAAATGTGAAGAATTAATTATGAAATGGTAATTGTTTCATTTGTTTAATTAGCTGATAAATGGTAATAAATTAATGAGACTTTGGGCCATAGACATGGCTTTCTAGACCGATTTAAAAATTGGGTTTGGACATGGCGTTCCTCCCCAATGGTTATCCAAGCTTGTGATATAAGGTTTTAGACATGGAGATCTACAGCAAATAATTATCTAGGTGTTAGACATGGAGATCTACACCAAATGTGATTTGTGGTGTTAGACATGGAGATCTAAACCAAATGAGAATTGGGGTGCTTGGCATGGCATTCAACACCAAACAAATGATAACAATGATTTATGAAAAGAACGATAGATGTGATTAAAACCTGAGTTGAAATGATAAGTGAACAAATAGAGTAGGTGAGAAAAATGATAAAAAGTATCTTTATGCTTGAACCAAATGTACTTGTGTTGTTTTAAGCATGTTCTTATTCCGGCAATGGGTCGAGGCAGGTATTGTCGTCAGGCGTCCTTTTTAGAAACTGGACGGGCATTTATCGTTTTCATTGTATCGTTATTGTATAGAAATACTAGAACAGTAATTATATTTCATTGTCTAGAGTGGGCTAGACCCCGGTGGTTCTGGCCTACTGAGATTTATATCTCACACCCTACTCGGGCCGCCATTGCATTGGGGTACCCGATTAGATTCTTTTTGGTTGAAGGACCTTGTCGTTGTTGTTTCTTGTACTTGGAGTTAGGATCAAAGGACCGAGCTAAGTCTCGTGATGCTTATGGAGATCTTCCTCAGGCTTGAGTCTTTTGTTTATTTACTTCTTGAATTGATGTGTACGTATGTTGCATTGTTTACTGCTTATATTGTATCATTATCATGTCATGGATGCATCTTCTATATAAAATGACGTTCACCTATTTTGTTCAAACTTTATAAATGAAAAATGTTTTCCTCTTATTTCTTATTATATACTATGCTTCTGCTATTGCTGTATTTTTTCCATTTTTTTAATTTGATAAGAGGGTATAGTCTCCCCTGACTTACCTTATACCCTCGCTGCTAGTCAGCATCCTCCAGCATAAGGGGAGACGCGCTTGAGTCCATGTCATTGGCCGGCTCGGGTGACCGGTTCAGGGTCGACCCTGGTTGGTTCATGACAAGGACCATCCTCAGGCATCTAGAATAGCCGTGAAAAGAACCCCAACTTTCCTAGGGATTAATATAGGTCAAATAAGTATAATCTAATCTAAATGAATAATCAAATTTATAATAGATCTACAAAAAATAAGAATCATGATGCAATGTTAAGAAAAATGATTTAATGGTACTAAGTTAAATGAATCCTCTGAAATCACACTGCGATACCCCCTTATATCCCTCCTAAATATCATCATCAAAATTATATAAAAAAGATTTAGATATGGCCATGGTGAAACCAAGGTGGTCACATTATGATACATGATCCTCTAAAAACAAGATGCATCCCCAAACCATGTCATGATACAACAAGAGCACCTTGGAGTGCTGGTACCCAAAAAAATAGAATAATAAAATCAGTGAATCAAATCCTATTTCTATAAGAGTAATGAACATGCCATAATGTCCACATGTGGAAAACAAAAACAAACTCCCTAAGGCCCTTAATCCCATAATCTAATCTCACCACACTATGAAAAAATCATACATAATTTTACACTAATACAAAAGGGTTACTTATGTAAGGATTTATCAAGACCTAGAAAAATAAATTATCGGATCCCAACTCTTCAAAATGAAATACTCACGTTCATTCCACAACCAAAAACACACATTACATAACCCATACAATCATAGTGTGATTAAAAGAACCTCACTAAAATAGAGAATCTCCCGACTATCATGGAATGCATGAAAGCCACGATAGAACTTCACACTATGATATAATATCCCAACCAACCACTCATTGTGAAACACATGAAATCCTTCTGAAATACTATACTTATAACATAAAACTTAGTTTAAACTCATAAATTACCTATAAAAACTACTAAAAACACCTCTAGATACTTAGAAAATCTAAAAAACAACAATGTAATGGGTCTATGAAATTATATCCTCTTTCATTAAGTACCCCTTAAATTATACACACCCTCTAAAATAAAACGAATCTAGTCAAGGAGAAACAAAACCATATAAACCAAGGTAATATACTTATAAAACATAAATAATGATCTACCAACACCATTAAGGAAATTTCTAGGCTATAAATATAACCCCTATCAAATAATAACAGCTCCCATAATACCTTGCAAGTATAGAAGATAATTCTTAACTAAGAAAATTATCATTAAGGGGAAAAAATATAGTACCAACCACACTGAATCATAATAAAATCATCTCTAACTACCCCCTTTACATCAACCATGTTCCAAAATAGATACCCCTTTCAAAAAATCATCTCTTCCTATTTAAATCATTTTTTAAAACTATGTCTAAAAGATGTGTTAAGAGAATCACCTTTACTCAGTATATTAAATCATAATTGACACATGCCATAAAATGGGTTGAAATTCACTAAATATTTTTCAGTTAAAGGATTTAATTGGTCCCAAGACATTCATATTGTTATATCTCCATATAAAACCAAGAATAATTTTGAATATGAGGACATTCATACAAAAACATTTCTATAATATTATAATGGAAACAGATCAGATCTCTAGAATGAAAGCACTTCAAGATACTCAATCCTAGGGATAAATTACATTCTAGAGGCCTATAGTATCACCTCAATATCATTTTATATGATCTTTGAGACCTATAACTCATATCATTCATCTCAACCATCTTAACTGCTTGAGATGGGCCTTCACCAGAATCCCCCATTAATGATAAGCCTTTATCCATGATATTTTCTTGTTCATTCACTAATTTTTTATAATTCAACTAAAAATATATGATATATTAATGAATAATTGGCCTTAAGGTAGACTTAAAATTATATTCTCTTGTTTCCTCACTAGGCAATAATTACAGAAACTAAATATTCATTTCCACAAAATGATTCTCAAATCTAATCATGCTTTTATCCCACATTTTATTCTCTTTATTCTCTTTCATAATATCACCCATATGAACTCAATAAATGAGATCTTTATTTAATAATTATAGAAAATATTCCTTTTACATCCCTTCTGGGTTTACATGGGTCATCTCCCACCATCATCAATCTACCTTCTATTTCAATAAACTTTCAAAGAAAAATGGATTTTTATGGAGCCTTCACTAGATCAAAGGAAACTTTAATATCATCATAATACTACGTAGCCTCTGGGTATGGATTCTCCATCGAAGAGCTTTGCTACTTTATACTACTAAGGTGTCAATAATTCCCTACCCTTAGATTCCTCTTTCTCCATCATATAAATAATATCGTGATGGAATTTTGATGGAATATTTTAAGAAAAATTAATAATGTTGTCATAAACCATACAAATCAAAAAAATATCATAGAGAATAGAAAAATTTTCAATGGAAAAATATAAACCAATATAATATAATTCTCAACTATATTTTCTATGAAATACTTCACACAACCACATTTCCCCACCCCACATCATCGATCCACTATCCAACCACCATAAGAAAAATTATCAATAATAACAACCATTATATATCCAAAAAACATCTCATAACAAAAAAAAATCAAGACTCCACTAGAAAAAAAAACCATTAATTCCTTTCAAAAAAACAATTAATTTTTAGAGAAATCAAAATACCATGAACTTAAATATTATTACATAAATATGCCTCTAAGTCATGAAATGAAAAACTATACATGATTTATTCTAAAACATCATGATTGACACGTTCCAACTACACATTCTTTAAACACTTTATCAATAATTAAATAAGATTTCATATTATATAACTGGTGAAACGCTTTTACTTGTATATTTTAGGTGAAACATACTAAAAGAATTATGATTTTGGAAATATATTCTAGTTCATTCATAAAAATTCATGAATTTTTTGTTTAACCATTATGCATGCTTCCTATAATAATAAATATATATTTTACCATATTTTTGTCAAATGATCATTTATAGTTTCTTTTTAATTTTACACATTCTCATCGATATTTGAAAAATATACACACGTAATGATATTTACAATTTGACAATTGAGATAAAAATATTATAGTATAGTAAAATTTTAATCATTATTGTAAATTCAAAAAAAAAATTATTTGTGAAAAAATTATATAAATTTAATGGGTTGTCACTAAGAATTCATGTGATATTCCTAAAATAAATAAATAAGTTCCAAAATCAAATCTTATAATAAATTTCCAACACATGAATATAATCTATCATGAGTTTATGGTAGCACATGGAACATAAATTTTTATGAAAATTCAAAAACTCTTGAACCATGATTCTAAACTCATTCATTCTGTTTAACAATATATAATTAATTAAGGGAAACCTTGATAAAAAGGATCAATGAAAATTAGGATTACATATAACAATAAATCTTTAAACATAATCTACTAACAATTCTAAAAATCTTGGATGTGTATTAACTCCATGTATCTCAAAAAATATAATAAAAGTTAATTTAGGGAAAATATGTTATAGAAATCATGGAAAAACTATATTTAAGAACCAAAAAGGAATTATTTAAACCATACATTATTATTAACTATCATTTCAATATTTCCTTAAGATAATGTAATCATTTTAGAAAGTAGAATATAAATTATTAATGGCTACATTAGTTAATTGTAAGCATAGAAATAAAAATAAGATCTAAAAATTCAAATTTCAATATATCTAATGTCAATTATGTAGGTACATACTTATTATTTATACCATACAAAGGATTGAATTTCACATAAAATTCTTTAATAGGCTATCAATGTCCTTACATTAGATGAATGGGGTGCCTAAATATTTATGTCCAAGCTAGTTATTTGGTCTTCATCACATGTAAGGATTAATTTTTACCATTACCCCACCAATCCAATGTAATATTTTCTTAAGAAAAAACTCCAAAATCCACCATAACTCTAAACCCAAATATTTGATATCACTCTATCATAATCTACTCCCATTGGGAAACCTTTCTAGACCAATTGTGAAGTCATGAGCGACCCCCCCCCCCCCCGAATCCCACCACCCATATGATATAGGTTAGTCATGGCCACTGAGAGTATAAATTGCCTTAATGGGAGGAATTATCCCAATAATCCTAAGAATAATGAAATATTACCACCAACAAAAACCAATGAATTTCTTTTTAGTAATAAAACTCCACTTCCCAAATGTCACATATTCTCAAATAAATAATCACCATAAGATTACATGCAAGGAAGTGTCCTTACATCTTTAAGATGTCCTCCAAACTCTACATGAGCTACCTGAATAGTAGCACTAGTATCTCTTGAACTATCTTGAAAAATAACTTACAAGACTATGCGGGGTTAGAACTTGAGAGTATACTATTGGATGATCCTTATTAAAAAAGTATCAATGTGTAATAAATTTATAATAGTATTCTAGAGTGATAAAATAAAAGAAAAAACACAAGACACAAAGAGAAGTAGGATGAGTATAATAATCAAAGTCACTTAACTATGTATTTTACCTTTAATACCACAATTTCCTCTATTTCATGAAATATCCCAAACCAAAACCTTGATCAATTTCCCATGCCAACTATCAGTCCATACAAGTATTCTAATACCACAACATATTCAATAAAATATAAATATTATCATCTATATCAAAATCAACCAAATAAAAATCACATAAAATTACCACTAATCTTACCTTCCTCTTCAGATCCATTCCACCTCAAACTAACAATAATTCAGTAGGACTACCTTTACCCTTATGACCATGAACACAAGTATGAAACAACAAAAATAACACATCATCTTCCCTCTTTCCACACCACAAACCAATAAAAATACCACATACCGATATACTGAGACATCCCATCCATAGTCACAAATCCATCATTGCATACTTCACCACCAATTTCCCATACATCACAACCATATTTCAACAACTACATTCTGCATCACAATATCATAGTAAGGTATTGTGAACATTATTTACATCAACCTTTCTCCCTTGTCCTACCATGCATGATTCCCACTATATATCACATACTCTATCACATCATCTTCCCATCATCATCACATCATCATCAATATAGAGTAAAATTAACATGAAGGACACCAACCTCATTCCATCCTGTTACCATGAACTCTCTCTTCTATGCTCCCACAACCACAAAAAAAATCATATTCACTATATCCTCAAACCACTACAATGATTATGCATATACATGTTGTGATCCATCATTGCCCATTCATGTCATCTAGTACATAGATACACTAGAACTAAAATCCACAAAATCTTATATAAATATATCCACCATGAGTCATCACAACCCAATAAATTCCCATATGTTATCCCCATTTTCCACAACATATGATTAGAAAAAATATCATAACAATAATATAGAAATGTAATAATAAGACACATATTTCTATAGTGAATCATCATCAATAAAATAACTGAAAACATAGAGAAAAGTAAGCCACACAATCAACAAATTCACATTTCCATAACATTTCCATTCTCAAAGATTACCATTTTCAAATATTATTATTTCTATTATTCCATTTCTTACCAATATTTAATTTCAAACCATTCATAAACCTACTTTTCATTATAGTTTATTCATTCATCATTACTCACATGTATTTCAACCATGTTCATTTCAAATAAACCTACTCCTTCCTTCATTTAATTAAATTTTTTAAAATAAATTAAACATTATATAACAAATAGTTTTATTAAATATTTATTTTAATTCTTAATGCATCACTTTTATATTTAAAACTATATAATTTATAAAACAACTAAACAGACCAAAAACATCCCTTCTCCCAAATTCAAGCAACCAAATAACTCCCCAAACCATTCATCTCATTAAAATTAATGAAGTAACCTAGAATGATAGCCCATAAAATATATTTGGGAGCCTAGAAGAAAAATGAAAACCCAAAAAAATAATCCAAATAAATATTAATGAAACTATAATAGCTGTTCACCAACACCCATAAACTTCCCATCATAACTACTTCAATATATATATTTATCTAATCATATTTATTATTACCAACTAAAAATAATCTCTCTTCCCCATTAACATAATCTTATTTAACTTGTGAACTATTTTATTAGCATTTAAGTGAATAATCAGTAATCCAAAACATAACACCATATTTCTATCCACATCGAACTAACCGATGAATGAATATCATCACAATCATAATAATATTATACAACATCAAGATTAAATAATCAATAAAAAATATAGCTTCTCATATTCCATGTTTTAGTAACACCCTTTTATTACCAAATTTATATAATCATCCAATTTTGAAGGTGACAAGGTTCTCCTAAAATAACAGGTAAGAAAAAATCACATCAGTTAATTGCAGTTAATATGAATCAACATATGGAAAATAAAATGAAAATTCATAAAGCATGTGAGTACTTCCTTTATCATTCAAAATTATTCTTTCCTAGTTTATTATTTTTATTTAGATTTATTCTTCCTAAAATTGATTTCCCAAAAGTTCAACTTTCTCAAAGCCAATAACATTAAACAATTAAAAATAAATAACATAAAGAAATAATTTTAGAATATATTTCGAAGGAATCATTGCAATATAATCGAACATATTATTATAGAGTATATAAGAAGAGTTTATAAATATTATAAATCAAATAATAGAATTTTAATACCCTAAAAATAATGATAATATTCATCCAACCAATAACACATAATAACCCATAAAATTAGTTAGTTAATTCTAATTAAAACCGAGAGAAATCATTTCCACATTCTCTAAAAAAGAATAAATAGTAATAAAAGATTAAAGGATAAGAGGGGATCACCTTAAATCAAGGGATAATAAACCTCATAGATCCAAGGCCTAAGGATTAGCCTCAAGTATCTTGAATCACTAGGAAAAGAAAACAATATATATTAGGTTTTATGATAGGAAAAAGAAGTATAACAGAATATGAGTGAGTAGGTGAATTTATAATTGAACCAAAAAATATAAAAATTATGGAAAATGATAAGAAATGCGACATAATAGTGATTATTCAATATAATCCATGATAATTATACAACTATACCCATTTAATTTAACCTTGAATCTCATTTTCAAATAGCTTTTAAACTAATAAATTAATGAAGGTCGTGATTCAACCAAGGTGGTCATGTCTTCTAAAGTTATTTCCTTATAACCAACTAATTAGTACATATTATTACCTACATATATTAAAATTACTAAATATTATTAAATATCTAATCAAATTATGTGAATTCTACTAAGAAAAATTAATGTGATAATGTTTATAGATCATCAGTCACATTTAATGGTTATAGAAGTTATCTATTGTAATTAGAACATTAAAGAGTTATAACAATATTCTAAAACATATATCCTAGGATCTATTTGATATCATCTAATGGGACCTAGGTTATGTTTATACTATAAAGAATTAGATGCTCATGAATGGATGAGGAATCGACTCATAATGTTTTTCACATGTCAGTATTTAATAGAGGAGGTTATTTATTGTAACACCCCAAGCTTCTACGGTACACTTCTCTTTGAATAATACAGTAGCGGGTGTTGTACACAACTTCGAGTTCTAACACACACCACAACTAATCAAAGTAGCCGTTATGAATAGTAATACCCACTGTTTAAAATTATTGAAATTTTATATTTCAAAATGGACTTCATTTTTGTATTCGTAATATCGAAATTATCCAAAGTTGAATTTTTTGTAATTTTCTGAGAACTTCCAATTTTTATGAATAGTGAAAAAATACTTAAAAACATCTTTTTAATCAAATATTTTATAGTGATAAATTATACTATTGAGTGGTTTTAAATTATAATTATAATATATTTTTACCATTATATCCAATGGTGGTCATTAGAATTAATTTCACTTTGAAATTGGACATAAACAACTGTCAATCTTTTGATATATATTGTTTCTAAAAAACACGCTATTTGTTGTGACAGCGGGAATTAATTATGAAATTAAATAATGCAACTTATATGTTTGGAATTTTGTAAAATAGACATCATTTTTGTATTCGGAATATCGATTATATCGTAGGGTGAAATTTTGGCATTGTTCTAAAAAACTTCAATTTTTGATGAATAGTGAAACCACCAAGTGGTAGTTAAAAAACTGATTTTTCGTTTAAATGAAACATTACCACTTCTGTGATTTGATTTTCAAAAATTTGACATACATGGTTTTCATTAGGAAGTAAAATGTGGTTCAATGGGATGAAAATAATTTTTTGGTGAATTGTAACTTTTAAGTTTAATTAATCGCGATTAAAGGTAATTAGTGAAATTTAAGGTAAAAATGGTATTATAAAAATATTAAATGACCTTGACACTTGTACTAACCCTATTGGATGATTCATGTCCGACCAAAAAAATTCATGGGTCATCTTGGGGACACCATGGAGCCACTTTGGTAGGAAAATGACATAAATAACTTTTATTTAAAGTTAAAATAAAAATGTCACAAACATAGGTTGTTTTATTAAACCAATTTTTAAATGGGGTTATACAAGTCCTATTTTTGACTATAAATATTAATTAGAAATATTGAAATAATTATTACATAATGATATTTTTTTTATAATTTTTAGACATTAAATAAATTTAATTATTTATGACACCATGATGATGCAGCAATTACCTCATTAATTAACGATTTAAATAAAATGAAAAGATAATGTAAAATCCAAGGCTTACACTTGTCCAAATCCTATTTAATGGGTAGATTTCGAACCCTTATCACCTTATCCTCGATATATATAATTGTGGGACCTCTAAAATCCGAAATGTATCTCATAATAAAATAACATTTCCTTACTTTCCAAGAGTGCCCCTCCTCTCCTCTTATAAAAGGCCCCCACCACTACCACCTTACTCACACTTTCAAAGCCTTTTGGATCGGCCAACCTCTGCCCAAATACTCTCCCAAATTCCCTATCTTACTCCTAGAAGCCTCACTTTGGGAATAATTCTTCCCAAGGAAGCCTTTGGCTCAAATCAAAAGAGTTACCCGATTTTAAGGTAATGTCTTCTCTTATGTTATTTTATTTTATTTTGCTTCTACAACCCCCTAAACTCTTTTTATTCATTTATTTTGTAACAAAACCAGTATCCTCAATATACTAGGATGTTTTTATAAGAAGTATTCGAGCTACACTTACACACACCTACATCTAATGGTTAAAGAACATACTGTTTCTGTGGATGGCGAATTTCTGCCTCACGAAACGATGATTGTTCAACACTCATATAACACCTTAAAAGGTGGAAATTATGATGAAACAATTTTTATATATGATATATATTATGTTTTTGTTTTCCTTATGATTTTTTATTTTTCATTTATGGCATACCTTTATGGTTTCCATTATGGGTAAATGCGATATTTTCATTTTAGGAAGTGCGGACTACCGCCCCCTCAAAGTGATTTGAATCGTTAATACCATATGTGGGATGTATAAAGGATGGATTAAATGGTACTATACACTATATTATACTGGAATTATATTATACATTTATATCATTATGGTTTCATTCCATTAAATACGAAATAGAAATGAAAGTAGCGTTCATGCGTACGTACGGCTTACCGTCTCCATGAATGGTGCATTCCATTTCTTACCTCTAAATGTTACGTAATATTATAAATGAATGTATATACTGGAAATATATGATATATATGATATCTAAATCATGAATATAATTCTGGATATAATGGATATTTCACCACATGAACAAATTGTAATTATAAGAAGTTTATTTTTGACTCAAGTACCAAAGATCGACAAAACGACCGTTATTAACTTAAATAATTACATAATGTTAATAAAATGGTAATAAGTGAAATAAAAGTTATAAAAAACTTGAAAAAGGTTCTTAAGAAATTATAAATTAACTCTAGTTTATTATTCAGGAGCTTAAAGAACGGTCGAGTCAAGACAGGACGCAAGGTAAGGGAATTTCTTAACCCAATTTCCATTCTTTGGGTTAATCTCCTACATTCAAATTATGTCATGATATTATTATGTCCTATCTTGCATTTATAATTTATTTATGTGTAAATATAGTGAATAAACATAATAGACTTATTTTATTTTAAAAAATGATCTTTGTATTGGACTTCGTCTCAATCTCCTTTCATTGAGGCATATTTTGTTTTATACACAACATTTCATTTATACGGTGTATAAACCCCTTTGACTTTTACTTTTATTCAAAAGGAATCTTTTTATACAAAGCGTTTGTACTAAATGACAAAAGGAATGTTTTTTTTTTCGTACGTATGTGGCGACAACGACTTCTCCGCCGTCGTGACTATTATTTGAGTTTCGACTTCCTCTATAAGCCATAACTTTTTTTAATAAGGAAAATAAATATCATGTTTTACTTTTCTTTTATTTGGGTATTGAAAATGGTTTTGATAAAGTTTTTATTATATCAATGTGTTGTATTGATATCTTGTGATGGAAGTGTGTAAATATTATGTTTCCTTTATGTATGTTTTATGTGATACAATTATGTTATGGTTTATGATATGTTTAAACCTGTTCATATGAGGAATGCATTGGACTTAATAAGTGACGGGTGGAGCCCGCTATAGCTCCTTGATGCATCGGTAGGTCTCATGAGACAAACTAGTGTCTTGGCACGAGGCCTTAACAAAATCTTATTTGTGGTCTTGGCACGAGGCCTTGGCTATGTGGTTATGATAGTCTGGAATTATGCATTCCATCATTATGAAAGTGGTTATTGATATTGCATGAGATTATTTGACTAGTAGAATATCCATGTGAGTAAGTAAATGGAATTATTTAATTTTATTTTTGCCATATTATGTTGAAGTTCAAGTTTAAAAAGGATTTTGTTTTAGTTATACATTGCTTTAAATGTTAATGTTTATTTATGAAAGATTCCGCAATATTGTTATCCTTACTGAGCATCTGAGCTCACCCCTTACAATGTTTTAATATTTTCCCAGATGTGAAGAAGTATTTTATGAATGGCCTGGAGGGATAGTTAGAAGAGGATATGAGTGTGGACTATGGAGACTTTTTTATTGTAGTTTTTCACTTTATGATGTAATGTAACGTTTATGAATGTATCTAGTGTTTCCAAGGCTACTAAACTAATCGGTCTTTTGAGACTTGATCTTTTGTGATCATTCCAATGTTATGAAGTAATGCACCGACTCTAGGTAGCTGGGGTCGGGGCATTATATTTGTTATCAGAGACAGTTTAGTACTAACCTTGGAAGCTAGATTTAGATAAACTCTGATTAGAGGACATAGCCCAAAGATAGACTTTGAAGATTAGTATAGAAGAAATTCCTAGAATTTTGGTATTATAGAGATTTTGTGAGTTTTCCGAGCAATACATCCCTGTCTGGATACGAGCAGGTAGAGGTGGATCTGGCACAAATGTACCTAGGGGTAAAACCCGAAAACACCGCTTTGAGCTAGACTTGAACGGGAACTGGTGCACAACAACAGGCCTTGCTGCACTCTTGGTTACGACACTCCCGGGGGATATGCTTAGGATAATTCTCATTTTCTTTAAAAACCACTATGAAGGGTTATGAGTATATACTTCCTCAAAGAAAACTTTTTTTTATGATTATGGATTATATCTATAAATAGTTCAATTAGTGTTAAGTGTTTTACAAGTATGGAATTATGTATTTTGATTCATAAACTAATATAGTTTATGCCATTGTTTAGCAATGGCGCCTAGTGGAAGGAATTGAAACCGTATCAATGCACGCACTCTATGTAGGGATTTCCCTCCTGCTCAAGATAATTATTATGGAGCTAGAGATACAACCGGTGCTGATCAACTTATTACCATACTGAGACAACTCACTCAGGTTATGAATAATAACCTTACTCGTATGGAGCACCCTGATCTGCAACATGGAGGATCAATGTTAGACCGCTTCATGAGGAAACAACCACCAACATTTAATAGGGGTACAAATCCATTAGTAGCTGAGCAATGGATAAACTCCTTAGAGAAAATATTCCACGCCTTAGGGAGTAGCGAAAGGGATAAGGTTATCCTGGCAGTTTACCGCCTTACTGGAGATGCCGATCAATGGTGGTCATTTATTCAAAATACAAAGGAAGATGAAGAAGTTTAAAGTATGGAATGGAGAGAGTTCAAAGATCTTTTCTTAGAAAAATACTTTCCACGTGACCATCGAGCAGATATGGAAAGGCAATTTCTGAGTCTGAGAAAAAAGGAGAATGAGAATGTCACAAAGTATGAGGCTAAATTTACAAGGTTAGCGAGGCATGCAGCAGATTATATACGTAACCCAATAATTAAGATTGATCGTTTCTTTGATGGGTTAAAACCATTTCTCCGTCGAGAATTAGTCCCAAAAACCTTCTCGTCGTATGAATATATTGTCTCATGTGCTATCAAGACGGAAAAGGAATTCTCTAAGTATTATGACATTAAAGCAATGCAAGAAAAGAAGAGATCTTCTGATCAATCTGGAAATGGAAATAAGGGGAAGAAGGGAAGAGTTGAATATCAGTCCTGCAGTAAATGTGGAAACAAACTCCCTGGTACTTGCTTGAAGGGAATGGGAGTCTGTTACAAGTGTGGTGAAAAAGTCCACCAAGCTCATGATTGCAAGGGAAAGAAAGTTGCTGTCAATGTGGAATGCTATAATTGTAGAGAGATTGGGAATTATACAAATGAATGTCCTAAGTGTCAGGGGAACTTACATTAGAAGAGGCCATGGGATCGAGGCCAAGCTTATGCTATCACTACTGCTGAGGTTGAAGCTCCGAAAGACGTGGTGGCAGGTAATTTAATGGCTTCCTCAAGTTTAGAAAATGCATTATTTGATTCTGGATCATTGCATTGTTTCATATCTTCTCAGTTTTCTAAGAAAATTAGATATTTCCAGTTTGATTTAACAAGAGAATTGTCAGTCAAAACTCCTAAGGGAAGTATTATTACAACAAAGTTTTGTGAATCAGTCCCCATTAGAGCACATAACTGTTCATTATCCGCTGATCTCATTGTTATACCTATGATTGAGTTTGATATAATCCTCGGTATGGATTGTCTTTCAGACTATGATGCAAAGATTTATTGTAAGAAGAAGGAGGTTATGATTTTTGATGATCATGATAAGGAACACCTTATTTTTAGAGCAGAATCATCACCACCTAATTCTTATTTAGATCCACCCCCAGTAGCTCAACTAAATTCAATTATTGGGGAGGAAGAGAATGAAATAACTGAGGGCGAAGGAAGTAATGTTTAAATAAAGGATGTACCTGTTGTGAAAGAATATGAAGATGTGTTTCTGGAATATTTACCTGGACATCCTCCAGAATGAGAAGTTGAGTTTTCCATTGATTTAATTCCTGGATCAAGGCCCATATCGAAGACACCTTATAGAATGGCCACCGTGGAATTAGTTGAACTAAAGAAACAACTAGAGGAATTGAGTAATAAGGGATTTATTCACCCTAGTGTTTCTCCATGGGGAGCCCCTGCCCTTTTTGTTAAGAAAAAAAATGGATCTATGAGGTTGTGCGTTGACTATAGAAAGATCAATGCTATAACAATAAAGAACAAGTATCCCCTACCACGCATTAATGATTTATTTGACCAATTTCATGGAGCTCAATACTTTTCAATGATTTACCTTTGATATGGATACCATCAATTGTGTGTGAAGAAGGATGAAATTCCGAAGACAGCATTTCGAACAAGATACGGGCATTACGAGTTTACAGAAATCGCTTTTGGATTGACTAATGCACCCTTTGTATTCATGGATCTAATGAAGAGAGTTTTCAAGGAATATCTAGATGATTTTGTGGTGGTATTTATTGATGACATCTTGGTGTACTCCAAAAGCTACGAAGATCATGAAAATCACTTGCGCATTATCTTGAAGACTCTTAGAAGGCATGAATTATATGGGAAGTTTAGCAAGTGTGAATTTTGGCTTCAGGAGATTTATTTTCTTGGCCACATTGTCTCTAAGGATGGAATTTCCACTGATCCTTCTAAGACCAAGGCAATCCAAGAAAGGCCAGCACCGATGAGTATAACTGAGGTATGCAGCTTTATTGGTTTGGTAGGTTATTATCGACGTTTTGTCCAGAATTTTGCCCGATTGGCTAACCCATTGACGAAGCTCACACGTAAAGGGGTTAAATTTTTCTGGACAAAAGAGTGTGAAGAATGTTTTGAAGAACTGAAGAGAAGATTAGTCAATGCTCCTATATTTACCCTACCATCAGGGAATGATGGGTTTGTTATTTATAGTGATGCATCAATGAAAGGACTTGGTTGTGTCCTTATGAAGAATGATAAGGTTATTGCCTATGTGTCACGACAGCTAAAAATTCATGAGCAAAACTATCCTACTCATGATCTCGAGTTAGCTGCTGTAATCTTTGCCTTGAAGATATGGAGACATTATCTCTATGGTGAAAAATGTGAGATATATACCGACCACAAGAGTTTGAAATATATTTTCTCACAAAAAGAACTCAACATGAGGCAAAGACGATGTCTTGAACTATTCAAGGATTATTATTGCACGATACAATACCACCCAGGGAAGGAAAATGAGGTTGCACATGCTTTGAGTAGAAAAGATCATGGAGTTTTGAACATGATGAGAGTAGAAAGGGATCCTGTTTTCATGGATCTAGTAAAGATGGATATGGGAATCACCATGGAGGGTGAATCATCAAAACTTCTTCAAATGGTTGCCAAACCATCTTTACTAGAAAGGATAAAGAGTTCTCAGTCCGATGATTAAGTGTTGAAAAAGAAGATTAAAGCTGTGAATGATGGGCGGTTGAGTGACATTGTTTATGAAGATGGAATTTTGAAATTCGGGAGGAGACTTTGTGTTCCCGATATACCTGATTTAAAGAGGGAATTGTTGGATGATTATCATAGTTACAATTTATCTATACACCCTGGGAGCACTAAAATGTATAGAGATTGAAAGGGAAAATTTTGGTGGGACAACATTAAAAGGTAGATTGCCGATTCTGTGTCAAGATGTATGGTTTTCCAACAAGTGAAAGCTGGAAGGCAACAGCCTGGTGGAGTATTGCAACCTCTTCCCATACCTGATTGGAAATGGGATAATATTACGATGGACTTTGTCATGGGACTACCAAAGACCCCAATAAGGAATGATATAATATGGGTCATTGTTGATCGTCTCACCAAGTCAGCACATTTTCTTACAATAAGGGAAGATCTACCACTTGAATGTCTAGAAAGACTATATATTAATGAAGTTGTGAGACTTCATGGAGTACCCCTGTCGATTGTCTTGGATCGTGATCCTCATTTCACATCAAGATTCTGTAAAAGTGTTCAGAAGGCATTGGATACTGAACTTTGTTTGAGCACTGCTTACCACCCTCAAACAGATGGACAATCAGAAAGAACTATTCAAACCTTAGAAGACATGTTGAGATCATGCTCACTTGACTTTCAAGGAATGTGGGATCAATATTTACCTCTGGTAGAATTTTCCTAAAACAATATTTTCCATTCAAGTATTCAGATGGCACCATATTAAGCATTATACGGAAAGAGATGTCGCACACCAACCTGTTGGGATGACGTTGGTGAAATAAAACTTGTAGGCCCAGAACTTGTGGAGGAAATGATGGAAAATGTGAAGGTAATCCAAAACCACATCAAAGCATCTCAAAGTAGGCATAAGAGCTATGCTGACAATCGAAGGAAGGATTTGGAGTTTCAGGTAGGAGATCATGTTTTCTTGAAGGTATCACCATGGAAGGGGGTTATATGTTTCGGTAAGAAGGGTAAATTGAGTCCCAGGTACATCGGACCCTTCGAAATTCTAGAACGAATTGGGGCTGTAGCTTACCGTTTGGAAATGCCGCCAAGTCTCTCCAAAGTTCATAATGTATTAAATGTATCATTATTGAGGAAATACATGCCTGAACCAATGCATGTACTAACCTATGAGGAATTAGAACTGGAACCCGATCTGTCTTATTGCGAAGAGCCCGTCAGGATTCTTGATACAAGAGAACAAGTGCTGAGAAACCGGACGAATCGTCTGGTAAAAGTTCTATGGAGAAACCATAAAATGGAGGAGGAAATGTGGGAACCCGAGGAACTTATGATGAAGAATCACCCGAGTCTTTTTATCAGTGATATTATATGAAATTTCGAGGGCGAAATTATTTGAATTAGGGGAGAATGTAACACCCCAAGCTTCCACGGTACACTTCTCTTTGAATAATACAGTAGCGTGTGTTGTACGCAACTTCGAGTTCTAACACACACCACAACTAATCAAAGTAGAAATTATGAATAGTAATACCCACTTTTTAAAATTATAGAAATTTTATATTTCAAAATGGACTTCATTTTTATATTCGTAATATCGAAATTATCCAAAGTTGAATTTTTTGTAATTTTCTGAGAACTTCCAATTTTTATGCATAATGAAAAAATACTTAAAAACAACTTTTTTAATAAATGTATTTTATAGTGATAAATTATACTATTGAGTGGTTTTAAAGTATAATTAGAATATATTTTTACCATTATATCCAATAGTGGTCATTCGAATTAATTTCACTTTGAAATTGGACATAAACAATTGTCAATCTTTTGATATATATTGTTTCTAAAAAACACGCTATTTGTTGTGACAGAGGGAATTAATTATGAAATTAATTAATGAAACTTATTTGTTTGGAATTTTGTAAAATAGACATCATTTTTGGATTCGGAATATCAATTATATCTTAGGGTGAAATTTTGGAATTGTTCTGAAAAACTTCAATTTTTTATGAATAGTGAAACCACTAAGTGGTAGTTAAAAAACTGATTTTTCATTTAAATGAAACATTACCACTTCTGTGATTTGATTTTAAAAAATCAGACATAAATGTTTGTCATTAGAATGTAAAATGTGGTTCAATGGGATGAAAATAATTTTTGGGTGAATAGTACCTTTTAAGTTTAATTAATCGCGATTAAAGGTAATTAGTGAAATTTAAGGAAAAAATGGTATTATAAAAATATGAAATGACCTTGACACTTGTCCTACCCCTATTTGATGAGTCATGGCCGACCAAAAAAATCCATGGGTCAACTTGGGGACCCCATGGATCCACTTTGGTAGGAAAATGACATAAATAACTTTTATTTAAAGTTAAAATAAAAATGTCACAAACATAAGTTGTTTTACTAAAAAAAAAATTTAAATGGGGTTATAAAAGTCATATTTTTGACTATAAATATTCATTAGAAATATAAAAAGATTTATTACATCATGATATTTTTTTTATAATTTTTATACATTAAATAAATTAAATTATTTATGACACCATGATGATGCAGCGATTACCTCATTAATTAACAATTTAATTAAAATGAAAAGATAATGTAAAATCCAAGGCTTACACTTGTCCAAAGCCTATTAGATGGATATATTTCGAACCCTTATCACCTTATCCTCGAAATATATAATTGTGGGACCTCTAAAATCCGAAATGTATCTCATAATAATGTAACATTTTTTTACTTTCCAAGAGTGCCCCTCCTCTCCTCTTATAAAAGGCCCCCACCACTACCACCTTACTCACACTTTAAAAGCCTTTTGGCTCGGCCAACCTCTGCCCAAATACTCTCCCAACTTCCCTCACTTACTCCTAGAAGCCTCACTTTGGGCAGAATTCTTTCCAAGGAAGCCTTTGGCTCAAATAAAAAGAGTTATCCGATTTTAAGGTAATGTCTTCTCTTATGTTATTTAGTTTTATTTTGCTTCTCCAACCCCCTAAACTCTTTTTATTAATTTATTTTGTAACAAAACCAGTATCATCAATATACTAGGATGTTGTTATAAGAATTATTAGAGCTACACTTACACACACCTTCATCTAATGGTTAAAGAACATACTGTTTCTGTGGATGGTGAATTTCTGCCTCACGAAATGATGATTGTTCAACACTCATATAACACCTTCAAAGGTGGAAATTATGATGAAACTATTTTTATATATGATATATATTATGTTTTTTCTTTCCTTATGATTTTTTATTTTTCATTTATGGCATACCTTTATGGTTTCCATTATGGGTAAACGCGATATTTTCATTTTAGGAAGTGCGGACTACCGCCCCCTCAAAGTGATTTGAATCGTTAATACCATATGTGGGATGTATAAAGGATGAAATAAATGGTATTATACACTATATTATACTGTAATTATATTATACATTTATATCATTATGATTTCATTCCATTAAATACGAAATAGAAATTAAAGTAGCGTTCATGCGTACGCACGGCTTACCGTCTCCATGAACGGTGCATTTCATTTCTTACCTCTAAATGTTACGTAATATTATAAATTAATGTATATACTGGAAATATATGATATATATGATATCTACATAATGAATATAATTCTGGATAAAATGGATATTTCACCACATGAACAACTGGTAATTATAAGAAGTTTATTTTTGACTCAAGTACCAAAGATCGACAAAACGACCGTTATTAACTTAAATAATTACATAATGTTCATAACATGGTAATAAGTGATATAAAGGAATAAAAAACTTGAAAAAGGTTCTTAAGAAATTATAAATTAACTCTATTTTATTATTCAGGAGGTTAAAGAACGGTCGAGTCAAGACAGGACGTAAGGTAAGGGAATTTCTTAACCCAATTTCCATTCTTTGGGTTAATATCCTACTTTCAAATTATGTCATGATATTATTATGTCCTGTCTTGAATTTATACATTATTTATGTGTAAATATAGTTAATAAACATAATAGACTTATTTTATTTTAAAAAATGATCTTTGTATGGGACTTCGTCTCAATCTCCTTTCATTGAGGAATATTTTGTTTTATACACAACCTTTCATTTATACGGTGTATAAACCCCTTTGACTTTTACTTTTATTCAAAAGTAATCTTTTTATACGAAGCATTTTTACTAAACGACAAAAGGAATGTTTTTTTGTCGTACGTATGCGGCGACAACGACTTCTCCGCCACCGTGACTATTATTTGAGTTCCGGCTTCCTCTATAAGCCATAACTTTTTTTTAAAAAGAAAAATAAATATCATGTTTTACTTTTCATTTATTTTGGTATTTAAAATGGTTTTGATAAAGTTTTTATTATATCAATGTGTTGTATTGATATCTTGTGATGGAAGTGTGGAAATCCTATGTTTCCTTTATGCATGTTTTATGTGATACAATTATGTTACGGTTTATGATATGTTTAAACCTGTTCATATGATGAATGCATTGGACTTAATAAGTGACTGGTGGAGCCTGCTATAACTCCTCGATGCATCGGTAGGTCTCATGAGAAAAACTAGTGTCTTGTAATGAGGCCTTGAAAAAATCTTATTTGTGCTCTTGGCATGGGGCCTTGGCTACGTGGTTATGATAGTCTGGCATTATGTATTCCATCATTATGAAAGTGGTTATTGATATTTCATGAGATTATTGTACTAGTAGAATATCCATGTGAGTAAGTAAATGGAATTATTTAATTTTATTTTTTCCATATTATGTTGAAGTTAAAGTTTAAAAAGCCTTTTGTTTTAGTTATACATTGCCTTAAATGTTAATGTTTATTTATGAAAGCTTCCGCAGTATTGTTATCCTTACTGAGCATCTGAGCTCACCCCTTTCAATGTTTTAATATTTTCCAGGATGTGAAGAATTATTTTATGAATGACCTGCAGGGATAGTCAGAAGAAGATATGAGTGTGGTCTATGGAGACTTTTTATTATAGTTTTTCACTTTGTGATGTAATGTAACGTTTATGAAGGTATCTAGTGTTTCCAATGCTACTAAACTGATCGGTCTTTTGAGACTTGATCTTTTGTGATCATGCCAATGTTATGAAGTAATGCACAGACTCTGGGTAGCTGGGTTTGGGGCGTTACATTTATGGTCCCAATATTGAATGAACATTGAAAAGAGGGGGTGAATTACCTTTCCTTCAAAAATATCAGAGTAATAAAATCACAAAGAAGAATTTGGTGGATTAAAGGAGTTAACTAATTCAAACACATATAATGTAAAACCAGTGTGGGATAAGTGTATATAAAAAGTAATGAGATAACATTAAAATATTTTTATAGTAGTTTAAATCCCAATGACACAACACCTACTATTAAAAAACTCAATAACACTTTGAGTGTAGTTTTATACATTATAAAATGTAGTCTTTCAAAATATATTAGATTAAACAAAGTATTCTACAATAAGAATAAAAAATTTATTCTTTTCTATTGGAAGAAGAAGATCCTAATTTATTAGTAGAATAGTCTAAACTTATGCCTTCTAATAGGTTCAATCATAACCTATGTTATCCATAGTTTTGATTAGGTTAGCATAAAAATACATCACCTTTTAGTTAGAGTCACAACCATTTGTGATTTTTGTTATGACTCAATATAAATAGAATAATGAAAAATAACACAATAGATTGGAAGAATAAAATTATTAAACCATCGATATAAGATAAGGATATTTTTGGTATAAAGATACGTAGCCTTATCCCTTCCATAATAATGTTGAACAATAAAACATTGGGAAAAATAATAATTCTTCATCACTTAGAAAATAATGGAAAAATATATCTTCTCAATGTTACATCACTTCAGTAATGGAATTGTATCTTATGTGTTCTGATGTATCATACTTTTTTCTTAGATATAAATATAGGGATGGATATTCAATGTATTGTTCCTTTCATTCAAATTCTATGATAATTCCTGAATGATAATCTTAACATGTTAGTTTCTTAAATATCATTATATCTCACATGAAATTATTAAAAAATAAAATATGGAGACATGTCACTTACATGTATATAGAAACATCTCTATTACTCTAAAAATTATTTCTAATATTTATTCATTTATAAAAAAAAATAAGAAAAACCTTTGAATATGATAATTAAAATTCATCAGTATTTTAAAAAGTGATAAAATAATTAAAATAACTCAGATATAATCAAAGTATGTTGAGATATCAAAATATTCAAGAAATTAAGTATCAAAAACTAGATTAAAAACCTACAACATGGATTAACTGATATGTATTACTATCCACATGTTGATACTTTAATGAGTTGTAATTTTTCATACATTATAACATCATTTAAAAACTATATAGGAGAAAAACATACTTCAACAAAAATAGCATGAAACAAAATGAAATATTTATTATAAAACATTTATAAAAAATTCCACATAAATTCATAAGGGTCAAATGCACAAGTTATGTAAGATTCATTTACATGGGTTGCAAAAAGGTCATTTTTATGAAAAAAAAATTGATAGTGGTAACTAGTTATTTTTTATATCTATGTAATGGTAAGATATAAAATCACATGATGCATAAAGAGAGGTACTGTTTTTTCATAAAGGTGATATATAATTTCACTTTCTATGTAAAGGTCATTTACGTATTTGAACAGTACATAATGTTAAATATAAAATTCTATATATTGCATAAAGGTAACAAAACTTCATAGAACTGTAATAATGATTTTGAATAGGCTACATAAATGAAAATCAGACCTGAATAATGGTAAAATAAGACTCATGAAAATTAGAACTAAAAATAAATGTGTTGCATATTGGTATAATAAAATGTATTTTTTTATTTAGGCCCAAAAACAGAATATATTGAACTAAACATCAAATAATATAAATATTAAATACTCAACCAATAATAAAAAACAAGATAAAAATTAAATAAAAATTAAATAATGTTTTGAGAAATTATATTCTATGATTAATTAATTGTGTTGTATTTGGAATTAATAAAAATATAAATAACAGACAATATTAACACTAAAATTTTCCCAGTACTAATAATCTCTCAATTTTTATATGTTTCAAAACCGATCAATTAATTCATAAATTCATCATACATTTTGAAATTTATTAAATATTTCAAATAAAACTCTATAATTTTTTCCCATTTTTAAAAATTAATCAAAAATCTAGAACAGAAATATTAAAAAAATTCCCCTTTATAAAGTAACACTCCCTTTTAAAATAAAAAAACATTCATTTTATAAAACAATTAATAGAAAAATTTGAACTTCTTATAATTTAAAATAATTATAAAAATTTTTAAACAAAACATTAGCTCAATAAAAAATTCCCCCAACAATAATTTATAAAAATCAATATGTTAGCATTTAGTAAACAAACCCATTTTTAAACAGATTGACTAAATTGAAATTTGTACATGATTATAATTTTAAATTTTATTTAAGAATAAAATTATAGTATGATTAAAAAATTTAAATAATAAGGATCAACTCCCCATAAATATATAATTTTTGAAAAATTAATATAAAAACAATGAAGCTCGCATAAAAGAAAATATAAACAAATAATCAACATTATTATATAAAACTAAATTTTTAGATTGAAATATATATAACATGCATGATCAAATTTTGGAATTTTAAATAAAAATTATTATTAA
The DNA here is from genome assembly GCA_963277665.1 of Viscum album. Classification (NCBI taxonomy): domain Eukaryota; kingdom Viridiplantae; phylum Streptophyta; class Magnoliopsida; order Santalales; family Viscaceae; genus Viscum; species Viscum album. The sequence continues at coordinate 1,534,460,039 of OY728161.1, read as the reverse complement.
AAAAAACAAAACTAAATAATCCACCTAGGTCAAAGAAAAATTTCTAAATGATATTCAAATAACCTTAAAAATATTTGAAATTAATTAAAAAAATTAACAGGTTATCAGGTTCTAATAAACCATAAAATAAAGATTTATTCATCCAAACTGGATAAATTTAAAAACAATATGATCATTATAGTATGCTATATATTTAAATCTATAAAGGTATGTATTCTATCCAAAATAATAACTTACTTGTCTTTTTAGAACAACTTAGGTCCCATAAGATTTAAGTAACTTCCTTTAGATTCCCATGATTAATAAGACTTATTCCTTTCAACATTGAAAACATATTTAGAAAGAAAATTCTTCTTATATTCAATGGATTAGATTTAATTCATATAATAATATAAAGTATGGTGTTCGAATTTTAAATATTTAAAATAAGTAACATATGATATTCCAACATTTTTACCTTTGAAATTTTTATTATTGTATATTTTTTGTGATAATTCATCAAAAATAATAAAATTTTATATTTTTAGACATATTTTTTAATTTAAATAATTCATCCAGAATTTGACTCCCAGTAGTAAATCCAAACAATCCTATATTTAAATATACAACTTTATCTTTTAACTTTCAATTATCATTCCTAATAGTTAAAAAATCATCTTAGATTTTATTCCAATTATATGAAGAATAATTTCTCAATATGATATTCAGTTTTTAATATTTTTAAAATATTATATTTCATAATATTTTTCGCATCATCATATTTTGAAATAATTCCATTAAAATTATTATTTACCTCAACTATAATTTTATTTTACTTAACATTTTCATTATGATATTTTTATATTTTTTTACATTTTTCTAAAAAAATAAATTTCCTAATAATATTTAATATTTTTTTAACTCTATAATTTTAGTTTTATCACAATCAGACTTATAATCAAAACAATAATCTGATGGATAATTAGTTTCAATTCTAGTCTTTGAAGAAAAAGATGATATCTTAACAATTGTGTAAATTGTGCATTAATTTATTATAAATAAGTAGCCATTAAACATAGATGATCTGGTTTTATATGTTATTTTGTTAATGTACATCAAGATTATAAATGAGTAGGTTGTAATTTTACCTTTAAACATTTCACCATCATTTAAATATTAAATGCTTCTTTCTCTCTTTCTTACAGGTCATTTGAATCAGTTTCCTTGATATATCTCTAACCATAATACATTGAATTATTCGTTTTTTTATCCTTAGTCATTTCATCTATTTTATATTTCATTCCTATATAAATTTACCCCATTCATAAAATATGATATTATAATTTTGTATACATGTATTACCTTTTCTTTTATATATTTTTTTAAACTTATTTCTCATCCTTCATTCTATTTTTTTCATTTCTTCACCAGAACCTGTATACATTTTACTAGTTGATTTTGATTGTCACATTTCTCACTGATAAAAGAACCTAAAATATTGTAAAATGAATCATATGATATATACATATAATATTTAAAATTTACTCCCTTATATTTTTCATTTACTTCATTTTCATTGTTCATGTGATCTTGTTTACATTGAATAATAGATACAATAAGTTCATCCATGGTATACTTAGTGAAATATTTTTATACCTCAATTTAACCTTCTTGGATTTCCACAATTTAGGAAATTTTTATGTATTCTCTATATAAGAACCTTATTATTCATGGTTCCCCATAGTTTGACCATGCTCTTTACAATTTTGATAAATCTTTTATATCTCCCATGGATTATTTCATAATCATTCATTCTAAACTCCCAAAATTCAACCCTGCGGATTCATAGTTCTATTCTCTATGGTTTATCAATTCTTTAAAGAGTTACTTTTAAATTTCTTCACATGTCAGTAGCAATTTAACAAGATGATATATGACTATAAACACTTATAATTAAGGAATAATTGTGATACCCAAGGTTTCAACTACTTGAATTTTTTTTTATGTTTTTTAAGTCTGTATAAATCTTGGATTTAGTTTTCAGTGGTTTGGGAAGGTTTTTTCATGTTTTAGAGGTGTTTATGGAGGTGAATAGTTTATTAATGTTTGGTAGAAACCATACACCACCTCTAGGAAAACATGAAACATGTTTTGGGGGTAACTAGGATGGTGAAAAATTACTGCAAGGTTTATAAAAATCAATCTGGTGACCAAAGGCAACCATGTAATGGAAATTAGTGGGAAAAGAGTTTGTTGGCTCATGGTTTTTTTAACCATGAAAGGAAACTATGTGGGTGTGGTCTAAATATAGTATCACTGCACAATTATATCATGGTATTCTAAGCTGCGTAGCCCAAACTGCATGTCTACTTGGCTTTTCTAGTATCATGTGCTTGGTTGGCACATGGTTTGAAAAACTGTGCAAACTAACCATGTGAAATGTAGTTAGATCCCCAAAAATTGTGGTTTTAATCTGAATTAATGGTTTTAAGACTCATTAGTTACCTATTATCATAGTATCTAAAATTATTCTCCTGCTCTCAGCTTCTAAGTTGATTCCTTTTAATTCTAAGGAAACTTTTTTAGAATCAAATCACACTTTATATCCAGATTCATTAGTAAGTCATTATTCTCCCTTTTTATTCTTATATCCACTCTTCTCCTCTCTCTCATAATGATATAACTGGTCCATTATGGATAGATATATGTTCTATTATGGTAATATTGATGATATATCACTAAATTTTTTAAAGGAAATAATATAAATTTCCGCATCTAGAAGATCCTAGTATATCTCCTTGTTTTCTCCATCCTTTGAGAGGTAGGTGGATTCTCTCTCATCTATACCATTATATAACTTGAAGGATTATTTTTTATTAATTTTTTTCTTGAAATTATTTTGTAAAACATATACGATCCTTGAAGAAAAATATTTTTTTATTAGGGAATTTTAAATCTTCATAATTTTCATGGTTTTTCAGAAAACCCTCTTATTTTATAATATTCAATTGATAGTTTGAAAATTGTGGTATTTTTTTATAAAAACAAGTTGTTTTATGAAATATTACTAGGAAATAATTTGTTTTATATGAAATTTAACTTGTAATGGGATTTTTTTATACATGGTTATTGTGAGTTCATTGCTTGGACGTGACCCTATAGAAGGGGTGTGTGCCGTTGAGGGAACTTCGATATTGGTAAACTTGTGATGACTTTATAGATCGATGATATACCACTCATGAGTATGGAACTATAACTTGAAATGCATATGGGTGTGGGTGTGTGGGTGTGGAAGAATGGGAATGGGTATGCCAAATTTTGAGAAATGGTTTAATTACTTGATTTAATGTTTTTCATGGAACTAATTATGGTTTGGATAGAAACTATTGTAATTTTTTTATTGAAACTATTTTATATAATTGTAATAACTAGTTCTTGTATTAGTTTTTTCCGACACTTTCTTCGGGGACGCGCACACATCTGTCACGCAGAGGACGCGCTGATGTGGCCCCGCATTCCTGCTTTCCAAAGGCAGGAGGCATCCGTTCCTTATTCTGGGACGTCTTTTCCTTGATCGAAACCGGGATTATGGGATGTTGGTTCTTCCTTCCATGGATTCCTTCTTGGAGCTTGTCACCTAGTCCGGGTCTCCCTCATAGATTAAGTCGTGGTTTGTGAATCCCTTCCCGGTTCCATATCTTCATGGACACCAGTTAATTATGTCACTTCTGTCAGAACCTTCCAAGGGGTCTGGTCAGGGAAGCAACCTTCGTTTAAGAGAATAGTCACGTTGGGACATCACTGGTGTGTCTTGACATTGGGGAACTGGAATGTCTATCTTCTGTCCCTTATTATAGGGCTTCTCGAGGGTGCGGAAGCCCGAGGCATCCTACATCGAACTTGGGGAACCTTATGCCATAGGCATGTACCGGAGGTTTTCCTCAGCTTCTAATGTTTAACATAGGGTATCTCGCAAGTTTAACGTCCAGCGGGGATGGATCAGACTGATGGGAACACTAGATAGAGTGGATCAGATTAAAAACCCCCTAGAGGAACACCGGTGTTGGGGCCAGCGCGTGGACGACTTCTCGAATGCTGTGAAGGGGAATGAGGAGTTTCATGATCTCACCGGGTTGTGGATGCCCGGGTAAGAATTAGGATGGATGATAGCTTTGGTCATTCGTCTTAGAGAGACTTCCTACATATCCCAATGGGAGGGAATCAATGTCCGTGTAGTTCGGTGATATGGTGGGACACCTGAAGAGGTGACCTGTGAGAATGAACGTGTGGATGGGAAACTGAGGAAGTGGAACCTCTGGGTTTTGGCATGAGCTTCCCGAGACACGTGGGATCAAGGGAGAGATCAGGATGAGACATGAGTGTTGGGATTGAACCTCATGGAGGCTCCCTACGTACCATGCCTTAGCACGGATCAAATTCCTCGTAGTTCGCTGGAATGGTGTTGGAGAACCGATGTGAAGATAGACCGGGGGTCCCGATGGATTGGGGCTTACATTCTGAGATGGCCCATAGTGGGTATGGGGCTTATACTCTAGGATGTCCCATAGAGTGGGTGAACCGGCGTGAAGGGGTTAGAACAACCAGGTGTTGGGGCTTGAACCTCATGGAGGCTTCCTACGTACCATGCCTTTGCACGGATCAAAGTCCTCGTAGTTCGGGATGGATGGGGCTTACTCTCTGACACGTCCTATAGTGGTGGGGCTTAAACCTCATGGATGCTTCCTATGTACCATGCCTTAGCACGGATCTAAGTCCCCGTAGTTCAGGTGTACAGTTTAACGCCATGTGGGATGGGGGAATTTGGGGCTTACACTCTAAGGCGGCCCATTGTGGTGGGGCTTGAACCTCGTGGAGGCGTCCTACGTACCATGCCTTAGCACAGATCAAAGTCCTCATAGTTCGGGATGGATGGGGCTTACGCTCTGAGACGGCCCATAGTGGTGGGGATTTAACCTCGTGGAGGCTTCTTACGTACCATGCCTTAGCATGGATCAAAGTCCCTATTGTTCAGGTGTATAGTTTAACATCGTGTGGGATGCGGTATTTGGGGCTTATGCTCTGAGGCGGCCCATAGTGTGTCATGGTCGGTGCTCACTCTATGCTCACAGGTGTCATGCTCAGTGTGAGAAACAAGAGGTTGTAGGGACCTGATGATCACGTCGCGAGGTGTGTGTCCATGGGAAGCGAAGAATGTCTTATGTGTTGAGTGACCCATGGTGTCGGGACTTACTCCAAGACAAAAGCCTGAGGGAAACAAAGCACAGCGGGAGAGGTATTTGGGACCGAATAAAGGAGGAGTCACATTTTCCATCATGCCCTCCGCTGGCCCTAGCGTTAGGGAAGTACAGAGGTGCATGGGTGCTACCTTCTGCAAGAAGGGCTAGGGGCTTACACTAAGGCAACTTCCTTTCCCCAAGGACAAACGCCACTCCAATAAATCACCCCCTATGAGGGATGATCCTATCTCCATGGAGATGAGTGGGCGTGGAAAATATCTGAGGCGGGGGGACCCTGCATGCGAGGCACGGGTCTGGGTCATAGTTTAACATCATGTGTTGAGGACGATGTGCTTGGCAGTTTAACATCCTACAGCTCAGACGAGGTGGGTTCGCTCCGCACCCCTAGGACTTACATGACCGGTACCCTCTACTCCTTGTTGGAGGGTAGGTACCTGCAATGTCATGGCGAGGGGGTGTCGTGGGTCGAACCATCGAGGGGTCCACATTAGCATGTCTATGAGGAAAAGAAATAGCCGTTATCATGCCTATGTTAAGAAGCATGAGAAAAATCAATGTAACCGGAAGGATTTTCCAAGGGACTTTGAAGTTTTTTTGTACGAGCCGAGAAGGCCGTATGAGAAAACCATACATGATACGAACGCCCGGGGTGAACAGGACACCTAAAAATGGCACCTGGAAGGAGGGAATCAGACTCGTGCACAGGGTATGCCTAGGGAGCACTGAGGTGAAAAGCGCCAAAGCATTACGCACAGCCCTTAGGGCTGTGCGAAATAAGGGTGGCCGAGCCTTTACGCAACTATAATGGATTGTGTGCAAGGTGGAAGGATTACGCGCGGGGGGAAAGTGCCAAGCGTAAGGATAGGGGAGTGAAAATATTGCGCGCAAATAACGAGCCTGCACGCAATGGAAGGAATTGTGCGCAGGGCGGCAGACCCTGAGGGGTTGGAGTTTAGTCTAAGCTAGGGGGATCTCGCATGAAGACGGATCCCGGGGTGACTTGGCACGAAAAAGAACCCTACCTGAATTTCATATTTTGCATGCGCTAAATTTCAATTACGTGCATGAGAGGCGGTTTGAATTATTCATCACTCAAAAGGAATGGGGTCTCCTTCTATTTATTGGCCTCCGACATCGCGGAATTTAGGGCTGCGCGAAATAATTGTGCGATAGAGGTGGCAGAGTGAAATATCAACCACGTGAGGCACGGGAACGAAATTATTTCACGCCTACACTGGGACCTTTCGTGAATCCTGGCGCCTTCCGCACAGGACATAATTTTTTCACGTGCTTCTCTTTTTTTGCGCGCAACCTCTCTGGGCCCTCCAAACCAGGCCTCTGGGTCCGAATATGACTTTGCTTTTTCTTTACAAAACATTCTCCGGCACTTACGCATTTTTCAGAATCTACAAATCCCCCCCCCCCTCAGAATTGGATCAACGAGGGGTCTCAACGATCAGATTCTGAGGGAAACACCGAAATTCGGTGCACATTGGCCGCTGGTGCACAAAAAACTCAAGCGGCGCGAAAACCCCCGATCAGGCATGGAAGACTCTTTACGCATGGGCACAGAACCTTGAATAGGACTATAAAATACACCATGGGCCCCATGCTCTGTACGGAATTTCCTACGCAATAAGCCCTCAGCTCTCGTGCGCGAAATTGCTTCCGCTTCTGCATGAAAAACAGCTTGGATGCGCGGAATTCCGCCGAGATTTAGTGGCCTTTTCCACGCAAACGCAAGATTTTCTGCGCAACACTCTGAGATTGCGCACGAGTCGCTGCCTTTACGCGCCCGACTACTATATTCTATTCCCAAGTCCCTGATTTCGCGCACCATTTCCGAACACCTAACATGAAGAAGATGGCTGCAAACCAGGTTGATGAGGGGGAGGCGGCTGCGTGCAGATCTGAGATGGCGGCAAACCTGAAGGTTTACGGTGCAAAGAGGGTGGTCTCTAATAACCACACACTCTTCAATATGTAGACTCCCGCCCAAAAAGAGTACTATTTATCTGATAATATACTGTTATGGAACTTCGGAATTCTGGAGGAGGTTCCCCTACTGGGCTTCGAGGTTGATACCCTGCGGTCATGGGTGACCCATGAAGACGGCCTTAATCAATACAACATCTCCAAAAACTATCGTCCTTCCAGGGAAACTAGGAACATGGAAGTATATGTCCTGAACCCCAAGACCAGGACCATTGCTGGGGTTGATCCCATTGTGGAGAACTCACCAGCCCTCGACGCGAGCACTTTCTGTCATAGAATCACTGACGAGACAAAAACCTGGCTGTAGGACTGGGATTTGTGGTCTGGAGTCAACTTCACCAGCGAGTGGGCCAGGGCATACTGGGTTCACCACACATGTGACCAATTTGGGGCCGAGCTGCGGCACATTGGTCTATTCGAGGCAGTGTGGACATCACAGTTCCACTTCTATCGGTAGCCTGATCTTGGACAGGAGTTGTTCACTCGCTTGTCCCCCAACACCAACACATTCCATCTTTACCAAGGGGAAGTCAGCATCAGCCTCTGGGATGTCCACTGCATCGGATGCATCCCTTTGCAGGGCCATCAATACGATGAGTCCCTCCCACCGATGAATATCTAGGGTGACAGTCTCGAACCCCCATACTGACGTGGCACCTGTTGGAGTTTTCCAAGGAGAGGCTGAAGGTCAAGGACTTCTTGAAGGATATTTCCTACAATAATTGGTTCAGCCTGTTCTTGGAGAAGGACCTAGAGGTCAAGATGTCAGGGCGGGGAAAGCGGTGTCCAACCGTGGTTCAGAGGAGTAGGAATGGATCCTACTGGAGGATCCTGGAGGCAGGGCAATACCAATAATGGGGTTACATCATCAATGAGGCACGGGACCCAAATGTCCAGTATTCAAGATTCCTTGACACATTCCTAAGTGGGTGGCTCTTGCTGGTACAGGATGCAAGGATGGGCGTTCACCTCACAACCTTGGTGATGGCGAGCATCATGGATGCCATCAAAAGGTTCAATCTTGGGGTCCCCATGATGGCCCAGTCGTATGCCATCTTGGGAAGCATCTCGAGAGGGGGATCACCTCGGAGAGTATACGGCCCCTTCTAGATCTTCCATAGCTGGGTTGCGGCTCATTGTGGCGGTACACCTTCCCAAATTCCATTCGTCCCCCAGGTGATGGCCTGCGACCCTCTCTACTCAATATTGTCGGGGTCGCGCCAATGATGATCAATGATGAGGGGATACAGATGAATATCGGTAACCATGCCAACTTCGCCTTCAGTCCATTCCCCACCCCAACCGGTCAGCTGGTAGACAACGGTCAAGGCTTGCTGGATCAGAAGGAATACATCCAAAGCATCAGCGGTGGGGTACTCGTGGCCCAGATTGATGGGAATATTTTCAGTGAGCCTTATGTGCCATCCTGGTTCACTAGGCAGTTCAGATGCCTCCAGTGAATGTTGAAGAGGGTGTAAACAGATGTCTGAGAGGATATACATCTCTGTGTTCTTCGCCAGTTGTGGATGATGTTTACAACCTATGGCTCTAGTGACATCATCATTTTTTCACCCACCAGAGCCGATGTGGGTCTCTCAACTAAGTACGTTGAACATTGGACCATAGCATACCTTAAGGGGCTTCTATGAAAGTACATCCGGTAGCTCAAGGTTGTCAGCGTGGAACCTCAGCAGTGAGAGAGTTGGTGGGGTGCCACAATGAGAGGGCCAACAGCACCTTAAGAAAGGGGGCCTGTGCAATCCGGGACTTTAGCGGTAGGGGAGTCGCATGGTGTGGTTGATCCCTCGTTACCTGCAGGAGGAGGGGCCCATGGAGCGGCGAGAGAACTGCCTGGGACGCAAATAAAATACTTTCTTCAACCTTCCCAGGATTTTGTCTTCCCTGATCTATGGTTGTATTGGATAAACCTGTGGAAATCGATGAGTACTAAATCTCTCTGGCAGAAGAAAATGAGGGAAGGGATCCTGATGCTGGAAGTCAGGCTCGTTCGGGTCCCCAATATAGTGGAATTCCACCAGCATCATTCATACGTGATGGCCATGGACACATACACACACCTGCGAAGTCAGCATGCGGAGCCACCTCTCTTGGTAAAGGTGCTGCTCGTCCTAGAGCATGATCCGGAGAGGATGTCGCCGGGGGAGGATGACACCGATGAATCAGAGGGTGACGAAATAGGAGAGTGCGCTGAAAGAGAAGGGGAAGGTGAAGAAGTGGGATAAGGGGAGTTTGAAGGTGAAGGATCACAAGGTGTGTCCCACCAAGGGAGTCTCCGAGAAAGCAGAGAGATCGTCAGCTTCGACATGGACGTGACCGAACTGATCAAGGTAGGCCTCGGCCCTTACCCTTCCTCTCATGTATTATCTTTCCTTTGAAACCCTTAACCCATCTTCCTCATCTTACTCAGGAGAACATCAGCATTGACAAGTCCTCTACGGCCGAAAGAGGGGAGGAGGCTTTAATAGGGTAAGGCGGGGCACTGACGCTTGTCATTGAGCTGAAAAGTGCGGAGGGATCCCCCACCACGACATCTCCTATAGTATCCAAATCAATAGAGACAGATTACTTGGGTTTCTGTAAGTTCCTTTATTCGATACCGTCACTCACTGTCAGAGGTCTCAACTGATCAGGGTGCTCTTTGTCTGTATAGTGATCACGGCGCTGGAGGCCCGTCAGGCTGCTGAGCCCGGGCCATCTGTTAGCATGCCGATGACAAACGTGACACCCCATCCAGGACATGCCTCCCAAACTGAGTTGGATCCAGTGATCAGTGACCAGGGAGAAGCGGATATCGGCAGTGCTTCTATTGGGGAAGGGTCATAAGCTAATGTGGGTGCCACCGAATCCAAGGGGAGAGAGGAAGGTCATCCGGATGCTGAAGAACATATTCCCCTTGAGGGGATCTCTGAGGAAGACCCTGCTGCTACCCTGTTGGCTATATTCCCTATCTACCGGCCCACTGACCCCGAAAAATTAGATGATTTAGATTTGGAAGCGGCCGAGGAGAGTCGGATGATGAGACACAAGGGGTGGAAGTGCATCTGACGTTTCCTCAATCAGCACCAAGTAGAATGGCTAAAGAGGATGGGGTCTCTCCACACATGGATACACTTCCTGTGTGCTGGAGGGGTGGATTCAAAATGTCTTCATCTGATGGTCCGTGATTACATAGCCGATAGGATGCAGGAGAGCAATCGGCGTGCCGATTTCATTCGGTGCCAGGAGGAGTCGGAGAGTACCCGGGCCTTTATGAGGGAAGAGCAGGAGGTCTGACGCCTCAAGGAACAGGAGAAGGAGCAAGAGGTGTTCATTTCAACCTACTCTGAGCTTGTGGAGTAGCTGAGGGAACAACTAGAGGATTCTCAAGATCAACTCATAGAAGTGAGTCGTTAGATAACTGAGATCCAAGCCGAATAGGCACGGGTATAGGCCAGGGTCGGCGAGCTGCGCTCTGTGGCTATTGACAAGGAAAGAGTTATTATGGATGGTAGGCAGTCCTAGAGGCCACCATCGAAAAGGTGGCGGCATTGGATAGATCCCTCTAGGAAGATGACCCTTAGGGAGGCCCTGTTTTGGCCAAAACCCCTACACTTGTCCTGCTCTGCTGGTTTATGAATGTATGGAAAAATTTACTTACTTGCCCCATTGGTTAACATACTTTTCCCTCTTTCTTAACATGCTCAACCATAATCCCGAAATAAATATCAATCAATCCCTAATCTCACATGGGCCGTGAGAAACAACAGAGGAGGCTTGTACTATCACCTCGTTCGATTGTGGGAGCGTCAACCAGGCCTCAGGCATTCGAAATCTGAACCCAGATTCCCAAGGAGACGAGGGAGGCCCAACCAAAGGCAGAGGAACTCAGACCAATCAATGTATCATCTTCCCAACATGCTCTAGCGCATGATCAGGGCAATGCCAGGGGCATTGGAATCAATACAAACCTAGGGAGATGAAAAAGGTAAATCACGTTACCCAAATTTGGAACACTATAGAAGGGGTGTGGAGATAGAGGATAGCTGTTGACTGTGGTAGAAACGCAGCATCCATATCACATTAGCCTGAAATGGGTACAATAAATGAGGGCTGACCGCTGACCATGTTCGCAACATGGGGCCCAACTCAAATATCATCGATCAGTCTTCTGGAACATTGTCCCAGGATAGCAATCGGACCATAGGTCGAGCATCCATACTATTAGGGGGTCCCTCCAAACATGACCAGTCTTCTGGAACGTTGTCCCAGGACATCAGGCCGACCATAGGTCGAGCATCCATACTATTAGGGGGTCCCATAAAATGTGAAAGTGGATGAAGATCTGAATAAAGGGGAACACGAAGTGTGGAAAGCGGAGTGATGGTCTGTTCTTATGGAATCCAACACTCCCAAGATTACGCCACCGTGGCGGAGGCACATTAGGCGGACATGTTAATCTGGTCACGGATCATCCCTACTTTTATACAGAACCTATCTGGTGAGGGAGCTGTTTCTTACCAACATTATTATGGTGCATCCCGAACTTATTCGGGGCTAATACTGCAGTTACAAAACTCCCCAAGAGGTCAGGCCAAAGGGAGGACAGTGAGGGGGGAATAAAATTGTGATTCCTGGGGCTGGACCCAAGAAGAAATGTTCGGGCATTCCTACGTATCCCATAAGAATGGGAATCAAGCCACACATAGTTCTGAAAATGGGTCTTAGTTTAAGGTCTTAGAACTCTGACCAAGGGGTAAGGAGAGAAGGAGACACACAATAAGGTGGTTACAAAACCCGACGTAAATGAGGACATAAGCCCTACTTACCATGAGTTCCCTGGGGAAGTGTTCTGGTCAAGGGACCGAACATGAATGTTAGGCTAGGACCGTGGGGAAGTGCTTGGGCACTCCTACGTATCCCATAAGGATTTGAATCAAACCATATGTAGTTCTTGGAGGGTGGCACGTCACAGTATGGTACCTATGCGAAGGATGAAAGAGGCATGTAGGTCTATCCCTCGCACCAAAAGAAGCGGCATTTGATCTATCTTGTTTGTCCTTTAAGGTGAATGGTTTTTCTTTTGTGGAGTGACCGGCCTAGGGTAGAAATTCCTGGCATCGCCACAATAGTCAAGCCTTATATGGGCGTTGAAAAATGGTATGGTAAATGATCGATACCCAACGTTATGTCCTCTATAGAGAGATCATCACAATGCGGTGTGGTTTTTCATCGTGCGGACAGGACGATATCATCGCAGTTTATTATCATGTGGTAGGACCAACCAGCACAGTTTAAGGTCATATGGCTTGGATTTGGGGGATTGCGCACGATGCGATAAAACATACCCGACATGAATGAGGACATAATCCCACACTATCACTGCACGCGATTCCTGGAAAGGAGCCTCGGTCCAAGGGGTCGGTGAAGGTCTAAAGATCAAGGGGTAGGAGACACTAGCCTATAGCTGATCTGGGCCTAAAATACAATTTCTGGATGACACCACATATCCCATGGGGATTAGGGTCAAGCTGCGCATGGCTCTTAGAGAAGATCTCATCCTATAGTACTAGCGTTCAGATCGCAGGAGCCCTAAAAGACGATGTATTGCAGTTTTGTCTGCCTGACATGTAGAGATACACTGAGGGTTAGTGCAAAGAGAGTCTAGATTCCACCTTGACCCGATGGGGTGGAACATAATGTGAATCATTCAACCGACATTCAGGGCCTGAAGGGACTGGCGTGACGATGGAGGATTATTGTTGACCATGTTCGCAACACAGCATTCTATCGTGTTAGCCTAAAATGGGGATAGATAAATGAGCATAGACTGCTGACCATGTTCGCAATGCGGGATTTATATCAATTTGTTGTCTGAATCCCTTGGGGGCGTTGGCCCATAATGGTAGGAGAGCCCTTAGGTGTTGTATCCAGGTCGTTTTTTTGTCCCTCCGGGTGTGAAAGATAACGGGAGCCCGAATGAAGGGGAACATGGAGATTGTCAAGTAAACGGAACTTGCCTAAGTTGAATCTAACACTCCAGGTCCTAGACCATAGTACTCTAAACACATTAGCGGACTACTGAAAAGGTTCGAGGGGCTCAATTTGAGAGTGACCAAGAGATGGAGGATTCTCGGGAGAAGGGGGCATGGTGCCAAAAACCATGTACCACACCGATATATCCCCCTCGTGGAGAGAGACAGGCCAAGAGGCCAAGGTGACTAGGTGATCAGTGGATCTCTTAAGAGATGGGTCTAAACCTGAAATCTAGATGTTCTTGCATTCCTACGTATCCCATAAAGATGGTAATCAAGCCACACGTAGTTCTAGAAGCACAGTTTAACATCATGTAGGACGGTGAGAGGCATCTCATTCGAGGATGCGCATGGTGGGGCGGGTAACCTGACTTGCATGAGGACATAATCCCCCACCACGCAGCACAATCCCATAAGTGATAACCTGGGCTAGAGGCCCGAAAAGTCCAGGGGGCCTGAGGCTAGTCCTCGGTCAGGAAAGTCTGACCAGCTCACAGTTTAACTTCTTTCAGTGAGGACGGGAAGAGGAGGCAGACACCCCAGATAAGGGAGGTGTACGGTGTAGAAAATAACCCGATGTGAATGAGGACATATTTCCACACCACACCGTACCCTCTTGGTAAGAACTTGGGCTAGGGCCCTAAAAGGCGAAGGGGCCTGAGGCTGGGCCTTGGTCAGGAAGGCCAGGCCATCTTGTTGTTTAACGTCTTGCTGGACGAGCGTGCAATTTAAGGTCATGCAGTGCCATATGCAGTTTAGGGTCATGCGGGACTATACAGTTTAAGGTCGTGTAGGACTGAGGGTCTCAAGAAAATTATTTCGTGAGGAACATGGAATTGGTGGTAGAAGTTATACGCTCACCATCCATGGTCACTAGGGAGTATGCTCAATTGGGATAAACCTTATGAACAATGAAGGGCCCGTCACATTTGGGATCCAACTTGCGTGGTTTCCTACCTGGGATCATTGGCGCTCTGAGGGACAATACCAATTCACCTTGTAAGAAAGATCGGAGGTGAACCTTCTTGTTGAAAGCTTGATCCATCCTGCTCTGGTGCCTCTCTAGGTTGTGCAGGGCACAAAGCCTATTCTCGTCCAGCGCTTCCAATTTTTCTATCCAGATCTCAGCCGCCCTCTCCGGTGCTTTCTGTTCATAGAACACTGTGCATAATGAGGTAAATTGAATCTCAATGGGTAGGACAGCCTTCGTTCCGTAAACCAGGGAATATGGGGTAACCTGGGTGGGATTACGGGTCGTCGTCCGATATGCCAAAAGGGCATTGGGGAGCTTATCCATCCAACTTTTCTTATTCTGACCAACCATTTTCTGCAAAATGTTAGAGAGGATTTTGTTGAATGCCTCAATCTGTTCATTCACCTTCGCGTGATAGCGGGAGGTATGGTTGGAGCGAATGTTGTACGTGGCGTACAATTTCTTCTGCTCGGCTGCTCGGAAGTTGGTGCCGTTATCGGTGAGGATAGCGTGGGGCACCCCAAATCGATAGATGGTATTGGAACTCAAAAAATCGATGATAAAATGTGCCTTGACTTCCTTGAGTGGAATTTCCTCCGCCCACTTAGAAAAGAAGTCTGCAGCGGTCAGGATAAATTGTCACTGGTGAACCATTGCTGGTGGGTATGGCCCCATGACATCTAACCCCCAGACTACAAAGGGCCAAGAGTAATTGGTGGTATGGAGAGGTTCTGGTGGCCGATGCACAAAGTTAGCATGGACTTGGCATGCATGGTACCTCTTGATAAACTCAATGCAGTCATAGATCATGGAGGGATAGAAGTACCCTAGTCTCTAAATCTAGTGAGACAGCTTTGACCCGGCCTGATGGGCGCCACAGAAACCGGCATGAACCTCTTGCATGACCTATTTAATATTGATTCCTTGAAGGAAATGGGGGATAAAACCATCAAATCCTTGTTTATAAATGAGCTTCTCAAGGCTGGGACTGCTCTGAATGGTAAACTGTAGCGTGCAGCGTCGGATTTGCTCACGCTCAGCCCGGTCAGACGGGAGATTACCATATTAGAGGTATTCGACCAAAGGTGTCCTCTAATCAGCAACTACTGTGATCACTGTATCTGGAGTACCTGGGGTTCCTGACGTAGGGGAACCAGTGGTAAGATGGTTTATCCACAGGTCGCGATCATCCTCCGGGGTAATGGGAGCAATGACTCTCCAGTGCACCATGTGGATAATCAGGTCGTCCTGTTCGGGCTCCGCAAGCGACGCGGCCAGGCTGGCCAGAGCATCCTCTCAACCATTCTATGACTGAGGGATGTGAATCACCTCTGGACGAGAAGGGAACTGGGCCATTAGATGGAGGGTTCACTCCAACAATGGCATGAGTTCTGGATTTCTAACAACATAGTATCCATTTACCTTCTTGATGACCAGCTCAGAATCCCCTTTCACATGAAAATGGGGCACGTCGATCTCAAGGGGCAACTCGAGACCAGTAATGAGGGCTTGATACTCTTCCTCGTTATTGGTGCAGACTTTTGACAACAGGAATGAGTACGGAAGAACAGCTTGTGTCGGGGTGATGAAGATGATACAGAGGCCCTCTCTGTTGAGCCTAGGGTTGTTGAGTCTCCTACCGGTGGGGCTCCAGGAGGCACCATCAAAGTACATTTTCCAACATGGGATGAAATGATCGACTGAGAGGATTGCCTCATTAGGAAAACCTAGGTCCAGTGGCTGATATAACGACCCATACATTTCATACATTGTTAATACTTCAAAATTGAAGTATACTTATTACTCTACTAGAAAAACAGGTATTTGCGACGGGATCCCGTCGCAAATGTCTTTTTGCGATGGAGGCTCGTCGCAAATAGCCCGTTGCTGAAAACGGCGTCGCAACAACACTTATTTGCGACGGGCCCGTCGCTAAAGCCTTTTTTTGCGACGAGCATTCTCCCCGTCGCAAATAGTATTCTGTATTTTTGTAAAAAACTTTTAAAATAGTTTTTGCGACGGTACCATCGCAAAAAACTATTTTTTAAAAAAAATAAAAAAACTATTAATAATACTAGTATTTGCGATGGGCATAGTATCCCGTCGCAAATACTATAAATAGTTTTTGCGACGGGACCCGGCGCAAATACTAAAAAAAATAAAAAAAATAAATTATTAATAAATTATTTTAATTAATATAATAATAGAATTATAATTCACAAATAAAAATAATTAATTATTTTAATTAATATAAAAATAATAGAATTATAATTCAAAAATAAAAAATAATAGAATATTAATAAATTATTTAATTAATATAATAATATTAGAATTATAATTCATAAATAAAAAAATATTAATAAGTTATTTTAATTAATATAAAAATAATAGAATTATTTTACATTCAAATATTAAAATAATTCAATTATTACAGAAAATATAATTAAATTATAATATTATAAAATTTTAATATATATATATATATTAATATTATAAAATATAAATATTATTATTATTAATAATAATATTGTTATTTAAAAATATAATATTATTAATATTTTATAATGAGACAAAAACTAAGAATAGAAAAAAAAATTGATTTCCCAAATTTTAAAACATAAATACAAACTCTAATCTGAAGGAGGGGGGTGAGGTGGGGGATCTGCAGATGGTGGTGGAGGAAACTCCATCCCTAAAGCATGAGTGAGTCGGCGCATGTACTCCATCTGCTCCTGATGCTGCTGCTGCCACCGACTCGTCTGCTCCTCGTACAACTGCTGCTGGCGTCGACGCTCCTCCTCATGCTGCTGACGCATCTGCTCCTGCTCCTGTCGGAGACTCTCTATCTGTGCAGTCTGAGATCGCAACTGATCCTCATACTGTGTAGTAGAAGAAGATGCACGAGCTCCTCTCGAGCTGGACGCCGACATCGCAGCAGTGCCATAATAATCTCCGGGAGTCAGTCGAGAGCCGATACCAACTACCCAGCCCTTCTCGAAGGCATACTAGGTAGCCTACATCCATGTCGCCTCATCAAACTGACGGGCAGTGGTCTGATCTGATGACTCAGCCTGACTCTCAGGTCGGGCCTGTGACACTGCGGCCTCATATGACTCCTATAGCTGCAATTTAAAATTAAAATTGTGAATATATTATATGCAGTTAATTTTTAAACTTGAAAACAAATAATACTGACCACGATGTGATGCTGACGATCACCTCTGAGCTCCCCAGTAGCAGGATCACTATACATCCTCCGATATACGTCGTACTCTGTAATATCGGGGTGCTCGACAGCCTATAAGAATAAAAAATAAACTGTTAATATTTATAGTTATATAAAATATTTATAAATAATGTACGTACCAGATGCTGTCTATGAGTACTGAAAGAACGACTCCCAGCTCGATGAGTCACCTCCTGTCTCCCCCGATTCTGCCTCCCCACCGATGATCTCCTCTGAAAGGCACCACTCAACTAGTGCGCACATAATCCATCCCATACGTGGGATGAAATATACTCTGGTCGGTGTGCTCTACATGACTCCTCAAAATCTAACACTCCTGCTTTCTTCATCGCAGCTTTTCTTAAATTGTGCAAAAACTGACGAAGGCGATCACGTATGGCCACCTCCCATGCCTCGTGGATGGGGTCACGCATGGTATCCTCGATTGGATACCATAAACCCTACAAATAAATCAAAATATCAAGTTAGAAATGAAATAATTTTCAAAATAAAAATTATTTATTTACGTACGTACCAACCAATGGCCGAACATGCCCTGCTGCACATCAATGGGAATCTGCTCCCATGTGGTCCACGGCTGAGAGAAATAGTTTCTCAAAATAGCGATGCCCTGTCCGACTGCTATATGCGGAAAACTGAAAAAATAATAAACATTTATTATGTGAATAGATTAATGAAATCTTAGTCAAATCCACAGGTTATCACACAGGTTATCACACCTCCGTGTGCGTGGATCAAACCCAAGACGTGGACGTCGCTCGGGGATGGGGTCAGGAATCATCAATCGTGCAAGACCACGCCCCCTCCACGTACTCCCTGGAGCGCCTGCAGGCTGAGGGTCATCTGTCAGCAACGCATCCGCATCGAAAGTCAGGTCAGCATCCGCCAACTCACGAAATGTGGCCTCGTCCATCTGAAACAGAAAATGTTAATGATAGAAAATAATTGAAAATTACTATTATATATACATATATACATATATACATATTATGATTGTATATAAATACCATGGAATGATATCAGTGTTCATCTTCATCATCATCTTCATATATGTCAATGTCATCTTCGTATTCCTCCTCAACATCATCGATATCCATTCGAGTTACAGTTGCTTCATCTCTTACCATTTCAAATTCATATGTGACATCATTAACATCATCGTCATCACCGACTCTTAAATGTGGGGTGTCGTCATCGACACTCATGTCTCTTTGTAAAAAAGATTGATTTTGAGTACTCTCTTGAAAAACTTCAATTCTTTGCACATCAGTGAAAGCACATTCACTTTGACTAAACTGATTGTCTCGAATTTTGATTTTTATTATACTCCACCAATCAGTCAAGTCTCTTGATGTTGCACAGTACTTTGCATAATAAACTTGATATGCCTGTTGAGCCAATAAGAATGGTTCATTTACTGTGAGAACACTTTTACATTTAATATCGATGTTTCCATGAATCACCATCGGCTGGATGATTCAAGCTTTTATCGGTTGAAATATTCTCTTTATGTCAGGACATCATTGTCGTTGTATTCTTAGACATGAATAAACTCTGAAGTCTGGATGTAAGCGGAAAATATCTCAACTGTTTTACAGGAATCAAACCAGACTTCCCGTGTTGTCCTTCTTTATATCTCAGTTGCCCACATGTAGGACAACTATCCAACAACTCATTTTCCCCAGAATATAAAATGCAGTCATTTGAACATGCATGAATCTTATGACAAGTAAGTCCCAAATTTCGAACCAGCCTCTTACTCTCATAGTAATTTGCAGGTAAAACATTTCCTTCGGGTAACAGTGTTTTCAGCAAAGAAAATATATGGTCAAAACAGGTGTTTGACATTCCGTTATCTGATTTGATAGCCATAAATTTTGCAACTGCTTCTAATTTGCTCATCTTGCAGCCAGGATATAATGCATCCTCAGCAGATTTCAACAACTAATAAAATTCAGACGGTTCCAACTCAGGATTTGAAGCTATATCAGCCGGAGTTTCTGTATGTTGAACAAATGAACCTGCAACATCATGTACTAAATCTTGAAACCGGGATGGATCCGGAATCAAGTTGGTATCACCTGCTCTGGAACTGCGTTCACTGTGTTGATACCAAAAAACATAATCTGGTTGAAAACCAAAACGCAAGAGATGTTCTCCCACTTTTTCAAATGTGTCAAACGTTCTCAATGCACATTTTCTGCAAGGGCATTTTATTTTGCCTTCTGAAACAAATTCTGAATTTGATGCCGCAAATGATAAAAAAGTCTCCACACCCTCAACATATACTGGATTTAAACTAGAACCGTTTGGATTTCTACGTTGATTTATCCATATGCGGTCACCTAATAATGATTGTTGACGACCTCGTTGTTCCATATTTCTCTATAAAATATAAAAGCATTACTGGTTTTGAATAATTTGTTAGAAAAAACACTCAAGTAAAGATTGAATATATTTAGAATAAAGAAAAACATGTTACAAATATTGATAATTTTAATATTATATTGATTTTTTATTATTTTAATAATACTAATATTGTTAATTATTGGTAATTATTGGTAATTATTGGTAATTATTGGTAATTATTGGTAATTATTGGTAAATATTGTTAATTATTACTAATTATTGGTAATTATTACTAATTATTGGTAATTATTACTAATTATTGGTAATTAATACTAATTATTGGTAATTATTACTAATTATTGGTAATTATTGGTAATTATTGGTAATTATTGGTAAATATTGGTAAATATTGTTAATTATTACTAATTATTGGTAATTATTACTAATTGTTGGTAATTAATACTAATTATTGGTAATTAATAATAATTATTACTAATTATTGGTAATTATTACTAATTATTGGTAATTATTACTAATTATTGTTAATTAATACTAATTATTGGTAATTAATACTAATTATTCCTAATTATTACTAATTATTACTAATTATTACTAATTATTAGTAATTATTGTTAATTATTGTTAATTATTACTAATTATTACTAATTATTAGTAATTATTACTAATTATTAGTAATTATTACTAATTATTAGTAATTATTACTAATTATTAGTAATTATTACTAATTATTAGTAATTATTACTAATTATTAGTAATTATTACTAATTATTAGTAATTATTACTAATTATTAGTAATTATTACTAATTATGAGTAATTATTACTAATTATTAATAATTATTACTAATTATTGGTAATTATTAATATTTATTATTAATTATTACTAATTATTGGGAATTATTGGTAATTAATACCAATTATTGGTAATTATTGGCAATTATTACTAATTATTGGCAATTACTACTAATTATTGGCAATTATTGGTAATTATTCGCAATTATTGTTAATTATTACTAATTATTGGTAATTATTGGCAATTATTGGTAATTATTGGCAATTATTGTTAATTATTGGTAAGTATTGTTAATTATTACTAATTATTGGTAATTATTGGTAATTATTACTAATTATTGTTAATTATTACGAATTATTACTAATTATTGGTAATTATTACTAATTATTGGTAATTATTACTAATTATTACTAATTATTGGTAATTATTACTAATTATTGGTAATTATTCCTAATTCTTACTAATTATTGGTAATTATTACTAAATATTGGTAATTAATACTAATTATTGGTAATTAATACTAATTATAGGTAATTATTACTAATTATTGGTAATTAATACTAATTATTGGTAATTAATACTAATTATTACTAATTATTACTAATTATTGGTAATTATTCCTAATTTTTCCTAATTTTTCCTAATTTTTGGTAATTATTGCTAATTATTACTAATTATTGGTAATTATTGGTAATTATTGGTAATTATTGGTAATTATTAGTAATTATTGGTAATTATTCCTAATTATTCCTAATTATTACTAATTATTCCTAATTATTCCTAATTATTACTACTTATTACTAATTATTACTAATTATTACTAATTATTACTAATTATTACTAATTATTACTAATTATTTCTAATTATTACTAATTATTCCTAATTATTACTAATTATTCCTAATTATTCCTAATTATTACTAATTATTCCTAATTATTACTAATTATTACTAATTATTGGTAATTATTGGTAATTATTACTAATTATTACTAATTATTGGTAATTATTGGTAATTATTACTAATTATTACTAATTATTGTTAATTATTGGTAATTATTCCAAATTATTGGTAAGTATTACTAATTATTGGTAATTATTACTACTTATTGGTAATTATTACTAATTATTGGTAATTATTACTAATTATTGATAATTATTACTAATTATTACTAATTATTGGTAATTATTACTAATTATTACTAATTATTCTTAATTATTGATAATTATTGATAATTGTTCCTAATTATTAGTAATTAAATGAATAATTATCAATAATTAGGAATAATTACCAATAATTACAAATAATAACATTATTAATATATTTTATTATTAATATTAAAATAATATAATTTTCTAATTTATATACAATTCTCCTTTCATCTGTGCGTTTTCTATCTCCACATACAAATAATATAGGTGAAGACAGCAAACACACAGAAGAAAAGAGAATTGTATATATATAAAAAATTATATTATTTTAATATTAATAATAAAATAGACTAATAATGTAATAATGTTATTATTCCTAATTATTGGTATTTATTACTAATTATTAATATTTATTCTTAATTATTAAAAATTATTACTAATTATTCCTAATTACCATTAACTATGAACAATACTAATAATATAAATTTATTAAGTAATAAAACAATGTAAACATAATTAAATTACAACTAATTAAGAATAATTGAAACTAATAAAAAATTAAAAATAAATATTAAATTAAAATGAACATAAATACCTTGAAAATTGATCTGCTCTGATCGTTCTTCAAAACTTTAATATTAGCTCCGGAGAAAAAAATTAAACTGGAGAAAAACTGAACTCTAGAAATATAATTTTGAGAGAAGGAGAAGATAGAGAATGAGAATGAAATGAAAAAAATGGTTGGGAGTATTTATAGGTTAGATTATTTGCGACGAGCCCATTTGCGACGGGTATCCCTTCGCAAATAGTATTATTTGCGACGGTACCCGTCGCAAATACCTTAGCCAACATTTATTACGGTCAACGGGTAAATAGTTATTTGCGACGGGACCCGTCGCAAATAACCACCTGCCGACATACTATTTGCGACGGGGGAATATTCCCGTCGCAAATACCTTTTACCGCCGCCGGTTATTTGCGATGGGGGAATATTCTCGTCGCAAATAAGTTTCCCGCGATTTGGCGCGCAAACCGCGCCAGTCCTTTTGCGATGGGGAAAGCTGTCCCGTCGCAAAAGGCTACTTATTTGCGACGGGCAAATAACCCCGTCGCAAATAAGTTTTTAACGGGACTATTTGCGACGGGATTTATTCCTGTCGCAAATAACCCATCGCAAATGCCCTTTTTTCCCGTAGTGTTACAACATATAACAAAACCATGAAAGGACCGTATAGGTATAGAGTCTTTAGAAACTGGGAAACATAAACAACTGGTTCATAAATAATCTACACTGTCTCCCATTTATTTCATCATATCTAGAGTCCCTTTTGGCATATCCTACTTAATAACCTTCTTCCAGACCTGGGGAAAGAAAACATACAAAGGGGTGATCTCAAATGCTCAGTAAGGGTAAACAAAAAAAGTATCAATCACATCATATTCATAAGAACATAACATTTTGGAAATCTTACCCTGAAAAAGAGATCAAAATTTCATAACATGGGATAAATCATGGTAGTGAAATGTAATCACAATAATCATAACTTAAAACATTAAGCTTTTTTTCATACACACATAATCATAGAGAATCATTTCTTATTAGTCAAGACTCATTTCCAGGACTATCTTAGTGGACAAAGTCCATTTCTGAACCGAGTTCATTCCTCCTTTCAGTCTTGTTTCACTGAACCAGTTTATCCTGCCTTTCCAGCCATTTCTATCTCATGAGATATAAAATCTTTACCCAATTCATTGGAGGGAGATATAGTTCCCACCCATCTCATAATGATATCATTCTTATGTGTGCCACAAAATCATAAATCATACATCATTGCATAACCCATGTAATAAAAATGGGATTCTTAAACATCGTGAGATCATGAAACAATTCATATAAGATAAAGGAATTCATAAAAATAATTCCATCACAACATAATCAATTCAATGTAACAATAGGGATAGAAACAGAACCCTATATTATCTTAGATGGAAAATAATTTTGATAAAACATGTGAACTCCATTCTTGAGGAAATTATCCTTTCTACTTCAAAAACATTTCTTTTCTTAACATGTCATATAATTTTGAACTAAAAGAAGTTGATTAAAAACAAACATGAAAACTAGTAAAGGAATCTTCATGGAAATAATGTTCTAAAAATCCATTCATTTCGTATAAGTTAAAAAAAAGACATTCTTCTCGTACTTTTGTCGGAAAAGTCAAAAAGTACCTCGTATGAAAAACGACAAAAGATTCCTTTCATATCGTTTAATAAAAACTCACCGAAGGGTAAAATTGGATATAAAAAATTGTAGGTGTATGGAAATAATATTTCATATTGAGGAAACTTGTATGTGGATGATAAAATACACCCCAGTAAATACCAAAGTATAAACAATCTCGGATAAAAATAAGATTGTGATATTTTCCTTTACCTTAGGTCCGATTTTCTTCGTAAGTGTTCGAACCTCCTGTATAATGATTTAAATAATGTTATTAACTTATTCCAGAATCATAATTATTTTTATGATATCATATATGTTCATATTCTTAGCTTCTTATTAGTAATATTTCATTACTACTAGTTATTCGGGTGTTTATTACTTTTTGTTCTTATGCATGTTTTGTCGAATAAATTCTTATTATTCTTCTTAGATTATAGATACCTCATTTCTAGAATGGTATTAGTGTAATATATATCGTATTCATTCATTAAATTCAGTTATATAATCATTATTCAATGAAGATCATGTAGAATGAGTCGCATCACATCGTGGAGACGGTATTCCGTACGTACGCGCGAGCGATGATATCGTTCCCATGATCGTGAAATTGTAATGGAGTGTATGTATACTATTTCAAAATCAATATCACTTTACAATAATCATATATAGTTATTATTTACACCATTATACCCATCCAAGTAAGTTTGTGGTGGAAAATAGATTACACCACGGCGTGGAGACGGTATTCCGTACGTACGCACGCGCGGTGATTTCGTTTTCCGTAGGACGGATAGATGGTGAAATAGGGTTGTTTCAAACTTATAATAACATATCAGTACATGAGTGATACTGATTTTGTTACTTCATAATGAAACAACTAAATAAGAAGAAGTGGAAGAAGAAATAAAGTTGAAAGAATCGGTAACAGACACTACCTCTTCTTTGAAGTGCCTCTTTGAGACCTCCTCTTAGGGAAATGAAATTGGTCTCTGAAGAATACCAGGACATCTAGGATGTTTCTAGGGAAGTGGAGAAGAGAATTTTTCAGGTTTTTTCCGAGCTTGAAGGCTCAAAGTGGTGTGAGGAAGAGAGGGAGAAGGTTCCCTTTTATAAGGGAGGAGAGGGGCACCTTTGGAAAAATTAAAAATATTATTTTATTATAAAGTCACATTCGGTTTTAAATAGATCCGAATTGATTTATTTAGAAGCTAAGGTGGGGATGGGTCGAAATAATCTCATCCAATAGAATTTGGACAAGTTTAGGTTACTATTTTAACCTTATCATTTAGATTTAACTTTAAGTTAGGTAATTTTACATTTACTGTGTCTTTTTGTTTTCATACACTATAAGGTCAATAAACTTACTATAACAAGCCAAACGAATACCAAGTTGTTTATTATTAATATATATAACCTTATATAATTCATTTGGCCGAACATTAGATTTTTAGGAATAAAATAACAATTAATAATATAATATTTGTTTTAAAAACTATTTTATGTCAATTTTGACACTATTTGGTAATTGATTTTTGTGAAAATCATAACAGAATGATTAGTTAAAAAAAGTTAATTAAATCAACACTAAAATGTCATAGTAACATAGAAAATTATTTTAATTCATAAAAAGTCTCAAATTACATATATTTTGGTATTTATAACATCAATTTTGTCAATATTTCATTAATAAGATAATTACTGCATCATCATTATGACATAAATAAATTAACTTATTTTAAGTCTAAAAATTACAAATAAACTACCATTATGTAGGAAATAATTTTAGATTTCTAATGAATATTTATAGTTGAATTTATCTTATGTATAGCCCTATATTAAAAATGATTTACTTATTAAACATTGATTTTAACTATTTTAACCCTTCTTTAAATAAACTAATAATAAATGTCCTAATCTAATACAAGTGGGCCTAAATGGTCATATTTTATTCATAAGGTTATTTTTGGTCGAATTACACTTATCCAATAGAATTAGGACATGTGTTAGGGTAATAATAATAACACTTTTACACTTAATTACCCTATTTATTTTTAACTGTGGTAAAAAAAAGTAAAAAGTTACTATTCAGAAAAAATTATTTTCATCTCATTGAACCACATTTTAGTCCTTGATATTAACCATGTCTCTCAGATTTTCTAAATTCCACTCACAGAAGTGGTAAAATTAAGTTTTATGAAAAATTCAGTTTTTTAACTACCACTTAGTGGTTTCACTATTCATCAAAAAATGAAAGTTTCCAGAAAAATACCAAAAATTAGGCCTAAGATATATTTGATATTATGAATTCAAAAATGATGTCTATTTTATCAAATTCAAAACATATCATTTACATTAACTAATTTAAAAATAAATTCATGTCGTCAAAACAAATAGTGTGTTTTTAAGAGATAATAACTATCAAAAGATTGACACTTGTTTATATCTGGTTTAAATCTGAAATTACATCTAATGACCAACATTGTATTAAATTCTAAAAATATATTATAAATATACATTAAAACCACTCAAATTAATAATTTATCACTAATAATTATTTCGATTAAAAATGTGTTTTTAATTAAAATTTAGTAATTTTCACTATTCATCAGAATATGAAAGTTATCCGAAAAGTACCAAACTTTCACCCTAAGCTAATTTTGATATTCCGAATCCAAAAATGAAGTCCATTTTGAAAGACAAAATTTATAAAATTTCAAAAAGTTGGAATTACTATTCATAACGGCTATCATATCGTTGTTTAGTGAAACTTGGTATTGCGTACGACGCAAGCTATCGAGGAAGGTCTCGGTTGCGTGTAAAGCAAGCCAAGCTAGTGTTTTGTGTAGTAAAAGATTCCTTTGATGATTTATATAACATAAAAAAATATTTATCATAAAAGTCTCGGGTGTTACATTCTACCCCCCTTATAATTAATTTCGCCCTCAAAATTCATCACTTTGTAACAAAAAGATGAGGATACCTCTCCCTCATCATATCCTCAAGCTCCCATGTAGCTTATTTTAATTGGTGTTTCGTCCATAAAACATTCACCAAGCGAGTGGTCTTGTTCCTTAGGACATTTTCTCTATGATCCAGAATCTCTATCGGTTGTTCTTCATAAGAAAGATCTTGCTCCAGCAGTGCAACTTCTGAACGGAGTACATGTGAAGGATCAGGTATGTACTTTCTCAAGAGAGATACATGGAACACATCGTTAACTTGAGAGAGATTCAGTGGAAGCGCCAATTGGTAAGCTACCTTTCCAACATGATCCAGTATTTCTAAAGGACCGATATATCTGGGGCTCAACATTCCTTTCTTTCCAAATCTCATGACCCTCTTCCAGGGAGATATTCGTAAGAACACTTTATCACCCACTTCAAACTCTAGGTATTTTCTTCAGTTGTCGGCATAACTTTTCTATCGACTCTGAGATGCTCTTATGTGTTGTTGAATATATCTGACCTTTTCTTGCCATCTCATCAACAAGATCAGGTCCTAATAGATTTCTTTCCCCAACTTCATCCCAACAAGTTGGAGCCTTGCATTTCTTTCCTTAGAGAGCTTCATAAGGAGCCATCTGAATACTGGAGTGAAATCTATTATTATAAGAAAATTCCACCAAAGGTAGGTGTTGATCCCAACCACCTTTGAAATCCATAGAGCAAGCTCTTAACATATCTTCCAGAGTTTGAATTGTTCTCTCAGACTGACTGTCTGTCTGAGGATGATAAGCAGTGCTGAAACGCAACTCTGTATCCATAGTATGCTGAAGACTTCGCCAGAACTTCGAGGTAAATCTCGAATCCCGATCAGATATAATAGAAAGTGGTACTCCATGAAATCTTACCACTTCCTTCACATATATCCTGGCAAGCTGATCCAGAGATAAATCCTCTCTAATAGCAATGAAGTGTGCCGACTTTGTAAGAAGATCAACTATGAACCAGATAGCATTATTGCCTTTGGATGTTTTAGGAAGTCCAGTTACAAAGTCCATAGTGATGTTTTCCCATTTCCATTCAGGTATGGGTAATAGTTGTAACATCTCCTTGGACTTCTATCTCTCAGCTTTAACTTGCTGACAAACCAAGCATCAAGAGACATATTCAGCAACATCTCTTTTCATGCCATCCCACCAGAAGTACTCTTTCAAGTCCCTATACATCTTCGTGCTTCCAGGATGAATAGAGAATGAATAACTACGAGCCTCATCTAGCAGATCCTTATTTAATTCTGGGATGGGAGGTACACAAACCCAATTCCTGAACTTTATTATCCCATCACCATCAAGGTTAAATTTAGGAATATTTCTCACCTTCTTTTGTAACTCTACATCTTCTTTATGCGCCTCTTTAATCATCACATGTATAGATGGTTGAACATTCATTTGAGAAATATACGATTTCCCCCCTTCCATTATAATTCCAAGATCCATCCTTTGTAAATCCATAAATATTGGATCTTTTGTGATCCTCATCATGGATAAGCTAGCATGGTCTTGTCAACTTAATGCATCTGCCACCTTGTTTGCTTTCCCAGGGAGGTAATGAATTGAGCAGTCGTAATCCTTAATCAGCTCCAACCATCTTCTTTGGTGCATATTCAACTCCTTTTGTGTGAAAATATACTTTAAACTTTTATGATCAGTATAAATATCACACCTTTCTCCATAAAGATAATGCCTCCAAATCTTTAATGCAAATATTACCGCAGTTAACTCCAAATCATGAGTTGGGTAATTTTGCTCATGGATTTTCAACTATCGTGAGGCATAAGCTATCACCTTATCATTTTTCATAAGAACACACCTCATCCCCTTCTTGGATGCATCAATGTAGATCACAAACCTTTCTCCACTACAAGGCGGTGTGAGTACATGTGCACTGGATAACCTTCTTTTCAACTCCTTGAAATTCTCTCCACATTCCTCCATCCAAACAAACTTAACTCCTTTCCGAGTCAACTTGGTGAGTGGATTAGATAATCGTGAAAAATCTTTCACAAAACGTCGATAATATCCAGCCAAACCAAGAAAACTTTGGATCTCAGTTACTGTTGTTGGTCTCAACCATATTTCGATAACCTCTGTTTTTTGCTGGATCCACAGATATCCCCTCTTTTGAGATTATGTGACCCAAAAATGCAACTTTTTGAAGACCAAATTCACACTTGGTAAATTTGGCATAAAGATTCTCCTTTCTTAGGTTCTTCAATACAATTCTCAAGTGATCTTCATGTTCTTCCTTTCTCTTTGAATAGACAAGAATATCGTCTATAAAGACTACCACAAACTGATCAAGATAGTCTCTAAAGACTCTATTCATCAGATCCATGAAGATAGCAGGGGAATTAGTAAAACCAAATGGCATCACTATAAATTCATAGTGTCCATACCTTGTACGGAAAGTCATCTTTGGTATACCCTCTCTTTTGACCCTTAATTGATGATACGCTGAACGAAGATCAATCTTGGAAAAGTATTGAGCTCCGCATAGTTGGTAAAATAATTCATCAATGCACGGGAGAGGATATTTTTTCTTGATAGTGATCTTGTTAGGTTCTCGATAATCAATGCAGAGTCTCATTGATCCATCTTTCTTCTTAACAAACAGAACAGGTGCTCCCCAAGGTGATGCACTAGGGATTATGAATCCCTAATCAAGATTCTCTTGGAGTTTGTTCTTCAATTCTTGCAACTCAATTGGGGCAATTCTATAAGGTGTCTTTGAAATAGGCAAAGCACCCGGTACGAGTTCTATTGAAAACTCAACTTCACGATTTGGTGGAAAACCCAGAAATTCCTCCAGAAAGACATCGTAAAACTCTCGTACAATGGGCATATTCGTAATTGTGAGTTTCTCACCAACCATTTGAGATAAATAACCCTCATTTAGTGGAATAAAGACCCATAAGATGGAATAAATTTCCACTAGAAGGTTATGTTCATCCTTGCATCGATAGACGATCATAGATTGATCTGGAATATGAAATGTGACTTCCCTTCTTTGGAAATTAATATGAGCTCCATATAGAGAAATCCAATCCATGCCCAGAATCACATCAAATTCCACTATAGGAAGGATCACAAGATTTTCAGGAAGCACTTTCCCACAAACATCAATTGGAGATGAATTATAAACTTTTTATGTGACTGTTGTGCCATTAGGGGTTGTCACAGCTAACTCAACATCTAATTGTTGAGGTAATACGGAAATACCCTTAGAAAATTCTTTAGAAATAAATGAGTGGGTGGATCCAGAATAAAAAAAACATTTTTTACTTTAGAGTGGATGGTAAGTATACCTTTTACCACATCGTTATCGTACTCCACATCGCTGATAGAAATTGCATGTGACTTTCCTTTTTCTTTAGCCTTAAGAGTTTGATGACGTTGACCATCATCATCAACCCTTGGATTTGGGCATTGATTATCATAATGCCTCATCTCCTTGCACTTGAAATATTGAATTGTAGTATGTTCATTCTATGTATCCCTTACTTTTTTTGCATCATTAGACATCTTCTTCCCATCATTGCAGCATTCAAATGCCTGATGACCTTCCTTTCCACATTTGAAACATTTACTTTTCCCTTTAAGACAACTCCCTCAATGTTTCTTTCCACACTTTGAGCATAAGGGAAAGATCATCTTCTTTTCATTGTTCTCTTTATATTTTCCTTTGAATTCCATTTTCCTCTTCTTATCAAACCCATATGACGGATGGGTTACTCCAATCTCCATCTCAACTTTGAGAGAACATCGAACGATTTCCTCGAAGCTATTAAAGTCCCTTATGGATAAGGCCCTTTGAAGACTTGGTTTTAATCCACTAAAGAATCGATCGATCTTACTCTCAGGTTGGATAATAATACCAGAAGCGTACCTTGCAAGTCTTGTAAAATTTTCTTCGTAGGTACCAACAGATTCATCATCCTTGTTCTTCAGTTCAAGAAACTTTTTCTCCATCTTTTTTCAGAGATTACAAGGGAAGTACTTATTGAAAAATAAGTTCTTGAACTCGTCCCATTCCATGGACTCAATTTCATCTCTTTGACTCATATTCTTAATAAGATTCCACCATTGATCAGCATCTCCTTCCAAACGATACACTACTAGGACGACTTTATCATGTTCAGAACATTGAAGAACTGAAAATATCTTTTCAGTAGTACTAATCCATTGTTCATCAACTAATGGATCAGTAGACCCGCTGAATGAAGGTGGACGCTGCCTCATGAAGGATTCAACAGAATGTTGCTCCTTCCTTTTCTAGTTTTGAAGTCCTGCATGATTCATAACATGAGAAATTTGTGTGAGCATGGATACAAGATTTTTCATTCCAGCTCCCATAACGTTTGGTTCCTCAGGGGACAATCATTGCATTTCCCGTCGCATTCCGCATTAACACGGTTCCTTCGGGTTCCAGCCATTGACTAAAACCAAGAAGAATAGTGTGAGCAACACTAATTATAATAATAAAACCACATAATAAAGAATAAAATTTCACACTTAAGGTTTTATCATAGGTTATTCATGGCCATTTCTAAAACACTAATATTGTGTTCTATTCTTAGACTTATCCTTAGGGTTCTTACTAAGGCTTTCACATCCTAGTTTCCAAAGGTTGACTATACCTTTCCTCTGATACCAATTATAACGACCCATACTTTTCATACATTTTTAATACTTCAAAATTTATGTATAATTATTACAACATATAACAAAACCATGAAAGGACCGTATAGGTATAGAGTCTTTAGAAACTGGGAAACATAAACAACTGGTTCATAAAGAATCTACATTGTCTCCCATTTATTTCATCATATCTAGAGTCCCTTTTGGAAGATCCTACTTAATAACCTTCTTCCTGGCCTGGGGAAAGAAAACATACAAAGGGGTGAGCTCAAATGCTCAGTAAGGGTAAACAAAAGAAATATCAATCACATCATATTCATAAGAACATAACATTTTGGAAATCTTACCCTGCAAAAGAGATCAAAATTTCATAACATGGGATAAATCATGATAGTGAAATGTAATCACAATAATCATAACTTAAAAAATGAAGCTTTGTGGCATACACACATAATCATAGAGAATCATTTCTTATTAGTCAAGACTCATTTAAAATACTATCTTAGTGGACACAGTCCATTTCTGAACCGAGTTCATTCCTCGTTTCAGTCCTGTTTTACTGAACCGGTTTAACCTGCAGTTCCAGCCATGTCTATCTCATGAGATATAAAATAATTACCCAATGCATTGGAGGGATATATAGGTCCCACCCATCTCATAATGATACCATTCTGATGTGTGCCACAAAATCATAAATCATACATCATTGCATAACCCATGTAATAAAAATGGGATTCTTAAACATCGTGACATCATGAAACAATTTATATAAGATAAAGGAATTCATAAAAATAATTCCATCACAAAATAATCAATTCAATGTAATAATAGAGATAGAAACATAACCCTATATTATCTTAGATGGAAAATAATTTTGATAAAACACTTGAACTCCATTCTTGAGGAAATTATCCTTTCTACTTCAAAAAAATTTTCTTTTCTTAACATGTCATATAATTTTGAACTAAAAGAAGTTGATTAAAAATAAACATGAAAACTTGTAAAGTAAGCTTCATGGAAATAATGTTCTAAAAATCCATTCATGCTGTATAAGTTAAAAAAAGACATTTTTCTAATACTTTTGTCAGAAAAGTCAAAAAGTACCTCGTATGAAAAACGACACAAGATTCCTTTAATATCTTTTACTAAAAACTCACCGAAGGGTAATATTGGATTTTAAAAATTTTAGGTGGATGGAAATAATATTAAATATTGAGGAAACATGGATTTGGATGATAAAATACACCCCAGTAAAGACTAAAGTATAAACAATCTCGGATAAAAATGAGATTGTGATATTTTCCCTTACCTTAGGTCCGATTTGCTTTGTAAGTGTCCAAACCTCCTGTATAATGATTTAAATAATGTTATTGACTTATTCTAGAATCATAATTATTTTTATGATATCATATATGGTCATATTATTATCTTTTTATTAGTAATATTTCATTACTACTTGTTATTCGGGTGTTTATTACTTTTTGTTCTTATGTGTGTTTTGTTGAATAAATTATTCTTCTTCTTTTTAGGTTATAGATACCTCATTTACAGAATGGTATTAGTGTAATATATATCATATTCATTAATTCAATTCATTTATATAATCATTATGCAATGAATACCATATAGAATGAGTCGCATCACATCGTGGAGACGGCATTCCGTACGTACGCACGAGCGATGATATCGTTCCCATGATCGTAAAATTGTAATGGAGTGTATGTATACTATTTTATAATAAATATCACTTTAAAATAATCATATATAGTTATTATTTACACCATTATACCCATCCAAGTAAGGTGGTGGTGGAAAATAGATTACACCACGGCATGGAGACGGTATTCCCTACGTACGCACGCGGGGTGATTTCGTTTTCCGTAGGATGGATAGATGGTGAAATAGGGTTGTTTCATACTTATAATAACATATCATTACATCAGTGATACTTATGTTATTACTTCATAATGAAACAACTAAAGTAGAAGAAGTGGAAGAAGAAATAAAGTTGAAAGAATCGGTAGCAGACATTACCTCTTCTTTGAAGCGCCTCTTTGAGACCTCCTCTTAGGGAAATAAAATTGGTCTTTGAAGAAGACAAGGACCTCTAGTATTTTTCTAGGGAAGTGGAGAAGTGAATTTTTTAGGGGTTGGACGATCTTGAAGGCTCAAAGTGTTGTGAGGAAGAGAGGGAGGAGGTGCCCTTTTATAAGGGAGGAGAGGGGCACCTTTGGAAAAACTAAAAATATTATTTTATTATAAAGTCACATTCGGTTTTAAATAGCTAAAAATTGATTTATTTATAAGATAAGGTAGGTATGGGTATAAAAAATCTCATCCAATAGAATTTTGGCATGTTTAGGTTACTATTTTAACCTTATCATTTAGATTTAACTTTAAGTTAGATAATTTTACTTTTACCGTGTCTTTTTGTTTTCTTACACTATAAGGTTATTAAACATACTATAACAAGACAAAAGAACCCCAAGTTGTTTATTATTAATATATATAACCTTATCTAAGTAATTTGGCCGAAAATTAGATTTTTAGGAATAAAATAACAATTAATAATATATTATTAGTTTTATAAACTCTTTTATTTCAATTTTGACACTATTTGGTAATTGATTTTTGTGAAAATCATAACAGAATTATTAGTTCTAAAAAAGTTAATTAAATCAACACTAACATGTCATAGTAACATATAAAATTATTGGAATTTATAAAAAGTCTCAAATTACATTTATTTGGGTATTTATAACATCAATTATGTCAAAATTTCATTAATAAGATAATTTCTACATTATCATTGTGTCATAAATAAATTAAATTATTTTAAGTGTACAAATTACAAATAAAATACCATTATGTAGTAAATATTTTTATCTTTCTAATTAATATTTATATTCTAATTTATCTTATGTATAACCCTATATTAAAAATGATTTAGTTATTAAACATTGATTTTAACTATTTTAACCCTTCTTTAAATAAACTAATAATAAATGACCTAATCTAATCCAAGTGGGCCTAAATGGTCATATTTTATTCCTAAGGTTATTTTTGGTCAAATGAAACTTATCCAATAGAATTAGGACATGTTTTAGGGTAATAATAATAACACTTTTACCCTTAATTACCCTATTTACTTTTAACCGTGGTAAAAAAAAGGAAAAAGTTACTATTCATCAAAAATTATTTTCATCTCATTGAACCAAATTTTAGTCCTTGATATTAACCGTGTCTCTTGGATTTTCTAAATTCCACTCACATAAGCGGTAAAATTATGTTTTATGAAAAATTCAGTTTTTTAACTACAACTTAGTGGTTTCACTATTCATCAAAAAATGAAAGTTTCCAGAAAAAAACCAAAAATTAGGCCTAATCTATATTTGATATTATGAAATAAAAAATTATGTCTATATTATCAAATTCTAAACATATCAGTTACATTAACTAATTTAAAAATTAATTCTCGTCGTCAAAACAAATAGCGTGTTTTAAAGAGATAATAACTATCAAAATATTGACACTTGTTTATATCTGGTTTAAATGTGAAATTACATCCAATGACCAAAATTGAATTAAATTGTAAAAATATATTCTAAATATACTTTAAAACCACTCAAATTAATAATTTATCACTATTAATTATTTCGATTAAAAAGTTGTTTTTAATTAAAATTTAGTAATTTTCACTATTCATCAGAATATGAAAGTTATCCGAAAAGTGCCAAAATTTCACCATAAGATAATTTCGATATTACAAATCCAAAAATGTAGTCCATTTTGTAAGATAAAATTTATAAAATTTCAAAAAGTGGGTATTACTATTCATAACGGCTAACATATCGTTGTTTAGTGAAACTCGGTATTGCGTACGACGCAAGCTATCGAGGAAGGCCGCGGTTGCGTGGAAAGAAAGCCAAGATAGTGTTGTGTGTAGTGAAAGATTAATTTAATAATTTATATAACATAAAAAACAAAATATTTCTCATAAAAGTATCGGGTGTTACAGCTGATCCGCGGAGGTTGGGTGGGAAGCTAGGAAGTCTTCCAATGCCTGCCCCTTGATAGCCTTCTGGGTCACGAACCTGATGTCAAACTGTTGGAGGATCACCGAAGACAACACTAGTCATCCAGTCAACATGGGTCGATTCAGAATGTACTTTAGCGGGTCCACTCAGGAGACCAACTGCACCTCATGGTGCTGCAGGTAATGTCGCAGCTTCTGCACAGCAAATACAAGTGCAAGGCAGCTTTTCTCGATCGGGGAGTATCTGGTCTCCGTGTCAAGGAGCATGCGGCTGAGGTAGTAGAGGCTATTCTCCATCCCCTGATTGTTCTTATGGGTGAGAAGGCTGCCCGAGGATCATTCCAGGGTAGTGACATAGAGAATCAATGGCTTCCCAGAGACGGGTTGCATCAAGACCGGAGGTTGGAGCAAATATTTCTTGATTTCCTCAAAGGAGGTCTGGAACTCCTCATCCCACTTATAAGCAATGCCCTTATTCATGAGCCGAGAAAAGGGATTACACTTGCCAACCAGATTCGAAATAAATATACGTATGTAGGCTAAGTGGCCTTAAATACCTCAATGCTTCTGAATATTGCTCGGGGGAGGCATCTAGATAATTGCCTTGATCTTATCTGGGTCGACCTCGATGCCCCGGTGCCAAACAAAAAAGCCGAGGAATTTCCCAGAGGTGACTCCGAAGGCACACTTCAACAGTTTCATCTTCAGGTGGCAGGAATGGAGGAAACCAAACACTTTCTCAAGGTCCTTGAGATGGTCATGGCACTGGTGGGATTTTCCCACCAGGTCATCCACATAGCATTCCACCAGTGTCCCAAAGACTAGCTTAAATATGCGATGCATGGCCTGCTGATAGGTGGCACCTACATTCTTCAGGCCGAAGGGCATGACCCGGTAACAGAAAGTACCCTGGGGCGCCCTGAAAGCGGTAGATTCCTCATCCTCAGGGGCCATCCAGATCTGATTATATCCAGAGTAACCATCCATGAAGGAGAGGGCTTGGAATCCATCTGTAGCGTCAATCAACAATTCTATCACTGGAAGGGGAAAATCATCCTTCATACAGTGAAGATTGAGATTGTGGAAGTCGATACAGACTCTGATCTACCTGTTCTTCATCCTGACTGGCACAGTGTTGGCTAACCACTTGTGGTACTGAACTTCCTTGATGAAGTTGTCTTTTAAAATATTTTCAACTTCGGCCTCAACCATGACACCATGAGAAGGGTGCATCTTTCTGGGATGTTTTTGAACCCAAAATGGTTCGTAGGGATACCGAGGCGGTGGATGGCTACCTGAGGATCTTGTCCCGGAATCTCGTTGTAACTCCAAGAAAACACATCACGATGATTCTTAAGAAAGTTCACGTATCGATGATGCTCCTCGAGGGACATAGTGGTGCTGATCAATGTGGGCCTCAGATCTACCTTGCTACCAAGGTTCACCTGTACCAGCTCGTCGACCGTGGCTGAGACGCCTTCTTCAAAGGCAGGGGAGTGTCCTCTATATCTTATTCTTCACTTGGGGAGAGATCATCTGTAAGGGGAGCTACTTCTGAGCTATCAAACCCTAATGGGAAGCTGTTACCTGCTTTTACGGACGTGGTCATCACATAGGGATACCCACATGCCACTGAGACCATGGATACAAAGTATTTCGACCCAATCTCATCCGGTCTTCAGCCCAAGGGGCCGCTTTTGATAACATCAAAGCAGTAGTGGCACGTTGTCCAAAGATGACTTATCCCAGCCCAGCGAAACAAACACATATAACGGACTGTCGTTGCCATGAGCCAGACATCTCGATACCGTACGAGGGTAGGAGGTACGAGATCACCTGATCCTGGTTTGTGTAGGAGTACGAGGTGATTTTCCATCGTTGCTTGGACCTGGGAATATGCCTTCCTCTTATACCCGAAACAACAAAACACTGCCCCATGTCGGGGGTCGTGGCCTCCAACTGATGGATCGGAAAGATGTAGGCGTCATCCAAACCTGCCCAGGGATCACTTGTGACCAGGGCGGGTTCAACCTCACTCACCAGAATATTCTTATCATTGCTCTTGTAATAGTCATCATCCAGATAGCGGGCTTCATAAGAGGAAAAAGGAGACACATTCCCTTGGAGCATGCCTACTCCGCTATTAAGGGAGTATTTGAGGCATTGGTGATACGATGAAGGGACCTCCGCGTGCAGGTGAAGCCATGATCTTCCCATCAATGCGTTGTATGTGGTGTCCTAAGAGACAACCATGAATTCGATACTGAATCTAGGACACCGAACTGGGTCTTCAAACAGATCTTTCTGACTAGGGTTTTCTCTGCCCTATCGTATCCCTGGATTCTAAGGTCGGAGGAAGTAAGATCATCCTCAGACAACCCCAGCTTCAGTAGTGTCTGAGTCGGGATTAGATTAATCCTAGAGCCTATGTCAACAAGACAGCAGTGGACTTACATGCCATTGAACTGTCCAGTGATATACAACGGGCGGATGTGCCCCAGTATGGGAGGGTCTTCATCTTCACCAGAGAACAAGATGATAGCCTGGCACTCAGCACTCTCAACTGCTTCGGCATGGAAGGCTTCTGCAGCTCATACCTCCATCTCAAACTAGAGGGGGATTCT
This sequence comes from Viscum album, assembly GCA_963277665.1. NCBI lineage: Eukaryota > Viridiplantae > Streptophyta > Magnoliopsida > Santalales > Viscaceae > Viscum > Viscum album. The sequence continues at coordinate 1,534,421,721 of OY728161.1, read as the reverse complement.
TAAATCCTCTGCGAGTGCTTCACGCATATCTGGTTACAGGTGAAGGGATTCAAGGATAGAGAGCCTTACTGGGATGCTGTCAAGGTGCTTCAAAACATCATACTTCCATGTCAGGTGCGAACTTCTGCTTACAGGAGGCCGCTATGCGTCTGGAGGCATGGCGGACCCTACCGGATGGACCGACAGCTGACTGGTGCTGGGCATATCCCGTTGCTCATTAGTCGGAGCTTGGAGGGAAGCTGCCAGGTAAGGACCAGGTGACTACGATCGGAATATGGCTGGGAGATGCTGATCGCGAGATGGCTGAAGTGGCTCTGCCTGATCTAGTAACACAAACGGTGGCGGAGGAGGACCTTCTGCGTGCTGAGTTCTATGCTGGATCTATTTTCTAGTCTCAGCGGCGTGCACGTCCTGGCTAGAGGTGCCAACTGACGAGCCTCAGTGACCCATATGGTCGCAGTTCCACCGACGTTGGCGTCGGCTGGGGACATTGAGGAGGTTCATCTGGCGCTCCCCCTCATCGGGAGCCATATAAGGATTTACTAGCCCGACAGTGTTAACCTAAACATGCCCCTGACTATCAGTTGAAGAATCATCCACCACGAGGTGGATTTTGGGAGGGATTCACATCTCAGAGGGCATGAAGTCACTGAGAGTGCGAGATGACAACAGCATTGGTGGGGTGTGATGCTTCTTCTTGCTCTGTCGATGCTTGCTCTTCTGGGAAGAGGTCGGCTGAGATGATGACGCAGAGGGGGTGGTCACAGCTTCTGAAGCCACCGGCTAATTCAGGCATGCATGGATAATGCCATGGGTGCAGGAGACCATCTTGCAAGAAATCCTGTTGCTATACTTTCGAGACCCGCGGTCAGGGACCTGCTGCCACATGCTTCCATCATCGCTGCTGCTATCTAATCTTACAAAGACACCTGCCACTTGTGTCGGGGCTGGGCTCAACCTGACTATGTTTTTATTAATTTTGTCTTGGATCCAGTCCTTAAACACATAGAATTTCTTGATGGTGTGCCCCAGGATCTGGTGATAAGGGCAGTATTTGGGGTGATCAGTGAGATGTGCCTCTTCTAGCTTCTGGCACTCGGGCAGTCGCACAATTCTCTTCTCTAAGGCGCTACGGAAGTAGCCGAGGACCTGATCCTGAGTGAACAAGTAGTTTTGATTCATTATTTCCAAAAAAGGATCCCTAGGATCCTGACCCTGATGGGGGGCCAGAGGAGCCTACCGAGGGAGCGGAACTTGATTATCTCGCCTAGGTGGTGGCTGCGTGTTATGCGGAGGTGCCTGCCGATTCTAAGGCGGGCACTGCTAAGCTGGAGGTTGTGCCCGTAGTGGAGGGCCCATGAAAGGATGCTGAGTGGGCTCCACTAGTAGAAAATATAGCATGCTGGGGGCCTCTATCTAGGCCATGGTGGTGGGCTCAGCTATGGAAGCTCTCCTTGTTGGAATTGCAGGGGGCAGCAGACATGCCTGTCTGAGCTGTTGTAAAGATTTCTCGAGGCATTGGGCCTTACCTGAGAAGTCTTGGAACCCTCCGATATAATTCTGGGTGATTAGGGAGGGAACCAGTTCCATCTTTACATTCCCCACGCACATTGTCAGTAATTTCTCCTGAGTCAATGGCATGTCAAGGGAGTATGTGAGCCCCTTCCACCATGAGATAAAGTCCATGACTCACTCATCGGGCCTTTGTTTGCACCCGAAAAGGTCTGCAATGTTCATCTTCCGGGTGGTAGAGATGAACTGGTAAAGGAACTACCTACGGTGGTCCTCCCAACTAGTCATAGATCCAAAGGGGGAGCTGGCTGTACCAAACGAATGTCGGCCCTTCCAGCGTCTAAACAAAGCAACGGATCTTAGTGGCCTCCTGCTGTTCCGGAGTCCCCAACATAGGCCCACACCTTGAATTGAAGTGGTCCAGGTGCTATGGTGGGTCCCCCATCCCATTAAATGGGGAGAAAGTGGGATTTCCAAATCCTGGGGATACTGGCATGTCATCCACCCATGCTGGGTAAGTCTTGCCATCGGGTGGGACCGCCACTTGTCACATTTCCAAAGATTCCAAGCGGGAAATGAGTGTCTCCATCGGATCTTCTGGGCGCGGGTCCCTGTACTGATGGGGAACCCTAACCACGAGCACATTGTCGGGCTCTTCAATGCAGTAGTCGAGCTCAGCGGCTCTTGGAGCAGCTGGTGGAGTGACCCTTGGGGTGGCTGGAGGATCCCAGATGGGGTTCCCTGGACGGTCCCATCGTTCAGGAGGGTTCTACAAGACATACCGCACCCTCTTTCCATGGGCTCTAGCTTCTGATCTCTTAGTAAATATAGCAAGATTACGGCTTCCTGGGAGAAGCTCATCGAGGGGTAGTTGTTCCTTCCCCTGCTGCCGCAGCCTAGGATTGCCGTAGTCGGGACGCTGCTCTATGATGCGTTCATCCAGAAGCTCATTGACTAACTTCTTTTACTTGGCAAGCTACTAACGCCGCACAACCTTCTCAGGGTCCTCTTCCGTCTTTGGCACTAAGGCTAATGGGTCGGAGTGATTGGAAGCTCCAACATGCTCTTTGCCTTTACTGAAATTCCGGGCCAGTACCAGTGACTCGGTGGGAGTAGGGAGTCCTAGAAGGTTCCTCTGCTGGTAAGTAATTCTTCCTGATGGGTCCAGTGGTAGCACGTCCTCAGGGGGATGTCCCCATCGAGAATTCCTAGCTCATTTGACTCTCCTGTCAGGTCGGTCATGTTGACCGCCACTCTTCCAAGGGGCATGCCCTCACTACTGCCAAGGGAATTAGGCTGCTTGAGAATCGCACTGAAGAGGAGGGAAACATACTGCCCCCAGCCACAGACTTTCATGTGAGGGGTATCCTCCTTGACCACTCTGTAGTGTACTTGAAAACTCTGAACGCACAGTTGTTGGAGGGTCCTGTGGTGGCCGGGTGACTCGTGGTGTCGTACTTCAGGGAGTGTGGCAAGGTCCACCAAGAGGAATTGTTCACTGATGCCTTCGAGGTGCTCTTGTATCCTAGGATAAGTCACCTTCCAGTGGTGAAGACAGAGGTGAGTCTCCTAGAGGGTCTGGCAGAATCATTCTAACTCCTCCAGAGTGAGAGATTCTAGCATACCAAAATTTGATCCTACGACCGGACAAAAATTACCAGGGAAGTGGCCCACTGTGAGGATGGTCCAGAAGTTCCCCGGCTCAGATCCGGGGTCTGGCCTTTGATTTCCCCACTCATCAACTGAGGGTGGATGAGTAAATGGTGGTGGTACTGAGGCAGACCACTGGGACGACAGGCTGGCCGGTGGAGAATACAGCGAACGGGCTGATTGGCCGCCGACTCTCGGGCTATCCCCAGGAGATTGCAGCGACCTGTCCGCCATGTCACGGTAGGATAGACCAGCGACTAGAACCCTTGATATGGAATAAATGTTTTCCAGAGGTAGGTTATGGTCTGGATCTTCCACCATTGACCCCCAAAATAGCTCCAAGGTAGAGGGTGCTTCTGAAAGCGACGGTGGCGACTACGTGGTTGGCTCCTAAAAGCATGCCAGGGTCTCATCCTCCATGATATACCTTCGGAGGGAATAAGGGATTATACAGGATTTTCATTCTAGAATCACAAGGATGATACGCCTCATTCCTACCCCGGCCCGTAACTTAGAGGACCGAGGGGAGGGCTCCTACGCCGGATCGTACTCCACCTTAGAATCTAAGAAACGGACTGGCCTGATTTTTGCTCGGCCTTCCCCAGAATTTCTCTTGGGCTGACAGCGGCCTACCCTCCTTCCTACGGATGGTTCCTCAGGGAATGGATGATTTCCGACATGGGGTCCCCCGGCTGTACTAGTGCCAGGGTGGAGAAAGTTCTCACCCGAAAAGGCTAGGGTGTGAGGGGTATCGAGACAAATGTCGAAAGGGGCACGAGGAAGACCATCGTGCTGGAGAGTAACCACACATGCAATGCCCCCAGGATCGCTATTCATGGTAAAAGGAATGACCCCGTACCCGGTGTAGTGGTTGCGGGAGAGACCCCCACATTGAGTGTTTCCATCATAGTGAAGACCCTCTCCTAGGTTGAATGTGGCACGGGGCAGACCTCCAAGCCGAGATTGGAAGCTGGGAGGGCCCGCACCTTCCAAAGTGGTGGTGTAGAGCGAGCCTCCCCGCTGGGTGGCACTGCTACGGTGTAGAGACCCAAAGCTTGACATACATGGACATTACATTACTTTTGTGGAATACTTAATACATAACAAAAACAGACACACAAGGACCATAATAGTTTATTTTCTTTGGAAACTCGGAATAAAATCTTCTAATTGTGGTGAAAGATCTTCAACATCTCCCAATAAAGATCTTCCCCCTTTTTTCTTACCTAAAACGTTTCTTTATATCCTGTGGAAAAGAAAACATAAAAGGGGTGAGCTCAAATGCCCAGTAAGGGTAAAAATAGATAACATAAAACAATCCATAAACATTTGAATGCAAAAACATGAACATAAAATCTAAACATCAAAATCTTGAGCAAAGACATGAATCTTGGATGTACGTAAGGCATATATCATAAGGGAACATAAATCATGATAAAATAGAATGGGAATAAAACATGTAATTGTGGAAATCATTAAGCACATGATATGATTTCCATAGTAGCCAAGGCATTGCTTCCATGACCATCTTAGTGGGAAAAGTCCCTTTCTGAATCGAGTTTACTCCTCGTTCCAGTCCTGTATTACTGAACCGGTTTAACTTTCCGTTCCAGACATGTCTATCCATGAGATATAAATATTTACCCAATGAATTGGAGGGATATATAGGTCCCACCCATCTCATAATGATACCATTCTTATGTGTGCCACAAAATCATAAACCATACATCATAGCATAACCCATGTAATAAAAATGGGAATCTTAAACATCGTCACATCATAAAACAATTCATATAAGATAAAGGAATTCATAAAAATATTTCCATCACAACATAATCAAATCAATGTAATAATAGGGATAGAAACATAACCCTATATTATCTTAGATGGAAAATAATTTTGATAAAACACTTGAACTCCATTCTTGAGGAAAATATCCTTTCTACTTCGAAAAACATTTTTACTTTCTTAACATGTCATACAATTTTAAACTAAAAGATGTTGATTAAAAATAAACTTGAAAACTTATAAATGAAGATTCTTGGAAATAATGTTTTAAAAATCCATTCATGTCGTATAAGTTAAAAAATAACAATTTCCTCGTACTTTTGTTGGAAAAGTCAAAAAGTACCTCGTATGGTAAACAAAAGAAAGATTCCTTCCATACGATGTGGTAAAAGTAAGAAAAGGGTAAAAATGTATTAAACAAACATGGAAGTAAAGTAAACATTTTATGAAAACATTTTTAGAGCATATGGACATGGATAATAAACATAACTCCCAGTAAATACTTGCGAATAAACAATCTCGAATAAGAATGACATTGGAATAATTATCCCTTACCTTAGGTCCGATATGCTTCGTACTTTTCCAAACCTCTTGTATAATGATTTAAATAATGTCATTGACTTATTACAGAATCATATTCATTGTTATGATATCATATATGTTTCACTTATGACTTGATATTACCCATTCTTTTGTAAATTACATGTAAGAGCAGTGTTTTGGGTAAAATCATTTCATTTATCGTCTGTGTTTCGACTTGTCGTTCTTGATATTATTACTTATATCCTGAATTAAATAATTACATAATGTAAAACATGATTTATATATAATATATATTCATCATATACATATATATTATAGATCTATAAAAGGAATGAAATACACCGTTCATGGAGACGGTAGGCCGTACGTACGCATGAACGTTGTTTTCGTTTCCTTATTGAATTGAATGGAATTAAGTATATGACATACATATATATATATACATAAATCCAGTAGCATTATTATTTCATATATTTCATTATTACTTATTATATTTACTTTATAATCATTCTTGAATTGTTAACATGGAAAATGAATCTCATCGCGTCGTGGAGACGGTAATCCGTACGTACGCACGAGCGATGATATCGTTCCCATGGAATTGTATTGGAGTGGATGGTATAATATATCAGAATCAGTATGATGTTATAATAACTATATATAGTTATTATTTACACCATTATACCCATCCATGTAAGGTGTTGGTGGAAAAACAGATTACACCACGACGTGGAGACGGTATTCCGTACGTACGCACGCACGGTGATTTTGTTTTCCGTAGGATGGATAGAAAGTGAAATACGGTTGTTTCATATTTATAATAAAATATCAGTATATGAGGGATACTGATATTATTACTTCATAATGAAACAACTAAAGAAGAAGAAGTTGAAGAAGAAAGAAAATTGAAAGGATCGGTAACGGATATTACCTCTTCTTTGACACGCCTCTTTGAATCCTCCTCTTAGGGTACTAAAATTGGTCTTCGAAGAATACCAGGACCTCTAGGATATTTCTAGGGAAGTGGAGAAGAGAATTTGGCAGGTTTGGCCGATCTTGAAGGCTCAAAGTAGTGTGAGGAAGAGAGGGAGGAGGTGCCCTTTTATAAGGGAAGAGAGCGGCACCTTTGGAAATATAAGAAATATTAGTTTATATTAAATCCCCAACCCACATAAAAACATCCAAAATGACTCATATCCAAATATTAGGTGAGATATGGTTGTAATATCATCATCCAATAAAATTTAGACATGTTAGTAATTTATTTTAAACATTATAAACTTGATTTGTATTTATTTAATCAATTTAATTTTATTTATGGTAATAACATTATAAATTTTAAATTATAACAAATATTTACTTATTTGTTGTTAATTTTCCATAATTAGATACTTTATAACATTATAGACCATATAAATATAAATTTATAATTTTTAAAAAAATTTGTGATTTTTAAGCAATTTTATAATATGTTATTTTTATAAAATAACAATAGTGTCAATTTTGACACTATTCATTTATTTGAATTTAAATAAAATATATACAGAAGATATGTTCGAACTAAAATCTTTAATAGATTAATAAAAGGTCATATGTATCTATAAAACTAGTGGAGAACATTAAATAGTTCATATAATATTTATTTTATTATTTTTAAAACCATTTATTTGGTTTATCTCTTAATAAAATAATTACTACAACATTTATTTATAATTATTTAATATACTTATTTGTTGCCTAAAAATTAAAAATAAAATCCTATGATGAAGATAAATCTATTACCTTTTACAATAATACTTTTACTAGAATTTATCATCTTAAAATAACAATATTTAAATTGTTATATTTATTAAATTATGAAGGTGACAACTTTGGCATCTTTTAATATAAAATAATATAAGTGTCATAATCGCCTTAATAAGGATACAAATGGTCAAAAATTCGGCCAGTGGATGATTAGGGTTTATATATACACTAATAATAAGTTTTATGCAGATTTTTGGGCCTTTTGATATGTATGACTATTTCAATAAAAACTATATTTTTGATTTTTCACTAAATAAACAATTTCTGCATCACTATTGTGTCAAAATTAATGATAATTATTTAATCCCTAAAATTTATAAATAAATTCATATGATGTAGATAATTTCATTGGATTTCTGTATACTATTCATGGTAAAAGTTTCATGAAGTTTATCACTAAATTAAAATTAATATACTTATAAGATTTAAGAGAGTGACATGTTGTCACTTTCTTTGGTTTTAATAATAATTAAGTTATTTTCATGGAAAAAAGTCCATTAAATGATTTTAATCCGACCCTTAGGCGATATGGGTCGACTTTTAGTCATCCAATAGGATTTTGGTAGGTGGTAGGGTAATTTTATAATCTTATATTTACCCTTAATTACCCGATTTACCTTTAACTATGGTAAATAAAATTTACCATAGTTACTATTCAAAATGCCCAAAAATAAAAAGTAGTCTATTAATATAATTTGGACCCACTGATTCCAAATATGGAATCCATTTTTCCAAATTCAATACACAAAAGTTGCAGAAATTAAATTAAAATTAATCCCGTTGTCGAAAGATAACGGGTTTTTGTTTAAAACATTACAAAAGATTGAATTGATTTAACCTACGAATTCAAGGTAAAATCAATGATAATGACATAAATTATATTAAATGGTAAAAATATATTCTATTTATACTTTAAAATAATTCAATATTATAATTTAACTACATGAGTTATTACGATGAAAAAAGTTGTTTTTAATGAAAATATAGCGTGTTTTTACAATTTATTAAAATATTAAAGTTATTAGAATAATATGAAAAATTTATCCAAGGTAAAATTTTATATCCTTATTACAAAGAATAATTTTATTTTGTAAAATTGAACTTATAAACATGTCAAAAACTAGATTTAAAGTGGGTGTGCCATCAAAAGGCGGCAAAACTACATTTTTTGAAAAATACTTATTTTACCCGAAAAATTTGTTTTGTTCTTATACCATGTTCTAGAAAATGTGTAAGATGAATAATAATTTTATAAAATTCAAAATTTATTTAGTAATATTCATAACGGCTAGTTCATAATAATATTATAATAATATATCGTTGTTTTGTAAAACCCAGAATTGTGTACAACACACGCTATCGTGGAAGGTCGTGATTGCGTGTAATGCAAGCCAAGTCAAGGATGTGTGTTGTGCAAGCGCCTTTTGGTGTAGCGTACAACACAAGACATTAATGAAATTAAAAATAATATTTTTCATAAAATCTCGGGGTGTTACATTCTACCCCCCATAAAATGAATTTCGCCCTAGAAATTCGTCGGGGTTATAAATGGTTTATTATTTGAAATTTTATTTAATAGAAAACCACATCGTAAAAAGGAGTAACAAAACTTGTCTTTAAAAACTAAGTATGCAACGTAATGGTCACCCAAATTAACTAATCACTGTGTTTCCACATAGGAGAACATAGGTGAAAATATGGATATGGAAGAGAAATCTAACCTTTATGTTCTGATGGAGAGTGGTAGAGAACATGGCTATAAAAAAGACAACAATCACAAATCCATAAATTTGTGATGATCTAAGGTACCATCTGATTCATAGGATATAAGGGCACTAGGACAACATTTTTGGCTTTCAAGATCATTTCCCTAAAGTTGAAGAATTTGAATTAGAATAAATACTTACTTTATTTTGGTACAATCTCACTGTTGTTCGTGCTTTGAACAATTTCCACTTCATCTCTTAAAGAAATTAAGTTGAATATGTTATTCGTGAAGTGTTAACAGATCATGTGGTAGAATGATGGGTCATTCCATCTGTTTTAAACAAAAGGTTAGCAAATGTTATCAAATATACATAAGTCCGTCTATGGTGAGGTTAATCGTATATGATTCCAAAAATTATCTTATACTTCATATATCATACCGCTTAATAAAATAAAACCAGTTTCTACTAACCAGGGACTTCCTGTAGGCTAGTGGTATGAGATAAAGGCCAGTCGCACTTCGGTTGTGGGTTCGATTCCCACAGCCTTGTCTGACGCGATCAGTTGTCGCCCATCCTACAGGTTGTCCTTTTCTAAAACTACATTACTATAACATCCCATCAATAATATCGAAAAAAAACTTATATCCTTAAAAAATACTAACTTATGTCCACCATAATCCATTCCAATCTTTATTCTTATCCATAATACTGCAGTCCACTCTCATAATATAGTGAAAACGATTACCAGATATTTCATATAACAAACATGTTAATACCATCGTTGATCGCCATATATCATAAGATATATCTTGTTGGTCACATTCCAAACATTCGAAGGCATTTATCATGTATTCTCTTAAAAAATAAATACCCATTGAATCTTAGTGAAAACATGAGTGCTGTGAAAAGTTAACTCTTTCCACATACCAAAACCCCAAAATTCTTTATACGCAAACCATGATATAACTATTTCCTTATATCAGTCATGAGCTCATGAATACTGTCAAACATTTCATTTTCTCCTTATCCCTTCATTATATACATATCATCTTCTTTCCAAAAAAATCTCAATAACTTTCCATGGTTACCGGTACCATAAAATTATTGAAAACCACAATAGATCAATACATAAATATTCCAATATTCCATGATAATATATACAACATTATTTTGGAATCCCATTACATAAAAACTTAATCATTCCACCACATCATTGTCATATTCAACATCGCCAATAGTGATCGCAGGTGACTTCCCTTTGTCCTTTGCCTTAAGTGGTTGCTCATGTCGATCATCATTAACCATTGCATTAGGGCATTGATTAGCATAATGCCCCATTTCATTGCACTTGAAGCATTGAAGTGTTGGTGGTGCATTCTCTGCAGTCTTTTCTTTATTCACACCATTAGAAACCCTTTTTCCATTACTTCGACACTCAGCTGCTTGATGACATTCTTTTCCACACTTAAAACATTTTCTAGTCCCTTTAAAACAATCTCCACCATGATTCTTTCCACACTTTGATCATAAGGAAACATTCATCTTCTTTTCGCCATTATTCTAGGATTTGTCCTTGAACTCCATCTTTCATTTCTTGTCAAAACCATGAGATGGATACGTTACACCAACTTCCAGTTCTTCCTTGATATCACAACACAAAATTTCTTCATAGCTACTGATGTCTGTTATAGCTAATTCCCTTCGAATACTGGGTTTTAAGTCACTGAAAAATCGATCAACTTTACTTTCAGGTTGGATGATAAAGCCAGATGCATACCTTGCAAGTCTTCTAAAATTCTCTTGGTATATACCAACAAATTCATCATCCTTATGGTTAAGATCAATAAACTCCTTCTCCATCTTTGTTCGAAGAATACGAGGGAAGTACTTATTGAAAAATAAGTTCTTGAACTCATCCCATTCCATGGACTCAATTTCATCTTGGGGCCTTGTATTCTTAATTAGAGTCCACCACTGGTCTGCTTCACCTTCTAAATGGTAAACAGCTATAATGTCATTATCATGTTCCAAACAACAAAGTATATAAAATATCTTTTCAATGGTACTAATCCATTGTTCAGCAGCAAGTGGATCAGAAGACCCATTGAAATAAGGTGGACGTTGCCTCATGAAGGACTCAATAAAATATTGTTCCCTCCTCTGCTCATTTAGAAGTCCAGAATGATTTATAGCTTGTGTAAGTATATCAATAAGATTTTTCACTCCATCTCCCATAACGTTGGTTTGTTCAGGAGGAAAATCATTTCATCATCCATTACATTGATCAACATTGTTCCTTCAGGTTCCAGCCATCGTCTAAAACCCAAAAAGAATAGTGTGAGATGCAAAAATCATGATAGGAAAACAACATAATAAAGGGGGAGTACCTTCAATATCTAACATCTTAGGTTTAATTATAAGATCATTAGTGAAATTATAGGACTATAACATATACGCATACATAACCTTAGGGACATCTCTAGACATACCTTAGAAATATATCTAGGGATCTCACTAAAGTTCTCGCATCCTAGTTTCCAAAGGTTGACTAAACCTTTCCTCTGATACCAACTGTAGATACCCAAAGCATGACGTACATGGACATTACATTACTTTTGCGGAATACTTAATACATAACAAAAATAGACACACAAGGACTGTAATAGTTTAGTGTCTTTGGAAACTTGGAATAAAATCTTCTAATCATGGTGAAAGATCTTCAACATCTCCCAATAAATATCTTCCCCTTTTTTTTTCTTTCCTAAAAACTTTCTCTATATATCCTGGGGAAACGAAAACATACAAGGGGTGAGCTCAAATGCCCAGTAAGGCTAAACATAGAGAACATAAAACAATCAATAAACATTTGAATGCAAAAACTTGAACATAAAATCTAAACATCAAAATCTTGAGCAAGGACATGAATCTTGGAAGTACGTAATGCATATATCATAAGGGAACATCAATCATGATAAAATAGAATGGGAATAAAACATGTAATTGTGGCAACCATTAATCACATGATATGATTTCCATAGTATCCAAGGCATTGCTACCAAGACCATCTTAGTGGACAAAGTCCCTTTCTGAATCGAGTTCACTCCTCGTTCCAGTCCTGTATTACTGAACCGGTTTAACTTTCCGTTCCAGCCATGTCTATCTCATGAGGTATAAATCTTTACCCAATGCATTGGAGCGATATATAGGTCCCACCCATCTCATAATGATACCATTTTTATGTGTGCCACAAAATCATAAACCATACATCATAGCATAACCCATGTAATAAAAATTGGAATCTTAAACATCGTGACATCATAAAACAATTCATATAAGATAAAGGAATTCATAAAAATATTTCCATCACAACATAATAAAATCAATGTAATAATAGGGATAGAAATAGAACCCTATATTATCTTAGATGGAAAATAATTTTGATAAAACACTTGAACTCCATTCTTGAGGAAAATATCCTTTCTACTTCGAAAAACATTTTTCCTTTCTTAACATGTCATACAATTTTAAAATAAAAGAAGTTGATTAAAAATAAACTTGAAAACTTATAAAGTAAGATTCTTGGAAATAATGTTTTAAAAATCCATTCATGTCGTATAAGTTAAAAAATAACAATTTCCTCGTACTTTTGTCGGAAAAGGCAAAAAATACCTCGTATGGTAAACAAAAGAAAGATTCCTTCCATACGATGTGGTAAAAGTAAAAAAAGGGGAAAAATGTCTTAAAAATACATGAAAGTAAAGTAAAAATTTTATGAAAACATTTTTAGAGCATATGGACATGGATAATAAACATAACCCCCAATAAATACTTACGAATAAACAATCTCGAATAAGAATGAGATTGGAATAATTATCCCTTACCTTAGGTCTGATATGCTTCATACGTTTCCGAACCTCCTGTATAATGATTTAAATAATGTCATTGACTTATTAAAGAATCATATTCATTGTTATGATATCATATATGTTTCACTTATGACTTGATATTACCCATTCTTTTGTAAATTCCATGTAAGAGCAGCGTTTTTGGGTAAAATAATTTCATTTATCGTATGTGTTTTGACTTGTCGTTCTTGATATTATTACTTATATCCTGATTTAAATAATTCTAGAATGTAAAACATGATTTATATATAATATATATTCATCATATTCATATATATTATAGATCGAAAAAAGGAATGAAATACACCGTTCATGGAGATGATAGGCCGTACGTACGCATGAACACTGTTTTCGTTTCCTTATTGAATTGAATGGAATTAAGTATATGACATACATATATATATACATAAATACAGTATCATTATTATGTCATATATTTCATTATTACTTATTATATATACTTTATAATCATTCTCGAATTGTTAACATGGAAAATGAATCTCATCGCGTCGTGGAGACGGTAATCCGTACGTACGCACGAGTGATGATATCGTTCCCATAGAATTGTATTGGAGTGGATGGTATAATATATAATAATCCTTATGATGTTATAATAACCATATATAGTTATTATTTACACCATTATACCCACCCATGTAAGGTGTTGGTTGAAAAACAGATTACACCACGGCGTGGAAATGGTATTCCGTACTTACGCACGCGCGGTGATTTTGTTTTCCATAGGATGGATAGATGGTGAAATAGGGTTGTTTCATATTTATAATAACATATCAGTATATTAGGGATACTGATGTTATTACTTCATAATTAAACAACTAAATAAGAATAAGTTGAGGAAGAAAAAAAATTGAAAGAATCGGTAACGGATATTACCTCTTCTTTGACACGCCTCTTTAAATCCTCCTCTTAGGGTACTAAAATTGGTCTTTGAAGAAGACCAAGACCTCTAGGATATTTCTGGGGAAGTGGAGAAGAGAATTTTTCAGGGTTTTGCTGAGCTTGAAGGCTCAAAGTAGTGTGAGGAAGAGAGGGATGAGGTGCCCTTTTATAAGGGAAGAGAGGGGCACCTTTGGAAATATAAGAAATATTAGTTTATATTAAATCCCAACCCCACATAAAAACATCCAAAATGACTCGTATCCTATTATTAGATGATATAGGGTTGTAATATCATCAACCAATAAAATTTATACATGTTAGGAATTTATTTTAAACATTATCAACTTGATTTATTTTTATTTAATCAATTTAATTTTATTTGTGGTAATAATATTCTAAATTTTGAATTATAACAAATATTTACTTATTTGTTGTGAATTGTCCATAATTGGATACTTTATAACATTATACACCATATAAATTTAAATTTATAATTTATAATTATTTTTATAATTTTTAAACAATTTTATAATATGTTATTTTTATAAAATAACAAGTGTCAATTTTGACACTATTCATTTATTTGAATTTAAATAAAATATATACAGAATATATGTTCAAAAGAAAAGATTTAATAGATTAATAAAAGGTCATATGTATCTAGAAAATTAGTGGAGAACATTAAATAGTTCATATAATATTTATTTTATTATTTTTAAAACCATTTATTTGGTTTAACTCTTAATAAAATAATTACTACAACATTTTTGTATAATTATTTGAAATACTTATTTGTTTCATAAAAATTAAAACTAAAATCCTATGATGAATATAAATATATTAACTTTCACAATAATACTTGTACTCAAATTTATCATCTTAAAATCACAATATTTAAATTGTTATATTTATTAAATTATGAAGGTGACAACTTTGGCATATTTTAATATAAAATAATATAAGTATCATAATCACCTTAATAAGGATAAAAATGGTCAACAATTCGTCCATTGGATGATTAGGGTTTATATATACACTAATAATAAGTTTTTTTCAGATTTTGGGGCCTTTTGATATGTATTAATATTTCAATAAAAACTATATTTTTGATTTTTCACTAACTAAACAATTTCTGCATCACTATTGTGTCAAAATTAATGATAATTATTTAATCCCTAAAAATTATAAATAAATTCATATTATGTAGATAATTTCATTAGATTTCTAGAGACTATTCAAGTTCAATGTTTCATGAAGTTTATCACTAAATTAAAATTAATATACTTATAAGATTTAAGAGAGTGACATGTTGTCACTTTCATTGGTTTTAATAATAATTAAGTTATTTTCCTGGAAAAAAGTCCATTAAATGATTCTAATATGACCCTTAGGTGATATGGGTCGACCTTTAGTCATCCAATAGGATTTTTGTAGGTGTTAGGGTAATTTTATAATCTTATATTTACCCTTAATTACCCGATTTACCATTAACTATGGTAAATAAAATTTACTGTAGTTACTATTCATAATGCCCAAAAATAAAAAAGTAGTCTATTAATATAATTTGGACCCAATGATTCCAAATATGGAATCCAGTTTTCCAAATTCAATACACAGAAGTTGCAGAAATTAAATTAAAATTAATCCTGTTGTCGAAAGAAAACGAGTTTTTGTTTAAAACATTACAAAAGATTGAATTGATTTAACCTACGAATTCAAGGTAAAATCAATGCTAATGACATACATTATATTAAATGGTAAAAATATATTCTATTTATACTTTAAAACCATTCAATATTATAATTTAACCACATAAGTTATTACGATGAAAAAGGTTATTTTTAATGAAAATATAGCGTGTTTTTACTATTCATTAAAATATGAAAGTTATCAGAATAATATGAAAATTTTATCCAAGGTAAAATTTTATATCCTTATTCCAAAGAATAATTTGATTTTGTAAAATTGAACATATAAACATGTCAAAAAATATATTTAAAGTGGGTGCGGCATCAAAAGGCAGTAAAACTGCATTTTTTGAAAAATACTTATTTTACCCGAAAAATTTATTTTGTTCTTATACCATGTTCTAGAAAATGTGTAAGATGAATAATAATGTTATAAAATTCAAATTTTTGTTAATACTATTCATAACGGCTATTTCATAATAATATTATAATAATATATCATTGTTTAATAAAACCCGGTATTGCGTACAACACACGCTATCGTGGAAGGTCACGATTGCGTGTAATGCAAGAAAAGTCAGGGATGTGTGTTGTGCAAGCTTCTTTCGGTGTAGCGTACAACACAAGACATTCATGAAAATAAAAATAATGTTTTTCATAAAATCTCGGGGTGTTACATGCGGATTGGTCCGCAGCGGCCATCACCTGTGTCGGCGACCGGGAGGGTCGACCAAACATGCCCGTGGGGAAGTCGGGGACTCGATCCGGGTTGGGCGTACTACTTTCCCTACTCGGCATACGCAGGGATTTGTAGGGGTGGACCAGTAGTGGCTCGAGCCATAGTGTTCGCTGATGTTGATGCCCCACGACCGACATCTTCTTCAGCTCATGCCCGACGCTGGCGTCGGGTTAGGTGGACTGGAGCCAGTGGTGAGGGCGCGTGAACTACCTGCTCCTCAGCTTAGGTAATCGGGTGGTGGCACTGGCGCAGCCTGGTGGGGGGCATTACCGGGATCCCTCGAGGCGGGACTCTGATCGGATCGGCCAGGATACCTCCCATTTCGTCGGTATAGGGGAGGGAGCCATCGAGGCACTCTGGAGACAAGCTACCGAAGCGATTGAATATTGGGGTGGGGGGAAGTGCCTCCCGAAGTGGCCCTTAGGGGTGGCGTGGACGGTGAGGCATAGCCGCCTCAAGATCTAGGCGGGCCATATCTCTGGTGGGGATGACCCCCTCCTCCTCGTACCTGCGTATAAGGCCATTGATTACCCTTCGTTGGATAATCTCTGATGGGGAGAGGGGGCGTGCGCGCCCAGCAGTCGTAGCAGTCACGGCCGTTATGGAAGAGGAAAAACCATGTGGGGAAGCTACACTGATATTACCCATGCCCCTGCGTTGGTGGGTAGTTGATCGAGCTTCGGAGGCAATTACTTGATTCCTAAAGCAGGGAGAAGAACTCATTAATACAGTAAGAAAAAGGAATTAACAATGAGTGCCCTAGTGCCATTCCATCTTCCATGGTTGGAAAGAGGGATCCACGCTGAAAACGTCACAGAACGAAATGCTCAACGTCCTGACTGTCTCAATATCTGGTGAGTTCCACGTCTGTCCTACTTGGTAGGACCTGGAACTGGATGATGAGGTCAGCCAACATGCTAATCCCATGATGTCCTGAGTTCTACTAGTCCCCATGTAGAGGAGAGGAGATTCACGTCGGGTTCACCATTTTTTTGTTTCCGATACTTTCTCCGGGGACACGCGTGCATCTTTCACACAGAGGAAACATTTTTGTGGCCCCGCATTCCCGCTTTCCAAAGGCGGGCGACATCTGTTCCTTATTCAGGGATGTCTGCTCCTTGATCAAAACCGAGATGATGGGATATCGTTTCTTCCTTCTGTGGATTCCTCCACGGATCTCATCACCTAGTCCAGGTCTCCCTCATAGATTAAGTCATGGTTCATGAATCCTTTACTGGGGCCATATCTTCATGGACACTAGTTAATTACGCTTCTTCTCTCAGAACCTTCCAAGGGGTCTGGTCAGGGCAGCAACCTTTGATTAGAGGAATAGTCACATTAGGGCATCACTGGCATGTCTAGATGTTGGGGAACTAGAATGTCTGTCTTATGTCCCTTATTATAGGGCTTCTCGAGGGAGAGGTATCCCGAGGCATCCCACATTGAACGCGGGGAACCGTATTTTATAGGCATGTACATAAGGTTTTCCTCATATTCTCATGTTTAACACAGGGTATGCCACAAGTTTAACGTCCAGTGGGGACTGATCGGACTGATCAGATCACTAGCTAAAGTGGATCAGATTAAAGAACATCCTAGAGGGAACTCCAATGTTGGGGCCAGCGCGTGGGCGGCTTCCTGAATGCTGTGAAGGGGAATGAGGAGTGGCATTATCTCACCAGGATGTGGCGGACCGAGTAAGAATTAGGATGGACGATGGATTTGGGCTTGGGTCTTGGAGATACTTCCTATATATCCTTGAGGTAGGGAAACAAAGTCCGTGTAGTTCAGTGATACGGTGGGACACCTGAATAGGTGACCCCTGAGAATGAACGTGCGGATGGGACCTAGAGGAAGTGGAACCTTTAGGTTAGGGCATGAGCTTCCCGAGACACATGGGCTCGAGGGAGAGATCAGAATGAGACATGAGTGCTGGGATTGAACCTCATGGAGGCTTCCTACGTACCATGCCTTAGCACAGATCAAAGTCCCCGTAGTTCATTGGAATGGTGTCGGAGAACTGATGTGAAGATGGACTGAGGGTCCAGATGTATTGGGTCTTACGTTCTGAGATGGCCCATAGTGGGTATGTGGATTACACTCTGAGACGGCGCATAGAGTGGGTGAACCGATGTGAAGGGGTTGGAATGACCAGGTGGTGGGTCTTGAACCTCGTGGAGGCTTCCTACGTACCATGCCTTAGCACGGATCAAAGTCCCCATAGTTCGGGATGGATGGGGCTTACGCTCTGAGATAGCCCATAGTGGTGGGGCTTGAACCTCATGGAGACTTCCTACGTACCATGCCTTAGCACGGATCAAAGTCCCTGTAGTTTGGGATGGATGGGGCTTACACTTTGAGACAACCCATTGTGGGGGGTCTTGATCCTCATGGAGGCTTCCTATGTACCATGCCTTAGCATGGATCAAAGTCCTTGTAGTTCGGGATGGATGGGGCTTACGCTCTGAGACGACCCATAGTGGTGGGGCTTGAACCTTGTGGAGGCTTCCTACGTACCATGCCTTTGCATGGATTGAAGTCCCCATAGTTCGGTTTGGATGGGGCTTACGCTCTGAGACGTCCCATTGTGGTGGGGCTTGAACCTCTTGGAGGCTTCATACGTACCATGCCTTAGCACGAATCAAATTCTCCGTAGTTCGAGTGTACAGTTTAACATCCTATGGGACGGGGGCATTTGGGGCTTACACTCTGAGGCAGGCCATTGTGGTGGGGCTTGAACCTCGTAGAGGCTTCCTACATACCATGCCTTAGCATGGATCAAATTCCCCGTAGTCCGGGATGGATGGGGATTACGCTTTGAGATGGCCCATAGTGGTGGGGCTTGAACCTCGTGGAGGCTTCCTACGTACCATGCCTTAGCATGGATCAAAGTCCCCATAGTTCGGGTGTACAGTTTAACATCATGTGGGATGGGGGAATTTGGGGCTTACGCTCTGAGGCGGCCCATAGTGTGTCATGGTCAGTGCTCACTCTACGCTCATAGAAGTCATGCTGAGTGTGAGAAATATGCGGTTGTAGGGACCTGATGATCACGTCGTAAAGGGTGCGTCCGTGGGAAGTGAAGAGGGGCTTACGTGTTGAGAGGCCCCTGGGGCTGGGACTTACTCCAAGACGGAGGCCCGAGGGCGACAAAGCGCAGCGGGAGATGGATTTGGGACCGAAGAAAGGAGGAGTCCCATTTCCCATCATGCCCTATGATGGCCCTGGCACTGGGGAAGTATGGAGGTGCATGGGTGCTACCTTCCGCAAGAAAGGCTAGGGGATTACACCAAGGCAGTTTCCCTTCCCCGCGGACAAATTCCACTCCAATAAATCACCCACTATGAGGGATGATCCCATCTCCACATAGACGAGTGGGTGTGGAGAATATCTGAGGCAGGGGGACCCTGCGTGTGAGGCACGAGGTCGGTCATAGTTTAACGTCTTGTGTTGAGGACGAGATTCATGGCAGTTTAACGACCTGCAGCTCAGATGAGGTGGGTTGGCTCTGCACCCCTAGCACTTACATGAATGATACCCTCTTCTCATTGTGGGAGGGAAGGTACCGGCAATGCCGTGGTGAGGTGGTGTCACGGGGTGAACCATCAAGGGGTCCACGTTAGCATGGATATACGAAGAAGCAATAGCCGCTATCGTGCCTATGTAAAGAAGCATGAGGCAAAACAACACAACAGGAAGGATTGTACAAGGGACTTTGAAGTTGTTTCATATGAGCCGAGAAGGTCGTATGGGAAAACCATACATGATACGAATGCCCGGGGTGCATAGGACACCTATAAATGGAACCCGGAAGTAGGAAATTGGACTCATTCGTAGGGTATGCCCGAAGAGCACCGAGGTGAATAGCACCAAAGGATTATGTGCAGCCCTTGGGGATACATGAAATAAGGGTGGCCAAGCCTTTACGTGACTAGAAATGATTACGTTCAAGGTGGAAGGATTACGCGTGGGGGGCGAGTGCTGAGCGTACGGATAGGGGGCGTGCAAATATTGCATGCAACTGACGAGCCTACGCTCAATGGAAGGTATTGCATGTAGGGGGTCAGACCCCGAGGGGTTGGAGTTAATCTATGCCAGGGGGATCTCGCGTGAAGGTGGATCCTGGGGTGACATGGCGTGAAAAATAACCCTACCTGAAGGCCATATTGCGTGCACTCGAAATCCCAATAATGCGCACGAGAGGCGGTTCGAATTCTTCAGCCCTCAAAAGGAAGGGGGTTGCCTTATATTTACAAGCCTCCGTCAGCGTGGAATTCAGGGCTGCACAAAATAATTGCAAGACAGAGGTGGCGACGCGAAATATCAACCACGCGGGGCATGGGCGTGAAATTATTTTGCGCTGATGCCAGGACCTTTCGCGAATCCCGGGGCCTTCCACGCGGGACATAATCTTTTCACGCGCTTCTCATTTTTTTCACACAAATTTTCCGGGCCCTCCAGACCAGGCCTCTGGGTCCAAATATGAATTCTCTTTTTCGTTACAAAACTTTCTCCGACTCTTATGCATTTTTCTGCGTCTACACTAGTATCATGAGTTTGGAATTATTTGGGGAAAACCTTATGAGTTGATACTCAACCCCTTCTTGGGAAATTTGGTACATTTGTAGATTTCATTTACTAAGATAGAATTAAAATAAATGTATCAAATTTATCTAGTTATGAACATTGATATCATGGTCATGGAATGTGGTGTTGGATCTTGCAGCTAGTGTGGTAGTAGATTTAAATGATGCAGCCTTTCTATCTTTTAGTTCCTATTAGTTGTGTCATTGTTTTTGTTGGTACGGTGATGTTATTTTTTTTTTCTTTTAGATATTTCTTGTGTTGTGTTATTTTTAAAAATGCATCATATAGGTGAATTGGATATTTATTGTTTAGTTTTGACAGGTTGTTTTCTCCTTAAAATGAAAAATCATCCTCCAACATGTTCCTAATCCCTTGGAATTTATTTCCAACCTTTGGTGTCTTGGAGATTTCACCTAAGGATAGTAAGACCTTAATCAATAATCAAGCCAATAAGGATGGTGGGATGTTACCAATGGTATCAATCTTGGTCAGCATGTCTATTATCATTGAATGGTAGTTAGAGTAATCAAATGTCCGAACTTAAAATGTATAGCTTAAAAATATGAAGTTAGCCTTGTTACATTAATCACGAAGTTACTAAGGTGGTATGGGAACACAGGTTTTTTAATCCACTTATAGGTGAATTTTAATCTCATTATCATGGGTTTATCCAGTGAGGATTATGTATCATTCATTAGTAGTTAGGATTCCCACAAGGAAAAAATCATTTGATTTTTTTTAATATTTATGGAAAATGGGTACAATAAATTTACTTTCAAACAAAAAATGTTTTATTTTTAAAAAAAGGCTGTGGCATTTTTTTAAAGCATAATTTTAAATTTATAATCATTCAGTTTCTATTGAGTGAGAATAAATGATTTTTTGTTATGATTATAGAGAATGACACTTGGAAGACATCACAGGAATCAACTGAAAGAGGAAGTAGAAAATGTGGTTTCACCTAAGCCATATGTGAATCAATAGTTGGATCAAAGCATCATTAAGAATTTTCAAAATGTTGATAGAGGGAACTAGAATGATGGTCCACAATAAGTGGATCACTCCATCCAGTTTTTAAAATAGAATCTATCTATATTTCAAGGGGATTTAGATCCTAAAAAAGTGGTGGTATGGAAGAATAGTGTTGTAATAGTGGGTGACCTAGGCCCAAATTGAACAATGCATTTGATTACTATTATATATATAAAGATATACATGTGTTTATTTATTCTTAACATAATAGTGTTAATATTTCACCATCCACTATTTACATGTCAATTTCCTTATATTATGTTTCATATCAAAAGGTTATAGTTTTCCCAATTATAATGATAACCTCAAGACACTATGATAGTAATATTAAATATATATGAAATATGGTCTAGATACATCATACGGACATGACACATATAATGTATGCTAGTTAGGTGTTGTGGGATCCTAAGCATTGATACTTCTTATCATGAAGTTCTTACTTGGTGATGTATAGTATTGAGATAATGAGGACAAACCTGCCAATATGAACACCACATGTTTCAAGTGTCATTAGTTGTTTCTATATATGAACATTTTTATTGGTCTCTGGACTTTAAATCATTATCAGTTTGTGCCATTTGATCGTGTAATTTTATGCAAGGTAAAAACCATGAAAATGATGTCATGGTGAGGTATTTTATGTAGGTTGTGTTATTGGTGGTATGAAATTGGTTGAATGATCAAGATGGATTTTGTCACATCCAGGTTGAGGTAGAGATATCTTATGGGGCCAGGTTGACCAAGATAGTAGTACTTTTATAAATCTATGGCCATAGTACAAGAAGGTAAATCCATATAGTAAAGTTACAAAATATATAAAGCAATAATAGGATGATAAAACAAGTGTGCATCCTTCTTTGTGAGATATATCATGACAAAGATATTGTATTACACAGTAAGTGTTCATAGGAGGAATTCGTAGCTATGAAATTCCTTATCTTCTTAGGGGACATGATGGATTTCTAAACTATGCTCTTAGTCTATGGGTTGGACTCACTATTATTAAGATAAGGACCTAGAGGGTCACACAATTAGTATATCCACAAGTTCCACCTATTCTAATGAATGGAAGTTTAGGAAGAAGTGGGGCCCATGTGTGAGGGTCGGTGAACATCCGAGTTTAAATAATTGAAATTAAAACTAATTCAATTATATAATTAATGTTCAGAATAACGAGGGTTGAAATTATTTCTCAAGGTATTCACAATTTGTTCAATCATTGAAGTGAATATGAGAAAAATATATTTTTTCTAACGAACATTTGATGTTCAAGGTTCATTAAATTATTTCAAGATATTACAAGCCAAGATAATGATTTTTATTTTATTACATAACATTTTATAGTGTTATAAATGAGTGATATAATATTTGTGACATTTATGACTAGTTTGTTAAGTCATCCATGTTTGCAAAAGTCTAAAATGTGGTTTATTAATTTCTTGGTACCAAAGTGAAATTTTGGAAAGTATAACCTAAGTATAAAACATCATTTTAGAATATTGAATTCTAAGATCCACCATTTGAATGAATTTAGATAGATACTCTCTCTTTTACTCTCATCTAAAGTTTTTATAGAGAGATTCTATAAGAAGAACAAGGTCATATTGATCCTGATTTTTCAATCGAGTCCGCATTCTTTAGGAGATCTAAAGGGGCGTCATAAATTACTTTTATTTCCAATGATTGCACGAGATAAATTTGGATCAACGATCCTAGAATTTTGAAGCATGTTTGGATGATATAGAGGACGTCTAATTTGGCATCTTACAGCCACAACACATCGATGACAACCAAATCAAACCGATGACTTCAAATGAACGAGGTACATTTTAAGCTTTCATTTGATTTTATTTTTTGTTATTAAATTGAAATACAAGAAATAATTTTAGAAATCTGGGTAAGGGATTAAGTGGATTCTATGTTCTTAACATGAATCCAAACCCAAAATTTAAAATTGCTTGTTCTTTCATGCTTCTACTGCACCTTGAGTTCCTCTAATTGGTATGGGATGGAACATGTAATTATTTAAATTTAAAATGTTTAAATTTAAATTAAATTCTATATTATTACAAAATAGGTTTTTGATATGGTCCTAAAACAACTTTTTTCATGTCGATATGAGTTTTTATCACCAATATATGGTTGATCGAAGATCGAAAGGTTTTGTGTTAAGGTTGCCACGAAAATTAAAGTTTTAATTTTTGATTTCTTCTAATGGATACTATTGTGACAGATCTTTAGTCAAAGCATGATGTAAGAACATTTCATGGTAACTGAATATATAGGAAGCTAGTTGGGGTAGTTAGTTGTCAAGACAAGCTTTCCATGGAATCTTGTTTAATTAAACAGATAAACCTTCCCTTGGAATCTAGTTTAAAGAAACTCATAAAATCTTGTTTAATTAAATGGATACAGTTTCCTATGGAAGCTAGTTTAAAGATTCCAATTGTAAGCCTTTTTAATTAAAAGGACAAAGCTTCCCATAGAATCCGGTTTAAATATTCTCATGGAAGCTTCTTTAATTATAAGGACAAAGCTTCTTATAGAAGCAACATTAAAACATCTCATGGAATCATCTTTAATTAAATGAAAAAAATATTCCCATGGAATCTACTTTAAAGATTCTCATGGAATATTATTTAATTAAAAGGAAAAATATTCCCATGGAAGCTGGTTTAAATCTTTTCATGTAATCTTCTTTAACTAAATGCAAAAATCTTCCCTTGGAAGCTTATTCAAATATTCCCATGGAATATTGATAAAAATAAATATATAAAAGGGACAAAACTTCCATTGGAAGATTGTTATATATATATATATATATGTGTGTACTTTAAATGGATACCACATCTTATGCTAGACCATTTTGGTTGGGGTCAAACTATCTTGACCCTTTTGACCCATCAATGGCCCTAAATTAATTTTTGGGGATCTGATTTAGGTCCAAATAGACCTAAAAATTTATAAATAAAATTTTTTAAGTAGAATTTAATAACCTAGGATTTAATAAAATTATTTTAGGTGTTTTGGGATGTATTGATAATTAGTTAAAATTATTTTAATTCAAGTTCATTCGTTACAAATACTCTCAAGTTGAATTTTAACAAATTTAATTTTTCATTAGGCAATATAATTGCATGTTGACTGATCATGAGTCGAGACTGACCCATGCATGTTTGGTTTATTATTTATTTAATTTAATTTTTGCATTTAAGTTTTAATAAATTTAATAATTATTTTATTTTTATGATCTTCTCATCATCCCTTCATCTTTAATTAGTATAATGTCCTGCGAGTCCATATTTAAGTGCTAAAAATTTAATTTCGCATGCTGAGTTCCCCTCACCTGTGTGTGAGTATACATTGTAACAATCATAGGATTTTTTAGTGATGCGGTTCAAGTTGAGAGATGGTGTAGAGCAAACAAATGGAATTCATAGGAGTTGTGGGTGCTGTAATTCAAGTCAAGTATTGACTTAAGGAACTCCCATAGGGTCTCAGTTAATACATTATTCACTCGATTGATAAACCAATAATTAACGGCTCATGATCAGGTCATTATTTATATCATTTATCATTTTTATGGTTTATTATTTTGTGAATTTTTATTTATTACACGCGATCACAGAGTATAATAATAAACTAGTAGGGAAAGATTAAATGAACATGTGCGATGAATTTTTTCTATTTAAAAACATGGTTAAGTTGTGAGTGCGATCATATAGAATAAGAATGTTAAATAGAAAATTATTTCATTCTCCAATATTAAATTACCAAATCCCTAAATAAAAATATTAATTCATTAAATGTCTTCCATCGCTCAAATTTGAGAAAAACTAGGTGTAAGGGGTGCTTGGTCAGCCAAACTTGTGGGTGCCTCCTACTACCAGGGAGTTATTTAGAGAGTGGTGGGTTTATATAACTAAATTTGTAAGCAATGGGATATCCAAATATAGATTTTTTTAACTATATATGCAAAGATTTGATCAATGTAAAGTAATTATTTTAAAGATATGGTACTCCACTCAACATATCAAGGAGCCACGAGTTAATGTGATTGGCCTGGTTAGTGCCATGGCATAGACAAAGCTTGAAGATTATGATGATGTTTTTCAAGGATAATTTCCACTAAAATAATAAAGCGATAGAGTATTCTGATTCTAGTACAAAGGGTTCCTTTTGATAAAATAGTGGTAGACATTTAAAATTAATAATGTGAAAGTGTCTACTAGTAATCAAGATAAATTACCAATATGATAAAAAAAAATTAGATTAAATGGAAACCACCAATTCAATTTCACTAAAATTAATATTGAATAAATATAATATCCTTACTGGCCATAACTTCCAGGAGTGGTGTAGGCGCTTACGCATAGTACTACGCCAAGAAAGGAAGCTTTATGTGCTGGAATATCCAATTCTTGTTAAACCTCTTTAGGTGGAAAGTAAGGAGGATAAAGATAAATACAAGAATCATATGGAAAATTCACTATACGTTCAATGTTTCTTGTTTTCATCTATGTCCAGTGAGCTACAGAAAATGCATGAGGATAAAGATGCTTTCCAGATGCTATTTTATCTCAAAGAGTTATACCAGAAGATAGCTTGAAAAGAAAGATATGAGATATCAAGTGCTCTATATATATGTAGGCTAGTTGAAGTAAATCAATAAGGACCTCATGTACTCAAGATGATTGGGTAAATTGAGAGACTTGAGTCTCTTAGGTTCAAATTGAACCATGATCTAGTGACTGATCTCATTATTTCCTCTTTACCACATAGCTTCTCAACTTTAATTGTTAATTATAATATGAATAACATGAATAAGTAACTCCCATATCTTTTGGATTTAGTTCTCTAGGATGATAAGGATATGAATAATATCAATTCATCTATACTTATGGTGACCAAGAGGAGGAAGTTCAATGCTAAGGGGTTTATAGCCAAGTCCAGGCCGAAGACACTAGTGCATCCTAATTCTAAAAATTCGAAGATACAAAGGGAGGGAAATGAGAAGGAGGTTTTCTTATTTATATGTGGAAATAAAGGTCACTAGAAGAGAAACTAAATAGATGGGAAGAAGAATCATGGTGACACTTTTACTTTAGGTATTTTTATCATTGAATGCATTCTGTCTATTTCTACAAGTTGGGTATTGGATACTGCATGTGGATCAAACATATGTATTAAAATACAAGAACCAAGTATATTCATGACAATTGAAATATATGAGGTAGATATTAGAGCTACAAATGTTTTGAGTCTAGCAGCCTTGGCAGTCAGAGATTATCATATTACTTTGCCTTGTGGTGTGGTTATTATATTGAATAATTGTTATTATGTTCCTTCAGTCACAGGAAACATAATCTCAGTGTCAAGTTTAGACACAATGGGATTTTATTTCAAGTTTCAAAATAAATGTTTCCCTTTTATAAAGAAAACATGTGTAATAGTATGGAACATCTTAATAATGGGTTTTATATTCTAGAACTCAAAAATCAAGTAATGACAATCAATGACAAAACCAACAAGCATGAATCATATAACAACCACCTATGGCACATCAGGCGTGGTCATGTAAATGAGAAGAGATTATAGAAATTAAATCAAGCATGGTATTTAGACTCAATTGAGTTAAAACCCTTGGATTTATGTCATTCTTGTTTACAAGGAAAAATGACCAAAGAACCCTTCTCTCGGACGGGAGAAAGAGCCACTGAATTTTTGGAATTAATTCATACTAACGTATGTAGTCCATTTCTAGTAGAGGAAAGGGATGGGTTTTTTACTTCATTACTTTTACTGTTGACTTAAGTAGATATGGATATATCTACTTAATGTGGTATAAGTCAGATTCCTTTCAGATGTTTTAGGAATACCAATATGAAGTAGAAAACCATCTTGCTGAGAAGATTAAGGCACTACCCTCAGACCTAGGTAGAGAGTTTCTTAACCAAGTTTTCATTGATCACTTGAAGAAGTGTGGGATAGTATCTCAATTCACTCCTCCTTATATAACAAAGTGGAATGGTGTGATTGAAAGGACGAATCATACCATTCTTAAAATGTTCATATCAATGATGAGTTAGACAAATCTTTCATTATCCTTCTGGGGATATTCCTTACAGATAGTGGCATATACCCTTAACTATGTACCAACTAAATATACAAATAGGATTCCATATGAGTTATGGTTCATAATGAAACCCAATCTGTAAAAAATACATTTATGGGGATGCAAGGTTTTTATCTAGGCTATACCTAGTGACAAAATGGCATCGTGAAGCACAAAGTTCATATTTATAGTTTATCTTAAAGAGACAAAAGGATATTACCTATACAGCCCTTCTTATAGAAAAGTTATTGTGGAAATAAAAGCCAATTTTCTAAAAAGGGAGCACATTTCCAATGAAAATAGTGAGATAAATATTTACTTTGATGAAGTTGAAGTGGTAGATGCACAAGAGTTAGAACGATAACGATCTCCACAAGATACAGTAATAGATAATGATGTTACTAAGACACAAGTACTGCATAGGTCTACTAGAGAGGATAGAGAACTAAAGAGATGTGGTTTTCTTATAACTAAGTTAGGTTACATGTTTCTCTTATAAAATGATGAACCTCTAACCTACAAGGAAGCAATAGATGGTGAGGATGTTGCTAAATTGAAAGAATCCATGAATTTTGAGATGGAGTCCATGAATCAAAATTAAGTTTGGATTTTGGTAGACCCTCCAACTGATGTAAAACCCATTGGGTGAAAATGGGTATTCAAGAAAAATCTATACATGGATGGTAGGGTTAATACCTATAAGGAAAGATTAGTAGAAAAGGGTTTTAGATAATGTCATGGTATCGACTATGATGAAACCTTATCACTAGCAGCAATGATGAAATCCATCAGAATATTTCTTACAATAGAAGCCTTCCATGATTATGAAATTTGGAAAATGGATGTCAAAACAACTTTTCTAAATGAGAAGTTGGTTGAATACATCTATATGACTCAACCTGAATGGTTTTTTACATCAAATAATTCCAATAAAGTATGCAAGCTACAGAGATCCATGTATGGGTTTTTAATAGTAATCACGATCATGGAATATTCATTTTGATGAGGCCATAAGAGAATTTGGTTTTTTCTAGAATGAAAGAGATACATGCGTCTGATATAAGGTTAATAGGAATGCCATCATTTTCTTAGAATTAT
This sequence comes from Viscum album, assembly GCA_963277665.1. Taxonomy (NCBI): domain Eukaryota; kingdom Viridiplantae; phylum Streptophyta; class Magnoliopsida; order Santalales; family Viscaceae; genus Viscum; species Viscum album. Next base: position 1,534,392,646 of record OY728161.1, on the reverse strand, counting down.
ATTTTGATGACATATTAATTATAGGAAATGATGTACAAGTCTTACAATCAGTTAAGACTTGGTTAAATGAATGCTTCTCCATAAAAGACTTAGGTGAAGCATCATACATTCTAAGGATCATGATATATCAAGATAGATCTCAAATGTTTCTTGGTCTAAGTTAAAGTACATACATTGACAAAGTATTTATAATGTATAATATGGTACAATCCAAGAGAGGAATTTTTCTAGTGTCACATGGCGTTAATCTCTCCAGGAAGATGTGTCCAAAAACCTAGGAGAATATTGAAAGAACGAGTAGAATCCCTTATACTTCAGCATTGGGATCTATCATGTATGTCATGTTATATACTAGGTTTGATGTTTTCATTGCTTTAAGCATGGTGGGAAGATATCAAGACAATCTAGGATACCTACATTGGGTAGCTATAAACACTATCCTAAAGTACCTACGACGTACAAAGGATATGTTACTCTTGTTTGGAGGAGATGAGGATCCATTCCTAAGGGGATACAATGATTCTAGTTTCCAAACAGATCATGATGATTTTAAATCATAGTCTGGATATGTATTTTTCTTGAACGGTGGTGCAGTGAGCTGGAGGAGCTCAAAGTAGTCTGTGGTTGCTAATTCTATAGCAGAATTCGAGTATATAGCGGCTTTCGATGCAGCTAAGGAAGTAGTTTGGATACAAAACTTTGTCTTCAATATTGTTTTTGGACCTAATAGTGAAGATACAATTATAGTACATTGTGATAATACTGTAGTAGTGGTGCTTTCCAAGGATCCCGGGTCACACAAGATAACAAATCATATACTTCATAAATTTCATCTCTTGAGGGATTTTACTCGGAGAGGTGAAGTCACGGTTGGCAGAGTGGCCAAAGAGGATAACATGGTAGACCACCTAACTAAATATAGATCTCAACTAAAGCATGATACTCATGTGAGAGATAGCAGGTAAAGAATTATTAGTGGTTTTCTCTAGTGAAAGAGGGAGTGTTTTAATAGTGGGCTCCCTAGACCCATCATGAATAGTATTTTTGATTACCATTACATGTATAAAGATATATATGTGTTTATTTATTCTTACCATAATAGTGTTGATATTTATGCATCCTTTATTTACATAGTAATGTACTTAGATTATGTGTCATTTCAAAAGGTTATGGCAGTTCCCATCTATAATGAGAACTTCTGGATACTATGATATTAATCTTAAATATATATATTTATATGGTCTAGATACATCATAATAACAAGACACATATGATGTATGGATTTTAGGTGTTGGGGGATCATAATCATTAAGAAGTATTCTCATTATATTCACACTTGGTGATCTATACTAGTGTGATCATGAAGAAAAAACCTCTAATAGGAACACCATATGTTTCTGATGTCATTGGTTGTTCCTATCTACAAACATGTGTATTGGTCTCTGAACTCGAGGTTATTATTAGTGTGTACCATTTGATCATGTACTTTTATACAAGTTGCAAACCATGATAATGATATCATGGAGAGGTTGTTTTTTTTTTGTGATTCATTGGTGGTATGACATTAGTTGAATGATCAGGATAGATTTTTTCACTTCGAGGTTGTGGAAGAGATATCTTATGGGACCAAGTTGACCAGTATGGTAGTGCCTTCATAAATTAAAGGCCATGGTACAAGAAGTTAAATACATCTAGTAAGGTAAAGAAATATTTAAATCAATAAAAGGATGATGACACAAGTATTCATCCTCCTTTATGAGATATCTCCAAACAAAGAGATTATATTACACGGTAAGTGTTCGCAGGTGGAAGTTGTAGTTATGACATTACTTATATCCATAGGGGAAATGATGGGTTATTAGACTCCACTCTTGGTTTATGGGTTGGACTCACTTCTATTGAGATAAGGACCTATAGGGTCACACACATAGTGTATCCACAAGTTCCACCTATTCCAATGAATATGAGTTTAGGACAAAGTGGGCCCCATGTGTGGGGGCTAGTGAATGCGTGAGTTTAACTGATCACAATTAAAACTAATTAAATTATATTATTCAAGTTTATAATAATGAGGAATGAATTTATTTCTCAAGGTATTCATAATTTTTTTGATCATAAAATTGAATATGAAAAAAATATATTTTTTCTGATGAACATTGGATGTTCAAGGTTCATTAAATTATTTCAAGATATTACAGGCTAAGTTAATGGTTTTCATTTTATCATGTAACATTTTATAGTGTTAAAAGTGACTGATAAAATATTTGTGACATTTATGAAATGTTCATTAAGTCATACATGTTTTCAATGTTCTAAAATGTAGGTTATTACTTTCCAGGGGCGAAAGTGAGTTTTTTGAAAGCATAACTAAAGTATAAAAGCTCATTTTACCCTATTTAATTCTAATCTCCACCATTTTAAATAATTTATAGAGAGAATACCTATTATACTCTCCTATTAAATTATTAGATAGAGATTATAGAATAAGAATAGGGTCAGATCGATCCTGCTTTGTCGATCGAGTCCGCGTTCTTCAGGTGATCAAAGGGACATCGTAAAGCTCTTTGATTTCCTACACTAGATCCTAGGAAACATAGATCTGTAATCCTAGAATTATAGAGCATGTGTGGAAGATATAGAGGGCATCTAGTTTGGCATATTATTTCCCCACCGCATCGAAATTGAGTGAATTAATCTGATGACTTCAAACAACTGAGGTACGGTTTAAGCATTCCTTTGATATTATTTTCCGTTCTTAAATTGAATTGCACACAATCATTTTAGAAATATCGGCAAGGGGTTAAGTGAACTCTATGTTTTTAACATGAATCCAAACCAAAAAATTTCAATTTCATGATCTTTCACCCTTCCACTTCTCCCTAAGATCCTTCAAATAGGATTAATCAAAACGTTGATTTACATGGAACACAAGATGATATGAAAGTCAATCTGTCAACATGCATACTTGAGGACCTGGCATGCCAATGGTTGGATTTATCTATTCAAGCTAAATTTAACCAGTAAATTTCATGGGGGGATTTTGAGTAAATTTTAAATAATAAATTCTATCCTCACACATTTTAGATCACTATATTAACATATTTATTTATATTAAATCAAGATAATCTCTAAGTGATATAATTTGAGGATACGTTTATGAACTTAATTCATTTTTTTACTGGAATTACCTATAATTACATCCTTGAAGGGAAAATTTTTTGATTTGGGACAATCAATAAAAATTCTCTCAAAGATTTTTTCCTTAATATTATAGATTATATAGGGATGGTAAATAGAGAAACTATGGAAGAATGGAATATTTGAAGAAATATCCTCATAGGGTGCATGTTTATTCCCATGATAATGGGTGGAAACAAAAATGATGGGATAGGTGGATGAGGAACACCAAATTCCAAAGTGGTGGTATATCTCAAAATCAGACCATGGGATGGGTGAAATACCCTCCTTTACTGAAAATTCAGTATGAATATTTCTAATGTGGTTCTATTTAACATATCAAGTGAGATTATATGACACCACCTAGATCATATCACAACTATAACAAGATAGGATATCTACAAAATTATTTTCATAGAAATCTAAATTCAAGAAATGTAAATGAATTTAACTTTTCTCAAACATATTATACTACAATGGGGTGACCTCATCATAAAATCATCACCCACAAAACCAAGCAAGACAAGTGATTCTAGTAACACCACAACTCCTCAATAGAGTCAGTCTAAATATTGAAGAAATGAACATGGGGTAGTAAATAATCAATTATATAGTTCTGAGAAAGTGATCATGGATGATCTATATAGTCCTAAAATGGATCAAGGTAAGATTTTGTTGAATTTTAGCCTCATTAAAGCCTAATTTTACATGAGTTCATCCCACTATTTTATTTCTTCTCATATTTTTCATCATATGAGTTTACATGTTGAAATAATTCCTTCTATTTTGAAACTTCAATAAATTCTAGGACAATTAGAGTGTTGAGCCTTTAAATTTGTAGTGTGTTTCATAACTATCGATGGGGTTGAATTTATTTGGTATTTCTCTGTTTTGGAGATGGATATCTATGATTTGATTATGAAAATGTATTGGTTGACAACATTCAAACACCGCATATACTATTATGCATGGAAAGTGAGTTTCATATCTTTTAATGGTGTGAATCATCTATTTAAATGATATTTGGAAGTAAATACAAGAAGAGAAGGACCTTTGGTATGGATGGTTGGAACCATATATTACTAGTTGGTAGTGGTTAAATTAGCATTTATAGATGATATCAGAAATAGATATTTTACAAACATAGTTGAACAATTTCTTGACATTTTTCATAAAAAATTATTGGGTTTCTTACCCAAAAGAGAAGTTCAGTTTATGATTGACTTTCTACCAAGGAAAAATCTTATTTCACTTCTTGATAATGGGATGAAACTAAAATAATTTAGGGAATTGAAATTCTTTATGGTAGAGTTATAAATTAAAGGGTTCATTTGACTGAGTATGTCCCCATGGGAAGCACTGGTTATTTTTGTAAAGGTGGGTGGAACTTGTAGACTTTTTGTGATTTATCATATGTTTAACAAATTTAGGATGAAGAACCGTTATCTATTCAAATTGGTGATCTATTTTATCAATTTAGGGTATCCCAATGGTTCTATAAAATTGAATTACATTTAGGGTATCACCAACTATGAGTTTAGAAAGAGGATATTCCTAATATAGTATTTAGTAGTATATATAGACATTATGAATATGTGGTTATTTTATTTGGTCTTAAAAATTCACTAGGAATATTTATAGAATTTAATAATCTGATCTTTCAGATGTATCTTGATTCCTTTATTGTGGTGTTCTTTGATGATATTTTGGTATATTCTAGGAAAATTTTGGATCATGAGAAACACTTGGATATAGCACTGGGTATCTTATGAGATCATCACCTTTATGATAAGCATTAAAAATATGATTTTTGGAAATAAGAGGTATGTTTCCTTGGTTACGTAATTTATTAAAAAGGAGTTTAATATTATCCTAAAAAGATAAATTCCATTATCTCTTGTAAACCAATAAATAATGTCTTTAAGATTTGTACTTTCCTTGTCTTAGTGGGATACTACAGATGATTTGTACTTTATTTTTCACATCTTGCATCACCAATGAAAACTAGCACAAGGAAGGGAAACTATATTTAATGGAATGATTAAGTCTATAAATCCTTTCAAGAACTTAAGGTTCACCTCACATCAGAAACTATCCTCATGTTACCAGAGTTAGTACAAGGGCAAGTTTTCTTTTTTGATGCATCGGGATCAAGGTTGGGTTATGTTCTCATATAGGGAGATCATGTTGTTTCAAATGGATAATGGAAGTTATGGGTGCATTATAAGAGATAAAAAAAATATGTATAAAACCCCAAGATTTTAAAATAACACAATGTTAAATAGAATATTCAATATTCAATACTGATTTTAAATGAACCGTGATATAATATTAGAATATTAGTATTTAAACATGACTGATATAACCTAGCCATTAAATTAAAGGGGGTGAATAGTATTAAATAAATTATGAAATATATATAATTGTAAAAATAAATATAAATTTATTTAATAATTCTTAATAAATAATCACTCAACTTTAATAAAGATATTTTTTTCTAAAAAAATTATGTTTCCTTTATAAATGATTTTTATTAGTTTTGGTGAGAAAAAAATATAATTAATTTTTAAAACTTTTAGAAAATTTATTTTATAAAATGATTTTTTTTTTAAAATAATCATATATCTATATTAACTTAGGGTAAATTTTTGGTATTTCTTAGAGAATATTAAATTTTTAGTGAATAGTGAAAATACCGTTTTTTGGAAAAACTGTCATTTCATTTAAATGAATTAAGTAATTAAAAATTTCCATTAATCTTTTAATTTTATTTAGAATTATCATAATTTTTATTTAGTTATATTTCAACAAATTAATTAATGTTAAATAATATTTATACCATATTTTAATATAAGATTATTTGTAGGCATTAAAACACATTTTTTCGAATATTGTTTTAAATTGCATAATGTTTCTCCATTTTAACTAATTAAAATAAAAACTAATGAGGAATGATTTAAATTAAATTTATTGATTATATATCTATAAATATTCATTTAAATTCATTTATATATTATTTCTTGTTGTATAGTTATTATAATAACATCTTACACTGGAAAAATACATTTCTTGAAAACCCGTTTTTTTTAAACGTGTGCGTGTTTAATATAAAATTAAATTATTAAACTTCTAGGAATAAAATTAGAAAAAGTTTATTACATGTTTTTAATTTGAATAATTAATATTATAGAATAATTTCAACTCATTTTTTATAACGAATATTAAAATAAGTAAAAATTAATTATCACAAACATGATTAGAAAAGATTTATCGAGGGAGTTAATCTAAAGAGGTAAATGTAATAACATATTTAAAAATATATTTTATATTTTATTTTATTTTATTTCCCTTGTATCTTATGAATTACTTTATTTTTTAATTTTTTTAGGCACTTTTCTTGAGAGCAACTTCCCATTATTGAATTGTTTTTTATATTTACAAGAATTCCACTCCTCCTCCTTTATAAAAGAGAACCCCATATCCTCTCCATTACACACTTATAAACACCATTTTTTGGAAAGTAACAACCCAATTAAATTCTTTACATAACCTACCACATATTTTAGGGCTTATTATTATCATAAATCCAATCAAGGGAGGCTTTAGGTATAATCATAAAGAGGTGTCCCGAAGAAGAGGTTTCATTTTTAACCGATAAAGTTGGTTTTATTTATTATTCCACTTCATTCAAATATTTATCAATAATTATGATATAATAACATTTTTATATACCATATAATAATATTATATTATATTAATTTAATAAACTAGATCCATCTTCACTTCTATCAAATGGGAAATGAAACTATCGTTTTTGTGTACGCCATACTACCACCACACAAACCGATGTAATTTTTTTCCATTATCACCTCACATGGGAATTAAAATAATGGATTTAATATTTAAATATATTATTCATTAATTATTAATAATTCTTTAAAATTTAAAATAAAATATACCCTTTTACCATACCATCCATTTGAAAATGATAACATCATTTGTGTGTATGGTGGAGTATTGTCTCACGAAGCAAAACAATTTATTTTTTATTAATGCATAACATGGATGTTATATGTAAGTGTATTTAAAGAAAAAATATTATATTTATATTATATTTGTCATTATGTATATATAAAATAACACTTACCTTCTTTAAATAATATTTCTCGAAAAACAGAAATGTTACTCATGCGTACGTATGACCTATCATCTCCATGATTGTAGCGTAGTTCATTTTTCATAAAAAATATTTTATGGTTGTTTTAAGAAGTATAATTAATATATAATTATTATAATTATTTCTTGGTTATTATTATTTATATTATTTAATAATTACCCTTTTTACCTTCGTCAACACACCAACTCCATTTTGAAATTATGAATTATGTGTCCTCAAAACACCCAACGTGGACATAATTGATTAAGAAATTAAATATTTAATTACAATTAATTAATAAAATGGTATAATTATAAGGTATAAAATATGTAAAATTTTATTAATAATAAAAATAATTGATATAATTTTATTATATATGAGATAAAATACATACATGATAATTTTTAGACACTAGCTAAGGGTTTTCATCACAAAACTTTCTTCTTTGAGGCACTAGTACTTTTTTGCACATAATTTATTTTAAATAGTGTATATACTACACATTTAATCATTAAAATAATGTCTTATTATTATTAATTTTATTTTATCTTTAACTTCAATCACTATTTTTCTCTTTCAAGTGGTTTTTATTAATATGTTTCTTAAACCATAAGATATTTCGTCTCAATTTCCACCCCATTGACACGTATTTGGTATCATGAAACTATTTATTTATATGAAGTATAAATTATTATCAATTGAAATTTTATATCATTAATCTATATATTTTTATTGTTTTTAATGTTTCAATTGAAGTTATTTCTTTGATGGGGGTTATGATTCAAAAGTTACCAAAGTGGTGAGGGTTTATGCTTCAATCTCACTTTTATTAGGATAGTTTATTCTTGAATTTAAATTAAAGGAAGAGATTAGATCATTATATAATAAAACACATTTCATTTTAATATAATCTGGTTATTTATGATAATTTTAAGTGATATTACCATTTTTCTCTCTTTGGTTCTTAAAATAAATGTGAAAATGTTTTTAAGAAAATCCTACATCTTTTCTCCTTGTGGTCGAAAATTATTTTTCTTTCATATATATATTTTCGTTAAAATGTTTTAAATAATTTTTAACATATTCTAAAATTATTTTTTAAATAAATTCTTACCCATTTTATTCTTTTTAAAACATGGTTTTAAAGGAATATTTTTTTCATTTTCTGAATGAGGTACTTTTTAACCTTTTTATAACTATATGAAATGAATATTTTTTGAACTTATATGTAATGTAAGAAATTAACCACAATAATGATGAATCAACTATTTTTATATTCTTTTATATGCTTACATGGTTATTTTTAAAGAACTGATTTTATAATATTTTGTAAATTTTTTCTCGAAGAAGTGATTTCCAAGTGAAAAGGGTATTTTTCTCAATAAATATTCCATTTAATTTTAAAAAAAAATTTCCTTTAATGAAAATAAAATTTTAGGTTATGAATTGATTATAAATTATGTATATATTTTTATCACATATATACTTTGCTTATTATCCCTTGCATTGATTTGGTAACACTTTCTTTATGTTCATCTCTGAAATTCCTTTATTAGTAAATTCTTTTTGATTATGATATGAGATAATATTAAACAAAACATTTTCCTTCTATAATAAATTATTATTTTTTATTCCTTGGGATTGATTTTTATTTTTTTGGAACACATAATCATGAACATATTATGTTAGGTTCACCCAAATATCACTCCAATGTGTTGGGTAAAGCTTTAGTCTCATGAGGTGTCATTTGTGGGGTTATGGAGTAAACCTAATTCATTTTGGGACTTTTTCCACCATGTTATATTGTCTAAGTAGTTATCCTTAAATCATGTTTATGTCAAGTTATATGTTGCTTCTATATTTAATATGCTGACATGATACTTTGATACCATGATATTTATATTATACTTACATGTGATTAATAATGTGCCTTCTCTTTTATGATATCATGTTATACTGTTGACTCACATGTTATGTTTCTTTATCATGTTTATACCCTTACCAAGATTATTAGCTCACCCCATTCCCTATGTATTCCCCAGTTTATTATATACGATCTTTGGAGTTCAAAAGTATTTTGGATCTCGTCATGGATAATAAAATAAAGAAGATTTATTTTACACTGAATATGATATATTATGAACCAATTATTACAAATAATCTAGGACTCATAATATTTTTGTTTTAATTAATGGATTATAATGTTAAAAATCATGTAATAATATGTGTAATATTCTTGGGCCACTATAGTTGGTGTCGTATAAATTTTTTAGTTAACCTTTCAAAACTAGGATGTGAAAAAATTAGTGAGAATCTTAAGGATAATTCTAAAGATAATTTTACGTATTGGAAATATCCTGGAATATTTTTTTAAGGATAGAGATATTGGTTTCCAAGTAATTATATCCCTCTATAAATACAATAAGTGGATGTGGCTCTTGAACAGTATTTCTTAGGTATAATAACCCCCAAAAGATAATATTTGTCTTTGAGTTGTTTGAAACCTAGTGCACGGCAACAAGCATTACATCACACATGGTTTGACTCTCCTGAGGGATATGTTTTAGAAATTCATAGACACTTTACAAACCATCTTGAAGGACTTTAATAAATTATATTCATTGATGAAATATGTTAGATCTTAAGTGTTTGGGTTTATAATTCTAAGGATGATCATAATTTTAGTGACATAAATACCCCTTTTTTAGGATTTAAGTTATCGAACTCTAATAAGGTTAAGAGTATTTTTGTAAACATTTACAATAATATAACCCTTGGGTTTAGTATGGGTTTTATTAAAAAATATTTTAGGAATAAATCCTTTATATTTCATAAACATAAGCTTAATGGTATTGATAATCTTTAGGGTTTATCCTATCTTTGATATTGGGGTAATAAAATTGAATTGATTTTATTTGATTTTGTGGAGAGAAAATGAATTTTATAGATGATTTAGGGGTTAATAATTGATTTTATGATTAATGTTATTTTGATAATGTTCATAAAACATTGTAGGAATTATATAAATATGGTTTTAGAAAAAGCACAAATTTTATGTCGGGATTAACCCATCACATATGGTGAATCCATGGGGCTTGAACCCCAAAATGGAGGGTGATAAGGGTGTAGTTCTTACCGCTACTAGACTAAAATATGTAATAGTTAGTATGAAATTGTTTTTACTTAAACGATTCAATGGATTAATATTATTTTGATTATGGTAAACGCATTTTAAGACCATTTTTTTTGGATTTTGAGGTTACTAATGTTGTTTTATGGAAATTTTTTATTGGGGTGAGTTATATGTAACCATTAGGTATAACATTTTATTTAATGATAAATAATATTTGGTAAGAAAAAATTAAATTCCTTGAATTTTGAGGTTATTTGGGATATAGTGTTATTTTATTATGAAATGATTTAAGATGAAATATGAAATTTTATATTAATATAAAGGTTTATTAATTTATGGAATTACAATACCTTATGATAATAATTTATCATTTTGGATAATGTATAAATAAAATAGAAATATCATTATATCCTTTTTTGAAATCCTGTGATCCGTTAGAAGTTAGTTTTATTGCTTCAGGAAAAATATTTCATCTTAAATACACATCATTTGTAAAAATAGTTGATATTTTAGTAAAAAATGATTAAATGGAGAAATTATTCTTCTTAAGTAATTATATTTCTTTATTTCTTTTATGTAGATGGTAAAAAATCCCTCAACTTCAGATAAGGATCCTAAAATAAAAATGATATTCATTTTCGATAAATCGATGGTATCTTCTCTCTTTAAAAAAAATATCATAACATTATATCCTAAATGGATATTCTTTTAAAATCCATTTTTATCTTCCCAAAAATTTTATCCTTTGAAGAAACCTAGTTTTTTGATGACATTCAAGTTTCCCTTTCCCTCTTTTTAAGAGGATGTATTATTAACCCTTTTAACGATGTGGGTTTTCCATAAATGAATTTTCAAATATAAAATCCATTATTATTGAGAACGAGTTCAAATTGAGACGACACAATTTATTTAATGGGATAGAAAATAATACCTCATGATTTTTAAATAAAAATATTTTCAATAGTGTATTCAACACACAACACTGAGTTTAAATGAACCACGATTTAATATTAAAATATTATTATTTAAATGTGACAAATATAACCTAGTCATTGAATTAGATGGTATAAATAGTATTAATTGATTTATAAAATTTATAGAAAGGTTCTAATAAAAATAAATTTATTTAAAAAATTGTAATAAATAAGAACTCAACTTTAATAAATATATTTTATTCTCAAAAAAGTATATTTCAATTAAAAATGTTTTTTATTACATTTTGTGAGAAAATATTAGATTCAATAATCAGAAATTTTAGAAAATTTATTTTATAAAACGAAAATAATTTTTTAAATATTATATTTATATTATAATAAGTTAAAATGTTTTTTATTTTTTTGTAATATATTGATTTTACAGTGAATGGAGAAAATAAATATTATTGGTAAAATTGTCATTGCTTTTTAATAAATTAAGTAATTTGAAAGTCTCATTATTATTATAATTTTAATTCAAATAAACCTAATTATTATTTATTTATATTTAATCATATTAATTACATTTAAATTATCTTTATACTATATTTTAACATAAGATTATTTTTAGGCCTATAAACACTTTTCTCTAAAAACTATTTTAAAGTGTATAATGTTTCTCTATTTTAACTAAATAAAATTAACCATAATTAGGAATGAATTAAATTAAATTTATATATTATATATCTATAAATATAAATTTAAAATTATTTTATAGTTATTAATTTTCTTATAGTTATTATAAAATCATCTAATGATTGAAAAATGTTCTTATTGAAAACCCAATTTTGACATGTTTACGAGTTTAATTTAAAATTAAATTATTCAACTTATGTGCATTAAATTTTATAAAATTTATTTCATATTTCAAATAAAAATAATTTATATTATATAATAATTTAAAGTTATTTTTTCCATAATGAATAGTAAAATAGTGAAAATTAATTACAATGGTTAAGGTTAAAACGGGTTTATCAAGGAAGGTTGGGGTTAAAACTAAAGAGGCAAATAGAATAACATGTTTAAGACATGATTATTTTTAATTTTAGAGGTTTTTATAGACCTTATATATCTACCAAACCTTTATTTTTAAATTTTGGAGGCACTTATTTGGAGAGTGACTTCGCATTATTGAATAGTTTTGAGTATTTACAAGAATGCCACATTTTCTCCCTTATAAAAAGGAACACCCTATCCTCACCATTAAACACTTAAAAACCCATTTTTTAGGAAAATAACTACTTAAATACATTATTTACTTACCTTTCCATGTACTATAGGCCTTTTTTACCTGAAAGAAAATCTATGGAGGCTTTAGGTATAATCTTAAAGAGGTTGTCTGAAGAAGAGGTATCATTTTTAACAAACATCTTTTTTTATTTATTCTTCCACATACCTAAAATATTTATCAATAATTATTATATAAACAATAATTATTTTCTATAAAGTAATATTTCATTATATTAATGTAAAAACCAAAATTTATTTCTACTTCCATCAAATGGGAAATGAAACCATCATTCGTGTGTATGGAGGACTAGCGCCCAATGAACGGATTTAATTCATTTTCCATTATCAATTCACATGGATATTAAAAATGGTGTTTTTTTTATATATGATATTAATGACATATTAATCATTCTAGAAAAGTAAAATATAATATACCATCTTACCTTGCCATGCATTAAAAATTGATAACATCATTCGTGTGTACAGTGAACTACCACTTCACAAAGTGATGTGATTTTTTTATTACGGTATCACATAGGTGGTATATATAAGTGTATTTAAATAAATAATATTATATTTATGATATAACTATACTTATTAATATATAAAATACAACTTACCTTATTTATATCATGTTTATTGAAAAATGGAAACGTTAGTCATGCGTACATACTGTCTACCATCTCCATGATTGTAACAGAGTTCATTGTTCATTAAAAAATCATGGTTGGTTTTGAAATTTTAATTGATGTAAAAAAAATATTTAATGATAATTATTTTGGAAATTATGTAAAAATTAGCACTTTGACAATGGTCAAAACACTGATGTTGTTTTAAAATTATGAACTAAGCATCCTCAAAACACCCAACTTGGAAATAATTGATTGAGTAATTAAATATGTCATCAAAATAAATTAATAAAATTGTTTATTTATATTTTATTAATAATTTAAAAGGTCCTTAATGAATAAAAAATTGATATCATCTTATTATACAAGATATAATATACATACACGACAAAGTCTGGACTTAAGGTAATGGTTTTCATCTCAAAACATCCAACTTTTAGAAATTTATTATTTTATGAACCAAATTAATTTTAAATGGTATATATAACCACAGTTTAATATTTGTATTATTAATTTTATGTTTTTTTACTTAAACTTCAACCTCCCTCTCTCTCTCTCTCTTTCAAGCGATTTTTATTAAGATGTTTCTTAAACTGTAAGAGATTTCATCTCAATTTACACCCACATTAATACATATTTGGTATCATTCTTCTATTTATTTATATGAGGCTTATTTAATGATCATTTGATATTTTTTAACATTAAAATATTTATATTCATGGTATTTAATTTTTCAGTAGAATTTATTTCTTTCATGGGTGTTATGATTCATAAGTTTCCAAATCGTCAAGGGATAATGCTTCAGTATCATTTTTATTATGATCATTTATGCTTGAATTACCATTAATTGAAATTATTTTAAAATTTCTAATAACCATATTTTAATATATATACCCTCTATTTATGTAGAGACCCGAAGCTTGATGTACATAGATATTACATTACTTTTTCGGAATACATAATACATAACAAAAAACAGACACACAATGACCGTAATAGTTTAGTGTCTTTGAAAACTTGGAACATAATCTTCTAATCGTGGTGAAAGATCTTCAACATCTCCCATAAAGATCTTACACTTTTTGTTTCCTTAACTAAAACCTTTCTTTTAATCCTTGGGGAAAATAAAACATAAAATTGGTGAGCTCAAATGCTCAGAAAGTTTAAGCATGGATAAAATAAAACATACCATATACATTTGAACTTAAAAACATGAACATAATGTTCAAACATCAAAATCATGAGCAACGACATAAAACATGGAAGTACGTAAGGCATAGATCATAATGGTACATAAATCATGATAAAATAGCATGGGAATAAAACAAGTAATTGTGGCATCCATTAAGCACATGATATGATTTCCATATTAGCCAAGGCATTGCTGCCAATACCATCTTAGTGGACAAAGTCCCTTTCTGAATCGAGTTCACTCCTCGTTCCAGTCCTGTATTACTGAACCGGTTTAACTTTCCGTTCTAGCCATGTCTATCTCATGAGATATATATCTTTACCCAATTCATTAGAGGGAGATATAGGTCCCACCCATCTCATAATGAAATCATTCTTACTTGTGCCACAAAATAAACTTAAAACATTCATCATAACCCAAAGAATAAAATAGAAAAGTGAAACCATGTAAACATAGAGACATTAAACTTAAAAAATACACATATGAAATAATGACATCTTATATGGAAAATGGTTTTGATAAAAACACTTGAAATGAATTCTTGAAGAAAATATATTTTATTCTTTAAAATCATTTTTTTTCACAAAATGTCATGCATTTTTAAAAGAAAAAGATTTTATTGAAAATAGTCATGAATTCTTTTGGAGGAAGCTTCATGAAAATAAGGCTTTATAAAACCGTAAAAATTATTTCATGCCATATAAGTTAAAAAAATTATTCTCGTACAGTTTCCAGAAAAGTCAAAAAGTACCTTATATGGTAACCAAAGAAAATATTTCATTCATACAATGTGGTAATAAGTCAATAAAGGGTAAAAATGACTTTAAAAATACATGTAATAATAGTTAAAATTTTATAAAAACATTTTTATAAAACATGGTCATGGATTATAAACGTAACCCCAGTAAATACTTACGTATAAGCAATCTCGGATAAAAATGAGATTGAAAATTTATCCCTTACCTTATGTCCGATATGCTTCGTATGTATCCGAACCTCGTGTATAATGATTTAAATAATGTCATTGACTTATTACAGAATCATATTCATTGTTATGATATCATATATGGTTTACTTATGACTCTATATTACCCGTTCATTTGTAAATTCCAGGTTAAAGAGTGTTTTGGGTAAAATCATTTCATTTGTCGTCCGTGTTTTAACTTGTAATTATTTATATGATTACTTAGATCATGATTAATTAATTCCAGAATATAAAACATGATTTATGTATAATATATATTCAGAATATACATATATATAATAGATCGATAAATGGAAGGAAATACGCTGTTCATGGAGACGGTAGGTCATACGTACGCATGAACGCTATTTTCGTTTCCTTATTGAGTTGAATGGAATTAAGTAGATGATATACATATACATAAATCCAGTAGCTTAATAATTTCATATATTTCATTATTATTGATTATATATACTTTATAGTCATTCTTAAATGGTTAACATGGAGAATGAATCTCATCGCGTCGTGGAGATGGTAGTCCGTACGTACGCACGAGAGATGATGTCATTCCCATAATAATTGAATAGAATTGGAGTGGATGGTATAATATATCAGAATCAGTATGATGTTATAATAACAATATATAGTTATTCTTTACACCATTATACCCATCCATGTAAGGTGTTGGTGGAAAAACATATTACACCACGGCGTGGAGACGGTATTCCGTACGTACGCACGCGCGGTGATTTTGTTTTCCGTAGGATGGATAGATGGTGAAATAGGGTTGTTTAATACTTATAATAACATATAATTATATGACTGATACTTATGTTATTACTTCATAATGAAACAACTAAAGAAGAAGAAGTGTAAGAAGAAATAAATTTGAAAGAATCGGTAACGGACTTTACCTCTTCTTTGAAGCGCCTCTTTGAGACCTCATCTTAGGGCACTAAAATTGGTCTTTGAAGAATACCAAGACCTCTAGAATTTTTATAGGGAAGTGGAGAAGAAAATTTGGCAGGGTTTGGACGATCTTGAAGGCTCAAAGTGGTGTGAGAAAGAGAGGGAGGAGGTTCTCTTTTATAAGGGAGGAGAGGGGCACCTATGGAAAAACTAAAAATATTATTTAATTATAAAGTCATATTCGGTTTTAAATAGCTCCAAATTGATTTATTTCGAAGCTAAGGTGGGGATGGGTTTAAATCGTCTCATACAATATAATTTGTACAAGTTTAGGTTATTATTTTATGCTTATCATTTAGATTTAACTTTAAGTTAGATATTTTTACTTTTACCGTGTCTTTTTGTGTTCTTACACTATAAGGTTAATAAACTTACTATAAAAAGCCAAAAAAACCACAAGTTGTTTATTATTAATATATCTAACCTTATATAAGTCATTTTTTCAAACATTAGATTTTTAGAAATAAAATAACAATTAATAATATAATATTTGTTTTAAAAACTATTTTATGTCAATTTTGACACTATTTGGTAATTGATTTTTGTGAAAATCATAACAGAAATATTAGTTCAAAAAAGGTTACTTAAATCAATAATAGCATGTCATATTAACCGATAAAATTATTTTAATTCATAAAAAGTCTCAAATTACATTTATTTGGGTATTTATAACATCAATTATGTCAATATTTCATTAATAAGATAATTACTGCATCATCTTTGTGTCATAAATAAATTAAATTATTTAATGTATAAAATTTATAAATAAAATAAAATTATGTAGGAAATCTTTTTATCTTTATAATGAATATATATAGTCGAATTTATCTTATATATAACCCTATATTAAAAATTATTTACTTATTAAACTTTGATTTTACCTATTTAAACCCTTCTTGAAATAAATTAATATTAAATGTCATAATCTAATCCAAGTGGGCCTAAATGGTCATGTTTTATTCCTAATGTTTTTTTGGTCGAATTACACTTATACAATAGAATTAGGACATGTGTTAGGGTATTAATAATATCATTTTTACCCTTGTTTACCCTATTTACTTTTAACCATGGTAAAAAAAAGTAAAAAGTTACTATTCACCAAAAATTATTTTCATCTCATTGAACCACATTTTAATCCTTGATATTAACCGTGTCTCTCTGATTTTTGAAATTCCACTCACAGAACTGGTAAAATTAAGTTTTATGAAAAATTCAGTTTTTTAACTACCGCTTAGTGGTTTCACTATTCATCAAAAAATGAAAGCTTCCAGAAAAATACCAAATATTAGGCCTAAGCCATATTTGATATTATGAATTCAAAAATGATTTCTATGTTACCAAATTCAAAACAAATCAGTTACATTAATTAATTTAAAAATTAATTCTCGTCGTCCAAACAAACAGTGTGTTCTTAAGAAATAATAACTATCAAAAGATTGACACTTGTTTATGTCTGGTTTAAATGTGAAATTACATCCAATGACCAAAATTGTATTAAATTGTAAAAATATATTCTAAATATACTTTAAAACCACTCAAATTAATAATTTATAACTATTAATTATTTCGATTAAAAAAAGTTGTTTTTAATTAAAATTTAGTAATTTTCACTATTCATCAGAATATGAAAGTTATCCGAAAAATACCAAAATTTCACCCTAAGCTAATTTCGATATTCCGAATCCAAAAATGAAGTCCATTTTGAAAGATAAAATTTATAAAATTTCAAAAAGTGGGTATTACTATTCATAACGGCTAGTTCTAATAATATTTTAATAATATATCGTTGTTTAGTAAAACCCGGTATTGCGCACAACACACGCTATCGAGGAAGGTCGTGATTGCGTGTAATGCAATCCAAGTCAGGGTTGCGTGTTGTGCAAGACTCCTTTTTTGTTTCGTTATAACAGAATCCAACCATTTTTCATTTATACATTGAATATATATATATATATATATATATATATGTATACTCAATGTTCCGTAGAATGACTATTATCAAACGAACTTGAAATTGTGTGTAACACAATCTAAGAATAGTGTTGCGTATACTACACGCTAATACGGTGTTTCGTAAAGCACAAGAAAATCTTTTTGAAGCATAAACACATGATATCAAATAAATTAAAAAGAATACTTATCATCAAATATCGGGTTGTTACATTCTACCCCCCTTAAAATGAATTTCGCCCTTGAAATTCATCATGGTTATAAATGGTTTACTACTCAAAAGTTTCTTTAATAGAAACCCACATCGTAAAAAGGAATACCAAAACTTGGCTTTAAAAATTAATGTATGAAACATAACGGTTACCCAAATTAACTAATCACAGGGTTTTCACGTAGAGGATCATAGGTGAAAATATGGATATGGAAGAAAAATCTAACCATCAAGTTCTGATGGAGAGTGGTAGAGAACATGGATATAAAAAAGCCAACAATCACAAAGCCATAAATTTGTGATGATCTAGGGTACCATCTGATTCATCGGATATAAGGGCACTAGGACAACATTTTTGGTTTTCAAGATCATTTCCCTAAAGTTGAAGAATTTGAATTAGAATAAATACTTACATTATTTTGGTACAATCTCACTTTTGTTCATGCCTTGAACAATTTCCACCTCATCTCTTAAAGAAATAAAGTTGAATTTGTTATTCGTGAAGTGTTAGAATATCATGTGATAGAATGACAGGTCATTCCATCTGTCTCAAACAAAAGGTTAGAAAAAGTTATTAAATATACATAAGTCGATCTATAGTGAGATTAATCATATATGGTTCTTAAAATGGACTTATACATCATATATCATACCGCGTAATAAAATAAAACTTGTTTCTACTAACCAGGGACTTCCTGTAGGCCATTGGTAGGCGATAAAGGCCAGTCACACTTCGGTTGTGGGTTTAATTCCCACAGCCTTGTCCAACGCAATGGGTTTCGCCTGTCCTGCATGTTTTCCTTTTTCTAAAACTACATTACTATAACATCCCATCAATAATATAGAAAAAAAGTTCTATCCTTAAATAATACTACCTTATGTCTATCATAATCCATTCCAATCTTTAGGCTTATCTAAAATACTTTGGTCCAAGCTCATTGTATAAAGAAAATGATTACTTGAAATTTCACATAACAATCACGTGAATGCCATCATTTATCCCCCATATATCATAATATATATCTTGTTGGTCAAATTACAAACATGTGAATACCTTAATCATGTATTCTCTTGAAGAATGAATACCCATTGAACCTTAGTGAAAACATGAATGCAGTTAAAAGTTAACACTTTCCACATACCAAAATCCTCAAAATTCTATATACTCAAACCATGATATCACTTAGTCCTTATATCAATCATGAGCTCATGAATACAATCAAACATCTCATTATCTTCTTATCCCTTCATTATGCGCATATCATCTGATTTCCAAAACATTTGAATCACTTTTCATTGTTACCAGTACCATTCAACATATACTTTCAAATAATTTAGGAAAAACAATAGTGTAACATTCCTTAGATGATTATTTATTCCATAGTACCATACATTATTCTTTATAAACATACAATAATTCCACTAACTTCTTAAACCACTGACTGGGCTTCATCATTTCTTTCATCTCATATTTCATTTGTAGTCTCTTCATCATCATACACATAAATACTACTCATATGACCATGCTGATTCTCTTCATGAAATTTTCCCTTAGGGTATTGGTTTGCATAATGCCCATACATTCCACATTTAAAACATCTAATCATTGTCAATGTCGTAGCAATACCATTATCATTTTCCATGGTGTTAACTGAACCTTTTCCTTTGCACTTACTGTCTTTGTGTCCTTATTTTCCACACCCAAAGCATCTTCCAGTTCCTTTGAAATAATCTCCCTGATGCCTCTTCCCACATGATTTACATGAGGGAAATTTAACTTTCTTTCCTCTATGATCATCATGAAACTCCATCTTTCTCTTATTATATGAGTCGGGAAACTTACTAAAGTTGAGATTATTGATCATATTATGAGATTTCTGATTAGGAATAATAATGATGTCTGGACTTCCAAATCCCGTTTCATTTGGTTGCTTATGAAGAATATCATTCCATTGTCTGTCATATCCTCCATTATCGTGAATCTTCTTGTTTCCATCAATTTTCTAAAACCCAAAAAGAATAGTGTGAGAGGAAAAAATCATGTTATGGAAAACAACATACTAAAGGGGGAGTACCCTCAATATCTAACATATTGGGTTAAATTCTAAGTCCGTTACCGTAGTTCTAGGACTATATCCAATACGTATACTTATCCTTAGGGGCATCCCTAGACATACCTTAGAAATATCTCTAGGGATATCACTAACGTTTTCGCATCCTAGTTTCCAAAGGTTGACTAAACCTTTCCTCTGATACCAACTGTAGAGACCTGATCTTGACATACATAGATATTACATTACTTTTGCAGAATACATAATACATAACAAAAACAGACACACAAGGACTGTAATAGTTTAGTGTCTTTGGAAACTTGGAACGTAATCTTCTAATCGTGGTGAAAGATCTTCAACATCTCCCATAAAGATCTTCCACTTTTTGTTTCCTTACCTAAAACCTTTCTTTTAATCCTGGGGGAAAATAAAACATAAAAAGGGTGAGATCAAATGCTGAGTAAGGGTAAGCATGGATAAAATAAAACATACCAAATACATTTGAACTTAAAAACATGAATATAATGTTCAAACATCAAAATCTTGAGCTACGACATAAAACATGGAAGTACGTAAGGCATAGATCATAATGGTACATAAATCATGATAAAATAACATGGGAATAAAACATGTAATTGTGGAATCCATTAAGCACCTGATATGATTTCCATATTAGCCAAGGCATTGCTTCCAAGACCATCTTAGTGGACAAAGTCCCTTTCTGAATCGAGTTCACTCCTCGTTCCAGTCCTGTATTAATGAACCGGTTTAACTTTCCATTCCATCCATGTCTATCTCATGAGATATAAATCTTTACCCAATGCATTAGATGGAGATATAGGTCCCACCCATCTCATAATGAAATCATTCTTATTTGTGCCACAAAATAAACTTAAAACATTCATCATAACCTAAAGAATAAAATGGGTTTCATAAACATCATCCCATCATCACATAATCCATATAAAACAAATGGATATTTCATCATAAGAAAAGTGAAACCATGTAAATCATAGATACATTAAACTTGAAACATACACATATGAAATAATGTCATCTCATATGGAAAATGGTTTTGATAAAACACT
Source organism: Viscum album (assembly GCA_963277665.1). NCBI lineage: Eukaryota > Viridiplantae > Streptophyta > Magnoliopsida > Santalales > Viscaceae > Viscum > Viscum album. Next base: position 1,534,370,922 of record OY728161.1, on the reverse strand, counting down.
TGAAATGAATTCTTGAGGAAAATATACTTTCTTCTTTAAAATCATTTTCTTTTCACCAAATTTCATTCATTTTTAAAAGGAAAGGATTTTAATGAAAATAGTCATGAAATATTTTGGAGTAAGCTTCATGAAAATAAGGCTTTATAAAACCGTAAAAATCCTTTCATGCCATATAAGTTAAAAAAAATGCTTCTCGTACAGTTGCCGGAAAAGTCAAAAAAGTACCTTATATGGTAACCAAAGGAAAGATTCCATTCATAAAATGTGGTAAAAATTCAATAAAGGGTAAAAATGACTTTAAAAATTCATGGAATAATAGTTAACATTTTATGACAACATTTTTAGAAAACATGGTCATGGATGATAAACGTAACCCCAGTAAATACTTACGTATAAGCAATCTCGGATAAAAATGAGATTGAATATTTATCCCTTACCTTATGTCCGATATGCTTCGTATGTATCCAAACCTCCTGTATAATGATTTAAATAATGTCATTGACTTATTACAGAATCATATTCATTGTTATGATATTATATATGGTTTACTTATGACTTTATATTACCCGTTCTTTAGTAAATTCCATGTTAAAGAGTGTTTTGGGTAAAATCGTTTCATTTTTCATCCGTGTTTTAACTTGTAACTGTTCATATGATTACTTAGATCAGGTTTAATTAATTACAGAATATAAAACATGATTTATATATAATATATATTCAGAATATACATATATATAATATATCGATAAATGGAAAGAAATACACCGTTCATGGAGACGGTAGGCCGTACGTACGCATGAACGCTATTTTCGTTTCCTTATTGAGTTGAATGGAATTAAGTATATGACATACATATACATAAATCCAGTAGCTTAATAATGTCATATATTTCATTATTATTGATTATATATACTTTATAATCATTCTTAAATGGTTAACATGGAGAATGAATCTCATCCCGTCATGGAGACGGCAGTCCGTACGTACGCACAAGCGATGATATCGTTCCCATAATTATTGAATAGAATTGGAGTGGATGGTATAATATATCAGAATCAGTATGATGTTATAATAACTATATATATTTATTCTTTACACCATTATACCCATCCATGTAAGGTGTTGGTGGAAAAACAGATTACACCACAGCGTGGAGACGGTATTCCGTACATACGCACGCGCGGTGATTTTATTTTCCGTAGGATGGATAGATGGTGAAATAGGTTTGTTTCATACTTATAATAACATATCAGTATATTAGTGATACTGATGTTATTACTTCATAACGAAACAACTAAAGAAGAAGAAGTGTAAGAAGAAATAAAGTTGAAAGAATCGGTAACGGACTTTACCTATTCTTTGAAGCGCCTCTTTGAGACCTCTTCTTAGGGCACTAAAATTGGTCTTTGAAGAAGACCCGGACCTCTATAATGTTTCTAGGGAAGTGGAGAAGAAAATTTGGCAGGTTTTTTCCGAGATTTAAGGCTCAAAGTGGTGTGAGGAAGAGAGGGAGGAGGTGCCCTTTTATAAGGGAGGAGAGGGGCACCTTTGGAAAAACTAAAAATATTGTTTAATTATAAAGACATATTCGGTTTTAAATAGCTACAAATTAATTTATTTCAAATATAAGGTGGGGATGGGTCGAAATCCTCTCATACAATATAATTTGGACAAGTTTAGGTTACTATTTTATGCTTATCATTTAAATTTAACTTTAAGTTAGATAATTTTACTTTTACCGTGTCTTTTTGTGTTCTTACACTATAAGGTTAATAAAATTACTATAACAAGACAAAAGAACCCCAATTTGTTTATTATTAATATATATAACCTTATCTAAGTCATTTGGCTGAACCTTAGATTTTTAGGAATAAAATAACAATTAATAATATAATATTTTTTTAAAAACTATTTTATGTCAATTTTAACACTATTTGGTAATTGATTTTTTTGAAACTCATAATAGAACTATTAGTTCTAAGAAAAAATACTTAAATCACTAATAACATGTCATATTAACCTATAAAGTTATTTTAATTCATAAAAAGTCTCAAATTACATTTATTTGGGTATTTATAACATAAATTATGTCAATATTTCATTAATAAGATAATTACTGCATCATCTTTGTGTCAAAAATAAATTAAGTTATTTAATGTCTAAAAATTATAAATAAAATACAGTTATGTAGGAAATATTTTTATCTTTCTAATGAATATTTATAGTCTAATTTATATTATGTATAACCCTATATTAAAAATGATTTAATTATTATACTTTGATTTTACCTATTTTAACCCTTCTTTAAATAAATTAATATTAAATTTTATAATCTAATCCAAGTGGTCCTAAATTGCCATATTTTATTCCTAAGGTTGTTTTGGGTCGAATTAAACTTATTCAATATAATTAGGACATGTGTTAGGGTATTAATAATATCATTTTTACCCTTATTTACCCTATTTACTTTTAACCGTGGTAAAAAAAGTAAAAAGTTACTATCCACCAAAAATTATTTTCATCTCATTGAACCATATTTTAGTCCTTTATATTAACCGTGTCTCTCGGATTTTCGAAATTCCACTCACAGAACCGGTAAAATTAAGTTTTATGAAAAATTTAGTTTTTTAACTACCACTTAGGGGTTTCACTATTCATCAAGAAATGAAAGTGTCCAGAAAAATAGCAAAAATTAGGCCTGAGATATATTTGATATTATTAATTCAAAAATGATGTCTATTTTACCAAATTCAAAACATGTCAGTTACATTAATTAATTTAAAAATTAATTCCCGTCGTCAAAACAAACAGCGTGTTCTTAAGAGATAATAATTATCAAAAGATTGACACTTGTTTATGTCTGGTTTAAATGTGAAATTACATCCAATGACCAAAATCATATTAAACTATAAAAATATATTCTAAATATACTTTAAAACCACTCAAATTAATAATTTATCACTATTAATTATTTCGATTATAAAAGTTGTTTTTAATCAAAATTTTGTAATTTTCACTATTCATCAGAATATGAAAGTTATCCGAAATGTACAAAAATTTCAGCCTAAGCTAATTTCGATATTCGGAATCCAAAAATGAAGTCCATTTTAAAATATAAAATTTATAAAATTTCAAAAAGTGGGTATTACTATTCATAACAGCTAGTTCTAATAATATTTTAATAATATATCGTTGTTTAGTAAAACCCGGTATTACGCACAACACACGCTATTGAGGAAGGTCGTGATTGAGTGTAATGCAAGCCAAGTCAGGGTTGCGTGTTGTGCAAGACTCCTTTGTTGTTTCGTTATAATAGAATCCAACCTTTTGTCATTTATACATTGAATATATATATATACACACTCAATGTTGCGTAGAATGACTATTATCAAACGAACTTGAAATTGTGTGTAACACAATCTAAGAATAGTGTTGTGTATACTGCACGCTAATACGATGTTGCATAAAGTACAAGAAAATCTTTTTGAAGCATAAAACACATGACATCAAATAAATTAAAAAGAATACATATCATAAAATATCTGGTTGTTACAATTTCTTCCTGAAAATTTCATGTAATTGTACCATTTTCCTCTCTTTGGTACTTAAAATTAATAACAAAATGTTCTCAAGAAAATCCAACTTTATTTCTCTTTTCGGTCAAAAAATATTTTTATTCTATATCTATATTTTCCTTAAAAGAATTAGATAATATTTATAATATTATATAGTTTTTTTTAAAACAAATATTTACCCATTTTTTACTTTATAAAAAATGGTTTGAAATAAATCTTCTTATCATTTTCCAAATGAGGTACTTTTTATCCGTTTTATAATAGTGTGAGAAGAATATTTTTTGTATTTATATGACATGTACATAATTACCCTTTTTCTTGACCACTCAATTATTTGAAGTTAATTTATAATCATACATGGTTATTTTTAAAGAAAATTATTATTTATAATATATTTTAATTTTTTCTATTTTGAAGAATTTATTTCCAAGTGAAAAGAGTATTTTTTTCAAGAACTATTCCATTTAATATTTGAAATAAATTTTCATCAATGGTGAGAAAGTTAAATATTTCTTATTTCTTATAAATTATGTACATATGTCTCTCACATATATACCTTTTTTATTCTAATTTAATTTTATGGGTTAATATATACCTTTTGTTCATCTCTCAACTACCTTCGTTGTGAAATTTTATTTTATTATGATATGAGATAGGATTACACAACCCATTTTCTTTCTATGGATAATTATTTTGTTTATTCCGTATTATTTATTTCTATTTTGTGGAACACATAATCATGAAGTATTTATGATAGGTTCGCCAAAATAGTTCTCAAATTCATTGGGTGAAACTTTAGTCTCATGTATGGGATTGTGATGTAAACCTAATCCATTATGAGACTTTTTCTAGCATGTGATATTGTCTAAGAAGGTATCCTTTACTCATGTTTATGTCATGTTATATTTTTATACCAAATTAAATATGATTCCATGATCTTATGATATCATGTTCTTTATGTTATAATTCCATGTGATCACTCATGTGCCTTCTCATTTAAGATATCATGTTATACCTTTGACTCGCACGTTATGTTTCCTTATCATGTTTATTCCTTTATTGGTTTTTTAGCTCGCCCCTTTATTTATGTATTCTCTTGGTCATACTACATAGTTTTAGGAGCTAAAAATTATTTAATATCTCATTATGGAGAATAAAATAAAGAATGTTTATTTTAGTCTCATTATGATGTATTATGAACCTATCCTTACAAAGACACTAGGACTAATGATATTTGGGTTGAAATTAATGGAGGATTATTTTTAAAATCCTATAATAATATGTTTCAATATATTTTGTCAATATATTACATATATTTTAATGTGGTAATTCATGCCTTAAAATTTTGGAGTCACTATCTGTTTGGTGGGAAATTTATGATGTTTACGGATCATAAGTTCTTGAACAACATTTTCTCAAAATTAGATTTGAAATTAAGGAAATGAATATTGATGGAATATCTTTATATGTTTGAATTTGATTTTATGTATACACCAATAAAAAATAAACTCTATGGATAATTCATATGTTGGAAGTAATATACTCAGTTGGCTAAAGAAGATTTGGATTAGTGGTGGCTAATGGAAGTAATAAATGGTATGCATCTATATTGTGTGATGTAAGGTTATATTGAATTTTTATTTCTAGCTTATATAATTGTTTCGCGCGGAATCCGGGGATGACCTCCTGGACGGGAGATTCAAACGTTCCGATCGGTTTCTAACGGGTTTGTTCGTAGAACCGGAAACATCCAATGATTCCACATCCGTTTGGACCTACTTTCCAAAGGCAGGCGCTCATTAGCTTGTGGGCTAATGAGGCTTAGGAATTTGCATTGGTCGAGAGGATGGGAGGTCGGACTCATCACACCTTTTTGAGGGGAATTATTGTCTACTCCGGGACTCTCTTTATAGATTTAAGTTAAGTTCGTGAATCCTTATTACATTACCAAGTATAAAATGAGCTTTCCTTTAGTTTTAACAATCAATGATTAAATATGCAAGAAATTTAGAGAATATTTTATATGTATTTGAGGTTCTTCATCAATATAGAATCATCTATATTTGTTTAGAGATTCTTGGTCAATGGTATCCTTCAAAACATTTATATAAAAGTCTCTTGGTCATTTTGATGACCAGGCTGGTTTTAAAGCCACTCAGTGGGGCACTTGAAGTTTATCGTCATTCAGAAGGACAGAGATTATTTCAATGTTGGGATCGAACCCATAAATGGGCTACCTACGTATCCTTTGTTTTGAAAAAGGAATCAGAACCCACGTAGTTCGAGGAATGGGATATGATGTTTTATGATTGATGGCTCAAAGATGAATGTCATAATTACTTTTACACTCTAAGCTCACGTGAGTCATGCTCGGTGTGAGAAACAAGAGGTATTGGTAAAATTCAGACAATTGTGCCATAAAAGATGCAATCATAAGAATTTGTTTTGGGGATTATGTATAGATGACTGCCCAGATAGACGAAAGTTTAGGATTTACTTTTAGGGAGAAAATCCAAGAACATGGTCCACAAAGTTATATGTGCTTCATGGAGATTTGAATACTCTAATCTTGGGGCTTACTCCTAAGGAGGATGCCCAAGTTAGGAGGGGACTTATGATTGGGTTTTATTCCTAAAGAGGAAACCCAAATCAAAGGAAATTTATGACTGGTTAAGAGAACTTTTAAGAGACTTGGGGCTTACTCTTAAGAAGGATGCCCAAGATTTATGACTAGGACTTATTCCTGAGAAGGAAGCCTAGGTTAGGGGACTTGGGGCTTACTCCTGAAAAGGAAGCCCAAGGTTATGACTGAGTCTTATTCCTGAAAAGGAGACCCAGGTTAGGGATTACGGTTTGGGGCTTACTCCTGAGGAGGATGCCCAAGATTAAAGGACTTGATTGGGGCTTATTCTTAAGAAAGATGCCCAAGATTTATGACTAAGACTTATTCCTGAGAAGGAAGCCTAGGTTAGGGGACTTGGGGCTTACTCCTGAAAAGGAAGCCCAAGGTTATGACTGAGTCTTATTCCTGAAAAGGAGACCCAGGTTAGGATTCTCTCATCTTAAAGGATGAGGTTGAAATGAATGAACTCTCAATCTTTGGTGACATAAAGATGTTTAAATCACTGGGTGTTTGAGAGGTATTTCACAGAATTCCTTTCAGATAAGGATGTCAAATCAAGAAATCATGCCATAAATGGCTTTTGAAGAGTATCTTGAAGACTGAATCTTGAATAGGAAGGGTGAAATGGCTTAAGAGGGGTAAAAATGGGCAAGATGGGCACCCAAAAAGCTAGGGGCGCGCAAGTCTTGAAGGTCGTGCAAGTCCTGCGTCGGCGCGCAAGTGTTGGTCGCGCAAGTATACTTGCGCGACATGAGGGATACTTGCGCGATTTTCAACCAGAGTTGAATTACTTGAGAGACTCTTTATTAAACACTTTCCCATCCTCTTTAGGTTCTTCCAGAGAAGGGACGCGCAAGTTATATTGAAGGAATTAAGTTGGCGCGCAAGTGTTTGATAAGTTTCAACACTTGGGCCTTCCTTCTTCTCTTTAGATCTTCCATTCTAGGTAAGAAATTACCTTAGAAGTGTTCCGGAAGCTTTGAGAAGAGACTTGAGCGTCAGGAGCTTTGATCCGAGTTTCTGGAAAGAGATCTCCTCGAATGGGGGGCCCACAGGGTCTATTTATAGGAAAAAGAAGACCCCGGGCGGTTACTGGGCGGTTACCACATATGTCGCGCAAGTCCCTTGCACGAACATGAGGAGTCGCGCAAGTATTGATGCGGCGCGCAAGTGTACTTGCGTGACCAAGAGGGAACTTGCGCGTTACATGGGTAATGTTCTCCTTTTGTATCCCTTTGTCGATTTTTTATGTTTCTTCAAAGGATGAATCACTTTATGCTCAGATATTCCCCTTTTCCGATCTTTAGATTCTGTGACGAAAGGAGCGTCAACAAAAGTCCCCCCTCAGAGTTGGATCCGGAAAGAAATGAGGATTTGACTCTGAGGAAATTGAATCCATCCAAAGGAAAAGGGGGCGCGCAAGTCTTCAGGGCACAGAAGGCAGCGCGCAAGTGTGCTGGAACTTGACTTTAATTCAGAGTTCCTTTGTCTTTTATGGGCAGTTTAAAGTCATGCATGCCGGACATAAATGGGCTAATGTTTAAGGTCGAAATAGCTTTGACCGAAATGGATTAGAATTGACTCAATTCCTTGATAACTCATCTAAAAACATACTACCATACTCAAGTATGAGAGAAAATATGTAAACTATGGCTTAAGAATATTTGAATCTGAGGAATGATATGAAAAAGAGCTAAAAGGCATTAGAAGAAGTAGTTTCCAAGAATGAAGTTACTATTATTTAACAAAACCCGTTAGGGGGTTGAAATATGCAGGGCCACCTATGGGCATTGGCTGCATAGTCAAATAAAATAGCATCTTTTGGCTGACAAGTCTATTATGTGGACTGTTTATGCAAGGCCACCTATGGGCACGTGCTGCATAGTCAGGCAAAAGAACTCTCAGAAATTTACTTTCCTAGTGCTAAAAGCCAGTGAAAGTTTATGGAGATTCAAATTTTCTAAAGCATAGAGTTTGTTGTATGGAAAGAGGTACTTAAATATGGAAAGGATATTTCCGAACAAGAATATCGAAGAACTGGATGAATATCACTCCTACGAAGGTCTGACCCAAACGTAGGGAAGGAGAATAAACCATAGACTTGAATACTTTCAGATCATGAAAAAGGATATGGGACAAATACGTTAAGGATGGCTATTTTTGCGGATCCCTACATACTATCGTTTAAGACAAATAAGGACAAAAGAGGCATTCTTCCCAAGAATGAAGTTACTATTATTTAACAAACCCGTTAGGGGGTTGAAAACATGCAGGGCCACCTATGGGCATTGGCTGCATGGTCAAATAAATAGCATCTCTTGGCTGACAAGTCTTTTATGTGGACTGTTTATGCAAGGCCACCTATGGGCACGTGCTGCATAGTCAGGCAAAAGAATTCTCAGAAGTTTGACATTTTTGTGACTATAAGTCATGAAAAAGGGTTATGAAGATCTGAAAATATTTAAGGTTAGGATTATAATACATAAAGATGGGTATTTTCCGATGTATATAGAGATACATAGGTCAATGAAAACCATAATCATGTTGTGGCTGGGTCCTGAATTGAAACTTGGACTTCACTACGTATCTCATAAGAATGAGAATCAAGCCATACGTAGTTCTTGAAATACAGTTTAATGTCGTGCAGGATGAAAGGATGAGTGATCTTAGTTTTTTGGGTCATAGAATTCGGACCATAATAATGAATACATAGTGTGTGTTTTCATGAGGACTTTTCAGCCAAGGGACTGAAAGTGAAATTTGGGGTTAGGCCCAAAAGACTTGGGACTGGATTCGAGGGACACTCGAATGTTCCTACGTATCCCATAAAGATGGGAATCAAGTCCACGTAGTTCTAGAAACTACCCTTTGTACAAATTTGGTTCGTACATGTGAAGGGTGAAAAGGGACTTTAGTGCAATGATGGTTTTAACCTAAGATAAAAAGTTTAGGCATTACCATGTATGTACGTAGTCTTTTTGAAAATGAAAACCATGATTGAAAAAGAATCAATGTTTAATAATGGTTCCTTCTCAAATGAGGAAATCAAAGAATATTGTAGTTTATTGTCGTACTGGACAAAAGTGTTGTATAGTTTAACGTCATATAACAAGGACGAAAGTGAATCAATGTAAAGATATTGATTCCAAGGGTGGTTTCACAAATCATCATCATATGAGATTGTGGTGAACCAATGTGAAGAGATTGTTTTTGGGCTTGAACCTTTCGGAGGTTGCCTACATACCCAGCCTGGAGGGCAAGGATCAAAGTCTGTGTAGTTCAATTAAAGAATGAATTAATGATCAAGTTGTTCTTGTGGACAATGATCTAAAAAAAATGTTGTTGGGACTTACACATGGTTAGTGGCCCAAAGGGAGTGTTATGGTTGATGTTCGCTCTAAGCTCACGTGAGTCATACTCGGTGTGAGAAACAAGAGGTAATAACAACCTTAACGATGTACAGTTTAATGTCATGTAGGACATAAAAAAGGGACTTTCTGTACAGTTTAGCGTCATGTAGTTAAGACGATGGGGACAATATAGTTTAACATCATATTGGACGAAAGGGGGATTGTGCAGTTTTAATGTCATGCTGGACTTTTGATGATTATATAGTTTAACGTCTTTCCGAACGTGAGGGACTTTTATACAGTTTAGCGTCATGTAGTTAGGACGTCACAGTTTAACGTCTTGCTGGACATATTTGCAAATAGTTTATGGTCGTATACATGGACCAGGAATGATGCAGTTTTAAGGTCATGCTGGACTGTTTATGGAACTTTTTCACAGTTTAATGTCGTGTGGGACGAAGTTGCAGTTTAAAGTCATACTGGACCATTGCTGTATAGTTTTAGCGTCATATAGCAAGGACGAACTGATGCTGTACAGTTTAAAGTCATGTAGCTAAGACTAAGGTGAATCAATATGAGGATATCAGTTCTGATCTTTTTACAGTTTATCGTCATGCTGGACATTGGAAGTGCCACACAGTTTTAATGTCATGTTTCTAGGACACAATATAGTTTAATGTCATCTCGGACAGAATACAGTTTAGTGTCATGTAGGACAATAAGGGACTTAACACAGTTTAACGTCATGCTGGACGATGAAAGTGCCACACAGTTTAATGTCATGTCGCTAGGACAAAATATAGTTTAATGTCATCTCGGACAAAATATAAGAACTTCTATACGGTTTATTGTCATGTAGGACAAAATCAGGGACTATGCAGTTTAAAGTCTTGCAGTTAGGACTATTGGTGCTGCACAGTTTAGTGTCATGTTGCAGGGACATAAGTGCGAATAGTTTAAGGTCATATGCACGGACCATACAGTTTATCGTCATGCTGGACGTAGTTGTAGTTTAAGGTCATACTGGACCATTGCTGTATGAACCAAATGTAAGAGTCTTAGTTCTGTGAACAATATTTTGTGTTTATACAAAATACTTCTTCAGAAATCTGGCATTAGTTGGAGTCGTGATGTGTTCTCCATCCATTGAAATCAGAGAATACGCTCCATTGGAGTAGACCTTATGTACTGAATAAGGTCCTTCCCATTTTGGTTCAAGCTTGGGAGGCTTCTTTCCTGGTATCATTGGTGTTCTGAGAACCAATACCAATTCTCCCTGAATGAATGAACGAAGACGAACTTTTTTGTTAAAAGCTCGTGCTATTCGATTCTGATAGATTTCCAAGTGGTGCAAAGTGCACAATCTTTTCTCATCTAACTGTTCCAATTCATTCAACCGCTTTTGGGATTGCTCATCTGTTGATAACTGATCACAAATGGCTATTCTGAGTGAGGGCAATTGGACTTCAATTGGCAAGACTGCTTCTTTTCCATATACCAATGAATATGGAGTAGACCGCGTTGCATTGCGAGTGGTAGTCCGATAAGCCCATAAAGCATGATAGAGTTTATCAGGCCATGACCTCTTATCTTTATCCACCATCTTTTGCAGTATATTTGAAAGAGTCTTGTTGAAGGCCTCTATCTGGCCATTAGCCGCTGCATGATATCGAGATGAATGGTTGGACTTAATGTTGTATTCTTGATACAATCTCTTTACCTCAGAAGAGCAGAAGTTGGTGCCGTTGTCTGTCAATATGGTATGAGGGACACCAAATCTAGTAATGATGTTAGACTTGATGAAGCTAACAATGCATTTAGAACTGACTTCTTTGAGAGGTACTGCCTCTGCCCATTTGGAAAAGAAATCAGTAGCAGTAAGAATGTACTTAAACTGCTTGGCCGTAGCTGAAGGGTAAGGTCCCACCACATCCATTCCCCATGTGGAAAATGGCCATGAGTATTTAGCTGTATGAAGCAACTCTGGAGGTTGATGAATGAAATTGGCATATACTTGGCATGAATGACACTTCTTTGTGAAATTAACACAATCTTGTATCATTGAAGGCCAGAAGTATCCAAGTCTTCGAATTTGATCAGACAATCTATGTCCAGACTGGTGGGCACCACAGACTCCTGCATGCACTTCTTTTATGACAGCCATTGTCTCTTCACCATCAATACATCTGAAGAGAACTCCATCAAAACCACGTTTGTAGAGAATTTTCTCGAGGTGGTTTGGACCATCATAAAGAGTAAAATTGACCACACGTCGCCGAATTTGTTCTCTCTTGGCTCTATCAGGTGGAAGTGTTCCATTTTGAAGGTATTCCCTGATAGGTGACATCCATCCTGTAGTATGACCATATGGTTCAGGAATGGGACTAATTTCATTAATTTCCTCTGTTCTGACTTGAACATAAGGTGAAATTGCACGACGGTGGGCAATACTGATGGTTGTCTCGTCCCGATTTGGATCTGCTAAAGCTGTGGCTATATTAGCCAGTGCATCAGCTTGAGCATTTTGTGATCTTGGGACATAAGAAAATGTCGGTTCTGAAGGGAATTCCGACATTAACTCTCTGACGTAATCATACAAAGGGATTAATTCTTCTTTTCTGATGGCATAATCCCCATTGACTTGTTTGATTACCAGGTCTGAATCACCTTTTACCTTTAAGTGATTCACTTGTGTTTGAAGCGCTAACTCCAAGCCTGCAATGAGAGCTTGGTATTCAGCTTCATTATTGGTACCGCCTTCCCACAACAAAAAGGAATAAGGTAACACTACCTTATCTGGAGAAATGAGCACAATTCCTAAACCAACTTTGTTGAATTTAGGATTTTCCATTTTCTTCCCTGTTGGACTTCTAGAAGCACCATCAAAATACATTTCCCATGTTTGAGGATTCTCTTGAATAGAAAAAACTTCCTCATCAGGGAGTTCGATATCTGAATATGTGTCTTCCACTGAAGGGTGTTCAGCCAGGAAATCAGCCAGAGCTTGGCCCTTAATTGCCTTTTGAGACACATATTGAATGTCGAACTGCTGTAGAATAACCGCCCACCTTGCCAGACGTCCTGTAAGCATTGGACGACTAAGGATGAATTTGAGTGGATTATTACGAGATACCAATTGGACCTCGTGATGTTGCAGGTAGTGTCTCAGTTTCTGAACTGCAAAGATTAATGCTAGGAAGCATTTTTCAATACTCGAATACCGGGTTTCTGCTTCAAGCATAGTTCTACTGAGATAGTAGAGACTATTTTCATTCCCAGCATCATTCTTTTGAGCGAGAAAGGCACCCAATGATCGCTCTAAAGCTGTCACATAGAGGATAAGAGGTCTACCCTCAACAGGTGGCATGAGTACTGGTGGACTTAAGAGGTATTTCTTGAGAACATCAAATGCTTCTTGACATTCTTTAGTCCACTGGTAAGTGACTCCTTTCTTCAATAATTTGGTAAAAGGTAAACTTTTGCCTGCCAAATTGGCGATGAAACGCCGAATATAGGCTAAGTGTCCTTGAAGTCCTCTTAATTCTTTCAAATTCTGAGGAGGTGACATACCAAGGATTGATTTGGTCTTCTCAGGATCGACTTCAATACCACGATGGCGTACAACAAATCCGAGGAATTTTCCTGAGGTTACCCCAAAAGCACATTTTAAGGGGTTCATCTTCAAATTATGTTGTCGAAGCTTGTGGAATATGATTTCCAAATCAGCCAAGTGATCAAAACGTTGTTTGGATTTAACCACCAAATCATCTACATAGCATTCAACAAATTTCCCTAGAAAAGGTTTGAAGATACGATGCATGGCGCGTTGATATGTTGCACCTGCATTCTTTAAACCAAAGGGCATCACCCGGTAACAAAACACACCTTGAGGAGCTCTGAAGGCTGTATATTCCTCATCTTCTGGGGCCATTCGGATCTGATTATATCCAGAATATCCATCCATGAAATAAAGTACTTCATAGTCAGCCGTCGCATCAATTAAGAGTTCTGTAATCGGAACTGGAAAATCATCTTTGGGACAATACCGATTAAGATCTCTGAAATCGATGCAAACCCTAATTTGTCCGTTCTTTTTCTTTACTGGGACAATATTAGCCAACCACTTGGGATATTGAACTTCTCTGACAAAGTTAGCTTTGATAAGCTTATCCACTTCAGCCTCGATTTTGGAAGCATAGGTTGGGTGTGTTCTTCTCGCGGCTTGCTTGAATTCTCGATGTTCTTTTGGCAAACCCAAATGATGGGTGGCAACATCAGGATCAAGGCCAGGCATCTCTGTATAATTCCAAGCAAAGATATCTTTATTTTGCTTTAGAAAAGAAATATACATCTCTTGTTCTTCAAGGGTCATGGCCGCACTAATTAAAGTGGGGCGTGGATCTTTCTCTGTACCCAGATTTACTTCTCTGAGTTCATCCACAGTGGTAGAGATACCCTCTTCAAATGCTGGAGGAGCATCTCTAAGATCTTCCTCTTCCTCTTTATCATGTGTTATATCTTCCGTTTCAACTTGCAAAGTAGATGAAAAAACGAAATTCTCATGATCATAAGAGATGTCAAAATTTTCACATTTTGAAGAAGAAGCTTCCATTTCCGTCCCTATTGATGAACAAGGGTCTTCTTTGGGAAATAAAGAGGAGATGATGGATTGAGAATCGACATCAACATTCACCTCTGGTGTTGCTATAACTTCTTCTGGCCTGATTAGCGAAGTATAGACTTGTTGGATTTCAGCAGACGAAATGAAAACGTCACCACTTATGCTTTCATCATTGCTTGGTAAGTTACCAATTTCTCCCATGTTGTCTGGCTCGATTGCCGTAATTGACATTATGGATCTTTCCATAAGATTATTTTGATTTGGGCCTATTTTGTCAATTTGACTGATAGGTAACACATAATCTGTACTCACATGTGAAAATGGATTTATTGGAATTTTTTCCAAACCATATGGAGCATTAACTTTGGTAATTTCCTTCATTGTAGATTTTTCTCTTCCCTTCATGTGATAAAATTCCGCCTCAATGTATTGAGACTCACATGTTTTGAACGGGGCCTTATCACCATATAATGTTCCAACTTGACCATCGAAACAGTATTTGAGACATTGATGGTATGATGACGGAATAGCTGCATGCTGATGTAACCAGGGTCTTCCAAGCAAAATATTGAAAGCTGAGTCTTGATCAACAATCATGAAATCTGAATTGGAAACAAGATCTCCAAACTGAGTTCTGAGCGTAACTTCTCCCAGTGGTTCTTGTTCATTTTTATCATATCCTTGCAACATCATGGTAGAAGGAGATAAATCAGATTCCGTGAGGCCCAATCGACGAAGTGTGCGAATGGGCATGAGGTTGACTCCTGAACCATTGTCAATAAAAGCTCTTCGAACATCTATACCATTGACTTTGCCAGATAGGTACAAAGGTTTTATGTGCCCATGCACAACATCATCTTCATCTTTATCAGTAAAAGATATCACTGCATGGCATTCTGCAGGACTATTCTCTATGTGATAAATTTCAGCTGCAGCAATTTCAGCTTCAAACTCCTGAGGACTTGACAAAGCTTCGATGAGTGCTTTCCGAAGATCTTTTGATAGATTCAAAGCATCCAAAATTGATAATTTGGCTGGTACTTGGGCCAAGTGTTTCAATATATCATACTTTTGATCTAGAGGCCTGCGTTTCCCAATAGGAATATGCGGTTTAGCAGGTATCTTGGAAGCAGATGCTTTGGAAGCTGATGCATCTTGTATTGAAGTTGGCAACATCTTTGGTTTTGGAAAATTAGACTGATTAGATCCATTTGCTTGCTGAGATAAAGAAGATGGAACCTTTAATCGGTCTTCCAAAATAATTGTGCCGAAGCTGAGTTGGCCATTAGCAGAAGAACTTGCTTGTTCATTTTGAGCTCGCTGAAGGGCTCTACCACGAGTTTCTGCTGCATATACAGTGCTAGCAGTGGTAGAATTAGAGTAGTGGCTTCGGAAAGATCCACGTCTTCCCCTATATCCTGAACCTCTAGAACTTCCTCGGGTTTCTTTATTTGATACAGGGAATTCAGGCTCATCAAGACTGGAATATGAATCTGTTAATTGAATCATATTAACAGAACCAAAGATCAATTCTTCGTCTGATAAAGACTCTGCCTGGTTGGCCTGTTTAGGCTGTGCCGTTTGGTGGGACGGTGCCCGTGACTTTGAAGTAGATGGCATGAAATCTACCAGAGTCAAAGACAATTTAGGCTTTGATGCATACTCATCTTCTTCTGATTCCTCTTTCTTCTTTGAATTACGCTGCCCTTTTGAGGATTTGTCCTTTGATGGAGGCTTTACTGCAGCTTTTGTAGGAGACACAATTGGCTTCTTCAATTGTGTTCGCAAAATGGAATGGGTCCGATTGATTGTCTTTCTGACCATCCAATCATCATATTTTTTCGCAGTTTTGCTTTTGACTTCCTGCCACTCGCCTCCTTCCTCTGGATCTGTAGCGGTAATACACGCTACATGAGCTGAAGAACCCTTCAATTTGACTTGTCCCAAGTCAACCATCTTTTGTAGGAGGTCTTTAAAGACAAAACACTCCTGGATGGGATGTCCCAACATTTGATGAAAGGGACAATAATTGGGACGGTCTTCATCTCCTTCCTTGTTTGGTCTCTTCGGCACTGGTAATTGAACCAAATTATTTTCCAGAGCTGAAATGAAGTAACCAGGAACTTGCTCACTTCGGAAAGAGTATGTTTTACTCTTCATATCCTCAAATTGTTTTCGTCGTTGATCTTTTTGATCATTTGGATGAAACAGCCTTTGTTGTTGGCGTTCAGGAGGTGGAGCCCTTCGAGAAGATGAAGGTTTTGAAGTAGAAATAGGTACAGGTGCCTGTTTAAGCATAACTGTAGCAGTTTCTGCTTTACCCATTCTTCTTCCTGGAGCTGATGGAATTACACGAGATTTAACCTTAGCCTGCATAAGGGAATCTTCAATCTGTTGAGCGATTGAAGTAAGGTCTCGAAACCCTCCTGTGTATTTCACAGGGATCAATGGCGTGCGTAATTCGTCACGCAAATTTGCCACACAGATTGGCAATAATTCCTCCTGAGGGAGTGATAAACTCAAGGAATACGTTAATCCCTTCCAACGAGCAATGAAATCAGAGACTCTTTCATTCTCCCTTTGCTTGCAGTTTGTAAGATCGAAAACTGTCGTTTTTGGAAAAGTTGAGCTGAACTGAAGAAGGAATTTTTGACGAAGATCCTCCCATCCGATGACTGACTGGGATTTCAAGCTTGTATACCAGACAAAAGCTGGTCCTTGCAAGGTTCGCACGAAGCATCTGAGTTTCACTGCTTCTTGTTATTCTGGAGTTCCCATCATAGGATCACAACAAGACACGTAATGCGTCAAATGTTGTTCAGGGTCGCCTGATCCATTGAAAGTAGGGAAAATAGGGTTTCCAAAACTGGATGGAGGAGAAATTGAATCTACCCATTCAGGGTAAACTTTCTTTTCAGGTTGAACTTGCGCCCGTTTCCCTTCCATAGTTTCTAACCGAGCTGTTAATGACTCAATAGTAGTTATTAACTTTTGAGAAACGTCAGGTTGAACTTGGTTTTGGGTAGGTGCAATGAATGGAGCTTGGACAGCCGTGGAGGTTGGCGCTGCAACTAATGGTAGTGCTGCCAACCGTTGTTGCGTTTGACCTGTAGGATTAGACCTCTGTGGGTGTACTGATAAAGGAGGATATTCCTGATCCATCTCAGTAGTTACAACAAATTCCTTCGGCTGTCGGACTTCAGCATTCTTAAGAAGAAGACTACTCTGAAGTAGTTCTGCATTCAACCTTCTTAATTCTTTCATTTCTTCCTCCTGTTGTGCAAGCCTTTGCTCTAATGAGAGCGATTGACCTCCTTCAGAGGAAGGGTGAGAAGTAACCTGATTCTTTCCTTTCCCCTTATTGGATCCTTTTCGGAGAGGGGGAAGTGGGTTACTTGAAGGAATACCCAAATTTTGGGTAAGCCTTTGATTACGTGTGCGCACACCTTCTTCATTTAGGTCTGTGTGCGCAACTTCTTGAGCAGGAACCTCTTCATCTGATCCCTCTGATTGAGCCTCATCTGGTGAATCAGCAGCAACGGCAGTGATGACATTAATGGATGCATATTTCATGAAATCCTTTCTATCAGCATTTCTATGATATTGTCTCCTTTTATGTCCATGATAAGACATGGCATTCCGTTGACTTGACCCCTCAGGAATTTCTTTTTGAACCGTCACTTGGAGAGAATCTCCTGACATCTTGGCTCTTCGTTCCTCTTGAGGCTTATTCCCTAATCGAGAGAATACTGACTTTCTCTGAGGGAGGGATTGAAGATTTGAAAAAGTCCCCAGTCCGGTGGACTGGGGGTGTTCCTGTTGCTTCTGCTCAACTCCTCGAATCCCATTCGTTGATTCTGAGGGTTGGGTTAGAGAAGTCCCCAGTCTGGAAAGCTGGGGTGTCTCTTGACATGCTATGTCTGAGATCTTCTTGAAATCTCTCTTGATCTTGCGGATCTTAGTTCGGAAATTAGCTGGATGCATTAACCTGTATCCACTTTTATCACCTGGTTCAACAGACCGTTGGATGATTTCCAAAACTTCTGTCATTTGATGACGTGTTTGCTCCAGACGAGAGGCTTGCGCAATATTCTCGCCTGCTTGATGTAGGAGCAATTCAACAACCTGTTCTCTATATACTTGATTTTGAGAGGAACTAGTTGAAGCTTGATCTCGAGCAAGATTTTGATTATGAACAAAGCCCATTGACTGTGGCCGGCCATGGGCAATAACATTGCATGAGACCATTTTCGGCGGGCTTTGCTGACCGGAAAGCACTGTGAAATGTAGTGCTCCGTGAATACCCCATCCTCTGATATGAACATTAGATGGAGCATTGGAAATTAACTGACGCAATTTTCTCAGCGCGCCAAGGCATGAACGTTGAAGGGTTCTCTGTTGCTTTTCAGCCTTCGGATACCGAGAGACTGATAGAGATGCCAAATCAATCTGGCGTTGTAACCCTTCTATTATCTTAAGATGATTTTCATATTCATCGTAAGATAATACCTTCTTCTTTAATTGACAAAGAGTTTTCCATATGTTAAGACGAATATCATGGATTCCATCATCCGTCAACATCTTTGGAATGTCATACTGTGAATCAGCCAAAGGCCAAAACATGACTGGTACTTCACCTTTTGCCAGTTTTTTCCTCATGTTCAGCATTTCCTCTTTATCATTAAATGAAGATTCTTCTACCTGTTTGGACCAGAGTTGGTGTTTCCTTGTTGCTTCATTGGATTCAACAAGATTGGTAGAGGAATCACTATTCATGCTGGAAGATGAATGACCTAGGGAAGGTTCGGAGAATAACCTGAACCCCAAGCTATCTTCTGATGGAGAAAGAGTTTCACCTGCCGATAGTAAAACTTCAGACATGACTGGTTTTACGTTTGCAAGTGCCTCGAGATAGGAGGGCTTTCTCGTCACTACATTTCCTTTTGAAGAATTTTCGAGACAATGTGAATCACTACTGCGGAGAGGACTTTCGCAGCGAAGTTCATCACCATGAGGAGGACCTTCATGATGGGTTACAGCAAAAGATGATATCTCTTGCTCCTTGGTCTTCTGACCACACAGAGGGTTCCTGTGATTCTCATCTGAAGAAGAAACTTCAAGATTGACCGAATTTTCATGAAGCAAGTCTTCATGAGGAAGTGTCTGTTGAAGACCTTCGGGATTAATGTTCCTGTTATTGGGAACTGAGGGAGTAGAATCTTGAATTCCGACAGATAAATGTCTGAGGGCTTCAAGAACTCCAGCATCGAGCAAGGCCTTGTTGCAGATTGGCCTTTGATCTCCTGACTGTGCTGGGCGGATCTTTTTCTTAGATGCCTTCTTACTCGCTTTAGAAATCACTTGATGACGAAAGTGATTGCTCTGAGCAGGTGTATGTGCCTGATCAGGAAAGATGGTCAGGTTAGGCTGACGATCATCGCTCAAATCAGGTGTATGTGCCTGACTTGGTTGTCCATATGATATGGGGGAGTAGGCCCCACAACCCTCTTGGACTGGAACAGATGTGTGTGTCTGTTCCGGAGTGAATTGTTGATGTGTCACTCCACCGCTAGGGATAGATTTATGTGTCTGTCCCTGAGATGATGCTGAAGCTGTTATGATATCCTGGCAAGCATCCAGAATATGAGCAGGAATTTGCTTCTGCTCTTTCACCATTGACAAAATATGTTTGGTGACTTCAGCCGCCGGAACAGGGATATACGTCCATTCCGGGCTTGGATTAGGTGTATGTGCCTGCTCCTGTCCTCCTTTTCCTGTCAGTGAATCCTGACAGTACTCAAGTGTGGAGGCAGAGAGTTTAGTCTGCCTCCTGTTTGTCGTCGGGGCTTTCCGACTGACTTCTCCGTGCGCTACCAAACGAGACTGTTGGTAGGCTTGATTAGTATTAGCAGGTGTATGTGCCTTCTGATTACACTTCGCCAAACGCTGTTGACGAGATCCATCATATGTAGTCAGACGAGCCTGCTGACTAACTGCTGATGTATAAGCAGGTGTATGTTCCTGCCTATGGTACTCCGCCGGAATTGCCTGGCGGGATCGGCTTGATGCTGCCAGACGAGTCTGCTGGACAGCGGGATTAAAACGAACAGGTGTGTATGCCTGCTCGTTATTTGCCACCAAGTTAGGTTGGTGGACTTCTCCGGAGATGGCAGGGATGACAACCTGCCTATTATTAACCGGATTCCGTCTCTGGTGATTCATCTTGCCTGCTCGGGTTCGAGGAACCTGAGCTGAATGCCTGGAGTCGGTACCCTCATCATGTTGAGGGCGCACTACCGCACGAGTCTGGCGGCGATTGTTGATGGGAGCCCTTGAGAAGGACTCCTGTCTTTTTGAATTAAGGTCCTGCGGGACCTGCTCATTCACTTCCTCGGAGTAAGGGAGTGAATGGAAATTGCGTTCCGGGGATAACGACCCGAAACGGTTGGAGACGGTAGTCAGCACCGTCTGCTTCTTGATTGCTGGTCGCCGTTGTCCGGACAACCAGGTAGAATTGTTAACTTGGAGGGCTTGACGAGCGGCCTCCAGAGTTGGGATAGTACCGTTGCGACGGTACTCCTTAACCAGTGCATTAGAAACACAGCGTTGAAGACGCTGAGTTGGTGATGTCATCCTCAGAGCGGATGACGTTCCAGCAGGAGTAGCAGCATTGGTTTTCACAGCAGCAGACCTCACAGTAGAGGTGTTCCCAGCAGCAGTATTCACAGGGGTGAATTTAAGGAAAGCCATTTTTTGTAGAAGATCTTGAAAAAAAAGAGTGCATGTTCCATGTAACAGACATAATCAAGATGAATCCGGCCACTGCATCTTTTGGATGAGCACATGTCAATGATTGCCTTGTTTGGCCCAAAGGGCCTAACAGATAAGAAGAACATCACTTTAACTTGGTTAAGGATTCACGTCGGGTTCACCATTTTTGTTTCGCGCGGAATCCGGGGATGACCTCCTGGACGGGAGATTCAAACGTTCCGATCGGTTTCTAACGGGTTTGTTCGTAGAACCGGAAACATCCAATGATTCCACATCCGTTTGGACCTACTTTCCAAAGGCAGGCGCTCATTAGCTTGTGGGCTAATGAGGCTTAGGAATTTGCATTGGTCGAGAGGATGGGAGGTCGGACTCATCACACCTTTTTGAGGGGAATTATTGTCTACTCCGGGACTCTCTTTATAGATTTAAGTTAAGTTCGTGAATCCTTATTACATTACCAAGTATAAAATGAGCTTTCCTTTAGTTTTAACAATCAATGATTAAATATGCAAGAAATTTAGAGAATCTTTTATATGTATTTGAGGTTCTTCATCAATATAGAATCATCTATATTTGTTTAGAGATTCTTGGTCAATGGTATCCTTCAAAACATTTATATAAAAGTCTCTTGGTCATTTTGATGACCAGGCTGGTTTTAAAGCCACTCAGTGGGGCACTTGAAGTTTATCGTCATTCAGAAGGACAGAGATTATTTCAATGTTGGGATCGAACCCATAAATGGGCTACCTACGTATCCTTTGTTTTGAAAAAGGAATCAGAACCCACGTAGTTCGAGGAATGGGATATGATGTTTTATGATTGATGGCTCAAAGATGAATGTCATAATTACTTTTACACTCTAAGCTCACGTGAGTCATGCTCGGTGTGAGAAACAAGAGGTATTGGTAAAATTCAGACAATTGTGCCATAAAAGATGCAATCAAAAGAATTTGTTTTGGGGATTATGTATAGATGACTGCCCAGATAGACGAAAGTTTAGGATTTACTTTTAGGGAGAAAATCCAAGAACAAGGTCCACAAAGTTATATGTGCTTCATGGAGATTTGAATACTCTAATCTTGGGGCTTACTCCTAAGGAGGATGCCCAAGTTAGGAGGGGACTTATGATTGGGTTTTATTCCTAAAGAGGAAACCCAAATCAAAGGAAATTTATGACTGGTTAAGAGAAATTTTAAGAGACTTGGGGCTTACTCTTAAGAAGGATGCCCAAGATTTATGACTAGGACTTATTCCTGAGAAGGAAGCCTAGGTTAGGGGACTTGGGGCTTACTCCTGAAAAGGAAGCCCAAGGTTATGACTGAGTCTTATTCCTGAAAAGGAGACCCAGGTTAGGGATTACGGTTTGGGGCTTACTCCTGAGGAGGATGCCCAAGATTAAAGGACTTGATTGGGGCTTATTCTTAAGAAAGATGCCCAAGATTTATGACTAAGACTTATTCCTGAGAAGGAAGCCTAGGTTAGGGGACTTGGGGCTTACTCCTGAAAAGGAAGCCCAAGGTTATGACTGAGTCTTATTCCTGAAAAGGAGACCCAGGTTAGGATTCTCTCATCTTAAAGGATGAGGTTGAAATGAATGAACTCTCAATCTTTGGTGACATAAAGATGTTTAAATCACTGGGTGTTTGAGAGGTATTTCACAGAATTCCTTTCAGATAAGGATGTCAAATCAAGAAATCATGCCATAAATGGCTTTTGAAGAGTATCTTGAAGACTGAATCTTGAATAGGAAGGGTGAAATGGCTTAAGAGGGGTAAAATGGGCAAGATGGGCACCCAAAAAGCTAGGGGCGCGCAAGTCTTGAAGGTCGCGCAAGTCCTGCGTCGGCGCGCAAGTGTTGGTCGCGCAAGTATACTTGCGCGACATGAGGGATACTTGCGCGATTTTCAACCAGAGTTGAATTACTTGAGCGACTCTTTATTAAACCCTTTCCCATCCTCTTGAGGTTCTTCCAGAGAAGGGACGCGCAAGTTATATTGAAGGAATTAAGTTGGCGCGCAAGTGTTTGATAAGTTTCAACACTTGGGCCTTCCTTCTTCTCTTTAGATCTTCCATTCTAGGTAAGAAATTACCTTAGAAGTGTTCCGGAAGCTTTGAGAAGAGACTTGAGCGTCAGGAGCTTTGATCCGAGTTTCTGGAAAGAGATCTCCTCGAATGGGGGGCCCACAGGGTCTATTTATAGGAAAAAGAAGACCCCGGGCGGTTACTGGGCGGTTACCACATATGTCGCGCAAGTCCCTTGCACGAACATGAGGAGTCGCGCAAGTATTGATGCGGCGCGCAAGTGTACTTGCGCGACCAAGAGGGAACTTGCGCGTTACATGGGTAATGTTCTCCTTTTGTATCCCTTTGTCGATTTTTTATGTTTCTTCAAAGGATGAATCACTTTATGCTCAGATATTCCCCTTTTCCGATCTTTAGATTCTGTGACGAAAGGAGCGTCAACAATAATTCCTAATTTATTTAACTAGGTTAGAAAATCCCATACATCCACTCATGAATTTTTAACTATGAGGTCAAAACTCAATGGTGGGGAGACCATTGAGGGGTGGAAGCTAGATGGGAGATATGTTCTATAGTTTAGAGATTGGATTTTAGTTTATCCAACCTATCACAAACAACTTATTTCATTATACCACCATTCAATATAGTCTATTCATCTAGGAATATAGAATATGTATAAATAACTGAGAGAATAGTTTTGGTAGGATTGTTTGAATAGGGAAGTGGCAGAGTATGTATCGAGATGCCTTACCTGTCTAAAGGTAAAGGTAGAGAACCAATGACTAAAAGGTATGTTACACTCTTTACCAGTTTTTGTCTAGAAATAAGAATGTATAGAGATGGATTTTTTATAGGTCTACCAAGAATGGTTTGTAAACACTATTCTATATGGTTGATCATGAATCAACTCATGAATTCATCTCACTTAATATCTATTCAGGAATCCAATACGTTGGATGATTTTTCCAAACTCTACATTCAAGAAGTAGTAAATGTTCATGGGTTTCTAGTATCAATTGTTTCTGAATGAGGCCCTAGTTTTACCTCTTGATTTTTAACATATTTGTAGTAGGAACTTGGAACACAATTTACCATGAGCATAGCTTATTAGCCTCAAATGGATAGATGGTCCAATTATATGATCCAAGCATTGGAGAAAATTCTTAGAGCTTACATAATGTATTTTTGTGGTTCATGGGAAGAGTATATTTTGTTAGTGGAGTTCTCATATAATAATAATTATAATTCCTTGATACATAATTTTTCTATTGGATCATTTTAAATCTATTATTGTTATTCTCTAATTTTTTGGGGAGAATTGAGGATACTTAACTTATCAGACATAGTACTATGAAATATATAATGGAGAAGATTAAATTTATAAAAAGGATAATGGTGATGGATTCGAGTAATTAGATATCATATACAGATCACTATCGAGGTACATTACCATTTGATTTAATTGATCATTTGTTTTGATAATGTCTTCATGGATTGGGAGTCATTCTTTTAGTAAATAGGGAAAGATATCTACATGTTATATTGGCCCTTTTGAAAAATTTAACATGTAGGTGGTGTGGATTATCATTTGGATCCACCAAAAATGGTCTATTTCATGCACAATGTGTTTCATTTATCTTAATTTAATAATTACAAACCCAATCCTGACCATGTCATTCAATGGGACTATGTTGATCTTGAACTGTATGCTATATTAATTCATGTGTCGATACATATTGTGGATAGTCAAGAGAAACTCTTTCATAGGAAAATAATCAGTTTTGTAATGGTTTTATAGTTTAATGATCATATTAAAGAAGAATCTTGGGACCATGAAAAGGGAATTTAAGAGAAATGGTTTTAACTATTTCAGAATATCACAGGTTTTCTGCATTCTGAGGAAAGAAAGTCCAATGGTGGGGAGAATGTGTCACCTCCAATTTTAGGAACTTGAACATTGTTTTATGTGTTTTGATTCTATATAATTTTTGGGTTGGGTTTCAGGAGTTTTAGGAAGGTTTTTTCATGATTTGGAGGTGTTTCTATAGGTTTATGGTTTTTTAATTGTTTGTATAAACCATGAACCACCTCTAGGATATTGTGCAACAAGTTTTGGGGGTAAATGGGTTGGTGCATGGTTTTAACAAACTGTGAAAGTGCCTAGGGAAAAATGTGAAAAGGAAAATATAATTGAAATCACTATTGAATCATAGTTTTTCTAACTACTTGATCCATCCATGCAGTGTGTGGGATTAAGACAGTAGCACTATGTGGTTGGCGTACGGTTTTCCAAACCATACGAACCAAACCTTACAGATACTTTGAACCCTAAAATTGTAGTTCTAATCCTAATTATGGCCTAAAAGACTCATTAGTTTCCTAATATCTTAGGATATTGAATTTAAATCCCTCCCTAGGCTTCAAAGGTGGTTCCTCTTGATCTAGAGATAACTTTTGTAGAATCAAAGTTCATTTGAGATCCATATTCTTTCGTAAGTCATTGTTCTTCTACATTATTCTTATATATATACTCTTATTATCTCCCCCAAACCATATATCTAGTCTATTATGGATAGATATATGTTATATGATGTGAATATTTATAATATATGACTGAATTTATTTAAGTAAAGAAGATCCAAGGCCATATCTAGAAGATATTAGTATTGTTCTACATTTTATTCATATGTTGAGAGGTAGGTGGATTCTCCCTTATCTCTACTATTCTGGAACTTGAAGGATTGGTTTTAATTAAATTTTTTACTTGAAATTTGTTTTAAATCCTTGTGTGATAGATGAAGAAAAATTCTTTTTGATTAGAAATCATGGGAATTTGGGTTATTTTTCCAAAAATCCTATTTTTTAATAATTTTAGAAAGATATTTTTAAATTTAAGGTATTTCTTTAATTAACACTAGTTATTTGATAAAATATTTACAATAAAAAATAAATTTTATGTGAAATGGAACTTGGAATGGGATTTTGAATACATATTTGGGATGAGATCATTTCTTGGATGTGACCTTGGAGAAGGGATGTGTTCTATTAAGGAACATGGATATTTGTCACCATGTGTTGACTTAGTGGATCGATGAGAGACCACTCATGAGTATGGAACTATCACATGGAAAGCATGTGTGTGTGGATGCACAAAATGGGTCTGAAAAATTATAATAAATGTTTTCAAGACTTGATATATTATTTTCCATGGAGCTGCTTATTTTTTTATGTAAACTAATTTAACTATTTTCTTGAAACAATTTTATATAATTATGCTAACTAGTTATTATCCAAGTGGTGTGATTTGGGATGTCTTTGGAGAAAACCTACTAAATTTATACATACCCCATTATTGGGAACTTTGGTGCATTTACATATTTCATCTATTGGGATACAGTTAAAGGGAAGGTATCACATTTCTATCATGATTTACATTGATACCATGGGAATGAAATGTGGAATTGGAGCTTGGAGTTAATGTAGTAGTGGGATGAGATGATTCTACCTTTTTGTCTTTGAGTTTTTTTGTCTTTTAGTGTAACACCCAAGGTAAATAAAGAATATGACATTTTCATATTTATCCATATTTGTGAATAAAATATTTAAATGACTTTAAAGGGGATGCTATGCTCGATGGCGTACCCAACACGCAACAACGAGTTTCTTGGGAATCTTACGTTGCAATCTAATAATAAAATAATATTATTTTAAATGGTAGTTAACATGTAGCCATTGTAATGGCGGGAATGGATAGAAATAACTAAAATATGATTATATATGTTTTTAAATGTTTTTACATTTATCCAATAAAGGATAGAGGCTTAAAATACGGAAAGAATTCAATTTTAGGCATATATGCCCTAGTTTTCACTAAAGGTTCACTTATCGCCTTTTGATGGAGAACCGGCATTAAATATAGTTTTGTTCACTCTTATACATTCTATTGGACCAAATAAATCTCTTCTTAAGAATCGGGACATCAAAATTTACTTTGTGTAAATTTTTGGTATCTTTCCGATAAAGTTCATTTTTTTAATGAATAGTGTAAAATGTTGTATTTTAATTCAAAACCTCTTTTTAATATAATTTATTTATATGATTAGATTATCTTTTGAATTGGTTTTAAAGTGAAATTATAAAATATTTTTACCATTAAATCCAATAGTGGTCATTGTAATTAATTTCACTTTGAAATCAGACTTAAACTAGTGTCAATCTTTTGATACTTATTGTTTTATAAAAACACGCTATTTGCTCTGACAGCGGGAATTAATTATTAAATTAATTAATGTGACTTATATGTTTTGAATTTTGTAAAATAGACTTCATTTTTGAATTCGGAATATCAAATATAGCTTAGGGTGAATTTTTGGGATTTTTCTTAAAAACTTCAATTTTTAATGAATAGTGAAACCACTAAGTGGTACTTATAAAAGATGCTTTTTTGTTTAAATGAAAATTTACCACTTATGTGTTTTTAATTTCAAAAATCCGACATACATGGTTGTCATTAAGAAGTAAAATGTGGTTCAATGGGATAAAAATAATTTTTTGGTGAATAGTAACTTATTAAGTTCTTAATCGCGATTAGTGGTAATTAGGGTAGTTTAAGGTATAAATAATGCTTTAATAATATAAAATGACCTAGACACAAGTCCCAACCTTATGTTTTGTGTCATGGCCGACCAAGACAAGCCATGGGTCAACTTGGGGACCCCATGGAGACACTTTGGTTGGGAAATGACATAAATAACTTTTTATTTAATGTAAAAGTAAAAATGACACAAACATGATATGTTTTACTAAAACAATTTTTAAGTGGGGTTATAAAAGTCATATTTTTTATTATAAATATTAATTAGAAAGATAAAAAGATTTCCTACATCATAGTATTTTTTTATAATTTTTAGACATTAAATAAATTAAATTATTTATGACATAATAATGATGCAGCGATGACATCATTATTTGACGATTTAAATAAAATGGAAAGATAATGTAAAATCTATGAACTAAACATGTCCAAAACTTATTGGATGGGTGGATTTCGAACCCTTATCACCCTATACACGAATTATATCAATGTGGGACCTTTTAAAACCGAAAAACATTTTCAAATAAAGTAATATTTCTTTACTTTCCAAAAGCGCCCCTCCTCTTCTCTTATAAAAGGCCCCCACCTCTACCTCATTTCACACACTCCTCAAGCCTTTTGTTCGGCCAACCCCTGCCCAATTACTCTCTCCACATCCCTCTACTCATCCTAGGGGATTCCCTTTGGGCTGAATCCTTTCAAATGAATCCTTTAGGCTCAAATCAAAAGGAGTTACACTTTTAAAGGTAATTCATTCTCTCATGTTCATTTGTTTTATTTTGCTTCTCCAACCCCCTAAACTCTTTTTATTTATTTCTTTTGTAACAAAAACAGTATATTAAATATACTAGGATGTTGTTATAAGATTTATTCTAGCTACACTCTCACACAACTACATCAAATGGTTAAAGAACATGTGGTTTCCGTGGATGGCGAAATTGTGCCTCCCGAAACGATGATTGTTCAATACTCATTTAACACCTTCAAAGGTGGCCATTATGATGTCACTATTTTTATATATGATATATAATATGTTTATGTTTTACTTATGCTTCTTTATTTTTCATTTGTGTCTTACCTTTATGGCTTCCATTATGGGTATACGCGATATCTTCATTTTAGGAAGTGCGGACTACCGCCCCCTCAAAGAGATGTGATTCGTTAATGCCATACATGGGACGTATAAAGGATGGATTTAATGTTATTATATATTATGTTATACTGGAATTATTATTTACCTCTATATCATTATTATTTCTTTCCATTAATGTATGAGATAGAAATGAAAGTAGCGTTCATGCGTACGTACGGCTTACCGTCTCCATGAACGGTGCATTTCATTTCTTATCCCCAAATGTAATGTACTATTATAAGTACATATATATAATGGATATATATGATGTATGATACATATAAATGATTAATATAATTCTGGAATTAAAATATACATACCTCTCATATAGTTTTAATTCCATTAATACGACATAGAAATGAAAGTAGCGTTCATGCGTACGTACGGCTTACCGTCTCCATGAACGGTGCATTTCATTTCTTTCCTCTAAATGATTATGTGATTTTATAAATACATTTATATGCTGGATATATATTATATATATGATATCCAAATCAGGAACGTCATTTTTGGATATGAAGAACCTTTGACCACACGAACAACATGTAATTGTAAGAAGTCCACTTTCGACTTAAGAACCAAATATCGACAAAACAAACATGATTAACTTAAATGATTAAATAATGTTTCTAACATGGTAATAAGTGATATAAAAGGAATAATGAACTTTAAAAAGGTTCTTAAGGAAGTATAAATTAACTCAAGTTTATTATTCAGGAGATTAAAGAACGATCGAGTCAAGTCGGACCCGAGGTAAGGGATCCTACACCTCTCTTTCTTTTTAAGTACACTCTTTTCTGTCATTCCTTTTAAAGCTCATCTTTATTGTTATTGGGATGTTAGTTTATATTAATCTTACTATAATTTTTATGTTCATGTGATGAGAGACCCTATTCTCTCTCATCAATCCATTTTGGAAGTTTTGAGTGGCGTCGTTAGGCTGCCGAATTTTCGTAAGGGGTTTTTCATCTCACTTTTATTCCGGTGAGATTTATGCTACATTTGCCACAAATTCAATTGAGTGGTGTATGTACTGCACATTATTCTACTCTTTGGGTAATATAATTTCGTTTATGAGTATTTACATCAATGATCTATTGTCCTTCTTTCATGGGGTGTATGTTTTGAATGATACCCAAGTCGGTAAGGGAACCTTTCACCCTCCTCTTTTTTAAAAGACTTCTTTTGTTGGGTCTTTTAATTTACATTTTGTTATGTTGGGATATGTTCTAATATATCCTTATTGATGTCAATTTTATGTCCAAGTGATGATATACACTTTTTATCTCTCATCAACTCATTTTGATGTGATGCCGTTAGGCTGTCAAGGGAACTTTTGAACCCAATTTCGATTTCTTTGGGTTCAACATGTAGTCATTGAATATGTCATCCATTGAATATGTGTGAATGAACTTTTATTGTTTTAAACTTAATATCCACTTATATTGGGTCTATTTATATTTGTCACACATATTTTTGAGATTTATTTGTCCTTAATTTAAGGATACCTTCTTTATAAGGGATTTCATCACATTTGACATTTCTATTAAGGGTTCATTATTGTTATGCACCAATTCACTCTTATATGGTGTATATACTATCCTTTGGAGTATTATATCATGAATCCATTTATTCTCAAGATATTATAAAGTTCTGACTAAATGTTATTCCTCAATTATTGTATTCAAGTGTCTCTAATTTTGGTAAAACCCATTTAACAAAAATATCATTTTAAATGTTTTAAAGATTTATTATTCTAAATCTTTATCTTTAATGCCCATGTTTTCAAAATGGCTTTCAGTATTTATTTATATGGACATTAATGTTTTAAAATTATAATTCCATTAAAAGCTTCAAAGTGGTATGGGACACTTTGATTCAAAAATCTCTTTTAAATGGTTTTTGAAAATGGATTGATTAATTCAATATCTGGGAATTATTTATTGTGATTGCAAATGAAATATTGTTATTGAAATGTTTATATTTTCCATATTTTATGTGTAATAATGGTACTTGGAAATTATGACGGGTGTTTCCATGAATACCAGGACGGGTGGTTATGTTATAACCTCCAATGCATTGGGTATGGAAGTCGGCCGTATGGATATTCCATTAAGTATGTATGGAAATTGGCCGTATGGCTATTCCATTAAGTGATATGTGTGGAAGTCGACCGTATGGTTATTCCACTTAAGTATGTTTATGTCCCAAGTTACCTTTATATATGTTATGTGTTCTTTATATGGGTTTTATGGTAATCCTTTGGTTACAAAAAGGTATGTACTGATACTTTTTTTTCAGTGAAAAGTTTTTACTACTTCATGAAGGTGAAAAGTATTACATTGATAAAGTATTCATGGTTTACTTGTTGTTTTGAAAAACTAACAGTTTTCATTCTTTGTGTATCCCTTACTGAGCTTCTTATGCTCATCCCAAGTTTTTGAAATGTTTTTCACAGGACATAGCGTGGAATAGGGTCAAGGATGGGATCAAGGGAAATTCATGCTACCTAAAACATGGAACTATACATGTTTCTTTTAAAGAGTTTTTATTTTATGGAAATTTAGTAGAAGCGACTACTTTGTAATCTTTTGAGATGTAATAGTTATGTCCTAATTCTCTAAAACTCTAAACCTGAAAAGATCCTTAATGTGAATTACTCATTTAATTCAATATTAAGTAAGGTTTAAGGTTGGGGCCATATAGTTGGTATCAGAGGTCGGTTTAGATAACTTTAGAGGTTAGGGTATTCTTTAAGCATAAGTGACATTAACATAATGGTTAGGATTTCAGAAAGATTCCTAGTTTTAGATAAAGTGAATGAGTAAGTGTATCTTAGTGTTTACCTTCCTCATTAGTACATGATGGTTTTGTTAATATACTAACACTGACATTTCTATTTTTAGTGAATGGATTGATCTAGCAGGCACCAAAGAGACAACAGGTTTGAAGGAAACTGGGGTGGTTCTCTGATTAAGATACTAGATAAAATGGAGGATTCAATGAGGAAACTCGTGGTTATTCTAAACCAAATATCAAGGAGTCATGATCAACCACTTCAACCTTAGTGAGTTCTCTAATGCATCATGTACGATATGGCCAACCCGATGTGGAAATTCAGGTAATAATTATTAAGGTAACCATTAGGGTTTATATGACACTTAATTTTTAGGTAATTATGGGTTACTCTATGATATGATGGAAAATGAAAGGAATGAGATAAACTTGAGGTTAAAATATGTTATGATTATTCTTGAAGATTTTATCTCATTTTGGGGAATGTTTTAAGAATTATATAGTTTTGGAAAAAGGACAACACGTAGACCGTGTGACATCTCGTTGTGTCGGACAAAGCTGCGGGAATCGAACCCACAACCAAAGTGCGACTGGTATTTATCGCCTACCACTGGACTACGTTAAGTCCTTGGTTAGTTTTACTGATTCATTCTAGTTATATGATTTTATGAATTAAGAGTAAGTTTATTTTGGGTTATTTATGAAAATGATTAACCTATCATGGAGGATATGTGATTAGGATAATTACTTTTCAATACGAGACTTTAGGAGCAACTGATGTTGTTTGGAGATAAATGTTACGATTTAACTTGGAAGACTATGTGAATAAATCCTTAAAATGTTTGGGTTTCAATCTTAGATTGGTTTACTTTGAGGAATTTTATGGACAAATTGTTTATCAAATGGTCCTCGTTGAACTTTGGGTTTTGTTGGACAAATTTTGGAGATTATGAATAGATTTTCTTTCTAATGGGTTATCCTTTTCTGGGTTATCTAATCATGTACTAATATTTTGGGTTTTGGTTTGGGTTAAAGTCTAAAGACATGGGAAGTATGTAGTTCTTTTTTTGGGTTAAGTGATTCTCTAGAAGTTGATTATAGTACTCTTAATGCGAACAAGTCTCCCTAAATACTCGTATTTTGGAAAAAATATGAGTTTGATTAAGGAATCTAGTAAAAGTTGAAAGTCAAAATGATAAGTGATTATGTTTCCTTATGAATAAATTCCTCAATAAAAAGTAACTTAAAACAAAAATGTTGTCAATTAACTTTTCCTACTGGGTAACCCAACACCGTTTAACCCATCACAAGTTTGTCATTTTCTTATTGTTAACTTTCTCCTAAACATGTTTTCTATCACTCTCCATCAGAACATGACCCTATGTTTTCTCCTCCATGTCCATGTTTTCCTACATGGAATCCAAGTATGGGTTAACTCGGGTGACCTCTGTACTTATCTTCCTTTATTTTAAAGTGATGGTTTTACCGACTCTTGTTCCGATGTGGGAAGTTCAAGGATGTTTCCAAGCTCAATTTTAAAAATTGCGAGGACGCAATTCCCAAAAGGGGGGAAGGATGTAACACCCAAGGTAAATAAAGAATATGACATTTTCATATTTATCCATATTTGTGAATAAAATATATAAATGACTTTAAAGGGGACGCTATGCTCGATGGCGTACCCAACACGCAACAACGAGTTTCTTGGGAATCTTACGTTGCACTCTAATAATAAAATAATATTATTTTAAATGGTAGTTAACATGTAGCCGTTGTAATGGCGGGAATGGATAGAAATAACTAAAATATGATTATATATGTTTTTAAATGTTTTTACATTTATCCAATAAAGGATAGAGGCTTAAAATACGGAAAGATTTCAATTTTAGGCATATATGCCCTAGTTTTCACTAAAGGTTCACTTAGCGCCTTTTGATGGCGAACCGTCATTAAATATAGTTTTGTTCGCTCTTATACATTCTGTTGGACCAAATAAATCTCTTCTTAAGAATCGGGACATCAAAATTTACTTTGTGTAAATTTTTGGTATCTTTCCGATAAAGTTCATTTTTTTAATGAATAGTGTAAAATGTTGTATTTTAATTCAAAACCTCTTTTTAATCTAATTTATTTATATGATTAGATTATATTTTGAATTGGTTTTAAAGTGAAATTAGAAAATATTTTTACCATTAAATCCAATAGTGTTCGTTGGAATTAATTTCACTTTGAAATCAGACTTAAACTAGTGTCAATCTTTTGATACTTAATGTTTTATAAAAACACGCTATTTGCTCTGACAGCGGGAATTAATTATTAAATTAATTAATGTGACTTATATGTTTTGAATTTTGTAAAATAGACTTCATTTTTGAATTCGGAATATCAAATATAGCTTAGGGTGAATTTTTGGGATTTTTCTGAAAAACGTCAATTTTTAATGAATAGTGAAACCACTAAGTGGTACTTATAAAAGCTGATTTTTTGTTTAAATGAAATTTTACCACTTATGTGTTTTGAATTTCAAAAATCCGACATACATGGTTGTCATTAAGAAGTAAAATGTGGTTCAATGGGATAAAAATAATTTTTTAGTGAATAGTAACTTATTAAGTTCTTAATCGCGATTAGTGGTAATTAGGGTAGTTTAAGTTATAAATAATGCTTTAATAATATAAAATGACCTAGACACATGTCCCAACATTATTGGTTGTGTCATGGCCGACCAAGACAAGCCATGGGTCAACTTGGGGACCCCATGGAGACACTTTGGTTGGGAAATGACATAAATAACTTTTTATTTAATGTAAAAGTAAAAATGACACAAACATGATATGTTTTACTAAAACAATTTTTAAGTGGGGTTATACAAGTCATCTTTTTTATTATAAATATTCATTATAAATCTAAAAAGATTTAATACATCATAGTATTTTTGTTTTATAATTTTTAGACATTAAATAAATTAAATTATTTATGACATAATAATGATGCAGCGATGACATCATTATTTGATGATTTAAATAAAATGGAAAGATAATGTAAAATCTATGAACTACACATGTCCAAAACTTATTGGATGGGTGGATTTCGAACCCTTATCACCCTATCCACGAATTATATCAATGTGGGACCTTTTAAAACCGAAAAACATTTTCAAATAAAGTAATATTTCTTTACTTTCCAAAAGTGCCCCTCCTCTCCTCTTATAAAAGGCCCCCACCTCTACCTCATTTCACACACTCCTCAAGCCTTTGGCTCGGCCAAAACCTGACCAATTACTCTCTCCACATCCCTCTCCTCATCCTAGTGGATTCCCTTTGGGCAGAATCCTTTCAAAGGAAACCTTTAGGCTCAAATCAAAAAGAGTTACACTTTTAAAGGTAATTCATTTTCTCATGTTCATTTGTTTTATTTTGCGTCTCCAACCCCCTAAACTCATTTTATTTATTTCTTTTGTAACAACACCAGTATCTTAAATATACTAGGATGTTGTTATAAGATTTATTCGAGCTACACTCTCACACAACTACGTCAAATGGTTAAATAACATGCGGTTTCCGTGGATGGCGAAATTGTGCCTCCCGAAACGATGATTGTTCAATACTCGTTTAACACCTTCAAAGGTGGCCATTATGATGTCACTATTTTTATATATGATATATAATATGTTTATGTTTTACTTATTCTTCTTTATTTTTCATTTGTGTCTTACCTTTATGGCTTCCAATATGGGTATACGCGATATCTTCATTTTAGGAAGTGCGGACTACCGCCCCCTCAAAGTGATGTGATTCGTTAATGCCATACGTGGGACGTATAAAGGATGGATTTAATGTTATTATATAATATGTTATACTGGAATTATTATTTACCTCTATATCATTATTATTTCTTTCCATTAATTTATGAGATAGAAATGAAAGTAGCGTTCATGCGTACGTACGGCTTACCGTCTCCATGAACGGTGCATTTCATTTCTTATCCCCAAATGTAATGTACTATTATAAGTACATATATATAATGGATATATATGATGTATGATACATCTAAATGATTAATATAATTCTGGAATTAAAATATACATACCTCTCATATAGTTTTAATTCCATTAATACGACATAGAAATGAAAGTAGCGTTCATGCGTACGTACGGCTTACCGTCTCCATGAACGGTGCATTTCATTTCTTTCCTCTAAATGATTATGTGATTTTATAAATACATGTATATGCTGGATATATATGATATATATGATATCCAAATCAGGAATGTCATTTTTGGATATGAAGAACCTTTGACCACACGAACAACATGTAATTGTAAGAAGTCCACTTTCGACTTAAGAACCAAATATCGACAAAACAAACATGATTAACTTAAATGATTAAATAATGTTTATAACATGGTAATAAGTGATATAAAAGGAATAATTAACTTTAAAAAGTTTCTTAAGGAAGTATAAATTAACTCAAGTTTATTATTCAGGAGATTAAAGAACGATCGAGTCAAGTCGGACCCGAGGTAAGGGATCCTACACCTCTCTTTCTTTTTAAGTACACTCTTTTATGTAATTCCATTTAAAGCTCATATTTATTGTTAATGGGATGTTCTTTTATATTAATCTTACTATAATTTTTATGTTCATGTGATGAGAGACCCTATTCTCTCTCATCAATCCATTTTGGAAGTTTTGAGTGGCGCCGTTAGGCTGCCGAATTTTCGTAAGGGGTTTTTCATCTCACTTTTATTCCCGTGAGATTTATGCTACATTTGCCACAAATTCCATTGAGTGGTGTATGTACTGCCCATTATTCTACTCGTTTTGTAATATAATTTCGTTTATGATTATTTACATCAATGATCTATTGTCCTTCTTTCATGGGGTGTATGTTTTGAAAGATACCCAAGTCGGTAAGGGAACCTTTCACCCTCCTCATTTTTAAAAGACTTCTTTTGTTGGGTCTTTTAATTTACATTTTGTTATGTTGGTATATGTTCTAATATATCCTTATTGATGTCAATTTTATGTCCAAGTGATGATATACACTTTTTATCTCTCATCAACTCATTTTGATGTGATGCCGTTAGGCTGTCAAGGGAACTTTTAAACCCAATTTCGATTTATTTGGGCTCAACATGTAGTCATTGAATATGTCATCCATTGAATATGTGTGAATGACCTTTTATTGTTTTACACTTAATATCCACTTATATTGGGTGTATTTATATTTGTCACACATATTTTTGAGATTTATTTTTCCTTAATTTAAGGATATCGTCTTTATAAGGGATTTCATCACATTTGACATTTCTATTAAGGGTTCATTATTGTTATGCACCAATTCACTCTTATATGGTGTATATATTGTCCTTTGGAGTATTATATCAGGAATCCATTTATTCTCATGATATTATAAAGTTCTGACTAAATGTTATTCCTCAATTATTGTATTCAAGTGTCTCTAATTTTGGTAAAACCCCTTTAACAAAAATATCATTTTAAATGTTTTAAAGATTTATTATTCTAAATCTTTATCTTTAATGCCCATGTTTTCAAAATGTCTTTCAGTATTTATTTATATGGACATTAATGTTTTAAAATTATAATTCCATTAAAAGCTTCAAAGTGGTATGGGACACTTTGATTCAAAAATCTCTTTTAAATGGTTTTTGAAAATTGATTGATTAATTCAATATCTGGGAATTATTTATTGTGATTGCAAATGAAATATTGTTATTGAAATGTATATATTTTCCATATTTTATGTGTAATAATGGTACTTGGAAATTATGACGGGTGGTGCCGTGAATACCAGGACGGGTGGTTACGTTATAACCTCCAATGCATTGGGTATGGAAGTCGGCCGTATGGCTATTCCATTAAGTATGTATGGAAATTGGCCGTATGGCTATTCCATTAAGTGATATGTGTGGAAGTCAACCGTATGGTTATTCCACTTAAGTATGTTTATGTCCCAAGTTACCTTTATATATGTTATGTGTTCTTTATATGGGTTTTATGGTAATCTTTTGGTTACAAAAAGGTAAGTAATGATACTTTTTTTTCAGTGAAAAGTTTTTACTACTTCATGAAGGTGAAAAGTATTACATTGATAAATTATTCATGGTTTACTTGTTGTTTTGAAAAACTAATAGTTTTCATTCTTTGTGTATCTCTTACTGAGCTTCTTATGCTCATCCCAAGTTTTTGAAATGTTTTTCACAGGACATAGCGTGGAATAGGGTCAAGGATGGGATCAAGGGAAAGTCATGCTACCTAAAACATGGAACTATACATGTTTCTTTTAAAGAGTTTTTATTTTTTGGAAATTTAGTAGAAGCGACTACTTTGTAATCTTTTGAGATGTAATAGTTATGTCCTAATTCTCTAAAACTCTAAACCTGAAAAGATCCTCAATGTGAATTACTCATTTAATTCAATATTAAGTAAGGTTTAAGGTTGGGGCCTTATATTTAGTTCCGCTTTGCTATGTAATTTTTTCTATTGTAATTTTAATTTTGTTGTTTCCTTTTGGATATGACTTGAGTTATGTTATTTTTACTCATTCATCAAATAGAAGGATTGGATGTTTATTTTTTAGTGTGGATAAGTCATTTTATCTTCAATAAGTAAAATTATCCCCTAATGTGTTCTTAGGCTGTTGGAATTTATTGCAAGCCTTTGGAATCTTGAGGATGTCTCCTTAATCTAGTAACACCTTCGTCAATTCTCAAGAAAATGGGGAGGGGGTGGATGTTACAACAATAGATATAATTCATACATTTTTTATTTAAATTATATTTAGTAACAACATTAACATTTAGGGTATCTAAATTAGCATCAACAAATTTATAGGGTCCTGACATAGT
Source organism: Viscum album (assembly GCA_963277665.1). Classification (NCBI taxonomy): domain Eukaryota; kingdom Viridiplantae; phylum Streptophyta; class Magnoliopsida; order Santalales; family Viscaceae; genus Viscum; species Viscum album. Next base: position 1,534,332,567 of record OY728161.1, on the reverse strand, counting down.
TTTCAAATATTCATTACCAATATTAATTAAAAATACCTACATATAATCCTTGAAATGTCCATAGTCACTTCCATTTAAGTGGGATTGTATAATAGGATTATGCATTTTAATTTCCTAACTTTATATTATTGAAAATATTTTTCCCTTTGAATTTGATGGACTATAAAAAATGTAATCTCAAAAGTAGATAATAAAAAAATTATCCATATCACTATAGATAAAGTAGTAATAAAAAACTATCCTTATAAGATTTAGGCTCTGATACCAATTTTTTTCCATGAGATTTAATAGAAATAGATAATAGGGGTTAATTTTATTTCCATAACAAAATTGAGGGTAATAAAATTCTACTAAATAATTTTGTGGATTAAAGGATTAAAAAAATAATATAAAATGTAAACCCAGTGTGTGAGAAGTGTATCAAAAAGTAAAGAGATAGTAAAAAAGATGTGTTTATAGTAGGTTGGATCCCAATTATTCTATATATTCTCTTTACAAACTCTATAATTCATTAAGAGTAGTGGAATTAACTATGAAATGAAATATTTTACTCTAAGTATTCTTATTTTTCCCATTCATTACTTTATAATATTATATGGGTTATTTTCGGAGCTAGGCGCTGTGACGATGTGACATTCTGAGGCCCAGTGATCCCAGAATTAATTTTTGAAATATATTAAATATATTAAATATATTAAATATCCTACATGAATGTTCTTCATAAAATGGTTGAATAAATATTAAATAGAGGATAAGATCATAAATATGAGGCCACCATTGAGTTTAGAGTGTGGGTTTTACCCTAGGCATGACATAATATATGTTAAGACCGGACGTTGTGCTTGAGCACCTTCATGGGTGAATAATTAAATATATTTAATTATATTTTTTAAATTATTTAATGGAAATCCCAACATAAACACCTCTTACAAATATGATTATATGGCCAATTTGAAGGGTTAGATGCATAACCCTTCAAATTGATTAGATCCATTGGAGAGAAGTGTTAGAGGAGATCATGGAGGATGACATTGGATCAAAAGGAATATGAGGATCATTATGCCGATGGAATTCAAGGATCTTTCTAATGACAATGACACAGGTTCTTTGTTCCTCAGTGATCGATCTATCTCGAGGTAGGATATTCATTTTATGTGGATTTATCCCTGCTTTATTATTTCAACGATGAATGTGAATCAATTAACTAAAAAATTCATTATTAGATAGACCGTGTTGTGGGAACGTGTTACATTTATCTAGGAATGGGGGTTTTATTCTTGATTATATTATATTTCTTAATTTTTCATTCTAATTGAATTGAATTGAGTATTTTACAACCATTAGATAAGGTCCATTCCATGTTTTTTTGTTTTGTATATTTCTTCCATATTATTCATTCATCATGGGAAATTACTTTAGTCTGCAGTTCAACAAATACATGGAAATCAATCATTTCACACCCGTTTTTTGACACAATAGATTGATACTCCATATCCAAGTTCGTATTGATGATGGTATTGAGCTATGATGACAGTTTGGGAGTCTAAAATCATGTTTTGTGAATGCATCTTTGATGAGGTGTGATAGAAGTTATTTTATGATCACTGGATATGGAAAAAATCTGGCTAGTGATGGAAAAGGAAGTTCAGTAAACCGAGATCAACTTTGAATGGTTCCTTCCATGGAACAGTATAAGGGATTGGAGTTATAGAGTAATATATGTGAAGAATCCCACGGGTTCTATGAAAAACCTAACTACATGGAAGGAGGTCCTATGAACACATGCTATGTAGTCCCTTTTTATGTCATGCTAGGGTTTTAGTGTAGAGATAATTATCAAATTCCATGTGACCCTTTCTGAAAAACATGACATGTATAGGGTGTTCACACCCAGAAATATATGTGGCATTACACGCAATATGGGCCACGCCAAACACCATGTAAACCTTGTCAGGTGGATCAGTGTGTACAAATGTCACACACTCAATAGACCATATGATTCCACACACCATTTAGTGGGACACATGCTTTATACTTAGACATGTACATGTGAACAATTCATGTTACATGGGTAGAGTCCATCACTAAAGGGACACTCATTTTACACAATACACATTGTATACCTTCTCAAAGAAGGATGGAATCCCTTTCACTATTCATCTTGAAAAAGTTTCTTTAGGGTATGTTCCCTTGATCCTTTCCCTAATGGTTTTTATAGAATCACATCGTGGGAATATGATGATGATACCCTATAAGGAACTTTAGTCTTGGATAGAGTTATTGGAATCCCTCCTTGAGGCCCAGAGTGAAATCCTTTATTATCATCATTTTACCTAGGTGGTGTTCTTGGTATCATCATGACCAAAACTGTGTGGGAATAAATCCCAAACATAGTGGGCTAATCTATATTGAGTTGTTGGTATATCCCATGGCCTTGGGTGTGATCCCCATATGTGTACCAATCTACTCAAACTTCCAATGTGTACTACTTATGGTGAGACCCAAATAGAACAACATCTCATATGGACACCATCAGTTCTCTCTCACTCATGGAGTGTGTTCTCCTAGATAAGTGTTATATGGAACCTTCAAGAAAGAATCATAGGCTAGTTTTATGGTTGTGATCTTACCTTGAGACTATGTGTCTATTATGATTATATATGAATATTCTTATTATGAATGTTATTTGACATATCCCTATGATGAGTTGACTGTTATTATTGATACTATATACTTAGTGATTTCAGGGTTTTTTACTAGATACTATTATACTCACCCCTAGATATGATTTTTCTGTACGTGTCATGTCTCCTGAAGATGACCAACATTTTGATATAATTCTAGAGGGACCAAGTCTAAGAGGATTTAGTGAGACAGATAAGTCGAGGTGTGTTTCAGTGGTTTCATTCACAATATTCCTATCCTACTTCACATGATGGACATGTTTTCAGTTTCTTTTGTTGTGCTTGTATTTGGACCATTATTTATAGTACTTGTATTCATATTCTAATGGTGGGATTTTAGATATATGCATGCATGTTTATAGGTTGATTTACATTTCAACATTGTATAGTCTTCGATATGTGTGTGATTTTTATAGGTACATTAGAATAAGGCCACCCATGTGTGTGATATGCCTACTCAACACTGGTCTCTATCCCTTCACTTATTCAAGGAAGTCTTCGGGTAGTCACAGTTCGGGCCCCGTTGGGCCAGGTCATGACAGTGTAGTATCATATATGGTTTCTACCATAAGACTAGAGTTTATGAGATTGGTTTAGTTTTATGTAAATAGTGATGAGTGTTTTGAGTTCATCTCTTAGTCTAGGGAATCCAATATTGGTGATTTTTTCAACGTATCCATTCAGTAGGACTCCAATCACTATCCATTTGACTTGGTACATGTAGACATTATATTCAAGGAAAACATTGGTGCATGCATCATAAAGGAATTATTTTTTTTACATTTCCTTATTGAGTCAGTTGTCCAAATATAATCATTGAATGTGGTACATATTTTTTATTATAGGTTGCCTCCATAATGTTTTTCATCTAGTATTCAGAATCTAGATTATTAGTATGATCCCCTGATTGTTGAGGATTTGATAAAGGGACATGTTTATAAAGTGTTACCTTTAGGTGGTGCGCTATTCTTACCACCACAAATCGAGCATCATATGGTACTAGTAGTACTAGTGGATGAGGTGTGCAGAATGATCATACTTTATAAGTTTTAGGGTCTACAAACCCTTAGGTTCAGGGGAGAGCTGGACGCATGGGTGGATGTGTATTCTCTTGAAGTAGTGACATGAGTCTTTTGTTCTGTCAGGACACCTACAGACTAGATGGTGGTCCCATAAGTGATCCTTCTTCATGGATCAATGGGACCATGGTGGGACTTATTGAAACAGTAGTATGATGAGGTGAATCATGCATTTTCAGAGTTTGAGTTCCATTTCAAAGAGTATTTTTCTCAAATTTCATTGATGGTAGTGTACATATAAGAGATTTATAGATTAGATAGGGAAGTATGATTCTGGATGAGTATTCATTGAAGTTCACAAACCTCTATCACTATTTTATGGATATGGTGAATGATTATTTATTTCGATCTTGGACCTTATAGTGAGGACTATAAAGTGACATTCAATCTATATTGATACCCATATGAATTCCTATATATACTAGGGTGATAGAGAATTATTTGTTAGTAAATAGTTTTCTAGATGAGTAGGTGGAGAAATTTGATGCTGGTAGTGGATACACATGATCAAAGACTTCAGTGGTAGAGAACCAATGAAAAACATAGGGATATGGATGTGTGAGATGTTTTAGGAGGAAATACCAAGATAAATTTTATAAAAATTAGGGATCACCAAATGAATTTACTCAGACTAGGGAGAGGCAGTGTTACTCTTTTGATGGTCGAGTACATCTTGCATGAGATTGTCCAAGACAATGTTGGGATGATAGATATTCTGTGGATGAGACACCTAGGAAGATGTAGTGGTAGGAGAAGGTGGGTCCTCAAGGCGGTGGAAGTGGAAGAGGAGTTATGAGAGAAGCTATAGGTGGTCGATGTTATGAATTTTTACCACCACCTCCCCCAGGTGGTCCATTCCAGGCTTAGGGAGTTGGAGGATAGGGTTGGAGTAGATTTAAGGAGTTGAGCCTTATGACCTAGATTATCTAGGGATGATATGAGGTATGATCTATATCTTCTCTAATTTGGTTACAATATTGATATATACAAGTTTGATCCATTCCATTATTTCCACTTATCTGGTTCAAGATATAGAGATTCAGATTAAAACATTTGCTCAAAACTTACATTTAGAGACTCCTACTATTAGAGACTCAGCAGTCACACACTTCTACTGAGGGTGTAACCTGATTCTTAGAGGTGATAGATTCTTTTGTAATCTCTTTATAGAAACAATGAATTATTACAAAATCATCTTAAGTATAGACTAGTTATCTAGAGTTCCTGCCTAGATAGACTATTTTAGGTGGAGGATGTAGTGTGTGTGTGTAGTGATGGGATGATGTTTTCCATTTTTGGTGAAAAGGAATCCTAGATGAAGCAAGATGGTCTCTGACATAGGATAGTAAATCCAATTACTCACTAGTTGGATAGTATGACTCTTTTTGTAGTGGATTCTATGAGAATTTAGTTTCCTGTAGTACTGGAAGAGTATGAGGATGTATTTCTTGAGAGAGTTCCAAGATTACCTTCCCACTGAGAGATAGACATTTGTATTGATCTACACCCCAAGATGGACCTGATATCTACACCAGCACATTAGATTGCTAGATTTCTTCCATAGAGCTTTATGAGGTGAGGGTGTAGTTGGAGGACATGTAGAGTAAGGGATTTGTTTGGACTAGTGTTTCTCCCTAGGTAGCCCTAGTGTTATTCTCTAATAAGGAAAACATTATCTTGACATTGTGTGTGGATTTTCATCACCTAAAACAAGTGACTATAAATAACACATATCCACTAATTAGGATTGACGAACTATTTGATTAATTGATAGGGGCATTATGGTTCTCAAATATTAACCTTAGATCACACTATCTTCAGATATGTGTATGAGATAGGGATATATTGATGATGGATTTATAATTTTGTTATGGTCACTATGATTACTTGGTGATTCTTTTTGGAGTAAAAAACTCCCCATAAATGTTCACAAGAATCATGAACCAAATATTTATCCTTTCTTAAAATAGTTTGTGGTTGTCTTCATTAATGATATCCTAGTGTACTCAGTATCCAATGAGGATTACATGAGACACTTCAAGATAGTTTTGGAAATACTCCAAGATAAATATATTTTTATGAATCTCTGTAAGTGATAGTTCTAGATTCTGTAGGTCCAATTCATAGGACATGTTATCTCAGAAGATGATGTATTAGTGGACCTAGTAAAGGTTGATGTTGTGTTATCGTAGGATACACCCAAGAGCATGATAGAGGTACGAATATTCCTTGGGTTGGAAGGATACTATCAGATATTTGTACCATATTTCTCTATTATATCATCTCTCTTGAAATTTTTAACTTGAAAGTGGTATCCTTTCATGTGGATACAGAGGTTCCAGCAGGATTTCTAGAAGTTGAGGCATATATTGATGAGATCTCCCATATTGAGATTTCTAGAGGTGGTTGTTGAGTATGTAGTGTTATAAGATTAATTTGGGATTAGGCATGGTTGTGTTTTGATGCATAGGTAGGATTTGATTGAATGTGGTTCAATTTATTTGATATCGCATGAGAAGAACTATGTGACCCATGATCATGAGAAAGTACCAATAGTCTTTTCACTGAATATGTAGCAGAACTACCTTGTGGGTGAGCGGTTTTTCATCTAATCTAACCATAAGAGTATTAATTATATATTCCCATAGATTGATCTTAACTTTAGATAGAGGTTATAGATATATTTCCTCTAGGATAATGACTTTGAGATTGTCTATACTCCTAGGAAGGGGAATGTGGTAGTTGATGCTCCCAATAAGATATCTTATTCAAAATTGTTAAGTGAGGTGCTAGATAAGTTTCTATTTTTATAGTTATACTTTTTGGATGGTTATATATCATCTTAAATATATTTTATGGTTATTATCACTTTTCTTTTACAGTGATTCAAAGAGTCACTACTTGGGGATACCGACTATGAGACCATACGTACTCAAATATCCACTAGACATGCTCATGATTGATTTTATGAAGGTCGAGATCATTTCATTTTTTAGAGGATTATTATAAGAGAGGATGTGATGATTTAGTTTTATACTTTACTCTTATTAGTACATCCATGTGTGGAGAAGATGTACCAGGACCTTCGGCAGAAGTTCTAATGGCCATGGATGAAGAAGGGAGTTGTAGATTTTTTCGCTTGATACTTTACTTGTTAGAATGTGAAGGATAAGAAATGCGTTCCATCAAGTTTATCTCAACCCTACAAGGTGATATATTATAAGTTGGATGAAATATCCATTGAATTACTGACAGTTTCACCATATATGTCCATGGGACACAATGCCATATGGGTGATCATAGACCAACTCACCAAGTTGGCCCACTTCCAAGATATTTGAGAGTAGAGTTCATAAGAGAGTTTGAGATGACTTTATGTGTATAATATAGTCCAAATCCATAAATTTCTCTCAATGATCATTTATAAACATGATATTTTCTTCACATATTGGTTATTGAAGGGATTATAGGAGGCATTTTGGAATCAGTTGGGTTTGTTCACAATGTTTCACCCCTAGAATAATGGTAAGGATGATTAGACCATTTAGGTTCTAAAGGAATGTTTTGGTCTTTCATGTTGTAATTTGGTTGTATTTGGTTGGATCATATACCATTTATGGATTTTTTTTACAAAAAATAGTTACCATTCCACAATCAGTATGGCATCCTTTCAGGCCTTGTACGAGCGAGCCTACAGGTCATCACTATGCTAGACCAACCTAAGAGAGTCATGAATTATGAACCTAGAGTTGTTGTGAGTAACTAAAAAGAAGGTTTATGTCATCTAGGAGAGTAAGAGGAATTCTAAGATCCACTAGAAGTACTATGCAGACTAATGAAGAAGGACATTGGAGTTCGAGGAGGGTGACCATACATTCTAGATGGTCTCACCTTTATGTGGTTACAAATATTTATCTAAAGAATAAATCTATCTCTGAGATTCATTGAAAATTTATAGATACTGTGTAGAGTATTCAAGGTTTCATACTACTTGGATATACCCCACAGTTAGAACGGGTACACAATGTATTCTACATGGCATTACTAAGGAGGTACATCCATGACCCCTCACATGTTATCGAATGACGTGAACTGGACATTAAGGATGGAGCTACTTTTGAATAGTACTCTATAGATATTGAGGAACATCATGATAGTATCCTATATGGGAATGTGATTCCTTTAGTGCATTTTCAGTAATAGATTGTGAATCTTTAAAAGAGAACCTAGGAGTGGTAACCCAAATACATGCTCAGTACCCACATCTCTTTGTATAGTATTTTTTACTTTATGGTATGTAAAGACTGAAGGTGATGAGAATTTAACACCTATGATTTTTTCATGTATTAATTTTTAATATTATATGGATTATTTTACAGTATAGGCACTAAGATGAAAAGATATTTTGAGGCCTGATAATCCTAGAATTAATTTTTCCCATATATTAAATATATTCAATATCACATGTGCATAGTTTTCCTAAAAAATTGGAATAACTATTAAATAGGTGATTTGATTAGAAATATTAGGCATCCATCGAGTTTAAAGTGTAGGTTTTACCCTAGGTGTAACATAATCTTTGTTGGTGTCGAACGTTAGGATTGAGCACCTTTATGAGTGAATAATTAAAAAAAATATTTAATTATTTAATGGAATTCATAATCGAAAAACCTCTTATAAATATAATTATATGGAAAATTTGTAGAGTTATACACATAACCTTACAAATTGAGAGGATCCATTAGAGAGGGGTATTGGAGGAGTTCTTATAAGATGATATTGGATCGGAAGGAATTCGAAGATTTTTGTGCCATCATAATTCAAGGATATCTCTAATGAAAACGATGTGGATTCATAATTTATGAGTGATGGATTCATATTGAGGTAGGATGTTTATTATATGTGGGTTTATCCCTATTTGATTATTCTTTTGATTAACATGAATCAATAAACTAATAGATCTATTAATTGATTAAGTGTATTTTAGGTACATGTCATATTTATCTAGGAATGGGGGTTTCTATTATTGATTATGTTATATCTCTATGTTCTTCATTATAACATAAATGAATCAAGTCTAAAACTAACATTGGTTGAGGTCTGTTTCTCGTGTTTGGGTTTTGTGCATTTCTTACCCCATTATTCATTCATCATGGGCAATTCCTTGGGCCCATGGTTTGATGAATACATGGAAATCCATAATTTTGAATACATTTATTAGTGTAATGGATTTATACCTCATATTTGGGTTCATATTTATGATGGGATTGAGGTATAATGATGGATCAAGAGTCTACGATCACGGTCTAGGTGTGTGGTACTAAAAAGATATGATTGAAGGTATTTCTCGAGTGTCAGATATGGTTGAAATCTAGCTAATGATGGTGAAGGCAGTTTGTTCTACCCAGATCAATGAAGAATGGTTACTACTATGGTGGAATTCATGGTATTAGAGACTTAGAGTAAGATGATTAATGAATCCCATGAGTTATATGAAAAACCTGACTACAGAACATGTAATCCTATGAACACATGTTGTTTAGTCCCTTTTTATAAAGTTCTGGGATTTTGGTGCAGAGATAAGTATCACACACCATGTGACTAGAGTCACAAAACATGTGACCCTTGTCAACCAGATTAGTGTGTAAAAGGTGTACACACCCAGGAATCCAAGTGATGTTACATGCTGTATGGGCCAAGCTAGACACTATGTAGACCTTTTCAGTTGACTCGGCATGTACAGGTAGTACACACCCAAGTGATAGTGTGATTTCACATGCTGTGTGGCTGGCCACACATAGCGTACCATGATACAAACATGGGTACGATTCGTGTAACATAGGTAGAACACGATGCTGAATGGAAATGTTTATTTCTCCTAGTACACACTTTTTTCCTTCTCGAAGAATTCTTGAAGCCCTTGCCTATTTATCTTGGACAAGTTTCATTAGAGTAAGTTCATTTGATCTTTTTTCCATAGGGTTTTTTTGGAATCAAATCTTGGGAATCTGATGGTGACAACCTTCGAGGAACTTTATTCTTGGATTGAGATTTTAGAATCCCTCTATCATGGCCTATGTGAGATCCTCTATCATCATATTTTTCTCTTGGTTTCGTTCATGGTATCATTGTGACCAACATTATGTGGGTGTTGATCCCCTACTTAGTAGGCTAATCAAGATTGGGTTTTTTGTATACCCCATGGACTTAGGTGTAATCCCCATATATGTATTGATCTCTTATGACTTCCAGCATGTACTTATTATGGAAAGACCTGATGATCATGAAATCTCTAATGGACACAATTATTTCTATCTATCTCGTGTAGTGTATTCTCTTGATTGAGTATTATATGGAACCTTTAAGTAGGGATACTGGGATAGATTTATGGTTGTGATATTACCTTGAGATTTTGGTTATATTATGATTATATCATGATATTCTTGTTATATATAATGCTGACATATCCCTATAATGAGTTGATGACTATACTTGATGTTATATTCTTGGTGATTTCAGGGTGTCTAGCTAGGTATTATTTTACTCACCAATGCATGGGATTTTCCCACACATGTCATATATTGTGTAGAAGACCTTCATTTTAATAAATTATTAGAGAGACCAGGACCAGGCAGAGCTTAGTAAGCTAGATAAGTCGAGGTGTGTTATTGAGGCTTCATTTATAGAATCCCTTTCCTACTTCATAGTTTGGAATTGTTTTCATTTTCTTTAGGTGGGATTCTATTTTTCCCTTTCATTCTTTTACTTGTTTTCATACTCTGATGGTGGGATTTTAGATGTATGCATGCACTATTATTGGTTATTTTTCATTTCATCATTGTATGGGATTGGATATATTTGTGTGTACAGGTAAACTAGGGTAAGACCTACCATGTGTGTGATATTCCTACTCAAAACTAGTCTTCATCCCCTAACATATCAGATTTGAAATGGGGTAGTCACAGTTCAATCCCCATTGGGCCAGGTCGTGACATTTTCAATGGAAACCGATCCCTTTAGCAATATTAGAAAAAGACTATTCTTTTTTATGGTAAAATCATAACATCATCTATTACCATGATAGACTAAGCCTATTCATTTTTCTAAGTTAAATCATAACTTGTGCATTCATACATTCTAATTAGGTTAGAATAATCATGAAAAAAAATAGTTGGAGGAAAAATCATATGTGATTTGTCTTATCACTCAATATAAACTTTAAAAAACAAAACAATATAGTACAATGAAAAAATAAAATTATAAAAAAATATATAAGACAAGGAGGTTACTGATGTATAGACTTATATCTTTGTCCCTTCATTAATAATGTTTAAAAATGAAGCATTGGGAAAGCCAATAATTCTTTATAACAAAAATATTAATGGAACGATGTCACTTATCAACATTCCAATTCTTTGTTTTTGGAATCATATATTTTATTCTCTAATGTATCATACTACTTTCTTATGAAAAAATATATTAATTATTCACTAATAAATAATTAATTTCATTAAATCTCTATAAGACTTAATCAATGATAAATGTCACATGGGAATTTACTAAATATCATCAAAACCAACATTATTTGGTTAAAAAATAAAATAAGGACACATGTTGTTTACCTGTGAATGGAAATATTATTTGTATTAAAGAAACTATCTCCATCATTTATTCCCTTAATAAAAAATTAAAAAAAACAAAAAAATATTATCTTTAGCATTCATCAATATTTTAAAAAGTGATAAAACAATTACAAAAACTCATATATAACTCAATTATATCTAGATATTAAAATATCCAAGAAATAGAGTATCACAAACTAGTTAAAAAATATATAACATGTAATAGTTCTTGTGTATCATGATCATTATATTGATACTTTGAATGCGCTTTATTGTTTTTGATTTATAACATCATTTAACACCTTCATGGGATAAAAAATACTTCTATGAAAATATAACAAATAAAAAAAATCATTAATATATAATACTATATAATTAAAAAACCTCATAAATCTATAAGGGATAATTGTACAAGCTATGAAAAAATCATTTACATGGTCTACAAAGAGGTCAATTTCATGAAAAAAAGTTACATAATGGTAACTTTGAAATTATAATCATTTTGAAGGTAATATATAAACTCACACACTACCTAAAGGTAATCCCCATGTTTTTCAAGATAATATATAAACTTTCACAATACATAAAGGAAATTCCAATATTTAAATTCTACATAAAGGTAAATAAAAATCATATCCACTGTATAAAGTTACCACAATTTCATGTAAAGGAATAATTTATTTTCAATAGGTTATGCAAGGGCCAACCAAACTAGTATAATGGTAAAATAAATATCACATAAAGGTAAGTTAAACGTCAATAAGATATATAAGGGTAAAATGAAACATTGAATATTTTCTTTGGAATTTAAAAAAAAACTATTGAATTAAACATTAAATAATATAGTCATTAAATACTTAACTAATAATAAGCAACAACATAAACACTAAATAAAAATAAAATAAAGTTATAAAAATTTATATTTTAGGATTAAATAATGATTAAGTATTTGAAATTAAAAAACATTAAAAATAAACAATCTAAACACCAGAAAACTCCCTATTAAAAATAGTTGTGGGGAAAAACCCACCCCTATGAATTCCATGTGTTTATCTGTCATTGGATATTTTTATTTATGTTCATGTGTATCAGTCCATTGGTATGATTTTATTATAAATTTATATCAAAAATCAGGTACTTAGATGTATTGATGAAAATAGTGATGTTTTATTTTTACTATGAGGTAGGAAATGTTGGGTGTATTATAAGTGATATTACATTAATGAATAAGTGAATAAATGAATATTCCTTTCCATGATCGGATGATGATATATCTACCCCTTGGATTCAAATGGAACTATCTGGTTTGGTATATAGCCATGCTAGTTTATCAATGAGTTCATTTCAAAAAATTCAAATAATTATATATCAAGTATATAGATTGATGACATAAGTATGAAACCTACATTATGATATATTAGAATAATAAGATTATATTACACAATGATAATTTTTATACAATTGTTTTGTATTGAAACATTAATTGCATTCTTTATGGGTTCTTTGATGTGTTTTTAGACATTGATCTTTTTTTAGGCTAACTCACATAATCCTACTGAGAAAGAGGCCTGAAGGGTCACACACTAAGTGTATCCATGCCCTTAGTTAAATTCAATTTGAATTTAATATTAAAATAAATATTATTCTCAAGACTAATAAAAATAATTATTCAAGTAATGTCAATCTCATTTATTCATAAAATAGTTATTGAAAATAACATTTGTTTATTTAATATAAATTAAATATTTATTCACCCATGAGTGAATATAATATTTATTTATTTATTGAGTGAATAATATTATGATATTTATTATTTAAGGTTTGATAAATGTCGAGGTGGGCTGGCGGTTTGAGTTAAGGGTCTACCAAAGATGATATATTCTATATAAAAACATTTCAATAAATATTTATTTATTCAAGAAATCATATTTCTATATTTATAGGATTTCAAACATCATGGAAATAATAATAATACTGTTCTAGTTATTGGAAGTGGGTAGTGAGAGCCGATATTTCCAAATTTATAACAAGTTTTTATTGATAATTTACCCCAAATAGAACTGGTACCAAGGTAATTAATGGATATTTATATTTTTTGAAGTCTATAATTATTTTTAGAAGTGCCTATAATTTGATTTTGACTAGTTTTATTAATTATAAATTTAATGGAGAATACATATATTGATTTCAAATTCTAGAAGTCCATTGTTTAATGGAATTTAATTCTGAATTTTATTTTATAAATAAATTCCAAGTTGAGTGTAATAATCCTACATTAAGATTCTAATTTTCATTGATTTGAAGGTTTGATGTAGAAAAATATAAAAGGATCTCCAATTTATGAATCATATTCTTCCAGTTTATGAGTCATTCACTTCATGTGTATATGTCATTGACATTCTGTGTAAAATCCATGGAAGCCAATGTATGAGTCATTAAAATATTTTTTTTATGATTCATCTATGTATGATCCACATACATATATTTCATTTTATCTTTTAAAATGTTAAGGAGGCCAATTTATTTTTCATCACAACATGTGTATGTGAGATCCTCCCCTTTATAAAATTTTTTAAGGTCAACCCATGATAAAAACAAATTAAAATGGAAAAAATAGACCTAAAATCAATTCCCATTTCCACTATTTTGAAAAATCAGGGAGAGATCGATCAATTTATCCCCACAGTGATCATCAATCATAAGAATGATACATGAATCATGGAATGTAATTTTAAGAATTTAGAAGATTCGAGAGAATTCTAGTTGATGCAATCATTACCCTTGATATGGAAACATGGATATAATCCAAGAAATAAGAATATCGTAACTTGTTGAATAGAAATTAATGGAGGAGGAGGAAAAATATGGGGACTCCTATAAATATTTTCTTCTTTTGTCGTTATAAAGGATCTAGATTAAGTTGATTAGAGTGTATGAAGGATTCGAGTATATAGCCTTTATCCTCAAATTGATTATCTAGGATTATGTTTTACTTTATACATTTTAATTTTAATTCATTTTTTATTTATTAATGTATTTTATTGTAATATCATTCCCTAATTTCTTCATGTTTCTCTAACTATGAATTCAAAATGATTCTCAAGATATCATTCATGATGATAGGTAGACCCAAAGATCACCCACTAGAATAAAAATAATGAACTAGAGTTCATGAACCCATATTGGTATTTTATTTTTAATTTTTAGAATTTGGGTGTTTTAGGGGTTAAGGATATGATTGTACCTCATTATTCTCCATCCATAATTTTCTTTTATACTATTAAAATTAATTTCCTCTCCAATATTTTGGACCACAGTTTTATAATTAAATTAGTGGTTTCAACAGATGATGCACTCACTGTTGTGGTTCATTTGAGAGATTTCTGGGTTAGAAAACTTGGGGATGCTTCTTGAGTGTGATGTCTATTAAAATTATGTATATAGTGAGGTTGTGTGTATACAGTTATAACACATTGAGAAATGATAGAGAGTCAATGTTTTGAGATAATAAATGACCACTATTTTTGAATCAAAAGGGTCACCTTTCTTGCATTCATTCTTTTATACGATTTCATTTTCTTTATTTTTGCATTCATCAAACACTCCCTTCTTTCTTTCTTTCAATAAAAAAACAAACAAAAATAATCATAAGTTATATAATATTGAGTCTCTAAGATCACCTCTGTAACATCCCAGGTAAATAAAGAATAAATCATTTTCATTTTTATTAATATTTACGAATTAAATATTAATTTTACTTTAAAGGGGTTTCTATGTTCAATAGCGTACCTGATACGCAACAAAGAGTTTCTTTGAAATCTTACGTTGCACACAAGTAATAAAATAATATAATTTTAAATGGTAGTTAACATGTAGCCGTTGTATTAGCGGGAATGAATGGAAATAACTAAAATATTATTATATATGTTTGTTAAATTTTTTTACATTTATCCAATAAAGGATAAAGGCTTTAAATACGAAAAGAATTCAATTTTAGGCATATATACTCTAACATTCACTAAAGATCGAATTATCGCCTTTTGATGGGGAACCGTCCATAAATATAGTTTTGGTCACTCTTATACATTCTATTGGACAAAATAAAATTCTTCTTTAGAATAGGGACATCAAAATTTACTTTGTGTGAATTTTTGGTATTTTTCCGATAAAGTTCATTTTTTAATGAATAGTAAAAAATGTTGTATTTTAATTCAAAAACTCTTTTTAATATAATTTTTTTAAATGATTATATTATCTTTCAAATTTGTTTTAAAGTTCAATTAGAATATATTTTTACCATTTAATCCAATAGTGGTCGTTGGAATTAATTTCACTTCGAAATTGGACTTAAACTAGTGTCAATCTTTTGATACTTATTGTTTCATAAATACACGCTATTTTCTCTGACAGTGGGAATTAATTATTAAATTAATTAATGTAACTTATATGTTTTGAATTTTTCAAAATAGACATCATTTATGAATTCAGAATATCAAATATAGCTTAGGGTTAAGTTTTGGTATTTTTCAGAAAAACTTCAATTTTGATGAATTGTGAAACCACTAAGTGGTACTTATAAAAACTGATTTTCTGTTTAAATGAAATTTTACCACCTCTGTGTTTTGAATTTCAAAAATCCGACATACATTTTTTTCATTAAGAAGTAAAATTTGGTTCAATGGTATTAAAATAATTTTTTTGGTGAATAGTAACTTTTAAGTTTTTAATCGTGATTAGAGGTAATTAGTGTAATTTAAGGTAAAAATAATGTTTTAATAATATGAAATGACCTAGACAAATGTCCTAATATTATTGGATGTGTCATTTCCGACCAAGAAAATCCATGGGTCAACTTGGGGACCCCATTGAGCCACTTTGGTAGGAAAATGACATTAATACCTTTTTTATTGAAAGTTAAAATAAAAATGTCACAAACATGAGTTAATTTACAAAAACAATTTCTAAATGGGGTTATACAAGTCATATTTTTCACTATAAATATTCATTAGAAATATAAAAGGATTTTCTACATCATGATATTTTTTTATAATTTTTAGACATTAAATAAATTAAATTATTTTTGATACCATGATGATGCAGCGATTACCTCATTATTTAACGATTTAAATAAAATGAAAAGATAATGTAAAATCTAAGACCTAAAATTGTAAAAAAAATATTTTATGGGTTTATTTTTAACCCTTATCACCTTATCCTCGAAATATATAATTTTGGGACCTTTAAAATCAGAAAAAAAAATTATAATAAAGTAACCTTTTATAACTTTCCAAGAGTGCCCCTCCTCTCCTCTTATAAAAGGCCCCCACCTCTACCATCTTACCCACACCTCTCAAGCCTTTGGATCGGCCAAAACCTGCCCATTTTGTCTCTCCACATACCTCTCTTACTCATAGAAGCCTCACTTTGGGCATAATTCTTCCCAAGGAAGCCTTTGAGCTCAAATCAAAAAGAGTTTCCCATTTTAAAAGGTAGTGTTTTCTCTTGTGTTCTTATGTTTTATTTTGCTTCTCCAACCCTCTAAACTCTTTTTATTCATTTCTTTTGTAACAACACCACTATCCTTAGTATACCAGTATTTTGTTATAAGAAGTATTTGAGCTACACTTACACACACCTACATCTAATGGTTAAAGAACATACTGTTTCTATGGATGGCGAATTTCTGCCTCACGAAACGATGATTGTTCAACACTCATATAACACCTTCAAATGTGGCCATTAAGATGTCACTATATTTATATATGATATATAATATGTTTATGTTTTACTTAATCTTCTGTATTTTTCATTTATGGAATACCTTTATGGTTTCCATTATGGGTAAACGCGGTATCTTCATTTTAGGAAGTGCGGACTACCGCCCCCTCAAAGTGATTTGATTCGTTAATACCATGTGTGGTACATATAAAGGATAGATTTATTGATATTATATAATATAAAATACTGGAATAATAATATATTATGTATCATTATGTTTTAATTCCATTAAATATGAAATAGAAATGGAAGTAGCGTTCATGCGTACGTACGGCTCACCGTCTCCATGAATAGTGCATTTCATTTCTTACCTCTAAATGTTATGTAATATTATAAATGCATGTATATACTGGATATATATGATATATATGATATATAAATCTTGAGTATAACTCTGGATATAATGGATACATGAACAACTTGTAATTATAAAGAGCATATTTTTTACTCAAGTACCAATGATCGTTAAAACGACCGTTATTAACTTAAATAATTAAATAGTGTTAATGACATGGTAATAAGTGATATAAAATGAATAATGAACTTGAAAAGGTTTCTTAAGAAAGTAGAAATTAACTCAAGTTTATTATTCTGGACATTAAATAATGATCGAGTCAAGTCGGACCCGAGGTATGGGACTTCGTCTCAATCTCCTTTCCTTGAGGCATATTATGTTTTATACACAACATTCTTTTATACGGTGTATAAAACCCTATGACTTTTACGTTTATCCAAAAGGAATATTTTTATACGAAGCATTTTACTAAATGACAAAAGGGAATGTTTTGGTCGTACATATGCAACGACAACGACTTCTCCGCTACCATGACCATTATTTCAGTTTCGGCTTCCTCTACAAGCCATACCTTTTTTTAATAAAAAAAATAAATACCATGTTTTACTTTTCTTTTATTTTGGTATTGAAAATGGTTTTTCATAATGTGTTTGTTATATCAATGTGTTGTATTGATATCTTGTGATTGAAATGTGGAAATTTTATGTTTCCTTTATGTAAGTTTTATGTGATACGATTATGTTATGGTTCTTGGGAATTATTATGAAGACGGGTGGTTCTGTGATAATATAATGGCGGGTGAGCCCAATATAGCTCTCCAATGCATTAGGTAACGCGAAGGGGTTAAACGTTGAGGTTTCTCTGAAGAGATTTAGGGAATATATTGTGATGGGTATTCCAAACGTAACCAAGAGGGTTACTCCCTACGTAAGAATTTTATGAATGCCTCAAGTTACCTTTATGTATTATGATTTCTATGTTTTGTTAATGTGTTGATGAAGTATGATAAAGTGCTTATGCTTTATGAGTAAAGAATGATTTCATTTATTCTTATGTATACATGTACTCGTGTTTTCTTTCCATATTTTTATATCCCTTACTGAGCTTTTTATGCTCATCCTAAATTATTGAAATGTTTTTCACAGGTCAAGGGAAAGGTACATGATTTGATGATAGTGTCAATGAAGTGTCAAAAAAGAATCCATGTTTTATTTTAAATATGTTTCCACTGATGGGAAAAATGAGTACTATCTTTTATGTAACCACTTTTTTTAAATGTGGAATGTAATGCATGTTTTATGATCCAATTCTCTAAAAATATAAACCTGAAAAGATCCTCAACGTGTATTCTTGAAGTAACTCAAGATTAAGTAATGTTTAAGGATGGGGTCTTATAGTTGGTATCACAGGTCGGTTTAGACAACTTTAGGAGTTAGAAAATTGTTAAAATTATAAATTAGTTTATGGTATGATTGAAATGATATAGAATTTACAGATCACCATGTTACTTCAACAAAGATATGTCTGTGTTAAGAATTATTTTTCATAAAGGAAATAGAGCAGATTTTCTGGGAAGGCATACAGAGTTGAATGACTTTCTGAATCAGCAACTAGAGATGGTCAGAATCAGAATTGAGCAGTTTACTACAGTGATGACTCAGTTGAATCAGGTGATAAATGGTGGTTGTGTTTATTGATGATATTTTGGTGTTTTCTAAAAGTAAAGAGGTTCATGAAAGTCATTTAAGTGTTATCTTGAAATCCTTAAAAGAAAAGAAACTGTAAGGAAAATTCAGCAAGTGTGACTTTTGGTTACAAAAAATTTCTTTCCTTGGTCACATTGTTTCTAACGATGGAATAACTATTGATCCTGCAAAAACAAACGTTGTTGAAAAATGGCCAAGACCCAAAAATGTAATTGAGATTCGTAGCTTCCTTGGTTTGGTAGGCTATTACCGAAGGTTTGTTAGAAATTTTTCACAGTTATCTATTCCAATGACTAAGCTAACTCGGAAGGGTGTTAAGTTTATCTGGACAAAATAATGTGATGATTGTTTTCAGGAGTTGAAAAGAAGATTGGTGAATGCTCCAGTTTTGGCACTACCTTCCAGGAATGGGGAGTTTGTTATCTACAGTGATGCTTCATTGAAATTACTTGGTTGCATCTTAATGCAGAATGATCAGGTAATTTCTTATGGTTCATGACATTTGAAAACTCATGAGGTAAATTACCCTACACATGATTTGGAATTAGCTGCTATTGTTTTGGATTTAAAAATTTGGAGGCATCATTTGTACGGAGTGTAGTGTGAAATATATACCGATCACAAAAGTTTAAAGTATATATTCACTCAGAAAGAATTGAACATGTTGCGTTTAGATCGTGATCCATTGGTTAAGGATTTGATGAACATTGGAATAGAAGTTGTTGGTGCAGAATGTACTTCTGTTTTGTTTTAGGTATCAGTGAAATATTATCTATCAGACAGAATTAAGCAAGCATAGAAGCAAGACATCGAGATGTAGAAAAAGCTAGAGATGGTTCAGAAGGGTAAGTTGCCTGAATTCAATATTGATAATGATTTTGTTTTGAGATTTGGGAAGAGATTGTGTGTGCTGGGTGATTCACAGTTGAAGAGAGATTTGTTATGTGAATATCATATTTCTCCTTTTTCAGTCCATCATGGCATTACTAAGATGTATAGATATCTTCGGGAGTATTACTGGTGGGATGGAATAAAAAGAGATATTGCTGATTTTACTATGAAGTGTTTGAACTGTCAACAGGTTAAAGCAGAGCGGCAGTTACCGAAAGGGATTCTTTATCCTTTACCAGTGCCAAAGTGGAAATGGGAGAATATATCCATGTACTTCATTGTGGGATTGCCGAAGACACCTCGAGGTAATAATGCAATCTGGGTTATTTTTGATAGCTTGACTAAATCTTCTCATTTCCTTGCTATACGAGATACTTTTTCCCTAGATCAACTTTCCCGTTTGTATCTTAAAGATATAGTCAGGTTACATGGAGTTCCTCTCTCCATTGTATCTGACCGTGATCTCAGGTTCACTTCTACCTTTTGGAAAGGCCTTCAGAAGTCGTTGGGTACTAAATTAAATTTTAGTACAGCTTTTCATCCTCAATCAGATGGGAAGTCAAAACAAACAATTCAGACTTTGGAGGATATGCTACGTTCTTGTTCGATGGATTATCAAGGAAGTTGGGACCAACAAATTTCTTTGGTCGGGTTTTCTTATAATAAAAGTTTTCATTCCAGTATACATATGGAACCATTTGAGGGCTTATATGGGAAGTGGTGTCGAACTCCATCTTTCTGGGATGAAGTGGGTGAAAGGAAGTTGATGGGACCAGAATTGGTAGAAGAGATGGTAGAAAAAGTTCAGTTGAATCAGAAACACATGAGAACAGCTCAAAGCAGGCAGAAGAGTTATGCGGATAACCGGAGGAAGGATCTATATTTCGAGGTAGGTGATCATGTTTTTCTCAAAGTTTCACCTTGGAAAAGTGTGATGCGATTTGGTAAGAAAGGAAAGCTAAGTCCAAGGTTCATTGGACCATATGAAATTCTGGATAAAGTTGGATCAATTGCATACCGAGTGGATTTACCTCCAAGTTTATCTCAGGTACACAATTTTTTTCATGTTTCGATGTTGAGAAAGTACATTCCAGATCCATCTCATGTTTTGAGCCCAGAGGTAATTTAGTTGGAAGAGAATATCTCTTATGAAGAACAACCAGTCTAGATTCTTGACCGTAGAGAGAAAGTGTTGCGGAATACGGTAATTCACCAGGTAAAGGTTTTATGGAAAAACCATATGGTTGAAGAGGCAACATGGGAATCTGAAAATGCTATGAGGGATAAATACCCCCACTTATTTTGATAAGTGAATAAAATTGCGAGGATGCAATTCCCAAAAGTGGGGAAGGATTTAACATCCCAGGTAAATAAAGAATAAAGCATTTCCATTTTTATTAATATTTACGAATTAAATATTAATTTTACTTTAAATGGGTTTCTATGTTTGATAGTGTACCTAATACGCAACAAAGAGTTTCTTTTAAATCTTACGTTGCACACTAGTAATAAAATAATATTATCTTAAATGGTAGTTAACATGTAGCCGTTGTATTGGCAGGAATGAATGGAAATAACTAAAATATGATTATATATGTTTGTTAAATGTTTTTACATTTATCCAATAAAGGATAAAGTCTTAAAATATGAAAAAAATTCAATTTTAGGCATATATACTCTAACATTCAATAAAGATCGACTTATCGCCTTTTGATGGAGAACCGTACATAAATATAGTTTTGGTCACTCTTATACATTCTATTGGACCAAATAAAATTCTTCTTTAGAATAGGGACATCAAAATTTACTTTGTGTGAATTTTGGTATTTTTTTGATAAAGTTCATTTTGTAATGAATAGTGAAAAATGTTGTATTTTAATTCAAAAACACTTTTTAATCTAAATTATTCATATGATTATATTATCTTTTGAATTGGTTTTAAAGTTAAATTATAATACATTTTTTCCATTTAATCCAATAGTGTTCGTTGAAATTAATTTGACTTTGAAATTGGACTTTAACTAGTGTCAATCTTTTGATACTTATTATTTCTTAAAAACACGCTATTTGCTCTGACAACGGGAATTAATTATTAAATTAATTAATGTAACTTTTATTTTTTGAATTTTTTAAAATAGAAATCATTTATGAATTTGTAATATCAAATATAGCTTAGGGTAATGTTTTGGTATTTTTCTGAAAAACTTCAATTTTTT
The DNA here is from genome assembly GCA_963277665.1 of Viscum album. Classification (NCBI taxonomy): domain Eukaryota; kingdom Viridiplantae; phylum Streptophyta; class Magnoliopsida; order Santalales; family Viscaceae; genus Viscum; species Viscum album. The sequence continues at coordinate 1,534,310,296 of OY728161.1, read as the reverse complement.
ATGAATAGTGAAACCACTAAGTGGTAGTTATAAATACTGATTTTCCGTTTAAATGAAATTTTACCACCTCTGTGTTTTGAATTTCAAAAATCTGACATACATGGTTCTCATTAAGAAGTAAAATTTTGTTCAATGGGATTAAAATAATTTTTTTTTGTGAATAGTAACTTTTAAGTTTTTAATCGCGCTTAGAGGTAATTAGTGTAATTTAAGGTAAAAATAATGTTTTAATAATATAAAATGACCTAGACACATGTACTACCCTTATTGGATTTGTCATGGCCTACCAAGATAGTCCATGGGACAACTTGTGGACCCCACGGAGCCACTTTGGTAGGAAAATGACATTAATACCTTTTTTATTTAAAGTTAAAATAAAAATGTCACAAACATGAGTTGTTTTACTAAAACAATTTATAAATGGGGTTATACAAGTAATATTTTTTACTATAAATATTCATTAGAAATTTAAAACGATTTCCTACATCATGATAGTTTTTTTATAATTTTTAGACATTAAATAATTTAAATTATTTATAATACTATGATGATGAAGCGATTACCTCATTATTTAATGATTTAAATAAAATGAAAACATAATGTAAAATATAAGACCTAAACTTGTAAAAAACCTATTGGATGGGTGGATTTAGAACCCTTATCACCTTATCCTAGAAATATACAATTTTGGGACCTTTAAAATCCGAAAAATAATATTATAATAAAGTAACCTTTTATAACTTTCTAAGAGTGCCCCTCCTCTCCTCTTATAAAAGGCCCCCACCTCTACCACCTTACCCACACCTCTCATACCTTTGTCTCGGCCAACTAATGCCCATTCTGTCTCTCCATATCCCTATATTACTCCTAGAATCCTCACTTTGGGCAGAAGTCTTCCCAAGGAAGCCTTCGAGCTCAAATCAAAAAGAGTTACCCGTTTTAAAGGTAGTGTTTTCTCTTGTGTTCTTATGTTTTATTTTGCTTCTCCAACCCTCTAAACTCTTTTTATTCACTTATTTTGTAACAAAAACAGTATCCTCAATATAATAGGATGTTGTTATAAGAATTATTCCAGCTACACTTACACACACCTACATCTAATGGTTAAAGAGCATACTGTTTCTGTGGATGGCGAATTTGTACCTCATGAAACGATGATTGTTCAACACTCATATAACACCTTCAAAGGTGGCCATTAATATTTCACTATATTTATATATGATATATAATATGTTTATGTTTTACTTAAGCTTCTGTATTTTTCATTCATGGCATACCTTTATGGTTTCCATTATGGGTAAACGCGATATCTTCATTTTAGGAAGTGCGGACTACCGCCCCCTCAAAGTGATTTGATTCATTAATACCATATGTGGTATGTATAAAGGATAGATTGAATGATATTATATATGATACAAAACTAGAATTATAATACTATTATATATCATTATGTTTTAATTCCATTAAATATGAAATAGAAATGGAAGTAGCGTTCATGCGTACGTACGGCTCACCGTCTCCATGAACGGTGCATTTCATTTCTTACCTCTAAATGTTATGTAATATTATAAATGCATGTATATACTGGATATATATGATATAGATGATATATACATATTTATTATAACTCTGGATATAATGGATACATGAACAACTTGTAATTATAAAGAGCATATTTTTGACTCAAGTACCAATGATCGTTAAAACGACCGTTATTAACTTAAATAATTACATAGTGTTCATGACATGGTAATAAGTGATATAAAAGGAATAATGAACTTGAAAAAGGTTCTTAAGAAAGTAGAAATTAACTCATGTTTATTATTCAGGACATTAAATAATGATCGAGTCAAGTCGGACCCGAGGTATGGGACTTCGTCTCAATCTCCTTTCATTGAGGAATATTATGTTTTATACACAACTTTCTTTTATACGGTGTATAAAACCCTTTGACTTTTACTTTTATCCAAAAGAAATATTTTTATACGAATCATTTTACTAAACAACAAAAGGAAATGTTTTTGTTGTACGTATGCGGCGACAATGACTTCTCCGCCGCCATGACCATTATTTGAGTTTCAGTTTCCTCTACAAGCCATAACTTTTTTTAATAAAAATAAATAAATAAAATGTTTTACTTTTATTTTATTTTGTAATTGAAAATGGTTTTTTATAATGTTTTTATTATATCAATGTGTTGTATTGATATCTTGTGATTGAAATGTGTAAATTTTATGTTTTCTTTAAGAATGTTTTATGTGATACAATTATGTTATGGTTCTTGGGAATTATTATGAAAATGGGTGGTTATGTGATAAAATAAGGGCGGGTGAGCCCGATATAGCTCTCCAATGCATTGGGTAACACAAAGGGGTTAAACGTTGAGGTTTCTCCGAAGATATTTATGGAATATACTATTATGGGTATTCCAAACGTAACCAAGAGGGTTACTCCCTACGTAAGAATGTTATGAATTCCTCAAGTTACCTTTACTTCTTATGATTTTTATGTTTTATTAATGTTTTGATGAAGTATGATAAATTTCTTATGCTTTATTAGTAAAGTATGATTTCATTTATTCTTGTGTATACATGTACTCATGTTTTCTTTCCATATTTTTATATCCCTTACTGAGCTTTTTATGCTCATCCCAAGTTTTTGAAATGTTTTTCACAGGTCAAGGGAAAGGTACATGATGTGATGATAATGTCAATGAAGAGTCAATAAAGAATCCATGTTTTATTTTAAATATGTTTCCGCTGAGGGGAAAAATGAGTACTATATTTTATGTAACCACTTTGTTTAAATGTGGAATGTAATACATGTTTTATGATCTAATTCTCTAAAACTATAAACCTGAAAAGATCCTCAATGTGTAGTCTTGAAGTAACTCAAGATTAAGTAATGTTTAAGGTTGGGGCCTTATAGTTGGTATCAGAGATCGGTTTAGACAACTTTAGGAGTTAGAAAATTGTTAAAATTATAAATTAGTTTATGGTATGATTGAAATGAAATAGCATTTACAAATTAACATGTTGCTTCGACAAAGACATGTATGTGTTAAGAATTATTTTTCATAAAGGATATAGAGAAGCTTTTCTAGGAAGGCATACATAGTTGAATGACTTTCCGAATCAGCAACCAGAGATGGTCAGAATCATAATTGAGCAGTTTACGGCAGTGATGACAAAGTTGAATCAGGTGATAAATGGTGGTTGTGTTTATTGATGATACTTTGGTGTTTTATAAAAGTAAAGAAGAGCATGAAAGTCATTTAAGGGTTATATTGAAAACCTTAAAATAAAATAAACTGTAAGGATAATTCATCAAGTGTGACTTTTGGTTACAAAAAATTTCTTTCCTTGGTCACATTTTTTCTAAAGATGGAATAACTGTTGATCCTGCAAAAATAAAGGTTGTTAAAGAATGTCCAAGAACCACAAATGTAACTGAGATTCGTAGCTTCCTTGGTTTTGTAGGCTATTACCGAAGGTTTGTTAGAAATCTTTCACGGTTATCTAGTCCAATGACTAAGCTAACTCGGAAGAGTGTTAAGTTTATCTGGACAAAAGAATGTGATGATTGTTTTCAGGAGTTGAAAAGAAGATTGGTGAATGCTCCAGTTTTGGCACTACCTTCCTGGAATGGGAAGTTTTTTATCTACAGTGATGATTCATTGAAAGGACTCGGTTGCGTCTTAATGCAGAATGATCTGGTAATTGCTTATGCTTCACGACAGTTAAAAACTCATGAGGTAAATTACCCTACTCATGATTTGGAATTAGCTATTGTTGTTTTCACTATAAAAATTTGGAGGCATCATTTGTATGGAGTAAAGTGTGAAATATATATCAATCACAAATTTTTAAAGTATATATTCACTCATAAAGAAATAAAAATGAGATAGAGGAGATGTCTAGAATTAATCAAGGATTATTATTGTACAATTCATTACCATCCGGGAAAAGAAAATAAAGTGGTTGATGCTTTGAGTCGAAAAATTAATGCTTCATTAACAATGTTGTGTTTAGAACATGATCCATTGGTTAAGGATTTGATGAACATTGGCATAGAAGTTGTTGGTGCAGGATTTCCTTCTGTTTTGTTTCAGGTATCAGTGAAACCTTCTCTATTAGACAGAATTAATCAAGAACAGAAGCAAGACAGTGAGTTGCAGAAAAAGCTAGAGCTGGTTCAGAAGGGTAAGTTTCCTGAATTCAATATTGATAATGATTTTGTTTTGAGATTTGGTAATAGATTGTGTGTGCTGTGTGATTCACAGTTGTAGAGATATTTGTTATGTGAAGCTCATAGTTCTCCGTTTTCAGTCCATCCTGGCAGTACTAATATGTATAGAGATCTTCGGGAGTATTACTGGTGGGACGGAATGAAAAGAGATATTGCTGATTTTACTATGAAGTGTTTGACCTGTCAAAAGGTTAAAGCAAAATGGCAGTTACCGAAAGGGATGCTTCAACCTTTACCAGTTCCAGAGTGGAAATGGGAGAATATATCCATGGACTTCGTTGTGGGATTGCCGAAGACACCTCGAGGTAATAATTCAATCTGGGTTATTGTTGATCGCTTGACTAAATATGCTCATTTCCTTTCTATACGTGATACTTTTTCCCTAGATCAACTTTCCCGTTTGTATCTTAAAGAGATATTCAGGTTACATGGACTTCCTCTCTCCATTGTATCTGACCGTGATCCCAGGTTCACTTCTAACTTTTGGAAAGGCCTTCAGAAGTCGTCGGGTACTGAATTAAATTTTAGTACATCTTTTCATCCTCAATCAGATGGGCAGTCAGAATAAACAATTCAGACTTTGGAGGAAATTCTACATGCTTGTTCAATGTATTATCAGGGAAGTTGGGACCAACATCTTTCTTTGGTTGAGTTTTCTTATAAAAACTGGTTTCATTCCAGTATACAGATGGCACCATTTGAGGCATTATATGGGAAGCGGTGTCGAACTCCATCTTTCTAGGAAGAAGTGGGGGAAAGGAAGTTGATGGGACCAGAATTGGTAGAAGAGATGGAAGAAAAAGTTCAGTTCATTCAGAAACACATGAGAACAGCTTAAAGAAGACAAAAGAGTTATGCGGATAACCGGAGGAAGGATCTATCTTTCGAGGTAGGTGATCATGTTTTTCTCAAAATTTCACCGTGGAAAAGTGTGATGTAATTTGGTAAGAAAGTAAAGCTGAGTCCAAGGTTCATTGAACCATATGAAATTCTGGAGAAAGTTGGATTAGTTTCATACCGAGTGGCTTTACCTCCATGTTTATCTCAGGTACAGAACTTTTTTCATGTTTCGATGTTGAGAAAGTACATGCCAGATCCATCTCATGTTTTGAGCCCAGAGGTAGTTCAGTTGGAAGAGAATCTCCCTTATGAAGAACAACCAGTCCGGATTCTTCACCATAGAGAGAAAGTGTTGTGGAATAACGTAATTCACCAAGTGAAGGTTTTATGTAAAAACCATATGGTTGAAGAGGCAACATGGTAATCTGAAAATTCTATGAGGGATAAATACCCCCCACTTATTTTGATAAGTGAATAAGATTGCGAGGATGAAATTCCCAAAAGGGGGCAAGGATGTAACATCCTAGGTAAATAAAGAATAAATCATTTTCATTTTTATTAATATTTATGAATTAAATATTAATTTTACTTTAAAGTGGTTTCTATGTTCTATAGTGTACCCGATACACAACAAAGAGTTTCTTTGAAATCTTACGTTGCACACTAGTAATAAAATAATATTATTTTAAATGGTAGTTAACACGTAGCCATTGTATTAGCGAGAATGAATGTAAATAACTAAAATATGATTATATATGTTTGTTAAATGTTTTTACATTTATCCAATAAAGGATAAAGGCATAAAATACGAAAATAATTCAATTTTAGGCATATATACTCTAACATTCACTAAAGATCGACTTATCACCTTTTGATGGGGAATCGTCCATAAATATAGTTTTGGTCACTCTTATACATTCTATTGGACCAAATAAAATTGTTCTTTAGAATAGGGACATTGAAATTTACATTGTGTGAATTTTTGGTATTTTTCTGATAAAGTTCATTTTTTAAATGAATAGTGAAAAATGTTGTATTTTAATTCAAAACCTCTTTTTAATCTAATTTATTTATATGATTAGATTATCTATTGAATTGGTTTTAAAGTGCAATTAGAATATATTTTTACCATTTAACCCAATAGTGGTCATTAGAATTAATTTCACTTCGAAATTGGACTTAAACTAGTGTCAATATTTTGATACTTATTGTTTCATAAAACACGCTATTTGCTCTGACAGAGGGAATTAATTATTAAATTAATTAATGTAACTTATATTTTTTTAATTTTGTAAAATATACATCATTTTTGAATTTGGAATATCAAATATATCTTAGGTTGATGTTTTGTAATTTTTCTAAAAAACTTCAATTTTTATGAATAGTGAAACCCCTAAGTGGTACTTATAAAAACTGATTTTCCGTTTAAATGAAATTTTACCACCTCTGTGTTTTGAATTTCAAAAATCCAACATACATGTTTTTCATTAAGAAGTAAAATTTGGTTCAATGGGATTAAAATAATTTTTTTGGTGAATCGTAACTTTTAAATTTTTAATCGCGATTAGAGGTAATTAGTGTAATTTATGGTAAAAATAATGTTTTAATAATATTAAATGACCGAGAAACATGTCATACCCTTATTGGATGTGTCATGGACGACCAAGAAACTCCATGGGTCAACTTGGGGACCCCATGGAGCCACTTTGGTAGGAAAATGACATTAATACCTTTTCTATTTAAAGTTAAAATAAAAATGTCACAAACATGAGTTGTTTTACTAAAACAATTTTTAAATGGGGTTATACAAGTTATATTTTTTACTATAAATATTCATTATAAATATAAAAAGATTTACTACATCATGATGTTTGTTTTATAATTTTTAGACATTATATAAATTTATTTATTTTTGATAACATGATGATGCATCGATTACCTCATTATTTAACGATTTAAATAAAATGAAAAGATAACGTAAAATCTAAGACCTAAACTTGTAAAAAAAACCTATTGTATGGGTGGATTTCGAACCCTTATCACCTTATCCTTGAAATATATAATTTCGGGACCTTTAAAATCCGAAAAAAAAAATTATAATAAAGTAACCTTTTATAACTTTCCAAGAGTGCCCCTCCTCTCCTCTTCTAAAAGGCCCCCAAATCTACCACCTTACCCACACCTCTCAAGCCTTTGGCTCGGCCAAAACCTTCCCATTTTTTCTCTCCCCATCCCTATCTTACCCCTAGAAGCCTCACTTTGTGCAGAAGTCTTTCCAAGGAAGCCTTTGAGCTCAAATCAAAAAGAGTTACATGTTTTAAAGGTAGTGTTTTCTCTTGTGTTATTATGTTTTATTTTGCTTCTCCAACCCTCTAAATTCTTTTTATTCATTTATTTTGTAACAACACCAGTATCCTCAATATACTAGGATGTTTTTATAAGAATTATTCGAGCTACACTTACACACACCTACATCTAATGGTTAAAGAATATACTATTTCTGTGGATGGCGAATTTCTACCTCACGAAACGATGATTGTTCAAAACTCATATAAAACCTTCAAAGGTGGCCATTAAGATGTCAATATATTTATATATGATATATAATATGTTTATGTTTTAATTAATCTTCTGTATTTTTCATTTATGTCATACCTTTATGGTTTCCATTATGGGTAAACCCGATATCTTCATTTTAGGAAGTGCAGACTACCGCCCCCTCAAAGTGATTTGATTCGTTAATACCATATGTTGTATGTATAAAGGATAGATTGAATGATATTATATATGATAAAATACTATAATTATAATACTATTATGTATCATTATGTTTTAATTCTATTAAATATGAAATATAAATGCAAGTAGCATTCATGTGTACGTACGACTCACCGTCTCCATGAACGGTGCATTTCATTTCTTAACTCTAAATGTTATGTAATATTATAAATGCATGTATATACTGGATATATATGATATATATGATATATACATCTTGAGTATAACTCTGGATATAATTGATAGATAAACAACTTGTAATTATAAAGATCATATTTTTTACTCAAGTACCAATGATCGTTAAAACGATAGTTATTGACTTAAATAATTACATAGTGTTCATGAAATGGTAATAAGTGATATAAAAGGAATAATGAACTTGAAAAAGGTTCTTAAGAAAGTAGAAATTAACTCAGGTTTATTAATCAGGACATTAAATAACGATCGAGTCAAGTCGGACCCGATGTATGGGACTTCGTCTCAATCTTCTTTCATTGAGGCATAATATGTTTTATACACAACTTTCTTTTATATGGTGTATAAACCCCTTTGACTTTTACATTTTTCGAAATGGAATATTTTTATACGAAGCATTTTAATAAATGAAAAAAGGGAATGTTTTTGTCGTACGTATTCGGCGACAACGACTTCTCCGCCGTCATGACCATTATTTGAGTTTCGGCTTCCTCTACAAGCCATACGTTTTTTAATAAAAAAATTAATAACATGTTTTACTTTTCATTTATTTTGGTATTGAAAATGGTTTTTCATAAATTTTTTTATTATATCAATGTGTTGTATTGATATCTTGTGATTGAAATGTGGAAATGTTATGTTTAATTTATTCATGTTTTATGTGATACAATTATGTTATGGTTCTTGGGAATTATTATGAAGATGGGTGGTTTCGTGATAAACTAAGGGCAGGTGAGCCCAATATAGCTCTCCAATGAATTTGGTAACACGAAGGGGTTAAACGTTGAGGTTTCTCCGAAATGATTTAGGTAATATACTGTGATGGGTATTCCAAACGTAACCAAGAGGGTTACTCCCTACGTAAGAATGTTATGAATGCCTCAAGTTACCTTTATGTCTTATGATTTATATGTTTTATTAATTTTTTGATGAAGTATGATAAAGGTCATATGCTTTATGAGTAAATTATGATTTCATTGATTCTTATGTATACATGTACTCATCTTTTCTTTCAATATTTTTATATCCCTTACTGAGATATTTATGCTCATCCCAAGTTTTTGAAATGTTTTTCACAGGTCAAGGGAAAGGTACATGATGTTATGATAGTGTCAATGAAGTTTCAAGAAAGAATCCATGTTTTATTTTAAATATGTTTCCGCTGATGGCAAACATGAGTACTATCTTTTATATAACCAATTTGTTTAAATGTGGAATGTAATGCTTGTTTCATGATCTAATTCTCTAAAACTCTAAACCTGAAAAGATCCTCAACGTGTATTCTTGAAGTAACTCAAGATTAAGTATTGTTTAAGGGTGGGGCCTTATAACCTCCTTAAGAGATGACATGGGTCATCCAATGTGCTACATTCTGGATATTTAATTTTGTTTGGTGAAATCATTATAATGGGATTTTTCTCATCAACATCGACTTGATTTTAGGGATTTTGGATGTAAGGACCCAAACTTTTATCAATGGGAATTCCTCTTGATCTAATTAAAATTCCTCTTATGTAATATGGTTATATAACCTATGAACTTCTTTGGTTTTATGTTTTTGGATTTCAAAATACTGTTATTATTTCTGAATGATGCAAATATAGTCTTTTAATAGTGATCACATGATTAGTATAAATATAAGGCTTTAACAAATCAAATTTACTTAGAGAAAGGAATTGAAGGCCTCATCTAGTGGAATTTCTCCATACAAATACCATTTTTTGCAGCTCGTAAAGGAGGTGTCATCTTTGGGCTTCACTCTTGACCATGACCAAGTTGTGCTTGAACACGTTAAGCTTGAGCGGAATTGCCTATGGGGGAAGTGTAAGTTAATAGAGATTACCATTGGAGAGATGTTATTTGAGCCACCCCAAGAGTCTGTCACCATCACGAACTTTACCCTAAGGTCTTATGCGGGTGTTTTAAGGGGTTATGTAACAAGACCCTTGCACTATGACTATGTACATTATTTATTTATAAAGAATATACATACATTTTACTATTGTTACTTTGTAAATAGTTTTTAAATCACAAATAGTATTTTTAGTTAATATTCAACTAAGAAATCAATTTTTATGAATTAATGGATTATTTTAATTAAATAATATTTTAATAAAATATTATTACTAAATTACTTTTTATTAAATATAAATTGTTGTACAATTTTTATGAATATAATTGTACTTTTTATTGAGGTTTGAAATCCATTTTTTGTCAAAACCCATGAATTTTTTATAAATGTTGGTTTTTTATTATAAAAATAAAAATTCACATATTTATAAAATTATTTAAATAATATGAATATTATTTTTGGAATTAGGATGTAGAAATTATACAATGGTGACTTTTTTATAATTTTCTGAGAGTCGAATTTTATAATGTGTTTTATGACATCATAATGACCCAATAGTGATATAATAAAATACAATAAGTGATATGTTTAGAAAATATATGTTTTACCATTAAAATAATGTGATTTTAGTTTTATTTTCTTTATTTTACAAATCCTTATTGGACCCTCCAAGACTTATAAAACATTTTATCTTTTTAAAATAATTTCCTTGAGAGTGTAACTCACCTCCACATAAGCAAGCCTAACATTTTAAGAAGTTAGGCCATTGACCATATAAAATATTTTTTACCACTCCCCTTTCGAAAAAACCATGTTCAAAAACAGTGCGATGGTTTTTGGTTTTGATTATTTTAATGTGGAGGGTCCAAAACCTAAATAATAACGATTCCCCTCTCTTTTTCTATATATACCCACCCAAGCTCTCACTTTATTTTTCACTTAAAGCCTTTGGATCTAGTCCAACCCATGACCTAATATCTCTATTATCCACCAAAGGTGCCCCAAGATCTCAATAAGTCTCTCTCAAGCCTCTTCCAATCCTTTGGGATAACACTTCTACGTAAGTAATTTCTTCATCTCTCATTTTTTTCCAACTTTCATTATGTTGTTATACCCTTGTCTTTTAAATTAAAAATATTGGGGTATTATTTCCCACCACCCCTATACTTCCCTACCTATGTTTTAATTATGATATAACCCCTTATATCTCATTAATGACTCCCATGAACACCTGTTACCATGCTGAAATTCAGTAAGGGATTTCTTCCTCTCTCATTTTTGTCCAAGTTTCTTTATGTTTCTATACCCTTTTATTTTCTATTAAACATTTCGTGGTATGATTTCTCACAACCCCTATAATCCCCTACCTATGTTTTAATAATTAGATACCCCTTTATCTCTCATCAATTCATCTCATGTACACTCATTATAATGCCAAAATTCCGTAGGAGATTTTATCCTTCCACATTTTGTCCAAATTTCATTATGTTGTAATTCTATTTTATTTTCAATTAAAAATGTTGGGGTATGATTTAGAACCTCTACCATACTTTCCTCTTTATTTTTTAATGATTATATACCTCTTTATGCCTCATTAATGCCTCTCATGTACACTCGTTACCATGCTGAAATTTTGTAAGGAATTTATCTCTCATCATTTACATCCAAGCAATTATTTAGTATTATGAATCCAAATTCTATTAATTATATTGGAAAATGTATCTATATGAACCCACTTACTTTCTATTTCATGCAAATATAATGAGACACCCCTTTCTATCTCATCAACCATTTTTATGAATTCTTTTGTCACGCCATTATGCTACCAAAATTGAACTGTGATTTTCCAAGTCAAATTAATTGTGTAGTGAATACCATGCCCATTTCTCTATAAAGGGTATTCACCTTTATCCACATTTAAATATTGATTATATTTTTTCATGTATGAATTCCGCATTCCTTTATGATGGAATAAATGATGATGTTTAATGAATTCATGTTATACGATCCATGTGGCACATTTATGCATTAAATGAAATGATTAAGAAGGGTGCGCCCAGATAGCACTCCAATGCATTGGGTAAAGATTATTATCATGATAATTCAAGTGTAATGAGGGTTTACCCATTCTAAATCAAGTGCAATGAGGGTTTACTCATGCTCCATGTGCAATGATCCTTTTCTCATGCTAACATCCTGTTAAATGTTGGTTCCATATTTCCATGTTATGATAATCATGCAATATCATGCCTTTATGTTCATATTTCTTTTATGCTACATTGATATGCCAATTTCCTAACATGTATTGTATTCTTAATGTTAGTCCTTGTTTAATCCCTTATTGGGATTAATATCTCACCCTTTTCTTATGTTTTTCCTCAGGTTATCTCATGCAATGCTAAGTAAGAGGGAATGTAGTGGTCATGTAAAGTAAGTTTTCAATAAATATGGTGTGTTTCATGTCTTAAGTTTTCATGTAATGTTTCTAATTTCCCATGATATTATACCTCTCGATCCTCAGATTTTTCTTAAGTGCAAGTTTATGTAATAAAACATGTTTATGTGTGTAATAAAGATCAATGTTGTTATAGTTGGTATCATATGATAGGTTTAGTTATTTTGGGATTAGGATTAGAAACCCCTAGTGAAAGCCTTGGGGATAAGACTAAGAATAATAAAAATATCCATAAGTTTTGGTGAGTATTTATTAAGTGGTTTATCAAGAAAATAAATCTTTGTCTCGATACGATCTGGTTGAGGCGGCTCTGGAATAGATGTACCTAGGAGTTAAAACTCCAACAAGGAGTTTCAAGCTTGAACCAGGGTATCCTGGGACACAAAAACATGCATTGTTTTACTCTTGGTTATAAAAATCCTAAGGGATATGAATTGATAAATTTACAATATTAGTATGAACCATTATTAAGGGAAGAAAAAAAAATCCCCTAAGAATATATGTTGGAATGTAGATCATGGACAACAGATATTGAAGCCTATAAATTTTTAGGTTAATTAAATAAAATTAATTTATAAGTTATCTGTTTTTGTATTTGGATTCCCCTTTATGTGTTACCCCTAACATTCCTTTTATTCCAGCTAATAGCCGATAATAGGAGGACTCGGGCTAAAAACTGATGTGAAGATCAATGTGATGATTGTTCTAATGAGATTCCCAATCCAGTGAGAGCAGGAATTGCAAACGTTTCCAGGATACTCTCTCAATTAACTCGATATTTGAATAGAAACATGGGTCAAGAAGAAAATTTAACCCCCCCCCCCCCCCCCCGAATAAAAAATTGCAATTGAGAGCTTCATGACATAAAGGCCTCTTAATTTTAATAGATCATCGGATCCCTCAATTTCCGAAAAATGGATCAATTCCATTGAAAAGATCTTATCCATCCTTTAATGTTACAAACAAGAGAAGGATCTCCTTGATTAATATCGTATGGAGGGTAAAGCAAATTAATGGTAGAAATTGATAAAAAAAATATGAAGCCTAAGGAGGAGATTGAGGCATTGGAATGGAAGGATTTTCAGAAGATTTGTTTTGATAAATATTTTCCATGCACCCTTTGACTTAAGATGGAAAGGGTCTTCTTTTCCTTCAAGAAAAAAGATGATGAATCCATCAGATCATACGAGTCAAAATTCACAATATTTGCACGATATGTCTTTGTATTTTTCATTACCTATGAATGCAAGATTGACCACTTCTTTTGTGGGCTAAAACCTAGCCTACAGAGATCCCTAGCGATCTGTGACTTCGAGATCTATGAGGAAATTTTCTGATGTTCCCTCAAAGTCAAAATAGATATCATCTAATCTCAGGGGTATCATGGGGATATGAAGCATAAATTGGACTTCAATTATGGTGGTCCGATGGATAAATCAAACAATGCTAAGAAAATCCAGCACCCCACTTGCCAAAGGTATGGAAATAAGCACCCCAGAAATTTCCTAAAGGGGACGAGGAAATGCTTTAGGTGTGGAAGAGAAGGGGACCTGATGTTTAACTATCGACAAGAAAAACCTGTGGCTATAATTGAGGATAGGAATGCTCTATTTTACCCTCAACGCATTGTTTATTGCTTCAACTACAAAGAACAAGGGAACCTTGAAAATCAGTGCCCTAAGATAAGGGTTTTTAGAGGCAACCAAAAACCTCCAAGGCAGCAAGGGCAGACCTTTTCCACCACTACAACCGAAGTGAACCCCAACAATGAAGTGGTGAAAGGTACGCTTGTTATTCATTAGAGAATAATGAGTGTAATTTTTTATTCTGGTTCTACACATTCTTTTATATCCCGAATGTTTAGTAGAATAATCCCAACATCGCCACAAATCATAGAAGTAAAGATGTCAGTGAGTACAGAAAATGGGGAAATCATTGCATCCCATGAATATAACTCATCCCCTTTCATAATTTGTGGATTGAAATTTCTGGAGAACCTCATCATACTCCCTCTGGTGGAATTTGATGCAATTTTTGGCATGTATTGGCTTTCCTTATATAGTGTCAACATAAATTTCCATGAGAGGGAAATCACTCTCCATATAGTGAATCGACCACCAATTTTGTACAAGTTCAAGGAGGAGGATGAATCTTCTTTAGCACCATAATCTCAGGCATGGATATTACTGCCCTATGATCATGTGTATCTAGCTCAGATGATTGAGTCTAAGGAAGAAACCATCCTTGAATACATACCTGTTGTGAGGAAATTCGCTGAAGTGTTTCCCAAGGAATCGCATGGTCTCCATCCTAGAAGAGATGTTGAATTCTAAATTGATCTTATACCTAGGGCATTTCCAATATCCAAGAATCCAGGTAGAATGGCTGTTGTGGATCTTGAGGAGCTAAAGAAAAAAATATAGGAGAATATAGATAAAGGGTTTATATGCCAAAGTGATTCACCATGGGGTGGACCGGCTCTCTTCGTCAAGAAGAAGGATGGGTCAATGTGATTTTTCATTGATTGTCATGAGCTCAACAAAATCATGATAAAGAAAAAGTATCCTCTCCTCTGAATTTATGACTTGTTCGGTCAACTATGTGGAGAACAATACCTTTACAAGGTAGATTTGTGGTCGGTATATTACCAAGTAATGGTGAAGAAGGAGGAAATCCCCAAGACTGCTTTTTGTACAAGGTATGGGCACTGTGAATTCATAGTAATGCCTTTCGGACTCACTAATTCTACAAAAATCATCATGGACTTGATTAATAGAGTCTTTATAGATTACCTTGACAAATTTTTAATAGTCTTTATAGACAATATTCTAAAATAAAGAGCATGAGGAGCATCTAAGAACTGTACAAGAGACCATGCAAAAGGAGAATCTATATGAAAAGTATATCAAGTGTGAGTTCTAGTTGAAGGAGGTCTCATTATTGGGTCATATCATCACAAGCAATGGGATATCTGTGGATCCCTCCAAGACTGTTGCAATTGAGGGATGGATGAGGACAACATCTATAATAGATATCCATAGCATCCTGGGTTTAAGTGAATATTATCAATGATTTGTGAGAAATTTATCATGATTGTCAAACCCTCTTACCAAGCTAACTCGGAAGGGAATAAAGTTTACATGGAGTGATGAATGCGAGGAGAGATTTGAGGAGTTGAAAAAGAGACATATCATTGTACTTGTTCTCACACAACCTACAAGTGTATAACTTTTGTGGTATACAGTGATTCTTCGAAGAAGGGATTGAGTTGTGTGTTGATGATAAATGAAAAATTCATTGCCTATTCTTGAAGGAAATTGACAGTTCATGAGCAGAACTATCCAACACATGATCTGGATTTGGCTATGGTGATCTTCATTTTAAAAATTTGGTGACAGTACCTCTTTGGGGAGAAGTTTGAAATATATATGAATCACGAAATCCTCAAGTATATATTCAAATAGACAGAGTTGAATATGTCTCAATGAAGATGGTAAGAGCTGATCAAAGACTATGACTGCTCAATCCATTACCACCCTTGGAAAGTGAACAGGGTGGATGATTTTCAAAGTAGAAAGGACCCAAAAATTCTATCATTGATGAGAATTTAATAGGATCCAATATTCTTAGATTTGATGAATATGCACATGGGAATCATAAATAAAGGAACATCATCAATCCGTTCACAAATTATTTCTCAATAGTCTCTTTTGAAAACGTTAAAGGATGCTCAAAAGGATAATGTGTGAATTTAGAAGAAAGTGGAAACTATCAGAAATGGGAAATCCTCAGAGTTCAATGTTAATGATGAAGTAATTATGAGATTTGGGATAAGAATATGTGTTTCATAAAGTGTGGATCTGAAGAATGAACTTTTGGATGATTCACATGGTTCGAATTTCTCCGTTCACCCTGGAAACGCACAGATTTATTGAGATCTCTGAGATAATTATTGGTGGGATAACATGAAGAAGGAGATCACTAAGTATAAATCAAAGTGCCTGGTATGTCAACAATTGAAGGCTGAAAGGCATATGTATAAGGGGATGCTGCAACTATTACCCATACCAGCATGGAAATTGGAGAACATCACCATGGACTTTGTCACTGGAATTCTGAAGACATCCAAAGGAAACAATACTGTTTGGGTTGTTGTGGATCATCTTACAAAGACTGCACTTCATTGCAATTCAGAAGGGTTTTTCATTGGATCAACTAGCACAGATATACATCAGAGATGTGGTAAGGAATCATGGAGTACCACTATCTATTATATCTGATCGATATACAAGATTCACCTCTATGTTTTGGAAGAGTATTTAACATGCTTTGGATATTGAGATAAACTTTAGTATGGCTTATTATCCTCAAACTAATGGACAATCTGAGCAGACTATCCAGACACTAGAGGACATGTTGAGAGCATGATCAATGGACTACAAAGGAATATGGGATCAACATATTCATCTAGTTGAGTTCTCTTACAACAACAGTTTCAACTCAAGAATTAAAATTTCTCTTTAAGAAGCTTCGTATGGGAAGAGGTATAGAACAACGACATTTGGGATGAAGTTGGGGAGCGAAGACTCCTAGGTCTAGAAATGGTCGATGAAATGGTGGAGAAGGTTAAGACCATCAAGCAGTACATCAACACTGCTCAGAGTTGACAGAAAATCTATGCTGATAATCATCGATGGGACCTAGAGTTTGATGTCAGAGACATGGTATTCTTCCACATATCACCATGGAAGAGAGTTATGAGATTTGGGGAAAAGGGAAAGATTATTCCAAGGTACATCGGGCTTTTTTAGATCCTTGATCTCATTGGAGTAGTGGCCATCTACTAGCACTCCCTCCGAACCTGTCTCAAGTACATGATGTATTCCATGTATCACTCTTGAATAAGTACATACCTGGCCAATCACATGTACTCAATCCAGAGGTGGTACCATTATAGAATGGCCTATCCTATGAAGATAATCCAGTGAAGATCTTAGATCATAGGGAAAAATTACTATGAAATAAGACAATTCCCCTCGTCAAGGTGTTATAGAAAAATCACAAGTTTGAAGAAGAAATGTGGGAACTGGAATAAGTAATGAGGTAGATTTACCCTTATCATTTTAGTGTGGGAAAATGAAATTTCGATGGTTAAATTTCTTAAGGGGGAATATTGTAATGACCCAAACTTTTATCAATGGAAATTCATCTTGATCTAATTAAATATCATATTATGTAAAATGGTTATATAAAATATTCACTTATTTGGTTTTAGGTTTTTGGATTTTAAAATACCATTAAGATTTGTGATTGATTCTAATATAGTCTTTGAATAGTGATCATGTGATTAGTATAAATATAGGGCTTTAGCAAATTCAATTTACTCAGACAAAGGAAGCGATGACCTCATCCAGTAGAATTTCTCCATAGAAATCCCATTTGTCAGAGCCCGAAAAGGAGGTAGATTCTTTGGGCTTCCCTCTTGACCAATCTCAAGCTGATATTAAATATGTTAATCTTTATTGGAACCTCCCACAGGAGAAGTGGAAGTTAATAGAGATTACCACTCAAGCGATGTTATCTGAGCCACCCCAAGAGTCTGTCATCATTGCACACCTTACCCTAAGATCTTATGCAGGTGTTTTAAGGGGTTATGTAACTATACCCTAGCACTATGAGTATGTACATTATTTTTGTAAAAATATTATACATTCATTTTATTATTGTTACTTTGTAAATAGTTTTTTAAATCAAAAATAGTATTTTTAGTTAATATTGAACTAAGAAATCTATTTTGATGAATTAATAGATTATTGAATTAAAAAATGTTTTACTAAAATATTATTAATAAATTACTTTTTATTAAATATAAATTTCCGTATAATTTTTATGAATACAATTGTACTTTTTATTGTGGTTTGAAAGTCATTTTTTTCAAAACCCATGAATTTTCGATAAATATCGGTATTTATTTTAAAAGTAAAAATTTACATATTTAAAAAATTATTTAGCTAAACTGGATATTATTTTTGGAATCAGGATGTCAAAATTATCCAACAGTAAACTTTTCATAATTTTCTGAGACAATCTAATTTTTGGGTAAAAATTAAATAGAGTTTAATTATATTTTGTGTTTTATGACATCATAATGACCCAATAGTGATTTAATAAAAAAACTATAAGTTTTATGTTCGACAAATATATATTTTACCATTAAAAAATGTGATTTTAGTTTTATTTATTTATTTTAAAAATCATTAGTGGACCCTACAAGACTTATAAAACATTTTATCTTTTTAAATTGATTTCCTTGAGAGTGCGAATCACCTCCACATAAGCAAGCCCAATATTTTAAGAAGTTTGGATATTTGACTTATAAAATATTATTTTTCACACCCCTTTGGCAAAACCCATGGTCAAAACCCATGGGATGTTTTGTGCTTTTGATTAGTTTAATATGTAGGGTCCAAAACCTAAATAATAAAGAATTCCCTCTCATTTCCTATATAAACCCACCCAAGCTTCCACTTTCTATTCAATAAAAGCCTTTGGAGCTCAACCAACCCCTGACCCTATCTCTATAATCCTCAAAAGGTTCCCTAATTTCTCAATAAGTCACTCTCAATCCTCTCTCAAGCCTTTGGGATCACACTTCTAAGTAAGGTATTTTTTCCTCTCTCATTTTTTTACAAGTTTCATTATGTTTCTATACCCTTTTATTTTCAATTAAAAATATTGGGGTATGATTTATCACCACCCATATACTTCCCTCTCTATGTTTTAATTATGATATACCCATTTTTCTATCATTAATTCCTCCCATGTACACCCATTACCAGGCCAAAATTCTATAAGGGGTTTCCTCCTCTCTCATTTTTGTCCAAGTTTCTTTATATTGTTAAACCCTTGTCTTTTCAATTAAAAATGTTGGGGTATGATTTCACACAACCCCTATACTACCCTCCATATGTTTGTATTATGATATACCCCTTTATCTCTCATTAATTCCTCTCATGTATACCCGTTACCATGCTGAAATTCCGTAAGGGATTTCTTTCTTCCTCATTTTTTTGTCCAAATTTCATTATGTTGTAATGACCTTTTATTTTCAATTAAAAATGTTGGGTTATGATTTCAAAACTCTCCCATACTTCCATATTTATGTTTTAATGATGATATACCCCTTTATCTCTCATTAATTCCTCCCATGTACACCCGTTACCATGCCGAAATTCCGTAAGTAATTTCTCTCTCCTCATTTACATTCAATCAATTATTTTGTATTATGAATCCAAATTCCATTAATTATGTTAGGAAATGTATCTATTTTAACCCCATTACTATACATTTCATGTACATATGATGAGACACCCATTTCTATCTCATCAAACATTTTTATGAATTCTGTTGTCATGTCGTTATGCTGCCGAAATTGAACCATGATTTTCCAAGTCAAATTCATTATGTAGTGAATACCATGCCCATTTCTCTATCAAGGGTATTCAGATTTATGAACATTTACTTATAGATTATAGTGTTTCATGTATGAATTACACATTCATTTATCATGTAATAAATTGTTATGTTTAATGAATTCATGTTATATTTTCCATGTGGAACAGTTATGCATGAAATGAAATGATTAAGAAGGGTGCACATTGATAGCGCTCTAATGGATTGGGTAAAGATTAGTATCATGATACATCAAGTGAAATGAGGTTTTACTCATTATAATTCAAGTGAAATGATCTTTTACTCATGATCCATGTGCAATGATCCTTGGATCATGCTAACATCATGTTAAATGTTGTTGCCACATTCCTATGTTATGATAATCATGCTATATCATGCCTTTTTGTTCATGTTTCTTTTATACTACATTGATATACCTATTTCCTGACATGTATTCTATTCTTCATGTTATTCCTTTTTTACTCCCTTACTGGTATTTATAGCTCACCCTTTTCTTAAGCATGTCCTCAGGTTATCCCATGCAATGCTAAGAGGGAATGTGGCGGTCATGTAAAGGATGTTTTCAATAATGATATTGTGTTTAATGTCTTAAGTCATCATGTAATGTTCCTAATTTCCCAAGACACTAGACCTATCAATCCTCAGAGTTGTCATAAGTGAAATTTTATGTAATAAATCATGTTTGAGTGTGTAATAAATATCAGGGTTGTTATATGGGATGATTTATTCACCATTTTGAAGCATTTGTAATTAGTGTTACTCATTTCCTTTTTTATTTATTTTATATTTTCCCTTGTTTATTTAATTATGTATTTATATTCTATTATATTTTATATATATAAAAGGGTGACCATTCCATAATAATGGACCACCAAATTATTACCTTATTTAATGAGATTGACTAAATAACAACTAAGGTCATGAAGCCACACTTGAATAACATATTTTAAAACAATCCAATCTATTTTCCCATAGGTTTTTGAGTAACAAAAAATTGAAGAGGATTAGCTTGAGAAAAATTTGATACACACAAATGGTGGGTGTAAGATTCTAGACCAATGAAGTTTATCAAAATTATCTATATATACCCCCACACCATATGAGTGAATATGAACCTATACTTGAGGGGATTCAAGATTACATCAAAAACTCTTTTCTATTAGACCAATAATATTAGATACAATAAGTTAATATAGAATTTTTAAATGAAATTATGGCCATTATGGCCACCACCATATAAATATTCATGGTGAAAGGATATAAAGACAATAAATATCAAGTGGAAGAAACTCTCCTCTACTAAATTGAGAATGTGGAAGAACATTTTAAGGACCCCCCCCCCCCCAATTTTTTATATTTTACACAAGGAACTCCATGATGAACATATTATTCAAGATGAACCACTTATAGGGGATGACCAAACCTTAAAATATCTTATTTTTACATTTTATGTGATTAATTTCAAAAATAACCCTATATATTTTAATGAAGCATATTCAAAATTACTTGAATTTCCATTGTAACAAGAACAAGAAAAGGATATATTGGTCTTCAATAAAAAAACTAATTGATCCACTACCCAATCCAATAAATTCCATTCAAGATGGATAAACTAAAGAATAAGATAATGCTTCAAAACCACTCAAGGTAGTGGAATTTGTTTTGAATCTAAATTTACTAATATTTCACTGTATGAATTGAATTTTGACTCCCTTTATGTTGAATTTATAGGCTAGGATAAACATAATTTGTCCATGGATAGTGATTAAGATGATAAAGAATCCACTATTGATGAGAGAATGTTGCTAGAAATTTAAGAAGGGGCTTCTTAACATGAATAAGAAGCACTGGATGGAGAATTTTTTAACTCTTCTCGAATAAACATTGGAATAATTTAAAGAATAAGTTTCACTAGTGTATAGATAAGCCAAAAAGAACCTTAATCCTTTTCCTTTTGAAGGAAACAATATGAAACCATCCTGATATGGTGAACAAAGGTCTACCTAGGAAATGGATGATTAAGAAAAATAAACATCAGGACCTATGGAGAATCCATTACCTCCATATAATCATCTTAAACATTCACTAGGGGAGGAAACAACATATAACTTGGTGGTTCCATTCATTATTCTCCCTCCCACTATACAATCCAATTTTTATATTTTTGGGGAGGTAATTCTTTACTCTATTCATGGGGTACTCCAAAACCATTTTCTACTCATATATATTTGAAAAAATAAAATGTGGTGGTTTCTATTAAATAAAAAAATCTCATCATCATATTGGAGTTAAAAATTAGAACTTCCTACTATGTTTAGTAAATACCTAGTACCTACTTGTTGGACAATCCATGTTTGTTTTATATAGAATTAAATAAAATTTTACATTTATTTTTCTATATTCTAAATGTTACCTAATGTGAAAAACTTATCAGAGGTTTACTCAAAGTTATATATTAATCACCTAGGGGAGAGCCTAACTCAAACCTACTAGAATAATAAACACCAAGGTGTTTTAATTCTTTTAAAACTGGTTAATCACACATAATTCACTATGCATTATCCCTAAACATAAAATGGGACATTATTGAGTAAGTGTAGTGGTGGTTTGAAACTTATTTAGGATATTTTTCAAGTAATTCTATGAACTATTTGTAGAATCATTAAATAATTTATTGCTTTTTTTCCTTTCTATTTTAACTTTTTTATATATTTTTAGGTTAGAAATTTGAGCTTTAAATTATATTCTATATATTAGAAGAATTAATGCATGTTTTCATAGATTTCTTAGGTTTTGGAATTTTTGGGATTAGATGATAGTTAAATTAATTTTCCTCTTTTTTCATGGAAATTGTATTTTGGAATTATGAAAATGAGTGTGACTTAAATTTTTGAAGTGGAATTGAAATTATAACATATGGATATAAGATTTTTTTTAATTAAACCTTGGTAATTTCGCATTTATAACGAATAAAAACCATGGGATCCAGATCCAAAGATAATCAGATGAGTCCTTTAAAACTACAGTAAAATGGACTATTAGGATCCCATAATAAAATTAAGAGATGATTAGGTATTTTGATCTTGGGTAATAATTTCCATTTTACATTTATTAAGTGTATTGGAGATAACATATATGGGATAATTTCAATAAGTTACTAATTATAAAAAATGTATGTATTCAGGTGAGGGTAATGTTGACCCTAATGAATAAGGCGTAAGTTGACATATAAAAATTTCATTTAAGTTATATAATTGTAGAAAGAAATAGAACTTGGGTAAAAGGAACATTGGATAGTGGGATAAATTATAGTGTACCATGTTAACATTTTATATCCACTAAAATATGTTTGTTTCACGCTTAGAATTTGATATTTTCACTTAAATTGAATTGAGGATATGAGTTAGATTCATTTAAGATGAATGATATTTCAAAGACTGAATGAATTTTTGATTTTATTATTTTCTAGATTGAGTATTTTAATCTAGGTACGACTATATTTTAAATTAGTTTACTTTTTTTTATTTCCTGAGTCTACAAAAGTGTAAGTTTGGGGTAGTGATGAGGGACAATTTTTTATAAATTTTAACTACATTTAATTAATAATTATCCCCTAATTAATATAAAAATCAGGTAATTAATTTATTTTTTTTAATTTATTTTTTTTAATTTATTTTTTAAATTTATAATTATTTTTATAATTTTATTTAAAATAGGTTTTATTGGTTTTATTCATTTTTTACTTATTTTAGAACATATACATTTATTTGGAATCCTAAAATTTCATTGTTTAAAGTATTTTTATTTTCAATATTATTTTTTAAATCAATTCTAAGTCAAATGTTTTAAGACTACACTAAGATTTTATTTTCATTTATGTGTATGTTTGAGGATAAAATGGAAAAGTATTTTCCATTTAAGGATTCATCTTCGACCATAAAATGAGTCATCGATTGCTTGAATAAGAGTCATCAGTGGATTGTGCGCAATTCATGTAATCTATTGTATGATTCATTCTATGACCTTCATATGAGTAATCTACATAGGATCCATCTACATAAATGTTATTTTCACTACATAAGTGTTATGAATTCCATCATAGGTTTCATAAAGGCCAATGTACTTGCGATCTAATCATTTTTGAGAATTATTAAAAAGGTTAAGCTATTTTGAAATTTTCTAGAATTAAAATACTCAAATAAAAATAAATTTCCATTTCCATTGTTCATTAAAATAGAGAATAGCTCCAAAAATTCCATATAGTAAACATCAATTTGATGAACCATACCTTGATCATGGAATGGAATGTTGAGCAGTTATAATATTTAAGAGAATCACAGCTGAAGAAATCTTAAAACTTGAGCTCAGCACTTGGAGATGATCCAAGAAGTAAGAAACTCATAGATCACAACATTTAAATTCATAGAGGATGAAGAAGATGTGAACTTCTATAAATACCTCCCCCTCTCCCATTGGAAATTATTATAATCATATTGTTTATACTCTATGAATTATTTGAATCTATATCCTTCAAACTTGATTTGATTAAATAGTTTTTTGTATTTTTTCTCATTTCAATTGTCATTCATTTTATATTTAATCATGTGTTGTGTTATTCTTTAATTCCCAATTTATTCATGTTTCCTCCACTATGAAATCATGGTGATTCTAAAGGTCTTCTTTATCATGAAAGGCAAACCCAAGGATCATCCACTTTAATAATACCAATGAACTAGATTCTACACACCTAGATTAGTGTTTTCAATTATATTTAGGGAATTTAGATGTTTGAGGGGTTGAGGTGATTATTGTAACTCATGGTTATCAATCCACCATATTCTTTCACATGGTTGAAACCCATTTCCCATCCTAGTATTTGGATAACTGATATATGATGGGACTTGTGGTTTGAGAATTGGATAGACTCACAATTATGATTTATTTGAGAGAGTGGTGGTCTAACCAAACTGGGGATACATCCTAAGCGTGATATCTATTCACATCATGTATTTAGTGGGGATATGTGTATCAAGTTTTCAAAAATAGATAACATGATTAAGATTCAAATCTCTATGATAATGAAGTATCACTATGGTTAAATCCAATGATGGTTCCTTTATTGTATTCATTCAATTATGAATTTTCATATTTAGTCATATTTCTTGCATCAAATCTTAATTTTTTATTTCTTAAAATAATATACAAATAAATAAAAACAGTTATATGTGTTAGGATAGTGAGTCTTTAGGATTATATCCTTGAGATATGACCTTTTTCATAAACTATGTTGAATTCAATATTTTAAATTCCATTTGATGAGATCCATGTGATAATATATTTTTTCATCAGTGGAACTTAAATAAAATAAATATATTACCTATGTTCCATTGTGAAATTACTAATATATAACACTAAGTATATAACCTAATTTATATCATTTCTAGGGTTTATATTTTCATTGTGCACAATATTCTCTCCTAGCATAATTCTATCAAGAATGAGTATAATTATCTCAAGAACACTTTCAAGATAATAAATGAATAATCCTTCTCATCCTTCTATAGACTGGGAGAACCAAAAAGTATCCCTCAATATTTAAGGTATTCTTATTTAAGTTAATGGAAAATTATTCAAGATGATAAATCATGCATTCTAGCACCCAAAGTTCAATAAAAAATGTTTCAAGTTTCATAGAGAATGTGTGGATTCCATGAGAGTGATTCTACCATTGTATCCTTTATCAAAATTATGGTAGGAAATATTGGTCAACTTAATCAACATAAAATAAATTATTCCATGTAAGGAAATTTTGGTAAATATAAATTAATTTTTTAATGTATGTGAAATATCCACTCTTCATATTTTCTGGGGATACATGCATCATGTTCTAAGAATTTAATTTAATAAAGCTAATATAAAAAAAATCACCATGCATGGTACCACCACTTAGGATGTTCCCTCAAACCTTAAACTAATATCAGAGGAGTCACAAATTAATTTATAGTTATTCATTAATTTTTGATTAATTTACTCAATTTGTTTTAGTTTTTCATTTAAATTTTTTCATTCTTCAATCTGAAATTTGAGGTAATATAATCATTCACATTTATATAACAAAGAAAAATCCCTGAAAAAATGAAGAACATTCAATGATATCATCTTCAGATGTTAGATATTCTATTCAAATGACATTAATACATGAATTATAACTAAAAGGTACATATTTTGTACCAATGGTCAACCACACAATGATGATATGTGCAAATTGTGTCATGAAATTTGGGAAAATATAATAAATAATCATTATATGCCATATATTGATCGATCAATTAGTATACATCATGATTGGGTTACTGGGATTGTAGAAAGTGTACAAGTCCTATAACCTCACATTATTAGGCTATGTAAGAATAGTAGAATCTATGTGATCAAAATATGTTTCATATAATTAATACATGTCACATTTTTACTACCAAATAAGAAATAAAATCTAGTTTTGACTATATATCTTGTAGTTGGTGTACACACGTGCAATGAATTAATTCCCCTAGAAACAACACTCTAAGTCCCTAGGTGTGTTTTTAAATGTCTGTAGAATGAAGTACACACCATTTAGTTGGATATACACATTTTGTAACTTGATCCAATCAAAGTGGATTAGATGTCAATATAGGTTGTACCATGTGATATAAATAATTGGAAGGAAAATTAATTATAGAATTAAAACATAACTACATAGTTTTTAGATGGTGTGCATACTGTTTGACTGGGTTTTCATCTCTAATTACATGCCAAGTGAATTTTGATGTGTCGGGTATAATTAAATGATTAAATTATTTATTTTTTGAATTATTTTAGAACTATAAATTTTTTATGGTTATTTTTCACTACATACACCTTAAGGGAATTGATAGAGGTATATACCATTTATTTTAAATATGTGTTGGCCATCATAGATTTCATGCTGACTACATAGTTTGACCCACATAACTAAGAACCATGTAATATCATGACACACAATGTACACTATATATTATTTAACTACACAATATATGATAAGGACCATATAGAGCGTAAGTCACATATCATACCAGTGACAGTATAAATTATGTAATGCAGAGGGGTACAAACCATATTTTCTCCAATACATTTCATCTTCATTAAATTCCAGATAGAATTTAATTTTGAATTGAAGGGTACACACCATATTCCTTATCATAAAATTTTATGTACTAAGTAATTTTAATTAATAATTTAATCTGAAGGAATATTTGGATGGAAAATTAATATAAAATAGTTTTTTAGTTAATCTAATAATCAATACATCAACTCTATAATTTTATATTAATAAACATTAAATTGAAATAAATGTTATATTATCTTAAAAGTATATTTTTTTCATGTGTGGATGATCATGAGCTTGACCGACCTATGTATTTTATGGAGCAAACTCATTATCCCTCCTATTTTATAACCATTCACAATTTGAAATCTCATTTTTCTCTCTCTGAATGCATTGCTCCTCCAGTAGAATCTTATAATGATCAGTTCTAAGTTATCCTTGAGTGTGTCTTTGATCTCATGTTTCATAAAATAGATTTAAAACACCTTTGTGAGATACTTTCCTTCTTCGATTACAAAACCTTTTTTCTTTGAGAACGTAATCCTTACTGAGTTATATAATTGCAAGACCCCCCACATGACCCTCTCCAGCTTACATGAATCATGTGACTCTGGTTCAAGACATTTTTTAGTTTACATGTATCATGTGGCTCCACCTTGGTATAAAAATACCTTTAGTGACCTCCAAATTCTATTGTTAAAGGCCTATAGTGGTCGCTCAGTGATCGCAAAACAGCAGACACTTTCAGTCTATCGTTATTTCCTATACCATCCACCAATTGGTGGACACTATAGTCTAGGAATGGTAACCCTATAGGGACCTCCATTTGGAGGTCTCTATAGGTGAAAAAAATAGAAATTTTCAAATGGCAGTCACTATAGGGGTACCTCTGCCTGGCCTAAAAGGGCCTCTATATGGCGGTCGCTATAGGGTCCCTTTGGTCTAGCCTATATTGACCGCCATATAGAGGCCTCTATATATATTTTCTTTCTTTAAAAAAAATCCACAACATAATTTAAAAAACCACAAAATATACCATAATTCAAAAATTGGTTACATAGCTCTATAATATATAAAATCATAGGCTCATTAAATACTTTTCCAATCATCTTCCAAGAACCATGCCCATCATCGAATAAAAATGAATATAACAGAAATTAATAAAATAATTAGTGCAGGTAAAAATTAAAAAAAATAATTGAAGATCAATAGAATATTTCAATCTAAACTTAGTACAACAGTTCAAGTTCATTTGATTTTGAATATATATTAATAGTTTCTAATAATATTTGTTAATCTAAAATTACATATTCAATAATTTTTGTAAGATCACTTGTTATATTGATGTGTATTGTACTTTTTCACATCAAAAATAATACTAGTAAAACTTTCTTATAATTTCACCTCATTATTAGGCCATTTTATATCGATTTGATTATTAAACATGTGTTCTCCTATTTTAAAACAATAAAAGTGAATTCCTGATCATCCCAAACAAATGATATATTGGATTGTCATTATTTCTAATTAAAAGTTTTGATGTTCACTATATGGTTGTTTTACTCTTATCTCATGACATTCTGAGGTTTTTAGGTTGGTTTAAATCCCATGACACATGTTTTTAAAGGGCATCAAACCTTTAAAACAGCTTATTCAGTCGTTCCAAATAGAATACTCGTCAGATTGATTTACCGTATAATCATACACATTAAAAATAATACTAAGATGGTTTTTATATTGTAAAAACCAGGTATTTATAGAATAAATCACTTTCATATTTATTAATAATTTTATATTCATTATTCAAATATTAAATAATTTTAAATCAAAATGAAAATAGTTTTATTTAAATATGTTTATTATAAAGTTTCATTTAAAAAATTAATTTATAAATTTTATAATTTAAATTTTAAGAATTAATTAACATTTATTAAATAATCATATAAAGTTTTATTTAGGGTGAATTTTTCGGATTTTCAAAAAAAATTGGGTTTTAAGTGAATAGTGAAAAATACCTTTTAAAAAAATAATTTATTTCCAATAAATTAAGTAATTTAAAAGACCAATTACGTTTTAAATATGATTTAAAGTAACATATATGTTATTTATTTATATTTCATACAATTAATTACTTTTTAATCAATTTTATATTGTATT
The DNA here is from genome assembly GCA_963277665.1 of Viscum album. Taxonomy (NCBI): domain Eukaryota; kingdom Viridiplantae; phylum Streptophyta; class Magnoliopsida; order Santalales; family Viscaceae; genus Viscum; species Viscum album. The sequence continues at coordinate 1,534,281,175 of OY728161.1, read as the reverse complement.
TTAGTATAATTGTATTTTTAGGTTTCAAAATGGGTTTTTATGAAAAAAAATTTGAAGTGCATAATGATTCTCCATTTTAATTAATTAAAATAATTACTAATGAGAAATTTTTTAAATGAAATTTATAGATTATATATGAAGAAATATTAATTTATATTTAAATAATAATTTTTATTAAATATATATTTAATATAAAATCGTATTTTTCTTGAAAAATAAACATCTTGAAAAAACCTGTTTTCTCATCACTTCTGTAGTTTTAATTTTAAATTAACATTTTCCACTTTTGTAGATAAAATTTTTTAAAATGGGATATATATTTTGAATCATAAAAATTTATGTTTTATAATAAGTTCAAATCAATTTTTTACTATAATGAATAGTGAAAATAGTAAAAATTAATTATCACAGTTAAGGTAAAAATGGATTTAGCGGGGGTTAAACTAAAATTAATAGGGTTAAAATTTACTATAAACATGTATAAATTATATTTTATAGGAATATATTAACCTTATAATGTATAATTATTGATAATGGAGCATTTTGTATCCCTTTGACATGTGAAAAATGTTGCTACACCTTTTTGTTTTCAAAAATTACAAGTGTACTTCTCACCTCACTTATAAAAGGCCACCCCTATCCTCTCCTCTTCCCAGGGAATGTTATAATGATGGATTTAAAGTATATATATATATGATATTTTAACGTATTTATTCTTATTGAGTTATCATATCACACATACCTTCTTACATTCCATTCTGTTGGGGATACGATAACGTCGCTCATGTATACGGCAAACTACCACCTCACGAAGCGATCTAATTTTTTTTTTCACTAATACATTACATGGATTGTAATAAAGAATTTTTTAATGAATATATGTGATATAATTAAAAAAAAATTATAATATTTATGGCATATTAATAATTATAAAAATATAATATATCATTTTATTTCTTTCACTAAAAGATTATAACATCATTCGTGTACGTGTAGACTATTGCCTCCACGAAGTGATGTGATTATTTTTTTATCATCACATCACAATATTGATATATATAATTATTTTAGAATAAATAATATGGTTTATATAATATTATTATCATTATTTAATGATAAAATATTAATTAACTCTTTTCTATAATGATCGTTGAAAAATAGAGACATTACTCATGTGTATCTATGACATACCGTCTCCATAATTATAACATAGGTCATTTTTACTAAATAAATTTCATGATTGGTTATAAAATTATAATTTATATATAAATATGATAAATATTTTATTATTATACAGTATATGTTAAAATATTGACCTCTTAGACTAATATTCAACCAACTGAAGTCATTTTGACACATAAGCCAAATATCATTGAAACATATGATAGAAACCTAACTGATTAAGTAATTGTATATGACATGATAACAAGTGAAAAGATTAATAATAAACTATATAAATTTCTCAATCAATTTAATAATTAACCTCTTTTTATTATTCATGAGGATAAATAACAATCATGATGAATCGATATTAAGTTAAGGGACATCATCTAAATTTCCTTTCATTAAGGCATATTTTGATATTATACACCTATATTATATTATGAGGTCTATATACATCCCTATTGATGTGTTATATCATTAATTTATATATTATCATGGTATTTAAATTTTTTTTTATTCTTCTATAGGGTGTATGATTCAAATATTTCCAAAGTGATAAGGGAATTTTCATTAAAAAAATATGTTTTAGTGTTTTCTTTATAAATCAATTTTTCTTCCATGTCCATGTTTTTAAAATAATTTTATTATGTACATGAGAGTTTTATAAAGTAAATTTATATATTTCTTTCAATTTTTTTATAAAAACATAATCTTTTTATAGAATTTTTTAATTTCATTACAAATGATAAAAGGAATGTTTTATTTTAACGTATACAGTGATAATGACTTTTATCGCTGTAGTAAAAAATATTTGAAGCTTGTATTACATTACTAGATTTAATATTTTCTTCAAATAAAACCCCCACCTCTATTGTTATGGAAATTTCAATATTGAAAATGGGTTTCTAAAATAAAAGGTTATGTGGGTATTGAAATTGTTTTTTAAAGAATCAAGTATTTAGATATCTGAAAGATATTTTTATATGATTTTTAAAGATTTTTTAAAATGTTTTAAGATGAAAGGTAAAATAATATGATGTTTTATTCATAATATGATCCTTGTACGTTGTTTATAAATGGTTTATCCCAATTATAGCTCAAGGGAGATCCTGTTTTATCTTATACAATGGGTGAGACCAGATAGCACTTTAATGCATTTGATAATGATTATGTTATCCGGAGAATTACATTAGAAGTTGTTCATATGGTTATTAAAATTTTTAAGGGTTCTATAATGGTTTTATAAGATTATGTCCCAAGTCACCTGTATGAATTTTTTATGTTTTCTAATTAGTTTTAAAAGAAATCATTTGTTTTCAAAAGGAAATATAATGATATTTTTTAAGGAAAAATGATTCCCTTCTAGGAAAAAAGGAGTGTCTTTTTTAAGAAAACGTTTTTTATTGGACTAAAAAACTACTTCTTTTTATGTAGCTACTGATATTTTGTGCTTTTAATATATTTTTAACTATTTTTCAGAGGTTTTAAGGATGGTTAAAGTAAATTATGAATTCAATTTAAAATCCTAGAATATTTTTCATGGAAATAAATCATGATTTATTTTAAAATATTTATATTAAGGAAAAAATGGATACTAATAATTAGTTTCCAATTTTAAATTGTTTTATGTATTATTTATGTACTTATTCTATAAAACTCTAAACCTGAAAATATATTCAAATTTAAGATAATTAAATATTGACTTAAAACTCAATATTATGTAATGTTTATGGAAGTGTCCTTATATTTGGTATCAAAAGTCAGGTTAGATAACTTTAGAGTTTATGATAATGATAATAGCATTATATTGAAAGATTTTACCTTATGGTTAATTCAAAATGATATGTCATTTGAATATTACTATTTTTATTTTTCTAAAATATGTTTTTTAGAATATTTTTTTGTAGAAGAAACAGGGAATCTATAGTTGGAAGACACTGAGAGGAAAATATAATTTCAAATCATCATGCATAGATGGTTGGAATAGAAACTGAGTAGTTTTTTTATGATGGTTTATCTTAAAAAATCTATAAATTGTGGTGGTATCCATGATAGAGAGTAGCCAAATCAACCACCATGGAACGTGACACTAGTAAAGCATTTCAAGAGACCTCATCCCCTATTATTTATAGCATTATCTGAGCATGCGGTATCCAAAGGATGGATCAATTATATGGAGAAGATATTTGAATGTCATGGGATGTTCATAATGTCAAAATAAAATCAATGAAATTTATAATTTTGAATTTTAATTTGATCATTGGTGGTCTTTAGGTAATAATAACAGGGAAAAAGAAGATTGTGATATCATGGAATGGGAAACATTTATGAATATTTAACTTGAGAAATATTTCCCTAAGGTTGTTCTTATTAGTATGGAGAAAAATTTTTTGTAATTAAAGATAAAGGATAAATATCCAGTGGCCATATATAAAGCTAGTTTTATAATACTAGACAAGTACATACAATATTATGTTTGGGACATTGATAGTAAAATTAATAGATTTTAATATGGATTGAAACCAATTCTAAGAATAGATTTGGTCGTATAAGAATTTGAAATATATGAGAATGTTTTTAGTTGTGTTGAAAATGTTTAGATGGAGTTTCTTGAAAATTATATAACTCATGATTATGATAATAAGAAGTGGTCAGTATGGTAGGAGATAGGGGAAAATAAATCAAATAAATATTGAGGTAAGAAAATGAAGTTCCCGTACTTTGGTAAGTGTGGTAAAAATAACCCTATATAATTTATTATGAAACCAGGTAAGTGTTACTAATATATAGAGTTTAGTCATATAGCCCATGATTGCATGGAAAATAATATTGAATAATCCAATAATGGGGTAACAGATTTCCATCCAATGATGAGATGTTTTAGTTGTAAGGAGTTGGTTCATTATGCTAATGTGTGCTCAAAGTTAGTAACTCAATCTAGAAATAATATTGTTCAGAAGCTAAAGGGTGTGGTAAAATCCTTTTCTACTATTACAATTGTTTTTGGTCCATCAAATGAAGGGTTAGAAGGTTTGTTACATTTGTATTTGAACTTTTCCAATTCCCTTTTTGACTCAATATCTTCAAATTATTTCATTTATCATAAAATTTAATTTAAAATGGTAATATCAACACATGAAAATAAGATATAACTTTTAATGAAAACTCTACGTGGAAATATTAAAGAAATCAGGATTTATAGGAATCTTTCTATTGTTATCAATGGGACGGTCTTTCCTACAAATCTTTTTGAAATACCAGAGTAGAATTTGATATTATTGTTGGTATGGGTTGGATTTTAGATTATCATGCTAAGATAGATATCAGAGTTAATAAATTTATGTTCAATGATTTCATGTTATTAATAACTTTCCAAGAAGCTGAGAAATCTATTAGGGATGGAATTGAAATTTACCTAGATCATATTATGGAAAATAAAAAACTATTCAAAAGAGTGATGTGATAGTAGTGAATGAATACATGGATGTATTTTATAATGATTTTCTTGGATTTATTCATGATTGGGATGTTCATATTAGTGATGGATTAGTTTCTGGTGCTAAGACTATTTATAAACCCCCTATCAAATTGCTCAATATAACATTTATAATTGAAAATAAAATAGCATGAGTTGTTAGATAAATGTTTCGTTTGACCTATCATATAACCATGGGGTTCTTCTATTTTTTATTAAAAAAATATGGTTCAATAATACTTTTCATTGATTATAGAGCCATGAATAACAGCATTGTTAAGAACAAATATCATTTTCCTTATATTGATGTTTTTTTATCGATTATAGGTATCTCAGTATTTTTTGAAGGTTGACCTAAGGTCTAGGTACAATTAGCTAAAGGTAATGGAGGATGAAATTCCAAAGACTATATTACAAACTAGATATGGGAATTATAAGTTTTTAGTTATGTATTTATTTTGTTTTCTAATAAACCTAATGCATTTATAGACCTTATGAATAGATTTTTTCATGAGTTATTGGATAATTTTGTGGTTTTGTTTATTGATGACATTTTTTATTATTATAAAATTCATGTGGAACATGAATTACACATAAGTATTTTTCTTAAAACCATAAAATAAAAGAAACTATATTGGACATTTATAATATGTGAATTTGGTTGTAATAGATTTCTTTCCTTGGAAATATTGTTTCTAAATATTGAATAACTATTGAACTTTCTAAAATAAGAGTTTTTAAAGAATTACCAAGACCCAAAAATATCCTAGATATTCATAGTTTTATTGGATTAGTGGGTTAATATTGGTTATTTGTTGAAAACTTTTCTCTATTGTCTAGCCCATTGACTAAGTTAACCAAAAATTGAGTTAAATTCATTTGGAAAAAAGAATTTTGTGATTGTTTTCAGAAACTAAAAAAAAGATTGCTGAATAGTTAAGTTTTGGACCTACCTTATATAAAAAGATAATTTTTCATCTATAATGATGCTTCATTGAAGTGAATTTGTTTTTCCCTGATGTAGAATGATCGTGTAATTTCTTATGCTTCACAGAAGTTGAAAATTTATTAGTTAAATTACCCTACACATGATTTAGAATTAGATATTATGGTTTTTCATTTAAAAATTTTTAGGAATCATTTATATGGAGTAGAGTGAGAAATATATATTGATCAAAAAAATTATAAGTATATATTCACATAGAAATAATTGAACATGAGACATGGAATATGGTTGAAACTGATCAAGGATTATGATTAGATGATTTGTTTCAATCCTAGAAAAGAAAACAAAGTGGTTGATGCTTTGAGTTGGAAAAATAATTCTACATTAACCATGTTACATTTGTAAGAAGTTCCTTTGGTTAATGATTTGATGAATTTTGGACTAAAAGTTGTGGATGTAGGTACATCCTCTTTTTTGTTTCATGTTTTATTCTAATCTACATTGTGAGAAAGAATTACGTAAGCTTCGAAGGAGGATCATGCTTTGAAAGAAAAGGTATAATCTTCTAAAAATAATAAGTTTCCTAATTTTAATATTGAGAAATAAGTAATTTTTAGATTTGGAAAATGATTATGTGTGCCTTGTAATTCTAGATGATGAAATAGTTTTTGATTGAAACTCATAGTTCTATATTTTTCATTTATCTAGAAATCACTAATATGTACAAAGTCCTTTGAGAGTATTATTGGTGGGATGGAATGAAAATATACATTTCTTAGTTTTCCATAATGTGTTTTACTTTTTAGTAGGTTAAATTAGAATGAAAATTACTAAAGTTAATGCTTCAACATTTTCCAGTTCTAGAGTGGATATTGAAAAATGTATCAATTGATTTTGTGGTGGTATTACTAAAGACTTCTCGAGGTAACAATCGGATTTCAGTTATTATTGATCAATTAAATAAATCTGTTCATTTTCATCCCATTAGAGATACTATGAATTTGGATCATATTTCTTGATAGTATCTAAAGGAGATAGTGGGGTTACAGAGAGTTCCACTCTCCATTTTATCATATCATGATCCTATTATCATGTCTAAGTTTTAGAATGGAATTTAGAAATCTTTGGGTACTCTATTAAATTTGAGTATAATTTTTTATCCTTAAAGATATGGTCAGTATAAGTGGAAGATTTAGGCCATGAAAGACATTATTTATTCTTATTTAATGAATTATAAGGGATGTTGTGATCAACATATTTATTTGGTTTATTTTTTTATACTAATTGTTTTCATTCCAAAATATTGATGGAACCATTTTAGGAATTATATGGAAAGAAGTGTCAAACACTAGAATTTTGGGATTTAGTGGAAGAAAGGAATTTTATTGGACTATATTTAGTATAGGTAATGCTTAAAAAGGTGAATTTTATTTAGAAATATATGATGACATCTTAGAGCAGGTGGAAAAATCATGTGGATAACTGGAGTAAAGATCTTTATTTTGAGTTAGCTGATCAAATTTTTCTTAAAGTATCTACATGAAAAAGTGTTATAAATTTTTCTAGAAAGGGAAAGATCTGTATGTGGTTCATTTGACCATATGAAATATTGGAAAGGTTGTATTAGTTTCCAACCTAGTGTCTTTTCCCTTGAGTTTATCCCAACTACACAACATTTTTCATGTGTCGATGTTAAGAAAATATGTACTAGATTCATCTCATGTTTTGAGCCCTAAATTAGTTTATTTGGAAAAGAATATATCATATGAGTAATTTCATATCCATATTATTTACCACAGAGATAAAGTTTTTCAGAATAATGTGATTCACCAGGAAAAGGTTTTATAGAAAAACCCTATGGTTGAAGAGGAAACATGGGAATCTAAAAATGTTATGAGGGAAATATATCCCCACTTCTTTAATAAATGAATAAAATTGCAAGGATGAAATTTAATAAAGGAAGATGAATTTAAAAACCTAATTAATGATATAATAAATCAATTTCAGGTTTATTAATATATTTATATTCATTATAAAAATATTAAGTAACTTTTAAATAAAAAAGTAAACTGTTTTAATTAAACACTTTTACAGTAAGTTTTTATTTAAAGGTTAATTATATAAATTTTAGAAATATATTTTGAAAAAAAAAATAGTTTCCTTTTTTAAATAATCATATAAAATTTTACTTCAGGTGATATTTTTAGAATTTTATGAAAATATTTTTTCAGTTAATAGTGAAAAATACTAAATTATTGTAACATGTTATTTTTGTTTAATAAATTAAGTGATTTGAAAGTACCATTATGTTTTGAATATGTTTTACTATAACATAAGTAATATTTAGTTTTATTTAATCCAATTCATTACTTTTTAATAAAATTTATATTGGATTTTAGTATAAGTTTATTTTTGGGTATAAAAATGAATTTTTTATGAAAACAGTTTTAAAGTGTGTAATGCTTCTATTTTTTAATTAATTAAAATAAAAACTATTTAGAAAGTTTTTAAATAAAATTTATACATTATATAAAAATAAATATTAATTAAAATTCAAATGATGATTACTATTGATTATATAGTTAATATAAAATCATAATTTACTTGAACAATATACTTTTTAAAAACCCAGTATTTTGTCATGTTTGTGAGTTTAATTTTTAATTAATTTTTTCACTTATATGGATTGAAATTGGTAAAATTAAACTCGAAAATGTGATTTTAATTTTAAATTATTTTTTCACTTATGTGGATTGAATTTGGTAAAATATATTCCAAATTTTTAATAATTATAATTTATATTTTCTAATAAGGTCAACTTAATTTTTAATCATAATGATTGGTGAAAAAAATAAAAATTAATTATCGCAATTAGGTTTAATATAGATTTACCATGGGTTAAACTGAAAAGATAATGGTTAAAATGACCGAAAACTTGTTTAAATCATATTTTATGAGAATATATAGACTTTATCATGTCTAAGGATCAATAATGGTATATTTTTGATCTATTTGGCATGTGAGAAATGTGGGTATATCTTTTTCTTTTCAAAAATTACAAGTTTTCCAATCACCTCACTTATAAAAGACCACCCCCTCTCCTCTTATATTCACACCTTAAAATCCCTTCGGATCATAAAATACTAGATAAAATACCTTTATAAAACCCCTAAAAAGGACATGTATCCCTTATTTTGATCATAAAACCATCCTAATAATGCTTTTAGTGCTTACTTAGGGAGGTTTTCCAAAGAAGAGGTGTCATGATTTATTGAGTGTCTTTGTTTTATTCCTTCTTCAATCTCTTTCAAATATTATTAAATTAATATTTTTTTTGAATGGCCTAAAGGCCTTCTTTTCTTATTGATTTTCCAATAACCCCCCTTTCAAGGGATGAGGGGGAACCCTTACAAGGCCCGAAGGCTTAGGAATTACATTGCCCATAGGATTGGAGACATTAAATGACCCGTAGGTCTTAAGAAAATCATACAGACTATGACTACTTGAAACTGCTCCTCCACAGCATCTGTATCATGATCATTTCTCCACCTTTGCATGACTATTCGGCTAGCATTTCTATGTGCAGGGGTGCACAGGTGCAGTATCGATGGAAAATTCCATAACCTCTCATTTTCCAAAGTCCATTTATCCCTTCTCTGGTGGATGTGCCCTGAACTTTCCTCCTCTGGAGTGATTCCTTATAGAATCTATCTATAAAACTGCAAATTAGGTGGCCCTGAGGGCCATGAGGTGACACGAAGGCCATGAGGTGGCCTGAAAGCCTTGCAGATGTCATTTATTTTCCAACATCGCCTCCCATGGCTTGTTATAAGGATTTAATTAAATTATATATATTATATTATTAACATATTTAATCTTCTAATGTTATTATACCACACATACCTTCTTACTTTCTATTCCTTAGGGGATATGATAATGTCGCTCGTGTGTATACTTGATTATAACCTCACAAAGTAATGTGATTCGTCTTTCACGATAGCTTTATATGGAAGTAATAAAGGATACATTTAATGAATATTTGTGAAATAAATGATATAACTATAATATTATATTAATATTTATCATTCTTAAAAGATAATATATCATTTTATTTCTTACACTAAAAAATAATAACATTGTTCGTGTACGGGTGGATAATGGCCTCCATAAAGTGATATGATTTTTTTTCATCACCACTTCAAAAAATGATATATATATAAGTATATTAAATAAATAATATGATATATATGATATTATTATCATTATTTAAAGATAAAATATTACTTAGCTACTTTCCATAATGAACGTTGAAAAATGGAAACATCACTCATCCGTAGGTACAACATACCATCTCCATAATCGTAACTTACTTCATTTTTCAAAACTATATTTCAGGAATAGTTTTAAAATAACAATTTATGTATAAATATGATAAATATTTCATTATTATTATTCTTTATATTTGTAAATAATGACATTTAAGACCAACAATCAACCTACAAATTTTTTACACATAATCCTAATATCCCTTAAACATATGACGTAAACATAGCTGATTAAGTAATAATATGTGACATGATAATAAGTGAATAAAATAATAAAAACTTGAAAAAGGTTATAAATAATATAAATAATTAAACTAATTTTATTTTTCATGAAGATAAATAATTATTATGATTAATCGAACATGATGCAAGGGACTTCGTCTCAGTTTCCTTTCATTGAGGCACATTTTGATGTTATGAACCTATATTGTTTTAAAAGGTATATATACAGACCCTTTGACATGTTATACATGAATTTATATATTTTAATGGTATTTAATGTTTTTTAATGTTTTTTTCATTGATATTAATATTCAAATATTTTCTAAGTGATAAGGGACATTTCTTTAAAAAGATTATATTTTCATGTTTTACTTTTCTCTTTTTCTTCCATGTTCGTGTTGTGAAAGTGATTTTATTATGGAAATGAGAATTTTATTAAAGAAATTTATTTACTTCTATAAATTTTTTAGTAAAAAATGAATATTTTTATGGAATTTTTTAATCTATTTACAAATGATAAAAATAATTTTCTATTTGACGTGTACAGGGAAATTGACTTTTAATGCCATCGTAATAATTATTTGAAGCATGTATTACTTTAAAATATTTCATTATTTCTTTAAGTAAAATACCTAATCTCATTTTTAAGGTTATTTTACTATTAAAAATGGGTTTTTAAAATAAAGTGGTATTTGGGTATTAAAAATGGTTTTTAAAAGAAACAGGTATTTTGATATCCGAAATTGATTTTCATATAGGGTAAAAAGATATTTTCAAATGTTTTATAGTTAAAAGGTGAATGAATAAAATGTTTTATTCATGATATAATCCTTGTAAATTTTTTATAAATATTTGAGACCCATTATAGCTCAAAGGTGATCCCATTGTATCTTATGTGATTGGTTTGACCAAATAGCGCTCTAATGCACTGGGTAATGATTATGTTATCTGAAGAATTATACTGGAAGATGTTTGTATGGTTATTACAATTTGTAAGGAATCTAAAATGATTCTATGATATTATGTCCTCCAAGGCACCTGTATGAATTCTCTATGTTTACATATGACTTTTTATAGAAATAATTAGATTATAAAAGGAAAAATAATGATATTATTTTAAGGAAAAATGATTCCATTTTCTGGAAAAAATTGTATGTTTTTTAATAAAAGGTTTTTCATGGGTTTCCATGTTTTTTACTAGACTTATGGACTTATTATTTTTATGTACATTACTGAGATTTTTATGTTTACACTAAGTTTTAAAAAAAATTCTATAGGGTTTAAGGATGGGTAATAGAAATGAATATGTCAAGTTAAAATTCAAGAAAATTTTTCCTGAAAAGAAATCATGATTTGTTTTAAAAGTTTTATATTAGGGGAAAATTGGGTACTAATTGAAAGTGTACACTTTATAATTTATGGTTTTTTTATGTATGAGTAATGACCTAATTCTCTAAAAATATAAACCTAAATGGATCCTCAAATGTAATAGAATGAATTATTGACATAAAACGTAATATTATTTAATGTTTATGTCGAGTTACTTATACCTATGATTTCACCTCATTCCAAAGATGTTTTCTATAGATCTAAATATTAAACACATGTTTTGGTGTTTTATAATAATAAAAGTGTTATTTCAGTTATCCCAGACAAAAAACACCTTATATTTTTGTTTTATCTATTCCACCATTTAAAAAATGACTATATGGTTATTTTCATAAGATTTTATGGAATTTGGAGGTCATTCAGTTGGTTTTGAGCCCATGATATATGTTTTTAAAGGGCATTAAACCTTTTAAAAAATACTTAGTCGATAAATTTTTATAGACAACATGTATAATTGACATATTATCTACTAATACACAATAAAAATAATACTAAGATAGTTTTATTATGATTTCACTTAATTCTAAGGTCATTTTCTATGGATATGACTACTAAATGCATGTTTTCCTATTTTAAAACAATAAAATTGTGTTTACAGTCATCTAAAGAAAATGGAATCTTAGATTGAAATTATTTATACTCGAACATTTCAAAAATCACTATATGGTGGTTTTTATCTGATTTCATTGAATTTGGTGGTCATTCGTTTTGTTTTGACCCCTGGACACACATTTTTAAAGGGAGTTAAACCTTCAAAAACTTCTCAATTAGTCATTATGTACAGAACGCACACTAAAATAGAATTAAATATACTCATACATGTCAAAAATATTACTAATATAGTTTTTCTATTATTTCACCTCATTATGAGGATGTTTTCTATGGATATGACCATTAAATTTGTGTTTCACTATTTTAAAACAATAACTGTTAATTTCATGTCATCTTAGGAAAAATAAATCTTGGATTGAGATTTCATATACTTGACCGTTTCAAAAATCATTTTATAGTTTTTCTTATAATTTAAAGGTATTCAGAGGTCGTTCGGTTAGTTCTGACCACAAAACACACATTTTTAAATGGAATTAAACCTTCAAAAACTGCTAGTTTAGTCATTCTAGAAAGAACACATGATCAATTGAAATTTTGTCTACTCATAAACATAAAAAAAATACTACGATGGATTTTTATGATTTAAACTCTTTATAGGGATATTTATATATATATTCTAATTGAATTCATGTTTTGGTGTTTTAAAATGATAAAAGTTCTTTTTTAGTCATCTTGAGAAAATGAAACCTCAAATTAACATTCCATATAATACACCATTTTAATTATCACTATATATTTTTTCATCTAATTTAATGGAATTTAGGGGCCTTTAAGTTTGTTTTGACCCTAGAGGCATTTTTTAAAGGAAATCAAACCTTTAAAAACTACATATCCAGTAACTCTGGGCAAACCACATGTTTTATTGAACCGTTTTCTACCCATACACGTCAAAAATAACACTAAGATAGTTTTAAAAAGATTTAAACTCATTTTGAGGCCATTTTATATGGATCTTATTGTTAAATGCCCATTTTGGTGTTTTAAATCTATAAAAGTGGTTTTCAATTGTCCTAGGAAAATATAACCTCATATGGATGTCATTTATATGAAAACATTTCAAAAACCATTTTACAGTTTTTATAATTGTATTTCATGTCATTTAGTGGCTGTTTGTTTGGGTTTGACCCCCAGAACATATGGTTTTAAAGGGTCTCAAACCATTAAAAATTGTTCATTCAGTTATTCTCAGTAGACCACACATATGATTTTTGTTTCAACTTTTTATACACATCTAAAATAATAATAAGATGTGTTTCTATGATTTTATATCATTATGAGCCAATTTTCTATGAATTTCACTATTGAATGCATGTTTTTTGTTTTCAAAAAATATAAGTCAATTTTTGATCATCTTGGAAAAACTAAAACATAGATTGGTGTTCTGTTTACTTCACTATTTGAAAATTTATTGAGTGGTTTTATCACAAAATTTCATGGAATTTAGAGGCTATTTGGTTGGATTAACCCCTAGATACACCTTTTTAAAGGGTCTCAGACCTTTAAAAATTGATTATTCAGTCATTTCAGAGAGACTAAAAGTTCGATTGATGTGTCGTATACTCATATACATCATAAATAATACTAAAATCATCTTTCTATGATATCACATCATTAAATGGTTGTTTTCTATAAATATTAATCTTAAACACATGTTTTGGTGTTTTAAAATAATTAAAGTATGTCTTTGGTCATCTTGGTAAAACAACACATCGAATTGGTATTCTGTCTACTGTAAAATTTTAAAAATAATTATATGGTTGTTGTTGTCTAATTTCACATCATTCAGAGACTATTCGGTTGGTTTTAACCCCAATGTGTATATTTTTAAAGGGAATCAAACCTTTAAAAACTTCTCATTTAGTCTTTTTAGTAAGACAACATATATTATTGACATTTCTTCTAATCTCACATATAATAAATAATACTGATATGGTTTTCTTATTATTTATCCTCATTCTGAGGTTTTTTGTTATCATTAAACACATGTTTTAGTGTTTTAAAAAAATAAAATTGTGTTTGCAGTCATATTTGAAAAACATCACTTTAGATTGATGTTATATCCACTTGAACATTTCAAAAATAATTATAGGGTCGTTTTCTTATGATTTAATGTCATTGAGAGTCTTTTTGGTTGGTTTTGACCCCTCGGACACACGTCTTTAAAGGGACTCATGCCATTAAAAATTTCTTATTTGGTTGTTTTAAAAAAATGTAAATCCTATTAACTTTTCGTCTACTTATACACATAAAAATAATAATAAAATGGTTTTCCTATTATTTCACATCATTACAATATATTTTTAAGGATCTAAACATCAAACACATGTTTTGGTGTTTTAAACCAATAAAAGTGTATTTCAGTTCATATCATAAAAATTGTACCTCAGATTGACATTACGTCTAATTGATCATATCAAAAATTATTGTACAGTTGTTTTCTTTTGATTTAATTACATTAAGATTCCATTAAATTGGTTTTGACCTTTGGACACATGTTTTTATAGGGTGTTAAACCTTTAAAAACTTTTTATTCAGTCATTTTGGATAAACTACATTTCTGATTGATCTTTTTTCTACTTATACACATCAAAAATAATATTAAGATAGTTTTACTATGAGTTTACATCATTCCAATTCCATTTTCTATGAATCTGACCGTTCAATTTGTATTTTGGTGTTTTTAAAAAATAAAAGTGTTTTTTTGGTAATCTCAGACATACAAAACCTTGAATTGAAATTTATTCTACTAAACCATTTAAAAATCATTTTAAAATTATCATTTCTTGATTTCATGGAATTTGGAGTCTGTTCGGTTGGTTTTGACCCTCGGACACATGTTTTTAAAGGGTCTCAAACCTTTAAAAACTGTATATTTTGTGGTTTCAAACATACTACATGTTCAACTAATGACCTGTCTACTTGTACATGTTAATAATAATTTAAATATTTCTTTCCTATGATTGAAACTCATTTAGAGCCTGTTTTCTATGGTTTTGGCCATTAAATACTTGTTTTAGTGCTTTAAAACAATAAAAGTGTGTTTTTGGTCATCTTTGGAAAAAAACAACTTGGATTAAAATTATTTCTTCTAATCCATTTTAAAAATTATTGTACGGTTGTTTTCATCTGATTTTTACACATTTAGGGTATGTTTGGTGGGTTTTGACCCCATGACACATTTTGGAAGGGGGTCAAACCTTTAAAAACTACTTATTTAATCGTTATGAGCACACTGCATGTCCGATTAATGTGTTATCTTCTTGGTCACATAAAAAATTAAACTATTATTGGTTTCCTATGATTTCACCACATTATGATATTTTTTTCTATAGATATAGCCATTAAATTCATGTTTTGGTGTTTTAAAACTATAAAAGTTTGTTTTGGGTCATGTTGGGAAAATAAAACCTCAAATTGAAATTCCATCTACTAAAACATTTAAAAATCACATGAGTGTTGTTGTCATATGAATTTATGGTATTTTGAGGTTTTGTGGTTGAATTTGACCCCTAGATACATGTTTTAACAGATCCTCAAACCTTTAATGACTTTTATTCGATCATTCCAGATAGACCGTACTTCTGATTAATGTGGCATCTGCTCATACACATAAAAAATAATACTAATACAGTTTTCCTATAATTTTTTGTCATTCTAAGGAATGTTTATATAGATCCAACTATTAAATGCACGTTTTGATGTTTTAAAACAATAAAATTAAATTTCAGGTCATATCAAGATAATAGTACTTCTGATTGATGATCTATTTTCTCAAACATTTCCCAAATCAATTTAAGTTTATTTTTTATGATTTTATAGTATTCGAAGGATGTATAATTTTTTTGACCCCTTAATGCATGTTTTTAAAGTGAAAAAACATTAAAATGGATTATTTGGTCATTCTAGGAAGACCACATATCTGATTGACATGTATTCTACTTTCACACACCAAAAATAATACTAAGACAACTTTCTTATGGTAAAAACTCATTCTAAGGTTGTTCATTCTGAGGTTGTTTATTATGGATCTTACCATTATATACACATTTTGGTGTTTTAAAATAATTAAAAAAATGATTGTAGTCATCCCTGAAAAATGACACCATGAATTTATGTTCTGTCTATATGAACATTTTAAAAATAATAAAAACATGGTTTTATAATGATTTGACATAATTCAAAGTTATTTTTTATGGTTTTTACTATTACACTCATATTTTAGTGTTTTTAAACACTAAAAGTGTATTTTTGGTCATCCTAAGAAAATGACATGTCAAATTAATGTGTCGTCAACTCAAAAAATTCAAAAATAACTCTATAGTTATTGCCATATGATTTCATGACAATCAAATGTCATTTTTTTACCCCTTGATGCATGTTTTTAATGGTTATCAAATCATTAAAATTACTTATACAGTCTGTCTGAGCACACCGCGTGTTAGATTAATTCATTGTCTACCCACATGTCAAATTAATTCATTTTCTACTCATACACGTCAGAAATAATATAAAAAATGTTTTCATATGATTTCTCATAATTCAGAGGTAGATATTTACATGTTTATATGAAATAAATAATGCTAAAAAACAGTACATGCATATTTGGAAATTATAAATAGTGTATATCAAGAAAAAACAATACTTCCATGTAGTTGACCATTATAGGAGTATAACTCCACCTCAATTTCTTAAAATATCAAGACTTTGTTGATGTTTAGGTTAGTAAATCTATTTATAAATGAATTTAATGAGACAAAGTTAATATAAAACATGATTAAAATTTATATGGTAAACCCAAGTGAAGGAAACTAATTTTTCCATTCATTTATGCCCCAAGTTTTAAAATAATTCCCATATAGTGGAGTAACTGTGAAACATACATTAAAACTATGTAACCAAAATATTTTTTAAAATTTATAATGAAAAAAGTACATTGATGGCAAGGTGATATGTCAGAGGAGATGTGATTGGTCTATGAGAGTTAATAGATGATGATGGTTCATGTATGTGATAGGTTAAAACTATAAAAATGGTGGAATAACCTGTAGTAAACTCAAATATAAATTATTATATAACTTAGCATTTATACCCAGTTGAAAAAATAAACACCAGTAATATTATCTAATGTAATAACTTGTATCCAACTCAACTCTAAATTAGAAATCATAATATACAATTTTATGTAGCACAAGGTTTAATGACCATCCATATATAAAACTATATAATATTATTAACTAATCATTTGTAGAACAAGTAAGTTATTCATGATCATCATTATTGTAAATAATAAAAAAAATATAATCACATGAAACTTCAAGATAAGGATATGATATGATTAGTTCAGCCACATCGAACGTACCATCATCCGTCAGGACCAAGACATGATAAAATGAACAATAAAATTATGAATCTAAACTAATGATGGATAAATAAATGGAAAATAAAATAGATAAATCTAAAAAAAATGGAATGTTTAATTTGTAATTTAAAGACTTATACTATAATATATCAAGACATTCCTTGATTAAAGTTAGTATAACTGAGTTTAATGACCTGTTAAGAAATTATATTGTGTCTAATAAAAAATAAATATATGGAGAACTTTTATAAAATTAAAACATATTAAAAACTTCTAGAAGATGATGGGTGATATGAGAAATCAAAGGGAAGGAGAATCGTTATGAAAATAAAAGACCGAAAGATGGGTTAAATGTGTTACGATGAAGGTGGAAATGAATGAAAAATAAAAATATATTAAATAGTTAGTTCTAGATAGTAGACATAGTAATGAATAATATTTTTAAGAAAAATAAATATCAAATAATATATCTATAATTGTATTAGAATATGCATTAATAAAGAACCCAATAAAGATTACATTAAAGTTGAAAATATCTTTTGTTAATTATTTTTTCACCATTTTTATATAAAGAGAACATATGTTTTTAATGAAAACTACTTTAAAAATTTAGGAAATCATTTTTCCTAGAAAAAGAAATTGAGAAGCTGTAAATTATACTTGTGATGACAAACATTAATATCCCAAATGCAGATACGTACACCATAATTCATACCATTCTATGATGTTTGGAATTTCGGGACTCAAAAGTAGCTTAATGTGATTAAGACTACACATAATGATAAATGACATGAAAAGAAATATCAAATGGAAAGATTAAAATTTAGATAATTTTGAAGATATTGCACTAGCTTTAGAATGATTCCAGTCTCTAGATAATGGGATTTAACATTAGCATCATTTCATTCAAACTAAAAACTATACTAGGAAAATAATGTAGTAAAAAAAATATAAGCACTAGATTTCATTAAAAAATTAAATTATTGAAGGAATGAAAAATAGATATTAGAAATGTGGTTATTATATCCAACAATGTAAACAAATAAAATATTATGAAATTAGAAGATAATAAATAAACTTTAATCTTCATCTTAATTTTAAAAGTTTTCTTTGAATGTAGCTATAAAATCATAACCTTTTATGGAGATGCCTTAGGATTGTTAATAGGTACTATTTTGTATAATTTTTTTTACTTTTTGGTTGGGTTTTACTTC
Source organism: Viscum album (assembly GCA_963277665.1). Classification (NCBI taxonomy): domain Eukaryota; kingdom Viridiplantae; phylum Streptophyta; class Magnoliopsida; order Santalales; family Viscaceae; genus Viscum; species Viscum album. The sequence continues at coordinate 1,534,262,469 of OY728161.1, read as the reverse complement.
GACGTTTGTTTGGGTGAAAATTGAGAAAAATAGAATAAAAAGGGTAGTGCACAGTTAGTGAATGGTTTTCCCTTACCATGCACCCTGGCTCTGAAAACCATGAAAATATAGATAGTGGGGATTTGTACAGATGGTTCAAGGATTGTCAAATTTTGTTCCCTCTTAGGATAAACTCTAAACCCCATAGAAGAGGATCATAGTTAGGAGCATGGTTAGGGGAAACCGTGCACCCCAAGACTCAAACTGTGCATATAAGATTTTAATCGATCGAAAATTATTATGAAAGATATTAAACCCATGTATTATAACACCAAATTAACTATCTCAACCCATAACTGATTTCCATCAATTCTAGAGACTCTCAGAGGGATTATAATGTTGTTTGACCACCATTTGTGGTGATTCGAATCCAGGTTGGAAGATCTTCATCTCTACGGGCACATGGTTTCTTCCCAAGTTATCTCTCATCCTTCTCCCATTATTTTTGCGGGTTTTTATCCTATATTTTGTTGGTTATAGACCTAGATTTAATAAATCTAGATCTAGGATTGTGGATCTATATCTATAATTGAGGTATATTGATTTGTTCAATTGTGGATTTAGGTTTTATATTTGGATCTCACGCAACGTCCTTATTCCACTATAATTGGGGATTTTTATTGGAAGATTTATCATAAATGAATCGAGGTAGGTGGTCAATTATTACAATCCCATAGTTTTAATATCAACTACTTGTATATGATTGTATAATTTCTAGGCTTCATATAGTAATTGGAATTCCTAAATATAACTAGTTAATGTGGTTAATTAATGAATTGGGAAATTGGGGATTTTAATGATTAATGGAATTGTGGAATTGGGATAATTAATTGGTGAATTAATTATCAAATTATTGAATTTTTTAATTGAGATAAGTAATCATTGAATTAATTATCAATGTGTTGAATTGTGAAATTGGGGATAATTAATCATTGAGTTAATTATCAAATTATGGAATTGTTAATTGAGAATAATTAAATGGTGAATTAATTATTGGATGTTAAGATTTGGAAATGATTAATTAATTTTTGAATTAATTAATGGACTTTACATGGTTAATTAATTTTTAAATTAATTAGAAAAATATATGTGATTAATTAATTTTTTAATTAATTAATGGACTTGGATTAATTAATTTATAAATTAATTAATGGAATATTGTGGTGGTTAATTGTGATTATAGGATTGATGTTGATTAATCTTGGTTTATTTGACTATGTGAAAACATGTTATGTTGAGATTCATGAGATAATGTGATATGTTTTAATATCTGTGAATGATTGACAAATAGGGTGTGAGATGGGGACTGATGGTCCAAATACTCACTGAGTGCTAGACATGGTGTTCTATACCCAAAGCATGCATGCTAAATTTTATGGGACAGTAACTAATGCTCTAAATACCAATGAGGTGTGAGACTGAGACTGATGCTCCGAATACTCAATGGGTGATAGACATGGTGTTATACCCCCAAAACATTGGAATTGGACTATGGTTCTAAGTGGATGTAATAATGAAATTTAAATGATGTGGATAATGAAATACCTTGTGTTATAATGAAATTTTAATTTAATAGGTGACATGGTTCATACCTAGAATGGGTCGAAGCAGGTATTAAGGTATGGGTGTCCTTGGGAACCCAATGGTTTATGTGGGTAAATAAATAATATTTGATAATTTTATAACTATTTACTAATTCATTTTACATATTTATTTATATAACTACATACATTTTTATTTACTGGATATTTTTTTAGGCGTCATTTTTGGTGGCCTACTGATTTTTACTGACACCCTTCTCAGGATGCCTGATCGGTACCCAAATAGATTTCATGTTTGTAGGATAGTATAAGTGAAAAGGCCATGTGTTAGATGGATGGTATGGGATGGAGCATGAATGATTGAACTATAAATGATTCAAGACCCACTTGGGGAGTCGTTAGTGTATTTATTTTGGGTTTTCATTGAGACACTTGGCACATAATTCAGCATGGAATATCTACTATTTAGTTTTGATTTTCTATTTCTTGTTTTGGTTATCTTTTGATACTAGTAATATTCTATTTATGGTTATATGTTATTCAATTACTATTTCTTATTTTATGTTGTTGTATCACTTTAATAAAAGACGGTATAGTCTACCCATGATTGATATTAGACCCTCAATGCTAGTCGGCAACCTCTAACATATGGGAAGGTACGCTTGAGGTCATGTAGTGAACCGTCTAGGGAAATCGATGTGTGGAACCTAGGTCGGGGTGATACAGAGTGATATCAGATAGGTTTTCTTTTTCTTTTCTTCTGTATTACTTTTTTAGAAAGGATATAGGAGAATGGTACAAGTCATGCCTTGGTCATGAGCTTGTGAATGGGATTTACAAACCCTTGTATGGGGGGAATCTAAGTACCCATGGTGGGATTTTTATTATTACTCTTTCTTATTATAGTGGAATATTATTTCACATTGGGTGATACACTTTTTGTGTGATGTGATAATTGTTTCATAGATTTGTTGAGGGTTGACTTGTGGCCCGGTAAGGCATGATAGTTGATTATTCATGCATCCTTCTAGGAAAATAGGATTATTTTATGAATTGTATCATTTTAGGCATCCATGGGAAAATAGGATTTGGGTTTGTTTTTGAACTTGAACTGTTTTCCTCCCTTCTAAAATTGAGTTGAAAATGGTTCCTAATATGAAATTGGAAGTGGTAAAAATGATTCAAAATGTGAATAATTGGGTGTTTAAATGAGAAACTTGATTAATTATAATGTATTTACCCTTTTTAATCATGACCTAAGTGTAATATGGTTAAGGGTAGTGATAGCACCTCAGTTTTGAACATGTGGTGAGGTTTGGGGGAATGATTAGATGTGCCTTATTTTGTTTCCCTCTTATGTAAACTTGTTAATTTTTTGAACTGTTTCCTAAGGTTTGTTTTTGTCATTGTAAATATATGACCCTAGGTTGATGCTTGTTGAGAGGGTGATAGGAGGACATGTCTAGGGATAATCCTACAGTGATAGAACTTAAGGCATCGATAGTTCTAGGTGAAGATGTTTAAGATAAATTCTGAGAATACTTTGTTCGCTTCATTAAATTTATGGAAAGTGATCCAGGTAGGGTTGTGGAAAGCATGTCTGATTTGACAAGAGAGTTCCATTTGCAAAACCCTTTGAATTTTACTATAGAGGGTGAGCCTAAGGGAGTAGAGTTCTGGATTTAGTCAATCCAGACTATACTTAACCACTAGGAGACTCCTGCAAAGGAGAGATTCAAGTTGGCTGCTTAAATGTTTTGTAGTAAGGAGAACAATTTGTAGGACATCAAGACTTGGGATGGATAGCTGGAGACTATGGAGTGGAAGAGATTTTAGGAGAATTTCTTGGATAAATTTTATCCATATACACTCAGGAAAGAGAGAGTATATAAGTTCATGAGATTGAATCATGGGTGTATGTATTTGATGGAATATACTAGACACTTTATAGATTTGCAGAAATTTTCTTCAGTGTTGGTAGAGAATGAGGATAATTCAGAAAAATGGTTTCAAGATGGAATTAGTGTGAAATTAAGTCATAGGAGAATATATTCAGGCTGAGGAAGTCTTCTAAAGTTGAAAATCAGGCTCTCATTATTGAAGGGATCGTAAAAGAGGATTCTAGTGGTTGACAGGTGGTTTCTACTGGTTGATCAGGAGGTGAAACTTCCAAGAGTAGGAAGAGTTGTTAGGAGAACTTTAGCAAGAGCTGTGGGAAGCATAGTGGCCAGATAGACAGATTAATTACATGGGATATTACCCAATTACTTTGCCACTAGTGTGGTAAATAGGGCCACTTTCATAAAAATTATCTCTAACCACCAAAGGAGTGTCGAGCCTGCAATAAGATGGGTCATCTACAGAGGTTATATGGGAGACCTCGGTAGAAGAGTTATGATAGAGTAGCTAGACAGATCTAGAGTGTAGGGAGGGGATCTTCTACACTATATCAATTTTGCAGCTAAATTTCTACTAGCCATGGTGATAAAGGAGGTGGATGTGGTGCTTCTGGGAAAGAGAACCTATATCAATAAGTAGTGTGGCTCATGCAAGCCAAACTTCTTCATAGGGGAAAGGGTTTGATAGTTTCATATGATGTATCCTACACTTGTGGATATAGAGGTTGGACCATCAATAGAGAGAGGTACTATTCTTGTAGATTCTATATTAGTTAGTGCCTTATTTGATACCAGTGCCTCTCATTCCTTTATATATACAAAAATTGTTAATGGTTTGAGCCTGGTAGTGGAGTTTTTTAGGGGGAATTGATGATAGATAAACCATTGGGAGTTTGTTCTAGATACATCTTCTTGTGAAAAGGGTGTTCTCTCAAAGTTGGGGAGTATTGTTTTATGTGGGATCTTTATATTCTTAACGTGTCTGTCTTTGACTTTATTTTAGGTATGGACTTATTTGTAGCATACTGATCCCATGTATACTATTATCAAAGGTGAGTGAATTTTACATCTCCTAAATATGATCGATATATTCACCGTGGAGAGTGGGATATTCAAGAGGGTCAAAATGTCCAATTACTCAACAACTGGGAGATCTCATAGCCTAGGTTGATAGTCTACGGATCAGTTATGGAGGTGTAAAGCATAGTTTATTTCCACCTGTAGTGGATATAATTCAGGATGTCTTTTCTGAATATTTCTTAGGGATTCCACCTAAGAGAGATGTGGAATTTACTATTGAGATCATGTTAGGGGTTGAGCCAATTTCTTTTCAACAATACAGAATGGATCTTGGGGATATTCAAGAAATCAATACTCAGTTAGAAGAGTTATAGGATAAGGTATTTATCCATTTTAGTACATCACATTAGGTTTCACCAAATCTATTTTCTAAGAAGTTTGATGAGATTTTGAGATTATGTATCGATTATCATAAGTTGAATCAGATTAAAATGAAGAGCAGATATACTCTTTTGTATATTGATGATATATTTGAATAGCTGAGAGGATCTTGTGTATTTTCCAAGATAGACTTGAGATTTGGTTATCATCAATTGAGAGTTCAGACTTTTGATATACTAGGGACTAATTTTATAAGTATTTATGGCCTTTATGAGTTATTTGTAATGATGTTTGGGTTGAATAATTAACCAAAAGTGTTTATGGACTTGATGAATAGAATCTTTCATCCTTGGATGAATTTGTTGTAGTATTTGTGGATGACATCTTTGTGTACTCAAAGACCCATAACAATCACGCCCATCATCTTGGAATCATCTTGAGTACTATAATTGAGAAACATCTACATGACAAGATATCTAAGTTTCCATTTTGGATTGATCGGGTACACTTCTTATATCACATCATCTTAGAGGATGGTGTGTCAGTGTACCCAAAAAAGGTATCGGAAATTATTTCTTGGAAACATACCAAGAACGTATTTGATATCGACAGTAATCTTGGTTAAGTAATATATTATCGGAGATTCATCCAGGACTTTTCCCATTTGAAAACACCACTTTTGGTCTAGAACAAGAAGGGGATAAAGTTTGAATGGTTGGGAACATGCGATAATTACTTCTAAAAGCTGAATAATTATTTGACATCAGCACCAATATTGATCCTACTTGAGCTAGGTGAGTAGTAAACAGTGTGTTTTGATGCTTTCAGAATTGGACTTGGAGTAGTGTTTATGCAGGGAGATCGAATTATGGAATATGGGTCTAAACAGTTGAGGCCACATGTACGGAACTACCCTACACATGACCTCAAGTTGGAAATAGTTTTTTATTCCATAAATTTTTTGGGGAATTATCTATTGGGTGAGAATTTTACACTGTATACAGATCAGAAGATCTTAAAGTATATATTTACATAGAGATATTTGAATCTATGGAAGAAGAGGTGGGTTGAGTATATTAATTCATTTGATTTTGAACTATTATATACACCTGAGAAAGGAAATAGTGATTCTGACACCCTAAATAGGAATATACATACTCAAATATTTCATGAGTCTAGTGTCGAGTGAAAAATGATGACCTTAATGGTTGAGATGCATGTTGTGGTTCAAGAGAGTCAAGATAAGATAAATCTTGTATCAATTTCAATGGAGTCCACAATTTTGATATAGATCAGGGATAGGCAGTATGAGGATCCTAAATGCTTGACCTTGACTGAAAGCCTTAAAGGTGCAGAGACACTTTCATATTAGATCATAGATGAAGATGAGATCATCTATGTCAGGAATCATTTTATGGTGCCTACGAGCTTGTGGGAAGAGTTGATGAAGGAACTTCATGCCTTGAAGTGGGTGGTACATCTAGGTGTGAGAAAATGTATCATGAAATATTATGATAATTTTGGTGGTTGGGAATGAAAATGTATATCACAGGGTTTTTGACATGATTCTACACTTATCAGTAAGTTAAGGATGAGCATCAACAACCTAGTGGTTTACTATAACCATTGACCATTCTAGAATGGAAGTGGTACGATGTGACTATGGATTTTTTGGTGGGTCTCCTGAGGTATAATTGGAAGAATGGTGCTATTTGGGTTTTTTGTAGATTAAATAATTGAGGTACATAACTTCTTATAGGTACGAGAAACTTTCTTAGTGGATAAGTTGGGAGAAATATTGAGAGATAGTCCATATACATGGGGTGAAATTGAATATTTTTTCATGCCAAGATTCGTGTTTTACTTTGTGCTTCTAGATGGTCTTACAGAAGATGCTTGGTACATAGGTTTTATTGAGTACTTCATTCAACCAACAAAAATTTGGGAAATCAGAGCATACTACATAGGTACTTCAGGATATGATATGAGCTTGTGTTCTTGACTTTGGTGGTTCGTGGGAGAAGCACCTAGCTTTGGTGAATTTTTCCTCTAAAACATTAATTAGGATATGATAGATATGGAACCATATGAGACTCTTTATGGTAGGCCATGTAGATCACTATTGTGCTATATAGAAGCTGGTGAGTCAGATTTATTGGGACCGAGTCTCATATAGGAGACATCAGAGTAGATTTGACTAGTTTGGAAGCATATGAATATGGCTTAGAGTAGACAAAATTCATATTCTCATAAATTAATATGACCCTATAGTTTACAAAGGGCGATCATGTATTCCTTTGGGTTTCACATAGATTGGGCCACTACAGGATACAAAGACAGGGAAAGCTGGCATCCATCTTCATTGGTCTGTTTGAGGTGGTGGAGAGAATCAGGTAAGTGGTATACTAATTTTCTATACCACAAAGATATGGTGTTATGCATGACATATTTCATGTGTCACAATTTCAATGGTATCACCTCGACTCTTATCATGTAATCTATGTGGGTGATGTTGTGCTTGAGATTGATGTGTCATTTGATGAGAATCTGATATGTGTGTTGGATCATAGTGAGAAAGTGCCACGGGGAATGACCGTGCTAATTGTTCATGTATTGTAGAAACATGGTCATGTGTAGGAGGAAAATTTGGAGAGAGAAGCTGATATGAGGACTCAATGGCCCAATATTTTTTGACTCAAAATCTTATAGGTTCTTGGGAGTACAATTTTAGGATGACCTATTATAAGGTAGAGAGATTGTAAACCCCTGACCTTTTCTAGAGATTCCTCAGGATTGTTAACTGGTGATATTTTTTCTAATTTTGAGTACTTTTTATTTGGGTTTTACATTGGAATGTGATTGGGAGAAAACTGAGAAAAATGGAAGAAAGAGGGAAGTGTATAGTTAGTGAATGGTTTTCCATAACCATGTAACCCTAGACAATGGGGATTTTCATGTCTGATGCATAGTTTTTAAAATAGTGCTCTAGATTAAGAGAAACTATGCCCCCCCACCCCTTAGAAGATTCACATGGTTAGGTGTATAGTTTGGGGAAACCATGCGCCCTAAGTGGCTAGTAGTGTGTACAAGATTTTAATCCCTCAAAAATTATTAAAAATATTACCAAACCCCCATCTTATACCCCCAAATTCCATATCTCAGCCTATAACTGATTTATCTAAATTTGAGAGCCTCTTGAAGTGCTTCTAAGATTGTACGACCTCCGTTCTTTGTTATTTAAACCCCATTTTTCAAATCTGCATCTCTTCGGGTGCATGGTTTCTTTTTGATCGATCTCCCATCCTTATCCTATTCATTTGGTGGGTTATTATCCTCTATTTTGTTAAATATAGATCTATATTTTTTGAATCTAAATATATTATTGTTTATCTAGTTATATAATTAAGGGATCTTTAATTTTTTAATCATGGATTTAGGTTTTAAATCTAGATCTCACGCTACATCATTATTTCACTGAAATCTGGAATTATTGTTGTGAGATCACTCATCAACGAATTGACGGACATGGTCTAATATTAAAATCCAATTGTCTTAATATTAATTAGGTGTATGTGATTATATAATTTATATAGTTCATTTATTAATTGTAATTCATAAATAGAATTAATTAATGTTGTCAGTTAATGAATTGAGGAGTTAGGGATTTGATTGAATAATGGAATTGTGGAATTTTGATGATTAATTGGTTAATTAATTATCAAAATATTTAATTGTGTAATTGGTTTAATTAATTTGTGAATTAATTATCAATATATTTAATTGTAGAATTTGGATAATTAATTGGTGAATTAATTATCAAAGTGTTGAATAGTGAAATTGAGGATAATTAATCATTGAGTTAATTATCAAATTCTTGAATTAAAAATTGATATTAATTAATTGGTGAATTAATTATTGGATATTGAGATTGTGAAATGATTAATTAATTTTTTAATTAATTAATCAATTTATAAATTATTTAATTTTTGAATTAATTAAGAAAATAGATGTGATTAATTAATTTTTGAATTGATAAATGGACTTGGATTAATTATTTTATTAATTTATTAATAGAATATTTTGGTGGTTAATTGTGATAAGAGGGTTAATGTTGACTAATCTTGGATTATGTTATTATGAAAAAAATATGCGATATTGAGATACATGGGATAATGTGATATGTTGTGATATGTTTGAATGATTGATAAATGGGGTTTGAGACAGAGATTGTTGCTTTAAATAATCATAGGGTGCCAGACATAGATTTCTATGCCCAAATAATTCATGATAAATTGTATGGTATAGGGAGTGATTCTCTAAATACCCATGAGGTGTGAGATAGGGACTGATGCTCCAAATACTCACGGGGTGCTAGACATGAAATTCTACCCCCCAAAATATTGGTGTTTGACTATGGTTCCAAGTGACTATAATAATGAAATTTAAATGACATGGATAATATAATACCATGTGTTATAATAAAATGTGAATTGAATAGGTCATATGGATCAGAACCAGTGTGGGACGAAGAAAATATTGAGGTATGGGTATCCTCATGAACCATGTGGTTTATGTGGTTAAATAAAGAATATTTGATATTGTGATAACTGTTTAATTATTCATTGTACTCATTTATTTATACAAATAAATACATTGTTATTGACTATATATTGTTTTAGATGTTTTTGGTGGTGGACTATAGAGTTGTGCTCACAACGTACTTGGGATACCTGATTGGTACCTGAATAGATTTCATGTTTGCAGGACATGATAAGGGCAAAGTCCCTGTGTAAGATGGCTAATATGGGATGAGCATGAATGAGGGAAATAGACATGATTTGGGACCCACTTGGGGGAGTCGTAAGTGTATTTATTTATTTTTTCATTGAGGCAATTGGCACATACTTTAGCATGGCATATATACTATTCAGATTGGATTCTGTATTTCAAGTTTTGGTCATCTTGTGATACGAGTACTCTTTTTGTTATGATTATATGTTATTCAATTATTGTTTCTTATTTTCCGCGGGTTTATTACCCCGATAAAAAGAGGTTACAGTCACCCCAAGATCGATATTAGGCCCTCGCTGCTAGTTAGCTGCCTCTGGTGTATAGGGAGGTGTGCTTGAGGTCACGTGGTGAACCAGCTCGGGACACCAGTGTGTGACACCTGGGTCGGGATGTTATAGTAGCTATTTTTGTTTCAGAAAAAAAAGATCTCATGGTACATGAAAAAAATAATTTGATATAGTGTTTAATGAAATAAAAATAATTGGATAGTGAATATGAAATTTTTTTAATCAGTAATATATACCCCTAATATTTATTCTATCATTTTAACTTCATACAAATTTTCAAGAATCCTTATTCAATCAACTTAATCAATAATCTATACCCATAATCTTTATTCGATGAATTAGGTCAAGTATATTAGAATTTAGTGAATTTTCATATATATCTTTCAATTATTTAAACATTTTTAGATTGAGAAAAATGTATCGAATACATAATGAGTATAATATATAGCATACATATACCATTTAATATATACGAAAAATGTATAAAAATCTTACCTAATCTGATATTTGTTCCATGGAAATGAAAAAATTAGGGATTAAATATGAAAAATAAATATGGTATTTTAGTGTTTATTTTAAATTTAACACATAAAAAATATATATAAATATGTATTTCCTTCACTGTTTTCAAATATTAAAGAAATTATTAATATATTAGAATATCAATATGTTAGGAATCAATCGTTTATAAAATGAACTAAACTCTATAATGATTTTTAGGAATCTATATCTAAGAAGTTTAATCCCAAAACTACAACCCTATTCTTTATTCAATGAGTTACATCCAATGATTTTAAAATTAATGAAGTTGGACATTTCACAATAAATAAAATAACATTGTAATTTTAATTTAATGTAATGAATATAGAATGGTTGAAATATACAACACATAGATTACATAAACTATATATGATAATATGGATTATAAAAGAAACATCAATATAATAATGTAGTGTATATTTTTAATTTAATATCTAAAAAATATATCTAATATAATTTTAATATGATTGATTTCAAATATAAAATAAATTAAAAATATATTAGAACAATAATATTCCAGAAAGGTAGAATTTGTAAATTTTATTTAACACCATATAGATTTTCTATAATCTAATTCAATCAGTGTAATCAATAAATTATACTCCTGATATTTATTCAATGAATTAAAACCCATATGGGTTATTTAAATAGGTCTGGGTACTGTGATAGGGGGATCATTTATCCCTCAACATATTCATTTTTGTCTAGTATTCTCTTAAAATATACATCATAAGAAGCATTAATGATGAAACCATGCTCCCTTATCGATGGGGAACAAATATTGCTGGTATTTCCCATTTACTCTTTGCCGATGATATTCTTATTTTTGTTAATGGGAGTAGAAGGTCTATTTGTAACCTCAATAAGGTCTTGTATGAATATAGTGATTGTAGTGGGAAAATCATAAACAAAAAAACAATGTATTTATATCTGATAGTTTCTCAAAGAGAAGTAGTTGAATGATTTAGAATTCACGTGGTATTTTAAGGAAGTAGTTCCTCGTGGAATATCTAGGTGCCCCAATTGTCATAAGTAGAATCTGGATTCACCATTTTGATGTTATTCTAGATAATTTATCTAATCTTACCACCAATTTGAAAAAAAAAATCTATCATATGGGGTATAATTACTTTGGTGAACTGTGTCCTGTCTTCCATACACATGCATATTTTATCTAATATTTGACTTTCAAAAACTATCATAATAATAATGGAGAATTTTTTGTGTATTTTATATGGTATGTGAACAATGATGGATGATTTCATTGGGCTTTGTGGCAGAGGATGAAAAAAGATATGGGGGTCAGGTGAATCAATGTGAGAAGTTTGGAGTCCATACTCTACATGAAATCTAAATTAGCATAGGATAATTTGAAGGGATGATCCATGTGAGATAAATTTATTTAATAGAAATATGAATTGACTATGGACATGAAAAGTGACCAGTTTGTGGGGAAGTAGAAAAGGCTTCCTACGATGCCCCCTCAAAATATATCCTTCAACAAAGTTAGCAGGTTTCCACTGTTCATCCAAAATATTTTAATCTATAGAAGCACAACATGTTTGACACTATTATTATGAATTATGAGATGGATATATTGGTTTTCATGTGTTTTTTATTACTTTCCTTAAATTCCAAAACAAAATGATCTCTGTGTTGTGAATATTCCATCAGTTATGAGTGGGGGGTTCATTACTATTGTGAGATTCCGGAAAAAAATTTCTTCTTGGTTTAATGTGTTAGAGCCTATTCCATCCCCACAAGCAAAGATATAAAATGGAAAGGAATTCCTCTTTCTTTTAAAATTCCATGATTCTTAAATCTAAAAGAATAAATGACCCTTCTTCTTTTCTTCGAAGGGTAATGGGCGCACACAATCTAGAAGTGACTTAGTGAGTTCTTTGGGTCCATCCACCATAATGTTATTATCAATGATTTTTTAAAAAGATAACTTAACTGAAAAAGGACAGAGAAGAATGAGTAGAAGGTGAGGGTTTTCCTTCTAGAAATGGGATACTAGAGCATATGGTGTGTAAGAAATAAGTCCCAGCATGAGGTTATTCCTAGTTCTAAGCTTTCCATGATTGTAAGACCTCGTTGTATGGTGGTTGATCTTTAGATTATTATTAATAATTGGGATAAATATATATCTCGAATAAATATTTTTTTTGGTAGTTTTTATTCTACTTTTTTACAAAGTTTAGTTCTATAATGTAGATAGATAAAATGGAATCCACCTAATTCTAGTTTAGATCTTAACACTGATGGATCTTGCACTAATGGTCTCATGTAGGGAGGTGGTGTGGTGAATCATGATAAGGGATCAGTTATGATCACTTTCTCAGCTGCTTACGGTCATGGTGACTCCATTATGGTAGAATAAAATGTGATTCTCAATGGAATTAATCATTCTATGGATCATAATATGAACTTTAAAGCTATGGATATAGACTCCTTGATCATTTAAAACACCCTCCAAAAGCATGAATCTATTACATGGAACATTAGTTATATCATTATATTGATTAATCACCTTCTCCATGGCCAAGTATAGGTGATTCATACATTGCCTGAAGGTAACAAAGTAGTGGATTTTCTTGCTTCTAGGAATAATCAGAATGAGAATATTACTTTATTTCATAGTGTCGGATCCCTTACCCTAGAATGTGTGGACATTGTGAGATATGATTCACTCAATTTTCATTTTCATCATCCACCCTGATAGTGTTTGGATTATTTTTATTTTTGGATATTTTTGATAAATAAATATTATCATTTAGTCTTATAGAATACATATTTTAAGAATTACTAAAGATAGATATGTTATATTTAATTATATAAAGAATATACAGATTCAATAAGATATAATTAATGCACTATAAATATTATATATAGCATTCATATATCATTAACTACATTCAATATATAAATAAAACTCTTATATAGAATTATATTTAGACTATAGTAGTGAAAAAATGTGAGGGAGTCTATGTGAAAAATCAATATAATAATGTTGTGTGCATGTGAAATCTAACCACTAAAATAATTATGTAAACACATAATGAATTTAAAAATATATTAGTACTATAATATATAATCAAGAAAAAATTTATATTATATTAAACCACATAAACCATGATATTTCAAAATATTTTATTCAATGTATTGGAACTAGTATTTTAGAAATTTTTGAAGTTTGATATTTAACATTAAATTTTATCAAACATGGGCATATTAAATATATTATAATGAGACCAAAATGAATAAAATATAAAACATAAATATAAAATTAACTTCATAAAATATAAATTTATAATTATTACCAGACATTATTGTGTCACCACTAGATTTTAAAGAAGAACATTGTGATTAATAGCATATATGACACAAAAAATGATCTTAAACGAACCATGAAATATATTATTTAAATATGATTGTTATAACCTATCTATTGAATTAAAAATTATGAATAGTATTAACTAAATTATGAAATATATAGATAGTTTTTATTGATAAATTTTTAGTAAATAATCACTCAAATTTTTAGTAAAGTCATTCTATAATTCAAAATACATATTCTTCAAAAAAATGGAAATATTTTGCATTTTATGTTTGGAATTATAATTAAATTATAACACTTTTAGAAATTAAAATTTATAAAAATAATATTTTTTACATAATCATATACAAATTATCTTTGGATGAAAATTTGGGATTTTTTTTGAAAAGGTTGATTTTTTAGTGAATAGAGAAAAAATCCAATTTTTCAAGTACTATTATTTATTTTCAATAAATTAAGTAATTTTAAAGTCCTATTATGATTTGAATTTTATTTAAAATTAAAAAAAAAATTATTTAATTTGATTTTAAATAATTAGGTACATTTTAATAAAAGTTATACCTAATTTTGTTATAAATTTATTTTTAGGATTAATTCATAATTTTCTAAAAACTATTTTTAAATTAATAATGTTCCTTCGTTTTAATTAATTATAATATTAATTAATGATGAATTGTATAAATTAATTTATAGATTTCATATATATATATATATATATATTAATTTTATTCCATATCATGATGATTACTAGTCATATAGTTAATGTAATATTATCTTATTCTTGAAAAATGCATTTCCTGAAAACCCATTTTTTGACACGAATTATGAGTTTATTTTTAACTAAATTGCCACTTATATGAGTTTAATTTTGTAAAACTGATTCTATATTTGTAATTATAATAATTAATATTATATAATATGGTAAACTTAATTTTTATTCATAATTATTAGTAAAGATGGTAAAATTTACTTGTCATGGTTAAGGTTAAAATGGGTTTTGTGCAATACATACACTTATGTTAAAATTAATTTTTCACATACATAGAATTATTATTTGATAAATTGTGTTTCATATTTAGGATCCTTGGTTCCAAATTATCTAATAATTTTCAATTTATTTTAGTCTTAATGGATAAATTATCTACATTAAATAAACTAATTATCATGATGAAGAATAAAATGATAAAAATATGAAAGTTTAGAGGATAATGAAGTACATGTTTAAAATATGATCATTTTTATGTGGTGTATATTTTTATTGACATTTATCTTCATAAAATCCATTATTTTTCAATTTTTTGGGCAAATTGGGTGAGAGTGACTTCCTATTATTTAATAGTATTGGGTATTTACAAAAATACCACTCCTCCTTAATTATAGAAGGGAACTTCCTCACCTTAGTTATTCACACCTATCAATCCATTTGGATTGACCAAACCCTAATAAAATATTTCACCAACATCCTTAGAAAAATTCTATAGGTTATATTCCTCCTAAAATATAAACCCTAGGGTCTTTAAGAAGAGATCCATAGGATGTTTCTCTAAGAGATGGTAATCATCTTAACAAAGTTATTTCTTTTTTTATTTATTCTTTTAAAACAATAAGTTATGTATTAATGGTTCCAATATAATTAGAAATTATATTATATATAATTATATTTTATTATTTTTATGGAATAATATTCATCATTCTCATTATCCATCAAGTGGGTAAAAAATACTTCACTCATGTATACAACTTACCACCACCTCATAAAGTAATGTAATTTGTTTTCTATCAACGACTCACATAGATAGTTATTATGATGAGAATAATAAATATATATAATAAATATGAAATTATATTGATTATTTAAAAATAAAAAACATTCACTTCTTTATCCTTTTCCACATTAAGTAAATGATATTGTTACTCATGCATACGTAAGACCTACCGTCTCCACGAAGCGATGTAATTAATTTTCCATTTCAAACATACAAAAATGATTATAAAACTATATCTAATTTTAAAATATGATATTTGAAACATTAATATAATATTGTATATTATGGATATATATATATATCCTATTCATAATGACCATAACTTCTATGTGAAAATATGCATGAGAAAAAAAGGCATTTAACACTCGAAACAATGATAATAATAAAAGATTGTTAATGAACAGGTAGGAAGATGTAATAATAGGATCATGTTTGATATTATAAACAAAAATATTATTATAATATAAAATAATAAAATCACTAATATCATTATATAGTAATTTAATGAATGTTCAACCAAAAGGAAGTTTGAGGTAAGGGTCTTCAACTAAATTTTTCTTTAGTGAGACATATTTTAATGTTATACCCATAATTTTTTTATAAGGTGTATATACTGACACTTTTATATATAATATCATTAAAAATTTATAATTAATGTTATTTTATGTTTAAATTTTAATTATTTTATTCAAGTGGATTTTACTTGAATGTTTCTAATTTTAAATAATTTCCTAACTCAATTTCTTTTCATAGGGTTATATTAATTATTCATTATCTTTGATATTCCAATATTATGTGTGTAGTTAATTTTTTATTACCATATGTTTTATTTATAATTTTTTTAGGTTTATTTACATTGGATACACATAATATGTTTTTTGATTAATTATTTCTTGAATTTTATTATCATTATAATGGTTTATTATTTCAAATTACCTTCTTTGGGACATATGTTATATTGTACACCTATCTAATTTCATGAAGTGTTTCTCATACCAATTTGATATTTGATATAAATAATATATTTATATTCATTATAATTGATATTTTATTTAATGTTATATCTTCTATGGGGGTAATGATTCGAAAGTTAAGAAAGTGATAAGGATTTTTCATCAATCTCATTTTATTCAGGACTATTTATGCTTGAATTTCCATTGAAAGAAATTATCTGATCATGGTAAATGTCGAACTGATTAACTATGAGTTAAAACTAAAAGATAAGGTTAATATAATGACCCAAACCTATCTAAAATATATTGGTTGAAAGGATTTATACCCATCCCCACATTAGACTTTTAATAATTCACTTTGGATCCATTAGAAACCGAATATGAATTTATTATAAAATAATACTTTATGTTTTTTCTAAAGAGCCCCTCCTCCCCCTTATAAAAGGAAACCACTTCTAACCAATTATTCACACCTTCAAAGCATTTTGGTTTGGCCAAAACCTGACAAATTATTCTCTAAAATTCCCTCACTTCAACCTAGAGTCCTTATTTTTATCAGAAATCCAACCTAAGGAGCCCTTTTGATCAAATCAAAAGGAACAACCCAAAGAAGAGGTAATGTTTTCACCACCCTCTTTCAAGTTCCTTTCTTCTCCAACATCTTATTTCTTTGTTATTTCCATTATAAAATAATAACTCCAGTATATTCTATATACTATGATGTTTTTATGAATATGGTACAACCATATTAATTATTTTATCCATCCTTTGAATGATATGTCACCATACGTGTGTACGTACGGTCTACCGTCTCGACGTCGTGGTGTAATTGTTATTCAATAAATTTTTATTTGGATGGGTATAATAATGATGTGTAATTAATTTAAATAATAAATATAACATTATAATTATTCTTTATATATGATATACCATCCAATTATATATTATTTTAATATCAAAATAATGATATTGTCGCTCGTGCGTACGTACGAACTACCGTCTCCACGAACACGATGAGATTCATTTCCCATCATATCCATTCAAGTATAATAATCATTTGATGATTAAAAATAATGTTTAAGGACTTGATATCATTCTGGATATGAATAAGATACAACCTATCCATAACAAACACAACTTATGTAACAAAACATATAAAAGGAAATGAGTAAGTTAACACCTGAAACGACGATAATACTAAGATATTATTAAAAAAGTAATGTTAAAAGATCTTATATGATATCATATTTATGTATATGATTATTTTATAATTTAATAACAATGATTTAACTATTATAAATGAGTTTATCCTACACTCTATCAAGGAAAAGTACAAGGTAAGGGTTTATTTCATAATCTCTTCATTATCTGAGGTTGTTTATATGTAATTATCTACTGGGACCTCTTTATCATACACATCCATGTTTCCTAAAAATGTATTTCAAAACATTCTTACTATTTTACATAATATGGGTTAAAGTCATTTATACCCTTGTTTGACTTTTTATAAGAAGTTTATAAAATAATCTTTCCGTCGTTTTCCAAACAAGGTCCTTTTTAACCTTTTTGATAGAATTAAGGTAAGAATGTCTTTTTAACTTATACGTCGGGTGTAGCTATTTTCTATTGTTATAAAATCTTCGAAGATTCCCTTACAAGATTATAAGTATATTTTAAAAGTAAATGATTTATTTTATAATTATGTGACTTTTAAATTATTTCAAAAAAAGAGATACTTCTCTCAAATAGTTTTTATTTCATCTATGTCAACATCCTTTGATGGATTTTAAGATTATTTGAAGTTGGTTTATTATGATACCAAACATCCATATTGTGTTGAATGTTTTGTGATATGTTTGACTATGGATGTGTTATTTTTATACCATTCATGGTTTATGGAGAAAGTATTTACATTTTGTATGATATTTTTAATACGAATGTTTATGTTATGTTTAAACCTGTTCATATGAGAAATGCATTGGACTTAGTAAGTGACAGGTTGAGCCCGCTATAGCTACTCGATGCATCGATATGTCTCATAAGACAAACTAGTGTCTTAGAACGAGGCCTTGATAAAATATTATTGGAATTCTTGGCACGAGGCCTTAGCTACGTGGTTATGATAGTTTGGCATTATGCATTCCATCATTTTGAAAGTGGTTATTGATATTGAATGTGATTATTAGACTAGTAGAATATCTATGTGAATAAGTAAATGGTATTATTTCATTTTATATTTGCCATTTTATTCTTATGTTCAAGTTTAAAAAGCTTTTTTTTAGTTATACATTTCCTTAAATGTTTATGCTTATTTACGAAAGTTTCCGCTATTTTTTTATCCTTGCTGAGCATCTGAGCTCACCCCTTTCAATGTTTTATTTTTCCTAGGATGTGAAGAAGTAATTTATGAATGACCTGCAGGGATAGTATGATGGGATATGAAGACAAGATTTTGTTGTAGTTTTTTTTACTTTATGAAGTAATGTAAGACTTATGAATGTATCTAGTTATTCTAAGGCTACTAAACTAATCAGTCTTTCGAGACTTGATATTTTTTTATCATACCAATGTTATGTAATAATGCACCGACTCTGGGTAACTGGGGTTAGGGTGTTAAAGTTGGTATCAGAGAAAGTTTATTACAAACCTTGGAATCTAGATTTAGATAAACTCTGATTAGAGCACATAGACCTAAGATGGACTTTGAGGATTAGTATAGAAGAACTTCATAGAATATTGGTATTGTAGAGATTTTGTAAGTTTTCCAAGCAATACATCCCTGTCTGGATACGAGAAGGTAGAGGTGGCTCTGGCACAGATGTACCTAGGGGTAAAACCTGAAAACACCGATTTGAGATAGACTCGAACGGGAAATGGTGCACGACAACGGGCTTTGCTGCACTCTTGGTTACGACACTCCCAGGGGATATGCTTAGGATAATTATCATTTTCTTTAAAAAACATTATGAAGGGTTTATGAGTATGTACATCCTCAAAGAAAACATTTTTATGAATATGGATTATATCCATAAACTGTTCAATTTATGTTAAGTGTTTTACAAGTTGGATTTATGTACTGTGATTCATAAACTAATCTAGTGTATTCCATTGCTTAAAAATGGCTCCTAGTGGAAGAAATGGAAACCATATCAATGCACACACTCCATATAAGGATTTCCCTCCTGCTCAAGATAATTATAGTGGCTCTAGTGATACAATTGGTGATGATCATCTTATCACTATTCTGGGACAACTCACTCAGGTTATGAGTAATAACCTTATCCGTATAGGGCACCCTGATCAGTAGCATGGAGGATCAATGTTGGATAACTTAATGAGGTAACAAACGCCAAAATTTAATGGGAGTTAAAATACATTAGTATCTAAGCAATGGATAAGTTCCCCAGAGAAAATATTTCAGGCTTTGGGGAGTAGTGAAAGGGAAAAAGTTGTCATGGCAGTTTATCGCCTCACTAGAGATGTTGATCAATGGTGGTCATTGATAAAAAACATAAAGTAAGATGATGAAGTATCAAATATATAATGGAGGGACTTCAAAGATATTTTCTTAGAAAAATACTTTCCTCATGAAAATCGAGTAGATATGGAAAGGCAATTTTTGAGTCTGAGGCAAAAGGAGGATGAGAATGTCACAAAGTATGAGGCTAACTTTACAAGGTTAGAAAAGTATGCTAAATATTATATACGTAACCCAAGAATTAATATTGATCGTTTCTTTTATGGGTTAAAACAATTTCTCCATCGAGAATTAGTATCGCAATCCTTCTCATCATACGAAGATATTGTCTCGTGTGCTATCATTACAGAAAAGGAATTATCTAAGTCTTATGACTTTAAATCAAAGAAACAGAAGAAGAGATCTTCTGACCACTCTAGAAATGGAAATAAAGGGAAGAAGGGAAAAGTTGATTATCAATCTTGTAGTAAATGTGGGAAGAAACACCTCGGTACTTGCTTGAAGGGAATGAGAGTCTCTTACAAGTATGGTGAAAAAGGCCACCAAACTCATGATTGCAAGGGAAAGAGAGTTGCGGTCAACGTGGAATGCTATAATTGTAGAGAAATGGGTCATTATAAAAATTAATTTCCTAAGCGTTAGTGGAACTTACCTCAGAAAAGGCCAAGGAATCAAGGCCAAGAATATGCTATCACTACTGCTGAGGTTGAAGCTCTGAAAGACGTGGTGGAAAGTAATTTAATGGTTTCCTCAAGTTTAGAAAATTCTTTATTTGATTATGGATCATCACATTGTTTCATATCTTCCCAGTTTGATAAGAAAATTAGATATTTCCAATTTGATTTAACAAGGGAGTTGTCAGTCAAAACTCTTAAGGGAAGTATCATTGCTACAGAGTTCTGTGAATCAGTCCCCATTAGAGCATATAAATGTTCTTTATCTGCTGATCTCATCATCATACCCATGATTGAATTTGATATAATCTTTGGTCTGTATTGTCTTTCAGACCATGATGCTATGATTTATTATAAGAAGAAGGAGGTTACAATTTTTTATGATGATGATAAGGAACACCTTATCTTTAGAGCAGAATCGTCACCACATGATTCTTACCTAGATCCTCCCCCAGTAGCTCAACTAAATTAAATTATTAGAGAGGAAGAGAGTGAAATAACAATGGGTAAGGAAAGGAATGTTCTAATAGATGATGTACCTATTGGGAGAGAATATGTTGATGTGTTTCAAGAAGAGTTACCTGGACATCCTCCAGAACGAGAAATTGAGTTTTCCATTGATTTAATTCCTTGATCAAGGCCCATATAGAAGACCCCTTATAGAATGGCCACTATGGAATTAGTTGAAATAAAGAAACAACTAGATTAATTGAGTAATAAGGTATTTATTCGCCCTAGTGTTTCTCCATGGGGATCCCCTGTCCTTTTTGTTAAGAAGAAAGAAGGATCTATGAGGTTATGTATCGATTATAGGGAAATCAATGTTATAACAATAAAGAACAAGTATACCCTACCTCGCATTGATGATTTATTTGACCAACTACATGGAGCTAAATACTTTTCAAAGATTGACCTTTGATCTAGATACCATCATTTGTGTGTGAAGAAAGAAGACATTCCAATGACATCATTTCGAACCAGGTACGGGCATTAAGAGTTTACAGTAATGCCTTTTGGATTGACTAATGCACCCTCAGTATTCATGGATCTAATGAACAGAGTTTTCAAGGAATATCATGATGATTTTTTAGTGGTATTTATTGATGATATCTTGGTATACTTAAAAATATACGAAGATCATGAAAATCACTTTCACATTATCCTGAAGACTCTTAGAAGACATGAATTATATGGGAAGTTTAGAAAGTGTGAATTCTGGTTTCAGGAGATCTCTTTTCTTGTCCATGTTGTCTCTAAGGATGGAATATTTGTTGATCCTTCTAATACAAGAGCAATCCAAGAATGGTCAGCACCAAGGAGTATAACTAGGTATGCAGTTTTATTGGTTTAGCAGGTTATTATCGATGTTTCGTCCAAAATTTCTCCCAATTGGATAACCCATTAACAAAGCTCACACGTAAAGGGGTCAAATTTGTTTGGAACAAAGAGTGTGAATAATTTTTTGAAGAATTGAATATAATATTAGTAAATGCACCTATATTGACTCTACCATCGGGGAATGATGGGTTCGTTATTTATAGTGATGCATCGAAGAAAGGACTTGGTTGTGTCCTTATGCAGAATGATAGAGTTATTGCCTATACATCAGGACAACTAAAAATTCATGACCAAAACTATCCAACTCATGATCTTGAGTTAGTTGTTGTAATATTTTCTTTGAATATATGGAGAAATTATCTCTATGGTGAAAAATGTGAGATTTATACAGATCACAAGAGTTTTAAGTACATTTTCTCACAGAAAGAACTCAACATGAGGCAAAGGCGATGGCTGGAACTACTCAATGATTATGATTGCATGATACAATACCACCCAGGGAAGGAAAATAAGGTGGAAGATGCTTTGAGAAGAAACGATCATGGAGTTTTGAACATGATGATAATTGAAAGGGATCCTATTTTCATGGATCTAGTAAAGATGGATATGGTAATTACCATGGGAAGTGAAACATCGATACTTTTTCAAATGGTTGCCAAACCATCTTTACTAGAAAGGATAAAGAGTTCTCATACTGGTGATGAAGAGTTTCAAAAAAAGATTAAAGCTGTGAATGATGGGAGATTGAATGACTTTAGGTATGAAGATGGAATTTTGAAATTTGGGAAGATACTTTGTGTTCCCAGTATACCTGATCTAAAAAGGGAATTGTTGGACGATTCTCATAGTTCCAATTTCTCTATACACCCTGGGAGCACCAAAATGTATATATATTTGAAGGAACACTTTTTGTTGGACAACATGAAGAGAGAGATTGATAATTTTGTGTCAGGATGTATGGTTTTTCAACAAGTGAAAGTTGTAAGGCAACAGTCTGGAAGAGTCATGCAACCTCTTATCATACCTGAGTGGAAATGGGATAATATCACGATGGAATTTGTCATGAGACTACCAAAGAATCCCATAAGGAACGATTCAATATGGGTCATTGTTGATAGTCTTACCAAGTCAGCACATTTTCTTACTATAAGGGAGGATTTACCACTTGAACGTCTAGAAAGACTATAAATTAATGAAGTTGTGAGACTTCATGGAGTAACTATATAGATTGTTTCTGACCGTGATCCACGTTTCACATCAAGATTCTGGAAAAGTATTTAGAAATCCCTGGATAATGAACTTCATTTGAGCACTGCCTAACACCCTCAAATAGATGGAAAATCATAACGGACTATTCAAACCATCGAATACATATTGATATCATGCTCACTTGACTTTCAGGGTATGTGGGATCAATATTTACCTCTGGTTGAATTTTCATATAACAATAGCTTCTACTCAAGTATTCAGATGGCACCATATGAAGCATTATATGAAAAGAGATTTCGCACACCAACCTGTTGGGATGATGTTGGTGAAAGAAAACTTGTAGGCCCATAACTGGTGGAGGAAATGATAGAAAAGATGAAGGTAATTCAAAACCACCTCAAAGCAGCTCAAAGTAGGCAGAAAATCTATGCCGATAACCGAAGGATTTGGAATTTCAGGTAGGATATCATGTTTTCTTGAAGGTATCTCCATGGAAGGGAGTTATACGTTTCAGTAAGAAGGGTAAATTGAGTCCCAGGTACATCGGACCTTTTGAAATTCGAGAACAAATTGGGGTTGTAGCTTACCATTTGGTAATGCCGCTAAATCTCTCCAAAGTTCGCGAATTATTCCACGTATCACTATTGAGAAAATAAATGCCTGACCCAATGCATGTACTCACTTACGAGGAATTAGAACTGGAACCGGATCTGTCTTATTGGGAAGATCCCATCAGGATTCTTGATACAAGAGAATAAGTGCCGAGAAACAGGACGACTCGTCTGGTAAAGTTCTGTGGAGAAACCATAAGATGGAAGAGGCAATGTGGGAACCTGAGGAACTTATGATGAAGAACCACCTGAGTCTTTTCATGCAGTAGTATTCTAGAAATTTCGAGGACGAAATTATTTGAAGGAGGGTAGAATGTAACACCCCAAGCTTCCACGGTATGCTTCTCTTTTAATAATACAGTAGCGTGTGTTGTACGCAACTTCGAGTTCTAACACACACCACAACCAATCAAACTAGCTGTTATGAATAGTAATACCAACTTTTAAAAATTTTATAAATTTTATCTTTTAAAATTGACTTCATTATTGGATTCGGAATATCGAAATTAGCCTAGGGTAAAATTTTGGTATTTTTCAGAAAACTTTCAATTTTTGATGAATAGTGAAAAACACTAAGTTATAGTTCAAAACTGAATTTTTTATTTATATAATTATTTAATTTATATAAATTTATTTTAGGTCAAAATAGATACATAATACCTATATAAGTTCAATTTAATTCATTAGAGTCAATTTATAATAATTTTAGATATATAAAAAGTTTATAGAACTTTTCACCGTCTTTTAACCACATCCTAGAAGAATTTGGAAATTCACATAAAACATAATTTTACCGGTTCTGTGAGTGGAATTTAGAAAATATGAGAGACACATTTAATATCAAGGAGTAAAATGTGGTTCAATAAGATAAAAATAATTTTTTTGTGAATAGTAACTTTTTACTTTTATTTATCATGGTTAAAAGTAAATAGGGTAATTAAGGGTACAAATGATATTAATATTACCCTAACACATGTCCTAATTCTATTGGATAAATTTATATCTACCAAACACAACCTTAGTAATGAAATATTATTATTTAGGTCCAATTGAATTAGATTAAGACATTAATTATTATTTAATTCAAAGAAGAGTTAAAAGCTATAAAATCAAAGTTTAATTACTAAAACATTTTTAATATAGTGTTATACATAAGATAAATTAGATTTCAAATATTAATTGGAAATCTAAATATCTATCCTACATAATGGTATTTTAGTTATAATTTTTAGACATTTAATAATTAAATTTATTTATGATACAATAATGATGCAGTATTTTCCCTATTAATGAAAGAATCAAATAATTGGTATTATAAAAGATAAAATAAATATAATTTGAAGGTTTTGATGACATCCAAGAATTTTATTGGTTAATATTACTTGTTAGTATTTCTTAAGTTAATTTTATTCGAATTAATAAATTTTTTAAGACTAACAAAAATCAATTATTGAATAGTGTCAAAATTGACATAAATGAGTTTTTAAAACAAATATTATATTATTAATTGATATTATATTCCTAAAAATATAAGGTTCGGCCAAATTACTTATATAATAATATTTGTATCATTAATGGACCACTTGGGGGTATCTTGGATTTATATAGTAATTTTATTAACTATATAATATAAAAATGAAAAGTGACATGGTAGATGTCAAACTAATTAACTAAGAGTTAAAACTAAAGGATAAGGTTAATATAATGACCCAAACCCATCTAAAATCTATTGGTGGAATGGATTTCGACCCATCCCCACATTAGAATTTGAATAATTCACTTTGGAGCCATTAGAAACCGAATATAAATTTATTATAAAATAACACTTTAAGATTTTCCTAAAGAGCCGCTCCTCGCCTTTATAAAAGGACACCACTTATAACCAATTATTCACACTATAAAAGCCTTTTGGTTTGGCCAACCCCTGCCCAATTATTCTCTAAACATCCCTCAATTCAACCTAGAGGCCTTATTTTGATCATAAATCCAACCTAAGGAGCCCTTTTGATCAAATAAAAAGGAAGAACCCGAAGAAGAGGTAATGTTTTCACCACCCTCTTTCAAGTTCCTTTCTTCTCCAACTTCATATTTATTTTTTATTTCCATTAAAAAATAACAACTCCAGTATATTATATATACTGTGATGTTATTATAAATATGGTACAACCATATTCAGTATTCTATCCATCCTTTGAATGACATATCACCATACGTGCGTACGTACGGCCTACCGTCTCCACGTCGTGGTGTAATTGTTATTCAATACATTATTATTTGGATGGGTATAATAATGATGTATAATTCATGTAAATAATAAATATAACATTATAATTATTCTTTATATATTATATAAAATCCAATTATATTTTATTTTAATACCAAAAGATGATATTGTCGCTCGTGCGTACGTACGAACTACCGTCTCCACGAACGCGATGAGATTCATTCCCCATCATATCCATTCAAGTATAATTCTCATTTAATGATTAAAAATAATGTTTAAGGATTTTATATCATTCTGGATATGAATAATATACAACCTATCCATAACAGACATGTCTTATGTAACAAAACATATAAAAGGAAATGAGTAAGTTAACACCCGAAACGACGATAATACTAAGATATTATTAACAAAGTAATGTTAAAAGATCATATATGATATCATATTTATGTATATAATTATTTTATAATTTAATAAAAATGATTTAACTATTATACATGAGGTTAACCTACACTCTATCAAGTAAAAGTACAAGGTAAGGGTTTATTTTACAATCTCTACATTATCTGAGGTTGTTTATACGTAATTATCTAATGGGGCCTCTTTATCATCCACATCCATGTTTCATAAAAATGTATTTCAAAAAATTCTTACTATTTTAAAAAATATGGGTTAAAGTCATTTATACCCTTTTTTGACTTTTTATAAGAAGTTTATAAAGGAATATTTCTGTCGTTTTCCAAACAAGGTCATTTTTAACCTTTTCGGCAGAATTAAGGTAAGAATGTCTTTTTCACTTATACGGCGGGTATGGCTATTTTCTGCCTTTATAAAATCTTCGAAGATTCCCTTACAAGTTTATAAGGATATTTTCAAATTAAATGTTTTATTTTATAATTATGTGACTTTTAAATGATTTTAAAAAAAGAGATAATTCTATCAAATAGTTTTGATTTCATCTATGTCAACATCCTTTGATGAATTTTAAGATTATTTGATGTTGATTTTTTATGATACTGACCATCCATATTGTATTGATGGTTTTGTGATATGTTTTACTGTGGATGTGTTATTTTTATACCATTCATGGTTTATGGAGAAAGTATTTACATTTCATGTGCTATTTTTAATATGAATGTTTATGTTATATTTAAATCTGTTTATATGAGAAATGCATTGGACTTAGTAAGTGACGGGTGGAGCCCGCTATAGCTCCTCGATGAATCGGTAGGTCTCATGAGAGAAACTATTGTCTTGGAATGAGTCCTTTACAAAATCTTATTTTTAGTCTTGGCACTAGGCCTTGGCTACATAGTTATGATAGTCTGGAATTATGCATTCCATCATTATGAAAGTGGTTATTGATATTGCATGTGATTATTTGACTAGTAGAATATCCATGTGAATAATTAAATGAAATTATTTCATTTTATCTTTTCCATTTTATGTTGAAGTTCAAGTTTAAAAGGATTTTGTTTTAGTTATACATTGCCTTAAATTTTTATGCTTATTTATGAAAGTTTTCGGCTATTTTTTATCCTTACTGATAATCTGAGCTCACCCCTTTCAATGTTTTATTTTTCCCAGGATGTGAAGAATTAATTTATTAATGACCTACAAGGATAGTATAAGGGGATATGAAAATAATATTTTGTTGTAGTTTTTTTTACTTTATAATGTAATGAAAGACTTATGAATGTATCTAGTTATTCCAAGGCTACTAAACTAATTGGTCTTTCGAGACTTGATCTTTTGTGATCATGCCAATGTTATGTAATAATGCACCGAATCTGGGTAACTGGGGTCGGGGCGTTACAAAAAAACTAATCCAATCCCCTAATTTTAATCTAGAGATGAGTGACTAAGTTTTTAGTAGAAAATGGGTTAAAAGAGGGATCACAATCTTAATTTCTAATAAAACCATGCTTTAAATTAACAAAACAAAATCCCTAATCTTTTGATTTAAGAGTAGAGTTAAGGAAGATGATATAAAAATATCCATTCCCGAGAGAAATCATACTCCAACCATAGAAGCACCATAATTGAAGTAGTGACTTCCTAATTTCATGTAATATCCATCTACCTTTTTTAGAATTAAAGATAAATTATCTATAATATAGTTCTTACATTCCTTGATCTTATTAGAGAGCAGGCCCTGACTGGCTTCCATGAACACATTGTTTCCCTCCCTTATGATCTTCTGAGACGCCACCATGGACTCATCCCGAAGACTATTGAAGCACATGGAAATGACATTGTTCACTATGTCCCACTAAATCTCAGGGTTATGATAAGATTTACCCATGAGATGATCCTCGAAAGAAATCAGACCGGCCGACACTTGAGCGTGAAAATCTTGAATGTTAGGCTTGGAAGTGGTTGTATCTCTATATGGAAACATTCCATAAGGAACAAATCCATCGTAAAGGGGGCTATGATGAGTCCCTAAGGGATTATCAACACTATTTAGACTCAGAACACTTGATGAATCCATGAGAGTAATAGGACATGGATAATTCAATAATCATCTTCGCAGCTACCGAAGACACGCTCTAAATCGCCTAGAACGCTAGTGTAAACCGCCCCTCCAATAATATATATATATATATTATTATTATATATATATATTAATATATAAATATATATAATTATATATATAATAATTTTATTTATTATAATTTTATAATTATTTAAATATATATATATATATAATTATAATTATAAATAAATATATCTAAAATGTATTTATATATAATTATAAATATATTTATATATATATATATATTAATATATAAATATATATATTTATCTAAGGAGGTTTAGCTTGAAGCCGAAGCTCCTGACCATTTAGCAAAATTTAAATAAAAAGAAAGTAAGCATAAGAAAAAAAGGATGTGGTCAAATACAAGGACAATCCCTCAACCATAGAAAGAAACAACATATAAAAAGCCATCATAATCATGATCTGAATCATGACTAGGATCTCCAACATCATCAGTAGACTCCCACTCTAACTGAGAGTTCCTTTGATTGAAGATTGTAAGATACTTCTCCTTAATCTTCTCCTCATCTAGGGTGAGCTGATTCCTGGAAGACATAATTAAGCCACACCCTCATGTTGTAACCCAGTCCTCCTACCCACATCCTTGTCCAAGATTTTTTGGATGAAAACCCCACCTCTAAGTCCTAGGTTGTTTCTAAGACCCTTTTGGTTATTCCCTCCCTAAATTAGAAATACCTTTCACCAAGATAATTTTCTCTTTAACATTAAGAGTATAAATCTCCACAAAGGGGACTTCAACTTTATTACATCTATCAGAAATAGTTACTTCCTACACCAAATCAAGCACATCAAAAGTATTTGAGGTGGTAACCTACACTATACCCCTACTCTACGAAGGGTACTGTCCAAGATTAGAGGTGGTGTTATTAACCACAATATTCTTAGCATTCCGAGGGGACAGCTTATCCTTATCCTTCATGTTAGAGGAATTAAAATCTTTTTCTTGGATCAATTACCTATCCAATTCATTTTAGATATCAATTTCAAGATGCTTCAAAACATTATAATCATAGGAGGGTACCACTGGAATAGAAGCTTCCTCATTAAAATTATGAATCTCTTTTTCATTAGTGTCTATCTCATCCCATGAAACCTTGGAACCACCAGTAGAAACAGAGATAGCAGTATACTTGACCACATCAAAAAAAGAGGGATTCCCTACAATAATGACATGTTCCTCCTCATGACCTCTATAAATAGGTTCTACGAATGGATAATGTTTGGCTTCTACAGAAGTAGCCACCCCCACCTCTGCTTTACAGCAAGGTTTATTTTTGAAAAAATAAATGGAGTGCCCTTTCGTATCATAAAAATCGTAGACCATACTTCTATGAAACATATTGTAAGTGTGTTCTAAGTTGTTGCATCCATTACAAAAATTAGGAGATTTTTCATATTTAACCAGTAGATAAATTTTTTTCCATCCAATGTCAACATAATGGACTTACCCAAAGGGGAACTTAGATCAACTTCAACCTATATTCTAGAAAAGTTACCATAACTAACTTTATCAGTTAGTTTATCCATTATAATGGGGAAATAAAACAGCCAATGCAATTTCCCATAATATTTTGGGGTACTATAGGAACCAACTCAATCCATGAACACGTATCCAAATTTTCATGATTGAGTTCTTGGTATTTAAGGGATCAAAATATGGATCCTAGTATTGGAGTATGGGGATGCTGGGGTTATGGTTAATGAAGCTATATCCCCAAGATTTTAATTTCAGAATCTCATAAGTAAAGACAATTTGAAAATAGCCACTACCCATAGAGGTCATTTTTCATTTATCAAAGCCCCAACATTCAACAAGTTGCTTCCTAAGAATAGGTAGATTTAAAAAAATCCTTTCCTAGAAAAGAAATATGAGTGATAATTGAATGATTACATTCATTAATCTATTCTAATAGAAAAACAGGTGTAGCTTCAACAAACTTAGAGTCTCCTATTCACAAGATATTCTAGGGTGGGATCTTCGTGTCACCTCGAATGCCTTTAAAATACATCATGGCCAAAGGCCTACGACTATACAGGGACTCGTGAGAATGAATGTTGATTCCAACAGAATCCTTTCCCAAAATATGATTCGTGTCAACGGGATTGGAATTGACCACCTGGAAAAAAGAGTCTATAGTTTCTTTAATCCCAATCCAGTCATTCGTCGAGGCTTGGGTGGATTTCAAGTCCTGATCAAGATGCATTCTCACCAGAATCCCTTCATTGTGAGTAGGGAAAGCATCATCAGGATTTGAAGGACCAAGATTAACCACATCATTCAAATTCTCTAGATCTGAGATAGGTGGTGAAGAACCTATCTGATCTGCATCCTTCAATTTCTGTAGATCCAAGAAGAGCGGGGAAGAACTTGACTACTATGAATTCTTTGATTTGACTAGACCTGATATGAACAAACCAGGTTGAATTACATTCTTCAATTTTACTAGATCTGAGATAAGTGGGGGATAACCCGACTGATCTGCAGTGATCAGATCTCTTGATAGCACCGCTTTAGATCCGACATCTAGAGTCCTCAAATAGAGATCAAGGAGGGATGTTGCATCATGGATTCCCTTGTATGTGTCGAATATACCTTTAGATAGGAAGGAATCAGTAGACGAGAATCAATTTTCAGCCACCATGGATGAACCCTAGATGCCATCAGTGAAACCTGAAAGTGCCTCCATAGACCAAACATGCTTCTCCATATATATAATTATAAATATAATAAATATATTTATTATTTAAATAAATTTATATAATTTTTATATAATTATTTAAATTTATATTCATTTATATATAATTATAATTACAAATAAATATATTTATAAATATTTGTATATGACTATAAATATATAATTATATATATGATCTCATTAGAGATAAATGCAATGAGACCCATGCTGAGGAGGATGAATCATCAGGTATAGATGATCATGTTGATACTTGGAAGGCTCTTAAATAATGGATTGGAGGTAGACACCTGTGAAGTTGAGGTGGCTCCCAAGGAAGGGGTGGTAGACATAAAATAAGATGATTTTTGAAGGTTCTATTGTCTTGGTGATGTTGTTTATTTCATTTATTATCACTTCTTCCTCATATCATTTATTATTTGTACTTTCTTTTTATTAATAAATTTTCTGGGATCATGGGATTACCCATGGTTCGTGTTGTTTCTAGTATAATTATACACATTTATATAATTATATATACAATTATATATATTTATATAATTGTATGTATATATATATATATTAATATATACGTATATATAATTATAAATATAATAAATATATTTATTATTTAAATATATTTTCTATAATTTTGTAATTATTTAAATATATATTAATTAATTTATAATTCTAATTATAAATAAATATATTTATAAATATTTCTATACAATTATATATATTTTTATATAATTATATATATATATATATAATTATATGTATATATATATATATAATTATTTGTATATATATATAAAATTATATGTATATATATATATATTAATATATAATTATATATAATTATATATATAATAAATATGATTATTATTTAAATATATTTACAATAAGCGCTAAGAAAAGAGCTGATAAAGATGGACCTTTACCAGTGCTAAAAAAAGTACTTATAATGGGTGTTCATTTATCAGCACTTTTTTAACGCTGATAAAGTTACATTTATCAGTGCTATTAACTAGAGCTCATACTGGTTACCCTTTTATCAGCATTTTTTCTTTATCACTAATAAAACCAGATGCTGGATAAAGTGAAATCTATGGTAGTTCTTGATGATTATTTTAGTTCATTAAAATATTCAATGATGTATGGTAATGATTTTTTAACATTAGAAGAGGTTAAGGACAAAATTTTTCTCACAATCTTCAAATGTGTTATTTGAAGGAAGAGAGTAATGGGGTTAAAACTGAACTACAATTATAGAGTGTTGGGGTTCAAAATAGAAACAATGATAAAGAAAAAAGGATAAGAATCAATTTAAGAATTTCTAGTATTTTTTTGTGGAAGAACCGGCCATTTTAAAAGATATCATCCCAATTTAATAAATAAGGATATTATGGACCAAACCAATATAGAATGACCCATTTGTGACACTATGGATGTTTTAGTTTAGTTTAGAAAACCATGTATCTAGAAACATGTATAGTTTCTAGGTTGCATCTTTTCTATGAGGGCTGGACTTGGTACATTTTTAGGGGCCACTAGTGGAAAGGGTGGGTTTATCTTTGGGCGGGCCTAAGTCTTTCAGGCTTAGGTAGAGAATTTTATCCTATCGGATTCCTAGTTTTGATTATTGTGTCTCTCTATTTACTTTTATTTCTTGCATTATTTTGATTTTTTCTATGTTTTCAACATTCGTAGTATTTTACCCGTGAGGAAGGTTGTGTGTTTGTAGGTATTTTTGTGCTTGGGAGTTTCTAGTTTCTGTGGAGGCTTAGGTAATAATGATGGTAAGCTATATTGATTAATGTTATTTCATAGATAGTTTTATTTCTGAACATGATTTAGTAATATGATTGAAATCAAATGGTAGGTGTGGGTATGCCATGTTCCACTATGGAACACATTAATAGTGTTCATGCTGAGTGGATACTATTTCCTTAGGTCTATTTTCTAATAAATAAAAAACTTCTCAAACCTACTAGTAAGATAGATAGTCCTTTAAAGGAAACCATCATTTAATTTTATAATTTTATTTTTAAGGTTAAATATTTGTTGAATTTTGGATTTCAAGTTAAAATTATTTTTTATTTTTTCCATGAAAAACTATTTGTGTTTATTGTTATTATGAAAATTTTATTCTTTGTTCCAGATTTTTTTCTATGGGTTGCTCCATGCAGGCCTATGCATGGGCTTTCTGGATGGTCCTCTATTTTTTCTTATTTATTGGGATTGGGGTCATAGACTTGGGTGATGGATTAATACTCAGATCCTTCCTAGGTGTGTTGTTTTCTATTGATTGTTACTCATCTGATGGATCTGGTTTTTTGGTTTTGTGTCTCTCAGTTTTGTTGACAATCTATGTCACTTCCTCCAATCTATTCTACATCAGCCACATGTCCCATGATTTCATGATCCATTTCACCCTCCCAAACTTCATGATCCTTCTATGTTCCTTCAATTTTCCACATGTCCTCCTCGTCAATTTTTTCTAACATTCCTTTCTCCTCATTCACTAAAAAATAAATCGCCTTTAGCGATGGTATTATAGTGGTGATTTAAAAAACCACTACTAAACCCCATAATTTTTTATAGCGGCGATGCTCCCCCCCCCCCCCTGCCCCACCCCCACCTGACCCTGACCCCCCTTATCCCCCCGAACCCCATGATGCCATCTTCTCCCCCTGACCCGAACCCTATATCAGCTCCCCACCTGTGCCGCAAGTGACCTTGCCACCCATAAGCGCGCCCCACCGCCCATCAGCATGCCTCGCCACCCATCGCCTCTGACCTACCGAAGCCCTAGCTCGCCTCCCATGTATGGTTTCAAAAGTACCAATTATACATGAAAAGAATTTCAAAATTAATTTAAAATTTTCATATCATACTTATCACCAGCACTCATCAAACAAGACATATGTGTTGATTCAAGAAAAAGAATAATTAGGATTGTGAATTAGATTTAACCCATGATTTTAATTTAATATTTGATGTTTTAGTATATTAGGATTTTTATAAAGTATAACATTTAAATATATTTTAGTCTTTTATCCTCCCACTGTAATTTACTTTTAAAATTCAATCCAACCCCTCACATTAAATATTATTTTATAGGAGTAAGTGGATATATGTGTGTGCTATTCAATAATGGAGAGATAAATTTCATTTTAACATTTTTTTATATTTTCTATAATTATGTTTTGATCTATGAGTGTACGAAATGATCAATAGTTGAGAAAACATTTATCTTCTTAGAGAGATAATTTCTAACTTAGAGAGGGTTGTGTATGGTGTGACTCCCAAAAAGAACGTGGAAAACCACACCAATAATTCTGGAGACACCTTATATGGGCATCCAATATGAGAAATGAAGTGGTAAAATTTCACATCAATGAGTGGTAAACATAATGCTTCTAGTTGTGTCTCGATAGGCATCCCTATGGTGTCTATGCACTTAAGTAAAATGGTCATGGACTATGTTGAGTGGGAATTACAAAGAACTGGTGGGGGATAGTTAATCAAAATAGTTTAAAAAATGAGAGGATTTATGTTTGTTATAAGTAGTCTCATTCACTATATGTTTTTACTGCTTCCAGTGGAGATAACATCCTATTTTTCAACTTAGATCAGGTCATCTATAATCATAATTGACCATCTATTACACATTCAAACATTCTCAATTTTCCACCATATAATATTTGTTTTATCTCTTAATAAATTACACTTGTAATTTTATCCCATACCAATGGAGATGACCCGGTATATACAAGTATTCTACTACATAGAATAGAGGGAGTGTTTATTACACCACTACAAATCATACATGTATTATATAAGGAAATGATAAAACACATTCTCTATTCCATTACAAATAATTTTAAGTGGAATTATAATGGTAATTTGTAAACTTAAAACATTCATGTATCATTGGATATA
The DNA here is from genome assembly GCA_963277665.1 of Viscum album. Classification (NCBI taxonomy): domain Eukaryota; kingdom Viridiplantae; phylum Streptophyta; class Magnoliopsida; order Santalales; family Viscaceae; genus Viscum; species Viscum album. The sequence goes on along the minus strand of OY728161.1, from coordinate 1,534,227,199 downwards.
TGATAATGAAAAAGTATATAATCATACACATTTTAGTGTTTTATGATAATAAATGGTTATTATAAACACAATAGCATCCCTCATGAACTTGAAAATTGTTTATAACATGATATAAAAATGAGAACATAAAAATAATATAATATTCTAAATCTTGGGATGTGAAAATAATCATGGATGACTAATATAGTAGTTGATGACCTTAAAATAGTGAGTGAAAAGTAGTTTGGACTAGTTGGTTTTGAAAATAGTGTTGTCGAACCCTAACTGATTGTCTACAAGGTGAGGTGGGGAATCAAGTTTCTTTCCAAATTTATTTTTTCGTTACTTTAAATATTTAACCCTCACCAGTCATCAAATATTACTCTTGTGTGAGCCATATCATGATTAATCTAGCACTTTTTTGTCATTGACATTGAATTTCAAAAACAAATATGGACCTTAATGCACAGAAAAACATAAGGTTTTATTTACTTGTTTCACATGAACAAGGTTTCATCTAAATGGAACACACATGATGAAGTTTCAATATAAAAAAATTTCCTTATCAAATAATTTTTCTATTAGATATAAATATTTTAGTTGTGGCCACTAGATTCCAAGGAACACTTCCTTTGTAATTATTTGGTTTTTGATTAATGGTCACCCAAGTGAATGTCACGACCCCCTCCCACCAAATATTCCCCTTATGAGCTGGAAATGGTGAAAGGGAGATAATTACCCCCGAGTCCCGCCTCCAGTAGGCCCCAGAGTGGTGACTAGCACCAAGGGTATGAGTTTTCACAAATATGGGATGCATTACCCTTTTTATTATTTAAGATCGGGAAATAGGATGAGTCAAACACCAAAAAGAAAAAGGAACAAGTAATGAAAATAAACCCAAACCAATCCCACATGCATGTTTAAACAATTTTGAAAAAAAAGTACAAGTACAAGAAAACTCAAAAGTGCAATACCAAAAGAAACAAGAGTACATCAACTGCAACAACTCCAACTGTCCCGACTAGTAGGGTCCCTCACGGCCATGGTGGTCCTCCTAAAAACTTGAAAGTAAACATACGGTGAGCATACAAGTATACTCAGTAGGGAAACCTAAAGCTCTCGTGCACAGGTGGGGAGACATCCTAATGTCCCATACGAACAACAGAAAAAACAAAAACCTAGCAAGGAATTCTATCCACCCAACCTCACCATCCACGCTCACCAAAAACACAAAACAATAGGTAGTAGTATATAAGAACAAGAGTATTGGGTACCCTGCACCATTTCCACCCACTAGTTAGCTGCTCTTCCTAATGGTGAACGTCCTGACGCTACCAGACTCTTCCTGGCCGCACACACCTGGGTCTCAAAAGCCACACATCCCGCCGGCACACACCTGAGCCTCACAAACCACATATCCCACCCGCACACACCTGGGCCTCACAAATTACAATCACATCCCAACCCAAACACACTTGGGACTCATCCTGAAGATTCTAGGGAACAGTTAACCTGACCGAAGAGTCTTGGGCTAAAATCGCACCAATTGAAACCTACCCGAAGAGTCTAAGGTGTAAGGTCGCCTCAAGACATCACAGCCTATGGAAGAAGGAGCAAGAAAGATCTAGTAACTAAGGGGAAAACACCCTCTCCCATGAAATGAGAGTGTTTGGAACTGGGTGCTCAACATGGGTGGGGTGCGAAAAAACACAAAGATACAGATACATATATGTATACCATACACACATCCCAACCTATGGACTCTAAACAGAGAAATTGAGCACATGTCTCGGCACTGCTACTACGAAGCATGCATACAACAAACAAACCCAAACCCCATTTAGGTTTTCATGTTTCAACAGTATTAGTTTATTAGTTCCTTAACTACTGGGAAATTATCAAACCAGATCAAGTGTTTCGTAGAAAAACCCTACCAACCAAAAATTAAGTTAGATAGAACACAAGAAACACAAACCAACCTTTTTATCATCAATCAATCCCCATTGATTGTTCCCGCGTTTAATTATCGTTCCCCACAGTTTATTTATCAACTTTCCACTTCCTTTGAATATCACAACCCATTAATGCAACCATGCTGCTACTATAACCACAATTCCACAACCGTATCAGAAAACAAGGCTTGTGCCACATCATTTCCCCTTTAATATCATTTACCATAGCCCTGCTACCCATCCTATTCGTAACAACCCAGGATTCATTTAACCATCCAACTTTACATGATTAACCAATTTACACTTTCAATGAATTCCATCCACGAAACAATCCAGAAAAACAAGGAAGCATCTAATTGTGCAAGCAAAGGCCCCCAATGACCATGATTTTCAGTAGGCATAAGCCCATTAAATTCACAACATAATCAAAGGAGAATCATTGATGGAAATAAAACAACAATACCAACAAAAATATCCCCATACTGGTTCTTTAACCAGTTATTATCTTTATTTACCGGTTCAACCATATCTCATAAAACAAGAGAATACCCACCCCGCATGATGCACAAAAGTGAGAGAGAGATAAAGGTAAGATCCCTACCTCAATGGTTTTTGACGAAACCACGACGGTCGAATAACGCTCAAGAAACCAGGTCGATTCTCCACGAATCCTCCTTAGATATCTGCTCCTAACACAACCAAGACCAAAGATCATCATATTAGACATCCACACACTTATATCTACCCACAACAGGCATATATCTAAGAGGTTTAGAGAAGAGCAGGAGTAGATCTAAGTAGATCTAGGAAATCAAGCAAGAACGATCACATACCTCAAGAAACCGGCATCGATTCTCCAAGAAAATCCTCCGGGTCGCCTCAAAAATGCTTGGGAGAGGTTCTTCTACCCCCAAGGAATGAAAATCCCAAGTTATGGCCTCTTAGGGGCTTAAACAAACCATTTAGAGGAAAAAAAGTTCAGATCCACAATTTTAGGATCTAGCTTTAAGTGCCTGCAGGGTTAGTCCGCACGGTTTAACAAACTGTGCACTAACCGTGCGTTAGCTTATTCCTCTCCAAACACTCCTCACATGGTTAGTCTGCATGGTTAGACAAACTATGCACTAACCATGCGTTATCCACTACCTCCAACACCAACCTTGCACGGTTTGGCCGCACGGTTTAGCCAAACCATGTGCCAATCGTGCGAAAGCTATTTCCCTTTAACTTTACTTAAAAGTCCACCCAAACTCACCCCCCAAGTCACCTTGACCTCCCAAAACACCTCCAGCACCACATTTCACAAAGTAATGGACCGGAGAGGTCTTGTCCATTACATCAGATACCTATCAAAACATTCTCATCCTCGAGAATTCAAAAACCAACCCAGAGGAACCCAACAAGATACCTCTTAGGGCTCTCGTTATAATAGGAACCCAACCAATAACCCTAATCATAGGTGTTAGGAATTCCTTCTCTTATGTCGAGATATTATCCACTTTAGGCGGCACTGACTCACCCACATGGGTTCGATCGCATCCGCATTAATGCATCTCGATTAAGAATTGGGTCTTCCCACTTCCATATATTAGGATTTTTCCAACTTACACTGCCCCCAACACCGTACAACCAACACACTGCCCGGACACAAGGCTTGGGAGATCCTACTCCCATTTTAAGATATTATCCGCTTTAGGCGGCACTGACTCACCCGCACGGGTTCAATCGCATCTGCATTAATGCGTCTCGATTAAGGATCAGGTTTTTCCCTTTCCCCACACATCCGGACATGTTACACACTTCCAGAGAACAAGGAAACAAAACACCTCACAACCGACAAGCCATACATTCCATATATCAAAGGTACAAAGTATAACATCAAAAAAAATCTTATAATAACAAAGAAAACCACAAGTTAAAACAAATCTGGGTTCTGATCATGCATCTGAGCCTCCCGCTTCCATGTTCTCTCCTTGAGGCCACCATGCCTCCACAACACACGAACCAAAGCGATGGTTCATCCACGGAGCACCTTCTCTTCATGATCCTCGATTCTGATTAGTCATTCCTCGAAGGTCGCATCGTCTCCCACACACACCTGAGCCTCACAAACCTTATATCCCACCTGCACACACCTGGGCCTCACAAACCACAATCACATCCCCGCCCGAACACACTTGGGCCTCATATCGAAGATTCTTGGGAACAATAAACCTACCCAAGGAGTCTTGGGCTAAAATCACACCAATTGAAACCTACCTGAAGATTCTTAGGTGTAAAGTCGCCTCAATCCATCACAGCCTATGGAAGAAGGAGCAGGAAGTAGCTAGTAACTAAGGGGAAAACACCTTCTCCCATGAAATGGGAGTGTTCGGAACTAGGTTCTCAACATGGCTGGGGTGAGACAAAACAAAAAGATACAGATACATATATGTATACCATACACACAACCTAACCTATGGTCTTTAAATAGAGAAAATGAGCACATGCCTCGGCACTTCTACTATGAAGCTTGCATACAACAAACAAACCCAAACCCCATTTAGGTTTTCATGTTTTAATAGTATTAGTTTATTAGTTCCTTAACTACTTGGAAATTATCAAACCAGATCAAGAGTTTCGTAGAAAAAAAAACCTTCCAACCAAAAATCATGTTAGATATAACACAAGCAACACAAACCAACCTTTTTATCATCAATCAATCCCCATTGATTGTTCTCGCGTTTAATTATCGTTCCCCACAGTTCATTTAACAAATTTCCACTTACTTTTAATATCACAACCCATTATTACAACCATGCTGCCACTATAACCACAATTCCACAACTGTATCACAAAACAAGGATTGTGCCACGTCATTTCCCCTTTAATATCATTTAACGCAGCCCTGCTGCCCACCCTATTCATAAAAACCCAGGATTCATTTAATCATCCAACTTTACATGATTAACCAATTTCCACTTTCTATGAATTCCATCCACAAAAAATCCATAAAAACAAGGAAACATCTAATAGCGCAAGAAAAGTCCCCCAACGACCATGATTTTCAGTCGGCATAAGCCCATTAAATTCACAACATAATCAAAGGAGAAGCATTGATGGAAATAAAACAAAAATACCAACAAAAATCTCCGCAAACCCATTCTTTAACTAGTTATTATCTTTATTTACCAGTTCAATCGTATCTCATAATACAAGAGGATACCCACTATGCATGATGCACAAAAGTGAGAGAGAGACGAAGGAAAGATCCCTACCTCAAAGGTTTTTGAAAAAACCATGACGGTCAAAGAACGCTCAAGAAACCAGGTCGATTCTCCACAAATCCTCCTTGGATATCCTCTCCTAACATAACCAAGACCAAAGCTCATCATATTCGACATCCACACGCTTAGATCTACCCATAACAGGAGTATATCTAAGATACCGAGAGAAGAGGAGGAGTATATCTAAGTAGATCTAGGAAATCAAGCAAGAACAATCACATACCTCAAGAAACCAGCTTAGATTCACCAAGAAAAGCCTCTGGATCACCTCCAAAATTCTTGGGAGAGGTTCTTCTACCTCCAAGGAAGGGAAATCCCGATTTATGGCCACTTAGGGGCTTAAACGAACTATTTACAGGCAAATGAGTTCAGATCCACAATTTTAGGATCTAACTTTAAGTGCCCGCACAGTTAGTCCGCACAGTTTAACAAATTGTGCGCTAACCGTGCATTAGATTCTACCTCACCAAACACTCCTCGCATGGTTAGTCTACATGGTTATCCAAATCGTGCGCTAACCATGCGTTATCCACTACCTCCAACACCAACCTTGCACGGTTTGGCCGCACAGTTTAGCCAAATCGTGCGCCAACCGTGCGAAAGCTATTTCCCTTTAGCTTTCTTTAAAAGTCCACTCAAACGAACCCCCAAGTCACCTTGACCTCCCGGCACACCTCCAGCACAACATTTCACAAAGGAATGGAATGGAGGGGTCCGGTCCATTACATCAAATACCTCTCAAAACATTCATGTCCTCAAGAATTCAAAAACCAACCTAGAGGAACCCAACAAGATACCTCTTAGGGCTCTCGTTATAATAGGAACCCAACCAACAACCCTAATCATAGGTGTGAGGAATTCCTTCTCCTATGTCGAGATATTATCCGCTTTAGGTGGCACTGACTTGCCCGCACGGGTTCAATCGCATCCGCATTAATGTGTCTCGATTAAGAATTGGGTCTTCCCACCTCCATATATTAGGATTTTTCTAACTTATACTACCCCCAACACAGTACAACCAACACATTTCCCGAACACATGGCTTGGGAAATCCTTCTCCCATGTCGAGATATTATCCACTTTAGGTGGCATTGACTCTCCCGTACGGGTTCAATCACATCCTCATTAATGTGTCTCGATTAAGGATCATGTTTTTCCCTTTCCCCACACATCTGAACATGTTACACACTTCCAGAGAACAAGGAAACAAAATGTCTCACAACCAACAAGCCCGGAATTCCATATATCAAAGGTACAGAGTATAACAACAAAAAAAAGATCAAGAGAACAAAGAAAAACACAAGTCAAAACAACTTCGGGTACTGAGCGTGCATATGAGCCTCCTGCTCCCAAGTGCTCTCCTCGAGGCCGCCATGCCTCCACAACACACAAACCAAGGTGATGGTTCATCCACGGAGCACCTTCTCTTCATGATCCTCGATTCTGACTGGTCTTTCCTCGAAGTTCGTGTCGTCTCCCATATCTAACTCTCCCCAGTCGAAAATGTGAGATTCGTTGTGTAAGTACCGTCGAAGCTAGGAGACGTGGAAGACATCATGAACCTTCTCCAACTAAGGTGGCAGTGCTAGCTGATATGCCACTTCACCAACTCACCTCAACACCTCGAAAGGTCCGATGAACCTAGGGGAGAGCTTACTCCCCTTCTAAAACCTCTGCTTCCCCCGTCGAGGGGAAACCTTCAAGAACACATGATCTCCCACCTCGAACTCCAAGGGCCTCCTCTGATTATCAGTATAAGACTTTTGTTGGTCCTGAGACGCTTTTATCCTCCCACGCACAATCTGGACTTTCTCTATGGTGCTTTGTACTACCTCTGGCCCAAGAGCACCTGTCTCACCAACCTCTACCCAACAAATGGGTGAACGACATGGTATTCCATACAAATCCTCAAACAGTTCCATTCCAATAGTAGAGTAGAAGCTGTTGTTGTAGGAAAACTCTACTAAAGTCAAGTGTCGCACCCATGATCCTCTGAAATCTAGAACGCATTCTCACAGCATGTCCTCCAACGTCTGGATAGTCTGCTCTGTCTTCCCATCGGTCTGGGGGTGGAAAGTAGTTCTAAGGCGTAGCTGGGTGCCAAAAGCATGCTGTAACCGCCTCCAGACTCGTGAGGTAAACCGAGTATCCCGATTCGAGACAGTAGTCTTCAGAACTCAATGAAAAAGCACCACCTCATCTATGTACCTCTGTGCTAAGATACTCACTGGGCCCGACTCCTTAATTGCTAAGAAGTGAGCTGATTTCGTCAGTCGATCCACCACTACCTAGATACCATCATAACCACCCTGAGCTCTGGGTAGTCCTGTGACGAAGTCCATTAATATGTCATCCCATTTCCACTCGGGGACATCTAAAGGATGCAACAAACCACTGGGAACACGGTGTTCAGCCTTTACTTGCTGACACACTAGGAACTTAGCCACATACTTTGCCACTGATCGTTTCACCCCGGGCCACCAAAACTGTTACCTCAGGCCTCGGTACATTTTTGAAACTCTCTGATATACCGCCAAGGCTGAGCTATGGAACTCACAAATAACTCCCTCATGCATCGCCTCCGGAACAAACAACCTTCCATGAAAAATCATCTGATGTCAGCTATCCTCTGACCATCCTTTTAGAAGGTTTCCCTGATTGATATGATCCTTCATTACTTCCACCCTTCAGTCTCCCCACTGAGACTCTTCCACCTGCTGCAACAAGGAGGACCGCACCTTCATCTAAAACAAGCATCCTCTAACACCTTCTACCCTTGCATCCAAGTGCAAGGCAGCCAACTCTTCCATCGCTTTACAAGCATCAGCAGATTCCTGAACCACTTCCTTATGTGACTTTCTACTCAGGTAATCAGCCACAATGTTTCCCTTACCTTCAATATAAGAGATCTCGAAGTCATAGTCTTGAAGAAAATCAACCCATATCTACTGTCGTAAGTTCAGGTCACGCTGGGAGAAGATATAACGCAAGCTCTTGTGATCTGAGAAGACCACAAAGCGCTCCCCAAAGATGTAATGTCACCACAACTTCAGTGTGAACACTACTGATGCAAGATATAGGTCATGGGTGGCATAGTTATTCTCGTGAGGGCGCAACTGCCTAGACCCATAATAGATCACACCCTTCTTCTGCATCAGTAAGCACCCCAAACTGAGTCTAGAAGCATCACAAAACACCTCATACAACAACCCATCCTCTGAAAACCTGAGTACTGGAGCACTGACCAACCTCTCCTTGAGGTAGTCGAAAGATTTTTGGCACTACTCACTCCATAGGAATACCTGGTACTTCCTAGTCAAAGTTGTCAATGGAGCAGCAACTCGAGAGAAGTCTGAAATGAACCTCTGATAATAAACTTCCAACCCCAGGAAACTATGAACTTCTTCCATGCTCTTGGGTGACGCCCAAGAAACAACTGCCTCCACCTTCGACGGGTCCACTGAAACTCCATGCTGAGACACTACGTGACCAAGGAAGTGTACTTCTTGTGTCAAGAACTTACACTTTGACAATTTCTTATAAAGCTGGTGGTGTCGAAGGACTTACAAGACTTCCCTGATATGCTCAACATTCTCCTCCTCTGATCTTGAGTAGATCAGGATATCATCGATAAACACAATGATGAACCGGTCCAAAAACTCTCAGAAGACAAATTTCATAAGTCCCGTGAACACAGCTGGTGCATTCGTAACTCCAAACGGCATCACTACAAACTCGAAGTGCCCGTACCAGCACCTGAAAGCCGTTTTCAAGATGTCACTGTCCTTTACCCTCAGCTTATGATATCCAGATCATAGATCAATCTTAGAAAACCAACCTGCTCCCCTCAGCTGGTCGAATAGATCATCTATCCTTGGAAGGGGGTAACAGTTCTTGACCGTTACTTGATTCAACCTTTGGTAGTCTATGCATAGCCTGAGACCACCATCTTCCTTCTTCACGAAAAAAACTAGAGCACCCCATGGAGACACGCTGGGTCAAACAAAACCCCTCTTCCTCAGATTGTCAATCTGAATCCGCAAATCCCACAACTCCAAAGGTTTCATCTGATAAGGGGCCATCAAAATCGGATGGGCACCAGGGTGTAAGTCTATCCCGAACTCAACGTCACGTTGGGGGGGGGGCTAGAGTCACAACCTCCTCAGGAAAAACATTGAGGAACTCCCCAACAACCTTTGGAACATCCATCATATCTGTATCAGATGAAACCACTGATAACCCGCCTAACAAGAAAAAGAGAGGATTCACATGATGACTTCCCACCTGATAGCTTCTCTCACCAACAAAAGCTACACGCTGCACATCCACGTCGGAGAACACGACTCTTCTTCGGAATCAGTCGATAATAGCACTAACAAAAAACAGCCAGTCGATTCCTAGGATGACACTGTATGGCTGCATCTGTAGCAAAAGAAGATCCCCACTAGATCGATGTGGTCCCAATGTCATCCCACATCCCCGGAAAACACAAGATACGCTGGTCTAACCTCAAACTGGTGTACTCAGCACTAGGGGTACGAAAAGTCTCTCTACGTCTAGACCCAAATCATGGGATAGACCAGGTGCAACAAAGTAGTGCGAAGCTCCCTAATCTAACAAAGCATAAATGAGAGTGTTGAACAAACAAATCATACCTCACACCACCTATGGTACTGCGGGATCTGCCAACTCTGCTGCGTGCAACTGTCCACGCCCAGCTCCTCTTCCTCTCTGATGTCAACCACCTCCCAGACCATGCCCTAGTCGAGGTCCCTGAGGAGCACCCTGATGTTGACCTCCCCCTGAAAAGTCTACACTCAGAGGAGCAGGGTCCTGCTGCTGCCGGAAGGGCCTCGCCGGCAACTGGTGCTTTTGAGGCGGTCACTGAACCTGCCCACCTCTACCATACTGAGTTCAGGTCAGTCACCGACTCTGAATGTGCCCGAAAACTCCTCAAGAGAAACACTTCAGTCCTGGGCATGGGAAAAATAGACGAGGACCTGAAGATCTGAACTGGAACTGTTGGGGCCTTCTCCCTACTGGCCTGAATATGGATAGTCCTATCGCAGGAGAGCAGCTGCTGACTGCCTTCCCCTTTGACGAACTCGGCTGGATCCCCTCTCATGGTGCACCTCCCTGCAAGTGCATCCTCTCTACAACCTCTTCCTCCTTCTGTACCACCAAGTACGTCGGAAGGGTGAAGGGGGTGACAGCCTACTAGAGCGAAGGACGAAGCACCTCCTCCAAATGTATCACCCGAGACTCCTCATCCGGAAAGTGATCTGGAGCAAAGCGTAAGAGATCCTTGAACTTGATCCCTAATTATCATACTGACATACTCCCCTTCTGGAGGGAGAGTAACTCATGCGGCTTCTCTGCCTTGATCATGGAAGAAAGGAATTCCTCTCGGAACTCCTTCTCAAAGTCAGCCCACGGAACCTCTGCCTCTGACCTCCCCCTGAGGTAGAGCATCCACCACTGACGCGCCACACCTCTCAGCTGACTGACTGCAAGGGGAACCCAGTACACCCTCGGAGCATGGATCATAGTAAAATTGATCCCTACCTCCTCAATCCACCCCTCCGTCTCCATATCCTAAGTACTACCCTCATACTTCTTGAGGGTTTTTCACTGGAAAGAACGGAGAGTCTTCTACCACTGATCATCTTCCTCCTCTCAGTCAATCCTCAACTGATCGACCACCTGAATCTGATGAGCCTCGACTATCTGAGTCACCCGGGGATGACGTCCAGGTGCCATAGCTGTACGGTAAACAAATATCACCTAATCCCAAGTAGTAAGAGAATTCCTCAAGGTTTCATTTTATAACTTTATTTAAATTTATTTCCTAGAACACCCAAATCAAGTAAAACACAAACATGATGATGCATGTACCTTCCCTAGGGTCTCTACCCTGTAATCAATGTAGTCTCACTTGGTCATTCGGCAAGCTCAGAGTCCTTGCATCGGATCACAGGGGGCCCTAAAATCTCGTGTCCTAGCCGGTCTTCCCTGGCCTATGTCACGCACCAAGATCACCTAACACTATTTCCCTACCATCCCATGCAATCCTTACTGTTTCTAACTCCAGACTCCATCCAATCTCTCAACCTTCCTCTGATACCATTCTGTCATGAACCCCTCCCACCAAAGATGCCCCTTCTGAGCAGGCAATGGTGAAAGGGAGATAATGACCCCCGAGTCAGCCTCTAGTGGGCCCTGGAGTGGCAACTAGCACCAAGGGTATGAGTTTTCACAAATATGGTAGGCATTACCCTTTTTATTATTTAAGTAAGATGAGTCAAACACCAAAAAGAAAAAGGAACAAGTAATGAAAATAATCCCAAACCAATCCCACATGCATGTTTAAACAATTATGAAACAAAGTACAAGTACAAGAAAACTCAAAAGTACAATACCAAAATAAACAAGAGTACATCAAATGCAACAAATCCAACTGTCCCGACTAGTAGGGCCCCGCACGGTCCTGGTAGTCCTCCTAGAAACCTGAAAGTAAACGTAGGGTGAGAAATCAAGTATACTCAACAGGGAATCCTAAAGCTCTCATGCACAGGTGGGGAGACATCCTAATGACCCTTGAGAACAACAAAAGAAACCAAAACCTAGCAAGGAATTCTATCCACCCAACCTCACCACCCATGCTCACAAAAAACACAAAACAACAGGTAGTAGTATATAAGAACAAGAGTATTGGGTACCCCGCACCATTTACCCCCACTAGTTAGTTGCTCTTCCTAACGGTGAACGTCCTGATGCAACCACACTCTTCCTACCCACACACACCTAGGTCTCAAAAGCCACACATCCTGCCCGCACACACCTGGGCCTCACAAACCACATATCCCACCCACACACACCTGGGCCTCACAGACCACATATCCCACCCGCACACACCTGGGCCTCACAAACCACAATCACATCCTTGCCCGAGCACACCTGGGCCTCAACCCGAAGATTCTTGGGAACAATAAACCTGCCTGAATATTCTTGGGCTAAAATCACACCAATTGAAACCTACCCGAAGAGTCTTAGGTGTAAGGTCACCTCAAGACATCACAACCTATGGAAGAAGGAGTAGGAAGGAGATAGTAACTAAGTGGAAAACTCCCTATCCCATGAAATGAGAGTGTTTGGCACTAGGTGCTCAACATGGGTGGGGTGTGACAAAAAACAAAGATACAGATACATATACGTATACCATCACACAGCCCAACCTGTGGCCTATAAATAGAGAAACTGAGCACGTGCCTCGGCACTGCTACTACGAAGCGTTCATAAAACAAACAAACCAAAACCCCTTTTAGGTTTTCATGTTTCAATAGTATTAGTTTATTAGTTCCTTAACAAATGGTAAATTATCAAACCAGATCAAGCGTTTCGTAGAAAAACCCTGCCAACCACAAATAAAGTTAGATAGAACACAAGCAACACAAACCGACCTTTTTATCATCAATCAATCCCCATTGATTTTTCCCATATTTAATTATCGTTCCCCTCAGTTCATTTATCAACTTTCCACTTCCTTTTAATATCACAACCCATTACTGCAGCCCTACTGCCACTATAACCAGAATTCCACAACCGTATCATAAAACAAGGCTCGTGCCACATCATTTCCCCTTTAATATCATTTTCCGCAGCCCTGCTGCCCATCCTATTCATAACAACCCAAGATTCATTTAATTATCCAACTTTACATGATTAACCAATTTCCACTTTCTATGAATTCCATCCACAAAACAATCCAGAAAAACAAGGAAGCATCTAATTGTGCAAGAAAAGGCCCCCAACGACCGTGATTTTCAGTAATCATAAGCCCATTAAATTCACAACATAATCAAAGGAGAAGCATTGATGGAAATAAAACAACAATACCAACAAAAATCTCCCCAAACCTGTTCTTTAACTAGTTATTATCTTTATTTACCAGTTCAACTGTATCTCATAAAACAAGAGGATACTCACCCCGCATGATGCACAAAATTGAGAAAGAGACGAAGGTAAGATCCCTACCTCAAAGGTTTTTGATGAAACCACGACGGTTGAATAACGCTCAATAAACTGGGTCGATTCTCCACGAATCCTCCTTAGATATCCTCTCCTAACACAACCAAGACCAAAGCTCATCATATTTGACATCCACACACTTAGATCTACCCATAACGGGAATAAATCTATGAGACTGAGATAAGAGGAGGTGTAGATCTAATTAGATCTAGGAAATCAAGCAAGAACGATCAGATACCTTAAGAAACCGACTTCGATTCACCAAGAAAAGCCTTCGGATCGCCTCCAAAATGCTTGGTAGAGGTTCTTATAGCTCCAAGTAAGGGAAATCCCGAGTTATGGCCACTTAGGGGCTTAAACAAACAATTTAGATGCAAAAGAGTTTAGATCCACAATTTTAGGATCTAACTTTAAGTTCCCGCACAGTTAGTTCGCACGGTTTAACAAACTATGTGCTAACTGTGCATTAGCTTCTGCCTCTCCAAACACTCCTCTCACGGTTAGTCCACATGGTTAGCCAAATTGTGTGCTAACCGTGCATTAGCCAATGCCTCCAGCACTAACCTTGCACATGTTGGCTGCACAGTTTAGCAAAACTGTGCGCCAACAGTGCAAAAGCTATTTCCCTTTAGATTTCCTTAAAATTTAACCCAAATGCACCCACAAGTCACCTTGACCTCCCAGCACACCTCCAACACCACATTTCACAAAGGTATGGACCGGAGAGGTCCGGTCCATTACAGTGAAACTCCCTTTGCATCATTCTACACACACTAATTCAATGAATAAATTGTTTTATTCAATTGTATTTCTCTTACATATTAGTATAGAAAGCTAAATTTTTGTACTTATTTAATCTCAGGTTTTATGTGGTTTCGATATCGATGTTTTTGTGCACTTCATATTCAAGGCCAGATGATATCATCTTCTTGATGAGAAATTCGATTAATTTAACTCCACATAATGAAAATAACAACAATATAAAACTCCACATAAAGAATAATTCTATCAATATAATTATCTAATTATGCTCTATTTTAATCACAATCAACTTGATTAATCATTGAAGCTCCAAAAACAATAAAACTTTATCCTCAAACACCTCATTATGGAACTTTAAAGTTGGTTGAATCTTACTTCTTTATTTTCAATCTTGATTATTTTGGTATGTTCTTCCATTTATAGGTTCCCATTGTGGTGCAGATTCATGTGGTTTCAATAATGGTCATCTATGATCAAGATCTTAATTTACCTTCCAATTGTAGAAGATTTTGTAGCATGATTTTTTTCATTATTTTTTCTAAATAGTAATTTTCATCCTCATATGGTAGGTCAGATAGATAGAATGATCCAAATTCTAATGGATGTATTGAAGATGTTTATTATTTATTTTATAGGTTCTTGGGTGAATCATTTCTCTTTGGTTGAGTTTTACTATGACAATAACTATTTATTAACCATTGGTAAAACACCATTTATAGAATCGTATGAGTGTTCTTACATATATCTATTGTCTTTGAATGCGGTTAGAGATTTAATTAATCTTAGACCAAATTTGGTGAAGATAATGATAAAGAAGGTGTAGTTATTCTATGAGAGAATAAGACATGTTCAAGACCATCATGTGATGGACCCGGGTATAGAGTTGTTTAAGTGAGACGGGTTTGAACCAGTGAATAGTAATTCATTTCTCTTTTTATGATTTCTTGAAAAATAAACCTAATTTACCTATTACAGTGAGAAAACTCACTTCTTATCTCACACACACTATAGAAACAAACTAGAAAAAGACACTTGATATATAAGTTTCACCACCCAAATTGATAATTTAACCCTTTGCATGATCCAGAATCACCTAAGCCTATATTATCCACTAGAATCACCATGATGGATGAAATGACAATGGTATATATTTAACTTGTATTATAACATTAACAATAATTTCATCACCCAAAATATATCATTATTGTCTTCACTACTATGTCAAGACAGTCCACACTAGGACCAAGAGAAACAAAGAAGACACCCCAACCTCTATATTTCAAAGAAGACATGGATTTTTCATATCCTTGTTATTCTACTTATACCTACCCACCAATGGGTCAAATATACATTTTATACTTACCTATATACCTAAATAAAGTTCCACTTTAAGGTAAGAGTTTGTTTCCATTTTATATTCCTAACTTCTATTCAATTATTTTATGATTTATCAAGCACTTAACTTAGTGATATCAAAGTTATGGAATCATTAGTTTTTCCATATTTTTTAGTGGATCACGACATACAGAAAACTACAAGGATGGGATCCTTGTTCTTGTCTTCTTTTATGGATCTTTTTAATTTGCATTCTTTGGTTTTATAGTGGGTGATTTACCATATGTATTTATATAGTAAAACCTTATGTAACATATTTATATATTTTTTTAACTAGTATATATGAATCTATTTCCCTATTTAGTAGTAACTATGTATTTTAAGTTTTTTTAATATTGTGTAGGCACATTGTGATATACATGGATAAAAGCTGGATCACATTACCGAGGAACACACCTCAGTATGTTAAGGGTTTGAAGGAGTTTTTGTATTTTTTAATTTCTAATGGATCCGTTGAAGGTATAATAAGATGTCCATTTCCTAAATGTAAATTTAGAAGATGTTTGAAGAGAGATGAAGTTTAGAAACATTTAATACTGAAGAAATTCCCTGATCAATAATTGTGTTGGATTTTTTTATAGAGAATATAATGTTACAAAAAGGTTGAGAACTAATGTTAATCCACATAATGAGCTCCCAACTTCATCAATAATGGAAAATGAAATTAAAAACCTCATAAATGATGCATTCGGAACTGCAAGACACCACTATCAACATCAAAACATAACAGAACAATTAGATGATGGTGCTATAATGTTCAATGTGACGGGTGATGTTTTTGTGACTATAACAAAACCAGATCAAGATTTTAACATATCATTGGATACTCCTCTTGATTATGTGGAGAAAAAGTTAAGAGAAAACTTCACTAAGGAAAATATGTTTCATGATTTAGTTGACGATGGAAATATAGAGTTGTATAGTGGATGTTTGAAATATTCAAAGCTTTCTTTTCTACTGAAGTTGTACCATATAAAATGTCTATATGAAATTAAAAATAACACAATGTCCATGATAATGGAATTGTTGCATGATTCATTTCTTAAAGCAAAAATCCTTGAGTATTTTTATGATATGAAAAAGTTGTTAATAGGATTGGTCTGAATTATAAAAAAATACATGTGTGTCCCAATGATTATTTGCTTCATTGGAGAGAGGATTCAAGTTGACAAAATTTCAAAAAAAAAAATCTTCTTCTAGATGGAATTCAATGGGTGATGTTGGAAGTCTGAATCGACATACTTTCATGAAGAAGAAGAAAGAGAGCACACCTGCAAAGGTTTTGTGTTACTTTCCTTTAAAGCCTCAATTGCAAAGATTATTCATGTCATCAAACACTGCCGAACACATGAAGTGTCATTCTATAGATAATAATAATGGTGGTTTAATGATACATCGACAAGATTCACAATGCTCACAAATACTTACAAGTAATGAACATAAAACATGATCTCTGTCCAAATGAGGATGAAAAGTATGCTCCAGCAATTTTTGCAATGAAAAATAGGGACAAAGATACATTCCTTACATTTTTAAAGAATGTGAAGGTATATGATGGGTATTCAAGTAACATCTCGAGGTGTGTTGCCTTTAATAATCATAAGTTACATGGATTGAAAAGTCACGATTCACATATTTTGTTACAATAGTTACTACTATTGGCATTGCGTACATTATTACCTGAAAACATATTGTTGTTGTACTCCAATTCTGCCCATTTTTCATACAACTATGTGAGAAATATCTACATCAATTTCAACTTGAAAACCTCCAGGAGAGGTTTTTATTGACCCTTTGTGCAATAGAGATGATATTTCCTCCGTCATTTTTTACTGTCATGATGTATTTAACTCTACATTTGGTTGAGGAAGATAAATTAAGAGGCCCTGTTCATTATTGATGGATGTATCCAATTGAGAGGTACTTTATTTATATGTTTTTAGGTTAAGTAAAAAAAATTGGCACTTAATTAAATGCATAATTATGTTTATTTTATTCCACATATATCTTGGGAATTTAAAATCATACGTTAGAAATAAATCCCAACTAGAAGGCTCTATTACTGAAGGTTATTGGGCTAAGGAGTGTCTTACCTTTTGTTTTAGATACTTGGATGATATTGATACAAAATTTAATTGAGTTGGATGTGTTGAAGACACATCGACTCAATCTCAAATACATTATAAATCAAAAATACTTCTTTCTATTGGCCGATTAGTTGGGAGGACCTCAAATGTGACACTGACAGAATTGGAATTATTACAGGCACATAGATATGTGCTGCTGAATAGTGAAATTGCAGATCCATTTATTTAGGAGTTGAGGATACAAAAAAAGAGACAAATGAGAGGCTGGACATGAAATGAGAACTATATATTGAAAGCTATTAATAAAGAGCTTGTAGAATGGTTTGCACGACGTGTAAGTTCATAAATATTGAAATTAATATGAATATTAGTTCGAAAAATATATTTTGGTAAATATAACAAATTATATTCATTTTTTTAGATCATGAATACTGATACTCGATCATAGTTGTCATAATATTTGAAGTTTCTTGCTTGATGTCCTCTAAAACAAGTTAGAAAGTTTGACGCTTACAACGTGAATGGATTTAGATTTCATACAGTCGATTGAGAAATGGGTTTGAAAACACATAATAGTGGTATATTTACATTTTCTGAAGTAGGATACTATCGAAAGATGAACGATATTATTGAATTAAACTACCACGGGCATTTTTTAGTTGTTTTATTCAAATGCAATTGGTTCGATATTATCATAGGTGTTAAAAGAGATTCCTTGCAATTTACTTCTGTGAACTTCTCTCTCTTGATGGATGTTGGTGATCATGAACTACATGATCCATATATCTTATCATTGCAATAAAAAATGGTATATTATGTGAATGATGTTGTGGATGAAGGGTGGAGTGTAGTTTCTCATGTAATACAAAGAGATTTGTATGATATGGATGATGAAGTGGAATATTTGACCTCTGAAATTGAATCTCATCAACAACAAGAAGCAGAATTATTTGTCTATCATGATATTGAAAATATTAGTCTAGAAAGTATGAATGAAGTGGATGAAGTAATGGAGCAGGAATCCTACATGATTCAAGGGGAAAATGATTGTATGTACAGTTATTTATTCATTCAGTAACCACTTATTTCATTTATGCAGTCATTCATTATCATTGTTATGTATATTTTGTTTATTAGTACTGTGCATATATTATCATTTTTAATTTTTTTTCTATATTTTTTTTTTGAAATATATGCTCTGAACATAATTTTATTTGATTAATTGATAGGAATTCCAAGGAGGAAGTGATACACTATTTCATCCACTACTGTGATAGATGATGATCCATCTGTCTCCCTCCCTACGTTATCTGCGCCACAAGTTTCCTTCCCCCCTACACCATCTCCCCTTGTACCATCTCTCACATCCTCTATGATCATTCCTTTAGAATCTGAGTCATCAAATCCCCCTCTAGAAGCCTCAGCAGCGGGGCGGCGGCGCGCCACTTCGAGTTTATCACTGGCACTGTTAAAGGTACAAATTTTAATATAAATAAATTTATTTCACTTTTTTTAAACTAATATTTTTCATTAAAGATGAAAAAAATTAAATTGTGGATAAAAATATTAAAAGTGTAGATGTGTGGAATATGAATGGAGAGAAGATAGTTGTCCCATTTGATTCATATGGGGTCCCTATGGATGACGACGCGGGATTACTTGGACAAATTCTAGGCCAACTGGTAGCGGAGCCCATTTCCCTTCCTATTTATTATGATGATTAGAGACATATTCCTCCATGTTGGAAAAATGAAGTTTTCGATTCCAAAATAAAGGTAATTTTAATACATTATGGTGTAATTTAATTTCATGTTATTAATATGTTCAAAATTAATTTCTGTATATAGATGTTTTTTCACTTTACAGTTTCTGATGTGATAGCATGAAAGTGGATGTTGAAAAATCTTGGTAAGAAATAGAAAGACTTAAAATGGAGATTATGGAGCGATGTTAATGATACTTTGTTGACCGTCCAACAAATGTATGAGAATCTACCCAATGGGGTACCCAAAGAACAGTGTAAAGTTTTTATTGACAGGCATCGTGATGAGAAGCAGATGGTATTTAAATATATATTATTATATTAATATGATTTTACATTTATACATGTATATGAAGAGGATATGACATTGAATACATTACTATTAAATTGAATTTTATTTATTTCAGGATCTCTCATGAAATAATGCATCAATCCGGGCTAAGCAAGTCATCCCTCACACTGTGGGGTCAAAAAGATTTTCTAGAAGCCGATCAACATTGGTAATGTTTTCATTAGTTTAAATATTTATAAGATAATATTATCTGTTTAATATATTAAACTGTTTATTTATCATTTTTTAATGTAGTCATAGAGTTTAGGTCACGAAACATCCTGAACTGAAGTGTGGTTAGATGTTCACAAAAAATCTGATGGAAGTTTTGTTAATTATCCTACTAAAGAAGTTGAGGTATGAACTCATTTTTTCATTATAATAACTTATTATCAGTTTTAAATATGTTAATATATATTGATATTTGATTTATAGGTAAAAATTTAAGAAATATGGGATGCCAGTCCTGGGCAGTCCTACTGAGTCTCCCAGGATGACCCGGTTGCTAATGTCCTTGGGAAGGAGCATCCTGGTAGAGTGTGCGGGGTGGTTTTGGGACTCGTACCATCTGAGGTCTTTGGCAGTCCATCGGGGATTACAACTTCATCTACTCTTGGTTTTAGTTAGTCTATACCCGGATATTCTCAGAGAGGGATTTTTTCCCTACGAAACACAGTTCAAGATCAGGGGGCTCAGATATCCGCTTTGCAGAAAGTGTTGACTGATATACGTCAGCAGATGAGAAGATATCCCCTCGGTGGTATTGCATCGACTGGTGGTGAGCAGGTAAATCACAAAAATTCAAAATAATTTAGTTTTCAAACCTCAATTTGTTTTAATTTTAAATATAAATATGCAACACTATTTAATTTTCAATATAAAGTTCTTACAGGTGGTAGCAGGAAGTGGAGATGGAGGTGGAGAGGGTGATGATATCTGTTCATCATCGGATAGTGATTAATAGTATTTTTGATATGTGGACAAATATTGACAGTTTGTTTGTATATGTATCATGTGTGGCACATAGTTTCCTGCAAACATTTTTAGGACCTAACATTTTCTTGATTTCTCATGTTTCCTTTTATGTATTTTATTGATTTCTGATGTTTCCTTTTATGTCTAAATTTCTCAAGTGTGGTATGCACCATATATATTGACTCTTTATTTTGATGATTATTTTTTATGATTCATTTTTCCTAAATTCATTTTTCTATTATAATAACTTATCCTACATTTTCTAGCCCAATTCATTTACCACTACATTTCCATTTCTAAGAAGTGCTTCATAGTTATGTTCTTGTATCAATCCCTAGGGATGAGAATGTGTGTCTCGCTAACATATTTTGGATAGATCACCCTTTAGTGTGGTATAATCCTAGTATCCAAAATTTCAAAAAATAGTTGGAATCCATAGATACTGATATGAGATTACGGGAAATTTTGCTACATTGTCTGAAATGGGGTTTTCCCACCATTTCCAAAGTGGCCTCCAAGAAAATTCAGGCAGTGTGAATGACAATGTCCATTATCTCAGTAGGCATGAAATTCTGATGGGAAACTCCCAGTAGATTCTGTAGAACCCCATTCCCTAGAAAAATGTTAAATAAACTACAAGATCAGTTACTTACAATTGATAACATCAACTACCCTATCACAAATAATTTATTATAAGAATCCATATTCCTTGATAGAACATATCAACCCCCTTCACGAGGCACTCTTACCTTTGAAGTAATCTTCCTGATCACTTCTATTATATTCTGCACATCAAAATAACTAGGATGAATAATGGGAGTTACAATATATTAGGAGCTAGATTCCATTCTTTCTAAGAAAACCACACTAATGACTCCTTTTCCAAAGAAATCACATGAGTGAAAAAAATATGATACTTGAACCAGATCGATCACTCTTAAAAAATTAGAAACCCTTATCCATGGGAGAGATGATTTTACCTTTTTTCTATCTTTATTGTCAAGTATAATAATTCCACATGGAATAACACAAGCGAGAGATGATTTTACATAATTTTTATTTTATGTTTCATTTATAATAATTACACATGGAATGTAACACCCCGATCCCAGTTACCTAGAGTCGGTGCATTATTTTAATACATTGGCATGATTACAAGGAATCATGTCCCGAAAGACTGATCAGTTTACCAGTGTTGGAAAATAGATTACATACATTGAAGTCACATTACACTTTAGAAAATGAAACACAACATAAATGATCCTTTGATAATTCCATTAATCCCCTAGCTTAACCCTTCTTATCAGTCATAATACACTTCTTGGAATCCTGAGAAAATTAAAACATAGAAAGGGGTGAGCTCAGATACTCACTAAGGATAACAATATAGCGAAAACTTTCATAAATAAGCATTAAAATTTAAGGCAATGTATAAGACTAAAACAAAAGCCTTTTTAAACTTTAACTTTAGCATAATAGAGAAGAGATACAATAAAATAATTCCATTTAATTATTCACATGGATATTCTACTAGTCGAATAATCACATGAAATATGAATAGCCACTTTCATAATGATGGAATGCATAATGACAGACAATCATAACCACATAGTCAAGGCCTAGTTCCAAGACTACATATAAGATTTTGTCAAGGACTTGTACCAAGACACTAGTTTGTCTCATGAGACCTACCGATGCATAGAGGAGCTATAGAGGGCTCCACCTGTCACTTACTAAGTCCAATGCATTTCTTATATGAAAAGGTTTAAACATAACATAAACATTTGTATTAAAACTGACATAAAAAATGTCAATACATTACCCATAAACCATGAATGGTATAAAAATAACACATCCACAGTCAAACATATCACAAAACCTTCAATACAATATGGAATATTTGTATCATTATAAATCAACTTCAAACAGGTTTAAAATCCATTAAATGATTTTGACATAGATGAAAATGATTTGTAAAACTCTTTGAGAGAAATATCGCTTTTCATGAAAACATTTAAAAGTCACACAATTTAGAAAGGAAGAAATTTAAATACATTTTTGAATCAAAGTTTCCCACACCACTTTGAAACTTTTGAAATTAATTAACATTTTAAAACATTCATGTCCATTTAAATAAATCCTTAAAACCATTTTGAAAACATGAACATTAATGAAAATGGTTTAAAAGAATAAATATTTAAAACATTTAAGATGATGTTTTAGTAAAAATCACCTTAAAATAATCCCTTTGAAAACTATTTTATGAAACATGGACATGAATAATAAATATGTCCCAGTAGATACTTACGTAAAAACAACCTCGGATAATAAAGAGATTGTGAAATTAACCCTTACCTTGCACTTTCCTTCAGTCGAGGGTAATTTTAACCTTCTGTATGAAGATCATAGTATGTTATTAAATTATACCATAACCATATTAATATTTATGATATCATACATGATTCATTTATGACTTTATACTACCCGTTTAATAATAATTTCCATGTTAAATTAACATTTTGGGTAATAATCGCTTTCTTTATCATATGTGTTTTAACTTGTTACTCTTGATTGTATCACTTAGACAAAGATTTAAATACTTCTAGAATATAAAACATGATTTATATATCATATATATTTAGAATATAAATATATATAATAGACATATATATGAAATGAAAAACACCGTTTATGGAGACTGTTGTCCGTATGTACGCATAAACGTTGTTTCTGTTTTCATATCGTATTGAACGGAAATAAGTGAATAAGATATATGTAATTACACACACACACACACACACATATATATATATATATCTCCAGTATCATTATTATGTCATATATTACATAGTTATTAGTAATATATATTTTTATAATTGTCGATGAATGGTGAACGTGGAAATGAATCTCATCGCGTCATGGAGACGATAATCTGTACGCAAGCACGAGCGAAAATATTATTTCTTTAAAGGTGTTGAATTGGATAGTATATTAATTTTACAGAAACATTATCATGTAATTTTCATTATTTATATACATATTTCTCATCATTATATCCATACAAATAACATAGTGTTGAATAACAAATTACACCACGGCGTGGAGACGGTAAGCCGTACGTATGCATGCATGGTGAAATTATCATTCATAATATGGATAGAATAATGAATATAGTTGTGCCATATTTATAATAACATATAAGTATGTAGAATATACTGTATTTATTGTTTTATAATGGAAATAAGAAAGAAATAAGAAGTGGAAGAAGAAAAGAACTTGCAAGAGTGTGGTGAAATTATTACCTCTTCTTCGGGTTCTTCATTTTGATTTGATCAAAAGGGATCCTTAGATTGGATTTATAACTAAATTAAGGCCTCTAGGATGAAGTGAGGGAATTTTAGAGGATATTTGGGCAGGGTTTGGCCGAGCCAAAAGGCATTGAAGGTGTGAATTAGAGAGAAGGGGGAGTGCCCTTTTATAAGAGGGGTGAGGGGCACCTTAAGAAAATCTAGAAATATTATTTTATAATAAAATAATTTTCAGAGTAGAATGGCTCCAAAATGGATTATTTAAAGGATAATGTGGTTTTGGGTCTAAACTCACTCAACCAATAGGTTTTAGATAGGTTTGGATCACTATATTAACCTTAACGTTTAGATTTAACTCTTAGTTAAATAGTTTGACATTTACCATGTCTCTTTGTATTTTTATATTATATGCTCAATAATCTTACTATATACTTCCAAGAAAACACCAAGTGGTTAATTAATGATACACCTATCATTATATAAGTTCTTTGGACAAACATTAGATTTTTAGGAATAGAATATCAATTAATAATATAATATTTGTTTTAAAAACTCTTTTATGTCAATTTTGACGCTATTTGGTATTTTGTTTTTTTCTAAATTCATAACAGCATTATTACTTCAAACAATTCATCTAACCAACCCTAATATGTCATATTAACCATTAAATTTTTTTTAATTCATATAAAGTCTCAAATTACATTTATTTGGTTATTTATAATATTAATTATTTTAATATTTCATTAATTAGTTAATTACTGCATCACCATTGTGTCATAAATAAATTAAATTATTTAATGTCTAAAAATTATAAATAAAATACCATTATGTAGTAAATCATTTTATCTTTCTAATGAATATTTATAATTGAATTTATCTTATGTATAACACTATATTAAAAAAACATAGTTATGAACTTTGATTTTAATTCTTTTAACTCTTCTTTGAATTAAATAATAATAAATGTCCTAATCTAAACTAAGTGGACCAAAGAGGTTCATATTTTATTTCTAAGGTTGTTTTTTGTCGAATAATACTTAGAAAATAGAATTAGGACATGTTTTAGGGTTATAATAATATCATTTTTACCCTTAATTACCCTATTTACTTTTAACCGTGGTAAATAAAAGTAAAAAGTTACTATTCACCAAAAATTATTTTTATCTTATTTAACAACATTTTACTCCTTTA
Organism: Viscum album; assembly: GCA_963277665.1. Classification (NCBI taxonomy): domain Eukaryota; kingdom Viridiplantae; phylum Streptophyta; class Magnoliopsida; order Santalales; family Viscaceae; genus Viscum; species Viscum album. The sequence goes on along the minus strand of OY728161.1, from coordinate 1,534,202,163 downwards.
TATTAACCGTGTCTCTCATATTTTTAAAATTCCACTCACAGAAATGGTAAAATTATGTTTTATGTGAATTTGCAAATTCTCATAGGAGGTGGGTAAAAGACGGTGAAAAGTTCAATAAAATTTTTATATATCTAAAATTATTATAAACTAACTCCAATGATTTACATTGAAATTATATAGGTATTATGTTTCTATTTTGACCTAAAATAAATTTAAAATAAATAAATAATTATTTAAATAAAATTTCTGTTTTAAACTATAACTCAGTGTTTTTCACTATTAATCAAAAATTGAAAGTTTTTAGAAAAATACCAAAATTCACCCTAATCTAATTTCGATATTCCTAGTCCAAAAATGAATTCCATTTTAAGAAATTCAAAACATATAAGTTTCATTTATTAATTTAAAATTAATTCCCATTTTCAAAACCAAAAGGCGTATTTTTAAGAAACAATATCTATTGAAAGATTGACACTTGTTTATGTCCAATCCCAAAGTGAAATTACTTAAAATGACCAGCATTGGATTAAATTATAAAAATATAATATATTTATACTTCCAAACCATTAAAATGTATAATTTAACACTATAAATTATTTTGATTAAAAAAGTTGTTTTCAGTTAAAATATAGTATTTTTCACTATTCACCCAAATATGAAAGTTATCAGAAAAAAACCAAAAATTTATTAAAATTGAATTATTATGTCCCTATTATAAAGAAGAAGTTTATTTTTGTCAAATTTAATATATAAAAGTTTCAAATATTGGATTTAAAAAGGGTTCACCATTAAAAGGCGGTAAAAATGCATTTTTTGAAAAATACTTCTTTTATCTGAAAAAATGAATTAGTTCTTAAATTATGTCTAAGAAACTCATAATATGGATTCTAAAATTATAATGATTATATATAGCTCAAAATTCAGTTAATACTATTCATAACCGCTTTTCAACAACTAGTTTGGTAAGTTGTGGTGCGCTGAACACGGTGTTGCGTGTAGTGAAAGTTATTGAATTACTTTGAAAAAATTTCATACGATGAAATATTGGGGTGTTAAATTCTTACCTCCTTCAATAAATTGTATCCTCGCAATTTGAAATTGTTCTTAAAAAATAAAAGGTTGAAAATAGAAAATACCTTTGTGGAAAACTCACATCGGAAATTGGATTAATAAAATTTTGTCTTAATAAGAGGAAAAGGGGAATGAAAAAGTAACCACGAAATTATGATCTCGATTAGGAGGAAATTGGTGGAAATTAGATACACATAATTGGAGGAAAAACTTAAATATTTATAGGGAGTGATTAAGTTCATCAATCACAAACAATTATTGAATTGTTGGCCTCAAAGCCACCAATCTATGATGATTTAAAATACCATCGCTTCAACAAAATGTAAGGTATTAGGATAACAAATTTTTGGTTTTAAGATGCCTTACCTAAAGTTTAAGAATTTTTTTCTTCATAGAATAAGAGAAGAATAAAAATGTATACTTTTCATGTAGAGTTCCATCCTTTAACTAATTTTTACCACAAACTCATCTTTCACTCTAAAAGATAATAGAACTTAAGAAAATATTCTATTTATCATATTCGTATAGGGTTAAAAAAACGAATTTATAATTCATCTACCATAACCTTTAAAAAAACTACATTATTCAATCTAGGAAATCACGTGGGTCAGTGGTAGGTGATACACCCTTATCATCCTTCGGTTGTGGGTTCAAGTTTCGCGGCCTTGCCGGACACGATGGGTTGTCGCCCGACCTTCAGTTTGTCCTTCTTATGGAAATACAAAAAATAATCTCAAACTAGAATTAGCTAAAATAATTTTGTCCAAACTCACAGTCCAAAATTTATAGGGAAGTTAAACACAATGAAGATCCATTTTTTCATGTAATAACATGTGAACACCTTCATCATGTATTCTTTTAAAACACTACAACATCCTGAATTACCATAAAACCTTATTGATTACATTTATGCTCCCTTATTCATTATAGAATATTGGATATACTCCTTCTATCAAAAAAATTTTGTAAACTCAAACAATGATGGAATATACAAATCATTAATCAGTTTCAAGGTAGTCAATAATATTCAATATAATTTATCCAAATCAATCATGTATTATTCCAAAATCACTAACTCGGTATCAGAACCATATCATGGTTTATCTTTCTCTCAACCATATATTTTCCATAAATTTAACCTGCTATTGAGTCACTTTTCTTGGTTCCATACAATCTCAAGTCCTTAATTAAATAGTACTACAGTACAATCCTTATATACTCCATAATTATTATAACCAGTACATCGTTGATAAAACACTCAAATGACATAATTCTTTAATAACAACATAAGAACTATAATCATTCCTCCTCATCTGTGGTATTATCATAACTTGATTATTATCTAATAGCATTATTTGGGGCATACTAGGATGATTTGGATATTGGCTCTCGTAGTGTCTCAACTCCTTGCAGATGAATCATTGTACATTTGAAACCTTTTTCTTACCCTTGCAGTCACATACTTTGTGTCCCTTCTCTCCACACTTATAACAAAATCACATTCCCTTCAGGCAAGTTCCAGGGTATTTCTTCCCACAGTTATCACATATGGGAAAATTATTCTTTTCCCTCTTCCCTTTATCCATATTTCTCTCTTCCATACTTTTCTTCTCTTTCTTCTCTTCAAATCCATAGGACTCAGATAATTCTTTACTTATCTTATTAACACATGATACTATTTATTCATATGTTGAGAATACATGGGAGACTATTTTCCTTCATAATTTTGGCTTAATACTGTGAAATATATGATAATTATTACTCTTTGGATCATATGTATTGCTGGATTTTACATTCCTTCTACTGGGCGCCATTTCTATACAATGGCATACACTAGGTCAGTTTATGAATCACAATAAATAATTCCAAACAGGTAAAATACCTAACATAAATTGAACAGTTTATGGATATAATCCATAAAAATATTTTCTTTGAGGAGGTATATACTCGTATATCCTTCATAATGATTTGTAAAGAAAATAAGAATTATCCTAACCATATCCCCTGAGAGTGTCATAACCAAGAGTGCAGCAAGGTCCGTTGTCGTGCACCAGTTTCTGTTCGAGTCTAGCTCAAAGCGGTGTTTTCAGGTTTTACCCCTAGGTAAATCTATGCCAGAGCTTCCTCTACCTGCTCGTATCCAGACAGGGATGTATTTTCTTGGAAAACTCCCAAAATCTCTACATTACCAAAATTCTAGGAAGTTCTTCTATACTAATCCTCAAATTCTATCTTAGGATAATGTGATCTAATTAGAGTTTATCTAAATCTAGTTTCCAAGGTTATTGCTAAACTTCCTCTGATACCAACTGTAACGCCCCGACCCCAGTTACCCAGAGTTAGTGCATTATTTTAATATATTTTCATGATTACAAGGAATCAAGTCCCTAAAGACCGATCAGTTTAGCAGTCTTAGAAAATAGATTACATATATGGACATTACATTACACTTTAGAAAATGAAACACAATATAAACGATCCTTTGAGAATGCCATTAATCCCCTAGCTTAACCCTTCTTATCAATCATAATACACTTCTTGGAATCCTGAGAAAATTAAAATATAGAAAGGGGTGAGCTCAGATGCTCAGTAAGGATAACAATATAGCGAAAACTTTTATAAATATTCATAAACATTTAAGGAAACTTATAAGACTAAAACAAAAGCCTTTTTAATCTTTAACTTAAGAATAATATGGAAAATATAAAATAAAATAATTCCATTTAATTATTCACATGGATATTATACTAGTTTAATAATCACATGCAATATCAATAGCCACTTTCATAATGATGGAATGCATAATTCCAAACTATCATAACCACATAGTTAAGGCCTTGTGACAAGACTACAAATAATATTTTGTCAAGTCCTTGTTCCAGGACACTAGTTTGTCTCATGAGACCTATCGATGCATCGAGGAGCTATATCAGGCTCCACCCTTCACTTACTAAGTCCAATGCATTCCTCATATAAAAAGGTTTAAACATAACATAAACATTCATATTAAAACTGGCATACAAAATTTCAATACATTACCCATAAACCATGAATGGTATAAAAATAACACATCCACATTCAAAAATATCACAAAACCTTCAATACAATATGGAAGATTTTTATTATAATAAATCAACTTTAACCAAGTTTAAAATCCATTAAATTATTTTGACATAGATAAAAATGATTTGTAAAACACTTTGAGAGAAATATCAAATGTTCATGAAAACAGTTAAAAGTCACACAATTTAGAAAGGAATACATTTAAATACATTTTTTTAATAAAAGTGTCACATACCACTTTGAAACTTTTGAATGTAATTAACATTTTAAAACATTAATGTCTATTTAAATAACTCCTTAAAACCATTTTGAAAACATGGAAATTAATGATAATGGTTTAGAAGAATAAATCTTTAAAACATTTAAAATGATGTTTTAGTAAAAATTAACTTAAAAGAATCCCTTTGAAAACTATTTAATGAAACATGGACATGGATAATAAATATTTCCCAGTATATACTTATGTAAAAACAACCTCGGATAATAACGAGATGGTGAAATTCACCCTTACCTTGCACTTTCCTTTAGTCGAGGGTACATTTAACCTCCTTTATGAAGATAGTATTACGTTATTAAATTATACCAGAACCATATTAATATTTATGATTTCATACATGTTTCATTTATAACTTTATACTACCCATTTAATAATAATTTCCCTATTAAATTAAAATTTTAGGTAATAATCGCTTTCTTTATCGTACGTGTTTTAACTTGTTACTCTTGATTGTATCACTTAGACCAAGATTTAAATAATTCTAGAATATAAAACATGATTTATATATTATATATATTTAGAATATAAATATTTATAATAGACATATATATGAAATGAAAAATATCGTTTATGGATACGGTAGTCCATACGTTCGCATAAACGTTGTTTCCGTTTTCATATCGTATTGAACGGAACTAAGTGAATAAGATATATGTAAGTACATACATACATACATATATATATATATATATATATCCAGTAGCATTATTATGTCATATATTACATACTTATTAGTAATATATATTTTTATAATTGTCAATGAATGGTGAACGTGGAAATGAATCTCATCGCGTCATGGAGACGGTAATTCGTACGCACGCACGAGCGACAATATCATTTCCTTAAAGGTGTGGAATTGGATAGTATATTAATTTTACAGAGACATTATCATGTTATTTTAATTATTTATATACATATTACTCATCATTATATCCATCCAAATAACATAGTGTTGAATAACAAATTACACCACGACGTGGAGATGGTAAGTCGTACCTACGCATGCATGGTGACATTATCATTCATAAGATGGATAGAATAATGAATATAGTTTTGAAATATTTATAATAACATCACATTATATAGAAGATACTAGATTTATTATTTTATAATGGAAATAACATAGAAAGGAGAAGTGGAAGAAGAAAAGAACTTGAAAGAGGGTGGTGAAATTATTACCTCTTCTTCGGGTTCTTCATTTTTATTTGACCAAAATGGCTTCTTAAGTTGGATTTATGACTAAATTAAGGAATCTAAGATGAATTGAGGGAATTTGAGAGTATATTTGGACAGGGTTTGGCCTAGACAAAAGGCTTTGATGGTGTGAATTAGAGAGAAGGGGGAGTGCCCTTTTATAAGAGGGGTGATGGGCTCCTTAGGAAAAGCTAGAAATATTATTTTATAATAAAATCATTTTCAGTTTATAATGGCTCCAAAATGGATTATTTAAAGTATAAGGTTGGGATGGGTCTAAAACCACTCAATAAATAGTTTTTAGATAGGTTTGGGTCACTATATTAACCTTAACTTTTATATTTAACTCTTAGTTAAATAGTTTGACATTTACCATGTCTCTTTGTATTTTTATATTATATGGTTAATAAACTTACTATATACTTCCAAGAGAACCCCAAGTGGTTAATTAATGATACACCTATCATTATATAATTCTTTTTTCCGAACCTTATATTTTTAGGAATAGAATATCAATTAATAATATAATATTTGTTTTAATAACTCTTTTATGTCAATTTTGACACTATTTGGTATTTTGTTTTTTCTAAATTCATAACTGCATTATTACTTCTAAAAATATTAATCTAACCAACCATAATATGTCATATTAACCTATAAAATTAGTTTAATTTATTAAAAGTATCAAATTACATTTATTTGGTTATTTATAATATCAATTATTTTAATATTTCATTAATTAGGTAATTACTGTATCACCATTGTGTCATAAATAAATTAAATTATTTAATGTCTAAAAATTATAAATAAAATACAATTATGTAGGAAATACTTTTATATTTCTAATTAATATTTATAATTGAATTTATCTTATGTATAACCTTATATCAAAAATGTTTTAGTTATTAAACATTGATTTTAATTTTTTTAACTCTCCTTTGAATTAAATAATAATAAATGTCCTAATCTAATTCAAGTGGACCAAAGAGGTTCATATTTTATTCCTAAGGTTGTTTTTGGTTGAATTATACTTATCCAATAGAATTAGGACATGTGTTAAGGTAATAATAATATCATTTTTACCCTTAATTACCCTATTTGCTTTTAATCGTGGTAAATAAAAGTAAAAAGTTAATATTCACCAAAAATTATTTTTATCTTATTAAACCACATTTTAATCCTTAATATTAACCGTGTCTCTCAGATTTTTGAAAATCCACTCACAGAAACAGTAAAATTAAGTTTTATGTGAATTCGCAAATTCTCATAGGAGGTGGGTAAAAGACGGTGAAAAGTTCAATAAAATTTATATATATATATATATAATTATTATAAACTGAATCCATTTAATTATAGTGAACTTATAAAGGTATTATGTATCTATTTTGACCTAAAATAAATTTAAATTATTTAAATAATTATTTAAATAAAATTTCACTTATAAACTATAACTTAGTGTTTTTCACTATTCATCAAAAATTGAATGTTTTAAGAAAAATACCAAAAATTCAGCCTAAGCTAATTTCAATATTCCTAATCCAAAAATGAATTCAATTTTACCAAATTCAAAACATATAAGTTTCATTTATTAATTTAAAATTAATTCCCGTTGTCAAAACCAAACGACGTATTTTTAAGAAACAATATCTATCAAAAGATTGACACTTGTTTATATCCAATCCCAAAGATAAATTACTTAAAATGACCATCATTTGATTAAATGGTAAAAATATAATATATTTATACTTCCAAACCATTAAAATGTATAATTTAACACTATAAATTATTTTGATTAAAAAAAGTTGTTTTCAGTTAAAATATAGTATTTTTCACTATTCATCCAAATATGAAAGTTATCAGAAAAACACCAAAAATCTATTGAAACTAAATTCTTATTTCTTTATTATAAATAAGAAGCTTATTTTTTCAAATCGATTATATAAAAGTTTCAAATATTGGATTTAAAAAGGGTTCACCATTAAAAGGCAGTAAAAGTGCATTTTTTGAAAAATACTTCTTTTATCTAAAAAAATGAATTAGTTCTTACATTATTTCTAAGAAACTCATAATATGGATTCTAAAATTATAAGTATTATATATAGTTAAAAATTCATTTAATACTATTCATAACCGCTTTTGAACAGCTGGTTTGGTAAGTTATGGTGCGCTTGAACTCAATGTTGCGTGTAGTGCAAGTTATTGAATTACTTTGAAGAAATAACGTACGATGAAATATTGGGATATTACATGGAACACCAACATAAATTAATCCCAAGAAAATATTACCACATCATTATTCCCATGATAAAGGGTATACCACCAACATACTACACCCCACATCTTTTGAGTAACTAAGGAATAAATAAGTAACCACCCAATCATGTTCCTAAAGGACTGTGGGAGGGTTTAAATTTATTGACACATAGATAGAATAGAAATATAAATAGTTACTATATATATAGTAGAAATATATATAGTTTATATATATTTCATCCACCTATATTTTCAAGGTATGTGAAGATGTATGTAGCCATATACTTATAATAATACTGATGAATAGGCCATGGCATAACTCAGACATCCCTAACCGGTCTAACGATACAATATTCTCATGTAATTGGGTACATGCCCTATATCCCAATAGAGTGAGAGATGCCATGAAACAACACATGGGATGTTGAGTGCGCCATCAGGTCAAAATTCTAGTCATGGAAAGTGGTGAGTAAATCACAATACTTATATAGTAACATTTTTGTGATACACCATGCTCAACACCTAATGTAAGGATTTGTGATATCTCCTTGCTCAAAAATCTCAGACCATCATACAAAACCTCTATAAAGGCATATATTGAATATAACTAGCAATTGGAATTACCTCAAATCCATCTCTTCTATCTAAACCATATACATAATAAAGGCATAATCATTTTTGTCATAATAGATAAGGAATAACCTCTTATTCATGTCTTTATCCATGTTAAATTACCATTTAAAATATTATAGTTCGTATGAAGCATTTTAAAACGCATAAATCAAGATCATGACATTACAATTACTTGGGGTCATTCCATTTAAAACTAATTGATTTATTTTAAAAAGGGAAACCCATAATTAATTATCCATTTCACATTATCGGTCATATTTAACTCATTCAATTCATTAAAACATGGGAAACCCATATATAATCTCAATGGAGTCACTTAGATGGTGACATGTTAATCTATGAAATTTCCCACTTTAGAAATTCCAACTATAAGTGGTCCAAACACCTAAAGGATGCCTTAGGTTCTATCAAATAATCATATATAAAGGGATATTACATTCTTGAACAATTCTAGAAGATATTTGGGTGTACCAACATTTGGAAAAAAATCATATGGTCCCATTTCACATAGATCACCCAATGGGTGACCATATAAGTTGCACACAACATGTGAACATCCAATCAAGGATCAACTAGTACGTATGAATCTATAATGGTCAATTTTAAATACATAAATTCAACACTAAATTTTATTGGATACTAGGATTATTCCATTTGATATGTCTATTTGCATTTATTTACTCACTAAATGATGCATTTGGTTGTGCTTAGTTAAGCATCTCTTTTCATATTGACTGTAGTATGTATTCTGTTGGTGTTTTGGTATTCTTGGAATGGTTTATTTTCAGGGCACTAGTATAGGGGCACCAAAACCGGTTCTTTTTTTTCTAAATCTACTATTTAGTGGTGGTTTTAACCACCACTAAGTGTCGATATTTTTTCTATTAGCGGAAATTTTAACCGTCACTACCGTCTTAAATTTAGCAGTGGTTTTAACCGCCGCTATAGTGGCCCATCTTCCGTGCATTTTCGCGGCGGTTATATTGTTTGTCATGGCGGTTTGTCCTCGTAGGGCATTACTTTTTTTAGCGGCGGATTTAACTACTGCGAAAAGAAATATAACCACTGTGAAAATTCTTTAACTATGACGGTTCCCAAAAACCACCGCTAAACCGCTTTAACCGCCGTAAATAGTTTCCTGACACATAATTTAGTGGCGTTTTTCAAAAACCGCCACAGAATCATATGGGGGTAGTTTAAACCATCACCATATCTAAAAAAACTGCTATGAAATTGCAATTTTCATGTAGTGATTGTCTACTTTATTTCTCTCCTTTAATGTATGTGCATCGTAACTTCATTTCTCTGACACCCGGTCTTCATTCCTTCTTCTCTATTCTACAAAGAAGAGTTTGAGAGAGTGAGATATTTTCTTTGATCCTTCCACACCTTTGTAGCCCCTTATTCTAGTGATCCTGTCTAGTGGAGAGTTCATGGATTGCGAGCTCTGTCTAACACCGACATCTTCAAGAAGTGCAGACATAGAATCTTGACACCATCCTTTGATGAGAATCCTTATGAAATTATTGGTGTTCGATCAGAAAGTTATGCATCTTGTTTGGTTTTTTATTTATTTAATTTTGTTTTATACCTTCTTTATTCTCTTAGTAGGTGTTCGGGTTGCGTGTGTGAGTTTTTCCTTCTTGGAGGTGTATGATACCACCTTCGCCTCGAGTTTATCGTGAGTCTTAGAGTGGTAAGATCTCAACCACATATAGCTTCTTTGATCCGCGTGCATTTTATATCTACTTTTATCTTCTCTTTTGTATGTTTTATGTTTTTTTTCATAGTAATAATTGGTTATAATGGTGTTCTTTCCAGAGATTATGACCAAGCTGGTCCAAGCCACATAAATTCTTATGTGATTCTTTACTTTTATACATTTTCTTTACTGTTCTTTCTCGGTCTTGAATTTTTTTTGTATCTTAAAACCTCTCACTTAGTATTCTTAAAAATTATTATATTATTTACCTCTATGAGAGTTGGACTTCTTATATTTAGATATGTTTTGACCCTCACATTTACCAATGGTTTGCAATGGAATTACAATGATCAACAGAGTTATGTTTTTCATGTTGATCATCAGAAGTGGATTATGGTGATATTTTCATCATTATGAACATGGTGATTTCTATTATTTATATATCATCCCATGTTCACATGAAGGGTGGATATTTTTATTGTGTTATAGTTGTGATGAACATTACAATACTTTCATGCCTTTATCTAATTTCCATATTTGATTATGAGTTAGTTCATGTTAATTATATATTTTTCTATAAATAACTTTGTTTGATTTAATTCATATATTATTTTCACACATAATTTGGTTATATTAATGTGATGCTTAATTAGTTGTCACATGTGGGATAAAATTAGAGAATTCATTTGTTATAAATTTACTCATATACCTGAGAGAATCATATGTTGCATGTGAATGAATTCAAAATAAATAAATATATTAATTAGAAATATAATATTTTGTGTGATCTATTTTCAAATATTCCCGATAGATACCAAAAATGTGGACTTGTTCCATAGGACATTGTAGAGATATGTATCATGAATTTGTAAGAAATGAGTCTTAATATTTCACCAAGTGATTTTACACATAATTTATTCAAAAATTGTCTTTAAAAATGGTGAACAAAACATTGAATAATTAGTGAGAAAAATTAGAGTATTGTCTAACATTTGAGAATAAGACATAAAAATATTTTAATTAAATTTGCAATTGGTGATAATTAAATGAATAAATATTGCGTTGTGGGAATAAAATAATCGGTATTTCACTTAAATGAGAGTCACAACTTTTATATGCCCATCGCTAATTACTTCCCTTAGTTTAGCCCAAGATTATTAATTAGGTGTTTAATTTTTAGAGTTTTAGTTTTTAATCACATAAAAAAATTTGTAACATTCTTTGAATAAGTTATTAATGGAATCTAGACACATTAACCCTATAGAATCATCCAAAGTACCACCACTATAGTGGTTGGTATGTTTTATTGATTTATAATTTTTTTTCGTCATTATGGAACATACCAAATTTCAAATGCTATATTTGGGGATAATTATTACATTATTAAATCCCAAAAAAATGAATGATTTTGATTTAAAAAACAAAGAAAATGGTTCTGATTACTGCTCTAGATATTATTTTCATTAATTTTTTTTCAAATGCCCATATGTAAAGAATGACATGGTCAATAACATATATTTACAATCAACACCCACCCTTCCTGCCCACATTTCCTAGTATAAATTACAATTTTTCACCCCCAATGAGTTCTCTAGGTAATTCAATTATTTTAATGATTATTATTCATGATAATGTTATGATCCATGGGAAAATAATTCAACATATACTATAGTTTTTTAAAATGAATCATTTTATTTTTCTCAAATTCAAGGAATTCTTGAAAATGTAGAACCTATTCATTCATGTAATCTATATAATGTGAAAGATATTTTAGAAAAATTTAAAAAAATTAGTTGATAATCTCAAAACCTTATAATGATGGATAACCTTTCCGATTAGAGGAAGACAATCAATTTGACCAATCATTGAGTAAGGAAAACACTTTAACATTAGATCAAAAAATATTTTCTATAATTATTACGGAAAATAAAATGTTTTAAATTCTAGAATAACATAATAGAAATTTGAATTATACACTATAGAATCTAGAAATAAAATTGATTCATCTTGTCAACTTAACCTCTTCTTAGCACATAATGTTCATACTCTAAGAAATTATTATGATGAAAGTGTAGTAAAGGTTTAATATGAAGAAAATTAATTACCTGATTATAATGATGAGATTAATTTTATTTATCCTTTATAAAATCACACAGTTGAAAAATTCTTTCAATTCAATTTGATTCCTCTATTCCAATCACATTTTGACAATATGATAGCCCATTATTACACTCTATCGAATATATTTATCCCCTGGAGAATGTGACTTAACCTCAAACACTAATGAATTCACAACCCTTACTCCCCAAATTTAGAATGGTTTCCTTTGATTCATATCAACTACCACCTTTTGAGGATGAAAATTCATCTTATTTTGTAGAGGACATTGAACTGGGACCCTTCTTTTCTGTAATAGAGTCAAAATTGATTCCAATGATAGTTGGATTATTGCATACCAGTGAACCTCCCTTCAATTAACAATGACTAACCTATTCTTCTGGACTATTCTAAGTTAAACAAGTTTTTTAAAATTAAAACATCTTAAACATTTCAAGAGTCAAAAAAATCATTTAGTGATAGCGGGGGGAGACACTCCCAAATTTCTAGAAATTATGGAAGAATGAGATTATATAGAGGATTTTGATATCATGATCAGAGATATTCCAATGAGGATATATGATAAGATAAATATAGAAGAAACTCTGGGAGAAAATATCATTCACACAAAAATTAGAGTTTCATACTCAACTTGATCTTGTCTAACCTACTTGATGCATTGAGGTTAATGTCACTTCACCTGAAATAACCATAGATTTTAGAAATACTCTTGGTATAAAATCATTCTATGAAACTTTGTAGACTGAATTAAGTTAGAAAAAAATTAGATTTACCTATTTTAGTGGTTATTGATGAAAAATAATTTTGATAAATTATTTACCAAGACATTACATTCAAGGATGTGAGGGATACATGCCAATTATTAAGGGATTTTGGTAAGGATATCTATTCACTCATACACATTCAAAGGGGAAACCTTTTAAACTTTCATGATAATGTTCTCTTCCCAAATTACCATTATTTGGTGAGTTTTTCTTTGAATGAAGTATATTCATATCCTTTTGAGATGGGTTATTTTAATTTGAATACACCCATCTATTTAAGTAAAAAATTTCCATAAAGATATTATGGGGCTTAAAGGATTAGTACCTCATCAATAAATAAATGCAATATGTCTACTAATGAAGAATAGTATACATGGTATAAATTTCCATTCGACCCTAATGTAGTGTCATTAACATCTAGATGAAAATGAAGTAAACATAGAGATTAATGGGAGGCAAAAAATTATTAGTTTTTCTTATTAGTTATTAGTTTTACTTCATTTCAAAAAATGGCTTGAATATACATATAATCTATTTTTATGGACTCATATCTAAAATTCTTGTTCACATTACTTGCAATATTTCTAATGCAATAATGATGATAAGAATTCGACTAAGTCCATGAAATCCCATCACTAGCCATGACCTCTATAATCATTTGATGGAAATCCGATATCAGACACATGCCCTGGTTTTGTGTAACATGGATGCGTACACATGCCAAAAACCAGCTATAACATTCAAAATTATCATTTTCAACAATAACAAAAGAAATTGGTATAGGAGCATGATTATCATCCTATGTGGAATCAATTAGTAGAACACCTCTATACTTACCATATAAGAAAGTTCCATCAACCTGAATAAATTGTTTACAATAGGGAAAGGCAGGGATGCATGGATTGAATGCCCAAAAAAGAATATTCATCTTCACCTTTGATCGATCTACTCGAGGATTGGGGGATACATACTCAATAGTGTCCAACTGATAAACAATATGATTATTGAGAGACAAAAATTCCATAAGTTATAGTAACATTGCATAAGATTCATCTCAATCACCATACACTTTTACAATTGCCTTCTTTTTTACATTTCATGCTTTGTTATATGATAACTTATAGTTATACAACTGTTGAATTCCTTCGTAAACAAGAGTAACGGGAACATCCTAACATGTTCATATCATCTCACAAATAACATTTGATATAAACTCTGAATCAAGGGAAGAGTGATCCTACGACAAGCTTGGATGTACACAAGTGTATGACCCTTCTAATTTAGTTGTCCTCCAACATGAAAAAAAATATCAAATATTTCCCTTAATCGGAATTTACATTCTGGCCCATATTTTTCACAACAAATGAAATATTTTGTCTTCTTTGACTCATCAACCACAAATGTGAAATATTGCTCAATGTGGTATTACTTTATCACATTTTTCATGGCCAGTTTACTTTCAAACTCCAGCCCGACATAGATGACGTTATCATTTGATTTACCTATAATTCTAGGGAATTCAGAAGCCGGTGTAATGACATCCCAATTAAAATGTTGTTCACAAGACATTTATTCAACTAAGGAACTCAATATTGAAGGATTATTACCACTAACTGGTGGATGTCATGGATTCCTATCTCTCAATGGAACCTCAGAAGGTCCATTCCCCACATCACCCTCACCCACATCATCTCCTGATGGATCCCTAGATTCTTCTTCCTCAGATAAACTTTCATTCACTATATCAGCAGACAAAGGGATGTCATCTACATTCCCTTCCAAATTTGGATCATCTTCTTTATAATTTACTTTTGTCACATGAGTCATATGAGAAGGAGGCAATGAAAAAGGCTGATGTGAAGGACCAAAATCTACAGAGCTCACAAAACATGGTTTTGTAGTAGTCGGTTGCACCACATCTATATCAAAAATCACCACATACAACTCCATTAAACCATTAGCACATTGTTTTCTAAATAAGGAAGATGCATCCATCCAATCATCATCATCGACCAGAGGGTACTCGGTGTGCCAGAAACGTTTAGGATGTTGTAGATGTCGACATGTTATTGAAGCAATGGATTGGTCGACCCTCAGTTTTAACCGATTATGAATCTTATTGTGAATTGCGTCTAATGTCATACAACCATGAAGATTTACCACTCTGACAAGTGGCACACTACAGCTAAATCCCTGATCAGTATAAATGGCCTCACCATTGCAATATATATGCGCAGACATTATTACCTATAAAAAAATAATTAATAAAATATTATATACTACATCACAATTTTACATTATTTAAATTGGTTTTGAATAATTGACTTTATCTTGAGACTTCATTTATGTAATGATTTATCATTATTGAGGTATAGTGATGGTGGCATTATTACCAAAGAAAATTTAATATAACATTATATATATTATTTACTTATGAATAAATAATCATGACTTGATCTTGAGACTTACGATTAGTTTATCATTATTTGATAAACGAACCAAAACCTATGGGGATGCCTCTTGTTGATTTCCTTTTAATTAAAAATTTACTTACATGCATGTGAGAGGATCTAGGGGTATGAAATACTTAACTTTTTTTAAGTGGGCACGCAGGTCCTTACATACTTAGTCAGAGATGACTCGCAGGTCATCAATGGGGAAAAATAAATGCAATTATTATAAATTAAATAACCACATTCACAAAATAAGACTTGCAAATTCAATTATGCATTGGTCGGTAATCTCAAGATCAGTCATCACACAACTTACCAAGTTTTTTTGTATATTTATTTTATCTATTATTATATGAAATATATATTAAATATCTACAACTCTTTTCCAAAAATTTAACTTTTCAATTTTGCATGTGTATATATATATTTATTAATAACTTTTAATAAATTTAATTATAACTAATATAATTTACATTTACATAATAACAAAAAAAGAATTCTCTACTATATAAAATATTATAATTTAAATTAATATTACTTTATAATTTATCACTTCAAATAATAATTATTTACACTTAAGATAATTTAAAATTATTATTTATACAAAACTGTTTTTATACCATTAACAAACTGAGTTTTCTATATAGTTTCTAATAAATTTAATTATGATACATATAGCTAATATATTATTCATAAATTATATAACTAGTGTATAAAATATTACAATTTAAATTAATATTAATTTTAAAATAACATATTTAATTTTCATAAACATTCAATATAAATTCATACAACATTTGAGACATAACATAATTGATTTTTCTAAACATTAAATACCAATTCATACAACATACACACCATTCAAAAATTAAATCATACAAAAGACACAATACATATCAAATAAATAAACCATACACACAAACACTAATTTCTACATATCACAAATCAAATAAATAAATCATACAAATGAAATAAATAAACACAATTAAATAATTAAGAATTTAAAAATGAAAATTTACTTTCTTAAAAACATCAAATATTTGTTGAGAAATAAATTTTGTAGGAGTTCACAGCAAAATCCAGAATAGAAGAATGAATTTTGAGGGGGGACCCATTTTATAGATTTAGCTCGGTAAGATGCATGAACCTGAGTAGGATGTGTGAACAAGGTTCACGCATCTTTAATCACGTGTACGAAAGATGCGTGAACGAGATTGGTGCATCTACAGACTAATTTTACATATTTATTTTCATAGAATAATATTAATTATATTATTTGATAATCATGATAAGATACAGATAATAGGGGGAATGGCACCATGTTATTATAGTAGGAGGAATGGATGAAAAGTAAGAAAGATGGGGGATGGTAGGGAGGTTTAGCAGTTTTGGTAGCAGTAGCAGCGGCGGAAGAACCAGCCCCTGCAGTGGCCGCGCTTAAACCCAGAGAAGCGGCACCCACGGTCGCACAGAGCGTTTCTCTCGCAGGGCCCCTCCTGCCGGAACCTGCACTCCTTCCCCGCCCCATCCTCCATCCCTGCCATTCATCGTCAAATATTCATCACCTCCTATACACTCATAAAATAAAACATACCCAAGGACACACCAAAAGCGAAGAGGAGTGCGAGGAGGAAGACGAGAGCCACGCATTTGCGATCCATCCTCTCCCACCACCCCAACTTATGAGACCCTCTCGAAGGTGGCGGGGTTTTATAGGGGCGCCATGAATGCGCAACTATTAAAAAAAGGGAAATCGCAACACCTCCTCCCTCCACGTTTCTCCATCCCTGTGAAGGCTGCCACCCCAAAATCTCTAGATATAAATGTGGGTTGATGTGTGCCATGTTTAAATATGAACGCTTCTTCACCTTAACAGGTCTCATTTCATGCTCACTTCATAAATGAACCGCATTTACCCTACTATTTATAACACACACATATGTAATTCAATTATAACTCCGAGTAAATACTCACACAAACTTCAAAATTTACCAAATATTTTAATGCTTTGGAGAGGCTTAAAAAAACAATAACGAAATAAGGAATGAAACGAGTTCTAAAAAAAGGAATAAGGTAGAGAAAAAAGTAAAAATATATTTTATATACAACCATGTCACCCAACGTCACCATTTAACTATGTGTCATAACACATAACATGTGCGGAAAAAACTCATGCAGGGGTAAGTGTATACGTACCCAATAGAGTGCCCCAAAAACCAAAAAGGGGGGCAATAGAAATAAATGGTCAACTCAACCCACAAGAAGGGAGAATAAACTAGTCACTACTATAGATTTGGGTTCTAAAAGTGCTAGATAAAACCTTTATCACCACTAAAAAAATGTTGTTGATCTGAGCGGCCACTTTTATCAGCACTAAAAGTAGCATTGATAAAGGCCAACCTTCTGCACTGTGGTGTTAAAATTACGGCACACTGTAGCAACAAATACACACATATGAAAAATTTATAATTTAATTGAAATAAAAATTACATCACAAATGCATGAAAAAAATACCATATTATACGCATTTCAAACATTGTTTAGTACAATTACATTAACATGTACTATCACAAACATTCAAAAATATCAATGCTTTCATTGCCTTTGGCATCCAACCCCCTCTCAAAAAAGCTCAATCATGGTATCAGTTGCCAAACAAACTACCCAACTCAAATAAAAGAACCCAGCCATATAACAAAACAACTCTTATGTTAATACACTACTAGAAAATTGACTTTTCGTGGTAGCTTGGTGAGCGAGACCACCATCTAGCAATCACTACTGAGGTGAATAGCGGCCACTAGGATTTTCCCAACCAACCCCCTTTTCCTCCTTTCCCTCCCTCGTTTCCCCCCTTTCCCTCCCAAGTTTCCCCCTTTCCCTCGTCGAGCCCCCAACCACTACCAACCTCTCCTCGAGCCACCGCAGTGCCACACGCTGTCAACCCGTCGTGCCGCCACCACCCAGCCATCCAGCCGTCGCACAAGCCGCCTTCCAGCCGTTGTTGATCAAGCCCCCATCCCGTCCCCCCTCCTCTCCTCCAACTCTACGCTGTGCCACCCACTGTCCAGCTGCCTTCGAGTCCCCATCCCACCCTCCTCTCCCGCCGTCCAGCCCCCATCCCGCCCCTCTCCCCGCTGTTGAGCCCCACTTCTTCCAACACATTGTCAAGCCCCCCTCATCCCACACCACCATCACTCCCCCATCCCCCCTCCCGCCACCTTGGTCCACCCCTTACAGTCTGCCCGCAGCTGACCCCCCTGGCCATAGGCCCTCCTCCGTGGTACCATCATCGACCCCCGAAAGATATTGTAGCATCTGGTCACATGGGTACAATTTATTTGTTGTTTGCACTGGTTTTGTTGCAAGGATTACATGGAATATTGAGTGGTTGATTTAGTTAATGCACTTGTATTCAACATCATGTGTTGGGATTAAGTAGATCTAGTCAGCTTCCCCCTATGTTCTGATTATTGTTTTCCTATGACCAGCATCTGAGATCATCAACGATTGCTGCTTTATGGATGACATTTTCCCATCATTTGATGCCCATTGCTTCTTTATTTATATTTTTTGCTGATGACTCAATGACACTTATTATGCATCAACATTGGTATTTGTCTTGTTACTAAGTTTCACATGATTTTGACCTAATTTATACTTCATTTAACTAACCTTCTATGTCAACGACAACTCTGCTGCCTGTATAAATTGGGAGTTTAGTGATATTCTTCTAAGAACTTGGTAGCCAAGTCTTTAGCTCATGTGCCTATATATATTCGTTTCCAGTGAATCTTTTGTTTCATTTTATACCTTTATTTTCTTACAATTTATTTCATCCCCAAACGTCATCCCCTCTCGAGCTTTGTATAAATGTATTTTTTCCTTACATCACTAGTTTTTTGAAGGGCCTCCCCCACCATTTTGGTTACTCTTTTCCCTTTAATAGTTTTCTTACCATACAGTTCTAGGACATGATTCATTTTTCTATTTGATGGCTGCCTCCTCTTGTGTTCCCAATTCTATACCCTGGGAGTTCAATGATATTTCTCCAGTAACCTAGTAGTCATATCTTCACCTTGTGTGCATAACCATTTTTGTTTTTGGTTAGTCTCCAGTTTCATTTCATACCTTATTTTTTTACACATATCATTATTCTAGCCCTAAACATGATCTTGTATTGGATTTTTCTTAAATGTGATTTTCCATATATCACTGGTTGGTTGAAGGGCCTCCCCCACCATCTTGCTTGCACTTGTCTATTTGATATAGATACTTTACCACAATTCATTGTGAAATGAATTTCTATTGCATGTGGTGCCTACCTAATCAAATGTTCCCTATTCCATTCCCTAGGAGTTTAGTGATATTCCTATAGGGACATGGTTTCTTTATCTTCTCCTTGCGATCTTATCCAGATTTTTTCTGATGAATCTTTAGATTCATTTCATACCATTATTATTTTACCCTTAACATTATCCAACCCCAAATATCATCCCATATCGGTCTTTTCTCAAACGTGAATTTCCTTACATCCCTTATTAGTTGAAGGGGGCCCAGGTCTCCCTCACAATCCAAATGTCTTTTGACTCTTTTATAAATGCCTTACCCAACTGCTCTGGCATAGTTCATTATCCTACGTGATGGATACCCCTTTGGTGTTACCTATTTCATAACATTGGAGTTCAAAGATATTCCTCTAGGAACCTAGTTGCATTTTCTTCACCATGCATGCATATCTGCATTTTTTACTGGTGATTATTCAATTTCATTTCATACCATTATTGTTTAATCCTTAAAATTATTGTATCCCTTAACATCATCCCCTATCGACCTTTTCTAAAATGTGATTTTCCATACATCCACTATGAGAGATTTTCCTTCTATCATTCTTTGATTGTTTCAATTACTCCTTCGTGAAAGGTGCTCCCCCAAACACTTCATACCTATAATCAGTGAGCATTCTTCCACACCTCTGTAATTGATGATACTTTTATACTATATGAAGATAGTTCAATAAGGATGCACAAAAAATTTATATTTGTTAATAATTTCTTTCTTTATCCTTACACACCATATTTGGTTAATAAAAATTAATGGCTCTTTCCCCACTCCTATGAAAGTGTTAACTGTGAAAAAATATTAATTTCAAATATTAGGGATTTTGCTGCTCCTACACAAGTTATCTTTACTGGTTACACTTTGATACCCAAAAACCCTAATTTCTATTAGTTTTTAATCCATGTACAATGTGATTGTTTCTATTTTGTATATCCTTCCCATTAACATTTATTGAAGTATTTTCCATTTAAGATAACTATATACATTTCTTCTTAACATGATTACTTCAAATCATAACTTTCATAAGAAAATTTTAACATGTCATCATACATAGTAAAAAATAAAAATTTCCCCAATTTCATTTCATTATTAATTGTATTATTATGCAATTTTTTATATTCCATTTAATTTCATTCTCACTGATCATGTTCCTCTCACTTTGAAGCTTAGGTTCCACTATTGATGATTCATCTGATCACTGGAATTTTGTTAAACTTACACCACTCTATTAAATCTGTCATGCAGTGTGGTTCCGTTATCATTATTTTGTAGTTAGATTGAGGGGTTAATAGGGAGATGCAACGAAAATGAATCCACATTTTTCTTGGATGTGAAAAAGGTAAGGTTCATATGAGTTTTTATGTTTTCTAAAATTTCTTCGACATCAACTTTTTATTTTCTTTTAATTTTAACTGTAATTTTTTTTCATATAGATATCATATTTTCTCACTGAATTTAAAGTTATTTCACATGTTTAGTTTTCTATTAATTTTATTTAATCCACTCTTTCAAAACTAGAAACCCAATTATTATATTACATGCTAAAAACTACAATGTATTTCATTTTGTTCTTATTCAGTTGCAACTGCCAAAATTTCATTCATCCATTGCAATTTAATGTTTTGTTTTCCAAAATTTTAGTTGATTTTCATGTTGTGTTGTTCCCCAAATTTTTCTCTACTTAGAACACCATCACCTTAGCCCCTCTAATTCCTTGTAATCCTCTGGATTATTACCCAAAATTCTTCTATACTCTCCAAATTCTGTTTTCCTTGATCAGAGGTGTCATTTGTCTGGGATGATAGAAAACACACTTTTAGTATCATAAAACACCAAAACATACATTTAATGGTCATATTTATATATATATATATATATATATATATATATATATATAACAACCTTATAATGATTTGAAATCACAATAAAATCATATTATTGTTATTTATGATGTGTAAGAGTAGACAACATGCCAACCAGACATGTGGTCAGCTCAAAACAACATAATATGTGGTTTTTAAAGATTTGATGTCCTTTATAAAGGTACATTTGAGGGTCAAAACCAGTTAAAAAAACTCAAAATTCCATGAAATCATATGAAAAAATTGTAGCCTGAATTGTGAAATGGTCGAGTATATGAAACGTCAATCTAAGTTGGCATTTTCTAGGGAGGATAAAAAATGCACTTTTAATGTCATAAAAAAACCAAAATGTTCCTTTAATAGTCATATCCATAGTAAATGGCATCAGAATGACTTGAAATCATAATAAAATTGTCTTATTATTATTATTGATGTGTATGAGTAGACTCCACATCAATAAGACATGCAATTTGCACAGTACAACTGAATATGTGCTTTTTAAAGATTTGACGCCCTTTAAAAAGGTGTGTATGGGGGTCAAAACTAGTAGAACGACGTCCAAATAACATAAAATCAGATGAAAAAACTATAGAGTGTATTTTGAAATAGTAGAATAGATAGAATTTCAATTCGAGTTGGTGTTTTCCCGAGAGAACCGAAAACATACTTTTAGTGTCATAAAACACCAAAATGTGAATTTAATGGTCTGGTGCATATAAAACGGCCTCAAAATGACTTGAAATCATAGGAAATCCGTTTTATTACTATTCTTAACATGTAAGAGAAAACATAATGTCAAATAGATGTGTGGTTTGCTCAGAACGAATGAATATGTGGTTTTTAAACATTTGACATCCCTTGAAAAGGTGCGTTCGAGGATCAAAACCAACCGAATGAACTCTGAATACCATAAATTCAGAATAAAAACAATTATCACATGAATTTTGAAATTTTTGTGCAGACGAAACTTCAATCCGAGATGGTGTTTACCGGGGAGTACCGAAAATGCACTTTTAGTGTCATAAAACACCAAAACACTTGTTTAATGGCTAGATCCATAGAAAACAACCTCATAATGACTTGAAATCACAATAAAAATATATTATTATTCATGATGTGTACGAGTAGACAACATTCCAATAGCAGAAGCATTAAATATCCAACAACAGTAAACAACATAAGACTGGAATAATAAACAACTGGAGCACATATATATATGAAATGATACATGATACATATGTCTAGGAAAGAAGTCAAACAATTCCCCATGATGGAAATACAAACAGTGCTAAACCAAAGTACAAAAGCAAGATAAACAACTCCTCAGAATCGCAAGCCATAGCTTGGTCTCATGCTCTCCAGCTCCACAACAAGTCAAGTACCTAAAGTAGAAGGGAGCTTTCCCTTATCTATACCTGCAACAATATAATCTGTTTGGGCCCAAAAGTATGACCCAAACAGGGTGTGAGACTAAATCTTAGTAGGCAACCACCCGAAGATCTATGCCTAACAATCAATGAGTATATGGCAGGTAAAAGTACAGTAAACAGTAAACAGTAAGCAGTAAGAAAGACAGTGCTCAGTAGTAAACATTCCATAGATCAATATCAAGAAACAGTGAAGAAAACAACTAAACAAAAAACAGGAAACCCTATGAGAAGTTCTTGTAGCCATCCCCTCTGGTCCTACCTAAAGAGTACAAGCAACCCTCTGGGCAGCACACTCGGTCTAGCCCCTCTGGTTCTGGATAGGAATTTAATAAGACTCTATGAGGAAGCGCTCACAGTCTATCCCCTTATAGTCAAAGGCAAAGCATGACTCTATGAGGAAGCTCACACAGTCCTTTCCCCGCATAGTCTAAGGTAGTCAGAGACTCTCTGAAGAAGCTCACATGTCAATTACCCTTATAGCCCGAGGTCTAGGACTCTCTGAGGAAGCTCACTCGGTCAATTCCCCTTATAGCCCAGGTCGTTCAATTCAAACAAAGAATCTCTGAGGAAGCTCACACGGTCAATCCCCATATAGTCAAAAGTAATCAAGGACTCTCTGAGGAATCTCACTTGGTCAATTACCCTCATAGCCCCAGGTGGTTCTAGGCTCTCTGAGGATGCTCACTTGGTCAATCCCCCCTTATAGCCTACTACACCAGGTTCTCACGACCCTATGTAGGTCAACAGGAATAGCAGTGTAATATTTCCAAAGTAAGACTACAAAACTACTTGGCTAAACAGTTTATAGCATAACAAGCATGTTAGAAAATACAACCCTCCATCCTACAACAACAGGAATAGAAAGCAGGCAAAACAACCAAGGCTAAATAAGACCAAATGGTCGTAAACAGAACAATGAATGGGAAAAACACATCCAAAGCATAGTAATCAACCCAATTCATATCCTAATTACCTCAACATAGACATACAAGCATGTCAGGAAATTAACAGGGGTAAAACAGTAACATGCAATACCCTGTTCAAGGGTATTGGTGGAATTTGCACATAATACTCGAAGACTTCGAACGGAAAGGCATAAATCACCTACCTCGGGGTTAGGAGATCAATATACTTGAACCTCGAAGCTTGAATCTCCATGGAACATCGTAGATCTAAGAAAACATCCAAAACATTCAACCCACGATAACTTGGAAATGAAGAGGAATCGGAAAACAAGGCTCAAGAAGAAGAGAGAACTCGCCGATGCGATTCCAACACAATCAATGGTGTTCGAATCGGAGGACGGATGGAGGCTTGGGGGATCTTCGAAGATCTGTGACTGCTCGGTACTCTCGGATGAACGAAACCTAGAGGAGGTGTGTTTTGTCCGTCAGACGCGTCCCCAGTGCGTTTAATGAAAAAAACAAAATACATGGCATGTAATTTTGCAGTACAGGGTGTGTAATTTCTATTTCTGTACTCCGCATTAGGTGGCCTCCAAGTCACTTCCACACGACCGTGTGTGTGGCTACTACACGACCTACTGCGGTAAGAAAGTACACGACGTGTACTCATAAAGTACACAGCGTGTACTTAGAAAATTTCCAAATTTTCCTCTTTTCTCAAAAAACGACCAGAAAGGGAAAACATACCTGAAAGGAAGGTCCGGGTTCTTAAAAACTTCCCCCCTTAAAGAAATTCGTCTCGGAAGTTCCCTAGCATGTCGTAGAAGAAGAAACCCTGAACAGTTCCGGCCACTGAGCTCGCACATCGGCCTCCCTCTCCCAAGTCTCGTCCTGCACCCACCCGTGCTGCCACAACAATAATACAAGAGGAACAAACCAGCAACAGAGAACCTTTGTACTGCGATCCACAATCTGGATAGGATGATCTTCAAACGACGCGTCCACTTCGAGCTCAACCTCCTCAGGCTGAAAGACATGAGATGGGTCTGAGAAGAAATGTCAAAGATGAGAAATGTGGAAGACGTCATGCATATCTCGATACCTCGAAGTTAACTGAAACTGATAGGCAACTGGCCCAAATCTCTCCAACGCCTTAAACGGCCCGACGTACCTCGGTAAAAGCTTACCCTATCTCTTAATCCTCTTGTGTCCCAACCTCGGTGTGACACACAAGAAAACCTGATCCCCAACCTCTAGCTCCATAGGTCGTCTCCGCTGATCAGCATATGACTTCTGTTGAGACTGTGCAGTAGCCATCCTCTTCCAAATCAACTCTATCTGCTCTGTGGTCTCCTGATCAAGACAAGGTCCCAGCAAAGCTGTCTGTCCAGCCTCCATCCAACATAAGGGTGATCGGCATGGCCTACCATACAAAGCCTCATAAGGTTCCATCTGAATAGTTGCTTGAAAACTATTATTGTAGGCAAACTCCACAAGATGTATATGCTTCTCTCAAGAACAACCAAAGTCCAGAATGCATGCTCGGAGCATGTCTTCAAGAACCTAAATCTTACGTTTGGACTGACCATCCATTTGGGGATGGTAAGCTATACTCAAAAACACCTGTGTACCCAAAGCTTTTTGAAGCCCCTGCCAGACCTGAGAAGTAAAACGGGAATCCCTATCTGAAACAATGGAGTGTGGAACTTCATGTAGACATACAATCTCCCGGATGTACAACCACCCCAGTTCATCAAAACTGAAGGTCTCCTTGATCGAAAAGAAGTGAGCTACCTTCGTAAGTCTATCGATGACAACCCATACTGTGTCGTTACCTCAAGGAGACCTGAGAAACCCTATCACGAAATCCATCGTGACATCGTTTCACTTCCACTCGGGAATGGGTAACTGCTGTAAAAGCCCTGCTAGCTGCTGATGCTCTGTCTTCACCTGCTGACAAGTGAAACATCTCGTGAAGAAACCGACAACATCCCTCTTCATACCTGGCCACCAATACTGATGGTGTAGAACACGATACATCTTGGTGATGCCAGGATGAACTGCCCAAACAGAGGAATGAAAATCCCACATCAGCTCCTCACGTATATCTGATGTCATCCATACGTGTCCCTGGAAATACAAGATCTCATCCTCACCTATGGTCCACCCAGGAATAGGGTCCTCTCCTGACACGCTTTCCCGTAGGACTAGGCCTTCAGAATCTGATAGTTGCCTCATTCGAACTCGTTCCAGAAGAGTAGAGGTAACAACTATAGAAGAAAGAAACGCCTTCCCCTGACTGTCGTGCACTTCCAAATGAATCTCGGAGAACAGAGCCATAAGCTGCCACTCACTACTGGCCTCCTGAACTGCCTGTATCAGAGTCTTCCTGCTCAACGCATTGGCCACTGCGTTGCCTTTCCCAGACGTATAGGCAAGCTCAAAGTCAAAGGACTGTAGGTACTCAACCCACCTTCGCAGCCTCAAATTCAGATCATGCTGAGTGAAGATATAATTGAAACTTTTGAGGTCGGTGAAAACCACAAAATGCTCCCCCAAAAGATAATGTCTCCAACAGCGTAAGACATGAACAAAATCTGCCAACTCGAGATCGTGTGTCGGGTAATTCCTCTCATGTGGCCTCAAATGCCGAGACCCATACGCAATGACTCCATCTCCCTATATAAGCACAACTCCCAGCCTGATACATGATGCATCACAGTAAACAGTATAGCTCTTGCCCATCTTTGGCAATACTAGTATCGATGCTGAAGTCAACCTCCCTTTTTGCTCCTAAATGGCTGACTCACAAGATTCTGACCATAAGAACTTCGCCCCCTTTTTGGTCAGACCTGTCGGTGGTGCTGTTAAGCGTGAAAAGTTCTGTATGAAACGTCTATAGTATCCAGCCAGCCCCAGAAAACTCTACACCTCAAAGATTATCTTCAACTGCTCCCAGGAAACTACAGCCCTCACCTTCTCTAGGTCTACTGATACTCCTGCCTCTAAGATAACATGATCCAAGAAGTGAATCTGGTCCATCCAAAAGTGACACTTTGAGAACATAGAATATAACTGATTCTCCCTCAGTGTACTCAAAACGATCTCAAGATGGCTAGCATGGTCGTGTCGAGTGTGAGAGTACACCAAGATATCATCCATGAAAACAACCACGAAGGAATACAAGTATAGATGGAACACTCGGTTTATCAGTTCCATGAAAACTGAAGGCATGTTCGTGAGACCGAATGACATAACCATATACTCGTATAGAACATACCTATTATAGAAGGCTGTGAGAGGTATATCAGATGGTCTAACGTGAAACTGATGATAACCAGACCTCAATTCAATCTTCAAGAACACTCGGGATCCTCGAAGCTAATAAAATAGATCATAAATCCTAGGTAAGGGATATCAGTTCTTGACCTTCAACTGGTTCAGCTTCCGATAATCCACACAAATCCTAACGGTATCGTCTGCCTTCTTCGCAAACAGGACAGGCAAACCCCAAGAAGAAGTACTGGGTTGGATGAAACCCTTGGCTTGCAACTCCTCCGACTATTTCTTGAGCTCCTGCAACTCAGTTGTAGCTATCCTATAAAGAGGAATGGACACCGGTGTCGCCCCTGGAACAAGCTCAATAGAAAATTCTACCACACACTCCAGAGGCAAACCTAAACATCCTCTAGAAAGACATCCCTAAAACAATCCACCATTGGAGGAAATTATAACTGTGAAGTCCCCTGGTCATCTAGATAAAGACTAGAAATCTGGGCTGTAACTCCCCCCAACCCATGATGCTCTGGACCCGCTTGGCTCGCCTGAACATCCAACTCGCCCCTATGAAGAAAGGATCCACCCTCTGGTGATATGAAACTCACCCTTCGGTGATAACAGTCAATGACTACCTAGAATGGAACTAACCAGTCTATCCTGAGAATGAAATCATATCCTCTCATCTCTAGGACATAGAGGTACCCTAAGAAGTAACATCCCCAAACATGTAGAGGGAAATATCTGCACTGACGTACACTAGTCGTTCTAGTCCCCAACAGAGTGTCTAGCGTCAAGATATCAGCGGAAGAAAAGATGCATAGCCCAAGGATCTCCACAAAAGAAACAAATATAAAGTTATGGGAAGCCCCTGTATCAAATAGAGAATAAGCTAATACTAAGGCTACTAAGATCGTACCTCGAATGGTAGAAGGTATGAGATCCTGCTCCTGTTGGGTCTGCTCCACTGCAAAAGTTTGGCCTACACCGTGGCCCTGTGACCTTGCCTGACCACTCTAAGCTGATCCAACCTGATGTCGCTGAATACCAGACGACTGGCTGCCATGGCCACGACCCCCACCTCATCCCGAACGGCCGGAAGAACTCCAGTTCACAGACTAGTGAGAAGCTGGTGGCACTGCTCCTGAACGAAGAGTCATAGAAGAACCCCTGTTACCAGCTGCTGGTGAGAAGAACTGACAAAATCGCTGAAGGTGACCCATCTTTCCACAAGATCGGCACTCCATTGGGTCTCTCGGGAAATGTTTCCTCGTATGCTCGCTTCTCCTACACTGGTAGCACACCACCTAACTACCGAAAGATACATCCCACCTGCTCTGATCTCCTCGTGCAGCCTCCCTGCGGCGCTTCCTGCTATCAGCTGGAGGAGCACTAACTCTGGATGTCGAACCGCCCTGGATCACAACTCCAGAATCCCTCAGATTGCGCTCTGTGATCAACACCTTGTTGCTGATGGAAGATATCGAAGTAAACCTAAATATATTCCCCTGAGACCAGATGTCATGCCTCAGAACATCCTCAAACTTCCGTGCAATAAACAACTCATCACCTCCTGGAATAGGCGTGAAATGCTGCAGCTCTGTGAAGCGAGAGGAATACTCCATAATAGTAAGAGTACCCTGCTCCAGACTCATGAACTCCCAGGATCGATCGTCCCTCAAGGTCTCCGGATAGAATTAATCATAGAAGATGCGCTAGAACTCATCCCAAGCCATGTTCTAATGGTGTCCCGCATGTGTGAACACATCCCACCATCTCTTGGTGGAATCTCGGAGCATGTAGGTACCAAGATTCACCCTCCTCTCTGGAGGTATCTCCATATGCTCAAAAATCATCAGCATGGCCTCCATCCATGACTCAGCAGCCTGGGGTCCTCCATCCCCTGAGAAGGTGGGAGGATGTTGCTGCTGAAAGACCCGCGTCAAGTCATCCATCGATGGGGTAGGAGGCGGTGCTCCCTAAAAGGTCTGCATCATCCTCATAAATCCCTCCCTGAACTGTGCATCAACACCTATGTTTGGTAAAAAGACTGGTGCTAAGGCTGGAAGAATGGGAGGATCTGCAGGTAGTCCCTGATCGTCCATGTCCGGTGTTTGATCATTGTCTGGCAACTGGCGCACAACCGAATGATGTCTCAGTGACATGAATCTGCAAGTTCAAGCATACAACTTAGATCAAGATTATCAAGAAATGAAAACAAGGAGTGTAAGAAGGGAATAAGAGAAAGAAAAAAATTCAAGTTTTACAAAACATGACTACACGGCGTGTACATTTCCTACATAGCGTGTTCCCTGAAGTCATTTACATGGGCGTGTACTCCTACCTAACCTAGTCAGGTAACACCCCAGACACACAACGTGTTGTATGGACACACGGTGTGCACTTGAAACCTCTTTCCCTTCCCAAGTCCTTCTACACGGTTAAGCTACACGACTCTCATAAGACAAGACTACACAACGTGTTCAAGGTAGACATGGCATGTACTGGACAAGCTCAACCTGGCCCGTGTTGTTAGTGACACGACTTGAAACATGACTCACACTACACGGCATGTTCCTGATGGACACGGCGTGTATGGGAAATGATAACACAAGCCTGTGTTGTTTGTGACACAACTGGGTACCTGGGTCAGACCACACAGTATGTTCAAGGCAGACACGAGGTGTATGAGAAAGGGTAACACCAACCCGTGTTGTTAGTGACACGGGTGGGCATGGGGTCGACACTACACGACGTTTATGGAAAATACACGACGTATTCACTCCAGGTTTTTCCCACCCCGTGTCTCTGCCCACACAACCTACGACACGGTCAGACACAACATGGCGTGTACATAAAGTACACAACATGTACTTAAGAAAAATAGTTTCTTCCCAAAAATAAGAACACATGGAATGTACTTAACAGTACACGGCGTGTATTATAGGTTTTTTCAGACAGTAAGCCTCAGAAACCTCTCTGGAACCCAAAAAACACGGAAACGTACTCTGAAAGTACCAAATTCCGATTCGTGAGGGCCCATACTCCCCACGAATCAAAGTTTGTCATCTCAAACAAGTTATAAACAAGGTAAAAAAGTCAATGATCTACCAAATTCCAGTTCATGAGGGCCCATAACACCTCAAGAACCAAATTTTTTCATTCATTCAAACAAAACCTTACACAATCAATACTCTAACAAAAAGAAGATATTTTTATCCAGGAATCTATCACAACAACATGCATATTCTACACAATATCTATCACAACAACATGCAATCTCAAATGCATCATAGATGTCATGGAAATAATGCATGACATGTGATTTCTAACAAGTTCCTATACAATGCATGAGATGGAATACCCTCATCTCATCGGGTTGCGACAGAAATAGAACTCAATAATGTCAACAGTAATAACACAAAACATGTGAGTCACCCATCGGTGAAAATTAGATCAACCATAAACTTAGAAAACCAGAAGAAATTGCAATAAACGAGGTAGATTGACTTTTCCCAATACACGGGTTAGCTACTCCCAGGAACAACTTATTACCAAGTACCGATTCTGTCCTATCCCTGGCTAAAGGATCCAAACAGTAAATCAAGAGAAAAGAAATCCCTCTAATACAAATTTATAATGTACCGGTTCCAGAAGCCACCCAGAGATGCCTCGTACCCTATTGGTCACATGGACTCAAGCGCATTTCCCTGAATGTCAAAGGCTGCCGACTAGTAGTGAGGGCCTAGGGTGTGATAGTGGAGAAACTATGCCCTCATTGGTAGAGTACACAGTAGAACTAAACAACACATACAATATCAGATGTAGTAAATATCCAACAATAGTAAACAACGGAGGACTGGAATAATAAACAACTGGAGCACATATATATATGAAATGATGCATGATACATATATCTAGCAAAGCATCCAAACAAGTCACCATACTGGAAATACAAACAATGCTAAACCAAAGTACAAAAGAAAGATAAACAACTCCTCAGCATCACATTCCATAGCTTGATCCCATGCTCTCCAGCTCCACAGCAAGTCAAGTACATGAAGTAGAAGGGTGCTTGCCCTTATCTATACCTGCAACAATATAATCGGTTTCGGCCCAAAATCATGACCCAAATAGGGTGTGAGACTAAATCCCAGTAGGAAACCACCTTAAGATCTGTGCCTAACAATCAGTGAGTATATGAAAGGTAAAAGTACAGTAAACAGTAAAGCGTAAGCAGTAAGCAATACATTTCTCAACAGTAAACATTCCACAGATCAATATCAAAAAACAGTGAAACAAACAGCTAAACCACAAACATGTAACCCTCTAAGAAGTTCTTACATATATCCCCTCTGGTCCTACCTAAAGAGTACAAGCAACCCTCTGGGCAGCACAATCGGTGTAGCACCTCTGGTTCTGGATAGGAATTTTATAAAACTCTCCAAGGAAGCGCTCACAGTCTATCCCCTTATAGTCAAAGGCAAAGAAAGACTCTCCGAGGAAGCTCACACAGTTCATTCCATGCACAGTCTGAGGTAGTCAGGGACTCTCTAAGGAAGCTCACATGTCAATTCCCCTTTTATCTTGAGGTCTAGAACTCTCTGAGGAAGCTCACTCGGTTAATTTCCCTTATAGCCCAAGTCGTTCAATTAAAACAAAGACTCTCTAAGGAAGATTACATAGTCAATCCCCTTAAAGTCTAAATTAATCAAGGAATCTCTCAGGAAGCTCACTCGGTCAATTCCCCTTATAGCCCTAGGTGGTTCTAGGCTCTCTGAGGATGTTCACTCGGTCAATCCCCCCTTATAGCATACTACACTAGGTTCACATGGACCTGTGTAGGTCAACGAGCATAACAGTGTAATATAGCCAATGTAATCCTATAAAACTACTTGGCTAAACAGTCTACAACATAACAAGCATGTCATAAAATACAACTCTCCTTCCTACAACAATAGGCATGGAAAACAGGCAAAACAGCCAAGGCAAAACCGGACCAAACGGTCATAAATAGAACAATGCATGGGAAAAACACATCCAAAGAATAGAAATCAACCCTATTCGTATCCAAATTACCTCTACACAGGCATACAATCATATTAGGAAATTAACAGGGGTAAAACGATAACATGCAATACCCCGCTCAAGGGTATTGGTGGAATTTTCACATAATACTCAAATAATTCGAACGTAAAGGCACAAACCGCCTACCTCGGGGTTAGTAGAACAATATACATGAACCTCGAAGCTTGAATCTCCTTGGAATGTTATAGATCTAAGAAACCGCCCAAAAAATTCAACCCACAATAACTTGGAAAAGAAGAGGAATTGGAAGACAAGGCTCAAGAAGAAGATAAAACTCCCTGATGCGATTCTAACGCAATCAACTGTGTTCGAATTGGAGGATGGACGAAGGCTTGGGGGCTCGTCGAATATTCATGGCTGCTTGGCGCTCTCAGACGAACGAAACCTAGAGGAGGTGTGTTCTGTCCGTCAGACGCGACCCCAGTGCGTTTAATGAAAAAACAAAATACACGGTGTGTACTTTAGAAGTACACGGTATGTACTTGTTGTTTATGTACTCCGCATTAGGTAGCCTCCAAGTCACTTCCACACGGTCGTGTGTGTGACTACTACATAGCCAGCACACGGCCTGCTGCAGCAAGAAAGTACACAGTGTGTACTCATAAAGTACATGGCGTGTACTTAGAAAATTTCCAAAAATTCTTCTTTTCTCAAAAAACGACCAGAAAGGGAAAACAAACCTGAAAAGAAGGTCCGGGTTATTACATGGAACATCAATCGAACATGTGGTCTGGTTGGAACAACTGGATGTGTAGTTTTTAAAAATTTGACGTCCTTTAAAAAGGTACATTCAGGGGTCAAAACTAGCCAAACAAACATTAAATTCCATGAAATAAGATGACAACAACAGTAGCATGATGTTTTAAATGGTCAATCAGACTGAACATCAATGCGAGCTAGCATTTTCCAGAGAGGACCAAAAACACACTTTTAGTGTCATAAAACATAAAGATGCGCATTTAATAGTCAGATCCATAGAAGAAGACAACAGAATGACTTAAAATCATAGAAAAACCATCTTAGTGTTATTTTTGTTGTGTAATATTAGATGACACATCAATCATACATATGATCTGCACGATATGACTGAATATGTGATTTTTCAAGATTTTATGCCCTTTAAAAAGGTGCATCTGGTGGTCAAAATTAGTCGAATCTCCTCCGAATGTAGTGAAATTAATTGAAAATAAATTTAGAGTGAATTGTAAAATGGTCGAGTAAAAGGTATGTCAATCAGAGGTGGAGTTTTTCTAGGATAACAAAAAACACGCTTTTAGTGTCATAAAACACAAAAACATGCGTTTAACAATCATATATATAGAAAATTACATTGTAATGACATGAAATCATAAGAAAATTGTCTTATTATTATTCATGAAGTGTATGAGGAGATGACACGTCAATGAGACATGTGTTCTGCTCGAAATGACTAAATGTGTAGTTTTTAATGATTTAACGTCATTTAAATAGGCACGTTCAGGGGACAAAACCAGCCGAATGAACTCTGGATACCATGAAATCATACAAAAATGACTGAAATGTAAATTTGGAAATCTTCAAGTAAACAGAATTTCAATCTGAGTTGGTGTTTTACAAGGAGGACCAAAAATGCACTTTTAGTGTCATAAAACACCAAAATGTGTGTTTAATAGTCAGATCAGTAGAAAACGACCTCATAATGACTTTAAATGACAATAAAATTGTTTTATTGTTATTCTTGATGTGTATGAGAAGACGAAACATCAATCAGACATTGCAGTCTGCACTGTACAACTAAATATATAGTTTTTAAAGATTTTATGCCCTTTAAAAAGGTGGGTCCAAGAGTCAAATACAGCCAAATTACCTTTGAATTATATGAAATAAAATGACAAAAACTGTGGAGTGAATTGTGAAATAGTCGAGTAGATGGTACTTCAATCTAAGCTAACGTTTTCCAAAAAGTACTAAAAATACATTTTAGTGTCATGAAACACCTAAATATATGTTTAATGGTCAGATCCATAGTAAACAACCTCATAATGACTTGAAATCATAGTAAACTTTTATTATTAGTATTCATGATATGTAAGAGCAGAAGACATGTCAACTGAACATGTGAACTTCTTGGAATGACTAGAAATGTTGTTTATAAAGATTTAACATCCTTTAAAAAGGTGTGTTCGAGGGTCAAAATGGACAAAAAAACATTGAATTCCATGAAATCATACAAAAACAACTATAACATGAATTGTGAAATGGTTGAGCAGACAGAACATCAATCTGAGTCAACATTTTCTAGGGAGGACCAAAAACACACTTTTAGTGTCATAAAACATCAAAACGAGCGTTTAATGGCTTGATACATAGAAAAAAACCTCAAAATGACATTAAATCATAGGAAAACCATCTTATTATTATTCTTGATGTGTATGAGAAGATGAAACATCATTCAGACATGTGGTCTGCATGGTACAACTGAATATGTGGTTTTTAAAGATATAATGTACTTTAAAAAGGTGTGTCAAGTGGTCAAAACCACCCTAACTACCTCATAATTGCATGAATTCAGAAAAAAAATCTTTAGAGTAAATTTTGAACTGTTTGAGTAGAAAGTATGTCAATCCGAGGTTTTGTTTGACCACGATAATGGAAAACGCACTTTTAGTGTCATAAAACACCAACACGAGAGTTTAACAGCCAGATCAATAGAAAATGACATAAAAACGACATGAAATCATAGAAAACATTATATTATTATTCATAATGTGTATGATGATACAACACATTAATCAGACGTGAGGTCTACTCGGAACCACTGATTGTGTAAATTTTAATGATTTGACGCCCTTTAAAAAGGTGCATTCTGGGGTCAAAACCAACTAAACCAAAACTGAATTCCATGAAATCAGATGAAAACAACTGTACTATGAATTTTGAAATGGATGAGTAGATGAAACATCAATCTGAGCTAGAGTTTTCCTAAGAGGACCGAAAATGTACTTTTAGTGTCATGAAACACCAAAACGAATGTTTTACAGTCAGATCTATAGAAAATGACAACATAATGACTTGAAATCATAGTAGAACAGTCTTATTATTATTTTTTATGTGTAAGAGTAGACACAATGTCAATAAAACATGAGGTCTACATGAAACAACTTAATATGTGGTTTTTAGAGATTTGATACCCTTTAAAAAGGTGCATTAGGGGATCAAAACCGGCCGAACGACCTTTGGATGTTATGAAATTAGATGAAAACAACTATGGAGTGAATTGTAAAATGGTAATGTAGAAAGAATGCCAATCTGGGCTGGAATTTTCCCAGGAGGACCGAAAACACATTTTAGTGTCATAAACACCAAAATGTGCATTTAATGGTCATATCCATTACAAACAACCTTGTAATGACTTAAAATCATAGGAAACCCATATTATGATTATTCATGACGTGTAAGAGTAGATGACATGTCAATTAGACATGCAGTCTACATAGAAAGAATGAATATGTGGTTTTTAAAGATTTGGCACCCTTTAAAAATGTGTGTCTGAGGGTCAAAACCAACCGAACGACATCTGAATACCTTGAAATCATATGACAGTAAATATGAAGTTATTTTTGAAATGGTCAAGTAGACAGTATGTCCATAGAAGGTTATGTTTGATCAGGATTATGAAAAACTTACTTTTAGGGTCATAAAACATCAAAACGCGCGTTTAATGGTTAGATGCATAGCAAACGACCTTAGAATGACATAAAATCATTGCAAAACTAACTTATTATTATTTTTGATGTGTGAGAGTAGAACACACATCAATGGGATGTGTGGTTTGCTCAGAATGATAGAATAAGTTATTTTAAATTTGTAAAAAATGATTAAAAATTATTAATATATTTTTAAAATAAAATAACTTCAATATATTGTACTAAGCTTTAATTGAAAAATTTTATTGCATTTCAATTATTAGTAGGAGTATTTTTTCCCTATACTAATTATTTTATTAAATTTTTTCATGTAGTTTTATTCGATGATGGGTGTAGAGTTTGGAAGAAGATGAAGCAAATATATTTATGTGTCCATGGTTTTAGATATTTTTGAAAAAAAAATCATTTTTGAAATATAGTGGTTTTTTAATGTTGTTGTGATTTTTTTTAAAAAAATAAAAAAACCTATAGCGGTCACTATAGGACTTGGCTGGCTCGGCTATAACGACCGCCAAATGGTGGTTTCTATAGCCCAAATTTGCATGGTCTATAGAGACCTCCATTTGTCGATTGCTATAGGTGATCCTCATTTCATCTATAGAGTCTGCTAAATGGCAGACGCTATAGACAACAACGACGGGCTAAAGCTTTTTCTATTTTGCGGATGCTAGGCGGCCACTATAAGGTTTTAGTGACAACTTATGGTGGTCTCTAAAAGAATTTTTTATTCTATTTATAACACTATAATGAAATAAATTAAACATAAATATGAAACAGTACATTAGTAAAATGTCAATTTTAAATAAAAGGACACACTTGGAGTCATACTGGCCACAACAGGAGTCATATTGATGTGTAAATGACTCATGAACATCGCAAATGACCCATGGATCATTTTCCTAATGTATCAAAAAAATCATAAAGTGTTTTCTAAGTAAAGTATCAAGAAAATATGGATTTTTTTCTTAGTTTTGAGCATGTCAAGTTTCTTTTTTACTAAAATGTCAATTTAAATTGAAAACATGCACTTTGAGTCATACCAATCACATCATGTGTTAGTTTTATATGAAAATTATTCCTATAAATCATAAATGACTTAGGAATCATTTATATAAATTATCAAGTCAATCCACTTTTTTTGCTCGATTTTTAGTGAGTGACATAGGTTTTGAACTAAATTCTCAATTTCAAACTCATAATTGACTCTTTGAATTATACTAGACACATCATGAATCAGATTGAGGTGAGGCTAAAGCCTACACATAACAAATGACTTATTGATCATTTTCCTAAAATATCAAAAAAATCTTAATGCATGGCCTTGGTTTTGAGTATGTGATGTTTTTTTGAATTAAAATTTCAATTTTAAATAAAAAGACACAATTTGAGTCATATATGTCACACCGTGCATTGGGTTTACATGTGGATGATTTTTACACATCATTAATGAAATAAGAAACATTTTATTAAAGTATCAAGACAATATGAATGTGTTTTCTCTATTTTGAGTATGTCACGTGTCTTTTTTACTAAAATGTCAATTTAAACAAAAAACACACACTTTGAGTCATATTGTTAACTTCATGTGTCAGTTTGATATGAGACTGATTCCTACAAATCAAGAATGATTTATAAATCTTTTCCTAAAGTATCATGACAATCTAATCACGTTTTCAGGGTTTTTAGTGAGTGAAACACATTTTGAACTAAATTGTCAATTTTAAACTAATAATGGACACTTTGAGTCATATTAGGAACACCGTGTATCAGATTGAGGTGTAGATGAGTCCTACAAGTCACAAATGAATTATGGATAATTTTACTAAAGAATAAAAATAATTCAAATGCATTTTCTTGAATTTTAGAATGTGACGTGTGTTTTGAACTAAAATGTTGATTTTAAATAAAAAGACAAACTTTGAGTCATACTTATCACATCGTGCATCAGATTGATGTTAGACTTATTAAAAAAAATTCAAAAATCACTTATGGGTAGTTTTAATAAAGTATCAATACAATATGAATCCATTTTATTAGTTTTGAGTATATCACATTTCTTTTTTACTAAAATGTCAATTTAAAATGACAATAAGCACTTTGAGTCATTTTGGCCACATTGTGCGTCAGTTTCATGAGAGACTAATTACTACACATAAAAAATTACCTATAAATCATTATCCTAAATTATCAAGACAATACAAGAACGTATTATTGTTTTTTAGTGAATGAAACATGTTTTGAACTAAATTCTCAATTTTAAACTAATTACAGATACTTTGAGTCATACCAGGTATACCGTGTATCAGATTAAGGTGCGGTTGATTCCTACACATCCCAAATGATTTATAGATCGTTTTCCTAATGTATAGAACAATTAAAATGAGTTATCTCAGTTTTGAGTATGTGACATGTCTTTTGAAATGAAATGTAAAATTTAAATAAAAATACAGACTTGGAGTCATACCTATCACACAATGCATTAGATTGATATGTAACTTATTCATACACCTTAGAAATGTATTATGGATAATTTTCCTAAAGTATCAAGAAAATATAAATGTGTTTTTAAAATTTTGAGTACGTCATGTGTCTTTTTTTACTAAAATTTCAATTTAAAATGAAAACATGCACTTTGAGTCAAACTTGTCACATTGTGTGTCGGTTGGATGTGAGACTGATTCCAAAAAATCAATAATTTCTTATTAATAATTTTCGAAATGTATCAAGATAGTTCGAGTGTTCTTTCTCATTTTTCAGTGAGTGACACTTGTTTTGAACTAAATTATCAATTTTAAACTGATAATAGTTACTTTGAGTCATACTGGCCCCATCATGTATCAGATTGAGGTTTGACTGATTCATACATGTCAAAAATGTATTACAAATAATTTTCATAACACATAAAAACAATTCAAATGTGTTTTCTTGGTTTCGATTACGTGATGTGTGTTTTGAACTAAAATGCCAATTTTAAATAAAAAGATACACTTTTGGTCATAACTATCACACTGTGAATCATATTGGTGTCTAGATGATTCTTACACAATGAAAATTACTTATGTATAGTTTTCCTAAAGTATCAAGATAATCAGAACGTGTTTTCTTGATTTTGAGAATGTCATATGTCTTTATTACTAAAATGTCAATTTAATCTAAAAATAAACACTTTGAGTCATACCGATCACATCATGTGTCATTTTGACATGATATTGATTCTTACACGTCACAAATGACTTTTGAATTATTTTCCTAAAGTGTCAAGATAATTCAAGTGAATTTTCATGGTTTTTAGTAAGTACAACACATTTTGAACTAAATTGTCAATTTTAAATATACAACAGACACTTTGAGTCAAACCATGAACACTATGTATTGGATTTATGTGTGGATAAATCCTACATGTCAAAAATTACTTATGAATCATTTGTTTAATGTATCAATTTTTTTTGAATGTGTTCTCTTTTTTTTAGTATGTGATGTGAATTTTGAACTAAAATGTCAAATTTAAATAAAAAGACACACTTGGAGTCATACATCTCACATATTTTGTCATATTGACATGTACATGATTACTACAAGTCAAAAATGAGATATGGATCATTATCCCAATGTAACAAGGCAATCCAAAAGTGTTTTCTCAGTTCTAAGAATTCCATGTGTCTTTTTACTAAAATATCAATTTAAATTGAAAACACACACTTGGCATCATACTGGTAACATCCTATGTCGATTTTACATGATACTAATTCAAAAATTTCAATAATTAATTATGAATCATTTTCCAAAAGTATCAAGATAATTCGAGCATGCTTTCTCAATTTTTAGTGAGTGACACATTTTTTGAAGTAAAATTTCAATTTTAAAGTGATAATAGACACTTTGAGTCATACTAGTAAAATCGTGTATCAAATTAAGGTGTGGTTGATATATACACATCATAAATTACATATAGATCATTTTCCTAAATTATCAAAAAAAATTGAATGTTTTTTCTTGGTTTTGAGTATGTGATGTGTGTTCTGAACTAAAATGTCAATTTTAAATAAAAATAGACACTTAGAGTCATACCTATCATACTATGTGTCAAATTGGCATGTGGATGACTCCTATACATTATAAATGAAATATATATTTTTAAAAAATTATCAATACTATGTGAATGTGTTTACTCATTTTTGAGTATGTCACATGGCCTTTTTACTAAAATGTCAATTTAAACTAAAAACACACACTTTTGAGTCATAAAATAGACATCATGTGTCAGTTTGATGTGATACTGATTAATATATGTCACAAATGAAATATGAATTGTTTTAATAAAGTATGAA
This sequence comes from Viscum album, assembly GCA_963277665.1. NCBI lineage: Eukaryota > Viridiplantae > Streptophyta > Magnoliopsida > Santalales > Viscaceae > Viscum > Viscum album. The sequence continues at coordinate 1,534,161,719 of OY728161.1, read as the reverse complement.
GGTATTACAAGCATGTTTTCTCTATTTTTAGTGTCTGAAACACGTTTTAAACTAAATTGTCAATTTTAAACTGATAACAAACACTTTCAATCATATTGGGCATGTCGTGTATCTGATTGTTGTGTGGATAATTACCACATATCAAAAATAAATTATGGATTGTTTTACTAAAGTATCAAACCAATATGAATGTTTTTGATTGAGTTTTAGCATGTGACATGTGTTTTGAACTAAAAGTTTAATTTAAAATAAAAAGACACACTTTGGGTCATTCCTATCACACTGTGTGTCAGATTGGCATGCAACTAATTCTTATACATAAAAAATGAATTATGGATAATTTTCTTAAAGTATCAATACAATTTTAATGTGTTTTCTTAGTGTTGAGTAAGTAATGCATCTTTTTTTACAAAAAAAAATTGTCAATTTAAACAAAAAACACACACTTTGAGTCATATCAGTCATATAGTGTACTAGTTTGATATGGGGATGATTTTTACATGTCACAAATGACTTATGAATCATTTTACTAAAGTATAAATATTATCTAATCATGTTTTATTAGTTTTCATTGAGCATAACATGCTTTGAACTAAATTGTCAATTTTAAACTTATAGCGAACACTTTGAGTCATATCGGACACACCGTGTATCGAATTAAGGTGAGGCGGATTCATATATGTCATAAATGACTTTTAGATTATTTTACTCAAGTATAAAAATTATAAAAATGATTTTGATAATTTTTTATTATGTGATGTGTGTTTTGAACTAAAATATCAATTTTAAATCAAAAGACACACTAGGAGTCATACCTATCAAAACATGTATCATATTGGAATGTGGATAATTCTTACATGTCAAAAATTAATTATAGATAATTTCCTTAAAGTATCAAAACAATCTGAATGTGTTTTCTTTGTTTTGAGTGTGTGATATGTGTTTTGAACTGAAATGTAAATTATAAAGTAAAAATATCCACTTCAAGTCATATCGAGAACACTATTATCGAATTAAGGTGAGTCAGATTGAGGTGTCCATGTTTCCTATATGATCATGAGAAGCTTCAAACATGAAATTAGATCTGACATACCGGGATCTCCGTGTATTGGATGGAGGTGCGACTAATTTCTACATGTCTCAAATGACTTATGAATCATTTTCCTAATGTATCAAAATAATATGAATGTGTTTTCTTTATTTTGAGTATGTAAAGTGTGTTTTGTACTATAATATAAATTTTAAACAAATAACATAAATGTAGATTCATTCTGGGCATACCGTGTATCAGAATGAGTTGTGGTTAATTCCTACACATCACTCAATGTCTATTTATTCTAAAATGCATTCAACATTTGGGGTTATATAACAATATCATTATTTGAAAACCTAGAATGTTAAATTAATTAAAGAATGAAAATAAAAGTGAATCATTATTATTGAATCATCCTTGTTGAGTGAATAATCATAGTATATGAGTGCATCATGAGTGTATCATCCTTCTTTATGACCTCTTTGAAAATTAATAAAATAAGTAGTAGATAAAAAATGATAAATAAATTAACTAAATAATTTAGATAAAATGATGAGAAAATTCACTAAATAAGTAGTTAGAAGTTACCTCTTAATTATTATTTTTATATAATCTGACACCATGTATTCTTCCCATTTGTTTCAAAACAAATCTATTTTCTATTTTGAATACAATAACTGTTGAAATTCCTGGTAGTACTTGAAAATATTAATAAATAAAGAATTAGTAAATATTTTAAATGAAATTGAAATTATCATTAGAAATACCTCTTCAGGGATACTAGTTTTTTTTATGGAATACGATATAATTCATAAATTTTAAAATATAATAACCACAATATTTACTATTAGTTTATTTTGAGATCTACAGAAACATTGAGAAAAATAATTAATTTGTTTTGATATATGTTTTGATAGTGTAATCTAATTATATATACCCTAATATTTATCTATTTTTAGATATAAATAGGCTTTTTATGTTCATGGAATTTTCTCATGACATGTTTTATTTGTAAAATGATGCATGTAGTGTATTATAAATTGATAAAAATCATTATTTGTTGTCAGTTTGTTGGGTATCCATGCATTGAATCCATAAAAAAATATTTGGAGTATCCAAATTGACTGGAATAAGTAACCAATTCTGAGTAAAAAAATAAAAAGGAATAATTAATTAAATGAATGAAAATATATTTTATATGATTAAATTATAGATTTTTACCCCAACATCATGGGTATTAAGAAGAGTTTGTCATCTGCAACTTTTCTATCAAACATTCTATCCTGTTTGTTCACTATTAATTCATATCGCTTTAGTTATAATGAATATTCTTGTGTGGAACTTAGGTGAGGACTACTGAGTCCAAATTTTTATTCATAGGGTTTTCCCTTAAAATAGTATTGATATATATGATTGTAAAAAATATTAATTGTATTTAGTCATAATTAACATAATAGATCAGTTATTGAACAAAAAAAAATCATGAAAACACACCTAATGTATAAATTTACATCAGAGACTTCTAGCTATTCATTCTTAAGGATTTCATTTACATTATCAATACCAATATAATATGTAATGGAAACTCCATACATTTGTTCTTCAAAATCAATTATGGTCATATCACCACTTTCTAGTGTTGTATCTACATGAACCTTTAATCTTAGTAATTGTGGAAGTTGGATGGGTTGGGTAAAGGTACTTTGTGAATATCTTTTTGATTGGTTGGTTTATCATTTAGATAATTTTGATTTGACCTTCCATTTCACCCCCTTCCCTTTGTTCATATTTTATAACAATCATCAATTCACTCCTTTTTTCATAATTTTTTAATGGTTTTTCATAAAAAATAATTTGGAAATGAATATCTCTTTGTCAAAATGTATTTTCAAAAGATCTAACAACCATTATATAAAAGTTACAATAGCTTTCTATACTATATGAATATTTACGTCATCAAGTGGAATAGGTAGCTTGGCGATCGACTCATGAGCTACATTAATCCCCACTATCACATGAAATATTTGAAGTTTTTTGTTATATAGAATATATCTTTTGATATTGTACATGGTACCCCTCAAAATAAGTTAATGGGTGGGTTTTGACAGATATAAATCACAATAATTTTCACCCTATAGATTCTCAGTATAAGAAATGTATCATTGTTTTCCTAATTAAAATATCATAGAAACAATTATGATAATATTGATTACCTATTCTAAGACATATCTTTTATAAGAATGGATCACCTCAAATATAGTGGGGGATTTTCATGTAGTGGTTAATATGGTGTTGTTACGTCTCCTTGATTCCTTCCCATAATATTTTCTAACAACTCTGACTACCAATTATGTTTTTTCTTCTAGATCAGCTAATTCTTCCTGTAACTCTTCTATTTTCTTACCTTTATCCAACTGTTTATTTCTTTTCTCAAAATTTGTTTGGGGTAACACCCCAAAACTCACACCAATGACATGACCATATTGTTCAGGCCTCTTCTAGTCCACTGATAGTACCTATTCATCAGGTATAGTTAATTATGATTCTTATGTCTGAGTTGGATACAAAAAGGAAAATAAGTAATTATTATTAGGTAATAAAAATTTGAAGATTTTATTATTATTTGATACTTACACATTCATCCCACACTTTTTTGTTCTCGTCTATTAGTATACCATATTTATTTACAAATGCCTCCTTCCATAGCATATGACATGGGATGGAATTGGCTTTGGATTTTGATTCATCAATCTACATTTAAACAAAGGAATATAATTGTGATTTTTATTTATGTCACATAGAATTATTACAGTATATTTAAAATACATACCTTTTTTTCAACTGAATCATACCCCATCCTTACTTTAAGGTAGGGGTATGTTGTTATTTCTGATCATTTCTTATTTTCAGCACTCAGTTACTGTATTATAAATTAACAATTTTTAATCAGAGTGATTAATACATGTATTATCAATAAATGTATTACCAGTCAAAATGTATATGAAAAAATGTCTCATCAGGATGACAAATAAACTTATCCCATGACTGTTGGTTTATCAGGTGTGCATATATATGTGGTGGGTTTAGGTTTATTTTCCCTTCAGCATCTTTGAGATGATACTTTATAAGAATTTTGTGGAATGCTTTATAATCCTTTATAATGAGCATTAATAAAATTTTCATTGGGGGTTCATCTACTATAAAGGAACTCTTCAAGAGATAATGAAGAGTGAATCAATGTTTCATTATTATTTTTTATTAAAAATAAGGAAAGTATATCACGACCCGTCCCCCAGAGCCCATTCCGTGACTACCCTAAGCCCACCTTTCTTAGGCCAGGGGCTAGAGACTAGCACCAAAGGCATAATTCCCTAGAACTAGGAAGGAATTTCCTTTATAACATGTAAACACACAACCAATCACACAACAAGATACTAAATAAAGTAAACTGAATAGTAAATAGAGTGAGTATAGTAAGTAAAAGGGGACAGAATACAAGCCCAACTAGAAATTACAAGGAAAACTAGAAAGTGCAAGATGACTGATAGATGAAAATCAGCTCCTGGATCATCCACCACGATTCCTATATGAAGGGTAGGCACAGCTCATGAACGACCATCTCTGTGGTTTTCCTCATCTAACATCCACCTCTGAGCTACATCCACTCTAGGTACCCTCATCCTCATTCAGCGCTATCCGTCTTCTGCATCCAACACAACAAGGTGCGGGCATAGACCATGCAGGAGTGAGTATAATAATACTCAGTAGGGACCCCGATACCCTCAAGGTCTCACAAATTCACCAAGGATAAACCATAAAGTATGAAAACAACATATAACCCTACTTAGGTATATGCCCATACATATACCTAAGTTATCAAGTAATTCATCTCAATCATTAGGAAAACACATAGGTACTAACTCAGATCACACCAGGTATATCTTTAGGTATGGTAGTAGAGATTATTAGTTATAAATACTAAATCATCTTATTCCGTTAAGAGGCTCTGCTGCTGGCCTACACAGAATATCTAGGAGCTGACCCACACATGATCGCTAGGAGCTGACCCACACAGGATCGCTAGGAGATGACCCACACAGGATCACTAGTAACTTGCCCACACAGGATCTCAAGGAGATGACCCAGATAGGATCGCTAGGATTTGACCCACTCACGATCGCTAGGAGTTAACCCACATAGGATTGCTAGGAGCTGACCCACATAGGATCGCTAGGAGATGACCCACATAGGATCCCTATGAGCTGACCCACATAGGATCTCTAGGAGATGACCCGTACAGGATCACTAGGAGCTGACCCACACTGGATCGCTAGGATCTTACCCACATAGGATCACTAGTAGCTGACCTGAACAAGATCACTAGGAGTTGACCCGCACAAGATCGCTAGGAGAAATATTCTCGTCACAGCTAGCTACTGGGTTTCCTCACTAGGCTTTCTCATATCCGGGAGAGTCCATTACACAAGACAATGGTAGATTATTAAACTACCATGATGTCCCAATAAAGTGTATCTAAAAGTTTCACCACATTATATGGGTCTCAACGCAACAGATGGTGCGTCAATCGAACACCCAGTCTGTGAGTTATTAGTCTTTTAGTCTCGTGGGACTGGTTGGATTTGTGGTCAATCCAACCTGACCATACCCCATCATAATCCAAAAAAACTAGTGGGGTATACTCAAAGGGACTGTCTCACTACGAGTTTTCCATCACCACTAATGGTTCGTCAAATGGACACACGGTGACAAAGTTATGGCCAAAAGAGTGTAAATGGGTCGTAGTGGGACCGGGTCCAGTCCGACCTCATCGGAATGACCCGACCCGACCCAGTCTAGGTTGAATTGGTTCGAACCGTTGGGTCCGGCCTATCCTGCTGGTTGACCCATCCCGTAGGGTTTGGCCTGGCCCACCGGGTCTGACACGGCCTGTGCAGGGCGGCCCGGCCCGTTGGACGATCTGGAAGGCTGCGAGGGGCCACAGAGGGCTGCGGGGGGTGCCACAAGGGTAGCATGGCCATGGGGTGGCTCAGCCACAGAGGGTTCCACGAGGGAGGCTAGGCCCGGGGGTGCCTCAAGGGAGGCTTGGCAGTAGGGTGGCTCGGCGAGGCCACGGGCAGTGCGGCGGGGCCACGGATGCCGGCAGCGGCTCGGGAGGTGATGCAGCGGTGTCTCGAGCGGCGAGGCTGTGGGTGGCGGTGGTGGCTATGTCAGTGTCTCAGTCGTGGATGGCCGTGGATGCTCGGGCGGTGAGGTCATGGGTGGCGGCGATGGTTCGAGTGGCAACTCGGCCGTGGATGGTGGCTGCGGCTCGGGTGGTGAGGCCGCGATGGCTCAGCTGCAGATGGTGGCAGTGGCTCGGTTTAGCTGGCCTCTCTCTTTGTTCGTCTTCATGGTGTAATCCACTTTCTTCTATCACAAAGAACATAATAAGGAAGAATGGTGGAAGGGTCGGGCCATGTTTTTTTGGCCCGCACTCTCCATGTTAGAGCGGTAGCAAGTGGCTCAACAAAATTAGGAGTCAAGAATGAAAAAATCTTCAATTTAGTATGAATCGTGGATCAACTCATTTTGGTTGATCCACATTTTCCATGCATTCCAAGAACGAGGAAATTAAACGATATAAATTCAGGAATTTAATAATAACCCCTACCTTGGATTGATCATTGACGTTGGAACAAGAAGGATGTACGGATGTAGATTCATCATAGATGAAGACATCCCACATTATAGGAAGTCGAAGATATCAGCGTTTGTCACGCCCACCACACACCTCTGATCCCAGGCTCATTCTTTGGTTCTTCATAGTTGAAGGTGTTATTCATTGGTGAGAGCATTCTTCATTGGAGGATTGGATTCTCCACAATTCTCCAAATATTTCTCTCCATATCCTTTTCCCACAAAAAGAAATAGGTTCCAATATTATTTAACTTAAGAATAAATTATGTTGGCATACACACACATGATGGAAAACAATTAATGTATGGCATTGGCACAATTAATGTGGTGGAATCTCAAGAGGCTCCTCCTCATTAAAGAGTGAGTTGAGAGGTTTCTCCCTCATTAAGAGGGGAGTTCTAGAGTTTTAAGCATTGGGTGGTCCCCACCACCATAACCTCTCATGGGATGTTAGTCTCTGGTGGTCCCCAACACCATAACCTCTCATGGGAGGTTAACTCAGGTGGTACCCACCTATGAAACTTCCACATGGGAGTTTCAAAACAAAATAAAATAAAATTTTACACACTTTATTTTATTTTATTCTTTTCACAAAAAACCCAAAAAATTAACTTTCACCCTTGACCAACTACTATCGAGGTGAAAGTCTTATTATGTGAATACTGGCACTGCGAGTTCAACTGTGCCCTCAAATTTCAATTCCGGGTACCAGTTTAAAAGTTAGAAAAACCCTCTCGCACATTTACTGAATGTACCCAAAATAAAGTTCAAAAATTAATTCCGGGCACTCCAGGCCTCAGAATCACGCACCGTAAATTTTTGCAGACTTGTAAAATTCCCATTTATTTTAAAAACATTACATGGAAATTATGGGTCTTTAAATTCTCCCCAACTCAGGGCTCGACGTCCCAGTAAGCAAAAAATCAAACTAAGAGAACAAGTGGGGGTACTGAGCACGCATCTGAGCCTCCCACTCCCATGTTCTCTCATGGAGGTTCATGTGCTACCAGCAAACGCGCACCAGAGGTATCGACCATCCCTGAAGGACCCACTCCTGTCGATCATCAATCTCAACTGGAACCTCCGTAAAAGTCACCCCATCCTCGACGTCCAGCTCTCCATGGTCGATGATGTGGGAAGGGTCATGAACGTATCTCCTCAACTGGGATATGTGGAATATGCTATGCACCCAGTACAACTGAGGTTGAAGAGATAAGTAGTAACCCACCTCGCTAACTCTGCTGAGGACCTGAAAAGGTCCGATGAACCTTGAAGATAACTTGCCGCCTCAGGGAAATCTCCACAGACGTCATCGGGGTGAGACCCATAGAAGGATGTGGTCACCATCCTCAAACTCCAGAGGTCTCCGTCTCTTGTCGGCATAAGACTTCTTCCTGCTCTATGCAGTCTTCATCTGCTCCTGGATGTTCTACACTTTCTCTGCGGTAGCCCGTACCATCTCTAGTCCAACTAGTGTTGACTCCCCTGGGTCAGTCCAGCACAAGGGTGATCTGCAAGGTCGCCCGTACAACGCCTAGAAAGGTGCCATCCCAATGGTGGAGTGATAGTTGTTGTTGTACGGGAACTCCACCAAAGGCAAGTGATCCTCCCAACTACGAATGAAGTCGTGGACACAAGCACACAGTATGTCCTCAAGGGTCTGAATGGTCCTCTTAGCCTGACCATCTGTCTGAGGATGGAAGGTGGTGCTCAAATGAAGTTTTATCGTGAAAGCCTCCTGCAACCCCTTCCATAGACGGGAAGTAAAACATGCATCATGATCCGAGAAAATTGTCAAGGGTACTCCATGTAGCCATATAATCTCCTCCACATAGAGGTGTGTCCCAACCTCTCTACTGAACCCTGCTCTCTAATCGGTAGGAAGTGGACCGACTTGAGTTGGTCAATGATAACCCAAATCGAGTCATGACCTCTAGATGTAAATGGAAGTCGTATCATGAATTCCATGGATATCCCATCCCACTTCCACTCTGGGACCTCTAAAGACTGAACCAAGCCTGCTGGTACCTGATGCTCTGCCTTCACTTGCTGACAAGTGAGGCACTGAGAAACAAACTCTGCTAATTATTTCTTCATTCCCAGCCACCAGTGCTGTTGTCATAGATCCGGGTACATCTTCACCACTCCTGGATGTACTGCTAGAGGGGATGTGTGGAAATCCATCAACACTTCCACTTAAAGTGACACTGGTACCATGGTACATCCTTTGAAGAGGATGACGTGCTCCGCACCTTCAGAAAATTTATCAGGTGCCTATCATGTGGATATCTAAGCATGTTGTGCCTCGCAGTCAGCTTCCCCACACTAATCCTCCCTAACTCACTGAAGAAGTGGGGGAGTGAATATAAGAGACTGAAGGAAAGATACTCCATCTCTATCCACAAAGGATATCTGAAAAGTAGCTAGCTGCTTTTTCACCTTGCCTAGAAGCTGTATACTAGACCTCCTTATGAGTGAATCAACAACAAAATTCCCCTTCCCAGGAGTATAGACTATCTCAAAGTCATAGTCCTGAAGGAACTCAGGCCAACGTCATTGTATCATGTTCAGGTCCTTCTGAGAAGAGATATACCTGAGACTCTTGTGATCAGAGTACACTCTAAAACATTTACCCATCAGATAGTGCCGCCACATCTTTAAGGCGAAGACCACTATTGCTAGCTCCAGGTCATTGGTAGCATAATTACTCTCATGTTTTCTTATCTATCGAGAACCATAAGCGATTACTGCTTGCTCCAACATTAGGACACATCCGAGTCCGATCCTTGATGCGTTGTAGTAGACTACGTACCATACGCCCTCCTCTGGAAGCCTCAAGATGGGGGCACTAGTCAGCCTCTCCCTCTGCTCCTGAAAACTCCACTGGAATTTCTCCAACCCAATGAAGGGTTTCCCCTTATTCATCAATGATTATAGTGGTGCTGCAACTCTGGAGAAGTCTGGAAAAAACCTCTAGTAGTATCCATCCAAACCCAGGAACCTCCGAATCTCCGTCACACTCCTGGGTGGCTCCCAAACAAGTATCGCCTCAATCTTCACTGGATCCACTGCAACTCCAACCTCCGATATGAAATTTCCCAGAAAGTAAACTTCTTGGATCCAGAACTGGAACTTTGAGAGCTTATCATAAAGCTGGTGCTCTCGGAGTGTGTCAAATACTACCTGAAAATGATAAGAATGCTCCTCCTTAGTAGTCGAGTAGATAAGAATGTCGTCAATGAAGACTACTACAAAGCGATCAAGGTATGGCTGAAATATACTGTTCATGAGTCCCATGAACACTTCTGAAGAATTGGTTACCTCGAATGGTGTAACTAAGAACTCGTAGTGGCCATACCGACATCTGAAGGTCATCTTCTGCACATCCTTGTCATGTACTCTGATCTGGTGACAGCCTGATTTGAGGTCTATCATCGAGAACCACCATGCTCCCTTCAGTTTATCAAAGAGATCATAAATCCTCAGGAGTGGGTACTTGTTCTTCATGGTCACCTGGTTCAGGCGCTGATAGTCAACACAAAGCCTCAATCTCACATCCACCTTCTTGGCGAACAGAATCGAGGCTGCCCAAGGAGAAACACTGGGCCAAATGAATCCCTTCCCCTGCAATTCCTGTACCTGTACCTACAACTGATGAAGTTCCACATGAGCCATTCAATATGCTGGTGTAGATATCGGTGTCTTCCCGTGGTACAATTCAATGTAAAATTCCACCTCTCTGCGAAGAGGTAGACCCCAAACATCATCAAGGAAGACATCCTCATACTTGTCCGCCACTACAGGATAATTTGGACTCTCCACATCAACCGATCTAAGGGTAAGGCTAGCCAACTTATGTGTAATCGGCTGCACCCTCTTCTGGGTAAGTCCATCCAATGCTGCAAAGGCTCCCTTCTCATCGGTGAAGGTAAACCCGGTCCCATCTGTGCGGACACACCGCACTTTGAGCCTAATATAGTCTATCTGATCATGGAATGTAGATAACAACTCCACACCCAAGATGAGGACATAAGGCCTCGATGCTGCTACTAGGAGATCTCAGTCAAAGCTCTCGCCTCCTAGAGACAGATCACACTACCGGTACCAGTGCGTAATCATCAAATCCACTTCTGTAGGAGTATCTATCCGTAAAGATCAAGCCAAAAACTCCATCAGAATCTCCAAGCTCCGAACGAGGGTAGCAGAAATAAAATAATGACCGACACCTGTGTCTATAAGAACTGCAGCTAAGGTGGAGTAGACACAGATTGTACCTCGTATAATCTCCGGAGCACCGTGATCATAGGCCTCATATATCTGGAGCTGAGCTCGCTCCTTTCAACCTACTCCCTATGGTCGGGGTGGACCTCATTGTGGTTGTGGCGGTAACATATCAAAACGTCACCCACCGCTAGTTTCATGGAAAGCTCCTCTGCCACATCTGTCTGCTCCTTGCAGATCTCCTAGATCTAACCTCTGTCTCTTCCTGGGCGGTCCCTCGACCATTTGCTGATCATTTGTACGGTGGGTCGAACTGTCACGAGCCATGTGACCCTGCCCACCATATGTGTAACACTGACCACTCCTGGTATGACTGGCTTCACATCAGGTGTCCTGCACAACCGATCCTGAATCATGCGGTCGTCCGCTTGTAGGTCTGTTCCTCTTGGACCTCTGCGACATCTATTTGCTTCCATCTATAGAAGACTCTGCTACGTGACGACTGGTGGTGGGTCTTGATGTTAGTGATTTCTCATCAAGGAAACACTCCACTAAGAGGTCTCTCTCTAACACCCCCACCTGTGTCGAGATGCTGAGTGAGATCACTGAAGCCCTGATCTCTCGCTTGAGTCCCTGCTCGAAGGTTCGGGCCCTGAAGAAATGGTCTCACTCCATATCTATGGAGTAGCGTGAGAGGTCAGTGAACCTCGCTCAGTACTGAGCTACAGTCATGCCGCCCTGCTACAGATGAAGAAGCTATGTATACACATTGTGTGAAGAGTCGCTGGGAAAAACTCTGCCCGAAATAGGATCTCAAAGTCTACCCATAGAAGTGTCACCTCGTCGTGAACTTGGAACATCAGTCTCCACCATCTACCCACTTATTCCTGTAGAAGGTTGGTCGCAAGGATCACCATGAGATCGGCTGGTGTCCCTACCAGTCGGAAGACTCTCACTACAACCTCCAACCAATCCTTAGCTGCCTTTGGGTCTATCTCTCCCATGAACCTGGGTGGCCTCTGGCGCTGGAACTCATGCAACACGCTTAAGTAGTGGGCACTATCTGCTGCTGGGGATGGTGGAATTGGTGGCCCATCAGGGAATGGTACCACTGGTGCCTCCGCTGGAGCCTCTACTGGAAAAGGGACATGCACCGAGGCCTCATCGCTCGGTGGGATATCAGTGCATACTACTCTCAAAACCCTAGATGGCTATCTTCATGAAGGCATCCTAAAAATAAACAGGTGCACCACAGTTAATAAGTTATACCTAGTGACCTGACTCAAAAGATCACAAAGAAAACTCTTCAAAACACACACGCAATCAGTGTTTTGGTGCACTGAGTCGAAAATCAGAAGTCAGGGTCCTGGTGTATGGATACGTCAGCCGCCGCACCAACAATGGATTCCCAAATTTGATAACCAAACTAACTACACTTAACACTATTACCATTAAAAGAAATATCAGAGTCCTATTTTCTGCGGTAGAACTGACACTCTGATACCAATTTGTCACGACCCGTCCCCCGGGGCCCGTGCCGTGACTACCCCAAACCCGCCTTCCTTAGGCCAGGGGCTGGTGACTAGCACCAAATATGTAATACCCTATAACTATGAAGGAATTTCTTTTATAACCTGTAAACACACAACCAAGCACACAACAAGATACGAACTCAAGTAAACTGAATAGTAAACAAGGTTAGTACAGTAAGTAAAAGGGGCCAGAATATAAGCCCAACTGGAAAGTACAAGGAAAACTGGAAAGTACAAGACAATTGATAGGTGAAAAGTAGATTCTGAATTGTCCACCACAATTCCTACGTGAAGGGTAATTACATCTCACGAATGGCTGTCTCTGCAGTTCGCCTCATCTAACGTCCAACTCCGAGCTGCCTCCAGTCCTGGTACCCTCTTCCTCAGTCAGAGTTTTCCCTCGTCTGCATCCAGCACAACAAGGTGCGGGCATAGCCTGTGGAGGGGTGACTATAAAAATACTCAGTAGGGACCACGATACCCTAAAGGTCTCACAAATCCACCAAGGATAAACCACAAAGTATGAAAACAACATATAACCCTACTTAGGTATATACCCATACAAATACCTAAGTTATCAAGTAATCCATCTCAATCATGAGGAAAAAAAAGAGGTACTGACTCAGATCACACTAGGTATATCTTCAGGTACGGTATTAGAGATGATTAGTTATAAATACTGAATCATCTTATTCCATTAAGAGGCTCTGCTACTGACCTGCACAGAATCTCTAGGAGTTGACCCACACAGGATCGCTAGGAGCTGACCCACACAAGATCGCTATGAGCTGACCCACACAGGATCACTAGGAGATAACCCACATAGGATCGCTAAGATATGACTCACATAGGATCGCTAGGAGCTAACCTGCACATGATCACTAGAATCTGACACGCATAGGATCGCTAGGAGCTGACCCACATAGGATCTCTAGGAACACTCTTCTCGTCGCATCCAGCTACTGGGTTTCCGCACCAGGCTTGCTCATCTCCAGAAGAGTCCATTCCACAAGACACTGTTTGATTCTACAACTACCAAAATTTCCCAAAAATAAGTATCTCAAAGGTTCGCCACGTCATAGGGGTCTCAACGTAACAGACGGTGTGTCAATCAGACGCCCGGTCTGTGAGTTATTAGCCTTTTAGTCTCAGGGGCCCAGTTAAATTCGTGCTCGATCCAACCTGACCATACCACATAATAATCCAAAACTTTATTTGGGTATACTCAATGGGACCATCCCGCTCTAAGGTTTCCAGCGCCACTGATAGTTCGTCAAACAGACGTCCGGTGCCAAAGTTATGGCCAAAAGAGCGTAAATGGTTCATAGTGGGTCTAGGTCCGGTCTGACCCATTCGGACTGACCCGGCCTGGGCTGAAGTGGTCTGGGTCGACCCGGCCTGACCCACTGGGTCCATCCCAGCCTGCTGGGTGGACCATCCCGTTGGTTTAGACCCCGCCCGCGTTGGGCGGCCCGGCCTGCTGGACGGTCCGGCAGGCCGCGAAGGGTCGTGGGGGGTGTTGCGAGGGTGGCTTGGCCATGTGGCAGCTCAGCTGTGGAGGGTTTTGTGAGGGTGGCTTAGCCGCGAGGTGGCTTGGTGAGGCCAAGGGCGGCGCGACAGGGTCACAGATGATAGCGGTGGCTCGGGGGGCGAGGCCGCGAGCAGCGGCGACGGCTTGGACGGTGAGGCCGCGGGCGGCGGTGGCGGCTTGGGCAACGAGGCCGCGGGCGACAGTGGTGGCTCGGGTGGCTGCTTGGACTGGGAAAGTAGGGGCGGCTCGGGCGGTGAGGCAGTGGGTCGCGATGGCAGCTTGGGTGGTGAGGCCGCGGGCAGCGGCTCGGTTTACCCGACCTCTCTTTTCGTTCGTCATTGTGGTGTAATCCACTTTTTTTCATCGTGAAGAACACAATAAGGAAGAACGGCGGAGGGGTCGGGCCATGTTTTTTGGGACTTCACCCTCCGCGTTAGAGAGGTAGCAAGCGGATCAACAAAATTAGATGTCAAGAATGAAAAACTCTTCAATTTAATACAAATCATGGATCAACTCATTTTGGTTGATCCACGTTCGCTATGCTTTCCAAGAACGAGGAAATTAAAGGATTGAAATTCATGAATTAAATAATAACCCCCTACCTTGGATTGTTTGTTAATGTTGGTGTGAGAAGTAAGTACGAACGTAGATTCGTCATAGATGAAGATGTCCCATATTGGAGGAAGTCAAATATATTAGCGTTCGGTGTGCTCGCCACATGCCTCTGATCCTGAGATCGTTCGTTGGTCCTTCGTAGTCGAAGGTGTTCTTCGTCAGCGAGAGCATTCTTTATTGGAGGATGGGATTCTCCACGATTCTCCAAAGAGTTATCTCCTTATATTTTTCCCACCAAAAGAAATAGGTGACAATATAATTTAACTTTAGAAGAAATTATGTTGGCACACACACACACATGATGAAAAAAAATTAATGTATGGCATTGGCTCAATTAATGTGTAGGAAGCTCAAGAGGCTCCCCCACATTAAAGAGGGATTTGAGATGTTTCTACCTCATTAAGAGAGGAGTTCAATAGATTTAAGCCTCGGGTGATCCCCACCACCATAACCTCTAATGGGAGGTTAGGCTCGGGTGGTCCCCACCACTATAACCTATCATGGGAGGTTAATTCAGGTGGTTCCCACCTGTGAAACTTCCACATGGGAGTTTCAAAACAAAATAAAATAAAATTTTACGCACATTATTTTATTTTATTTCTTTCCCGAAAAACCCAAAAAATTAACTTTGACCCTCGACCAACTGTCGTCGAGGTGAAAATCTTCTTAAGTGAATACCGGCACTGTGAGTTCAACGGTGCCCTCAGATTTCAATTCTGGTTACTGGTTTAAAATTTCGAAAAACCCACTCACACGTTTACTGAACGTACCCAAAATAATGTTCAGAAATTCATTTCGAGCTCTCTGGACCTTGAAATCACGCGCTGTAAATTTTCACGGAGTCATAAAATTTCCATTTATTTAAAAAAATTACATGGAAATTCGAGGTCTTTACAAAGTATATCACAGTGTTACCCTAATCACTTCCAAAATTAGTGTCTTAAGCATGGGAAAAACATTGTCCCACAAATCCACATCAACCAGAATGCGCATGTGAGTAGTGAGCGTAATGTAACTACTAAACATGAACTTATTGGGGTTAATAGTCTTGTTGTGTGCATTCCATCTAGCCTAAAATTTTATTCCTTCTTTCTCACTTTAATAATTTTTTCTAACACCATCATGATATGATGATCCTGATTTTTTGGGACACAGGTTGTTCACTATGTACTATTTACTCATATTTAACAATGTCAATATATTGTTTATCTGGATTGGTAGCATCCTCATGTGCAGATGTTTATTGTTACTCTACATTGGGAGCACCAACATGTTAGGAAACCTATTGTTCCTCAGGATTGGGAGCATCAATATGTGCATAAGTTATTATCAGAATATGTTGTTGAAAATTTAATTTATATTAAATAATTAAAAAAATTAATAGATAATTATATGAGGTAAAATAATTTATATTACAAAAAATATATAACATAATTATTGAACTCCATTTTTTTAAATGTTGATGGGATTTGACCCCTCTACCGAGTATCCAAAGCCCTTTATTGTGGTCTTCTATAACATACAAGACCCTGTCTATATTGAGGCTTCTACAAAATAATTTTGAAAACCTAATTCATGGTTCATCCTTAATTGAATTAACATCCGACTGTTCAATGGTTTTGTGAAATTAAAAAAAAATTGGCCACTTTTGGTTTGCGGGATTTTGAACATAAAATACTTATACTTCATATGATTCCATTATAAATGGTTAGTCTTTATACCCTTACTCCATTTCACTTTCATGAATCCCAATTTATCTATTTTAATATAACTCCTATTATCAAACCACTTTCACTAAAAATCAGAACATGAAATTTTGTATAATATAACTCTCATATTTGTTTGATGATGTAAAATTATTACATATTTTCATAAATTGGATTTCTATCCTTGGTAAGAGATGCATGAATTCCTTTTTCCACAAGTGTAGATCCACTATTTTTCATCATACTACATTCATTATAGTCATTTTTATAAAACATATAACAATTAATTACATAACCATTATAAGATAATACATGAACTCTTGGTCCCCTAACTATCCATCGACGTCATTATGAAATTGAATCTATATTTTCAGTTGACTCTATAAAAATATTCTCATAACATAAACTATTGGTTATGTGTTTTTGATATCCATCTTTCATCCTGTGATGGATTCAAATGCCTAAAAATTACATTATGTGTTTAAACATATGGTACAAACCCTTAAATATTATTTAAAATTTAAAGGTGGCCTACTCCCACTCAGTATTATTAATTTTGACAACATCTTTTCTAGAAATTCTTTCACCCACAAGATGCTCGGTGTGATGAGATTTCATTATACCAATTCTTTCCACATCAGATAGTAATTCAATACAGAATTCAATGGATTCCTCAACAACATATATCTCCTCAATATAACCTTCTGGATGACTTTTATTTTTTACATACCCTTTTAAAATCATAAAATAATATTTAATGAGGTATATCTATCTATAATTTATAGGACCACATAGTCAAATATCTCTTACCAAGTGAACCATCAAGTGAACCATCGTATCAAATAATTTCCATGGGAAGAACATCTCCAATTCACATAATATAATAGTAGTTTAATTTTCCATAGTTGGAAATTTCAACCAGTCTAAAACTTGTAATAATATAGTGTTAAAAAATAAATAGTTCTTGGTTAATGTATGAAGATCATTCTTTGTAAAAATGGAAGAAGAAGCTATAGGAGTTTGATCTTGAATCAAAACATGAATGTCATGTGATTTTAGACCCTTTAAATTTAAATTATTCATTAACATGATATTATTGATATTTTAAGAATACCCCTCTGGAACCGTTATACCCATTAAGAAGTTGAAAATTTCATATATCTCTTTCTTGCAAAGAGTGTAAGAAGCTGGAGGAAGAAAAATCCATTCTTCACTCTTTAGTGGTGCCAAATATTCATGTATTCCCATGTCAATCATGTCCAACCTAGGATTTACTCCATCCTTTGTTTTTCCATTTTTATTTAGTAATATTTCAATGAAACTATCACATATTTTTTTTCAACATGTATTTCATCAAGAAAATTCTTTAGGTAAAAAAAATTCCAGTATGTTAATTCAAAAAAAAAATCTCTTTTTCTAATATATTTTTGTAAGGTTTTTCAAAAAATGTTTAAAAAAAGAAGTTTCCATATCTTTTGATTTCTCAAATAGTTGATCACCTGTTAGTGAAGATGGTGTTTTACATTCTTTTGAACTCCCATTGAATGACATCATCTAGGATCGGTACTTATATATTTGTGTTAGAAATCTATGATGTCTCAGAAAAAATTTCTTTGATGAATGTTTCAATCTAATTGACTATGCACGTTGTTCATAAATGAGAAAACTTGAGTTCCATTAATTATATAACATAAAAAATTTCCATAAGCTGGAAGGTCATTTATCATCCCATATGACATGTCTCTCAATGAGAAATATTCATTTCAATAAGCATCATACAACGCAACACCTAAATTCCAAAATAATTTGAAATCTTTGATAAATGGAGCCAGATAAACATCAATATCATTCCCTAGTTCTTCTGATACTAATATAAGTATAAATAAATTAATTTATTTTCATTTCATGCATAACCAAATTGGGAATTTCTAATTTATCAATATAACCAGCCATGTAATATGAGTGATTCTTTGAAAAACAAAAACATTAACCCCATCTGTAGATAACATAAGAAAAAGCACTACTGGAAAATGGCTCTATCCCCATAGATCTATACCCATGGTAAAATAAACCATGGTTATAGAAGTTATTCCCAAACCTATATCCACTTTTTGAAAAAACTATTGGTATAGTTTGATCTATACTATTGGTTTTTTTTAAAAACTGTGGGTCTATCCCTTTACACAGCCAACCTCACTCAGGATCCCCTACCCTTCTTATTTGAATCCCTAGTTCTCTCATTCCACACTATACTCAAGTAACTTCAACATCCTCTATCTCTCCTCTGTGACTTTGGCATCCCCCCTCCCTCCCTCAGGTGAAATTGGACTCATCCACCATGTGTTCTTCCTCTATTTATGGTAGTTTTTTTATTGCGATCTTTGAGAGTCAATATTTATTTCCCTTCTCTTATTTATTATCTTGACTTCTCTAGAAGACATGTGTTCTCTCTCTCATAATTCCTCAAATGAGGTTGTGGAATGTTATGGTTATGCCATTGTTTAAAAAAAATGTTTTTGTTTGTGTGAAAAATAGATTCCATGACATAAATGTTTTTTATTTGATGTGATTATTTAGGGTTTGTTTTGTAAAATGAAATATGTTTTAATACTATTTTTGTGTTTTATTATAATATAAATTATACCTTATTTAACAGTATTTCAAGACCGGTTATTTTTAACATGTGAAGTGTAGGAGGTGTTTTGGTATTAAACTAGTTGGAAACGTTATGAAATATAAATATATTATTATAAGATATTTGTTAATGGTAATTAGTTTCATAATCATGATAAAATGGTGTTTACAAAAAACTGATTTCATAATTAATCTTTATAAAAAAAATTGTGATTTCTAAAAGTATATTTTTTCATCATGATGGATATTTATCCCATTAGTGGGTGGTTTTAAATTGTTTCAAAATGTGAATGTTCTATAATTAAACAAGGTGGTTATTTTTTGAATTTGTTTTCAAAGTTTTTCCTTATTTGGTGGTTTAATTCTTGGTATTTATCACTTATTTCATTTTGGAACTCATTGAATAAAGGGGTCCCAAGTTTAAAAAATATGAATTTTTAAATCATTTTGAATTTTTTTAGAGTGGTTTGATTTAGGGTGAATGACCATGTTGGGATGATTTCTCATGTTGATTTAACACAGGTATCCCGGAATGGTCCACTTTGAATATGAAGTTCTTGTCTTTGGGAGTCATGTCGCCTTCTAGTTTTAACACTTCCATATATTCGAATACAGTTCCATGTGCTATGTCCTCATATTTTAAAGTATCATGGATATTTATATAGAGGTGATATCTAGTGAGCATGTGTACATATCATATAGTTTAGGTGGTTTAAATATTCATTATATTCCTAATTTTTCGATTAGTTAGGGTTGGTTTTTAAAGACACTTGAATGTGTGCTATAGTTTTGGAATCACTTATTTGAGTATGTCTGGGTTTTTTCTTATGATATGCCTCATTATTTTTTAGGATGGATAGTAGAGTATTCTATAATGGTCACTTACATCATGCATTATATTCAATTTGGTTTTCTATTAGTTTTCTTTAATTCCCTCTACATTATAGTTTAAATTTTTATTTTAATTTGGATATCATTGTAATTATGGTTTACATTATTGATTGGATTATAATTTTTTCCTATAATAGAATGGATAGAAGTTGAATGTATCATTCTGATCAGATCTCAACTGAGTTTCAAGAGAATTTGAAAACATTTTTATATTTTTCATTTAACAATGCTTCATATGGAGGTTATATATAGTGTCCATGTTATAATTTTGTTGGAAGAACATGATTAAGAAGAGAAGAAGTTGTCTACCATATAACAAAATCTATATTAAAAAGCTATTATGTTTGGTATCACAATAGAGAGATGAGAAAATTTTATACAATTCATGAATAAAAAGAAAGAATTGGTATAGAGAATTTGATATTTGATCGTTTTCCATTTGTGTATCTTGACAAGAGATATAGTATTCCATTTTAATAATTCAATGATATCAATAAACATGAGGAAAAGACTAAAGATGATGATGTTGAGAGAGTGAAAAATTTAATGGATGATTCTAGAACTCCTGTATATCAGGAATGTACTAAAATGAAAAAGTAATAATTTTAATGTGGTTTTATCATGGAAAATCCATGAATAAAATTTCTAATACTTCCATTGATTATATTCTTTAATTTTTGAAATAATTTCTTCCTGATGGTGTAGATATTCCCTCAAATCATTATAAGCCACGGAATTTAATTAAGCATATCAGATTTTCTACAAATAAAATCAATGCTTGTCTAAAATATTGTACATTATTTGGGTAGGAAACAACTAACATTAATGACTATAAAGAATGTGATACATCTTTATAGAAGTAAAATTCATATGAAACACAATATCTTGTTCCAAAAATAATCATGTGGAACTTTCCATTGATTCATAGGCTTAAAAAACTATTCATGTCTACAAAAACCTTATCCAATATGCAATGGCATGATGCTGAGATAATTAAAGGTAATTATGAGTTGGTTTATCCTATATATGGATTATCATGGTTGTAATTTGATGAAAAAAATACTGATTTTTCAGCCGAGGTGCGTAATTTCAGGTTGGGTCTATTTTTTGACAGTTTTAATCTATTTGGTTAGATTCTTACTAATCACAACACGTGGCCAGTTTTTATTCATGTTTATAATCTTCCTCTGTGGATGTGTATGAAAAAACCTATAAATTTCTTGAGTATACTAATATCTGGACCTTATGATCCTAGAAATGATATATACATCTACTTGTAACCTTTAATAAGAGAGTTGAATGAACTTTGGGATATGGGTGTGTGCACATTCAATGATTCTTCAAAAAATATATTCTAGATGTGTACTGCCATTCTATGGGCTATAAATTATTTCCCTACTTATGTAATGATTTCTGGTTGGATAAAAAATGAAAACTATTGTTTCTTATTTTTATAAATAATTCACGACCGAGAAGGCTTAAATATCATTGTATTTTTTATTTCATAAGGCATCGAAAATTATTTCCAATGTATCATTAATATAGGAATAATCACCAGAGGTTTGATAATAATGTTGAAACAAATTAGCCACCTCAAAATATCCTCAGAACTTATTTTCTTAATGAATTTCAATATTTCAATATTTCATTAGGGAAAGTTCAGATTAAATCTCAAAAGAGGAAAAATGTTGATAGTAAAGCCACATACAATCGAAAAAAGTGAAGTATATTTTTTGAGTTCCCATATTGGTCTAAAAATTTGTTATTTCATTTTTATAAGAAATTAAAATTGATAAAAATATATGTGAAATGTTTCTTTCAATTCTTTTAAATATCTATTGGAAGACCAAATATGACTTCTTATCTTGATGGAACTTGTTTGATTATGGTATTCAACCAGAATTGCATCTTATGTGTATCGGTAAAAACAAATGGAAAGTTCATTATGATTATTATGTGATGAAAACTTTAGAGGAAAATGAATTTATGGATGTATTAAAGAATATCATGTTTTCTGATGGCTATTCCAACAACATCTCCAAATGAGTCAATAAAAGGGATTTGAAACTAAAATCCCTAAAAACTTATGATTATCACATCCTTCTTCATGAATTGATTCCAATAGAAATTTGAAATTTTCTATCCAATAATGTAAGGGTGACAGTGAGTCTCTTAGGTCATTTTTAGAAACCGTTGTGCTAAAAGGATATCAATGTCTTTATTGATAAAAATTTATCAAGACACATCATTAATTTTGAGTGATTTAGAAAAAAAATCCTCCATCATTTTTCACCTACATGCAGCATGTAACAATTTATATTCGAACTAAAATATTTCATGGGGGAACCATTTATTTTCCATGGATATATCCTACTAAAATAAATATGTGAAAAATGAAATATTAGGTCCAAAACAAGAATTATCCTGAAGGTTCCATTGTGAGAGGTTATCTGGCTCAAAAATGTATAGATTTTTGTTCAATGTATTTGTCTGATGTGAGCACAAGATATAACCGGCCAATGAGAAATGAAAATTATCAGTATGGGGAAATTGAGACCTCATGTACATATCTTCCCCATATAGTAGGAATTCTCGGGTCATATACATTTTCTTCATTGAGCTTTGAAGAGAGGTATATGGTAAATCGCACAATCATGGTAAACTGTGGTTTGTTCGATTACTATATCAAGTAAGTAATTTGAATATTTATATGTTATCTTATACTATGTTATTTCATATATACCTGAAACTTTAATTATCATTTTATGTAGGAAACATAAACAAATTATATGTAGAGTTCATCGATCTTTGCCTTTGAGAAGGAGAGAGTCTTTGCATAGCCAAGAGATTCCTAGTTAGTTTAAATCAAAGGCATGACCATTACTTTAATTAACTTAAAATATTGATATTAATTTAATTTTAATATTTATATATATTTCAGGTATTGAGTTTAACTATTAACTTTGTTTCTCAATAATTAAGAGCATTGTCTTTTGGTCCCAGTTCTTTGGTCGTGAATGTAAATCATTAATAATCGCTGCGTATAAATTTTTTAAAACTAATCGAGTGGTGAAAATGAGAACACAACATGATGGAGTTATGTTAACTACTACAACAAACTATTATTCTATTGCATCAGATAGTCAACCCTAGTATAAAAATTTGTCTTATTATGGACTTGTTGAGAAAATAACATTATTGGATTACTACTCTCAATGTTGAGTCACTATAATGAATCGTAAATTGTTTGATTCAATGACATGATATGGTAAATTTATTGATGATTTTGGATTCATAGTTATTAACATGAGTCAATTCCTGGATACTGATAAACCATACATTTTGGCATCACTAGAAAAAAGTGTTTTATATGAATGATCATATGAGACCTGATTACAGTGTCATTAATGAAGTAATCCCAAGAAATATTTTTCATGATATTTGGGATGAAATTGACACCATTGACACCTCCATTGGTGTTGACCAAAATATTACATTTGATAACTCAAATTTTCCCATTGTGAGACTTGATGTTGAACCTGAAGTAGTGCTGGGTAATATATAGAAGCAAATATATATGTTCATAGTTCATTCCTTTTACCATAACATGATTTTCTCAGGTTGGTATTACTATAATTACTTTAATTTAGTTTCAGTTTCGAATGATATATTTTTTTAGTATTGTTTGGTTTAATTGAATTTAATTATATTTATTTCAATTCATAAAATCATGTTTAAAACATGTTTTCAAAAAATGTATAACTTGGTTTTAAATTAATGTTACTAAAATATGTTATGAAATTGTTTATGAATTATTTGAGTTATAAGTTTTATGAATTATTTTTAAAAAATTTTTCTAAAAAATGTACATTTCATTCTTATACAGATCTTGAAAAATAATAAATAAGTTCAAAGGAAGCGATTATTTGATGCTAATCAACATATGTGTGAGCATGGGTTTCCTCTTCTTCTTCCCTTATTGAGTAAAATAATTGTAATATTTTTATTCTTCATTACATATAATTTCATGTTCATATTCATTATCAAATTTTATTTAGGGGAATTCAGTTTCACCAGAGTTGACTCTTCCTTATCTACTAGCACGAGTCCAAGTGGGGATTCTCCTAGACCTATAGGAAGCACCCATCATACACATTCTCTCCTTGACCCACTAGAAGACACCCTATATACCACACCATTCCATCCTCCATGTGATCCACTAGGATATTACCACCCATGCCTCCATCATTATCTCATTTAGTCTCTTCTTCTCATACCATGTCTACACCACCTCCAATGATGTTTCCACCTTTACCATATCCATATCCTTTGATGTATCCCCAACCCTACTACCCATATCCTACCATGTTTTCACCACCTCCATTTCCTACTATACATCCAAGATATGATGATTTTATTCCTTTATATTCCACTCCAGTGTGTGAAGATCACATGGAGAATGAATTGGAATAGACACATCCTTTAGAGGCTACTGGTCCATGATATCCCACAGATCTATCAAAGCTTATTAAGAAACCTACATCAGGTTTTTTATTATTATAAGTGTGTCAAATTATATAATATAATTTTTTTCATATTTTACTATGACTTAATTCTAATTTCCACCCTCTTATATTATTCAATGAGATCTTCTAGTAGGCGACATGGGTGCATCCATATGAGGGAAGAAAAGAATGACCAAACAGAAATAATGGTGGATTACAATGAAGAAAATTAGATGATAGGTAAAAATTCCAGACAATGTCGAAGTTTCATGTCAACATTATCCAAGTACCACAATATCATTCCAGTGGAACTAGTATCATAGAGAAATATCAATAATGAAATCAAGGAAAAATCATGCGTGAAGATACGTGAAATAAAATTTATTAAATTTTATATCTATATTATTGTTGTATTTATATGAATTAACATGTTCATTGCAACATCAGTTTAACTTTCCAGATGGTGAAGCTAGTAATTTTGAAAGGTTGATGGGTCTTAGGGAGTTTTGGTGATCATAAAAGCATGAGTTATATGTTATGATTTAGTGGGTGTACCGATATTACCCGATTTTCCAATAACACAGTATCAAAAAATGACTGCATATTGGAACAGTAATGAGTTTAAGGTATTCAAAATCTTTAATGGTTTGCATATAAAATTTAATTCTTATAAACTGTATTGAATATTTGGTTTTTGGATGCTTCAGAAAAAAAAGAACAAATATTCAAAGATGTATCTTCACACACTAGGGTACACTACAATGCCAAAACATGAGAAGTGTTGGGTAATTTAATATGAATAAAAATGATATCTAGATTAATATTGTTACTTTTTAATAATTTCATGATGAAATTTAAGCTTTATTATCATTAATACCTTCTATATAATTCTGAAAATACCCCTTCTAAATGTCCTAATGGAAATTTGGCCTAATGGCCTAATGGCCTAATGACCTAATGGCCAATTGTCCAGTTTGCCTAATGGCCTAATGACTAATTGGAAAATTGGCCTAATGTTTTAATGTACTAATGGTCAATTGTCCAATTGGCCTAATTTCCTAATGGGATACTTAAAAATTTTCTAATTTGACTAATGTTGTAATTGCCTATGGCCAATTGGCCTAATGTCCAATTGGCCTAACGACTTTATGTCCAGTTGGCCTAATGGCCTAATTGTAACACCCCAAGGTTTTAAAAATAAATTGAAATGCATGAAACTTTGTTTTAAGTAGATATTTATAACTATACTTTAAACATAATTTTTCCACTTTTATGTTTTGAATTTCAATAAACAGTCATCTACAATTATGATTAGTATGTTCTTTGAGGTCTAATAGGACCAACTTGTTTTTGGTGAATAGTAACAAACTCTTATGAATAGTAATATGAATAATAATATGACCCTAATGAATGGTAAATTGTATTATTATTTTATTTTCTTAAGGATTTAAGATAATTGGAACTTGATTAATTTTTCAAGGTGTTAAAAAACGAGTCATAGATTTAAAATTGTTTTTTTCGAATAAATTATGATTTTATTTAAAAATTAAATTTAGAAAATTTAGAAAATTATTTTAAAAAAATGGATTTCATTTTTTAATTATATACGTTGAAAAATGGTTCAGTTGAATTGTTGGGATTTTTTTTGAAATTCTTTAATTTTTGATAAATAGTGAAATACTGTAAAATAATGTATATTCAAATTATCTGTTAAATACTCTATTTATGACATCATAAGTTATGTAATCCCACTTGTTTCGACCTCACATTCCATTATTACTATTTTGGGTCACATGAATTTATACTATTCATAGTCTTGAGAAAAAATATTATAATAATGATGAAAATAATGTAAAATACCTTCTCTCCTCCACTATAAATACCACCATCATTCCCCTCTTCCTCCCACACCTATCAAGACTTTAGACTTACCTATGTTCTACCCAATAATTCTCCAAAGGCTCTTCCCCATATCTTATAGCTTCTGGTCTCACCAAAAGACAAAAACCAAAGGCCTTAAGAAGGATCTCAAGGAGAAGAGATCAAGAGGTAAACATCCTCTTTTGTTTTCTTTCTTTTCTTTTCATTTTCTTTTCTATTCTTATTATTTCCTTAGATCCCATTATCCAAGAGGAATTAATGATACAATATCTTAAATATCCTTTATTTAATCATTTTTATGGATGAATCACCATTATAATTCTTCTCCTCTCCCGCTTATTCAATAAATTAAAACATCGTCCATGATGTGTCGATTTACCAACATCATGGATGATGTGATTTCAATTTCTTTTACTTCCTTCAAGAGTATTAATGAAGCCATTTTTATGGTTGAACCAGATTATAATTTATTTATTATATATTATATAAGTTTTTGTAATCATTTTGGTCACATGTGATTAATTTATAGAAAAAATTAGTTCTTTACGATCGAAGAATCCCCAAAATGAACCAAAAAACATCCATAATGTTTTAACTTCTGAAACATCCTCATATAAGAATTAAAAATGATAAATGGTATAATTTATGGTTATGTAAATATTTAAATACCACTCCATTCCAATTCTGGAGTTTTACTTCCAACTGATAAGAATATCCATCATGAACCGATCATAGAAATCATGTAAAGAATGCACCCAAAACAATGGAAGGAACAAAATACTAACAGTTAAAGAGTGAAATGATGTAATGAAACGATAATATAAGGTATTATAAAGATTAATATGATTCTATAAGATATTAATAACAATATTTTAACCATTATATATGAGGTATAAATGATTTTAAATTAATATAAACCCAAGGTAAGAGAATTCATAACCTGATTTCCATTCTTTGGGTTAACATTATACTTCATTGTTTATGTGATATTAAAATTGTTTGTGAGATGAATTTTGTTTATATTATGATAAATTATGTGTATTTACACTGTATATACATATTCCATCCACACTATTATGTCTCACTTCAATTATATGATATTTATAAGGGACTTTTCTTTTAAAACCCACTTTTAAAATTATATTTTATGAAATTCAAAAGTAATGTTTTTATAAAATTATTCATGATGTATGATTGTGCTCTAGTTCTTGGTAATTTCTTATGAATAATGGTGGGACCTATATCTCCCTCCAATTTATTGGGTATGTATAAGTTTTAGGTCAGTCGTATGGTTACTCCAAGTCTAATTGTGATGGTTACACAAATTTTAAGGTACCTATGAGGGTTAAAAATTATAAGGTAGACTAGAGGGTTACAATATTATTCAAGTAATTACCCAAGATACCATTATGGTTATATTTATGTTCTTATTTTGGTGTGAATCTTGTGGAAATATCATGTTTCACAAAGTAATTATATTTGGGTGACATTTATGTCTTTAAAAAATGATTCCATACATTACAATTATTCATGGACTAATGTGTTCTTTCCTTATTTTATATTCCTTACTAGGATTTTTGTGCTCATCCAAAGTTTTTAAATTCTTTTCATAGGTCATAAGTATGTGTAAGAAAGATAATGAAGCCATGTTAAATGTTTGAATAATTTTCAAAGAAATCATTTTTTATTTGAAAAGATTTATATTTTGGAATAAATTAATACTATTTTTATGGTATCCACTCTGTATTGATGTGTAATGTTATGAATTTATTATGTCACAATTATATAAATCTCTAAACTTTAAAAGATCCTCAATGTTAAAGGAAGAGATTTCTTGACTAAATTCAAGATTATGTAATGTAACAAGGTTGATTTCTTATAGTTGGTATTAAATGATGGTTTAGATAACTTTAGGGGTTAGGGTGATGTTAATAGAATACCATAAATAATTTTTACTCTATGATTAATTTGAAATTTTATAGAATTTAAATATTACCATGTTGCTTCGACTAAGATATGTTTGTTTAGAATGGTTGTCCATAGAAGAAATAGGGATGCTGAAGAGGAGAGGCACCGACAGAATGATATTCATCAGAATATGTAGCTCGGAATGGTAGGGATTGGAACCGAGCAGTTTGTGATAGTAATGGATCAACTAATGCAGGAAATAAATGGTGGTGTCATCCATTCAAGATAACAACCAAAGGTACCACAATGGAACATGACAATATTGGAACATTTTATGAGACAATGCCCTTCTTCTTTCAATGGATCTTCTAACCCAGTAGCAGCTAAAGGATGGATTAAAGCCCTTGAAAATATATTAGATGTTATGGGGTGTTCATATAATCAAAAGTTAAGTCTTTAAATTTATCATTTTGAAGGTTAATCTAATCAGTGGTGATCAATGGTAAATAATATCAGGGATAGATATGATATTAATTCCTTAGAGTGGGATGAATTTAAAAGTATTTTCCTTAAAAAATATTTTCTTAAGGTGGTGTGAATTCGGATGGAGAAAAAATTCCTTTAATTGAAGAAAATGGAGGAAGATTCAATAGTTATGTATGAAGTGAACTTCACCCAATTGTAAAGGTATGTTCCAAATCTTAATATGGAACTTGATAGAAAAATCAACCACTTTTACTTAGGATTGAAGCCAAGGTATTGAAGGGCATTTTCCTCCCATGAATTCAAAATTTATGAGAAAATTTTCTGATGTGCTGAGAAGGTAAAGATGGATTTTGATGATGATTGCATGAATTTTGACAACAAAGAGAAGAAAAGGTCTAGATGGAAAGTGATGGGTAAAAATCAACCAAAGAAATCTGATGGTAAGAAAATCCAGTTCCTAGTTTCTGAAAAGTGTGGCAAGAAGCACCTTGGGGAATGCCTTACTGAAATTAGGAAGTGTTTTCAACGTGGTAAGTTTGGATATATGGCCTAATATTTTAATGAAAATGATCCTAAGACTCATTCTAATAATCAAACTATAAAATGTTTTAAATGTGGTGAGATGGGTCATTATGAAAATGTCTACCCAAAGAGAGATCCAAATGATGCAAAGAATCCAAACTATAAGCAGAAAGGTGTAGTGAGATCCTTTGAAACTATGTTAGAAGACTTTGTTCCATCTAATGGAGTTGAATTAGGTACCTTTTTTGTTTACTCATATTTTTCTAATGTTTTGTTTGATACAAGGTCTACACATTCCTTTATTTCTGAGGAATTTTCTGGTAAATTAGAAATATCACCTCAAGAAATGAGTCTGGAACTTATTATTAAAACACAAGGGGAAATATTATAGCAAATAGGAATTATAAGAATTATTCTACTATGGTTTTTGGAAAGAATTTGACTAAAAACCTTGTAGTTTTTCCCTTAGTAGAGTTTTATGTCATTCTAGGAATGGATTGGATTTCTGTTTATCTTGCTAAGATTGACTGTAGATCTAAAGAATTTGTTTTTCGGAAATAGTTTCAATTTGTATTCAAGAAAAACCCATAAAATTGATAACACATCAGGAAGATGAGAAACTGTTTAAATATGGAAATGAAAGTAATCATTCTCATATTTTTGAAAACAAGGGAACTATTCAGATTAATCATATTCCAATGGTAAATGAATACCTTGATATTTTTTCTAATGAGTTACCTAGTGTCATACCTGATTAAGAAGTTGAGTTCATAATTGACTTAGTTCCTGATTCTATGACAATTGCAAAACCACCATATAGAATGTCTCAAATGGAACTTATTGTATTGAAAAATCAATTTCAGGATTTTCTTGATAAAGGCTTCATTCATCCTAGCACTTCACCATGGGGTGCTCCAATTTTTTTGTTAAAAAGAAAGATGGTTCCATGAGAATTTGAATTTATTATAGAGCTTTGAATAAAATAACTTTAAAAATAAGTATCATTCTCCCCATATTGATGACTTGTTTGATCACCTTATGGGAGCTCCGTACTTTACCAAGATTAACTTGAGATCCGGATACCATCAGCTGAAGTTAAATGAGGATAACATCCCAAAACAGCTTTTTGTACTAGATGTGGGCATTATGAATTTATTGTTATGCCTTTGGGTTAACTGATGCACCTACTATATTAATGAATATTATGAATAGAATATTTCATGAGTTCTTGGGTATGTTTTTGGTTGTGTTTATTGATGAAATTATGGTATTTTCTAAGAATAAAGAGGACAATGAAAAACATCTAAGGGTTTTTTTTACAAACCTTAAAGGAAAATAAAATGTATGTAAGATTCAGAAAGTGTGTTTTTTGGTTCTAACCGATTTATTTTCTCAGGAACATTGTAAATAAGAATGGAATAACAGTTGATCCTTCCAAAATAAAAGTGGTTGATGAATGGAAAAGACCGACAAATGTTATAGAGATTCGTAGTTTTATGAGATTAGTAGGTTATTTGTAATGACCCAATTTTTTATCAATGGAAATTCCTTTCTTATAAAATGGCATATAATCACATGAAATCACAACACAACAAACTTCTGAGTACTATGTGACATTGGATCATATGTTTGTAACTTATTTGATTTTAATTTTGAAAAATGGACATCTACAATTATGAACAGTAAGTTTTTTTGGAGTCTATTAAGGCCAACTTAATTTTTGATGAATATTAACATACCCTTATGAATTTTAATATACCTTTATGAATAGAAAAGAATTGTAATGAATAGATAATTGTCCAAAAAAATAGAAACTTCACCCATGAATGTATAATTACAATTTAGACATCTTAAAAGTGAAAAAAAGATCATAATATAAGAATTGGTATTTTTGTATGTCAAAAATATTTTATTTACAATTTTATGATTAATTTAATTATTTAAAATGGAAATTTATTTTCATAAAATGTAATCATAAACTTTTACTCTATTTTCATATGGTTATAAGATAATTTTATGGGACCTTGATTAATTTTTCAGGGTGTTATAAAATGAGTCATAGTTTTAATGTTGATTTTGTTGAATAAATTATGATTTCAATTAAAAATTAAATTAAAAATATTTATAAAATTATTTTCAAAAAATGGAGTTCATTTTTGAATTTTACATATTGAAAAATGGTTAGGGTGAATTTTTTGGATTTATCTAAAATACTTGATTTTTTCGTGAATAGTAAAAATACAGTTTTGAGTTTTCAGTATGTTTAATGACATCATAATTATGTAATAATTAAAATAATATTCTGGTAGAATTTTTTATGTTAAAATAATATATTATGTGTCCCAAGTGGCTAATACCATGGGAAAATACCATTGTCAATCGCATGGTTTATCCAAAACCACTAATGAGGTGTCCTTTGAAATTAATAAAAAACTCTCTCACTTTTACTATGAATAACCACTATTTACTTCGTTTTCTTGCATTAAATATCCATAATACTCAAAAATATAGTGTTTTACCTCCTTAGTATCACTCCCAAGGTTTCCTCAAGCCCCCAAGGTCCCAACCTTCAAGTTTTTGGAGTTTCTCCACAAGGTAAGGGAACCTTTCACCCCTCCTCTTTTGGTCAACACTTCTTTTATTTTATCTCTTTGAATTTACATTTTAATATGTTGGGGTTTGATATTACGTATCATTATTACTATCATTTTTATGTC
Organism: Viscum album; assembly: GCA_963277665.1. Lineage (NCBI taxonomy): Eukaryota > Viridiplantae > Streptophyta > Magnoliopsida > Santalales > Viscaceae > Viscum > Viscum album. Next base: position 1,534,129,840 of record OY728161.1, on the reverse strand, counting down.
TATATTATTAGATACCTTTTTTTTCTCATTTTATGAAATTTTAAGCGATGCCATTAGGCTGCCGAATTTTCATAAGGGATCTCTCAAGTTTTCGTTAGTTTTCATATTCATTTCATTTATTTTTCTTTACTCACCTCATTTCATCCAAATATTGCAATGACTCCTATAACTTACATTCATTGGAATATTTTCATGATAAAGGAATAATTCTTCATCATATCTCCTTTTCCTTTCTTTTATAATAAAAATGAAAACACTATCTGATATGTTCTAATTTACCACATTCAAGGACGATGGGTTTTTAGTTTCCGTTACCATCTTAAATTATAGTAATGAAACCATTTTCATGGTTGGAACAAACCATAATATATGTATTATATCTCATCTATGGTTCTGGAATCTTTTTGTACTCATTGTTTTGATTTATAAATCCAAATGAGTTTGTTGTGTTCAAAAACCGCCAATTAATCCAAATGTTTATCATTAAATAATTTATATAATGATTCATATTCATGAAAAGTAACCAAATGGAATTTAAAATCATGTAACCTATTGGATTTTCACTAATATAATATAACTCCAATTCTGGACAACCATCCCCATTTTACATGATTCTTCGAACATGAATATAAGTGAACTGATCATTAGAACCAAGGAAACAAACAGACCTGAACAATGAAATTGAACCTCATAACCAATCAAAAGGTTATAAATGAACTCAAAAGGGTTTTAATAAATCATTTTAATATATAATAGGTTCTATAATTATTAATTAATAAAACTAATTTGATTATTCAGGTCATTAATATCAAGTGCAGAACACCATCAGACTTAAGGTAAGGGATTCTACCCGAACCATCTTTATTCTTTCAGGTTACTACAATGTTCTATTTACCCAAATGAATTTGTCATTTATCTTTATTTACAGATTCTAGATACTATTTATATAATCAAAAATCATGTTTCAACATCCATACCTCATTATCATTCGGGGATATACATGTTTTTTAAGTGATTCCCTCCTTAATTTTTTCCGATAAGAAAACCTATTTTGAGGGAACATCTCAAATTCTTACCCAATATCAAGTGCACTATATCCTATATTTTAATCCACAATTATCTTTATAAAAATAGTCTTTTTATTATTAAAACCTTATTGTTTCACTTCTGGTTTTGTATAAAATATTATTCCCATTTCAATTTTAAATGATCTTTAGTATTTTTCTTAAAACTACACTAAAATTTTTTAATGTTAAGAATTCCCTAAATACTCTTATTACATGTTGTCACTTATGTTTTACATAAATTAACATGATATATTAATATTTTTACCTTATTAATTTCTATGTACGTTTTAATTCCATCCTCTCATGGACACCTTTATGATACGCCCATTCATTATGCTTTATGACATGAATGTGGTACTCATTTCTCTCCATGAGTTCCCTTATGTTTACGTATGATTGATTATGTATAATTATGTATGTGCCAATAATATTCATGAACATGTTAATATAGGTGCACCCAAATATCACTCTAATGCATTGGGAAAAGTTAAGTCTCATGAGATGTTATGTGCGATGGTCTTAGCAGTTAGCCTTAGCTTGTGCTACTATGAGAAACGATCTTAGTGGTTAGCCTTGACTCATACTAAAGTCATGTTTTATGTTGCTTCTACATTACTATGATTCTATATTTATATGATCCCATGTTTATATGTTATTATTCCATATGTTCCATGATTTTTTTTGTCATTATGTCATGCCTTCTAACCCATATGCTAAAGCCGTATTATTATGTATACTCCATTACTGGGGTTTTAGCTCATCCATTTGTTCATGTGTTCCCAAGGTTATCCTATGTAGATGTTTGATCATGATGGAATATAGGAGCTCATTTTGTAGTTTAAATAAAGTTGTTTTTTATAATGTTTGATTATGTACCTAGTCTTCCAAGACGCTAGACTTTACGATCCTTGGCTTGTACTCTGATGTATAATTATGCTTAAAATCATGTAATGTTATATGTGAAAGGCTAGGGTCACTATAGTTGGTATCATAGGATGATCTATTTATTTTTGGATATTTGGAAAATAGCACCTTAGTGAGAACCTTAATGATGAGACAAAGTATAAGAAAACTCCCCTAAATTTTAGTAAGTATAGAGTAAGTGGTTTATCATGAAAATTCAACTTTGTATAGATACAAATAGGGAGATGTGGCTCTCGCATAGATGTACCTAGGAGTGAAAATTTCAATAAGGAGTTTAGGGCTTGACCTAGGGTATCCTGGTACATGACAATGGGCCTTACTGCACTCTTGTTTTGACACTCCAGGGGTATATTCCTTGGTAAATTCATGAGCTTGGTACAAACCATTATTAAGGGAATATAAAAAACCCATTAGAATATAAGATAATAAATAGATCACGGATAACCTAGATTGAAAAATATGGAATCACAAGTGAGGATATACTTCTACTTTAAAAGTTATCCCCTTATGTTGAAAGTTTTTTTTACTAATAGCTAAGTATTCAATCCCTCTAATTACACGTTCTTTTTCTTAGATAATGGTGGTAAATAAAAGAACACATTACAAAAACAATGTGAAAGGTAATGTGAATAATGCCGAAATGATATGCCTGATATGATGGGAACAGGTGCTCAAAACTTCCTGAAAGTACTTTCTTAGTTGGCTAAAGTTATGAATAATAACTTGAATCATGTGGAACTCCCTCCAACTCTAATAAAAGATCTTGTTTCTATATAATCATTCATACGGAAAAGGAATACCATGTTTAGCGGATCTTCTGGTCCCCTCCTCATGGAACAGTGCATTAAATCCATTGAAAAAATATTCTCCGTCCTCCAGTGCTTAGAATAAGAGAAAGTTGTATTGGAAATCTATCATTTTGATGGGGAAGATGATCAGTGGTGGACATTGATCAAGAGTAAAATTTCCTAAGAGGATATTGATTCCATGGATTGGGAGGAATTCAAGAGGATTTTTTTCAATAAACATTTTCCTTGAACCATCCATATCAAGATGGAAAGAGAGTTTCTTGGACTAAAGAAAAAGAAAGATGATTCTATCAGGGCGTATGAAGAAAACTTTACAAGGCTTTCAAGGTATGCCTATGGATTTTTCATGAACATTGAAAGCAAGGTGGGTCGCTTCTTTAGTAGACTAAAGCTATGTCTACGAAAATATTGGCGATTCGACACTTTTATAGTTATTAGGAGATTTTTTATTGTTCCCTCAATATTGTAATGGATATTGGAGACTCTCAGTGGTTTCGTGGGCCCGATGATAATAAGTGGAAAATGGAGAACAACATGGGTGGTTTTAACAAACAAATCCCATGATGGAAAGAATCCTGAATATCCCACTTATAAAATTTGTGGGAAGAAGCATCCTATGAAATATAGAAATTACTTAAAATGTGGAAAACTGGGACATCTATCCCAGAACTGCCGAAGGGATATGAAAAATCCCTCTAATATAGAAGAAGAAAGGAAGGTTCAGATCAACACTCATCCAGTGGTGTAGTGTTACAAGTGCAAGGACCATGGGCATTATGCAAATGATTAATATAAGCCAAGGGTTGTTAGAGGAAATCAACAACAACCTCCAAGGAAACAAGGAAGGGCTTATTATATCACTACTACTGAGGTGGATCCAGAAAACTATGTGGTGAAAGGTATGCTATTTATTCATTCAAGAATAGTGAACATGTTATTTGATTATAGTTCTATGCATTCTTTCATATCTTTCATGTTTAGTAGAACTATTCAAACACCTCCTCAAAATTTAGAGGATAAGTTATCTGTGCGAACAACAAATGGGGAAATTATTTCATCCATGGTTTATAACTCCTCTTGGTTAATGTTTGCAGAGTGAACCTCCCAAAAAATATCATCATACTTCCTTTAGTGTAGTTTGAAACTATCTTGGGCATGGATTGGATATCTTTATAAAAGTCCAACATCAACTGTCAGGAAAGGGAGATCACTCTTCACATCCCAAAGCATCCTCCAATTATTTACAAGTTTAAGGAGGAAGATGAATATCCATTTGAATCAGTGTCTTAAGTGTGGATATTAATTCCTTATGAGTAATCATTTCTAACTCAAATGATTGAGACAAATGAGAGAATCACGCTTGAAGGCATGCCTATCATGAGGGATTACACTGATGTATTCCCTGAAGAGTAGTTTGGTCTTTCTCTTAAATGATAGGTTGAGTTATCAATTTAATTTTTTCTTAGATCTCTAACTATATCAAATACACCATAAAGAATGGCCACCATAGAGCTAGAATAGTTGAAGAAGTAGTTACAGGAGAATCTAGAGAAGGGTTTTATACGCCCAAGTGCTTCACCATGGGGTGCGCCAGTCCTCTTCATTAAGAATAAGTATGGATCAATGTGCCTTTTCAATGATTGTAGTGAGCTCAATAAAATCACGATAAAGAACAAGTATCCCCTACCATGTATAGATGACTTGTTCGATCATCTTTGTGGGGACACTTATTTCTCTAAGGTGGACCTTCAGTCGGGATATCGCCAATTAAATGTGAGGAATAGAGATATTCCCAAGACTACCTTTCGAACGAGGTATTGACACTATGAGTTCATAGTGATTCCCTTTGGACTCACTAATGCTCCAACAATTTTTATGGATTTAATGAACAATGTATTTATAGATTACCTAAAATAAATTGATAGTCTTTATTGATGATATTTTGATATACTCTAGAGCAAGGAGGAACATGAGGAGCATTTGAATACTGTGTTAAAAACTTTGATAAGGAAGAATATGTATGAAAATTACAGTAAATGTGAGTTCTGGAAGGAGGAAATATCATTCTTAGGGCATGTTATCACCATTAAAGGGATATCTGTGGATCCTTCCAAGACAAAGGCGATTGAGGAGTGGCCCATGCCAACATCTGTAATGGAGATCCATAGATTTCTAGGTCTAGCCAGGTATTATCGACGATTTGTGAAGAACTTTTCACTATTTTCAAACCCAATGACCAAGCTAAGATTGAAGGGAGTAAATCTTTTTCTAGACTCAGGAATGTGAAGACTGTTTCAAGGAGTTTAAAAAGAGGCTTATCACTGAACCAATACTCACACTCTCAGCAAGTGGATAACTTTTTTTGGTGTATAGTGATGATTCTAAGAATGGAATAGGATGTGTTCTAATGGAAAATGATAAAGTGATAGTCTACGCATTAAGAGAGCTGAAAATCTATGAGAAAAACTATCCTACACATGATCTGAAGTTAGCGACTGTGATCTTTGCATTAAAAAATCTGACGGTATTATTTCTATGGGGATAAGTGTGAGATATATACTGATCACAAGAGTCTAAAATATATATTCACCCAAAAAGATCTTAATATGAACCAATGATGATGGATATATCTTATCAAGTATTATGATTGATCAATCCACTACCATCCCATTAAAGAAAACAAGGTGATGGATGCTCTAGGTAGAAAGGATCCTGAATCTTTATCAATGAGGATAATTGAAAAGGATCCGATCTTCATAGATTTTTAGAGGATGGACATGGGAATCATTAAGAGAGGAACATCATAAATCCTTTATCAAATGATTGCTCAACCATCTCTTATGTATAAAATAAAGGATGCTGAATGAAAAGATGTGGAAATTCAGAAAAGGTTGGAAGCTATCTGGAATGGGAAATCCTCCGATTTCAAAATTTATGAGGAAGGAGTTTTAATATTTGTATTAAAATTATGTGTACCATTTGATCCAAAGATAAAAAACGATATTTTGAATTATGCACATATCTCGACCTTCTCTATTCACCTAGGGAGCACAAAGATGTATTGAGATCTCCGAGGAAACTTTTGGTGGGACAATATGAATAGGGATATTGCTGAATATACATCAAAGTTCTTGGAATGTCAAAAAGTGAAGGATGAAAGACATAATTCTAAGGGGATGATACAACCACTGACCATACCAAAATGGAAGTGGGAGAACATCACCATAGACTTTTTCACTGGACTTCCAAGGAAATCCAGAGGAAACAATGCTATATGGGTCATTGTGGATCATATTACAAAGACAACTCACTTTATCGTGATTCGATAGGACTTATCATTTGATCAACTTTTATAGATTTACTTAAAATAAGTGGTAAGGCTGCATGGAGTACCACTATATATTGTATCTAATCTTGATTCGAGATTCACCTCGAAGTTCTGTAAAAATATCCAACATGCTCTAAGCAATAAACTAAACTTCAGTACAGCCTAGCATCTGCAAACTGATGGCCAATCTAAGTGAACTATTCAGACACTGGAAGATATGTTGAGAGTATGTTCTATATAGCGACCTGGCCTTTTCTTAAATTAATATTACATAATTTCAAATATAAACAACATAATAGTATTACACATAGAGGATCCAAAGTTTTAGTGTCTTGGGAAAACTAGGACCACACATAACAAATACAATATCGAGCATAAACATTCATTTAATTTCTTCTTCTATAGCTTCTTATTGGAACTTGTCCTCTCCTTAGTACATGTAGCCACCTGAGGATATACATCAAAAGGGGTAAGCTAAAAGACCAGTAAGAGGATAGATAAGAACAATATATCATGGGGTGATCATAATCATAACATAGGCAAAAGATCATGAACATGAGAGGAGAATAAATAATAGACTTGAAATGTGGGAATGCATAAAAATGAAACATCATGTCTTAGTGGTTAACTACCACACATACTTGTGAACCAAGCTATCATCTATTTCACACATCATTTCACATTTACTCATGAGATTCATCACTTTACCCAATGCATTGGAGCGCTATATAATTCCGGGTGCACCCTTCACATTTAAACATTCATATTGCGCTATATAATTCTGGACGCACCCGTCACATCATAACATTATAATTTATCATTATTGCCACAATTAACATATTGAAATCATTAAAATGAATGGGTTTCATCTCATAATAACATATTCATAAGCTTTGGGTTCCCAAAATAATGAGGGAATAACATACATGTTACAAGAACTGTTCACTTTGAGTGAGAAGAAAAAGGGATGTTCTTAAAAGAATAGTTCTTTTGGAAAAAATTTTGTTGGACATAAAAACCAGTGACAAAAATGTATATCCCAGAAAGGTAATGGAAATTATGAACAAATGATCTTAGAGGAGTAACCATATCAAAAATGGAGTGAAAGAGGGAGAACCCGAAGTAAGAAAATTGGGTTTGGGATTTACCCTTACCTTGTACCCGAATGATTCCTTCTCTTTAATGTCCTGTATAATGACATTATATTCATTAATTAGAAATAAAGAACCATTTTTACACTAATAGGGTTCATTATGGTTTCATTATGTCATATTATGTTCCTTTGGAAGACTTATAGAGTTTAAAAACATTGTTCGGTGATGTTCGTTTTTATGGATTTTCTTGGGTGATTCACTTGTATTCTTAAATTGATATTTGGGTAGAATATGGGTAAAAATACAGAACTGATATTAAATGTTATTAGTGATATTACAGGAGCTTGAATGATTTTATAATGAATTATATTATATTCATGTGGGTGAATCATTAGATAAGAATTAAATGATGATTATTCGGGTTAATTTGAGCGGTTTTTGGATCTCAATGAACTTCTTTTAACTTTTCACATAGTAATATGGCCATAGGTTATTTAAAAAACTTAAAATAGAACATAATACATATAAAATATTATGGTTCAACCATAAAAAATGGTTTTATGACCAGATATGAAGGTAGAAATGGAAGAAGAGAGCATGTCGTTTTTGAAGGTGATGAATTAACACCACACGAACAACATTCTCTTTAATAAAATAAAAGGAGAAGGGAAAGGGGGTTGGATGATATAAGATACAATTACAGTCATAAAATTACATTATATTTATAAAAATGGAGTTAAAAAACAATTTGGATGAATATAGGTGGGGAGAGATCAAGAAAAGAAACTTGAACTTGAAAAGAAATTAATGGAGAAGAGGGAGGGAAATTACCACTTGAATCCTTCACTTGAGAACCTCCTTAAGGGCCTAATCTTGGACTTTTGATGAGACCAGAAGCTCTTGGATGTGGGAGAGGGGCTAGGGAAGATTATTGGTCAGATCTTAGACAATTATTGAAGCTTGAGAGGTGTGGTTTTGCAAGAGGAGGGGGAGGGCTTATTTATATATATGAGGAGGGAGGTGTTTTTGGTATAAAATATTAAATAAAATAATATATCAAGAGTTAGACTTGTAATAGTAGTTTTTTGACATCCTAAATCATATATTAATATAATATAATTCTTTTTAGGCTTTAATTCTTATTTATAATTATAATTCATTAATTTATTAAAAGGAATGTGAAAGAAAGAGAAAAAGGCACTTTAATAAATCACCTTTTGACTTTAGGCTTTGGAAAGTTCTTTTTAGGTTTGAGAATTGGATTTATTATATTTTAAGAAACCATTTATGAAATTTAATATAATTTTTCCGAAACTAAGATTCTAGAATGTTTATGTCATCATTACATCCTTAATGACGCAATTTAGTATACACCGATTATGCGAAAAACTGTATTTTTTACTATTCACCCGAAAATTGAAGTATTTCAGAAAAAACCCAAAAATTCACCCCTACCATTTTTCGACGTGTAGAATCCAAAAATAAATTCCATTTTTCAAAAATAATTTTCTAAATATTATTAATTGAATATTTAATTAAAATCATAATTTACTTAAAAAAGAGTTTTTAAAAGTTAAAAATGATTTTATAGTGCTTTAAAAAATTATGTATGGTCTTATAAAATTATCTAAAAAAATAAGTCATTGATTCAATAATTTATGAATACATTTTAGGGAATATATACTCTTTTAAATTAATTAATTAATTATAATTAATTATTTATGACTTACAAATTACCAAAACGTTTACTAAGGTCAAATTGTCACTTTCTAAGATGTCTAAATTTTATTTTATTATTCATAGGTAATGTTACTCTTATGTTGGATGATTTAATATTCATAAGGGTCATATTACTATTCATAATGGTATGTTACTATTCATAAGGGTAGGTCACTATTCACCAAAAATTATTTTATTTTCATTAGACTCCAAAAATCATCCTGAACACAACCGTGTATGTGGGATTTTCAAAATTCCAAACATAGGGGTGACAAAATAATGTTTAAAGGTCACTTATCACTTAGTAGTTCATTATTTTTTGTTTTCAGGTTATTTTATGACATAATTATAAGAAGGGAATTTCCATTGAAAAACTTTGGTTCGTTACATTCTATGGGCTTAAAAGGAGGATGGTACCAATATCTTCAACTGGTTGAATTCTACTACAACTATAGTTTTCACTCGAGCATCTGAAAGGCACCATACGAATACCTTTATGGGAAAAGGTGCATAACACCAGAATATTGGGATGAAGTTGGTGAGCATAAGCTGCTAGGACCTAAAATGGTCGATGAAATGGTGGAGAAGGTGAAAACCATTCAATATCATATCAGGGTAGCCCAAAGTCGATAAAATATTTATGCAGAAAATCATCAACGAGACCGTGAGTTTAAATTTGGAAACATGGTATTTATATGCATATCTCCATGTAACAAGGTCATGAGGTTTGGAAGGAAATGGATGTTAAGTCCCAGGTACATCAGCCCCTTCGAGATTCTTGATCATGTTAGGCTGGTGGCCTATTAAATAACACTTCCACCTACACCATGGCCAAATTATATGATGTGTTTCATGTATCCCACTTAAGGAAGTACATACCTGAATCTTCACATGTACTCTCTTCAAAGGTGGTATATTTATAGAATGATATTTCTTATGAGGAGCTGTCAATGAAGATCTTGGATTGCAGAGACAAAGTTCTATGTAACAAGACTACTCACCTGGTCAATGTACTATGACGGAACCATAAGTACGAAGAGGAAACATGGGAACTGGAGGATGAAACGAAGGAAAAGTACCCACACCTATTTACTACCTAGAATGTAAAACAAAATTTCAAGGGAAAAATTTATTAAGGGGGGAAGAACATAACAAACCAATGTTTTATCAATGGAATTTCCTTTCTTATGAAATGGAATATAATCACATGAAATCACAACACAATGAACTAATGAGTACTATGCGACCTTTAAACATATGTTTTTCACTTATGCAATTTGAATTTCGAAAAATGATCATCTACAATTGTGATCAGTAAGTTTTTTTAGAGTTAGATAAGACCAACTTAATTTTTGATGAATAGTAACATACCCTTATGAATAGTAGCAGACCTTTATGAATAGTAATGAATAGAAAATCTGCCAAAAAAATAGAAACTTCACCCATGAATGTATAAATACAATTTAGACATCTTAAAATTGAAAAAAGATTATAATATAAGAATTGGTATTTTTGTTTGTCAAAAATATTTTATTTACAATTTTAAGATTAATTTTATAATATAAAATTGAAATTTATTTTCATAAAATGTATTAATAAATTTTTACTATATTTTCTTATGGTTATAAGATAATTTTATGGGACATTGATTAATTTTTCAAGGTGTTATAAAATGATTCATAGTTTTAATGTTGATTTTGTTGAAAAAATTGTGATTTTATTTAAAAATTAAATTAAAAATATTTAGAAAATTATTTTAAAAATATGGACTTCATTTTTGAATTCTACATGTTGAAAAATGGTTAGGGTGAATTTTTGGTATTTTTCTAAAATACATGATTTTTTTCGTGAATAGTAAAAATATAGTTTTGAGTTTTCGGTGTGTTGAATGACATCATAATGATGTAATAATTAAAATAAAATTCTGGTTGGATTTTGTATAGTAAAATAAGACATGATTTGTCCCAAGTTGAAAATACCATGGGCAAATACCATGGGAAATACCATCATTTTTCAAAAACGACTAATAAGGTGTCCTTTGAAATTAATAAAAGACTCTCTTTTCCTAAAAATACCCACTCTTTCCTTTGTTTTCTTGAATTCTATATCCATAATCCTTGAATATCTGGTGTTTTTATCTCCCTATTATCCCTCCCAAGGTTTACTCAAGCCCCCAATGTCCCAACCTTTAGGTTTTAGGAGTTAATCCACAAGGTAAGGAAATCTTTCACCCCCCTCTTTTAGTCAACACTTCTTTTATGTTATCTCTTTGAATTTCCATTTTCAAATACTGGGGATTGATATTATGTGTCACTATTACCGTCCTTTTGATTTATATATGATTATATACCCTTTTTTCTCTCATTTTATGAAATTTTAAGTGACACCATTAGGATACCGAATTTTTATAAGGGATCTCTCAACTTTTCTTTAATTTCCAAGTTCATTTAATTTCTTTTTCTTTACTCACCCACTTTAATAAAAATGTTGTGATGACTCCAATACCTTAAATTTACTATATTTTTTTCATGATAAAGTAATAATTCTTCATCATCTCTCTTTTCCCTTTTTTTTATACTAAAAATGGAAACACCATTCAAGATGTGCTAATTTACCACATTCAAGGACAACGGGTTTGCGATTTCCATTATCGTCTTAAATTCTAGTCATGAAACCATTTTCATTGTTGAACCAGAACATCATATATGTATTATGTATTAGATATGGTTTTTTAATCTTTTTATACTCATGGTTTTTATTTATAAATCCAAATGAGTTTGTTGTGTTCAAAAACCGCCAATTAACCCAAACAGTTATCATTAAATAATTTATATAATGATTCATCTTCACACCAAGTAAAAAAATGGAATTTAAAATCATGTAACCTACTATATTTTCACTAAGAACATATAAATATAATTATGGACAACCATCCCCATTTTACATGATTCTCTGATCGTGAATATAAGTGAATCGATCATTAGATCCAAGGAAACAAACGGACCCGAATAAGGAAATCGAACCTCATAACCAATCAAAAGGTGATGAATGATATAAAAAAGGTTTTAATAAATCATTTTAATATATAATAGGTTCTATAATTAATAATTAATGAACCTTATTTTATTATTCAGGTCATTAATATCAAGTGGAGAACACCATCATACTTAAGGTAAGGGATTCTACTCGAACCATCTTTATTCCTTCAGGTTGCTCCAACGTTCTCTTTACCCAAATGAAGATGTCCTTTATCTTTATGTAAAACTTAAAAATACTATTTATATGCTCGAAAATCATGTCTCAATATCCATCCCTCATTATCTTTTAGAGATATACATGTTTTTTAAGTGATTCCCTCCTTAATTTTTTCTGATAAGAAAACCTATTTTGAGGGAACATCTCGAATTCTTACCAAATTTCAAGCACACTCTATCCTCTATTTTAAGCCACTATTTTCATTATAAAATTAGTATTTTTATTATGAAAATATTCTTGTTTTGATTTTTTTATAAAATATTATTCCCTTTTTGATTTTAAATGATCTTTAGTATTTTCCTTAAAACGACAGTAAAATGTTTTAATGCTAAGAATTTCCTAAATACTCTTCTTACATGTTATAAATTTTGTTTTAAATCACTTACCATGATATATTCCTATTTTAACTTATTAATTTCCATGTATGTTTTCATTCTTTCCTCTCATGGGAACCTTTATGATATTCCCATTCATTATGCTTTATGACATGAATGGGGTACCCATTTATCTCTATGGGTTCCCTTATGTTTATGTATGATTGATTATGTATGATTATTTATGTGGAAAAAATATTCATGAATGTGTTATGATGGGTGCACCCAGATAGAGATCCAATTAATTGGGTAAAGTTAAGTCTCATGAGATGTTATGTGCGACGGTCTTGGCGGTTTACCTTGGCTTGTGCTACTATGGGAAACAATCTTGGCGGTTAGACTTCACTTGTACAAAAGTCATGTTTTATATTGCTTCCACATTACTATGATTCCATGTTTATATTATCCTATTTTTATATGTTATGATTCCATATGTTCCATGCCTTTTTATCATTATGTCATGCCTTCTAACCCATGTGCTAAAGCCTTATTCTTATGTATACTACCTTAATGGGTTTTTTAACTCATCCCTTTGTTCATGTGTTACCCAATGTATCCTATGCAGATGTATGATAACAATGTAAGATAAGAGATCATTTTGGAGTTTATATAAAAAGTTGTTTTAATAATGTTTTATTATGTACCTAGTCTTCCAAGAAACTAGACTTTATGATCCTTGGATTGTAATCTAATGTATAATTATGATTAAAATCATGTAATGTTATATGTGAAAGGCTAGGGTCACTGTATTATTACTGACAGTTTTTTAAAAACTTTCCATGGTTATCTAGACCGCTAACTAAATTAACAAAAAAGGAGTTAAATTTATTTGGATAGAAGAATGTGATGTTTGTTTTTAGGAACTGAAGAATAGACTGGTGGGTGTTCAAATTTTGGCCTTTCCTTCCTGAAATAGTGAGTTTGTCATCCACAGTGATGCTTCATTAATGGTACATGGTACTATTCTGATGCAGAATGGTTAGGTATTTTCTTTTGCTTCAAGACGACTAAAAATTCACGAGTTAAATTATCTCACACATGATTTGGAATTGGCATCTGTGGTTTTTGGTTTGAAAATTTGGAGGCATCATTTATACAAGGCCAAATTTCAAATATATATTGATCATAAATGTCTAAAGTATATATTCACTCAGATGTAATTAAAAATGAGGCAGAGAATATGGATTGAACTGATAAAGGATTATGATTTCACAGTCAATTACCATTCGGGAAAAGAAAACAAAGTGGCGGATTCCTTGAGTTAAAAATATCATGCATCATTAACCATGTTAAGTATGGAACATGATCCCTTGATTAATGATTTGATTAATTTTTTCATAGAAGTTTTTGGTGTAGTAAATACATCTATTTTGTTTCAGGTTTCAATATAGTCATCGTTATGAGACAAAATTAAGCAAGAAAAAAAGGAAGACTGTGAGCTACAGAAAAAGGTAGAATTGGTTAAAATGTTTTAGTTTACATAATTTAACCTTGATAAAGATTGTGTTTTAAGATTTGGTAAAAGTTTGTGTGTGCATTGTGATTCCTAGTTGAAGAAAGATTTGTTGTGTTAAGCTCATAGTTCTACATTTTCAGTTCACCCTGGAAGTACTAAGATGTATAGAGACCTTCAGGAGTATTATTGGTAGGATGTAATGAAAAGAGATATTGCTGATTTTAGCATGAAATGTTTATCATGTCAATGGGTTAAAGCAGAGTGGTACTTACAAAATGGGATGCTTCAGCCTTTTCTAGTGCCAGAGTGAAAATGGGAGAATGTATCCATGGAATTTGTGGTAGGACTACCTAAGACTTCTTAAAGTAACAATGTGATTTGGGTTATTGTTGATCGACTAACCAAATCTGCACATTTTCTTTCTATTCGAGATACAATGTCTTTGGATCAACTTTCTCAAATATACCTCAACGAGATTGTCAAGTTACACGGAGTTCCTCTTTCCATTATATCTGATCAGGATCCCAGGTTCACTTCTAATTTTTGGAAGGACCTTCAGAAGTCGTTCGACACAAAATTAAATTCTGGTACAGATTTTCATCCTCAGTCATATGGGAAGTCAGAATGTACGATTTAGACTTTGGAGGATATGATTCAAGCTTGGTCAATGGACTATTAGGGAATTTGGATTCAACATCATTCTTTAGTTGAGTTTTCTTATACTAACAATTTTCATTCCAGTATACATATGGCACCATTCAAGGTATTGTATGGGAAGAGGTGTAGAACTCCAAATTTTTAGGATGAATTTGGGGGAAGGAAGTTGATGGGACTAGAATTAGTAGAGGAAGTGGCTGAGAAAGTGAAGATGATCTAGAAACACATGAGGACAGCTTAGAGCAGAAAAAAAGTTATGCAGACAACCGGAGGAAGAAATTTTCTTTTGAGGTAGGTGATCATGTTTTTCTTATAATGTCACTATGGAGAAGTGTTATGTGTTTTGGTAAGAAAGGAAAGTTAAGTCTACGGTGCATTGGACCTTACAAAATTTTAAAGAAAGGTGGACTAGTCTCCCACCGAGTAGATTTGCCTCTGAATTTATATCATGTACATAGTGTTTTTCATGTTTCGATGTTGAGAAAGTATGTTCCAGATTCAACTCATGTTTTGAACCCAGAAGTATTTCATCTGGAAGAGAACATTTTTTATGAAGAGAAACCAGTTCAGATTTTTGATTGAAGGGAATAGGTAATGTGAAATAATGTAATCCACCAGGTAAAGGTTTTGTGTAAAAACCACATTGTTGAAGAAACAACATGGGATTCTAAAAATGCTACGAGGGAAAGGTACCCTCATTTGTTTAATAAGTAAATAAAATTTTGAGGATGCAATTTACAGAAAGTGGGAATAATGTAACAACCCAAGGTTTTAAAAATAAATTGAAATGCATGAAACTTTGTTTTATGTATATATTTATAATTAGACTTTAAATATAGTTTTCCACTTCTATGTTTTGAATTTCAAAAAACTGTCATCTACAGTTATGATCAATAAGTTTTTTGGAGTCTCATAGGACCAACTTTTTTTTTTAAATAGTAACATACCCTTATGAATAGTAATATGAATAGTAATAAGACCATAATGAATATTAAATTTTATTATTATTTTATTTTCTTAATTATTTAAGATAATTTCAACTTGATTAATTTTTCAAGGTGTTGAAAAATGAGTTATAGATTTAAAATTGTTATTTTTGAAAAAATTATGATTTTATTTAAAAATTAAATTAATAATATTTATAAAATTATTTTCAAAAAATGGAGTTAATTTATGAATTATACACATCAAAAAATGGTTATGGTGAATTTTTGGGATTTTTTTAAAATTCTTGAATTTCTTATGAATAGTGAAATACGGTAAAATGTCGTATTTTCAAATTATCAGTTAAATACACTATCTATGACATCATAAGTGGTTTAATACCACTTGGTTCGAACTAACATTCCATTATTACTATTTGGGGTCCCATTAATTAAGACTATTCATAGTCTTGAGAAAAAATATTATAATAATGATTAAAATAATGTAAAATACCTCCCCTCCTCCACAATAAATACCACCCTCATTCCCCTATTTCTTACACACCTCTCAAGACTTGATAATTACCAAAATTATAAACAATAATCCTCCCAAGTCTCTTCCCCACGTCCTAGAGCTACTGGTCTCACCAAAAGTCCAAAACCAAAGGCCTTAAGAAGGATCTCAAGGAGAAAAGATCATGAGGTAAATATCCTCTTTTGATTTCTTTCTTTTTCTTCATTTTCTTTTCTATTCTTCCTATTTATTCACCTCCACTTATTCAATAGGAATTAATGATCCAGAATCTTACATATTCTGGATTTCATCATGTTTATAAAATCCTCACCATTATAATTCATTAAGAAATTAAAACATCGGTCGTGATGTGTCGATTTACCAACATCATGGATGATGTGATTTCAATTTCTTTTACTTCCTTCAAGACTAGCCATGAAAACATTTTTATGGTTGAAAAAGATTATAATTTATGTATTATATCTTATATAAGGTTATGGAATAATTTTTTACACATGTTATTAATTTTTAAAACAAAATGAGTTCTTTACGATTGAAGAGTCAACAAAATGACCTAAACTAATATCTATAATGTTTTAACTTATGAAAAATAATCATGTCAGAATTCAAAATTATAAATGGTATAATTTATTGTTCTTGAAATATTTAAATACAAATACATTAAAATTCTGGAGTTTCACTTCTAATCGACAAGAATATCCATCATAAACTGATCATGAAAATCATGTAAAGAATGCACCCAAAACAATAAAAGGAACAGAATAATAAAAATTAAAGGGTGAAATGATGTAATTAAATGATAATATAAGGTATTATAAAGATGAATATGTTTCTATAAGATATTAATAAAACTATTTTAACCATTATACATGAGGTTTAAATGATTTTTAAGTAAGACAAACTTGAGGTAAGGTAATTCATAACCTGATTTCCATTTTTTGGGTTAACATTCTACTTCATTATTTATGTAGTATTAAAACTGTCTGTGAGATTAAATTTTTTATATTATGTTGAATTATGTTTATTTATAGTGTATATACATATTCCATCCACTATATTAAGTCTCACTTCAATTATATGATTTTTATAAGAGACTTTTTTTTTTAAAACCCACTTTTAAAAGTCTATTTTACAAAATTAAAAAGTAATTTTTTTATTAAATTATTCATGTTGTATGATTGTGTTCCAGTTCTTGGGAAATTTTTTATGATTAAGTTTGGGACTTATATATCCCTCCAATTCATTAGGTATTTGTAATTTAGAGGTCAGACGTATGGTTACTCTAAGTGTAACTGCGATGGTAACACAAATTGTAAGGTAGCCATGAGGGTTACAAATTATAAGGTAGTTGAGAGGGTTACAAGATTATTTAAGTAATAAACCAAGATACCTTTATGGTTCTATTTATGTTCTTATTTTGGTTAGAATATTTTGGAAATCATATGTTTCACAAAGTAAGTATATATGGATGAAAAGTATGTATTTTGAAAATGATTTCATACATTACAAGTATTCATGGACTAATGTGTTCTTTCCTTCTTTTATATCCCTTACTAAGATTTTGGTGCTCAACCCAAGTTTTTAAATGATTTTCAAAGTTCATAAGGATTTTTAAGACAAATAAGTAATACAATTAAAATGTTTGAATAATTTTCAAAGAAATCATGTTTTATTTGAAAAGTTTTATATTTTAGAAGAAATGAATACTGTTTTTATGGTATCCACTTTGTATTAATATGTAATGTTATGAATATTTTATGTCCTAATTCTCTAAATATCTAAAATTTAAAATATCCTCAATGTTAAAGGAAGTAATTTCTTGACTAAATTCAAGATTATGTAATGTAACAAGGCTTGGTCCTTATACTAATGGCCAATTGGCCTAACAACCTAATGTCCAATTGGCCTAATAGCCTAATAGCTAGTTTACCAATTGTCATAATAGACTAATGGACTAATGACCAATTTTACTGTTATCCTAATGGATAGTTGGATCAACGGCCTAACGACATAATGTTTGATTAGCCTAATGGCCTAATTGTACAATTTTTATAATAGCCAAATGGACTAATGGATAATTGGAAAATGGGCCTAATGTTCAATTGGACAATTGGACTAATGGAATAACAACCTAATGGCCAATTGGCCTAATGGCCTAATGGAAAATTAGAATAATAGACTAATATTCAATTGGTCTAATGGACTATTTCCCAATTTTTTAATTGGACCAGTGGCCTAATGGCCAAATGGACAACTGGCCTAATGGACAAATGGCCAAATAGCCTAATGTCCAAATGTAAAATTGGTATAACATCCTAATGGTCAATTGGATTAATGACCTAATGACCAATTATACTAATGTCCTAATATAAAATTAGACAATTTGTGTAATGGCTTAATGGCTCATTGTCCTAATGGCCTAATTAGCTAATTGGCCTAATGGACTAATTGGCCAATTAGCCTAATGTCCAAATTGGCCTAATGGACTAGTGTCCTAATATCCTAATGGAAAATTATCCAATTGGACTAATGGTAAATTGGCCAAATGGAAAAATGTCTTAATGGTCAATTGGTCAATTGGCCTAATGGAATAATGACCAATTTGCCTAATTTTCTAAAGGCCAATTGGCCTAATGACCTAAGGGCCAATTTTCCTAACTACCTAATAAAACATTGTCTAATCATCCTAATGACCTAATGGACTAACGACCTAATATTCAAATTTAACTAAATTCTTAATGTCTAATTGGCCAATTTTCCTAAAAACCTAATGGATAATTGGCCTAATAGCCAACTGGATAATTATCCTAATGAAATAATGTCCAATTGTCCTAATGACATAATATCCAATTGGTGTGATAGCCTGTTGGCCAATTGGTCTAATGACAAATGGAAAATTTTCCTAAAGTCCTAATGGCCAATTGAAATAATGGCCTAATGGACAACATCCAATTTTCCTAATGTCCTAACATCCAATTGTCCAAATAGATTAATTTCATAATGTCTAATTGTCCTAATGAACTAACGACCAATTAGTCAATTAGCCAATTGGTCTAATTGAAAATTGGCTTAACGACCTAATGTAAAATTGGACTAATGGACAAATGGAATAATGACCAATTATCCTAATGACATAATGTCCTATTGGAAAATTAGCATAATAACCAAATGGCCAATTGGAATAATGGAATAATGGCCAATTAGACTAACATTCTAATGGCCTAAGGGACAATTGGTCTAATGAAATAATGTCCAATTTTCCAATTGGACTAATGGCATAATGGCCGAAAGGCCTAATTTCCTATTGGTCTAGTGGCCAATTGTCCTTATGGCCTAATGGAAAAATGGAAAAATGACCTAATGGACTAATGTCCAATTGTAAAATTGCCAAAATGGACTAACGACCAATTGACCTAATGGAATAACGGAAAATTTTACAAATAACCTAATTGGCTAACAGTCTAACCTAACGAGCTAATGAAAATTTTTCCAATTACCTAATGGCCAAAGGACCTAATATCCAATTGGCATAATGGCTTAATGTACAATTGGAATAATGACCTAATGACCAATTATCCAAGTGGAATAATGTCCAATTGGTCTAATGGCATATTTTCCAATTGACCTAAAGGCATGATGGCCAATTTTTCTAACAGACTAACAAAAAATGGCCCAATGTCTTAAAATCCAATTTCCTTAATGGACTAATAGCCAATTGTCCTAATAGATTAATAACCCAATGGCCTAACATCAAATTAACCTAATGTACCAATGTCTAATTGGCCTAACGGCCTGATGTCTTAATGTCCTAATGGCAAATTGTCCTAAAGACCTAAATTACAATTGTCATAATGTCCTAATGGTCTAACATCCAATTATCCAATTAGTATAATGGCCTAATAGTCAATTTTCAATTGGTCAAGTGGCCTAATAACCTAATGGAAAATTGGATTAATGACATAATGACCAATTGGCCTAATGGAAAATTGTCCTAATGGCCATTTGGACAATTGGAATAATGGAAATTTGGCCAATTAGAATAATGGCCTAATGGCCAGTTGGACAATTGGGAAATTGGACAAATGGTCTAATGGCCTAATGTCCATTTGGACTAATGACCTAATGGAAAATTGGATAATTGGCCCAACGGCCTAATGGCCAATTGGCCTAAAGGCTTAATGTCCAATTTTCCTAATGGATTAAAGTCCAATTGTCCTAATGACCTAATAGAAAATTGGCTAATTAGCATAATGACCATTTGGCCTAATGGCCAGATGAATTGGCTAATTAGTCTAATGTCCTAATTTTCCTTACAACCTAATAACCAATTGGAAAATTGACCTAATTGACACTATCCAATTGGAGTAATTGATCAATGTACAATTGGACAATTTTCCAATTGGCCTAATGGTCTAATTACAAAATAGTATAATGGCCAATTAGCCTAATGGCCTAATG
Source organism: Viscum album (assembly GCA_963277665.1). NCBI lineage: Eukaryota > Viridiplantae > Streptophyta > Magnoliopsida > Santalales > Viscaceae > Viscum > Viscum album. The sequence continues at coordinate 1,534,109,241 of OY728161.1, read as the reverse complement.
ACATAATGACAAATTTTCCAATTGGCCTAACGACTTAATGGAAAATTGGCCAATTTTCCTAATGGAATAATGACCAATTGACCAATTAGCCTAATGTTATAATACCATAATGACCAATTGTCCTAATGACTTAATGGAAAATTTTCCAATTTTCCTAATGGCTTAATGGCCTAACAACCTACTAGTTAATTGGACAATTGGCATAACAACCTAGTGGCCAATTGGCCAATTGCCCTAATTAAAAAAGGACCTAATTTTAAATTGTATAATTGGAATAATGGTTTAATTACAAATTTTCCTAGTGTAATATTGGAAAATTAGCCAGTTGTCTAAAATTCTTAATGACCAATTCACCTAATTATCCTAACGGGCTAATGGAAAATTGGTCTAATGACCATTATGCCAATTTCCAATTAGCATTCTTTATGAGTTAGAAACAAAGTATTTATATTTAAATATTATGAATTGTTCATAAATAAATAATTTTAATTATTAAAATTAGAGACCTAATTTTGATATTTTTGAAACCAAATAAAAATATTTTCTATGATTGATTTCATCAAGGATTAAATATTATTATCTATATTAAATTTAGATTATATAAATGTTTGTATAATAAATCGAAATATAAAATCTTTATCATTAATAAAAATGTTATATATATAAAGGAAATTACTTATAATGAATAATTTAGGGTTCATATTATGAAATTAATATAAAGAATTCATATTCACGATTATGGAATTCTCATAATGCGTAGTTGAAAATTTAAAGTGTTTATGATTAGATTTTATTTATAAATTTTTCATCAATGTTTATCACATGTTGAAATTTATGAATTGTTCATTCATTTAAAATTTATTCCCTTTTATTATTATTAAATATTATAAAATGTTTATATTGTAAATATTTTCATGATAATAAATGTCATTTGTAAGAAGATTTATTGGGAATCGAAGGCTATGTGCCTCGAGAAAAATTATTTTTCTTGAGTAGGAAGAAAAATAATGGAAGTGAAGTGAATTCACAAACACAAGAATGTATTGTAAGTTTTTTTATTTATATTTCAGATATTTATAAGAAATTAATAATTAAATATCTTTATTTTTTTATTTTAAACAGTCTTACTTGGAGGCCCTCAATGATAAAGAAGATGACAACATTATGCCAAATGATCATTTGGGTAAGGTGTTGGGTGAGGATCACGATGAGAGAGTTTGATGGTGACCTAGAAAAAAATATTCCCCACTAAGTATTATTCCTAATCAGGCTCCTCTCAAACCTATCAGAACACCAAACAGCAAAGTGATCATGTAGAAGAAGTTGAGGAAAAAAAGATTTATAAGAGCATGAAATATGTAAACTGATCATTGAACACTTCCTAGAAGATATGTCAATAATAATTCAATCAATTTCATTAGATGATGATACTAATGTTGATTCATAAATGGCATGAATGAACTCTTTAAATTATTCCCTAAGTGATTCCAATAAGGTTCCTAGTGGCAGTCAAGCTGATGGTGGTAAAGATGATGATGATGATGATGCTCCAGATGATGTTGTTGATGATGAGGATGTTGTTGATAGTGATGAGGATGAGGACATTGGTGATGGGGGAGATATTGATCCCCTAAATTTTTGTATTAACAGTAAGGAGACATGTGGATGTTGTTTAATGGCTTGAATTGATTGGTTGTATGGATGTATATGTATGTTATAGTATTGTAAATTTTTTAAAAATTATTACAAATAGTTGGTTGAATAATAAATATACAATATTTATATTGCATTGAATGTTTACTATGTTTTTTATTTTATTTTTATGTTTAGGGGCTAGAAGAGAGGTTCCTACTTTCAAATGGGGATAACTACCTATACCCATGGTTTGGAGAACCATGGGTATATTTTTTCTATTGGTAAAAGCTATACCCACAATTTTGAGAACCGTGAGTATGATAAAAGCCTCTAAGGATATACCCATAGTTTCTATAGAAACTATGGGTATAACTCTATGCTAATGAATCCCAAATCTATGGTTCCTAAAACCATGGTTAAGGGCTATAACCATGGATTTTGGGGCTATACCCATGGTTCTAAACTATTGGTATAAGGTGTTTTTCTAGAAGTGAATCCCTCTCATGTCATTTGAAAATTCAGGACACTCATGATAAATTTACTTCCACTAAGAATATTATGTCAGGTGAAAATTTTTCCCACATTTATTTCTTGTATATTCATGCCACATAAATTGTATTGAAGTCTCCTCACTTTGACATAGGTTCTTAAACCTTGGAATGATTGTAAAGTAACATATATCTTTTGTAGAACACGGTTCATATTTATTGTATCAGGAAGAACCAAACATTTTATATTTGTTAAGTAATTTATGGTCCATATAAAATAGTATACATTCATTTGGACATGAATGTATTCTTTCATAGATCATACCCATTAAACGTAGAATTCGTTTAAAATCATATGTTTGGAGACAAAGAATGTTATCTTCTGGGAGCATATCATTCAAGATAGAAAGTAGTCTAGTAAAACTGTCTTCACTCCATCTATTTCTATCTTTTAAATTATATATCTTTAGTATGGTTGAAAATGTAGTACATTTAGTACAACTAGAATACAATGTATTATTTTCACAAATCATTAACTTCTCAATTTTTTTTGAAAATAACAAAGTTCATCTTGGACTATCATTTCCATTTCCTCAATATGATCTCTATAATTGTTCACACCTGTAATCACATCCTCAATAATTTCTTCATCATTGTCTACACATGTATTCATATCAAATGTTTCTAAAACCCAGTCTAATCCCAGTCACTAGCTACATTCAGTTTTTCCACGTGTTTAGTCCAAAATTTATAATTTCGACATATTCTGTGGCAGATCAAGTGTTATTCCATCTCCCTAGACTAATTAGTCTTGAATAACAATAACATAAACATGGAAAAAGGATTTTAGAAGGTTCATATGTATGATCTTTTGAAAACTTGACCAACACTTTCACCCCATCCTCATACACTTTTTTCTTATGATTGGCATCCATCCATTTTTGATTCATATCCATCATATTTGATTTAGTAATATTAATATTTAATAATGCAAATAAATACAAAAAAAGTGTAATCTTAGAACCCATAAAAGGTAATTCTTAAATAATCATTTAAGTTACATAAAGTTATTTTTCTAAGATAATAAGAGTTTAATGATGAGTATTCATATTATTTTTGAAGTGTTGGAAATCATTGAATGATAAAAATGTGTGATATCTATAAAGTTATAAGGAATATAATTATATTTTCATATATTTAAAAACATAGAGATATTTCATAGGATTAATTTGATGAGTATGTGTATATGTATAAAAAGTGTCATGAAATAGTATTTATCAAGAGCTATAAATATAAAAAACTGGAACAAATCATATAAACTAAATTAAACTCCTTTTATAATTCCTATAAATATTACTAAAAAATTGGGTGATATTAAAATGATTGAGGTTCTACTGCTTGGTAATGGAAGAAAATGTGAAAAATTGTGTGATTTTAATCCATGATATTAGGAGGGATACTTGGAAATTAGAGTTTATTACCATCTATGAATTTCAAAAAATCTTCCTACTTATAATTTTTTTCCCCACCATACATTATAAGTGGGAAGGGTTTTTGAGGTGCACAACTAAGATCTCCATGTAATCAGAGTGATAAAAATGATGAATGAGTGAAGATGAATGTGAAGGTCGGGGAGAGGGTGAACCAACAATGGAACTACATTATCTGGCATGGGTAGTGATGATGGCCCCCCTGCACAATGATGAGGGGGTGTTGTAGGATGGCAGTGTTGGTTGGTTTATGGTGTGGGATGATGGTGTTCATCATGGGTGTAAGAAATACAGTAAGGGCTATGGTATCTAATGTATTATCTATGGATAGTAGTGCCGAGGTTCATTGTTGCAATGATGGGGCCCAAAAGAACGAAGGTGGTAGCCTCCAGGGTACATGTAGACAATAATGGTCTCTGGTGACTCATATAAGGGAGGTGGTGCAGATTTCTGATGATTTTGTGGTGGGGGAAGTAGGAACGAAGTCGAAGGCCTCCAGGGCACAGGCGGGTGGTAGTGGTCTCTAAAAAATCATCTGATGGTGGTGGTGTACAGTTGTGGTTATGTGGTTGTAGGGGTGGCAGGTACAAAGGAGGTGGCATTTCAGGCATAGAAGGGTGGTGATATCTTCATATAGACCTAATTGTGGGTAGTGTAGGGAAGGTGTACCCATGTTGTTGATATCTTTGGAGTCTCGACATAACCTTAGGTGATGTTACGTCATCATAATTTGAGAGGCTACTTATAAAATTTTCATCAATTGGTACGAGTCTTTGAGGGGAAGGCTTGTGTGATAGAGGACCACCTCAATTGTGACGAAGGAGCTTATTCCATTACAGTAGAGGCTGGTCAAGATTGAGGGATACAGTTGGAGGGTTTTTTGTAATGGACATCAGGACTTTAGGGTTGATTAGTGTGGGCCTTTGGTCCATTTGATGAGGGCTTGTGGGCCTTGTAATATAATAAGGGCCTACTAGGGCCATGGAATTATAATAAATATGGGCTTGATAGGGTAGTTTACCCCATGGTAGGGCCATGACCAGATCATTTGGCCTGTGGGTGCAAGGTGTGTGTATATTTATATGCAATTATACCCCCAAATGTCTAATATATATAAATAAATATTTATGATCATCATAATAGAATTATACTAGTAAATAAATTCTTATAGAAATAACAATTATAAAATAATAATAACTGAAACAATTATAAATAAATTATTACAAATTATATATATATATGTGATCACTACAATATAATTATACTAATAAATAAATTTTATACAAATAATCATTACAAAACAATAATAATAAAATTTAAATTATTTCTTGTAGTGAAGGAATTTTCGTACAACATGGAAGCCCTGGATTTACCATAGTCTCGGTTATGATGATTTAAGGAGCCTTATTTCACATATTACGGTGGCACCATAGCTAGAGGAGAATACTTGGATGCTTGTAGAGAGGTTGTGGTGAAGCTAGTTAGGCTGCACTGTGGAAGAACAGAGGAGAAAAATGATTTCCATGGGATTTGAGTTTACAACGTAGGTTATTACTACATAATGGAGTTGATCAAATCAATAGATAAATGGGTTTTAGATGATTGAGTGACTCTACGATGTGGGATACTAGTTGCAGTGTATTGGGGATCATTGTGCGTGCTGGTTATTCAAACCATTTGAAAAATTTAAAAACAAACAAAGATGTTTGAGAGGGATAAACGATCACATACCATAGTTTTAGAAGGTATTGATTCGTCTGAAATGATCAAGTGAGAGGGACGACACAGATTTGGTTCTACGAGAGCTTGAATATACTGAGTGAGAAAAACTTAGTTAGGGTTCTATTTAATAGACTGGGAATTATTTTATCAGTGCTTCTGAAAAAGCGACGATAAAGAGTGGGTTTATTAGCGCTAAAATAGTCAGCGATGATAAAACCAATCTTTATCAACGCTAAAAAAGCACTGATAGAAACTTAATTTTAAAATATAATTAAAAAATTTAAATATATATAATCATAAATAAATATTAATGAATGTAATTATAATTAAACATTTAAATATATATTTAAATATATATTTATTTACTTATAATTTAAATTACAAATAAATACATTTATAAATATTTGTATATAATTATATATATTTACATAATTATATATATTTAATAATTATATATATATTTTTAATAATATATAATTATAAATATAATAAATATAATTATTAATTAAACATATTTATTATAATTGTATAATTATTTAAATACATAATTATTTATTTATATTTATAATTATAGATAAATATTTCTATAAATATTTTAATGTAATTATAAATATATTTATTTAATTATATAATTATATATATTTAATAAATATATATATTTATTCATATATAAATATATATAATTATAAATATAATAAATATATTTATTATTTAAACATATTTGTTATTATTTTATAATTATTTAAATATATATATATTTATTTGCAATTATAATTATAAATATATAAATTTAAAAGTATTTGTATATAATTGTAAATATATTAATATAATTATATATATTAATATAATTATATATATATATATATTAGGTGCTTGTGGGTACAATTACATTCAAATGCATACATACACACTACACACACATAGATCGAAAAGGCAAGTCATATCCCCCCCAAGGGAAAACTCACCTGCCCATCCCTATTTATTTATATATTAAAGGCTCGTAGACTCAACATTGGATGGCCCAAAGGCCCATTCATTTTGATAGGTCAAAGGCCCTACCTTCATCAACATGTCCATGGGTCTTCAACCCATTCCTGCATCATGTTTTCTTGCATCATACCTATGTCATTGCCACCTATGTCGGCACTACGTCAGTGCCAACATCGTAAATCCTCAAAAGGGATTACTAGGATTCAAACCCTGGTCTTTTAAATGTAGTATTATAGGATATATATATATATATATATTGGGTGCTTGGGGGTACAATTACATTCAAATACACACACACACACATAGGCCAGAGAGGTAGGTCATACCCCCCTCGAGGGGATAACCAATCCATGAAGCCTTATTTATTTATAACACGGCTCATAGGCCCAATGGGCATGAAGCCCATTACATGGACCGAAAGACCTATACAACATCATGCCTGTAACATCTTGCCTATGTCACTAGGCTTGCATCATGCCTGCATTACCGCCTGTCTGCGTCATCATCTGCGTCACCGCCTGGGTAGTGATGAATAGTACATGCGCCCAACGGTGCTTGATCCCAGGACCTTATATATATTTATATAATTATATATATATATATATATATATATATATATATATTTATAAATATCATAAATTTATTTATTATTTAAATATATTTATTATAATGTTATAATTATTTAAATATATAAATATTTATTTAGAATTATAATTATAAATAAATATATTTAAAAATATTTATATATAATTATATTTATATTTATATAATTATATACTTTTATATAATTATATATATTTAGGATGGCATGTGACAAGGGTTTGGGAGTTATCTCTGATGGAAATTCTAGGGTTCTTTCTGAGGGTGATTCCAGTTCGATTTGGTTTAAATCATCCTTGTCGATACCACACTATCTGGGATTTGTTCTTCTGGATATAATTCAGGATATGAATTGTGCTCATTAATTTGTGGTGGACAACCTTGGATCATCCTCTGTAGTGGTGAATGGAGATTTTGATGCATGTAGATTGGATATGACTGGTGATCAGAGGGGTGTTGTGATGCCAACCAGAATGGGAAACTTGCATAGATCTATAATAGTTATTGCAGTTGTTAAAGGAAAAGATGATGTGAATTGTTTGGAACTTCTTAGTGTTAGGAATATTGTGATGTTGACTGGAGTGGGCGGCTCGTGGAAACCTATGGCGGCAACAGATGATGTGGTCGCTAATAATGAAGATGATGCTCATAGACTGGATCTGTTTGATGGTCAGAGTGTTGCGATACCGACCAGAGTTGGTGGAATGTGACATTATTTGGCAATAACAAAGGATGCAGTATTGAATGTTGAGGGCGATGCACATACCTGGGTGTCGCCTTTGATTCATGGCGCTCGATGCAGGATTGATGGGGTTTCAGTTGCAGGAGGGAATCCGAGTGATGTCCCTAACCGGTGAGAGGGTTCTATTTGGAGTCTGATGTCAGTGTTTAAGGATTTCTATACTGGTAGGATCCTCAAGAAAGGATCACCGAGCTGTGTTGAAGCTGAATGGGATGCCTTCTCAGAGCATTTGATTTTGGGTAAGAACTCACTAATTGGTAGGGTTGTTCTTACCAAAGGTCAGAATCCATGGCTGCTTGAGGATCTTGTTCATAGGATCTATTTTCAGTGGTGGTTTTTTGATTGGATGTGTAATTCATTAGGCAGAGGTTTTTTTCACTACTTGTTTCAATAATATAAATCCAAAATCCATGTGTGGTCCTCTTTTTCGTTATTCTTGAAGTTATGAATGCTTCATCTCCATGAATGGATGATGATTTTAATGTGTCAAGGGACAAGAATGATTTTTCACAGGTATGGGTTAGGTTTTATGACCTCATATGGATTTTATGGCATAAAAAAAACTTGCATGATATTGCTACTACCATTGGCATTCCTATTTTCCTAGATATTTAGATATATCATCTCAGGTATGGTCACATTGTGAGAATTATGGTTGAAATTGATTTTAGTTCCACTCTTATTAGCAATTTGACTCTCACAACTCCTAATGATGATATACAAACAAGTCTTGAGTATGATAATTTTCCTGAGTTCTGTCAAAAATGAAAATCTATTGGTCATCTGGATGAGAAATACAGGAGGTAAGTGTGTATTTTTTGTGGTTTGAAGGGGAATTATTCAATGGTTTGTGGTGTTAATGGTAAAAGGGATTCATCTTGTCCTCATGGGAAGTCAGTACCTAAGCAGTGTAGGAAGCAACCGATGGAGTATCTGGATAAGAAGCCTCACCAAGGGGCTACTGCGTGTAAGGTTAAATCTATGATGGTGAATCGGGAGTCATTAGGAACTTCACAAGTTTCTATTATAAATCCTAAATAGAAGACTTTTGGGTTTCATATGGCTATTGTAGGCATCGAGATGGAGTAGACTCAGGTTGACAATGTTATCATTGATCCTGCTGCTAGAAATGAGGAATTCGATTGTAGATGTAGTGATTTTCCATCGGAACCTATTCAGTCGGTTGGAAACCCTAATTTTATTTTCATGTAATTCAATGGTCAAGATGAGATATATGAGATTGTTGGTGATGTACATTGGTGTTATTATTTTTCCAAATGATGAGCAAGTTTTCATTGTGAAGCGACTGGATATAGACTTTATAGGGCTTGTTCTATAGAATTATGGGACCAAGAAATATGATGTTCAGCAGTGTGTGGATTATCTTCATGATATTCATAATGTCCTGAGTTCATCCATAATTTAATTTAAATGGAAAAAAATTGGATGATGGAAGTGACAAGGAAAAGAAGATGGTTCTGCTTGACACTACACATATCTGATCCAGGGGAAGTGGTGATCCCGTCTCTTTTACAGATGTTATTTTACATGGAAAGGTAAATATGGTCAGCAGTGAAAGTCTTACTACGGTTCCTCCAAAAAGAAGGGTACAAAAGGATTATTCCAATCTTCCCAAGAGTGTGGTTACCATGTCATATTTCAAGGCTTTAAAGATCTAGCTCATTCCAGAGCAAAAAAGGTCCAAGGACAGGATCCTCGAGATCCTCAATCAAGGAAATTCATAGTTGGGGTGAGAAATATTTTATGATGATGATGACAGTTATGATTTTGGAAATTATCCTTCTTTTATTGATCTGCATTTTTCTTTATAGATAATTTCATGTCTCTTTATATGACCATGTGCGGGTTTGGAGCGCCTGGAATTGTTGGCCCTTCGCCGGGGGGAATCACGTCACTGTTGTGAAGAATCAGAGATCTGTCGATGGAAATCGTGTCATATATATAAAGGACTATAGACCCATTGATGGAAATCACATCACTACTTTTAATAGTGGAAATCATGTCGCCACTGCTGTTGAAAAAAATTGTGTTGTTGCTACTACCGATGGAAATCACATCGCCACTACTGCTGATGGAAATCGCGTCACCAATGTGAAGGACCAAAAATCTGCTAATATCATCAATCATGGAGATCCGTGGATGCTGGAAAAGGATAGAAGGAATCCCTCACTCACATATTTTTAGGATAATCCTACTAGATGAATCATCAAAAATATTTGTGAAGCGCTTTTGTAGGCGAATCTAGATGTGATTGTTGAACGATTTTCGATGGGTAAGAAATCATTTGTTACTAGGGTCGTGCTTCAAAGGGGTGAGAAACTATGGATATTACAAGAGTTGTCTCATAGTGTTTCCACTATTTTGGGTTTCTTCTATTGACAATATGTCTTTATTGGTTGTGGCTTCTTTCACTTTGTGTTTCCCTCTGATGAGTTGAAACAACAATAATAGAGCTTCATATCTGTTTTTTAAGCTAGGTACCCTTTACATTCATGATTGGAATCATGATTCCAATTTTTAAAATTTTCTAAATGATTTTAGCTTATGTATTAGGATTCATGGCTTCAATTGGATCCTATGGCATCCAAAAATACTCCATGTCATTTATAATATGATTGGAGTGCCGATTCGGATGGATAGAGAGACCGAGCAGGTGCGCTATGGACACTTTTCTCAATTTATCATTGAGGTGGACCTTAGTACCACTCTCATTGACATTATAATTCTTTCTACTCCCAATAATGATTTTCATTTATGCGTCAAATATGAGTAGCTACCTCACTTCTATGGGGGATGCTATGTTATTGGTTATTTGATTGAGGATTGTTGTTGAGCTATTTTTTTTGTGAGTTATGCAATGTTATTTGTCATGTAGCGAAGGAATAAAGGTGGAATACTGGATAGGATGGTGTTGTATGTGTCTGAAGGGGTGCACCTCATGGTTCTCAACTGGCAGGGGACTCAAAAGCTCCTGGTCATGATAATGCATATGTTAAGATGTAAGGGGAAGTGAAGGTGGTGAATGCCATGACCTCTTTTAAAGAGGGCCTATTCAAGAAGACTGATGTTTTTTTGGTTAATGATACCTCACCTATACTTTCAGAACATGGGGTGACTATTCAAGAAGAATTTGATGATATGGTATGATAAGAATCCATTATCATAAGGAAAGGGAAATCCAATGGTTGATGAAGATGGTTTTCAGCTGGTTGCTTACAGAAAACCAAAGGATAATACACATGCAAGGAAAATGTCTAATTTTAGACCACATGGGAAGTAGTATAATGTTGAACCATATGAGTTGTTCTAGGTAGAGATAGCGGAGCATGAATTGATGCCTTCTCTTCCTAGGTTGACTTTGTAGGATGTTCATCTGGTAGCACTAAGTTTCATCACTCTTGGTGGCTTAAAGGAGGTGATCTTTGTTGGTGAGGACAAAACATCCTTTTTGGGATCTAGAACAAGTAAACATTTTTTACTTGACATTCTTAACCATTCAAGTTGTAAGGATTTCTTCCACGATGAGTTCAGAATGGTTCACGAACCTTTCTCTGTTGAATCATAGTCTCTTGAGATGAGGAGCTTGTCTGAATTGTAACACGCCAAAGCTTTATAATATTTTCATTTTTGAATAAATTTAATTTTGTTTCTAGATTTATTTATATGAAACACCATGTTGAGCTTATACTACGCACAATAATAAGAAGTCTTGCATTATAGGCAATGCCAAGTTTTACCAAACATTATATTATTAAAATATTATTTTTTAATATAATAACATATTACATAGCTATTAAGTTTGTGTTTATGAATAGTGTTAACTAACTTATATGGTTGAATTCATAGGGTACAAATTAATTGGAAGTGAATATAAGAAACAACTGAATATATAGGAAATGTTTTTATAAAAACTATTTTTATGCTTGCAAAGTCGTTTTAAACTAATAAATTAAATTAATTATTATTAGTGAATGATATTAATGAAATTTATATGTTATATTTTCAATCAAATATTTTTTATCTTCATCCAAAATATTTTATAGGTACAAGATAATATCAAACCCAATATTATACATAAAAACCTATATTTTTATAAAAGCTGTTTTACCGCCTTTTAATAGAGAACCTATTTAAATAAAATTTTAGAAACTTTAATATATTATTTTTGAAAAAATAGACTTATTATTTTAAATTTTAATATAAAAATTTACTTTAATTTATTTTTCTTATATTTTTTTGAGAAGTTTCATTTTTTGATGAATAGTGAAAAAAAATACTTCATTTTAGTTCAAAACTACATTTTTATTTAATTTATTTATATAGATAATTATGTTTTTATTTGGTTTTATAGTATAATTTGATCATGTTTTTATCATTTAATTCAATTTAGGTAATTGGAATAAATTTCATATTGAATTTGGATATAAAAATATTTCAATCTTCTGAACATTTTTACTTTAAAAACCTATTTTCTTATTCTGTCAACATGATTTATTTTTAATTAATTTCTACCAATTATGTGTTTTGAATTTGGAAAAATGGATTCCATATTTGGAATCAAAATTTCCAAATTATTTAAATCGGATCCTTTTAGTTTTGGATAGTATGAATAGTAACTTTATTAATATTTTTGTTATCACGTTTAAAGGTAAATCGAGTAATTAAAGGTAAAAAAATATATTATAAATACTATAAAACTACCCAAACAGTTATTATATATTATTATATGAGTTATTGTCGAAAAAATTCATCCTTGGGACAAAATTCATTCTTAGATCCACTTTCATGACTTTAAGGCTTTTTTTAGTATTTTATTCTAAGAGAAATCCAATATGCCACACTCGTGTTTTTAATAAGTATTACAGTTTTTATATGTGGTTATACATAATTATATTCGAATATAAATAGTAATTTGAAATATAGAACATTTATCTACATCATGGTAATTTATATTTAGTTTTTATGAAATAAATAATTAACATAAAGGCTTTTGTATTGACGATGCAATAATTGTTTAATTAATAGAAATATCACATAAATAATGTTAAAAATATTAAAATAAATATAATTTGAAATAATTAGTGTTATCCACGAATTTTATAAATAAATTTAACATATTTTAGATATTTTAAGAGTTTTTTTCAAATATACCTTTTAGATATGATATTTTTAAAAATTCAAGTAGTGAATAGTGCCAAAATTAACATTAAAAACATTTTTCAATGAATAATATTTTATTAAATAATATAAAATTTATAAAAATATAAAATTCATCCAAAATTATTGATATAAGTCTCAAAATTTCATCAATGGTCTATTTATGGTTTTTTTGACGTTTTATAGTAACTATATTAACTCTTAAAGAGTAAAAAAGTAAGTTGTCAAGGTAAGAGTTAAAGGGTTTAACTAAGGATTAAAGATAAAATTTAAGGATAATAATGTTACCTAAACATGTCTAAAAAATATTTTTTTGATAGAATTTAGAATAATTCTCATCTTATTTTAGAAATAAATCACTTTGGATCCATTTTGAATAGAAAATTAATTTATATTAATTTAATATTTTGAGTTTCAAAAAGTGCCCCTCACCTCAATTATAAAAGGGAACATCCTCCCTCACTTCCTCACACCACATTGATCTATCTATCATGAACATTACCTACCCAAATAATCTCAAAAATTTCCACCCCTCACCCTTGAAGCATACCTTTGGGAATAAATCCATCCAAGGAAGCCTATTGGTGCAATCCGATAGGAGTTACCCAAAGAAGAGGTAACATCTTTCCTCAAGCTCTTTATTTTAATTTCCATTATCCACCCCAAAAAACTACTTATTCCATGAATATATAATAAAAAATTATTCTAAATATACTGAAACGTTTTTATGAGAAGTTTTTGACCTCAAATTACACACAAGTCCATCTAATGGGTAACAAACATACTGATTATGTGTATGGCGAACTATCGTCTCACGAAACAATGATTGTTTGTTTTTCCTTTACCACTTTTCATGATAGTAATTATTATGGAAAATATATTTATATATGTTATATATGATATTTATTATTTCTTTATTCTTCTTTACTTCTTTTATAACACATATCTTTATGCTTTCCATTTTTGTGTAAATACGATAACATTGTTTGTGGAAGTGTGGACTACCACCTCCCCAAAGAGATGTGATCCATTCACGCTAGACATAAAACATATTAAGGATGATTTTAATAAATATATATGATATATATGTCATATATATGATACCATAATTATAATATACATCATTTAGTTTTCATTATTTTAAATACGACAGTGAAATGAAAGTAGCGTTCATGCATACATACAAACTACCGTCTCCATGAACGGTGCATTTAATTGATACATCCAAATATTATGGATTATTATAAACACATATATACTAAATATATCTGATAATTACATAATGGTTTAAATTTCAAAGATTATGAAATCATGATCTAGAAAATAGGAATAAAAAATAACAAGTCAAAATTTACTTGAGAAACTAGGCAATTAACACATGAAATAGTGAAAATAATGAAATAATGTTAATAAAAGGGTAATAAGATATTATAAGAGGATCATATATGGAGGAGGGTGTGTGGGTTCGGAGGGCCTGGAATTTCTGGCCCTTCGCCAGTGGGAATCACATCGCCGCTGTGAAGAATTGTTGATCAGTCAATGAAATCATGTCATCACTATGAAGGACCATAGACCCACTGATGAAAATAAAATCACTTCTACTACAAGTGGAAATTGTGTCACTACTACTACTGATAGAAATCTTGTCACCACTGCTAATGATGGAAATCGTATCGCATCTACTGCCGATGAAAATCACGTCGCCAATGCGATGGACCATAAATATTCTGATATGTTCGATCATGGATATTCATGAATGCTGGAAAAGGATAGAAGGAAGCCCTCAATAACTTCTTTTTAGGAGACTACTACCAGAAGAATTATCAAAAAGGGTTTTGAAGCTCTTGTGGATGTGAATCTAGATGTGATTGATGAATGATTTTCGATGGGTAAGAAATCATTTGTTACTAGGGATGTGCTTCGAAGGGGTGAAAAATTGTGGAGATTTTAGGAGTTGTCTCATAGGGTTTAAACTATTTGGGGGTTCACTAATTCGAAATATGTCTCTATTGGTAGTGGATTATTTCACTTTTTGTTTCCCTATGACGAGTTAAAACAACAAGAACGAAGCTTCAGATCTATTTTTTAAGCCTAGCACCCTTCACATTCATGATTACATTCCTAATTTCAATTTTTCAAATGTCTAGAGTGATATTCCATAGTATTTATTAAAATTCATGGCTTCAATTGAATCATATGGAATCCAAAAATACTCTAAGTCATTGCTAATATGATTGGAGTGCCAATTTGTATGGACATAGAGATCGAGTAGGTGCGCTATGGACACTTTGCTTGATTTCTTGTTTAGGTGGACCTTAGTACCACTCTCATTGAAATTATAATTCTCTCTACTCCCAATAATGATTTTCATTTATGTGTTGAATATGATAAGCGACCTCATTTCTATAGGGACTATTATAATATTGGTTATTTGATTGAGGATTTTTGTAAAGCTATTGTTTGTGAGTTATGAAATTCTATTGGCCATGAAGAAAAGGACTACAAGTTTCATGCAAGATATGATGGTGTTGTATATGTTTGGAGGGGTGAATCTACTTTTTCTCAAGTATAAGGGGACTCAAAATCTCCTAGGTATGCTAATACATCTGTTAAGATATAATGGGAAGTGAAAGTGGTGAATTCCACAACCTCCTTAAAAGAGGCCATGTTCAAGAAGACTTATGTTGTTCCAGTTCATGAGACCTCACCTGTACTTTCAGATCCTGAGGTGGTTGTTCAAGAAGAAGCAAACGGTGTGGTACGACAAGAATCCATTATCATAAGGAAAGGGAAATCCAATGGTTGATGAAGATGGTTTTCAGCTAGTTTCTTAAAGAAAACCAAAGTATAATACACATGAAAGGCGAATGTCTAATTTTGGACCACATGGGAAGTAGTCTAATGCTGAACCACATGAGTTGTTCTATGAAGAGATGGCAGAGAATGCATTGATTCCTTCTCTTCCTAGGATGACTTTGTAGGATGTCCATCTGGTAGCGCTGAGTTTTATTGCTCCTGGTGGATTAAAAGAGGTGATTACTGTTGGTGAGAAAGACAACACTTCTTTTCCGGGCTCTAGTACAATTAAACATTCTTTACATGACATTCTTAACCATTCAAGTAGTAAGGATGTCTTCTACAAGGAGTTCAGAATGGTTCACGAACCTTGATCTATTGAATCGTAGTCTCTTAAGATAAAGACCACGTCTGAATTGTAACACCCCAAATATTTATAGTATTTTCATTTTTGAATAAATTTAATTTTGTTTCTATATTTCTTTACACACAACACCATGTTAAGATTAATCTACACACAATAATGAGTTGGCTTGCTTTACATGCAATGCCAAGTTTTACTGAAGAACATTATATTATTAAAATATTATTATTTATTATATTAATATATAACATAGAAATTAATTTTATGGTTATTAATAGTGTTAACTAACTTATATGGTTGAATTAATTGGTTAAAAATTAATTAGAATTGAATATAAGAACCAACTGAATATATAGGAAATGTTTTCATAAAAACCATTTTATGCTCACAAAGTCATTTTATCCTAATAAATTAAATTAATTATTATTATTGAATGATATTAATGAAATATATATGTTATATATTCAATAATTTTTTTTATATTCATCCAGAATATTATATAGGCACAAGAAAAAAACAAACCCAATGTTACACATAAAAACCTATATTTTTATAAAAACAGTTTTACCTCATTTTAATAGAGAACCTATTTTAAATCAAATTTTTGACACTTTAGTATATTATATTTGAAAAAATAGACTTATTATTTTAAATTTTAATATAAAAATTTACTTTTTATGAATTTTTGGTATTTTTCTGAGAAGTTGCATTTTTTTATGAATAGTGAAAAAATACTACATTTTAGTTCAAAACTACATTTTTACTAATTTATTTATATAGTAAAATTATGTTTTTATTGGATTTTATTGAATAATTAGATCATTTTTTATCATTTAATTAAATATAGATAATTGGAATCAATTTTATATTGAATTTGGATATAAAAACATTTCAATCTTTTGAACGTTTTTACATAAAAAAATGTTTTCTTGTTCCGTCAACAAGATTAATTTTTAATTAATTCCTACCAATTATGTGTTTTTGAATTTAGAAAAATGGATTCCATATTTGGAATCATATGTTCCAAATTATGTAAATATGGCCTTTTTTTTTGACAATATGAATAGTAACTTTATTAATATTTTTATTACCACGGTTAAAGGTAAATCGACAAATTAAAGGTAAAAATTATATTATAAATATTATAAAACTACCATAAATATTGTCCTAATTTTATTTTATGAGTTATTTTCAAAAAATTCGTCCTTTGGAGGATTTTATGGCCTCTTGGAGCCACTTTCATGACTTTAAGGCTTTTTTAGTATTTTATTCTAAGAGAAGTCCAATATGTCACTGTTATGTTTTTAATAAGTATTACAGTTTTTATATGTGGTTATACATAAGGTATATTCAACTATAAATATTAATTTGAAATATAAAACACTTATATACATCATGGTAATTTGTATTTAATTTTTATGAAATAAATAATTAACATAATGGATTTCACAATGATGATGTTGTAATTTTTTAATTAATGGAAATATCACACAAATAATATTAAACATATTAAAATATATATAATATTAAATAACTAGGGTTATGCACGGATTTTATAAATTACTTTGACATATTGGTGATATTTTAATATATATTTTTCGAATATAGTTTTTTGTTATGATTTTTAAAAAAAGTCAAGTAGTGAATAGTGTCAAAATTGACATTAAATACATTTTTAAATGAATAATATTTTATTGAATAATATAAAATTAATAAAAATAAAAAATTAATCCAAACATATTATTATAAGTTTGAAAATTTTATCAATGGTCCATTTATTGTTTTTTTTTGACATTTTATTGTAACTATATTAACCCTTAAAGAGTAATAACCCAAGTTGTCAAGGTAAGAGTTAAATGGTTTCACTAAGGGTTAAAGACAAAAGAAAATGGTAATAAGGTTACCTAAACTTGTATTAAAATAATTGGTTGATGGTATTTAGAATAATCCTCATCTTATATTATAAATAATGCACTTTGGATCCATTTTTAATAAAAATGAATTTATATTAATTTAATATTTTTGAGAGTTTCCAAAAGTGGACCTCACATCAATTATAAAAGAGAACCTCTTCCCTAACTTGCTCACACTACATTAAGCCATCTAGGTTGACCAAAACTGGACCAAATAATCTAAAAAATTTCCTCCCCTCATCCTAGAATCATACCTTTGGGCATAAATCCATCCAAGGAATCCCTTTAGTGAAATCCAATAGGAGTTACCCAAAGAAGAGATAACATCTTTCCTCAAGATCTTTAGTTAAATTTCCATTATCCACCCCCAAACGCTAATTATTCCGTGATTATATAATAAAAAATTATAACAAATATACTGAATTTTTTTTATGATATGGTTTTGACCTGAACTTACACACAATTCCATCTAATGAGTAACGAATATACTGATTATGTGTATGGTGAACTACCACCTCACGTAACAATGATTGTTCATTTTTCTTTTACCACCTTTAATGATGATAATTATTATGGAAAATATTTTTATATATGTTATATATGATATTTATTATTTATTTATTCTTATTTAATTCTTTTTATAACACATACCCTTATGCTTTCCATTTTTGTGTAAATACTATAACATCGTTTGTGGAAGTGTGGAGTACCGCCTCCCCAAAGCGATGTGATTCGTTCACAGTAGACATAGAACATATTAAGGATGATTTTAATAAAAATATGTGATATATATGACATACATATGATATTGAAATTATAATACACATCATTTAATTTTCATTCTTTTAAATAAAATGATGAAATGAAAGTAGTGTTCATGCGTACGTACATCCTACCATCTCCATGAATGGTGTATTTTATTAATATATCCAAATATTATAGATTATTATAAATACATATATAGTGAATGTATCTAATAATTTCATAATGGTTTACATTCTGGATATTATTAAATCATGATCTATGAAATAGGAATGAAAAATAACAAGTCAAAACTTACTAAAGAAACTAGGAAATTAACACATGAAATAGTGAAAATAATGAAAGAATTTTGATAAAAGGGTAATAAGATATTATAATAGGATCATATATGATATCATAAATTTTAATTTGATTCTATATTATGTTATTAATATCCATAAAACCATTATATATTGACATAAAACAC
This sequence comes from Viscum album, assembly GCA_963277665.1. Taxonomy (NCBI): domain Eukaryota; kingdom Viridiplantae; phylum Streptophyta; class Magnoliopsida; order Santalales; family Viscaceae; genus Viscum; species Viscum album. Next base: position 1,534,090,095 of record OY728161.1, on the reverse strand, counting down.
ATTCACACAAAAGTAAATGCAAGGTAAAGATCTTTATCTCAGTTTTATTTAATTGGAACACATGCCTTATACACTACTTATTTTTTGTAGTATTTATATGAATGTATTTTATCCCTGTAATTCTGAATAATATGGTATTTTAATATCCATATAAATTTATTTCATGGGAATACTATTCTACCGATTGTAAAGCTATATGTATTTATTTCACAATCTCGTCGTTATTCTGGATTGTTTTTGTTCAAGTATCCACTAGGGAATAATTCAATACCATAATAGTATTTTCTAAAAAAAATTCAAAAATGTTTTTACTATTCTCCATTTATTTTTTAAATTCATTTTTACCCCATTTTTACTTTTAACAAAATTCCTTAAAAGGAATCTTCATGTCCTTTTCCAAAATATGGTTCTTTTCATGAAAAAGTAAAAGGAATATTTTTTTAACTTATACAACGTGAATGAAATTTTCCCCATCATGAAGCCCTAATTATTTGAATCTTCCTTTCCAAATTTAAAATATTCTTTTAAAAAAGTTATAAATGTTTGTCCTTTAAAATAAATGATTACAAAGCGGTAAGGGTTTTCTCATACCACTTTTTACTTCTATGAGATATATGCCTTATTCACCAATAATTTCCTTTTTTGTGGTGTATATATACTTATTTTTTTATTTATCATATCATGAATCTCATTATCTTCATGGTATTCAAATGTATCAAAGTGGTATGAGACACTTTGATTTGAAAATCTCATTTTAAGTCGATTATTCGATATATAATGAATGCTTTGGATCAAAGAACGAGTGGGGACCGTATATAGAAAATCCCCTTGATTCATCGGTAGTCTCATGAGATTAATAATGTGGCCAAACTATTTAGGGTTTACACACAATGATTAAACTATATTATTAAAGGTCTTTATAGTAGTGGTTCATGTGCCAGATACATGACGTAAAATATTAAAGCATTACCTTCATTCAGAATTCATTACAGTTATTATTCATTGGATTTTCACTATGAAAAAATATATGGATGAATTTTTTTTTCAAACTATTGATTATTTAAATTTTATGTGTATCAATTATTTACATTTCCATATTATTTATGCCATTTTACTCATAGATTCCATTTTATGCCTACCCTTACTAATCATTTGAGATCACCTCTTTCATATGTTTTATTTTTTCCTAGGTTACCATGAAGTATATTATGACTGATATACAGGGTTACACAAAGAAGTAATAATGGAAGACTCAATGAAATTATTTTTGTATTTTAAGATTTCAAATATAATGTGGTTTTAAAGTATGTATATATTTTACCAAGACATCTAAACTATTTGGCCATTCGGGATTTTATTCCTTATAATCATACTAATATAATAAAGTAAGTCACTACCTACGAGCTTCTAAGATCAGGGTGTTATAGTTGGTATTAAATGAAGTTTAGTAGCAGCCAAGAAACTAGATTTATAAAACATAGATTAGGGAATATAACCCTAAAATGGGATTTATGGTTAAATATATAAGAACATCCTAGAATTTTGGTAAGGTAGATATTATATGGGTATTCCTAGAAATACATCCATCTATGGATACTACAAGTGTATGTGGTTTTGGCTCAGATTTAGCTAGGGGTGAAAACTCTTAAAAGGTGCATTGGGCCTCACTCGGAATAACCTAGTACATGAAAATGAGACTTACTACACACCTGATTTGACACTCCTAGGGGATATGCTTAGGATAATTCATATTTTCTTTACAAACCATTATGAAGTATTTAAACGTAAATATATCCCTAAAGAAACCATGCTTATGATTTTGAGATTATCTTCATATAAAATTTTCAAATTATGTTAAGTATTTCACTAGTTGTGGGATTATACATCATGTTTCATAATTATATGATCTAATAGAGTGTGTTTAATTTTTAATAAATGGAACCTAGAAGGATGAATGGAATCAATACTCATTGAAGATGTAGAGATTTCCCTGCTGAGGAATCCAATGCAACTAGTTTTGGAATGGAAAAAATTATGACCATACTAGGGAAGCTTAATAATATTATGGAAAAAAGCCTTTCCTGAATGGAGAAACCTGTTCCATGATGAGATTTTCTGATGTTGGATACGTTTATGTGACAAAGGCCATAATCATTTAGTGGGACTACTGATCCAATGGCGGATGAGAAGTGGATTAAGTCTTTAGAGAAGATATTTATGGTGTTGGTATGTGGTGAAAAGTAAACGGTTAAAATAAATGTGTATTGTTTCAATGGCGATGCAGTTTAGTGGTGGTCGTTGATCCAGAATATTAGGTAGGAAAGAGAAATATAACTCATGGAATGTATAACTTTTAAGTATACATTCTTTGATAAATAATTCCATCATGATCAATAAAAAAAGATATAGAGAAAGTTCCATAATTTAAGGGAAATGAGGAAGAAATGTTTTTGGAGTATAAAGCTACCTTTATTAGGTTAACAAGGTATGCAATGAATTTCATATACGACTCAAAATATAAGATTGACCATTTCTTTAAAGTACATAAACCACGTCTCTAAAGGGTGCTGGTGTCTCAAACCTTTTCTTCATATGATGAAATAGTTTTATGTGCTCTCAATATAAAGAAATAATTTTACAAGTCTTATGGATCCAAAGGGAATAAAGATAATAAGAGAAAGGAAGATCAAATAATAGATAAAGTGGAGAAGGAAAAGAAGGGTTTTCCCACATGTGATAACTATGGAAAGAATCACCATGGGAAATGATTTAAAGGATTGGGAGTATGTTATATGTCTCTAGATAAAGGTAACTACGAATAATAATGCAAATGGAATAAGGAAAATGCTAATATTTAGTGTTATAATTTCAAAGAGATCGGAAACTATACAAGAAAATTACCCAAGCATCAAGAAAATATACCTAAGAAAAATCTAATGGACCAAGGTCAAGAATATTTTATTGACACAACCAAAGGGTAATGATTAATTTTATTCTATATTTGGATCTAAGAAATATATTGTAAAATTATTTTATTGATGATGGTATCATTATATGAATTTTGAAATATATAATGATTATATTGTAGTACTTCTTCTTTAAGGATTTTAGATCATATTTCAAATGGTACTAAAAAAATGATTCGATAACAAGTTAATTTTTTTGGAAAACACAAGGTTGAGGGAAAGGTAAACCTTAATATGTTCTTGATGATGAGATAATGATGTTGGATAAATATATGAAGTATAAATAATTCAAGTCACAACTAAAGGATAAGATTGATTTTCATGAAAATGTATATTTTCTTATACTCTTAGAGAATGAAAGAATTACTAAACTTGATGAAAAATGATCTTAAAAAGGCTGTTGTACTATTATCATCATTTTGTATGATATTAATGACCTTAATTCACACCTATGGTTTATGTTTTTTTGGTCTATAACTTTCATCTTAATATTTTCTCAATTACTCTTCATCAGCACATGATAGTTAGATTTCTATTCCTTGTCCATGTTTTCACTAATTTTATCCTATTCAAAATCCTAGTTTTGTGGTTATCTTCAAACATACCTTTCGTTATTTTAAATTTTAAGTCTCATAAATCCTTTTTCCGATGTGTTAATTCAACAAATATATTTTTTAAATTTAAACCCCTAGTTTTCGATCCTCGGTTTAAATTGTGAGGTTGAAATTTATTGAAGGAGGGGAGAATGTAACACCCCAAAAATTTATAATATATTCATTTTTTAACAAATTTAATTTTTTTAGCTTGATTTATATGCAACACCATGTTAAGATTACACTACTCACAATAATGAGTTGGCTTGCGTTACACGCATGATCGAGTTTTACCGAACAATATTATATTATTAAAATATTTTTATTTAATATAATAAAATATAACCTAGTCATTAATTTGTTGGTTATAAATATTTTTAACTAACTTATATGGTTGAATTCACTGGTTAAAATTAATTATAAATAAATATACAAACCAACGGAATATATAAGAAATGTTTTTATAAAGAACTATTTTTATGTTCACAAAGTCATCTTATCCAAATAAGTTAAACTAATTATTATTAGTGAATGATATTAGTGAAATATATATGTTATATATTCAATAAAATATTTATTATATTAATTCAAAAATATTTTATAGGCATAATATAATAACAAACTAAATATTACACATAAAAACCTATATTTTTATAAAAGCAGTTTTACCATTTTTTAATAGGGAACCAATTTTAAATCCAATTTTGACACTTTTATTTATTCTATTTGAAAAAAATAAAATTCTCTTTTAAAAGTGCAATATATAAATTTACTTTGAATGATTTTTTTTATTTTTTTTGGGAGGTTTCATTTTTTGATGAATAGTGAAAAAATAACGTATTTTAGTTCAAAACTACATTTTCATATAATTTTTTTATATGATTAAATTATGTTTTGATTTGGTTTTAGAGTATCATTATATAAATTTTTTTATCATTTAAACCAATTTATTTTATTTTAATCAATTTCACATTGAATTTGGATAAAAAAATATTTCAACCTTTTAAACATTTTTATTTTAAAAACTTGTTTTCCCATTCCATCAGTAGGATTAATATTTAATTAATTTCTGTCAATTATTTGTTATGAATTTGAAAAATGGATTCCTTATTTGTAATTATAAGTTCTAAATTATTTATATATGTTAATTTGTTTACAATATTATTAGAAACATTAGTAATATTTTTATTACCATAGTTAAGGGTAAATCAGGTAATAAAAGGTAAAAATTATATTAAAAATATTATAAAACTACCCTAAAACCTGTATTAATTTTCATAGATGAGTTATTTTATACTCAATTGATCCTTGGGACGATTTTATGGCCTCTTGGAATCTCTTCCATGACTTTAATGATTTTTTTAGTATTTTATTCTAAGGGAAGTTCAATATATTACACTAATGTTTTTAATAAGCTTTAAAATTTAATATGTGGTTATATAGAAGATATATTAGACTATAAATATTCATATTAATTATAATATTTTTATCTAAATCATGGTAATTTTTTTTTTAATTTTTAGGAATTTAATAATTAACATAAAGGCTTCCACAATGATGATGCATAATTGTTTAATTAATAGAAATATCAAATAAATGATATTAAAAATATTAAAATAAATATAATTTTAAATAATTAGTGTCATAAAAAAATTTTATAGAATAATTTTACATATTGGGGATATGTTAAAATATGTTTTTATAAGATTCCTTGTAGTTATGATATTTTTAGAATTCAAGTAGTGAGTAGTGTCAAAATTTAAATTAAAGATATTTTTAAATGAATAATATTTTATTAAATAATAAAAAATTCATAAAAATATATAATTAATTCAAATTTATTTGGATAAGTCATAAAATATCATCAATGTTCAATTTATGGTTTCTTTGGCATTTTATACCAACTATATTAAACCTTAAAGAGTAAAAATCCAAGTTGTCAAGGTAAGAGTTAAGGGGTTTAACTAAGGGTTAAAACCAAAAGATAAGGGTAAGAATGTGACCTAAAAGTTTCTAAAAATTATTGGTTCAGAGGATTTAGAATCATTATCATCTTATCTTTAAAATAACTCACTTTGGATCCATTTTTAATATAAAATGAATTTGTATTAATTTAATATTTTGTTAGTTTCCAAAAGTGCCTATCACCTCAATTATAAAAGGGAACCTCCTCCATCACTTTCTCAGAACAGAATGAGCCTTATATATTGACCAAAACCTACCCGAATAAGATCCCAAATTTCCTCCCTTCATCATATAGGAACAACTTTTGGGAATAAATCCATCCAATAAGCCCTTGGTGAAAACAATAAGGGGTTACCCAAAGGAGAGGTAACATCTTTTCTCAAGATCATTAATTTTATTTCCATTCTAAACCCCCAAAATCTCATTATTACATTATTAAATAATAAAAAAATTATCCTAAATACACTGATATGTTGTTATGATAAATGTTTTGAACGTTCTGGGTGTAGCGGAAGTGTGTGATGATCAATGCCCAACTTTTAATTTTTTCCTCTAATCAATGATCAATCTGAGATCTATATGATGATGAACGTCATGAACCAAAGAATTGAGTCAAAGAAATAGTAAAAGAATTTTTTTTTATAGAATGGATATATATGGATCAACACATATTTCTTATAATTAATTTAATTAGACAAATAATTACCTCTAAGGAATTATTTATTTAATGATGTGTCCGATGACAGATCTGTGGTGCACCGTCATTGCATTGTATAAACCAAGTGCAGATTTCCTCTGTAGATGATCCACATGTGTTATAGAAATCTCTAAACATCACCAATGTAATATCTAGGTGCTATCATGGAATATCCTTGTTCTTGCATCGTCTGCATTTATCATCTTGATAATTTCTTCCCAAGCATTCTCCTTGATCCGGTGGAGGAGGATTGCTCACCGTTCTTGGGAGCATTATTTGGAGAAGGGAGCTATAATGTCTTGAGAGGATTATACTTGAATTATTGTGCACAATAAAATTGGGTATTTATATTTCTAGGGTTAAAATAAAATAATTACACAAGTGCCTTTATAATTATTTAATAGTAGAAGAACTCCATTTCAAATAATAATAGTAATATTATTATTTATTGACACACGCTTAACTTGAGAATTATAATTAAAAATTATTTAATTAAATAATACTAAATATTATTATTTCTCACCATAACATTAAACTCGGTCCATCATTCCTCCTCAATATTTATTGGGCCTTGAATAATGTCTATTAATTTATTAAATAAATATCACTGCATTATTCATTGATAAATAAATTAATATTATATTTACTACACAAAAAATAAATATTTATATGTGATTAAGAATATATGAATAAATATTAAAACTTGTATGGGAATAATATTTATTCAAACTATTAAATAAATAATAATAATATATTATTTAACTGAGATTTTGGATACACTTAGTGTGGGACCCTCTAGGCCTCATTCTTAGTGGCATTAGGAGAAGCAGCCTAAAGTCCAAGGTTATAATCTATGAACATGCCAAGGAACCCATATATAAAAAATTTAATTTCTTAATGACATGTAACCTCATATGAACATTTACCATGTAATATAATACCTTTATCACAATATCTCAAATCGAGCAGGTCGCATTCCAGTGTCGTCATCCTATGTGCTCGATTATCTCTTTCTTTGAATATTTGGAAATATAACTTGGATATTGATCACCATGAACATGGATTTATTTAGGCTATATCATTTCCATCAAAGGTCCTGAGATATTAACTTTCCTTAAATAACAGAAGGGATAAATCCTTTCTCACATTATTCATTAATGCTGTATTACTCGTGATACACGCAACGTATCTTACAACCGTGAACATCTCTCATCACAATTTTCATCAATAAATATAATTGTGTGACTCGTAATACTCATTAATAATAATCTTAAAGTTTTAGGACCAATACACACATTCTTAGATAGGAATATCCAATGACTCGTATAAATTTGGATTTCCAACTTGCAAGTCTCACTCTCATAATACCCTACTAGATATTACCAAGGGCGTACACTGTGAGAAGGTGTATAAAATTCCTATGACTCTCCACCCCTGATATCCTATTTAATTTGTGTCCCTCAAATGATATCATCTGGATATATAACATACATTCAATAATAGTTTCATATCACTTTCGGGTTCGCAGCATAGCGGGGAACTGCTATGACCTTTTAGTGCGACATATACTCTTAGGAAATTATCAAATAATATGTCACATATAAGAACAATCATGATGTGCTAATTAGTTTATAAATATTCAAAAAATTAATACACATTTATCATAAAGTACAAATAAGTTGGTTCTAGGGAACCAACTCCAACAAACTCCCACTTTACCTAGAGAAAAATGCTAATAACCTTCAATCTGCTAGCTCTCACATGATATTCATGATTCTTTTAAGATAGGCCTTTAGTCAAGGGGTCCTATAAGTTATCTTTTTTGGGTACTATGATCACTATAACTTCACCTCTCTGATATAAATCCCTCAAGAGTTAATATTTTCAGAATATATTCTTTTTATGTTGGTGTGAACATGGATCTTTTCTAGGAGCCACTGCTAAAGTATTATCACAATAAAATATGATAGGGTATTTACTATTGGGAACCATGTCAAGCTCCTAAAAAATTCATAATCCAAATAGCTTCCTTGGATGCATCTGAAGCCTCTATATACTCAAGATCCTCTGTAGAATCAGTGACAACTGGATACTTTGAACTCTTCCAGCTCACAGCTCTTCCATTGAGACAAAAAACATATCCTGATTGTGAATTTAGATCATTTTGATCTGTATGAAAACTTACATCAGTATAACCCCTAATTAATAGCTCTTCATCTCCTCAATACACTAGGAACATATCCTTAGATCCTCTCAGATACTTAAGGATATCCTTAACAGTAGTCCAATTTTTTTCTCATAGATCTACTTAATATATGTCTACCATGCTCAGTGCATAGGCAACATCAAGTCTAGTACATAACATAAAATACATGATTGATCCTATCGCTGAAGCGTATGGGATCTTACTCATTCTATAATTATCCTTTTATTCCTGGGGTCACATTTTCTTATAAATATGTAAACCATGTGACACTAGAACCAATCTCCTCTTAGATTGTTCTGGACTAAATCTCATTAGTATCTGGTCAATATATGCGCTTTGACTTAGTCTAATAAGCCTCTCGGATATATCACAAGTGATCTTGATCCCAAAAATATAGAATGATTCAACTAATTCCTTCATTGAGAAACACTTTTTTAACCATTCCTTAATAGATTGTAAGAATGGTATGTTGTTTCCAATAAGTAATATGTCATCAACATACAATACTAGTATAAGTAATGCATTCCCATTAAACCTTTTTTAAACACATGGATCACATTAATTATTAATGAAACCAAATTATTGTATAGATTAATATAATTGAATGTTCCATGGACTAGATGTTTTCTTCAATCCAAAAATAGATCTTTGCAACTTGAAAATATTTTTAGAATCAACTGGATTTAGAAACCCTTCTAGTTGTGTCATATATACATCTTCCTGATGGCTCCCATTAATGAATGTTGTTTTGACATCCATCTTCCAAATCTCATATTCATGGTAATATTCTATTACAAGTATGATTCTAATGTATTTAAACATGGAAACTGGAAAAAAGGTTTCATCATAGTCAATTCCTTGATGATAATTAAACCCTTTTTCCACTAGTTATTCTTTATAAGTACTTAATTTACCTTCCACATCTAGTTTTCTATTGAATATGAATTTGTATCCAATAGGCTTTACATCAATTGGTGCATCGACCATAACCCAAACTTGGTTTTGATACATGGAATCCATCTCAGAATTCATAACTTCAGACATCTTTTAGCTTCTAAGATTTATACTTCCTTTTTAGAGGAGAGAGGTTCATTGTTTTCTAATAATAATGAGCCACCATCCTCAGTGACTAGAAAACCATATCTCACTGGTTCCATTACCTCTCTTACACTTCTATGCAGTACTTGTGTTTCAAGAACTACTTCTTCCATGGGGACCTATGGAACTTGTTCCTATACCAACTCAAGTGTATCTTGATCATCAACTTCATCAAAGTCAATCTTGATCCCACTAACCTTTTGGAGGATTTTCTCCCTCTTAGGAAATATTTCTTGTCTGGAAACATTCACTTTCTTCTCTTAGGGGTTTTATAGTCATTATTCCTTTGTTTCCTTGGGAAATCCTATAAAGATACACTTTGTGCCCTGGGGTGATAGTTTGTTTCCTGATAAGGTCTTAACAAATTCCTCACAGCCACATACATGGGTACGCAATAAAATGGGTTTCTTTACACTTCATAGCTCTAAGGGAATTCAATTTTATGCTTTATTTGGTACTCAGTTTAACGTGTATGTCACAATTTGTAATGAATATCACCAAAAGGATAATGGATTATCTACATGACTCATCATCAACCTTACCATGTCTAACATGGTATGATTCCTCCTTTCACTAACACCATTTAACTATGGTTTATAATGTGATGTGAGTTTATATAGAATCCCAAACTCCATTATAAATTTGATGAACTCTTGGTTAAGATATTCACCTACTCAATCTGATTGAATCTTCTTTATGTTCTTACCAAGTTTATTCTCTACTTCATTCTTGAAATAATTTAATTTCTCAAGGGACATGAACCCATACCTAATCAAGAAGATATATTCATATCTACTCAACTCATCAGTAAAAGTTATGATGTAATAATATCCACCTCTAGATTCTACTAGAAATGGTCCACACACATTAGTGTGTTCTAATCCTAGAAGCATTATGGCCCTTTCACCCTATCCAGAAAATAGCGGTTTGGTCATTTTTCCTTGTAAACAATCATGACATCTATCAAGTGGGTTTAGCTTAGAATATTCTAAATATCAATCTTGATAGAGCTCTGTCAAATGCTTCTCATTTACATGACCAAGATGGTGAAGTCAAAGCTGGGTGTTATATGAGTCATGTGAACTTGATTCATTATCAATTTCCAACACTTTGTTTTCATAATTTAGTACATACATTCTGTTATTTAAATGTGCCATACCATAACATATGTTGTCCTTATAAAATAAAGAACTTTTATATCCAAACATGAAAATAATCCAATCTGTATCTAAACTCGATACATAAATTATGTTTTTGGTAATATTAGGTACATAATAAGAATCATGTAAAACCAAAATAATTCCCATTGGAAATGAAAGGTGATAGTCACCAATTGAAATCACAACCATCCTCACACCATTGGAATCTCACAGATCCACCTCTCCTATGAAAATTTTCCAGAATCTAATTGGTTCATGAATTTGGATACAGATGTGAGAACCACAAGCTATATCTAATACCTAATGTGTAGATATGAAAATATTGAACTTGATAATGAACCCAACTTTAGATTCCCCTTGATTTTGGGTGGAGTTCTTCTTCCAGTGGTCTGGCATGCCACATGAAAAACATGCTACCTATTTTTCTTTACCCTACCTCTAGATCTTCTTCTTCTTGGTAGGACGGTTCTTAGGAGCTTTAGAATGTTTATAAGTATTGGGCCCCTTTTTCTTATCCTTTATCTTCTTATTCACCATAAAGACCACAAGTTTATTATTCCCCATGGCCTTATCCACTTGAATAATTAAAGTATGAACTTCTGAAAGATTCTTCTCATTATTTCTCATATTATAATTCCCAATAAAGCTATAAAAGATCATGGGAGGTGATGAAAGTATGTGATCTGTACGCAAATAATTTTGGAATTTAATCCCTAAGATGTCTAAGAATTCAATGTAACCAATAATCTTGTATACATATGGCCCAACTGGTGTAGACTCTCTAAACATAGTAGTAAACAAAGCATTGGATATCTCATACCTCACTTGTCTCACCTTATCATGATAGAGATCTAGATGGTGAGTCATTATGATATATGCCTCCATTTATTCAAGTTGATTTAAAATATCATTGGACATAGATGATCGCATGAAGCACTGAACATATATAGGATCATTCATATGTTTCTCATAGAGAGATAGTTCTTCATCACATTCCTCATTTTCAGGTGCAACTGGTAAAGGTTCTTCCATCACATATAATTTGTTTTCATGGTGAAGGATGATGCATAAACACCTCTACCATTCTTGGAAATTTTTACCTGTGATAAGGTTTTCCTTCTCAAGTATGGATTTTAATGATATTTTGGATGTCATTTTATTTCTATTTCTACAAATAAGATAAGTAGATATTTAGTACTTTATTTGATAAATTTAGACAAATAAATACATATTATATTTATTAGTCACCAACTATTTAATTGAAACCCAATAGCCCTATCCATTGGATTAAGAATATCATATTTCTTTGACATTATAGCATCAAGGATCCATATTTCCCTTCTCATTAACCCAACCTTGGTTGGTCAAGAAACTTGAAATTGTTTAGGTAGGCATTCCAAATTCCAACTGCATTGACTCATAGTTCCTTGATTCATTGAGTGAATTCTCCAATCCTAAAATCTTATAATTGGATTTCTTCACCCTTTTCCTCTCAATTACACCAAGTCCTTCTTTGGAAGTCAACCCTTGATGTGAACCAAGTCAAGTAAACCCAAAACCTCATGTTATAATTCCCTGATAATTTAAAGCACCCCAACTTTGGTTGCTCAATCACTTTGAACTATGGTTTGATTCTAACTGAAGTAATGGAAGACTATACTGACATAATATTTTACTAAGGGATTTCATTCTTTATGCATAAATTTATAATTATTATATTTATCACATGCGTGTTAATATTATGTGGGATTACTTAAGTGATTAACCATGTGTTTAGATAATATTTATGCATAAGATTGTTTATTTTAGTTCCATATCGCATGCTTGTTAATTAATTAATTATGTGATCATGAAAATACATCCATAATGAAATAACCATGAAACTGAAGGAAATAAAATAAAGGGATTGATCATGAGCTTATACTAATGGTTAGTGTATCTAGCGGTTAATAAACTAACCACTGACCTAGGGTAGAAACACTGTTAACCAATTTAGGTTCATGTTTACAGATTTCCACCTGTCCATATTTGTATCTCCTTGGATTGGTTTTACCTCGGCTTCGAAAATGAACCGCCTCCACTATCTTTGGATCTCCATCCATTACATAAGCATTTTACTCACACATAACTGAGGGGAAAAGGGATTTACATAAAAGAAACCATGGGAATGCAGGCCCTACATAATAATAAGCAGAGAAGGAACACATGATAAAAATTTAATTTAATAGTAAATTAAATAAAACCAACCATATACAAAAGGTTTGGTCTAGATCATGATCATCCACATTCATGCAATGTATTACAAATTTAATAAAACTATCATTAAATTCTTTAATGGTTATTATTTAAGATAAATCATGCTTGAAATGATTAAATATTATCTTTAATTAATAAATTTGTTTATCTTAATTTTTATATTAATTTCCTTGAGATTCTCATTTATTATAATTTTAAACAAATTAAATAAATACATTTGAAATTAACCTTATACATAAATATACCTTGGAGTCAACACAATGAATAATTATCAAAATCTACCCAACATCTATTATTCTCGTATACGATTTTACTCTTGTGACATATGGAATACATGAATTATCACATAATTTCATGACATGAACTTCATGGATGATTACACAAATTACATGATTTTTTGTTCATGTGTTATTATTCAATGTACATAGAGTAAAAACTTTTAATATGACTCATATATGATATGAATATCTTGATCATTATGCCGAAATTAATTAAACATTTAAATATTTATGTATATTAAAACCTATCACATGGAGTGTCTTATACATATGACCACACACAAGTTCATGTCTCAAGGTTTTCATAGTAAAATAAATAAATTTAAAATATGCATAACTTGGTATAGGTACATGGTGTGTATATCCAATCTACATGGCATATAAGCTTCTCATCATCTATCAGAGACACAAATCTAGGGGCTCGGTGTGTAGTTTGTTCCTCGTAAAATTTGGAGTACACAACATGTCCAATGGTCCATATGTCGTGTTGACTCTGTATTACACGGCCACCCATCAGGTAGGTTGTTTCTTGAATACATAGCATGTCTTTGATTCAAAGGGACCACACACTGGGTCTAATGGGCCACACATTGTGTAATCTAGTTGATCGTTCACCAGTCTGTCCTGGTCAACATGTCGTGTAAGAATTAAACTTACTTCATGTCATTAATACACAAGGGTTGAGTAATTTCTGAATTAACTCTTGGTGCATTGAACAAAACTACACAACTTGTAACTTCAGTTACACAACCTGTATAGCTATGTTATCAGGGAAGAATCCTTAGCTCCTTCAGATGAGTTCCTGAATTTTATTTCAATCAAAAAATTAAACATATCAAATAGATCTTTGAGAAATGAATGTGGAAGAAACATATCTCTCAATTAATATTAATAGAACTATTAAGATTGAATTTAAAAAACTAAATTATGAATGTTTATATCACCAACAATCTTAAATAATTATAAAGAATTATGTGCCTTCTCTGATACCACTTAAAGGTTTTGGGCGTAGTAGAAGCGTGCAATGATCGGTGCCCAACTTTTAATTTTTTTCCCTAATCAAGGATCAATATGAGATCTATATAATGGTGAATGTCATGATCCACGAAATTGATTCAAATAAATAGAAAAAGAAGAATTACACTAGAACCGAGAAAGATGGATCAACACATTTTTTTATTATTCATTTAATTAGATAAAGAATTTACTCTAAGGAACTCTTTCTTTATTGAAGTGTCCGACAAAAAATCTATGGGGTTCCTTCATTGTGTTGTAGAAAACAAATGTAGATTTTCTTTAGCAATGATCCACATGTGTTCTAGGAATCTTTAGATGTCACTGAAGGAGTCTTTGGGAGTTATCACGAAAGATCCTTAAGCCTGTGTCGTCCACCTTGATCGTCTCAAGAATTATTTCTAAAGTGTTCTCCTTGATCTGGTGGAGGAGGATTTCCCATTGTTCTTGGAGCATTCTTTGGGGAAGGGAGCTCTCTAGGCTCAAGATAATTCTCCTTGAATGTTTGTGAACAACTGAATCCACTAATGAGAAAATAATATAATTGAGTATTTATATTTCTGCAGATAAAATAAAATAATTGCACAAGTTCATTTATTATTATTTAATCCTAGAAAAACCCCATGTTAGATAATAATATCAATATTATTATTTCTTGACACATGCTTAACTTGAGAATTATAATTAAATATTATTTAAAGAAATAATATTAAATATTAATATTTCTCACCGGACCATTAGACTCAGTCTTCAATCCCTCTATAATATTTATCGGGCCTTGAATAATGTTTATTTATTTATTAAATAAATATCACTGCATTACTTTCCAATAAATAAATAAATATCATATTTACTAAATTGAAAATAAATATTTATATGAGATCAATCGTACAAGAATAATTATTAAACCACATACGAGAATAATATTTATTCAACTTTTTAAATAAATAATAATAATATATTATTTAACTGAGATTTTGGATACACTTAGTGTTTGACCCTCTAGGCCTCTTTCTCAGTGGCATTAGGAGAAGTAGCCTAAAGTCTAAGGTTAGATTCTATCAAAACACTAAGGCACCCATAGATAAATAAGCTAATGTATCAATTACATGTCACCTCATACGAATTCTTACCATGTAATATAATCTCTTTATCACAATATCTCAAATCGAGTAGTTTTCATGCCAATGTCATAAACCTATTTGATCGATTATTTCTTTCTTTGTCTTACTGGAAATAGAACATACCAATTGATCACCATGGCTATGAATTTATTTAGGATATATAATTTTCATCAAAGGGACTTAGATATTAACTTTATTTAAATAATAGAAGGGGTAAATCCTTTCTTTCAATATTCATTAATGAAATATTACTCGTGATGCACCCAAAGTATCCTACTTCACCGCGAACATTTTTCATCATGGTTTTCGTCAATAAATCTAAGTACGTGACTCATAATACTCATTAATAATAATATTAAAGTATAAATATCAATACAGAAATCGGTAGATAGAAACATCCAATGACACATATGAATGTGGATTTTCTACTAGCGGGTCTCATTCTCATAATATCCTACTATACATTACCAAGGGTGTACACCATGAGAAGGCATCTCAAAGTCATATGAGTATCCACCCCTGATAGCCTGTGTCATTTGTGTCCCAAAAATGATATCATCTGGCTATGGAACATATATTCAAGAATAGTGTCATAGCACTTCTGGGTTTTCATCATTGCGGGGAACTTATATGACCTCTTAGTGCGACAACTACTCTTATGACATTATCAAATACTATGTCAAGTAGAAGAATAGTCACGATGTGATAATTAGTTTATAAATATTAAAACAATGAATACATGTTTATCATTAAGTAAAAATAAGTTTTTTCTAAGGAACAAAATCCAACAAGTTTGACCTACACTTACACGCAGTTACATCTAATGGGTAACGAACATACTGTTTATGTTTACGGTGAACTACCACCTCATGAATCAATGATTGTTTGTTTTTTTCCTTTTCCAACTTTATTGGTTCGTAATTTTGATGGAATATATATATATATATATATATATGTATGTATGTATGTATGTATTTTTTATATGATATTTATTATTTCTTTATTCTTTTTTAATTCTTTTTTAACACATACCCTTATGATTTCCATTTTTTGTATAAATACGATCACATCGTTTGTAGAAGTGTGGACTACCACATCCCCAAAGCAATGTGATTATTTCATGATATACATGGAACATATTAAGGATGGTTTTAATAAAAATATGTGATATATATGACAAATATATGATACTAGAATTATAATATACATCATTTAATTTTCATTGTTTTAAATACAAAAATGAAATGAATGTAGCGTATGTACGACCAACCGTCTCTATGAACACTGCATTTCATTCATATATCCAAATATTATGGATTATTATAAATACATATATAATGAATATATATGATAATTAAATCATGTTTTAAATTTTTTAGATGATTAAATCATGATCTAAGTCATAGTAACAACAAATAACAATTCAAAACTTATTCAAGAAACTAGGAAATTAACACCCGAAATATTAAAAATAATGAAAGAATATTAATAAAGGGGTAATAAGATATTATAAGAGGATAATAAATGATATAATAAATATTAATATGATTTTCGGGTAATATATTAACACTCATAAACCCATTATAAAGAAACATAAAGAAAATTCACACAAAAGGAAATGCAAGTTAAGGGATCTTTATCTCACTTTTATTTCTGTGGAACACATGCCTTATACACTATTTATTTCTTTTGTGAAGCATATATACCACCCATGAATTTATTTTATGAGTATTATTATAAACAATATGGTATTTTCATATCCATATATTTTTATTTCATGGGATTATGATTATGCTGATTGTAAAGTGATATGTATTTATTTCCAAACTTCATCTTTATTAGGGATTATTTGTGTTTTTGTATCCACTGGGGTATATTTCCATTCCATGTTAGTATTTTGTAAAAATATTTTCAAAAATATTTTTAATATTCTTCATTGATTTTTTAAATTCATTTTTATAAAGGAATGTTTTTTTAAATTATATAACATGAACTTAATTTTCACCGTCATGATTCTCTAATGATTTGAAGCTTCATTTCCATGTTTAAAAGTATATTTTTTTCAAAAAAATATTTTCTTTTATAAATTTGTGGCCTTTTAAAGAAATTATTACAAAGTGTTAAGGGTTTTCTCTTCTCACTTTTTACTTTGGTGAGACATATACCTTATTCAACACTAATTTCATTGTTTTTGGTGTATGTATACTACACTTTTTATGAATTACATCATGAATATAATTATCTTCATGGTATTAAAATTTAACAAACTGCTATGGGACACTTTAATTTGAAAATATATTCTTAAATAAATCAGTTGATATATAATGAATACTTTGGACATAAGAACATGTGGGGATCATACGTAGAAAATCCCCTCAATCCATCGGTAGTCACATGATATGAATAATGTAGAAAAATTAATTAGGTTTTATCTACAATAATTAACCCATCTTGTGAAAGGTCTTGATGTTAGCGGTTCATGTGTGAGATATATGACGTCCAATATTAAAGCAATTATTTCTTTTAGAATTCATTTCATTTATTATCCATAGGATTTTCACTATGAAGAAATCTATGGATGCATTTTATTTTGAGATTATTGATTATTTAAATGGAATGTGTATCATTTATTTACCTTTCCATATTATTTATTCCATTTTACTCATAGCTTCCATTGTACGCTTACCCTTATTGAGCATTTGAGATCACCCCCTTCACATGTTTTATTTTTCATCAGGATTCCATGAAGTATATTAAAACTAATATGTGGAGTTAAAAAATAAGGAATAATGGAAGACTCAATGAAATTCTTTATGTATTTTAAGTTTTAAAATTTGATTTGGTTTTCAAGTATGTATCTAGTTTACCATGACTATAAAACTATTCGGTACTTCGGGATTTGATTCCTTATAATCATTCCATTTTAATAAAGAAATCCATTGGCTCTAGATTTCTGGGGTTAGGGTGTTACATGAATTGTAGGATGCCTCTATATATCATGATGAGTTGGGTGAGAAGAATTTCATTGGTGGCACTGAATTGAATGATCAGGATGTTGAGCCACTGAGCATGGATGGAAAATTGAAAGATCCTTAATAATGGAAGAGGTGCATACACCAAAGAAGTTAGGGAGAGACTTGGGGGAGGGCTGGTATATAGAAAAGAAGGTGACTTGTGTTGATGTTTTTTCCTTTTGTTGCATTTTTCTCATGTTGCCACCCTTTAATATATTTGTCAATGTACTTTCCTTTTCTAATAAATTTTCAGGACTATGGATTTTAATCAATAGTTCACAACATTCCAAGTATATATTTATTAATATATATATATATAATTATAAATATAATAAATAAAATTATTATTTAATTATATTTATTATGTTTTAATAATTATTTAAATACATATATATTTATTAACAATTATAATTATAAATAAATATATTTCTGAATATTTGTATATAATTATAAATATATTTATATAATTATATATATATATATATATATTAATAATTAAATATATATAATTATAAATATAATAAATATATTTATTATCAAAATATATTTATTATAATTTTATAGTTATTCAAATATATATTTATTTATTTTTAATTATGATTATAAATAAAAATATTTCAAAATATTTATATATAATTATCAATATATATATATATTACTATATAAATATATATAATTATAAATATAATAAATATATTTGTTAAAATTTTATAATAATTAAAATATATTTATTTATTTATTTATTTGTAATTTATAAATATTCTTTTTAAAAATTATATATATTTATAATTTTATAATTATCTATTCAATTTACAAAATTATTAAAAAATTCATTTAATTATATTAATTATATAAATTTCAATCATATTTTAAATGTTAAAACTTAAAAAAACATAAAAAAATAAATATTATTCATATAAATTACAAACATATTGAAAATATTACATGTATAGTAAATAAATACATGAATGAGTAAATATTACAAAATGATTAAATTCTAACAAATATTAAAAAATATGTAGGTATAGATCCCTTTTATTGAAAGAAAAAAGAAACAGAAAAGACAAAAGATGAGGTTATACATAGCAAAATTGCCCTCATAAATAAAAATAGTCACATACCTATTTTTTTTTAATTTCAGCCCCAATATTACATTCCTCATTGCGTAAATAATTCCAATTAAATTGTCCATTCCCACGACCACAGTCTTTGAGGTGGCAGCCTGACCACAGTCTTTGAGGTGGCAGCCTCTCCTTGAAGTTTTCACTTTCCGCCAAAAGCCTTTAATGTCACTATTCTCTGAGTTAGTTCTCCTAACATCAGATTGAACCTCGATCCTCTTAGATGCGTCATCAAATTATGCATCCTCACTACCTTTCTCTGTGAGGGGCACAACCTCATATGTTGGGGCTTCACTTCTAGAAATGATTTCCCAAAAAAACACATTATTGCATAACCCACGACCATCCTAATTTCCACTTTCTTGCTCTTCATTAAGAGAATCAAGCACTCTATAAAGGTTATGAGTGGTCACCTGTGCTTTGCCTGATGTATCATGTGATGCTTGATAATTGGATGCCAGAACGATTTGGTAAGGACACCTATTTTTTTAAAGAATAATCACAGTCCTTTTTAGGATTGTGCTCTGAGTGTCTAGCATCTGTTTAAATCGCATGTTCTTCCTTTCTTGTTTTAGACTTCACTGGAGTTTCATCATTCATTTTTTGTTTACCCTTACAATCCCTTGATGTAATCATCTGCTCCTACCTTAACTGATGATCAAATAACTCTTGTACAACCTCTTCATTAATGAATTCATCATCCATTAATCCCTCATTAGGTCCTCCATCCACCGCTTGATGTTCATCCAAGTTTCTTCTTTACATGCCCTAAAACATTTACCATTACATCTATTGATGTAATGAGTGTAGCATTAGAGATGATCTCCTTCAGTGATTCAGAATGTATGACATCATCTGAGACAGGCTATGAGATAACACTAGAACCATACACCATCATCCTTTTGGTCCGAGAGAGACCAACAGATTTAGTGATCTTCATTTCAGAACCATCTAGATGTCCATAGGAAGATATAAAAGGTGATTCAATCATATCCCCATAGAAAGGCAGAGACTTTTTTACCCTAGAGTTGGGCCTATAGATTACTAGTAGATTCTTAATAAATAATCCTATCATCAGAGGGGACATAGACCTCTTCCATAACATCATCCCATGTGATGCCCTTCTCCTGCACAACCAGGACCACAACGAAGGGTCCAATATTGACGGATGACATCACTCCATTTCCCTTTTCCTTAAAGACCATATTAATGATCCCAACTACAACATCCTCTTTAGCTATAACAATACCAGTAGAAGAGGTGGCATAAACCTCCATGACCACAACCCTACCAAGATTTTTAGAACTCATCTACCACAACCATCTACCTCATGCCCTTTCAATTTACAGAAAGAACATTAGATCTCTTTATGACATTTCTCTTTGACATGTCCAATAGATTGAAAACCTATTAGAATAGAAGTATTTTCTCATACCTTATGGTTAAATCATCATTAAAATTTTAATTGGACAAGGCCACATTGTCAATGGGCAGTGAGCTAAGATCCACCTCCACTAAGAAACACACAAATAGCCAAATCACACTTCTTCCGTTACACGATCAAGTTTGATCAGATTCCCAATTATCGAGGCAAAGTAAAATAAAATCCATGGATGCCACAAAATTCAGTTTAAACCTCAAATACAAACCCAAACTTGAGTTCTTGTGTTTCGAATTGCAAAGGGGTTGAAACAAGGATCTTGATCTTGTATACACATCATACCTGGTTTGGGAGAAATCAGACCAAATACCTAGAGCTTCTGCTTTAGATCCTCTGAGGGGAACATAATGTTAAAGTGACCACACCTAATGGGAATTCATTTCTATTTTTGGAATTCCCAAATGATGGAAAACCATCAGTCTAGATCTTCACTTTTCCTTAGTTTTTTTCCATAAGGAAATACTTTTCTTACGATAATCGAGTATTCTCAAATCTTGAACCTATAAAGAATCAAACCTTGGTTGAAATGAATATGAGCCGAATTACCTTGTCTAAAAATTCTTTCAGAAACACCATCTTTGGTCAAAGTAAAGCATCATTTTGCATCACCCAATCTAAATTTTTGAGAAAATAACAGATAAATATTCACCTTTAAGAATATTTTTTTATTAATTTTTTTATCAGTGCTATGAAAAGAACTAATAAATATTCACTTTTATCAACACTAAAAAATGTGCTGATAATGGGTAAACTTTTATTAGTTTTTTTTAACATAGATAAAATTTGACTTTATGTGAACTTTTAGATAGCACTAATAAAGGTTACCATTTTATCAGTGCTTTATGTTTAACACTAATAAAAGTCAGCACTACATAATATATGATTTGTGGTAATGAAGCACTGATAAAAGCCATGCAATTTTCAAGTTTCTTAGCATGTTAGTGCTAAAAAATGAGGACAAACCCCTTTTTATAAAACTAATAAACGTTCTTATCTATATTAATGAGCATCGATAATGGATATGTATATTAGCAAAAAAAGAACTAATAAAATGAGGGCTAATAAATCTTGACTTTATCATCACTAAAAAAGTGATGATAATGGATCCCTTTATTATCATTTTTTAGCACTGATAAAAGATATATTTATCCCAGTTTTTAAGCATTGATAAAAAAAGAATGGATTTTAAATATGCTTACAACATCAATAATTTTTTAGCATTGAGAAAAAACTATTTTCTCAATGATAAAGGTGTGATTTGTAGCATTGTATTATAATAGTGAGAGAGAGAGTGAGTCTCAATATACTTTTATCCATAGTTATAATTCTATTTGACAATGGCGTTTTTACCTCTTTCATTTTAAGGATTTTTTCACTTTACATTCGTTTTTTTAATTTACACATTATGAACAATACATTTTTTTGATATTATCACTGATCTTGAATTGTTTAAGAATCAAAATAAGAGAACTTTGGAAAATAATATGCGTTCAACCCCTTACAACTCATCTTATATATTTATTTATTTTCACAGAATAATATTAATTATGTTATTTGAAAAACATTATAAGATACAGATAAAAGGGAGGGGGAGGGATGGATGAAAAGTAATAAATATGGGGAATGATGGGGGAGGTTTAGCAGTATCGGTAGCAGTAGTAGTGCCGGAAGAACCAGCCTCTGCAGTCGCCACTCTTAAACCCTAAAAAGCAGCACCCACGATTGCCACACATTTTTGATCCATCCTCTCCCACCATCCCAACTTACACTACTGGAAATAAGATCTATACCAACGGTTTTGGGAAAACTGTTGGTATAGTTCGCTTAAATGGACCTATACCAACAGCCTGGAAAAAACCATTGGTATAGGTCACTAATTTGGACATATACCAAGGGTTTTGGAAAACCCGTTGGTATAGGGGGGACCTATACCAATGTTTGGGGAAAAAAATTGGTATAGGTCACTTATATGGACCTATGCCAATGGTTTTTCCAAACCACTGGTATAGGTCCATAATATAGACCCTATACCAACAAACTACTACAATATTGGGTTTTAAATCCCCCTGACATGGGAGACTACCTCTAGCGGTCGCTGAGATTTGCCAAAAAAAGGGGGCTTCAATGCCCCCCCCCCCCGCCTCCTCCCTCACCCTCGACCTAGCCGCGTGCCCTCTCCCGTCGCCACCCTCCACCCTCCCCTATGTGCCCTACCCTATCGTCGCACGCCCTCGCCACCCTCCATCGTTCACCGCCCTCCACTGCTCGCCACCCTCGCCGCCCTCCACCCTCCGCCCCCATCGGCCTCCACCCTCTGCCTGCCCTCCGCCCTCTGCCCTCCGGCTCCGGCCGCCCTCTGCCCTCCGGCCATCCTCTACCCTGCCCTTCGTCCCCTCCAGCGTCCCTTCGCCCTCTGGCCTCCGGCCTCCGCCCCCTTCGGTCTTCGACCCCTCTGCTCTCCGCCCTCATCCCTCCACCCCCTCATCCCTCCTCCCCACCCCGGAAAGCCCCCCCCCCCCCCCAGAAAGCCCCCCCCCCCCCCCCCCCCCCGCACCCCGGACAACCCCCCCACCCCAGACAGCACCCCCCACACCCCGGACAGGCCCCCCCGCACCCCGGACAGCCCTTCCCACACCCCAGACAGCCCCCCCCCCCCTCGCTACATGTCCCCCGTCCCCTCACCGCCTCCTCTCCTCCATCTCCTCTCTACCACCGCCACCCATCCCCTCCCTCGTCGCACCGCCTCTAGCTCCGACTACCCTTTGCTGCCTCTCCTCCCCCTCATAGCACCGCCTTTGGCTCCCCTACCTTCCAGGTTTGTAGCACAATCAGGTATGACATGGTCTTTCATTTACATTATTATTTTATCAATGGTTCACAAACAATTGATTGGTATTTATTTTAAATATAGTTGATTTCAAAACGCAAATGTAATAAGTATTGTGTAAATATTTGTTATACATATATTATTTTGGATAAGAGTTGGATTGATCTTCCAAATCGAACATATAGGGAATATTTAAATGGCATTATGCAGCTTATTGACTTCACTAGAGGATTTTAATGTGACTATATTAGTTTTCCATGTAGAAAATGTGCTAACAGATATCAATTCACAGGAGATACAGTGAGGTATGACCTATTCATGAATGGATTTCTGAAAAATTATAAGAGTTAGACTCGTCGTGGAGAATAATATATTTGTTGTCAAAATATGGATGCAGTTCAGATGGATGTTGATGCAAGGATGAATGATCCAATGCAAGAAATGCTTACTGAAATGGTGCGTGGGTTGGATCCTGAAGGCATTGACATCCAGAATCTTGAGACCGGTGAGATATATCTTCACTCTAGTGCAGATTGTGATTCGAGGAGGTTTTATGAAGCACTTGATGATGCAAAAAAAGAACTATATCTTGGATGTACTTCTTACAATAAACTATCATTTATCATGGAGTTGTTGCATTTGAAGACTTTGAATAATTGGTCAGACACATCATTCGACATGCTTTTGGTGTTATTGAAAAAGGTTCTCCCTATCGACGCTAAGATTCCCGAGTCGTATTACCATGCTCGTAAGTTGATAGAGAACTTAGGTTTTACATATGAGACCATAGATGCATGTTCAAACAACTGTATGTTTTTTAGAAAGGAAAATGCCTATTTGGATATTTGTACAGTTTTTGGTACTTCCAGGTTGTAAGAGAACATGGGAAATCTGACTCATCAAAGTCAGATTGTGATACAGGGGAAACCGATTTCCATAAAGCAAATGAGTTACTTTCCCCTTAAACCGAGTTTGAAAATATTTTTTATGTCATATAAAGTTTCTAATTTAATGAGATGGCATGCATAAAGTGTTCATGAAAGTGATATGTTAACCCACCTGGCAGATTCTCTTGCATGGAAGGATTTTGATAAGAGACATCCCAACATTGCTAAAGATGTTCGTAATGTCCGATTAGGATTAGCAGCAGATGGTTTCAATCCATTCAAGTATATGGTTGGTGAAAATCATAGCACATGGCCCATGGTGTTGGTTCCGTATAATCTTCCTCTGTGGATTTATATGAAGCAACAATTTATTTTACTTTCTACTCTTATTGATGGACCTAAAAGTCTAAGGGATAAGATTTATGTTTACCTTCATCCATTTATTGATGAGTAGAATGAATTTTGGGGCAATGGTGTGATGACTTATGACTATGAAATGAATGAAATGTTCAAACTATAGGTTGCTTTATTGTGGACAATCATTGACTTCCCAGCTTATGCAAATTTATCAGGCTAGAGTAAGAAAAGGGAATTTTCTTTCCCTTGTTGCAATAAAAGTAAAAAAAAATTATGGCTTAAACATTCCAAAAAATGGGCATACATGGGTCATAGACGTTTTCTCCCCCCTCAGCACAGGTTTAGAAAGAACAGAGTGGCATTTGATGGTTCTAGAGAGTTCAGCCCAGCACCAAAGATCATGACAGGAGTCTAAATATTATCGCAGATTGAGGAAGAAAACATCCACACAGTATATGAAATTCAGGATTTGGTGGCTCCTCCAGTACGTAATATTCGTGCTGCGGGTAGGCAGAGTAGTCACAATTGTAAAAAGAAAAGTATTTTTTATAGTCTTCCGTATTGGAAAACTAACATGTTATGGCATAATTTAGATGTCATGCACATTGAAAAAAATGTTTGTGATAAAATATTGTGGACCATTTTAGGTGTCAGTGGAAAATCAAAGGACCATGTTAATGCATGCCGTGATTTGGAAGAAATGGGTTTAAGGAAACTGTTTCATTTATAGTTAGCTGAGGGAAATAAGGAATATATGCCTGCTGCATAGTATACGATGACTACAAAGAAAAAAGAGACATTTCTTTCCATTTTTAATATGCTCAAGGTTCCTGATGGTTACTCTTCTAATATTTCAAAGTGTATGAAATTGACGAGAAATACATTGTAAGGGTTGAAAAGTCATGACAATCAGATATTACTTCAACAGTTGATTCTAATTGCAATTTGTGATTTTTTATCCCCCAATGTTGTTCAATCGTTGATTGAGATGAGTAATTTTTTTAGACAGCTTTTTTTAATAAATCAACAAATGAGTGATTTAATAATATTGTAGGACTAAATTGTACATACGCTTTTTCACGTTGAGAAACTCCCCCCCCCCCCTCATTTTTCAATGTTATGGTCTACATGACAGTGCACCTAACTGATGAAGTAATGGCTACTGGTCCAGTAAAATTCAGGTGGATGTATCCTATTGAGTGGTATTTGAGTACGTTGAAACGATTTGTACGCAACAGAGCTCATCTAGAGGCATCAATAGCCAATGGATATTTGATGGATTAGTGTTATAATTTTTGTGCAGAATATCTTACGGATGTTGAAACAAAATTATATAAGCCCTCTCAGATTCATGATGGTCCAGTTGTAGAAGGAACCACATTTGATATGGACAACATCGAGTGGATACAAACACATCAATATATCTTGTTCAATACTCCATCAGTTGCACCATTAATCCAGAAAGTATCTTATCACTTTTATTGTTTAACTTTTTCATGTTTTTTTTGCATAAGTTGATCATTTAAACATCGTGTTATCATTTGCAGAAAACACATTAATGAGATAAAATAAGGGATGTATCGTGCGACTGAGTTGCAAATTCAACAATCTCATTATGCGTCATTTCATGATTGGTTCAAGGATTATATACGTATAAATTTATTTTCATTATGAGTGAAGTATTATACTAATTTATTTCTGCATATATCAGTATTGAATTTTATAAATTATGTAGGTTCATAAGCTGAGGGAGTTAGGGGACCCCACACTAACTGAAGAATTTATCCAACTGGATGAGGGTCCATCTATAACAGCTCATCGTTATAAAGCTATAGATGCCAATGGTTTCCGATTTCACATTAAAGATGTTGACGACAAATGAGCAACACAAAATAGTGGCATCGGTTGTCCATTTTTCGATTCTGGTTATTACTATGTTCAATTGATAGACATCATTGAAGTTGTATACACACATGGGTTGAAGTACATATCGTTAAAGTGTAATTGGGTTGATCCAGTGCGTGGATGTAAAGTTGATAAATATCAGTTTTCATTGGTGAATTTTAACTATATGTTATACAGAAATGAACCAGTTGAGAATGAACCTTTCATTTTGACATCACAAGAGGAATAAGTATTCTTCATTACTTTTTCTTCCAATCCAAGTTGGCAAGTTGTTGTCAAAATGTCTCGGCGAGGAGTGTTTTTATTTGAAGAAGATGAACCCAAGACTTTTCTATTTGTTTCCCAACAACTTGATCAACATACCGTGGTTCTACGTGAAGAAGATATTTATTGGGTCAGAGTGGCTGTTAAAGGAGAAATGGTCAATTTTAATTCTTAATTAAAGGTAAAACTTTTTTCCCGCTATTCAGTATTGAATGTCCTAGGATATCATAAATTATCAAACCATTTTATAAATCCTTGTAATTTTTAATCCTCACTTTTGGAAGTTTATTCAGTTATGAATATTTAGGGTGATTTAACTCTTGGTATATTGATTTTATTGTCGTTGTATCTTCCCATTGAGGTATTCTTCATCTGGTTTATGTGATACTTCAATTTTTATTAATTTAATCTAAAATTTGGCTATGCATTGATTGGTTTTTACATAATTTGTATATTTGTTTTGTTAAATTTCTGATTTTTTAAAATTCATTCACAACTAATTCTTCAATAACTTTTTGTTTGATTAACAATTGTACATGTTTGATTTTTTTAAGAACAATCCAATTTATCTTTTGGACACTTTGGATAGTCCCCTTACTAATGTTTTCTATGACTGCCGGCATGTCAGGGGAAGAGGCAGTAGATCCACATCATCTATCTGGGGCATATATGTCTGAGGTTCGAGGTATGTTTGAATGTCATTGTCTCTATTTTTTATATAATTGATAAACATATATATTTATATATTTATATTTATAACATATGTCAAATTATATATAAAATTGTTTTCAACATGATCAGACTCGATTGATTCTTCCTCTCGCAAGAGAGGCCCTGGTCGTGGCATTTTATCATGGAATTCCGACATGACGTTTGATGTTTCCTTTGATGAGGTATTTCATCCTGTGGGACTAAATTCCCCTAAATTTATTCGTCAGCTGGGTCATATCATATGTGACCCACATCGATTTCCATTGACCACGCGTGACCGAGCTTCTATCCCTCAGGACACATTAGATCGTCTTTGGAGGGAGGTTCAGGTAAGAAGACCATTTTAACTTATTCTCTATGTATAATCAATACTAATATGTGTGATTTTTTTCTTTAATAGCAAATTTTGATAGTATTCCCTGATGAGTTTCGGCCCATGTGTATGATTAAATGTCGTAAGATGTGGAAAGACTATAAAGGCAAAGTGAAGAGGGATCACTGGGTACCAAATGTGGGTGCCCCAGACATTCTGGAAAAAGTCCCGAGAGGTTTCCTACTGGGTTAGTGGCATGAATTAGTTTCATATTGGTCTACTGAGGGTGTTTCGGTTTGTATATTTATTTTGGTATATATATTTTCAAGAATGTGTGATTTGTTTGAAATTTGAATGAATTGAATGTAGGAGGTGTCAGCACGTCATTCTGAGAATCGAGCTTTATAGGGATCACCTCATAGGCTCAGGAATTGTCACGTGTCTCAGATCCGACATGAGGTATTTATTATTAATTTTTTAATTTATTAATTAATATAGTTTTGTGTTTATATTCTACAGTTGCACGAGCTAGGTGCACCAACTGATAAAATGTCGGTGTGGATGAGGACTCATGATCGCAATGATCTAGAGGCTGCAACATTGATAGTAAGTGCTTGTACTTAACAATACTTACATAAATCTGTATATTAACATATATATTTATATATATTTAAATATTTCATTGGCTCAATTTGAAGCTGAGTTAGAACATCTTCCAGAGAATCAGCGACAGCTTCCCAAGCGAAGGGATGAGATCTTTCATCGCGTTATTGGTCAAGACATGCATGGATATAGTTTGACCTATGGAACAGGGATTCCTCATTCTGTAGTGTCACGCGCTATATTTTTCTGTCCTTCTATTGTTCAAATGACACAGCAGTTGTAAGATTTTGAGGCACGGTTGTGCGCTTCTGATGAGGTAAATGCGCAATTGACCGCTGAGGTTAGAGCACTGCGGGAATATGTGCGTCTAGGTGATGGTGCAGGGGATCATACGACACAAGTTTATACTGTATTTATTTATTTAATTTATATTATTTTTGTTATGAAAATATTCATAATGTTTATTTGTTGTAGGCCCCTAGCCCACCATGGAGGTAGCTGTCATGACCACGCATGACGCATCATATTCACGAGGTGTGTTTCTGTTTTTACTGGTGGGGTTGTTATTGATGTTTAAGTTGGGTTTCTTGTGAGATTTTTTTTGATTTGAGGGTATCATCTGTTTTTTGGCTTGATACAATGTTTGTGTTCATGAATTGAGAAGTAACCGTAAAACTGATTAATGATTTGGATTTTTTTTGTTCATTTAATTCTTTAATGTTTTAAATTTCATGTTCTGTAATAGTTTTGAAAATACCATGTGATTCCTAATATTACCATGAAACTTTTTTTTGATGATTGAGCTCAGGTTCACAATTTGTAGTCCCCAGACGCCCCCCCCCCCCCCCCACACCCCCAGACAGCCCCCCCCCTCCCCTTGACAACCCGCCCCACCCCCGGACAGCCCCCACCCCCGGACAACACCCCTCACCCCGAACAGCCCCCCCCACCCTCGGATAGAACTCCCCACCCCAGAAAGCCCCCCCCCCCCCCACCCCAGACAGCACCCTCGCACCCCCGGACAGCCCCCCCCCCCCACACCCCCGGGACAACCCGCCCCACCCCCGGACAACCCCCCACCCTCAGACAGCACCCCCCACCCCAGACATCCCCCCCCCTGGACAGCCCCCAACCCCCCAATTGTGCAACTATACAATAGACGAATTGGTCGTTAGGCTGCTAGGAAATTAGGGAAATTGTCCAGTTGTCCAATTGTTCAGTTGGATGTCAGAACAAATGGCCATTAGTCCATTATTCCATTATTCCAATTGTACAACTATACAATAGGCTAATTGGTCGTTAGGCCAATTAGATTGGCGCGCATTAAAAGGGTGAATTGGGTGGTCAAAACCACCCAAACAACCTCATAATGTAATAAAATCATATGAAAATAACCGATGTGTGAATTGTGAAATGGTTGGGCAGATGGCACGTCAATCGGAGGTTCTGTTTGACCGCGGTGACCGGAAACGCGTTTCCGGAGTCATAAAAGACCAAAACAGCTTGTCACAGTCGAATTCAAGGAAAACATTCTCTAAATGACCTGAAACCACACAAAAAAGATAGAAATATTATTCGAGACATGTAGGAGGAGACGGAACGTCCATCGGACTTGCGGTGCGCACGGTACGACCGAATGTGTCATTTTCGGTAGTTCGATGCGCTCTAAAAGGGCGCGTTGGGTGGTAAAAAACACCTGAAAAACCTCAGAATTCCATGAAATCTTACGACAACAACCATGGTGTGAATTTTGAAATTTTCGGGTAGACAACACGTCAATCGGAGGTGTTGTTTGACCGCGGTGACCGAAAATGCGTTTCCGCAGTCAAAAAGACCAAAACATCGTGTCAAGGTCGAATTCAGAGAAAACGTGCTCCGAATGACCTGAAACCATACGAAAACGATAGGAATATTATTATTGACATGTAGTAGAAGACAGCACGTCCATCGGACGTGCGGCGTGCGGTACAACCGAATGTGTCGTTTTTAGCAGTTTGGCGAGCTCTAAAAGGACGCGTTGGGCGGTCAAAACCACCAGAAAGAACTCAGAATGCCATGAAATCATACTACAACAACCAAAGTGTGAATTTTAAAATGGTAGGGTAGATGGAATGTCAATCAGAGGTTCTGTTTGAACGCGGTGACCGGAAACACATTTCCGATGTCATAAAAGACCAAAACGGCGTGTCACGGTCGAATTCAGAGAAAACGTGCTCTGAATGACCTGAAACCACATGAAAACGATAGAAATATTATTTGTGACATGTATTAGGAGACAACACATCCATCGAACATGCGGTGCATGCAGTACGACCGAATGTCTCGTTTTCAGCAGTTCGGCGCGCTCTAAAAGGGCGTGTTGGGTGGTCAAAACCTCCCGAACGACCTCGAAATGCCATGAAATCATACGACGACAATCGTGGTTTGAATTGTGAAATTAGTGGGCAAATGGAACATCAATCAGAGGTGTTTTTTGACCGCGGTGACTAGAAACGCATTTCTAGAGTCATAAAAGACCAAAATGGTGTGTCATGGAATAATTCATATAAAACGTGCTCCGAATGACTTGAAACCACACGAAAATGATATAAATATTATTCGTGACATGTAGGAGGAGACGACACATCCATCAGATGTGTGGTATACGTGGTACGACTGAATGTGTCGTTTTCAGTAGTTTGGTGCACTCTAAAAGAGCGTGTTGGGTGTTCAAAACCATCTGAACGACCTCAGAATTCCATGAAATCATACGAAAACAACCGTAGTATTAATTGTGAAATGGTCGGGAAAATAGCACGCCAATTGTAGGTTCCGTTTGATCGCGGTGACTGGAAATGCATTTTTGGAGTTATGAAAGACCAAAACGGTGTGTCACGATCGAATTTAGAGAAAACGTACTCCGAATGACCTGAAACCACACGAAAATGATATGAATATTTGTCGTGACATGTAGAAGGAGATGGAACATCCATCGGACGTGCAGTGCGCGCGATACGACCGAATGTGTCGTTTTCAGCAGTTTGGTGTGCTCTAAAATGGTGCGTTGGGTTGTCAAAACCACCCGAACGACCTCAAAATGCCTTGAAATCATACGACAACAACCGTAGTGTGAATTTTGAAACAGTTAGGTAGACTGCATGTAATTCGGAGGTTCCTTTTGACCGCGGTGACTGGAAACGCGTTTCTGGAGTCATAAAAGACCAAAACGGCGTGTCACGGTCGAATTCAGAGAAAATATTCTCCAAATGACCTGAAACCACACAAAAATGATAGGAATATTATTTTTGACATGTAAGAGGAGACGAAACACCCATAGGACGTGCGGTGCATCCGGTACGACCGAATGTGTCGTTTTCCGCAGTTCGGCAGGCTCTAAAACGGCGTGTTGGGTTGTCAAAACCACCCGAATGACCTTAGAATACCATGAAATCATACTACAATAACCGCGGTGTAAATTTTGAAATGTTCGGATAGACTACATGTCAATCAAATGTGTCGTTTGACCGCGGTGACCAGAAACGCATTTTCGAAGTCAAAAAAGACCGAAACGGCGTGTCACAGTCGAATTCAGAGAAAATGTGTTATGAATGACCTGAAACCACAAGAAAATGATAGGAATAATACTCGTGACATGTAGGAGGAGACAGAATGACCATCGGATGTGCAGCGCACACGGTACGACCGAATGTGTCTTTTTCAGCAGTTCGGCGCGCTCTAAAAGGGCGCGTTGGGTCGTTAAAACCACCCGAACGACCTCGAAATTCCATGAAATCATACGAAAAAAACCGAGGTGTGAATTGTGAAATGGTCGGGCAGAAGTCACATCAATCGGAGGTGTTGTTTGACCACGGTGACTAGAAACGCGTTTTCAGGGTCATAAAAGACCAAAACGGCGTGTCACAGTTGAATTCAGAGAAAACGAGATTTGAATGACCTGAAACCACAAGAAAATGATAGTAATATTATTCGTGACATGTAGGAGGAGGCGACATGTCCATCGAACATGTGGTGCACGTGGTACGACTGAATGTGTCGTTTTCAGCAGTTTGGCGCGCTCTAAAAGGGCGCGTTGGGTGGTCAAAACCACCCGAACGGCCTCAGAATGCCATGAAATCAAATGACAACAACCACAGTGGGAATTGTGAAATGGTCGGGTAGAAGGCATGCCAATCAGAGGTTCCGTTTGATCATGGTGACTGCAAATGGGTTTCTGCAGTCATAAAAGACCAAAATGGCGTGTCACGGTCGAATTCAGAACAAACATGCTCTGAAAGACCTGAAACCACACGAAAATGATAGGAATATTATTCGTGACATGTAAGAGGAGACAGAACATCCATCGGACGTGCGATGCGCGTGGTACGACCGAATGTGTCTTTTTCACCAGTTCGGCGCACTCTAAAAGGGCTTATTGGGTGGTCAAAACCACCCGAACGGCCTCATAATTCCATGAAAACATATGAAAACAACCGTGGTGTGAATTTTAAAATGTTCGGGTAGACAAAACGTCAATCGGAGGTTCGGTTTGACCGCGGTGACTGGAAATGTGTTTCCGGAGTCATAAAAGATCAAAATGGCGTGTCACGGTCGAATTCAGAGAAAACGTACTCCGAATGACCTAAAACTAGATGAAAATGATAGGAATATTACTCTTGGAATGTAGGATGAGACAGAACATCCATTATATGTGCAGTGTGCGCGGTACAACCAAATGTGTCATTTTCAGCAGTTCGTCGCGCTCTAAAAGGGTGCGTTGGGTGGTCAAAACAACCCGAACGACCTTGGAATTCCCTGAAATCATACGAAAACAACCGCGATGTGAATTTTGAAATGGTAGGGTAGACTTCATGTCAATCAGATGTTTCATTTGACCGCGGTGACCGAAAACGCATTTTTGGAGTCATAAAAGACCAAAACGGCGTGTCACAGTCAAATTCAGAGAAAACGTGCTCCGAATGACCTGAAACCACACGAAAACTATAGGAATATTATTTGTGGCATGTAAGATGAGAAGACACGTCCATCAGACGTGCAGTGCATGCGGTACGACTGAATGTGTCATTTTCAGCAGTTTGGTGCGCTCAAAAAGGGCGCGTTGGGTGGTCCAAACTACCCGAACGACCTCATAATGCCATGAAATCATACTACAACAACCGCAGTGTGAATTTTAAAATGTTCGGGCACACGTAATGTCATCTAGAGGTGTCGTTTGACCACAATGATCATAACCGCGTTTCCGGAGTCATAAAAGAACAAAACGGCGTGTCACAGTCGAATTCAGAGCAAACGTGCTCCTAATGACCTGAAACCACACAAAAATGATAGGAATATTATTCTTGACATGTACAAGGAGACGACACGTCCATCGGACGTGCGGTGCGCATGGTACGACCGAATGTATCGTTTTCAGCAGTTCGACGTGCTCTAAAAGGGCGCG
Organism: Viscum album; assembly: GCA_963277665.1. NCBI lineage: Eukaryota > Viridiplantae > Streptophyta > Magnoliopsida > Santalales > Viscaceae > Viscum > Viscum album. The sequence goes on along the minus strand of OY728161.1, from coordinate 1,534,055,858 downwards.
TTGGGTGGTCAAAACCACCCGAACGACCTCAGAATGCCATGAAATCATACAAAAACAACCGCGGTGTGAATTGAGAAATGATCATGCCGAAGAAACATAATTAGGAGGTGCGGTTTAACCGCGGTGACTAGAAACGCGTTTCTGGAGTCATAAAAGACCAAAATGGCGTGTCACGGTCGAATTTAGAGCAAACGTGCTCTGAATGACCTGAAACCACACAAAAAAGATAGGAATATTATTTTTGACATGTAGGAGGAGAAAAAATTTCCATATTATGTGTGTTGCATGAGGAAAAAATTCCTTTTTAGATAACAAAACACTTTTAGAGACTAAAGCAAAGACTCCAAAACAAGAAAATAAATTCTAAAATGATAAAATTTCTTAAATTGAGGGTTTTAAATTATTATAGCACCCATGAGATATCAGATTTAATTTTATTATATGTATATAATAACTGAATAAATATGTCAAATTTATGTTTGTTTTGTTTAGTTGTTTTCTTTGTATCTTATTTTCGGTTTCTAAAGCAGATGGTTGTTGATCGTTGAAGCACGTCTATCATTTGTATCTCCTTGTATTGGTTTTACCTCAGCTCCAAATATGAACCACCTCCACTATATTGGGATCTCCATCCATTACATAAGCATTTTACTCACACACATGTGAGGGGGAAAGGGATTTACATAAAAGAAACCATGGGAATGTAGTCCCCACATAATAATGAGCAGAGAAGGCACACATGATAGAAATTTAATTTAATAGTAAATTAAATAAAACCAATCACATACAAAAGGTTTGGTCTATATCATGATCATCCACATGCATGAAATGTATTATAAATTTAATAAAACTATCATTCAATTATTTAATGGTTATTATTTAAGATAAATCATGCTTGAAACGATTAATTATTATCTTTAATTAATAAATCTATTTATTTTAATTATTATATTAATTTCCTTGAGATTCTCATCCATTATAATTTTAAACAAATTAAATAAATACATTTAAAATTAACCTTATACATAAATATACCTTGGAGTCAACACAGTGAATACTAATCCAAATCTACCCAACATGTATTATGCTAGTATACGGTTTTACTCTTGTGAAAAATAAAATACATGAATTATCACATACTTTCATGACATGAACTTCATGAATGATTACACAAATTACATGATTTTTTGTTCATGTGTTATGCTTCAATGTACATAGAGTAAAAACTTGTAATATGACTCATATATGATATGCATATCTTGAACATTATGTAGAAATTAGTTAAACATTTAAATATTTATGTATATTAAAACCTATCACATGGAATGTCCTATCAATATGACCACACGCAAGTTAATGTTTCAAGGTTTTCATATTAAAATAAATAAATTTCAAATATGCATAACTTGGTATAAGTACATGGCATGTAGATCCAATCTGCATGGCATATAAGCCTCTCACCATCTATCTGAGACACACAGCTAGGGGATCGTTGTGTAGTTTGTGCCTCGTAAAATTTGGAGTACACAATGTATCCAATGGGCCACATATCGTGTTGACTCTGTATTATACGGCCACCCATCAGGTAGGTTGTGTCTTGAATAAATAACCTGTCTTTGATGCAAAGGGACCACAAACTGGGTCCAATGGACCACACATTGTGTAATCCAGCTGATTGTGCACCAGTCTGTCCTGGTCAACATGTCATGTAAGAATTAACCATACTTCATGTCATTAATACACATGGGTTAATTAATTTCTAAATTAACTCCTGGTGCATTGAAAACAACTACACTACATGTAATTTGAGTTACACGACCTGTACTGCTATGTTATCTGGGAATAATCCTTGGCTCCTTCAGATGAGTTCCTCAATTTTATTTCAATCAAAAAATTAAACATATCACATAGATATTTGAGAAATGAATGAGGAAGAAACATATCTCTCAATTCATATTAATATAACTATTAATATTGAATTGAAAAAAACTAAATTATGAATGTGTATATCACCAACAATCTTAAATATTTATAAACAATTATTTGCCTGCTCTGATACCACTTAAAGGTTCTGGGCGTAGCAGAAGCGTGCGACGATCGGTGCCCAACTTTTAATTTTTTCCCTAATCAAGGATCAATATGAGATATAAATAATGATGAATGTCATTATCCATGAAATTTATTCAAATAAATAGACAAAGAAGAATTACGCCGAAACCGAGAAAGATGGATCAACCCAAATTTTTTATAATTAATTTAATTAGATAAAGAATTGCCTCTAAGGAACTCTTTGTTCATTGATGTGTCCAAAAAAAATTTATGGTGTACCTTCATTGTGTTGTAGAAAAAAAATGTATATTTCTTATAGAAATGATCCACAGGTGTTCTAGGATTCCTTAGATGTCATTAAATGAGTCTTTGGGTGCTATCACGGAAGATCCTTATGCTTGTGTCGTGCACCTTGATCATTTTGAGAATAATTTCTAAAGTGTTCTCCTTGATCCGGTGGAGGAGGATTGCTCATTGTTCTTGGATAATTCTCTGGAGAAGGGAGCTCTCTAGTATCGAGATAATTCTCCTTGAATCGTTGGGCACAACTGAATCAACTAATGAGAAAATAATATAATTGGGTATTTATATTTCTACAGATAAAATAAAATAATTACACAAGTTCATTAATTATTATTTAATACTAGCAAAACCCCATGTCAGATAATAATATCAATATAATTATTTCTTGACACATGCTTAACTTGAGAATTATAATTAAATAATATTTAAATAAATATTTTTCAATATTATCATTTCTCACCAGACCATTAGACACAGTCTTCAATCCCTCCATAATATTTATCGGGCCTTGAATAATGTCTAGTTATTTATTAAATAAATATCACTGCATTACTTTCCAATAAAATAAATAAATATCATATTTACTAAATTGAAAATAAATATCATATTTACTAAATTGAAAATAAATATTTATATGAGATCAAGCATACAGGAATAATTATTAAACCACATAAGAGAATAATATTTAATCAACTTTTTAAATAAATAATAATAATATATTATTTAACTGATATTCTGGATACACTTAGTGTGTGACCCTCTAGGCCTCTTTCTCAGTGGCATTAGACTAAGCAGCCTAAAGTCTAAGGTTAGAGTCTATCAAAACACAAAGGCACCCATTGAGAAATAAGCTAATGTCTTAATGACATTTCACCTCATAGTAATTCTTACCATGTAGTATAATCTCTTTATCACAATATCTCAAATCGAGTAGTTTTCATGCCAATTCCATAAACCTATTTTCTCGATTATCTCTTTCTTTGTCTTACTGAAAATATAACTTACCAATTGATCACCATGGCTATGAATTTATTTAGGGTATATCATTTTCATCAAAGGGACTTAGATATTAACTTTTTTTAAAATAATTGAAGGGGTAAATCCTTTCTTTCATTATTCATTAATGAAATATTACTCGTGATGCACCCAAAGTATCCTACTTCACCACAAACAGTTGTCATCATGGCTTTCATCAATACATCTAAGTACGTGACTCATAATACTCATTAATAATAATATTAAAGTATAAAGATCAATACAAACATCTATAGATAGGAACATCCAATGACACGTATGAATGTGTATTTCCTACTAGCGGGTCTTGTTCTCATAATATCCTACTAGACATTACCAAGGGCGTACACAATGAGAAGGCATATCAAAGTCGTATGAGTATCCACCCCTGATAGCATGTGTCATTTGTGTCCCTCAAATGATATCATCTGGCTATATAACATATATTAAAGAATAGTGTCATAGCACTTCTGGGTTTTCATCATTGCTGGTAACTTCTATGACCTTTTAGTGCGACAACTACTCTTAGGAAATTATCAAATACTATGTCAAGTAGAAGAACAGTCATGATGTGATAAGTAGTTTATAAATATTCAAACAATGAATACATGTTTATCATTAAGTAAAAAGAATTTGGTTCTAGGGAACCAAATCCAACAAGTTTTTCCTACACTTACACACAATTCCATCTAATGGGTAACGAACATACTGTTTATGTGTACGGTGAACTACCACATCATGAATCAATGATTGTTTGTTTTTTTCCTTTTCCAACATTATTGGTTCGTAATTTTGATGGAATATGTATGTATGTATGTATGTATGTATGTATGTATGTATGTATGTATTTTTTATATTATATTTATTATTTCTTTATTATTTTTTAATTTTTTTATAACACATACCCTTATGATTTCCATTTTTGTATAAATACGATCGCATCGTTTGTGGAAGTGTGGACTACCACATCCCGAAAGCAATGTGATTATTTCATGCTATACATGAAACATATTAAGGATGGTTTTAATAAAAATATGTGATATATATGACATATATATGATACTAGAATTATAATATACATCATTTACTTTTCATTCTTTTAAATACGATAATGAAATGAATGTAGCGTACGTACGACCAACTGTCACTATGAACACTGCATTTCATTCATATATCCCAATATTATGGATTATTATAAATACATTTATAATGAATATATATGATAATTAAATCATGTTTTAAATTTTTTAGATGATGAAATCATGGTCTAAGTAATAGTAACAACAAATATCAAGTCAAAAATTATTCAAGAAACTAGGCAATTAACACCCGAAATATTAAAAATAATGAAAGAATATTAGTAAAGGGGTAATAAGATATTATAATAGGATAATATATGATATAATAAATATTAATATGATTTTAAGGTTATTTATTAACACTCATAAAACCATTATAAAGAAAGCTAAAGGAAATTCACACAAAAGGAAATGCAAGGTAAGGGATCTTTATCTCGCTTTTATTTCTGGGAAACACATGCCTTATACACTATTTATTTATTCTATGAAGCATATATACCACCCATGAATTTATTTTATGGGTATTATTATAAATAATATGGTATTTTCATATCCATATATTTTTATTTCATGGGCTTATGATTATGCTGATTGTAAAGTGATATGTATTTATTTCCCAACTTCATCATTATTAGGGATTGTTTGTGTTTTAGTATCCACTGGGGAATATTTCTCTTACATGTTAGTATTTTGTAAAACTATTTTCAAAAATGTTTTTAATATTCTCCATTGATTTTTGAAATTAATTTTTATACTTTTTTTATTTTTTACAAAATGATTTAAAAGAAATCTTGTTGTCTTTTTCCAAAATAAGGTATTTTTCATTCAAAAGTTAAAGGAATGTTTTTTAACTTATATAAAATGAACTTAATTTCCCCCTTCATGATTCCCTAATGATTTGAAGCTTCATTTAAAAGTTTAAAAGTATATTTTTTCAAAAAAATATTTTCTTTTATAAATGGCCTTTCAAATAAATTATTACAAAGTGGTAAGGGTTTTCTCTTCTTACTTTTTACTTTGGTGAGATATATGACTTATTCAACACTAATTTCATTATGTGCGGTGTATGTACAATAAACTTTTATGTATCATATCATGAATATAATTATCTTCATGGTATTAAAATTTATCAAAGTTGTATGGGACACTTTAATTTGAAAATATCTTTTTAAATCAATTATTTTATATATAATGAATGCTTTGGACATAAGAACAGGTGGGGATGATATGTAGAAAATCCCCTCAATGCATCGGTAGTCTCATGATATGAATAATATAGAAAAATTAATTTGGTTTTATCTACAATGATTAACCCATCATGTGAAAGGTCTTGAAGATAGTGGTTCATGTGTGAGATATATGATGTCCAATATTAAAGCATTTCCTTCTTTCAGAATTCATTTCATTTATTATCCATAGGATTTTTACTATGAAGAAATCTATGGATGAATTTTATTTTGAGAATATTGATTATTTAAATGGAATGTGTATGAGTTATTTACCTTTCCATATTATTTATGCCATTTTACTCATAGCTTCCATTGTACGCTTACCCTTATTGAGCATTTGAGCTCACCCCCTTCACATGTTTTATTTTTCATCAAGATTCCATGAAGTATATTACAACTTATATGTGGAGTTAAAAAAAGAAGTAATAATGGAAGACTCAATGAAATTCTTTATGTATTTTAAGTTTTAAAATGTGATGTGGTTTTCAAGAATGTATCTAGTTTACCAAGACTATTAAACTATTCGGTACTTCGGGATTTGATTCCTTATAATCATTCCATTTTAATAAAGAATGTCATTGGCTCTAGAATTCTAGGGTCAGGGTGTTACATGAATTCTAGGATGCATCTACATATCATGATGTGTTGGGTGAGAATAATTCCATTGGTGGCACTGAATTGAATGATCAGGATGTTGAGCCACTGAGCATGGATGGAAAATGGCAAGCTCCTAAACAATGGAAGAGGGGAAGACACCCAAGAAGTTAGGGCGAGACTTGGGGGAGGGCTGGTATATAGAAAAGAAGGTGACTTGTGTTGATGTTTTTTCTTTTTATTGCATTTTTCTCATGTTTCCACCCTCTAATATCTTTGTCAATATACTTTATTTTTCTAAATTTTTTTCAGGACTATGGATTTTAATCAATAGTTCACCCCATTCCAATTATATATTTATTAATATATATATATATATAATTATAAATATAATAAATATATTTATTATTTAAATATATTTATTATGTTTTTATAATTATTTAAATACATATATATTTATTAACAATTATAATAATAAATAAATATATTTATGAATATTTGTATATAATTATAAATATATTTATATAATTATATGCATATATTAATAATTAAATATATATAATTATAAATATAATAAATATATTTATTATAAAAATATATTTATTGTATTTTTATAGTTATTCAAATATATATATTTATTTTTAATTATAATTATAAATAAAAATATTTCAAAATATTTATATATAATTATTAATATATATATATATATATTACTATATAAATATATATAATTATAAATATAATAAATATATTTATTAAAATTTTATAATAATTTAAATATATATATATTTATTATTTTGTAATTTATAAATATTCTTTTTAAAAAAATTTATATTTATAATTTTATAATTATCTATTCAAATTACAAAATTATTAAAAAATTCATTTAAATATATTAATTATATAAATTTCAATCATATTTAAATGTTAAAACTTAAAAAAACAAAAACAAATAATTATTATTCATATAAATTACAAACATATTGAAAATATTACATGTATAGTAAATAAATATATGAATGAGTAAATATTACAAAATGATTAAATTCCAACAAATATTAAAAAATAGGTAGGGATATATCCCTTTTATTGAAAGACAAAAGAAATAGAAAAGACAAAAGATGAGGTTAGACATAGAAAAATTTCCCTCATAAATAAAAACAGTCACATACCTATTTTATCTAATTTCAGCCCCAATATTATATTCCTCATCGCGTAAATAATTCTAATTAAATTTTCCATGCCCATGAACATAGTCTTTGAGGTGACAACCTCTCCTTGAAGTTTTCACTTACCGCCAAAAGCCTTTAATGTCACTATTCTCCGAGTTAGTTCTCCTAACATCAGATTGAACCTCCACCCTCTTAGATGAGTCATCAAATAATGCATCCTCACTGCGTTTCTCTGTGAGGGGAACAACCTCATATGTCGGGGATTCACTTCTAGAAATGATTTCCCAAAAAACCACATTATTGCATAACCCACAAACATCCTAATTTCTACCTTCTTTCTCATCATTAAGAGAATCGAGCACTCTATAAAGGTTATGAGTGGTCACCTGTGCTTTTCCTGATGTATCATGTGATGCTTGAGAATTTGATGCCAAAACGATTGGGTAAGGACACCTATTTTTTTAAGAAGAATCAGAGTCCTTTTTAGGCTTGTGCTCTGAGTGTCTAGGATCTGTCTAAATCACATGTGCTTCCTTTCTTTTTTTATACTTCACAAGAGTTTCATCATTCATTTTTTGTTTACCCTTATGAGCCCTTGATGTAATCATCTACTCCTTCCTTAACTGATGATCAACTAACTCTTATACAACCTCTTCTTTAATGAATTGATCATCCATTAATCCCTCATTAGGTCCTCCATCCACCTCTTGATGTTCGTCTAAGTTTCTTCTTTACATGTCCCGAAACATTTACCATTAAATCTATTGATGTAATGAGTGTAGCATCATAGATGATCACCTTTAGTGATTCAGATGGCATGACATCATCTAATCCAGACTATGAGATAACACTAGAACCATAAACCATCATCCTTCTGGGCCGAGATAGACCAGCAGATTTAGTGATCTTTATTTCAGAACCATCGAGAGGTCCAGAGGAAGATATAGAAGGTGATTCAATCATATCCTTGTATAAATTCAGAGCCTTTTTTACCCTAGAGTTGTGCCTATCGATTACCAGTAGATTCTTAAGAAATAATCCCATCATCAGAGGGTACATAGACCTCTTCCACAACATCATCCATGTGATGCCCTTCTCCTACACAACCAGGACCACAACGAAGGGTCCTATATTGATGGATGTCATCACTCCATTTACTTTTTCCTTAAAGACCATATTAATGATCCCAGCTACAAAATCCTCTTTAGATATAACAATACCATTAGAAGAGGTGGCATAAACCTCCATGCCCACAACACTACCAAGATTTTTAGAACTCATCTACCACAACCATATACCTCATTCCCTTTCAATTTACAGAAAGAAAATTAGATCTATTTATGACATTTCTCTTTGACATATCCAATAGATTGAAAACCTATATAGAACAATATCATTTTCTCATACCTTATGGTTAAATCATCTTTAAAATCTGAATTGGACAAGGCCACATTGTCAATGGGCAGTGATCTAAGATCCACCTCCACTAAGAAACAAAAAAATATCCAAATCACACTTCTTCCGTTACACGATCAAGTTTGATCAGATTCCCAATTATCGAGGCAATGTAAAATAAAATCCATGGGTGCCACAAAATCCAGTTTAAACCTCAAATACAAACCCAAACAAGAGTTCTTGTGTTTTGAATTGCAAAGGAGTTGAAACAAGAATCTCGATCCGGTATACACTTCATACCTGGTTTGGGAGAAATCAGACCAAATCCCCAGAGCTTCTGCTTCATATCCTCTGAGGGGAATATAATGTTAAAGTGACCACACCCAATGGGAATTCATTTCCATTCTTGGAATCCCCAGATGACACAAACCATCAGTCTAGATCCTTACATTTCCTTAGTTTTTGTCCAGAAGGAAAAACTTTTCTTGTGATAATCTAGTATTCTCAAATCTTGAACCTATAAAGAATAAAACCTTGGTTGACACGAATATGAGCCGAATTACCTTGCCTAAAAATTCATTCAAAAAAACCATCTTTTCTCTAAGTGAAGCATCATTTTTCATCACCCAATCTAAATTTGTGAAAAAATCACTGATAAATATGCACCTTTAATAATATTTTTTCATTATTTTTTTTATCAGTGCTAATAAAAGAACTGATAAATATTCACTTTTGTCAACACTAAAAAATGTGCTGATAATGGGTATACTTTTATCAGTGTTTTTTAACATATATAAAATATGACTTTATGAGAACTTTTATATAACACTGATTAAGGTTACCATTTTATCAGTGCTTTATGTTTAACACTAATAAAAGTCAGCACTTCGTAATATACGATCTGTGGTAATGAATCACTGATAAAAGGCATGAAATTTTCATGTTTCTTATCATGTTATTGATAAAAAATGTGGACAAACCCTTTTTTATAACACTAATAAAGGTTCTTATATATAGTAATGAGCATTTATAAAGGATATGTATATTAGCACCAAAAAGAACTGATAAAATGAGGGATAATAAAGCTAGACTTTATCAGCACTAAAAAAGTGATGAAAATGGATCCCTTTATTATCGTTTTTAGCACTAATAAAAGATATATTTATCCCAGTTTTTAAGCATTGATAAAAAATAATGGATTTTAAAGATGCTTACAACATCAACAATTTTTTAGCATTGAGAAAAAACTATTTTCTCGATGATAAAGTGTGATTTGTAGCATTGTATTATAATAGTGTGAGAGAGAGTGAGTCTCAATATACTTTTATCCATAGTGATAATTCTATTTGACAATGTTGTTTTGACCTCTTTCATTTTGAGGATTTTTTCACTTTAGATTCATTGTTTTATTTTGCACATTATGAACAATACATTTTTTTATATTATCACTAATCTGGAATTGTTTAAGAATCAAAATAAGAGAACTTTGGAAAATATTATACTTTCAACCCCTTACAACTCATATTATATATTGATTTATTTTCACAGAATAATATTAATTATGTTATTTGACAATCATGATAAGATACAGATATTAGGGAGGGGGAGGGATGGATGAAAATTTATAAATATGGGGGATGATGGGGGAGGTTTAGCAGTATCGGTAGTAGTTGTAGTGGCAGACGAACCATCCCCTGAAGTCGCCACGCTTAAACCCTAAGAAGCATCACCCACGATTGCCACACATTTTCGATCCATCCTCTCCCACTAGCCTAACTTACACTACTAGAAATAAGATCTATACCAACGGTTTTGGGAAAACCATTGGTATAGTTCACTTAAATGGACCTATACCAACGGTTTGGCCAAAAATGTTGGTATAGGTCACTAATTTGGACATATTACAACGGTTAAGGAAAAACTATTGGTATAGGGGGTACCTATACCAACAGTTTAGGGAAAACCGTTGGTATAGGTCACTTATATGGACCTATGCCAACGGTTTTGGCCAAACCATTGGTATAGGTCCATAATGGAGACCCTAACCAACGGTTTTCCCTAAACCGTTGGTATAGGTCCCCCCTATACCAACGGTTTGTCCAAAACTATTGGTATAGGTCTATACCAATGGTTTTGAGAACCGTTGGTATAGTTACATTTATTTGTTATGGAATCTTCTAACAGAGAACATTAAACAAATAAAAATTTAAAATATTTGTGATAATACTTATATATATTTATGAAATTATGTTCACAAAAGTCAAGTTAGGTTAGTGGTTAGGTCGTTAAATCATAAGATTATTTTTTGAAATACATATACCAATGGTTTTATGGAACCGTTCGTATAGATTTTTCATATTACTTATACCAATGGTTTTCAAAACCGTTGGTATAGACCTATCCCTATGGATTACTTGGCCACGGTTCTCCAAACCATTGGTATAGGATATACCAATGGTTTTGAGGCCTATAGAAAAGGTTTCAAACTGTTGGTTGAGACCCTCTCGATGGTGGTTAGGTTTTATAAGGGTGCCATGAATGTATGGGGGCCACTCCCATTTTGGGAGTATTTGGCGGAAACACCTACTCATGCGGCTGTAGGTACTTTTTTGGTGGGCAGTATGGTGGGAAGAAGCCATCATTGAAGCTACCAATGTTGAAGCAGTCGACAACAAAGAAGTCTTCAGCGGTAGATGACCTACCCTCCACCAACCGAAGACAAACTGGTTTATTCTTCCTCTATTTAATGAGATCAAATCCCTTTTTGTGTATGGGTGTAATCCTTGTGTGATACTTTGAGTTTCATATGGAGAGAAGAGAATAGAGAAACCTGTTTCTCCCATGGACATAAGCTTCAAATCTGAACCACGTTAAAAATTATGTTGTTCCGTTTGATTCTCAGTTTTGTGTGTTCTGGTTTCCACACACCTCTACCACACCCCAACAAGTGGTGTGAGAGGTGAGTCGGAGCGAACGGAGTCGAGACGGAGGGGCAATAATTAATTTTCTGGTGACTGGAAAATTCAAGTTGTTCGGAAAATTTTTCCAAGCCCAGATCTGTGAAGAGGTCAATGTGATGATTCCAATGGTGCAAGCAGTGAAGAAAATGAAGTTGAAATGAGCCCAGTAATCTCAGTCACACTTTGGTCAAAATCATGGGTGAACAGTACCACCATGCCAAAGAAGATGACACTATTCAAGCTGTTAGTGACAATTCTAGAAAGATTCTGGTAGGAACTCTTCTGTGTCACGTCAGTGCCATATCAGTGGGCGATCTGGATTGTTGAACGTGTTTTGACCATATCTTGGTCAATTAGTGTCTTATTTCAGCAATCCATGAGTCGATTCCAACTATTTCAATCATTCTGAACGTATCCATCTATCAGGTGGTTTCAGAAGGGTGTGTCATCGACGGTGGTGATCGCTTTTTGCAACAACGACAATGGCTGGTTGCAAAGTACTACCAAGATTTGAGATCGAGAAGTTCAATGGTTGAAATTATTTCGTCTTATGGAAAATCATGGTGAAAGATCTTTGGGTTTAGAAGGGAATGATCAGACCATTGGTCAGAGAAAAGCCCAAGGAAACTAGTAAAGATGATTGGAAAGAGCTCGAGATGCAGGTCGTCAACAGAATTCAACTGTGTTTGGAAAATGAGGTAAAGTAATCAGTGTTGGATGAGAACTCACTCAAGAAGATTTGGAAGAAGTTGAAGATGCGATATATGGAAAAATCGCTCACTAAAAAACTATTCTTGAATAAGAAATTTTACCAGTTGTTCATGCATGAGGGAACAAATTTTTTGGATCACACCAATGAATTCAACAAAATCCTAACACAGTTATTGGAGCTCGGTGTGAAGGTTGGAGAGGAAGATAAAGTTCTTTTGCTTTTATCATCCCTACCAAGATAATTTTATGGGTTTCTGACTTCATTGCTCATGGGGAAGGAGACATTGAAGCTGGATGAGGTGATAATGTTACTTCAAGATTCAGAGGCATTCCGAAGACCTACGACGCATTTAGGTGAGAAAATCATGGTGATGAAAGATGTTTAATGTGGGAGGAGCCTAAATTGGCAGTTAGGAGGTAAAGAATGGTGTCCAAAATCCGGATGACATGATCCGAGTGAAATCACGTGTTTCTGGTGCGAGAAGAAGGGTCACTATAAAAGTGATTATGGAGAGCACAAACGGTACGTTGCTGGGAATAATAAAGTTGTACAGGAGGATGAAAAAATCATATAATTATTGACAGATGATGAAGTTATTGTGACAATTAGAAGTTTGCACTCAGATGAGAGAGTTGATCAAAAATAATTTCAGTGTCATTACTGTAAAAGATATGGTCACATGAAGTAGGAATGCCGATTTCTAAAGAGGAAAAACGAGCGGGATCAGAATCCAAAGGAAGATGGATGGGTTATGGATTCATGGATATCGACACACATATGTACGAAGAGAGGCATATTTAATACTTTTTAGAAGGTTTGAAAATTGGTGAGACTAGGTGATGGGTCAACATACGAGGATCGATGAGTCGGGATGGTGAAATTGAAGACACCCGATGGAGGAGTTCGTAAACTGGATGACGTGAAATTTGTTCTGAGGATGAGACAGAACCTGGTATCATTAAGAAGCGCATTCAATTTACTGATGAAGTTTTCAAAACCAACAAGGAAACTGTAGGTCTTTCTTTTACCCCAAATTGGTCGTGAGGGGGAGTTTTGTGGGGGGCACTCCCATTTTGGGAGTCTTTGGCGGTAGCACCTACTCAGATGGCTGCAGGTTCTTCTTTGGTGGGTAGCATGGTGGGAAGCATGGTGGGAAACATCCATCATTGAAGCTGCCAATGTTGAAGCAGCAGACATCAAATAAGTCTTCAGTGGTAGATGAGCTACCCTCCACCAACTGAAGACAAAGTAGTTTATTCTTCCTCTATTTAATGGGATCAAATTCCTTGTTTTGTATGGGTGTAATCATTGTGTGATCCTCTGAGTTTTATCTGGAGAGAAGAGAATAAAGAAACTTGTTTCTCCCATGGACGTAGGCTTCAAAGCCGAACTGCGTTAAAAATTGTGTTGCTCCGTTTGATTCTCGTTATTGTGTGTTCTGGTTTCCATGCACCTCCGCCATGCCCCAACAGAATGTGCTACTATTAAAAAAATAGAGATCCCAAAATCTCCTCCTGACACGTTTCTTGATCCTGGTAAAGGCTGCCAACCCAAAATCTCTAGATATAAATGTGGTTTGAGGTGTTCCATGTTTAAATATGAAAGCTTCATCACCTGAACAGGTTTCATTTTGTGCTGAATTCATAAATGAACAACACTTAACCTAGTCTTTATAACACACACATATGTAATTCAATTATAACTCTGAGTAAATAGTTACACAGACTTCAAAATTTACCACATATTTTATTGCTTTGAAGAACCATAAAAAACAATAATGAAATACAGAAAGAAAACAAGTTCTAAAAAATGAATAAGGTAGATAAAAAAGTGAAAATATATTTTATATACAACCATGTCAGTCAACGTCACCATTTAACTATGTGTCATAACACATAACATGTGCGGAAAAAACTCATGTAGGGGTAAGTATATACGTACCCAATATGGTTCCCCAAAAACCAAAAAGGGAAGAAATAGAAATAAATGATCAACTCAACACACCAGAAGTGAGAATAAACCTAGTCACTACTATAGAATTGGTTTTCAAAAGTTTTAGATAATGCCTTTATCACCATTAAAAATTTCATTGATCTAAGTGGCTTCTTTTATCAGTGCTAAAAGTCGCATTGATAAAGACCGACCATCTGCAATGCAATGTTAAAATTTTAGCGCACTATAACAACAAATACACATGTATGGAAAATTTATAATTTAATTGGAATAAAAATTACATCATAAATGAAAGAAAAAAACTATATTATACACATTTCAAACATTGTTTTGTACTATTACATTAACAAGTAATATCACAAACATTCAAAAATATCAATGATTTCATTGCCTTTGGCTTCTAACTCCCTCTCAAAAAAAATTCAATCATGGTATCAGTTGTCGAATGAACCACCCAAACTCGAGAAAAAGAATCTAACTATATAAGAAAACAATTCTTATGTTAATAAATTATTGGAAAATAGACTTTTTGTGGTAGCTTAGTGAGGGAGACCACCATTTGGAGATCATTACTGAGCTTAAAAGCGGCCACTAGGATTTTTCCATCCTACCCACTTTACCCATTTCCCTTCCTTGTTTTACCCCTTTCCCTCCCCCGTTTTCCCCCTTTCCCTCATCGAGCCCCCCACCACCGCCAACCTCTCCTCGATCCCCTGCAGCACCGCCCATTTTCCAGCCGCCACGCCATCTCCATCAATCCATCCAACTGCCACACATGAAACCTTCCATTTTTCATTGATTGAGCCCCCATCCCATCCCTCCTTATCTCCTCCACCCAAGCGTTGTGCCGCCCGCCGTCCAGCTGCCTTTGAGTCCCCATCCCGCCCACTTCCTCCCCCTGTCTTCAAGCACCCATCCTTCCCCTCTCCCCACTGTTGATCCCCCCTTCTTACATCATGCTGTCGAGCCCCCCTCCTTGTTGAGATATTTTTATTTAAAATTTAAATAATGAGGAGAGATAAAATTATTAATGGAGGGATTTTCTCAACATTAATGGAGGATTTTCTCCCAACATTAATGAATAGTTTTTCCCAATATTAATTGATGGAATAATAATGGAATTATGAATGTTGACCACATTAAATGAAGATATGGGCGGCGTGTCTATTTAAGAGGATGTGGTAGAATGTTTTGAATGTGGGCTGACAACGATGTAGCCACCAAGAGAGAGCGATGAAGGGGTTTCTCCGTTTGTGGTAACTGGTGTGAAGTGAAGATGTTGATCACGACAAAGATGGTGTGTCAGTGGTGATTATAGAAGACGACGATGATGATGATGCCATGTATCGAAAGTCATCTTGGTTGCGGAGATCAAGCGGCGTGTCTTGGTTGCGATGATCGGCAGTACATCAAAATGGTACGTTCATGGGTGTTGGTGTTTCATTGTAAAAGGCCTTCGGGTGTTGTTAAAAATCCTTCAGGTGTGTTGTAAAATTCCTTCGACTGTGGTGTGATAAAATGCCTTCGGGTGATAAAAGGACTTCGGGTGAAATCTTCACCTCTTGTGTGTTTTCTACAACGACTACTTCCGCTATGGTATTGGGATCCATGCGCCCCAATAGTGGTATCATAGGGATTGGTTGAAGTAATCGGTTGAAGAACACCGTGGAAAGCATCTATTGGAGTAGCTTATCAAGGATTCATGACTCGGATGTCATCGGAAATTACAGCGGTATCAGCGGTGTTGCTGGAATATCGAAAGTCTTATTGGCCGCAGGTGTCATACGGTGTGTTCCATTCAATGGTTGACATTCAGAGCTTGGTGGAGTTGGCAATCAAATTGGCTAAGATGGTAGAGATGAATTTTTATTATTTGGATTTTAAATCAAGGTGGAGATTGTTGGGATATTTTGATTTAAAATTAAATAATGAGGAGAGAGAAAATTATTAATGGAGCGATTTTCTCAACATTAATGGAGGATTTTCTCCCAATATTAATGAATAGTTTTTCCCAATATTATTTGATGGAATAATGATGTAATTATGAATGTTGACAACATTAAATGGAGATATGGGTGGGGTGTCTATTTAAGAGGATGCAGTAGCATGTTATGAAAGTGGGATGACAAAGATGTAGCCACCAAGAGAGAGCGACGAAGGGGTTGTGGCGTTTGCGGTAACCAGTGTGAAGTGAAGATGTTGATCACGACAACAATGGTGTGTCGGTGGTGATGATAGAATACGACGACGATGAGGGTGCCATGTATCGAAAGTCCTCTTGGTTGTGGAGATCAAGCGGCGTGTCTCAGTTACGATGATCAGAAATACATCAAAATGGTACGTTCATGGGTGTCTGTGTTGCTTTGTAAAATGCCTTAGGGTGTTGTTAAAAATCCTTCAGGTGTATTGTAAAATGCCTTCGGGTGTGGTGTGATAAAATGAATTCAGGTGATAAAAGGAATTCAGGTGAAATCTTCTCCTCTTGTGTGTTTTCTACAACGACTAATTCCACTGCGGCACCGGGCTCCGAGCCCCAATACTCCTCCCACCCCACCATTATGCCCCCATCCCCCGCCTGGGAGACCCCCCTCCAGTTTTCCCACAGCCGACCCCCTTTGTAGCTGACCCCCCGGGCCGCAAGCCCTCCTCTGTGGTACCGTCATCGGACCCCAATAGATATTTTAGCATCTAGTCACATGGATACAATTTATTTGTTGTTTACACTAGTTTTGTTGCAAGGATTACAAGGAATATTGAGTGGTTGATTTAGTTGATTCACTTTTATTCAACATCATGTGTTGGGACTAAGTAGATCTAGTTAGCTTCCCCCTATGTTCGGGTTATTTTTTTCCTATGAATTTCATATGAGGTCATCAATGATTGCTTCTTTATTGATGATATTTTTCCATCATTTCATTCACATTGATTATTTTATTTATATTTTTTGATTATGATTTAGTGACACTTATTATTCATCAACATTGGTATTTGTCTTGTTACTACACTTCACAAGATTTTGACCTAATTTATACTTCATTTAACTAACCTTCTTTGTTACCTATATAAATTGTGAGTTTAGTGATATTCCTCTAGGAACCTGGTATCCAAGTCTTTATCTCATGTGCATATACATATTTTTTTTGGTGAATCTTCAGTTTCATTTCATACCTTTATTTTCTTACCATTTATTAAATCCCCAAACATCCTCCCCTATTGACCATTGTATAAATGTATTTTTTCCTTACATCATTGTTTGTTTGAAAGGACTCCCCCTCCATTTTGGTTACTCTTTTCTCTTCAATAGAATCCTTACCATATAGTTCTATAACATGATTCATTTTTATATTTGACGGTTTCCTCCTCTTGTGTTCCCAATTCTATACCCTGAGAGTTTAGTGATATTTCTCTTGTAACCTAGTAGCCATATCTTCACCTTATGTGCATATCCTTTTTTTTTGTTAAACTTCAGTTTCATTTCCTACCTTATTTTTATACATGTATAATTATTACATCCATAAACATGATCTCGTATTGTATTTTTCTCAAATGTGATTTTCCATATATCACTGGTTGGTTGAAGGTCCTCCCCACCATATTTCTTGCACTTGTCCATTTGATATAGATTCTTTACCATGATTATTTGTGAAATGATTTTATATTGCATGTGATGCCTACCTAGTCAAATGTTCCCTATTCCATTCCCTAGAAGTTCAATGATATTCCTCCAGGGACATGGTTTCCTTGTATTCTACTTGTGATTTTATCCATATTTTTGTTGATGAATATTTAGTTTCATTTCATACCATTATTATTTTACCCTCAACATTATCCAACCCCAAAATTCATCCCATATCAGACTTTTCTCAAACACGAATTTCCATACATCGCTTATTAGTTGAAGGGGGGCCAGGCCTCCCTCACAATCCAAATTTATTTTGACTCTTTTATAGATGCCTTACCAAACTAATCTAACACATTTAATTTTCCCATGTGATGGATATCCCTTCCTGTGTTCCCAATTTCATAACATTGTTTTCAAAGATATTCCTCCTGGAACCTGGTTTTCTTGTCTTCACCATGTGTACCTATCCGTATTTATTATTGGTGAATCTTTAGTTTCATTTCATACCATTATTATTTTATCTTTAAAATTATTGTAGCCCTTAACATCACCCCCTATTGAAATTTACTAAAATGTGATTTTTCATACATCCACTATGAGGGATTTTTCTTTTTTCATTATATGATTGTTTTAATTACCCTGTCGTGAAAGGTGATCACCTAAACACTTCATACCTATAATCAATGAACGTTCTTCCACACCTCTACAATTGATGCTATTTTTTACTATATGAAAATAGTTCATTAATGATGCACAAAAATTTTATATTTGTTAATAATATCTTTGTTTATCCTTACACACCATATTTGTTTTATAAAAATCAATGGCTCTTCCCCCACTCTTATGAAAGTGTTAATTACGATAAAATATTAATTTTAAATATTAGGGATTTTTTTGCTCCTGCACAAGTTATCTTTACTGGTTACACTTTGATACCCACACACCCTAATTTCTATCAGTTTTAAATCCACTTAAAATGTGATTATTTCTGTTTTGTATAGCCTTCTATATCACGACCTGTCCCCCAGGGCCTAGGGCCCATGTCATGACTACCCTAAGCCCGCCTTCCATAGGCCAGGGCCTGGTGACTATCACCAGAAAAGAATTTCCAAAAAGTTAAGGCATTTCCTTTAAACCTGTATACACACACGTAAAACCACAACCCAAATCAATGAAAGGGAAAAAACAATTATACCGCTAAAACAAAGTTGAGTGCAAGTACATGTGAAAGTAAGTGGGCTAAAATATAAACTCAACAAGAAAATAAAAATAGTAAAGTACAAAAGGAAACTCGGATGGCCATCCGCAGGAAACCCCACCTGATCATGAGTGTAGTGAAGCTACTGGAAGCAGAAGTAGTATGCCCTACTTGCCTAGTCCTAATGGGCCCCACCTGGTCCTAGTCCACCAAGTCCACCGTCGTAACATCCTTCAATCCCGTCCCCCTCAGAACCTCTATCGAAACGATCATGAGTGTAGTGAAGCTACTGGAAGCAGAAGTAGTATTCCCTACTTGCCTAGTCCTAATGGGCCCCACCTGGTCCTAGTCCACCAAGTCCACCGTCGTAACATCCTTCAATCCCGTCCCCCTCAGAACCTCTATCGAAACGTCAATCGTCTTCACCAGACACAACATGTGCAGGTGAAGCCCGTGTAGGGGTGAGTATAACAATACTCAGTAGGGACCCTGAGACCCTTGAAGGTATCTTGGTAGTCAACAAAGTAAAACACCACAAATAAAATACCCCATATGTAAAACCACCAAGAAAGACCTCAACCACATAGCACAAAGTAAAAGACTCAGCTCACACTGGGTATAACTTAAGTACAGAAGTAAAGATGATTAGTTGTAAAGCTAGATCATCTAATTCTATCAAGAGGCTTTGATGCTGACCCACACAGGGTCACTAAGTGTTGACACATAGAGGATCGTTAGGTGCTAACCCACATAGGATTGCAAGGTGCTGAGCCACAGAGGATCACTAGGTGTTGACCCACTCAAAGGATCGCTAGGTGCTGACCCACTCAGCAGATCACTATGTGATGAATCTCTCAGAGGATCACTAGTAACTAACCCACTGAAAGGATCACTAGGTTCTAACCCACAGAGGATTGCTAGGTGCTGACTCACTCATAGGATCGCTATTATTTCTATACGCCACAACCATCCACTGGATTCTCTCATGTAACACGCTAGATTTTGGGAGGATCCGCTTCACCATCCATCGGTCTTATCTCAACAAACATGAATTATCACATAGAGGTAACCCAAATAACTATCTTTTGTAAGGTTTCCAATGAAATAGACAGCACGTCGATCAGAGTCACGGTCTGTATGTTATAGTCATTTTAGTAAAAAGGGACCGGTTGGATTTGAGTCCGATCCAACCCGACCATACTAAAACTTCCTCCCAAACACAAGTGGATTATCTTAAAAGGACTGCCCCATTGCAAGGGTCCCATTGCTACTATTTTTGCGTCAACCGGACGCCCGATTTGAGAGATACATGCGTTTTAGTAAAAATTGGTCGGTTGGGTCCGAGTCCAATATGACCCGACCTAGTCTGGGGGTCCAGCGTGGATTTGGTATGAGTCCAGCCTAGCTAGAACACTAGGCCCATGGGTTTATTCTGACATCACAGGTCCGACCTGGTGGCGGGTCCAGCCCGGTGAACTGTGGGCCCGACCCGCGGTGCGATTCTGGCCCTGTGGTGCGGGTCCAGCCCGCTGGATAACCCAATATGCCCGGCCGGGACGCGGAAGACAACCGCATCTGGCCTCCATCCCACCTTGCGGTCAATGTGGGGCATTCACCTCACCACCGTCAAGCAACCATGGTGGCTCCACACGGTCGGCCATTTCACACACACCCAAACGACCCGAGTGGGATGCACCTCCACGGGGTGCCAACGTGCATTGTGTCGCCTCTCCCCCACGACCAGTTATCTGCAGCACCACCTACCACCTCAGCACGCTGACGGGCGTGCCGCTTCACCATGCCGGCATCCATCGATCCCCATCCGAAACGTGACAGGTGCCGCCACCGGCGCAGTGACAGAACCTTCTGTGGACCACCAAACTCACTCCATTGGTATATTCTTTGTGTCGCCTGTGTCTATGGGATTAATAGGCCATCACCTTCACTGAGATGAACTCAAAATCACTTATCCACTATTTCAAGAAATCATCCATGAATAACACACAATAAACAACCATGGTGGTGGGTTTAGGGATTGTTTCTGTGGGCATGCGCCCTCTGCTTTAGAGTTTAAGCATGGGGAAAGTTTGGGTGTTGAAGTTCAATCATTTCATGCCAGGTTAAAATCACAAATTATAAATCCCCAAGAAAAGTCACCCTCCCGCATAAACACATGAATCACGAGTCAACTTGTTCATGGGTTGATCAGTGTTCATAATTTATAGGAAAATAATAGTAGGGAAGAACATTGAAAATTAATCAACCCCTACCTCGTTGGCGTTCGGTGCCAAAGCATTTATCCTTGGGGTTTCAAGATGTCAGTATCACTTCTGGCTTCATTCTTTGAGACACATCGAATCTAGCGATGATCTGATGGTGCGCCGTTCCTCGTTCATCATTGGAGGTGGATTTCATCGGCGTTCATCAGAGATTTCCCTGCCTTTGATTATTCCCAAACTCCAACACGTTGGATTAATAAAAAGAAAATAAAAGTGCAGCGATGCTGCATCCATTAATGATGCTCATTAAACGATCCACATTTAATGAGAAAAATTTAATGAGTCATTAAGATAACAACATCACAGTTTCAACGAGCCATTATTGACCCTCCATTAATGTGCCTCGTCACTGCCTCGTCGTTGCACCGTAGAGCTGACTTCTGCCACTCAAAGGTGAGTAAGAAACAAAATAATGTTTTTAAATTATTTTATTATTTTTCCTGAAAATTCTAGAAATAACATTTTTTCTCATCCCTTTCTGGTTAAATTTAAGTTATTTCTTGGTGAATCCCAGCATTTCAAGTTCAATAGTGCCCTCATATTTTTAATCGGAGCACTGGTTAAAAATATAGAAAATATCGCTCGCACGATTATTGAACGTACCTTAAAAAAGTTCAAAAATTAACTTTCACCCTTGACCCACGCTGGTCGAGATTAGGATCCACCAAAGGGGAACATGCCCTAAAGAGCTCAACGGTACTCTCAGATTTACAATCTGAGTTACTATTTAGGAGTTATAAGGATTTGAAAATAAAATAATTGTTACTTAATTATTTTATTTATATCCAAAAACCAACTTCCACTATTGGCCTCCGTTGGCCAATGTTAGGATCTGCCTAAGGAAATCATACCCAAACAATCTCAGTGATGGTCTCATATTTTTAATCTAAGTCACCATTTTTGAGTTATAATCATTTGAAAAATAAAATAATTTTATTTAATTATTTTATTTATGCTTATGCAATTGTCAGGTTTTCTCACTAGAGGCATATTCCAACTAAACTTAAGTCACACCTATGGTAAACCTTCCATCCTAAACGCAATGGTGCCCTCATATTTCTGGTATGGGCACCCATTTAAGAGTTATTCCATTTTTTTGGAAAACTGCTCACACGTGCTATTTAAAGCTTAACATTTTTTGATGGATCATTCCAGGAACTCTAGGCCTCAGAATCGCATGTCGTCTCAACACCTGGTCTTGAAATAATTCCATATAATAAAAAAATAAAAATTATACAGAAATTACGGGACATTACATTCTCCCCACCTTAAATATTTACATCCCTGAAGTCTAAAACAAAGTCTAATAAAAAAAGTGGGAGTACTAAGCATGAATCTGAGCCTCCTGCTCTCTTTTTCTCTCTTGGATATTTCTATGCTACCACCGAACAAGAACTAGAGGAATCAACCATCCAAAAAGGGCATAACTTTTAGATCCTATATCTCTGATGGAAACTCTACAAATGTCACCCCATCGTCAATGTCCTACTCACCCAGTCGATGATGTTCGATGGATCATGCACGTACCTCCTCAGCTTTGACATGTGAAAAACTTTGTGCACCTAGTGCATCTATGGGAAAATAACTAGGAGGTATTCCACCTAGCTAACTCCACTCAGAAACTAAAAAGGTCTGATAAACCTCATAGATAACATGTCGTTCCATCCAAATCTCCTCAATCCCCATCAGGGTGAGACTTGAAGGAAAACACGGTCTCCCTCCTCGAACTCCAAGGGTATCCATCTTCTATTGGTATAAGAATTACCTTTTCTTTGTGTAGTCCTCATCCTCTCGTGGATGATCCAAACCTTCTTAGTGGTATCCCATACCAACTTTGGACCCATGAGTGCAGACTTCGCTGGGTCTGTCCAGCATATAGGTGATCTTCATGGATACCTATACAAGGCCTAAAAATATTTCATGCCAATGGTGGAGTGAAAGATATTGTTGTACGCAAACTCCACCAATAGTGAGTGGTCCTCCCAACCATGACCAAAATCTAGGAAACAAGCCCAAATAATTTCCTCCAAAGTCTATGTGGTCCACTTCTTCTGACCATCTCTATGGCGGTAAAAGTTGTGCTAAATCATGTTGGAACCTGATGCTCAACATTCACTTGTTGACAAGTGAGTCATAGTGAAATAAACTCTGCCACCACTTTCTTCATACCTGGAAAACATTACTGACGTCAAAGGTCATAAAAATATTCACCACAATAGGATGTACCACCAAAGGGGATATATGGAATTCCTTCAATACCTCCTCCGGTAAAGTCACTAGTACCATGGTGCATCCTCTAAAAATGGTGACATGCTCCCCACCTATTGAAAATTCATCAAGAGCATGTCCTAAGGATATCTAAGCATGTCGGGCCTCGTAGTAAACATCCACAAGTTGTGCCTCCCTGACTCGCTGATAGAGTGGGGGAGTGATAGTCATATAATGGAGGTAAACTGCTTCATCATCATCCACGAAGTATTTCGGCATCACGACTAGCAACTCCATTTCCTCACTCAGTAGTTGTAAACCAGACCTCCTGCTGAGCGTGTCTACCACCATGTCCCCCTTTTCAAGAGTATCGACTATCTCAAATTCATAGTCCAAGAATAGCTCCAACCATCACTGCTGTCTCAGTTGATGATAAGTCTACGAGCACCTTTCCACCCATGCTAAAGGCTACCCCCTTTATCTTATTGATGTTCCCATGGACACTTTGATAGTGGGAACTCTCTATCCATGGACACTTGGTTAAGGTTCTAGTAATGCACACAAAACCTTGAACATTGGGTCTTACTAAGCCCTTCCCCTACAAGTCCCCTGTAAGTCCCCCATCTACGCCCCCTGTTCGCAAAGCTCTACGAAAGACCTTTGATATATTGATGCTGATATTGGTGCCATATCGGGGTTTATAATGATACATAAGTCCCTCCCCATATGGAGAGGTAATCCAGGAAACATATTTTGAAAGGATGTTCCAGTACTCCACCACTGCTTTTGGGAATTGAAAACTCAAAACACCTGTTGCCACGATGGTAAGGCTAGACAACTCAAGATCGATTGGATGCACCCTCCTATGCATGAGTTTATCCCATTCTTCCTGGGTTTCCTTTTTCTCCAACCAAGGAAAACCCCATTCCAATGATATGGATATACCACATCCTTTTACTTAAAACAGTCAATCTGAGTATGAAATGTGGATTACCAGTCCATCCTCAGACTAACGTCATAAGGCATCAACGCTGCCACCAAGAGGATTCAACCAAAACTCTTGCCTCAAGGGTTATATCACACCGTTGTCATAAGTGTGATTATCGAGTCTCCTCCCATTGGTATCTCCATAATTAAGGATTACGTCAAAGGTTTAACCAGAAAATCTAGGTCTTAAACAAGATTCTTGATAATAAGAAATGGTTAGTACCTATGTCTATTAATATGGAATCTAGTAGTAAACACAGACCATACCTCAAATCATTCCTTGAGCCCTTGGGTCATACTCCTTGACTGCATATAGTTAGTCTCTTCCCCTGTCCTCCTACTCTTTGAGCCTGGTGGGGACCACATTGGAGTGCTCGTTGTAACATGTCGAAATGTATACCACCTCATACTGCTCTCCTAGATCCTCTTCCACGTTTGCTGCCGGGTATATTCATCTATCCCTATCACTTCCTCTTCTAGAAACATTTTACACAGCTAATTCTCTGAGACATATGTCGGTCTCCTGCTTTCCCACCGTTGACATTCACTGCCTATATCTGGTCATTCAAAAAAATTAACCACAAAGGTTCTCTCTAGCACCATAACATAAGTAGTAATGCACAGAGGAATAGTGTTGGATCAGATGTCCCTAAACACATCTCTCTTGGAGGTCTGATCCCTGAAGAACTGGTCGTATCATACTCATCAAGTACTTGGAATGGTCAGTACACCTCGACAAATACTCAGTTATCAACATGTCATCCTACTGAAGCTGCAGAAGCTCTTGGGAATACATACCCCCTTAGATTTTTTATGGCAAGAGACCCCTTCTCTAAGGAAGGTTTTCAAGATTTGTCCACAAAAAAGTCACCTCATCGTAAGATCAATGTAATATAAACCCTATCATCGCCCTGATGAGCCACATAGAAATCTCACTAGCAGGACTGCCATATGATCTAATAGTGCCCTGGCTAGATCGAAACTTGGTCACCACCTCATTCCAGTACTTAGCTGCCTGTGATTCTGGCTCACCTTGGAACCTAAGGGGTATTTGTTGCTGAAACTCATGTAAGGAACTAAGCTTACATGTGTCCTATGCTGGTAGCGCCGGTAGTAACTGTTGACCAACAGACAGGGGTATTTTTGGGACACCGCCTGTAGGTACCATCTCGAGCAATGGTCCCTATACCGAAGCCTCATCACTCTATGGACCAATCTCATGGTCAATCACTGGAATCCTGACTGGTTGTATGTTTGGAGGAATCTTGAAAGAGAATAAAGATGAACCATGGTCAAAAGGTCATACCTAGTGAGATGACTCAAAAATATATAAATATACAAACATTTTAAAAACACATGAAACTAGTGTTTTCATATACCAAGTCAGAAAACAAAATTTAGGGTCCTGGTGCATGGATACGTCAGCCACCGCACAAACACTGGACTCCCTAGACTGAAATATGAACTCAAGATACTTAAAATTATATCCCCCTTTGAAAATATATACTCTTAGTTCTTTTGGTAGAACTGACCGCCCTCTAATACCACTTTTTCAGGACCTATCCCCTGGGGCCTGTGTCATGACTACCCCAAGCTCGCCTTCCATAGGCCAGGGGATGGTGACTAGCATCAAAAGGCATATCCCAAAAAGGGAAGGCATTGTCTTTAAACCTGTATAAACACATGTACAACCAAATCCCAACACACTAAAAGGGGAAAAAAGTATACCACTAAAAAAAATTGAATGGAAGTACAAGTGAATGTAAGTGGGCCAGAATACAAACCCAACAAAAAACTAAAAACAATAAAGTACAAAAAGAAACTCTGATGTCCATCTGTGGGAAACCCTTCCTGATCATGAGAGTACTAAAGCTACTAGAATTTGAATTAGTATGTACTACCTGCCTGGTTCTACTAGACCCCACTTGGTCCTAGTCCACCAAGTCCACCTTTGTATCATCCATCAATCTCGTCCCCCTGAGCACCTCTGTCGAAATGTTGATCGTCTGCACCATACACAACATGTGCGGGCGAAGCCCTTGCAGAGGTGATTATAACAATACTCAGTATGGACCCCGAGACCCCCGAAGGTCTCTTGGTAGTCCATGAAGGAAAACACTGCAAAGAAAATACCCCAAAGGTAAAAACACCATGAAAAACCTCAACCACATAGCACAAAGTAAAAGACACATCTCACACTAGGTATAACTTAAGTACATAAGTAAAGATGATTAGTAATAAAGCTATATAATCTTATTTTGTTGAGAGAATCTCATGTTGACCAACATAGGGTCGCTAAGTGCTGACCCATAGAAGATCTCTAGGTGTTGATCCACTCAGAGGTTCACTAGGTTGTGACCCACTCAGAGGATCACTTTGTGCTGACCCACTCAGAGGATCGCTAGGTGATGACCCACTCAGAGGATCTCTAAGTTCCCACCCATAGAGGATGACTAGTTGCTAATGCATAGAGGATCACTAGGTGTTGACCCACTCATAGGATCACTATTCTTTCTCCACGTTACATCCATCCACTGGATTCCCGCACTTAGTACACTTGATTTCCATAAGATCCACTTCACTATCCATTAGTCATATCTCAACCACCACAAAGTCCCGCATATAAGTAACCCAAATATCCATCTTATTGTAAGGGTTCCAATGAAACATGAAACACATCGATTAGATGTTTGGTTTTTATGTTATAGTCTTTTAATAAAAAGGTCCAGGTTGGATTCGAGTCCGATCCAACCCGTCTGTACTCAAACTTCCACTAAAACACAAGTGGAGTAACATAAAAGGAACGCCTCATCACGAGGGTCCCAACACCACTAAAAATGCGTCAATCAGATGCCTGGTTTGAGAGATACAGGAGTTTTAGCAAAAAGGGGCTTGGTTGGTCTGACCATCGGACGCCCGGTTTGAGAGATACAAGAGTTTTAGTAAAAAGGGGTCGGTAAGGTGTGACCTGGTCAGACCAACCCAACCCAACCTGGTTTATAATTCTAGCATGGGTCTGGCCCAACCATTCTATTAGGCCCATGGGTCTGGCCCGATGATTCGTGGGTTTGGCCGGTGGTGCGGTTTCGGCCCGGCGGTGCGGGTCCGGCCCATTGGCCAACCCATTCCGCCACAGGCAGACCGGTCTGCTCGGCCGAGACATGCCATAAATCCGCATCTGGCCTCCGTCCCACCCCATAGTCAATGTGGGGCAGCCTCCTCACTACAGCCAAGCGACCACGGTGGATCTACATAGCCGACCATTTCTCACACACTTGAGCGGCTCGAGCAGGCCACTCTTCCACGCGGCGCCAACAAGCATCGTTCCACCTTGCCATCACGGCTGGTCGTTCGTGGCCCCACCTACCACATAACTACATTGATGGGTGCACCGCTCCACCCAGTTGGCATCCCTCGATCCCCATCTGACACACGGCTTGTGTTGCCACCGGCGTGGCGGCAGAACCTTCAGGGGACCACCAGACACGCTCTGGTGGTCCGTTCTTTGCATCACCTGCATCTATGGGATTTTAATGCCATCACCTTCGTTGAGACAACCTCAAACTCACTTCTACGCCATTTTGAGAAATCATCCATGAAGAACACATAATAAACAACCATGGTGGAGGGTCTGATCCTTTTTCCTGTCAGACTGTGCCCTCCACATTAGAGTTTAAGCATGGGGAAATTTCGGAGGTTGAAGTTCAATCATTTCATGAGAGGTTTGAATCACGAATGATAAATCCACAAGAAAAGCCACCCTCCCATATAAACGCATGAATTTTGGATCAACTTGTTCACAGGTTGATCCGTGTTTGTCATTTTTAAAAAAAGAAAAGTGGGGAATAATTTTAAAAATTAAACAACCCAATACCTCATTGACATTCGATGACGAAGCATTCATCCTTGAGGTTTCAAGATGTCAGCGTCGCTTCCAGCTCTGTTCTTCAAGGCACATCGAAGCTAGTGATGATCTGTCGATGTGTCATTACTCATTCATTGTTGGAGAGGGATTCCATCAGCAGTTCTTCAAAGATTTCCCCGAAATTGATTATTCCCAAACTCCAACAAGTTAGATTAATAAAATTAAAATAAAATCACAGTGACGATGTGTCCATTAATGATGCTCATTAAATGATCCATATTTAATGAGCAACATTTAATTAGTCATTAAGATAACAATATCACAGTTTTAAGGAGCCATTATAGACCCTCCATTAATGTGCCTCGTCGCTGCCTCATTGCTGCACTGAAGTGCTGCCGTCTTCCACTCAATGGGGAGTAAGAAATAAAATAATGCTTTTAAATTATTTTATTATTTTTCTCGAAATGTCGAAAAATGACTATTCCGCTCAGCCCTTTCTAGCTGAAGTTAAGTTATTTCTAGGTGAATCCCAACGTTATAAGTTCAAAAGTGCCCTCGGATTTTTAATCCAAGAACTGATTCAAAAGATAGAAAATCACGCTCGCACGTTTACTGAACATACCTTTAAAAAAGTTAAAAATTAACTTTCACCATCAACCCGCACCGGTCGAGGTTAGGCTCCGCCTATGGGGAACACACCCTCATGATCTCAACAGTACACTTGGATTTCCAATCCGAGTAACTATTTAGGAGTTATAAATATTTGAAAATAAACTAATTGTTACTTAATTATTTTATTTACAGCCAAAAACTAACTACCACTTTTGGCCTAAGCCGGCCAATGTTAGGATCTGCCTAAGGAAAGCATACCATCACAAGCTCTGTTGTGGTCTCATATTTTTAATCTGATTCACCATTCATTAGTTACAAGAATTTGAAAAATAAAATAATTTTATTTAATAATTTTATTTATAGTTATTCTATTTTTGGGTTTTCTCACTGGAGGCATGTTCCAACTAAACTTAAGTCACACCTAGGGTAAACCTGCCTTCCTGAACACAACAACACCCTCAAATTTCTACTATAGGAATTCATTTAAGATTTATTCCACTTTTTTAGGAAAACCGCTCACACACACTATTTGAAGCTTAACATTTTTTGACGTATCATTCCTAGCACTCCAGGGCTTAGAATTGCACACCGTCTTAGCGCCTGGTCTCGAAATAATTCCGTATAATAAAAAAATTATATAGAAATTCTAGGACATTACATTATCATTAACTTTTATTGAAGTTTTTTTCATTTAAGATAACTGTATACATTTATTCCTAACATGATTCTATCAAATCATAACATTCATAATAAATTTTTAACATGTCATCATACAGAGTACAAAATAAAAAATTCCCAAATTTCATTTCATTATTAATTGTATTATTATTTTATTAGTTATATTTCATTTAATTTCATTCTCACTGATCATTTTCCTCTCACTATGAATATTAGGTTCCACTTTTGATGATTCATCGGATCATTGGAATTTTGTTAAACTTACACCACTATAATAAATCCTTCATGCAATTTGGTTCCTTTATCAGCATTTCTTGTTTCGATTGAGGGTTTAATAGGGAGATGCAACATCAATGAATCCACATTTGTCGTGGATGTGAAAAAGTTATGTTTTCTATGAGTTTTTCTAATTAATGTTTTCTAAAATTTCTTCTACATGAACCTTTTATTTTCTTTGGATTTTAACTATAATTATGTTTCATATAGATACCCTATTTTCTCACAAAATTTAAAGTTATTTCACATGTTTAGTTTTATATTTATTTTATTTAATCCACTAATTCGAAACTAGTAATCCAATTATTATGTTACAGGTTGTAAACTACAATGCATGTCATGTTGTTTCTGTTCAGTTGCAGCTATGAGAATTTTATTCATCTATTGTAATTTCATGTTTTGTTTCCCAAAACATTAGTTGATTTCCATGTTGTGTTGTTCCCCCAAATTTTCTCTACCCAGCACACCCTCACCAAATCTCCTCTAATTCCTTGCAATCCCTTGTATTATTACCCAAAATTCATTTATACTCTCCAAATTCTGTTTTCCTCAATCGGATGTGTTTTTTGTCTGAGATGATAGAAAACACACTTTTAGTGTTATAAAACACTAAAAAATGAATTTAATAGTCATATATATATATATATATAAACATTATAATTATTTGAAATCGTAGGAAAATATTTTTATTATTATTCATGATGTGTAAGAGTATAAGACATATCAACCAGACTTGTGGTCATCTTAGAACGACATAATATGTGGTTTTTAAATATTTAGCATCCTTTAAAAAAGTGAATTCAAGGGTCAAAACTAGATGAAAAAACTCCAAATTCCATGAAATCATAGTAAAACAGTTGTATCATGAATTTTGAAATGGTCGAGTAGATAGAACATCAATATGAGATGACGTTTTCTAGGGAGGATTGAAAATGCACTTTTAGTTTCATAAAACAAAAAATGTGCATTTAACAGTCAGATATATATTAAACGACATCATAATGACTTGAAATCCTATGAAAACTCTCTTATTATTATTCTTGATGTGTATGAGTAGGCTCAATATCATTCAGACATGCAGTTTTCATGGTACAACTGAATATGTGATTTTTAATTATTTGATGCCCTTTAAAAAGGTGTGCCTAGGGGTAAAAACTAATAGAACAACCTCCAAATTTCATGAAATCAGACGAAAAAAATTGTGGTGTGAATATTGAAATGGTTGAGTAGACGGAAGTCAATTTGAGTTGTCGTTTTCTCAGGAGAATCGAAAACATAGTTTTAGTGTCATAAAACACCAAAATGTTTGTTTAATGGTAAAATCCCAAGAAAAAGAACTCATAATGAATTTAAATAATAATAAACCCATATTATTATTATTCTTGGCATGTAAGAGTAGACAGAACATCAAATAGATGTGTGGTTTTCTCAGAACAACTAAACATGTTGTTTTAAAACATTTTATGTGCATTGAAAAGGTGCGTTCAGGGGTCAAAACCAACCAAACAGACTCTGAATACCATGAATTCAGAATAAAAATAACTATCACATAAATTTTTAAATGGTTGAGTAGACGGAATGTCAATTCAAGATGGCGTTTACTGAGGAGTATCGGAAACACACTTTTTGTGTCAAAAAACACCAAAACGTACGTTTAATGGTCAGATCCATAGAAAATGTCCTCATAATGACTTGAAATCACAAAACAATTGTATTATTATTATTCATGATGTGTATGAGTAGAAAACATGCCAATTGGACGCGCAGTCTATGTTGTACGACTGAATATGTAGGTTTTAAAGAGTTGATGCCCTAAAAAAGGTGCATCCGGCAGTCAAAATCTACCAAACGACTTCTGAATTCATTAAAATTAGACTAAAAACCATAGATAGAATTTTGAAATGGTCGAGTAGATGGTACATCAATCGATGGTTCCATTTTTCTAGGATGATGGAAAATGCACTTTTAGTGTCATAAAACACCAAAACATACATTTAACTATCATATATATAGATTATGAACTCAAGATAACTTGAAATCATAGGAAAACCATATTATTATTATTCGTGACATATATGATGAAATGAAATGTCAATCAGACATGCGGTTTTCTCAAAACTACTGAATCTATAGTTATTAAAGATTTGACATCCTTTAAAAAGGTGATTTTGTTGGTGAAAACCATCCAAATGAACACCAAATTCCATGAAATCAGAAAAAAACAAATATAGTGTGAATTGTAAAATGGTAAATAATATAGAACATCAATCCAAGATAGAATTTGTTGGGGGGACCTAAAACACACTTTTAGTGTCATAAAACACCAAAACATGCATTTAATGGTCAGATCCATAGAAAACAACCTTGGAATGAATTTAAATCATAGTAAAACCATATTATTATTAGTTTTGATTTTTATGAGTAGACAACACATCAATCATACTTGTGTTCTGCATGGTACAATTGAATATGTGGTTTTTACAGATTTAATACTCTTTAAAAAGGTGTTTCTAGTGTTCAAAACCAGCCGAACAACCTCTGCATGTAGTGAAATTAGACGACAACAACCATTGAGTGAACTGTTAAATAGTTGAGTAGATGGTACATCCAACTAAGGTGGAGTTTTTCTGAGACGATAGAAAACACATTTTTAGTGTCATAAAACACAAAAACAAGAATTTAAAAGTCAAATATATAGAATAATACATCAAAATGATATGAAATCATAGAAAAACCATCTTATTATTATTCATTATTTGTACAAGGAGATGGAACATCAATCAGAAATGTGGTCTTCTTGGAATGAATGAATGTGTAGTTTTTAAAAATTTGACATCTTTTAGAAAGGTGAATTTAGGGGTGAAAACCATCCAAATGAACTTTTAATTCCATGAAATAAGATGCAAACAACAGTAGCATGAATTTTGAAATGTTCAAGTAGAAAAAATGTCAATGCGAGCTAGCATTTTCTAGAGAGGACAAAAAATACACTTTTAGTGTCATAAAACACCAAAACATGCATTTAATAGTTAGATCCATAGACAAAAACATCAGAATGACTTAAAATCACAATAAAACCATATTAGTATTATTTGTGATGTGTAAGAGTATATAACACATCAATCGGACATATGATCTTCATGGTACGACTAAATATGTGGTTTTTCAAGATGTGTTTTAAAAAGGTGCATCAGGCAGTCAAAACTAGTTGAACGACCTATGAATGTAATGAAATACAACAAAAATAACTACATAGTGAATTGTAAAATGTTCGAGTAGAAGGTATGTCAATTGAAGGTGGTGTTTGTCTATGATGATGGAAAACACACTTTTAGTGTCATAAAATACGAAAACATGCATTTAATGGTCAGATATATAGAAAATGACCTAAGAATGACAAGAAATAATAGGAAAATAGTCTAATAATTCTTTATAATGTGTATTAGGAGATGAAATGTCAATCATACATGCGTTCATCTTGGAATGACTGAATTTGTAGTTTTTAAAGATTTAATGTCATTTAAAAAGGTGCGTTCAGGGGTTAAAACCATCTAAAGGAACTCTAGAAGCCATGAAATCATACACAAATGACTAAAATTTAAATTTTGAAATGGTCGAGTAGACGAAACGTCAATATGAGCTGGCGTTTTCTGGAGAGGACCAAAAATGAATTTTTAGTGTCATAAAACACCAAAATGTGCATTTATTGGCCAGATTAGTAGAAAAAGACCTCAAAACGACTTGAAATCATAAGAAAAACTTTTTATTATTATTTGTGATGTGTAGGAGTAGATGAAACATCAATCAGACATGCGGTCTGTGCTATACAACTGAATATATGATTTTAAAAGATTTGATGACCTTTAAAAAGGTGGATCTAGGAGTCAAATATAGCCAAATGACCTTTGAATTCCATGAAATTTGATGACAAAACTGTGGAGTGAATTTTGAAAAGGTTGATTAGACGATATGTCAATATTAGCTGATGTTTTCTTGTGAGGACCGAAAACGCATTTTTAGTGTCATAAACCACCAAAATGTGTGTTTAATGGCCTAATCCATAGTAAACGACCTCATAATGACTTGAAATCATAGTAAAACCGTATTATTAATATTCGTGATGTATAAGAACATATTAAATGTTAACTGGACATGCAGTCTTCTTGGAATGACTAAATATGTGGTTTTTAAAGATTTAACATCCTTTAAAAAGGTGTGTTCTAGGGTCAAAAATTGCCAAACAAACTTCTAATTCCTTGAATAAAAAAAACTATAACATGAATTGTGAAATAGTCTAGTAGAAGAAACACAAATCTGAGCTAACATTTTTTGGGGAGGACTAAAAACACTCTTTTAGTGTCATAAAACACTAAAACACGTGTTTAATATATTTATCCATATAAAAAACCTAAAAATTACTTAAAACCATAGTAAAACCATATTATTATTATTATTCATGATGTGTATGAGAATATGAAACATCATTTGGACATGTGGTCTACATGGTACGACGTAATATGTGGTTTTTAAAGACTTAATGTCCTTTAAAAAGGTTTGTTCAGTGGTCAAAACCATCCAAACTACCTCATTATTCCATGACATCTAATGACAAAAACTGTGGAGTAAATTATGAAATGGTCAAGTAGAAGGTATTTCAATCAGAGGTTTTATTTGACCATGATAATGGAAAACACAATTTTAGTATCATAAAACACCAAAACAGGAATTTAATGGTCATATCAATAGAAAACGACATCAAAATGACACAAAATAATTGAAAAAACATCTTATTATTATTCGTGATGTGTATGAGGATATGAAAAATCAATCAAACATGCAGTTTTCTCATAATGACTAAATGTGTAAATTTTAAAGATTTGACGCCCTTTAAAAAGGTGTATTCGGGGGTCAAAACCAACTAAAAGATATATGAATTCCATGAAATCAGTTGAAAACAACTGTACTATGAATATTGAAATGGTCAATTAGATTAAGCTTAAATCTGAGCTAAATTTTTCATAATAGGACCAAAAATGTACTTTTAGTGTCATAAAACATCAAAATGAATGTTTAATGCTCATATACAAATAAAATGACCTCATAATGACTTTAAACCACATTAAAATCATCTTATTATTATTCTTGATGTGTAAGAGTAGACATAATGTCAATCAGATGTGCGGTATGCATGAAACAACTGAATATTTGGTTTTTAGAGATTTGACACCCTTTAAGAAGGTGTA
Organism: Viscum album; assembly: GCA_963277665.1. Classification (NCBI taxonomy): domain Eukaryota; kingdom Viridiplantae; phylum Streptophyta; class Magnoliopsida; order Santalales; family Viscaceae; genus Viscum; species Viscum album. Next base: position 1,534,020,430 of record OY728161.1, on the reverse strand, counting down.
TTTGGGGGTCAAAACCAGCCAAACGACCTCTGAATGCTATGAAATTAGATAAAAACAACTGTGAAGTGAATTGTGAAATGGTAATATAGAAACAACTCCAATTAGAGATGTAATTTTCTCAGGAGGACCGAAAACACATTTTAGTGTCATAAAACACCAAAATGTTTATTTAATGGTCAAATACATTTCAAACAACCTTGTAATGACTTGAAATAACATTAAATCTATCTTATTATTATTTTTGATGTGTAAGAGCATATGAAACATCAATCAGACATGAGGTCTACATGAAACGAATGAATATGTGGTTTTTAAAAATTTTATGCCCTTTAAAAGGGTGTGTCCAAGGGTCAAAACCAACAGAACGAACTCTGAATATTGTGAAATCAGATGAAAATAACCATAGAGTGATTTTTGAAATTGTTGAGCAGAAAATACTTCCATTGAATGTTATGATTGACTAGGATGATGGAAAATGTACTTTTAGTTTCATAAAACACCAAAACATGCATTTAGTAGTTAGATTCATTGAAAAGGACCTCGAAATGACATGAAATCATAGGAAAACTGACATGTTATTATTTATGATGTGTGTGAGCATATTTCACATCAATGGGACATGTAGTTTGCTCGGAATGGGAGAATAATCTGTTTTAAATTTGTAAAAAATGATTAGAAATTATTAATATATTTTCAAAATCAAATAACTTTGATATGTTGTACTAAGATTTAATTGAAATATTTTATTGAATTTAAACTTTTAGTTGGAGTATTTTTTCTATAAAAATTATTTAATTAAAATTTTCATGTATTTTTATTTGATGATGGGTGTGGATCTTGGAAGATAATGAAGCATGGAGATTTATTTGTCCGTGGTATTAGCTTTTTTTTAAATATTTTCTTTCATTTTGGAAATATAGTGGTTTTTTTAATGTTTTTGTTAATTTTTTTTAAAAAAATAAAAAAACCTATAACAGTCGCTATAGGTTTTTGTTGGTCAGACTATAGCGACTTCCAAACAGTGGTTGCTATAGCCCAACTCAGCATGGTCTATAGTGACTGCCATTTGGCGATCACTATAGGCGATCCTCATCTCATATATAGAGTCCGCTAAATGGCGGATGCTATAGGAAACGACTACGGGCCTAATGCATTCTCTATTTGGTGGATGATAGGCGGTCGCTATAGGCTTTTAGTGACAATTTTTTGTGGTTGCTAAAATCCTTTTTTCTACTAGTGATAACGCTATAAAGAAATAAATTAAACATAAATACGAAACAATACATTAGTAAAATTTAAATTTAAAATAAAAGGACACACTTGGAGTCTTACCGGCCACACTAGGAGTCATATTGATGTGTGAATGACTCATTAATTTCATAAATGAATTATGGATCATTGTACTAAAGTATCAAGAAAATATTAATGTGATTTCTCATTTTCGAGTATGTTAGGTTTCTATTTACTTAAAATGTTAATTTAAATTGAAAACACACACTTTGAGTCATACCAATCACATAATGTGTTAGTTTGATATGAGAATAATTCCTACAAATCATAAATGACTTGTGAATCATTTTTTTTAAATTATAAATTCAATCTTCATTTTTTTTCTCGGTTTTCAGTGAGTGACACATGTTTTGAACTAAATTCTCAATTTCAAACTCATAATTGAGACTTTGAGTTATACTAGATACATCGTGCATCAGATTGAGGTTATACCGAAACCTACACATAAAAAATGACTTATTGATCATTTTACTAAAGTATCAAAACAACCTTAATGCATGTCCTTGGTTTGTGTATGTGATGTGTTTTTTGAATTAAAATGTTAATTTTAAATAAAAAGACACACTTTGAGTCATACCTATCACATCGTGCATTGATTTGATGTGTGGATGATTCCTACATGTCATAAATGACATAAAAACATTTTATTAAGGTATTAAGACAATATGAATGTGCTTTCTCAGTTTTGAGTTTCCAATGTGTCTTTTTTATTAAAATGTCAATTTAAACAGAAACACACACTTCGAGTCATATCGGTCACTTCATGTGTCAATGTTATGTTAGACTGATTCCTACACATCAAAAATGATTTATAAATCCTTTTCCTAAAGTATCATGATAATAAAATAAAATTTTCATGGTATTTAGTGAGTGACACACATTTTGAACAAAATTTTCAATTTTAAACTGATAACGGGGACTTTGAGTCATACTGGGAACACCATGTATCAGATTGAGGTGTAGATTATTCTTATATGGCAAAAATGAATTATGGATCATTTTACTAAATCATAAAAAAATTCATATATATTTTCTCAATTTTGATAATGTGATGTGTGTTTTGAACTAAAATGTTGATTTTAAATAAAAAGACACACTCTGAGTCATACCTATCACACCATGCATCATATTGATGTGAGACTTATTTCAATATTTCAAAAATTACTTATGGATAGTTGTAATAATGTATCAAGATAATATGAATTCATTTTATTATTTTTGAGTACATCATGTGTCTTTTTTAATAAAATGTCAATTTAAAATGAAAAGAAGCGCTTTCAGTCATATTGGACACATTGTGTGTCAGTTTGATGAGAGAATAATTTCTACATTTCAAAAATGACCTATAAATAATTATCCTAAATTATCAAGACAATCCAAGAACGTATTTTTAATTTTTAGTGAATGACACATGTTTTGAACTAAATTGTCAATTTTAAACTAATTACAGATACTTTGAGTCATACCAGGAATATTGTGTATCAGATTGAGGTGTGGATGATTCCTACACATCCGAAATGAATTATGGATCATTTTCCTAATGTGTACAACAATTAAAATGAGTTCTCTATGTTTTGAGTATGTGACGTGTGTTTTGAAATAGAATTTCAAATTTAAATAAAAAGACAGACTTGGAGTCATACCTATCACACCATACATTGGATTGACATGTAACTAATTTATATAACTTAGAAACGACTTATGGATAATTTTTCTAAAGTATCAAGACAATATAAATGCATTTTCACATATTTGAGTACATTATGTGCCTTTTTTCTACTAAAATTTCAATTTAAATAGAAAACACACACTTTGAGTCATACTGGTCACATTGTGTGTTGGTTTTATGTGAGATTGATTCCAACAAACCAATAATTACTTATTAATCATTTTCCTAATGTATCAAGATAGTACAAGTGTTCTTTCTTGTTTTTAAGTAAGTAACACTTGTTTTGAACTAAATTGTCAATTTTAAACTGATAACATCCACTTTGAGTCAAACAGGGAACACTGTGTATCATATTGAGGTGCGACTAATTCATACAGGTCAAAAATGTATTATAGATAATTTTCATAACACATGAAAATAATTCAAATACGTTTTCTTGGTTTTGAGTATGTGACATGTGTTTTGAACTAAAATTTAAATTTCAAATAAAAAGATACACTTGGGGACATACCTGTAACACCGTGCAGATGATTCTTACAAATCATAAATGACTTATGGATAGTTTTCCTAAAATATCAAGACACTCAGAATGTGTTTTCTCAGTTTTGAGTATGTCATGTGTCTTTTTTAGTAAAATGTCAATTTAAACTAAAAACATGAACTTTGAGTCATACTGGTCCCATAATGTGTAATTTTGACATGATATTGATTCTTACATGTCACAAATGTATTCTGAATTATTTTAATAAATTATCAAGTTAATTTGAGTGATTTTTCATGGTTTTCAGTAAGCGAAACATGTTTTGAACTAAATTGTCAATTTTAAATATACAATAAACACTTTGAGTCATACCAGACACACTATGTATTGGATTGAGGTGTTTCTCAATCCTACTTGTCAAAAATGACTTATGACTCATTTTTTTAATGTATCAAAAAAATTGAATGTGTTCTCTTTTTTTTGAGTATGTGATGTGAGTTTTGAACAAAAATGTGAATTTCAAATAAAATGACACACTTGGATTCATACATCTCACACCATATGTCATTTTGGCATGTAGATGATTACTACAAGTCAAAAATGACATATGGATCATTATAGAAAAGTAACTAGGAAATCCAAATGTGTTTTCTTAGTTTGGATAATTCCATGTGTCTTTTTACTAAAATATCAATTTAAATTGAAAACATTAACTTTCCATCGTACCGGTCGCATCCTGTGTCAGTTTGAAATGATACTAATTCCAACATGTCAATAATGACTTATGAATAATTTTCCTAAAGTATCAAGACAATTCGAGATTTTTTTCTCAGTTTTTAGTTAGTGACACATGTTTTGAACTAAATTTTTAATTTTAACGTGATAACAGACACTATGAGTCATACTAGAAAAATTGGTAATTATATTAAGGTGTGGTTGATATATAAACATCATAAATGACTTAAAGATCATTTTCCTAAATTATTAAAGAAATTTGAATGTGTTTTCTTGGTTTTGAGTATGTGATGTGTGCTCTGAACTAAAATGTCAAGTTTAAATAAAAAGAAACACTTTGAGTCATACCTATCATACCATGTGTCAGATTGGCATGTTGTTTATTCCTATACATCAAAAATAATATATATATATATATATACTAAATAATCAAGACTATGTGAATGTGTTTGCTTAGTTTTGAGTATGTGACATATCTTTTTTACTAAAATGTATATTAAAAATGAAAACACGCATTTTGAGTCAGACAATAGACGTCATGTGTCAGTTTGATGTGAGACTGATTACTACATGTCACAAATGAAACATGAATTATTTTAAAAAATTATCAAGATAGTCCAAACATATTTTCCCTATTTTTAGTGTGTGAAGCATGTTTTGAACTAAATTTTAAATTTTCATGGTATTTAGTGACTGACACACATTTTGAACTAAATTTTCAATTTTAAACTGATAACGGGGACTTTGAGTCATACTGGGAACACCATGTATCAGATTGAGGTGTAGCTTATTCTTACATGGCACAAATGAATTATGGATCATTTTACTAAATCATAAAAACAATTCATATATATTTTTTCAATTTTAATAATGTGATGTGTGTTTTGAACTAAAATGTTGATTTTAAATAAAAATACACACTCTGAGTCATACCTATCACACCATGTGTCATATTGATGTGAGACTTATTTCAATATTTCAAAAATGACTTATGGATAGTTGTACTAATGTATCAAGACAATATGAATTCATTTTATTATTTTTGAGTACATCATGTGTCTTTTTTAATAAAATGTCAATTTAAAATGAAAAGAAGCACTTTCAGTCATATTGGTCACATTGTGTGTGAGTTTGATGAGAGAATAATTTCTACATTTCAAAAATGACCTATAAATCATTATCCTAAATTATCAAGACAATCCAAGAACGTATTTTTAATTTTTAGTGAATGACACATGTTTTGAACTAAATTGTCAATTTTAAAATAATTATAGATACTTTGAGTCATACCAGGAATATTGTGTATCAGATTGAGGTGTGGATGATTCCTACACATCCCAAATGAATTATGGATCATTTTCCTAATGTGTAAAACAATTCAAATGAGTTCTCTATGTTTTGAGTATGTGACATGTGTTTTGAAATAGAATTTCAAATTTAAATAAAAAGACAGACTTGGAGCCATACCTATCACACCATACATTGGATTGACATGTAACTAATTTATATAACTTAGAAACTACTTATGGATAATTTTTCTAAAGTATCAAGACAATCTAAATGAATTTTTACATATTTGAGTACATCATGTGCCTTTTTTCTACTAAAATTTCAATTTAAATAGAAAACACACACTTTGAGTCATACTGGTCACATTGTGTGTTGGTTTTATGTGAGATTGATTCTAACAAACCAATAATTACTTATTAATCATTTTCCTAATGTATCAAGATAGTACAAGTGTTCTTTCTTGTTTTCAAGTAAGTAACACTTGTTTTGAACTAAATTGTCAATTTTAAACTGATAACATCCACTTTGAGTCAAACAGGGAACAATGTGTATCATATTGAGGTGCGACTAATTCATATAGGTCAAAAATATATTATAGATAATTTTCCTAACACATGAAAATAATTCAAATACGTTTTCTTGGTTTTGAGTATGTGACATGTGTTTTGAACTAAAATTTAAATTTCAAATAAAAAGATACACTTGGGGACATACTTGTCACGCCGTGCAGATGATTCTTACAAATCATAAATGACTTATGGATAGTTTTCCTAAAATATCAAGACAATCATAATGTGTTTTCTTGGTTTTGAGTATGTCATGTGTCTTTTTTAGTAAAATGTAAATTTAAACTAAAAACATGCACTTTGAGTCATACTGGTCACATCATGTGTCATTTTGACTTGATACTGATTCTTACATGTCACAAATGTATTATGAATTATTTTAATAAATTATCAAGTTAATTTGAGTGATTTTTCATGGTTTTCAGTAAGTGAAACATGTTTTGAACTAAATTGTCAATTTTAAATATACAATAAACACTTTGAGTCATACCAGGCACACTATGTATTGGATTGAGGTGTTTCTCAATCCTACTTGTCAAAAATGACGTATGACTCATTTTCTTAATGTATCAAAAAAATTGAATGTGTTCTCTTTTTTTGAGTATGTGATGGGAGTTTTGAACAAAAATGTCAATTTCAAATAAAATAACACACTTGGAGTCATACAACTCACACCATATTTCATTTTGTCATGTAGATGATTACTACAAGTCAAAAATGACATATTGATCATTATAACAAAGTAACTAGGAAATCCAAATGTGTTTTCTCAGTTTGGATAATTCCATGTGTCTTTTTACTAAAATATCAATTTAAATTGAAAACATTAACTTTCCATCATACCGGTCACATCCTGTGTCAGTTTGAAAGGATACTAATTCCAACATGTCAATAATGACTTATGAATAATTTTCCTAAAGTATCAAGACAATTCGAGCATGTTTTCTCAGTTTTTAGTTAGTGACACATGTTTTGAACTAAATTTTTAATTTTAACGTGATAACAGACACTATGAGTCATACTAGAAAAATTGGTAATTATATTAAGGTGTAGTTGATATATAAACATCATAAATGACTTAAATATCCTTTTCCTAAATTATTAAAGAAATTTGAATGTGTTTTCTTGGTTTTGAGTATGTGATGTGTGTTCTGAACTAAAATTTCAAGTTTAAATAAAAAGAAACACTTGGAGTCATACCTATCATACCATGTGTCAGATTGGAATGTTGTTGATTCCTATACATCAAAAATAATATATATATATATATATATATAATAAATTATCAAGACTATGTGAATGTGTTTGCTTAGTTTTGAGTATGTGACATATCTTTTTTACTAAAATGTATATTAAAACTGAAAACACGCACTTTTGAGTCAGACAATAGACGTCATGTGTCAGTTTGATGTGAGACTGATTACTACATGTCACAAATGAAACATGAATTATTTTACAAAATTATCAAGATAGTCCAAACATATTTTCTCTATTTTTAGTGTGTGAATCATGTTTTGAACTAAATTGTAAATTTTCATGGTATTTAGTGAGTGACACACATTTTGAACTAAATTTTCAATTTTAAACTGATAACGGGGACTTTGAGTCATACTGGGAACACCATGTATCAGATTGAGGTGTAGCTTATTCTTACATGGCACAAATGAATTATGGATCATTTTACTAAATCATAAAAACAATTCATATATATTTTCTCAATTTTGATAATGTGATGTGTGTTTTGAACTAAAATGTTGATTTTAAATAAAAAGACACACTCTGAGTCATACCTATCACACCATGTGTCATATTGATGTGAGACTTATTTAAATATTTCAAAAATGACTTATGGATAGTTGTACTAATGTATCAAGACAATATGAATTCATTTTATTATTTTTGAGTACATCATGTGTCTTTTTTAATAAAATGTCAATTTAAAATGAAAAGAAGCACTTTCAGTCATATTGGTCACATTGTGTGTCAGTTTGATGAGAGAATAATTTCTACATTTCAAAAATGACCTATAAATCATTATCCTAAATTATCAATACAATCCAAGAACGTATTTTTAATTTTTAGTGAATGACACATGTTTTGAACTAAATTGTCAATTTTAAAATAATTATAGATACTTTGAGTCATACCAGGAATATTGTGTATCAGATTGAGGTGTGGATGATTCCTACACATCCCAAATGAATTATGGATCATTTTCCTAATGTGTAAAACAATTAAAATGAGTTCTCTATATTTTGAGTATGTGACATGTGTTTTTAAATAGAATTTCAAATTTAAATAAAAAGACAGACTTGGAGCCATACCTATCACACCATACATTGGATTGACATGTAACTAATTTATATAACTTAGAAACGACTTATGGATAATTTTTCTAAAGTATCAAGACAATCTAAATGAATTTTCACATATTTGAGTACATCATGTGCCTTTTTTCTACTAAAATTTCAATTTAAATAGAAAACACACACTTTGAGTCATACTGGTCACATTGTGTGTTGGTTTTATGTGAGATTGATTCTAACAAACCAATAATTACTTATTAATCATTTTCCTAATGTATCAAGATAGTACAAGTGTTCTTTCTTGTTTTCAAGTAATTAACACTTGTTTTGAACTAAATTGTCAATTTCAAACTGATAACATCCACTTTGAGTCAAACAGGGAACACTGTGTATCATATTGAGGTGCGACTAATTCATACAGGTCAAAAATGTATTATAGATAATTTTCCTAACACATGAAAATAATTCAAATACGTTTTCTTGGTTTTGAGTATGTGACATGTGTTTTGAACTAAAATTTAAATTTCAAATAAAAAGATACACTTGGGGACATACTTGTCACACCGTGCAGATGATTCTTACAAATCATAAATGACTTATGGATAGTTTTCCTAAAATATCAAGACAATCATAATGTGTTTTCTCGGTTTTGAGTATGTCATGTGTCTTTTTGAGTAAAATGTCAATTTAAACTAAAAACATGCACTTTGAGTCATACTGGTCACATCATGTGTCATTTTGACATGATACTGATTCTTACATGTCACAAATGTATTATGAATTATTTTAATAAATTATCAAGTTAATTTGAGTGATTTTTCATGGTTTTCAGTAAGTGAAACATGTTTTGAACTAAATTGTCAATTTTAAATATATAATAAACACTTTGAGTCATACCAGGCACACTATGTATTGGATTGAGGTGTTTCTCAATCCTACTTGTCAAAAATGACTTATGACTCATTTTTTTAATGTATCGAAAAAATTGAATGTGTTCTCTTTTTTTGAGTATGTGATGTGAGTTTTGAACAAAAATGTCAATTTCAAATAAAATAACACACTTGGAGTCATACAACTCACACCATATTTCATTTTGGCATGTAGATGATTACTACAAGTCAAAAATGACATATGGATCATTATAACAAAGTAACTAGGAAATCCAAATGTGTTTTCTGAGTTTGGATAATTCCATGTGTCTTTTTACTAAAATATCAATTTAAATTGAAAACATTAACTTTCCATCATACCGGTCACATCCTGTGTCAGTTTGAAATGATACTAATTCCAACATGTCAATAATGACTTATGAATAATTTTCCTAAAGTATCAAGACAATTCGAGCATGTTTTCTCAGTTTTTAGTTAGTGACACATGTTTTGAACTAAATTTTTAATTTTAACGTGATAACAGACACTATGAGTCATACTAGAAAAATTGGTAATTATATTAAGGTGTAGTTGATATATAAACATCATAAATGACTTAAATATCATTTTCCTAAATTATTAAAGAAATTTGAATGTGTTTTCTTGGTTTTGAGTTTGTGATGTGTGTTCTGAACTAAAATGTCAAGTTTAAATAAAAAGAAACACTTGGAGTCATACCTATCATACCATGTGTCAGATTGGCATGTTGTTGATTCCTATACATCAAAAATAATATATATATATATATACTAAATTATCAAGACTATGTGAATGTGTTTGCTTAGTTTTGAGTATGTGACATATCTTTTTTACTAAAATGTATATTAAAACTGAAAACACGCACTTTTGAGTCAGACAATAGATGTCATGTTTCATTTTGATGTGAGACTGATTACTACATGTCACAAATGAAACATGAATTATTTTACAAAATTATCAAGATAGTCCAAACATATTTTCTCTATTTTTAGTGTGTGAAGCATGTTTTGAACTAAATTGTCAATTTTAGACTAATAACAGACACTTTCAATCATACTGGGCATGTCGTGTATTGTATTGATGTGTGTCTAATTACCACATATCAAAAATGACTTATAGATTTTTTTACTAAAGTATCAAAACAATCCAAATATGTTTGATTGTTTTTTAGCATGTGATGTGTGTTTTGAACTAAAAGGTTAATTTTGAATAAAAATACACTTTGGGTCATACCTATCACACCGTGCATTAGATTGGAATGAAACTAATTCTTACACATAAGAAATGAATTATGGATCATTTTACAAATGTATCAATACAATATGAATGTGTTTTATTAGTTTCGAGTATGTAATTCATCATTTTTTACAAAAAAATGTCAATTTAAACTAAAAACATGCACTTTGAGTCATATTAGTCATATAGTGTTCTAGTTTTATGTGAGGATGATTCCTACATGTCACAAATTACTTATGAATTGTTTTCCTAAAGTATCAATACTACCCAAGTATGTTTTCTAAATTTTCATTGAGAAAAACATGCTTTGAACTAAATTGTCAATTTTAAAATTATAATGAACACTTTGAGTCATACCGGGCACACCATGTATCAAACTAATTTGTGGATAATTCATATATGTCTCAAATGACTTTTAGATTATTTTACTAAAGTATCAAAATAATACAAATGAATTTGATCATTTTTGAGTATGTGATGTGTGTTTTGAACTAAAATGCCAATTTTAATTCAAAAGACACATTAGGATTCATACTTATCACAAGATGCATCAGATTAGAATGTGGATAATTCATACATGACAAAAATTAATTATAGATAATTTTCATGAAGTATCAAAACAATCTGAATGTGCTTTCTTAGTTTTGAGTGTGTGACATGTGTTTTGAACTAAAATGTAAATTATAAACTAAAAATATCCACTTCAACTCATACCGAACACACTATGTATCGAACTAAGGTGATTCTAATTGAGGTGTGCCTATTTCCTATATGATTATGAGCAGCTTCAAACATGTTACTAGCTCTGTCATATCGGGATCACCGTGTATTGGATTAAGGTGCGACTGATTGCTACATGTCTCAAATGACTTATGAATCATTTTAATAAAGTATCAAAATAATATGAATGTGTTTTATCAATTTTGAGTATGTAAAGTGTGATTTGCAATAAAATTTCAATTTTAAACAAATAACATAAACTTTTATTCATTCTGGGAATACTGCGTATCAGATTGATTTTTGGTTGATTCCTACATATCACTCAATGTCGTTTTATTCTACAATGCATTCAACATTTGGGGTTATCTAGAAATATTGTTATTTGAAAACCTATAATGTTAAATTAATTAATTAATAAATATAAAATTTCATCATTATGATTAAATCATCCTTGTTGAGTGAATAATCATAGTATATGATTGCATCATGAGTGCATCATCCTTCTTTATGACCTATTTAAAAATTAAAAAAATAAGTATTAGATAAAAATGATAAAGAAATTAAATAAAAAAATAGATAAAATTATGATAAAATTCACTAAATAAGTATTTATAAGTTACCACTTCATTATTCTTTTATACAGTCTGATACCATGTATTCTTCCCATTCGTTTCAAAAAAAAGCTTTTTCCTATTTTGAATAAAAGAACTATCAACAGTCCTGGTAGTACTATGAAATATTAATAAATAAAGGATTAGTAAATTTTTTAAATGAAATTGGAATTATCATTATAAATAACTCTTTAGGGATACTAGTTTTTTTATGAAATACAATATATTTCATAAATTTGAAAACATAATAACCACAATATTTACTATTAGTTTATTCTGAGATCTACAAAAACATTGAGAAAAATAATTAATTTACTTTGATATATGTTTTGACGGTGGAATTATATTATATATACGATAGTATTTATCATTTTTTAGATATAAATAGGTTTTTTATGTTCATGGAATATCCTCATCACATATTTTATTTGTAAAATGATGTATGTACTGTATTAAAAATTGATAAAAATCATCATGTGTGGTCAGTTTCTTGGGTATCCATGTGTTGAATCCAAAAAATAAATATTTGGAGTATCCAAATTGACTGCAATAAGTAACCAATACTGACTAAAAAACCAAAAGTAATAACTAATGAAATAAATGAAAATATTTTTGATATGATTAAATTATAGAGTTTTACCCTTTCATCATGGGTATTAAAAAGATTCTATCATCTTTAATTTTTATATCAAACATTGTGTCTTGTTTGTTCACTATTAATTTATATTTCTTTGGTTCCAATAATTCTTGTGTGGAAGTGATGTGAGGACTAATGAGTCCAAATTTATATTCATAGGGTTTTCCATTGAAATAGTATTGATATATACAACTGTAAAAAAATATGAATTGTATTTAGTCATAATTTACTTAGTGGATCAATTATTGGACAAAAAAATCACTAAAACACACCTCATGTATCAATTTACATCAGAGAATTCTATCTATTCATTATTAAGTATTTCATTTACATTCTCAATACTAATATAGTCTATAATGGCCACTCTAGACATTTTTTCTTCAAAATCAATTATGGATGTATCCCCACTTTCTGGTGTTGTATCTGTATGAACCTTTAATGTTAGTAAATGTGGAAGTTTAATAGTTTGGGTAAAGGTACTTTGTGAATATCTTTTTTATTGGCTGGATTTTCCTTTAAATCATTTTTATTTGACCTTCCATTTCACCCCCTTACCTTTGTTATTCTATGATAACATTCATCGGTTCAATCCTTTTTTCATTAATTTTTAAAGGTTTTTCATAAAGAATAATTTTGAAATGAATACCACCTTGTCAAAATGTATTTTTAGAAGATCTAACTACCATGATATGAAAGTTTCAATAGCTTTCTCGACCATATGAATATATACATCATCAAGTGGAATATATAGCTCGATTGACTCATAACCTACATGAATCCCCACTCTCACATGAAATATTTGATTCTTTTTGTTGTTTAGAATATATCCATGGATATTTTACATGGCACCCCTCACAATAAGTTAATGGGTTCACATTGATAGATATAAATCACAATCATTTTCACCTTATAGATTCTTAGTACATGAAACATATCAATCTATTCCAAATTCACATTTCATAGAAACAATTGTGATAATATTGATTACCGCTTAAAATATATCTCTTTTATAGGAATGGATCACCTAAAAGATGGTAGGGGGATCTTCATGTAGTGGTTAATCTAGTGTTGTTACATCTCTTTGATTCCTTCCCATGACATTTTCTAACAACTCTAAATTCTAATTAAGTTTTTTCTTCTAGATCAGCTAATTTTTTCTGCAACTCTTCCATTTTCTTACCTTTATCCCAATTTTCATTTCTCTTCTCAAAAATATGTTTGGGGTGACACCCCAAAACTCACACCTATGACACTTACATACTGTTCAGGCCTCTTTTAGTCCACTGATAGTACATGTTCAATAGGTATAGTTGATTATGATTCTTATGTCTAAGTCGGATAAAAACATAGGAAAATAAGTAATCATTATTATGTGATACAAATTTATGGATTTTTTATTATTATTTCATACTTACACATTCTTCCCACACTTTTTATTTGTTCTCAACTATTAATATACCATCTTTATTTACAAATTCCTCCTTCCATAGCATATGACATGGGATGGAAGTGTTTTTGGATTTTGATTCATCAATGTGAATTTAAAAAAAGTAATATAATTTTGTTTTTGTTTCATGTCACATAAAATTATTATAGTAGATTTAAAATAAATACCATTTTTTCAAGTTAAGCATACCCCATCCTTTATTTGAAGTAGGGTGATGTTGGTTTTCCTGGTCATTTCTTATTTTTAGCACTCAATTGATTTATTATAAATTAACAATTTTTAATCAAAGTGATTAATACATGAATTATCTAGAAATATATTACCAGTCAAACATATATGAAAATATGTCTCCTCGTGAAGACTAATAAACTCATCCATTACTTGTTGGTTTATCAGGTGTGAATACATATGTGGTGGGTTTAGGTTTATTTTCCCTTCAAAATATTTGAGATGATACTTTATAATAATTTTTCAGAATCCTCCATGAGCCTTTCCAGAGAGAATTAATAAAATTTTCATATGAGTTCCATCTACTATAAGTTCACTCTTCAAGGGATAACAAAGAGTAAATCAATGTTTCGTTATTATTTTTTAATAAAAATAAGTAAGTATATCATAGTTTTACCCTAATCACTTTCAAAATTAGAGTCTTAAGTGTAGTCACAACATTGTGCTACAAATCCACATCAACCAGAATGCACGTGTGAGTGGTGATCCCAATGTAACTACTAAACATGGAATTGTTGGGGTTAACAGTCTAGTTGTGTGCATTCCATCAAACCTCAAATTTGATTCCTTTTTTCTCACTTTAATAATTTTTTTCTAACACCATCATTCTATGACGATCCTATTTTTTATAAGAAATATGTTATTCACCATATAATATTTTATTGGATTTAACATTGTCAATATATTGTTCATTTGGATTGGTAGAATCATCATGTGTATATGGTTATTTTTACTCTACATTGGGAGCACCAACATGCTAGGAAACCTATTGTTCCTGGGGATTAGAAGCATCAATATATGCATAATTTATTATCAGAATATGTGGTTGAAAATTTAATTTATTTTACATAAACGTAGCAATGAACATATAATGATATGATGTAACATGAGTTATATTACAAAAAAATATAACCTGGTTATTGAACTCCTTTTTTTTAAATGTTGATGGTATTTGCCCTATCTACCGAGTATCCAAATCCCTTTATTGTGGTGTACGTTGACATATAAGACCCGATCTACATTGAGGCTTCTACGAAATGATTTTGACATCCCAATGAAAGGTTCATCCTTAATTGAATTGACATATGACTCTTCAATGGTTTTGTGCAATTAGAAAACAATTGAACACTTTTGGTTTACGGGATATAGAACATAAAATACTTATATTTCCTATGATTCCATTATAAATGGTTAGTCTTTATACCCTTCCTTACTGAATTTAACTTTCATGAATCTCAATTTATCTATTTTAATAGAACTACTATTATCAAACCACTTTCATTAAAGATCAGGACTTGAAATTTTTTATAATACAACTCCCATATTTGTTTGACGATGTAAAAGTATGACATGTTTTCATAAATTGGATTTATATCCTTGGTAGTATATACATGCATTAATTTATCCATAGGTGTAGATCAACTATTTTTCACGGTAATACATCCATTATAGTCTTTTGTATATAACATATATCCATTAATTACATAACCAATATAAGATAATACATGAACACTTTTTCCCTTGGCTATACATCTATGTCGTTATAAAATTGAATCTAGATTTTAAGTTGAATCTATAAAAATGTAGTCTCAAACATCCTATAAACTATTGGTTATGTGTATTTGATTTCCATCTTTCATCCCTTGATGGATTGAAATGCCTAAGAATTACTTTGTGGGTTTAAACATATGGAAAACCCTATAAAATATTATGTAAAATGTAAATGTAGAATATTCCCAATTGTTAATACTAATTATTACAACATATATTCTGGAAATTCCATCACCCACAAGCCACTTAGTGTGATTAGATTTTAGTAGACCAATTCTTTCCACATCAGATAGTTATTCAATACAGAATTAAATGGATTCCTCAACAAAATATATCTCCTCAATACAACCTTCTCGATGAAATTGATTTTTTTATATACCCTTTCAAAATCATAATATACTATTAAATAGGGTGCATCAATCTGTAATGTATAGGACCACATAGTCAAATCTCACTTAACAAGTGAACCATCAAATGAACTATCATATCGAATAATTCCAATGGGAAGAACATCTCCAATTCACATATTATAATAGGAATTTTATTTTTCACAGTTGGAAATTTTTTCAGGTTTATAAATTTTCTTAATATAGTGTTAGAAAATAAACAGATCTTCATTAATGTATAAAGAAAATTCTTTGTAAAAATGAAACAAGAAGCTATAATAATTTGATCTTGAATCAAAAAAATGAATGTCATGTGATTTCAGACCCTTTAACATTAAATTATTTATTGAAATGATGTTATTAATATTTTAATAATACCAATCCAGAACCTTTATATCATTTAAGAAGTTGAAAAACTGATATCTCTCTTTCTTGGAAAGAGTGTAAGGAGCTGGAGGATGAAAATTCCATTTTTTTCACTCTTCAATAGTTCCAAATATTCACATATTCCCATGTAAATCATGTCCAACCTAGGATTAACTTCATACTTGGTTTTTCTATTTGTATTTAGTAATATTTCAATGAAATTGTCTCATTAATATTTTTCAACATGTATTACATCAAGAAAATTCCTGAATTACAAAAAATTCAATTATAGTAATTCAAAAAAAATATCTTTTCCCAACAGATTTTTATAAGGTTTTTCAAAAAAAATGTTTAAAAAAATCATTGTCCATATCATTAAATTTATCCAATATTTGATCACCTGTTATTTTATATGGTGTTTTACATTATTATGAACTCCCGTCAAATGATGTCATCGAAGATCGGTACTTATATCTTTGTGTTAGAAATCTATGATGTCTTAGAAATGATGCCTTTGATAAATGTTTCAATCTAATTGAATATAAACCTTGTTCATAAATGAGAAACACTTGATTTCCATTAATTATATACCCTAAAAAATTTCAATAAGCAGGAAGGTCATTTATCATCCCATAAAATATGTCTCTCAATGTGAAATATTCATTTCTATAATCATCATTCAACGCAACACCTAAATTCCACAATAATTTCAAATCTTTGATCAATGGAGTTAGATAAACATCAATATCATTCCATGCTTCTTCTAGTTCTAATTTAAGTATAGATAACTTAATGTATTTTCATTTTATGCATAATCACAGTGAGAAGTTCTAATTTACTAACATAACCAACCATGTAATATGAGTGATTCTTTGAAAACCAAAAGCATTATCCCCATCTATAGATAGAATAAGATGAATCACTGCTAGAAAATTGATCAATCCCCATATATTTATACCCACAGTTAAATAAATTGTGGGTATAGAAATTATTCCCAAACCTATGCCCACGGTTTGAAAAAAAAACTATTGGTATAGTTTTAGCAATACCATTGGTTTTTTAAAAACCATGTGTATCGCCCTTTACATAGTCGGACTCGCTCAGGCTCCCTTTCCCTTCTTATTTGAATACCTAGTTCTCTCATCTCCCACTAGTCTTAGGTAAATTTTTCATCACCCTCCCCTCTTATGCAATTTTGGCACCCCCACCCTTTCTGAGGTGAAATTCCACCCATCAACCATGTGTTCTTCCTCTATTTATGTTAGTTTTTTATTGCGATCTTTGAGAAGTAATATTTATTTCCCTTCTATTATTTCTTCTCTTGAATTATGCAGTGGACATGTGTTATTTCTCTCATAATTTTTCAAATAAGGTCATGAAATGTTATGGTTTTTTCATTATTTAAAAAAATTGGATTTGTTTGTGTGAAAAATAGATTTCATGACATAAATGTTTTTTATTTGATGTGATGATTTAGGGTTTTTTTGTAAAATGAAATATTTTTTTAAAACTATTTGGTGTTTTATTGCAATGGAAATTATACCCTCTTGAATAGTATTTAAAGACCGGTTATTTTTAACATGTGAAGTATAAGAGGTGTTTTGGTATTAAACTAGTTGGAAACATTATGAAATAGAAATAGATTATTATAGGATATTTGTTAATATTAATTAGTTTCATAATCATGATACAATATTGTTTACAAAAAACATATTTTGGAATTAATATTTATGAAAAAAATTGGTGATTTCCAAAACTATATTTTTTCAGAATGATGGGGATTTAACCCATTAGTGGGTGGTTTGCAATTGTTGCAGAATGTGAATGTTTTTTAATTAAATAAGGTGGTTATTTTTTGAATTTTTTTCAAAGGTTTTTCCTATTTTATGGTTTAATTATTGGTATTTATCACTTATTTTTTTGTAACTCGTTGAATAAGAGGGTCCCAAGTTTAAAAAAAATGAATTTTTAAAATCATTTTAATTTTTTTGGAGAGTGGTTTTATTTAGGGTGAATGACCATGTTGGGATTATTTCTCATGCTGATTTAACATAGGTCTACCAAAATTGTAAACTTTGAAGTTGAAGTTCTTACCTTTGGGGGTCATGCCACCTTCTAGTTTTAACACTTCCATATATCTGAATATTGTTACATGTGTTATCCTCTCCTATTTGTCAAGTATCATGGATATTTATTTATAGATGATATCAAGTGATCATGTGTATAGACCATATCGTTTAGGAGGTTTAAATATTCATTATATTTTTAATTGTTGTATTGGTGATGTATGGTTTTCAAAGAAACTTAAATGTGTGCTAGAGTTTTGGAATCACTTCTATGATAATGTCTTGGTTTTTTCTTCTAATATGCCTTATTGTTTTTTTGGATGGATAGGATAGTATTCTATTATAGTCACTTACATCATACTTTTTATTCAATTTTGTTTCTTGTTAGTTTTCTTTAATTTCTTATACACTATACTTTTAATTTTAATTTTTATTTGGATATCATTGTAATTATGGTTTAGATGATTTATTGGAACATAAATGTTTTCCCTATAATAGAATGGATAGAATTTGAATGTATCAAGATGATCAAATTTCAATCTAGTTTCAAGAGAAATTGGAATATTTTTAGATTTTTAATTTATCAATACTTAAGATGGATTTCATATATAGTGTCTATGTTATAATTGTGTTGTAAGATCATGGTTAAGATGATAAGAAGTTAGATACCATATAACAAAAGCTAGATTTAAAAAAAACTATTATGTTTGGTATCATAATAGATATATGAGAAAATATTCTACAATTCATGAATGAAAAGAAATAAGTGGAATAGAGAATTTGATATTTGATCGTTTTCTATTTGTGTATCTTCATGAGAGAGATAGTATGCTAGTGAAAGAAGGAAATGATATCAATACACATGAAGAAAAGAATACAGATGATGTTGAGAGAGTGAAAAATTTAATGGATAATGCTAGAACTCCTGTATATCAGGAATGTACTGAAATGAAAAATCTATAATTTTAATTCGGTTATATCATGGAAAATGCAAGTATAAAATTTATAACACTTACATTGATTATATTATTTCATTTTTGAAATAATTTCTTCTTGATTGTGCAGATCTTCCCTCAAATCATTATAAGACATGGAAGTTAATTAAGAAACTCAGATTTTATACTAATTAAATTCATTCTTGTCTAAAATATTTTAGTTTATTTTGTGAGGAAATAGATAAAATTAATGACTATAAATAATGTGTTACATCTCAATTAAATTAAAATTTATTTGGAACACCATCTCGTGTTCCACAAAAAGTCATGTGGAACTTTCCATTCATTCATAGGCTTCAAAAACTATTCATGTCTACAGAAACCATATCTAATATGTGATGGAATGATGTGAAGAGAATTAAAGGTAATGATGAGTTGGTTCATCCTATAGAAGGATTATCATGGTTGTAATTTGATGCACAAAATCCTGATTTTGCATTCTAGGTGAGTAATTTCAAGTTGGGTCAATCGGGTGATGGTTTTAATATGTTTGGTCAGATGATTACTACTCATAGCACGTGGTTAGTTTTTATTCGCATTTAAAATCATCCTCTATGGATGTGTATAAAAACCTTTAAATTTATTGAGTATACTAATATCCGGACCTTCTTATCCTAGTAATGATATATATGTCTACTAACAACCTTTAAAAAAAGACTTGAAGAAACTTTGAGATATGGGTGTGCCCACATTTGATGCTTCTTCAAAAAATATATTCCATACGTGTACTGCCATTCTATGGGCTATAAATTATTTCCCTACTTATGCAATGATTTATGGTTGGAGAACGAATGTAAAACTATCATTTCCTATTTTTATGAAGAATACATGATTGATAAGGCTTAAATATCATCGTAGTTTTAGTTTCATGGGGAATCAATGATTATTTCCAATGTATCATCAATATAATTGAAATCACCAAAGGTTTGATAATAATTTTGAAACTGATCAAACACCTCAACAAATTTCAAGAACTGGTTTTCTTAACGAATTGAAATATTTTAGTATTTAATTTGGGAAAGGTCAGATGAAATCTAAAAAGAGGGAAAATGTTGACAGTAAAGACACTTACAATCGGAAAAGGTGAAGTATCTTTTTTGAGTTCCCATATTGGTCTTCCAATTTTTTGTTTAATTGTTTATACATAATAAAAATTTATAAAAATATATGTGAAATGTTGGTATCAATTATTTTAAATATCAAGGGGAATACCTAATATGAATTCTGATCTTGATAGGACTTTTCATATTGGGGTATTCGACCAGAACTGCATCTTGTGTGTATTAATGAAAACAAATAGACAGTTCCTTATGCTTATTATGTGATGAAAACTCTAGAAAAGAAATAAATTTCTTGAATTATTAGAGAATATCAAGGTTCCTAATGGTTATTCCAACAAAATCTTTAAATGAGTCAATATAAGGGATATGAAACTAAAATCACTAAACACTTATGATTATCACATCCTTCTTCTTTAATTGATTCCAATATAAATTCAACATTTTCTATCCAATAATGTAAGGGTTAAAATGATTCAATTGTGTCATTTTTAGAGACCTTTGTGATAAAAGTTTATCAATGTCTTTATTGATAAAAATTCAGCAAGAGGAATCATTAATTGTGTGTGAGTTGGAAAAAAATTCCTCCATCATTTTTCACCTGCATACTGCATTTAACAGTTCATGTTAGAACTAAAACACTTCATGGGGGACCCATTAATTTTATGTGGATGTATCCTACTAAAATAAATATGTGAAAAATGAAATCTTATGTCCAAAATAAGAATTATCATGAAGGTTCCATTGTGAGAGGTTATATGGCATAGGAATGTATAGATTTTTGTTCAATGTATTTGTCTGATGTGAGCACAAGACATAACCGTCCAATGATAGATGAACATGAGAAGTTTTGGGAAATTGAGATCCCATTTACATATATTCCCTATATAGGAAGAATTCCTAGGTTATATACATTGGCTAAATTGAGCTTTGAAGAGTGGGATATGGTACATCACACAATCATGTTTAACTGTGGTTTGTTCGATTAATATATCAAGTAAGTAATTTTAATATTTTTATATTATCTCATAATATGTCATTTCACATATGCATGACACTTTTATTTTCATTTTATGTAGGGAACATAAAAAAATTATAAGCATATTTCATCGATCTTTGCCTTTGATAAGGAGAGAGGCTTTTCATAGCCAATAAATTCTTTATTGGTTTAAATTAAAGGAATAAACATTAATTTAATTAACATAAAATATTGATATTAATTTAATTGTAATATTCATATATATTTCAAGTATTGAGTTTAATTGTTGACTTTGTTTCTCAAGAATTAAGAGCATTGGCTTTTGGTTGAAATTATTTGGTCATGAATGTAAATCCTTAATAATTTATGGGTATAAATTTGTTACAACTAATCGAGTGGTAAAAATGAGAACACAGCATGATGGAGTTATGTTAACTACTGCAATAGATTGTTATTCCAATGCATCAGATAGTCAGACCCGATATGAAAATTTTTCTTATTATAGACTTGTTGAGAAAATACCATTTTTGGATTACTACTCTCAAGGTTGAGTCACTATGATTAAATTTAAATCATTTCATTCAATGACATGATATTTTACATTTATTTATGACTGTGGATTCATAATTATTAACATGAGTTGATTCCTTTCTACCGATGAACCATACATTTTGGAATCATTGGGAAAAAAGTATTTTATGTGAAAGATCATATGAGACCTGATTATGGTGTCATTAATGAATTAATACAAAGAAATATTTTTCATGATACTAGGGATGAAATTTACACCATTAATGACTCCATTAGTGTTGACCAAAATATTACATTTGATAACTCAAATTGTCCTATTATGAGAGTTGATGTTGAAACTGAATTAGTGGTGGGTAATATATAGAAGCAACTATATATGTTCATAGTTCATTATTTTTACCTCGACATGGTTTTATCTGGTTTGTATTACTATAATTACTTTAATTTAGTTTCATTTTGGAATTATATATTTGTTTTAGTATTATTTGGTTTAATTGAATTTAATTATATTTATTTCAATTCCTAAAATTGTTTTTAAAATGGGTTTTCAAAAATTGTATAACTTGGTTTTAAATTATTGTTTCTAAAATATGTTACGACATTGTTTATGAATTATTTCAATTATAATTTGTATTCATTTTTTAAAATAGTTTCTAGAAAATGTACATTTCATTCTTATACATATTATGAAAAATACTACAGAAGTTCGATGAAAGTGATTATTTGATGCTAATCGATAGATGTGTGAGCATGGGTTTCCTCTTATACTTCCCTTAGTGAGTATAATAATTGTAATATTTTTATTCTAAATTACATATAATATCATGTTCATATTTATTATCAAATTTTATTTAGGGACATTCAGTTTCACTAGAGTTGTCTCTTCCTTATCCCACTAGCATGGGTCCAAGTGGGGATGCTCCTAGACCTATATGGAGCACCCATCATACACATTCCCACCTTGAACCACTAGTAGAAACCACATATACCACACCTTTCCATCCTCCAATTTATCCTTTAGGGATGATCCCACCCATGCCTCCATCATTATTTCATTTAGCCTCTTCTTCTCATACCAGGTCTACACCACCTCTAGGGATGTTTCCACCTTTACCATATCCATATCCTTCGATGTATGCCCAACCCTACTACCTATATCCTACCATGTTTAAAATGCCTCCATTTCCAACTATCCATCCAGGATATGATTATTATGTTCCTTCAGATCCCACTCCAGTGCAAGTAGATCACCTAGAGTATGAATTGGAATAAACGCAACCTTTAGAGGCTACTGATCTAGGACATCCCATGGATATATCAAATATTATTTAGAAACTTGCATTAGGTTTTTTTATTTTATGTGTGTCAAATTATATCACATCATTTTTTTTCTATTGTACTATGAATTAATTCTTATTTCCCCCTCTTATCTTATTCAGTGGTATCTTCTAGTAGGTGACGTGGGTGCACCCGTATGAGGGAATCCTGGAATCACCAAACACAAATAATGGTGGATTACAATGAAAAAAATTAGATGATAGGTAAAAATACTAGGTAGTGTTGAAGTTTCATGTTAACATTATCCAAGTACCATGATATTGTTCCAGTGGAACTAGTATCCTAGAGACATATCGGTAATGAAATCAAGGAAAAAAGCATGTGCAAATATATGGGTAATAAAATTTATTAAATTATATATATATATATATATATATATTATTGTTTTATTTATATGAATTAACATGTTCATTGCAGAATCAGTTTAACTTTCCTGATGGTGAAGCTGGTAAGGTTGCAAGGTTGATGGATCTTGGGGAGTTCTCATGATCATAAAATTACGAGTTATATATTGGTTATAGGAGTTTATTTGTTTATGATTTAGTGGGTGTACCCATATTACCTAATTTTCCAACAGCTCAGTATCAAAAAATGATTGTATATTGGAACAATGATGAGTTTAAAGTATTACCAATCTTTAATGGTTTGCATATAAAATTCAATTCATATTAATTGTATTGAATTTTTTTTATATTCTTCAGGAAAAACAAAAAGAACAAAGATATAAATATGTATCTGCACACATCGGGGTACACTACAATGCCCAAACATGAGAAGTGTCAGGTAATTTAATTTGAATAAAAATAATATCTTGATTAATATTGTTACTTAATTAGCTTTTAATATGTAAATTTAAGTTTTATTATTATTAATCCCTTTTATATAATGCTGAAAATACCCCTTTTGAATGTTCTAATTTAAAATTGGCCTAATGACCTAATGACATAATGGCCTAATGGCCTAATGGCCTAATGTACCAATGTCCAATTGTCTAGTTGGCCTAATGTCCTAACGACTAATTAGCCAATTGTCCTAATTTCCTAATGTCCTAATGGAAAATTGTCCAATTGACCAAATGCCCTAATGGCCTACCAGGCAATTGGACAATTGGACCAATGGTCTAATGGCCTAATGTCCAATTGGCCAATTGGCCTAACGACCAAATGGACTAATGTCAAATTGTCCTAATGACCTTATGTCCAATTGGACTTATGGAATAATGGCCAGTTGTCCTAATATCCTAATGTCCAATTGGTCTAATGGCCTAATTTTCAGTTTACCAATTGTCATAATGCCCCAATGGACTAATGACCAATTGGTCTATTGGCCTAATGGACAATCGGCATAATGGCCTAATGACATAATGTTTGATTAGTCTAATGGTCTAATTATACAATTGTTTTAATACCAAATGGACTAATGGATAATTGGAAAATGGGCCTAATGCCAAATTGGCCAATTGGAATAATGGAATAACAACCTAATTTCCAATTGGCCTAATGACCTAATGGAAAATTGGCCTAACGGCCTAATGTTCAATTGGTCCAATAGACTATTTCCCAATTCTTCAATTGAACCAATTGCCTAATGGACTAATGGATGACTAGCCTAATGGCCAAATAGCCTAATGTTCAAATGTCCTAATGGCCCAATGGATGACTAGCCTAATGGCCAAATATCCTAATGTCCAAATGTCCTAATGGCCCAATGGAAAATTGGTAAAACAACCTAATGGCCAATTGGATTAATAGCCTAATGACTAATTGGACTAATGGACAATTAGACAATTGGAATAATGGCATAATGGCCCATTGGACTAATGGACTAATTGGATAATTGTACTAATGGACTTATTGTCTTAATGGCCTGGTGTTTTAACATCCTAATGGAAAATTATCCAATTGGCCTAATGGACTAATAGACTAATGGTAAATTGGCCAAATGGAAAAATGGATTAATTTCCAATTGTTCAATTGGCCTAATTCTTGACTAACCAATCCGTCGAATTTCCTAACGACCAATTGGCCTAATGAACTAAGGGCCAATTGTCCTAACAACCTAATTGCCAATTGTCCAATCTTCCTAGCAACCTAATGGACTAATGATCTAATATCCAAATTGGCCTAACTTCCCAATGTCCAATTGGATAATTAGAGTAATATCCTAATGGAAAATTGGACTAATTTCCTAATGTTCAATTAGCCTAATGAAATAATATCCAATTGGCCTAACGACATAATGGACAATTGATCTAACAGCCTATTGTCCAATTTTCCTGATAGCCAAATGGAATATTGGCTTAAGGAATAATGGAAAATTGGAATAACAACCTAATGGACAATATCCAATTAGAATAATGGCCTAACATCCAATTTTTCTAATAGCTTAATGGATGATTGGCCAATTGGTCTAACAGAATAACAACCAATTGTTCAATTGGCCAATTGGTCTAATGGAAAAATTTTCTTAATGACCTAATAGACTATTGGACTAATGGCCTAATATCCTAATGACCAATTATCCTAATGACATAATGGAAAATTGGAAATTTTCCATAATAGCCCAATTTCTAATTTTCCTAATGGACTAATGGCCAATTGTCTTATTGACATAATGTCCTAAGGTAAAATTTGACTAATGGAATAATGTTCAATTGGACAATTGGCCTAATAGAATAATGGTCGAAAGGCCTAATATCATAATATTCTAATGGTCAATTTTCCAGTTGGCCTAATGACCTAATGGCCAAATGAACAAATGACCTAATCGAATAATGTCTAATTGTCGAATTGGCCTAATGTCCTAATGACCAATTGACCTAATGGCATATGGGAAAATTTTCCTAATAACCTAACTGGCATAACAGTCTAACCTAACAGCCTAATGGACAATTTTTCATTTAGAATAATTTCCTAATAACCTAATATCCAATTTTACTAATGGACTAATGACCAATTAGCCTAATGTCTTAATGGAAAATTGGTCCAGTGGAATAATGGCCAATTGGTCTAATGGCCTATTTTCTAATTGACCTAAAGGATTAATGGACAATTTTCCTAAAATCCTAAAAAACAATAACCTAATGGCTTAACATCCAATTCACCAAATGTACTCATATCCAATTTTCCTAAAGGATAAACAACCTAATGGTGTAACAACAAATTACCCTAACGGCCAAATGTCTAATTGGCCTAACAGCCTATTGAACAATTGGCCCAATAGCCTAATGTTCTAATGGTAAATTAGCTTAAAGACCTTATTTATAGTTGTCCTAATGGCCTAATGTTCTAATGGCCAATTAGCCGATTGGTATAATGGCCTAACGTCCATTTTCCAACTGGAAAAGTGGCCTAATGACCTAATAGAAAACTGGCTTAATGACATAATGACCAATTGGCCTAATGTCCTAATGAAAAATTGGGCTAATAGCCATTTGGTTAATTGGAATAAAGAAAATTTATCCAATTGTCACAATTTCCTAATGTCCAGTTGGACAATTGGGCAATTGGACAAATGGCCTTTGGGCCAATTGGCCAATTGGCCTAATGGGATAATGTCCATTTGGACTAATTACCTAATGTAAAATTGGATAATTGGCCTAACAACCTAATGGATAATTATCCTAATGGATTAATGGACAATTGCCTAATGGATTAATGTCCAATTGGCCTAATGGACTAAAAGAAAATTGGCTAATTACCCTAATGTCCAATTGGCCTAATGGCCTAATTGGCCTTACAACCTAATAGCCAGTTGGAAAACTGACCTAATGGCCATTGGCCAATTGGATAAATGAATTAATTTAAAATTGACCAATTTTCCAATTGGCCCAATGGTTTAATTACTTAATAGTCTAATTACTAATTATACTAATGGCCAAATGACCTAATGACCAATTTTCAAATTTTCCTAATGGCCTAATAATTTTTTTTTCTAATTTTCCAAATGGCCTAACGACCAATTGTACAATTTGCCTAATGTTCAAATGTCCTAACAACCAATTGGATTAATGGTTTAATGTCAAATTTTCTAATTCTCCTAATGGCCTAATAGCCAATTGGCCTAATGGCCTAATAACCTACTTGTTAATTGTCCAATTTTCCTAACAACCTAAAAAACAATTGGACAATTGGCCTAATGGCCTAATAACTGATTTTCCTAATGGAATAAGAACCTAATTTAAAATTGTTTAATTGGAATAATCGTCTAATGACCAATTGGACTAGTGGACTAATGGACAATTGGCCGGTTGGCTAAAAGGCCTAATGACCAATTGGCCTAATTACCCCAATGGCCTAATAGCCGATTGGCCTAATGACCATTAGGTCATTATCCAATTACCATTCCTTATGATTTAGAAATAAAGTATTTATATTTAAATATTACAAATTGTTTATAAATACATGATTTGAATTATTCAAATTAGGGGCATAATTTTGATATTATTGAAACTGCATCAGAATATTTTTTATGATTGATTTTATCAAGGATTAAATATTATTACCTATTTTAAATTTAGATTATATAAATAATTTTTATAATAAATTGAAATATAAAATCTTTATCTTTATTAAAAATGATATATATATAAAGGAAATTACATATAATGAATAATTTCAAGTTAATATTATGAAATGAATATAAATAATTCATATTAAATATTATGGAATTTTCGTAATGAGTGGATAAATTTTTAAAGTGTTTATGATTAGATTTTATTTTTTTAATTTTTTATTAATGTTTACCACTTGTTTAAATTTATGATTTTTTCATTCATTTAAAAGTTATTCACTTTTATTATTGTTAAATATTATAAAATATTGATATTTTAAATATGTGTATACTAATCAATATCTTTCCTAATAAGCTGTATTAGGCATCAAAGGCCATGTGCCTTGAGAAAAATTATTTTTATTGGGTATCAAGAAAAAGAATGTAAGAGAAGTGAATTCAAAAAAAAAAGAAAATATTGTAAGTTTTTTATTTATATTTCAAATATTCATAAGAAATTCATAATTAAATATATAGTATTTATTTATATTCAACATTCTTCCTTGGAGTCCCTCAATGATAAATAAGATGAAAACTTCATGACAAATGATCATTTGAGTATGTTATTAGGCGAGGATCACTATGGGAGATTCTGATGTTGACCTGACAAAAAACATCTTCCCAACTAAGTATTATTCCTCATCGGGATCCTCTCAAACCTCTCAGACCACTTAACAACAAAGTGCTCATGCAGAATTAGTTGAGATAAAAAATGCTTTAAAGGAGCATGAAATAAGTAAACTGGTCATCAAACACTTCTTGGAAGCTATTTTAGTTATAATTAAATCACTTCCATCAGATGCTGCTACTAATCTTAATTCATATGTGGAATCAATGTGATATTTAAATGACACTCTAAGTGATTCCAATGAGGTTCCTAGTGGTGGTTGAGCTGATGGTGGTAGGGATGGTGGTGGTGGTGGTGGTGGTGGTGATGCCTCTCCAGATGATGTTTTTGGTGATAAGGATGTTGCTAATAGTGATGAGGATGAGGATATTGGTGATAGGGGAGATATTGATCCCCTCAATTTTTTACTTAAAAGCAGAGAGACATGTGTATGTTGTTTAATGACTTGAATTGATTGGTTGTATTGATGTATATGTATGTTATAGTATTGTAAATTGTTTGAAAATTATTACAAACAGTTGGTTGAATGAAAAATATACAATATTTATATTGCATTGAATGTGTAATGTGTTTTTTATTTTATTTACAGTTTTAGGAACTAGAAGAAATTATGCTACTTCAAAATAGGGATAGCTACCTATACCCATGGTATGGAGAACCATGGGTATATTTTTTCTATTGGGAAAATATATACCGACGGTTTTGAGAACTATGAGTATGATAAAATCCTCTAGGGATATACGCATGGTTTCTATAGAAATTGTGGATATAACTCTATATCAACAAATCCCAAATCCAAGGTTCCTAAAACCATAGGTATAGGCTATAACAACACATTTTGGGGCTATACCCATGGTTCTAAACTATGGGTATAAGGTGTTTTTCTAGTAGTGAAGGATTATCATGTCATTTGAAAATTTAGGATACTCATGATCAATTCACTTACACTGAGAAGATTCCATTAGGTAAAAAACATTCCAAGATTTATTTCATGTATATGCATACCACATCAATTTTCTTACAGTCTCTTCACTTCGATATAGTCTCCTAAACCTTTAAATGATCAGAAAGTAACATATAACTTTTTTGAAACTTATTCATATTTATTGTATCAGGAATCACAAAACATTGGGTATTTGTTAAGTAATTTATAGTCCATGTGAAATAGTATACAGTCATTTTTACAAGCATGTATTCTTTTAGAGATCATACTCATTGAACATAGAATTAGTTTAGCATTATATGTTTGGAAAGAAAGCACATTATCTTCTAGAATCATATCATTTAAGATAGAAAGTAGTCTAGTAAAACTGTCTTCACTCCATCTATTTCCATAATTTAAATTAAATTGATTCATTATGGTTGAAAATTTAGTACATTTAGTAAGACCACAATACAACAGAATCTTTTCAAAAAATATTTAACTTCTAAAAAAAATTGATGATTACAAAGTTCATCTTGGACTATCATTTTCATTTCTTCAATATGATCTTTATCATCATTCACACCTGTAATCAAATCCTATATTTGTTCTTCATCAATTTCCACTCATGTATTCATATGAAATATTCTTAAACCCTAGTCTAATCCCAGTCACTATCCACATTTAGTTTTTCCACATGTTTAGTCCAAAATTTATAATTTCAACCTATTCTGTGACATATCAAGTATTCTTCCAACTAATCTGGACTATTTAGTCTTGAAAAACAATAACATAAACATAGAAAAATGATTTTATAAGGGTCATATGTATGATATTTTTAAAATTTGATGAACTCTATCACCCCATCATACACTTTTGTCATACGATTGGAATCCATCCATTTTCGATTCATATATATCTTATTTGATTTAGTATTATTAATATTTAGCAACATAAATAAATACACAAAAAGTGTAATCTTAGAGCCCATAAAGGGTCATTATTAAATAATAATTTAAGCTACATAAATTAATTTTTCTAAGATAATAAGATTTTAATGATTAGTATTTATATTATTTTGTTGATTTAGAAATCATTGAAGGAGAAAAATGTGTGATATCTATAAAGTTACAAGGAATTTATTTAAAATTTCATATATTAAAAAACATAGAGATCATGCATAATATTAATTTTATGATTGTGTGTATAAGTATCAAAAGTATCATGAAATAATTTTTATCAAGAGATATAAATATAAAAATCGGAAAAAATCATATAAACTAAATTAAACTCATTTTATAATTCCAATAAAAATTACAAACAAATAATGATATATTAAAATGATTGAGGTTATTATTCCTAGAAATAAAATAAAATGTGAAAAATTGTTTGATTTTAATCCATGAGTGTAGGAGGGATACTTGGAACTTAGAGATGATTACCATCTACGCATTGTAAAAAATCTAGCTAAATATAATTTTTAGTCCCATCCATACATTATAAGTGGGAAGGGTTTTTGAGTTCTGTTTCTAGGATAACCATGTAATTAGAGTGATAAATAATTATGAATGGGTGAAAATGAATTTGAAGGTGAGGGAGAGGGTTAACCAATAATGGACCTGCATTATCTGGAATGGGTAGTGTGGATGGGCCCCCAATTGATGGTGAAGGGATTTTGTAGGATGGCGGTGTCAATCAGTTTACAGTGTGTAATGATGGTGTTCATCACGGAGGCAAGCAATATAGTAAGGCGGTGGTCTCTAATCTCTTGTCTATGTATAATAGTGCATATGTACATTGTTGCAATGATGGGGGCCACAAGAACGAAGGTGGTAGCCTCTAGGGTATATGCAGACAATAATGGACTCTAATGACTCATCTTTGGGTGGCAGTGCCGAGTTGTGATGATGTGGTGGTGGGGGAGGTAGGAATAAAGGTGGAGGCCTCTAGGGAACAATAGGGTGTCATTGGTCTCTAAAAACTCCTCTAATGGTGGCGGTGTAGATCTATGGTGATGTGGTGGTTGGGGCGATAGGAACAAAGGAGGTGGACTTTAGGGAACAAATAGGCGGTGATATCTCCATACAGACCTAGTGGTGAGCAGTGTAGGGAAGGTGGACCCATGTTGTTGATATCTTTGGAGGCTCAGTACAACCTCAGGTAATATTCCTTCATCGTAATTTGGGAGGTTGCTTATATAATTTTCATCCATTCATATGTGTCTTTGAGGGGGAAGGCTTGTGCAATAGAGGACCACCTCAGTTGTGACAAAGCAACTTATTCCATTATAGTGGAGGTTGGTCATGATAGAGGGATGCAGTTGAAGGGTTTTTTGTGATGGACATCAGGGATTTAGGGTTGAGTATCATGGGCCCTTGGTCCATATGATGAGGGGTTGTGGGCCTTGTAATATAATAAGGGCCTATAAGGGCTATGGAATTATAATAAATATGGGATGGATATGGTATTTTACCCCTTGGGATGGCCATGACCAGATCATCTGGCCTGTGGGTGCAAGGTGTGTGTATTTTTGTATGAAATTAAACCCCCAAATGTATAATATATATAAATAAACATTTTTGATCATCGTAATATAATTATACTAATTAATAAATTCTTATAGAAACAACAATTATAAATCAAGAATAATAGAAAGAATTATAAATAAATTCTTACAAATTATATATATATATATATATGATCATTGTAATAAAATTATACTAATAAATAAATTCTTATACAAATAATCATTAGAAAACAATAATAATGAAAAATATTTCTTGTGGTAAAGGAATTTTGGTACACTATGTAAGACCTGGATTTACCATAGGCTCGGTTATAATGATTTAAGGAGCCTTATACCACATATTATGGTTGCAATGTAGCTAGAGGAGAAGACTTAGGTGCTTGTAGAGAGGTTTCAGTGAAGTTATTTAGGTTGCACTGTGGAAGAATAGAGGATAAAAATGATTTACATGGGATTTGAGTTTACGGTGTAAGCTGTTACTATATCGTGGAGTTGATCAAATCAATGGATACAAGGGTTTTAGGGGATTGAGTGACT
Source organism: Viscum album (assembly GCA_963277665.1). Lineage (NCBI taxonomy): Eukaryota > Viridiplantae > Streptophyta > Magnoliopsida > Santalales > Viscaceae > Viscum > Viscum album. The sequence goes on along the minus strand of OY728161.1, from coordinate 1,533,987,871 downwards.
CTGTGATGTGGGATACTAGTTGCACCCTAATGGAGATCATTGTGTGTAGAGGTCGTTCAAACCATTTGGAAATTTTAAAAACAAACAAAGATGATCGAGAGAGAGAAACGATCACATACCTTGGTTTTAGAAGGTGTTGATTCATCAGAAATGATCAAGTGAGAGGGACGACACATATTCGGTTTTACGAGATCTTGAACAATGCGAGTGAGAAAAACTCAATCAGGGTTCTATTTAATAGACCAGGAAGAATTTTATCAATGCTTCCAAAAAAGTGATGATAAAGAGTGGTTTTATTAGCACTAAAACACTAAGTGATGATAAAACCAATCTTTATCAATGCTGAAAAAGCACTGATAAAGACTTAGTTTTAAAATATAGTTAATATAATTAAAAAACTTAAACATATATAATCAAAAATAAATATATATGTATGTAATTATAATTAAATATTTTAATATATATTTAAATATATATTTATTTACTTATAATTATAATTATAAATAAATATTTTTATTAATATTTTTATATAATTATATATATTTACATAATTATATATATTTAATAATTATATATATATTTATTAATATATAATTATATAATTATATATATTTAATATATATATATATATATATATATTAATATATATATATATTAATTTATAAATATATATAATTATAAATATAATAAATATATTTATTATTTAAATATATTAATTATTGATTTATAATTATTTAAATATATATACATTTATTTGTAATTATAATTATAAATAATTATATTTAAAAATATTTGTATATAATTGTAAATATATTTAAATAATTATATATATTTATATTATATATATATATATATATTACATGCTTGTGGGTACAATTACATTCAAATACACACATACACACCGCACACACACATGCCAAAAAGGCAAGTCATAGCCCCCCAAGGGAAAATCCACCGACCCGCCCCTATTTATTTATATATTAAAGGCCTATAAACTTAAAATTAGATGGCCCAAAGGCCCATTCATTTTTATGGATCAAAGGTCCTATAGTCATCAACATGTCCATGGGTCTTCACCCCTTTCCTGCATCATGACTGTTCACATCATGCATGTGTCACTGCCACCTATGTCGGTACTGTGTCGACACCTCCATCATAAATTCCCAAAGGGGCATGCTAGGATTCGAACCCTGATCTTTGGATGTAGGATTACGGTGTATATATATATATATTTATATATATTGGGTGCTTAGGGGTAAAATTACTTTCAAATACACACACACACACACACACATACAGGCAGGAGAGGTAGGTCATAGCCCCCTCATGGGGATAACCAACCCATCAAGCCTTATTTATTTAGTACATGGATCCTAGGCCCAGTGGGTTTGAAGCCCATTACATGGCCCAAAATCCCTATACATCATCATGCCTGCATCATCCTACCCCAGTCACCAAGTCTGCATCACCGCCTGCCTGCGTCATCATCTGCGTCACCACCTGCATAGTGGTGAATTGTACTTGCACCCAACGGGGTTTGATCCCAAGACCTTATATATATTTAATAATTATATATATATATATTAATATATTAATATATATAATTATAAATATCATAAATATATTTATTATTTAAATATATTTATTATAATTTTATAATTATTTAAATATATAAATATTTATATAGAATTATAATTATAAATAAATATATTTATAAATAATTATAAATATATTTATATAATTATATATGTTTATATAATTATATATATTTTGGATGGCATGTGACAAGGGTTTTGGAGTTCCCTTTGACAAAAATTCTAGGGTTCTTTTTTATGGTGATTCCAGTTCAATTTAGTTTAAATCATCCATGTCGATACCATGCTATCTTGGATATGTTCTTATATCCAGAGTTCAAGATAAAGACATCTCTAATAAATTTGTGGTGTACAACATTAGATCATCCTATATGGTGGCGAATGGATATTTTGATGCGTGTAGATTGGATATTCCTGGTGATCTGAGGGGTGTTGTGAGGCCAACCAGAATGGGAAACTTGTGTAGAACTATAGCAGTTCTTATAGTTGTTAAAGGAGAAGATGATGTACATTGTTCGGATCTTCTTGGTGTTTGGAATATTGCAATGTTTACCAGAGTGGGTGGCTCGTGGCGACCTATGGTAGAAATAGATGATGTGGTCGTTATTGGAGAAGACGATGCTCATATACTGGATCTGTTTGGTGGTCGGAGTGTTGTGATACCAACCAAAGATGGTGGCATGTGATGTTATTTTGGGATAACATATGATGTAGTATTGAATGGCGAGGGAAATGTGCATACCCAGGTGTCATCTTTGATTCACTACACTCGATGCAGTATTGATGGGGTTTCAGTTGCATGGGGGCATTCAGACGATGTCCCTGACCAATGGGATGATCATGTCTAGAGTTTGGTGGCAGTATTTAAGGATTCCTCTGATGGTAGGATCCTCAATAAAGGATCACTGAACTGTGTTGAAGCTGATCATGATGCCTTCTCAGAGCATTTGTTTTTGGGTAAGAACTTACTAATTGGTAGGTTTATTCTTCCTAAAGGTCGGAATCTATGGCGGCTTGAGGATCTTGTTCGTAGGATCACTTTTTATAGGGGTTTTCGGATTAGATGTGTATTTCATTAGGAAAATGTTTTTTCAATGCTTGTTTCAATCAGATGAAGCCAAAATCCATGTGTGGTCCTCTGGTTCATTATTCTTGAAGTTGGGAATGCTTTATCTTCATGAATGGACGATGGATTTTAATGTGTCAAGGGTCAATAATAATTTTTCACATGTATGGGTTAGTATGCACAACCTCATATGGATTTTATGGCATCCAAAAATCTTACATGATATTACTACTACCATTAGTGTTCCTATTTTTCTAGATATGGAGATAGATGATGTCAGGTATGATAACTTTATGATAATTCTGGTTGAAATTGATTTGAGTTCTACTCTTATTTAAAATGTGACTCTCAGAACACCTAATTATGATATTAAAATTAGTCTTGAGTATGAGAATTGTCCTGAGTTATGTCAAAATTTGAAATCTTTTGGTCATTTGGATGATAACATCAAGAGAAAAGTGTGTGATTTTTTGTGGTTTTAAGTAGCATTCTTCAAAGGATTTTGGTGGTAATGGTAAAAGTATTTCATCTAGCCTGTATGGGAAGTTGGTACCTAAGAAGAATAGGATGCAGCCAATGGAGTATCAAGATAAGAAGCCACATCAAGGGGATACTACGTGAAAGGTTAAATCTTTGATGGTGAATCATGAGTAGGTAGAAACTTCAGAGGCTACTATTGTCATGGATAAATAGAAGAATTGTGGGCTTCATATGGTTGTTGTAGGCATTGGGAGAAGACCCAGGTTGACAATGTTATCATTAAGCCTGTTGATATAAATGAGGAATTCGATTGCAGATGTAGTGATCTTCCATCAGAACCTATTCAGCCATTTGGAAACCCTAATTTAATTTTCACACAATTCAATGGTCGGTATGGGATATATGTTGTTGTATGTGTTTTTCTTGGGTGTTATTATTTTTAAAAATGATGAGGATGTTTTCATCGTGCATCCACTAGATGTAGAGTTTCTAGGGAATGTTCTACAGGATTATGGGACTCATAAGTCTGATGTTCAGTAGTGTGGATTATCTTCAAGAGATTCATAATGTCTTTAGTTATTCCATAGTTTCTTTTAAATGGAAAAAAATTGGATGATGGAAGTGACAAGGAAAATAAGATGGTTCTTATTGACACTACTCATCTCTGATCTAGGGCCAGTGGTGATCCCATCTCTTTTAAGGATGTTATTTTACATGGAAAGGGAAAGATGGTCAGTAGTGAAGGTCTTACTCCGAGTCCTCCAAAAAGAAGGCTATGAAATGGTTATTCCAATCTTCCAAAGAATGTGGTTACCATGTCATCTTACAAATATTTAAAGATCCATCTCATTCTAAAGAAGAAAAGGTCCAAGGAGATGATCCTTGGGATCCTAATTCAATGAAAATTCACAGTCAGAGTGGGAAATGGATGATAATGATGATTATGATTATGGAAATGATCTTTCTTTTCTTGATCTGTAGTTTTCTTTATAGATAAGGGCATATATCTTTATATGACCATGTTCGTCTTCTTGTTTCCCTATTATCTTTTTCTTCATCTTTAATAAATGGTCTGGAGCTTTGGATCCTGGTTGGACCTTTTTCATATAAATATTTATATATTTAAATATAATTATAATTATATATAATTATAATTATAAATATAATAAATATATTTATTATTTGAATATACTTATCATAATTTTATAATTATTTAAATATATATAATTATAATTATTTTATTTTATTTTATATATATTTATATAATTATATTTATTTATTTATTAAGGATGGAGAAGGGTGTGCTGGTTAGGAGGGTCTGGCATTGTTGTCCCTTTGTCGGTGGGAATAACATTTCCACTGTGAAGAATCACATATCTATCGATGAAATCATGTTTTCACTGTGAAGGACCATAGACCCACTGATGGAAATCAGATCGCTGGTGCTACTAGTGGTAATTGTTTCACTACTGTAGCCGATGGAAATCATGTCGCCTCTACTACTGATGGAAATTTCATCACATCTACTGCCGATGAAAATCATGTCACCAATGTGATGGACCACAAATATGTCAATATTTTCGATCATAGAGATTCATGGATGATATAAAATGATATAAATAATCCCTTACTCACTTATTTTTAGGAGATTCCTATGAGAAGAATCATGAAAAAGGGTTCCAATGTGCTTGTGGAGGTGAATCTAGATGTGATTGTTGAACGATTTTCGATGGGTAAGAAATCATTTGTTACTAGAGTTGTGCTTCAAAAGGGTGAGAAACTGTGGAGATTGTAGGAGTTGTCTCATAAGGTTTCCACTATTTTGGGGTTCTCTAATTGGTTATATGACTCAATTGGTAGTGGCTTCTTTCACTTTTTGTTTCCCTCTGACGAGTTAAAATAGCATGAATGGAGCTTCAGATCTATTTTTTTAAGACAGGTACCCTTCAAATTCAGATTGGATTCCTAATTTCAATTTTTTATATGTCTAGAATGATTTTCACTAGTATGGATTATAATTAATGGACTCAATTGAATTCTATGGAATAGAAAAATACTCCAAGTCATTGCTACTATGAATGGAGTGATGATTTGGATGGGTAGAGAGATCGAGTAGGTGTACTATGGACACATTTCTCAATTGCTCGTTTAGGTGGACCTTAGTACCACTCTCATTGAAATTATAATTATCTATACTCCCAATAATGATTTTCATTTATTTGTTGAATATGAGAAGCAACCTAATTTATATAGGGGTTGTTATACTATTGGTTATTTGATTGAGGATTGTCGTCAAGCTGTTGTTTGTGAGTTATGAAATGTTATTGGCCATGCAGCAAAAGACTACAAGTTGAAAGCTAAACATGATGGTGTTGTGTATGTTTGGAGGGGTGAACCTCCTAGTTGTCAAATAGAAGGGGCCTCAAAATCTCCTAGGCTTGCTAATTCATCTGTTAAGATTTCAGGGGAAGTGAAGGTGATGAATGCCACAACCTCCTTTAAAGAGGCCCTATTCAAGAAGACTTATGTTTTTTCTATTCATGAAACCTCACCTGTAATTTTATATCAGGAGGTGGCTCTTCAAGAAGAAGCCAACGGTGTGGTACAATAATAATCCATTATCATAAGGAAGGGGAAATCTAGTGGTTTATCAAGATGGTTTTCAGCTGGTTGCTTAAAGAAAACAAAAGTATAAAACACATAAAAGGATAATGTCTAATTTTGGACCACATAGGAAGTATTTTAATGTTAAACCATAGGATTTGTTTTGGATAGAGATGGAGGATTATGAATTGATGCCTTCTATTCCTTGGATGACTTTGCACGATATCCATCTGGTAGTGCTGAGTGTAATCGCTCCAGGTGGCTTAAAATAGGTGATTATTGTTGGGGATAAGGACAACAATTATCTTTCGAGATCTAGTACAAGTAAACATTCTTTACTTGACATTCTTAACCATTGAAGTAGTAAGGATGTCTTCCATAAGGAGTTCAGAATGGTTCACAAACCTTTCTCTGTTGAATCACAACCTCTTAAGATAAAGAGAATGTCTGAATTGTAACACCCCAAAGCTTTATAGTATTTTCATTTTTGAAAAAAATTTGATTTTGTTTCTATCTTTCTTTACACACAACACCATGTTAATCTTATGCTACACACAACAATGAGTTTCTTGGCATTACATGCAATGCTGAGTTTTACCGAACAACATTATATTATTAAAATATTATTATTTAATATAATAATATATAACATAGCCATTAATTTTGTGGTATTGAATAGTGTTAAATAACTTATATGGTTAAATTCATTGGTTACAAATTAATTATAAATGAATATAGGAACCAACTGAATATATAGGAAATGTTTTCATAAAAACCATTTTTATGCTCACAAAGTCATTTTATCCTAATAAATTAAATTAATTATTATTATTGAATGATATTAATGAAATATATATGTTATATATTCAATAAAATATTTTTTATATTCATCCCAAATATTTTAAAGACATAATATAATACCAAACACAATATTACAAATAAAAACCTATATTTTTATAAAAGCGGTTTTACCTCATTTTAATAGAGAACCTATTTTAAATCCAATTTTTGAAAATTAAATATATTATATTTGAAAAAATAGACTTATTATTTTAAATTTTAATATAAAAATTTACATTTTTTGAATTTTTTTATTTTTCTAAGAAGTTCCATTTTTTTATGAATAGTGAAAAAATACTACATTTTAGTTCAGAACTACATTTTTTTATAATTTATTTATATAGTTAAATTATGTTTTAATTTGGTTTTATTGTATAATTAGATAAATATTTTATCATTTAATTAAATTTAGGTAATTGGAATCAATTTTATATTGAATTTGGATGAAAAACATTTGAATCTTTTGAATGTTTTTACTTTAAAAACATGTTTTCTTATTTCATCAATGAGATTAATTTTTAATTAATTTCTATGAATTATGTTTTTTGTAATTTTGAAAAATGGATTCCATATTTGGAATCATAAGTTCCAAATTACCTAAATATGACCCTTTAATTTTTTGACAATATGAATAGTAACTTAATTAATATTTTTATTACCACGGTTAAAGGTAAATCGAGAAATTAAAGGTAAAAATTATATTATAAATATTATAAAACTATCCTAAAATTGTCCTTATTTTATTTTATGAGTTATTTTCAACAAAATTCATCCTTGGGATGATTTTATGGCCTCTTGGAGCCACTTTCATGGCTTTAAGGATTTTTTTAGTATTTTATTCTAAGAGAAGTCCAATATGTCACAATCATGTTTTTAATAAGTATTTGAATTTTTATATGTGGTTATACGTAAGGTATATTCAACTATAAATAATCATTTTAAAGATAAAACATTTATATACATCATGGAAATTTGTATTTAAATTTTATGAAATAAATAATTAACATAATGGCTTGCACTATGACGATGTTGTAATTGTTTAATTAATGGAAATATCACATAAATAATATTAAACATATTTAAATAAATATAATTTTAAATAATTAGTATTATACACTAATTTTATAAATTAATTTGACATATTGGTGATATTTTAAAATATTTTTTCGAATATACCATTTTTTTTATTTAAAAAAAATTCAAGTAGTGAATAGTGTCAAAATTGACATTAAATACATTTTTAAAAGAATATTATTTTATTATATAATATAAAATTTAAAAAATATAAAATTCATCCAAAATGATTGAAATTAGTCTAAAAATTTTATCAATGGTTCATTTATGGTTTTTTTTTACATTTTATAGTAACTATATTAACCTTTAAAGAGTAAAAACCCAAGTTGTCAAGGTAAGAGTTAAAGGGTTTAACTAAGTGTTAAAGCCAAAAGATAAGGGTAATAGTGTTACCTAAACTTGTAAAAAAATTATTGGTTGATATAATTTAGAATAATTCTCATATTATCTAATAGATAACACACTTTGATCCATTTTTAATATAAAATAAATTTATATTAATTTAATATTTTGAGAGTTTATAAAATTGCCCCTCATGTCAATTATAAAAGGGCACCTCCTCACTCACTTGATCACACTACATTAAGCCATATAGCTTGACCAAAACCTACCCAAATAATCTATAAATTTCCTCCCCTCATCCTAGAATCATACCTTTGGGCATAAATCCATCCAAGGAATCCCTTTGGTGCAATCTAATAGGAGTTACCCAAAGAAGAGGTAACATCTTTCTTCAAGTTCTTTAGTTTAATTTCCATTATCCATCCCCAAACACTAATTAATCAATTATTATATAAAAAAACATTATCCAAAATATACTGAAATGTTTTTATGATATATTTTTGACCTAAAATTACACACAATTCTATCTAATGAGTAATGAACGTAGTGATTATGTGTACGGCGAACTACCACCTCACGAAACAATGATTGTTCATTTGTTCCTTTATCACGTTTCATGATGGTAATTATGATGTAAAATATGTTTATATATGTTATATATTATATTTATTATTTATTTATGCTTCTTTAATTATTTTATAACTCATACCCTTATGTTTTCCATTTTGTGTAAATATTATAACATCATTTGTGGAAGTGTGGTCTACCGCCCCCAAAGCGATGTGATTCGTTCACACTAGACATAGAACATATTAAGGATGATTTTAATAAAAATATGTGATATATATGACATATATATTATAATGAAATTATAATATACATCATTTAATTTTTATTCTTTTAAATACGATGATGAAATGAAAGTAGTGTTAATGCGTACGTACAACCTACCGTCTCCATGAACGGTGCATTTAATTCATATATCCAAATATTATGGATTATTATAAATACATATATAGTGAATTTATCTGATAATTACATAATTTTTTACATTCTGGAGATTATGAAATCATCATCTAATAAATATGATTGAAAAATAACAAGTCAAAACTTACTCGAGAAACTAGGCAATTAACACCCAAAATATTGAAAATAATGAAAGAATGTTAATAAAAGGGTAATAAGATATTATAATAGGATCATATATGATATAATAAATATTAATGTGATTCTACTATAAGTTAGTAACATTCATAAAACTATTATATATGAATCTAAAACACATTCACACAAAAGGAAATGGAAGGAAATGGATCTTTGTCTTGCTTTTATTTATGTAGAACACATGCCTTATACGCTACTTATTTTTTTTAGTGTATATATGAATGTATTTTATGAGTGTTATTCTAAAGAATATGGTATTTTAATATCCATATAAATTTATTTTATGGGAATATGATTCTACTGATTGTAAAGTGATATAAATTTATTTCACAGTCTCATAGTTATTCTGGATTGTTTTTGTTCAAGTATCCACTAGGGAATAATTCTATACCATGATAGTATTTTCTAAAAATGTTTTCCAAAATATTTTTAATATTATCCATTTGTTTTTTAAATTCATATTTACCCCATTTTTACTTTTTAAAAAATTTCTTAAAATGAATATTCACGTCCTTTTCCAAAACATGGTACTTTTTATACAAAAGTAAAATTAATATTTTTTTAACTTATACGACATGAATGAAATTTTTTGCATCATGAATCCCTAATGATTTGAAGCTTCCTTTCCAAGTTTAAAATTTTATTTTTTAAAAAATATAAATGTGTGGACTTTAAAATAAATGATTACAAAGTGGAAAGGGTTTTCTCATCTCACTTTTTACTTCTATGAGATATATGTCTTATTCACTACTAATTTCCTTGTGTGTGGTGTATGTATACTAATTTTTTTAGTTATCATATCATGAATCTCATTATATTGATGGTATTCAAATGTATCAAAGTTGTATGAGACACTTTGTTTTGAAAATATATTTTTAAATCAATTGTTTTATATATAATGAATGCTTTGAAAGAAACAATGGGTGGGAACCGTATGTATAAAATATACTCAATGTATTGGTAGTCTCATGAGATGAATAATGTGGCCAAATTATTTGGGGTTTGAACACAATGATTAAATTGTCTTATGAAAGGTCTTGATAGTGGTGGTTCAGGTGCCAGATACATGACATCAAATATTAAATCATTTCCTTCATTCAGAATTCATTTCAGGTATTATTCATCATATTTTCACTATGAAAAAAAATATGGATAAATTTTAATTTTAGACTATTGATTATTAAAATTTCCTTTGTATTAGTTATTTACCTCTCCATATTATCTATGCCATTTTACTTATATATTTCATTGTATGATTACCCTTACTGATCATTTGAGCTCACCCCTTTCATATGTTTTATTTTTCCCCAGGATTCTATGAAGTATATTATGACTGATATGCAAGGTTACACAAATGAGGAATAATATAAAACTCAATGAAATTATTTTTTATTTTAGTTTTTAAAATATAATGTGGTTTTCATGTATGTATCTAGTTTACCAAGACTACTAAACTATTTGGTCCTTCAGTATTTGATTTCTTATAGTCATGTCAATGTAATATAGTAAGGAACTACTTATAAGCTTCTGGGATCAGGGTGTTACAGTTGGTATCAGAGGAAGTTTAGCAACAACCTTGGAAACAAGATTTATAATACATAAATTAGGGAACAAAATCATAATATAGGATTTATGGTTAAGTATAGAAGAACATCCTAGAATTTTTGTAAGGTAGAGATTATATGGGTATTCCTATAAATACATCCATATTTGGTTACTACAATTGGTTGTGGTTCTAGCTCAAATTTTCCTAGGGTGAAAACTTTGAAAAGGTGCATCGGGACTGACTCATTATAACTTGGTACATAACAAAGAGAATTATTGTGCACTTGGTTTGACATTTCCAGGGGTTATTCTTAGGATAATTCATATTTTATTTACAAACCATTATGAATTATTTAAAAATAAAGATGTCCTTAAAGAAACCATGCTTATGATTATGAGATTAGTTGCACATAAAATTTTCAAATTTTGTTAATTATTTAACTAGTTGTGGGATGATACATCATGTTTCATAATGATCTTATTTAATATAGTGTATTCCATTGTTTATAAATGGAACCTAGAAGTGTGAATGGTATAAATACTCAAGGAAAATGCAGAGATTTCCTTGCTGAGGAAGCCAACACAAATGATTTTAGAACGGAGAAAATTATGATCGTATTAGGGAAGCTTAATCACACTATGGAAAATAACCATACCTCAATGCAGTAACATGTTCTTAATGAGAGTCTCTGATTTTGGATCGATTTATGCGACATAGACCCTGATCATTTAGTGGGACTACTGACCCAATGGCTAATGAGAAGTTGATTAAGTCTTTAGAGAAGATATTTATAGTATCGGTATGTGGTGAAAAGGAAAAGGTTAAACTGACTGTGTATTTTATTAATGGAGATTCATAATAATGGTTGTCATTGATCCAAAATATTAGGGAGGAAGAAGAAATATAACTCATGGAATGTATAAATTTTAAGGAGAAATTATTCGATAAATACTTCCCTCGTGATCAACAAAAAAAGATAAAGAGAAGGTTCCATAGTTTAAGGAAAAAAGAGGAAGAAATTTCTTTTGTAGTATGAAGTTACCTTTATCAGGTTAGAAATGTATGCTATGAATTTCATACGTGATGCAAAATAAAATATTGACCATTTCTTTGAAGGATTTAATCCAAGTATCTGAAGGGTGATGGTGTCTCAATCCTTTTCTTCATATGATGAAATAGTTTTATGTGTTATCAATAAAGAGAAATAATTTTACAATTCTTATGGATCCAAAGGGAAGTAAGAGATGAAAAGAAAGGAAGATAAAATAATAGATAAAGGGGAGAAGGATGAGAAGGGTTTTCTTATATGTGATAACTGTGGAATGAATCACCCTGGGAAATGATCGAAAGGATTGGGAGTATGTTATAAGTATGGAGAGAAAGGTAACTAGAAAAAAGAATACAAAGAGAAGAAGGATAGAGCTACTATTTAGTGTTAAAACTATAAGGATATGGGGAACTATGCAATCAAATAGCTCAATCATCAAGTAAATATACCTCATAAAAATCTAATGGACTAAGGTCAAGAATATTTTATTTACACAACTGAAGTAAAATGATTAATGTGATTATATATTTGGATATAATAAATATGTTTTAAAATTATTTTATTGATGATTGTATCATTATATGAATTGTGAAATATATAAGGATTATATTTCAGTACTTTTTCTTCAAGTATTTGAAATCTTATGTTGAATGGTTCCAAGAAAAATGATTTGGTAACAATATAATTTTTTTGAATAACACAAGGTTGGGGGAAAGATAAACCTTAATATGTTCTTGATGATGAGATAATGATATTGGATAATGATATGAAGTATAAAGTCACAATCAAAGGGTGAGATTGTTTTTCATGAAAATTTATATTTTCCTATACTCTTAGAGAATAAAAGAATTACTAAGCTCTTGAAAAATGATCTTAAAAAAATTCTTGTCTTATTATCATCATTTTTTATGATATCTGTTGACCTCACTTGTTTTGATAATCCCAATTATGTTTTCACATACTTTGATAATCCCAAATAGTGTGTATCTATATATTAATTCTTTTATTCTATTATCAAGTTGATAATTATATTAAAATAGTCCTTGAAATATGTTAATCAATGTTTATCTATGTTTATATGACTTTTGAAATAATTCTAACTCAATCGGATGTGTTCTACATAAAACAGAAGTGTTAAGTCACTGATATGCCTATAGATACTGATAGACTTAGTCTACTAATAGACATAGTCACCGATAGGCAAAGGTCACCGATACACAGAGCTACCGATATGTATAAGTCCACTGGTAAGCACATGTCTCTGATAGATCAATTCCACCGATACAGACAGCTACCAACAGAAACTGAGCTACCGATAGAAAAAGTCTACCGGTATTCATAAGTCTACCGATATATATACTTCACTGGAACCAAACGGAGCTACCAATATGCACAAACTGAAAGTCTACTAATACAAGCTACTGTTACACTAGAGTTACCGATAGAGTAAGTCTGCCGATGTGAACAAGTCTACCACAATGAAGCTACAAATAAAAAATGAGATACCGATAGAAGCAAAGTATACCAATAGATGAAGTCACCAGTATATAGAGCTATTGATACACAAAGTAATATCTACCGGTACCAAGAGCTACCAAAAGATCAAGATCTACCGACAGAAGGTCACTACTACACAAAGTCCACCATGACACATCTACCAACAGAAGGTTACTAATTAAAGACCGACCAGTCAAACTCTATACTCTCAATACTATTTATTTATTATGAAATGGTCATATATGATGTTTTTAATGAAATTAATGATATTTAATGATAGTTGTTGGCATGTCAGGTAACTTTGCCTAGTACCCATGAAAAAGGTAATCATTCTTTTTACCAGAGATAACAGCTATAAAAGGAAGGACAAAGACCGGGCAGAAGGAGGTGAATCAAAGAACTAAGAGGGCATGTGAAGGTTGTAAAAGGCAAGGGCTGAACAACATTGAAACATGGTGCATTCAAACAAAAATAAAAAGATACATTCATACTGAAATATCACTAGACATACACGAATCCACTCATTCTAGAAGAGAACACAAGCTGCATCTTGAGTGAAGAACTACAACGAACTCTTCATGCACTCAAGCTGATAAAGCTAAACCTGAAAACCGAGGAAGAAAACAACACTCTGTTTTTCTTACAAAAACCAGAGAAGGACTCAGAAGCATTTCTGATAAATCAAAAGATTCTAGAGCTACACTTAACATCACTAGATAATTATAAATACTTATATACTATCTTAGTGATTCTTTTATTTTCATTTCATGCTGTGTTTATTCTCTGTATATTTCTTAAACACATTTTCTCTTGAGCTAAACTGGTGGATTTTTAAATCCTCACTCAAAATTTCTATAACTCCCTTGTTTCCCAATATGGATAGTGTTAGATGTCAAGTAAGATCTGGATAGCCTGTGAGCTGTTGTTGGTTTTCCCACGTAGAACTATGGTAGAGGTCTTTGTACCTGGACAATGTTTTTCATTGTTTTTACCCTGATCTAGGGTGTGGATCAAATTTATATAATTTTTTTGAGAGGACTAGGTATCGGCTTGAGACTGAAGCTCTTGGTTACATCTGCTGTGCATTTTAGTTTAAGTCTAAAGTATTCTATAAATTTTATATTCCATTGATAATTACTTTGAAATACAATTTGTTTTAAAGTTACTTTGATAGTTAAATTAGCAAGTTTTTATACTTATTGTGAGCCAGTAAGTTAGTTTCAAAAGTTAATTTAATCTTTTTATTAAATTAAATGAGACCTAATCAATCTTTGAGAAACTAATTGAACATTTATAATCTGTATAAGTTCAATATAGTTTAACTTGTTTTTAAATATGGGTGATTTTAAAAGAAATATTTTTAACAGAAATTTTTATTGGAACTCAATTCACCCCCCCCCCCCTCTTGAGTATCCACTCCGACCAATATTTGGTTTCAGATGGTTGTTTTTGTTTTTCAAAGTCCTCAAAATACTTTGTTTTTCATCTGTGATTTTAGTTGCATCTTTGAAGGTCTTAAATTTCTGTTAGTTCTAAATTTTATCACTTTAAATATATTTTCTAAAATCTACTTATGGATAATAGACTAGAAGGTGTTGCTACTAACATTCCACCTTTCTTTAATGGTACAAATTATGCTCAGTGGAAGCTTAAAATGAAAATTAATTTGAAAAGTATGGGATTTGATATCTATACTGTCATAGAAACTCAATATAAAATTCTAGAAACTGATAGAACAACTTTGGATGAACCTACAAATATTGATTAAAATAGTAATTGTAAAGCTATGAATGCCCTGTATTGTACTCTATGAGATGAAGAGTTTAATAGAATATCTTCTTGCAAAAATGGTTATGAAATCTAGGACACTTTGGTTGTTTCCCAGGAGGAAACAACCAATGTTAAATAAATGAGGCTGAATACCTATACTATTAAATATGATAACTTTAAAATGAAGCCTGATGAACCCATTTCTGACATGTATTTCAGGTTCAATGAGATTTTCAATACTATGAGCTCCCTTGTAAAGGTTGTTCTAGCAAAGGAACAAATTATGAGAATATTGAGATGCCTTCCAGAAAAATGGAGAGGCACATCTGTCTCCATAAGAGAATCGTGTGATATAAGTTCACTACCTATTAAGGAGCTTATTGGTAAGCTTATGATGTATGAGTAAGAACTCAATGTGAATAAGGAAAAAGATGATGAACTTAAAACGAAGTTAGTGGCTCTTATGTCTATTCCCTCAAAGAGCAAGGATAAGGAGAAAGTTCACATACCCACTGAAAGCTCAACAAGTGAAAGTTCAGACTCTGACAGTGATGATGAGATGGCTCAAATAGCCAGAAGATTTAAGAAGTTCTATAGGAAGAAGAAATTATTCATAAAATCAAACTACAAAGGTAAATATGACAACAAAGGTCATTGGAAGAAGGATTGGAAGAAGCCTGATAAAGGTGATGAAGTTATCTTCTATGAGTGAAAAAGGAAAGGACATGTAAAAGCTAGCTGTCCAAAATTGAAGTTCAAGAAGAAACTTGACTACAGGGACAAAAAGTATAAGAAAGAAATGAATGAAACTTGGAGTGATTCAGAAGACACTTCAAGTGATTCTGATTCTTCTAATAATAAAGATTCTCATAAATCTAACATGTGTTTTATGACAAACACCTCTGAGATAACACTAGACGCTCCTGCTTTAAATTCATACTATTCTGGAGTTGATTCTGATTCTGAATCTGAAAATATATCTAGTGAAGAATTATTTGAATACTGTAATATGCTAGAAGAGTCCTGTAATGAACTTAAGGATAAGTAAAAATCCTTAAAGAAATAGCATGCTTTATCTAGCACTGTTAAATCTTCTCTTGATGTAGAAAAGGAAAAGAATTCCCAATTACTTAAGGAAAATACTGAACTAAAAATGTATAATGAGAAACTGAGAAAGGACTTAGAAAAATTCAAAAATGTAAAATATACTCTTACACAAATTCTAGGTAAACAAGTGGCACCAAAGTACACTACTGGTTTGGGATACCAACTTGGACAGAGACTGTTTACCAAAATTAGATTTATTCCCAAATCTGGAAAAAATTCGTGTAACGACCCGAAATTTTAAATAAATATTGTTTCCTAATTTTATGTTTTATTTTTATACTCAACAAAAATGTTTCATTTGGTAACATGAGTATAATTTAAATGAGACTGTTGGGTTTTGACTATTATTTGACCATTGTTCAATATGACCGATGGAAACTAAACGTTTTGACTATTGTCTCTAAATACAAGCAATCTTGGTTAATTAATATAGAAAGAAGATTCGATGGCCTCACTCAGTAGACTTGGACCGATCAAAGCACATCTAACAGAACTTGGGAAGGAGGTAGCACCACTGGGATTTGCTCTGGACCAAACCCAAGCTGAACTTCATCGTATAAAGCTAGAACGGGATCGCATTCGCGAGAAGTTAAAACTGATAGAAATTACTACTCGTGCGATGTTGGCCGAGCCTCCCTCAGATTCTCTCACCTTAGCACACCTTACACTTAGGTCTTATGCTGGTGTGATAAGGGGCTATGTAAGGAGACCGTAACTGTCTTGTGTAATCATTTGTTTTAAATAAAAATTTCGATTTCTTTTATGAATTTTCAAATGACTGGATAAATATAGCATGCATATTTTTGATGAATTTTAGAAAAACGATATTTTAAATATGTTTATGTAAACCTAAATAATTAAAAATGTGTAATGATTTTCAAAAAATGGTCTTCTACAATTATGTTCAGTACGAAATTTAGAGTCTAATAAGATCAACTTGATTTTTGATGAATAGTAAATTATGAATAGTGATTTTATGATTAGGATTAATAATGTGTCCAAATGGATTAGTAATCTCACTTAAAGAAAGTATTAAAATAAGCTAGGCACTTTGATTAAGTAATGTGATTCAATAAAATGGTTAAATAACGGTTTCATAAATTATTATTCAAGTATTAGTTTTTTCGAATGAATAGTGTTTTTTAATTAAAATTTAAATTAAAAATATTTCGAAAATTATTTTTATAAAATGGACTTCATTTTTGAACTCAGAGCATCGATATTATGTTAAGGTAATTTTTGGGGATTTTTCTGAAAAAAATAAATTTTCGATGAATAGTGTTTTTATTTAAAAATGAAATTAAAAATCTTTAGAATTTTTTTTTTATAAAATGGATTTCTTTTTTGAAATCAGAGCATTGATATTTGGTTAAGGTGACATTTTGGGATTATTCTGAGAAAGTTGAATTTTTGATGAATAGTGAAAATATAGTTTTTAAGTTACGGGTGTTTAATGACATCATTAAATGATGTATTAAGTATATATTCAATATGGTCGAATTATGAATAGTAAGATAAGGCATGAGGTGTCCCAAGTGGCCAATACCATGGGAAAATACAATGGGAAAGCCCATGGTTTTTCCAAAACCACTAATGAGGTGTCCCTTGGCCATTAATGCCTTGTCCCCTCACTTTCCCTATAAATACCCACCCTTTCCTCCTTTAGTTTTCACTACCAACTCTCCCCCAACGAAGTTCTGGTCTCCTTACCTCCCAAGGAGTCCTCCCAAGGTGCCCCCAAGCCCTCAAAGTCCAAACCTTTGAGTTTTAAGAGTTACGTTTTAAGGTAAGGGATCCGACCTCTCTCTTTCATTTCAAGTAATCTCTTTTATGTCATTCCTTTTATGCTCCATGTTCTTATGTTGGAGGATGTTCTTTTATACTCCTCTTACTGCCCATTTCATGTACATATAATGATAGATCCCCTCTTACTCTCATTATTTCTTTTTATGAAGTTTTAAGTGGCGTCGTTAGGCTGCCGAAATTTTTGTAACGGATTCTTTCTCCCTTCTCATTTTTCAAGATCTATTTTCATGTAAAGTATTTCAAGTTATTTTTTATTATGTTGGGGTATGATCTCTAAATTTATCATACTGATATTTTATGATCATATGATGATAGACCCCATTTGATCTCTTCAATTCAGTATTTTGAAGTTTTAAGTGGCGTCGTTAGGCTGCCGAATTTTTTTAGGGGATTCTTTCACCCTTCTCATTCTTTTCAAAGTTCTACTTTCATGTCAAGTATTTCAAGTTCCTTTTTAATTATGTTGGGGAATTATCTCTATATCTATCATACTTAACTCTTATGTTCACATGATGAGATACCCTATTTGATCTTTTCAAATCATTTTTGTTGAAGTTTAAGTAACACCGTTAGGATGCCGAACTTTCATAAGAGAAATCTAATTTTTGTCTTCCTTCCATGTTTTTCATTTCAAATGGTATGTCCTTGAAATTTCATTACCATGATCATGTATCCTTCTTATTCTGTCCATCTACTGTTTTATGGGTCATTTATGAATGTTTGACCCATTTTCCCTCTCTTTTTAATGTCTTCTAAAACCTCGTAACATAGCCGTTATGCTGCAGAATTTCCATCTCAAAATGTCTCTCTCTTTTTCTAAAGTTCTTTTATATTACTAAGTGAATAATCAAAGCTCTTTCTTCTAAAGGGGTATTCACATATATACCAAAATGTTCTATTTTTAATTCTGTGATTTACATACATGAGACCCACCTTCCTTTTTTGTGGGTTTTAAAGTGACGTAAAGATCATGTCTTTAAAGCAGTTTTTAAAACGTTGTGATTATGAAATGAAACCCATTTATTTTATGCTATATGGGTTATTTATGAAATGTTTGATGATGATATATGTGGCTCACATGATAATAAAGGCAAATTTAAGGGTGTGCCCTGATAGCGCTCCAATGCATTGGGTAATGATGTAACCACTAGAGATTACAATTCTCACGATACCTTGGTGAATAACCTTGGTAATTTTCAAATGACACCTTAGGGATGGACCTTGGTGATATGTTCATGATTGTATATGTTAAATGATGTAGCCACATATTCAAGTTATGAAAAAGTTTTATTTTTATTATGATATGCCTCATGATTTCATTTTCATGCCTTCAAGTTCTTTTCATGACTTTATTGATGTATCTCAAGTTCATATGTAAAATGTTTCACTTGTTTACCTTGCTGGGACTTCTGCTCACCCTTCCTTTTGATGTATGTCCCCAGGTTATGAGATGCAAAAATGAGCCTAGGGTGAACATGAGGAGAAGCCTTTCAAGTGTTTAAGAGGAATGATTTTTTTGTTTCATGTTTTCTGTTCCTTGTTTCCAAGACACTAAACCTTAAAGATCCTCAGTTCCGTGTAATGGAATGAAAGTTATGTTATAAAAAGATGGGATGCTATAGTTGGTATCAAAGGATGGTTTAGTTATTTTTGGAAATTAGGATATGAAAACACTAGGAAGAACCCTATAGAAAAGTTTAAATATAGGAAATCTTCCTGGTATTTTGGTGAGTATTGAGTAAGGGGTTGCCAAGCAAATACATCCCTATCTGGATACGAGCAGGTAGAGGTGGCTCTGGCACAGATGTACATAGGGGTAAAACCCGAAAACATTGCTTTGAGCTAGACTCGAATGGGAATTGGTACACGACAACGGGCCTTTCTGCACTCTTGGTTATGACACTCCCGGGGGATATGCTTTGGTAAATTCATAAGCTTGGTATGAACCATTGTTAAAGGAACAAAGATAAAATAAAATAAAGATTCACATAAGAACATATGATCATGGATAACCTAGATGAGAACCTAGGGGATCACAAGTTAGGGTATACTTTTCTTCTACAAGTTATCCTTATATGCTTTAAGTTCCTTTTCATGATTATTGGTTAAGTATTTAAGCCTCTAATGATACTTTCTCTTCTTAGTTAATGGTGGAAAATGGAATAACGTGTCCCAACAACCAATGTGATAGGAAATGCGACAATTTCCGTATTAATATGACAGAGATGATTAGGGGATTAAAAGATGATTATTATTTTGGAAGACGTTCACTATTTTGGGGACCCTATATGATCGAGGTAAATAGATTACTATAGCATTTTCATTGAGGAGTAAGGTTGACTTATATTTTGAAGAATTGATTAATTTAAGGTGGACTTATATTAATTTAGGTTACTTATGGGAATGATTAACCTATCTTGGGTAAAATATGTTTAGGTTAGCTACTTTTGTTATAAGATGTTAGGAGTGGTTGATGTTGTCTGGAGATGAACAATGAAGTTGTTTTGGAAGACTATGTTATAAAATCCTTCTTGTATTTGGGTTTCAATCTTAGTTTAGTTTATTTTGAGGAATTTTAAGGACCGTTATTTATGGAATGGTCTATGATGAACTTTGGGTAGTACCATGGAACTTTGAAGATTTAAAAGTAGTTTCCATTCCTATGGGATTCTTTCTTTTTGAAGAGTTGTTTTACCTTAACCTTTCTGTTTTTGGGATAATGTTTAAAGATAGAAGAAATAGATAGTTAATCTTTTGTAGATTATGTGATTCTCTAGAAGATGATTCTTGTGCTTTTATGAGACCAAGTGTTTTTGAATTCTCATCATTTGGAGAAAAGATTATTGTTGGTAGGGACTTATTAAAGGATGAAACTCTACTTAAAGGTAGGTATATTTTCTTATGTTTTTGTTCTATGTAGTAAATGAATTCCTCAAAATTATGAAAAGAAACGTAAAACAAAAATGTTGTTGGTTTACGTTTCCTACTAGGTAATCAAAGACCGTTTACACACATCATAAGTTTGGGATTTTCTCATGGTTAACTTTCTCCTAATCATGTTCTCTATCACTCTCCCTCAGAACTTGACCCTTTGTTTTCTCCTCCATGTCCATGTTTTCCTACATGGAATCCTAGTGTGGGTTAACTCGGGTGACCTTTGTACTTCCCTTTCTTTCTTTTAAAGTAATAGTTTTACTGACTCCTTTTCCGATGTGGGACTTTCAATGAAATTTCAAAACCCAATTTTAAAAATTGTGAGGACGCAATTTCTTAAGGGGGGAAGATTGTAACGACCCGAAATTTTAAATAAATATTGTTTCCTAATTTTATGTGTTATTTTTATACTCAACAAAAATGTTTCATTTGCTAACATGAGTATAATTAAAATGAGACTGTTGGGTTTTGACTATTATTTGACTATTGGTCAATATGACCGCTGGAAACTAAACGTTTTGACTATTGTCTCTAAATACAAGCAATCTTGGTTAATTAATATTGAAAGAAGATTCGATGGCCTCACCCAGTAGTCTTGGACCGATCGAAGAACATCTAACAGAACTTGGGAAGGAGGTAGCACCACTGGGATTTGCTCTGGACCAAACCCAAGCTGAACTTCATCGTATAAAGCTAGAACGGGACCGCATTCGCGAGAAGTTCAAACTGATAGAAATTACTACTCGTGGGATGTTGGCCGAGCCTCCCTCAGATTCTCTCACCTTAGCACACCTTACACTTAGGTCCTATGCTGGTGTGATAAGGGGCTATGTAAGGAGACCGTAACTGTCTTGTGTAATCCTTTGTTTTAAATAAAAATTTCGATTTCTTTTATGAATTTTCAAATGACCGGATAAATATAGTATGCATATTTTTGATGAATTTTAGAAAAACGATATTTGAAATATGTTTATGTAAACCCTAAATAGTTAAAAATGTGTAATGATTTTCAAAAAATGGTCTTCTACAATTATGTTCAGTACGAAATTTAGAGTCTAATAAGATCAACTTGATTTTTGATGAATAGTAAATTATGAATAGTGATTTTATTATTAGGATTAATAATGTGTCCAAATGGATTAGTAATCTCACTTAAAGAAAGTATTAAAATGAGATAGGCACTTTGATTAAGTAATGTGATTCAATAAAATGGTTAAATAACGGTTTCATAAATTATTATTCAAGTATTAGTTTTTTCGGATGAATAGTGTTTTTTAATTAAAATTTTAATTAAAAATATTTAGAAAATTATTTTTATAAAATGGACTTCATTTTTGAACTCAGAGCATCGATATTATGTTAAGGTAATTTTTGGGGATTTTTCTGAAAAAAATAAATTTTCGATGAATAGTGTTTTTATTTAAAAATTAAATTAAAAATATTTAGAAATTTTTTTTTATAAAATTGATTTCATTTTTGAAATCAAAGCATTGATATTTGGTTAAGGTGACATTTTGGGATTATTCTGAGAAAGTTGAATTTTCGATGAATAGTGAAAATATAGTTTTTAAGTTACGGGTGTTTAATGACATCATTAAATGATGTATTAAGTATATATTCAATATGGTCGAATTATGAATAGTAAGATAAGGTATGAGGTGTCCCAAGTGGCCAATACCATGTGCAAATACCATGGAAAGCCCATGGTTTTGCCAAAACCACTAATGAGGTGTCCCTTGGCCATTAATGTCTTGTCCCCTCACTTTCCCTATAAATACCCACCCTTTCCTCCTTTATTTTTCACTCCCAACTCTTCCCAAACGAAGTTCTGGTCTCCTTACCTCCCAAGGAGTCCTCCCAAGGTGCCCCCAAGCCCTCAATGTCCAAACCATTGAGTTTTAAGAGTTACGTTTTAAGGTAAGGGATCTGACCTCTCTCTTTCATTTCAAGTAATCTCTTTTATGTCATTCCTTTTATGCTCCATGTTCTTATGTTGGAGTATGTTCTTTTATACTCCTCTTACTGCCCATTTCATGAACATATAATGATATATCCCCTCTTACTCTCATTATTTATTTTAATGAAGTTTTAAGTGGCGTCGTTTGGCTGCCGAAATTTTTGTAACGGATTCTTTCTCCCTTCTCATTTTTCAAGATCTATTTTCATGTAAAGTATTTCAAGTTCCTTTTTATTATGTTGGGGTATGATCTCTAAATTTATCATACTGATCTTTTATGATCATATTATGAGAGACCCCATTTGATCTCTTCAATTCAGTATTTTGAAGTTTTAAGTGGCGCCGTTAGGCTGCCGAATTTTTTTAGGGGATTCTTTCACCCTTCTCATTCTTTTCAAAGTTCTACTTTCATGTCAAGTCTTTCAAGTTCCTTTTTAATTATGTTGGGGAATTATCTCTATATAT
Source organism: Viscum album (assembly GCA_963277665.1). Lineage (NCBI taxonomy): Eukaryota > Viridiplantae > Streptophyta > Magnoliopsida > Santalales > Viscaceae > Viscum > Viscum album. The sequence continues at coordinate 1,533,964,576 of OY728161.1, read as the reverse complement.
ATCATACTGAAATCTTATGTTCACATGATGAGAGACCCTATTTTATCTTTTCAAATCATTTTTGTTGAAGTTTAAGTAACGCCGTTAGGATGCCGAACTTTCATAAGAGAAATCTAATTTTTGTCTTCCTTCCATGATTTTCATTTCAAATGGTATGTCCTTGAAATTTCATTACCATGATCATGCATCCTTCTTATTCTGTCCATCTACTGTTTTATGGGTCATTAATGAATCTTTGACCCATTTTCCCTCTCTTTTTAATGTCTTCTAAAACCTCGTAACATAGCCGTTATGCTGCAGAATTTCCATCTCAAAATGTCTCTCTCTTTTTCTAAAGTTCTTTTATATTATTAAGTGAATACTCAAAGCTCTTTCTTCTAAAGGGGTATTCACATATATACCAAAATGTTCTATTTTTAATTATGGGATTTACATACATGAGACCCACCTTCCTTTTTTGTGGGTTTTAAAGTGACGTAAAGATCATGTATTTAAAGCAGTTTTTAAAACTTTGTGATTATGAAATGAAACCCATTTATTTTATGCTATATGGGTTATTTATGAAATGTTTGATGATGATATATGTGGCTCACATGATAATAAAAGAAAATTTAAGGGTGCACCCTGATAGCGCTCCAATGCATTGGGTAATGATGTAACCACTAGAGATTACAATTTTCACGATACCTTTGTGAATAACCTTGGTAATTTTCAAATGACACCTTAGGGATGGACCTTGGTGATATGTTCATGATTTTCTATGTTAAATGATGTAGCCACATCTTCAAGTTATGAAAAAGTTTTATTTTTATTATGATATGCCTCATGATTTCATTTTCATGCCTTAAAGTTCTTTTCATGACTTTATTGATGTATCTCAAGTTCATATGTAAAATGTTTCACTTGTTTCCCTTGCTGGGCCTTCTGCTCACCCTTCCTTTTGATGTATGTCCCCAGGTTATGAGATGCAAAAATGAGCCTAGGGTGAACATGAGGAGAATCCTTTCAAGTGTTTAAGAAGAATGTTTTTTTTGTTTCATGTTTTCTGTTCCTTGTTTCCAAGACACTAAACCTTAAAGATCCTCAGTTCCGTGTAATGGAATGAAAGTTATGTTATAAAAAGACGGGATGCTATAATTCGGCTAGTTCCAGTTCTAGGAATTCATATGCCTCAACTAGTTATTCACATTGTTATAGATCAAATAATGTTTATCTTTCAAAATATATTGATTCTATAAATTATTTGAGACCCATATGAAAAATTTGGGTACCTAAATCTTTACTTGCTAACCTGTCTGGACCCAAGAAGATCTGGGTACCAAAATCATTTTCCATCTAAACCCGTTTTGTAGGAGACCTGCCTGAAGAGTTCTCACAAGAAGGTATGGTACTTGGAAAGTGGATTTTCAAGGCACATGTCTAGAAAATACTCATTCTTTAAAAGTTTAATAAACTTTGATGGAGGTTATGTCACCTTTGGTGATAATTCTAAAGGAAAAATCATCGGCCTTGGCCAGATTGGTAACATTAATTCAGTTTTAATTTCTAAAGTTTTATTTTTTGATGGACTTAAATATAATCTGTTGAGTATTTCTCAGTTATGTGATGATGGATTTAATTTTAAATTTGAAAATTATTCTTGTAATGTTTTTAACTCTAAAATTATTTAGTATTTTCTGCCTTGATAAATGAAAATGTTTATGCTGTTGATTTGAATTCTTTAGACAAGAAAAATGCTACTTGTTTAAATTCTTTTCATAAATAATCCTAGCTTTGGCACAGAATATTAGGACACTAAAACATTTATTCACTTTGAAAACTGACTAGGAATAACTTAGTTAGAGACCTAACTAAACTTGAATTCCCAACTGAAAAAGTTCGTAATCCCTGTCAAAAGGGAAAGCAATGCAAAGTTTCTTTTAAATCAAAGAAAGAAGTTTCAACTTCTCAACCTCTAAAGTTGGTTCACATGGATTTGTTTGGACCTTCAAGAGTTTCTAGTTTAAATGGGAAGAACTATGTCTATGTCTTAGTAGATTACTTTTCTAGATATACTTGGGTATACTTCTTAGCTCACAAAAGTGAAGCTTGTTCTTATTTTTTCAAATACTCCAAGTCTTTAGAGAACCTTAGTGGTATTAAGATTAAAACCCTAAGAAGTGATCATGTTCATGAGTTTGAAAATAAAGATTTTGAATCTTACTACTCACATAATGTCTATAGTCACAATTTCTCTGCCCCTAGGACACCTCAACAGAATGGTGTGGTAGAAAGAAGAAATAGAACCCTTCAAGAAATCGCAAGAACTATGCTTAATGAGTATGACCTGCCTATTTACTTTTGGGCTGAAGCTATGAATACAGCTTGTTATATTATCAATAGAGTCTTAATTAGACTTGTTCTTAAGAAGTCCCCTTATGAACTGTGGAACAATAGGAAACCTAAAGTTAGTTACTTTAGAGTCTTTGGTTGCAAAGTCTTTATCCTCAATACCAAGGATAATCTTGACAAATTTGTATCTAAAAGTAATAAAAGAATTTTTCTTGGTAATTCATTAACTAGAAAAGCCTATATAGTCTTTAATAAAAGAACCAAATGCGTGGAAGAATCTGTTCACATCAAGTTTGATGAAACTGATCCACATGAACCTAAGTCTTCTCTTGAAAATCTTGAAGAAGATTTGACTGTTTTGGACCTTAATGATAAAACTAAAGAACCTGCTGTAAAAACAACCAGTTCTGGACATATTCCAGAATCTGCTTCTGTTGAACCCGAACCTATAGAAGTGCCTGAAATTTCTAGTCCTACCTTTACTAGATCAACTAAGATTCTAAAGAATCATTATTTGGATGTTGTTGTTGGTAATCTTGATAGAGGGACATAGACTAGAGCTTCTCCAAGAAACCAGGTTGAACATCAAGCCTTTCTTTCACAGCCAAAACCTAAAAATGTCAATGATGCAATCAATGAAGAATTTTGGGTAATGGCTATGCAAGAAGAGTTAAATCAATTTGAAAGAAACAATGTCTGGGAATTAGTAGAAAGACCCAAGGACACTTTGACAATAGGCACTAAATGGGTTTTTAGAAACAAAGTTGATGAATCTGGAAACATAGTTAGAAACAAAGCTAGGTTAGTTGCACAATTATATAGTCAAGAGGAAGGTATAGACTATGAGGAAACCTTTTCACCTGTAGCTAGATTAGAAGCCATTAGGATCTTACTTTCCTATGTTGCTCATCTGAATTTCAAGTTATATCAAATAGATGTCAAAAGTTCTTTTCTAAATGTTTTTATAATTGAAGATGTTTTTGTTGAACAACCACAAGGATTTACTAATCCTCATTTTCCAAATCAAGTTTTCAAGCTATCTAAATATTTATATGGTTTGAAACAAGCTCCAAGATCTTGGTATGATAGACTTAGTAATTTTATTATTTCAAAAAGTTTTACTAAAGGGATTGTTGATCCAACTCTTTTTATTAAAATAATTTCTAAAGATGTTTTAATAGTACAAATCTATGTTGATGATATTATTTTTGGATCTTCTAAAAATTATTTTTGTACTGATTTTTCTAAGTGTATGCAAAATGAATTTGAAATGAGTTTAATGGGAGAACTCAAATATTTTCTTGGATTTCAAGTTTTTAAAAATGAAAATGGTATTATTTTGAATGAAAGTAAATATACAAAGGATATTTTAAAACGTTTTATTTGGATAGTATTAAGGAAAATGATACTCCAATGAGTACTTTTTGTAAATTGGATGCAGATGAAACTGGGAAACTAGTGGATCAAACCAATTACAGAGGTATGATTGGAAGCTTACTTTACCTTACTGTTAGTTAGCCAGATATTATGTTTAGTGTGTGTATGTGTGCAAGATTTCAAGCTAATCCAAAAGAATCACATTTACTTGCTGTTAAAATAATTTTTAAGTATCTTAAACACACTATAAATTTAGGTTTGTTTTACCCAAAAGGAAAATATTTTGAGCTAATGAGTTATTCAGATACTGAATTTGTTGGTTGCAAGTTGGATAGAAAAAGCACATCTAGAACATTTCATTTTCTAGGTAAGTCCTTAGTATCTTGGTGTAGTAAAAAGTAGAATTTTGTAGCTTTTTCCACTTCCGAATCAGAGTATATAGCTGCTGGTAGTTGCTGTGCAAAAATTCTATGGATGAAATACACTCTTTTGGACTATGGATATGATTTTAAGCATGTTTCAATTAACTGTGATAACACTAGTGCAATAAACATTTCAAATAACATTGTATCTCACTCTAGGACCAAACACATTGATGTACGACGCCACTTTTTGAGAGATCATTACCAAAAATGTGATATTACTCTTGAATTTATATGTAATTAACATCAATTAGCTGACATCTTCACCAAACCTTTAAGTTTGGATAGGTTAAGTTACATTAGACATGAGTTAGTAATGATTAACCTTAATCGATAGAAAACCTCACCAATGTGAAAACCTCACCAATGTGAAAACCTCACCGATGTAAAAACCTCATTGATATAAAAACCTCACTGATGTAAAAACCTCACCGATGTGAAAACCCCACCGATATAAAAACCTCAGCGATGTAAAACCTCACTGATGGACCTCACTGATAGGAATTCTCACCGATAAACCCTACTGATGAGTATGCGATGTTTTAAACTTCTGTCTGCCGCCAGAATCTGAATCATTTATACTTATGATATTTTAATTATTTTATGATTCCTAAATGATAAAACTAATTCCTAGTTACTTCTCAATCCACCGAACCCCAAACCCTTTACCCTTAAACTTTAAATCTTGAATCTCTTGAAAACCCTAAATCCCTCGAACCAGAGATGGAAAAAACAAAACTTTCTACCATCAGAGATGAAATTGATGAGCCGAATGCGAAGAAGCAGAAGAACCATCCAGAAGCTAGTGGTAGTATAAGTAGAACCAGGTCGGGGAGGCGACCAGTGAATCCTCATTTGTAAAATACAGTTATTGTGATCAAAATAGAGCTGTTCGTGGAATGGTTGTTGGCTAGATAATCGTTATTGCTCGAGGTGATGGAATATCAAAAGTGGGTATATTTCTTTTCGAACAACAATGGACCGTACTATTTGAAGCTAGTGAAATAGTTTTTTGAGTTTGTGATCTTTGAGAAGTCATAAGATGAGAACCGAGTGATTTCTCTTGTGAATGGAAATGAGATATCTTTTTTCACCTGTTGAGTGGGTTGAATGCCTGAAGGTTCCATACGAAGGTGTTTCTGGATATGTCTCGAAAGCAATACCACCTACAAGTGATATATTCGATTATGAAACTAACCTGGAGGAGCTCACCGGTAGTGGCAATCAAAGACAAGTGGTGGCTACTGAAATGAATGGAGAGAACAGATTACTGTTCAAATTTGTTCAGCATGACTTAATACCGAGGGGAGGGGACTTTGCGAATTTAAGATATCAAGATATCTATCTCTTATATCTCTTGAGACATTGTATTAAAGTGAATCTATGAAGATTGCTAATGTTTCAAATTGAGTAAATGATCAGACCTTAGTCAAAAACCAATGCCCTATTATTTTCCAAGTTGATCTCAGTGATGATCAAAGGGAAAGGGGTAGCCGAGTCTCAGGATGAGACAGTGGTAGTAAAGAATAATTTTTGCATCACAAGCACAGTTTGCAAATATATGAAGATAAATTGGAACCCATGGAGAGGAGAATGGGTTAATGATGAAAAGAAGTTGTATGATAAATTAAAACCTATGAATCATCCTTCAAGGCCTAAGAATGTGAGGGATCCAGGTCTAGAACATGATGAAGAAGAACCTAAGCACAGTGATGAGACTTATGAAGAGGATACTTCTATGGCTGATGGAAGGGATCTGGACTTACCTCCAAGTCCTGCTGATGAATTCGTGTCTTCAGAAAAGGAAGCTTTAGAAGAAGAAGAAACTCATTCTAATGAGGAAGACCAGCAAATCCTTGAAAATAAAGAAGAAATGGATAATGAATCTGAAGCATCTGATTCTGCTTGCTTAAGTCTCAGTCCATTGATTGTAAGATTAGTTGTGCCTATTAAAGAAGTAGTGGGTGAGATGGAAGGGCATGTGCCTAATCTAGAGGAGCTTCCTACTGTTGCAGCTGTTACAGAGATGGATTTGATAGTAGAAGATTCTTCTGAGGAAGAAAGACCTGCTGAGAATTCTCTTGTGGTACAAGAGAATGCGCCAGTTGAGGGAGAGCATCAAACCAGATTTGGTAGTGTTTCAGTGGCTGTTGAAATTGAGGATTGGGCAGAAGACCCAGGTTTTATGGTTTGTGGATTGGACTATCCCTATTCTGATAATGAGGAATCCCTCAATAGAACAAAAATAAATTATGATATTCAGACTGAGTTGTTACCTAAAGATGTGGTTAGAATGCATGATCTATACAAGCTAAAGTCTAATATCAAAATCAGTTTTGTGGAAGAAATAAGGAAAATGGAAGCTTCGCTGGTGTCATCCATTCAATCGATTATGAATGACTCAGTGGCCAATATAGCATCTGAAAGAGCACCTGTTGTGGTTGCACCTAATGATGTGATTACCATAGGTGATCTTGAATCCTTAAAGAATGAGCTGAAAGAGTCTTTTAGCGCCTCTATTGCCAAGTTAAATCACTGGTTTGTTGAAGAGATGAGCAATTTGGAAACGTCTTTTGAACTCTCTCTTGTCTGTAATGTCTCTACCTTTGTGGTAGAGATAGTGGATGAAGTTACAGCTTGCCAGAATCAGTTGTCTAGCCTGGAATAAAGTGTTGAAGCTCTAAAGAAATATGTTATCTCTTTAGAATCTTATATGATTTCTAAATCCCAAGAAGATAAAGATTTAGCTTATGTCAAAGGTGTTATGAGTCATATGGTATCAGTCTTTGAAGGTTTTAAAACCTCCATGAAATACCCTGTCAGCACCCAGGATTCCCAAGTGAAAAATCTCATCAGTGGGTTGACAAAAACTTAAAGGAAACAGTAACTTCATCTGTTGGTTCTCTTGCCTCCAGACCTTAAGTAGATTTGGATCAGATTAGAGTTGTGATGAAGGAGGATCTTGGTTCAGCATCAACCAGTGGGTCTGTGGACTCATCCGACCTGAGCAAAGTGGTTATGTCTACTATATATTCACCTAGATAAATAATGAAGATAGTCCAAGACTATATGAGATAAGCTTCTACCTCTCAGAAAGAAGTGAAATAAAAGTTAGACTATTATTTTCAAAGGACTTATACCAAAAATCAACTCAAAAACCACTTCAAACTTCTATTTGAAAACCTGAAGTTACCTCCTGTCAATCAAGCCTTTAGAGAGAAAGTCAGCAAGCTAGGAGAACTGACTCCAGGCTTGGAAAAATCATAGAGAACAGGGATGATTTCATATCTTCTATAGAGAGAGGAGGAGGAATAATTATGGACTTCAGAAATCTCTTGTTGCCTTTCTTGCATGTCGATGCTAGACCAGTGATTATACCTCCATATTTGCCTACCTCTGCCTCTACTTATTCTCTTGTTCAAATGAATCCAACCTAATCCATTCGAAGCCATACTCCTATGATCACTCAAAGAACCACTCAGTACAGGCCAGGAACAGTTTCAATGGCTCAGTATCCTATGATCATTTATGGAATTCCTAAGCCTTCACCTGCATCCACACAGCCTGAATCCTCTTCTGATACAAAAGGAAAATCTCACATTGAGGACATGGATTCAATAGGTGGCTAAGATATTTGATAGGAATCCCTTGTATTTTGTTTTATTTCCTTGTACCTTTTTGCAACATGAAATACAAACGGATTTCATTTTTTCTCATTTTTTTCCTATTCTCTTTATTGTTTCCCACTTTTTGATTATCACAAAGGGGGAGAAATATTATAAGTTAATAAAAATTATATCTGGGAATAATATTTTTTATGCAAAAGGGGGAGAGATATTATCTAAGGGAGATCTAATATTCTAAGGGAAAGCTAATATGCTTTGTACCTTTGATACCATTACATTTAATTCTACCTCTGGTACATTGAATATTTTAAATCTTATATTGTTTTATGTGATAAAATTGAATTTAATGATATATCCTCTGATACAATTACTGATTATTTTGAGAATATAATATCATAAGTTGTGATTATAAAAAAGGGGGAGATTGTTGACCTCACTTGTTTTGATATTCCCAATTATGATTTAACATAATTTGATACTCCCAAATAGTGTGTATATATATATTAATTATTTTATTCTATTATCAAGATGATAATTATATTAAAATAGTCCTTGGAATATGTTAATCAATGTTTATCAATGTTTATATGACTTTTGAAATAATTCTAACTCAATCGGATGTGTTTTGGATAAAACAGAAGTGTTAAGTCACTGATATACCTATAGCTACCGATAGACTTAGTCTACCGATAGTCATAGTCACCGATAGGCAGAGGTCACCGATACGCAGAGCTACCGATATGTATAATTCCACCGGTAAGCACATGTATCTGATAGATCAAGTCCACCGATACAAATAGATATCGACAGAAACTGAGCTACCGATGAACAAGTCTACCAGTATGCATAAGTCTACCGATATATATACTTCACTAGAACCAAACGGAGCTACCAATATGCACAGACTGAAATTCTACTGATACAAGCTACTATTACACAAGAGTTACCGATAGAGTAAGTCTTCCAATATGAACAAGTCTACCACAATGAAGCTATCAATAAAAAATGAGCTACTGATAGAAGCAAAGTCTATTGATAGATGAAGTCACTGGTATATAGAGCTACTGATACACAGAGTAACAGCTACCGATAGACCAAGAGCTACCGACAGAAGGTCACTGCTACATAAATTCCACCGTGACACATCTACCAACAGAAGGCTACTAATGAAAAACTGACCAGTCAAACTCTATACTCTCAATACTATTTATTTATTATGTAATGGTCATATATGATGTTTTTAATGTAATTAATGATATTTAATGATAGTTGTTGGCATGTCAGGGAACCGTACCTAGTACCCATGAAAAAGTTAATCATTATTTTTACCAGAGTTGACAGCTATAAAAGGAAGGACAAAGACCGGGCAGAAAGAGGTGAATCAAAGAACTAAGAGGGCACGTGAAGGGTGTAAAAGGAAAGGGATGAACAACATTGAAACGTGGTGAATTCACACAAAAGGAAAAATCTACATTCATACTGGAAGAGCACTGGACATACAGGAAGCCACTCATTTTAGAAGAAAACACAAGCTGCATCTTGAGTGAAGAACTACAACGAACTCTTCATGCACTCAAGCTGATAAATCTAAACCTGAAAACCAAGGAAGAAAACGACACTCTGTTTTTCAGATAAAAACCAGAGAAGGACTCAGAAGCATTTTTGATAAATCAAAAGAGTCCAGATCTGAACTTCACATCACTAGAGTGTTCTAAACTCTTATATACTATCTTAGTGAATCTTTTATTTACATTTAGAGTTGTGTGTATTCTTTGTATATTTATTACACACATTGTCTCCTGATCTTGGAGAATTTGTAAATCCTCACTCAAAATTTCTATAACTCTGTTGTTTCCCACTGTAGATAGTGGTAGAGGTCAAGTATAACCTGGATAGCATGTGAGTTGTTATTGGTTTTCCCACGTAGAATTGTGGTAGAGGTCTTTGTACCTAGATAGTGTTTTCACTATTGTTTACCCTGATTCAGGGTGTGGATCAAATTTATATAAATTGTTTGAGAGGACTAGGTCTCAACTTGAGATTGAACCTCTTTTTTACATCTGCTGTGCATTTTAGTTTAAGTATAAAGTATTCTATATATTTTATATTTCGATGCTAATTACTTTGAAATACAATTTGTTTTAAAGTTACTTGGATAGTTAAATTAGTTAGTGTTTATACTTATTGTGAACCAGTAAGTTAGTTTCAAAAGTTAATTTAATATTTTAATTAAATTAACTGAGACCTAATCAATATTTGAGAAACTAATTGAACATTTACAATATGTATAAATTCACTACAGTTTAACTTGTTTGTAAATAGGGGGATTTTAAGAGAAATATTTTTAACAGAAATTTTTATTGGAACTCAATTCACCCACATTCTTGAGTATTCACTCCGACCAACAATATCAATGACCATTATTCAAACATTTGATTTGTGGTTTTGTGGTCTACAACATTCATCCAAACATGTTCTCTATTACTCTCCATCAGAACTAGATAGTTATATTTCTCTTCTATGTCCATCTTTTTACTAATTTTATACTATTCGAAAGACTATTTTTGTAGTGATTTTCAAACTTCCCTTTCATTATTTTAAAGTGTAAGTCTCATAAATCCTTTTTCTAATGTGGGATTTCAACAAAGATATTTTGAAAATTTAAACCCCTATTTTTTGATCCTAGGTTGAAATTGTGAGGATAAAAATTATTGAAGGAGGGGAGAATGCAAAACCCCCATACTTTATAATATATTCATTTTTGAATAAATTTAATTTTTTCTCTAGATTTATTTATATGCAACACCATGTTAAGATTACACTACACACAACAATGATTTGGCATTTGTTACATGCAAGACCAAGTTTTACTGAACAATACTATATTATTAAAATATTGTTATTTAATATAATAAGATTTAACCTAGTCATTATGTTTTTGGTTATGAATAGTGTTAACTAAACTATATGGTTGAATTCATTGGTTAAAATTAATTTATTAGGATAAAATGACTTTGTGAGCATAAAAATAGTTCTTTATAAAAACATTTCCTATATAGTTGAATTCATTGGTTAAATTAATTATTATTAGTGAATAAAACTAGTGAAATATATATGTTATATATTATATAAAATATTTTTTATATTTATCCAAAAATATTTGATAGGAATAATATAAAACAAACCAAATATTACACATAAAAACCTATGTTTTTATAAAAGTAGTTTTACCATCTTTTAATGAAGAACCTATTTTAAATCTAATTTTTGAACCTTTTATATATTCTATTTAAAAAAATAAAATCCTTATTTAAAATTGTAATATAAAAATTTACTTTGGTTTAATTTTTGGTATTTTTCTATGAAGTTTCATTTTTTGATGAATAGTGAAAAAAATAATGTATTTTAGTTTAAAACTAACTTTTCATCTAATTTATTTATATGGTTAAATTATGTTTTGATTTGGTTTTAGAGTATAATTATATAAATTTTTTATCATTTAATCTAATTAAGGTCATTTTAACCAATTTCACATTGAATTTGGATACAAAAATATTTCAATCTTTTAAACCTTTTTATTTTAAAAACAAGTTTTCTTATTCTATCAACGAGATTAATTTTTAATTAATTTATTCCAATTATTTGTTTTGAATTTGAAAAAATTGATTCCATATTTGGATTGAAAAGTCCCAAATTATTTAAATAGGTCCATTTTATTTTTTTACAATATGATTAGTAACTTTAGTAATATTTTTATTACCATGGTTAAGGGTAAATCAGGTAATTAAAGGTAAAAATTATATTATAAATATTATAAAACTACCCTATAAATTGTAATAATTTTATTATATGAGTTATCATAGTCTCAATTGATCCTTTTTTCGATTTTATGGCCTCTTAGATCCACTTCCATGACTTTAAGGCTTTTTTTAGTATTTTATTCTAAGGGAAGTCCAATATGTAACTCTCGTGTTTTTAATAAGAATTATAATTTTTATATGTGGTTATATTGAATATATATTCAAATATAAATATTCATTTTAAATTTAAATTTTTATCTAAATCATGGTATTTTATTTTTAATTTTTAGAAATTAAATAATTAACATAAAGGCTTGCACAATGATGATGTGGGAATTGTTTAATTAATGGAAATATCAAATAAATGACATAAAAAATATAAAAATAAATATAATTTTAAATAATTATTGTTATAAAATAATTTTATAGAATAATTTGACATATTTTTGATATTTTAAAAGAGTTTTTTATAAAATACCTTATAGTTATGGTATTTTTAAAATTCAAGTAGTAAGTAGTGTGAAAATTGACATTCAAAACATTTTCAAATGAATAATATTTTATTAAATAATATAAAATTTATAAAAATATAAAATTCAACCAAAATTATATTTATAAGTCTTAAAATTTCATCAATGGTCCATTTATGGTTCCTTTGTCATTTTATAGCAACTATATTAACCCTTAAAGAGTAAAAATCCAAGTTGTCAAGGTAAGAGTTAAGGGGTTTAACTAAGGGTTAAAACCAAAAGATAAGGTTAATAATGAGACCTAAAATTGTCTAAAAATTATTGGTTGATAAGATTTATAATCATTCCCATATTATCTTAGAAATAAATCACTTTTTATTAATTTTTTATATAAAATTAATTTATATTAATTTAATATTTTGTGAGTTTCCAAAAGTGCCCCTCATCTCAATTATAAAAGGGAACATCCTCCATCACTTTATCAGACACATTGAGTCTTCTATATCAAAGAACACCTACCCAAATAAGATCCCAAAGTTCATCCCCTCATCTTAGAAGCATAACTTTGGTCTAAATCAATCCAATAATCCATTTGTTGAAAACAAAAAGAAGTTACCCAAAGATAGGTAACATATTTCCTCAAGATCTTTAATTTTATTTCCATTATCCACCCCCAAAATATCCTTATTACATGATTATATAATAACACCAACATAAAGACTATATTTATATATTGTTATGATAAGGTTTTTTAATGTTATAGGTGCAGTGGAAGTGTGTGATGAGAGGTGCACAACTTTTAATTTTGTTCCCTAATCAATGATCAATCTGAGATCTATACAATGATGAACGCCATGATCCAAAGAATTGAGTCAAAGAAATAGAAAAAGAATAATTGTTCTAGAATGGAGAGAGAGAGATATCAACACATATTGTTTATAATTAATTTGATTAGATAAATAATTACCTCTAAGGAATTATTTCATTATTTATGTATATGTTGATAGATCTGTGGTGCACCATAATTGCATTGTCGAAACCAAGTATAAATTTCCTCTAGTGATAATCCACATGTGTTTCAGGAATCTCTTAACATCACCAAAGGAGTCTTTGGGTTCTATCACAGAAGATCATTATGATTACATCATCTGCATTGATAATATCAATAATTGCTTCCAAAGCATTCTCCTTGGTTTGGTGGAGGAGGATTGATCATTGTTCTTGGGAGATTTCTTTGGAGAAGGGAGCTCTCTTGGATTGAGAGGATTCTAATTTAATTTTTATGCACAAATGAATTGGATAATTAGAAAATAATATAATTGGGAATTTATATTTATAGGATTAAAATAAAATAATTACACAAGTTCCTTTTATTATTATTTAATCCGACCAAAACCCCATGTCAAATAATAATAGTAATATTATTATTTTTTGACACACGCTTAACTTTAAAAAAATAATTTAATATTATTTAATTAAATAATATTAAATATTATCATTTCTCATTGGACTATTAAACTTGGTCCACCATTCCTCCTCAATATTTATTGGGCCTTGAATAATGTCTATTTATTTATTAAATAAATATCATTGAATTATTCACCAATAAATAAATAAATATTATATTTATTAAATAGAAAATAAATATTTATGTGCGGTCAATAATAAATGAATAATTATGAAACCATGTACAAGAATAATATTTATTCAACCTATTAAATAAATAATAATAATATATTATTTAACTGAGATTCTGGATACACATAGTGTGTGACTGTCTATGCCTCTTTCTCATAGGCATTAGGCGAATCATCCTAAAGTCCAAGGTTAGCATCTATCAATATGCCAAGGAGCCCATATATAAATAAGTTAATGTCTCAATGACATTTCACCTCATACTAATTCTTACCATGTAATATAATACCTTTATCACAATATCTCAAATCGAGCAGGTTGCATGCCTGTTCCATCAACCTATGTGCTTGATTATCTATTTCTTTGACTTTATAGAAATAGAACTTGCCTATTGATCACCATGTCCATGGATTTATTTAGGCTATATAATTTCAATCAAAGGACCTGAGATATTAACTTTTTTTAAATAACATAAGGGATAAATCCTTTATCACATCATTCATCAATGTCGTATTACTTATGACGCACCAAATGTATCTTGCTTCGCCGTGAACATCTGTCATCATAGTTTTTGACAATACATATAAGTGTGTGACTCATAATACTCATTAATAATAATCATAAATTCTAACAAACAATAAACATGTCCATATATAGGAATATCCAATGACACATATGAATTTGGATTTCCTACATGTGAGTCTCATTCTCATAATATCCTATTATATACTACCAAAGGCATACACTAGGAGAAGGTGAATCAAAGTCCAATGAGTCTCCACCCCTGATAGCATGTTTCATTTATGTCCCTCAAATGATATCATCTGGCTATAGAACATATATTCAAGAATATTTTCATAACACTTAGGGGTTCTGAGCATAGTGGGGAACTGCTATGACCTTTTAGTGCTACAACTACTCTTAGTACGTTATCACATACTATGACACATAGAAGAATAATCATGATATGATAATTAGTTTATAAATATTCAAACAATGAATAAATGTTTATAATAAAGTACAAAGAAGTTGGTTCTTGGGAACCAACTCCAATAGACTCCCACTTACACTAAAGCCAACTGCTAACAACCTTCAAACTGCTAGCTCTCACATGAAATTCATGATTCTATTGATATAAGACTTTAGTTAATGGGTCTTCCACATTCTATTCTGTGTCTAATCTTCTCATTGCAACTTCACCCCTATGATATAAATCCCTCAAAAGATAATATTTTTAGAGTATATTTTTTTTGTTGGTGTGGACTTGGATCTTTTGTAGGATCCAACACTATAGTATTATCATAATACAATGTGATATGGTCTTTACTGCTAGGTACCACATCAAGCTCATGGAAAAAGTTCCTAATCCAAATGGATTTTTTAGCTACATCGTAAGCCGCTATATACTCGTAATCCTCTATAGAATCATCAACAACTTACTACTTTTAACTCTTCCAGCTCACACCTCCTCCATTGAGACAAAAAAACAAATCCTTATTATGACTTTAGATCATTATAATTTGTATGAAAACTTTATCAGTATAATCCCTGATGAACAACTCCTCGTCTCCTCCATATACTAGGAACATATCCTAATTTCTTCTCAGATACTTAAGGATAGCCTTAACAATAGTCCAATGTTGTTCCCCTATATCTGTTTGATATCTTCCTACCATGCTCAGTGAATAGGAAACATCATGTCTAGTATATATCATGTCATACATGATTGATCTTATTGATGAAGCGTATGAGTTATTAATCATTCTATCTTTTTTACTTTTATGTCTCAGGACACATTTTCTTAGAATGATGTAGACTATGTGACACTAGAAATAATCCCCTCTTGGATTATTCCATTATAAATCTCTTTATTGTCTAGTCAATATATGTGCTTTGACTTACTCCAAGAAGCCTCTTGGATCTATCATGAATGATCTTTATCCCTAGAATGTAGGTTGTTTCACCTAATTACTTCATGGAGAAACACTTGTTTAACCAGACCTTACTAGATTGTAAGACTGGTATATTGTTTCCAATAAGTAATATATCATCATCATACACTACTAGTATAATGACTACAGTCTCATTAAACCTTTTGTAAACACATTCCTCATATTCATTCTTAATGAAACCAAATTCTTTTATGGATTCATTGAATATAATATTCCATGACCTAGATGATTGATTCAATCCAATAATAGATCATTACGACTTGAAAATACTTTTGTAATCACCTAGAGTCAGAAACCCTTCTGTTTGTGTCATATAGATATCTTCTTGAAGGTTCCCATTTAGGAATGTTGTTTAGAAATCCATCTACCAAATCTCATAGTCATGGTAAGCTGTTATAACAAGTATGATTCTGAAGGATTTAAACATGGAAACTAGCAAAAAAGGTTTCATCATAGTCAATTATTTGACGCTATTTAAACCCTTTATCCACTATCCTTGCTTTATAGGTACTTAATTTACCTTCCATGTCTAGTTTTCTCTTGGATACCCATTTGATTCCAACAGGTTTACATCAACCGGTGCATCAACCAAAACCCAAACATGGTTCTAATACATGGAATCCATCTCAGAATTCATAGCTTCTTTCCATCTTGAAACTCCTAATCTCTATAATTACTCATTTTAGGAAATAGTTTCATCATTGTCCAACAATAAAAACTCATTTTCCTCGGTGACTAGAAAATCATATCTCTATGGTTCCATACCTCTCTTATAGTCCTATGCATTACTTGTGTTTCATGATCTACTTATTCCATGGGGACCTATGGAACTTGTTCCTGTACCAAATCCAATGTATCTTGAGCATAAAATTCATCTAATTTAATCTTTCTCCCACTATTCTTTTTGAGTATGAGATCCCTCTCAAGAAAGATAGCTTGTCTAGTGATAGTCACTTTCTTGTCTGAGGGGTTTTATAGGAAGTATCCCTTGGTTTCCTTGGGATACCCTATAAAGATACACTTCATTTCTTAGGGGTGATAATTTGTTTCCTAATAAGTCCTTAACAAATGCCTCTCAACCCCATACACGTGTATGTGATAAAATGGGTTTCTTTTCACTCCATATCTCAAAGGGAATTCCATTTTTTTCTTTATTTGGTACTCAATTTAATGTGTATGTCGTAGTTTGTAATAAATATCCCTGAAAGGATAATGGAAGAAATGCATGACTCATCATCGACCTTACCATTTCCAACATGGTATGATTACTCCTTTCACTAACACCATTCCATTGTGGTGTATAAGGTGAAGTGAGTTGAGATATAATCCCAAACTCCCTTATAAAGTCAATGAACTCTTAGTTAAGATATTCACCACCTCAATTCGATCAAAGATTCTTTATGTTCTTACCAAGATGATTCTCCACTTCATTCTTGAATTCATTTAATTTATCAATGGACATGGACTTATACCTCATTAATTATATATATCCATATATACTCAAGTCATAAATAAAAGTTATGAAGTAATAATATCCACCTCTATATTCTACTGGTAATGGTCCACACACATCAGTGTGTACCAATCCTAAAAGCTTTGTGGTCCTTTCACCCTATCCACCAAATGGTGGTTTGGTCATTTTTCCTTGTAAACAATCATGACATCTATCAAGTGTTTTATCTCAAAAGATTCTAAATATCTATCTTGACAAATCATTTTCAAATCCTTCTCATTTACATGACCAAGATGGTGATGCCAAATTTAGATGTTATATGAGTCATGTTAACTTGATTCGTTATCAATTGATAATAATTGGTTTTTCATAATTTAATACATACATACCATTATTTAAATGTACCATACCATAACATATGTTGTCCTTATAAAAGAAAAAATTTTATGTCCATACTTAAAAATAATCCCATATGTATCTAAACATGATATAGAAATTATGTTTTTGGTAATAGTATGTACATAATAATAATCACGTAAACTAAAAAAATCCCATTGGAAAAAAGGTGTTTGTCACCAATGGAAAGTGCAGCCATCCTCGCACCATTGGTAGCTTGCATATCCACCTCTCCTCTATAAATTTTCTAGAATCTACTTGGTTCCTACATTTGGATCCAGATGTGAGAACAACAAGATATATCAAATACCTAATGTGTAGATATGGAAATATTACACTCGATAACAAACACACCTTTAGATTCCCCTTGCTTCTGGGTTCAGTTCCTCTTTGAGTGGCTTGGCTTTCCACATGAAAAACATACTACCTCCTTTTCCTTGCCCTATATCTAGATCTTCTTCTTCTTTTTAGGATGATGCTCGGGAGCTTTAGACTATTTATATGTCTTGGTACCCTTTTCCTTTTCCTTTCTCTTCTTATTCATTATAAAGACCACATGTTTATTATTCCTCTTTTCTTTATCCACTTAGAGAATTAAAGTAAGAAGTTTCAAAATAATCTTCTCGTTATTTCTCATATTATAATTCAAAATAAATATAGAAAAGGTCTTGGGAAGTGAAAAAAGTATGAGATCTATATGCAACTCATTCGGTAATTTAATCCCTAAGATTTCCAAGAGTTCAATATAGCCAATAAGATTGACTACATGAGGCCCAGCTGGTGTAGACTCTCTAAGAATAGTGGTAAACAAAGAATTAAAGATCTCATACCTCTCTTGTCTCGCCTTCTCTTGATAGAGACCCCAAAGGTGAGAGATCATGCTATATGAATCCATTTCCTCATGTTGCTTTAAAATCTAATTCGACAGGGATGATAGAATAAATTACTAAAAATATATAGCATCATTCAGATGTTTCTCATATATAGATAGTTCTTCATCACTTTCCTCATTTCCAGGCACAAATGGTAAAGTTTCTTCTAGCACATATAATTTCTTTTCATGGAGAAGGAAGACAAATAAACACCTCTTCTATTCATGGAAATTCATGATGGTGAGAAGTTTTCCTTCTCGATTATAGATCATAATGATATATTTGATATCATTTTATAGATTTAAAAAAATAAGATAAGAATAGATTTAATACTTTATCTTATAAATTTAGACAAATAAATAAATATTATATTTATTAGTCTCACGCTATTTTATCAAAACCATATATCCCTCACCATTGGCTTTGAAATATCTGGTTTCTTTGAAATTATAGTATAAAGGATCCATATTTCCCTTCTTATTACCCAAAAATTGGTTGGTCAAGAAACTTAAATGGTTTTAGGTGGGCATTCCAAATGCCAGTTGCATTAAATCACAATACCTTGATCCGTTGAGTGGAATCCTAGATCCTAAAATCATATAATTGGATTTCCTAAACCTTTGCCTCTTAGTTACTCTAAGTCCTACTTTGGAAGTCAACCATTGATGTGAACCAAGTCAGGTCAACCCAAAACCTCATGTTATAATTCCCCAATAATTGAAAGCACCCCAACTTTGGATGGTCAAACACTTTGAACTATGGTTCTATTCTAACTGAAGTAATGGAAGGCTATACCTACCTAATAATTTTTGAGGGATTTTATCCTTTATGCGTAAATTTCCAATTATTATCTTTATCACATGATTGTTAATATTAAGTGGGATTACTTAAGTGATTAACCATATATTTAGATAATATTTATGCATAATCCATTTTATTTTAGTTCCATATTACATGTTTGTTAATTCATTAATTATGTGATCGTGAAAATACATCCATAATGAAATAACCATGAAACTGATAGAAATAAAATAAAGGGTGTGATCATGAGCTTATACTAATTGTTATTTTATCTAGTGGTTAATAAATTAACTTCTTACCTAGGGGAGAAATGCCTTGAAACAATTGAGGTTCATGTTTACAACATTCCACTTGGCCACCTTTGTTTCTCCTTAGATTGGTTTTGCCTTGGATCCTTGTAGAAACCCGAAGCTTGACGTACATGGACATTACATTACTTTTGCGGAATACTTAATACATAAAAAAAACAGACACCAAAGGACTGTAATAGTTTAATGTCTTTGGAAACTTGTAATATAATCTTCCAATCTTGGCGAAAGATCTTCAACATCTCCCATAAACATCTCCCCCTTTTTTTCTTACCTAAAACATTTATTTATATCCTGGGGAAAAGAAAACATATAAAGGGTGATCTCAAATGATCATTAACGGTAAGCATGGAGAAAATAAAATAAACCATATACATTTGAACTTAAATAAAACATGAACATAATGTTTAAACATCAAAATCTTGAGCAATGACATAAAACATGGCAGTAAATAAGGCATAGATCATAATGGAACATCAATCATGATAAAATATCATGGGAATAAAACATGTAATTGTGGCATCCATTAAGAACATGTAATGATTTCCATAGTAGCCAAGGCATTGCTTTCAAGACCATCTTAGTGGACAAAGTCCCTTACAGAAGCGAGTTCAATCCTCGTTCCAATCCTGTACCACTAAACCGGATTAACTTACCGTTCCAGCCATGTCTATATCATGAGATATAAATATTTACCCAATGAATTGGAGGGAGATATAGGTCTCACCCATCTCATAATGAAATCATTCTTACTTGTGCCACAAAATAAACATACATCATTCATAATAACCCAATAAATAAAATGGGTTTCATAAACATCATCCCATCATCACATAATCCATATAAAAGAAATGGATATCATTTCATAATAAGAAAAGTGAAACCATGTAAATCATAGAGACATTATACTTGAAACATACACATATGAAATAATGTTATCTTAGATGAAAAACTGGTTTTGATAAAACACTTGAAATGAATTCTTGAGGAAAATATCCTTTCTTCTTCAAAATCATTTTCTTTTAACAAAACGTCATGAAATTTAAAAGAAATAGATTTTTTTAAAAATATTCATGAAATATTTTGGAAGAAGATTCATGAAAATATGTCTTTAAAAATCCTTTCATGTCGTATAAGTTAAAAAAACATTCTCCTCATACTTTTGTCGGAAAAGTCAAAAAGTACCTCGTAAAAGAAAGATTCCACACATACCATGTAGTAAAAGTAAAAAATGGGTAAAAAAGACTTGAAACATACATGAAAACACTTTTATAAAACATGGACATGGATGATAGAAATAACCCCAGTAAATACTTACGAATAAGCAATCTCGGAAAAAAATGAGATTTGTAAAATTATCCCTTACCTTAGGTTCGATATGCTTTGTATGGATCTAAACCTCCTGTATAATGATTTAAATAATGTCATTGACTTATTAAATAATCATATTAATTGTTATGATATCATATATGTTTCACTTATGACTTTATATTACCCATTCTTTTGTAAATTCCATGTTAAAGCAACGTTTTGGGTAAAATCATTTCATTTATCGTATGTGTTTCGACTTGTTGTTCTTGATATTATTACTTATATCCTGATTTACATAATTAAAGAATGTAAAAAATGATTTATATATAATATATATTCATAATATACATATATATTATAGATCGATAAAAGGAATGAAATACACCGTTCATGGAGACGGTAGGTCGTACGTACGCATGAACGTTGTTTTCGTTTCCTTATTGAATTGAATGAAATTAAATAGATGACATAAATATATATATACATCAATCCAGTAGCATTATTATGTCATATATTTCATTATTATTCATTATATATACTTTATAATCATTCTTGAATGGTTAATCATGGAAAATGAATCTCACCACCTTCGTGGAGACGGTAGTCCGTACGTACGCACGAGCGATGATATCATTCCCATGATCGTGGAATTGTATTAGAGTGTATGTATAATATTTAATAATAAATATTACTTTATAATAGTCATATATAGTCATTATTTACACCATTATACCCATCCAAGTAAGGTGGTGGTGGAAAATAGATTACACCACGGCGTGGAGACGGTATTCCGTACGTACGCACGCACGGTGATTTTGTTTTCCGTAGGATGGATAGATGGTGAAATAGGGTTGTTTCATACTTATAATAACATTTCATTATATTATTGATACTGATGTTATTACTTAATAATGAAACAACTAAAGAAGAATAAGTGGATGAAGAAATAAAGTTGAAAGAATCGGTAACAGACATTACCTCTTCTTTGAAGCGCCTCTTTGAGACCTCCTATTAGGGAACTAAAATTGGTCTTTGAAGAATACCATGACCTCTAGGATGTTTCTATGGAAGTTTATAAGAGACTTTTTCAGTTTTTGGCCGATCTTGAAGGCTCAAAGTGGTGTGAGGAAGAGAGGGAGGAGGTTCCCTTTTATAAGGGAGGAGAGGGGCACCTTTGGAATAACTAAAAATATTATTTTATTATAAAGTCATATTCGGTTTTTAATAGCTCAAAATTGAGTTATTTCTAATATAAGGTGGGGATGGGTCTAAATACTCTCATAAAATAGAATTTATACAAGTTTAGGTTTCCATTTTAACCTTATCATTTAGATTTAACTTTAAGTTAAATAATTTCTCTTTTACCGTGTCTTCTTGTTTTCTTACACTATAAGGTTAATAAACTTACTATAAAAAGCCAAAATAACCCCAAGTTGTTTATTATTAACATATATAACCTTATCTAAGTCATTTTTTCGAATCTTAGATTTTTTAGGAATAAAATAACAATTAATAATATAATACTTGTTTTAAAAACTATTTTATGCCAATTTTGACACTATTTGGTAATTGATTTTTGTGAAAATCATAAGAGAATCATTAGTTCAAAAAAAGTTAATTAAATCAATAATAACATGTCATATTAACCTATATAATTAGTGTAATTCATAAAAAGTCTCAAATTATATTTATTTGGGTATTTATAATATCAATTATTTAAATTTTCCACTCTTATGGTAATTACTGCATCATCATTGGGTCATAAATAAATTAAATTATTTAATGTCTAAAAATTATAAATAAAATACCATTATGTAGGAAATATTTTTATATTTCTAATTAATATTTATAGTCGAATTTATATTATGGATAACCCTATATTAAAAATGGTTTAGTTATTAAACTTTGATTTTAACTATTTTAACCCTTCCTTAAATAAATTAATATTAAATGTCCTAATCTAATCCAAGTGGGCCTAAATGGTCATAGTTTATTCCTAAGGTTGTTTTTGGTAGAATTAAACTTATCCAATAGAATTATAAAATGTGTTAAGGTAATAATAATATCATTTTTACCCTTAATTACCCTATTTACTTTTAACCGTGGTAAAAAAAAGTAAAAAGTTACTATTCACCAAATATTATTTTCATCTCATTGAACCAAATTTTACTTACTGAAATCAATCGCGTCTCTCGGATTTTTGAAATTCCACTCACATAAGCGGTAAAATTAAGTTTTATGTGAATTTGGTAATTCTCCTAGGAGGTGGGTAAAAGACGGTCAAAAGTTCAATAAAATTTTTATATATCTTAAATTATTATAAAATGACTCCAATGAATTGAATTTAACTTATATAGGTATTATGTATCAATTTTGACCTAATATAAATTTAAATAAAATAAATAATTATTTAAATAAAAAGTCGGTTTTTAAATAGTAACCCAGTGTTTTCACTATTCATCAAAAATTGAAAGTTTTCAGAAAAATACAAAAATTTCACCCTAGGCTAATTTCGATATTCCGAATCCAAAAATGAAGTCAATTTTGAAAGATAAAATTTATAAAATATCAAAAAGTGGGTATTACTATTCATAACGGCTAGTTTTTATAACATATCGTTGTTTAGTGAAACTCGGTATTGCGTACAACACACGCTATCGTGGAAGGTCGCGATTGCGTGTAGTGAAAGCCAAGTCAGGGATACGTGTTGTGCAAGATCCTTTTGGTATAGCATGAAACACAATACATTAATGAAATTAAAAAGAATATTTTTCATAAAATCTCGGGGTGTTACATTCTACCCCCTTTAAAATGAATTTCGCCCTCCAAATTCGTCGGGGTTATAAATGGTTTACTACTCGAATGTTTATTTAATAGAAACCCACATCGTAAAAAGGAATACAAAAACCAATCTTTAAAAAAAGTATGAAATGTAACGGTTACCCAAATAAACTAATCACTCGGTTTCCACATAAGTGAAAATATGGATATGGAAGAGAAATCTAACCATCGTGTTCTGATGGAGATTGGTAGAGAACATGGCTATGGAAAAGCCAGAAATCACAAATCCATATATTTGTGATGATCTAAGGTACCATCTGATTCATAGGATATAAGGCCACTAGGACAACATTTTTGGTTTTCAATATCATTTCCCTAAAGTTGAAAGATTTGAATTAGAAGAAATATTTGCTTGATTTTGGTACAATCTCACTGTTGTTGGTGCTTTGAACAATTTACAATTCATATCTTAAAGAAATGAAGTTGAATTTGTAATTTATGAAGTGTTATCAGATCATGTGATAGAATGATGAGTCATTCTATCTATTTCAAACAAAAGGTTTGAAAAATTTATCAAATATACATAAGTCCATCTATGGTGAGGTTAATCGTATACGATTCCAAAAATGAACTTATACTTCATCTATCATGTCGCTTAATAAAATAAAACTAGTTTCTACTAACCAGGGACTTCCTGTAGGCCATTGGTATGCGATAAAGGCTAGTCGCACTTCGGTTGTGGGTTCGATTCTCACAGCCTTGTCCGACACGATGGGTTGTCGCCCGTCCTGCAGGTTGTCCTTTTTCTAAAACTACATTACTATAACATCCCATCAATAATATCGAAAAAAGTTCTATCCTTAAACAATAATAACTTATGTCCAACATAATCCATTCCAATATTTAGGCTTATCTAAAATACTTCGGTCAAAGTTCATAGTATAAAGGAAACAATTACTAGAAAGGTTATCTACCAAGAATGTGAATACAAGCATTTATCCCACATATATCATAAGATATATCTTGTTGGTTGTATTCCAAACACATGAATACCTTAGTCATATATTCTCTTGAAACATAAATTACCATAGAACCTTAGTGAAAACATGAATACTGTCAAAAGGTAACTCTTTCCACATACCAAAATCCCAAAAATCTATATAATCAAACCATAATATCACTTAGTCCTTATATCAGTCATGAGCTCAAGAATACAATCAAACATATCATTATCTTCTTATCCCTTCATTATGCACATATCATCTACTCTCCAAAAATATCTGAATAATCTTCCATGGTTACCGGAACCATTCAACATATACTTTCAAATACTTAAGGAAAAACAATAGTGTAACCATCCTTAGATGATTCTTTATTCCATAGTACCATACATTATTCTTTATAAACATACAATCATTCCACTGACTTCTTAAACCACTAACTGAGCTTCATCATTTCTTTCATCTCATATTTCATTTGTAATCTCTTCATCATCATCCACATAAATACTACTCATATGACCATGCTGATTCTCTTCATGAGATTTTCCCTTAGGGCATCGGTTTTCATAATGCCCATACATTCCACATTTAAAACATATAATCATTGTTGATGTCGTAGTAATACCATTATCCTTGTCCATGGTGTTAACTGAACCTTTTCCTTTGCACTTACTGGCTTTGTGTATTTCTTTTCCACACCCAAAGAATCTTCCAGTTCCTTTGAAACAATCTCCTTGATGCCTCTTCCCACATGATTTACATGAGGGAAATTGAACCTTCTTTCCTCTATGATCATCATGAAACTCTATCTTTCTCTTATTATATGAGTCAGGAAACTTACCAAAGTTGAGATTATTGATAATATCATGAGATTGCTGATTAGGCATAATAACTATGTTTGAACTTCCAAATCCCGTTTCATTTGTTTGCTCATGAAGAATATCATTCCATTGTCCGTCATATCCTCCATTATCATGAATCTTCCTATTTCCAGCCATTTTCTAAAACCCAAAAAGAATAGTGTGAGAGGAAAAAATCATGCTAGGGAAAACAACATAGTAAAGGGGGAGTACCCTCAATATCTAACATCTTAGGTTAAATTATAAGATTTTTACCATAGTTCTAAGACTATATCCTATATGTATACCTATCCTTAGGGACATCCCTAGACATACCTTAGAAATATCTCTAGGGATCTCACTAACGTTTTCGCATCCTAGTTTCCAAAGGATGACTAAACCTTTCCTTTGATACCAACTGTAGAGACCCGAAGCTTGACGTACATGGACATTACATTACTTTTGCGGAATACTTAATACATAACCAAAACAGACACCAAAGGACCGTAATAGTTTAGTGTCTTTGGAAACTCAGAATATAATCTTCTAATCTTGGTGAAAGATCTTCAACATCTCCCATAAAGATCTCCTCCTTTTGTTTTCTTACCTAAAACATTTATTTATATCCTGGGGAAAAGAAAACATATAAATTGTGAGCTCAAATGCTCAATAAGGGTAAGCATGGAGAAAATAAAACAAATCATATACATTTGAACATAAATAAAACATGAACATAATGTTTAAACATCAAAATCTTGAAGAATGACATAAAACATGGTAGTGCATAAGGCATATATCATAATGGAACATCAATCATGATAAAATATCATGGGAATAAAACATGTAATTGTGGCATCCATTAAGCACATGTAATGATTTCCATAGTAGCCAAGGCATTGCTGCCAAGACCATCTTAGTGGACAAAGTCCCTTACGGAATTGAGTTCACTCCTCGTTCCAATCCTGTACCACTGAACCGGATTAACATACTATTTCAGCCATGTCTATCTCATGAGATATAAATCTTTACCCAATGCATTGGAGGGAGATATAGGTCCCACCCATCTCATAATGAAATCATTCTTACTTGTGCCACAAAATAAACATACGTCATTCATAATAACCCAATAAATAAAATGGGTTTCATAAACTTCATTCCATCATCACATAATCCATATAAAAGAAATGGATATCATTTCATCATAAGAAAAGTGAAACCATGTAAATCATAGAGACATTATACTTGAAACATACACATATGAAATAATGTCATCTTAGATGAAAAAATGGTTTTGATAAAACACTTGAAATTAATTCTTGAGGAAAATATCCTTTCTTCTTCAAAATCATTTTCTTTTAACAAAACGTCATGAAATTTAAAAGAAAGAGATTTTTTTGAAAATAGTCATGAAATGTTTTGGAAGAATCTTCATGAAAATACGTCTTTAAAAATCCTTTCATGTCATATAAGTTAAAAAAACATTCTCCTCATACTTTTGTCGGAAAAGTCAAAAAGTACCTCATAAAAGAAATATTCCACACATACCATGTAGTAAAAGTAAAAAATGGGTAAAAAGGACTTTAAAAATACATGAAAACACTTTTATAAAACATGGACATGGATGATAGAAATAACCCCAGTAAATACTTACGAATAAGAAATCTCGGATAAAAAAGAGATTTGCAAAATTATCCCTTACCTTAGGTCTGATATGCTTCGTATGGATCCGAACCTCCTGTATAATGATTTAAATAATTTCATTGACTTATTAAATAATAATATTCATTGTTATGATATCATATATGTTTCACTTATGACTTTATATTACCCATTCTTTTGTAAATTCCATGTTAAAGCAGCGTTTTGGGTAAAATCATTTCATTTATCGTATGTGTTTCGACTTGTCGTTCTTGATATTATTACTTATATCCTGATTTACATAATTCCAGAATGTAAAACATGATTTATATATAATATATATTCATCATATACATATATATTATATATCGATAAAAGGAATGAAATACACCATTCATGGAGACGGTAGGCCGTACGTACGCATGAATGTTGTTTTCGTTTCCTTATTGAATTGAATGAAATTAAATAGATGACATACATATATACACATAAATAAATTATCATTATTATGTCATATATTTAATTATTATTCATTATATATACTTTATAATCATTCTTGAATGGTTAATCATGGAAAATGAATCTCACCGCGTTCGTGGAGGAGGTAGTCCGTACGTACGCACGAGCGATGATATCATTCCCATGATCATGGAATTGTATTGGAGTGTATGTATACTATATAAGAATCAATATCACTTTACAATAATAATATATAGTCATTATTTACACCATTATACCCATCCAAGTAAGTTGGTGGTGGAAAATAGATTACACCATGGCGTGGAGACGCTATTTCGTACGTACGCACGTGCGGTGATTTCGTTTTCCGTAGGATGGATAGATGGTGAAATATGGTTGTTTAATACTTATAATAACATTTCATTATATGATTTATACTAATGTTATTACTTAATAATGAAACAAATAAAGAAGAATAAGTGGAAGAAGAAATAAAGTTGAAAGAATCGGTAACGGACATTACCTCTTCTTTGAAGCGCCTCTTTGAGACCTCCTCTTAGGGAACTAAAATTGGTATTTGAAGAATACCATGACCTCTAGGATGTTTCTAGGGAAGTTTAGAAGAGAATTTGGTAGGGTTTGGCCGATATTTAAGGCTCAAAGTGGTGTGAGGAAGAGAGGGGGGAGGTTCCCTTTTATAAGGGAGGAGAGGGGCACCTTTGGAATAACTAAAACTATTATTTTATTATAAAGTCATATTCGGTTTTTAATAGCTCCAAATTTAGTTATTTCGTATCTAAGGTGGGGATGGGTCGAAATACTCTCATCCAATAAAATTTATACAAGTTTAGGTTTCTATTTTAACCTTATCATTTAGATTTAACTTTAAGTTAAATAATTTCTCTTTTACCATGTATTCTTGTTTTCTTACACTATAAGGATAATAAACTTACTATAACAAGACAAAAGAACCCCAAGTTGTTTATTATTAACATATATAACCTTATCTAAGTCATTTGGCTGATCCTTAGATTTTTAGGAATAAAATAACAATTAATAATATAATATTTGTTTTAAAAACTATTTTATATCAATTTTGAAACTATTTGGTAATTGATTTTTGTGAAAATCATAATAGAATGATTAGTTATAAAAAAGTTAATTAAATCAATACTAACATGTCATATTAACCTATAAAATTAGTTTAATTTATAAAAAGTCTCAAATTATATTTATTTGGGTATTTATAATATCAATTATTTTAATTTTACACTCTTATGGTAATTACTGCATCATCATTGGGTCATAAATAAATTAAATTATTTAATGTATAAAAATTATAAATAAAATACCATTATGTAGGAAATATTTTTATCTTTCTAATGAATATTTATAGTCGAATTTATCTTAAATATAACCCTATATTAAAAATGGTTTAGTTATTAAACATTGATTTTAACTATTTTAACCCTTCCTTAAATAAATTAATATTAAATGTCCTAATCTAATCCAAGTGGGCCTAAATGGTCATATTTTATTCCTAATGTTGTTTTTGGTCGAATTACACTTATCCAATAGAATTAGGACATGTTTTAGGGTAATAATAATATCATTTTTACCCTTAATTACCCTATTTACTTTTAACCGTGGTAAAAAAAAGTAAAAAGTTACTATTCACCAAAAAATTATTTTCATCTCATTGAACCACATTTTACTTACTGACATCAACTGTGTCTCTCAGATTTTTGAAATTCCACTCATAGAAGCGGTAAAATTAAGTTTTATGTGAATTTGGTAATTCTCCTAGGAGGTGGGTAAAAGACGGTCAAAAGTTCAATAAAATTTTTATATATCTAAAATTGTTATAAAATGACTACAATGAATTACATTGAACTTATATAGGTATTATGTATCAATTTTGATGTAAAATAAATTTAAATAAAATAAATAATTATTTAAATAAAAAGTCGGTTTTTAAATAGTAACCCAGTGTTTTCACTATTTATCAAAAATTGAAAGTTTTCAGAAAAATACCAAAATTTCACCCTATGCTAATTTCGATATTCCGAATCCAAAAATGAAGTCCATTTTGAAAGATAAAATTTATAAAATTTCAAAAAGTGGGTATTACTATTCATAACGGCTAGTTTTTATAACATATCGTTGTTTAGTGAAACTCGGTATTGCGTACAACACACGCTATCGTGGAAGGTTGAGATTGCGTGTAGTGCAAGCCAAGTCAGGGGTGCGTGTTGTGCAAGCTCCTTTTGGTGTAGCGTGCAACACAAGACATTAATGAAATTAAAAAGAATATTTTTTATAAAATCTCAAGGTGTTACAATCCTAACTTTAATTTCCCCCACTATCTTGAGAGATCCATCCATTACATATGCCTTTTTCTCACACGTGGATGAGGGGAAAAGTGGGTTTACATAAAAGAAACCATGGGCACACAAACCCCTACATAATAATGAGAAGAGAAGGCACGCAGGTCAATAATTTAATTTAATAGTAAATTAATTGTAACCAATCACATAAAAAAGGTATGGTCTAGCTCATGATCATCCACATGCATTCAACATATTATGTATTTAATAAAACTAGCATTCAATTCATTAATCATTATTATTTAAGATAAATTGTGATTGAATCGATTAATTGTTATCTTTAATAAAATCAATCCTTTTATGTTAATTCTTATCTGAATTTCCTTGATATTCCCATCCATTATAATTTTAAACAAATTAAATAAATTCATTTAAAATTAACCTTGTACATAATTGTACCTTGGAGGCAACGTGGTGAATACCTGTCCAAATCTACCCAACATGTATTATGTTCATGTACAGTTTTAATCTTGTGACATATGGAATACACAAATTATCACATAAATTTACAAAATGAACTTTATGGATGAGTACACGAATTATATGATTTTTCAGTCATGTGTTATGCTTCAATGTACATAGAGTAACAACTTGTAATACGACTCATACATGATATGCATATCTTGAAAATTATGTAGATATTAATTAAATATTTAAATATTTAAGTATATTAAAATTATCACATGGAATGTCCTATACTTATGACCACACACAAGTACATGTCTCAATGTTTTCACAGTAAAATAAATAAATTTTAAATTTGTGTAACTTTGTATAAGTACAAAGCGTATAGATCTGATCTCTATGGCATATGAACCTCTCACCATCTATCTGAGACACACACATAGGGGCTTGGCATGTAGTATGTGCCTCATAAAATTTGGAGTACACAACATGTCCAATGGGCCACATGCCTTGTTGACTTTATGTTACACGGTCACCCATCAGGTAGGACATGTGTTGAATACATGGCTTGTCTTTGAGAAAATGGACCACAAACAATGTCCAATGGGCCACATGGTGTTTAGTCTGGCTGACCGTACACCAGCATGTACCATCCAACATGTTGTGTAAGAATTAACTACACCGCATGTCATTAATTCACACGGGTTGAGTAATTTTCAAATTAACTATTGGTGCATTGAACACAACTACATGACATATAACTTCAGTTACACGACGTGTACTACTATGTTATCTAGGAAGAATCCTTGGCTCCTTCAGATGAGTTCCTCAATTTTATTTGAATCAAAAAATTAAACATCTCAATTATATATATGTGAAATGAATGAGGAAGATGTTGAGATGGTATGTGAGTATGATATACTCTATAATACCAAATGTAGGATTGAATATGCAAAGATGGGATTATCAAATACAAGATGGAAGGGGGGTTGAATTGTATACTTTAAAAATCCCTAAGGAAATTTTTCATAACCAAAATTCACAGCACCTCTAAGTTCTAATAACTTTCTTGATTCCTGAAAAGTGATTCTGGAAATGAAACTTAACAAAAGTTTATAGTAACTAAGATTCTACCTTAAAGCGTATAAAATCCTATAAAATCAGAGTACAAGTTTAAGGAAGTATATGAAAGTTATACTTACCTCAATAACTAAAATACACAGCGAAAAACAAAATACTACCAGTAACAAGTAGTAACTCTTTTAACCCAAAGAGGAGGGTATCCAACAACCCTAGATAAAAGGTCCCTTGATTTATACTTTCAAGAAAGTCTGTCTTACCCAAACCCAGGTAAGCCCTCAATCCGAAGATCGGTATCTATCTTGTTATCCCTACAAGCCCTCGATTTGTAAAGAAATCCGCACCTCTAACTTCACAATCCGAAGTCTCTGATTTCAAGTAAATCGAACCTCTTCACTAAGCAAATCTTCATGAAGAAAATTTTGAAAAAGGAGTTCAAAACTTTCTGCATGAATCCTAAGAGTTTATAGGAGTCTCTCTCTTTAGAAATCACTTCACCAGCACTTTGTCAAAAGTCAAAGCTAAAGTTCCAAAAGTATTGAGCTCTTTCAAATGAGCTCTTATTTATAGGAATGGTTCTAACAGTTGGCTCCCTCATCCAATGGTCATATTTTTCATTGAATTTTGGAGGGACCTGTATACGTGTTACTAATACAATAGTTAGTTGATAACTGAAAGCACGACATCATTTTATAACAAAATTAGTGTAAGTATAACTAAAATCTGATATTTGGAATGTAAGAAAATGAATGTTTTGAGTCTAACCAAAAACTGAATTTGGAGTCTATAATATAAGGATATTCAGATTCTGTTTTGTAGGAATTCGGAACCTGAATTCTATAGATTTCCAAAGTCTAAATTTCAAGGAAATTCAGAATCCGGATTTACAAGAATTCGGAACCTGAACTTACAAAGTTCGGAGTCGGAGTTCATGAGAATTCAGAGTCAGAACTCATAAGAGTTCAGATTCTGAATTCAGAGAAATCAGAGTTAGAACTTAGAGAATTTCGTATCCAGAATTCGTATTTAGAATTCGAAGTCAAAACTCAGAAGATTTCGTAACCAGAATTCTGATTCAGAATTCTGAGTCAGAACTCAGAAGAGTTCGTAACCAGAATTCTGAGAATTCGGATCCTAAAATAGAATGCTTCATATCTAGGTAATTATAATATTCCGAGTTTTTTGATTAAAACCAAATTTTATACATAGGAATAATATTGATATGAACAATGAAATCTAAGTAAGGGTAAATTTCCTTGGGGAAGGAAAGTTTCCTTATAGAATTAAAACAAGGAGTAAAATGAGTTTTTCCTTGAAATAAGGTGTTTGTGATTTTCAAAACAAGAAGGAATGGTAATGTCATAAGGATACCTTAATGATTAACAATCTCCCCCAAGTATGAAGGAATGGAAAAGTCATAAGGGAAACCCTATTGACTCAAAAATATCCCCCTTTTTGGAAAGCACAAACATCCTTACGAAAAAGAATATAAGGACTTAGAAAAACTTTTCTTGACTTAGAAAATAAAACTTATCTCCATTTTCACATTGGTAAAGATGAATACGACTAACTCCCCCTTAGGATTTGGAACACTAAGGATCGTATTCTAGATTTATGGAATGGGATTTTCATTTTCTTGGGTATGTAAAATTTTAGTAATGAGAACTCCCCCTTAGATAAACTCCCCCTTACTTAGGTATATATCTTCTTATACATAGAATTATATTTCCTTATCCCCCTTTGTGATTTTTAAAAAGAATTTGAGGGAATAGAAAAAAAATATGGTACCTGAAATATTAGTATAGACATCCAAAAAAACAAGAAACCATAACTTCATTACGATTGGAAGAACTAGTACAAGGAAAAAATACAACAAAAGATCGGATTTGGGTCTATTTTGTTTCTTTTTCCCTGGGCATCAGCTTCTTCATGATTGTCTTCAGATTTTTCAACTCTTTGTGATCCTCCTCTACTTTCTTTTCCAAGGCTATGATCCTATCCTCTTGAGCCTTCAGGGCCTCTTCCTGAGCCTTAAGCAAGTCATCTTGCTTCACAAGATTTTCTTCCATCTCGATCCAGATATCCCTCTCTATTTTTCAGATTTGGACAACATAATTAAACTTCCCATTCAGATCGTTGACATCTTGAATCTGGGAATTTTGTTCAATATTTAGATTTTCTTGAAATCTATTTGTAAGATCCTTGATTTTGGTATCTTCTGTATCAAAAGCTTCCTTGACATCTTCTTGAAATTGATCAATATCTCTCAAGTCCTCAACAATATTCTTCGACCAGATGGTCATTTTCTTGCAATATTTTATATGGGCTTCATAGTTGATAAGGAAATTCTTATGTTCAACCTCAATCTTTACACACCTATCCATCACCATGGATACAGAGTCTGATTTCTAATTCAAGCTATACTAGAGCATCTGGCATCTAGATTCAATTTCTGGAAAGATCGGAATGGTGTCCACCTGCTTCTTCAGGGACTGAATGAAAAAATCATGTCCCAAGGATGATGAATCCGAATATGACAATTTACTTGGAGATGGTTCTTCCTCTATCTCAACCAGCTTCCTCTTTGAAGTTTTACCAGCTTTCTTATTCCTTAGAATTTCCTTCGTTGGGGTATCAACAATCACTTGTTTCCCCTTATTGATTCTTGGAATAGCATCTTCATCTAGAGATTCCTGCTCACTCCCAGACAATTGTACAACCTTATATTCATCAATTTTCTTCTTTTCATCTCCTTCCTTAACATCTTCAGGAAGAATGAAGTCATGATTATGACTCTCTTCCTCAGATATCTTATTTACTTCCTCTTCACCCTTCTCATCTATTCCAGGAGTAGCAAGTTTTGAAGATCTAGCTTGAGAAGTCCGGATTGACAACTTTTTAGAATCACCTTCCTTTTCATGAAAGTATTTTACATTATTTATCAGATCATCTGTTTCTTTAGAGCATTGAGCTACATGAACTTCTTCCACAACTTCCTTTTCAACATCCTTCTCTTGGGATTTTTGCAGAGTCATGAAATTTTTCCTTGGTGTCTCAGGTAGTGGTTCAACTAGGAAGGTTTTCGATATGGGAATGTTCTCGGATGCAACTTCAGTATCCTTCAAAAGATATTGCACAATCTCTACCTTTCACATCTTCTTCTTGAGCTTCTTCTCTTTGGATTTCTATTCTAGTTCATCAGCAGCCTTTTCTTTCATTGCTTTGGCCTCTGCAGGGTCCAACCCAATATATGGCTCCCCTTATTTCCTTTTTTTCTTATCCTCCCTCCATTTGGGAACCACTTCATCCAGATAGGCTTTCTTCTTTTTGGGATTTGGAGGTGCGGATTGGGATTCCTTAGCTTTAGGGGTTTCACCTTCAGCTTCTACTTTCTTCGGATTTATTTTCTTTCCCGCTTACTTTGATGGTTCAGTCTCTTCTGTATTTTTCAGAATGGATTCTGCCTCATCCTTAGGTAGATCATATAACTCATCTGACTCTTTAGAGAAACCAACCTTCATTCTCTTGAGGGTATCATCACTGATAAACATTAATTTGCAATTCCTCGGCTTGGAACTATAAGGGATCTCAAAATATTCAAGACACCGAACTATCAACTTGGAAAGTAAGGTAGGATACATGATTATTTGATCTCTCATATTCCCATTCTTGATATTCTCAATTGTAATGAGAATTTTCTTCATGAGGTTGACCTTCCTTGAGTTTACCAAAAAATCTAAGATATACATGTCACTTTTCTTAAGAGTGTCCTTGTCACCCTTTCATGGTACGATAAGGCCCTGAACCCATAATTGTAGGATCTGATTATTGGTAGACAGATGGGAAATCTTTGCGGTCTTGAAATCTTTAAGTCCAAGGAATTCCATAGCCTTCACCTTTACGAAACTTCCTTGAACATCTTTTAGCTTGTGGGAGAAAAACTCAGCTTCCCCTTCATATGACATCCCCACCAAGCTAGCAGCCTTGGTGTAAGAGAGTGCATAAGTTTTTCCATAACTCTTGAAGGAAAATTTTTCTCTACCATCTTCTTTGAAAAATCTAAATGATTCATAAAATTATATAAGCAAATCCGGATACACAACATCCTGAGCTCCTGTTTTTGAAATGGATAAAATTTTCCATCCATTGAGCTTGATGTTCTTGGAGATAATAGAGTCATATTTGTTGAAGAATTTTGGGTGAACTAACCTCTCCCTGTAAATTATCCTCTCCGAAATCGGCTTGACAGAAGACATATCTTGAGAAGTAACTTTTGCAGACATTCAGACTTGATTAATTCTGAAGAATTCGAAACAGGATTTTGTAGAGAGGCAGAGCTTCGACATGCACAAGATTGAGAACTGATGTGGGACAACTACCAGGGGTCCCCTTTTATAGGTGTTGGAGAGATGATTCATCTTCCCATTTCAATCCAATGGTTGAGAATTCTTTAGATCTGATCTGATGGTTGAAATAATAGCTGCGAGTAAAATTTGGTAGGATCCGATCTTTTGAGGTTTTTAAAAGAAAACAATGGGATTTAAAGAAACTACAATTCGAGAAATTTTAAAAACAAAAAAAAAACTAACAGCAAGTAAAAAAGTTATTACGAAGACTCAAGAAAGAATCATACCTTTCATATTGTCTGGAGAATTATTCGTATTGAGGAAAATTCTTGTTGAAGGACTTTAGATTCTGGAAAAAAACTAGAAAATGAAAAAAGAATTGAGTACACAGATCTTCATTACGAAAATTTTCATTACGAAAAACTTCATTACGAAAATATTCAGTGTGAAAAGATTCACTACGAAAATTTTATGTATGAAAATTTCCATTACGAAAATTTTCATTATGAAAATTTCAAGTATAAAAATTTCCATTAAGAAAATTTCAAGTACGAGAATTTCCATTTCGAAAATTTCAAGAACGAAAATTTCCATTACGAAAATTTCAAGTAAGAGAATTTTCATTATGAAAATTTCAAGTATGAGAATTTCCATTACAAAAATTTTAAGTACAAGAATTTCCATTACGAAAATTTTAAGTACGAAAATTTCCATTACGAAAAACTTGAATGACTATAATACGAAAAACTTGAAAAACTTCATTACGAAAAAAATGAAAAACTTCATTACAAAAAAATATGAAAAACTTCATTGCAAAAAATATGAAAAACTTCATTACAAAATATATGAAAAACTTCATTACGAAAAATATGAAGAACTTCATTACGAAAAATATGAAAATCATATGAAAAAAAATGTACTTCCCGTATAAAAAAAGAGTTTATTACTTATAAGGATATTGGTTCAAAAAAAATTTAATGAGGAAGATTACCATACGGTTATCATTCCTAACTTCTGTTTAATGTATTCAAATCTATCGGAGGGTAAATATTTTGTGAAAATATCAGCAAGTTGATCTTGTGTTCTGATAAATTGAAGAATGATATCTCCTTTATGTGTGTGATCCCTAAGAAATTGATGCCTAATATCTATGTGTTTTTCACGAGAGTGATGTTCAGGGTTTTTACTAAGGGAAATGGAACTTGTATTATCACAAAAAAAAATTGTTTTGGTAAAACTCAAGCCATAGTCTGTGAGTGTGTGTTGCATCCACAACACTTGAGCACAACAACTTCCAGCTGCTACATATTCATCTTCAGCGGTGGAAGGTTCTACTAAGTATTTCTTCTTAAAAGACCAAGAAACTAATGAATCTCCTAAGAAATTACAAGTTCCAGAGATCCTTAACTAATATTTTCTTAGAAATTTTACATAAGTTCCTATGGTTACAGTGACCTAACCTTCTATTCCATAACCAAGAATGATCTTCTATTACACTAAGTCAAGGCAGATCTTGGCTCCTAAGGTCTTCTAAGTTTAGTGTATAAACATTATCTTGCCTATTAGCAGAAAGAATAAATTCTTCCTTGGAATTTTTTTACTATGAACTTATTATTCCTAAAATTCACAAGGTAACATTCATCACATAACCGACTTATTCTAATTAGGTTGTGCTTAATACCCTTAACAAATAAAACATTTGAAATCAAAGTTTTTCCAAGAAGAATGATGTTACCTATACCAATAATTTCTCCCTGAGAATTATCTCTGAAAGTTACTTTTCCTCCTTTCATCTTGATAATATTTTCAAAATAATTTTTGTTTCCAGTCATATGCCTGGAACATCCACTATCCATGTACCATGTATTGTTGTTGGTACCTTCTCTATTTTCCTGAAAACTAAAGAGTTAGACTTTCAGAATCCAAAATTTCTTGGATCCAGAATTGTTAGACAAAAAAAATTTGGGTATCCACAATTTTTTAGAAAAATAAACTGTATGAAACCCAAGAGATTGAACTTTATTCAAGGAGCAATTTTTCTTCAAATGCCCACCACTTTGACATTTAGTGCAAAAAGGGGCTCTAGAAAAAACAAAATAATTTTTTTTGAAAACCGGTTTTTGGTGATTATAACCTAGTACAGTAGTGTTTCCTTGAGGTTTAATTTGAGAATACATTTTGTCAAAATTTTCCTTTCTAGAGGTAAAGTTTTCAAGAAGCTTCTTAAGAGAAAATATTTTGGATTTCTGTCTGATGACTAAATTCCTATCCTCAGGAACATTTCCTTAGAGTTATATTTTTCCTAAAAAACTTTTTCCTTTAAAATAACATTCTTAAGATCTTTAGAAAGTTATTCCTTAATAGAATTTTCTTTCTCAAGGTCTTTAGAAAGTTTTTCTAAAATCTCATCTTTATTTCTAAGATCTCTAGAAAGATCTGAAATCTCTTTTGTAATAATTTCTTCCCTAGTTTTTTCCTTGTCTAATTTCTTATAAATTTTACAATTTCTTGCATCAAGTAACTTAGTAAATCTAGAAACTTCTTCATATGAAGGTATTTATTCATTTTATGTGGATGAAGTATCTTCATTAGAAGTACTATTTTTAGATTAGTAATTCTTATTAAGAGATAAATTTTTTAAAGCCTCGGCAGAGCATACCTTGGCCATAATACATGTATTAGGTAAAGAAGTAGTAGGAATGAATCCCATATTCTTCTGTTCTGATGAATCATATTCATAAGATTCACTTTCTGAAGATTCTCCACAGCTAGAACTCCAATTATCATTATCTTTAAGGCATTTTTTATACTTTGATCAATAGAATTTCTTCTTGTTCTTTTCTGAATTCCTTTCCTTATTTTCCTTCTTTTTCAACAAAGGAAAATCAGGTCTGATATGACCTAGTATTCTACATTCATAACATGTAACTTCTACATATTTCTTATCTCTGTAGTCTTTCTTCTTGTACTTATTCTGATGGTTCTTTTGAGATACAATCTTGATCATTCTCTGAGAAAGATTAGCTAATTCTTTCTCAGTCTTTTCTGTGTCACTAGATTCTGACTGAATAATGACTTTCCTTGTCTTTGATATAGTTACTATTTCTGGGGTCTTATCTTTCATATGATTAGAAGTGTTTGTAAAAGCAAATCCTCCATTCCCATTCTTCTTCTTAACATTTTCAGCATCTCTCTTTATTTTTGTTTCATGCTGAAGAAGAGTTTTGAACAACTCATCTAAGGAAATATGAGTGACTTTCCTGTTCTCATCAATAGCTATCCTCTTGGACTCCCATTCATTTGGCATGATATCTATGATCTTGTCTACAAGATACTCACCATCCAAACCTTTTTTATCCCATAGATTGTAAGCTATTCATGATATTCATAAACCCTTGGTGTACTTTTCTTATAGGTTCTCCATAAAGAAAGTTAAAGCTATGGTATTCAGCTCTCAACATATCTCTTCTTGTCTCTATGACTTTAGATGTACCAAAATTTGTAACTTCAAGTTTCTTCCAGATACTGTTTGCAGCTTCAAACGATGATATTTGACTATAGATTTTCCTATTCATGGAACATAACAAAGTATTTCTGACTATGATGTTTGCTTGATATTCTGATTTCTCCTGATTCGTAAAGGTTCTCAATTATTTATATGGAATCTTATAATCTCTAGTCAACATTAGATAGTTATCAACTCTAGTATTAATAACTAAAGTCTTCATCCTATCTCTCTAGTACTCATAATAATTTCCATCTAAAATAGGAGGTCTGGTAGGATTTAGATTATCAATAGAACCAACATTTAAACCTGTCATCCTTAAGATAATATTTGGCACACAAACTTGTTAGTAGTATGAGTTTGTAAACAAGAGAAAATATCCTAAGAAAGGAACTAGATATTTTATCTCTAAGAAAGAATGAATATGAACTTTATGAGTCCAAAAATATGAATCCAAAAATATGAAACAAAGTATGAATCTGAAAATATGAATCCGAAAATTCTATTCTGAAAACTTTGAGCAGGGAAAAACTTATATGTGAATATAAGTATTTTAGAGACCTCCCTTTGATACCAATTGTTGAGATGGTATGTGAGTATGATATACTCTATAATACCAAATTTAGGATCGAATATGTAAAGATGAGATGCTAAAATACAAGAGGAGGTGAATTGTATACTTAAAAAATCCCTAAAGAAATTTTGCATAACCAAAATTCACAACACATCTAAGTTATAATAACTTGCTTGATTCTAGAAAAGTGATTCCGGAAATGAAACTTAACAAAATTTTATAGCAACTAAGATTCTACCTTAAATCATATAGAATCCTATAAAATTAGAGTACAAGTTTAAAGAAGTATATGTAAGTTATACTTACCTCAACAACTAAAATACACAGCGGAAAACAAAATACTACAAGTAACAAGTAGTAACTCCTTTAACCCAAAGAGGAGGGTATCCAACAACCCTGGATAAAAGGTCCCTTGATTTATACTTTCAAGAAAGTCTGTCTTACCCAAATCTAGGTAAGCCCTCAATCCAAAGATTGGTATCTATCTTGCTATCCCTGCAAGCCCTCGATTTGTAAGGAAATAGGAACCTCTGACTTCACAACCCAAAGTCTTTGATTTCAAGGAAATAAAACCTCTGCACTAAGAGAATCTACATGAACAAAGTTTGAACAATCAGTTCAAAACTTTCTGCACGAAACCTAAGAGTTTATAAGAGTCTCTCTCTCTAGAAATCACTTCACCATCACTTTTTCAAAAGTCGAAGATGAAGTTTAAAAAGTCTTGAGATCATTCAAATGAGCTTATATTTATAGGCACGGTTCCAACGGTCATCTCCCTCCTCCAATGGTCATATTTTTCCTTGAATTTTGGAGGGACCTGTACACGTGTCACTCAAAAAATGGTTAGTTGATAACTGAAAGCATGATATCCTTTTATAACAAAATGAGTGTAAGTATAAATAAAATATGAGATTCAGAATGTAAGAAAATGAATCTTTGGAGTCTAACCAAAAATTTAATTTGGATTCTATAATACAAGGATATTCAGATTCTGTTTTTTAGGAATTTGGAACTTGATTTCTATAGATATTCGGAGTCTGAATTTCAAGGAAATTCGAAATCTGGATTTACAAGAATTCGGAACCTGGACTTACAAAGTTTGGAATCGGAGTTCATGAGAATTCAGAGTCAGAACTCATATGAGTTCAGAGTCTAAATTCAGAGAACTCAAAGTCAGAACTTAGAGAAGTTCATATCTAGAATTCGTATTCAGAATTCGGAGTCAGAACTCAGAAGAGTTCATAACCAGAATTCTGATTCAGAATTCAGATTCAGAACTCATAAGAGTTCGTAACCAAAATTCTAAGAATTCGGATCCTAAAATAGAATGCTTCATATCTAGGTAATTATAAGATTCTGAGGTTTTTTATTATAAACCGAATTTTATACTTAGGAAAAATATTGATATGAACAATTAAATCTAGGTAAGGGTAAATTTCCTTAGGGAAGGAAATTTTCCTTATAGAATTAAAACAAGGAGTAAAATGAGTTTTGCCTTGAAATAAGGTGTTTGTGATTTTCAAAACAAGAAGGAATGGTAAATTCATAAGGATACCTTATTGACTTAACAATCTCCCCCAAGTAAGAAGGAATGGAAAATTCATAACGAAAACCTTATTGACTCAACAGAAGAAACATATCTCACAATTTAGATTAATAGAACTATTAATCTTGAATTGAAAAAACAAAATTATAAATGCATAAATCACTAAAAATATTAAATAATTATTAAAAATTATGTGCCTGCTCTGATACCACATAAAGGTTTCAGGGGCAGTGTAAGTGTGCGATGATCGATGCCCAACTTTTATCTTTTTTCCTAATCAATGATCAATATGTTATCTATACAACGTTGAACACCATGATCCATTAAATTGATTCAAAGAAATAGACAAATAAGAATTGTGATGGAACCA
Source organism: Viscum album (assembly GCA_963277665.1). Taxonomy (NCBI): domain Eukaryota; kingdom Viridiplantae; phylum Streptophyta; class Magnoliopsida; order Santalales; family Viscaceae; genus Viscum; species Viscum album. The sequence continues at coordinate 1,533,922,891 of OY728161.1, read as the reverse complement.
AGAGAGAGGGGTAAACACATATTGTTTATAATAAATTTAATTAGATAAATAATTAACTCTAATAAATTATTTCTTCATTGATGTGTCTGATGAAAAATCTACAGTGCACCGTCATTGTGTGGTTGAAACCAAGTGTAGATTTTTTCTAGCGGGGATACACATGTGTTCCAGGAATATTTAGAATTCACTGAAGGATTCTTTGTGTGCTAGCACGTAATATCCTTGTGCTTGTGTCATCTACCTTGATCGTCTCAAGAATCACTTCCAAAGTGTTCTCCTGGATCCAGTGGGGGAGGATTGCTCATTGTTCTTGGGAGTGTTCTTTGAAGAATGGAGCTTTTTAGGATCGAGAGGATTATCCTTGAATCATTATGAAAAACTTAATTGGATAATAAGAAAATAATATAATTGGGTATATATATTTATAGGGTAAAAATAAAATAATTTCATAAGTGAATTTATTGTTATTTAATACTATCAAAACCCCATGTTAAATAATAATAGTAATATTATTGTTTCTTAACACATGCTTAACTTGCGAATTATAATTAAATATTATTTAAATAAATGATATTGAATATTATCATTTCTCACTAGACCATTAAACTCAGTCCTCCATTCCTCCACAAAATTCATCAGGCCTTGAATAATGTCTATTTATTTATTAAATTAATATCACTGCATTACTCGCCAATAAATAAATAAATAAAATATTTACCAAATAGAAAATAAATATTTATATATGATCAAGAATACATGAATAATTATCAAACTACGTATGAAAATAATATTTATTCAGCATGTTAAATAAAAAATAATAATATATTATTTAACTGAGATTCTATATACACTTAGTGTTTGACCCTCTAGGCCCCTTTCTCAGTGGCATTAGGCGAAGCAGCCTAAAGTCCAAGGTTAGTGTCTAGAAACATGCCAAGGAACCCATAGATAAATAAGTTAATTTTACAATAAAATATCACCTTATATGAATTCTTACCATGTAATATAATCTCTTTATCAGAATATGTCAAATTGAGCAGGTTTCATGCCAGTGCCATCAACTTATGTACTCGATTATCTCTTTCTTTGTCTTACTGGAAGTAGAAATTACCTATTGATCACCACTACCTTAGATTTATTTAGGATATATTATATTCATAAAAGGTACTGAGATATTAACTTCCATTATATAATATAAGGTATAAATCTTTTCTCGCATTATTCATTAATGCGATATTACTCGTGAAACACCCAAAGTATCCTACTTTGCCGCGAATATTTGTTGTCAAGGTTTTCATCATAACATCTAAGTGCGCGACTCATAATACTCAATAATAATAATCTTAAAGCTTAAGGACCCATACACATGTCTGTAGATAGGAACATCTAATGGCATGTATGAATTTGGATTTTGTACTCGTGGGTCTCATTCTCTTATTATCCTACTGGATATTACCAAGGGCGTACACCATGAGAAGGCGTCTCAAAGTAATATGAGTCTCCACCCCTGATAGTCTGTGTCATTTGTGTCCATAAATTGATATAATCTGGATATAAAACATATATTCAATAATATTGTCATAGCACTTCTGGGTTCTCGTCATAGCGGGGAACTGGTATGACCTTTTAGTGTGATAACTACTCTAAGTACATTATCACATATTATGTCATGCAGAAGAACAATCATGATGTAATAAGTAGTTTATAAATATTCATACAATGAATAAATTTTTATAATAAATTACAAATAATTTGGTTCTAGGGAACTAAATCCATTAGGTTTGACCTACACTTACACACAGTTTCATCTAATGGGTAACAAACATACGGTTTATCTGTACGGCAAACTACCGCCTCATGAAACGATAATTGTTTGTTTTTTTCCTTTTCCAAATTTAATTTTTGGGAATTATGATAGAAATATATATATATATATATATATATACGTTTTATATGATATTTATTATATCTTTATGGTTTTTTAATTCTTTTATAACTCATACCCTTATGCATTCCATTTTTATATAAATATGATCGCGTCGTTGGTGGATGTGTGGACTACCACCTCCCAAAAGTGATGTGATTTTTTCATGCTATGCATGGAACATTTTAAAGATGATTTAAATAAAAATATGTGATATATATATCATATATATGATATTTTAATTATAATTTTCATCATTTACATTTCATTCTTTTAAATATGCTAATGAAATGAAAGTAGCGTACGTACGGCCTACTGTCTCCATGAACGGTGCATTTCATTCATATCTCCAAATATTATGGATTATTATAAATACATATATACTAAATATATATGATAATTAAATCATGTTTAAATTTTTGAGATGATGAAATCATTATCTAAGTAATAGGAACAACAAATAACAAGTCAAAACTTACTTGAGAAACTTGGAAATTAACACCTAAAATACTGAAAATAGAAAAAGAATATTAATAAAAATATAATAAGATATTATAAGAGGAAAATATATGATATCAAAAAATTTAATATGATTATGGAGTAATCTAGTAACATTCATAAACCCGTTATACCGAAATCTAAAGGACATTCACACAAAAGTAAATGTGAGGTAAAGGATCTTTATCTCACTTTTATTTCTATGGAACACATGCATTATACACTAATTATTTTTATTGTGAAGTGTATATACCACCCATGAATTTATATTATGAGTATTATTCTAAATAATATGGTATTTTCATATCCATATAATTTTATTTCATGGGATTATGATTATGTTGATTGTAAAGTGATATATACTTTTTTCATAATATCATCGTTATTCGGGATTGTTTGTGTACCAATATCCACTAGGGAATATTTCTCTTCCATGTTTTTATTTTCAAAAAGTATTTTTAATATTATCCACTTATTTTTTAAATTCATTTTTATCCCTTTTTTACTTTTTACAAAATTCTTTAAAAGGAATCTTGTTGTTATTTTCCAAAACAAGGTACTTTTCATACAAAATTAAAAGGAATGTTTTTAACTTATACGACATCAACAGAATTTCCACCGTCATGATGCCCTAATGATTTGAAGCTTCTTTTACAAGTTTAAAAGGATCTTTTTTTAAAAAAAAAATCTTTTATAAATGTGTATCCTTTTAAATAAATGGGTACACAGTGGTAAGGTTTTTCTCATCTCACTTTTTACATCGGTGAGATATATGCCTTATTCACAACTAATTTCCTTATGTGTGGTGTATTTATACTACTCTTTTTATGTATCATATCATGAATCTCATTATATTAATGGTATTAAAATTTATCAAAGTGGTATGAGACACTTTGATTTGAAAATATCTTTTTAAATCAATTATTCAATATATAATGAATGCTTTTGGATGCAATAAAAGGTGGGTATCATATATAGAAAATACTCTCGATGCATAGGTAGTCTCATGGGACAAATAATGTGCCCAAATTAATTAGGTTTTATCTAAATTTGTTAAATATTCTTTTGAAAGGTGTTTTATGGTAGTGGTTCATATGTGAGATACATGACATCCAATATTAAGGCATTTCCTTCATTAAGAATTCATTTCATTTATTATCCATAGGATTTTCACTATGAAAAAATCTATGGATGAATCTTATTTTTAGAATATTTATTATCTAAATTGAATGTGTGTCAGTTATTTACCTTGACTTATTGTTTATTCCATTTTACTCATAGCTTACATTGTATGCTTACCCTTACTAAGCATTTGAGCTCACCCCCTTCACATGTTTATTTTTCCCGGGTATTCTATAAAGTATATTATAACTGATATGCCGAGTGACACAAAATAGGAATAATGTTCGACTCAATGAAATTCTTTGTGTTTTTTAAGTTTTAAAATGTAATGTGGTTTTCTAGTATGTATCTAGTTTACCAAGACTACTAAACTATTCAGTACTTCAGGATTTGATTCCTTATAATCATTCCATTGTAATAAAGTAAGGCAATGATGTTAGAATTCTGGGGTTAGGGTGTTACATGAATTTTAGGATGCCTCTTCAGATCATGATGAGCCGGGTTAGAAGAATTCCATTGGAGGCACTAAATTGAATGATCAGGATGCTGATCCACTTAGCATGGATGAAAAATGGAAAGCTCCCAAATAATGGAAGAGGGGTAAACACCCAAGAAGTTACGGTGGGACTTGAGGGAGGGGTGGTAGATAGAAAAGAAGGTGACTTGTGTTGATGTTGTTTCCTTTCGTTGCATTTTTCTCATGTTGCAACCCTCTAATATATTTTTCAGTGTACTTTATTTTTCTAATAAATTTTCAAGACCATAGATTTTATTCAATGGTTTGCACCATTCCAAGTATATATTTATTAATATATATATAACTATAAATATAATAAATATATTTATTATAATTTTATAGTTTTTCAAATATATATATATATATATAATTATAAATAAAAATATTTCAAAATATTTATATATAATTGTAAATTTATTTATTTATTTATTTATTAATATATAAATATATATAAATATTAATATAATAAATATTTTTTTTATTTAAATATTTTTTTTATTTTTATTTTATAATTATTTGAATATATATTTATTTATTTTATAAATATTCTTATTAAAAATTATATATATTTATAATTTTATAATTATCTATTCAAATTAAAAAACTATTAAAAAATTTATTTAAATAGATTAATTATATAAATTTTAGTAATATTATAAATGTTAAAACTTAATAAAAAATGAATAAATATTATTCATATAAATTACAAATATATTGAAAATATTACATGTATAGTAAATAAATATATGAATGAATAAATATTACAAAATGATTAAAATCCAACAGATATTAAAAAAGGTTGGGATAGAGCCCTTTTACTAAAATAAAAAAGAAATAGAGAAGACAAAGGATGAGATCAGACATAGTAAAACTACCATCATCAATAAAAACCGTCACATACCAATTTTTCTAATTTTATCCTCAATCTTACATTTCTCATCACGTAAATCATTCCAATTAAATTGTTCATGCCCATGACCACAGTCTCTAGGGTGACGACCTCTCCTTGAAGTTTTCACTTTCTACCAAAATCCTTTAATGTCACTGTTCTCCAAGTTAGTTCTCCTAACATCTAATTGAACCTCCATCTTTTTAAAGGAGTAATCAAGTAGTGCATCCTCACTACCATTCTCTATGAGGGTCACAACATCATATTCTAGGGCTTCACTTCTAGAAATGATTTCTCAAAAAATGACATTATCGCTTACCCCATAACCATCCTGATTTCCACCTGCTTTCCCTTCATTAAGAGAATAGATCACTCCATAATGTTTGTGAGTGGTCACATGTGCTTTGCATGATGTATCATATGATGCATGAGAATTGGATGCCAAAACGATTGGGTAAGGACACCTGTTTTTTTAAGAAGAATCAGAGTTCATTTTAAGCTTGTTCTCTAAGACTCTAGAATATGCCTAAAGCACTTGTGCTTCCTTTCTTGTTTTATACTTCACAGGAGTTTCGTCATTCATTTTTTGTTTACCCTTACAAACCCTTAATGCAATCAACTACTCCTGCCTTAACTTCTAATCAACTAACTATTGTACAACCTCTTCATCAATGAATTGATCATCAATTAATCCATCATTAGGTCCACTATCTACCGCTTGATGTTCATCCTAGTTTCTTTCTTCCATGCCCCCAGAATGTTTACCATTATATCTATTGATGTAATGAGTTCAGAATCATAGATGGGATCCTTCAGTGATTTAGTAGGCATGACAACATCTAAGCTAGGCTATGAGATACCACTAGAACCATATATCATCATCCTTCTAGACTAAGAGAGTCCAGCATATTTAGTGATCTTTATTTCAAAACCATCAGGAGTTCTAGAGGAAGATGTAGAAGGTGCTACAATCATATCCATGTAGGAAGGTAGAGCCTTTTTTACCATGGAGTTGTGACTATCAATTACTAGTAGATTCCTAAGAAATAATCTCATCATCAGAGGGGACATAGACCTCTTCCACAACATCATCCAATTTATTTTCCTTCTGCACAACCAAGATCACAATGAAGGGTCCTATATCGACAGACATCATAACTCCATTTCCTTTCTCATTAAAGACCATATTAATGATCCCAGTTACAACATCATCTTCAACTCCAACAACACTTGTTAGAGAGGTGGCATAGAACTACACCCCTAAAACCTTTCCAGACTTTGTAGAACTCATCTACCATAACCATCCGCCTCATTCCCTTTTAAACAATAGAAAGAAAATTAGATCTCTTTACAACATTTCTCTTTAACATGTCCAATAGATTGAAAACATGTATATAATAGTTAAAGTTTTTCATAACTTATGGTTAAATCCTAGCTAAAATATTATGTGGACAAGGCCAGATTGTTGATGGGTGGTGAACTGAGATCCACCTCCACTAGAAAACACACAAATAGACAAATAACACTTCTTCCATTACACGATCAAGTTTTATCGGAGTCCCAATTTTTGAGGCAATGTCAAATAGAATACATGGATTCCACAAAATCTAGTTTAAACATCAAATACAAACCCAAACTTGTGTTATTGTGTTTTGAATTGAAAAGGGGTTGAAACAAAGATCCTAATCCTATATACACATCATATCTTGTTTGGGAGAGATCAAACCAAAACCCTAGAGATTCTACTTCAGATCCTCTTAGGAGAACATAATGTGAAAGTGACCACACCCAATCGGAATGCATTTCCAGTCTTGGAGTCCCCAGTTGACGGCTAACTGTCTCTCCAAATCCTCACTTTTCCTTGATTTTTGTCCAGAAGGCAAAACTGTTCTTGTTATAATCGAGTATTCAAAAATCTTGAACCTATAAATAATCAAACCTTGTTTGACATGAATATGATTTGAATTACATCATTTAAAAATTCTTTCAAAAATTCCATCTTTTCTTGAAGTGAAGCGTCATTTTGCATAACCTGATCCAAATCCGTGAGAAAAGTGCTGATAAATATGCACCTTTAATTATTTTTTTATTAAATTTTTTTATCAGTGCTAAGAAAAACACTGATAAATATACACTTTTATCAATACTAAAAAATGCGCTGATAATGGGTATACTTTTATGAGTTTTTTTAACATAGATAAAAGTTACCTTTATCAGCACTTTTAGTTAGTGTTCATAAAGGTTTCCATTTTATTAGTGCTTTATGTTTAATAGTGATAAAAGTCTACACTACATAAAATACGATATGTGGTAATGAAGCACTGATAAAGGGCATGAAATTTTAAAGTTTCTTAGCATGTTAGCGCTATTTTTTTGAAAAACCCCTTTTTGTAGAACTAATAAAAGATATTTATATATATTAATGAGAACTGATAAAGGATACGTTTATTAGTGCCAAAAAGCACTAATAAAATGAGGGCTAATAAAGCTAGACTTTATCAGCAATAAAAAATTGATCACAATGGATCCCTTTATTATAATTTTGAGCACTGATAAAATGGGTATTTATCTCTTTTTTTAATCATTGATAAAAAATAATGTCCTTTAAAGACCCTTACAACATTAACACTTTTTTAGTGTTGAAAAAAAAATATTCACATGATATTATAAAGGTTTGATTGGTAGAAATGCCTTATAATAGTGTGAGAGAGAGAGATACTGAATCTACTTTTATCCATAGTGATAATTTTATTTTCTAATGATGTTTCTAACTCTTTTATTTTGAATATTTTTTCACTTTGCATATGATGTTTTATTCTCCAAATTATGAAAAATATTTTTTCTTGATATTATTGGTGCATAGTAGGGGCAATCATTTTTTGTCCCAAATTTTTCGTCATATCTAGGTTTTTTTTAATATGTTTTATGAAAAAAAATTAAAAAGAGTAGGTTAAAAAATTTTAAAATATGCCTCAAAGGTAGCATCACTGATTCCACCTTCCATCCCCCACTCCACCTTTGTCCCTGATCGATGACATGGAAAAGGTGGTCCGGGGGGAGATGATGCCTTTCCCTCAGTTCCCTATAAAAGGGAAGCCCCCTCCTTCTCCTCAATTCAATTTTCCCCCCTCTCTCCTCAACCCACTGCTTCTCTCTCTAAAAAAAATCATTTCCATGCAGTGGATTCGGTGGTCCAAAAGAAGGCCTCATTTTTTGAGAAGCATCATTTAGTGGTATTTATTTATTTAATTTAATGTTTTTTATTTATTTAATTAGATTCTTTTTAGTTCTAAATATTCCATTTTTAAGTAGTTTAGTTAGTTCCAGATATTTTTCTTATTAGGTTATTTAATTAGTTATATATATTTTGGAATAATAATAATTATTAGTATTGATTAAGTATAAATTAATTATATATTAAGTATAGAATAACTTCGGATTAAGTATTGTGAAATTTTGGTAGCCTAAAGATTATGTGGTTATCTAAGTAATCAAATCCCTTTATGGATACAAACAAGTGGATGTGGCTCTCACATAGATGTACCTATGGATAAAACCCAAAAACACCACTTTGATCTTGACTCGAATGGGAACTGGTGCACAAAAACAGGCCTTTCTTTACTCCAGGTTTGACACTCCTGGGGGATATGATTAAGTTGGTTCATATTTTCTTTATAAAATAATAAAATACCTAAGAAAAGTAAAATAAAATTAGTATATTTATCAATGATAAAATGATAATTATGATGATATAGAATGAAATGAACAAGGACAGAGGCATTAAAGAATGAAATTTATTATTTGTAATTGAATTATATTTAGTCAATTATTTATTATGTAGTTTAATTAGTTATATATAGTTTATAAATAATACATATTATTAGAAATGATTAATTATAGATTAATTAATGATCACTAAAGATTAAAAATGAATTTATATGATTAGTTAATTATAATTAACTAATGAATATAAAATGATTAAGGATTAAATAATAAATAATTAAAGAATAACTTAATAATTATTAACTAGTGATTAAAGAATGATTGATTAATTAAAAATTTAACTAAGAAACATTAAAATCATTATTTAGGATATAAAAAGTTTTTCTAAAATTTTAGTATCATAAAGATTATATAGTTTATAAATAATAGTTTTTATTAGTAATGATTAATTATAGATTAATTACTGAATAACTTAGGATTAAAAGATGAATACATTTAATTATTAGATAATAATACTTATCATTCATAAAATTATAATTATAATTATATAAAATGAAATGGAGAAGAAAAAACACATTATATTACACTTTAATGTTTTACAACATATAAGAAATACCTTGACATTTTTCAGTTAAACATGGTTTGGATGAGATGAGAATGACTTCAGAAGTGAGGTAAAATCCAGTTTATTTTTATTTGGTATCTTAATGACATCATCTAAAGACATTTACTTAATAAGTTAAGTACATACTTGTATAAGACGTTATTATGCTATCAAATAAAAATCAGTAGTGTTTAATCTTACTTCCAAAGCTAGGCTCATATCATCCAAACCATGTTTTGTTGAAAAATGTTGATATTTTTTGTATGTTGTAAAACATTCATGTGGTATTTAATATGTTTGTTATTATCTATTATAGAGTGATTAAAGAATAATTAATTAATTATTAACAAATTATTAACTTATCAATGATTAACTAGTGATTAATGAATGATTAACTTAGTAAAAATTGCACTAAGAAACATTAGAATCATAGTTTAGGATATAAGAAAATGTTTTAAAATTTTAGTATCTCTAAGATTATATTGTTTATAAATAATATTTATTAATAGAAATGATTAATTATAGATTAATTAATGAATAAAATAGGATTAAAAAGTGAATCCATGTAATGATTAGCTAACAATACTTATAATCATATAAAGTGAAATGAATAAGAAGAAATGCATTAAATAACACATGAATGCTTTATAACATAAAATAAATTTTTTGACATTTTTCAATAGAATTTGGTTTGGATGAGATGAGTATCACTTTGTACATGAGCTAAAATCCATCTTATTTTTAATTGGTATCTTAATAACATCTTCTAACGATATGCACTTCACTTTTGAATTTTCAAAATTTTTTGGCCTTCTAATGACATCTAAGATGACATATAAGATATGTCATTAAAAGGTATAAAGATTTTGAAAGTTCAAAAGTGAAGTACATATATATAGAGGATGTTATTAAGCTTTCAATAAAAAAATAAGTTGAATTTTACCTCATCTAAAGTGAGACTCATCTCATCCAAACAGCATTTTATTGAAAAATTTCAATGAATTTATTGTATGTTATAAAAAATTCATGTATTATTTAATGTGTTTTTTATTCTTAATTTCACTTTATATGATCAGATATATCATTTTATCAATGATAAAAAAAACTAATTTTATGTTTCCCCTTCTTTTTAACTCAATTTCCAAAACATTCTGTGACTTATATTCTAATAAACTTTTATATAAGGAAACATTACTAGCATATTTTAGGGTATAAAAAGGAATCATAAATTTAAATTATAATAAATATTATATGGTCAACCATTATTGTTAATATTTGTTACACTTTTATAATTTTGATCAAATAAACATTTTTTTTGTAGCGAGTCATGTTTTCTTGTGTGTATTATTATGGGGAGGTTATTCAAACTGAGTAAGGAGATTCTTACAATACAAAAAAATAATAGTGGTTAGTATAGCTGATTGTGTAACCCTAAGTGACCTTCAAGATAGAATTTTTTGTTCCTTAAACTTGGGACCCGATCAAGAGATCAAGTCTATGAGCTATAGACATTTGTAATTCCTGGAAACATTGTGGCATCTAGCTTGTCCATTGGTTACTAATACATAGTGGGTCAAAGAAATAAATTTATTTTCTCAATGGTCAGATGGTACCATGATGGAGTTATATGTTAATGTATCTACTGTACAACAATAATGTCTAGTTGTACAAAGATGTAGAATTACAAGAGTGGTTGAAGATACTATTCCCCATGAAATTAAGCCTATTCCAAATGATGCAGAAGAGGAAAACCTAGATGATCTCTCAGATATACATGTCAATCCAACATTCAATGAGGAGTTTCGTAATGAAAGAAAAGATAGTGACAATAGTGCTGATGGGGAGGGACCAGTGCAAGTTAGGGAGGCAGTTTTGAAAAATGCATTAGTTGTACAGGAGCCTCAACCTATAATAAATCATACACCACTCTTTGCATCTTGGTCAGAAGAAATGAAACATGTGCCTGAATTCAAAAATAATGTTCTCACAATGAAAACTAAGTTTCCGAGAGTTATACCAGATAGTTTTAGTAAGATGAAAAAAACCTTATATGTTGGAAGTAATTTTCTAAGTAAATATGCATTAAAAACATGCTAAATAGATTTCACATTGAGAGGAACTACATATATATAGTTCAAGAATCAGGAAATAGTAAATATCTCATACAGTATGAGAATTATGGGGATGATTGTAGATTTCACTTGAGGGAGATTCCAGACATTGCATTTAGAGGATGGAGAATCTCGAGGATTGAGGCATTTTATACTTTCATTCAGCCAAGCCTAACAGAAGATCATACCACATTGGATGTACAATTTGTGTCATCCATTATTGTCGATATGATTATGACATTCCAATATGTTCTGGTATCCCTTGTGTAATAGAGGATACAACAGACATTAAGTTATAAGATTTCCTATAATAAGACATGGATGAAAAAACTGAAGGAAATTATGAAGGTCTATGGTTATTAGGATTACTTTTATCAGGTGTTTCCATAATTTGTAGCCATAATGAGGAATCATAACCAAGTTTTATTCCATATTGATACAAATGAACGTGTGTCTCAAGCTAACTGACTTGATCCAACATGTGTTTAATTTAATCGGTTGTTCTAGGCATTCCTCTAATGTATCTCCACATTTCGTTTCAAAAACAATTAATTCAAATTGATGGAACATTTCTATATGAAAAATACAAGGGCGTATTATTGATTGTGGAAACCCAATATAGAAACTTTTCACCTCTTCCTCTTTCCTTAGCCATTATAGAGAAAGAAAACTATGAATCGTGGAGTTGGTTTTTGGCATGTATCATCAACTATTTCACCAATATTCAGGGTGTTTGTTTGATATCTTATTGAAATTGGGAAATTAATGAGGCAATCAATGTGGATCCTGATACATGGAGATACCCAAATTCACATCATCAGTTCAGAATTAGACACAATACTAGCAACGTGCATAAAAAATCCACAATGAACCAATGAAGAAGGAAATCATGAGGCTTGGTAGGCATTGACTGTTATTTTTTACTATTTCAACGTAAAGATAAAATCAAAGTATTTGAAATATAATCTATTCTATATAGCATATGAGTCATATCAATAGTGTTTTGAAGAAAATTTCAAACAAATCCACTAGTATAATCAAGAAGTTTATGATTATATGAAGTTAATTCCAAAAGAATAATGGACATTGTCATTTGACAGGGGGAAGAGGTACGGACACATAACCACAATCATTGTGGATTGAATCAATGGGGTCTTTAAATGGCTTCACAAGTTACCTATAACATCCCTATTTTAGGAGACATTATATTGTTTCATGAGGTAATTTGTTGGTAGACTAAAACTGGCATCAGACGGAATACAATAGGGGCTAAGGTATGAAAGGCACTTTCAACAAGAGATTGAAAAGAATATTAAAGAATATTTTGGTTATCATGTTTGCTTTTTTCGATGAAAAAAATATTGATTTGATGTTCAAGAGTGTTCGGACCCCATCAAAAATTGAATCGGTGAAAAAATGGTGGTATTACTGGAAACAAGGAAATGTTAATGTGGAAAATTTTAGGCCTTATGGTTTCTAAGAACACATTCCATCATAACATGTGCCTTGGTGAACATATCATGGGAAGAATATGTTGATCCAGTGTACCATATTGACACCATTGCTAGCTGTTATGTTGCACCATGGATGCCTATTGGGGTATTTCATTATTTCCCAATTCCCAAAGGCCAGCCGATAGTGATACCTGACATCAATCGGTTGTGTACCCATGGGAGACCGAAGGCTTGCAGGATGCAGAATGAGATGGACTGGCCTCAAGAACAAGGTTAGAGTTTGATATGAACCATATTTTATAAATAAGGCCATAATTGGAAATGATTCACTAATATTGTTGGTTAGAGTTCACACTCTCAACCACAATGATGTATTGTCTTCATTGTGAGACTGTCATATTGTAAATTATATATTGTTATCTATTCCTTTTTACCTTAGTTTTCTAAACCCCAAAACCCAAAATCAGAGCACTAAACCCAAAAACATCTTCCCTATACCGTAATATCAAAATTCTAAACCTAAAACCTCAACCCTAACCGTAAAATCATAAACCTAAACCCTAAAACCTTACAAAAATTAAAAAAACCAAGACCCAAAACTAAATATCTAAAACCCTAATATCTAAATCCTAAAACCTAAAAGGTAAACCATAAACCCAAAAACATATTCCATTTACCTAAGTTTTCAAAACATTATATGACTAATATTCTAATAAACTTTTATATAATGAAATAATAGTATCATATATTACTGTACAAGAATATTTTATAAAATTTTAGTTTAATAAAGATTATATGATCAACCATCTTTGTAAATATTAGTTACATTATCAGAATTATGACCAGAAAAAAATTTGATGTACAGAGTTAGGTTTTACCTGTTTTTACTACTACGGGTAGGTTATACAAACTGATAAAGGAGCTTGTTATAGTACAAAACCAACAATATAGGTTAGTAAAACTGATTCTATAACACTAACTGAACTTTAATAAATAATTTGTGGGAAATAAATCAGATTACAGAAGGAATAATGACAATGACGGTGGTGATGGAATGAGTTTACATCATCACCATCGTCGTTTTCACTGTTCCTCCTGCATTGTGGTTCATTTCCCACAAATTCTTTCTTAAAGTTCAATTAGTGTTACAGAATCAGTTGTACTAATGTGATAAAATAATTATGAAACATACCATCATGTATACTGTCATGCATAAATTTCAAATCATTCCATTTTCTTATAAACATCTACATAACAAAGACAAATTGTTTATATATATAAATATATAAAACCATATCTTACAAAACACCCTTTTCTAGGTAAAAGTATATCTTAACAACACGTTAGTAATTTTATTTGAAAAATATGAATACATGCCTCTTTCTTTTGGTAAAAATAACTTCATAAAACAGTGTGAATAAACCTAGAATGTCTTGAATTTTACAAGTCATAACATTCTGGTGACCATAATGTTATTTTTACATTTTACACTTACAAATCATTTCATTTGTTTATATGCAGATGGATGATACTATACTACTCACTCAGTAGGGTACCCATATTTCCCAGGTCATGCAAGAGGGTGGTGAGGATTGATCGATCTGGGTGCGTCGAGTACACCATTTTCATCACAAGGAACCTCCACATTCCATTAGACCATATTTGTGTCATGTTAGTTTTTATGGCTTTTCCGTATCAGATTTCACATTTATCAACCATCACCTACTTGCTTCTCTTTTGGAGTAGTGGAGACCAGAGACACACACATTCCACCTACCTGAGGGAGAGATGACCATCACCCTCTGGGATATGGAAGTGCTTATCAGTCTTCATATCCTAGGGAGAGCTATTATTGGACCCACTAATGCATCTTGGCCAGACCTTACTCAGTGATAGTTAGGTGTCGAAATTTTGTCCGACTATAGGGCTAAAGATGGAGCATTGATATCTATTCCTTGGTTGGAGGTGCGTATTCTTCATTTACCCAATGATGATAATGAAAAGACTATTATACGTTATGCCTGTGCATATATATTACATCTCATTAGAGGGACTATGTGTATTGATCAATCAAGGATGCACATGAACATGATGTATCTACCCCTACTAGAGGGATTTTATCAGGTCATGACGTACAGATAGGGATTATCCTTCTTGGCATACACATACCGAGCATTATGCAGGTTATCCCATAGGGACCTCACAAGTCACAGGGTTTGCATCATGCTTATTCAGATGTGGACATGGGATCACATCCCCACATTCTTCCCTGAGCTTGCTGGTCCTCTGATCAAGATGGAGGTGTTGCATGACTCTATTTGTGGACGCTGGTATGATCACTCATTTCTATTGGTTTCTGATGCTACTTTGATTTATTGACTTTAATTTTTCATTATTTGTCACTATAGATATTATATTTTCCAAGTGGAGTTAGCAACACAATTTCCACACGATTCTGAGACACCATTTTGGTGTATATCGGCTCTAATTTGACTATCTCTTACCTGACCAGGTATGTATATACAGTCTATCAATGTCTAACAAATTTAACAATAGCATCAATTTTGGTTTTTAGTTAGGATATTCTTTAACAAAGGTCACATGTCATTTCAGATTTCATGTCTTCCATACTGGACTATTATTGACTAGTTTCCACCATACTTCACTGTTGGGCTTGAGGATTCTATGGTTGTAGTTCCCCTCATTCACTTCCATATTATTGAGTGGTAAAATCCTGACAGAGTAATGCACTAGTTTTTTTGTGCTCAGCCGATTCCATTACCACCAAAACAAACAGAGAAACTTCATGGGGAGAAGTTGATAGGGATGCAGGATGAGGACTATCACCGAGTACATGACTTCTTTTTTGATTTCTAGCGCAGACGTGCCAATTTTCATATCCATGATGTACCTACGAATCAATTCTTTCTTTTGGAGCAGGTTGAGAATGAACCATGGTATATACTGAAGTCTATATTGTATCTTATCTAACACAGAAGAGAGATTCATAGGATTGTAAGTAAATAAATTTTCATTATTTTGTTTATTAAACTATTTTCTAATTCGTTTTGAATCTCTTTACAGGGTAGTCACTTGGATCATTTTGATCACATGAGTGGTGAAGAGGAGGAGGGGGTCTTTAGTCGGGAAACCATCCATGCTGAAGCACTAGAGCTTAGGTTATCTTATTGTGTACTTTCTGAGAGCATCCTCTAGTGTCCATCCTGGAGAGAGGAGGTTTCTTCCCCAGAGGAACATCCTACTATAGCTGCTGGTGCTGAGGATACATGAAGATGGTGATGTAGACAGTGTCATGCTGTATGTGAGGCCTCACCTATTCTACTTTCAGAGGTTGGCCCTCTAGTATTCAAGCCTCATCCGATTCAGGATGTACCTCAGGTGGTATAGGATATGTCTTTCTTAATAGGATATCCGCAGTTCTCTCCATCTTGGGGTCTAGATCCATCACAGCCTTGGGTTTTAGATCCATCATAACTATGGGGTCTAGATCTATCATAGCCTTGGGGTATAGCTCCATCATAGGCTTAGTTCCCAACTATGTTGATGGAAGGTTCTTCTACCGCCATAGTGGGAGAAGGATCAGGAGCACAGTATGACATGTAGGTGGAAGCTCCTCCCACCGATACGTAAGTGTAGTATGTGACAGTTGACATTCCAGTGCCCGATGATCAGCCCTTTCTAGGTCATCAGACTCCACAACAAACTCGAAGCAGACATTTTGTTCGTGGACCACCATGTGGGATGGAATCTCCTCACCATAGACATAGACATTGATTGTACATGTTCATTTATATTTTTTATGTATATTTAAATGAATATACTATTATTACTATCATCCTTACTTATATGTTTATCCCGTCTTTTAGTTTTCATTAATATTTTAGGCACAGTTTATATTTGATAGCTTTCAAAGTCAACTACTTGAAACATAGGAATAATTATTAAATTTCAAGTAGATAACTTTAAATGTTTATAAAATATACAGTATAAAAACCATGTAAATAAAATTTAAAAGATAGCCTCAACATCTAAAAAGTTTTTTTTTAAAAAAAGAGTTTCTTAAATAAATTAAATAAATGAAAATGAAAGGAATGTAGAAAATGTTACTTGGAAATGAGAGCGAAAAGACAGAATGTTGAGGAGGATCCAAAGCCACCTACTTGACTTTGAAAGCCTATAAAATATAAACTTTAAGACACATATAAATAAAAAATAAAACTTTGACTATTTCTCATATTTTTAATCAATGTTTAAAATTTCATTTATATTGGTTTTATAGTTTATATTTTATAGGCTAGCAAATTCATGTATTTTAAACATTTTTAAGTTTCAAGTTGGTGTCTTTGAAAGCTTATAAATTAAATTTCATCAACATTTTCTATGAAATTATTTTTACTTTCTACTATTTATTTTATTTTTAATCCACATTTTAATTTTATTTTATATTGGCCTTACATTTTATATTTTATAGGCTTGCAAAGTCACGTACTTGAAACATTTTTAAGTTTCAAGTAGGTGTATTAGAAATCTTATAAATTATTTTACATCAACATTTTTTATGAAATTCTTTTTATTTTCTAATATTTCTTATATTTTTAACACATATTTTAATTTTTATTTATATTGGTCTTATAGTTTATATTTTTTTGGCAAGAAAATTCATGTACTTAAATAAGAGATAAATTATGTTGAAACATTTATATATATATATATAAACATAAAACAAATAATAATAAATTGAAATTTTAAATATAACAAAATAATAATTAAAATAGAAAAAAAAATTGGGGTAAAGGCGGCATCACTGATGCCGCCTTTAAGGTATATTCTAAAAATAATCAGAAAACATATTTAAAAAATCCTTATATCCACGCTATTCAAATAATCAAAACCTAGAATGGTATTAACAGACACATGTCTCAATCGTTATCTTAGGATAAGATATCAAAAAACATTGTTTTTATTGTAAATTATATATATATTATTTATTAGTGTGTGTGAGCCACCATGCGGTTGTAACCCAACCTTCATAAGGGATTCTCAGTGAAAAGGTTGTAGCTCGATGGTGTCCTCAACTTAATGATCACTAATTTGGAGTTGTCTAAGAATCAAAATAAGAGAAATTTGGAAAAGAATATACGTTCAACCCCTTACAACTCATCTTATATGTTGATTTATTTTCGTAGAATAATATTAATTATATTATATGATAATCATGATAAGATACATATAATAAGAGTTTTTCTAATAGGTTTTATGGAAAAAAAATTAAAACATATTAGGTTAATGTTTCTAAGAAAAATTATGCCTTAAAGGTGGAATTGCGATTTTTTTAAATCATTTTTGAAAAAAAAAACAGCGTAGGTTGATTTTTTTTTTAAAATATGCCTTAAAGGTAGAATTGGTGATGCCGCCTTCCATCCCTCATGTTGTCTTTGGACCGAATTGATGGCATGGAAAAGGTGGGGGGGTGCCACCTTTCCCTCAGCTCCCTATAAAAGGACAGCCCCCCTTCTCCTCACATCAATTTTCCCCCATATCTTCTAAATCCACTGCTTCTCTCTCTAAAAAAAATTCATTTTCCATGCGGTGGAGTCGGTGTTCCAAAAGATGGCTGTTTTTTTGCATATAATCATTTAGTAGTATTTTTTTATTTAATTTAAGGTTTTGTATTTATTTAATTGAATTATTTTTAGTTCTAAATATTTCATTTTTTAAGTAGTTTAGTTAGTTATAAATATCTTGTTTATTAGGTTGTTTAATTAGTTATATATAGTTTGGAATAATAATTATAATTAGTAATTATTAATTATATATTAAGTATAGATTAAGTATAGAATAACTTTTTATTAAGTATTGTGAAATTTTGGTAATAGAAAATTATGTGGTTATCTAAGTAATCAAATATTTGTCTGGATACAAACAAGTGGATGTGGCTCTAGCAAAGATGTACCGAGGGGTAAAACCCAAAAACACCACTTTAAGAAAGACTCGAATGGGAATTGGTGAAGGACAACGGGCCTTACAGCACTCATGATTTGAAACTCCTATGGGATATGCTTAAGATGATTCGTATTTTCTTTAAAAACTACTAAAATACCTAAGAAAATAAAAAATAAAATCGGTATATTTATCAATGATAATATGATAACTATAATGATATAGAATGAAATGGAAAAGGGAAAAGGAATTAAATTATGAAATTTATTATTAGTAATTGAATTCTTTTTAGTCAGTTTTGAAGATTTTATTTATTAAGTAGTTTAATTAGTTATATATAGTTTATAAATAATACTTATTATTTGTAATGATTAATTATAGATTAATTAATGAAAACTTAGGATTAAAAATGAATAAATATGATTAGTTAATTATAATTAACTAATTAACATCATATTATTAGTGATTAAAGAATAAATAAATAATTAAAGAATAACTTAATAATGATTAAATAGTTATTAAAGAATGATTGATTAGTTAAAAATTGTACTAAGAAACATTAGTATCATTGTTTCAGATATAATAATAAGTTCTAAAATTTTAGTATCATAATGATTATATAGTTTAGGAATAATATTTTTTAATAGTAATGATTAATTATAGATTAATTACTGAATAACATAGGATTAAAATATGAATACATGTAATGATTACATAATAATACTTATCATAGATAAAATGAAAATTATGATTATATAAAATAAAATGGAGAAGAAAAAACACATTAAATTGCATATGAATGCTTTACAACATATAAGAAATACCTTGATATTTTTCAATTAAACATGGTTTGGATGAGATGAGCGTGACTTCGGAAGTGTGGTAAAATCCAGTTTATATTTATTTGGTATCTTAATGACATCATCTAAAGATTTTTACTTAATATGTTAAGTATATACTTATAGAAGATGTTATTATGCGATCAAATAAAAATCATTTGGGTTTTACCTCACATCCAAAGTTAGGATCATATCATCTAAACCATGTTTAGTTGAAAAATATTGGTATTTCTTATATGTTATAAAACATTTATGTGTTATTTTATATGTTTTTTCTTCTCTATTATAAAGTGATTTAAGAATTATTAACTAATGATTAACTTAGTAATGATAAACTGGTTATTAAAGAATGATTAACTTAGTAAAAACTATACTAACATACATTAGTATCATAGTTTAGGGTATAAGAAAATGTTTTAATATTTTAGTACCATATAGATTATATAGTTTATAAATAATAGTTATTATTATAAATGATTAATTATAAATTAATTAATTAATAACATAGGATTAAAAAACGAATCCATATAATGATTAGCTAACGACACTTATGATCATATAAAGTGAAATGAAGAAGAACAAACAAATTAAACAACACATGAACACTTTATAACATACAACAAATTTTTTGACATTTTTCAATAGAATGTGGTTTAGATGAGATGATTATCACTTCATACATGAGGAAAAATCTAGCTTATTTTTAATTGTCATCTTAATAACATCTTCGATGGATATGCACTTCACTTTTGAATTTTCAAAATTTTTTGGCCTTCTAATGACATCTAAGATATTTCATTAGAAATTAGAAAGCTTTTGAAAGTTCTAAAGTTAAGTACATATCTTTTGAAGATTTTATTAAGCTATCAATAAAAAATAAGTTGGATTTTACCTCATCTGAAGTGAGACTCATCTCATCCAAACCACATTTTATTAAAAAAATCAATGAATTTATTGTATGTTGTAAAGAATTAATGAGTTATTTAATGTGTTTGTTCTTCTTCATTTCACTTTATATAATAAGAACTATTATTTTATCAATGATAAATAAACTAATTTGATGTTTCCTTTTCTTTTTACCTGAGTTTCCAAAACATTCTATGACTTATATTCTAATAAAATTTTATATAATGAAACATTAATTGCATATTTTAGGGTATAAAAAGGTGTCCTAAAATTAAATTCTAATAAATATTATATGGTCAACCATCATTATTAATATTTGTTACACTATCATGATTTTGATAAAAAAACATTTTTGACGTAGAGAGTCATGTTTTCCTATGTGTACTTCTATAGGGAGGTTATTCAAACTGAGAAAGTAGCTTCTTACAGTACGCAACCAATAACAGTGGTTAGTATTGCTGATTGTGTAACCCTAAGTTACCTTCAAGACAAAATTCATGGTTCCTTAAATCTGGGACCTGATCAAGAAATCAAGTCTATGAGCTATAAACATTTTCAATTCCCATCAACATTGTGGCATCTATCTTGTCCATTGGTTGCTGATGTGCAGTGGGTCCAAGTAATAAATTTATTTTCTCAATGGTTATATGGTACCATGATGGAGTTATATGTTGATGTTTCTACTATACAACAAAAACATCTAGTTGTACAGAGACATAGACTTCCAAGAGTGGTTGAAGATAGTCAACCCCACGAATTTGAGCCTATTCCAAATGATGCAGAAGAGGAAAACCTAGATGATATTCTAGATATACATGTCAATCCAACTTCTAATGAGGATTTTCTTAATGAAAAAATAGATGGAGACAACAGTGCAAATGAGGAGGGACCAACGGAAGTTAGGGAGGAGGTTTTGGGAAATACATTAGTTGTACAATAGCCTTGACCTACTATAAATCATCCACCACTCTTTGCATCTTGGATAGAAGCAATGAAACGTGTGCCTGAATTTGAAAATAATGTTCTCACACCAACAACTGAGTTTCCCAGAGTTGTACCATATAGGTTTAATGAGCTGAAAAAAACCATATATGTTGGATGGAATTTTCCAATTAAATATGCATTAAAAATCACACTAAATATATTTCACATTGAGAGGACCTGAAGCTATATAGTTCATGAATCAGGCTATATTAAATATCTCATACATTGTGAGAAGTATGGGGATGATTGTAGATTTTTCTTGAGGAAGATTTCGAACATTTCATTTGGAGGTTGGAAAATATCGAGGACTGAGGCAGCTCATACTTGCGTTCATCCAAGCCTAAAACAAGATCATACCTAATTGGATGAAGAATTTGTGTCATATATTGTTATTGAGATGATTAGTACATGACAAGATGTTATGATTTACCTTTTGCAAAAGAGGATACAATAGACATTTGGTTATAATATTTCCTATAATAAGGCATCGATGAAAAAACATATGGCAATTGTGAAGGTCTATGGTGATTGAGATGACTCATATCAGGTGTTTCCGCAGTTTCTAGCCATACGGAGGCATCATAACCAATTTTTCTAGCATCTTGATACAAACAAACATGTTTCTCATGGTAACTGACTTGATCCATCTCATGTTCAATTTCATTTGTTGTTCTGAGCATTCCACCCATGTATCTCTGCATTTTGTTTTATCAAACAGTTCATTCACATTGATGGAACGTTTCTATATTGAAAATACAAGGGTGTTTTTTTTATTACGATAACCCAATATGGAAACCGTTCACCTCTTCCTCTTTCCTTTTCCAATTTATAAAAAGAAAACTATGAATCATGGAGTTGGTTTTTGGCATGTATCTGCAACCATATCACCAACATTTGGGGTCTTTGTCATATATCTAATCGGAATCGGTAAATTAATGATGAAATCAATGTGGATCATGATAAATGGAGATACTTGAATGCACATCATCGGTTCTGCATTAGACACATTTCTAGAAATGTGCATAAAAAATTCCACAACGAACCGATGAAGAAGGCAATCATAAGGCTTGGTACGCATTGTATTTGTTATTTTTTACTATTTCAACATAAAGATAAAACCTAAACCCTAACCCTAAAATCATAAACCTAAACCCTAAAACCTTACCAAAAATCCAAAATCCTAGACCCAAAACTCGATATCTAAAACACTAATCTCTAAATCATAAAACCTAAAATGTGAACTGTAAACCCAAAAACATATTCCCTTTACTTAATTTTTCATAAAATTATGTGACTGATATTCTAATAAACTTTTATATAAAAAAAATAACAGTATCATATATTACTATACAATAATATGTTATAAAATTTCAAAATAATAAAGATTATATGATCAACAATCTTTTTCAATATTAGTTTCACTATTAGAATCATGATTAGAAAACATTTTCGATGTATAGATTCAGGTTTTACCTATGTGTACTACTACAGGGAGGTTATACAAACTGATAAAGGAACATGTTATAGTATACAACCAATAATAGAGGTTAGTACGACTGATTATGTGACACTAATTTAACTTCAAGAAAGAATTTGTGGGAAATGAACCACGACACAGGAGGAATAGTGACAACGACGGTGGTGATGGAATGAGTTTACATCATCATCATTGTCGTTGTCACCATTCCTCCTGTGTCTTGGTTCATTTCCCACAAATTCTTTCTTGATGTTTAGTTAGTGTTACAGAATCACCTTTATATGTGACAAAATAATCATGAAACATACCATCATGTGGACAGTCATACATAAATTTAAAAAACACCATTTTCTAATAAACATCTATATAACAAAGAAAATTTGTTTATATATATAAATATATAAAACCATATCTTACAAAACACCATTTCTAGGTAAAATCATATCTTAACAACACATTAGTAATATTCTTTGAAAAACATGAAGACATGTCCCTTTATTTTGGTAAAAATAACTTCCTAAAATAATGTGAATAAATATGGTATGTCTGACATTCTACAAGTGATAACATTCTACTAACCATAATGTTATATTTACAATTTACTCTTAGGAATCATTTCAATTATTTATATGCAGATGGATGATACCATACTACTCACTCAGCAAGATACCCATATTTTCTAGGTCATGCTAGAGGGTGGTGAGGATCGATTGATCAGGGTGCATCAATCACACCATTTTCATCATAGGGAGCCTCCACATGCCATTACACCATACTTACACAGTGATGGATTCTATGGTATTGTCGTACCAGATTTCACATTTGTCGACCATCACTTGCTTGCTTCTATCATGGAGAGGTGTAGACTAGAGACAAATACATTCCACCTACCTGAGGGAGAGATGACCATCACCCTCTAGGATGTGGAAGTGATTTTTTGGTCTTCCTATCCAGGGGAGATACGTTATTGTATGCACTCATGCATCTTGGCCTGACCTTGCCCAGTGATTATTAGGCATCAACATTTTGTTTGATTTTAGGGATATATATGGAGTGTCGATATCTATGCCTTGGTTGAAGATGCAGATTCCACATTTACCAGATGATGCTGACAAGTATACTATCATGTGTTATACCCGTGCATATATATTATGGATCATTAGGGGGACCATGTGTACTGATCACTTGTGGATGCACGTACACATGATGTATTTACCCCTACTAGAGGATTTTGATTAAGCCGGGACGTATAGCTAGGGATCGGCCTGCTTGGAATACATGTACAGAGTATTATACAGGCTATGCCATAGGGATTGCACAAGTCTCAGGGGATACATCATCCTTATTTATATGTGAGCATTGGAGCACAACCCGAAATTCTTCCCTGAGCTTGTTGGTCCGTCGATTGAGATGGAGGTGCTACATGACGTTCTGTGTGGACGCTAGTATTATCATGCATTACTATTGGTTTTTTATGCTATTATTAGTTATTGAATTTAATTTATCATTATTTTTCACTATCGATGTTGTATTTTACATGTGGTGTTATTGACACAATTTCCACACGGTTCTGAGACACCATTTGGGTGTATATTGGCTCCAGTTGGACTATCTTTTACCTGACTAGATATGTATATACAATCTATCACTGTCTAAAAAATTTAATAATAGAATCAATTTTGGTTTTTATTTAGGATTTTTTTTTTCAAAAAGTCACATGTCATTTCATATTTCATGGCTTCCATACTAGACTATTATGGACCAATTTCCATCATACTGCACTGTTGGGCTTGAGGATGCTATGGATATAGTGAACCACATTAACTTATATATTATTGAGTGTAAATATCCTAATAGAGTCATGCATCAGTTTTTTTTTCTCATCTGATTCCATTGCCACTAAGACAGACAGAGCAGCTTTATGGTATGAAGCAGACAGGGAGGCAACATGTGGATTGGCGCCGAGTACATACCCGCTTTCTTGACTGTTGGCATAGACGTACAGAGTTTTGTATTTAGGGTGTACCAATGAATCGATTCTTTCTTTTGGAGTAGGTTTAGTATGACCCATTGTATATACTGAATTCTATCATGTATCTTACCCGACATGGTAGAGAGATGCATAGGATTATAAGTCAATAAATTTCCCTTGGTTTTTTATTGAACTATTTTCTAATTTGTTTTGAATATCCTTACAGGAAGTCAAGAATATTTTTCGCATGAGTGATAAAGAGGAGGAGGGGTTATTTAGTTTGGTAGTTTTCCTTGCTGAAGTGTTGGAACTGAGGTCAACTTATCTTGCGCTTTCTGATAGATTCTTCGAGCATCCAGCCCAGAGAGAGGAGTTCCTACCCCAAAGGAAAATCTTGCAGCAGTAGCTGGTGCTGAAGAGACATGACCACAGTGACGTAGATAGCTTCATGCTACACATGAGGCCTCACCTATTCCACAAGCATAGGTCGGTCCTCTATTATTCTAGCCTCATCGGATTTAGGATGTGCCTCAGGTGGCATGGGATCCATCTTTCTTATCAGGATATCTGTAGTTCTCTCCATCTTGGGGTCCAGATCCATCATAGCCTCAAATCCATCACAACCTTGGGGTCTAGATCCATTGTAGTAATGGGGTCCAGATCCATCACATCCTTAGGGTATATCTCCATCATAGGCTTGGTTCCCCACTGTGATTATGGAAGGTCCTTCTACCACCCCAGTGGGAGAAGGATCAGGAGGGCAGTACAAGATGTAGTTGACAGATCCTCCCACTAAAACACAGGTGGAGGATGTGACAGTTGACATTCTAATCCCCTAGGATATACCCTCTCTAGGTCATCAGACTCCACAGAGAACTTGATGCGGGCGTCCTATTCGCAGACCACCATGTGTGATGGAATCTCCTCACCATAGGCATAGACATTAATTGTGCATGTTCATTTATATGTTTTATTTATATTGAAATAAAGATAATATTATTACTATAATCCATTATTATATTTTTATTCATCATTTAATTTTTCATTTATATTTTAGGAACAATTTATATTTGACAGCTTTCAATGTCAACTACTTGAAACATATAAATAATTATTAAATTTCAACTAGATAACTTTAAAATCGTATAAAATATATAGTATAAAAATAATGTAAATAAAATTTAAAAGATAACCTATACATCTATTTTTTTTTAAATAAAGAGTTTCATAAATAAAATAAATAAATGAAAATGAAAGGAATGTAAGAAAAGTTACTCGGAGGTGAGATTGAAAATAAGGAATGTCGAGGAGGATCCAAAGACACCTAATTTACTTTGAAAGCATATAAAATATAAACTATAAGACACATATAAATAAAAATTAAATCATAAACTAATTATTATATGATGAATCAATTTTTAAATTTTCATTTATATTGGTCTTATAGTTTATATTTTATTGGCTACCAAAGTCACGTACTTGAAACATTTTTAAGCTTCAAGTAGGTGGATTGGAAATATTATAAATTATTTTTCATCAACATTTTGTAAGAAATTGATTTTATTTTAAACTACTTATTATATTTTTAATCAATGTTTAAAATTTCATTTATATTGGTCTTAAAGTTTATATTTTATAGGCTAGCAAAGTCACGTACTTGAAACATTTTTAAGTTTCAATTAGGTAGATTAGAAAGCCTATAAATTATTTTTCATCAACATTTTTTACGAAATTATTTTTATTTTAGAATACTTATTATATTTTTAATAAATGTTTAAAATTTCATTTCTATTGGACTTATAGTTTATATTTTATAGGACAGAAAAGTCACATACTTGAAACATATTTAAGTTTTAAGTAGGTGGATTAGAAAGATTATAAATTATTTTTCATCAAAAAATTAATAAATTATTTTTATTTTAAACTAATTTTTATATGTTTAATAAATGTTTAAAATTTCATTTATATTGTTCTTATAGTTTATATTTTAGAGGCTAGCAAATTCACGTACTTGAAATATTTTTAAGTTTCAAGTAGGTGGATTAGAAAGCTTATATATTATTTTTAATAAACATTTTTTAAGAAATTATTTTTATTTTAGAGTACTTCTTATATTTTTTATAAATTTTTAAAATTTAATTTATATTGGACTTCTATTTTATATTTTATAGGCTAGTAAAGTCGCATACTTGAAACATTTTTAAGTTTCAAGTAGGTGGATTAGAAAGCTTATAAATTATTTTTCATCAAAAAAATTTGAGAAATTTTTTATATTTTTGACTATTTATTATATGCTTAATCAATTTTTTAAATTTCATTTATATTGGTCTTATAGTTTATATTTTATAGGCTAGAAAATTCACATACTTGAAACATTTTTAAGTTTCAAGTAGGTGGGTAATAAAGCTTATAAATTATTTTTCATCAACATTTTTTAAAAAATTCTTTTTATGTTCAACTACTTATTATGTTTTTAATCAATGTTTAAAATTTCATTTATATTGGTTTTATAGTTTATATTTTATAGGCTAGAAAAGTCACGTACTTGAAATATTTTTAAGTTTCAAGTAGGTGGATTAGAAAGCTTATAAATTATTTTTCATCAACATTTTTTAAGAAATTCATTTTATTTTTGACTACTTCTTATATGTTTAATCAATGGTTAAAATTTCATTTATATTCGTCTTATATTTTATATTTTATAGGCTAGAAAAGTAACGTACTTGAATAAGAGATAAATTATGCTTAGACATTTTGTTATATATATATATATATGAACATAAATAAATAATAATAAAACATTAAAATTTTAAATATATAAAAATAATAATTAAAATAGAAAAAAATTATTTTTTTAAGGAAAGGAGGAATTGTAAATGTCACATTTAAGGCATATTTTTAAAAAAAAATAAACTATTCTGTTTTTTTAAATTCATAAAACCTATTAAAAAAACATTGGGCATAAACCCAAAAGCGGCATCGATGATGCCATCTTCCATCCCCTACAATGGATTTCTCCTGGATCAATGACATGTCAAAGGTGTAGGGGGGGCGGTGGATTCCACCTTTCGCCATTAGGTGAGGCGAAATTTGGCATCGCCGATACCACCTTTGGCCTCACGCAAAGGCGAAAGGTGGTATCAGCGATGCTGCCTTTCCCTCAATTCCCTATAAAAGGGTATCCCCCCTTCTCCTAACTTCAATTTTCCACCATCTTTTCTAAATCCACTACTTATCTCTCTAAAAAATTCCATTTCCATGTGGTGGAGTCGGTGGTCCAAAAGAAGGCATTTTTTTCTAAATCATCATTTAGAGGTATTTTTTTATTTAATTTAATGTTATTTATTTATTTAATTGAATTAGTTTCAGTTTTTAATATTTAATTTTTAAGTAGTTTAATTAGTTCTAAATAATTTTTTTATTAGGTTTTTTAATTAGTTATATATATTTTGGAATAATAATTATTATTAGTAATGATTAAGTATAGATTAAGTATAGATTAAGTATAGAGTAACTTAGGATTAAGTATTGTGAAATTTTGGTAGCATAAAGATTATGCTGTTATCTAATAAATCAAATATTTGTATGGATACAAACAAGTGAATGTGGATCTGGCACAGATGTACCTAGGGGTAAAATCCAAAAACACCACTTTGAGATTGACTCTAACGGGGACTGATGCATGACAATGGGTCTTGATGCACTCTTGGTTTGACACTACCAGGGGATATGATTTAGATAATTCATATTTTCTTTACAAACTACTAAAATACCTAAGAAAATAAAAATCAAATCAGTATATTTATAAATGATAAATTGATAATTATGATGATATAGAATGAAATGGACAAGGATAGAGGAATTAAAGAATGGAAGTAATTATTAGTAATTGAATTCCTTTTAGTCAGTTTTGAAGATTTTATTTATCAAGTAGTTTAATTAGTTACATATAGTTTAGAAAAAATACTTATTATTAGTAATGATTAATTATAGATTAATTAATGATAAATAAGGATTAAAAATGAATAAATATTATTAATGATTAAATAATAAATAAATAATTAAATAATAACTTAATAATGATTAACTAGTGATTAAAGAATGGTTGATTAGTTAAAGTAGTTGGGGTTTGGATTAATGGTAAGCACCCCGTAATTCTACATGAAAATGGGGGTTCAAAACCCATTGGGTACAGGTACTGTAGCAATACTGTAGCAGTACTATAGAAGTGGTGGCAGTGTTCATCAGCGTGTACTGTAGCGGCGGCAGGGCACTGTAGCGGCGGCGATACTGTGTGTGTATTGTAGCAAGCGGGTTACTGTTCACAAAATGTGAATTGGGAAATAAATTTGGGCCTATGGGCTATATTATGGGCTACAAGCCCACTGGGACTTCAGGCTATGTAATGGGTTTCCCTCTACCCAGTTAAAAGAGGTATTTGATTTGATTTAATAATAAAAATGAGGCTTCGACCCCAACCTTTAAAAAAATGATTGACTAGTTAAAAATTGTACTAAGAAACATTAATATCATTATTTTGGATGTAAAATTATGTTCTAAGCTTTTAGTATCATAAAGATTATATAGTATAGAAATAATAGTTTTTATTAGTAATTATTAATTATAAATTAATTACTGAATAACTTTGGATTAAAAGATGAATACAAGTAATGATTATCTAATAATACTTATCATTGATAAAATGAAAATTATGATTATATAGAATGAAATTGAGAAGAGAAAACACAATAAATTACACATGAATGTTTTAAAACATACAAGAAATACCTTGAAATTTTTCAACTAAACATGGTTTGGATGAGATGAGCATGACTTCATAAGTAAGGTAAAATCTAGTTTATTTTTATTTGGAAGCTTAATGACATCATCTAAAGATATGTACTTAATAAGTTAAGTATATACTTGTAGAAGATGTTAGTAAGCTATCAAATAAAAATTATTTGGGTTTTACCTCACTTTCAAAGTTAGTCTCATATCATCCAAACCATGTTTAGTTGAAAAATGTTTGTGTTTCTTATATGTTGTAAAACATTCATTTGTTATTTTATGTGTTTGTTCTTCTCTGTTATAGAGTTATTGAATAATTATTAACTAATGATTAACTTATTAATGATTAACTAGTGATTAAATAATGATTAACTTAGTAAAAACTATACTAACAAACATTAGTATCATGGTTTCAAATATAAGAAAATGTTATAAGATTTTAGTATCATAAAGATTATATATTTTAGAAATATATAAGTTATTATTAGCAATGATTAATTATAGATTAATTAATGAATAATGTAGGATTAAAAAATGAATCTATATAATTATTAGATAACGATACTTATGATCATATAAAATTAAATAAAGAAGAAAAAACATTAAATAACACATAAATGATTTATAAAATACAATAAATTATTTTACATTTTCCAATAGAATGCGGTTTGGATGTGTTTAGTCTCACTTCATACATGAGGTAAAATCCATCTTTTTTTAATTGGTATCTTAATAACATCTTCAAAGGATATACACTAAACTTTTGAACTTTCAAAAGTTTTTGGCCTTCTAATGACATCTAAGATGAAAAATTAGATATTTCATTAGAAGGTCGAAAGCTTTTGAAAGTTCAAAAGTTAACTACATATATTTTGAATATGTTATTAAGTTGTCAATAAAAAATAATTTGGATTTTACCTCATCCGAAGTGAGACTCATATCATTCAAACCACATTTTATTGAAAGATCTCAATTAATTTATGGTATGTTATAAAGCATTAATGTGTTATTTAATGTATTTTATATTCATCATTTCACTTTATATGATCAGAACTGTCATTTTATCAGTGATAAATAAACTAATTTGATGTTTCCTCTTCTTTTTTACCTCAGTTTTAAAAACATTTTTTGAATTATATTCTAATAAAATTTTATATAATGAAATATTACTAGCATGTTTTGGGGTATAAAATGGAATAATAAAATTACATTCTAATAAATATTATATGGTCAACCATCATTGATAATATTTGTTACACTATTATAATTTTGATTAACAAAACATTTTTAACGTAGAGAGTCACGTTTTCCTAGGTGTACTGCTATGGGGAGGTTATTCAAACTTAGAAAGGATATTCTTATAGTACACAACCAATAATAGTGGTTAGTACAGCTGATTGGGTAACCCTATGTTACCTTCAAGATAGAAGGCATAGTTCCTTAAATCTGGGACCCAATCAAGTGATCAAGTCTATGAGCTATAGACATTTACAATTCTCAGCAACATTGTGGCATCTATCTTGTCCATTGGTTGCTGATGCATAGTGGGTCCAAGAAATAAATTTATTTTATCAATGGTCATATGGTACCATGATGGAGTTATATGTTTATGTTTTTACTGTACAATAACAACGTCCAGTTGTATTAAGACGTAGACTTACAAGAGTGGTTGAAGATATTCTACCCCATGAAATTGAGCCTATTCTAAATGATACAGAAGAGGACAACTTAGATGATCTACCAGATATACATCTCAATAAAACTTTTGATGAGAAGTTTCGTAATGAGGTAACAAATGGTGACAATAGTGCTAATGAGGAGGGACCAGTAGAAGACAGAGAGGAGGTTTCGAGAAATACATTAGTTGTACATCACCCTCAACCTACAATAAATCATTCACCACTCTTTGCATCTTGGTTAGAAGAAATGACATGTGTGCTTGAATTCGACAATAATGTTCTCACACTGGTAACTGAGTTTCCCAGAGTTTTACTAGATATGTTTAGTGAGCTGGAAAAAACCTTATATGTTATAAGGAATTTTCCAAGTAAATATTTATTAAAAAGCACGCTAAATAGATTTCACATTGAGAGGAAATGAATCTATATAGTTCATGAATCAGGATATCTCATAGAGTGTGAGAATTATGGGTATGATTGTAGATTTCACTTGAGGGTGATTCTAGACATTGAATTTTGAGGTTGAAGAATCTTGAGGATTGAGGCTGCTAATACTTGCATTCACCCAAGCCTAACATAAGATCATACCTCATTGGATGAAGAATTTGTGCCATCCATTGTGGTTGAGATGATTAGTACATTCCAAGATGTTCGGATATCCCTTGTGAAAGATAGGATGCAACATACACTCAGTTATAATATTTCTTATAATAAGTATGGTTGGAAAAATAGAAGGAAATTGTGAAGGTCTATGGTGATTGGGATGACCCATATCGGGTGTTACCATAATTTCTATCCATAATAAGGCATCATAACCAAGTTTTCTTCCATCTTGATACAAACGAACATGTGTCCCATGATAACTGACTTGATTCCTCTCGAGTTCAATTTCATTGGTTGTTAGGGGCATTCCTCCCCTGTAACTCCGCATTTCGTTTCAGTAAATAGTTCATTAATATCGATGGAATGTTTTTATATGAAAAATAAAAGGGTGTATTAATTATTGAGGAAACCCAAGATGGAAATCATTTACCTCTTCCACTTGAATTTTTCATTGTAGATAAAGAAAACTATGAATCATGGAGTTAGTTTTTGGCATGCATCTACAACCATTTCACCAACATTCGGGGTGTTTGTTTGATATTTGATCGGCATCGAGAAATTAATGAGGTAATAAATATGGATCCTGATACACAAAGATATCCAAATGCACATAATTAGTTTTACATTGACACATTTCAAGCAACATGCATAAAAAATTACACAACAACCCGATGAAGAAGGAAATCATGAGGCTTGGTACGCATTGTATTTTTTATTTTTGAATATTTCAACATAAAGATAAAACCTAAACCCTAACCCTAAAATCATAAACCCAAACCCTAAAACCTTACCATAAATCCAAAAACCTTAACTCAAAACTCAATATCTGAAACCCTAATCTCTAAAACCTAAAACCAAAAATATGAACTGTAAACCCAAAAACATCTTCCCTTTACCTCGGTTTTCAAAAAATTATGTGACTGATATTCTTATATTCTTTTATATAAAGAAATAATAGTATCATATATTACTATACAAGAAGATGTTATAAAATATTAGTATTAGAAAGATTATATGATCAGCCATCTTTTTTAATATTAGATACACTATTAGAATCATGATCAGAAAACATTTTCGACATATGGAGTCAGATTTTAACTATGTGTACTACTATGGGGAGGTTATACAGACTGATAAATGATCTTTTTATAGTACACAACCAACAATAGAGGTTAGTACAACTAATTTTGTAATACTAACTAAACTTCAAGAATGAATTTGTGGGAAATGAACCATGACGTAGGAGGAATAATGACAATGACGGTGGTGATGGAATGAGTTTAAATTATCACCATCATCATTGTCACTATTCCTCCGTCATTGTGGTTAATTTCCCACAAATTCTTTCTTGAAGTTCGTTTATTGTTACAGAATCACTTTTACATGTGACAAAATAATCATGAAACATACCATCATGTGGACTGCCATACATAAATTACAAATCACACTGTTTTCTAATAAACATATCTAAAAAATTATATATATATATATATATATATAACCATATCTTACAAAACACCCTTTTCTAGGTAAAATCATATCTTAACAAAATGTTAGTAATATTCTTTGAAAAACAGGAAGAAATGCACCTTTCTTTTGGTAAAAATAATTTCATAAAACACTATGAATAAACATGGCATGTCTTGCCTTCTACAAGTCCTAAAATTATACTAACCATAACGTTATATTTACATTTTACACTTAAGACTCATTTCATTTGCTTATATGCAGATGGATGATATCATACAACTCACTTAAAAGGATACCCATATTTCCTAGGTCGTGCTAGAGGGTGGTGAGGATCGATCGATCAGGGTGCATCAAGCACACCATTTTCATCACAGGGAGCCTCCACAGGCCATTCAACCATACTTGTGTCGTGCTGGATTCTATGGTACTATCATATCAAATTTCACATCTGTCGACCATCACCTTCTTCCTTATCTCGTAGAGAGGTGAAGACAAGAGACACACAAATTCCACTTTCCTGAGGGAGAGATAACTATCGCCCTCCAAGATGTGGTAGTGCTTCTTGATCTTCCTATCCAAGGTAGATCTTTTATTATACCCACTTGGGAATCTTGGCCTAACCTTTCTTAGTTCTTGTTTTCCATTGACTTTTCTTTCCGACCACAGGTATACAGATGTAGTGTTGATATCTATTCCATGGTTGGAGGTGCAGATTCTACATTTACTAGATTATTATGATGAGTATACTATCATGCATTATACCCGTGCATATATATTACAGCTCATTGGAGGGACCATGTGTGCTAATCACTCGGGGATGCACATGCACATGATGTATCTACCCCTACTAGAGGACTTTTATTGGGCCAGGACGTATAGCTGGGGATCAGCCTACTTGGCATACACGTACAAATCATTATACATGCTATCCCATAGGGACCACACATGTCTCAGGGAATGCGTCATCCTTATTTAGATGTGGGCATGGGAGTGCATCCTCACATTCAACCATGAGCTTGTTGGTCCGTCGATCGAGATGGAGGTGCTGCATGATGCTCCGTGTGGATGCTGGTATGATCACTCATTTCTATTGTTTTTTTATGCTACTAGTAGTTATTGACTTTAATTTCTCATTATTTGTCCTTATCAATGTTGTATTTTATAAGTGGTGTTAGCGATATAATTTCCACACTATTCAAAGACACCATTTGGGTGTATATCGGCTCCAGTTGGACTATCTTTTTCCTACCCCGGTATGTATATACAATCTATCACTGTCTAAAAAAGTTAATAATAGCATCAATTTTGGTTTTTAGTTAAGAGATTTTTTGAAAAAGGTCACATGTCATTTAAGATCTCATGGCTTACATAATAGACTATTATGGACCAATTTCTGTCATAATACATTATTGGGCTTGAGGATTCTATGGTTGTAGTTCCCCTCATTCACTTCCATATGATTGAGTGGTAGTATCCTGATAGAGACATGCACCAGTTTTTTTGTGCTCAACTGATTCCATTGCCACCAAGATAGAGAAACTTCATGGGATGAAGTTGATAGGGAGGTAGGGTGAGGACGAGCACCGAGAACATGCCCACTTTCTCGACTGATGGTGTAGACATGCAGAGTTTCATATTGAGGGTGTACCTACAAATCGATTCTTTATTTTGGAGCAGGTTGAGTATGAGCCTTGGTATAGACTGAATTCTATATTGTATCTTACCTGACACAGCAGAGAGATGCATAAGATTTTAAGTCAATAAATTTACATTAGTTTGTTTATTGAACTATTTTATAATTCATTTTGAATCTATTTATAGGTCAGTCACTCAAAGCATCTTGTTCACATGAGTGATGAAGAGGAGGATGGGGTCTTTAGCCGGGAACTTGTCCATGCTGAAGCGCTGGAGCTGAGGTCACTTTATTGTGCACTTTCTGAGAGCATCTTCGAGCATTCATCTCAGAGATACGAGGTTCCTACCCCAAAGGAACATCATGCAGTAGCTTCTGGTGCTGAGGATCCATGACCACGGAAATGTAGACATCATTTTGCTGCACGTGAGTCCTCACATGTTCCACAAGAAGAGGTCGTCCCTCTAGTAGTCTAGCCTCAGTTGATTCCGAATGTGCCTCAGGTGGCATGGGATCTGCCTTTCGTGATGGGATATCCGCAGTTCTCTCCATCTTTGGGTCTATATCCCTCACAACCTTGAGGTCCAGATCCATCACAACCTTGGGGTCTAGATCCATTGCAGCCTTGGGGTCCAGATCCATCACAACCATGGGGTATAGCTCTATCGCAGGCTTGGTTCCCCACAGTGATGATGGTAGGTCCCTCTACCACCCTAGTGGGAGAAGGATCAGGAGGGCAGTATGATATGCAGTTGATAGCTCCTCCCACTGACACACAGGTGGAGGATGTGACAGTCGATGTTCCAGTGCCTAAGGATCTACCCTCTCTAGGTCATCAGACTCTATAGAAAACTCGATGTGGACGTTCTATTTGCTGACCACCATGTGGGATGGAATCTCCTCGCCATAGACATAGACATCGATTGTACATGTTAATTTATATGTTTTATGTCTATTGAAATGAAGATACTATTATTACTATCATCCATTCTTAAATTTTTATCCAGTATTTCAGTTTTCATTTATATTTTAGGCACAGCTTATATTTTACAGCTTTCAAATTCGACTACTTGAAACATAGGAATAATTATTAAATTTAAAGTAGATAACTTTAAAATCTTATAAATATATAGTATAAAAACAATGTAAATAAAATTTAAAAGATAGTCTAAACATCTAAAATGTTTTTGAAAATAAATAGTTTCATAAATAAAATAAATAAATGAAAATGAAATGAATGTAAGAAATATTACTTGGAAGTGAGAGTGAAAAGAAAGAATGTAGAGGAGGATCCAAAGACACCTACTGGACTTTGAAATCCTATAAAATATAAACTATAAGACCCATATAAATAAAAATTAAAACTTTGAATACTTATTATATATTTAATCAATGTTTAAAATTTCATTTATATTGGTATTGTAGTTTACATTTCATAGGCTAGAAAAGTCACGTACTTGAAACATTTTTAAGCTTCAAGTAGATGGACTAGAAAGCTTATAAATTATTTTTCATCAACATTTTTTAATATTTTTTTTATTTTCAACTACTTCTTATATGTTTAATAGATTTTTAAAATTTCATTTATATTGGTCTTATAGTTTATATTTTATAGGATAGCAAAGTCACATACTTGAATAAGAGATAAATTATGCTGAAACATTTTTTTTATTTATATATATATATATAACAACATAATAAAATAATAATAAAACAATAAAATTATAAATATATATAATATAATAATTAAAATAGAAAAAAAGTTATTGTTTTAGGGGAAAATTGGCATCGGTGATGCCACATTTAAGGAATATTTTTTTTTTTTAAATAATCTACGCTTTTTAGAAAAAAATATCCTGAAAAAAATATTTTTAAAAAATCCTAGATAATAGGGAGGGGAGGGATGGATGAAAAGTAAGAAATATGGGGGTGATGGGGAGGTTTATTGATTTTGGTAGTAGTAGAAGCGGCTGAAGAACCATCCCCTACAGTCGCCACCCTTAAACTCTGAGAACTGGCACCCAAGACCGCACAGCACGTTGCTCTCGCACGACTCCTCCTATCAGAACATGCACTCCTTCCCCACCCCTCCTACATCCCTTCCATCCATCTTCAAATATTCATCACCTCTTATACACTAATAAAACAAAAACATACCCAAGGATATAACAAATGTGAAGAGAAGTGAGAGGAGGAAAACGAGGGCCACACATTTGCAATCCATCCTCTCCCACCAACACAACTTATGAGACCCTCTCGATGTTGGTGGGGTTTTAGCAGTTTCGGTAGTATGGGTAAGTATATACGTACACAATAGGGTGCTCAGATAACCAAAATGGGGAGTGATAGAAATAAACAGTCAACTCAACTCATAATAAGGGATAATAAACCCATTCACTACTATAGAATTGGATTTTAAAAGTTCTAGAAAATGCCATTATCACCATTAGAAAACGTCGTTGATCTAAGAGTCTTCTTTTATAAGCGCTAAAAGTAGCATTGATAAAGACCGACCATCTGCGGTGTCAATTTAAAATTACAGCACACTATAGCATCAAATACACATGTATAAAAAATTTATAATTTATTTGAAAGAAAAATTACATCACAAATGCAAGAAAAAAACACAATATTATACACATTTAAAACATTGTTTTGTATAATTACATTAATAATTACTATCAAAAACATTAAAAAATGTCAATGGTTTCATTACTTTGGCATCCAACCCCCTATCAAAATAGATCAATCATGGTATCAGTTTCCAAACAAACCACCAAAACTCCAACAAAATAATCTACTTATACAAGAAAAAAACTCTTATGTTAATATAATACTGGAAAATTGACTTTTCATGGTAGCTTGGTGAGGGAGAGAACTATTTTGTGATCACTACTGATCTTAATTGCATCCACTGGGATTTTCCCCACCCACTCCCTTCCCCTCTTTCCCTCCCTTGTTTTACCCCTTTCCCTCCCCCATTTCCCCATTTCCCACGCCAAGCCCCCCACCACCGCCAACCTCTCCTCGAGCCCCCACAGCACCGCCTGTTGTCCAGTTTCCACTCCACCGCCATCCAGCCGCCACACAGGTTGCCTTCCAGCCTCCGTTTATCAAGCCCCCATTCAGTCCTTTCCCCCTGTCATTGATCCCCTATCTCATCCCCCCTCCTCTCCTTCACCTCCGCACTGTGTCGCCCGCCCTCCTCCTCTCCCTGTCGTCCTGCCCCCATCCCACCCATCTCCCTATTATTGAGCCCCCCTTCTTCCACCACACCATCAAGCCCCCCTCCTCACACCCCACCACCACGCCCCATCCCCCCTCCCCCGACTTGGATCACCCCTACATGTCGCCCACAGTCTACCCCTAGCAGCCGACCCCCTGGCCACATGCCCTTCTCCATGGTACTATCATCGACCCTCGATAGATATTGTAGTATCTCATCACCTGGGTACAATTTATTTGTTGTATGTACTAGTTTTATTCAAGGATTACATGGAATCATGAGCTTTTGATTTAGTTAATTCACTTCTGTTCAATATCAAGCGTTGGGACTAAGTAGATCTAGCCATCTTCCCCCTATGTTCTGATTATTGTTCTCTTATGACTTTCATCGGAGGTCATTAATGATTGCGGCTTTATTGCTGATATTTTCTCATCACTTGATGCCCATTTCTTCTTTATTTATATTTTTTCTGATGACTCAATGACACTTATTATGGATCAACATTGGTATTTCTCTAGTTACTATGTTTCATGTGATTTTGACCTAATTTATACTTTATTTAACCAACCTTATCTACCAAAAACAACTCTGTTGCCTGTATAAATTGGATGTTTAGTGATATTCCTCTAGGAACCTAGTAGCCAAGTCTTTAGCTCATTTTTCTATATGTATTTGTTTTTGGTGAATCTTCAGTTTCATTTCATACCTTTATTTTCATACCATTTATTATAGTCCCAAACGTCATCCCCTCTCGACCTTTGTATAAATATATTTTTTCTTATATCACTAGTTGTGTGAAGGTCCTCCACCGCCATTTTGGTTACTCTTTTATCTTTAATAGATGCCTTACTGTATATTTCTATGAAATGATTCAGTTTCCTATTTGATGGTTTCCTCCTCTTGTGTTCCCAATTCTATACCCCGGGATTTCAGGAATATTTCTCTGGTAACTTGGTATCCATATCTTCACCTTGTGTGAATATCCATTTTTGTTTTTGGTTAGTCTTCAGTTTCATTTCATACCTTATTTTTTTTACACATATCATTATTCCAGCCCTAAACATGATCTCGTTTTGTATTTTTTTATCAAATGTGATTTTCCATATATCAATGGTCGGTTGAAGGGCCTCTCCCACCATCATGCTTGCACTTGTCTATTTAATATACATTATTTACAACA
This sequence comes from Viscum album, assembly GCA_963277665.1. Lineage (NCBI taxonomy): Eukaryota > Viridiplantae > Streptophyta > Magnoliopsida > Santalales > Viscaceae > Viscum > Viscum album. Next base: position 1,533,883,331 of record OY728161.1, on the reverse strand, counting down.
ATTATTGGTGAACTGATTTTCTATTGCACGTGATGCCTACCTAATCAAATGTTCCATATTCTATTACCTAGGAGTTCAGTGATATTCCTACAGGGACATGGTTTCCTTGTCTTCACCTTTTGATCTTATCCATATTTTTTCCAATGAATATTTAGTGTCATTTCATACCATTATTGTTTTACCCTCAACATTTTCCAACCCCAAACACCATCCCAAATCAGTCTTTTATAAAAAGGTAATTTTCTTACATCCCTTATTAGTTGAAGGGGGTCCAGGCCTCCCACATAATCCAAATGTATTTTTACTCTTTTATAGATTCCTTACCCAACTGCTCTAACACAGTTCATTGTCCAATGTGATGGATACCCATTTTGGTGTTCTTAATTTAATAACATTAGAGTTCAATGATATTCCTCTAGAAACCTGGTTGCCTTGTCTTCACCATGCGTGCCTGTTTGTATATTTTACTAGTGAATCCTCAGTTTCATTTCATACCATTATTGTTTTATCCTTAAAATTATTATAGCTCTTAATATCATACCCTATTGACCTTTATTAAAATTTGATTTTCCATACATCCACTATGATAGATTCTCTTTCTATCATTCTATAATTGTTTCAATTACTCCTTCATGAAAGGTGCTCCCCCAAACACTTCATACCTATAATCAGTGAACGTTCTTCCACACCCCTGCAATCAAAAGTACTTTTCTACTATATGAAGATAGTTTAGTAAAGATGAAAAAAAATTACATTTTTTAATAATTTCTTTGTTTATCCTTCACACCAGATCTGGTTTCTTAAAATTAATGTCTCTTACCACACTCCTATTAAATTTTTAATTACAAAAAATACTAAATTCAAATATTAGGGATTTTTCTTCTCCTCCAAAAATTATCTTTGTTAGTTACACATTGATACCCACAAACCCTAATTTCTACCATTTTTTAACCCACTTACAATTTGATTGTTGTTGTTTTGTATATCCTTCCTGTTAACATTTATTAAAGTATTTTTCATTTAAGATAATTGTATACATTTCTTCCTAACATGATTCTATCAAATCATAACATTCTTAAGAAGATTTTAACATGTCATCTTACAGAGTGAAAAAATAAAAAATTCCCAAATTTTCTTCCATTATTAATTGTATTATTATGTTATTAGTTATATTACATAAATCTCTATATAGGTTCTTGTTTCATGATTTTTTTTAGGAATTGATGATCTAAACAGTGTATTCATTTAAATTAAGAATGCTTCAAAGGATAAAAAAGATCTAATACCATATTGAGTACCCTACTAGCTTGATGACTTTAATGGGTATTGTTACTTTTACCAGTTACTAGATTTTATAAATTCATGAATTTAGACTAAATGGTTTGTTTTTTATCTTGATATTGAGGAAATTTGAAGGGGGTATTCTACATGGTCACTATGAGATAACCATTAGTGGGTAGATATATATATCTCCAGGTTTGGTTGATATAGATTTATAACAGTTTGTATGTCAACAACCTTTATAGTTATTTATTATTTCCATTAATTGTTATTGATAGACAGAAAATCCAAGGTGAATTTGTTATTATCTAATGTTGGGATCAACCACATGATTTCACATATGATTTCCCTATTCCTTGGGTTACTAGTTTGATTTACCTCTTTACTCTTTCCCCTTTTACTTCACATGTTTATCTTTCCTTCATTGATTCCCTCTTCCATATTTACCTTTTTACATGAAGGTTCACCATGACCTTCACAGGTTCCCACTTTCCATTAAATCTTCTTAAAATGGTATATATTATTTCAAATCACAAAATAGATTTTAATTTTTACAATGATTTTTATAATGTTTTACGGAATAATGTTGTTAAATGTATGCAACTGATGCATACCCACTGACCTATATTTCTACCAGCTTCTAATCCTTGGTGAATTTGATTGTCTCTATTTTAGGTAGCATTCCCATTTACATTTATTAAATCATTTTTCTTTTAAAATTAAACTATAATAATTTTTTCAGAACTTGATTATATCAAATCATAACTTTCATAATCATTTTTCAATGTGTCATCAAATAGAGTATAAAACTAAAATTTACCAAATTTAATTACATTATTAACTATATTATTTTGATTTTAGTTATATTATATCAATCACTATAAAAGTGCATGTTTCATGATTTTTTCAAGTATTGTTGATCTAAACAATATATTCATTTCAATTAAGAATTATTTGAAGGATTAAAAATGGATCTGATACCATACTGAGTACCTTACCAACTGGATGACTTTTATTAAGTTAGCATCATTCCTTTTACATGTTACTTTATAGGATAAATGATTTTATTTTGGTCTTTATATTGATTCATTATGAAGGGGGTATTCTTCATGGGAATTGTGGAAAAACTGTAAGTGGGAAGCAATATACACCTCTATTTTTAGATAATACAAATTCATGATAGTTTTCATGTTAACAACTTTTACAGTGCTATATTGTTTCGCATAATTGTTGTTAATAGATAGAAAATCCATGGTGCTTTGATTATTATCTATTATGGTGATTAACCACAGGCTCACAACTTTGATTTCCCTCTTCCTTGGGCTTATAGGCTTGATTTACCTCTTCCCTCTTCCCCTTTTAACTTCACAGGTTCTTCATTCCCTTTACAAGATCCTCTTTCCATCAATTTTCCTAAAAAGTTATACATTTTTTCTAATCACTGAATGGATTTTAATTCTCATAGGGATTTTTAGGACATTTGAGAGTGTAATGTTAGTACATGAATATAGTTGATGCAATTAGATTCACCATCTGTTTCACATGGAGTTCATTTTTTAGAGAATTGGTTTATATTTATTTCTTTAATTTTTTTAACATTAGATTCATTTCGATTCTAAAAATAAATCCTTGTTTTTTTAAAATATTTTTCATTTATTTTGATTTCCCATATTTTCTTATCTATGAAATTTTTATTATGTTTTTCATATGTTATATTAATATTTCATAGTTTTGTATTCAGGTCTTATTGTTCTAGGGTTTGAATTAATTGTAGCTTTATTTTGTGAAATAATTAATTATAATAGTTTACTACATATAGGATTGAAGATCATTCATGAATTTTAGATTTATTTTGGACTCAAGTATTATTTCAGTTTCTTCTGTATAAGTTTTTTCACACAGGTCACTGAGAAAATGTTTTCTCCCTTATAGAAGTTGTTTTATTTGGTAATTAAAGTGAAATAATTAAAAAAACAAAAACTAAATAAAAAACAATTCCTTTTTTTGGGTTATGTACTTAAAGGTCAACCATTGAGAATTAATTTTTTTTAATCATTATTGACCACTATAGTATGTTTCATATTGCTTCAAAATACCTTCAGCGGTATACGAATCATTATTGGGAATTAATTTTGTTTAATCCATATTGACTACTGTATTGTGATTCATATTGCTGAAAAACACCTTCAGTGTTATATGAAACATTTTTTATGCATCACTGACATCACACATCATAATCACTATAAATTACCACAATCCAAGGAACCTTTATTTCCTATTTAATTTTCTATTATCAAGGAATATTACATTCCTATCATCATTCCTTAATGATTTTATTTTTCTAATCCATTTTAAACAAGTCTTATATTTGTTGTGATCATATTCAGAGTTTCACTAATTAATTATCCTAAACAATGGTGCACTTTTCTTTTCTGAGTACTCCCCCCTCTAGATTAATTTTTTCCCCTTTTCACATACTAATGCATTTCAAGATTTCTCAATTAGGTTGAATCGTTTCTTTATTTTTAGAGTAGCCTCTCCAATTAGCTTATTCTTAATTTTCAATGACTCTATAGATTATATATGTCAATCTATTTAACATGAAACCAATATTTGTATTATCATTCAATAAAAAAATACACATTAGAGGATTATGTGTTGTGTTATATTGGTCAATAGGTTATACTTTCTTTTTAATATCCCATTGACCCTTTGTTACATTCACTAGATTCAAAGGAAAAGGATGTGAAATGGTGCTTGTTGTTGTTATTTAAAATCAAGAATGAATGAAAAGTAATCAAATTGAAAAAAAATATTTATACATGGGGATTTAGTTATTCATAACATTAAATGATTTATTCCTTGGTTTTATTATTTAATGATAAACTATCATTTTACCCATGTGTTCATGTGGTATTGCATTAACATCAGTGGGATATATTTTTCTTGATGTCATGATGTCACTGACAATGTAGATTTTTGATTTTTCAATCATCATTGGTGAGTTTTATTAATTTCTTTCTCACTGATCATGTTCCTCTCACTTTGAAGATTAGGTTCCACTATTGATGATTCATCATATCACTAGAATTTTGTTTAACTTACACCACTATAATAAATCCTTCATGTAGTGTGGTTCCATTACCAGTATTTATTGGTTTGATTGAGGGGATAATTGGGAGACACAGAGGCAATGAATCCACATTTGTCCTGGATGTGAAAAAAGTTAAGTTTAGTACGAGTTTTTCTGATTAATGTATTCTAAAATTTTGTATACATATACTTTTTATTTACTTTGTATTTTAACTGTAATTAGGTTTCATATAGATATCTTATTTTATCACTAAATTTAAAGTTATTTCATATGTTTAGTTTCCTATTTATTTTCTTTAATCCAATCATTCAAAACCAAAAACCCAATTATTATATTATATTTTGAAAACTACAATTCATGTCATGTTGTGCCTATTCAGTTACAAATGGATAAATTTCATTCATCCATTATAATTTCATGTTTAGTTTTTCAAAATTTTAGTCGATTTCCATGTTGTGATGTTCCCCAAAATTTTCTATACCTTGCACACCCTCACCTAATACCCTCAAATTCCTTGTAATCCCTTAGAATATTTCCCAAAATTCTTCTATACTCTCCAAATTCTATTGTCCTCAATCGGAGGTTTCGTTTGTCCAGGATGATAGAAAACACACTTTTATGGTCATAAAACACTAAAAAATGCATTTAAAAATTATATATATAGAAAAATACATTATAATGGCTTGAAATCAGAGTAAAAAACATCTTATTATTATTAATGATGTGTAAGAATAGACGACACATCAACCAGACATGTGGTTAGCTCTGAACGATAGAATATGTACTTTTTAATGATTTGACATTCTTTAAAAAGGTGTGTTTGAGGGTTAAAACCAGTTGAAGAAACTCTGAATGCCATGAAATCATACAAAAAAAATTGTATCATGAATTTTGAAATGGTTGAGTAGAGGAAATATCAATCTAAGCTGAAGTTTGCTGGGGAGGATCGAAAATGCAGTTTTAGGGTCATAAAACACCAAAACTTGTGTTTAACGGTCATATATATAGAAAAAAACATCAAAATGACTTGAAATAATAGGAAAAACATTTTATTATTTTTATTGATGTGTACGATTAGATAACTCATCAATCAGACATGCACCTTGCATGGTACAACAGAATATGTGCTTTTTAAAGATTTGACGCCCTTTAAAAAGGTGTTTCTGAGGGTTAAACCCAGTAGAAAGATCTTTGAATTCCATGAAATCAGTTGAAAAATACTATGGAGTGAATTTTGGAAAGGTCAAGCAGTTGGAATGTCAATCTGATTTGGCATTTTTTCAGGATAACCAAAAACACACTTTTAGTGTCATAAAACATCAAAATGTGTGTTTAATGGTCTTATCCATAGAAAACAACCTAAGAATGAATTCAAATCATAGGAAGAACATTGTATTATTATTATTGATTTCTAATAGTATACATAACATCAACTAAATGAGTGGTTTTCTCATAATGAGTGAATATGTGGTTTTTAAGCATTTGATGTCCTTTAAAAAGGTGTGTTTGGGGGTCAAAACTAGTTGAACTAAATCTAAATTCTATGAATTCAGAATAAAAACAACTATCACATGAATTTTGAAATGTTTGAGTATATTAAAGGTTAATCCGAGCTAGAGTTTACTGAGGAGTATCGAAAATACACTTTTATTGTCATAAAACACCAAAACGCGTGTTTAATGGTCATATCCATAGATAAAAACCACATAATGACTTGAAATCATAGAAAAACTATATTATTATTATTCTTGATGTGTATGAGTAGACGAAATGTCAATTGGATGTTAAGTCTACACGGTATGACTGAATATGTAGGTTTTAAAGAGTTGATGCCCTTTAAAAGGGTGCATCCGGCAGTCAAAATCAACCGAATGACTTCCGAATTTGGTGAAATTAAATTAAAACAACAATAGAGTGAATTGTAAAATGGTCGAGTAGAAGGTAGGTTAATCAGAGGTGTCTTTTTTATGAGGGAAAACACACTTTTAGTGTCATAAAATGCCAAAACATGCATTTAACGGTCATATATATAGAAAACATCCTCAGAATGACATGAAATCACAGGAAAACTGTCTTATTATTATTCGTAAAATGTATGATGATATGACATGTCAATAGTACTTGTGGTCTACTCAGAATGACTGAATGTGTAGTTTTTAAAGATTTGATGTCCTTTAAAAAGGTGTGTATGGGGGTCAAAACCATCCAAACGAACTCTGAATGCCATGAAATCAAACAAAAACAATTATAGCATGAATTATAAAATGTTGGATATGAAAGAACATTAATCGGAGCTAGTATTTTTGGGGGAGGACTGAAAACACACTTTTAGTGTCATAAAGCACAAAAACACGTGTTTAACAGTCATATCCATAGAAAACAACCTCATAATGAATTGAATTCCTAGGAAAACCATATTATTAATATTCATGACATGTAAAAGTAGAATACATTTCAATCATAGGTGCGGTCTGCATGGTATGATTGAATATGTGGTTTTAAAATATTTGATTCCATTAAAAAGGTTCTTTCGAGGGTCAAAACTAGTCAAATGACCTCCAAATGTGGTAAAATCAGATGATAACAACCATTGAGTGAATTATGAAATAGTCTAGTATATGGTACGTCAATCAGAGTTGGATTTTTTCTAGGATGGTAGAAAATGCACTTTTGGTGTCATAAAATACTAAAACATGTGTTTAATGATCAAATATATAGAAAACAACATCTAAATGACATGAAATCACATGAAATCTATCTTATTCTTATTCATGACATGTACACAGAGATGGAACATCAATCGCACATGTGGTCTTCTTGGAATGACTGAATGGGTAGTTTTTTTAAGATAAGACGTCCTTTTAAAAGGTTCATTCAGGGGTCAAAACCAAGAGAATGAACTCTAAATTACATTAAATTAGACAACAACAATAGTATCAGGAATTTTGAAATAGTCGAGAAGATATAATATTAATGTGATCTAGAATTTTTCGGAGAGGACCAAAAACACACTTCTAGTGTCATAAAACACCAAAACATGCATTTAACAGTCAGATCCATAGAAAATGAAATCACAATGAATTTAAATCACATGAAAACCACCTTAGTATTATTTGTGATGTGTAAGAGTAGACGACACATCAATCAGACGTGCAGTCTGCAAGGTATGACTGAATATGTGGTTTTTAAAGATTTAATGCCCTTTAAAAAGGTGCATCCATTGTTCAAAACCAGTTTAACTAACTCTAAATGTAGTGAAATCAAATGAAAATAAATTTATAGTGGATTTTGAAATGGTTTATGTAACACCCCAAACTTCCATGATATGCTTCTCTTTCAATAATGCAATAGCTTGCATGTACGCAAGTTCGAGATTCTAACACACCACGACCAATCAAAATAGCCATTATGAATAGTAATACCCACTTTTTGAAATTATATAAATTTTATATTTCAAAATGGACTTCATTTTTGTATTTGTAATATCGAAATTATCCTAAGTTGAATTTTTGGTATTTTTCTGAGAACTTCAAATGTTTTATGAATTGTGAAAAATACTTAAAAACAACTTTTTTAATAAAAATAATTTATAGTGATAAATTATACTATTGTGTGGTTTTAAAGTATAATTATAATATATTTTTACCATTTTATCTAATGGTGTTCATTAAAATTAATTTCACTTTGAAATTGGACATAAACAATTGTCAATCTTTTGATATATATTGTCTCTTAAAAACATGCTATTTATTGCGACAGAGGGAATTAATTATAAAATTAATTAATGAAACTTATATGTTTGGAATTTTTTAAAATAGAAATAATTTTTGAATTCGGAATATCAATTATATCTAAGGGTGAAATTTTGGCATTGTTCTGAAAAACTTCAATTTTTGATGAATAGTGAAACCACTAAGTGGTAGTTAAAAAACTGATTTATCGTTTAAATGAAACATTACCACTCCTGTGATTTATTTTCAAAAATACAACATACATGGTTGTCATTAAGAAGTAAAATGTGGTTTAATGGGATTAAAATAATTTTTTGGTGAATAGTAACTTTTATGTTTAATTAATCGCGATTAAAGGTAATTAGTGAAATTTAAGGTAAAAATGATATTATAAAAATATGAAAATACCTTACACTTATCCTACCCTTATTGTATGAGTCATGGCCGACTAATAAAATCCATGGATCAACTTGGGGACCCCATGGAGCCACTTGGGTAAGAAAATGACATTAATAACTTTTTATTTAAAGTAAAAATAAAATTGTCACAAACATGTGTTGTTTTACTAAAACAATTATTACATGGGGTTATATAAGTTAAATTTTCAACTATAAATATTCATTGGAAATATAAAAAGATTTCCTACATCATGATATTTTTTTTATAATTTTTAGACTTTAAATAAATTAAATTTTTTGTGACACCATGATGATGCAGCGATTACCTCATTAATTAACGATTTAAATAAAATGAAAAGATAATGTAAAATCTAAGACTTACACATGTAAAAAACCTAATGTATGAGTCTATTTCTAACCCTTGTCACCTTATCCTAGAAATATATAAGTTTGGGACCTTTAAAATCCGAAACTCATTATATAATAAAGTAACATTTCATGACTTTCCAAGAGTGACCCTCCTCTCCTCTTATAAAAGACCCCCACCTCTACCACCTTATTCACACCTTCCAAGCCATTTGGCTCAGCCAACCTCTGCCCAAATACTATCTAAACTTCCTTCTATTACTCCTAGAAGCCTCACTTTGGGAATAAGTCTTCCCAAGAAATCCTTTGGCTCAAATCAAAAAGAGTTTCCTGATTTTAAGGTAATGTCTTCTCTTGTGTTCTTTTGTTTTATTTTTCTTCTCTAACCCCCTAAAATCTTTTTATTACTTTATTTTGTAACAAAAACAGTATCCTAAATATACTTGGATGTTTTTATGATAAGTATTTTGTTTACACTTACACACACCTTCGTCTAATGGTTAAATAACATACTGTTTCTGTGGGTGGTGAATTACTGCCTCACGAAACGATGATTGTTCAATCTTATTTTAACACCTCTCATGGTGGAAATTATGATGAAACTATTTTTATATATGATATATATTATGTTTTTTTTCTTATGATTCTGTATTTTTCATTTATGGAATACCTTTATGATTTCCATTATGGGTAAACGCGATAATTTCATTTTAGGAAGTGCGAACTACCTCCCCCTCAAAGTGATTTGAATCGTTAATGCCATATGTGGGATGTATAAAGGATGAAGTAAATGGTATTATACATTATAATATACTGGAAGTATAGTATACCTTTATATAATTATAATTTCATTCCATTAAATATAAAATAGAAATGAAAGTAGCATTCATGCATACGTACGGCTTACCGTATCCATGAACGGTGCATTTCATTTCTTACCTCTAAATGTTATGTAATATTATAAATGCATGTATATACTGGATATATATGATATATATGATATCTACATAATGGAAATAATTCTGGATATAATTTATATTTTACCACATGAACAACGTGTAATTATAAGAAGTTTATTTTTGACTCAAGTACCTAAGATCAACAAAACGACCGTTATTAACTTAAATAATTACATAATGTTAATAACATTTTAATAAGTGATATAAAAAGAATAATTACCTTGAAAAATTTTCTTAAGAAAGTATAAATTAACTATAGTTTATTATTTAGGAGGTTAAAGAATGATCGAGTCAAGTCGGACACGAGGTAAGGGAACTTCTTAACCCAATTTCCGTTCTTTGGGTTAATCTCCTACTTTCAAATTATGTCATGATATTATTATGTCCTATCTTGTATTTTTACTTTATTTATGTGTACTTATAGTGGATACACATAATAGATCTATTTTATTTAAAAAATGATCTTTGTAAGGGAACTTCTTAACCCAATTTCAATTCTTTGGGTTAATCTCCTACTTTCAAATTATATCATGATATTATTATGTCCTATCTTGTATTTGTACTTTATTTATGTGTACTTATAGTGGATACACATAATAGATCTATTTTATTTAAAAAAATGATCTTTTTAAGGGAACTTCCTAACCCAATTTTTGTTCTTTGGGTTAATCTCCTACTTTCAAATTATTTCATGATATTATTATGTCCTATCTTGTATTTGTACTTTTTTTATGTGTACTTATAGTGAATACACATAATAGATCTATTTTATTTAAAAAATGATCTTTGTAAGGGACTTCATCTCAATCTCTATTCATTGAGGCATATTTTGTTTTATACTCAAATTTCTTTTATACGGTGTATAAACCCCTTTGAATTTTACATTTTTTCAAAAGGAATCTTTTTATATGAATAGTTTTACTAAACGACAAAAAGGGAATGTTTTTCTTGTCATACGTATGTGGCGACAACGACTTCTCCGCCGCCGTGACCATTATTTGAGTTTTGGCTTCCTCTACAAGCCATAACTTTTTTAAAATAAAAAGTAAATACAAAGTTTTAATTTTCTTTCATTTTGGTATTGAAAATGGTTTTGAAAGTGTTTTTATTATATCAATGTGTTGTATTGATATCTTGTGATTGAAATGTGGAATTGTTATGTTTCTTTTATGCATGTTTTATGTGATACGATTATGTTATGGTTTATGATATGTTTAAACCTATTCATATGAGGAATGCATTGGACTTAATAAGTGACGGGTGGATCCTGCTATAGCTCCTCGATGCATCGGTAGGTCTCATGAGACAAACTAGTGTCTTAGCACGAGGCCTTTACAAAATATTATTTGTAGTCTTGGCACAAGGCCTTGGATACATGGTTATGATAGTCTGGCATTATGAATTCCATCATTATGAAAGTGGTTATTGATATTTCATGTGATTATTCAACCAGTAGAATATCCATGTGAATAAGTAAATGGCATTATCTTATTTTAATTTTGCCATACTATGGTGAAGTTCAAGTTTAAAAGGATTTTGTTTTAGTTATACATTGCCTTAAATGTTTATGTTTATTTATGAAAGATTCTGCTATATTGTTATCCTTACTAAGCATCTGAGCTCACCCCTTTCAATGTTTTATTTTCCCAGGATGTGAAGAAATATTTTATGACTGACCTACAGGGATATTCTGAAGGGGATAGAAGTGTAGACTATGGAGACTATGTTATTGTGATTTTTCACTTTATGATGTAATGTAACATTTATGAATGTATCTAGTGTTTCCAAGGCTACTAAACTAATCAGTCTTTCGAGACTTGATCTTTTGTGATCATGAAAATGTTACGCAAAAATGCACCGACTCTAGGTAACTGGGGTCGGGGCGTTACAGTTGGTATCAGAGGAAATTTAGTAATAACCTTGGAAGCTTGATTTAGACAAACTCTGATTAGACCACATAGCCCAAAGATAGACTTTTAGGATTAGTATAGAAGAACTTCCTAGAATTTTGGTATTATAGAGATTTTGTGAGTTTTCTGAGCAATACATCCCTGTCTAGATACGAGCAGGTAGAGGTGGCTCTGGCACAGATGTACCTAAGGGTAAAACCTAAAAACACCGCTTTGAGCTAGACTCGAATGGGAACTGGTGCACGACAACGAGGGTTGTTGCACTCTTGGTTACGACACTCCCAGGGGATATGCTTAGGATTATTCTCATTTTCTTTACAAACCATTATGAAGGGTTTATGAGTGTATACTTCCTTAAAGGAAACATTTTTATGATTATGGATTATATCCATAAGTATTTTAATTTATGTTAAGTGTTTTGAAAGTTTGTTATTGTGTATATCGATTCATAAACTAATCTAGTTTATGACATTGTTTAGAAATGGCACCTAGTGGAAGGAATGGAAACCATATCAATACACGCACTCCATGTAGGGATTTACCTCCTGCTTATGATAATTATAATGGAGATGGTGATACAACTGGTGTTGATCAACTTATCACCATACTGGGACAACTCACTCAGGTTATGAATAATAACCTTACTCGTATGGAGAACCCTAATCCACAACGTGGAGGATCAATGTTAGACCGCTTCATGAGGCAACAACCACCAACATTTAATGGGTTTACAAATCCCTTAGTAGCTGAGCAATGGATAAACTCCTTAGAGAAAATATTCCATGCCTTGGGGAGTAGCGAAAGGGAGAAGGTTGTCATGGCAGTTTACCAGCTCACTGCAGATGTCGATCAACGGTGGTCGCTGATTCAAAACACAAAGGAAGATGATGAAGTATCAAATATGGAATGGAGGGAGTTCAAAGATCTTTTCTTAGAAAAATACTTCCCTCGTGACCATCGAGCAGATATGGAAAGGCAATTCCTGAGTCTGAGACAAAAGGAGGATGAGAATGTCGCAAAGTATGAGGCAAACTTTACAAGGTTAGAAAGGCATGCAACAGATTATATACATAACCCAAGAAGTAAGATTGATCGTTTATTTTATGGGTTAAAACCATTTCTTCGTCGAGATTTAGTATCACAATCTTTCTCAACGTATGAAGATATTGTATCATGTGCTATCAAGATAGAAAAGGAATTCTCTAAGTCTTATGACAACAAAGTAAAGAAAGAGAAGAAAAGAACAGTGGAACAAGAGACAGATAAAGAGAAAAAGGGAAAGAAGGATTTTCCATTATGCGATAATTGTTGGAAGAATCACCCTGGTACATGCCTAAAAGGAATGGGAGTTTGTTATAAATGTGGAGAAAAAGGTCACCAGGCTCGTGATTTCTAGGGAAAGAAAGAATCTATCAATGTTGAATGCTACAATTGTAGGGAAATGGGGAATTATACAAATGAATTTCCTAAGCGTTAGGGAAACTTACCTCAGAAAAGGCCAAGGGATCAAGTACAATCTTATGCTGTTACTACAGTTGAAGTGGAATAATTAATGTATTGGTGATTTTGGACTCAAGGATTATATTCTGGTTATAAGAATAATGTGATATATATAAGGATTATACTGCAGTAATTGTTGTTTCATTAAGGTTTTAATATGATGAAGGTAATCATATTTTTAGTATGTGACAATAATAGAAACTTTAATTTTTTTGGGGAATCTGATGTTACAATTGATTTTGGAATTTAGAGACCTTTTAGAGAAAGTCTGGACAGAGATATTTTGGATAACTATAAAGGTTATAATGGGTTAAGTTGATCTTTGGATAGTATTGTTTAAGATTAAAACATTTCTGAAGATTATTTTTGGAATATTATAATACTATAGTTTTAGGAAAAGGACAACCTGCAGGGTGGGGGATAACCCGTCACGTCGGACAAAGCTGCAGGAATCGAACCCACAACCATAGTGTGACAGGCCTTTATTACCTACCACTAGCCTACAGGAAGACCCTGGTTATTACAAAATAGTTTTCCTAATCTAAATGGTATGTGGAACCTTGTACAATTAGGATAAATATAATATTTTTGAGTTCTATTATCTTTTTGAGTGAAAGATGAGTTTGTGGTAGAAATTAGTTGAAGGTTGAAACTCTACTTATCAAGCATAAATATATATATACATATATCTTATTATATGAATAAATTAATTCTTAAAATTTAGTAAAGATATATTCAAACAAAAAAATGTGTTATCCTAATACCTTATGTCTTGTTGAATTGATAATATTTTAAATCAACATAGATTAAAGGCTTTGAGGCCCTCAATTTTACACTTGTTTTTGATTGATGACCTCAATCACTCCCTACAAATATTTATGTTTTTCCTCCAATTATATGTCTCTAATTTCCACCAATGTTCTCCTTATCGAGATCATAATTTGGTGGTGACTTTTTCATTTCCCTTTCCCTCTTATTAAAGCTAAATTTTATTAACCTTATTTCCGGTGTGGGTTTTCCACAAAGGTATTTTCTATTTTCAACCTTTTATTTTCAACGAAAAATTTCAAATTTCAAGGACGCAATTTATTGAAGGAGGGGAGAATGTAACGCCCTGAGCTTCCATGATATGATTCTCTTTCAATAATGCAATAGCTTGCATTGTACGCAAGTTCGAGATTCTAACACACCACGACCAATCAAAATAGCCATTATAAATAGTAATATACACTTTTTGAAATTATATATATTTTATATTTCAAAATGAACTTCATTTTTGGATTCGGAATATTGAAATTATCCAAAGTTTAATTTTTGGTATTTTTCTGAGAACTTCAAATTTTTTATGAATTGTGAAAAATACTTAAAAATAACTTTTTTAATCAAAATAATTTATAGTGATAAATTATACTATTTAGTGGTTTTAAATTATAATTAGAATATATTTTTACCATTTTATCCAATTGTGTTCATTATAATTAATTTCACTTTGAAATTGGACATAATCAATTGTCAGTCTTTTGATATATATTGTCTCTTAAAAACATGCTATTTGTTGTGACAGTGGGAATTAATTATAAAAATAATTAATGAAACTTATATGTTTGGAATTTTTTAAAATAGAAATCATTTTTTAATTCAGAATATCAATTATATCTAAGGGTGAAATTTTGGCATTGTTCTGAAAAACTTCAATTTTTGATGAATAGTGAAACCACTAAGTGGTAGTTAAAAAACTGATTTATCGTTTAAATTAAACATTACCACTCCTATGATTTTATTTTCAAAAATCCAACATACATGGTTTTCATTATAAAGTAAAATGTGGTTCAATGGGATTAAAATAATTTTTTGATGAATAGTAACTTTTAAGTTTAATTAATCGCGATTAAAGGTAATTAGTGAAATTTAAGGTAAAAATGATATTATAAAAATATGAAAATACCTTACACTTTTCCTACCCTTATTTTATGAGTCATGACTGACCAAGACAATACATGGTTCAACTTGGGCACCCCATGGATCCACTTGGGTAAGAAAATGAAATTAATAACTTTTTATTGAAAGTAAAAATAAAATTGTCACGAACATGTGTTGTTTTACTAAAACAATTATTACATGGGGTTATATAAGTTAAAATTTAGACTATAAATATTAATTGGAAATATAAAATGATTTAATACATCATGATATTTGTTTTATAATTTTTAGACTTTAAATAAATTAAATTTTATATGACACCATGATGATGCAGCGATTACCTCATTAATTAACGATTTAAATAAAATGAAAAGATAATATAAAATCTAAGACTTACACATGTCAAAAACCTATTGGATGAGTATATTTAGAACCCTTATCACCTTATACTCGAAATATATAAGCTTGGGACCTTTAAAATCCGAAACTCATTATATAATAAAGTAACATTTCATGACTTTCCAAGAGTGCCGCTCCTCTCCTCTTATAAAAGGCCCCCACATCTACCACCTTATTCACACCTTCCAATCCATTTGGATCGGCCAAACTTTACCCAAATACTCTATAAACTTCCCTCTCTTACTCCTAGAAGCCTCACTTTGGGTATAAGTCTTCCCAAGGAAGCCTTTGGCTTAAATCAAAAAGAGTTACCTGATTTTAAGGTAATGTCTTCTCTTGTGTTCTTTTGTTTTATTTTGCTTCTCCAACCCCCTAAAATCTTTTTATTACTTTATTTTGTAACAACACCAGTATCCTAAATATAAGTGGATGTTTTTATGGGAATTATTTTATTTACACTTACACACACCTTCATCTAATGGTTAAAGAACATACTGTTTCTGTGGGTGGCGAATTACTGCCTCACGAAATGATGATTATTCAATCTTCTTGTAACACCTCTCATGGTGGACATTATGATGAAACTATTTTTATATATGATATATATTATGTTTTTGTTTTCCTTATGATTCTTTATTTTTCATTCATGGCATACCTTTATGATTTCCATTATGGGTAAACGCGATAATTTCATTTTAGGAAGTGCGGGCTACCGCCCCTCAAAGTGATTTGAATCGTTAATTCCATATGTGGGATGTATAAAGGATGGAGTAAATGGTATTATACATTATATTATATTGGAATTGTATTATACCTTTATATAATTATAATTTAATTCCATTAAATACGAAATAGAAATGAAAGTAGCGTTCATGCGTACGTACGGCTTACCGTCTCCATGAAAGGTGCATTTCATTTCTTACCTCTAAATGTTATGTAATATTATAAATGCATGTATATACTGGATATATATGATATATATGATATCTACATCATGAATATAATTCTATATATAATGGATATTTTACCACATGAATAACGTGTAATTATAAGAAGTTTATTTTTGACTCAAGTACCTAAGATCGACAAAACGACCGTTATTAACTTAAATAATTACATAATGTTCATAACATTGTAATAAGTTATATGAAAGGAATAAGGAACTTTAAAAAGGTTCTTAATCAAGTAGAAATTAACTCTAATTTATTATTCAGGAGGTTAAAGAACGATCGAGTCAAGTCAGACACGAGGTAAGAGAACTTCTTAACCCAATTTTCGTTCTTTGGGTTAATCTCTTACTTTTAAATTATGTCATGATATTATTATGTCCTATCTTGTATTTTTACTTTATTTATGTGTACTTATAGTGGATACACATAATAGATCTATTTTATTTAAAAAAATGATCTTTGTAGGGGAACTTCTTAACCCAATTTCCGTTCTTTGGGTTAATCTCCTACTTTCAAATTATGTCATGATATTATTATGTCCTATATTGTATTTGTGCTTTATTTATGTGTACTTATAGTGGATACACATAATAGATCTATTTTATTTAAAAAAGTGATCTTTGTAAGGGAACTTCTTAACCCAATTTTCATTCTTTGGGTTAATCTCCTACTTTCAAATTATGTCATGATATTATTATGTCTTATCTTGTATTTGTACTCTTTTTATGTGTAATTATATTGAATACACATAATGGATCTATTTTGTTTAAAAAATGATATTTTTAAGGGACTTCGTCTCAATCTCCATTCATTGAGGAATATTTTGTTTTATACTCAAATTTCGTTTATACGGTGTCTAAACCCCTTTGACTTTTACATTTATTCAAAAGGAATCTTTTTATACGAAGAAATTTACTAAACAACAAAAAGGGAATGTTTTTCTTGTCATACGTATTCGGTGACAATGAATTCTCCACCACCATGACCATTATTTGAGTTTCATCATCCTCTACAATCCATAACTTTTTTAAAATGAAAATTAAACACAAAGTTTTAATTTTCTTTCATTTTGGTATTGAAAATGGTTTTGAAAGTGTTTTTATTATATCAATGTGTTGTATTGATATCTTGTGATTGAAATGTGGAAATGTTATGTTTCCTTTGTGCATGTTTTATGTGATACGATTATGTTAGGGTTTATGATTAGTTTAAACCTATTCATATGAGGAATGAATTGGACTTAATAAGTGATGGGTGGAGCCCGCTATAGCTCCTCGATGCATCGGTAGGTCTCATGAGACAAACTAGTGTCTTGGCACGAGGCCTTGACAAAATATTATTTGTAGTCTTGGCACGAGGCCTTGGCTACATGGTTATGATAGTCTGTCATTATGCATTCCATCATTATAAAAGTGGTTATTGATATTGCATGTGATTATTCGACCAGTAGAATATCCATGTGAATAACTAAATGGCATTATCTTATTTTAATTTTTCCATATTATGTTGAAGTTCAAGTTTAAAAGGATTTTGTTTTAGTTATACATTGCCTTAAATGTTTATGTTTATTTATGAAAGCTTTCGTTATATTTTTATCCTTACTGAGCATCTGAGCTCACCCCTTTCAATGTTTTATTTTCCCAGGATGTGAATAAATATTTTATGACTGACCTACAGGGATAGTCTGAAGGGGATAGAAGTGTGGACTATGGAGACTATGTTATTGTGATTTTTCACTTTATGATGTAATGTAACATTTATGAATGTATCTAGTGTTTCCAAGGCTACTAAACTAATCGGTATTTCGAGACTTGATCTTTTGTGATCATGTCAATGTTACGCAATAATGCATCGACTCTGGGTAACTGGGGTCGGGGTGTTACAGTTTAGTAGAAGGTACGTTAATCGGAGTTGGAGTTTGTTCGGGATGATGGAAGACAAATTTTTAGTGACATAAAACACCAAAACATGTGTTTAATGATCAAATATACATAAAATGACCTCATAATGACATGAAATTAAAGGAAAACTTTATTATTTTTATTTATGATGTGAGTGAGGAGACGCTACATCAATTAGACAAGCGGTCTACCCAGAATAATTGAATGTGTAGTTTTTAAAGATTTTAAATCATTTAAAAAGGTGTGTTTACGGGTCCAAACCAACTGAATGAACTCTAAATGCCATTAAATCAAAAGAAACATTAGTGTAAATTATGAAATGGTTGAGTAGATAGAATTTCAATCTAAGAAGGCATTTTATGGGAGGACTTAAAATCTACTTTTAGTGTCATAAAACACCAAAACGTGCATTTAACAATCAGATCCATTGAAAACGACCTCATAATGACTTGAAATCATAAGAAAACTATAATATTATTATTCATGATGTGTACGAGAAAAATAAATTTCAATCAGACGTGAGGTATGCACGATACAACTAAATATGTGGGTTTTAAAGATTTGATGCCCTTTAAAAAGGTGGGTCCATGATTCAAATCTGGCTGAATGACCTTTGAATTCCATGAAATCAGAAAAAACAAACTATAGAGTGAATTGTAAAATGGTAGAGAAAATGATACATCAATATGAGATGATGTTTTTCTGGGAGGACCGAAAACACATTTTTAGTGTCATAAAACACCAAAATGTGCATTTAATGGTCAGATCTATAGTAAACAATCTCAGAATGACTTGAAATCACAATAAAACCATATTCTTATTATTATTGATGTTTAATAGCATACTACACACCAATCGAACATGTGGTCTTCTTAGAACAACTGAATATGTGGTTTTTAAAGATTTGATGACCTTTAAAAAGGTGCATTCAGGGGTCAAAAATAGCTGAAAAACTCTAAATTACATGAAATCATACAAAAAAAATTTAACATGAATTTTGAAATGGTCGAGGAGATGAAACATCAATCTGAGCTGACATTTTTTGGGGAGGAGCGAAAATAAACTTTCAGTGTCATAAAACACCAAAACGTGTGTTTAATGGATTGATCCATAGGAAACAACCTCAAAATGACTTGAAATCATAGGAAAACAATATTATTATTATTTAGGTGTACGAGTAGATGAAAAATCATTAAGACTTTCAAATGAAAACAACTGTGGAGTGAATTTTAAAATGGTTGAGTAGACATAATTTCAATCTGAGTTGGAGTTTTCCTAGGAGGACTGAAAATGCATTTTAGTGTCATAAAACACAAAAATGTGCATTTAATGGTCAAATAAATTTTGAATAACCTTGGAATGACTTGAAATCATAGTAAACCCATATTATTATTATTCATGATGTGTAAGATAATGTAACACATCAATCATACATGTGGCCTACATGGAACGAATGAATATGTGGTTTTTAAAGATTTGGCACCCTTTAAAATGGTATGTCTGAGGGTCTAAACCAACCAAAAAACTCATAATTCCATGAAATCATATGCTAATAACTGGAGTGATTTTTGAAATGGTCACATAGGCGGTATTTCCATCAAAGGTTTTGTTTGACCGAGATGATAGAAAATAAACTTTTAGTGTCCTAAAACGCAAAAACATACGTTTAATGATCAGATGCTTAACAAACGACCTCGAAATGATAGGAAATCACTGGACAACTGACTTATTATTATTTTTGATGTGTGAGATTAAATATCACATCAATGGGATGTGTGGTATGCTCGAAATTCTAGAATATGTGGTTTTAAATTTATAAAAAATGATTAGAAATTATTAGTATATTTTGAAAATCAAATAACTTTGATCTATTGTACTAAGATTTTAATGAAATATTTTATTGCATTTCAATTATTAGTTGGAGTATTTTTTTTTTCTATACTAATTATTTTAGTAAATTTTTTCATGTAGTTTTATTCGATGATGGGTGTAGAGATTGGAAGATGATGAAGCAAATAGATTTATGTGTTCGCAGTTTTAGATATTTTGGAAATATTTTTTTAATTTTTGATATATAGTGGTTTTTTAGTGTTATGAATTTTTAAAAAAAATAAAAAATATATAACAATTTCCATATGGTGGTCTCTGTAAGTCTTGGATGGTTGGGCTATAGCGACCACCAAACGGCAGTTTCTATAGCTCAACTCGACATGGTCTATAGCGACCACCGTTTTGTTGTTGCTATAGGTGATCCCCATCACATATATAGAGTCCTTATAATGGTGGATGTTATAGGCAACAACAACAGGCCTAAAGCATTCACAGTTTGGTAGATGCTAGGTATCCACTATAGACCTTTAGCGAAGATTTTTAGCAGTCACTAAAAGCCTCTTTTCTACTAGTGATAACACTATAAAGAAATAAATTAAACATAAATATTAAACAATACATTATTAAAATGTCAATTTTAAATAAAAGGATACACCTAGAGTAAATGTTGACCTATAGATTGGGAGTCATATTGATGTGATAATGACTCATGCATGTCACAAATGACCTATAGATCATTATCCTAAAGTATCAACACAATCTAAATGTGTTTTCTTAGTTTTGAGTATGTTAGGTTTATTTTTTACCAAAATGTCAATATAAATAGAAAACACAAACATTGAGTCATACCAATCACATCGTGTGTCAGTTTAATGTGAGATTCATTCATAGAAATAATAAATGACTCATGAATCATCTTTCTAAATTATCAAGGAAATTCATGTTTTTTGCACGATTTTCAGTGAGTGACACACATTTTGAACTAAATTCTCAATTTCAAACTCATAATGGACACTTTGAGTTATACCAAACACATCATGTATTAGATCGAGGTGATGCTAAAACCTACAAATCACAAATAACTTATTTATATTTTTCCTAAATTATAAAAATAATCTAAAGGCATTTTCTCAGTTTTGAGTATGTGATGTGTTTTTCGAACTAAAATGTCAATTTTAAATAAAAAGGCACACTTCGAGTCATACCTATCACATTGTGCATTGGGTTTAAGTTTGGATGATTCCTACACATCAAAAATGATATAAGGATAATTTTATTAAAGTATCAAGATAATATGAATGTGTTTTCTCAGTTTTGAGTACGTCACATGTCTTTTTTACTAAAATGTCAATTTAAACAGAAAACACGCAGTTTGAGTCTTACCGGTCACTTCGTGTGTCATTTTTATGTGAGAATAATTCCTACACATCAAAAATGATTTATAAATCCTTTTTCTAAAGTTTCATGGAAATCCAATCATATTTTCATGGTTTTTACTGAGTGTCACACGTTTTGAACTAAATTGTCAATTTTAAACTGATAACGGGCACTTTGATTCATATTGGGAACACCATGTATAAGATTGAGGTGAAGCTGATTACTATAAGAAACAAATGACTTATGTATCATTTTATTAAATCATAGAAAAATTCAAATTCATTTTCTCTATTTTGAGAATGTGAAGTGTGTTTTGAAATAAAATGTCGATTTTAAATAAAAACATACTTTGATTCATACCTATCACACCATGCATCAGATTGATGTGAGACTTATTCTAACATTTCAAGAAAGACTTGTGGGTAGTTTTTCTGAATTATAAAGATAATATGAATGAATTTTCTTGGTTTTGAGTATATCACATTTCTTTTTTACTAAAATCTCAATTTAAAATGAAAATAATAACATTGAGTCATATCGGTCACATTGTGTGTCGGTTTGACAAGAGGCTAATTACTACACATAAAAAATGACCTATAAATAATTAGCCTAAATTATCAATATAATTTGATCAAGTATTCTTGATTTATAGTGAATGACACATGTTTTGAACTAAATTGTTAATTTTAAACTGATTACAGATACTCTGAGTCTTACCAGGCATATCGTGTATCAGATTGAGGTGTTGCTGATTCATACACATCTTAAATGACTTATGGATCATTTTACTAATGTATAAAACAATTCAAATGTGTTTTCTCATTTTTTTAGTATGTGACATGTCTTTTGAAATAAAATGTCAAATTTAAATTAAAAGACATACTTAGAGTCAAACCTATCACACCATGCATTGGATTGACATGTGACTGATTCCTACACCTTAGAAATGACTTATGGATAATTTTACTAATGTATCAAGACAATCCAAATATGTTTTCTCATTTTCGATTACATCATGTGTCTATTTTTACTAAAATGTCAATTTAAACTGAAAACACACACTTTAATTCATATTGGTCACATTGTGTGTCGGTTTGATGTGAGATTGATTCCTACGCACCAAAGATTACTTATTAATCATTTTCCTAATGTATCAAGACAATATGAGTGTTCTTGATCATTTTTTAATGAGAAACTCTTATTTTGAACTAAATTTTCAATTTTAAACTGATAACAGTCACTTTGAGTCATATTGGGCACTCTATGTATCTTATTGAGGTGCGGATTGTTAGGTCGGACAGGGTAATGGAAGATGGTCTAGAGGGGGGGTGAATAGATAAGATTAAAAATTTTAATCAAATAAATTAATTATCAAAGTTAATTATTAAATTTAATTAGCAGAAGAAAAATTAAATAACGCAAGGATGCTTTTTATAGTAGTTCGGTCCAAAGTGGGCTACTCTACTCTTATACCTCTCTACTCGGTGAGAGATACGTGTGCACTAAAATTGATTTTTAAAGGGGAATCATAACCCAATTACAAAATCCTTTTCTAGTAGAGGGATAACCACGACACTGAATTTTGTGTGGGGAGTCACAACCCTTACAAACTGACTTTAGATACTGGGAGTCACAACCCAAACAGTCTTGACTTTAGATACAGGGAGTCACAACCCTAAGATCCTGACTTTAGAATCTAGGAGTCAAAACCCGAGAAAAATAATAACAAACAATGCTTTTGTGTGCAAAATCATAAACAGAAAAAATAGAGTGCGTGTGAGAGATGGGAAGTAGAGTTATAGACTCAGAACCAGATGAAAGAGAATATAATAATTAAAGCACAGGTACTGGTTCTTGAGGTTTAGTTCAGCACGTCTCGTCAATGAAATTGTAGTTGAAGCAGAATTAATTCATCTTTTGAGAGACCGAGCAGGTGGTGAAGCAGAGTGTAACAGGATGTTGCAAATGCATAGCAGATTCAAAGTTCACAGCACTTTCTCTTTGTATTATTTTTTTTTCCTGCAAGAGATAACTGTATATATAGAGAACAAAAATATCTAGCAGGTGCAGAAACTCCCCATCCTTAGGATATTCAAAATTAAATAAGTTAAGAGATCCCATAAATATCTCCCTGAAAATAGCAGAACCGTTTCTTCTTTATTCCCGTAGAATAAAATATCGAATAGAGGAATTCAAAATATTTTGAATAAGTCTTCCAATAAAATCTCCAAAATAATAAAAGCATTGAATGATTCAAAACATAATTTTAAATCCATTTAAAATGATTTAAATGAAGTCAAAATAGTTCCTGAAAACTAGCAGCAGATTCGGGAATTAAATTAAAGAATTTAAATTTAAACAATCTTGAAACGTCCAAATTTATTTGTAAAATACGTTGAAGAATGTTATTAAATTTTCTCTCTAAATATAGCACCAAAAAAATTAAAAACTCTTTCATTACAATCCTTATATTTAATGAGGATTTTACAAAAAAAATAGTTAAAAAAATCCATATATTTGCAGAAAATCAATTTTTAAAAAATTGCACGGAATGAACAGTAACTTCGGAATGAACAGTAACTTCGAAGTGAATAGTAACTTCGGAGTCAATAGTAAATTCTGAGTGAATAGTAACTTCGGAGTGAATAGTAACTTCCGAGCGAACAATAACTTCGGAGCGAACAATAAAGTAACGTAGGGTATGAATAGTAAAATAATGTAGGGGATGAACAGTAACGTAGAGTATGAACAGTAACGTAGGGTATGAATAGTAACGTAGGGTATGCACAGTAAGCCATACTTTTGAGATAAAAATGAACCTTACTTTTGATAAAAATGAACCTTAATTTTGATAACAAATGAACCTTACTTTTGATAACAAATGAACCTTACTTTTGATAACAAATGAACCTTACTTTTGATAAAAAATGAACCTTACTTTTGATAAAAAATGAACCATACTTTTGATAACAAATGAACTATACTTTTGATAACAAATGAACCATATTTTTGATAACAAATGAACCATACTTTTGATAACAAATGAACCATACTTTTCATAACAAATGAACCATAATTTTGATAACAAATGAACCATACTTTTTATAACAAATGAACCATACTTTTGATAACAAATGAACCATACTTTTGAGATAAAAATAAACCTTACTTTCAAGATAAAAATGAACCTTACTTTCGAGATAAAAATGAACCTTACTTTTGAAAAAAAAACTGGAAAGAATGTTTTTACAAACTTCAACGAATTTTTAATAGCTCTTAACAGCAGATTCAGACTTCGATCAAAACTAATGATTTGTAGAAAAACTTATTATCTTTACAAAAAAAAGAATTAATTAAAAAAGACATCTACAGTTCCTAAAATTATTAAAAAAACATAAGAAAAACAATTCTGGGAAAAATGCTACTTCAAAACAGAATATCAGAACTTCAAGTAATTAAAAGTCCATTCAAACGATATTTTTAGACTTTAATGTAAACTAATGAAATCAAGATAAACATTTTATCTTTCCATATAATGAATTTTCATGCAAATCAGACAATAGTAGAAGTTTAAGTAAAATAAATACATAAATGTTTTAAAACAGTTAAATGTAGAGTTTCTAAAAACATAGTAGCAACTTCATTAAATTTTTGAGAAATAGATAGGCATTTTCAAACTTCCTCATTAACTAATAAAATATAGATAAATATATTATATTTCCAATGTGATAAAAATCACAAAAATCCAAATAACATAAATTAATATATCATCAAAATACATAATAAAAGTAATCAAACAAAATCATATGAAATCAAATTAAAGGAAATATGCACATGCACAAACAATCTCTCCCTTTTTGTTTGATTACAAAACCAAAATATTTAAACCATAAATGAATTTTTAAAATGATTAAAACCAAATTATTTCTCACCAAAACTTCTCTCCAAAACATCTGCCCCTTTTTTTAAATAAACAAAAAGTGAAAACATGCTCCCCCTAAACAAATGCAGCAAATAAAATTTAAAATTCCAACATACCAAGAGAAAATTTAATTTTCTCAAACTGAGAAAAGTCTAAAGGATTTGTAAAAATATCTGCAAGATGATTTTCAGAAGGGATAAATTCTAAAACAATATCACCCTTATTCACATGATCTCGAATGAAATAAAATCTAAGATCAATATGTTTTGTTCTAGAATGTTGTAAGGGGTTTTTAGAAATAGAAATTACAGATGTATTATCACAATAAATAGGTAGTTTATCAAGATAAACACCAAAATCACATAAAGTTTGCTTAATCCATAAACTTTGAGCACAACTACTAGCAGAAGAGATATACTCGGCTTCTGCAGTAGATAAATCAACAAATAATTTTTTCTTAGATGACCAGGAAATTAAACATTTTCCCAAAAAATGACACATACCTGATGTGGTTTTTCAGTCAATTCTACAGCCTCAAAAATTAGAATCAGAATAAGATGTTAAATCAAAACAGTAATATTTTGGATAAAATAAACCAGAATCAACAGTTATTTTAACATATCTAATTATTCTTTTAATAGATTTAATATGACTTTCTTTAGGATTAGCTTGAAATCTAGCACATAAACAAACACTAAAAATGATATCAGGTCTAGATGCTGTTAAATATAGCAAGCTACCTGTCATACCTCTATAAACTGTTAAATCAACTGATTTACTAGATGCATCACTTTCTAATTTAAAATTAGCACCCATAGGAGTTTTCATGGATTTAGAGGAATCAAGACCAAATCATTTAACTAAATCTTTAGCATACTTAGATTGATTAAGAAAAATTCCATCTTTCCTTTGAGAAATTTGAAGTCCAAGAAAGAACTTTAATTCTCCCATTAAACTCATTTCAAATTCAAAAGACATCAATAAAGAAAAATCATTACAAAGTATTTCACTAGATGATCCAAAAACTATATCATCAACATAGATCTGAACAATTAAAATATCATCAGAAGATCTTTTAATAAAAAGAGTAGGATCAACATTTCCTTTCTTGAAACCATTTTTTAATAAAAATAAAGAAAGTCTTTCATACCAAGCACGAGGTGCTTGTTTAAGACCGTATAAAGCTTTAGATAATTTAAAAACATGGTTGGTAAATTTTTCATTTTCGAAACCAGGGGGTTGAGAAACATAAACTTCTTCAGTAATAAAACCATTTAAGAAAGCGCTTTTTACATTCATTTGATATAATTTAAAACCTTGAAAACTTACGAAGGCCAACAAAATTCTAATTGACTCTAACCTAGAAATAGGTGCAAATGAATCTTCAAAGTCTATACCTTCTTCTTGAGAGTATCCTTGAGAAACAATTCTGGCTTTGTTTTTGACAATCTGTCCAGATTCATCCAGCTTGTTTCTAAATATCCACTTAGTTATAATTACCTACTTATATTCAGAAAATTATACTAAAGTCCAAACATTTTTCTAATAAACTGGTTTAATTCATCTTGCAAAGCAAAAATCTAGTTTTCTTCTTTTAAAGCATCATTAATATTAACAGGAACAAAATAAGAAATAAAATCAGAATTGACACAATAATTTAAAATAGAATTTCTGGTTTTGACACCATAATCAACATTGCCAATTACATTTTCAACAGGATGATCTTTGTGAATCTTCCATGATCTTGGATCAGGTTGAGAAGGAGTATGCTCCCCCTCAATTAATTCACTCTTATCTTGAGGAATATCTTCACCAAAATTGAAATCTCTAAAATCATCATCAAAAACATTAGAATCAGAATTTATTTTAACATTATTTTCATCAAACATAACATGAACAGACTCTTCAATAACCATCGTTCTTTTATTATAAACTCTATAAGCTTTACTGTTATTAGAATAACTAAGAAAAATACCTTCATCACTTTTAGCATCAAATTTATCTAAATTATCCTTTGAATTTAAAATAAAAACTTTGCATCCAAAAACTCTAAAATAACTGACTTTAGGCTTTTTATTTTTGAATAATTCATAAGGAGTTTTCTTTAGAAAAGGTCTAATAAGAGTTATATTTGAAATATAACATGTAGAAAAAACAGCCTCATCCCAAAAATATCTAGGTCGATTATATTCACTTAACATAGTTCGAGCCATTTCAATAAGAGTTCTATTTTTCCGTTCTACAACACCATTTTGTTGTGGTGTTCTAGGAGCAGATAAATTATGAAAATATCCATTATTTTCACAGAATTTTTCAAAATCTAAATTATGAAATTCACCTCCTTTATCACTACGAATAGAAATAATCATACAACCTTTTTCATTTTGAACTAATTTAGAGAAAGCAGTGAATTTAGATAAAGTATCATTTTTATGAGCTAGAAAATATACCCAAGTAAATCTACTATAATCATCAACAATAACTAAAGTGTATTTCTTTCCACCAAGGCTATAAATTTGAGTTGGACCAAATAAATCAATATGTACTAACTGTAAAGGCTTATTAGTATTTATCTAATTGATAGGTCTAAAAGAAATTTTGTGTTGCTTCCCTTTCATGCAGGCGTCACAAACATGATGTTGTTCTTTCTTCAAAGAAGGAAGCTGTAAAACATTCTCATGCTTTGAAATATTATGCAATAATCTAAAATTAACATGCCCTAAACATTGGTTCCAAAGGATGTTGTCATTATGTACAGTATTCAAACACTTTACATGTTGAATAGTTAGTTCAGTAAAATCAATAGTATAAATATTATCTTTTCGATTGTCATAAAAAAATAAAGAATCATCTTTAAAAACTAAACATTTATCATTTTGAAATTTAACTTCCATTCCATCATCACATAATTGTGATATACTAATTAAATTATGTTTTAAACCTTCAACATATAAAACTTTGGAATAAATGTAGAATTTGAAATACCAACATTACAAAAACCTTTTACTTTGCCTTGGGAATTGTCTCCAAAAGTAACAGTGCCACCATCACATGTGTTGTATGATGTGAACTTTGATGGGTCTCCGGTCATATGCCTAGAGCATCCACTATCCATGTACCATATGTCATTCTTGAGACATCCAAGGCATTTTTCCTACAAAAATCAATTAATTGAAAATTTTTGTACCCAAGCTACATTGGGTCCAATAAGATTATTAATAAAATTTTTAGGTACCCATACAGAATTTAAACATGTATTATAAGGTACGCTCGATAACAAGGATTTAGAAATATTAGTTTTTGTAAATCCCAATGATTGTTTAAATCTAAGTGAACAATCATTGGCATAGTGACCATTCATGCCAAATTTAAAATAAGTAACAACTAAAGTAAAACCATTTTTACTTTTAACAAAACAAGTTTTATACATTTGAGGTAATCTTTTATCATAACCAAAAACATATTTATTTTTATCAGTTTTAGTCAAAGACATCATCTCATGATATTTTTCACGACCTTGAATAAAAGCAGATAAATTTTGTTTAAGACATTCAACTTCCTTTTTCAATTTCTCATTCAAATCTTGAGCAGTTTTCAAATTATCATAAACTGTTGAATGAGAAGCAGAATCAGTGTTTATTAACCTTTTATTTTCTTGCAAAACTATTTTATTTTCATAAATAAGTTTTTCATTATCTTCTTTAAGTTTATTATATAAATTAGAAGCTTTGAAAATATATTTTCTTAATCTTTCAATTTCTTTATTTAATTCAAAAACATTGGGGTTTTCATATTCATATTTAGAATCAGAACATTCAGAATAATAACTAGAATTAAAAACCTTATCCAGTGATGCCATTAAACACAAGTTAGCAGATTATTTGTCATTTATAGATTGTTCACTAGAATAAGATTCTTCAGTACAACTCTATCTGGTTTCCAATTCATTTCTATCCTTCTTTTTGTATTTTTATTTATTCTTTAGTTTAGGGCAATCGGGTTTGATATGACCTTTCTTTCTGCACTCATAACAGGTTACATATGAAGCATTGTAATTTGTATCAACTTCTTATCTCCCTTATATTTTTCTTTTTGAGGATTTCTACAAAACTGGTTTTTGAAACCTTTCTTTTTCATTCTTTTGTAGACTCCAGTTACAATATGAGCCATGTCTTCCTTTTCAATATCCTGTAGATCAGAATCAGAAGAATTATTAGACATAACATTTATAGACTTAAAATCTACACCTTTTATTTTTTTTTGTCTCCTCATCAGCTATGTTCTTCAATTCTAGTTCATATTGGAGTAGTGATCCAATCAATTCATCAAGTGTGTACTCTTTGAAGTTCTTTCTTTCATCAATGGGAACCTTCTTTGCATGTCATTTCTTTGGTAATGCTTGTAGGACTCTTTCAGCAAGTATAGGATTTTCCAGAGATTCTCCAAGTGAATTCATTCCATTCACAATGATTATGAATCTATGGAACATTTGATTTACAGTTTCATCTTCACCCATCTTGAAGTCTTGATACTCAGCATGAAGCATTCCAAGTTTGGTTCGGATCAATTTGTCAGAGCCAAGGTGAGTAACTTGCAAAGTCTTCCAAATCTCATGAGCTGTCTTGCATGCAGAAATATGACTAAAAACACTTCTGTTAATAGCACAATATAAAATATTAACAACTTTGTAATTTAAGACATATCTAGTAGCATCAATTCATGTAAGGGTATCTGGATCAGCTTTAGGCAGTGTGTAATGTTTTGACATGATAGACCAGTGCTCAATGCTCAACTGTTTGAGGTATGCCTCCATTCGGGATCTCCAGTATCCATAATCATTGCCATCAAAATGTGGTGGCTTCTGAGGAATCCAGGCATCATTTGGGTTCAATCTTGTCATCTTATTAGATCGATATCCTTAGACTGTGAGGTCTAGGAATAGGTTAGCACAATAAAATATAAAATAAGATAAAAGAAATGATTGGATATATTCCGGAAGGAACAACCAAGTATAATGAAATAAAATTATAGAGAAAAACTCTTCTTAAAAAGGTTATCCTCTGATACCAATTGTTAGGTCGGACAGGGTAATGGAAGATGGTCTAGAGGGGGGTGAATAGACCAGATTAAAAATTTTAATCAAATAAATTAATTATCAAAGTTAATTATTAAATTTAATTAGCATCAGAAAAATTAAATAACGCAAGGATGTTTTTTATAGTAGTTCGGTCCAAAGTGGGGCTACTCTACTCTTATACCTCTCTACTCGGTGAGAGATACGTGGGCACTAAAAATGATTTTTAAAAAGGAATCATAACCCAATTACAAAATCCTTTTCCAGTGGAGGGATAACCACGACACTGACTTTTGTGTGGGGAGTCACAACCCTTACAACCTGACTTTAGATACTGGGAGTCACAACCCAAACAGTCTTGACTTTAGATACAGGGAGTCACAACCCTAAGATCCTGAATTTCGAATCTGGGAGTCACAACCCGAGAAAAAGAATAACAAATAATTATTTTTTGTGCAAAAGCATAAACAGAAAAAATAGAGTGCGTGTGAGAGATGATAAGTAGTGTTACAGACTCAGAACCAGATAAAAGAGAATATAAAAATTAAAGCACAGGTATTGGTTCTTGAGGATTAGTTCAGCACGTCTCATCAATGAAATTGTAGTCAAAGCATAATTAATTCAGCGCTTGAGAGACCGAGCAGGTGGTGAAGCAGAGTGTAACAGGACGTTGCAAATGCACAGCAGATTCAAAGTTCACAGCACTTTCTATTTGTATTATGTTTTTTGTTTTTCCTATAATAGATAACTATATATATAGAGAACAAAAATATCTAGCAGGTGCAGTAACTCCGCTTCCTTAGGATATTCAAAATTAATTAAGTTAAGAGATCTCATAAATATCTCCCTAAAAATAGCAGAACCGTTGCTTCTTTATTCCCGTAGAATAAAATATCGAATAGATGAATTCAAAATATTTTGAATAAGTCTTCCAATAAAATCTCCAGAATAATAAAAGCATTGAATGATTCAAAACAGAATTTTAAATCCATTAAAAATGATTTAAACGAAGTCAAAACGGTTTCTAAAAACTAGCAGCAGATTATGGAATTAAATTAAAGCATTTAAATTTAAACAATCTTGAAACGTCCAAATTTATTTGTAAAATACATTGAAGAACGTTATTAAATTTTCTCTCTAAATATAGCACCAAAAACATTAAAAACTCTTTCATTACGATTCTTATATTTAATGAGGATTTTACAAAAAAAAATCGTTAAAAAAATCCATATATTTGCAGAAAATAAATTTTTAAAAAATTGCATGGAATGAACAGTAACTTCGGAATGAATAGTAACTTCGAAGTGAACAGTAACTTCGGAGTGAATAGTAAATTCTGAGTGAATAGTAACTTCAGAGTGAATAGTAACTTCCGAGCGAACAATAACTTCGGAGCGAACAATAAAGTAACGTAGGGTATGAATAGTAAAGTAACGTAGGATATGAACAGTAACGTAGGGTATGAACAGTAAACCATACTTTTAAGATAAAAATGAAGCTTACTTTTGATAAAAATTAACCTTACTTTTGATAACAAATGAACCTTACTTTTGATAACAAATGAACCTTACTTTTGATAACAAATGAACCTTACTTTTGATAAAAAATGAACCATACTTTTGATAACAAATGAGCCATACTTTTGATAACAAATGAACCATACTTTTGATAACAAATGAGCCATACTTTTGATAACAAATTAACCATACTTTTGATAACAAATGAACCATACTTTTGATAACAAATGAACCATAATTTTGATAACAAATGAACCATACTTTTGGTAACAAATTAACCATACTTCTGATAACAAATGAACCATACTTTTGATAATAAATGAACCATACTTTTGAGATAAAAAAGAACCTTAATTTCAAGATAAAAATGAACCTTACTTTTGAGATAAAAATGAACCTTACTTTCAAGATAAAAATGAATCTTACTTTCGAGATAAAAATGAACCTTACTTTCGAAAAAAATTGGACAGAATGTTTTTACAAACTTCAACAAATTTTTAAGGGCTCTTAACAGCAGATTAAGACTTTGGTCAAAACTAATGATTTGTAGAAAAACTTATTATCTTTCCAAAAAAAAAGAATAAATTAAAAAAGACATCTCCAGTTCCTAAAATATTAAAAAACAGAAGCAAAACAATTCTGGAAAAAATGCTACTTCAAAACAGAATATCAAAACTTCAAGTAATTAAAAGTCCATTCAAACGATATTTTTATTCTTTGATGTAAACTAATGAAATCAAGGTAAACATTTTATATTTCCATAGAATCAAGTTTAATACAAATCGTACAACCTTAGAAGTTACATTAAAATAAATACATAAATGTTTCAAAACAGTGAAATGTAGAGTTTCTAATAACATAGTAGCAACTTCATTAAATTTTTGAGAAATAGATAAGCATTTTCAAACTTCCTAATTACTAATAAAATATAGATAAATATATTATATTTCCAACTTGATAAAAATCACAAAAATCCAAATAACATAAAGTAAGATATCATCAAAATATATAATAAAAGTAATCAAACAAAATCATATGAAATCAAATTAAAGGAAATATGCACATGCACAAACACGGATGATTCATACACATAAAAAATTCTTAAGGATAATTTTTATAACACATGAAAAAAATTCAATTGTGTTTTCTTGGTTTTGAGTATGTGATGTGTATTTTGAACTAAATTGTCAATTTTAAATAAAAAGATACACTTGGGGTCATACCTGTCACACCGTGCATCAAATTGGCATGCAGATGATTCCTACACATCAAAAATGACTTAGGTATAGTTTTCCTAAAGTATCAAGATAATAAAAATGTTTTTCTTAGTTTTGAGTTTATCAGATGTCTTTTTTACTAAAATGTCAATTTAAACTAAAAACACACACTTTGAGTCATAATGATCACATCATGTATCAGTTTTACATGAAACTGATTCTTACATGTCACAAATGACTTATGAATCATTTTCAAAAATTATCAAGATAATCCGAGTGCATTTTTACGAGTTTTAGTAAGTGAAACACATTTTGAACTAAATTGTGAATTTTAAATTTAAAATGGAAAATTTGAGTCATACTAGGCACACCATGTATTGAATTGAGGTATGGCTAAATCCTATATGTTAAAAATGACTTATAGATCATTTTTCTAATGTATCAAAAAAATTAAAATGTGTTTTATTTTTTTGAGTATGTGATGTGTGTTTTGAACTAAAATGTCAATTTTAAATAAAAAGACACACTTGGAGTCATACTTCTCACCCCATGTGTCATATTGGCATGTAGATGATTCTTACAAGTCAAAAATGACATATGGATCATTATCCTAAAGTAACAAGGCAATAAAAATATATTTTCTTAGTTTTGAGTATTCCATATGTCTTTTTTACTAAAATATCAAATTAAATTAAAAACATGCACTTTTCATCAGACCGATCACATCCTGTGTCGTTTTGGCACGATACTAATTGCAACATATTAATAATGACTTATTAATCATTTTAATAAAGTATCATGATAATTAGTGTATTTTTTCTCAGTTTTTAGTGAGTGGCACAAGTTTTGAACTAAATTTTCAATTTTAAAGTGATAACATACACTTTAATTCATACTATGAAAAGCGTGTATCAGATTGAGGTGTGGTTGATATATACACATTATAAACGACTTATTGATCATTTCCCTGAAGTATCAAAAAATTGAATTTTTTTTCTTGGTTTTTAGTATGTGATGCGTGTTCTAAACTAAAATTTAAATTTAAAATAAAATAAAATACTTAGAGTCATACCTATAATATCATGTGTTGGATTGGAATTCAGTTGATTCTTGTACATCACAAATAATATATATATATTTTTAATAAATCATCAAGTATTTATGAATGTGTTTGCTTAGTTTTTGATTACGTCACATGTCCTTTTTACTAAAATGTCAATTTAAACCAAAAACACACACTTTTGATTCATACCATAGACATCGTGCACAAATTTGATGTGAGGCTGATTACTACACGTCAAAAATGAAATATGAATCATTTTCTTAAAGTATCAAGACAGTTCAATCATTTTTTCTCGATTTTTAGTGTGTGACACACATTTTGAACTAAATTGTCTGTTTAAAATTGATAATGGACACTTTCAATCATACTGATAATTTCATGTATTAGATTGATGTGTGGATAATTTCCACACATAAAAATGACTTATGGATTGTTGTACTAAAGTATCAAAACAATCTGAATGTGTTTGATCGGTTTTTATCATGTGACATGTGTTTTGAACAAAAAGGCTAATTTTAAATAAAAAGACACACATTGGGTTATACCTATCACAACTTGCATCAAATTGGCATGAAACAATTCCTACACTTAAAAAATGAATTATGGATCATTTTTCTAAAGTATCCAGACAATATAAATGTGTTTTCATAGTTTTGAGTATGTAATGCATCATTTTTTACAAAAAATGTCAATTTAAACTAAAAAATATTCACTTTGAGTCATATTAGTCGTATCGTGTGTTGGTTTTATGTGAGGATAATTCTTATATGTCATAAATTACTTGTGAATCATTATCCTAAATTATCAAGACTATCCAAGTATGTTTTCTAAGTTTTCATTGAGCGAAACATGCTCTGAACTAAATTTTCAAATTTTAACTTATAACAAACACTTTGAGTAATACTAGGCACACCGTGTATCATATTATGGTGAGGATAATTCCAACATGTCACAAATGACTTTTATATTATTTTACTAAATTATTAAAATAATACAAATGTGTTCTCTCAGTTTTGAGTTTGTGATGTATGTTTTGAACTAAAATTTCAATTTTAAATCAAAATAAACACTTAGAGGCATACCTATCACAACATTCATCATATTGGAATATGGATAATTCATACATGTCAAAAATTAATTATAGATCATTTTACTAAAGTATCAAAAAAAATATAAATGTGTTTTCTTAGTTTTGAGTGTGTGATATGTGTTTTGAACTAAAATATAAATTATATACTTAAAATATCCACTTTAAGTCATACTGAGAACACTATGTATCAAATTAAGGTGATTCTGATTAAGGTGTTCATGTTTCCTATATGACCATGAGCATATTCAAACATGTTACTAGCTCTGTCATATCGGGATCATAGTGTACTAGATTGAGGTGTGGTTTATTCCTATATGTCTCAAATGAATTATGAATCATTTTCTAAAAGTATCAAAATAATATGAATGTGATTTATTGATTTTGAGTATGTAAAGTATGTTTTTTACGAACATTTAAATTTTAAACAAATAACATAAACTTTGAGTCATACTAGGAATACCGTATATCAAATTGAGTTTTGGTTGATTCCTACACATCACTCAATGTCTTTTTACTCTACAATGCCTTAAACATTTGGGGTTATCTAACAATATTGTTATTTGAAAACCTAGAATGTTGAATTAATTGAATAATTAAAATAAAAGTGCATCATTATGAGTGAATCATCCTTATTTAGTACATAATCATAGTATATGAGTGCATCCTGAGTGTATCATCCTTCTTTATGACCTATATGAAAATTAACAAAATAAGTATCAGATAAAAATGATAAGGAAATTAAATATAAAAATTAGATAAAATGATGATAAAATTCACTAAATAAGTAGTTAGAAGTTACCCCATCATGATGTTTTTATACAATATGACACCATGTATTCTTCCTATTCATTTGAAAACAAATCTATTCCAGATTTTGAATATGAGAATTGTCTACAGTCCTGGTAGTACTAGAAAATATTAATAAATAAAGTATTAGTAAATATTTTAAATGAAATTTAAATTATCATTAGAAATTCCTCTTTAGGGATGCTAGTTTTTTGATGGAATACGATATATTTTACAAATTTGAAAACATAATAACCACAATATTTACTATTAGTTTATTCTAATAACTATAGAAACATTGCGAAAAATAATTAATTTGTTTTGGTATATGTTTTGATAGTGGAATCCTATTATATATACCCTAATATTTATCTATTTTTAGATATCTATAGGCTTTTTATGTTCATATAATATCCTCATGACATGGTTTATTTGTAAAATGATGCATATAGTGTATTAAAAATTGATAAAAACCATCATGTGTGGTCAGTTTGTTGGGTATCCATGAACTAAATCTAGAAAATAAGTATTTAGAGTATCCAAATTGACTGTAATAAGTAACCAATGTTGACTAAAAAAACAAAAATTAATAAGTAATTAATTGAATGAAAATATATTTGATGTGATTAAATTATAGATTTTTTCCCCTGCATCATTGGTATTAAGAAGATTATATCATCTATAAGTATTCTATCAAACATTATGTCCTATTTGTTCACTATTAATTCATATTTCTTTGGTTTCAATGAGAATTATTGTGCGGAGGTGATTTGTGTACTCATGAGTCCAAATTTATATTCATAGGGTTTTCCCTTGAAATAGTATTGATATATACAACTATAAAAAATATGAATTGTATTTAGTCATAATTAACATAGTAGATCAGTTATTGGAAAAAAAATTCATGAAAACACACCTAATGTATAAATTTATATGAGAGAATACTAGTTATTCATGCTTAAGGATTTCATTTACATTCTCAATACCAATATAGTCTGTAATGTCCACTCCGTACATTTGTTCTTCAAAATCAATTATGGACATATCACCACTTTTCAGTGTAGTATCTACATGAAACTTTAATGTTAGTAAATGCGGAAGTTGAATGGACTGGGTAAAGGTACTTTGTGAATATCTTTTTGATTGGTTGGTTTATCCTTTATATCATTTTTATTTGACCTTAAATTCACCCCCCCCCCCCTTCCCTTTGTTCGTCTATGATAACATTCATCGATTCACTCCTTCTTTCATTAATTTTTAAAAAAAATTCACAAAAAATAATTTGGAAAATGAATAAATCCTTGTAAAAATTTATTTTTAAAAGATATAATAACCATGATATGAAAGTTACAATAGCTTACTCGATTATATGAATATATGTATCATCAGGTGGAATATGTATCTTGGTGCTCGAATCCTGATCTATATGAATCCCCACTCTAACATGACATATTTTATGTTTTTTATTATTTATAATATCTCCTTGGATATTGTACATGGTACCCATCACAACAAGGTAATGGGTGGGTGTTGAAAGATATAAATCCCAATCGTTTTCACCCTATATATTCTTAGTGAATGAAAGATATCATTGTATTTCTAATTCATATTTCATTGAAACAATTATGATAATATTGCTTACCTCTTATAATACATCTCTTTTATGGTAAAGGATCGCATCAAAGATGGCGGGGTGGGTGGGATCTTTATGCAGTGGTTAATATGGTGTTTTTAATTCTCTTTGACTCGTTTCGATAACATTTTATAAAAACTCTGATGACTAATTAAGTTTTTTATTCTAGAGTAGCTAATTGTTCCTTCAACTCTTCCATTTTCTTACATTTCTCCCACTGTTCATTTCTTTTCTTAAAATATGTTTGGGGTGACAACCCAAAACTCACACCTATGAAATGAACATACTATTCAGGCCTCTTCTAGGCCACTGATAGCACCTTCTCATCAGGTACAGATGATTATGATTCTTATGTCTAAGTTGGATAAAAAAATATAGGAAAATAAGTATTCATTATTGTGTAATAAAGATTTAAATAATTTTATTAATATTTCATACTTACACATTCTTCCCACACTTCTTGTGTGTTTTCATCTATTAGTATATCATCTTCATTTACACATGCCTCCTTCTATAGCACATGACATGGGATGGAAGTGGGTTTGTATTTTGACTCATCAATATGCATTTAAAAAAAGGAATATAATTGTGTTTTTGTTTCATATCATATAAAATCATTACGGTATATTTAAAATACATACCATTTTTTCAAGTGAATCATACCCCATCCTTGATTTACGGTAGGGGTATGTTGGTTTTTCTACTCATTTCTTATTTTCAGCATTGAATTGATGTATTATAAATTAACAATTTTTAATCAAAGTGATTAATACACATATTATCAAACAATGTATTACCGGTCAAAATGTATATGAAAATAGGTCTTCTCGTGATGACTAATAAAATCATCCCATACTTTTTGGTTTATCAAGTGCGCATATATATGTGGTGGGTTTTGATTTATTTTCCCTTCAACATATTTGAGATGATACTTTATAACAATTGTGTGGAATCCTCTATGATCCTTTCCAGTGAGCATTAATAAATTTTTCATCTAGGGTTCATCTACTATAAATTCACACTTCAAGGGATAATGAAGAGTAAATAAATGTTTCGTTATTATTTTTTTATTAAAAATAAAAAAAAATTATATCATAATGTTACCCTATTCACTTCCAAAACTATTTTATTAAGTGTGGGCACAATATTGTGCCACAAATCCACATCCATCAGAATGCACATGTGATTGGTGATCCCAATATAACTACTAAACATGGACTTGTTAGGGGTAATAGTCATGTCATGTGCATTCCATCCAACCTTGAATTTGATGAATTTTTTCTCGCTTTAATAATTTTTTCTATCTCCATTATACTATGATGCTCCTATTTTTTATGGTACACAAGTTGTTCACCATATAATATTTCATCAGCTTCAACATTTTTGATATATTTTTCATCTAGATTGGTAGCATCATCATGTGTAAATGGTTATTTTTCCAATGCATTGGGAGCACCAGTATGTTAGGAAACCTCTTGTTCCTCAAGATTAGGAGCATCGACATGTGCATAAGTTATTATCATAATAAGTGGTTGAAAATTTAATTTATATTAAATAAATTTAGCAATGAATAGATAATGATATGAGGTAACATGATGTATATTACAAAAAATATATAACATGATTATTGAACTCCCTTTTTTTAAAATGTTGATGGGATTTGACCCCACTATCGAGTATCCAAATCCCTTCATTAGGGTCTCTTCTAACATACAATACCCTTTCTACATTGGGACTTCTACGAAATTATTATGACATCCCAATGAAAGGTTGATCCTTAATTTAATTGACATCTAACTCTTTAGTGTTTTCAGGAAATTAAAAAACAATTGACCACTTTTGGTTTGCGGGATCTAGAACATAAAATACTTATACTACCTATGATTCCATTATAAATGGTTAGTCTTTATACCCTTCCTTACTGAATTATAATTTCATGAATCCCAATATATCTATTTTAATATAAATCCTATTATCAAACCACTTATATTGAAAAATCAACACTTGAAATTTTCTATAATCTAACTCCCATATTTTTTGGATGATATAAAAGTATGACATATTTTCATAAATTGGATTTATATCCTTGGTCAGAGATACATGAATTACTTCATCCACAAGCGTAACTCTACTATTTTTCATGGTACTAAGTTCATTATAATCAATTATATAGAACATATAACCATTAATTACATAACCATTATAAGATAATAAATGATCACTTGGTCCCCTATCCATCCATCGATGTCGTGATGAAATTGAATTTGTATTTTCTATTGACTACTTAAAAATATGGTCTCAAAACATCCTATAAAATGTTGGTTATGTGTATTTGATATCCATATTTCATCCCTTTATGGATTAAAATGCCTAAGAATTACTTTGTGGGATTAAACATATGGAACAACCTCTAAAATATTGTGTAAAATGTAAAGGTGGCCTACTGTCACTCAGTAATAATAATTATGAGAACATTTATTCTGGAAATTCCTTCACAAATAAGCCGCTCAGTGTGATGAGATTTTGGTAAACCAATGCTTTCCATAGGGGGCAGTTAGTCAATATAGAATTCAGTGGATTCCTCAACAATATATATCTCCTCAATACAACCTTTTGGATGATTTTGATTTTTTACATCTCCTTTAAAAATTATAATATACTATTTAATGGGGCACATATATCTATAATTTATAGGTCCACATA
This sequence comes from Viscum album, assembly GCA_963277665.1. Classification (NCBI taxonomy): domain Eukaryota; kingdom Viridiplantae; phylum Streptophyta; class Magnoliopsida; order Santalales; family Viscaceae; genus Viscum; species Viscum album. The sequence goes on along the minus strand of OY728161.1, from coordinate 1,533,842,710 downwards.
TTCAAATATCACTTACCAAGTGAACCGTCATATCAAATAATTCTAGTGGGGAGAACATCTCTAATTCACATAATATTATAGTAATTTCATTTTTCATAGTTGGAAATTTCATCAGGTATAAAATTTTGCTTAATATAGTTCTAAAAAATAAATATATCATGGTTAATGTATGAAGAACATTATTTGGAAAAATGAAACAAGAAGCTATAGGAATTAGATCTTGCATCAAAACATGAAAGTTATGTGATTTTAGACCCTTTAACTTTAAATCAGTCATTGACATGATATTATTGATATTTTAAAAATACCTCCCTAGAACCTTTCATCCTTTAAGAAGTTGAAAAACTAATATCTCTCTTTCTTGGAAATAGTGTAAGAAGATGGGGGAAGAAAAGTTTGTTTTTCACTCTTCAGTAGTGCCAAATATTCACGTATTCTCATGTAAATCATGTCCAACCTAGGCTTAAATCCATCCTTTTTTTTCAAGGTGTATTTAGTAATATTTCAATGAAACTATCACATATTTTTTTCAACATGTATAACATCAAGAAAATTCCTCACGTACAAAAAATTTCTATATGGTAATTCAAAAAAAAAACTAATCACTTTTTTCAACCAATTTTTGTAAGGTTGTTCAAAAAATGTTTAAAAAAGAAGTGCCCATATCTTTTAATTTCTCAAATAGTTGATCATCTATTAGTGGATATACTGTTTTCCATTCTTCTAAATTCTCATAAACTGACATCGTCCAAGATCGGTACTTATATCATTGTGTTAGAAATCTATGATGTCTTAGAAATAATGTTTTTGATGAATGTTTCAACCTAATTGTCTATGTACCTTGTTCATAAATGATACACCCTTGATTTAAATTAATTCTATATCCTAAAACATTTCTATAATCTGTAGGGTCATTTATCATCCCATACAACATGGATCTCAATGTGAAATATTTATTTCTATAAGCATCATACAACGCAACACTTAAATTCCACAATAATTTCAAATCTTCGATCAATGGAGCTATATAAACATCAATATCATTACCCAGTTCTTTGGGTCCTAATATAAGCATAGATAACTTAATTAATTTTCATTTCATGCATAACCATGGTGGAAAGTTATAATTTACCAATATAACCAGCCATTTACTATGAGTGCTTCTTTGAAAAACAAAAGGATTCACTCCATCTGTAGATAGTGCAAGACAAAGCACTATTGGAAATTGGATCTATCATCATAGATCTATACCCATGGTTTATAAAAACCATGGGTATAGACATTCTACCAAAACCTATACCCATAGTTTTAAAAAACCATTTGTATAGTTTGAACTATACCATTAGTTTTTTAACACCCATGTGTATAACCCTTTACACAGCTAGCCTCGATCAGGCTCCCCCTCCCCTTATTATTTGAAGGACTAGATCTATAATCTCCCACCATCCTCAGGTGAGTTTGGAATCCCCCCTCCCCTCCTCTACGACTTTGGAATCCCCCCTCAAGTGAAATTTCACTCATCGACCATGTGTTCTTCCTCAATTTATGACAGTTTTTTTGTTTTGATCTTTGAGATGTAAGATTTATTTCCCTCCTATTACTTCTTCTATTGTATTCTCTAATTTCCAGGTATTCTTTCTCTCATAATTCCTCAAATAAGGTTGTGGCATGTTATGGTTATTCCTTTTTTTCAAAAAAAATTGATTTTTTTGTGTCAAAAATGTATTCCATGACATAAATGTTTTTTATTTGATGTGATGCCTTAGGTTTTTTTATAAAATGAAATATTTTTTTAATACCATTTGGTGTTTTATTGAAATGAAAATTATACCCACTTGAAATTAATTTAAAGACTAGTTATTTTTAATATGTAAAGTGTAGGGGGTGTTTTGGTATTAAACTAGTTGAAAACATTATGAAATAGAAATATATTATTATAAGAGATTTTTTAGTGGTAATTATTTCCATAATCATGATACAATGGTGTTTACAAAAAAATTATTTTGGAATTAATCTTTATAAAAAAATTGGTGATTTCCAAAGGTATATTTTTCAGTATGATGGGGATTTATCCCATTAGTGGGTGGTTTTAAATTGTTTCAAAATGTGAATTTTTTGTAATTAATCAAGGTGGTTATTTTTTGAATTTTTTTAAAGGTGTTTCCTCTTTTGTGGCTTTATTCTTGTTATTTATCACTTATTTTGTTTTGGAACTCATTGAATAAGGTGGTACCAAGTTTTAAAAAGTGGAATTTTTTTTAAATAGTTTTGATTTACTTAGAGAGTGGTTTGATATAGGGGGAATGATCATGTTGGGTTGATTTCTCATGTTTATTAAACATAGGCATCCTGGAATGGTCTACTGTGAAGATGAAGTTCTTTTCTTTCGAGTTCATGCCACCTTCTAGTTATAACACTTCCATAGATCCAAATACAGTTCCATGTGTTATCTTCTCTTCTTTGTCTAGTATCATAGATATTTATATAGAGGTTATAACTAGTGAGAATGTGTATAGATCATATAGTTCATGTGGTTTAAACTATCATTCGATTCCTAATTGTCAGATTGATGAGGGATGGTTTTCAAAGATACTTAAATGTGTTCTATATTTTTTGCATCACATTTATGAGTATTTCTTGGTTTTTTCTTATGATATTCCTTATTCTTTTTTTGTATGGATAGTATAGTATTCTATAATGGTCACTTACATCATGTATTGTATTAAATTTGGTTTACTGTTAGTTTTATTTAATTTCCTCTACACTATACTTTTAATTTTTATTTGAATTTGGATATCATTTTATTTATGGTTTACATTATTGATTGGAACATAAATTTTTCCCCTGTAAGATAATGGATAGAAGATGGATGTATCATGCCGATCATATTTCAACCGAGTTTCATGAAAATTTGGAAACTTTTTTAGATTTTTCATTTAACAATGATTTAGATGGGGCTCATATATAGTGTTCATGTTATAATTATGTTGGAAGAACATTGTTTAGATGAGAAGAAGTTAACTACCATATAAAAAATCTATATTTAAAACAAATTATTATGTTTGGCATCACAATTTAGAGATAAGAAAATATTCTATAGTTAACTAATGGAAAGAAAGAAGTGGTATAAAGAATTTGATATCTGATCGGTTTCTATTTGGGTATCTTTATGAGAGAGATAGTATACCAGTAAAAGAAGGAAATGATATCAATACACATTAGGAAAAGACTTAATATGATGATGTTGAGAAAGTGAAAAAATAAATGGAAGATGAAAGTGAAATAATAAATGGAAGATTATATAACTCCTGTATATCAAAAATGTACTAAAATGAAAATGTTATAATTTTAATGTGGTTATATCATGGAAAATCCATTTATGAAATTTCTAATACTTACATTGATTATATTCTTACATTTTTTAAATAATTTATTCCTAATGGTATAGATATTCCTTCAAATCCTTATAGACCATGGAAGTTAATTAAGTACCTAGGATTTTCTACAAATAAAATTCATGCTTGTCCAAAAAATTGAAGTTTATTTTGGGAGGAAACATCTAAACTTAATGACTATAAAGAATTTTGTACATCTTGATGGAAGTAAAATATATATGGAACACCATCACATGTTCCACATAATGTCATGTGGCACTTTCCATTGATTCTTAGGCTTCAAAAACTATTCATGTCTGAAGAAACCTCATCTAATATGTGATGTAATGATGATAAGATAATTAATGGTAATGATGATTTAGTTCATTCTACAGATGTATTATCATGGTGGACATTTGATGCACAAAATCCCAATTTTTTAGCTAAGGTGTGTAATTTCAGGTTAGGTCTATTGGGTGATGGTTTTAATATGTTTGGATAGATACTTACTGCTCACAGCACGTGACCCATTTTTATTCCTATTTATAATCTTCCTCTATGGGTGTATAATAAAAAACCTTTAACTTTCTTGAGTATACTAATATATGGACCTTTATTTTCCTGGAAATGATATAGACGTATATTTGAAAACTTTAATAAGAGAGTTGAATCAACTTTGGGATATGGGTGTACGCACATTCGATGCTTCTTAAATAAGATATATTTTAGATGTGTTTCCCTTCTATGGGATACAAATGATTTACCTATTATGAAATGATTTTTCATTTGAGTGCGAAGGGAAAACTATAATTTCCCAATTTTATGAATAATTCATGATAGATAAGGCTTAAATATCATCGTAGTTTTAGTTTCACAGGGAATCAACGATTCATGCCAATGTATCATCAATATAGGATGAATCACCGAAGGTTTGATAATAATGTTGAAACTAATCATCCACCTCAACATATTTTAGGAACTGATTTTCCTAATGAATTAAAATATTTTATTATTTCGTTAAGTAAATGTTAGATGAAATCTAAAAAGAGGAAAAACATTGATAGTGAAACCACTTACAATTGGAAAAAGATAAGTATGTTTTTTGAGTTTTCATATTGGTATAATAATTTTTTATGTCATTGTTTATACATAATGAAAAATGAGAAAAATATGTGTGAAATGTTTCTTTAAATTCTTTTAAATTTCATGGGGAAGAGTAAATATGACTTCTGATCTTGATGGGACTTGTTGGATTGGGGTATTCAACCAGAACTGCGTCATATGTGTATCAGTGAAAACAAATGGAAAGTTACTTATGCTTCTTATGTGATGACAACTTTAGAGAAAAGTCAATTTCTGGAAGTATTATAGAATATCAAGGTTCTTTATGAATATTCCAACAACATATCTAAATGAGTCAACAGAAGGGATTAGAAACTAAAATCCCTAAAAACTTATGATTATCACATCTTTCTTCATGAATTGATTCCAATAGAAATATGAAATTTTATATCCAATAATGTAAGGGTGATAGTGATTCTCTTGTATCATTTATTTAGAGACATTTGTGCTAAAAGGTTAACAAATTCTTTATTGATAAAAATTCATCAAGAGACACCATTAATTTTGTGTGTGTTGGAAAAAAATATCCATCATTTTTCACCTACATGCTACATTTAACAGTTCATATTCCAACTAAAACACTTCATGGGGGACCCATTTCTTTTATGTGGATGTATCCTACTCAAATAAATATGTGCATAATGAAATATTATCTCCAAAACAAGAATTATCCAAAAGGTTCCATTGTGAGAGGTTATCTAGATCAGGAATATATAGATTTTTGTTCAATGTATTTGTCTGTTGTGAGAACAATACATAACCGACCAATGAGAAATGAAGATGAGTAGTTTGGGAAAATTGAGATCTCATTTACATATCTTCCCCATATAAGAGTAATTCTTACGTTATATATGTTGTCAACATTGATCTTTGAAGTGCGTGATAAGTTACATCGCATTGTCATGTTTAACTGTGGTTTTTTCAATGACTATATCAAGTAAGTAATTTGAATATTTATTTGTTATCTCATACTATTTCATTTTACATATACCTTAAACTTTTATTTCCATTTTATGTAGGGAACATAAACAAATTATAATTAAGGTTCATTGATATTTTCCTTTGAGAAGGAGAGAGGCTTTACATAGCCAATAGTTTCTTGGTTGGTTTAAATCAAAGGCTTTACCATTACATTAATTAACTTAAAATATTGATAATAATTTAATTTTATTATTCATATATATTTCAGGTATTGAGTTTAACCGTTGAATCTTTTTCTCAAGAATTAAGCGCATTGGATTTTGGTCCCAATTATTTGGTCATGAATGAAAATATTTAATAATCAATGGGTACAAGTTTGTTACACCTAATAGAATGGTGAAAATGAGAACACATCGTGTTGTAGTTATGTTAACTTCTATAATATACTATTATTTCAGTGCATCAGATAGTCATCCCCAATATTAAAATGTGTCTTATTATGTACTTTTTGAGAAAATATCATTATTTTATTACTACTCTCAAGGTCATGTCACTATGATGCAATGTAAATCGTTTGATTCAATGACATGACATGGTAAATTTATTGATGATTTTGGACTCATAGTTATTGACATGAGTCGATTCCTAGCTATCGATGAACCGTACATTTTGGAATTATTGGAAAAAAATTATGTGAAAGATCATCTGAGACCTGATTGCGGTTTCATTAATGAAGTAATTCCAAGACATATTTTTCATGATACTGGGGAAGAAATTGACACCATTGACACATCCATTGGTGTTGAAAAAAATATAGCATTTGATAGCTCAAATTGTTCCATTGTGAGAGTTGATTTTGAACCTGAAGTATTGGTGGGTAATATATAGAAGAAACTCTATATGTTCACATTTCATTCCTTTTACCTTGACATAGTTTTATCAGGTTTGTATTACTGTAATTACTTTAATTTAGTTTCAGTTTGGAATGATATGTTTTTTATTATTTTTTGGTTTCATTTAATTTACTTATATTCATTTCAATTCATAATATCATGTTTAAAATGGGTTTCCAAAAAATGTATAACATGGTTTTAAATTATTGTTACTAAAATATGTTATGTCATTTTTATGACTTCTTTGAATTCTAATTTGTATGCATTATTTTTAAAAACTGTTTTAAAAAATGCATATTTCAATCTTATACAGATTATGAAAAATACTACAAAATTTTGAAGGAAGCGATTATTTGATGTTAATCGATAGAAGCACGAGTGTGGGTTTCCTACTTTTCTTCCCTTATTCAGTATAATAATTATTATATTTTTATTCTACATTACATATAATTTCTTTTCATATTCATTATCAAATTTTATTTAGGGGCATTTAGTTGCACCATAGTTGACTCTTCCTTATCCTACTAGCATGGGTCAGAGCGGGGACACTTCTAGACCTAGATGGAGCACCCGTCAAACATATTCCCACCTTGACCCACCAACAGACACCCCATCTACCACACCTTTCCATCCTCTTCTTAAGCCTTTAGGGATGTTCCCAACCATGCCTCCGTCATTTTATCATTTAGCCTCATCTTCTAAAACCATGTCTACACCACCTCTAGGGATGTTTCCACCTTTACCATATCCATATCCTTTGATGTATCCCCAACCCTACTACCCATATACTACCATGTCTACACCACCTCCATTTTCTACTATCCATCCAAGATATGATGATTCTGTTATTTCATATTTCACTCCAGTGCATGAAAATCACCTAGAGCGTGAATTGGAATAGACACATCCTTTAAAGGCTACTAATTCAGGATACCCCATGGATCTATCAAAGCTTATTGAGTATAATTTATTAGGGTTTTATTATAAGTGTGTCAAATTATATCACGTCATTTTTTTCCTATTGTGTTGTGACTTAATTCTTCTTTTCCCCTCTTAACTTATTCAGTAGAAACTTCTAGTAGGTGATGTGGGTGAAACCATATCAGGGAATCCTGTAATCACTAAACACAGATAATGGTGGATTACAATGAAGAAAATTAGATGATAGGTAAAAGTTCCAGGTAGTGTCGAAGTTTTATGTCAACTTTATCCAAGTACCATGATATCATTCCGGTGGAACCAGTATCATGGAGACACATCAGTAATGACATCAAGGAAAAATCATGTGTATAGATATGGGTAGGAAAATTTATTAAAATTTACATCTATATTATTTTTGTATTTATAAGAATTAATATGTTCGTTGCAGCGTTGGTTTAACTTTCCTCATAGTGAAACTGCTAAGGCTACAAGTTTGATGCATCTTGGGGATTTTTGGTGATCATATAAGCATTATTTATATGTTGGTTGGAGGAGTTGAGTTGGTTATGATTTAGTTGGTGTACCCATATTCCTAGATTTTTCAACATCACAATATCAAAAAATGACCGCATATTGGAACAATGATTAGTTTAATATATTCCCAATCTTTAATGTTTTGCATAAAAAATTTAATTCCTGTTAATTGTATTGAATTTTTGTTTTTAGGATGCTTTGGAAAAAACAAAAAGAACAAATATTCAAATATGTGTCTACACAAATTAAGGTGCACTACAATGCCCAAACATTAGAAGTTCTAGGTAATTTAATATGAATATAAATAATATATAGATTTATATGGTTACTTAGTTATATTTTCATGCTAAAATTTTAGTTTTATATTCATTTATCCCTTTAAAATATTGCTGAAAATACCCCTTCTAAATGGACTAATGGAAAATTGGCCTAATGGACTAATGGAATAATGAACTAACGACCTAATGGCCTAATGGCCTAATGGACTAACAACCAATTATCCAATTTCCCTAATGTTCTAATATCCTAATGGCCAATTGGCCTAATGTCCTAATGGCCTACTATCCAATTGTCCAATTGGATCAATGGTTTGATGGCCTTATGGACAATTGTCCAATTGGCCTAACGGACTAATGGACTAATGGAAAATTTTCCTAAGGACCTAATTTCTAATTGACCAATTTTTCTAATGTCCTAATGGACTTGTAAGAACTCAGGTTTTTGGAATGGGTCAAAATCCCAAACCTGTTTGAATTTTAACTTGTTTCTGAGAAAACTGGGAAAATCTAGGAGGTTTTGTAAATTTCCGGACTACACGCCATGTACTCTAAAGTACACGTAGTGTATGGGTTAGGAATGCACCATAAATGCACTCGCCGAGTACATGTCATGTGACGGCCATGTAATAATTTTCTACTATATGGCGTGTGGTGTTTCTTGACACATCGTGTATTATTTTTTCCGTGTACCGGCTGAGTTCTAGCCGTGTTTCAGCCCGTGTGGCACATCCAAGCCATGTGGCTACCTCCTCTAAAGCTGTAGTATGGACAAGGACACTACACGGTGTATATTCCTTTATACACACCACGTAGTTTTATTTTTATTTTCTTAAACAAAAAATCATCGCGTCTAATTTCAGGAAACACCTTCTTCTTCCCCAACTTCGGAACAGGTCTATTCTGAAAACCTGAATTATATACCTTACCTTAGAATCTTCAACCAGAGTTCGTTCTTCAATCCATCAGTGGCTACGGGATCCCAACAGTGAGTCTAAACTCACGCACCATGTTCTATTCTTAAACCTTTTCCTCACACATCATAGTTTCCATATGAGTGGAATTTATGGGATTTGATGGAAATGTATATCTACAAAGATCATCTTTGAATTGGAGCTCAGTATCGGACATGCCTATGTATACAAGTCTCGGGTAGGTGGTGCATACCTCTTTTTTTGTTTTCATGGTCATTTGGTTGGCGCAGCCTTTGGCACATTTTTGGGTATTTTGAGCATGAAGATGTTTTACTTGCTATCACATATTAAATTGTTTATTTGACCTATGGGATACCTTTGGGTATGCCATGTTAACCTTTTTTTCTTAAGCAGGGCTGGGCGAGGGGTTGTTGTTCAATTGGGGCATTTTGGTCGGGTATGCCAAAATGTGTTGAAATGAATTATTTAGTTTAAACTGTTGAGTTTAATTTGTTAAGGTATGATATGAATTGTTAGAGGCTTTGAAGTCCTTAGTGCTGGTATGGGACAACACTTGGTTAGTGCATTTCAACTTTTTAGCTTGTTTTTCCTATTTAAAAGTGATTATTTTGATTATATATGTAATTTTTGAATTTCATGTGTTGGAACACCTTTAGGTTGTGTTGGGCGTGGCCTGAATATTCTTGAGTGATGTTGATCATAGGTTGGGCTTGGCCCAGGTAACATTGGGTGGTTCTAACCATGGGATTGAGCATCATGGATGTCGGCTTGAGGTAGGGTGACCGTCGGGTTGGGCATGGCCATGGTTACTTGGATGGAAAGGCCATCATACTTGATCGGCATGGTCGCAGGGACACGAGGTGTCAGAGACGTTGTGGCTTGGGTACTATTTTGGTGATTACCGCTCACTCAGAACTTTGAGTAGTGTGTACATAGAGGGACTCTGTGATGAGGTGATTTTGACCACTCGTGTGGGTAGAGGCCTCTGTTATTTGCGGTTTAGGTACTATTGGTTTTGGGGTGCTTGTCATAGGAATCCATGTGGAAAGTGAGGAGCCTTCAAGGGATATCATTGAGGCTATCAGGTTGGGGGTAGAGGCTCACCATTATTTTAGGGCATATATCTATAATGACCCAAGAAACCGTGTTTTGAGTAATGACAAGTTTATATTACAATGTCATCCTTTAATCGAACAAACAATCATCTTATAAAATAATATTAATAATAAAATAGAGAAAACGCATCAAAATGAATGAAAGGCCTTTTTTATTTAAATGAGTAACACTTTGGTGACTACAAATCACAGCGATCGAACAAGAAGTTTAGCTAACCAAAAATCCCAATTAAAAATCCGATTACAGTTATAGGGAGACTACTTAAAACCACAAGGACACCGAGAAGGCAGTAAGGGTCTTTGGCATCCATCATAATAAACATAAGGATGGCCAAAGCCACCGCAGCCGTACTGAGCACCAAAGGAATCACATGAACCATCTCCTCTTTTTCTCCTTCGGTCTCCTTGAGTGTGGGGTACCCCGAGACCAGACTTTTTATAAGAACACTTATTCGACCGTTGGACCCTAACGACTATAAATATAACCGTTGGCTCCCCATGATCCTCATATCCTCTAATGTTTTATTTTTGGACCGTTGAAGATAAGAGTTGATTACCCTCGAAAGGTAAGAAAAGTTAATTATGTAATTTGCCTTAATATTTAAAGAATGACATCAATAATAATATAATTAATTTAATGCTTGTTTTCCCAAAATGTGAATTATATTTTGTATTGTAAACCAGTGTGAATTAATATTATTATTTTTCCACTTTTTATAATACACGTTTTGACATGAGCAAGTAAGTATTTATTTCTTGAATGAATATATTGAACCTGGTGGGTTTTTACTTTGTCTAAGAAAATATGTACTCAAACTCTTGAGTTATATATATATATATATATATATATATATATATGTGTGTGTTGCGTCAAAATTTAAATTAAATGTATTATATTTATCTCTAAATTAAATATAAGTAATAATAATAATGTAAATGTTTACAATTTGACCTTTTTATAATTAACCGTTTTGAGACGATGTCAAATTGTGATTTCATTTACGTATGTGTTTCATAATGTTAATATTTAGATTAATGCACTCTTATTTGTGAATTTAAAAAAAATAATTAGTGATGTTGTTATATTAAATGTTTAATTGTATTAATAACAATAATATAAATCTTCAATTATGGAAAATTAAGATAATTAATATATAATTCAAATAAAGGAAAATTAAAACATGTTTTGATAGGGGTGAATTAATTAATATACTTATGTATTAAATGAACCATTGACATTTCTTAATATAATAAAAGTAAGTAATAATTGAAGGTTAATAATAATAGAGATCATATAATAAGGATAATAAAAAAAACTTAAAATTATTGATGTTTTTTTAATATATATGAAACCACGGGGGGGGGGGGGGGAGACCCGCGTTTCTTTTAAAACGGCGCTCCCATGCTTAGCCGTCCGATCTTTCCCCCCCATCGCAGCCATTGTTTTTTTTATGCCACCTTGCATCCGAACCGTTCGATCGATCTGCATTTAATCCTAGTCGTCCCTCATTTTTCCAGTTTTCTTCATCCCCTGCGTTTTCTTCTTCCTCGCACTGTTGTACCAGTAGGATAGGCAGCGTCTTCTTCTTCCCTAGGTCGGTGAGTGGACCCGACTTCTACTCTTTTTCCACAGGTTGGGCACCAACTCCTCCTCGGATACCCACTCCACGTCTCCACCCAAGTTGAGGTCTCTATTTTTTTAAAAACCTCAGTTTGCACCGAAGGCATGAGAGGTTTGCACCGAGCTCCTTGGATCTCCGACCACCGGTCCGGCCTCGTCTGCTTCGTCTTCTCCTCCTCTCCTAACTGGTAAGGGGACAAATCTTACCTTGTTTTTTTTAAGCTTAGGTATATATATTTATATATAGGTTTATATATATAAACCTATATGTATATACTCCTTATACACATATGCATGGCTTTGAGAACCATTCTTGTCTGCTTCTGTGTGGAATCCCAAAACCGGGGTAAGGGAACTCGGGAGACCTGTTTTATTTTGGTTCGGGTATTTTCATGTATGCTTTGAGTATATATATTTATATACATATATGTATAAGATTACATATGCAGATATACAAATTTCTTCTCAATGTTTATAACCCTGGTTTTATTTCACCTATGAAAATGGGGACTTCGGGTAATTCTCATGAAAAAATTTATATATACAAGTACATGCATTATATTTGTGCTTATGAATACTTAGATTTATATGTACATTTGTGAGCAAACATAAGGGTGAGCATGATTATTTGTCGTAAAATTTACCACTATATAACATGATGATCTGACCAAGTTGCAACCTACTCTTAAAATTGGTCCTGTCAAGTACGATATTAAATTATGTAAATACATATACTAGGAAAGGTTTAAAATGTGTTTCCAATAATAAAATAGTTTTACAATGACAAGTCTCATTTATCGTCATCTTTTTCAAAATGTTTTTATGAAAAGGTGATTTTACCTAGGTATTGTGGAAACCATTTTTGACATTTACATTTCATGTGTAAGAACTCCGATTGGTCTCACCAAACTACCACCATGTTTAAAGTGAGTATATCTGGGGAAATACTAATTTTTTTTAATATAGTTAATTTGGTAACCTATGTATATATGTATATACTTTTAAACATATACATATATAGGTATATACAACCTTGCATCATTATGTTTCCTTCAAATCCAGAATCCATAAAAGAAAAAAAATGTCTTAAGATGATCTTTATTTAGTGTGCGAACGACTTTTTACATAACCATGTATACCTTTATATAGTTGCATGTATATAATCATATTTATACATACTTGACTACCCAAGCTAAACCGATTCGCACATCATGTAAACTTTACTGTGTAATTATAAGGGTATGCTCACAGTTTTAAAATAAACTACCACCATGCTCATTTATCAGCATATGTTTTAAATGTGAATGGCCTTGTTGCTCGCTCCGGGTTGCAATGTATGAAGTACTAAGGCATTTATGTTCATCTGAAGCTTTCCATTAAGTTCAAGTTTTCATTTGTTAAGTTAATGTCTAATGTGTACAGATTTTATTACCTATTTTTTAGTTGTGTTATTGTTTGTACTCTTCTTCCTTGAATATGAAATTTGCATATGAAAAGGGATGATATGTAATGAATGTAAGAATGAAACCCTATGGATGAAATACCATGTCAAGATATGTGAGGGATGTATTGGACTTAAATGTTTATGGACGGGTGCGCCCATAATTATATAGCGCTTTAATGCATTGGGTAAAGTAAGAGTCTCATGAGACATTATGTGTGACGGTCTTGGCAGTTAGCCTTGGCTTGTGCTACCATGGGAAACAGGATTGGCGGTTAGCCTTGACCCGTATCAAATATGTTTTACGATCTTGATGCAAGGTCTTGACAAAGTCCGGCATTATACATTCCCTCTTCATGTGATGATAAATGGTCAACCAGGGGTTAGTCCAACTAACAAGACATCCCCTAGTTGAAAATTCCATTGACTATGAGAATGAATTTATGAAATAAAAACTTAACACATGTGGTATGCTATTATTAGAACCTTATGTTCCAATGTATCACGGTATGAATGTTTTCCCTGCTTACACTCAATTATTTTAGAACTAAAGTAATCTTGGTGGAATAGTATGAATCATCTATTCTTCATGTGTTGCGCTCTCTGATTATGTTTACTTTAAAGTTTATTTTAAGTACATACTTCTTCTCTGTGCAATTGGTTTTCAAAAATGTAGGATTTTCATGTTTAAAGAAAATATAATGCTTTGTTTTTTTAGTGAAGTGTTTTAAAAGGGCTGCTTTGAGAAAAAGTTTTCATAAAACGTTTTTAAAACCCCTTACTGGGCATATTTGCTCACCCTACATTTTTGTTTTAAATTTTTCAGGCATGGTTTGTACTAATGAAGTTTATCAGGAGCAGCTGGTTTCCCAGAACCCTGAGCCTCGCGATCTTCTGTAGTAATGGGACATGATATATTATTTGTAAATGTTGTAATGAAATGTTAGTATATCATGTCTCATAAGGAACCTGGGGATCGGGGTCTCTACAATATCGATGTCCCTCTGGTTACTTATTTGAGGGAAGATGTCGTTGTCCCTCCAGTTACTTTATTTGAGGGCAAACATCGCTATTCCTCCGGTTACTTATTTGAGAATAGGCATCAATGTTCCTCCTAGTTACTATTTCTTGGGCATGCCTTCAGGATGTCGATACTTGAGACACATGGTGTTAGGGGCACATGGTGCCGGGTTACATGACAGAGATTCCGGCGTTGGTCGAAGCAGGTGACACTTCATGGTGGCTGCTAAGCACCAGTGGATTTTATTTTTATTTATGAATCATACTGTTTATTGTTTTCCTTATAACTTCATTCCTACTTAAACACTTATATTAGGTACGCACTATTGGGTGGTATCCTACTGAGATTCATCTCACACCCTACATGGACCCTTCGGGACGCGTGTTGACTTTATGAATTTATATGCAGGAAAGAGGTCAAATTTAGAAGATGGACTGCATTAGCTGTCACATGGAGATGGTATGGACCTTGATGTCTTTCCTAGCTGGAGTTTAATTTGTTTTTTCTTCTTTCCTATATCAGCATGCTGACTTTATTATTATAACTACTGTTGGTTAGTCATTGGCACCCTTTTATGTATTTAATTTCTATAGATACCTGACTTTTCTATCCTGATAGTTATTACTAGTGGTTTATCATGTTGTTGTGTTTACTTTACACTGTGGTTGTTTATATATTACTTCCAATGTTTATCGATATTTAATGTGCTTTTGCTCTGTGGGTCTAGTTTGAGTCTACTGAGTTGTTTATTTCGCTGCATATTTATTAGCATTATACTTGGACCAGTACCATTTTATTCCTCCAAGAGGGTATAGCCTCCCCACTATACATGTTTACACCCTTACTTCTAGTCGGCAGCCTTTGGAATTCAGGGAGGTGTGCCTAAGGTAGTAACACCCAACCCATTTAGCCCTGGTCGGTTGGCTATTCGATTCCGGGTCGTTATAAAGTGGTATCAAAGGAGTTATTGAAAAGTATTTAAAAGTAGTGTTTTGTTAGCTACTAATGAGATTGAGACTTCTCTTTTTATTTAAACTGGTTTTACTATTTGGGAGATGGTATATTGGAGATAGGTTGTTACTGGAACTGGGTTTCTAGCTTGTGCTTGGGTGCCTGTAGTCCCAGGTATGAGGGATGGACCAAGTTGCCATGGGTGGGAATTGCTGTTTGATTTTTTCTCAGATTACAGTTTATATGATTTCCACCTCAGTGGCTCATGTGGTGTGTGATGTTATTCATTGTGACATGTAACCCTTGACTTGGTAAGGTAAGGGAAGAATTGGACTTTGGCCTGGTATGGAAAGGCTTGTTTTTTAGTCTTTTGATAGGCACATTATAGGGTATTTCAATTTCATAACTGCACGTATGCTTTGTGATGTGATAATACCATGTGAAAAATGTCAACTTCCATGATTTGTATTATTTTGAAATGTGAATAGGTTAAATTCTTGATAGGATTTCTTATTTATTGTAATGTGTTATGTCGTGATTTATATATTGTAGAATTGCATCTGGAATAATATTTGGGTATGGCTCTTATAAGAGCGGGCAGGTACTATGGTTGAG
Source organism: Viscum album (assembly GCA_963277665.1). Taxonomy (NCBI): domain Eukaryota; kingdom Viridiplantae; phylum Streptophyta; class Magnoliopsida; order Santalales; family Viscaceae; genus Viscum; species Viscum album. The sequence continues at coordinate 1,533,826,971 of OY728161.1, read as the reverse complement.
GTGATTTTGATCATCAGGATTGGGTGAATCAGTCATTGGTTTGAGGAAATGTTAGTTTTTAGGATGGGCATGGCCCGAGGTTCTTTTTATACTTGGCTCTGTTGAGGGTGGGTAAGGAGTCCATGAGGCCGAGATATTATGGGCATGGGTTGCGATAGGGGAGAGTAAGAGTAGTTGTTTTATGCTGCCTCTTTTCTACTTTCCTTATCTGCATTGAATATATATTGTTATATATATGGGTTTTCTGTCCATTTATGGTATTAAGTGGGTTCCTTTTAGTCGACTCAGATGGAGCTTCAAGTGAGAGATGGTATAGTGTCGTAGGATCAGGAGCAGGTTCAAGATTCGGTGCAGGCAGAGCATGAGACGCATGTGCAGGCTCAGGGATAGAAACAGGTCTAGGATCCATTGCAGGCAGGACAACAACTAGGTTTGGCAGCGTTTGGACCATGGCTCGACGAGCTGCTCCAAGCTAGCCTGGTACATGTCTTGGAGGGAATCGACATAGGTGTGCAGGGTATAGATCCATCTATGGCATATCTGATGTGGGATTTCCAGTCATAACACTCACTGATTTTTCATGGTGAGGTTGGTCCACAGGTGGAAGAGAACTAGATAGAGAGCATGCAGATGATCTTCGAGCTGCTCGAGACACCTCTTGGGTGGAGGGTTGAGCTGGCGACGTACATGCTGAGAGGACCGGTGAAGCATTGGTGGGATGTGCAGGTTCAAGATCACAGGCACAAAGGACTGGCATGGAAGGAATTTTAGGACAGGTTCTTTGAGAACTTTTACCCAAAGACACTAAGGGAAGAGAGAGCCTGGGAGTTCTTGAGCCTTCAGTTGGGAGACATGTCTATCATGGACTATGCCGCTACTTTCATTGAGTTGTATCGCTTTGCACCTGGTATGGTAAGCGATGATGCAGCAAGGGTGAGGTACTTCGAGGATGGATTACGACACGCCATTCGGGTCAAGGTAAATATCTTCAGGCTGGGTTCGTTCTCAGAGGCAGTAAATCATGTGCTCATAGTGGAGGGTAACTAGAGTTATAGGCCCCAGGTTGGCCGGGTGACGACTTTAGGTGATGGTTTGAACAACAGGAAGCAAGGACAGGATGAGTTCTAGCAGGGCATTCAGGACAAGGACTCAGCTAGACCACCTTTTAGAAATTCATCATTGGTTTTCTTTCATTTTGGATAGACAGGTCATGTTCAGACTTAGTATGATAGGCCTCTAAAGAAGTGTCGGGCATGTGGAAAGATCAGGCATCTGGAGAGGTTCTGCAGGAAGCCTTCTCAGATACCTGGTAGGCAGGGATCAGTATATACTATGGCATATGGAATTGTTTTAGGTTTGATACTAGGAGTGTGTAGCTGAGTTTCAGATGAATACGGAGGATGTGACAGAGACAGCGAGACCCGGATGAGGGGTCAGTGGCTAGTGACTGGTGCAGCACTATAGGGAGGTCATGAATCAAAAAGCTATACTTCAAGCTAGGTGAATGTTGTGGAGCTACAAGGGGTTGAGTAGGCTGGTGAGATGGTGATGGTTAGAGGTACACCACGGGTGTGGCCATGATCATTTTTGTTTTTACTTGTTTTGGAATGGCCTTCTGGGGCATGTCCACTTTGAGTGCACGAGTTATACAAGATTTATGTGTACTGACTAAATGTTGGTCAGTGGGATTGGCGCCATATTAGTTGCGCGATATATTTATATATATGCATGAGATGCATAGCATCAGGGGAATAGAGGATATGGGTTACTTGAGGTGTTGTGGGCATCAGGGCATCGAGGATGCAGGTTACTTGAGGTTCTAGGAACCAGGTTCATTTTTATCATCCATGGGATGCAGGACCTCGTGGAGGCGGACACTAATGCAGTGCAGGATATGTTTGGGTGTCAGAAATTACACAAGAGAACCAATGAGGAACAATGATAATGATGCATCACAAGAGGACCATCATTCCAGAAATAGGTTAGTGAACCTTTTCTTGAATTGAGTTTTTTTGGGTGGAGACCGTGTTAGGCAATTCCTAAGGTGGGGAGACCCTTGAGGAATTTATCCAAAACATTTTTAGAATGCGGTTGTCTGGGTTACTTTGATTGGGGTGGTATGTTCGGCACCATCTCTGGGTTTCATTTGATAGCACGGGGATGAGATATGTTAAGGTGGGGAGATTGTAAGAATCCAGGTTTTTGGATTGGATCAAAATCTCGACCCTGTTTCAATTTTGAATTGTTTTTTAGAAAACAGGGAAAATATGGGAAGTTCTAGAAATTTAAAGACTACATGCTATGTAATCTAAAGTACACACCGTGTATGGGTTAGGCATGCACCAATCATGTGCTCGTCGAGTACATGTCGTGTGACGATAGTGTAATAATTTCCTACGACACGGCGTGTAGTATTTCTTGACACACCGTGTATTCTCCTTTCCACATACCAGTAGAGTTCTAGCAATGTGTCGGCCCATGTGGCGCATCCAGGCCGTGTAGCTACCTCTGCTTAAGTCAGAGTATGGACAAGGACACTACACGGCATGTAGTCCTTTATACACGCTATGTAGTATTATTTTTATTCACTTAAATGAAAGAGAGTCGTGTCTAATTTCAGGAAACACCTTTTTGCTATCCAACTTCAGAACAGGTCCGTTCTGAGAACCTGGATTATATAACTTGCCCTATAATCTTCAACCGGAGTCCATTCTTCAATCTTTCGGTGGTTGCGGGATCCCAACTACGCGGCTAAACCTATGCACCATGTTCTGTTCTTGATCCTTTTCCTCACATGTTGTAATTTCCATCCAAGTGGAATATCCAGGATTTGAAGGAAACATAGATCTACGAAGATCATCTTCGAATTCGAGCTTCATATTGGATGTTCTTATGTCTACAAGTCTTAGGTAGGTGGTGCATACCTTTTTTTGGTGTTTTTGTGTTCATTTGGGCGGCACGACCTTCGGCGCATTTTTAGGTATTTTGAGCGTGACCTTTTTTTACCTACTATCACATATTAAATTATTTATTTGACCTATGGGATGCCTTTGGGTATGCCCTGCAAATTAGAGCTTCGTATTGGATGTTCTTATGTCTACAAGTTTTAGGTAGGTGGTGCATACCTTTTTTTGGTGTTTTTGTGTTCATTTGGGCAGCACGACCTTCGGCGCATTTTTAGGTATTTTGAGCGTGACCTTTTTTTACCTACTATCACATATTAAATTATTTATTTGACCTATGGGATACCTTTGGGTATGCCTTGTTAACCTGTTTTTCTTGATCAGGGTTGTGTGAGAGGTCATTGTTCAATTGGGGCATTTTGTCCAGGTATGCAAAAATGTGTTAAAATGAATTTTTTAGTTTAAACTGTTGAGTTTAATTTGTTAAGGTTTGATATGAATTGTTATAGGCTTTAAAGACCTTAGTGCTGGTATGGGACAACACTTGGTTAGTGCATTTCAACTGTTTAGTTTGTTTTTCCTGTTTAAAAGTGATTCTTTTGATTATATATGTAATTGCTGAATTGCATGTGTTGAAGCACCTTAGGGTTGTGTTGGTCATGGCCTGAATATTCTTGAGTGATGTTTATCATATATTGGCCTTGGCCCGGGTTACATTGGATGGTTCTAACCACGGGATTGAGCATCATGGATGTCGGCTTGAGGTAGGGTGACTGTCAGGTTGGGCATGGCCTGGATTACTTGGATGGTGAGGCCATCAGACTTGAGAATCATGGTCGTAGGGACACAAGGTGTCAGAGACCTTGTGGATTGGGTACTATTTTGGTGATTACCACTCACCCAGAACTTTGAGTAGTCTACACACAGAGAGACTTCGTGATGAGGTGGTTTTGACCACTCGTGTGGGTAGAGGCCCTTGTTAGTTGCGGTTTAGGTACTATTGGTTTAGGGGTTCTTATTTTAGGAAGCCACATGGAAGGTGAGGAGCCTTCAGGGGATAGCATTGAGGCTATTGGGTTGGGGGTAGAGGCTCACAATTATTTGAGGGTAGATATCGATGTACCTTTGGTAAGTTATTTGAGGGAAGATGTCGATGTACCTCCGGTTACTTTATTTGAGGGCAGACATCGATGTTCCTCCAGTTACTTATTTGAGGATAGACATCACTGTTCCTCCGAGTTAATATTTATTGGGTGTGACTTCAGGAAATCAGTACTTGAGACACATGGTGTTAGGGGGCACATGGTGTCGGGTTACATGAGAGAGATTCTGTCATTGGCCGAAGCAGCAAACACTTCATGGTGGCTACTGAGCACCAGTGGAGTTTATGTTTATTTTTTGCATCGTACTGTTTACTATTTTCCTTATAACTGCATGCCTGCTTAAACACTTATATTAGGTATGCACCGTTGGGTGGTATCCTACTGAGATTCATCTCACACCCTGCATGGGTCCTTCAGGACGCATGTAGACTTTATGAATTTACGTGTAGGAAAGAGGTCAACTTCAGAAGTTGGACTACATTAGCTATCGCATGGAGATGGTATGGACCTTGAGGTCTTTCCTAGATAGAGTTTACTTTTTTTTTCTTCTTTCTTGTATCATTATGATTACTTTATTATTGTAACTATTGTTGGTTAGACATTGGTTCCCTTTTATGTATTGAATTTCTATGGAAGCATGACTTTTCTGTTATAGTAGTTGTTACAAGTGGTTCAGCATGTTGTTGTGTTTACTTTCTGTTGTGGTTGTTTATATATTGCTTCCGCTGATTGTTGATATTTAATGTGCTTCTGCTCTGCGAGTATGGTTCGAGTCTGCTGAGTTGTTTATTCTGCTGCATATTTATTATTATTATACTCCGACCAGTACCATTTTATTCCCCCGAGAGGGTATAGCCTCCCCACTATACATGTTTACACCCTCGTTGCTAGTCGGAAGCCTTTGGCGTTCGGGGAGGTGTGCCTAAGGTAGTAACACCCGACCCGTTTAGCACCATCCGGGTGGCTCTTTAGGTCTGGGTCATTATAGGACTAATGACCAATTAGCCTATTGGCCTAATGGAAAAACATCCTAATGTCCTAATGACAGAATGTTTGATTAGCCTATTGGCCTAATTTTCCAATTGGTCTAATAGCCAAATGGACTGATGGCCAATTGTAAAATGGGCCAAATGACCTAATAGCCAAATGAACAATTGTCTAATTGGCCTAGTGAAATAACAACCTAATGGACAATTGGCCTAATGGCCTAATGGAAAATTGGCCTAACATCCTAATGGCCAATTGGTCTAACAGACTATTTCCCAATTGTTCAATTGGCCCAATAGCCAAATGGATTAATGACCAACTAGCCTAATGACGAAATGGCCTAACAATCCAATAGAAAATTAACTTAATGGACTATTGGCCAATTAGATTAATGGCCTAATGACCTAATGGAAAATTAGAAAATTGGATTAATGGACTAATGGCCCATTGGCCTAATGTCCCATTGGCCTAATGGCCTTATTAGACAATTATCCTAATAGCATAATTGGCTTAATGTCCTAGTGGCCTAATATCTTAATGGCCAATTAGCTGATTTCCCTAAAGGATTAATGGATTAATAGCCAATTTTCTAAATAGAAAAATAGATTAATGGACAATTGGTCAATTGGACTAATGTTCTAATAGACTAATGACCAATTGTCCTAATTTCCTAATGGCCAATTGGCATAATTCCCTAATAGCCAAATTGGCCTAACTTCCTAATGTACAATTGGCCAATTGGACTAACAGCCTAAAAGACAATTGTCCTAATGGCCTAATGGCCAATTGTCATAATGAAATAATGTCCAATTGGCCTAATGACATAATGGCTAATTGGTATGATGGACTATTGTCCAATTGGCCTAACAAACTAATTGAAAATTGGCCTAAAGTCCTAATGTCTAATTATCCTAACGGTCTAATTTGAAAATCGGCCTAAAGGACTAATGACCAATTGGACTAATGACCTAATGGCCAATAAACCAATTGTCCTAATAGACTAACACCCAATTGTCCAAATAGATTGATGACCTAATGGAAAATTGGACTAATAGGGTAATGGACAATTGGCTAATTGGCCAATTAGTCTAATGGAAAATTGGCTTAACGACCTAATAGAAAATTGGCCTAATGGCCTAACGACCAATTGGCCTAATGACATAATGGACAATTGGCCAATTGGAATAATAGCTTAATGGCCAATTGGCTTAACTGCCTAATGGACAATTGGCCTAATGACCTAATGGACAATTGGCCTAATGGACTAATGGAAAATTGGCCTAAAGACCTAATGACCTAAGGGAAAATTGTCCAATTGGCCTATAGGCCTAATGGCCTAATGGTATAATGGCCAATTAGCCTAATGGATAAATGGAAAAATTCCCTATGGACTAATAGTCAATTGTCCAAATGGATTAATGGCCTAACGACCAGTTGACCTAATGGCATAAGGTCCAATTGGCATAATATCCAATTGTCCAAATGACCTAATGGACAATTAGACTAATAGCCTAATTGGCCTAACGGTATAACCTAACGGCCTAATGGCCAATTGATCAATTAGCCTAATGGCCTAATGACCTAATAGACAATAGAACTAATGGCCTAATGGATAATTTTCCTAATGAACTAATGGCCAATTGGCCTAGTTGAATAATGGAAAATTAGTCTAATGGCCTATTGACCAATTGACCTAAAGGCCTAATGGCCAATTTTCTTAACGAACTAACAAACAAAGGTTTAATGGATTAACATACAATTCATCTAATGGCCTAACAAACAAGTTTCCTAATGGATTAATGGAATAATGTCCTAACATCCAATTAACCTAACAGCCTAATGGCCAATTGTCTTAATGGTCTAACGGCCTAACGGTCAAATAGACTAAAGATTTAATGGCCAATTTTCCTTGTGACCTAATGGTCTAATGACCAATTATCCAATTGGGATAATGGCCTAATGGCTAGTTTACAATTTTCCCAGTGGCCTAATGACCTAATGAAAAATTGTATTAATGACATAATGACCAATTGGCCTAATATTCTAATGGAAAATTGGCCTAATGTCCATTTGGATAATTGGCATAATGGAAATTTGTCTAGTTGGCATAATAGCCTAATGGACAGTTGGACAATTGGGAAATTGGACTAATGGACTAAGGGATAATTGGCCAATTGGAGTAATGGCCTATTGGAAAATTGGCCTAATGGCCTGATGGACAATTGGGCGAATGGCCTAATGTCCATTTGGACTAATGACCTAATGGAAAATTGGCTAATTGGCCTAACAACCTAATGACCATTTGGCCTAAAGGCTTAATGGCCAATTGGCCTAATGGATTAATGTCCAATTGTACTAATGGCCTAACGGAAAATTAGATAATTGGCCTAATGTGTTAGAATCGGGCATGCAACGGAAGCCCCAAACATGTGGGTTTTTTAAAATTTTCCACTGAAGATAGATGTAAACTTGTCATCGTCGGTGAATATAAGCTCTGTCTTATTCGAGGACCACGCGTGAAGGATTTTAAGCATAAACATAAACTGTAAAATACCTGGTTTAGATCTGAAGTCACGCACGACGTCTGCTCATCGTTGGCGATCGCTGCTCGAAGAATCCGAAGTCGAATTCCTCTAGATCATCCACACATGCTTCAAGAAATCTATGGGAGCGTCGTTCATCATAATCCGAGTGCTAGCGCAGAATACCGATGACAGCTTCGACGCTCTAACGATCACCGCATCGCTTCGACTTGTGATGCCCAAGAGAGAGCTCCATCCAAGCTCCATGGATCCAGAGAATCTCTCTCTAGATCATGGGAGAGAGAAGAGGAGAGAGAAGACCCATGAATAGTACTTGTCAAAAACCCCTCCACTTTTATTTATAGTGGTTAATTAAAATACCCGGTATCGCCTTACCGGCCCCGAATAATTAACGCACTATCAACAACATTTTATGACTATTAAACTGAGCGATAAATATTATTATCATTTACTTGTAATATATTAAAATATATTACATGATAATAATTAATTCATTAACTCGACTCTTCATTCCCATAAATATTAATTGTACCTTGAATATTTAATTTTCGTCAATTAATATTTTTCATGTATTTACTAAAACTCATAAATACATTTAATAAATAAATTCAATAATAATTATTCTATACTTGAATAATATGAATTTATTTATTTCATTGGTGATCATTTAACTTTGGAAAAATCCTGGACCCATGTGGTGGGGCCCACTATATCCAAAACTCATATTCAACTGAATGTGGAAGATCCTTGAATATACTATTGTGTGTGACCCTCTAGGCCCTTATTTCGACAGCAGTGAATAGTATTCACATACCAAGAGTGGGATCTAGCAGCCCATAATGGCCCCCTGAAGAAATAAGGATTCTCACAACAGCAACAACCAACCTATGAACACGCAATGTGTAATATAATCTCTTTGTCAGTAATATCTCATAAAGCAGGACGCACTCACGTGTCATCGCCCTTTTCTTGCTTTATAGTTTGTTGATTTAACTGGATGGATTTACCCTTGACTTCCCATAACCATGGTCTTATAAAGATACTTCCTTCCATATCAACATGGCCTGAGATATATTACTTCCATAACCTAGAAGTGACAAATCCTTTCTTGACCATTCAACCATTGTCATTCCACCAATGACGCACCCAACACAAACTACCTCGCCATGACTTCATTGACATGGTTTTCATCTTGCATCAAAGTACAAAATTAAATGACATACAATGGTAATGATCTCAAGTCAGGAGACCATTACACATGATCATAGATAGGAACGTCCAATGACACCCGAAACATGTGGAGTTCCTATTGGTTGGTCAGTCCTCATGATCTCACTTCTAGAGATCATCAAGTGCGAACTTCATGAGAATAAGTCTCAATGCTTATGAGCCCCCAGAACCTCATAGTCAAAAATCCACTATGTCCAATCAGTAATATGTATCTACACTATAAAACATATATTTAAGATTAATTTCATAGTATCTTGAGGTTCTCATTATAGCATGGGAACTGATATAACCTTTCGATATGACAATTAATATTTGGATATTACCATTTAAATAGTGGACGCAAAAAATCCTACACTATAATGGTAAGATTACATCATGTATAGCTAATTGTATACACGATATGGTAATTTATATCACTGAATAGTTGGGTTTAGGACACCCACTATTTCAACATAATGTCCATTTGGCCTAATGGCCAAATGAATTATCCAATTGGACTAATGGCCTAATTGGCCTTACGTCCTTATGGAAAACTGGAAAATCAACCTAATGGCCATTGGCCAATTGGCTTAATGGATTAATGGATTAATGTCCAATTGACCAATTGTCCAATTGGTCTAATGTTCTAATTACTTAATATTCTAACGACTAATTGGCCTAATGGCCTAATGAACTAATGACCAATTTTCCAATTGGCCTAATGGCCTAATGAAAAATTAGCCAATTTTCCTAATGGCCTAATGACCAATTGGCCAATTATCCTAATGTTATAATTTCCTAATGGCCAATTGGTCTAATGGCCTAATGGCCAATTTTCCAATTCACCTAATGGTATAACATTCAATTGGCCTAACGGTCTAACGACCTAATGGTTAATTGGAAAATTTCCATAACGGTCTAATGTCCTAATAAACAATTGGCCTAATATCCTAAGAACCTATTTTACAATTGTCTACTTAGAATAATGGTCTAATGGACAATTTCCATAGTAGACTAATGGTCAATTGGCCAGTTGGCCAAAAGGCCTAACAACCAATTTGCCTAATTAGCCTAATGTCCTAATAACCAATTGGCCTAATGACCATTAGATCATTATCCAATTAGCATTCCTTATTAATTAGAAATAAATTATTTATATTTAAATTTTATGAATTTTCCATAAATACATAATTTGAATTATTCAAATTAGGGGCCTAATTTTGATATTATTGAAACCGCATCAAAATATTTTGTATGATTAATTTGACAAAGGATTAAATATCATTAACTATTTTAAATTTAGATTATCAATATATTTTGTATAATAAATTGAAATATAAAATATTTATCTTTAATAAAAATGTTATATATAAAAAGAAAATTACGTATAATGAATAATTTTGAGTTCATATTATGAAATGAATATCAAGCATTCATATTCAAGATTATGGAATGTTCATAATGAGTAGCTAAAATTATAAAGTGTTTATGATTATCTTTTATTTATGAATTTTTCATCAATGTTTATAAAATTTTTAAATTTATGAATTATTCATTCATTAAAAATTTATTCCCTTTTATTATTATTAAAGATTATAAAATGTTTATATTATAAATCCGTGTATACTAATCAATGTCATTTGTAACGAGCTGTATTGGGCATCCAAGGTTGTGTACCTTGAGAAAAATTATTTTTCTTAAGTAGTACAAAAAAGAATGGATGTGAAGTAAATTAACAAACACAAGAAAATATTGTAAGTTTTTTATTTATATGAAATTCATAATTAAATATCTTTTTTTATTTTCATCAGTCTTCCCTAGAGGCCCTAGATGATAAAGAAGATGACAACTTTAGGCCAAATGATCATTTGATTAAAGTATTGGGTGTGGATCACTATGGGAGAGTCTGATGTTGACCTGGAAAAAACATCTTCCCAACTAAGAATAGTTCCTCATCAGGCTCCTCTCAAACCTCTCAGACCACCAAACTGTAACGTACTTATGAAGAAGTAGTTGAGGAAAAAAATCTTTACGGGAGCATGAAAGAAGTAAAATGATCACTAAAAACTTCCTAGAAACTATGTTAGTTATAATTCAATCACTTCCATTAGATGTTTCTACTAATGTTGATTCATATATGGAATCAATGTGCTCTTTAAATGATGGATTGAGTGATGTTAATTAGGTTCCTAGTGGCGGTCGAGATGATGGTGGTAGCAATGATGATGATGATGATGATGATAATGATGATGCTTCAGATGATGTTGTTGGTGATGAGGATGTTACTGATAGTGGTGAGGATGAGGATGTTGGTAATGGGGGAGATATTGTTCCACTACATTTTTGACTTAGTAATAAAGAGACATGTGGATGTTGTTTAATGACTTGAATTGAGTGGTTTTATGGATTTATATGTATGTTATAGTATTTCAAATTTTTTGAAAATTAGTACAAACAGTTGGTTTAATGATAAATATACAATATTTATATTACATTGAATGTGTACCATGTTTTTTAATTTATTTACAAGTTTAGGGGCAGGAAGAGTTGTTGTTACTCCCAAATGGAGAAATCTACCTATACCCATAGGTTTAGAAACATGGTTTATATCCCTAAAAGCATGGTTGTAGCATATACCCATAGTTTTAGGAATTTTAGTTTGGGAGCTGTCAGTATAATGTTATACCCATAGTTTGAAACTATGGGTATAACATTATACTGACAGCTCCCAAAACTAAAATTCCTAAAACTATGGGTATATGCTACAACCATGCTTTTAGGGGCTATAAACATGATTCTAAACTATGGGTATAGGGTGTTTTTCTAGTAGTGAAGGCTTCTCGGATCATTTGAAAATTCAGGATACTCATGATCAATTATCTTCCATTGAGAATATTCCTTTAGGTGAAAAAATTTCCCATCATTATTTCTTGTATATGCATTCCACATTAATTATCTTGTAGTCTCCTCACTTCGATATAGGATCATAAACCTTGGAATGATTGGAAAGTAACATATACCTATTTTAGAACCCGATTCATATTTATTATATCATGAAATCACCAAACTTTGGGTATTTTTTAAGTGATTTGTGGTCCATATAAAATATTATACAATCATTTGGACAAGCATGTATTCGTTCAGAGATCATTCCCATTGAATATAGAATTCATTTATCATCATATTTTTGGAAATAAAGATCATTATCTTTTACGAGAATATTATTCAAGATAGCAAGTAGTCTAGTAAAAATGTCGCCACTCCATATATTTCCGTATTTTAAATTAGACAGCTTCGATATGGTTGAAAATGATGTACATTTAGTACAAATAGCATATGATGGAATCTTTTCACAACTCTTTATCATCTCAACAATTTTTAGACAATCACAAAGTTCATCTTGGACTATCATTTTCATTTCCTCAATATGATCTTTATCATCATTCACACCTATAATTACATCCTCAGTTTTTTCTTCATCACTGTCCACACTTGTAATCATATCAGATGTTCCTAAAACCCAGTCTATTCCTAATCACTAGCTATATTCATTTTTTCCATGTGGTTAGTCCAAAATTTATAATTTTGACATATTCTGTGGCAGATCAAGTGTTCCTCCAACTCCTTTGGACTACATAGTCTTGAATAACAATAACATAAACATGGAAAAAGGATTTTATAAGGGTCATATATATGATCTTTTGAAAACTTGATGAACTCTTTCACCCCATCCTCATACACTTTTTTCATACGATTTTCATCCATCCATTTTTTATTCATATCCATTTTATTTGATTCGGTAATATTAATATTTAACAATATAAATAAATACACAGAAAGTGTAAGATTAGAACCCATAAAAAGTCATTCTTACAGAATCATTAAAGCTATATAAAGTCATTATTCTAAGATAATAAGATTTTAATGGTGGGTATTCAGATTATTTTGTAGTGGTGGAAATCATTGAACGAGAAAAATATATGATATCTATAAAGTTACAAATAATATAATTAAATTTTCATATATTTCAAAATATAGAGATCTTGCATAGGATTAATTCAATTAGTATGTGTATAAATATCAAAAAGTATCATGAAATAATTTTTATCAAGAGCGATAAATATAAGAAACTAGAACAAATCATATAAACTAAATTAAACTCATTTCATAATTCCTTTTAAAAATTACAAATAAATCAAGAGATATTAAAATGATTGAGGTTCTTCTTCCTAGTAATGGAAGAAAATGTGAATTTTTTTTTGATTTTAATCCATGAGAGGTGGAGGGATACATGGAACTTGGAACTAATTACCTTCTATGCATTGTAAAAAATCTTCCTACATATCATTTGCAGTCCCCACTATACATTATAAGTGGTAAAGGATTTTATAGTGCACATCTATGAGATCCATGAAATCAGAGTGATAAATAATGATGAATGAGTGAAAATGAATGTGAATGTGAGGGAGAGGGTGAATCAATAATGGGCTTGCATTATCTGGCATGGGTAGTGATGATGGGCCCCATGCTCAATGGTGAGGGGTGTTGTAGGATGGAGACGTCGGTTGGTTTACGGTGTGTGATGATGGTGTTTGTCACAGGCACATGCAATACAACAAGGGTGGTGGTCTCTAATGTCTTCTCTATGGAAAGTGGTGCAGAGGTGCATTGTTGCAATGATGGGGGCCACATGAACAAAGGTGGAAACCTCTAGGGTACATGCATAAAATAACAGTCTCTGAAGACTCATCTGAGGGTGGTGGTGTAGATCTGTGATGATGTGGTGGAGGGGGTTGTAGGAACAATGGTGGAGGCCTCCAGGGCACAGGCGGGTGGCAGTGGTCTCCAACAAATCCTATAATGGCAGCAATGCAGAGCTGTGTTGATGTGGTGGTAGGGGTGGAAGGAACAAAGGTGGCAGCCTTCAAGGCTTAGATGGACAATGATATCTTTATACAGACCCAGTGGTGGGAAATGTTGGGAAGGTTGACCCATGTTGTTGATGTCTTTGGAGGCTCAGCACAACCTTAGGTGATGTTCCTTCATCGGACTTTGAGAGGCTACTTATGCAGTTTTCATCCATTGGTACAAGTCTTTGAGGGGGAAGGATTGTGTGATGGAGGACCACCTCAGTTGTGATGAACGAGCTTATTTCATTACACTGGAGGCTGGTCGTGATAGAGGGATGTAGTTGAAGGGTTGGTTGTGATGGACATCAGAGCTTTAGGGTTGAGTAGTGCGGGCCTTTGGGCCATATGATGAGGGCTTATGGGCCTTGTAATATAATAAGGGCCTACAAGGGTCATGGAATAATAGTAAATATGGGCTGGATAGGGTAGTTTACCCCTTGGGAGGGCCATGAACAACTCATTTATCCTGTGGGTGCAAGGTGTGTGTATGTTTGTATGCAATAGTACCCCCAAATGTCTAATATATATATATATATGATCATTATAATAGAATTATACTAATAAATAAATTCTTATAGAAATAACAATTATAAAATAATAATAATATAAAAAATGATAAATAAATTCTAACGAATTATATATATACAATCATCATAATATAATTGTACAACTAAATAAATTCTTATAGAAATAATCATTATAAAATAAAAATAAAAATAAAAATTATTTCTTGTAGTGAAGGAATTTTTGATACACTGTGGAAGCTCTGGATTTACCATAGGCTCGGTTACGATGATTCAAGGAGCCTTATTCCACATATTATGGTTGCACCATAGCTAGAGGAGAAGACTTTAGAGAGGTTGCAGTGAAGCTATTTAGGCTGCATCGTGGAAGAACAGAGGATAAAAATGATTTCCATGGGATTTAAGTTTACGACATAGGCTATTACTACATCGTGGAGTTGATCAAATCAATAGATACAAGGGTTTTAGATGCTTGAGTGACTTTGTGATGTGGGATACTAGTTGCACGGTAATGGAGATCATTGGGCGCGCTGGTCATTCAAACCATTTGGAAAAATTAAAAACAAAGGTGCTCGAGAGGGAGAAATGATCACATACCTTGGTTTTAGAAGGTATTGATTCGTCCGAAATGATCATGGGAGAGGGACGACACATATTTCATTCTGTGAGAGATTGAACAACGCGAGTATGAAAAACTCAGTTAGGGTTCTATTTAATAGATCAGGAACAATTTTATCAGTGATTCCAAAAAAACACTGATAAAAAGTGGTTTTATTACTGCTAAAATAGTAAACGATAATAAAACCAATCTTTATCAACACTATCAAAGTATTGATAAAGACTTAATTTAAAAATATAATTAATATAATTAAAAAATTTAAATGTATATAATCATAAATAAATATAAATGTATGTAATTATAATTGAATATTTAAGTATATATTTAAATATATATTTATTTACTTATAATGATAATTATAAATATATATATTTATAAAAAATTGTATATAATTATAAGTAAATTTATATAATTATATATAATTATATAATTATATATATTTAATAATTATATATATATATATATATTAATATATAATTATATATAATTATAAATATAATAAATATATTTATTATTTAAATATATTCAATTCTTAAGGATGGCGGTCTGTGGGAGCTCTTTTGGACTCACGATGGAGGCTTGGGTTTTTCCTGCCTTGTTGCTTTCTACCGATCACGCTATCGTCGTTTGCTTCCACGATGCCGACGATTCTCATCTGCCTCCTCTCTCGTCTTCCTGTGACGGATCCGTGGTTCTCGGATCTTGAAGCTGCTGGCGCGAAGACTGCACGAGATCCAGATCCCGTTCTCGGATCTTGAACCGGCGAGCGTAAAGACCCCAGATCTGTGCTAGCGTGTTCTCGGATCTTGAAGAGGCTGGTGTGAGATTGCCAGATCCATGCTAAAATCTCTCGTCTAGCGACGGATCCCACTATCGGATCATGAAGCTGCTGTCGCGATGACGATTTGGGTCTGCGGAAAGATCTGAAGGTGTTTTCTTCTCCGCACGATCTGGCGGCCTCCTTCCTTGCTCAAGGCTGATTTTATTCACACAAGTTTGTCTCGTATAAGGCTCCAGCGGATGACGATGATCATCCGCATCGGCATTTCGGGAGACCCAATTTTGTTCCAAATCTGAGTGATAGTGCTCGATTTTCTTCTGAGAATGATGGGGCCTCGATTTTTAAGCGGGGTAATTCCGCTCTCATCTGTGCGAATCAGGATCTTTTTCTTGATTGGTTCAAGGCCTATGATTCGCCACTGATCACGAGGCTGGTGCTGCCATCGGTTTGTGTTCTCTGATCTGGTCCGACAACTCTCTTCTGAATGGGGGTTTCACGATTGGAAGTGTATCCCGGTTGGATAGGGTTACTTCCATATCAAGCTTAAGGCATGGGTGCTTGGACCAGTTTTACTCAACCAGGTATGGTGTATTTTCAAAACTGCAATCGCTTTAATCCTCTTGTGGAACAAGGACCCAAGTTTGGGTTCAAATTTATGGATTGAGGTGGGTCTGGTAGCATCCCGATATACTTTTTGACATCGTGTCATCAATTGGGACTCCAATTAGGTTGGATTGCGCTATAGAGGCGATTTGGTTTTTACATGTTTTTTGTTTGAAATTGATCTCACTGCAACCCCAATTGACATTGTGATGATTTCCACTATTGATTACCATTTTGACCCCAATTGACATTGTGATGCTTTCCACTATTGATTACCATTTTGATCTTACAGTTCAATATGAGAAATTGCCCCCATTTTGCTACAATTTTAAATTCAGTGGCCACTCTAAAGATGGATGGAGACAGGTGGTCGGAAGGAAGTCTGCAGGACATGTCATGTCGTCTGAGAAGGTTAAAGATGTAAAGACCCGAAATTTCTATGTATTTTTTTTTAATTAAATGAGAATTTACGAGACCGTGAAAATTGACGGCGCATGATTCTGAGGGCCGGTGTGTCCAGAATCAATTTCTGATGTTTTGTTTGGGTACGTTCAGTAAACGTACGAGTGAGTTTTTCTAACTTTTGAACTGGTGCTCGAAATTGAAATCTGAGGGCACTGTTGAACTCGCAGCGCCGATTTTCGCTTAAAGAGACTTTCACCTCGATAATAGTTGGTCGAGAGTAAAAGTTAGTTTTTTGGGTTTTTCATGGAAACAATAAAATAAAATACATGTTTTATTTTATATTATCTTTTGTAACCACCCATGTGGAAGTTAGAAGTGGGGACCACCACACTTTAACCTCCCATGAGTTATAGTGGTGGTGACCACCTGAGGTTATCCCTCATTATGGGGGGAGAGGAAACCTCTCAACTTCCTCAATTAATTTTATGTGTCAACGTAAAATTAAATGGTTTCAATTTAATTTTATGTGTCAACGTAAAATTAAGTACTTTCATTTAATTTTATGTGTCAACCTGAAATTAAATGTTATCAATTAATTTTACGTGTCGACATAAAATTAAACCCTATTAATTGTTTTGATGTTGGCTTAACCCCTTTTTAAATTAAGTAACAACGTCGTTGAAATTTAGGAAAGTTCCTAATAAATGAACTCTTATAAATTCCACGATCGTTATATACCTTTCCCCCTCTCCTATATATATGGAGTTTGAGAGGAGGTTTTGGGACGAATTCACCAAGTGACGAAGCGCTGATAAAGTGACGTGACACCCAACACTTGGAGGATTATGCTCTCCAATGAAAAACGCTCCACCGACGAAGAACGTCGACGAGGAACGCCTTCGACTACGAAGAACGACCTCTTTCGACCTTCTTCCTCGGACTCCTTCGACGTAGGACGTGTTTGTCTACAACGAATCGACGTCCGCCTTATCGCACCAACGTCGACGAACAACGAACAAGGTAGGGATTTTATTCAAGTATGATATTATTCCCTTGACTCTTTCCTTTTAAAACAAAGAACGCGGACCAACTTATTATCAAGTTGATTCGCGGATGTTTTTCCTTGCGGGTTGAGAATATATTGTTAACGATGGATTATAGGAATTGATGTTTTTTAAGAAATCTTACATGCTCGTTCTTTTTTTATATTTTTGATGAGCCAAATGTTATCACTTTAAACGCAAAGGGTGCGGGCCAAACAAACATGGACTGACCCCCTTTGTAACACCCTGACCCCTCTAGACAGGAGCCGATGCATTACTTGTGATATTGACATGGTTAGAAGGAATAAAAATCCTGAAGGAACGATCAGTTTAGTAGTCTTGAAGAAACTAGATACATAGATTTAACATATATTACATTGGATAAAGTTACAAGATACAATACATAATGAAAAACAAAAACTGCATCCACAAGCACTCAATAAATGACCTTCTCTTCATAACTTGTTGAAGGTAAACAATGAAAGGGGTGAGTTCAAATGTTCAATAAGGGTTACAGATAGAAGAAGCATGAATACAATAATAAATGAATTATAATCAATCTGACATAATCAAAATGACATAGTGAATAAATGAACTACTAACGCCATTAATAAACTGAGAATGAAACTGCATCCATAGATTTTGTCATAGTGAAAACCTCATGGATATTAATAATAACTGATAATGAATAAAGATAATGCTTATTAATTGGACGTCATGTATCTGGCACATGAACCATAATACCGTAAAAACGGTTTAGTTCTATGGGTAGATACTCATCTGATTTTTGGAAACATACTCGAAGGGTCTGTCGTCAAACTGTTTTGTCTCATTAGACCTACCGATGCATCGAGGGGCTGTAGTGGGCCCCACCCACCTCTACATCCAAATTATTCTTTATAAATAGATTCAATACAAGAGCAATATGTATTTACATTATCCGTATAGAATAGAGGTTACAGATTCATCAACATTTCCACAGTCAAAACAACATTCAAAATAAATACCGTACGTAAAATGGTATTCGACTTCGACAATAATAATATCCATGATATGAGAATATGGATATTTAAATGGCATATAATTTCAATTGAAAAGTGATCTCAAATGGTCAGTAGGTACACTACATAAGAAAGTGTAGGTGCACAATTTCTAAGCAAGTCACAACGAAGTGAAAATTGAGACAAAGCTCGTTACCGTGTTGTATTCAATTGAGTCATATGAAAAAAGTTAATAACCACCAAAAGAGTCACGTAATACAATGAATATAATGAGAACCATGATAACATATGTCAAATGGAAGTACACCTATACCACATATAAGAAATAAGAGGCGAACAATGAAAATCCCACAGAATTGAAGGTGAGATGAGAAAACCTCTTACAGACATTTTGGCACGGTAACGAGTGTTATTGCAAGGTCTTAATGAGAGGTAAAGGGGTATCATTATTTATATGTCAAAATGGAAGTATGGGGGAGGTGAGAGAACATACCCCATCATTAGAAAATTAAAAACAAAAGCACATAAGATAGGGTGGATTCTTGAATAAAAGTGAGAGAAATGATCCCTTACCTTATGCTTGAAGGTGTTCTTGACTTGTTATTAAATACCTGAATAAACAAATTAGGATTATTAATTCACAAGTCCAGAACCTCTTTTATATGTAAATGATTTATTATAATCCTTTTTAGTTCATTCTAGGCCTTTTTGATTGGTTATAATATAAGGTTCAATTTCATTGTTCGGGCTTGTTTGTTTACTTGGTTTTAAATGATTGGTTTACTTATATTCAAGTTCGGATAAATATACAAGATGGATGTGGTTGTCCAGAAATGAAGTTATACACTATTAGTGAACATTCAGGAGATTACATGGTTTTAAATTTAATTCGGGTTACTTAGATTGAAGTCGAATATATATATATATATATATATATATATATATATATATATATATATATATATATATAACCTTAGTGATAACCGTTTTGGTTAATCGATGAGTTTGATTACGATGAACATGTTTTGCTTTATAACTTAATATCATTTGTACAAAAGTATTACAGAACTAAAAATAGGATATATTACATAATATTTTGGTTCAACCATAACACAAATGGTTTCCTGACCAGAATTAAAGATTATAATAGAAATCGATAAATCGTTGTCATTGAATGTGCTAAATTAGCACATCTCAAATGGTGCTTTCATTTCTTTCAAATAAAAGCGGAGAAAGGAGAGAAGATAATGGAATATATACCATTAGCATGAAAAAATTCCAGTACATGTATGTTACTGGATTTATCATACTATTTTGGTGAAGGGAGGTGAGAAAAGAAACAAAAATAAAAGAACTTAAAAGAAAAGAAGGGATTTGAAAGAGAAATTTACCTCTTGAGACTTCCTCCTTTGAGAACCTCTTTAGGGGAGATGTTTTGGTCTTTTTATGAGACCAAAGCTTGCTGGACGTGGGGAGGAGGTTGGGAAGGTATTTCGACATAATTTGGAGAAGACACAAGGCTTTAGAGGAGTGAATGGAAGGGGGTGAGAGGGTTTTTATAGTGGATGAGAGGAGATTTCTTAATATAAAACTCATTAATTTATTATTTCTCCTCAAGACAAGGAATAGTGAGTATTCCATGATCAAGAATAGTAATTTTATTATGTGATCCCAAAACAAGTGGGCTTACATCAGTAGAACATCACACATGACTCTATAATTAGTGTATCTTAATTTTGCAATTTATGGTATGTCACTATTCATAAAAAAATCAAGTTTTTTAGAAAAATCTCAAAAATTCACCCTAACCATTTTTTGACGTGTAAAATCCAAAAATGATGTCCATTTTTCAAAAATAATTTTCTAAATATGAGTAATTAAATATTTAATTAAAACATTATTTAATTGAAATATATAAACACTTAGAGTATTCATCTTCATCTTTAGGGTGTCTAAATTCATTTATACACTCAAGGGTATGAATACCATTCATAAGAGTCATATTACTATTCATAAGGGTAAGTTACTATTCCTAAGGGTAGGTTACTATTCATAAGGGTAGGTTACTATTCACCGAAAATTAAGTTAATTCTACCAGACTCTAAATATCATCTTGAACACAACCGTGTATATCAGATTTTTAAAATTCAAATCACAGAGCTGGTAAATTTAAGTTTAGTGGCTAAGTTATGGATATATCCTATAAGTAACCATGTTTTGTTCCATAGGGGCTCAATGATTCATGAAATATATGCTACTTAATGAATATAGTATATTTAAGAGAATCATACCATAAAATGATTGGGGTGTTACATTATTCCCTCCTTCGGAAATTTCATCCTCAAAATTTTATGTATAAAGCCCACCAAAAAGATGTGGGTAGTTCTTCTTCATAAAATCCTAAGGTTCCCATGTTACTTCCTCCATATTCTGGTTTCTCCAAGGAACCTTCACTAGGCGAGTTGTCCGATTTCTCAATATCTGCTCCCTTGTGTGTCAAGAATCCCAGTAGGCTTTTCACAATATGACAAATCAGGTTCCAGTTCAATTTCTTCATATGTGAGAACATGCGTTGGGTCTGACATGTATTTCTTTAACAATGACACGTGGAACACATCATGAACTCTGGAGAGATTTGGTGGCATCGCTAGACGGTAAGCTACAACTCCGATTCTTTCCAAAATTTCAAATGGCCCGATGTACCTAGGGCTCAATTTCTCTTTCTTACCAAAACTTAGGACATCCATCCATGGATATACTTTCAGAAAGACAAGATCTCCCACCTGAATTCTAAATCCTTTCTCCGATTGTCAGCATAACTCTTCTGCCTACTTTGGGCTGCCTTAATATGGGCTTGAATTTTCTTGACCTTTGTCGTGGTCTCTTCAATAAGTTCTGGGCCTATAAGTTTCCTCTCACCAACTTTGTCCCAACAAGTTGGTGTATAATGCTTCATACGAAGCCATTTGAATACTAGAAAGGAAACTATTGTTGTAGGTAAATTCCACCAAAGGTAAGTATTGATCTCACATACCTTGGAAGTCAAGAGAGCATGACCTCAACATGTCTTCTAAAGATTGAATAGTCCTTTCAGACTGTCCATCTGTTTTGGGGTGATAAGCAGTACTCATACAAATCTCAATATTCAAAGATTTCTGGAGACTTTTCCAGAACATTGATGTAAACCGGGGATCTCGATCAGATACAATTGATAGAGCTGCACCATGAAGTCTTAAAACTTCATTAATATACAGTCTTGTCAGGCGCTCGAGTGGAAAATCCTCTCGTATAGGAAGGAAATGTGCTGATTTTGTGAAACGATCAACAATTACCCATATTTCATCGTTCCTTCTAGGTTTCCTCGGTAGTCCGGTGATAAAATCCATCGTAATGTTATCCCACTTCCACATAGATTTAGGTAGAGGTTGCATCACTCCTTTGGGATGTTGTCTCTCTGCCTTCACGTAGAGGTTGCATCACTCCTTTGGGATGTTGTCTCTCTGCCTTCACTTGTTGACAAACTAGACACCTTGACACGTAGTCAGCAATTTCCCGCTTCATATTATCCCACCAAAAATATTCCTTCAGATCTTTGTACATCTTGGTGCTACCCGAGTGTATAAATAAATTTGAGCTATGGGAATCTTCTAATAGTTCCCTTTTTAGCTCAGGTACTGATGGAACACACAACCTCTTCCCAAATTTCAGAACTCCTTCATACATGAAGTCATCCAGTCTTCCATCCTTGACAACATTAATTTTCTTGTGCAGATTCTCATCATCAGATTGAGAGATTTTTATTTTCTATAATAAATATGGTTTAGAAATCATTTGAAAGCGAAAAGATGTTTCCCCTTCCTTAACAATTCCCATATCCATCTTCAGTAGATCCATGAATATATGATCTCTTTTAATCCTCATTTGAGTTAGAAGGCCATGATCTTTCCTGCTTAATGCATCTGCCACCTTATTCGCCTTTTCTGGGTGGTAGTGTATTGAACAATCGTAATCTTTTAGTAACTCAAGCCATCTTATTTTCCTCATGTTGAGTTATTTTTGTGTGAAAATTTATTTCAAACTCTTGTGGTCCGTATGGATCTCACATCTCTCTCCGTAGAGATAATGCCTCCATATTTTCAGAGCAAAGATTATGGTTGCTAACTCAAGATCATGAGTTGAATAATTTTTCTCATGAGTCTTCAACTGTCTTGATGCATAAGTAATAACTTGATCGTTTTGCATAAGGACGCAACCCAGCCCATTCTTTGATGCATCGTTGTATATCACAAATCAATCACTTCCATATGGAAGAGTCAAAATTGGAGCATTGACCAATATTGTTTTCAATTCTTAAAAGAATTTTGTACATTCTTTTGTCCACCCAAACTTAACTCCTTTACGTGTGAGCTTGGTTAGCAGGTTAGCCAGTCGGGCAAAATTTTGAACGAAACGCTGATAGTAACCTGCTAAGCCAATAAAACTGCGTACCTCGGTTATGTTTGTTGGCGTGGGCCAATCTTGAATTGCCTTTGTCTTCGCAGGATCAACTAGGATTCCATCCTTAGAGACAATATGACATATAAAAGAAACTAATTGAAGCTAGAATTAACACTTGCTAAACTTCCCATATAATTCATTTCTTCTAAGAGTTTCTAGAATAATCCGCAAGTGATTCTTATGGTCTTTATAGATTTTTGAGTATACCAAGATATCATCGATGAACACCACAACAAAGTTATCAAGATATTCCTTGAAAACTTTATTCATTAAATCCATAAAAATAGAGGGTGCATTAGTCATTTCAAAAGACATCATCGTAAACTTGTAATGCCCATACCTGGTTCGAAATGCTGTCTTAGGAATATCTTCCTTCCTCACATGCAGCTGATGATATCCGGACCGAAGGTCAATCTTCGAAAAGTATTGGGCTCTATGGAGTTGACCAAATAAATCATTAATCTGAGGAAGAGGATACTTATTCGTTATTGTAATGGCATTGATTTCCCTATAATCAATGCATAACCTCATGGATCCATCTTTCTTCTTGACAAACAGGACCGGGGCTCCCCATGGAGAAACACTAGGTCGAATAAATCATTTGTCACTCAAATCCTCTAGTTGTTTCTTTAGCTCCACTAACTCCACAGTGACCATTCTGTAGGGGGTCTTTGATATAGGTCTCACACCAGGAATTAAATCAATAGAGAACTCAACTTCCCTCTCTAGAGAATGTCCAGGTAAATCCTCTGGAAATACATCAATGTACTCTTGAACTATGTGCACATCTTCAATTTGAAGATTTCTTTCCTCGCCCATAGATGTTGGTTTATCTTCCTCTCCAAGTATTGCATTCAGTAGAGCTACTGGGGGTGGTTCTCGATAAGAATCAGGTGGTGATGTTTTTGCCCTAAAGACAAGGGACTCTACACCATTTTCAAAAATTGTAACTTCCTTCTTCTTACAATAAATCTTCGCATCATAATTTGATAGCCAATCCATGCCAAGAATTATATCAAATT
This sequence comes from Viscum album, assembly GCA_963277665.1. Classification (NCBI taxonomy): domain Eukaryota; kingdom Viridiplantae; phylum Streptophyta; class Magnoliopsida; order Santalales; family Viscaceae; genus Viscum; species Viscum album. The sequence continues at coordinate 1,533,802,821 of OY728161.1, read as the reverse complement.
TAGTCATTGGTATAATGAAAAGGTTAGCAACTAAAGCTCGTTTTGGTGACTGGAGGGGGACTAGTCGACATGCCTTTGTTGCAATGATACATCCCCCGAGAGTTTTGACTGACAACTCCTTTATTAAATCAAATTGGACATATCTAATTTTCTTGGAAAATTGATAAGATATAAATGAATGTGATAATCCAGAATCAAATAAGGTGTTGGCTATGTTTGAGGAAACAATTAAAGTACCTGCCACCACATTATTAGGAACTTCGACCTCCGCAGTTGTAATCACATAAGCTCTCCCTTGTTCTCTTGGCCTTTTCTGAGTCATGTTTCCTTGGTGTTTAGGACACTCATTTGCATAGTGTCCCATATCTCTGCAATTGTAGCATTGAATATCATTGAATTGTTTCTTCCCCTTACATTCATCGGATCGATAACCCTTTTCTCCGCAGTTATAGAAGACTCCCATGCCTTTCAAGCATTTCCCGAGATGATTCTTTCCACAGTTCTCACATAATGGGAAACTATTCGTTCCCCTGCTCTTCTTTGGTGCTTCTCCTTTTCCTTTGTTATCAGAGTACCACTTCTTATCTTGGTTTCCTTTGAAAATATTTGATCTAGGAAATTCCCTCTCTGTTTTGATGGCACTTGATAAAATTCCATCATATGAAGAAAATGTTTGAGAAGCCAGTGCCCTATGAAGAATTGGCTTAAGACCTTCAAAGAAATGATCAATCTTGTATGCCGAGTCACATACATAATCTACGACATACCTGGCCAGCCTTGTAAAAGTAGCCTCATACTCTACAACACTGTCTTCTTCCCTTTGTTTTAAGCTAAGTAATTTCCACTTCATTTCAGTTCGTTGCTCATGAGGGAAATATTTTTCGAAGAATAATCCCTTAAAAGTCCTCCATTCCACATCTTCTACTTCTTCTTCCTCCATGGTATTCTGAATCAGGGACCACCATTGGTCAGCGTCACCCTTGAGACAATATACTACCAGCACCACCTTCTCATTCTCATTGCATCTTAATGCCAGGAATATCTTCTCAAGTGACTTGATTCACTGCTCAGCTACCACTGGATTAGTAGTCCCACTGAAAGATGAGGTCTTCTACCGCATGAAACGATCCAACACAGGTGTGGAATGGTTATTCGTTACAACTTGAGTAAGTTGTCCCAATATAGTCATGATCTGATCTGCTCCAACATTGATTGCGTTGACTTGCTCAGTAGGGAGATCCCTACCTTGCCCACGAGTATTGATTCCCCTTCTTCCATTAGACGCCATTTTTAAATAATGGGATAAACTAGATTAGTTTATGAATCTTAAATAGAAAATCACTCAACATAGATTTAAATTCTATGCATAACTAATCTTATAAACATGGTTTCTCTGAGGTAAAATTTACATTAACTCCTTCATAATGGCTTGTAAAGAAAGTATGAATTATCCTAAGCATATCCCCTGGGAGTGTCATAACCAAGAGTAGAGCAAGACCCATTGTCGTGTACCATTTTCCGTTCGAGTCTAGCTCAAAGCGGTGTTTTCGGGTTTTACCTCTAGATACATCTGTGCCAGAGCCGCCTCTACCTGCTCGTATCCAGACAGTGATGTATTGCTTGAAACATCCACATAATCTATTCCTTACCAAAATACCAAGATGTTCTTGTAAGTTTATCCTCAAATACTACCTTAAGGATTTGTTCCCTACTATATATTTCTTACTCTAGTTTCTAAGTTTCCTACTAAACTTCCTTTGATACCAACTTTAACACCCCGACCCCTCTAGACAGGAGCCGATGGATTACTTGTGATATTGGCATGGTTAGAAGGAATGAAAATCCCAAAGGAAAGATCAGTTTAGTAGTATTGAAGAAACTAGATACATAGATTTAACATGAATTACATTGGATAAGGTTACAAGATACAATACATAATGAAAAACAAAAACTGCATCCACAAGCACTAAATAAATGACCTCCTCTTCATAACCTGTTGAAGGTAAACAATGAAAGGGGTGAACTAAAACGCTCAGTAAGGGTTACAAATAGTGGAAGCATGAATACAATAATAAATGAATCATAATCAATCTAACATAATCAAAATGGCAGAGTGAATAAATGAACTACTAATTCCATTAATAGACTGAGAATGAAACTGCATCCATAGATTTTGTCATAGTTAAAACCTCATGGATACTAATAATAACTGATAATGAATAAAGAGAATTCTTATTAATTGGACGTCATGTATCTGTCACATGAACCATAATACCATAAAAACGGTTTAGTTCTATGGGTAGAAACCCATCTGATTTTTGGAAACAAACTTGAAGGGTTTGTCGCCAAAATGTTTTGTCTCATGAGACCTACCGATGTATCGAGGGGCTGTAGTGGGCCCCACTCACCTCTACATCCAAATCATTCTTCATAAATAGATTCAATACAAGAGAAATATGTATTTACATTATCCGTATGGAATAGAGGATACAGATTCATCAACATTTCCACAGTCAAAACAACATTCAAAATAAATACCATATGTAAAATGATATACGGATTAGAAAATAATAATATCCATGATATGAGAATATAGATATTTAAATAGAATATAATTTCAGTTGAAAAGTGATCTCAAATGGGCAGTAGGTACACTACATAAGAAATAGTAGGTTCACAATTAATAAGCAAGTCACAATGAAGTGAAAATTGAGACAAAGCTCGTTACTGTGTTGTATTCAATTGAGTCATATGACAGAAGTTAATAACCACCAAAAGAGTCACACAATACAATGAATATAATGAGAACCATGATAACATGTGTCAAATGGCAGTACACCTATACCACATATAAGAAATAAGAGGCGAACAATGAAAATCCCACAGAATTGAAGGTGAGATGAGAAAACCTCTTACAGACATTTTGGCACGGTAAAACGTGTTATTGCAAGGTCTTAATGAGAGGTAAAGGGGTTTCATTATTTAAATATCAAAAGGGCAGTATGGGGGAGGTGAGAGAACATACCCCATCATTAGAAAATTAAAAACAAAAGCACATAAGATAGGGTGGATTCTTGAATAAAAGTGAGAGAAAGGATCCCTTACCTTATGCTTGAAGGTGTTCTTGACTTGTTATTAACGACCTGAATAAACAAATTAGGATTATTAATTCATAATTCCAGAACCTCTTTTATATGTAAATGATTTATTATAATCCTTTTTAGTTCATTCTAAGCCTTTTTGATTGGTTATAAGGTTCAATTTCATTGTTCGGGCTTGTTTGTTTACATGGTTTTAAATGATTGGTTCACTTATATTCAAGTTCAGATAAACATAAAAGATGGATGTGGTTGTCGAGAAATGAAGTTATACACTATTAGTTAACATCCATGATATTACATGGTTTTAAATTTAATTCATGTTACTTAGATTGAAGTCGAATTTATATATATATATATATAACCTTAGTGATAACCGTTTTGGTTAATCAGTGGGTTTGATTACGATGAACATGTTTTTCTTTATAACTTAATACCATTTGTACAAAAGTATTACAGAACTAAAAATAGGATATATTACATAGTAATCTGGTTCAATCATAACATAAATGGTTTCCTGACCAGAATTAAAGATTATAATAGAAATCGATAAACCGTTGTCCTTGAATGTGCTAAATTAGCACATCTCAAACGGTGCTTTCATTTCTTTCAAATAAAAGTGGGGAAAGGAGAGAAGATAATGGAATATATACCATTAGCATGAAAACATTCCATTACATGTATGTTACTGGATTTATCATACTATTTTGGTGAAGGGAGGTGAGAAAAGAAACAAAAATAAAATAACTTAAAGGAAAAGAAGAGATTCACTACTGTAAATTTAGGCTATAGCCACGGTTTTATAGATCCGTGGCTATAGTATGTTTATAGCCACGGTTTAATTAACACACCGTGGCTACTCCTTTTTTTCCCGCATAAGCGTCGGGCTCCTCCCCCCCTATACGCAACCCGTCCTCCCTTGACCTCTCTGCGCCCTACTCCTCTCTCGAGCTACTCCCCGCCGAACGTCGTCGCGACCTCCTCCCTGGAGCTCCTCCTCGCCGAACGCTGTCGCGGCCTCCTCCCTGGAGCTCCTCCCCGTCGAACGCCGCCACTCCTCCCCCAATCTGCGACCCTCTTCCTCCCTCTACCACTCCGCGCCCTCCTCCTCCCTCGACCTCTCCACACCCTCCTCGCCGAACCCCGCCTCTATCGACGGTGCTTGATTGTTCACTCTGGGAATGTATTGCCTTTTTTATTCCTCTAGATTTGGATTCTTTAGTTTTATCTTCCTTTAACAAATCCTTCAGTTCTTAAACATTACAGTGAAATTCTTAGATTTTTTTTTGTGCATCAATTAGAAAATGCTTGAAGGGAAACATTTTATTTAGGCTCATTTGTATGCAGAGTTCAACTTATCTAGGAAGTATTCAGAGTTTATTTAGTTCTCTGTCAATGATGAGTTCAAAGTTAAGAAACCTATTATCTAAGAAACTCAAGTGGATTTTTGTTCTTCATGTTTTATTCAGGGCTGTTCTTTACTAAATTATTAGAGGGAGTCTCGGTCTATGGGTAAACTCAAGTCTTCGGTTATCACTCAAATTGAGGAGGGATGAATGTGTTCTTGTTCTTTTGTTGGTGATACACTAGATATCAAGATACCTATGTCATATACAAGCGAGGTTATCTAGAGCTGGTGAGGATCATCCAATCACAAAGACCATGTATCATGGTAAGGTAGAATTCCATGATTGTATTGGAGCAATTAATTTGAAATCTGATTAGGAATAGTATTCTTAGGCTTCATCTAACACTTAGCTTGAGGAGGGATGAGTGTGTTATGCTTATTTTACTAGTGAGGCATTGGTGGTCATAGTATGAATGGCGCATGCAGGGGTGGTCAGCCAAACTCATGAATCATCATAGGTGAAACCTGGAGCTTGTGAGGATAATTCGGCCACAAAGGGCATGGTTCTCTTAAAGGAATCATCCTATGATAGTTTTGGAGTAGGTAGACTATAATAAGATACATTTTACCCATACGTAGTTGCTGAAACCTTCTCCTAATAAATCTTCAAATAAATTCAATAACAAATTTATCCTTTATAAATAATATCAGCCACTATAAAAATTCTATTTCTCGCCAGAAATTGAAAAAACCAAACTGATCCATAAATCATCCAAGAATCACCACATTTTTCATGAAAATCATGCAACTCGTGAAAATCAAGTAACTCGTATAAACTCTTTTTACTATAATCAATCCTCATTCTTGGAACTTATGTATGACTATTCATCAATTTTTATAATTTAAAACATTTATGAATTCCCTAAACCATAATTTTAATATATTTGTTATGATTTTTTTATTAACTTGTTATTGATGATTACTTAATATCTTATGAAACAATACATATAATGTTAAGTTATTTTCTAGATTATTTATTTAATGTATGTTTATCTGCCTCAGAATGGATAGATAATGGATGTACAACATTGATCGGATCACTGATGAATTTCAGAAGGAGTTACAATATTTTTTGGACTTTGCATTCACTAATGATTCAGATGGCGGATTGATTCGATGCCCGTGTTGTGATTGTGTTGGAAGACCTTGGTTAACTCGTGAGGAAGTGAGTTACTATATCACTAAAAGTGGTTTCCAGAAAAATTATCATGTGTGGTATCACAATGGAGAAAAAGCTCAAGTGCTGAATGACATCGATTCAGTGGAAAAGATTGGTATGAAAAATCTGATTTTTGATCGGTTTCCTTTTGTTTCTGAAGCAAGCTCCTCATGTAGACCAGTGCAAGAGGAAATGAATACTGGAACATAGTTCTCATCTATTAATCAGGATGATGACGTTGAGAGTGTTAGAAAGCTGATGGAAGATGCAAATACCCCGGTATATCAAGAATGTGAAAAAATGAGCAAACTTGAGTTTTTAATGCAATTATATCATGGGAAAACAATGTATGGATTTAGTAATACTGCGATCAACTATCTCCTTACATTTATTAAGGATTTACTTCCTGATGATGCATGTATTCCAGAAAATGATTACATGGCATCAAAGTTGGTTGAAAAATTTGGATTTTCATCTAGTAAGATTCATTCTTGTCTCAAAGACTGTTGTTTGCTCTGGAAGGAGAATGTAGACTTGAGTTAGTGCAAACAGTGTGGCACATCAAGGTGGAAGACTAATAAAGACGGATCTCAATCTTGCATACCACAAAAAGTGATGTGGCACTTCCCTTTAATTCCCAGGCTTCAAAATTTTTTTATGTCAGAACAAATGGCAAAGAATATGAGATGGCATGCAGATGAAAGAAATAAGGATAAAGATGAAATAGTACATCCTGCAGATGGGTTGGCTTGGAAGAAATTTAATAGGTTACATCCTGATTTTTCAGTCGGCCCATGAAATGTTAGACTTGGATTATCCTGTGATGGTTTCAACCCATTTCGCCAAATGCATACTGCACACAGTACTTGACCTATTTTCATTCACATTTATAACTTTCCTTCATGGATGTGTATGAAGAAGCCATTCACTATCATGAGTATATTGATATCTGGACCCAGTGATCCTGGAAATGATATTGATATATACTTGCAGCCATTAATAGAGAAGTTAAATGAGCTTTGGATTGTTGGTGCACAAGCGTATGATGCATTCAGAAAGGAGTACTTTATGTTCCGTGCAGCTTTATTATGGACGATAAATGATTTCTCAGCCTACGGAATGATGTATGGTTGGAGTACTAAAGGGAAATTATCCTGTCCTATTTGTATGAAAAATACACGTTTCCGAAGATTAAAGTTTCGACGAACTTTCAGCTTCATAGGGCATCGACATTTTCTACCAATGGATCATCCATACAGGAAAAAGCGGAGATAGTTCGATAATGCCATCGAGACAGATGAGACACCTCAACGAATGTCAGGGACTGATATTGTTAAAGAACTTGAAGATTTGAATTATGTTCTTGGCAAAAGTCAATCAAATATTAGAAAGCAAAAACATGCTAATTCGAATTCTAATAGCAATTGGAGAAAGAAAAACATATTCTTTGAGTTGCCGTATTGGTCATCGAATTTATTACGTCATTGTTTGGATGTAATGCATATCGATAAAAACATTTGTGAGATGTTACTTGCTACTATTTTAAATGTCAAAGGCAAAACAAAAGACGATTTGCGGTGTCGTCGTGATTTGATGGATTGGGGTATAAGAGCAAGACTTCATCCTGAGTTAATTGGTCAAAATAAGTGGAAAGTCCATGTTTCCTATTATTCGATGACAAATGTGGAGAAAAAACAATTTCTTCAGGTCCTAGAAATTTTGAAGGTTCCGGATGGTTATTCAAGTAATATTTCGAAAAGGGTGAATACACAAGATGTGAAACTCAAATCTCTTAAAACCCATGATTACCATGTCTTGTTACATGAGTTGATTCCCATTTCCATTCGCCATTTACTTTCACATAATGTTAGAGTTTTGGTGATTAAGTTATGTCAATTTTATCGAGATCTTTGTGCCAAAAGATTGAGCAGAAGTGTTGTTCAGAAATTGCAGAGAGATGCACCGATTATTCTTTGTGACTTGGAGAAAATTTTCCCACCGTCTTTTTTCACATGTATGTTACATTTGACTGTGCATCTTCCCACGAAAGTTCTCTTTGGTGGTCTTGTTTCGAGTCGGTGGATGTATCCTACCGAAAGAATGATGTTTACATTGAAATCTTATGTGAGAAATAAATATCATCCTGAAGGCTCTATTGTGAAATGCTATTTAGCACAAGAATGCATGGATTTATGTTCATCGTACTTGGCTAACGTCACTACGAGGTCTAATCGACTAATGAGAATTGAAGATGAGCAATATGATCCCATTGAGCCTGCATTTTCTTCACTGCCCCAAACAGGGGGGATATCTGGATCGTACTCGTTGTGTACTTTAAGCAGGGAAGAGTGGGAAACGACACATCACACAGTATTATTCAACTGTGGTGTTCTTGATGATTATATCAAGTAAGTAAACTAATAAATATGTATTTTTTTCATTGTGCGATTTCTTTATATCTTCTGACATTTTAATTCTTTCATGTCTGTAGAGAACATTTAGAAATTATAAAAAAGAGACATCGCTCTCTATCTATTAAGAGGAAGGAACTATTGCACAACAAAGAATTTCCTGCCTGGTTAAAGTCAAAGGTAATAGATTTCTTTTTCTTCTTCTCATAACATAATCACATGTCTCTATTTAATATTCTATGTTGGTATCTTTTAGGTTTTAACTCTACCAATGATTGATGTATCAGATGAAATAAAAGCATTGTCCTTTGGTCGAAACGATGTGGTACGTGATTGTAAGTCAATGGTTGTCAATGGATTTAAATTTGTTTTAAATAGTTGTGCAAAAAAAATGGCAACACAGCATGACGGTGTCACAATAAGCGCCACAACAGATTGTTATGCGAGTGCATCAGACAGGCAGCCTCGATCAGAAAATATATCATATTACGGTGTTGTTGAAAGAATCATTTTATTAGATTACTATGCACATGGTCGTGTCGCAATGATGAAATGAAAGTTGTTTGATTCAATGACACGATAAGGAATGAATATTGATAAGTGTGGATTTAGAGTGATTGATATGAACCGCCAGCTTCATACCGATGAACCTTATATTCTTGTGTCACAAGCTAAACATGTGTTTTATGTAAGTGACCCGTTACAACCACAATTTGGTGTTATTGTTGATGTTATTCCTAGACATATTTTTGATGAAGGCATGGATGAAAATGATGTTGTGGATGAACCTGTCGGTATTTATTCGAATGTTGCATTTGATGATACAGATGATGCAATTGTTAGAACATATTGTGAACCAGAAATTGTCACAGACCCCACATAGCGTTGACACATTTGTAAGTATTTACCTGATATTATCGTAATATTGTATGTGTTTTTTTAACTTCCATACATGATATCAAAATAACTAGTATATTTTATACCATTATTGAATATAAAACTATTAATAGCCTCACTAATTTATGTTTAACCACTTCTCTAGTAAATCTTGAACATAGAAAAGTCTTGATATTTTATCAATATAAATATCACACATGAAAATGTATCTCATTGTTTTATGATACAATTGTATTATTTAACATTTTGCATTATTTCTATTTATTTGAGAATATTATTTTAAATTTCCAGGTCATAATGTCTGATTTTGATGATACTAGAAGGAGTAGAAGAATATCGAGAAACGAACAACGTAGGTCTCCTCCTGGAAACAATGTAAGTACAAATTATGTTTGAATATTATGGTCTTTCATATTATTTATATTGTTATCGTTCGTTTTATTTTATCATCTATGTTATTTTAGGCTGCATCGTTGAGGAGACGCTTGGATTATGCCACTGAGGATGATATTGTGGCGGAGGGTACTGATTCTACAGGCCAGCCTACTACTACGCCACTTGAGACACCAGGAGGCCATCCTCCCATTATGCCACCTCCATATTATCCATACCCACCTTTTCCGTATCCCTTTTTGCCCGCACCCACATCAGATGGTAGTTCTCAGACTCCCATCCCTCATTTTCCATTCCCACCATCCACTGTACAGGATACTGTGCCCCCATATATCCCACCGCTATATCCATATCCATATCCACCCTCATATGTACAGGGTTATCCATCGGGTTTTCTGCCTCTATCAGGACACTTTGCATCTACTATACATAGTACTCCTGTAGATATCTCACCTACCATGGAGGCTGCCCCCCCTCCAGACGCAGCACTTCAGGGGTCAGCAGATCCCCCATCTACTGATATTTGTTTAAACATTACTGTTACTGATTAATGATAAATTCATATATATTATTTTCTTTTATTTTTGGTTTCATGATTAGCTCCATCCTTTACCAGACGACGAGGCCGCACAAAAATGCGTGAGGTTTGGAATCGGCACACGCAAATCATATTTGATTACAATGAGGACAATGCTATAATTAATAAAAATGGCACGGAATGTAAAAGTTTTATGGGAACACTTGCTAAACACAACAATATTATTCCGGTTCAACCGATAAGTTGGAAGGCAGTTGGACAACAAATAAAGGACAAAGCCTGGGTAGAGATTTGGGTAAGTAATGTTAATCACCTTTTATATATATATATAAATTTATAATATTTTCTTAACAAATATTATGTCCATTGTAGCTTCGATATAATTTTCCTGATGGACAAAATGAAAAGGCTGCAAAGATAATGGATTTAGGTGAAATGTGGCGAGCCTACAAGTATGATTTATATCTTGGTTGGAAAAAGAGAGTTGGTACAAAGCTTGAAGAAGTACCGGTGATTCAAGATTTCCCAATATCACAATATAAGGAGATGATCAGCTATTGGAAGAGTCCAGCGTTTAAGGTGTTTGTTAAATTTATAACTATATTCATTTATTTATTTGAAAAGGATTTTAAATTACTTGTTTTATTTATTTTAATGAATTTATATAATTATTTATTTATAGGAGAAATCAAACAGAAATAAAACAAACAAGAGTGCAATGAAACACATTTATACTTGCAGACACACTTCATTACCAGATCATGAGCAGACACAGGTAATTTAACATTTAAAATATTTAGCTTTGTTTAGTGTAATTTTTTTAACTTCCAATTTTGATTTATTTCTTTGTTTTTTTCCAGAAGAAGGCATTGAATATCGAGGGTCGTGTTCCTCACTCAACTTTGTTTTGTACAAGCTGGAAAAAGAAAGATGGTATTGTGCCAAATACCGACACCGAGAAGGCGATTGTAAGTAAATTTCAATTTCTTTGATTTTTACTGAATTTAATTCCTTATATTATTTTATCATTTTAATTTATGTTATATATCAATCAACAGAATTCTTTAGAGGCATTGGCAAAAAAAAGAATCTGACAATTTGGGCCCAAACGATCATCTACATCAGGTATTAGGAGATGAGCATCAGGGTAGAGTGCGTTGTCGACTTGGGAAGAAGATTGTATCATCTCGATACTGGTCTACTAACGTTTCTTTGAGTACCAGTTCTGGTTTTGTCATAGTGGACCAAATGAATTCCGCAATCAAAGAAGCAAGTCAAAAATTAGAATAGGCGATAACTGCAAATATGATGAAATTTATGTATGCCCTTTCTTCTACACTTCCACCAGAATCAGTTGCAACGGTTGATGCCTTTTCGATTTCGATGCGTTTTGCTAATGTAGATTCTTCTATCGGAGTCGGAACCGGACCTAGTGCTGGACCCGATGCTAGTGCCGGTTCGGATGCAGATGCCAATGATGATGTTGTTGGTGTGATAGGTGATGATGGTGTTTCTGTAGGAGGTGTGGATGAGGGTTATCATGATTCTGATGATACTGATATTGAGACTCACTTTTGATGTAAATTGTATTTTTGGATTGGTAATGTATGACGAGTTCCATGCATCTGATTACACTATTTTTTTGATCAATATCATTAATATTTACCATATCTTATTGGGAATGAGAATGACTACTAACCTGTAGATCTACCTTAAGCTAACTATGTCTAGTATTAGATATAGCCCTACCACCATGACTTCTCAATCGATAAATTTATTTAACTACCTCAGTTAAAGCTATGTATTCAAATTCAGTAGCTGAAAGTGCAACAATAGATTACATATTTCAATTCTAGGAAATGAAACCTCCAAATTCAGTAAACACATTAATAGTTAAGGATTTAAAATTGTCAACATTAACAGTATAGTTGGCATCAACCAAACCACAAATAATTTAAGTAGTATCCACAATTGTACCACAGAATAATGAAATATTAGAAGTAAAAGAAAGATACCTCAAGATCCACTTAAGGGAATACCATTATAGCTTCCCAGGAGTGCCCATGAACCATCATAGAGTGCAGAGAGAAACTGAAAAATCAGTTCTAGAGAAAATCATAGAATACGCTTTGCAACCAACAATGTTAGAATAAGGAATTCTAGACATAAATTCAACATCAACTTCAGCAGTAGGTGATTGATTCAAGGACAATTTAAAATGTTGTTCAAGTAGGAAATTAACATGATTGAGAGATTCCAACATTTACCTATTTATAATGAATGCTAATGAACTTGTTACCTAGAAAAAATGAATCAAAATTGAAGCACCACTTCCATGAGGATTGTTTCAAGCCAGACCAAGATTTATTTAAATGGCATACTTTCTTTGGTTTGATCTCAGCAGGATAATCATCAAGAGGTATCATATAAATCCTTTCATTCAAATCACCAAGTTGGAAATCAGTTTTAAAAACTAACTGCTCTATATGAAAGTCATTATAAGTTGCAAAACCTATCAAAAGATGAATGAAATAATGCTTAAGAAAAAAGGGAAAATAATTCATCGTAATCAATTCCCTCTCTTTGAAGGATTCCCTTGGAAACTAGCCTAGATTTTTATTTGATTCACTGGCCCAAAAATATTTGGAGTGTCTTGAGCATTCATGAATGCTTCTAAATCTTTCTAGAATAGTACTATTCAACCTCTCTGCTAGGCTATTCTATTTTCAAGAGTGATTAATATGATCATTTCTGGATCCTTATCATCTACATAAACATTAATATTGTCTAAATCTAACATGAATTTATTAACCTCATCTAAATGGTTTTTTATAGATGTACTAGGATTCATTTTGAATGTCAATATACTTTTTTTATTGTAATTTTTTCTTACAAATGAGGAAATCATGTATAATTTTTCATGTTTAAGCCAAACTCCCTCAGATTGGGGTGTGCTGGGGCAAGGGGAAGGGGTGTTGGGGCAGGGGGAGGGGTGTTTGCAGGTGGGGGGGGGGCAGGTGGGGGGCAGGGGGTAGGGAGAGGGGGCAGGGGGGTGTGCAGGTGGGGGGGGGGGGGGGTAGGGGCAGGGGCAGGGGGTGTGCAGGTGGGGGGCAGGGGGCAGGGGGTGTGCAGGTGGGGGGCAGGGGGTGTGCTGGGGTTGGGGGAGGGGTGTGTGCCGGTGGGGGGGGGGGCAGGGGGAGGGGGGTGAGGGGGTGGGCAGGGGAGGGGGCAGGGGGTGTGCAGGTGGGGGGAAGGGGGCAGAGAGAGGGGGCAGGGGGGCGTGCTGGGGCAGGGGGAGGGGTGTGTGCAGGTGGGTGGGGGGTAGGGGAGGGGGAAGGGGTGTGCAAGTGGGGGGCAGGGGGTAGGGGAGGGGGAAGGGGGTGTGCAGGTGGGGGGCAGGGGGCAGGGAGAGGGGGCAGGGGGTGTGTAGGTGGGGGGGGGGGGGTGTGATGGGGCATAGGGAGGGGTGTGTGCAGGTGGGGGGGGGGGGCAGGTGGGGGGGGGTGTGATGGGGCTTATAAGATTATCTAAAACAATCATAACTGCATAAAAGTCTGAATCAACCATTTTGGAACTCAATTTTTGGCCCAAAGTTGTTGTACTTTTGCTGCTACAGAATTAGCTTTTATTTCTTTTATTGTTTTAACAGTTTTGATTGTGTTTATTTCAGGTTTTTTGTATGGATATATAAAGAAGAAGTTGATCAATCAACTTGATGGTTTTGGTGTCCTAAACCACCAGATTCCCCTTAGGATCCTACCGAGGCCCCTCTAGGACATGCTAGGAAGTAGGTTCTTCTGTTCTTCACACCAGTAACATAGAAACTTCCTGTTGGAGGTTAATATCATTTGCTACACGTTCTCTCCAAATCACAAAATACCTGATTTTTTTTCGTTCTTCCATCCACAATTCTTCCGCATTTGATCATAGATTTCCATCCAGGTTCGTTACCATTACTAAAATTCTAATTTTCTCAACCTTATTTAATTCAGCCTTTATGTTCAATGGTTCTTCTTCTTTTCTAATCGTAATTTTGTGCCCTACTTTTATTCTGCTTCCACTGTTTTAAATGCAGTTTGTGTAGCTTTTAGAAACTTTATATTCATTAATAATTTTAATTTTAATAGTAGTATCAGTATATTTTTTCATAGTAATTTTGTTTTAATAACTTAACTATAGTAGCATGCTTTTTTTTTGAATTACTTATGCTTTGTATTTGCAATCTCATTTTATACACTTGATTACACACTTTAATGTTCCACTACCTTGCTAAGTAATAACTACTACACTTTTTTTTCATTTTCAGGTGCATAAAGGATGCATTTTAATGATTGCATGTCCAAATACATAATGAATACATTTTCAGGTATTCCTATTTTTTATGAATTCATTCTCAAGTACACATTGAAGGCATTTTTATCTGGCGGTATGTTTCTTTCTCATTTCAATGTTGTTTACTGCATGCAATTGAATGCATTCTCATTATGTATACTAAATATTCTTATTTCTCCCCCCATTGAAGGTCATGAAGTGAAACTTTTCACTCTCCTGGGGTCTCTGATTCATTCAGCAACATAGTCCTCTTCTTCCCCATCATGTGATGTGTTCCCTGAAGTGCATTATAATATTCTAGAGCCTCCAGTTCATGGCTCTTACCCTCATATTGATTAGTATAATTCCATTGAAGTCATGGCCCTGACTGGAGATGATAATGCCCCATCTTCTCCAATACGAGGTATGCGAAGGAAGATGAAGTCCTCCATCCCCCTCCCAATAGTGTTGTGACATCATCAATGAAAAAGAATAGGATTTTTTCCAATAAACCAAAAAAAAAGAGATGTTATTGCCTTCCATGACTAACCCCTTGTACATCACGATTTCCTCCATAATATTGAACTCCAGGGGTTTGGGATACCCAAACTAAGGTGAATATAATCTCAAATTTATCTAGAGTAAGCAGATTTCCATGTTAGCAGTTTGGGAACCCAAACTCAAGGTATATTCTATCAAATATGTCTCTAGAAAATTACATGTATCCAATTACATGCATTTTAGTACAATTAATATTAATATATGGATTTTATGGGACAAGAACCATGAAGTGGAATTCATTGATGCTTCCCATAAAAAATACCAAGCTAGAGTTTCTGTAGATGTTATTAGCTGGAATGTAAGAGGAATTAAAAAACATAATTAATTGTCCTACATTGGTTGTAGTGGGTTGTCAAATTCAAACTATAAGGAGTTGAATGAATTATATGGGAAGTAAAAATATCTAGGTTTGGGATTTACATTTAAGTTCTCTATATGCATCTCCATCTTTTAAGACAAAAGATACGTGGCGATTTCATATTTCACCAAACCTGCCCTTATAACCCTCTGCATTTCATTTCTTTATATGTGTTACATTTACATAACCTTGATATGATATTGATGGATTTTTTTATCTAACACTTATTAAGGCCATTCTTCTGAGTTTTTACCATTAATTTTTTAAACTTTATATGATTTCATTTCACAGTTTAATATAATCTTCAGATTTTTGAATCATCTCACATTTATATATTAATTACAGCATGTATTAGAAAACAAAAAAAAATCTGTTTGCAGTTGCTGTATACATGACTTGCTGTTTGTAGTTGTTGTTTGTAGTTTGTTTGTAGTTGCTATAATAAAATGGAATTGAGTCCATTTGAGTCATGTATACATGACTTCATTTGCTTAATTCTATATTAAAAAATGATACTGTTTCACTTCTATATACACGACTTCATGGGCTTAATTCTATATAATTATATTTTTGATAAACATTGTTAATTTTTAATTCACATTGATATTTACATATTCATCAATGATGCCTGTGTAAAAATGATATTGTTTATAGTTGTTGATTTTGTCAAGTACATCATCTGGCCAGAAGATGCTGCCCCACAGATGTCGCTGGACCGGGCCAACACGCCGCGATCACGCCGCGATCACGCCGTGATTTGGCCCTGCTCCAGCCACATCGAGCTCACACCATCCCCCTTCCACCTACATTTGTATTCTCCTTGGACAAATCTTCCATTATGCTATTTCTTGCCTCTATTTTCACATACAAGCAAAGCTTGTTGGCATGAATCTAAGTTTTTCTCCTTCTTCCATGATAGAAGAACTGATCCTTTTATATTTAGCACTTGGATTAGACTTCTTAGGTTTATTACCCAAGGATGTATGATCTACCTTCTTTAAAAAAAAATTGGGAATAGTGTTTCCAACTTCATTTTTTTAAAATTTTCCAAAGGAGTTTTTCTTCCATTTTTCATCATCGGTGGTCTTCATTATCCATTTGTTTTTAACACATTCTTAGATGAGCATGCTCCATTCTAGTGACCACACTCAATTAAAATACAATAGCGATCTTAAATCAAGAAGTCACCCAAGTTGAATCATTACATGTTTTTAGGAAAATAAGAGTAGCTACCACACAAACTAATGATGATAATATTACTAACAAAAAGACTCATAATTGTGTCAAAATAACTTTAATTGATCCACTATTGTTTTCACTGTAAGATCATAGAGGAATGCGATAGACTATCCTGATAAATCCGTTGTTACTCATGCATATTTATCTATTACCCATGGTTTAAAAACAAATTCTGTACAAATATGGGTGTAATTAAATAATGAGAATCCATCCATGGGGGTGCAGCGGGACTGGTGCGGGCTGGGGGGCAGAACTTTGATCCATTTACTATCTAAAACAAACATACTTGTTTATGGATCCACATCTTTAAACTCAATTGGCTATATTGGAATCCTAGAATTTTATGGGTATTGCATCCTCAGTTGAAAATCCTATCAGAATTGATAACCAAAACAAAAATCCAAGGTATGGTCACTTTACAAGAGTCTTGTTGAAGTTGATATGGCAGGTACATTGGTAGAGGAAGTTGTTATTACCATAAGAGATTATAGATTTAACTATGACATTGTTTATGAATGGAAGCCTATGTTTTGTGATGGTTTTAGTCTATTTGGACATCTCTTATCTGAGTGAAATCACTCAATGGTCTATAAAAAATGCGATTTGAAGGTTCATGTTGAGGAAACATGAAAAAGATGCCTGGAAAATGTCAAGGGGATGGCTCATGATACTGCTTTCGAAAACTCTAGTGCAGGCTCCAACTTTCATGGTGAGGAACATAATCTGGACTCACAACATACAGATGGATTGGATCCTGATTTGGTTTCACTTATTGACATTGTTGAGTTAGAGGGGGCTAACAAAGAGGTTCTCCTCTAGCATGCAGTTAATCCATTTATGGTTGTTGACATGTAGGATATCTGCATTGGTTTACAACATGAGGACTCAATAAATCAAATGCAATATCATGATGATTTCAATCCGAAGAGTGTGCCTGAAGATATCCCAGTGTCCTATGTGACTGCCCAGCCGCATCAACTGATTGTGGTCTCTAAACAGGCTTATAAGTCCCCATCTAATGATTGTTTGGAATAGAATGAGTAGACCCACAACTCAGGCCAGGAAATACACGACTTAGACCAAGCTCTTGATGGAAAGCAGGAGAACTTAAAAACTACTAAATGTGGCTCTGATGAAGTTGTCCCAGACTCACAAATGCCTACTGCAACCATGCCTAGACATAAGGTGAAAATCAACAATTCAGGGTAGGACCTACATGGTTCAGAAGAGTCACTTGGTGGATAGTAGGAGAACCTTAGTGCTACTATATATGGCTATGATGAAGTAGTCCCAGACACACAATTGGGTAGTGCTGGTTCTGGGCATGCATCTGCCTAGCCTACTTCATATTTGGTTGGACAGGATTCTCATAAAGGGGACTCTTTTACTCAGGTAGAGCTTGTGAAATCAAGAAAAATGCGAGTTTCAAGAGCCGCAGACGTAGGCTTTGCTCACTCTCTAAAGAAATTCTTGCCTCTAAGTGGGAAATAATGGGTGGAAGATGTAGATGATAGTGCTCCATCCAAAGATATAACAATTTAAATAAATGGGAAGGATGAATCTCCCCCTTCCTCTAGGGAAACTGATGAATGTCCTGAGGATAAGGCCTCTAAAGGCAAGGCTAAAGAGAACACTAAATCCAATAAACTGAACAACATGAAGAAAGGAGGGCCTCAGACCAGAGGCAAGTCAGCTCTTAATAAATGAATATTTTTTTTGGAATTTCCATGGGCATGGGAACCCTCCCACAGTCAAAGCCCTTAGGAACATTCTTATGACCAACAAACCTTTAATGATCAGCATCGCTGAACTGAAAATGAAGTTCTCAAGTTGGAAATCTATAAAATGGTATTCAATTGGATACTCACCAATCTCATAACATGTGAAGGAAAATGCGGATGAGGATTTTGTTGGATTGATGTTGCCCGATATGGTTGGGCCGAATGCTTGTGGCCCGCAACTATTGCGGGTCGAACCACGTAAATCGTTGTGTCCCTTGCTTTCTTTCCTTCGTTTTTTCCTAAGAATACATCTACTTCTCTCTTTTTGACCAGCTCTAAAAATGACTCTCTCTGTTGGAAAATATGAAAAGAACAACTAGAGTCTAGGAACCACTCTTGATTGAGTGTATAAATGGACACATTCAAGATTTAAACAAATGTCATAGCCTGAATCAACCAGAAAATACAGGTTAGTGGGCTGTTTGGATTCTAACTCACGCATGAGTTTCCTACGCTCAGCCTTAATGTGCCTAGGTTTAACATATTGAAAACATATTACTTTTCTATCCATAGAGATTGTCCTAGATTTGGGTTATTTATTAATCTTATTTTTGTCCCTACTGAATTGTTTTTTTACCTTTAGTTTAAGGTCTCCCCCTTGTGAAAAACTCTTATCCTCACCTTTTATTTTTGTTCTATAATGCAATTCCATAGACAGATGGGCTGATTTGATATCTTCTAATGTTAAATAGACTCAACCATATATCATGGTCGTAACAAGTGTTCTATATCTATTTTCAAGAGTGATTAATATGATCATTTCTGGATCCTCATCATCTACATAAACATTAATATTGTCTAAATATAACATGAATTTATTAACCTCATCTAAATGGTTTTTTATAGATCTACTAGGATTCATTTTGAATGTCAATATACTTTTTTTCTTGTAAATTTTTCCTACAAATGAGGCAGTCATGTATAATTTTTCATGTCTAAGCCAAACTCCCTCATATTGGGGTGTGCTGGGGCAGGGGGATGGGTGCTGGGGCAGGGGGAGGGGTGTGTGTAGGTGGGGAGGGGGGGGGGCAGGGGGAGGGGGGTGTGCAGGTGGGGGGCAGGGGGGTGTGCAGGTGGGGGGCAGGGGGCAGAGAGAGGGGGCAGGGGGTTGTGCAGGTGGGGGCAGGGGGGGGGGGGTGCTGGGGCAGGGGGAGGGGTGTGTGCAGGTGGGGGGGGGGGGAGGTGGGGGGGGGGGGTAGGGGGTGTGTAGGTGGGGGGGGGGGGCAGGGGAGGGGGCATGGGGGTGTGCAGGTGGGGGGTAGGGGCAGGGAGAGGGGGCAGGGGGGTGTGCAGGTGGGGGGCAGGGGGTGTGCTGGGGTAGGGGGAGGGGTGTGTGCAGGTGGGGGGGGGGGTAGGTGGGGGGGGGGGGGGAGGGAGGTGTGTAGGTGGGGGGCAGGGGAGGGGGCAGGGGGGTGTGCAGGTTTGGGGCAGGGGGTAGGGAGAGGGGGCAGGGGGGTGTGCAGGTGGGGGGCAGGGGGCAGGGGTCTGTTGTTATGCTTCTTCAAGTCTGGCTCGATCATTTTGGAACTCAATTTTTTTGTGATTACTTGTGCTATAGATTTCAGATTGGGGTGATCTTTACTGAGTTGGAAATCTTATAATATTATCTAAAACAATCATAACTGCATAAAAGTATGACTTGATCATTTTGGAACTCAATTTTTGGCCAAATTTGTTGTACTTTTGCTGCTACAGAATTAGATTTTATTTCTTTTATTGTTTTAACAATTTTGATTGTGTTTATTTCAGGTTTTTTATGGATATATAAGGAAGAAGTTGATCAATCAACTTGATGGGTTTGGTGGCCTAAACCACCAGATTCCCCTTAGGATCCTATCGGGGCCCCTCTAGGACATGCTAGGAAGTAGGTTCTTCTGTTCTTCACACCAGTAACCTGGAAACTTCCTGTTGAAGGTTAATATCATTCGCTACACGTTCTCTCCAAGTCACAAAATACCTGATTTTTTTCATTCTTCTGTCCACAATTCTTCCACATTTGATCATAGATTTCACCTGGAGCAGGTACACCATTAATGGGAGGCAAACCAGCAGTATTGATAGATGCTTGGCCTACATCGATGAAGGGAATGAGCCCTTGATTATTTCTGGACTCATCTTACCAAAGCATCACTCTGATCATAATCCCATCCTAATTGATGTATGTGCTAGAAATGTGAGGTCTTCTCCTTTTCCTTTCAGACATAACAACTCGTGGATTGTGTGCAGGGGACAGGGTGAGGGGGCATGTGTGGTTTGCTGGGGGCAGGGGGTTTGCAGTGGGCTGGGGGAGAAGTGCAGTGGGCAGGGGGAAGTGTAGGGGGAAGGGGGTGTGATGGGGGCAAGGTGTGTGTGCAGGGGGGGGGGGGGGGTGCAGTGGGCTGGGGGGGAGGTGCGGTGGGCTGGGGGGGGGGAGGTGCGATGGGCAGGGGGCACATGGGCTGGGGGGGAGGTGCAGTGGGCAGTGGGCTGTGGGGAGTGCTGGGGAAGGGGGCAGGTGGGGGTTTTTTTTTCATGTAATGGGGGGACATATAGCCACCGTTTAAAACCGTGGCAATAGGCCTATAGCCATAGTTTTAAACCGTGGCTATATATATTCCCAGCCTTAGGATTCTACCATAGTTTGAAAACCATGGCTATAGGCTGTTGCCACGGTTCCAACCATGGCTATAGGGATATAGCCACGCTTCAAACCGTGGCTATAGGGATATAGACACGCTTCAAACCATGATTATAGGGCTATAGCCACAGTTTTAAACCGTGACCATAGGTTTTACCCTATATTCACGCCAATACCTGCCAAGGTTTATGAAACCGTGGCTATAACCTATAGCCACAGTTTTTGGGCCTATAGCCACGGTTCCAAACCGTGGCTATAGCTTTATTTTTTAGTAGTGATTTGAAAGAAGAATTTACCTCTTGAGACTTCCTCCTTTGAGAACCTCTTAAGGGGAGATGTTTTGGTCTTTTTATGAGACCAAAGCTTGTTGGACATGAGTAGGAGGTTGAGAAGGTATTTGGATAGAATTTGGAGAAGGCACAAGGCTTGAGATGAGTGAATGGAAGGGGGGTGAGAGGGGGTTTTATAGTGGAGGAGAGAGGGGATTTTTTAATATAAAACACATTAATTTATTATTTCTCCTCAAGACAAGAAATAGTGAGTATTCCATGACCAAGAATAGTAATTTTATCATGTGATACTGAACCAAGTGGGCTTACATTAGCAGAACATCACACATGGCTCTATAATTAGTGTATTTATCTTAATTTTGCAATTTATGGTATGTAACTATTCATAAAAAATTCAAGTTTTTTAGAAAAATCCAAAAAATTCACCCAAACCATTTTTCGACTTGTAGAATCCAAAAATGATGTCCATTTTTCAAAAATTATTTTCTAAAAATTATTAATTAAATCATTATTTAATTGAAATATATAAACACTTAGAGTATTCATCTTCATCTTTAGGGTGTCTAAATTCATTTATACACTCAAGGGTATGGATACCATTCATAAGATTCATATTATTATTCATAAGGGTAAGTTACTATTCCTAAGGTAGGTTACTATTAATAAGGGTAGGTTACTATTCATAAGGGTAGGTTACTATTCACTGACAATTATGTTAATTCTATCAGACTCCAAATATCATCTTGAACACAACTGTGTATATCATATTTTTAAAATTCAAATCACAGAGTTGGTAAATTTAAGTTTAGTGGTTACGTTATGGCTATATCCTATAAGTAACCATGTTTGGTTCCATAGGGGCTCAGTGATTCATGAAATATAGGCCGCCTAATGAATACATTGTATTTAAGAGAAACATACCATAAAATGATTGGGGGTGCTACACACCCGCTTATCTCCTTTGTGGTGTTCTTCGAAATGGCGATGAAGGTAACGATCGTGCCACCTGCGGCCTCAGCGACCCGCACCGTCCCCGCGGTGTTTTGACCGCCGACCAAACCAGCGCCCATGCCCGCCAGGCCGCCCCGCCGGCCGTGCCGGCCGCGCCGCCGCACCGCCCCGCTGGTTGCACCTCCCTACCGGCCGCGCTGCCTAGCTGGGTGCGCTGCCATGCCGACTGCGCCTTGGCCACACCCTCACGGTGCTCTGGGCCGAAACGGCTCCGTGCCACCGGGTCGAGTCACCTACGCGGCGCCCTCGAGGTCGAACCGCCCTCGCGGCCTGCTGGGCTTGGCTCAGCAGGTCGAGCTGAACCCAACGGGCCGGCCCGTCCGACAGGCCGGGCAAGACCCAACAGGTCGGCCCAAACCGGGTCGGGCCGAGCCGGTAGGACCAGGTCAGACCGGACCCGGGCCCACTACGACCCATTTACGCTCCTCTGGCCATATCTTTGGCACTGGATGTCTATTTGATGAACCCTCAGCGGCGCTGGAAATCTTGGAGCGAGATAGTCCTTTTGAGTATACTCCACTAGAGTTTTGGATTGAGATGAGATATAGTCAGTTTGGATCGAGCACGAATCCAACCGGACCCCCGAAACTAAAAGGCTAATAACTCACAGACCGGGCGTCCGATTGACGCACCGTCAGTTGCGTTGAGACCCCTATGACGTGGCAGACCTTTGAGATACTTTTTCATGGTACTTCGTGGCATTTGGAGCATCAAATAGTAGCTTGTGGAGCGGATCTTCTGGTGACGAGCGAGCGGAGTGCAGAGACCTAGTAGTTGGCTAAGACCTGATGACTGCTGACCGATTGACTCGGAGTGACTCAACTAGCCCAGTGGGGAGCGCCTGGTTGTGGCAGAAGACCCACGGTGGAGAGCACCTCTATGTGATGCAGCAGACCCACGGTACTCGACAGGAGGAGCACCTCTGCAGTCCAAGGTTAGTGGGAAGCACCTCTGTGTGACACAACAGACCCACGGTACTCAACAGGAGGAGTACCTCAACAGTCCAAAGTTAGTGGGAAGTGCCTCTGTATGACACGGTAGGCCCACTGTACTCGATTGAGCAGGAGTTCTCCAGTAGTTGAGGTTTCAAAAATGTGAATAAAATCCTATAGTGGTGGACCAGTACGGTGAGTATAACAATACTCAGTATGTAATCAACAGTTACCTTACTTAGGGACCCTCAAGGTCTCATAAAAGACAACCTTTAGATGTCGGTATGACCACAATGTATGAAATCAATAGATAACCTTACTTAGGTATGACAACTACGAGTTATATGCCCATACATAAACCTAAGAATACAGTCTTCTTTGAGTCATATGCCCATATAGCCTTCAGAAGGATGTCTTTTGTGAGATCCTTCAGATGTCGGTATATGCCCATACATAATCTTCCGTGAGAGACATTCGGTATATGTGCAGAAGACAACCTTCAGATGTCGGTATGACCACTACGAGTTCTTGGTTATGCCATTCAGCGTAACCAACGCTCCAGTAGTGTTCATGGGACTCATGAACATGATCTTCCAGTCGTACCTTGATCGCTTTGTCATATACTTTATCGACAACGTTCTGATCTACTCGACTACTGAGGAGGAGCATGCCTACCATTTGCGGGTAGTACCAGACACACTCTGAGAGCACCAACTTTATGGTAAGCTCTTGAAGTACCAGTTCTGGATCCGAGAGGTTCACTTTCTGGGACATTTCATATCAGAGGGTAGAGTTTCAGTGGATCCAGCAAATATTGAGGCGGT
The DNA here is from genome assembly GCA_963277665.1 of Viscum album. Taxonomy (NCBI): domain Eukaryota; kingdom Viridiplantae; phylum Streptophyta; class Magnoliopsida; order Santalales; family Viscaceae; genus Viscum; species Viscum album. The sequence continues at coordinate 1,533,778,993 of OY728161.1, read as the reverse complement.
ACTTTCTTGGGATCCACCCAGGAGTGTGATGGAGGTACGAAGTTTTTTGGGTATGGCTGGATACTATCAGAGATTTGTGCTAGATTTCTCCGGAGTTGTAGCACCACTTTCAGCGTTGATGAAGAAGGGGCAACCCTTCATGTGGTCGGAGAGATGCCAATAGATCTTTTAGGAGCAGAGGCAGAGGCTGACTAGTTCCCCCATCTTGAGGCTTCTAGAGGAAGACGTGGGGTACGTAGTCTACTGCGACGCATCAGGGACCGAACTCGGATGTGTCCTGATGCAGGAGCGAGCAGTGATCGCGTATGGTTCTCGGTAGCTGAGGCAACATGAGCAGAACTACGCTACCCATGACCTGGAGTTAGCAGCAGTGGTCTTCGCCTTGAACATGTGGAAACACTATCTGATGGAAGAACATTTTACTGTGTACTCTGATCACAAGAGTCTCAGGTATATTTTCTCCCAAAAGGACCCGAACTTGAGACAATGATGTTGTCTTGAGTTCCTCCAGGACTATGACTTCAAGATCATCTATACTCTAGGGAAGGGGAATGTTGTAGCAGATTCACTTAGTAGGAGATCTGGTATACAACTGCTAGGTGAGGCGACAGAGCAGCTGGCCGCTTTGCAGATATCCTTTGTGGATAGAGATAGAGCAGCTTTTCTCCAGTCTCTTATAGTCACTCCCCCACTTCTTCAGCGAGTCAGGGAGGCGCAACATGGGGACGCTGACTGCGAGACGCGACGTGCTCAGATATCCATAGGGAAGGCACCTGATGGATTTTCTGAAGGTGGGGAGCACGTCATCCTTTTCAGAGGACGTACCATGGTACCAGTGTCTCTTCAGGAGGAAGTGTCGAGGGAGTTCCACACATCCCCACTAGCGGTACATTTAGGAGTGGCGAAGATGTACTGAGATCTCCAACGACAACACTAGTGGCCGGGAATGAATAAAGTAGCCGCAGAGTTTGTCAATCGATGCCTCACTTGTCAGCAAGTGAAGGCGGAGCATCGGGTACCAACAGGCTTGGTTCAGCCTTTATAGGTCCTAGAGTGGAAGTGATATTGGATATCTATGGACTTCATGATGGGTCTCCCACGTACATCGAGGGGACATGACTCGATTTGGGTGGTCGTCGACCGACTCACCAAGTCGGCCCACTTCCTACCAATCAGAGAACAGGGTTCAATAGAGAGCTTGGGACGCTTCTATGTGCAGGAGATTGTGCGGCTATAGGGAGTACCTTCAACGATTGTCTCTGATCGTGATGCACATTTTACTTCTCGGTTATGGAAGGGGTTGCAGGAGGCTTTCGGGATGTAGCTTTGTTTGAGCACCGCCTTCCATCCGCAGACGGATGGTCAGACTAAGCGGACTATTCAGACCCTCGAGGACATGCTGCGTGCTTGTGTCCTCTACTTCGGTCGCAGCTGGGAGGATCACTTACCTTTGGTGGAGTTTTCATACAACAACAGATATTACTCCACCATAGGGATGACACCTTTTGAGGCGTTGTACGAGCAACCTTGCAGATCACCTTTGTGCTGGACTGACCCAGGGGAGTTAGCACTCGTGGGACCAGAGATGGTACGGGATACCACAGAGAAGGTGTAGATCTTACAGGAGTGAATGAAGACTGCACAGAGTAGGCAGAAGTCGTATGCCGACAGAAGACAGAGACCTCTAGAGTTCGAGGATGGAATCCACATCTTTCTACAGGTCTCACCCCGATGAGATCTACGAAGATTTGGATGAGGCGGCAAGTTATCTCCGAGATTCATCGGACCTTTCCAGGTCCTCAGCAGAGTTAGAAAAGTGGCTTACCGCTTAGCTCTTCCACCTCAGTTGCACCGGGTGCATGACATCTTCCACGTATCCCATTTGAGGAGATATGTGCACGACCCTTCCCACATCATCGACTATGGAGACCTGAACATTGACGATGGGGCAACATTTATGGAGGTTCCAATAGAGATTGAGGATCGACAGAAGTGAGTCCTTCATGGACGGTCTATACCTCTGGTGCGTGTTCGTTGGCAGCACGGGAACCTCTAGGAGAGCACATGGGAGTGAGAGGCTCAGATGCGTACTCAGTACCCCCACTTGTTCCCTTAGTTATGAGTTGTGTCTTACGGAGACGTAGATCCATGAGGTGGGGAGAATGTAAAGACCCATAATTTCCATGTATTTTTTTAATTAAATGGAAATTTTATGAGACCACGATAATTGACGGCGTATGATTCTGAGGCCCGGTGTTCCCAGAATCAATTTCTGAAGTTTTTTTGGGTACGTTCAGTAAACGTACGAGTGAGTTTTTCTAACTTTTGAACCGATACTTGGAATTGAAATCCGAGGGCACCGTTGAACTCGCAATGCTGATTTTCGCTTAAAGAGACTTTCACCTCGACGGTAGTTGGTCGAGGGTGAAAGTTAGTTTTTGGGTTTTTCGTGGAAACAATAAAATAAAATAAACACACGTTTTATTTTATCTTATCTTTTGAAACCACCCTTGTGGAAGTTATAAGTGGGGACCACCACACCTTAACCTCCCATGAGTTATGGTGGAGGGGACCACCTGAGGTTATCCCTCATTATGGGGGGGGGGAGAAAACCTCTCAACTCCCTCAATTAATTTTATGTGTCAACGTAAAATTAAATGCTTTCAATTTAATTTTATGTGTCAACGTAAAATTAAATGCTTTCATTTAATTTTATGTGTCAACCTAAAATTAAATGTTATCAATTAATTTTATGTGTCAACATAAAATTAAAAGCTATCAATTAATTTTATGTGTCAACATAAGATTAAAAGCTAACAATTAATTTTATGTGTTGACATAAAATTAAACCCTATAAATTGTTTTGATGTTGGCTTAACCCCTTTTTAAATTAAGTAAGAGCATCATTGGAATTTAGGAAAGTTATTAATAAATGAACCGTCATAAATTCCATGATCGTTACATACCTTCCCCCCTCTCCTATATATATGGAGCATGGCAGGAGGTTTTGGGATGGATTTACCAAGCGACGAAGCGCTGGTAAAGTGACGGGACACCCAACACTTGGAGGATTACACCCTCCAACAAAGAATGCTCCACCGATGAAGAACGCTGATGAGGAATGCCTTCGACTACGAAGAACGACCTCCTTTGACCTTCTTCCTCAGACTCCTTCGACGTAGGACGTGTTCGTCTACAACGAATCGACACCCGCCTTCTCGTTCCAATGTAGAAGAACAACAAACAAGGTAGGGATTTTATTTAAGTATGATATTATTCCCTTGAATATTTCCTACTAAAACAAAGAACACAGACCAACTTATTATCAAGTTGATTCGCAAATGTTTTTCCTTGCGGGTAGGGAATATATTGTTAACAAGGGATTATGGGAATTGATGTTTTTTAAGATATCTTCCATGCTCGTTCTTTGTTTATGTTCTTGATGAGATAAATGCTACCAATCTAAACACGGAGGGTTCGGGTAAAACAAACACGGCCTGACCCCCCACTGATCTTCTTTGTGGTGTTCTTCGAAACAACGAAGAAGGCGACGAAGGCAACGATCGTGCCACCCGCGGCCTCAGCGACCTGCGCTGCCCTCACGGCATTCTGACTGCCGACCGAACCAGACCCTATGACCGCCCCGCTGGTGGCGCCGTCTCGTCGGCCGTGCTACCCTGCTGGCTGCACCCTGACAGCGCTGCCCCTGGCCACGCCCTCGCACGCTTCAGGAAAAAACGACTCCGCGCCACCGGGCCGAGCTGCCTACGTGGCGCCCTCAGGGCCGAACCACCCTCGCGGCCGGCTGGGCTGGGCCCAACGGGCCGGGCCGAACCCAACGGGCGGGCCCGACCGACAGGTCGGGCTAGACCCAACGTGTCGGCCCAGACTGGGTCGCGTCGAACCGGTCCGACCGGGTCGGACCGGACCCGAGCCCACTACGACCCATTTACGCTCCTTCGGCCATATCTTTGGCACCAGAAGTCCATTTGAAAAACCCTCAGAGATTCTGAAAATCTTGGAGCGAGAAAGTCCCTTTGAGTATACTCCACTGGAGTTTTGGATTGAGATGGGATTCGGTCAGGTTGGATCGAGCATGAATCCAACCAGGCCCCAAGACTACAAGGCTAATAACTCATAGACCGGGTGTCCGATTGACGTGTCGTCAGTTGCGTTGATACCCCTATAACGTGGCGGACCTTTGGGATACTTTTTCATGGGACTTCATAGCAGTTGGAGCATCGAACAGTTGTTTGTGGAGAAGATCTTCTGGTGACGAGCGATCAGAGTGCAGAGACCTAGTAGCTGGCTGAGACCTGATGAATGCTGACTGATTGACTCGGAGTGAATTGACTAGACCATTGGGGAGCGCCTGATTGTGGCGGTTGACCCATGGTGGAGGAGCGCCTGGTTGTGGTGTCAGACCTGCGGTACTCGACAGGAGTACCTTTGCAGGCTTTGAGGGGGAGCGCCAGGTTGTGGCGGTAGACCCACGGTTGGGAGAGCCTCTGTGTGACATAACATACCCACAATACTCATTAGGAGGAGTACCTCAGCAGTCCAAGGTTTGTGGGAAGCACCTCTGTGTGACACGGTGGGCCCACTGTACTCGATTGAGCAGGAGTTCTCCAGCAGCTGAGGTTTCGATATTGTGAATAAATCCTGGTTGAGATGAGTCAGTTTTACTGTGTTTTCCTCATGATTGAGATGGATCATTTGATAACTTAGGTATATGTATGAGCATATAACTAAGTAAGGTTATCCATAGATTTCAAAATTTGTGGTTTATCCTTTTTGGATTTTTTTGTGAGACCTTGAGAGTCTCGGGGTCCCTACTGAGTATCGTTGTACTCACCCCTGCATGGGCTATGCCCGCACCTCGTTGTGTTGGATACAGATAATGGACAACACTGATCAAGGCTGAGAGTACCAAGACTGGATGGTACCTGGAGGTTGACCATACAACGAGTCACTATACAGAGGAGACATACATACGTGGAGTGCTGAGTAGGAGATCTGTACCTACCCTTCAGGTAGGACCCTCGGAGGACGACCCAACAACTGTTTTTGTTTTCTTCAATTGTACTTTCAGTTTCTTGTACTTTACAGATGGGCTTTTATTTCTGACCGCTTTTTCTTTTCAGCACTCTCCTATTATACAGTTTACTTAGAGTTTTGTATCCAGATGTGTGCTCTGTTGTGTGCGTTTACAGGTTATAAAGGTAATTCCATCCTAGTTTTAGGGAATTACGCCTTTGGTGCTAGTCGCCGGCCCCTGGCCTATGGAAGGTGGGCTTGGGGAAGTCACGACACGGGCCTCAAGGGATGGGTCGTGAAAAAAGATTCCCCTTCTCATGGTGGGTATGCAGTGACTGTGGAGGCCAAGGGAAATGAATTTCCTAAAGACAATGACGTAGAGGCTTTGGTTGTGGGTTCAGATGAGAAAGAAAAACAAAAAACATGGGATGACATTACCGAGAAATCCTCTATATCTGATGAGGATTCTATTTAAGGAGTAAGGATGCTGGATACATCCATAGGTGAGAGTATACCTTATAAAGAAATAGTCACTACATTGATTGGGTCCCCACCCATAACCTTGGAGGTTAGAGCCTCTGATGATGACTCTTCTCAGCTTGGGAAAGGATTAAATAAGGATGTTAATCAAGTTTATGACTCGTGGGATGAAGCTTCCATTGAGGTCTCTACTGAACTATAGATTATGGAAGAGTAAGCTATTATTGATAGAGACTAGAAATGGGATGATATATCTCATGATCAGACTCATGTGAAGGGGTATTCAATGGGTTCTCAAGGATCCCTATCCAAAGGCAAGGGATTGTATTCCCCTTATTCTAGGGAGTAGGAGGTGTCTGAGAGGAAAGAGTTGGGAGGGGCCTGGAAAACAACCAAGACTTGGCAGCTGGGTCGGAATCCAAAGAACCGTGGCTGTGGACGTGGTCATAATGGTGGGGCTGGTGCACATGGTTGTGGCCATTCTATTCCTACCAAGGATTACAAATGGCTCTCTATGGAGCATAAAAAGCTAAGGGAGATGTACTCTTTTCTCTTTAATCAAAGGACCTCACAGTAAGAGTGGGAAACTGAAGAGGACGTAGATGACTCTGATCAATGGTTATGAGAATGATCCTATTGTGGATTTGTAGAATCTCTTTTTGGATGAGGGCATACTTTCTTTATCTAATCCCATCCATCCTCCTTTGCTCGTCATCTTTATCTTTTTAAATAAATTTTTAGGAACATGATCCCCTGTCTCCTGAACCATTTGTGATTTAAATATATTTATTATAATTTTATAATTATTTAAATACATATTTATTTATTAATAATTATAATTATAGATAAAAATTTTTAAAAATATTTTTTATGCAATTGTAAATATATTTATGTAATTATATAATTATATATATTTAATATATATATATATTTATTTATTAATATAAAAAATATATATAATTATAAATATGATAAATATATTTATTATTATTTTATAATTATTTAAATATATATACATTTATTTGAAATTATAATTATAAATAAATTTATTTAAAAGTGTTTGTATATAATTGTAAATATATTTATATAATTATTTATGTATTAGGTGCTCATGGGTATAATTACAATCAAACACACACATACTGTACATACACAAACTGAAAAGGCAGGTCATAGCCCCCCAAGGGATAACCCACCCGCTCATCCCTATTTATTTATATATTAAAAGCTCATATACCGAACATTAGATGGGTTGAAGAATCGTTCGTTTTGATGGCTCAAAGGCCCTACTTTAATCAACATATCCATGGGTCTTCACCCCTTTCTTGCATCATGCCTGCCCGCGTCAAGCTTGTCACTGCCACCTATGTCGGCATTACGTCAACACCTGCATCATAAATCTCCAAAGGGGATTTCTAGGATTCGAACCCTGGCCTTCTAGATCCAGGATTACGAGATACGTATGTATATATATTGGGTCCTTGGGGGTTCAATTACATTCAAATACACACACACACACACACACAAACTACACACACACAGACTAGAGAGGTTGGTCATAACCCTCTCAAGTGGATAACCTACTAATCAAGCCTTGTTTATTTAGTACATGTCTCGTAGGCCTAGTGGGCATGAATCCCATTACATGTCCCGAAATCCCTGTGTAACATCATGCGTGCATCATCCTGCCTGCGTCACCAGGCCTGCATCATAACTGCATCACCGCCTGCCTGTGTCATCATCTGCGTCATTGCCTGCATAATGGTGAATAGTACATGCACCCAATGGGGCTTGAACCCAGGACCTTATATATATTTATATAATTATATATATATATTAATATATATAATTTTAATATCATAAATATATTTATTATTGAAATATATTTATTATAATGTTATAATTATTTAAATATATAAATATTTATTTAGAATTATAATTAAAAATAAATCTATTTATGAATATTTGTATATAATTATAAATATATTTATATAATGATATATATTTATAGAAATTTATATAATTATATATATTTAGGATGGCGTGTGATGAGGGTTTGGGAGTTCTCTCTAAAGATAATTTTAGGGTTCTTTCTGATGGCGATTCCAGCTCGATTTAGTTTAAATCATCTATGTCGATACTGCAATATCTTGGATTTGTTCTTTTGGCCAGATTTTAGGATAAAGACGATGGTCATCAATTTTTAGTGGACAACCTTGGATCATTCTCTATGGTGGTGAATGGAGATTCTGATGTGTATAGATTGGATATGCCTGGCGATCAGAGGGGTGTTGTGATGAAAACTAGAATGGGAAGCTTGCGTAGATCTATAACAGTTCATGCAATTGTTATAGGAGATGATGATGCTTGTTGTTTGGATCTTCTTGGTGTTCAGAATATTGCGACACTGATCGGAGTGGGAGGATCGTGGCGACCTATGGCGACAATAGAGATGCAGTCACAAATAGAGAAGGTGATGCTCATAGAGTGGATCTGTTTGGTGGTCGGAGTGTTGTGATACTGACCATATTTGGCAGTGTGTGATGTTCTTTGATGATAACAAATGATGCAGTATTTAATGGTGAGGGTGATGCGCATACCCGGGTGCCACCTTTGATTCATGGTGCTCGATGTGGGATTGATGGGGTTTTGGTTGCAGGAGGACATTTAGGTGATGTCCCTGACCGACAAGATGATCTTATTTGGCATCTTATGGTGGCATTTAAGAATTCCTCTACTGGTAGGATACTCAAGAAAGTATCATTGACCTGTGTTGTAGCTGATTGTGATGCCTTCTCAGAGCGTTTGGTTTTGGGTAAGAACTCGCTAATTGGTAAGTTTGTTCTTCGCAGAGGTCAGAAGCCATGGTGGCTTGAGGATCTTGTTCATAGGATCTCTTTTCAATGGGGGTTTTTGGAATGGAAGTGTATTTCATTAGGCAAAGGTTTTTTTACTATTTGTTTCAACTAGATGAAGCTAAAATCCATGCACGGTTTTATGGTTTGTTATTCTTGAAGCTGGGAATGATTCATCTCCATGAATAGATGATGGATTTTAATGTGTCAAGAGTCAAGAATGATTTTTCACATGTATGGGTTTGGTTGCAATTCCTCCACTGGATTTTATGGAATTAAAAAATATTGCATGATATTGCTACTACCATTGGTGTTCCTATTTTCCTGGATAAGGATAAAGAGACAAATCATGTCAGGTATGGTCACTTTGTGAAAATTATGGTTGAAATTTATTTGATTTCTACTCTTATTAGCAATTTGAATCTCACAACTCGTAATGATGATATACAGATCAGTCTTGAGTATGAGAATTGTCCTGATTTCTGTCAAAACTGCAAATATTTTGGTCATCTGGATGAGAAATACAGGAGGAAAGTGTGTGATTTTTATGGTTTGAAGGGGCATTATTTAAAGGGTTATGGTGGTAATGGTAAAATGAATTCATCTAGTCTGCATGGGAAGTCGGTACCTAAGCAGCATAGGAAGAATCCCAAAGAGTATATGGACAAGCAGTCTCGTCAAGGGGCAATTGCGTGAAAGGTTAAATCTATGATGGCGAATCGAAAGTAGGTAGGAACTTCACAAGTTGCTATTACCATGCCTAAAGAGAAGAATTGTGGATTTTATATGGCTATTTCAGGCACTGGGATAGAGCAGAGTCAGGTTGAAAATGTTATCATTGAGCCTACCGCTAGAAATGAGGAATCAGATTGCAGATGTAGTGATTTTCCATCGAAACCTATTCATCAAGTTTGCAACCCTAATTTGATTGTCATGAAATTCATTGGTTGGGATGGGGTAAATGATGTTATTGGTGTTGTGCTTGGGTGTTATCATTTTCCAAATGACGAGAAAGGTTTCATTGTGCAGCCACTGGATGTATAATTTACAGGGCATGTTCTATAGGATTATTGTAGGTTCCGGGATTAGCAGAAGCATGTTGGTGGGTTTTCCCAACTTTAATTTTAGCGTTGGGAAACATTCAATCCGATATCTGTCACGACAATAAAATGTCGGATCTTTGTAATAGAACGAAGAACGAAAATAAAGATAAGGGTCCCAGAACCATCGAGAAGATCATTATATGTTGGTTATAATTAATTTAATTAATTGAAAAGAATTACCTTGATGGAATTCTTTCTTCGTTGATGTTTTTCGGTCATGTTTCGATGTGATTCGTCATTGCGTCACAGAAGCCAAGTGTATACTTCCTCTAGTGGTGATCCACACATGCACCACGTATCTCTGGACGTCGCCAAAGGAATCACCAGATGCTAGCGTGGAGAAGAATTTGCTTGTGTTGTCCGCCTTAGATCGCCTTGATCCGATGGAGGAGGATCTCTCTCGGTCTTGAGAGCGTTCTTGGAGGAAGGAGTTCTCTCAGCCTTGAGAGAATTTTTCAGAATTGTTGTGCACAACGATTCATTGAAAACTATTGGGGTTTTGAAGATATTTATAATCAGGTTTGAGGTTATAGAAATATGATAATAAATAAACACGTTACGCATTTTATTTATTTCATTAACTCTTATTGAAAACCCTCATGTCGAATCATTAATTCCTTGATAGGCGCCCATACTGGTTATAATAAATATCATTTAATAAAACAATATTATTTTCTCAAAATCCCAACTGGAAAAACCACACGGCATGTAATCATTAATACACGACATGTACTTGTGTTTTATTTCCTTTCCAAAATGAAAACTACATGGCGTGTACATTCAATGTACACAGCATGTATATCTTGTTTTTCATTTTATTCTTCCTCCAACATTAAAATGATTTAGCCTTCATTGAATAATTATTAAACCACATACAAGAATAATCTTTATTCTACTTGAGATACTTGGATATACTTAGTGTGTGAACCTCTAGGCCTCTTTCTCGTTGGCATTAGGCGGGTTTGCCTAAAGTCCAAGATTACTTTCTAGCAACGGGTTAAGGCACCCAAGAGAAAGAACTTGATGCCACATTGACGTGTCACCTCATACGTACTCTTACAGTGTAATTTAATCCCTTTGTCTCGATATCTCTAATCAAGCGGGTTGCATGCTAGTGCTATCAACCCATGTGCTCGATTATTCTTTCTTTGACTTCCCGAAATTGAACTCACCCATAACTTACTATGGACATGGATTTATTTAGGCTATATAAATTCTATCAAAGGGCCCAAGATATCTACTTCCTTTATCGAACTGAAGGGACAAATCCTTTCTCGCATTATCTATTAATGCAGTATCACTTGTGACACACCCAACGTATCCTACCTCGATGCGAATAGTGTGTCGTCATAGTGTTCATCAATACATCTATGTTCACGAGTTGTAATACCCATTAATAATAATATTAAAGTCTAAGGACCAATACACATGTCCGTAGATAGGAACATCCAATGACACTATGAACTGTGGATTTCCTACTGATGGGTCTCGTTCACATAATATCCTCCTAGATATTACCAAGAGCGCACACCATGAGATGGTGCCTCAAAGTTTTATGAGTCCTCACCCCCAATGGCATGTATTATTTTTATCCCTCAAATAACATCATCTAGCCATAGAACATATATTAAAGAACAGTGTTATGGCACTTCCGGGTACTCATAATTGTAAGGATCCACTATGACCCATTAATGCAACAGCTATCCTTAAGACATTATCACATGCATTGTCACACATAAGAAGAATCAAGATGTGATAAGGTATTTATTAATGAATAAATTACAAATTAGTTGGTTCTAAGCCACCAACTCCAACATACTTCCATTTGGACTAGAGCCAACTACTAACAACCTTTAACACGGCAACTCTCACATGATATTCATGCTTATGCTGAGATAGGACTTTAGTCATGGAGTACACCACGTTCTCTTCCATGGACACTCTTCTCACTGCAACTTCACCCCTTTGATAGAAATCCTTCAAGAGGTGATACTTCCGGAGTATGTGCCTGTCCGTTGATGTGACCTTGGTTCTTTTTCAAGAGCCACCGCTGTAGTATTATCACAATACAACATGATATGATCTTTACTGATAGGCACCACATCAAGCTCCTGGAAAAAGTTCTGAATCCAGATAGCTTCCTTGGCTGCATCAGAAGCTGCAATATATTCAGACTCCGCTGTAGAATCGGCAACAACTGGCTACTTTGAACTCTTTCAGCTCACAGCTCCTCTATTGAGACATAAAAAATATCCAGATTGCGACTTCATATCGTTATAATCTATCTAAAAACCAATATCAGCATACCCTATGATGAAAAATTCTTAGTCTCCTCCATACATTAGGAACATATCCTTAGTTTTTCTCAGATACTTAAGGATAGTCTTAACAACAGTCCAATGTTGTTCTCATGGATCTGCTTGATATCTTCCTACCATGCTCAGTGCATAGGCAACATCAAGCCTAGTACATAACATGGAATACATGATGGATCCTATAGCCTAAGAGTATGGTATCTCACTCATTCTATCCTTCTCTTGTTGTGTCTGAGGACACATTTTCTTAGAAATATGTGGGCCATGTGACATTGGAACTAATCCCCTCTTGGATTGTTCCATACTAAATCTCTTTAGTATCTGGTCAATGTATGTACCCTGACTTAGTCCAAGAAACCTCTTGGATCTATCATGAATGATCTTGATCCCTAGAATATAGGATACTTCACCCAAGTCCTTCATGGAGAAACACTTGTTCAACCGGTCCTTAACTGACTGTAAGATCGGTACATCGTTTCCAATAAGCAATATGTCTTCAACATATACTACTAGGATAATGATCGCATTCCCATTAAACCACTTATAAACACATGGATCACATTCGTTCTCAATGAAACCTAATTCATTTATGGATTCATAAAATCGAATGTTCCATGACCTAGATGCTTACTTTAATCTATAAATGGATTTCTGCAACTTGCAAACCCATTTGGCTTCACCTGGTGTCACAGACCCTTCTAGTTGTGTCATATAGACATCTTCCTGAAGGTTCCCGTTAAGGAATGCTGTTTTGACATCCATTTTTCAAATATCATAGTCATGGTAAGATGCTATGGAAAGTATGATTCTTATAGATTTAAACATGGAAACTGGTGAGAAGGTTTAATCATAGTCAATTCCTTAATGTTGTCTGAATCCTTTAGCTACTAGCCTTGCTTTATGGGTTCTAACTTGACCTTCCATGTTCAGTTTTCTCTTGAATACCCATTTGCATCCAATAGGCTTTACATCAACTGGTTCATCGACTAGAACCCAGACTTGGTTCTGATACATGTAATCCATCTCAGAATTCATAGCTTCTAGCCATCTTGCAGCTTCTGAGCTTTCTACCGCTTCCTTGTAGGATAGAGGTTCATCATTTTCCAACAATAATGATTCACCATCCTCGGTGACTAGGAAACCAAATCTCTCTGGTTCCCTCACCTCTCTTGAGCTCCTACATAGTACTTTCATTTCTGGAACCTCTTCCATGGGGACCTGTAGAACTTGTTCCTATACCAACTCTTGTGTATCTTGAGCATCAACTTCATCAAATTCAATCTCTCTCCCACTATCCCTTTTAAGGATGTGCTTTCTCTCAAGAAAGACGGCTTGTCTAGCGACAATCACTTTCTTTTCTTGAGGGTTATATAGGTAATATCCTTTTGTTTCCTTAGGATATCCTATAAAGATACACCTCGTGCCTCGGGGTGCTAGTTTGTTGCCTGAGAAGGCCTTAATAAATGCCTCGCATCCCCATACACGTGTATGCGATAAAATGGGTTTCTTCCCATTTCATAACTCGAAGGGAATTCCATTTTCCACCTTAGTTGGTACTTGGTTTAATGTGTATGTTGAAGTTTGTAATGCATATCCCCAAAAGTATAATGGATGATCTTCATGACTCATCATTGACCTCACTATGTCCAATAAGGTGTGGTTTTTCCTTTTACTAACACCATTCCACTATGGTGTATAAGGAGGAGTGAGCTGAGATAGAATCCTAGACTCCCGTAAAATATTGATGAACTCTTGGTTCAGATATTCTCCACCTTGATCCGATCGAAGTTTCTTTATCTTCTTACCAAGCTGATTCTCTACTTTATTCTTGAATTCCTTAAATTTCTCTAAGGCTTATGACTTATACCTCATTAAGTATACATAGGCATATCTATTCAAATAATCAGTAAAAGTAATGAAGTAAGAATATCCACCTCTAGATTCTACTAGAAATGGTCCACACACATCTGTGTGCACCAATCCTAGAAGCTCTGTGGCCCTTTCACCTTGTCCACCAAAGGGCGGTTTGCTCATTTTTCCTTGTAAACAAGCGGGACATCTATAAAGTGGTTTTAGCTCAGTAGAGGCTAAATAACCATCTTGGTAGAGATTTGTCAAGCGCTTCTCATTTACATGAACAAGATAGTGATGCCAAAACTGGGTGATGTATGAGTCATGTGAGTTTGTTTCATTACCGATTTCCAACACTTGGTTTTCATAATTTAATACATACAAACCATTATTTAAATGTGCCATACCATAACATACGTTGTTCTTATAAAAGAGACAACCCTTATTTCCAAACTTGAAAATAAATCCATCCATATACAAACAAGATACAGAAATTATGTTCTTGGTAACACTAGGAACATAATAACAGTTATGTAAAACCAAAATTATCCCAGTTGGCAATGAGAGATGGTAATCGCCAATAGCCAACGCAGCCATCCTTGCACCATTTGCAGTTCAAAGATCCACCTCTCCTATACAAATCTCTCTAAATCTACTTGGTTCCTGAATTTGAATACAAATGTGATCCCCAAAAGTTGTATCTAATACCCAATGTGTAGAAATGGAAAGATTACACTCGATAATGAACACACCTTTAGCGTCCCCACACTTCTGAGTGCAGTTCCTCTTCCAGTGGCCTTGCTTGCCACATGCAATACATTTGACCTCTCGTTCCTTGCCCTGCCTCTATATCTTCCCCTTCTTGGAGGGATGACGCTCGGGGGCTTTAGACCATTTATAAGTCTTTGGCCCCTTTGCCTTGTCCTTCCTTTTCTTATTCACCATAAGGACTGCGGGTTTGTCATGCCCCATGTCCTTATCTACCTGGTGAATTAAGGTCAGAAGTTCTGATAGTCTCTTCTTATTGTTGCTCATGATATAATTGACAATGAAGCTAGAGAAGTTCTTGGGCAGTGATGATAGGATGAGATCTATATGCAAGTCATCTGGGAATTTAATCCCTAAGATGTTTAGACGTTCAATGTAGCCAATAAGATTGACTACATGAGGCCCAGCTAGCACAAACTCTCCAATATTAGTTATAAACAAAGCATTGGATATCTCATATCTCTCTTGTCTCACCTTCTCTTGGTAGAGATCCTTAAGGTGAGACATCATGCTATACACGTCCATGTTTTCATCTTGCTTCAAGAGCTCATTAGACATGGCCGACAACATGAAACACAAGAAATTTGTGGCATCATTCATATGTTTCGCATAGAGAGATATTTCCTCATCACCGGCCTCTTTCCCAGGAGCAACTGGAACATGCTCTTCTAGCACATACAATTTCCTCTCGTGGTGAAGGATGACACGTAAATGCCTCTTCCACTCTTGGAAATTGGTGTTGGTGAGAAGGTTTTCCTTCTCGAGTATGGTTCACAATGATATGTTTAAAGTCATTTTTCTTGTCGTTTCTACAAATTAAGATGAGAAAAGGTTTTAGTACTTTATAAAACTGAGATAAATAAGTAAATTAATACTTATTAGTCTCCCACTATTGTATCAAAATCCAATTTCCCTCACCATTGACTTCGGAATATTCTATTGCCTGAATATTCTAGTGGAAAGGATCCATATTGCCCTTCGCATTACCCCAACTAGGGTTGGTCAAGAAACTTGAAGGGTTTTAGGTAGACATTCCAAATGCCAACTTTATTAACCCATAGCTCCTTGATCCACTGAGTAGACTCCCCAATTTCCTCAACCTTTGCCTCTTGGTCACACCAAGTCCTACTGTGGTAGTCAACCCTTGATGCGAACCAAGTCAAGTCAACCCAAAACCTTAAATTAGAATTCCCCGATAATTGGAAGCACACCAACTAGGGTTGGTCAATCACTTTGAACTATGGTTCGATTCTAACCAAGATTATGAAAGGATATACCGACTTAATATTTCATTAAGAGATTTTATCTTTATATGTAAATTTCAATTTTATTATCTTTGATTACATGCTTGTTAATATTAAGTAGGATATACTTAAGTGATTAACCATGTCTAAGATAATATTTACGTATAAGTCGGTGTTATTTTAGTTCTATCTTGCATGCTTGTTTAAGTCATTAATTGGGTGATCGTGACAACACACCCACAATAAATAAACCATGCACCTAACAGAAATAAAATAAATTCCATGATCATGATATTGTTCTATTGGTTAGTTTATCTAGCGGTTGATAAACTAACCCAAGACCTAGGGGAGAAACACCTTGAACCTTTCAGGTTCGTGTTTACAGCTTTCTACATACCCACCTTTGTTTCTCCTTGGATTGGTTTCACCTTGGCTCCTTAATTGAGCCGCCTACACTAGTTTGGGAGATCCATCCAATACATATACATTTATCTCACATGCAGGTGAGGAGTAAAAGGGGTTCTTACATAAAATAATCCTTCAGTGCGCAGACCCTACATATTAATGAGGAGAAGGATCGCAGGACAACAAATTTAATTTAAATAAATAAATTAAAAAAAACCATTCACATACAAAGGTCTTGGTCTACCTCATGATCATCCATACTTGCAACGATATTTATGCATAAATAAAACTAGCATTGAATTCTTTAATCGTTCTTGCTTAAGATAAACCACGCTCTAACCAATTAATTATCTTTATTAATCAATCTTTTTATCTTAAATCCTTTTTTGAATTTCATTGAGATTCTCATCCATCATAATTTTAAACAAATAAATTCATTTAAAATTATATTTGTACATAACTTGTACCTTGGAGGCAACCTGGTGAATTCCTGTTCATTATGCAAATGCTAAATTAAACACATATATATAAAACACCTATCACGTGTTGTGCCTCAGCTTTACACCTGCAATATGGTACATGTCTCAAGATTTTGTATAATATAATAATAAATTTTAATAAATCTGCGTAATTTGGATGAGTACACGGTGTGTAGTTTCGACTACACGGTGTATACTTTTTTTCACCATCCATCCGAAGTACACGCCTGGGGACATGGCATGTAGATGTACTTTGGAAATTTTTAGAGTGCACGGCGTGTTCAGTGGGACAAACGCCGTGTAGTATCCGAATTACCTGATTTCCAGCCAGGAAAGTCGTGTATGGGGTACACGGTCTAACCCTAACCCGAAGGGACTACATGCCGTGTTCAGTAGACTACAAGGCGTGTAATCTGGAAACCGCGTGACACCTATTCCTGTTCAACACACGGTGTCATTTATGACTTAGGTATACTCTGATACACAGCTTGATTTGGTGGACCAGTCTAATGCATTGAACCTAGATGACATGGTGTGTACTTCAGAATACACACCCTGTATTCTTGTGTTGTACGACCAGAAACGTTTGGAACCTCTGGATGAGATCCTCTATTTTATTTTAATCACAGTTAAAAGTGAAATTCATTTATGTAATGTGAACAAGAAACGAGAGAGGAGGAACGGATCTCGAGATTCAGATTTAAAGAAAGATTAACTTGGTTTGAAACAAATAAATTATTAAATGCATAAATCACCAACGAAAAACTAAATAATTATAATCAATGATAAGACCCCTCTGATACCACTTGTAGGTTCCGGGCATAGTGGAAGAATGTTGGTGGGTTTTCCCAAATTTAATTTTAGCATTGAACAATGTTCAATACGAGATCCGTCACGATAATAAAACGTCGGATCTTCGGAATAGAACGAAGAAAGAAAAGAAAGAGAAGGGTCCCAGAACCATCGAGAGGATCATCATATGTTGGTTATAATTAATTTAATTAATTGACATGAATTACCTTGATGGAATTCTTTCTTCGTTGATGTTTCTAGTCACGTTTCGATGTGATTCGTTGTTTCATCACAGAAGCCAAGTGTAGAATTCCTCTAGCGGTGATCCACACATGCACCACGTATCTCTGGACGTCACCAAAGGAATCTCCGGGTGCCAGCGTGGAGAAGTCTTTTCTTGCGTTGTCCGCCTTAGATCACCTTGATCCAATGTAGGAGGATCTCTCTCGGTCTTGAGAGCGTTCTTGGAGGAAGGAGTTCTCTCAACCTTGAGAGAATTTTTCAGAATTTTTGTGCACAACGATTCATTGAAAAGTGTTGTTGTTGTGAGGATATTTATAATCGAGTTTGAGGTTATAGAGTTATGATAATAAATAAACACGTTGCACGTTTTATTTATTTAATTAACTCTTATTGAAAACCCCCATGTTGAATCATTAATTCTTGGACATGTGCCCACACTGATTATAATAAATATCATTTAATAATACAATATTATTTCCTCAAAATCCCGACTGGAAAAACTACATGGCGTGTAATCATTAATACATGACGTGTACTTGTTTTTCATTTCTTTTCTAAAATGAAAACTACACGGTGTGTACATTCAATGTACACAGTGTGTATATCTTGTTTTTAATTTTATTCTTCCTCCAACATTAAAACGATTTAGCCTTCCTTGAATAATTATTAAAACACATACAGGAATAACATTTATTCTACTTGAGATACTTGGATATACTTAGTGTGTGACCCTCTAGGCCTCTTTCTCGTTGGCATTATGTAGGACTTCCTAAAGTACAAGATTACTATCTAGAAATGGGTCAAGGAACCCAAGAGAAAGAAGTTGAGGCCGCATTGACGTGTCACCTCATACGAACCCTTACCGTGTAATTTAATCCCTTTGTCTCGATATCTCTAATCAATCGGGTTGCATGCTAGTGCCATCAACCCATGTGCTCTATTATTCTTTCTTTGACTTCCTGGAATTGAACTCTCCCATACCTTACCATGACCATAGATTTATTTAGGCTATATCAATTCCATCAAATGACCTGAGATATCTACTTTCGTTATGGAACAGAAGGGACAAATCCTTTCTTGCATTATCTATTAATGCGGTATCACTCGTGACGCACCCAACGTATCCTACCTTGCTGTGAATAGTGTGTCGTCACAGTTTTCATCAATACATCTAATTGCGCGAGTTGTAATACCCATTAATAATAATCTTAAAGGCTAAGGACCAATACATATGTCCGTAGATAGGAACATCCAATGACACTATGAAATGTGGATTTCCTACTGGCGGGTCTCGTTCTCACAATATCCTCCTGGATATTGCCAAGGGTGCACACCCTAAGAAGGTGCCTCAAAGTTTTATGAGTCCTCACCCCTAATGGCCTGTATTATTTTTTCCCTCAAATAGCATCATCTGACCATAGAATATATAGTCAAGAACAGTGTTATGACACTTCCGGGTTCTCATCATTATAGGGATCCACTATAACCCTTTAATGTAACAGTTGTCCTTAGGACATTATCACATGAATTGTCACACATAAGAACAATCAAGATGTGATAAGGTATTTATTAATGAACAATGTACAAAGTATTTGGTTCTAGGCCATCAAATCTAACAATTATGGGACTGGGCAATCTGATGTTTAGTAATGTCTAGATTATCTTCAAGAGATTCATAATGTATTCAGTTTTTACAAAATTTCTTGTTAATGGTAAATTTTTAAGATGATGGAAGTGACAAGAAAATGTAGATGGTTTTGCTTGACACTACTCATCTCTGATCTAGGGGCAGCGGTGATCCTGTCTCTTCTAAGGATGTCATTTTACATGGAAATGGAAATATGGTCATCAGTGAAGGTCTTGCTCCAGTTCCTCTAAAAAGAAGGTTGTGAAAGGATTATTCCAGTTTTCCCAGGATTGTGGTTACCATGTCATCTTCCAAGGCTTTAAAAATCTAGCTCATTCCAAAGTAGAAAAGGTCCAAGGAGAGGATCCTCAATCAAGGAAATTAACGGTCGGAGTGAGAAACAACTTATGATGATGATGATGATTATGATTATAGAAATGATCGTTGTTTTCTTAATTTGTAGTTTTATTTATGGATAAGGGAATATCTCTTTATATGACCCTATACATATTCTTGTTTTTCTATTATCGTTTTCTTTATCTTTAAAAAATGGTCAGGAGATTTGGCTCATGGCTGGGCCTTTTTCATATATATATATATATATATATATATATTAATATATATAAATATAATTGTAAATATAATAAATATATATTATTTTAATTTAATTATTATAATTTTAGAAATATATATACATATATATATTTATATTATTATGATATATATATATTTTACGGATGGATGAGGGTGTGCGAGTTCGGAGCGCCTGACATTGTTGGCCCTTCGTCGATGGGAATCACATCGCCGCTGAGAATAATCAATGATCTGTCGATGGAAATCATGTCGCCACAATGATGGACCATAGACTTGCAGATGGAAATCACATCATGGCTGCTACCGGTGGAAATTGTGTCGTTGATGCTTTTGATGGAAATTGTATCACCGCTGATACCAATGGAAATCGCACCGCCACTGGTGTCGACGAAAATTGCATCGCCAATGTGAAGAACCCCATATTTGGTGATATCTTAGATCATGGAGATCCGTGGATGCTAGAAAAGGACAGAAAAAATCACTCAGTCACTTATTTTCAAGAGACAAATACTATACGAATCATCAAAAAGGGTTCTGAAGTGCTTGTGGAGGTGAATCCTGATGTGGTTACTGAACTATTTTCGATGGGTAAGAAATCATTTGTTGCTAGGGTTGTTCTTCAAAGGGTTGAGAAACTATGGATATTACAGGAGTTGTCTCATAGGGTTTTCATTATTTGTGGGTTATTCGATTAGAAATATGTCTCTATTGGATGTGGTTTCTTTCACTTTTTGTTTCCCTTTGATTAGTTGAAACAGTAATCATGGAGCTTCAGATATTTTTTTTGAAGCCAGGTACCCTTTGCATTCACAATTGGAATCCTAATTTTAATTTTTCAAATGTCGAGAATGATTTTCACTGGTATGGATTAGGATTCATGGCCTCAATCAGATCCTATGGTATCCAAAAATACTCCATGACATTGCTACTATGATTTGAGTACCGATTCAGATGGACAGAGAGATCGAGTAGGTGCGCTATGGACACTTTGCTCGATTACTCGTTGAGGTGGGCCTTAGTACCAGTCTCATTGACATTGTAATTCTCTCTACCCCCAATGATGATTTTCATTTATGTGTTGAATATGAGAAGAGAACACATTTCTATGTGGGTTTTTATGTTGTTGGTCACTTGATTGAGGATTTTCATTTAGCCATTTTTTGCGAGTTATGCAATGCTATTGGCCATGCGGTGAAGGACTACAACTTTCAAGCTAGACAGGATGGTGTTGTTTGTGTCCTGAGGGGTGCACTTCCTAGTTCTCAGGTGGCAGGGGCCTTAAAAACTTCTGGGAATGCTAATACATCTATTAAGATGTAGGGGGAAGTGCAGGTGGTGAATCCCACAACCTCCTTTAAAGAGGCCATGTTCAAGAAGACTGATTTTGTTTCGGTTCATGAAACCTCACCTCTACTTTCAGATCATGAGGCTGCTTTTCAAGAAGAATTTGACTATGTGGTATGACAAGAATCCATTTTTATAAGGAAAAGGAAAGCCAAAGTGGTTGATGAAGATGGTTTTCAGCTGGTTTCTTACAGAAAACCAAAGGATAATACACATACAAGGCGAATGTATGATTTTGGACAACAAGGGAAGTAGTCTAATGCTGAACCACATGATTTGTTCTGGGAAGAGATGGTGGATAAGGCAATGATGCCTTCTCTTCCTTAGCTGACTTTACAAGATTTACATCTAGTAGCGTTGAGTGTTATCACTCTTGGTGGCTTAAAGGAGGTGATTGTTGTTGGTGAGAAGGGAAACACTTCCCTTTCTGGGCTCTGGTAAAAATAAATTTTCTTTACTTGACATTCTTAACCATTAAAATAGTAAGGATGTCTTCAATGGGGAGTTCAGAATGGTTCATGAACCTTTCTATTTTTAACCTCAGTCTCTTGAGATGAAGAGCACGTCTGAATTGTAACACCCCAAGACTTTATAGTATTTTCATTTTTGAATAAAATTAATTTTTTTTCTATTTTTCTTTATATGCAACACCATGTTAAGCTTACGCTACACACACCAATGAGTTGGCTTACGTTACACGCAATGTTGAGTTTTACCAAACAACATTATATTATTAAAATATTATTATTTAATATAATAAGATATAACATAGCCATTAAGGTTGTGGTTATTAATAGTGTTAACTAAATTATATGGTTGAATTCATTTGTTAAAAATTAATTATAAATGAATATAGAAACCAACTAAATATATTGGAAATGTTTTTATAAAAACTATTTTTATGCTCATAAAGTCATTTTATCAAAATAAATTAAATTAATTATTATTAGTGAATGATATTAATGAAATCTATATGTTATATATTCAATCAAATATTTTTGATATTCATCCAAAATATTTAATAGGAATAAGATAAAAAAACCCAATATTACACATAAAACCTATATTTTTATAAAAGCAGTTTTACTGCCTTTTAATAGGGAACTTATTTTAAATCCAATTTTTGAAACATTAATATATTCTATTTAAAAAAATATACTTCTTATTTTAAATTAGAATATAAAAATTACTTTGGATTATTTTTTTGTATTTTTCTATGAAGTTTCATTTTTTTGATGAATAGTTAAAAATACAGTAATTTTGTTCAAAACTACATTTTTGTCTAATTTATATATATAGTTAAATTATGTTTTGATTTTTTTAATAGTATAATTAGATAATTTTTTATCATTTAATTCAATTTATCTAATTGAAATAAATTTCATATTGAATTTTGATATAAAAACAATTCAATATTTTGAACATTTTTACTTTAAAAACCCATTTTCATATTCCGTCAACGGGGTTAATTTTTAATTAATTTACACCATTTATGTGTTTTGAATTTTTAAAAATAGATTCTATATTTGGAATCAAAAGTTTCAAATTATTTAAATATGAAATTTTTATTTTTGTAAAATATGAATAGTAAATTTGGTAATATTTTTATTACCACAGTTAAGGGTAAATCGAGTAATTAAAGGTAAAAATTATATTATAAATATTATAAAACTAGCCTAACAATTGTCTTAATTTTAATTTATGAGTTAGTGTTGACCAAATGAATCTTTGGGCCGATTTTAGGGCCTCATGGAGCTACTTTCATGACTTTAAATCTTTTTTAGTATTTTATTCTAAGAGAAGTCCAATTTGTCACTCATGTTTTTAATAAGTATTAAATTTTTTATATGTAGTTATACATAAGTTATATTCGACTATAAATAGTTATTGGAAAGATAAAACATTTATCTACATTATGGTAATTTATTTTTAATTTTTATGAAATAAATAATTAACATAAAGGCTTACACAATGATGATGGAATAATTTTTTAATTAATGGAAATATCAAATAAATGATATTAAAAATATGAAAATAAATATAATTTATAATAATTAGGGTTATCCATGAATTTTATAAATGAATTTTACATATTGGGGATATTTTAAAAGAGTTTTTTAATATACCTTTTAGTTATGATATTTTTAAAAAGTCAAGTAGTGAATAGTGTCAAAATTGACATTAAAACATTTTTAAAGGAATAATATTTTATTAAACAATATAAAATTTATAAAAATATAAAATTCATGAAAAATTATTGTAATACGTCTTAAAATTTCATCAAAATTCCATTTATGGTTTTTTTGACATTTTATAGTAAATATATTAAAGATGGAGGTCTATGGGAGCTCTTTCCAACTCACAATGGCGGCTTGGGTTTTTCCCTACCTTGTTGCTTTCTACTGATCACACTATTGTCATTTTCTTCAGTGATGCTGGTGATTTCACTATGATGCCTCATCTACCTCCTCTCTCATCTTCTTGTGATGGATCCGTAGTTCTCGGATCTTGAAGCTGCTGGTGCGAAGACTGCATGAGATCCAGATCCCGTTCTCGGATCTTGAAGGGACTAGCGTAATCACCCCAGATCTGGGCTAGCATGTTCTCAGATCTTGAAGCAGTTGGTGTGATATTGCCAGATCCGTGCTAAAATATCTAGTGTAGCGACATATCCCACTATTAGATCATGAAGCAGCTGTCGCGACGATGATTTGGGTCTGTGGAAAGATCTGATGGTGTTGTCTTCTCTGCACGATCTGGTGGCCTCCTTCCATGCTCAAGGATGATTTTATTCACAAAATTTTGTCTCATATAAGGTTCCATTGGATGATGATGCTCACCCCCATCAGCATTTCAGGAGACCCAATTTTGTTCCAAATCTGAGTGATAGTTATCGATTTTCTTCTAAGAATGATGGGGCCTTGATTATTAACAGGGGTAATTCAGCTCTCGTCTGTGTGAATCAGGATCTTCTTCTTGATTGGTTCAAGGCCTATGATTCGTCACTGATCACGAGGATGGTGCTTCCATCATGTCTACATTCATGGAAGACCTCTGATCTGGTCCTACAACTCTCTTCTGAATGGGGGTTTCACAATTGGAAGTGTATCCCGGTTGGACAGGGTTACTTCCATATCCTTCTCCCATTTGATTACTTGAAGTGTAAGGCATGGGGGATTATAACAGTTTTACTCAGCCATGTATGGTGTATTTTCAAAACTGGAATCTAATCTTTAATCCTCTTGCACCTCGTGGAACAAGGACACACATTTGGATTCAAATTTATGGATTGAACTGGTTCTGGTGGCATCCCCAGATACTTTTTGACATTGTGTCATCAATTGGGACTCCAATTAGATTGGATCGTGCTGTAGAAGAAGCGTGATTTGGTTTTTACATGTTTTTTGGTTGAAATTGATCTCACTGTAACCCTGATTGACACTATTATACTTTTCACCGTTGATTACAATTTTGATCTTACAGTTCGATATGAGAAATTGCCCCCATTTTGCTGCAATTTTAAATTCATTGGCCTCTCCAAAGATGGATGCAAACAGGTGGTCGGTAGGAAGTCTGCAGGACATGTCATGTCACCTGAGAAGGTTAAAGTTTCCCCCTTTCTCATGGTGGGAATGCAGTGATTGTGGAGGCCAAGGGAAATGAATTTCCTAGAGACAGTGATGTAGAGGCTTTGGTTGTGGGTTCAGATGAGCAAGAGAAACATAAAAAATGGGATGACATTGCCGAGAAAGACCCTAAATCTGATGAGGGTACTCCTCTTCCTTAAGGAGTAAGGATGCTGGATACATCCATAGGTAGGAGTTTACCTTCTTATAAAGAAATAGTCACTACATCGATTGGGTCCCCACCCATAACCTTGGAGGTTAGAGCCTCTAATAATGACTCTTCTCAGCCTTGGAAATGATTAGATCGGGGTGTTTATCAAGTTGATGACTCATGGGGTGAAGCTTTCATTCAGGTCTCTATTGAACAATAGATTATAGAAGAGTAGGCTCTCATTGATAGAGAATGGAAATGAGATGATATATCTCATGATCAGACTCATGTGATGGGGTCTTCAATGGGTTCTCAAGGATACCTATACAAAGGCAAGGGATTGGCTTCCCCTCATTCTAGGGAGGAGGAGGTGTCTGAGAGGGAAGAGTTGGGAGGGGCTTGGAAAACAACCAAGACTTGGCAGTTGGGTTGGCATCCAAAGAATCGTGGTCATGGACGTGGTCATAATGGTGGGGCTGGTGCACATGGGTGTGGTCATTCTATGTCTACCAAGGCTTCCAAAGGGTTCTCTATAGAGCATAAAGAGTTAAGGGAGAAGTACTCCTTGCTCTTTAATCAAAGGACCTCACAGTCAGAGTGGGAAACTGAAAAGGACGTTGATGACTTTGATCAATGGTTATGGGAATGATCCTATTATGGATTTGTAGAATCTCTTTTTGGATGAGGGCATACCTTCTTTATCTGATCTCATCCATCCTCCTTCGCTTGTCATCTTTATCTTTTTTAATAATTTTTTTTGGAACAGGATCACCTGTCTCCTGGACCTTTTGAGATTTAAATATACTTATTATAATTTTATAATTATTTAAATA
Organism: Viscum album; assembly: GCA_963277665.1. NCBI lineage: Eukaryota > Viridiplantae > Streptophyta > Magnoliopsida > Santalales > Viscaceae > Viscum > Viscum album. The sequence continues at coordinate 1,533,753,246 of OY728161.1, read as the reverse complement.
CATATTTATTTATTTATAATTAGAATTATAGATAAATATTTTTAAAAATATTTTTATGTAATTGTTAATATATTTATGTAATTATATAATTATATAATTATATATATTTAAAAAATAAATAAATAAATAAATATATATATATTAATATAAAAATATATATAATTATAAATATGATAAATATATTTAGTATTATTTTATAATTATTTAAATATATATACATTTATTTGAAATTATAATTATAAATAAATATATTCAAAAGTGTTTGTATATAATTGTAAATATATTTATATAATTATATATATTAGGTTCTCATGAGTATAATTACATTCAAACACACACATAAACACTGTACACACACAGGCTGAAAAGGCAGGTCATACCCCCCAAGGGATAACCCACCAACTCATCCCTATTTATTTATATATTAAAGGCCCATATACCCAACATTGGATGGACTGAAGTCCCATTCATTTTAATGGATAAAAGTCCCTACTTTCATCAACATGTCCATGGGTGAAGCCCCTTTCCTACATCATGCATGCCCACATCAAGCTTGTGTCACTGCCACTTATGTTGGCAATACGTCAACACCTGCATCATAAATCCCCAAAGGGGATTTCAAGGAATCGAACCCTGGACTTTTGGATGCAGTATTACAGGATATGTATATATATATATATATATATTGGGTGCTTGGGGGTAAAATGACATTCAAACACACACACACTACACACACAGGCTGGAGAGGTAGGTCATAGCCCCCTCGAGGGGATAACCCACCCATCAAGCCTTATTTATTTAGTACATGACTCATAGGCTTGGTGGGAATGAATCCCATTACAGGGCCTGAAATTCATGTGTAACATCATGCGTGCATCATCCTACCTGCGTCACCAGGCTTGCATCATGACTGCATCACCTCCTGTCTGTGTCGTCATCTACATCACCGCCTGCATAGTGGTGAATAGTACTTGCACCCAACAAGGCTTAAACCCAGAACCTTATATATATATATTAATATATTTATATATATAATTATAAATATCATAAATATATTTATTATAATGTTATAATTATTTAAATATATAAATATTTATTTAGAATTATAATTATAATTAAATATATGTATAAATATTTGTATATAATTATAAATATATTTATATAATGATATATATTTATATAATTATATACATTTATATAACTATATATATTTAGGAAGGCATGCAATGAGGTTTTGGGAGTTCTCTATGATGAAAATTCTAAGGTTCTTTCTGATGGCGATTCCAACTCGATTTAGTTTAAATCATCTATGTCGATACCACACTATCTTGGATCTATTCTTCTGGCCAGAGTTTAGGATACCAACGATGCTCATCATTTTTTATTGGGAAACCTTGGATCATCCTCTACGGTGGTGAATGGAGATTTTGATGTGTGTAGATTGGATATGCCTGGTGATCAAAGGGGTGTTGCGATGCAAACTAGAATGGGAAGCTTGCATAGATCTACAACAGTTACTACGATTATTATGGGAGATGATGATGTATGTTGTTTGGATCTGCTTGGTGTTCAAAATATTGTGATACCGATCAAAGTTGGAGGATCGTGGTGACCTATGGCGGCAACAGATGATTCAATCACTAATGGAGAAGACAATACTCATAGACTGGATTTGTTTGGTGGTCAGAGTGTTGTGATACCGACCATATTTGGTGGCGTGTGATGTTATTTGGTGGTAATAGATGATGTAGTATTGAATGGTGAGGGTGAAGCACGTACCTGGGTGTCGCCTTTGATTCATGGTTCTCGAGGTGGGATTGATGGGGTTTTGGTTGCAGGAGGGAATTCGGGTGATGTCCTTGACCGACAGGATAATCTTATTTGGAATCTAATGGTGGAATTTAAGGATTATTCTACTAGTAGGATCCTCAATAAAGTATCACCAACCTGTGTTGAATCTGATTGTGATGCCTTCTCAGAGCATTTGGTTTTGGGTAAAAACTCGCTAATTGGTAGGTTTGTTCTTCACAAAGATCAGAAGCCATGGCGGCTTGAGGATCTTGTTCGTAGGATCTCTTTTCTATAGGGGTCTTTGGATTGGAAGTGTATTTCATTAGGCAGATGTTTTTTTACTACTTGTTTCGACTAGATGAAGCCAAAATCCATGCATGGTCCTATGGTTCATTATTCTTGAAGTTAGGAATGATTCATCTCCCTGAATAGATGATGGATTTTAATGTGTCAAGGGTCAAGAATGATTTTTCATTTCTATGGGTTAGGTTGCACATCCTCAATTGAATTTTATGGCATCCAAAAATATTGCATGATATTGCTACTACCATTTGCGTTCCTATTTTCCTAGATAAGGAGACAAATCATGTCAGTTATGGTCACTTTGTGAGAATTATGGTTGAAATTTATTTGATTTCTACTCTTTTTAGAAATGTGAATCTCACAACTCGTAATGATGATTTAAAAATCAGTCTTGAGTATGAGAATTTTTCTGAGTTTTGTCAAAAATGTAAATATTTTGGTCATCTTGATGAGAAATACAGGAGGAAAGTGTGTGATTTTCATGGTTTAAAGGGTCATTCTTCAAAGTGTTATGGTGATAATGGTAAAAGTAATTCATATAGTCTGGATGGGAAGTCGATACCTAAGTATCATAGGAAGAATCCCATAGTGTATATGGATAAACAATCTCATCAAGGGGCTACTACGTGCAAAGTTAAATCTATGATGGCGAATCAGGAGTAAGTAGGAACTTCAAAAGTCGCTATTACCATGCCTAAATAGAATAATTGTGGGTTTTATATGGCTATTTCGGGCACTAGGATGCATAAGAGTCAGGTTGAAAATGTTATCATTGAGCCTACTGCTAGAAATGAGGAATCAAATTACAGATGTAGTGATTTTCCATCGAAACCTCTTCATCTAGTTTGCAACCCTATTTTGATTGTCATGAAATTCATTGGTTGGGATGAGGTAGATGATGTTAGTGTTGTTCTTGGGTGTTATCCTTTTCTAAATGATGAGCAAGGTTTCATTGTGCAGCCACTGGATGTAGAATTTATAGGGCTTGTTCTGTAGGATTATGGGATTGGGCAATCTGATGTTTAACAATGTCTGGATTATTATTAAGAGAATCATAATGTATTCAATTCTTCTATAATTTCTTGTAAATAGAGATTTTTTTCAGATGATGGAGGTGATAAGAAAAGGCAGATGGTTCTGCTTGACACTACTCATCTCTGATCTAGGGGCAGTGGTGATCCTGTCTCTTCTAAGGATGTTATCTTACATGGAAATGGAAATATGGTCATCAGTGAAGGTCTTACTCCAGTTTCTCCAAAAATAAGGTTGTGAAAGGATTATTCTAGTTTTCATAGGAGTGTGGTTACCGGGTCATATTCTAAGGCTTTAAAGATCTAACTCATTCTAGAGAAGAAAAGCTCCAAGAAGAGGATCCTCAGGATCCTCAATCAAGGAAATTCACAGTTAGAGTAAGAAACAACTTATGATGATGATTCTGATTATGATTATGGAAATGATCATGCTTTTCTTGATATGTAGTTTTATTTCTAGATAAGGGATTGTCTCTTTATATGACCCTGTCCATATTCTTGTTTTCCTATTATCGTTTTCTACATCTTTAATAAATGGTCATGACATTTGGCTAATGGATGGACCTTTTTCGCACGCAGACACATATATATATTAATATATGAATATATATAATTATAAATATAATAAATATATTTATTATTTGAATATCTTTAATATAATTTTAGAATTATTTATTTATATATATTTATATATATATATATATGTATATTTATTAATGATGGATGAGGGTGTGCGGGTTCGGAGCACCTGACATTGCTAGCCCTTCATCAATGGGAATCACGTCGCCACTATGAAGAATCATTAATATATTGATGGAAATCATGTTTCCACTATGATGGATCATAGAACCGCTGATGGAAATCACATCGTGGCTGCTACCGGTGGAAATTGTGTAGTTGCTGCTTCTGATGGAAATTGTGTCACCACTGCTACCGATGGAAATCGCATCGCCACTAGTGTCGACAAAATTGCATCGCCATTGTGAAGAACCACATATCTACTAATATCTTCGATCATGGAGATCCGTGGATGCTGGAAAAGGATAGAAGAAAGCACTCACTCACTTCTTTTCAAGAGACACCTACCAGACGAATCATCAAAAAGTGTTCTGAAGTGCTTGTAGAGGTGAATGCTGATGTGGTTACTGAATGATTTTCCATGGGTAAGAAATCATTTTTTGATCACGTTGTTCTTCGAAGGGGTGAGAAACTGTGGATATTACAGGTTTTTTCTCATAGGGTTTCTTGTATTTTATGGTTCTTCGATTAGAAATACGTATCTATTGGATGTGGTTTCTTTCACTTTTTGTTTCCCTTTAACGAGTTGAAACAGTAAGCATAGAGCTTCATATATGTTTTTTTGAAGCCAATTACCCTTCACATTCACAATTAGAGTCCTGATTTTAAATTTTCAAATGTCCAGAATGATTTTCACTGGTACGGATTAGGATTCATGGCCTCAATCATATCCTATGGCATTCGAAAATACTCCAGGACATTGCTACTATGATTGGAGTGCCGATTTAGATGGACAGAGAGATCGAGTAGGTGTGCTATAGACACTTTTCTCGATTTCTCATTGAGGTGGACCTTAGTACCACTCTCATTGAAATTCTAATTATATATACTCCCAATTATGATTTTCATTTATGTGTTGAATATGATAATAGAACTTATTTCTATGTGGGTTTTTATGTTGTTGGTCATTTGATTGAGGATTTTCTTCAAGCTGTTGTTTGTGAGTTAGGCAATGCTATTGGCCATGAGGTGAAGGACTATAGGTTTCAAGCTAGATAGGATGGTGTTGTATGTGTCCAGAGGGGTGCACCTCCTATCTCTCAGGTGGAAGGGGCCTCAAAATCTCCTAGGAATGCTAATACATTTGTTAAGATATAGGGGGAAGTGCAGGTGGTGAATCCCACAACCTCCTTTAAAGAGGCCATGTTCAAGAAGGCTGACATTGTTCCGGTTCATGAGACCTCACCTGTGCTTTTAGATCATGAGGCAGCTGTTCAAGAATAAGTTGACCGTGTGGTAAAACAAAAATCCATTGTCATAAGAAAAAGGAAATCCAAAGTGGTTGATGAATATGGTTTTCATCTGTTTTCTTAAATAAAACCAAAGGATAATACACATTCAAGGTGAATGTCGAATATTGGAAAACAAGGGAAGTAGTCTAATGTTGAACCACTAGAGTTGCTTTGGGAAGAGATGGTGGATAAGGTATTGATTCCTTCTCTCCCTTAGCTGACTTTTTAGGATGTCCATCTAGTAGCACTGAGTGTCATCGCTCTTGGTGGCTTAGAGGAGGTGATTGCTATTGGTGGGAAGGGAAACACTTCCCTTCTGGGATCTGGTACAAGTAAACTTTCTTTACTTGATATTCTTAACCACTCAAGAAGTATGGATTTCTTCCATGAGGAGTTCAGAATGGTTAACAAACCTTGATATGTTAAACCTCAATCTCTTGAGATGAAGAGCACAATTGAATTGTAACACCCCAAGACTTATATAGTATTTTCATTTTTGAATAAATTTAATTTTTTTCTTTCTTTCTTTATATGCAACACCATGTTAAGCATATTCTACACACAACAATGAGTTGGCTTGTATTACACACAATGTTGAGTTTTACTGAACAACATTATATTTTTAAAATATTATTATTTAATATAATAAGATATAACATAGCCATTAAGTTTGTGGTTTTTAATAGTGTAAAATAATTTATATGGTTGAATTCATTGGTTGCAAATTAATTATAAATGAATATAGGAACCAACTGAATATATAAGAAATGTTTTTATAAAAACTATTTTTATGATCACAAAGTTGTTTCATCCTAATAAATTAAATTTATTATTATTAGTGAATGATATTAATTAAATATATATGTTATATATTAAATAAAATATTTTTTATATTCATTCAAAATATTTTATAGGTATAAAGATAAAAACAAACCCAATATTATACATAAAAACCAATATTTTTATAAAAGAAGTTTTACCCCCTTTTAATAGGGGACCTATTTTAAATCCAATTTTTGAAACATTAATATATTATATTTAAGAAAATAGACTTATTATTTTAAATTATAATATAAAAATTTACTTTGGTTTAATTTTTTTATTTTTCTGAGAAGTTTCATATTTTTGATGAATAGTTAAAAATACTTTAATTTAGTTCAAAACTACATTTTCCATAATTTATATACATAGTTAAATTATGTTTTCATTTTTTAGGAGTATAATAAGATACGTTTTTATCATTTAATTCAATTTATCTAATTTAAATCAATTTTAAATTGAATTTTGATATAAAAACCTTTCAATAATTTGAACGTTTTTACATTAAAACCCCATTTTCTTATTCCTTCAATGAGATTAATTTTTAATTAATTTATACCAATTATGTGTTTTGAATTTGGAAAAATGGATTATATATTTGGAATAAAAAGTTTAAAATTATGTAAATAGGACCCTTTTATTTTTTACAATATGAATAATAACTTTAGTAATATTTTTATTACCACGGTTAAGGGTAAATTAAGTAATTAAAGGTAAAAATTATATTAAAAATATTATAAAACTACCCTAAAACTTGTCCTAATTTTAATGGATGAGTTAGTGCAGAACAAATGGATCCTTGGGTCTATTTTAGGGCCTAATGGATCCACATTCATGACTTTAGATCTATTTTTAGTATTTTATTCTAAGAGAAGTCCAATCTGCCACACTCATGTTTTTAATAAGTATTAATTTTTTTATATGTGGTTATATATAAGTTATATTAGACTATAAATAGTTTTTGGAAAGGTAAAATATTTATCTACATCATGGAAATTTATTTTTAATTTTTATGAAATAAATAATTAACATAAAGGCTTGCACAATGATGATGCAATAATTGTTTAATTAATGGAAATATCAAATAAATGATATAAAAAATATTAAAATAAATATAATTTAAACTAATTAGTGTTATAAAAGAATTTTATAAATGACTTTGACATATTTGGGATATTATAAAAGAGTTTTTTCAAATATAAATTTTAGTTATGATTTTTTTAAAGGTCATGTAGTGAATAGTGTCAAAATTGACATTAAAAACATTTTTAAATGAATAATATTTTATTAAATAATATAAAATTTATAAAAATATAAAATTCATTCAAATTTTTTTTATAATTCTTAAAATTTCAAAAATGGTCTATTTATGGTTTTTTTTATATTTTATAGTAACTATATTAACCGAGTAAAAAGTCATGTTGTCAAGGAAGAGTTAAAGGGTTTAACTAAGGGTTAAATTCAAAACATAAGGGTAATAATGTTACCTAAACTTGTTTAAAAATTATTGGTTGAGATTATTTCAACTCATAATCATATTATATTAAACATAACTCACTTTGTATCCATTTTGAATAGAAAATAAATTTATATTAATTTAATATGTTGAGAGTTTGCAAAAGTGCCCTTCACCTCAATTATAAAAGGGCACCTCCTCCCTCACTTTCTCACACCACATTTAGCCTTATAGATCAACCAAAAACATCCCAAATAATCTCTAAAATTTCTTCCCATCATCCTAGAAGCATAAATTTGGACAAAAATCCATCCAAGGAAGCCCTTTGGCGCAATCCAGTAGGAGTTACCCAAAGAAGAGGTAACATCTTTCCTCAAGATCTTTATTTTTATTTCCATTATACACCCCCAAATATAATTATTCCATGATTATATAATAACAAAAATATCCTAAATATACTTAAAATGTTTTTATGGTAATTTTTTGACTTACACTTATATACAATTCCATCTAATGGGTAATAAACATACTGATTATGTGTACGACGAACTACCGCCTCACAAAACAATGATTGTTTGTTTTTCCTTTACCACCTTTAAAGATTGGTAATTATGATGGAAAAACTATTTATATATGTTATATATTATATTTATTATGTTATTATTCTTCTTTAATTCTTTTATAGCACATACCCTTATGATTCCCATTTTTGTATAAATACGATAACATCATTTGTGGAAGTCTGGAGTACCGCCTCCCCAAAGCGATGTGATTCATTAATGCTATACATAGAACATATTAAGGATGATTTTAATAAATATATGTGTATATATGACAAATATATCATCATTTAATAATAATATACATCATTTAGTTTTCATTCTTTTAAATACGACAATGAAATTAAAGTAGCGTTCATGCGTACGTACAACCTATTGTCTCCATGAACGGTGCATTTCATTCATATATCCAAATATTATGGATTATTATAAAAAAATACATACTGAATATATATAATAATTACATAATGTTTTACATTCTATATATGAATAAATCACGATCTAAGTAATAGGAATGAAAAATAACAAGTCAAAACTTACTCGAGAAAATAGGCAATTAACACCAGAAATAGTGAAAATAATGAAATGATGTTAATAAAAGGGTAATAAGATATTATAATAGAATCGTATATAATATCATAAATATTAATATGATTCTATATTAAGTTATTAACATTAATAAATCCATTATACAGTAAGATAAAGGACATTCACACAAAAGGAAACACAAGGTAAGGGATATTTGTATCACTTTTATTTATGTGGAACACATGCCTTATACACTATTTTTTTGTAGTGTATACGTGAATGTATTTTATGAGTATTATTATTAAGAATATGGTATTTTAGTATCCATATAATTTTCTTTCATGGGAATATGATTCTACTGATTGTAAAGTGATATGTATTTATTTCACAATCTTATCATTATTCGGGATTGTATGTGTTCAAGTATCCACTAGGGAGTATTTATATTGTATGTTAGTATTTCTAAAAATATTTTTAAAAATGTTTTTACTTTTCTCCATTGATTGTTTAAAGTCATTTTTACCCCTTTTTGACTTTTTAAAAAATTCTTTAAAAAGAATCTTCATGTCCTTTTCCAAAATAAGGTACTTTTCATACAAAAGAAAAAGGAATATTTTTTAAATTATATAGCATGAATGGAATTTATGTTGTCATGAAGCCATAATAATTTGAAGATTACATTCCATGTTTAAAATGTTCTTTTAAAAAAAAATATTTTATAAATATATATCCTTTAAAATAAATGATTACAATGTGGTAAGGGTTTTCTCATCTCACCTTTTACTTATATGGTATATATGCCTTATTCAAAACTAATTTCCTTGTATGTGGTGTATATATACTTCTCTTTTTATGTATCATATCTTGAATCTCATTATATTCATGGTATTTAAATGTATCAAAGTGGTATGTGACACTTTTATTTGAAAATATACTTTTAAATCAATTATTCAATATATAATGAATGCTTTAGACGAAAGAACAGGTGTGGACTGTATGTAGAGAAGCACCTCGATGCATCGGTAGCCTCATGAGATGAATAATGTGGCCAAATTAATTGTTTTTTTTACAAAAAATGATTAAACTTTCTTGTGAAAGGTCTTGATGGTAGTGGTTCATGTGCCAGATAGATGACATCAAATATTAAAGCATTTCATTCATTCAGAATTCATTTTAGTTATTATTCATAGGATTTTCACTATGAAAAAATCTATGGATGCATTTTATTTTCAGACTATCGATTATTTAAATTTCATGTGTATCATTTTTTTACCTTTCTATAATATTTATTCTATTTTACTTATAGCTTCCATTGTACGCTTACCCTTACTAAGTATTTCATCTCACCCCTTTCATATGTTTCATTTTTTCCCAGGATTATAAGAAGTATATTATGATTGATATGTAGGGTTACAAAAATGAGGAATAATGGAAGAATCAATGAAATTATTTGTGTATTTTATGTTTTAAAATATATTGTGGTTTAAAGTATGTCTATAATTTACCAAGACTACTAAACTATTCAGCCCTTCAGGATTTGATTCTGTATAATCATTCCAATTTAATAAAGTAAGACACTAGCTACGAGCTTCTGGGATCGTGGTGTTATAGTTGGTATCAAAGGAAATTTAGCTGCAACCTTGTAAACTAGATTTAGAGAACATATATTAGTGAACATAACCCTAAGATAGACTTTGTGGATAAGTATAGAAGAAAATACTAGAATTTTGGTAAGGTAGAAATTATGTGGGTATTCCTAATAATACCTCCATGTCTGGATACTAGAAGTAGACATGGTTCTGGCTCAAATTTACTTAGGGTGAAAACTCTCACAAGGTGAATCAGGCCAAACTTGGTGTAACCTAGTACATGAAAATGAGTCTTACTATGCACCTGGTTTGACACTTCTGGGGGATATGGTTAGGATAGTTCACATTTTCTTTAAAAACCCTTATGAAGTATTTAAACAAAAAGATATCCCTAAAGAAACCGTGCTTTTGATTACGAGATTAGCTACACATAAAATATTCAATTTATGTTAAGTATTTCACTAGTTGTGGGATTATACATTATTTTTCATAATGATATGATTTAATCTATTTCATTATTTAGAAATGGTTCCTAGAAGGATGAATGTTATCAATACTCATAGAAAACATATAGTTTTATCTACTAAGGAATCCAACACAACTAGTTTTGGAACGAAAAAAATTAGGACCATACTAGGGAATCTTAATCAGATTATGGAAAATAACCATTCCTGAATGGAGCAACCAATTCCACAATCATATTATCTAATGTTGGATCGATTTATGCAATAGAGACCCCATAATTTTGTGGGACTATTGACCCAATGGAAGCTGAGTAGTGTATCTCTTTAGAGAATATATATATGACAATGGGATGTGGTGAAAAGGAATAGGTCACACTCACAATGTATTTTCTCAATGGAAATGCAGATTAATGGAGGTTGTTGATCTAGAATATTATAGAGAAAGAAGATATCTAACTCATGGAATGTAGAAATTTTAAGGCGAAATTCTTCAATAAATAATTCCCTCGTGATCAACAAACTAAGATGAATAGAAAGTTCCATAGTTTAAGGAAAAAGGAGGAAGAAAGTTCTGAGAAGTATGAAGAGACCTTTATCAGGTTAGTAGGGTATACTATGAATTTCATATGCATCATAGAATATAATATTGACAATTTTTTGAAGGAATTAAAACAAGTCTCCGAAGGGCACTGATGTATCAAAACTTTTCTTCATATGAAGAAATTATTTTATGCACTCTCAAGAAAAATAAATAATTCTACAATCCTTATGGATCCAAAGTGAAGAAATAGAAGAAGATAAAGGAAGAGAAAATAACAGATAAAGGGAAGAAGGACAAGAAGGGTTTTCCCACTTGTGATAACTATGGAATGAACCACCCTAGGAAATGATTGAAAGGATTGGAAGAATGTTAGAAGTTTGTAGAGAAAGGTCACCAGGAAAAATAATGCTTAGGAAAGAAGGAAAACTCTAGTTTTTAGTGTTAAAATTGTAAGGAGATGAAAAACTATGCAAACAAATTCCCCAAGAATCAAGAAAATATACCTTCAAAAAATCTAAGGGATCAAAATCACACATAGGTTATTGAAACAAATGAAGTGAAATGATTAATGTTATTCTATATTTGGATCTAATAAATATGTTTTAAAATTATTTTACTGATGATGGTATCATTATATGAATTAAAAAATTTATAAGTATTGTACTGTAGTACTTTTTCTTTAAGGATTTGAGATCATATGTTGAATGGTACCAAGAAAAATGATTCAGTAGCAAGTTAATTTTTTTAAAACACAAGGTTGAGGGAAAGTAAACCTTAATATATTCTTGTTGATGAGATAACAATGTTGGATAAAGATATAAAGTAGAAATAATTTAAGTCACAAACAAATGATAATATTGTTTTCCCTGAAAACGTATATTTTCTTATACTCTTAGAAAATAGAATAATTCCTCAAATCTAGGAAAAATGATCTTAAAAATATTTTATCCAACTATAATAATTTTTTATAATATCAATGACCTATATTCACACCTCTAGTTTATGGTTTTGTGATCAACAACTTTCAACCAAATATGTTCTCTATTACCCTCCATTAGAACTTGATAGTTAGATTTCTCTCCCATGTCCATGTTTTCACTAATTTTCTCATATTAAAAACCATAGTTTTGTTTTGATATTCATACTTTCATATCTTTATTTTAAATTTGAAGTCTCATTAATCCTTTTTCCAATGTGGGGTTTTAAAAAATATATTTTGAAAATTCAAACCCCTAGTTTTGATCTCGGTTTTAAATTGTGAGGATGAAATTTATTGAAGGAGGGGAGAATGCAACACTTTCTAAATTTATAATATTTTTATTTTTGAATAAATTTAATTTATTTCTCTAGATTTATTTTTATGAATCACCATGTTAAGATTACACTACACACAATAATGAGTTGTCTTGCGTTACACGCAAGACTGAGTCTTAACAAACAACATTATATTATTAAAATATTATTATTTAATATAATAAGATATAACCTAGTCGTTAAGTTGTTGGTTATGAATAATGTTAATTAACTTATATGGTTGAATTCATAGGTTAAAATTAATTATAAATGAATATAGGAACCAACTGAATATATAGGAAATGTTTTTATGAAGAACTATTTTTATGATCACAAAGTCATTTTAACCTAATAAATTAAATTAATTATTATTAGTGAATGGTATTAGTGAAATATATATGTTATATATTAAATAAAATATATTTTTTATATTCATACAAAAGTATTTGATAGGCCTAAGATAATAAAAAACCAAATATTTCACATCAAAACATATATTTTTATAAAAGCAGTTTTACCGTCTTTTAATAGAGAACCTATTTTAAATCCAATTTTGAAACTTTTATATTATATTTCAAAAAATAAAATTCTTAATTTAAATTGTAATATAAAAATTTAATTTGGTTGAACTTTTTGTATTTTTCTGGAAAGTTTCATTTTTTGGTGAAATAGTGAAAAAGTAATGTATTTTAGTTCAAAACTACATTTCCGTCTAATTTATTTATATGGTTAAATTATGTTTTGATTTATTTTTAGAGTGTAAGTATATAAATTTTTTATAATTTAATCCAACTTATGTAATTTTAATCACTTTCACATTGATTTTGGATACAAAAGCATTTCAATATTTTTAATGTTTTTTACTTTAAAAACATGTTTTCTCGTTCCGTCAACAGGGAGAATTTCTAATTAATTTCTACTAATTATTTGTTTTTAATTTAGAAAATATATTTAATATTTTTAATTATAATTTTCAAATTATTTATATAGGTCCTTTTTATTTTTTATAATATGATAGTAACTTTATTAATATTTTTATTACCACAGTTAATGGTAAATTGGATAATTAAAGGTAAAAATTATATTATTTATATTATAAAACTACCCTAAAACTTGTAATAATTTTATAACATGAGTTATTTTAGTCTAAATTCATCATTAGGCCTATTGTTTGTCCTCTTGCTATCGCTTTCACGAATTTAAGGCTTTTTTAGTATTTTATTCTAAGAGAAGTCCAATATGTCACACTCATGTTTTTAATAAGTGTTACATTTTTTATATGTGGTTATAAAGAAGATATATTTGACTATAAATTTCTATTTGAAATATAAAATGTTTATCTAAATCATAGTAATTTATTTTTAATTTTTAGGAAATAAATAATCAACATAAAGTCCTACACAATGATGATGCGGTAATTGTTTGATTAATGGAAATATCAAATAAATGACAGTAAAGATATTAAAATAATTATAATTTGAAATAATTATTTTTATAAAATAATTTTATAGAATAATTTGACTTATTGGGGATATTTGAAAAGAGTTTTTTATAAGATACCTTGTAGTTATGATATTTTTAAAAAGTCATGCAGTGAATAGTGTCAAATTTGACATTAAAGACATTTTTAAATGAACAGTATTTTATTAAATAATATAAAATTTATAAAAATATAAAATTAATCCAAAATTATTGGGATAAGTCTTAAAATATCATCAATGTTCCATTTATGGTTCATTTGGAATTTTATATAAACTATAGTAACCCTTAAAGTGTAAAAAGCCATGTTATCGAGGTAAGAGTTAAGGGGTTTAACTAATTGTTAAAACCAAAAGATAAGGCTGATACTGTGACCTAAAATTGTCTAAAAATTACCAGCTGATATGATTTATAATATTTCTCATCTTATCTTATAAATAACTCACTTTGGGTCCATTTGGAATATAAAATGAATTTATATTAATTTAATATTTTGAGAGTTTCTAAAAGTGCCCCTCACCTCAATTATAAAAGGGAACCTCCTCCCTCACTTTCTCACACCACATTGAGCCTTATATATAAAAAAACACTACCCAAATAAGATCCCAACTTTCCTCCCCTCATCCTAGAAGCATACCTTTAGGCAGAAACCTATCCAATGACGCCCTTCGGTGAAAACAAAAAGGAGTTACCCAAATAAGAGGTAATATCTTTCCTCAAACTCTTTAATTTTATTTTCATTATTCACCACACAAATATATTTATTTAGTGATTATATAATAATTAAAATATCATAAATATACTGAAATTTTGTTTTGATAAGAGTTTTTAAGGTTCTGGGCACAATGGTAGTGTGCGATGAGCGGTGCCCAACTTTTATTTTTTCCCTAATCAATGATAAATTTGAGATCTATACAACGATGAACTCTATGATACACAGAATTGAGTCAAAGAAATAGATAAAAAATAATTGCACTAGAAAAAAGAGATAGGGATCAACACATATTTTTTATAATTAATTTAATTAGATAAATAATTACATCTAAGGAATTATTTCTTCGTTGATGTTTCTGAAGAAAGATCTGCAATGCACCATCATTGTGTTGTAGAAACCAAGTGTAGATTTACTCTAGAGGTGATACATTTGTATTCTAGGGATCTCTAGATGTTTCTGAAGGAGTATCTAGGTTCTATCATAAAACATCCTTGTGCTTGCATCGTCCACCTTGATCATCTTGATAATCGCTTCCATAGAATTTTCCTTGATCCAGTGGAGGAGGATTGTTCACCGTTCTTGGGAGAGTTATTTGGAGAAGGGAGATCTATAGGCTTAAGCAGATTCACCTTGAATTTTTGTGTACAACCGAATCAAATAATGAGAAAATAATATAAATAGTTATTTTCCTTCTTAGGGTTAAAATAAAATAATTGAACAAGTTCCTTTATTATTATTTAATCCTAGTAAAACCCTATGTCAAATAATAACAGTAGTATTATTATTTATTCACACATGCTTAACAAGAGAATTATAATTAAATATTATTAAATTAAATAATATTCAATATTATCATTTCTCACTGGACCATTAAACATGGTCCACCATTCCTCCACAATATTTATCAGGTGTTGAATAATGTCTATTTATTTATTAAATAAATATCACTACATTAATTTCCAATAAATAAATAAATATTATATTTACTAAAAAACATATAGAAATTTTTATGTGATAAATCATACATGAATAATTATTAAACCACATATGAGAATATTATTTATTAAACCTATTAAATAAATAATAATATATTATTTAATTGAGATTCTGGATACACTTTGTGTGTGACCCTCTATGCCTCTTTCTCAGTTGAATTAGGCGAAGCAACCTAAAGTCCAAGGTTAGTGTCTAGAAACATGTCAAGGCACCCATAGAGAAAGAATTTAATGTCATGACGACATGTCACCTCATATGAACACTTACCATGTAATATAATCCCTTTATTAGAATATCTCAAATTGAGTAGGTTGCATACCAGTGCCATCAACCTATGTGCTCGATTATCTCTTTCTTTGAATTTTTGGAAATAGAACTTTCCTATTGATCACAATGGATATGGATTTATTTAGTATCTATCATTTCCATCAAAGGTCCTAAGATATTGACTTCTGTTAAATAAAAGATCGTATAAATCCTTTCTCGCATTATTTATTAATGCAATATTAATCATGACGCACCCAACATATCTTACTTCACCACAAACATCTTTCATCACGATTTTCATCAATACATCTAAGTGCATGACTCATAATACACATTAATTATAAACTTAAAGTCTAAGGACCAATATACAAGTCTGCAGATAGGAACATCCAATGACATGTATGAATGTGGATTTCCTATTGGCGAGTCTCGTTCTCATAATATCCTATTAGATATTACCAAGGGTTTACACCATGAGAAGGTTTATCAAAGTCCTATGAGTCTCCACCCCTGATAGTCTATGTCATTTTTGTCTTTCAAATGATATCATCCAGCTATAGAACATATATTCAAGAATATTTTCATATCACTTTTGGGTTCTCATCATAGAGGGGAACTACTATGAACTTTTAGTACAATAGCTACTCTTAGGAAATTATCACATACCATGTCACACTGAAGAAAAATCATGACGTGATAAGTATTTTATAAATATTAAAACAATTAATACATGTTTATCATAAATTAGAAAGAATTTGGTTCTAGGGAACCAACTCCAATAGACTCCCACATTCACTAGAGCCAACTGCTAACAACCTTCAATTTGCTAGTTCTCACATGATATTCATGCTTCTGCTGAGATAAGACTTTAGTCAAGGGGTCTACCACATTATATTCTGTGAGTACTCTGATTACTGCAACTTCAACCCTTTGATATAAATCCCTCAAGAGGTGATATTATCAGAGTATATGATTCATTAGTTGGTCTAACCTTGACTCTTTTTCAAGATCCATCGCTACAGTATTATCACAGTACAATGTGATAGGTTATTTACTTCTAGGTACCACATCAAGCTCCTGGAAAAAGTTTATAATCTAAACATCTTCCTTGGATGCATCAGAAGACTCTATATACTCAAACTCCACTGTATAATCAGTAACAATTGGATTCTTTAAACTCTTCCAGCTCACAAATCCTCTATTGAGATAGAAAACATAACCTGATTGTGACTTTATATCATTATGATCTATAGGAAAACTAGCATCAGTATAACCCTTTATGACCAACTCCTTGTATCCTCCATACACCATGAACATATCCTTAGTTATTCTCAAATACTTAAGGTTATACTTAACATTAGTCCAATGATGGTATCCCATATATTCTTGATACCTTCCTACCATTATCAGTGTATAGGAAGCATCAATTCTAGTACATAACATGGAATACATGATTGATCCTATCACTAAATCATATGTGATCTTACTCATTCAATCTTTCTCCGGTTGTGTATGGGGACACATTTTCTTAGAAATATGTAAACCATGTGACGTTGGAACCAATACCCTCTTGGATTGTTTCATACTAAATATCTTTAGTATCTGGTCAATATATGAACTTTGACTTAGTCCAAGCATCCTATTAGATCTATCATAAATTATCTTGATCCCTAGAATGTTGGTTGCTTCACCTAAGTCCTTTATGGAGAAACAATTATTTAACCATTCATTAATAGATTATAAGACTGATATTTCATTTCTAATAAGTAACATGTCATCAACATACACTACTAGGATAATGACCGCATTCCCATTAAACCTTTTGTAAACACATGGCCCACATTCATTCTTAATGAAACCAAATTATTTTATATCTTTATCGAATCGAATGTTCCATGACCTGGATTCTTGATTCAATCCATAAATGGATCTCTACAACTTGAAAATCCTTTAGGCATCACCTAGAGTAACAAACCCATCTGGTTGCGTCATATTGACATCTTCCTGAGGGTTCTCATTAAGGAATGCATTTTTGATATCCATATACCAAATCTCACAGTCATGGTAAGATACTATAGAAAGTATGATTTTGATGGATTTAAACTTGGAAAATGGAGAAAATGTTTCATCATAGTCAATTCCTTAATGTTGTTTAAACCCTTTATACACTAGCCTTGATTTATAGGTACTTACGTTACCTTCCATGTCAAGTTTTATCTTAAATACCCATTTGCATCCAACAAGATTTACATCAACTAGTGCATCGACCATAACCCAAACATGCTTATCATATATGGAATCCATATCAGAATTCATGGAATTTAGCCATCTTATAGCTTGTAATGACCTGGAATTTTTGAATAAATTTTGTTTCCTAACTTTGTGTGTTATTTTATTTTATACTCAACAAAACTATTTTAATTTAATAAAATAAGTATAATTAAAATAAGACCATTGGGTTTCGACTGTTATATGACCGTTGGTCAATATGACCATTGGAAACTAAATGTTACAATTATTGTCTATAAATGCAAGTGATATTGATTAATTAATATAGAAAGAAGATTCTATGGCCCCATCCAGTAGTCTTGGGCCGATTGAAGCCCATCTAACAGAACTCGAGAAGGAGGTAGCACCTTTGGAATTTTCTCTGGACCAAACCTAAGCCGAACTTCATCACGTGAAGCTGTAACAGAATCATATTCAAAATAAGTTCAAGCTGATAGAAATCACTACTCGGGCAATGTTGGTCGAGCCGCCCCAAGATTCTACCACCCTAGCACACCTTACTCTTAGGTCCTATGCTGGTGTTATAAGGGGTTATGTAATGAGACTGCAACTGCCTTGTGTAATCCTTTCATTTAAATAAAAATTCTGATTTCTTCTTATGGTGAAGTTTGTGAATTTTCAAATGTTCGGATAAATATAGTATGCATATTATTGATGAATTTTAGAAGGATATTTTTAAAAATATTTATGTAAACCTTAAAAAATTAATAATGTGTGATGATTTTCAAAAAATGGTCTTCTACATTTATGTTTAGTAATAAATTTAGAGTCTAATAAGATCAACTCAAATTTTGATGAATAGTAAATTATGAATAGTGATTTTATGCTTATAATTAGTAATGTGATCAAATGGATTAAGTAACCTCACTTAAGAAAGTATTAATATAATCTTGGGACCTTGATTAAGTATTGTGATTCAATAAAATAGGTAAATAACTGTTCCAGAAAGTACTGGTTAAGTATTAGTTTTTTCGGGTGAATAGTGTTTTTTATTTTAAAATTAAATTAAAATTATTTTAAAAATTATTTTTATAAAATGGAGTTGATCTTTGAATTCAGAACATCAATATTATGTTCAGGTGAATTTTTGGTAATTTTCTGAAACTGTTGAATTTTCAGTGAATAGTTTTTTTATTTAAAAATTAAATTAAAAATATTTAAAAAATAATTTTCATAAAATGGAGTTAATTTTTGAAATCAGAGCATCGATATTTGGTTAAGGTGAAATTTTGGGATTTTTCTGAAAAAGTTGAATTTTCAGTGAATAGTGAATATTCAGTTTAGAGTTTTGGGTGTTTAATGACATCATTAAGGATATAATAATTATGTAATAATTATGGTCGACTTATGAATAGTAATATAAGCTATGAGGTTTCCCAAGTGGCCAATACCATTGGTAAATACCATGGGCAAGCCCATGGTTTTGCCAATACCACCAATGAGGTGTCCCTTGGCCCTTAATGCCTTGTCCCCTCACTTCCCCTATAAATACCAAGCCATTATCTTAACCTTTCCATTACAAAATACTTCTCAGTGAATTTATGGTCTCCTTACCTCCCAAGGAGTCCTCCCAAGGTTCCCTCAAGCCTCCCAAGGTACCAAACTTCAATATTTCAAAGTTACTCTTGAAGGTAAGGGATCCTACCTCTCTCTTTATTTTCATGTATTCTTTTTTATGTCATTTATTTTAAGATTCATGTTCTTATGTTAGGGATGTTATTTTATATTCATCCTACTGTTATTTTCATGTTCATATGATGAGAGACCCCCTCTTTCTCTCATCAATTCATTTTAAGAATGTTTAAGTGGCGCCGTTAGGCTATCGAATTTTTTAAGGGATTCGTTCACCCTTCTAATTTTCAAGTTTTATTTTCATGTCAAGTCTTTCAAGTTCCTTTTTATTATGTTGGGGTATGATATATATATCCATAATACTATTATTTTATGTTCATATGATGAGAGACCCTATTTTTATCTCATCAATTCATTTTAAGAATTTTTAAGTGACGTCGTTAGGCTGCCGAATTTTCATAAGAGAAATCTTATTTTTGTCTTCCTTCCATGTTTTTCATTTCATATGTTATGTATTTCAAATTTCATTACCATGTTCTTATATCCTTTATATTATTTCCCTCTATTTTTTTTGGATCATTTATGAGTGGGTAACCCATGTCCCCTCTCTTTTCAATGTTTTCTAAAACCCAGTAACATAGCCGTTATGCTGCAGAATTTTTCGTCTCAAAATGTCTCTCTATTTTTCTCAAATTCTTTTATTTTATTAAGTGAATAATCAAAGCTCTTTCTTCTATATGGGTATTCACATGTATATCAAAATGTTATATTTTAATTCTGGGATTTACATACATGAAACCCACTTTCTTTTTTTCCGTGGGTTTAAAATGACATAAAGATCATGTCTTAAAAGCAGTTTTTAAAATGTTATGATTATGAAATGAAACCCATTTATTTTATGCTATATGGGTTATTCATGAAATGTTTGATGATGATATATGTGGTTCACATGATGATAAATATAGATTTATGGGTGCGCCCTGATAGCGCACTAATGCATTGGGTAATGATGTAATCTCTAGGGATTACAATTTTAACGATACCTTGGTGAATAACCTTGGTAATTTTTTTAAGACACCTTGGGGATGGATCTTGGTGAAACAGAAATGATTGTCTAAGTTAAATGTTGTATCCACATATTCATGTTATGAAACACGTTATTTTTATTATGATATACCTCATGATATCTTTATCATGCCTTAAAGTTATTTATCATGACTTTATTGTTGTATATCAAGTTCACATGTAAAATGTTTCTCTTGTTTCTCTTACTAGGCATTCTGATATCCCTTTCCTTTGATGTATGCTCCCAGGTTATGAGATGCTGTAATGAACTTAGGATGAACAAATAAGAAGCCTTTCAAGTTTTTAAGAAGAATATTTTATGTCATCATGTATTAAGTTCCTGGTTTCCAAGACACTAAACCTTAAAGATCCTTGGATTTGTAAAATTTAATGAAAAGTTATGTTATAAAAATACAGGATGCTATATATCTTATGAGATCTCTAATTATTCCTTATAGGAGATAGGTTCATCATTGTCCAACAATAATGAGTCACCATCCTCTATGACTAGAAAAACATATCTCTCTGGTTCCCTTACCTCTCTCACACTCCTATACAGTACTTGTGTTTTAGGAACTAATTCTTCCATGAGGACCTATGGAACTTGTTCCTATACCAACTCTTGTGTATTGTTAGGTCTCCAAGGATGAATACCCTGAGAGGGGGGGGGGTGAATCAGGGTATGACAAATTTAAAATTAACGCACATTCTGATCTTGTTTCGCTGTTAATCAAAACACTCTTCTCTCTCTTTCCTGTTGCACAAAGTAAATAAAAAGAAAAGTTTGCACAAGACACAACAATTTTACTTGGTTCACCACAAAGGGCTACATCCAAGGAGCATACGCTGACAAGTTGTTGGTCGTACCAAATTCCACTAATCTTTACTAGCCATGGATTAAAAGGTTCAGGCTAGATCAATTCTAAGCCCAGGATCACTGCCTTTACAAGTTTATGGTCTGCTCACTGCTTTCCCAAGGGTCACTCCCTATTTCTCTCTCTCTAGCTCACTGCTGGTGGAGAGGATCACCTTCTTTCTCTTCCTTTTTTCACTACTCTTGGAAGGAATCCACTCACAGTTTATAGACTAGTAGGTCTCTTCATTT
Organism: Viscum album; assembly: GCA_963277665.1. Lineage (NCBI taxonomy): Eukaryota > Viridiplantae > Streptophyta > Magnoliopsida > Santalales > Viscaceae > Viscum > Viscum album. The sequence goes on along the minus strand of OY728161.1, from coordinate 1,533,731,353 downwards.
GAATGAAGGAATTCATCTTCCTCTATATGCAGATGCTCTTTTGAAGTACAAATTTCACCTGTAGATGAATATCTCTTTGCACCGAAGGAATCGGGAAAACTTCCAGCTTCCACACAGCCCGAAAATCACTGCTGGAAATAAACCTTAATTGGCACGCAAGTCAATCTCGGCGTGCAAGTATCGGTGCACAAGTCACAACGGGCGCACAAGTCCTCCTCAGACACTTGCGCGACTCAAGATTCCTCAACTCCAAACTTGCACGACTCTCTTTGTTTTATTCCCAAATCAATATTGGCACGCAACTGCCAACCGACGTGCAACTTCTCACATTGGCGCGCAACTTCACTTGTGCGACCCACACACCACTTGCGCGACCACCACACCTGCGTGACGGGAGCTCTGATGTCTCAAAGTGTTGACCTCCGGTGAAGAATGAAGAGGGGTGTTCCAGTATTTATAGGGAAATTGACCACCTTGCGCAACGGCGCGCAAGTCACCTGCGCGACCCAGTCTCGGCGCGCAAGTCTTCTGTCCTCCTAGACACTTGCGCAACCAACTCTCAAACTTGCGCGAACATGTTTCCATTGCCATATTTTGATCTTCTGATCTTGAAAAACATATGGCGCGCAAGTTTCCTATACTTCAAGTCCTCAGCGCGCAAGTCCCTTGACTAAAAACACTTTTCTTCATTTGTCAATTTTAAGGCCCAAAAATTTGGAAAATAATGGAAAACGGCACCACCTTGTATCTGTTCTTTTTGTACCGCCTCCAGATCGTCCATTCCATTATCGATGTTCTTGAATCAATCATGGATTTTTGACCACAACTCTTGAACTCGACATTCCACCATGAAACCCCCTTTGTCAAAAAATTTCTATGTCATGGTTTGCATTGTCAACAATCACAACACAGATGTTCACTTTGTCAACAAACACAATCACCTCATAAATACTTCAATAATGCCTTGGGGGATTTTTTCCCAACAATCTCCCCCTTTGGGTTTGTTTACAACTCTTCCATAAAAATATGCATCATTAATTCTTCAGCCACCATTCTCCTTTTGTGATTCTGATAGCGATCAAGGATTTGCTCAACACATACTCTAAGCCCACATGAGCAATGCTCAGCGTGAGAAACAAGAGTAAATGAAAAGTTCATCAATGAATCACTTCATCTCTGACTCCCACTATTGACACCAAACTGATACTAATTTGTACTAAACTGATACCAATTGTTGAAGGACTTGTTGGAAGACCAATGTTTGGTTTGGAAATATTCTTACCACTCTCCAACACCACTCTTCTGCTTTTATCACGATCCTCAGCTGTTGTGATATCTATTCTTTGATCGATCACTTCTAGCATTGTTAGATTTAATACGCTCCCCCTTTCTCATTGCTCTCCCCCTATCTAGCTGCTCCTCCTGTCATCTTCTCCCCATATCATTCATGATTTATGAAATCTCCACACTGTCTCCCCCTTGAACAAACACTATTTTCTCCCCCTTTGTCAACGAACCCAAAGGTCACTCCTTTTCAGTCTATAACAGAGTAGAGAACACATCATCACATTTAGGAAAAAACACACATCATACCTCAGGGAGAGGGGGGGTGTTCCACATTCACACTCTTTTAAGTGCGAGAGATCGACTGAACTCCTAGAGCCAATCGATGCCTTTCGAATGCTTCCTTGGGTAAGGCCTTTGTCAGAATATCTGCAACCGGTAACTCTGTAGGCACATACTCCAACTTCACAAGTCCTTTTTCCACCTTCTCCTTGATGAAATGATACTTAATATCAATGTGGTTTGTCCTTTAATGATGGAAAAGATTTTTTCTAAGATTTATAGCACTTGAGTTGTCGCACTGGATTCCGATCGGAGACTTCACTTCAACTCCCATATCTTTAATCTACTGCTTCATCCACAATAACTATGTGCATGCTTGAGTGGCCGCAATATATTCAGCTTCTGTGGTGCTCGACGAAATACAATCCTTCTTCTTGCTTATCCAAGCAATACATAGCCCACCAAGATAGAATGCACCACATGACGTTGATTTTCTTTCATCTGCTGAACCGGCCTAGTATGCATCAGTATATCCCAATAACTCTGTCTGATATTTTTCAGTATATGTCAAGCCAAAATCCACTGTGCCCTGGATATACCAAAGTATTCTTTTCACTGCAAGCATGTGGCTTTCCTTGGGATTACTCTGATATCTCGCTGCTTGGCATGTGGCGAAAACAATATCATGCCTTGTTGCTGTTAAGTATAACAGACTTCCAATAATTTTCTTGTATTCTGTGATATTAACTGCCTTTCCATCCTCATCTTTTGATAATTTCATCCAGGTAGCAACCAGAGTCTTCATCTCCTTGGAATTCTCCATTCCAAACCTTCTCAGAACCTCCTTGGCATATTTAGATTGAGAAATGAATGTTCCATTCCTTCCTTGTGTCACCTGTAGACCAAGGAAAAACGTTATCTCTCCAATCATTGACATTTCAAACTCATTTTTCATGAATTCGGAAAACTGTCTGCACTGAGCTTCATCTGATCCGCCAAAAATTATGTCATCGACATACACCAGCACCATCATCCCTTGATTACTGTCATTACTGAAATAGAGATTGTAATCAACTCTTCTACGCTGAAAACCAAGCTTCTTCAAGTACTGATCAAGCCTTGAGTACCATGCTCTTGGTGCTTGTTTCAGCCCATACAATGCCCTCTTCAGCCTACAAACTTTGTTCTCATCCTCATGAATGAGAAAACCATATGGATGCTCAATGTACACCTCTTATTCCAGAACCCCATTCAAGAATGCAGATTTGATATCCATCTGGAACACTTTGAACTTTCTTTTCACTGTTATGGACAAAAATAATCTGATTGTCTCCAGCCTTGCAACCGGTGCAAATGTCTCATCTACATCTATTCCCTCTATCTGGGAGTATCCCTTGCACACTAGTCGTGCTTTGTTTCGAATCACAGTTCCATCTTCATTCATCTTGTTGCGATATACCCATTTAGTTCTAATGACATTCTTGTCTGCTGGCCTCGAAACAATCTCCCACGTCTGGTTCTTCTCAATTTGATCAAGCTCTTCATTCATAGCCTGAACCCAGTTTTCATCTTCAGATGCATCGGAAAAACATTTCGGCTCCACCTGCGATAAAAAAGATTTTTGATGTAATGATTTCATTCTTCGAGTCTGAATTGGAGCTGTCTGATCACCAATGATATTGTGCCTATCAATTTCAGCTTGGTTCTTTGGCTTCCTTACAGAAATAGACTTGACACTTTCTTGTTCATCATCAGTATCTTCTTCTGAGTCAGCCTCTTCCACTTCTACTTCCCCTGTGTTACTTATTTCCTCATCACTTTCATCCGGAAACTGCTCACTGGGTCATTGAGTATTCTGTTCATTTTCAACTATAGTGACATCATTGCTCTCAACAATTTTTCCTAGCCTTTTGTTGTAGCATTTATATGCTTTGCTTTTCCCTGAGTATCCAAGGAATATCCCCTCATCTCCTCGTGCCTCAAACTTCCTGTGATTTTCTTTGTTGAGAATGAAACACTTACTTATCAAGATTCGAAAGTATTTCAGTATTGGCTTCTTTCCGTACCACAGTTCATACAGAGTCTTCCCTTGCTTCAGACATAACAGAGACCTGTTTGAAACATAGACCGATGTCAAAACTGCTTCCTTCCAAAATTTCTCTGGTAGGTCTTTATCAATAATAATCGTTCTGGCCATGTTGTTGATGATCCGATTTCTCCTTTCAACCACTCCATTCTGTTGGGGAGTTCTTACTGAAGAATCTTGATGCCTTATCCCGTGTTTCTCGAGATAGTCTTCGACCTAACAGTTTGTGAATTCTGTACCGTTATCAGTACGAAACTTTAGAATTTTCTGCCCAAGCATCCTTTCTGATTCCCTCCTATACTGCTTTATGCTGTTGAACACTTCTGTCTTATGGGTAATGACAAACACCTAGGACATTCTGCTAAAATCATCAATGAAAATAACATAGTACCTTTTCCCATTTATAGCTCGTGGTGAAATAGGTCCACATACATCAGCATGCACCAATTCGAGAACTCCAGTTAATTTTTGTTCCTTTGGCCTGTATGTCTTTCTGATGATCTTCCCTTGTTGACAAGCATCACACGTATGAGTGCGATCACGTGATAGTTTGGGAAGGTCTCTAGCAGCATCACACTTTACCAGATCTTCCATGGATGGTTGACATAGATGACCAAGTTGCTTATGCCACAACTGGTTTTCTTCTTCTCTGGATAAAAAGCACCAATCTTCTTCCCCTCCTACTAGGTAAATATTTCCCTTTGTTCGTTTTCCCTGTAGAATGACTGATCCATATTTTACTTTAACAATACACATCTTCTTGGTAAATTGGATAGAGTGACCAGAGTCACATAGTTGACTGACACTAAGAAAGTTATGACTGAGACCCTCTACTACCAAGACATCAGCATGTCTCATTTCCTTACCCCCAAATTTGGCTTTCCCTGAGCCAAAAATCTTCAGGCCTTCATCGTTTCCAAATTTGACAACTCCTTCTTTGTCATATTTTATGCTTGTAATAGGATCCTTATTACCCGTCATGTGAGATGTGCAACCACTATCAAGGATTCACACACCAGAGCGATCTGATGCTTTAAGGGAAATCTCTGCCACCACGACCTTCTCAATTTTCTTCTTCTTGGTCCATAATTTTTATTTCATACTCGGCATGGATTGAGGCTTCTGTTCTTTCTCAGAGTATGATGGACCAGCTTCATCTTGCAAAGCCACAAATCTATTTTTCATTTTTAACTCACTTGTCGGTTTATCGATCTGCTGCTTGCTAACGTTTTGATTCTGATTTGGCACATTTCTCTGAATGGTCAAAGTGCAGTACCTAGCCATATGCCCAAATCCTCCGCACAAAAAATAGTGTCCTTCAAAATATGTTCTGGAAAACCATTCTCTGTTTGGCTGCCATCTTTGTTCTTGATCCATTCGATATCTTTTGGCTATGAAACACACATATTTTGAATGTCCCATCATTCCACAACAATAACACCTGATATAAGGTGCATTACTTTGTGTTACTTCAACACTACGAGTTTCCCCTTGGGATCTATGAATATTATGATTCTACTTTATGCCCAAATCCACCTTCATTCTCGGGATGAGTGCTTGCGGTCTGACTTCAACTGCCACAGATTTTTGTTTCTGATTAATCCCTGAATCAGCCTTAGCTTTTGAGATTTCTTGCTACTTCACTCCTACTGAACTACGAGCCTTCTCTTTCATCTTCTCTGTCATCTGAATGGCCTGCTTTTCTGATATCACATTGGGGGTCAATAGTTTTTCTTGATCCTTAATTTTTTGTCGCATAATGACCACTTCTTCTTCAAGCTCTTTGATATGTATGACCTGATCCTTTCCTATGTTAGTCAAACAATCAATTTACTTCTTTTGTTCCTCGATTTTAAGCTTATACTCAACAATATTTTCAGAGATCTCTGGTGTTGACGATTTTAGTCTTTCAATTTCTTCTAACAGATCAGACTTTTCTTCATCCTTTTGTTTCATATAGAGTTTGGAATCACAGAACACTTTATTGGATTTCTTCGTTTTGGATCTCCAAACGTCTATCTCCTTAAGAGCTGCTTCCAATTCGGCTTCCATATCAACTCTCCCTTCAATTTCTTCTTCTTCTTAGCATCGACTTCTTCCTTTTTCTGAGAACTACCAACAATCTCCACCAAGGCATTTACCCCACGATCTCTGCAATTTTCTATTTCCTCAACCTCTTCATCCTCAGACTCATCTGAACTTTCAAATTCTTGTGAAATAAGATTCTTTTTCTTGAAGAAATTTCTCTTGAATTGTTTCTTCCCTTTCACAAACGCTAAAGTCATATTCTTGGGAATTTCAGCTTCATCATCATCATTATCATTAACTTGAAACTTCTTAGGGAATCTTGGCGCAATATGACCAACCTTTCCACATTGAAAGCATGCTAGTGGAAGTTTCCCTTTAAACTTTCCTCTTCCTCTTTGCAGATTTGAAGAAAGGAATGACATCACCTCATCTGTCTCTTCTTCCTCATTAGAATCTTCAATGGTGAGCTTCTTCATGGCCTTGAATGCCACCTCTTTGAATTTCCCCTTTTCCACAGTCTCGTTATCATCGTTTCTCATTTCATATGCAACAAGAGTGCTGTGCAGGTTATCTAATGTCAGTTCTTTTGGGTCTTTATCTTCCAAAACACAAACTTTTGGATTGAATCGAGGTGGAATTTTTCTCAATATGCGCTTCACAATTTTTATATCTTCGATAATTTCTCCAAGACCCCGCATGTCTTCTACCACAACATTTACCCTATCAAAGAATGCATCAACAGACTCATTCAGGTTCATTCTCAGATCTTCATACTTGTTCCACAACACTTGCAACTTTGCCTCTCTCACCTTTGTATCCCCTTTATATATATTCAAAAGCTTTTCCCACATTGCATGTGACGTTTTTCATGGCATCACATTTGTATAGATGGGATTAGAGAGGGCTCCCCCTAAGGCATTGATCGCTTTGGAATCAGCATCCAACTCTCTATGTTCAGCTTCTGATAATGCACCACTATTAATATCAGCTGTGATACCATGTATAGCTGCTGAAAACACATCCATTCCCAAAGATCGAAAATAGTGTTGGATTTGATTCTTCCATATCTGAAAATTACATCCGTCGAAGATCAAAATCCCTTTATGATTAGTGACCTCCATTGAGAGAAGAAAAACTGTCAACCTTTCCCTCTGATACCAATTGTTAGGTCCCCAAGGATGAATACCCTGAGGGGGGGGGGGGTGAATCAGGGTATGCCAAATTTAAAATTAACGCACGTTCTGATCTTGTTTCACTATTAAGAAAAACAATCTTCTCTCTCTTTACTGTAGCACAAAGTAAATAGAAAGTAAAGTATGCACATGACACAACAATTTTAATTGGTTCACCATAAAGGGCTACGTCCAAGGAGCATACGCCAACAAGTTGTTGGTCGTACCAAATTCCACTAATATTCACTACCTGTGGATTACAAGGTTCAAGCTAGATCACTTCTAAGCCCAGGCTCACTGCCTTTACAAGTTTATGGTCAGCTCACTGATTTCCCAAGGGTCACTCCCTGTTTCTCTCTCTCTGGATCACTACTGGTGGAGAGGATCACCTTCTTTCTCTTCGTTTTCTCACTACTCTTGGAAGGAATCCACTCACAGTATATAGACCTGTAGGTCTCTTCATTTGCATGAAGGAATGCATCTTCCTCTATATGTAGATGCTCTGTTGAAGTACAACTTTCACCCGTAGATGAATATCTCTTTGCACTGAAGGAATCGGGAAAACTTCCATCTTCCACACAGCCCAAAAATCACTGCTGGAAATAAACCTTAATTGGCGCGCAAGTCAATCTCGGCGCGCAAGCATCGGCGCGCAAGTCACAACGGGCGCACAAGTCCTCCTCAGACACCTGCGCGACTCAAGCTTCCTCAACTCCAAACTTGCGCGACTCTCTTCCTTTTATGCCCAAATCAATATTGGCGCGCAACTGCCAATCGGCGCGCAACTTCTCACACTGGCGCGCAACTTCACTTGCGCGACCCACACACCACTTGCGTGAACACCACACTTGCGCGATAGGAGCTCTGATGTCTCAAAGTGTTGAACTCCGGTGAAGAATTAAGAGGGGTGGTCCAGTATTTATAGGCAAATTGACCACCCTGTGCGACGGCGCGAAAGTCACCTGCGCGACCCAGTCTCGGCGCGCAAGTCTTCTGTCCTCCTAGAAACTTGCGCGACCAACTCTCAAACTTACGCGCACATGTTTCCTTTTCCATATTTTTATCTTCTGATCTTAAAAAACATATGGTGTGCAAGTTTCCTATACTTCAAGTCCTCAGCACGCAAGTCCCTTGGCCAAAAACACTTTTCTTCATTTGTCGATTTTCAGGCCCAAAAATTTGGCAAGCACTGGAAAACGGAGCTACCTTGTATCTATTCTTTTTGTACCGCCTCCAGATCTTCCATTCCATTATCAATGTTCTTGAATCAATCATGGATCGTTGACTACAGCTCTTGAACTCGACATTCCACCATGAAACCACCTTTGTCAACAAATTTCTATGTCATGGTTTGCATTGTCAACAATCACAACACAGATGTTCACTTTGTCAACAAACACAATCACCTCAAAAATACTTCAATGATGCCTTGGGGGATTTTTTCCCAACATGTATCTTGAGAATCAAGTTTATAGAAGTAAAATTTTCTCCTACTATCCTTTTTGAAAATGTGCTCTGTCTCAAGAAAGATAGCTTTTTTGGCAACAATAACTTTATTGTATGAGGGGTTGTATAGGTATTACCCCTTTGTTTTCTTGGGGTAACCTATAAAGATAAAATTCACACCCCAGGGTGATAGTTTTTTCCTAACAATGCCATAAAAAACACCTCGCAACCCCATACACATGTCTATGATAAAATGGGTATCTTTCCACTCCATAGCTCGAAGGGAATTCAATTTTCTGCTTTAGTCGGTACTTAGTTTAATGCGTATTCCACAATTTGTAATGTATATACTCAAAAGGATAATGGAAGATATGGAAGACTTATCATCAATCTTACCCTGTCTAACAAGGTTAAGTTCTTCATTTCACTAAAAAAATTCCACTGTGGTTTATAAGGTGGAGTGAGTTGAGATAGAATCCCAAAATCCCATAGAAATTCAATGAAATCTTAGTTAAGATATTCACCACCTCACTCTGATCGAAGCTTATTTATCTTCTTACCAATATGATTCTCTACTTAATTCTTTAATTCCTTGAATTTCTCTATGGACTCATACTTTTACCTTATCAAGTATATATATCCATATCTACTCAATTCATCAGTATAAGTTATGAAGTAAGAATATCCACCTCTAGATTCTACTGGAAATGGTCCACACACATAAATGTGTACCAATCCTAGAAGCTCTATGTCCCTTTCACCCTATCCACCAGATTGTGGTATGGTCATTTTTTCTTGTAAAAAATCATGACATATATCAAGTGTTTTTAGCTTAGAAGAGTCTAAATAACCATTTGATATAGCTTTGTCAAATGATTCTCATTTACATGACCAAGACAATGATGCCGAAGTTGGGTGTTATATGAGTCATGTGAACTTGATTCATTGTCAATTTCCAACACTTGTTTTTTATAATTTAATACATACAGACTGTTATTTAAATGTGGTATACTATAACATATGTTGTCATTTTAAATGAAACAACTTTAATTTCCAAACTTGAATATAAACCTATCTGTATATAAACTTGATACATAAATTATGTTTTTGGTAACAGTAGGTACATAATAAAAACCACATAAAACCAAAATCATTCCCATTGGAAATGAAAGGTGTTAGACACCAATGGAAAGGGCAGCAAGCCTCACACCATTGGTAGTTCGAAGATCCACCTATCCTCTATAAATTTCCTAGAATCTACTTGGTTATTGAATTTGGATATATATGTGAGCACCAAAAGATGTATCTAATAACCAATGTGTATATATGGAAATATTTCACTCGATAACGAACACACTTTTAGCTTCCCCTTGCTTCTGGATGCAGTTCCTCCCCTAATAGATTGTCTTTCCACATGCAAAATATACTACCCCTATTCCTTACCCAATCTCCGTATCTTCTTCTTCTTGGTAAGACAGTGCTCGAGAGATTTTGACTATTTATAAATCTTGTCCCCCTTTGCCTTGTCCTTCCTCTTATTATTCACTATAAGGATCGTAGGTTTATTACTACCCATGTCCTTATCCAATTGGATAACTATAGTAAGAAGTTCTGAAAGAATCTTCTCATTATTTATCATAATATAATTCACAATAAAGCTGGAGAAGGTCTTGGGTAGTGTTGAAAGTATGAGATCTGTATGCAACTAATTTGGTAATTTAATCCCTAAGATGTCCTGGAGATCAATGTTGCCAATAATATTGACTACATGTCGCCCAACTAGTGCGAAATCTCCAAGATTAGTGGTAAACAAAGCATTTAAGGTCTCATACCTCTCTTGTCTCTCCTCCTTATATAGACCCCGAAGGTGAGACTTCATGATATATAAATCCCTATCCTCATGTTTCTTTAAAATCTCATTGGACATGGATGATAACATGAAGCACTGAAAATCTATAACATCATTTAGATGTTTCTCATAGATATATAGTTCTTCATCACTTGCCTCATTTCTAGGCACAATTGGTAAAGGTTCTTCTAACACATAATTTCTTTTCATGGAGAAGGATGACGCAAAAACGGCTCTACCATTCCTGTAAATTCATACTAGTGAGAAGGTTTTCCTTCTCAAGTATCAATCACAATTATATGTTTGATTTAATTTTATAGATATCTATACAAATAAGATAATTATAGATTTACTACTTTATCTAATAAATTTAGACAAATAAATAAATATTATATTTATTAGTCTCCCACTATTTTATAAAAACCCTATAGCCCTCATCATTGGATTCATAATATCTTGTTGATTGGATATTCTAGTGGAAAGGATCCATATTTCCCTTATCATTACCCCAAATTTGGTTGGTTAATAAACTTGACATATTTTAAGTAGGAATTCCAAATTTCAATTGTATTAACTCATAGTTCCTTGATTTGTTGAGTGGACTCCCAAATACTGAAATCTTATAATTGGATTTCCTCAACCTTTGCCTCCTAGTTACACCAATTCCTACTTTAGTAGTCAACCATTTATATGAACCAATTCATGTCAACCCAAAGCCTCATGTTAGAATTCTCCAATAATTGAAATCTCCCCAACTTTGGCTGGTCAATCACTTTGAACTATGGTTCGATTCTAACTGAAGTACTGGAAGACTATACCGACTTTATTTTTTTGAGTGATTTTATCCTTTATGCATAAATTGAAATTTATTATCTTTATATCATTCTTATTAATATTAAGTTGGATTACTAAAGTGATTAACCATGTCTTTAGATAATATTTACGCATAATTTAATTTATTTTATTTCCATCTTACATGCTTGTTAATTCATTAATTATGTGTTCATGAAAATACATCCATAATGAAATAACCATGCAACTGACAAAAATAAAATAAAGGTTATAATCATGAGCTTATACTAATGGTTAATTTATATAGCGGTTGATAAACTAACCATTGACCTAGGGGAGAAACACCTTGAACCAATTTAAGTTTGTGTTTACATATTTCAACTTGTCCATCTTTGTATAACCTTGGATTGGTTTCGCCTTGACTCCTAACATGAACCACCTCCACTATCTTGGGAGATCCATCCATTACATAAGCCTTTTAATCACAAATTGGTGAGGGGAAAAGGTGTTTACATAAAAGAAACCATGGGCACACAAACCATACATAATAATGAGGAGAGAAGGAGGGTATGCCAACAATTTAGTTTAATAGTAAATTAAATTAATCAAATCACATAGAAAAGGTCTGGTCAAGCTCATGATCATCCACATGCATGCAACATATTATGGATTTAATAAATCTATCATTCAATTCTTTAACAATTCTTATTTAAGATAAATCATGCTCGAATTGATTAATTATTATATTTAATTAATAAATTATTTTATCTTTATTATTATTTTAATTTCCTTGAGATTCTAATCCACTATAATTTTAAATAACTTAAATAAATTAATTTAAAATTCACGTTGTAAATAAATGTACCTTAAAGTAAACATGGTGAATACCTATCAAAATATACCCAACATGTATTATGCTTGTATACTATTTTACTCTTGTAAAATATGACATACAAGACTTATCACATACTTTCATGAAGTGTACTTCACAGATGATTACACGAATTACATGGTTTTTAGGTCAGGTGTTATGTTTCAATGTACATGGAGTATCAACTTGTAATAAAACTCATACATGATATGTAGATCTTGAAATTTACACAGATATTAACTGAACATTTAAATATTTATGTATATTAAAACCTACCACATGGCATGTACTATCGTTACGAGCACATGAAAGTACATGTCTCATGGTTTTCATAGTAAAATAAATAAATTTTAAATCTGCATAACTTGGTATAAGTACATAATGTGTAGATCTGATCTACATGGAATGTACACCTCTCACTATCTATCTAAGACACACACTTACAGGCTCGGTGTGCAGTCCGTTCCTTAGAAAATTTGGAGTACACGGCGTGTCTAATGGGTAACATGGCACATTGAATCTGTTAACAAGGTCACCTGTCTGGTAGGCCATGTGTTGAATACACAACCCATATTTGGTGCAAAGGGACCAAACACCTTGTACAATGGGCCTCACAGTGTGTAGTCTGGATAACTGTGCACTAATCTGTCCTGGTCAACATGTAGTATAAGAATTAACTACACCATGTGTCAATAATGAACATGGGTTGAGTAATTTTTGAATCAACTCATGGATAATTGAACACAACTACAGGGCATGTAACTTTCATTACACGGCGTATAGTATTGTGTTATCCAAGAAGAATCCTTGGATCCTCCAGATGAGTTCCTCGATTTTATTTTCATCAAAAAATTAAATGTATCGATTAGATATATGAGAAAATAATGAGGAAGAAACAGATCTCAAAATTCAGATTAATAGAATGATTAGAACTGAATTGAAAAAAAACTAAATTATAAATGCATAAATCACCAATGATCTTAAATAATTATCAATAATTATGTGCCCACTAAGATACCACTTGAAGGTTCTAGACGCAATAGAAGCGTGCGATGAGCGGTGCCCAACTTTTAATTTCCCCCCCTAATATATGATAAATCTGGGACCTATACGATGATGAACGCTATAACCCACAAAATTGAGTCAAAGAAATAGACAAAGAATAATTATGACGGAACCGATAGAGAGGAATCAAAACATATTTTTTATAATTAATTTAATTAGATATAGAATTATCTCTAATAAATTATTTCTTCATTGATGTATCCGACGATAGATCTATGGTGCACCATTGTTGTGTTGTTAAAACCAAGTGTATATTTTATCTGGCGGTGATCTACACATGTTCTAGGAGTCTCTAAACATCACCAAAGGAGTCTCTAGTTTCTAGCATGAAATATCTTTACACTTGCGTCACCCACCTTAATCATCTTGAGAATCACTTCCAAAGTGTTCTCATTGATCCAGTGGAGGATGATTACTCACTGTTATTGGGAGAAATCTTTGGAGAAGGGAGCTCTCTAGGATTCAGAGGATTCTCCTTGAATCATTGTGCACAACCAAATTAGATAATGATAGAATAATATAATTGGGTATTTATATTTCTAGGGTTAAAATAAAATAATTGTACACATGCCTTTATTATTATTTAATCCTAGAAAAATCCCATGTCAAATAATAATAGTAATATTATTATTTCTTGACATGCACTCAACTTGTGAATTATGATTTAATATTACTTAATTAAATAATATTCAATATTATTGTTTCTCATCATACCATTAAACTCGGTCCTCCATTCCTCCAAAATATTTATCAGGCCTTAAATAATGTCTATTTATTTATTAAATAAATATCACTACATTATTCGCCAATAAATAAATAAATATTATATTTACTAAACAGTAAATAAATATTTATATGTTATCAATCATATATGAATAATTTTAAACCATATAAGAGAATAATATTTATTTAACTTTAAAATAATAATAATAATATATTATTTAATTAAGATTCTCGACACACTTAGCGTGTGATCCTCTAGGCCTCTTTCTCAGTGGAATTAGGAAAAACAGCCTATAGCCCAAGGTTAGAATTTACCAACACGCCTAGGCACCCATAAGGAAGGAATTTAATGTCACAATAACATGTCACCTCTTATGAATGCTTGTTGTGTATTATAATCCCTTTATCACAATATCTCAAATCGAGTAGGTTGCATGTCAGTTCCATAAACCTATGTGCTTGATTATCTCTTTATTTGAATTTTTGTAAATAGAACTTTCCTATTGATCACCATGACCACATTATTCATTAATTTGATATTACTCATGACACACCCAACATATCCTACTTCGCTGCAAACATCTATCGTTAAGGTTTTCTCCAATACATTTTAGTGTGTGACTCATAATACTCATTAATAATAATCTTAAAGTCTAAGGTACAATACAAATGTCTATATATAAGAACATATAATGACATGTATGAATGTGGATTTCCTATAGGAGGGTATCATTCTCATAATATCCTACTGGATATTACCAAGGGCGTACACTATGAGAAGGTGTCTCAAAGTCCTATGAGTCTCCACCCCTGATAGCCTATGTCATTTTTGTCCCTCAAATGATATCATATAGATATAGAACATTAATTAAAAAATAGTGTCATATCAATTCTGGGTTCTCATCATAGTGAAGAACTACTATGACCTTTTAGTGTAACAACTACTCTTAGGACATTTTCACATACTATGTCATGAAAAAGAACAATCATAATGTGATAAGTAGTTTATAAATATTAAAACAACGAATACATGTTTATCATAAATTACAAAGAAGTTGGTTCTATGGAACCAAATCCAATATATTTTACCTACACATACACATAATTCTATCAAATGGGTAACGAACATATTTCTTATGTGTACAGAAAACTACCACCTCACGAAACGATGATTGTTTGTTTTTTCCTTTACCACCATTAATGGTTGGGAATTATGATGTTATATATATATATATATATATGTTATCTATGATATTTATTATGTATTTATTCTTCTATAATTATTTTATAACACATAACCTCTAGCTTTCTATTTTTGTATAAATATGATAACATCATTTGTGGAAGTGTGGACTACCGCCTCCCCAAAGCGATGTGATTATTTCACGCTATACCTGTAACATATTAAGAATGATTTTAATAAAAATATGTGATATATATGACATATATATATGATACTATAATTATATTATGCGTCATTTACTTTTCATTTTTTTAAATACGATAATGAAATGAAAGTAGCATACGTACGACCTACCGTCTCAATGAACGATGCATTTAATTCATATCTCCAAATATTATGGATTATTATAAATAAATATATAATGAATATATATGATAATTAAATAATGGTTTAAATTTTGGAGATGATTAAATCATGATCTAAGTAATATTAACAACAAATAACAAGTCAAAAATTACTCGAGAAACTAGGCAATTAACCCCCCAAATAGTGAAAATAATGAAAGAATATTAATAAATGGGTAACAAGATAATATAATAGGATAATATATGATATCATAAATATTAATATTATTATGTATTATGCTATTAAAATTCATAAAACCATTATACAGGAAGCTAAATGACATTAAAAAAAAGGAAAATCATGGTAAGAGATCCTTGTCTCACTTTTATTTTTGTGGAATGCATGCCTTATACACTACTTATTTATTTTGTGAAGTGTATATAATATCAAAGAATGTATATTATGATTATTATTATAAAGAATATGGTATTTTAATATCCATATAATTTTCTTTCAGGGGAATATGATTCTTATGATTATAAATTTATATGTATTTATTTAATAATCTCGTCGTTATTTGGGATTGTTTATGATCCAGTATCCACTGAGTAATATTTCTATTCCATGTTAGTATTTTATATAACTATTTTAAAAAATGTGTTTAATATTCTACAATTATTTTTTAATGTCATTTTACAGCTTTTTGACTTTTTACAAAATTCTTTAAAAGTAATGTTTTTGTCATTTTTCAAAACAAGGTACTTTTCATACAAAAGTAAAATGAATATTTTTTTTAACTTATACAGTATGCATGAAATTTACTCCATCATGAAACCATAATTATTTGAATCTTCCTTTTTTATGTTTAAAAGGATATTTTTTAAAAATATTTTCTTTTATAACTGTGTAGCCTTTTAAATAAATGATTACAAAGTGGTAAGAGTTTTCTCATCTCACTTTTCACTTCTGTGAGATATATGCCTTATTAACGACTAATTTCCTTGTGTGTGGTGTATGTATACTAATATTTTAATGTATCATATCATTAATCTCATTACATTCATGGTATTAAAATTTATCAAAGTGTTATGGGACACTTTGATTTGGAAATCTATTTTTAAATCGATTATTTGATATATAATGAATTCATTGGATGAAAAAATGGGTGGGGACTATATGTAGAAATTCACCTCGATGCATCGATAGTCTCATGAGAAGAATAATATGGACAAATTAATTGGTTTTAATATATAATGATTAAATCATCTTGTGAAAGGTCTTGATGGTCGTGGTTCATGCGTGAGATACATGATGTACAATACTAAAACATTGCCTTCATTCAGAATTCATTTCATCTATTATCCATATTATTTTCACTATGAAAAAAATATATGGATGCATTTTATTTTGAGACTATTGATTATTTAAATGGAATGTGTATCCGTTATTTACCTTTCTATATTTTTCATGCCATTTTACTCATGGCTTTCATTGTACGCTTACCCTTATTGAGCATTTGAGCTCACCACCTTCACATGTTTTATTTTTTCCAAGGATCCCATGAATTCTATTATAATTGATATGTAGGGTTACAAAAAGGAGGAATACTGGAAGACTCAATGAAATTCTTTGTGTATTTTATGTTTTAAAATGTAATGTGGTTTTCAGTTACGTATCTAGTTTACCATGACTACTAAACTATTAGGTACTTCGGGATTTCATTTCTTATAGCATACCAGTGTAATAAAGTAAGTCACCATATCTAGAATTCTGGGGTTGAGGTGTTACGTAAATTGTAGGATGCCTCTTCAGAACAAGATGATTTGGATGAGAATAATTCCATTGGCAGCACTGAATCGAATGATGAGGATGTTGAGCCACTAAGTGTGGATGAAAAAGGGAAATACCCCAAATAATAGAAGAGGGGCATAAACTCAAGAAGTTGGGGTGACACTCGAGGGAGGGGTGGTAGATAGAAAGGAAGGTGATTTTTGTTGACGTTGTTTCCTTTTGTTGCATTTTTCTCATGTTTTCAACCTCTAATATATTTGTCAGTGTACTTTCTTTTTCCAATAAATTTTTAGGACCATAGATATTAATAAATGGTTCGCGCCATTACAGGTATATATTTATGAATATAGAAATATATATAATTATAAATATAATAAATATATTTATTATTTAAATATATTCATTATATTTTTATAATTATTAAAATACATATATATTTATTAACAATTATAATTATAAATAAATATATTTATAAATATTTGTATATAATTAAAAATATATTTATATAATTATATATATATATAGGTATTAATACTTAAATATAAATAATTATAAATATAAAAATATATTTTTTATTTAAATATATTTATTATATTTTTATATTTATTTATTTATTTGTATTTATAATCATAAATAAAAATATTTCAAAAAATTTATATATAATTATAAATATATTTATATAATTACAGAATTATATATTTATTAATATATAAATATATATAATTATAAATATAATAAATAAATTTATTACATAAATATATTTATTATAATTTTATAATTATTTAAATATATATATTTATTTGTAATTTATAAATAATCTTTTTAAAACATTATATGTATATATATATATATAATTTTATAATTATCTATTCAAATTGCAAAATTATAAAAAAATTCATTTAAATAGATTCATTATATAAATTTGAAAAAAAATTAAATGTTAAAACTTAATAAACAAAAACGAATAAATATTATTCATATAAATTGAAAACATACTGAAAAAATTACATGTATAGTAAATAAATATATGAATGAATAAATATTAAAAAATGATTAGATTCCAATAAATATTAAAAAAAGGTAGGAAAAATCCCTTTTATTGAAAGAAATAAGAAACAAAAAAGACAAAGGATGAGGTGAGACATAGTAAAACTACCCCCATCAATAAAAACAGTCAATACCTAATTTGTTTTCTTCTAATATTAGCCTTAATCTTACATTCGTCAACATATAAATAATTCCAATTAAATTTTACATACCCATGACCACAATCTCTAGGGTGATGGACTCTCCTAAATGTTTTCACTTGCTGCCAAAATCCTTCAATGTCACTATCCTCTGAGTTAGTTCTCTGAACATCTGATTGAACCTCCACCCTCTAAGATGAGTCATAAAGTATTGAATCCTCACTTCTATTCTCTATGAGGTTCACAACCTCATCTTTCAAGGACTAACTTTTAGAATTGATTTCCTAGAAAACCAAATTATTGCATACCCCATGACCATCATGATTTCCACTTTCCTGAACTTCATTAAGAGAATCAAGCACTCCATAAAGGTTGTGGGTGGTCAACTGTGATTTCCCTGATGTATCATGTGATTCTTGAGAATTGGATTCCAAAACAATTGGGTAAGGAAACCTATTTTTAAAAGATGAATCATATTACTTTTTAAAAGTGTGCTCTGAGTGTCCAGCATCTGTCTGAAGCACCTGTGCTTCCTTTCTTCTTTAAAACTTCACAAGAGTTTCATCATTATTTTTTTTTACCCTTACGAACCCTTGATGCAATAATCTTCTCCTACCTTAACTGATGATCAGCTAACTCTTGTACAACCTACTCATCAATGAATTGGTCATCCATTAATCCCTCATTAGGTCCATCATCCATAGATTGACGTTCGTCTATTTTTCTTCTTTCCATTCCCTCTGAACTTTTACCATTACATATATTGATGTAATGAGTGAAAAAATAGAGATGAGCTCCTTCATTGATTTAGAAGACATGAAAACATCTGAGTTAGTCTGTGAGATAGTACCATAACCATCCACCATCATCCTTCCAGGCTAAGAGAGATTATGAGATTTAGTGATCTTAATTTTTGAACCATTAGAAGGTCCAGAGGAAGACATAAAAGGTACTATAATAATATCCTTGTAGGAAGGTAGAGCTTTTTTTACCCTGGAGTTCTGCCTATCAATTACCAGTAGAATCCTGAGCAATAATCTCATCATTAGAGGGGACATATCCCACTTCCATAACATCAGACCATGTCCTTTTCTTCTCCTACAGAAACTGGATCACAACGAAGAGTCCTACATCAACAGATTTCATCACTCCATTTTAATTTTCCTCATAGACTAGATTAATGATCCCAAATACAACCTCCTCCTCATCTACAACAACACCAATAGGAGAGGTGGCATAGACCTTTAGGCCCGCAGCCTTTCCAGACTTTATAGAACTAATCCATCAAATCATCTACATCATGCCCATTCAATTTACAGAAATAACTATAGATCTCTTAGAGAAATTTCTCTTTGAAATCTCCAATATATTGAAAACCTGTTTAGAATAGTAATATTTTCTCATACCTTATGGTTAAATAAAATCTAAAATATTAAGTGGATAGGGCCAAATTGTCGATGGGCGGTGAGATGAGATCCACCTCCACCAAGAAACACGTAAATAGACAAAGCAAACTTCTTCCATTGCACAATAATGTTTGATCAAAGTCCCAATTGTTAAGGAAATGTCAAATAAAATCCATGGATTCCACAAAATCTAGTTTAAACCCTAAATATGAACCCAAACATGAGTTCTTGTGTTTCATATTGCAAAGGGCATGAAATAAGGATCCCAATCCTGTATACACATCATACCTAGTTTGGGAGAAAATAGACCAAACCCTTATAGATTCTTCTTCAGATCCTCTAAGGGGAAGATAATGTAGAAGTGACCACACCCAATGGGAATGCATTTCCAATATTGGAATCCCCAAATGACAGCTAACCATTGCTCCGGATTCTCACATTTCCTTGGGTTTTTTCTAGAATGAAAAAATATTATTGTGATAAATGAGTGTTCAAAATATTGAACCTATAAAGAATAAAACATTGGTTGACACAAATATGATCTGAATTATATTGTCTAAATATTATTTCAGGAACACCATATTTTCTCTAAGAAAATCTTCATTTTTTACCACCTGGTCCAAATCCATAAGAAAAGAACTAATAAATATGCACCTTTAATACTATTTTTTTTATTAAAATTGCTTATCCACGCTAAGAAAAACACTAAGAAATATACACCTTTATCAACACTAAAAAATGTGCTAATAATTTTTATACATTTATCAGTGTTTTTGTAGCACTGATAAAAGTTACCTTTATCATCACTTTTAGTTAGAACAGATAAAGGTTAACATTTTATCAGTGCTTTATTTTTAATTATGATAAAATTCAATACTGCATAAAATGTGATCTGTTTTAATGTAGCACTGATAAAGGGAATGCAATTTTCAAGTTGCTTAGCATGTTAGTGCTAAAAAATGCTGACAAACCCCTTTTGTAACACTAATAAAGGCCATTTATATGTAGTAATGATCACTGATAAAGGATGGATTTATTAGCACTAAAAAACTCTAATAAAATGATGGCTAATAAAGTTAGACATTATTAGTGCTAAAAAAAGTGATGATAAAGGCTCCCTTTATCATTGTTTTTTTAGTGCTGATAAAAGGTGTATTTATCCCTTTTTTAATAATTTAAAAAAATGTCTTTTAAAGACGTTTACAACATCAACACTTTTTTAGTGTTGAAGAAAAACCTATTTTCATGATGATAAAGGTGTGATTTGTAGTAGTGACTTATAATAGTGAGAGAGAGAGAGTCTCAATCTACCTTTATCTATTGTGATTTGTCTATTTTCCAATGGTGTTTTTACCTCTTTCATTTTCAGGATTTTCCACTTTACATTTGATGTTTTATTTTCCGCATTATGAAAAATATTTTTTCTTGATATTATCACTACTAGTAGGGGAAATCATTTTTGTTCCCAATGTTGTCATAATATCCACTTTATTCAAAGAATAAAAACACAGAAGGGTATTAATAGACACATGTCTCAATCATCATCTTAGGATAAGATATCAAAAAACATTATTTTTATTGTATATTATATATGTCTTATTTATGATCATGCGTGAGACACCATTTGGAAGTTATAACTCAACCATTTAAATATGTCATATTTATCATATTTCATCATTTAAAAATTACCTTATGATAATTCGAAGAGATAAATGTAGAAGCGGATAATAAAAAACCCCATTTAGGAAGTGAAAATACTTTATCAGGTCCATTCAAAAAGGCCCATTTGTGAGGCCCCATTCATTATTTCCCACCACAAGGATCCTTCAAGAAGAATTATTAGGGAAAATATTGTATCTCAATGGTGTCCTCAACTTTATGATCGCTAATATGGAGTTTTCTAAGAATCAAAATAAATGAACTTTGGAAAATAATATGTGTTCGACCCCTTACAACTCATCTTATTGATTTACTTTCATAGAATAATATTAATTACATTATTTTATAATCATTATAAGATATAGATAATATAGGGAATAACACCATGTAATTATATTGTAGGAGGGATGGATGAAAAGTAAGAAATATGGGGAATGATGGGGAGGTTGAGCAGTTTTGATAGCAGTAGCAATGGCATAAGAACCAACCCCTGTAGTCGCCATGCTTAAACCCTCAAAACCAACACCCATGATCGCACAATGTGTTACTGTCGTATGACCCCTCCTGCCAGAACCTTCACTCCTTCCCCACCCCTCCTCCATCCCTACCATTCATCAAATACATCACCTCTGGTCACATCGTGTGTTAGTTTTTTGTGAGACTAATTTCTACATGTCACAAATGACATATAAATAATTTTCCAATAGTATCATGACAATATGAGCATGTTCTTTATGGTTTTAGTGAGTGACTCGTGTTTTGAATTAAATTGTCAATTTTGAACTAATAATGAACACATTGAGTCATATTGGGCACACCATGTATCTGATTGAGGTGTGAATGATTCCTACATGTCACAAATGACTTATGGATCATTTTCTTAAATCATAATAACAATTCAAATGAGTTTTCTTGATTTTGAGTATGTGACTTGTGTTTTGAACTAAAATGTCAATTTTAAATAAAAAGACATACTTTGATCCATACTTCTCATACCATGTATCAGATTAACATGCGGATAATTCCTACATGTTACAAATGACTTATAGATAATTTTACTAAAGAATCAAGAAAATATGAATGAATTTTCTCAGTTTTGATTATTTTACATGTCTGTTTTACAAAAATATCAATTTAAAATGAAACAATTCACTTTGAGTCATACTGATGACATTGTGTGTCAGTTTGATGTGAGATTGATTCCTACACATCACACATGACTTATGAATCATTATCCTAAATTATGCAAACAAACTAAGAATGTATTCTCAGTTTTTAGTGAGTGACACATGTTTTGAACTAAATTGTCAATTTTAAACTGATTACGGACACTTTGAGTCATATCAGGCATACCATGAATTAGTTTGAGGTGTGGCTAATTCCAACCCATCTCAAATGAATTATAGGCCATTTTCCAAAAGTATCAAACCAATTTAAATGTGTTTTCACAATTTTTGAGTGTGTGACGTGTCTTTGAAGATCCTTAAAAAACAATAACTAAATAAGGAAAGGGAACAAGTTCTAAAAAAAGAATAAGGTAGATAAAAAAGTGAAAATATATTTTATATACAACCATGTCCACCAAGGTCCCCATTTAACTATGTGTCATATGCATAACACATAACATGTGTGGAAAGAAACTCATGCAGGGGTATATATATACATACCCAATAGGGTGCCCCAAAAACCAAAAAGGGGAGAAATAGAAATAAATGGTCAACTCAAACCACAATAAGGGAGAATAAACCCAGTCACTACTATATAATTGGCCTTTTAAAAGTGATAGATAATGAATTTATCACCATTAAAAAACCCAGTCAATCTAAGTGCCATTAAAAGTGGGTTGATTTTATTAATGCTAAAAGTAGCATTGATAAAGGCCGACCTACTGCAGTGCGCTGTTAAAATTAAAGTACATTGTAAAAATGAATACACATGTATGGAAAATTTATAATTTAATTTAAATAAAAATTACATCACAAATTCAAGAAAAAAACACTATATTATACACATTTAAAACATTATTTTGTACAATTACATTAACAAGAACTGTCACAAACATTCAAAAATATCAATTGTTTCATTGAATTTGGCATCCAAAACCCTATCAAAAAATCTCAATCATGGTATCAGTTTTCAAACAATCAACTCCAACTCAAGAAATAGAATCCACATGTATAAGAAAACAATTCTTATATTAATACATTATTATAAAATTGACTTTTTGTTTAATCTTGGTGAGGGTTACCGTCATCTGGTGATCACTACTAATACTAATAGCATCTACTAGGCTTTTCCACACCCACCCCCCCTTTACCCCTTTCCCTCCCTCATATTCCCCCTTTCCCTCCCCCATTTTACCCCTTTCCCTCATCGAGCTCCCCCACTACCGCTAACCTCTCCTCAAGTCCTCACAGTTCCACCCGCAGTCTAACCACTGCACCGCTAGAATCCAGTCGTCCAACCGCAGCACAAGCTACCTTCCAGCTAATGTTGATCGATCCCCCATCCCATCCCATCCTCCTACTGTCGAGACCCCATCCCATCCCCCTCCTCTCCCCCACCTCCATGTTGTGACGCCCACTTTCTAGCTACCTTCGAGTCCCCATCCCTCCCTCATCCTCCCCCTATCGTCCAGCCCCCATCTAACCCCTCTCCCAACTGTTGATCCCCACTTCTTCCACCACACCATCAATCCCCCTCCTCCCACCACACCATAGCACCCCATCCCCCCTCCCCCACCTTAGAGGACCCCCTATAGGCCACCCACAGCTAACCCCCCTTACGACCGACCCCCTGTCCACAAGCCCTCTTCCCTGGTAACATCATCAGACCCTGATAGATATTGTAGCATCTAGTCACATGGGTACAATTTATTTTTTGTCCACACTGGTTTTGTTGCAAGGATTACTTGGAATCTTGAGTGATTGATTTAGTTCATGCACTTTTATTAAACATCATGCATTGAAACTTAGTAGATCTAGTCAGCTTCCCCCTATATTCTAATTATTGTTTTCCTATGACTTTCATCTGAGGTCATTAATGATTTTTTCCTTATTGCTGATGTTTTACCATAATTTTTTTCCCATTTTATATTTATTTATATTTTTTATTGATGTCTCAATGAAATTTATTATGCATCAACATTGGTATTTGTCTTGTTACTATGTTTCACTTGATTTTTACCTAATTTATACATTATTTAACTAACCTTATATATCAATGATAAATCTACTACCTGTATAAATTGGGATATTAGTGATATTCCTCCAGGAACATAGTATCCAAGTATTTAGATCATGTTTCTATATGTATTTGTTTCTAGTGAATCTTCAGTTTCATTTCATACCATTATTTTCTTACCGTTTATTTTATCCCCAAACTTCATCCTCTCTCGACCTTTGTATAAATGCATTTTTTTCTTTACATAAATGATTGTTTAGAGGACCTCCCCCATCATTTTGGTTAATCTTTTCCCTTTAATATAAGACATACCATATAGTTCTATGACATGATTCATTTAATTATTTGATGTCTACCTCCCCTTATGTTCCCAATTCTATACCCTGGGAGATCAGTGATATTTATCCAGTAATCTGGTATCCATATCTTCACCTTGTGTGAATATCCATTTTTTTGTTAATCTTCAATTTCATTTCATACCTTATTTTTACACATATCATTATTCCAACCCTGAGCATGATCTCTTATTGTATTTTTTCTCAAATGTGATTTTCCATAGATCACTGGTTGGTTGAAGGGCCCCACCACTATCTTGATTTCACTTGTCTATTTGATATAGATTATTTACCCCGACTCTTTGTGAAAACATTTTCTATTGCATGTGATACCTACATAATCAAATGTTCTCTATTTCATTCCCTAAGATTTTAGTGATATTACTTTAGGGAAATGGTTTCCTTGTATTCACCTTGTGATCTTATCTATATTTTTTCTGATGAATATTTAGTTTAATTTCATACCATTATTGTTTTACACTCAACATTATCTATCCCCAAACGTCATCCCATATCAGTCTTTTCTCAAACACAAATTTTATTAAATCCATTATTAGTTGAAGGGGCCCCATGCCTCCCTCCCAATCCAAATGTATTTTGACTATTTTATAGATTCCTTACCCAATTTCTTTGAAACAGTTCATTATCCCATGTGATGGATACCCCTACCAGTGTTCCTTATTTCCTAACATTTGAGTTCTATGATATTCTTTTAGGAAATTGGTTTCCTTGTCTTCACCATGTGTGTCTATCCATATTTTTTATTGGTGAATATTCAGTTTCATTTCATACCATTATTGTTTTATCCGTAAAATTATTGTATCCCTTAACATCATCCCCTATTGACCTTTTCTAAAATGATATTTTCCATACATCCACTAGGAGGGATTTTCCTTCAATCATTCTATGATTATTTCAATTAATCTTTCATGAAAGGTGCTTCACCAAACACTTCATATGTATAATTAGTAAATTTTATTCCATACCTCTGAAATCGATGGTACTTTTATACTATATGAATATATTTCAGTAAGTATGCAAAAAATAATTATATTTATTAATAATTTCATTGTTTATCCTCACACACCAGACCTGGTTTGTGAAAATTAGTGGCTCTTCCCCCACTCCTATGAAAGTATTAACTGTGAAAAAATATTAATTTCAAATAGTAGTGATTTTTCTTCTCCTTTATAAGTGATCTTTGCTGGTTACACTTTGAAACCCACAAACCCTAATTTCTACCAGTTTTTAATCCACTTACAACATGGTTTTTGCTATTTTGTATAGCCTTTATTTTAACATTTATTAAAGTTTTTTTTATTTAAGATAATTGTATAAATTTTTTCTTAAGATTATTATATCAAATAATAACTTTCATAAGCAGTTTTTAACATGTCATCATATAGAGTAGAAAATAAAAATTTCCCCAATATCCTTCCATTATTAAGTGTATTATTATTTTATTTGATATATTACATAAATCTATATACATGTCATTGTTCCATGATATTTTTAGGAATTGATTTTTTAAAAACTGTATTCATTTCAATTAAGATTTATTTTAATAATAAAAAAATATCTAATACCACATTGAGTACCCTACCATCTTGACGACTTTCATGGGTAGTGTTACTTTTATGAGTTACTAAATTTAATACTTTTGTTCATTTAGGCTAAACGGTTTGATTTTCATCTTGATACAGAATTAATTTGAAGGGGGATTCTTTATAGTCACTATGATATAACCATTAGTGGGTAGCTATATATACCTACAGGTTTGGTTGATAGAGATTCATGATAGTGTGTATGTCAACAACCTTTATAGTTCTATATTATTTCCTTTAATTGTTATTGATAGGCAAAAAAAATACAACGTTCTTTGGTTATTATCTAATGTGGGGATCAACCACATGTTTTCAAGTATGGTTTCTCTCTTCTTTAGGCTTTCATGTTTGATTTCCCCCTTCATTCTTTTTTCCTTTTACTTTTCATGTTCATCTTACCTTCATTGATTCCATCTTCCATCTTTCGATTTTTAATTTTCAGGTTAATCATGACCATCAAAGGTTCCCAATTTCCATCACATCTTAAAAAGGTATATATTATTTCTAATCACCAAATAGATTTTAATTTTTACATGTATTTTTATGATGTTTTATAGAATTATGTTGTTAAATGTATGCAACTGATGCATACCCACTAACCCTAATTTCTACCAGCTTCCAATCCTGAGAGAATTTGATCATCTCTATTTTCAACACCATTCCCATTAACATTTATAGAAGTGTTTTTCTTTTAAAATTGAACTGTAATCATTTTTTCAGAACTTGATTCTACCAAATCATAACATTCATAATCATTTTTCAACGTGTCATAAAATAGAGTATAAAACGAAAATTTACCCAATTTCCTTCTATTATTAACTATATTATTTTGTTTTTATTTATATTATATAAATCACTATAAAAGTTCATTTTCCATGATTTTTATATGAATTGATGATCTAAACAATGTTTTCATGTCAATTAAGAATTATTTGAAGGATTTAAAAAGGTTCTAATACCATGCTGAGTACCTTAACAACTTTATGAATTTTATCAAATTAGTAGTATTCCATTTACATGTTAATTTATGGGATACATGATTTTATTTTGGTTTTTATATAGATGTGATGTGAAGGGGGTATTATTAATTGTAATTGTGGGATAACCATAAGTGGGAAGCAATATACACCTCCATTTGTTTTAATACAAGTTCATGATAGTTTTCATGTTAACAAATTTATAGTGCTATATTTTTTTCACATAATTGTTGTTGATAGATAGAAAATAAAAATGTGCTTTGATTATTCTCCATTTTATTGATTACCCATAGACACAAAACTTTGATTTACCTCTTCTTTAGGCTTATAGGTTCAATTTGTTTCTTCCCGTTTCCCCTTTTTACTTCACAGGTTCTTCGTTCCTTTCAGAGGTTCCTATTTCCATCGAAGCTTCCTAAAAAGGTATACATATTTTTTATTCACTGAATGAATTTTAATTTTCATAATAATTTTTAGGAAATTTGATAGTGTAATGTTTTTACAAGTATGGAGCTGATATAATTAGATTCACAATTTGGTTCACATGGTGTTCAATTGTTAGAGAATTTATTTATATTTATTTCTTTAATTTTGTTAACATTAGATTCATTTTGACTATAAAAATAAATCTTTTATTTTATAAAATATTGTTCTTTTATTTTTTTATCCCATAATTTCTTATCTATGAATTTTTTATTATGTTTTCCATATGTTGTGGTAATGGTTCATATTTTTGTATTCAGGTCTTATTGTTCCAGGTTTTGAATGAATTTTATCTTCATTTTGTGAAATAATTATTTATAATAGTTTACTGTTTTGTCGGAATAAACGGGGAATGATGGCAAGAAGGGGGTGAATTGCCTTTTAAAAAAAAATGATTAACAACTTAAAAAATCAAAGTAAGGTGCAGCGGAAAGTAAAGAGGCAAGACACAAGAAATTGTTAACGGAGTTCGGCCAAAACCCGGCCTACGTCTCCGCTCCCAACTCAACCGTTGAGAGATTCCTACCGCTTGCTTTTCAATGGTTTTAGCAAGAAACCCACTAGGCTTTGAGGTAGCACTAGGACCTATTACAGCTTGCTTTTATTGGTTTAGCAAGAACCCACTTGCTTTTAATGGTAAAGCAAGAACCCACTAGTCTTTTTACGGGTGAAGACTAGCTCACCGAGACACAAGCCTTTTAAAGGAAAAGCTTGAGAAAACCTCTTCACACCTTAGTGGTGGTGTGAGAACCCAAAGAAGGGGAGATGAGAAAAGAGTTGGGGTTTGTAGGCACAAACCCAATTTTAAAGCTCAAAAAGAGATAAACAATAAAACCCGTAATGGAGAAGCCTTGGGCGCCTTTGATTGATTGATGATGTTTGAGGGCCGCTTCCAAGCTTCTATGGAGGTGCTCTTGGATGTGGAAGTTGTTGGAGCACTTTGGGTTCCCTTGGAACAATTCGTCGGAGCTTCGCAAAAGATGTAAAAATGTGTCCGGTGGCTTGTGTGATGATCCGGTGCTTCCTAGGCCTTTATTTATAGGCTAGGAACCTTCAAGTATCCGTTGGAGGGCTTTGGAGCCGTTGGAAAAGGCCTCGGAGCCATTGGGAGGCTTTTGGAGTTGACTGGTCAAAGCCAACGGCTAGTTTGACCAGTGCTACCGGCTGGCCGGTGCAGGGCCACCGGCTGGCCGGTGCCTTGACAGTGGCTGAGTCTTCTTTTCCAGGCACCACCGGCCGACCGGTGCCAGAGCCACCGGCTGGCCGGTGGTGAGGCAGTAGCAAACCCTGTTCAATCTGAGTGACACCGGCTGGCCGGTGCTTGGCCACCGGTTGGCCGGTGAGATGGCAGTGGCTCAGCATCCTTCCCAGGGTCCACCGGCCGACCGGTGGTGAAGCCACCGGTTGGCCGGTGGACTGATTTTCAGTCCACTTGTGTTCCTTTGCCACTTAAGCTTGCTTGGCCCAATTCTTTGGCCACCTGATTTGATTCCTATCAATCCAAAAACACTTGAAAGAGGATTAGATAAATATGAGGGTGATTGTGATCATGAAAATAAAACAACGAGGGGAACGAGATGTACAACAATCTCCCCCTATTTTGATGATCACAATCACCAAAACAATTAATGTAAAAACATAAATGAAAGGCATGCTTTTAAATGATCAAATGAAAACAAGCAATGCATGAGAGAAAAGGTTTCTCCCCCAATCAATCAAGAAATTCTCCCCCTTTTTGATTATCAAAAAAGAGTGGGGCATAAAACTTGATTGAGGGAAATGATGAAAAACGAGATTTTAAATCAATTGAAAAAGATATCAATTGTTGAAAATTTTGAAATGAAAATTGAAATGAAAATTTGAATTGAAAGTTTTTAATCGAAAATCAATTGAATTTTGAAATTTGAAACCAAATGAAATTTTTGAAATTGAGAGTTTTGAAAAATCGATACCAACTGTTGGATATTTAAAAAAGGAAAATTTAAAAGAAAATTTGAATTTCAAAGCCAAGTGTTGAGTTTGAAATGAAAACTTTGAATACACAAAAAGGCTTAAAAAATCCTAACTCCCCCTAAATAAAAACAAAAAGTCACCGGGGAGAGGGATTTTGAAAAGAGATGATTTTAGGCCCGGAGAGACTCGCTAGAAGGGATTTTTCAATCCATACTTGTCTCATGGCGGGTCTTCTCCTATAAAATTCGTCCAAAAAGTAAAAAGACTTGGGTTGGCCATAACGGGCATTTTTGCAATTACACTCATAAATGAGGTGCCCGGGTTTTTTGCAATAATTACAAAATTTAAAATCGGAGCTCCCCCTTACAAAAATAGTGGGTGCATGGGAGGAGGAAGCTACATTGGTATATCCTAGCCCTTGGGTGGTTCTTGAAATTCGTTGGGAACCAAGCAATTTTGAAAGATTTTGTTCTCCTTGGGTGAATTTGGCTAGGGATTCTCTAAGGTCTTTGATAGTTGATTCCATGGAATCAATATCCGGGAGGTTTTGGATTTTAAGGGTCAACTCCTCCTTCTCTTTGAGAAGTTGTTCTTTTTCGGAGGAAAGTTTTTTGAAATTCTTTTTTAAAGCAACAAATTTTGAAGAAAGTTCGTGAAAACCATTTTCTAGTTGGTCTCTAGCGTGTGAGAGTTCTTCATAAGAAATATGATTTAAAGAATTGGAATTTGAAGAACATGAGGAAGAGGAATCGGAAGATGTTACCTCATGGAATGCCATTAGGCATTTTGTACCTTGGTCACTTGAGGAGGAGGAGGAGGATGAGGATGTGTCACTCCATGTGGCCTTGAGGACCTTTTTCTTTCCTTTTTCGTTGGCCCGTTTATTGTTGAGTGGGCAATCGGGCTTGTAATGGCCCTTTTCGCCGCACCCGTAGCATTTTACCTTTGGCTCGATTCTTGCGGTGGGTTCTTGCTTTCGCGCCTTGCGAGATTTCTTCTTCTTCTTGTGCTTCTTCATAAACTTGTGCATTTGGCGGGCGAGATTCTCCATTTCCGAGTCGCCGCTTGAAGATGAAGTAGATGAGGAAGATGAGGATGAGGAGGAGCTTACTTCCTTTTGTACCTTGAGGGCGATGTTCTTTGGAGCTTTGATAGGTGTGCCCTCCTTTTGTGCTTGCCTCCTCATCGTGATCTCATAAGTCATGAGAGATCCGATGAGCTCCTCTACCGGCATATTTTTGATGTCTTTTGCTTCTTGAATCGCCGTGACCTTCGGTGCCCATTTGCTTGGTAGGATCCATAGGATCTTCTTCACCATAGTTTCAGCTGAAACATCATCACCAAGGGACTTTCTCCCATTGCACACGTCAGTAAATCGTGTAAACATTTCAGAAATAGACTCATTTGGATGCATTGAAAAAGATTCAAAATCCTGTCTATACATATCTAATCTAGTATCCCTGACTTTATTAGTGCCTTCATGGGTCACTTCTAAAAGCTTCCAAATTTCATGTGCGGAGGTGCAAGTGGATACACGATTAAATTCATTTCTATCTAACCCGCAATGAAGAGCATTCATGGCTTTGCCATCAAGCTCAAAATTTTTAATATCGGCGGGGGTCCATTTGGATTCGTCGGGGGAAGAGAGAGTGTAACCTTGCATGACTATTTTAAAAATGGGATATCCTATACTTCTCAAAAAGGTGGTCATGTGGGTTTTCCAATAATTATAGTCGGTCCCATCAAAAAATGGAGCCCGACCCAATGAGTAGCCCTCGGGGGCGAAGGAGGTAGATGCCATCAAAAAGGATCTTTAATTTGAAACCGGGTTAGGGAATTATTCAAATACTCCCTCTGATACCAAATGTTTTGTCGGAATAAACGGGGAATGATGGCAAGAAGGGGGTGAATTGCCTTTTAAAAAAAAAATGATTAACAACTTAAAAAATCAAAGTAAGGTGCAGCGGAAAGTAAAGAGGCAAGACACAAGAAATTGTTAACGGAGTTCGGCCAAAACCCGGCCTACGTCTCCGCTCCCAACTCAACCGTTGAGAGATTCCTACCGCTTGCTTTTCAATGGTTTTAGCAAGAAACCCACTAGGCTTTGAGGTAGCACTAGGACCTATTACAGCTTGCTTTTATTGGTTTAGCAAGAACCCACTTGCTTTTAATGGTAAAGCAAGAACCCACTAGTCTTTTTACGGGTGAAGACTAGCTCACCGAGACACAAGCCTTTTAAAGGAAAAGCTTGAGAAAACCTCTTCACACCTTAGTGGTGGTGTGAGAACCCAAAGAAGGGGAGATGAGAAAAGAGTTGGGGTTTGTAGGCACAAACCCAATTTTAAAGCTCAAAAAGAGATAAACAATAAAACCCGTAATGGAGAAGCCTTGGGCACCTTTGATTGATTGATGATGTTTGAGGGCCGCTTCCAAGCTTCTATGGAGGTGCTCTTGGATGTGGAAGTTGTTGGAGCACTTTGGGTTCCCTTGGAACAATTCGTCGGAGCTTCGCAAAAGATGTAAAAATGTGTCCGGTGGCTTGTGTGATGATCCGGTGCTTCCTAGGCCTTTATTTATAGGCTAGGAACCTTCAAGTATCCGTTGGAGGGATTTGGAGCCGTTGGAAAAGGCCTCGGAGCCGTTGGGAGGCTTTTGGAGTTGACTGGTCAAAGCCAACGGCTAGTTTGACCAGTGCTACCGGCTGGCCGGTGCAGGGCCACCGGCTGGCCGGTGCCTTGACAGTGGCTGAGTCTTCTTTTCCAGGCACCACCGGCCGACCGGTGCCAGAGCCACCGGCTGGCCGGTGGTGAGGCAGTAGCAAACCCTGTTCAATCTGAGTGACACCGGCTGGCCGGTGCTTGGCCACCGGTTGGCCGGTGGACTGATTTTCAGTCCACTTGTGTTCCTTTGCCACTTAAGCTTGCTTGGCCCAATTCTTTGGCCACCTGATTTGATTCCTATCAATCCAAAAACACTTGAAAGAGGATTAGATAAATATGAGGGTGATTGTGATCATGAAAATAAAACAACGAGGGGAACGAGATGTACAACATTTACTACATATAAGACTGAAGATAATTCATGAATTTTATCTTTATTTTGGACTTAGGACTTATGTCAATTACTTCTACATATGTGTTTTCACGCAAGTTACTAAGAAAATGTTTTCCACCTTATAGATGTTTTTTTATTTGGGAAATACAGTGAAATCCTTAAAAAAAATCATGTGTTTTGGGGTTATGTACTTCATGTCTGACCATGGTGAATTAGTTTTGTTTAATAATTATTGACCACTATAGTGTGTTTCATATTATTGAAAAACACCTTCAGCAGTATAAGAAACATTGTTGGGAATTAATTTTGTTAATCCTTATTGACTAGTGTAGTGTGTTTCATATTGCTGCAAAACACCTTCAGTGGTGTATGAAACATTATTTATGCATCACTAACATCACACATCATAATCACTATAAATTATCACTATTCAAGGAACCTATAGTTCCTATTTCATTATCTATCATCAAGGAATATTTCATTCTTGGCATTATTCCTTAGTGATTTTATTTTTCTAATCCATTTTAAACAACTCTTATGCTGGTTGTGATCATCTTTAGAGTTGCAGGAATTAATTATCATAGACATTGGTACGATTTTTTTCTAAGCACTCCCCCCACAAGATTATTTTTTGTCTTTTTTCATGTACTAATGCATTACAAGATTTCTCAATTAGGTCGAACCGTTTCTTTATTTTAGTATAGCCACTCTAATTAGCTTATCTTAATTCCCACTAACTCTATGGATTATATATGTCAATCCAGTTGACCTGAAACCAATATTTGTATTATCTTTCAATAAAAAAATACATATTAGAGTCTTATGTCTTGTGTTATGGTGGTGGATGTGGTACAATTTCCTTTTAATATCCCAATAACCCTTTATTAATTCACTATACTCAAAGGAAAAAGATCTAAAATGGTGATAGCTACTGCTATTTAAAATCAAGAATGCGTGAAAAGTATTCAAATTGAAAAAAATAGTTTTACTTAGAGATTTAGTTATTCATACCATTAAAATATGTATTTCCTAGTTGTATTATTTTATGATAAACTCTCATTTCACCAATGTGTTCACATGAGACTGTGTTAACTTCAGTAGGATAATTTTTTCCCTAATGTCACGATGTCACTGAAAATGTTGCATATTGATGCTACTATCATAATTCATGAGTTTTATTAATCTCTTTGTCACTGATCATGTTCTTCTCACTTTTAATCTTAGGTTCCACTATTAATGATTCATCGAGTCACTAGATTATTTTTAAACTTTCACCACTCTAATAAATCTTTTAGGCAGTGTAGTTCCTTTATTAGAATTTATTGGTTTGATTGAGGGGTTAATAGAGAGACATAGTGGTAATAAATCCAAACTTATATTGGATATGGAAAAAGGTAAGTTTTGTATGTGTTTTTATGATTAATGTTTTTTAAATTTCTTCTACATCGACATTTTATTTTATTTGTATTTTAACTATAATCCACTCATTCAAAAAAAGAAACCCAATTATTATATTACATGTTGAAAACTACAATGCATGTCATGTTGTGCCTATTCATTTGAAACTACCTAAATTTCATTCATCCATTGTAATTTCATGTTTTGTTTTCCAAAATTTTAGTTGATTTCCATGTTGTATTGTTCCCCCAAAATTTCTTTCCTCTTCACACCCTCACCTAATACCCTCTAATTCTTTGTAATCCCCTGGATTACTACCCAAAATTCTTCTATACACTCCAAATTTAGTTTTCTTCAATCAGAGGGGTCGTTTTTCTAGGATGATGGAAAACACACTTTTAGTGTCATAAAAAACCAAAACATGCATTTAATGGTCATATATACAAAAGATGACCTCAGAATGACTTGTAACCATAGAAAAACCATCTTATTATTATTCATGATGTGTAAGAGTAGACGACACATCAACTAGACATGTGGTCAGCTCAGAACGACAGAATATGTGGTTTTTAAAGACTTGACTTTGAAAAGGTGCATTCAAGGGTCAATACCAGCTGAAAAAATTTGAATGCAATGAAACCATACAAAAACAACTATAATAGGATTTGTGAAATGGTTGAGTATAAAATTCATTAATCTGGGCTAAAATTTTCTAGGGAGGATCGAAAATTCACTTTTAGTGTCATAAAACACCAAAACATGCATTTAACGGTCATATCCATAGAAAAGGACATCGAAATGACTTGAAATCATAGGAAAACCATCTTATTATTACCCTTTATGTGTA
Organism: Viscum album; assembly: GCA_963277665.1. Taxonomy (NCBI): domain Eukaryota; kingdom Viridiplantae; phylum Streptophyta; class Magnoliopsida; order Santalales; family Viscaceae; genus Viscum; species Viscum album. The sequence goes on along the minus strand of OY728161.1, from coordinate 1,533,696,350 downwards.
CGAGTAGACTCCAAATCCATCATACATGTATTTTTCATGGTACAACTGAATATTTGGTTTTTAAAGATTTGAGGCCCTTTAAAAAGGTGTGTATGGGGGTCAAAACTTGTAGAATGACCTCTGAATGCCATGAAATCTGATGAAAAAAACATGGAGTGAATTTTGAAGTGGTTTAGTAGATGTAATGCTAATTTGATTTGTAATTTTTCTTTGAGAACTAAAAATACTCTTTTATTGTCATAAAATTCCAAAATATGTGTTTAATAGTCAAATCCATATAAAAAACCTCATAATGACTTGAAACCATTGGAAACTTATCTTATTATTATTCTTTATGTGTAAGAGTAGATGAGACATCAACTATATGTGTGGTATTCAAAGAATGAATGAATATGTGGTTTCTAAACATTTGATGTCCTATAAAAAGGTGATTTGGGGGTCAAAACAATCCGAATGAACTCTAAAGGCCATGAATTTAGAAGAAGAACAACTATCACATGAATTTTTAAATGGTCAAGTATATGGAACATCAAACCAAGATAGCATTTACTAGGTAGTACCATAAATGGACTTTTAGTGTCATAAAACACCAAAATGCATGTTTAATGATCAGATCCATTAATAATTAACTCATAATAACTTGAAATCACAAAAAAAACTGTCTTATTATTATTCTTGATGTGTACGTGTATACAAAACATCAATCAGACATGTGGTCTATATGGTATGACTGAATATGTAGGTTTTAAAGAGTTGATACCCTTTAAAAAGGTACATCTGGAAGTGAAAATCAACCGAACGACTTATTAATTCGATGAAATAAGACTAAAACAAACATAGAGTGAATTGTGTAATGGTTGAGAAGAAGGTACATTAAACGGGGGTTCCATTTTTCTAGGATGATAGAAAACACAATTTTATTGTCATAAAACATCAAAACATGTGTTTAACGGTCATATATATAGCAAATGACCTTAGAATGACATGAAATCATAGGAAACCTATAACGCCCCAACCCCAGTTACCCAGAGTCGGTGCATTATTACATAACATTGTCATGATCACAAAAGATAATGTCTCAAAAGACTGATTAGTTTAGTAGCCTTGGAATCACTAGATACATTCATAAGTCTTACATTACATCATAAAATGAAACCACAACAACATAGTCTCCATAGTACACACTCATATACCCTCAGACTATCCCTACAGGTCAGTCATAAAATACTTCTTCACATCCAGGTAAAAATAAAACATAGAAAGGGGTGAGATCAGGTGCTCAGTAAGGATAACAATATAGCGAAAACTTTCATAAATAAGCATAAACATTTAAGGCCATGTATAACTAAAACAAAAGCCTTTTAATCTTGAACTTTAGCATAATATGGAAAAAATAAAATGAAATGATTCCATTTACTTATTCACATGGATATTCTACTAGTCAAATAATCACATGCAATATCAATAACCACTTTCATAATGATGGAAGCATAATACCAGACTATCATAACCACATAGTCAAGGCCTTGTGCTAAGACTACAAATAATATTTTGTCAAGGCCTTGTTCCAAGACACTATTTTGTCTCATGAGACCTACCGATGCATTGAGGAGCTCCACTCGTCACTTATTAAGTCCAATTCATTCCTCATATAAACAGGTTTAAACATAACATAAACATTCATATTAAAACTAGCATAAAAAATGTCGATACTTTATCCATAAACCATGAATAATATAAAAATAATGCATCCACAATCAAACATATCACAAAACCTTCAATAATATATGGAATTTTTATATCATAATAAATCAACTTCAAATAAGCTTAAAATCCATCAAAGGATGTTGACATAAATGAAATCAAAACTATTGGAGACAAATATATCTTTTCTTGAAATCATTTAAAAGTCATATAATTATAAAATAAAACATTTAACTTGAAAATATTATTATAAGCTTGTAAGGGAAGCTTTGACGATTTTATAATGGTGGAAAATAGCCGCACCTGTCATATAAGTAAAAAAAATACATTCTTACCTTAATTCTGTCGAAAAGGTTAAAAAGGACCTTGTTTGGAAAACGACAAAAAGATTATTTTATAAAAATATTATAAAATGTCAACAAGGGTATAAATTAATTTAAACCATAGTCTATAAAATAGTAATAATTATTTGAAATACATTTTTAAGAAACATGGATGTGGATGATAAAGAGGTCCCAGTAGATAATTACGTATAAACAACATCGGATAATGAAGAGATTGTGAAATAAACCCTTACCTTGTACATTTTCTTGGTTAAGGGTAGGTTAACCTTCTGTATAATGGTGAAATAATTGTTATTAAATTATACAATAATCATATACATTAATATGATATCATATACGATCTTTTAACATTGATTTGTTAATAATATCTTAGTATTATCATCATTTCGCGTGTTAAAATATTCGTTTTACTTTATATTCTTTGTTATGTGAGTCATAATTGTTATGGATGGGATTTATCTTATTCATATTCAGAATGATATCAAGTCTTTAAACATTATTTTTAATCATCTAATGGAAATTAGTCTTGAATGGATATGATGGGGAATGAATCTCATCGCGTTTGTGGAGACGGTAATCCGTACATACGTACGAGAAACAATATCATTCTTTTGATATTAAAATAATATATAATTGGATGGTATATCATATATACAGAATAATTATCATGTTATATTTATTATTTAAATCAATTACACATCATTATCATACCCATTCAAATAATAATGTATTGAATAACAATTACACCACGACGTGGAGACGGTAAGCCGTACGTATGCACGTATGGTGACATGTCATTCAAAGGATGGATATAATACTGAATATGGTTGTACCATATTTATAATAACATAACAGTATATATAATATACTGGAGTTATTATTTTAGAATGAAAATAACAAAGAAATAAGAAGTTGAAGAAGAAAGGAACTTGAAAGAGGGTGGTGAAAACATTACCTCTTCTTCGAGTTCTTCCTTTTGATTTGATCAAAAGGGCTCCTTGGGTTAGATTTCAGATCAAAATAAAGCCTCTAGTTTGAAGTGAGGGAAGTTGATAGAATATTTGGGTAGGGTTTGGCCGAGCCAAAAGGCTTTGATGGTGTGAATTAGAGAGAAGGGGGAGTGCCCTTTTATAAGAGGGGTGAGGGGCACCTTAAGAAAAACTTAAAATATTATTTTATAATAAATTAATATTCGGTTTATAATGGCTTAAAAGTTACTTATTTCAATGATAAGGTGGGTATGGGTCGAAAACAACTCAACCAATAGGTTTTATACAGGTTTGGGTCACTTTATTAACCTTATCTTTTAGTTTTAACTCTTCGTTAATTAGTTTGACATTTACCATGTCTCTTTGTATTTTTATACTATATGGTTAATAAACTTACTATAAATTTCCAAGAGACCCCCAAGTGGTTCAATAATAATACACCTATCATTATATAAGTCCTTTGGACGAAAATTATATTTTTAGCAATATTATATAAATTAATAATATAATATTTGTTTTAAAAACTCTTTTATGTCAATTTTGACACTATTTAGAATTTTATTTTTGTGAAAATCATAATAGCATTATTACTTCGAAAAAAGTTAATTAAATCAATCCTAACATGTCATATTATCCTATAAAATTATTGTAATTCATAAAAAGTGTCAAATTAAATTTATTTGGGTATTTATAATATCAATTATCTTAATCATTCATTAATACGGTAATCACTGCATCATCATTGTGTCAAAAATAAACTAAATTATTTAATGTCTAAAAATTATAAATAAAATACCATTATGTATGAAATATTTTTAGATTTCTAATGAATATTTATAATCGAATTTATATTATGTATAACCCTATATTAAAAATGTTTTAGTTATTAAACTTTGATTTTAACTCTTTTAAATCTTCTTTGATTTAAATAATAATAAATGTCCTAATCTAATCCAAGTGGGCCAAAGAGGTTCATATTTTATTCTTAAGGTTGTTTTTGGTAGAATTATACTTATACAATAGAATTAGGAAATGTTTTAGGGTAATAATAATAATATCATTTTTACCCTTAACTACCCTATTTACTTTTAACCGTGGTAAATAAAAGTAAATAGTTACTATTCACCAAAAATTATTTTATCTTATTGAACCACATTTTACTCTTTGATATTAACCGTGTCTATCGGATTTTCAAAATTCCACTCACAGAAGCGGTAAAATAAAGTTTAATGTGAATTTGCAAATTCTTCTAGGAGATGGGTAAAAGACAGTGAAAAGTTCAATAAAATTTCTATATATCTAAAATTATTATAAACTGACTCCAATAGATTAAATTGAACCTATATAGGTATTATGTATCTATTTATACCTAAAATAAATTTAAATAAAATAAATAATTATTTAAATAAAAATTCGGTTTTAAACTATTACTCAGTGTTTTTCACTATTCATCAAAAATTGAATGTTTTCAGAAAAATACCAAAAATTCACCCTAAGATAATTTTGATATTCAAAATCCAAAAATGAAGTCCATTTTGAATGATAAAATATATAAAATTTCAAAAAGTGGGTATTACTATTCATAATGGCTAGTTTGATTGGTTGTGGTTTGTGTTAGAACTCGAAGTTGCGTACAACACACGCTATTGTATTATTCAAAGAGAAGTGTATCGTAGAAGCTTGGGGTGTTACATTATCCCTTCCTTTAAATAATTTCATCCTAAAAATTTCTAGGATATTACTACATAAAAAGACTCGGGTGGTTCTTCATCATAAGTTCCTCGGGTTCCCACGTTGGCTCTTCCATCTTATGGTTTCTCCATAGAACTTTTACCAGATGAGTCATTCGGTTTCTCAACACTTGTTCTCTAGTATCAAGAATCCTGACCGGCTCTTTGCAATAAGATAGATCAGGTTTCAGTTCTACATCCTCATAAGTGAGTACATGCGTTGGGTCAAGCATGTATTTTCTCAACAGTGATACGCGAAACACATCATGAACTTTGTAGAGACTTGGCGGCACTGCCAAAAAGTAAGCTACAACCCCAATTCATTCTAGAATTTTGAATGGTCCTATGTACCTGGGACTCAATTTACCTTTCTTACCGAAACATATAACTCCCTTCCATGGAGATACCTTCAAGAAAACATGATCTTCTACCTGAAATTCTAAACCATTCCTTCGATTATCGGCATAGCTCTTCTGCTTACTTTGAGCTGCTTTGATGTAGTTTTGGATTACCTTCACCTTTTCCATCATTTTCTCCACCAGTTTTGGGCCTACGAGTTTTCTTTCACCAAATCATCCCAACAGGTTGGTGTGCGACATCTCTTTCCATATAATGCTTCATATGGTGCCATCTGAATACTCGAATGGAAGCTATTGTTATAGGAAAATTATACCAGAGGTAAATATTGATCCCACATACCCTGAAATTCAAGTGATAAAAATCTCAACATATCTTCTAAGGTTTGAATAGTTCATTCTGATTGTCCATCTGCTTGAGGGTGGTAGGCAGTTCTCAAACGAAGTTCAGTATCCAAGGCCTTCTAAAGACTCTTCCAGAATCTTGAAGTAAAACGGGGATCACGATCAGAAACAATCGATAGGGGTACTCCATTAAGTCTAACAGCTTCATTAATATATAGTCTTGCTAGACTTTCAAGTGGTAGATCTTCTATTATAGTAAGAAAATGTGCTGACTTGGTAAGACGATCATCAATGACACATATTGCATCGTTCCTTCTGGGAGTCTTTGGTAGCCCCATGAAAAAGTCCATCGTAATATTATCCCATTTCTACTCAGGTATGGGAAGAGGTTTCATGACTCTTCCAGGCTGTTGCCTTCCAGCTTTCACATGTTGACAAACCATACATCTTGACACAAAATCAGAAATCTCCCTCTTCATGTTGTCCCACCAAAATTTTTTCTTAAAATATCTATACATTTTGGTTCTCCCAGGGTGTATAGAGAAATTGGAACAATGAGAATCGTCCAACAATTCCCTTTTTAGATTAGTTATATTCGGAACACAAAGTCTCTTCCCAAATTTCAAAATTCCGTCTTCATGCACAAAGTCACTCAATCTCCCATCATTCAAAGCTTTAATCTTTTTTTTCAAATTCTTCATCATCGGTCTGAGAAGTATTAATACTTTCTAGTAAATATGGTTTGTCAACCATTTGAAAAAGTATCGATGCTTCATCTTCCATGGTTATTCCCATATCCAACTTTACTAGATCCAAGAAAATTGGATCCCTTTCAACTCTCATTTTGTTCAAAACTCCATGATCCTTTCTCCTCAAAGCATATTCCACCTTATTTTCCTTCCCTGTGTGGTAGTGTATTGTGCAATCATAATCCTTGAGTAGTTCAAGCCATCTCCTTTGCCTCATGTTGAGTTCTTTCTGTGAGAAAGTATACTTCAAACTCTTGTGATCAGTATATATCTCACATTTTTCACCATAGAGATAATGTCTCTATATCTTCAAAGAAAAGATTACAATAGATAACTCAAGATCATGAGTAGGATAGTTTTTCTCATGAATTTACAGCTGTCATGATGCATAGGCAATAACTCTATCATTCTGCATAAGGACACAACCAAATCCTTTCTTCGATGCATCACTATAAATAACAAACCAATCATTACCAAATGGTAGAGTCAATATAGGATAATTGAATAATATTCTTTTCAGTTCTTCAAAACATTCTACACACTCTTTTTTCCAAATAAATTTAACCCCTTTATGTGTAAGCATCGTTAATGGGTTAGCCAATCGGGAAAAATTTTGGATGAAACGCCGATAATAATCTGATACACCAATAAAAATACATACCTCAGTTATACTCATTGGTGCTGGCCATTATTGGATTGCTCTTGTCTTAGAAGGATCAATGGAGATTCCATCCTTAGAGACAATATGGCCAAGAAAAGAAATCTGTTGAAGCCAAAATTCACACTTTTTAAACTTCCCATATAATTCATTTCTTCTAAGAGTTTTCAGGATAATGCACAAGTGATTTTCATGATCTTAGTAGCTTTTGGAGTATAACAAGATATCATCAATAAATAACACTACAAAATCATCAAGATATTCCTTGAAAACTTTGTTCATTAGATCCATGAATACAGAGGGTGCATTAGTCAGCCCAAAAGGAATTACTGTAAACTCATAATGCCCGTAGCTGGTTCGAAATGCTATCTTCGGAATGTCTTCCTTCTTCACACACAACTGATGGTATCCAGATTGAAGGTCAATATTTGAAAATTATTGAGCTCCATGTAGTTGGTCAAATAAGTCATCAATACGAGGTAGGGAATACTTGTTCATTATTGTTATAGCACTGATTTCCCTATAGTCGATACATAACCCCATAGATCCATCTTTCTTCTTAACAAAAAGGACAGGGGCTCCCCATAGAGAAACACTAGGGTGAATAAATCCCTTATTACTCAATTCATCTAGTTCTTTCTTTAGTTAAACTAATTCCACAGTGGCCATTCTATATGGGGTCTTCGATATAGGCCTTGAACAAGGAATTAAATCAATGGAAAACTCAATTTCTCATTCTGGAGGATGTCTAGGTAAATCTTTCAGAAACACATATACATATTCTTTCACAATAGGTACATAATATATTTGAACATTCCTTTCCTCACCCACAGTTATTTCATTATATTCCTCCATAATAACTGAATTTAGTTGAGCTACTGGGGGTGGATCTAGATAAGAATTAGGCGGTGATGATTCTGCTCTAGAGATAAGGTGTTGTTTATCATTGTCATCAAAAATAGTAACCTCCTTCTTCTTACAATAAATTTTTTCATCATGGTCCGAAAGCCAATCCATACCAAGGATTATATCAAATTCAATCATGGGTATGACGATGAGATTAGCAGATAATGAACATTTATGTTCACTAATGGGGACTGATTCACTAAAATTTGTTGCAATGATACTTCCCTTATGAGTTTTAACTGAAAACTCCCTTGTTAAATAAAATTGGAAATATATAATTTTCTTAGCAAACTGGGAAGATATGAAACAATGCAATGATCCAAAATCAAATAAAGCAATGGTTAAACTTGAGGAAACCATTAAATTATCTGCCACCACGTCTTTCGGAGCTTCTACCTCAACAGTAGTGATAGCATAAGATTGCCCTTGATCCCTTGGCCTTTTTTGAGGTAAGTTCCCCTGACATTTAGGACATTCATTTGCATAATGTCCCATCACCCTACACTTGTAGCATTGAACATCGATAGCTTCTTTCTCCCCCTTGCAATCATGAGTTTGGTGGAATTTTTCACCACACTTGTAACAGACTCCCATTCCTTTCAAGAAATTACCAGGGTGTTTCTTCCCACATTTAATGTAGGATGGATATTAAACTTTTCCCTTCTTACCCTTATTTACTTTCCTAGAGTGATCACCGGATCTCTTCTTCTCTTACTTTTCTTTAAATTCATAAGACATATAGAATTCCTTTTCTGTCTTGATAGCACATGAGACAATATCTTCATACGATGAGAAGGATTGTGAGACTAATGCCTGATGGATAAATGGTTTTAACCCATCAAATAAATGATCAATCTTACTCCTTGGGTTACATATATAATCTGCTGCATGCCTCACTAACCTTGTTAAGTTAGCCTCATACTTTGCGACATTCTCATCCTCCTTTTTTCTCAGACTCATAAATTGCCTTTCCATATCTGCTCGATGGTCACGAGGAAAGTATTTTTCTAAGAAAATCTCTTTAAACTCCCTCTATTCCATATTTGATACTTCTTCGTCATCCTTTGTGTTTTGAATCAATGACCACCATTGATCAACATCTCCAGTAAGGCGGTAAACTGCCATGACAAATTTTTCCCTTTCGCTACTCCCCAAAGCGTGGAATATTTTCTATAAGGAATTTATCCATTTATCAACCACTAATGGATTTGTACTCCCATTGAATTTTAGTGGTTGTTTCCTCATGAAGCGATCTAACATTTATCCTCCATGCTGCGGATCAGGGTGCTCCATAAGGGTAAGGTTATTATTTATAACCTGAGTGAGTTGTCCCAGTATAGTGATGAGCTGATCAACACTAGTTGTATAACCAGCTCCAATATAATTATCTTGAGAAGGAGGTACATCCCTACATGGAGTGCGTGCACTGATATGGTTTCCATTCCTTCCACTAGGCACCATTTCTAAACAATGGCATAAAGTAGATCAATTTATGAATCGAAATACATAATTCCAAACTTGTAAAACACTTAACATAAATTGAACAGTTTATGGATATAATCCATAATCATAAAAAAAATTTATTTTAGGAAGTATATACTCATAAACCCTTCATAATGGTTTTTAAAGAAAATGAGAATTATCCTAAGCATATCCCCCGGGAGTTTCGTAACCAAGAGTGCAACAAGGCCCATTGTTGTGCACCAGTTCCCGTTCGAGTCTAGCTCAAAGTGGTGTTTTTGGGTTTTACCCCTAGGTACATCTGTTTCAGAGCCGCCTCTACCAGCTCATATCTAGACAGGTATGTATTTCTTGGAAAACTCACAAAATCTCTACAGTACCAAAATTCTAGGAATTTCTTCTATACTAATCCTCAACTTCAATCTTAGGGCTATGTGCTCTAATCAGAGTTTATCTAAATCTAGCTCCCAAGGTTTGTACTAAACTTCCTCTGATACCAACTGTAACGCCCCAACCCCATTTACCCAGAGTTAGCGCATTATTACGTAACATTTTCATGATCACAAAAGATCAAGTCTCGAAAGACCGATTAGTTTAATAGCTTTGGAATCACTAGATACATTCATAAGTCCTACATTACATCATAAAATAAAAACTAAAACAACATAGTCTCTATAGTCCACACTCATATACCCTCAGAATATCCCTACAGGTCAGTCATAAAATACTTCTTCACATTGTGGGAAAAATAAAGCATAGAAAGGGGTGAGCTCAGATTCTCAGTAAGGATAACAATATAGAGGAAACTTTGATAAATAAGCATAAACATTTAAGGCCATGTATAACTAAAACAAAAGCCTTTTAATCTAGAAATTCAGAATAATATGGAAAAAATAAAATGAAATGATGCCATTAACTTATTCAAATGGATATTCTACTAGTCAAATAATCACCTGCAATATCAATAACCACTTTCATAATGATGGAATGCATAATGCCAGACTATCATAACCACATAGTCAAGGCCTTGTGATAAGAATACAAATAAGATTTTGTCAAGTCCTTGTTCCAAGACACTAGTTTTTCTCATGAGACCTACTGATGCATCGAGGAGCTATAATGGGCTCCACCAGTCACTTATTAAGTCCAATTCATTCCTCATATGAACAGGTTTAAATATAACATAAACATTCGTATTAAAACTAACATACGAAATGTCGATACTTTATCCATAAACCTTGAATGGTCTAAAAATAACACATCCACAGTAAAACATATCACAAAACCTTCAATACTATATGGAATTTTTGTATCATAATAAATCAACTTCAAATAAGCTTCAAATCCATCAAAGGATGTTGACATAAATGAAATCAAAACTATTTGAGAGAAATATCTCTTTTTTTTAATCATTTAAAAATCACATAATTATAAAATAAAAAATTTACCTTGAAAATATTCTTATAATATTATAAGGGAAGCTTCGACAATTTTATAATGGTGGAAAATAGCCACACCCTCTGTATAAGTTAAAAAAAGACATTCTTACCTTAATTCTGACGAAAAGGTTAAAAATGTCCTTGTTTGGAAAATGATGGAAAGATTCCTTTATAAAATTTTTATAAAAAGTCAAAAAGGGTATAAATGACTTTAACCCATAGTCTATAAAATAGTAAGAATGATTTTAAATACATTTTTAAGAAACATGGATGTGGATGATAAAGAGGTCCTAGTAGATAATTACGTATAAACAACCTCGGATAATGAAGAGATTGTGAAATAAACCCTTACCTTGTACTTTTCAATGGTTAAGGGTAGGTTAAACTCCTGTATAATGGTGAAATAGTTGTTATTAAATTATACAATAATCATATACATTAATATGATATCATATATGATCTTTTAACATTGATTTGTTAATAATATCTTAGTATAATCATCATTTCGCGTATTAACGTATTCATTTTCCTTTATATTATTTGTTATGTGAGTCATAATTGTTATGGATGGGATGTATCTTATTCATATTCAGAATGATATCATGTCTTTAAAAATTATTTTTGATCATCTAATGGAAATTAGTCTTGAATGGATACGATGGGGAATGAATCTCATTGCGTTCGTGGAGACGGTAATCCGGACATACGCATGTGCGACAATATCATTCTTTTGATATTAAAATAATATATAATTGGATTTTATATCATATATACAGAATAATTATCATGTTATATTTATTATTTACATCAATTACACATCATTATCATACCCATCCAAATAATAATGCATTGAATAACAATTACACCACGATGTGGAGACGGTAAGCCGTACGTACGCACGTATAGTGACATGTAATTAAAAGGATGGATAGAATACTGAATATGGTTGTAACATATTTATAATAACATCATAGTATATATAAGATACTGGATTTATTATTTTAGAATAGAAATAACAAAGAAAGAAGAAGTTGAAGAAGAAAGGAACTTGAAAGAGGGTGGTGAAAACATTACCTCTTCTTCGGGTTCTTCCTTTTGATTTGATCAAAAGGGCTATTTAGGTTAGCTTTAGGATCAAAATAAGGCCTCTAGATTGAAGTGAGAGAAGTTGAGAGAAGATTTGGGTAGGTTTTGTCCGAGAAAAAAGGCTTTGATGGTGTGAATTAGAGAGAAGGGTGAGGGGCACCATAGGAAAAACTTAAAACATTATTTTATAATAAATTCATATTCAGTTTATAATGGCTCCAAATTGACTTATTTCTAGTCTAAGGTGGGTATGGGTGGAAGAAAGCTCAACCAATAGGTTTTAGACAGTTTTGGGTCACTTTATTAACCTTATCTTTTAGTTTTAACTCTTAGTTAATTAGTTTGACATTTACCATGTCTCTTTGTATTTTTATATTATATGGTTAATAAACTTACTATAAAATTCAAAGAGACCCCCAAGTTGTTAATTAATGATACATATATCATTATATAAGTCCTTTTTCCGAACCTTATATTTTTAGGAATATTATATAAATTAATAATATAATATTTGTTTTAAAAACTATTTTATGTCAATTTTGACACTATTTGGAATTTGATTTTTGTGAAAATCATAACAGCATGATTACTTAAAAAAAGTTAATTAAATCAATCCTAACATGTAATATTACCATATAAAATTATTTTAATTCATAAAAAGTCTCAAATTAAATTTATTTGGGTATTTATAATATCAATTATCTTAATCTTTCATTAATATGGTAATTATTGCATCATCATTGTGTCGATAATAAATTAAACTATTTAATGTCTAAAAATTATAAATAAAATACCATTATGTAGGAAATTTTTTATATATTTCTAATAAATATTTATAATCGAATTTATCTTATGTATAACCCTATATTAAAAATGTTTTAGTTATTAAACTTTGATTTTAACTCTTTTAACTCTTCTTTGACTAAAATAATAATAAATGTCCTAATCTAATCCAAGTGAACCAAAGAAGTTCATATTTTATTCATAAGGTTGTTTTTGGTCGAATTATACTTATCCAATAGAATTAGTACATGTGTTAGGGTAATAATAATATCATTTTTATCCTTAATTACCCTATTTACTTTTAACCGTGGCAAATAATAGTAAAAAGTTACAATTCAACCCAAAAAAAATTATCTTATTGAACCAAATTTTACTCCTTGATATTAACCATGTCTCTAGGATTTTTGAAATTCCACTCATAGAAGCGGTAAAATTAAGTTTTATGTGAATTTGCAAATTCTCCTAGGAGATGGGTAAAAGACAGTGAAAAGTTCAATAAAATTTTTATATATCTAAAATTATTATAAACTGAATCTAAGGATTACATTGAACTTATATAGGTATTATGTATCTATTTAGAATTAAAATAAATTTAAATAAAATAAATAATTATTTAAATAAAAATTCGGTTGTAAACTATAACTTAGTGTTTTTCACTATTCATAAAAAATTGAACGTTTTCAGAAAAATACAAAATATTCACCCTAAGCTAATTTCAATATTCCAAATCCAAAAATGAAGTCCATTTTGAAAGATAAAATTTATAAAATTTCAAAAATTGGGTATTACTATTCATAACTGCTATTTTGATTGGTTGTGGTGTGTGTTAGAATTCGAAGTTGCATACAACACACGCTATTGTATTATTCAAAGAGGAGCGTACCGTGGAAGCTTGGGGTGTTACGAAACATGTATTATTATTATTATTATTATTTGTGACATGCACGATGAGACGAAATGTCAATTGGACATGCGGTCTGCTCGAAATTACTGAATATGTGGTTTTTAAAGATTTGACATCCTTTAAAAAGGTGTGTTCGGGGGTCAAAACCATCCAAACAAACTCTGAATGCCATGAAATCATATGAAAAACAATATAAAGAATTTTGAAATGGTAGATAAGACATAATGTCAATAAGATCTGGCATTTTTTGGGGAGGACCAAAAATACACTTTTAGTTTCATAAAAAACCAAAACACACATTTAACGGCCATATCCGTATAAAAAAACCTCGAAATGAATTGGAATCATAGTAAAACAATCTTATTATTATTTGTGATGTGTATAAGTAGATGAAATTTCAATTGGAGGTATAGTCTGGATGGTATAATTGAATATGTGGTTTCTAAAGAATTTATGCCCTTTAAAAAGGTACATCTTGTGGTCAAAACCAGCCGAATGACCTCAAAATGCGGTGAAATTATAAGACAACAACCGTTGAGTGAATTGGGAAATGGTCGAGTAGAGGGTATGTTAATCAGAGGTGGAGTTTTTCTGGGATGATGGAAAACACACTTTTAGTGTCATAAAACACCAAAACATGCGTTAAATGGTCAAATATATAGAAAATGACATCAGAATGACATGAAATATTGGGAAACCCATATAATTGTTATTCATGATGTGCATAAGGATATGGAACATAAATTGGACATGTGGTATTCTTGGAATGACTAAATGTGTAGTTTTTAAAGATTTGATGTCTTTTAAAATGGTGCAATCATGGGGAAAAACCAGCCAAACAAACTCAAAATTCCAAGAAATCAAACAAAAACAATAGTATCATGTACTTTGAAATGGTGAAGCAGGTGGAACGTCAATGTGAGATATCATTTTCTAGAGAGGACCAAAAACACACTTTTAGTGTCATAAAACACCAAAACATGTATTCAACAGTTAGATCTATAGAAAACAACATCAGAATGACTTGAAATAACAGGAAAATCATCTTTTTATTATTTGTGATGTGTGAGAGTAGGAAATATTTCAATCAAACATGTGGTCTGCATGGTATGACTGAATTTGTGGTTTTTAAAGATTTGATGCCCTTTAAAAAGGTGAATCCAATGGTAAAAACTAGCCGAATGACCTCTGAATGTGGTGAAATCAAATTAAAATACATGTAGAGTGAATTGTGAAATGGTCTAGCAGAAGGTACATCAATCGGAGGTGGATTTTGTTCAGGCTGACAAAAAACATACTTTTAGTGTCATAAAACACCAAAACAAGCATTTAATGGTCATATATATAGAAAATGACCTCAAGATGATATGGAATCATATAGAAACCTTCTTATTATTATTCCTAATGTGTATGAGGAGAAAACATGTCAATAAGACATGCAGTCTACTCAGAACGACTGAATGTGTAGTTTTTTAAGATTTGATGTAATTTAAAAAGGTGCATTGAAGGGTCAAAACTAGTCAAATGAACTTCGGATTCCATGAAATCTGACAAAGACAACTTTGTATAAACTTTTAATTGGTCAAGTAGGCGGAATGCCAATCTGAGCTTGCGTTTTCTAGAGAGGGTTGAAAGTGCACTTTTCATGTCATAAAACACCAAAACGTGCATTTAACAGCCAGATCCATTGAAAAAGACCTCAGAATGACTTGAAATCAATGAAAAATCATTTTATTATTATCTATGAAATGTACAAGAATACAAAATGTCAATAAGATGTGTGGTTTTTATGGTACAACTGAATATGTGGTTTTTAAAGATTTGATGCCCTTTAAAGTGGTGGATCCAAGAGTCAAATCTAGTTGAATGACCTTTGAATTCCATGAAATCATACAAAAATAACCATGGAGTTAATTGTTAAATGGTCGAGTAGACAATGCATCAATCTGAGCTAACGTTTTCTCAGGAGGACCGAAAACACATTTTTAGTGTCATAAAACCCCAAAATATGCGTTTAATGGTCATATCCATAGTAAACGAACTAAGAATGACTTGAAATCATAGAAAAAATATCTTATTATTATTCTTTATGTGTAAGAGCATACGACACATCAACTGAACATGCGGTCTGCTTGGAACGACTAAATATGTGGTTTTTAATGATTTGAGGTCCTTTAAAATGGTGTGTTCAGGGTCAAAAATAGTAAAAAACTCCAAATTCCTTGAAATTAAAAAAAATGTAAAATTAATTGTGAAATGGTTGAGCCTAGAGAACATAAATCTGAGCTGACATTTTCTAGGGTGGACCGAAAACACACTTTTAGTGTCATATAACACCAAAATGCATGTTTAACGGATTGATTTGTAGAAAATAGCCTCAAAATGACTTTAGATCATATAAAAACCATCTTATTATTATTCATGATCTGTACAAGTAGAAAAAACCTCATTCAGACATGCGGTTTTCATGGTACAACTGAATATGTGGGTTTTAAAGACTTAATGTTCATTAAAATGGTGTGTCTGGTGGTCAAAACCATTCAAACGACCTCAAAATTCCATGAATTCAGACAAAAAAACATGGAGTGAATTTTGAAACGTTCGAGCAGATGATGCATCAATAAGAGGTTTTGTTTGACCACAATAATAGAAAACACGCTTTTAGTGTTATAAAACACAAAAACGGACATTTAATGGTAAAAATAATTAGAAAACGACCTCAAAATGACATGAAATCATAGAAAAAACATATTATTATTATTTTTGATGTGTATTAGGAGATGAAACATTAATCAGACATGTAGTCTGCTAAGAACGACTGAATGTGTAAATTTTAAAGATTTAGAGCCCTTTAGAAAGGTGTGTTCTGGGATAAAAACCAACGCAATGACATCTGAATGCCATGAAACTAGATGAAAACAAACATAATGTGAATTTTTAAATTTTCAAGTAGTTGAAACATCAATCCAATAGAGAGTTTTCCTTAGAGAACCAAAAATGAACTTTTAGTGACATAAAATACCAAAATGAACGTTTAACGGTCAGATCCATAGAAAATGACCTCATAATGATTTGAAATCATAGGAGAATTGTCTTATTATTTTTCATAATTTGTAAGAGAATAAAGAACATCAATCAAATGTGTAGTTTGCATGAAATGACTAAATGTGTGATTTTTAAGGATTGGACACCATATAAAAAGGTGCTTCTTGGGATCAAAACCAGCTGAACAACCTCTGAATGCTATGAAATTAGATGAAAAAAACTATGAAGTGAATTTTGAAATGGTTTAGTATATAGAACACCAATCCAAGATAAAGTTTTCTTCGGAGGACTGAAAATGCATTTTAGTGTCATAAAACACCAAAATGTGCATTTAATGGTGAAATCCATTGAAAACAACCTTGGAATGATTTGAAATCATAGAAAATTCATCTTTTTATTTTTTATGATCTGTAAGAGAAGATTAAACACCAATGAGATGATCATTCTATGTGAAATAGATGAATATGTGGTTTTTAAAGATTTTATGCCTTTTAAAAAGGTTTTTTGAGGGTTAAAACCAACCTAACGACCTTTGAATGTCGTTAAATCAAATGAAAACAACTATGGAGTGATTTTTGAAATGGTTGAGTAGATAGTACATCCATTGAAGGTTCTATTTGATAGGGATTATGGAAAATGTACTTTTAGTGTCATAAAACAACAAAACATGTGTTTAATGGTCATATGAATATCAAACGACCTCAGAATGACATAAAATCATAGAAAAAATGACTTATTATTATTATTATTATTATTTTGAAAGAAAACCGTACATCAATGGGATGTTTGGTATACTCAGAATTATAGAATATACAGTTTTAAATGTGTAAAAATGATTATAAATTATTAATATATTTTCAAAATCAAATCATTTTGATCTGTTGTACTAATATTTAATTAAAATATTTTATTGCATATCAATTTTTCGTTGGAGTATTTTTTTTCTATACTAATTATTTTATTACACTTTTTTCATGTAGTTTTGGTTGATGATGGGTGTGGAACTTGGAAGATGATGAAGCATAAAGATTTATGTGTCCTTGGTTTTAGATATTTTGGAAATATTTTTTTTTCATTTTTGAAATATAGTGATTTTTTTAATGTTTTTGTGATTTTTTTCAAAAAAATGAAAAAACCTATAACGACCGTCATATCCATCCAATGGCTGTAAGGCCTTTATTTTTTATGATTTTTTGATAATCCACCTTTTAATGGGTGAGGTGGAACCCTTACAAGGCCTGTAGGCGTAAGTATTACATGGCCTATAGGCCTTAGAAGAATTCATTGCCCGTAGGCTTCAAACATTACATACAACCCAGAATAACTACTTGGAACTGCTCTTCCCCAGTATCTTCATCATTAAATCAGCTCTCCACCTTCACATGGCTGTTCGGCAGGCTATCTCGTGCATGCCCAGGCTTGTCCCGATGGCATGTGTCATACCCTCTCGTTCTTGCAATCCATGTAGCTTCTGCTATGGTGAAAGCACTTTTCTCATCCTCATAGATCATTTTTCATGTAGGTTGTCTGGTTTTCATTTTTACTTAAGGTGGCCTCAAGGACTTGAGGTGGCTCGAAGGCCTTACTGGCCCGAAGTCTTGTTTGGCCCAAAAGCCTTAAAGGACTCGGGGACCAAATCGGTGGCCCGAAGGCCGAAATGGGGGAAAATTCCAAGCTGCTACATTTCCAAACAGTGCCTGCTATAGGACTGCTATAGTGCCCCGGAAATCGATTGGCTGGGCTATAGCGACCACCAAACAGTGGTTTCTATAGCCCAAATATGCATGGTCTATAGCGACCGCTATTTGGCAGTCACTATAGGTGATCCCCATCATATCTATAGAGTCCTCCAAATAGCGAACGCTATAGGCAACAATGAAGGGCCTGAAGAGTTCTTTGTTAGGTGGATGCTAGGTAGCCACTATAAGCCTTTAGCGACAACTTTTTTTGGTCACTAAAATCCTTTTTTCTATTAGTGATAACACTATAAAAAAATAAATTAAACATAAATATGAAATAATACATTTGTAAAATTTCAATTTTAAATAAAAGGACACACTTGGAGTCATAATGATCACACCAAGAGTCAGATTGATGTGTGAATGACTCATTCAAATCACAAATGACCTATGAATCATTGTCCTAAAGTATCAAGACAATCTGAATGTGTTTTATTAGTTTTGAGTATGTCAAGTTTCTTTTTTACTAAAAAGTCAATTTAAATGGAAAACATGAAATTTGAGTAATATCGATCACATCGTGTATCATTTTGATATCAAAATGATTCCTACAAATCATAAATGACTTATGAATCATTTTTCTAAAGTATCAAGAAAATCTGTGTTTTTTTATCAGTTTTCAGTTAGTGGCACATGTTTTGAACTAAATTCTCAATTTCAAACTCATAATGGACACTTTGAGTTATACCAGACACATCATACATCAGATTTAGGTGAGGGTAAAACCTAAACATCACAAATGACTTATTGATCATTTTCCCAATGTACCAAAAAAACTAAAATTCATTTTCTTATCTTTGAGTATGGGATGTGTTTTCTGAACTAAAATGTTAATTTTAAATAAAAAGACACACTTCGAGTCATACCTATCACACCATGAATTGGGTTAACATGTGGATGATTCCTACAGATCAAAAATGACATAATGATTATTTTATTAAAGTATCAAGAAAATATGATTTTTTTTCTTAGTTTTGGGTATATCATGCATCTTTTTTACAAAAATGTCAATTTAAATAGAAAAAACGCATTTTGAGTCATACCGGTCACTTCGTGTGTCAGTTTGAGGTGAGACTAATTCCTACACATCAATAATGATTTATAAATATTTTCCCTAAATTATCATGTAAATAAAATCACATTTTCATGGTTTTTAGTGAGTTCCACACGTTTTGAACTAAATTATCAATTTTAAATTGATAACGGACAATTTGAGTCATACTAGGCACACTGTGTATCATATTGAGGTGCATTTGATTCCTACATATCTCAAATGACTTATCGATCATTTTAATCAAACATAAAAACAATTCAAATGGGTTTTCTCAATTGTAAGAATGTGACATGTGATTTCAACTAAAATGTTCATTTCAAATTAAAAAGGAAGACTTTGAGTCATACCTATCACACCATGCATCAGATTGATGTGTGACTTATTCCAACATCCCAAAAATGACTTATGGGTAGTTTTACTAAATTATCAAGAAAATATGAATGCATTTTCTTGGTTCTGAGTATATCGTGTGTCTTTTTTTACTAAAATGTCAATTTAAGAGGAAAACAAGCACTTTGAGCCATACAAGTCAAATTGTGTGTTAGTTTTATGAGAGACTAATTACAACACATAAAAAATGATCTATAAATCATTATCCTTAAATTATAAAATCAACCTGATCATGTATTCCTTATTTTTAGTGAATTACCAACATTTTGAACTAATTCGTCAATTTTACACAGATTACAAATACTTTGATTCATATCGGGCATACCATGTATCATATTGATGTGAGGATAATTTCTACACATCACAAATGAATTATAGATCAATTTCATAATGTATAAAACAATTCAAATAAATTATCTTAGTTTTGAGCATGTGATGTGTATTTTGAAATAAAATGTCAAATTTAAATAAAAAGATAGACTTGGAGTCATTCCTATCACACAATGCATTAGATTGGCATGTGACTGATTCCTACACCTTATAAATGACTTATGGATAATTTTTCAAAAATATCCAGACAATCCAAATGTGTTTTCTCATTTTTGAGTATATTATGTGACTTTTTTTTACTAAAATGTCAATTTAAACTAAAAACATGCACTTTGGGTCATACTAGTCACATTGTGTGTTAGATTGAAGCAACACTGATTCCTACACATCAAAAATTAATTATTAATCATTTTCCTAATGTTTAAAGAAAATATGAGTGTTTTTGAACATTTTTTCACTTATTGGCACTTTTTTGGAACTAAATTGTCAATTTTAAACTGATAATAGTCACTTTGATTCATACTGGGCACACCGTGTATCAAATTGAGGTGTGGCTGATTCATACACATCAAAAATTTCTAACAGATAATCTTTATGACACATGAAAAAAAATTCAAATACGTTTTCTTGGTTTTGTGTATGTGACATGTGTTTTGAATTAAAATGTCAATTTTAAATAAAAATATACACTTGGGGTTATACCTATCACACCGTACATTGGATTGGAGTGTTTATGATTCCTACACGTCAAAAATGACTTATGGATAGTTTTACTAAAGTTTTAAGATAATAAAAATGTGTTTTATTGGTTTTGAAAATGTCATGTGTATTTTTTATTAAAATTTCAATTTAATCTAAAAACACACACTTTGAGTCTTACTGGTCACATCATGTGTCATTTTGAAATGATATCGATTCTTACATAGTGAAAATGAATTATGAATCATTTTCCAAAAGTATCAAGATAATATGAGTTCATTTTCATGGTTTTTAGTAAGTGAAACACGTTTTAAAATAAATTGTCAATTTTGAATATAAAGAAAACACTTTGAGTCATACCAGGCACACCATGTTTTAGATTTAGGTGTGGCTAAATCATACATGTTAAAAATGACTTATGGATCATTTTTCTAATGTATAAAAAAAAATTCGAATGTGTTTTATTTTTTCATATGTGATGTGTTTTATGAACTAAACTGTCAATTTTAAATAAAAAGACACACTTGGAGTCATATGTCTCACACCATGTGTCATATTGGTGTGTAAATGATTCACACTAGTCAAAAATGACATATGGATCATTATACCAAAGTAACAAGGCAATCCAAATGTGTTTTCTCAGTTTTGAGTATGCCATGTGTCTTTTTTACTAAAATATCAATTAAATTGAAAACACATACTTTGCATCATACTGGCCACATAATGTGTCAGTTGGACATGATACAAATTCCAACATGTCAAGAATGACTTATGAATCATTTTCCTAAAGTATCAAGATAATTAGAGCATGATTTCTCTATTTTTAGTGAGTGGCACATATTTTGAAGTAAATTTTCAATTTAAAAGTGATAGAAGACACTTTGAGTCATAATGGAAAAATCGTGTATCAGATTGAGGTGTGGTTGATATATACACAACAAAAATGACTTATGGATCATTTTACTAAAGTATAAAAAAAATTTGAATGTGTTTTCTTAGTTTTGAGTATGTGATGTGTGTTCTGAACTAAAATGTCAATTTTAAATAAAAAGAAACAGTTGGAGTCATACCTGTAAGACCACGCATCAGATTACCATGCGGTTGATTCCTATACATCACAAATGAAATATATATATTTTTACTTAATTATCAAGACTGTAGGAATGTGTTTCCTTGGTTTTGATTATGTCACATTTTTTTTACTAAAATGCCAATTTAAACTGAAAACACGCATTTTTTAGTCATACCATAGACATCATGTGTCAGTTTGACATGAGACTGATTACTAAACATCATAAATGAAATATGAATCATTTTTCTAAAGGATCAAGATAGCCTGGGAATATTTTCTCTATTATTAATGTGTGGCACTTGTTTTGAACTAAATTTTCAATTTTAAATTGATAATAGACACTTTTAATCATACTGGGAATTTCGTGTATCAGATTGATGTGTGCCTAATTCCCAAACATAAAAAATGACTTATGATTTTTTTTACTAAAGTATCAAAATAGTCTGAATGCGTTGGTCAGTTTTTATCATGTGATGTTTTTTGAACTAGAAGGTTGATTTTAAATAAAAAGACACATTTGGGGTCATACCTCTCACACCGTGTGTCAGATTGGTTTGAAACTAATTCCTACGCATAAAAAATGAATTATGGATCATTTTTATAAAGTATCAAGACAATATGAATGTTTCTTATTAGTTTTGAGTATATAATTTATTGTTTTTAATAAAAATGTCAATTTAAACTAAAAACACCCACTTTAAGTCATATCGGTCATATCATGTTCCAGTTTGATGTGAGTATAATTCCTACATGTCACAAATGACTTATGAATAATTTTTATAAAGTATCAATAGTATCCAAGCATGTTTTCTCAGTTTTCATTGAGTGAAACATGATATAAACTAAATCGTAAATTTTAAACTTATAACAAACACTTGAGTCATACTGGGAACACCATGTATCAGATTTAGGTGAGGCTAATTCCTATAAGCCACAAATGAATTTTAAATTATTTTACTAAAGTATCAAAACAATGAAAATGTGTTTGACCAGTTTTTATTATGTTATGTGTTTTGAATTAAAATGTAAATTTTAAATCAAAAGACACACATGAATTCATACCTATCACAACATGAATCAGATTGGAATGTGGAAAATTCCTAAAAGTCACAAATAAATTACAGATCATTTTCATAAAGAATCAAAAAAATATGAATAGGTTTTCTCAGTTTTGAGTGTGTGATATGTGTTTTAAACTAAAATGTAAATTATAAACTAAAAATATCCACTTCAAGTCATACTGAGCACACTATGTATCAAATTAAGCTGTTTCTGATTTAGGTGTGATTGTTTCTTATATGAGCACAAATAGCTTAAAAAATGTTACTAGCTCTATCATATCGGGCTCACCATGTATTGGATTAAGCTGTGGATGATTCATACATGTCTCAATTGAATTATAAATCATTTTTCTAAAGTATGAAAATAATATGAATGTGTTTTATTGATTTTGAGTATGTAAAGTGTGTTTTGTACTAAAAATTAATTTAAAAAAAAATAAACTTCAAGTCTTACTGGGAATACTGTGTATCAGATTGAGTTGTGGTTGATTCCTACATATCACCCAATTTCTTATTATTCTACAATGCATTGGACATTTGGGGTTATATAAAAAATCATTATTTAAAAACCTATAATGTTGAATTTATTGAATAATAAAAATAAAAGTTCATCATTATGAGTGAATCATTCTTGTTGAGTGCCAAATCATAGTATGTGAGTGCATCATGAGTGTATCATCTTTCTTTATGACCTATTTGAAAAATTAAAAAATACATATCAGATAAAAAATGATAAGAAAATTAACTAAAAAATTAGGTAAAATGATGAGAAAATTCCCTAAATAAGTAGTTAGAATTTACCTCTTCAGGATGTTTTTATACAATTGGAAACCATGTATTCTTCCCATTTTTTTCAAAATAAATTTATTTCCTCTTTTGAATACAGGGACTGGTGACAGTCTTGGTAGTACTAGAAAATATTAATAAATAAAGGATTAATACAT
Organism: Viscum album; assembly: GCA_963277665.1. Lineage (NCBI taxonomy): Eukaryota > Viridiplantae > Streptophyta > Magnoliopsida > Santalales > Viscaceae > Viscum > Viscum album. The sequence continues at coordinate 1,533,672,562 of OY728161.1, read as the reverse complement.
ATTTTAAATGAAATTGAAAATATCATTAGAAATACCTATTTGGGGATGCTATTTTATTGATGAAATATGATATATTTAATAAATTTGAAAACAAAATAACCACAATATTTACTATTATTTTATTCTAATAACTACAAAAACATTGAGAAAAAATAATTAACTTGTTTTGATATATGTTTTAATAGTGTAATCCTATTATATATATACCTTAACATTTATCCATTTTTAGATATTGATAGGCTTTTTTTTTCATGGAATATCCTCATGACATGGTTTATTTGTAAAATGATGCATGTAGTGTATTAAAAATTGATAAATGTCATCATGTGTGGTTGGTTTTTTGGGAATCTCAGCATTGAATCCAGAAAATAAATATTTGGAGTATCCAAATTGACTGCATAAGTAACCAAGGATGACTAAAAAATATAAAGGAATAACTAATGAAATGAATTAAAATATATTTGATATGATTAAATTATAGTTTCTTACCCCTACATCATGGGTATTAACAAGAGTATGTCATCTATAAGTTTTTTTATCAAACATTGTGTCCTGTTTGTTCACTATTAATAAATATTGCTTTGGTTCAAATGATAATTCTTGTGTGGAAGTGATGTGAGGACTAATGAGTCCAAATTTCTTTTCACAGGGTTTCCCTTGAAATAGTATTGATATATATGAATTTAAAAAATATAAATTGTATTTAGTCATAATTAACATATTAGATCAGTTATTAGACAAAAAAATCATAAAAACATACCTCATGTATAAATTTACATCATGGACTGATATCTATTCATTCTTAAGGATTTAATTTACATTCTCAATACCAATATAGTCCATAATGGACAATTCATACATTTTTCTTCAAAATAAATTATGGTTGTATCACTACTTTCTAGTGTTGTATCAGCATCAAAATTTAATGTTAGTAAATGTGGGAGTTGAATGGGCTAGGTAAAGGTACTTTGAAAATATCTTTTTGATTGGTTGGTTTTTCCTTTAGATCATTTTGATTTGACCTTCCATTTCACCCCTTCCATTTGTTTTTCTGTGATAACATTCATTGGTTCACTCCTTTTTCATTATTTTTTAAATTTTTTTCATAAAAAATTAAATTGGAAATGAATACCTCCTTGTTAAAATGTATTTTTAAAAGATCTAACAACCATGATACGAAAGTTCCAATATCTTTCTTGACCATATAAATATTTTCATCATCAATTATAATAGGTATATTAGTGCTCGACTCATGAGAAACGTGAATCCCCACTCTCACTTGACATATTTGATGATTTTTTTGTTTATAATATATCCTTAGATATTGTACATGATGCCCCTCATAACAAGGTAATGGGTGGGAGTTTATAGATATAAATCACAATCATTTTCACCCTATAGTTTTTTAATACAGGAAAGGTATTAGTTTTTTCCTAATTCACATTTCATATAAATAGTTATGATAATATTTATTCCCTCTTTTAAGACATCTCTTTTATGGGAATAGATCACCTCAAATATGGTGGGGTGGGGGGATCTTCATTTAGTGGTTAATCTGGTGTTGTTACTTCTCTTTAATTCCTTCCCATAACATTTTCTAACAACTCTAACTACAAATTATGTTTTTTATTCTATAGAAGCTAATTTTTCCCTCAAATCTTCCATTTTCTTACCTTTATGACACTTTTCATTTATTTTCTCAAAATATGTTTGGGATGACACCCAAAAACTCACACCTATGACATGACCATACTTTCAGTCCTCTTCTAGGCTACTGATAGTAGCTGTTCATTAGGTATAAATAATTATGATTATTATGTCTAATTTGGATGAAAATATAGTAAAATAAGTAATAATTATTATGTAATAGATATTTAATGATTTTTTTATTATTTCATACTTACACATTATTCCCACACTTTTTGTTTGTTTTTTATCTATTAGTATAACATCTTTATTTATACATGCCTCTTTTCATAGCACATGACATGGGATAGAAGCATCTTTGGATTTTGATTCATCAATCTTCATTTAAACAAAGGAATATAATTGTGTTTTTGTTTCATGTCATTTAAAAGTATTACGGATGATTTAAAATACATACCATTTTTCCATGTGAATCATACCCCATCCTTTCTTTATAGTAGGGATATGTTGGTTTTGATGCTCATATCTTATTTTTAACACTTATTTGTTGTATTATAAATTAAAAATTTTCAATTAAAGTGATTAATACCTGTATTATCAAGAAATGTATTAAGAGTCTAAATGTATATGAAAACATGTCTCCTCATGATGACTAATAAAATCATCCCATGTTTGTTGGTTTATCAGGTGTGCATACATATGTGGTGGGATTGGGTTTATTTTCCCTTCAACATCTTTGAGATGATACTTTATAAGAATTGTGTGTAATTCTCTACGAGCCTTTCCAATGAGCATTAATAAATTTTTCATCTGGGGTCCATCTACAAAAAATGAACTCTTCAAGGGATAATGAAGAGTAAATCAATGTTTAATTATTATTTTTTATTAAAAATAAGGAAATTATATCCTAATGTTACCCCAATCGCTTCCAAAATTAGTGCCTTAAGAATAGGTGTGACATTGTTCCACAAATCCACACCATTAATAATGCACATGTGAGTGGTGAGCCCAATGTAACTACTAAACATTGAATTATTGGGGTTAACAGGCTAGTCGTGTGCATTCCATCCAACCTCAAATTTGATGCATTTTTTCTCAATTTAATAATTTTTGCTACTTCCACCATGATATGATGTTCCTATGTTTTATGTGACATAGTTTTTTCACCATATACTATTTCCTTGGCTTTAACATTGTCAGTATACTGTTCATCTAGATTAGTAGCATCATTATGTGTAGATGGTTATTGTTCCTATACATTGAGAGCACCAACATGTTAGGAAACCTATTGTTCCATGGGATTGGGATAATCGAAATGTGCATAAGTTTTTATTTGAAGAAATTGTTGAAAATTTAATTTATATTACATAAATAGAGCAGTGAACAAATAATTATATGAGCTAACATGTTGTATATTACAAAAAAATATAACCTGATTATTAAACTCCATTTTTTTAAAATGTTAATGGGATTTGACCCATCTATCGAGTATCCAAATACCTTCATTATAGTCTCCTCTAACATAGAATACCTTGTATACATTAGGAATTCTACAAAAATTATTGTGACATCCCAATGAAAGGTTCATCCTTAATTGAATTGACATTTAACTCTTCAATGGTTTTGGGAAATTACAAAACAATTGACCACTTTCGATTTTCAGGATTTGGAACATAAAATACCTATACTACATATGATTCTATTATATATGGTTAGTATTTATACCCTTTATTATCGAATTCCACTTTAATGAATCCCAATTTATCTATTTTAATATAACTCCTATTATCAAACCACTTGCATTAAAAAATTGGCACTTGAAATGTTGTATAATCCAACTCCCATATTTGTTTAATAAAGTAAAATTATGAAATATTTTCATAAATTATATTTCTATCCTTGGTAAGAGATACATGAATTGTTTCATCTACAAGTGTAACTATACTATTTTTCATGGTACTATGTTCATTATAATCATTTGTATAGAACATATAACCATTAATTATGTAACCATTATAAGATAATACATGAATACTTGGTCCCCTTGCTAGCCATCTATTTCGTTATGAAATTGAATCTAGATTTTTAGTTGAATCCTCTAAAATATGTTCTAAAAACATCCTATAAACTATTGGTTATGTTTATTTGATATCCAACATTCATCCCTTGATGGATTAAAATGCCTAACAATCACTTTGTGGGTTTAAACATATGGAAGAACCTCTAAAATATTATGTAAAATGTAAATGTGGCCTAATCCCACTCTATAATAGTAATTGTGACAACATATATTCTAGAAATTATTTTACCCACAATCCACTTGGTGTGATGAAATTTTTGTAGACCAATGCTTTCCACATTGGATAGTTAGTCAATATAGAATTCAATGGATTCCTCAACAACATATATCACCTCAATACAACCTTCTTGATGACTTATATTTTTTACATACCCTTTCAAAATCATAATATATTGTTTAACATGGTACATCTATCCATAATTTATAGGAATACATAGTTAAATATTTCTTACCAAGTGAACCATCATATCAAAGAATTCATATAGGAAGAGTATCTCCAATTCATATAATATAAGAGTAATTTCATTTTCCATAGTTATAAATTTTTTTAGGACTATAACTTTACCTAAAATAGTGTTAAAAATAAATAAATAATGGTTAATGTATGAAGAAAATTCTTTGGAAAATTTCAACAAGAAGTTATAAGAATTATATCTTGCATCAAAACATGAAAGTTATTTGATTTCAGACCCTTTAACTTTAAATTAGTTATTGAAGAGATATTATTAATATTTTAAGAATACCCCTATGGAACCTTTATATCATTTAATAAGTTAAAAAACTGATATATCATATTCTTGGAAATAGTGTAAGGATCTATAGGAAGAAAAGTTTGTTTTCACTCTTCAATGGTGCCAAATATTCGTGTATTCTCATGTGAATCATGTCCAACCTAGGCTTATATACATCCTTTATTTTTCTAGGTGTATTTAGTAATATTTAAATGAAACTATCACATAAATTTTTTTCAACATGTATAACATCAAGAAAATTCCTGATGTTTAAAAAAAATCTAGTATGGTAATAAAAAAAACTAATCTATTTTTCCAACTGATTTTTGTATGGTTTTCAAAAAAATTATAACAAAAGTAGTTTCAATATATTTTAATTTCTCAAATAGTCGATCACTTGTTAGTGGATATAGTTTTTTACATTCTTCTTAGCTCCCATCGAATGATTTTATCCAATACTGATACTTATATCTTTGTGTTAGAAATATATGATGTCTTAGAAACAATGTATTTGATGAATGTTTCAAACTAATTGACTATGTACCTATTTCATAAATGAGACACCCTTGAGTTCCATTAATTCTATATCTTGAAAATTTTCTATAAGATGGAAGGTCATTTATCATCCCATACAACATGGATCTCAATGATAAATATTTATTTCTATAAGAATCATACAACACAACAACTAAATTACACAATAATTTCAAATATTTGATCAATAGATTCGGATAAACATCAATATCATTCCCCAGTTATTTTGGTCCTAATATAAGCATATATAACATAATGTATTTTCATTTCATGCATAACCACAGTGGAATGTTATAATTTACCAACATAACCATCAATGTACTATGAGTGCTTCTTTGAAAACCAAAAGGATTCAATCTATCTGTAGATAGCGCAAGATGAAGCACTACTAGAAATTGGATCTATCCTCACAGATCCATACCCATAGTTTATAGAAACCATGGGTCTAGAAATTCTTCCCAAACCTATACCCATAGTTTGAAAAAACCATTGGTATAGTTTGAGCTATACCATTTGTATTATAAAAACCATGGGTATAGACCTTTACATAGCCATCCTCACCCAGGATACCCTCTACTTCTTATTTGAATCCCTAGTTCTCTTATCTTCCACCATCCTTAGGTGACTTTGGCATCCCACCTCCCCTCCTATGTGACTATGGAATCCCCCCTCCCCCTTAGGTGAAATTGCACTCATAGACCATGTGTTCTTCCTCTATTTATGGTAGTTTTTTTGTTGCGATCTTTGAGATGTAAGATATATTTCCCTCCAATTATTTATTCTCTTGTATTATCCAATTTCTAGGTGTTGTTTCTCTAATAATGACTCAAATAAGGTTGTGGCATGTTATGGTTATGCCATTTTTGAAAAAAATGGTTTTTTTTTGTGTGAAAAATGGATTCCATGACATAAATGTTTTATATTTGATGTGATTTATTAGGTTTTGTTTATAAAATGAAATATTTTTTTACTACTATTTTTTGTTTTCTTATAATAGAAATTATACCCTCTTAAAAGGTATTTAAAGACTGGTTATTTTTTACATGTGAAGTATAGGGGTGTTTTGGTACTAAACTAGTTGGAAATATTATGAAATAGAAATAGATTATTATTATAGTTTTGTTAATGGTAATTAGTTTTATAATCATGGATCAATGGTGTTTTCAAAAAATATATTTTAGAATTAATATTTATAAAAAATTTGGTTATTTTGAAAAGTATATTTTTCAGCGTGATGGGGATTTATCCCATTAGTTGGTGGTTTTAAAATATTTCAAAATGTGAATGTTTTGTAATTAAATAAGGTGGTTATTTTTTGAATTTGTTTCCAATGGTGTTTCCTCTTTTTTATTTTACTTCTTGGTATTTATCACTTTCTTTTGGACCTAGTTGAATAAGGCGTACCAGTTTTAAAAAGAAAAATTTTTTAAATCATTTTTTATAGTTGTTCGGTTTAGGGGGAATGATCATGTTGGGTTAATTTCTCATATTGATTTAATATAGACCTCCCAAAATTCTCTACTATGAAGATGACGTTATTGTCTTTGGGGGTCTTGCCACCTTCTATTTTTAACACTTTTGTAAATTGGAACATGGTTTTATGTGATATATTCTCTTCTTTGTGTAGTATTAGGGATATTTCTATAGAGGTGATATCTAGAAATAATGTGAATAAAACATATAGTTCAGGTGGTTTAAACCATCATTCTATTCCTAATTGTTGGATTGGTGAGGGATGATTTTCAAAGATACTTAAAATGTATTCTAGAGTTTTGGCATCACTTCTAGGATTATATCTTTGGGTGTTCTTATGATATGCCTTATTATTTTTTTGGATGGATAGTAGAGTATTCTACAATAGTCCATTACATCATACATTTTATTCAATTTGGTTTCCTGTTAGTTTTCTTTAATTTACTCCACACAATAATTTTAATTTGTATTTGAATTTAGATATCATTGTAATTAGGGTTTACATTATTGATTGGAATGTAAATTATTCCCCTGTAATATAATGGAATGAATTTAGATCTATCATGCTGATCAGATTTCAATTGAGTTTCAAGATAATTTGGAATTTTTTTTAGATTTTTCATTTAACAATTATTTAGATGGAGGTCATATATAATTTCCATATTATAATTGTGTTGGAAGAATAGGGTTAAGATGATAAGAAGTTAGCAACCATATAACAAAAGATATATTTAAAACAAACTATTATTATTGGTATCACAATGGAGAGATGGTAAAATATTTTACAATTCATGAATGAAAAGAAAGAAGTGGTATGGATAATTTGATATTTGATCGGTTTTCATTTGTGCATCTTTAGGAGAGAGATATTATTCCAGTTCTAGAAGGCAATGATATCGATACACATGAGTAAAAGACAGTATATAATGGTGTTGATAGAGTGAAAAAATTAATGGATAATTACAGAACTCTTGTATATTATGAATGTAATAAAATGAAAAAGATATAATTTTAATGTGATTATATAATTGAAAATACATGTATGAAATTTATAATACTTACATTGATTGTATTATTACATTATATTAAAGACTTTCTTCATAATGATGCAGATATTCCCTCAAATCATTATAATCCATTGAAGTTAATTAAGCAACTTATATTTTCTAATAATAAAATTTATGCTTGTACAAAAGATTTCAAATTATTTTGTGAGAAAAAAACTAACCTTAATGATTATGAATAATATGTTAAATTATTATGGAAGTCAAATGTGGATGTAACAACATCTCGTGTTCCACAAAAATTCATGTGGAACTTTCCACTAATTTCTAGGCTTCAAAAACTAATCATGTCTATAGAAACCTCATCCAATTTGTGATGGAATAATGATGAGAGAATTAAAGGTAATGATTAGTTGGTTTATCTTATAGATGGATTATAATGATTGGAATTTGATGCAAAAAATCCTGATTTTGCAGCTGAGGTGTGTAATTTCAGGTTGGGTCTATCATGTGATAGTTTTAATCTGTTTGGTCATATGCTTATTGCTCATAGCACATGGAAAGTTTTTATTCATGTTTATAATATTCCTCTCCAGATGTGTATGAAAAAACCATTAACTTTCTTGATCATACTAATATATAGAAATTCTGATCCTTGAAATGATATATACGTCTACTTACAACCTTTAATCAGAGTGTTGAATCAAATTTGGGATATGGGTGTGTGCACATTGGATGCCTCTTCAATAAATATATTCAAGATGTATACTACCCTTAAATGGGATAGAAATTATTTCCCTACTTATGAAATGATTTATGGTTAGATTACAAATGGAAAACTATCATTTCCTATTTTTATGAAGAATACATGATCGAGAAGTCTTAAATATCATCGTAGTTTTAGTTTCATAGGGAATCAATGATTCTTGCCAATGTATCATCAATATAAGAAGAATCACTAGAGGTTTGATAATAATTTTGACACTGATCAGCCTTCTCAACATATATTAGGAACTAATTTTCTTAATGAATTGAAATATTTCAATATTTTATTATGGAAAGGTTAGATGAAATCTAAAAAGACGAAAAATGTTGATAGTGAAGCCACTTAGAATTGGAAAATGAGAAGTATCTTTTTTGATTTTTCATATTGGTCTAAAAATTTGTTATATCATTGTTTATAACTAATGAAAATTGAGAAAAATATATGTGAAATGTTGCTTTCAGTTCCTTTAAATATCAAGGGGAAGACCAAATATGACTTCTGATCTCGACGTGACTTGTTGGATTGGGGTATTCGACCAGAACTGCATCCTGTGTGTATCATTGAAAACAAATGGAATGTTTCATATGCTTCTTATGTGATGAAAAATTTATAGAAAAATAAATTTCTTGAAGTATTAAAGAATATCAACGTTCATTATAGCTATTCCAACGACATATCTAAATGATTCAACAAATGGGATTTGAGACTAAAATCCCTAAAAACTTATGATTATCACATATTTCATCATGAATTGATTCTAGTAGAAATCTGAAAATTTCTATCCAATAATTTGAGGGTGATAGTGATTATCTGGTGTCATTTTTTATAGACTTTGGTTCTAAAAGGTTATCAAAGTCTATATTGATAAAAATTCAGCAAGAGGCACCACTAATTTTTTGTGAGTTGGAAAAAAAATTTCCTCCATCATTTTCACCTGCATGATGCATTTAACAGTTCATCTTCCTACTAAAACACTTAATGGGGGACCCATTTATTTTCTATGGGTACACCCTACTAAAATAAATATGTGCACAATGAAATATTATGTCCAAAATAAGAATTATCCTGAAGGTTCCATTATGAGAGGTTATCTGGCTCTAGAATGTATTGATTTTTGTTCAATGTATTTGTCTGATGCAAGAACAAGAAATAACTAGCCAATGAGAAATGAAGATGAGTAGTATGGGAAAATTGAGACCTTATTTAAATATATTCCTCATATAGAAGGAATTCTTGGTTTATATACATTGGATACATTGAGTTTTGAAGAGTAGGATATGATACATCGCACAATAATGTTTAACTGTGGTTTATTTGATGAATATATCAAGTAAGTAATTTGAATATTTATATGTTATATCATATTATGTAATTTCACATATACCTTAAACTTTTATTATAATTTTATTTAGGTAACATAAGAAAATTTTAGGTAGAGTTCATCGATCTTTGCCATTGAGAAGGAGAGAGGCTTTGCATAACCAAGAGTTTCCTGGTTGGTTTAAATCAAAGGTATGACCATTAATTCAATTAACATAAAATAATTATATTAATTTAATTTTATTATTCACATATATTTCAATAATTGGGTTTACCTATTGACTCAATTTCTCAAGAATTAAGAGCATTGGATTTTGGCCCCAATTCTTTGGTCGTGAATGCAAATATTTAATAATCAATGGGTATAAACTTGTTACAATTGATCGAGCGGTGAAAATGAGAACACAACATGATTGATTTATGTTAACTTCTACAATAGACTATTATTATAATTCATTAGATATTCGACCCCAATATGAAAATGTGTCTTATTATGGACTTGTTGAGAAAATATCATTATTGGATTACTACTCTCAAGGTTGAGTCACTATGATGAAATGTAAATCGTTTGATTCAATCAAATGACATGATACATTTATTAATGATTATAGATTCATAGTTATTGACATGATTCAATTCTTGGCTACTGATGAACCATGCATTTTGGCATTATTATAAAAAAATTTTTTTATGTGAAAGATCATCTGAGACCTGATTACAATGTCATTAATGAAGTAATCCCAAGACATATTTTTCATGATTTTGGGAATAAAATTGACACCATTGATGCCTCCATTAGAATTGACCAAAATATTTCATTTGATAACTCAAATATTTCAATTGTGAGAGTTTATATTGAACCTGAAGTAGTGGTGGGTAATATATAGAAGCAACCATATATGTTCATAGTTAATTCCTTTGACCTTGAAATGGTTTTATCAGGTTGGTATTATTGTAATTAATTTAATTTAGTTTTAATTTGTATGATAGGTTTGTTTCAGTATTTTTTTGGTTTTATTGAATTTAATTAGATTTATTTCAATTCATAAAATAATGTTTAAAAAGGGGTTTTCAAAAAATGTATAACTTCGTTTTAAATTATTGTTACTAAAATACGTTATGACATTTTTATGACTTCTTTTACTTCTAACTTTTATGAATTAATTTTAAAAACTATTTCCAAAAAATGTACATTTCATTCTTAAACATATTATGAAAAATACTTTAGAAGTTCATATGAAGTGATTATTTGATGCTAATCAATAGATTCACAAGCGTGGTTTTCCTCCTCTACATCCCTTAGTGAGTATAATAATTTTAGTATTTTTATTCGTCATTACATATAATTTTAGGTTCATATTAATTATAAAATTTTATTTAGGGACATTCAGTTGCACCAGAGTTAACTCTTCCTTATCCTATTAGCATGGGTCTAAGCAAGGATGCTCCTAGACCAAGATGAAGCACCTGTCATACACATTCCCACCCTAAACCAGTAGCAGACTCCCCATCTACCACACATTTACATCTCCCTCTTGAGACTCTAGGTATTTTCCCACCCATGCCTCCATCATTATCTCATTTAGTCTCTTCTTCTCATACCATTTCTACACCACCTCTAGGGATGTTTCCATATTTACCATATCTATATCTTTTGATGTATCCCTAACCCTACTACACATATCCTAAAATGTATATACTACCTCTATTTCCTACTATCCATCCAGAATATGATGATTCTGTTCTTTCATATTCCACTTCATTGCATGTAGATCACCTAGAGCATAAATTGGAATAGACACATCCTTTAGAGTCTACTGATCCAGGACATCCCACAAATCTATCAAAGCTTATTGAGCATCATGCATCATGTTTTTTTATTATAAGTGTGTCAAATTATATCACATCATTTTTGTCTTTTTTTATTGTGACTTAATTCTTATTTCCCCCCTCTTATCTTATTCATTAGGATAATCTAGTAGGAAACATGGGTGCACCCATACGAGGGAAGCCTAGAATCATCAAACACAAATAATGGTGTATTAAAATGAATAAAATTAGTTGATAGGTAAAAATATCAGGTTGTGTCGAAGTTTCATGTCAACTTTAGCCAAGTACCACAATATTATTATAGTGGAAATAGTACCATGGGGACATATCAGTAATGACATCAAAGAAAAATGCATGCACAAAGATATTGGTAATAAAATTTATTAAAATTTATATCTATATTATTTTTGTATTTATATTAATTGAGATGTTCATTACATAATCGGTTTAACTTTTCCGATGGTGAATCTGCTAAGGTTTTAAGGTTGATGGATCTTGGGGAGTTATAGTGATTATATAAGCATTATTTATATATTGGTTGGAGGATTTGATTCAGTTATGATTTAGTGGGTGTACCCATTTTCCTTGATTTTCAGATAGTACAATATCAAAAAATGACCACATATTAGAATAATGATGAGTTTAATGTATTCCCAATATTTAATTATTTTCATATAAAATTTAATTCTTATTAATTTTATTGAATTTTTGTTTTTAGGATTCTTCGGGAAAACAAAATGAACAAATATTCAAAGATGTATCTGTACACATTGGGGTGCACTAAAATGCACAAATATGAGAAGTTACAGGTAGTTTAATATGAATATAAACAATATTTATATTTATATTGTTACTTATTTAGCTTTTCATGCTGAAATTTATGTTTTATTATCATTAATCTCTTCAATATAATGCTAAAAATACCGCTTATGAATGGCCTAATAGACAATTGGCCTAATGGCCTAATGGAATAATGCCCAAATGACCCAATGACCTAATGGCCAATTGGCCTAATGGACAATTTTCCTAATGGCCTAATGTCCATATAGACTATTTTCCTAGTGGACAATTATCCTAATGTCATAATGGCCTAATGTCTAATTATCCAATTGACCTAATTTCCAAATGGCCTACTGGCCAATTGGACAATTGTACCAATGGTCTAATGGCCTAATGGCCAATTATCCAATTGTAAAAATGACCTAATTGCTTTATGTCTTGGCCTAATGGACTTATGACCAATTGGCCTAATGGCATAATGGCCAATTAACCAATTGGCCTAATAGACCTATAGACTAAAGACCAATTTTCATGTGGGCCTAATGGAAAATCGACCTAATGGACTAACAACATAATGTTTGATTAGCCTAATGGACTTATGGAACAATGACCAATTGACATGTTGTCCTAATGGACAATTGGCCTAATGGACTAACGACATAATGTATGATTAGACTAATGGTCTAATTATCCAATTATTCTAATATCCAAATGGACTAATGGACAATTGGAAAATGGACCTAATGGTCTAACAACCTAATGGCATAAAAACCTAATGGACAATTGGCCTAATGGCCTAATGGAAAATTGGCCTAATGGACTATTGACCAATTGGTCTAACAGACTATTTTCCAATTGGTCAATTGGCCCAATGGACTAATGGAATAATGCCCAACTAGCATAATGGCCAAATTATCTAATGACCCAATGAAAATTGGATTAACAGCCTAATGGACAATTGGATTAATAGCCTAATGTCCAATTGGCCTAAAGACATAATGGCTAATTAGACAATTGGTATAATGGCTTAATGAACCACTGGATTAATGGCCTAATTGGCCTAATGGACCAATTAGACTAATGGCCTAATTGGCCAGTTGGCCTAATGGCCTAATTGAACTAATGGCCTACTGGCATAATATCCTAATGGCCAATTATGCAATTGACCTAATGGACAAATGTACTAATGGCCAATTGGCCATACATCCAAATGGATTAATGTACAATTTTTCAATTAGCCTAATGTCCTAACAACCAATTAGCCTAATTTTCTAATGGACAATTAGCCCAATGGAATAAGTTACAATTGTCCTAATGGCCTAATGGCCAATTGGACAATCAGCCTGACGACCTAATAGCAAAATTGGAAAAACTTCCTAATGGAAAATTGGACAATTGGCCTAATAGACTAATGGAAAATTGGCCTAACTTCCTAATGTCCAATTAGCCCAATGAAATAATTTCTAATTGTCCTAACAACATAATGGAAAATTGGTCTAATGACCTATTGTCCAATTGGCCTAACAACCTAATAGAAAATTTTCCTAAAGACCTAATAGACAATTAGACTAATGGCCTAATGGCCAATAGCCAATTGGCCTAATGAACTAAAATCTAATTGTCTTAATAGATTAACAGCCTAATGTCCAATTGTTCAATTGGTCTAATGGCCTAAGGAACTAACATCCAATTATCCAGTTGTCAAATTGGTTTAATAAAAAATTATCATAACGGCCTAATGGACAATTGTCCTGATGGACTAATGGAATAATGAACAATTTTCCTAATGACATAACAGCCAATTGGCCAATCGGAATAATACCCTAATGAAAAATTATGCTAACAGCCTAATGGAAAATTATCCTAAAGGCCTAATGGATAATTTTTCTAGTGAAATAATGTCCTAAGAGACAATTGGCCTAATGGTATAATGTCCAATTGTCCAATTGGTCTAATGGCATAATGGCCTAAATGCCTAATGGCCTAATGGTCTAATGTCCAATTGGCATAATGGCCTAAATGCCTAATGGCCTAATGGTCCAATGGCCAATTGGCATAATGTCCAAATGGATAAATGGAATAATGGACTAATGGAAAATTGTCCAATTGGCCTAATGGACTAACGACCAATTGACATAATGGCATAGCGGACAATTGGCTTAGTAGCCTAATTGGCATAACAATCTATACTAATGGCATAATGACTAATTGTCCAATTGTCCTAATGGACTAATGACCAAATATCCAATTGGCCTAATGGCCTAATGGAAAATTAGCCTAATAACCTAATGGCCAATTGGCCTAATGGCATAATGACCAATTTTTCTAATGGCCTATCGAAAAATTGACCTAAAGGCCTAATGGACCATTGTCCTAACGACCTAAAAACAAAGGCCTAATGGATTAACATACAATTAAACTAATGTCCTAACAACCAATTGTCCTAATGGATTAACAAAATAATGGCCTAATATCCAATTACCCCAATGGCTTAATGGCCAGTTAGCCGAATGGTCTAATGGCATAATAGTCAATTGGACTAACTGCCTAATGGAAAATTGGCCTAACAGCCTAATGGACAATTGGCCTAAATACGTAATGGCCAATTGGCCTAATGACCTAATGGTCTAATGGACAATTATCCAATTGAAATAATGGCCTAATGTCTAGTTTCCAATTGGCCAAGTGGCCTAATGACCTATTGAAAAATTGGCTTAATGACACAATGAACACTTAGACAAATGGCCTAATGGAAAATTGGCCTAATGTCCATTTTTCCAATTGGCATAATGGAAATTATGCTAATTAGAACAATGTACTAATGTCCAATTGGAAAATTGGGAAATTGGATAAATAGAATAAGGTTCAATTGGGAAATTTTCCTAATGTACTAATGTCCAATTGGACTAATGGCCTAATGTCCATTTGGACTAATTAACTAATGAAAAATTGACTAATTATCATAATGAACTAGTCTCCAATTGGTCTAAAGGATTAATGGCCAATTGGAATAATGCAATAATGTTCAATTGGCCTAATGACCTAATTAAAAATTTGTTAATTAGCTTAATGGCCATTTGGCCTAATGTCTAGATGAATTGGCCAATTGGCCTTATAGACTAAAATATAATTGGAAAATGGGCCTAATGGCCATTTTTCAATTGGCATAATGGATTAATGTTCAATAGGCCAATTGGCAAAATGCCCTAATGGTCTAATGAATTAATATTCTAAAGGACAACTGGCTTAATGGCATGAGGACCTAATGATAAATTTTCTAATTGTCCTAACAGCCTAATGGAAAATTGGCCAATTATACAAATAGCCTAATAAATAATTTCATAATTAGCCTAATGTTCTAATTTTCTAATAGCTAATTGGCCTAATGGCCTAATGGAAAATTTTACAATTCTCCTAATGGCCTAACATCCAATTGGAATAATAGCCTAATGACCTAATGGTTAATTGGATAATTAGCCTAACGACCTAATGGCGAATTGGACGAATGGACTAATAACCAATTGGAACAATAGACTAAAGGCCTAATTTACAATTGTATAATTGGAATAATGGTCTAATTTCCAATTGTCCTAGTGGACTAATGGCCTATTGGCCAGTTTGGCCTAAAGGCCTAACAACCAATTGGCCTAATTAGCCTAATGTCCTAATGAACAATTAGCCTTAGACCATTAGTTCATTATCCAATAATCATTCCTTCTGACTTAAAAATAAAGTATTTATATTTAAATATTATGATTTTTTCATAAATACATAATTTGAGTTATTCAAATTAGGGGCCTAATTTTGATATTATTGAAAGCACATCAAAATATTTTTTATGATTAATTTGATCAAGTATTAAATATTATTAAATATTTTATATTTATATTATATAAATAGTTTGTATAATAAATTGAAATATAAAATCTTTATCTTTAATAAAAATGTTATATATATATAAAATAAATTACATATAATGAATAATTTTGAGTTTATATTATAAAATGAATATAAAGAATTCATATTCAAGATTATGGAATGTTCATAATGAGTAGCTAAAATTATAAAAGTGTTTATGAATAGATTTTATTTATGGATTTTTCATCAATGTTTATCACATGTTTAAATTTATTAATTATTCATTCATTCAAAAGTTATTCCCCTTTATTATATTTAAATATTAGAAAATTTTTCGATTTTAAATATGTGCATACTAATCAATGTAATTTGTAAAAAGATATTATAAATATCATAGGTTGTGTGCCTCGAGAAAAATTATTTTTCTTGAGTAGGAAGAAAAATAATGTAAGTGAAGTAAATGCACAAACACCCGAAAATAATATAAGTTTTTTTATTTATATTTAAAATATTTATACAAAAATCATAATTAAATATCTTGTTTTTATTTTCAACTGTCTACCCTGGAGGCCCTTGATGGTAAAGAATATGACAATTTTAGGCCAAATGATCATTTGAGAAAGGTATTGGGTGAGAATTACCAAGGGAGAATCTGATGTTGACCTGAGAAAAGCATCTTCCCCACTATGTATTGTTCTTCATCGGTCTAATCTCAAAACTATAATACCACTGAACTATAAAGAACTCATGCAGAAGTAGTTGAGGCAAAAAAATATTTATAGGAGCATGAAAGAAGTAAATTGATCATTGAGCACTTCCTAAAATATATGTCAGTTATAATTCAATCACTTACATTAGACACTGCTACTAATGTTGATTCATATATGGCATTAATGTGCTCTTTAAATGATTTCCTAAGTGATTCCAATGAGATCCCTAGTGGTGTTCAAACTGATGGTGGTTGTGATGATGATGATGATGTAGTTATTGTTGTTGTTGTTGTTGCTACTACTACTCCAAATGATGATGTTTTTGATGAGGATGCTATTGATAGTGATGAGTATGAGGATGTTAGTGATGGGGGAGACATTGATCGCCTCCATTTTTGACTTAACAATAAAGATACATGTAGATGTTGTTTAATTACTTGAATTGTTTGGTTGTATCTATGTATATGTATGTTATATTATTGTAAATTGTTTGAAAATTATTACAAATAGTTAGTTGGATGATAAATATACAATATTTATATTGCATTGAATGTGTACTGTGTTTCTTATTTTATATATAGGTTTAGGGTCTAGATGAGATTCTTATACTACTAAATGGGGAAAACTACATATACCCATGGTTTAGAGAACCATGGGTATATTTTTTTATTGGGAAAATATATACCCATAGTTTTGAGAAATGTGAGTATGATAAAATACTCTAAGTCTATACCCACAGTTTCTATAGAAACTTTGGGTATAAATCTATACCAATAAATCCCAAATCCATGGTTCCTAAAACCATCGGTATATGATATAACCATGCTTTTAGGGGATATACCCATGGTTCTAAACTGTTTGTATAGGGTGTTTTTCTAGTAGCAAAGGCTTCTCAGATCATTTCAAAATTCAAGATACTCATGATAAATTCTCTACCACTAAGAAGATTCCATCACCTGGAAAAGTTTCCCAAATTTATTTCTTGTATATTCATACCACATCTATTTTCTTACAGTCTCCTCACTTCGATATAGGATCTTAAACCTTAGAATGATTGGAAAGTAACATATAAATTTTATAGAACCCAACTTATATTTATTGTATTAGTAAGAACCAAAATTTGGGTATTTTTTAAGTGATTTTTGGTCTATGTGAAATATTATACAATCATTTGGATAAGAATTTATTCTTTTAGTGATCATACCCATTGAATATAGAATTCATTTCACATCGTATTTTTGGAAAGAAAGCTCATTATCTTCTGAGATCATATCATTCAATATAGAAATTAGTCTAGTAAAACTATCATCACTCCATAAATTTCCATATTTTAAATTATACAGCTTAATTATGGTTGAAAATGTTGTATGTTTAATAAAACCAACATACAATGGCATCTTTGCACAACTCTTTAACTTCTCAAATTTTTTTGGACAATCAAAAAGTTCATCTTAGACTATCATTTTCATTTCCTCAATATGATATTTATCATCATTCACACCTGTAATCGCATCCTCAATTTTTTCTTCATCACTGTCCACACTTGCAATAATATCATATGTTTCTAAAACCCATTCCAATCCTAGTCAATAGCTACATTATGTTTTTCCACGTTTTTAGTCCAAAATTTATAATTTCATCCTATTTTTTGGTAGATCAAGTGTTCTTCCAACCTCTATAGACTAATTATTCTTGAATAATAATAACATAAACATGGAAAAAGAATTTTATAAGAGTTATATGTATGATTTTTTGAAAACATGATGAACTCTTTCACCCCATCCTCATACACTTTTTTCATATAATTGGGATCCATCCATTTTCGATTCATATACATCTTATTTGATTAGGTAATATTAATATTTAACAATATAGATAAATACATAGAAATTGTAATCTTATAACCCATAAAAGTTCATTCTTAAAGAATCATTTAAGCTACATAAATTCATTATTCTAGGATAATAAGAGTTTAATTATTGGTATTCATATTATTTTGTAGTGGTGGAAATAATGGAAGGATAAGAATGTGTGATATATATAAAGTTATAAAGAATCTAATTAAATTTTCATATATTACAAAATATAGATATATTTCATTGGATTAATTTGATGACTATGTGTATAAGTATCAAAATTATCATGAAATAATTTTTATCAAGAGTTATAAATATAAAAAAACTAGAACAAATCATATAAAATAAATTAAAATCATTTCATAATTCCTATAAAAATTACAAACAAATGAGGAGATATTAAAATGATTGAGGTTATTCTTCTTAGTAATTCAAGAAAATGTGAAAATTGTTTGATTTTAATCCATGAGAGCAGGAGGGATACTTGAAACTTGGAGATAATTACTATCTATGGATTTCAAAAAGTCTTCCTACTTATCATTTCAGTCCCCATAATACATTATAAGTGGGAAATGTTTTTTGTGCACATGTAGGAGATCCATGTAATAAAAGTGATAAATAATGATGAATTAGTGGAAATGCATGTGAAGATAAGGTGTATGGTGAACCAAAAATGAGAATGAATTATCTAGAATGGGTAGTGATGATTGCCCCCCACCCACTCGATAGTGAGGGGGGGGGTTGCAGGATGGTGGCGTCAGTCAGTTTATGGTGTGTGATGATGATTCTCATTACAGGCATAGTAAATACATCAAGGGAGGTGGTCTCTAATTTCTTATCTTTGGAAAAAGGTGTAGAGGTGAGTTGTTGCAATTATGGTGGCCATAGTAATAAAGGTTGTAGCCTCTAGGGTACATGCAGACAATAATGGTCTTTGAAGACTCATTTAAGGGTAGTGGTGCAGAGCTGTGATGATGTGGTGGGGGGGGGTAGGAATGAAGTGGAGGCCTCCAGGGAATAGGTGGTTCAAAGTGATCTTCAAAAACTCCTCTGATGGTGAAGGTGAATAGATGTGGTGATGTGGTGGTAGGGGTGGCAAGAACAAAGGTGGCAACCTTTAGGGCATAGATGAGCATTGATATCTTTATACAGACCCATTGGTGGCAGTGTAGGGAAGATGGAACTATTTTGTTGATATCGTTGGAGGCTTAGTATATCCTCAGGTGATGTTCCTTCATTGGAATTCGAGGGGATACTTATGTAGTTATCATCCATTAGTATGAGTATTTTAGGTGAAAGGCTTGTGCGATGGAAGAACACCTCCGTTGTCACAAATGCACTTATTCCATTACAGTGGAAGCTGGTCACGATAGAGGGATTCTGTTGAAGGGTTTTTTATGGACATCAGGGATTTAGGGGTTGATTAGTGTGGGCCATTGGTCCATATGATGAGGGATTGTGGGTCTTGTAATATTATAAGGGCAAACAAGGGCCATGTAATAATAGTAAATATGGGCTGGATAGGGTTGTTTACCCCTTGGGAGGGCCATGACCAACTCATATGGCATGTGGGTGCAAGGTGTGTGTATGTTTGTATGCAATTGTACCCCCAAATGTCTATTATATATATATGATCATCATAATAGAATTATACTAATAAATAAATTCTTATTGAAGTAAAAATTATAAAACAATAATAATAGAAATAACTATAAATAAATTGTTATGAATTATATTTATATATATATATATATATATGATTGCTGTAATCTAATTATACTAATAAATAAATTCTTATAGAAATAATAATTATAAAACAATAATAAAAAAATCAAAATTATTTCTTGTGGTGAAGGAATTTTTGATACATAGTGGAAACCTTGGATTTACCATAGGATTGGTTATGATGATTCAAAGAGCCTTATGCAATAGATTATGGTTGCAACATTGCTAGAGGATAATACTTGGATGATTTTAGATAGGTTGTGGTGAAAATGTTTAGGCTGCACTGTGGAATAACGGAGGAGAAAAATGATTTTCCATGGGAGTTGAGTTTATAGTGTAGGCTATTACTATATTGTCGAGTGGATCAAATCATTAAATACAAGGGTTTTAGATGCTTGAGAGGCTCTGTGATGTGGGATATTAGTTTCACCATAATGGAGATCATTGTGTGTGCTGGTCGTTCAAACCATTTGGAAAAATTAATACAAACAAAGATGTTCAAGAGGGAGAAATGATCGCATACCTTGGTTTTAGAAGGTGCTGATTCATCCGAAACGATCAAGGGAGAGGGACGACACAAATTTGGTTTTCAGAGAGCTTGAACAACCTAAGTGAGAAAAAATAAGTTAGGGTTCTATTTAATAGACCAAGAAGGATTTTAACAGTGCTTCCAAAAAAGTGCTGGTAAAGAGTGGTTTTTTAGTGCTAAAACAGTATGCAGTAACAAAACCAATATTTATCAACTATAACAAGGTACTGAAAAAGACATAATTTAAAAATATAATTAATATAATTAAAATTTTTAAATGTATATAATCATAAATAAAATAAATGTATGTAATTATAATTAAATATTTTAATATGTATTTTAATATATATTTATTTTCTTATAATTATAATAATAAATAAATATAATTATAAAATCATTTATACAATTATAAATATATTTATATAATTATATATATATTTACATGATTATATATATAGTTATAAATATATTTACATAATTATATATATAATTATAAATATAACTATTTAAATTCATATTTGTTTATTTATAATTATAATTATAGATAAATATTTTAATAAATATTTTTATGTAATTATAAATGTATTTATGTAATTATATAATTATATATATTTAGTAAATATAAATATATATATTTATTAATAGATAAATATATATAATTATAAATATATAAATATATTTATTATATAAATATATAAATATATTTATTATATAAATATATTTTTATTATTTTATAATCATTTAAATATATACATTTATTTGTAATTATAATTATCAATATATATATTTAAAAGTATTTGTATATAATTGTAAACATATTTATATAATTATATATATATTTATATATATATATATATATATATATATTAAGTTCTTGTGGGTATAATTACATTCAAACACACACATACACACTGCACACACACATGCTGAAAAGGTGGGTCATAGCCCCCAAGGGATAACCCAACCGCCCATCCCTATTTATTTATATATTAAAGGCCCAAAGACCCAACATTGGATGGCTCGAAGGCCCATTTTTTTTGATGGCTCAAAGGCTCTACATTCATCAACATGTTCATGGGTCTTCACCGCTTTCTTGCATCCTGCCTTCTCGGGTCATTCCTGTGTCACCGCCACCTATGTCGGCACAACATCAATGCATACATTATAAATCCCCAAAGGGGTTTTCTACAATTCAAACCCTAGTATTTTGGATGCAAGATTTCAAGATATATATATATATATATATAGGGTGCTTGGGGGTATAATTACATTCAAACACACACACACACACACACACACCACACACACACTACACACACAACCTGGAGAGGTAGGTCATAGCCCCCTCGAGGGAATAACCCAACCATCAAGCCTTATTTATTTAGTACATGGATCATATGACTAGTGGGCATGAATCCCATTACATGGCCTGAAATCCCTATGCAGCATCATGCCTGCGTCATCCTACCTGCGTCACCAGGCCTCTATCATGCTTGCATCACCGCCTGCATAGTGATGAATAGTACCTACGCCCAATAGGGCTTGATCTCAAAACCTTATATATATATATATATATTTATTAATATATATAATTATAAATATCATAAATATATTTATTATTTAAATATATTTATTATAATGTTTTAATTATTTAAATATATAAATATTTATTCAGAATTATAATTATAAATAAACATTTTTATAAATATTTTTATATAATTATATATATTTATATAATTATATACATTTATATAATTAGATATATTTAGGATGGTGTGTGACATGGGTTTGGGAGTTCTCTCTGAAGACAATTCCAATATTCTTTCTAATGTCGATTCCAACTCAATTTATTTTTAATCATCCCTGTCGATACCACACTATCTTGGATATGTTCTTCTAGTTAGAGTTTAGGATGCAAATAATTCTCATTAATTTATGGTGGACAACCTCAGATCATCTTCTACGGTTGTAGAAAGAGATTTTAATGCATGTAGATTGGATTTGTTTGGCGATCAGGGGGTGTTGTGATGCCAACCCGAATGGGAAGCTTTCATAGATCTATAGTATTTCTTGTGGTGGCTAAAGGAGATAGTGATGCATGTTGTTTAGATATTCTTGGTGTTTGGAATATTGTGATGCAGAATGGAGTGGGAAGCCCGTGGTGACCTATGTCGGCAACAGATGATGCAGTCGCTAATGGAGAAGACGATGCTCATGGATTGGATCTGTTTGGTGGTCCGAGTGTTACGATACCGACCAAAGTTGGCGACATGAAATTTTATTTAGTGATAACATATGATGTGGTATTGAATAGTGAGGGCAATGTGTGTAACTAGGTGTTGCCTTTGATTCCTGGTATTTGATGTGGGATTGATGGGGTTGCAGTTGTAGGAGGTCATTCAGGTGATGACCCTTACTGTTAGGATAATCTTATTTGGTGTCTAATGGTGGCGTTTAAGGATTCCTCTACTAGTAGGATCCTCAACAAAGGATCATTGACTTCTGTTGAAGCTAATCCAGATACCTTCTCAAAGAATATTTTTTTTGTAAGAACTCGCTAATTGGTATGGTTGTTCTTCCCAAAGATCAGATGCCATGGATGCTTGAGGATCTTGTTCACATGATCTCTTTTCTATTCAGATTTTCAGATTAGAAGTGTATTTCATTATGAAGAGGGTGTTTTTACTTCTTGATTCAATCAGATGAAGCCAAAATCCCTGCATAGTCCTCTAGTTCAGTATTCTTGAAGCTGGGAATGCTTTATCTCTATGAATGGATGATGGATTTTAATATGTCAAGGGTCAAGAATTATTTTGCACAGGTATGGGTAAGGTTCATGGCCCCAATTTTATTTTATGGCATACAAAAATCTTTCATGATATTGATACTACCATTGGTATTCCTATTTTTTGGGATAAGAAGATAGATCATGTCAGGTATGGTTACTTTGTGTGAATTATGGTTGAAATTGATTTTAATTCCACTATTATTAGCAATGCGACTCTCAAAATTCCTAATGATGATATACAAATCAGTCTTGTGTATGAAAATTGTCCTGAGTTCTGTCAAAACTGAAAATCTATTGGTCATCTGGATGAGAAATATAGGAGTAAAGTGTGTGATTTTTGTGGTTTGAAGAGGAATTCTTCAAAGGGTTATGGTGGTAATGGTAAAAGGAATTAATCTAGTCCACATGGGAAGTTGGTACCTAAGAAGAATAGAAAGCAGCTGATAGAGTATCTGGATAAGAAGTCTCATCAAGGGGCTACTGCATGCAAGGTTAAATATTTTATGGAAAATAAAAAGTAGGTAGGAACTTTAGAGGCAGTTATTACCATGCCTAAATAGAAGAATTTTGGGTTTCATATGACCATTGCTAGAACTGGGATGGAGCCGACTTGGGTTGATAATGTTATCATTAAGACTACTACTAGAAATGAGGAATCAGATTACAGATGCAATGATTTTCTATCAGAACCTGTTCAGTCAGTTGGCAACCCTAATTTTATTTCCATGCAATTCACTGGTCTTGATGGGATAGATGGGATTTTTTTTGTTTTGATTGGGTGTTATCCTTTTCAAAATGATGATCAAGGTTTCATTATGCATCCACTTTATGTAGAATTTACAGGGAATGTTCTACATGATTATTGGATTGGGAAATTCGATGTTCAGCAGTGTGTGGATTATCTTCAAGAGATTCATAATGTCTTTAATTATTCTGAAATTTCTTATAAATGGAAAAAAATCTGGATAATGTATGCAATAAGGAAAAGAATATGGTTCTTATTGACACTACTCATCTATGATTTTGGGGTAGCGGTGATCCTATCTATTTTAAGGATTTTATTTTACATGGAAAGGGAAAATGGTCGGTAGCGAAGGTATTACTCCAGTTCTTCAAAAAAATAAGGCTGAGAAGATATTATTCTTGTCTACCCAGGAAATTGGTTACCAAGTCATCTTCCAAGGATTTAAAGATCCATCTCATTCGATGGGAATCATGTCGCCGATGCCACTGATGGAAGTCGCATCACCACTACTGCTGAAGAAAATCACATCATCAATGTGAAGGACCATAGATCTGCTAATATCTTATATCATTGAGATCTGTGGATGCTGGAAAAAGATAGAAGGAATCCCCCACTAACTTCTTTTTGGGAGACACCTATCGAACGAATCATCAAAAAAGGTTATGAAGTGCTTGTGGAGGCGAATTCAGATACGGTAGCTGAATGATTTTTTATGGGTAAGAAGTAATTTGTTTCATGGGTTGTTCTTAGAAGGAGTGAGAAATCATGGAGATTAAAGGAGTTGTCTCATAGGTTTTCCACAATTTTGGGGTTCTCTGATTGGAGATATGTCTCTGTTGGTCATGGATTCTTTCACTTTTTTTCCTTTGAAGAGTTGAAACAGTAAGCATGGAGCTTCATATCTGTTTTTTAAGCCAGGTAACCTTCGCATTCATGATTGGAGTCCTAATTTCAATTTTTTAAATTTAAAAAATGATTTTCACTAGTATAGATTAGGATTAATAACCTCAATTGGATCCTATGGCATCTAAAAATATTCCATGACATTGATACTCTGATTAGAGTGTTGATTCAGATAGATAGAGAGATCGAGTAGGAGAACTATAGACACTTTTCTCAATTTCTTATTGAGGTGGACCTTAGTTTCACTCTCATTGACATTGTAACGCTCTCTACTCCCAATGATGATTTTTCATTTATGTGTTGAATATGATAAGTGACCTCATTTCTATGTGGGCTACAATGATGTTGGTTATTTTATTGAGGATTGTTGTCGAGCTATTTTTTGTGAGTTATGAAATGTTATTGGACATACAATAAAGTACTGAAGGTGAAAAGTTTGACAGGATGGTGTTATATGTGTCTGGATGGTTTCACCTCCTAGGTCTTAGGTGGAAGGGTCCTCAAAATCTCATGGGAATGATAATAAATCTATTAAGATGAAAAGGGAAGTGAAGGCGGTGAATGCCACAACCTTTTTTAAAGAGGCTATGTTCAAGAAGACTGATGTTGTTCTAGTTCATGAGACCTCACCTATACTTTTAGATCATGAGGTGCCTTTTCAAGAAGAAGCTGACCCTATGGTATGGAAATAATCCATTGTCACAAGGAAAGGGAAATCCAAAGTGGCTGATGAAGATGATTTCTAGATGGTTGCTTATAGAAAACCAAAGGATAATACACATGCAAGGATAATGTCTAATTTTGGACCACATAGAAAGTAGTCTAATCTTGAACCACAGGAGTAGTTCTGGTCAGAGATTGTGGAGTTGGAATTGATGCCTTCTCTTCATAAGCTAAATTTGTAGGATGCCCATCTGATAGTGCTAAGTTTCATCACTCTTAATGTCTTAAAGGAGGTGATTTTTATTATTGAGAAGGAAAAAACTTCACTTTCGGGCTTTGTTATAAGTAAACATTACTTCCATGACATTCTTAACCATTCAAGTAGTAAGGATGTCTTCCATGAAGAGTTCAGAATGGTTCAAAAACCTTGCTTTGTTGAACTACAATCTCTTAAGATGAAGTGCACGTCTGAATTGTAACACCCCAAGAATTTATAGTATTTTCATTTTTTAAAAAATTTAATTTTGTTTTTAGCTTGTTTTATACACAACACCGTGTTATGATTATGATACACACAATAATGAGTTGCCTTGCGTTACATGAAAATCTAAGTTTTACCGAACAACATTATATTATTAAAATAATGTTATTTAATATAATAATATATAATAGAGACATTACGTTTTTAGTTATAAATAGTATAAACTAATGTATATAGTTGAATTCATTGGTTTAAAATTAATTAGAAATTAATATTGGAACCAACTAAATATATAGGAAAGGTTTTTATAAAGACTATTTTTATGCTAACAAAGTCATTTTATCCTAATAAATTAAATTAATTATTGTTAATGAATGATATTAATTAAATTGATATGTTATATATTCAATAAAATATTTTTTATATTCATCCAAAATATTTGATAGGCATAATATAAGAACAAACCCAATATTTCCCACAAAACTTATATTTTTATAAAAGTAATTTTCTGCATTTTAATAGATAACCTATTTTAAATCCAATTTTTTACACTTTAATATATTCTATTTGAAAAAAATTAACTTATTATTTTAAAGTAGAATATAAAAATTTACTTCGGTTTATTTTTAGTTATTTTTTTTAAGAAGTTTCATTTTTTTGATGAATAGTAAAAAAATATTTCATTTTAGTTCAAAACTACATTTTTTCTACTTTATTTATATAGTTACATTATCTTTTTATGTGGTTTTATAGTATAATTGGATTAAGTTTTTATCATTTAATTCAATTTAGGTAATTGGAATCAATTTCATATTGAATTTGAATATAAAAACATTTCAATCTTTTGAAAATATTTACTTAAAAAACCCATTTTCTTATTCCATAAATGACATTAATTTTTAATTAATTTGTACCAATTATGTGTTTTGAATTTGAAAAAAATGGAATAATAACATTAGTAATATTTTTATTACCATGGTTAAGGTAAAATTGAGTAATTAAATGTACAAATTATATTATAAATATAATAAGACTAACCTAACACTTGTCCTAATTTTATTGGACGAGTTAGTATAAAAAAATTCATCCTTAGGAAGATTTTATGGCCTCTTGGATCCACTTTCATGACTTTAAGGATTTTTAGTATTTTATTCTAAAAGAAGTCCAATATGTCACACTCATGTTTTTAATAAGTATTATATTTTTTATATGTAGTTATACATAAGGTATATTTGACTATAAATAGTAATTTGGGAGATAAAACATTTATATACATCATGTTAATTTATTTTTAATTTTTATAAAATAAATAATTAACATAAAGGCTTTCACAATCACTAAATATAATTTTTGATTCATGCTGTATTGGTGCATCTGACATCTCGAGTCAATGCTTGGAAAGATCGGAATAGTGTCAACAAGCTTCTTCAGTGATTGAATGATGAAATCATGTCCAAGAATGATGATTCTGAATTTGAGACTTTTCTTGGTGAAGGATCTTTCTCTAGATCGACAAGCTTCCTATTCGAAGATCCACCAACTTTTTTTTTCTTTAAAACAACTTTAATAGGTGTATCCACAATCACCTGTTTCCCTTTATCAGTTCTCGGAACATCTTGCTCGTCCAGAGACACTTGTTCACTGTCAGACAGTTGAACAATTCTATCTTCATCTATTTTCTCCTTCTCAGCTTCTGCCTCAACATCTTCAGGGTGAATGAAATGATGATTATAACTTTCTTCCTCAGAGGGATTATTCACTTAATCATCAGATTTTTCATCTAACCTAGGAGTATAAATCTTTGAAGATTCTGCTTGAGTGGTCCGGATTGACAATTTCTCAGATGCACTTTCCTTCTCATGAATGTCTAAAACTTGATTTATGATGTCTTCTGTGTCACCAATTCTTTCTTCTTCTTATACTTCTTCAACAGCTTACTTTTCTTCAACAATATTTTCTTGTACTCTTTCTGGAGTGAGAAATTACTTCCCCGGTGTCTCAGGTAAGGCCTCTACCAAGAAGGATTTCGGTACAGGGATATTCTCAAATGATTTCTTAGTATCCCTTAGAAGGGATTGAACAATTTCAGACTCATACATCTTCTTATTTTGTTTCTTCTCTTTAGCTTACTTCTCAAGCTCATCAGTTGTCTTTTCTTTTAAATCCTTAGCTTCTGTAGGATCCAAGAAAAACTATGGCTCTCCTTCCTTCTGATTTTTCTTGTCTTCCCTCCACTTGGATACAACCTCATTTAGATAGGATTTTTGTTTCTTAGGATTTGGAGGTGAGGATTGGGTTCCTTTAGCCTCTGGGGTTTTACCTTTAACTACTACTTCTTTTAACTTCCTCTTATTTCCTCCTTTTTTTGATGGTTTAGGAACTTCTTGTTCCTTTAGAACAGCTTCAGCGACTTCCTCTAGTAAGTCATAGAATTCTCCTGAGTCCTTAGAAAAACCAATATTCATCATTTTCAGGGTATTATCACTAACTAGTATAAATTTTCAATTTTTAGGCTTCGAACTACAAGGAATCATGAAAGATTCAAGGCACCGAATAATTAGCTTAGAGAGGATGGTTGGATATATGATTATTTGTGCTTTCAAGTTCCCATTTTTAATATTCTCAATCATAATGAGAATATGATTCATCAAGTTGATCTTCCTTAGATTCACCAGAAAATGTAAGATATACATGTCTCTCTTCTTCAAGATGTCCTTATCACCTTTACTTGGAATGATGAATCCTTGAATCCATAATTCAAGGATCCGATTATTTGTTGACAAATGAGAAATCTTCAGAGTCTTGACATCTGAATGTCCAAGACACTCCATAGATTTCACCTTGACAAAACTTCCTTGTACATCCGGCAATTTATGGGAACAGAATTCAGCTTCCTCTTCATAAGACAACCCCAACAAGCTAGCAGCCATGGTGTAAGAAAGGGCATAAGTTTTTTTATATCTTTTGAAAGAAAATATACTCCTATATTCTTCCTTTAAGAAACTCATAGATTCATAAAATTACACAAGAATAATTGGATATGCTACATCTTGAGCTCTAGGATTTGATATGCAGACGCTTTCCCATCCATTCAACCCAATGTTCTTGGATATAATGGATTCTTACTTGGCAAAGAAATTTGGATGCACCAACCTCTCTCTGTAAATATGCCACTCCGAAATCGACTTGACAATTGACATCTCTTGAGAAGGAACTTCACCAGACATTCGGATTTGAGAAATATTTGAGAAGTTTGGAATGGGATTTTGAAAGGGGGCAGAGCTTCGGCACACAAAGGCTTGAAATCTGATGTGGGATCACCTTCAGGGGGTCCTTTATATAGGTGTTTGAAGTGATGATTCATCTTCCAAACTTGATGTAATGGTTGAAAAAACCTTCTGATTAGATCTGATGGTTGAAATGATAGCCGCAAGTAAAATTTGGTAGGATTCGGTCTTTTGAGCTTTTTAAAGGAAAAAAACATTCGGATTTAAAGAAACTAGAATCTGAAAAATTTTAAACACAAAAGAAAATACCAGTAAGTAAACGATGACTATGAAAACTTAAGAAAGAAAACATATCTTTCGGATTTCTAGGAAGATTATTCATAGTGAGGAAAAAATTATTCTTGAAGAAATTTAGATTTTGAAAATTTTTATTACGAATAATGAAAACGAGAAAAAAATCCATTACAAAAATATTCATTATGAAAATTTTGAGTACGAAAATCTTTATTACTAAAATCTTCATTACGAAAATTTTCAGTATAAAAATTTTAGACTACGAAAATTTTCATTACGAAATATTTGAAAAATCTAACTACTAAAATTTTTAAAAACATTATTATGAAAAACTTGATAAACTTCAATACAAAAAAATTGAAAAAATTCATTATGAAAAACATGAAAAACTTCATTACGAAAAACTTGAAAAACTAATAAGCAAATGTAATCCCACTATGAAAAGGAATTTATTACTGTAAGGAGATTGATTTCAATAGTAAGTTAATGAATATGATTACCTTACAATTATCATTCCTAACTTCTGTTTAATTTATTCAAATCTATCGGAGGGTAAGGATTTTGTGAAAATATCAGCAAGTTGATCTTGCATTCCGATAAATTGAAGAATGATATCTCTTTTTACAAATAAAACATTTGAAATAAAAGTTTTACCAAGAAGAATGATGTTACCTATACCAATAATTTCTCCCTGAGAATTATCTGTGAAAGTTACTTTTCCTCCTTTCGTCTTGATAATATTTTCAAAATAGTTTTTGTTACCAGTCATATTCTAGGAACATCCACTATCCATGTACCATGTATTACTGTTGGTACATTATCTATTTTCCTGAAAACAAAAGAGTTAGACTTTTAGAATCCAAACTTTCTTGGATCCGGAAACTTCAGAAAGAAAAATATTAGGCACCCACATTTTCTTAGAAAAATAGGCTTTATGAAATCGTAAAGACTAAGTTTTTTTAAGGAACAATTTTTTGCCCAGTGTCCACTACACAGACACTTAGTGCAGAATGGAGAACTTTGAGGAACAAAATAATTGTTGCTAAAAACCGGTTTAGAACTAATATAACCAAAACCAGAACTATTCATTAGAGTTTGGATTTGAGAATAAATTTTATCAAAATTTTCCTTACCTAAGGTAATGTTTGACAAAAACTTCCTTAAGAAAAAAATTCTGACTTTAGTTTGATAACTAAGTTCTTGTATTCCAGAACATTTTATTTTTGAACTAGAGTTAGGCTCGAAAACATCTTTCTTATAAATTACGTTTTTTAGATCCTTAGAAAGTTTATTCTTCTCAGAATTTACTTCCTCAAGATTTTATGAAATTCTTTCAAAATAAAAAATTTTCTTATCAAAATATTTTGAAAGATCTGATATTTCCTTAGTAAGAATAATATTACTTGAATTTTCCTTATCAATCTTTTTCATGAGTTTTGAATTCTCAATCTCAAGAAGTTTAGAAAACCTAGAAACTTTTAATAGGTAGGTAAAGTATTATCTTCATCAGAAGAAGATTTTTCATCAGAAGTGTTATAGTATTTATCATTACTATAATTTTCATTTAAAGAAACATTGGTCATTGATTCAACACTATTTACCTTATCCATTAAGTAACGATTGTCAATAGGTAGTCTGGCTATTAGACCAAGATTTTTCTATCTATAAGATTTGTAATCTGATGATTCATCTGAAGAGTCACCACCACTATCACTCTAGGTGTCATTAGATTTCAAAAATTTCTTAACTTTATCTTTGTAGTGCTTCTTTCTATTTCTCTTAGAATGCATTTCCTTTCTTTCTTTTCTCTTGATCATGGAAAAAACAAGTCTTATATGTCTAGATCTCTTGCATTCATAACAAGTGAGTTCTGAATCTTTTTTATCTTTACTTTCTTTATTTTTGTATCTGGATTGAAAGTTCTTCTGTCCAACAATCATGTTCATCCTTCAAACAAGATTTTCTAACTCATTTTCAGAAGATTCACTTCCACTAGATTCGGATTGAATAATAATATTATTTGATTTGGATCTAGTAACTCTATCAGGAGTCTTGGATTTCATATGATTTGAAGTTGTAGTAAAAGCAACACTGCCATTCCCATTCTTCTTCTTAATGTTGTCAGTATCTCTCTTCATTCTAGTCTCGTGTTGTAGAAGATTTCCAAAAAGTTCATCAAGAGAAATCTGAATAACCTTTCTGTTCTCATCAATAGTTGTCCTCTTGGATTCCCACTCATTGGGCTTGATGTCTATGATCTTATCAACAAGAGCATCATCATCTAATACTTTCTCACGCCTGGATTGTAAACTATTAACAATAGTCATGAATCTTTGTTGCACTATACATATGGGTTCTCCATAAGGAAAGAAAAAACCATGATATTTTGCTCTGATCACGGCTCTTCTAGTTTCAATAAATTTTGAAGTTCCGAAGTGTGTAACTTCAAGTTTCTTCCATATACAATTTTCTGCTTCACAAGATGAAATTCATATATATATATATTTATAGTCATATAACAATGCAAGGTATTACGTACCTTATAATTCAGTTGATATTCATGCTTTTTTTTATTGGTGAAGGCACTAACTTCCTTATCAGGAATTTTATATCCTCCAGTAAGCATAAAATAATTATCTACTCCAGTATTGATAATAAATGTCTTCATGTGATATCTCCAATATTCATAGACATTTCCATAAAAAATAGGTGTTCTGGTTGGATTGAGATTTTCTATGGAACCAACATTGATTCCTACCATCTTTTAAAAAAACATTCTACACAAACTTTTTAGTAATAAAAGTTTGTAAACAAGGTAAGTATTCCTCAGCAAGGAAAATAAAACTAGAGAATCTCTACTCAAAAAGAAAATGAATCTAAACTTTATGAGTATGAAAATCTGATTCTGAAAATAAGAAAAAGATGAATTCTCTTCTGAATCTAATCGTGAGATTAATTCAGATTGAACCAATGCTCTGATACTAATTTTTGAGATAGTATGTGGAGTATGTGGAGTGTGATATACTCTATAATACCAAATGTAGGATCTAAATAATATAGATACTGAATGAATTATCAAATGATGCTCAAAATACAAGAGGGGGGTGAATTGTATTCTTTAAAAATTCCTTTGGAACTTTTGAAGATGGTTATGTTTAACAAAGTCAAACAAGGTAATTCATAAAACCTCTAGTTCTACACACTTGCTTGTTTTCAGAAATATGATTCCAAGAAAGTGAATCTGGAAAGATGGTTCTAGAAATGAAACTTAACAAAAGTTTACAAAGATAAAGATTCTACCTTAAAGCGTATAGAATCTTACTAAATCAGAGTATACAAGTATAAAGAAGTATAAGATAGTTATACTTTCCTCAACAAATAAAATTCTGCAGAAAACTTGTTACAAAACAAGTAACAAGTAGTAAATATTTCAACCCAAAGATAAGGGTATCCAACAACCTTTGATAAAAGTTCCTTGATTTATACTTTCAAGAAAGTCTGTCTTACCCACACCAGGGTAAGCCCTAGATATGAAGAATAGATTCTGTCTTGCTATCCCCACAAGCCCTCAATTTCAAGGTAGTCGACACCTCTATTTTCCTCAGAAAGGAAGTCCTCGAACTTTAAGGTATTTGACACCTCTATCTTCCTATCCCTAGAATCCCTCGAATGTACTCACCAACATTTGGTGTCGCACGAAGCAAATATGAACAAGACGTTCAGTACGCACAAAGAAATAAAGTCTCTCTCTCTATAAATCACTTCAGTAGCATGTGATCTCTAGATTGATCAACTTATCTTGAGCTCTTTCAAATGAGCTCCTATTTATAGGCTTGGCTTCAACGATCGGCTCACTCCTCCAACAGACATATTTTTCATTGAATTTTGGAGGGACCTATACACGTGTCACTCAAACAATAGTTAGTTAGTAACTGAATACACGACATCATTTTATAACCAAAACATGTGTAAGAAAAAATATGGTTACATAACCAAAATCAAATATTCGGAATGTAAGAAAATAAAAGTTTGGAGTCTAACCAAAAACACATTTAGTGTCCATAATATAGGGATATTCAGATTCTATTTTCTAAGGAATTAGGAACCTGAACTCTATAGAATTCCGGATTCTTAATTTCAAGGAAATTCGGAATCTCGATTCACAAGAATTCGGAACCTGAACTTACAAAGTTTCGAGTCAGAGTTCATGAGAATTCGGAGTCAGAACTTACAATGTTCAGAGTCTGAAATCATTATAATTCAGAGTTAGAACTCACAAAGTTCAGAGTCTGAATTCATTAAAACTTGGAGTCAGAACTCACAATGTTTGAATTCTAAATTCATTAGAATTCAGAGTCAGTACTCAGAAGAGTTTGGAGTCTGAACTTGGAGTCAGAATTCAGAGTCTGAAAATAGAATGCTCTTTATCTAAGTATTATATGATTCTGAGGTTTTAGATATGAAGCCGAATTTTAAATTTAGATAGAATAATGGACAATAAAAAACATGGTAAGGATAAATTTCAATGGGGATGGAATATTTTCCTTATGAAAGCAAAGCATCGGGTAAAATGAAATTTTCCTTAAGATAGGGTGTTTGTGATTTTCAAAAAAAAAAGGAATGGTAAAGTCATAAGGAAACCTTATTGACTCAACAGTCTCCCCAAACATGAAGGAATGAAAATGTCATAAGGAAAACCTTATTAACTCAACACAATTCACATAGAGCAGGCCCTAGAAGAGGATCAGAGAAACAAGAATAACAGTCACCAGAAGCTGAGCTAACCAGATTGGAAGAATGAGAGGTTATGAAAATCGCCATTCGGACTAGGCACCATACAGGTTTGTATGGGGCAATTCTAGCCGATCAGCAATACAAGGTGGGGAGCTAGGCGATCAATGATGAAAAAGCTGGGGAGGGGTAGATCTAGTGGGTTGGGCCTATGGGTCATTTATTGGGCTTGGTATTCCTTTGGGCCTTCGGGTCATGTATTGCAAGTCATGTCATTCCTTGTTTCTTGGGCCTACGGGTCATGTATGGGTTCCCCTTAAACCCTTAAAAGGTGGATTATCCACAATAAAATAAAAAAGAAGGCCTTCGGTCCATTTGGAGGAGGGACCCCCCTAAAAATTCTTTCTTCTCTTATAGATTTTTCTACAAACCCCTACAGAATTTCATTCTCAACAAATATTTTTATCTTTTAAGAAGGTAAAATTTATATTTAATTTTTTAATTTTTTAATTGTGTTTATTTATTTCATTTGTATGGTTTATTTATTTGATTTGTGATATGTAGAAATTAGTGTTTGTGTGTATGGTTTATTTATTTCGTATGTATTGATGCATGATGTGTAAATTAGTTTCTTTTGTATGATTTAATTTTTGAATGTGTGTATGTTGTATGAATTCATATTGATTTTTTAGGAAAATTAAATAATTTTTAAAATATGTTATTTTTAAAGTAATATTAATTTAAATTATAATATTTTATACACAAGTTATATAATTTATGAATAATATATTAGTTATATGTATCATATTTAAATTTCTTAAAAAATATATTGAAAATTATTTTTGTTAAGGGTATAAAAAAGTTTTGTATAAATAATAATTTTAAATTGTATTAAGTTTAAATAATTATTATTTTATTTAATAAATTATAAAGTAATATTAATTTAAATTATAATATTTTATATAGTAGCTATATAATTTAGTTATATTAAGTATCATATTTAAATTTATTAAAAAATATGTAGAAAATTCTTTTTGTTAATGGTATAAAAATAGTTTTGTATAAATAATAATTTGAAATTATATTAAGTGTAAATAATTATTATTTTAAGTAATAATCTATGAAATATAATTAATTAAATATTGTAAAGTAGAAAAATGACAAAAAATTTATATATATTTAATTTTATTAAATTGAAAATAACATAAGTTCATATTATTTTAATGAATGGTTTTCATGTAAGTGTAAATTATATAACTTTTATTTACTACTAATAATAAATTTTAATCAATAAAGTATAAATTATATTTACTTATGTTTTGAAAAGTAATATAATGACCAAAAAATATTATATATATATATATATATGCAATTTTATAAATTTGAAAATAACATAAGTGTTCATTATTGTAAATGGTTGTTATGTAAATGAAAATTAAATTAGTTATAATTAAATTTATTAAATTTTATTAATAAATATATATATATATACACAGATACAAATTGAATAGTTAAATTCTTGGAAAGGAGGTGTAGATATCTATATATATACTAATCTTAGGTATTCTCCACTGCAATGTGTCAAACTATCAAGCCTCTACATAATTTTTTCATTATGTGTCCTCCAACCAGCAGACCACATTGCCCCTACTCACGCTACCTCTTCTTCTCCGCGCTACCCTATCCCACTCCCAATTTCATTCTCTGGGGTCACGACCTAGAATTCCCACGACCCCCCACCTCTATCATCCTCCCCATCGCGATTCCCCTCTCCCCGTTTCCGTTTTCCACTGCTCCAAAATTGTGAATCCATCGACCGCATTCCCAGTTCACCCGTGGTTCCTCGCCTCTACCCTCCATGTTAGGGTTTACAGTTCCTCACCTCTACCCTCCATCTTAGGGTTTCCCTCCAGTCGTCGTGACCCAATTCAAAGGTATCGAGATCTATTAATCTACATCCCGTCTCTCCTCCATCTCGCAGCTCCCACGCTATCTTGGATGTTCCCTCAATCATAGGATTTCCTTGCAATCCTCTGACTGATCTTCCTCGCTTAGGGATCCCGCGGTCTGCTTCACCTCCAGTAAACGACGGACCAGTCTTCCTCACATATGCTTCCCATTGTTTTCTTCTCCTCCCGCAAAGTGCCACCGGAATTTTCGTCTCTGTTTCAATCCTCCAGTTCAGCAGGTGTTCTTCCCCATTTGGATGACACCGTCGTAAGGTTCTTGCATTACATGGTTGGCGTCGACCTACCAGTGTCTACTCCGAATGGTTCACTGCAACAACCAATTATTTCACACAAAATCAATCTATTCCTTGGATACAGCTTTGGAAAGCGAATTGGGTCACTTGGATTTGAGGTAACCATACATTTACAGTATAGTAACCTAGATTCACCACAGATCGTGATTAATTTCGAGTCTAACTAGAAAAACACTTTATCTTAGGAGATCTTTTTCAGGTATAACTTCGACACACCTACGGTACTGGTCGCCCAATTACAGATCTGAGGAGATCTTATGTACATGTGATAGGTTCAGTTTTCAACTCCATTACATCTACATATCCATTCAAGAATTTTGAACATTGATAATCATGTGCTTCTTGAGTTTTACATGACGACACTTGAATTTGGATTCAATGGAAAGGTATGAGTTGTTTTGGTTGTCTTTGCTAGTACAGAAATGCACAATTCCTAATGTTCTTTTCAGCAAGGAAGTTTTCCTTTTTCATCTACAAAATTAAATTCTCACATTTCCTTTGGCCTTTTGTTATTTTATGCTGGCTTAAATTAAACTAGCTGAACATGTTTGATATGCCCAGATTTTCCAGTTTATAAGCATTTTAATGAAATTACATATATTTGTGAAGTGTTTCGGATAATTATATTCAATAAAGGAAATTAATGGAGGATTTTGGGAAAAAAATTAAGTCATTTTACAATTAATTATATTTTCATTTGTAACCATATCACCCCTTGTACATAAGCACACACATGGAGGTTTCTATATAATGACATGAGATTAAAATTTTCAATTTGCTTTGCAATTTTAGATTTAAAATTACATGGAAACATTGATTTGATATTTAGAATCCATTATATTTTTGTTCTTGTCTATTTTATTTTTCCAAAAGTATAAAAGTATTTCTAACCATTCTTCTGTTGCATCTCTTGGCTTTAAAACACCCGTGGAATATCCCATGGTGGAGGTATTTAAGTACTACTAGAATGGTGAGTTTGGTTTTTTATAGATTCAATTTTTTTATATATAGCTTCTGTTATATTTAAATTCATTTTTATTTTATTTTTAAAAAATTATTAAAGTATTTCATTTCCATCTTGAGTTTTACTTCACAACACTTGAATTTGGCTTCAATGGGAAAGTATGAGTTGTTTTGGTTGTTTTTGCCAGTACAAAAATGTTCAATTACTAATGTTTTTTTCCAGTGAGCAAGGTTGCCTTTTTCATCTTCAAAATTAAATGATCGCATTTCTTTTGGTCTTTTGTTATTTTACACTGGATTAAAGTGAACTAGATGAACATGTTTGGTATGCCTAGATTTTCCAGTTTTTTAGAAATTTAATTAAAATTCATATATTTGTGAAGTTGAAGATGGTTATATTCAATCAAGGAAAGTAATGGAGAATTTTGGGAAAAAGTAAATCATTTTAAAATTAATTCTATTCTTATTTGTAACTATATCACCCCTTTCACATAAGTACACACCTAGCGATTTCTATCTAATGACATGAGGCTAAAGTTTTCAATTTGCTTTGCAATATAAGATTTAAAATTACATAGAAAATTTGATTTTATTTATATAATCTGTTATATTTATATTCTTATCTGTTTTTTTGTTACAGAAGTATAAAATTATTTCTAACCCTAATTTTGTTGCCTCTCAGGGATTCAAAACACTCATGGTGAATCCCATGGTGGAGGTATTTAAGTACTACTGGAATGGTGAATTTGGTTTTTTAATAGGTTCAAATTTTTTATCTATATCTTTTTTTATATTTAAATTCATATATATTTTATTATTACAAAATTATTAAATTATTTCTAACCATGATTCAATTGACTCTTTGGTCTTCAAAACACTGATGGTGTATCCCATGGTGGAGGTGTCTTAGTGCTGCTAGAATGGTGAGTTTGGTTTTTAATATATTCAATTTTTTTTTATAGTTTTTGTTATATTTATATTCCAATATATTTTATTTTTACTAAAGTATGAAAGTACTTATAACCATGCTTCAGTTGTCTATCTTGGCTTCAAAACACCCGTGGCGTATCCCATGGTGGGGGTGTTTAAGTTCTACTGGAATGGTTAGTTTGGTTTTTTATAGATTCAAAAATTTTAGCAGGTTCTTATTTTATTCTCATTTGTTCATATTTTTTTCAATATGGTCTATTTTTTTCATACATGTTCATATTTGTTTTCATACAATTAACAGTTTTTAAAAAAATTCAGAGTCATTTTTTTATAATCGATTCAAATTTAATATATAGGTTCATATTTTTCAAATGTGATCTTTTTTTATCCCCTTTCTGTTATGTTTAAACAAACTTGATCACACATGTTGATGATTTCTTAAAATAGGTTCAGATTTATTCATATTTTTTCACACCGCTTCATATTTAGTGACAAACTACAAAATTACCCTTAAATATCCTGGATTATATTTCTTCTTTATTATACTAAATATGCGGCCTTATTTTTATTCATCAAATATTTTTTGATGAATTAAATATGTGTGGACCATCACAAAATGTTTACACCAACGACATTATGATGAACTTTTATTATAAACCTCATCGATGGCAGTGTGAAATTGATCTTTAACAAGATTATGATATTTTAAAAGAATTGGAAATTAGTGGGATGAAACCTACTGCAGTAACATATAGTATTTATATCTATGGGATTTATATTGTTGGACATACTGATCTTTCTTTGGATCTTATTATGGATTTGAGGTTCAGAGGGCTTCTTGTCAACTGTTATTGTTATAATGATATTATTTATGGTCTGTGTCTCAGTGGTGAACTATCTGATGCTTTTATAGTTTTTGAAGAGATGAAAAGTTGTGGAATACCCCCATATCCCAAACCGGTGATCGTGATAAATGTATTTGATCAATTACAGATTTCATGGTGGGTGCTGAGGTAGTTTATTATTCACTGGTTGTGTATTGGGCAACATAAATGAAGGTTGAAGATGATGATATCTATATCTATACTAATCTTAGCTTTCCTCCAATACCACGTGTCACATTCACATTCCTCCACATCATTTTTTCAATACATGTCCTTCAACCACTCCTCCACTTCGCCACTCCACTACGATTAGGGTTCCCGAAGAGATCTGCTCCACCTCCACCTCTACATCCTCTATTGGCTGCAACCTCCTGCATACAGTTCTGGCTACCTACGTCCCCTATTTTTTTAGTCCACCTCTATGGTTCCCTCCAGCAGTTCTACTGCACATCTATTTACACCATTTCCATGCGATGCATTTCATTTCGCATCATTCCCTCTACCACTTTGGGGTTTCCTTATCACTGGCCCAGGTAGATGTTTTTTATTTTCACTATCTTCTATTTTAATTCCATCACTGGATTAGACGATACTGTTTTTTGTAGTATCATTTTCATTGTATCATTAAAACAAAATTCAGTTTTTTTTCTCATTTTTCAATTTGTAAACATCAAATTACTTATTCAATAATTACAGTGGTAAGTATTTTTTTGAAACTTATTGATTTAATTCATCTATTAATGTACATAAATCTGTTGATTGAGTTTTATGATTATGATACAATGC
Source organism: Viscum album (assembly GCA_963277665.1). Taxonomy (NCBI): domain Eukaryota; kingdom Viridiplantae; phylum Streptophyta; class Magnoliopsida; order Santalales; family Viscaceae; genus Viscum; species Viscum album. The sequence continues at coordinate 1,533,632,061 of OY728161.1, read as the reverse complement.
AACAGACAGTTACAATGACTCACGATGCAACGAACAGTTTCAATGACTCACGATGCAACATCCACATTCTATGCCAATGAATGGCATCCCCATTTAATGGAAAACATAAACAAGAATACTTCCAAAACTGATTGACATTAAGTGGCGCATTTTCAAGGTATCAAAAGAACCTTATTGAACCTATTTTTTCCAAATTAGCTTATACATTTTTATATAAAATTTTAACTCTACTATTTTTATAGGATACATGAAAGTAGTTATAACACATATAACACACACGTTTATCCTTTCTTATTAGTATAGGCTGTACATTGTACAATTTTTCCAGTTACTTTTTTATTAGTTATATTAAACACCAGTGTCAACCACTATCCCGATGTGGTCGTCCAATGCACCATAGATGCACACTTCTGGAAAACATAAAGTAATAATGGTGACATTTATTCTCATGCTACACCAAAATTCAATCTATCTTCATGTATTTTTTTTATTTAATATCATGTTGTCAGGTCTTCTAAATTGGTTGAGAGCTACCTTTCAAAGCTTCTTGGCATGGGTGAATGCCTCGAATCAGTGGAAATAAATCTGGAACCCCCTCCGTTTATCCATTACTTGCAACTATTCAGGCGACCTTTAAAACCAGAAATACATCACTCGTGACATTGAGTTAAGAAACATAAATATCCAATCTATCTTTATCTATTCTTTTCACTTTCATGTTTTCAGGTCTTATGAAGTGGTTGGGGGCTCTCTGTTGATGCTTCTTAGCATGGTTGAATGTCTCCATTCATGGAAGTGATATCTGGACACCCCTCCGCTTACCCAGGATTGGTCTATGTTCATGCAAGCTGTAAAAATAATAACCCAAGTAGTTGTTTTTTATTTTCACTGTCTTCTATTTTGATTACATCATTGGATTAGAGAATACTGTTTTTTTGTATTATCATTTTCATTGTATCATTAAAACACAATTCAGTTTTTTGTATCAGTTTTCAATTTGTAAACATCAAATTATCTATTCAATAATTACAGTGGTAAGTATTTTTTGCAACTTATTGATTAAATTCATCTCTTAATGTACAAATATTTGTTGATTTAGTTTTATGATGAAGATGCGGTGCAACATACAGTTACAACGGCTCATGATGATGTAGCATCCACAAGCCATTCCAATGAAGTGCATCCCCATTTAAAGGAAAACATAAACAAGAAGACTTCCAAAAATGATTAAAATTAAGTGGCACATTTGAAAGGTATCCATAGAACCGTATTGAACCTATTTTTTTCAAATTAGCTTATACATTTTTATATCAAATTTGACTCTATTATTATTATAAGATACAGAAAGTAGTTATAACACATAACACACAGTGTTATCCTTTATTATTTGTGTAGGTTGTACATTGTATAGTTTTCCCAGTTTCTTTTTTGTTAACTGTATTAAACAGTTGCGTTAACCACCATCCAAAACTGGTCGTCCAATGCACCATTGATAACAGTACATGACTGTAACTGTAAATCCAACAATAGCACTTACAATAGAACTTAAAATCTATGTATTACTTGAATGCAGCATTTACATTCTCTATGGTATTCTCACAGTACACCCACCTACTAAACTTATACACCACAGTTGACCACCTGAAATTCATTCATGTACTAAAATAATGGTAAGCCCAAAAAATTCCATTGAATCTATATCATGAATTATACACTACTATCTATAATCAAAGTTCTGTAGACATACAGGTATGCAGTCTCATTCTTCCATAGGAATTTCATGGAAGCATGCTGAATATCACATAATAACATTATTTTTAAAGATCATAAAAAGAAGTTATTTAGTTTTTCTTCTTTACAATTCATATTATTAAAAAAAATTTACCACACTATTTTAACCATCTTTATTAGGAACATCAAAGCGCTGGATCTTTAGGAATCAGCTTGAACACTTCTGATTCCGTTGATACAAGTACAACTGTTGTCTCTTCAACCCAGGTATAAAATCTCCAACTTCACACTCTCTTACTGTGATTTTGTACATGTTGTATACAATAATTTATCTTTCTTCATTTCTGTTTTCCATTGTAGACTAAAAAACCGCACATTCTTCTACATTACTGATAATTTATTTTTTAATTGCATATATTTTGTCCGGGATGGGTTTGGGACTCTGAATAGCTTCCCATGACATGGCAGGACTACGCGTGGAATGCAAAAGCCATGCCGATGATCGTTGGGCCTGAAGATTAGTTAGGCGCCTACACGTGGACGGTGAAACGGAATCAGCGGGGAGCACTGACCGAATCGAGTGGTATTTTAGAAATTTTTTTCATTGTGATAATGTTTTCCTTGAATTACCAGATTTTGGTATTTTCGGAAAATTCAAAATTAGTCCCATATATTTTATTTGAGAAATTTTCCATTCCGTTTCATTAACTTTCGTAAATAAATTAATTTAAATATCTTCATTTTCTTATATTTATTCAACCTTTTTTTTCAGAAACATCACTCACAGCCACGCCTGTAAGTGCGATTTTCTTAGTTGAAGAAATTCACGCATTTGATGTCCATTTCTAATCACAAATGAGATGTATTATGAGAATATGTTTGGAAACTATCATCATATCAGATGAAATGATCAAAAAATGAAAATGATAGAGTGGAATGAAATTTAATATTCTAATGTTTAAAAGTTTCATGATATGATTAAATGATTTTACCAATTCTTTATTTATTAAATAGATAGAATGAATTCTTTTTCATTCATAATTTCAAAATATATGCATATTGTAATTTTATCCGTCTTATTTTCATGTTTTTTTTGTTGTATATATTTTTTTAAAATAACTCAACTTTTGGGATGTTTTATCACTAATAATTGGATTTGGAGGGTTGAGAAAAAGAAATACATGATATATTCAATGATGGCATGGAAGACTATTTCATGTCATTTCATACCTTAATAAAACTATGAAATAAGGGTTTTATTTCACATGCCATTGAAATGAAATTTCTTAAATAGATGCTTAGATCTTTACAATTTTAATTGTTTTTTCATTTAAATTGATTCAAATTATTCATTAATTGGATACAAAAACACATTTGTGATATCAATAAATAAAATGAAAATGAAATATTCATCACAAATGTATTTAAACCTTTTTTTATTTATCATCCCCTTGCGAAATATATTTTTTGCCTTACTACCATCCACTGACAGTTTATGCGTGGAAGATTGCATTCTGGTAAGACTGAATTTATTTCTATTCTTTTAACACAAGAAATCCTTTGTCAGTTGATATTGTGTCTTATCTAATTTGATTTATTTATCTTATTTCCTCTGTTGAACTTATTTACATTTCTGGGATGCTGATCATCACTGGGAAAGACACCACTTTGCTACGGCTGGTGCTAATGTGGACATTTGGGATCACAATAGGTTTTATCTGGACTCCGTTTTTTTTTCTGGGGGTAAGACAATGATTTTATTTCAATGATTTTAAGATAAGGAATCCTTTGTCCATTGATATTGTCTCTTATTTAATATGAGTTCTTTATCTTATTTACTCTATTGAACTTTATGTTTTCGGGCTGCTAATCATCACTGGGAAGGATACTTCTTTGCCACTATTGCTACTCAAGTGGACGTTTGGGATAACAATAGGTTTGATTTGAACTCTATTTTTTTCCTGGGGTGGTACTGGCGATGGTGTTTTCTATTAATTTTATAATTTATATTTATTTAGTCCTACACAATATTACTTCTTGATTTTAAATTTAAAAATCTCAATATGATTTCCATAAATTGGTCTGAGCCAGTGCATATATTTGAATGGGGAATGACACTATCCGGTTTGATCCTTGAGATCCTAATGTCTTAGAAACATCAGGAAGGTAGGCTCATTGATTTTAAACTATTTTGTTTCTCTCATCCCCCTTTACTGGATGAATATATTAACATTTGGATTTGGTTTTATGTAATTACACCTTTATTTCAATTTCTCAAATTGATCCATGCCTATGTTCATTTAAATCTGCAGGCACCCTCCACAACATATTTCCCAGTTTTTTATTACTCACTAATACTGACTCCTATAGGGATCCACAACACTGTGAACCCAACACCCAGTATAGGGTCTCCATTGCAACAACAACTCACACCGCTACTGGCAGCCTTCATATCTCATTTTTTTATGTCTCAGCATGTTTTAAAACTGTCCCAATCTTATCTCTGGCTAACTTGTAATTTTAAAATATTTTAAAATAATATTCATTCTTATCTTTTCAAATTTTGATTGCCTTTTGAAATTAAGAGTTGATTTATAGCGCCGTGTGAATGCACGTACGAGGTACTAGTTTGATATATATTTCATCTAGTAATAGATAAAGTTATATAATATGTAGAATATAATAAGCATAACAAAAAGCATTGTAAGTTGTGTGATGACTAATCTCGAGATGACCGACCAATGCATAATTGAAATTGCATGTCTTATTTTGTGTATCTGGTTATTTAATTGGTAGTAATTGCATTTATTTTTCGCATTGATGACTTGCGAATCATCTCTCACTAAGTATGTAAGGACCTATGTGTCCGCTTAAAAAAAGTTATGTATTTCATACCCCTAGACCTCCTCACCTGCATGCGATTAAATTTATAATTAAAAGGAAATCAACAAGAGGCGTCTCCGAAGAGGCATCCCTGAAGAGGTGTCCCTGAAGAGGTGTCTCTAAAAAGGCATTTGACAAGAGGCATTGATGTTTGAAAGGAGATTGACGGTTGCTGAAATATTTGATAATAGAGACTTTAGGAGTCCACCCATAGGTTTTGATTAGTTTATCATATAATGATAAACTAATTGTATGTCTCAAGATCAAGTCATGATTATTTATTCATAAGTAATTAAAATATACAAAGTTATATTTAATTTTCTTTGGTAATAATATCACCATCATTATAGCTCAATAATGATAAACCAATACATAAAAAAAGTCTCAAGATAAAGTCACTTATTCAAAACCAACTTAAATAATGTAAAATTTTTATGTACTATATAATATTTTATTAATTATTTTTTTATAGGTAATCATGTCTGTGCAAATATATTGCAACAGTGAGGTAATTTATACCAAGTAGGGTTTTAGCTATAGTGTGCCACCTACCAGAGTGGTAAATCTTCATGGTTTTATGAAATTGGATGAAGTTCACAATAATATTCATAGTCGGTTAAAATTGAGGACCGATCAATCCATTGCTTCAATAACATATTGATTAATGAATATTTATTTATATTCATTAGTATTTTAATTAATATTATATTCTTAATAAGAGGGTTTTACCCTCAACCTGTTAAAAAAATTATTAAAATTTGTCAATATTAATTTAATATTTACTATTTTAATTGATATTTATTAATATTTTGGAATATTTGTTAATTTTTACTTAAAGTTTACTATTTTCTAATTAATATTTATAAATATATAAACATATTTTCTTCAAATTTATTACTATTTTATTGATATTATTGGTTATTTAATTAATATTTATTAATATGTAATAATATTTGTTGATATCTTCATGGTTTTTTAATTTGTATTTATATATATTTAATAAGTATTGATGAATTTTTTTTATTTAAAATTTTTGTAGGATGCGTGAACAGGGTTCACGAGTCCTTTATAAACTTTATAAAGTATGTGTGAACTCCGTTCACGCTTCTTGGCGAGGGAAGATGCATCAACCAGGTTCATGCATATCCAGACCCATTTTTAAAATTAATTTCAACCCATCCCATTTTGTTAAAAAAAATAAAAAAACCTAGCTTAAAAAATCATCCCTTATTTATCAATTTTCAGCCTTTCAAAATTACCTTCTTATAATTCATAGAGATAAAGGTAGAAGGGGAGAAAAAAAGAAAAAAAAGAAACCCATTCTTGAAGTGAGCTTCCTTCATCATGTCCCACCATAAAGGCCCGTCTGTGAGGTCCCGTCCAGTAAGGATCCTTCATGGGGGATTCTCAGTGAAAAGGTTGTAGCTCGACGGTGTCCTCAACTTCATGTTCAATGATCTGGAGTTGTCTAAGAATCAAAATAAGAGAACTTTGGAAAAGAATATGTGTTCAACCCGTTACAACTGATCTTACTGATTTATTTTCACCGAATAAAATTAATTATATTATTTGATAATCACGATAAGATACAGATAATAGGGGCAATTACACCATGTTATTATATTGCAAGAGGGATGGATGAGAAGTAAGAAAGATGGGGCATGATGGAGAGGTTTAGCAGTTTCGGTAGCAGTAGCAGCGGCGGAAGAACCAGCCCCTGCAGTGGCCGCGCTTAAACCCTGAGAAGCGGCACCCACGGTCGCACAGCACGTTGCTCTCGCACGGGCCCTCCTGCCGGAACCTGCACTCCTTCCCCGCCGCCTCCTCCATCCCTGCCATTCATCCTCAAATATTCATCACCTCCTATTCACTCATAAAACAAAACATACCCAAGGACACACCAAAAGCGAAGAGGAGTGCGATGAGGAAGACGAGAGCCACGCATTTGCGATCCATCCTCACCCACCACCCCAACTGACGAGACCCTCTCGAAGGTGGCGGGGTTTTATAGGGGCGCCATGAATGCGCTACTATTAAAAAAAGAGAAATCGCCACACCTCCTCCCTCCACGTTTCTCCATCCCCGTAAAGGCTGCCACTCCAAAATCTCTAGATATAAATGTGGGGTAATTTTTTAATATGGGTTTTAAAAAAACAAAAATTAGGTAAAAGGGGCTAGGGTTCCGGTATTTTTAAAACTGGGTCCAAGATGCGTGAACCCCGTTCACGCATCACTGACCCCGGGAAGATGCGTGAACGGGGTTCACGCATCCTACAGTGTCTTTTTTTTTAAAATTTTTATTTTTATTTTTTTTGTTTTGTTATATATATATATATATATATATATATATATATATATATATATACAAACAACACATAAAATTCAGCAGAATTTATCTGCTATTTAATATCCAGCAGAACTGCCATTACAGCAGTCTGGATTCTGACAGAAACCATCATTCAGGGCTCTCTTTTATAAGAGGGCTTGCCCAGGAAATCATACTGCATTTCCGATGTGGGATTCAGGTTCTCTTTTCCTGCACAGAACATTCTGCATTTCCGATGCGGGATTCTGTTTCAAGTACGTGACTTTGAAAGACTGTAAAATACAAACTATACGACCAATATAAATAAAACTTAAAACATGAATTAAACATATAATAAATAGTTGAAAATGAAAATAATTTCGTAAAAAGGGTTGATGAATAATAATTTATAAGCTTTCAAAACCACCAACTTGAAACTTAAAAAAGTTTCAAGTACGTGATTTTGAAAGACTATAAAATAAAAACTATAAGACCAATATGAATGAAACTTAAAACATGGATTAAACATACAAGAAATAGTTGAAAATAAAAACAATTTCATAAAAAGTGTTGATGAATAATAATTTATAAGCTTTCAAAACCACCAACTTGAAACTTAAAAATGTTTCAAGTACGTGTCTTTGAAAGATTATAAAATACAAACTATATAACCAATATGAATGAAACTTAATATACTAATTAAACATATAAGAAATAGTTGAAAATAAAATGAATTTCATAAAAAAAATTAATGAAAAATAATTTATAAGCTTTCAAAACCACCAACTTGAAACTTAAATACGTTTACGTGCCTTTGAAAGCCCATGAAATACAAACTATAAAACCAATATAAATGAAAATTAAAACATGGATTAAATATATAACAAATAGTTAATAATTAATTAGTTAATTAGTAATATAATTATTAATTAGTTAATAATTAATATAATTATTAATTATTAATTACTAATATACAATAATTAATTAGTTAATTAGTAATATAATTATATAATATTTAATTAGTTAATTAGTAGTATAATTATTAATTGATAATTACTTAGTTAATTAGTAATATAAATCTTAATAATAATTATTAATTATAATTATAATTATTAATTATTAATTATTAATTATATAATAATTAATTAGTTAATTAATAATATAATTATTAAATATAATTATTTATTATTTATTATATAATAATTAATTAGCTAATTAGTAATATATTTATTAATTATAATTATTTCTTATTTATCTATAATTATTAATTAGTTAATTTGCAATATAATTATTAATTATAAAATAAGTAATTGATTAATTAGTAATATAATTAGTGATTATAATTATTTATTATAATTATTAATTATTAATTATTAATTATTAATTATTAATTATATAATAATTAAGTATCTAATTACCAATATAATGATTAACTATTAAAAATTAATTGGTTATTTAGTACTATAATTATTAACTATAATTATTATATATTAATTAGTAATATAATTATTTATTATAATTGGTAATATAATTAGTAATTATAATTAGTAATTATTAATTATATAATAATTAATTAGTTAATTACCAATATAATTATTAATTATTAAAAATTAATTATATATTAATTAATTAGTTAATTAGTAATATAATTATTAATTATTAATTACATAACAATTAATTAGTTAATTAGTAATATAATCATTAATTATATAATTAATAATTAAAAATTATATTACTAATTAACTAATTAATTATTATATAATTAATTATTAATAATTAATAACTAATAATTGTAATGAATATTTATAATTATTTATTATATTACTAATTTACTAATTAACTAATTAATTATTATGTAATTAATAATTATATGTTTAATCCGTATATTAAGTTTTATTCATATTGGTCATATAGTTTGTAGTTTATAATCTTTCAAAGACACGTACTTGAAACATTTTTAAGTTTCAAGTTGGTGGTTTTGAAAGCTTATAAATTATTATTCATCAACACTTTTTATGAAATTGTTTTTATTTTCAACTATTTCTTGTATGTTTAATCCATGTTTTAAGTTTCATTCATATTGGTCTTATAGTTTTTATTTTATAGTCTTTCAAAATCACGTACTTGAAACTTTTTTAAGTTTCAAGTTGGTGGTTTTGAAAGCTTATAAATTATTATTCATCAACCCTTTTTACGAAATTCTTTTCATTTTCAACTATTTATTATATGTTTAATTAATGTTTTAAGTTTTATTTAAATTGGTCGTATAGTTTTTATTTTACAGTCTTTCAAAGTCACATACTTGAAACAGAATCCCACATCGGAAATGCAGAATGTTCTGTGCAGGAAAAGAGAACCTGAATCCCACATCGGAAATGCAGTATGATTTCCTGGGCAAGCCCTCTTATAAAAGAGAGCCCTGGGTGATGGTTTCTGTCAGAATCCAGACTGCTGTAATGGCAGTTCTGCTGGATATTAAATAGCAGATAAATTCTGCTGAATTTTATGTTTTGTTTGTATATATATATATATAAAACAAAACAAAACAAAAAATAAAAATAAAAATTTAAAAAAAAAAGATACTGTAGGATGCGTGAACCCCGTTCACGCATCCTTCAGCGCGGTTAAGATGCGTGAACCCCGTTCACGCATCTTCCTGGGGTCAGTGATGCGTGAACGGGGTTCACGCATCTTGGACCTAGTTTTAAAAATACCGGAACCCTAGCCCCTTTTACCTAATTTTTATTTTTTTAAAACCCATATTAAAAAATTACCCTATAAATGTGGGTTGAGGTGTGCCATGTTTAAATATGAACGCTTCTTCACCTTAACAGGTTTCATTTCATGCTCACTTCATAAATGAACCGCATTTACCCTGCTCTTTATAACACACACATATGTAATTCAATTATAACTCTGAGTAAATAGTTACACAAACTTCAAAATTTACCAAATATTTTAATGCTTTGGAGAGGCTTAAAAAAAACAATAACCAAATAAGAAAAGGAACCAACATCAGTGGGTTCTCAATAAGGTCCGCCAATGTCACGGTTTAACTTGGTGTCGTCTACATAAAACATGACACGCGTGAAGGAAACTCATTCAGGTGTAAGTATATACGTACCCAATAGCAATATTAGAAAAAAAGGGATTTGGATCCTTTGAAACGGGTGACCGCCATTGGCGATCATTGCACCCAAAAAAAAACTACCTAGTTTTCTGTTGTTTTTGTGATTTCCTTGGACACTCAGAAAAATATTATGCTGATAAAGTGACAGATAATGAAGGTAACCTGATAATGCAGTATGATCAATGCCTATGTGCAAAAAATACGTGAACGTCATTCATTCTGAAAGCAGAAAAACAACGTGATAAAGAAAGACTATACAAGGATTACCATGCACAAAAGGCCCCCATGTAAAGCAAAATCATTTTTGTTAGACCGCCTCCAATCCATGAAAAGTTATGTAACCCAGAGATTTCAAGTGGTGCAAATCAATCTCTGACTATACCCCATCAATGGAAACTGAATATGCTGACAAACCCCAAATGGCCCCCTCAATTTCAATGACCATGCTCAAGGGATTTTGCCCTCCAACCTCTGGGGATCTTCCTAACCCACTGGCTAACCCCAAACACAATTTCTCTGACCCCTCAGATACCCTGAGCACTCCTAAGGGTCATCCCAACTTCCAGGCTACATACCTCGGTGCAGCTTTTATCCCCACCGCAGGACCGACGCCCAAATTGCCACATATGTGGAAGAGGTAGGCAAGAGGTGACTTTGGCGGTGACACTAGCCCAACGAAAACATGTGGATCAAAAATAACCATTGAGGAAGCTCTGAAGAATGAGAAGCACCCCAAAAGGTGGAAAGTTGATGAAGATGGAACTTTTCTCAAAGTACAAGAGGCAGAGGTTGGAAGCAACTAGCCTTGCCTATCACAATGATCATACTAAGCAAGAACTATCGTGGGCTTAGAAACCCACGAATGATTCAGATGCTCCAACACCACTGTGCTAAAAGTCCCCCCGATATGGGTTTCCTATCCGAAACTATGTTGGAGTGCAAGGACAACACTAGCACAGCACACAAAAGTGGCTTTCATGGTTGTTTCGCAATCCCTTGGCAAGGCCACTGGGGCGGAGGTTGTGTCTTTTTTGGAAGGACAACATTGATGTCTGGATCATCTCTTACTCTTCTAATCATGTAGATGCATCTTTCTACAATAGTCTCTCACTGCCATAGACCTTTGTGGGTTTTTATGGGTGGCCTTCAAAAAATGAGAAATGGAAGTTGTGGGAACTTCTTTGCTCGCTGAGACAAAGACTGTCTGGCACTCTCCTATTTGGAGGTGACTTTAATGAGATTCTTTTTCAGAATGAAAAATGCAGGGGAGTTCTGCGGCCTACTACCGCGATGGCTGGCTTTCGGGATGCAATCTCTAAGGCGGAGTTATCTGACCTTGGATTTTCTGGTAGTCTATTCACCTGGTTTCGGGGGCACTCAGAGCGTACACACATTACAGAGCATCTTGACAAATTTTTGGGCTCAACATAGTGGAACAACATGTTCAAAATGTTCCATATCTCTCACATGGCACCGAATTTATCAGACCATTGCCTGATTGTCATTTACTTCTCTCAAAGAAATCACAATCCAAGATATAGAAAACCTTTTAGATTTGAATGCTTACAGACTAACAACCATTATTGTGAAGTGGTCATCTGATCATGTTGGAAGGGTGGAAATTCAGACATTTGTCTCAACCTCCAATAGATGGATTCTAAGCTAAGCTCGCGGAGAAACACTAAATTTCATCAACCCGACAAGCATTGTGACCCGATTGAGAGATATATTGATGACCTTCTTGCACAAACATCGACTGATGCTATTATTTTTAGAATCAGTTTTCTCTAAGGTGAATTAGATATGACCCTTTTTATTAAAGAGAGTTTTTGGGATATACATGTGCGTGAAGCCCATGTCAAAGAATGGGATGCTGACACCTGTTACATTCATCAGAAGGCTTCCGCTTGGAACCAGAAAAACACTATCTATTGCCTCTTGTATCTTGATCAAAAAATTTCTACCAATGCTAGCGGTATCCATGATATTTTATCCTATTTATTTAATAATATTTATACTGTTGGGGAGTCCACCATATCAGCTGAAGAAGAATCTTGTATCAAACCGGTGGTCACTGATGCAATGAAAAATAAACTCACCAAATGTATTTTGGATGATGAGATCCTTTAGGCACTAAAGCATATCCATTCCACAAAATCCCCGGGGCTTAATGGCTTCCATGACCTCTTCTTTAAGAAATACTGGCACATTATTGGTCTAGACATTTCTGCTCTCATTAAAGACTTCTAGACGGGGAAAATCAATCTCTTCCCTCTCAATGATACCATTATCATCCTCATTCCAAAGCTGAAGAAACATTATTGGCCTCGAACTTCTGGCCAATCAGCTTATACAATGGTTCCTATAAAATTTTATCAAAAATTCTTATCAACCATCTGTGCATGTGGTTACCCTCCATCATCTCTAAAAATCAAAGCATCTTTGTTGTGAAAAGGCTCATCATGGAAAATGCTATTGTGGCTCATGATGTGTTCCACTCAATGAAAACACATTCATCTATTAAAAGAGGGACCATGAACTAGAAATTAGATATGACCAAGGCGTATGATAGAGTGGAATGACATTTCCTCCGGTTTGTTATGAACAAAATGGGGTTTTGTTCAAAATGGACTGACGTGATCATACACTATGTTTCATCTATTTCTTTCATGATCAATATTAATGGTAGACTTTCACAAGGATTTTACCCCACCCATGGACTTCGACCGAGATACCCTATCTCCCCATTTCTCTTCATACATGTGGCTGATGTGTTTTCCAACCTCATCTTTATGGTAGCTTCCTCAAACTTGATTCATGGGGAAAAAATGTTTCAGATTAGTACTTATCTCTCATTTATTTTTTGCAGATGACTGACTTCTTTTCTCTAGATCCACACTTGAAGAATGCCTTACTATCTGCAATGTGATACATCTTTACGGCACATGAGCCTCATCCCAGTTGGTGAGGTCTCTTAAGTGCATCCAGGCGACCCGGGACCAAATCCAGGCGGATGCACAATTTCTGGGTACTGTAGTAGTACTGTAGCACGTAATGTAGCAGGAAGTGTGCATTACTGCAGTAGGAACTATAGAAGGCACTGTTTGGCATTGTAGTAGCTGGGAATATGCCCATGTTTGGGCCTTCGGGCCACCAATTTGTTCCCTGAGTCCTTTAAGGACTTCGGGCCACCCAAGCCTTCGGGCCACTAAGGCCTTCAGGCCACCTCAAGGCATTCGGGCCACCTCAAGTGCAGATGAAAACTAGACAAACTACAAGGAACAAGCTCTATAGGAGGATGAGAAAGGAGATTTCACCACAGTAGAAGCTACAAAGATTGCAAGAATGAGAGGGTATGGCACCTGCCATCGGGACAAGCCTGTGCATGCACGGGATAGCCTAGACGAATATCCATGCAAAGGTGGAGAGCTGATTTCATGTTGAAGATGCTGGGGAGGAGTAGTTCCAAGTAGTTAGTCTGGTTTTTATGTAATGTTTGAAGCCTATGGGCAATGAATTCCTCTAAGGCCTATGGTCCATTGAATACTTATGCCTACGGGCCTTGTAAGGGTTCCACCTCACCCCTTGAAAGGTGGATTATCAAAATCAATAAAAAAATGAAGGCTTTTGGTCCATTGGATGGATGGATGATCCATCTTTATGAGAGAGACTCTAGACAAGCGATTAATTAGGCCAAATCAGAAATTTCCTTAAGCTCTCGTGTTCCTCTGAGTAAAAGAATAGAGCTCTATACCACTATAGGATTTCAGATGGTCAACAAACATACTAAATATTTAGGGCACCCCACGATGATCGTTCGATCAGAAAAAGAAAATTTCTCATCCACAATGGTTATAATTGAGAAAAAAATATAGGGTTTGTCTCCGAAAAGAACTTCTAAAGAAGGAAAGGAAAATCTCATTAAGTTATCTCTTCAGTCTATCCCAAGCTACATCATGTCACTATTCAATCTTCCAAATAAGATTTTTTACCAAATTCACTCTTGTATTTCAAAATTTTTGTGGGGTCAACTCAATAGAAGAAATAAAATTCATTGGATTACCTGGAAGTCTCTATGCTCCCCTAAATCCGGTGGCGGTATGGGTTTCTAGGATCTCAGACAATTTAATGATTCCCTTCTGGCTAAGTAGGGATGGTGCCTTCTGACCCAACCATCATCTGTCTACACTCGGATTCTCCATGGAAAAAATTATACTCACTCTGAATTACGCAACTCCCCTCTTGGCCCCTGACCTAGCTTCTTATGGAGAAGTATTTGGGGAGCACAAACACTTCTTGATAAAGGAATTGTCTAGAGGATTTGGGATGGAATGAAATTTAACATTTGGAATAACCCTTAGTTGTTTTATAATGATAGCATGCTGGCTACTTCCCTATATTTTCTTGGTGCTGAGGATGCCACTGTCTGCTGCCTATTCTATGACACTGGTTTTGGAAGGTTTCTAGATTTAATCAACTGTTGGTTTAAAGAAAGGGATAAACAGATTATTCATAGAATTCCCTATGTTTCAGATGAGAGGTAGGATGACCTTTTTTGGAGTAGTGATATTTCATGAACCTACTCTGTGAAATCAAGATTCAAACTTTCTCTTAATTCCCTCATTGAGGACAGGGAGGGGATTTAGAAAACTCTTTAGCACTTGGATATCCCCCCAAATATATGCTACTTCTGTTGGAATATTTTTTCAAGTATTCTTCCCACCCCATATTTCCTAAAATTACACCATGTTACAGACAACCAGTTATGCCCCTTTTTTTGAATGTTATGGAATCCCTTATACATGATATCATCCATTTCTCTGGGGCTAAAAATATCTGGAATGTACGAGGATCTATTATGGAGCTTAGGTTGGATGCGGCGCCAGATCTCCCATCACTTATTCAGATGTGGTCTTCCTATTTCATTGCTAATAAAATCGCCTCACTTTGTGTA
Source organism: Viscum album (assembly GCA_963277665.1). Classification (NCBI taxonomy): domain Eukaryota; kingdom Viridiplantae; phylum Streptophyta; class Magnoliopsida; order Santalales; family Viscaceae; genus Viscum; species Viscum album. The sequence goes on along the minus strand of OY728161.1, from coordinate 1,533,617,058 downwards.
GTGAATTGGATCATCTGGTTTATACAGAATGATTTCATTTTCAATCACATCTCAAAACCCTATGGTTTTTGGATTGATTGGGAAACTTCATGGATTAATGGATGGATCTGAGACCCTAATCATAATAAATTATCCAAGTATCATGTGGGTGAATCTATATGGAAACCCCCTCCAAAAGGGACCCTTATGATCAATGTTGATGCTTCTCTACCCAAGGGTTGATTAGTTGGAATCAGATGGATTGTTCGGGAAAACTATGGTAAGATCATCACAACTAGACAAGAATCGAAACACACCTTGTGGGAACATGGTGTTGCTAAAGCCCATGTTGTCCTTACTGGCCTAATCTTTGTGAATGATCATGGATGAAACACTATACACATTGAATTATATTGTCTCAACATCATCAATTCCATCAACTCAAATGATTTCAGCCTCCAATCTTATGTCTTCTTTATCAGAAAAATCTAGTCTCTCATCCACAACTTCTTGGCTTTCTCTTTCTCTTTTGTCAAATGGGAGGAAAATGAAGAAGCTCATCATCTGGCTACTTGGTGTATGTATAGAGAGAACGAACTCTGGATTGAAAGTTTCCCTTCATGGATACCTTTTAATGTCCCCAAAATTCCATGTATTTTTTTAAAATTATATGGGATTATTTCGAGACCAGGCACTCAGACAACACTTGATTCTGAGGCCCGGTGAACCTGGAATAAGAGTTTGAATTTTTTTTAGATTTATTTAAAATAGCGTGCCTATACAGGTTTTGAAACTTCTAAATGAGTGTTCAGATTAAAAATAAGAGTTCACCATTGCGTTCGGAATGACGAATTTACCCAAGGAAAGACTTAACCTTGACCGACACAGGTTGAGGGATAAAGTTTTTTTCCATATTTTTTAAGAAAAATGTATTAAAATTTTATTAATGAAAAATAAAATAAACTTTTAGTTTATTTAAATAAAATTTCAAATTTCATTGCAACGTAATGATATTGCAACCTGAGTGTAATAGAAACATTCTTTCATAAATGAAACAGCGTAACAACGCTGTGACTCAGCGTAACAGAAATGGTGAAACACATTTTCTTCCTTTAATGGGTTGGCCGAATATGTGATCATTGGAACAATCTAGTATTGATATGAACCCTTGGAGATTTGTCATTGGTGAGTGACGATGGATGAACCGCCACCAATGATGAATTGAGGAATGAAGAAAGACCGCGGTGTGATCTTCTCCCACAAACAATCCAACCATGAGGTAGGGGTTTGATTCTATGTGAATTTCCTTTTTCTCATTTCATGGATTTGAGTGACGAATGTGGGTCAACCCATGAATATGTGACATATAAATCTATCACTTTTGAAAGAGGGTATTTGATCTTGGGGTTTTGAATTGGATTTATCCATGATAGATTCCTAAATATCCTCTCAAGAAGTTTTTAAATTCTAATGCGAAGGGATCGAGCTGACATGAACAAGGCCTAGATCCATCAGTTGGGGGAGTTCTTGTGTTATTTGTGACCAAACCCCTAGATTAACAGAAAGACATCTTGTATCATGTTGAAGGGATGATGATTACCTGAGAATCCCAAATGCACTCATGGATAAAAGAACAGACCACCAGAGAAAGTCCGACGACCTGTGGAAGAAACTGTCAGTGTGCCGACATCGATGACTGCGACCGTGTATGAGAGGCAGTGCACACCGATGGCACACCATGGAAGTGGTGTTCCTTTTGGCATTGGCTGTGGGGAGGAGACAGGGGCTGCCGACAACTGCCAGTGGTGGGTCTTTGGCAGACGCGACAACGAATTACGGTCTAGTGGGACCGTGACAAGTGGGCCTCGCGGCTACCCGTGGGGAAGTCATGTGGTGAAACCACCATGTGGAATGGGAGAGAACACATCGACCACCTCCACATCTAGGTATGGAAATCCAACTCACTCAGAGTGGGTTGGACTAGAGAAGGCGGGCCAGACCCATGGCCCAGCCGGTCCTGACTGGGCCCGAACCCACCGAGCCTCTTTTTAGTGAAACAGGTATAACTTTCGAACATTTAATTCTATTGATGATCCATTTGTAGCTTTGGTACCATATTGAAGATAAGTTCCTTTTTACATACTCCATGTGAGATTTTGGGGAAGTTGAAATACGACCTATGGCTTGAGGAGTAGATTCTCATGGAATTAAGCGCACTATGAGCGGGAATCCTGCGGCTGGCTATGACGATAATGGAGGGACGAGCATACCTTAGTGGCCCAGTAGACGAGAGAAAATCAGTGGCCCAACAGACGAGCATACCTTAGTGGCCCAACACACGATCGAATTTGAGTGTCCTAGTAGATGGTCGGACCTTAGTGGCCCAGTAGACAAGCAGTTCTTAGTGGCCTAGGAGACGAGCGGACCTCAGTGTCCCAGCAGACCATAGTGACTCATTGGGAACGATTCCCTCGACAATACAAGATGTTCCACATTATGACCAATAGTATTTATTTCTATACATTAGGTTTTATCTATGAGAGTTGACTCTAGGGACTCTCTCTCTCGACTATACTTCTTAGAGGCTACACTTCATGTACCTCTTTGGTAGCCTACTTTGTGTATACTTTCCTTTGTGGTATTACATTTGTGTTTTGGGGTCCTTACTGAATATTGTGTTACTCAACCCTACACAGGCTCCAAATTCATGTGTTGTCTCTTGTGAATACAACAGAAGCTTCGATAGAGACTATGGTGGTCCAACACCAGATGGTTCCTAGTGATATCCGACTGATGAGGCGTACTTCTATGACTTCAGGAATCACCCCCTTCACCCACCCTTCAGGTATGGTTTACCATATACAGAAATCAAGATCTTGTAATCTAATTTTTGTTTGGATTGTATTCTAGCCCCTTTACTTCAAGTTGTGTACTTTTACTCTCAGTGGTTGTCTTAGTGGCATGCTTGTTTACTTTTCAGCATTGTGGGTTTGGATGTATGTGTGTGTGTGTGTACATGTACTCAATAAAATGCCTCCCACTTATAGGATAATGCATTCGACGCTAGTCTCCATACCATGGACATCATGAGGCAACCTTGGGTTAGTCATGACACAGGCCCCGTGGGATAGGTTGTGGCATAGTGGTATCAAAGGATGTCGGTTCTACCTTAAAGACTGGGAGTGTGTGGTTTGTTTTGGGGAAATAGTGTTAAATGTTTCAAGTTCGACCTTCAGAATCAGGGAGTCTATTGCTACTATGGTGGCTGACGTATCCATACACAAGGACCCTGAATTATTCTTTTCAACTAGGTACATGAAAACACTGGTTGCATGCATCATATAAGAATAGAGAGTGTTCTCATGTTCTTCTTTAGTTAGAGTAATCTCACTAGGAATAATCTATTGATCGTGGTTCATCTTGATCTGTTTTAGGATGCCACCACATAGACAGCTAGCCAGGATTCTGGTGTGTGACCATGGGGATGGTATGTCTATCGACGAGGCATCATTATAGGGAGCAGTACTAGAGATGACCACACCAGGAGGTTCACTAGAATTTCCACCACCTGTTGATCAGATGTTTCTACCGATGTTACCGATAGAGGACGCACGCAAGCTCAGTTCCTTACACAAGTTCCAGAGGCAGAGACCTCTCAGGTTTAGGGATGAGAATGACCCTAGGTGGCTGAGGATTGTCTCAAGGTGGTTACACGAGTCTTCTTCCTAGTGAGGATGCCTCTTGACCAAATGTCGATCTTAGTCGTGATCCTTTTTCAGGGCTCGATGGGGAGATAGTGGAGCCTAACGATCCAGACACACGATGAGGTGACCCTCAACTATACATACTTTGAGAGTATCTTCAGGGAGCAGTTCTTTCTAGGGATTTTGCACTCAATGTGCATATCGGAGCTACTGATGAGCATTATCACTACTCCACAGACATGGTACGTGACCCATTCTTTAGGGATTGGGATTTTGAGCAGGGATTAAACCCAGAGATCACGTCGTCTATGGTATCGCTTGGCATCCCTACTCAGGATGGGGTGATAGAGTGAGCTCTACTCATAGAGACATTCCTGGCAGAGTAGGTTCCAACAGCAGAAAATACCAGTAGACACCAGGCTGCAGAGCCTTTGGTAGTGGGTAGTAGACAGCTGACGTAGAGATCCAATCAGATATGTCCTTTTAGGGGACGACCCCAGGACACAGGATCAGTGGTGCACGGACCCTAAGGCATAAGGAGTCATTAGAGGAACAAGGTGTGCTACTCGTGTGGCGGTCAGGGACACATGGCTCGTGACTGCCCGACTTGTGATACAAATGACCATAAAATGGTCAAGGGACTGCCGAGGCAGAGGAAGAGGGGTGAGTAGGGTGGTCCATAGGTAGGAGGACATGGAAGGGGAGCATGAAGATTGGTAGGTGGTGGACAGAGGTTCAATGTGCTACCACCACCACCCCCAGGTGGTCCACCACGAGCTTCGAGAGCGGGGGGACAGGGGTGAGGCCAGCTTCAGGCGATGGAGACTTATGACCCTAGTGCTCTAGAGATTATTTGAGGTATGATATGTGTGTAATCCACCTTATATTAAGTTCTTATAGATATAATTTCTAGTCACTCTTTACTTTCCATAGACCTTTTTCAAAGCTCAGAGATTTTGGTGGAGCCGTTTGCTTGATCCTTATGATTTAAGACTCCTACGGGAGGGGATTCGAGGATCACACACTGATGCCGATAGTGTGAGCTTACTCTTGGAGATGAGAGCATCAGTTGGAACCTCCTAGTATCTGTTTCGAGGCCTTATGAAATCATTATGGGTATGTAATGGTTATCCACAGTCCATGCTCAGATTGACTTTTTTAGGCGTAGAGTGTGGTATGTCCGCAGTGATGGGACCAAGTTTTCTTTTACTGGAGAAAGGGGAACATTTGTAGAACATGACAATATTTCTCAAAGAAGGGTGTAATCTATCACTCAACAGTTGGCTAGCCTCACCTTTAGTGCGGTGGATGAGAAGAGTCATCACTTTCCTCTAGTGGTGAATGAGTACGAAGACATCTTTTTTGAGGATTTTCTGGGACTACCCCCACATAGAGAGGTTGAATTATACATTGATCTGTACCCCGGGACGACATCAATATCCACACCAACATATCAGATGGATCCTACAGATCTTCGTGAGTTGAGTGTACCACTGGAGGACCTGTAGAGGAATGGCTTCGTGAGGACCAGTGTTTCACTGTGGGCAGACACAATATTGTTTTTCAAGGATACAGACGAGAGTTTGATGTTTTATGTGGACTTTTGGTGCTTGAATTAGGTGACCATGAAGAACAAGTATCCACTGGTAAGGATTGATGACCTCTTCAATCAGCTAAAGGGAGTGAGATGGTTCTCAAAGATTGACCTCAGATCCGTCTATCATCAGCTTCATGAACATGATGAGGATGTACCGAAGAAAACCTTCAGGTGTTAGTATGGCCACTATGAGTTCTTAGGGATTCCTTTTGGCATGAAAAAAGCCCCAAAAGTGTTCATGTGACTCATGAATATTAACTTCCATCTTTACCTTGACCGTCTCGTTGTGGTATTCATTGATGACATCATAGTGTACTCAGCATCTAAGAAGGAGCACGCGACACACCTGCAGATAGTCCTGGATACACTCCGAGAGCACTTGATTTATAGGAAGCTCTCAAAGTTTTATTTCTAGATTTAAGAGGTCCACTTTCTCACACATGTCATTTTGGAGGCTAGAGTTATAGTGGATCTATGAAATATAGAGGAAGTTCTTGCTTGGGAGCCACCCAGGAGTGTAACTAAGGTAAAGAGTTTCTTGGGTTTGGATGGATACTAATAGAGGTTCGTTATTGAATTTTATAGGGTAGAAGCACCCTTATCTGCTTTGACATGGAAGGGGAAACCCTTCATGTGGACATAGAATTTCTATTAAGGTTTTCAGGAGCTGTGGAAGAGACTAACGAGTTCCCCCATCTAGAGACTACCAGAGGAGGGAATTGGGTATGTAGTATTCGATGACTTATCAGGGACCAAACTGGGTTGTTTCTTGATGAAGGAGTAGGCAGTGATCACTGAAGGTTCACATAAGTTGAGGCCGCATGAGTAGAATTACATAACCCATGACTTAGAGCTAGTAGTAGTGGTCTTCTCTTGGAAGATGTGGAAAAACTACTTGATGATAGAGCGGTTTACTGTCTACTCGGACAACAAAAGTCTCATGTACATCTTCTCCCAGAAGGATCTGAACTTGAGGCAGTGGTGGTGGCTAGAGTTCCCTTAGGACAATGACTTTGAGATAGTCTATACTCTTGGGAATGGAAATGTGGTGGGGTATGCGCTTAGCAGGAGATCCAGTTTACATTTGCTGAGTGAAGCATCCGAGTAGTTAGCTGCGATGAAAATATCCTTCATGGATGGTTATGGAGTATCTTATCTTTAGTTGATGGATTTTACTCCCCCAATCTTACAGTGAGTTAGGGAGGCACAACTTTTGGATATTGATTGTGAGGCCCGACTTACTCAGATATCCTTAGGACATGATCTTGATGGATATTTGATAGGAGGGGAGCACGTCTTCCTTTTTTGAGGGTGCACCTTTGTACCAGGGGTGTTGTGGGAGGAGTTTTTGAGGGAGTTCCAAACCTCCCCTTTGTCGATACATCCAGGAGTGGAAATGATGTACCAAGATCTCCGACGTCAGTTCTGGTGTATGGGAATGGAGAAGGCAGTGGTGGAGTTCGTTTCACAGTGCCTCACTTGTCAATAAGTGAAGGCAGAGCATCAGGTTCCAGTAGGCTTGACTCAGCCACTCGAGGTACTAGAGTGGAAGTGAGATGGTATATCTATGGACTTTAGGATAGGTTTACACCACACATCCAAAGGGAACAATACCATCTAGGTAATTGTTGAATGACTCACCATATCATCCTACTTCCTATCCATTTGAGAGTAGGGTTCAGTAGAGGGCTTGGGATGCCTCTACGTGCAGGAGATAGTTTGACTCCACAGATTCCCATCGATGATAGTCTCAGATAGAGACATGTGATTTATATCTCAGTTGTGGAAGGGATTTCAGGAGGCATTTAGGACTCAACTATGCTCGATCATAGCTTTCTACCTATAGACAGATTATCGGATGGAGAAGACTATCCATGTTTTAGAGGACATGCTTTGTGCTTGCATCTTGTACTTCGAACATCTTTGGGAGGATCATCTACCTTTGGTGGAGTTTGTGTACAACAATATCTACCAATACACCATTGTTATGGAACTATTCTAGGAACTTCATGGGAAACCATTCAGATCACCGTTATACTGGATAGACCTAGGGGAGTCAGTTCTCATGGGTCCAGAGTTGGCGCGGGCGACCACCAAGAAGGTGCAGGTCCCCCAGGAGCAGATGAGGACTATATAGAGCTGGCATAAATCTTATGCTGATAGGAGATAGAGGACCTTGGAGTTTGATGAGGGATACCATATGTTTCTTTGGGTCTCACCTCATTGGGGATTATAGAGATTTGGTCGGGGTGATAAGTTGTCTCCAAGATTCATCAACCCTTTTTAGGTTATGAGCAGAGTTGGAGAGGTGTAAAACCACATAGCTCTTCCCCCATAGATGCAATGATTGCATAATGTCAATCATGTATTGCAGTTGAGGAGGTAAGTACATGATCCATCACATTTCATCGACTGAGGCGAGTTGGACATTGATGATGGGGCGACATTTGCAGAGTTCCTAGTATAGATTGAGGATCGACAAGAGCAGGTCCTTTTTGGATAGACAATTCTTCTGGTGAACATTCAGTGGAAGCATGGGAATATCTAGGAGAGAAATTGGGATTGGGAGGCTCAAATCCATGCTCAGTACCCCGATTTGTTTGTTTACCCTTGGTTTGGATTACGAGGATATAGAGCCTTAAGGTGGGGAGAACGTATTGTCCCAGAAATTTAATGTAATTTTTTTAAATTATATGAGATTATTTTGAGAACTGGAACTCATACAACACTTGATTTCGAGGCCTGATGATCCCGAAATAAGTGTTTTAATTATTTTTAAGTTTATTTAAAATAGCACGTGTATGCAGTATGAAAACTTCTAAATGAGTGCCCGGATTAAAAATATGAGGGCACCGTTGTGTCCGAAACGACGACTTTACCCATGGAAATACTTAACCTCAAATGGAAGAGGTCGAGGGAGAATGTTTTTTAATAATTTTTAAGAAAAATATATTAAAATTTTCTTAAGGAAAAAAAAAATAAACTTTTAGTTTATTTTATTTTAATTTAAAATTTCATTGAAAAGTAATGAAGTTTCAACCCGAGCATAATTGAAATTCTATTTCATAAATGAAATAGCGTAACGATGCTGAAAATAAACATAACAGAAACACTGAAATGTGTTTTATCCATTTAATGGGTTATCTGAATATAGTATCGTTGGAAAAATCCAGTATTGCTCTGAACCCTTAGAGATTTGGCATTGGAGAGAAACGATTGAAGGACCGCCACCAACAATGGATTGAGGAACGACGAACAACAACGGTTCGATCTTTTCCAATCAATGATCCAACCTCAATGTAGGGTTTTTATTGAAGTGAATTTTCATTTTCCATTTAAAGGATTTGAGAGACGAATGTAGGTAAACCCACTAATAGGTGACCCGCAGATTGATAACTTCTGTGGGAGGGTTTTTGTTCTTGGGGTTTTGAATCAGACTTATCCATGTTAGATTCCAAAATATCCTCCCAAGTTGATTTTAAATTCAAGCACCGAGGGATTGATCTGACATGAATAAGACTCAGATCACTCTGTTGGAGGAGTTCTTGTGTTCTTCATGACTAGATCCCTGAATCAATGGTGAGACATATTGGAGCACGTATCAGTGACAACAACGACCCGAGAATCCCAAAGGTGATTGCAGATCGAAGAACAGACCACCAGAGAAATTCTAGTGGCCCACAGAGGAAACCAACAGTTAGTCAACATTAGCAGTAGCACGTGATGGTGACTACCTGCGGGATGCATCTTGCACTGACAACATGCTGCGATGGTGGAGGTCCCTACTACATCGGTCGTCGAGCGGTGATAGGACCCGCTGACAACTGCCGACTGTAGGTCTTCGGGAGACATGGAAATGAGCGATGTCATGTGGCCAGAGGGATGTGGTTCAATGGGAAAATGGAAGGTGGGCCCCATGGTGAAACTGTTGAATTGACCAGGAGCAGATGTGGTGACCGCCGCTGCATCCGGGCATGGAAAGTCAGCCTGCTCACAGTGGGCCAGGCTGGAGAAGGTGGTCGGCCCAGCGGTTTGGGCCTACGGACCAACTGGTCTGGGACGGGTCAGACCTAGACCTGTTCGGATCCGGGTTGGGTCGGTAGATAGGTCGGGTTGGAATGGACCTGGACCCAACCATCCCCTTTTCATTAAAATGAGTATAACTTCCAAATCATGCGTCTGATTGACCAGCCATTTGCGGCGTTCGAACCCTTGTGATGAGACCATCATTTTGACATACTACATGTATTTTTTAGTGAAGTTGAAATATAACTGATGGATTGAGGAGTAGATTATACTAGAATGAAGCGCACTACGAGTGGGAATCCTGTGGCTAGTTGTGACGAGAAGGGAGTGAAGAGTGGACCTCAGTGGCCCAACAGATGAGCAAACCTCAGTGGCCCCAGAGAAGAGAGGACCTTAGTGGCCAAATAGATGAGTGGAAATCAGTGGCCTAACAAGCCATAGTGGCTCATTGTGGATGATTCCCTCAACAATACAAGATTTTCAGCGTTACGACTGACAGTCTTTCTTTATATACTTTAGGTTATACCCGTGTGATATGACTCTAGTGACTCTCTCTCTCTCAACTATACTTCTTAGAGGCCACAATTCATGTACCTCTTTGGTAGTCTACTTTGTGTATACTTTCCTTTATGGTATTACATTTGTGTTTTGGGGTTCTTACTGAGTATTGTGTTACTCACCTCTGCATGAGCTCCACCCACACATGTTGTGTCTTGTGCAGATGACATATGATTCAATAGAGACCTTAGTGATCTATTATAAGGTGGTTCCCAGTGAGATCCGACAGATGAGGAGTACTTCTATGACATCAAGAGGAACCCCCTTCACTTACCCTTCAGGTAGGTTTTACCATATAATGGCGTCAAGATATTGTACTTTTTTTGTTGAGATTGTATTCTGGCCCCTTTACATCTAGTTTTGTACTTTTACTCTCAATGGTTGTCTTAGTGGAATGCTTGTTTACATTTCAGCATTGTGGATTTAGATGTGTGTGTGTGTGTGTGCATTTAGGTACTCAGGAAAATTCTTCCCACTTATGGGATAATGGATTCAACACTAGTCACCAGCCCCTGACCATCGGGAGGCGGACTTAGGGTAGTCGTGGTCTGGGCCCGGGGGGACAGGTCGTGACATACTTGATCTTGTTACTCGTGTTCTTCATGATTAATATATCTTCTTTTGTTTGTCAAATAATAATAATAATAATATATATATACATATATAGTTGTATTTATATATTTATTTGTATATTAATATATATTTTTTATCTAGATATTTATTCGTATATTAATATATATTTATAAGATCGGTTTTAAATACATTAATAAAATATGTATTTTTGTGTGTTTATAAATAAATAAATAAATAAATAAATAAATAAATAAATAAATAAATAAATAAATAAATAAATACATACATATATACAACAAACACACAAACATACAAACAGACACATATATTATATGTGTATCTGTAAGTATAATTATACATATTTATATATATTTACATATATTATATATTAATAAGTATATAAATATGATAGAATATATAGATAATATATATCAGTTTGTTAATATAGATACACACAAATACACACAGACACACATTATATAGGTATATAAATACTCATATATTTGTATTTTAAATAAAATTGATATTATTTTTTATTTATATAAGGATAACATTTAGAGAAATATATTTTATATGTAAATATGTTTAATTATTTATTTATAAAATTAAAATTTTATGTGTGAATATATAAAAATTATTTATATATTATTATATATTTGATTATAAATAACACTACATTGTGAAAAAAATAAAAAATAAAATCCATAATATCAATATTAATGTAATCCTTGAGAATAAATTCATTCTCCACAAATAAATGGCAAAAACACTGACTTAAATGAGGCTGAAAATCCATCGAATGATAAAAAATCGGGGTACCCCGACTAAAAACTCAGTTTTAGAGGCCTTTTGGGCCTTTTTGGCCTAAGAAAACATGACATAGGGTTTAAACCAAGTTAGAAGGGTGTAGATCTTGTTTCAAGATTTGATTTGATATGTGGTATAGCTCAAACAAACACTCGGATCAAAAGTTATGGCCGTTTGATGTTCGAGTTTTGTTTTCAACTTATTTTTGATGTTTTATTATTTTTTTGATTTTTTATGTCTTCAAATTTTAATTAAATGACTATTACTCGATAATAATGAGAAAATTATTAATTATTAATATTATTTAAATTATTTTATAAGCTATTTCACTAAATATTTGAGATGTTATGTGTAAATGTCTATTTATATTTATCTAAAACATATTTAAAAAATATATATTATATTTATATCAATATAAATATATTAATATTTTTTTAATGAAATATAATTTATTTAACTACACTCTTTATCACTTCTAGTAAAATAATGCACTGATAAAGATCCCCCCTTTATCAGCGCTACTAAAAAAGCACTGATAAAGGGGACCCCTTTTACAGTGCTAAAAAAAGCACTGATAAAGGGGTACTTTTAACAGCACTTTTTTTAGTGTCGTTAAAAGTACCCCTTTATTAGCACTTTTTTAGCACTAATAAAGGCACCCCCTTTATCAGCGTTTTTTTAGTGTTATTAAAGGGTGGCTCTGCGGAAACTCATTTTGTGGTAGTGCAACCATGTCTGCCAAGGTCACCATTCAACTATGTGTCATAACACATTGCATGTGTGGAAAAAACTCATGTAGGGGTAAGTATATAGGTACCCAATAGGGTGCCCCAAAAAATAAAAAATGGAGCAATAGAAATAAATGGTCAACTAAACCCACAATAAGAGAGAATAAACTCAGTCACTACTACAAAAATTGGCATTTAAAAGTGATAGATAAAGCCTTTATCACCATTAAAAAATGTTGTTGATCTAATCACTATTAAAAGTGGGCCAATTTTATCAGTGCTAAAAATATAATTGATGAAGGCTGGCCTTTTACAGTGTGCTATTAAAATTAAAGCACATTGTAGTGAGAAATACACATGTATGGAATATTTATAATTTAATTGAAATAAAAATTACATCACAAATGCAATAAAAACACACTATATTATACACATTTCAAACATTGTTTTTTTACAATTACATTAATAAGTACTATAAAAAACATTCAAAAATATCAATGGTTTCATTGACTTTGGCATCCAACCCCATCTCAAAAAAGATCAATCATGGTATCAGTTTCTGAAAAAACCACCCCAATTCGAGTAAAAGAATCTACCTATATAAGAAAACAATTATTATGTTAGTACACTACTAGATAATTAATTTTTAGTGGTTACTTGGTGAGTGCGACTGCCATCTAGTGATCGCTACTGAGCTTAATAGTGGCCCCTAGGCCTTTCCCCACCTTTTTATCCTTTCCCCCCTTTCCATCCCCTATTTTCTCCCTTTACCTAATCGAGCCCCCCACTACCAACTTCTCCTCAATCCCCCGCAGCACTGCCAGCTGTCCAGCCACTGTGCCACTACCGTCTAGCCGCCGCACAAGCTACCTTCCAGCCACCGTTGATCGAGCCCCCATCCCATCCCGTCCCCCACCGTCTATCCCTCATCCTCACCTCCACCTCCACACTGTGCTACCCGCCATCTAGCTGCCTTTGAGTCCCTATCCCACCCTACTCCTATCCCCACTATCCATCCCCTATCCCACCCCTCTCCCTACTGTTGAGCCCCCCTTCATTTCATACCATTATGTTTTACCATTTATTTCAGCCTCAAACATCACCCCCTCTTGACCATTGTATAAATTTATTTTTTCTTTATGTCACTGGTTGTTTGAAAGGCCTCACCCACCATTTTCGTCACTGTTTTCTCTTTAATAGATGCCTTACCATACTGTTCTATGACATGGTTCATTTTCCTATTTGATGACTGCCTCCTCTTGTGTTCCCAATTCTATACCCTGGAAGTTCAGTGATATTTCTCTAGTAACCTAGTAGCAATATATTCACCTTGTGTGCATATCCATTTTTGTTTTTGGATAATCTTCAGTTTCATTTCATACCTTATTTTTTTACACATATCATTATTCAAGCCCTAAACATGATCTCGTATTGGATTTTTCTCAAATGGGATTTTCCATACACTAATGAAAATATGGCTTTTAAAATTGCTAGAAAAGAAAATTTACAGTGCTAAAAAAGCACTATTTATTTCAGTGAAGATAAAGGGGGTCCCTTTTATCAGTCCTCAAAAAAGCACTAATAAAGGCCCCTTTTATCAGTTCTAAAAAAGCACTGATAAAAATAATTAAAAAAAAACTTTTTAAATCAAAGCCACCACTTCTAAAATCTTGGCCCACCCATTTAACAGTGCTATACCCCACTTACACCCACCCATTCCCCCACCACCCTCCTTTAACAGCACTATCCCCACAACCCTGCACCCACCTGCACGCCTCTATCTCCCCTGAGATTCAAACTCGGAACCTCTCCTCTGCAGGCCTGGACCCTTTACCACTCCTCTATGTTGCTTTTGTCTCCATTTAAAGATATATCTATATATATATATATATATTTACTTATATTTATTTTTATATTAATATATATAGTTATATTAATATATATATATATTCATATATTTATATATATTAATATCTATATATTTATATATATATAGTTACATTGTTTTATCTTTATATTTATTCATATATTAATATATATTTATAAGATTATTTTTAACTGAATTTATAAAATATTTTTTGTGTGTGTTTATAAATAAATAAATACATACATATATTCAACATACATACAACATACATACACTTGTATATATTTTATATATATGTGTGTATCTACGAGTATAATTATATATAGTTATATATATTTAGATATATTATATATTCATATATATATTCATGTGTTATAACATATAGATAATATATATCAGTTTTTTAATATAGACACACACTAATACACACACACCCACACCCACTACATAGGTATATAAATATAAATATATTTGTATTTTAAATAAAATGGATATTATAAGGATTATATATTGAGAAATATAATTTATATGTTAATATGTTTAATTATTTATTTATAAAATTAAATTTTTATATGTGAATATATAAAAAACATGTATATATTATTATATATTTGATTATAAATAACATTATATTATAAAAAATGATAAAATTTTAAAGGCATAATATCAATATGATTGTAATCCCTCAGAATAAATTCACCCCCACAGAAAAAGGGAAAAAATAACTCCTGAAACGCAGCTAAATTTCCATTGAATGTTAAAAAGTTTGGGTATCCCAACTAAAAACTCTGTCTTAGTGGCTTTCTCAGCCTTTTTTGGCCTTGAAAAATTTTAAATAAGGTCCCCTTTTGTCACCAGTGCATAGATATCATCATAGGTTTTGATTTTATATGCTGTAGAGCTCAAACAGACACTCGGATCAAAATTTATGGCCAGTTGAAGTTCAAGTTACATTTTCAAATTATTTTAGATCTTTATTATTATTTTTTGATTTTTTGTGTATTTAAATAATTATTAAATAATTATTTTTCGATGATAATTATAAAATTATTAATTAATAATATTTTTAAAATATTTTAAATCCATTTTCACCAAATTTTATATATATTGAAGGTATTTTCAATTTATACTGATCTAAAAAATATTTAAAACATATATATTTTATTTATATCAATATAAATATATTTATATATTTATATATTAATATATTATTTTTAATTGTTTTTTTGAAATATATCCTTTAACAGCACTAGTAAAAAAAGAACTCATAAAGAACCCCCTTTATCAAAGCTAATAAAAAAAGCGCAGATAAAGGGGTACTTTTAATAGCTATTTTTTAGTGCTGTTAAAAGTACCCTTTATCATCACTTTTTTTAGCACTGATAAAGGTACCCCCTTTATCATTAATTTTTTTAGCAATGTTAAAGGGTAACACTACAGAAACCCGGTTTTTTGTAGTGATATATCACCAGTTGGTTGAAGGTCCACCCCCACCATCTTGCTTGCACTTATCTATTTGATATAGATTCTTTACCATGATTCTTTGTGAAATGATTTTCTGTTGCATGTGATTCATAACTAATCAAATGTTACCTATTACATTTCCTAGGAGTTTAGTGACATTCCTCCATGTACATGGTTTCCTTGTCTCCACCTTGTGATCTTAAACATATTTTTTCCAATGAATATTTAGTTTCATTTCATAGAATTATTGTTTTACCCTCAACATTATCCAACCTCGAACGTCATCCCATAGCAGTATTTTCTTAAACAGAAATTTCCTTAAATACCTTGTTAGTTGAAGGGGGACCATGCCTCCCTCACAATCCAAATGTCTTTTTACTCTTTTATAGATTCCTTACCCAACTCCCCTGACACGGTTCATTGTCCCACGTGATGACTAACCCTTCTGGTGTTCCCTATATCATAACATTAGAGTTCAATGATATTCATCTAAGAACTTGGTTTCCTTGTCTTCACCATGTGTACCTATCCGTATTTGTCACTAGTGAATCTTCAGTTTCATTTTATAGCATTATTTTTTTATCCTTAAAATTATTGTGTCCCTTAACATCATCCCCTATCGTCCTTTACTAAAATTTGATTTGTCATACTTCCACTATGAGAGATTTTCCTTATATCATTCTATGATATTTTCAATTATTCCTTAGTAAAAGGTACCCCCCCCAAACACATTATACATATAATCAATTAACGTTCTTCCACACCTCTACAATCAATTCCAATTTTATACTATATGAAGATAGTTCAATAAGTGTGCAAATTTTTTTAATATTTGTTAATAATTTATTTGTTTATCCTTACACACTAGATCTGGTTTCTGAAAATTCAAAGCTCTTCCCCCACTCCTATAAAAGTTTTAATTATAAAAAAATATTAATTTCAAATATAAGGGTTTTTTCTACTCCTACAAAAGTTATCTTTTTTGGTTACACTTTGATATCTACAAACCCTAATTTCTACCAGTTTTTAATCCACTTATAATGTGATTGTTGCTATTTTTATAGCCTTATCATTAACATTTATTGAAGTGTTTTTCATTTAATATAATTTTATACATTTCTTCCTGATATGATTCTATCAAATCATAACTTTATAAGTAGTTTTTAACATGTCATCATACATAGTACAAAATAAAAATTTCCCTAATTTCCTTCAATTATTAACGGTATTATTCAGTTATTAGTTATATTACATAAATATCTATATATGTTATTGTTATGTAATTTTTGTTGGAATTGATGATCAAAATAGTGTATTAATTTCAATTAAGAATGCTTTGAAGGATAAAAAAATATCTAATACCATATTGAGTACCCTACCAACTTGATGACTTTCATGGGTAGTGTTACTTTCACCAGTTACTAAATTTTATACTTTCATGCATTTAGGCTAAGTGGTTTGATTTTTTTCTTGATACAAAAGCAATGTGAAGGGGGGGGGGGGGGGTTCTGCATGGTCACAATGAGATAACCATTAGTGGGTAGCTATATATACCTCCAGGTTTGGTTGATATAGAGTCATGATATTTTGTATGTCAACAACCATTATAATTATATATTGTTTCCATTAATTGTTATTGATAGATAGAAAATACATGGTGATTAGGTAATTATCTAATGTGGGGATCATCCATAGGTTTTCAATTATGATTTCACTCTTCTTTAGGCTTGAGGGTTTGGTTGAACTCTCCACTCTTTCCCCTTTTACTTCACATTTTCATCTTTCCTTCATAGATTCTCTCTTCCATCTTTCCCTTTTTACTTGGCTAGTTCGTCATGACCTTCACATGTTCCCAATTTCTTTCAAATCATCCTTAAAAGGTATATATTATTTTTAATTTCCAAATAGATTTTCATTTGTACAAGGATTATTATGATGTTTTATGGAATAATGTTGTAAAATGTACACAACTGGTGAATACCCACTACCCCTAATTTATACCGGCTTCCAATCCTTGGCGAATTCAAGTGTCTCTATTTTAGACAGCATTCCCATTTACATTTACTGAAGTGTTTTTCTTTTAAAACTGAATAGTGAGAATTTTTTCATAACTTGATTCTACCAAATCATAACTTTCATAATCATTTTTCAATTTGTCACCAAATATAGTATAAACCAAAATTTACCCAATTTTCTTCCATTATTAACTATATTATTTTGTTTTTAGTTATATTACATAAATCACTATACATGTTCATTTTCCATGATTTTTGTTGGGATTGATGATCTAACCATTGTATTAATTTCAATTAAGAATTATTTAAATGATTAAAAAAGGATATGACACCATAATATGTACCTTACCAACTTGATAAATTTTATAAAGTTATTAGTATTGCCTTTACATGTTACATTATACGCTAAATTATTTCATTTTAGTCTTTATACATATGAAATGTGAAAGGGTTTTTCTTCATGGGAATTATGGGATAACTATATGTGGGAAGAAGTATACACTTCCATTTTTGGTTAATACTAATTCATGATAGTTTTCATGTTAACAACTTTTACAGAGCTATATTGTTTCGCACTATTATTGTTGACAGATAGTAAATACAAGGTGATTTGATTATTCTCTATTGTGGTGATTACCCATAGGCTCACAACTTTGATTTCCCTCTTCCTCGGGCTTAGAGGTTTAATTTCCCCCTACCCTATTCTCTTTATTACTTCATAGGTTCTTCTTTCCATTCAAATGTTCTACTTTCCATAAATTTTTTCTAAAAAGGTATACATTTTTTCTAATCACCGAATGGATTTTAATTTCATAGGGATTTTTAGGACATTTGATAGTGTAATGCTGTTACATGTATGTAGCTGATGAAATTAGATTCACCATCTGTTTCACATGGAGTTCAATATTTAGAGAATTGATTTTTATTTATTTCTTTAATTTTTTTAACATTCGATTTATTTCGATTATAAAAATAAATCTTTGTTTTTTTAAAATATTGTTCATTTATTTTTTTCCATCATTTATTATATATAAAATTTTTTATTATGTTTTCCATATATTATGGTAATGGTTTAAAGTTTTGTGTTAAGTTCTTATTGTTTTAGAATTTGAATTAATTTTTTCTTTATTTTGTGAAAGAATTATTTATTATAGTTTACTACATATAAGACTAAATACCATTCATGATTTTTAGATTTATTTTGGACTCGGGTCTTATGTCAATTTCTTATGTATAAGTGTTTTCACATAGGTTACTGAGAAAATATTTCCCCCCATATAGAAGTTGTTTTATTTTGGAATTAAAGTGAAATCCTTAAAAAATAAAATAAAAAACAAAAAACAATTCATGTATTTTGGGGTTATATTCTTCAAGGTTGGACATGGTGGATTAATTTTTTTATCATTATTGACCACTGTAGAGTTTTTTATATTGCTGAAAAACACATTCAGTGGTATATGAAACCTTATTGGGAATTAATTTTGTTTAATCTTTATTTACTAATATAGTGTGTTTCATATTACCACAAAATACCTTCATTGGTATATGAAACATTGGTTATGAATCACTAAAATCACACATCATAATCACTATAAATTACCACAGTACAAGGAACATTTAGTTCCTATTTCATTATTTATTATCAAGGAATATTACATTCTTGGCATCATTCCTTTCTGATTTAATTTTTCTAATCCGTTTTAAATATCTCTTATGTTGGCTATGATCATCTTCAGAGTTTTAGTAATTAATTATCCTAGAAAATGGTATTTTTTTTCTAAGTACCCCCCTCTAGATTATTTTTTCCCTTTTCATGAACTAACACATTGCAAGAGTTCTGAGTTATGTTGAAATATTTCTTTATTTTAGTGTAGAAAGTACAATTAGCTTATTCTTAATTCCCACTGACTCTATGGATTATATATGTCAATCCATTTGACCTGAAACCAATATTTTATTATATTTCAACAAAAAAATATACATTATAGGCTTATGTGTCATGTTACGGTGGTGGATGGGGTATACATTCCTTTTAATATCCCAATGAACCTTTCTTACATTCACTAGATTCAAAGGAAAAGGATGTGAAATGGTGCTTGCTGCAGCTATTTAAAATCCAGAATGCATGAAATGTATTAAAATTGAACAAAATTTAGTTGTACTTGGGGATTTAGTTATTCATACCCTTAAATGATTTGTTCCTTGGTTGTATTATTTTTTAAAAAACTCTCATTTCACCCATGTATTCACATGGATATGCAATAACATTAGCAGGATATTTTTTTTCCTATTGTCATGATGTCCCTGACAATGTTTCATGTTGATGCTACTATAATAACTCACATGTTTTATTAATTTATTTCTCAATAATCACGTTCCTCTAAATTTTAAGCTTAGGTTACACTATTTATGATTCATCGGATCACTAGAATTTTGTTAAACTTACACCAATCTAATAAATCCTTAATGCAGTGTGGCTCCTTTATGAACATTTCATGGTTTAATTGAGGGGTTAATAGGGAGATGCAGTGGAAATGAATCCACATTTTTCATGGATGTGAAAAAGGTAAGTTTTGTATGAGTTTTTCTAATCAATGCTTTCTAAAATTTTGTCTACATCGAATTTTTATTAAATTTGGATTTTAACTATAATTTGGTTTCATATAGATATCCTATTTTCTCACTGAATTTAATGTTATTTCACAAGTTTAGTCTTATATTTATTTTCTTTAGTCCACTCATTCAAAACTAGAAACACAATAATTATATTAAATTTTTAAAACTACAATTAATTTCATGTTGTGCCTATTCAGTTTCAACTACCTAAATTTCATTCATCCATTATTATTTCATGTTTTTTTCAAATATTTTAGTTTATTTCCATGTTTTTATGTTCCCCCAAATTTTCTATACTCTACACACCCTCACCTAATACCCTTTAATTCCCTGTAATCCCCTAGATTATTACCCAAAATTATTCTATACTCTCCAAATTCTATTTTCCTCAATCAGAGGTTTCTTTGGTCCGAGATGATAGAGAACACACTTTTAGTGTCATAAAACACCAAAACATGTGTTTAACAATCATATATATATATATATAGAAAATGGTCTCATAATGACTTGAAATCATAGGAAAACCATATTATTATTATTCATGATGTGTAAGAGTAGACAAAACATCAACTAGACTTGTGGTCAACACAGAATGATAGAATATGTGGTTTTTAAATATTTGACATCCTTTAAAAAGGTGCGTTCAAGGGTCAGAACTAAATGAAAGAACTCCGAATGCCCTGAAATAATATATAAAATACTGTAGCATGAATTGTGAAATGGTAGAGAAAACAAAAAATAAATATTAGCTAATTTTTTTGGGTAGGATCAAAAATTCACTTTTAGTGTCATAAAACAGAAAAATGCCCATTTAACTGTCATATCCATATAAAAAGAAATCTTAATTACTTGAAATCATAGGAAAACTCTCTTATTATTATTATTCTTGACATGTATGAGTAGATTCCACATAAATCAGACATTTTGTTTGCATAATAACACTAAATATGTGGTTTTTAAAGATTTAAGGCCATTTAAAAAGGTGTTTCCAAGACTCAAAAACAAGTAAAAAGACCTCCAAATTCCATGAAATCAGATGAAAAAAATTATAAATTGAATTTTAAGATGGCCGAGTAGATGGAAGTCAATCCTTATTGGTGTTTTCCTGAGAGAACCAAAAACACACTTTTACTATCATAAAACCCCAAAATGTGTGTTTAATGGTTAGATCCATATAAAAAGACCTCATAATGACTTGAAATCATAAGAAAAACACCTTATTATTATTCTTGAAATGTAAGAGCATAGAGAACATCAACTAGATGTGTGGTTTTCTCGGAACAACTGAATATGTAGATTTTAAACATTTGGAATCCTTTAAAAAGGTGAGTTTGGGGGTTAAAACCACTTGAATGAACTCCAAATTCCATGAATTCATAATAAAAAAAACTATCACATGAATTTTGAAATGTTTGAGTAGAAGTAATGTCAATATGATCTAATTTTTTTCAGGGAGTATCAAAATGCACTTTTAGTGTCATAAAACACCAAAAGGAAGTTTATGAGTTATGCAATGCTATTGGCCATGCGATGAAAGAATGTAGGTTTCAAGCTAGATAGGATGGTGTTGTTTGTGTTTATAGGGGTTCACCTCCTTGTTCTCAAGTGGAATGGGACAGAAAATCTCTTGGGAATTTTAATAAATCTGTTAATATTCAAGGGGAAGTGCATGTGGTGAATGACACAACCTCCTTTAAATAGGCCCTGTTCAAGAAGACTTATGTTGTTATGGTTCATGAGACCTCACTTGTACTTTAAGATCATGAGGCAGATGTTCAACAAGAAGTTGATCGTGTGATATGACAAGAATCTATTTTCATAAGGAAAGGAAAATCCAAAGTGGTTGATGAAGATGGTTTTCAGATGGTCACTTACAGAAAACCAAAGGATAATACACATTTAAGGTGAATGTATGATTTTGGACCACATGGGAAGTAGTCTAATGATGAACTACATGAGTTGTTCTAGGAAGATATGGAGGAGCATGCATTGATTCTTTATCTTCTTAAGTTGACTTTAGAGGATTTCCATCTAGTAGCACTAAGTGTCATTGCTCTTGGTGGATCAAAGGTAGCGATTATTGTTGGTGATAAGGAAAACAATTACCTTCTAGTATTTGGTACAAGTAAACTTTCTTTACATGACATTTTTAACCATTCAAGTAGTAAGGATGTCTTCGATGAGGAGTTCAGAATGGTTCATCAATCTCACTCTATTAAACCGCAGTCTCTTGAGATGAAGAGCACGTCTGAATTATAACACCTCAAGATTTTATAGAATTTTCATTTTTGAAAAAAATTAATTTTTTACTAGCATGATTTATACAAAACACCATGTTAAGATTATGCTACACACAACAATGAGTTGGCTTTCATTACCTGCACTGCCGAGTTTTACCGAACTATATTATATTATTAAAGTATTATAATTTAATATAATAAGATATACCATAGCCTTTAAGTTTGTGGTAATAGATAGTGTTAAATAACTTATATGGTAAAATTGATTGGTTAAAAATTAATTATAAATGAATATAGGAACCAACTGAATATATAAGAAATGTTTGTATAAAAAAAATTTTATGCTCGCAAAATCATTTTATCCTAATAAATTAAATTAAATATTATTAGTGTATGATATTAATGAAATTTATTTGTTATATATTCAATAAAATATTTTTTATATTCATCCAAAATATTTTATGGGCATAAGATAAGAACAAACCCAATATTACACATAAAAACCTATATTTTTATAGAATTAGCTTTACCGCCTTTTAATAGAGAACCTATTTTAAATACAATTTTTGAAAATTTAATATATTATATTTTAAAAAAACACTTATTATTTTAAATCAAAATATAAAAATTTACATTAGTTAAATTTTTGGTATTTTTTTTAGAAGTTTCATTTTTTGGATGAATAGTGAATAAAATACTGCATTTTAGTTCAAAACTACATTTTTATCTAATTCATTTAAATAGTTAAATTATGTTTTGATTTGGTTTTACAGTATAATTAGATCAAATTTTTATAATTTAATTCAATTTAGGTAATTGGAATAAATTTCATATTCAATTTGGATATAAAAACATTTTAACCTTTTGAATGTTTTTACTTTAAAAACCCATTTTCTTGTTCAGTCAAGAGGTTTAATTTTTAATTAATTTCTAAAAAATATGTGTTTTTAATTTGAAAAAATTGATTCAATATTTGGAATCATGTGTTCCAAATTATGAAAATAGGGCCCTTTTATTTTTTGATTACATGAATAGTAACTTTAATAATATTTTTATTGCAATTGTTAAGGATAAATCGAGTAATTAAAGGTAAAAATTATATTATAAATATTATAAAACTACCCTAAAAATTTTCATAATTTTATTTTATGAGTTTGTGTCAACCAAATTCATCATTGGGCCTATTTTATGGCCTCTTGGAGCCACTTTCAAGACTTTAAGGCTTTTTTTAGTATTTTATTATAAGAGAAGTCCAATATGTATCACTCATGTTTTTAATAAGTATTAAATTGTTTAAATCTGGTTATGCATAAGGTATATTAAAATATAAATATTAATTTTATATATAAAACACTTATATACATCTTGCTAATTTATTTTTAATTTTTATAAAATAAATAATTAACATAAATTATTGTACAATGATGATGAAATAATTGTTTAATTAATGAAAATATCAAATAAAAGATATTAAAAATATTAAAATAAATATAATTTTAAATAATTAGTGTTATCCACAAATCTTATAAATTACTTTGACATATTGGGGATATTTTAAAATATATTTTTGAAGATAAATTTTAGTTATGATATTTTTAAAAAATTCATATAGTGAATAGTGTCAAAATTGACATTAAATACATTTTTAAATGAATAATATTTTATTAAATAATATAATTTTTTTAAAAATATGTCTTTTTTCTTCATTAATGTATATGTACGGCCTACCATCTCCATGAACGGTGCATTTCATTCATATATCCAAATATTATGGATTATAATAAATACATATATACTAAATATATCTAATAATTACAAAATGTTTTACATTCTGAATATGATTAAATCATGATCTAAGTAACAAGAATATCAAATAACAAGTCAAAACTTACTAATGAAACTAGAAAATTAACATCCAAAATAGTGAAAATATTGAAATAATGTTAATAAAAGGTTAATAAGATATTATAAGAGAATCATATATGATATCACAAATATTAAAAAAATTCTAGATTAAGTTAGTAAAATTCATAAAACCATTATACAAGAAGCTAAAGGATATTCACAAAAAAAGGAAACACAAGGCAAGAGATCTTTTTATCATATTTATTTATGTGCAACACATGCCTTATACACTATTTTTTTGTAGTTTATATGTGAATTTATTTTATGAGTATTATTCTAAATAATATGGTATTTTAATAATCATAAAATTTTATTTCATAGTCAAATGATTCTTCTGATTGTAAATTGATATGTATTTATTTCACAATCTCATTGTTATTCAGGATTGTTTGTGTTTACGTATCCACATTAGAGTATTTCCATTCCATGTGATTATTTTCTAAAAATGTTTCCAATTTATTTTACTATTCTCCATTTATTTTTTAAATTCATTTTAACCCCTTTTGACTTTTTACAAAATTATTTAAATGGAATCTTCATGTCCTTTTCCAAAACAAGGTAATTTTCATACAAAAGTAAACAGATTATTTTTTAACTTATATAGAATGAATGGAATTTCCACCATCATGATGCCCTAATGATTTTATGATTCCTTTCCAAGTAAAAAATTTTCTTTTAAAAAAAATCTATTATAATTGTGTGACCTTTAAAATAAATGAATACAATGTGGTAAGGGGTTTCTCGTCTCACTTTTTAATTCTGTGAGATATATTCCTTATTCACCACTACATTCCTTGTGTGTGGTGTATGCATAATGATCCTTTTATGTATCATATCATGAATCTATTTATCTTCATGGTATTAAAATGTATCAAAGTGGTATGGGACACTTTTATTTGAAAGTATATTTTTTATTTTATTATTCAATATATAATGAATGATTTGGATGAAAGAACAGGTGGGAACCATATATAGAAAAGACCCTTGATGCATCAGCAGTATTATGAGATGAATAATGTGGTCTAATTAATTGGGATTTACACACAATGATTAAACCAAATTGTGAAAGGTTTTAAAGGTAGTGGTTTATATGCCAGATACATGATGTCAAAAATTAAATCATTTCCTTTATTCAGAATTCATTTTAGTTATTAATCATAGGATTTTAACTATTAAAAAATATATGGATTCATTTTATTTTTAGACTATTGATTATATAAATTTCATGTTTATCAGTTATTTAACTTAGCATATTATTTATGCCATTTTACTCAAATATTCCGTTGTATGCTTACCCTTACTGAGAATTTGAGATCACCCCTTTTATATGTTTCATTTTCCCCTAGGATTCCATGAAGCATATTCTGACTGATATGTAGAGTTACACGAAGGAGTAATAATGGAAGACTCAATAAAATTATTTGTGTATTTTAGGTTTTAAAATATTATTTGTTTTTCATGTATGTATCATGTTTAACAAGACTACTAAACTATTCGATCCTTTGGGATTTTGAACCTTATAATCATGATAATGGAATAAATTAAGGCACTAGCTACAAGCTTCTGGGACTGTGGTGTTATAGTTGGTATTAGAGGAGGTTTAGTAGTAACCTTGGAAACTAGATTTTTCAAACATATATTAGGGAACATAACCGTAAGATAGAATTTATAGATAGGTATAGAATAACATTCAAGAGTTTTGGTAAGGTAGATATTATGTGGGTATTCCTAGAAATACATCCATGTATGGATACTAAAAGTGGATGTGGTTCTGACTTAGATTTACCTCGGGTGACAACTCTAACAAGATGTGTCAGGCTTGAATCGACATAACATGGTACACGACAATGAGTCTTACTACGCACCGGGTTTGAAACTCCTGAGTGATATTATTAGAATAATTCAAATTTTCTTTACAAACCATTATGATGTATTTAAATGTAAAGATATCACTAAAGAAACTGTTCTTATGATTGTGAGATTAGCTGCACATAAATTTTTTAATTTATGTTAAGTATTTCACTAGTTTTGGGATTATAAATTATGATTCATAATGATATGATCTAATACAGTGTATTAAATTATTGAGAAATGGTTCCTGGATGGGCGAATGGTATTAATACTCATGGATAATATAGATATTTCCCTCGTGAGGAAGCCAACACAACTTGTTTTGGAATGGAGCAAATTATGACCATACTTGGGTAGCATAATCAGATTATAAAAAATAACCTTTCCCAAATGGAGAAATGATTATCCACTAAAAGAGGATAATATTAATTGTATATATTATAATATTCATGTGCTTCATTATTAATAAACATTATTTTTAGTTTATTTTAAAAATTGAATATTACTTCACATTATGATTTTTCCTTCTTAAAATACACTATTGCATGGTGCATTTTTGAACACCTCAGAAAAAATGGTTTTGATTTTATTTTCATATTTTATTTTAATGTCCCATATGATATAAGGAACAATTCATACTTTTGGATAACTCGAAGATTCTCATTGGATGACCATCAAAATGGGCCTTGAACCAAGAACATTCTCGGCGAAGTGAACTAGACAACATCTCAATAAAAGTATTTTAGTAGCCAAGATCCAATCCTAATGATTCTAAAAATTAAACCAGAGATATAAGAAATTATGGGGAACATTTAATTAAATAGTTCTCCAAGCTAATTCAGATGTTTTAATGGTGTTCCAGGTGGCCCAAGTTGAAGATGTAATTCTTGGCTAGATTCTTTGGCCTAGACAAACATCCCACAAATTTAATCATATCTCAACAACAAAAATTAAATTTGGGATTAAATTTTACATATTATCAGGGGATATCATTATATTAATTTTTTAATTCTATGGAACACCAAAATTCTTCCATCTAGATGCTAGTTTGGACACATCTATCGGAGGCATGAAATTGGCTCGAGTTTTTTTTTCTCAAGGGTGGAAAATTCTACTATCCATTAAATTTACTCCCACCCAGGCCTACCAACACTAATTGTGATGACTTCCAATATTGGAGGCACTAACCAAGTCTTAAATAATTACAATTTAAGGTAGTGGTGTTGGATAATTTTGGCATATTTTGTGCTTTGTTTCATTGTAAGGTTTTGCTGCCAATTTGATGTTGTAATCGATTTTATTCAATTTTAAGTTTCTCAAATCACATTATCTTCTTAATAAAACATATTATTATTCTCATTTTCGGTTATTTTTGTTAACATGTTGATGTTGTTTAATTAAGGTGTTAATTTATTCACATATTGAAGATATAAATCCTTCACACAACGATGAAGTGTTCATTATTTCATAGCTTTTTACTTCTTCAATTCACCATCATGAGTCTACTCCCTACTTACATTGAGAGAATAGCATCAATGGGGGGATGAAACTCTTATGGGATGATATAAGGGAGTAGTAAGGGTATATATTATATGTTATTTATCACTACATTAATGTTTAATCACTTCTTTTAATTGAGATTTTTGTTTTAAATTCACAATACTTCTTCATCCTTGTTGAATTTTATGGCTACACACTTCAAGTTCTAATAAGAACCTTTACCTTGGAGTGCTCATAAAAATTATCCTACAAGTGTATAGGTGACTATAATTAGGTTTGTGTTGTTATTAAACCAATAAATGATGATTTTTTTATCTCTATGAATTTATCACTCTTGAGTTTAAGAAATTGAAATATTTAAAAAAGAATTTCATCCAATCCATCCCTTGTAATAACCTAGGATCAAAAATTTATTATATTTTGAGTACACATAAATCTCTTAGTTTTAATTTATACCCATCTAAAATCAAACCAAATTTGGACACTTCATACCCAATAATTTTCCACATAATGTACACAGATGTAGGTTTCTTATTAGGTCTCTGAGGATTCGACAACCCATGCTACACTACAAGCGACAACTTAACCCTAAAATCTTGGGTAAATTTGGGAAAGACCAAATTTTGGATCCATTTTTGGGGAACAAAGTAATTAATATCAACAATCATTATATTCTAACCCATTTAATTTTTATCACCTCAAATTCTCTTATCTTTTCCCCTTTATTTTTTTCACTTTTCTTGGCACATGTCCACCTATACTCGTGACTAATCAAACCGTCTAGTTAGGGTGGATAGTCTTGGGGTTGGGGAGTCAAGTACACCAAGGGAAATTTTTTTCATTAGAAAATAATCTTCATCATACTTCAGATTCAAAAATTTATCCCATTTCAATGGAGGGTATTAAAAGAAAACAACTCATAAACCTATGTGGGATCAAAAATGGAAATCCAAATGAGGTTGCCCCAAACTTGGGGAATGCAGTTGATAAAACCATGAATGACTACCTCACACCTATGTGGACCTGTCCAATCTATTGAATTAGGAATTATGACCTAGTAGAAGCCCAATATATCTTCATACTTCATTTACTAAACCACCATCCAACCTTCCATAGGATGGAGTCAGAAATTCTATACCTTCATGTCAAAGAGTTCAACGACATTGTTGAAACCATGTACCCACCACATCAACTAGAGTCATATACGATGAGGCTCTTTACTTTCCCACTAAGAAATCAAGAAAATAATTGGTTAAAAAATATGATACCTATATCAATCCACTCATCAAACCAATTACAAATAGAATTCTACAAAACATACTTCCCTCATCACAAAACTATTTCATTTAAAAGTGCATCCAAAACTTTTTTGAAAAAGAAGGCGAGTCATTTTATGAAACATGGGAAAGGTTCAAAGGCACACTAAAAATGGTACCTCACCATGTATTTTAAATCCTATAACAAGATCAAATTTTCTATGAAGGTTCAGGTTTGAGAAACGAACAATTCATTAACATGATGTGTAATGGAACCTTCAAAAACAAAGCCCCAAATAATGCTTACGAGTATCTAGAAGTACTGGAAAAACAAAAACCAAACATGTGGAACATAAAATTACTAGGAGAAGCCACCAACATATGGTGTAATTAAAACTATTATGGATAAAGGAATTCATAGGGAAAAACATGCTGCACTCACTTGGAAGGTTGCAGAGAATGATCTTAGCAAGGTACCTAAAATTCAAAATATTAACCGAGTTTTCATAATTTGTCAAAAACATGACCACAATACCAACAAATTCTCAGCCATCCATTACATTAAGCATGTTATTTTAGGAAGACCACCAGAGGTGGTAAATTCTCTAAACTTTTAGAAGCCACAGTACCAAAACACTTTCAATGCAAGGTACAATAACCATCCAGGATTCCATTGGAAAGATAACCAGCAACCCATCTAGCAACCCATCCAATAATCCAGTCATCCAAAAGAACCAAACCCATACCCTCCACAAAATTTTCAAAACCATAACTAGTTCCAACCACAAAAAATTCAATACCAACATACTCCTGTCCAATACCAACTACTCATTCAACAAGCATTCCAACAAACAAAGTTTCCACCAAGGATAAACCAACCAGAACAAGCCCCTACCCAATGTTTCCCTCTAAAAATCCTTGAATAGTTGTGTAAAAAAATGGAGAAAATGAACTTTGAAATATCATCACATAAAAATGAACTACTAACCATTAAAACTTGGAAGGAACCCATGCCTAATTAGGAGGTACCATCCTCAACCTTAATTAGAAAATCTAGTTACACACAACTCTCTTATTAACAACTAAAAGTATTGATTATTTTAAGAAGTGGTAAATACATTGAGAAACCTGAACAAACTATTCTAGAACCATTAAAATCTTCAACAAAACATGAAAATGATAAAGAACCACCCATATATTTTGAAAAACCCAATGATAATGAGAAGGAAACACAACCACACCAAAAACTCAATAAACATGATCCCTTCCCTCAATGCATGTGAGGAAAACATAAACCAGAATTGAATAAAACATTGGGGGAAATATTCTCTCATGTTAAGTTGAAAATTCTACTTCTCGATGAAATCCAAACCATTCTTTCTTACTCAAAGTACCTTAATTACTTGTGCACATTTAAAATGAAATTTTCATATAGAAACAATGTCCTTTTGGATCCTAATGTGAGTACTACCATTCATGGGACCATTCCTCCAATGTTGAAAGATCCAAGATGTACCCACATCAATATTGAGTTAGGAGAGAATAAATTTATCAAATCCCATTGTGAAATAGGAGCTAGTGTGAACCTCATTCCTTATGCCATGTATTGTCAGTTAGGGCTTGAAGAACACCAACCCACATCTGTAACTCTTCAACTTCCTGATTGTAGTGTTCAAGTTTCTAAAGGGATATTAAAGGATGTTTTAGTGATAGTTGAAAATTTCATTTACCCGGTTTACTTAATTTTCCCTAAAAATCACCCAAGATTAGGTCCTAGGGAAAAAACTCCCATAATCATTGGTCGTACCTAATTAGAAACAATCAAATCAATAATTTGATTTAGAAATGGGAACATGACAATAACATTTGGAAACATGGGTCTCGATATGATCATCTACAAATAAAACTTCAATTTTTATGTTGCTCGAATCACCTTAGCTTCTTAATAAAACTTCTTATTATGCTCATTTTCTTTTATTTTTATTAACATATTGATGTTGTTTCATTAAGATGTGAATTTATTCACACAAAAAAGAGATAAATCCTTCACATAATGGCAGAGTGTTCATTATTTCATTGTTTTTCAATTCTTCAATTCACCCTCATGAGTCTAATTTATGCTTCCATTGATAGAATAACATCAATGGAGGTATAACCCTCTCATTGGATGATCCAAGAGAGTAGAAAGGGTATAAATTGGATGTCATTTATCACTCCATTAATGTTTAATAACTTATTTTAATTGATATTTTCATTTGAAATTAATAATACTTCTTTGTCCTTGTCGAATTTTATAGATACACACTTCATGTGATAATAAGAACCTTTACCTTGGAGTGCTCATAAAAATGATCCTCCAAGTGTATAGGTGATTAACATTAGGTTTGTGTTGTTATTAAACCAATATGAACTATTTTTGGCTATGAAGTGGCCAACATTGGGTTGATTTTATATGGATTTAAATTAATACTTAGATATCTATGTGGATTGAAATTATGAGAAAGGGTTGATTCTAGGTTATTACAAGGGATGGATTGGATTAAACCCCCTTTTAAAAATTTCAATTTCTTAGACTCAAGAGTGATTCATTTAGAGAGATCAAAAAAAATTCATCACTTATTTATTTAATAGAAACAAAAAACTAATTCTAATAACCTATACACATGGAGAATAATTTTTATGAGAACTTGAAGGTAAAGGTTCTTTTTATAACTTGAAGTGTGTAGTTGTAAAATTTAACAAGGACGAAGAAGTATTATTAACGTAAAATGAAACTCTTAATTAAAAGAAGTTATTAAACATTAATGGAGTGATAAATAATATCAAATCCATACCCTTGCTACTCCCTTGGATCATCCCATAAGAGGGTTAGCCCTCCACTGATTCTATTCTCTCAATGGATGTAGGAAGTATACTCACGAGGGTTAATTGAAGAAGTGAACAAAAATGTAACAAAAAACAATCCTTTGTTGTGTGAAGGATTTATATATTCACTGTATGAATAAATCCACACCTTAATGAAATAGAATCAATGTGTTACAAAAATAACAGAAAATTAGAAGAATAATAAATTTTATTAAGAAGCTAAGGTGATTCTAGAAACTTACAAATTGAATAAAAGCGATTACAACATCAAATTAGCAGTGACCTTACGTTGAAACAAAGCACAAAAGATGCCTAAATCCTCGAACACCACTACACTAAATAAGAATCATTGAATACTTGGGTCTATCTTTCAATAGTGTAAAATCATACCAATTAATGGTGGTAGGTCTAAGTGTGTGGAAAGTTAATGGAGAGTAGAATTTTCCACCCTTGACCAAAAAACCTTTTCCAACGTGCATGCCTCCGAAAGATGTTTCCAAACAGTCCTCTAGATGGCTAAATTTGGGTGGTCCATAGAAGATAGAAATGAATATACAGATATACCATAATGGTATGTAAAATTTCATCCCAAATTGATTTTTTTAGATATGATTAAATTGGTGGGATGTTTTTCTAAGATGCAGAATTTGGCCTTGAATTGAATCTTTAACTTGGGATGCCTGGATCTCCATTCAAACATCAAAATTATCTTGGGAAACTATAGAATTAAATGTTCCCAATGATTTATTATATCTCAAGTTAATTTTTTAGAATAATTGGTCTTGGATTTTGTCTGCTACAATAATTTTATTTTCTTATTGTCTAGTTCACTTAATCTAGAATATTCTTAGTCCAAGGCCCATTTTGGTGGTCATCCAGTGAGAATATTCATGTGATCCAAAGGCACGAATTATTCCTTATAGCATGTGGGAACTGAAAATAAAATTTGAAAATAAAATAAATACTATTTTTTTCTTTATGATGTTTTAAAAAATTTACCTTTTTAGTGGTTTTATTTGTGGAAAAGTGGAATCCACATGCCTCTCCATGACAGAATCTTAAAATATACTCTTTCTTAGACTCTGGAACACATATTCTAATAATTTAATCAGGAAAGAACTTGAATATGTATGGATCATCAAACACATATTTTTTGAAATTATAAAGGAATACATTCATATCTTGGGTCCCATAGAATTTTGGAATGTCACCAACAACCAAATGGTTTGCTATTTTAGCATACTATGATAAATCACTCACAAGATAGAGGTGCTGATTGGAAAATGAATCAAACACAAAAAGGTGATGTGATTTTTTTATGAATTAAATCCTAGATAGGTGATCAAATAAAACATTTTTAACACTCTTTTTATCCTTAATGGTTAAATTGAACTCTTGAAGAAAAATGACCCACCCAATCAATCTTTCTTTGGCATCTTGTTTCTGAAAAAGGCATTTCAGGGCTGAATGGTCAGTGAAGACAATGATGGGTGATACTAAGAGATAGGACCTAGATTTCATTAAGGAAAATACAATAACAAGTATCTCTTTCTTAGTGGTGGTGTAGTTGATTTGTGCCTCATTTAAACATTTTCTTACATAAGCAGCGACACATGGAGTTTTCTGTTTGTTTTAAGTTAAGGGAACTTCAAGGGGTTACCATGGTTTCTAATTGTATTGGGATGTAATCTTTAGGGGATGGTGAGATTGATTAATTTTTAGGTAAATCATATTTCCTCCAGGTGTACAAACACAAACAATTATCTTTGATGAGGCTTTTGTGAGTAACATGGAGATCAGGGGATTAAATGAGAGTAACATGAACTTAAACTTTGACCACCAGGTGAATTATTTTTTATTATTATCATTTTCAAATTTATTTTGGAACTCCTCTTCTCTACCTTCAGTTAGTGTATAGGTAAAGGCCAGGTTGGCTCCTGGAAAGTGCTTTGTTTAAAGTCGTTAGCTCTAATTTGACCATAAATCTATCAATTTTATTTTATGGTTCATAGTTTAGATATGTTAAATCCTCTTTTATTTATTGTTTATTGAATGATTCAATAAATGGTTTTCACCTATGACCATTCAATTTGAAGACATGACCCCTATTGGGGTCCTGAATCTCTATTGCCTCATGAGGGTACACATGATGCACTATGTAAGGACCTAACCATCCAGACCTTAACTTTTCTGGGTGTAAATGAAGTTTTTAACAATAAAAGAGAATGAATTATCCTAGTTCAATGTGTTTGAATTAGAGAATCCTAGATTGGTAGGATTTAACTCTAGATTTATTTATCCTTGAATTTTTATAAGCCTACATCCTAAGTTCCTCAAGTTCATTAAGACCTAATTTTCTCTTTTCTTCATCCAAAGAAATATCAAAGTTTATTTTTTTAATTTCCCAAAAACCGTTATGCTCAATTTCAATATGTAAATGGAATTATTTTCCACAAACCAACCTATATGGTAACATTCCTAGGATAGTTTTAAAAGTAGTGCAATATGACCAAAGTGTATCCATGAATTTTATAGACGAATATTTCTTAGAGGGATTGACAGTTTTTTCAAGAATTTTCTTAATCTCCCTATATGATAACTCAGCTTGACAATTGGTTTGAGGATGGAAAGAAATTGAAACTTGAGGAGAAATCCCATACTTATACATGAGTGTCAAGAAGGTATGGTTGTAGAAATGGGTTCCATGATCACTAATGATAGCTCTAGGGATTCCAAATTAAGAAAATATGTGCTCTTTCAAGAATTGGATCACAACATGATGGTCATTGGACTTAGAGGGAATGGACTAAACCCATTTTAAGACATAATCAACTACTAAGATGATGTAGAGATATCCCCTAGAGTTTGTGAAGGGTCCCATGAAATTAATTCCCTAACAATTAAAGATTTCAACAACCAGAATGGGAGTGAGGGTCATTTGATTCCTTTTGGTAATGGATATTAATTTTTGACATTGAGTAAAACTTTGGTATAATTGGTAGGAATCCTTAGTGAGGTTATTCCAGTAGAAACCACTTTTGAGGACCTTGGAAGTGGTTTTATTTGTGAAAATGTGGCCTCCAAATGCCCATACATGACAAAATCATAAAATGAACTCTTACTCAGACTCAAGAACACATCTCCTAATAATTTTATCATGATAAAACTTGAAGAGGTATGGATCATCAAACACATAGTGTTTTACATCAGAAAGGAATTTCTTATTAGCTTGGGTCTTGGGGAGTTTTGGAATGTGACTTGTAACAATTTTTTTTCTATGTTAGTATAGTATCATAAATCACTCACAAAATAGAGGTGCTCATCAGGAAATGAATGAAACATAGAAAGGTGATTTCATTTGTCTTTGAATTAAATCATAGTGAGGTGATAAACTACAAAATTTTCAACACCCTTTTTATCCTTAATGGCTAAATCAAACTCTTTAAGAATAAAGACCCACCTAACCAATCTTTCCTTGATATATTATTATTGGAAAAGGTATTTCATTATTGAATGGTAGGTGAATACAATTATGGGTGATCCTAAGAGATAATACCTAAATTTCCCAAACGAAAATACAACAAAAATTAAATATTTCTCAATGTTGGTGTAGTTTATTTGTGCATCATTTAAATATTTTCTTGCATATGAAATGACACATAATATTTTGTCACACCATTGTCCTAAGAAAACTCCTACAACAAAGTCTCTTTCATCCCACATGAGATCGAAAAAAAGTTTACAATTGGGATATTTCATGATTGTTGGAGAGATAAAAGTTGACTTGAGTGTAGAGAATGATTCCTCACAGCTTTCTGTCCATAAAAATGGAGCATATTTCACCAAAAGAGCACAAAGTGGTCAGAAAATAGAGTTGAAATTACTAATTAACCTTCTATATAAACCATAATGTCCTAATAAGGACCTAAATTCCTTGAAATTTTTTGGCGATTGAAGGTGAAGAATGATATCAACCTTAGCTTTATCAACCTCAATCCCTCTAACAGAGACCAGACGGCCTAGAACAAGTTCTTCCTTTACCATTAAATGACATTTTTTCCTAGTTTAAGATGATATTATTATCCTCACATCTTGAAAAAACCCTTTGAATATTTAGAATTAATACCTCAAAAGTATCACCAAATATTGATAAGTCATCCAAAAATCCCTTTAAACAACCCCCCTCAATGTCTAAGATAATGCCCACCATGCACTGCTGGAAGGTACTAGGGGCATTACATAACCCAAAGGGAAAGTGCTTAAAGGAAAAAGCACTGAATAGAAAATTGAAGGTTGTTTTTCATTGATCCTATAAGGAGACCTGGATTTAATTATACCGTGAGAATCCATTTAGGAAGAAGTATAATTTATGACCCACCACTCACTCGAGGACTTGATCAATAAAGGGAAAGGGGAAATGTTCTTTCTTGGTACACGAGTTAAGCTTCCTATAATCAATATAGACTCTCCATATACCACTAAACCTTTTATGGAGAAGATAACCATCCTCATTAGTGATCACAATGATTCTATATTTCTTTGAAATGACTTTAATTATGATTACCCAATCACTCTCAACAATGGGGTATATGATACCTGATTTCAATAACATAAGACGTTCTTTCCTCATCACACCCATAAGACTAGTATTGAGTCTCCTATGAGGTTTGAGACATGGGTTGGAGTTAGATTCAATAATAATAATATGATTTCGAATGAGTGGGATAATCCCATTAACATTAAAAAGGTTCAATCTAATTTCTTTCTTATTCTTTTCTTGGATATCTAGAAGCATCCTCTCTTGATTGGCTTCAAGATAGGAATAAATGACAACAGGAAATGATCAATTTTCCCATAAGAATGCACACTTGTGTGATGAAGGTAGGAACTTAAATTCAAGATCATATTGGTTAACCCTTTCAGAATACAGATGGGCCTTTTTATCAATATTAGTCTCTTTTTCCAAATTTTTTGGCAAAAATGATTCCTTTTGAACAGAAGTTTTTAGCCACCAAATTGGCCACATCAGTTTCATGAATGAGTATGAACTCAATGTTATTAATTTCAAAAATGGTATCATTGATTGTTGATTCGAGAAAATCATCAAAAGATCTATTTGAAAGAGATTCAAGCAAAGGAGAAAAATTTACCTCATGCGAACAAAAGAAATCAATCTATTCACGACTTAAACATCCCTCAATAATTCCTTGATATTACCCTAGTTATCTACCAACACTAACAATCCAATTTACCTCATAGATCTCTTTATCTTCCCCAATTTTTGAGTTTTAATTATATATGTTCAGATCGAGACTCATGTTTCTGAAGTTTATTGTCATGTTCCCATTTCTAACTCGAACGACTAAGTTGATTATTGCTAAGAAGGGACTACCAAGGATGATGGGATTTTCCTCCCTAATACCTAAGATTGGGTTATTTTCAAGGAAAATTATGTTAGTTGGGTAAATAAAAATTTTAACTTTCACTAAAGCATCCTTTAATATCCCATTAGGAACTTAAACACTACAATCGAAAAGTTGAAGAGTGAAAGATGTGGGTTCGAGTACTTCAAGCCCTAACTTACAATACATGGTATAAGGAATGAGGTTCACACTAGCTCCTAGATCAAAAAGGGATTTGAAATTTTTTCTCTCTCCTAACTCAACATTGATGTATGGACATCCTGGATCTTTCAACATTGGAGGAATGGTCCCTTGAATGGTGGAACTCGCATTATCATCCAGAAGCACTTGGTTTTTATGTAAAAATTTCAATTTAAAAGTACACAAGTACTTAAGGTACTTTGAGTAGGTAGGAATGGTTTGGATTTCATAAAAAAGTGGAATGGTCACCTTAAACTAAGAGAGGAGTTTCCTCATAGTTTCATTCATTTCTCATTTATATTTACCTCTCATTTTTTGAGGGAAGGTAGTAGGTTGTTTGAGTGTATGGTGTTGTTGTGGTTCCTTCTCATTCTCATTGGTTTTTTCAAAATTTGTGGGTGGTTCTTCATCATTTTTATTTTTTTGAATGTTTTAATGGTTTTATAATGGTTTGTTCATGTTTCTCAATGGATTTACAACTTCTTAAAATATTCACTCCTTTTAGTTGTTCATGAGAGGGTTATGTGTAACTTGATTCTACTCTTATGGTTGATGATTTTAATTCCTGAGTAGGCATGGGTGCCTTCCAATTTTTTTTTTGTAGTTTATGTTTAAGTGATGATACTTCTGAGTTCATTTTATCCATTTGTTTACACAACTATTCAAAGTGTTTTGGTACTGTGGCTTCTAAAATTCTAGATCATTTACCTAAAATGGTAGTCATACTAATGTAAAATCTTTAATGTAAGGTATGGTTGGTCAGTTGTCGGTCTTGTGGTCATGTTTTTCACAAATTGTGAAAACATGGTCAACAGTTTGAATTTTATGGACCTTCTTAAGATCGATCTCCTTGACCTTCCTTGTCACGACCTGTCCTCGGGGCCCTAGCCGTGACTACCCCAAGCCCGCCTTCCATAGGCCAGGGGCTGGTGACTAGCACCAAAGGCGTAAATCCCGATAACTAGGAAGGCATTGCCTTTATAAAAGTAAACAAAACACCACATAGTACAAGCGGAAGAAAATCACTAAGTACAAAAGAAAGTGATGAAAAGTAAATGGGTCAGAATGCAAACCCAAATAGAAGTACAACTACAACTGAACAAGTACAATAGAAAAAGACAACAGCTGGAAGAACGGAAGCGGCTCCTAGGTTGTCTTCCTTGGATCCTACCTGAAGGGTAGGTACAGACAGTGTAGCTCCTGGATCGTCCACCATGGATCCTACCTGAAGGGTAGGTACAGATAGCGCAGCTCCTCAATGCTCTCGCCCGTCGACCTCCTCTGTGTGTCGTCTCGTTGCGAAGTCCACCTCCGGATACTGACTCGTCGTGTAGTCCACCTCCGGGTACTGACTCGTCGTGTAATCCACCTCCGGGTACCGTCCAATCCTCGAACACTCGGCCTCCGTCAGCACTGCCCGTCGTCTGAAACCAACACAACGAGGTGCGGTCATAGCCCGTGCAGGGGTGAGTATAACGATACTCAGTAGGGACCCCGAGACCCTCAAGGTCTCACTAAAACCAACAAGGATAACCACAAAGAAGATCTCAACAGATAACCTCTACTTAGGTATATGCCCATACATATACCTAAGTTATCAAGTAACCCATCTCAATCATGATGAAACACAAGGATCATGAAATCAATGGATAACCACTACCCAGGTATATGCCCATACATATACCTAAGTTATCAAGTGACCCATCTCAATCATGAGGTAACACAAAGGTCAAAAGTCTCAGCTCAAACCAGGATTTTCATTATCGAAACTGTAACTACTGAAGAGCCCCGTCTCTGGAGTGTACAGTGGTCCTGTCACGACTCCGAGGTACTGCTCACTAACCTAAGACTGCTGAGGTACTCCTCCTTTCGAGTACCGCGGGCCTGCCACCTCACATAGTAGTGCTTCCCGCCGGGGTCTGCCACCCAAACACAGTAGTGCTCCCCCCTCATAGCCTACAGAGGTACTCCTCCTGTCGAGTACCACTGGTCTGCCACCCAAACACAGTAGTGATCCCCGCTGTGGGTCTGCCACCCAAACACAATAGTGCTCCCCACTGTGCTATACAAGTCTCTCCGACTTGAATCGGACAAGTAGTCTTCAGGTCTCTGCCAGCTACACGGTCTCCGTACTCCGTACGCTCGTCTCTAGGAGGGTCCGCCCCATGAGCTACTGGTTGATACTCCAAGTATCCCAAAGTACCACGAAGAAGTATCTCAAAGGACCACCTCGTCATAGGGGACTCAACGCAACAGACGGCGCGTCAATCGGACGCCCGGTCTGTGAGTTACTAGCCTTTTCATCCCAGGGGCCCGGTTGGTTTCGTGAGTGAACCAATCCCGGCCGTATCTCAACTGTACCCTGAAATCTCATAGGGTATACTCATAGGGACCTTTTCTCAACGAGATCATCAACATCGCTGACGGTTCGTCAAACGGACGTCCTGTCTGAAAGATATCATCTTTTCCATTCCAGGGGCTCAGTTGGATTTCGGGTGAAATCCAACCGGGCCACTATCCAACTGTATCCAAATCTCGAGCGAAGTATGCCAAAAGTTCCGTCTCATCAAGAGGAATTCAACGAAACAGACAGCGCGTCAATCGGACGCCCGATCTGTGAGTTATTGGCTTTTCCGTTCCAGGGGCCCGGTTGGTTTCGTGAGCGAACCAACCCGACTGCACTCCGACGGCATCCAAACCTCGAGCGGAGTAAGCCAAAAGATCCGTCTCACTTAGAGGAATCCATCAAAGTCAATGGCATGTCTATCGGACGTCCGTAGCTCAAGTTATGAGCGTTTCCGCTCCGAGGGCCCGGTTGGTTTCGTGTACGAACCAACCCGGCCGAACTCAATGTATTCCGAAACCTTGAGTGCGATATACCGAAACGACCGTCTCGTTCTAAGGATCGTTTTGTCGCTGACGACGTGTCAATCAGAGGTCCGTAGCCCGAGTTATGAGCAATTGAACCAAAACGGTCCGAAAACGGGGGTTTCGGGCCCGGACCGACCCGGTCCGAGACCCCCCGGTCGGCCCGAACCGGGTCGACCCGCCCCGGTTCCGGGTCGGCCCGGCCCAGCCTGGGCGCGGTCCGGCCTGGCAGACCGGCCAGGCGGCCGGTCCGGCTGGGCACAGCGCGCCCAGCGCACTGTCCGGCTCGGCCGAAGGCCGAGCCATTTAGGAAAGGGGGGGGGGC
Source organism: Viscum album (assembly GCA_963277665.1). Lineage (NCBI taxonomy): Eukaryota > Viridiplantae > Streptophyta > Magnoliopsida > Santalales > Viscaceae > Viscum > Viscum album. The sequence continues at coordinate 1,533,576,711 of OY728161.1, read as the reverse complement.
ACCTGCCCCGTTTGTGTAACCACGGCCCCCAATTTATGGGGTCCGTTTGAAGGCCGGTCGGGGGAATTTAATTCCCCCGGCTCTTCCCCTTCCGGCCGTCCCGACCTGGCCGGCCGGTTCCGGCTCAACAGGACCGGCGATGGCCGGTCCCCTTCCAGCTCCGACGCCGGCGGCCCGGTCCGGCCGCCGGTCACCTTGCTCCACCGCAGCCCGGAACTGGCCGCGGACCTTGTGGTCCGGCGCGGTGCGACGGCGCCGCACCCCTCCGCCGTGGCCCCGCTTTGGCCTCGGTGTTTTTCGGTGTCTCCGACGCGGCGCAACGGCGTCGCGTCCTTGTATTAATTCGGGGCGCGGTGCGACGACGCCGCGTAATTCTTACTGCAAAAACCTGCGCGGTGCGACGGCACCGCGCCACTTCTATTCAATCCAAGAATTCAACAAGAAAAATTAAGGAGGTGGGTCAGCCGTGTCTGTGTGGTCCAGCCCCCCCTTACGTTAATCGATAGAAGATGGTTAAATTTCACGAAGAAATGCAGGAATGAAATCACGAACCAATTAATTAAAAACAATCCCCTACCTTGGTTTCAAGAGTAGAGCTTGTTCGGAGGTTCGTCGAAGAGAAAAATTCGCGGTATAACCGTCGCGGAAAGAGGCGACTTGGAAGGAGGAAGTCGCATCGCGAGAACGGCGTCGCGGAAAGAGAGACGTTGCGGAAGAACCGTTGCGGAAAGAGACGTCGCGTCGTGGATCGATGTCGCGGAGTCGGTCTTCGAGGACTCGGCGTTCTTCGACGGAGTTCGATGCATTCTTCGCGTTCCTCGTGTTCTTCGTCGAAGAGGATGAAGAAATGTAGCTTTCCTTAGCTTTTCTTCTCCAAAGGCTCTCAAGCAACTAAGAAACTAACCCATAAATAAATTAAGCCTCACTTAATTTATTAACACCACCAAACCTTTGAAATTCAAGAGTTTGAATTAACTCACCTCATTAAATTACACAAGTTGTCAAATTAAATGAAGGGGAGTTAATGGGGAGTTGAAGAGTTGAAGAATATTAAGGGGTGGGGTACGTGTGGGCCCCACCTCCTTCATAACCTACAAAGGGAAGTTGTGTAGTTACCCAACTTCCTCCCAAAGGATAAAAACACTTAGAGTAAAATAAAAATTGTTGTTAAATTTTTATTTTTAACTTCCACAATTTTTATCAACTTCTCTCGTGTAAACGCAACTCCGGAACAGGAGTTTCTAAGCAATTACCGGTGCTACGGTTCCATCGGTGCCCTCAGAATTTGATTCCGAGCACCGGTCCAAAAGTTAAAAATTCCCGCTCGTTCGTTCACTGAACGTACCCGAGCTAAACTTCGGAAATTGATTCCGGGTACACCGGTCCTCTGATTCAGGCGCCGTCAGAAACTGCGTTCTTGTAAAATTCCAAAGAAAATTAAGAAAAAAATTTCCTTGAAATTTCCGGGTCTTTACATTCCTAGTGAGTGAAATAAGTTTTTCCTTGATAATTTCTTCATTACTAAGAGTGTTAATTCCACCAAATTTGGGTGGCTTCTCATAGTAAGGTGATGTTCCCCATGTTTTCTTTTGTTCGGCCAGTCCTAGATACCCATAAGTATCATTTGGGACTTTGTTTTTGAGGGTTCCATTACACATAATGTCATTGAATTGTTTGTTTACCAGAATTAATCCTTCATATAAAATTCAAACTTGTTCTAGGATTAAAAATCCATGGTGAGATACCATCTTGAGTGTGACATTGAACCTTTCCCATGTTTCATAAAATGACTCCACTTATTTTTTAAAAAAGTTTTGGATCCTCTTTTTAAGTACAATTGTTTTGTGATGGGGGAAGTAGTTTTTGTATAATTCTCTTTGTAATTTGTCCCAGGAGTGGATTTATGTAGGTCTTAGATTGTTTTACCAATTATTTTCTCAATTCTTTAGTGAGAAAATAAAGATCTTCATCTTAGCTGACTCATGTTTATGTGGTGGGAAAATGGTTTCAACATTGTTTTTGAACTCTTTGACATGATTGTATGGCATTTCCGACTCCATCTAGTGGAAAGTTGGAAGGTGGTTTAGGAAATGAGGTTTGAAGACATAGCAGGCTTATTCTTAGGAATCATGCCTAATGCAAGATGGTGCATTGGTACAGGCATATTTGAGGTAGTCATTCATGGTTTGATCAATAATGTTACCGAAGTTTGGCGCTGCCTCTTGGATTTCCATTTTGGTTCCCACCCGGGCTTACGAGTTTGTTTCTTTGAAGAAACTCCATTGAAATGGGATCAATTTTTGAATCTAGAGTATTTGTAAGATTAGGATATAATGGAAAAATGTCCCTTGGTTTACTTGACTCCCCAACCCTAGGACTATCCAACCTAACATGATGGTTTGATTGCTCACAAGTATAGGCATACATGCACCAATAAAAGTGAAAAACAAAAGAAAAGGGAAAAGGTAAGATAAGTTGAGGTGAGAAAATAGAAATGGGGGAAAATAGAATAAGTGTTGAAATTAATTACTTAGGTCCCTATTAATGGTTCCAAAATTTGGTCTATTCTAAATATACCAATGTTTTTAGGGTTAATCGGTTTCTTTTAGTGTAGCTTGGGTTGTCGAATCCTCAGATACCTAAGAAGGAACCTATAGTAACGTACATTCTATGGACTATTTTTGACTATTAAGTATCCAAATTTGGGTTTATTTTAGATGGGTTTAAATTAACACATTGATATCTATGTGTATTAAAAAATTTAGAAAGGTTATCCTAGGTTATTACAAGGGATGGATTGGATGAAATTCCTTTTTAACGATTACAATTTCTTAGACTCAAGAGTGATTAATTTAGAGAGACCAAAACAACTTCATCACTTATTAGATTAATAGAAACAAAAAAAATAACGCTAATAACCTATTAACTTGTAGGATCATTTTTATGATCACTCCAAGGTAAAGGTTCTTATTAGCACATGGATTGTGTAGTTGTAAAATTCCACAAGGACGAAGAAGTATTATGAACATCAAATAAAACTCTCAATTAAAAGATGTGATAAAACATTAATGGAGTGATAAATAACATCCAATATAGACCCTTAATACTCAATTGGATCATCCCATGATATGGTTATCCATCGATTTATTCTATGTTTTCAATGGAAGCGATAAGCAGACTCATGGGGGGTGAATTGAAGAAGTGAAAAACAATGAAATAACGAAAACTCCACCATTGTTTGAAGGATTTATCTCGTCTATGTGTGAATAAATTCACAAAATAATGAAACTAAGTTAACATATTAACAAAAATAACATAAAATGATAAGAATAAGTAATATTAAGAATATATGGTGATTCCAGCCACTTAAAAATTGATGACAAGTGATTACAATATCAAATTGGCAGCATAACCTTACTATGAAACAAACAAAAAAAGATGCCTAAATACTCCCACAACACCACCTTAAATAAGAAGTATTTAATCCTTTAGTATATAATCAAATAGTATAAGTCACCCCAATTAATTTTGGTAGGCCTAGGTAGATGTAAAGTTAATAGAGAGTAGACTTTTTGACCCTTGACAAAAAAACCTGATCCAACTTGCATTCCTCCGACAAATGTGTCCAAATGAGAATCTAGACTGCCTAATTTTGGTGGTCCATAGAAGAAAAAAATAAAGATAAGGATATCTCCTAATATTATATAAAATTTTATCCCAAATTGATTTTTTTTTTCTCGATATATGATTAAATTGGTGGTATTTGTTTCTAGGCTGCAGAATCTGGCTCAGAATTGCATATTCAACTTTGGCCACCTAGAACTCCATTAAAACATGAGAATTATCTTGGTAAAATGTTTAATGAAAATTTTCACATGATAAATTATATCTCTTGTTAAACTTTTAGAATTATTGGTCTTGGATCTTGGCTGCTATAGTACTTTTATTGGGCTGCTGTCCAGTTCACCTTTCCCAGAATGTTTTTGGTTGAAGTCCCATTTTGGTGGTCTTACAATGGGAATATTCAAGTGCTGCAGAAGCATTAATTGTTACTTATAGAATGAGGTACCTGAAAATAAAATATTAAAATAAAATCAAGACCATTTTTATGAGGTGTTCAAAAATGTACCATGCAATAGTGTATTTTAAGAAGGAATTACAATCATAATGTGAATTAATGTTCAATTTTTTAAAATACACTAAATATAGTGTTTATAAATAATTAAGAACATGAATATTATAATATAAACAATGAATATTAGTGTCTTTTAGTGTATAATCACACCCCAACTTGAATTTTTCTAATCCTAAGAAAAATATGTCTCAAAAATATGAAATTCGAATTCCCTTTTCCAAAAACATTTTAATATACAAGGATCACAGAAATACCTCATACCAATCAATTATAAAACCAATAAAAATAATTTAAATACAGATAGATATAGAGGAATATTTAATGCCCAAGCTCAGTCCTTTTTTAAAATTCATCACCAAATTTTATCCAACTTCAATTAAGCATAATGATGTGTTGTGCGTCACAATAGACATGGGGGTTCATCTTTATTCAAGGGAGAAAATATTGAAGCACTAGGTGGAATAAAATTTTAATATTAATATTATTAATCATTTTTTTAATTATTATTTTTTGTGTTTTTTAATTTTTCCATGGTAATTGTAATTAAACTCAATCGAGTCAACCCATGTGGTGAGACTTTGTCGATGACTCCCAGGATCAAAGACCCTAGGGATCCAAGTGAATCTCACATAATAAGGCGTGATCTCAATTTTAATCAATCTAAAAAATATTAAAATTACCATAAATAGATATAAAATTCCAAACTCTGGGCCAAAAAACTATGAAGTCACAATCCCTAAGTGCCAAAATCCACACATTAAGTTAGTCTATTTCTCTACGTGTAATTGACTTTTTCTTTGTTTTTTTGAATACTCATGTTAAAATAAAAACAAACACCAAACCTATAAAATTTATTATAGGACCCCAAGAACTCAAACTAATACCCCAGAATCCAAAGAACATGCATGGTGTTTTTTTCTTTAAATGGATGAAAATATAGATGGTGAAATATCATATTAGATGACCAAAATTTCCAAAATTTATACTCATGAACTTAAACTTTCATTAAAACAAAAATCAAGGAATACAAAATTATTTAATATTCACTTTAAAAGTTTTCAATGTGTATTATTTTTTTTATGGTTAAAGAAAATTTTTGTAACATCCCCAAATGATAAAAGGTTAAATCACTAAATTATATGACTCATGTCAACAAGGTGCACCTTGCTTTTCGGGATCCTGTCTGATTAGAACTCCAGAGTTAAGCGTGCTTGGAATGGAGTAGTGATCAGGATGGGTGACCTTCTGGGAAGTTTCCCAGGGTGTGTGTGAGTGAGGACAAATCACACTAGAAAGGACATGTGTTGGCCTGTGTGTGAGTGAGGACAAATCACACTAGAAAGGACATGTGTTGGCCTGTGGGGACTGTCATTAGTCAGATGACCCGTTCGGGCATGTGGGTGGACCCTGGGGTGGGGCCCACATCTCTGCAGGGCAACTGGTGGTACTAGGTGGGTCAGGACTCGACGACCATGTTAAGGCGTGGTGTCTGTGCTGTCACTGAGGCCTAGTTGTTACATTTGGTATCAGAGGTGGTAGTCAGCCTTAAGTGTGGTGCACTGCCTTGGTTGAGATATAGGGCCCACAACGAGGACGTTGTAATCTAAGGGGGGGGGAGGTGATTGTAACATCCCCAACTGATAAAGGGTTAAATGACTAAATGATATGACTCATGTCAATAAGGTGAACCTTCCTTTTCGGGAGCCTTCAGTTTAGAAATCCACAGTTAAGCGTGCTTGGCCTGGAGTAGGGATCCGGATGTGTGACCTTCTGGGAAGTTTCCCAGGGTGTGTGTGAGTGAGGGAAAAAGCACACTAGAAAGGACATGTGTTGGCCTGTGGGGACTTTGATTAGTCAGATGACCCGTTCAGGCATGTGGGTTGACCTTGGGGTGGGCCCCACGTGTCTGCGGGGCAACTGGTGGTACCAGGTGGGTCAGGAGTCGACGACCATGTTAAGGCGGGGTGTCTATGCTGTCATTGGGTCCGAGTTGTTACAATTTTCCTTACATTTATACTCATAAAATTTTATTTGTCATGATTTTTTTTCATTCTTTTCAAGAAACCTATTCCAAAATGAGATTCTATGATATTGGATTGATTTATACAATAGAGGCCCCCATCATTTAGTGGGACTACTGACCCAATAGTGTCTGATCAATGGATTAAGTATTTAGAGAAGATATTTATGGCATTAGGATGTGGTGAAAAGGAAAAGGTTACACTCACAGTATATTTTCTCAATGGAGATGCAGATTAATGGTGGTAATTGATCTAGAATATTAGGGAGGAAGAATAAATAGAACTCATGGAATGTATAAATTTTAAGGAGACATTATTTGATAAATACTTCCCTCATGTTCAACAGACTAAGATGAAGAGAAAGCTCCATAGCTCAAAGAAAAAAGTAGGAATTTTTTTTTATGGAGTATGAAGCTACCTTTTATTAGGTTAGCAAGGTATGGTATGAATTTCATATGTGGCACAGAATATAATATTGATCAATTCTTTGATGGACTTAAGCCACGTTTCTAATGGGAACTGGTGTCTCAAAACTTTTCTTCATAAGATGAAATATTCTTATGTGCTCTCAAGACAGAGAAATAATTCTACAATTCTTATGTATCCAAAGGGAAACAAGAGAAAAAGAGAAAGGAAGAGAAAATAACAGATAAAGGGAAGAAGGACAATAAGGGTTTTCCTACATGTGATAAATTTGGAAAGAATCACCTTGAAAAATTATTTAAGTATTGGGAGTATTTTCTTAGTCTAGAGAGAAATATTACTAGAAAAATAGAATTAAAAGGGAGTAAGGAAAACCATACTATTTTCTGTTACAAATACAAGGAGATGGTGCAATATCCAAATAAATTTCCCATGAATAAAGGAAGTATATCTCATTAAAAGCTAAGGGATCAAGGTCAGACATATTTTATTGACACAACTGAAGTGGAAAGATTAATGTGAATCTATATTTGGATCTATGAATTATGCTATAAAAATATATTATTGATGATGGTATCATTATATGAATTATGAAATATTTAAGGATTGTGCTATAATAATTTTTATTTAAGGATATGAGATCATATGCTAAATGGTACCGAGAAAAATTATTCGGGAGAAATTTATTTATTTTGGAAAACACAAGTTTGAGGGAAAGATAGACCTTAATATGTTTTTGATGATGAGATAATGATGTTGGATAAAGATATGATGTAAAAATAATTCAAGTCATAACCAAAGGATAAGATTGTTTTTTCTGAAAACGTATATTTTCTTATACTATTAAAGAATGAAAGAATTCCTAAACTCTAGGAAAAATGATCTTAAATTTTTTTGGTCATATTATCATCATTTTTTAAGATATAAATGAACTTTATTTACACCTCTTCTTTATGGTTTTATGGTCCACAACTTTTATCCAAACATGTTTTCTATTACTCTACATCAGATCTTAATATTCAGATTTCTCATTCATGTCCATGTTTTCACTAATCTTATACTATTAAAAAGCCTAGTTTTGTGGTGATCTTCATACTTCCGTTTCATTATTTTAAATTGGAAGTTTCATTAATCCTTTTTCTGATGTGGATTTTCAACAAATATATGTTGAAGATTCAAACCCCTGGCTTTTGATCCCGAGTTTAAATTGTAGGGATGAAATTTATTGAAGGAGGGGAGAATGAAACACCCCCAAAATTTTATAATATTTTCATTTTTAAAAAAAATTAATTTTTTCTCTAGCTTTCATTATATACAACTCTATGTTAATATTACACTACGCACACCAATGAGTTGGCTTATATTACACGCAAGACCGAGTTTTACCGAACAACATTATTTTATTAAATTATTATTATTTAATATAATAAGATATTACCTAGTAATTAATTTTTTGGTTATTAATATTGTTTACTAACTTATATAGTTGAATTCACTGGTTAAAATTAATTAGAAATTAATATAAGAACTAACTGAATATGTATGAAATGTTTTTATAAAGAACTATTTTTATGCTCACAAAGTCATTTTATCCTAATAAATTAAATTAATTATTATTAGTGAATTATATTAGTGAAATATAAATTATATATATTCAATAAAATCTTTTTTATATTTATCCAAAAATATTTTATAGGCATAAGATAAGAACAAACCAAATATTACACATAAAAACCTATATTTTTATAAAAGTAGGTTTATTTTCCTTTAATGGTGAACCAATTTTAAATAAAATTTTTAAAACTTTTATATATTCTATTCGAAAAAAAATTATTATTTTAAAGTGAAATATACAATTTTACTTTTGTTTTATTTTTTGTATTTTTCTAGGAAGTTTCATTTTTTGATAAATAGTGAAAAAATACTGTATTTTAGTTCAAAACTACATTTTCGTCTAATTTATTCATATGGTTAAATAATGTTTTGATTTGGTTTTATAGTATAATTAGCTCAAGTTATTATCATTAAATCCAATTTTGGTCATTTGAATCAATTATACAATGAATTTGGAAACAAAAACATTTCAATCTTTTGAACGTTTTTACTTTAAAAACTTATTTTCTCGTTTCGTCGATGGGATTAATTTTTAATTAATTTATTCCCATTATGTGTTTTGAATTTGGAAAAAATGATTCCATATTTCGAATCATAATTTCCAAATTATTTAAATATGTCCCTTTTATTTTTTTACAATATGACTAGTATCATTAATAATATTTTTATTACCATAGTTAAGGGTAAATTAGGTAATTAAAGGTAGAAATTATATTATATATTTTATAAAACTACCCTAACACTTGTAATAATTTTATTAGATGAGTTATTGTAGTCCAAATTCACAATTGGGATGATTTTCGGGCCTCTTGGACCCACTCTCATGACTCTAAGGATTTTTTTAGTATTTTATTCTAGGGGAAGTCAAATATGTCACACTCATGTTTTTAATAAGTATTAAAATTTGTATATGTGGTTACAAGGAAGATATATTCGACTAAAAATTTTAATTTAAAATATAAATGTTCATCTAAATCATGGTTATTTATTTTTAATTTTTAGGAAATAAATAATTAACATAAATTCTTGCACAATGATGATGTGGTAATTGTTTAATTAATGCAAATATTAAATAAATGATATTAAAATATACAAATAAATATAATTTCAAATAATTAGTGTCATACAAGAATTTTATAGAATAAATTGACATATTATGGATATTTTAAAAGAGTTTTTTATAAGATTACTTGTAGTTATTATATTTTAAAAAAGTCAAGTAGTAAATTATAGCGACCCGAGCCTTTTACATAAAACATTTCATAATTTTAATTACAATTAATCATCAGAGTACAAGCCAAGGATCGTTAAGTCTACTGTCTTGGAATACTATATGCATATAACATAAAACATGGGGAAGAAAAAACTTATTTATTTAATCTCCACAAAGAGCTTATAACTTCCTTTGAGCCCTTACATCTACATAGGGTACCTTGGGGAACACATGAACAAAGGGATGAGCTAAAAATCCCAGAAAGGGAAAGAACATAAGGATACATCTCAAGAACATGAGTTAGAAGGCATGCCATAATGACATCCAAAGCATGAAACTTATAAAATCATTTAATATAAGCATGGGATCATATAAACATGGGATCATATAAATGTTGCAGAATCATAAAACATTTCTTTAGTATGGGTCAAGGCAAACTGCAAATCCCATTTCCCATTTCAGTACGGGTCAAGGCTAACCGCCAATCCCGTTTCACATCGCATCTCATGAGACTTATCCTTACCCAATGCATTGGAGCGCTATCTGGGTGCACCCATATCAACATTTTCATGAATATTCTCACCACATAAATATTCTCACCACATAAATCTTCTTTCCATATGAGTATTCATACATAATCAATTGTTCATAAACATAAGGTTACCCATGGAGAGAATTGAGTACCACAATCATGACATAAAACATAACCAATGAGTGTATCATGAAAGTGTCCATGAAAGAAAGGGATCAGAACATACATGGATGTTCATAAGGTAATTTAGGCATAAAACATGGTAGGTGGTAACAAATAAAAGTGACATCTCATAAGAATTTTATTTGAGAGACGTTAGCATTAAAACAATTTTGTGCGGTTTTAAGGAAAATACTATAGAGCTTTTAAAATAGGAATGAAGAAATTCTTTTATATAAAACCAGAATTTAACCAAGATGGTTTTCATAATAAAAATAATGAATTTAAAAAGACAATGGTTTCTTAAAATAGAAGATATAGTGCACTTGAAATTGGGTAAAAGTTCGGAAAGTTCCTTTAAAACGAGTGTGCTTATTGGGAAGTATCGAGGAGAGATTCACTTAAAAGAATGTATATCCCGGAAAGAGAATGAGAGATAGATCTTGGAACATGATTTTGAACCATATAAAAAGAATGTTACTGTTCTAAATAAAGAGAAAATACGACTACATTTTTGTAAAAAGGAAGATAGAGAAACTCGAAGGAATAAAGGAAGTTATGGTAGAATCCATTATGGTTTATCGGCAAGGTATCAGGTGTAACTAAGAGGGATTGATGAGAGAGATAAGGGGTTTCTAATAAATTTTAAAAAGTTAAGTCAGTATTTGGATGTTGTATAAACATACCCCATCACTTGTTATTACACAAAAAAAAAGCATACCGTAGAGAACAATCTTGATTAAGAGGTAAAATTGGAGGATCCCTTACACTAAATCTGTTGGTATTCTCCACTTATTATTAATGACGTGAATAAAAAAATTAGGATTATTAATTAATAATTCCATAACCTCTTTTATATTCAATTTATTTATTATAACCCTGTTTAGTTCATTCAAATCCTTTTTTATTAGTTACAAGGTTCGATTTCATTGTTCGGGCTCATTTGTTTACTTGGCTTTAAAAGACCGGTTCACTTATATTCATGTTTGGATTATATGCAAGATTAAAGTTGTTGTCCAGAATTGAATTTATATTCTTCAATTAATATCCAAGAGATTACAAGGTTTTAGTTTTAATTAGTTTACTTATAGTGAAGTTTAATTATTATATATATAACCACAGTGATAACAATTTTTGTTGATCGGTGGATTTGATTACAAAGAATGTGTTTTGCTTTATAACTTAATTCCATTTGTACCAAAGGATTACAGAACCAAAAATATGATATATTTAATATATAATAATCTGTTTCAACCATAACACAAATGGTTTCATGACCAGAATTAAATATAATAATAGAAATTGATAAACCATTGTCCTTGAATGTGCTAAGTTAGCACATCTCAAATGCTGCTTTCATTTCATTCAAATAAAAGGGTGGGGAAAGGAGAGAAGATAAAGAAATATTCCACTAGAATGAATACATTACAACACATGTATTTTACTATATTTATCATACATTTATGGTGAAAGGATGTGAGGAAAGAAATTAAAAATAAAAGAACATAAAAGAAAAGAAGAAATTGGGAAGAGGAATTTACCTCTTGAGACTTCATCATTCGAGAACCTCTTAAGGGGAGAGGTTTTGGTATTTTGAAGAGGCTAAAATATTTTGGACGTGGGGGAGGACCTTGGGGATATATTTGGGCAGAATAATGGCAAGGCACAAGGCTTGAGAGGAGTGGAGAGAAGAGGGAGAGAAGGGGGGTTTTTATAGTGGAGGAGAGGAGGGATTTCATGATATTATAATCCTTAATTTATTATTTCTTCACAAGAAAAAGAATAGTAAGTATTCCATAACCAAGAATAGTAAATGAGTCATGTTAATTCTAACCATGGGTGGTGACATCATCCATGATGATAGGTATAGTCTATTTAGATTATAATTCATATATACGTTAAATTACCGTATTTTACTATTCATCAAAAAATTCAAGTATTTCAGAAAAATCCAAAAAATTCACCCTAACCATTTTTAGACGTGTAGAATCCAAAAATGAATTCCATTTTGAAAAATAATTTTCTAAATATGATTATTTTAGTATTTAATTAAAATAATAATTTATTATCAAAACCAGTTTTAAAACATTCCTTAACTTATTCTAAAATATAGGTATATCATACTTCCAACTTGAAGATTATTTTTATACCAACATAGATGAGGTTACTATTGACCAAAAATTATGTTTTCTTATCGGACTCCAAATAACTCATTGATTACAACCCTGTATGCCAGATTTTTGAAATTCCAAACACATAAATGTCAAACTTATGTTTAAAGGTCACTTAGCACTTTGTAGTTCATTATATTGTGTTTTAATGTGATTTTATGACATACTTATGAGAAGGTAATTTCCATTGAAAAACATTGGGTTGTTACATTCTTCCCCCTTATGAAATTCCACCCTCGAAATTTCGTTTTACATTCAAAGCCAAAAATAGGCATGGGTACTTTTCCTTCATTGCTTCCTCCAATTCCCATGTTGCTTCTTCGTACTTATGGTTTCTCCATTGTACCTTGACCAGATGAGTAGTCTTATTGCATAGAAATTTTTCTCTATGATCCAAGATATTCACCGGATGCTCCTCGTAAGAGAGATCATCCTCCAACTATACCACCTCTGAAGAGAGTACATGTGAAGGGTCTGGTATGTACTTCCTTAAGAGTGATATGTTAAAAACATAATGAACTCGAACCATATTCGATGGAAGTGAAAGCCGATAGGCCACAACTTCTATGTGGTCAAGGATCTCAAAGGGGGCAATATAACTTGGGCTTATCTTCCCTTTCTTCCCGAATTGCATGACTCTCTTCCATCGAGATATTCGAAGGAAGACTTTATCTCCAATGTCGAACTCCAAGTCTCTTCGACGGTTGTCAGCATAGCTCTTTTGCTGACTTTGAGCAGCTTTGATGTGTTTCTAGATGACTTGAACCTTCTCTGTCATCTCTTGAACAAGACTGGGTCCAATTAGCATTCTTTCTCCAACTTCATCCCAATAGGTTGGAGTTCTACATCACTTTCCATACGGAGCTTCATATGGAGCCATCTGAATACTCAAGTTGAAGCTATTTTTTTTGAGAACTCGACCAATGGGAGATGCTGATCCCATCCACCTTTGAATTCTAGAGAGTTGGATCTAAGTGTATATTCAAGCATCTGAATAGTTCTTTCACACTAGCCATCAGTTTGGGGGTGATAGGCCATGCTGAAATTTAATTTAGTACTCAAGGAATGTTGAAGGCTCCTCCAAAATTTAGATGTGAACCTTTGATCATGGTTAGAGACAATTGAGAGTGAAACACCATGAAATATCACCACTTCCTTCACAAATATCTTTTCAAGTTGTTCAAGTGAGAGATGTTCCCGAATAGAGATAAAATGGGAAGTCTTGGTGAGTCGGTCAACCACAACCCATATCGCATTATTTCCCTTCGACGTCTTCGGGACACCCGTGACAAAGTCCATAGTAACATTTTCCCATTTCCATATGGGTATAGGCGATGAATACATCATACATTTGGACTTTTTTCTCTCATCTTTAACTTGCTGACATACCAAGCACCTTGAAATATATTCCACAATATCCTTATTCATGTTATCCCACCAGAAGTATTCTCGAAGATCATGGTACATTTTGGTACTCCCAGGATGGATAGAGAATGTTGAACTATGTGCATTATCCAATAGCTCCTTCTTTATCCCAGGTGATTAAGGCACACAAAGCTGCGTTCCAAACTAAATCACATCATCATCATCGATATGAAACTCTTGAAGCTTTGCTTCCTTTACTGCATTCACCCTCTCTTGTATCTCCACATCATCCTTTTGTGCTTCCTTAATCTTCTCCTGGATGGATGGATGCGCAATAATTTGGAAAAGGTAGGATGTATCCCTTGCCCTTATGATTTCCAAATCTATTCTTTGCATATCTAAGAAGATAGGGTCTTTCTCAATCTGTAACATGGATAGAGTAGTGGGTTATTTTCTTCTTAGAGCATCAGCTACCTTGTTTGCCTTTCCAGGATGGTAGTGAATAGAGAAATCGCAATCCTTGATTATCTCTAACCATCTGAGCTCCTTTTGTGTGAATATACACTTTAGGCTCTTGTGGTCGGTGTATATGTCACACTTCTCACCATAAAGGTAGTTCCTCCAGATTTTCAAGGAAAAAATCATGGCTGCCAGCTCTAGATTATGCATAGGATAGTTTTTCTTAGGGATTTTATCTTCCTTGAGGCATAGGCTATAACTTTATCATTTTGCATTAGCACACAACCTAAGTCTTTCTTAGAAGCATCACTATACACCACAAAGAGTTCTTCACTTGAAGGGAGTGTTAGTAATGATGCAATGATAAGCCTCTTTTTCAAATCCTTGAAATAGTCTTCACATTCCTGTGTCCAGACGAACTTTACTCCCTTCCGTGTTATCTTGGTCATTGGGTTTGACAATCATGAAAAGTTCTTCATGAATCGTCGATAATACCCAGCTAGACCTAAAAAGCTGTGGATCTCCATTATAGAAGTTGGCCTTGACCACTCTTCAATTGCCTTTGTCTTGGAAGGGTCCACAAATATCCCTTTCTTGGTGATAACATGCCCCAAGAATGATACTTCCTCCATCCATAACTCACATTTACTATACTTTGCATACAACTTCTCCCTTCGAAAAGTCTTTAACACAGTTTTCAAATGATCCTCATGTTCCTCCTTTCTCTTGGAGTATATCTAAATATCATCAATAAAGACCACCAAAAATTTGTCGAGGTAATATCTAAAATCTCTATTCATTAAATCCATGAAAATTTATGTAGAATTAGTGAGTCTGAAGGGCATCACTATGAACTCATAGTGAACATATCTCATTCGAAAGGCAGTCTTGTGAATATATCCATTCATCACCTTTCGTTGGTGATATCCCAACCAAAGGTCCACCTTAGAGAAATAACTGGCCCCATGAAGCTAATCAAACAAGTCATCTATCTGTGGAAGGGGATACTTGTTCTTTATAGTGATTTTATTGAGCTCACGATAATCAATGCAGAGGTGCATTGATCCATCCTTCTTCTTGATGAAGAGGACTGGAGCACCCCACAGTGAAGCAATCGGGCGTATAAAACCCTTCTCTATATTCTCCTCTAACTGATTCTTCAGATCTTCTATCTCTACGGTGGCCATTCTGTAAGGTGTCTTTGAGATTGGTAGAGATCCAGGGATAAGTTCAATTGAGAAATCAACCTCTCGGTCAGGAGGAAGATCAGGAAACTCTTCAGAAAATACATCAGTGCAATCCCTCACGATGGGTAGGTATTTAAGAATGATTCTATCCTTTGTCCCAATCATTTGATCTAGATATGCTTTCTCACAAGGAAGCAGTATCCAAACTTGAGATGGAGATTATAATGGAGAATCATCTTCTTACTAACACTTGTAAAGAATCATAGGATGATTCGGGATGTGAAAAGTGATCTCCCCTTCCCAAAAATTGATGTTGGACTTGTACAAAGATAGCCAATCCATGCCCAATATAGCGTCAAACTCCACTAAAGGAAGTATGATAGGATTTTCTAGGAGTT
Organism: Viscum album; assembly: GCA_963277665.1. Lineage (NCBI taxonomy): Eukaryota > Viridiplantae > Streptophyta > Magnoliopsida > Santalales > Viscaceae > Viscum > Viscum album. Next base: position 1,533,561,034 of record OY728161.1, on the reverse strand, counting down.
TCAGTACACAAACATTAACTGGGGAGGAGTTATAAACCATGGATGCAATAATTTCCCCATTCACTGTTCTCACAGATAAAATTTCCTCCAAATTTTGAAGTGGTGTTTGAATAGTTCTACTAAACTTGATAGATATGAAAGAATGCGTAGAACCAGAATCAAATAGTACATTCACTATTCATGAATGAATAACAAGCGTACCTGTCACTACATGATTTTACAGCTCCACCTCAGTAGTAGTGATAGAATAATCCCTTCATTGTTTCCTTGGAGGTTATTGATGATTTCCTCCCACAACCCTTGGCTTAGGGCAATTGTTCACATAATGCCCAAGTTCCTTGCAGTTATAACACTACACTACAGGCTGAGTGCTAATCTGAACTTTCCATTATTCTTCAATATTAGCGGTATTTTTCATATCCCTTCGGCAGTTCTTGGCCAGATGACCAAACTTTTTTCATTTGAAGCAGTTCTTGGTTCCCTTGAGACAGTCACCAAGATGCTTCTTCCCACAATTTTTACAAAGGGGAATGTGAGGCTTTTTTCCATCACGAGATTTGTTTAATAAACCACCCTTGTTGTTCTCTATTTTCCGCTTATTGTTACTAGGCCCATGAGACCACTGAGAGTCTCCAATCTCCATTTCAACCTTGAGGGCACAACCAAAAATCTCCTCATAGCTGTCAAAGTCTCGAATCGCCAACAATTTCTGTAGACTCAGCTTTATTCTGCTAAAGAAGAAATATACCTTGATTTCAGTGTTCATGACAAAGACAGAGGCGTACCTTGAAAGCCTTGTAAAGTTCGCTTCATATGCCCCGATGGACTCACCTTCCTTCTGCTTGAGTCCAAGGAACTCTCCTTCCATCTTGGGATGGAGGGTTCAAAGAAAATATTTGTTGAAAAACATCCTCTTGAATTCCTCCCATTCTATGGAATCAATTTCCTCTTGGGACTTTGTATTCTTGATCAGTGTCCACCACTGATCATCTTCCCCATCAAAATGATAGACTTCCAGTACAACTTTCTCTTCTTCTGAGCACTGGAGGATAGAGAAAATCTTTTCACTAGAGTTAATCCATTGTTCTGCAAGGAGGGGATCAAAAGACCCGCTAAACATGGGAGGTCTTTTCCACATGAAAGGATTCTATGGAAACTTTATCTTTCCTTGGAGTAGGGGGACATTCTACCTAATTCAAGTTATTATTCATAACTCAATCCAGCTGAGCAAGTACTGCCATGATGTTTTGAGCACCCTCTTCTGTCACATTAGGTATATTATTAGGGAAATCATCACATTTCCTATCACATTGGTTGTTGGAACATGTTCTTTTATTTCCTACCATTAACTAAGGAAAAGAACTTATAATTAGGGGTCTTGAATACTTAGCTATTGAGCATAAAAAGGAAACTTTGAACATTAAAGGATAAACTTATAAAGAAGAAGTACATCATAACATGTGATTCCTTAGGTTTATATCCAGGTTATCCTCGATCTATTTTTTAACCTATATTTTATGGGCTTTTTTTGTCCCTTAATAATGGTTTGTACTAAGCTCGTGAATCTACCAAAGCATATCCCCCAGGAGTGTCATAACCAAGATTGAAATAAGGCCCGTTATCGTGCACCAGTTCCCGTTTGAGTCTAGCTCAAAGCGGTGTTTTCATGTTTTACCCCTCTGATACATCTGTGCTGGAGCCGCCTCTACCTGCTCGTATCCAGATAGGGATGTATTTTCTTGATTAACCACTTACTCTGTACTCACCAAAATTTAAATCTGTTTTCTTATACTAAGTCTCATCCTTAAGTTTCTCACTAAGGTGCTCTATTTCTAATCTCCAAAAATAACTAGACCATCCTCTGATACCAACTATAGAAACCTGAGCCTTTTCCATAAAACATTTCATGATTTTAAGCATAATTAATCATCATAGTACAAGTCAAGGATCATTAAGTCTAGTGTCTTGGAAGACTAGGTACATATAACATAAACATGGGGCTAAAAAAAAATTCTTTATTTAATCTCCAGAAAGAGATTATTACTTCCTTTGATCCCTTACATCTGCATAGGGTACCCTGGGGAACGCATGAACAAAGGAATGAGCTAAAAATCCCAGTAAGGGAATGAACATAAGGATACATCTCAATCACATGAGTTAGGAGGCATGACATAATGATATCAAAAGAATAAAACTTATAAAAACATTTCATATAAGCATGTGATCATATAAACATGGGATCATATAAATGTGTTAGAATCATAAAACATTTCTTTAGTATGGGTCAAGGCTAATCGCCAAACCCGTTTCCCATTTCAGTACGGGTCAAGGCTAACCGCCAATCTCGTTTCACATCGCATCTCATGAGACTTATCCTTACCCAATGCATTAGAGCGCTATCTGGGCACACCAATTTCAACATTTTCATGATTATTCTTACCACATAAATATTCTTACCACATAAATATTCTTTCTACATGATTAATCATACATAATCAATTGTTCATAAACATAAGGTTACCCATGGAGAGAATTGGGTACCACAATCATGACATAAAGAATAGCCAATGAGTGTATCATGAAAGTGTCCGTGAAAGAAAGGGATAGAACATACATGGACGTTAATAAGGTAATTTAGGCATAAAACATTGTAGGTACAAATAGAAGTGACATCACATAAGAAATGTATTTTAGAGACATTAGCATTAAAACATTTTGTGTGGTTTTAAGGGAAATACTATAGATCTTTTAAAATAGTAAAGAAGAAATTATTTTATATAAAACCAGAATTGAACAAAGAATGTTTTAATAATAAAAATACTTAATTTACAAAGACAATGGTTTCTTAAAACAGAATAAAGAGTGCACTTGAAATTGGGTAAAAGCTCAGGAAGTTCCTTTAAAACGAGTGTACTTATTGGCAAGTATCGAGGAGAGATTCACTTAAAAGCATGTATATCCCCAAAAGATAATGAGAGATGGATCTTGGAAAATGAGTTTGAACCATATAAAAAGAATTTTTAAGTTCTATATAAAGAGAAAAGATGACAAAATTTTGGTAAAAATAAAGATAGAGCAACCTGAAGGAATAAAGGAAGTTCAGGTAGAATCCATTATGGTTTATCAGTAAGGTATCAGGTGTAACTAAGAGGGATTGATGAGAGAGATAAAGGGTTTATAATCACCTATATAACATTAGTTCAGTATTGGGAAGGTTTATAAACATACCCCATCACTTGGTATTACAAAAAAAAGCATATCATAGAGAACAATCTTGATTAAGAGTGAAAAGGGGAGGATCCCTTACCGTAAATCCGTTGGTGTTCTCCACTTGTTATTAATGACCTAAATAAACAAATTAGGCTTATTAATTAATAAAACCATAACCTCTTATATATTCACTTTATTTATTATAACCCTTTTTAGTTCATTCAAATCCTTTTTTATTAGTTACAAGGTTCAATTTCATTGTTCGGGCTCGTTTGTTTACTTGGCTTTAAAAGATCGGTTCACTTATATTCAAGTTTGGATTATATGCGAGATGAAAGTGGTTGTTCAGAATTGAATTTATATTCTTTAGTTAATATACAGGAGATTAAATGGTTTTATTTTTAATTAGGTTACTTAGAGTGAAGTTGAATTATTATATATATAACCATGGTGATAACCATTTTTGTTGATCGATGGATTTGATTACAAAGAATGTGTTTTGATTTATAACTTAATTATATTTGTACTAAAGGATTAAAGAACCGAAAATAGGATATATTTCATATATAATAATCTGTTTCAACCATAACACAAATGGTTTCTTGACCAGAATTAATGATAATGATAGAAATTGATAAACCGCTGTCCTTGAATGTGCTAAGTTAGGACCTCTCAAACGGTGCTTTCATTTCTTTCAAATAAAAGGGTGGGGAAAGAAGAGAAGATAAAGAAATATACCAAAAGCATGAAGAAATTACAGTACATGTATGTTACTAGATTTATCATACTATTATAGTGAAGGGAGTTGAGGAAAGAAATAAAAAAGAAAAGAACTTATAAGAAAAGAAGAAATTGGGAAGAGGAATTTACCTGTTGAGACTTCCTCCTTTGAGAACCTCTTAAGGGGAGAGGTTTTGGTATTTTGAGGAGGCTGAGAGATTTTGGATGTGGGGGAGGACCTTGGGGAGAGATTCGGGTAGAATAATCGCAAGACACAAGGCATGAGAGGAGTGGAGAGAAGAGGGAGTGAAGGGGGGTTTTATAGTGGAGGAGAGGAGGGATTTCATGATATTATAATCCTTAATTTATTATTTATTCACAAGACAAATAATAGTAAGTATTACATGACCAAGAATAGTAATTGGGTCATGTTAATTCTAACCATGGGTGGTGACATCAGCCATGATGCTAGGAATAGGCTATTTAGCTTATAATGTATATATATGGTAAATTACTGTATTTTACTATTCATCAAAAAATTCAAATATTTCATAAAAATCCTAAAAATTCACCCTAACCATTTCTCGACGTGTAGAATCCAAAAATGAAGTCCATTTTTCAAAAATAATTCTCCAAATATGATTATTTTAATATTTAATTAAAATAATAATTTATTATCAAAACCAGTTTTAAAACATTCATTAACTTATTCTAAAATATAGGTATATCATACTTCCAACATGAATATTATTTTTATACCACCATAGGTGAGGTTAATACTCACCAAAAATTAAGTTTTTCTTGTCAGACTCCAAATAACTCACTGATTACAACCGTGTATGCTGGATTTTTGAAATTCCAAACACATAAGTATTAAACTTATGTTTAAAGGTAATTTAGCACTTAGTAGTTCATTATGTTGTGTTTTCATGTGATTTTATGACATACTTATGAGAAGGGAATTTCCATTGAAAACCATTGGGTCATTACATGAATAGTGTCAAAATTGATAAGAATGACATTTTTAAATGTATAATATTTTATGAAATAATATAAAAGTCATCCAAAATGATTGTTATAAGTCTTAAAATGTCATCAGTGGTCTATTTATATTTCCTTTTGCATTTTATAGAAACTATATTATCCCTTAAAGAGTAAAAATCCAAGTTGTAAAGTTAAGAGTTAGGGTTTTTACTAAGGGTTAAAACCAAAAGACAAGGGTAAGAATGAGACCTAAAATTGTCTAAAAATTATTATTTGAGAGGTTTTATACCCATAATAATATTATCATCTAAATAAATCACCTTTGATTAATTTAGAATATAAAATGAATTTATATTAATTTAATATTTTGAGATTTTCCAAAAGAGCCCCTCACCTCAATTATAAAAGGACACCTATTAACTCACTTCCTCACATTAGATTGAGCCTTTTATCTTGACCATAACCTAGCAAAATAATATCCCAACATTCCTCCCTTTATCCTATAGTCATAACATTGGGTAGAAATCCAACCAAGGAATCCCTTTGGTGAAAACAAAAAGAAGTTACCCATAGAAGAGGCAACATCTTTCCTCAAGATCTTTAATTTTACTTCCATTATACACCCCTAAAATCTCATTATTCCATGATTATATAATTACCCCAGTATCATAAATATACCAATATGTTGTTATGATAAGGGTTTTTAAGGTTCTGTGTGCAGTGGAATCATGCGATGAGCAGTGGACAACATTTAATTATTTCCCCTAATCGATGATCAATCCAATATCCATACGGGAATGAATGTCATGATCCAAGGAATTGAATCGAAGAAATAGACAAAGAATAATTGAACCATAACTGAGAGAGAAGGATCAACACACATTGTTTATAATTAATTTAATTAGATAAATAATTACCTATACTAAATTCTTTCTGGGATAATGTGTTCAACAATAGATCTACGATATATCATCGTTGTGTTGTAGAAACCAAGTATAGATTTCCTCTAGTAGTGATCCACACATGTTCCAAGAATCATCAGAAGTTACCGAAGGAGTCGCTGGGTTTTATCATGGAAGATCCTTGTGCTTTCATCATCTACCTTGATCATCTTGATAATCACTTCTAAAGCATTCTCCTTGATTTGGTGGAGGAGGATTGATCACTTTTGTTGGGAGCGTTCTTTGGATAAGGGAGTTCTCTAGGCTAGAGATAATTTCTGTTGAATTTTTGGGCACAACTAAATCAAGTAATGATAAAATAATATAATCAAATATTTATATTTCTATGGCTAAAATAAAATAACTGCACAAGTGCCTTTATTATTATTTAATCCTAGAAAAACCCCATGTCAAATAATAATAGTAATATTATTATTTCTTGACACACGCTTAAATTTTGACTTATAATTTAATATTATTTAATTAAATAATATTTAATATTACCATTTCCCACAGGAACATTAAACTCGGTCCACCATTCATCAACAATATTTATCAGACCTTGAATAATTTATATTTATTTATTAAATAAATATCGTTTCATTAGGTGAAATAGCCTATCGTCTAAGGTTAGCATCTAGAAATACACCAAGGTACCCATAGAGAAAGAAGTTAATCTCACAACGAAATGTCACCTAATATTAACACTTATCATGTAATATAATCCCTTTACCACAATATCTCAAATCGAACAGGTTGCATGCTAGTGCCATCAACCTATGTGCTCAATTATCTCTTTCTTTGAAATTCTAGAAATAGAACTTGCCTATTGATCACCAAGGATATGGATTTATTTAGGCTATATCATTTCCATAAAAGATCTATAGATATTAAATTTTTTTAAATAATATAAGGGATAAATCCTTTCTTACTTTATTCAATAATGCAATATTACTCATGACACACCTAACGTATATTAATTCACCGTGAATATCTATCATCATGATTTTCATCAATATATATAAGTGTGCGACTCATAATAATAATTAATAATAATATTAAAGTCTAAGGACCAATACACATGTCCGCAGATAGGATCATCCAATGACACATATAAATATGGATTTTTTACTGGTGAGTATCCATCTCATAATATCCTACTGGATATTACCAAGGGAATACACCATGAGAAGGTGTCTCAAAGTCCTTGGAGTCTCCACCCCTAGTAGCCTATGTAATTTGTGTCCCTCAAATGATATCATCTGGCTGTAGAGAATATATTCAATAATTATGTCAAAACACTTCTGGGTTCTCATCATAGCACAAAACTACTATGAACTTTTAGTACAACAACAACTATTAGGAAATTATAAAATACTATGTAATACATAAGAACAATCATGATGTGCTAAGTAGTTTATAATTATTCAAAAAATTAATACATGTTTATCATAAAGTACAAATAATTTTGTTCTAGGTCAGCAACTCCAAAAAACTCCCAATTTCACTTGAGCAAACTGCTAATAACCTTCAGTACACTAGCTCTCACATGATATTCATGCTTCTACTGAGATAGGCCATTAGTCATGGGGTCCACCACAGTTTCTTATGTGGGTACTCTGCTCACTCTAACTTCACCCCTTTGATAGAAATCCCTCAAGAGGTGATATTTTAGGAGTATATTATTTGTCTGTTTTTGTAACCTTGCATCTTTTAGAAGATCCACCATTGTAGTATTATCACAATACAATGTGATAGGGTATTTAATACTAGGTACCACATCAATATACTAGAGAAATTTACTAATCCAAAGGGATTTTTTGGCTACATCAGAAGTTTTTGTATACTCAGACTCCACTGTCAAATCAGTAAAAACTGGCTACTTTGAACTCTTCCATATCATAACTGCTCTGTTGAGACAGAAAACATATCCTCATTGTGACATCAAATCATTCTAATCTGTATGAAAAATAACATCATTATAAACCCTGATGAAAATCTCCTCGTCTCCTCTATACACCAAGAAAATATCCTTATCTCTTCTTAAATACTTAAGGATATCATTAACAACAATCTGATTTTGTTCTCATATATCTAATTGATATCTGCCTACCATGCTCAGTTCATAGGAAACAAAAATTCCTATGCATAACATGACATACATGATTGATCCTATCATTGAAGCATGTGGGATCTTAATCATTCTATCTTTATCCTATTGTGTATGGGGACACATTCTATAAGAAAGATGTAAACCATGTGAAACTGGAACCGATATGATCTTATATTGATCCATACTAAATCTCTTTAGTATCTGGTCAATATATATTCTTTGAATTAGTCCATGAAGCCTCTTGGAACTATAAAAAATAATCTTGATCCCTAGAATGTTGGATGATTCACCTAATTCCTTCATGGAGAAATAGTTATTTAACAAGTCATTAATAGATTGTAAGACTCATATGTCATTTCTTATATGTAATATGTCATCAACATAAAATACGTGGATAATGAACACATTCCCATCAAATCTTTTGTAAATACATATCTCGCATTCATTCTTAATGAAAACAAATTCTTTTATAGTTTCATCAAATCAATGTTCCATTACCTAGATACTTACTTCAAACCATAAATAGATATCTTCAACTTGCAGATACTTTTGGAATCACCTGGAGTCACAAAATTTATTAGTTGTGTCATATAGACATCTCCCTGAAGGTTCTCATTAAGGAATGTAGTTTTGATATCAATCTTCCATGTATCATAGTCATGGTAAGACATTATATAAAGTATGATTTTTATGGATTTAAACATGAAAAATCTTTAAAATGTTTCATCATAGTCAGTTCCTTGATTTTGTTAGAACCCTTTATCCACTGGCCTTGCTTTATAGGTACTTACATTACCTTCCATGTCTAGTTTTCTTGTAAATACCCATTTTCATTCTATAGGATTTACATCAACTGGTGAATCGACTAGAACACAAACATGGTTTTGATACATGGAAATCATCTCATAATTCAAAGTTTATTGCCATCTTACAACTTCTTACCTCTCTAATACCTCCTTGTAGGAAAAAGGTTCATCATTGTCTAACAATAATGAGTCACCATTATTTGTAACTAGAAAACTATATATCTATGGTTCTGATACCTCTCTTACACTTCTATGTAGTACTTGTGTTTTATGAACTAATTCTTCTTTGGGGACCTTGGGAACTTGTTCCTATACCAACTCCCATGTATCTTGAGTATCAATTTCATCAAAGTCAATATTTCTCGCACTATCCTTTTTGAGGATGTGATCCCTCTCTTGAAATACGACTATTCATGTGACAATCACTTTCTTGTCTAAGGGGTTGTATAGGTAGTATACCTTTGTTTCCTTGCGATACCCTATAAAGATACATTGTATGCTCTAGAGTTCTAGTTTGTTTCCTGATAAGGCCTTAACAAACACCTCAAAACCCCATACATGTGTATGAAATAAAATGGGTTTCTTTCCACTTCATAGCTTGATGGGAATTCCATTTTCCATTTTGTTGGTTCTTAGTTTAATGTGTATGCCGTGGTTTTCAATGATTATCCACAAAAGGATAATGGAAGATCTATATGACTCATCATAGACCTTACCATGTACAAAAAAGTACGATTCCTCCTTTCACTAACAATATTCCACTATGGTGTATAAGTTTGAGTGAGTTTATATAGAATCCCAAAATCCCATATAAATTTGAGGATCTCTTGGTTATGATATTCACCACCTTGATCCGATCAAAGACTTTATCTTCTCACCAAGCTGATTCTCTACTCCATTCTTGAATTCATTGAATTTATCAAAGGACTTGGACTTATACCTCATCAAGTAGATATATCCATATCCACTCAACTCATCAGTAAAAGTTATGAAGTAAGAATATCCACCTCAATATTTTACTGGAAATGGTCCACACACATCAATGTGTACCAATCCTATAAGCTCTATGGCCCTTTCACCCTATCCACAAAATTTTGGTTTGGTCATTTTTACTTGAAAAAAATCATGACATTTATCAAGTGGTTTTAGATCAAAAGAGTCTAAATATCCATCTTGACATAGTTTTTTAAACACTTATCATTTACATGGCCAAGATGTTGATGCCAAAGCTGGGTGTTATATGATTCATGTGAACTTGATTCATTATCAATTTCCAACACTTGGTTTTTGTAATTTAATACATACAAACCATTATATAAATGTTCTATACCATAACATATGTTGTCCTTATAAAATAAAAAAAAATTATTTCCAAACTTGAAAATAAACTCATCTGTATCTAAACTTGATAAATAAATTATGTTTTTTTTTTCAATAATGAGTACATAATAAAAATCACATAAAACTAAAATCATTCCCATTGGAAATGAAAGGTGGTAGTCACCAATGGAAAGTTCAACTAGCATCGCACCATTGGTAGCTCATAGATCCACCTATCATATCGAAATTTTCTAAAATCTACTTGGTTCCTGCATTTGGATATATATGTGAGAACCACAATCTATATCTAATACCCAATGTATAAATATGGAAAGAATTCACTCAATAAGGAACACATCTTTAGATTTCCCTTTCTTATCGGTGCAGTTATTCTTCAAGTGGCCCGACCTTCCATATGCAAAACATACTACCTCTTTTTCCTTTCCCTACCTCTGAATCTTCTTCTTCATGGTAGGATGATGCTGGGGATCTTTAGAGTGTTTATAAGTCTTAGATCCCTTTTCCTTGTCCTTCCTCTTCTTATTGACCATAATTTCCCCATGTTTATTACTCCCCATGTCCTTATCCACTTTTAGAATTAAAGTATGAAGTTCCAAATAACTCTTATCATTATTTCTCATATTATAATTGATAATAAAGATGGAGAAGGTCTTGGGTAGTGATGAAAGTATGAGATCTATATGCAACTCATTTGAGAATTTAATCCCCAAGATGTCGTGGATTTAAATGTATCCAATAAGGTCGAATACATGAGGCCCAACAAGAACATACTCTCCAAGATTAGTGGTAAATAAAGTATTGGAGATCTCATACCTCTCTTGTCTCACCTTCTCTTGATAGAGATCCTGAAGGTGAGATATCATGCTATATGTATCCATTTCTTCATGTTTCTTTAAAATCTCATTAGACATGGATCATAGGATAAAACACTAAAAATCAGAATCATTATTCATATGTTTCTCATAGAGATATAGTTATTCATCACTTGCCTTATTTCTAGGCACAATTGGTAAAGGTTCTTCAAGCACATATAATTTTCTTTTATGGCGAAGGATGATGCGCAAGCACCTCGATCATTTATATAAATTCATTAAACTAAGAAGGTTTTCCTTCCCAAGTATGGATCACAATGATATGTTTGATGTAATTTTATTTTTGTTTCTACAAATAATATATGTAGAGATTTAGTACTTTATTTGATAAATTTAGACAAATAAATAAATATTATATTTATTAGTCTCCCACTATTTTATCAAAACCCAATATCCCTCACCATTGGCATCAGAATATCCCGTTTCTTAGACATTCTAGTGGTAAGGATCCAAATTTCTCATCTCATTACCCCAACTTTGGTTGGTAAAGAAACTTGAAAGGTTATAGGTAGGCATTCCAAATTCCAACTACATTAACTCATAGTTCCATGATCCGTTGAGTGGACTCCCCAATCTTGAAATCCAATAATTAGATTTCCTCAACATTTTCCTCTTAGTTACACCATGTACTGCTTTGGGAGTCAACCCTTGATGTGAACCAAGTCAATTCAACCCAAAATCTCATGTTATAATTCCCTGATAATTTAATTCACCCAAAATTTGGCTGGTCAAGCACTTTTAACTATGGTTCGATTCTAACCGAAGTAGAGGAAGGCTATACCAACTAAATATTTTATTAATGGACTTTATCCTTTATGCATAAATTGTTAATTATTATCATTATCAAATGGTTGTTAATATAAAGTGTAATTACATATGTGATTAACCATGTCTTTAGATAATATTTTCATATAATCCATTTTATTTAAGTTTTATCTTTCATTATTGTTAATTCATTAATTATGTGATAATGATAATACATCCATAATTAAATATCCATACAACCGACATAAATAAAATAAAAGGCATAATCATGAGTTTATACTAATGGTTATTTTATCTAGAAGTTGAAAAACTGACCACTGACCTAGGGGAGAAACACCTTGGACTAATTGAGGTTCATGTTTAGAGCTTTCCACCTATCCTCCATTGTATCCCCTTGGATTGGTTTCTCCTCGACTCCAAACTTGAATTTCCTCCACTATCTTGGGATATTTATCCTTTAAATAATCCTTTTACTCACACGCAGGTGAGGGGGGAAATGGGTTTACATAAAAGAAACCATGGGCACCTAGGCCATACATAATAATGATGAGATAAGGCACATAGGACAATAATTTAATTTAATATTAAATTAAAAGAAACCAATCACATACAAAAGGTCTGGTATAACTCATGATCATCCACATGCATGAAACATATTATGCATTTAATAAAACTATCATTCAATTAACTAATCGTTTTAATTTAAGATAAATCACGCTATAATATTTAATTATTATTTTTAATTAATCAATATTTTTATCTTAATTTTTATTTGAATTTCCTTGAGATTCTCATCCATTATAATTTTAATCTTTTACATAAATGTACCTTGGAGGTGATACAGTGAATACCTATCCAATCTACCCAACATGTATTATCCTCTTATACTATTTTAATCTTGTGACATATGACATACACAACTATTCACATACATTCACGATGTGTACTTCATGGATGATTACACGAATTTCATGATATTTTGGTCACGTGTTATGCTTTAATATATATATAGTAACAACTTGTAATATGACTCATACATGATATGAAGATCTTGAACACTACATAGATATTAATTAAACATTTAAATATTTATTTATATTAAGATCTATCACACGATGTGTCCTATATTTATGACCACATACAATTACATATACCAAGGTTTTCATAGTAAAATAAATAAATTTTAAATTTGCGAAACTTGGTATAAGTACATGGCATGTAGATTCTATATAAGTGGAATGTACACCTCTCACCATCTATCCAAGACACATGCATAGGGACTCAATGTGTAGTCTAGGCCTTAAAAAATTTGGAGTAAATGGTGTGTCCAATGGGACACAATCCATGTTGACTCCGTGTTATGTGGTCACCCATCAGGTAGGTTGTGTGTTGAATACATGGCCCGTCTTTAACGCAAATGGACAACACATCATGTCCAATGGGCCACATGGAATGTAGTCGAGATGACCATGCACCAGTCTCTCCTAGTCAACACGTAGTGTAAGAATTAATTACAACTCATTTCATTAATGCACACAGGTTGAGTAATTTCCAAATTAACATATAGTGTATTGAATACAAGTAAAGGGTATGTAACTTTAGTTACACAACACGTACTTCCATGTTATCTAGGTAGAATCCTTGGCTCCTCCATATGAGTTCCTCAATATTATTTTAATAAAAAAAATAAAATGTCTCATTTATATATATGAGAAATGAACGAGGAATAAAAAAATCTCACAATTCAGATTAATAGAACAATTAAGCTTGAATTAAAAAAAACTAAATTATAAATGCCTAAATCAACAATGATATTAAATAATTATAAACAATTTTGTTCCTGCTCTGATACCACTTGAAGTTTCTAGGCACAACGAAAGTGTGCGATGAGCGGTGCCCAACTTTTAATTTCTTTACATAATCAATGATCAATCTGAGATCTATATGAAGATGAACGCTATGATCCATAGAATTGATTCAAAGAAATAGACAAAGAATAATTATTCCAGAGCTTAGAGAGTTGGATAAACACATATTATTTATAATTAATTTAATTAGATTAATAATTTCCACTAAGAAAGTTTTTCTTTATTGATGTGTCCGGTGACAGATCTGTAGTGCACCATCATCAAATTGTAGAAACAAAGTGTATATTTCCTTTAGAGGCGTCCACACATGTTCCAGGAATCTCCAAATGTCCAGGTGCAATAATGTAATATTCTTATGCTTGTGTCATCCACCTTGATCATCTCAAGAATTTCTTCCAATGCGTTATCCTTGATCCAGTAGAGGAGGATTTCATTCCGTTCTTGGAAGAGTTCTTTGGATAAGTGGTCTCTCTTGGCTTGAAAGGATTCTCCTTGAATTATTGTGCACAACCGAATTGGATAATGAAAAAAATAATATAATTGGGTATTTATATTACTAGGGTTAAAATAAAATAATTTCACAAGTTCCTTTATTATTATTTAATCCTAGAAAAACCCCATGTCAAATAATAATAGTAATATTATTATTTCTTGAGATGCACTTAACTTGAGACTTATAATTAAATATTATTCAATATTATCATTTATCACTATACCAATAAACAGGGTCCACTATTCCTCCACAATATTTATCAAACCTTAAATAATGTTTATTTATTTATTAAATAAATATCACAACATTATTCAACAATAAATAAATAAATATTATATTTACTAAACAATAAATAAATATTTATATACGATCAAGAAGACATGAATAATTATTAAATAATATATGAGAATAATATTTATTCAACCTATTAAATAAATAATAATAATATATTATTTAACTTAGATTCTCTATGCACTTAGTGTGTGACCCTCTAAGCCTTTTTCTCAGTGGCATTAGGCAAAGCAGCCTAAATTCCAAGGTTAACGTCTAGAAATATGCTAAGGAACCCATATAAAAATAAGTTAATATCAAAACGACATGTCAACTCATATGAATGCTTACTGTGTTATATAATCCCTTTATCATAGTATCTCAAATTGATCAGGTTGCATGCCAATGCCATCAACCTATGTTCTTGATTATCTCTTTCTTTGAATTTATGGAAATAAAACTTGCCTATTGATCACCATGGCCATGGATTTATTTAGGATATATCATTTCCATTAAAGGTTTTAAGATATTAACTTCCATTAAATAATAGAAGTGATAAATCCTTTCTCATATTATTCAATAATTCAATATTACTCATGACGCACTCAATGCATCCTACTTCACCATGACGATCTGTTGTCAAGGATTTCGTAAATACATCTAAGTGCGCAAATAATAATACTCATTGATAATAATATTATAGTATAAGGACCAATACAAATGCCCACGGATAGGAATATCTAATGACCCATATGAATATCTATTTCATATTGGCGGGTATCATTCTCATAATATTCTATTAGATATTACCCAGGGCGTACACAATGAGAAGGTGTCTCAAAGTCCTATGAGTCTCTACCACTGATATCCTATGCCATTTGTTTCCCTAAAATGATATCATTTGACTATAGAACATATATTAAAGAATAGTTTCATAGCACTTCTGTGTTCTCATCACAGCGGGGAACTACTATGACCTTTTAGTTAGAGAATTACTCCTAGGACATTATCACATACTATGTCATGTAAAAGAACAATCTTGATGTGATAATTAGTTTATGAATATCCAAAAAATGAATACATGTTTATCATAAATTATAATGAATTTGTTTCTAGGGAACAAACTCCAATAGTTTTTACCTACACTTGTTGGATTGAATATGTAGAAATGAGATGCTCAAATACAAGAGGGGGGGGGGGGTGAATTGTATAATTTAAAAATCCCAAAGGAAATTTTGCGTAACCAAAATTAAAAACACCTCTAATCTCTAATAACTTGATTGATTCCAGTAATAAAACATAACAAAAGTTTACAATAACTAAGATTCTACATTAAAGCATATAAGTTCTAACTAAATCAGAGTACAAGTATAAGGAAGTATAAGATAGTTATACTTTCCTCAACAATACAAATGCAGTAGAAAACTTGTAACAAAGCAAGTAACAAGTTTTAAGTCTTTTAACTCAAAGAGAAGGGTATCCAACAACCTTGGATAAAAGTCCCTTGATTTATACTTTCAAGAAAGTCTATCTTACCCACACCGGGGTAAGCCCTCGATACAAAGATCGGAGTCTGTTTTGCTATCCCTACAAGCCCTCAACTTCAAGGTAGTCAGAACCTCTTTCTTTCTCAGAAAGGAATCCCTAAACTTCAAGGTAGTCGACACCTCTGACTTCACAACCCAAAGTCTCTGATTTTAAGGAAATCACACCTCTTCACTAAGCAAATCTGTGTGAAGAAAAGTTTTAACAAACCGTTCAAACTTTCTGCACGAATCCTAAGAGTTTATAAGAGGCTCTCTCTCCAGAAATCACTTCAACAACATATAGGCATAGTTATCAAAGTTTAGTTGTGAGATATTTCAAATGAGCTTCTATTTATAGGAATGAATTCAATGGTCAGATCCCTCCTCCAACAGTCATAGTTTTCCTTGAATTTTAGAGGGACCTGTACACATGTCACTCAAACAACGGTTAGTTAGTAACTAAAAGCACAACATCATTTTACAACAAAGAAAGCGTTAGAAAAAATATGGTTACATAAATAGAAATCCAATATTCGGAATGTAAGAAAATGAATGTCTAGAGTCTAACCAAAATTGAATTCGGAGTCTATAATACATGGATATTCAGATTATATTTTCTAAGAATTTGGAACCTGAACTCTATAGAATTCCAGAGTCTGAATTTCAAAGAAATTTGGAATCTGGATTCACAAGAATTTGGAACTTGAACTTAAAAATTTCAGAGTCAGAGTTCATGAGAAATTGGAGTCAGAAATCATAAGATTTCTGAGTCTAAATTTAGAGAACTCAGAGCCAGAACTTAGATAAGTTCGTATCTAGAATTCGTATTCTGAATTCAAAGTCAGAACTTAGAAGAATTTGTATCCAAAATTCGTAATCAGAATTCGGAGTCAGAACTCAGAAGAGTTCGTATCGAGAATTCATAATCAGAATCTGGAGTCAGAACTCAAAAGAGTTCGTATCTAGAATTCGTAATCAGACTTTGGAGTCATAACTTAGAAGAGTTCGTAACCATAAATCTAATTCACAATTTGGAATCAGAACTCAGAAGAGTTCGTGACCAGAATTCTAAGAATTTGAATCCTAAAACAGAATACTTCATATTTAGGTAATTATAGGATTCATAGTTTTTGGTTTCAAACCGAGTTTTACACTTAGAAAAATTATGATATGAACAATAAAACATGGTAATGATAAATTTACTTGGGGAAGAAAATTTTTCTTTATAGAAGTAAAGCATAGGGTAAAAAGAAATTTTCTTTGAGATAAGGTGTTTGTGATTTTCAAAACAAGAAGGAATTGCAAAGTCATAAGGAAACCTTAATGACTTAACAATCCCCCCTAAGTATGAAGGAATGTAAAGGTCATAAGGAAAACCTTATTGACTCAACAATCTCCCCCTTTTTGGAAAGCACAAACATCATTACGAAAAAGAATATAAGGACTTAGAAGAAAAATTTATAGACTTTGAAATAAATCTTATCTCCATTTTGTCATTGGTAAAGATGAATATGACTAACTCCACCTTAGGATTTGGAACTCTAAGGATCATATTCTAGATTTCCGAAATGAGAATTTTCATTATCTTGAGTATGAAAATATTTGTAAGGAGAACTCCCCCTTAGATAAACTCCCCCTTACTTAGGGATATTTTTTCTTTACTTGGAATTCTTTTTCCTTTCTCCCCCTTTGTGATTTTAAAAAAGAAATTTAGGGAATGAAAAAGAAATATGGTACCTGAAATATTATTACAAACATAAAAAAAACAAGCCACCACAATTTCCTTAAGATTGGAAGAATTTGTACAAGGAAAAATAGATACAACAAAAGATCGGATTTGAATCTATGTTGCTTCTTTTTCCTTAGGTATCAGCTTCTTTACAATGGTTTTCAGATTCTTTATTTCTTTGTGATCCTCCTCTGGTTGCTTCTCTAAGGCTTTGATATTATCATCTTGAGCCTTCAGAGCCTTTGCCTGATCCTTCAGAAAGTCATCTTGCTTCACTAACTTTTCTTGAATCTCAATCCGAAGATCCCTTTCTGTTTTCCAACTTTGGACAACATAATTCAACTTCCCATTCGGATCCTTGACATCCTGAATCCGAGTATTTTGTTCAAGATTTAGCTTCTCCTCAAATCTATTTGTAAGATCCTTGATTTTGGTGTCTTAAATATCAAAATCTTCCTTGAAATATTCTTGTAATTAATCAATATCTCTCAAATCTTCAACGATCTTCTTCGACCAGATGGTCATTTTCTTGCAAGATTTTCTATGGGCTTCATAGTTGATAAGGAAATTCTTGTGTTCGGCCTCAATATTTACACACCTTTACATCACCATGGATACAGAGTCTGATTTTTGATTCATGCTATGATGGAGCATCTAGAATCTAGAGTAAATATTTGGAAAGATCGGAATGGTGTCCACTAGCTTCTTCAGGCATTGAACGACAAAGTCATGTCCTAAAGCTGATGACTCTGAATCTGAAATTTTTCTTTATGATGGGTCTTCTTATAGATCAACCAGCTTCCTCTTAGAAGTTCCACCAGCTTCCTTCTTCCTCAAAATTTCTTTCTTTGGGGGTATCAACAACCACTTGTTTTCCCTTACTGATTCTCAGAACAGCTTCTTCATCTGGAGACTCATGCTCACTTATAGAAAACTGAACAATACTATCCTCATCAATTTTTTCGTTATGAGCTCTGGCCTCAATATCTTCAGGGATAATGAAGTCATGATTATGAATCTCTTCCTCAGATAATTCGTTCACTTCCTCTTCAGCCCTCTCATCCATTTCAAGAGTTGCAAGTTTCGAAGATCTGGCTTGAGAAGTCCGGATTGAATTTTTTTGGAAGAACTTTCCTTCTCATGAAATTCTTCTACTTGCTTTATCAAATCATATATATCTTTAGTGCTTTGAGATTATTGAACTTCTTCCACAGCTTCCTTTTCAACATCCTTCTATTGGGCTTTTTCCGGAGTCATAAACGTTTTCCCCGATGTCTAAGGTAATGGTTCTACTAAGAAAGTTTTCAGTACGGGAATGTTGTCAGATGAAACTTCAATAGCCTTCAAAAGACATTGCACAATCTCTGCCTCAGACATATTCTTCTTAAGCTACTTCACTTTGGCTTGGTTATCAAGCTGTTCAACATCTTTCTCTTTCAATGCTTTGGCCTCTGCGGGGTCTAGGAAAAACTGTGGCTCCCCTTCCTTCCGATTATTTTTATCTTCCCTCCATTTGGATACTACATCATCCAAATAGGCTTTCTGTTTCTTGGGCTTTGGAGGAGAGGATTTGGTTTCTTTGGCCTTAAGGGTTTTCTCTGTTTCTTCCACTTCCTTTATTTTCTTCTTCTTTCAAGCTTTCTTTGATGGTTCAGACTCTTCTGCATTTTTTGGGATGACTTCTGCTTCATCCTCTGGTAGATCATAAAACTCACTTGACTCCTTAGAGAAACCAACTTTCATCCTCTTGAGGGTATCATCACTGATTAACATTACTTTGCAATTCCTCAGCTTGGAACTGGAAGGGATATTGAAAGATTCAAGGCACTGAACTATCAATTTGGAGAGTAGGGAAGGATACATGATTATATGTGCTCTCAGATTCCCATTCTTGATATTCTCTATCGTAATGTGAATATGCTTCATCAGATTTATTTTCCTTAGATTTACCAATAAATCTAAGATATACATATCACTTTTCTTAAAAGTTTCCTTGTCACCCTTTCTCGGTACAATAATACCCTGAACCCATAAATCTAGGATATTATTGTTGGTAGATAAGTGAGCATTTTTTGCGGTCTTGACATCTAAAAGTCCAAGACATTGCATAGCCTTCACTTTTACAGAACTCCCTTGAACATCCGGTAACTTGTGAGAAAAAAATTCTGACTCTCCTTCCTAAGATAACCCTACCAAGCTAGCAACCTTTGTGTAAGAAAGTTTATATATTTTTCCATAACTCTCGAAGGAAAATTTTTCTTTACCATCTTCCTTAAAGAAACAAGCTGACTCATAAAACTCTATTAGCAAATCTGGATACACAAAATCCTGATCTCCTATTTTTGATATGGATACACTCTCCCATCCATTAAGCTTGATAGTATTTGAAATAATAGAGTCATACATATTGAAGAAGTTCAGATTCACCAACCTCTCCCTGTAAATTTTCCACTTCGAAATCGGCTTGACAGAAGACATTTCTTGAGAAGGAACTTCAGCAGACATTCAGACATGAGAAAGATTTGAAAATACGAAACGAGATTTTGAAGTTGGGCAGAGCATTGACACGCAAAAGCTTTGAAAACCGATGTGGGACAACCATCGAGGGTGCCCTTTTATAGGTGTTGAAGCTACGATTGAACTTCCCATTTGAATCCAATGGTTGATAATTTTTCTGATCTGATATGACTATTGAAATGATAGCGGCAAGGAAAATTTGGTAGGATCCAATCTTTTGAGGTTTTTTAAAGGAAAAGATTCAGATTTAAGGAAACTATAATCCTGGAAATTTTAAAAACAAAAGAAACTATCAGTAAGTAAAAGGTTATTACGAAAACTCAATGAAGAATAATACCTTTCGGGTTGTTAGGAGAATTATTCATATTGAGGAAAATTTTTCTTGAAGGACTTTAGATTCCGAAAAAAAACTCAAGTATGAAAAAAAACCCAAATCTTCATTAAAAAAATATTTATTACGAAAATATTCATTACAAAAATCTCAAGTATGAAAATCTTCACTATGAAAATTTCAAGTACAGAAAACTTCATTATGAAAAATATGAAAAAAAACTTCATTACGAAAAATATGAAAAACATCATTATGAAAAATATGAAAAACTTCAATACGAAAAATATGAAAAACTTCATTAAAAAAAATATGAAAAACATCATTACAAAAAATATGAAAAACATCATTACAAAAAATATGAAAAAATAAATTACGAAAAATATGAAAAACTACATTACAAAAAATATGAAAAAATTCATTATGAAAAATATGAAAAACTACATTACGAAAAATATGAAAAACTTCATTACGAAAAATATGAAAAACTACATTACAAAAAATATGAAAAGCTTCATTACAAAAAATATGAAAAACTACATTATGAAAAATATGAAAAACTTCATTGAAAAAAATATGAAAAACTTCATTACGAAAAATATGAAAAACTTCATTATGAAAAATATGAAAAACTACATTACAAAAAATATGAAAAACTTCATTATGAAAAATATGAAAAACTTCATTACGAAAAATATGAAAAACTTCATTATGAAAAATATGAAAAACTTAATTATGAAAAATATGAAAAACTACATTATAAAAAATATGAAAAACTACATTACGAAAAATATGAAAAACTTCATTACGAAAAATATGAAAAACTTCATTATGAAAAATATGAAAAACTTCATAAACAAATATACTCCCCTAATGAAAAAGAGTTTATTACTATAAGGATATTGGTTCAACAAGAAGTTATTGAGGAGGATTACCTTACGGTTATCATTCCTAACGTCTGTTTAATGTACTCAAATCTATCATAGGGTAAAGATTTTGTAAAAATATCAGCTAGTTGATCTTGTGTTCTGATAAATTGAAGAATGATCTCTTTTTTGTGTGTGATACCTAAGAAAGTGATGCCTAAAATCTATGTGATTTTCACGAGCGTGATGTGCAAGGTTTTTACTAAGGGAAATGGAACTTGTATTATCACACAAAATTTATGTTTTGGTAAAACTCATACCATATTCTGTGAGTGTGTGTTGCATCCAAAACACTTGAGCACAACAACTTCCAGCTGCTACATATTCAGCTTCAGCAATGGAAAGTTCTACTGAGTGTTGCTTCTTGAAAGACCAAGAAACTAATGAATCTCCTAAGAAATGAGAAGTTCCAGATGTACTCCTTCTATCCATTCTACATCAACCAAAGTCAGCATCAGAAAAACTTTTAAAAAAAATCATTTCCATAAGTATAAAAGAGTCCTAAATCCATGGTTCCCTTTAAGTATCGAAAAATTATTTTCACTACCTTTAAGTGAGATTCCTTAGTATTGTATTGATATATTGCACATAAGCATACTGAAAACATTATGTCTGGATGACTATCTGTCATGTAAAGTAAACTTCCTATCATACCTCTAAAAGATGTTTGATCTACTGGTTTCCCAGATTCATCAAGATCAAGTGCGTTTGAGGTACCAATGGGAGTACTAATACTTTTAGTGTTGTCATATCCATACTTTCTAATTATATCTTTAATATACTTATGTTGGGATATATAGATTCCTTCTGGTTTTTGAGAGATTTTAAAACCAAGGAAAAAGTTTAACTCACCCATCATACTCATTTCAAACTCAGATTTCATTAGATCCGAAAAGGAATCAGTTAAAGATTTTTGAGTCGAAACAAATATAATTTCATCAACATAAATTTAGACAATCAAAACATTTTTCTTATCTTTATTTATAAAAGGGTTGGATCTACATTTCCCTTAACATAATTATTTTGAAGAAAAAATCATGTACGTCTATCATACCAAGCTTGAGAGGCTTGTTTAAGTCCATACAGAGCTTTGGTAAGTCTAAAAAGAAGATCATGATGTTTTGTATCTTCAAAGCTAGGAGGTTGTTAAACAAAAACTTCCTCTTGAACATAACAATTAGGGAACGTACATTTCACATCCATTTGAAAAATTTTGAAATTTAAGAATGCTGCAAAGGCAAGTAAAATACGAATAGATTCAAGTCTAGCTACTAGAGCATAGGTTTCTTCATATTCTATTCCTTCTTGTTGATTATAGCCTTTAGAAACTAACCTAGATTTAATTCTAACAATGATTCAATTTTCATCACACTTATTTCTAAAGACCCATTTTACTTCAGTAACAGAAGTTTCCTTAGGTCTTTCAACCAGGGTCTATACTTTATTCCTTTTGAAATCATTTAGTTCATCTTGCATAGATTTAATCCAATCATTATCACCTAAAGCTTCATCAGTTCTTTTTGGCTCTAATTGGGAAAGGAATGATAGATGTTCTACTTCATTTCATAAGGAACTACTAGTCCTTATAGGTTTACTTACATCACCAATGATATTATCACTGGGATGATTCTTTAGAAACAACTGATTTGGATTTTGTAAAACATGTTCATCAACATAGGGTAGGAAATCTTCTAGGGTAAATGTTTCTGAAGTATCTTCTTGAACTTTCTCCTTATCAGAAGGATATTCTATCAAAGGTTGATAACCAGTTTTTGAAAACACATCCAAATATGTAGGTTGGGGTTGTTTAAAAACAAAAGTACCAGTTTCATCAAATTTGACATGTATTGTCTCTTCAACAGTACAAGTGTTTTTATTGAAAACTCTATATGCCTTAGAAGTTGTGAAGTAGCCTAAGAAAATTCCTTCATCAGATTTTGGTGAGAATTTATGTAGATTATATTTAGTATTCAGAATGAATACCTTGCAACAAAAAAACTTAAAGTAGGAAAGTCTAGGTTTTCTACCATTCCATAACACATAAAGAGTTTTATTTAGAAAAGTTCTAATCAAAACACGATTTATAGTATAACAAGAAGTACTTATAGCTTCATCCCAAAAATGTTTGGCTACAGAATACTCACTCAACATGGTTCTAGTTATCTCTTGAATAATTATATTTCTTCTTTGAATAACACCATTCTGTTGAGGTGTTCTGGGTGTGGAGAAGTTGTGAGTAATACCTTTTCTACTACAAAAAGTTTCAAAATAAGAATTTTGAAATTCTCCTTCATGATCACTATGAATAGTTTTCAATGGTAGGATTTTCTCATATTTAACTTGGGCTCTAAAACTTTTGAAATAAGAAAAAGCTTCAAACTTCTTTTCTAGAAAATATACCCATGTAAATCTAGTGTAATCATCAACCAAGACAAATACATAGTACTTGCCTCCAATGCTTCTAGTTTGTGTTGGACCAAAAAGATCCATATACACTAGCTATAATGCATCAGTAGTTGAGACTTCACTGAATGATTTAAAACTTGATTTTTGTTGCTTTCCATATTGACAAGGGTCACAATCTTTTGAAGAATCAAATCTAAGCTCTGGTAGATCCTTAACAAATATTTTATTAGAAAGTTTGCATATGTTCCTAAGGATACAGTGTCCTAAACTTCTCTTCCATAACCAAGAATGATCTTCCATTGAACTAAGGCACGGTAAATATTGACTCATAAGGTCTTCTATGTTTAGTGTGTAAACATTCTCTTTCCTATGGGCAGAAAGAATAAACTCTTCCTTGTAATTGTGTAATAGGCACTTGTCATTACTAAAATTCAAAGGTAGCCTTCATCACATTATTTGATTATGCTAATGAGGTTGTCCTTAATACACTTAACAAATAAAATTTAACACCCCAGGTAAATAAAGAATATGACATTTTTATATTTATCCATATTTGTGAATAAAATATTAATATTACTTTAAAGGGGATGCTATGCTCGATGGCGTACCCAACACGTAACAACGAGTATCTTGGGAATCTTACGTTGCACTCTAATAATAAAATAATATTATTTTAAATAGTAGTTAACACCTAGCCATTATAATGGTAGGAATGAACAGAACTAACTACAAAATGACTATATATGTTTGTCAAATATTTTTACTTTTTACAATAAATGTTAGAGGATTAAAAATGCAAATGAATCCAATTTTAAGCGTAAACATTCTAATATTCTTTAAAAAGTTGATTAACTGCCTTTTGAGGGAGAACCTCTTTTAAATCCAATTTTTGAAAATTTTATGTGTTATATTTGACAAAATAAAATTCTTCTTTAGAATCAGGACATCAAAATTTACTTTGTGTAAATTTTTGGTATTTTTCCGAAAAAGTTCAATTTTTAATGATTAGTGAAAAATGTTGTATTTTAATTCAAAACCTCTTTTAATATAATTTATTTATATGATTAGATTATCTTCATAATTTGTTTTCAAATGAAATTGAAATATATTTTTACCATTTAATCCAATAGTGGTCGTTGGAATTAATTTCACTTTGAAATCGGACTTAAACTAGTGTCAATCTTTTGATACATTTTGTTTCATAAAAACACGCTATTTGTTTTGACAGCGGGAATTAATTATTAAATTTATTAATGCAACTTATATGTTTTGTTTTTTTTAAAATTGACATCATTTTTGAATTCGGAATATCAAATATAGCTTAGGGTGAACTTTTGGTAATTTTTTGAAAAACTTCAATTCTTGATGAATAGTGAAACCACTAAGTGGTACTTATAAAAACTGATTTTCCTTTTAAATGAAATTTTTCCACATTTGTGTTTTGAATTTCAAAAATCCGACATACATGGTTGTCATTAAGAAGTAAAATTTGCTTCAATGGGATTAGAATAATTTTTTGGTGAATAGTAACTTATTAAGTTTTTAATCGCGATTAGAGGTAGTTAGTGTAGTTTAAGGTAAGAATAATGTTTTAATAAAATGAAATGACCTAGAAACATGTCCTACCCTCATTAGATGTGTCATGGACGACCAAGAAAATCCATGGGTCAACTTGGGGACCCCATGGAGCCACTTTGGTTGGAGAATGACATAAATACCTTTTTATTTAATGTTAAAGTAAAAATGACACAAACATGAAATGTTTTACTAAAACAATCTTTACATGGGGTTATACAAGTCATATTTTGGACTATAAATAATAATTGGAAAGATAATAAGATTTAAGACATCATAGTATTTTTTTATAATTTTTAGACATTAAATAAATTAAATTATTGATGACATCATGATGATGCAGCGATGACCTCATTATTTAACGATTTAAATAAAATGGAAAGATAATGTACCATCTAAGACCTACACATGTCCAAAACCTATTGTATGGGTGGATTTCGAACCCTTATCACATTATCCTAGAAAAACATCAATGTGGGACCATTAAAATCCGAAAATCATTCTAAAATAAAGTAACATTTCTTTACTTTCCAATAGTGCCCCTCCTCTCCTCTTATAAAAGGCCCCCACCTCTACCTCCTTACCCACACTTCCAAAGCCTTTGGCTCGGCCAACCCCGGCCCATTTTGTCTCTCCACATCCTTATATAACTCCTTGAAGCCTCACTTTGGGCATAAGTCTTCCCAAGGAATCCTTTGAGCTCAAACCAAAGGGAGTTATCCGATTTTAAGGTAATGTCTTCACTTGTGTCCTTTTGTTTTATTTTGCTTCTCCAACCCCCTAAACTATTTTTATTAATTTATTTTGTAACAACTCCAGTATCTTAAATATACTAGGATGTTGTTATAAGAAGTATTAGAGCTACACTTACACACACATTCTTCTAATGGTTAAAGAACATACTATTTCTGTGGTTGGCGATTTTCTGCCTCACGAAACGATGATTGTTCAATATTCATTTAACACCATTAAAGGTGGCCATTATGATGTAACTGTATTTTATATATGATATATATGTTATTTATGTTTACTATATGCTTCTTTATTTTATATTTAAACCATACCTTTATTCTTTTCAGGTTGTGTAAATACGATAATTTCATATGAGGAAGTGTGGACTACCGCCCCTCAAGTGATGTGACTCGTACATGCAATACATGGAACGTATAAAGAATGAAATTAATGATCATATGTGACCTATATAATATATATATTATACTGGAATTATAATATATATATATATATCCTTTATTTTTAATTCCGTTAATATGACAAAGAAAAAATGAATGTAGCGTTCATGCGTACGTATGACCTACCGTCTCCATGAACTGTGCTTTTCGTTTTTATCTCCAAATGAAATGGAATAGTATAAAATGAATATGTACTGGATATATATTATATTTTAATCATTAATAATATTCTGGAAATTATTTACTTATAACTACATGGACAATCATTTTTCAAACAAGTTCATTTTTGACTCGTGTACCAAACATCGGCAAAAACGTCTGATATGAACTAACATTATTAAACAATTAGTATAACATTATAATATGTAATATGAAATGAATAATAATATTTAAAGGAGGTTCTTAGGAAATTATAAATTGACCAAATTTTATTATTCAGGAATATAAAGAAACGGACAAGACAAGTTGGACTTGAGGTAAGGGATCCGACTTCTCTCTTTCTTTTAAAGTACACTCTTTTATGTCATTCCTTTTAAAGCTCATATTTCTTGTTATTGGGATATTATTTTATATTAATCTTACTATAATTTTTATGTTCATATGATGAGAGACCCTATTCTCTCTCATCAATCCATTTTGGAAGTTTTAAGTGGCGCCGTTAGGCTGCCGAGTTTTTCGTAAGGGATTTTTCATCTCACTTTTATTCCCGTGAGAATTATGCTACATTTGCCACAATTTCCTTTTAGTGGTGTATGTACTGCCAATTATTATACAATTTTTGTAGTATAATTTTATTTATGGGTATTCACATCTTCATTGTATAACCCTTCTTCCATTGGGTGTACGTTTCAAAAGTTACCCAACTCGGTAAGGGGACCTTTCACCCTCCACTTTTTAAAAGACTTCTTTTGTTATGTCTTTTAATTCACATACTATTGTGTTGGGATATGTTATTTTATATCCTTATTGATGTAAATTTTATGTCCAAGTGATGAGATTCCTTTTTTATTTCTCATCAACTCATTTTCTGAATTTTGAAGTGATGCCATTAGGGTGTCGAAATTTACCAAGGGAACTTTTTAACCCAATTTCGATTTCTTTGGGTTCAACATGTAGTTATTGAATATGTCACCCTTTGAATATGTGTGAATGAAATTTTATTGGTTTACACTTAATATACACTTATATTGGGTGTATTTATATTTTTCACACATAATTTTGAGATTGATTTATCCTTAATTTAAGGATACCTTCTTTATAAGGGATTTCATCACATTTGACATTTCTATTGAGTCTTCATTGTTGTTATGCACCAATTCACTCTTATATAGTGTATATACTGTCCTTTGGAATATTATATCATGAATCCATTTATTCTCATGATATTATAAAGTTCTGACTAAATGTTATTCCTCAATTATTGTATTCAAGTGTCTCTAATTTTGGTAAAAACCCTTTAACCAAAATATCGCTTTAAATGTTTTAAATATTTTTTCTTATTAATATATATGTTTTCAAAATGGTTTTAAGGATTTATTTATATGGATATTAATGGTTTAAAATTTTAAAAGTTTCAAGGTGGTATGGGACACTTTGATTCAAAAATCTATTTATTAAATGTTTTAAATGGTTTTGGAAATGGTTTCTTTTTGAATGGATTCATTATTTCAATATAATAAAATGTTATAATATGATTGAAATGTGGAAATGTTATGTTTCCTTTATGCATGTTTTATGTGATATGTTTATGTTATAGTTCTTGGGCATTGTTATGAAAACGGGTGGTTCCGTGATAAACTAAAGGCGGGTGAGCCCGATATAGCTCTCCAATGCATTGGGTAACGCGAAGGAGTGAAACGTTAAGGTTTCTCCGAAGAGATTTAGGGAATATACTATGGTGGGTATTCCAAACGTAACCAAGAGGGTTACTCCCTACGTAAGAATGTTATGAATGCCTCAAGTTACCTTTTATGTCTTATGATTTCTATGATTTATTCATGATTTGATGACTTATGTTAAAGTGCCTATGTTTTATGGGTAAAGTATGATTTCATTCTTATGTATATATGAACTCATGTTTCTTTTACATATTTTTTTAACCCTTACTGAGCTTTTTATTCTCATCCCAAGTTTTTGACATGTTTTTCACAGGTCAAGGGAAAGGTACATGATGTGATGATAGTGTCAAGGATGTGTCAAGAAAGAATCCAGGTTTTATTTTAAATATGTTTCCGTTGATGGGAAAAATGAATACTGTCTTTTATGTAACCACTTTGCTTAAATGTGGAATGTAATGCAAGTTTCATGATCTAATTCTCTAAAACTCTAAACCTGAAAAGGTCCTCAATGTGTAATCTTGTAATAACTCAAGATTAACTAAGGTTTAAGGCTGGGGCCTTATAGTTGGTATCAAAGGTCGGTTTAGATAACTTTAGAGGTTAGTGTATCCTCTAAGTATAAGTGACATTACCATAATGGTTAGGATTTCAGAAAGAGTCCTAGTTTTAGATAAAGTGAATGAGTAAGTATATCTTAGTGGTTATCTTCCTCATTAGTACACGATGGTTTTGTTGATATACTCACACTGACATTTCTGTTTTTAGTGAATGGATGGATCTAGTAGGCACCAAAGTGACAATAGGTTTGAAGGAAACTGTGGTGGTTCTCTGATTAAGAGACTGGATGAAATGGGGTATTCAATGAGGAAACTCGTGGTTGTTCTAAACCAACTATCAAGGAGTCATGATCATCCAATTGAACCTTGATATGTACTGTAATGCATCATGTACGAGATGACCAATCTATGTGGAAGTTCAGGTAATAATTATAACGGTAACCGTTAGGGTTTATATGATCCTTACTTTTGAGGTAATTATGGGTTATTATATGTTATGATGGAAAATGAAAGGCATGAGATAAAATTGAGGTTAAAATATTTTATGGTTATTTTTGAAGATTTTATCTCGTTTTGGGGAATGTTTTAAGAATTATATAGTTTTGGAAAAAGGACAACACACAGACCGCGTGACAACCCGTCGCGCCAGACAAAGCTGCAAGAATCGAACCCACAACCAAAGTGTGACTGGTATTTATTGCCTACCACTGGACTACGTGAAGTCCCTGGTTAGTTTGACTAATTCTTTTTAGTTAGATGATTTTATGAATTAAGAGTAAGTTGATTTTGGGTTATCTATGGAAATTTATTAACCTATCATGGAGGATATGTGATTAGGTTAATTACTTTTCAAAACGAGACTTTAAGAGTAACTGATGTTATTTGGAGATAGGTGTTAATTTGTACCTTGGAAGACTACGCGACTAAATTCTTCAAATATTTGGGTTTCAATCTTAGTTTGGTTTAATTTGAAGTATTTTATGGACAATTTGTTTATTGAATGGTCTTTGTTGAACTTCGGGTATTGTTTGATAAATTTTGGAGATTAAGAATAGATTTGTTTTTTTTAAAAGGATTATCCTTTTTGGGTATTATCTGATCTTGTAATAACCTTTTTGGTTTTGGTTTTGGTTAAGGTCTAAAGATATGGGAAGTACATAGTTCTCTTTTTTGGATTAGGTGATTCCATAGAAGTTGATTATAGTACTCTTAATGTGAACAAGTCTTCCTAAATACTCATCTTTTGGGGAACGTATGAGTTTGTGTAAGAAATCTAGTAAAAGTTGAAAGTCAACATGATAAGTAAGTATGTTTCCTTATGTTTCATTTAATCTCAAAAATAAATTCTTTAATGAAGAGTAACTTAAAACAAAAAATTTTTCTGTTATCTTTTCCTACTGGGGAATCCAATACCGTTTAACCCATCACAAGTTTGTGATTTTCTTATGGTTAACTTTCTCCTAGACATGTTTACTATCACTCTCCATCATAACATGACCCTTTGTTTTTTCCTCCATGTCCATATTTTCATACTTGGAATCCTAGTATGGGTTAACTCTGGTGACCTTTGTACTTATCTTTCTTTATTTTAAAGTGATTGTTTTACTGACTCTTGTTCTGATGTGGGATTTTCAATGAAATTTCCAAGCCCAATTTTAAAAATTGCGAGGATGCAATTCCCAAAAGGGGGGATGGATGTAACACCCCAGGTAAATAAAGAATATGACATTTTTATATTTATCCATATTTGTGAATAAAATATTAATATTACTTTAAAGGGTATGCTATGCTCGATGGCGTACCCAACACACAACAACGAGTTTCTTGGGAATTTTACGTTGCAATCTAATAATAAAATAATATTATTTTAAATAGTAGTTAATGCCTAGACGTTGTAATGGAAGGAATGAACATAACTAACTAAAAAAATGATTATATATGTTTGTCAAATATTTTTACTTTTTACAATAAATGTTAGAGGATTAAAAATGAAAATGAATCCAATTTTAAGCGTAAACATTCTAATATTCTTTAAAAGGTTGATTAACCGCCTTTTGATGGCGAACCTCTTTTAAATCCACTTTTTGACAATTTTATGTGTTATATTTGACAAAATAAAATTCTTCTTTAGAATCGGGACATCAAAATTTACTTTGTGTAAATTTTTGGTATTTTTCCAAAAAAGTTCAATTTTTAATGAATAGTGAAAAATGTTGTATTTTAATTCAAAACCTCTTTTAATCTAATTTATTTATATGATTAGATTATATTTTTAATTGGTTTTAAAGTGAAATTAAAATATATTTTTACCATTTAATCCAATTTTGGTCGTTGGAATTAATTTCACTTTGAAATCGGACTTAAACTAGTGTCAATCTTTTGATACATTTTGTTTCATAAAAACACGCTATTTGTTTTGACAGCGGGAATTAATTATTAAATTAATTAATGCAACTTATATGTTTTTAATTTTTTAAAATAGACATCATTTTTGAATTCGTAATATCAAATATAGCTTAGGCTGACCTTTTGGTAATTTTTTGAAAAACTTCAATTTTTAATGAATAGTGAAACCACTAAGTGGTACTTATAAAAACTGATTTTCCGTTTAAATGAAATTTTTCCACCTTTGTGTTTTGAATTTTAAAAATCCGACATACATGTTTTTCATTAAGAAGTAAAATGTGGTTCAATGGGATTAGAATAATGTTTTGGTGAATAGTAACTTATTAAGTTTTTAATCGCGATTAGAGGTAATTAGTGTAGTTTAAGGTAAGAATAATGTTTTAATAAAATGAAATGACCTAGAAACATGTCCTACCCTCATTGGATGTGTCATGGCCGAACAAGACAATCCATGGTTCAACTTGGGGACCCCATGGAGCCACTTTGGTTGTAAAATGACATAAATACCTTTTTATTTAATGTTAAAGTAAAAATGACACAAACATGAGATGTTTTACTAAAACAATTTTTACATGGGGTTATACAAGTCAGATTTTTGACTATAAATATTCATTGGAAATATAAATAGATTTCTGACATCATATTATTTTTTTATAATTTTTATACATTAAATAAATTAAATTATTAATGACATCATGATGATGCAGCGATGACCTCATTATTTAATGATTTAAATAAAATGGAATGATAATGTAAAATATAAGACCTACACATGTCCAAAACCTATTGGATGGGTGGATTTCTAACCCTTATCACCTTATCCTTGAAAAACGTAAATGTGGGACCATTAAAATCCGAAACGCATTCTAAAATAATGTAACATTTCTTTACTTTCCAAGAGTGCCCCTCCTCTCCTCTTATAAAAGGCCCCCACCTCTACCTCCTTACCCAAACTTCCAAAGCCTTTGGCTCGACCAAACCCTGCCCATTTTGTCTCTCCACATCCCTCTCTAACTCCTTTAAGCCTCACTTTGGGAAGAAGTCTTCCCAAGGAAGCCTTTGATCTCAAACCAAAGGGAGTTACCAGATTTTAAGGTAATGTCTTCACTTGTATCCTTTTGTTTTATTTTGCTTCTACAACCCCCTAAAATATTTTTATTCATTTATTTTGTAACAAATATAGTATCTTAAATATACTAGGATGTTGTTATAAGAAGTATTGGAGCTACACTTACACACACCTTTGTCTAATGGTTAAAGAACCTGCTGTTTCTGTGGTTGACGATTTTCTGCCTCACGAAACGATGATTGTTCAATATTCTTTTAACACCTTTAAAGGTGGTCATTATGATGTCACTGTATTTTATATATGATATATATTGTATTTATGTTTACTATATGATTATTTATTTTATATTTAAACCATACCTTAATTCTTTTCATGTTGAGTAAATGCGATAATTTCATATGAGGAAGTTTGGACTACCGCCCCCTCAAGTGATGTGACTCGTACATGCAATACATGGAATGTATAAAGAATGAAATTAATGATCATATGTGACCTATATAACATATATATTATACTGGAATTATAATATATATATATATATCATTTATTTTTAATTCCGTTAATATGACAAAGAAAAAATGAAAGTAGCGTTCAAGCGTACGTACGGCATACCGTCTCCATGAACGGTGCTTTTTGTTTTTATCTCCAAATGATATGGAATAGTATAAAATGAATATGTACTGGATATATATGATATTTTAATCATTAATACTATTCTGGAAATTATTTACTTATAACTACAAGGACAATCATTTTTCAAACAAGTTTATTTTTGACTCATGTACCAAACATCGACAAAAACATCTGATATAAACTAACATTATTAAACAATTATTATAACATTATAATATGTGATATGAACTGAATAATAATATTTAAATGAGGTCCTTAGGGAATTATAAATTTACAAAAGTTTATTATTTAGGAATATAAAGAAATGAACAAGACAAGTTGGACTTGAGGTAAGGGATCCGACTCCTCTCTTTCTTTTAAAGTACACTCTTTTATGTCATTCCTTTTAAATCTCGTCTTTCTTGTTATTGGGATATTATTTTATATTACTCTTACTGTAATTTTTATGTCTATATTATGAGAGACCCTATTCTCTCTCATCAATCCATTTTGGAAGTTTTAAGTGGCGTCGTTAGGCTGCCGAGTTTTCATAAGGGATTTTTCATCTCACTTTTATTCCCGTGAGATTTATGCTACATTTGCCACAATTTACAGTGATTGGTGTATTTACTGCCCATTATTATACACTTTTTGTATTATAATTTCATTTATGGGTATTCACATCTTCATTGTATGACCCTTCTTCCATGGGGTGTACGTTTCGAAAGTTACCCAACTCGGTAAGGGGACCTTTCACCCTCCACTTTTTAAAAGACTTCTTTTTTTATGTATTTTAATTCACATAATATTATGTTGGGTTATGTTATTTTATATCCTTATTGATGTAAATTTTATGTCCAAGTGATGATATGCCCTTTTTATCTCTCATCAACTCATTTTCTGAATTTTGAAGTGATGCCGTTAGGCTGTCGAATTTTACCAAAGGAACTTTTTAACCCAATTTCGATTTCTTTGGGTTCAACATGTAGTTATTGAATATGTCATCCTTTGAATATGTGTGAATGACCTTTTATTGTTTTACACTTAATATCCACTTATATTCGGTGTATTTATATTTTTCACGCATAATTTTGAGATTGATTTATCCTTAATTTAAGGATACCTTCTTTATAAGGGATTTCATCACATTTGAAATTTCTATTGAGACTTTATTGTTGTTATGCACCAATTCACTCTTATATGGTGTATATACTGTCCTTTAGAATATTATATCATGAATCCATTTATTCTCATGATATTATAAAGTTTTGACTAATTTTTATTCCTCAATTATTGTATTCAAGTGTCTCTAATTTTGGTAAAACCCCTTTAACCAAAATATCACTTTAAATGTTTTATATATTTGTTCTTATTAATATCTATGTTTTCAAAATGGTTTTAAGGATTTATTTATATGTATATTAATGGTTTAAAATTTTAAAATCTTTAAGGTGGTATGGGACAATTTGATTCAAAAATCTCTTTATTAAATGTTTTAAATGGTTTTGGAAATGGTTTATTTTTGAATGGATTCATTATTTCAATATACTAAAATGTTATAATGTGATTGAAATGTGGAAATTTTATGTTTCCTTTATGCATGATTTATGTGATACTTTTATGTTATGGTTCTTGGGCATTATTATGAAAAAGGGTGGTTCCGTGATAAACTAAGGACGGGTGAGCCCGATATAGCTCTCCAATGCATTGGGTAACGCGAAGGAGTGAAACGTTAAGGTTTATACGAAGAGATTTAGGGAATATACTGTGGTGGGTATTCCAAACGTAACCAAGAGGGTTACTCCCTACGTAAGAATGTTATGAATGCCTCAAGTTAACTTGTATGTCTTATGATTTCTATGATTTATTCACGATTTGATGAGGTATGTTAAAGTGCCTATGTTTTATGGGTAAAATATGATTTAATTCTTATGTATATATTAGCTCATGATTCTTTTCCATATTTTTTTTAACCCTTACTGAGATTTTTATGCTCATCCCAAGTTTTTGAAATGTTTTTCACAGGTCAAGGGAAAGGTACATGATGTGATGATAGTGTCAAGGATATGTCAAGAAAGAATCCATGTTTTATTTTAAAT
This sequence comes from Viscum album, assembly GCA_963277665.1. Classification (NCBI taxonomy): domain Eukaryota; kingdom Viridiplantae; phylum Streptophyta; class Magnoliopsida; order Santalales; family Viscaceae; genus Viscum; species Viscum album. Next base: position 1,533,525,873 of record OY728161.1, on the reverse strand, counting down.
ATGTTTCTGTTGATGGGAAAAATGAATACTGTCTTTTATGTAACCACTTTGCTTAAATGTGGAATGTAATGCAAGTTTCATGATATAATTCTCTAAAACTCTAAACCTGAAAAGATCCTTAATGTGTAATCTTGTAATAACTCAATATTATGTAAGGTTTAAGGCTAGGGCCTTATAGTTGGTATCAAAGGTCGGTTTAGATAACTTTAGATGTTAGGGTATCCTCTAAGCATAAGTGACATTACCATAATGGTTAGGAGTTCAAAAAGAGTCATAGTTTTAGATAAAGTGAATGAGTAAGTATATCTTAGTGGTTATCTTCCTCATAAGTACATGATGGTTTTGTTGATATACTCACACTGACATTTCTGTTTTTAGTGAATGGATGGATCTTGCAGGCACCAAAGTGACAATAGGTTTGAAGGAAACTATGGTGGTTATCTGATTAAGAGACTGGATGAAATGGGGTATTCAATGAGGAAACTCATGGTTGTTCTAAACCAACTATCAAGGAGTCATGATCATCCAATTGAACCTTGATATGTTCTGTAATGCATCATGTACGAGATGACCAATCTATGTGGAAGTTCAGGTAATAATTATAAAGGTAACCGTTAGGGTTTATATGATCCTTACTTTTGAGGTAATTATGGGTTATTATATGTTATGATAGAAAATGAAAGGCATGAGATAAACTTGAGGTTAAAATATTTTATGATTAGTTTTGAAGATTTTATCTCGTTTTGGGGAATGTTTTAAGAATTATATAGTTTTGGAAAAAGGACAACACATAGACCATGTGACAACCCGTCGCGCCAGACAAAGCTGCGGGAATCGAACCCACAACCAAAGTGCGACTGGTATTTATCGCCTACCACTGGACTACGTGAAGTCCCTGGTTAGTTTGACTAATTATTTTTAGTTAGATGATTTTATGAATTAAGATTAAGTTGATTTTGGGTTATCTATGGAAATTTATTAACCTATCATGGAGGATATGTGATTAGGTTAATTACTTTTCAATACGAGACTTTAAGAGTAACTGATGTTATTTGGAGATAGGTGTTAATTTGTACCTTGGAAGACTACGCGACTAAATCCTTCAAATTTTTGGTTTTCAATCTTAGTTTGGTTTACTTTGAAATATTTTATGGACAATTTGTTTATTGAATGGTCTTTGTTGAACTTCTGGTATTGTTTGATAAATTTTGGAGATTAAGAATAGATTTGTTTTTTTAAAGGATTATCCTTTTTCGGTATTATCTGATCTTGTACTAACCTTTTTGGTTTTGGTTTTGGTTAAGGTCTAAAGATATGGGAAGTACATAGTTTTATTTTGTGGATTATATGATTCCCTAGAAGATGATTATAGTACTCTTAATGTGAACAAGTCTTCCTAAATACTCGTCTTTTGGGGAAAGTTTGAGTTTGTGTAAGAAATCTAGTAAAAGTTGAAAGTCAACATGAAAAGTAAGTATGTTTCCTTATGTTTTATTTAATATCAAAAATAAATTCCTCAATGAAGAGTAACTTAAAACAAAAATGTTTTCTGTTAACTTTTCCTACTGGGGAATCCAATACCGTTTAACCCGTCACATGTTTGTGATTTTCTTATGGTTAACTTTTTCCTAGACATGTTTACTATCACTCTCCATCAGAACATGACCCTTTGTTTTTCCCTACATGTCCATATTTTCATACTTGGAATCCTAGTATGGGTTAACTCTGGTGACCTTTGTACTTAACTTTCTTTATTTTAAAGTGATTGTTTTACTGACTCTTGTTCCGATGTGGGATTTTCAATGAAGTTTCCAAGCCCAATTTTAAAAATTGCAAGGACGCAATTCCAAAAATGGGGGAAGGATGTAACACCCCAGGTAAATAAAGAATATGAAATTTTTATATTTATCCATATTTGTGAATAAAATATTAATATTACTTTAAAGGGTATGCTATGCTCGATGGCGTACCCAACACGCAACAATGAGTTTCTTGGGAATCTTACATTGCACTCTAATAATAAAATAATATTATTTTAAATATTAGTTAACGGCTAGCCATTGTAATGGCAGGAATGAACAGAACTAACTACAAAATGATTATATATTTTTGCCAAATATTTTTACTTTTTACAATAAATGTTAGAGGATTAAAAATGCAAATGAATCCAATTTTAAGCGTAAACATTCTAATATTCTTTAAAAAGTTGATTAACCGCCTTTTGATGGAAAACCAATTTTAAATACACTTTTTGACAATTTTTTGTGTTATATTTGACAAAATAAAATTCTTCTTTAGAATCGGGACATCAAAATTTACTTTCTGTAAATTTTTGTTATTTTTCCGAAAAAGTTCAATTTTTAATGAATAGTGAAAAATGTTGTATTTTAATTCAAAACCTCTTTTAATATAATTTATTTATATGATTAGATTATATTTTGAATTGGTTTTAAAGTGAAATTAAAATATATTTTTACCATTTAATCCAATAGTGGTCATTGGAATTAATTTCACTTTGAAATCAGACTTAAACTAGTGTCAATCTTTTGATACATTTTGTTTCATAAAAACACGCTATTTGTTTTGACAACGGGAATTAATTATTAAATTAATTAATGCAAGTTATATGTTTTAAATTTTTTAAAATAGACATCATTTTTGAATTCGGAATATCAAATATATCTAAGGGTGAACTTTTGGTAATTTTCTGAAAAACTTCAATTTTTGATGAATAGTGAAACCACTAAGTGGTACTTATAAAAATTGATTTTCCGTTTAAATGAAAATTTTCCACATTTGTGTTTTGAATTTCAAAAATCTTACATACATGGTTTTCATTAAGAATTAAAATTTGGTTCAACGGGATTAGAATAATTTTTTGTCAAATAGTAACTTATTAAGTTTTTAATCGCGATTAGTGGTAATTAGTGTAGTTTAAGGTAAGAATAATGTTTTAATAAAATGAAATGACCTAGAAACATGTACTAACCTCATTGGATATGTCATGGCTGACGAATACAATCCATGGGTCAACATGGGGACCCCATGGAGCAACTTTGGTTGGAAAATGACATAAATAACTTTTTATTTAATGTTAAAGTAAAAATGACACAAACCTGAGATGTTTTACTAAAACAATTTTTACATGGGGTTATACAAGTCATATTTTTAACTATAAATAGTAATTGGAAAGACAAAAAGATTTCAGACATCATAGTATTTTTTTTATAATTTTTAGACATTAAATAAATTAAATTATTAATGACATCATGATGATGCAGCGATGACCTCATTATTTAACGATTTAAATAAAATGGAAAGATAATGTAAAATCTAAGACCCAAACATGTCCAAAACCTATTGTATGGGTGTATTTCGAAACCTTATAACATTATCCTCGAAAAAAATCAATGTGGGACCATTAAAATCCGAAACTCATTCTAAAATAAAGTAACATTTCTTTACTTTCCAAGAGTGCCCCTCCTCTCCTCTTATAAAAGGCCCCCACCTCTACATCCTTACCCACACTTCCAAAGCCTTTGGCTCAGCCAAACCCTGCCCATTTTTTCTCTACACATCCCTCTATAACTCCTTGAATCCTCACTTTGGGAAGAAGTCCTCCCAAGGAAGCCTTTGAGCTCAAACCAAAGGGAGTTACCCGATTTTAAGGTAATGTCTTCACTTGTGTCCTTTTGTTTTATTTTGCTTCTCCAACCCCCTAAACTATTTTTATTCATTTAATTTGTAACAACTCCAGTATCTTCAATATACTAGGATGTTTTTATAATAAGTATTGGAGCTACACTTACACACACCTTCGTTTAATGGTTAAAGAACATACTGTTTCTGTGGTTGGCGATTTTTTGCCTCACGAAACGATGATTGTTCAATATTCTTTTAACACATTTAAAGGTGGACATTATGATGTCACTGTATTTTATATATGATATATATGGTATTTATGTTTACTATATGATTCTGTATTTTATATTTAAACCATACCTTTATTCTTTTCATGTTGTGTAAATATGATAATTTCATATGAGTAAGTGTGGACTACTGCCCCCTCAAGTGATGTGACTCATACATGCAATACATGGAACGTATAAAGAATGAAATTAATGATCATATTTGACCTATATAACATATATATTATACTGGAATTATAATATATATATATATATATCATTTATTTTTAATTGTGTTAATATGAAAAAGAAAAAATGAAAGTAGTGTTCATGCGTACGTACGGCCTACCGTCTCCATGAACGGTGCTTTTCGTTTTTATCTCCAAATGATATGGAATAGTATGAAATTAATATGTACTGGATATATATGATATTCTAATCATTAATACTATTCTGGAAATTATTTACTTATAACTACATGGACAATCATTTTTCAAACAAGTTCATTTTTGACTCATGTACCAAACATCGGCAAAAACGTCTGATATGAACTAACATTATTAAAAAATTATTATAACATTATAATATGTGATATGAACTGAATAATAATATTTAAAGGATGTCCTTAGGCAATTATAAATTGACCAAAGTTTATTATTCAGGAATATAAAGAAACGAACAAGACAAGTTGGACTTGAGGTAAGGGATCCGACTCCTCTCTTTCTTTTAAAGTACAGTCGGTTATGTCATTCCTTTTAAAGCTCATATTTCTTGTTATTGGGATATTATTTTATATTACTCTTACAGTAATTTTTATGTTCATATGATGAGAGAACCTATTCTCTCTCATCAATCCATTTTGGAAGTTTTAAGTGGCGCTGTTAGGCTGCCGAGTTTTCGTAAGGGATTTTTCATCTCACTTTTATTCCCGTGAAATTTATGCTACATTTTCCACAGTTTACTTTGAGTGGTGTATGTACTTCCCATTATTATACACTTTGTGTAGTATAATTTCATTTATGGGTATTCACATCTTCATTGTATGACCCTTCTTCTATGGGGTGTACGTTTCGATAGTTACCCAACTCGGTAAGGGGACCTTTCATCCTCCACTTTTTAAAATACTTCTTTTGTTATGTCTTTTAATTCACATACTATTATGTTGGGATATGTTCTTTTATATCCTTATTGATGTAAATTTCATTTCTAAGTGATGATATTTCCTTTTTATCTCTCATAAACTCATTTTCTGAATTTTGAAGTGATGCTGTTAGGCTATCGAATTTTACCAAGGGAACTTTTTAACCCAATTTCGATTTCTTTGTGTTCAACATGTAGTTATTGAATATGTCATCCTTTGAATATGTGTGAATGACCTTTTATTGTTTTACACTTAATATCCACTTATATTGGGTGTATTTATATTTTTCACACATAATTTTGAGATTGATTTATCCTTAATTTAAGGACAACTTCTTTATAAGGGATTTCACCACATTTGACATTTCTATTGAGACTTCATTGTTGTTATGCACCAATTCACTCTTATATGGTGTATATACTGTCCTTTGGAATATTATATCATGAATCCATTTATTCTCATGATATTATAAAGTTCTGACTAAATGTTATTCCTCAATTATTGTATTCAAGTGTCTCTAATTTTGGTAAAACCCCTTTAACCAAAATATCGCTTTAAATGTTTTAAATATTTATTCTTATTAATATCCATGTTTTAAAAATGGTTTTAAGGATTTATTTATATGGATATTAATGGTTTAAAATTTTAAAAGCTTCAAGGTGGTATGTGACACTTTGATTCAAAAATCTCTTTATTAAATGTTTTAAATGGTTTTGGAAATGGTTTCTTTTTGAATGGATTCATTATTTCAATATACTAAAATGTTATAATGTGATTGAAATGTGGAAATGTTATGTTTCCTTTATGCATGTTTTATGTGATACGTTTATGTTATGGTTCTTGGGCATTGTTATGAAAACGGGTGGTTCCGTGATAAACTAAGGGCGGGTGAGCCCGATATAGCTCTCCAATGCATTGGGTAACGCGAAGGAGTGAAACGTTAAGGTTTCTCCGAAGAGATTTAGGGAATATACTATGGTGGGTATTCCAAATGTAACCAAGAGGGTTACTCCCTACGTAAGAATGTTATGAATGCCTCAAGTTACATTTTATGTCTTATGATTTATATGATTTATTCACGATTTGATGAGGTATGTTAAAGTGCCTATGTTTTATCGGTAAATTATGATTTCATTCTTATGTATATATGAACTCATGTTTTTTTCCATATTTTTTTTAACCCTTACTGAGCTTTTTATGCTCATCCCAAGTTTTTGAAATGTTTTTCACATGTCAAGAGAAAGGTACATGATTTGATTATAGTGTCAAGTATGTGTCAAGAAAGAATCCATGTTTTATTTCAAATATGTTTTCGTTGATGGGAAAAATGAATACTGTCTTTTATGTAACCACTTTGCTTAAATGTGGAATGTAATGCAAGTTTCATGATCTAATTCTCTAAAAATCTAAACTTGAAAAGATCCTCAATGTTTAATCTTGTAATAACTCAAGATTAAGTAAGGTTTAAGGCTGGGGCCTTATACAAAACATTTGAAATCAAAGTTTTTTCACGAATAACGATGTTACCTATACCAATAATTTCTCCTTAAGCATTATCTCCGAAAGATACTTTTACTCCTTTAGCCTTGATAATCTTTTCAAAATAGTTTTTGTTACCAGTCATATGACAGGAACATCCACTATCCATGTACCACGTATTTCTGTTGGTACTCTCTCTACTATCCTAAAAAAAGCATTTAGACTTTTTGAATCCAAACTTTCTTGGATCTGGAAATTTCAAAAAGAAAAATTTTAGGCACCCATATCTTCTTAGAAAAATAAGCTTTATGAAATCCTAAAGACTGGGTTTTGTTTAGAGAACAATTCTTTGCCCAATGTCCACCACACTGACACTTAGTACAGAATGGATCACTTTGAGGAATAAAGTAATTATTACTAAAAATTGGTTTAGAACTAGTATAACCAAAACCAGAACTATTCCTTAGAGGTCAGATTTGAGAATACATTTTATCAAAATTTTCTTTACCTAAGGTAAAGTTTGAAAAACACTTCCTCAAGGAAAATATTTCAGATTTGAGTTTGATAACCAAGTTATTGTCTTAATTTTTTTTTATTTTGAACTAGAGCTAGGCTCGAAAAAATATTTCTAAGAAATTACGTTTTCTAGATCTTTAGAAAGTTTATTCTTCTTAGAACTTAATTTCTCATGATTTTTTGAAATACTTTCAAAATAAACATTTTTCTTATCAAGATCTTTAGAAATATCTGATATTTCCTTAGTAAGAATAGTATTCCTAGAATTTTCTTTATCATGTTTTTTCATGAGTTTTGAATTCTCAATCCCAAGAAGTTTGGAAAACCTAGAAACTTCTTCATAGGAAGGTGAAGTATTATCTTCAGCAGAAGAAGATTCTTCATTAGAAGAATTATAATATTTATCATTACTATAATTTTCATTTAAAGAAATATTGTTCAATGATTCAGTATTGTGTACCTTAGCCATTAAACAATGATTGTTAATAAGAAGTTTGGATATTAGACCAAGATTATTCTATCCAGAAGATTCATAATATAAATATTCATCTAAAGAGTATCCACCATTGGCACTCCAGGTGTCATTAGCTTTCAATACTTTCTTAGATTTATCCTTGTAATACTTTTTTCTGTTTCTCTTTGAATGATTTTCCTTTCATTCTTTTCTCTTAAGAATAAGACAACCAGTTCTTATGTGTCCAGCTCTCTTGAATTCATAACATGTAACTTCTGAATCTTTCTCATCTTTCCATTCTTTCTTCTGGTCTCTAGATTGAAAGTTGCTCTGTCCAACTATCTTGTTCATCCTTCGAGAAAGATTGGATAATTCATTTTATGAGGATTCACTTCCACTAGATTCAAATTGAATAACAACTTTCTTAGATTTGGATCTAGTAACTCTCTCAAGAGTCTTGGATTTCATATGATTAGAAGTTGTAGTAAAAGAAACATTGCCATTTCCATTCTTCTTCTTTACGTTTTCAGAATCTCTCTTCATTCTAGTCTTATGTTGAAGAAGAGTTCCAAACAACTCATCAAGAGTAATCTGAGTAACCTTTCTGTTCTCATCTATAGCTGTACTCTTGGATTTCTATTCATTCGGCATTATGTCTATGATCTTATCAATAAGAGCTTCATCATCTCATCCTTGCTCACCCATGGATTGTAAACTATTCACAATAGTCATGAATCTTTGTTTCACCTTACATATGGGTTCTCCATAAGGAAAGAAAAAACCATGATATTCAACTCTGAGCACGACTCTTCTAGTTTCAATTACTTTGGTAGTTCCAAAGTGAGTAACTTCAAGTTTCTTCCATATACAATTTGATGATTCACAAGATGAAATTTGGCTATATATTTTTCTATTCATGGAACAAAGAAGAGTATTGCATACCTTATAATTCAGTTGATATTCATGATTTTCTTGATTGGTAAAGGTACTAATTTCTTTGTCAGGGATTTTATATCCTCCAGTAAGAATAAAAAAATTATCAACACCAGTGTTGATAATGAAATTATTCATTAGATCTCTCCAATATTTGTAATCATTTCCATCAAAGATGGGTGTTCTAGTTTCATTGAGATTTTATATGTAACCAAAATTGATTCCTTCCATATTAAAGAATATTCTTTCCACAAAAACATGTTAATAGAAAAAAATCTGTAAAGAAGGAGAATATTATTAAGAAATGAAAATATAAAACAAGAGTATCTTTAAGTAAAAATGAATTTGAACTATACGAGTCTGAAAAACTGATTCCAGAAAATAAGAAGAAGAAGAATTCTCTTCTGAATCTAATCGTGAGATTAATTCAGAGGTCACCTCCTTTGATGCCAATTGTAGGATTGGTGCTGGGTACAAGGTATTCTATCTTAAAAAAAACTTGATCAAGGAAAACTTATATGTGAGTATAAGTATTTCATAAACCTATTATGATACTAATTTTTGGATAAAATATGTAGAAATTAGATGCCCAAATATAAGAGGGGGGGGGGTGAGATTAATTCAGAGGTCACCACTAAGCTCTAATAACTTGCTAGATTTCGAAAAAGTGATTCTGGAAATGAAACTTAAAAAAAGTTTACAACAACTAAGATTCTACCATAAAGCGTATAGAATCTAACTAAATCAGAGTACAAGTATAAGGAAGTATAAGATAGTTATAATTTCCTCAACAATACAAATGCAGCAGAAAACTTGTAACAAAGAAAGTAACAAGTAGTAATTTCTTTAACCCAAAGAGAAGGGTATCCAACAACCTTGGATAAAGGTCCCTTGATTTAAACTTTCAAGAAAGTCTGTCTTACCCACACCAGGGTAAGCCCTCGATATGAAGATCAGAGTTTTCCTTTCTATCCCCACAAGCCCTTAACTTCAAGGTAGTCGACACCTCGGTCTTCCTCAGCAAGGAAGCCCTCAACTTCATGGTAGTTGATACCCCTAACTATACAAACCTAAGTCTATGATTTTAATGAAATATCACCTATGCATAAAGAAAATATACATGAAGAAAAGTTTGAACAAGCCGTTCAAACTTTCTGCACGAAGCCTGAGAGTTTATAAGAGCCTCTCTCTCTAGAAATCACTTCAACAGCATATAGGCACAATTTTCAATGTTTAGTTGTGAGATATTTCAAATGAGATCCTATTTATAGGCACGACTTCAATGGTCAACTCCCTCCTCCAACGGTCATATTTTTCCTTGAATTTCGGAGGGATCTGTATACATGTCACTCAAAAAACGATTAGTTTGTAATTGAAAGCATGACATCATTTTATAACAAAACAAGTGTTTGCAAAAATATGGTTACATAACTAGAAATACAATATTCGGAATGTAAGAAAATGAATGTTTGGAGTCTAACCAAAATTGAATTCAGAGTCTATAATACAAGGATATTCGTATTTTGTTTTCTAGGAATTAGGAACCTAAACTCTATATAATTCTAGAGTCTAAATTTCAAAGAAATTCAAAATATTGATTCACAAGAATTCAGAACCTGAACTTACAAAGTTCGGAGTCAGAGTTCATGAGAATTAAGAGTCATAACTCATAAGAGGTCGAAGTCTGAATTCAGAGAAATCAGAGTCAGAACTCAAAGAAGTTTGTATCCAGAATTCGTATTCAGAATTCAGAGTTAAAACTCAGAAGAGTTCATATCCATAATTCGTAATTAGAATTCAGAATCAGAACTTAGAAGAGTTTGTATCCAGAATTCGTAATCAGAATTCGGAGTCATAAATCAAAAGAGTTCATATCCATAATTCGTAATTAGAATTCAGAGTAAGAACATAGAAGATTTCGTAACTAGAATTCTGATTCATAATTAAGAGTCAGAACTCAGAAGAGTTTGTGACCAGAATTTTGAGAATTTGGATCCTAAAACAGAATGCTTCATATATAGGTAATTATAGGATTCCGTTGTTTTGGTTTCAAACCATATTTTACACTTAGAAAAATTATGATATGAATAATAAAGCATGGTAAGGATAAATTTTCTTGGGGAAGGAAATTTTTCCTTATAGAAGTAAAACATAGGGTAAAAAGAGTTTTTCCTTGAGATAAGGTGTTTTTGATTTTCAAAACAAGAAGGAATTGTAAAGTCATAAGGAAAACTTAATTACTTAACAATATCCCCTAAGTATGAAGGAATGGAAAATTCATAAGAAAAACCATATTGACTCAACAACATTCACACACAATTTCATCTAATGGGTAACAAACATACTGTTTATGTGTACAACAAACTACCGCCTCACGAAATGATGATTGTTCATTTTTTTCTTTACCACCATTAATGGTTGAAAATAATGACGAAAAATATGTATATATGTTATATATATGATATTTATTATTTCTTTATTCTTTTTTAATTCTTTTATAACACATACCCTTATTCTTTCCATTTTTGTATAAATACGACAACATCGTTTGTGGAAGTGTGGATTACCACCTCCCTAAAGTGATGTGATTATTTCACGCTATACATGAAACATATTAAGGATAATTTTAATAATTTTTTTGATATATATATTACATATATATGATACTAGAATTATAATATGAATCATTTACTTTTCATTATTTTAAATACGATAATAAAATGAATGTAGTGTACGTACGACCTACCATCACCATGAACGGTGCATTTCATTCATACATCCAAATATTATTGATTATTATAAATACATATATAATAAATATATATGATAATTAAATCATGGTTTAAATTTTTTATATTGTTAAATCATGATCTAAGTAAGAGGAACAACAAATAAGAAGCCAAAACTTACTCGAGAAACTAGGCAATTAACACCTGTAATAGTGAAAATAACGAAAAAATATTAATAAACGAGTCATAAGATATTATAATAGGATCATATATGAAATCATAAATAATAATATGATTTTTTATAAAGATATAAACATTCATAAAACCATGATATATTAATATAAAGGACATTCAATCAAAATGAAATGGAAGGTAAGGTATTTTTGTCTCAGTTTTGTTTCTATGGAACACATGCCTTATACATGACTTATTTCTTTTGTGAAGTGTATATACCACCCATGAATGTCCATTATGAGTATTATTCTAAATAATATTGAATTTTAATATCCATATAATTTTATTTCATAGGAATAAAATTTTTCTAATTGTAAAGTGATATGTATTTATTTCACATTCTCATCATTATTCAGGATTGTTTGTGTTCTAGTATCCACTAGGGAATATTTATCTTTTATGATGGTATTTTCTAAAATTGTTTTCAAAAATGTTTTTATTATTCTCCATTGAATTTTTAAAGTCATTTTTACCCCCTTTTTACTTTGTAAAAATTGATTTAAAAGGAATACTCCTATCATTTTCCAAAATAAGGCACTTTTCATACAAAAGTAAAAGGAATGTTTTTTTAACTTATACGGCTTGATAAAAATTTCCATCATCATGAATCCATAATTATTTGAAGATTACATTACATGTTTAGAAATCTATTTTTAAAAAATATTTTATAAATGTATGGCCTTTTAATTAAATGATTATAAAGTGATAAGGGTTTTCTGGTCTCACTTTTTTCTTTGGTGAGATATATTCCTTATTCATAACTAATTTACTTGTGTGTGGTGTATGTATACTTATATTTTATGCATCATATCATGAATCTAATTATATTCATAGTATTCTAAATTATCAAAGTGGTGTGGAAAATTTTATTTTAAAAACTATTTTTAAATAGATTATTTGATATATATTGAATGATTTGGATACAAGAACTGGTGGGAACCATATGTAGAAAAGTCCCTCGATGCATCAGTAGTCTCATGAGATGAATAATATGGATGAACTAATTGGTTTTTATCCACAATTATTAAACCTTATTTTGAAAGGTCTTGATAGTAGTGGTTCATGTGCAAGATACATGACGTCCAATATTTAAGAATTACCATGATTCAGAATTCATTTCATTTATTATTCATATGATTTTCAATATGAAAAAATATGGATGCATTTTATTTTAAAACTATTGATTATTTAGATGTGATGTGTATTAGTTATTTAACTTTCCATATTATTTATGCCATTTTACTCATAGCTTCTATTGTACGCTTACCCTTACTGATAATTTGAGATCACCCCCTTCACTTGTTCTATTTTTACCAAGGATTCCATAATGTATATTATAACTTATATGAAGGGTTACATAGAGGAAGAATAATGGAAGACTCAATGAAATTATTTGTGTATTTTATGTTTTAAAATGGAATGTGGTTTTCAAGTATGTATCAAGTTTACCAAGACTACTTAACTATTAGTTACTTTAGGATTTGATTCCTTATAATCATTCCAATGAAATAAAGCAAGGCACCAGTTCCAAAATTCTAGGGTCAGGGTGTTACATGAATTGCAGGATACCTCTTCAGATCATAATGAGCCAGGTGAGAATAATTCCATTAGCAACACTAAATCAAATGATTAGGATGTTGAGCCACTGAGCATGGATGGCAAATGGAAAGCTCATGAGAAGTTGGGGTGACACTCGAGGGAGGGGTGGTAGATAGAAAATAAGGTGACTTGTATTGATGTTGTTTCCTTTTGTTGCATTTTTCTCAGGTTTCCAACCTCTAATATCTTTTCCACTGTACTTTCTTTTTCAAATAAATTTCTGAGACCATAGATTTTAATCAATGGTTCGCACCACTCTAGGTATATATTTATTAATATATAAATATGTAATTATAAATATAATAAATTTATTTAATATTTATATATATTTATTATATATTTATAATTATTTATATACATACATATTTATTAACAATTATAATTATAAATAATTATATTTATAAATATTTGTATATAATTATATATATATATATATATTAATACTTAAATATGTATAATTATAAATATAATAATTTTTTTATTATTGAAATATATTTATTATAATTTTATAGTAATTTAAATAAATAAATAAATAAATATATATATTTGTAATTATAATTTAATAATTATATATATATATATATATATTTGTAATTTATAAATACTCTTTTTAAAACATTATATATATTTATAATTTTATAATTACATATTCAAAATAAAAAATTATTAAAAAATTCATTTAAATAGATTATTTATTTAAATTTTAAACATATTTTAAATGATAATAATTAATAAACAAAAATGAATAAATATTATTCATATAAATTACAAAATTTTTGAAAATATTACATGTATAGTCTATAAATATATGAATGAATAAATATTGAAAAATGATTAAATTCCAAAAAATATTAAAAATGCAGGGGCAAAGCCTTTTATTGAAATACAAATGAAATAGAAAAGACAAAGAATGAGGGAAAACATAGAAAAACTACCCTCATCAATAAAAATAGTCACATACCTAATTTTTTTTCTAATTTATACCTCAATCTTACATTCCTTATTATGTAAATCATTCCAATTAAATTATCCATTCCCATGGACACAATCTCTTGGGTGAGGACCTCTCGTCAAATTTTTCACTTTCTGCCAAAAGAATTCAATGTCACTATCCTTCGAGTCAGTTCTCCCAACATCTAATTTAACCTCCACCCTCTTAGATGAGTCATCAAGTAATGCATCCTCATTTATTTTCTCTGTGAGGGTCACAACCTCATCTTCCAGGACTTGAAATCTAGAACTGATTTCTGAAAAAACCACATTATCACATACCCCATGAACATCTTGATTTACACCTTCTTTCCCTTCATTAGGAGAATCAAGCACTCCATAATGGTTGTGAATGGTCACCTATGCTTTGCCTGATGTATCATGTGATTCTTGAGAATTGGATGCCAAAATGATTGGGTAAGGATATATTTTTTTAAAATGAAGAATCAGAGTCCTTTTTAGGATTGTGCTATAAGTGTCCTACATTTATCTGAAGAACTTGCGATTCCTTTCATGTTTTAGACTTCAAAGGAGTTTCATCATTCATTTTTTAACCCTTACAAACCATTGATGCAATCTTCTACTCTTTCATTAACTATTTATCAACCAACTCTTGTATGACCTCTTCATCAATGAATCAATTATCCATTTATCCCTCATTAGGTCCACCATCCAACACTTTATGCTCTTCCAATTTAATTCTTTCTATGCCCCCAATAACGTTTACCATTACATCTATTGATGTAATGAGTGCAATAGTAGATATGAGATCCTTTGGTGATTTAGAAGGCATGAAAGCATCTGATCCAGGCTGTGAGATAGCACCATAACCATACACCATCATCCCTCCAGGATGAGAGAGACTAGAATATTTAGTGATCTTCATTTTAGAACCATCAGGAGGTCCATAGGAAAATGTATAAGGTGATCTAATAATATCCCTATAGGAAGGCATATCCTTTTTACCCTAGAGTTATTCCTATAAATTACCAGTAGATATTTGAGTAGTAATCTCATCATCAGAGGGAACATATCCCTCTTCCAAAACATCATCCCTTGTCCTGCCCTTCTCTTCCATAAACAAGACCACACTAAAGGGTTGGCGGATGTTATCACTCCATTTCCCTTTTCTATACAGACAAAATTAATGATCCCAACTACAACCTCCTCTTCTGCTACAACATCACCAGTAGGAGAGGTGGCATAGACCTCCACGCCCGCAACCCTACCAGGATTTTTAGAACAAATCTACCACAACCATCAACCTAATGCCCTTTTAATTTATATAAAGAACATTATATATATTTATAAAACTTCTATTTAACATTTCAAATAGTTTGAAAACAAATATATAATAGTAATAATTTCTCATACCTTATGGTCAAATAAAATCTAAAATCCGAAGTGTACAAGGCCACATTGTTGATGGGTGGTGAATTGAGATCCACCTTCAACAAGAAACATGAAAATAGACAAATCACACTTCTTCCGTTACATGATCATGTCTGAAAAGGGCCCCAGTTGTCGAGGAAATGTCAAATAAAATCCATGGATGCCACAAAATATAGTTTAAACCTTAAATACAAACCCAAACGTGAGTTATTGTGTTTCTAAATGCAAATATGTTGAAATAAGGATTTCAATCTTATAGACACATCATACCTAGTTTGGGAGAAATTAGATCAAACCCACAGAGATTCCACTTCAGATCCTCTGAGGGGAACATAATGTGGAAGTGACCACTCCCAATGGGAATGAATTTCTAGTCTTGGAATCCCCAGACAATGGCTAACCATTTCTCTAGGTCCCCACTTTTCCTTGTTTTTTTTCAAGAAGGAAAAAATATTCTTATGATAATCGAGTATTCCCAAATATTGAACGTATAAAGAATAAAACCCTAGTTGACACGAATATGATCCAAATTACGTTATCTAAAAATTCATTCAGAAAATCCGTCTTTGATCGAAGAGAAGATTCATTTTTCATCACCTAATCTAAATCTGAGAGAAAAGTGATGATAAATATTAACCTTTAATAATATTTTTTATTAAAGATTTTTATTAGAACTAATAAAAACACTAATAAATATACACTTTTATTCGCACTAAAAAATATGCTGATAATGGTTATACTTTTATCAGTGTTTTTTTAGCACAAATAAAAGTTTAATTTATCAACACTTTTAGTTAGTAGTTATAATGTTTACCATTTTATTAGTGCTTTATGTTTAACAATGATAAAAGCTAGTGCAGCATACAATATGATCTATGGTAATGAAGCGTTGATAATGGGCATGAAGTTTTCAAGTTTCTTAGAATGTTAGAACTAAAAAATGATGACAAACCCCTTTTGTAACACTAATAAAGGAAGTTTATATATAGTAATGAGCACTAATAAAGGATGCATTTATTAGTGCTGAAAAGCACTAATAAAATGAGGGTTAATAAAGCTAGAATTTATTAGTGCTAAAAAAATGATGACAAAGGATCCCGTTATCATCATATTTTTAGCACTGATAAAAGGTTTATTTATCTCTTTTTTAAGAATTGATAAAAAAGAATGGATTTTAAAGACGCTTACAATATGATAACTTTTTTAGTGTCGAAAAAAACCTATTTGAATGATGATAATGGTGTGATTTTTAGTAGTTCCTTATAATAGTGTGTGTGTGATAGAGAGTCTCAATATACTCTTATCCATAGTGATCCTTCTATTTTCCAATGGTGTTTTTACCGCTTTCATTTTTAGGATTTTTCCACTTTATATCTAACGTTTTATTTTCCACATTATGAACAATATTTTGTCTTGATCTTATCGGTACATATTATAAGGCCCCAGCCTTAAACCTTACTTAATCATGAGTTATTACAAGATTATACATTGAGGATCTTTTCAGGTTTAGAGTTTTAGAGAATTAGATCATGAAACTTGCATTACATTCCACATTTAGACAAAGTGGTTACATAAAAGACAGTATTCATTCTTCCTATCAATAGAAACATACTTAAAATAAAACATGGATTCTTTCTTGACACATCCTTGACACTATCATCACATCATGTACCCTTACCTTGACCTGTGAAAAACATTTCAAAAACTTGGGATGAGCATAAAAAGCTCAGTAAGGGATATAAAAATATGGAAAAGAAACATGAGTACATGTATACATAAGAATGAAATCATAGTTTACCCATAAAACATAAGCACTTTAACATACCTCATAAAATCATAGAAATCATATGACATAAAGGTAACTAGAGGAATTCATAACATTCTTACGTAGGGAGTAACCCTCTTGGTTACGTTTGGAATACCCATCACAGTATATTCCCTAAATCTATTCGGAGAAACCATAACGTTTCACTCCTTCGCGTTACCCAATGCATTGGAGAGCTATATCGGGCTCACCAGCCCTTAGTTTATCACGGAACCACCCGTTTTCATAACAATTCCCAAGAACCATAACATAAATGTATCACATAAAACATGCATAAAGGAAATATAACATTTCCACATTTCAATCACAATATAACATTTTAGGATATTGAAATAATGAATCCATTAAAAAACCATTTTCAAAACCATTTAAAACATTTAATAAAGATATTTTTGAATAAAAGTGTCCCATACCACCTAGAAGATTTTAACATTTTAAACCATTAATATCCATATAAATAAATCCTTAAAAACATTTTGAAAACATGGATATTAATAAGAAAAAATCATTAAAACATTTAAATCGATATTTTGGTTAAAGGGTTTTTACCAAAATTAGAGACACTTGAATACAATAATTGAGGAATAACATTTAATCAGAACTTTATAATATCATGAGAATAAATGGATTCATGATATAATATTCCAAAGGACAGTATATACACCATATAAGAGTAAATTGGTGCATAACAACAATGAAGTCTCAATAGAGATGTCAAATGTGATGAAATCCCTTATAAAGAAGGTATCCCTAAATTAAGGATAAATCAATCTCAAAATTATGTGTGACAAATATAAATACACCCAATATAAGTGGATATTAAGTGTAAAACAATAAAAGGTCATTCAAACATATTCAAAGGATGACATATTCAATAACTACATGTTGAACCCAAAGAAATAGAAATTGGGTTAAGAAGTTCCCTTGACAGCCTAACGGCGTCACATCAAAATGAGTTGTTGAGAGATAAAGGAAAAGGTCATCTCATCACTTGGACATAAAATTTACATCAATAAGGATATATGAGAACATATCCAAACATAACAATATGTAAATTAAAAGACCCAACAAAAGAAGTCTCTTAAAAAGAGGAGGGTGAAAGGTTCCCTTACCGACATGGGTATCTTTCGAAACATATACCTCGTGAAAGAAGGACAATACAACATTGATGTAAATACTCATAAAAGAAATTATATTACACAATGAGTAAAATAATGGGAAGTACATACACCACTCAAAGGAAATTGTGGCAAATTTAGCATAAATCTCACGGGAATGAAAGTGAGATGAAAAATCCCTTACGAAAACTCGCAGCCTAACGGCGCCACATAAAACTTAAAAAAATGAATTTATGAGATCAAATAGGGTATCTCATAAAATGACCATAAAAAGTACAGTATTAGTAATATAAAAGAATATCCCCAAACATAATAAATATGAGCTTAAAAGAAATGACATAAAAGAGAGTACTTAAAAAGAAAGAGAGGTGTAGGATCCCTTACCTCAGGTCCGACTTGACTCGATCGTTCTTTAACGTCCTAAATAATAAACTTTATTTAATTTCCACTTTATTAAGAACCTTTTTGTAGTTAATTATTACTTTTAGATCACTTATTTCAATGTTATGAACATTATTTAATCATTTAAGTTAATAATGTTTGTTTTGTCGATATTTGGTTCTTAAGTCGAAAGTGGATTTCTTACAATTACATGTTGTTCGTGTGGTCAAATGTTCATTATATCCAGAATTATATTCATGATTTGGATATCATATATATCATATATATCCAGAATATATAAGTATTTATAATATTACATAATCATTTAGAGGTAAGAAATGAAATGCACCGTTCATGGAGATGGTAAACCCTACGTACGCATGAACGGTACTTTCATTTCTATCTCATACTTTAATGGGAAGAAATAATAATGATATAGAGGTATATAATAATTCCAGTATAACATCATATATAATAACATTAAATCCATCCTTTATACGTCCCACGTATGGCATTAACGAATCACATCACTTTGAGGGGGCGGTAGTCCGTACTTCCTAAAATGAAGATATCACGTATACCCATAATGGAAGCCATAAAGGTATGCCACAAATGAAAAATACAGAAGCTTAAGTAAAACATAAACATATTATATATCATATATAAATATTGTGACATCTTAATGGCCACCTTTGAAGGTGTTAAAAGAATGTTGAACAATCATCGTTTCGGGAGGCATAAATTAACCATCCACGGAAACAGTATGTTCGTTAACCATTAGATGTAGGTGTGTGTAAGTGTTGCTCGAATCCTTCTTATAAAAACATCCTAGTACATTGAGGATACTGGAGTTGTTACAAAAGAAAAGAATAAAAAGATTTTAGGGGGTTGGGGAAGCAAAATAAAAAAAAAGGACTCAAGTGAAGACATTACCTTAAAATCGGGTAAATCCCATTGGTTTGAGCTCAAAGGCTTCCTTGGGAAGACTTCTGCCCAAAGTGAGGCTACAAGGAGTAAGAGAGGGAAGTGGAGAGACAAAATGGGCAGAGTTTGGCCGACCCAAAGGCTTTTGGAGTGTGGGTAAGGAGGTAGAGGTGGGGGCCTTTTATAAGAGGAGAGGAGGGGCACTCTTGGAAAGTAAGCAAATGTTACTTTATTTGAAAATGGTATTCAGATTTAAGAGGTCCCAAATTAATGAGTTTCGAGGATAAGGTGATAAGGGTTCTAAATCCACTCATAAAATAGGTTTTGGACATGTGTAGGTCTTAGATATTACATTATCTTTCCATTTTATTTAAATCGTTAAATAATGAGGTCATCGCTGCATCATCATGATGTCATAAATAATTTAATTTATTTAATGTCTAAAAATTATAAAAAAAATACTATGATGTAGGAAATATTTTTATATTTCCAATTAATATTTATAGTCAAAAATCTGATTTGTATGACCCCATGTAAAAATTGTTTTAGTAAAACATTTCATGTTTGTCTCATTTTTACTTTAACTTTAAATAAAAAGATATTAATGTCATTTTCCAACCAAAGTGGCTTCATGGGGTCCCCAAGTAGACCCATGGGTTGTCTTGGTCGGCCATGAAACATCCAATGAGGTTAGGACATGTTTCATGTTCATTTCATATTATTAAAACATTATTTTTACCTTAAACTACACTAATTACCTCTAATCGTGATTAAAAACTTAATAAGTTACTATTCACCAAAAAATTATTTTAATACCATTGAACCAAATTTTACTTCTTAATTAAAACCATATATGTTGTATTTTTGAAATTCAAAACATAAAGATGGCAAAATTTCATTTAAACGGAAAAATCAGTTTTTATAAGTACCACTTAGTGGTTTCACTATTCATCAAAAATTGAATTTTTTCAGAAAAATCCCAAAAATTCACCCTAAGCTATATTTGATATTCCGAATTCAGAAATGAAGTCTATTTTACAAAATTCAAAACATATAAGTCACATTGATTAATTTAATAATTAATTCCCGCTGTCAAAGCAAATAGCGTGTTTTTATGAAACAATAAGTATCAAAAGATTGACTCCAGTTTAAGTCTGATTTCAAAGTGAAAATAATTCCAACGACCACTATTGGATTTAATGGTAAAAATATATTATAATTTCACTTTAAAACCAATTCAAAAGATAATCTAATCATATAAATAAATTTGATTAAAAAGTGGTTTTGAATTAAAATACTACATTTTACACTATTCATTAAAAAAATGAACTTTATCGGAAAGATACCAAAAATTTACACAAAGTAAATTTTGATGTCCCAATTATTAAGAAGAGTTGTATTTGGTCCAATAGAATATATAAGAGTGAAAAAAACTATATTTAATGACGGTTCTCCATCAAAAGGCGATAAGTGAACCTTTAGTGAAAACTAGGGCATATACGCCTAAAATTGAATTCTTTCTGTATTTTATGCCTTTATCTTTTATTGGATAAATGTAAAAACATTTAAAAACATATATAATAATATTTTAGTTATTTATATCCATTCTCACCAATACAACGGCTACATGTCAACTACCATTTAAAATAATATTATTTTATTATTAGAGTGCAACGTAAGATTCCCCAGAAACTCATTGTTGTGTGTTGGGTACTCCCTCGAGCATAGAGTCCCCTTTAAAGTCATATTAATATTTTATTCACAAATATGGATGAATATGAAAATTTCATATTATTTATTTACCTGGGGTGTTACATCCTTCCCCCCTTTTGGGAATTGCATCCTCGCAATTTTTAAAATTGAGCTTGGAAACATCCTTGAAAGTCCCACATCGGAACAAGAGTCGGTAAAAAACTCACTTTAAAATAAAGAAAGATAAGTACAGAGGTCACCCGAGTTAACCCATACTAGGATTCCAAGTATGAAAATATGGACATGGAGGAAAAAAAAAGGGTCGTGTTCTGATGGAGAGTGATAGAAAACATGTTTAGGAGAAAGTTAACCACAAGAAAATCACAAACATGTGATGGGTTAAACGGTATTCGATTCCCCAGTAGGAAAATTTAATAGACAACATTTTTGTTTTAAGTTACTTTTTATTGAGGAATTTATTCATAAGGAAACATAATCACTTATCATGTTGACTTTCAACTTTTATTAGATTCCTTACACAAAATCATATTTTCTCCAAAAGACGAGTATTTAGGAAGACTTGTTCCCATTAAGAGTACTATAATCAACTTATAGAGAATCACCTAATCCACAAAATAGAACTATATACTTCCCATGTCTTTAGACTTTAACCAAAACCAAAACCAAAAAGGCTAGCACAAGATCAGATAATCCAGAAAAGGATAAACCTTTATAAAAAGAAAATCTATGCTTAATCTCCAAAATTTGTCCAACAAAACCCAAAGTTAAACGAGGACCATTAGATAAACAATTTGTCCATAAAATTCTTCAGAGGAACCAAACTAAGTTTGAAACCCAAATATTTGAAGGATTTAGTCACGTAGTCTTCCAAGTTAAATCGTAACATTTATCTCCAAACAACATCAGTTGCTCCTAAAGTCTCGTATTGAAAAGTAAGTAACCTAATCACATATCCTCCATGATAGGTTAATAATTTTCATAAATAACCCAAAATCAACTTACTCTTAATTCATAAAATCATATAACTAGAAAGAATCAGTCAAACTAACCAGGGACTTCACGTAGTCCAGTGGTAGGTGATAAATACCAGTCGCACTTTGGTTGTGGGTTCGATTCTCGCAGCTTTGTCTGATGCGACGGGTTGTCACACGGTCTGCATGTTGTCCTTTTTCCAAAACTATATAATTCTCAAATAATTCCCCAAAAAGGGATAAAATCATCAAAATAACCATAACATAATTTAACCTTAATTTTATCTCATGCCTTTCACTTCAATCATAACATATAGTAACCCATAATTACCTCAAAAGTAAGGAACATATAAACCCAAATGGTTCTTTATAACTATGTCCACAAAAGAAAAGATAACTATTCCTTGAATAAAATTTGCCTATATTAAACATCAGGGTTACACATAATATGAAAAGTCTTCTAATGTAACCCCATCATCAAAAGAGACTTAATACTCTTAAGAATTTCACCATAACTCTTGAAGCCCCTATATGTTGACATCTTACTCATTCAACATTCTTCATGATCCATTAACCATTCCTTTCCAACTTATTCCGAAATACCTCTTTCCTACAAACAAAATCATGAATCATATCCTAAGATTCCAAAATAAGAAAACAATAGTCATGAAATAATACATACCTTTGATTGGTCATTGTCAGTTTCTTCATCCTCAATCGGAATGGCATTAGGTATTAGTAAACGAACATTTGTACGCTCTTGGTGACCCAATTCACGAAACTTCTTCATAGGATATGTGTTTGCATAATGACCATGCACATCGCATTTAAAACATTCAATTGATCCCTCAGAAAGAACTTCTTTCCCTTTCCTCTAGCCAACTGGATGCTTCCTTTTTCCATGGCAGGTTATTGATTTATGACCTTCATTTCCACATCTATAGAATATTTCTGTCCCTTTGAAACATTTTCCTAGGTGTTTCTTTCCACATCTTTGACACATAGGTTTTTGAACACAATTACCTTTATGATTATTACCTGTACTTCCGTAGGGATTTGTTTCTCGCATATATGATTCCTTAGAGAAATCACCAAGGTTTAGGTGGTCAATCATGACTCCAGATAGTTGGTTGAGGATAATCACAAGAGTTCTCATTGCAGCTCCCATATCATTCAGTTTCTTTCTCAAAAAACTGTCACAATTTCCTTCACATGCCCTGTTACTTTGGTGCCTGCTGGATCCAGCCATTTACTAAAACCAAAAAGTTCAGTGTGAGTATATCAAAAAAAACAATCATGTACTAATGAGGAAGATAAACTCTAAGATATACTTACTCATTCACTTTATATAAAACTAGGACTCTTTCTAAAATCCTAACCATTATGGTAATGCCACTTATGCTTAAAGAATACCCTAACCTCTAAAGTTATCTAAACCGACCTCTGATACCAACTATAAGGCCCCAGCCTTAAACCTTACTTAATCTTGAGTTATTACAAGATTATACATTGAGGATCTTTTCGGGTTTAGAGTTTTAGAGAATTAGATCATGAAACTTGCATTACATTCCACATTTAGACAAAGTGGTTACATAAAAGATAGTATTCATTCTTCCTATCAACGGAAACATACTTAAAATAAAACATGGATTCTTTCTTGACACATCCTTGACACTATCATCACATCATGTAACCTTCCCTGGACCTGTGAAAAACATTTCAAAAACTCGGGATGAGCATAAAAAGCTCAATAAGGGATATAAAAATATGGAAAGGAAACATGAGTACATGTATACATAATAATGAAATCATAGTTTACCCATAAAACATAAGCACTTTAACATACCTCATAAAATCATAGAAATCATATGACATAAAGGTAACTTGAGGCATTAATAACATTCTTACATAGGGAGTAACCCTATTGGTTACGTTTGGAATACCCATCACAGTATATTCCCTAAATCTCTTCGGAGAAACCTTAATGTTTCACTCCTTCGCGTTAACCAATGCATTGGAGAGCTATATCGGGCTCACCCGCCCTTAGTTTATCACGGAACCACCTGTTTTAATAACAATGCCCAAGAACCATATCATAAATGTATCACATAAAACATGCATAAAGGAAATATAACATTTCCACATTTCAATCACAATATAACATTTTAGGATATTGAAATAATGAATCCATTAAAAAAACCATTTTCAAAACCATTTAAAACATTTAATAAAGAGATTTTTGAATCAAAGTGTCCCATACCACCTTGAAGCTTTTAACATTTTAAAACATTAATATCCATATAAATAACTCCTTAAAACCATTTTGAAAACATGGATATTAATAAGAACAAATCATTAAAACATTTATAGCGATATTTTGGTTAAAGGGTTTTTACCAAAATTAGAGACACTTGAATACAATAATTGAGGAATAACATTTAATCAGAACTTTATAATATCATGAGAATAAATGGATTCATGATATAATATTCCAAAGGACAGTATACACACCATATAAGAGTGAATTGGTGCATAACAACAATGAAGTCTCAATAGAGATGTCAAATGTGATGAAATCCATTATAAAGAAGGTATCCTTAAATTAAGGATAAATCAATCTCAAAATTATGTGTGAAAAATATAAATACACCCAATATAAGTGGATATTAAGTGTAAAACAATAAAAGGTCATTCACACATATTCAAAGGATGACATATTCAATAACTACATGTTGAACCCAAAGAAATAGAAATTGGGTTAAGAAGTTCCCTTGACAGCCTAACGGCGTCACATCAAAATGAGTTGTTGAGAGATAAAAGAAAAGGGTATCTCATCACTTGGACATAAAATTTACATCAATAAGGATATATGAGAACATATCCAAACATAACAATATGTAAATTAAAAGACCTAACAAAAGAAGTCTCTTAAAAAGAGGAGGGTGAAAGGTTCCCTTACCGACATGGGTATCTTTCGAAACATATAACTCATGAAAGAAGGACAATAAAACATTGATGTAAATACTCATAAAAGAAAGTATATTACACAATGAGTAAAATAATGGGAAGTACATACACCACTCAAAGGAAATTGTGGCAAATGTAGCATAAATCTCACGGGAATGAAAGTGAGATGAAAAATCCCTTACGAAAACTCGGCAGCCTAACGGCGCCACATAAAACTTACAAAAATGAATTTATGAGATCAAATAGGGTATCTCATAAAATGACCATAAAAAGTAAAGTATTAGGAATATAAAAGAATATCCCCAAACATAAGAAATACGAGCTTAAAAGAAATGACATAAAAGAGAGTACTTAAAAAGAAAGAGAGGTGTAGGATCCCTTACCTCGGGTCCGACTTGACTCGATCGTTCTTTAACGTCCTAAATAATAAACTTGAGTTAATTTACACATTATTAAGAACCTTTTTCTAGTTCATTATTCCTTTTAGATCACTTATTTAAATGTTATAAACATTATTTAATCATTTAAGTTAATAATGTTTGTTTTGTCGATATTTGGTTCTTAAGTCGAAAGTGGACTTCTTACAATTACATGTTGTTCGTGTGGTCAAATGTTCCTTATATCCAGAATTATATTCATGATTTGGATATCATATATATCATATATATCCAGAATATACAAGTATTTATAATATTATATAATCATTTAGAGGTAAGAAATGAAATGCACCGTTCATGGAAACGGTAAGCCGTACGTACGCATGAACGCTACTTTCATTTCTATCTCATACTTTAATGGGAAGAAATAATAATGATATAGAGGTATATAATAATTCCAGTATAACATCATATATAATAACATTAAATCCATCCTTTATACGTCCCACGTATGGCATTATCGAATCACATCACTTTGAGGGGGCGGTAGTCCGCACTTTCTAAAATAAAGATATCGCGTATACCCATAATGGAAGCCATAAAGGTAAGCCACAAATGAAAAATACAGAAGCTTAAGTAAAACATAAACATATTATATATCATATATAAATATTGTGACATCT
This sequence comes from Viscum album, assembly GCA_963277665.1. Taxonomy (NCBI): domain Eukaryota; kingdom Viridiplantae; phylum Streptophyta; class Magnoliopsida; order Santalales; family Viscaceae; genus Viscum; species Viscum album. The sequence continues at coordinate 1,533,499,539 of OY728161.1, read as the reverse complement.
TAATGGCCACCTTTTAAGGTGTTAAAAGAATGTTGAACAATCATCATTTCGGGAGGCATAAATTCGCCATCCACGGAAACAGTATGTTCGTTAACCATTAGATGTAGGTGTGTGTAAGTGTAGCTCGAATTATTATTATAAAAAAATACTAGTATATTTAGGATACTGGATTTTTTACAAAATAAAAGAATAAAAAGAGTTTAGGGGGTTGGAGAAGCAAAATAAAACAAAAGGACTCAAGTGAAGACATTACCTTAAAATTGAGTAAATCCATTTGGTTTGAGCTCAAAGGCTTCCTTGGGAAGACTTCTGCCCAAAGTGAGGATACAAGGAGTAAGAGAGGGAAGTGGAGAGACAAAATGGGCAGAGTTTGGCCGACCCAAAGGCTTTTGGAGTGTGGGTAAGGAGGTAGAGGTGGGGGCCTTTTATAAGAGGAGAGGATGGGCACTCTTGGAAAGTAAGCAAATGTTACTTTATTTGAAAATGGTATTCAGATTTAAGAGGTCCCAAATTAATGTGTTTCGAGGATAAGGTGATAAGGGTTCTAAATCCACTCATAAAATAGGTTTTGGACATGTGTAGGTCTTAGATATTACATTATCTTTCCATTTTATTTAAATCGTTAAATAATGAGGTCATCGCTGCATCATCATGATGTCATAAATAATTTAATTTATTTAATGTCTAAAAATTATAAAAAAAATACTATGATGTAGGAAATATTTTTAGATTTCCAATTAATATTTATAGTCAAAAATCTGATTTGTATAACCCCATGTAAAAATTGTTTTAGTAAAACATTTCATGTTTGTCTCATTTTTACTTTAACTTTAAATAAAAAGATATTAATGTCATTTTCCAACCAAAGTGGCTTCATGGGGTCCCCAAGTAGACCCATGGGTTGTCTTGGTCGGCCATGAAACATCCAATGAGGTTAGGACATGTGTCATGTTCATTTAATATTATTAAAACATTATTTTTACCTTAAACTACACTAATTACCTCTAATCGCGATTAAAAACTTAATAAGTTACTATTCACCAAAAAATTATTTTAATCCCATTGAACCACATTTTACTTCTTAATGAAAACCATGTATGTCGTATTTTTGAAATTCAAAACACAAAGATGGAAAAATTTCATTTAAACGGAAAAATCAGTTTTTATAAGTACCACTTAGTGGTTTCACTATTCATCAAAAATTGAAGTTTTTCAGAAAAATCCCAAAAATTCACCCTAAGATATATTTGATATTCCGAATTCAAAAATGAAGTCTATTTTAAAAAATTCAAAACATATAAGTCACATTAATTAATTTAATAATTAATTCCCACTGTCAAAGCAAATAGCGTGTTTTTATGAAACAATAAGTATCAAAAGATTGACTCCAGTTTGAGTCTGATTTCAAAGTGAAAATAATTCCAACGACCACTATTGGATTTAATGGTAAAAATATATTCTAATTTCACTTTAAAACCAATTCAAAATATAATCTAATCATATAAATAAATTAGATTAAAAAGTGGTTTTGAATTAAAATACTACATTTTACACTATTCATTAAAAAAATGAACTTTATCGGAAAGATACCAAAAATTTACACAAAGTAAATTTTGATGTCCCAATTCCTAAGAAGATTTGTATTTGGTCCAATAGAATATATAAGAGTGAAAAAAACTATATTTAATGACGGTTCGCCATCAAAAGGCGATAAGTGAACCTTTAGTGAAAATTAGGGCATATACGCCTAAAATTGAATTCTTTCTGTATTTTATGCCTTTATCTTTTATTGGACAAATGTAAAAACATTTAAAAACATATATAATCATATTTTAGTTATTTCTATCCATTCCCGCCAATACAACGGCTACATGTTAACTACCATTTAAAATAATATTATTTTATTATTAGAGTGCAACGTAAGATTCCCAAGAAACTCGTTGTTGCGTGTTGGGTACGCCCTCAAGCATAGCGTCCCATTTAAAGTCATATTAATATTTTATTCACAAATATGGATAAATATGAAAATTTCATATTATTTATTTACCTGGGGTGTTACACATATTAGGGGAAATAATATTTACTCCCAATATTGTCATCATATCCATGCTATTCAAAGAATCAAAACATATAAGGATATTAATAGACACATGTCTCAATCATCATCTTAGGATAAGATTTCAAAAAAAAATATTGTATATTATATATGACTTATTTATTAGCATGTGTGAGCCGCCATTTGGTGGTTGTTACCCATCATTTTAAATATATATTATTTATCAAATTTACACATTTCAAAATTACCTTCTGATAATTTATAGAGATAAATGTAGAAGATGGGAATAAATAAAATAAAAAAACCATTCGTGAAGTGAGGTTCATTCATCAGGTCCCTTCATAAAGCCCCATCTGTGAGGTATCGTCCATGAGGGACCTCTATAAGGATCTTTTATGAGGGATTCTCAGTGAAAATTTTGTATCTCTATGGTTTCCTCAACTTCATGATCACTGATCTCGAGTTGTCTAAGAATCAAAATAATATAACTTTGGAAAAGAATATTCCTTCAACCCCTTAAAACTCATATTATTGATTTTTTCATAGAATAATATCAATTATATTATTTAATAATCATGATAAGATACAGATAATAGGGAGGGGGAGGGATTGATGAAAAGTAAGAAAGATGAGGAATGATGGGGAGGATTAGAAGTCTTGGTAGTAGTAGTAGTGGCGAAAGAACCATCCCCTAAAGTTTCCATGCATAAACCCTGAGAACAAGCACCCATGATCGCACAACACATTTCTCTTGCATGGCCCTTCCTGGCCGAACCTACACTCCTTCCCCTCCACTCCTTCATCCCTTCCATTCATCAAATACATTACTTCTTATACACTAATAAAATCAAACGTACTTCATAATTTGGGTCAGCGACTATTAGAAAATATGTAAGAAGAAGGAGAAGACCAATTGAACCTTGATGCATGAATTGAATTCACTATCCAAATGTGTTTTATCCACCCCCATGTTGATGGTGTAGGGTTATCAATGGATGTATCCCTTAAGTACTTCACAAAAGTTTTGGAGAATATCAGACACCAATTCCTAATGCCACCACTACACCGATGTAGGAAAAACTATAGGGAATATCTTGGATTGAAAAAAGAATTAACACATAAGATATATCATCATCAATTATTTATAAATCACCATTTCGGTCAAATAACACATTGGTTAAACCAAAACTAGACAACACTTGGTGAGGGACACACTGGTTCAATCTCACCATTTCAGTCAAAGAAAAAATAGGTTCAACTAAAATTATACCACTCTTGGTATGGGACACACTGGTTCAAATTTGAACAAACACCCTATTTGTTTTAATAAATATTTGGAATGAAATATATAACAATCAAAAAAATTTATTCAAAAATATTAATTCTCCATAATACAAGTGAATCATTATTCATAATAAAGGTATCTTTCGATTTAAACCTTTACTTGGTATCAATATATCAATATTTTATTAGATTTACATGTTTTCAAAACATTAAACTTGTTAATATTTATGATAAACTAGAGATATCATACATTCAATGATATTTCATCCCACATATAATTTTGTAGCACTTTTATGGAAATGTGATTATATCCTTTTCATGAACTCTCGAAGGAGTAAACCCATTAACTTCTATAATAAGCAACACCACTTCTAAATTCACATAGGAAAACTATTACAATGTGCTTCCGTTATTAGAGAACATAACTCATTGAGTATTAATATTTTGTTAAGATTTTACAACTCAATCTCTAATAATAATGGACGATATTAACACCAAAAAGTTGGTGCTATAATTACCAAAATCAACAATCATCTTTGTAACTTGTTTTTACCAATTAACCACTTTGATTAGGATCTACCTAAAGGAAGTGTTGGGTTTCCTTTACCGAAATGATTTAATCTATTGGATGTAACCCCATCTCATTATTAATTGCATGAACAATCCATCTCGACAGAGATTTTGAAAATTAATTCTCAAGGTTTTTACATGATCTAACATAAACAACTATTATGGTACCATCTTGTAACAAATGTCTCACATAATCATGTCTCAATCTTATATGTCTATACTTTCTATTGTATATGAAACTATATGCCCTTGATATTTTTTCTTCAATCTCACAACTAATAGAGATAGGAGGAATTGGAATAGGCCACAATCTAAAATCCAATATTATATTCCTAATCCATTCATATTCTTTTCCACATGTAAATAAGGCGATAAACTCTGACTCCATGGTCTAATGTGAAATACATGTTTGTTTCATTATTTCCCAAGAAACAGAATAACATCAAAAAGTAAACAACCATCCATAAGTATATTGGTTATCAACAATATTAGAAATCCAAATTTCATCAGTGTATCCTTTTAATATAGTTGGATAATCATTGTAGTATAAACTTAAATATTTGGTTTTTCTCAAGTATCCAAAAATTCTCGTTATACTTCTTCATTGATCCGAACTAGGATTAGTAGTATACTACTTATTTTATATACCGTAAAAGCAATTTCAGGTCTAGTGCAATTCATCACATACATTAAAGAACCAATCACACTGACATACGCAAGTTTTTCTACTACTCTACCAATATTTATAAATTTTTTTAAACTTGAATCAAAAGGAGTATTGGAATCCTTGAAACCAAGATGATCAAATTTATTTAAATTTTTTTTCTATGTAATGAGACTATCTTAAAAATAACCACAATAATGTTTTATAACTTCAATACCTAGAATAGTATTAACTATTTCAGGCCCCTTTATTTTAAACATAAAAGATAAGTAATTCTTTGTCTCAATTACACCAATCATATTGGTTCCAAAAATTAATATATCATCCACATATATATAGTGATTTAACTAGTTTACATAACTTATTTTCATTACCCAATAAAAAAACCCATCTGGTTGTTCCATTTAAATATCTTAATTTAATTGTCTATTAAAATTGAAGTGGGATCTTTAGGAATGGGAGGAATATTTGGTTTCAGAATGTAATAAATATTAAACACCATTAAAAGAAAATTCATCTTGTCTTTCCACTCAAAGAATTTGCTGTCATCGAAATGGTAAAGTTTGGCCATATATTGGTTCATCACTTTGAGAGATTTAGAATCCATCTTCTAGGTTTTGACTTTGGTTTCAAACCCTTCTGATTGTTAGGAAATATGTAGGTAGAAGGATAATACTGATTGAACCTTGACATGTGAATTGAATTCACTATCCAAAAGGGTTTGATCAACCCACATGTTGACGGTGTATGGCTCTTGGTGGAAGTATCCCTTGAGGATTTACCCAAAGGTTTAGGGAATATTAGACTCCAATTTCGGATACCCTCACTGCACTGATTTTGGAAGAAATATAGAGAATATCTTGGATTAAAAAAACATTAACACATAAGGGATATCATAATATCTTATTTATAAATCATTGTTTCAGTCAAAGAATACCTTGGTTTGACCAAAATAAGAGAAAACTACATGAGGGATACACTAGATTGATCTCACCATTTTGGTCAAAGAACACATCGGTTCAACTAAAATGATACAAATCTTTGTGAGGGACACAATAGTTCAAATTTGAAAAAACACTATTTATTTTAATAAATATTTTGAATAGAATATATAATAAGTATAGACCAAAAGCGAGGAGGAGTGAGGGGAAGAAGATGAGAGCCACACTTTTGTGATCCATCCTCTCCCACCTGCCTAACCGATGAGACCCTCTCAGGATGGTGATGGGGTTTTATAGGGGCACCATTTGAGTGTGTCATGAATGATCTAATTAAGAGAGAGAGAGAGAGATTTGAACACCTCCACCCTCCACGTTTCTCCATCCCCGTAAAGAATGAAACTCCAAAATATCTAGTTATAAATGTGGGTTGAGTTGTTCCATGTTTAAATATGAATTCTTGTTCACCTCAATAGGTTTCATTTCATAAAAACATCATAAATGAACAACATATAACCTAGTTATAACACAGACATATTTAATTCAATTATATCTCTGAATAAATAGTTCAATAAACATAAAAATTTACCGCATATTTTAATGATTTGAAGCACTTTAGAAAAAAAATAATGAAATAAATAAAGGATCCAATTTCTAAAAAAAGGAATAAGGTAGAGAAAAAGGTGAAAATATATTTTATATACAACCATGTCCCTCATTTCCCCCCTTTCCCTCCACCATTTTCCCTATTTCTATAATTGAGCCCCCCACCAACCTCTCCTTGAGCCCCCACCGCGCCACATACTGTCCAGCCAAAACACCATCACCGTCCAACCATCCAGCCTTCGCACTGGCCACCTGCTATCCGCCTCCATTGATCTAGCCCCCATCTTATCCCCTCACCCCACCATAGTTCCCATATCCCATACCCCCTCCTATTGTCCACCTACACATTGTTCCACCCACTATCCAGCTTACTTCGTGTCCCCATCCCACCCTCCTCCTCTCTATGTCATCCAACCCCCATCCCACCACTCACCCCACTATTGATCCCCCCTTCTTCTACGATGACATTGATCTCCCTTCCTTCCACCCTACCATCATGCCCCCATCTCCCCCACCTTGGAGCACCCCCTCCAGGCTGCCCGCAGCTGACCCCCTGGCTGTAGGCCCTCCCTCGTGGTACTATTATCGACCCCTAATAAATATTGTAGCATCTTGTCACATGGGTACAATTTATTTGTTGTCTGCACTAGTTTATTTTCAAGTCTTACATGAAATATTGAATGGTTGATTTAGTTTATGAACTTGTATTCAAAATCATGCATTGGGACTATATAGATCTAGTCAACTTACACCTATGTTCTGATTATTATTTTCCTATTACTTTCATATATCAAGGATTGATGCTTTTTTTCATATATTTACCATTATTTTATTACAATTTCTTATTTGTTTATATATTTTTTCTAATGACTCAATGAAACTTATTATGGATCAACATTGGTATTTGTCTCGTTACTATGTTTCACATGATTTTGACCTAATTTATACTTCATTTAACTGACCTTATCTCTCAATGAAAACTATACTTCCTGTATAAATTGGGATTTTAATGATATTTCTCCAGGAAACCTGTGGAAAAGTCTTTAGCTCAAGTGCCAATACGTATTTTTTTATGGTGAATCTTCAATTTCATTTCATAACATTGTTTTATTTCTATTTATTTCATCCCCAAACCTCACCCCCTCTCGACCTTTTTATAAATATATTTTTTCTATACATCGATAACAATAGTTGTTTGGAGGGCCTCCCCCACAATTTGGGTTACTCTTTTACCTTTAATAGATGCCTTACTGTGCAGTTCTATGACATGATTCATTTTTTTATTTGATTGATACCTTCTCTTATGTTTCTAATTATATATCCTGGGATTTCAATGATATTGTTCTTGTAAATTAGTTTCCATATCTTCACCTTATGTGCATATCCATTTTTGTTTTTAGTTAATCTTCACTTTCATTTCATACTATAATTCTTTTACCCATATAATTATTCTTTCCCTGAACATGATCTCGTATTGGATTTTTCCCAAATGTGATTTTTCATATATCACTAGTTGGTTGAAGGGCCTCCCCCACCATCATGCTTGCACTTGTCTATTTGATATAGATTCTTTATCGTGATTCTTTTTGAAATGATTTTCTATCACTTGTGATTCCTTCCTAATAAAATGTTCCCTATTCCATTCCCTATGAGTTCAGTGATATTCTTCCAAGGACATGGTTTCCTTTTCTTCACCTTGTGATCCTATCCATATTTTTTTCATTTAATCTTTAGTTTCATTTCATACCATTATTGTTTTACCCTCAACATTATCAAACCCAAAATGTTATCCCCTATTTGAATTATCTCAAACACAAATTTCCTTACATCCCTTGTTAGTTGAAGGGGTACCATGCCTCTATCACAATATAAATGCCTTTTGACACCTTTATTGATTCCTTAACCAACTTCTCTGACATGGTTCATTGTCCCAAATTATGACTACCCCTTTTGGTGTTCCCTATTCTATAACATTAAAGTTCAATGATATTACTCCAGGAACCTTGTTGCCTTATCTTCACCATGTATGCCTATCCGTATTTTTTATTGGGGAATATTCTATTTCATTCCATACAATTATTATTTTATCCTTGAAATTATTGTATCCCTTAACATCATCCCCAATTGAACTTTGCTAAAATGAGATTTTCCATACATCCACTGTGAGGGATTTCCTTCTTTTATTCTATGATTGTTTCAATTACTCCTTCATGAAAGGTTCTCCCCTAATAAAATTATACCTATAATTAGTTAAAATTATTCCACAACTCTACAATAAATGATACTTTTATACTATATAAATATATTTCAGTATTTATGCACAAAAATTTTATGTTTTCTAATAATTTCTTTATTTATCCATACACACTAGAGCTGGTTTCTAAAAATTAATGGTGCTTCCCCCACTCAATGAAAGTATTAATTGTGAAAACATATTATTTTTAAATATTACGGATTTTTATACTATTTCACAAGTTATCTTTGCTATTTACAACTTGATACCCACAATCCCTAATTTCTACCAATTTTTTTATCCACTTATAATGGGATGGTTGCTGTTTTGTATAGCCTTTTTGTTAACATTTATTGAATTGTTTTTCATTGAAGATAATTATATACATTTCTTTTTAACATGAATCTACCAAATCATAACCTTTATAAGTAGTTTTTAACAAGTCATCATACAAAGTATAAATAATAATTTACCCAATTTCCTTCCATTATTGACTGTATTATTATGTTATTATTTATATTGTGTAAATCCCTATACAGGTTCTTTTTCCATGATTTTTTTAGGAATTTATAAATTAAATAGTGAATTCATTTCTTGTTCTGGGTGGAGGTGTATTTTTGGGTTACTAGAGAAACACTATAGTAGGCACTGTAGTAGGTACTGTTCGGTACCGTAGCAGCCAGAACTATTCAACTATCTAAGCCTTTGGGCCACCGGTTTGGTCCTCGGGTCTTTCAATGATTTCAGGCCGCCCAAGGCCTTTGGGAAAATTGTTTCTCAAGGAATTTGGGCCACCATAAGGCCTTAGAGCCACCCTGAGGCCTTCAGGACACATGAATGCAGACACACCAGTCAGAATACAAGGGACAATGCTTCAGATGAGGATTCAGGGCAGGCACATTCACTAGAGAAGAGCTAACCGAAATTGGAAGAATGAGAGGGCATGGAATTTCCATTGGTACTAGGACTGTGTATCTTTTCATAAGATATCTAGCTGACTATCCCTGTAAAGGTGGAGTGCTTATATCATTACATATGCTGGGGAGGAGTAGTTCCAAGTTTTCTTGTCTGGGTGATTCCCTCTAAGACCAACGAGTCATGTAATTGTCTCTAAGCCCTCGGGCATTGTAAGGGTTCCACCTCACCCCTTGAAAGGTAGATTATCAAAAATAATAAAAAATGAAGGCCTTCTGAACATTCCGATCACTTTTAAGTATAAAAAAGATCTAATAAAATATTTTGTATTCTACCAGCTTGATGAATTTCATGGGTGGTGTTACTTTTGCATGTTACTAAATTTTATAATTTCATGAATCTAGGATAAATGGTTTGATTTTTATCTTGATACAGAATTAATCTGAAGCGGGGAATCTTCATGGTCTCTATGAGATAACCATTAGTGGGTAGAAATATATACCTTCAAGTTTGGTTGATATAGATTCATGATAGTTTTTATGTTAACAACCTTTGTAGTTCTATATTTTTTCTTTTAATTGTTATTGATAGACAGAAAATCCAAGGTTCTTTGGTTATTCTCTAATGCCAGGATCAACCAAAGGATTTCATGTATTAGGCTTGTGAGTTTTATTTACCTCTTCACTCTTTCCCCTTTTACTTCACATTATCATCTTTCCTTCATAAATTTCCTTTTCCATCTTTCCCTTTTTTACTTCACAAGTTCATCATGACCTTCATAGGTTCCCAATTTCCATGAACTCTTCCTAAAAAGGTATATATTATTTGTAATCACTAAATAGATTTATTTTCAACAAGTATTTTTATGATTTCTTATGGAATAATGTTGTTAAATGTAAACAACTGATGCATACCCACTAACCATAATTTAGACCATCTTCCAATACATTATGAATTTGATTGTCACTATTTTAGAACATAGTCCCATTAACATTTATTGAAGTATTTTTCTTTTAAAAGTGAATTGTAAGCATTTTTTTAGAACTTGATTATAACAAATCATAACTTTAATAATCATTTTTCAATGTGTCATCAAATAGAGTATAAAACCAAAATTTACCCAATTTCATTCCTTTATTAACTATATTATTTTGTTTTTAGTTATATTATATAAATCAATATAAAAGTGAATATTCCATGATTTTTTAGGTATTTATGATGTAAAAAATGTATTCATTTCAATTAAGAATGATTTGAAGGATTAAAAAAGTGTCTGATACCATACTGAGAACCTTACCACCTTGAAGACTTTTATCAAGTTATAGTATTACTTTTTCATGTAACTTTATAGTCTAAATGATTTTATTTTTGTCTTTATACAAATGAAATGTGAAGGGGGTATTCTAACTTGGCTTTGTGGAATAATCGTAAGTGAGAAGCAATATAAACCTCTATTTTTGGTTAATAAAAATTCATGATAGTTTTCATGTTAAAAAATTCTATAATGCTATATTGTTTCACATAATTGTTTTTGATAGATATAAAATCCAAGGTTCTTTGATTATTCTCTATTATGGTGTTTATCTATAGGTTCAAAGCTTTGATTTCCCTATTCCATGGGATTAAAGGTTCGATTTTCCTCTTACCTCTTTCCCTTTTTACTTCATATGTTTTGGTTTTCTTCATAGGTTCCTCTTTCTGTCAAATTTTCCTAAAAAGGTATACATTTTTTCTAATCACTGAATGAATTTTAATTTGATTAGGGAATTTTAGGACATTTAATAGTGTAATATTTATACATGTATGTAGCTAATGCAATTATATTCACCATCCATTTCACATGGAGTTCAATTTTTAGAGAATTGATTTATATTTATTTCTTTAATTTTTTTAACAATGGACTCATTTCAATTCTAAAAATAAATCCTTGATTTTTTAAAATATTTTTTATTTATTTTCTTTTTCCATCATTTCTTATCTGAGAATTTTTTTATTATGTTTTCCATATGTTATGGTAATGGTTTATAGTTTTTTATTCAGGTATTATTGTTCTAGGGTTTGAATGAATTGTAGCTTTATTTTGTGAAATAATTGTTTATAATAGTTTACTAAATATTAGAGTAAAGACCATTCATGAATTTTAGCTTTATTTTGGACTTATTTATTATTCCAATTACTTCTACATATGTGTTTTCACACATGTAATTGAGAAAATGTTTCCCCCCTTATAGAAGTTGTTTTATTTGGGAATTAAAGTAAAATACTTAAAAAACAAAAAAATACACGTTTTTTGCGGTTATGTACTTCAAGGATGGACATGGTGAATTAATTATATTTATTAATTATTTAACATTTTTGTGTGTTTCATATTGATTAAAAATAACTTTAGTGGTATATTAAACATTGTTGGGAATAAATGTTGCTAAATCCTTGTTGACTACTATAGTGTGTTTCATATTTCTGAAAAACACCTTCAGTTGTATATGAAACATTGTTTATGCATCACTAACATTGCACATCATAATCACTATAAATTACCATAGTCCAAGGAACCTGTAGTTCCTGTTACATTATCTATTATCAAGGAATATTACATTCTTGGCATCATTCCTTACTTATTTTATTTTTCTAATCCATTTTAAGCACCTCTTATATTGGTTGTGATCATCTTCAGAGTTGCATGAATTAATTATCCTAGACAATGGTATAGTTTTTTTGTGTACTCCCCCCTCTAAATTGTTTTTTGTACCTTTTAATGTACTAAAGCATTGCGGGATTTCAAAATTAGGTCGAACCATTTCTTTATTTTAGAATATCTACTCCAATTATCTTATTCATAATTCCCACTAACTATATGAATTATATATGTCAACCCATTTGACTTGAAACTGATATTTTTATTATCTTTAAGTAAAAAAATACACATTAGAGGATTATGTGTTGTGTTATGGTGGTGGATGGGGTATACATTCCTTTTAATATCCCATTGACCCTTTCTTAATTTCACTCGATTCAAAGGAAAAGGATATGAAATGGTGCTTTCTGCTAATTTTTAAAATCAAGTGTGCATGAGTAGTATTCAAATTAAAAAAACTAGTTTTACTTAGGGCTTTAGTTATTCAGATCATTAAATTATTTTTTCCTTGGTTTTAATTTCAACCATGTGTTCACATGGGACTGGGTTAACTTCAGTAGGATATTTTTTTCCTGATGTTATGATGTCACTGACAATGTTTCATGTTGATACTACTATCATCATTCATGATTTTTATAAATTTCTTTCTCACTGATCATTTTCCACTCACTTTTAAGCTTAAGTTCCACTATTTATTATTCATTATATCACTGGATTTTTTTTTAAATTACACCACTATAATAAATCCTTCATGCAGTGTGGTTCCTTTATCAATATTTCTTGGTTCAGTTGAGGGGTTAATAGGAAGATGTAGTGGAAATTAATCCAAATTTTTCTTGGATGTGAAAAAGGAAAGTTTCATACATGTTTTTCTAAATAATTCTTTCTTAAATTTCATATATATTAAATTTTTTATTTACTTTGGATTCTTATTGTAATTAGTTTTCATATAGATATCCTATTTTCTCAGTGAATTCAAAGTTATTTCACATGTTTAGTTTTCTATTTATGTTCGAAATTCACTCATTAAAAATTTGAAACCCAATTATTATATTACATGTTGAAGGCTACAATACATGTCATGTTGTTCCTATTCAGTTGCAATTGCCTAAATTTCCTTCATCCATTGTAATTACATGTTTTTTTCCAAAATTTTAGTTGATTTACATGTTGTGTTGTTCCCCCAAAATTTCACAACTCTTCACACCCTCCCCTAATACCCTATAATTCCTTCTAATCCTCTAGATTATTACAAATAATTCTTCTATACTCTCCAAATTATGTTTTCTATAATCGGAGGTGTCGTTTGACCAGGATGATAGAAAACACACTTTTAGTGTCATAAAAGACCAAAACATGTGTTTAACGGTCATATATATAACAACACCAGAATGACTTGAAATCACATGACAACCATCTTATTATTATTCATGTCATGTATGAGTAAACGACATATCAACCAGATGTGAGGCCATCTCAGAACAATTGAATATGCTATTTTTAAAGATTTGATGTCTTTTAGAAAGGTATGTTCAAGGGTAATAACAAGATAAAAAAACATTAAATTCCATGAAATTATATTAAAAAAACTATAGCATGAATTGTGAAATGGTTTAATAGATAGAAAGTCAATCTAAGATGGTGTTTTTTGGGGAGGATCAAAAATGAACTTTTAGTGTCATAAAACACCAAAAATGTGTGTTTAACGGTAAGATCCATAGTAAATGACATCAGAGTGACTTTAAATCATAGTAAAACTATATTATTAATATTTTTGAGTTTTACAAGTAGATGTCAAATCAATCGAACATTCAATTTACATGGTATAACTGAATATGTGATTTTTAAAGAATTCACGCCTTTTAAAAAGGTGTGTTTGGGGTTCAAAACCTCTTGAAAAACCCCTGAATGCCATGAAATCATTTGAAAAAAACTGTGGAGTGAATTTTGAAATGTTTGAGTAGATAGAAAACGAATGTATGTTAGTGTTTTCCTAGGAGGACTAAAAACACACTTTTAGTTTCATAAAACACCAAAATGTGCATTTAACGGTCAGATCCACAGAAAAAAACCTCATGATTACTTTAAATCATAGAAAAACCATATTATTATTATTCTTTACCTATAAGAGTAGATGGAATGTCAACTATTTTTTTTTCAAAATGATGGAATATGTGGTTTTTAAACATTTTACATTCTTTAAAAAGGTGAATTTTGGGGGTCAAAACCAGACGAACGAACTCTAAATTCGATAAATTGAAAATAAAAACAACTATCATGTGAATTTTGAAATGGTTGAGAAGATGAAATGTCAATCTGAGTTGACGTTTTCTGGGGAGTACTGAAAACACACTTTTTTATCAAAAAAGATCAAAACACGCTTTTAATGGTTAGATCAATAGAAAATGATCTCATAATGAATTGAAATCATAGAATATATATCTTATTATTATTATTCTTGATGTGTATGATTAGAAAAAACATCAATCAGACATGCAGTATGTGCGATATGACTAAATATGTAGGTTTTACAGATTTTATGCCCTTTAAAAAGGTGCATCTGGCAGTCAAAATCAATTGAATAACTTCTGAATTTTGTGAAATTAGAAGAAATCAACCATAGAATGAATTTTGAAATTTTTGAGTAGACAATACATCAATAGGAGGTTCCGTTTTTTTATGATGACAGAAAACACACATTTGGTGTCATAAAACACCAAAACATGCATTTAACAGTCAAATATATAGAAAATGACATTGGAATGACATGAAATCATAAGAAAACCATCTTTTTATTATTCATGACATGTATGATGAGACAAAATGTCAATCAAACATGTTTTTTCCTTGGAATAAATGAATGTGTAGTTTGATAAAGTCTTTATGTCATTTAAAAAGTTGAGTTTGGGGGTCAAAACCATCGGAATGAACTCTGGAAACCATGAAATCAGAGGAAAAAAAATATATCATGAATTTTGAAATGGTCGATTAGACAGAATGTCAATCCAAGATGGTGTTTGTCAGGAAGTGATGAAAACACAGTTTTAGTGTCATAAAACACCAAAACACGTATTTAATAGTTATATCCATAGAAAATGACCTATGAATGAATTTAAATAATAGGAAAACCATATTATTATTATTCAAGATGTGTATGAGTAGAAATAATGTCAATCAGAGGTGTGGTCTATGTAGTACAACTAAATATGTGATTTTTAAAGATTCGATGCCCTTAGAAAAGGTGCATCCAATGGTCAAAAGTAGCCAAACAACATTCAAATGTGGTGAAATCAGATGAAAAAAAATGTTGAGTGAATTGTGAAATGGTTGAGTAGATAGTAAATCAATCATAGGTGGCGTTTTTTCAGGATGATGGAAAACACACTTTTAGTTCAATAAAACACTAAAACACACATTTAAATGTCAATTATATAGAAAACGACATCAGAATGAAATGAAATTATAGGAAAACTGTCTTATTATTATTCATAATGTGTGTGAGGAGATGAAATGTTAATTGGACATGCAGTCTACTTGGAACATATGAATGTGTAGTTTTTAATGACTTAGCGTCCTTTAAAAAGGTGTACTCATAGGTCAAAACCAGCTGAACAAACTTTGAATTCCATTAAATCAGACAATAACAACAATAGTACTATGAATCATAAAATGGTCAAGCAAAAGGAATTTCAATTCAAGCTAAATTTTTCTGAAGTGGATAGAAAACACGTTTTTAGTGTCATAAAACACCAAAACATGTGTTTAATAGTTAGATCAATAGAAAACAACATCAGAATGACTTGAAATAACAAAAAAACCATCTTAGTATTATTCATTTTGTGTAAAGGTAGAAAACACATCAATTAAACATGTGGTATTCCTGGTACGACTGAATATGTTGTTTTTAAAGATTTAATGCCCTTTAAAAAGTTGCATCTGATGTTCAAAACTAGCAGAACGACCTTTGAATGTGGTGAAATCAAATAAAAATAATTGTAGAGTGAATTGAGGAATGGTTGAGTATAATTTATGTCAATCAGAGGTGGAGTTTTTTCAGGATGATGGAAAACACACTTTTATCGGCATAGAACACCAAAACATGTGTTTAACAGTCAAATATATTGAAAAAGACCTCAAAATGACATGAAATCACAAGAGAACCATATTATTATTATCATCATCATTATCATCATCATCTTCTTCATCATCATTATTATTCCTGATGTGTATATAGAGATGACACATCAATCGGAAAGGCGGTATGCTCAGAATGACTGAATGTGTAGTTTTTAAAGATTTAATGTCATTTAAAATGGTGCGTTTGGTGGTCAAAACCATCCAAATGAGCTCCAAATTCCATGAAATCAGATAAAAACAATTTTAGTGTAAATTGTAAAATAGTCGAGTAGATGGAATATCATTATGAGCTAGAGTTTGCTAGGGAGGACCAAAAATGAACTTTTAGTGTCATAAAACACCAAAACATGCATTTAACAGTCAGATCTATAGAAAACAACAACAGAATGACTTGAAATCATAAGAAAACTATTTTATTATTATTCATGACATGTATGATTTGAAAAAATGTCAATTGGACGTTCAGTCTGTGTGGTATGACTAAATATGCAGTTTTTTAATATTTGATGCCCTTTTAAAAGGTGGGTTCCAGAGTCAAATTCAATTGAAACACCTTTGAATTCCATTAAATCAGATGATAACAAATGTGGAGTGAATTGTGAAATGGTTGAGCATACGATAAGTCAATCCCAGTTGACATTTTCCCAAGGGGACCGAAAAAGCATTTTAGTGTCATAAAACACAAAAATATGAGTTTAATAGTCATATCTATAGTAAACGACCTTATAATGACATGAAATCATAGAAAACAAATATTATTATTATTCAGGATGTATAATAATAGAAGACATGTCAACTGGACATGCGTTCTTCTTGAAATTACTAAATATGTGGTTTTTAAAGATTTACCATCCTTTAAAAAGGTGTGTTGGGGGGGTGAAAAATAGCTGAACAAACACAAAATTCCATAAAATCAAACATAAACAACTATAACGTGAATTTTAAAATGGTTGAGCAGATTAAACATCAATCCAAGCTGGCATTTTCTAGGGAAGTCCAAAAACACACTTTTAGTGTAATAAATCACCAAAACGTGAATTTAATGACTTTATCCATAGAAAAAACCTTATAATGACTTAAAATCATAGGAAAACAATATTATTATTATTTATGATGTGTACAAGTATACGGGACATCATTCAAATGTGTGGTCTGCACGATATGACTAAATATGTGCTTTTTAAAGATTTAATTTTCTTTAAAAAGGTGCGTCTGGTGGTCAGAACCATCCAAGTGACCTCATAATTCCATGAATTTATATGAAAATAAATGTGGAGTGATTTTTAAAATTTTCAAGTATACATTAAATTTATCAGAGGTTTTGTTTGACCATTATGCCAAAAAACACACTTATAGTGTCATAAAACACCAAAACGGTCGTTTAACGGTCAGATCTATATAAAACGACCTCAAAATGATAGGAAATAATTTTAAAAACATATTATTATTATTCTTACACTACTACAACCTGCCCCTTTATCAGCACTAAAAACCAGCATTAACAGCGCTAGAAAAGCGTTGTTAATTCCGGCGTAGATAAAGGGGGGGTCCCCTTTATCAGCGCTCCGAGAAGCGCTGATATAGGGGTCCTTTATCAGCGCGTGGTGGAGCGCTGATAAAGGTCAACTATATCAGCGCTTCTCGAAGCGCTGATACAGGGTCCCTTTATCAGCACTCCTCTAGCGCTGTTAAAGGTCTCCTTTATAAGCGCTAAAAAAGCACTGATAAAGGCCCCATCGCCTGCACCTAAAAAACAGTACCTGCACACCTGCACACCAGAATACCTGCACAAAGTAGCACATGCACACCTGCACACCATAACACCCGCACCCAATATTTTGACTGAAAACGGTATATACATTTACTTAACATCATGAATACAAAAAAAAACGCGTTGCTATATACATTTCGAACATTGTTTTACATGGTTACATTTACAATTATTCAAAAATAGTTATAAACATTCATGTTTCATCCTTTGATATCCGTGATCCGCTCTCGATGGTATTTGTTGCCGAACAAAGCATCCTAACTCAAGGAAAAAAATTCACCTATATAAGAAAACAAATATTATGTTAGTAATGAAATAATGAAAGAAATTAAAATAGTAATATCAAAGAATACATTAATATGGAAATGTGAAACTAAAATATTAAATTTTAAACTCAAAAGTTTTCATTTTCATAACAATGAAAGGGAATAATGTAAAATCAATATGTTTTTGATTGATTTATCTCATTTAATAAATACTAATTCTTTATCTAATGAAAAGCTTTACCGGTCACACCGTGCGTCAGATTGAGGTGCGGTAGATTCGTACACGTCACAAATGACTCGTGGATTGTTTTCCTAAAGTATCGAAACAATCCGAAGGCATTTTCTCGGTTTGGCGTATGTCATTGGTTTTGTTTTCCAAAGATTATATCATTTTCAAACTGATATCAGACAATTTTAGCCATACCGGTCACACCGTGTGTCGGATTGAGGTGCGGTCGATTCGTACATGTCACAAATGACTTGTGGATCGTTTTAATAAAGTATCAAAACAATCCGAAGGCGTTTTCTCAGTTTGGCGTATGTCATTGGTGTTGTTTTCCATAGTTTATCTCAATTTGAAACTGATATCAGACACTTTTAGCCATACCGGTCACACCGTGCATCGGATTGAGGTGCGGTCGATTCGTACGCGTCACAAATGACTCGTGTATCGTTTTCCTAAAGTATCAAAACAATACTAAGGTGTTTGATCGGTTTGGCGTATGTCATTGGTGTTGTTTTCCAAAGTTTATGTCATTTTCAAACTGATATCAGACAATTTTAGCCATACCGGTCCCACCGTGCGTCGGATTGAGGTTTGGTCGATTCGTACACGTCACAAATGACTCATGGATCGTTGTCCTAAAGTATCAAAACAATCCGAAGGCGTTTGCTCGGTTTGGCGTATGTCATTGGTGTTGTTTTCCAAAGTTTATGTCATTTTCAAACTGATATCAGACAATTTTAGTCATACCGGTCACACCGTGCGTCGAATTGAGGTGTAGTCGATTCATACACGTCAAAAATGAATCGTGGATCGTTTTCCTAAAGTATCAAAACAATCTGAAGGTGTTTTCTCGGTTTGGCGTATGTCATTGGTGTTGTTTTCCAAAGTTTATCTCAATTTGAAACTGATATCAGACACTTTTAGCCATACCGATCATACCGTGCATCAGATAGAGGTGAGGTCGATTCGTACGCGTGAAAAATGACTCGTGGATCGTTTTCCTAAAGTATCAAAACAATCCGAAGGCATTTTCTCAGTTTGGCGTATGTCATTGGTGTTGTTTTCCAAAGTTTATGTCATTTTCAAACTGATATCAGACAATTTTAGCCATACCAGTCACACCGTGCGTCGAATTGAGGTGAGGTCGATTCGTACACGTCACAAATGACTCTTGGATAGTTTTCGTAAAGTATCAAAACAATCAGAAGGCGTTTTCTCAGTTTGGAGTATGTCATTGGTGTTGTTTTCCAAAGTTTATGTCATTTTCAAACTGATATCAGACAATTTTAGCCATACCGGTCACACCGTACGTCGGATTGAGGTACGGTCGATTCTTACACGTCACAAATGAATCGTGGATTGTTGTCCTAAAGTATCAAAACAATCAGAACGCTTTTTCTTGGTTTGGCGTATGTCATTGGTGTTGTTTTCCAAAGTTTATGTCATTTTCAAACTGATATCAGACAATTTTAGCCATACCGGTCACACCGTGCGTCGGATTGAGGTGCGGTTGATTCGTACACATCACAAATGACTCGTGTATCATTGTCAGAATGTATCAAAACAATCCGAAGGCATTTTCTCGGTTTGGCGTATGTCATTGGTGTTGTTTTCCAAAGTTTATGTCATTTTCAAACTGATATCAGACAATTTTAGACATACCGGTCACACCGTGCATCGGATTGAGGTGAGGTCAATTCGTACACGTAAAAAATGACTCGTGGATCATTTTCCTAAAGTATCAAAACAATCCGAAGGCGTTTTCTCGGTTTGGCGTTTGTCATTGGTGTTGTTTTCCAAAGTTTATCTCAATTTGAAACTGATATCAGACACTTTTAGCCATACCGGTCACACCGTGCATCGGATTGAGGTGCGGTCGATTCTTACACGTCACAAATGACTCTTGGATCGTTTTCTTAAAGTATGAAAACAATATGGAGGCGTTTTCTTGGTTTGGCGTATGTCATTGGTGTTGTTTTCCAAAGTTTATGTCATTTTCAAACTGATATCAGACAATTTTAGCCATACCGGTCACACCGTGCGTCGGATTGAGGTGCGGTCAATTCGTAAACATCACAAATGACTCTTGGATCGCTGTCCTAAAGTATCAAAACAATACTAAGGTGTTTTCTCGGTTTGGTGTATGTCATTGGTGTTGTTTTCCAAAGTTTATGTCATTTTCAAACCGATATCAGACAATTTTAGCCATACCGGTCACACCGTGCGTCGGATTGAGGTGCGGTCGATTCGTACACATCACAAATGACTCGTGGATCGTTTTCCTAAAGTATCAAAACAATAAGAAGGCATTTTCTCAGTTTGGCGTATGTTATTGGTGTTGTTTTCCAAAGTTTATGTCATTTTCAAACTGATATCAGACAATTTTAGCCATACCGGTCACATCGTGCGTCATATTGAGGTGCGGTCGATTCTTACACGTAAAAAATGACTCGTGGATCGTTTTCCTAAAGTATCAAAACAATACGAAGGTGTTTGCTCGGTTTGGCGTATGTCATTGGTGTTGTTTTCCAAAGTTTATCTCAATTTGAAAATGATATCAGACACTTTTAGCCATACCGGTCACACCGTGCATCGGATTGAGGTGCGGTCGATTCTTACACGTCACAAATGACTCTTGGATCGTTTTCCTAAAGTATGAAAACAATATGAAGGCGTTTTCTTGGTTTTGAATATGTCATTGGTGTTGTTTTCCAAAGTTTATGTCATTTTCAAACTGATATCAGACAATTTTAGCCATACCGGTCACACCGTGCATCGGATTGAGGTGCGGTCAATTCGTACACATCAAAAATGACTCGTGTATCGTTTTCCTAAAGTATCAAAACAATCCGAAGGAATTTTCTCGGTTTGGCGTATGTCATTGGTGTTGTTTTCCAAATTTATCTCAATTTGAAACTGATATCAGACACTTTTAGCCATACTGGTCACACCGTGCGTCAGATTGAGGTGTGGTTGATTCGTACACGTCAAAAATGACTCATGGATCATTTTCCTAAAGTATCAAAACAATCCGAAGGCGTCTTCTCGGTTTGGCGTATGTCATTGGTGTTGTTTTCCAAATTTTATGTCATTTTCAAACTGATATCAGACAATTTTATCCATAGCGGTCACACCGTGCGTCGGATTGAGGTGCGGTCGATTCGTAAACGTCACAAATGACTCGTGGATCGTTTTACTAAAGTATCAAAACAATCCTAAGGCATTTTCTTGGTTTGGCGTATGTCATTGGTGTTGTTTTCCAAAGTTTATGTCATTTTCAAACTGATATCAGACAATTTTAGCCATACCGGTCACACCGTGCGTCGGATTGAGGTGCGGTCGATTCGTAAACGTCAAAAATGACTCGTGGATCGTTGTCCTAATGTATCAAAACAATCCGAACGCGTTTTCTCGGTTTGGCGTATGCCATTGGTGTTGTTTTCCAAAGTTTATCTCAATTTGAAACTGATATCAGACACTTTTAGCCATACCGGTCACACCGTGCGTCCGATTGAGGTGTGGTCGATTTGTACACGTCACAAATGACTCGTGTATCGTTTTCCTAAAGTATAAAAACAATCCGAAGGCGTTTTATTGGTTTGGAGTATGTCATTGGTGTTGTTTTCCAAAGTTTATGTCATTTTCAAACTGATATCAGACAATTTTAGCCATAGCGGTCACACCATGTGTCGGATTGAGGTGCAGTCGATTTGTACACGTCAAAAATGACTCTTGGATCGTTGTCCTAAAGTATCAAAACAATCCGAAGGCGTTTTCTCAGTTTGGTGTATGTCATTGGTGTTGTTTTCCAAAGTTTATGTCATTTTCAAACTAAGTAGTAGGAATTCACTAATCTAAGGATATGAAACATAAGAAAGGGAGATCATAGATGCTCAATAAGTGTAAAGGGAGATATCAATGACCATATAATGATAACAGAAGTATTAGGAATTCACCTTCATTGTCCTATTTGTTTACATTCTTCGATCAGGTACGCTGCCCATTTGTTTCTAAAGACATTTATATCATCTTCTGAATAGGAGTTTTTGTGACAGTCATAGTAGTACTGAAAAAATATAAATAAACAAAGGATTAATAATTATTTTAAATAAAGTAGTAAATATTTTCAAAAATACCTCTTCAGGGATGCTAGTTTGTCCATGAAATACGATCTCTTTCATAAATTTACAAACATAATAACCGCAGTCCTTGTCATTTGTTTGTTTCGGACACTGCAGAAACATCGAGAAAAATAATTAATTTGTTTTGATATGTATTTGGATAGTGAAATATAATTATATATACCCAGATACTTCTCCATTTGTAGATCTTGTGGGCATTGTCGTCCTTACGCCCTGGATTCATTCCAGCCTTTAGACGATATTCATACACCGCCCTATCATAACAAAATCCTCATTAAAAGATAATATAAATTATATAACTAGATATTTAGTTATATAATGTTGGATCTAGTGTATTACAAATTGACAATCGCCATCATGTGTGGTCGGTTAGTTGGATATCCATGCAGTGAATCCAGAAAATAAATCTTTGGAGTATCCAAATTGACTGCAATGAGCATCCAATATTCCCTAAAAACACAAAAAGAAATAAGTACTGATAGAAATGAAAATATAATTGATATGATTAAAATGTAGAGTTTTACCCTTGCATAGTTGGTATTAAAAAGAGCCTGTCATTCGTAATTATTCTTTGAAACATTCTGAGCAGATTTGACATCAATTCAGCCTGAAAATTAGAATCTATTTCTGTTCGTTGTGTAGAAATGGCGTGAGGACTAACGAGTCCAAATTTTTATTCATGGGAAAATCCCTTAAATTGTTTTTCATATATATGCCTGTGAAAAATATGAGATGTATTTATCCATAATTATCAAAGTATATCAGCTTCTGTAAAATCAAATCATGAAAACATACCTCATGTATACATTTATAACTGAGGCGCCTAGCCAGTCGTATGTGATGATCTCAGAAACAACGTCTGCACTAACGAAATCCATTGTTTCCTCTCCGTACATATCTTTTTCACAAAAAATTGTATGATTCTTTCCGTCTTTCATTTTCGTATCCACATGATCTTGAAATGATATTAAATGTGGATATAGAACGGGCGGGGTGAACGTGCTCTCAGTAGATCGTTTAGATCGGTTGGTTGATCCAATCTTGGAGCCGCTCTTTCGTTTTAGCTTCTCCATTTTATCCTTCTGTAATAACATTCATCGGTTCAGCCATTTTCTAATTTAATGTTAAAGGTTCTACTTGAAAAATGAACTGGAAATGAATACCTCCTGCTCGACGTGTTTTTTTACAAGATTCGACGGCCATGCAATGAATGTTCCAATAGCTTTTTCCACCGTATGAATGTCTTCATCATCATTTGGCACGGGTAGCTCAGCGCTCGGCTCATGAGCTACATTAATCGACACTTTTACATGATCGGTTGGAAGTGGTCTGGAGTGTAGCATGTCATTCTGTATATTGAACACCATAGCCCTCGCTACAAGGTGATGGGTGGGAGTTGACAGATATAAATCACAGTCATTTTCACCCTGCAAAATATCATTAAATTAAAGGTATCAGTGTCTATGTGATTCACATCTCACAAAAACGAATATTATAACATTGATTACCTCGGTTGAGTCAGGTCATTGAGGGGAATGGCTCGCCTCAAAGCTGGTGAGGGGTGGATCTTCTCACAGGGGTTGTTCTTGAGTTGTTTGTTCTCTTCGCCTCTCCTCCATCAAACTCTTTAGAATCTCTCCCTGAGTTTGGATTAGTTCTTCAAGGGTAGATACTCTATCTCTCATTACATGCAATTCTTTAGTTTGTTCATCCTCTTGTTTTTTTTCTTAAAATATGTCTTGGGTGACACCCCAAAACCCACACCACTGACGCGGCCATACTGTTATGGCTGTTTCAAGGCCGTTGAAAGTATGTCTGCATCCGGTGCGGGTGTTGATGTTTCCTATGACTATGTCAAATTGAAAATATGAAAAAATAAGTAAGCATCGTTATGTAATAGTGATTTAAAGAAAAACAAGTTTATATTATATCATACTTACACATGTTTCACACACTTTTTGTGTGTTTTCATCTATCAGTTTCCCCTCTTTATTAACACGAGCCTCCTTCCATAGCACATGGCGTGGAATGGATGTGACTTGAGATTTTGCTTCATCAATCTGCTTATAAACAGAGAAAAATGGTTACAGTGTTGTTTTCTGCATCATCATTATGTTTCTCCGAAGCACTAGCTTCGGCACTGACACTAGCTGCAATAGGTTGATAGACCTGTTGTACGTCAGTAGTGGGACCAGCTGCAACAGGTTGAGAGACCTGTTGTCTCTCAGCAGTGGGACCAGCTGCAACAGGTTGAGAGACCTGTTGTACGTCATCAGTGGGACCAGCTGCAACAGGTTGAGAGACATGTTGTCTCTCAGCAATGGGACCAGCTACAACAGGTTGAGATACGTGTTGTGTCTCGGGATTGGGTGCATCAGTAGGTGAAGAAGTCATTATCTACAGAACTGGTTTAAAATTTAAGTTAGATCACATAAAAGCAGCATCAAACAGATATTAACATAATGTAACACAATCTATATTACAATAAAAATCAATAACCTGATTATTGAACTCCCTTTTTTTTAAAAGGCTGAAGGGATTTGACCCCTCTATCAACTATCCATATCCCTTCATTGTGGTCTCCTCTGACATCAAAAACGTCGTCTATATTGGGACCACTGTGAAATGATTGCGAAATCCCAATGAAAGGATCATCTTCCGTTGAATTTTCATCTGACCCTTCAGCTGTTTTGGTCGATAACAGAACAATTGACCAGTTTCGGTTTGTGGGATCGGGAACATAAAATACTTGCACTGCCTATGATTCCATTATAAATGGTTCGTTTTTCTCCCCTTCCTTACTGAAATCAACTTTCACAAATCCCAAATCATCTATTTTAACAGCACTCCTGTTATCAACCCACTTGCATTGAAATATCAGAACTTGAAATTCCGTATAATCCAACTCCCATATTTGTTTGATGATGCCAAAGTATGACATATTCGCATAAATTGGATTTCTGTCCTTAGCACCGGAAACATGCATCGCTTTAGCCACAAGTGTAACCCCACTATTCTGCATGGTACTGTCTTCATCATGTTCATCAGTATAAAATGTATAACCATTAACTACATAAGCATTGTAAGATAATGCATACACACTTGGTCCTCCGGCTAGCCATCGAAGTCGTTCCGAAATAGACTTTGGATTTTCATCTGACTTCTTAAAAATATGATCTCGAAACCATCCTATAAACTGTCGATTATGTGTATTTGATATCCATTTTCAGCCCTTGATGGATTCAATTGCCTAAGAATTTCTTTGTGGATTTCAACATATGGGTCAACGTCCAAACTGTTATGAAAAAAATAAAGGTGGGCCTGCTCCCGATCTGTAATATTGATTGTGACAACCTTTCTTCCAGAAATTTCTTCACCCTCTAACCGCCCAGTGTGACGAGATTTCGGTAAGCCAATGCTTTCCACACCAGACAAGTATTCGGTACAGAATTCAACGACTTCCTCAACAATATATCGCAATGCAATACAACCCTCTGGACGACTTCAATTTTTGACATACCCTTTCAAAATCTTCATATATCGTTCAATGGGGTACATCCATCTGTAATTTACATGACCACATAGTCGAATCTCTCTCCCCAAGTGGACCATCAAATGAACCATCATATCAAAAAATGAAGGTGGGAAGAACATTTCTAATTCACCTAATATGACGGCAATTTCTTTTTCCATAGCTGGCAATTTCGCCGGGTCTATAACTTTGCTGCATATAGCTTTGAAGAAGAAACACAGTTTCGTTAATGTATGGTGGACATTCTTGGGCAAAATGCAACGTAAAGCAATTGGAATGAGATTTTGCATCAAAACATGACAGTCATGTGATTTCAGACCTTTTAACTTCAAGTCGCTCATTGACATAAGGTTACTGATATTTGAAAAATACCCCTCTAGAACCTTTACGTCATTCAAGAAGTTGCAAAACTGATATCCCTCCTGCCTGGAAAGAGTGTAAGCAGCAGGAGGAAGAAATGTTCGTTTTTCACCCTTTACTGGTGCCAACTCTTCTCGTATTCCCATCTCAACCATGTCCAACCTAGCCTTAATTCCATCTTTTGTTTTGCCAGATGTATTTAGCAACGTGCTGATAACACTGTCAAATACATTTTTTTCTACATTAATTACATCAATAAAATGTCTTACATACAGAAAATTCCAGTATTGTAATTCAAAAAAAAATTGATCTCTTTTTCCAACCGATTTTCGTAAGGTTTTCGAAGCCGGTTTACCAAAAGTAGTGTCCAAATTTTTAACTTTCTCAAACAATTGATCGACTGTTAGTGGAGACGGTGTTGTACATTCTTCTGAACTTCCATCGAAAGATGTATTCCAAGAACGGTACTTATGTCATCGCGGTAGAAATCTGCGATGTCCTATAAACACGGTTTTCGATGAATGTTTCAACCTAATTGATTGTGTACCTTCTTCGCAAACAGGACAGCCTTGAGTTCCTTTAATGCTATATCCTGACAAATTTCCATAAGCTGGGAAGTCATTTATCGTCCCATACAACATGACTCTCAAAGTGAAATCTTCCTTTCTGTAAGCATCATACAATGTAACACCTGAATCCCACAATAATTTCAAATCTTCGATCAATGGAGCTAAATAAACATCAATATCATTACCCGGTTGTTTTGGTCCTGATATAAGCATAGATAACATGATGTATTTTCGTTTCATGCATAACCATGGTGGTAAGTTACAATTTATCAACATAACCGGCCATGTACTATGACTGCTGC
Organism: Viscum album; assembly: GCA_963277665.1. Lineage (NCBI taxonomy): Eukaryota > Viridiplantae > Streptophyta > Magnoliopsida > Santalales > Viscaceae > Viscum > Viscum album. The sequence goes on along the minus strand of OY728161.1, from coordinate 1,533,472,333 downwards.
TTTGAAAACCAAAAGGATTCACTCCATCTATAGATAATGCAAGACGAAGGTTTCTCGACTCATTTCCAAATTCAGGATACTCATGATCGATTCTCTTCCACTGAGGAGAGTCTGTCGGGTGACGTAGTATCCCATCTTTAATTCTTGTATCTGCATGCCATGTTAATTGTTCTACAGTCTCATCACTTCCATATAGGCGTCTAAACCTTGGAATGATTGGAAAGTACCATACAAATTTAGTAGGACTGGATTCATCTTTCTTGTATCGAGAAGCACCACACTTTGGGCATTCTTTAAGTGATTTGTGGTCCTTGCGAAACAGTATACAGTCATTCGGGAAGGCGTGTATTCTTTCAGAGACCATACCCATAGAGCGTAGCATTCGTTTGGCATCATATGTTCGGATCGGGAGCTCATTGTCTTCTGGGAGCATGTCATTCAAGAGGGAAAGTAGTTTCGTAAAACTGTCGTCACTCCACACATTATCTGCTTTCAAATTATACAGCTTCAGTACGGCTGACAATGCTGTATATTTAGTGCAACCAGCATACAATGGCGTCTTTACACAACTTTTTAACTTCTCAAACAATTTTGGCCAATCACGAAGTTCATCTTCGAAGGTCCTTGTCATTTTCTCAATACGATCTTCATCATCATTCACATCTGTAATCACATCCTCCACACGGTCATCTTCATTGTTCATGTTTGTAATCATATCAGATGATCCATAAAACGCAGTGTCACCCCAGTCACTACCTATATTCGTTGTTTCCCCGTGTTTATTCCAACATGTATAACTTTGATCTATTCCATGACAGATCAAGTGTTCTTCCAACTCATCTGGACTAATTTGTTTTTAATAACAACAGCGTAAACACAGACAAAGGATTTGAGAAGAGTCACATGCATGATCTATTGCAAACTTGATAAATTCTTTCATGCCTTCTTCATACTCTTTTGTCAACCGATTGGCATTCATCCATTCTTTATTTATATTCATCCTATTTAAAATCCATAGGATAAGTATATAAGTTAAAGGAGAAGGAATATGAGTATAATTTAGATAAAAAACAAGATACTTCAAGGAAATAAAGGAATAAATAAATACCAAAATAAAAAATATATTCGGAACCACTACAATCCCCAAGCCTCATATCATCTAGATCTCTAAAACCCAGTAGTGCAGGACACTCATCCAAACAGGACAAATACACAATAAGGACTGAAATCTCTCACCTATCCACTTTTCATAACAAATATAATCACTACTCAAAATCAATGTCCCTATTAGTAGTATCATAGACCTCACTACTATGTAATTTTTTCCATTTCAATAAAATACCACCTCAAGGTCATTTTTTTAATCAAAGTGGTGACATGAATTGGTCACCTAATATATGCCCCAAAGGACTCAATTAAAAAAAAGAGTATAAGTACAAACACAAGGTGAAAAGAACTTACACCAGTAGGTATTGAGATAAGTATAAACCAAAAACACCAAGGAAAATCTGGACAAATATCTAGAAGTAATGAATGATCCAAACAACCTATTATCAACTATTCCATGATCTCCAAAAGGGGTTTTACTATCCATGGGGACAACACTAATCCATCTGGCTCGAAGGGAATCCAATGCCTTCATAAATTTTCTTCTCTATAAACTTGAGTTATGTTATTCATGCTGTTATACAGTTTTTATTTTAAAATGAAGGGCTGAAATGAAATCTGAGAAAGACTTTAATACATTAAAACCATTTTTTAGAAAGGAAAACCATTAAAGGTTTGGATCAATAAGCTGTTAAGAATGAAGACCATCATTGCAACGTCACCATCCAACAAAATCACATGATGTAGTGAAACACTCATCGCATGAGAGAATCATATTATTTATCAGAGGGAGGATGAGAAATGGGGGTGGGTAGATTGGGCATTGTATAAGAGGGAGGATGAGAAATGGGGGCTCCCCTATTGGAATTTCAGAGGAAAAAAGATGAAAATATAATTTTAATGTTCTACACAATTTTCAAAACCATATATTAATAATGTGGTGGCACTGTACAAGAAAACCCCTTCAAATATTTGGTCAACATAGTTTACTAAACTATGCATTAATTATGTAAATTGGAACTACCTCAGTCTACAAAATTTCACATGTTTTGTATGAAATCATGAAAAAATGGTATGTTAATCCCTAACTAAAATCCACCTCACATGGTTTCCTCTAAGATATCCCATGGTTAACCTTCACTAACCATGAAAGTCAACTATGTGATTTAGAAAGAGGATTGAAAACCTCCTCATGCTCAAGGTTCTACATTGTTTCTCAAAAAATATGAACACAAAACCATGTTTCAATTAAAAAATATCCAAAAAACATCATATAAAACTAAAATAAAGCTTGTGAGACTCACCTGAGTACTTGAGGCACCTCTCAAACCGCGGTGGAGGAGGAGGCAGCAGAGTAGGCAGAGGAGGAGGAGGAGGAGGCACCGGTGGAGGAGGAGGATGAGGCAGCGGACTAGGAGGAGGAGGAGGAAGCGCCAGTGGAGGAGGAGGAGGACGAGGCTGCGGTGGAGGAGAAGGAGGAGGAGGAGGAGGAGCAGAGGAGGAGGAGGAGGCGGAGGCATCAGCGGAGGAGGAGGAGGCCGCGGTGGAGGAGGAGGCATCGGCGGTAGCGCAGAGGCCGGGCGGAGGCAGGGCGGAGGCAGCGGAGGCAGTGGAGGAGGAGGAGGATGAGGCCAGTGGAGGAGGAGGAGGAGGAACAGGAGCAGAGGAGGAGGCGGCGGCCGCGGAGGCACCTGCGTGATCGCGGCGTGACCGCGGCGTGACCGCAGCATGACCGCAGCGTGACTGCAGCGTGACCGCGGCGTGACCGCGGAGGAGGAGGAGACGTGGAGGCACTGGAGGCACCGACAGAGGAGGAGGAGGCATCGGCGGAGGAGGAGGAGGCCGCGGTGGAGGAGGAGGCACCGGAGGTACCGACAGCAGTGCGGAGGCAGGGCAGAGGTAGGGCGGAGGCAGCGAAGGCAGCGGAGGAGGAGGAGGATGAGGCCGTTGGAGGGGAGGAGGAGCAGGAGCAGAGGAGGAGGCGGCGGCCGCGGCAGAGGAGGAGGAGGTAGCGGAGGCAGCAGAGGAGGAGGAGGAGGCCGCGGTGGAGGAGGAGGAGGCCGCTCTGGAGGAGGAGGCACCAGGGGCAACGCAGAGGCAGGGCAGAGGTAGGGCGGAGGCAGCGGAGGTAGCGGAGGAGGAGGAGGATGAGGCCGGTGGAGGAGGAGGAGGAGGAGAAGGAGCAGAGGAGGAGGCGGCGGCCGCAGTGGAGTAGGAGGAGGCGGCGGCTACAGAGGCACCGACGTGACCTTGGCGTGACCGCGGCGTGACCGCGGCGTGACCGCGGCGTGACCGCAGCGTGATCGAATCGTGACCGCGGCGTGACTGCGGAGGAGGAGGAGACGTGGAGGCACTGGAAGCACCGGTGGAGGAGGAGGAGGCATCGGCGAAGGAGGAGGAGGCCGCGGTGGAGGAGGAGGCACCGGCGGCAGCGCGGAGGCAGGGCGGAGGCAGCGAAGGCAGCGGAGGAGGAGGAGGATAAGGCCGGTGGAGGGGAGGAGGAGGAGGCGGCGGCCGCGGCGGAGGAGGAGGAAGTGGAGGCAGTGGAGGAGGAGGAGGAGGCCGCGGTGGAGGAGGAGGAGGCCGTGGTGGAGGAGGAGGCACTAGCGGCAGCGCAGAGGCAGGGCGGAGGCAGGACGGAGGCAGTGGAGGCAGCGGAGGAGGAGTAGGAGGAGGCAGCGGCCGCGGAGGCACCGACGTGACCGCGGCGTGACCGCGACGTGACCGCAACGTGACCGTGGCGTGACCGCGGCATGACCGCGGCGTGACCGCGGCGTGACCGCGGCTTGACCGCGGCGTGACGACAGAGGAGGAGGCGGCCGCGGAGGCACCGGCGGAGGAGGAGGAGGCCGCGGAGGTACCGGCGGCACCGACGGAGGAGGAGGAGGCATCGGCGAAGGCAGCGGAGAGGAGGAGGAGAATGAGGCCGGTGGAGGAGGAGGAGGAGGAGCAGGAGCAGAGGAGGAGGCTGCGGCCGCGACGGAGGAGGAGGAGGTGGTGGCCGCAGAGGTCCCTACTCTAAGTGGATATATATGGATACTTTCCTTGACTGGTCTCTATATGAAAGAATTCTAAAAGGCTCCCTCACCTTCCAAAGATATATTATTTCTAGAAAATTGTTTTGTGGGAGAAAGAATTAATCATATATAGTTGATGTCACTTTTAGATCATATGATTCCTTACTCATCAAGATAAATAGACAAGAACAAAAACCTAAGAGGCCTCAGGCCTATCCAAATCTCTAGAAGTGATGACTTTCCAGTGCTTATTGGAAAACTATGGAAGTGTTGACTTCCCACATGCACATTCCCCCTTCCCCATATCTCCCCCAGCATACTCCTGCACATCCCCCTCCCATCCACCCACTACACCCCCCCCACTTGCACAACCCCCCTCCCCCACCCCCACCTTCACACCCCCACTTGTACACCCCCAACCTCACCCACCAACAGAATCCCACCTACCTAGACCCCCCCCAACTAGAACACTCTCTTCCCCACCACCCACTTGAACAACCCCCCCTCCCACTTGCATATCCCACCCACCCCCACCTGCACAACCCACCCTCATCCTGTACACACCCCACCTCACACCCAATAGACCCCCCATTATACACCCCACCTACACATGTTCACCCACTGTACATCTCCCCCTCCTAAACACCACCACCTGCACACCCCCCCCACCCACTACACCCCCGCAACACCTTCACCCCCCACTTCAAATAAAATTGATTCACACAAACCATGATAGTTGAAATATAGAACAAAAACAAAAAACAAAGCAAATTACAATTATTGGGCATAGCATACCGCACAATGGAGGAGGAGGAGGCCGAGGAGGAGGAGGAGGCCGTGGAGGCACCGACGGAGGAGGAGGAGGCCGCGGTGGAGGAGGAGGTCGCAGTGGAGGAGGAGGCACCGACAGAGGAGGAGGAGGCACCGGCGGAGGAGGAGGAGGCCGCGGTGGAGGAGGAGGCACCGGCGGCAGCGGCGCGGAGGCAGGGCTGAGGCAGGGCAGAGGCACCAGAGGAGGAGAAGGATGAGGCTGGTGGAAGAGGAGGAGGAGGAGCAAGAGAAGAGGAGGAGGCGACGGCCGCAGCAGAGGAGGAGGAGGCGGCGGCAGTGGCGCAGACGAGGGCTTTCGCGAGAGCTTGATTGTGTACGGGGAGGAGGAAGAGGACCCGCGGGTTTTTAACAAATCCACGGGACCCTTTATCAGCTCTAGTAAAAAGCGCTGATAAAGGGTGTATTTATCAGCGCTAAAATGAAAAGCGCTGATAAATACAACCTTTATCAGCGCTTTTTTTAGCGCTAATAAAGGTCCGACCCTTTATCAGTGCTTTTCCGTTAGCGCTGATAAAGGCAGGCGCATGCCTTGCCCAGTTTTGTGGTAGTGTTAATTTTTACAATGAGACGACACATCAATTAGACATGCGGTATTCTCAGAACGACTGCATGTGTAGTTTTTTAAATATTTTCTTCCCTATAAAATGGTGCATTCGGGGGTCAAAACCAACTGAATGACATCTGAATTCCATGAAATCTGATTAAAAAAACCTTAGCATGAATTGTAAAATGTTTTAGTTGATAAAACATCAGTACAAGCTAGATTTTTTCTTAGAGGACTGAAAATAGACTTTTAGTGTCATAAAACACCAAAACGAATGTTTAACGGTCAAATCCATAGAAAATGATCTTAGAATGACTTAAAATATCAAGATAATCGTCTTATTATCATTTTTGATGTGTAAGAGTAGAAAAAACATCAATCAGACATGTGGTCTACATGAAATGACTAAAAATGTAGTTTTTAATGATTTGACACCCTTTCAAAAGGTGCATCTGGGGGTCAAAAACCAGCCGAATGATCTCTGAATGCTATGAAATTAAATGAAAAAAATGTGGAGTGAATTGTGAAATTATTGAGTAAACATAAGTCCTATCTGAGCGGTCATTTTTCTAGGAGAACCAAAAACATATTTTAGTGTCATAAAACACCAAAATTTTCATTTAACGGCCGAATCTATTGTAAACGACCTTAGAATGACTTTAAATCATAGTAAAACCATATTATTATTATTTATGATGTGTAAGACTGTATGAAACATAAATAAGCCATGTGGTGTACATGGAATGAATTAATATATGGTATTTAATGATTTTACACCCTTTAAAAAATTGTGTCTGAGGGTCAAAACCAACTAAACGACCATTGAATGGTGTGAAATCAGATGAAAACAAATATTGAGTGATTTATAAAATATTCAGGTAGACAGTACATCCATCGAAGGTTCTATTTGACCTTGATGATGGAAAAGACACTTTTAGTGTCATAAAACACCAAAACATGCATTTAATGGTTAGATGCATAGAAAACTATGTCAGAATGACATGAAATCACATGAAATAATGAATTATTATTATTTATGATCTGTGATATTAGACCACACGACAATGGGACACATGTTTTTCTTGGAATTATAGAATAAGAAGTTTTCAATTTTTAAAAATTGATTATAAAATTTTTAATATATTTTGAAAATCAAATAACTTTGATCTATTGTACTAATCTTTAATTGAAATATTTTATTCCATTTTAATTATTAGTTAGAGTATTTTTTTCTATACTAATTAATTTATTAAATTTTTTCAGGAAATTTTATTTGATGATGGCTGTGGATATTGGAATATGATGAAGCAAAGAGATTTATGTGTCTGTGGTTTTAGATATTCTAGAAATATTTAATTTTCATTTTTGAAATACAATGGGTTTTTAATGATTTTATGATTTTTTTAAAATAGAAAAACCTATAGTAGCCACCATATAGAAATTGCTATAGGTCTTGGATGGTTGGGCTATAGCGACTGCCAAATGGCATTTTCTATATCCTAACTCATAATGTTCTATAGTGACAGCCGTTTGGTGGTCACTATAGGTGATTCCCATCTCATCAATAGAATCCTCCAAATGGAAGATTCTATATGCAACAACGACGGGCCTAAAGCGTTCTCTATTTGGAGTAAGCTAGAAGGACGCTACAGGCCTTTAAAAATGACTATTAGCGGTTGCTAAAATCCTTTTTTCTATTATTGATAACACTAAATTAAACCTAAATATGAAACAATGCATTAATAAATCATCAAATTTAAATAAAAAGACACACTTGGAGTCATACCTATCACACCATGAGTAAAATTGATGCGATAATGACTCATGCACATCACAAATGACCTAAAAATCATTTTCATAAAGTATCAATTCAGTCTGAATGTTTTTTCTCAGTTTTGAGTATGTTAGCTGTCTTTTTTACTAAAATGTAAATTTAAACTAAAAACACGCACTTTAAGTCATACCAATCACATATTGTGTCAGTTTGATGTGATAATGATTCCTAAAAATCACAAATGACATATTAATCATTGTTCTAATGTATCAATGCAATCCATGTTTTTTTCTTGGGTTTCAGTGAGTGGAACACGTTTCAAACTAAATTCTAAATTTCAAACTCACAATGGAAACTTTGAGTTATACCAGACACATCATGCATCATATTGAGGTGAGATTAAAACCTGTATATCACAAATTACTTTTTCTCATTTTCCTAAAGTATCAAAATAATATGAAGGAATTTTTTTTAGTTTTGAGTATGTGATGTGTATTTTGAACTAAAATGTCAATATTAAATAAAAAGACACACTTCAAGTCATACCTATCAAACTGTGCATTGGGTTGACATTTGGATGATTCCTACACATAAAAAATGAATTAAGGATCATTTTCTTAAAGTATCAAGACAATTTGAATGTGTTTTCTCATTTTTGAGTACGTCACATGTCGTTTTTACTAAAATTTCAATTTAAATAGAAAAAAAACTTTGATTCATACCAGTCACTTAGTGTGTTATTTTTATTGTGATACTAATTAATAAACAGCAAAAATAATTTATAAATATTTTTTCTAAAGTACCATGAAAATACAATCACGTTTTCATGTTTTTTAGTGAGTGTCATACGTTTTGAACTAAATTGTTAATTTTAAATTGATAATAGACACTTTGAATCATACTACGCATACCGTGTATCTGATTGAGGTGTAACTTATTCCTACATGTCACAAATGACATATCTATAATTTTACTAAAGCATAAAACCAATTCAAATGTGTTTCTCAATTTTGAGAATGTGGCGTGTGTTTGGAACTAAAATGTCGATTTTATATAAAAAGACATACATTCAGTCATACCTATCACACCGTGCATCGGATTTATGTGATACTTATCCCAACGTTTCAAAAATAACTTATGGGTAGTTTTTATAAAGTATCAAAAAAATATGAATGTTTTTATTGGTTTTGAGTATATCACATGTCTTTTTTACTAAAACGTCAATTTAAATGAATATAAGTACTTTGAGTCATACTAGTCATATTTTGTGTCTATTTGATGAGAGTATAATTACTACATGTAAAAATTGATAGATAAATAATTATACTAAATTATAAAGAAAATTCGAGCATGTATTCTTGATTTTAAGTGAATGACACACGTTTTGAACTAAATTATCAATTTTAAACTGATTATAGATACTTTGGGTCATATTGGGAATACCGTCTATTATATTGAGGTGAAACTAATTTCTACACATCCTAAATAACTTATGAATCATTTTTAAGGTATAAAAACAATTATAATGAATTTTATGTGTTTTGAGTATGTTACAAGTCTTTTGAAAAAAAATTCAATTTAAAATAAAAAGGAAGACTTGGAGTCATATCTATCATACCATGTATTGGATTGACATGTGACTGATTAATAAACATTAGAAATGACATAAGGATCATTTTAATAAATTATCAAGACAATCCAAATGAATCTTTTCATTTTTTTAGTATTTCATATGTCTTTTTTACTAAAATGTAAATTTAAACTAAAAACATGCACTTGGAGTCCTACTGGTCACATTGTGTGTCAGTTTAATGTGAGACTAATACCTATACATCAAAAATTACTTATTAATAATTTTCCTAATGTATCAAGAAAATAGTAATTTTATTTCTCATTTTTAGTGAGTGAAACTTATTTTGAACTAAATTGTCAATTTTAAACTAATAACAGTCACTTTGAGTCATACCGGGCACACCATGTATCAGATTATGGGGCAGCTGATTCATACACATAAAAAATGTCTGACAGATTATTTTATTAACACATGAAAACAATTCAAATGTGTTTTCTTGGTTTTGAGTATCTTATTTTTTTTGAAAAAAATGTAAATTTTAAATAAAAACATACACTTGGGGTTATACACATCACTTTGTGCATCAGATTGAAATGAATATAATACCTACACATAAAAAATGACTTAGGGATAGTTTTACTAAAGTATCAAGATAATAAAAATGTGTATTATTGGTTTTGAGTATGTCATGTGTCTTTTTTACTAAAATGTTAGTTTAAAATAAAAACACACACTTTGAGTCATACCAATCACATCATTTGTTAGTTTGAAATCATACTGATTCCTACATGTCAAACATTACTTATGAATCAATTTATTAAAGTATCAAGATAATCTAATGAATTTGCATGTCTTTCATTAAGTGAAACAAATTTTGATCTAAATTGTCAATTTTAAATATACAACGGACACTTTGAGTCATACCAAACACACCATGTGTTGGATTAGGGTGCAGATGAATCTTACATGTAAAAAATGACTTATGGATTTTTTTTCTAATGTATCAAAAAAAATTGAATGTGTTTGCTTCATTTGGGTATGTGATGTGTATTTTTAACGAAAATTTCAATTTTTAATAAAAAGACACACTTGGAGTCAAAAATCTAACATTGTTTGTCATATTGGTATGTAGATGATTCTTACAAGTCAAAAAATGACATATGGATCATTATACCAAAATAAAAAGATAATCCAAATTTGTTTTCCCACTTCTAAGTATGTCATGTGTCTTTCTTACTAAAATATAAATTTAAATTAAAAACATGAACTTGGAATCGTACCAGTAATATCCTATGTCTGTTTGAAATGATACTAATTACAACATTTAAAGAATGACTTATGAATCATTTTTATAAAGTATCAAGACAATTTGAGTGCGCTTTCTCAGTTTTTAGTGAGTGACACATGTTTTGAACTAAATTATCAATTTAAAAGTGATAACAGACACTTTAAGTCATACTACGAAAATCATGTATCATATTGAGGTGTGGTTGATATATACACATTGTAAATGACTTATGGATCATTTTACTGAAGTATAAAATAAAAATGAACATTTTTTCTTGGTTTTGATTATGTGATGTATGTTCTGAACTGAAATGTCAGTTATAAATAAAAATAAACACTTGGAGTCATACCTGTCACACCATGCATCAGATTGGAATGTGGTTGATTCATGTACATCCCAAATGAAATATATGTATTTTTACTAAATTATCAATAAAATATGGATGTGTTTGTACAGTTTTGAGTATATCACAGGTCTATTTTACTAAAATTCCAATTTAAACTGAAAACACACACTTTTGAGTCATAACATATACATCTTCTGTCAGTTTAATGTGAGGTTAATTACTACACATCACAAATGAAATATGAATCAATTTCTTAAAGTATCTAGACATGCTAAGCATTTTTTCTCTTTTTTAGTGTGTGACACATGTTTTGAACTTAATTATCAATTTTAAACTGATAACAAGCACTTTCAATCATACTAGGAATTCCTTGTATCATATTGATGTGTGGATAATTCCCACACATCAAAAATAACTTATCGATTGTTTTACTAATGTAAGAAAACATTTCAAATGTGTTTGATCAATTTTTAGTATCTGACATGTGTTTTGAACTAAAAGGTTAATTTTAAATAAAAAGACATACTAAGGGTTATACTTGTCACAACAAGCATAATATTAGAATTAAACTGATTCTTTCACATCAAAAATGAATTATGGATCATTTTTTTCAAAATTAGAATGATAATATGAATGTGTTTTCTCAGTTTAGATTATGTGATGATTTTTTTTAAAAAACTATCAGTTTAAACTAAAAACATGAACTTTGAGTCATAATGATCATATCATGTGCTAGTTTGATGTGAGGATGATTCCTACATGTCACAAATTACATATGAATCTTTGAAATAAATTATCAAGACTATCCAAGCATGTTTTCTTAGTTTTAATTGAAAAAACATGATTTTAACTAAATTGTTAATTTTAAACATATAACAAACACTTTGAGTCATATTGGGAATACTGTGTATCATATTAATACGAGGATTATTCCTACATGTCACAAATGAATTTTAAATTATTTTCCTAATGTATCAAAATAGTAAAAATGTGTTTTCTTAGTTTTGAGTATGTGATGTGTGTTTTGAACTAAAATTTCAATTTTAAATCAAAAGATACACTTGTAATTATACCAATCACAATATGTATTAGATAAGAATGTGGATAATTCCTGTAATGGCCTGGGTTCTTGGGGTACATTACTTTGTGAAAATATCAAGTTGGGATTTATGGTCTAGGAATATCGGCGAAGTTTGGCCTAATGGTAGGCCTACCGGTAGCCTTAGCCTACCAGTAGTAGGCCTACCGGTAGCTCAGTCTACCGGTAGCCGCAGCCTACCGGTAGCTCTGTCTTCCAGTAGCTCAGTCTACCGGTAGATGCAGCTACCGGTAGCTCTGTCTACTGGTTGCTCGGTCTACCGGTAGCTACCGCTTATCGGTGGCTCGGTCTACCGGTCGTTGCAGCCTACCGGTAGCTCTCGGCTACCGGTGGCTCTCGCCTACCCCCACAGGGTCTTTCCAATAGCGCTCCTTTTTGCGCGAATTGGGTTTTAAACCCTATTTTTACCCCTTTAAGCTTGTTTTAAAGCCCAGTAATGCCCATACATGATGCTTAATTAAATATTTAATGAATTAACCTAGAGTGCATCGGTTTAAACCGCGGGGAACCACTAATGACGTGTGGGGTGTCTTAACCGTGTGGTAACCCACGACCCCGCGCCTTATGCGGTTTAGATTTCTTTTTCTCCATATCTTAACGGCCCGGGGTGTGCTATATCTCACCCTTTATAACCTAAGGGTTTCTCGCTAGGTTTCTTTTCTCGATCACCCTACACTAGGAGTACCCTTTGTTTAGATGAGCCACTTTTCGTTTAGAAGAGCCACATCACTATCCGTGAAGTTCCTCACCCGACCTTAACATCGATTATTGATCAAAAAGTAGGTAATTTCTCCTTCATCTCTCCCTTTTGTATATCATACGGGGTGTGCATGCTTTTTATTCTGTATAATTGGATGAACCAAACCTAAATAAAGATAATGAACGAACTCTATAAAGAACGAAGGGGGGCTGTGATTGATGATGCTGCTCTATTTTATGATCTTCTTTTCTAAATTTTGCGGGCTTATGCCTACTTAAAATCGTGGTCGTTGGTGGTCTTTATCTGTGCACTAATGAACCCCTGGTGATGTTTTAAATGGCTTGATTTGTAGTTGTGAACTCCTACTGCGAAAAGGAAATTGGTTAATCATGTATATCCGGCTAAATTAATTGAGGCACCAGGATCAATCCTTCTATGATAACCCCAGTTAAAGCACATGGAAATTGAAATCATGGAGTGTGTTAAATCTTATAAATATGCAAATACCAACATGGGACTACTTAATGGTGGTGGTTTGGTTGTTTTTCCCTCACGGGCCGTCTGTTGGGTGATGTGGGTTGGGATGGGATCCCCTGTTGTTATGGATTCAGTGGTTGTGAATTTTAAGACCGGGTGGTTACCTTGTTTATATCACGAATTGGGGTGGAATCCTCTGTTATTGAGAAACCCTTTTGGCACCTGGATGTTAGAAATGGGGCTGTATCATGGGGTTTTCTTTGGTTGTTGTGAATTTATGAGAGAATCGGGTGTGGATGTTGTAGTTAATGCTTGACTGCTTGCTTTTCTTGGCTTGTGCTTATGCTTACTAGTTGCCCAAGTAGGTGCAGAACTTAATTAAACATCACTACTGAACATGGAAATAGATGGGACAAATGTGTTTTGTTGGCGAGAGTTGTGACTCGGACTTGAGTGATGTTTGTGTTCCTTAGGCTAGCTGAAAAACCTAAACTTGGGAGAGTTCTTGTTACCTATATATATACTTGTAGTTTTGTGTTTTTTATTCGTGCCCCACCCAAGTTGAGAACTTAGTGCCGAACACCCCCATTTCTTGGGGGAGGGTGTTTTTCCCAAAACTATTATTAGTGGATGGTTATTATCTTCTTTTCTTCTCCCTTTCCCGGATAGCCCATGTATATTTGGGCAGGCTGTGATGGCCTGAGGTCCGTTATTATCCCAAGAACCTTCGGGCGGGGTAGTGTGGTGGTTATGGCCCAGGTGTGTGCGGGTAGGTAGTTTACCAAGTATCTTCGGGATGAGGCCTAGGTGCCTTCGGGCGTGGCAGTGGATCTTGTAGCCTAGGTGTCTTTGGGCGTGGCGGTGGTTGTTCTGGCCTAGGTGTTTGCAGGCATGGTTACGTGTGATAGTTGTGGCCCAAGTGTGTGCCAGTGGGGTTTGGCAGTGGGAATACATGAGGTTATGGCCCAGGTGTGTGCGGGGGGGGGGGGGGGGGGTTTGTCAGTGGGACTGCAGTGAGAATGGCAGGATTGGTTCAATGCGTAGGATGTCTTCAATAACCAGTGGGAAAGTGGCGCGGGGTACCCAACCATCGATGTGCTCTTATTATATATATTACTTGACTTGCGTTATTTAGGGAGTGTGCCTTGGTGAGGCTTGGGTGGATAGTTTACCTTGTTAGGCGTTTGGTTTACTCTTTTTCTCACGGGACTTTAGTATGTTCCCCCACTTGTGCACGAGAGTATTTGGTTTTCCCTACTGAGTATACTTGTATGCTCACCCTACGTATATAAAACTATTTTTAGGTTTCCAGGAGGACTTTGGGGATCGTGTTGGACTGTACTACCTCGGACCTTTGGGACAGTTTCAGTTGATGTTTCCTTTCTTTGGTACTTTACTATTCTAGTCACTTTGTACTTTATGGTATTTACTTTTGGAACATGCATATGGGAATGGTTGTTTTGGCTTTTCTTGCACTTTTAGTTTTGGTGTTGTGGGATTTACTATCTTATCTCCCGATCCTATTAAAATAAAAAGGGTAATGCGTTCCATTTAGTATGTGATTCTATACCCTTGGTGCTAGTTTCCACTCCGGGACCTATTAAAGGTGGGTTTTAGGGGTCATTATCTCTCCTTAAACGTAAAGAATGAAGGGCCTGGCAATCTGCCGATCCTTCCCTCCTTTTGGTGAAGGTGGGTTATGACAGAATGATATCAGATGTGGTAGGTTGAGAGATAGGATGGAGTCTGGATTTAGGAACAGTGAGGGTTGCATGGGATGGTAGGGAAACAGTGTTGGGTGACCTTGGTGCGTGAATTTGGACAGGGAAGACCGGCTAGGACACGGGATTTTAGGGCCCCCTGTGATCTGATGCAAGGACTCTGGACCTATCGAATGACCAAGTGAGGCCACACTGACCGCAAGGTAGAGAACCTAGGGAAGGTACATGCATCATAATGACTTGTGTTCTCATGTTTCTGGGGTGTCTTGGGAATTAAGAATAAATAAACAGTTTAATAAATTTTAAGAACAATATTCTACACTACTTGGACTTAGGCATTCCTTGTTTACCTTGAAGCTATGACACCTGGAAGGCGACCACATTTGGTGCGGGTGATCGAGGCCCCATAGACTACCTTGGCCTATTGGAAGAGAGATGATTGAGTGGAGGAGGATGACCAGTGGCAGAAGACACTTCGGGCCTTCCAGTGACAAACCCTCGAGAAGTATGAGGGAAACACCTCTGATATGAAGACAGAGGGCTGGCTAGAGGAGCTAGTGATAGCCTTCGGCTTGATCCGGGATCCGAACGATTACTAGGTTCCTATGGATGTCAGCCATATGCAGGGAGCAGCACATCAGTGGTGGACACTTTACCTGGGGGGAGGAGAGAGGCTGAGGTGGCATGTGCTGATTTCGAGAGGGAGTTCCAGGCGGAATTCCTCTCTTCGACGATGAAGGAGGAAAAGAGATAGGAGCTACTCTCCCTCCAGCAGGGTAGTATGTCAGTGAGGGAGTTAGTAATCAAGTTCAAGGACCTCCTAAGTTTTTCTCCGGACCTCTTTCCCGACGAGGAGTCTCATGCAAGACGTTTGGAGGAGGCGCTCTGACCCTCCCTCCAGTATGCTGTTACCCTCTTTACCCTGCCGATGTACATGGAGGACCAGAAGAAGGCCGAAGAGGTGGAGAGGATGCATGCTCTAGGAGGTGTGTCACGAGAGGGGATCTAGCTAGGACCATCGAAGGGGAAGGCCGTCAGCACCAGACCTCCATCATCAGGACCCTCCAGGTTCCGACCAGCATAGAGCAGGCCGCAGCAGTTTCAGTTTCGATCCCCTGGTCCTCGCCCTTTTCCTTCGGGCCCAGGACCACAGTGCTTCATCTGTGGGAGCCATGGGCATCTCCGGAGTTAGTTCCCGGACCAGGTATAGTACAGTGGTGGTGGAAAGCCCCAGCACCCACCCCAGCAGTAGATTCCAGCCAGGCCTTTCGAGCAGCAGCAACAGGGACAGCGAGCTCCCGCTCCTCCGAGGGCAGACGTAGGAGGATGAGGCTGACCTCAGGGCACTCCTCAGGGACCTCGACCAGGGCGTGGTCGGGGAGATGGCTGATAGCTGAGGGTCAGAGGAGCTGGGCGTGGACAGCTACATGCCGCGGAGGCAGCAGTTCTAGCAGGGCCGGAGGTTGTTCAAGGTACGATCAGTTTGTTTAGTACCCTTTCTTATGCCTTGTTCGATACCAGAGCTTCACACTCCTTTGTTGCACCCAGTCTAGCCTGTACCTTGTGTCTAGATTCCGAGAGACTTCCAGTTCCCTTGGTGCTGAGCACACCAGTCGGAGGTCAGACCAACTTTTTATTTGTTTGTCGAGGATGCAGACTGATGATAGGGCCACATCAGTTAGTTAGGGATATTCTTCTTCTACAGATACAACCATATGATGTCATCCTAGGCATCGACTGGCTATTCTCTGTGTGTGCCATCATCGACTGCTTCTGAAGAAGGGTTGTGTTCTCGGACTTGGGCGGCCGGCGTGTTACTTTCACTAGCGAGCGGAGCAATCAGAAGGGCAGTAGGTGAGAGGAACCCCTCCTCTCCTTGTTAGACGAGCTATCAGTGGAGTCAGTAGATGCTGAGATGGCGGAGGTGCCAGAGATCATCCGTGAGTTTATGGATGTCTTCCCTGAGGAGGTGATGACTCTACCCCCTCGACGTGATATCGAGTTCAGGATAGACCTGCAGCTCAACGCTCGCCAGATTTCGATGGCTCTTTACCGGATGGCACCTTCGGAGCTACGGGAGTTGCGGATTCCGATTGACGATCTAATGAAGAGAGGTTATGTTCGACCAAGTGTGTCACCGTGGGGTGCTCTAGTCTTGTTTGCAAGGAAGGCAAATGGTGGTATTAGGTTGTGCATAGACTACAAGAGGCTGAATTAGGTGACGATTAAAAATCGCTACCCTCTTCTGAGGATATACGATCTTTTTGACCAGTTGAAAGGGGCAGGATGGTTCTCAAAGATCGACCTGCAGTCTGGGTACCACCAGCTGAGATTGAAGGAGGGTGACATCCCGAAGATGGACTTCAGGTGAAGATACGGGCACTTTGAGTTCGTAGTCATGCCCTTCAGTGTTACGAACACCCCAGCTGTGTTCATGGGGCTTATGAACTCCATCTTTCAGGAGTACTTGGATCAGTTCGTGGTTGTGTTCATCGATGGAATCCTGATCTATTCGATATCAGAGGAGGACCATTCAGGGAACATGAGGATGGTTTTGGAGGTCCTCCGACAGCATCATCTCTATGGGAAGTTGTTAAAATGCAAATTCTGGACATGAGAAGTGCACTTCCTCAGGAACGTGGTGTCCGAGCAGGGGGTAGCGGTGGACCCGGCAAAGGTAGAGGCACTTGTTTCTTGGGAAACACCCAAGAATTTGGCAGAGGTCCATAGTTTCCTTGGGCTGGCGGGTTACTATCGGAGGTTCGTACCCAACTTCTCCCGAGTTGTAGCCCCTTTGACAGCCCTATCCAAGAAAGACCAGGTTTTCATGTGGAGTGAGTAGTGCGAGTCAGCCTTCAGCTATCTGAAGGAGAAGTTGGTTAGTGCCCCAGTGCTGAGATTACAAGAAGAAGGGGCGGCGTATGAGGTGTTCTGTGATGCTTAAAGACAATGCCTGGGATGTGTTTTGATGCAGCAACAAGTGGTGATCTCTTATGGTTCTAGGCAGCTACTCCCTCATGAGTGTAATTATGCCACCCACGCCCTGGAGTTTACAGCGGTCGTTTTTGCACTGAAGTTATGGCGGTACTACCTCATCGGAGAATTCTTTGTGGTCTTCATAGATCACAAAATCTTGAGGTATATCTTCTCCCAGTGGGACCTAAACTTTCGGCATCAGAGGTGGATGGAGTTCCTCCAGGATTACGACTTCGAGATCTCCTACACTTCAGGGAAGGGGAATGTGGTGGCTGATGCCTTGAGCAGAAGATCACGGAAGGATGCAGTCTGAGAGTCAGTAGACACCTGGAAGGAAATGGAGGAGTTGGCTACCTTACACCTGGATGTGAGGATGGATAGCGGTAGAGGTTGCCTGTATCAGATGGCAGTACAATCGTCTGTATTTCAGCAAGTGGAGGAATCTCAGTGGGGAGACCCAGAGTGCAAAGTGATGCACGACCGAGTTGACCAGGGCAATGCTCCGGAAGGATGGGCATAGGATGGTCAGAACCGGATGCTTTTCGAGGGAAGTTTGTTTGTTCCAAAAGTGATGCGCGACAAGTTTCTCAGTGAGTTCCACAACTCACCCCTGGTGGTACACCCAGGAGTTTCCAAGATATACCAGGGATTGAAGAGACCATTTTGGTGGCCTAGAGTGAAGCGAGCAGTGGCAAAGTTTGTGGCTAAGTGCTTAGTGTGTCAGCAAGTGAAGGCTGAACATCGAGTTCCAGGCGGCCTACTACAGTATCTAGATGTCCCCGAGTGGAAGTGGGAATACGTCTCAATGGATTTTGTCACGGGACTACCCAAGGTTCAAGGGGGATACGACACCATCTGGGTAGTAGTGGACTGATTGACGAAATCGGATCACTTTTTGGCGATCAAGGAGTCGAGTGCAGTTGATGCTTTGGCACGAAAGTACGTGGATGAGGTAGTGCGGTTGCATGGATTTCTTAGGTCTATAGTCTCAAATAGGGATTCACGGTTTACCTCGCGAGTCTAGAGAGGATTGCAGCATGCTTTTGGCACCCAGCTGCACCTTAGTACTACTTTCCATCCCCAGACAGATGGACAGACAGAGCGCACCATCCAGACCTTGGAGGATATGCTGCGGGCATGTGTTCTGGACTCAGGAGGATTGTGGGTACGATACTTGCCTCTGGTAGAGTTTTCCTACAATAATAGCTATCACTATACCATTGGTATGACCCTGTTTGAAGCCTTGTATGGGAGGTCATGCCGTTCACATGTGTGTTGGACCGAAGTAGGAGAGGTAGGAATCCTTGGCCCGGAGGTGGTGCAAAGCACGACAGAGAAAGTTCAGCTTATACGGGAAAGGATGAAGGTGGCCCAGGACCGACAGAAGTCGTATGATGATACCAGGAGGAGGCCCTTGGAGTTTGAGGTTGGAGACCACGTGTTATTGAAGGTCTCCCCTCGGTGTGGACAACAGAGGTTCGGCAAGGGGAGTAAGATTTCTCCCAGGTTCATCGGACCCATCGAAGTGTTGCGGCGGGTCGGTGAAGTGTCTTATTAGCTAGTGTTACAACCGCCACTAATGAGGATACATGATGTATTCCATGTGTCCCAGCTTCGTCGTTACCTGCACGACGATTCACACATCCTCGGCTGGAGAGAGATGGACATCGAGGAAGACGTGACATTTGTGGAGAGACCAGTGATGATCAAGGATTGCAAAGAGAAGGTGCTTCATTGGTGAACCATTCCCTTGGTTCGTGTGTTATGGAGACATGGTGGGATTGAGGAGAGTACGTGGGAGAGGGAAGCACAGATGCGTGTCTAGTACCCAGAGTTGTTTTGAGTTTGTGATGTTTTGTTTGTTATACCTGTTTTGGTAGAACGTTTTGTCTTATTGGCTATGAAATATGTAGTTTTCTTTCCTCTGAATGTGTTTGAAAAGTCCTCGCTATGGGGAGGGGAGGACCCGACCCCTAATCAAGACGCATTATGGTGGATGTGATTAAACCCGTGCGGGCAAGTCAGTGTCACCCAAAGTGATTAGTATCTTGACATGGGGAAGGAGACTCCCCAACCCACATGGCTGGGCAGTTTGACATGGTATGTTGCTTGGTTCTTGACAGAAAGGCGTTCTTAGTTAACAATGAGGTTCACTCCTGAGAGGTATATTTCGAGGTGGTTTTTCGGACTCTCTCTTTCCTTCTTGGTTGTTTTGATTCTCAAGGACAAGAATTGTTTAAGAGGTATCTGATGTAATGGCCTGGGTTTTTGGGGTCCATTACTTAGTGAAAATCTCAAGTTGGGATTTCTGGTCTGGGAATCTTGGTGAAGTTTGGCCTAATGGTAGGCCTACCGGTAGCTCGGTCTACCAGTAGCCACAACCTACTGGTAGCTCTGTCTACCAGTAGCTTGGTCTGCTAGTAGTTGCAGCTACCAGTATCTCTATCTACGGGTAGCTTAGTCTACTAGTCACTGTAGCTTACCGGTAGCTCGGTCTACCGGTGGCTCTTGACTACCCCTATGGGGTCTTTCCAGTAGCACTCCTTTTTGCGCGAATTGGGGTTTAAACCCTATTTTGAACCCATTAAGATTGTTTTAAAGTCTAGTAATGCCCATACATGAAACTTAAGTAAATATTTAATGAATTAACCGGGAGTGCGTCGGTTTAAACCGCGGGGACCCACTAATGATGTGTGGGGTGTCTCAACCGCATGGTAACCCACGACCCCACGCCTTACACAGTTTCGAGTTCTTTTTCTACATATCTTAATGGCCCGGGGAATGCTGTATCTCACCCTTTATAACCTAAGGGTTTCTCGCTAGGTTTCTTTTCTCGATCACCCTATGCTAGGAGTACCCTTCATTCAGACGAGCCACTTTTCGTTCAGACGAGCCACATCGCTATCCGTGAAGTTTCGCGCCCGACATTAGCATCGATCATTGATCAACAAGTAGGGATTTTCCCCTTCGTCTCTCCCTTTTGTGTATCATGCAGGGTGGGAATGCTTTTGATCTGTAGAATTGGATGAACCAAACCTAATTAATGATAATGAATGGACTCTATAAATAACGAAGGGGGGCAGTGATTAATGACGCTACTCTGTTTTATGATCTTCTTTTCTGAATATTGTGGTCTTACGCCTACTTAAAATCGTGGCCGTTGGTGGTATTTATCTGTGCACTAATGAACCCTTGGTGATGTTTCGAATGGCTTGATTTGTAGTTGTGAACTCCTGATGTGAAAAAGAAATTGGTTAATCACATATATCTGACTAAATAAATTGAGGCACCAGGATCAATCCTTCTGTGATAACCCTGATTTAGGCACACAAAAATTGAAATAATAGAGTGTGTTAAATCTTATAAATCTGAAAATACTGCCATGGGCCTGCTTAGTGGTGGTGGTTTGGTTGTTTTTCCTTCACGGGCCGTCTTCTAGCTGATGTGGGTGGGGATGGGATCCCCTATTTTTATGGATTCAGTGGTTGTGAATTTTAAGACCGGGTGGTTACCTTGTTTATATCACGAATTGGGGTGGAATCCTCTATTGTTGAGAAACCCTTTTTGGCACCTGGATGTTGGACATGGGGCTGTATATTGGGTTTTTATTTGGTTGTTGTGAATTTACGGGAGAATCGGGTGTGGATGTTGTAGTTAATGCTTGACTGTTTTCTTTCCTTGGCTTGTGCTTATGCTTACTAGTTTCCCAAGTAGGTGAAGAACTTAATTAAACATCACTACTGAACATGGAAACAGATGGGACAAATGGGTTTTGTTGGCGAGAGGTGTGACTCGGACTTGAGTGCTATTTGTGTTCTTTAGGCTGGCTAAAAAACCTAAACTTGGGAGAGTTGTTGTTACCTATATATATACTTGTAGTTTTGTGTTTCTTATTCGCGCCCCACCCAAGTTGAGAACTTAGTGCCGAACACCCCCATTTCATGGGGGAGGGTGTTTTTCCCAACACTATTATTAGTGGCTGGTTATTAGATCCTTTTCTGCTCCCTTTCCCAGATAGCCCAAGTATCTTCGGGCAGACTGTGATGGTCTGAGGTCCATTATTAGCCAAAGAACCTTCGGGCGGGGTAGTGTGGTGGTTATGGCCCAGGTGTGTGCGGGAAGGTAGTTTCCCAAATATCTTCAGAATGAGGCCTAGGTGTCTTCGGGCGTGGCAGTGGATCTTCTAGCCCAGGTTTCTTCGGGCGTGGCAGTGGTTGTTCTTGCCTAGGTGTTTTTAGGAATGGTTACATGTGACAGTTGTGGCCCAGGTGTGTGCGGGCGGGGTTTGGAAGTGGGATTGCGTGAGGTTGTGGCTCAGGTGTGTGCGGGCGGGGTTTGGCAGTGGGACTGCGGTGAGAATGGCGAGATTAGTTTGATGTGTAGGATGTCTTCAATAACCAGTGGGAAAGTGGCGCGGGGTACCCAACCATCAATATGCTCTTATTATATATATATCACTTGACTTGCTTTATTTGGGGAGTGTGCCTTGGTGAGGCTTGGGTAGATAGTTTACCTTGTTAGGTGTTTGGTTTACTCTTTTTCTCATAGGACTTTACTACGTTCCCCCACTTGTGCACAAGAGTCATTGGGTTTCCCTACTGAGTATACTTGTATGCTCACCCTACGTATATAAAACTGTTTTCAGGTTTCCAAGAGGACTTCGGGGATCGTGCTGGACCGTACTAGCTCGGACCTTTGGGATAGTTGCAGTTGCGGTTTTCTTTCTTTGGTACTTTACCATTGTAGTCACTTTGTACTTTATGGTATTTACTTTTGGAACATGCATATGGGAATGGTTGTTTTGGCATTTAATGCACTTTTAGTTTTGGTGTTGTGGGATTTACTATCTTATCTCCTGATCCTATTAAATGAAAAAGGGTAATGCCTTCAATTTAGTATGTGATTCTATACCCTTGGTGCTAGTCACCACTCTGGGACCAATTGAAGGCGGGTTTTGGGGGTCATTATCTATCCTTAAACTTAAAGAAAAAAGGGACTGACAATCTTCTGACCCTTCCCTACTTTTGGTGAAGGTGGGTCGTGACAATTCATATATGTCAAAAATTAATTATATAGCATTTTTCTCAAGTATCAAAACAATATGAATATGTTTTCTTAGTTTTGAGAGCGTGATATGTGTTTTGAACACAAATGTAAATTATAAACTAAAAATATCTACATAAAGTCATACTGAGAACAATATGTATCAAATTAAGGTATGGCTAATTGAGGTGTTCCCATTTCCGATATGAGCATAAGAAGCTTAAAAAGATTTAATTTCTCTATCATACCAGACTCAATGTGTATTTGATTGAGGCGCAACTGATTCCTACATGTCTCAAATGACTTATGAATCATTTTGTTAAAGTATCAAAATAATATAAATGTGTTTTCTCAATTTTGAGTATGTATAGTGTGTTTTGAACTAAATTTTCAATTTTAAAAAAATAACATAAAATTTCAGTCATATTGGGCATACCGTGTATCAGATTGAGTTGTGGTTTATTACTACACATCACTCAGTGTCTTCTTATTCCACAATGCATTCAACATTTGGAGTTATATAAAAATATCATTATTTGAAAACATCGAATGTATAATTCATTGAAGAATAAAAATAAAAGTGAATCATTATGAGTGAATCATTCTTGTTGAGTTCATGATCATAGTACATGAGTGCATCATGAGTGTATCATCATTCTTGATGACCTCTTTTATAATTAACAAAATAAGTATCAAATAAAAAATGATAAGGAAATTTACTAAAAAAATTAGATAAAATTATGATAAAATTTATTAAATAAGTAGTTGGAAGTTACCTCTTAGTGATGTTTTTATATAGTTTTACACCATGTATTCTTCCCATTTATTTCAAAACAAATCTATTTCCTCTTTTGAATATGAGGACTTTCGACCTTCTTGGTAGTACTAGAAAAGTGTTAGTAAATAAAGGATTAGTAAATATTTTAAATGAAATTGAAATTATCAATAAAATACCTCTCAGGGGATGATATTTTTTTTTATGGAATATGATATGTTTCATAAATTTGAAAACATAATAACCATAATCTTGACTATTTTTTTGTCCCAGAAACTATAAAAACATTGATAAAAATAATTATTTTTTGATATATATTTTGATAGTGTAATCCTATTATATATACACTAATATTTATATTTTTTAGATATCGATAGGATTTTGGTGCTCATGGAATATCCCCATGACATGTTTTATTTGTAAAATAATGTGTACAGTGTATTAAAAATTGATAAAGATCATCACGTGTGGTCAGTTTATTGGGTATCGATGCATTGAATCTAGAAAATAAATATTTGGGCCATCCAAGTTGATTAGAATAAGTAACCAATGCTAATTAAAAAAACAAAAATGGATAAATAATGAAATGAATGAAAATATATTTTGTATGATTAAATTATAGAGTTTTACCCCTGCATCATGGGTATTAATAAGAGTCTGTCATTTTTAAGTTTTCTATCAAACATTGTGTTCTATTCATTCATGATTAATTCATATTTATTTGGTTCCATTGATAATTCTTGTGTGGAAGTGATGTGAGGACAAATGAGTCCAAATTTCTATTCACAGGGTTTTCCCTTCAAATAGTATTAATATATACAATTGTAAAAAAAATGAATTGTATTTATTCATAATTTATATTGTACATCAGAGACTACTATCTATTCATTATAGAATAATTTTTTACATTCTAAATACAAATATAGTCTGTAATGGCCACTCCATACATTTCTTTCATCAAAATAAATTATGGTCATATCACCACTTTCTAGCGTTGTATCTACATGAAAATTTAATTTTAGTAAATGTGGATGTTGAATGGGATGAGTTAAGGTACTTTGTAAAGATATTTTTTATTTTTTGGTTTCTCCTTTAAATCATTTTGATTTGACATTCCATTTCACCCCATTCCATTTGTTCATCTGTGATAACATTTATCATTTCACACTATTTTCATTAATTTTAAAGGTTTTTCATAAAAAATAATTTGGAAATGAATACCTCCTTGTCAAAATTTATTTTTACAAGATCGAACGACCATGATACAAAGGTTACAATAGCTTGATCGACCATATGAATATCTACATCATCAAGTGGAATAGATAGCTCTATGATTGACACATGATCTACACAAATCCCCACTTTCAAATGACATATTTTTTGTTTTTTTAAATATCTCCTTGAATATTGTACATGGCACCCCTCACAACATAGTAATGGGTGGGTGTTGATAGATATAAATCAAAATCATCTTCACCCTATAGAATATCAGTACAGTAAACGTATCAATGTCTTCATAATTCACATTTCATAGAAATAATTATGATAATATTGATTACCTCTTCTAAGACATATCTTTTATGGTAATGGACTTCCTCAAAGATTGTGTGGGGGGGGGATCTTCATGTAGTTGTTTTTCTGGTGTTGTTACTTATCTTTGATTCCTTCCTATAACATTTTATAACAACTTTAACTACCAATTATGTTTTTCTTATGGAGGAGATAATTGTTCCTCAAACTCTCCAAATTTCTTTCCATTATCCCAATGTTGATTTCATTTATAAAAATAGGTGAAACCCCAAAACTCACACCTATGACATGAACATACTGTTTAAGACTCTTCCAAGTCAATGATACTACCCATTCATTGGGTACAGTTGATTATGTTTCGTATGTATAACTCAGATAAAAAAATATAGAAAAATAAGTAATCATTATTATATAATATAGGTTGAAATAATTTTTTTTTTATTTTATACTTACACATGCTTCTCACACTTTTTGTGTGTTTTCATCTATCAATATAATGTCTTTATTTACACATTTATGCTTCTATAACACATTAAATATGATGGAATTTGATTTTGATTTTGATTCATTAATATTAATTTAAATAAAGGAACATAATTTTTTTTAATGTCACATAAAAGTATTATAGTATATTTAAAATACATAAATTGTTTTTCAAGTGAAGCATAACCCATCCTTTATTTACAGTAGTGGTATATTGGTTTTTCTATATATTTCCTATTTTCATCACTCTATTGTTGTAATATAAATTTTATTTTTTAATCAAAGTTATTGATACACATATTATCAAGAAATGTATTAGCAGTCAAAATGTATCTAAAAATATGTATCCTCATGATGAATAATAAATTCAACCCATGCTTGTTGGTTTATCTAGTGTGTATACATATGTATTGGGTTTCAGTTTATTTTCTCATCATCATTTTTGAGATGATACTTTGTAAGAATTGTGTGGAATCCTCTATGAGAATTTCTAGTGAGCATTAATAAATTTTCATCTAGGATTCATCTACTATAAATGCACTCTTCAAGGGATAATGAATAGTAAATCAAAGTTTTATTATTAGTTTTTAGTAAAAATAATGAATGTATATCATAATGTTACCCTAATGACTTCCAAAATTAGTGTCTTAAGAGAGAGTACAACATTATGCCACAAATATACATCCACTAGAATGCACATGTGAGTGGTGAGCCCAATGTAACTACTAAAAATGGTCTTGTTGGGGTTAACAGGATAGTCGTGTGCATTCCATCAAACCTCGAATTTTATGCCTTATTCTCTCGCTTTAAATTTTTTGGCTAACACCATTATGATAGGGTACTTCTATTTTTTCTAGGATATAGGTTTTTCACCATCTACTATTTCCTCAGCTTCAACATTCTCAATATATTGTTCATCTGGATTGGTAGAATCATCATGCGCAAATGGTTATTGTTCCTCTACATTAGGATCCCTAGTATGTTAAGAAACCTATTGTTCATCAGGATTGGGATCATCAACATGTGCATAAGTTATTATCAAATTATGTGAATGAAATTTTAATTCATATTACATAAATGTAGCAATGAACAGATAATGATATGAGGTAACATGATGTATATTACAAAAAAAATATAACCTGATTATTAAACTCCATTTTTTAAATGTTTATGGTATTTGAACCCTCTATAGAGTATCCAAATACCTTCATTGTGGTCTACTCTAACATACAAGACCTTTCATACATTGTAACTTCTACAAAATTATTGGGACATCCCAATGAAGGGTTCATCCTTAATTGAATTGACATCTCACTCTTCAGTGGTTTTGGAAAATTACAAAAAAATTTACCTCTTTCAGTTTATAGTATATTGAATATAAAATACTTGTACTATGTATGATTCCATTATAGATGGTTTGTATTTATACCCTTCTTTAATGATTTCCACTTTCATGAATCCCAATTTATCTATCTTAACAAAAATCCTATTATCAACCCACTTACATTAAAAAATAATCACTTGAAATGTTGTATAATAAAACTCCCATATTTATTTGTTGATGTAAAAGTATGATATATTTTCATAAATTGGATTTCTATCCTTGGTAAAAGATACACGCATTTCTTCAACCAAAATTGTAACTCCACTATTTTTCATGGTACTGCATTCATTATGTTCATTTTTTTAGAACATATAACCATTAATTACATAACCATTATAAGATAATACCTGAAAACTTAGTCCCCTGGAAATACATCAATGTCATTCTAAAATTGAATCCAAATTTTAAGTTTAATACTTAAAAATATAGTCTCAAAACATCTTATAAACTATTGATTATGTGTATTTGATATCCATCATTCATCTCTTGATGAATTAAAATGCCTAAGAATTACTTTGTAGGTTCAAACATCTGGAAAAAACTCTAAAAAATTATGTAAAATGTAAAGGTTTCATGCTCCTAATTAGTAATAGTAACCATGAAAACATTTATTCTATAAACTATTTCACCTACAAGTCTCTCATTATGATGAGATTTCGGTAGACCAATGCTTTCCTCATTGGACAGTCATTCAATACACAATTCAATGGATTCCTCAACAATAAATATATCCTCAATAAATGATTCTAGATAACTTTTATTTTTGACATACCCTTTCAAAATCATAATATATTGTTTAATGTGGAACATCAATCTATAATGTACAGGACCAAATATTCAAATCTCTCTTACCAAGTGAACCATCAAGTTAAACATAATATAAAAGAATTATAGTGGGAAGAACATATCCAATTAACATAATATAATAGTAATTTAATTTTCTATAGTTTTCAATTTTTTAGGTCTATAATTTTTCTTAATATAGTGTTAAAAAAGAAACAGATCTTGGTTAATGCCTGAAGAAAATTATTATAAAAAATGCAATAAGAAGCTATAAGAATTTGATCTTGAAACAAAACATGAAATTTATGTTATTTCATACCCTTTAACTTTAAATTTATCATTGAAATGATATTATTTATATTTTAATATTACCCCTATGGATCCTTTACATTCTTTAATAAGTTTAAAAAATAATATCTCTCTTTCTTGGAAATAGTGTAAGGAGATAGAGGAAGAAAAGTTTGTTTTTCACTCTTCATTGGTGCCAAATATTCCTGTATTCCCATGTCAATAATTTCCAACCTAGGCCTAAATCCATCCTTTCTTTTTACAAATTTATTTAGTAATATTTCATTGACACTATAACATAATTTTTTTCAACATTCATAACATCAGGACAATTCTTGATGTCAAAAAAATTTCATTATGGTAATTAAAAAAACTAATCTCTTTTTCCAACCGATTTTTTTAAGATTATTCAAAAAAGGTTTAACAGAAGGAGTGTACATATATTTTAATTTCTATAATATTTGATCACTTATTAGTATATATAGTGTTTTATATTCTTTTTAACTTTCATTGAATGATTTCATCTAAGATTGGTACTTATATATTCATGTTAGAAATCTATGATGTCTCAAAAATAATGTCTTTGATGAATGTTTCAACCTAATTGACTATGTACCTTGTTCATAAATGATACACCCTTGAGTTCTATTAATTATATATCATGAAAAAATTATATAAGATATAAGGCCTTTTATCATCCTATAAAACATGGCTATCAATGTGAAATATTCATTTATATAAGCATTATATAACACAAAACCAAAATTCCATAATAATTACAAATCTACGATTAATGGAGCCAGATAAATAAAATATCATTCCCCCATTCTTTTGGTCATAATATAATCATAGATAACTTAATGTACATTCATTTAATGCATAACCATGGTGGAAATTTATAATTTACCAACATAACCATCCATGTACTATGAGTGATTATTTGAAAACTAAAAGGATTCAATATATATGTAAATAGTGAAAGATGAAGCACTACTAGAAACCGACTCTATCCCCATAGATCTATACCCATGGTTTATGGAAACTGTGGGCATAAAAATTCTTCCCAAACCTATACCTAATGCCTGAAAAAACTGTTGGTATAGGTTGATCCATACCATTGGTTTTCTAAAAACTATTGGTATATCCCTTTACACAGCTGGTCTCTCTTAGGATCCCCATCCCCTTATATTTCAAATCCGTATTTCTATCCTCTCCCACAAGCCTTAGGTGATTATTGAATCCCCTCCCCTCCTCTATGACATTGGAATCCCCCTCCCCCCTTAGGTGACATTGCACTCATCAACCTTGTGTTCTCCCTCCATTTATGGAAGTTTATCTGTTGAGATATTTGAGAGGTAAGATTTATTTACATCCTCTTATTTATTGTCTTTTCTTATCTAGTGGCTAGGTGTTCTTTCTCTCAGAATTCATAAAATAATTTCTTGTCAGGTTATTATTATGCAATTGTAGAAAAAATGGATTTTTTTGTGTGGAAAATGGATTCCATGACATAAATGTTTTCTATTTGATGTGATTACTTAGGGTTTATTTGTAAAATGAAATATGTTTTTAAAACTATTTTTTTTGTTTTAGTTCAATTGAAATTATAACCTCTTGAAGGGTATTTTAAGACTGTTTACTTTTAACATGTGAAGTGTAGGGGGTATTTTGGTATTTAACTAGTTGGAAACATTTTGAAATAGAAATAAATTATTATAAGATATTTTTTAATGGTAATTAGTTTCATAATCATGATACAATGGCGTCTTCAAAAAACTTATGTTGGAATAATCTTTATAAAAAAATTGGTGATTTCCAAAAGTATACTTTTCAACATGATAGTGATTTATCCCATTAGTGGGTGGTTTTATATTGTTTCTAAATGAGAATGTTTTTTAATTAAAAAAGGTGTTTTTTTGATTTTTTTCAAAGGTTTTTCCTATTTGGTGGTTTAATTCTTAGTATTTATCACCTATTTTGTTTTGGGACTCATTGAATAAGGAAGTCCCAAGTTTTTTAAAGATTGTTTTTTAATCATTTTAATTTTTTTATAGAGTCGTTTGATTTAGGGGGAATGGCCATGATGGGTTGATTTCATATGATGACCTAACATAGGCCTCATAGAATGGTCTACTATGAAGATGGAGTTCTTGTCATTGGGGGTCATTCCACCTTCTAGTATTAACCCTTCCATAGATCCAAATAAAGTTCCATGAGCTATATTCTATTCTTTTTCTAGTATCATGCATATTTATATATAGGTGATATCTAGTGATCATGTGTATAGATCGTATAGTTCAGTTGGTTTAAATCATAATTCTATTCCTAATTGTTGGATTAGTGAGGGATGGTTTTCAAAGATACTAAAATGTGTGATAGATTTTTGGAATAACTTATATGAGTATGTATTAGTATTTTCTTATGATATGCATTATTATTCTTTGGTATAGATATTAGAGTATTGTATAATGGTAACATACATCATGCATTGTATTCAATTTGATTTCTTGTTAGTTTTATTTAATTTCCTATACACTATAATTTGAATTAGTATTTTAATTTGGATATCATTGTAATTAAGGTTTAAATTATTGATTGGAACATAACTTGTTTCCCCTATAATAGAATGTATATAAGCTATAAGTATCATTACAATTATATTTCAACCGAGCATCAAGAGAATTTGGAAGCTTTGTTAGTTTTTTCATTTAACAATGTTTTAGATGGAGGTCATATATAGTTTCCATATTATAATCATGTTTTAAGAAAATGGTTAAGATGAGAAGAAGTTAGATACCATGTAATGAAAGATTAATTTAAAATAAAATATTATGTTTGATATCACAATGGTTAGATAATAAAATATTCTACAATTTATGAACAAAAAGAAAGAAGGGTTATGGAGAATTTTATATTTGATCAGTTTCCATTTGCACATTTTCAAGAGAGATATAATATAACATTCCAATAAGTCAATGATATCAGTATCTATGAGGAAGATGCTAAATATGATGATGTTGAGAGAGTTAAAAAATTAATGGAAGATGCCAGAACACCTGAATATCAAGAATGTACTAAAATGAAAAAGTTATAATTCTTAATGTTGTTATATCATGGAAAATACATGTATGAAATTTCTAATACTACCATTGATTATATTCTTACATTTTTGAAATACTTGGTTCATGATGGTACATATATTCCCTCGAACCATTATAATCCATAGAAGTCAATTAAGTTGGTAAGATTTTATACTAATAAAATTCATGCTTGTCGGAAAGATTGCAGTTTATTTTGGGGGAAATATCTGACCTTAATGACTGTAAAAAATTTAGTACATATAGATAGAAGCAAAATTCATGTGGAACACTCTCTCTTGTTCCACAGAATTTCATGTGGAACTTTTCATTTGTTATTAGGATTAAAAATATTTTCATGTCTATAAGAACCTAATCCAATATGTGATGACATGATGCTGAGATAATTAAAGGTAATGATGAGTTGGTTCATCTTACATATGGATTAACATGGTGGGAATTGTATACACAAAATCCCGATTTTTAAACTGAGGTGCATAATTTCCGGTTGGGTCTATCATGTGATGGTTTTAATCCATATGGTTAGATACTTACTACTCACAGCACGTGGCCAGTATTTATTCACATTTATAATGTTCATATGTGGATGTGTATGAAAAAACCTTTAACTCTCTTAAGTATACTAATATATAGACCATATGATCCTAAAAATTATATATACATATACTTGAATCCTTTAATAAGAGAGTTAAATTAGCTTTGGGATATGGGTGTTCTCACATTCTATGTTTCTTCAAAAAATATATTTCAAATGTGTGCTTACCTTCTATGGACTATAAATGATTTCTATACTTTTTAAATGACTTTTGGTTAGATAATTAATGGAAAGTTGTCATGTCTTATTTGTATTAGGAATACATAATCGATAGGGCCTAAATATAATTATAGTTTCAGTTTCATAGGGAATTAAATATTCTTTCCAATGGATCATCAACATAGGAAGAATCACTGGAGGATTGATAATTATTTTGACACTAATCATCCACCTCTATGTATGTCAAGAACTTATTTTCTTAATTAATTTAAATAGTTCAATTTTCATTAGGTAAAGTTTAGATGAAATCTAAAAAGAGGGAAAATCTTGAAATTAAAGACACTTATAATTAGGAAAAGAGAAGTAACTTATTTGAGTTTCCATATTGGTCTACCAATTTGTTATGTCATTGTTTATATTTAATGAACATTGAAAAAAATATGTGTGAAATATTGTTTTAAATTCATTTAAATATCAAGGGGAAGACCAAATATGACTTCTGATCTTGACGAGACTTGTTGGATTGGGGTATTCGACCAGAACTGAATCCTATGTGAATTAGTGAAAACAAATGGAACGTTCCTTATGCTTATTATGTGATGACACCATTATAGAAAAATTAATTTTTTGATGTATTAGAGAATATCAATGTTCCTAATGGCTATTCCAACAACATAGCTAAATGAGTCAACAAAATGGATTCAAAACGAAAATCACTAAAAACTTTTGATCATTACATCCTTATTTATTAAATGATTCCAATAGAAATACAAAATTTTCTATCCAATAATGTAAGGTTGAAAATGGTTTTCTTATTCCATTTTTAGAAACCTTTGTGCTAAAACGTTATCAAAGTCCTTCTTGATAAAAATGCAGCAAGGGGAACCATTAATTTTGCGTGAGTTGGAAAAAAATTTACTCCATCTGTTTTCACCAACATACTACATTTAAGACTTCATCTTAAAACTAAAACACTTTATGGGGGACCCATTTCTTTTATATGAATTCATCATAATGAAATAAATACATGAACAATGAAATAATATGTCCAAAACAAGAATCAACCTGAAGGTTCCATTGTGAGAGGTTATCTGGCTCAAGAATGTATGGATTTTCGTACAATGTATTTGTCTGATGTGATCATAAGACACAACTGGCCAATAAGAAATTATAATGAATAGTATGGGAAAATTGATCCATTGTTTTGATATCTTCCCCAAATACAAGGAATTCATGGATCATATACATTAGCTACATTGATCTTTGAAGAGTGGGATATGGTACATCACACAATCATGTTTAAATATGGTTTGTAGGATGACTATATCAAGTAACTATTTTGAATATTTATTAGTTATCTCATACTACGTCCTTTAACATATACCTTAAAAATTTATTATCATTTTATATAGGTAATAAAAAAATTATAAGTAGATTTCATTGATATTTTTTTTGAGAAAGAGAGAGGCATTTCATAACCAAGAGTTTCCTACATGGTTGAAATCAAAGGCATGACCATTAAATTAGTTAACATAAAATATATATATTCATTTAATTGTATTTTTCATATATATTTCAAGTATTAAGTTTAACTATTGACTCTGTTTCTCAAGAACTAAGAGCATTGTATTTTGGTTACAATCATTTGGTTTGAGAATTGAAATCTTTAATAATCAATGGGTATAAATTTGTTACAACTGACTGAGTAGTAAAAATGAGAATGGAGAATTATGGAGTTATGTTAACATCTAAAATAGATTATTAGTTTCATGCATCAGATAGTCATCCACGATATGAAAATGTGTCTTATTATGGAATTTTTGAGAAAATATCATTATTGGATTACTAATCTCAAGTTTGATTAAATATGATTAAATGTAAATCATTTCATTCAATTACGTGACACGATACATTTATTAATGATTGTGGATTCAGATTTATTGACATAAGTTGATTCCTGACTACCGAATAACCATATATTTTGGAACCATTGGAAAAAAATATTTTTATATGAAAGATCATTTGAGACCTAATTATGGTGACATTAGTGAAGTAACCCTAGTACATATTTTTCATGATGCTGGGGATGAAATTGACACCATTGACACCTCCATTGGTGTTGAACAAAATATTTCATTTGATAACTTAAATTTTCCCACTGTGAGAGTTGACGTTGAACCTAAAATTATGGTAGGTAATATATAGAATCAACCATATATGTTCATAGTTCATCCATTTTACCTTGACATGGTTTTATCAGGTTGGTTGTTTTAGTTTGGAGAGATAGGTTTGTTTTATTATTTTTTGGTTTCATTGAATTTAATTATATTTATTTCAAATCATATAATCATATTTAAATTGGGTTTTCAAAAAATGTATTACTTGGTTTTAAATTATTGTTACTAAAATATTTTATGACATTATTTTTGAGTTATTTAACTTCTAATTTTTATTCATTATTTTTAAAATCTATTTTTAAAAAATATAAATTTCATTCTTATGTAGATTATAAAAAATACTACAGATGTTTGAAGGAAGTGATTATTTGATGCTAATCGATAGATGCATGAGTATGGGTTTCCTCATATGCTTCCCTTAGTGAGTATAATAATTATAATATTTTTATTCTGCATTACATATAGTTTCATGCTCATATTAATTGTCAAATTTTATTTATGGACATTCAACTGCACCAAATTTGACTCCTCCTTATCCTATTAGAATGGGTCTACATAGGGATTCTCCTTGAAATAGATAGATCACCCATCATACATGTTCCCGCCCTGACCAACCAATGGACACCCCATATACCATGCCTTTCCATCCTCCTCTTGAGCCTCTAGGGATGTTCCCACCCATGCCTCCATCATTATCTCATTTAGCCTCTTCTTCTCATACCATGTCTACACTACATCCATGGATTTTCCACTTTTATCATATTCATACCCTTTGATGTATCCCCAACCCTACTACCCATATCATACTATGTCTACACCGCCTCTATTTCCTACTATCCATCTAGGATCAAATGATTATCTTCCTTTAGATTCCACTCCAGTTCATACAGATCACCTAGAGCATGAATTGAAATATACACATCCTTTAGAGGTTACTAATCCAAGACATCCCAAAGATTTATCAGAGCCTATTGGGCATCCTTAATCAGGATTTATTATTATAAGTTTGTCAAATTATATCACATCATTTTTTTCTTGTTGTACTAGGACTTAATTTTTCTTCCCCCTCTTATCTTATTCAGTAGGATGTTCTAGTAAGCGATGTGGGTGCACCCATATGAGGGAAGCTAGAAATTTACAAGAACAAATAATGGTGGATTACAATGAAGAAAATTAGATGATAGGTAAAAATTTCAGGCAATGTCAAAGTTTCATGTCAACTTTATCCAAGTACCATGATATCATTCCAGTGGAACTAGTCTAATGAAGAAATATCGGTAATTAAATCATTGAAAAATAATGCATGTAGATATGGGTAAGGAAATTTATTAAATTATATATATATATATATTGTGGTTGTATTTATATGTATTAACATGTTCGTTGTACTGTCAGTTTAACTTTCCTGAGGTGAAGCTATTAAAGTTGCAAGGTTGATGGATCTTGGGGAGTTCTGGTGATCGTATAATCATTAATTATATGTTGGTTAGAGGATTAGAGTCGGTTATGATTTAGTGGGTGTACCCATATTCCCCTATTTTCTAATAGAAAAACATCAAAAAATGATCACATATTGGAATAGTGACGTGTTTAAGGTATTCCCAATCTTTAATGGTTTTCATATAAAATTTAATTCTTATTAATTATATTAAATTTTTGTTCATAGGATGAGTCGGGAAAAAATAGAACTGATATTCAAAGATGAATATGC
This sequence comes from Viscum album, assembly GCA_963277665.1. NCBI lineage: Eukaryota > Viridiplantae > Streptophyta > Magnoliopsida > Santalales > Viscaceae > Viscum > Viscum album. The sequence goes on along the minus strand of OY728161.1, from coordinate 1,533,436,854 downwards.
ACACATTGGGGTGCACTATAATGCCCGATCATGATATGTGCTAGGTACTTTAATATGAAAATAAATAATATCTATATTTATATTGTCACTTATTTAGCTTTTCATGCTAAAATATAAGCTTTATTATCATTAATCCCTTTAATACAACACCGAAAATACCTATTATGAATTACCAAATGGACAATTGTACTAATTGCCTAATGGCATAACGGCCTAATGGGATAATGGACAATTGGCTTAATGGACTGATGGTAAATTTTCCAGTTGGACTAATGTCCTAATGACCAATTGACCAATTGGACTAATGTACTAATGGCCTAATGTCCAAATATCCTACTATCCAATTGGACAATTGGACTAATGATCTAATGTTATAATGGAAAATTGGCCAATTAGCCTAATGGCCTAATGACCTAATGTCTAGTTGGCCTAACGACCTAATGTCCAATTGGCCTAACGGCCTTTTGGCCAATTGGTCTAATGACCTGATGGAAAATTGGACTAATTTCCTAACGGAAAATATATCAATTTCCCTAATGTCCAAATGGCCTAACGACATAATGTCCGATTAGCCTAATGAACTAATTTTCTAATTTGTTTAATATCTAATTAGCCTAATGGAAAATTGGAAAATGGGACTAATAGACAAATATCCTAATAGACAATTGTCCAATTGGCCTAATAGAATAATAGACTAATGGCCAACTAGTCTAACAGACTATTAGACAATTGGTCAATTGGCCCAATGGCCTAATGGACTAATGGCCAACTGGCCTAATGGCCAAGTGGCCTAACAGACCAATCGAAAATTAGAATAACGACCTAATGGTTAGTTGTCTTAACAACCTAATGGCCAATTGGTCTAACGACCTAATGGCCAATTGGAAAATTGGTATAATGGCCTAATGGAATGTTGGAATAATGGGCTAATTGTCCTATTGGAATAATTAGTCAATTTTCTTAATAGACTAACGACCTAATGGATAATTGTCCAATGGTCAATTGGCCTAGTGGACTAATGGTATAATGTGCTAATGGACTAATGTCCTAGTGACCAATTGAAAAAATGGACTAAGGAAAAATTGGCCTAATGGTCTACTAGAAAATTGGCCAATCGACCAAACCTCCTAATGGCCAAATTGCCTAATAGCCAAATTGGCCTAACTGCTTAATGGCCAATTGGCCAATTGGCCTAAAAAACTAATGGAAAATTTTCCTAACAACATAATGACCAATTATCCTAATAAAATAATGGATAATTTTCCTTAGATATAATGACCAATTGTCCTAAAAACCTAATAAAAAATTCGCCCAAAGTTCTAATGGTCAATTGGCCTAACGACCTAATGTCCAGTGACCAATTGGCCTGAAAAACAATTTTACTAATATTTTAACAGCCTAACGGCCAATTTTCCAATTGGTTTAACAGCCTAGAAGACTAACGATTAATTGGATAATTGATCAATTGGTCTAATGTCCAATTTTACTAATGGAGTAATGGACAATTTTCCTGAGGACCTAATGGACTAACAAAGAATTTTCCTAATAACATAATGGTCGATTGGAAAATTCATATAATATCCTAATAGACAATTGGCCTAATGGACTAATGGCCAATTGGACTAAAGGCCTAATGGAAAATTGGTAAAACAACCAAATGGACTAATGGACAATTGACCTAATGGCATAATGACCAATTTTCTATTATCCTAATGGAATAATGGCCTAAAAGCCTAATGCCCAAATGGTCTAATGAAAAATTGTCCAATTGGCTTAATGGACTAGTGGCCAAATGGCCAAATGGTCTAATGGACTAATGGACATCTTTCCAATTTGTCTAATGTCCTAACAACTAATTAAACTAATGGAATATAGTCCAATTATCTTAAAATACTAATTGGCCTAACGGTCTAACCTAATGGCCTAATGGTCAATTGTCCAATTAGCCTAAAGTCCTAATGACCTAATAGCCAATTGGCCTAATGACCTAATGGACAATTATACTAATGGAATAATGGATAATTGGACTAATGGAATAATGGAAAATTGGTCTAATAGCCTATTTTACAATTAACATAAAGTTCTAATGGCCAATTTTCCTAAAATCCTAACGAACTATGTCTTAATGGATTAACATCCAATTCACCTGATGGCCTCACATTCAATTTTCCTAATTTTTTAATGGACTAATTTCCTAACAAAAAATTTCCCTAATGGCCTAATGTTCAATTGGGCTAACAAAATAACGACCTAATGGACAATTTTCCTAAAGACCTAATGGCCAATTGGCCTAATGATCTAATGGCCAATTAGCCAATTGGAATAATTGAATAATGGATAGTTGAAAAATTGGCCAAGTTCCCTAATGGCCTAATGGAAAATTGGATTAATGGCATAATGGCCAATTAGACTAATGGCCTAAAGGAAAATTGGCATGATGCCCATTTTTCCAATTGGCATAATGGCCTAATGGATAGTTGGAAAGTTTGGAAATTGGACTAATGGACTAAGGACCAATTGTCCAATTGGCCTAATGGCCTAATTCCCAATTGGCATAATGGACCAATGGAAAATTGTTCTAATGGACTAACTTCCATTTTTCCTAATGACCTAATGTAAAATTGGCTAATTGGACAAAGAACCTAATGGATAATTGGCCTAAATGATTAATGGAATATTGTACTAGTGTATTAATGTCCAATTTTCCTAATGACATAATGGAATATAAGCTAATTTGCCTAATGAAATGATGATTTTGACAATTAGCCTAATAGCCTAATTGGACATAAGACCTAATGGCTAATTGGACTAATAAATTAATGTCCAATTGACCAATTTTACAATTGGCCTATTGGTCTAATGATTTAATGGTCTAACGTCCAATTGGTCTAATGGCCGAAAAACCTAAGGAACAATTTTAAATTGACCAAATATACCAATGGAAAATTGTCCAATTGGCCTATTTTCCTAATAAAATATGCTGGAGAGGAGTAGTTCCAAGTTTTCTTGTCTGGGTGATTCCCTCTAAGACCTACTGGTCATGTAATTGTCTCCAAGACTTTAGGCCTTTTAAGGGTTCCACCTCACCCCTTGAAAGATGGATTATCAAAATAATTAAAAAAATGAAGGCCTTTGGGCCATTATAACCGCTAAAATGGCCTCATGGCCTAAAAACCAATTGGCCTAATAGATTAATGTCCAATTTTTCAGTTCACATAATGTCCTTACAACCAATTGGAATAACAACGTAATGAAATAATGGTTAATTAGCCAATTGGCCTAACCGTCTAATGGCCAATTGGAAAATTGGCTTAATTCCCTAATAACCAATTGTCCTAATGGATTAAGTGAATAATTTAAAAGTTTCTAATTGGAATAACAGTCTAATGGCCAATTTTCACAATGGCCAATTGGATAGTTGGCCTAAAGTCCTAATGGCTAATTAGCCTAATTAGCATAACAGCTAATGACCAATTGGCCTAATGAACATTAGGTCGTTATCCAATTATAAATACTTATGACTTAGAGGAAAAGTATATATATTTAAAGATTATGAATTTTTCATAAATATATAATTTGAATTATTCAAATTAGGGGCCTAAATTTGATATAATTGAAAGCACATGGCAAGATTTTAATGATTGATTTGATAAAGGATTAAATATTATTAACTATGTCAAATTTATATTATCTAAATATTTTTATAATAAATTGAAATATAAAATCTTTATATTTAATAAAAATGTTATATATATATAAAGTAAATTACATATATATGAATAATTTGGAGTTCATACTATGAAATTAATATAAATAATTCATATTCAAGATTATGGATTGTTTATAATGAGTAGATAAAATTATGAAGTGTTTATGATGGGATTTTTTTATGAATTTTTCATCAATGTTTGTCACATGTTTAAATTTATGAATTTTTCATTCATTTAAAAGTTATTAAATTTTATTATTATTAAATTATATAAAATGTTTTATTGTAAATATGTGTATACTAATCAATGTAATTTTTAATAAGCTGTATTGAGAAACAAAAATCATGTGCCTTGAGAAAAATTATTTTTCTTGACTAGGAAGAAAATGAAAGGAAGTGAAGTAAATGCACAAACATAAGAAAATATTGTATTTTTTTATTTTTATTTCAAATATTTATACAAAATTCACAATTAAATATCATGTTTTTATTTTCAATAGTCTTCCCTGGAGTCCGTCAATGATAAAGAAGATGGAAACTTCTGAAAAAATGATCATTTGAGTAAGGTTTTTGGTGAGGATCACTAGGGGAGAGTCAAATGATAACATGGAAAAACATCTTCCCCACTATGTATTGTTCTTCATTGATCTCCTCTCAAACCTCTTAGACCACCGGACTGTAAAGTGCTCATGAAAAAGTAGTTTAGAAAAAAAATCTTTACAAGAGCATGATATAAGTAAACTAATCACCACACACTTCCTAGAATCTATGCCAGTTATAATTCAATCACTTCAATCAGTTACTGATATTAATGTTGATTTATATATATAATCAATGCTCTCTTTAAATGATTAATTGAGTGATGAAAATGTGGTTCCTATTGGAAGTCGAGTTGATGGAGGCAACGATGATGATGATAGTGATTTTATTTCTACTACTCCAGATGATGCTGTTGGTGATGAGGATGAAGATATTGGTGATGGGGAAGATATTTATCCCCTTTGTTTTTAACTTAGTAGCAAAGAGACATGTGGATATTTTTTAATGACTTGAATTGATTGGTTGTATAGAAGTATATGTATTTTATAGTATTTTAAATTGTTTGAAAATTATTAAAAATAGTTGGTTGAATGATAAATACACTGTATTTATATTGTTTGGAATGTTTACTTTGTTTTTATTTTATTTTCACGTTCAGGGGATGTAATACCTATAGATACTACCAAATGATGACAACTACCAATATCCATGTTTTGGAGAACCATGGGTGTATGTTTTCTATTGGGAAAAGCTATGCCCATGGTTTTGAGAGCTGTGGGTATGATAAAATCCTCTAAGGATATACCAACGGTTTCTATAGAAACCATCGATATAATTCTACAGTGACTTCTCCCATTGATATAGTTCTTAAAACCATGGTTATATGCTATAAACATAATTTTAGGGGTTATACCCACAGTTTTAAACTATGGGTATATGGTGTTTTTCTTGTAGTGAAGGCTTCCTAGATCATTTGAAAATTTAGGATACTCATGATCAATTTTATTCCACTAAGAAGATTTTTTCAGGTAAAAAAGTTCCCCATATTTATTTCTTTTATATTCATGCCATGTAAATTTTATTGTAGCGTGCTCACATTGATATAGGATCCTAATCCTTTGAATTATTATAATGTACCATATAAATTTTATATGACCTGATTCACATTTAGTGAATTAGGAATCTTTTAAGTGATTTGTGTTCTATATGAAATAGTATTAAATCATTTAGATGTTTATGTATTCTTTTAGATATCATAACCATTGAACATAGAATTTGTTTAGAATCATATGTTTGGAAATAAATCTCATTATATTTTGTGAGAATATTATTCAAGATAGAAACTATTCTTGTAAAACTGTTATAACTCCATTTATTTCCAAATTTTAAATTATACATATTCAGAATGGTTGAAAATGATGTATGTTTAGTATAACCAACATATAATGGCATCGTTTTACAACTCTTTAACTTCTCAAAAAATTATGGACAATCAAAATGTTCATATTTGACTGTCATTTTCATTTCATCAATATGATCTTTATCATCGTTCACACCTGTAATCACATCCTTGGTTTGTTCTTTATCAATGTCCATGCTTATAATCATATTAGATGTTCCTAAAATCCAATCTAATCCCAGTCACTAGCTTAATTCAGTTTTTTCATATGTTTATTCCAAATTATATAATTTTTACCTATTCAGTGACATATCAAGTGTTCATCCAACTCCTCTAGACTAATTAGTCTTGAATAACAATAACATAAACATGGAAAAATGATTTTAGAAGTGTCATATGCGTGATCTTTTGAAAAATTGATGAAATATTTCACCCCATAATCACACAATGTTGTCATATGATTAGTATCCATCCATTTTAAATTCATATGCATATTATTTTATTCAATAATATTAATATTTTACAATATAAATAAATACACAGAAATTATAATCTTAAAACCCATAAAAGGTCATTCTTAAAGAATAATTTAAGCTACACAATGTCATTGTTCTAAGATAATAAGATTTTAATGATAGGTATTAAGATTATTTTTTATTGGTGGAAATCATTGAAAGAGATCAATGTGTGATATCAATAAATTTATAAATAATATAATTAAATTTTCATATATTTCAAAACACATATATCTTTCATAGGATTAATTCGATGATTATGTATATAAGTATCAAAAGTATCCTGAAATAATTTTTATCAAGATCTATAAATATCAAAAACTAAAACAAACCATATAAACTAAATTACACTCATTTCATAATTCCTATAAAAATTACAAAAAAATCAAGATATATTACAATGATTGAGGTTCTTCTTCCTGATAATGGAAGAAAATGTGAAAATTTGTTTGATTTTAATCTATGAGAGTAGGAGGGATACTTGGAACTTAGAGTTGATTAGAATGTATGAATTTCAAAGAATATTCCTACTTATCATTTGAATTCCCCACCATACATTATAAGTGTGAAGGGTTTTTCGGTGAAAAACTAGGAGAACCATGTATTTAGAGTGATAAATAATGATGAATGAGTGAAAATGAACGTGAAGGTGAGGGAGAAGGTGAACCAACAATGGGCCTACATTATCTGGCATGGGTAGTGATGATGACAACCCTAATCAATGGTGATGGGGTGTTGTAAGAAGGCGGTGTCTGTTAGTTTACCATGTGTGATGATGGTGCTCATCACAAGTGTAAGCAATAAAGAAAGGGTGGTGGTCTCAAACATATTCTCTATAGATAGTGGTGTAGAGGTGAGTTGTTTCAATGATGGGTGATGAATGAATGAATGAATGTGTCAGACTCTAGGGTACATGCGGAAAATAATGGTCTCTGAAGACTCATATAAATATGATGGTGCAGAGATGTGATGATGTGGTGGTGGGGGAAACATGAATGAATGTGGAGTCCTCTGGGGCATAGGTGGGTGGCAGTGGTCTCTGAAAAATCCTATGATGGTTGAGGTGAAGATTTGGAGAGATGTGGTGGTAGGTGTGGAATGAACATAGGTGGAAACTTCCAGGGTGTAAATGGGCAATGGTATCTTCCTACAGACCCATTGGTGGGAAGTGCAGGGAAGGTGGACCTATGTTATTGATATCTTTAGTGTCTCAACAAAAACTTAGCTGATGTTCCTTCACTTGACTTTGAGTGGTTACTTATGTAGTTGTCACCCATTGGTATGAGTCTCTAAGGGGTAAGGCTTGTGTGATGGAGGACCACCTCAGTTGTAGTGAAGGAGATTATTCCATTACATTAGAGGTTGGTCATGATAGAGGGATGCAGTTGAATGGTTTATTGTGATGGACATTAGGGCTTTAGAGCTGAGTAGTGTGGGTCTTTGGGACATATGGTGAGGGATTTTAGGTCTTTTAATATAATAAGGGCCTACAAGGGCCATGGAATAATAATAAATATTGGCGGGATATGGTAGTTTACCCCTTCGGAGGGCCATGACCATCTCATTTAGCATGTTGGTTAATGGTGTGTGTATTTTTGTTGGCAATTGTACCCTCAATTGTCTAATATATATATGATTATCAGAATACAATTATAAGAACAAATAAATTATTAAAGAAATAACAATTAAAAAACAATAATAACAAAAAAATTATAAATAAATTCTTATGAATTATATATATATGATGATCATAATATAATGATACTAATAAATAAATTCTTATAAAAATAACCATTATAAAACAATAATAAAAAATTAAAATTATTTATTGTGGTGAAGGAAGTTTTGATACACCATGAAAGCCCTGGATTTAACATAGGCTTGGTTACAATGATTCAAGGATCCTTATACCACAGATTATGGTTCCACCATTTCTAGAGAAGAATACATGGATGGTTGTAGAGAGGTTACAATGTAGTTGTTTAGGTTTCACCGTGGAAGAACAGAGGGGAAAAATGATTTCTATGGGACTTGAGTTTATGACGTAGGCTATTACTACATTTTGGAGTTGATCAAATCAATAGATTCAATGGTTTTAGATGCTCGAGTGACTCTATAATGTAGGATGCTAGTTGCACCATAATAGAGATTGTTGTGCACATTGGTCGTTCCAACTATTTGGAAAAATTAAAAACAAACAAAGATGTTTGAGGGGGAGTGACAACCACATACCTTATTTTTAGAAGGTGTTGATTCGTTAGAAATGATCAAGGGAGAGGGACAACACATATTTGGTTCTATGATATATTGAACAATGTGAGTGATAAAAACTCAGTTAGGGTTCTATTTAATAGACCAGGAAGGATTTTATCAGTGCTTTTAAAAATGCAATAATAAAGAGCAGTTTAATTATCACTAAAATAATAAGCAATGATAAAACTGATCTTTATTAGTGCTTACAAAGTACTGATTGACTTAATTTAAAAATACAATTAATATAATAAAAAAAAAAATATATAATCATAAATAAATATAAATGGTTGTAATTATAATTAAATATTTAAAAATATATTTAATTAATTATAATTATAATTATAAATAAATATATTTATAATTGTTTGCATATAATTATAAATATATTTATAAAAATATATAAAAATATATAATTATGTAACTATATATATTTATCTAACTATATATAATTATATAATTATATAAATTTAAAAATTATATATATTTGTTGGTCAGAGTAGATACTCAAGAGGGGGGTGAATTGAGTTCCAATAAAAATTTCTGTTAAAATTATTTCTCTTAATATCCCCCAGTTTAAAAACATAGTTAAACTGTAGTGAATCTATACAGAGTGTAAATGTTCAATCAGTTTCTCAAAGATTGATTAGATCTCAGTTGACTTAATCTGAAGATTAAATTAACTTTTGAAACTAACTTACTGGTTTATAATAAGTATACACTTACTAATTTAACTATCAAAGTAGCTTTAAAATAGTTTTGTATTTGAAAGTAATAGAAGCGGAATATGAAATAAATATATAGTATACTGATAGACTTAAATTAAAATGCATAGCAAAACTAACCAAGAGGTTCAGTCTCAAGCTAAGACTTAGTCCTCTCAACAATTTATATAAATTTACCCACACCCTGGATCGGGGGTAAACAACAGTACACTACTGTCCATGTCCAAAGACCTCTACCACAGTTCTTCGTGGGAAAAACAAACAACAGCACACAGGCTGTTCAGGTCTTACTCGACCTCTACCACTATCCACAGTGGGAAACAAAGGGTTATGAAGTTGAGTGAGGATTTAAGAACCCTCTAGTTTAGCTTAGGAGACAGTGTGTGTGTAAAATAAACAGGGTATAAATAGTGCTCAAAATGTAAAGATAAAATCACTAAAGGAAGTGAGAAAGAGTTTAGAAATGCTCTAGTGATTGGCCGTGTAGCTCTGGGCTCGTTTGGTTGGTCAGAAAAACTTCTGAGTCCTTCTCTGGTTTCTGCCCAGAAAACAGTGTGTCGTTTTCTTCTTTGATTCTTGGTCCAGCTTAGCAGCCTGAGTGCATGAAGTGTTTATTGTAGTTCACTCAAGATATATCTTGTGTTCTCCTTGAAAATAAGTAGCTTCACGTATGTCCAGTGTTCTTGGAGTATAGATTTTTTTCTTTCACAAATGAACCACGTTTGAATGATATTCATCACTTTTCTTTTTCACCAGTGGGCCTTCTTATTTCTTTGATGCTTATCGTATTCACACCCAGTGTTCTCTACTTCTCTGCCTTCCAGCTAGGTCTTTATCATCCCTTTTTTGTAGTTTTCCACTCCGGCAAAAAGGAATGATTAGTTTTTTGCATGGGTACTTGGTACGGTTCCTTGACATAGAAACAAAATTCATTAAATATCATTGAATTCATTAAAAAAATCAAATTTAACCATTAGCTTAATAAATAAATAGTATTGAGAGTATAGAGTTTGACTGGTTGGTCAATTAGTAGCTCATGTTGGTAAATGTGTACGGTAGACTTTGTGTAGCAAGTCCTTCCATCAGTATCTCTTTGATCTTGCATCAGTTGCTCTATATACCAGTGACTTCGTTCCATCTATTGCTCTAGTTCCATCGGTAGCTCGATGTATCAGTGACTGTACTTGTATCGGTAGACTTACTCAATCGGTAACTATCTGTGAACTGGATCTATCGGTAGACTTCTTTCTATCGGTAGCTCTTGTCTGTCGGTAGCTCCGGTGTGTTGGTTCATATCAGTCGCGTCTGTGTATTATTATGCCAGTCGGTAGCTCGTATCGGTAGCTCTTAGTGTTTTCGGTAGACTGAATCTGTCGGTAGACTTGCTTACCGGTGGACTTATGCATATCGGTAGACTTGTTCTGTCGGTAGCTCGGTTTCTGTCAGTAGCTCTGTACATATCGGTAACCTTAGCTTATCATTGACTTTGTCTATCGGTAGACTGAGTACCGGTAGCTCTATATCAGTAGCTATACCCAGATTAGTGACTTAACACTTGTCTGTCTTATGAAAAACTTATCTGAATGGGTTAGAATAACTTCATAACTCATATAAACATAGATAGACATTGATTTACATATCTCAAAGATTATTTTAATATTATTATCATCTTGATCACAGATTGAAAGAATTAATATATAGAAAATCATTAGATTGAGATTATCAAAGTATATGAAAGCATAATTTGGATTATCAAAACAGGTGAGGTCAACAATATTTATTATAATTTTATAATTATTTAAATAGATATTCATTTATTTAAAATTGTAATTAAAAATAAATATTTTTCTGTAATTATAAATATATTTATGTAATTATATAATTATATATATTATATATATATAATAATATAATAATATATATAATTATAAATATAATAAATATATTTATTATTATTCTACAATTAATTAAATAAATATACATTTACTTGTAATTATAATTATAAATAAATATATTTAAAAATATATGTACATTATTGTAAATATATTTATATAACAACATATAATTATATAATTATATATATATATACATATTAGGTTCTCGTGGGTAAAATTACATTCAAACACACACATACACACCATACACACACAAGCCGAAAATGTAGGTCACAACCCCCCAAGGGATAACCCACCCACTCGTCCCTATTTATATATATATTAAAGGCCCATAGACCCAACATCGTATGGATCGAAGGCCCGTTTATTTTGATGTCTCAAAGGTCCTAATTTCATCAACATTTACATGGGTCTTCACCCCTAGACCGTATCATTCCAGCTCGCATCATGCCTGTGTCGTTGCCACCTATGTCAGCACTTCGTCAGTGCCCACATCATATATCCCCAAAGGGGCTTTCCTAGATTTGAACCATGGTTTTTTGGATGTATGATTATGGGATATATATATATATATATATATTAGGTTTTTGGAGGTATAATTACATTCAAACACACACACACACACACAACATAGTGGCCAGAGGTAGATCATAGCCCCTTCATGGGGATAGCCCACCCATCAAGTCTTATTTATTTAGTACATGGATCGTAGGCCTAGTGGAAAATAATCCCATTACATGGCCTGAAAGCCTAGTGAAACATCATAGCTGTGTCATTGGGCCTACACCATGCCTACATCACCGCCTGCCTGTGTCATCATCCGCGTCACCTCCTGCATAGTGGTGAATAGTACCCACACCGAACATGGTTTGATCTAAGGACCTTATATATATATATTTATAATATATTAATAGATATAATTATATATATCATAAATATATTTATTATAGTTTTATAATTATTTAAAACTATAAATATTTATTTAGAATTACAATTATTAATAAATATATTTATAAAAATTTGAATATAATTATAAATATGTTTATATAATTGTATATATTTATACAATTATATATGTTTATATAGTTTTATATATTTAGGATGGCGTGTGACAAGGGAATTGGAGTTCTCTCCAATGAAAATTCTGGGGTTCTTTCAAATGTTGATTCCAGCTCAATTTAGTTTAAATCATCTATGTTGATACCACACTATCTGGAATCTGTTCTTCTAGCCAGATTTCAGGATATGGATGACACTCATCAGTTTTCGGTTTACAACCTTGGATCATCCTCTATGGTGGTGAATGGAGATTTTAATGCGTATAGATTGGATATGCCTCGTGATCAAAGGGGTGCTGCAATGCCAACCAGAATGGGCATCTTGCGTAGATCTATAACACTTCTTGGTAGTTAAAGGAGATGATGATGAAAATTTTATGGATCTTCTTTGTGTTTAGAATATTGTGATGATAAACAGAGTCGGAATCTCACAAGGACCAATGGTGGCAATAGATGATGCGATCAGTAATGGAGAAGTTGGTGCTCGTAGAATGGATATGTTTGGTGGTCAGAGTGTAGCGATACCGACCAGAGTTGGCGGTATGAGATGTTATTTGGTGGTAATAGATGATGTATTATTGAATGGTGAGGGAGATGCGTGTACCTTGGTTTCACCTTTGATTCATGGTGCTCGATGCAGGATTGATGGTGTTTAAGTTGTAGGAGGGCATTCGGGTGATGTCCCTAACTGATGGGATGATCATATTTTTCATCCGCTGGCAGTGTTTAAGGATTCCTCTATTGGTGGGATCCTCAAGAAAGGATCACTAAACTATATTTAATTTGATTGTGATGCCTTCTCAGAGCATCTAGTTTTGGGTAAGAACCCACTAATTGGTAGGGTTGTTATTCCCAAAGGTCAAAAGCCATGGCGAATTGAGAATCTTGTTCAAAGGATCTCTTTCCTATGATGGATTTTGTATTGGAAGTGTATTTCATTAGGCAGATGTTTTTTCACTGATTGTTTCAATCAGATGAAGCCAAAACCCATGTGTAGTCCTCTGGTTTTTTATTCTTGAAGTTGGGAACACTTCATCTCCATGAATGAACGATAGATTTTAATGTGTCAAGGTTTAATACTACTTTTGAACATATATGGGTTAGGTTGAATGAACTCAAATGGATTTTATGGAATCCAAAAATAAGTCATGATATTGCCACTACCATTGGCATTCTTATTTTCTGAGATAAAGATATAGAGCATGACAGGTATGGTTAATTTGTTAGAATTCTGATTAAAAATTGATTTGAGTTCCACTCTTTTTAACAATGTGACTCTCACAACTCCTAATGATGATATAAAAATTAGTCTTTAGTAAGATAATTTCCATGATTTCTTTCAAAACTACAAATATATTGGTCATATAGATGAGAAATAGAGGAGGAAAGTGTTTTATTTTTGTGTTTTTATGGGGAATTATTTCAAGGGTTGTGGTGGTAATGGTAAAAGGAATTCATCTAGTCTGCATGGGAAGTAATAACCTAAGAAGCCTAGGAAGTAGCCGATAAAGTATATGGATAAGAAGTCTCATCAAGGGGCTATTGTGTGCATGGTTAAATATCTGATAGAGACTCGGGAGGAGGTAGGAACTTCGCATGTTGATATTATCATGACTAAAATAGAAGAATTTTGGGTTTCATATGGTTGTTTTAGGCACTCGGATGTAGCATACTCAGGTTGCAAATGTTATCATTGATCCTGCTACTAGAAATGAGGAACCAAATTGAAGATGTAGTGATTTTCAATCGGAACCTATTCAGTTGGTTGGAAACCATAATTTGATTGTCACATAATTCACTGGTCAGGATTGTATAGATGAGGTTGTTATTGTTGTGATTGGGTGTTATCCTTTTCCAAATGATGAGGAATGTTTCATTGTGAAGCCGATTGATATAGACTTTATAGGGCATGTTCTATAGGATTATGGGACTGGGAAATCTAATGTTAAGTAGAGTGTGTATTATCTTCAAGAGATTCATAATCCCTTCACTTATTTATAAATTTCTAGTAAATGGGAAATATTTTTGGATGAATTAAGTGAAAAGGAAGAGCATATGGTTCTGCTTGACACTACTCGTCTCCGATCAGTGGGAAATGGTGATCTGGTCTCTTTTAAAGATGTTTTTACATGGAAAGGGAATGATGTTTAGTAGTGAAGGTCTTACTTTGGTTCCTCCAAAAATAATTTCGTGAAAGTATTATTCCAGTCTGCCCAGGAATGTGGATACCAGGTCATCTTCCAAGGATTTAAAGATCCAACTCATTCATGAGAAGAAAAGGTCCAAGGAGAGGATCAATGGGATCCTCAATCATGGAAATTCATAGTTGGAGTGGGAAAAAGATGATGATGATGATTTTTCTTATTATGATTATGGAAATGATCATATATTACTTGATCTATAGTTTTCTTTCTGGATAAGGACATGTCTCTTTATATGACCATGTCTGTCTTCTTGTTTACCTGTTATCATTTTCCTCATGTTTAATAAATTGTCAGGAACTTTGGCTCCTGGAAGTAAATTTTTCGTATATATATTTATATATTTAAATGTATTTATATAATTATATATATACTAATATATAAATATATATAATTTAAAATATAATAAATATATTTATTATTTGAATATACTTATTATAATGTTATAACTATTTAAATATATATATTTATTTATATTTATAATTATAAATATATTTATATTATTATATATATATATATATTTATTAAGGATTGAGGAGGATGTGTGGGTTCGGATCTCCTGGAATTGCTAACCCTTTGCCGGTGGGAATCACATCACCGCTATGAAATCACAGATCTGTCAATGGAAATTGTGTCGCTGTTGAGAAGGGGTACATAACTACTGATGTAAATCACATCACTTCCAATACCGATGGAAATTGCGTCATCGATGCTACCAATGGAAATCGTGATGCCGCTGATACTGATGGAAATCACATCACCACTACTATCGATGGTAATCGTATCACCAATGTGAAGGACCATAGATCTGCTGATATCTTTGATCATGGAGATCCATGAATGTAAGAAGATGATAGAAGAAATCCCTTACTCACTTCTTTTTGGGAGACACATACCAGATGAATCATAAAATAGTGTTCTGAAGTTCTTCTAAAGGAAAATCTACATGCGGTTACTGAATGATTTTTGATGGTTAAGAAATCCTTTGTCTCTAGGGTTGTGCTTCAAAGAGGTGAGAAACCATGGAGATTGCAATAGTTTTCTAATAGGTTTTACATTATTTGGGGGTTCCATGATTGGAAATAAATATCTATTGGTCTTGGTTTATTTTAATTTTTTTTCCCTATGAAGAGTTGAAACAATAAGCATGGAGCTTCAGATCTATTATTTTTTAAACCAGGTACCCTTCACATTCAAAACTGGAGTCCTGATTTCATTTTTTTGAATGTTTAGAATACCTTTTCACTGGTATAGATTAGGATTAAGGGCCTCAATTGGATCCTATGGCATCCAAAAATACTCCATGGAATTACTACTGTGAATAGAGTGCAGATTCAGATAGACAAAGAGATCAAACAGGTGCACTATAGACACTCTTCTCGATTACTCATTGAGGTGGACCTTAGTACCAATCTCACTAACATGGTAATACTATATACTACCAATAATGATTTTAATTTATGTGTTGAATATAATAAGTGGACTCATTTTTGTGTGGGATGTTATGTTTTTGGTCATTTGATTGAGGATTATCACCGAGCTGTTGTTTGTGAGTTATGCAATGTTATTTTCCACATGGTAAAAGACCGTAGGTTATAATCTAGACAAGATGGTGTTGTATGTTTCCAATGGGGTGAACCTCTTGGTTCTCACATGGCAGGGGCCTCAAAATCTTCTGGGAATGATAATAAATCTATTAAGATGCAAAGGTATGTGCAGGTGGTGAATGCCACAACCTCTCTTAAAGAGGACCTGCTCAGGAAGACTAATGTTGTTCTGGTTCGTGAGACCTCACTTGTAATTTCAGATCGTGTGGTTGTTATTCAAGAAGAAGATGATTGTTTGGTAAAACATGAATCCATAATCATACTTAAAATCCAATTTGATTGATGAATATGGTTTTCATATGGTTTCTTACAAAAAACAAAAATATAATACACATGAAATTAGAATGTTTGATTTTAGACCACATGGGAAGTAGTCTAATGTTTAACCACAAGAGTTGTTCTGGGCAGAGATGATATAGAAAGAATTTATTCCTTCTCTTGTTGAGATGAATTTGTAGGATTTCCATCCATTTACACTGCATGTAATAACTCCTGGTGGATTAAATGAGGTGATTTTTATTGGTGAGAAGGACTACACTTCCCTTATGGGGTCAAGAACAAGTAAAATTTCTTTACTTGACATTATTATCTGTTCAAGTATTAAGTATGTCTTCTGTAAGGATCTCAGAATGGATTATGAACCATGCTCTATTGAACCACAATATCTTGAGATAAAGAGCACTTCTAAATTGTAACACCCCAAGTCATTACAATATTTTCATTTTTGAATTTTTTTTCTAGATTTCTTTATACGCAACACCATGTTAAGCTTACAATACAAAATATAATTAGTTGGCTTCCACTACAAATAATGTCGAGTTTTACCAAACAACATTATATTATTAAAATATTATTATTTAATATAATAAGATATAACCTAGCCATTAAGTAGATGGTTATTTATAGTTTTAACTAACTTATATGGTTTAACTCATTGGTTACAAATTAATTAGAATTAAATATAAGAACTAACTAAATATATATGAAATATTTTTATAAAAACTTTTTTTATTATCAAAATGTAATTTTAACCTAATAAATTAAATTAATTATTATTAATGAATGATATTACTAAAATATATATGTTATATATTCAATTAAATATTTATGTTATTTATACAAAATATTTGTTAGGCATAAGATAATAACAAACCCAATATTACACATACAAACCTATATTTTTATAAAAGTAGTTTTACCGAATTTTAATAGAGAACCTATTTTACATTAAATTTTTTTCATATTAATAAATTATATTTGAAAAAAATAAACTTCTTATTCTAAATTAGAATATAAAAATTTACTTTGGTTAATTTTTGGTATTTTTCTAAGATGTTTCATTTTGGTGATGAATAGTTAAAAAATACTACATTTTAATTCAAAACTACTTTTTTGTCTAATTTATTTTTATTGATAAATTATGTTTTGATTTTGTTTTAGATTATAACTAGATAAATTTATTTTCATTTAATCCAATATAGGTTATTTGAATCAATTTCACATTGAATTTGGAGAAAAAACATTTCAATATTTTGAACGTTTTTACTTTAAAAACCCGTTTCTTATTCTGTGAAAGAGATTAATTTTTAATTAACTTATATCAATTATGTGTTTTGAATTGGAAAAAAATGGTTTCCATATTTGGGATCATAATTTCCAAATTATGTAAATTTGACCCTTTTATTTTTGGATAATATGAATATTAACTTTAGTAATGTTTTTATTACCACAATTTAGGGTAAATTGAGTAATTATAGGTACAAATTATATTATAAATATTCTAAAACTAACCTAAAACTTTTCATACTTTTCTTTTATGAGTTATTATCGACCAAATTCATCCTTGTTCCAATTTTATGGCCTATTTTATCAACTTTCATGACTTCAAGGCTGTTTTTAGTATTTTATTCTAAGAGAAGTCTAATATGTCACGCTCATGTTTTTAATAAATATTACCTTTTTTATATGTGGTTATAAATAAGTTATATTAAAATATAAATGTTAATTTTAAAAATAAAATATTTATATACATCATGGTAATTTATTTTTAATTTTTAGGAAATATTTAATTAACATAAAGTCTTGGAAAATGATGATGCAATAATTGTTTAATTAATTGAAATATCAAATAAATGATATAAAAATATTGAAATAAATATAATTTTAAATAATTAGTATTATAAAATAAATTTATAAATAATTTAGACATATTGGAGATATGTTAAAAGATTATTTCTAAGATAACTTGCAGTTATGATATTTTTAATAATTATAGTAGTGAATAATGTCAAAATTGACACTAAATATATTTTTAAATGAATAATATTTTATTAAATAATATAAAATTAATAAAAATATGAAATACATTAAAAATTATTGGGATACGTCTTAAAACTTTATCAATGGTTCATTTATGGTTCTTTTTTACATTTTATAGTAACTATATAACTTGTAAAGAGTAAAAAATCCAAGTTGTCAAGGTAAGAGTTAAAGGGTTTAATTAAGGGTTAAAGCCAAAAGATAAGGGTAAGAATGTGATCTAAACGTGTCTTAAAATTATTGTTTGAGTGGATTTATACTCATACTCATCTTATCTTCTAAATAACTCATTTTTGATCTATTTTTAATAGAAAATTAATTTATATTAATTTAATATTTTGAGAGTATCTAAATGTACCCCTCACCTCAATTATAATAGGGTGCCCCTTCCTCACTTCCTCACACCACATTGAGGCTACTAAATCGACCAAAAAATAGCCAAATAATCTCCCAAATTTACTCCCCTCATCCTAGAATCATACCTTTGGGAATAAATCCATAAAATTAATCCATTTTGTGCAATTCAAAAGGAGTTACCCAAATAATTGGTAACATCTTTCCTCACGCTCTTTAGTTTTATGTCCATTACCGACCCCCCAAAAATACTTATTCCATGATTATATAACAACACAAGTATCCTAAATATACTGAATTTTTTTTATTATATGGTTTTATGTAATATTACTCTCAATTACATCTAATGGGTAATGAACATACTGTTTATGAGTACAACGAACTACCGCCTCACAAAACAATGATGGTTCATTTTTCCTTTACCACCTTTCATGGTTGGGAATTATGATGTAAAATATATTTATATATGTTATATATTCTTGAATGGCCCGAAGGCTTTCATTTTTATTGATTTTTGGATAACCCCCCTTTCAAGGGATGAGGGGGAACCCTTACAAGGCCCATAGGATTAGAGATTACATGGCCCGTTGGCTTAGGAGATTAAATGACCCAAAGGTCTTAGGGAACTCAAACTGACTATCTAAAAGGAACTGCCCCTCCCCAGCAAATGTATCCTAATAGTATATCTCCACCTTTGCATGGTCGTCTGGCTAGGCTTCCCATGCAAGCACAGGATGGTACCGATGGCATAACCATACCCTCTCATTCTGACAATACATTTAGCTCTGCTATGGTGAGTACACCTGCTCTGAATCCTCTTCTAGGGCTGATCCTTTTTTGTAGTGTGTTCGGGGCTTGCATTCATGTGTCCCGAAGGCCTTGGGGTGGCCCTAAGGCCATACGGTAGCCCGAAGGCCTTGAGAATCAACTGGCCCAAAGGCCTTGGGTGGCCCGAAAGCCTTGCAGGACCCGAGGACCAAACCGATGGCCTGAAGGCCCAGATGGATGAATAGTTCCAGCTGCTATAGTACCAAACAGTTCTTGCTACAATGCCTGCTATAGTATTGCTACAATGCCTACTATAGTACTGCTACAGTGCTTGGAAATATGCCTCCACCCGGATTTGATCTCGGGTCTCTTGGATGCACCTAGAGAGTCCTCGCCAACTAGGCTAAGGCTCAGGTGCTATATAAGTTATATATGATTTTTATTATATATTTATTTTTCTTTAATTATTTTATAACACATTTACTAATTCTTTCTATTTTTTATAAATACGACAACACCGTTTGTGGAAGTGTGGACTACCGCCTCCCCAAAGCGATGTGATTCATTCACGCTATACATGGAACATATTAAGGATAATTTTAATAAACATAGGTGATATATATGAAATATATATAATACTATAATTATAAATTAAATCTTTTAATTTTTATTATTTTGAATATGATAATGAAATGAAAGTAGTGTTCATGCATACGTACGGCCTACCGTCTCCATGAAAGGTACATTTCATTCATATATCAAAATATTATAGATTATTATAATTACATATATACTGAATATATATGATAATTAAATAATGGTTTACATTCTATAGATGATGTAAACATTATCTAAGTAATAATAATGACAAATACCAAGTTAAAAATTACTCAAGAAACTAGGCAATTAAGACTTGAAATAGTGAAAATAATGAAAGAATATTAAAAAATGGGTAATAATATATTATAATAAGATCCTATTTGATATCATAAATATTAATTTTATTCTATAGTAATTTAGTACCATTCAAAAAACCATTATACAGGAAGTTAAATGACATTCACAAAAAAGGAAATGCATGGTAAGGGATCTTTGTCTCACTTTTATTTATAAGGAACACATGCCTTATACACTACTTATTTTTTTTGTATCATATACATGAATGAATTTTATGATTATTATTCTGAATAATATGGTATTTTAATATCCATATAATTTTATTTCATGGGAATACAATTCTGTTGATTGTAAAGTGGTATGTATTTATTTCTGAATCTCATCGTTAATCAGGATTGTTTATGTTCAAGTATCTACTGGGTAATATTTCTATTATGTTTTAGTATTTTCTAAAAATGTTTTGAAAAATGTTTTTAATATTCTACATTTATTGTTTAGAGTCATTTTTACACCTTCTTTACTTTTAACAAAATTATTTAAAAGGAATCTTCCTATCCTTTTCCAAAATGTGCTATTTTTCATCAAAAGTAAAAGTAATATTTTTTTAACTTATATGGAATGAATGTAATATCTATAATCATGATGAAATAATGATTTCAATATTGATTATAAGTTTAAAATGATATTTTTTTTAAAAAAATCTTTTAAAAATCTGTGGCCTTTAAATTAAATGATTACAAAGTGTTAAGGGTTTTCTAATCTCACTTTTTTTACTTCAGTGAGATATATGCCTTATTCACCACTAATTTCCTTGTGTGTGGTGTACATATACTGATATTTTCTATGTATCGTATCATGAATCTCATTATATTATTGGTATTAAAATTTATGAATGTGTTATTGGACACTTTGATTTGAAAATCTCTTTCTAAATTGATTACTTGATATATAATGAATGATTTAGATTCAAGAATGAGTGGGTAACATATGTAGAAAAGACCCTAGATTCATTGGTTGGGTCTTAAGGTGAATAATTTGGCCAAATTAATTGGGTTTAACCCACAATGATTAAACCTTCTTGTGAAATCTCTTGATGCTAGTGGTTCATGTTCCAGATACTTGACATCAAATATAAAAGTATTGTCTTCATTTAGAATTCATTTTTGTTATTATCCAAGGGATTTTTACTATGAAAAAAATATATAGATGCATTTTATTTTTAGACTTTTGAGTATTAAATTTTCGTGTATATCAGTAAATTACCTTTCCGTATTTTTTATATAATTTTACTCATAGATTCCATTGTATTCTTACCCTTACTAAGAATTTGATCTCACCCCTTTCATATGATTTATTTTTCCCTAGGATTCTATAAAATATATTATGATTGATATGTAGGGTTATAGAAAGTAGGAATAATTGAAGACTCAATTAAATTATTTTTTTATTTTATGTTTTAAGATGTAATTTGGTTTTCAAGAATCTATCTATTTTAAAAAGACAACTAAAATATTTGGTCCTTCAGGATTTGATTCCTTATAATCATGAAAATGTAATAAATTAAGGTATTGGATATGGGATTCAGGGATCGAGGTATTATAGGTTGTATCAGAGGAAGTTTAGAAGAAACCTTGGAATCTAGATTTAGAAAATGTAGATTTGGGAGCATAACCCTAAAATAGACGTTTTGGATAATTATAGAAAAACATCTTAGAATTTTTGTATGGTGGAGATTATGTGGGTATTATTATAAATACATCCATGTCTGGATACTAAAAGTGGATTTGGTTCTAGCACAGATTTACCAAGGGGTGACAACTCTGACAAGGTGAGTTGGGCTAGAATCGACGTAACCTGATACATGACAACAAGCCTTACTGCACATCTGGTTCGACAATCTTAGGGGATACACTTAGGATAATTTTCATTTTATTTTCAAACCATTATGAATTATTTAAACATAAAAATATCCCTAAAGAAACAATGCTTATGATTATAATATTAGCTACACAATTTTTTTTCAATTTATGTTAAGTATTTCACTTGTTGTAGGAATATTCATTATGTTTCATAATTATATGATTTAATCAAGTGTATTACATTGTTTAGTAATGGTTCCTAGAAGTATGAATGTTTTCAATTCTCATATAAAATGTAGAAATTTCCCTACTATGGAAGCCAACACAACTAGTTTTGAAATTGAGAAAATTATGACCATACTAAGGAAACTTAATCATATTATGGAAAATACCCTTTATTGAATGGAGAAACCTATTAAAGTATGAGATTATATGATGTTGGATAGATTTATGTGACCTAGGCCCCCATCATTTAGTCAGACTACTGACCCAATGGTGGATGAGTTGTGGTTGAAGTCTTTTGGGAAGATATTTAAGGAATTGGGATGTGGTGAAAAGGAAATGGTTACACTCAGATTGTATTGTCTCAATGTAGATATAGATCAATGGTGGTTGTTGATCCATAATATCAGTGATGAAGAATAAATAGATCTCATGGAATAGAGATCTTTAGAGGATTATTATTCAAAAAATACTTGCCGCATGATCAAAAAAATAAGATGAAGAGAAATTTTTTTTCTTTAAGTCAAAAAGAGAAAGAATATTTTTGTAGATTATGAAGATAAATTTATCAAGTTAGAAAGGTATGCTATAAATTTCATACACGACACAAAATATTATATTGATAATTTCATTAAATGACTTTTTCTATGTCTCTGAAGGGAGATGGTGTCTCAAACATTTTCAACATACGATGAAATAGTTTTATATGATATCAAGATAGATAAATAATTCTCCAAGACTTATGGATTCAAAGGGAAGCATGAGAAGGAGAGAAAGGAAGATGAAATAGAAGATAAAGGGAAGAAGGAAAAGATGGGTTTTCCCATATGTGATAACTGTGGAAATAAATACCCTAGTAAATTATTGAATGGATTGGGAGTATGTTATAAGTTTATAGAGAAAGTTAACCAAGAAAATGAATATAAAGGGAAGAAGGAAAACACTACTATTTAGTGTTACTACTATAAGGATATGGGGAACTATGAAAAAAAATTCCCCAAGCATCAAGGAAATATACCTCAAAAAAAATCTAAGGGATAAAGGTCAAGCATATGTTGTTGAAACAACAGAAGTGAAATGATTAATGTTATTTTGTATTTGGATCTAAGAAATATGTTGTAAAAGTATTTTATTGATGATGGTATCTTTATATGAATTATTAAATATATAAGGATTGTACCACTGTAATTTTTTGTTAAGGATTTGAGATCATATGATGAATGGTACCAATAAAAATGATTCAATAACAAGTTAATTTTTTTGGAAAAACAAAGTTTGTGGGAAAGATAAACCTTAATATGTTCTTGAGAAGAGATAATGATGTTGGATAAATATATGATTTAGAAACAATTCAATTCAAAACCAAAGGATAAGATTATTTTTCATGAAAAAATATATCTTATTATACTCTTATAGAATGAAAGAATTCCTCAACTCTAGGGAAAGTGATCTTAAAAAAAGTGTTTTCCTATTATCATCATTTTTTAAGATATGAATGACCTTTATTCAAACCTCTAGTTTATGGTTTTGTGATCTACAACTTTCAGCTGAACATGTTCTCTATTACTCTCCATCAGAACATGATAGTTATATTTCTATTCTATGTCCATGTTCATACTAATGTCCTCTTATTCGAAGTCCTAGTTTTTTGGTTACCTTAATACTTACCATTCATTATTTTAAAGTTTAAGTATCATTAATCCCTTTTCCAATGTGGGATTTCAAAAAAGATATTTTGAAAATTCAAACCCTAGTTTTCAATCCTTGGTTTAATTTATGAGGATAAAATTTATTATAGGGGAGAATTTAACACCCCATGACTTTATAATATTTTTATTTTTTGAATAAATTTATTTTTTCTAATATATTTCTTTATACCTAACAACATGTTAGGCTTACACTACACACAATAATGAGTTGTATTGTGTAACATGTAAGACCATGTTTTACCAAACAACATTATATTATTAAATTATTATAATTTAATATAATAAGATATGACCTAACTGTTAAGTTGGTGGTTATGAATAATTCTAACTATATTATATGGATAAATTCACTTGTTAAAATTAATTATAAATGAATATATGAATCAACTGAATATATTGGAAATGTTTTTTAAAGAACTATTTTTATGCTCACAAAGTCATGTTATCCTAATAAATTAAATTAATTATTTTCAGTGAATGATATTAGTGAAATATATATGTTACATATTCAATAAAATATTTTCTATATTCATCCAAAATATTTTATAGGCATAAGATAATAACAAACCAAACATTACACATAAAAACCTATATTTTTATAAAATTAATTTTACCATATTTTAATGGTAAACCTATTTTAAATCCAACTTTTTACACTTTTATATATTATATTTGAAAAATTAAAATTCTTATTTTAATTTGGAAAATAAAAATTTACTTTGGTTGAATATTTGGTATTTTTCTAGGAAGTATAATTTTTTATGAATAGTGAAAAAATACCGTATTTTTGTTCAAAACTACATTTTTATATAATTTAATTATATAGTTAAATTATATTTTTATTTGGTTTTGAAGTATAATTAGATCAAGTTTTCTTTTCATTTAATCCAATTTAGGATATTTTAATCAATTTCAAATTGAATTTGTATACGAAAACATTTTAATCCTTTGAACATTTTTACTTTATAAACTTCTTTTCTCATTCTGTCAATGAGATTATTTTTTAATTAATTTTTTAAAATCATGTGTTTTGAATTTGGAAAAATGAATTACATATTTGGAATAATAAGTTCCAAATTATTTAAATAGTTCCCTTTTATAGTTATAGAATATTAATAGTAATTTTAGTAAAATTATTATTACCACAATTAAAGGTGAATTAGGTAATTAAAGGTAAAAGTTATATTATAAATATTATAAAACTACCATAACTCTTGTCATAATTTTATTTCATTATTTATTTTCAACAAAATTCATCCATGGGCATTTTTTATGGCCTCTTGGAGCAATTTTCATTACTTGAAGGATTTTTTAGTATTTTATTCCATGGGAAGTCCAATATGTCACACTCATGTTTTTAATAAATATTACATTTTTTATATGTGCTTGTACAAAATATATATATGAATATAAATATTTATTTTAGATAAAAACATTTATATACATCATGGTAATTTTTTTTAATTTTTAGGAGATAAATAATTAACATAAAGGATTACACAATGATGATGCAATAATTGTTTGATTAATAGAAATATCAAAAAAATGATATTAAAAATATTTAAATAAATATAATTTTAAATAATTAGTGTTATCCAAGAATTTTAAATAATAATTTGACATATTGGTAACACTTTAAAAGAGTTTTTTATAAGATACCTTGTAGTTACGATATTTTTAAAAAGTCAAGTAGTGAATAGTGTCAAAGTTGACATTAAAGACATTTTCAAATGATTAATATTTTAATAAATAATATAATATTTATAAAAATATAAATTTATCCATAATGATTGGGATATTTCTTAAAATTTCATTAATGGTCCATTTATGATTTTTTTGTCATTTTATATCAAATATATTAACCCTAAATAGTAAAAATTTGAGTTCTCAAGGTAAGAGTTAAGGGGTTTAACTAATGGTGACGACCAAAAGATAAGGACAAGAGTGTGAAATTAACTTATCTAAAAATAATTTTTTAGAGGATTTAGACTCATACTAATATTATCTTTGAAATAACTCACTTTTTATTCATTATGAATATAAAATGAATTTATAGTAATTTAATATTTTTAGAGTTTCCAAAAGTGCCCCACACCTCAATAATAAAAGGGAACCTCCTCCCTCACTTTCTCACACCACATTAAGCCTTATATCTTGAACAATCCTTGAACAAATAAGATCCCAACCTTCCTTCCCTCATCCTAAAATCATACCTTTGGGAATAAATACATCTAAGGAATCCCTTTGGTGAAAACAAAAAGAAGTTACCAAAAGAAGAGGTAACATCTTTCCCCAAGCTCTTTAATTTTATTTCACTACAATGAAATCGCTACTTAGAAGTGTTTTTTTTAATTTCCCAGTGGTTTAAACTACCACAACATGGTTCTACGGCAGTTTCAAAAAACCATTACTAAAGCTTGTGTCAACATCCAATATGCGACGATTCCTTCCATTTTACGATAGTTTCTGGTAAGCATCATAGAATGTGTATTTAATGACAGTTTTACTCATTTTAGCTGTGTTTTTATGAAAAATAATAATGTGGATATAGTGGCGGTTAGAAATGCCACCAAATCCTAATTTTTTTATGCAGATAACTACCGCTATAATGAAGAAAAAAACTGCTATATTAATAGGGCACCATATTTAGTGGCAGTTAAAACTGCTTCTAATAAAAAAAATATTCCATGTTCAGCAGCAATTTCAACCACCCCTAAATCATGATTTACAAAAAAAATCATGTTGCATATTACACAGCCCAAAATTACCCTAAAAAAATGTACATACCCATACATTTCATCTTTTAATTAACAAACAAACAACTACACAAGCATATAATATAACACAACTATTTTACCATTGGATGAAAGTCACAACTATTTTCACCAATATATGAAAAAAAAAGAAACTACCACAAAAACCCATCCATTTCATCTTTTAATTTCACATATCAAAATGCAACCCAAACTAATCATGAACAAAAACAGCCCAACAATAATGAATCTTTAAGGTAAGAACACATCTATCCAATGTAGAGATTAGGATAGAATCACCAAATATCAATAAATATAAACCACCACAACCCAATTATTAACAATGGAGGAGAGGGGAAGGATGATCCTCTGATAATACATTGAGTTTTCCCAAGAATTATAGGCAATTACTATCAACTAAATGTTTCTTGTTGAACATGTGACTTACAAACATGCTAAAATTACACAAAAATAAACATCTCTAAACATGCATGATAGAAAGAGGGGAACTAATTCATTAAAGGCTAACCATTTAAAGGTTCACAATGAAAAAAAACCATCTGAACTATTAAAGGATAATTTCACCAGACTTTTATAATAAAATATAAACTTACAATAACTACAAAACAAAAACGAGGAAAATTCGAACGTCTTCCCCCCAACATGGGAGACAAAAAATTAGCTAATGTGTTGTATGATTATTTCACAACAAATCATCCAAAAAAATTTGTCCACTAATTTATCAAAATAGAGATCCTTGGAGAAGAGGACTTTCTCCTTGATCTCTAGATGAATACCCCTAATGAAAATATAAGATTTCAACAAATCCTGCGACACCACCTCTAGAGAAAAGAAAACCATCTCTTCGAAGTTTTCAACATAAGCCTTCACCATATACAGAACTTACTAGACACTCATGAGTTATTCCCTTTTCTTTGTCTTCACCACCTTAGGTATAAACCATCAGACAAATATGTACTTAAAAAATTCCCACATCATCCAAACTTGCATCATTGGTGGGGAAAACAACTCCAAAGTTGGACCCATAAGAAGACCCGAAATAGAATGATATCTAACAACTTTGGGAGTTACAAACACTTTGAAGATATGCTCAACTTCCTCATGCCACTTAAAATCCTCTAATAAACTTATATTTCCACAGAATATGGGCAACAACTGAGGAGAACCAAAAACAGGGTGAGACCCAGTAAAAACTTCAGAGATATTTTTGGGTGGCATATTCTAAATAACAAAAAAATATTTATTTAATATTATATTTTTAACATATTAGTGGATATATAATCTCAAATAAATGCATTTTAAAAATGAGTGAAATTGAATAATTCAAAGTGAGTACACTTTAAAAATATTGAAAAAAGGATAATAAATTCCCGTGTATTCTTAATTATACTTTTAGAGAGTTGTAGAGGTGGTTTATATTTATATGAAATAAAAATCTTTGAAAAATAAATAATATATTAAATATATTATTTTGGATCATGTGTATAAAAATATTAAATTATTTTCAATGTATTATCAGGTAAAAATTTTCAACAAAAAAAGATATTCTATTTATGTGGAATTATTTAAAAGGACAATGGTAAATATATATTTCCTTACGATTAGAATGATTAAAGATTTATGACAAAAAATGAAGAAAAACAAACATATGTTTTGATACATCTGAATATGGTTAGTTTGAAGAAATTTCCAGGGAGACTTCTTAATTACATACTCAAATATACACATGTCCCCCACTTTTAGATCAATGTCTTCTACAACAATCTTTCAACCAAGCCATGATTTTGAACATTTCAAATGCATAAAGTAATTCCCTACCCAATTTTGATAATGATTCGAAGCATAAATGTGGAATATATTACATATTTTCTTGAAATTTATCTTGGTGAAAGACAATATATGTTGCTACAAACATTGAGAGACACTTAGTGGTGTATAAAAACAAGAGTGAGAGTGGGAGGGGTAGGAAAATCTATTTATAAGGGAATTAAGTAAACATGAAAGAACAGAAAATTTGAAGGGATTCATACCAACTAACATAGGTAGCTTGGACCCACAGTAACGATGTATAATGGGTTTTCTGATTTAAAATATTTAACACACTCCATGGTTTAATTTCCATAAACTGCTGGTAACATGGCCTTGAGTTGAGGATTAGGGTTCAATAACCCTATGTTCCTATTTTTTTGATGGGGACTTACTACCATTTTCTTAGCTACATTTTGAAAGATGGTAGGCTATTTTTGTTGCTGGCAGGTCGAAGATAATGACAAAAACTTAGAATAGACTTAATATCTGAAGATAAAGAAGTAGTTATAGCTGATACAATATCATATATATCTACATCCTCATCTTCACATATCAAGGTTATTCTAATTTTTTGCACCATGTTCGAGGTGTTGGCAATAGAACTATCCTACCCTCTTTTAGAACGGAGGTAAGAAAATTATAGTAAGTCCCCATCAAAAAAACTAGGAATACAGGGTTGTTGAACCCTAATCCTCCACTCAAGGTCATGCTACCCATAGTTTATGGAAGTGAAACCATGGAGTGTGTTAAATATTTTAAATCTAAAAACCCATTCTGCATCATTACTATGAGGTTGAGCTACCTATGTCAATTGGTATGATTCCCTTCAAATTTCATGTTCTTTCATGTTTACTTAATTCCCTTCTTCATAGATTTTCCATCCTATCCTACTATCACACTTGTGTTTATGCACCTATACTTGTCTCTCCATGTTTGCAGCAACTGCCACACTAGTTTTCCAAGAGAAAGTTTAAGAAAATATGTAACCCAATCAACATTTGGGCTTCATAGGATTCTAGAAATTGGGCAGTGAATTGATTTATGCGCCATGAACATTCAAAATCACGACTTGGTTGGAGTATTTATGTAGAAGATAATGATTTGAAAGTGGGGTATGTGCATATACTTGAGCATGTCATTAGTAGTCTCCCTAAAAGTGTCTTCAAACTAACCATATTCATTTGTCTCTAAACATATTTTTATTGCTCTTAATTTTTCTTCACAAATCTTTAATCCTTCCAACCATAAGCAGATATATATATATTTAATATTTTACTTTTAAAATAATTCTACATAAATATTATTTCTTCTCTTTGATAAAAATCTTTATTTGATAATCCATTAAAAGTAATTTAATTAGAACCCATTAGTATTACTAATTAGGAAAAGAGATAAATGGAAGTGAAAAAATAGCCCTAGTAGTAGTAAAAGTAAGAAAGTAAATCAATCATGGATAATATTATGTAAAATAGAAGAAAAAGAAAAATCGTAGATTCATTAATTTAAAACAGGCATCATCAAAGAAACACCCTATTTTCACTAACTCTAGGTGAACCTAGTAATTCTCTATCACCATAATAGTGAGGCCAACAAGTGATGCACTTGGGGAACCCGAAAGATGGCAGGCCCCCCCCAAAATATGGAAGGGGGTGGCACTCATTTTCATGCATAAAATTATGTAAGATTAATACATAACATAACCCACACATAGATAACTCATGATACATTAAGCATTACCCTATTTATTTGGAGCTATATAATCCTAGGGCCACTCCATTCGCCATAATACATAATATATATGTGTTTAACATGAATATAAAAATCATCATAAATCCATAAAAAATAATAAAAAAATGATAACCCATGTAGATAAAATGAGAATCAAATGAAATAAATTAAAACATTAGGTAAATACACATCAATCATGACAATGAATTATATAGAATTTACAAAATATTTAAAAATGGTATATATTTCGTTCAATAATTTTCCTAGTCATTAAAATAATTATATTTCATAATATACAATGGTTATATCAAATAATATAAAAAACACATTAAAAATGATTCTTGATAATAACATAGAGGAAGCAAAAGAGAGATTACAAAAGAGAATTCATAACTTTTTTTGAATTGTTTATAAAAATAGAAAATGACTCACATTTGATAGTTTTTTTAAAAAAGGTTTAATAGATTTTAAATGAAAATTTTAACAATATAAATTTGCAACAATATAATATTAAAAATAAATAGATTTTATATAGAAGAATCTTGGGAGATATGGAGGAAACAATAAATTTTACATTTATAAACCCATTACAAAATATAATTAATATTTTATATTTACATATAAAATGGTTTATCATAACCAATAATGTATTTGAATATGAACCAATGTTAAAGGGTATGGGGATAGTAATCATAACCAGTAGGAGATCCAACCAAAAGATTACCACACATGCCACTAGGAATAGAATAACTTAGCTCACAGTTCAAAATATAAATAAAGTTAAAGGGAGAAAATAAAAAACAACATACAAATTTATTTAAATTAAATATAAACTAAATAATTAATTTATAAATTTCATAAACATGGAATATCAATTTCACATTCAATAAAACAAACAAAATAAGCATGCATCCAACTAGGATCATTCCTAACTCATGATAAGAATCTCATCCTACTGGTTAAGTCATCACATGCACATGAATGAAAGGTTCCCTTATCTAAAACATTACCATGATCGAACCGAAACATTATATCAAATAAAAAAATATATAATAAAATGGTGAATTACCTGAAATTGGGGACTGATAGTTTGACCAAGTAGGTCTTCAAGGTGGCAACAAAGAAGGGGGTCAACAACGAGGGGGAGAAAGGGGTTGGCAGTAAGGGGCTAGGGTTGGCGATGGGCTAGGTTTCGATAGACTAGGGTCTGATGTGGTCAGGGAATGACGACAAAGAGCTAGGGTTTGATAGGCTAGGGCTAGAATGGGTTGTGGTCCAGTGGTTAGGGTCTAGGATTCGATGGGGATAGGGGTTCGATGGGGTCGGTTCCAGTGGCAAGGGGATATGGTTTGACGAGGTGAGGGGTTCAACAGGGTCAGGGGCCGACGATGAGGGGATATGGTTTGATGGTTAGAGGGGTTAAATAGGGTCAGGGGAATAGGGGTGAGGGTGTAGAGAATAGAAGTAGACAATTTAATTTCGAAAAACATTTTAACTGTAGTTTTTTAAAATCTTCTACTATATTTTGAAAAAAAATTAGCAACGGTTTCTTAAAACACCGCTAATTACTGAATTTGATGTAGTGTTAACATTATCCACCTACCAAATCTTCTTATTAAATGATTACATAAAAACACCAGTATCCTATATATACTATGTTTTTGTTATGATAAGGGTTTGACCTAAAAATACACACAATTCTCTCTAATGAGTAATGAACATACTTTTTATGTGTATGGAAAACTACCACCTCACAAAACGATGATTGTTTAGTTTTTTCCTTTAACACATTTAATGGTTGGAAATTATGATAAAAAAATATTAATATATTTTATATATGATATTTATTATGTCTTCATTCTTCTATAATTATTTTGTAACGCATACCCTTATGATTTCCATTTTTTTAATATATACGATAACTTCGTTTGTGGAAGTGTGGACAACCGCCTCACCAAAGCGATGTGAATATTTCGTGATATACATGGAAAATATTCAGGATGATTTTAATAAAAATAAGTGATATCTATGCATATATATTATAGTTAAATTTTAATATACATAATTTACTTTTCATTCTTCTAAATATAACAATGAAATGAAAGTAGCGTTCATGCGTACGTACGACCTACCCTCTCCATGAACGGTGCATTTTATTCACATAACAAAATATTAGGGATATTATAAATACAGATATACTGAATATATATGATAATTAAATAATTTTTTAAATTTTTAAATGATGAAATAATGATTTAATTAATAGGAACAACAAACAACATGTCAAAACTTACTCGAGAAACAAGGCAATTAACACTTGAAATTGTGAAAATAAAGAAAGAATATTAACAAATGGGTAATAATATATTATAAGAGGATAATATATGATATAATAAATATTAATATTATTCTAGAGTAAGCTAGTAACATTCAAAATACCATTATACAAGAAGCTAATGGACATTCACACAAAAGGTAATGCAAGTTAAATGATATTTGTCTCAATTTTATTTATGTGGAACACATGCCTTATACATTTCTTATTTATTTTATTCAGTTTATATAATACCCATTAATGTATATTTTGAGTATTATTTTAAAGAATATGGTTTTTTAAATCCATATAACTTTCTTTTAGAGGCATACAATTCTACATATTGTAAAGTGATATGTATTTATTTTGCAATCTCATCATTATTCAGGATTGTTTGTATTCTAGTATCCATTGAGGAATATTTCTATTCCATGTTATAATTTTTTAAAAATATTTTGAAAAAAGTTTTTACTATTCTCCATCAATTTTTTAAATTCATTTTTACTACTTTTTGACTTTTTAAAAAATTATTTAAAAGGAATCTTCCTGTCATTTGCCAAAACAAGGTGTTTTTTATAGAAAACTAAAAAGAAAGATTTCTTAACTTATAAAACATTAATAAAATTTCCACCATATTTAAGACCAAATTATTTGAATCTTCCTTTCTATGTTTAAATGGTTCTTTTCAAAAAAAAACAATATTTTGTAAATGTGTGCGCTTTTAAATATATGATTTCAAGGTAGTAAGGGTTTTCTCTTCTCATGTTTTAATTTGGTGAGATATATCCCTTATTCACCACTAATTTCCTTGTGTGTGGTGTATGTATATTTCTATTTTTATGTATCATATCATGAATCACATTATTTTTATGGTATTAAAATAAATGAAAGTGGTATGAGACACTTTGATTCGAAAATATTTTTTAAATCAATTATTTGATATATAATGAATGCTTTGGATGCAAGAACACGTGGGGTCCGTATGTAGAAAATCCCCTCCACTCATAACCAGTCTCTTGAGATGAATAATGTGGAAAAATTAATTGGGCTTTATCCACAATGATTAAACCATTTTGTGAAAGGTCTTGACAGTAGTGGTTCATGTGTGAGATACATGATGTACAATATTAAAGCATTTCATTCATTCAGAATTCATTTCATTTATTATCCATAGGATATTCACTATGAAAAAAATATATGGATAAATTTTATTTTGAGGCTATTGATTATTTAAATGGCATGTGTATTGGTTATTTACCATTCCATATTGTTTATGCCATTTTACCCACATCTTCCGTTGTATTCTTACCCTTACAGAGCATTTGATCTCACCCCTTCACTTGTTTCATTTTACACATAATTCCATGAAGTATATTATGATTGATATGTAGGGTTACACAAAGTAGAAATAGTGGAAGACACAATGAAATTATTTGTGTATTTTATGTTTTAAAATGTAATGTGGTTTTCAAGTATATATCTAGTTTACCAAGACTACTAAACTATTCATAACTTCGGGATTTGATTCCTTAGAGTCATGCCAATGTAATAAAGTAAGGCACTGGATCTAGATTTCAGGGGTTGGGGTGTTACATGAATTTTAGGATGCCTTTTTCGATCACGATGATCTAGGTGAAAAGAATTACATTGGTGGAAATGAATCGAATGATAAGGATGTTGATCCAGTCAACCTAGATGACAAATGGAAATATACTAAATAATGGAATAATGGAAGACACCCGATAAGTTGGGGTCCACTTGAAGGAGGGGTGGTATATGTAAAAGAGTGTGACTTGTGTTGATTTTGTGACTTTTTTTTGCATTTTTCTCATGTTTCCACCATATGATATATTTTTTATTGTACATTCTTCTTCTAATAAAATTTCAGGACTGTGGATTTTAATCAATGGTTCACGCCATTCTAGGTATATATTTATTAATATATATATATATATATATATTTATTTATAAATATAGTAAATATATTTAAAATTATATATATATATATATATATTAAATCTTAAATATATGTAACTATAAATATAATAAATATATTTATTATTTAAATACATTTATTATAATTCTATAGTTATATATATATTTATTTGTAATTATAAATATAAATAAAAATATTTCAAAATATTTATATATAATTGTAAATATATTAATACAATTATATATATAATTATATAACTATATATACATATATATTAATATATAAATATATATAATTATAAATATAAAAAAATATTTATTATAATTTTATAAATATATATATATATATATGTAATTTATAAATACTATTTTTAAAACATTATACCTATTTATAATATTACAATTATTTATTCAAATTAAAAAATTATTAAAATATTCATTTAAATAGATTCATTATTTCAGTTTCAAACATATTTTAAATGTCAAAATTTTATAAACAAAAACTAATAAATATTATTCATATAAATTACAAACATATTGAAAATATAACATGTATAGTAAATAAATATATTAATGAATAAATATTAAAAAATTATTAAATTAAAACAAATATTAAAAAAAGGTAGCGATGGAGTCCTTTTAATGAAAGACAAGAGAAACAAAAAAGACAAAGGATGAGGTTAGACATTGAAAAACTGATCTCATCAACAAAAAAGGTGACATACCTATTTTTTTTTCTAATTTCATCT
Source organism: Viscum album (assembly GCA_963277665.1). NCBI lineage: Eukaryota > Viridiplantae > Streptophyta > Magnoliopsida > Santalales > Viscaceae > Viscum > Viscum album. The sequence goes on along the minus strand of OY728161.1, from coordinate 1,533,401,518 downwards.
TTAATATCACATTACTCATCACGTAAATCAGTCTGAATAAATCGGTTATGCCCACGACCACGACCTTTGGGGTGATGACCTCTCCTCCAAGTTTTCACTTGTTTCCAAAATACTTCAATGTCACTGTCCTCCAAGTTAGTTCTTTGAATATTTTATTGAACCCCCACCCTCCTAGATGATTCATCATGTAATGAATCCTCACTGCCTTTCATTGTGAGGGTCACAACCTCATCTTCATGCGCTTTACTTATATAAATGATTTATTAGAAACCAACATTATCGTAAACCCTATGACCATCCTGATTTCCACCTTATTGCTTTGCATTAAGATAATAAAGCACTCCATAAAGGTTGTGAGTGGTCACCTATGATTTTCCTGATATATCATGTGATCCCTGGGAATTGGATGCCAAAATGATTGGGAAAGGAAACCTGTTTTTTAAGAAGAATCAGAGTCCTTTTAGGAATGTTCTCTGAGTGTCCAAAATATATCTGAAACACATGTGATTACTTTCTTGTTTTATACTATAAAAGAGTTTAATCATTCATTTTTTTACCCTTATGAACCCTAGATTCAATCATGTACTCCTACCTTAACTACTAATCAACTTACTCTTGTACAAACTCCTCATCAATGAATTGATCATCCATTAATCCATCATTAGGTTCACCATCCACCACTTTATTTTTATCAAATTTTATTCTTTCCATTCCCCTTGTATCTTTTACCATTACATCTATTGATTTAATGAGTGAAACAACAGAGATGAGATTCTTCATTGATTTAGAAGGCCTGACAACATCTGATCCAAGCTATGAGATAACACTAGAACCATTGACCATGTTGTCGCGAAATGTCAAATTAATTATAATTTTAAGGATTATTTATATTATAAGGAATACCCTAGGTTATCTCTCAAGGATCATTTATAGGTTTAGATTATGTGTTTGTGTTTTTAATAAAAATTACTAGGGGGGGTGATTTTGAAAACAATTTTAAGAAAATAACTTAACAAAAGAGTTCAATAGTTGACACCAAGAGGATTTTGAGAAATATTATATTTATGATTCATTGTGATCTCACTACACATATTTAAAGTTCATTATTCTTAGAGATACATTTAGGTTTGGATTAACTCATTGGTTGAAATTAATTGGATTCCCGATTAATTTATAAGACTTTATTTCATTGCTTAAGGAACCAAACGAGGACATAACAATCATATTTCCAAGTTCCAGAAAATATGCATAGAATAAGAGATTCCAAATCAGATTGAAATCACAAGAAATAGGGAAATAAAATGATTCTTGTGTTGTCCAATTATAACAACCCAAGTCACACACTCAAAACCTCACACCGATCGATTAGAAATTAAGATCATAACATTACCATGCATAAAAACAAGAATTAAAAAATGAAATCATATAAGATACATGGAATTAAATGTTTTAACATAAAAATTACTACAAATAAGTAGCTAATATATGTGTCAAAACTCCCTTTACATGTGTGTAGATCCCTCACAATGAATACCCACCATTTATATTGACATCAGGAGGAGGAGAAATCTCGGGTGGAACTCCTTCTTCATTATTGATCCACCTATGAGGAAAAGGGATTCCATAACTTCTAGTATGAGGAGAGGACTCCTATTGAGAACCAAAATGGAAAATATTTTCTTTTAGTTTAAACTTGAAAATGATGATCCCAAAGTTTCATTTTATAGGCAAAGTGGAAGGTGGTTTTGGGAATATAATTTTTTTAAAACCACTTGTGACATGGTTTTAAAAATACATAAAGTATTATATCACATTAATAAAAACCAAAAAGTTGTTTCTACACCACTTTAATATCCCCTAAAAAAATTGGATTCATTTGGAAACCTACAACTCAAGAAATTGACAGAACACAACACACCACTTTTGACTTCGTGCAGATTCGGTGGCTTGGACAGATCAATCTGGATGGGCCAACAGATGGCCAAATTGGGATTAGGTTCCTTCATAAAAGTGTTATTCCACTGAATTTTGGACCATACCATATAATATAACCCCATTTTTATGCATGATTTAGTAGAAGTGTGTGGTTAAGTCCACTGTTGTGTTTGGATCATGTGCAGTTTGACCCATTTTTCTTAAACTTCGTCATGGGTTCTCCAAATCACCTCTAACTGCAATAAAATTATCAAAACAAGTAAATTTTCCCTTTTTAATAGTGTTAAACACAAAATAATTTAATCAAATATGAAGTTATTTTTTTATATAATTTCCAACACAAAACTAGTTTAGCATAGTGGTGTAAGGGTGAAAATGAAATAGTGAATCATGGTGAGATCACACCCCCACACCTAAACATTTTCACTCCTAGGAAAATTCATATATAAAAAAATTATGAATGTAGATAATTCCATCTTTATAAATATTTAACATTCAGTGAAAATTTATTTCCTGATAAAATGTGATCAATGCAAAAAATCACACCGAGGAGTTATTCTCAGTGATCATGGAAACAAGCGTCTCAAAAATTTTATTTGAATTAAAGTCCAAGATATGTATGATACCAATCGAAGAAAATAATTTAAAAATTAATAATTCCATTAATTCAACATGTGTGTGTGTAACAACCATTTTATGTTATTCTTTCCAATGTCTAGAATGTAAATATATGTTATTTTAAAAATTGTCTACTTACATGATCCATTCTACGAAACAAGACCTACATCCTTTGCAATAAAATTTCAAGACCCACTCACTTAATCATTCCCAGTAGTAAAACCATAATATCCCAACCAAGATATCCCCATATTTTGTACATTTCATCACTCTCCTCATTTATTATTTTTTTCAAATGTTTTACTTGGAAAAAATCTCACACTCTTCTCCCAACCCTTCTTTAATCTCTTCACGAATATAATTTTAATAGATATAACAAGATCAAAATCAAGGAAGGGTGGTTTTTGACCAGCCCAGTATACAACCCTTTTTTAGGGCATAAAATAGTCGGATAACAGGTACACACACATAGGTCAATATGGTACAGTAATAAAATAGATCAGATAAAGAACAAATGTATGGAAAAAATAATTTTGGAAATTAAATAAAAATTAACCTAACATACATTTACCTTCTATTCACTAATATATTTTCACACTTAATGGTTGGGTGAAAAGGTGTGTGGAGAAATTAAGTGACACAATTTTCCCTTAAACTACTCACACAAAGGGTACTATTCTTCTAAAAGGTTTCAAAATGATACAACCATTTATATCATTAATAAAGAACCAAATTTCAAAATAAATTCACACCACAGTATAGAGTTCTTGCTGAAATTCACATTTAATAAATTTTTTTGAATGTTAAAACAGTATGAAATATGAAAAATTCCTCATGAATTTTCCATAACTTCTATGATTAAATGGGCATCATTTTCCATGAAAAATTTTGCATAAAAAATAACATTTAGGCACAATAGTGAGGGGGAAAAGTGGGTGGGGGAGTGAAAATACTATACAACATGTGAAAAATAGAAAAAAGAAATAAAGATGATGAAAATTACAAAGTAAACCAAGAATATACCCATCCCCCATACCTAAGGTGTAAAGTTTCCTCACTGTAATAAAAAAGAATGTGGGAAGGAAGGATAAAACCTAGTGGGTGTCATTCATAAAATTCATTTTGAACATGGTGTTCCTCCACCGGGGACTCCAAAATTGCTTCTTTGAATTGCTTCAGGTGCTTCCCATTGACAATGAAAGTTTTCTTGGTCTCTTCATTTTGAAGCTGAACAACACCAAATGGAGAGACATTCGTAACAGTGTATGGTCCAAACTAGTGAGAACTAAGCTTACCTAGATGAAACTTATGCCTTTCATTATATAGGAGTAACTTATTCCTAATGTGGAACTTAAGATGAAGGATGAGACAGTCATGGGAAGCCTTGGTTTTCTCATTATTTTTATGGGAGTTATCATATGAATCTCTTCTCATTTCTTCCAACTCCTAAATCAACAACTTCCATAGATCACCTGCACTGAAAAGATTTTAATTGCATTGTCTGACGGATTAGTAGGTCTGATGCTCAATCTGAATAGGGAAATGAAAAATCTTTCCAAAAAAAAAATCCTATAGGGTGACATTCTAATTAAAGTTTTGAAAGCAGTATGGTAGGACCATAATTAATCATCAATCCTAAGACTCCAATATTTTATATTGGGTTGAACCATTTTTTCAAGAATCAGTTTAACCACTATATTTGACACCTCAACTTTACCACTGGTTTGTGGGTGATAAGTAGTAGAAAATCGATGCCTGAACCCATACCGACGCAAAAGTAATTTCATTATTTAGTTATAGAAATGAGAACCTTGGTCACTGATGATGAACCAAGGTAATCCAAACCTATAGAATATTTGGGTACTAAAAAATTAGACAACTGTCTGGTAATCATCGGTCCTTATAGCTCATGCCTCTACCCATTTTGAAACATAATCCATTGCCAAAACAATGTAATGGTTCCCAAATTAATTAGAGAATGGTCCCATAAATTCCATTCCCCAAACATAAAAAATTTCATGGAAGGGAAAGTCTTGTTATGGAATTTCATTTCTCTTAGATAAATTCTCCATTCTTTGATAGTGAGGACAAGATTTATAGAAATCACGAGAATCCATAAAAAGTGTTGGCCAAAAGAGAACTCAATCAAGGACCTTGCGAGTAGTTCATTGGGGACCATAGTGTCCCCCACAATAAATAGTATGGAATAACCTAAGTATGGGTTGAAACTTTCTATATGGAATAAAACGCCTTAGGAATTGATCACTACATGTGCGCCAAATGTAGGGTTCAACCCATATGTACCAAATAGACTCATGTTTTAGATAGTCAACCTGGTTTTTATTAAAATCAGTAGGAATGAAAGATGCTACCATATAATTTACAATTTTGGTATACCATGGAAAAACATCTTACAATCGTTAAAATTGCTCATCTAGTAACATATAATTTATGGGAATACAAGGTGATGAGTCAATTTTTGAGGATGGGTGGATCCTACTGATATTGTTAGCCACCACATTCTCTTCTCATTTTTATCTCTAATTTCTAATTTGAAATCCTAAAGGAGGAGCATCCAGTGAATGAGAAACAGTTTGGCTTCTAGCTTCTTAAGGAGATACTAGAGATCTTCATGGTCTGAGAACATAATGACTTTGGACCCTAAAAGATACAACCTAAATTTATCCAAGAAAAAAATGGTAATAAATTATTTTTCAGTTATGTTGTAGTTTTCATGGTTAGGGTCCAGTGTACGTGAGGCATATGCAATGACATGTGGAGCTCGATCGACCCTTTATAATAATACTGCCCCAACTACATAGTTAGAGGCATCACAAATGAGATAAAATGGTAAATCCCACTAAGGTGGTTGGATTACTGAGGGTGATGTGAGACTCTATTTTAACTTATTAAAATATTCCTCACATATTTATCAAAAACAAATTAATTTTATTTTTGGACTAATATGGATAGGGGGAGTGCAATTTTACTAAATACACAAATGAAACGATAGTAAAATCTAGAATGAACTAGGAAAGACCACATATCCCATAAATTTTTAGGGAATGTTCGGGAATAAATGAGAACCAGTTTTAATTTATCTTCTTCGATACCATCCCTAGAAATGACATGTCCCAAAACTATACCTTGTCTCACTATGAAATGGAATTTATCATAATTTAATACGATATTCTTTTCAATACCGTGATGTAGGACTAAACCAAGACAACTCAAATATTCTCTAAAATAGGATCCATAAACAGTGAAATCAACCATGGATACATCCTTGAAATTCTCTAGGTATTCCAAAAAAATACTAACCATGCATCCCTGGAAAGTACCCGAAGCATTGAACATACGAAATGGAATCCTTCTATAGGAAAATGTGTCAAATGGGAAAGTGAAGGTTGTATTTTTTTGATCCTTGGTGATAATATGTATCTTCAAATATCTAGAATACCCATAAACAAAACATTAATGGGACTTCCCTTGTAGCCTCTCTACTATTTGTTTTGTTAATGGCAATGGGAAATGGTTCTTCCCATTGTGTTGGTTTATTTGGTGATAGTATATAAAGACACACAAACTATTCTACAAACATGTTGGAAAAAATTCCTTATTTTTATTTTTTATGATTGTAATACCAGTTTTTTTAGGAACCACAGGTACTGGACTGACCCATTTGCTGTCAGAGATGGGGTAAATTATTCCAGTAGGCAATAATTTTGTGAACTCTTTTTTAACAACATCTAAGAGGTTTGGGTTCAATCTATTTTGTGAATTCTTCACTAGTTTAGCCCCATAATTTAACAATATATGGTGTGTGAAAATTGATGGGATAATACCAAGAATGTTCACAAGTGTTTATCCCAAATATTTTTTATACTCAATCAAAAGTTCAAGCAGTCTCAATTCATGCTTAGGAAAGTGTGAACTAGCAATGATTATAGGCAACTTGTTTCCATTCTCAAGATATGAATATTTTAAATCTTGAGGTAGTTGTTTTAGTTCTAATTAATGCAGATTTTGGATTAATGGGAGTGTGTGTGAAAGTGACAGGTCACTAATCTCATCTAACTACTCAATGTTATAATCCTCAGATAAGGAATGAGCTTTTTCAAGCTTAGCAGTATCATTGATGGTCATGTGATCCTCAATGTTCAAGAATTAATCAATTAAAAAATTTGCAGGAAATTTTTCTAGACCACTACAACATTCTATGCATGATTCATTTCCCAGTATTTCAATCAATGATGGAAACTTTGAAAGGGTATTAGGGGAAAATATGTTCTTTTAGGGGAAGGGAGTAAATCAATTAAATTAACAAAGAGAGAAGAATGTTCTTATGAGGTGTTATTCATGGAATCAAGGATATTGAAGTGAAAAATTTCACCATCAAAATCCATATATAATTTTCAATTATGGGCATTAATTATGGTTTTAGCAGTTTTCATGAAAGGTCTTCCCAATATAATTCAGGCATGTCTATTCATCCTATCATCTACCATTTGATGCACATAAAAATTAACAGGAAAAATTAAAATTTTCACAATCATAAGAACAACCTCCAACACACTAGTGGGGTGTGCTATACTTCAATTTATGAGTTGAAAAACAATTCCCATTGGTTTTAGTTATCTGACCTGCAATATAGAGTAAATAGAGTGAGGCATCACATTTATAGAGGCCCAAAAATCAAGAATAACATTGGAAACAGAATACACCCCTATGGTGCACGAAATTGAGAATATTCCCTGATAATTTCATTTGGTGGGAAGTGATTGATTTATAAATTATGATACATTCCTCCCCAAGCTCACCTTCTCATCACATCAAACTCTACTTGTGTGTGTACACATCTCCATCAGAAACTTAGCATATCTTGGAATTTCCTTCACGACATCAATCAAGAGGATGTTAACCTACACTTTTTTCAAAATTTTACAATATTTTATTATCAATTTCAGTTTCCTTTGGTTTTCTTCGTTGGGTGTCCATTTAAATAAATGAAATAGGAATGGTTGGGATATGTGACTCATCAACAAACACACTCCTTCCTTAGGAAGGACTTCTCTCAGAACAAGGATTTTCTTCTCTGGGACCATTTTAATCAGTTAGGGTGGTGGTTTCCTTGGGAGGGGATGACTTTAATGGGGGGTTCATTTGAGTTTTAATTTGTTTCTCACTCAAAGGGGTGATAAAACTAAAATTTCCCTTATCCCTAGGATTAACTACTGGTTGAGAGGGTAGTTTACCCAACCAATGACTTTGAATTTCCCCCACAAAGTTTCTGAGATGGCCAAATTGGTTTTTTTGTTCTTGTATGACAGCTTGGTTGGTTTTTTGGAATTGGAGATTATTGGAAGCCATTTGTTTCATCATATCTTCTAGGATAGACTTAGGTTTTCGAGGGGGTGTTTGGAAAGGACTTTGTGGTGGATAGGTATTTATGGGTGGTTGTGGTGGATGAATACTCTACCCTAGTTGGTTCTATTATTATTGAGGTTTTTTTGAACACCCCCTTGCCTATAAGCTTGGTTTTCATTCCACCAAGGGTTGGATGGATAATATGGTTCTTGCCTAAAGGGTTGGCTATAGGGGTGACCTGGAATGATTGCCTTAGAACACTCAAAAGTTTCTTTTAGTTGGGGAAATTGGTCAGAATAATGGGTGTCAGAAGTATATATTCCATAGTGGATGGGAGGAGGAGTTTTTGATTTCCCTTGGGAAAGAGCAAGATGAAAAATAAGGTTACTTACCTCTTCGAACTTTCTGTCCACCTTCATCTCGAATTTAGTACTTTGAACCTCATGGATGCCTCAAATGGGTACATTGGATCTTGAAAAAAATTGTTGAGTGTTCTTTTCAATGTTCTCAATTAGGGTTATTACAGTAATTGGGGTCTTATCAACCAGCTTACCACTTGTAGTAGCATCAATCATATTTATATCAATAGGAATTAAACCTTCATAAAAATACAGAATTAAAAGTTGATCACTTATTTGGTGGTGTGGTCAACTTGAACAAATCCTTTTGAATATTTCCCAATATTCTTGAAGTGTTTCCTCTTGTGATTTCCATATTCCAAATATTTATTTTCTTATTATTGCAGTTTGAGAGGCTGGAAAGTATTTTTTTATAAAAATGAGTTTCATGTCTGCCCAGACTCTAGTTGCGGAATTAACATAGTAAAGACAATCTTTTGCAGTATCTACTAATAAAAAAGGGAATTCCATAAGCTTTAATTGTTCTTCATCCACATTAGAAGGTTTTAAGTCTGAACACGCAATGTGAAATTATTTTAAATTCTCATGTGGGTATTCTCTAACAAGTCCATGGAATCTTGGTAATAAATGAATTAGACAAGATTTATGTTCAAAATTGGGTGCCTCGCCTTGAATTTGAATATAAGTGGGTTAGATATCAACATCAATTGTGGTTAGTTATTTTAATTTTTGGTTGTTTTCATCCATATTATACAAGTTTAATTAAGTTATAATATGGGTTTCATAAGAAGAATAAGGATCATGAATTGTGTTGATGTTTTGTGTGTCCTCCTTAAAAGGGTTCTCTTGTGCGTCTCAGTGTCGCTGACATAAGATACTCTCCAGTTTGTTCTCAAATGGAAGTATTTCCTCCAATGAATATTGAATTTTTCAAAATTTATAAAAAAAATTTATTTTATAAATCATATTAAAAAACAATGGAAGAAAAAAAATGAACAAATAACTACAAAATAAGCAATACTTTTATAAAAAAATCACACTAAAAACAAGAGAACTTCCCTGAAATGATGCCAAAATTTGACCACATTGTTATGAAACATCAAATTGATTATGATTTTAAGGTTTATTTATATTATTGGGAAGAACCTAGGTCATCTCTCAAGGAATTTTGAAAAGTTTAGAGTATGCGTTTTTTATTAGAAGTACTAAAAAGGGGGCTGATTTTGAAAAACGTTTTAAGAAAATAACTTAACATAAAGAGTTTAATAGTTAAAAAACCAAGTGGATTTTTAAAAATATGAGATGAATGGGTAATTTTTATTTCACTACACACATATCAAGTTCATTATTCTTAGATATTCATTTATGTTTGGAGTAATTCTTTGGTTGAAATTAATTGGAATCATGATTTATTTCTAAGCCTTTATTTCATTGCTTGAAGAACCAATCCTTGACATAAAAATCATATTTCCAAGGTCCATAACTAATGTTTGGAATAAGATCTTCCAAATTAGATTGAAATCTCAATAAATTGGGTAATAAAAGGATTCATGTGTTGTCTAATCAGAACAACACAAGTCACTCACTCAAAACATCACACCGATAAGTTAGAAATTAAGAGCATAACATTCACATGCAAAAAAACATGAATTAAAAAATGAAATCATGTATGATACATGGAATGAAATATTTTAACACAAAAATTACTCCAAACCAGTAGCTAATAGATGTGTGAAAACTCCTTTGACATGTGTGTAGATCCCTCACAATGAACACCCACCGTTTAGCCTGATATCTAGAGGAAGAATCTCAGATGGAACTCCTTCATTATTGATCCCTATGTGAGGATAGGGGTCTCCAAAACATTTTTGATGAGGAGGGTACTACTACCAGACTCCAAAATGGTATATCTTTTCTTCTAGTTCTAATTTTCATATGTGGAGCCCAAGGTTCTATTTTATAGGTAAGGTGGAAGGTGGTTTTGGGCACAAAGATTTATTAAAACCACATAGACCATGGTTTTAGACATCCATCCAATCTTATCTAGATTTAGGAAAACTAAAAATCTATTTCCCCATTTCTTTAATATCTCCATCGAATGTTTGGATTCATTGGGACACCTACAACTCAAGATATTAATAGAACATGGTACACCACTATTGACTTTGTGCTGATTTAGTGGCTAGGATAGATTAGACCAGATGGGCCAAAAGATGGACAAATTGGGATTGAGTTCCTTCATAAAAGTCATATCCAACTGAATTTTGGATGAGTAAACAAAATATCAGCCCATTTAGATGCACTTTTTAGTATCAATGTGCGGTTGAGTCCACTGTTGTGTTTGGAGTCTACGCATTTTGGCCCATTTTTCTTGAACTTCGTCATGGGTCCTTCAAACCACCTCCACCTATAATACAATAATAAAAATAAGTAACATTACCATTTTTAACAGTGATAAATACAAAATAATTGAATCAAATATAAAGTGTAATTTGTTATTATTTTTATAATTTTTTATACAAAACTTGTTTAGCATAATGGTGTAAGGGTGAAAATGAAATAGTGAATCGTGGTGCGATCAACCATCCTCCATCATCCTTCGAGGTCAAGAGGAACCAAAAGATTTAGTGATATTCATTTTAGAACCATTGGAAGGTCCACAAGAAGATGTATAAGGTTCTACATTCATATCCTTATAGGAAGGCAGAGCCTTTTTTACCATGGGGTGGTTCCTATCGAATACCAGTAGATTCTTGAGCAACAATATCATCATCACTGGGGACATAGCCCTCTTTCACAACATCAGCCCATGTCCTTACCTTATCCCACACAACTTGGAACACAATGAAGGGTCCTATATCAACGAATGTCATCACTCCATTTACATTTTCATTAGAGACCAGATTAATGATACTAGGTACAACCTTCTATTCAGATCCAACAACACTAGTAGGAGAGGATAAATACACCTCCATGCTCACAACCTTGACAAACTTTGTAGAAACCATCTACCACAACCATCTACCTCATTCCCATTAAATTTATAGAAATATAATAAGATAATTGTATGAAATTTCTCTTTGAAATGTCCAAAATATTGACAAACTATATCGAATAGTAATAGTTTCTCATACATTTTGGTTAAATCAAAGATAAAATATGAATTGGACAAGGCCACCCCATCGATGGGAGGTGATATGAGATCCAACACCACTAAGAAACATGAAAATTTCCAAAGAAGACTTCTTTCATTGCACCATCATGTTTTATCAGAGTCCCAATTGTCGAGGCAATGTCAAATAAAATCCATAGATGCCACAAAATCTAGTTTAAACATTAAATATGATCCTAAACTTGAGTTCTTGTGTTTAAAATTGTGAAGGGGTTGAAACATGGATCCCAATATTTTATACACATCATACTTGGTTTAGGAGAAATCAGACCAAACCCCCAAAGCTTATGCTTTATATCCTATGAGGGGAACATAATGTGTAAGTGACCACACCCAATGGGAATGCATTTCTAGTCTTAGAATCCCCAGATGATGGCTAACCATCGCTCTGGATCCTCACATTTCCTTGGTTTTGGTCAAGAAGGAATACTATTCTTGTAACAATTGAGTATATAGAAATCTTTAACTTATAAAAAATCAAACCTTGGATGACATGAATATGAGATGAATTACCTTGTCTCAAAATTATTTTATAAACACCATCTCTAATAAAATTGAAGCTTTGTTTTTCATCACCTGATCCAAATCCACAGGAAAAGAGATGAAAAATATGCACTTTTAATAATATTTTTTTATTAAAATTGTTAATTAGCGCTAAGAAAATAATTGACAAATATACATATTTATTAGCACAAAAAATGTGCTGATAATGGGTATACTTTTATCAGTGTTTTTTAGCACTGATAAAAGTTACCTTTATTTGCACTTTTAGTTAGCGCTAATAAATGTTACCATTTTATCAATGCTTTATGTTTAATGCTTATAAAATCTACCACTATATAAAATGCGATATGTGGAAATGATGTGCTGATATAGGGCATGCAATTTTCAAGTTTTGTAGCATATTTGTGCTAAACATTGATTACATGGCCCTTTTGTAACACTAATATTGGCCGTTTATATGTAGTAATGAGTGCTTAAAAAGGACTTTTTTATTTTCTCTAAAAAACATATAAAATGAGCACTAATAAAGCCAAAATTTATCATCACTAAAAATATTGATGACAAATTTTCCCTTTGTCATCATTTTTTAGCATTGATAAAAGGTGTATTTATCCCTTTTTTAGGCATTGGTAATAAAATAATGGATTTTAAGGATTCTTATCGCATCAATAATTTTTTCTGTTGAAAAAAACCTATTTTCGTGAGGATAAATGTGTGATTTTTATCAGGTCCTTATAATAGTTAGAGAGAGAGTGTCTTAATCTAATTTTACCCATAGCGATCCTTCTATTTTCCAATGGTGTTTTTACCTCTTTCAGTTTGATAATTTTTCCACTTTACAAATGTTTTATTTTCTACATTATGATCAATATTTTGTCATGAAATTATTGGTGCATAGTAGTTGCAATAAATTTTGGTCCGAGTTTTGTTGTTATATCCATGTTATTCAATGAATCAAATCATAAAAGGGTATTAACAAACACATGGCTCAATCATCGGCTTAGGATAAGATATCAAAAAAGTAAAAGAAAAAACGAATTTGTGTTCAACCCCTTATATATGTCTTATTTATCAATTCTCATGATTTCAAAATTACCTTCTGATAATTTAGAGAGATAAAGGTAGAAGAGGAGAATAAAATAAAAAATAAACCCATTCATGAAGTGAGATTCCTATATCAGGCACCCATATAAAGGCCCTTCTATGAGGTCCCGTCCATGAGGGCCCTCTGTAAGGATCCTTCATGAGGGATTAATAGTGAAAATGTTGTAGCTTGACGGTGTCCTTAACTTCATTATCACTGATCTGGAGTTATCTAAGAATTAAAATAAGAGAACTTTGGAAGAGAATACGCATTCAACCCCTTACAACTCATCTTATTGTTTTAAATTCATAGAATAATATTAATTAAATTATCTGATAATAATGATAAGATACATATAATAGGGAGGGGGATACATGGATGAAAAGTAAGAAATATGGGGGTGATGGGGAGGTTTAGTAGTTTTTATTGCAGTAACAGCGGTGGAAGAACCAGCCCCCATAGTTTCCACACTTAAACCCTGAGAATCGGCACCCAAGATTGCACAAGAACCTCCACCTCTACCCCATGACCATGGAGTGGGGATAATTTTTAGATATCGATGAGAGAGGGGGGATAAAGGGGAAGTAGAGCTACTAGGGGGATATCATGACGACCATGTCCTCTATGGTGGTCAACTTCGAGGTATTGGGGTACGACATAGTGATACAGACACCAATGTTTCACCCGGGGATGTTATCCGGGGTTATTACCTAGGTCTCTAGAAAATAATAACAATATTGGAATAACATATAACCAAATAATGACATAACATAACCATAAATAAAAGAGAACCATGACCACAGGATGACCAAAACCGGAGATACAATATCAAGTATTAAAATAAGCATGCAATGCTTTATTACATGAAAATTATCAAAATAAAAACACAAAAGTAAAGACACCAACGCATCCCAAATGGGTCCCAAACCACATGTGGTTCCCTCATACATACTCCATTCCAAATCATGCACCTAACACATGGTATTTTCCCTTATACTATCCTACTGCACTAAAATTTATTCAGGTACCGATTAGGTAGCCCGAGTAGGGTGTGAGTATAACTCAATAGGCCACCACCAATGGTGTCTAAAATAATAACCAGTCAACAGTATTTTTATGCAGTTTTAAAAAGAAATAAATTACAATCGTAAGATCCTGGTTTTTGGAAAGGTATGTTTTTGTTATGTTTTGGTTGAATCCCTTGTTTTAGGCTTCAAGGGATGTTTTATGAAAGTATGAGAGGCCTTGGGGGTGTTCCGGGGGCTCGGGGCAAGAAAGAAAGGGAATATGGGCAAGCCAAGACAGGGTGCATGGCCTGCGCATAGCTAGGGAAAACTGTGTGGCCTACCTAGGTAAACCGTGAAACCCTTCTCCTCCGGGTAGTAGCATGTGCACAGTTTGTCAAACTGTGCGGCTAAACCGTGCGACCACTTAAAGTTGGGAAAATTTTCAAGTTTTCCACTCTGGGATTTTAAACCCCAACTTGGGATTTTCCTCCATTCTTACCCTCTCAACCCTAACGATGAACTTGGACGACCCAAGCTTCCCAAGGGTGGTTCTACTTCGATTCTTGACCATTTACAGTGTCATTGGTTGAGGATTGAAGCTCTGAGTAAGGCTAATCCCATCCTTGCTTCTCTTTTTGTTTTAGGGTTTGTATCTTCTCTCCCTCTGGTTCTGAATCTCTAAAACCCTATCTTTTGGTTGGGTTTTAGGTTTAAGCTCCAAAGGTTGGTTGGATCAAGGTCTAAGGACTCGATTGAGAGTGAGTTCATCCGTGGTTTCGAGGTAGGTGGTCTACAAGTTATATCACATGGTTAATTGGGTATTTGTGCATGTTTAGTTGTGTTCTTGTTTCCCCTTGGTAATGTTTTGAATAACCTTGGCATGTTGGTAATAATGGTGTTTGAAATGGAAAATGGGAACCCTCACGATCTCCGTGGGATGTTTTGGGATGGACTTAACCTAATTTAGGGCCATCCATGGGATGCACCAGCTTTCTCGGACATAGGGATTGTTATTAAACAAGTGACCTTGTTGTAATAAATGGTAGAGTCTTTGATGAATATGTTGGCTTGAGTGGTTGATTCATGGGAAATATGAACAGGTTAAATGTGTTAATGTGTAAACTGATTTAAAGTCCATAATGGGGTGAATTATGGGTCTAGTGTTTAATGCTTAGTGTGATAGGCATAACACATGGGAATTGGGTGAATGGTTAAATGATGTGAAATGGTAATGTGTTAATGGGTTAAGGCATGATGTGAATTCCCATGTGGTTTGTTGAGAATGATTTGTATAAGGGGAAATTGTATGAATGGTTGATGGTTACTTATATATAATCATGTGCACATGGCTTGGTAGAGTGGGGTATGACTTGAGGATCTATGCCCACTGGTCAAGCGAGGATTGATGCTATATACTCCACCCTAAATGCACGGGTTAGGAATGAGGACTGATGATCTATTCTCTGAACAGTTGCATCCACCCAGACCGAGGCTTCGAGGTGAGGACATGGTTGAATTCAACTAGACTGAGGCTTTGAGGTGAGAATATGGTTACTATGAGGGGGTTGATCCTAGTGAGATAGGATAACAATGTGGTTACCCTATTTCATGCGATTGTTGGCCTTAGACCCATGTGACATAATGTATGTGATTAGCCCATGGAAATGTGATGAATTGGTAAGTGATGATAATTGGTGTGTAATGAATGGTAATGGAAGTGGCAATGGATTTGGCTCTGAACCGGTTAATGGAACATTAAATAATTACTTGGAAATTATCATTCATATTCCTTTTGAATGCAATTCCTGTTTATACTGGATATTTTGTAGACACTGTTGGTGGTGGCCTACTGAGTTGTACTGACACCCTGCTCGGGCCGCCTTTGGGTACCCAAGAAGACATCATGTTTGTAGGTCAGGAGAAGGGAAAGGGTCCTTTCTAGACAGTTGAGTGGACGTGGGTATCACTTGGTGGAGGATCTAGACATGGAGTCAGGACCGTTTTGGGGATTGTGGTTGTTGTCCTTATTTTGGGTTTTTGTTCACTCTTGCACTTGTAGTATGAAATGACATATTTATTGTTGGAAATGGTTGATATACATGTTCCTTGTTTATTGGTTATTGTTTCCTATATTTGGTTTATTTATGTTGTGGATTAATCTGATTAAAAGGGGGTATAATCTCCCAACATGACCCCATAGACCCCAACTGCTAGTCGGCAACCTTTGGCGTATGGGGAGGTGCGCTTAAGGTCATGTAACCACCCAGCTCAGAGCACCAGTTTAGTGGATTCCGGGTCGGGGAAATTACAAAGTGGTATCGGAGGAGGTTTTTCTTCTCTTTCTCTAAGGTCTTGTTATTTGGGATAGGTTTCCAAGGGTTAAGATGTGTCGGGCCTTGGTAATGAGCTCATACTCGGGAGTAGCTAACCCATGTATGGGGGAAAACCCAAGTCACCCTGGGTGGGAAATGTTGTTCTTGGTTGTGTGTTGTTACAATTGATGATATTTCACCTTTGGGTGATGCACATGTGGTTTGATGTGACTATTTTTTGATATTTGGCTCGTGGCCTTAACGACATGAGGATTTGCATTCATGCATCATTGTATGCACCTAGGGAGATAGGTGGCATGCATCGTGTTAGTCACATGCAAAGGATGAGTGTGTGAGGTAGGAAGGTAGGGTGCATCATTCATTTCACGATACCAAGAAATAATGGGAAGAATGAAATAAAACAAGTGGGTAAAGGATGTTTAATAAAACATAAGGGTTTGAAAAGAAGTGGAAAATGTTTTGTAAAATGTTGTGTGATTTCGGTGGTAGTGCATGGTTCTTTAACCCATGTGGACCATGGCCCGCAGTAGGGATGGTTGGGACGGTGAATTTGAGGAGATAATGTTGTTAAATTAAAATATTAAAATGGGTTGTTGTATCTAGTAAAGAGATTTTTGAGGAAGTCATGAATGTTTTATGGTATGCGTGCTAAATCTCATGCTTGGAAATGTAGAGAGATTCCACCACGACGTTGATTTCCAGTTGGGAAACATGAGGATGTTTCTAAGAACACTCCTCTAGTATAAGAGCATGAAAATGTGGTGATCAATGAAGGTAGAGAAGACCAGTTCCAAGAGAACTTGGCTCGCCTTATGCAGATGATGGATCGGGACCCAGGGCGGGTTGCACTGAATTTGTTTGAGCTGACCAGGGAGTTCCAGCTGTAGAACCCTTTGACTTTCACTGGAGAGGGTGGGCCATAGGTAGAAGAGTTCTAGTTAGAGTCCATCTAGACGATACCGAAGCATCTGAAGACCCCTGTTGAAAAGCGACTGAAGCTGGCCGCTTATATGTTGTGAGGCCAGACAAGGCATTGGTGGGACATTCAGGCTCAGACCAAGAAGGCTAAGGAGATGTCGTGGAAGGTTTTCTAGGAGAATTTTCTAGAAATTTTTACCTGGAGACCTTGAGGCAGGAGCAGGCTACAGATTTAATGAGCCTGACTCAGGGATCGCTATTGGGGATGGACTATACTAGTCGCTTCACTAATTTGAGATGCTTCGTCCCAATGTTAGCCGAGGATGAGGTAGCGATAGAAAGGCATTTCCAGGATGGGTTGAGACATGAGATCAGGTCTCAAGTGAATATATTCCACTTGAAGAAGTTTGCAGAGGTGATGGATCAGACACTCATCTCTAAAGGTAACCTGAAGGGTGCTTTGGGTGGTGGGCTTGTTGTGCCAGCTGGGCGGAAAAGTGGTGCATCTTCTAAAGGTCGAAAGCACCGTTTAGAAAGTTTCTAGCAATGTGTTCAAAAGAGGGGGTCAGCCTCTCAGAGTGTGAACTAGGTGTTTTGTTATCAGTGCGTCAGGCCGGGGCATATGCGTGGTCAGTGTCCTCGACCTCCGGTTGAGTGTCATTCGTACGACAAAATGGGGCATGTGTAGAGGTTTTGCAGGAACCCACGGAATACAAGTGAGAATAATGAGGAAAAGCAAGTGCTAGATACGAGAAGGGGATCAGTTTCCCCATATCAGGTAGGAAGTTGGAGCTCCATGGGACGTACTGGTAGGGGCGGTGGACGTGGGACTCCAGGGAAAGATCACTCACGCCAACAGGGTAGTGTAGCACATGGTACTCAGGCTGGGGACTAGGGTAGAAGGGAAGGTCAGCTTCAGGCAGTTCAGTTGGTTCCTGGTGATGGAGAGGAAAGACCATCAACTATTCGAGGTACGATCCTTGTAGCTTCTACATTTTCTTGTGCGTTGTTTGACACAGGTGCCACACACTCTTTTGTTTCTGCTCAACTTTTGGTAGTGATGGGTTTACCTGTGGAGGGGGTGTGTAGAGTTATGTCAATTGACAGCCCGTTGGGAGTGCGGGTTGAGGATATCAATCAGTGCAAGGGATGTGCCTTGGAAGTTGGCGGTTATCGTTTTCTGTGGGACTTGTTCATTATCGAGATGATAGGGCTTGACCTAATCTTGGGAATGGATTGGTTGGTGTTGTATCGGGTGCACATAGACTGTTATTGTCACAGAGTATCATTCAGGTCGCTTGAAGGTGACTCTTATGTCCACCGTGGCCAATGGGATATTTGAGGAGGGTGTGCAGGGCCGTTTTGTCAATAGATAAGTGGAATCACGGAACAAGTGGCATGTCTCATGCTTGTTGATGATGAGGGATGGGAAAAATATAATTTTCCTCCTGTGATGGATCAGTTTTAGGATGTGTTTTCTGAGGATTTCTCAGGGTTACCACCCGAGAGGGATGTCGAGCTCACTATCGAGTTGTTGTCGGGAGAAAAGCTAGTTTCTATTTTTCCATACCAAATGGGACCAGAAAAACTCCAGGAACTAAAGGTTCATCTTGAGGAGTTAGAGTGTAAGGGGTTTATCTGTCCTAGTACGCCTCATTGGGGATCTCTCGTGCTTTTTGCAAAGAAGGCTGATGGGTCGTTGAGGATGTGTGTTGACAATCGAAAGTTGAACTAGATGAAGGTAAAAAATCGATACCCTATTCCTAGAATTGATGACATGTTTGATCAGTTGAGGGGTTCATTAGTGTTTTCTAAGATTTATATGAGGTCGAGTTATCACTAGTTGAGGGTGAGGTCTTCTGACGTACCACGGACAGCTGTCCGGAGTCGGTACGAGTTGTTTGAGTTTGTGGTAATGCCTTTCGGCTTAACCAATGCACCGATGGTGTTTATGGATTTGATGAACCGAATCTTTCATCCCTATCTAGATCGGTTTGTGGTTGTCTTTGTTAATGATATCTTAGTGTACTCGAAAACTCATGATGATCATGCCCAACATCTTGATATCATCTTCGGTATGCTAAGAGAGCATCGACTATATGCCAAGCTATCAAAGTGTCAATTCTGGATAGGTGAGGTGAATTTTCTGGGTCACATCATCTTGGAGGCAGGTGTGTCATTGGATCCAGATAAAGTGCAGGCAGTTGTATCCTGGGAGCAGCCCAAGAGTGTTTCAGATGTTCAGAGATTTATGGGTTTGGCCGGGTATTACCGAAGGTTCATTCATGATTTTCTTGCTTGGAAGCACCACTCTCAAGCTTGACCAAGAAAGGAATCAGGTTCGAGTGGTCTAAGGCTTGTGGGAACGCCTTCTAAGAGTTGAAGAAGTGGTTGACGACCGCACCTATCTTAATCTTACCTGAGTCGGGTAAGAAGTACATAGTGTTTTGTGATGCATCCAGAATCAGACTTGGGGCTGTGTTGATGCAGGATGAGCGGGTTATGGCTTATGGGTCAAGGCAGTTGTGACCCCATGAGCAGAACTATCCCACTCATGATATTGAGTTTACTGCAGTAGTGTACGCCTTGAAGTGTTGGAGGCACTATCTGTTGGGAGAACAGTTTAATGTGTTTACCGACCATAAGAGTTTAAAGTACATATTCTCACAGTGGTACCCGAATCTTCAGCAATGAATATTGGTTGAATATCTCCAATATTTTGACTTTGAGTTAGTGTACACGCCAGGAAAGGGAAACAGTGTTGTTGATTCTCTGAGCAGGAAGGTTCAGAATCAGGCGGTTCAGGAGTCCAGCACCGAGTGGAAGGTGATGGCTTTGTTTGCAAAGATGAACCTGGAGGTGCAGGAGGAGAGTGGTCAAGTCACTCTTTATTTATTAATGATGGAGTCGACGCTTTGGAGTCGAGTTAAGGAAGGTCATCTTTATGATCTTGAGTGTTTGATCATGAAGGAAAATCTTAAAGGTGGGGATCTACCTTTTGGTTGGGCCGTCGGTGTGGACGGTGTTGTTCATATTCATGATCGTGTAGTTGTGCCAAAGTGTGTTCAGGAATATTTGATGCGTGAGTTCCATGAATCAAAGTGGGTAGTGCATCCTGGTTCGACCAAGATGTATCGTGATCTCTGAAGGCAGTTTTGGTGGCCTGGAATAGAGAAGGACGTTGCAAGCTTTGTGGCACGGTGCCTTACCTGTCAGTAGGTGAAGGCCGAGCATCAACTCCCAGGTGGTTTGTTGCATCCATTTCCCATTCCAGAATGGAAGTGGGATAACGTAACAATGGATTTTGTCGTGGGTCTCCCGAGGACACTGCAGAAGAATGATGCAATCTGGGTGGTTGTGGAACGGTTAACGAAAGTGAATCATTTCTTACTGATTCATGAGACCTTTATAGTCGACCAGTTGGGTGATCTTTATGTTCGGGAGATGGTGCGTTTGCATGGTGTTCCACAGACCATAGTTTAGGACCATTATCTGTGTTTTACGTCGCGTTTCTGGCAAGGGTTATAGAAGGCACTTGGTACGCATGTGTTTTTGAGTATAGCTTTCCACCTGAAGACAGACGGGTAGTCGGAGCGTACAATCCAAGTGTTGGAAGACATGTTAAGAGCTTGTGTCTTGGACTTTGGTGGTTCTTGGGAGAGGAACCTATCATTAGTTGAGTTTTCCTACAACAACAGTTTTCAGGCTACGATTCAGATGGAAACGTTTGAGGCACTCTAAGGGAGGCCATGTAGATCTCTGTTGTGTTGGATAGAGGCCGGTGAATATGAGTTGTTGGGGACAAGTCTTGTGCAAAAGACTTCAGAGAGAGTTAAGTTGATCAACAAGTGGATGGATACGACTTAGAGTAGACAGAAGTCATATGCAGATCAGAGGCGTAGACCTCTTGAATTTGCGTTGGGTGATAAAGTGTTCCTTTGGGTGTCGCCAAGGCAGGGTAAGTTGGTGCGTTTCCATGGTGTTCCACAGACCTTATTTTAGGACCATTATTTGTGTTTTACGTCACGTTTCTAGCAAGGTTTATAGAAGGCACTTGGTACGCAGGTGTTTTTGAGTACAACTTTCCACCCGCAGACAGACGGGCAGTCGGAGCATACAATCCAAGTGTTGGAAGACATGTTAAGAGCTTGTGTCTTGGACTTTGGTGGTTCTTGGAAGAGGCACCTATCATTAGTTGAGTTTTCCTACAACAAAAGTTTTTAGGGTACAATTCAGAGGGAAATGTTTGAGGCACTCTAAGGGAGGCCATGTAGATCTCCATTGTGTTGGCTAGAGGCCGGTGCATCTGAGTTGTTGGGGTCAAGTCTTGTGCAGGAAACTTCAGAGAGAGTTAAGTTGATCAGGAAGCATCTGGATATAGCTCATAGTATACAGAAGTCATATGCAGATCAGAGGCGTAGACCTCTTGAGTTTGTGGTGGGTGATAAAGTGTTCTTTCGGGTGTCACCAAGGCAGGGTAAGTTAACGCCCATGTATGTGGGACCTTTTGAGATTGTGGAGAGGATAGGACCAGTGGATTACCGATTGGATCTTCCACAGCGGTATGGTGTGATGCATGATGTGTTTCATGTGTCACAGCCTCAACGGTATAACCCCAACCCATCTCACATGGTTGATGTTGAGGATGTGGAGCTTGAGGCTGATGAGTCCTTTGAGGAGCATCCGGTTTGTGTGGTGGATCGTAGTGAAAAGGTCTTGCGAGGCAAGTTTGTGCCATTAGTGCGAGTACTATGGTAGCATGGAAAATTTCAGGAAGAAACTTGGAAGCGGGAATCGGATATGCGGGCTCAGTGGCCCAAACTCTTCTCTTCGGTGGAGCAATGAGGCTTGGGAACTCAGCTCAAGGATGAGCCATTATAAGGTGGGGAAGTTTTAAGATCCCGGTTTTTGGAAAGGTATGTTTTCATTATGTTTTGGTTGAATCCCTTATTTAGGGCTCCAAGGGATGTCTTCTGAAAGTATGAGAGTCCTTGGGGGTGTTTCGGGGGCTCGGGGCATGAAAGAAAGGAAATATTGCCAAGGTAAGCCAAGGCGCACGGCCTGTGCACGGCCAGGGCAAACCGTGCGGCCTGCCCAGGTAAACCATGAAACCCTTCTCCTCCGGGTAGTAGCATGCGCATGGTTTGCGCACGGTTTGTCAAACCGTGCGGCTAAACTATGAGACTACTTAATGTTGGGAAAAATTACAAGTTTGCCACCCTGGGATTTTAAACCCCAACTCAGGATTTTACTCCATTCTTCCCCTCTCAACCCTAACGATGAACTTGTCCAACCCAAGCTTCCCAAGGGTGGTTCTCCTTCGATTCTTGTCTGTTTATATCACCATTGGTTGCGGATCGAAGCTCCGGGTAAGACTAATCCCATCCTTGCTTCTATTTTTGGTTTAGGGTTTTTATCTTCTCTCCCTCTGGTTCTGAAGCTCTAAAACCCTATGTTTTGGGTGAGTTTTAGGTTGAAGCTCCAAAGTTTGGTTGGATCGAGGTCTAAGGACTCGATTGAGAGTGTTTTCAACCGCGTTTTTGAGGTAGGTGGTCTACAAGTTATATTCCATGGTTAATTGTGTATTTGTGCATGTTTGGTTGTGTTCTTGTTTCCCCTTGGTTATGTTTTGAATAACCTTGACATGTTGGTAATAATGGTGTTTGAAATGGAAAATGGGAACCCTCACGATCCCCGTGGGATGTGTTGGGATTGACGTGACCAAATTTAGGGTCATCCATGGGATGCGCCGGCTTTCTTGGACATAGGGATTGTTATTAAACAAGTGACCTTGCTGTAATAAATGGTAGAGCCCTTGATGAATATGTTGGCATGGGTGGTTGATTCATTGGAATGATGAATGGGTTAAATGGGTTAATGTGTAAACTGATTTAAAGACCATAATGGGGTGAATTATGGGTCTAGTTTTGAATGCATAGTGAGATAGTCATAACACATGGGAATTGGGTGAATGGTTAAATGATGTGAAATGGTAATGTTTTAATGGGTTAAGGCATGATGTGATTTCCCATGTGGTTTGTTGAGAATGGTTTTCCCAAGGGTAAATGGTATGAATGGTTGATGGTTACTTATATTTAAGCATGTTCACATGGCTTGGTAGAGTGGGGTATGACTTGAGGATCTACTCCCATGGGTTGAGCGAATACTGATGCTCTAAACTCCACCATAAATGCATGGGTTAGGAATGAGGACTGATGATCTATTCTCCTAACAATTGCATCCACCCAGACTGAGGCTTTTAGGTGAGGATATGGTTGCATCCAACCGGACTGAGGCTTCGAGGTGAGAATATGGTTACTATGAGGGGGTTGATCCTATAGAGATTGGCTAACAATGTGGTTACCCTCTTTCCTCTGATTGTTGTACTTATACCCATGTGACACAATGTATGTGATTAACCCATGGAAATGTGATGAATTTGTAAGTGATGATAATTGTTGTGTAATGAATGGTAACGGAAGTGGCAATGGCTTTGGCTCTGAACCGGTTAATGGAACCTTAAATAATTACTTGGTAATTATCATTCATATTCCTTTTGCATGCACTACCTGTTTATACTGGATATTTTGTAGACACCATTGGTGGTGGCCTACTGAGTTGTACTCACACCCTGCTCGGGCCGCCATTGGGTACCCGAGCAGACTTCATGTTTGCAGGTCAGGAGAAGGGTAAGGGTCCTTGCTAGATAGTTGAGTGGACATGGGTAGTACTTGGCGGAGGATCTTGACTTAGAGTCAGGATAGTTTTGGGGATTCCGGTCGTTGTCCTTATTTTTGGTTTTTGTTCACTCTTGCACTTGTAGTATGCCATGACATATTTATTGTTGGAAATGGTTGATATACATGTTCCTTGTTTATTGGTTATTTTTTCCGCTATTTGGTTTATTTATATTGTTGATTACTCTGATGGAAAGGTAGGTATAGTCTTCCCACTTGACCCCATAGACCCCCACTGCTAGTCGGTAGCCTTCGGCGTACGGGGAGGCACACTTAAGGTCATGTAAACACCCGGCTCGGAGCACTATTTTAGTGGCTTCCGGGTCAGGGATGTTACAACAATGTAGATGTAAACAGTTATCACATTATCAGTTTATCTTTATTTAACCACATAAATCCTCGGTTTCTCATAGACACTCATACATTAACATATGTTTTGCCTCATATCAGAGCCTCGAGTATGTTTGAGAGACATCATATCTCAGAATTCCATTGTTACCATTTATTAATTCATACAATCAAATTACTAGGTTCCCATTAATAAGTTTATACTTTAATTACCATGTTACCATTCAAACTCACATAATAGAATTATCATGTTGCCTTTCTTATTTCATTACTAAATGACCGTGTTACTATTTATAACTTTATATTATAATGACCATGTTACCATTCATCAAAACATAATTAATTTAACAATTAATTATCCACATCAGTTCCATTACTAATTAAAAAATTATTTTAGCACCACTATTCAATTAGTTAATTATGAAATTAACTATTCACATCACTTATATTAAATAACTTTATAATTAATTAACCACATAAAATACATTAATTAATTCAATAATTAATTAATCACTTCAATTAGAATAGTCAAATAAACTATTAATTAATCACACCAATTTCATTACTAATTAAATAATTAGTTTATCCCATAACTCCCCTTAATTAATTCCCAAATTAATTAAGTATGTAAATCACATTAATTAATTCATCGATTAACTATTCAATATAAAAAACTCAAATTCTCATAATTAATTCTATAATTAATTTTCTCAAAACATCAACTCAATATCTAATAATTAATTCAGTGATTAATTATCTAAATCAAATACTCAATATCTCATAATTAATTCTTCAATTAATTATCTCAAATAATTTCTCTCAAAAACTCATAATTAATTCAAAAAATTAATTATTTAAATCTATAATCTCAAAATTCCTAATTTCATATTAACCCAATTAATTAATTCACCAACCTAATTAATCCAATCAAGAATTCAATTGTTAAACATTTAATATAAAATATAAAATTACATAAACATAATTTAAATTATGACTATGATATTTGAATTATAGACCACCTACCTCATGTTTGACAAAGAATGCTCACAAATAAAAATTCTCAAAATTTGAACAGCACAACGATGTAGAACGAGATCCAAATCTAAGACCCTAAATCAATATTGAATAAATAAATATTATTAAAATATAAAGCTAGACCTACAATCCTTGATCTATATCTAATAAAATAATCATAATAACTCCATTTGATGATGGTATAATAAAGGAAAAAGAATGAGAAACTGACGGGATAAAATAAACTTACCCGGAGGGGTTCAGATCTATGACATGGGATTCAAATTGTGAAGAACGAAGGTCTAAAAGGATTGGAATCCATATGGAGGGCAAAAAAATCTTGAATTATTGGATATGGTCTAAGGGGGTAAAATTGGGATTAAAATGGGGGTTCGACTAATTAAAAAACTGACTATTAGGTTAAATTAATTCCCATGCATAGTTTGCTGGGTAGAGGTGCACGATTTCCCCTAACCATGTACCTAGGATATAAACCTCATTTGTGATGGTCCATGGTTAATCCTAAGAGGGTGAAAAATTTGAAAAACCATGCTTTAATTGTGAAAAACCCCTTTATTCAGGGTTTTGTGGTTTTCTGGGATGGGGCACATTGTTTACATTAACTGTTCACCAACCATGAACTTCCACTTTTCCTCCCATTTTTCTCAATTTTCACCCAAAAAAACCTCAAGGTGAAACCCAAATTAAAATTACTCAACATAGGGAAAAATAGTAACTAAAATTAAGATTGATTCAACTCTAGAAAAGGTCGGGATCTTATATTTAGGATGTATTCTCACATCAAACTTACACACGATGCGATCAATATGACTCAAAGTGCATGTTTGAAGTTTCAAATGGAATTTAAAAAAACATAGGTGAAAAAATCAAAATAGATCAAACACATTCATATTGTTTTGATATTTTAAGAAAATGGCACATATATGATTTGTGATGTGTAGGAACCATCAGCACCTCAATCAGATGCACGGTGTGACTGGTATAATTCCAAGTGCATCTATTTTTTTTAAATTGGAAATAATTTTAGTTAAAAGAAAAATTGAAATACGTAAAACCAAGAAAAATCATTTGGATTGTTTTTATACTTTATTAAAATGATCTAGACGTCATTGTTTTTGTGTAGGAATCAACCACACCTCAATCTGATGCATGATGTGACCCATATGACTCAATGTGTGTCTCTTGATTTAAAATTGACATTAATATTAGTAAAAAGAACAAGTGACATAATGAAAACCAAGAAAAATCCTTTATATTGTTTTCATATTGTCGAAAAATGACCCATAAGTCATTTTTGACATGTATGAAGCAACTTCACCTCAATACAATGCACGATGCGACCACTATGACTCAAAGTGTCCGTTATTAGTTTAAAATTGTCATTTTAGTTCAAAACATGTGTTACTCACAAAAATAAAAACAAATAGGCTATGATAATATTGATAATTTAGGAAAATAATTCATTCATCAGCTGTGATGTGTGGAAAGCAGTCACATGTCAAACCCGCACATGATGTGATCAATATGACTCAAAGTGTGTGTTTCTAGTTTCAAATAAAATATTAATAAAAAACTAATTGAAAAACTCAAATCCAAGAAAATTCATTCCAATTTTTTTGATACATTAGGATAATTCTTAATAATTCATTTTTGATGTGTAGGAATCAGAATAACCTCAATCTGATGCACGGTGTGACTGGTATAATTCCCAATGTGTCTATTTATTTAATTTTGACATTAATTTTAGTAAAAAGAACAAGTAACTTACTGAAAACTGAGAAAAGACATTTGAATTGTTTTGATACTATAGGAAAATGATCTATAAGTCATTTTTTATATTTAATAATCAACCAAAACTTTATATGATACATGACGTGATCAATATAACTCCAAGTGTGTCTTTTTATTTAAAATTAACATTAATTTTAATAAAAAGAACAAGTGACATACTAAAAACTGAGCAAAAATATTTAGATTATTTTTATAATTTAGGTTAATGATCCATAATTCATTTGTGACATGTAATAATCAACTTCACCTTAATCATATGCATAGTGTTTCAAATTTGACTCCAAGTGTGTCTTTTTATTTAAAATTGACATTAATTATTTAAAAAAGAACAAGTGATATACTGAAAAATGATCAAACATATTCGAATTTTTTTGATACTTTAGAAAAATGACCCATTGGTCATTTTTGAAATTTAGGATTCACAAAAATCTCAATATGATGCATGATGTGATCAATATGACTCAAAGTGTCCATTATCAATTTTATGTTGACATTTTAGTTCAAAACGACTTGCTAAAAACCAAGGAAACATGACCAATTGTCTTGATAATTTAGGATAGTGATTCATACGAAACTTGTGAAGTGCAGGAATTATTCTAACATCAAATAGACACACAATGTAATTAGTATGACTAAAAGTGCATGTTTACATTTTGAAATGATATTTTAGTAAAAAACCCAAGTTACGTACACATAATTGAGCAAACACATTCATATTTGTTTTGATACATTAGTAATGTAATCCATATGTAATTTGTGATGTGTTGGAATGACCCAAACCTTGATCTGATTCGTAGTGTGACCAGTATAACTCTATGTGTGTCTTTATTTAAAATTGAAATCGATTTTACTAAAAAGAACAAGTGACATACTCAAAACTAATAAAATGAATTCATATTGATTTGATACTTTAGGAAAATGTTCCATAACTCATTTAAGACATGTATGAATCAACCAAACCTCAAAACGACACATGGTGTGACCAGTATAACTCCAACTGTGACTTTTTATTTAAAATTGACATTTTATTAATGTATTATTTCATATTAATTATTAATTTATTTCTTTATAGTATTACTACCATTAGACTTTTTTTTATTACATATGTGCATTCTTTTTCTCGTATTTAGAATATTTTTTTGGGAAACTGATATCATGGGTAGACTTTTTTAAGAGGGGGTTATGGGTGGCAAACATAATGAAAAATTAATGTTATTAATTTTTTCTAGACAACAATTGTTAATGTAATTATGAAAAACATTTTTTGGAATGTATATAGTAATATTTTTTGTATTTGTGATGTAATATTTATTTCAATTTAATTATATACTTTGTATACAGGTCACATGTTACGGTAGTGTATTGTTATATAATCAGTACACTGCAACAGGTTGGGACTTTATTATCACTAAGGACCACAACACTTTTCTAGCACTATTAAATGCCTTCTTGCGCACTGTTAAAGGGTATATCTATAGTAGTTCATGATTGAATGGGTGATATCTAAGGGGTTTATGAGTATTTCCTATGAATTTGGGATCTAGGGGGACTTGTAGGAATTATAGGAATTGATGGGATGTTTTTTGTTTCTTCTCATCGATGTGCATGTGCATCATAAATAATATATAAATGATAATAAAATAAAAAACAATTAATTATGAAAGTTACCAAAATTTAAAAAATAAATAAAAAATTAACCACAATGAAATGATTTTGCAGCAGTTTAAATTTTAGATAAATGATTGAAGCAATTTTAAAAAACCTCCTCTAAATCATTTCACAACTATTTTGAAAAACCACCACTAAATGATTTCCAACACACGATTTAAAATAAATTTTTCGAAACCATCATGAAACAATTTAGTAGTGATTTAAACCACCATTAAATGATTACTTTGGAGTAGTGTCTATTTGTGAAATTTCTCTTTAACATGTCCAATAGATTGAAAAAATATATATAAAAGAGGTTGTTTTTCATACCATATGGTTAAATAAATGCTAAAATCCGAAGTGAACATGGCCACATTGTTAATGGGAAATGATACAATATCCACCTCCACCAAGAAACACACAAAATAGCCAAAGCGTTCTTCTCTGTTTCATGATCAAGTTGGGTGAGAGTCCCAATTATGAGGCAATGTCAAATAAAATCCGTGGATG
Organism: Viscum album; assembly: GCA_963277665.1. Taxonomy (NCBI): domain Eukaryota; kingdom Viridiplantae; phylum Streptophyta; class Magnoliopsida; order Santalales; family Viscaceae; genus Viscum; species Viscum album. The sequence continues at coordinate 1,533,372,150 of OY728161.1, read as the reverse complement.
TGAAAAAATCAAGTATAACCCATAAATACGAACCCAAACATGAGTTCATGTGTTTTATATTTCAAAGGGGTTCAAACATGGATACCAATCTTGTATACACATCATGCCTGGTTTGAGAGAAATCAGACCAAACCCCCAATCCTTATACTTTAGATCCTTCAAGGGGAACATGGTGTGGAAGTGAGAACACCCAATGGTTATGCATTTCTATTATCCAAATCCCTAGACGATGGCTAACCATATTTATAGATTCCCTTTTCTCTTTGGTTTTTTCCAAAAGGGAAAACTATTCATGTGATAATTGAGTATTTACAAATCTTGGACCTATCAAGAATAAAATCTTGTATAACATGAATATGATCCAAAATACCTCGTCTAAAAATTATTTGAAAAACCCATCTTTTCCCAAAGTGAATATTAATTTTACATCACTTGATCCAAATACAAGGGAAAAGATCTAACAAGTATGAACATTTAATAATATTTTTTATTAAATTTGTTTATCAGTTTTATGAAAATAGATGATAAATATGCACATTTATTAGTACTAAAAAATACACTGATAAAGGGTATAATTTTATCAGTGTTTTTTAGTACAGATAAAAGTTTCCTTTATCAAATATTTTAGCTAGCAATGATAAAGGTTACACATTTTCCAATTCATTATTTTTGGAACTGAGAAAATCCAGTGCTGCATAATGTGATATCTTTGGTAATGAAGCACTAATAAAGGTCATGGACTTAGGAAGTTTCATTGCATGTCATTGATAAAAAATGATGAAAACATTATTTATAGCACTAATAAAAACCTTTTATGTAGTAATAATCATTGATAAAATGCATGTTTATCATATCTAAAAATCACTAATAAAACTAGTTCTAATAAAGCTAGACTTTAACATCGCTAAAAAAGAGATGATATTGATACGTTTATCCCTGATATTTTTCACAGAAAAATGTTGTATTTATCCTTGTTTTTTGGAATTGATTAAAAAGACAACCTTTTAAACAATCTTATAACATCAGTGCTTTTTTAGTGTTGAAAAAGGCTATTTTTAGGATGATAATGGTGCGATGTTTAGTAGTTTCTTTTAATAGTGGGAGAGAGTCTCTACCAACTTTTACCCATATTGAAGTTTCTATATTCCAGTGACTTTTTTACCTATTTAATTTTATGTTCTTTTCACCTTACATCTGATTTTATTTTATTTTTCATATTATGAATGATATTTTGTGTCGATATTATCATTGCATAGCAGGGGAAATCATTTTTGGTCCCAACATTGGCATCATATTCACTCTATTCTAAGAATAAAAACATAGAAGGCTACACATATTGTTATAAAATTATTGAAAATATTTATTAAAAAAAATAGAGTGTTTTGAGTGGTGAAAATATTTTTTTTGGATTCATGAGGTGGAAAAAATTTTGAATCCTCATTAGAAATGTGGCAAGAATTCCCTTAGCTTATCCCTTATAAAAGGAGACTTGAGAATAGTTTTTTTCGATAAAATATAAATTTTCCTAAATTATATTAATGTTTTTGAAAATATATATTTATTTATAAAAATGTTTGGTTCTATATATAATATATATATAATAAAAAACAAAATAAAACAAAATATTTTATAAAAAATGATTAATAACATGATTAGTCATAACAGTTGGGATTTCTATTTTTCAAAATCTGAATGGGTTCCCCTCATTAAGAGTTATCCCGTTTTGGTTGAACCATGGTGTTCTTTTACCAAAATAGTGAGATAAAACCAGTGACATTCACACTGATTTCAGTTTATAGATAAGTGAGATGAGATCTCTTAGGTGTTAATTCTTCTTCATTATAAAAAATTCCTTATATATTTTTACCAATATCAGTGCTACAGGGCTATTGAAAATTGGTGTTTGACTTCCCCTACATCATGGTGAAATACTCGAGGGCAACATCCACCGAGGACCCTACACAATCAAAGTGGGGGTGGATGACACCCTTTTTGACAATGAATAAAATTCACATATCAAGATTCAACCGATCTTCTCCATCTTCTCATATATTTTCATCAATCATAAGGGTTTTTAGAGTCAAGGTATAACCAAGAAGATAGATTCTGAATCAATCAATCTAATGAACTAAAACAAGGTCACACTTGACTGTTTTGTTGAAAAAAAATTCTCTCAATGGAAAACAAGATGATGTTTATTCTTACGGAATTTAATTTTTTTTACATTCTAGAACTGAATATTCCTCCCATTCATGAAAAGATTGCTTAAAATACTAATGGTATTTCCATTAATGTGACTCAAGTCAAGAAAAATTTTTTAAATGAGGAATAAACATAAAGATGACCATGTTTTGTGTCGAGGACATATTCTCAACACATTTTCAAATCATCTTTATGACTATTTCCACAAAATGAAGACTTCTTGAGAGATATAGGAAGAACATGAGTTCATGTAAAAAGGTGAGGAAGAAGTTAACAATAAATTTCATTTGGAATAGTGTCTAAACTCTAGGATGGTTGATAATAAGACACTGTTGGATCATGTTCATCAGTTTTAAGTTATAGAAAATAAACTTCTTACCCTCAATATTAATATACCAGAATGTTTTCAGGTTGGTGTAATTATTGCTAAATTTAAACCTATGTGGAATGATTTTGGTAAATCAATTATTAAAAAGAGTGATGATATTTCCTTGGAACAATTTCAAAATCTTCTTCGCATTGAAGACGATTCCATGTTGAGCGAAGTGGGTATGGATTTACAATTTGATACCAAGATTAATATCATTGAGGGAAAAGCATGAACAAAATAATCCTAACAAGTCAAAAAGAAAATTCAATAATTCATGAAGAAAGGAGAATGATTTGACTTTGGGAAACTATGGTATTATTCAATGGAATGTGACTTTTCAAACAAAGTTGATTAATCCACTACAAATATAATAACTGAAGAGAGTCTAGTCGCAATGATATCTGATGTCAATATGACTTCAATGAAGATGGGATGGTGGCTCGATTATAGAGAAATGATGAATGTGTGAAAGGTTCATTCGATTTTCAAAACATTTGATGATTTTACTATCGATAAATAAGTACACCTTAGAAATACTGCATACATCAATGTTAGTAGACGATCGTACCATGATTCACTATTTCATTTTCACCCTTACACCATTTTTTTAAACTAATTTTTCATTGTAAATTAAAAATACAATTTCAAATTTCACTTCATGTTTTACTGAATTATTTAATATCTATCACTGTTAAAAATGGAAATGTTTCTTGTTTTGATAATTTCATTGAAGGTGGAGGTGATTTGGAGGGCCCATGATGAAGTTCAAGAAAAATAGTCCATACTGCGGAGGATCCAAGAACATAAGTGGAATAGACTACACACTTATACTAAACTGTGAATCCAAGTGGGATTATATTTTATGGGATGGTATAAAATTAAATGGTCTAAATTTCATATTCAGAAACCCAAGCATAATTAATCCATCTTTTGGCTCATCCGGACTGATCTGTCTAGCACACTGAATCTGCATGAAGTCAAAAGTGGTGTGCTGTGACCTATCCATATATCAAGATGTAGGTGTCCAAATGAATCCAATTTTTTTTGGATATATTAAGTAGGTGTGGATAAAACGTTTTTATTTTATCTAAATAGAGATAAGTATTTCTGGAGGTCGAAAACCATGTGTCATGTGGTTTTAAGAAATATTTGTGCCCCAAACCACCTTCCAATTTTCCTATAAAATAAAACCTTGGGATCCTCATTTTAATCTTTGGCTAGGTGGTAAAGATATGGTATTTTGGAGACCCAAAGGATTCCTATCCTCATCCAAGATGTTCTTGAAGCCCCTATCCTCGTAGGTGGATCAAGGATGACAATCAATTTCCACCAGAGTCTCCTCCTCCTCTCGATGGTGAGCTAAACGGTGGATGATCATTTCGAGGGAGCTACACACACTTGGAAGGGAGTTATATAACAAGTTATTATACCAGTTTTGTGTAATATGTGTGTTAAATATTTCAATTATTTCTTATCTTGACATGATTATCCCGAAATTTCATTTCTTTTGATATAATTCAGTGAAATGCGTTTTATTTCAACACCGATTGGGTTGAGATTTCAAGTGAGAATATTGGGTTGTTCTGATTGTAAAACATAAGAATCCTTTCTCTCTCACACATATATTATATTTTAGTATTATTTGGTATCCCTGGTTCTATTATTGAGGTCCAAACCTTGTCAACATGATCATTGTGTCCAGGGTTTCTTTTTTATGCATCGTTTTAAGGGTTAATAGGGGAATCCAGATATTGACAACCCTCAACCAAAGAATTAAAAAAACCATGTGAAATTTTTAGAACAATGAACTATCCAAGATGTATAGTGAACTTTAAATTATATCCTTCTCTCATAATTCTTAAAACACCACCTTAAACTATCCACTATTAAACTCTTTATGTTAAGTTATTGTCTTAAAATTATTTTCAAAATTGCCCCCCTTTTTAGAAAATTTTTATTAAAAATGCATACTATAAACCTATCAACACTCTTTAAGAGATGACCTAGGGTCTTTCCTAGACAAAATATTATTCTTTAAATCATTATCAATTTGAAGTGTCAAGACTGCGCGTTCAAATTTTAGTAATGTTTTTGGGGAGCGATTTGATTTTTTGTGCGTGTTTTTGATAATATTTTTGTAAATTTTGTGAATATTTATTTGTTTTATCTTATAAATTTGCATATATTTTTGCATTATGATTTATTTATTTTGTAGGTTCGATGCATGATACATTCCAATATAGGAGACCTACCACCTTTCGAACCCGAACTGTAGAGGATCCTACGTCAACGACACAGAGACACACAAGAGAACCCTTTGAAGGAGGACACACAAAACAAACACACTCTTTTTGATCCATATACTTCATCCATTGAAAATCACATTAAAACTGAAATAAACTTTCAAAACATGTATGAAAATAACCAGACAATAAAATAACTAACCACACCTAATTTTGATATCCAACACACCTATAATCAAATACAAGGTGATGCACCAAATATTAAACTAAAATCTGGTCTAATTCACTTATTTCCAAGATTTCATGGACTCACTAGAGAAGATTCACATAAGCACATTAATAATTTCATACTATGTGTTCAATATTAAAACCTAAAAATATGGATGAATAATAAGTAAATCTAAGGTAATTCCCTTTTTCATTAGAAGATATTGAAAAATATTGTCTTTTCTATGATAATTCATCAATTAGAGGATAGGTGAACATGAAACATATTTTTCATGAAAAATATTTACCAGCCTCTCGAACTGAAACTATAAATAAAGAAATATGTGGTATAAGAAAATCACAAGGGGAAACATTACTTGAATATTTCAAACTCTTTAAAAGGTTTTGTTCAAGTTTACCACACCACCAAATAAGTGATCAACTTTTAATTCAGTATTTTTAGGATGGTTTAATCCATTTTGATAGAAATATAACCGATGCTACTGTACATGGTGTACTAGTGGATAATAACCCAATTTCTACAAAAACACTAATTGAGAACATGGAATAAAACACTCAACAATTCGGTACAAGGTCCAATGTACCAATTTGAGGTGTTCATGAGGTGAAATTTACCAAATTCGATAAGAAGGTGAACACAATATTCGAAGAGGTAAGTACCCTTTTTCAACAACTTTATATTTCCCAAGGGAAATCCTAATATCCTCCTCCCATCCATTATGGTATATGTTCTTCTGACATCCACTAATCTGACCAATTTTCTCAATTGAGAGAAACATATGAGAGTTGTGAGACTATATTTCGAGTCCACCCCTATAACCAACCCTTTAGGAAAGAACCTTACTATCAATCCAACTTTGGGTGGAAATAAAACCATGCCTATAGGCAGGGGGTATTCAAACCAACCTCAATAATAATGGAACCAAACGGGGAAGAGTAGTCATACACCACCACCCAGAAATCCTCAAGAAAAACAAAGGAATTTCCAAGAAACCCCTCAAAAATCCAATCCTAGCCTAGAAGACATGGTGAAAAATGGCTACCAACAATCTCCAACTCCAACAAACCACCCAAGCTACCATAAAAGACCTAAAAACCGGATTTGGCCAACTTTCCAACTCGGTGGGGGAAATCCAAAGCCATGGGTTGGGTAAAATACCTTCTCAACCAGTAGTCAACCTTTGGGATAAGGGAAATGTTAGTTCCATCACCCTTCAGAGTGAAAAAAACTTAAAATTCAAATAACCCCTTTACTAGATCCATCCCCTCCTAAGGAAACCACCATCCCAACCACTAGAAATTATTTAAATGTGGTAGAACCTTTTCCTTAGAGAATCCCTTCCAAAGGAAAGAGTATTTTTTGGATGATTCGACTTGCCCAACCATTCCTCTTCCATTTCCACAAAGGGCCACCCAACCAAGAAAACAAAAAATAAACATAACTTGATAAGGAAATCTTGTAAAATTCCAAAAAAGTGCAGGTCAACATCCCCTTGATTGATGTTGTGAAGCAAATTCCACGATACACCAAGTTTCTAAATGAGATGTGTACACTATGAAGGTGACTTCATGGAGATGAAAAGGTGAGATTGGGGAAAATGTATCAGAATTTATAGATCCATAACTTCACACCATGTTCAACAATCCTGGGACATTCTTGATTCCATGCATCACAGGGGAGTATTCATTTTCCAATGCTATTCTTTATTTAGGTGATTCTATAAATGTGATACCTTAATCCATTTACTTTACATTGCAGGTTGGGGAACTAAAGCCCATTGGAATTTCTATTCAATGGGCCAACTGGAGTACTGCACACCCCTATGATGTGTTAGAGGATGTTCTTGTGAGGGTGAAAATTTTAATTTTTCCTGCGGATTTTTATGTGCTTAAAATGAAAGATGATAGGATGAATGTACATTACATGATTATATTGGGGAGACCCTTCATTAATATTTCCAAAACCATAATTATTTTTCTACAATTTTACATTATATATGGAGTTTGGTGGTGACATTTTCCACTTCAACATACTTGATTCTAGGAAGCACCCCTAAGAAGAACATTCATATCTCTCTTTTAATTCAATTGATGTACTCTCTTCCCGTAAAAACATATTTTATTTCCCCGGATCCCCTTTTTGAGTTTTCATCATTGGATGAAATGCTAAGAAATGAATCATTCATTGATTTTTGTAGTGTTCTAGAAAAATGTCATGCATGTTTATTAATTGATGATTTCTTGAATACTGAGGATCCACTGACCATCGATGTTACTGATAATATTTTAAAATATCATTCCTCATCTGAGGATGTTACCATTGAGTAGTTAAATGCGATTAGTGACCTCTCACTTTCACACAAACTCCCATCAATCCAAAATCACCCTGAATTAAAACTAAAATAACTGCCTCAAGATTTAAAATATTTATCTCTTGAAAATGGAAACAATTTTCCTGTAATCATTTCTATTTCACTCCCTCCTAAGCATGAATTGCATCTATTGAACTTTTGAGGGAGTATATACAATATTTGGGATGGACACTTACAAAAATTCTTGGTATTATCCCATCAATTTGTACACATTATATATTATTAAATGATGAGGCTAAACCAATGAGGCAGTCATAATGTCAACTAAACCCAGACCTCCTAGATTTTGTTAAAAAGGAGTAAACAAAATTATTTATTATTGTAATCGTTTACCCCATCTCTGATAGCCGTTGGGTCAGTCTAGTACAATTGGTTCCTAAAAAAACTAGACTTATAGTAATTAAAAATGAAAACAATGAATTAGTTCCATCTCATGTGAAGAATTGTAGGTGTTTCTATATTGACTATCTCCAATTAAACCAATACACTAGGAAATGCCATTTTTTATTTTCATTCATTGACCAAATTCTAGAGAGGCTGGAAGGGAAGTCCCATTACTGTTTTCTTGATGGATGTTCTGGATACTTTTAGATCCATATTTCCCTCATGGATTAGGAAAAAACAACCTTTATTTTCCCATTTGGTGCATTTTCATATAGGAGGCTGCCATTTAGTATGGTAAATGATCCAGGTACTTTCTAATGATGCATGGTTAGTATTTTTTTAGATTACCTGGAGAATTGCATTGAAGTTTTCATGGATGATTTCAATATTTATGGATCCTCTATTTATGAATGTTTAAGTAGTCTTGGTTTAGTCTTACGTCACTATATTAAAAATAATCTTGAATTAAATTATGAGAAAATACATTTCATGGTCTGAAAAGGTGTAGATTTGGAACAAGTAATTTCTGGGGATAGAATCCAAGTAGATAAATTAAAAGTGGATGCCATTTCTATCCTAGCATTCCCCAAAAATGTACTGGATGTGTATTCTTTCCCAGGTCATGCTGGATTTTACCATCATTTCATTCGTGACTTTAGTAAAATTTCAATACCCCTCTCCTGATTACTCCAAAAAGAAAATGATTTATTTTCGATAAAGAATGTGAGGAATATTTTAACAAGTTAAAATAGAGTCTCACGCCACCCTCACTAATCAAACCACCTCAATTGGATTTAATATTTGAGATCATTTGTGACGCCTCTAACTATTCAATTGGGGGAAGTCTTATCACAATTGGTCGATCGAGCTCCACATGTAATTTACTATGCCTCACATACTTTTGACCCCACCAAATCACACTACGCCAATATTGAAAAATAATTCCTTTCCATCGTGTTTTCCTAAGAAAAATTCAACTAATACCTTTTGGGGTCCAATGTCATTTTGTTCTCAAACCATGCAACCCTCCAGTATCTCCTTAAGAAACCAAAAGCCAAACCACATCTCATTCATTGGATTCTCCTTCATCAGGATTTCAATTTAGAAATTAGGGATAAAAAATGATAAAAGGGTGTAGTGGCTAACCATATCAGTAGGATCCACCCATCTTCATACATTGAATCATCCTTCAATATTCCAATAAATGACATGTTTTTTATGAGCAATTGTACTAAGTGAAAGATGCTATTCTTTGGTATTTCTAAATTGTCAATTATTTGGTAGCATCTTTCATTCCTATTGATTTCAACAAAACCAATCCAGTCATCTAAAACATGAGTCCCATTAGTATATTTGGGATGAACCTTAACTTTGGAAAACATGTAGTGATACATTCCTTAGGAGTTGTGTTCCTGATAGTGAGTTTTAGTATGTCTTTAGGTTCTGCCACACTCTGACTTGTGGGGTCCACTTTGGTCCCCAACAAACTGCTTGAAAGGTCCTTGATTTTGGTCTCTTCTGGCCAACACATTTTTAAGATGCCTATGATTTTTGTAAATCTTGTCCTTTCTGTCAAAGAATGGGGAATGTATATAAAATAAATGAAATTCCACAGCTACCATTTTTCTTCCATGACATTTTTGATGTTTGGGGAATTGATTTTATGGGACCATTCCGAAATTCATTTGGGAACTTTTAAATTCTTCTTGTAGTGGATTATGTTTTAAAATGGGTAATGAAATAATCTAAAAGGACTTATAATTATAAGGTAATAGTGTAATTTCTGAGAACCCATATATTCTATAGTTTTGGATTACCTAGGTTCATCATCAGTGACCAGGGTTCTCATTTCTACAACTAAAAAAATGTAATCTCTTTTGTGATAGTATGGGGTCGATCATCGAGTGTCTACTCTTATCACCCATAGATCAATATTCAATCTGAGGTTTCAAATATAGAGGAAAAAAAATCTTCCAAAAAAAGTTCAACCCAACATAAAAGATTAGAGTCTTAGACTCGATGATTCATTATGGGATTACCGTACTACCTTTAAAATTCTCATTGGAATGTCACCATATCAACTTTTTTTGGAAAGAGTTTTCACCTCCCTGTTGAGATTGTGCATTGAGCCTACTGGGCCATTAAATAATGAAATTCTAATCTTTTTAGTGTAGATGCTCAAAGGAAGTTGCAGATTCAAGAGTTGGAAAAAATGAAAAGAGATTCATATGAGAACTCTCACATTTATAAGGAGTGAATCAAGGCTACCCACGACTATATCATCCTTAATCATTAGTTCCACATTAGCTAGAAGGTCCTTCTATACAATGTAAGGCTGAAGTGACATCCAGGTAAGCTTCATTCCCATTGGTTTGGACCATACACTGTCACTAATGTCTCTCCATTTGGTGTTGTCCAGGTTCAAAATGAAAAAATCAAGCAAAACTTTATTGTGAATGGGAAGTGCTTGAATCACTTCCCTGAATCCATTCTAGTGTCCCTAATGGAGGAACTCCATGTTCAAGAAGCAATCTATGAATGATACTCACCAGGTTTTATCATTCCTTCCCACATTCTATTTTATTACAGTGAGGACACTACACACTTTATCCAGGGGGGTGGGTGGGTGGGTATATTCCTGGGTTAGTTAGGAATTTTCATCATCTTTATTTTTTTCTTCTTTTTTAGCGTGTTGAATAGTATTGTTACTTTCCCCCCTTTCAGTCCCCATCATCTTTGTGCCGGAATATTACCTTTTTATTCCCACTTTATCATGGAAAATTATGCCCTTTTAGTCATGGAAGTTATTGAAAATACATGTAGAATTTCTATATTTCATGTTTTTTTAACAATCAATTTTTAATGAAATGTGCATTTCAGTAAGAATTCAATACTACAATGTGGATTTATTTTAAAATTTAGTTCTTTGTTGATGATATTAATGGTTTTATCATTTCAGAACCTTTAAGAAGAATGGTACCCTTTTGTGAATAGTTTAATTGAAAATTGTTTCACTTAATCTCTCTACACATCTTTGCACCCAACCACGAAGTGTGATAGTTGCTTACTTAATGGAAGGTAAATATAAGTTATGTTTATTTTTTCTCTACTTTGAAAAATCTTTTTTCCATACGTTCATTCCTTATCCGATCTATTTCATTACTATACCAGATTGACCTATGCATGTGTATATGTTATCTGATTATTGTACGCCCTAAAAAAAGTATTGTGTCTTGGCTAGGTCCAACACCACCCATCCTTGACTTTTAATCTTGTTATAACTATTGCAATTAGTGTCATGAGGAGATCAAACATGGGTTGAGAGAAGAGTGTGAGATTTGTACCAAGTGAAACTTTTGAAAAAAAATAAATAAATAATGGGCGTGATGAAATGTATAACATATGTGGATATCTAGGTTGAGGGATTATTATTTGAATTCTAGGAGTGCTTAAGTGAGTGGGTCTTGAAATTTTATTACAAAGGATATAGGGTAGGTTTGGTGGAAAGGATCACGTAAGTAGACAAATTTTAAAAAAAACATATATTTACATGATAGAAAGTGGAAGGAATAGCATGAAATGGTGGTCACACACACATGTGGAGAATTAGTGGCATGATTAACTTTTGAATTATATTTTTTGATTGTTATCATGCATCTCTTGGTATTTCATTTGGATACAATTTTTGAGACGTGTTTTTCCATGCTCACTGAGAATAACTCATCAGTGTGACTTTTCTCATTGATTAAATTTCTATCAGCAATTAAATTTTCATTGAATGTTAAATCTTGATGAAGTTGGAAATATATACATGCCTAATTTCTAGAAAAGTTACTTTTCCCAGGAGTGAAAATTTTTAGGTGTGGGGGTGTGATCTTGCTGCGATTCACTATCTCATTTTCACCCTTACACCACTGTTTTAAATTGACTTTGAACCATAAATTCAAAATATGATATAAAATTTCACCTAAATTTTTATTGAATTATTTAAAATTTATCACTATTAAAAAGGGAGATGTTACTTGTTTTGATAATTTCATTGAAGGTGGATGTGATATGAAGGGCCCATGATGAAGTTCAAGGAAAATGGGCCAAACTGCACAGGATCCAAGCACATCAATGGACTAAACTGGAAACTTATACTAAAACATGCATCCAAATGGGATTATATTTTTTGGTCATGTTTTAAATTCAATGGGATACATTTCATATTAAGAAACCCAAGCCTAATTCATCCATCTGGTGGCCCTTCCGGACTGATCTGTCCAGCACATCCAATATCCATGAAGTCGAAAGTGGTGTGTTGTGATCTATCCATATCTCGAGCTGTAGGTGTAAAAATTAAGAAAAACATTTAGGTGGAGATAGTTAGAAGGTGGGTATAGAACTTTTTAATTTTCTCCAAAGTGAGATAAGGATGTCTAGATGTAAAAAACCATGTTTCAAGTGGTTTTACGAAATATGTGTGCCCAAAACCACCTTCCACTTTGCTTATAAAATGGAACCTTGGGATCCTCATTTTTATGTTCATCCTAGAGGAAAAGCACTGGTATTTTCGATACCCTAGGATTCCTCTCCTCATCCAAGAAGTTCTGGAGGCCCCTATCCTCATAGGGGGGATCGGGGATGAAGGTGAAGTTCTACCCGCGCCTCCTCCTCCTCTCGATGATGAGATAAACAGTGGAAGATCAATTAGAGGGAGCTACACACACTTGGGGGGGGGGGGGGGAGTTCCAACACTAGTTCTTCTACAAGTTTTGTGTAATTTTTGCGTTAAATATTTCACTTATTTCTTATTTTGACATGCTTCTCCCCCGATTTCATTTATTCTGATATTACTAATTGAAATGTTTTTTTATTTCGACACCAATTGGGTTGAGATTTTAAGTTGGGTTCTCAGTTTGTTCTGATTAGAAAACACAAGCATCGTTTCTCTCAGACCGATATATGAGATTTCAGTATGCTTTGGTATCCCTTGTTCTATGATTGAGGACCAATATTTGAAAACACAATCATTGTGTCAAGGGTTGCTTCTTTGCGCATCATTTTAAGGGGTAAGAGGGGAATCAAGATCTTGACTACCCTCAACCAAAGAATTTAAAAAAACCATGTGAAATTTTCAGAACAATGAAGTATCAAAGATTTGTAGTGAACTTGAAATGATCTCATCCCCTCATAATTCTTAAAACACCACCTTAATCTATCAACTATTAAACTCTTTATGTTAAGTTATTGTCTTAAAACTATTTTCAAAATCACCCCCTTTTTATTAATTTTAATTAAAAATGCATACTCTAAACCTATCAACGCTCCTTGAGAGATGGCCTAGGGTCTTCCCTAGACTAAAAAATATTCTTTAAATCACTATCAATTTGACGTGTCATGATAGCGCATTCAACAGGCAAGGAAGTGTGGATATAGACTTTACTTCTGGGAAGATGTTCACTCTTCTTAATGTGTTGTATGTAGACGAAATTCAAAAGAATTTAGTTTTGGTTGATCTTCTTTATAAGAAGGGATTTCAAGTTTCATTCAATTCTAACAGTGTTATCATGTCGAAGGGAGGCATGTTTTTGGTGAAAAGGTACTCAAATGATGGCATGCATCAACTATCCCTGAATAATAAGATTGAATCTTCTACTAACTTGATTGAGTCCTTTAATTTGTGGCATGATCTTTTAGCACATGTTAATTATAATTCATTAAAATCAATGAAGAATTTAAACTTAATTACCTTTGGAAATGAATTTAATAAATGTGAAACATGTGTAGAATCTAAAATAGTTATGAAGCCTTTTCATAGCGTTGCAAGAAATTATGATATATTGGAACTAGTACATTTCAATATTTGTGAATTAAATGGTTTATTAACTCAAGGAGGAAAAAGATATTTTATTACTTTTACTGATGACTACAATATATATATATATATATTCTTAGAACAAAGTACGAAGCCATTAATATGTTTAAGAAGTATAAAGAAGAATTTTAAAACCAATTTAAAAAAGATTTAAACATTACGCTCAGATTGAGGTGGTGAATACTTTATGAATGATTTTAATGAGTTTTGTGATGAAAATGGTATAATCCATCAAAGTACTAATCCTTACACAATTCAACAAAATGGCTTAGTTGAAAGAAAAAATCATACGTTATTAGAAATGGTAAATTGCATGATTAAAAAATCTATGTTACCATTAAATTTATGGTGCAAAGAATTATTGGTTGCATGTCACATTCATACTAGGATTGCCTCTAGGAAAAATAAGATATCCCCTAATAAAATTCGGAGAGGTAAAAGACGTAATCTTTTTTATTTTAATGCGTGGGGGTGTTTAGCTTACTATAGCGTTCTTGATCCTAAAAGAACTAAAATTGTTCATAGAGCAATTAAAGGTGTTTTAGTTGGATATGAAGAAAATAGAAAATCATATTGAATTATGGATTTGGGAGCTAATATAATTATTAAATTGAGGGATGCAGAGTTTTTGGAAAATAAGATTTATAATGATGATGTGGAGAAAGTTATTTCTCGTACCCCTATCTCGTGTACCCCATCTAGTTCAAATATAACAACAATGAATAATGATGATTCTTGAGTTGAACCAAAGCGAAGTACAATAATTAGAAAGGAAAAACACCTACAACCAGATTTTGTTTCTCCTGATTCTATAGTTTTTCTTGTTGAGGGAGATCAAAATAATCATATTTTGAATAAATATCCCATAGTATTGACTATAGAAGATAACCCAAAGACATATATAGAACCTATGACTTCTAGAGATGTTCTTTTTGAAAGAAGCAATTAATGATGCAATGGATTCCATTATTAGGAATAATACTTGGGTTATTATGGATTTTCCAAAAGGTTCAAAACCTATTGGCTGTAAATCGGTTTTGAAAAAGAAGTATGATTTCAATGTTAACATTCAATATTTTAAAGCTAGATTTGTTGCCAATGGTTTGAGTTAAAAATAAGGGATTGATTATTTTCGTATTTATGCTCTTGTAGCTCAGATTACTTGAATAAGGATATTATTTGATTTAGATTCAACTGATCATTGGTGTGTCCATCAAATGGATGATAAAACTGGTTATTAAAAATAGAGAATTAAATGAAGAGATTTGCATGGAGCAATCCAAAGGGTTTGTTTTACTAGGTAATGAAAAGAAAGTATGTAAATTACTTTAATTTCAGAGTGAAAAGGTTGTAGCTCGGCAGTGTCCTCAACTTCATGTTCAATGATCTGGAGTTGTCTAAGAATCAAAATAAGAGAACTTTGGAAAAGAATATGTGTTCAACCCGTTACAACTGATCTTACTGATTTATTTTCACAGAATAATATTAATTATATTATTTGATAATCACGATAAGATACAGATAATAGGGGGAATTACACCATGATATTATATAGCAGGAGGAATGGATGAAAAGTAAGAAAGATGGGGCATGATGGAGAGGTTTAGCAGTTTTGGTAGCAGTAGCAGCGGCGGAAGAACCAGCCCCTGCAGTGGCCGCGCTTAAACCCTGAGAAGCGGCACCCACGATCGCACAGCGCGTTGCTCTCACAGGGACCCTCCTGCCGGAACCTGCACTCCTTCCCCGCCCCCTCCTCCATCCCTGCCATTCATCGTCAAATATTCATCACCTGCTATACACTCATAAAACAAAACATACCCAAGGACGCACCAAAAGCGAAGAGGAGTGCAAAGAGGAAGGCGAGAGCCACGCATTTGCGATCCATCCTCTCCCACCAGCCCAACTGATGAGACCCTCTCGAAGGTGGCGGGGTTTTATAGGGGCGCCATGAATGCGCTTCTATTAAAAAAAGAGAAATCGCAACATCTCCTCCCTCCACGTTTCTCCATCCCCGTAAAGGCTGCCACCCCAAAATCTGCAGATATAAATGTGGGTTGAGGTGTGCCATGTTTAAATATGAACACTTCTTCACCTTAACAGGTCTCATTTCATGCTAACTTCATAAATGAACCGCATTTACCCTACTCTTTATAACACACACATATGTAATTCAATTATAACTCTGAATAAATATTTGCACAAACTTCAAAATTTACCAAATATTTTAATGCTTTGGAGAGGATTAAAAAAACAATAACCAAATAAGAAAAGGAACAAACATCAGTGGGTTCTCAACAAGGTCCGCCAATGTCACCCTTTAACTTGGTGTCGTCCACATAAAACATGACACGTGTCAAGAAAACTCATTCAGGTGTAAGTACATACGTACCCAATAGCGATATTAGAAAAAAAGGGATTTGGATCCCTTGAAACGGGCGACCGCTATTGGCGGTGGTTGCACAAAAAAAAAAAAAAACTGCCTACCCTTTGTGCACCCCCTTGCGAACACCCCACCCCATCGCGCCCCTCATTACCTTGTGCAAACCCTACCCCCACTCCCGCCGCCACCGCCACCCATCCTCTCCCACGCTACGCTCGTCCTCTCCCTCTTCAACACCCCTCTCCACCTCTACCTCCAGCTTCAACTCCCTCTCCCCCCTTGACTCCCCTCCCCACCTCCGCCTCCCTCGCCCCCAGCTCCCTCTCCCTCCCCGACTCTCCTCTCCACCCAGCGCGCGCATCACTCGCAAATCTATCCCTTGGAGTCCATCATCTCTACCCGGGACATCTCAATCTGACATCATCCCCCCATCAACCACTGGAGAAATCCAAGGTTAGCCAATCTCTATCAATCTGTCGACCTTCAGTGTCATTTATTCATCCCATAAAACATGTAGTTTTTTATTCAATGATTCCACCAGACCATTGTAATTTATTATTGCTCCAATTGGGATTTTTAATTATTTGAATTTTTTGAAAGCCTAATGGAAAATTATGCAAACAAGTACAATGGAAATCAAACATGTATGCATAGTCAAATTTTCTAAATGTTTTATAATTCTATTTTTTTGCCATTTTTTTAACTATGACTAATGTGTTTGGCAATTACAACCTGAGGTATTATCAAAGTAGTTTCCCCTTATTTTTTTTCATCCCATAATGCTAGATAATAATAAATGTTTTCGTAGATATTTTTAGTACTAGTTTTTTTAGATGTGACTTCATACACCCTTTTGGGATTTGCTTTCATGCAGAGGCTGATACCTAGAAAAAATGATTAGAATTATGATAACTATGAATTTGATGACGTGCTCATTGAATTCACATCTAAAAAATGTTTTAATAGAATTGTTACAAATTCTGAAGTGGTGGTTTGTATATTATTTCATTGACTAATGTTTTCTTCTCCCTCACTTTATCATTTTTTTCTACCTTGCTTCTCATATGTTTTAGTGTTTTTTATCACTAACTTTACAGTCTATGGCATCCTACTAGAGTAAGATTTTTATGTATTACCAACACCATTATTAGTTGTTTTTGAACCATTTGTACACATTATCATCTTGATTAATATTTTTTGAAGCATGTGTACGTATTACTGAAATCATTATTATATGTTTGTGAACTATGTGTTTCTATTATTTGAATTTAAATTTGCATTCTTCTGAATGTTTAGGATACTGATTAGAGTAATATTATTATATGCTCATTTGTATTGTTTCACTGCTGGGATAAAAAATCTTGGGACCTCTTTCATCATTCCAAATTGTAAATAAAAGTCTAATGATTATATTCCTACACATGATATATTTAATAAAGAGATATTGTCAAATCATGATAACCCTAGAACTGAAGAGATCAATTTCCAAAAAAAAGTTGTGACTGAAAATAGGGTGAAAACTATGTGAAATATCTCTATTTACTAGATGAAAAAATCCTCCCCTATCACCTCTAAAAAATCCCCTCCCCCCTCACCACATTCCCCTTATCCACCACATATCATCCCTAGGTTCTCTTAAATTCCATCCATTCACTAGATAACTCTTGCGGTTCAGAATCTCCCTACCTTACTCAATTCAGAACATGTTTTGGATGGTAGGGGGGAAATAATGTGATTTTCCTTTTTTTTGGGAAGCATGAAATAAAATTTTTCTTACCCTAAAAAACATTCATTTTTCAATTTCATTTACATGTTTTTTTCATTTTCTAATTATTACTCATCTTATATGCATTGTAGTGACATACGTTGAAGATAACAGAGCATGGGTTGTGTTGATTGGATTTGTATTAGACAACAATTTTCTCCATACCACATTCAATGTTCATTCGTCCTTAGTGCTTTGATTTCTTAAAAAAATGGTATTTCTTAATTCATTAATTATATGTTTGTTCATTAATGCGAGATGTTTATAAATTTGTTTTATGACTCTAATAATAATTGTTATGGATTACATGTTTTTCTTTTAATTAATTTGAAAATATTATTTTAGTCATCATTGAATAAAATCATTTTATAATAACTGGTTTTGAATAGAAACTTCCAATTGGTAACTTAATTATTATGTGATGTTTTATCATTTAGAAAAATTAACCCTAATTTTTTATCAATTTTTAACAAAATATTTCAGTGTTCTATTATATTTTATATCATTAATTCTAATTTTTTTTTTCAGTTGTCATTGGTGTGACACTTTACCTGATTTTGTAATAGACTGATCTAGTTTTCTTAAAATTGCATGTCTTTGCTTAGACTGTGACATGTATCTTTTCTCCCATTTTAAAAACACATGCACTATTTTAATTTACATGAAAACAAGTAATTTTGTTATATAAATGTATAACAATGTTGCATTATTTATGATGTTTAACTATATTTCTTGCACACATGAATTATTTTTATTTCTACACAAGTTTTGCCTAATTAATTAAGACAAATTTCATAAATATATTTTAGTTATATATATTCTTATATAAAAGAAAAAATCACAAATATTTTTATATGAAATTTAGGAGGGGGATCATACATATCTACTATGGATCCTTAAGGAGCATTGATCAAGTATATTTCAATAACTCAATGTGGCTTCTTACATTTTCTCATGTTCACATACTTTTGTTTTAGTCTATAAGTGTGTTCTTTTATATTTTTAAATTCTAGACAAACTATATCTTATTTATAATGCATCAAAAAAATTATATTTCATGAATTTGGAATATTAATCAATAATTATTTATAATACCATGCTTAAATTACTGCTTCCCTATTCCATCTTGAAATTAAACACAGTTATACTTAATATTGTAAATTTTTACTACTTACATACATGGTTAGATTATATTTTTCCTATATGGTTTCGTTCAACATTGTCATTTATAATTTTAATAATTGTTTTGTTTGTAACTATATCTTCATTTTTTTGTTTTCTATAATTCTGTTATTTTCAATTTTATTTTTTAAGGTTTTTTATTGTTCACATAATTCATCAATGCTTATAGAAAATCAATAAAAATAAATGTTGAAAATGTTTTCATAAAAAAATACAACCTTGGGTTCTCATTGACATCATGGATTCAATTGTTATTAAAAACATTTAAATTGTTAAGATTTCTCTTATTTTATTATTCATGTGTAAAAAATTGTTTTGAATCACATAATTAAGCATAATTCTCTGTTTTTTTACATAACCGAATTCAGACATTTTTTTTCTTAATTAAAAACAACTTATTTTATCTGTGAAGATCATAGATTCAATTTTTTTTTAAAATTTGTTGTCTTGTGACTTGGTATGTTTCATGAAATGAAAACATATGTGTCGGGATATGGAAACTAGATGTTGCAATGCAAGTCATTTCTTAGGGGTTGCAATGAATTTCCTGAAAAAACAATTGATGTAGTGGGCCAGTTTCATTACTGCTTTATAGTTAGACTATGTAATGGTAATATACTTTGATGGTTATATAGTAACATGTTGATAAATATTTTATGTCACATTGTAAGAACTTATAGAAAAAGTAAGAATTATATTCCTTACTGATTCCACCATATCCTTTCTTTCAAATTTCATAAAATTAATAAATTAGTGATTGGTTAGATGATTTGATGATTTATTGATTTTTTATTCTATATTTTGCATTGTGTTTATGCACTTCTCATTTTTTTCATAGCAATATTCATGGATTTTTTGCACATATCTATTATGGAGTTCTTATAATATAGTATCAACATATATGTGTTCATTATATATTCATGATTTTATTTAATATTCCTAATAATCTATCACCCATAAAAGTACTTTTTTCTTTCTAAACATATTCTTAATGGAAATAAAAAAATATTATCCTTTTCTTAATTTAATGTGGTCAAAATGTTCCTTATTGTTTGCAGAATATATATATATTCCTATAACTCTCTTTTTTTGTATCATTCTAGGTATTTGTAATAGGAGAAATGAATCTTACTTTATAGAACTGGGAAAGTTACCATTACAATTAACTAGTATGGAGGTTGAGGTTTTTTCTTATCCCTGGGTTTGATCTATAATGTCTATTCCGTATCAATTTTGATATATCCAATCCATGATATAAGTTGTGAGGCTATGTTTTTCATTATAAAATATGAAAACATGTTTATGATTTTATTTTTATATTGGGAAAGCATTTGTAGTAACATTGTATTGTGTTTTCTGATCATTTCATTATTTTCATGTCATCGAAAGCCTGTGCTTCAACTAATTGAACTGATGGAAGGCATTTGGAAATAATCGTATTCTATAAAATTCAAAGTTCATGTATTTGTATATGATGCAGGTTAAGCGGGTTCTCCCTTTATAGTTTTAGGTTGCATCATATAAGCAAGAAACATGGTGATATTCCTTAAATTGATTTGAGTAGTTCTATTCGAAGAGTTATTTAATAATCCAATTGTTAATTGTGTTTTTTATTTCATTTCTATGATCTATCCTTTAATAGGGTGTATTTAGTGTTATAGGGGGTGGTCTCAAAGAGGGAAGCTACTACATACCATTGTAGAGATTCAATATACCTACATTGAATATAAAAGTGACATGGAAAGTGGTAAGAGTCACTACAAGGATATGTTTATTAGTCTATTTTAAGTCACTTTCCTTTGTGTTAACTTCATCCATGTGATATGATATTAAATAAGTTTGCTACTGAAATTTCACATTGAAAGAAGTAATTTTTTATTGGATATGGGACTGACCTAGCCCAAGTAGCCTTCCATTGTTAATAAACCATTTATGTAAGTTCAATCAGTAACCTACAGGAGGTACCTTTTAGTTGTTCTTATGTTACATGCAACGATTAATGAAATGTTTTGAAATTTTAAGAAGATTTTTGTCATAGAACTTTCAACCTACTTATACAAATTTTGGTAATGAACTATTCAGTGTGTGGGAATCAACACTCTCCTAAGATTTTAGTTAAGTATTATAAAGTTGCTATGAGTAGATTTGGTAAATTAGGGAATCGTCTTGTTAGGATTTTTTCCTCAGTTGAGTCCTAGAATTTATGGTGATTGATAACATAGAATAAATGATTACGAATTAGGTGTTGGTGTCACTAAATAAGAGTAAGCTAGGTTTATGAATAGGATTCTAAGAAGTGTTGTGGTGTGGTCTCTGCAAAGGTTGTATCTATGTTTAGAAAATTATTATGAGTCATATTAGTATAGTGTAGTGTGTATTAACTGGTATTGTAAGGGAATAATATAAGAATTTAGTTTCCTTGAATCAAGGTGTTGAGACTAATAAGATCCATGGGAATAAATTTACTATTTGAGGTATTCTGTAAGGATAAGATTAGTCATTTGGGGAATCAAGTGTAGTTCAATGGGAGAGCACATACATGAGGGTAGGTCCTGTCCTAGCTATAGACCACAAAGAAAATGGTTGAAGATAAATTTCCAAAAATCTTTGATAAATTTACAAGAAAGAAGACATAATAACAATAATCCCCAACCTTCATAAAGAGGAAGCATAATGTGGTAGTATAAAGACTAGATAAAGAAATTCAATCATATGTATGAATACGATGATCCAAATCCTCCATATTTAAATAAATCTTGATGACATGATGTGGTAGTTTTTGAATCTGGTAAGCCAGTAAAGAGGCCTTACTAGATTTCCAAAAAGACGGGTATATAGTAGCTTAATATTATGTCTTCCCAATAGAGATGGAATCTATAATCCATGATCATAGTCATTAAAGACAAAAAATTAGATATTTATAGAATAATCCATGGGGATAAGAGATTTAATCAGGTCAAGATGATGAACCACATTCACAGTAGACAGATCTTCCAACTCTAGTGAAACTCTACATGTGAAGGTAACAGGTTTGCACATCAAATTTTTGGACTAAAAATTCAGACGAGACTACCAAGATAGAACCCATTTATCCTATGAAAAAATGGACCTGTCATAACCTCTAATATCCATCCAAATTGAAGATCATATGTTGAAAAAAAAAATATTCTTAGAAGCCTCTCAATAATCCTTTCCATCATAAAGGTAAAGGAATAATTTGTTTACTAAAGAAGATTCCATCCATAATAAAATAAATAATGATGATATGATGATTTTCATTTTGAATATGTTAAGCTAATAATGAGGCCTTACATGTTTTCCACAAAATATTGGTGTAAAATAGATTAGTATTGAGTATTCCTAACTGTGTTGGCATCTATATGCAGTGGTAATAGTCATTAAAGAAAAAAATTTAGATCTTCCGATCATAATACATGGGGATACAAAGTTTAATCTGATCAAGATGATAAACCATATCCATAGTAGATAGATTTTCCAACTCTAGTGGAACTGTGCATGTGGATGCAATGGGGTTGTACATTCAATTTTTGGTCTAAAAATTCCAATTAGACTACCTAGATCGAACCCATTTATCCCGTGGCATAAAGGACCTATAATAGCCTCTAATAGTTATCCAAATAGAATATCCCATGTTGAAAAACATTCTTCTTGGAATCCTCTTAATAAACCTTTCATTCATAAAGGTAATCGAATCATTTGGTTACTATAAAAGATTCTAAAGGTAGATATAAATGATCGACTCATTGAAGAAGCTTGATTTGTTAATGCTATGTGCACTAAACTCTATGGATTTTTACACATTTGTTCTATGAAACTATGTAAATTTTCATTTCATAGATAGAAACAGTCCAAATGAAGTTGTGTACATACTTTTTAAGCCTCTTAAAAATTTCTATTATCCGTTTTTATATGTGAAATGAATATACTAACATATAAGTAACAACATAGTTCATAATAAAAATAAAACCTGCTTGTGAGAGAGGCTTACCTTTCTAACATGCAAGATGATCAATAATTTTATTGACACTCCCTTCAAGAAATTTTTTGTTGACTCTTCCTGTATAAAAGTCTAAACCCAAGTAGAAGAAAATAATATCACTAATTCGCATTCCAATGAATTTAGAAATTCAGCTCCACATGGAAACATGAAATTCCCTTCCATAATAAATCTTATATTTCTTATAACTATTATATTGATGTAGGAACGATTCATAATTTTTGAAAATCACCATGATGATAGAAATATAATTTTCATAATATTCCAAAAAAGTGAGTTTCATTAGTAAAAAAATTTGGTGGGTTCCCTTATCTTCATAGGATTCTTAATTAGTGATCAAACACCATCATCGATAGCTTTAAGGATAAATTCTCTAAGGTAATCCATGGAAATTCTGAATAAAAGGACAAAAGAAAATCCATTACATTACACTATATTTATAACCAAGGTATCGTTTAGGAGACCCACTGATCATCATTGAGAATATTTATCTATTGAGTATGGCCCAAATTAGCTTGATAAACCTGGTTAATAAACCCAAATTGACAAGTACTTCAAAAATGAAATCCCAGATCAGAGTGTTCAATGATTTATAGATTCCAATATTTAATGAAATGTTCCCTTTATTTTATATACTCGATAGTGTATTCACATAATAAAAGGTAGTTTATAAATAGTCATGCACTCTCCTTCCATGTATAGACTGAAATTGATTTGAAGAAACAATAGAATTAACAATAGCTCCCAAACAAATAACAATAACCTTATTGATGATCTTAGGAAGTGTATTACCCACAATAACAGGCCTATAGTCAACAACACTAGGGGAATGTTCCACCATCATAACGAGAGTTATGATTTTAAGTTTTTTATATGGAGGGAAAATTTATAGTTTGAAAAATTATTGAACCACTTGAACAAGGTCCATATAAGTTACATCCTAATAGTGAAATAAATAATTTATTAGCAGATCTTGGACTAGAAAGAGAATTAACTATTCCAATTAAGAAATGAACAAATGAGATACTGATTCTGTGGTACCAGGCACCTGTAATTCTTTTGGGTTCCACACATTACTGAATAACAGTATACATGTGGCTAGTGAGAACTATGTTTATTGAAAATGTCACAAAGAAAGCACTATTTCTTGGATATTCAGAGCTGTATCATGTTTTGTACATATTCAGGCTAATCGGAACCCCAAATTATGAGTTCTGTCCTAGATAGAGTAGGGGTTTGAATTTTCTTGAGTATCCTCAGTGGAGTATATAGAGTTTGACATCAGTTGTTCCTATTCTGGATAGGCATGCCATCGATCAACTCTAAAAAATGTTGCCATTTTAACTTTCCACCAAAATCTCAGTGAAAAAATCTATGGTTCATCTATGCTTTGATGGTCTTGACCAGGAAAATATTTAGTTAGAATTTCAAGTGTTTCTTATAGGTTTTATGTCTATAGTTTTCCTAGAAGAATTCATCGATTGTGCAATGCCACAATCCACTAAATATTTACCTCTTTAATTTTCTCTTGGAAAAAAATATTATGAGATTTCAAATAAAAACTATGCATTTTTTCCAGGATAAAAAATAGCATATTTTAAATTTATTTGTTCAATTATTTTTGTATTGTATTTATAGGTTGAATAAGAATGGATATTGGAAGGGTTCAAAGTTTTCTGAATACCGATTCTTTATTTTTTTCATTTTTTATTTTGTGGTTCTATTATTATAGATGGAATATATATTGTAGGATTAAAAAAAATATAGGTTAGCAGATGCCTTTGGCAGTCACTAATTTGTTTTTTATATGATCATTAGCGACCACCTATAATGGTCACTATAGTATTTATCTTTAGAGACCGCCTATGGCGGCCACTAAATCCTTCCCCAGTGACCAATCCTGTACCCTTTTGGGAAAACCTATAGCAACCACTATTGGTGTTCACTATTCCCCTTTAGTTATGGGGCAATCATGAATGCCAAAAGTGGTCGATAAAGACCTTTAGTGACCAGTTTTGGTAGTCTCTAATGGTCATTTTTTTGTAGTGGGATACCCTGAAAACCAAAAAAGAGGAGAAATAAAAATAAATGGTCAACTCAAACCACAATAATGGAGAATGAACACAATCACTATTATATAAGTGGTGTATAAAAGTTCTAGATAAATCCTTTATCAGTATGAAAAAATAACTGTTGATCTAATCATCATTAAAAGTGTGACTCATTTATCATCACTAGAAAAATGATTATAATGGTGGAACTTTATAAGTAATACTTTTAGTGCTGATAAAATACCCCCTTTATTAGTGCTAAAATTAGTACTAATAAAGGCTGACTTGCTGCACTGTGCTGTTAAAATTAAAAAACATTGTTGGAAATGATAAACATATATGGAAAATTCATTATTTAAGTGAAATAAAAATTACAACACAAATGAAAGAAAAAAATACTATATTATACACATTCCAAATATTTGTTTTATAGAATTACATTAGCAAGTTCCATCACAAACATTCAAATACATCAATGGTTTCATTTCCTTTGCCATCTGACCCCATCTTAAAAATCACAATCATGGTATCTATTGCCAAACAAACAACCACAACTAGAGAAAAATAATCCAACTATATAAGAAAACAATTCTTATGTTATTAATAATATGAAGGAATAAATTAAACATAAATATAAAAAAACACATTTTTAAAATTTCAATTTTAAATAAAAGGATACACTTGGAGTCATACTGGTCACACCGTGCATCAAATTGATATGAAGATAATTCTTGCACATCATAAATGAATTTTTAGTCAATGTACTAAATTATCAAGAAAATATGAATGTTTTTTTAGTTATGCGTATGTCACATGTCTTTTTTACTAAAATGCCAATTTAAATTGAGAACACACACTTTGATTCATACTGGTCACATCATGTGTCGGTTTGATGTGAGACTAATTCATACATGTAAACAACTGACTTATGAATCATTTTTATAAAATATAAAGACAATCTGGGAATTTTTTATTGGGTTTCAGTGAGTGACACACGTTTTGAACTAAATTCTAAATTTTAAAGTCACAACGGAAACATTGATTTATACCAGACACACTGTGCATCATATTGAGGTGCGACTATTTTTATATGTCACAAATGAATTATAGAAAATTTTACTAATGTATAAAAACAATTCAATTTTGTTTTCTTGGTTTTGAGTATGTGATGTCTGTTTTGAACTAAAATGTCAATTTAAAAATAAAAGTCACTTTGAGTCATACCTATCACACCATGCATCAAAATGACATGAAACTAATTCCAATATGTCACAAATTACATAAAGATAATTTTACTAATGTATCAAGACAATTAGAATGTGTTTTCTTGGTTTTGAGTATGTCACGTGCCTTTTTTACTAAAATATCAATTTAAATTGAAATCAAACACTTTGAGTCATACCGGTCACATCATGTGTAATATTGATGTGAGAATAATTCCCACATGTCTAAAATGACATATGAATCATTTTACTAAAATATAAAGACATTCCAATAGATTTTTCTCAGTTTTCAGTGAGTGACACATATTTTGAACTAAATTGTCAATTTTAAAATGATAATGGACACTTTGAGTCACACAAGGAACACCGTGTATTGAAATGAGGTGTGGTTGATTCCTACACATCAAAAATGACTTATGGAACATTTTAATAAATTACTAAAACAAATCAAATGAATTTTATTTGTTTTGAAAATGTAATGTGTGTTTTTGAACTAAAATTTTAATTTTAGATAAAAAATAGACTTGAAGTCATTCCTATCACACCATGCGTTGGATTTACATGTGGTTGATTCCTACACATCACAAATGACTTAAATATATTTATACTTAAGTATAAAGATAATATTAATATGTTTTGTTGGTTTTTAGTGTGTCATGTTTCTTTTTTACTAAAATGTGAATTTAAACTGAAATCACACAGTTTGAGTCATATCGATCACATTGTATGTTAGTTTGATGTAATAATAATTCATAAATATCAAAAATAAATTATGAATAATTTTCCTAATGTATCATGGAAATACCAGCGTGCTTGTTTTTTTTCAATGAGTGACACAACTTTTTAACTAAATTGTCGATTTTAAATTGATATTGAAGACTTTGAGTCATATCGGGCACTCCGTGTATGATATTGAGGTGTGTATGATTCCTACACGTCAAAAAATTACATATATATTATTTTACTAAATTATGAAAACAATTAAAATGTGTTTTATAGGTTTTGAGTAACTGACATGTGTTTTGCACTGAAATGTAAATTTTAAATAAGAAGACACACTTGGAGTTAGACCAGTCAAACTGTTTGAATTATTAACATGAGGCCGATTCATAAATGTAAAAAATATATTATGGATTGTTTCAATAAATTATCAAGGTAATACAATTTTTTTTCTTAGTTTTGAGTATATCACATGTCTTTTTAACTAAAATTACAATTTAAACTGAGAACATACACTTTGGGACATACCAGTCACATTGTGCATCAGTTTGATGTGATACCAATTTATAAAAATCAAAAATGACTTATGATTTTTTTTCATAATTTATCAAGACAATATTAGTATGCTTGATCAGTTTTCATTGAGTGTCACATGTTTTGAACGAAATTGTCAATTTTAAATTGATATCAGACACTTTGAGTCATACCATGCACCCTGTGTATTAGATTAAGGTGAGACTTATTCCTAAATGTAGAAAATGACATATGGATTGTTTTACTAAGGTATGAAAACAATTATAATTAATTTTTTTAGTTTTGAGTATTTGACGTGCGTTTTGAACCAAAAATGTCAATTTTAAATAAAAAGAAACACTTGGAGTCATACATATCACAACATTCGTCAGATTGAAATTATGATTATTCAAAAACATCCCAAATGACTTATGTATAGTTTTAATAAATTATAAAGATAATATAAATGTTTTTTCTTGGTTTTGAGTATGTTATGTATCCTATTTACTAAAATGTCTATTTAAATCAAAAAAGGACACTTTGAGTCAAACCAGTCACATCATGTGTCAGTTTGACACGAGACTAATTCCTAAATGTCACAAATGTCTTATGAATGATTTTACTAAGGTATAAAGAAAATACTAGTGTGTTTTATTAGTTTTTAGTGAGTGACACTTGTTTTGAACTAAATTGTAAATTTTAAACTAATAATAGACATTTTGAGTCATACCGGTCACACTGTGTATCCGATTGTGGTGTGAATGACTCATATACATCAAAAATGATTTATGGATCATTTAAATAATGTGTCAAAAAAATTTAATGTGTCTTACTAGTTTTGGGTATGTGACATGTGTTTTGAATGAAAATTTCAATTAAAAAAGACACAATTGGAGTCATACCTAAAACATGGTGCATTGGATTGGATTTAGGTTGATTCATACATATTGAGAATGACTTAAATATCATTTTAATAAATCATAAAGAAAATACAAATGTTTTAATTGGTTTTGAGTGTGTCATGTGTCTTTTTTACTAAAATGTCAATTTAAACTAAAAACACACATTTTGTGTCATACTAATCACATCATGTGTTGGTTTGATGTGAGAATGATTCCAATACATCAAAAATGACATATGAATCATTTTTCTAAAGCATTAATACAATCTAATAATGTTTTCTTAGTTTTTAGAGACTGACACTTGTTTTGAACTAAATTGTAAATTTTAAATAGATAATTAACACTTTGAGTCATACCGGGCACACCATGTATAAGATTGTGGTGTGGATGATTCAAACACATTGAAAATTACTTAAGGATCATTTTAATAAAGTATAAAAACATTATGAATGTTTTTTTTTGAGTTTTGAGTATGAAACATTTGTTTTGAACTAAAATGTTAGTTTTAAATAAAATGACACATTTGGAGTAATACATGTCATGCCGTGCATCATATTGGCATGTGGATGATTATTAATCATATAAAATGAATTATGGATCATTTTAATAAAGTATCATGACATTATAAATGTGTTTTATATATTTTGATTATGTCATGTTTCTTTTTACAAAAATGTCAATTTTAACTAAAAACATTCACTTTGAGTCATACCAACGACATCATGTGTCAGTTTGACATGAGACTAATTCATACACTTCATAAATGACATATGAATAATTTTTATAAAGTATAAAGATATCTTTACTATGTTTTCTCATTTTTCAATGATTGAAACATGTTTTGAACTAAATTGTGAATTAAAAACTTATAACGAACACTTTGAGTCATACTAGGAACTCCATGTATAGGATTGAGGTATGAATAATTCATACACATCAAAAATTACTTATGGATAATTGTACTAAAGTATCAAAACATATACGTGTTTTTGATCAGTTTTTACTACATGAAGTGTGTTTTGACCTAAAATGTCGATTTTAAATAAAAAGACACACATAAAGTCATACCTATCACACCATGTATCAAAACGGTATGTGTCTGATTGTTACACATAAAAAATGTCTTATGGATAGTTCTAATAATTTATCAAGACAATACTAATGTGTTTTATCTGTTTTGAGTCTTTAAGATGTCTTTTTTTTAATAAAATGTCAATTTAAACTGAAAACACACACTTTGAGTTATATCGATCACATCATGTGTAGATTTGATGTTTGATTGATTACTATTTGTAAAAAATGACTTATGAATCATTTTTCTAATTTATCACGATAATATAATATTTTTTTCTTAGTTTTCAATGAGTGACACATGTTTTGAACTAAATTTTAAATTTTAAACTGATAATAGATACTTTGAGTCAAACAAGGAAAATTGTGTATCAGATTAGGGTGTGGCTGATTCCTAGACATCAAAAAATGACCAATGGATCACTGTACTAAAGTATCAAAACAATCCAAATGTGTTTTCTTAGTTTTGAGTATGTGATGTGTGTTTTGAATGATAATATTATTTAAAAAAACACTCTTGGAGTCATACCTATCACACCATGCGTCATTTTGGTATGTGGATGATTACTAAATGTCACAATTGACTTATATATCATTGTACTAAAGTATCAAAAGAATATGAATGTGTTTTAAAAGTTTTTATTGTGTGCTGTGTCTTTTTAACTAAAAGGTAAATTATAAACTAAAAACATCCAATTCGAGTCATACCAAGCAGACATCGTATTAGATTGAGGTGTGACTGATTAAGGTGTGGTTATTTCCTAAATGTGAACAAGAATCTTTGAACATGTTACTAGGTCTATGATAAAATACACACCATTTATTGGATTTAGGTGAGTATAATTCCTACATGTCACAAATGAATTAAGAATCATTTTCCTCAAATATCAAACCAATCTTGATCTATTTGCTTGATTTTGAGGATACAATGTGTGTTTTTAACTAAAATGTAAATTTTAAACTAATAACATAAACTTAGAGTCATATTGTGAATACCATGTATCATATTGTGTTGTGGTTTATTCCTAAACATCACAAAATGTCTTTTTATTTTTCAATTTATTCCACATTCGGGGTTATCTAATAATATTTTTGTTTGATAACCCAGATTGTTGAATAAAATATAGAATAAAAATAAAAGTAAATTATTATGAGAGAATAATCCTTGTTGAGTGCACTATAATAGTACATGAGTGCATCATCATTCTTTCTGACCTCTATAAAAAGTAACAAAATAAGTATCAAATAAAAATGATAAAGAAATTAACTAAAAAATGTAGATTAATGATGAAAAAATTCACTAAATAAGTATTATGAAGTTAAATAATCAGGATGTATGTATACAATATGACACCATGAATTATTCCCATTTGTTTCTAAAAGAATATATTTCCTCTTTTTAATACAAGGAATATAAAGTATTAGTAAATATTTTAAAATAAATTCTAATTATTGAATAACGTTTTTGATGTTTTTTCTTAAAAAACTTTTTTATTTGTTAACAACTAATATGTTCTAAAATATTTTTTTTGAAAAATAGGTGAATGTTTCTAAGAGGAGTCACAATTTAATAATTTTCATCATAATGGGAAATAATATCATAATGAAGTTCAATTTGACTGACTCAGAGAAGGAAGATCAGATGAACTCCGAGGTGGAAGATCAGAATGACCCTGAGAAAGAAAATAAGACAGAATATGAGTAAGAAGATCATACTGCCTATGAGAAGGAAAATCAGACTGACTCTGAGAAAAATGATCAAAATGACTCTGGGAAGGAAAATCAGACTAAATCTAAGAAGGAAAATCAGACTGAAGCTGAGCAAGATAAAAATATTGAATATGAGTAATATAATCAGACTGAAGTGGAGCAAGATAATCATACTAAAGCTGAGAAAGATAATCAAACTGAAGCTGAGTAAGATAATTATACTAAAAATGAGCAAGATAGTCATGTTGTAGATGAGAAGGATAATAGGACTGAAGCTGAGAAGGATAATCAGACAGAAGCTAATAAAGATAATCATACTAAAGACGAAAAAATAATCAGGCTAAAGATGAGAAAGATAATCACACTGAATCTAAGAAGATAATTAGACTGAATCTGAGCAAGATAATTATACTAATGTTGAGGAAGATAATCAGAATGAAGTTAAGAAATATAAATTGACTGAATCTGAGCAAGAATCAAACTGAATATAATAAAGATAATCAAACTAGAGTTATCTAGATAATCAGACTGAAGAAAATTTAGTATATTTGGGAATACATATTTAGTATAAATCTTGAGAATTTTTGAAGAATTCAAAGCTAGAGTTTAAATGAGATCAATTTTTCATGTTTTGAAATTTTTGTAGGTGGGAATTTTTTTCAGTTTTCTGTCTTTTCTTTTATAATTCACTAATAAATAGACGAAAAATTAAATCAAACACTGTAACTTTTTTCATAGGTTTGGAAAAGGTGGAGGGCTGATGAATTTGAGAAAGTGTTCCTTTTGTATAAAGATCTCATTACTTGATAAAAAACTGATTATTTTGTTAACCAGACTAAGAAATATCTTATTGAGAATATCATATTGAGTTGATCGAATTAAGGATGATTGGACTAAGTTTTTTAGAAGAGTTTAAGAAGTGAATATTGAGAAAGGTAAGATCATATTGAGTTGATTGTATTGAGTCAATTAGACTGGGTTCATTGTACTGAAGGCCATTAAACTTAGGTTCATCAGACCCAAGAACTTTTTTGGAGAAGATTAAACAAAGTCTTTACTCTTTTTTTTTGAATCAACTGTTTTGTAAGAAACTGTTTAAATAGAAGGGAGTCAGTGTAATCATTCATATCAGGAGAAAAAAGGTGTCTAACGGGAGTTGGAACAAGTTGTATTCACTTATTCATATTAGTGAATTTCTATAGACTCACGAGAATGGCTGTGTAAAAGATATAGGTTATCACACTAAGGATGAACCTTGTGAATCTTGTGTGCTTTAATTTCTTTTCTGTCTTTTCATACTTGAGTATTTACTTAAATATGAAAAGGAAATTAATCTTAACAGGTTTTAGTGGTTAAGTTTCTAAAAGTCTTGAAACTCATAACAAGTGAATAACTGATTCAACCCCCCATTCCTAGTTTTTTTATCCTTTGGGTCTTAAATTAGTATCAAAGACAATGGTACCTTATTGAATACTTATAATAGAAAATCTCAATTATTCAATAGTAGAGTAGTTCCTACATTTGTTGGAAATAATTATTATGGATGGAAAAATAGGATGGTTCCTAATCTCCTATCTCTTTATTTGGAATTTTTTGATGCTACTATAATAGGGTTTCCACCTACAATGAAAGATGACCCAATGTTTTTTTATGATAAGAGAAATATCAAAATCCATGGAAAAGATAGAAATGTTATCCTTGTGTCCTTATTAGAAATTTTTTATACAAAGGTGATGGGTATCAAAACTTCAAAGAGTATATGGGGAAAGTTGGAAAGTATTTTAAAAGAGAATACTAAAGTGAAGGAAGAAAAGATTGATATATGGCGTAGTAAGTATGAAGACATAAGGATGAGAGATGAAGAAACAATTGATGAATACTTCACTAGAGTAAATGATTTTTTTTGCAACATCATAGGATTAGTTGACAACTTGAAAGATTCTACAATTGTAAAGAAACTTATGAGAATCTTTCCAAACATGTTTGAATCTAAAATTTCCTCATTAGAAGATAGGGTGATTTACCTGTTGATGAATGACACAACATTCTTATTGCTTATAAAATGAGGAAATCTTCAATGTTAAAAAAAAGGTGAAAGATGAAATGGATTTTGAATCCATGAGAATATTAAAAATATAAGATGTTGAATATGTTGATCCATGTGACTCCGTAGATAAAGAGGATTATTATTTGAATGAAAAAATCATGTCTCTTCTATCCAAGAAATATTGAAGAGTAAGAGGAAAGAATAGAGGTAGAATTCTTCTCAAATTTTTTGAGTGTGGGGGAATCATACACTTTTCTATGAATTTTACTAAGAAGAAATTTAAAGAATATTAAGAAGATTCTGATGAAAAATCTCGATGTAAGAAGTCGAACAAAAGTTGTAAAGAATATAATTGACCCAAAAAATGATAAGTTCATAGGATACAAAAAGAATTATGTTTAGTAAAAAGGATGAATTAAACTCAATTGATTTTTTTTTAAAAGATGAATGTTCATAAAAATCAAAAAAATTCATTATAAAAGTTGAAAAAATAAAATATTCCCCAGATTGTGAAGAAGGTTGTGAAGAATCATATAGATAGTATTAGCTCTGAACATAACTTGTCTCATGTCTTGAGAAGACAAACCTCTCGAGAATGAAATCATAATAATAATTAAATATTGTAAAGAAGTTTCTAATAGAAGAAAATATTTCATCAATCAAGAGGAATAATACATTTAGGATATCTTAAGTTAAAAACATAGAAATGATGAATAGGGAAATATGGTTGAAGATCTTAGTAAGAATATGGAAACTAAGGAAGAAGAAGTTAACAAGTTTCAATAAAAAATTCTTGAGTCTGAAATTACCTTGATTAAGATAGTTGAAAACTTTAATAAATATTTTGAAGTAAAATCCAAGACTTCTAAAGCTGTTGAGAGAACTAAAATCAAGAATTAGTTTGAATCATCACCCACCAAAAACATTGTTTCATCTATTTTTTCTAACATTTTAGGTTATAGAAAAAGTATTGGGAAATCTTGGGTTGAAAAAGAGTGTGAGTAGAAAATTTTATCTACAAAAGATGAAAACTCACTCAGGAGGAATGATGGTCCATGTACATATATTTTTAACACTAGAAGAAGTCATCAACCTAAAAAATGTTTCTATAGATAAATATCATACTTTAATAAAAAATCAAGATTTAATGGATATTTATAGTGTTCTAGAATCTATGTGAAAATGGATTATAATTTTTGGCATAACTTGTCACTTCACAGAAGAAGTTATAAACTAATATAAATAAATAGTGTAAGGAGGATGAGTAACTTTCCTAACCTAAAAGAAGTTAGAAAAGAGAAATATCATGATTTCAGAAACATTAAAAAAAATCAATTTGAATGTCTGGAAAAAGTTTGTGGGGGATGTGATCAGGTTGTCCATCATGCTAAAAGATGTATGAAACTCTTTCTATAACATGTTTATTATGGTAGAAAAGAAAAGTAAGCTAGAAAAAATAAAGTGGAGGAAATATATATTTTTTGTTGAGACACATTTGAAAGTAAGTAAAAGAAAAAAACTATGGATACATGATAGTGGTTATTCTTCACATACGATAGGTGATATAAAAATCTTGAATTATTTTTAAATTAATGGTGTAGGAGTAGTTATATTTGGTAATGATAGTTCATAAAAAATCATAGGAATAAAAATGGATGATATTGAAGAAGAAAAGTTGAAATTTAAGGAATTTTTATTTGTTGATGGGATAAAACATAACATACTTAGTGTAATTCAACATCGTGATGATGGAAAATAAGTGATCTTCATAAAATATTATTTTGTTATCACGAGTTTCAAGAATGGAAAAGTTATAAAAAAAGGAGAAAGAACCATTAGGAATCTCTTTCTGACTGAATAACTTAAGAATTCATATTATCTAAGTGCTAAATATGAGAATAATTTGTGGCACCAGAGACTTGGACACCTTGGGCATAACAACAAGAAATAACTTTCTAAAGTTCATGTTTGCCATTATTTTCTAGAATTAAAAAGAAGATATGAAGATGTTTGTATTACTTGACAGAAAGGGAAGATGACTAACAAAAATCATATAAGAGTTGATATTCAGTTTACTAGACCTCTTGAACATATTCATTCTGATTTATGTGGGCTAATGAGGAATAAATCAACAAAATAAGATTTAAACTTTATCACTTTTATTTATTAGTTCACTCATATGAAAGAGAACATGTTTTTGAAAAACAAATCCAAGTTTGTAGAAATGTTCATGTTTTTCAGAAAAGAGCATGAGAAAGAAATGGGGGCTTATATAAAGAAGTAGTGAATAGATAATGCTACCAAATTCCCAAGAAATACTTTTGAAACTTATCTGAGAAATAAAGGTTTCAAACATTAGTATTGTTCTCTCTACACTCTACAAAAAAATGGAGTTGTAGAAAGAAGTAATAGATATTTGATGGAAATGGGAAGAATTATATTAAAAAAATACAAACTTTCAATGTTTTACTAGAGAGAAGCTATTATTACTGTAGTACATGTTCAGAAAATAATTCTATTGATTCCAGAATCAAACATGAATTCTTATGAAATGTGATATAACAAAAAAATTCATTAAGTTACTTAAATTATTTTGGAAGTCCATGTTCACTTAAAATCAAATATCCCAATATGGGAAAGTTAGATAAGAAATATGATAAATTTAATTTTATGGGTTATTCACCCAATTGAAAAATTTAAAAATGATGGAAAAAATGATTACACAAGTTGGTGGGCTCATATGATGTGAAAGTAATTGAAAATAAAAAATTCTTAGAAAAAATTGTTGAGAATTATGAGGAGGATAATCTAGATATTTATAATGATATTGATTTAAAATAACCTTACCAAGATGTAAGAGAATTATTTGATGTGGAAAATTCAACTAGAACAGAAAATCTAAACTTTTCTACCTTAAAAAACATGTTTAGACCAAAAACATTATTGGAAATTATATGGATCTAGTTCATACAATAAGAAAGTTGATATTAGAAAATTAAAATTCACGTATCTCAAAAGTAAAATCAGAATCATTTTCAGATGCTATTTGACACAAAAAACGGTTGGATGATATGAAGGAAGAGTTGGACCAGGTTGATAAAAATGAAACATGTGAACTTGTTCCATGGACAAAAAATAAAAATGTTATCGGAACAAATTGGGTTTACAGAAACAAATTGAATGATCATGGATAGGTTTCAAGAAACAAATCAAGATTTGTTTGTAAAGGATATAAATAGGTGGAAGGTGTGGATTTTGAAGAAACATTTCCCATAGTTTCAATGTTATAAACTATTAAAATGTTTCTATCAATGTATACACCTCAAAATTACCAAGTTTATCATATGGATGTAAAGTTAGATTTCTTTAATGGTGATATTTAGGAAGAATTTTACATTGAAAAACCTTTTGGTTTTCAAATTTGTAATGATGAAAACAGGGTTTTTGGACTGAAGAAAGCTTTTTATAGGTTGAAACAAGGCCTACATGCTTGGTGTTAAAAAAATGATAAGTATTTTAGAATATTTAATTTTTCCAAATGAAAAATTGATAGAAAATGATATGTGAAAGATGATAAATTCAAAAATATAATTTTAATTGTTTCTATGAATGATATAATTTTTGTAGGGAGGAAGAAAAGGTTTGTAGGGAGCTTATTGAGGAAATGAAGAATAATTTTGAAATTTCAATGTTGGGTGAATAAACTATGTTCATTGTCTTACTAGTTTAACAAAAATAAAAATAAATTTTATTATCTCATGAAAACTATGTCTGGGAATTGATAAATAAGTCTGGGGGTGATAGAATCCAAAGATGTTTATACTCCTGTATCTATGAGAATAATATTGAGTAAAGATAAGTCTAAAAAAATTGTGAATCAGAAAGACTTTCATAAGACTATAGGAAGTCTACTTTACATTACAACCTTAAGGACTGATATTGTTTATGCTGTGACTTTTTATGTTAGGTATCAATGTAAACTGAAAGAATCTCAAATGATGTAAGTAAAGATAATTCTGAGATATGTTAAAGGAACAACTTCACATGGGTTGTAATACAAAAGAAATCATGAGATGATGTTTTAGGGTTATAATGATGTTGATTGGGCGGGAGATTGTAATGATAAAAAATCAACCTTAGGAGGAACATTTTTCTTTGGTGAATGTTGTGTAAGTTGACATAGTAAAAAAATAGTTCATTAACTTTGAGTATAGAGGAATCAAAAAACGTTGTGGTTACTAGGGCTTGTACTAAGATGTTGTGGATGAAATTTCTTATAGAATATTTGAAAGTAAAAGTTTCTAAACCATTGAAAATACTTTGCAATAATCAGATTAAAATTGATCTTTCTAAAAATCCCATTCAACATTTTATATCAAAACACATTGATATTAAATTTCACTTTATAAAATGGAATGTTTCTACTCGAGATGTTTTTCTGGAATATATCTCAACAATGTATCAAATTTTTGATATCTTCATCAAGCTAATGGAAAAAAGAAAGGTTTGTTGAGTTGTGGTTGCAACTTCATGTTTATCCTCCTCCAATAACATCCTAAATCTCATAATTAAGAACCCCCACCATTCATTAGATTATGTTGAAAAAGGGAGAGGGAAAGTTAAAACATTGTACTTTGTAAGAATTTTTTTAATTATCTTTATTTTAGGAATATGAATATGTGCTTATCATAAAACGGGGAGAGAAAAAGAAAAGTGAGAAAAGATAAAAGTGATAAGGAATTTATCTTAACATGGTCAACAAAATTTCTTGCCACTAAGGGATGGAATTCCTTAAAAAACACTACTTTATCCAGTAGTGTTGTGTTAGGAAACTCTCTTTTGAGAAATTATTTTTCAGTAAAAAGTTAAAATTTGAGTTATGAAAAATTTATGAGAGTAGAAAAAATTGTTAATGAGTGTTGTCAACAAATCCCAAAGGAGAGATTGAAGAACATTTATGATGTTTTATTTTAATAATGTTTTTGTATTTATTGACAACTAATCTTTTGCAAAAGAATGTTTATGAGAAATAGTTGAAAGTTGCTAAGGGAAGTCATTGTTGAATACATTCCATCGTAATGGGAAATTCCATCATAATGAAGTTCAATCGGACTAACTCGGATAAGTAATATCCGACTGAATCTGAGAAATAAGATCATAATGACTCTGAAAAAGAAAATAAAACTTACTCTAAGAAGGAAGATCGTACTGAATCCGAGATGGAAAATCAGAATAAATCTTAGAAGGATGATTGGACCGACTCTGAGGAGGAAAATTGGACTGAACCTGAGAAGGAAAATTAGAATTAATCTAAAGAAAATAATCAGGCTAAAAATGAGAATGATAACCAGACTGATGTTGATAAAGATAATAATACTGAAGTTGAGCAAGATAATCAGATTGGAGATGAGTAAGATAATCATACTAAAGCTAAGAAAGATAATCAGATTGAAGATGAGAAAGATAATCGGACTAAAGCATATCAAGATAATCAGAATGAAGATAAGTAAGATAATCATACTAAAGATGATCAAGAATATTAGAATGAAGATGAGAAAGATAATCATAATGAAGCTGAGAAAGATAATCAAACAGGATTTGAGGAAGATAATTAGAATGAAGTTGAGAAATATAATCAAACTGAAGATGAGAGAATTAATTAAATTGATGAAAAGTTTGAATGTTTGAGAATAATGATTTTGGGGAAATATTGAAAAGTTTTGAAGAATTCAAAGTTGGAGTTTAAATATGAGTGATTTTCAATGTTTTGAAATATGATTAAGTGGGAAATGTTTTTCAGTTTCACACATTTTTTTTGAGTCACCTATAAATAGAGGAACAGTTCATTCACACTTTGTAACTTTTTCATTAGTGTGAAAAATTTGGAGCACTGAGGAATTTTAGAAATATTTCATTCCAAACAGAGATTGAAATAGTTAATTAGACATCTATATTTTTTAACTGGACTGAGAAACAATATATTGAGAAGACTGTATTAAGTTTATCATACTAAGGAATATCAGACTGAGTTTTTTAGCATAATTTAATAAGTATAGATTGAGAAAGGGAAGATCATATTTATTTGATCATACTGAGTTAATCAGACAAGGTTCATCAAATTTAAGGCTATCAGACTTAGCATCATCATACACAATATGTTTTTTAGAGCAGATTGAATAGAGTATTTACTCTTTTTTGGCTCAATTATTTTGTAAGAAACTTTTTTAATCAACCACATTCAGTATAATCATTATTATAATGATATTTAAGGTGTATCATGAGATTTTTTACACGTTGTATTCACTTATTCTCAATAGTGAATTTTTATAAACCCACTAGAGTTGATATAGAATGGATGTAGGTTCTCACATTAAGGCCAAAACTTGTAAATATTTTGTTATTTACTTTCTTTCTGAATTTTTCATGTATGAGTATTTACTAAAAGATGAAAAGGAAATTAATCTTAATAGGTTGTAGGGGTTAAGTCTTTAAATTTTTTGAAACTCATAAAATGCAAACATCTGATTCACCCCCTATTCTCAGAATTTTTTTTATCCTTTGGAACTTCAATTATCATCATAAATTTCTATTTTTGGATGCTATTTTTTGTATGGAATATGATATATTTTTTAAATTTTAAAACATAATAACCAAAATATTTACCATTTGTTTTTTCTAGGAACTATAGAAATATTTTAAAAAAATAAACAATTTTTATTGATATATGTTTTGATATTGGGATGCTATTATATATACCATAATACTTATCTATTTTTAGAAGTTGATAGTCTTTTTGTGCTCGTGGATTTTCCTTGTTCCATGGTTTAATTTTAAATTATTTCATGTACTAGTGTATTTCAAATTGATAAACATCATCATGTGTGGTCATTTATTTGGGTATCCATGGAATTAATCAAATAAAACAAATCATTAGAGTATCCATCTATCCAACCTTAAGATATTTTATTGATAGGGGGTAATGTACAAAAGATTCATTGAGGCATAAAGCAATGGATCTTGAGAGTTTTACCCCTACATCATGGGTATTGGGAAGAGTATATCATCTGTAAGTTTGATTTCAAATGTTGTGGACAGTTTGTTCACTGTTACTTCTTATTGCTTTGGTTCCATTGAGAATTATTACATGGAAGTGATGTGAGGAAAAATTTGTCCAAATTTAGGGTCATATGGTTTTCCCTTCAAATAGTATTAATATACACCCTTGGAAAAAATTTGAATTGTATTTAGTCATAATTAACATAGTAGATCAATTATTAGATATACAAATCAGAAAAAAACACCAAATTTATACATTTACAACCGATACACCTATCCATTAATTCTTTAGGATTTCATTTAAATTCTCATGACCAATGTAGTTTTTAATTTCTTCTCAAGATATCTATTATTCAAAATAAATTATGGTCATAAAACCACTTGATAACATTGTATCTTCATGAACCTTTAATGTTTGTAAATACAAAATTTTAATTTGTGGGGTAAATGTACTTTGTGAATATCTTTTCGATTGGTTGGTTGATCCTTTAGATTTTTTGATTCATCCTTCCATTTCACCCATTCCCTTTGTCCATTGGTAATAAAATTCATTGTTTCAGGCCTTTTTTCATTAATTTTTAATGTTTTTTCCAAAACAAATTTTTTGGAAATGAATAATTCCTTGTTGACATGTATTTTTACAATATTTAACATCCATTATATGAAAGTTCCAATATATTTATTTACCATATGAACATATTTATCATCAAGTGGAAAAGGTAAGTCAGTGCTCGAAACATGATCTATGTGAATCCCCACTCTCACATGGCCTATTTAAAGTTATTTATTATGTTGAATATCTCCTTAGATAATGTATATGGTACCCTTCATAACAAGACGATGGGTGGGTGGTGAAAGATATAAATCAAAATCATTTTTACTCTATAGAATATAAGTATAGTAAAGGCATCAATGTATTTTTATTTCAGATGTCATAAAAACAACTATGAAAATATTGATTACCACTTCTAAGAAATATCTTTGAGGGGGAATTCTCACCTCAAAGATGGTGTGGGTGGTGGGGGGAGGGTCTTCACATAGTGGTTTTTCTTATGCTGTTTCTTCTCTTTGATTCCTTCCTATAAAATTTTCTAACTATAATTACCAAATAATTTTCTCTTATAGATTGGATAATTATGCTTACAACTCTTCTATTTTCTTATCCTTGTCCCCCTGTTCATTTATTTTCATAATTTTTTTGGGGTAACACCCCAAAACCCAAAACTTTGATGTAGCCATACTATTACAGATGTTTCAAGGCCACTGATAGTAGCTATTAATCATGTAAATCTTTTGATGATTATTGTGTCTATGTCAGATGAAAAATATAAGAAAATAAGTAATCATAAATATGAAATATCTATTTTCTAAAAAAATTATTATTTCATACTTACACATGATTCCCACTCTTTTTGTGTATTTTCATCTATTAGTATCCCATATTTATTTATATGTTCCTCCTTTTATATCACATGAAGTGGGATGGAAGTGGCTTTGGATTTCAATTAATCATTCTACATATAAATAGGCAACATATTAATGTTTTTGTTTCATATCACAAAAAACTATTATGGTAGATTTAAAATGCGTACCATTTTTTTGATTGAAGAATACCCCATACTTTCTTTACAGTATGGGTATGTTGGTTTTACTACTCATTTATTATTTTCAGCACTCAATTCCTATTTCATAAATTAAAAATTTTTAATCAAAGTTATTAATACACTTTTTGTCAAGAAATGTATTGTAGTCAAAATGTTCTTGAAATTTTGTCTCCTCATGAAGAATAATAAACAAATCCCATGCTTGTTGGTTTATCAAGTGTGCATACATATGTGGTGGGTGAAGGTTTATTTTTTATTCAGTAACATTGACATGATTCTTTGTATGAATTATGAGGAATCTTATAAGAGGGTTCATGTATGGATCAAAACCTATGCAGTTGGGGTAATCGTTTTATTGGTTGTTGTAACTGAGCCCTAGATTAGTAACCCAGGAGTCCCTACATATCCTGTAATGGTATGAATCAATAAACACATAGTTCTTGAGGGTTCGTGCTGTTTATCATCATGTGGTAAGGATGTGGGTTCCATAATGTGAAATGGGAATATTATAGCTTGGCCCATTAATGGAATTATGGGTGCCACTACATATCCCATGGTAATAGGAATCAATCATTAAATAGTTCTTAAATAGGAACTCCCTGCATAACTCTGGCACGTACACAAAAGGGGGGAATTTTCTATGTTTATTTGTTGTGACTAGACCTGGGGATGGAAATCCAAGCATCACTATGTATCTTGTGGGCATATGAATCAAGTCACACATAGTACTTGAATGGGAAACACTCTATGATGGTCTATCCCATATGTAGAGGGGGGGGGGGACTGTTCAAGTTCATTATTGTAGTTGATCCCAATATTGATGATCTAGGTGTAACTAAATGTCCTGTGATGACAGGAATCAATCCACACATAGTTCTTTAATGGAGGTTTGGTGGGAGACCAACACCAAGGGTGGTGGATCTCTTAGGCAAGGTCTAAGGGAATGTTCAGTTTTACATCATGTAGTAGACATCAACCATGTAGTTTAATGTCACATGGTGAGGACTCATGGAGTTCCTTTTAAGGACTTTCATCTAGGACCATCATAACCATGTCATAATATATATGCGTTGTTTGTTCAGGGGATCTCATACCAGAACTCATAAGCTCACGTGAGTTATGCTCGGTGTGGGAAACAAGGAATGGAAAGGGTTCCTCTCATCATGTAGAGGCGATTAAGGAGAGGATAGTGGGATTTTTTATCATTA
This sequence comes from Viscum album, assembly GCA_963277665.1. Lineage (NCBI taxonomy): Eukaryota > Viridiplantae > Streptophyta > Magnoliopsida > Santalales > Viscaceae > Viscum > Viscum album. The sequence continues at coordinate 1,533,329,041 of OY728161.1, read as the reverse complement.
GGTGGATAGACCAAGATATAGGATTGATGTGTCCCTAAGAATCTCATTAAAGATGATAATTAAGCCATATGTAGTTCATGAAACCCATTTAGTTTAGTGTCGTTCAGTGAGGACAACGTCTATGTGGTTTGAAAACTTGTGTTAAGGACATGAGTGACTCAATGTGAAAAGAGGAGGAATGTTTCAGGTCCATGTAATTTTATGTCATGAGTTAATAATGTCTATCGTTCAGTTTAACATCATGTGGTAAGGACTATGTTCACCTGATATAGAAGACAGAGAATATTATGTCTAGGCCCAATGTTAAGTTTTTGGGTGTCACTATATATCCTATGATGGGAGGAATCAATCCATAAGTAGTTTTTAGATGAATAGATTCCCTATGTAGAAATGAATCTGGAATAGGTACAGGGGAATTTCATCTTTCTTTTACATAGATCTAGCTCGTGTGTGATCAATAATAAGTGAGATAGTTATTCCCATTTAGTTTAATGTCATGTGGTGAGGACATATACCATGTAGTTTAATGTCATGCGGTAATGACAAGATCTATAAAGTTTAACATCATGAGGTTAGGATGTGCCTACCTACTTTAATGTCATGAGACCATGATGTAAGATGTTGTGTAGTTTAACATCATGATTCCAAGGTGAGATCCATATAGTTTAATGTCAATTGGTCAGGACAAACGATGTCATGCGGTATAAGGTCTTACTGCTAGTGTGAGCTTTGTACAATTTAACATCATGTGGTCAGGAAAAACAACACCATTCATTTTAATGTCTTGATTCTTGGATGACATGTTCTTGATGATATCTATGAATATTATTTCTTAAGAAACCTCAAATATTTTGGTGGTGTGACATTCTCCCCATCCATTCTATCCAATGAGTATGCTCCATTGTGATGGACCTTGTGTATGATATAAGGATCATCCCATTTGGGTCCTAGATCTAGAGGTTTCTTCCCAAGTATCATTGGGGTTCTGAGAGCCAACCCCAATTCTCCTTAGAGGAATTAATGAAGGAAAAACTTTTTATTTAAGGCTCATGTGATCCAATTATGATGGACTTTGAGGTTGTGTAATGTATGAAGCCTGGACTCACCGAGTCGTTCCATCTCATCCAGTCGCTTTTGTAATTTCTCATCATCAAAGAGTTATCCACAAATGGATTTTCAAAGTGAAGTAAGCTATAATTTTATGGTAAACACTACCCCAGTCTTGTACACCAATGAATATGGTGTTTTAGTACACAAGGTGGTATGGTAGGACCATAAAGCATGGAGAATCTTGTTTGTCCAGGACATCAGGTCCTTCTTCACCATCTTTTGGAGTATATTTGAAAAATTATTATTAAAGGACTATATCTATACATTTATTATTGCATGATAGTGGGATGAAAGATTGAACTTGATGATATATGCCTAGTATATTTTCTTCATTTTCATAAAATAGAAGTTGATGTCATTGTCTGTCAATATTTTTTGAGGGACCCCAAACCTAGTGATGATATGGGACTTCACAAAGTTAATAATATTCTTCATCTTGAGTCCCTTAATGGGTATTGAATTATCCAATTTTGATATGAATTCGATAGCAGTCAGGATATACTTGAACTTCTTAGTTATGGTTGGGGGATATGGCCTCATGACATCCATTACACATATAGAAAAGGTCCAGGAATATTTAAATGTATGAAGAAATTCCATAGGCTGATGGATGAAGCATTTATGGATCTAGCATGCATGAAATTTCATGGTAAATTGTACATAGTCATGTATCATGGTTAGACAATAGTAACCCAACTATCTGATTTGGTGGGAGGGCATGGTCCAAGAATGATGAGATCTGCATGAACCTGCATGGACTTCTTCTAGGATAGAAGGAATATTTATTTATATTATGTATTTGAGGATAATTACATAAAATAAATTCTTGTTGAGGGCTTTATAATCATTTATAACATCACACAAAGAAATATTTTCTTCTCGTCGTCGAATCTGTTCCCTTCCGACTCAGTCTATTGGGACATTTTTATTTAGGAGATAACCAATTATGGGCTCCATCCATCCAGGGGTGGATACTGGTTTATCATGCTTCAAGGAACTATTGACATGATCGATTTCATCCATGTCACAACTGATTATTTAAGAGACCAATATTTGTTGTGTGATGTGGGAGATCACTTCCTTCTGATCATATTCATTCAAGACAGTGGCTATATTATTCAACGTGTGAGCACAAGCATTATGTGGTCGGTAAACATAATTAAATGTGGGGTCAAAATAAAACTCTTGTATCACTCCCATGAGTAAAATAGTGAGAGGGGATAGTCCTTATTTTTATGGAATATTCACCATTGATATGCTTCATCACTTTCTCCAAATTCTATTTGATATTCAAGTAGGCTATTTTGAACTGTAGGTCTAATTATAGGCCTATGATGATGGCTTGGTATTCTTCCTCATTGTTTGTGCAACCATTAGATAGTGAGAAATAGTAGGGAAAGCCTACTTTGTCTAGAGAGGCAAATACAATTTTTAGTCTAACTCGGTTGAATTTTAGGTTTTCTATCCTTTTTCTGATAGGACTTCAGGAAGCACCATCTAAGTACATATCCTATGTACAGGGAGTGTCATGGGCATAGAAAACCTCTTCGTCTATAAGGTCAGTTTCTACTATTTTACTTTATGGAACATGATGTGAAATAAAGAAATAATCTATGGATTTTCATTTCATCAACTTCTGTGATATGAACTAAATTTCATATTGTTTCAGAATGATCACCCAGAGGTCTAAGAACCTAGTCAACATGGGACGAGCAGGGATGTACTTGAGTGGATCAATATGAGAGACCAAGTAGACTTCGTGGTGCTCCAAGTAATGCCTTATCCTTGGCACCACAAAGATGAGTGCAAGGTAGTTCTTTTTACACATGAGTATTGGGTATTAGAACCAATAATTTTCAGTCTAAGGTAGTAGAGACTGTTCTCACTCCCCAAATCATTTTTCATTATGTTGAGGGAACCCAGTGAGAGTTCCATGGAAAATAAAAATAAGATGAGTGGCCTCCCTTCAACAAGTGGAAATTGAATATGTTATTGTAGTAGATACTGCATGATATTAGTGAAGTATTGTTGGCAGTAATCATCCCATTGATAAGTGATTACATTCTTCATTAGCTCAGGGAAGGGGAGATATTTTCTGGCTAGGTTTTCTATGAAACACGGAATGTAGGTGAGGTTCCCTTAGAGGCCCCTTAGTTATTTAAGATTTCTAGGGGTTACATTGATATAATAAAACTATTATTATCTAGGTCGACCTCAATGAAATTGTGGAATACTAAAAATATATGGAACTTCCATGATATTACCCCAAAGTTGAATTTCATCATATTCATATTCACATTGTGCTATCACAGCTTATCGAGGACTGTTTGAAGATCCGTGAAGTGATTACACCACTATCTGTATAAGATCTCCTAGTCTTTAACATAACATTTGGCTATTACTATTAATAAGGGAATAAAGATATGATGCGTGGTGCGCTGATATGTAGTTCCACTATTCTTTTAACCAAAGGTCATGACTTTGTATCAAAATATTCCCTGTGGTGCTCTGAAGGTACTGGCTCATCATCATGGGACATCTTTATTTGATTGTATGCTGAATACCCACCAATGAAGTAAATGTCTTGGAATACATTAGTTTCATTGATCAAGAATAATGTGATCCGAAATGGGAAATAATATTTTGAGAAATATTGATTATGGTCTCTGAAATAAATGAAAACCCTAATCTTCCCATTATTCTAATTTACTGGGATAATATTGGAAAGCCATCTAGGGTATTTCACTTCTTGTAAAAAGTTGGATTTGATCAATTTTTCAACTTCCACCACTCTATATGGTAGCATGAGAGGGGTGAATCCTCTTGTCTACCTGATTATGGACTTGATGGTCATTAGGTAAGACAATATGGTGTGTAGCCACATCTGGATTTAGTTTGGGAATTTATGTATAGTTCAAAGTGAACACATATTATGGTTTCTATAGAAATACAATGTACATATCATTCCCTTCAATAGGCATAGTGAGACTAATAAATGTAGGCCACTAGTCTTCTTATATTCCCATATTTACTTCCCTAAGCTCATTGATGGTGGTGGAGATTCCTTCCTCAAATATTGGAGGTCCGTTCCTAAGGTCATCCTCATATTCTTTCACCTCTATGTCTGTGGAGGAATTTTTAGATGAATTTGGAAATATGGGGGCTTCTCTTTCACTATCAAGGTAAGAGATCCCATGAAAAGAGACATTATCAACCTTTTTATCTTGATTCATTGTAGTTATATTCTAGTGATGATTGTATTTCATACTATAACTAGGTAAAAGAAGCGCCTAGACATCTGAACTCAAGTCTATTTCAAAAACAAGATTTATGGGGATAACATGGTCGATGTCGAAAATACTTTAGCGAATTTTAGGGGCATTCCCCAAGACAATGAGGGTTTTAACCTATATATCATCATCTACCATTGGTTGTTTTCCCTCCCTTTTGTAGAAACCCACCTCAACACATGTGGCTTCTCAAGTCTCTAAGTGGAAACTATCACCACGTAGTCAGTAGAACATTCCATTTATGGGTTATTTTAGACATTGATGGAATGTTGAAGGTATCACCATGTGACTATGGAGACAGGGCCATTCGAGCAGGAAATTGTATACACTGTCTTATTGGATAACCACAAATTCAAAGTCTCATGTGAGATACCCAAACTGGGCTTTGAGCTTGATCTTCTTGATAGGCCTTTACTCACACTTATCATACCATTGAATGAAAAGATTTGTGAAAAAATACACTTATCTATATCCCAAACATCAGAGGCTTAAAATTGGGATGAGATTGATCAAGGAGAAATTGTCAAGTTGACCCCTTGAGATGCCAACATTATTGAGTCTTCTTGAAACATATAGGACCCTGATGTGTCCTTGGATCACCTATAACATCCCATTACCATTTTATTAGGTACACCCTTAACCTCATCAGGGTTTTCCCCTCAGAGATTTTGAGGATACCTATAATGGGGAAATTGTAGATTTATTGGACTTTGAACATTAACAAGCCTTTTCTACAGGATGTAGGATGATTTAACTCCATGTAACTGGGTTACACGCCATGTAATTTTTTTGTGTACAATTCATGAAAGTAGATTCACACTGTGAAAGATTACAGGTCATGAATGGTGGTTTTACCTTGTGAATTTTTTAAATAAAATATTTTTAATCCAAGACAATGAGTTTTTTTCCATACTTATCCAGTACGGACTTCACAACATGAATGAGAGTTTCTTTTCATGAATCATCCCACTTTCAATTTTAAAACATGTGCTTAGAAGTTTTTCTTGGTCCTTTCTTTCTATTCTATTTCTCCATCAAGCTATGGAATCTTATATGTGTTTTTCAAATACACCTTTCCTTTCAAGTCAATCCATTCGACGTCTGATATCCGTGGTGATTGCGGTATATCTCTCTAAGAAATTTGTCTTCCAACTTCTTCATTGCCTTAGATCACAATATCATCATTGGGTAGTGTGCTCATATCCATTGGGTTAAGATGAAGTTTATTCTTGGTTTCTTCTAGATCTGTTGTGATATCATGTTCTGAAGGCTATTTCTTGGTTAGTTTGGGTGTGATAGACATCCATTTTTGAGATATGTGGCGTTTTCCTTTTTCTAAGAACCCATAGTTTCTAAATTGGATCAATCCTAATATTTGGCGAGTTTATTTTAGCGCCTTCATTGACTTTTTTGGGTTTCATTGATTTTTATTCCATTACGGGCATGTGCAATTTGAGTTTTATGGTAGGTGGTTCCATCTCTAGACTATGATAATGGATCTTGTTGTTTTGATTTACAAATTTCATAATGAAAGGTTGGAATTATTGTTTTTTTTGTGTTGATAAGATTTTTAAATGAAAAATGGGGTTTCCTTGGTTATTTATAAATGGAATGGAAAAGGGGTATTTTCGAAGCATTGAAATGAAATTTGAAATGGTTTTCATAGTATTGAAATGAATTGTGACAAAGAGAACATGAGTTACCTTTGGTACTTAGGTGGAAGGTTTATCATGGGGCCATCATTTATTGTTTTGTGATTATCATGGAGGGTTGTCTTGGAGATTTCCTCTGTTTCCTAGGTCTATTGTTCTAGGGGACCAATATTAACATTGTCTGGTGGTTTAGTCATAGGGTATTCCTATGCTTCCTAGGCCCGTTTTTAAGGAACTAGTTTTTTCACTTAGTTATTATGGTACGAGTAGTCTAAAGCTTGGACCTATAGTATTCCTTTGCATTATGATACCTGTGATTTTATTTTTTATTTCTTTTCTTTCTGAGTTAGCCTTGATATAAATGTTTCTACTTGGGAAAAATGATATGGAAAATGTTATTTGAAATTGATATACCTGATTTTTTTAGATCTGTAGAAAAAGGTAAATGTTTATTGTGTTTTATATAAAACATCTTTACTGCTTATCATGCGATGTTTGTAATTAAAATATGCATAGAATAATTGTTATACATAGGTTTGTTATGGAACACATGGGTTGGATCCTACTGATCCTGTTTGCTCACACCCTATGCACCTCTTCAGAGATGTGTAGAACTTTTTTTTATTCCTATGTAGGGAGAGGAAATGAACTATAATGATGTGGTGAGGTTCATGTTGGCTGGTTGTGTAGATGGTGGTGAGGTGGTGGGAGTTATCCATGCTATTGTTTTGAGTAGCTGTTTGAATAGGGTCCTTGTAGTTGGACATGTCCTTTGGTGGTTTTAGATACTTTTTTTTGTCTATTTACACTATTTTCTTACAGTTATGGAGTATATATAGTTTCCATCTTCCATTGTTCCATTTTAATTTAGTACATATATTCCATGTGTTTCATCAGGTTTGGAAAAATCATTCCCTTTGTTGTGTATTTCGATCCCCGAGTGATTTTTGCTAGCCCATGGGGATGGGAACACCCCTCGGACATGTAATAGAATGGGTTAAGTTCCAGATTTGAGGGTAACCCAGGTCAGTTCATTAAAATTCGGTATAAAAGGAGGTCTTTCCTCAATATTTTTTATGTTGATAAGTCTGTTATAGTAGAGATAGGATTTTCATGACTTGAGAGGTCTGTTGCGATAAGTTATTGACCAGCTTAATTCTTGGAAAGACTAAATTTTCCATGGTATGTAGGGATGTGTGTCTCTATTTTTGAGTTCTTGTTTTTTAAACCTCATTTTTTTTCTTATGAGTTTTCTAGTTTGAACTAATATGTGTTCTATTTTATTATCTTTTTTATGTTTCAGTGTGCAGCAGTATTCCTCATAGACGTATTCCTGGAATTCTTCAGGAAGGTGCAGTTGATGACACTCAATGGAACCAACCTACAGATCGGAATGTGATCGAGACTATCGTATCAGCATTCCCTTCTGTTGATCAAGACGCACCACAAGTTCAGAATGTAGTGGTTGAGGTATAACCAGAAGCTGGAAGAAAAAGAGATCGATCAAAGGAGTTCTTGCGCCAGATGCCACCATCCTTTAAAATTTTGACAGAACCTCAAATGGTGGAGGAATGGATGGATAGGATCGATCAAACATTTGAATTTTTAGAGACACCTAGTATTATTAGGTTAAAGTGTGCAACATTCGTACTCGAGGGTTTTGGTATGTGGTGGTGGGATTCTATAGTCCAGGTAGACAGACACATTGACATGGATTAGAAGGGTTTCAAAACCCTGTTCTTCCAAAAGTTTTTCCCAGATTCACTAATGTTGGATATGTATCTGGAGTTCCTATATTTGAAAATGGGATAGCATTCGATGTTAGTATACACCAATAATTTTGAAGATCTTGTATGTTTTTCCCCAGACATGGTGAAGAATGACCACTTAAAGGATCGAAAATACCTACAAGGTTGCTAATGTATATCGGACCAGATGTGTATATGTTGAAACTTTACACCTATGATAAAATGGTTGACATAACTATGATGGAAAAAATGAATATGGAAAGAAAGGTTGGATTTTCCACCTCTTATCTTCCATTGGGTGGCATCTTCACTGGTGAACATGGGAAGAAGAGAAAGTGGAAAGATAATCGTAGAAGTAGTGGAGGTGGGTCTCAACAGCGAGCCTCATATGAAATGTCTTTTACAGTAGTTAATGTTTCTATTACTTACTATTAGTTTGAAAAAATTAGACACACAAGACATTCATGTCCTATTCCCACAAGTACTTATAACATATGTGGACGTGTTTTTCACTTACAATGTTTCTGTTAGGATATGAATATGCCCCATTATGGTCAGGGTTCGTTGGCTCTAAAGGATACTAAAATTTATTCATAAGATTCAATGAATATTAGAAACTATACATAGGCCCCAGGAGTGAATCATTTTCACACAGTAAGTGAGTGTCCAGTGGAATTTGATGTAAGTTCCAAAATAGTGAGAGGTACTATCCTTATTTCATCTTCAATAACAATTGATTTATTTTATACTGGTTCCTCCCACTAATTTATATCTACATGTTTTTTTGATGTTATTAAACTTCTAATAGAACTTATGTCCTTTTAAATTGAGTTAGAGACACCTCTTGGTATGAGGAAAGAGAAGGGGTTCACATGTCCATCCTATTTGTTAAGAAAAGATGATACAGAGTTGGTCTAGAATTTTCTCTTTCTTGATCAGGATATATTTGAAATCATCATTGGTATGGATTTTCTTGTCACTCAATGAGATGAGGTTTATTTTTATCATCAACATGTTTCATTTCTTACCATTGATGGGAGGTCTCATGTGTTTTTGGGAAAGTGGGCTCTGAGGTTAGGTCATGCAGGGCCTTCCTTCTAGAGCTCACGAGTTCTTTATCTTCCATTATGTTTGAGCCTGATGAAATCTCTCATATAATTGATGTTCCCATTTTTGTTTAATAATTTCCTGACATTTTCCAAGACGAATTCTCTGGTCTCTCTCCAGAGAGAGTGATAGAGTTTACGATTGAACTAGTGCTAGGTAAACAGTAGATATTGATACTTTCTTATCATATGGAACCATTAGAGATGAAATTTCTCAAGATTCAGTTGGAAAACCTATTGGAAAAAGGATTCATTCACCCTAGTGTTTCGCGTTGGGCATCCCCTATGCTCTTTGCTATGAAATTAGATGGTTTATTTCAACTATTTGTGGACTATCAGAAGTAGAAATGGGTGAAGGTTAATAAAAAATTCCATTTTCCTCATGTGGATGATCTACTTGATCAGTTAATGGGTGAAAAGTGGTTTTTAATGATCGATCTCCAGCTTGGTTTTCATCATCTCAGAGTTCAAGAGTCTTATGTACTGAATAAAACCATTGCGAGTAGTTATGGTCATTATGAATATCTTGTGATTCCTTTTTTGTATAGCTAACACTCCTATAGTTTTTATATATCTGATGAATTAGCCATTTCATCAATATATTGACACTTTTGTGGTAGTGATCGTGGATGATATTATGGTTTATTCAAAATCCAAGCGTGAGCACGAGTTCCATCTGAGTTTGGTTTGTAATGTTTGAGAAGATACTTTTTGTATGAAAATATTTCAAAATTTAGTTTCTAGATTTCAGAAGTGAATCTCTTAAGGAACAAAGTTTTTGATCATGGCTTATCAGTTGATCCATAGATGGTGAATTCTATTTTTTCATGGAAGGAACCATGAAATGTCAATGATATATGAATCTTCCATTATCTTGTTGGATACTACCAATGGTTCATCAAAGGTTTCCCTAATATGGCATTACATTTGACTGCTCTTACTAGAAAAATACTGAAATTAACATGCGATGAAAGGTGTTAGTGTTTTTTTGATGAACTGAAAGGGCTTATAACATCAGATCCTATCCTGATCTTACATGACCCTGGTAAGGGTTATGTGGTGTCTTTTGATGCTTCAAGTTCTCATTTGGGATGAGTTCTTATGTAGTATGACAATTTGGTAGCTTAAGGATCTCCTAAACTTATCCAAATGAAAATAATTACCCCACTTATAATTTAGTGATTATCACAGTCCTGCATGCACTCAAATGTTGACAACAATATCTTTTTTGGGAGAGGTTCATAGAATTTTCTGATCATAAAAGTATGAGCAATATATTTTCTTAGAAATAATTAAATCTGAAACAAATATGATGGGTATAATACATTTATACATTTGAATTCAATTTCACCTACACCATAGGGAAGGGAAATGTCATTGCAGATTCTCTTAGCAGGAACGTACAATCACAAGATATTTTTTAATTGAAGGAGGAGTGGAACACTATGGGGATTTTCACTTAGTTGCTCCTAGATGCTCAGGGGAATGTTTCAAGTATGGTTATGACCAGTGTTCATTTGTAATCATCTCTCCTAGAGTCTATTTTTCATAGTTAGTATCAATATGATAAGTTTCAAAAGACCTAAGAAAGCCATTATGGTTGGGTTGGTCTCTTTCTTCAGATGTAATTCTTCACTTAAGGAAAATAATTTTCATCCCATTATCTATGAAGAGTTTATTCTTGCTCAATTTTCATAGAACTTTTTGGTCTGTTTACATAGGCACTAAAAATATGTATTATGACATGGGGAGGTGATTCTTGTTGCCGGGTATGAAGCATGACAATACAGAGTTTGTGTCTCGTTGTTAAACCTGCTGATGGATAAAGGGAGAGAACTTAAAACCTTTTGGTTTACTTCAACCTCTTTCGGTGCTGATTTGAAAATAGGATGAGGTATCCATGGATTTTTTCTGGATTACCATGGAATCCACAAGGATGGAATGATATTTGGGTTGTTTCTGATTAGTTGACAAAGTCTTCTCATTTAATTCTGATCAAGGATACCACTAAATTTGAAGATCTAGGTAATTTGTATTTGTATAAGATTATGCAGTTACATGGGAGTCCTTTTGTCTTTGTTTTAGATAGGTATCCTAGGTTTACCTCGAGGTAATGGAGGATTCTCAAGAGGCAATGAGAACTTAGGTCAAGTTGAGCACAACTTACCATCCACAGATAGATAGTCAGACAGAGCATGTGATTTAGATTCTAGAGGATATGCTCCATGCCCAAGTATTGGATTTCATAGGATTGTAGGATAACCATCTATGATTGTTTGATTTTGTTTATAACAATAGTTATCAATATTCAATCATAATGGATCCCTTTGAAGATTAGTGCGGTCTTCTATGTAGATCACCTATTTTTTTGGGTGTAGGTGGGAGAAGTATCTTTAGTTGGACCAAGATTGATTCTGGAAACATCTACAAAGATTCAATATGTACATCTATGTATTATAAACTCCAAAACATGAAATAAATCATATGTGGATTGGCGACATCAACCTTTGAAGTTTTTCATACGTGACTAGGTTTTCCTGAATGGTTTTCCTTAGTTTGGTCACCGTATTCTTGGAAAATAGTGAGAGTTGGATTTGAGATATGTTGAACCATTTGAGGTCACTGAGAGACTTAGAAAGGTTGCTTGTGGGTTGGAATTTATAGTTAAGATGATAGGTATTAATGATGTTTTCCATACATCTTAGCTTAGGAAGTATCACCCTAATCCCACTCATGTTCTGAGTTGGGAAGAAATTGAGTTCAAGCTAGATGATTTTATTCTAGAGAAAACGGTTGAGATCGTTGAACGTCAAGAGAAAGTATTATGTGGGAATTAGATTCTCTTGGTCAAAGTTATATGGAAATAAGGATCAGATTTTCATGAGACTTGGGAATACGAGTCGTTGATGAGAGAGCTATGGCCTCATATTTTTCTAGCGATTATATCTTCCACTTGACTTATTAGGGGTGGAAAGTCTTCATTACCATTTTATCTGGTATTTCGTTAACCTCTTCCTGGTTTTCCCCTCATTTGAGATTGGTAGGATACCTATAATGGTGATGTTATAGATTTTTTGGACTTTCACCTTTTACCAACCTTTTCTACAAGATGGAAGAAGATTTCATGCCTTGTAACTTAGTTACACACTGTATAATTTTTACTGTATACAAGTCATAAATGGGTATTCACACTGTGAAGTATTTCACATTATGGATGGTGGTTTTACACCATGAATGTTTTAAATAACATATTTTTATCCAAGGTGACAGTTTTTTTATTATACTCATCCAGCGTGGACTTCACGATATGAATGAGAGGTTCACGCCACAAAAAGCCCGTGTCCAGTTTTAAAACATGCTCTTGTTAGTTTTTTCATGGTTATTTCTTTCTAGACATCTTCACCCTTGTCCTAGGGTGTTTCCTAGGCATTTTTGAAGACACCTTTCCTTTTAGATCGATCCATTCGATGTCCAATATCTGTTGCGATTGTAGTGCATCTCTTCGGGAAAGTCATATTCCAACTTCTTCCATGACTTTGATCATGATATCATTGTTGGGTGGTGTGTTCAGATCCATTGGGTTAATATGATGTTTCATCTTGGTCTCTTCTTGATCTGTTGTGAGATCATGTTACAGAGGATGTTTCTTAGTTAGTTATGGTGCGACAAACATTCGTTTTGAGGTATATGGTGTTTTCCTTTTCTGTTGACCCCATTTTCTCTAAATTGGATCAATACTAAGATGTTGGGATTTGATTTTAGGTCCTTCATTAACATTATTGGGTTTAATTGATTTTTAATTCCATTACAGGCATGTGCGACTTGAGTTTTGAGGTAGGTGGTTCATCTCTAGCCTATGGTAATGGTTCTTGTTGTTTTTCTTTTCAAACTGCATAATGAATGATTGGAATGATTATTTTTTGTGTTTTGAGAAGAGTTTTTAATGAAAAATGGGTTTTGCCTAGTTATAGAAAAATGGAATGGAAGAGGGGTATTTTCAAAGCATTGAAATAAAATTTGAAATGGTTTTAAAATGGTTTTTAAATCATTGAAATGAATTGTAAAAAAAGACATGGGTTACCAAGGGTACTTTAGTGGAAGTTTTAGCTTGGGGATAACATCCATTGTTTCATGATTATCAAGGAGGTTTTTCCGGGGTCTTTCCTCTTTTTCCTTGTCCCATTGTTCTAGGGGACCAATATTGACATTATTAGGGGGTTTACTTATGGGGTATTCCACTACTTCCTAGGCCCGTTGTTCTAGGAAATAGTTTATGTAGTTTATTAGTGTGGTATGAGTAGTATGAAACCTAGACCTATATTATTCTTTGGTGTTGTGATACCTATGATTATATATTTTTTTGCTTGTATTTCTAATTTATCCTTGATATGAATGTTTCTTCTTGGGAAAAGTGATATCGAACATGTTCTTTGAAATTGATATACGTTTTATTTTCTTTATAACTATGGAAGAAGGGAAATGTTTACCATATTTTCTATAAATACTTTTTACTAATTATCATGCCATGTTTTTTACTTAAAATAATCATATAGTAATTTTAATGAAGATGCTTGTTATGGAACAACTATGTGGGGTCCTACTGAGCCTGTTAGCTCACACCCTTCACACCACTTTGATGATGCATAGACCTTTGTTTATCTTCTAGTGAAAGGAAAGGCAAGGGGTTGCTATGAGGTGGTGAGGTTCATGACAGCTGGTTGGGTAGCTAGTGATGAGATAGTGGGAGTTTTTCATACCCTTGTTTGGAGTAACTTTTGGCTAGGTTCCTTGAAGATGGACTTTTACTTTTGAGTTTTTAACTACTTTTTTTGTTGTTTATTTTCACTGTTTTCATATAGTTATGGAATATATATCATGTTAATAATCCATGGTTCCTTATAATTTAGTAAATATATGCCATGTGTTTGATCTTGTTGGGTGAAATAATTCCCTCTGTTGTGGTGTTCGATGACCGGGTGCTTTTTTCCAGCCTGTGGGGACAAGGAACACCCCTCGGGCATGTAACAGAATGGTTCGGGTGTCAGGTTTGAGGGAAACCTGGGTCGGTTCATTAAATAACCTTTTCTTGATACTAATCTATGAATTATATTATGACATTTCATTCTAGTGGAATAGTCTCCACATGAAAGGCCTCGACTGCAACAAATTATATCTTGAACTCTTAAAGGCTTTAGAGGGCTTAAACGAGTACCTCATTGAGTTATTTTGAAATATGGAGCACATCGAGGATTGATATATTGTCTAGGACAACTGCTAGCTGTTTTAGAAAGGTGCAATTTTGTTCTAGAGTTTGGCTCTTCCCAAATTGGGGTTTTACATTAACATTTGGTTCTAGCGATGAGGAATTTGAGGTGGACTAGCCTGGTTCTTATTCAATGGTTGAGGGATAAACTGCTTCTAGTGGGGTGGGTCGTTTTGGGCTTCTCTATTTCATATGATGATCATTTAATCTCATCGATGCTATGTGGTCTGCAAAAAAACTGGGTACCAAAAACCACTGGAGGGTTCTGGGATACCTTCATATCTTTTTTTGGACTACTAGAGTTATTTCCCGTGAGTCTCAACTACAAATATGTCCTTTGTGGGGATGTGATTGAAAAATTGGGTATGACTATGCATTCTCTATCCCTTGTATCCTCAGTTTTTGTGTATGCATCCTCCTATCGCCTGATTGGGTGTGGGGAACTCATATATTGAGATATATTCATCATTGAATAAGGGGTATTCCATGTGTATCATGTTGACAAAACCAAATATAATATCTTCTTCCGATGATGGTTCCATTGGGATGGGTGGTTCTTTCACTTCATGCATTACAGGGAAGAAATCACCAAGAGTCAGATCTTGCGTCGAAGCAGAATATGACTCTTCCTCTTATGTTCCCCCCTGTATCCAATGATAAAATCCTCTTTTGAGGGACATATCTAATTTCACCCCTCCCTAGGAAAAGAAACTTATTTGGGTCTTCAAAGCTGTTATCTTAGGGCATCATGATCTTGGTTAACTGGATTTTGAGTCATCCAACTGTTGATCTTCTGCCCACATATGGCTAGAACATTCTTCCAATATCCTTCTTCTTCTGACCTAGTGATGATTATGAAGGACACTTTCTCTGAGGAATTATCCAATATCACCTATCTAGAATCGAACATTCTTTGAAGGATATTTTTGAATATGAAGCAATGTAAAATATTATGTCCCAGCCTTCTATGGAAAGGTAAGTAATCTGGATGATCAGTGTGGTTTACCTCATTGGAATTCATTGGATGTGGAATCTTGATAAGGTTATTGTCCATGGATGCAAAGAAATAACTAAGGACTTGTTCATTTCAGAATGAGTATCCTTTATTCAAACATTCCACAAATAACAGGAAACCCTAATTTCTATGTGCTTCATACCGAGGTCGTTGTTTGGTTTCTTCCACTCAATAGGGAGAATTGTACGGTTTAGAACCTACCCAGGTGTTTGAATGGGAACTGCTACTAGTTTGAGGGTAATAGAAGCATCTTCAACCTTGAAAAGAGTATTCCCTTTACCGAGGACATTTGTAGAGATTTGGATCAGGTTCACTAAATGGAATCTTTTAATCATTGTTCCATTTCTGTGAACTCATGGAACCCAACCAGTTACTTCATTTGGATCAGAGGCATCTCCATCTCATCCCAAAGGTTTTCAACACAGTGTTATAAAAATTACTCTTATAAGAGAGGGATGCTGACTGATTGGGTTAAACCCTTCCATTTAGATATGAAGTCATAAACCCTCTCATATCATCGTTTCTTTTAGTTCATCAGGTCAATGATTTTCATTTTCCTTAGAAATGATCTAAATCAAAAAAGGAATTGATGATGAAGGTATTCCCATCTTGCAACGGATTTTGCTGGTAGACTGCTATACCAAACAAATGATAGTCCTATTTGAGTCTGTATGAAAAACCTCAGCTTGGTCACCTCTTGTCGATTTGGAGGGACCATCAACATACTACATCGGGATACGATGTGAGTCAGATTCTATTCAGGGTCACTCATTATATCAAATTTGGATAAGGTAGGATTTCCGAAATTTGGTGGAGGAAAAGTACAATCCAACCACTTGAGAAATGTATTCTTCTTAGGCTATACAGGTGTTTGTTTCCCATTCATGGATTCTATTCAACTATCTAGGGCTTGATAAAATTGATATGTTCTTGAGGTACTACTATTTGAGCCAACTCCCATCTACAGTGAATGAGTGGATTGGATTAGGTGTCCCCATTTTGTCTCTCACTGATCCACAATTCATGCGATTACTGAATGAGTGACCTAGACAGGGATAGGTTGTCACCATAATTGGGGAAAATCATGCTCATTTTCGAATTCCTCATTGATATATACTAGATGTCTAGATATGGATCCAATCTAATACTCAGATTCTGCTCTTTCAAGTAGATCAACTCTTTCCTAATGTATGGGAGGATGAATATTCACCTCAGCCTAATGTTGATACCTAGTGGGAATATTTTCCTTGAGTAGATCATCATTGAGTTGTTTGTGAGTTTGTATCTCATTTTCATATTATGTCAATTATTCCTCCGTGGAAGGAAACTAGACTCTTAAGGGTGGTTGTTGGTATGTGGACACACCTTTACTTTTATATTTAGTAGTGCTCCACCATATAGGTGGAAACTAGATATTTAGAGGTGCCAATTTTTGGACACTCATCTAGTTTCAGGTGCATGCATCCTTAGTTGGTGCATCTAGATCACCCTCCTTTCAGGGTATATTTTCTAAATTTATTATCTTTGCATATGTGTCTTGATTCACATTACCTATTGTGTTGATGGTGAAGATATTTAAAAAGGATTATCGAGAAATGGTTTCCCATTACTCTCAACGCAATAAGATGACTCTTTATTTCTTGTAGTACAATCATTTCTCAAACCCTTGGCCATATTGTGTCATTTTCATCTTGTGACAAAAGAGATGTTTGAGTGCCATCGACATAAACTCCTCCTGTATTTTCCTATGAGTAGTGACCTTGAGAGAGTTTCCAGGCATGGGTTTTGAACATGCCCTGAATATTATAGGCTTGTCTTACGACAAGAGGAATGGATGGGATGATGACCGTCGATATTTATTTTTCCAACCTAGAGAATATTGATTCCCTCTGTGGTGATGATGATGATGTAAATGTCCTCAGACCTGTGGGATAAAGTCTATCTAGGGATGAAATTGTTATTGATTGATCGTATTGTCAAGGATATGCTGATTCTGGTTGAGGGTTTATTGATTCATGGGATGGGAATTGATATGTTAATTCCCTTATACCAATAGGTTGTTATTGATCTAAAATAATTTTTGATTTCCCTAAGATACTTGTGGGGGATGATGAACTTGGTGATGGTGATTGAGATATAAATTCTCCCATCCTAGTAGGATGGGTTTGTTTGCAGAAACTACTGACATGTCCTGAATCCCCTCAGGAATTGATGATGCGAGGGGTGGGGGTGGTGGTAAATATTTCCTCAACCGAGTGGGCTAGATATGCTTTTAGAAAGATTCTACAGAAACTTATACTTCAACCACTTTTATGTGGTGGATTTTTTCTCATGTATGAGATGGGAGAAATGGAATCCCATGAAAGAAGACAATTTCTATAGGACACTTTTGGGTTGATTGAAAAAATGGATTCTGTGTTGGAAATTAATTCCCATTGATTTGAGGGCCCTAGTTAGAATAACTTTTGGATATCCACTTTATTCATTCAGGATATCTTGGAACTATTGGAGAAAGGAAATTTTATTGTATTAACCAACTATCCAAAGCATTACCCAATCCCTTGATTTCTCCAGAGGCAATGACATTGAAGGATTCCATATCTAAGGGGTTATGTTATTCCATGGGTGTGGCATAGTGTAATGCTCTATAGTTTCAACATCCTCAAATAGGGATGCATGAAATGTATTTGGATATCATCTATCAATGATTTATGATATAATAACAACAACCATGTTTCAGATTTATGTTGTAATTTTCTAGTTTTTGGATTTCGATCCATGAAGATAGGAGCCAAGTCTAGATAACAATAGAGTATCCTAATTGTTTGAAGGTGAAACTCATATCCTGGATATGGGAGGTGTCTAGAATTTAATCATTGATGAGTGGCCAATATATTTTGGTTTAGATAAAGCATGCACTCATTTTCTATATCATATGGGATCTCATAGTCAGAGGTAGAAAGATGCCTGAACATGGTGGGGATTTTGTTTCAGGATAACTCTCTCTATATATAAATGTATACTTCCTATTTATCGGTTTTACACATCTCCATCTAATCAGAACACAAAAGGTGACTCTTGGGGTTTCATACTAATCAAATTGGATTGTTGATGAGAGTCGATGGGGAACTATATACCGTTGAAACTAATGTTTTGATAACCTCTCTATATGAATGTGTCTTAGTTTTGAACACATCTCTATATGGAGGTGTCTTGTTAAGGGAAGATTTCCTTGTCCTTGGGAGATATCACCATGGGTAGGTTTACCATGGTGGATTTCCAAAGTAGAGTATCTACAATCCATCTCCACACAACCATGAAGAGGACTATTGTTGCAATGACTTCCTTTTATTTCGGTTGAAGTGTTGAAAATACCTTGGGGTTTTGAAAGGGTGTCTTGAACAATATCAAGGACACTTACATTAAGCATATTAAGAATATTATCCTCATTATGTATCACGGAAAGAATATTCTAAATCACCTTTTGGAATTTTGTAGGGGTATGATCCTTCTGTATGATGGTTTCTAGAACTTGCTTATAACCTTCTAGTTCTGTAAGAGTATGATCCCACTGCTGGAGTATGCCAATGATCTTCTTCGTTATTGGTAGGAATATGATCCTTCTCTAAGGCATATTCCATTCTCACATGGTGAGCCTCTATATGAATAGGGACATGAGTTCAATCATGAGAATTTTTAATATACCGCTAGTCTTTATTGAGAGGGATATCAGCCTATCCCGAGGCATGTTATTCTCTCACATTGTGAGCCCCAGTTGGAGAGGTAATATGGGCTTCGTCTAAAAGTGTAGTCCCAATCAGAATGTAATAATGGACCTAAAAAATGGGATAATGGATATCAACATACTCCTATACAGCCTCATAATGATGCTGGTATAGTCATTCATTGGTAGAAGTAGGAATATGTGCATGGATTTTGTGATTTGTTAGAATATGATAGAGAGATTCAATGATAGGAATATAAGCCTATCTTGTGGAATGTTCCATTTTCACTTGATGAGATGCGAGCATAATGGGGATATGAGCCCGATCCTGGGACATTGGAGTCTGCCACTGGTCTTCTTTGACATGAGTGTGAGCCTTTCTTGAGGCATGTGCCACTCTCACCTGGTGAGACCTGGACAGAATAAGGATATGATCCCAATCCTAGGCCTTTGGAATATGCTGCTAGGTTTTTTGTGATAGTTATATGATCCTAACCCAAGTCATGTTCCACTCTCACTTGGTGAGACCCAATTGGAATGAGGATATAAGTTCAGTTTGATGACCCATCCATTACTAGAATATATTGATAATACTCTTGGGTGGGAGAATCAATATGAGCTTGCTCTGAAGAAGCCACTTGTTCATAATGATCAAAGTGTTGAGAAACCATGGATTTAGGGATAGAAAAATTAACCTATCACTATATCCATACTAGTGCTAAGATATGATGGCATAGATCTCCAATTATTGCTAATATATAATTCCATTTCAACAAAGAGTCTATAGGAATATATGCCTTAGCATTTTCTATATCCACTGCATGTTGAAAGATATCTTCGAGTGAAGTGGGGATATTATCACACTAATTTCATCCTTTTTCTATAGGAATATTATAATGGAATTTAGGAAAGGGGTTAGGGATATGCTCCTTACCCATGAATACTACAAAAATATTCCCATAGACCTATTTTGAGTGTGTAGGGATATGCACCTTCTCACAGGCCACTGTCAAAATATGTCGGCAGGCTTCGTTAGTGGATGTGGGGATATGATCCCACTCTTGGTTATCCATAACATTTCATTCCCAATATGTCTTCTTTGATTCCTATGCATGTGTGTCATAGGTGGAAGTGTGTTGTGTGGTACTCATAGTAGGGGACTGATAGGTACCGGTGGAATGGAGGTGGTGATGGTGGTTAACAGGAGGCCTCCTCAGTAGATCCTGAATAGGGAGGGATTCATAATTGACTTCCTGGTCCACATCCACAAGACACTGAAGGTGGGGATTGTCATGCTCTGAGGATAAGATTATGAAGTAGTTGGTTGTGTAAACAAGGGCCACTTGATTTTCTGTACCTTTCTTCATAAGGTCCAGACTTGTCAGTTTTTTATTTTGTAGACCCTCACATGCATCGTCAAGGGTTGGGATTGCAACATAGCAATGATATTCTTATACCATTGCATTCTCTACCCAACGTTGAATTTGTCAGATAGGTGAGGTCATTCAATGACCCACAGGGGTAGCAACCATACCTAATTTTCTGGAACGATCTCTAGATGAAGAAATTATCATAGATAGGGGTTTGGTTGATGAGATAAGTATCTACAATCATAAATAAAACAAGGAACAAGATTAACGATTAGTACACTATCGTAAGAATGATGCATGATCAATGAAATATGAATGGCTAACAAAACTTTTATTTTATTCATGATCCAAACATTCTAATTTCATAGACTTGTCAAAGAGAGGATGGAATAATATCATGGGAACCCTAGATATAGAGGATCAGATGTATGACTTATGTTAGGGTTATCGGTTCTGTTTGTGCAGGATATGAAAACAAAGTATCCTAAATCATGGTAAACTGATCATCATTCTATTTGAGAGTTTCATATCTATCTCATCACCTTTGTTTTTATAGAATATGAAAATAAAAATGGCCTGACACCTGATTAACTGATCATTCTATTATTGGATATATTCATATTGGGCTCACCATTTTTGTTACGTCAGAAATATGTTGATGTATTTTTCTTGAGGGATTGATTGGGGGGGGGGGGGTGGTGGGGTTAATGATTTTCACAATCAATCATGTTAGGTTAACTATTTTTTAATCTTTCATTGAAAATCCCAATGATTCCCCCATCCATAACTTGGTGCAAACCTTCTTTCCAAAGGTATTCATTCAGTTATGGTTTTAGACCCAAAGACACTTAGAAAATCACATTGCTTTAGAGGATGGGAGATCGATCGCATCACATCATTTTGGGAGAAAATTGCAACATACTCGTATAATCTGCGTTATATTTAAGATATGTTCATGAATCTCTTCTTAATCCCTATATGGAACCAGTTACCATAAGAAAAATGACCATAGGTTAAACTCTCTTCTATGTGAAGGGTAGTATTTCAGTGATCTAATTTGTATTTATATGAGGTTCTTAATCCATTTCCATTTGTTGGGTAGATTCTTATATGTTGAAGTCATATAACCAGGAACTATGGATATTATTGTTATCTAAGGAAGAGATTAATATTTTTATGACGAGATTGATACGCTAGGAGGCGTCCTATATATCTTGTTTTATAATAGGAATCAAATCCCATGTAGTTGTTTAACCCCATTTAGTTTAACATCATATGGAAAGGACATATATGTGGGTACTTAGGAACTAGGTGTTGATCTTGATCCTTAGCGAAGCGTCCTACATATCTTGGTTATAGAGGGAACTAGATTTTTCATAGTTCAATCATTCCCCTGGGACTTTCCCCAAGATACATACCCATTTATGGTGGGTAGTTATATTATTACAAAAACCAGGGCCTACACATGAAGGTTTCGTTGGTTGGTGGATATTCATGATGCTGATGATGTGATCATTGAAACTCCCTATGATCATAAGAACTATGATCTGTGTGATAAATAAGGGATAAAAAAGTAATCAACCTCATTGTATATGGGTGTAGGGACTATATGATGGTACAACCCATTGGGAACAAAATATAGTGCTCAGGCCTTAAGAAGATGTCCTATGTATCATAATTATATTAGGAATCAATGTCACCATAGTTCAGTGATTTCTCAGAATATTGGTGGATAAGGAAGAATCATCATCCCAAGAGAGATACTGAGTCCCGATGGTCATAATTCTGAGAACATGGTGGGAATTACACCTAAGTGGGTTCACATTTGAGCTCGGGCCTGAGGAAGGCATCCTACGTATTTGAGTTATGGTAGGAATCAGACTTATTGTAGTCTAGTGGGTTGTGTATTACACAATGGGATTTCCATTTGTGAAAGATATGATCATTTCAATTTCCTAAACCCGTGTGTGCTATGCTCAATGTGAGAAATAAGGGGTGAAAAAATGACCAATCTCACTACTTGTAAATGAGGGACATATGTGTTGGGACTTCCCTTTGAATGTTTATTATGGAGCTAGGTCCTTACAAAGGTTTCATAAATATCATAGAAATAGTAGGAATTAGAGCCATCATAGTTCAATTATATCAGGGCTTACACACTGAGATTTCCCTTAATGGTGGTTGGATGAGATTAGCAAGTCCTGGGATTCCTACCGAACCTGGAATGCTTGTCTACCTATCTCATGTTGATTTTATACTCCAAATTCCTTGATTTTCTACATGAAAAGTTAGAGGATGTCTAACTTAAATGTACAAAGAAAATAGAATGATCTAGTTGTTTTATCTGCGGGAAATCACATAATTTGGATAGTGTGTCTATAGGTCATTTCTTGCCTAAGGATGAATTTTCTAGGGGACATAAGAATTCCTGACAGGTTGATCCTGGAAGCCATCGTACAATCTCTAATAACATGCTTGGAGTGTGTCTCATTATCCAACTAACATTACCTGGTGTCATCATAACATATAGCTTACATTCTTGGATGGCATCACGAGAGTCAATGTAGAATATATGGAGGGTGCTACATGTCGTGGAAGACTTGTTCGTATGTCAACGCCAAAGCTGACTAACATTCCTGGAGGATATTGTAAGATCTAGATAGCTTGTCTAGAGGACATCGTGAGATCCATTCGACCTGTCCAGATTCCATATCAAAACATAGATAACACATATTGGTTTCTCCTTATGATCTGGGTGACATTTTTAGAGGACATCGTGAGGTCTGGATGGCGAGCCCAGAGGGTATCGTGAGACTTGGATTTCATGCTTGGGGGAACCATTGAAACATCTATGGGACTTTTAATTATCCAAATAGTATACCAAAAGAGCATCACATGATCTGGGAAACATATCCTGTGATGTCGCATGACCTGGGTGGTTAATGTGAAGTGCATGAAGATTAGTATATGTGTACTTCGCATAACCATCTCATCTTTTTTCCTTTGTTCCATCATTTTATTTAATATTCCTAACATTTGTACAATGTTAACATTTTTTAAGTATCATGTGACTAAAAAAGAATGCATGATGTCCTTGACATAACCCACCTGAATTCCTTTGCATGATCTATGAGTGATCATGCAAAGTGCATATACGTATCGCATGATCCGCTTAGGTGGTTCCCAAAATTTTACCTGATGGAAAACCTTTCTGATCATGAGGTTTGAAACTATAAGAAATACTCTCTGATGTGTGAAGATCTAAGGATTCATTTTTTAATGGTGGGGTGGGGGATTTATAGTCCTCTCCATCCCAATTATTCGCTGCATTGCATGGTGTGTATCACACAAATCTTGGATGGAGTCAGTGGAGGGATTTAATGACATTTGTTTCTCAAGATCCTCTTTTCAGTCATTCTAGGGGCATCGTGTGATTTTTAGTTACTATGAGATCACCCTATAAATTTTCCATTTATTGGATTATGGAAAATTAAAGGGGTCTCACCTAATCATGCAGGCATGAAAAGGGAATTTCATATGGTCAAACTAACATATATAAGGGCTTTCATGATATCACGATTCCTGCTAAAAATATTTCGTGTGATCTAAGATGACTTGTTTTGGACCTTTCATGAGATAAGGATGAGCTAATATAGGTCCTTCATGAGATCAGTACATCATGATGAAGGAATTTTGTGGGGTATTGTGGAGTTCATGAATGCATCTCATGGAGTTTATGACTGCAAGAGGCTCCTACCTTTTCGATTTTATTTTCCTCTTTTATTTTTCAAAGGCTCAGGGATTTTACAAGCATGCATGATTATTTTTTAAGACAATAAATCTCCCAAATTGTGATGTTTTTCATTACCCACCAAGGTGATTAGGATGATTTGTGAGAATTTTATGGACAAACCCATCTGTTTTTCTTTGGAGACGAAGGGGGATCGCAGGACCGCTTGGACATGTCTGAAGCCCTTCGCATGGAGAGGGTGACCTGTGAGTGGGATCTTGTTGTCGAGGTAGACATGTCACCATGGTATTGTGGTGTCTCATGAAATATATTAGGTGAATCATGTGAGTTTTATGACTGTAAGAGGCTCCCTCATTTTCCTTGTTTTGTTTCTATGTTTATTTTTCAAGGGTTAGGGATATTGTGTGTGTTTTTGAGTTTTGATGATGACAATTTCTCTCCCCATTGGTGATGTGTCCAATTAAAAACAAATGGTATTATGGTTATGTGCAATAATTATCATGGATGGACCCTTATTCTTGTTTTATGGAGCCGAAGGGGTAGCGCAAGACCGCTTGGATAAGTCTGAATCCCTTATCATGGTGAGGGTGAGATGCCAGTGGACCTCATGCAGCGAGGTGGAGATATCACCATGGGATTTTGGTGTATCATGATCCTTATGGGTTGTTTTATGTTAGTTTTAAAAAATAAATAGACTCCCTCCTTTTGGATATTTTCCCCCATAATATCCAAGGATTTTTGAATGTTTTGTCAGGTGGTTGTTGCCTGACAATTCATGTGACCTGGGGGTGTTCATCTAGTAGTTTCTGCACAATCACTAATTGTATGTGATGCCTTCACACAAGAATATTAACTTTTCAAAGGGGATATATGAGATCTTCCATAGGTTATGCAATATTCATGGGTCCTTCATGCGACCTTATGAAGGTCTTGCAACCATGTGTCTCTTAGAGTCTTACGTCGTTTGTGAGTTCTGTCCACCTTTTATTTCATAGTTTTGTGGGAGAAATAATACTCATTTTGAAGTGTTTCTTCCCTTGTGAATTTTTTGACGCTCATTTAGTGAATGTCAAAAGAACCTACACCCCCTTATATGAGTCATAATGTGATGCATCATAACTTCCTATCTCTATGAGAGACTAAACCACATCTGCCAAGGATTCACTTTTAGAAAAAATTTATAGGAAAACCACATAACTACAAACCTCATAACCATCATAATTTCAACCTTTTGGATATTAATTAAAATAATAAAGCACTATATGAGTGGTAACCTATGATTTTCTAGATGTATCATTTGATTCTGGATAATTGGATGCCATAACAGCGGGGGAAGGGATCTTGTTTTTGAAACAAGAAGAATCAGAGTCCTTTTTATACTTGAGCTCAGAGTGCCCAACATTAGTATGAATTACATGTTCTTACTTTCTTGTTTTGAAATTCATGAGAGTTTCATCATTAATTTTCTTTAACCTTATTAGCCCTTGATGAAATCATCACCTCCTACCTTAACCATTGATCAACTAACTATTGTATAAAATCCTCATAAATGGATTAATAATCCCTTGATCCCTCATTAGGACCACCATCCAACGATTTATGTTCAACCAAGTTTCTTATTTTCATGCCCTTCAGAACATTTACCATTAAATATGTTGATGTAATGAGTGAAATAGTAGATATGATCTTCATCAGTGATTTAGAAGGCATGGTAGTATCTGAGCCAGGCTGTGAGATAACACCAGAACCATCCAACATCATCCTTCCAGGATGAGAGAGATCAATAGATTTAGTTATCTTCAATAAATAACCATCAAGAGGTCTAGAAGAAGACCTAGAAGGTGATACTATCCTATACCTATAGGAAGGAAGATCCTTTTTACCCTATAGTTTTGACAATTGATTACTAGTATATTTATAAGCAATAATTGCATCATAAAAGGGGACATGACCCTCTTTCACAAAATCAACCTAGGTCTTACCCTTCTTGAACATAACTGGGATCACAACGGAGGAGCCTACATCGATGAATTCCATCACCCTCTTTCCCTTTTCCATGGATACTAGATTAATGATCCCAACTATAGCCTCATCTTTAGATCCAAAAGGACTAGTAGGAGAGGTGGTAGAGACCTCCACACCCGTAGTCTCTCCAGACTCCATAAAAATCATCCACCTATAGCCATCCATGAAATTAAAATTCCATTTATATAAATAAAAATAGATCTATTTGAGAAATTTATCTTTGAAATATCTAATAGATTGACTAATAGTATAAAAAAGATGCAGTTTTTATACCTTTTGGTTAAATCAAAGTTATGATCCAAAGTGAATAGGGCCACATTGTCAATGAGAGATGAGCTGAGATCCACCTCAACCAAGAAACACGCAAGATACCTAAAGCGTTCCTCCTCTGTTACACAATAAAATTTGATCAAAGTACAAATTTTTGAGGCAATGTCAAATAAAATCCATGGATGCTAAAAAATATAGTTTAAACCGTAAATAAAAACCAAAACATGAGTTCTTATATTTAATATTGCAAATGGGTTGAAACGAGGATACAAATCTTGTATACACATCATGCCTGGTTTGGGATAAATAAGACCAAACTCCTAGGACTTTCTTATCAAATCATCAAAGGGGGAAATTATGTATAAGTCACCATGCCCAATGGGAACGTAGTTCCATACTCATAATCCCAAGATGATTGTTATATTTCATTCTAAATCATTATTTTTAACTTGGTTTTTATAGAGAAGGAAAAAAATATTTTTGCAAAAACTAAGTATTCACAAATCTTAAACATGTCAAGAATCAAATCCTGGTTGACATGAATATGAGGTGAATCACCTAGACTAAAAATTATTTTAGAAACTCTATGTTTTTTCGATGTAAATATTCATTTTTCATCACCCAATCAAAATCTATGAGAAAAAAACTGATAAATATGCACCATAGTTTTTTTATTAAATTTTTTTATTAGTGCCAAGAAAATAATTGATAAATATACATCGTTATCAATTCTATAAAATGTTCTCATAAAGGGTATACTTTTATTATTTATTTTTTTAGTATTGATAAAAATTACCTTTATCATCTCTTTTTGCTAGCGCTGATAAAGGTTACCCATTTATCAGTGCTTTACATTTAGCACTGATAAAAATCAGCACTGTATAAAGTGAAATATCTTCTAATGAAGAACTGATAAAGGGAATGTACTTTGAATGTTTATTTGTATGTAAGTTCTAAAAAATGATGACAAATCTCTTTTGTAGAACTAATAAAGGAATTTTATGTGCTAATAAGTACTGATAATGGGTGTGTTTGTTAGCACTGATAAAATTGGAACTTATAAATCCAGACTTTATCAGTGCTAAAATATGTGATGATAAAGGTTCCATTTTTCATCATTTTTAAATGTTGATAAAATGTGTATTTATCAACATTTTTTAGCATTGATATAAAAATACTATCTTTTAACAATGCTTACAACATTAACCTTTTTTAGCATTTAAGAAAACATATTTTTATGATGATAAAGGTGTTATTTGTAGTAGTGTCTTATAATAGAGAGATAGAGAATCTACCTACTTTTATCCATAGTGATATTTCTATTTTTACAGTGCTATTGTTACCACTTTCATTTTTTAGGATTTTCTACATTACATCTGATGTTTTTTTATTTTCCACATTATGAACAATATTTTGTCTCGATATTATCACTATATAGTAGAGACAATCATTTTTTCTCCCTAAATTTTCTTCATATCCATGCTATTTAATGAATCAAAACATAGAAGGGTATTAATAGGCACATATCTCAATCATCATCTTATGATAAGATATTAAAAACAATACTTTTATTTTATATTATATATGTTTTAAAATTTTGGAGTTTGAATATGAAAAAATGAATTTATTTTTAGAATTTAGAATTTCAGAATTACCTCTAGATAAATTCATAGAGATAAAATTATAAGAGAATAATACAATAAAATGGAAGGAAAGGTCCCTAGGTGAGCTTATTTCATCGGGTCCCTTAATAAATTCTCATATTTGTGGTCTGTTCATGAGGTCCCATCCATGAGGGCCCTCCACAACGATCCTTTATGAGGGATTCTCAGTGAAAATGTTTTAGATCGATGGTGGTGTTCTCAACTTCGTCATCACTGATCTGTACTTTGTTACTGATGAAGTTTAGAATGAGTAAGGTGAGAGTTTTCTAAGAATCAAAATATGATATATTTGGAAAAGAACATTTGTTCAACCCCTTACAAATTATCTTATTGATTTATTTTAATAGAATAATACTAATTATATTATTTGATAACTATGATAAGATAAAAATAATACATGGAATAACACCATGTTATTATATTTTAGGAGGGATGGATGAAATGTAAGAAATATTGGGAATGATGGGGAGGTTTAGAATTTTTGGTAGCAGTAGCAGTGACGGAAGAAACAACCCCTTTAGTCACCATGAATAAACCCTAAGAACAGTCACCCATGGTCACATAGCGCATTCCAATTGCATAACCCATCCCACAAAAAAATTCACTCCTTTATTCCTTTCATTCATAAAATTCACCACATTCTATACACTAATACTACTACACATATTACCTTTAACAGAATGAAAAAAGTCTTTTAACCACTCTAAAAAATTATTGTTAATCACAGCGCTAATAAAAGGTTTCCTTTATCCATGTTAAAAAAATATATGTTGAAGGACCCCCTTTATCAGTGCTTTAAATAGCGTTAATAAAGGCCTAACTTACTGCAATGTGCTGTTAATATAATAGCAGACCTTGAAAAAACCTATAATTTCAAACAATGATATATACATTTAATTGAAATCATGGATAAAAAAAATATTACCATAGTATA
The DNA here is from genome assembly GCA_963277665.1 of Viscum album. Classification (NCBI taxonomy): domain Eukaryota; kingdom Viridiplantae; phylum Streptophyta; class Magnoliopsida; order Santalales; family Viscaceae; genus Viscum; species Viscum album. The sequence continues at coordinate 1,533,300,119 of OY728161.1, read as the reverse complement.
TACAAGAAAAATTCTATTATATTTATTTCAAATAATGTTTTATATAATTGAATTTACAATTATCCCAAACATTTAAAAACATTAATATTTCAACTTTTGAAGCCTGTGATCCCCTCTCAAAAATGCTAGCCCATGATATTAGTAGCCAAACATATCATCTCGACCCGAGTAAAAGATTACACCTATATAAGAAAACAAATATTATGTTAGTAATGCAATAAAGAAAAAAATCAAACATTAAAATAAAAACATACATTAATAAAATATGAATATTTAATAAAAAAGACACATTTGGAGTGATACCAGTCACACCGTGCATCTTATTGAGGTGGGGTTGATTTATGTACATCAAAAATGTGTTACAGATCATTTTTCTAAAATATCAAAACAATCCAAATGTTTTTTCTCAGTTTTGAGTATGTCACTTTTTATTTTACTAAAATTAATGTCAATTTTAAATAATGACACATTTTAAGATATACTGATCACACTGTGTGTCAAATTGATGTGTCGATATTTCTAACCTATCACAAATTATTGATGGAACATTGTCCTAAATTATAAAAACAATACATATTCATTTTCTCATTTTTCATTATACTAGTTTTGTTTTTTAATAAAATTCCATTTCAAATTGGAAAAACACATTTTGAGTCATATCGGTTGCATCGTGCATCAATTTGATGTGATAATTATCCACACACATAAAAAATTACTTATGAATCACTACCCTTAATTATAAAGACAATCAGAGCATGTTTTCTTTGTTTTCAGTGAGGGACACATTTGGAACGAAAATACATATTTTGAACTGATAATAGACACATTGAGTCATACCGATCACATGGTGGTTTAGATTAAGGTGTGGCGGATTCATACACATTACAAATGACTTATTGATTGTTTTAATAAAGTATAAAAATAATTCTAATGCATTTTCATGGTTTTTAGTATTCTAAATGTGTTTTTTATTAAAATGTCATCTCAAACTAGAAACAAACATTTTGAGTCATATCAGTCGCAACGTGCATTAGTTTGATGTGAGACAGCTAAATACTCATAAAAAATGGATTATGAACATATAACCTAAATTATCAATACAATTGGAGTGAATTTTAATGGATTTCAGTGTGGGACACATTTGGAACTAAAATGTCAATTTTAAACTCATAAAACACATTTTGAGTCATACTGGTAACAATGTGCATCAGAATGAGGTGTGGTTGATTCCAATATTTTAACAATTACTCATGGATCATTTTCATAAAGAATAAAAGTATTATAAATACATTTTCTTGGTTTTTGGTATGCCACTTTTTCTTTTTTATTTAAGTTATTGTCAATTTTAAATAAAAAATCACAATTAGAGTCATGCCGTTCACACCATGTGTTGTATAGAGGTTTAGTTGACTTATAAATGTCAAAAATGACTAATGGATAATTTTATTAAAATATCAAAATAATTTGAATGTGTTTTATTAGTTTTCAATATGCCACTTATTCTTTTTACTAAAATTAATGTCAATTTTTAATAAAAAGACACATTGAGTCATAGTAGTCACACCATGCATTATATTGAGATGTGATTGATTCTTACACATCAAAAATGTCATATATATTGTCGAAATAAAGTATGAAAACTATTTGAATGCATTTTCTCAGTTTTAAATGTGCCAGTTGTGTTTTTTTACTAAAATATCATTTCAAACCGAAGACAAGCATTTTGAGCCATAACGGCCGCATCATGCATTATTTTGTTGTGAGGATACTTTATACACATCATGAATGACTTATAAATCTAATTCCTACATTATCAAGACAATTATAGTGCATTTTTATGGTTTTCAGTGAGAGATACATTTTGAAATAAAATGTGAATTTTAAACTGATAACATACACTTTTAGTCATACCAGACAGACCATGTGTCGTATTGAGGTGTGTTTAATTCCGACATGTCACAAATGACTAATGTATAATTTTTCTAACGTTTCACAACAATATAAATGCATTTTCTCAAATTTTAGTATGTTACTTATTCTTTTTACATAAATTATTGGAAATTTTAAGGAAAAAGTAACACTTAGAGTCATACCTGTCACACCATGTGTCATATTTATGTGAGTTTTACTTATAAATGTATAAAATGACTCATATATAATTTTAATGAAATATAAAAACAATCATAATGTGTTTTATATTTTTTTTTTCAGTTTGTCACCTGTTCTTTTTATTGAAATTAAGGACAATTTTAAATAGAAAGAGACACTTTGATTCATACTTGTCAGAAAATGCATCAGATTGAGGTGTGATTTATTTTTTCATGTCAAAAATGACTTATAGATTATATTTCATAAAGTATCAAACAATTCGAAATATTTTTTTATCATTTTTCAGTATTTTAGTTTTTTTTCTTTACTAAAATGTCATTTTAGTCTAGAAACTTGTATTTTGAGACATATCGGTTGCATCATGCTTCATTTTTATTTGAGACTACTTCATGCACATAAATAAATGACTTATGAATCATTGTGATAAATTATAAATATAATCATATAACCTTTTCTTGGTTTTTATGGAGGGACACGTTTTGAACTAAAATGTCAATTATAAACTGATAACATAGACTTTGAGTAATATCAATCACACCGTGCATCAGAATGAGGTTTGGTTGACTCCTACATGTCAAAAATAACTCATGGATCATTTCCCTAAGCTATAAAAACAATATAAATGTGTTTTCTCTATTTTCAGTATGCCACACGTTCTTTTTATTAAAAAGACACACTTTGAGTCATACCAGTCACACCCTACATTGTATTGAGGTGACGTTGACTATTACATGTCATAAATGACTCATGGATCATTTTCCTAAAATTTTAAAACAATATGAATGCATTTTTTCAGTTTTCAGTGTGTCACTTGTTATTTTTACAAAAATTATTGTCAATTTTAAATAAAAATATATACTTTGAGTTATATCATACACACTATGTAACATATTGTGGTGTGGTTGATTCCTACACATCAAAAATTACATATAAATCATTTTCTTGATGTATCAAAACAATAAAAATGTGTTTTATAAGTTTTTAGTATGCTAGTTGTGTTTTTCTTACTAAAATGCAATTTCGGACTAGAAACACACATTTTGAGTCATACCAGTCGCATTGTGCATTGGTTTGATATGAGACTACTTCAGACATGTCAAAAATGATTTATGAGTCACTATCCTAAATTATAAAGACAATCAGAGTTCCTTTTATCAATTTTTAGTGAAATTTTTTAAATTAAGTAGTCAAACATTTTATTTAGTTTATGTTAATGCAGTAGATAATAAATAATATTAGGAATAAAAACATAGTATATTAAAAAAAATTATCTTTTCATTGAATTATGAGTTGCAACCTCGAATCCCAATCTCTCCCAAGCATGAGTAGCTTTGAAAAAAACACCCCAACTCGAACAAAATAATCCACCTTCATAATTAAAAAATTCTTATGTGAGTAATATTAAGAAGATGTAAATTAAATATAAATATGAAACAATCCACTACTTCTATGGAATTCACATCTTCATGATATTTGTGAACATTCTTCCATCAGGTATACTAACTATTTGTTTTTAATAAAATATATTCCATCCTATGAATACGAGTTTTTTGATAGTCATAGTAGTATTGGATAAATATAAATACACAAAGTAGTAATAAATATTTTAAATTAATTAGTAATTGTATTTTAAAATACTCTTTTAGGGATGCTAGTTTGTTGATGGAATATGATCTCACTAATAAATTTATGAACATAATGACAACAATATTTTCCATTTGTTTGTTTTAGAAACTATAGAAACATTGATGAGACTAAATAATTTGTTTTGATATGTGTTTGGATAGTGAAATATTATTATATATACCATGATACTTGTCCAGTCGTAGAACTTGTCACGGTCCTTATACTTATCACCTGGCCTCATTCCTTGTTTTTTCACGATATTAATGTACAGCCATATTATAATAGGATCATCATTAAAATATAATATAAATTATATAACATGATTTTATGTTCTAAAATATTGAATATAGTGTATTAAAAATTTAAAAACTCCATCATGTGAGTATGGTTTATTGGATATCCATGCATTGAATCCAGGAAATAAATATTTGGAGTTTCCAAATTGACCGAAATGAGAATCCAATATTGTCTAAAAACACAAAAAGGAATATGTAATGAAAGAAAAAAATATTTGATATTATTAAATTGTAGAGTTTTACCCTATGCATAATTGGTATTAAGAAGAGTTTTTCATCCAAAATTTTTATTTCAAAATATTTGACCTGGATTACCACTATTTCATTCTTTTTTAGGATTCTATTTTTGGTTGTTCTATAGAGGAGAATTGAGGAATAATGAGTCCAAAAATAATCTCATGGGGAAATACCTTCAATTGTTTTTGATATATATGCCTACGAAAAATATGAAATGTATTTAGTCATAATTGACATAGTATATCAGCTTTTGGAAAATCAAATCATGAAAAAATACACAATGTATACATTTACAAATAAGGCTCCTAGCCAATCATAGTCAAGGATTTCCCTTATAGTCTCAATTCCAACGATGTTTTTAACTTCCTATCCATATATATTTTCTTCAAAATCAACATTGTGACTGCAACCATTTTTTAACTTTGCATCCACGTGAACCTTCAATGATAGGAAATACATATATAGAATAGGTGGGGAATAGGTTACTTCGATAGATCTTTTCAATTTGTTGGTTGATAATTTTTATAGTTTTGAGTTGGTATTTAATTTTATCCTCTTACCTTTGTCCGTCTATAATAGAATTCATTGGTTCAGATATTCTTTCCTTAATTGTTAAAGGTTTAGCTTGAAAAATTAATTTGAAATGAATACCTCCTTATCACTATGTTTTTACAAGATATGCAGAACGTGCGATGAATGTTCCAATAACTTTTTTGAACTTGTGAATATATTCCACATGAATTAAAAAAGGTATCTCGGTGCTCAGATCATGGGCTACACTAAAAAAGGTACCTCGGTGAATATATTCCTCTTCCATTGGGGGGGGGGGGGAATTGTTAGTAAATTGTTGTTCTTGAGTTTTTTATTATCTTTTCTTACCCTAATTAAAGTTACTAAAATCTCCCTCTTCCATTGTAAGTTTTATTTAAGGGTTTCTAGTCTTTAAATAATTTGTTTCATTATATTACCTTGATCCTCCACTTGTTTTTTCTCAAAATATGTTTTGGGTGTGACCCCAAAATCCATACATCTGATGTGACCATACTGTTCTGGGCGCTTCAATGCCACTGATAGTATGTGCTCATCTGGTGTGGGTGTTTTTGATTCTTATGACTATATCATAAAGAAAATATAGGAAAATAAGTAATCATTATTATGTAATAGTGATTCAAAGCATTTTTTTATTGTTTCATACTTACAAATTCTTCCTACACTTTTGGGGTGTTTTCATCTATTATCACACCAACTTTATTTACATGTGCCTCCTATTATAGAACATGGTGTAGAATAGAAGTGGATTTGGATTTGGATTCATCAATCTTATTTTAAATAGAGGAACATAATTATTGTATTGTTTCATGTCACATAAAATTATTATTATAGATTTAAAATATGTACCAATTTTTTAAGTGAAACATACCCCATCCTCACTTTACGATAAGGGTACATTGGTTTTTATTCACATTAATTTTTTTTCATCACTCAGTTTATATTTCCTAAATAAAAATTGTCAATTGAAGTGATGAATGCACATATCATCAAACATTGTATTACTAGCCACAATTTACCTAAAAATAAAAATATGCATGATGACTAGTAAACACATCCCATACTTCTTGGGTTATAAGGTGTTCATATATTAGTGGTGGGTAGGTTTTATTTTCCCTTCAACATCCTTAAGATGATGTATCGTTAGAATTGTGAGAGATCCTCTGTGAATACTACCTAAAAGAATTAATACATATTTCTTGTGGGAGTAATCTACTATAAATACATTCTATAAGGGATGATGAAGACCAAGTCATTGTTTCATTAATTAATTTTTTAATAAAATAAAGAAATGATATCATAATGTTACCATAATCTCTTCCCACATAAGTGTGTTAAGCCTAGGCACAACATGTTTCCCTGAATCTACATCAATTTTCTTGTGTTATCGAGTGAATATTTTAATGTAACTATTGAACATGGCCTTGTTGGTGATAAAATGCAGGCCCCATGCATTCCATCTAACCTCATATTTGATGCCTTTTATATTTCCTTAATGATTTTTTATAACACCATCAAAATACAACACTCATATTTTTTCTGCGTATTTGGTCTTTCATTTCCTACCATTTCCATAGATTCAACATCATCAATATATTCCTCTAGAGTAGTAGCATCAGCTTGTGTAGATGGTCATTGTACCTCTGCAACGTGAGTATAAATAGGTTGAGAAACCTGTTGTTCCTCAAGACTGGGAGTACCGACACATGAAGAAGGTGTTTTTTCCTTTACACTATGAGCAGCGGCAGGTTGAGAGATCTATTTTTCCTTGGGATTGGGAGCCCCAAAACGTACAGAAGTCATTATCTACAGAGGTGGGTTAACATTTTATTTAGATTAAATAAATGTAGGAGTGAATGGATAATAACATTAGGTCAAAAGATGTATATTACAAAAAAATATAGCATGATTATTGAACACACTTTTTTTAAAGGATGAAAAGATTTGACCCCTATTCCGACTATCCAAATCCCTTCATTTTGGTCTCTTTTGACATATAAAACACCATCTACATTGGGATCAATGTGAAATGATTCCGGTGTCCCAATGAAAGGGTCATCCTCAGGTGAATTTTTCTTATACCCTTCAATGGTTTTGGTTGAAAACATAATAATTGACCACTTTTTGTTTATAGGATCTGGAACATTAAATACATGTACTACCTGTAATTCTAATATAAATCGTTCATCTTTGTACCCATCCTTACTGAAATCAAATTTCATGAATATTATTTCATCTATTTTAAAAATCTCTTATTATCAACCCAATTACATTGAAAAATCGATACTTGGAATGTTGTCTAATCTAACTCCCATATTTATTTTATGATGCTAAAGTATGACATATTCACATAAATTGGATTTTTTACCTTAGTACTAGAAACCTGCATTGCTTCAGCCACAAGTGTAATCCCCCTATTATTCATGGTACTGTCTTCATCATGTTCATTTGTATAAAACAAATAACCATTAACTAAATAACCATTGTAATATAATACATATATACTTGGTTCTCCAACTATCCATCAAATTCATTTTGAAATTGAGTACAGATTTTCATCTGAATCTTGAAAAATATGGTCTTGAAACCATCCTATAAACTATTGATTGTATGTTTTTGATATCTATATTTCATCCCTTGATGGATTAAATTCTTATCAATCTCTTTATGGGATTGAACATATGGGTAAACCTCCAAACTGTTATGAAAATAAAAACAGTGGGACTTCTCTTGATCCGTAATATTGATTGTGACAATATTTATTCCAGAAATTCCTTCATCCACAAGACACATAGTGTGATGAGATTTTAGTAGACCAATGCTTTCCACACTAGACAAGTATTCAGTACATAATTCAATGGATTCCTTAACAATATATCTCTCTATAATAAAACCCTCTATACTAATTTGATTTTTGATATACCCTTTCAAAACCATCATATACCATTCAATGGGGTACATATATCTATTGTATACAAGACCACATAATTGAATATCTCTCACCAAGTGAACTATCAAATTAACCATCATATCAAATAATATTGGTAGGAAGAACATTTTAAATTCACACAATATGATGATAATTTCTCTTTCTATAGTCCTCAATTTTGTTAGGTCTATAACTTTGTTTCATTTAGCTTTGAAGAATATATAGAGATTAGTTAATGTATAATGTAAATTCTTTGGAAAAATAAAACATAAAGCTATAGTAATTAGATCTTGCATCAAATCATAATATTCATGTGATTTCATACCCTTTGACTTTAAATTGTTAATTAAAAAGATTTTCTTGATATTTGATGAATAACCCTCCAAAACCATTATGTCATTCAATAAGTTGAAAAACTAATATCAATCATTCTTGGAAAGTGTGTAAGAAGCTATAGGAAGAATTGTTTTTCACCATTCACTGGTGCCAACTCTTCTCGTATTCCCATATCAACCATGTCCAACCTAGCCTTAATTATGTCCTTATTTTTACTAGGTACATTTTGAAATATGCTGATGATAGTGTCACAAACATTTTTTTCAACATGCATAATATCAAGAAAATTTATGACGTACATACAATTCCAGTATGGTAATTCAAAAAAAATGATCTCTTTTTTCAAGTAGTTTTTGTACAGGTTTTCAAAAACTATTTACCAAATGTTGTGTCCACATATTTTACTTTTTCAAACAGTTGATTAGCTATTAGTAGTGGTAGTGTTTTATGTTCTTCTGAACTTCCCTCAAATTATTTCATCCAATATGGGTACTTATACGGCCAGGGTAGAAATCTATGATGTCCTAGAAACACAATTTTTGATGAATGTTTCAACTAAATTTATTGTGTACCTTGTTCTCAAGAGGGACACCCTCAAGTTCATTTAATGCCATATCTTGAAAAATTTCCATTAGTGGGAAAGTAATTTATCATCCCATACAACTTATCTCTCAACGTGAAATATTCATTTCTATAAGCATCATTAAATGTAACACATGAATCCCACAATAATTTAAATTCCTCAATCAATGGTTCCAAATAAACATAAATATCATTACCTGGTTGTTTTAGTCTTGATATAATCATAGATAACATGATGTATTTTAATTTCATGCATAACCATGGTGGAAAGTTATAATTTACAAACATAACTGGACATGTACTATGAGTGATTCTTTGAAAACCAAAAAGATTCACTCCATCTGTGGATAACATGAGACAATGGTTTCCCAACTCATTTCCAAATTCAGGATACTCATGATCAATTTTCTTCCCCTAAGGAGAGTCTGTTGGGTGATGTAGTTTCCCATATTTATTTCTTGTATCTGTGTGTCACATCAATTTCCCAATAGTCTCCTCACTTCCCTATGGGTTCCTAGACCATATAATGATTAGAAAGTACCATACAACTTTTGTAGGCCTGTATTGATCTTTCTTTTATTGAGAAGATCCACACTTTTGGAATTCTATAAGTGATTTTTGGTTCTTGAGAAACAATATACAATCATTCAGGCTAGTATTTATTCTTTTAGAGATCATACCCATAAAGATCAGCATTCGTTTGGTTTCATATGTTTATCTAGGAAGATCATTATCCTCTGGGATAAATTCATTCAAAAGATCACGTAGTTTCATAAAACTTGTGTCACTCCATCCATTTCATACTTTCAAATTATATAGCTTCAGTATGGATTCCAATCCTATATATTTAGTGAAACTAGCATTCAATAGTGTATTTCCATAACTCTTTAACTTCTCAAAAATTTTTGGGAAATCACTAAGTTCATATTCATATGTCCTTTTCATTTCCTCAATACGATCTTCATCATCATTCTCATCTATAATCAAATCCTCAATATGGTCTTCTTCATTGTCCATGCTTGTAATCATATCAAATGATCCATAAAACTATGTACTATCCTAGCCACTAGCTACATTTTCTTTTCCCCCATGTTTATTGGAAAATTGATAATTTATATCTATTTTATGACATATCTAGTGTTCCTCCAACTCATTTGGAATAATTATTCTTGAATAAAAATAGTTTATTCATGGAAATAGTATTTGAGAAGTGTCATATGAATTATCTTTTTCAAACCCGATGAACTCTTTCACTCCATCTTCAAACTCTTCTATCATATTGTTAGCATACATCCATTATTTATTCATATCCATCCTATTTGATTTGGTAATATTAATATTTGACAAAATAAATACACAAAACTGTGTTATACAAATTAACGGAGGCTTAAAAAAGTGGTTTTATATGTAGATCACAAGGGTTAACTCACCATAATAAAGATAAAAAACATTTTCCAAATAATTTAACACATTAGAATCATCTTAACTCTTGGTTTGAAATCTAATTGACTTAAGAATAATTTTTTAAACATCAATTTGGTGATTACCACAGATTCCTCTTGGTCTGTAGTGATCTACAGTGAGTCTTTATATCATCCGAAGTTCAAATACAAAACCCCCTTTAATGTATAATCCTTTTTAAAATAGGGTTCTAGCTCCACTAAAACATTGAGATATAAAAAAACAAATTAACAACCTTCCAGTGATCCTTCACTAGATTCACTATTAATCATTTAACAAAAACAACCTCATAAATGATATCAGGTCTTACACATACCATGATGTACATCAGACATGTTATAACTAATGTATATAGAAGCCTTTCTATTAACTTGAATTAATCATCTATTTTAAGATACTCCTTCCTTGAATGTTTTAAATTTTTAGATAATAAAGTTCTCAAAGGTTTTAACTCACTCATTCTAAATATTTTCAACACCTTTTGGATATACTCAAACAAATGCAAGAGAAAAGTTATAGACTTCAAGTATCTTGAAAACATTGTCCCCAATATCAACTTTCCATAACCAAGGTACTTAATTTGGGATCTTCTAAATAAATAAATATTTAGCTCTTCCAGCCTTTCCTTCATCAGTCCAACTAAGATTATTTCATCCACATAAATAAGTAAAATGAAAAATCTATCATCAAAATACACCTTCATATCATAGAAATTATTTACATTACAATGCATTAACATTAATTCTACCATAAAAGCATTGAAATTCCAGTTACACTGTCTTGGTTCCTACTTAATCCCACAAAAAATCCATTTGAGACTGGAATCAAACCATCTATTACACCTATCATGAAACCTTCCAGCTGATCTATATATATATCTTCCTCAGAATATCTATGAAGGAATATAATCATGACATAAATTTGTTCAAAAATAAACCTTCCATGGAACCCAAGCCTAGAACCACCTGAATTATTATATGATTTATAGAAGGAAATAGAATCTAACTAAAATCAAATCCTTCTAATTATTAAAATAAATTTACAACTAGAGACACCTTACACTATTTAATATCATCCAATTTCTCCTTTATATGATAAATATAATTTTTCTATAGATCTATCTTTCTTGACTCCAATTCTATTATCGGAAATGTATCAAAATCATAAAGAAAATCTGATTATTCTTTCATTTTTTACTCACACCATAATGAGTTCAATAGTTGGCCTATTTTAAATCCCAAAAAATAGAAAATCCACCTGACTTACCCACAAATACTTCATTAGGGACAATCCTATAGACTAAAAAAACCATACAACTAGGGGAATCTAGCTAGTGTGTGAGCTAACTAGTGTAGTATATATCTCGACCTATTTTTTAATTTCAAGGGTTCTCATGAAGCCAAACAAGTGGAAGTGAGAAACAATAAGACAATGATCATCACATGAATAAATATAATATAAGTAGTAAATCACATCTCAACTCTAAAACCCTCATAAGAAGAGACCATTTTCACATCCATGAATAAAAATCAAGAATTTCATATTAATAATCAATCACATACCTCAAAGGGAAAAGGCCTAAATAAAAATATCAAACAAGGGGCCCAAATTTGTGGGTTTGAAAAACATCAATTTAAATTCTTGTTTGGAAGTGGAAAATGATGCTTATAAATATATCAGGGGATAAAAAGTTATAAAAGTTATATTTAAATATATATTTCATTAAAACATAATTTAAAATAAAATATATAATTAAAACCTCCCATGGAAACCATTTCAAGCACAAAAACCACTTTGAAATCAAGAATCTTTCCCATTGAAGGGTCGTTCAAAAACCAAACCTCTCTTTAATTTTTTTTAAATGACTTCATAAGAAACTCACACCGGTTTCAAACAACCCTTTACCATTCAATATTCATTTTAAAATGAATCCTAGAGAATTTACATATTTACATTGAATTCTAAAATAAACAATTTTAATATTTAAAACATAAAACCATAGAGAATCAGATGTTCCAAGTGATAATTTCTGTGAAAAACAATTGAAAATAATCAAGGGAACAATATATAGTCATAATTTGACAAGAAATGGTTTTAAAGAATCTAAAATATCCAAGACATGTTAATAAAATGGATTATATAGAAACATACAACTTATAATGAAGAGGAATAAATCTCCAATAACATGAGGATCCCAAAAAATGGTGAGGATGATTTATACAAGCCCTAGACATCAAAATCCCTAAGAAAGGGAAGGGAGAGTATACCATATCTTGGAGGGGGTTCGACGACAATGGTAGGGTTCAATGGTGACAGAGCAGTTGGCAGCGGTAGTGGCGGTGCCGACGATGACAGAGGAAGGGTTCAACGATGAGGATGTTTTCACAACGGTAGAGGAGGGGTTTAGTGGCGGAGGTCGGGTACATGGAAAAGTTAGGGTTCACGGCAGAGGAGAGGTTCATGGAAGAGGTGGGATTCGATGATAGAGGTGGGTATCGTGGCGGCAGAGGTAGTATTTGGTGGCGGCAGAGGACGAGTTCAGTGGCAAAAAAGGCCGACTTCCATGAGAGCTTGATGTGCGTGAGAGAAGAAGCTGACTATTAGGATTCATTTATAAAATTGTGTAAAAATTTTATCCGCGTTTTTTAGGGCTAATAAAGATAGGCCTTTATCAACACTAAAAAGAACTGATAAAAGGTGTCCTTATCGGTGCTAAAATTATAACGCCAATAAGGACACATTTAATCAGTGCTTTTTAGCGCTGATAAAGATATAATATTAATAATTTATTTATAGTGTTATATATATTTACAAAATTATATATATAATAAATATATATTTATTTACTTATAATTGTAACTATAAATAAATAAATAAATAAATAATGAAATAAGAAAATAAACAAATAAACAAATATAATAAAATATATTTATATACATACTAAATATATTTATATAATTATATATATTTATAAATATTATAAATAAATATATATTTACATATAATTATATATTTATAATAAATATATTTAATATATTTTTTGTTATATATAATAAATATATAAATAAATATATTTATTATAAATAATTATAAATAAATAATTATTTATATTTATAATTATAAATTTATATATATTTATTTATAATTATAGTTATAAATAAATATATTTTTATTTATTTAAATAGTTATTAACTTATAAGAATTGTATTTAATATACATATAATTTAATTTATATATATAATTAATATATATGTTATAATTTTACAATTAATTAAATATATCTATATTTATTTATAATGATAATTATAAATTTTTATATTTATTTGTAAATATTTTTATATATTTATAAATATATTTATATAATTATATATATTTATAACATTATAATTAAAATAAATAAATTTATTATAATTTTGTAATTATTTAAATATATATATATATTTATAATTATAAGGAAAAATAAATATTTATTTATTTATAATTAAATAATTATAATAAATAAATATTTATTTATAGTTATAATTTCATATATATATATATATATTTAAATATGTATAAAAATATAAAAAATATATTTATTATATTTTTAATTCTATTAATACATATAATTAATATGTTTAATATAATCTTATAATTATTTAAATATATCTATATTTATTTATAATTATAATTATAAATATTTGTATTTTTTTATAAATATATATATATTTTTATAAATATATATATTTAATTATATATATTTATAAGATTATAAGAATAATAAATATATTTTTTTATAATTTTATAAATATTTAAATAAATAAATATATTTATTTTTAATTATACTGAAAAAGTTTAGCGTCAAGCCCCTTATTATTAAAAAGAACGAAAAAGAAACAAGCACACAAATGATAGATGAGATCAGAAGAGGGCAAGCCCACATCCTTAAAAATTTATTTATAATTATATATATATATATATATATTTATTTGTAATTAAAAATTATAATAAATATATATTTTTATATAGTTATAATAATAAATATATAAAAATATTTATTTATTTCAATAATTATAAAATTATAACTAATATATTTATTATATTTATAATTTTATAAATATATATAATTATTATATTTATTATAATTTTATAATTATTTAAATATATTTATATTTATTTAGAATTATAAATATAACTATTTTTATTTATTTATAAAGATGCTTATATATTTTTAAATATATTTATTTAATTACATGCATTTATAACTTTATAGGTATAATAACTACATTTGTTATAATTTTATAATTATTTACATATATATATTTATTTATAATTATAACTATAAATAAGTATTTTTAAAAATATTTTTATATAATTATAATTATATATACATTTATAAAATTATAATAGATGTATCTATTGTAATTTTATAATTATATATATATATATATATATATATATATAATTATAAGGAGGATGGGGCTCGAGAGGATTCCTTTGTGGTGAAAAAGCCAAACATACCCCAAGGAAATATAAAAAGCGAAGAGGAGTGCGAGGAGAAAGACAAGAGCCAAACATTTGCGATCCATCATCTCCCACCCACCGAACTGACTTGACCCTCTTAACGGTGGTAGGGTTTTATAGGATCATGATCTATGTCTATGATGAATGCGCTATTAAAAAAAGAGAGATCCCAACACCTCCTCCCTCCATGTTTCTCGATCCCCGTAAATGATGCAACCCTAAAATCTCTAGATATAAATGTGGGTTGAGGTGTGCCCTGTTTTAATATGACTGCTTCTTCACCGGAACATGCTTTATTTCATGTAAACTTCATAAATGAACACCATTTACCCTAGTGTCTATAACACACACACATGTAATTCAATTATAACTGTAAATAAATAGTTACAAACACTTCAAAATGTAGTAATTTTATTCATAATAATAATAAAAGGAATAAAATGTTTTGATTGGTCAAAATACATATGGCTTTGATTGGTGAGGAGGACATGTTTTTAATGGTCAAAATACCTATGAATTTGATTGGTGAGGTGTACATAGATGTGGGATCCCATATTGGAGTTGGGGGTAGAATTCTCATGGCTCATCCCTTATAAAAGGAGCCTTGTGAATTTGAATTTTCATAAAAATTTATATTTTCTTAAATGATTTTAAAATGTTTTAAAAATACATATTTTTACAAAAAAAAGTTGTTATATATATATATTATATAAATATATAACAAAACAAAATGAAAAATAAAATAAATATTTTATGAAATAACTATTAACATGATTAGTTATAACAGTTAGATTTTGAATTTTTGAATGGGTTTCCACCACTAAGAGTTTTCTTGTGTCAGTAAAACCAATGTGTTATTTGGTTGAAACATTAAGATAAAATCGGTGTGATTCACACTGATTTTTGTCTATAAATAAGTGATTATGATATTCTTTATCAATCCACGAAATTATACAGATATTTTTCCCAAAAAAAGTTATGTATAGATGTTGAAAATTGGTGTTCGATTTCACCTAAATATTTATGAAATCCTTGAGGTAAACTTCCACTTAGAACCATACACAAACAATGTGGGGTTGGATCAAACCCTTTTGGACTGTGAATAAAATTCAAACATTGAGATTCAATCTATCTTCTCTATCTGGCTACCTATTTTTCAATTTTCAAAATGGTTTGATCCCAAGGAAAAAACTAGAAGATGGATTATGTATCCTTCAAAGTGATGAACTAATACATGTTTACACTTTACCGTTTTTATGGAAACAACTTCTCTCAGTAGAAAGACAAGATGAATTTTCTTCTTACAGTGTTAATGTTTTTTTAAATTTTGGAACCAAATCTTCCTCCCATTCCCAAAGAGCCTACTCTAAATCCCAAAAATACACCCATTGATGTGACTTAGGTCAACAAAATTCGAGAAATGAGGAAAAAACATAAAGATATTCATGTTTTGTGTTGAGGAAATATTCTCAATACATTATCTAATCATTTTTATTACTATTACTTCAAATTAATACTACTCGAGGGATATGAGAAGCACTTGAGATCAAGTATAAATCCTAGGAACAAGGTACTAATAAATTTCTTATTACAAATAATATAAACTTCATGATGGTTGATAACAAGTCAGTGGAGTAGAAATATCATGAGTTATAATATATATAAAATAAAATTCTTTCCCTTAAGATTAATATACTAGAAACGTGTCAAGTTGGTGCAGTCATTTCTAAATTTCTACATATGTGGAACGATTTTGTTAAATAACTTATTAAAAAGAGTGATGATATTTTCTAGGAACAATTGAAAAAGATTATTTTAATTGAATAATAATCCATGTTGAGAGACATGGGTATGGATTCAAAATTTGATACAAAGATTAATAACATTGAGGGAAAGGCACAACCAAACTCTTCCTTATATTTCAAAAAGAAAAGTAAACAATTCATGAAGAAAGTAAATACTTAAAAGAATAAAGGAGAATGATTTTTCTACAGAAAACCAAGGTATTTTTCAATGGAATGTCTCTATCAAAATAAAAGAGATAACCCACTACAAATATTTTGACTAAAGAGAATATAGTTTCAATGATATCTTATTTCAATATGAATTCGATGAATATGGAATGGTGG
The DNA here is from genome assembly GCA_963277665.1 of Viscum album. Lineage (NCBI taxonomy): Eukaryota > Viridiplantae > Streptophyta > Magnoliopsida > Santalales > Viscaceae > Viscum > Viscum album. Next base: position 1,533,283,362 of record OY728161.1, on the reverse strand, counting down.
ATTGATTCTGGAGTAATGGTGCATGTGTGAAAGGATCACATGATGTTCAATAAATTTGATTATTGTACTATTGAGAAGAAACTTCACCTTGTAAATAATGCATGCATCAATGTCAATATACAAGGAAACGTGGAGATAGACTTTACTTCTGGGAAGAAGATGACTCTTCTTAATGAGTTATATGTAACTAAAATTTGAAAGAATTAGTTTCTATTATTCATCTATGTAAGAAGGGATTTCGAGTTTCATTTAATCCATCAAGGTTGTCTTGTTGAAGGAGTGTTCGTTTGGGAAGGGTACTTTAATTATGACATATACCATCTATCAATTAATAATATGACCGAATCTTCTACTTACTCTATTGAGACCTAAAATTTTTTCCATGATCATTTAGAACATGTTAATTATAATTCATTAAAAGTAATAAATAAGTTAAACTTAATTATCTTTTGAAACTAATTTAATAAATGTGAAACATGTGTAGAATCTTATATAGTTTAGAGTTATTTTCATATTGTAGAAATAAATTTTGATATAATAGAATCAGTACATTCTAATATTTTTGAATTAAATGGTTTACTAATTCATGGAGGAAAATGATATTTTATTTATTTTGTCTATGATTGTAGTATATATTTACATATACATCTTCTTAGAATAAAGTATAAAGTATTTAATATGTTTAAGAAGTATTAATTAGAAGTTGAAGACATATTAAGTAAAAATATTAAAGGATTATGCTCAGATAAAGGCGGTGAATACTTTATGAATGATTTTAATGAGTTTTTTTTTAAAAAAATGGTATATTTCCTCAACGTAATTCTTCTTACACACCTCATAAAAATGGATTATATGAAATGAAAAAATCATACTTAAGTATGAATGGTAAATTTCACGATTAATAAATCAAATTCACCATTAAATTTAGGGGCCAAAGCTTTATTTTTTACTTTTCATATTCATAATAGGATTGTATCTTGGAAAACTAAGTTATACTGTTATAACATTTGCAGAGGTATAAGACCTAATCTTTCATATTTTAAAATTTAGGGGTGTTTAGATCACTATAGAGTTCCTGATCCTAAAAGAACGAAAATTGGTCCTACACTAATTAAAGGTGTTTTTTTTGGATATGTAATAAATCGAAAAGAATATATAAATATGTATTTTGGAGACAATATAATTATTGAATCAATGGATGTAGGGTCTTTTGAAAATATGTTATATAAATATGACGTGGAGGAAGTTATTACTCACACCCCTCTTTCATGTACTACATCTAGTTAAAATACAATATTAGAGAATAATGATGATTCTTGAGTTGAACATAAATAGAGTAAAATAATTCAGAAAGAGAAAAATATACTTCCATGTTTAATTTATCCAGATTCCATGGTTTTTCTTATTGATGAGGATCAAAGTAATCATCTTCAGAATAAGTATGTTGTAGTTGTAAATATAAAGGATGACCCAAATACATAAAGAATCTATGTCTTCTAAAGATGTTCCTTTATAGAAAGAAGTAATTAATGATGAAATGGATTCATTATGGGGAATAATACTTGGGTCATTATTGATGTACAAAAAGGTTCAAAACCTATTGATTGTAAATGGGTTTTCAAGAAATTTTTTGATTCCAATGGTAACATTCAAGATTATAAATCTATATTTTTTGCTAAAGGTTTCAGAAAAGAATAAGGGATTGATTATTTTCATACTTATGATCTTGTATCTTGAATTACTTCAATAAGGGTTTTATTTTATTTATATTTAATTAATCATTTGTATGTATATCAAATGGATGTCAAAACTCTATTTTCTAAATAGTGAATTAAATGAATAGATTTTCATGTAACAACCAGAAGTTTTTTTTCCAAGGTAATGAAAACAAATTATGTAAACTACTTAAATCTATTTATGGCCTTAAACAAGTTCTGAAGAAATGACTTGATAAATTTTATTCTATTATTTTATCTAATAGATTTACTCATTATAATGTGGATAAATGCGTTTATTTAGAGTTTAAAAAAGAATATAGAGTCATTATGTGTATATATGTGGATGATATGTTAATTTTTGGAACCACTATTATTAGTGTAATTGAGAGAAATAATTTCGTATATTTTATGTTTAAAAGGAAGGATCTTGGAATAATTGATAATATTCTAGTTTTTAATGTTATAAAACCTAGTGGGGTTTATTTTTTAATTCAGTCTCCTTACATAGAAAAAATGTAAAATAAATTTGATCATCTTGATTTCAAAGATCCTAATACTGCATTTGATTCTAGTGTTAAACTATTTATAAATACAGGTAGATTTTTATAACAACATGAGTATACTAGTGAAATTGGTTCTTTAATGTATGAAATGAATTTCACTAGACCTGATATTGATTTTCAAGTATGTAAAATGTGTATATAAATTAATATTCCTTGTATGGATCATTAGGGATGTATAATGAGAATATTTGGATACTTAATAAAGAAAAAAGATTTAAGTTTATACAATAATTACTATCCAGATGTATTAGAAGGATAAACTGATGCATTTTGGATTACTAGTATTGGTGATAAGAAATCCTCATCTAGATGGCTGCTACTATTGGTGGTTGTGTTGTTTCTTGGGGGAGAAAGAAACAAACATGTAATCACATTTGACCATGGAGTTAGATTTTATGACCTTAGCGACATGTAGAAAGGAAGCTAAATGTATTAGTAATATATTATTGGATATTAGATTTTGGACTAGTCTGATCCTTTCTATCTCTACCAGTTGTGATAGTGAAACAACATTTTTGAGGGAATATAGTTGCATGTACAATGGAAAGTCTAGACATACAAGTTTGAGACAACATTACATGAGACAATTGTTATGAGATGGTACCAAAACAATTATCTATGTGAGATTGTGTAAAATCATTACATATCCATTTAAAAATTATCAACCAAGAGAGATTATTCATGAAACTAATAAAAAGATGGTGTTAAAACCCATATAATAAATCATTTATGTAATGAAAACCTAAAACTCACTTTATGTAGATCCTAGTCAAAGTGTTTAATGGGTTAAAACATGTTAAGAAGATGATGGTAGATATTTAAAATTATAATACTAACTACTTGGTGTCAATATCATCAATTATGACTAGAGGTTGAGTTATAAACTCTTAAAAAATATTAAGATTCAATGAGTTATTTTTTCTAATAACAGAATCACATTGTAATATTTTTCTTATGTGAAAAAATAAGTGGTGTCGCTTCTTACAGAAGTTTATAGGGCACTCATTAGAGAGATCATGAAAAGAATATAAGGGCATGTCTATAAAAGTGCTAAAAAAGAGATGTTAGATGTAAATATCATTATATGTATGATATCTCTGGTTTATCTTTTAAGATTAAGATGTTTAATGTTTCAACAACTTGTAAATATGATAATAATTTGAGATATTGATAAAAAGTAGTGGTTTAAATAGAATGATATCTTTATTATGTATAATGATTCTCTTATGATGTAGATAATTAATATTTATGAATAAAAGTGGTGTATTGTTTTAAATTTATTGATAATAATAATAAAAGGAAGAAAATGTTCTTATTGGTCAAAACAACTATGGCTTATATTGATGAGGTGAAAATGTTTTGATTGTTCAAAATACCCCTGGCCTTGATTGATGAGGTGGACATAGATGTGGAATCCCATATTAGTTTTTGGGTAGAATTCCCATAGATCATCCCATATAAAAGGAGCCTTTGGAATTGGAATTTTCATAAAAAATATATTTATTTCGAAATGATTTAAAAGTGTTTTAAAAATATATAATTAGTTAAATATTTTCTTATATATATATATATTAGATAAAAATCAAAATAAAATAAAATAAAATAAAATATTTTATAAAATGGATAATAACATGAATAGTTGTAATAGTTGGATTTCAGTTTTTTAAAATACAAACATGTGTCTACCACCAAGAGTTGTCTCATTTAGGTCAAACTAAGTTGTTTTTTGATCGATATGGTGAGATCAAATAGGTGCAATTCACACCGATTTTGATCTATAAATAAGTGAGGATGAGATCACTTATAATTTTAAATCCTCTTCAATTCATGAAATTATTCAATTATTCTTCCCAACCTCAGTGATGTAGGACTGAAAAAAATTGGTGGTCAGTTTTTCCTAAATCTTGGTAAAATCCTCAAGAGAAACTCCCACTCATAACCCTACACCAACAAAGTGGGGGTGGATCTGACCTGTTTGAACAATGAATTTATTCATGTATCAATATTGAATCTATCTTTTGTATTTGACTAAGTATTTTATATCACAAAATTTCCTAAATATATTAATTATTTGGAGAGGATTAAAATTAATGAAATAAGGAAAGGAACCAATGTCAGTGGGTTTTAAAAAATGAATAATGTAGAGAAAAAAGTGAAAATATATTTTATACAACCAGGCCCACAAGAATCACTATCTAATTTTGTACTGTCTACATAATACACGAAATGTTTTAAAAAACTAATACATGGGTAAGTATATACATACCCAATAGCACTACTAGATAAAAATATCATTTTCACCACTTGAAATGGGTGATTTCCATTGGTAGTCACTACCCCCCCCCAAACTGCACACCAATTGTGCCCCTCCCCCTCCCCTGCACCCTCGTGAACATCCCCCCCCCTTACGGCCCATTCCACCTCACAAAAACCCTACCCTCATTGCAACCACCACCACCACCACCAATCATCCTCTCCCTCATTGATCTTGTCCCCTACCTTTCTGACAACCTCTCCACCTCCGAATATGCATCTGTGTCTGGCTCCCTCTCCCTCTCTAACTATCCTCCCCAGCTCCGCCTACGCCTCTGCCACCCTCACCACTGATTCAATCTCATTCCTTGACTCCCCTCTCCACCCATGTGCATACATCCCTCCTCATCTATCCCTTAGATTCCTTCTCCAATGCCCAGAGCCTCAATCAGGTGTTATCCCCCCCATTGAACACTAAATAAATCCAATGTTATCATCTCTCTACCAATCTTCCCACCTTTGGTGTCACGTATTCATCACATAAAACTTATAGTTTTTTATTCAATGATCCCATGAGACCCATTTAATTTATTATTACATCAAATTTTCATTTTAATTATTTGAATTTTTTTCAATCCTAATAGATAATTATGAAAACAAGTACCATGGTAATCATAATTTTATGTATAGTCAGATTTTCCAAATGTTTTATAATTCTATATATGATTTACATTCTTCTTTTTAACTATAACTAAATGAGTTTCAAAATTACATCCTGAGTTATTACCAAAGTTATTTCCCCTTATTTTTATTCTTTTTCAGTCCGTAATACTAGATAATAATAAATGTTTTGGAATAAAATTTTAGTATTATTTTTTACTCATGGATTCATATACCCTTTTTTGATTTTATTTCATTTAGTTTAAGTGGTTGATACCAATAAAAAATAGTTAAAATTTTGATAACTATTAATCTTATGAAGTGATCATTGAATTCAAATATAAAAAACATGTTAATAGAATTGTTACAAATCCATAAGTTGAGGTTTTTCTATTAATTTAATAAATAATGTTTTCTTCTACTACACATTATCAACTTTTTTTATACCTTGATTCCCATTCATTTTAGTGTTTTATTACCTCCAGTTTTACATTCTATGTCATCATACTAGAGTTAGTCTTTCATGTATTAACAACACTATTATTAGTTGCTTTTTAGCCATGTGTACATATTACCAATATGATGATTATTTGTTTTTGAACCATCAGTACATATTACCAAAAACATTATTACTTTTATTGAACCTTATTTTTGTATTATTTGAATTTAATTTTTTTTCTTCTAAATACTTAGGATATTGATTTGGGTGATATTATTATATACTCCTTTGTATCATTTCACTACTAGGATAAATTTTTTTGAACCCAGTTCATCATTACAGTTTTTAAAGGTAAGTCTAATAGGTATATTCATGTACCTGATATGTTTTATAAAGATCTATTGTCCAATAATTAGAACCATAGAATTTAAGAGATCAATTTACAAAATATAAGTAGTGACTTAAAATAGGGTGAAAAAATGTAAAATATTTCTTTTTACTAAATTCAAAAAAATCATCCCGAGTCACCTCTAAAAAATCCTCTTCCCCCTCACTAAATTCCCTTTATCCACCATATATCATCCCTGGGTTCTCTTTAATCCAATCCAGTCAACAGATAACTCTTGCGGTTCAGAATCTTTTACTCTCACAAGGTTCAAAACATGCTTGATATGGTAGGAAGAAAAAATGGCATTTACCTTTTTTGGGAAGCATGAAAAATATTTTTTAGCCCTAAAACCATTATTTTCTTTTTCAGTTTCATTTACATATTTTATTTAATTTTATAATTCCTACCATAACTTATATGAATTACAGTAACATACATTATGGATAACAAAGAATGAGTTACATTTTTTTGATTTGTATTAGACTAATTATTTCTATATACCATATTTAGTATTCATTCATGCTTGGTGATTTTATTTCATTGAAAAATGGTATTTATTAATTATTTTATTATTGGTTTTTTCATTAATGAGAGAGATTTATAATTTTATTATTATTATAATAATAATATTTATAGATTACTTGGTTTTATTTCAATTAATTTGTAGATATTATTTGGTAAATTATTGTATAAAATTAGTTTACAATAATTGGTTTGGATTAACAGCTTCCATTTGGAAACTTAATTATTACGTGAAGTCTTATCATTTAGAAAAATTAGCACAAATTATTTATCAAATTTTAACAACATTTTCCAGTGTTTTATTATATTTTATGTCATTAATTTTTAAAATTTCTTTTTGGTTGTCATTGGTGTGACACTTTACCTGATTGTATAATAGACTCATATATATTTTTTAAAATTGAATTTATTTTCTTAGACTGTGATATGAATATTTTCTCCAATTTTAAAAAACCTTGTGCTATTTTAATTTAAATGAAAACAATTAATTTTGTTCTGTGAAAGTATAAATTTTCTATATATTTATGTTGTTTATCAATATTACTTGTAGACATAAAAATTTATTAATTCTAAAGAAGTTTTGAATAATTAATCAATACTAATTACTTGAATATATTTAAGTTATAAATATTCTTATATAAAATAAAAATTCACACATATTTTTATAGGAAATATAGAAGGGGTCATAATTATCTACCATGGATCCGTAAAGAGCATTAATCAGGTATATTTCCATAACCCAAAGTGGATTCTTTCATTTTCTCATGAACACATATTTTTGTTTCATTCTATATTTGTGTTTTTTAAATTTTTAAATTTTAGACAATCTAGATCATATTTCCAATGCATCAAACTAATTATGTTTCATGAATTTGGAAAATTAATCAATTATTATCCATAATATCATGATTTAATTACCACTTTCTTATTCTGTCATGAAATTAAACATAGTGATACTTAATATTTTAATTTTTGACTATTAACATATAGGTTAAGATGCTATTTTTCCTATATGGTTTCATTCAACATTATCATTTTAAATTTTAATAACTGTTTTTGTTATTATGCCTTAATTTTTATTATTTTCTATGATTATTTTATTTTCAATTTTATTTTTAATGAATGTTTTATTTCTCACATAATTCAACAATGTTTATATAAAATGTAAAAAAATAAATGTAGTTTTTTTTTCATCAACATAACACAACATTTGGTTTTCGTTGACATCATGGATTCAATTGTTAATAAAAATGTTAATTTTTTGGATTTATATTATTTTTAGATTCATTTGTAAAAATATTCTTTTATATATATAATTAAGAATAATTTTTAGTTTATTTTAGATAACTTAATGCATAAATCATTTTTCTCAACAAAACACAAATTATTTTCTCTATGAAGATCATGGATTCATTTTTTTTAAAACGTGTTCTCTTATGACATGGGATGTTTCAGGAAATGAATACATATGTGTTGGGATATGAAAAATATATGATGCATCCAAAATCATTTCGCGAGGGTTTCAATGAGAATCCTAGACAAAACATTTTTGTAGTGGGATAGTGTCATTACTGTTTTATAGCTATTTTATTTAATGGTAATATAATTTGAATATTATTTAGTAACATGTTGATATATATTTTATGTTATATAGTTAGAACCTAAATAAAAACTAATAATTAAATTCCTTATTTATTCCACCAAATCATTGTTTTTAAATGTCATGAAATTAATAAATGAGTGATTAGATAGATGATTTAATGATTGATTGATTTTTTATTCTCTGTATTTTTCATTGTGTTTATGCACTTATCATTTTATTATAAAAAATCTTTAGGTGTTTTTCCCATGTTTCTATATTGGTGTTTTTATATTATAGATTCAAAATATATGCGTTCATTATATATTCATTATTTTTTTAAATCTACCTAAAACTCGACGACCCATATAAGTGATTTTTTCTATCTAAACATATTCATTATGGAATTAACAAAATATTATCCTATTCATATTTAATGTGGTAAAATAGTTATTTATTTCAACATCATATATATTTTACTACAATTATATTTTTTTGTATCATTCCAGTTATGTGGAAGAGTATAAATTTATCTTTCTTTATATATTTGGGAAAGGCCACACCATAATTAAATGGCAAGGCCACTGAGGGTTTTTCTTATTCCTGGGTTTGATCTATAGTGTTTATTTAGTATCAATATCTATATATCCATTCCATGAGATAAATGGAGGGTTTGTGCTGTTACTATAAATTATAGAAAACACGTTTATGCATTTATTTTTCTATTGGGAAATCATTTGTAGAAACATTGTATTTTGTTTGCTGATTATTTCTTTTTTCCATGTCTTCCAAGCCTGTGCTTTATCTGTTTAAACTATTGGAAGGAATTGGAGAATAATAATATGCTATAAAATTCAATCTTCGTGGAATTGAATATAATATAGGTTAAGAGGTTTCTCTATTTATAGTTTTAGGTTGAATCATATAAGGCATTAACATGTTGATCTTTATTTCATTGATTTGAGTAGTGATATAAGAAGTGGTATTTAAAAATACTATTGTTATTTATGTTGTGTATTTTGTTTCTATGATATCTCCATTAAGAGGGTGGATTCAATGTTTTAGGGGTGATCTCAAAGAGGGCAGCTAGAATATACTATTATAGAGATTCAATATACCTAAATTGAAGATACTAGTGGCATAGAAAGTGGAAAGAGTTAATTCAAGTATATGTTTATTAGCCTATTTTTAAGTCCCTTTCCTTTGTGTTGAATTCATCATTGTGATATGATATTAAATTAGGTGGGCATTGAAATTTGATGTTAAAGGAAGTAATTTTTTGATAGGAGTGGGACTGAACTAGCCTGATCAGCCTTCCATTATAGAGAAACTATTCATAAAATTTATATCAGTCACCTATAAGAGGCACCTAGAATTTCTTCTTATGTTACATGAAATGATTAACTATTTTTTTAATTTTTAAGAATATTTTATTCATTAACCTTTCAACTACTAGTAAACATTTTGGCCATGAACCTTTCATTTTGTAGGAATCAATAGTCTAATAAAAATTGAGTTAATTATTAAAAAGTGGATATCGAATTAGTAAATAAAGAAAGGGTCTTGTGAGGATGTTGTCCTTCAATAGTTCTAAAATTTAAAGTGATTTATAACATATAATAAATTATTATGAATTAAGTGTTTTTGTCACTAAGTAAGATTCAATTCGGTTTAAAAATAGGATTCTAATAAGTTTTTTGGTGTGGTCTCTAATTGGATTGAATCTATGTTTATGAAATTATTTTGAGTATTGTTAGTATAATGTACTATGTATTCACTGGTACTATAATGGAATCATTTTAGAATTTAGTTTCCATGAATTTTGGTGTTGAGACTAATAGGATCCTTGAGAATAAATTAATGAGATGAGTTATTCTGTAAGGAGAATATTAATCACTTGGGGACTCAAGTGTTGTTCCATGAGAGAAAGTGTAAATGAGTATAGGTCCTATCAAAACTATAGATCACAAAGAAAATGGTTGAAGATAAATTTACAAACATCTTTTGTAAATTCACATTGAAATAATACCTAAAAAAACCATCCACTTCCTTCATAGATGAAGAATAATGTGGTAATATAAATACTAGATGAAGAAATTTGATAATATGTATGAATAATATTGTTTTAGATCCTATATATTAAAATAAATCTTCATGAAGTGATGAGGTTGTTTTTTAATTTGTTAATCTAGCAATGATTCCTTACTATATTCCAAAAAATATGGGTATACAATAGCTTATTATTGATTCTTCCCAACCATGAAGGCTTCTATAATCATTGGTCATAGGAATTAAAGGCATAATTTTAGATATACTAATAATAATCCATGGGGATAAGAACTTCAATATGATCAGGATGATTCACCACATCCACAATAGGAAAATATTACAACTCCATTGGAACAGTGCATGTGGAGGTAATGGGATTGTATATCCAATTTGTGGTCTAAAAATTAAGATGACACTACCTAGATAAAATCCATTTAACAAGTGGTATAATTTATTTGTAATAGACTCTAATAGAAATCCAAAAAGAAAATCCCATTTGAAAAACTTTATACTTATAATCCTCTAAATAAAATTTTCATTTATAATGGTAAAGGAATCACTAGGTTACTATAGAAGATTCCATCCATATTAAAATAAATCATGATGATATGATGATGTTCTTTTTGAATCTATTATGCCAGAAAGGATGCATTAATAGATATCCACAAATATGGGTATAAAATATCTTATTATTGAGTCTTCCCAAAGGGCTAGCATATATAAGTAGTGGTCAAAGTCATTAAAGAAATAAATTTATATTTTACTAACATAATCCATTGGACAACACATTTAATCTGATTGAGGCGATCAACCACATCCACAATATACATATATGGCAACTCTGGTGGAACTATGATTGTGGAGGTAATGGTTTTTTACAAACAATTTGTTGTCTAAAAATTTAGATGAGACTAACTAGATAGAACCCATTTGTCCTATGGCATAATGGACCTGTAATGGACTCTAATAGTCATAAAAATATAATATCCCATGTATAAGAACTTTCTAAATAGAGTTCTATTAATAAAACATTCATTAATAATTGTAATGGAATCATTTGGTTAACATAGAAGAGGCCAAAGGTAGATGAAAATGGGAGACTCATTGAATATGCTTAATTTTTTAATGTTATGACCAATAAACTCTACGGGTTTGACAAAGTTGTTCTAGGAAACTATGAAACTTTTCTTTTCATAGATTGAACCAGCCCAAATGAAGTTGTGGATATATTTTTTAAACCGATTTCAAATTTCTATTGCCCATTTTATATGTCAAATTCATATACAAATGTATAAGTAACAACAATGTTCATAAGAAAAATACAACCATATTATGAGAGAGACCTACCTTTCTAATAGGATATCTTCTTAATAATTTGGTTGAAATCCCATCAAGATAACTTTTCTTGACTCTTCCTATATAAAGGGGTAAACCCAAGTAGCTAAAATTAAGATCTCTAATTACAACTTAATTGAATTTAGAATTTTGGTTCCACATGGAAACATGAAATTCACTACTATAATAAATATTAGATTTCCTCTAACTAAAAATTTAATGCAAGAAAGATTCATAATTTTTTCAAATCCCTTTTTTGATAGCAATATACCATTCATCATATTAAAAATAATGACAATTTCATCGGTATAAAAAAATGGGTGGGTGCCCTTATCTTTCTAGTGTCCATAATTGGTGATAAAACACCAGGAATAACATCTTTAAGGAGGAATTTTATAAGGTAACCCCTAAAGATTCCAAATAAAATGAATGATAAATGATTCCTTGTATTAATCTATATTTATAACCAATATATCCTTTGGGTTAGCCATTAATAATTACTAAGAGTCTTGATATGTTGAGTAGGGTACAAATAAGCTTGATAAAGCTAGTCGAGAACCCAAAATTGATAAGTACTTAAAAAATGAAATCTTGTATTAGAGTGTCCAAAGATTTAGAGATTCCAATATTTACGGATATATTTATAGTCTTAGATCTCCTCTATAATATATTCCCACATTTAGAGATAGTGTACAAAATATCATGTACATTCCATCTAAGTATAAAATGAAATTTATTTGAAGAAAAAATAGAATAAATAATAGCTCCCAAGATTATAACAATCACCTTATTGATGAGCTTAGGAAGAGTATTACCCCCAATAATAGTCTTATAGTCAACGAAATTAAGGGCATGTTCAACCATCATAATGGGAGTTATGATATGATATTTTTTATCCTGTGGGAGAATTGTCAGTCTGAAAAATTATTGAACAACCCAAACAAGGTCCAAATGAGTCACATACCAATAGTGAAAGAAATAATTAATCATAAAATTATTTATTGGATAGATCATTCACAATAATGATCAATAAATACAAACATGAGATACTGAGGTTGTGGTATCAACCTCATGAAGTTCTTTTGGGTTCCATGCATTACTTAATGATAGTATACATGTGGTCGGTGGGCTATATATTTGTTGAACTGGTGAAAAAGTAAGAACTATTTCCTAGAGACTCATATCTACAAAAACTTCTATACATATTCAGGATACTAGGCACCCCCAATTATGAGTTATGGATTGGAGTGAGTAGGATTGTGAATTGGATGATTATCCTCAGTGAAGTCCACATAGTTTTCTATTAGCTGTTTCTAATCAGAACAATCATGACATCGATCTACTCTAAAAACTTTTGTGATATGAAGCATCCACCTGAATATTAGTGTAAAAAATATGGTACATACATACTTTTATGGTCTTGAAAAGACTAATATTTATTTGTAATATCAAGTGTTGATTATAGGTTTTATGTTTATAGTTTTCTTAGAAGAATACATTCTTGGGGAAATGTCACAAAACACTGACTATTTACAGCTTGAATTTTATTTTGGAAAAAACTATATTATGATATTTATCATAAAAAATTGTGTGTTTTTCCATTAGAGGAAATATAAAATTTATAATTACTTTTTTTAATTGTTTTTTGATTTTTTTTATGTTTATTGAGAAAGGAGATCAGAAGGTTCCGATGATTTCTGAATACTAGTTCTTTTTTTTGTACTTTTTTTATTATGGGGTTTTGTTATTCTGGATGGAATATATATTGTGGGATTTTAAAAAAAATATATAGTTTAGATTCATCCTCTGGTGGTCACTAATGTGTTTTTTTTGTGGGCATTAGTGATGGTCTATAGTGGCCGCTAAATCCTTCCCCAGCAATGACATCCACAACCATTTTGGGTCACCTATAGTGACCTCTATTGGTGGTCATTATTTCACTTTAGTGACAAGGCAACCATGACTGCTAAAAGATATCAGATGGCAGTCGCTAAAGACTTTTTGTAACTACTTTTGGTGGTCACTAATGGTCTATTTTGTTATAGTGGGATGCCTGAAAAACCAAAAGGGTAAGATATAGAAATAAATGGTCAAATAAGCCAACAAGAAGGTGGAATAAATGAAATCACTACTATGTAATTGGTTTTTAGAAGCACTAGATAAAGCCTTTATCAGTGATAAAAAATTGTTATTGATTTATGAAAAATTAAAATTGGGTCACTTTTATCACCAATAGAAAAGCATTGATAAAGGTGACCCTTTATCAGCACTACTTTTAGCATTGAAAAAGGACCCCTTTATCAGTGCTAAAAGTTCCATAGGTAACAGATGACTTGGTGCACAATGATTTAAAAAATATAGCACATTATAGTATCCAATACACCTATATAGTACATTCATAATTGAACTAAAATAAAAATTACATCCCGAATGAATGAAAAAACATTTAAAACATTTATTTGTAAAATTATATAAGAAATTACTATAAAAACATTCAAATACTTCAATGGTTTCATTGCCTTTGGAATATGACCCCCTCTCAAAAAAGTACAATCATTATATTAGTTTCCAAACAAACCACCACAACACGAGAATGAGAATCCACCTGTATAATAAAAGAATATTATGTTGGTAATACTATAAATAATGAAATTAAAAATAAATATGAAACAATACATTAGTAAAATTTCAATTTTAAAGAAAAGAACACAATTGGAGTCATACCAGTCACACAGTGCATCAAATTAACATATAGATAATTAATGAACTTCACAAATAAATTAATAACCATTTTACCAAAGTATTAAGAAAATAAAAATGTGTTTTCCTATTTTTCCACATATCATGTGACTTTTATACTAAAATTTCAATTTAAATTGGAAAAGAGAACTTTGATTCTTATCGACCACATCTGGTTTCAGTTTGATATAAGACTAATTCCTACACATAAAAAATTAATTATGAATCATTGTTCTAAAGTATCATGACAATATGACTATTTTTTTTTATGTTTTTCATGATTTACACACGTTTTGTATAAAATTGTCAATTTTAAACTCATAATGGACACTTTGAGTTATACCAGACACCCCGTGTATAATATTATGGGGTGGATAATTTCTACATGTCATAAATGACTTATGGATCATTTTCCTGAAGTAACAAAACAATTTGATTGTGTTTATTCTATTTTGAGTATGTGATGTGTGTTTTGAACTAAAATGTTAATTATCAATAAAAAATGCTTAGAGACATACCTATCACACCGTGAGATGGTTTTACATAAATTTTATTCCTAAATTTTAAAAAAGACATAATTTTTTTTACTAATGTATCAAGACAATATATATGTGTTTTTTCATTTTTGAGTATGTCACATTTCTTTTTTTACTAAAAAGAAAATTTAAGCAAAAAAACACTCATTTTGAGTCATAAGAGTCACATCATGTTTCATTTTGATTCGAGACTAATTCCTACACATAAAAAATTAATTATAAATCATTATCCTAAATTATAAGGACAATACAAGGTAGTTTTCTCATTTTTAGTGAGTGACACACATTTTGAATGAAATTGTCAATTTTTAACCAATAAAGAACATTTTGAGTCACGTTGGGAACACTATGTATCAGATTGATGTGTGGTTGATTACTACATATAATAAATGACTTATTTATTGTTTTACTAATTTAACAAAAGAAATCTAATTCATTTTATATATTTTCTATATGTGACATGAGTTTTTAACTAAAATGTAAATTTTTAAATAAAAAATTGACTTGGAGACTTACTTGTCACATAATGTGTTGTATTTATGTGTGGATGATTCCTATATATCATAAATGAATTATGGATTATTTACCTAATGTATCAAGGCAATATGAATGTTTTTTTCTTGGTTGTGAGTGTGTGATGTGTCTTTTTAACTACAATGTCAATTTAAATTAAACACACACACTTTGAGTCATACTAGTCACATTGTGTGTTGGTTTTATGTGAGATTAATTCCTATAAGTCACACATGAATTCTGAATCATTTTACAAATGTATTAAGAAAATACAAGGGTTCTTGTTTCAATTTTTATGAGTGACACATGTTTTGAACAACATTGTCAATTTTATGCTGATAACAGACCCGTTGAGTCATACTGAGCACACTGTGTATTATATTGAGGTGCAGATGATTCATACCTATCAAAAATTAATTATAGGTCATTTTTATAAAGTATCCTATGAATTAAAATATTTTCTCTCAACTTTGAGTATCTGATATGTGTTTTGAACTAAAATGTCAATTTTAAATAAAAAGACACACTTGGAGTCATACATGTAACAACGTGCGTCAGATTAACATGAAGATTATTTGTATATTTCAAAAATGAATTATGGATTGTTCTCATAAATTATCAAGAAAATAGAAATGTGTTCTCTCATTTTTAAGTATGTCATGTGCCTTTTTTACTAAAATATCAATTTAAACTAAAAACATTCACTTTGAGTCATACCAGTCACATTATGTATTGGTCTGACATAAGACTAATTCAAACACATCAAAAATATCTTATGAATCATTTTCATAAAGTATCAAGACAATCCAATCAAACTTTCTCAGTTTTTAGCTAGTGACACGTGTTTTAAACTAAATTTTAAAATTTAAACTGATAATGGACACTTGTAGTCATACTAAGAACACTATGTATCAGACTAATGTGGTTGTAATTAATACATACCAAAAATGACTTATGGATTTTTTCCCTAAAGTTTGAAAACAATTAGATATTTTTAGTTTTGAGTATGTGACTTTTGTTTTGAACTAAAATGTAAATTTTAAATAAAAAGACACATTTGGAGTTATTCTAATCATACAGTGGGTCATATTGAAAGGAAGATGATTCCTACATAGAAAAAATGACTTATTAATAGTTTTAATAAATTATCTAGACAATCCAAATGTTTTTTATTGGTTTTGAGTATGTTACATTTCTTTTTTACTAAAATTTCAATTTACACTAAATATTCACACTTTAATTCATACCAATCACATAATATGTCAGTTTGACATGAGACTAATTATTGAATGTCCCAAATGACTTATGAATCATTTTACTAAAGTATCAAGACAATATGAATATTTTTTCTTAGTTTTTAGTTAGTGACACATGTTTTGAACTAAATTTTTAATTTTAAACTGATAATAGGAAATTTGAGTCATATCTGGCACACCATGTATCAAATTGTGGTGTGATTTATTCTTATAAATAGAAAAATACTTATGAATCATTTTAATAATGTATCAAAACAATTTTAAATTCTTTTATTATTTTAGAGTATGTGATGTGAGTTTTGAACTAAAATTTCAATTTTAAATAAAAAAACACATGGAGCCATACCTATCACACGATGCATTGGATTTGCATATGGATAATTAATAAATGTTAAAATGACATTAGGACTATTTTACAAAAGTATCAAGAAAAAAAAATTTGTTTTCTTTTTTTTGAGTATGTCACATGTCTTTTCTAATAAATTTCAATTTAAATTTTAAACAGTCACTTTGCATCATACCGATCACATCATGTGTTGGTCTGACAAGAGACTGATTCCAACACATCAAAAAAATGAGTTATAAATAATTTTACTAAAGTTTCAAGAAAATATGAGCACATTTAATTGGTTTTCAATGAGTGACACATGTTATGAACTAAATTTTCCAATTTAAAATGATAACTGACACTTTGAGTTATACAGGGCACATCGTGTATCATATTTTGGTGTGGATGATTCCTAAATTATCCTAAGGTATAAGAACAATATATATTTGTTTTATTAGTTTTGAGTATGTGATATTTGTTTTGAACTAAAATGTCAATTTCAAATAAAAATACACTCTTGGAGTCATAATTTTCACACCGCGCATCCGATTGGCATTCAAATGATTCTTACACATCTTAGATGAATTGTGGATTTTTTTCCTAATGTATCATGAAAATATGGATGTGTTTTATCTATTTTGAGTATATTATGTTTCTTTTAAAGAAAATGTCAATTTAAACAAAAACACCCAATTTAAGACATACCAAAGACATCATGTGTCAATTTGACATGATATTGATTCATACACATCAAAAATGTCCTATGAATCATTTTTCTAAGGTATCAAGATATAAATTGTGTGTTTTCTCTATTTTAAGTGATTGAAACATGTTTTGAACTAAATTTTCAATTATGAACTGATAACGAACACCTTGAGTCACACTAGGCATTCCATGTATCAGATTCAGGTGTGGATAATTACAATTCATCATACATTACCTATGGAACACTATAATAATGTATCAAAAAAATCTGAATCCATTTGATCAGTTTTTAGTATGTGATGTTTGTTTTGAACTAAAATGTTGATTTTAAATAAAAAGACACACTTCGAGTCATACCAACCACACTATGAATCGAATTGGGGTGTGGTTGATTTCTACACCTAAAAATGACTTATGTATTATTTTCCTAATGAATCAAGACAATCCTAAAGCATTTTCTCAATTTTGAGTATGTGACATGTCTTTTTTCCAGAAATATTAATTTAAAAAGAAAAAATATAGTTTGATTCATACCAATCAAATCATGTGTTGGTTTTAGGTGATAGTAATTAGTACATGTAAAAATGATATATGAATCATGTGATAATGTATCAAGAAAATCTAAGCATGTTTTCTTGGTTTTTAAATGGGTAACACATGTTTTAAACAAAATTGTCAATTTTAAACAGATAAGAGACACTTTGAGTTATACCCTAAACACCATGTATCAGATTAAGTTACGGATGATTAATACACATAGAAAATGACTTATGGACCACTGTCCTAAAGTATCAAAACAATCCAAATATTTTTACATAGTTTTGAGAATGTAATTCATGTTTTGAAATAAAATTTCAATTTTAAATAAAAAGACACTCTTGGAGACATACTTATCACACCATGAATCAGATTGGAATGTGGATGATTCCTAAATGTCAAAAATGATATATATATATATATATCCTTTTAAAAAAATTTGAAAAAAATATGAATGTGTTTTCTTAGTTTTTATTGTGTGATTTGTGTTTTCAAATAAAATGTAAATTATAAACAAAAAACATCCAATTTGAGTCATACCGAGAACACTATATATTGGATTGATGTTTATAGTAATCCTTCTTTTCTTACATTACTATTATATCATTTAAAAAAATAATAATAGTGTTATAAAACTAGGATCCAAAGGTTTAGTTTTTTGCGAAAATTAGGATCGGTCATAACATTTACATAAAAAACATAAAAATTATTTAATTTCTTCTTATTTATATTCTTATTGGCCCCCATTTACTCCTCAATATATGTAGTCATCTTGGGATATACATCAAAGAAAGGGGTGATCTAAAATCCTAGTAAGAGGATAAATAAGAATATTAATAAATATAACATGGGTGAGAATCATCATCATAAAAATAACATAAAAATTGGACCATCATGATAACCATGAGAGGATAAATTAGATAATGGCATAGAATGTGGAAATTTAAAAATATGAAACATCATGTCTTAGTGGTAAATTAACATGCATAGTTATGAACAAAGATAGAATCATGTTCACGCATAACATATGTGAATACTCATTAAATCATCACTGTGAACAAATATAACATCATGTTGATTCATATTTCACATTATCTCATGAGATACATCACATTACCAAATGCATTGGAGTGATATATAATTCCGGGTGCAACCATGACATCATAACATTTACATAATCCTGTACGCCACATAGAACGTATAATAATATTAGACAAAAAATAAACCATGGAATGAAATGGGTTTCATTTCATAAAGCATACAGTCATAGAAAAAATTGGGGCTTCCAAAAAGATAATAAGCTACTTGTATAGTACTCATCAATCTTGAGTGAAGAAGAAACAATCTCAATAAAAGTTAAAGATGTGTTTTCTTAGAAAGAAGAGTTCTTTTTAAAAAAATATTTAAATTTGTCATAAAATATTATTGGAAATATGTATATCCTAGAAAAAAATGTAATAATAAATAAATTATATTTGAGAAATATTAAAGAACATCCATAGTGAAATTTGGCATGAAAGAGTAATAACCCAAAGAACGGAAATTGGGTTCGAGAATCCCTTTACCTTATGTATAAATGATTTTTTCATTTTAATATCCTATATAATAAAATTAGATTCATTAATTAATAAATTGATAACCTAATAGACATGTATATGATTCATTGTAATTTTATTATTGTTGTTTATTTCCATTTTTATGAGTTATATTGTTCAATTTCATCGTTCAAGAGTGTTCGTTTTCTTGGTTTTCATGATCCATTCACTTGTATACATGTATGGAATATCATGTAAAATGGGGGTAATTATCTAGAATTGAAATTATATGTTATTACCGAACATAAATAATTTTAATTGGTTTTACATATTAATTTGTTTTTAGATATTATGATGATTCATTAGATTTTTTTTGATAATCTCTTTGATTAATTTTGGCGGTTTTCGATCACAATGAACTTATTTTGTTTTATTATTTAAAATTATGAATATAAGTCAGTCACAGAATATAAAAAAGGTTATAAATTACATTTTAAAATCTGGTTCAACAATTATAATGGTGTAAATACCATCTTTTAAGGAGGAAAAGGAAAATAAAAACATGTCGTCATTGAAGGTGATAAAACAACACCTCATGGACGACGTTTCCATTTTCAGAATAAAAGGGAGTGGAGAAGTGGTTTTATGATGGATTATTAAAATAATATAATAAAATTAAATTATATATAATATAATATATCTATAATTCTAATTATATGAGCGAAGGTTAGTATAGAATAATAAAAGAAAAGAAAATGAAAATAAATTAAAAGAAAAGAAAGAGGAATTTGCCTCTTGAATTCTTCTCCTTTAAAACCTCCTTAGGGAGACTGGTTTAGGTCTTCTTTTGAGACCAAATTATCCTAGACATTGGGTTTGGTATTGAGATGAGTATTGAACTGAAATTGGACAATCTTGAAGGATTTATAGGTTTGGGGGGAAGGGGTTGTGAGGGGTGGTATTTATGGTGGAGGAGAGAGGTTTTTTGATTATTTTTTCCACTAGTTTATTATTTTAGCACAAAACTATAAATAGTTTTAAATAATAACAAAATATATTACAATAATTCAATATATATTGATATTATGGTCTTACATTCTCCATACACCATCTATAACATAATAATTCGTGTATTTGTTAAAGGCTGTAAATTACCGTATTTCACTATTCAACAAAAATTCAACTATTATAGAAAAATCCCAAAAATTCACCGTAAACATTTTTTATGTATATAATTCTAAAATGGACTCCATTTTATCACAATAATTTTATAAATATGATAAATTTATCTTTTAAAAAAAGTATAATTAATTCAAAAAAATATTAATTTTAAAATTAGAATAGATTTTATGACACTTTGAAAATTTAATTAAGGTCTCATAAAATTATCTTATTATCATAAGAAAAAAGTTGAATAGGTTTTATGAAAATAAATTTTATTTTTAATCATTATATAAATTATTTTATTGTAATTAAATATTTTTAACTTTAAAAAGTACCAACACTTAATTTATCATTAATAAAACATTTTTTACTTATAGCATGAAATAAATATATCATATTTTAATTAAAAAGATATTTTTTTTTATAATTTCATATGTTAGGTTACTATTTTATTTTCCATATTAATATTTATAATGAGGACATTACTAATATAATGGTCAAGTTACCATTCCACTAGTATAGGTTCTTTAACATCTATAAATACATCTTATTTTGGTCATTCATTATTTACAATGTTTGTATTGTGTATTGTATGTAATTTTATGTGATATATACTGTATGGAATAATTATAATAAGGGAGTTTCCATTGATAAAATTATGGATTGTTACATTATTCCCCCATAATGAAATTTCATCCTTGAAATTTTATTTTACATACTATGGTGAAAACAAGTGAGGGTACTTATCACTCATCACTTCCTCTAGTTCCCATGTTACCTATTCATAGTTATGGTACCACTATAATAATTTGACCAGGTGGATAATATTATTGTGTAGAACTTTATCCCTATGGTCTAATATTTTCACTGGCTACTCCTCATAAGAGGTATCATTTTCAAACTATACCACCGTAGGATTTAGTAAATCTGGGGGATTTGGTATGTTATTCCTCTAGAGGGATACATGGAATGCATCATGTAATAGAGACACAATAGGTAGAAGTGTCATTAAATAGTCCACATCTCTATCATGATCAAGAATATTGAAGGGGTTGATGTACATGGGACTCATCTTTCCTTCCTTTCCAAATATCATGATCCTCTTCCATATAGATATGTATAGGAATACCAAGTCTCCAACCTCAAAATATAGGCCTTGTCGATGACTATCTCCATTTTTTTTGAATTTGGGATGCCTTGATGAGTTATTGGATGGTTTTCACCTTTCTACCATTTTTGGTTCTAGCAGCTTACGTTCACCAACCACATCCTAGCATGTCCGTGTTCTGCATATTTTCCCATTAAGGGCTTCATATAGGTCCATTTGGATTCTCAAGTGGAAATTTTTTTTAAGAGAATTCAGCCATAGGTAGATGTTGGTCTCATACTCATTTAAAATCTATAGAATACACTATCAAAATATCTTCTAGTTTCTAAATATTCCACTCTAATTGGCCATTAGTTCGAGGATGATAAGCCATATTGAAGATCAATCTATTTTTAGAGCATATTGGTGACTTTTATAGAATATCAAGGTGAATATTTTATCTCGATCAGATAAAATCGATAGTGGTACTCCATATAATATTACCAATTCTTTGATTTACATATGTGCAGGTTTATCCAGTGAGAAATCTTATAAAATTGGGATAAAGTGATCTATCTTTGTGAGAGGATCCACAACAACTCATATGACATTGTTTCCTCTAGATATATTGGGATGTCTGGTGAAAAAGACCATGGTGATGTCTTCCTATTTCCATGTTGGTGTGGGTAATGGTTGCAACATACCCTTATAATTGTTTCTTTAAGCCTTCATTTGTTGACATACTTGGTAATTAGATGTATATTCAACTATATCCTTCTTCATATTGTCCCACCAATAGTTATCTCAGTGATTTTAAAACATCATTGAGATCCCTAGGTGAATAGATAAGGTTGAGCTTTGTGCGTCACTCAAAATATATTTCTTTATCTCTATATTGTATGGTATACATAGTCACGACCCAAATAACATAACCCCTTCCTCAAAAATTTTGAACTATGAGGATTTCTCATTTCTTATGTTTTCCCCATTTTTCAGAATATCCAGATCATTTATTTTAGAATCCTTTTTTATCCATGAGGGATGGTTGAGAAATCATTTAATAAAGGATTGATGATGATCCTTCCATAATTATTCCCATATCCATATTTTCTTAATATATGAATATTGGATCCTTCACAATTCTCATTATTGATAATGTTGTATGATCCTTTTTAATTAGAGAATCTTCCACATTATTCGCCTTTTCAGGATGATAGTGGATTGAGAATTCATAATCCATGATGATATCTAACCATATTAATTGGTGCATATTAATATCCTTCTATGTGAATATGTATTTTAGTCTCTTATAATCAGTATATATTTCACACTTCTCCCCTCAGAGATAATTAAACTAGATTTTGAATGTGAACATCACAACTACCCACTCCAAATCATGTGTGAGATAGTTTTTCTCATGAATTTTTAGATTCCTTTATGATTATCCTATCAATTAATCATTTTTTGTTATTAAACATCCTAAAAACTGTTTAAATCATCACTGTATACCACAAAGAGTTCCCCACTTGTTGGAAGTGTGAATACTGATGTAGTGATAAGCCTATTTTTCAAATCATTAAAGTAGTATTCACATTCACTGGTATAGAAAAACATATCTCCCTTTCAAATTATAATGGTTAGTGGTCTTGAAAATCATGATAATTTCTTCACAAATCATCAGTAATACCCATCTAGACTAAGGAAAGTATGGATCACCATTACTGTTGTTGTCCTTAGACTATCTTTGATTTCATTTGTCATGGATGGGTCCAAAGATATTCCCTTGATGGCGATAACATGCCCCAAGAATGACACTTCCTCCATCCATTACTCACATTTACTGTACATTTCATAAAGTATATCAATTCAAAAAGTCTTATTCATAGTATTTAAATACTCCCCATGTTCCTCATTGCTGTTAGAGTATATCAGAATATCATCAACAAAGACTACCACAAATTTCTTGAGGTAATCTCTAAAGACTCTTTTCATTATATAAATGAATATTTATCTTGAATTATTGAGTCTAAAATGCATCACTATGAACTCATAGTGCCCATACCTCATTCAAAAGGATATCTTGGGAATATATTCTCGTCTCAATTATAATTGGTGATATCCTGACTGAAGGTCCTCCATAAAGGAATACTTGGCCCCACATAGTTGATCAAACAAGTAATTTATCATTGGAATAGGTTACTATTTCTTTATCATGATTTTTTTAAGCTCACAATAATCAATGCAAAGGCACATCGATCCACCATCTTTCTTGATGAATAGGACTGGTGAAGCCCATGGTGAAGCACTCAGGCATATAAGGCCCTTGTATATTTTCTCTTGTAACTACTTCTTCAGTTCCACAAAATTAGTGTTAGTCATTCTATAAGGTGTCTTTCATATAGGTAGAGATCCAAGAATAATTTCAATTGATAACTCAACCCCTCATTTAGGAGGAAGACCAAACAATTATTTATGGAAAACATCAGTGTAGTTCCTCATAATGGGCATGTATTCGAGCATGATTCCCTCATTTGTCTGAATCATTTGAGCTATATATTCTTTCCCATAATGCAATAGCATCCTTAAATGATAGTTTATTCTGAAAGAGATTCATCCTCAACCTTACACATATATATAATTAAAGGATGACTCAAGATGTGAAGAGTGATATCCCTTTCCTAAAATTTGATATTGGATTTGTATAAAGATAGCCAATACATGCCCAATATATCATCAAACTACACTAAAGGAAGCATGGAATGATTTTATAGTAGGTTCAGTCCAAAAAAATTAACTAGGGAGGAGTTATATAATTTACATAAAATAATTTCCCCATTTCTTGTTCTCACAGATAACTCATCATTCATAATTTGAGGTGGTGTTGGAATTGTTTTACTAAACATGAATGATATGAAAAATGTGTATAACCAGAATAAAATAGTACATTGGCTATTCGTGAATTAGTAACCAGTGTATATGTCACCACATCATTTTCAGGATCCACCTCCGCAGTACTAATGAAATAAGATTTTCCTTTCTCCTTTGTCTTTGGTGGTAGCTGGTGTTTATTACCCTCAAGGACTCAAGGTTTAGGGACCCATATTTCATAGTGCCATTGTTCCCTACAATTGAATAATTCATCCATGGGTGGTTCTCTCCTTTTTTCCACCACATTTTCTATATTCCTTATGCCTCTTTGACATTCGTGATCATGGTGGCCTTCTCTCCCACACATAAATCATTTCCCCATCACATTGATGAAATTCCCATGATTCTTCTTCACACATTTTGATATGTGATTGGTTAATATTTGTTTACACCTTTTTAATTGGACCCCCAACTTGAAATACCATATTTTTTTCTTATATACATAGCCAGGGAACAATTATATAAACTCTATATCCACTTTAATAGAACATCGAACAACTTCTTCATAACTCCCAATGTTTCGAATAGCTGGATCCGTTTTAAGGTTTGGTTTTAAACCACTAAAGAATCTACATATTTTTCTATCATTGTTGATAACAAAACCTGAGGCGTACCATGAAAGCCTTGTGAAATTTCTTTCATAAGACATGAAAAATTCACCTTCGTTTTTTCTTCAACTCTAAAAATTATCAATCAATCTTTATATGAAGAGTTCAAGGGAAATAATTATTAAGAAATATTTTCTTAAGGTCAACCCACTCCATCTATTCAATTTCATACTTCATCATGGTGATCTTAATAAGTACCCACCTTTTATCAACCTCACAATCCAAATGGTAAACAGCTAGAGTCACCATCTCTATCTCATAATAGTGATTCACAGAAAAGATCTTCTCCTTTGAGTTGATAAACTGTTTCATGACCAGTGGATGGGGAAATCCACTAAACATTGGTATTCATTGCCTTATAAAAAATCGATATCCAGTTTCTCTCTCTTAGGAGAAGATATATGTTCCACATTATTCATTTTATTGTTCATATCCTATGTTATCTGTGTAAGAATCACCATGAAATTATGAACTCCACCTCCCAAGGCATTGGGGATGTCATTCATGCAATCACTACATTATCCCTCACATGGTTTATTGGCCTAGTTTCTCTAAGTTCCCACCATTTCCTTAAATAGAAAATGATTAAAAAATAATAGATAAAAAGTCATGAGTAAATAATTTATCCCTTTTTAAATTACCTCTAAAGGAATATCTTGTTGGATCCCAATGTTTGACATATTTATAAAAAAACTTCTTGGGTGCTTACATTTACTTAGTCCCATACCAGGGGTTTTCACTAAGGTTCTCTAATCATAATTCCAAAACTAAATATATGCTCTGATACCAACTGTAGAAACCCTACTTTTCATACATTACTATTACATAATATTGAATTTAAATAATAGTATATTTCTACCAAACAAGGGTCCAATGGTTTAGTGTCTGAGAAAATTAGGAAAAAAATAACATTTAAATAAAAAAACATATAAAAATTAATTAATGAATTATTCTCTAGATTCTTAGTGTCCCTAATGCACTCTTTAGTATATGTAGTCACCTGAGGATATACATCAAAGAAAGGGGTGATATAAAAGCCTAATAAGAAGATAGATAAGAATATGAATCAATATAACATGGGTGAACATAATCATTATCATCATAAAAAAGGATAATCATAATAATCAGGAGAGGAAGCCTTAGATAAAGGAATAGAATGTGGCTATGCATAAAAATAAAATATCATGTCTTA
This sequence comes from Viscum album, assembly GCA_963277665.1. NCBI lineage: Eukaryota > Viridiplantae > Streptophyta > Magnoliopsida > Santalales > Viscaceae > Viscum > Viscum album. The sequence continues at coordinate 1,533,256,728 of OY728161.1, read as the reverse complement.
GTGGTCAACTACAATGCATACGTTTGAACAATTATTTAATCATGTTCATGAATAACATATGTTCATACCCATAACATCCTAATTATGAGAAAAATATACCATAATGTTCATTCATACATCATATTTTCTTATGAGATACATCACACTACCCAATTCATTGGAGTGCTATATAATTCTAGGTGCACCCGTCACATCATAACATTTGTATAATCATGCATACCACATTGAACATATATCAGTATTAGACATAAAATAACCCATGGAATGGAATGTGTTTCATTTCATAAATAATTGATTCTTTGAAAAACTTGGGGGTTCCAATAAAGTAATATCATACTAGTTCAGAAATTATAAATCTTGAGTGAAGAAGAAACAATCTCCAGAAAAGTAAAAGATGTGTTTTTTTAAAAAGATTAGTTATTTTGAAAAAAATGAATTTTACATGAAATAAGATTGTAAAGATATATGTTCTAGAAAAGAAAAGGTAATAATAAGTATATTTTATTTTAGTAATACTAATGAACATCCGCATTGAAATTTGGAATGGAAGAGGAATAACCCAATGAAAGGAAATTAGGCTCAAGAATCCACTTACCTTATGTATGCATGTTTTATTCACCTTAATATTCTAGATAATTAAACTATATTAATTAATAAATAAATAATTAACCTCTTCAACATTTATTTTATTCATTATAATTTTATTATGTTTCTTATGGCCATTTTGATGATTCATTGTGTTCAATTTTATCGTTCGTGTGTGTTTATTTTGTTGGTTTTCATGATAGTTTCACTTGTATGAATGTATGGAAGATTATGTAAAATGGGGGTATTTATACATAATTTGAAATATATATTATTATTGAACTTAAATAAGTTTTATTTTTCTTATTTTTTTCATATATGAGGATTATTCATTAGATAAAATGTTTAACTATAATCGTTTAGATTAATGTTAGTGGTTTTAGATCAAAACAAACTAATTTTATTTTATTATTTAATATTAGGTGTATAAGTTAGTTACATGACATAAAAAGATTATAATATAACTGCTTTATTCTTTTTCAACCATTAAAAATGTTTTAATACCAAACTCGAAGGAGGTAAAGGAAAATGAAAACTTAGCATCCTTGATGGCAATAAAACAACACCTCACAGACAACCTTTCCATTTTTAGAATAAAAGGGAGAGGAGAATATGTTTGATGATGTATTATTCCATTAAAAAAAATAAAATTATAGTATATATAATATACTAGAGTTATCATTCCACTTGTATGAGTAGAGATTATAGGAGAATAATAAATGAAAATAAAATTATAAGAAAAGAAAAGAAAAGGAAGAGGATTTTACCTCTTGAATTCTTATCCTTGAGAATCTCTTTAAGAAGATTAATTTTGGTCATTTTTGAGACTATATGCTCTTAGACATGGGAGAGGTGAATGTGAACAGTACTGGATAGAAATTGGAAGTGCTTCAAGTCTTTGGAGGTGTGAGCATAATGGGTGGTATTTATAGGGGATGAAAGGGGTGTTTTTTGATTATTATATTCATTAATTTATTATTTTAGCTAAAGACTATGAATAGATTTAACATTATCACTAATATAATAAAATAATGAATAATAATTCAATATTATGGTCTTACATAAGCCATAAATTATCGATGACTTAATAATTCATGTATTTTTTAAATACCACAAATTACCGTATTTCACCATTCACCAAAAATTTAATTACTTTAGGAAAACAAAAAAAATTCCTGCAAACCATTTTTTGATATGTAGAATTCAAAAAATGTAATCCATATTATAAAAATAAGTTTCTAAATATAATAAATTTATTTCTTTAAAAAATCATTATTTTTTTCAAAAAATACTAATTTTGAAATTATAAACGATTTTATGACCTTTTGAAAAATTACTTATGGTCATATAAAATAATATTATAATAATAAGAAGAAAATAATAATTTATGAATGAATTTTAGGAAACTAAATTTTATTTTAATTCATTATATTAAATATAAAATTGTAATTAAATATTTATAAATTACAAAAATACCAACACATAATTTATCATTTCTAAAATGTTTATTTACTTATACCATGAAATAAATATATCATGTTTTCATTAATATAATACCAAAATTTTATTCATATATTTATATGTTATGTTACTATTATATTAGCTAGATTAATATTCCTAATAGTCATACTATAATTCCAAAGGTTATGTTTCTATTCTATTGGAATAGGTTCCTTAACTTCTATAAATACCTTTTACTACATACATTATTCATTTATAAAGTTATTATTGTTTCCATTATGTGGTTTTATGAGATTTATACTATATGTATTAATTGTAAGAATGGATTTTCAATTAATAAAATTCTAGGTTTTTATAAGGTGTGACTGATTGAGGTGTCGTTGTTTTCTACATGAGTATGAGAATCTTTGAACATTTTTTAGATATATCATACTAAGAAAACCAATTATTTTATTTAGGTGAGGCTAATTCATAAATTCCAAAAATAAATTATGATTCATTTTTCTGATGTATCTAAATAATCTGAATGTGTTTTCTTGATTTTGAGTATGTAACTTGTGTTTTGAACTAAAATGTCAATTTTAGACTAATAACATAAACATATAGTCATATTTGGAATACCATCCATCATATTTGATGTGGGTTATTCCTACACATCACACTATGTGTTTTTATTTTTCAATAAATCCAATATCCAGGGTTATCTAACAATATTTTTATTTGAGAGCCTATAATGTTGAAAGGAATTTAGAATAAAAACAAAAGGGAATTATTATGAGTGCATCATCCTCATTGAGTGCATAATCATTGTACATTATTTCATGATAAGTGTATCAAACTTCTACATGAACTACATGAAAATTAACAAAAAAAGTATCAGATAAAAAATAAAAAGGAAATTAACTAAAAAAGTAGATAAAGTGATGGGAAATTAACTAAATAAGTAGTAGGAAGTTACCTCTTCACGATATCTGTGTATAATCTGACACCATGAATTCTACCTATTCGCTTTAAAAAATATATTTCCTCTTCTGAATATGATAACTATTGACAATCCTAGCAATATTATAAAAATATAAATAAATAAGGTAATAGGAAATATTTTAAGTGAAATTGTAATTTTCATCAGAAATAACTCTTTTGGGATGCTAGTTTTTTTATTTAATATGATATATTTCATAAATTTTAAAATATAATAACCACAATATTTACCATTAGTTTATTCTAGGGACTTTAGAAACATTGGAAAAAATAAGTAATTTGTTTTGATATATTTTTTGATAGTGTAATTTTATTATATATACCCTAATAGTTATCTATTTTTAGAAGTTTATTGGTTTTTTTCCAAGGAATGATCTCATTTAGTGGCTTATTTGTAAAATTATTAATGCTATGTATTACAAATTGATAGACATCATCACATGTGGTCAGTTTTTTGGGTATCCATGCAATGAATCCAAAAAAGAATTTTTTAGAGTATCCAAATAGTATTCAATGAGTAACCAATGATTCATAAAAAACAAAAGGGAATAATTAATAAAATGAATGAAATTATATTTATATTATTAAATTGCATATTTTACCCCTGCGTCATGGGTATTATGAAGAGTCTATCATCTTTATGTTTGATTTAAAACATTATGGACAATTTTTTCACTATTAATTCATATTTCTTTGGTTCCAATGAATAGCCTTAGATGGAAGGGATATGAGGAATAATGAGTCCAAATTTATGTTTATATGGGTTTCCATTAAAATAGTATTAATATATATGATTTTAAAAAATATCAATTGTATTTAGTCACAATTAACATATTAGATCAGTTATTTAAAACAAAAATCATGAAAACACACCTAATGTATACATTTGAAAAAGATACTCCTAGCCATTTATTCTTGAGGATTTAATTTAAATTTTCAAGATCAATATAGTCTATAATTTCCTTTCTGTATATTTATTCTTAAAAATCAATTATAGTCACATCACAATGTGCTAATGTTGTATCTGTATGAACCTTTCATTTTAGTAAAGTTAAAATTTTAATGGGTGGGGTAAATTGACATTGTGAAGATATTTTATATTGATTGGTTGATCATTTAGATCATTTTTACTTAAATTTTCATTTCAACCCTTCCATTTGTATGTCTATAATAACATTAATTGGTTCAAGAATTTTTTTCATAATTTGTAATGGATTTTCAAGAAAAAATGAAAAATTAATACCTTCTTGTCGTCATGTATTTTTAGAAGATCTAATGTCAATGATATGATGGTTATAATATTTCTCTCATCAATATTAATATAAACATAATCAATTAGAATAAGTAGCTCAATGCTTGCAACTTGAGATACATGAATCCCCATTCTCACATGGACTATTGAAAGTTGTTTTTTATATAAAATATCTCCTCAGATAATGTACATGGTACCCCTCACAACAAGGTTATGGGTGGGTATTGATCGATATAAATTAAAATCATCTTCACCCTATAGAAAATAATTACATAAAAGGAATCACTTTCATCCAAATTCACATTTCATAGAAAAAATTATGAAAATATTTATTACCTCTTCTAAGAAATTTCTTCAAGGGGAAATTCTTTCCATGAATATGGTGGGGGTGGGGGTAACTTCACGTAGTGGCTATTCTTGTGTTGTTTCTTCTCTATGATTCCTTCCCAAAAAATTTTATAACAACTTTGAGTTCAATTATTTTTTTCTTCTAGATCAGCTCATCATGCTCGAAACTCTTCAATTTTTTTTATCTTTTTTCCCCTATTCAATTATTTTCTAAAAATTTGTTTGGGGTGACACCCCAAAACCCACACCTCTGACACAACCAAACTGTTCTAGCCAAATTAAGACCAATGATTGTAGCTATTCATCAGATACATCTAATGATGATTATTGTGCCTAATTAAGATAGAAAATATTAAAAAATAAGTAATCATTATTATGCAATACATATTTTGAAAAAAATAAATTTTTATTATGACATTCTTACACAGTCTTCTGAAACCTTCTGTGTTTTAATCTGTTAGTATCCTGTCTTTATTTACACGTGCCTCCTTCAATAGTACATGACATGGGATGGAAGTGTATTTGGATTTTAATTCATCAATATATATATAAACAAAGGAACATAATTATGTTTTTTTTTCATATGGCATAAAATTATTATGGTATATTTAAAATTGTACCATTTTTTTCAATTGAAGAATACCCTGTCTTTGATTTATAGTAGGGGTATGTTGGTTTTGCTGCTCATTTATTATTTTCATTACTCATAATGTATTTCATAAATTAAAAATTCCTAATAAATTTATTTTTATGAAATCTATTTCTAGTAAAAACGTACTTGAAAATATGTCTCCTCATGAATAATAATAAAAGAATCCCATGCTTGGTGGTTTATCAAGTGTACATACATCTATGGTGGGTGCATGTTTATTTTACGTTCAGTATATTTGAGATGATACTTCATAAGAATTCTGTTGAAGCCTTTTTTATCCTTTCTAATGAGAATTAATAAAAATTTGATTCAGGATTCATCTACTATAAATGCACTCTGTAAGGGACAATGAAGAGTAAATCAAAATTTCATTATTTTTTTGGTAAAATAAAGAAATTATATCATAATGTTACGCTAATATAATCTTAAATTAGTTCCTTAAGTGTGGGAAAAATATTTCACCATGATTCTACATAAATTTTCATGTGAATAAAATTGGTTTTCCCAATGAAACTATTGAACATGGCCTCATTGGGGTTAATGGGCTGGTTGTATGCATTCCATCTAATATTGAATTTGATGCCTTTCTTTCCTGCCTTAATAATTTTTTATAACATCGTCATGCTATGATTCTTCTATTTTTTCATGTAAATAGGTTATTAACCATTTACCATTTTCTTATCTTAAATATTTTCAGTATGTTATTCCTTTGGATTGGTAGCATCTTCATGTGTAGAAGGGTATTGTTCCTCTACATTGGGAGCATCAATATCTTGAAAAACCTGTCGTTCCTCCGTATTGGGAGAATAGTCATGTTTAGGATTCATTATCTATATAAGTGGATGGAAATTTAATTTATATTATATAAATACATTAGTGAATAGATAATAATATGAGGTAACACAATGTATATTAAAAAAATATAACCTGACTATTGAACTCCCTAATTTTTAAAATGTTGTAGGAATTTGACCCCTCTATTGAGTATCCAAATCCATTAATTATGGTCTCCTATGATATAAAATACCCATTCTGAATTGGGATTGATTATAAATGATTATGATTTCATAATAAAAGGGTCTTCCTCAGTTTAATTGGCATCTGATCATTTAGTGGTTTTGGTCAATAACAGAACAATTGATATCTTTCGGTTTGCAGGATATGGAACATAAAATACTTTCACAATCTATGATTCTATTATAAATGGTTCATCTTATTACCATTCCTTACTGAAACTCACTTTCACGAATCCCAATTTATCTATTTTAACAAAACTTCTATTATCTACCCACTTTCATCAAAAAATTGGAAGTTGGAATATTGTATAATCTAACTCCAATATTTTGTTTAATGATAACAAAGTATGAAATATTTGTATAAATTGAATTTTTATCCTTGTTACCTGATACATGTATCACTTCATCCACAATTGTAACTCCACTATTTTTCATGGAACTACGTTCAACATGATCATTTTAATAGAACATATAACCATTAATTAGATAAAAATTATAAGAATAAAGTCCAAATATTAGAAAATCTCATGACATTTTATTAAATATAATTGAAAAAGATAAAAAGAGAGTGGATGAGGTCAAAAAAAGTGTAACATCCCTGTTCCAGGTGCCATGAAAAGGTGCCCCGTTCCCGGTTGGTCACATGGACTCAAGCACATTTCAATGAACTCTAGAGGCTACTGACTAGTAGCGATGACCTTAGGTGTCATAGTGGGGATACAATGCCCTCATTGGAAGAGTAACATAGCGAAATAACAATACTATACAATAGTGGAAGTAGTAATACCATACTATAATCAAATAGTGGAATACTTAAAGTAAATAAACAACTGGAGAACATATATAAATGATTCATGTCACATATGTCTAGGAAAGTATCCAAACATGTCAGAATTATTGAAATACAGTACTAAACCAAATCAAAAAGAAAACAAGTAAACTCTAGCAGCATCGCAAGCCTCAACTTGCTCCCATTCTCTCCAGCTCTACAACCATCAAGTACCTGGAGTAGAAGGGCGCTTTCCCTTATCTATCCCTGCAACAATATAATCTGTTTGGGCCGAAAAGCATGACCCAAATAGGGTTTGAGAAGAATCCCAGTAGGAAGCCACCAAAAGATTTGTGCCAAACTATAAATGAATATATATATATATATAGAAATAAAAATGTAATATAAAGTAATAAACAAGGAAGTAATAAAAATTAAAAAAACCAATAGTTTCAAACTACATTCATTTACATTTAATAAAAATAAACCAAACAGTCACATGCAACCCTTTGGGAAGTACTCACAGTCTAAACCCTCGGGTTCAACTTAGACAAAGACTCTCTAAGGAAGCACTCACCATAAATTCCTCCTGTGGCCTCTAATGATAACTATAGTCTCTCTTTGGAAGCACTAATTGTCCAATTTATCCTATGGTCTCATAACGGTGTACTACAGACACTCTGAGGGAGCACTCATGTCCATTGCCCCTATAGTCTTGTAATGTGAAAAGTATAACATACACTCTGGGAAAGCCCTCAGCATCCATTCCCCCTATGGTATAACTACACCAGGTTCTCACAGACCTGTGTAATACAATCATGCACAAACAATACCCAAAAGAAAATGTAAACATCAAATACTACTTGGCTAAGCAACTAAAATTCATATCAAAATCATTTAATATAAACAACTCCATTCTAACCGCACTAGGCAAGGAAAGAAAAACAGCCTAACAGGTAGTTCTAATCCCAATGGAAAAAATCAATCAAACATGGGAAAACACATCCATAGAAATTTAATATGCCCTATTCATAATAAAAAAACCTTACTCAAGAAAGAAAGTATCACAAGCATTAACATGGTTAAAGTCCTAAAATACGCAATACCCTAAACTAGGGTATTGGGAAAAGGTTTCACATATAATTCAAAGATATTTCTAAAAGGCACAAAATTCCTTCCTTGACATTGTACGATTTATATAGTTGATCCTCATCCATATAATCTACCTAGAACGTCGTATATCTACAAAAACGTCAAAAATGATCAACCTAGAATATCTCACGAAAGAAGATAAATCAATAGGAGAGGATCTAGAAGAAGGAATAAATCACTAAAGCGATTCCAATGAAATTTACAGTTTTTGATTTGGAGAACGGATGACCGATCAGGGGATTAGAGAAGAATCGTCTCTCTCGGTCACTTTTGGATGAGACGGGTTCAGAAGAAGTCATCTCTTTAAGATAGATGCAGTCCCGATCTGATATAACAAAAAAATAAAAAAAAATAAATGGCGTGTTCATTGAGGATACATGGTGTGTCTAGGATTTTATTGGGTCGTGCTTTAAGCAGTCTCTAGGTCACCCCACATGACCATGTGCTCGTCCATCACACGGTAAGTACATAGATATCTATAACAACTGAGAACATGGTGTGTACTCCTAAGTACATGGCATGTACTTATGAAATTTCCATATTTTCTCATTTTTCTCAAAACACCTGAAATTAGGATCCGTACATGAAAATAAGATCTGGGTTCTTACAAACTCCCCCTTAAATAAATTTATCCCCGAATTTCTCTAAGAAGATGGAGATAAAGAATTTACAAATAGCTCCGGCCACTATGATTGCACATCAGTCTCCCTCTCCCAAGTCTCATTATGTACTCACCTATGCTACCACAACACCTGTACTAGAGGAACAGACTAGACCTAGAGAACCTTCAGGCTGCACTCAACAATTTGGATAGGATTCTCCCCAAACAATGCATCCACCTCCAACTCAACCTCCTCAGGTGTAAAAACGTGAGATGAGTCTGAGAAGTAACACCACAAATAAGAAACTTGGAAGACTTCTTGCATATCCCAATACCTCTAAGGTAACTAAAATCAGTAGGAAACCAGCCCAAATCTCTCCAAAACCTCAAACAGCCTGATGTATCTCGATTAAAGCTTGCCCTGTCTTCTAAACCTCCGGTGTCCTAACCTCGGTGTGACACATAGAAAAACCTGATCTCTGACATCAAACTCTAGAGGTTGTATCCTTAGATCAGAATAAGACTTCCATCATGACCATGTAGTATCCATCCTTTTCCAAATCAACTCCACCTACTCTGTGGTCTCACGAACAAGACGAGGTCCCAACACAATTTCTTCTCCTACTTCTAGCCAACATAGGGGTGATCGGAATGGCCTACCATACAAAGCCTCATAAGGTGCCATATGAATAGTTTCCTAGAAACTATTATTATAGGAAAAATTCACCAGAGGTATTTTCTTCTCCCAAGAACCCCAAAAATCTAGGACGCATGCTCGAAGCATGTCCTCAAGCACCTAAGTCATACGTTCAGAATAGCCATCAGTCTTGGGATGGTAAGCTGTACTAATAAGTACCTATGTACCCAAAGCCCTCTTTAGTTCCTTCTAGACCCAAGAAGTAAAACCAGTATCCCTATATGAAACTATGGAATGTGGAACCCCATGTAAATGTACAATATCTCGGATGCACAATCTTCCAGGCTCATCGAAACTGAAGGTCTCCTTGATCGGAAAGAAGTTTTCAACATTCGTGAGTCTTTCAATGACAACCCAAACTTGATAATTCCCTCGAGGATACCTTATTAACCCTATCACAAAGTCTATCATGACATAATTCGACTTCCACTTGGGAATGGGTAACTACAAAAAAATCCCTTCTAGTCACTGATTTTCTACCTTCAGCTGCGGATAGGTGGAACACCTCATCACAAAACCATCAACATCTCTCTTCATACCTGGACACCAATACTAATGGTGTATATCTTGATACATCTTGGTGACCCCAAGATGAACTTCCAAAACTATGGAATGAAAATCCCACATCAACTCCTCACGTATGTCTGCAGACACCCATACATGCCCTTGAAAATGAAATATCCCATCCTCATCTATACTTCATGTAGGAATATGGTACTCTCCTAACACACTCTCCAGTAGAATTAGGTCTTCATAATTTGATAGCCACCTCATTCACACTCAATCAAATAAGATAGAGGTAACATCTACAGATGAAAGGAACGTCTGCCCCTGTTTGTTGTGCACCTTCAAATGCATCTCAGAGAATATAGCCATAAGCTTCCACTCACTGCTTGCCTCCTAAACTGCTTGTATCTGAGTCCTCTTGCCCAATGCATCAGCCACTACTTTTAATTTCCCATACATTTAGGAAAGCTCAATTTCAATGGACTGAAGGTACTTAACCCACCTTGACTATCTCAAATTCATATTATGCTGATTAAAGATATACTTGAGATTTTCATGGTCGGTGGAAACCAAAAAGTGCTCTCCCAATAGATAATGTTTCCAACAACATAAATCATGAACAACTTTGGCCAACTCAAGATCATGAGTGAGGTAATTCTTCTCATGTGGCCTCAAATTCCAAAACCCGTATGCAACGACTCCTTCCCCCTACATAAGCACTACTCTCAGCCCGATACATGATGCATCATAGTAAACAGTATAGCTCTTTCACAGCTCTGAAAAAATTAGTATTGGTGCTGAAATAAACCTCCCTTTTAGCTTCTAAAAGGATGAATCATAAGAATATATCTACAGGTACTTCACACCCTTCTTTTTCAGGACCATTAGTGGCACCTTGAAGCATAAAAAGTCCTATATAAAACATCTTTAGTAACCAGCCAGACCTAGATAACTTCTTACCTGAAAGACGTTCTTCAGATGCTCCCAAGAAACTATTGCTCTCACTTTCTCTAGGTCTAGTGATACTTCTTCCTTTGAGAAAACATGACTCAATAAGTGAATCTGGTTCATCCAAAAGTTGAATTTTGAGAGATTAGCATATAACTGATTCTCTCTTAGTTTACTCAAAACAATTTCAAGATGTGTAGAATGGTCATGTCGAGGGTGAGATTACACCAATATATCTTCCATGAAAACCACTAAAAAGGAGTCCATGTATGGATAGAAGACTCAGTTCATCTGTGCCATAAAAACTACAGGCGTTTTTGTGAGACCGAACGACAAAACCACATACTCGTATAGACCATACCTGCTTCGAAAGACTGTAAGAGGTATATTAGATGGTCTAACACACAACTGATGATAACTAAATCTCAAGTCAATCTTTGAGAACACCCAGGCTCCTCGAAGATGATCAAAGAGATCATCAATCCTCGGTAAGAGATATCAGTTCTTAACCATCAAAGGGTTCAAATTCCGATAATCCACACAAATAATGAGGGTACCATCTTCCTTCTTCTTAAACAAGTGTAGAAAACCCTAGGGAGAAGTATTGGGTTGAATGAAACCGTTTTCCTACAACTCCCCTAATTGCTTCTTGTGCTCCTTCAACTTTGGTGTAGCCATCCTATAAGGAGGAATAGACATCGGTTACGCTCTTGGAACAAGCTAAATTGAAAATTATACCTCTCACTCTGGAGGAAAACCTGAAAATTCTACAGGAAATACATCCCTGAAATGATCCACCATGGGAGGAAAGTCCATCTATGAAGTCCCCTAGTCATCCAGATACAAACTTGCAATTTGGGCTATAACTTCTCCCAACCCATGATACTCGGGTTTTTCTCTACTCGCTTGGACATCCCATTCTCCATTTTGTAGAAAAAAACTACCCTCTAGTGACATGAAACTCACCCTGTGGTGATAGCAGTTGACAAAAACCTAGAAGGGAACCAACCAGTCCATTTTGAGAATGAAAACATAGCCTGTAATCTCTAATACATAAAGCTCCCATAAGATGTGACACCCACCAACCTCAATATGGCCCTCCTTGCACTGACGTACCCTTGCAATTTTAGTCCCAAACAGAGTGTCCAGTGTCAATATATTAGTATAGGTAAAGATACAAAGCCCAATACTATCTACAATAGAAACAAATATGAAACTATGGGAATCCCCTGTATCGAAATGTGTAGAAGCTAAAACTGAAGCAACTAGAATCGTACCTCTAACTGAAGAGTGTATGAGATCCCTCTCCTACTAGGTCTACTCTAGTGGAAAATCCTGGCTTGTGATATGACCCTATGAAGATGTCTTAGGTCCCTGAGTTGATTCGCCCTGTGAATGTCAAAAACCCTATGTCTTACCACTATGGCCATGACCTCCACCTCGGCCTGAACGATCTATAGAACTCCATCCCCTATTCTAATGTGGTATTGGTGGTCCTACTCTGGTACTAGGAGTCAAAAAAGAACCCATATCACTAGTTTATGGTGATAAAATCTGATTAAAACACTAAAGATGACCCATATTGCCGCAATATCGGCACTCAACTAGCTCTCTTAGGCAATTTTGCCTCACATGCCCGCTCTTTCCACACTGGTAGCATACCACCTGGATTCCTGAAGAAGTATTCCACCTACTTTTATGTCCAAGTGTGGACTCCCTACATAGCTTCCAACTATCAGCCGGAGGAGTTCCAACTATGAATGCTGAACAACCCTAGCCCACAACTTCAGAATCCCTCAGGTTGTACTCTGTGATTAGTTCCTGGATGAATGTAGAAGATATTGAAGTCAATCGAAATATGTTCACTTGATATCGAATTTAATGTCTGAGACCATCCTCAAACTTCTTCTCTATGAATAACTCGTCACCCCCTAGAATGGGTGTGAAGTGCTACAGCTCTGTGAAGCGATAAGAATACTCCATGACTGAGAGAGTACCCTGCTTCAAACTCATGAACTCTCAGGCTTGCTCGGCCCTCAAAGTTTTCAAGTAGACATAATCATAGAAGGAATGATGGAACTCATCCCAAGACATACGCTACTAGCGCCCTGCCTGTGATATCACATCGCACCATCTCATGGAGGAATCCCAAACTATGTACGTAGAGAGGTTCACCTCTTCTCTATAGGCATATCCAGATGCTCAAAGCTCAACAATATGGCTTGTAACCATGAATTTGTAGCCTGAGGTCTTCCATCTCCTGAGAAAGTGGGAGGATGCTGCTGCTGAACAACTCACATCAACTCTTGCATAGACGGGACATGATGCATTTCGTTCCTGAAGGATTTCATAAACCTCATGAATCCTTATCTGAACTGAGCATCAACACCTGTATCCAGAATTATGGTTGGTTCCAACATGGGAATGATGGGAGGATCTACTGGTAGTCCCTGATCTACCATGTCTGGTTTCTGGTTGCTGCCCTGTATCTGGAATACAACCAGTGGACATCTCGATGGCATGACTCTGCAAGGTCAACATCATGCCTTAGTTCAAAGTTATCAAGGAATGAAACCTATAAGTGAAAGAAGGGAATAGTACAATTAAAACATTCATGTTTTTTAAAAAGGGATACACGATGTGTATGAACCCTACACGATGTTTTTTTTAAGTCTTTGCATGGGCGTGTACTTCTTCCAACACTGTCCGTGTAATACCCTATACACATGGCCTGTTTCTCCCAAGGACACGGTGTGTACTTGAATAATTTCACCCTGACCAAGTTTCTCTACATATCTAAACCACAAAGTTCTCTTAGAACAAAAATACACAGACTGTTTATGCTAGAAACAGTGTGTACTAGAAGTATTTCAGCAACCCATGTCGTTAGTTACATAGTCAGTTACACGATCAACTCTACATGACATGTTCAAGATGGACACGACATGTACTACCTGATTTTCATGCATCCGTGTCATTGGTCACACAGGTGGATACACGGTCCTTATAACATGGTGTGTAACCCTCGTACACGACGTGTCCCACCAAACATTTCCCAACTCCGTGTCTCTTCCCACACAGCCAGTCACATGTTTACAGATTTCACAGCGTGTACATATATTACACGGCGTGGAATTAAGAAAAGTTGTTCCTTCTCAAATAGAAGGATACATGGAAAGTTTTCATCATTACACACCTTGTATTTTGGGGTTTTCTAGATATTAGGCCTTAGAAACTACTTTGGAACCCCATAGAACACCGAAACAGACATTAATGTGCCAGATTCCGAACCATTGGATACCATACCCCCAATGAATCAAAGACTGACATCTTATTCATGTATATTACAAGGAATAACAGTTCAATCAATCACATTATCCTCCAAATTTTGATCCATGAGGGCCCATAACACCTCAAGGGACAAAGTTTGGTGTTCATTAAAATGAAACCATACCCAATCTAATAACCTATCAAATAGAAGGTATTCTATCATGGAATCTATCACAACAACATGCATATCCAGAACCAAATCTATCACGACAACATGAAATCAGTAATGCCCCCTAAATGGCAAGACAAGAATTCATGACATGTGATCTCAAGAAAGTTCCTATATGATGCATGAGATGGAATACCCTTATATAATCAAGTTTGAATAGAAATAGAACCTCAATAATATCAACGATAACAATACAAAACTAGTTAATCAAATAATGGTGAAATAAAATCATCTGTAACAATTGTAAAACCAAAAAAATTACAATAATCGAGGCATATTGGCCTTTCCATATACATGGGTTAGCTACTACCAGGAACAACTTATTACTAAATACCCATTAATTCCTATCCCTTTCTATAGGCTCCAAATAGTAAGTCAAGAAGAAAATAATCATTTGATACCACTTTGTATCATCTCGGTTCCGGGTGCCACCCAAAGGTTCCCCATACCCGGTTGGTCACATGGTCTCAAGCGAATTTCCTCGAACACTAGAGGCTGCCAACTAGCAGTGAGGGACTTGGGTGTGATAGTGGGGAATCTATGCCCTCATTGGAAGAGTAATACCACAGAATAATAATACTATACCACAACAGAAGCAGTAATACCATACTCTAATCAAACAGTAGAAGACTGAAAGTAAATAAACAATTGGAGAAAATATATAAATGATTCATGTCACATATGTCTTGAAAATAATCCAAACATGTCACAATGCAGGATATATAATACTAAACCAATGTACAAATAAAACAAGTAAACTACAGTAGCATCGTAAGCCTCATCTTGGTCCCCTTCTCTCCAGCTCCCCAACCATCAAGTACCCGAAGTAGAAGGGTGCTTTCCCTTATCTATCCCTACAGTAATAGTATCTTCTTGGGACCAAAATCCTGACCCAAACTGGGTGTGAGATGAATCCAAGTAGGGAACTACCCAAATATCTATGCCTAACTGTTAGTGAATATATATATAGTAGGAAATATGCAATATGAAGTAATAAATATGTAAGTAATAAAATGTAAACAATCCTACAGTTTGAAACTACATTCATTTACATTTAATAATAGTCAACAAAACATTCACAAGAAACCCTCTGGAAAATACTCATAGTCTAACCCCTCTGGTTCAACATAGAAAAATACTCTCTGAGAAAGCACTCACCATTAATTCCTCTTGTGGACTTTAACAATAACTATACACTCTTTGAGGAAGCACTCAACATTCAGTTCCTCCCATGGTCTGACAATTTTATAGTACAAACACTCTATGGGAGAACTCACGTCCACCCCCATGGTCCTGCAATGTGAAAAGTATAACAGTCACTATGGGGAAACCCTTAGAGTCCATTACCTCTATGGACTAACTATACCAGGTTTCCACAACACTGTGTAATACAATCACGCACAAATGATACCAAAGAGACAATGTAAACCTCAAATACTACTTGGCTAAATAGGTATAATGCTTATCCCAAGCATTTCATATAAACAACTCCATCCTAACAACACTAGGCATGGAAAGAAAAATAGCATAACATAAAGTTCTAGACCCAACAACCAAAATCAATCAAACAGGGGAAAACACATCCATATAAAGTTAATAAATCCTATTCATAATCAATCACCCTAACTCAAGCAAACAATCATAGAAGGCATTAATAGGGTTAACTTCAAAATACAAACAATACCCTAAACTAGGATATTGGAAACTTTTTGCACTTATAATTCAAAGGAAACTACGGAAAGGAACAAACCACCTTCCTTGACATTGTATGATCAATATTGTTGAACATAAGCCTTTGAATCATCCTAGAATGTATTAAGTCTAAAAAAAAGTCAAAAACGTTCAACCTTGAATATCTTACGAAAGAAGAGAAAAAAGGAGAGGCTCTAGAAGAAGGAAGAAATCACCACGACGATTCAAATGAAATCAGAATTGTTTGATTTGGAGAATGGATGGCCGATTGGGGGCATAGAGAAGAATCATATCTCTCAATCACTCTTGGGTGAGAAATATTTAGAAGAATTCGTTTCTGTAAATGAGCTGTGGTCCTAGTCTGATATAAAAAATAAAAATAAAAATACATAGCGTGTTCCCTGAGGATACATAGCATGTATAGTCTTTTACCGGGCCCCACTTTAGGTGGTCTCCAGGTCACCTGACACGACCATGTGCTCAGCCACTACATGGAAAGTACACGACTACCTGCAGCAATCGAGTACATGGTGTGTACCCATAGTTACATGGAGTGTACTTATGAAATTTCTAAATTTTCTCCCTTTTCAAAAAAATAACTGAAATCAAGATCCATATCTGAAAAGCAGATCCATGTTCTTACACAAAGATATGTTACCACATCTAAAAATCCAGTTTAAAAGCCCTAAAATGAAATATCATTACTCAAATTCATAATCAAATTCATCCTCATTTTCCCAATCTGACTGTGAGTTTTCTTGATTGAGAATCCTAAGCATTTCTACCTTGGACCTTTCATGATCTAGAGTGGGATTGATCTTTAAGGATTTGAAGGATGATATTGAATAAATAATCCTTGGAAGAGTGGAATAATTTTTACATATCCTTATTTTTAGAGGATCTATATATTACCCTTCATAGCCACTCATCTCCCCCTGCTATTTATGACTACATATTTTAAGGAAACAACTCCACCACTTCCTATACGTAGAGTGGTGACAAATGAAACCATATTCTTCTCTTTAACACTTCCATAATCCAATATGTTTCCCCATTTATCAATTTTTGAGGAACTTTAATTTTATTAGGCATCCTGGATAGCTTTTCAAAATTCTACAACCTCAGGATCTAGATGAAGGTCCTTACCTTGACTAGCATTCACACTTGGTCCCCCAGTTAGCCGTCAAAGTCGTTATGATACTGAATCAATATTCTTAGTTGACCTTAAAAACATGGTCTCAAAACCATCCTATAAATTATTTAATATGTGCATATGATATCCATATTTTATCCCTTGTTTGATTTGATTTCAAAATGATTACTTTTTGGGTTTCAACATATGGTTCAACCACTAAACTATTATGTAAAATGTAAATGTGGGCCTGCTCCCACACTATAATAGTAATTTATGATAACATCCATTCTATAAATTCTATAACCTATATTCTATTTGGTGTGATGAGATTTTGATAGACCAAAGCTTTCCACATAAAATAGGTAGTCGGGAAAAAAATCAATAGATTCTTCAATAACATATCGCTTTGTAATACTACCTTCTTGCCTACTTGGATTTTTTATATACCATTTAAAAAACCTAATATAAAATTCAATAGTATATATCCCCATATAATGTATAGGAAAAAATAGTCAAATATCTCTCACCAAGTAAACTATTAAGTGAACCATCATATCAAAGAATATCGACAGGAAGAATATCTCTAATTCACATAATATGAAAAGAATTTCCTTTTATATAGTTTTAAATTTCATCGATTATATAACTTTACTGCATATATATTTCAAAAATAAATTTATATTTACTAATGTATGAAATTAATTCTTAATAAAAATGTAACGTAAAGATATTGACATTAGATCTTCCATCAAATCATGGAAGGGACGTGATTTATTACCCTTAAAATTTAAATTAGTAATTGAAATGACATTCTTGATATTTTATTAATACCCCTATAGAACCTTTATATCATTCAAAAAGTTTTAAAACTGATATATATCTTTCCTAGAAAGAGTGTAGGCAAATAGAGGAAGAAAAATTTGTTTTTCACTCTTAAATTGCACCAACTCTTCCCATATTCCCAAGAAAATCCGGTCAAACCTAGGAATAATTACATCTTTTTTTTAAAGTGAATTTATTAATGTGACAGTGACACTATCACATACATTTTTTTCAACATGAATAAAATCAATAAAATCCTTGACCTACAAACAGTTCCAGAATATTAATTCAAATAAAATTATTCATTTTCCAATTAGTTTTCTATGTTTTTTTTGAAAATGGTTTACCAAAAGCAATTTATATATCTATTACTTTCTCAAATAGTTGATCACCTATTATTGAAGACAATTTTGTACATTATTTTGAACTCACATGGAATTAAGTAATCCAATATTGGTACTTATGTTATTTGGGTAGAAGTAAATGATGTCGTAGAAACATAGTCTTTGATAAATGTTTCAACCTAATTGACTATATACCTAGTTCACAAATGGGACACACTTGAGTTCCTTTAATTCTATATCCTAAAAAATTTCCCTACGGGAATTCATTTATCATCCCACAAAACAAGGATCGAAATGTTAAATATTCATTTCTGTAAGAATCATACAGTATAATATTTGAATCCCAAAATAATTTGAAATCATCAATCAATATATCTAAAAAAACTTCAATATCATTACCTTATTGTTTTGATCCTGATATAAGTTGTGATAAAAAAATGTATTCCCATTTTTGGAATAAACATAGTGGAAATTTATAATTTACCAACTTAACTAGCAATGAAATATGCGTAATAATTTTGAAACAAAAAAGGTTTAATCCATTTATAGATAACACTAGATGAAGGTTTCTTGGATAATTTTCAAATTCAGGATACACGTGATCAATTCTCTTCCACTAAGGAGAGAATTTTTGGTGATGAAGTTTCCCAATTTTATTTCTTGTATCATTATGACACATCAATTTTATTACATTCTCCTCACATCTCTATAGATTCATAAACATTGGAATAATTGGAATGCATCATAAAACAATCATAAGACATGATTTATCTTTCTTGTATCAAGAAAAACCATTCTTTGTCCACTTTTATGTGATTGTTGGTCCTCTTGAAATAGTATATAGTCATTTGGACATGCATGTATTGTTTCAGAGATCATACGCAATGAACCTAGAATTTGTTTGGTGTCCAATGATCGCAAAGGAAGCTCAATATATTCTAGGATCGTATCATTAAAGATGGAATTCTTTTTAGTAAAGTTTTTATCACTATATATATTTCAATATTTATAATTATACACCTTTAGTATGGATAATAATACTATATAGTTAGTACAACCACCATAAAATGGTTTATGTTTTTATTCTCTTTAACTTCTCTAAAAATTTTGGACAATCACAAAGTTCATCTCCACTTACCATTTCCATTTCCTCAATATGATCTTAATCATCATTCATAGATGCAATCACATTCTTGATATTGTCTTCTCATTTTCTGCACCTATAATCATATCAGATGATCCATAAAACACAATATTAACCCAATCACAAGATACATTCATTTTCCCAATGTTTCATCAATAATTTATAACTCTGATCTATTCTATGATAGATCAAGTGTTCTTCCAACTCCTCTAGACTAATTATTCTTGAATAATAACAATGAAAACATAGACACATGATTTGATAATTTTCATATGCATGATATTTTTCAAATATAATGAACTCTATCACTCCATACTCATACTCTCTTTTCATATGATTGACATCCATCAATTTTATATTCCTATCTATCCTATTTGATTTCATAATATTTATATTTTAAAAAATAAACAAATACAAAGAAAGACTAATCTTGGTACCCATAAAATGGAATCATTAAACAATCATTTAAATTGTATAATTTCATTATTATAAGATAATATGAGTCCAATTATGAGTATTCAAAAAATTTTAGTGGTATAAATAATTGAAGGAAATGAATGTGTGGTTTCTTTAAAGTAACAAAGAATCTAATTAAATTTTAATATATTGTAAAATAAAGAGATATATTGTAGGATTAATTCGATGAGTATTTTTATAAATATCAAAAGTATTATGAAATATTTTTTAGCAAGTTCTATAATTATAAAAAATTGGAACAAATTATAAAAACTAAATTAATCTCATTTCATAATTCTTATAAAAAATACAAAAAAAATAGGAGATACTAAAATGAATGGGGTTATTTTTCTTGGTAATGTATGTAAATGGGAAAATTTGTATGATTTTAATCCTTGGGAGCTTTAGGGATACTTGGAACTTGTATTTTATTACAATTAATACACTGAAAAACACTACCTAATTATCAATTATAGTCTCCGCATTACATGATATGTGGGTTGGATTTTTGTGGTTCATAGATTGGAGCTCCATGAAATCAATGTGAGAAATAATGATTAATGGGTGAAAATGAAAATAAATTCAAGGGATAGGGTGAATCAATAATGGCTTGAGTTAAGGGAGATTTGGTGGAGAATTGGATATGAAAATTATGAATTATATATATATGATCATCGTAATAGAATTATAATAATAAATAAATTTGTATAGAAAAAATAATTATAAAACAATAATAACAAAAAAAATTATAAATAAATTATTAGGAATTACATATATATGATCATCACAATAGAATTATAATAATAAATAAATTCTTATAGAATAATCATTATAATGAAATAATAAAAAACAATTTTTAATTATGTCTGATGGAGAAGGAATTTTTGATACACTATGGAAGCCCAATATTTTATAGAGGCTTGGTTTTGATGATTCAAGGAGACTTATTCCACAAATTATGGTTACAACATCGCCATAGAAGAAGTATTTTACACTTTTGGAGAGGTTTTGGTGAAGCTATTTAAGACACACAATGAATTAATAGAGGGAAAAAATGTTTTCTGAGGGATTTGAGTTTGTGGCGTAGTCTATTACTACATCATGGTGTTTATCAAATCATAAAGTATTTGGGTTTTTAATGGTCCAGTGACTCTTAGATGTGGGATACTAGTTTCACTATAATGGATATCACTACGCTCTCTGGCCTTTTAAAAAATTTCAAAAAACTAAAAACCAAAAAATGATGTTTGATGGAGAAAGGCAATCACATATCTAGAAAATATAAGGTATTGATCTGTTTAAAAGGATTTATGGTGAGTGACAAAACAAATTCAATTTTGTGAGAGATTGAATGGTGTGAGTGAGGAGAACTCGGTTAGGGTTATATTTAAAAGCCCAGGAAAGAAATTATCAGCACTTCCGAAAAAGTGCTGATAAAGAGTTTTTTTTTCAACACTTAAATAGTAAGTGCAAAAAAAATTATCTTTATTAGTATTAACAAAGCATTAATAATGACCTAAATTAAAAATATAATTAATATTCTTAAAGAAAATTTAATTTTTATAATTATTAATAAATATATATATATATATATATATATATTTATAATTGTAATTTTAAATAAATAAATTTATAAATATTTTCATATAATTATAAAAATATTTATATAATTATATATAATTATATATAATTATATATATTGGAAGATATTATTCCCAAACATGTCAATGCTGAGGATAACTCAAATATTACTGTTATTCATCTTTAATTTGAGATTAAGGATGCCCTTTTTGGTTTAAATTCAGAAATCCCACATATACCAGATGGTTTAACTTATTTTTTTTCAGACTTACAAGGAAATTATTCATTGTGATGTTTGTAGTCTTGTTACTCATTTTTTCAATAGTGGGAATCTTACACAAGATATTAATGCTAAATTTTTGGCACTCATTCCCAAAGTGTCCAATTCAAATGAGATCCATATTTTCAAACAAGTGGCACTTGCTCACACTTTTATAAAGTCCTTAGTAAAATTATTTCCAATAGGATTTGTAGTATTGAAACAGGAATTGTTTCTCCAAACTAATTTGGTTTTATCAAAGATATAACTCTCTTTGATTTTCATATCACTACTTATAAATTCATTAATCTTCTTTGAAAGCCTTCCATAGTGGGTAACATTTATCTCAAGATTGTTTTCAAAAAATATTTTGACACTTTAGACCTGGGTTTCATTTGTAAGGTTTAAAGTAATTTTGGATTTAATGACTTCTTTATTAATTGGGTCTGAAATCTCTTAGGTTTAATATGTATCTCAATTATTATATTAGTATATCTTAATGGTTCTTTTACATGTACAATAGATTAGGAAACATGATCCTATGTCTTCCATCATATTCTCTATTTCTTAAGATTACCTAAGTAGACTCCTTATCAACATGGAAAATGATAATAGGCTCAAACCCATTAGAGCTTCTTAAAGCCATGTTTCTTCAATGAACTTATTATATGTTTATGACATCATTATTTTCACTCAAGGTAAAAATATAAATTTTAAGAGAATTAAATCCACCATCCTTCATTATAACAATGTTTCAGGGTAGGAGATAGATTATAATGAATCTTTATTATATTTTAGAAAGAATGTCACTCCTATAAAACAGTTTGTCATCATTAGTGTGCTAGAAATTAGAGTAGGTGTGTTTTCTTTCACTTATCTTGGTATTCCAATGATTTTGGTAAAACCAAGTGTTCTTTACTTATCTCAAATTGTAAGTTATGTCATAAATAATATGGCTTCATAGATGGTCGAGACACTCTCAACAGCTGGGAGGGTCAGCCATGTCAAATCCATGATTGTCTTGAAATTTATCTACTCATTTATGGTTTATAAATATCTTGTGTATCATATTATGAGTATTAATTCATGCATTATTTTTTTTTGGATTTGAATCATTCTTCATAGAATTTTTTTTATAGTTCCTTGGAATCAATATTGTAAGACAATTGATTATGGTAGGATTGGTATTAAAAATCTCAGCAAATTAAATGAATCACTATAGGATAACCTCATGTGGAGACTTTTAAATAAGAATTATGTATCTATTTCCTTTTTAAGATATATATTTTTAAACAATCTCAAATTTGGAATCCTAAATTACATGGATTATTCTATTTGGCCTACTCTCAAGAAATATTTTTACAGCATCTCTATCAATTCTCACTAGTTAGCTAGAAGAGTCTCATCCTTAATTTTTTTGGACAGATAACTAGATAGGTACACCTCTTCTAAAATACATTTTCTGTAATTATACTTCTTTTTTACATACGTGTGTTGATCAAATAGTAATTGTAAACATCCCTCGATATGATTATTATCGATTTCAAGGAGCTGGTTTTAAATTATATCTTCATGAATGGTGTTGATAGCCTTGGTTGGGAACCAAACTCTAATGGCAGGATTTCATCCAAAGATTTTTATCGTGAGACTATGAAGGGTTACTCCAAAAACTATGCTAAGACATTGAGGAGATTATTTTTTCTACCATCCATATTTTTTATTTCTTGGAGACTCATGCATTACAGGATTCCCGCTGATGATTTTTTAGGGTGTTGGTATTAGTATTTGTTCTAGATGTTCTCTATGTCATCATTATAGTGTTTACATTGATCATCTCTTCTTATGATATGCATCTTCCTCTACCCTAGGGACCATGCTTTTGAATTCATTTGAACTTAGTATTACTTCCACATGAAATATTCTGGATCATCTACTTTTTTTGTATATCTCTATATCATTCCCAATAGTTGTGATACATCTTTATTGTGACAATCCTGCATATTATTCATTTTAACTGGAATATATAGAATAAAATGATTCATTAAGGAACTAATTTTAGAATTCATTCAACCTTGGCCTATATTTTCTCCACTATGAAATATGAATATGATGGCCAAAATGGGTATTGTGATAATTGTATTCATGATTTTTCTAGGTTTATTATTTTTGGTAATACAGGGAACTATCACCCTTTTTTCTGAACCTTGAAAGTCATGTGGATTCCTTTCTTTTTAGTAGATTAAATATATCATGGATGGTGCATCAAGATCCAACCCAATCCCTTCTGGCTATGGTGAAATTTTCAAGAATCAGTGTGGTGAAACAATGGGAGGATTTTATCATCCTCATGGCATCACCACTTCCCTTCATTCTAAAATACTCAATATCATCAGTTCAATGAATTTTTAAAAGAAGGGAGGATATCAATATTTTTTTATTGAATGTCATTCCACTACAGTTGTTCTGGCTATAAAAAATGGTATCATTCATTTTTCATGGAAATTTACTACACGATGGAGATACTTCCAAGATGTTATTTCTTACATGAATTATCTTATCATGAATACATAGTGTGAGGAGAATTATCCTCCTAAAGGGCTTGATAATACATGGGTTACTGCTCTGGAGTTGATATGGTGCAGCAATGTTCCTGATGAGATACTTCCTTTTTGAAAAAAATGACTATTTTAAAAAATCATAAAACTTTTGTAATATTTCTTTTTTAAATAAATGAGACTTGTCCTTTTTGGGAAATCTCACATTCTAAAATAATAATAATTATAAATAATTATATATATTAAATAGATATATATATTTATTAATATATAAATATATATGCAGTTGGGGAGGTTCCTGAGTGGTAAGCCCCGTAATCTAGCATTCAAAAGACCATGGTTTGAATCCTGGAAATCCACTTTGGGGATTTAAGATGCAGGTGGTGACACAAGCATAATGTGGGCACGTGATGTCGTAGACATGACGCGAGCCTAATGACATAGGCAAGAAGATGTAGGCATGACGCTGCACTAGGCCTTCAGGTAATTTTCACAGGACACTAGGTCTTAGGCTTATGAACTATGTAATGGGTCTCCCTCTACCCAGATAGAAAGAGGTTTTTTTACTTTCATAATAAAAAGTGGCTTCGACCCCAACTGAAAAAAATTAATATATAAATATATATAATTATTAATATATAAATATATATAATTATTAATTTATAAAATATATATAATTATAAATATATAAAATATAATTATTATTTAAATATATTTATTATAATTATATAATTATTTATATATATATAATTATTTATAAATATAATTATTAATAAATATATTTGTAAATATTTGTATATAATTATAAATATATTTATATATTTATATAATTATATATATTTTATAATTATATATATATATATTTATTTATTTATAAATATATAAATATATATAATTATAAATATAATAAATATATTTATTATTTAAATATATTTATTATAATTTATTAATTATTTTTAAAAAATATTTATTTATTTATAATTATAATTATAATTATAAATAAATAAATATATATATATTTATATAATTATAAATATATTTGTATAATTATTTATATTGAATATATATATATATATATTTATATATAAATACATAAAATTTTAAATACAATTAAATATTTTTATTATTTAAATATATTTATTATAATTTTATAATTATTTAAATATAAATAAAGATTTATAATTATAATTATAAAAAATGACATCTATAAAAATTTGTGTTTAATCACAAATATTTATATATATATATATATAATTAAATAATTTAACAATTATATATATATATTTATAATTATAATTATAAATAAATATTTTTATAAATATTTTTATATAATTATAAATATATTTATATCTATTTTACAATTATATATATATATATATTAATATATAAATATATATGAGGAGAGATGGGTTTCGACGGGAGCTCCCGACAATGATTTTGATGGTGACTGAACCTTATTCTACTCAATAGTGCTTTCGCGTGATTCACTGCTCAATCTTGAGAAAATATTCTCTGGTGGGAGTTGGATTAATGAATCTTGTAATGGTGAGGCTCTTGGGAATGAGATTTGGAAGCGAACCCAGACAAAGCCACTGGGGGTTCTTGACCTTTTGCATCTTACCGAGACCCAAGCATTGGGTGGATCATTAGAAAGGGTTTGAGGATCCATGTGGAATCAAAATCCATTGTAGTCTCTATAAGACTAAAAATGTGTAGGAATTCTAGAGTTGGGTGAATTTTTCTTCCCAAAAGAGAAACGTTGTGGCACTTCAAAGACTTCGTAAGTATAATTTCTCATATTTGGGGGTTTTCCAATTGGAATTTTTGCTCACTTGGCCATTGTTTCTATCACTATCTTTTTTCTTCTGATATTTTTAAAAAAAAGGCACAGAGCATGGGATACCTATATATGAAGCCAGGTGTGCTTCGGGTCCATGAGTGGTCGATGTATTTTAATCTATCCAATGTCAAGAATACATTTTCACAAGTTTGGATTTGGCTATATAGGCTAAATTGGATTCTTTAGAACCCAAATATTCTTCATTAAATTGCTGCATCTATTGGTGTCCCTATTCTTCATGACAAATAGACAAGGATGGATCTAT
Source organism: Viscum album (assembly GCA_963277665.1). Classification (NCBI taxonomy): domain Eukaryota; kingdom Viridiplantae; phylum Streptophyta; class Magnoliopsida; order Santalales; family Viscaceae; genus Viscum; species Viscum album. Next base: position 1,533,230,167 of record OY728161.1, on the reverse strand, counting down.
TTGAGAATTATAAAAGATTTATGGTAGATATTGATCTCAACGCAATATGCATTGATCAGGTAATTCTCTCAACACATGATGTTGATATTAAGCTTGGAGTGGAACGTGAAGAGATTCCTTATTTTTTTTAGGAATGTAACTTGGTGGGGGAATATTAAGGATACCTATCGAAGATGATTTGTTTTCTTGAAATGTGGCCTAAGAGGGTACTTGAAAAAATACTGTGGGAGGAGAGTTGGTTCATCCAAGACTAGGGATCCTGTGAAACTTGCTAAAAGTGTTAATTTTCATGGGATCTTAGTTCCAAGGGTGTAAGAGCCCATATTAGATGGAATAATCTCTTATTACAAGACTATAAAGCATGTGTTGGGAATAATCCATGTTGTGTTAGACAATATTAGCATACCTGGACCTTAGATAGGTGTGAATCCTGGTTTCCAGGAACCTACTGGAAAGGATCTTGTTATACAACCTTAGGAAGGTTCCCCTCATGAGTTTACTGGTCATTGGGTGCATGGGAGTTCGCCTAATAATCAGGGGTTATATCAAGCATGGGATGATGATTATGATTCGAATTCTTAGGAGGACATAGAGTATTCCCTCAATCATCTAGATCTTTAGAAATCTATTTCATATTCTATTGATTATTAGTGAAATCGAGAGAGGTATTTTGTTTCTTCCTGTTTGGGGATGGGGAAATAGAAAGTAAATGATTCACCCATATTTCGAAAATAAAATAATGCAGTGGAGGTGATTAGTAGTTTGGATGTTGTGAATTAGAATGAAAAACCCATCACTTCTCTTCAGTCTCAACCTGCTTAATATATGTCTTCTACTAAGTTTCAGATCGAAATTGTTACCCAGACAACATCGACCAGTTCTGCTGCAAGATCATCTTGGACCCCTAAGGAAGCCGCTCAATATGTTTCTTCCACCCATGACTAGGAGTGTGTGAAAGGGACAAAATCTCTTACCCATGGATTTTTTATGAATCCATCGAACCCTGGAAAATAATTTTTAAGTCTTACTGACATCTTAAACTGATCTAATAGCAGTGAGGTCTTCTACGATAAATTTTTCAATGCTCATGGATTTATCCAAGTTGCAGGAGAATCCTCAGAAGTTGAGAATTTAAATGTTTCGGACCCTCTTCCCCTTAAATATCCCACCACACTAGATGAAATTTTTGATCCTCACCAGGATGATAGGATGTGGAAACAACCCAAAACCACGAGGATGGGTTATCATCCGAGAAGTATGGGAGGTGTAAAATCCCATAGATGAGAATTATTATTATAGTTTTTGAGATGATGTGCTATTTTATTTTTTTAGTAGTGGCCTTTCACAAACGTACACCTGTCTTCTCTCCTTGTAAATTATATTTTTTTAGTTTAAATAAAATTTTGAACAACGGGAAATAACCTATGGTTCTCAACATCTTGGTATATAAATATATATATAGTTATAAATGTAATAAATATATTTAATATAAATATATAATTATTTAAATATATATATTTATAATTTTAATTATAAATAAATGTATATATATATATTTTCATATACTTATAAATATATTAATATAATTATATATATATATATATTTGAAATGGTTGAGGCATAAAGGCCCCTTTATTAAATAAAAACAAGTTACAGAGGAGGAACATGAAAAAAAAGATGTCCACATAAACAAATTAAACAAAAGACATCATGTGACTTGAGATCAAGTTCTAATACAATGGTGAGAGGAACGTCCAACCCGACCACATGGATGTATTCATCTTCTCCATGTTTTTGCCTATATATATGGTCTGAATCCATCATCCAGAAGTCCAACATCAATAATATCCCTTGTGTCTTCTACTCCAAAAAAAACAATCATTTATCTATTCATCCTCCTCACTACTTGAAAATACAATAAAAAAGGGTTTTTTCATTTTTATTTTCCTATGAAAATTTTCCATTACTAGATTAACATGATCAATACTTGCTTCTATAGAAGAAGTCTTTACCTTATCCATCTTAAGAATCTCAAATCTAACTTATTGATTTCGTGGAGGCTTGGCCGTCCCTACCCCTTCAGCACGAACCCTCAATGAAACCATGTATTTTATAGTAGTAGTATTTTAGGTTTCCCTACCATGAGAAGGTTCTAAGGCCAACACAAGACCCAGTTAAACCCTTATTTCACTGAATACAAGAGCCTTGAGTGTCTGTATTCCATGGTCCAAAGAATCCCTGAATTGTACAGAGGGAGAAATGAACTACCTATTAGGGTCAAAAAACCATTCATTCCCCTCTATAGGAGAAGAGTTACATCTCACCTTAAAATTAGAGATGAGATTATTTTTATTATTGAGTTTAATTGAAGTATCAACATCTATTTTATCTGTCACTTTTCAGTTTTTTGAAGAAATCATTCTTTGTTCCTACTGAAATTTGAAATCCACATCATCCTATGTAGAAATTTCATTGGAAGATTTTCTATCATCATATTACTCACCAAAATATATTCAATTATTCCCTTATATAATTCATTCTTAAAATTAACTCCATCATCATCCAGTTGACTCTTCTCTACAATGTCATCCAAAGATAAATGGGTCATATCATTCACCTGGGTAGGAAATAAACAAGAAATATATCAAGGAGAAGAGTTAGTTCTAAGAGCAGGAAATTATTTGTATTCATCTTTTATAGGAATAAATTTAGGATCAAGACTCCAGGTTCCATGAGAAGGCCCTTCATTGATTACAAGGATCTATCCTCTCAGGGGATTTAAAATCCAAGAAGCAGAGGCATGACCAACATTATCTCCAACTTGGATCTTATTTTGATCATCAATGAATGTGACCATCCCTTGATTTTCCTTCCGTTTATGGTTCTTAAAATCATGTAATTTAATTTTATAGTTAGAGAAAACAGGGTCTCCTACAAATATTGAATTTTAATATCCAATAGTTCGATAATAATCACATATTGATGGTGTTTTCTCAAAATCAATTCTAATATTGATCTCATAATTTGGAGTGGAGGGAACCACCCTATCAATCAAAGTATAATGTAAACCACCCTCAACCAAAATCCATGCATAATAACCAAAACTGACCATTTAATTTGAATTATCAACCCTAGTTGGAGTTCCAATTATAGATTTTATGTCATACAGAATTTCCGGATTCCATAAGACATAATAAAGACATTGAATTTTAAGACAAATATGTTTACAAGTATACTTAATTACAATAATATTTAAGTTTTACTTCCAATCATGAACCTACCGGGTTCCCAACCATAGATTGACTGAGCTCGTACTCCAGGATCATCCTTTCAATTACACTAATGGGAATAATACAAGGAAGAATACATGGACTAAGGAGACCCACTTGAAATCTTTGAATCCCCAAATAGAGGCTAATCAGGAAACTAAATCAATAACTTTCTAGGGATTCATAAATTTCCAAAAAAAAATGCGAGCAAAAATTGAATGATTACACAAGTTTATCTTTTCTAAATTGGTGATATCTGAGGCCAATACATGAGAAATAGTACCCTTCATGATAATTCATTGAGAATCCTGATTATTGAGAAATACAATTGATCTACCTAAAAAACCAAAGAAGGATGAGACTCCCTTCAAATAATCTTCATCACTTTCCTTAGTCTTCGTTGATGTAGGAAACCCCCACCAAAAAATATGATGATTAGATACATAGGAGTAAAAATTCATACTCCTTGGATGATCTAGGGAAACCCAATCAGGGGGTAGGATGACTGTATTCTTGTTGTGATGGAAGGTGCTAGCAGGTGTGACTCATTCGGTGGTATGAGTGTGGGGCTACATAAATAGTCGGGGCATAAGATGATAAACAAATGGGGGTACTGGTGTATGCCTGTTTCAATGTAATGGGTGGGCGAATGACTCCTCTGGTAGTTTGAGTGTGGTGTAGGTGGTGGTATGATCAGACCGATACCCATATAGTGACTGTTGTTCACAACCGAACCATAAATCCAACATCAATCAAATGTTTTAGGTGCTCATCAGGTAGTTGAGAAAAGGTAGGTGATGATGATTGACAAATGATGAAGGGATACTCTATCCGGTCGAAGGATTGGTGACTAGGAATGATGAACCCAAATTCAATAGTAGGGGTGGGGGTTAGACAATCATTTCTGGCATTACTAATACTATAGGGAGATGATGGAGGGAGGGTCTTTCCATCATTAAAATGATGGTGAGACCCATTCTGGTGGCCCTTTACAACAACAGTGCTATAAGCTTCCATGGTAGTTGTGATGGAAGGAACAGTGCGATGAAAAAGTCATTATCTATGCGACGGTGGGTGCTACAGGGGGCATGAACTATAATATATGTAATGAGACTCTAGGTCTGATGTGTATGGTGTCTGTGGGTCTTCTATATAGTTAATAATAAATAAGGTCTTTATGGGTACGTTATCCGTTGGTGGGCTATGAACTTATCATTTAGCATGTGGGTGTGCATGTTTCGATGTACTTGTACCCCAATCACCTAGAATATATATATTTATATATTTATATGTATATTTATTAATATATAAATATATACAAGTATAAATATGATAAATATATTTTTTTAAATATATTTATTATAATTGTATAATTATATATATATATATATATATATATTTGGTTCTTGGGGATACAATTACATTCAAACACACATACACCACACACACAGGCTGGAAGGTAGTCCGTTTCCCTACACCACAAGAGTAAACCAGAATTTTTTTTCAAATTTCACAAATTTGAATACAAAAATTGAAAAAAAAATCAGACCAATAGGTTACCCTCAGGCTAAGCACCAACCTTACCACTGCACCCCTGACACTCCATATACCATCAACATTGAATGAGTAACACCACTGATGAACCTATAGCCACAAACCACCAATGAATGAAAACCAAATCAACAATTCAACTTGGTATGAAGAATATTATTAGACTATAACCTCCCCATAAAACAAAAAAACATAAGTCAAACATCATGAGAAACCTTCAATGAACACCATGAGATAACCACCAAAAATCATTCACTGATTGGCCAAACAAAGCCCCATCGGAAACATAAATAGAAGGGGGATTCCCACACTGAACTAACCTCATAGAACGCCATAAAAAATTTAAAAACAAATCCCAAACCCTTAGAGAACCATCACACCAGAAAAAACTACAGGGAAGTGATGGAACCTAATGCTAGATAAGAGATAAAAGAATACCATGCCTCGATAGCAATCCACTACTAGTCAGCACCGTCAACCCCTACATTCAGGCCAATCAAACCTGAATTCAACCTGAGAAACAATAGATCAAAAATAGTTTGTTTATAATGAACCTGTAACACTATTTACTACTCACACCTCACATCCCAAAACCTCTTTGAAGGCCACCACACCTGTCTAACTAAGAAATGAGAAAATGATCACGAGGTCAGAGTCGATTGGAAAAGATCTTGGGATTCAACTAAAAACTGCGGCATTAGCTTGGAAACCAAATAGAGAACCACACTAATAAGAATCAACATCACATGAAGCGTATCAACAGATCGTCAATGATGATGAAAATTATAAAACACCAGAATCTTCCCTCACCAGATAAAGTAACAAAACTTTATACACAGAAACAGAGCCACCAAAGATGAAACCCAAGATATGGAAATCCATATAAACAGAAGAAAAAAAGAGGGTGTGAAAACCCTAAATTATAAGGGACCTTTTGGGGAGAGAAGAAAGAGAGGTAAGAGTGGGGAGAGGGAAAATTAATGAGGGAGAATAATGGGGAAGAACTGCCACCGACTGAGCTCCCCCTTTTGAAATGCTGCTCACAATTATTTAAATATATATGTATATATAGTTATAAATAAATATATTTCAATATTTACATATAATTTTAAATATATTTTTATAATTTTATATATTTATATAATTATATATAAATATATATATTTATTAACATATAAATATATGAAATTATAAATATAATAAATGTAATAAATATATTTATTATGTTTATATATTTATTTTATTTTTAGTATTATTTAAATATATATTTATTTATTTTTAATTTTTTAAATATTTTTTTAAAAACATTATATATATTTATTATTTTATAATTACCTATTTAAATTACCAAAATCATTCAAAATATCATTTAATTAAATTACTTATATAAAATTTAAATATATTTTAAATGTTAAAACATAATAAAAAACGAATAAATATTATTCATATAAGCTACATATATATTGAAAATATTACATGTATATTAAATAAATATATGTATAAATAAATATTTCAAAAATTATTAAATTTTAACATACATAAAAATCAATAAATCCTAAAAAAACATTATACCAAAAATGAAAAAATACAAAAAATGTTAAATAAGTACATGCCATAACTTTTTTATGAAAAGAAATGGAGGATATATATTAAGATGAAAGATTAGTAGACACTTGGTAAGTCATCCAGAAAGGAAAATTATCAAACCAAACATGGGTCTTTCCCGAGAGACCATTCGTTTCCAAAAGGTGAGAAACGTAATTCCCTTCTATTCTGACGAAAAAGAAAGATCATGATGAGAAGAGGTGGGTGAGTGAATCAATCTTCATGATTAGGAAGCTGAATGATTTTAGGCCAGTCTCTTTTGAATGGATATCATTTATGGTGGTGAGGTAATATGATTCAATAATGATGCATTTATATCCTCCCTCCAGTGCAAAGTTTATGCTGAAGAAAATAGCATGGTCTTAAGACACTAGGGGTTCCCAAAGGAAAAGGAGAGACTCCTGACTAGAAACAACAATCTCTCTGTAGTGACCATAGACCATCATTCAAAGACCAATAATACCTTCTACAGAAAGGGATGTATCCACATTGATCTTGAAGACCCCGAGAGGGGGAATACCAAGTGGAAAAAGAGGGAAAAACCCTATATTCTCACTCCAAGAATCATGTTTCTTTCACATTTTCAGCCAAAAACCAGCCCACTCAATCTATAAGGCTAATGGTTTTGAGACCTGATTAAAAATGTGGATGTTCCCTAAAACCCATATAATCTAATCCACGATGCATCAATAAGACAATGTCGCTAGGGGAAGGGAAGATGACCACATATTCAAAGGTGTTTGTATATCAACCTCCAAATCCACATAATGGTTGGAAAAGAATTCCCATGAATTCCATACTTCTTTGGACCCATGGTAGTGAATGATTGCATATATGGGAGTTTCCATATGATCCAAGCATAAAGGGAAGAGATGGTCTGCAGATAATTAGAGAAACGCGAGGAAGTCCTTGTTGGGAACAATACTGATGCATATTTGTCACCAAATGTAACCGACATTTTTAGGGATATCAAGAATCTATATAGTCTTCCAGAGTGAATATCCCTCCATAGTATGAGCATCAAGTTCCAATCTATAGACCAATTTAACAGAGTAAGATCTGAAACTATCCTTTCTTTAGAATAAACTATCCTATCCCATATCCCTTACACACAGAATTCTCAAAATAATCTTTCTATCACTATCATTAAACTAGGATTCAAAATTATCAACACTTTATCCATTACATACATCATTAAAAAGGGAGTAGACAGTTACATATTCAAATACATGGACCATTGGGGAATTCACCACCATCCCATCATTGTCATCCATCCAAGGGTACTTCCAGATGTTTACTAGGTTCCATTCCCAATTCTTCAGTAGAATCCATAAGAATGCTTGTTTTGTGAAGTGCATAGGATTTACAAAGGGAACTAGTGATGGGTCCAAGATTTGATCCCCAAAATTATGAGTGGGGTTAGTACATGGCTTATTGGATAGGCTCAAATAAATAATGTGGTTGAATTAGAAGTTTCCATCCCTACTAGGATACAAGGGAATCATTGATGTGGTAGAGGTCCAGGAATCCCATTCCCTTACATGATTTGGGTGAGAAAATCTTATCCCATTATATCCAATGATGTTTTTCCTACATTATTATTACCCCGCTAAAAGTTACCAATTCCTGAGTAAATTTGGTTAATAATCAAGCTAGGGAATTTGAAAAGGGACTTGATATATCATTGAATCAATTGAACCACTACCTTAATAATATTTTCCTTGCCTACATTATAGATTATATTTAGTTTCCATCCCCAGATTTTTTTGAATCTCTATAAATGATATTTAACAAGATCTCTTTTTTTTATTGAACAACATTTTTTGGGATATCAAGGTATTTGTTTTGTTTTTCCACCCCCTAGATACCCAAATATTGTCAAAGATTATTTTTATCACTCAAAAAATCTCCTTAACTAAAAAATATTTTAAACTTATCCAGGTTGAATACATTTCCCAATACCATTTAACAGAGATGGATCATTTGAAAAATAGTTTTGAAATCATCATGGGTGGATCTTGTGAAAATAAGGTTATTATACACAAAGACCAAATTAGAGATAGGTGGAGTTTAATGAAAAAATTTCCCCCATGAATAGTATCAGTAGTCTATGCCATAGAAATAAGTTTGGAAAACACATCATCCACAAAAATAAATATAAAATGGGAAACATGTTCCCCTATAAAAGAACCAAAGAGGGGTGAAGCCCTAAGAAAAGCTTCCATTGATATTAATTCTTAAATAAGCTGACGTGATGTGATTCATGATAACATTGATCCATTAAGTGAAGAATCCCATTTTTTTAAAAAAAATTGAAGAAAAGGTCAATCCACTCTATCATACACTTTTGTCATATTGAGCCTCTAAGCTATAATAACTCTTATAACTGAGTGTGTTTTCATTGAATAAAACACCTCATGTACCACAATATAATTATTAGTGATCAAGAATTTACTGAATAAGGAACTTTAGTTTTCAGAAATAATAGAAGTTAACCATGTATGCAGGTAGTTGACTAAGATATTATAAGATACAGTTCACAAGTTTATTGGCCTAAAGTCTGAAGAAAGGATAGGTTTTTTATCTTTTGAATAAGGGTGATAACAGCTTCATTGAGAGAGTAGGTTACTTTTCCCCACTCAGATGTAAATGGATGAGATGTATAACCCAAAAATGTACAAATATATTTTAAAAAATATGGAATGGAATCCGTCATGCCTCAGTGCTTTAGTGGAGTGGATTTTTTTGATCTCCCTCATGATTTTATCATCTATGAACTCTCTTGTGAGATAAAGATTAATTTCATCTATAATCAGGGGCTGAATAAATTCTCAATTTTGGTACAAATGGAGGAATCCAGCATAGTGTAATGTTTCTGGAAGAACCATGTGATAATTTCATGAACCCCTCACTATTTATAGATCATCCATAAAAATTAGAGAGGTTGAAGATGAAATTATTATGAAACCTCATGGAGGACATCTAGTGTAAGTACTTCATGTTAGAGTCACCTTTGTTAATGTTGGTTTCATGAGACTTCATTAACCATAATCCTTATTTAATATAGAGAGAGGTATCTAGTTTCTCTTCAAGAATATTGATTCCGAAAAGGTTGGTATCTAAAGGGGGATGAGAAAGAAGAGAATTCAATTTCATTGTAATTAATTTTAATAGATTTTTAGGATGTAAATATTTAAATTTTCTCCTAGAATTTAGATTAGAATCCCCAAGGTGAATATTTATAAACATCTCTAGGTCTTTGACCTTCAAGTTTTAGTGAATAATATATTCGCTTTCTCTATATTTAGACCAAAAAAATTCAAACTTGAATGGTCTAGAATATTTTGGTTTTCTGTAACCTTATGAAAAATAAATGATGATAGTGTAGTTATCCAATTAAGTAGGATCTAAATAAAAGACTTGGAACAATATGAAGTGTTTGATCCATTCGGTGAATCCCAAATATCGTTCTAGGCAATTCAAAATGAGAGTGATTTATGAATTCCATAGATACCAAATAAAAGGGGTACCCAAATATACAAGGATAGATATATCGGCCTTCAATACTACTTATTGGGATTCCACCATAGGGGCATATGATCTATTAGTACCCCCTTTATTTCATTCTGGTAAATTATTTCATTAAAGTCTCTTCCTAAGAGAATATGTACTGATTGTATTTATCACAAGTATTTGAGACGTTTTATAAACATATAATTATCCCTATGGGAATTCCATCCATGTAAGCCCCAAAAATTCCATGGTGGGGAGTTGTGATGGTGGAAGGAGGAAGCAATGTGGTTTGATGAGAAGTATTTTTCACTAACATCAAATTATTCTATCTACAGAAGGTAATGTACTCCCGAATAGCCTTGGTGGAAAACTAAGAAGAAGAAATAGAAACCAAATTTGTTTGTAATACCATCATTTCCTTACTTTTTAATATGGTTTCAGACAATAAAACCATTTTAGGGTGACTTTTATTACAACGACACTGAAGCATTTGAACTAAGTATGGGTTTCCAAGCCCAAGATAGTTCCAACATAGGATGACTATTAGTATATTCAAGGTTGGTTCAAGCTAGCCTCTGCTTATGAATATTTGTGAAACAATCCAACCTCTTCCACTTTCCATTTTCCAGTATCTTCCATTACCTAGAGACCCATACACACATCTTTGAACCCACTAGTTTTTTTGTGCTCATGTTGATACCATAATCACCACTCAACTTCCCCCTCCATAATATTAGTTTATTCAGTGAATCAAATATAGATTCATTGGGGATATTTTGTGTAGATGATGAAATATAGAGGTTAAAAGGTGATGAGGGATGTTCTTATACGGGGGAGCTAAGAAAATCATATTAGGGATGGATAGTGGGGTTTTAGTTTTTTTTCCAGATTATGCATGGTTGAAGAGAGGGATAGATGACATCACACCAAAATGATTAAATCAGGACTCGACTATGTTTTTAGGATCACATAGGATGTCTATGGGAGCTTTTTGATACTTCCCTTCAAGTCGAGCATAGTTTTTCTGGTCTGCAGGAAAGGCAAGAAGTCCCAATCTAATTATTTTTCATTGTTCTTGATCTTATTTTGCATTTACACTTTGTTTGGTGAGATTTTTAGTAAAAGAAAATAAATGATTTTGTAGTCTACAAAAGAAAATAAAAGAAATAATTGTGATTTGTATCCATATATTTGGATCGATAACTTAGTCAATGAAAAGAAATGTTATGAATTTCTCTCCATCTTGTTTGGTGAATCTTTTTAAACGATAAAAATAAATTCTTTTGTGATACATGTACAAAATAAGGATAAAATTCTAATTTTATTTAGTAATAACCCTACACTATCATTTCCTTCCAAATGATCCCAATTTTAGGATAATTTAAACATAATAATAGGGGAGAAATATATTTCACTTCATTTCTCCCATTATAATTATCCTCTATTAACATTATCTCACCAAACATCATCAATCCATTTCTCCCCCATATCATTTATTTTACCTACATATCACTTGGTCCAAACTACGTTTTAACGCCTTATAGTGTTTATTCCCATCCTTCTATTTTTATACTTCTAGAATAAAATAGAGCCCTTTTTTCTTACATTGAAGGTTCATAATGTAAGATGATATTATATTTTACATTCATCACCTTTGAATGAAAATAATTCTATAAATGAAAAAGGCAACCAAAAAAAATTGAGTAATGGGATTTGTTTGTATTTAAATGATATCTATTCACTGGAATCATCAACTGATAGAAACATCCCCCTTATAAGGGGCTGTCCAACATCGAATTGTACCTTTATTCGGTCTTTAAGCCCCCAATGATTGGGATATGAATGGTCTCGTTACATGAATTTACCAATTTGGTTGCCTATTCCATGCATAACATGATCCAGTCTTCCAAAAAAGTAATTCATGTTATTCGAACACAAAAAGGAGATTTGTAGAAGTTAATGTTTTGGATATCGTCTCTATTTCTTAGATCTTTCAATAATGCGAGTTGCTTATCAAAGGTCCACAGTCTACCATTGAGTAACTTCCATTTGTATTTATCATTGAAGGATTAAAATATCATAAGTACATCTTCTATTTCCATAATCGCAACACTCTCATATAACCTCCATATAGTTTGAAGCATATTCTTTAGGGAACTTGGGTTGAAGTGTCGTTTGATTATTAAATTTCCAACAGAAAGAAGAGACATATGGAACATTAGAAATAGATCCTCCACATTATTTTCCACCATTATTGATTTATACTTATCATTCATCAAGAGTTTTTTCCAACGTTTTAGTAGATCTATCCACATAAGACCACCGAGAAGGAAAAGATACACATGGAAGAGATGTTGTAGACACGATCACGATTAAATCCACATTTGAGGAAACATCTTTGGGGCTCTACTGATCCTGGAAATCCCAATGATCGATATCCCTAGGAATCCCTAAGATCTCAAAATCGACTCACGAAGAATATAAGGGAGTCTTATGAATAAGATTGTAAATAAAACCTTGATCTTCTAAGAACCATTGTAGCACTACTAGTCCTAAGAGCCAGTGTAGCACTATCATAAATAAATAAATAAATATATATATATATATCACATACCTGTGCACCTCTACATACACATACATACATTTTCACATGTACAGTATCTATATATACATATATAAAAGACACACACAGACAACATAATGTATACATATATATACACATAGACATTGATATATATATATATATATATATATTAGTTCAATTATCACATATTAACATTACATCATTTATATTTATATAATTATTTGAATTATTAAAATATATATTAATATAAATATTTATATTAATTATATACATGCAATTTGTAATTAATGTATATAAATAAACATTAATTTTTGAATATAAATATGATACTTTTATATATATTAACAAAAATTATTAAAATATTTCTTCAGCTCTTTGAAAAGAACTGATAAATATGAACATTTATTAGTAATAAAAAATTCTTTGAAAAGGTTTTACTTTTATTAGTTATTTATATTTATCACTAATAAATTCCACCAGTGCATGAAGTAAGATATGTGGTTGTTCTTATTAAATTTTTTCATACAGATATTATAGTTTACTTGCAAACAAGAAACATTTTTATAATGGGGGAGTGAAAATTTTAGGGAGAAATTTGGAGTGATATTTGTAATTTTTTTATCTCTAGATTCAACCCCCGTTTTGACCAAAAAATGTCAATAAAAAATTTATGACCCACTGTCCCATAGCTGTAGAGAATATTTGATTGTAATGTGGTTTTCTTCAGATTAGTTCTTTTTTTTCTTTCCATTAGCGAATATATAAAATTCATGGAAATTATATGGTAATCATTCATTTTTACAATAACTGATCATCACTTTAATTAAAAGTGTTTTGTGTGATGATAATGATGAAGAGGTATGTCACATGTTGTAGGAGTATAAATTATTATTTTTCGAACAAACTAGAGTTGAAGATAAATTATTTTTGATAATTGGTATTTTAAATGATGCAGGATAATTTTTTTGGGTAAAAGGGTTAAAAACATTATAACTTATGATTGTGTCATTCATGGTTGACTAAGGATTCATTTATGTGTTGTTTCTAATTTTTATTCTTAGAAGTACCAAAGTCTTTGTGTGAGAGATTTGATTCACATGAAAATTACTACTTTTTTTTTAATTTTAATTAATCAAGTTAACCACTATTAGTTTTTAGCATATTTTTATAGTTTCATAGTTGTTTTGTAATCCATAGTTGATTTTATATCAATATTAGTTATTAATTTTTATTATTACTTTATATTAATTTTATATTTCACAAATATATATTATTAAATCATATAAATAAATATTAATAGTAGTCATATTACTATTTGTATTGTTATTAGTATTTATTACTGTAAAATTATATTAAAAATTATTAGTAGTATTTATAATATATTACTAAAATGTGTATAATTATATAATTAACTTATTTTATCTTTTAACCATATTATATCTATATCTATATATATATATATATTCTTGTGTATAATTCTATATTTTTAACTATTTTAGCTATTTTTATTATTATTTAATATCAATTTTCATTCACAGTATCATTTAAATGTTAATATTTTAAAATTTAGGTAATAAGGTCTTGGGCCATGATTGGTGAAGGGATCTCATACAACACCCCTTCTTCATCATCAACTAGAACCTTAAGCTTATTTCATAGAAACATGGCCCTTATATCCTATCACTACTATTGTCAGGTGGTTGAGTCGATATCCATAGTAAGAGAACATATATACCATCATGGCATCTGATCCATCCATAACCATCTCTATCATTCATCAACATCATGATTAGCACTATCATTTGGGGCAGTAGATACAATAAAAACTATCACCTACATTGTGTGTTGGTACACCAAGCTTCTTCGAACAACAGATTGGGACGTGTTCATCTCCAGTACTCAGATATCTAAAATGTCCCTGAATACCCCATCCACTGGTAAATTCCCCTATATGACATAAATAAAAAACAAACTCTAGTTATATGTAGACTATGAAACTATGCCCTAATCTATCAATTGAAATATGAGATCTAGTGTAGAAGGATTGGTGTTTTCCATGATAATGCCCTCCATAAGAATATTCTAAATAATTCATTGTCTTAGATAGTTCCTTCTTTAAAATACTTATTAAGATGGTGTTTTTTAATAGCGATGTATTTAGAATAATTATGAAGGTGCTATTTGGGATAATGCCTTCTTTGGATTCTTTTTAATGCAGGTGTTGTACTGGACATTGACCATTTTTAAAAAAAGTTATTTTTGTTATTTTTTTGTTATATATATATATATATGTGTGTGTGTGTGTGTGTGTATGTATAAACATAAAAAAATTAAAAATTAAAAATTTATTAGTATTTAAATCTGTTTATATTTAGTATTACTTTTTTTTAAAATGAATTAGGGCTAAAAATTATTTTTATTATGAAATAAAACATCTCTATCTTTCTCGGTAGAGATATTGCAATTAAATACCTCATAGGCCCAAGTCCAAGTGACCCATGAACAAGGCTTGAAGGAGTTGTACAACATCATGCCTATATCATCATGCTTGTGTCACCAGGCCTGCGTCATGTCTGCTCCACCACCTTCCTGAATCATGCCTGCATTACTACTTGCCCACATAAATCCCCAAATGGGATTTCCAGGATTCAGACAATGGTCCTTTATGTAGGATTATAGGGTTTTCCACTCCAGATCTACCAAGACTACATTTTTATATTTGGTAATACTTTAATAAAATAATTCCAAAAGTATTTTGAAAAACCCAACCCGGCCTTCCATTTTATACGGGTTTATTACTCGACACATTTTTTAGATTTTTATTTTAGGATTCAAAAATCACATTTCCAACATTTAGTGAATAATATATTTTTAATAATAAAAAATTAATGTTATAAATTTTTAATCATGAAATATTTTTATAAAATAGTTACTATTTAATAATGTAATGAATAATAACCTATTTATTTGAAATTTATATTAAGAAATATTTTTTTGTGTCTTGTAAATTATTATTATTTATTATAGTTATAAATCACACTAATAGTAAAATAGGTTTTATCATGGGTTGATAAGACAACCCACACCAAGAAACATTATTATTTAAAAAATAATTACAATAAACAAGGAAATGGGAAGGCTAACAGAGCACCAAAGTCCCCAACAAAGAAAATAAGGGATCAATTCTTTCCACTCCCTCTAGAACTGAGGTTGTTGTGGTGGTGACCTCTATTCTTTGGGTGCCAACCACTCATCCATGTTGTGACCCTTTGAGGCAGAATTAGATCATCATCTGATAGAGAATCAGTAGAGACTTATGGAATAAAAAAACTCTTATATTTATAGAAGAGATCCCAAAAATATAGACTAGGATTTTTCAGCAGTCATATTCCAAAAAAATTATAGTATTTTTGGACTAATAATTAGTCCACAAAGCAAAAAATGTATGGTTCCATTTTAGAGAAGGTAACTTCAAAATATAAGTCAAACCACTCATCCATCACTTAGGTAATACCCCAAGGGTACCTTTCAGCGTCATAATCCTCTAGAGAGGCTATGAAGCCTTTTTCCATTATGGTTTCACAATACTGTGTCAAGGCCTTTCCAAATGCATCATAGGAGGTTTTCATAAGGATAGTGAAACGGGATGGTAATAACCATTCTATATTCTATTTTTCAAAGATAAACCATTTCCACCCCAACTATGGGAAACACCCAATCCTCTTGAATGTTTGCCTCTCTTCCATTTCTTTGGACTCTCCAAATTGTCATTATTTTTGGCAGCCTCCTACAGACAGTATCTAAAATCCCTTGAAATAGGGACCATAAGACTTCAAGAATGTAACACCTCCACTACCTCTATGGCCACCATTGGTGGAGGGAAACTTACCTCATTTCCCATAGGTATAACATAAAATTCATTCACCGCTTCCTCAAGGATGGTTTTGATGTCAGTTGATGAGCCCAACCCCAAATCTGATACAATGTCCTCATGTCCATGAATGTTGAAATTTTCCGGTTGATAAACATAATCAATAAATCCTTCATGCTGATTACATCTATTAACCAGGAGAATATCAATATAAATAGCTTCACTGGCTTGGACCTTTGAGGCAACAATAGAAAGAGGGAATAAACAATCCTCTCATGTATATACATATTCTAAATTCCCTAATTTAGTGGAAATAGGGCCCCTTTTATAGATTCTTCTAATGTTTGACATAAAGGGGAGATTTCCTCTTACTATTAAATGCATTCAAGTATTCTTCCCCAAGAGCATCAACAAAATAAAACCCATACTTTGAGTCAGATGATAAACTCACTGGGAATTAATTAATATAAATTAATAAAAATAATATATTAATTATATTTATCATTATTAATGAGAACAAAATTTACATTATTTATAATTAATTAATTAAATATATTATTATTATTAAGTCATATATAATTATTAATTAATTTTTTTTAATTTCGATGAAATAATTTTCATTAATAGTTTTTATGTTATATGAATAATAATAATTAAATATGGTTAAATGAACATGCAGATAAATAGAAAATACACGCATCTAGTAACTTAACTAGAGTACAACCAATGTATTTTGAAGAATGACAGGTTATGGCTACATCATCGGGACCGACCTGTTCTTGAACGAGAAGTTTATCTAGATAGCCATGCTAAGGTGGAGAGCTACCATCATGATGCATATGCTGGGGAGGGGCAGTTCCTTGTAGTTATAGTCTAGTTGAATTACCTAAGACCTTTGGGTCATGTAATGTCTCTTAAGCCTATGGGAAATATAATCACTAAACCTACTTGACTTATAAGGGTTCCCCTCATCCCTTGAGGAGGAGGGGGGGGGGTTATCAAAAATCATTAAAAATGAAGGCCTTTGGGCAATTCGGGTTAGGGTACAATTACATTAAACGCACACACCACACACACATGTTGTAAATGAAGGCCATATCCCCCACAAAGGATATCCCACCCATAATGTATTATTTATTCAGTATAGGTCCTGAACATTCAAGGTGCATGAATACCATTACATGGTCCAAAAGGCCACAAACTAGCCCGAAGGACCAATTCAGCATTAAGCAGGCATCATACTACCTGCTTCATTAGGCTTGCATCATGAACTCATCACTTCCTTCCCAGTTCACCACCTGCCCACATCGTGACTGGGTCACAACCTACCTGCAGAAATTCTCTCCCACCTGAATTTGAACCTGGGTCTGATACAGAATTCCAGGGAGCCTTTACCACTCAGCTAAGCCCCCAATTGCATAATAAACCTATAATAATAAATTCATGATATTTATAGTTTATAATTCATAATAACAATAAAAATGTTAATATTTATGAATAATAGTGCTAATATAATTTTTAATAATGATGTGAATAATCACATTTTATTAAATATTATTAATTATTAATTTAATATTAATAATAATCACTTTAATAATAATAAAATTATTAATAATATTTTTACTATTATTAAAAATAATAAAAAATTTATTATTTTTAATTAATTGAATAATCATATTTTAATTATTAAGTAATACATTATTATTAAAAGTTAGGGAAAAGCCTCTTTTTTATTATGAAAGAAAAGACCACTTTCTATCTGGGTAGAGGGAGACCCACTATATAGCTTGTAGACCCAAGGACAGGTAAGCCGATGAATATGGATCAAAGGCATAGTGCAGAAGCATTCCTACATCATCCTGTATGCGTCATCAAGCCCACATCATGTCTGCATCACTGCTTGCTAGCATCATGCTTGGGTCACCACACGTGACATAATTCCCCCAAGGGGCTTGTCAGGATTTTAACTTTTGTCATTTAGATGCACGATTATAGGGTTTACCACTGAAACTCTACCCTAACTCTATGAATTATTATTAATACTTAATATTTTCTATTTATTAGTTTTATGAATTTATTTTCATATTCCATTATTTTATGTGTTATGTGCATGTCTAAATCTTTTTTTGAATTTAATTATAATATATATGTTACATGTTTTTATATTTACCTGATTCTTTTAAAGCACAAAAATTATGTTTTTAAACAACATTGTTTTGTATCATCTATATTATTGTCGGTATATTATTTTGATGAAATTTTTTTATTCGTAATTTTTTTATTATGTTGTCAGTCTATATGTTTTAAATTTTATTTTCATTTTGTTTATAGTTTGTATTTTAATTTTTTTATAAGCTTTCAAAGTCGCCTTCTTAAAACACAACAAAACTTATTAGGTTTCAAGTGGGTATATTTGGAAGATTATAAATTGTTAACTATATGTACAATCAAAATGAAACTTAACACAAAGAATAAACATATATTAAATATTTAAAAATAAAAACAATTTCATAAATATAATAAACAAAAATACTTTATATGACATAATCATTATTCATTAAAAAATAATTACAGTTTTAATCAATAATTTTTGTGTCACGTAAACTATTTTTTATTCATAATATTTATGAAAAATAAAAATAGTACTAATAATAATAATTATAATTAAATAAGGTTACATACACATATAGATAAAAGGAAATTACACACATCAATGAAATTGAACAAGTATAATAATTTATGGTAAATAAATTTATGATAATTAATGGTAAGGAGGTCATTATAATAATGTCATGACATTATTAATTAATCCAGAATAATTAATTCATGATATTTATCTTCTATAAAAGTTTGGATAATAGTAATAATGCTATTATTTATGTATAATAATAATAATAAAATTATTATTAATGATCTAAATATGCATATTATTATTAAATACTATTAATTATTAACATCATATTATTAGTTATCACTATAATATATATTTAATAAATAATAATATTATTTACTATAATAAATCGGTATAAAATTTTCATTATTTTAATTTAATTAATTAATCACGTTTTTATAATTATGTCTTGTATTATTATTAATACTTAATATTTTTTATTTATTATTTTTATGAAATTATTTTCATTTTTAGTTATTTTATATGTTTTAAGTGAATATCTAAAATTTCATTTAGAATTTAATTATAACTTATTTTATATAAGCATTAAGATTTACCTACATATTTTAAAGTCAAAATTTTATGTTTTGAAACAATATTGTATTATATCATATATATTTTTGGTTTGTTATTGTTATGATAAAAATATTTTAAATATTAAATATTTTTTATTTGTTTATTCTTTTTTAAATATCATTTTAAATTTATTTATTGTTTATTTTTATAAGCTTTCAATGTCACCTACTTGAAACACAACAAAAATTATTATATTTCTAATTTGATAATTTGGAAGCCTTTAAAATACAAATTATAAGTAAAATCTAAATGAAACTGAAAACATGTAAAAAAAGATGAAAATAAAATGAATTAAAAAATATAATAAACCAAAATTAATTTACATATCACAAACATTATTAATTAAAAATATAAAATTTACATTAAAATAATTTATAAAAATAAACTATGGCATAAATATAATATAAATGAAATTTAAATCCTATATTGTAGAAATAAAAAATAATTTAAAATAAAAGTATTTTTATATAGATAATAAATAAAAAATTTAATTAACCCAAAAAATGTTGGTGGAAATTAAATTTCTATGTAAAAATGACATGTTTTTATACAATAATATTTTTTTCCATTGATTATTTTTTCATTATCATTTTTTTCATATTTTTTTGTATTATTAATAATTTTTTATATGTTTAGTCAATGTTTCAACATTCATTTAAAATGTATTTATACTTTATAATTTATATAATTTCAAAGTCACCTACTCGAAATCTTATTACATTTCAAGTAGGTGTCTATGGAAGTCTATAAAATATAAACTATAAATATAATATAAATGAAACATAAAAGATGAATTAAGAAATTAAAAAATAGTTGAAAATAAAAATAATTTCATAAATACAACAAACCAAAAATAATTTACATGACACAAACATTATTGATGAAAAAATTTACATTTACCAATAAAAACGTTTAAGACCATAAAATATAGTACAAATAAAATATGTATGGAAATTTAAACAATGTCTATAAAAATATAATTTAATTGAAAATAAATTTAATGACAATAAAATAATAAAAATAAATTAATCTAAAAGAAAATGTTTGTTGTAGAAAAATTATAAATGAATATTTTATGTTTTTAATCCAAAATGTTTTGTGCAAATGAAATTATTTTTATTCGAAATTTTATTAAAATAATTTTATTTTAAATAATTTTTTATATTTTTAGTGAACTTTTCGACTTTCATTTATATTGTATTTATACTCTATAATTTATTGTGTTTCAATGTCACATTCTTGAAACATTATTACATTTTATGTAGGTGTCTTTCGAAGGCCATAAAATAGAAACTATAATAACAATCAAAATGAAACCTAAAACATGGATTAAAAATAATAAAAATTGATGAAAATAAAAATAATTTTATAAAAATAATAAAAAATAATAATTTAAATGATATATTCTTTCTTGGTTACAATCTTAACATTTACAATTTCAAAAAAATTATGCACCTAAAATACTAAATAAGTAAAATCAATATGAAACATAAAACATTGATGATAAAAATAAAAATTATCTAAAAATAAATGAAATTTCAAATAAATAATAACAAAAAATTATAAATTTAAACAAAAAATTTTTGATGGAAAAAGAATCGATAATTAAAAATGTAATGTTTCAAAACAAAAATACTTTGTGCTGTTGAAATTACTTTCAATCAATATTCTTTATGGAATTATTTTGATTTCAATTACTTTTTATATGTTTATTCAATGTTTCAATTTTCATTTATGTTGGATTTATACTTTATAATTTTTTGGCTTGAAAATTCACCTACATGAAAAGTTATTATGTTTCATATAGGTGACTTTGGAAGCCTATAAAATATAAACTAACACTAGAATCTAAATAAGACATAAATCACAGATTAAATATATAAAAAATAGTTGATAATAAATATAATTTCATATATATAACAAATAAAAATTAATTTACACGACCCAAACATTATTGATTTAAAAAATAACATTTAAACTTCAAAAATTTTATGCAAATAAAATATAGTGTAAATATTATATATATGAAATTTAGAACATTGAAATTACAAATTAAAATTAATTGAAAATAAAAGCAATATCAATAAAATAATAAAAAAATTAATTTATATAAAACAATGTTTGATGAAAAAATAATTTATAAGTGAAAATGTTAATATAGAAAATATAATGATTAATATTCATATATATTAATCATAGTATTAATATAAATAATATAATAACAAAAATATCATAAATTTTATATATAATATAATTATTTATGAGTTAAAAAATACGTAATAATAATGGAATAAATTATAAATAATCATTATGTTTAAAAGAATTTTTTTGCATAATTATTATTTTATAGAAATAATATGTAATAATAATATCAATGGAATTTATTTGACAATAAAAAATATTAATTATTATAATAAATAAACAAAAAATATTATATTATTTAAATTACTTCATTTTTTATATCATCTTCATTATTATCATTAGTAAAAAAATATAATTAACAAAAAATAATTCACCTGAAAGAAAATTTTATTTCTTAATAATAATTAATAATAATTATATTATTCATGATTACTAATTATTTTGAAATATCAAATTATTTATATTATAAATTGTTTTTTTATATTTCACATTTGAAATTATTCAGTATTTTTAATTTTTCCTCCCTGACCATTTGCAACTATTAGTAATTAATATTATCTATATTTTTATAATTAAAAAATTTATTTATCATGTCATTTAGATTTTTTTTATTATTTATTAATATTTTTAAAATATTAATGAAATTATTAGTAATCATTAATATGATTTTATTATTTACTATTTATTCCATTATTAAATAATAACTATTTATTAAAAAACTTTTATGATTAATAATTTTTTTGTATCAATGTGTTATTAATAATATTATATTATTCATTAAATGGTGGAAAATTTTTGTCTGAATCCCACATTAAAAACAAGAAAATGATGTTGAGTACCACACCCTTATAAAAGCGGATGTTGGGTGTGATTTTATGCAATAATTTAGGAATATTTTTTCAAAATTATTCTAAATATTAAGATTTAAATATATTTTAATTTTATATTTTGTTTTTTATATATATAAACCAAACAAAACAAAATAAAATAAAAGTATTTCTTTAAAAAAATTGATGTGTGGGAGATCTCTGAGACGAAACCTTCGTTAAAATATTCTGAAGAAGATGTTGTCCTAGGAAGCACCTTCTTAAGGAAAATTGTAAGTAAGTTATTGTCTCAGACAATGACTTCTTTATAGGATTTATGAAGAATGTGATGTTTCATACAATTACTACTTTAGAATAATTATTAGGAAGGTTACATTCAGTACAACTCCCACCCTTTTAAATCTGGCCCCCAATATTATCCCAAGATTAGGAAATCGTTTCCTAATATCGGTATTTTTGGAAATTCTGTTTCTCTCTTGTTATATGGGAAACTTTTCCCCATCCACCCAACATTCCATATAGCAACACATCCACTATATGAATTACTAGTTCACACCTAACATACCCATTCTCATTCACAAAGACATTACATGCATTCTTAGTAGGTTTATACGGTCTTATATGTATTAAATGGTAGTTAAGAAATTCATAGTGATATATTCTTGCATGAATATTCCTATCATATTCATATTTAATAGTGGTTCATGTTAGCATTGCAGTGATTAGTAGAGTGATTTATTTAATGTGGTGATCACTAGAAGTGTTTTACGGTGATATTTTTAGTGACATGAACATAGTGAGTTATATTTTTTGTTTATCATTTCATTATTTTGTGGTGGTAGGCTAAGTTTATTGTGTTAGAGTTGTGATGAATGTTAATATAAATTTACATGTTTATTTAATTTCCAAATATTATTTTAAGCCAATTCATGTTAATGGATATTTGATAATTAAATTATATGTATGTTTGATTTAGATCATGTTATAATTTCAAAAATACTTTAGTGTTATATGTGAAATATATATTATTTAATTACAGGAGAGAGAACATAGATAAATTCATTTGTTCAGAATTTGATCACATGGATGAAAGAATATTAAGTCACATGTGAGTTAATTTAGAATAAATAAATAAACAAATAAATAAATTGAATAATTAATATTTGTGTGTGATATATTTTTAAAATTACATGAGTGATACCAAAAATGTAAAATTATGTGAGAGAACCTAACAAAGATAGGTAACTTGGATGTGTGAAAAATGGGTCTCAATATTTCAACAAGTGATTCAACAATAGAATGATTCAAAACATATTGATAACACCGAAGAATGGTACGTTGAGTAATTAGTGATAAAAAATAGAGTACAGTTTAACATCATATAACAATACCTAAAAGTATTTTAGTTAAATTTGTAATTAGGGATAATTAAATAAATAAAAATTCTAATGTTGTAATCAAATTATTGGAATCACATGTAATTAAATTAGAGACACAACTCTAAAATTTTCATCCCCACCTTATTTCATTAGTTCAGTATGAGTTTATTAAATAATTTTATACTTTTTATAGTTTTAGTTTTTATTAACATAAAATAAATCTTAGTTGTCAAACATTCTTTGAAGAAGATAATACTGATGTTGACACAAATTCTCCATGTAGTATCGAACAAAATGACTCTATTACTCTAATTAGTAGGCTTTATATTTTTCATGTTGTAAAACATGTACTAATGTATAAGATCCCCAAGGTACTATTCATGTGCTAGTAAAGAGAAGGTGAACCAGCCAAGCCTCTTGTATCCAAGATGATGAGATATATTGAGAAATTAGAGATTTTAGGTTTCAAGCCACCAAAAGGTTTTTCCACTAACATCATGATTTCATCATTAAATCAATTTTGGTATATTTTTATTGTGAATTTTATATAAAAAAATTTAGAATTCACTCCCATAACCCATTATTCTTATTATCCAAGTAGGTAAGGCCACGTGGTATCGAAAACCTTCAATCCATACAAGGAATAAGAGGAAGAGAAAGAAAAGGATCCCCAAGATGTGTAAAAATTATAAATATTCATCTCAAAACCCAACCAAGATTAGGATAATCAGATTACATGATAATGAATAAGATAAAGTGTTCCTAGCATGTAGAAATATGGGTCACAAAAAAAAGAACCATACCTAAGAAAATAAAAAAGGGGAAACATCATGTGTATTTTTGTTAAATGAAACCATTATATTTCAACTAACTGGGTATTAGATACATATTTTAGTTCTCATATTTGTATTTAAATAAAATATCTATGAATATTCATGAAGGTTGAGAGATTTGAGGTGGATCTTCAAACAACTAATAGAGAAAAACTTACTTTTTTGGGCATTGGAGACAACCACCATACATTGTAAAAAAGATTCATTATAGTTTTAAAAATTTGTTATTATGTTCCCAATGTTTCCAAGTATATTATCTCCATATCCAATGTATATATAGATGTAATTTTTTTTTAAAAAATAGTTATAAAATATTATACTATTATAAATATATATTTTTATGGTACAACACATATTAATAATGGACTTTATGTAAAAACACATTAAAAAAGTTCTTGGAAAAAATAATGAATCACGATTACATGACCCACATCACACCCAATTGAAGAAACATAGGCATGGTCATATAAACTAGAATTAGTTGAAACAACTATATAAAAATGGTATTTAGATTCGTTTTATCTAAAAGCACTTCATATTTTTAAGACTTTTCTCAGGGAAAAAATGGGTAAGGATCTATTTAGTGGAAAGGGTGAAGGGATATGTATATTATTGAATTGGTTTATACAAAAAATTTTGGACCTTTTTCTATTGAATATAGGGGTGGATAATATTATTTCACAAATTTTACTAACAACTTTTCTATATATGGATATGTCAACTTGATGAAGAAAAAGTATGATTGCATTGAACAATTTAAGGAATTAAATAATTATGTAGTGAATTATCCTATTATGAAGATTAATAAACTACACATTGACAATTGAAAGTAATATTTTAACCAAGAGTTCATCGATTATCTAAGGGATTTTTAGAGTCTATTTCAACTCACTCCTCCTTATGCACCCCTATGGAATGATGTAAATGAATGGAGTATTGGAACCTTTTTAGACATGGTGAGGTCAATGATGAGTCCTGGGAGTCTTTCATTACCCTTTTTGGATATGAATTATAATATATTACATAAAAAATAAACAAATTTCCAACTAATGTTGTAAATAGAATCCCATATGAGTTATAACATGGGAAAAAATATGTGTTGTTAAATATATTTGTGTGGGGATGTGATGCATTTATAAAGGCCTCTTAAGGAAACAAAACCACACATTTGGGAAAAAAGTTAATATTTATAAGATATCTTAAGGAAACATAGGAATATCCTAAATACAAGCCCTTAGATAAAATGTTAATGGTTTCAATACAAGTCATGTTTCTTGAGAGGGAGAAAATTTTCAAAAATGAAAACATGAACATGATCAATTTCTTTGAAGTAAAGGATCATGATACGTAAGTGATTTCATAGGATTTTTTTTACAAAACCCCATATAAGAGGTTTTTCTACTGGCATAAGTACTATGAAATCATAACAGAGTGTTTAGAGGACAATAGAGATATGGATACTCAGTCACCAAGGATGGTGACCCATTATTAGTTGACAATGATGAGCCTCTGTCCTATAAAGAAGAAATAAGTAGCTATAATGTTATAATGTTTTAAAAATATGTTAATTTTGAGATAAATTCCTTATTAAAAAACCAACTATGGGTTTTGGTATATCCTCTTGTAGATGTAAATCCAGTTGGGTAAAAATTGTTACTTAAGAAGAAACTAGAAATAGAAGGTAAAGATAGTGCCTATAAGGAATGAATATTTGTGAAAGGGTTTTAGTAGATTCAAGGAATAGAGTATGATGGATCCTTTTCACCATTCTCTATTCTAAAATTATTTAGAATTATCCTTGACATAGAAGTTTACCATGACTATTAAATATTGAATTTTGATGTCCAAAGTGCCTCCTATAATGGCAGCCTCGTGGAAGAAGTCCATATGAAACAATCAGGAGGGTTTATGACTTCAAAGGATTCAAATAAGGTATGAAAGTTGAATAGATCCATTTATGGATTTTATTAAGAATACTAATTATATAGAATTCACTTTGATGATATCATAAGATAAATTAGTTTCATAAATAACGAATATGAGCTCAGTTCATATAAAAGGTTTAATGAGAGTGATTTGTTTCTAGCAGTATATGTTGATGTTATATTAATGATGTTAAATATGATACCAATATTACAGTAATCTAAGACATGGTTGAACATGTGATTCTCTATGAAGTATATAGATAAATTAGCCTATATTGTAGGGCTCAAGATCATTCAGGATAAATCATAGAGGATATACACACTATATCAGGGTTTATATATTGAAATTATTCTAAAGATATTCAATGTGAAACACTGTAATAGGGGATTATTGCCAATATCACATTTCATATATCTCTATAAGAAAAAGTGTCCTTAGATTGAATAAAACATAGAGATAGAGAGTGTTTTTAGAACCCCATACGATTATACGATTGTATCTAACATGTATGTAAATCTATATACAAGGCTTCAAGTTTACTAAACCTTGAACATGGTAGGAAGATATCATGAAGATCTAGGAGATAACTATTTGAATACTATCAATAATATCTTAAAGTATCTAAGGCATTTGGAGATGACCAATATATAACATTCACATATTTTTAATTAATTCCGTAATTTAATCATTACATATCACAAATAAACATGCAATACCATAATCCAACGGATTAGTGTCTTTGGATATCAGTTACATAATTGTCTCATTATACATTACCACCACCAAATATAATTTTTTTATTATTAAGCTACTTTAAGGAGAAGTGGGAAACCATAATTCAGAAACCATTGATACCACTATGTAGTAAAAGAACTCAAAAATTGATTAAACACAAGACTAAGATTATTAGAATTAGACACTCTGTATAATCCCCAGTGAAGAGTAATAACCTGGAAGTCTGGATCCTTGCTGATAAGCCCTTCAAGGTGGGTAGCCATTCAATCCATTGTCTGTATGAATTCCTCAGAGTTGATTTTGCAGTGGTTGAAACCTCAAGCTAGGATTCAGTCATGTTTATCTAACCATGCCTCTTGCTCCTCCTTGGCATCAACTTGCAACATTATTTCATATATTCTGTTGATCTATTCTTTTGAAGCATTGACCCAAACATCTTTTTCAGACATTTCTTCCTTAGAATGGAGGATGTGTTTCAAAAACTCCCCTTATTCTGCTTCAACTACTCTTGATTTTCCACTTTTTTCTCCACTTTCCATTTTCTGTAGGGCTTTGCTTTCTTTTTTTCGACCATTCTTAGCCGACCTAGTTTCCATTAGCTTCGGAAAGTGGGAATAATCTTTCCGTCCCTTTGATTTTTTCCCTTGACCACAATGCACTTTCTGGAGTCACGATTTACTTTCTGCCCTTTCTTCCTTCTAGGACTATGAAGGCCTTTACCCTCAATTCTTTCCAAACTAACCATTGAGAATTGGCTGTAACTGTCGACACCTAAATCCTCCTCTTCTAAAGCAAGCATTGGTTCTTGGACATCCAGACCATCAAAGCGGTTACCCAGCACCACAACTGGGTCTTTTTTGAGAGGGCTCTGCCTACACAAAGACTTCACCAATCCTGCCTTAACCTCAAATTCATTCATATTCTCTACACTCATAGCCATCACCTAGACTGGAGGTTTTGGAGAGATGGTGTTGGGGTCTACGAGACCCAAGACATTCAACTCATTCAACCTGCCTTGTCCAATCTGTGATACTACAGTTGACTCCTCCTGCAAGTTTTTTCCGGATATCTCGGTCTTCCCATTGGTTTCAATCCCAGTTAAAGCACAACTAGAGGTCACCCTGGTGATTAAAAACCTTACCTTTTCTCCTAGAGGTGCACTTACTGGGACGAGACTGAAGCAACCAGGTTGCCCCGGTGGTTGTGGCTCCTTAGCACCCGGTTCCTGTAATTGGTTGAGGATACCCAGGTCATGATTCAAATGAATAAATACCTCATCCACCGGTGTATTTTCTCTCGACCAACTAGCCTTGAACGAAATAGAAGATGGTAGCGTGGTTTTCCCCTGGTTATCCCCCATTACAGTAGCACTTGCATCCCCTCTGCAACATGGACCAACAGAATATACTACCTTATCAGATTGATTAACAACTATAGCATTGCAAACCAGGACTGTTCCAAACTCCATATGATTCGAATGGGAACAACCATGGAAGATATGAAGACATTTGGAATCCTTATGGCCTAAACGATGACAACTAGAACAGAAGGATATCCATGAATCATAACAAACCATCTGCTTCCAGCGGAGCTCTCCCTCGATCTCAATGGTGATAAAATTTAGAGGGCCTTTCGATATATCAACTTCAACCTAGATTCTCGGCACAACGAGATGGAAAATGACACTGGTTCGGGAGTCGGAACATAAATAACGGCCAAGAAAATTACCTATCAACCGGTGGATCACCGGGTTCTGCAACAACAAATTAAGTCTAGGAAGAGAAATCCAGAGAGCTATGGTCGGAGGGTCAAACCTCAGGTGAAAATAGAAGGTACACCAGAAGAGGGAGAACCTAACTCCTCCCAAAGAACGTGAAGCAAAGGCCCATGCAGCAACAAGGTGCTCTTCATTTGAGAAGCGTACCTAAATGTGTCTCGCATCTAACAGACCAACAATCGCTCGATATTGAAAATTCCAGGATAAAAAAACGAACCGGTCGAATGCATCAACAGGGGGACGATTCTTTCTGAATCGGGCTACCAAGGTGAGATCCAGCAAAGCTGAAGCTTCCGTGAATTCCAGGGGGAAATCGGAACTGAGAGAACTCCATTCGAGAGGGACTAGACCTTAGGGATTATTTCGATTGGAGGGAACATAGGGATGGAGGATGGTTCCGTGAAATGCACGAAAGAAGGAGAATGTGGAGGAAGTGAGCGCAAAGAAGAAGCTCCCCTCCCCATATGGAGCGGGTTGAGGAGGGAAGGCAACACCACATTCATGCCCTAAGCCATCAGTGAAGAGGAAAATGGGAAGTGAGCGCAGTTCCGTCTCTACTCCATCTTCCCTTTTATTATACATTATATCATCAACATATCCCATAAAATTCTATTCACATTACTTCCATACAAATTTAATCATGTACATAATTTCCTTTAAAAAGGTGAATCATGAGATGGGGAGAGAATTCAGTAAAGGAAAAAATTATCAATGATTAAAAATGGATATATTATAAGAATGATAAAAACATGAATATGTGAGAAATATTTGATTAAAAACAACAAGGTATGAAAATAGTGGACTAAAAAGTTGTAACACCCTGAGATTTTATGAGAAGTATTATTTTTAATTTATTTGATGTCTTGTGTTGTATGCTACACCATGAGTATCTTTCACTATACACAACACCGTATTTGCTTGCAGTATATGCAACACTATTCTTGGATCATGTTACACACAATTTCAAGTTCATTTGATAGAAGTTATTCTATGAAACATTTAGTGTATATATATATATATTCAATGTATAAATGAAATATGGTTGGATTATGTTATACAAAAAAACAAAGAATCTTGCACTACACTTAACCCTGACTTGGCTTGCATTACACGCAATCACGGCCTTCCTCGATACCGTGTGTTGTACACAATACCAAGTTTCACTAAAAAACAATATGTTATTAAAATATTATATAAACTAGCCATTATGAATAGTAATACCCACTTTTTGAAATTTTATAAATTCTATCTTTCAAAATGGACTTCATTTTTGGATTCGGAATATCGAAATTAGCCTAGGGTGAATTTTTGGTATTTTTCTGAAAACATTCAATTTTTGATGAATAGGGAAAAACCTATGTTATTGGATAAAACTGACTTTTTATTTAAATTTATTTTAGGTCAATATAGCTACATAATACCCATATAAGTTAAATTTAATTCATTGGAGTCATTTTATAAATATTTTAGTTATATAAAATTGTTATTGAAATTTTTACCGTCTTTTACCCACCTCCTAGGAGAATTTGAAAATTTACATAAAACATAATTTTACCACTTCTCTGAGTTGAATTTAAAAAATCCAAGAGACACGATTAATATCAAGAAGTAAAATTTGGTACAATAAGATAAAAATAATTTTTGGTGAATAGTATCTTTTTACTTTTATTTACCATGGTTAAAAGTAAATAGGGTAATTAAGGGTAAAAATGATATTATTATTACCCTAAAACATGTCCAAATTCTATTGGACAAGTATAATTATATCAAAAGCAACCTTAGGAATAAAATACGAATCTCTTTGGTCCAATTGGACTAGATTAGGACACTTATTATTATTTTATTTAAAGAAGAGTTAAAAGAGTTAAAATCAAAGTTTAATAACTAAAAAAATTTTAATATAGATTTATACATAGTATAAATTAGACTATACATATTCATTATAAATATAAAAATATTTACTATATAATGGTATTTTATTTATATTTTGTAGACATTAAATATTATAATTTATTTATGGAACAATGATGATGCAGTAATTACCTTATTAATGAAATATTACCATAATTGATATTATAAATACCCAAACAAATGTAATTTGAGACTTTTTATGAATTAAACTAATTTTATAGGTTAATATAACATATTAGGGTTGGTTAGATTATTTGTTTTCTAAGTAATAATGCTGTTATCTATTTTGAGAAATCAAAATACCAAATAGTGTCAAAACTGACATAAAAGAGTTTTTTAAAACAAATATTATATTATTAATTGATATAATTGTTATAAAGATCTAAGGTTTGGCAAAAAGACTTATATAATAATATATATGACATTAATTAACCAATTAGGGTTCTATTGGTAGTTTATAGTATGTTTATTAACCATATAGTGTAAGAATACAAGAAGACATGGTAAAAGTTAAATTATTTAAAATAGAGTTAAATCTAAATGATAAGATTAAAATGGTAACCTAAACATGTCTAAAACCTATTTGTTGAGAGGATTTCGACCCATACCCACCCTATCCTAGAAATAAGTCACTTTGGATCCATTATAAACCGAATATGAATTTATTATGAAATAATATTTTATGCTTTTCCTAAGGTGCCCCTCACCCCTCTTATAAAAGGGCACTCCCCCTTCTCTCTAATTCACACCTCCAAAGCCATTTGGCTCGGCCAAAACCTGGCTAAATACCCTATAAGATGTCTTAAATTCATCCTAAATTGCTTCCTTTAGTCATAAATCCATCTTACGGATCCCTTTTGATCAAATCAAAAGGAAGAACCAGAAGAAAAGGTAAATATCTCACCACCTATTTCAAGTTCCTTTCATCTTCCACTTCTTCCTTCTTTGTTGTTTCCATTATAAAATAATAACTCCATTATATTCTATATTCTGTGATGTTATTATAAATGGAACAACCATATTAGTTATTTTATCTATCCTATGAATGAAAAAGTCACCACACGTGCGTACGTACGGACTACCGTCTCCACGAACGCGATGGGATTCATTTTTCATGATTAACCATTCAAGTATGATTATAAAGTATGTATAATAAATAATCATGAAATATATTACATAATAATGATACTGGATTTATATATATACATGATTCATTTACTTAATTCCATTCAATTTAATAAGGAAACGAAAATAGTGTTCATGCGTACGTACGGCCTACCGTCTCCATGAACGGTGTATTTCATTCCATTTTTCGATCTATAATATATATTTATATTCTGAATATATATTCTATATAAATCATGTTTTAAATTCTATAATTAAGTAAATCAGGATATAAGTAAGAACAACAAGTCAAAACACGTATGATAAATGAAACGATTTTACCCAAAACGATGCATTAACATGGAATTTAAAAAATAACGGGTAACATAAAGTCATAAGTGAACCATATTTGATATCATAAAAATGAATATGATTCTCTAATAAGTCACTGAAATTATTTAAATCATTATATAGGAGGTTAAGATATGTACAAATCATATCAGATCTATGTTAATGGATTATTTCGTCTCACTTTTATTTCTGTGAGACATATACCTTAATCACCAACTATTTCTTTTGTATTGTGTATACGCTTCCCATGAATGTTTTATGATTTTTATTATGAATGATATGATATTTAAATATGCATGTAATTTTCTTTATTCAATGACAAGTATTATTCCATCGATTATAAATTGTAAGGAATAATTTTTCAATCTCATTTTAATCCGAGATTGCTTATTTGTAAGTATTTACCAGGGTTATGTTTATCAGCCATGTCCATGTTTTCTCAAAATGTTTTCATAAAATGTTTACTATTATTCCATGTATTTATAATGTAATTTTTACCCTTTTTTGAATTTTACCACATGGTATGGAATGAATCTTTCTTTTATTAACCATACGAGGTACTTTTTGACTTTTCCAACAAAAGTACGAGAATAATGTTTTTTTAACTTATACGACATGAATGGGTTTTTACGGTTCTATAAAGACTTATTTCCATGAAGCTTCCTCTACAAGATTTCAATTATTTTCAACAAAATTATTTTATTTTAAAATCGCACGAAATTTTGAGAAAAGAAAATGATTTTGAAGAAGAAAGGATATTTTCCTCAAGAATTCATTTCAAGTGTTTTGTCAAAATAATTTTCCATCTAGGATGACATTATTTAGCATGTTTATGTTTCATGTATCATGTCTCTATTATTTACATGGTTTTATTTTTATTATTATGAATTGATATCCATTTGTTTTATATGGATTATTTAACGATGAAATGATGTTTATGAAACCCATTTTATTCATTGGGTTATGAAGAATGATTTATTTTTATTTTGTGGAACACGAAAGAATGATTTAATTATGAGATGTGTGGGACCTATATATCCATCCAATGCATTGGGTAAATATTTATATCTCATGAGATATACATGGATGTAACGACAAGTAAATCCAGTACAGTAATACAGGGATGGGATGTCAGGTAAACCCGATTTAGTAATGGACTTTGTCCACTATGATGGTCTTAGTAGCAATGCCTTGGCTACTATAGAAATCATAACATGTGCTTAATTGTTTCCACAATTACATGTTTTATTCCCAGGATATTTTATCATTATTGATGTTCTGTTATGACCTATGCCTTATGTACTATCATTATTTATGTCATTAATCATGATTTTGATGTTTTAAGTTCATGTTATTACGTTCAAATGTTTATGGATTGTTTTATGTTCTCCGTGTTTACCCTTACTGAGCATTTGAGCTCACCCTTTTTTTGTTTTCTTTTCCCTAGGATATAAAGAATGTTTTTAGGTAAGGAAAAAATTAATATCATTATGGGAGATGTTGAAGATCTTTCACCATGATTAGAATATTATGTTCTAAGTTTCCAAAGACACTAAATTGTTACGGTACTTGGGTGTCTGTTTTTGTTATGTATTAAGTATTCTACAAAAGTAATGCAATGTCCATGTATGTCAAGCTTTGGGTCATTACAAAAGTTATGATAAAATAATATATAAAATCATATTATCATTGAAATACAAAGTAAAATGACTATAAATACATGAGGCAATAATCATAATCCATAGAGCTGAACAGATGCATTTGGAATAATATAGAAATATGATATAAGAGTGTGTAATATAAAAGAGAATAGGAAATAATAAAATGTGAGAAGATTAACTACTAATACCATCAGAAAATATTGGATCAGGAGTCACTACTTAGACCCCATAACATAGTGGATCAAGTATTAAAAAATTCTCCCTATATTGGGTTGAGAATAATAACTTTCACCCCATAAATATCTAATGATATATTGATATTTAACAAATGAAATGGAAGAAATATAAGACCGCATATATAACATAAGGATAAACCCTACATATCTATCATGATATCACTCATATACCTCATCATTAATACCCAAAAATTAATAATGCGTTACATTAAATTTTAAATGGTATCATGTAAGATGACCTCAAGAATTAGATTGGTTGAAACTGAAAATTGATATCCTAAAGTAAGTATATCATAAGATAATTTATTATCAAATATTTTTAATTACCCATAAAAAAATAGAACTTTATTATAATTTTTTTAAAATGGATGTAAAATAATTAAAATATTTTTCATGAAACATTACTAATATTGTCATAAAAAGATGAAATTACAGGTCACATAGGCAAATATTTCTCCAGAATGGGATAAAAATTATTCATGAAAATATTATTTAAAATAATCCACATTGATGTAATAATGAAAAAATTAATTTTAAGTAAATTAATTTGTTGTAGAAGATACAAAAATTAAAATAAGTGATAAGATATTCCTTCTTATGCTTTTTAAATGGTCTTAGAGGAAACCAAAATTGATAAAAATGTTACAACAATACATTTTAAAAATTGATAAAAAAATATGAAAATTATAGAAGATAATAAATATTTACCTCTAAAAATAATAAATGAAAACATTTATTAATGAAACAATATTGACATGAAGGATAAAGAGCTCATAGAGAGGATGTGAATTATTCTTAACAACATCATATTTAATTTGGAAATTAACACATAAAATATGAAGATTATGATATAAAATTGAAATTTCCATAGTGAGAAATAGAAAATACAATATAAAATATGGAAATGGAATAATATAACCAACATAGAAGAATATTGTCAAAGAATAAGGATTATGACCCAATGAAATGGAAATTGAGATAACAGAAACCCTTACCATGGATTACCTCTCGGAAAAATGTGATCTAACCTCATTTATAATCAATTTATTATTTTTATTAATCAATATATGAAAAATATTTATTATTATTTTACTTGATACAATTCATTTATAATTTAATTTTTAATTTTTATAATCATTATTGAATAAATTAATATTTATGTGTTAATTGTCTCATTTGATTTTTGTAGGCATCAATATGAATGTTTCAATCCATACAACTTTATCAGGTGTTAATAACCTATGTATTTGTAATGGATGTTACATATTTGTGTTTTATATAGTTTTTAAATACACTGATAATTTTTTTGAGGATTTGGTGGTGATTTGTAAAGAGTGGTCAAAATCCCATTTTATGACTTTTGATTCAACTAAATTAATTGATTTTGTTAATGAATATAATTATATATATAACCATTATATAATTAATAAAAACTATTAAATTAATCATTATTATATCATATTTTTAGTTTTTCAATTGTCTTGGTCATTCATTATTTCAATGTTATTTTGTCATTCATTTAAGAGGTAAAACTAACCTAAACAAGAATATGTCATGACAAATGAATGAGTCAGATTATAGAGTTTTATTATGATAATATAATATTTAAATAGGTATAAGGATTTTAATGAAACATAATCTTCATATGGTATTAGTTTTTGGAATATTGGAGCTGATATAGAAAATAAGGAATATAGAAGAACTCGATACTTTAACGGAAGTCCACCTTCTCACGACGTATTCCCTCAGAATGAAGGACATTGGCCTTCATATCATCATAAAAGGATACCAAATGTGGTAGGGTAATTTATAATTTTAAATTTGGTAATTTTTCCAACAGATTTATAGGATTTGTTTTGTAAGAGGTGGTGGTGATCACCATTTGTAGGTGAAAATGAGGGAGATTTCATTGAAAACATTAGTCAAGTGAAATGTAAAGATGGAATGACAATGGAGTGACGTGGGTTAGGTATGAAAATGTTTATGATATATGTATTTTTGACTAAAACATCTAATATAAGACTTCTATAATGAGTCTATATCATTTTAAATATCAAAATTTGAGTCATGTATGTTTTACGTAGTTTACCTCTTTTACCTTGTTAAATTATTTTCCGCGGTAATTAGTTTTTTACTTAAAATATAAGATGAACCCTCAAACCTAATTTAAAATTGATGAATTAAAATTTTTAATCCATTTAATATAAATCAATTTAAAAATATAATATATTTCAATTTAAAGTAAAAATATATAATATATAAGAAATTGTTTTTATAGAAAAATAGAATTTTTAAAACATTAAGAGATTTTAATGTTATTTCATTTATATTACTAATTAAATTAGTTTTAATATATTTATTTATAAATATAAAAAATATAATTTATTAACGTCAAATTTTGAACACAATATATTTAGTTTAATGAAATAAAAATGCATGACACATTTTTTTTGGAAAATGTATTTTTAAGCATAAAAATGAAATTACTCATAATACTAAACATTTAATAGAAATTAGATAGTTGTTAACTTATTATATTATATATATTAACAATATAATTAATAAAAAATTGATTTTTAGTGATTAATTTAATTTATTATGATAAAAAACGTTACACCTATAAAATAATTCTTCGAAAAATATCTATTTTCAACATTAATTGGGTTTATTAGAATTTATAGACAATTTATAATCAATTTTTGAATAGTCATTCATTTTCTTGTATGAATAAAAAATAAATTTTATTAAATTTTATACTCCTAATATGAGAAATCTAATTTTTAAATAAAATCATATAATATATAATAAAAATAATGTTTTTAAACAAATCATTTTTGTTTAGACATGAATAATTAAATTAGTATTACATATTATTCCATAATTATTTTTTGATGAAAATAATTTATTTTATTGATCATTAATTTTATTTCATTGGTATCATTATTTAAAATTAATAAATATAATAAAAATATATAATTCATAAAGACAAGCAGTTGGGGATTTTGCCGAGTGGAAAAAAAAATTTGTATCCTCTCTAAAACCAAGGTTCAAATCTATGAGGATAATTTTTTTGGTACTGTAGAAGTATTTTTGCACTATTATAGTGTTGGTACTATATAATGGTACTATGTCAATAATATTTTTTTACATAAATAAGGATTTTTGTCCGTGCATTGGATTATAAGTCCATCCATGATCCTTTTGGACATTTAGGCCTTTGAGCCACTAGACCTCTGATTCATCATGCATGTGTTAAGATTTAGTAATGGAGTGATCTAAGACTAAAGGATTGATTGATCATGGTATAATTCATAAGTGGAGATAACTGTAAGTGGTTATGGAAGGATAAGATAAAAACACCATTGGAAAAAGATCATGTGCATCCCTACATGGGTCCTGACCAGGCCATGTTGTGACATAAGTGACAGTTTATCACAAACAGTTAAAGTTCAGGTGGGAGAGTTTGTTACAATACAAGATCTAAAATCCGTTTCCCTTAGGTTATATGATAATTATAAGGCCTATATTCCTTTGAGCCTTTAAGACATCTGGAAATTATAGGGCCTTTGGAACTCTAGGCATAAAATCCATGCATTTTGGGTCTCTGAGGCCATGTGAGGGTTACCTCTCAATCTAGTTAAAAACGAGATTATATAATAAATAAAAAATTAGTGGCTTTTAGGCTAATGAGTAATATAACTCAGGAAAAATGTTTATTTAGATTTAATGATATTTTACCAGGAAAATTAGTATCTTTCTATTCTATTGCAAATTTATTTATTTCATTTCAAATAAATTATTTACAATGAAACTATGTATATAAATTTTTAACATTTAAATTAATTTTATGTATGTAAACTATACACCCATACTTAAAAAATGGTAATATATTTACTAGAATTATACCCAAAGATTGAATACCTTTTTTAATAGTCATATAATTAACATCAATATCACCCAATTTACACACTAAAAATCCATCACATTACAACTTCACAAATCACACTTCTCATATATATAATATTAATTTTTGGTTTTAAAACATTATTTCTCCATTCAAAATTTTTGTTTCTCATTGTATGTTCAGTGCTGGTAATGATGATTATTCAGAACTAAAATGATCAAGAGGACTGCATAGTTTTAAAGATATTATTCGTTTATATTTATTTTTACATTTAAATTTATACACTTATAAGGGACATAACCATCAGTGGTATATAATAATTCATGGTTTTTACTACTTGGATTTATGTAATTTTATAATAATTTCCTATTATGGGTGAATAAATTATTGTTGGTTTGATTTGTATCTTGTATGATTTATTTTAAAATCAAGACGAATTCTTTCTAAAGAATAAAAAATAGTGTTTAAGAATTATTGAAATATAGTTTAAGGTAAGAAATATTTCTTAAAACATGAGGTGTTACATACTAATTATATATTCCTAGTTTGTGGAATAGATTAACAGTTTTTCATCAAGGGACATATATATGATATTTTATTAAAGGATCATAACTATTATAAATCAGAGAATACAAATTTATTCTAACTTAATTGAGGATATTTGATTTGGAAGAGCTAAAATCATCCAATGGTCATTGAGTCTACAATAGAGGCTGTGTATTTTGAAGATTCAGAGGCACCTAAATAAGTAGTATTGATATAAAACTTCATCCCAGAGCTTTATGTGGTATCTAAAAATAATGATTCTATGAAATTGTGTTGTGATAATACTATATATGTGTTCCTAGCCAAAGGTCCAAGGTCACATCATGGGATCAAGAATATACTTCCAAAGTATGACCCCTTGAGGGATATTTATAAACTAAGAAATTTTTTATTAAATAGAGTATCAAAAAAATTAAACATGGTCATGTATTAGATCAAATATTCTATCCTCTTACATTGTGTCAATTCAAGTGATTGAGTTGTTTCTGGGAATTTGGATTTGTGGAGTCGATGTTGGAGTTGCAACTGAGATTAGAATTTTGTGGCGTGGAGGCTTGTGTTGCACCACAAAGGTAATGCATACAGTGTGGATAGATCTTCTACAACATCGTTCCTTGGAGTATAGTTTTGGTTGTTCTACAATTTATAGAATTTTTTAGTGTGGAGATATCGGATACAGTGTGGAGTCCGAAAGGAGGAATTCTTGTCGTTCTTCCCATTTTTTGTGTAGCTACATTATAGATCTAGGTTGCATCATGGATATCTTCTTGGAATTTTCATTTTTTACATCATAGAGGTTTCTCTTACATCA
Source organism: Viscum album (assembly GCA_963277665.1). NCBI lineage: Eukaryota > Viridiplantae > Streptophyta > Magnoliopsida > Santalales > Viscaceae > Viscum > Viscum album. The sequence continues at coordinate 1,533,190,384 of OY728161.1, read as the reverse complement.
TGATCCATCTCTTTGTTTATTGGATCTATAGTTTGAAAATCACTATTTTTTCAAGAGATAGATTTGACGAGTCCAACTGTGTCATAGTTACTTTCTATACATTAGAGTCCTATACCAAATCATCACCTTTGTGCTATAGTAATGAGTGTTATGTCCGGATCTTATAAATTTATAGGTTTCCAATATATTACTGAGACCCTTAAAAACCAATCATTAATATACCTTTTCTCTTATTCCATTGGGGATCCAGGTTAATCTCTAGGAGTACTCCAAGACCCTTCTCATTAGATTTCATCTCGATCCTCATAATTTCATTCTTTAGTGACTCTTGGTGAGTTTCTTTCATTTACACTCCTTGTCTTCTTCCTGTTCATCATCTAAAGAAGACTTTTTCCAAGGGTATATATATTTTTTGTGATGATTTGGGATGAAAATGATGTGGGATAATGAATTCTAGGTTGATCACATTTTTTCATTTCGTTGTGGTGTTAAGTGGTCGTCTTCCTCTTGTACCAACCATGCACATAAAATTGGAATGCTCTGTTTGAGGTAGGATATCCTTTCCTCCCATATTTCGATGTATATATGGGAATATCATTACGTTATTCTCCCTTTGGGAGATATTATGAAATGGATAAATAAAGATAATTAATTGGTAAAATTGAAATTGAAGGGGAATGAAAGAATTAACATGATTGCTACTTATTCTTATTATTTACCTATGTTGTTTAACATGCTAGATATTATTTTTGGATTTGGGTTATTTTGATATTTGTTCTGTTTTGGGGGATATTTAATTGGTTAATCTTATTGTGATTATTTATTTACTCACTCCACATAAAAATATCTATGAACATATATCCTGCTAAGGAATTGTTTTCCCATAGGATCTTAGTTTGTGTGATAATTAACTTGAAGATATTGAAGTGAATATGATGAAATCCTTCTATTAAAATTAAAATGTTATATGTGCTGAAATGTGATGTGTAGAGGGTGTCATTTTTAGTGATTGAGATGTGTGTGGGATTGAGATGTATGTAGTGTAACGACCCAATATTTTTTTAAAGGAAATTACTTTCTTATAAATATGTCATAATCACATTAACTACTAAGTGTTATGTGACTCTTAAAACATAAGTTTGTCACTTCTGTATTGTGAATTTCTAAAATTTGACATACACAGTCATGATCAGTAAGTTATTTGGAGTCCAATAAGAAAAACATAATTTTTGGTGAATAGTAACATACCCTTAAGAATAGTTATATACCCTAATGAATAATAGCCTAACCTATGATAATATATAAATAATATTCAAGTTGAAAGTATGATATACCTATATTTTAGAATAAGTTAATGAATGTTTTAAAACTGGTTTTTGATAATAAATTATGATGTTAATTAAATATCAAATTAATAATATTTATAAAATTATTTTTGAAAAATGGACTTCATTTTTGGATTCTACACATTGAAAAATGTTTGGGGTAAATTTTTGGGATTTTTCTGGAATGCTTGAATTTTTGATGAATAGAGACATACCATAAATTCAAAAATTAAGATAAATACACTAATTATAGAGTCATATGTGATGTTCTTTTGATGTAATACCACTTTCATTGGGATCACATGATAAAATTACTATTCTTGGTCATGGAATACTCACTATTCCTTGTTTTGAGGAGTTATAATAAATTAATGATTTTTATATTAAGAAATCCCCTCTCTCCTCCACTATAAAAACCCCCTCTTACCCCCCTCTTCCATCCACTCCTCTCAGGCCTTGCGACATATCCAAATTCTGTCCAAATACCCTCCCAACCTCCTCTCCCACGTCCAGAAAGATTTGGTCTCATTAAAAGTCCAAAACCTCTCCCTTAAAGAAGTTCTCAATGAAGTTTGGTTCAAGAGGTAAATTCCTCTTTTCAAATCTTCGTCTTTCCTTTCAAGTTCATTTGATTCTTTTTCTATTACCTATATTTATCCGAATTTTCTGATGACTGTAGTACCTTATATGTACTGGAATTTTGTCATCATAGTGGAATATGTTATCATCATCTCCCCCTTTTACCTTCTTTTATACTAGTAGCAAGAACACCATCCGAGATGGGTTTATTTTCCATATTCAAGGATGACGAACTTTCGATTTCTTTTATCATTCTAAATTATGTTAATGAAACCATTGTTATTATGGATGAACCATATTATTCTATATAATATAACCTATTTATGATTATGTAATCCCTTTTTTCAAATGGTATTAGGTTATAAAGGAAAATGAGTTTGTTGTAATCAAAACCCACAAATTAACCGAAATAATTATCATTAAAGTTCTATATGATAATTCATCCTCATTCCATGTAACCAGGTAATATAAATGACCAATAAAACCTATTTATGTTCATAAATAATATATAATTTTAATTCTGGAGTTCTAAATTCACTCCACATACTTAAAAACAAGTGAAACGAAGATGAAAATAAAGAAAATGAACACTCCGAAGTGACAGAATTCAATACAATAACTAATCAATAAAGACATAAATGAACTTACCAATATTATGATAAAATAAATTCATGTATAATAGGTTCTGGAATAAGTTATTAATAATTATAATTTCATATTCTAGGATCTTATGTTCGAGAGGAGAATACGTTTGGAGTTAAGGTAAGGGTTTTTCCACCCGAACTTCCACTTTCCTTCGGGATACTTTATTTGTCTAAATACCTCAATGAAATTCTTATGTATTGTTATGTAATCCTCATATATTCTATGTGAGTAGAATATATATGTTTAAAAACCATAACCCTTCATTATTTTATGGATAGTTACACGTTTTAAAAGGAAATTTTAATTTTTTTTCAAAAATACATGCCCGATTCAAGGGAATTTCTAAAATTCCTACCTATTTTCAAGGGCACTCTATAATCTGCTTTTGGAAAACACTATCTTTATAAAATCACACATTTTATTATGAAAATACTATATTACTCCACTTCTGGTTTTATAGAAAGATTTTTCCAAAAGAACTCTTCTTTCAAAATAAGATTATTTATCTCAAGAATTGTTAATGAGTTTATAAGAGTTATTTCATCTAATTCAGCACTCTTGTTGATTCCATGGTATTGTTGGGTTTAATAATTTATGAGGTCATTTTCCATATTTGATTTAATGTTTTATGACTAACTCTATTGTGGATGATATATCCTAAAACAATTCACCATATTATTCCAAATGGTTAGTGTTTTATGTTTAATGATTGGGGAAAGATAATTACATTTCATATGAGAGTTCAATATGAATGTATTTGTTGTTTATGTTTATCCCCACTCATATGAGGAATGAATTGGACTTATTATATGATGGGTGGGGCCTTCTATAGCCCCTCGATGCATCAGTAGGTCTCTTGAGACAAATAGACATGGAATTGGCCGAGGCCATTCCCAATGTGATATAGGGATTTTGGCCGAGGCCTTAATCAATATACGTCTTGGCCGAGGCCTTGAAAAAATGTTTCAGAATGTCCGAAATATGAACTTCCCTCATTATGATGCTAGTATTCGAAGATCATGCAGTTATTCTACTATTAGAATACCCATGATTATGTTTTATTATGACATTATTTATTCAGCTCTTATTTCTGCCATAATGTGTTCAAGTTTATTATTAAAGGCAAGTGTTTTCAATTATTCACCATGTCTAATGTTTATATTATCTTCTGATGTATTTCTTTCTCTTACTGAGCGTTTGAGCTCACCTTTTTTTTATGTTTCATTTTTCTCAGGATATGAAGAATTAAATTATGAATGACATGCAAGCATAATCTAGAAGACATGATGTTGCTAGTGGAATAAATTAGTGATGCTTTTCCCTTCATGTTGTAATGATCAACTTAAGTATGTATCTGGTTTCCAATAATATTAAACTACTCGGTCCTTTGGGATTCATATTCTTTGAATGTATTCCAATGTAATAAAATAAGGCACCGGCTCTGGGCAACTGGGGTCGGGTCCTTACAGTTGGTATCAGAGGAAGTTTAGTAGAATACTTGGAAACTAGATTTATAAAATGTAGAATTAGGGAAGAGTACCTAAGTTAGTATTTGAGGATAAAAATACAAGAACGTCTTGGTATTTTGTTAAGGAATAGATTATGTGGATCTTTCAAGAAATACATCCCTGTCTGGATACGAACAGGTAGAGGCGGCTCTGGCACAGATGTATCTAGGGGTAAAACCCAAAAACACCGCTTTGAGCTAGAATCGAATGGGAAATGGTGCACGACAACAGGCCTTGCTGTACTCTTTGTTAGAACACTCTCAGGGGATATGATTAGGATAATTCACATTTTCATTACAAGCCATTATGAAGGAGTTTATTGTAAATATTCCTCAATAAAACCATTTTTTTGAATATGGGATTTTCCATGCGTAGGATCTCAATTTTTCTGAGTATTTTTAAGTTAAGATTATACATTGTGATTTATAACCTAATATAGTGTATGTAATTATCTAGATATAGCGCCTATTGGACGGATTAGAAATCGCATTAATGCATGTGTCCCCTGTAGGGATTTTCCTCCGACACAAGATAATGATGTTGGCTCTGGTGTGGTGACTGGTGCTGAGCTACTCATAACTATACAGGGACAACTTACTCAGGTTATGAATAATAACCATACCAGTATGGAGAATCCAGATCCACCACATGGAGGAGCCATGCTAGATCGCTTTATGCGACAACAACATCCATCTTTCAATGGGACTATAAACCCTTTTGTAGTAGAGAAGTGGATATATTCCCTTGAGAAGATATTTCTCGCCTTGGGATGTAATGAAAGAGAGAAGGTTGTCATGGTAGTATATCGTCTATCGGGAGATGCAGATCAGTGGTGGTCATTAATCCAAAACACAAAGAAGGAGGAAGAGATATAAGAGTTGGAATGGAGGTATTTTAAGGAAATATTCTTAGAAAAATATTTCCCTCATGAGTAGTGAGCATATATAGAGAGAAAATTCTTGAATTTGAGGAAGAAGGAAGATGAGAATGTTGAAAGGTACAAAGCTAACTTCACAAGACTATCAAGACATGTTGTAGACTACATAAGAAATACAAGGAGCAAAATTGATCGATTCTTTGATGGCCTAAAGCCATTCCTCCAGTGGGAACTGGTCTCCCAAAGTTTTTCATCATATGAGGATATAGTTTCATGTGCCATCAAGAGGAAAAAATAATTATATAAGTCTTATGACTTTAAGGGAAATCAAGAAAAGAAGAGGGCTGCTAAAAACCGTGGGAAAGGAAATAAGGAAACGGGTAAGAAGGGAATAGTTGAATTTCCACCATGTGACAATTATGGAAATAAACACCCTGGTGAATGCTTAAAAGGAAAAGAAGTATTCTACAAATGTGGTCAAAAAGGCCATCATGTTGGTGATTGTAAAGGGAAGAAGGAAGCCAATGATTTTCAATGATATAGTTGTCAGGAGATGGGACACTATTGTATGATTATCCAAAACGTCAAGGAAATATTCAACAGAAAAGGCCATGGGATCAGGGACATGCTTATACAATCAAAAGTGCAGAGGTTAAAGTTCCTAATGACGTGGTGGCAAGTACTTTAATCATTACTCAAATTTAGCCAATACATTATTTGATTCTGGACCGTCGCATTCATTTATATCTTCCCAGTTTGCCAATAAAATTTGATATGTCCAATTTAATTTAATAAAGAAGTTATCAGTCAAAAATCATAGTGGATGTATCATTTTAACAAATTCATGTCGATTAGTCCCCCTCCAAACACCAAAATGTGCTCTAGTTTCAAACCTTATCATCATACCAATGGCTGAATTTGATATAATTCTCGTTATGGATTGGCTGTCAAATTATGATGCGAAGATTTATTATAAGAGGGAGGAAGTTACAATTTTTGAAAATGGTGCAGAATCCCTTGTCTTTAGGGCGGTAACATCGCCACCTGATTCTTATCTAGAACCACCCCCAGTAGCTCTACTGAATGCAATACTAGGAGAAGAAGGTAAACCAATATCTATGGGAAAGGAAAGAAATATTCAAATTTAGGATGTCCACATAGTGAAAGAGTACATTGATGTATTTCCGTAGGATTTACCTGGACATCCTCCAGAGTGGGATGTTGAGTTCTCTATTGATTTAAATCCTAATTCAAGACCTATATCAAAGACTCCCTATAGAATGGACACTGTAGAATTAGTAGATCTAAAGAAGAAACTATAAGGATTGAGTGATAAAGGATTTATTCGACCTAGTGTTTCTCTATGGGGAGCCCCAATCCTCTTTTTCAAGAAGAAAGATGGATCCATGAGGCTTTTCATTGATTACAGGGAAATCAATGCAATTAAAATAAAGAATAAGTATCCTCCAACCCGTATTGATGATTTATTTGACCAACTGCATGGAGCTCAATAATTTTAAAAGATTTACCTTCGATCCAGATATCATCAGTTGTGTGTGAGGAAGGAAGATGTTCCTAAGAAAACATTTCGGACCAGGTATGGGAATTATGAGTTTATAGTGATGCCTTTTGGACTGACAAATGCACCCTCAGTTTTCATGGATTTAATGAAAATAGTTTTCAAGGAATATCTTGATAACTTTGTTATGGTATTCATTGATGATATCCTTGTATATTTAAAAATCTATGAAGACCATGATAATCACTTGTGGGTTATTCTGAGAAATCTTAGAAGAAATAAATTATATGGGAAGTTTAGAAAGTGTGAATTCTGGCTTCAATCAGTTTCTTTTTTGGGCCATATTGTCTCCAAGGATGGAATCCTAGTTGATCCTGTGAATACAAAGGCAATACAATATTGGACCATGCCAACAAACATAACTGAGGTACACAGTTTTATTGGCTTAGTAGGTTATTATCGACGTTTCGTACAGAATTTTGCCCAACTGGATAACCCGCTAACGAAGCTCACACGTAAGGGGGTTAAATTTGTTTGGAAAAAAGATTGTGAAGAGTGTTTTGAATAACTGAAGAGAAGATTAGTCAATGATCTTATATTGACTATACCATCGGGGAATGAAGGGTTTCTTATTTATAGTGATGATTTAAAGAAAGGACTTGGTTGTGTCCTTATACAAAATGATAGGGTTATTTCTTATGCATCACAACATCTAAAAATTCATGAGCAAAACTATCCTACTCATGATCTTGAGTTATCTGCTGTAATCTTTGACTTGAAGATATGGAGAAATGATCTCTATGGTGAAAAATGTGAGATTTATACTGATCACATTAGTTTGAAATATATTTTCTCACAAAAAGAACGCAACATGAGGCAAAGGAGATGACTTGAACTACTGAAGGATTATGATTGCACAATACACTACCATTTGAGGATGGAAAATAAGGTGTCAGATGATTCGATCAGAAAGGATCATGGAGTTTTGAACAAGTTGAGAGTTTAAAGGGATCCTATTTTCATGGATCTAGTAAATATTGATATGGGAATAACCATGGAAGGTGAAACATCAATTTTTTTTTAACTGGTTTCCAAAACATCTTTACTAGAAAGTATAAAAAGTTCTCTGGCTGATGATGAGGAGTTTCAAAAGAAGATTAAAGCTATGAATGATGGGAGATTGAGTGACTTCTCATATGAAGATGGCATTTTGAAATTTGGGAAGAGGATTTGTGTTCCCGCTATTCCTAAGCTAAAGAGACAACTTTTGGATGATGCTAATTGCTCTAATTTCTCTATACATCCTGGTATAAAAATGATGTATCAAGATCATCAAGAAAATTTTTGGTGGGACCATATGAAAAGGGAGATTGCTAAATATATGTCAAAGTACCTGGTATGTCAACAAGTGAATGCTGAGAGGAAAAAGTCTAAGGGGATGATGCAACCACTACCCATACCATCATGGAAGTGGGAGAACATTACCATGGAATTTGTCACTGGACTCCCAAGTACATATAGAGGAAACAATGATCTATCAGTCATTGTGGATCGTCTTACAAAGATAGCTCGCTTCATAGAGATTCGAGAAGACTTCTCATTGAATCAACTTGCACGGATTTAAATCAAAGAAGTGGTAAGGATGCATGGAGTACCACTCTCTATTGAATCCGACCGTGACCCTAGATTCACCTCGAAGTTCTGAAAAGTCTCCAACATGCTTTAAGAACTGATCTGAACTTCAGTACAACCTATCATCCTCAAACTGATGGCCAATCCGAGTGGACTATTCAGAAATTGGAAGACATGTTGGGGGAATGTTCTATGGAATTCGAGGGAGGATGGGACCAACATCTTCCACTGGTTGAATTCTCCTACAATAATAGTTTCTACTCGAGTATTCGTATGACACCATATGAATCCCTTTATTGGAAAAGGTGTAGAACACCGGCGTGTTGGGATGAAATTGGTGAGCGAAAGCTGCTATGACCTGAATTGGTTGAGGAAATGGCGGAGAAGGTGAAAACCATTCAGCGGCATATCAAGGAACCCCAATGTTGACAGAAGAGTTATGCGGATAACCGTCGATGAGACCTAGAGTTCAAAGTAGAAGACCTGGTATTCCTACACATATCTCCATGGAAGAAGGTCATGCGGTTTGGGAAGAAAGGAAAGCTAAGTCCCAGGTTTAATGGCCCCTTCGAGATCCTTGATCGAGTCGGAGCTGTGGCATATCGACTGGCACTTCCACCAACCTTGTCAAAGGTACATGATGTCCTTCATGTATCCCTCTTAAGGAAGTACATACCAGAACCTTCACATGTACTCTCTTCAGAGGTGGTACAGTTGGAAGATGATATTTCTTATGAGGAGCAGCCGGTGAAAATTTTGTATCGTAGAGACAATGTTCTACACAACAAGACTACTCATCTGGTCAAGGAACTATGGAGAAACAATAAGTACGAAGAATCAACTTGGGAACTGGAGGAATCATTGAAGGAGAAGTACACCTTCCTATTCTTAGCCTAGATTGTATATGAAATTTCAAGGGTGAAATTTTTGTAAGGAAGGGAGAATGTAACGAACCAATATTTTTTTAAAGGAAATTACTTTCATATAAATATGTCATAATCACATTAACTACTAAGTGCTATGGGACCCTTAAAACATAAGTTTGTCACTTCTGTGATGTGAATTTAATAAATCCGACATACATAGTCGGAATCAGTAAGTTATATAGAGTCCAATAAAAAACTTAATTTTTTTTTATGAATAGTAACATACCCTTATGAATAGTGATATACCCTAATGAATAGTAGCCTTAACTATCATAATATATAAATAATATTCAAGTTGAAAGTAGGATATACCTATATTTTAGAATAAGTTATTGAATGTTTTAAAAATGATTTTTGATAATAAATTATGATTTTAATTAAATATTAAATTAATAATATTTAGAGAATTATTTTTTAAAAATGGAATTCATTTTTGGATTCTACACATCAAAAAATTGTTGGGGTAAATTTTTGGGATTTTTATGAAATACTTGAATTTTTGATGAATAGTGACATACCATAAATTGCAAAATTAAGATAAATACACTAATTATAGAGTCATGTGTGATGTTCTACTAATGTAAGCCCACTTGGTTAGAGATCAAATGATACAATTACCATTATTGGTCATGGAATACTCACTATTCCTTGTCTTGTGGAGAAATAATAAACTAATGAGTTTTATATTAAGAAATCCCCTCTCTCCTCCACTATAAAACCCCCTCTCACCCCCTCTTACATTCAATCCTCTCAAGCCTTGTTCCTTCTCCAAATTCTGTCCAAATACCCTCCAAACCACCTATCGCATGGCCAACAGGCTTTGGTCTCATTAAAAGACCAAATCCTCTCCCTTAAGGAGGTTCTCAAGGAAGTTTGGTTCAAGAGGTAAATTCCTCTTTTCAATTCTTTGTCTTTCCTTTCAAGTTCATTTGTTTTCTTTTTCTATTTCCTATATTTATCCAAATTTGGTGATGAATCTAGTACCTTATATTTACTGGAATTTTTTCATGATAGTGGAATAATTTATCGTCATCTCCCCCTTTTACCTTCTTTTATACTAGTAGCAAGAACACCATCCGAGATGTGTCAATTTTACACATTCAAGGACGATGGACTGTCGATTTCTTTTATCATTCTAAATTATGTTCAGGAAACCATTGTTTTTATGGTTGAACCAGATTATTATATATAATATAACCTATTTAAGATTCTGTAATCCATTTGTTGAAATGGTATTAGGTTATAAAGAAAATTGAGTTCGTTGTAATCAAAACCCACAAATTAACCGAAATAATTATCATTAAATTTATATAAGATAATTCATCCTTGTTCCATGTAACCAGGTTATATAAATGACCAAAAACACCTATTTATGTTCATAAATAATATATAATTTCAATTCGAGAGTTTTACATTCATTCCACAAACTTAAAAACAAGTGGAACGAAGATGAAAATAAAGAAAATGAACACTCCGAAGTGACGGAATTCAATACAATAAATAATCAATAAAGACATAAATGAACTAACCAAAATTATGATAAACTAAATACATGTATAATAGGTTCTGGAATAAGATATTAATAAGTATAATTTCATATTCCAGGAGCATAATTTTGAGAGGAGAATACGTTTGGAGTTAAGGTAAGGGTTTTTCCACCCGAACTTCCACTTTCATTCAGGATACTTTCTTTGTCTAAATACCTCAATAAAATTATTATTTATTGTTATGTAATCCTCATATATTCTGTGTGAGTATAATATATATGTTTACAAACCATAATCCTTCCTTATTTCAAGGATAGTTACATGTTTTAAAAGGAACTTTCAAAATTGTTTCAAAAATACAATCCCGATTCAAGGTAATTTCTCAAATTCTTACCTATTTTCAAGGTCACTATATAATCTGTTTTTGGAAACCACTATCTTCAAAAAATCACTCATTTTATTATGAAAATACTATATTATTTCACTTCTGGTTTTATACAAAGATTTTTCCAAAAGAACTCTTCTTTCAAAATAAAAGAGTATTTATCTCAAGAATTGCTTAATGATTTTATAAGTGTGCTTTCATCTAATTCAACACTCTTGTTGATTCCATGGTATTGTTGGGTTTAATAATTTATGAGGTCATATACCATATTTGATTTAATGGTTTATGACTAACTCTATTGTGGATGATCTATCCTAAAACCATTCACCATATTATTTCGAATGGCTAGTGTTTTATGTTTAATGATTGGGGAAAGATACTTACATTTCATATGATAGTTTCAATATGAATATATTTATTATTTATTTTTAACCCCACTCATATGATGAATGAATGGAACATATTATGTGATGGGTGGGGCCCGCTATATCCCATCGATGCATCGGTAGGTCTCATGAGAAAAATAGACGCGGAATTGGCCGAGGCCTTTCCCAATGTGATATATTGATTTTGGTCGAGGCCTTAATCATTAGAAGTATTGGCCGAGGCCTTGAAAAAATGTTTCAGAATGTCCGACATATGAACTTCCCTCATTATGATGCTAGTATTTGATGATCATGCATTCATTATACTAGTAGAATACCCATGATTATGTTTTATTATGACATTATTTATTCATATCTTATTTCTACCATAATGTGTTCAAGTTTATTATTAAAGGCATGTGTTTTCAATTACTCACCATGTCTAATGTTTATATTATATTCCACCATATTGCTTACTCTTACTAAGAATTTTAACTCACCCTTTTCTTATGTTCCATTTTTCTCAGGATATGAAGAAGTAAATTATGAATGACATGGAAGCATAATCTAGGAGACATGATGTTTTTAGTGGAATAAATTAGTGATGTTTTTCCCTTCAAGTTGTAATGATAAAATTATGTATGTATCTTGTTTCCAATAATACTGAACTACTCAGTCCTTTGGGATTTGTATTCCTTGTATGTATGCCAATGTAATCAAATAAGGCACCGGCTTTGGGCAACCGGGGTCGGGTCCTTACATGTAGAGGTTGTGATGATATGTGGTTGTGATATATGGTAGATGTGATGTGGGGATTATTGACTTGGAAAGAATGGGATGTGTTTTTTTGTGATGTGTTGTTCCAGATACCTGGTAATGATGGAATGGAATGTTACTAAAAAATTCAAATGTATTAGGTTTTAATGGTTAATTAACTCTTGAAACTAAATGGGAAGTGTGGTTAAAGTTGTTTTTGTTATAAGTTAAATCAATGGGATGATAAGGGTTGATGGTTGGTAATTTGAAAATATGGAAATAGATGAACATGAAAGGGGAAGAACAAATGTGGTTTCTAGGATGTGTATTTCTTATGGTGTGTAATGCATTCATAGGTGGAAAGAATGTGATAGTGGTTGTGAGGCCTTGTGATGATTTTGTGAGTTGTGATAGTGCTCTTGTTATGAACCCATAAGTTGGTCTTGTGTGTGTGTAACCATTATATAGTATATTATTTATGATTTATATATGCATCCCACCTACATCAAGCAATATGTGATGACACCCAATTTCTGTGGGGTTGTTTTCCAAATATAAAAGATAATGAGGATGGATGGATGGATTCCCACTCTTCCCTGATCTCTATTCTAAGAGATGTTATTACACACTAGTTGTGATGGATTATAGATATAATGTACTTGTATTTTAGTTTATGAGGATGATAAGGTGGTTTATAATGGGGGTTGTGCAAGGTATGTGGAGTGAATGAGGTTGATTTAACTCATGTTCATGATACCTTACTATCCTAGATTCAGGGTATTGAATATGGTAGGATTGAGTTTCCTAAGTGTCTTTAGGTGGGACGTGATGACCAATTTCATTTGGGTTTCCTAGTATCATAAGATTCCCATATCTCTTAAATAATGATTTTTATGAAAGGGATTGGAGTTTTATGATGTACAAAGTTGTGGAATGAGAGTGGAAAATTAGTGGTCGAAGTGTCTTGGGTACCCTTTTAATTGATATTATTATTATTCTATTACTATATTAGATAAATTATTTTGTGAAAATTCCAAGATAAGGATGATACTGGTTAATTGACATGTTTAGGTGCTTGTTGTTCCTTCTATTTATCCATTTCATCATTAGTATTTTCTTTTAACAAGTTCATGAGAGACTTTTTGTGTCATCCTATTGAGTGTACATGTTACGCTAACACCACATATATAAAAACTATTTTCAGTTTTTTAGGAGTACAAAAGGGGCCTTGTTAGACATTAGTTTCCCAAACTATGGAGCTGTTGCTGATTCACTACCCTAGTTTTATTTTGTTATTTACATTGAGTCTCTCTATATTTGTTTACATTATTCTTGAATTGTGGGATAGTTTTATTTTTTCAATTTTATTTATTTCAGGGAGTTTTTAAAGAATCAGAAATTTCAAGGAAATCTTTTTCATAAATACTTTAGAATTTTACGAGTCCGTATTTTCTGACGGCGCCTGATTCAGAGGCCCGATGTTCTCGGAATCAATTTCTGAAGTTTTTTCGGGTACATTCAGTAAATGTACTTGCAGGTTTTTCTATATTTTGAACCGGTGCTCGAAATTGAAATCCGAGGACACCGATGAACTCGCAGTGCCGGTATTTTATTAAGGGGACCCTTACCGCAGTTGCGTTTTATGCGAGTAGAAAGTTTTAATTTGGGGATTTAACTTTAATTAAATAAAATTGTGGTGATACACAATTTTATTTTATGAGGTAGTTATTACCTCCAAGAGGAAGTTAGGGGTGGTGCCCACACCCCACATAACCTCACATGAGAGGATTTAGTGTGGTGGGGCCCACACGAACCCAAAACCTTTCACCTCCCCTCAACTCCCCATTAATACCCCTTATTTAATTTGACAAATCCTCTCATTTTTTATGGTGGAGCCTCTCCACCTCCCACCCATTGAATGTGCCAAACTATCTAATTAATATCTACATTAATTAATTTTCCCCTCCTTTGAATCAATTTGAATTTCATGGCAATTATATTAAATTGTGGGAAGCCTTATTTTTAATATTGGCATTGGAAAATATTTTGCTGGGGGAAAACCTATGGAGAATTAGAAGGAAGTGTTCCTATCTATGAAGAATGCTCGATGGCCTAAAGAATGGAAAGCATTTCTCTCCACTTTTCTTTTCAACTAGAGCAAGATCGTGAGGAACGCCTTCATCATTTCTTCTTCCTCCGCGTTAAGGGAGAAGACATCGCTCGAGAGGGACACCGTCTACGACAACGACAAAAAAAATTGACGGGATGTCACCGTTTTCCACGTCATCGTCTTCCGCGACGCCTGACTACCGTGACACTCATCTTCCGCGGCTCGTTGACGAACGAGCCTCAATTACAAGGAAGGGGTTTTGTATATTAATTAAGTGAATAATTGTACCCTGTTCTTCACTGATTTTTACTTGGTTTATCATCGGCCATTTTCTACCGCCTAAAGCGGAGGGCGCATGCCGAACGAACATGACCCGACGACCCTCTGTTAATCCTTGTTTATTTTTTTTTGCAATGGAGGTGGAGATGGAAGAGGTGGCGACGACCGGGGTGGCGGTGGCAACGACGACCATGCACTGGCCGTTAGAGGACCCCGACACAAGATTCTGTGCAGAGGAGGGAAGACTGCGACCGCAACCGAGCCGCTAGGCCGAAGAATAACCTGCCGGAAAAGAGGACCGCGGAGCCCTGAGGCGCTACGCTACGGAGGACCGCGGCCCGCACTCCGTAGACTGCTTCGGCGGTGAACTAGCCGGCCGCCTGCCGGTCGGGTGGAAGGCCGCGGCGCCGCCTGACGCCTTGTGTGGAAGACAGCGGCCCGCCCGAGCGGGCCGCTCATGCCAGATGAGCCGGATGGCTTCGGACGGCCGGGTAGGAGGGGCGGCACTGCTCGACGCCACTATTTCGGAAAACCGGGGGCCGCGCCCCCCGGACCGCTTGGTTGGTTGGCCCAGCCATGGACGGCCGCCAGCGACATAGACCGGGCCAGGCCGCGCCCTTCCGGGCCGGGCCAAGCCCAGTCGGTTCGGGCCGTGCCCCACCAGGCAAGCCCGCACCGGGTTGAGCCGACCCCTCAACCGGGTCGGACCCGCTGAGCTAGGACGGGCCAACCCACCAGCCCACCATGCTTGACGGGCCGAGCCCATTTTGCTTAAATGTGAATAGCTTCACGACCGTGTGACCGATCGACGTGCCGTCTGCGGCACTGGGATCCTCATGACGAGATAGTCCTTTTGTGATACTCTAAGTGAGTTTTGGACAGCTTTGGAAAACAACTGGGTTTGGAACGAGCATAATTCCAACCGGGCCCCTGGAACAGAAAACCCAATATCTCTTAGACTGGGCGTCCGATTGACGCGCCGTCTGTTGCGTTGGTTTTCTTTTGATCAGACGGAACTTCGGGATACATCAACTCTGGGATTCGTGATTTTTGTTGTATCAACCCCTTTACTCGAGAAGCGGAACCTCCTGGAATCGAGCGTGCTCTGTGCGGGAACCCTAGAGCTGGCTGCTACTGCGACGTCTACCGTACAGAAATCCTCCATGGGGTCGATGACGACGACTACCGTACTAGAATCCTCTGTGGGTTCGACAACGATGACTACTGTTCTTGTATCCTATGTGGGTCTGGAATTTTGGCTCTGTACTTGTATCCTGGGTGGGTATGATAGAGTAGCTGGTCTTGTATCCTGTCTGGGTCCAACAACTTAGCTGGTCTTGTATCCTGTGTGGGTCTGACAACATAGATGAATCAGAGACTACATCTGATCATCTATATCACTATTTTAATGATGTATACCTATGTGAACTGAGTCTTGACTTTCAATCATTATCATCGATGTGATTGACTTGCTTTCCTGTGTGGACTGGGTTGTGCTTGGGCTCGAGAGTTGGAGTCGAACTGTGATTGATAACTTAGGAATATGTATGGGCATATACGTAAGTATTTTTGGTTGATACTTCGTGATTGTATCTGTATTATGTAGTTTATCCTTCGTTGATTCTGGGAGACCTTTGGGGGTCTCTGGGTCCCAACTGAGTACAGTATACTCACCCCTACATGGGCTATGACTACACTACGTTGTGTTGGATGCAGATGACAGACATCATTGATCGAGGTAGATACCTGTGGAGCTGGAAGGTACACGGAGGTGGACCACTTGGCGAGACGTACACAGAGCGGACGGTTAGACCTGAGGTGTTGAGGAGGCTATCTGTACCCTCCCTTCAGGTGGGATTTGAAGAGGACGACTCAATGTTTTCTATTTTAATTTTCAGTTGTACTGTACTTAATGTTGGGCTTGTATTTCCAGCCTCTTTCCTTTCAGCACTTACTTTTTTATTCAGTATTACTTAGTGCTTACTTCTGTTGTGTACTATATTGTGTTGTTTACTTTTATAAAGGCAATTCCTTCCCTTTTTTCCGGATTTACACCTTTGGTGCTAGTCACCACCCCCTGGCCTATGGAAGGCAGGCATGAGGTAGTCATGACACGGGCCCCAAGGACGGGTTGTGATAGAGTTTTATGGTGATTGGTATCCTATCTCCCAATACTACTTTATCTATTGAGTGTAATTCCTTCAATGTGAGAGATTTTATATACCCTCAGTGCTATTCACCAAACCAAAGCCTTCCAAAGGTGGAACCTATGGGTCATTATCACCCTCCCTTAATTTACATCCCCGGAAGGGACCATTGGGGTGATGGGGTTGTGAAAGACTGATATTAGATGTTGGGTTGAGAGATAGGATGGAGTTTTGAGTTAGTTATAGAGAGGATTTAATGAAATGGTAGAGAAATTACATCTGTTGATCATGGTGAATTACACAATCTAGGGAATACTAGATTTTAAATGGGATTTTAGGCCCCTCTATGATCCGATAGAAGGACTATGAATCTACCGAATGACCAGGTGAGGTGGATCCTCTTTTATGGTAGAGACCTAGGATATATACATGCATCTTGATTATTTGAATTAATATCTATATTGGGTGATCTTAGGGAGTTAATAGGAATTTATTTAATGAATCATAATAAAATTACATACTACATGGCTTAGTAAATCCTTGTTTTCCTTTAAATTATGGTTATTGGATGTTATCTTAATGTGGTTTAGTTTGGTGAGATTTAGTAGGCTGACCTAGTTATCCACTGAAGGGTTGATCTGGATGAGGATGATAATTTTTGGTAGAAATAATTTTGTGATTTTTAGCAATAGGGATATGATAATTATGAGGGAAGAATCGATGATCAAGAAATAGAGCACTAGAAATAGGATCCTGAGATCACATTCAAGAAGATTCATGCATGGGAGGAGGAATGAATTCTGTTAGAAGTCAGTCAGATGAAGGGTGTATCATGTTAGTGTGGATATTATATCTAGGGGAGTGTATGGAGGTAGATGTTGTTTGCTCAAAATTAAAAAAGGAATTATGATAATACTTCCTATGGTTGACTATGAATTTAGTGGAAGAGGTTTTTTCCCTTTAGTAGGGGAGTATGTTTGTGCAAGATCTCAGGATCAAGTTCAAGGATCTCTTGTGTTTTACCGCCAAGAATTTTCCAGAATAGGATTCCCATGCAAACCATCTTGAGGAGGAAATCATCCATTATATCTTGTATATAGTGACTCTATTTATATATCCAACATATTTGTAGGTATAAAAGATAGAGGAGTTTATCATGTTTATACATTCATGAGGTGGGCCATCACAAGAGGGGATCCAACAGGGTTCCTTGAGGAGTAGAGTCGTCAGAAGTAGATAATAGGAAATAGGGCCATTGAGGTTTGAATAATTGGATGTTAAAGCATATATATTAATTTCTAATCATTTAGGTATAGAAGATTCTATGATTTTCTTGGGTGATTTGGGCCAGTGTGGAATTTTTTTAGGGTTTGGGTCATCATCAGTAACAATGCTAAGTGGTTCTAGGAGCTCATTATAGTGTTTGTGGTACGTTTCATCATTACACTATATTGTAGAAGCCTATTAGGTTTTTTCAATAGTAGGGATAGCTGTCCTATAATCCACTGAGAGGATATGAGTTGGCAGTAGATAAACATGAAATTTTACTCACCTATGGGGGCCCCAACCTGAGTATGGTTGTAGAAGTGGCCAAAATCTGTGATATAGGGGACACAGACATGGGAAATTGTATACTACGAAGGAGACAACACCATAGGGGTTAAAGATCAAAAGTGGTATGATATTCTTTTCATATATACCTATTTGTTCCTTGTTTTATTCAAGAGCCACAAACAAATTTATTACACTTTCTTTAGTCCATGATTTGGTAATGGATATAGAGAGGCTTCTCATTCCCCTAGTGTTGACTATACCACTCCAAAGGCAGAAAAACATATTTTATATTTTTAGTGGTTTAGAATGATTATGGGATATCATCAATAATGTGGGGATATTTTCTTGCTATATATATAGTCATTCAATGTCATCATCATCACTAATAGGATATATTATGTGAGTTTAGTAATTTATTGCTTCTAGAGGAAGGTCATTTTCTCAGTTGTAGATGGTTAGTAGGTAGTTTTCATTAGAGAATGACGTTGTTGGATAAGAGATAGACATGTGGATCCCCTTATTTCCTTGATTGTAGAAATATCAATGAAATATCGGGGTGCTGGGATAGTGGAGGCTCCAAGAGTTATCGAGGAATTTATGTATGTATTTCTTGAGGAGGTTTTGGTTCTCCCCCCTTGATTTGATATTGATTTTGGGACTGATTTACTAATAAGAGATTCTCAAATTTAAATGGATTATTATCAAACGGAACCTTCTGTGTTGTGGTAGTTGGGGATTCAGATAGAAGATCAAATATAGAAGGGCTTCATCCTACCTAGTGTATCACCATAGGGTGATCTAGTGTTATTATCTAAGATGGTGGATGATAGTTTGAGGATGTGTATCGAATAATGAAGGTAAAATATGTTTACAATCAAGAATCACTACCCTCTTCCAAGGATTTAGGATATGTTTGACTTGTTAAGATGGTATATTTAGTTATTCAAGATCAATCAGTAGTTTGGATATCACTAGTTGAGGGTAAATGAGGAAGATATTCTAAAAAATAATTTCTGATTTAGGTACAGGCACATAGAGTTCATGGTTATGGAAGTTGGTTTCATAAAATCACTAATTGTATTCATGGGGCTCATGAACTCTATGTACCATGAGTTCCTAGACTTGTTCATAATCATGTTCATTGATGGAATCTTGATGTACCTGATGTCAGATGAGGATATTTTTAATCATCTACGTGATATTTTATTACTCCTTCAACCCCAAAATATCTATTGAAAATTTTAAAGTGAATGTTTTTGAATCGGGAGGTATATTTCCTTGGTCATGTGGTGTCCCAGTAGGGTGTATCAATATACCCATCTATGATCAAGGATGTTGTTTCTTATCTTCCACCCAAAAATGTAGTATAGAATCATATATTCCTTGGTCTCATGGAATATTATTGTATCTTCTTATTGGAATTATCATGAATTAAGACCTTGTTGACAGCTATGGCCATGAATGATCATACTTCTATTTATATTGATTAGTGACACGAATAATTTGACTACCTAAAAAGAAGGTTGATTAGTGCATTGGTGATTTAGTTTCCAAAATAATGGGTGGTGTTTATAGTATTTTTTGATTCTATGCTTCTTGATGTAATAAAATGAAATGATCTTTAATGGTTCTAGAATGTTTTCCCCATTATCATAAATATTACACCCTTGATACAGAGTTATAAGTCATTTTTTCAGGCTGAAGCAGTGGTAAAATTAGCTCATCTAAGAATGACTTGGGGTATTTAATAATCACAAGAGATTGTGATATATCTTCTCTCAGCATGAACTAAATTTGTGAAAATGGAGGTGGATGGAGTTTTTTTAGGAATATAGATATCCTATACCTCAATAAAGGTGAATTTCATAGTTGATTCATGGAGCATGAATTTGTAAAAGGATGTCATTTAATATTATAGGGATTCATAGAAGGATATGGAAGAGTTGTTAGCCATGAATCTGGATACAGATGTAGTTGATAGTGGTGGTTTATTATTTTAGATAAAAGTGAAGTATTCTCTTATTTTATCGGTGGATGATCCTGAGTGGGAATATTTTAGAGGTGTAAGTGATGCACGACCAAGTTGGCTATAGTGATGCTCTAGATGCATGGTTGAACAATGGTAATAATTAGATGCAATTTTAGTGGTGGTTGATAATTTTGGTGGTAATTTGTGATGGATTCTTCTATGTGTTTCATATATCACTATTATTAGTACATCCAAGATTGTATAATATGCACTGTAGTTTGAGTGTGTAGTTTCAGTGGCCTGAGATGAAATCTTCAGTAGAAGAGTTCATGGATTGGCGTCCACTTCACCAAAAGGTAGTGAAAGAATATCATTTTTGTGGATATTTCTTAAACACCATAGATATTATTTAGTGGAATTAGGATGAAATCTTTATAGAGTTATTAATAGTATTACTTCAGTCTCAATGAGTATATGATTCTATCTAGGTGATCATAGATTGGGTGATGATGTTTCTCACTTCCAACCAATCAAGAAGTTAGGCACCATGGTTGTTTTGGGGAGGTGGTAGGATGTTTTTTGGCATATAGATAGATTTATGAGGTAATTTTTCCCATATCGAGATGTGTTTTTTACCGCATGAGTATAGAGAGGATTTTAGTATGATTTTGGAACTTATTTATGTCTCATCACTACTTTCCACCGATATAAAGATGGACAAATAGAGTGAACCATTTAGATGCTAGAGGATATGTTGTAGAAAATAATTTTTGACTTTATCATACATTGGGAAATAAATTGAGTTTGTATTATTTATCTAATAATAAATTCTACAAATCCACTATAGGCATGGATCCATTTGATTCTTTTTACGGGAGGACATATCATTATACGTTGTGCTGGGCCAAGGTGGGGAGTCATCATTTCTTGGTCTCAATGTAGTGTAAGGAATGGAAGAGATGGTTCAAGTAGTTCATTAGCAGTAAAATATAGAAATGATACTGATATAAACCTTACTCCAACCATAGGAAGAGGCCATTATTGTTTGAGGTTAGGGACCACATGTTCTTAAAGGGTTCCCTTTTTAAGAGTGGTGGAGGTTTGGAAGGGTGTGTAATATTTCTCCCCGGTTCATCAAACCCTTCAAGGTGTCAGATATTATTATCAATATCGAATATTGGTTGATTATTACACCATATATTGAAAGGATCTATGACATATTCAATGCATACTAGGTTCTTTGATATCTTCTCAATGACTCACATGTCTTTGACCGAGAAGAGTTGTATATCATGGATGAAACAACATTCATAGAGTGACCAGTTGAGATCTAGGATCATTGGGAGAAGGTTACACAAAGTGAACCATTCCATTGGTTCATGTACTATGTGGTAATGGTGTCCTATATTAGAGTAGTTGGGAGAGTTAGGTACATATTATTTCCCAGTAGCTTGAGTTTTCTTGAGTTTTTCCATGTTCTATTTTTCTTCAATGATATCATCTTTGAAGACTTCCAATTTATGAAATGTATTTTTACAATTACTAATTATCCATGTTAATTATTTAAGAATATAAATAAGTGCATTACCCATAATAATAAAGATCATTTAAATTATGATACACAACAAAACTTAGTGGTCATGTCAGTGCCCCCTAAAGTGGATAATATCTAAATATTAAATGCGTATTTTCTTTATTTGTGTGCTTGAGGAAGTTTTGTGTGATATTTATGGAGGATGTTGTATTAGGATATGAATAATTTTATATGGTGGTCCATATGGTTTTTTGGAAGTGTTGGATTAAATTTGGAAAAAGTTGGGGTTGTGTTTCAATTATAAAAATATCATTGAGAGGTATTTCATGGGATGGTTGTTCAGACCTCTCCTTTTTTTATTTCCCTAGTACAGTTTTGATTCTCTAGGGTGATAATTGATTTAGTGGTATGTAATTTAATTGTTTGTTTCTTCCAGACTACTAAATTATGTTAATTTTGGTAATGAAGGTGTGTTGGTGAATTCATAAGGGATTTGAGGAGTGGATGGTAGAGTCGACGATAAGATAAGGATTTTGTATAATGGAGGCTTGGGTTACACTACAAAGGTAGTTCTTGTGGTGTTTAGAGGTAATCTATATCATAGGGACATGGAGTAGAGTTTTATTGGTTTGGAACTTTTTGGCATAACTATGGTGTAGAGATATGGGTTGCAGTGTGGAGTTCTAGAGGAGGGAATCTTATTACTCTACCATTTTTTGAGGAATCAATGCTATAGAGTAGGGTTGCAGCATGGATTTCTTCTTAGAATTTAATTACTTTAGTTTAGTGGTTTATTTTGTTTCATTTTTCTTCTTCAAGATAATCATATCTATGTTTTATACCTCACTATGATTTCTAAAAGAAACTTTTATCCATCAAAATGTTACATGGTCCCTTTCGTTACATTATTGTCATGTTCTGTATCAACATCTTTTCATCAAAGTAACATGTATTGCACCATGGTCTTCTAAATTTATAGGTTTCATATAAATTATTTATCCCCATTTAAAACTCTCATTCCCTACCTTTTATCTCATTCCTTAGGTGATTCAGGTTTGTACCTAGGATTTCATTTAGCATGTTTTCAATAGATTTTATACTTGGCCTTGATAGATTAACCCATAGAGATTCTAGGGGAGTTTTCTTCTCTTATCCTACCAGTCTTCTTCCCATTCATCACCTAGAGAAGTCTTCTATTAATGGTAAAATTGGTTTTATTGATGATTTATTAGAGAATAAAATGGGTTACTGTGTTCTAAAATGATCAAGGTCTTTTCCTTTCATTATGCTGCTTGGAAGTCGTCTTCCTATTGTTCCATCCATGTCAAACAAATTTCCAGGCTTTGTTCTAGGTAGGGGAACCTTAATATATCCACTTTATATGTAAAAGTGTGAATACCATGATTTTTGTTTCCTTTTGGGAGATAGTGAGCATTAGTTTAATAAGGTCAATTAACTAGTTAAATTGAAATTTAAGCGGAAGGGAAGATTTCGATTTATTTTTAATTATTATCAGGATTTCTTATGCAATTGAGAATTCTTTCTAATATTACATACTTTGAATTATGTTGAGATTTTTATGCTATTTTAGTTATTGAATTATTAATGCTTGTTATTCATTTTTCCCGAATCCCAACATTTAAAAATGGATAAGAAAATATTTTCATGAAATGAACTGGTTTCCCACTGATTCTCTATTTTTGTGAGAATGTACTTAAATATAATGATGTGAATATTATGAATGGTGTATGTTAAAAGTAAAGTGTAATGTTTGATTAAATGTTTTGTATATAGGATGTGATTCATGGTGGTTGATATGTAAGTGGTGGTTATGTTATGTGGATTAGTTTTGATGAGATGTGGATGTGATATGTGGTAGTTGTGATATAGGGCTTGTAGGTGGGGGAAAAATTAGTTGTGTTGTACTGTGATGTATTGTGCCAGTTTTCCAAAAATAATGAAATGGAATGTTAGTGAAAAAATTAAATAGAATGGGTCCTATGGTTAATGAACTCTAAAGCTAAAATGGGAAGTATGGTTTAAGTGATTTTTGTTAAACATGAAATTAATGGGTATATAAGTGGAGATAGATGGTAATTATAATATCTGAAAATGGATTAAATTGTAAATGGAATGTGAAATTTTGTTTTTTTGTTTTGTATTTATTAAGTAACATAATTAATTTAGAGCTGATATTGAAAGTTGAGGTGGATGGGAGGCCTTGTAGTGATTTTGTGAGTCATGAAAGTGCTCTTGTTATGAACACATAGTTTTAGCATGTGTGTGTGACTATTATATTTTATTTTCATTGTGGTTTCTATACACATCCCACAAGCATCAAGAACTATGTATTGATACCCAATTGTTTTGTGGGGGTGTTTTTTCCAATATCCATGATGGTTTGGATGAATGGATATTTACCCCCTCTTCCCCACTCTCTCTTACATGTGAGGTTCTTATAAACATGGTATGATTGTTGTAATAGTGGATTCCCTGGACCCAAATAAAGAAGAATATTGATTTCTCCAACATTTATATAGTGAGTTATGCATGATTTATACTTACCATTATAGTGTAGGTATTTCTGCGTCCACCATTTAAATGGAAATTTCTATAGATTAATATTTATATCAAAAGTTTATCGCAATTCAAAGGCTATAATGATAACCATGATATTCTATGGAATCAATATTAAAAATATATCTTATTGTCAAGATATATCATACTGGATGGACATAGTATATTTCTGACTATTCGGTGCTGGGGAACATGAACATTGAGATTTTTTCCCATGATGTTCGCAATTGGTGATCTATGGTAGGTGAGATCCTGAGGACATACCCACTAGTAAGAACACCACATGTTTTGGGTGTCATTGGACATTCTTTTTTTTAGGGAAATGTGTGTTGGTCTCCTGAACTGAGATCATTTTCAATGTGTGTCATTTGATCATGTACATTAATGGAAGGAAAAATCCATGATAATGAATTCATGGAGAGGTATATTACGTTGGGTGTATCATTGGTGGTATGGCATTGGTTGAATGGTTAAGATATATATTTTTCTTCTGAGTTAAGGAATTAATATCTCGGTCCTGGTTGATCAGGATAGTAATACCTTCATAAATCCTTGGCCAAGGTAGTGGAGGCATGTCCATCCAATTTTATCAAAAATTATAAAATAAGAAAAGATAATGGCACACATGTGCATCCTTCATTATGAGAAATTTAATGACAAAGAGATTATATTACAATATGTGTGTTTGTAGGATGGTTTTCATTGCTATGATAATTAGTTATCTCTTTAGAGGACTTGATGGGATTCAAGAATACTCTATTATTCTGTGAATAATATTCCCTACTGTTTAGATAAGGTCTTAGAGGGTTAGACACAACAGAAGATTCAAGAAATTGCAATATTTTGGGGAATAAGTACTTTAGACATGGTGGGACCCACTATAGGGGGTTCAAGAGTTGTCCAAGAAATTGATAATTGAAAAACAAATAAATTCATTATTACTCGAGTATAAAATTATTGGGTTTAATTAATTTATTAAAATTATTCACAAGGTATTCAATAAAATAGAAGAAAATATTATATGAACGGATATTATTTTAAAAGTTATGGTTCACTTAATATTATTAGGAATTAGGAGTCAAGTTAATTACTCAAGTTTTATTACGTATAATATTTATTATATTACTAGGATGTGGTAATATATAAATAATATTTATGAAGTAGGTAGTTCATCATTTGTATTTATTTATTTCTTATTAGAGGGAATTTTTTTCTGAGGGTCGTGGAACCCTTCTAGTTATTTTGAGCCTCCCTATATATATAAAGGAGAGAGAACATATATTCTAGGTGAGTTCATTCCAATTGAATAAAATCTTATCTACCATCTTATTTTTTAGATAAATAACGTATCTCGCTGAGTGATTGATCCAGGAATACCTTCGACAGATCGAAGGCACAAGATAGAGGTGATCGTCGTGATGTCCAAGGATTCATCATAGATCCACACTTTCACCCAGAATTCTAGGAACAATGATTATGAATATTTTTGAAGAGTGTGTGGATGATATAGAGGGGTTTGGATTTGGATTCAAATCGTTTGAGAAATGATTGTCGATGACTAGCTACAATCAAATGCACCAACGAATCTAATGAGGTATACATTTTGGTTTATTTTATATTATTTTAATAATTCCCACGAGATCCTTAGACCATACCCAAACTCGAATTATCAGAGTTGAAAACGTTTGATCACCCTAGTGAAGAAAAGTTTTAAATCCCCAGCTCACCAGATTCCATTATACAACTTGGTACCAACAACTGGTAACAAATGATCACATGAATTTTCTATGCCAAGAAAAAAAAAATCAAATTTTCAATAAATTAAGTTAATGGTTTAATTTCAGTCTCAATGGAATAGATCATGTGTTGATCAAATAACATATTGAAATTTTATGGTTATCTAATACTTTTGATACAGATTTAGTGCATATGTTTAAAGGGTATAAATTTTAGATAGAAACAAAAATTTAAGTGTAGGTAATCATATTCTGGTTACCTAACACAGACACTATAGTTTTTTACTGCAGTCCTTACAGGATTTAGGTGACTAGTTTTCGTTCGGATAATAGGTTAAAATTTCACTGGTAATATAGAATTTTAATTTTATTAATCAATTTTATTATTATATTAAAATTTTATTTCCCAAGACTATAGAATTTTGAGAAAGGGACAAAGTCCTGTGGTGGTTGATTTTCCATCAATATAACCAAATAAGAAAAAAACAATTGAATGGTGGTGGGAGCCAAGGATATCATAAACAAAAATGGGGAAGGTAGCCAATTTTCCCCAAAGCAAACATTTATGTTTTTATTCAAAAAATATTTTATGAAAAGGGGACGGTGAGATGAATCCCTCAACTACAATAGGAAACCCCATCCTATAGACCAACTCTACTTCCATTGTCCTCGATATGGATCGATGCTGGTCATCGCCTGGTGCTCATTGGCCACACCTTCCATTGGGTCACCATCCCAGCCCGCGACCGAACTGCCCGCCACTATCCCTTGGTGCAGCACCTCACGAATTCCCCTTTGTCCACCTCCATATCCTCTTATTAGATCTAGAATAACTGACCTCTCATGACCACTATCTCAGACCTTTGAACCACACTTCTTACACACCCTCTTACATCACGCACCGCCCCCTGATAGGTCAGGTTCGACCTCATTGCCTCCACTAGTGCTTTACCACCTCCTGATCCGAATTTCCTCTACACAGATGAACTGATCTATGAACCTCACCATCAAATGACACTAGCCAAGAAAATACTCCCCTAGTGCAATCTCAGACTACTACTCCACCTGGTTCCGTGCCACCACCTCCCTTAAGATCTGATAACATACATCAGGATCCATTGAACCTAGACGAACTACCTCTCACAACCAAGATCCTACTCAATTAAACCACCACCAGGGTAAACCCATTTAGATCTCTCAAGGTAACCAAATCCCCTACCATGGTGGTTTGGGATTTGTGGGGCCCCTTCAGTGAATTCCACACATTGATCAGCTTCCAACAACTTTTGGTAGGTCTTTGCTGACCCAACCAACCCCACAACAAGTTTTGAGAGATCTTCCTATCCTAGAATCGGTTGGGGAAGATATATCTAGCCTAGAAAACCCATGATCATGGTTTTTGATTCAGGGAATGAGCTTTCCTCAGGTCAGTCGGACCATCATTGGCCCTGCATGGGGTTCTGAGGCATATGTAATTATTAATATAATAAAAAATTTGTCAAATTATTTTCGGTTTAAAAATAAAAACAAGGTTATTATTTAAAAAATTATTTAATTAATTTGATATAAAATTATAATAATTAATTTATTTAATTTTTTGAATTAATATTTTTACTAAATAGAATGAAATAATTTGAATTTAAATAATTTAAATAATTTAATTAAAATCCTCATACTTAAATTTATTACTTTTAATTTTATCATTATTTACTTTTTCCCATTGAAAAGTCTTGTGAAATTGAGATAACCTATGTAATTCTGGTTTATTTTATTTAATCTGTCATTAACAACGTATGATGTTTGTAATAAGTAGTTAATTTCTTTGATGGTCAGTGCATCGTATTTTTTATTTAAAAATGTATAGGGGTCTATGTGTCCATCAATATTTCTATATGTACATTGGGATTCCTGATAACCCCTCACATACATGTAAGTACATTTGTATTATGATTAAAATTATGTATGATGTGAACCATGCCATGTTGACCTGAAATCCAAACAATAAGTGGACACACTAGATGGGGGGATGAGTTGCATCATGAGTCAATCTATGACTTAGTTATGATACCCATAGGTAATGGTTTATCCATTGAGATTAAATGGATCAACCAATATTATAATCTCAAGTCTGGTAAGATAATTTTATGTCTTTTACTTATTTTTTTATTATTTTATGCATTTTCATGACAGCAGAATGCACATTAAATAATAAATGGTAAATTCATAAAGAAGCAATGAGTGTTTTTTCAATTAATGTTCATTTGTTATTGTGAAAACATAGAATGTATAGATTAATAGAAATGGATTACATTCATCTGAAAAAATTAATAAAAACCGTTCACAAAAATATTACGTTGAAAATGCCTTCCATCTATTGAATATGATCAAAATAGTGTGTATGAGGTGCTCTTCATCCAATGTTGAGGGTACCTCTTACTATCAGGGAGTTCTTATATGATTGATAGGTTGACATAACTAATGTTAGAATAAAATTAGTGTCCAAAAATATCTTGTTTCATCTATATAGGAAAGTTTTTATTAAATTACTTTTATTATTTTAGAAGCTGAGACTTCACTCAATAAATCAAGAAAATACGAATTAATGTTGTTGGCCATTAAAAAACCTGCCTTGAACTCTATGATTCATGGTTTATCCATCGATTGTAAAATATAATGAGATTTTTGAGGTTCATTTATACAATAATTCTCAAGATACAAAGTATTTAGATTCTAGTATTGAGGGTTGCCCAAATTTGATAAAATAGCGGGATACATTTAATGATTTAATCGATAATGTCTAATCATTAATCAAGATATATGTAATAATATGTAAGATTTTATTTCTGTCAAAAATGAAAAGTAATACCAGAATCCATAATAAAATATTATATTGAAAAAAACACTATTTCTTATCTTTCACGAGTTCCAAAGAGTATTATAGGGATTTTCAAAATTTACTACAACATTGGAAATTCAAGGTGATGGAATCCCCAATATATGTTGAGCCACCTCAGGATGTGAGGGTTAGACAAATTCTTCCAACAGACTCATATATGATGAATATGATCGGTATTTTATACTTTTATCATCAAAATAGGATAATAGTTGTCGATACAACATTAAAATATTGATGATTTTACAGGTTGTCTCATCTCTGCGAACTCTGTGAGGTGATTTAGAAGCAAAAATTTGAATATATGATGATTAAAGTGGTTTTTTATATGAAAATATGGATCACTGTATTTTAATGGATCCCTTTCAAATATCATTTTCATATATTTACTTTAGTTTCATTTAAAATTACAAAATGAATTTTATGGACAAAATGCTTTGTTACCTTTTGGGAAAAGTTCACCAAGGGAAATAGAACATAAAAGAAGATTAATCTTTAGTTCCTATGAAGAAACATTTGAAAAACCAGGAGAAAAGTATAATGGGAAGAATGAAATCAAATTCACCTTCGCAATTCCCTTTAATGAAATGAGGTATTAAATATGCGGTTATTCTCTATTCATATCATGAAATAAATTTCTGGAAGTTTCAATCCAATGGACTTAATTGCAAAACCAAGTAGTCACTTATTCTTTAGGTATATCGATAAATTTATTTTAATGTTTCTATTATACTTATTGGGTATTAAATAGTACATGACAATAATATAAGGGTATTTTAGAATAGTAACCATGTAAAAAAAGAAACATTACAAGAAGTAAGGTGTGTTCTCTAAGTGGCTCGGAAAGGGTTGTTATTAAGTAAGTAGTGAGAAGCACACAACTTCTTATATCCATGTGAATGATTCAAATTGACATTTTTTTGAGAATTAAAAAAACAATTATCTCATGTTTCCTTTTGAAATAAGGATATATTATTTCAGTTTTGGAATGAATGTTGTTTGTGCTTCTTTATACTCAACCAATAGTTAAGTATTACATGAATCATAGACAATAGATAAGGAATATAAAATGTAAGACTTATATAACCAATTATGAAAAGATAATTCTTTTTCAAGTAAAACAAAAAGTTAACATCAAGGATATACCCAGTATGGTATTTAGAATTAGTGGAGACAAATAAATTAGGTATTATTGATTTATATACTTATTCAGTTTGGATAGAGAAACCTTTAGAAATAAAGGTACACCAAAATCTTTTAAAACTAGTTCAGTTAGAGAGAATTAACTATTCCAAGGTTAAGATAGTGGTAAATATAAATACTTATATTAATTTAGTTTATTTTTAATTAATATAAAATTTAATTCTGTTATATGTGTAGTAAGATGATATAAGATGCTTAAGGATGGTGTGTTGAAGATTATATTTACCAAGAATTCATCAATCATCATATTGTAGTGGAGAGTAATTCCAAAATTCACATTACCTTATACACACAAGGGCCATGATGATAATAAGTATGATCAATTAAGAGTCTTAAATGTTAATTTTTTTTCCAAAAATGTAGTGTGGAGTAATTCCTAAACACACATTTCCTTATTCACATTAGAGACATGATGTTTAAAAAGGAGAATCAATGTTACAACTCATAAATTACAGATACATCTATTTTATGAGACATGATTTTTAAATAAGAACCTGATCCCATAACCATATGAAAAGTATCAGGAAAAATGGATATCATATGTGCTAAATTATTATTGAAATCCTTTATTTCATAAGAACATGTGTTTAAATGGAAAGTGTTTGTTAAGGATATAAAAAACACATGCATTAAAAAAAACACAATGTGTATCTAATGTAATTATCCCAATGTTCTTTAATAATATAAAAAAATATTTAAAATAAAAAAGTGATACTCCTGGGATAGCAAATATTTCTATAAAAGGGTGAACATTTCTTCTTGAGATAGTGGGAGAAAATTTTACATGGGTTTAGTCAATGATATAGATTCCCAAATAGTTGACATAGGAAAAAGTTCCACAAGAGGTGTGGAAAAGGAATATTCTTGAGCCACATACTATGTAGTAAGGTTAAAACCATAGTGATGGTTTTATACTTACCACAATTGGTGATAAATTATTCATTGAGAATAATAATTCTGAGAATAAATCAGTACATGAAAACTAGCTAAGATTGAAAAAATCAATTGAAATTCAATAATGGATTCCATGTATAAAATAATAGTGTATTATTATTCTACATACTAAAGTGGTTTTATCAATTGAGACTATAAATGGATGGTATAAGTTTCATACCAATAAGGCTGTATTGGTAAAACAAAGTTTTTATGCCTAAATCCATTAAAATTTAACTCTCCATAGTTACTTTTTATGATCGATTTATTATGATTTTTATGTCAAGACCACCAATCATGGAAGGCATCTATAATAAGTAACCAAAAAGGTTTGGTGACACCATATAATGAAAATAAAGGGTTAAAGTTACTAAATTCAAATGTAGGATTAAAGTAATAAACATGATCATAGAATTTTAATTTGGAATAATTCTTTTTTGTGTGTCTACCAGAGGATAGTGGGATTTCCATTGTTTTCCATGTAAATTTTTTTTGGTAAAACATGGAAAATGATAATTTGTCTTACATATATTCAAGATCAAAATAAAATAATATATATATAGATTGAAATAAAGAAAAAAACTACATTTTAGGGGATGTCATCTTATGAGGTGGATCTAAATGTTTTTTAGAAAAAATCAATATACATATACTGATGATTTATTAAAAAATACCAGTTAGAACAATATGAATATGAATTGTTTCTAGAGCCATGCCACAAATTTATATAATAAGACATTGAAAGGGAATAGGATGATATTAGTGTAGTGAGTTAAATTCCATATGCTTCTGTGATGGTTTAATAACATATGCCACGAAATGTACTAGATAAGATATTTCTAATATAAACATTACGAAAGAAAAATATTATTTATATCTAGAAGAACTAAAAGGTATATAGTAAAAAATATCCAATTGTACATGATAATGTATAAAGGATATATACATGGTATGTCGAGAGAATGGGATACTAGTTATTGAGTGAACAGAAACTAGAATTTCTTAGATAAATGTGATCTAAGATTTTAGTTAGGATAAGGTAATTATAAATACATGGTCATTAAATCTAGTTGAAGCCATATCTATAAATCATGAGTATGTTAAAGCTTCTAAGGAAGCTAAGAAGTAGTGTATTTAAAGAAATTATTTTATCCAGTTATATGAATTGAACCTAGTAAGTAAAGTTTTATCATTATTATAATTATATTATTGGTACTAGCCAAGATTTCAAGATTAGATAGTGTACAAAAGAGATATACTCCTGGATGTCATTTCTTGGGATGTTTTACTCAATGAGGTAATGTTTCACATATAAGAACAACCATTCAATGGAGACATGGAAGAAGAAACAATTATGGTCATGAATTAGCATAAGTATGATCTAAATCAATTTATAGAAAATAAGGATAGTTTGAATGTTGTCTGTAGTGCAAGTGGGAGTGCGGTAATAGTGGGTTCCCTAGTTCCAACTAAATAGTACTTTTGATTACCTCAGCATATATACAGTGAGTAGTGTATGATGTACACTTATGGTTATGTTGTATATATATTTTCACCATCTATTTAAATAGTAATGTTTATAGATTAATTATTATATTAAAATGTTATAGAAGTTCCCATGTTATAATAAGAACCTTGAGATACTATGAAATTAATCTTAAACATTTTCCTTATGGTCTAGATACATCAAACTGGCTAGAAACAATCTCTATGTGACTACCATGTTCTAATGGAACATAAAAATTGATACTTTTACTCATGAAGTTCACAGTTTGTGATCTATGGTATGTGAGATCATGAGGATAGACCCGCCAATAGAAACATCACATTTTTTAGGTGTTATTGGATATTCCTATCTACAGAGATGTGGTCTTATAACTTGAGATCATTATCAATATATACTATTTGACCATGTAATTTGATTAATGGATGAAACCATGACAATGAATTCATATAGAGGTATCTTGTGTTGGGTGTGTCATTGGTAGAATAGAATTGGTTGAGTGGTCAAGATATAATTTTTCAATTCCAAGTTTAGGAAGTAATATCTCTGTTTTGGTTGATCATCATGGTAGTACCTTTATAAATACATGGCTGTTATAGTATAAGGTAAGTACATATAGTTATATTAACAAACAATAATGAAAGAAATTATGATGAAACAAGTGAGAGTCGGTCTTTATGAGATATCTATAGACAAAGAGATTATATTATACAATGTGTTTTGTAGGATGGTTGTCATTGTTATAAATATTTCTTATCTCTTTAGGATACTTGAAATGTTTCTAGACTCCACTCTTGGTCTATAAATAATATTCAATACTATCAAGATAAGGGAATAGAGGGTCACACATAATAGTGATTTCAAGAATCATTCACATTTTTTTGAATAGGTATATAGGGCATGGTGGGCCAAAACATGGGGGACTGATAATTACCCAAGTAATTGATAACTAAATAATAAATAAATCCATTATTATTCAAGTTTAGAATAATTGGGTGGAATTTATTAATTATAATTATTCACAAGGTAATTATGCGAATACATGAAAATATTATATGAACAAATATTATTTTAATATTCAAGGTTCTTTTAATATTAGTATGAATTATGAGTCGAATCAATTAATTTGGATTTATCATATAATAATTTATTATATTACAAGGAGGTGATAAAATATAAATAATATTTATTAATTACTCAGTTCCTGATCACTATTTATTGATAGGTTATTTTTTGGTAATTTTATTTACGTGGGATAGAGAATCCTTATGTGTATTTTCAGCCACCCACTATATACTATAGAGAGAGGAAATCTGTTCTTGGTGTTGTCCATTACAGAATAATGATAGCTTTACTCTGCTACATCATTATATAGAGATAAAGTATATATTCGAGTGCCTGATCCTAGAATGTGTTTGATAGGTTTAAGGCACATGCTTGAGGAATTTATTGTGATGTCGAAGGATTCATTAGAAATATGCATTAGCCCTGAGAAATCAATGAATAGTGAGTGTTTGGATTGTTCAGGCGTGTGTGGAAAATATTGTGGGATTTTTCTTTAGTTGAATCTATCAAAAATTGATAATGACTATCTGTAGTTGAATATGATGTTAAAAAAATTAGGTACACAATCAAGATTATTTTGTGCTCTTTGAATAATTATCATAAGAACCTTGGACCATACACAGGCTTGCATCATTGAAAATGAGGAAGTTTCATCACTCTGATGAATAAATATTTTAATTCCCTACCCCACCAGCTTATACTGCATTCCCCAATACCAACATTTATGGTTTGTAGACATAGTGTATGAAAGGTTAGATTAATGATATTAATGAGTTGGTTTGTAGTGGGATCTGTGCATGGTAGGAGGGGGGACTATGGTTTATTTCCTTCAAGATCAAGATATATTACTATCCCAGATACATAGTTGTGTTTATGAAAGGATGTTATTTCCTAGGTGTATTATGGATGGATGTGATGACTAGTTGCATGTGGGGTTATTGGCACGATACATATGCCCAAGTGTCTTTGAGAAGGATTTCTACAAAAATGGATGGGAGTTATAAAACACAAAAAATTGGGGTTTGAGAGAAAAAAATCAACGGGAAAGTGGTATTTGGTACCCTTTTCATCTATATTCATCTATTATGTTATTATATTGGAATTGTTATTTAGTTAGCATTACATAGTGGGGATGAGACTAGTTAGTTGACCTTTTTATGTGTGTATTGGTCATACTATTTATCCACTAATTCATTAGTATTCCATTCTCACATGCGTATGAAAAACTTTTGGAATTATCCTAATAAGTATACATTTTATGCTCACTCACATATATTAAATTTGTTTTTTCGGGTACCAAGAGGACTACGAGAATCATGCTGGGTAATAATATCCTAAACCTTGATGTTATTTATGAGTCCCTATCCACGGTTTTATTTTGGAATTTATTTAGAGACTCTATATTTATTTAAATCATACTTTCATTGTGGCATGGTTTTGGTATTTATATTTTATTATTTTCATGGAGTTCCTTGGGAGGGTCATTATATTTCTCCCTTCATTTCCTGACTAGTATGGGTACATTTGAGGAAATAAGTTTGTGAAAATTGGACCTGTAAACTAAAGACTTATCTCAACAGAATCATGAATGTTATGTTATATTCAGTGGACTAAATGTCATTAGGAGTTGGATCTAGTGAAAGTGGGAGTCTATTGGAGTTAGTCACCTAGAACCAACTACATTTTTACTTTTTATTACACATATATAAAAATATATTAATAATAATAAATATATTACCACATGATATGTGTTATTATATATAAAATTATTGTGATAATGTCCTTATAGTGTCAACCATATTGAAAATTATAGTCGTTATGTTCTATAATGAGAACTTTGAAGTTATATTACTATATTGTAAATAATATTTCCAATGGTCTATTTTATATCTTTTGAAAGGATATTTATGATTATTATACCTTTAGTTTATGAATTCTCATAACTAGATGTGGATTTAAATCATAAAGTTTTTCACCTAGAAATCTTCAAGAGTAGAAGTTATGTGGACAATCCCACGAATAGAAATTCTACATGTTTATGTGTAATTTTATATTATTATATATTGGAATGTGTATTGGTCTTCATACATGAGATTACTTTTAATTTATATCATGAATCATGTACTTAGATAAATTAATTAATACCAAGACAATATATGCACGTAGTGCGATAAGATATGTTGGGTGTGTCTCATGTTATATTACATTAATTAATAAATCAATAAATAATTTGTCCATTCCAAAACTAGAATATGATATCTATAACCCTTTGATTGATACATACTTTTCTTATTAAGTCAATGTACATGGTGTTTTATAGGTGAGATTATTTAAAAAATTCTAATAATTATATTTCAAGCATACATGTTGATGATAAATTGTAAGCAACCTGTTTCTTAGATATCAAGATGGATGGATTATATTAGATAGTGAGAATTAATGTGATATTGTTTATCATTGTGAAACTAACATCTTTCTAAATGGATTCCCTCACCTATTTCTAGACATGATCTTTTATATTAGGAATGTTCACCGAATTCCACTATGAAATTTCACTATAGTGTCATACACATAGTGTGTCCATTCCCTTTGTTAAATTTTAGTCAAATTTAATATTAGAATATATATTATTCTCAATAATAAATAAGAATAATTAGTTATGTAATTTAGGCCTTATTAATTCAATCACAAGTTATTCAAAATAATAAATGTGAGTTAAATATTAAAAAATATAGTTATTTTATAGTTAGTGAATATAATATTTATTTATTTATTAAATGGAAAATATAGTGAGATTTATTCTTCAATATTTGGTAAATTTGGAGGATGATTGACTATATGATTTTAGGTTCCAAATTGAATGATATATTTTATTTAATATCATTAAAATAAATAGTTATTTAATTGAGAAATGATATTTAAATATTCCAAAGATTGTGCGCATAATAGAAATAATAATAATAATAAATATATTTAACATGGTGTTTACTTATAAATAAAATATTATCTAAGGGAAATTGTGTAATTACCAATACCTAACACTAATCATATATCCTAATTTATATCATTTCCAGGGTAAGTATTTTCATTGTGCAAACATTCTCTCTTAAAATTCTCTTGAAATTGATAATAATTCAATCATAACTGAGAAAAAATATCTCAAGAACACTGTCAAGAATGTAGAGGTATACTCATCCTCCTCCTCTATCTCTATACAAATTAGTTGAACATAAAAATATCCTTCAATATCAAAGGGATTCCTGTCATAATTAATGGTGAATGGATCAAGAATGTCACCTCATCTGGGCATGAACCTGGAGTTTCAATGATGAAATTATATGGGTTGTGGAGTATGTGTGGATAAAACTAGAGAGATTCTACCCACAGATCCTTAATTAAATTCATGTTATGATAAAAAGGTCAACTCAATTGACTATAAAGAAAAAATTTCAATAAATTTAAATCTTGTGTTTATAAATTAATTATAAATTATATATGAAAGAATATTCTCTTCGAATATTTAAGGGTTACATTCATCCATTTTAAATAATTAAATATAAAGAAACTAATTATAAATATTGATGTGAATTATCCCATCTACTTTTTATATTCATAGTGTAAGAACTCGTGTTTTTACAATGGGTCAAAATCAAGACCCTCTTTGAATTTCTGACTTGTTTTTAAGAAAACTCAGAAAATCCGGGAAGTTATGAAAATTTCAAGACTACATGTTGTGTAATCTAAAGTACACACTGTGTATGGGTTAGGAATATACCAGTCGTGTGCTCACGGAGTACATGCCGTGTGATGACTATGTAAGTATTTCCTACTACATGACATGTAGTTTTTCTTGACACGCCGTGTATCCTTTTTTCTGCATACCGGCTGAGTTCTAGTCGTGTGTTGACCCGTGTGGAGCATCCAAGCTATGGGGATACCTCTGCTTAAATCAGAGTATGAAAAAGGCTACTACACAACATGTAATATTTTATACACACTGTGTATTTTTATTCTCTTAAATGATAGAGCATCAAATCTTATTTCGAAAAACCTCTTCTTCTTCCCAACTTTGGAATAGTTCTGTTATGAAAACCCTAAGAACATCCCTTTCCCAAGAATCATCATCCGACATACGTTCTTCAATCCATCAATGGCTGAGGGATCACAATAGAGAGGCTAAACCCATGTATCTGGTTCCGTTATTGATCCTTTGCCTCACACGTCGTAGAATCTATCTGAGTGGGATTTCCGAGATTTGATGGAAACATAGATCGATGAAGCTGGGCTTCGAATTGGAGCTCAATATCAATCATATATATGTATACGAGTCCCAGGTAGGTGGTGTGTACGTTTTTTTAGTTTTCGTTGTCATTTGGGGGTTGTGTCTTTTTGGTACAAAGTTGGGTATTGAGCGAGACCCATGTTTCTATATATTAAATTGATTGGTTGCCTTGTGGGATGCCATTGGGAATTCCCTCACCTTGTTATGATTGAGTGAGACTGGGTAAGAGGTCGTTTCTCATTTGGGTCATTTTGGACGGGGGTTAAAAAATGGTAATAATTGAACCTTTGCTTAAACTAAAGAGTTTAGACTGTTTATTGAATGATGATATGAATTGTTCGAGGCTTCTAAGTCCTTGGTGTTGGTTTAGAACAAAACATAGTTAGTATAGTTCAAATGTTAAGTTTGTTTTTCCTATTTAAAGTATTCGTTCTGACTATATATATGTGACATTTCATATGCTGGAACCTTCAGGTTGTGTTAAGAGTGGCCTAGATATTGTTGAGTGATGATTGTTCACAGATTGGGCTTGGCTCGGGATACATTGGGGGTTTTGAACACATGATTGGGTGTCATGGACGTTGGATTGAGATAGTGTGACTGTCGAGTTGGGAATGACCTATGTTACTTGGATGAAGAGGCTGTCAAACTTGAGAGACATGGTCATAGGGGCACGAGGTGTCAGAGATGTTGTGGCTTGGGTACTATTTTGGTGATTAACTCTCACCCAGAACTTTGAGTAGTGTGCACATAGACAGACTCCATTATGAGGTGGTTTTAACCAATCATGTGGGTAGAGGCCCCCGTTAGTTTTGGTTTAGGTACTATTGGTTTGGGGGAACTTTCCATAGAAAGACACATGGAAGGTGATGAGCCTTAGTGGGATAACGTTGAGGCTATCAGGTTAGGGGTAGAGGCTCGTCATTGTTTGAGGGCAGAAACCACTGTCCCTCAGGTTACTTTATTTGAGGGCAGACATCGCTATCCCTCTAGTTACATATTTGAGGGCATGCATCATTATTACTCAAAGTTACTATTTTTTGGGTGTGCCTTCGAGAAGTCAGGACTTGAGAAACACAGTGTCAGGGGGAACATGATGCCAGGATACATGATAGAGATTCTAGCATTGGCTGAAGCAGGTTACACTCCATGGTGGCTGTTGAGCACCTGTGTAGTTTGTGTATATTTGTGAATTGTACCGTTTACTATTTTCCTTATAAATTCATTGCCACTAAAACACTTATATTAGGTTTTCACCATTGGGTGGTATCCTACTGAGATTCGTCTCACACCGTGCACGGGCCCTTCAGGACATGTGTAGACTTTATAGATTTATGTGCACGAAAGAGGTCAGCTTTAGAAGCTAGACTGTATTATATGTTTCAAGGAGATGGTTTGGACCTTGAGGTCTTGTCTAGCTGAATATTACCTTGTATTATTTCGTTCATGTATCAACATTCTTACCTTGTTAATGTAGCTACTTGTTATCCATTGATGCCCCTTTTATATATTGACTTGCTATAGACACATGCTTGCTTTGTTTAGTTGTTACAAGTGGTTCAACATGTTACCGTGTTTAAATTTCACTGTAGTTTTTTATATTTATTGCTTCCACTATTTATTTCTATTGATTTTTCTTCTGCTATGCGTGTCTGGTTCGAGTTTTCAGAGTCTTCTAATTTAATATTATGATCGGACCAGTTCCATTATTATCCTCTAAGAGGGTATAGCCTCACCATTATACCTAGAAGACCCTCACTTCTAGTTGCTAGCCTTTAGAATTTGGGGAGGTGTGCCTAAGTTAGTAACACAGGATCTGTTTAGCACTATTTAGGTGGATGCTCGGGTTTCAGGTCGTTACAAAGTGGTATCAAAGGAGTTCTTGCTGGAGATTTAGTAGTACTGTTTTTCTGGCTACTAATGTGTTTGAGACTTCTATTTTATTTTAGCTGGTTTTAATTTTGGGATATGGTATAATGGAGATAGGTTATTGTCAGAACTGGGTTTCTAGATTGTTCTTGGGTGCCTGTAGCCCTAGGTACGAAGGATGGACCAAGTTTTCATGGGTGGGAGTTTCTGTTTACTTTTTCTCAAATTACAGTTTCTATGATTTCATCCTCGGTGGCTCACTTGGTGTGTGATTTTATTGATTGTGATATGTAACCCTTGAACTGGTGCGGTAAAGGAGAATTAGACCTTGGATCGGTATTAAAATGCGTGATTTTTTTGGTTTTTAATAGGCACATATTTAGGGTATTTCAATTTCTTAACTACACGTATGCTTTGTGAAGTGATAATACCAGGTGAATAAAATCAACTTCCATTCTTTTTATTATTTTGAAATGTGAATAGGTGAAATTATTGATAGAATTGGTTTTTTATTGCCATGTGTTATTCCATGGTTTATATATTTGTAGAATTGTATGTAGCAGGGCATTTGGGCCTTGCTCTTATAGAAGTAGGCATGTACTGTGGTTGATGTGATTTTGATCATTAGGATTGGGTGACTCAGTCGTCATTTTGAGGCAACGTTGGTTATTAGGATGGGCATGGCCTAAGGTACTTTGATACTTGGCTCTGTTGAGGGCGGGTAAGGATGTGATGAGTTCGAGATTCCATGGGCATGGGTTGTAGTGGAGGAGAGTAAGGGTAGTAGTTATGTGCTGGCTTGTACTGCTTTTCCAATCTGCGTGAATATATTGTTATATATTTATATGGCCTGTTTGACCATTTATGGTATTCAACGGGTTCTTTTTTGATGACTCAGATGGAGTGTCAGGAGGAATATGGTACAATGCTGCAAGAGTAGGATTAGGTTCAGGATCCAGTGCAGGCAGAGTATGAGCCGTAGGTATAGGCTCAGGGACATGATCAAGTCTGTGATCCAGTGTAGGACGGGCAACAGTCAGGTTTGGTGGAATTCAGACCGTGGCTCGACAAGAAGCTCCGAGCTAGATTGGTACATGTCTTACAGTGAATCAACAGTGGTGCGTAGGGTACAGAGAAATATATGGAATATCTTATGTGGGAGTTACAATCACAACACCCGCCACTTTTTGAGGGTGAGGGTGGTTCGAAGGCAGCTGAGAACCAGATAGAGAGAATGCAGATGACCTTAGAGTATCTTGAGATGCCTCCATGGCAGAGGGTCAAGCTGGCGACATACATGTTGTCAGGACTGGCAAAGCGCTGGTGGAATGTGCAGGTTCAGGATCGCAGGAACGGGGGACTAACATGGCTAGAATTCGAGGATAGGTTCTTCGAGAACTATTAACCAGAGACACTGAGGGAAGAGAGAGCTTGGGAGTTCTTGAGCCTTCATCTGGCAGACATGCCAGTCATGGACTACACAACTACTTTCACTGAGCTATCTCACTTTTCACTTGGTATGGTAAGAGATGACGTGTCAAGGGTGAGGCATTTCAAAAATGGATTACATCACACCATTCAGATCCAAGTTAATATCTTCATGCTGGGTTTATTTTCAAAGGTGGTGAATCAGGCGCTCACAGTGGAGGGAAACCAGTGGGATGATCCCCAGGATGGCTAGGTGATGACTTTAGCTGATGGTGTGGATAACATGAAGCAAGGATGAGATGAGTTTCAGAAGGGAAGTCAAGCCATGGACTCAGCTAGAACACCTCATCCAAGTTCATCAGTGATTTTCTTTTAGCGTGGACAACCATTGAATGTTCATACTTAGTGTGATTGGCCTCCAAAAGAGTGCCAAGAAGGTGGATATGTCAGACATCTGGAGAGGTTATGCAGGCAGCCTTCCCTGACAGTCGATAGGTAGGGACCAGAATAGACTATGGAATTTGGAGTTGGTCCAGTTTCGGTATGAGGAGAGGGTAGACAAGTTTCACCTGCACGTGAAGGACGTGACAGAGACAGTAAGACCCAGCTGAGTGGCCAGTGGCCGGTGACTGGAGCAGCACCACTAGGAGGTCAGGCATCAAGTAGTCATACATCATGCTAGGTGCATACCGTGGAGCTGCCAGGGGCTGAGCAGGCTTATGAGCCAAATACAGTTATAGGTACACCACCGGTGTGGCTGGGATCTGGTTTTTTACTTATATTGGCATAACCTTATAGGGAATTCCCACTTTGAGTGCACGAGCTGCATAGGATTTATGTGGACTGACAAGATGCTGGTCAGTGGTATTGGCACCATTTCAGGTGAGTGATATTTATATTTATTTTCATGAGGTGCTTTGCATCAGAAGCATCATTAAGTGCGGGTGACTTGAGGTGCCATGGGAATCAGGGCATTGAGGATGCAGGTTACCTGAGGTGTCATGGGCATCAGGGCATCGAAGATGCGGGTTACTTGATATGCTAGGTCCCAGGTTTAGCTTTGAGATTCCATGGGATGAATGACCTCATAGAGGTGGACACCGATGTAGTGCGTGATACATTTGGGGTGTCAGAAACGATACAAGAGCACCAATTAGGCGCATGAGTGATGACGCATTACAAGAGGACCATGAGTCCGGAAATAGGTTAGTGAACCTTTTCTTTGTTGAGTTTTTTAGGTTTGAGTCTGAGTTAGGAAATTCTTAAGGTGGGGATCCCTTAATAAATTTAGCTCGAACCACTAAGATTGTGGTAGTCCGAGTTTCTTTGATCGAAGTGGTATGTTCAGTTCCATCTCCAGGTTTCGTTTGATATCTCGGGGATGATCTATATTAAGGTGGGGAGATTGTAAGATCCTGGGTTTTCGGAATAGGTTGAAATCCAAATCTAGTTTAAAATTTTGACTTCTTTTTGAGAAAATAGTGAAAATCAAGGTAGTTCTAGAAATTTCCAAACTACACATTGTGTACTCTAAAGTACACACTGTCTATGGGTTAGTCATATAACTACCATGTGCTCACTGGGTACATGATGTGTGATGACCGTGAATAAATTTCGTACTAAACAACATGTAGTGTGGCTTGAAACGCGGTGTATCCTCCTTTCTGTGTGCTGACTGTGTTATAGTCATGTGTCGACCCGTGTGGAGCATCCAAACTGCGAGGCTACCTCTACTTAAATTAGAGTACGAAAAAGGTTTAAACATGGTGTGTAATATTTTATAAACTCCATGTATTTTTATTTTTATTTTCTTAAATTAATGAGTGTCGTGTCTTATTTCAGAAAACCACTTCCTCTTCCCCAACATCGAAAGAGTTCCGTTCTGGAAACCTGAAGAACATCCCCTGCCCTAGAATCTTAATCCAGAGACCATTCTTTAATCTGTCAGGGGTTGATGGATGGAAACACTGAGGATATACCCACACACCTTGTTTCATTATTGATCATTTTCCTCACATGTCCCAGTTTCCATCCAAGTGGAATTGTCGAGATTTGATGGAAACATAGATCTATGAAGATCAACTTCGAATTGGAGCTCGATATCGGACATTCCTATGTTTACAACTCCCAGGTATGTGGTTCATACCTTATTTTGTGTTTTCATGGTCATTTGGGGGTTGCATCATTCGGGCGCAACATTGGGTATTGAGAAAGACCCATGTTTTTTAAACTAAATTAACTGTTTTCCTTGTGGGATTCTGTTGGGCAGTCCCTCACCTTGTTATGCTTGAGAAAGACCGAGTTAGAGGTCGTTGATCATTTGGGGCATTTTGGACAGGGGTTCCAAAATGGCAATAATTGAACCATTTCTTAAACTGCATAGTTTATAATGTTTATTGAATGATGATATGAATTGTTCGAGGCTTCCAAGTCCTTACTGTTGGTTTGTAACAACAAATTGTTAGTGCAATTCAATTTTTTAGTTTGTTTTTCCTATTTAAAGTATTTCATCTGACTATATATATATATGTGATGTGTGATATTTAATATTCTGTAACCTTCGGGTTGTGTTAGTTGTGGCCTAGATATTGTTGAGTGATGATTGATCATAGGTTGGGCTTTTCCTGGGTTGCATTGGGTGGCTCGACCATGAGATTGGGCATCATGGAAGTTGTCTTGAGGTAGTGTGGCTGTCGGGTAGGGCATGGCCCAGGTTACTTGGATGGAGAGACCATAAGAATTGAGTTACATGGTCGTATGGGAATGAGGTGTCATAGATGTTGTGGATTGGGTACTATTTTGGTGGTTACAACTCACCTGGAATTTTGAGTAGTGTGCGCATAGAGAGACCCTGTGATGAGGTGGTTTTGATCACTCTTGTGGATAGAGTCCCCCATTAGTTGCAGTTTCGGTACTATTGGTTTGTGGATGTTTTCCATAGTATCCCACATGGAAGGTGAGGATAATTCAGGGGATATTGTTGAGGTTATCGAGTTGGGAGCAGAGGCTCGCCATTGTTTGAGGGTGGACATCTCTATCCCTCCGATTACTTTATTTGAGGGTAGACATCGCTTTCCCTCCGGTTACTTATTCGAGGACTTGCATCGCTGTTCCACAGAGTAACTATTTATTGGGTGCACTTTCGGGATGTTGGTACTTGAGACACATGGTGTCAGGGGGACATGGTGCCGGGTTACATGACAGAGATTCTAGAATTGGCCGAAGTAGGTGACACTCCATGGTGGCTGCTGAGCACTAGTGGAGTTTGTGTTTATTTTTGCATTGTAATGTTTACTGTTTTCCTTATAAATGTGTTTATGCTTAAACACTTATATTTGGTACACACCATTGGGTGGTATCCTAGTGAGATTCATCTCACACCCTGAATGGGGCCTTCGGTATGCGGGTAGACTTTATGGATTTACGTGCAGGAAAGAGGCCAACTTTACGTGCTAGACTGCATTAGCTGCTGCATGGAGATGGTATGGACCTTGAGGTCTTGCTTAGACGGATTTTACCTCGTTTCTCTTTCTTTCTTGTATCATCATTCTTACCTTGTTAATTGTAGCTACTTGTTAGACATTGGCACCCCTTTTATATATTGGCATTCTATAGACACATGCTTGGTTTTTTTAGTTGTTACAAGTGGTTCAACATGCTGTTGTGTTTACATTCTGCTACTGTTGTTTATTTTTATTGCTTCTGCTATTTACTACTATTTATTTTTCTTCCACTATGAGGGTATGGTTTGAGTTTCCAGAGCCTTATAATTTTATATTATGCTAGGACCTATACCATTATTATTTTTTGAGAGGGTATAATTTCCCCACTATACCTATAATACCCTCGCTGCTAGTCGACAACCTTTGGCATTCGGG
This sequence comes from Viscum album, assembly GCA_963277665.1. NCBI lineage: Eukaryota > Viridiplantae > Streptophyta > Magnoliopsida > Santalales > Viscaceae > Viscum > Viscum album. The sequence goes on along the minus strand of OY728161.1, from coordinate 1,533,145,419 downwards.
GAGGTGCTTCTATGGTTGTAACACCCAACCTGTTTAGCACTATTTGACTGGCTACTCAGGTTTGGGTCGTTACAAATAGTAACCTTTAACATCATGGTATATAACCCTATGAAAAATTCCATGCAACCCCAAACTAAACTATTATGAAACATGATCCTTATGATGTGACATTACTTAAAAATTTAAAACTATAAAACCATCTACTCAAGGCCTTATATTGTGGAATCTTTGACTAATATATAGTTTCCACTTGATGAAAATTTAACCACTATCCCTAAGATCATCAACACCAAAAAAAATATCCTCATTCTAAAAATAAATATTATGTATGTGTACACTAATACCTAAGGGTTACTTATATAAGTATGCTTTCAAAATTTATCTAAAAAGGATCCCAATATCTTAATATTTATTTAACTATACTCTTGGACACACTAGAACAAACACCCACAATATTTTAACTTTAATAGTTACTATTTCTCTAAACCCCCCACTAAAATATTGAATCTATTATCTCTCAAGGAAAATTTCCCAAAGTCCTGACAAGATTTTACTCCACATATCAAATTCCCAACCAACCACTAATAAACCAACACATATAGTCACACTATAATGCCCCACCTCTGTTAAATATCATAACATAAACACAACCTTTAATCCTAAAAACAACCAAAAATACATTTATAAACATACAATTCCTAAAAATGACAAAGGGTATGGGAAATTTTCAGAACATATACCTATTATCTGTTGCATTTTTTGTTAAAATAAATCATTTTACTTCTTACGAATGACCAGAAAACCTGGATCAATTTTATTGAATAAAAAATCTAATATCATATTCATTAACCTTATTTCATAAAAAATGAAATATTTTAAAATTTATATTTTTATAATAAGAACCAATCTTGTATTATAAAAAATACTAATAACAATTAAATAGTATTAGTTCATCTATCCTGGTTGGAGGGTTGTCTAGGGTTATCATAGGAGCATTCCATGTCTCATAAAAGGGTTATAGGGGTAGATATTTTTTATGGATTTTTCCATTTTCTAATCTGGAGGTGAAACACTAATCTATATTTATTTTTAGAATCAATCATATGTGAAATGTTAAAATGGATTATGGTATTATCATAAAATTTGTAAATATTTTATTGTATGATAAAAAAATATATTTCATTATAAATTCTAAAATGGGTGTTAATGTCAATCTTAATAAAATAATTTTTCTACTTATATTGGGAAAATTATTTTCTAAATTGAATTCTAATTTTACAATTTTTAAAATACATTCATATATATGTGTCTTCATAAATATAGAGTGGATATTAGAGAGATTGAATTTGGTTCCATTATATGGAAATTATTCACAAGATAAAATGATGATGGTTTTGGAGGGATGATTATGGCCTTTTGATAATAATTTAGCTTTGATTTCCATTGGCTCCTTGGATTGACTTCCCTCTGATGTAGGTTTTTATTAAACACCATTTTGGGTGAATGTTAACGGTATTACTTTAGGTAGTGAGAGTCAAAATGTAGGATCCCATATTTTACCCAAGTATCAACCTCTTCATTTTTTTGTCCATCTTTTGTTTCTAGTTGGGATTAATTGTTGGAGGTGTTCAGAGGGGAAAAGTGAAGGAAGAGGTAAAAATTGATACATGACATAATTAATTCCATTAATGGGTATTCATGAAATGAATGGTTCAATGAGGGTTTTTTAAATTTAATTTAGGTTTTGAATGGTTTTTGGGGAAGAATAAGTTCACGATGTGATATTCCATTCATGATGTGAACTAGTTTATGATATTTCAAGTCGAGGTGAATTTTTTTCAACATATAGTGAAACTTGTATATTAAATGCTAGAAACCTTGATTATATTTGTGAATGTTATTTTGTCTTGTAGTATTATTTAATTCCATATTCCTATAATTCTTTATATCCCAACTCACTTTTCTCTCTATATATATCCCCCCCTAGGTGATTTTGGGAGTTCTTTTCAAGACAAAGGCATATTTCATTGGTTCTTAGTGTACCAAACATAGAAATTTGAGGCAAGACTCTTGGTTATTATTATCCTTATTGCTTTACTAGTTTCTACATTAGGATAAACCTAGATTGGGAATCCCATACTTAGATATAGGATTGATGGATTGTGCTAACAAAGTTTCTTTTGAATTTGTCGAGGGGTGGAAGGAGGAATCCAATTATTCATTGGTTGTTGTGGAATTTTATCACATCGATCATTATTGAGGTGGATGGTCTATAAAAACTCCTAAAATTAAATTTTAATATCTATATTATATGCATCATGTAAAATCACAAAAGCACTTCTTGCATGTGGCCTATCCTAAATTGTAACATACTGTATTGATAAAACCTTATGCTTTAAATTTCGTAATATTTTATTGGATCTATTTGAAATTATATTTGGTCTTAAGGCCACCCGATGGGTGTTCCATCCTTTGAATCTAGGTTGGAACTATAATAGAATGAACCTAGAGCCCCTTTTTTAATTGGAAATTGGGTATATTATAGCTTAATAATGTTATTTAGTTTAGCATGTGAATTGAGAACTTTTCTTAACAAGGAATTGGAATAACATGGTAATTTGGATAATAGGATTTACAATGAATTACAAGGCTTGAGTGAGGTAAATTTGCATGTATTTATAATTGGTATAAAGAATGATAAAATGTATATATGATGAGATGTGCATCTGTAATTTTTATTTAATGATATGTGAAATGGGAATGGTTAAAATTATTGGGATACTTGGTAACTTGTCATTAATTGTTAATTGGATTGAATTTGGTTATTAGAATGAAATGGTAAATGGAATAAATGACATAATAATTGGTTATTTTATTAATTGACCAATAAGGCCTTTGAAAAAATTCTTGGAATGTTTTAGTGTTGCTATTATACATTGATTTATTCTTATATTATCTTGTCATGAGTCCATATTAAGGTTGGTGTGCAATTTATATTTTTTTAGTTATGTACCGCCTAGGGTCTATGTATGTGGTTACATACTATATAAGGTCTAGAAACAAGTTCATATAACATATGAGGGAGAGATTAATGGTTATATATCTCCTAAGAGAATAAGGAATGGGTACATTTCATCTAAGGGCTAGATGCAAGTGTATATAAAACATGAGGGATAGATGCACCGGTTCTTATTGACTAAGGGAAATATTCTTGATTAATTAATGCATTAGGGTGAGATATGATGTTCTTGATACATTATTTGGGTGATTCTTACTTGGTAGGAAAATCAACCAGTGATATGGGTGATTCTTCATAGGTAGGAGAATCTTCCCCTAAATAGGGGTATCTGGCATCATGATTAAGTTTTCTTGGCTGACCGTAGGTGTCAAACCAAAGCTCGAGGGTCAATGAGTTTATTTGATGTTATACATTAATTTATGAATTTATTCCCATTTTAATCATAGTATTTCATGCACTATATATTTTGACTGGATTTATTAGATACCATGGGTGTCATCCTACCATGTTTTACTCAATCCAGGTTCAGACATTCTTTTTCACCTAAATAGGCTTCTTAAATGTAGGTATGGATAGAGGAAAGGGGCTTTATAGTTGATTGATTTTATTGTTGGTATGGGTATGATCACGGATACAAGACTAGGTATGGCATTATGGAATCTGACATTGGATTCTTATATTATAAGTTTCTTAGTATTTTTCTTGCATGACATCAACATGACACCTGTATTGGCATACATTATGTCATGACATGATTCAATATTATTATTGTGATTTTTGGTTATTTATGTATGTATGTATTGAGTTGGTAATGTCTTCTTATCCATTGGTTGGTTTTATTTTTATCATATTACAAATGTTATTAGAACTTTATCATAGAGGATATAGTCTCCCCACTATATTCCTTACACCCTCTCTATTAGTTTGTAGCCTCTAGAATACAAGGAGACACACCTAGGATTTAGTAACAACCCAACTAGGATGTTAGGGATAACCAGGTCGAGGATGTTACAAAGTGGTATCAATGGTAAGGTATTTTTTTCTTTTACTATTTGAAAATGTTGTAAAAGATAGTAGGATGTTTTGTGGCTTGATAATGATCTTGAGCAAGGGAGTAACTAACCCATGTGTGGGGGAAAACTCCAATATCCATGTATAATATTTTTTTAATGATATTAGCTTGTTATAGCTGTGACGTTATTTCAACTTGGGTGATTCAATTGTTGTGTGATGTAACTTTTTATTAGGATTTTACATGTGGTCCGATATGACATGAGGTGAGTATGCATGCATCATGGTAGGAACATATGGAAATATGTTGACATGAATTGTTTATGCTTGGACATTTTTATTTCATGCGACATATCTTTCTAACTAAACTGCGAAAAGTAATACCTTAAAATATATGATAAAAAATGAATAAATAGAGTTGTTATTATATTCTAGTTCAATTTTTATGCCAAATTGTTGAGTAAACTTATGACTACTGATCTATACTATTTTCTTGACTTATGGAATTTGATATTGTCTAATATTTTATTTTCTACATAGTTTTGTGATACTTGTAGAGAAAATGAATTGGTGCCATCTTTGGTTTGAGTGTCAGGAATGTGGTAATAAACACTCACTTGAGAAAGTCGAGTGGAAATATCCTGTGTATTTTGGAAATGGATTATAAGCTTCATGAAAGGTTCTTGCAATTTGGGTGATCAATGGAAATGGAGAATTCCAATACCATACCTTCGATTTCAGATTAGACTATAGAGTAGTTGCAGGATCCACCCATGTTAAATTTAGAGGGAGGCCCCCAAGAAGGTTAGTTTTGGATAAAGTAAGTCCATATGATATTCAAGCACCATGATATTCCCATGGATAGTATGTGGAGGATTTCTTCTTACATGATATAGGGACCATAAAAAATATAAGGACCTTTTCTTAAAGCATTATATAATATTGAGTTTCTAGTAAAAAATTAAATTCTTATATTTTTAGGATCTTTATGGTTTATAGTTTTAGAGAATTAGGTCATAAATTTACATAACAATACAAATCAGACACAATTAATAAGTGTCCATTTCCCCCCAATTTATTACTTTTACAATGAAAACAATTATTTACCTAAAAAATCATCATGACTTTTAACTTGTGTTCTTATTTGTTTTAAAATGTCATTAAATTTTTTGAAAACATTAAAAAACATGATATGAACACCAAAATAAAAGTAATGTACATAAAATGAATTAATTAATTTATCCAGTAAAAAAATGGAAACCCATAAAATTTTTAATTTTATCACAATATTCATTAAGCATATGTAATAAATTATTCCCACATGAAAAAAAATCTTAATAATAAATTTAAAACATAAAGAATGAAAATAAACCCCCTTTTAGGAAACATAAATAATCATATTCATAAACCATGTACACTCATGTAAGAAATAACTGGGTCCCATTTAAATCTATAGGAGAAACCACCTTGGTTAACTCCCTTCTTATTACCATTGAATATAAGGAACTCTACCTTGTACATTGGAGAGATATATTGGGCTTAATTATTCATATAATTTGTTTTGGGCTTAGAAATTCATATAATATATATCAGGATCTTCTATTTTTATAAGATGTATCTAGATCCCCTATTCATTTAAGTTGTATTAGGCTCAACCATTCATATAAGTTGTATTGATCTCACCCATTCATATAAATTATATCAGGATCACTTATTCGTATAAGATTTATATGTGTCAAACTTTATAATTTATAATTATAAAGCGACATATCAGGAATATTTTTTTATTGCAACTTTTTATCATAAAAACCGTTAAAAAACTCCTTTAAACCCAAAGGAAAAACAATTCTGGAAATCGAAACACCATTTCCTTTAAAAAATCAATTTTCAAAACTAAAATGCACATAACAAAGAGAATACGGGTTTTTATTTGATGAAAATAATTAATATTTAAAATGAATAAAAACATCACATAAGGGTGGCAGTAGCAGTAATATCCATTGATGCCATATACATAAAAATAGAACTTTCATTTTATCTTTTTTGTAAAAAAAATTCAATACATTCTATATAAAACATAAAAAAGAATAATTCTAATAAACATTGAAATAATGTTAAAAGAGACATAAAATGTACTTTATAAGTCATTTATGTTCATATAAATATATATATAAATAATTTTAATAATATGGACATGGAATAAATAATTAATTATATATATATATATATTGCCAATATCTAAAACATTTAACAAGAGGTTTCAAGTTAAGGTGTCTCATACCATGAGTATGAATTGTGTTGAAAATTATTTATATTACTTAATAATAAAATTATATTTATTATTTACTTTTTTTTCATTTTATTATTCCTTTTAATTTATTTATTACCATGTTATGTAAAATTACTTAGTGATTTCAGTTCATGTCCGACGTTTTGACTATATTCGGCTCGTATGTATAAAATGAAACTAGTAGGTTGAATATTATAAAACAGTTCACCATGAAATAATCTATAGAATAATAAGTATTAAATAATTAAATTTTTTATACATTAATTATACTTTTAAAACCAACCATGAAATATGGTTATGAAAATCGAACTACGTTGCAATCAAGGAGATAGTTGGTTGTACATAAACTTGAGTAATGTTTCCATTTTTCAACGATAATGATGGAAAGAAGGTTAGTACTTTTTTATCTTTACATAAAAATAATTATTTCTAATATATAATATTATTTATTTAAATAAACTTATAAATATGATCCATATTATGTTGTTATGAAAAATTAATAACATCGCTTCTTGGAGATGGTAGTCCACACATACACACAAACAACTTTATCATTTTCAATGGATGGAAGGGTAATAAATTAGATTATATATTATATCTATATAATGATAAATATTTCATGAATATCATATATATATATATATATTAAATCCATCATTATAACTATCTGTGGGAGATGTTGATGGATAACAAATCACATCAGTTCACAAGGCGGTAGTCCATCGGACACACAAACAATGGTTTAATATCCGTTTTAATAGAAGAAGGATATGGATATATGTTATTCCATTAATAAAAATGATATAATCTTATATAATATACTGAATTCATTATATCATCATGGTTGATTAATATTTTATGGATGATAAATAAGAAATAAAACTAAAATGGTTAGTTAAAATTTATACCTCTCCTTTGGATCACCTTCCTTCTTACATGCCTGAAGCCCTATAAGTTTGGTATTATGATAAAAAAAGGACTATAGGATGTGGAGAGTGATTTTGGATAGGTATATGGGGGGGTATTTTGGAAACAACTTTCTCAAAATATGAGAGGAATAGAGAAGAGGATGTTTAATTTTATAAGCGATGAGAGGGGCACTCTTGGAATTACATATATTATTAAATTAATGTAAATTAATTTTTATGGTTAAATGGATACAAATGATATAGTTAGAATATAATAATTGTATGGGATGAAAAAATTTCATCCAATCAAAATTTTACAAGTTTAGATTTTTTTTCACCCATACCTCGTTTTAACCTATGTTAACCCTTTTGACATTTATCACTGTATCAACATTTTTTACACTAAAAGAGTCAATAAAGTTAATGTAAAAATAAAAATGAACCATAAATAAACCATTATTTATATTATAAACAATATAAATTTCACTTTTCCATCTATAATAATTATTGTAATTTTAAATCATTTAATAAAATATTGTTTATTATAAGATATATTTAATTCCATTTTTTAACAATTCATTTACTTTGAATTTAAAGGAAGAAAGATAGTAATGTAATATGAATATAAACCTTTAAAGTATCCCTAATATGTTATTCTAAACTAAGAAAATCATTGGATAATAATAATCACCAATACAATATAACTTTTATAGTATGTAAAACTATTTACTTGATTTTTCTTGTTCTTACACAAACAAAATGTCGGTGTTGAGTAAGAATTCAAGGAAATTAATTCATCACAAAAACTAAAAATAAATTACAATAATGAATAATTTAAATTTACAATAAGCATTTCTATCCAAATATATGTTTTTACCACTTTCTCAAAATATTATACATATTAAAAGAAAGAGAGTGATATTTTCGACAATGTATTTACTTAAAATAATTTATAAGTTATTTTCAAATAAAAATGGCACAAATTTTCCATAAATTATAATTTTGTATAAGGATGGATGAACCCCACTAATAAAATAGGTCAAATAATTTTTTAAGGCTATTTTTTCCCATATTATATTATTTTCAATCCTCAATACCAGATTTATCCTTACCAAGGTGATGAATATTTATTATCATCACTATTCTTCATGACTAAAAAAAGAGACCTGTTAACCAAATTAGGAAATCATGATTAAAAATATGGAATATATTTTTAAAAATTTTGTTTCTATATTTTCTATAAATTAATTTAATATTAAAATAAAAAATTTAATGAATTTTTTTAGGAAAATGAGTTTTTAATACAAAAAATTAACTTATACCAAGATAAGGTATAATGATGAATAATATGAAATTAATTATATTATTAATAATTTTCTAATACATATGTAACATTAATATCAAGTGAAACTTTTAAATTACTTTATTTAATGAAAATAAATGACAGTTTTATAAAAATTCATAGTTTTAACTATTCACTGAGAAATAAATCTTTTAAAAATAATACCAAAATTATACCCAAAGATTATTTTGAAATGATGATTTAAAAAATAAAGTTATTTTTTGAAAACTAAAATAAAATTTTTTAGAAATTAATCATTAAAATTAAAACTTATAATACATGAAAATAAATTTAATAAGTATAAGAATATTTATTTTTTTTTTGAAAAAATACTTCTTATTCTTTTAATAACTATATAAAATATAATTCATGAATACTAATATGGATTGAAATTAATTTAATATGAACATTACATGGAATTTAAAATTCATCCCACCTTTTTAAAATTACATCTGAACAGTTTTATTCATTATTTAAAAAGTAAGGATGTTTTTTCTTCATGACATTTTCTCATTCCCATATTTCTTCTTCAAACATGTTGTTTTACCATAAAACCTTAAACTGATGTACATTATAACAACCCTAATATTTATTACACACTTAAACATGATTTATTACACAAAATCATTAACTTGATACAACATAGAAGATCAAAAGGTCTAGTGTATTTGGGGATTAGGAACATTACATAACAAATTAGAACATAAAACACAACATCATTATTGAAACATCGTTTACATGACAACTACATTCCCTCGTACTTAGCATTTCATGGGATAACCTGAGGACATGCATCAGAAGATGGTGATCTATAAAGCCCAGTAAGGGATTAAACAAGGCATAACATGAAGAATAAAATATATGTTAGGAAATAGGCATATCAATGGATCATAAGAAAAATATGAACATAAAGTAATGATATTGCACGATTATCATAACATGGAAATGTGGCAACAACATTTAACATGATTTTTAGCATGAAAAATTTATCATTTCATATGGAGCCTTAGTAAACCCTCATTGCACTTGAGTCATCATCAGTACACACTCATTGCACTTAACATATCATGATAGGAATCATTACCCAAAGCATTGGAGCGCTATCATGGCTCACCCTTCTTAATCATTTCATTTCATGAATAAGTGTGCCAGATGGATCATATATCATGGAATCAATAAAAATCATCATTTATTCCCTGATAAAGAACTGTGGAATTCATACATTAAACCATATAATAAATAATTAAATGTTTGTAAAGGTTAATACCCTTGATAACGAAATGGGCATGGTATTCACTACACAATGACATTGTCTTGTAAAATTGCGGTGCAATTTTGGTAGCATAACGACGTGACATAAGAATTCATAAAAAATAGTTTATGAGAGATTAAGGGGTGTCTCTTTATATTTACATGAAATTTAAAGTAAGGGGTCAAATAGAAACATGTCCCAATATATTTAATAAAATTTAGATTCATAATACAAAACAATAGCTTGAATGTAAATGAGGAGAGATAAATTCCTTACGAAATTTTGGCATGGTAACATGTGTAAATCAGAGGAATTAATGATAGATAATGGGATATATCATCATTAAAACATAAATGGGACATTATGTGGGAGTTTAAATCATACCCCAACATTTGTAATTGAAAATAAAAGGTCATATCAACATAATGAAACTTGGACCAAAACGAGAAAGGATGAAATATCTTACTTAAAAGTGTGATCCCAAAGGATTGGGAGAGGATTGAGAGAGGCTTTTGGGAGCTTATGGGACCATGGTATGATTCTATAGAGATGAGCGGAGAGGTTAGTTGAGCTCAAAATGATTTTAGTGAAGAGGAAGTGGGAGCTTGGGTGGGTTTATGTAGGAAAAGGGAGGGAATTATTTATTATTTATGTTTTAGACCCTACACATTAAACTAATCAAAACCACAAATAATACCATGGTTTTTTCCCATGGTTTCTTCCAAAGGGGAGTGGAAAAAATTATACAAAAAGTACAATGGAAGAACTTATTAAAATATTAGGCTTTATTATGTGGAGGTTAGTCACACTCTCAAGGAAATCAATTTTGAAAGATAGAAAAGTTTTATAGATCTTGGAGGGTCCAATAAATCACTACAAAATTAATGAAAAAAAATATAAAATCACATTATTTTAAGGTTAAAACATATATTTACAGAACATAATATTCATTGTATTTTATTATATCACTATTGGGTCATTATGATGTCTAAAACACAATATATATTTTATCGGTATTTAATTTTTACCCAAATATTTGACTATATCAGAAAATTATAAAAATTTCACCTTTGGATAATTTCAACATCCTGATTACAAAAATAATATTCATTTTATCATATTATTTTCTAAACATTTGATATTTTTCATTTAAAATACAAATTGACATTTATAGAAAATTCATGGGTTTTGACAAAAACAACTTTCAAACCTTAATAAAAATTGAAATTGTTTTCTAAAAATGATACAATCATTTATATTTAATAAAAATTAAATAAATAAATTTTTTTATTAAAATATTATTTTATTCGAAAATCCATATATTCATGAAAATAGATTTCTTAACTAAAAATACTATTTGTGATTTAAATACTATTTACTACGTATCAATGATAAAATGAATGTTTATTCTTTATACAAAATAATGTATATAATCATAGTGATAGGGTCATGTTATATAACCCATTAAAACACCCTCATAAGACCATTGGTCAAGGTTTGCGATGGTGGCAAAATCTTGGGGTGGCTCAAATAACATTGCACGAGTGGTAATCTCTATTAACTTCCACTTCTCCTGTAGGTGGTTCTACTCAAGATTAACGTGTTAAATCTCATCTTAGTCTTGGTCAAGAGAGAAGCCTAATGACACAACCTCGTTTCTGAGCTTCCAAAAATGGGTTTCGTATGGATCAATTCTACTAGATGAGGCCATCACTTACTTTATCAGAGAAAATTGGATTTGTTAAAGCCATATATTTATACTGATCATGTAATCACTATTCAATGACTATATTAACAATGGTAATAATTCTTAATGGTATTTTAAAACCCAAAAACATAAAACCAAACCATTTTATATAATAATACATTTAATTAGATCAAGAGTAATTTTCATTAACAAAATTTTGGGTCATCACAATCACCCCCCCTTAAAAAATTTCACCCTCGAAATTTCTTTTTCCTACAATAAAACTTAAGTGGGTAACTCTACCTCATTACATCTTCCGGTTCCCATGATTATTCTTCAAACTTTTGGTTTCTCCACAATACCTTGAAGAGGGGAATTGTCTAATTTCGTTGAACTTTTTCCCTACAATCTAATATCTTTACTGGCTTCTCTTTGTAGAAGAGGTCATTCTCCAGTGGTACTACCTATGGATTGAGTACATGTTATGTGTAAGGTATTTAATTCTTCAAGAGTGATACATGGAACACATCATGTACTTGATATAGGTTTGGTGTGAGTGTCGGTCGATAGGCCACCACTCTAATGCGATCAAGGACCTCAAAAGGGCCGATGTACCTTAGACTACGCTTTCCCTTCCCCCCAAATATCATAACCCTATTCTATGGTGATATGCAGAGGAATTCCATGTCTGTGACATAAAACTATAGGCCTTATTGATTATTATCAGCATAGATCTTTTGTTGACTCTGGGTAGCTTTAATGTGCTGTTGGATAGTCTTCACCTTCTCTACCATTTCATCGACCATTTCTGGACCTAAGAGTTTTTTCTCCCCAAATTTATCCCAACATGCCTATTTTCTGCACTTCTTCCCATAAAAGGATTCATAAGGATGTATTTGGATGCTCGATTGGAAACAATTGTTTTAATAGAACTCAACTAGAAAAGGATGTTGATCCCATCCTCCTTTGAAGTCCATTGAGAATGCTCCCAACATTTTTTCTAGTGTCTGGATAGTCTGATTAGATTTTACATTAGTTTGAGCATGTTAAGCCATATTAAAGTTCAGCTCAGTATTCAGAGCATGTTGGAGACTCTTTCAGAACATAGAGGTGAACCTTGGATCTCGATTGGATACAATTTACAGTGGTACTCCATGCATCCTTACAACATCTAAGATGTATATCCATGCTAGTTGATCCAATGATAAATCCTCCCAAATTGAAATGAAGTGTAATGTATTTATAAGCTGATCCACAACAACCTATATAGAATTGTTTCCCGGGGATTCCTTCAAATGTCTGGTGACAACGTCAATGGTGATGTTCTCCCATTTCCATGCTGGTATGGGTAATGGTTGCATCATCCCCTTAGACTTCTTCTTCTCAAACTTCACATTGTAACATACCAAGAACATTGATGTATATTTAGTGATATCCTTCTTCATGTTATCCCACCAATAATTCTCTTAGATATCTCGATACATCTTTGTGTTTCCTGGGAGTATGGAGAAATTTGAACAATGTGCATCATGAAAAGGTTCTTTATTCACCTCCAGACTTGATAGAACGCATCGTATTTTCCCAAATCTCACAATTACTTATTCATTAACATTGAACTATGAGGATTTCCATTTTTTGATAGTTTACACTTTCTTCTAAATTCCCACATCATCCTTTTGAGCATCCTTTAACCTTTTAAAATGATATGGTTGAGCAATCATTTGTGAAAGGATAGACAATGTTCCCTTTTTCATGATTCCCATGTCTATCTTCATCAAATCTAAGAAGATTGGATCTTTTTCAATTCTCATCAATGATAGAATTTCTGGGTCCATTCTACGTAAAGAATCTGCCACATTTCTTGCTTTCCCAGGGTGGTAATGGATTGAGTAGTCATAGTCATTGACCAGACATAACCATATTCATTGGCACATATTCAACTATTTCTATCTGAATATATACTTGAGGATTTTTTGGTCCGTATATATTTCACACTTCTCCCCAAAAAAGTAATGTTACAATATTTTTAAAGAAAATATCACCACATCCAACTCTAGATCATGTGTTGGATAGTTCTTCTCATGAAAATTCAATTTCCTTGAGGCATAGGAAATGACATTGACATTTTTCATCAATACACAACCCTGTACCTTCTTCAAAGCATCACTAAATACAACAAATAGTTCTCCACTTATGGGTAATGTGAGCATGAGCATAGGGATAAGCCTCCATTTTGACTCCTTGAAGCTCTCTTTTCATTCATCACTCTATAAAAACTTGACTGCCTTCCGCTCTAACTTAGTAAAAGGGTTGGAAAATTGTAAAAATTTTCTAAAAAATCGATGATAATATCTAGATAACCCTAAGAAGCTATGGATATCTGTAACCGATATTTGCCTCAGCCATCCCTCAACTGAAGCTATCTTAGAGGGATCCAAAGATAACCCATTTGTTGTGATGGTATGACCCAATAATGGGACATTCCTCAAATAGAACTCAAAACTTCTATACTCTTCATAGAGCTTTTCCTTTCACAAGGTCTCTAGAACAGTTCTTAGATACTCCTCATGATCCTCCTTGGTATTAGAGTGTATTAGAATATCGTCTATAAAGACTACCAAAAATTTGTTGAGGCAATCTCTCAAGACTCTATTCATCAAGTCCATAAAGAATATTGGTTTATTAGTGAGTCTGAAAGGCATTATTATGAATTCATAGTGCTAGTATCATATAAAAAAAGCATTCTTGGGGATATCTTCCTTCCTCACCCTTACATGATAATATCCTGACCACAGATCCACCTTTTATATGTATTGTGACACACATAGTTGATTTAACAAGTCATCAATTCAGGGAAGTGGATACTTGTTTTTTATCATGATTTTTTTGAGCACACGATAATAAATGGAAAGGAGCATTGGCCTATCGTTCTTCTTGACGAAGAGGACTAGTGAACCCCATGGTGAAGCACTTGGGCGCATAAACCCTTTATCTGGATTCTTTTGTAGTTGTTTATTTAGCTCCTCAATCTCCACAACAACCATTATATACACAGTCTAGGATATTGGCTACACCCTAGGTATAAGATCAATTGAGAATTCAGCATCTCTTCTCTGAGGAAGACTAGAAAATTCATTGGGAAACCCTTTAGCGAATTACCACACAATACACATGTCTTCAAGGATGGTTGCTTCCATAGACTAAATCATATGAAAAAAATACGCATGCTCATAGGGCAGTAAATTCCACACTTGTGATGAAGGTTCTAAGGAAGATTCATCATCCTCCTTGCACTTGTACATAATCAGGGGTCAATTCACCATATAGAGAGAGATTTACCTCTCACTGGAATTTATGTTTTCTCTATATAAGGAAAGCCAATCCATCCTTGGAATTGCATAAAATTCCACCAGAGGGAGTATGAAAAGGATCTCTAAGAATTTAAATCACAAAATTATGACAGGGGAGGAGTTATATTCATGAGATTCAATGATTTCCCAATTTTACGCACTCACCGACATCTTTACTTCCATGATTTTTGGTGGTGTTGGGATTGTTCGAATAATATTTCAGCATATAAAAGAATGTGTAGAACTAGAATCAAAAATTATGTTCACTATTATTTAATTAATAACTAGTGTACCTATCGCCACTTTGTTGTCAGGGTTCACTTCGATGGTAGTAATGGAAAAAGATCTCCCTTGCTGCCTTGGAGGTTCTGGGTTGTCTCCAAAAACCCTTGTCTTAGGGAAATGTTCATAAAAGTTCCCTAGTTCCTCGAATTGGAAGTAATGAACAATGCGTTGAAGGTAAAATGGAGCGTTCCTCTCCTCTATCGTGGCAACATGTTTTTCTTGCTGATAGTTAATGGCCAAGTGTCCTTCCTGCCACACCAAAAGCATTTTCTCGCCCCCTTTAGGCATTTTTTGGGGTGTTTCTTTCCTCACATTTAACGATTGGGGTGTTGTACATTCATAGTAACATTGTTTTTATCCATCAGACCACCAGAATTAAATTACACCTTATGCTTAGTATACCCATGATACCCCTGAGATTCACTGATCTCCATTTCTAATTTGAGGGAACATCAAAAAATTTACTCATAGCTAATGAAGTCACGGATCTCTAGGGATTTCCGTAGGCTTGGTTTTAGCCCACCAATGAAGCAGTCAATTGTGCATTCGGGGGTAAAGGCAAATCTGGAGGCATATCATGCAAGCGTTGTGACGTTTTCCTCGTACTCTCTGATGGATTTTTCATCTATTTTCATGAAGGAAAGGAAGCCCCTTTCTATCTTATGTTGTAGGGTGTTCAAAAAATATTTTTCGAAAAATATTTTCTAGAAATCCTTCAATTCCAATGCCACGAACTCTTCATTAGGATTCGTATTTTTTATCAATGTCCACCATTGATCAGATTCACCCTCAAATCGATAAGAAACTAGAAGAACCTTCTCTTATTCAGAACATTAAAGGATGGAGAATATCTTCTAAATATAGTTGATCGATTTTTCGACTATTGGGTGATCATATGATCCATTAATAGTAGGAGGCCATTGTCTCATGAGGCTCTTGATTTAGACTTGTTATTTCATGGGGGGGGGGGGTGGTAGAACGTTTTTCTTGTCCCATGATTCTATTCAAAACATGTGTTAACTGAGAGAGGATCCTGACAATGTTCGTGATTCATGCTCCCATCAAATTGTGCATCTCATTAGTACAGTCATCACATTGATCTTCACATCGGTTGTTATCCCGAGTCATCTTATTACCAACCATTGGCTGGAATAAACGAAATTTTAGATGTAACACATAAAGGTGAATCCAATGAAAAAAGGTATAACTTATAAATTACATTTATTTACTTAACTTCTGAATTCATAGGCTTCAATCTATGTTTTCCATGATTTACATACCAAAATATATTCTTAGGGGCATTTTTTTAATTCCCTTAACAATTGTTCATACTACACTTATGAATTTTCCAAAGAATATACCCCGGGAGTGTCATAACCAAGATTTCACCAAGACTCGTTTTCATGCATCAGTTCCTGTTCGAGTCTAGCTTAATGCAGTGTTTTTGGGGTTTACCCCTAGATACATCTGTTCTAGAGCCGCCTATACCTAATCGAATCCAGAAATGGATGTATTTTCTTGATGAACAACTTACTCAATACTTACAAAAAATTTCGGGATGTTTTTATTATACTTAGTCTCATTCCTATGGATTTCACTAGGGTTTTCTAATCCTAATCTAAAAAATAAATAAACCTCCCATTGATAGCAACTATAACAACCCTACTATTTATTACACACTTAAACCCAATTTATTACATATAAGTCGTCAATTTTTACAACATATAAGATAGAAAGGTCTAGTTTATTTCTAACTTAGGAACATTACATAACAACTTAGAATATAAAACACAACATCTTTATTGAAAACTTCTTTTACATGACCTCTACATTCCCTCATACTTATCATTGCCTGAGATAACATGAGGATATGCATGAGAAAAGGGTGATCTATAAAGCCCAGTGAGGGAGTAAACAAGGAATAAAATTAAGAATACAATACATGATAGGAAATATAAATATCAATGGATCATAAGAGAAACATGAACATAAAGGCATGATATATCATGATGATCATAACATGGAAATGTGGCGACAAAATTTAAAATGATTTTAGCCTGTGCTAGGGATAATTCCACATGGAGCATGATTAAACACAAATTTAACTTGAATTAGAATGAGTAAACCCTCATTTCATTTGACGTATCATGAAATTAAACTTTACCCAATGCATTGGAGCGCTATCAGGGCGCACCCTTTTTAATCATTTCATTTCATGAAAAAGTGTGCCATATAGATCATTTAACATGTATTCAATAAACACCATCATTTATTCCATCATAAATAAATGTGGAATGAATATATAAAACCATTTTATCAATATGTAAATGTTCATAAAGGTGAATACCCTTGATAGTGAAATGGGAATGGTATTCACTACACAATGACTTTGGTTTGGAAAATCATGATGTAATTTTGGCAGCATAACAACATGACATAATAATTCATAAAAATGGATTATGAAAAAGAAAGGGGTCTCTCATAATATTTTCATGAAATTTATATTACGGGGGTCATATAGAAACATGTCCCAACATATGTAATGGAATTTAGATTCATAATACAAAATAATTTCTTGAATGTAAATGAGGAGAGATAAATTCTTTATGAAATTTCGACATGGTAACAGGTGTATATGGGAGGATTTAATGAGATATAAATGGTTATATCATCATTCAAATATAAATAGGTAAGTATGGGGTAGGTGAGAAATCATACACTGACAATTTTAATTGAAAAGACAAGTGTATAGAAACATAAAGAAACTTGGACAAAAATAAGAGGGGAAGAAACCCCTTACACAGAAGTGTGATCCCAGAGGCTTGGGAGAGGCTTGAGAGAGGATTATTGGGAGTTTGGGGCACCTTTGGAAGATTTTATAGATTTTATGGAATAGTTTTTTTGAGCTCCAAATTCTTTGAGTGATGAGGATGTGGGAGTTTTGGTGGGTTTATATAGGAAAAGGGAGGGAATTATTTATTATTTAGTTTTTGGACCCTACATATTAAACCAATCAAAACCAAAAACCATACCATTTTTTTTCAAAAACAATTTCCATAGGGGAGTGGAAAAACTTATTTTACAAGGCCAATGGACTAAATTATTAAAATATTAGGCTTTCTTATGTGGAGGTGGGTCACACTCTCAAGGAAATCAATTTAAAAACATAAAATGTTTTATAAGTCTTGGAGGGTCCACTAAATCCCAATACAATTAATCAAATAAATCTAAAATTACATTATTTTAAGGGTAAAACATTTATTTTCCGAAAATACAATTTATAATATTTTATTACATCACTATTGGGTCATTATGATGTCATAAAACACATTATATATTTAAACATCATTTAATTTTTACCCAAATATTTTACTGTCTTAGAAAATTATGAAAAATTAACCGTTGGATAATTTCAATGTCATGATTCCAAAAATAATATTTCTTTTATCTAAAAAATTCTCTAAATATTTGAAAATTAACTTTTAAAATAATAACCTATATTTATCAGAAACTAATGGGTTTTGAAAAAATAGCTTTCAAACCTTAATAAAAATTGCAGCTGTATTATAAACATTATTTGATAATTTATATTTAATAAAAAGTAAGTAAATAATAACATTTTATTCAAATATTATTTAATTAAAAAATCCATTAATTCATCAAAATAGATTTCTAATCTAAAAATACTATTTGTGCTTTAAAAACTATATACAATTTAGCAATGATAAAATGAATGTATATTCTTTATAAAAAATAACTTACATCATCATAGTTCTAGGGTATTGTTATATAACCCCTTAAAACACACTCATAATTCCTTTGGGTAAGGTGCACGATGGTGATAGAATATTGGGGTGGCTCGGATAACATTGCACGGGTGGTAATATCTATTATCTTCCACTTCTCACATAGGTGGTTCCACACAAGCTTAACGTGTTCAAGTTGGCTTGGGATTGGTCAAGAGTAAAGACCAATGATGTGACCTCCTTTCCAAGATTCAACAAATGGGCTTCGTATGGAGAAATTCTACTTGATGAGGCCATTTCTTCCTTTATCTGAGTAAAATGGATTTGTTAAAGCCCTGTATTTATACTAATCATGTGATCATTGTTCAACAACTATATCAGCAACAATAACAATTCATAACGGTATTTTAAACTCCAAAAACATAAAAACAGACCATTTTACATAATAATACATTTAATTAGATCAAGATGAATTTTAATTAAAAAATGTTTGTGTCGTTACATACACCAAAACACATTGTCTTTATAGTCAATAATATATACTATCTATTCCTCATAAGAATGGTTTTATTCCAACGGAACTACTTTAGGGATCACAACATGAGATGCATCTGACAAATTTTTTCTTAACAAAGAAAAATTAAATACATCATGTGGCATAAATAAACTCAGAGGTATGACACTCTATATGAAACTAATCCAACTTTCACTTGGATTTCATACAGTCAAATAAAAATTAACTTATATTCTCTTTTTACAAAAATGATGAAAATTTCTCCCTAGAGATACTTTAAGTAAAACATGATCACCTACCTCAAAATAATGATCATTTCTTCATGTTATATACATAATTTTCATTCCTTATCTGAGATGTCCTCATATGTTGTAGAATCATCTTATCCTTATCAACCATTTATTCTTCCAACTTTGGTCCTATCAACTACCTTTCTCATACTTTATCCCAACAAGACAGAGTCTGACACCTATTTCCAAATAACACCTCAAATGGTTCCATTTTTATACTAAAATGAAAAATATTATTATTAGAAAACCTAAATTGTGTAAGATGATTATATAAACTTCCTTAGTAATCCGTGAGACAATAATGGAGTATGTATTCCGAGGTTTTAGTCCTTCACATGGACTACCCATTAGATTGAGGAAGAAAAGATGCACTAAAATTAAATTCAGTACCCAATGACATTGGAAGACATTTCAAAAAACTATAATTTAACCTAGGATTATGATTAGATATAATAGAGAGAGGAACTCCATCTTACATAATTATATCCTCCATATATAGTGAGAAATATTTATTAAAATACATAATATCTACAATGAGAATGAAATGAGATTATTTACTTATTCAATCAATAATAACCCAAATTACATTATTATATAGAGATTTATTTGGTAATCCCACCAATAAATCTAGGTATATATTTTCCCATTTCCACTCCAGCATTGGAAAAATATGTAACATCCATTTCTATAATTATATTTCATCTTTAGACTATTGACAAGTCAAAAATTTCAAGGTAAAATTTTCAATAATATTCTACATTTCTTACCATTGGTAACACTATTAAAGGTATCTGTACATTTTTGTGCTTCCAGGATGAATTGAAAATGGGGAACTATGAGATTCCCTCAACAATTATCTTTTCAAATGGTAATGACAAGGCACAAATAATCTCATTAAAATATCAAAACACCTTCCTTGTCATTGGTAAATCCAGGTAACTTAACTTTCCTTACCAGTTTCATCATTCCACGTAAAACATGGTACTCTTTTTGAGGTTTCTTAATACTGTCTGATAATGTCTTTTTCACTAAAACAGAAAAAAAAAACAGAGGAATTTTCTACCTTCACAATTTTTAGGACATCATTTATTAAATTATTTACCCAAGAATCATGTTCCAGACAAATCATGGTTAATAATGTATTATCTTTTGGACTTAATGAGTCATTTAAGTTGTTTACTTTTATTGGATGGTAATGAATCTTGCAATCATAATCCTTAATCCTTTTTAGTCATCTTATACACCTCATGTTTAATTTTTTTATGAGTAAATATATGCATAAACCTTATATTATAAGCATATATTTCACACTATACTACTTATAAATGATTCCTTTAGTTTTTAAATAAAAAACCATATAAATTAATTCAAATTTATGTGGAGGATAATTTAACTCATGATGTATTAGTTGATGTGAAACATAAAAAATTAACTAATCATTCTACATCAAAACACAACCAAGTAACTTTAATTAAGAATCATTGTAGTTGAAAAATTCAACACTTTTATAAGGTAGGTCCAAAACAATATCATTCACCAATATTAATTTCAGTTCTTGGAAAAAATCATCATACTCTTCCATTAATATAAATTTAAATCCTTTTCATGTTAACATAGTTAGTGGCCGAGATAAGTAAATTGTTTTTCAAAAAAATGACTGTATTAATATAATAATCCAATAAAACAATGAATCTCTATATAATTTGTAGGCTATGTCCATTCATAAAAAAATTTAGTTTTTGCAGGGTCAATAGTTATGCCAGGTTTAGAAACAATATCCCTAAGGAAAGACACATATTGAAACAAAATTCACACTTTCTAAATTTTAAATATACATTATTTTCTCTCAGGGATTGAAAATTAATCCTTAGGTGTTTTTCATGATCCTCATGAATATTATAATATACCAATATATCATTAACAAACATAACCATAAAGTTATCTAAATAGTAATTTAAAAATATATTCATAAGATCTATGAAGCCAACTGGCACATTAGACAACCCAAAAGACATAATAAACAAAATAATAATGTTTGTATCTAGTTCAACACATTTTCATTGAAATATATTCTTCTTTCACCTTAAAACTAAAACACCATGACAATAGATCAATCTTTGAAAAAAATTTATATCCATGGAAATGATAAAAAAATCATTGATATGCATTGAAGGATACTTGTTATTGATATTGTTGTTATTAAAGGCTCTATAATCAATGAAATATATCATTGAACCATATTTTTTAAAAAACAAGTGAAAATCATAGTGCAATACATGGGTGAATGAAACCATTTTCAAATAATTATTTCAATATATTTTTAAATTCCAAATGTTCCACATGATCCATTCGATAAAGGGGTTTTGAAATTATCTTAGCATAAAGAACTAAGTAAATAATAAATTTAACTTTTAAATAAATAATAACACTATAAAAATAATAAGAAATACATATATATATTCATTCACTATTGGAACATAACTAATCAAAAAAAAAATTATTTCTTTTAAAAAATATGATCTACAAAACATTCACCACAATCTATAATCAATATCTCAGCTTCTTGATATGTTATAAAATGTAAGAAATCAATGAATATAAATTTATTATCTCATAAATATATCTCATAATAATAAACTAAAATCCAATGCATGAAAATAAAAACATAAAACTATACTACGGGAAGTTAAATAATATTTATAGGAAAGTCCATCCCATTAAAAAAATAGGATGATTTCTATAAATCATGGTTGCTTTGTTATTTTTAGCTAGAGTTTTCACCAAAAGTTTTATATTCTTTTTATGAGTTTATATTCCCATTTTAATTTAAAATTTATCATAAATAAAAGAATTTGAAGATATGGATTCAAAAAAGGAATCGATATATTTCAAATAAACAATCAATGTACCAATCACCAATTCATTAAATTTTCCAACAACAACTATAGTAATATAGTATTATTTTTACACACCTTTTTTACATAATATATTTATAACATCTTGTTATTTTTATGATTGGTTCATTTTATTCCATGTTGTGGTTTTGGTTTTTCATTTTCACGGTACGAATGTGAAGGAATTGGGAGGATACATATAATGTTGATGTTAGAGATTTTTTGGGTTCTCAGCATAAAACCTGATGGTTGTGCTGCATGTTAGGGATTTACATGTCCTTTAATATTGTTAAATGATGTGTATGTTATAAAATAATAATAAATCCTTTATAACAAAATTTTATGGTTTTTTGATAATTTTGGGAATCTTTAATCACATGTTCTATATTTGGGTTACACATCATGTAAAGACCTGATGATTTTTTAATAGGAAAATTGGATGATATTTATTTTCCTCCACTCTAGATTTATTTTCCCCCAACCCAATATCCTTTTCTATGTGATTTTGGATCCCTTAAACCCTTCTAGGTTGTTTCGATCAATGACTGGTCATTGTTGCAATTTTGGTGTGACTCACCGGGTTAGTGTTCTCCCTGTGTATTCATCACTTTCTCTTTACCAAGTTGGAATTTTATGGATAATATTAGGATTGATGGATATAAGCTTTTAGTTGTTGAATAATATTTCTAGTTTTAATTCATAGATCTTTTGCACCTACGTTCCTGTTGGCGGGTTCTGTTGTGGGCATTGTGTTTCCATGAAAGGTACGTGGTTCTGTCATTATACCCAATTTCTGTTAACCCTAAATTCATTTTTTTAATTTCTATTGTTTAAATTAAATGAAATTTATTAATTTTAATTAAATTGACTTAAATTGGTTTTAAAAACCCAATTCAATTTGATTGGGTTTTTAAAATGGGGTTTTGGCATGGAATTTGAAAACCCCCAATTCCATTGAATTGGGGTGTGTTTATGGATATTTGTGAAATTTAAATTGTGGGTTTGACGGAAATTTGTTCCATTAAATTTTATAATTTAATTTGTAAAAGTGGACTATGAAATTATATTTTTAATTGTTATAAAATTATTATATTGTGAAAATGGATTAAAATGGTTTTGAAAGGAATGTTTGGGTTCTATCTTGGAAAAAAAATATTTTTTATTAAAAACCCGAGTTGTGGTTTTTAAATGAAAATTGTCATACTTGAAATGGATAATGGGATTAATTGTATTTTATGGTTACTTGAAATAAATTTACTATCATTTTTTTTGTTCTAGAGAACATGAATGACTTAGGTAGTTAGTGAGTTTTTTGGACGACACGTTATTAGTTACAATATCGCAACACATAAATTAGGCACATCACATCCCTTATGCGATGCTGATGAGTCTTCTTTGGCTCGAGTTCAAAGGGATGTATGTACATATTGTTGTGTCACCTTGAGTGTGGAATCCCTATAGACTAGAACTATCATACCTTCTTAAGAATATGATCATGTTAGCACTTTTTTTAATTTCAAATGAATATATTCCACTGTTATAAATAATTTTACATTCCTTCTAAATTATATAAAAGTTTTTATATAAAAGTTTATATTTATGGCACTTTTTAAGTATTTACATCATTTGAAATGTATTCCATCTTTTTAAGATTAGCACATGATTTATTTAAATATTATTTTGGAATTCGAAATATGTTTTTTTTAAATTTAATGACATTTATTTGATTAATTTAATGATGTTATATATGATGGAATCCTTTATGAAACCCTATTGTTATTTTATCTCACACCCTACTTGTGCCTTCAGGTGTTTGTATATTACCCCTTTCCAAGTTTGATCAAGGTTAAGGTTCTACATAGTAGCCATAGCTATTGATCCTTGGGGATCAACATTTTTTATTCATTGGGACTTGAAAAATTATCTAATTTTTATGGAACTTAATTTTGTATTTTTGTGTTTTTTACCAGTTTGACTTCTAGTACACTACTCCCTGTGGAGTTTTTTATATACATACTATCTTGTTTTTCCTTCTTCTGCAATGATTGTTTAAAATAACATTCCCTATTTAATTTTTTATGATGAAAGGTTCTATTCCTCAACACGTGTGGATCAAGAATTCCATTAGGTCCATGTGAGCATTGGCTCAGTTATTGGGTTACTAGGGTACCCGAGATGGTTCATAAAAAAAGTTGTATTAGAGTAGGTTGATCTTATTATATTGAAGTCAATATGAATTTGTGCATTCTTATCAGGACATATGAGGTAGTTGTAATTGAGTTCCTAGACAGATCTCTTCACAATGAACCTTATGTCACTAGGGGTGGTTTGGGAAATATGCCTCGAGGCTTAGTTCTTTTCTTTCCCCTAATAATGATTTGGGTCGATTGAAATCTATGTCTTGTGTAATTATTTGTTGAGATTCTTTTCCTGTGTTTATTTATTTGAGTGTTAATATGATTTCTTCGATGTCGTCTACTAATGTTTTGTAGTATCATGCCATTGACATGATGTGTGAATCAGATCAAGGAGGACGCTTCTGATGAACCGTAATGAGAATATCCTTCTATGGACCAGAGTTTGGTTGAGGTGATCATACATACTGTCCAAGCCCTGGGAGAGGCACCTGCACCAGTTTATGTTCAGGCTCAAATTGTGGAGAAAATAAGGGATAATCAATGAAATCCATATAAGTAATTACTTGAACAAAATCCACCAGTATTCAAGGGCCCAAATTATCCTCAAGAGGATGAGGAATGGATAATAAGAATCAATAATTTTTTTGGGTTCTTGGATACACCTAAACAAATCAAGGTGTAGTGTACCAACAATGTGTTGGAAGAACTGAGTAGGAGATGGTGGTAATTAATGGTGACAATGAAGAAACATGTAGGCTTAGAGTGGAAATACATCAAATAAAATTTTCTTGAATAGTTCTATCTGGATTCTATCGTACTGGCCAAGATATATAGTTTTTTTAAATGTTATGTAACCCCACCTAATCACATAGGCATGTTCTCCCCCACTCATAGAGTAGCTGGCCATGACAGCATACACAATACATACCTTTTGGCTTGAACCAAGCCCATGTCCTTGGTTGTTCCTATCTATAAGATAATGTTCTAATATACCATATCTCATTCTCATGCACATTGTCATTCCCTCATATACATCTAAACATTATCTCTAGGTGTGTACATAAACATATCCATGTACCCTTATATGGAATGTCTTCCCATTCCCTTGGCCACCCATGCATATTTCACTACATAGTGTATACCCCAAAATGGAATGTGTGGTTCCCAAGGGATATTTTTCCCAAATAGGAAGAACACAAGATGTGTTATCCTTCACTACATGGCATGTGAGCAGAATTTTTTATGGAAAATCCTCAAGAGCCTAAAAACATCAATTTTCACAAAAAACCCACAAATATACCCTAAGGGAATCTATATCATTTTTAATAGTGCTATGAAACATTAAAGAAATTAATATATGGGGATTGAGATATAACAATAATAAATATTCTAACATCATTGGAAAAATTGATTCTTTGAGTCCAACATGATGCTCAAAACCTGCTGCACATCGATATGGTGTTGATGACCATCAAGGATGAAGTCTGATGGTGCCTTATCTCTCTTTACCCCTAGGGTCATTCATTGATGAATGGGGGTTCTACCCTTTCCTCTATGAATAGGAAGTGATTCAAGATATAGGGGAACAATTAGTTTTATAAATTAAATTTTCATTTAATTAATAAATCTTGAAAATTTAATACCCTATAATGGTTACCACCAACCAGACACCTGATGAAAAAAAAAATTTATATCACTCCGAGTATGACACCCATGTTTTGGGCCGAACCATAGCCTTGTATTTTTGATTTGATACTCTGATCAAGAGTTAACCAAAATTTTCTGAATAATTGTGTGTGTGTAATATACAATAATTAATATTTTAAATACAACTTCATCAAGGGTCTCCGGGCCTCACAATTTCATACCGAATCAGTGCCTGACTTATGAAATATGCCTAGAAATATTTAAAAGGATTATATGTTAAAAACAATTTTGTTTCACTCTCTCCAAATTCATTGATTTTGAACCCAAAGAGTGAAATCCAACATACAAACATGGGAAAAAATGAGCTCCAAACTAGGTCCCCCACACTAGAGACCTCTCCAAAGGGTATTCATGTTATCACTAAACATGAACCATGTAGAGATAATTTCCCAAAGTGTCCTATATATTAATATATCAAAAACCATTGGGTTTTTAAAAAGGAAAATCCACACCCAATTCCCAAATCTTTTGGGTTGACATCATGTAATGAGGTGACCACATGTCTCCATAGTTTCAATAAGTGGAAAACACCAAGCACTTAGTCTAACTGCAGTCATGTAGTCTAGTGGTATACCATATCACTAAATTGGTTAAATAAATAAAGAATGGGTCTAAAAACAATGACTCCCACTTGCTCCAACTAGTGAAACTGTGTTCAATAGGGACTCAAATATGGCCTCAAAACAACAAGAAAATATGATTCATGGGGTAGAAACACTGAAATCCACCACATCCCAACCCAAAATATCCTCTCACACAAATAAGTGACCGTATTTCTCTACTAATATCTTTCTTAATATGGTTAGGAAGAGGGAAACCTTGGTGACACTACCTATAATCACTAAGATAATCTTGTGACATCTCATTGTAAACAAAAACCCCATCATAAAGACCATAGTCACTACCTAATTTCCTCTACTAACTGTTAACCTCGGTCTCCTCCTTCTGATGGGTGAGACGTCAACATCTAACTCTACAACAGGACACCCAATCCATGGCCACTGAAACCTGATGACAAAGAATATGAGTATAACCACCCCACTACTAGGTGTACCACTGAGGGAAAAAAACATCCCCAACAAATTGACTCATATTGTGACTAGGGTCATTGTCATTCCTCAAAAGGATGATATACTCACCTCCTTCAAAATATACATTAAGAACATGTCCAATAGATATCCAATAACATTATACCTCACAAAAAACCCTAATTTATGCCTCGATATCTTGCTGAAAAATATCAGTGTTAACAACCATCAATTGGAGATACCCTAAACCAACCTTACCCAAATGGGTAAACAAAAAAAAGGCCAACTGCTTTGTTTCTATACCCAACAACAGTGGAAAGAAATATAACTGTGAGCATCAACACTATGGAAACACCCTTAAATAAATCTCATGATATCATGACCTCATCTTATGGAATGTACACTATCACTCCCATTTCCAAGAAGACATATCACAATAAGTGATCACCTTAATTCCAATACATAGTCTGTGAGAGATCCCCATGAAGGGTTTACTTTCAAAGTATTTCAAGAACTATCCATAAATGTCTCATATGAAACTCTAAATCAGAGAATATTAGGGTACATATAGAGAATATTTAAAGGGACCGGTTCATAATTCTCTGATATACCTCCTAAGAAAACTATATAGTGATTCCCAAGTGAACAAACTAGGTCTTACAAATCCCTTCGTCTACAAACCTCCAACTAAACATCAGAAAATAAAGCACTACGATAGCCATCTGACATTATTGAAGAAATATCAAGGTAGTCCATGGGTGATAGTTTTCATAGAAGTGTAACCCTCAGTGGGGAGTGATTCTTGACATGTCCGCATTAATATGTCCTGACACTCCACCACCACTTAAGGGAATAAAAAGATCATTACATCCACTGCTCTAATGGTAACAAAAGATATCTAATAAAATCATTATTGTATTCGGCTACATAGGAGTTCATCCTGCACTTCTTGGGATCACTCACCATCAAAGATTTGAACTAAATACCACAGTCTAGAATCTATACCACACCCACTGACAAAAACTTTATGAGAGTGAATGGTAAGAAACCAATCAATACCAAGGAAACATCATAGTGTCTCTCTTTGTTGTGACAAAAAGGTTTTATGTGATGTTATCTATCCTCTGGAGTATGGTCACAGTATAGAAAGGATTTTATAAACTATGATCCTCTTTACTAAAGACTCAATGAATAAGGTTTGGGAAAAAGGATCCACCAGTATTTCTCAGCCTTGAACATGAGATGTTCTCAAGGAAATGTGTCTCATGACTATAACGCCCCGACCCAAGTTACCCAGAGTTGGTGCATTGTTACATAACATTGTCATGATCACAAGGAAATCATGTCTCGAAAGACCGATTAGTTTAGTATCCTTGGAAACAAGATTCATACATATGTTCAACTTTACAGCTTGAAGAGAATTACAACAAAAATATATTTCATTAGAAGCATCCAAACCTTCTAGATTATGCCTGAAGGTCACTCATAACTAACTTCTTCATATCCTGGGAAAATGAATCCTAAGAAAGGGGTGATATCAAACGCTCAGTAAGGGTAATTAATACAACGGAAAATTAAATAAATATTACGCATGGTAAATAATTTAAACCACACGCCCTTACCAATAATATACATAGATACTTTTATGGATAGAACTTGAGATGAGTAAATAATGCCATAATAAATCCTAATCACGGGTATTCTATTGGTCAAATGACCACATGAACCATCAATATTATTTCCATAATGATGGAATTTATAATGCCGGACATTCTGAAACATTTTGTCAAGGCCTTGGCCAAGACGTCTAAAATGATTAAGGCCTTAGCCAAAACCATAAATCAAATTGGGAAAGGTCCTTGGCCAATTCCAAATCTAGTTATCTCATGAGACCTACCGATGCATCAAGGAGCTATAGCGGGATCCACCCGTCACTTACTAAGTCCAATACATTCCTCATATGAAAAGGTTTAAACATATCATAAACATTCGTATTAAAACTAGCATATGAAATGTCAATACTTTAACCATAAGAAATGAATGGTATAAAAAATAGCACATCCACAGTCAAACATATCACAAAAACATCAATACAATATGGATGTTTTGTATCATAATAAATCAACTTCAAATAAACATAAAATCCATCAAAGGATGTTGACATAGATGAAATCAGAACATTTTTTTAGAGAGACATATCTTTTTATATTTTGAAATCATTTAAGAGTCACATAATGAAAATATTTATTTTGAAAATATTCTTATAAGCTTGTAAGGGAAGCTTTGACTATCTTATAATGGCGGAAAATAGCCTCACCCACCGTATAAGTTAAAAAAAATTTACCTTAATTTTTTTGAAAAGGTTTAAAAGGACCTTGTTTGGAAAAAAACAGAAATATTCCTTTATAAACCTCTTATAAAAGTCAAATAAGGGTATAAATGACTTTAACCCATATTTTTTAAAATAGTAAGAATGTTTTGAAATTCATTTTTATGAAACATGTATGTGGATGATAAAGAGGTCCCAGTGGATATTTACGTATAAACAACCGTGAATAATGAAGAGATTGTGAAATAACCCTTACCAATTTGGTAACATACGAAATATAAACCCCATGAAAGAGGTATCATAAAATGAATATGTAAATACACATACATTAAAGTGTATTACACAATGAATACAAGTATGGGCAGTACATACACAACACAAAAGGTAATTGTGGCAATATGGTATGAAT
This sequence comes from Viscum album, assembly GCA_963277665.1. NCBI lineage: Eukaryota > Viridiplantae > Streptophyta > Magnoliopsida > Santalales > Viscaceae > Viscum > Viscum album. The sequence goes on along the minus strand of OY728161.1, from coordinate 1,533,115,220 downwards.
CTCACGGGAATAAGGAGTGAGATGAAAACTCCTTACCATGTACTTTTCCTTGTTTGATGGTAGGTTAATTTCCTGTATAATGCTTAAATAATTTTTATTAAATTATACAAGAATAATATACATTAATATGATATCATATATGATCTTTTAACATTTCTTTGTTAATAATATCATAGTATTATCGTCGTTTCGGGTGTTAACTTACTCGTTTTATTTTACATGTTTTATTACATAAGCCATGTTTGTTAAGGTTAGGTTGTATCTTATTCATATCCAGAATTATATCAAGTCCTTAATCATTATTTTTAATCATCAAATGAAAATTATACTTGAATGGATACGATGGGGAATGAATCTCATCACGTTTGTGGAGACAGTAGTCTCTACGCACGCACGAGCGACACTATCATTCTTTTGATATTGAAATAATAGATGATTGGATGGTATATCATATATAAAGAATAATTATAATTTTATATTTATTATTTACATGAATTTAACATCATTATTATAACCATCCAAATAATAATATTTTGAATAACAATTACACCACGATGTGGAGACGGTAAGCCGTACGTACGCACGTATGGTGACATGTCATTCATAGGATGGATAGAATACTGAATATGGTTATACCATATTTATAATAACATCTCAGTATATATAAGATTCTGGATTTAATATTTTAGAATGGGGATAACAATGAAAGAAGAAGTTGATGAAGAAAATAACTTGAAAAATGGTGGTGAAAACATTACCTCTTCATCGGGTTCTTCCTTTTGATTTGACCAAAAGGGATCCTTAATTTGGCTTTATGATCAAACTATGGACTCTATGTTAAATTGAGGGAAGTTGAGAGAGTATTTGGGCAGGTTTTGACCGAACCAAAAGGCTTTGAAGGTGTGAATAATTGGTTAGAAGTTGTGTCCATTCATAAGGGGGAGGTGGGGCTCTTTAGAAAAAACATAAAATATTTATTTATAATAAATTCATATTCGGTTTATAATGGCTCCAAAGTGGATTATTCAAATTCTAAGGTGGATATGGGTAGAAATAATTTCAACCAATAGATTTTATATAGGTTTGGGTCATTATATTAACCTTATTTGTTAGTTTTAACTCTTGGTTAATTAGTTTAACACTTACCATGTCACTTTGTATTTTTATAATATATAGTTAATAAACATACTATATACATCCAAGAGACCCCCAAGTGGTACATTAATGATACACCAATAATTAATAATTCCTTTGGCTGATACTTAGATTTTTAGGAATATAATATAAATTAATAATATAATATTTGTTTTAAAAACTCATTTATGTCAATTTTGACACTACTCAATAATTTATTTTTGTTAAAGTCTTAACAGCAATATTAATTTTAACCAAATTCATTTAATCAATCCTAACATTCCATATTAATCAATAAAATTCGTTAATGTCATCAAGACTTTGAAATTATATTTATTTTAACATTTATAATACCAACTATTTGATTCTTTCATTAATAAGGAAAATACTACATCATTATTGTTCAATATATATTTTTTCTTTTTCAATGTCTAAAAATTATAAATAAAATATAATTATGTAGTAAATCTTTTTGTCTTTCTAATAAATATTTATAATCTAAAATATAACACTTATAACCCTATGTAAAAATTGTTTATCTAAAAGATATAACCTTATGTCATTTTTGTATTTACTTTAACTTAATTAAAATAAAGTGTCCCTATCACCTACAAGTGGCTCCATGGGGTCCCAAAATCGACCCAAAGATTCCCATGGTCGGAACGTTATCCACAAATAAGGTTAGGACACGTTTCAGGGTAATTTATTATTATTATAATATTATTTTGTTACTCTTATTTACCAGGTTTACCTTTTAACCATGGTAAATAAAATATTTACCTAAGTAATTATTCAAAATGTATGAAAATAAAAGTTAAATTTTCACACAATTTGGACATGATGTTTCAAAATTTGGAATCCATTTTTCCAAATTCAAAACACAGAAGTGGCATAAATTAATTTAATATTAATTTCTGCTGTCAAAACAAAAAGCGTGTTTTTAACATATAATAACTATCAAAAGATTGACACTTGTTTATGTCCGGTTTAATTGTGAAATTATGTCCAATGACCAAAACATTATTAAATGGTAAAAATATATTCTAAATAAACTTTAAAACCACTAAAATTCATAATTTATCATTATTAATTATTTTGATTAAAAAAGATGTTTTTAATTAAAATTTAGTAATTTTCACTATTCATCAAAATATAATAGTTATCTGAAAAGTACCTAAATTTCACCCTAGGATAAATTTGATATTACGAATCCAAAAATGAAGTCCATTTTGAGAGATAAAATTTATAAAATTTCAACAAGTAGGTATTACTATTCATAACGGTTAGTCTGATTGGTTGTGATGTGTATTAGAACTCGAAGTTGTGTACAACACACACTTACTGTATTATTGAAAGAGAAGCGTACCATGGAAGCTTGGGGTGTTACATTGTAAATTTTTGATGTCACCATTCTAAAGAATAAATTTATTTAGTCAAATTGAATATATATAAGTTTAAAATATTGAATTTAAAAAGGGTTCACTATTAAAAGTTGGTAAAAGTGCATTTTTGAAAAATACTTCTTTTATCTGAAAAAATAATTTGTTCTTAAATTATGTCTATGAAACTCATAATATGGATTCTAAAATTATAAGGATTATATGAAGTTAAAAATTCAGTTAATACTATTCATTACCGCTTTTGGACGGCTAGTTTGGTAAGTCATGGTGCGTTTGAACTCGATGTTACGTGTAGTGCAAGTTATTGAATTATTTTGAAGAAATAATGCACTATGAAATCTTGGGATGTTAAATTATCCCCTACTTCAATAAATGGAGTCCTCACAATTTGAAAAAATTTTGAAGATAAAAGGTTGAAAATAGAAAATATCATTGTGGGAAAACCCACATCGGAAATTGGGTTAACAAAATTTAGTCTTAATAAGAGGAAAAGCAAAAGAAAAGTGTCACCACCAAATTATGATCTCGATTAGGAGAACATTGGTTGAAATTAGAGACACATAATTGGATGAAAAATGTAATTATTTACAGATAGTGATTGAGGTCATCAATCACAAACAAGTATAAAATTTAGGTCCTTAGATTCATCAAACTATGATGATTTGAAAAAACATCTGTTCAACAAATCATAAGGTATTAGGATAACACATTTTTGGTTATAACATCCCTTAAATAAAGTATATGAATTAATTTATTCATAGAATAAGAGAAGAAGAAAAATATATACTTGATAAGTAGAGTTCCATCCTTTAACTAGTTTCTACCACAAACTCATTTTTCAATCTAAAAGATAATAGAACATAAAAATATTCTATTTATCCTATTCGTATGAATTTATAATTCATCTACTAGAAATTTTTTAAAAAACTAAATTATTTAATCTAGGGACTTCACGTAGTCTAGTGGTAGGCGATAAATCCCAATCGCACTATGGGTGTGGGTTTGATTCCCGCAGCTTTGTCCGACACGGCGTGTTGTCACATGGTCTTCGTGTTGTCCTTTTAATAGAAATCCAAAAGTAATATCAAACTATACTTATCCAAAATACTTCTGCCCAAACTCACAATCCAAAATTTATAAGGTAGGTAAACACAATGAAGATCCATTTTTTCCATGTAACAGCTTGTGAAAACCTTCATCATGCATTCTTTTAAAATATGGTAACACCCTTAATTACCATAAAACTTTATTGATTACATTCATGCTCCCTTATTCCTTATAGAATATTAGATATATTATTTATATCCAAAAACTTTGAATATTCCAACAATGATGAAATAAACAAACCATTAATCAGTGCCAAGGTAGTCAAGAATATCCAATATAATTTATCCAAATAAACCATCTCTTATTGAAAAATAACTACCTTAGTATCAAGACCATATTAATGATTAACTTTACTTCAACCATGAATTTTCAAAAAAAAAAATTTAACTTGCTGTTGAGTCACTTTTCATAGTACCATATAATCTCAAATCCTCAATGAAATTGTACTGCAGTACAATCCTTATTTATCTCCATAATTCATACAACCAGTACATCGTTGATACAACACTCAAATGAAATAATTCATTAATAACAACACAAGAACACTAGTCATTCCTCTTCATCTGTGGTAGTATCATAACTTTATTATTATCCAATAGCGTCATTTGGGGAATACTTTGATGATTATTCGCGTAGTGTCCCCACTCCTTGCAGATGAACCATTGTACATTTGAAACCTTTTTCTTTCCCTCACAATCACGAACATGGTGTCCTTCTTCTCCACACATATAACATACTCCCTTTCCCTTCGTGCATTTTCCAAGGCAATTGTTTCCACAGTTATCACATATGTGAAAATCCTTCTTTACCTCCTTCCCTTTATCTGTCCTTCTCTCTACAATCATTTTCTTCTCTGGATTCTCTTCGAATCCATAGGATTCCGAGAACTCTTTACATATCTTATCAAAACATGATACTATTTCTTTATATGATGACAACACATGGGAGACTATTTCCCTTATAAATTATGGCTTAAGACCATGAAAGATATGATTCTTCTTACTCTTCAGATCATGCGTATTGCTGGAGCTCTCATTCCTTCTACTGGGCGCCATTTCTAAACAATGGCATACACTAGATTAGTTTATGAATAGAAATACCTAATCCCAAACATGTAAAACACTTAATCATAAATAAAACAATTTATGGATATAATCCATAATCATAAAAATGTATTCCTTGAGGGAGTATATACTCATAAACCCTTCATAATGGTTTGTAACAAAAATGAGAATTATCCTAAGCATATCCCTCAGGAGTGTCGTAACCAAGAGTGCAGCAAGGCCTGTTTTCATGCACCAGTTCCCATTTGAGTCTAGCTCAAAGCGGTGTTTTCAGGTTTTACCCCTAGGTACATCTGTGCTAGAGCCTCCTCTAACTGCTCGTATCCAGACAGGGATGTATTTCTTGGAAAACTCAAAAAATCTCTACAATACCAAAATTCTAGGAAGTTCTTCTATAAAAATCCTCAAAGTCTATCTTACGGCTATGTGCTCTAATCAAAGTTTATCTAAATCTAGTTTCCAAGGTTTTTACTAAACTTCCTCTGATACCAACTGTAACGCCCCTACCCCAATTACCCAGAGTCGGTGCATTATTACATAACATTGGCATGATCACAAGGAAATCATGTCTCGAAAGACTGATTAGTTTAGTGCCTTGGAAACAAGATTCATACATATGTTCAACTTTACAACTTGAAGAGAAGTACAAAAAAAAATATTTCATTAGAAGCATCCAAGCCTTCTAGATTATGCCTGCAGGTCACTCATAACTAACTTCTTCATATCTTGGGAAAATGAAACATAAGAAAGGGGTGAGCTCAAACGCTCAGTAAGGGTAAGTAATATAGCGGAAAATGACATAAATATTAAACATGGTAAATAATTGAAACCACGTGCCCTTACCAATAATATACATGAATACTTTTATGGAAAGAACATGAGATGAGTAAATAATGCCATAATAAAACATAATCATGGGTATTCTACTAGTTTAATGACCACATGAACCATCAATATTATTTCCATAATGATGGAATGTATAATGTCAGACATTCTGATACATTTTGTCAAGGCCTCGTCCAAGACGTCTAAAATGATTAAGGCCTTGGCCAAAACCATACATAAAATTGGGAAAGGGCCTCGGCCAATTCCACATCTAGTTGTCTCATGATACCTACCGATGCATCAAGGAGCTATAGCGGGCTCCACCCGTCACTTATTAAGTCCAATACATTCCTCATATGAAAAGGATTAAACATATCATAAACATTCCTATTAAAAATAGCATACGAAATTTCAATACTTTAACCATAAGAAATGAATGGTATAAAAATAGCACATCCATATTCAAACATATCACAAAAACTTCAATACAATATGGATGTTTTGTATCATAATAAATCAACTTCAAATAAACATAAAATCCATCAAAGGATGCTGACATAGATGAAATCAAAAAAATTTTTTAGAGAGACATATCGCTTTATATTTTGAAATCATTTAAGAGTCACATAATTTAAATATTTATTTTGAAAATATTGTTATAAGCTTGTAAGTGAAGCTTTTATGATCTTAAAATGGCATAAAATAGCCGCACTAGTCGTATAAGTTAAAAAAAACATTCTTACCTTAATTTTGTCGAAAAAGTTAAAAAGGAACTTGTTTGAAAAAAGACGGAATGATTCCATTATAAACCTCTTATAAAAATCAGAAAATGTTATAAATGACTTTAACCCATATTCTGTAAAATAGTAAGAATGTTTTGAAATTCATTTTTAAGAAACATGGACGTGGATGATAAAGAGGTTCCAGTGGATATTTACATATAAACAACATTGAATAATGAAGATATTGTGAAATAACCCTTACCAATTTGGTAACATATGAAACATACACCTCATGAAAGAGGTATCATACAATGAATATGTTAATACCCATAAATTATAGTGCATTACACAAAGAATACAATTATGTGCAGTACATACACCACATAAAAGGTAATAGTGGCAATATGGTATGAATCTCACGGGAATAAGGAGTGAGATGAAAACCCCCTACCTTGTACTTTTCCTTGGTTGATGGTAGGATAACGTCCTGTATAATGGTGAAATAATTGGTATTAAATTATACAAAAATCATATACATTAATATGATATCATATATGATCTTTTAACATTGCTTTGTTAATAATATCTTAGTATTATCGTTGTTTCGGGTGTTAACTTACTCATTTTATTTTACATGTTTTGTTACATAAGCCATGTTTTTTATAGATAGGTTGTATCTTATTCATATCCAGAATTATATCAAGTCATTAAAAATTATTTTTAATCATCAAATGAGAATTATACTTGAATGGATAAGATGGGGAATGAATCTCATCGCGTTCGTGGAGACGGTAGTCCGTACATACGCACGAGCGACAATATCATTATTTTGATGTTAAAATAATATATTATTGGATGTTATATCATATATAAAGAATCATTATAATGTTATATTTATTATTTACATGAATTACACATCATTATTATACCCATCCAAATAATAATGTTCTGAATAACAATTACACCACAACGTGGAGACAGTTAGTCGTACGCACGCACATATGGTGACATGTCATTCATAGGATGGATAGAATACTGAATATGGTTGTACCCTATTTATAATAACATCTCATTATATTGAAGATACTGGAGTTATTATTTTAGAATGGTAATAACAAAGAAAGAAGAAGTTGAATAAGAAATGAACTTGAAAAAGGGTGGTGAAAAAATTACCTCTTCTTCAGGTTCTTCCTTTTTATTTGATCAAAAGGGCTCCTTAGGTTGTCTTTATGATCAAAATATGGCCTATATGTTGAAGTGAGGGAATTTGAGAGAGTATTTGGGTAGGGTTTGGTGGAACCAAAAGGCTTTGAATGTTTGAATAATTGGTTAGAAGTTGTGTACTTTTATAAGGGGGAGGAGGGGCTCTTTAGAAAAACCTTAATGTATTTATTTATAATAATTAGATATTCGGTTTATAGTGTCTCAAAAGTAGATTATTCAAATTATAAGGTGGGCATGGGTCTAAATCCTTTCAACCAATATATTTTAGATAGGTTTGGGTCATTATACTAACCGTATCATTTAGTTTTAACTCTTGGTTAATTAGTTTAACACTTACCATGTCACTTTGTATTTTTTTAATATATATGTAACACCCCAGGTAAATAAAGAATATGAAATTTTCATATTTATCCATATTTGTGAATAAAATATTAATATGACTTTAAAAGGGACACTATGCTCGATGGCGTACCCACCATGCAACAACGAGTTTCTTGGGAATCGTACGTTGCACTTTAATAATAAAATATTATTATTTTAAATGGTAGTTAACATGTAGCTGTTGTATTGGTGAGAATGGATATAAATAACTAAAATATGGTTATATATGTTTTTAAATGTTTTTACATTTATCCAATAAAAGATAAAGGCTTAAAATATGGAAAGAATTCAATTTTAGGCGTATATGCCCTAGTTTTCACTAAAGGTTCACTTATCGCCTTTTGATGGCGATCCGTCATTAAATATAGTTTTTTTCACTCTTATACATCCTTTTGGACCAAATAAAACTCTTCTTAATAATTGGGACATCAAAATTTACTTTGTGTTATTTTTTTGGTATCTTTCTGATAAAGTTCATTTTTTAATGAATAGTGTAAAATATTGTATTTTAATTCAAAACCTCTTTTTAATCTAATTTATTTGTATTATTAGATTATATTTTGAATTGGTTTTAAAGTGAAATTAGAATATATTTTTACCATTAAATCCAATAGTGGTCGTCGGAATTAATTTCACTTTGAAATCAGACTTAAACTAGTGTCAGTCTTTTGAAACTTATTGTTTCATAAAAACAAGCTATTTGCTCTGACAGCAGGAATTAATTATTAAATTAATTAATGTGACTTATATGTTTTGAATTTTGTAAAATGGACTTCATTTTTGAATTCGGAATATCAAATATATCTTAGGGTGAATATTTGGTAATTTTCTGAAAAACATCAATTTTTGATGAATAGTGAAACCACTAAGTGGTACTTATAAAAACTGATTTTCCGTTTAAATGAAAATTTGCCACCTTTGTGTTTTGAATTTAAAAAATCCGAAATAAATGGTTGTCATTAAGAAGTAAAATGTGGTTCAATGGGATAAAAATAATTTTTTTAGTGAATAGTAACTTATTAAGTTTTTAATCGCGATTAGAGGTAATTACTGTAGTTTAAGGGAAAAATAATGTTTTAATAATATGAAATGAACTTGACACATGTCCTAACCTCATTTGATGTGTCATGGCCGACCATGAAAACCCATGGGTCAACTTGGGGTCCCCATGGAGCCACTTTGGTTGGAAAATGACATAAATATCTTTTTATTTAATGTTAAAGTAAAAATAACACAAACATGACATGTTTTACTAAAACAATTGTTACATGGTGTTATACAATTCAGAATTTTGATTATAAATAGTTATTGGAAATATAAAAATATTTCCAACATCATGATAGTTTTTTAATAATTTTTAGACACTAAATAAATTAAATTATTTATGACATCATGATGATGCAGCGATAACCTCATTATTTAACGATTTAAATAAAATGAAATGATAATGTAAAATATAAGACCTACACATGTCCAAAACAAATTGTATGAGTGGATTTAGAAACCTTATCACCTTATCCTGGAATTATATCAATTTGGGACCTCCAAAATCCTAATACCATTTTCAAATAAAGTAAAATTTGCTTACTTTCCAAGAGTGCCCCTCCTCTCTTCTTATAAAAGGCCCCCACCTCAACCTCCTTACCCACACTCCCAAAGCCTTTGGGTCAGCCAAACCCTGCCCATTTTGTCTTTCCACTTCCCTATATTACTCCTTGAAGCCTCACTTTGGGCCTAAGTCTTCCCAAGGAAGCTTTTGAGCTAGAACCAAAGGGAATTACCCGATTTTAAGGTAATGCGTTCACTTGAGTCCTTTTGTTTTATTTTGCCTCTCAAACCCCCTAAACTTTTTTTATTCATTTCTTTTGTAACAACTACAGTATCTTAAATATACAAGGATGTTGTTATAATAAGTATTAGAGCTACACTTACACACACCTACATCTAATGGTTAAAAAACATACTGTTTCCGTGGATGGCGAATTTCTAACTCACGAAACGATGATTGTTCAAAACTCATATAACACCTTCAAAGGTGGCCATTAAGATGTCACTATATTTATATATGATATATAAAATGTTTATGTTTTACTTAAAATTCTGTATTTTTCATTTGTGGCTTACCTTTATGGCTTCCATTATGGGTATACGCGATATCTTCATTTTAGGAAGTGCGGACTACCGCCCCCTCAAAGTGATGTGATTCGTTAATGCCATATGTGGGACGTATAAAGGATGGATTTAATGTTATTATATATGATTTTATACTGGAATTATAATATACCTATATATCATTATTATTTCTTTCCATTAAAGTATGAGATAGAAATGAAAGTAGCGTTCATGCGTACGCACGACTTACCGTCTCCATGAACGATGCATTTCATTTCTTATCCCCAAATGTAATGTACTATTATAAGTACATGTATATAATGTATATATGTGATGAATGATACATCTAAATGATGAATATAATTCTGTAATTAAAATATACATACCTCTCATTTAGTTTTAATTCCATTAATATGACAAAGAAATGAAAGTAGCGTTCATGCGTACGTACAACTTACCATCACCATGAATGGTGCATTTCATTTCTTACCTCTAAATGATTATGTAATATTATAAATACATGTATATGCTGGATATATATGATATATATGATATACAAATCATGAATATAATTCTTGATATAATGAACCATTGACCAGACGATCAACATGTAATTTTAGGAAGTCCACTTTTGGCTTAAGAACCAAATATCGACAAAACAAACATTATTAACTTAAATGATTACATAATGTTTATAACATGGAAATAAGTGAGATAAAAGGAATAATGATCATGAAAAATGTTCTTAAGGAAGTAGAAATTAACTCAAGTTTATTATTCAGGAGATTAAAGAACGATCGAGTCAAGTCAGACCCGAGGTAAGGGATCATACTCCTCTCTTTCTTTTTAAGTACACTCTTTTTATGTCATTCCTTCTAAGCTCATATTTATTGTGATTGGGATGTTCTTTTATATTACTCTTACTGTAATTTTTATGGTCATATTATGAGAAACCCTATTCTCTCTCATCAGTCCATTTTGGATGTTTTGAGTGGCGTCGTTAGGCTACCGAATTTTCGTAAGATATCCAACCTCTCTCTTTATTTTTATGTACTCTCCTTTATGACACTTCTTTTAAGCTCATCTTTGTTATGTTGGGGGACGTTATTTTGTATTCCTCTTTCTGTAAAATTTATGTTGATATGATGAGAGACCCTATTTCCTCTCATCAATCCATTTTGGAAGTTTTATGTGGCGTCGTTAGGCTGCCGAGTTTTCGTAAGGGATTTTTCATCTCACTTTCATTCCCGTGAGATTTATGCTACATTTGACACAATTTCCTTTGAGTGGTTTATGTACTGACCATTATTAAACTCGTTTTGTAATATAATTCGATTTATGGGTATTTACATATTCATATTATGACACTTCTTCGATGGGGTGTACTTTTCGAAAGTTACCCAAGTCGGTAAGGGAACCTTTCACCCTCCTCTTTTTAAAAGACATCATTTGTTATGTCTTTTAATTCACATAATATTTTTTTTGGGATATGTTCTTCTCTATCCTGATTGATGTAAATTTTATTTTCAAGTGATGAGATTCCCTTTTTATCTCTCATCAACTCATTTTCTGAATTCTTGAAGTGACGCCGTTAGGCTGTCGAATTTTACCAAGGGAACTTTTTAACCCAATTTCGATTTCTTTGGGTTCAACATGTAGTTATTGAATATGTCATCCTTTTAATATGTGTGAATGACCTTTTATTGTTTTACACTTAATATCCAATTATATTGGGTGTATTTATATTTGTCACACATAATTTTGAGATTGATTTATCCTTAATTTAAGAATACCTTCTTTATAAGGGATTTCATCACATTTGACATTTCTATTGATACTTCATTGTTGTTATGAACCAATTCACTCTTATATGGTGTATATACTGTCCTTTGGAATATTATATCATGAATCCATTTATTCTCATGATATTATAATGTTCTGACTAAATGTTATTCCTCAATTATTGTATTCAAGTGTCTCTAATTTTGGTAAAACTGCTTTAACCAAAATATCACTTTAAATGTTTTAATTATATGTTCTTATTAATATCCATGTTTTCAAAATGGTTTTAAGGATTTATTTATATGGATATTAATGGTTTAAAATTTTAAAAGCTTCAAGGTGGTATGGGACACTTTGATTCAAAAATCTCTTTATTAAATGTTTTAAATGGTTTTGGAAATGGTTTCTTTTTGAATGGATTCATTATTTCAATATAATAAAATGTTATATTGTGATTAAAATGTGGAAGTGTTATGTTTCCTTCATGCATGTTTTATGTGATACATTTATGTTATGGTTCTTGGGCATTGTTATGAAAATGGGTGGTTCCGTGATAAACTAAGGGCGGGTGAGCCCGATATAGCTCTCCAATGCATTGGGTAACGCGAAGGAGTGAAACGTTAAGGTTTATCTGAAGAGATTTAGGGAATATACTGTCATGGGTATTCCAAACGTAACCAAGAGGGTTACTCCCTACGTAAGAATGTTATGAATGCCTCAATTTCCCTTTATGTCTTCTGATCTCTATGATTTAATCATGGTTTGATGCGGTATGTTAAAGTGCCTATGTTTTATGGGTAAAGTATGATTTCATTCTTATTTATATATGAACTCATGTTTCCTTTCCATATTTTTATAACCCTTACTGAGCTTTTTATGCTCATCCCATGTTTTTGAAATGTTTTTCACAGGTCAAGGGAAAGGTACATGATGTGATGATAATGTCAAGGATGTGTCAAGAAAGAATCCGTGTTTTATTTCCATTGATGGGAAGAATGAATATTGTCTTTTATGTAACCACATTGTTTAAATGTGGAATGTAATGCAAGTCTCATGATCTAATTCTCTAAAACTCTAAACCTAAAAAGATCATCAATGTGTAATCTTGTAATAACTCAAGATTAAGTAAGGTTTAAGGTTGGGGCCTTATAGTTGGTATCAAAGGTCGGTTTAGATAACTTTAGAGGTTAGGGTATTCTCTAAAGGGACATTACCATAATGGTTAGGATTTCAGAAAGAGTCATAGTTTTAGATAAAGTGAATGTGTAAGTATATCTTAGTGTTTATCTTCCTTATTAGTACATGATGGTTATGTTGATATACTCACACTGACCTTTTTGGTTTTAGTAAATGGCTGGATCTAGCAGGCACCAAAGTGACAATGGGTTTGAAGGAATCTATGGTGGTTCTCTGATTAAGAGACTGGATGAGATGGGGGATTCAATGAGGAATCTCATGGTTTTTCTAAACCAACTATCAAGGAGTCATGATCAACCACTTAAACCTTGGTGAGTTCTCTAATGCATCATGTACGAGATGGCCAAATCGATGTGGAAATTAAGGTAATAATTATTAAGGTAACCATTAGGGTTTATATGATCCTTACTTTTTAGGTAATTATGGGTTGCTCTATGATATGATAGAAAATTAAAGGAATGAGATAAACTTGAGGTTAAAATATGTTATGATCATTTTTGAAGATTTTATCTCATTTTGGGAAATGTTTTAAGAATTATATAGTTTTGGAAAAAGGACAACACACAGACCGTGTGACAACCCGCCACGTCGGACAAAGCTGCGAGAATCGAACCCACAACCAAAGTGCGACTGGTATTTATCGCCTACCACTGGACTACGTGAAGTCCCTGGTTAGTGTGACTGATTCTTTCTAGTTATATGATTTTATGAATTAAGAGTAAGATGATTTTGGGTTATTTATGAAAATGATTAACCTATCATGGAGGATATGTGATTAGGTTAATTACTTTTCAATACGAGACTTTAGGAGAAACTGATTTTGTTTGGAGATAAATGTTACGATTTAACTTGGAAGACTATGTGATTAAATCCTTAAAATATTTTGGTTTCAACCATAGTTTGGTTACTTTGAAGAATTTTATGGAAAAATTGTTTATCTAATGGTCCTAGTTGAACTTTGGGTTTTGTTGGACAAATTTTGGAGATTAAGCATAGATTTTCTTTTTGTAAAGGGTTATCCTTTTCTGGATTATCTGATCTTGTACTAGCCTTTTTGGTTTTGGTTTTGGTTAATGTCTAAAGAAATGGGAAGTATATAGTTCTCTTTTGTGGATTAGGTGATTCTCTAGAAGTTGATTATAGTACTCTTAATGGGAACAAGTCTTCCTAAATACTCATCTTTTGGAGAAAATATGATTTTGTGTAAGGAGTATAATAAAAGTTGAAAGTCAACATGATAAGTGAATATGTTTCCTTATGAATAAATTCCTCAATATAAATTAACTTAAAACAAAAATGTTGTCTATTAACATTTCCTACTGGGGAATCGAACACCGTTTAACCCATCACAAGTTTGTGATTTTCTTGTGGTTAACCTTGTCCTAAACATGTTTTCTATCACTCTCCATCAGAACATGAACCTTTGTTTTTTCCTCCATTTCCATATTTTCATACTTGGAATCCTAGTATGGGTTAACTCGGGTGACCTTTGTACTTATCTTTCATTATTTTAAAGTGATTGTTTTACCGACTCTTGTTCCGATGTGGGACTTTCAAGGATGTTTCCAAGCCCAATTTTAAAAATTGTGAAGACGCAATTCCCAAAAGGGGGGAAGGATGTAACACCCCAAGTAAATAAAGAATATGACATTTTCATATTTATCCATATTTGTGAATAAAATATTAATATGACTTTAAAGGGGATGCTATGCTCGATGGCGTACCCAACATGCAACAACGAGTTTCTTGGGAATCGTACGTTGCACTTTAATAATAAGATAATATTATTTTAAATGGTAGTTAACATGTAGCTGTTGTATTGGCGAGAATGGATAGAAATAAATAAAATATTATTATATATGTTTTTAAATGTTTTTACATTTATCCAATAAAAGATAAAGGCTTAAAATATGGAAAGAATTCAATTTTAGGCGTATATGCCCTAGTTTCCACTAAAGGTTCACTTATCACCTTTTGATGGAGAACCGTCATTAAATATAGTTTTGTTCACTCTTATACATCCTTTTTGACCAAATAAAACTCTTCTAAATAATTGGGACATCAAAATTTACTTTCTGTAAATTTTTGGTATCTTTCTGATAAAGTTCATTTTTTAATGAATAGTGTAAAATGTTGTATTTTAATTCAAAACCTCTTTTTAATCTAATTTATTTATATGATTAGATTATATTTTGAATTGGGTTTAAAGTGAAATTAGAATATATTTTTACCATTAAATCAAATAGTGTCCATTGGAATTAATTTCACTTTGAAATCAAACTTAATCTAGTGTCAATCTTTTGAAACTTATTGTTTCATAAAAACACGCCATTTGCTCTGACAGCAGGAATTAATTATTAAATTAATTAATGTGACTTATATGTTTTGAATATTGTAAAATGGACTTCATTTTTGAATTCGGAATATCAAATATATCTTAGGGTGAATTTTTGGTAATTTTCTGAAAAACTTCAATTTTTGATGAATAGTGAAACCACTAAGTGGTACTTATAAAAACTGATTTTCCGTTTAAATGAAATTTTGCCACCTTTGTGTTTTGAATTTCGTAAATTCTACATACATGGTTGTCATTAAGAAGTAAAATATGGTTCAATGGGATTAAAATAATTTTTTTTGGTGAATAGTAACTTATTAATTTTTTAATCGCGATTAGAGGTAATTAGTGTAGTTTAAGGTAAAAATAATGTTTTAATAATATGAAATTAACTTGACACATGTCCTAACCTCATTGGATATTTCATGGCCGACCAAGAAAACCCATAGGTAAACTTGGGGACCCCATGGAGCCACATTGGTTGGAAAATGACATAAATAAATTTTTATTTAATGTTAAAGTAAAAATAACACAAACATGACATGTTTTACTAAATCAATTGTTACATGGGGTTATACAATTCAGATTTTTGATTATAAATAGTAATTGGAAAGATAAAAATAATTCCAACATCATGATTGTTTTTTAATAATTTTTAGACACTAAATAAATTAAATTATTTATGACATCATGATGATGCAGCGATGACCTCATTATTTTACGATTTAAATAAAATGAAATGATAATGTAAAATCAAAGACCTAAACATGTCCAAAACCAATTGGATGGGTGGATTTAGAAACCTTATCACCTTATCCTAGAATTATATCAATGTGGGACCTCCTAAATCCGAATACCATTTTAAAATAAAGTAACATTTTCTTACTTTCCAAGAGTGCCCCTCCTCTCCTCTTATAAAAGGCCCCCACCTCAACCTCTTAACCCACACTTCCAAAGCCTTTGGCTCGGCCAAACCCTGCCCATTTTGTCTCTCCACTTCCCTCTATTACTCCTTGAAGCCCCAAATTGGGCAGAAGCCTTCCCAAGTAAGCTTTTGAGCTCAAACCAAAGGGAGTTACCCGATTTTAAGGTAATGTGTTCACTTGAGTCCTTTTGTTTTATTTTGCCTCTCCAACCCCCTAAACTCTTTTTATTCATTTATTTTGAGACAACCCCAGTATATTCAATATACTAGGATGTTTTTATAATAATTATTAGAGCTACACTTACACACACCTACATCTAATGGTTAAAGAACATACTATTTCCGTGGATGGCGAATTTCTGCCTCACGAAACGATGATTGTTCAAAACTCATATAACACATTCAAAGGTGGCCATTAAGATGTCACTATATTTATATATGATATATAATATGTTTATGTTTTAATTAATCTTCAGTATTTTTCATTTTTGTCTTACCTTTATGGCTTCCATTATGGGTATACACGATATCTTCATTTTAGGAAGTGCGGACTACCGCCCCCTCAAAGTGATGTGATTCGTTAATGCCATACATGGGACGTATAAAGGATGGATTTAATGTTATTATATATGATGTTATACTGGAATTATAATATACCTATATATCATTATTATTTCTTTCCATTAAATTATGAGATAGAAATGAAAGTAGCGTTCATGCGTACGCACGGCTTACCGTCTCCATGAACGGTGCATTTCATTTCTTATCCCCTAATGTAATGTACTATTATAAGTACATGTATATAATGGATATATGTGATGAATGATACATATAAATGATGAATATAATTCTGGAATGAAAATATACATACCTCTCATTTAGTTTTAATTCCATTAATATGACAAAGAAATGAAAGTAGCGTTCAGGCGTACGTACGGCTTACCGTCTCAATGAATGGTGCATTTCATTTCTTACATCTAAATGATTATGTAATATTATAAATAAATGTATATGCTGGATATATATTATATACAAATCATGAATATAATTCTGGATATAATGAACCATTGACCACACAATCAACATGTAATTGTAAGAAGTCCACTTTTGACTTAAGAACCAAATATCGACAAAACAAACATTATTAACTTAAATGATTACATAATGTTTATAACATGGAAATAAGTGATATAAAAGGAATAATGATCTTGAAAAAGGTTATTAAGGAAGTAGAAATTAACTCAAGTTTATTATTCAGGAGATTAAAGAACGATCGAGTCAAGTCAGACACGAGGTAAGGGATCCTACTCCTCTCTTTCTTTTTAAGTACACTCTTTTATGTCATTACTTCTAAGATAATATTTATTGTGATTGGGATGTTCTTTTATATTAATCTTACTGTAATTTTTATGTTCATATGATGAGAAACCCTATTCTCTCTCATTAGTTCATTTTGGAAGTTTTGAGTGGCACCGTTAGGCTACCGAATTTTCGTAAGAGATCCAACATCTCTCTTTCTTTTTAGGTACTCTCCTTTATGACACTTCTTTTAAGATCCTCTTTGTTATGTTGGGGGATGTTCTTTTGTATTAATATTTCTGTAAACATTATTTTGATATTATGAGAGACCCTATTTCCTCTCATCAATCCATTTTGGAAGTTTTATGTGGCGTCGTTAGGCTGCTGAGTTTTCGTAAGGGGTTTTTCATCTCACTTTCATTCCCGTGAGATTTATGCTACATTTGCCACAATTTCCTTTGAGTGGTTTATGTACTGACCATTATTAAACTCCTTTTGTAATATAATTCCATTTATGGGTATTTACATATTCATTTTATGAAACTTCTTCGATGGGGTGTACTTTTCGAAAGTTACCCAAGTCGGTAAGGGAACCTTTCACCCTCCTCTTTTTAAAAGACTTCATTTGTTATGTATTTTAATTCACATACTATTATGTTGGGATATGTTCTTCTATATCCTGATTGATGTAAATTTTATTTCCAAGTGATGATATTCCCTTTTTATCTCTCATCAACTCATTTTCTGAATTCATGAAGTGACGCCGTTAGGCTGTCGAATTTTACCAAGGGAACTTTTTAACCCAATTTCGATTTCTTTGGGTTAAACATGTAGTTATTGAATATGTCATCATTTGAATATGTGTGAATGACATTTTATTGTTTTAAATCTAATATCCAATTATATTTGGTGTATTTATATTTGTCACACATAATTTTGAGATTGATTTATCCTTAATTTAAGGATACCTTCTTTATAAGGGATTTCATCACATTTGACATTTCTATTGAGACTAAATTGTTTTTATTCACCAATTCACTCTTATATGGTGTATATACTGTCCTTTGGAATATTATACCATTAATCCATTTATTCTCATGATATTATAAAGTTTTGACTAAATGTTATTTCTCAATTATTGTATTCAAGTGTCTCTAATTTTGGTAAAACCACTTTAACAAAAATATCGCTTTAAATGTTTGAATTATATGTTCTTATTAATATATATGTTTTCAAAATGTTTTTAAGGATTTATTTATATGGATATTAATGGTTTAAAATTTTAAAAGCTTTAAGGTGGTATGGGACACTTTGATTCAAAAATCTCTTTATTAAATGTTTTAAATGGTTTTGGAAATGGTTTCTTTTTGAATGGATTCATTATTTCAATATAATAAAATGTTATATTGTGATTGAAATGTGGAAATGTTATGTTTCCTTTATGCATGTTTTATGTGATACGTTTATGTTATGGTTCGTGGGCATTGTTATGAAAACGGGTGGTTCCGTGATAAACTAAGGGAGGGTGGGCCCGATATAGCTCTCCAATGCATTGGGTAACGTGAAGGAGTGAAACGTTAAGGTTTATCCGAAGAGATTTAGGGAATATACTGTGATGGGTATTCCAAACGTAACCAAGAGGGTTACTCCCTACGTAAGAATGTTATGAATGCCTCAAGTTACCTTTATGTCTTATGATCTCTAGGATTTATTCATGGTTTGATGCGGTATGTTAAAGTGACTATGTTTTATGGGTAAAGTATGATTTCATTCTTATGTATATATGAACTCATGTTTCCTTTCCATATTTTTATAACCCTTACTGAGCTTTTTATGCTCATCCCATGTTTTTGAAATGTTTTTCACAGGTCAAGGGAAAGGTACATGATGTGATGATAGTGTCAAGGATGTGTCAAGAAAGAATCCGTGTTTTATTTCCGTTGATGGGAAGAATGAATATTGTATTTTATGTAACCACTTTGTTTAAATGTGGAATGAAATGAAAGTATCATGATCTAATTCTCTAAAACTCTAAACCTGAAAAGATCCTCAATGTGTAATCTTGTAATAACTCAAGATTAAGTAAGGTTTAAGGCTGGGGCCTTATAATATAGTTAATAAAAATACTATATACATACAAGTGACCCCCAAGTGTTCCATTAATGATACACCAATAATGACTTAATTCTTTTGACCAAACCTTAGATTTTTAGGAATAGAATATAAATTAATAATATAATATTTGTTTTAAAAACTCATTTATGTCAATTTTGACACTACTCAATAATTGATTTTTGTTAAAGTCTTAACCACTTTATTAAATCGAACCAAATTTATTTAAGCAATAATAACATGTCATATTAACCAATAAAATTCGTTTATGTCATCAAAAATTTCAAATTATATTTATTTTAACATTTATAATACCAATTATTTGATTCTTTCATTAATAAGGAAAATACTGCATCATTATTGTGTCATATATATTTTTACTTTTTCAATGTATAAATATTATAAATAAAATATCATTATGTAGGAAATCATTTTATCTTTCTAATGAATGTTTATAATCGAAAATATAACATATATAACCCTATTTAAAATTTGTTTTTCTAAACGATATAAGCTTATGTCATTTTTGTATTTACTTTAACTTAATTAAAATAAAGTGTCCCTATCACCTACAAGGGGCTCCATGGGGTCCCAAAATCGACCCAAAGATGACCATGGTTAGAAATTTATACACCAATAATGTTAGGACACGTTTTAGGGTAATTTATTATTATTATTATATTATTTTTCTACTCTTATTTACTGGATTTACCCTTTAACCATGGTAAATAAAATATTTACCGAAGTAATTATTCAAAATGATAAAAATATAAGTTACCTATTTACACAATTTTGACAGCCTGATTTCAAATATGGAATCCATTTTTCCAAATTCAAAACACAGAAGTTGTAGAAATTAATTTAAAATTAATTCCCGCTGTCAAAACAAAAAGCGTGTTTTTAAGATAAAATAACTATCAAAAGATTAACACTTGTTTATGTCCAGTTTAATTGTGAAATTATGTACAATGACCAACATTTTATTAAATGGTAAAAATATATTCTAAATATACTTTAAAACCACTCAAATTCATAATTTACTACTGTTAATTATTTTGATTAAAAAAAGTTTTTTTTAATTAAAATTTAGTAATTTTCACTATTCATCAAAATATAAAAGTTATCTGAAAAGTACCAAAATTTCACCCTAGGATAAATTCGATATTCTGAATCCAAAAATGAAGTCCATTTTTATATATAAAATTTATAAAATTTCAAAAAGTAGGTATCACTATTCATAATGGTTAATTTGATTGGTTGTCTTGCGTATTAGAACTCGAAGTTGCGTACAACACACAGTTACTGTATTATTCAAAGAGAAGTGTACCATAGAAGCTTGGGGTGTTACATTGTAAATTTTGGATGTACCCATTCTAAAGAATAAATTTATTTAGTCAAATTGAATATATAAAAGTTTAAAATATTGTATTTAAAAAGGGTTCACTATT
Organism: Viscum album; assembly: GCA_963277665.1. Classification (NCBI taxonomy): domain Eukaryota; kingdom Viridiplantae; phylum Streptophyta; class Magnoliopsida; order Santalales; family Viscaceae; genus Viscum; species Viscum album. Next base: position 1,533,094,153 of record OY728161.1, on the reverse strand, counting down.
AAAAGTTCATAAAAGTGAATTTTTGAAAAATACATCTTTTATCTGAAAAAATAATTTGTTCTTAAATTATGTCTATGAAACTCATAATATGGATTTTAAAATTATAAGGATTATATAAAGTTCAAAATTTTATTAATACTATTCATAACCGCTTTTGGATGGGTAGTTTGGTAAGTCATGGTGCGCTTGAACTCGGTGTTACATGTAGTGCAAGTTATTGAATTATTTTGAAGAAATAATGCACTATGAAATCTTGGGGTGTTACAATGACTATGTTATAACATCATCCAGGGAAATAAAGTCACATGTCATAACTTTAACCTTTCTCGAGCCTCCATGAATGATGCCCATTCTATCTGAATATAATCATTTTATTTTACCTACCATTCAACACAACTAAGTCTTGATCCAACACTTATACATACCAAACATCTCCTAAAACACCAGTCAAAGGAACTAATCCACCACACCAAGACACCATCTGTTTTTGGTGGAACTAACTCACCCACACAGTTTTAATCACATCACGAAATTGTTTCTCAGTGGGGGATGAATCAATCATTATTGTTAGTTTGAACTATCATCAAACATCACTATCATTGGGCCCCATTAATACCCCACATCACCCCAAATAATCTTCAAGAAATAGGTTTCAAGAAAAGATTTGCTCACACCTATGTATACAAGTACTACTCTAAAAGTAGAAAAGAAACATAACCTAGATCTAAAAATCCTCATATCCACTTGGTCTTAGACATATAAAACCTTCATTTTTCCTCACCCTCTCCCTCTAGCTCCCTGATCATAGAACATACCACCTAGGAGTGGTGGTGGAAACAACTTGAACCGTCTCCCACCTCTTAATTTTCTCCTCGCTCGTCCACCATATTCACCCTCTTTTGAAACTCCCTTCTATAATCGATGTCTTTTCTACAGTGCTCCATAAACAGTATCCCTCTTATATTCATGGAGGTTGGAAAATCCTATGTGATAAGTCCCCATACATCATAAGTGAAACACTACATCTCCCAAAATTGGTGGGAAATGGCCAAAGAGACAAGGTCACAGTCTCTCTATAATGGGATCATATCCTGATGTTTCTGACATTCAAAGATCCAGGAAAATTCCATCACCTACTGGCTATCTAGGTCTTAACTCCCATGTGCTCAGAACCAACAGTTGGTGTCTTCTTGTCCATAAATATCTCCACTACCAAGGTCCTTTCAAGAACTCTGGTATTGGTGGGAATGCAATGAAATATCACCAAATCCTTGATATCTCAACGTATTCCATGATCAATGGTACATTATAAAAAAATATTACTTTAACCATATCTAAATAATATCATATGTGGTCAGTTGGCCTCGTTGAATAATTTTCTAGGATCATGCTACATTATTGAAGATGGATATACTCTAGAATACACACTGATCGCAATGTGTTTGGATAAAACTCTTGCTTGACGATCCTCACAAACTCTATCTAAGTGAGAATTGTCTTCTCATGTTTACACACCCCCAAACTCTTTCATCTCTCCATACTTACCTAAAAAAACTCGCCACTAGGACCACCATCTAATCTAGATGTGTCCTCACTTGTTGAAAAACACATGTGACTACCTCATGCCAGCCATCAGCTATATTGAGGGATCACCCCAAAACATTGGAGGTCTCTACCTCTAAAAATCATGTACTGAACTCATCCTTTGTGAATATTTGACAAATATTTCTAGTATATCCTATAGTTCAATGGCTGGAGGTATAACTAGAAAACTACATGGAGGAACCAGATCCTACGAATACCCCTACACTAAAGCCTCATATTTAGGTAGATCATCATCATGATATTACCATGGAATCCAGGATGGATACCATCTTGGAAGAATAATAATTTGTTCAATATGTACCATAGTAAAATAGTATATTTAGGTAGATGACTATACAAGGACATGGACACTCCAAACTAGACCTATATGATTCATGTACCAATGCTTCCCACCAACCTGTTCGCATATGTATCGAGTTAACAAGTACATTTTCAGAGTCCTAGTGAAGTGATATGTTGGTCCCCACCAAAACATCGGAGTCCCTGGACTAAAATTAAAACTTGAGACACCTTAACAATATTTCCTTAAATCTCAAACCTTTCTCAAAGATAAAAAATCTCAAAAACTCTTGTCCTAAAGTAGAACCATCTCTAATACAACTCTTTCACAACCAGACACATCGAGGCATGCCTGGCCGATGATATGCTGAGTGCGACTACCCCAAGACCACCAAAAATAGGCTAGGGGAAAACAATCAACATCTGGTAGTAATATCACAAACTTGGAAATACTTATTGATACATATCAACACATACACAAATCCATCTCTATGAAACCTTGAAAATATAACAATACAAATGATAAAAAAATGAAACCATACATCTTTCCCACAATCGGAGTTTTGAAAAAGTACAAAAAAATGAAAAAGGGAAAAATAAAAGCACACCAATAACTGTGAAAAAAATCTAACCTACTGAGTAGTTGGGGACTAGTATCAAATAAAACCACTCATACATACCCCAATCATTCTAGATAACTATAATATTCCTACTTTGGGTCCTCCAAAGACTCTTTCAAATGTAATTTCATCTTCATAAGACATGAAACATATGAGAGGATACTATTTAGGGGTGATTAATAAAAAAAAAATAGGAACCCCAAAAACCTAAAATAAAATTTAGAAACTAAAAGATAATAGTCTTCTCGACCCATATCCATAGGGTAAAAAAACCCAAGTTGTAGAGAACAATAATCTCTATCTCTAAAACATTGTTATATATGACTAGTAAACTTATCACCACCTAGTATGGAAATAAAGATATGATACATATCTAAAGTACTCTTGGTATAACCTATATATGCTCATCTAAGACTCCAACTCTCACTTTCTCAACTATACATCTTGCCAGAGGATCCTACTAGTGGTTCAATGGTATCATTCGCCTAGGAGAGCTCACTCCCAGAGCCCTACCATCCCTGATGGAACTCATCCAACATATCTAACTCATCAGGTATCACTAAGTAGATTGAATTTACCCACCATCCCTGATGGAATACACATGAAAGAACATGCACATCCATACATTAAAAGAAGAATGAAATCCTAGTTCCAAACATATCATGATAATTATATAGGGGATCTTACCAATGTATTATGGGGGAATCCACAAAACCTACAAAATACTATAAGATTTCAACACGTAGATAATAGATAAAACCCAAGACCATTGGGGGACACCACAAATCGAATCTATAACTTTGAAGACCAAGACACTGATTTAGGGAATTACACGCAAGACAGTTGGGGACACTGAAAACCCTATCCAGAACTACCCATCACATATGTTATCATATACACAATGATTTTGTGATCCCTAATGGAACACACATCAATAAAGGAGATCAGTGTGCATATATTTTGGTCTCACTGATACCACAAACCCCACCTAGGGAAAATAATATGATAGATGATCTCATCCCATAATTTCTAGAGGGATAGACAAATTCTATCTGAACCAATCCCATATAGGGGATTAAAATCATATTTTTAGGATGTAATTCCACATTATACCCTCTAAAGAACATTCCATGGATATTCACACATCTATTGTGGATCTACGCATTTATAACTGAATATTCCAATAATAATTACCTCATGTCACATGTCTTATTCCAAAAACATGAACATAATAATGTTCTATGGGGGAAAAATAAATAGTATATGCTACTCACGAGCCACCATTCATGTCCTACATATAGAGATATGTGAGGGAGAAGTCTATGAGAATAGTATATGATGTGTCCTACTAAGAACATAACATGTCTCTAAGATCCACACTCTATCCATTTCCACCATGGTACTCGGTGTTATCTAAGGTAAGTACACAACATGTACATGTGGCTACATGGAATGTAACCCCACTTGATCATATGGGTGTCTCGTTTCCCAATCATGGCCTAGTTTTCCATGTAACCATACATGGAATGTACCCTAGGTACATAATATGTAATAGTTGGTCTAACCAAAGATTTTTTCCTGGTCCCAACCCATGTACATGATCATGTGCCCATGTACCATGAACCATGATTAGGTACCTGGTTGCGCCCTCCATCCTATGTATACCAATGGTCTGGTCGTGTACTTTCATACAACCTTGTCCCCAAACATGGAATGTCAACTCCTGCCGATGGCCACCTGGACAGGCCTCACTACATGACATGTACCCCCAATACACGGTGTGTATTTACCAAATGATCTTCTTCCATGAAATGGGAAAACACATGGTGTGTGATCCTATACCACATTCCATCTTATCTATTTTTTCAAATAAAAAATCCCTATAAACCTCCCCAAACCCTCTATTTTCACCAAAAATACCTAGATCTACCCCCAAGGAATCACTAGCAGTAAAAACAGGGCGCTAAAACCTAAAAACAACCCTTATCTGGGGATTTAGAAGTAAATATTGTAAATATATCTACCTCATTTAAATATATAGAATCCATTAGTCCAACATAACACCTAAAACCTATTTTATATTGATCTAATGTCGACCACCGTTAAGGAAAGAGTATAATGAAACCTCCCCATCTCTCTCCCTTGGGTCATCCATCAATGCAAGGGGGTTTTCCCTTTCTTATGTGTATAGGAATTAAAATAGGTGGTGTGGGAGAGTTAGGCATGTTAATTAAATATTTATTTATTTATTTAACCTCCAACATTTAATACCCTACGAATGGACACCTCCAACTCGAAACCCAATGTTGAAAAACTGTATGTCACATCTAGGGTAAACCCTACCTTTTAGACTCAACCACAATCATAGATTTCTAACTTGAGACTATAATCTAGGGTTAAACAAAATTTCATGAAAAACATCATGTTCAGGAATGAAAATAATTAATAATTTAAAATATCATTAAATTAAGGCTCTATGGGCCTTGAAATTTTGTGTCGATTCAGCACATGGCTTCAAAAAAATTATTATAAATAGTTGAATTTATTACATAGAAATACCAGAGTCACTACATAATAGTTTTAGATAAAATGTATTCGACCAAAGATCCCAGGACAAATCAGATTTATGTGTTTTTCTTCAAATGAATTTTCTATATTGTGGGGGATGATATTATACAGTTGATAAAAGAATTTTTTTTGGGAAATAATGGTTTTGATCATTTTAGTGATACCCTTATTAAATCGATTCTATTATTTTCATATTAATCATTGGTCACATATTTATGATCCTTTACTATATGTAATGTGATTTACCAAAATTTTTTATGAAATTCTTTCAAATAGATTAAGTGATATCTTGACACTTGTTATTTCAAAGTAGCATTGTGTTATTATAACTAAATGTATTATCACTAATAATAAAATTAAAAATATGGAAATTTTTCATTATATAAACACTCATTATAATTCAAAAAAAGTTTTCTTGGATTATAAATTAAATATGGTGAAGGATTATGATGGGTGGAATGGGAATTACTAATGTTCTTTTTCATGAAACTGGGTTTCAATCAATCTTGAGTTAATAATATTTTTAGATGTGATTCACTTGTCTCTTATAAATTGAGTTATTATAAATTATGGGTATTCAATTTGTTTTTATATTGAAATCTTCAAGGATATTATCTAGTATTTATTCCTTTCTTACTTCAGGCATGAAAAATATGATAAATTTATATTAATATTCTCAAAATGTGATCTTCTTACCCGGATTCATAAATATTGTTGGGGTGATTTATTTTAGTGTCTCAGATTCTTTCTTGGTCCTCTAATTTTTATGTCTTGTTGTTTTTTTACCCCATGCCTGTAATGAGTCATTGATCCATGTGGGATATATTTATGGCCATTGGTTCTTGATTCCACCCTTGTTTTCCTGGCCATCCATTTTTTTCATTGATTGATTGCACCATTGTGTTTTTTTTTGGAAAAAATTCAAGGAATTCATTGATATTTGGGTTAGTTCTGACGAACAATGGGTGTCATGGAAATTAATGACCCCTCCACCCCTTATATTCAATTACCCATTAATTTGAGTTTTTTATCACCCTTATTGTTCTATATGATCTATTATGGTTCTAGTTAATTGATTCCAAAGTGTTCTTCATCCTCAATAAGAAGATATCTTTTTTCTTATATCCTCTCTGTGAACAACAGGTGTATGATTTATGGTGGATCTCATAATTAAATCCTTATAATGGTGAAATGTGGACAATATACATTGATGAAGACCTTCACTTTCCAGTACAACTGAGTATGAATTCCCAGTTGAGTATTTACTAGTACATCATCTTCATCCGCACACTTTCAATAGATCATGACTATTGGACTAATGCAACTTGTTTTGTAAGTGTTTTTTATAGTTCTTGTATTCTCTAGTTTTGGGGTTGTAATTCTTTTGTATCTATTTTAATTTTGTGTTCCATATATTTAATAATATTTTATTTTTATAATTAACTAATTTTAGTGGTTAGGTAGTGTTCCTTTTATGCATTAGGTCTTAAAGGGACTGAAGCACAAAAATCACTATGTTTTTTACCACTTTATTTATTCCATGTAACTTTTTCATTAAATTTCTATCTATTTCAACTACTTTGTGAAAAATCCCCAATTTTGGAATTATGGTTTGAGTGTTTAATTATCACCAGTGTACACTAATCTCTCACAATATTAATGGGGATTCTTAATGTCACATAAACCATTAGGGGCGGGGGGTACACCAAGGGGACCCAATTTACCTATATCATTTTGTCATAATTGGAAATATTATTCACATATATGTTTATTGTGTAAGAGGGAAACGAGAATTTCATATAGAATAGCTGAGTTAAATAGGAGCATAATTAACTTGTTTTTTTCTTCTTAGATGACAATTTTTTTATTCTCTAGAGTTAATCCTGAGTAGTTACTACCAACTAAAGCATTTATTAATAACTACGAAATGGATTCAGGTCAAAAAATGAAATTTTATTAAACCTTAAGTGTCATTTATTATGGGTGGGGTGATTTGTAAATGGATTTATATTTATATTATTACTAGTTTAAAACATTTAAATAATCATTATAAGTATCTTAGCCTCCTTTTTTTTATTTACAGATCGAAACATGATTTTTTTATTTGATTTTTTATAAAATTATTACGTAGATTAGTAGATGGAATCAAAATTTTATTCAATAGTTATAAAATAAAATCTTTTGGATATATTTTTCATAGTAAAATCCTAGGTACATGATATCGATGTTCAACATTCCCAACATTTTTTAATCAGCTTTATTCTATGATCTCTAATTTATCGTTGTGTCATTTAGAGGGTTAAAATAAAATTAATTAAATGGAATTAGATTTACTAAACCATCCTAAATTTATGAGTGGAATTAATTTTGAAAATATGGGTAATTTAAATATGGTTCTTATAGTTAAATAAGGATGGATATTTATTCACAGTTTTGAATCTCTTTATAGTAAGGTGATTGTTGCTATGTATTTTTGAGGGTATTGTTTTAATTATTAATGTGTTGGGACACAACCAATCTTTTTCTAGTAAAGTTTTTATAACGAAAAGACTATTCTTAATGATCATATTTACTCAGGTATTGGAAATGGAACTGATGTGAATATGTGTCATGATCCATAGTTTCGACGTTCTCTTAAGAATTGAGCTACCTCTCAATGGTTTCTAGAATTAATGATGTCTTGGAAAGGGATATATGAATGATGACCTTATAGGGGTTTTGTTTAGTTAATATGAATACATGTTTTAATGAGAGATATTGATAAATATTTTTTAGAATTTCAATTTGTTCCAGAAACACTGGGAATATAGTTTTATAGTGTTTCCAACAAAATGGGTTCTACACTATTAATTATGGTTATAGTGTGGTACAAAATTTTAACGTGCTCCTGGTTGAACGGATTTTTAAAAATATTTTGGAATATTTATCTTCCTCTAATGGTTTTGAAGGTATCATTCCATAAAAATATTTTATTTTATAAATATAAGTTTTTCTTAATGATGTTTTCCCTCAATGTTATGTAATAAAACAAGAAACATCCAAAAAATTAATCAACTCATTCATTGAATATATCCCATTAATTTAATAATAAAAAAAGAAATTGCAATATATTTTGTTTCAGGATGTATTTTTGAATATATTTTAAATACATTCCAAATTGTGTTTTTTGCGATTATAAATCTATTCTGTACTAAAATGATGGCCATAACCCTTAATTGTGTATTTTAATTGGTTTTATAGATGGTGGTCTTGGCCCTAAGCTTGAGTGGGGCCATACATAATATAATAAAATTTGTAGTCTTCTTTATGTATAATATTCAAATCTCAAAAGTCAAATTCAAAATAAAAAATGGTTTGGGAGGGAGATTATAAGGAAACAAAAATTAGGCGACTCGACCATAAGACCTCCCATGAGACCCCTCAAAGATGTAACCATTAAGATAAGCCCTTGTGGGCCTGGAAGACACCTTACTAAGGGTGAATGGTCCTATTAAAATAAATTTCAACGTAGTAAGACCATTCCACTACAACACCCGGTTCTCGAACTTCTTCCCTATACTAAGGTTGTACATAGTAAATCATTATTCCCTAAATGGTCCTCACTCTAAACACTGAAGCTAAAGATCTTACAAGTGAACTAATGTAGTGATCAAACAACCAGGTTCTAATGGTAAATCTAAAGAAAAAACTCACACTCACATGTAGATACTCAGTACCTCAGTTATCCATATTTTAGACATATCTTCCCTTTCTGTCTAAGATAGAGGCTTCACTGTTCGAACAATTCAAGCGTAGAAACCCATATGAAGCCTGTGGAATCTTTAACTACATCTCTACAAAAGTTTTTCCCTTTTTTTTAAAGTGTAGTAAAACATATATAACATACCATGTGATAATTTTTTCCGTCAATGAGTAGCTGCACCCAAATTATTTGATGAAATTAACACATCAACCTTTACCCTGACACTAAAACATTATAGATCACACCAGGATGTCCCAATCTTAGATTATACCCTTACTATATCCGGGACCTGATCCCAATTTTTTATTTTTCTAGATACTCTCATAAGAAATGAATAAGTAAAATAAATATTTTATATGTTATGATTTAAAGGCGATCAAAAAATTTACACCAATGTACCTACCAGTTCATAAGTCAACTCTGTTTCTTAAATGTTTATGAATCTGAATAATTAAAAAAATTTGATATTAAATTACATTTTATTATTATTATGTTAAGAATAATCAGTTATGATTGTTTCTTAAATGGGTATGAAAAGTTATAATTATCCGTCCCCTTTGTGGGAGTGCTAGAGGACCGATTTACTTAAGCTTTTAATTTATGCTGTTAGTGATCTACGAGGTTAAATTCTATTCTTTTCTTCTTCATTTTTTTTATATTCTATTATATTTTTATTTATTTATGTTTATCAACTTCTATAATATTCTTGTGATTTTATATACCAATATGGTGAAATAATAATCCAATACGTTTTGTCTAAAGGGAACTTACAATGGTATTATTGAATTTATAAATTTTATTTTAGTTATGTTTCTCTGATTGGGATGTGGTAGTGGAGGTAGGATATTGATAAGGCCATCGTCACTATATTACTTTACCATTGTCACATTCTTTCATTGTGTTGAAATTCAAAGTCTTTAACAATTGGTTCACTCACTATAATAGCGAAGTTCGATGAATTCATCATTCAAATGGATGTGATCATTATTAGGACCACGTATAGGTTTTCTTACTGGATTGAGAAGTGTTCTTTACCACTCACCAAGGAGAATAAATGAGTTACTACTATTCTTGATGATCCGTGAGTTTTAATTTTTTCACATATATTTATGAAAGTGAAGGATGAGTGGACGTATGATATTGATTCCGTTTATTGTGCTAGGAACTTTAGAACAACTGGGAATAATGATGGAACACATTGGAACTCAACTAAAGTGTATTTACTATTTTTTCTAATTAAATCTATATATATATATATTGTTTTAATTTAATATATATAAAAACCGAAACAACCCCCATCACATTTTTATTTATTCATTTAATATTTTAGAATCTCCCAATGATATAAATAAGATTGAATTCAATGACTTTCTATAAGGATCCTCAAGGAAAAACCTATGTCACCTACCAATTCATTAATATGGGATTTGTAATTTCTATATGATTTATCCACATAAAACGACCTATCAAATTTGGCACCATTGGTTGGGATCTCGAGCACTTGATCATTTTTTTCTCTTAATTTTGTAAATATGAATAATATTTTTAAAAAGAAATCTTTAAAAAAATAAAATATATTTTTAGCTCACCATTTTACCTTCATGATATAATATATTTAATCACCCTATATATATTGGGAGTTCATGGATACAGTAGTGATATGTTTGGATTGTTTTTTGAAATGACCAATGAAAAAAAATACCCAAAATACCTAGAAGAAATGGTTAGAGAATTAGATGAACTCTATGGACACATTCTATAACATCAGAAAGGGATGATGAACCAATATTTACACTTCATTTACCTCCCTTTACTATAGAATAAATTCAATATTTCTTGGGACATTGTAAAATTATGAGTGAAAACTCTAATTTAAGATATTTTTTGTCTAATATATCATGTTGAGTCCCTGTATTTTCTATATTTATTCTCAATAAAATTAGTGGTACTCTTACACATGCACATGTTGGATCACATGTATTCAATGTAGTTTGAAAAAACTTTTCAGTTTTTAGTCTTCATATTTTATAATTCAATTATGTGTCTCTATGATCCCATTCCTTTACAATATTTATTCTTTAACTCAGAGTTACTATTATGTATCAAATAGAATCATAGACTTACCCTTATTAATAATCATACACACCAGAGTTTATTTGTGCCATTACCAAAATTCTATATTCAGGTTTGGTGATTATTTTACATGTTGGTCATATATTTAGAGTTATTATTACATATTTTTTATAATAACCATTACATATGGAGGACATTTCTAAATTTAAACTCTATATGAGATTCTATAACTTTTCGAATTAGCTTAGAACATTTTCAATCTTACCCAAGGAATCACAATTCACTCCAAAAAATATTAAAAAATTAATGGATTTTGGAATTTTTCAAACATTTTATAAAACTCTTTAGCATAATACCCACAAAAAAACTCATTATATAAATATTATTCCTGAATATTTAAATGAACATTCATCACCTCAACAAGTAAACGTCAAAATCATCCTTCTCCAGCCATCATATATTAGATATTATTTAATTAATTCATCATCATTCATGCTTTATAATCCTTGGATGATTTCTCACATTTTCACTAGATTATATTTTTTAACATCATAGCTCATTGAAATTTTCAATACCTTGTTTCTCATACTTATAATTTTATTATAGATAGGGATATTACAATCCATAAAAACCTATCATTGATTCCTTATTTGATCAGTTAAAAAATAATCATATGTGTTTTCTACTCTTTATTATATGGCATCAATAATTTCCCATTATCAAGGGAAACATATTATTTTAAATCATATGGATTAATCTATATGATACAATGGACGGACGATGTTTATAATATCATTATAACTCTCTAAGAAACCTCTCAGTAATCTTCAATTCATCATTAATGTTGGGATATTTCAATAACACCCAATTTAAGCTTATATTTTTATTACTCCTTATTGATATGTTGACAAAAAATATATCTAATACATCTCTCATCATTATAATAAAACTAGGTACTTCAATATCTTTATTTATATTTTTTGTCAATACCTATTTAAATTATAAATTAAATATTATTCTCATTGTATCTACCCTTTATTAACAATAAAATAAGGCTTAAATAATTAAGTAATTTCCTTCTAATTCAATTCTTTGATGAAATCTCATGTTCTTCCATCATTGGAAGTTAAAAACCAATTCTCATAGGAGAAGGGTGGAATCACATTTGTCTATGTAATTAAACATTAATTAATGTACTATAAGTTTATCTAATCTAACTAGATTTATAAAACAAGAGAGATTCATCTAAACAATAAAAAAATATAAAATCTATTAAATATGGGATACTACTCTAAAATATTTGTTCTTAGGGGTTGTTCATGTAGTTTCATAAACAAACACCTACAATCATACTCAATTAATAGAATAAAAACGTTCAAGAGTAAAAATGTCTTTCCCCATTACATTGAAACATAAAATGTACTCCTCCTTAATAACCAAATTTGATATAAGAGAAGAAAGGAAAAGAAAGTAGATTATTTAACTTCATTTTTCAATAGTGTCTAGAAATTAAAAATTCACATGCAACAATAATATATGGAAGCCTCTATACCCAACTTATCTTTAAGGGATGCACTTAAAAACATCTTCATCATATATGGTTTTATATTGAATGTACTCTACGAATAAAATTTAATATCAATTTAAGCATTGTAAGGTGTAAACAAGCGAATAATTAAATAATTCCAAGAGGGATAACTATTCATTTTTCTTAATTATAACCGCATTCATAAAAATATCCCCATGATAAATCACCTTGAATTATCAGAAATTAAATTGAAAAAACAAACAAGGTAATATGGTTGGTATTTTATCACTTATTAATGATTGAAGCATGTGTTATATTTCTATCTAAAAAAATAAAATATCCCCTTGTTTACCCCACTTTTATTAATACCAATACGATTAATTTTCCAAACATTAATCACTTTGGTTTCTATGATTTTCTTATTATTACCTCATTCTAGCAAAGAATGTGCACTATTTTTTCCATGTTCCATATTTATATCCATTTCATACTATGTTTTCCACATTGCCACACATTCCTATAGAAAATTCTATTCCTCATTCTTATGTAGATGATACTTCTTCATTGTAGGCTTTTTGTCACATGAATCCATTGATGATTTATTCATTTTATCCCCCCACTTATACTATCCTAGAAGTATTGTAATATATATATTTGGAGTGTAAAAAACCTATATTCATATTACATAATGGTTTAGAAATATTATTCAAGTTACCATTATTTGAAAAACATATCATTAAATTTGAATCATTTGTCTTGGATGGCTTCCTCTACAGAAATATTTCTATTTATATTTTGGATTTATTCTTTAATTGATTCCATAATACATAATTTATCTTTAATATTCATAGAATATTAACAAAGGGCCATAACATGAACTTTTGTATAGTTGAATAATATCATCATTGGTGTAACATCCTTCTATAACTTCCTCTTGGGCGTGTTCTGTTTAACACATTTCTTCATTTTCATATGCACTAAGGCATACTCAACCATAAATCTTATTTATTTATTTTTTAGGCTTAGTGTTATTATATTCTCATCAGTAATTAAATATTTATTGGTATACATATACTAGAACTCATTATCATAATGACCACTTTTATTTAAATTTTCATAGAAATTATCAAATAATTATAATCTTTTTATGAAGATAAATTCACTCATATATTGTTCTTTAAATTTTTTCTCTTCTTAGATATATTAACCCTTTATGTATTCTTTCTAAAATATTTTTGAGATATATTATTATAAAAATAAATAAATATTTCATTCTCAAACATTCTAAAAAAAAATAACTAATGAACCTTAATCTTTCATCTTGAAAAATAGTGTGGCCCAATTTTTTTATTTTATATTTATAGGTAAACATACGTTTCTTTTGGGTGATTATTTAGAAGATCAACTTTTTGTACATTCTCACATTCACCCTTGATGTGATGGTGGATTTACTATAATTTTTTACCAAAATTTTTCCTAATTTATATTGGTAATGTATATTAGAAAATTAAACAATAGTAGTAGAAAAAATTTTATTTCATAGGTTACCTTTATCCACAACCTTTAAGTAGATTAGTCCTTAGATGATTTGAATCTCTAATATGGAATAACATGAATCTTTTTATATGAATGTATCTTGTAAAAAACATGCATAAATATATCCTTTTCTCCTCTTCTTGGGATGTCTCAACGTGTGTCTCCTTCATATTTTTTAGTTTAATCTTTTTCTCTAGACACATTATGTTGAGTGTATTTTTCTCATCTTTAACTAAAATAACTATATCATCCCATTATTTATTCTACATATGAATCAAATATACATGTATTTTGTTTATTTATTATAAAGGATTATAAATATCATTTGTAATTGTAGCTTTAAACTCAAACTGATCATTCTTGACATCCATGGAATCCTTTTGAGTTTATTTCAATTAATGTATATTCTATTCAAAGAATCAACTTACTTATATTTATCATCAATTTTATATTTCAATAATTCATTATAAAGGGTGAATATTTATTTACAAATCCGTAATGATTACTCTATTAAATTTACTTTCTTGATGATAAAGTTTCATTTTTTCAACAGTAGTACTGATTCTTTTATATCATCCACTTTCGACTCTAGATATGTTTTCTCATCATGTAATTCCTTGATAAATATGAATATACAAGTGATAACATCATTAAAAAATTTATTCATGTAATTATTACCTGGAAAGACTAGGTATTTAATATACTCATTCTATTCACTATCTTAGTTGGGTTATTTTAGAGGACACTTATGAGAAGATATAATAGGAGAATGACCTATTTGACAAGCTTCAGTTAGTGGTGTACCCACCATTTCTTTTTAAATCTTCCTTAATTTATTCACCTAATTTTTTCTATTCATTATGGTTTTGAATGAAACTTATATATTGGTACTAATAGTTTTTGGAACTATATATACTGTATAAAGAAAACCTTATTTTTTTAAAATAATTACACTAAATATATTTGATAAAGAATCTAGTAAAGAAACTATATCCAATTATAGAAAAACAATATTTTCTATTATGAACAAATGTTATTCCTTAATAAGATGATGAAGCTACCTTAGGTGAATCTGAGTGACCAATATTCTAAATTTATTTTAATTTTAAAATTTTATCTTTATATAAAAATCATTGATACTAGTTATGATATAAATTGGTTAGCTTATAATTACTCGACACACAAATAACACATGAAAAGTAGTATAGAATGTAAGAGTGTAGCATGAAATATATTTGAGATGGTTTTCCATTAATGTGGGTGAATACATATATGATGATTCAAGGTGGATTATGAGACACATAAATCCAATAATATCATAAAGTATATATATTAGCATATGTCCCAAAATCCCTCTTTTATCTCCCAATAGGCTCATAGTATCCCGACAGGTCTTGTTAAACAATCTTTCACAAGTTTATAATGGTATCTGAAAAAATTTCTAAAGATAATTTTATATATTCTATGAGAAGAAACTATGACACCCTAAGATTTTATGAAATATATTTTTTTCAAAGTAATTTATTTTCATTTATGGCTTGCATTACATGAAACTCTTAGTTTAAATGAAGCACAATATCCAATTAATATTATTATTTAAACATGATCATTATAACCTAGCAGTTAAAATTGGTGGTATGAATAGAAATATTTTTTTGAAAATTATGTTTAAAGTGTATAGATAAATAAAATATATTTAAAAATAAGTACTTAATGTTTTTGGGTAATGTCTTTATATTCTTTTAAAATACATTTTTCACAAAAAATGATTTTATTTATTTTTTATGAAAAAAATTAATTTTTTCACTTTTAGAAAATTTATTTTAAAACAAAGATATATTTTTCAAATAAAAAAGTGAAAATAATATTAGGTATAAATTTTTATATTTATATGAAAATTTAAATTGTTAATGAATCCTAGAAAATACAGGTATTTATTAAAAATTTCATTTTCGTTTAAATCATATAGAAAGTTAGAATTTTTTATAAAATATTTATAATTTTAAATTATTCAATTATTTTACAGGTAAAAAAATTTAGTTCATTATAATCAATCTCATATTCAAATTTAATATTAAATCTTATTATACTTATGAAAATTTTCTCTTTGAAAACCCCCTTTTTCTTTGCGTATATGGTTTTAATTTTAAATAATGTTTACACTTTTATGAATTGATTTCTAAAAAATGGATTTAATATTTTTAATTGAAATAATTAATACTATATAATATGTTGAACAAAATTTTTGGTCATAATGAATAGTTAAAACAGTAAAAATTAATTACATCAATTTATGTTAAAAGATGTTTATCAAGAATTAAATTAAAAAAACAAGGGTTAAAATAACATAAAAAATGTAAAATTACTATTTTATATTATATTTTGACCTTATATCATCTAATTTTATGTAATTACGAATTTTTATCCTTATGTAACATTTAAAACATGGGTATAACTTTTTATTTTCAAAAATTCCAAGTGTGTCATCTCCCCCAATTATAAATGGGAACCCACTCTCCTCTCTTATTCACACTTTCAAAGCCTTTTGTTTCAGATAATACTGAAAAAATATCTTCTCTAATTCCCTTAATATTTTCTATAAGAATTAGGAAGCACTCAGAATTATTATTATTTTGGTGCAAACCTAAGGAGGTGGTCTGAATAAGCCCTATCATTACTAAGAGAGAGTTTTTGTTTTATTTATTATTCCAACTCCATAAAATATTTCCCAAATATATTGATATAATAAGATATATATAATCAATATACTTATATGTTATTATTGTAATGTAATAAACTATATTCATATCCCCCTCCATCAAATTAGAAACAAAACCACTAATCATGTGTATGGAGGACTACCACCTAATGAACCAACGTAACTTCTTTTCCATCAATACCTATCACAGATGGATATAATGATGGATTTAACATAAATATATAATAATTATGAAATAATTATAGTTATTTAATTGTAATATGATAGCTAATTTCTTACCATCCAATCTGTTGGAAAAAAAGATAACATCACTTGTGCATATCTGTGGGCTGCAACCTCCAGAATGCGATGCGATTCGTTTTTCATTTTATTTTGACATTGATAGTAATAAGGGTAGATTAAATTAATATATGTGATATATATATAATATAAATTATTCATTAAATTTGATATATTATTAAAATTCATTTCACTCTATTCATTGAGAAAATGGAACTGGATTTCATGCGTACGTACGACCCACCATTTCCATTAATATTATAATTCATTTTATATCTCTATATTTTATCGATTACTATAAATTAATATATAATTAATACATATGAAATAAATATAATGGTTAATATTATGTATATGATGGAACCATGATCAAATTAAAAGGATATAAAATATCAAACCACCACATACATTAAAAACGAAATAGTTATTACCAAAAACCTTAATTTTACAATGAATTATTAATTAATGTGTAATAAAAGGGAATAAGTAATTATAATTATTATACCTGAGTTTTAAATGTGTAAAAGTAAATTTGAGACTTGAGGTAAGGGATTTATGTCTCACATTAATTTTCCTGAGACAAATTCCATATTCACCACTTCTTTGTTTCGTGTGGTGTGTATACATCCCACGAGTGTATTTAATGATTATTTTTATGAAATTTATAGATATTTAGATATCCAAAAACAGATATTTTTTTCATGGGTCCTATTATTCAAAATTCACTAAATTGGTTATGATTTTATGATATAAACTCTTTATTTATCCATATAGTTTATGATCATTATTATGATGACTATATATTGTGATCTATCTCTCAATAAACTCTTTTATTTTCTTATATATTGGTTATTTATGGATAATATATATATATTTGTCATTTATTTTTCTCTCTCTAATAAATAAAGGTACCAAAAGAATACTTTTATGAAAAATCATAATTATTTCTTTCTTTATAGGAAAATCATTTTTCTTCTATGTCCATGTTTTCTAAAATTATTTTGAAGAATTTTTTTTACCATTATAAAATTATTTTCTAAATTTTTCGACGTTTTAATTTTTCAAAAATTTATTTAAATAAATATTCATATCATTTTCTTACCACATATCTTATTAAATTTAACAAAAAATATGAAAGGAATATTTGTTTTAATATGAATTCCCTAAATAAAATTTCTCACCAACATGCACTATCAATGATTTTAAGCTTAATTTTCAAGTTTACAATTTTATTTTCAAAGAAAATGTTTTTTTAATATATAATAATTTATTATATTTTAAATAATTGATTTCAAAATTGAAATTATATTTTCCTCAATCATTTTTAATGATATTTTTATGTATTTTACATTCATAAGAAAACATTGGTGTTGATTATGTTTTACTAATGATATAATCCAATGGTACTATCCATATTATTTATCTTTTTAGTTCATGTTTACGATGAAAATATATTTATGAAAATAAATTTTTATCTATCAATTATACTATAATGAAATCATGAAATATATATGAAACCAATTTCATTTAAATGGGTTAGGTTATGATGAAATATTTTTGAAAAAAATTAATTTATATGGGGTATGATATGACAAATGTTTAGGGACCTTATGGCACCAAAACGTATAGATTATGTTAGGGTGGTTCATATATCTACCTCCAATACATTGGGTAAAGATTAATGTTTTCTGACCTTAAGGGGCACATGGGAGTTATACCAAGCCTAAAAGAGGATACATGTGGGGTTATATTAATCCTAAAATAGAGTTCATAGAAATTTATTTATAGCCCGAAAGAGGTTACATGGGAGGTTAAACCAAGCCCAAAATAGGGTACATGGGCAGTTATCCCAAGCCTGAAGCATGTACATAGGTGTTCATCAAAAGCCTAACTTGTTATGAATGTATTAGTTAGTATCACTAACATAATATATCCTATGATTATATTTATGTTGGACATCTAGGTCTTATGACAATGTTATTCTATCATTGATTATATTCTTTGATTCCTTCATGATTAATGTCTTATGAACTTCCAATATTTATTCCATGACTCAAGATTAAGATATATGATATAAAGAGTTTCATTTTTTAAATTTTATTTTCAAGTTTCATACCCTTATGCTCATGTAATATTGATATCTCCATTGTTTATCCTTATTTATTATATGAGATCCCAGTTTCTCATGTTTCATTTCCATAGGTTATGAAGAAAGGTAATATGAATCATATGTTTAAGAAGGGATATATTTTTTAAGAACTTAGTGGAAGATTATGTAGTTCACTTATAAACCAATTATATATATATCCATGTTTTCAAAGGCACTATACCCATATGATTCTTCGATGGATCATTATGTTATATAATGAATATTCATCAATTATTATATAATATCTATTTATGAGATGTTAGGGTCTTTAAAATTGGAATTAGAGGATGTTTTAGTTATGATTTGTAAATTTAAGTGGGAAAATATTAGCTAGATCCACAGGTATATGTATAATGAAAAGTTTAAGGATTTGTTAAAGCCTAGAAAATTGTTCTAGAATATTGGTGAAGGGTAAATAGAGTGTTTTCCAAGCAATTACATCCCCGTATGAAAACTACAAGTGGATGTTGTTTGGTAATAGATATACCTAGTTGTAATAAACCTGAAAAGGGAGCACTGTTATTAGACTTTATTATCACCTAGAGCAGAAAAATGGTCATTTCTACATACATAGTTTGACACTCTTAGGGGAAATGTTTTGGAAATTCCTAAACACTATATAAACCATTAGGAATAATTTAAAAACAGTATGGACATGAATGAACTAGGTTAAATCTATTGCATTATATATTGAAAAGAAGAATTCATGATTTAGAAATTCTATAAGTAATTTTTTATTATTATTTGGTTCCCCTAAATGATTATTTTTTCTTACACTATAATTTTTGGTTTTAGTCCATAGATGGAACCAAATGTAACTATTTTAATATTATATGTTATAGAAAAAGAAATCATTTTAATCATAATCAACCAAACATTATAGGAGTTTTAATTATAAATATCATTTTTATGATCACAAAAATTTCTTAATATATGAGTAATGATAAACAGACAAATAAGAAAAGAAGGGAACAATATTCTGTTGAGTCCATCTTGAAGAAACTCCCACCTTATTTTAGTTGTTATAATGAACCACTAGTTTTTGAGAAATTGATCAATACCATTGAAAATATATTTTCCATTCTCCATTGTTTGGAGTATGAGAAATTAATTTTTTCCATCTATCATTTGGAAGGTGCGACATATCAATGGTGGTATCTTATCAAGAATATGAGGTAATAATATGAAAGTGACTCCATGGATTAGAGTGAGTTTAAGAGATTGTTTTTCAATAATTATTTTCATTATATTATTCATATGATAATAGAGAAGGAATTCCTTGACCTAAAGTATAAGGATATTAATGTTTTTAGTACATTGGAGTAAAATTTTGTAAGACTAGTGCAGTACACATATGGTATTATCATAAAACCTTAATATAAGGTTGATCAGTTATTCAATTTCATAAAACCTAGTTTCCAAATGGATTTATCCATAACGGGATTCAGTAGATATATATAAATCATTATATGTGATATGAAGGTGGAAATATAGATTCGAGTGACCCATCAATATCATGGTATTGATACTAAATATGGAATTCAAAGGAAACTCTAAAAACCATGGAGATAATAAGATGACATCTACTTAATTCTCGAAGTGTGAAAGAAAATATGGAGGAAGGTTTCATAAGGAATCTACTAAAGTATTTATATATAGAAAGGAAGTTCATCAATCGGTGGAATTCCAAAGTGATGAGAAAAAGTTAGTTGATGATGAAAATATAGAGAAATATCCCTAGATTGCACCACACACACTCTAGTATTTGAAATTTGTAGAGTATATTCATTATTCTAATAGGTGATTAAATATGAAATTTAATGATTATGCTCAACATTATAAATATCTTAAGATGAGAGACAAAGAGAAACATATTTCGATTACTATTTCAACTGAGGGATATGACGACTATATGGTTAAAGGTACATATGTCATCCAATATAGAATAAATAATGTCTTATTTGATTATTGATCTAACCACTATTCTATATTAGAAGAAATTTTATATGGGTGTCGAAATACCACCTAAATGATTATATATTGAATTAATAGTCAGAATACCTGATGGTACAGTGACCAAATGTCAATTATATGATTACCCTCATGTTAAAGTTTTTAGGAATATTTATCCTAAAAATCAATTTATTCTCCCTAGGGTTGAATTTAATGTTATCTTACACATGGATTGTATTTATATACATAAATCCCAAATTAATTTCCAATTAAATGAAGTGACATTTGATATTCTAAACCATCCTATGATCATCTATTAATGTGATGATAAATATGATCTTATGATAGGGATCGAATCTATTTTATGAGTATTGATTACTTTGAAAAAGAGGTGTTCCTCTTAGATGATTGGGGATAAACACAACATCAATGATATGCATGTTTTGTAGGAGTTTGTTGAGGTGTTTTTGGAATATTTTCCTAGTCTTTAACCATAACGTGAGGTTGACTTCTCAATAGAACTCATACATGGTGCTACACTTAATTTCAAGGACTCCATATAAATTTTCTCTAATTGAGTTGCAATGATAGAAGAAGAAACTCCAAGAAAAAATTGATAAGAGATTTATTCTACCATGTGTGACACCTTAGGATGTACATGTTACTTTTTTAATGCGGAAATCTAGATCAATTTGAACCTAATTTTATTATTAGGAGCCAAATAATAGCATAATCAAGAACATGTATACTTTAAACTACATTTATGACTTTTTTGATCAACTACATGATGCTCAACACTTTTCCAAGATTTTCCTTCATTTTGGATAACACTAATTGAGGGTCAAGAAGGTGGATATACCCAAGACAATATTACATACATGGTATAAGAACTAGATGTATATAGTGATTCTATTTGTTTATACTAATTCCTCTACTATCTCAATGGATTTAATGAATGGAGTCTTTAGAGATTAACTTGATCTGTTTTTGGTAGAATTTATAGACAATATTATTATAAATTCAATGTGTAAGGAAGAGTCTGAAGATCATTTCAGGATTTTTATAAAGACATTGAGGAAGGATAGACTATAAGAAAAATTTACTAGGTGTGAATTTTGGTTATAAAAAGTCCAATTTTTGGATAAATAATCTCAATTGAGGGTATATTGGTGGATCCATCGGAGGTAGTGGCTATTGAGCATTGGAATAGTCCTGCCAACATGATAGAGATATGAAGTATTCTTGGTTTGGATGGATATTATGACGTATTTGTGGATAATTTCTCCAAGTAATCCGATCCACTCACCTAGTTAACTGGTAAGGGAGCCAAGTTCTTCTACACAGATGAATGTTTGGATAATTTCATGGAATACAAGAGAAGTGCAGTCAGTTCACCTAGGCTTACATTACCCTGTAGTGGAGAAGTGTTTATAATCTATAGTGATGCATCAAAGAAGAGAATAAAATGAGTTATCATGTTGAATGATTTGGTAATAGATTATGCCTCGTTATAATTGATGGTTCTTGTGAATAATTACCCAACTCATGATTTAGATTTTGGTACAATAATTTATGTATCAAAGATATGTAGGTTTTATATTTATGTACAAATAAGTGATATTTATATATATATACACTGATCAATTTTTTTTAAAGAATATATTCAAATAGAAATAGTTTAACATGTTCTAGAGAAGATGGTTGAAGATAATTAAAGATGAAGAATTCTCAATACATTACATCCATAAGAAATTGAATAAGGTGGATAATGCTTTTAGTCAAAAGGATCATTCTAACTTATCCATGATGAGGATAAAAAAAGATCCAATACTTTTGGGTTAAAAAATAATGGATAAATAAATACTAAAGTAATGGGAGAAATCCAATCTATATTATTAATTGTTTAAAAATCTATCCAAGTTAAGATTAAAGAGGCATAAAAGTAAGATATAGAGCTTTAGAAGAGGGATGAAATATTCATGAGTTTAAACTTGACTATGATGGAATGATAAGGTTCAAGAACCATGTATGTGTCCCATACACACTAGATTTTAATAAGGATTTATTAGAGGAAGCACATAGCTCTTCGTTATCTAGTAATTCTGGAAGTAAAAAAGATGTATAGAAATTGGAAAGAGTATTTATGGTGGTATGACATGAAGAGAGATATTGAAGAGTTTGTATATCAATTCTTGGTATGTCATCATTGTAAGGTTGAGAGATAAAATCATAAGGGGGTGTTACAACCATTTGACATACTGTAATGGAAATGGGAAGACATCACAATGTATTTTGTCTCCTAACTCCCCAAAACATCTGAAATGAACAATTCTATATGGGTTATAGTTGATCAACATATGAAGTCAAAATAATTCATTAATATCAAATATGACTTCTCTCTTGATTTTCTTACACAAGTATACATTAAAAAAGTATTAATGTTTTATATAGTACAACATTCTATTGGATTTGATCCATGTCAAATGTTTACATTGAATTTCTAGATAAGTATTCAAAATCAACATGACACATAGTTGAGTTTTCTTACTGCTTATCATCCTCATATAGATGGTTAGTCCAAGAGAACAAGTAAAAACCTATAAGATATTCTAAGATCATGTTCTATCAATTTCAATGGTGTTTGGGATCAACACCTTCTATTATTTGAGTTTTTATACAACAATATATTTCACTCAATCATTAATATGGATCCTTATAAAGACCTATATAGAAAAAAGTGTAGAAATCCAACACACTATAACGAAGTAGGAGAAAAAAACATATTGGGACCTGAGGTAGCTAAGGAAATGATAGAGAAGTACAAATCCTTTTAATATCACACCAAGGTAACTTAGAGTCAGCAAAAAAGTAATGCTGACAATCATCAGTGTGATCTATAGTTCAATGTCAGTGATACGTAATTTCTATGAATATTTCTATTGAATAAGATTATTATTTTTGGAATGAAAGGAAATATAAGCCCTTGCTATATCATATCTTCTGATATACTTGATCAATTAGGCATGGGATCTTATTTCCGGATTCTTCAACAAAACAGTTATCAGATTCATGATGTGTTCCATGTATCTCCCTTAATAAAGTACATACCTAATATTTCACATGAACTAAAATTAGAGGACATACTAATTGATCAGGACCATTCCTATAAAAAAGAACTACTATAAATATTTTATCATATAGATAATGTTCTATGGAAAAAATTTATCATATGGTTATAGTATTCTAGAGGAATCAGAGGTTTGAATAAATTATGTGGAAACCCTCGGATTTGATGAGGAATAAGTATCTCAATTTTTTTTATAATGTGTGAAGAAAATTTACGTGGAGAAAATAATTTTTAGGGGTTATAATGCTACATAATAATATTTTATGAAACAATTTTTTCAGATAAATTTAATTTCCCTGGAAGCTTGCTTTACCAACAACATTCAATTTTAACAAACCAAAATATAATATCTATATTAATTAATTAAACATAACTCTTATAAACAAGTCATTAACCATAGCCACATGAATATGAATATTTTTTTTAAAGTTGTCTATAATTTTTTTATACAAATATTATTATATTTATAAACAAGTAATTACTTTTTTTAAAATTAATTATATATTTTGAAAATACATTTTTCTAAAAAAAATATAGTTTTTACTTTTTGTTTAAAAATAATAAAACTAATTATTAACCTATTTATAAATGTTATTTGAAAAAACTAACATCATTTTTGGAATCATCATTCCAAATTACCTTAGGGGGATTTTTTGGGATTTTTCTAAAAAGTTTTTTTAATGAATAATGAAAAATAATAGTTTTTATTGAAAAATTCCATTTCATTTTAATCTTGTACAATGTTATATTTTATATTAAAATGACTTGAAATAAAAATTAGGTTAATTATGTTATTATTAATAAATTTATTTCATTATAAACAATTTAATGTTGAATTTTTATATTAAAAATATTTATACTTATGAAAATTTATACTATGGAAAACTAGTTTTTCTTCATGTCTATAGGTTTAATTTTAAATTTAATTATCCCACATATATAAATATTATTAAAAAAATGTTTCCATATTTGGAATGACCATAATTAATATTATATAGTAATTTTAACTTATTTTTTGTTATGATTTATAGTAAAAAATGTTAAAATTGATTACTACAATCATGTTGAAAATCAGTATACCATGGGGGGGGGGGTAAATTAAAGATATAAGCGTTAAAATAGCCTAAATAATCTTTCAATTTCTATTTAATGGACATATATTGACCATATCTCATATATGGTTTTATAATGCTCTATTTTGGATCCTTGTGGCATGTCAAAAATGTTGGAATGGCGTTTTCTTTTTAAAAATTCCTAGTCTATCATCTTCCACATATATAAATGGGAAATCCCTCTCCTATAATATTAACACATAAAATAGATTTTGTTTCAGATAATGCATAAACAAATATCTTTTTACACACATCCCCATGTTCGAAACGCCTCATCTTTAGTAAGAATCCATGCTAATAAGTATTTTGGTGCAATCATAAGGTGGTTGTTTGAAGAATATGTATCGTTTTAATAGACTATTTTTGATTTATTTATTCCTCAAAATACATAGATTTTTATTCAGATATGATACTATATTAACAAAATTATATCCAATATAATGTTATTTCATTATGTTAATGTAATAATATATACACATCTCCTCCTCCATAAAATGGGAAATAAAACCGTCAATTATATGTATAGTGGATTATCGACTCGTGAACCAATGTAATTTTTTTTCCATCACCACCCCTTACAGTTTGATACAATGATAGATTTAAAATATTTATATTAAAAGTATTACCTAATTATACTTCTATAATTATAATATCATATTATCCTTCTCACCTTTCAATATGATGAAAAATGATAACATCGGTCAGACATATGTTTTGAGTACCTCCTCCATGAAGCGATGCGATACATTTTTCATTTTATTTTTATGTGTACGGAAATGAGGATATATTTAATAAATATATGTGATATATATTACATATAACTGATTCTATATATTTTATATATAATTTACCTTTATTTTGTTTTATTCGTTCAGATAATGGAATCAACGTTCATGAGTACTGAAGACATGTTGTCTCCATGAAGACTGTAATTAATTTTCTATCTATAAATTATATGGATTAATATAAATAAATAGTATATATATATATATTATAGTTATATCATGGGTAAAATTACAGATATTATAGAATCATTTTAAAATTAAAAAGAATAAAAATACCAAACCAAAACAAATGTTTCAAATTAAGTAGTTATTACATGAAACATAATTTTAGCATGTAATTATAAATAAATGGGAAATATAATGTTATAGTAAATTATATATGATAATATATATATGAGTATTATTATATGATAGATTTTTAATGAACCTATACTTATTGTATATGAATTTTGATCATGTACAAAGAAATTCGAGACTTGAGGTAAGTGATATATGTATCATAATAATTTATGTGAGACACATACCATATTCACGACTTGATTATTTTTTATGCTGTATATATAGTTAATTTTTATCTTTAATGGTTATTATTATGAAATTTATGAGGATTTATAATTCCATATATGGTTCTTTCTTTCATGGGGCTTACTATTCAAAAGATACCTACATTGTAAGGGTTGTATAATGCAATCCCATTATTTATCAAGATTGTTAATAATTATTCTTATGTTGATAAAATATTATGATCTATATCTCACGAAACTAATATATTTTATTTTAATTTTATTATTTAAGTAGAATTAATTTTTTACATTCATATTCTTTTCTCAATTTACAAAACATACCAAAAGAATGTTTTTTTAAGAAAAATCGACCTTATTTCTCTCTTCGATCAAAAATACATTTTCATTCATGTCGATGTGTTTTAAAAGTATTTTAAAGAAAGTTTTTATAATAACCATTTATTTTTTAATTAAATTATTACACATGTTTTAATGTTAAAAAAATGCAATGAAATAAATATTATTGTCATTATCTGGACAAGGAACTTTTGAATTTGTACCAAAAATATGAAACAAATCTTTGTTTTAACATGTATGTCATGAATAGAATTTCTCACTGCAATAAATGATAAATTAACTAATGTTTCCTTTAATATTTTTTAATTTTATTTTTAAATAATATTTTTCTTTAAAATCAAATAAATTTCAATATTTTATAGAAGTGAATTGAAAATTGAAAAGATATCTTCCTCAATAATTATTTAATGGTATTTTTATGGAATTTCCATTCATCAAAAACAAACAAAAATTAGGTATTGAATTTTTTTTAATATTAATATAATCTAATGGTACCATTCTTATTCGTTCTCTCTATGATTCATGCTTATGTTTTTTAGGATAAAGTTGTGTTTTGGTTGTATTTACTGTCAACAGATAAATATATGGAAAATTTTAAAGAAATAGAGTAAAGTAAAAAAACTTACCCAGATAGAAGGTGATGAAAATCTAGATAAAAGAAGGGTGTTTGAAAAGTTGACAATCAGAACCACTCATCAGACTATGTCTATCAGCGCGAGTCATTGAATATGATTAATTGGATTTTGGGTTTTTATAGTATGTCAAAAGTTTCTAAAAATAGTATTGTGTCTAGAATAAATGTTTTGATCATAATAATAATTCATATGAGAGTATGAATTAAATTCTAAATTTGAATATGCTTTACTGATAACAGATTTTTTATAAATCATGAAAAGTCATGATATAAGATGGAGTTTTTTGAATAGAGGATAATATGATGTGAATTATTCTGTCTACTGCTCAGCGGTGTGAGTAACACCTGATGATGAAGGATATAGATCACTGGTATGAGAATAATTGGTTTAATAATAGCATATGTATGGACGATTGATCTTGTAGAAGTAATGAGACAGCTTTCAAAAATGGTCCATCGGCCACAATATGCCACCGATTCATCATAATGAATTATGACATTGATTCATTTTATAAATTATTGGTATCTTAAAAACATTGAATGAAATGTTCTATTAGAGGGAGAACTGAGTGCTCATGTTTTTAAGATTAACGATATAGATGAGAATAAAAACAAATCAATACGATTAAAATCAATATTGTAGTCAATAATTATCACCAGGTTGAATTGAATTTCTATTCGGTCAAGAGAACAAGAATAAAAGTATCATTTGTTCCTAAAAGAGTGATGGTGAATTATCAGATTGGTGATGAAAAAATCCATAAAAGTTAATTTGAGACTGATCCATCAGACATATATTGACACTGATAAAGTCATAGGATACTGAAATTCATCGCAAGTGAGATTTTTGATATGAGGAATTGATGAAATGAAGAATAAATTGGAAGTTATTTCAGATTTTTTCATAGTTCCAAATTATTTTTGAAGAATTATTTTGAACACTAAAGAATTTTATATATGTTTTAACAAGTTATATTCATTTGATACGATGAATACATATGTGAAGACTTTATGTATATATAAGAGGTCATCATAATGGCCCGTCTTCTGTTTTGTATATGTTTTCATCATAATCAAGAAACACAATTATGAATCAGACAAAAAAATCATACTGAATAAATTTTCTTAAACATGAATTTGTTTGAATATTTTAGAATATTTGAGAAGAATAAATAAGCTCATAGAAATATTTAGAAGAGTTTATAAAGTCAAATATTAAGTTATAAATGAACGTGAATTTTAGGAATTGGAAATTTCTTTGAAAAGGAAGTTTAATTAGTTTTCCCACCATTACTATTTTATGATTTCAATAAAACGAGAGAAAAATATATTCATATTTCTTCAAGAGTGTTGAACTGTTTATGAGTTCTAAAGAATTGGAAATCGTGGAACAAGTATTGAGCTTCCAACCAGAGTTTTTTTTTCAGGTTGATGTTGAGGACGATCCATTGGAATGATTCCATCAGAGTAAGTTGCATTGAAACAAATTAGTCAAAGTGATATCCATAAGAGAGACCCCCATTATACCGAGATCCATTATATGGAGGAATTATGTTCATCTAATTGAGTTCCCACTCAGTTGAATAATGGAGAGGAGAATAATAATTAGAGTGAGTCTAATCATGTGGATTCCATCAGACAAAGGATACAATATAGTGGCTTATTGGACTGACTTTTGCAAAGGATATATTCTATAAAGTTCTTTAAAATAATTTCTAAGACTAAAATGATCTTTAATTTTTTTTGATGTTCTTGAAGATTGTACACAGTTAAATATTTATTCAGCTTAGTTGTGTAAGAAGTGATGAAGTTTATGATTTGAATCAGAAAAGAAGCAATAAATTAAATCTTGTAACTATAGAAATATACAAGTTGTATAAAAATATTGATTATTTTGATAGGATGTATAACTAGGTGTGGAAAAGTGGATACGAAAAGGATAGTTGGGGGTATAACCAACTATAGAAGGAAAATTTCTACTGATATTGTATAACTGTTCAGTACTTCTGCCATTTTATTCTGGAATGAAGATCATAAAAGAATCCATGTTGGTGGAAATATACAGTATGGAATGGAGTAGGTCTTTGAACAAAACCATTAAAAAATAGTTTACTATATTCTATTTATATTTATTTTATATAAATGGTAATAATAAGAAGCTATATTTGAGTGTATTGTATCTTAAACAAGTTTTTGAGGTTAAGAATGTTTAAGAAAGAATTTAAAAAAATTTATTATAAAATAAAAAGTAACTAATGATTCATCCCACCCCCTCTCTGTGGTTTCAATCATATTTGGGAAGAAAAATCATTATCCAATCATGTCCCCTTGGGATAATCCTTTTTTGAGAATATAAAAGTTCAATTCATTGAAAAATAGGGGTGCTCTAAATTTTATTGCCAAGAACTATCATATGTGTAATAATATGATGTTTCCCTATCATATTTCACTTTACTCAAAGTTATATGGGTAGAAATAATTATATTTCCTCCCATTAGTGTAGATGTTATGAAAGACACTAATAAGAGACGTATAGAACCCAATGCAAATGCTATAATTCTTTGTTGATGGATCCCAATAATGATGTTTACACAATTATTATGGTCTTTCCAACAACTAAGATAATGTGGGATAATTTGAAAATTTTCTATAAAGGTAATGAGAATGATAAGGATGCTAGGATACATATTTGGAGAAGTAAATTTTAGGATTTGAAAATTGTTGGTGACAGAAGTATTGATAGTTAATTGAAAAGGGTAAATTATATTGTATGTAACATTATAATTTCTTATGAGAAGCTAGAGTATTCTAAAATTGTAAAGAAAATTTTGATAAACATTTCATATATATTTGATGCCAAAGTTTCATCATTAGAAGATCATAAAGATTTATCTTTGGATGAGCTTTAGAATATTTTTATGGAATATGAGATGAAAAAATTCTATTATTTTAAGAAAAAAGGATGATATAGAAATTGAATTCAATGATTAACTAAAAGGGAAAAGAAAAGATAAATAAGTTAAAAAAGAATCAATCTATTTAAAATAAGAGGATGAAGAATAAGATTTCAATAAATTTTTTCCCTCCATTATATACAATATAATAAGGGGAAATGGAAATGTAGAACTATCATATGTTAAAATTTTGAAGGAAAATGAATTTTTCCAAAAAAATTTCCAAGGAAGATAGTTGAAGAATTTGAGTCTATTGAATATGATGATAAAACATGGAAATGAAAGAGGATGAAACAGAAGGAAATACTTCCATATGAAAAAAAGAATTAAATTTATCTATGAACATGAATAAAGGATGATTCCTTGTCCAATGATGAATTTGATCATCATCTTAACTTCATTGATAAAGATAGAAATGGAAATAACTCTTTAGATAGTGCTGATGATGATGATGATTAAGAAATTACAGAAATTCAATGGATTTTCAATGAGTATTTGAAAAATTTTATTGATATAAATACTCAACTAAAGAAATAAACAATGAAGTTAAAGAAAGATTTTAAAAGTATAATTTTTGAGAATAATGACCGGATGAGGAAATAATATACAAATATCAATTTTATTAGATCTCATAATATAACGATTTTAGATCCAAAATGAAAACTGAAAAAACATGAAGAAATATCAGCAGAAAATGAGAACATCAAAATGAAAGAATATACACTTTTTGAAGATAAAAAGAATAAAAAATTGAGGATAGATGAAACTGAAGGGATGATGGATGTTCTAAAAGTTATTATAGATGATAACGAAGATGATTAATTTGAAACACGACAAATGCTTCTATCATAGAAAAGTAAGATGGTAAATATGATATAAAACATACCCAAGGTAGTTGATGTTAAATGTGAAACATACAAATAATGTAAAAATAAAGGATTATAGAAGATTATTTGTGAGAAAAATATCTTTCACTAATAAATATAGGAATTCATCAGGAAAGTATCCTCTTAAAAAAATTGGGCCATGATTTGAAAAGAAAAAACAATAACAAAAAAGTTCTAAACAATTGACTATCAGTCTGAAAAATAATGATTCATAGGCCACTATTTGTGTTGTGATGTTTTCAGACATAGAGATTATCCATCATTGTATAACATTTCTCTACCAATAAACATGCATGAATAAAGGGAGATTTATAATGATAAAATATTATCAATAATTCATAAAAACTATGTGCAACCAAAAAATAAAGATGAGTATGTAAATAAAGATATGAATATGAAGAAACCCTAGCATGTTAAGAAAGTGGTGAGAAACTAACATGGTTTTTTTAAAAGAATGTATAAATAATTATTTAGACATAACATGTTGACATGGAAAGAATTTTATAAGAATAAAAAAATAAGATGAAGTAAGGTGTATGAAAATTGTTATTAAAGATGTGAGAAAATTTGATTAAAAAATATCAATATATTATGGTTTGAAAATTTAGAAAAGGTGGTATAGATGTGATAAAGAAGGGAATGTTACTAAAATTTTATTGACTATCCTTCCAGAATAATAGGAATTCATTAATTTGTTGTTACAAACTCACTATAATAAAAGTATTATAGAAAAGAAAATAAGTTGATATACGTATCCAAAAAATATGAAAATGAAAAGAATCTTGTTACAAAATATGAGAAGGATGAATATAAGGATGAAAATAAATCCAATGAAAAATCCAATAAGAATAATAAAAATGAATGAATGAGGGTGGAATCTCAATATTAAACGTGATTCTAAAAACCAACTGAGGTTCCTATTTATTCACATAATATTTATTTATTTGTACTAACTTTCAAGTAATTTAAGTAGTTGAAATGAGAAACTTATGTTGATGAGTCTCTTACTTCTCTTGAAAAAAATGCAATAAGGGCACAAAATATAAGTGTTTGGAAATTTCTGTTTATACAACTAAACTTTTTGAAATGTTTTTTGAGATGGGTGAAAGTTACTATTTTTATAAATAAATACTTTCAAAATTTCCCTAGAATTGAAAAGTTTGAAAGAAACTGGAAATTTTATTATACGATGTTTTGTTAAGTACAACATTGATAACCTTGGGTATACACACTTGTTTTTTACATCATGTTTTCCCGCATATAATAACTCTTTTTTAGTCAAAGTGAATTTAATAATAAACTCATGTGACACTTATGTTATCTCTTAGAATGGTTTCAAGATTTTGATATGAAAAATTCAAACCATTGGAAATGAGATCATATTTCAATAAGGAGAAAATTTTTCAAGATAAAACATTTTTATTTATTTTTTCAATACGGGGGGAGAGAAAAATAACCAGGGAGAGGTAATGAATAGGGGTAGTATGACAATAATTGGAAGAAAAAAATCAAACAATAAGTGGTATTTTTTGGACGTGGTTGAAGTGGGTATCGATAAAATGCAAAAGGGGGAGATTTTTCAGCCCATTTATTGTTTTTGTTTTTTTATCCATAAATAATATATGGAAAATGAGAAATAAATAGAGTAAATTAAGTAAAAAAAATTACCTAAAGATAAGGTGATGGAAATATGGATAAAATAATGTAGTTTACAATGTTAAAAATTATAACCAATCATCAAACTTAGTCTATCTGCATGATTAATTGAATATGATTCATCTGATTGGGGTTTTGATAGTAATTCAGAATCTAGTAAAAATCATATCTATCGTAGAATGAATGTTTTGATCACAATGAGATGTTTTATCAGAGTGTTCAATCTATATTAAATTTGATGATTATTTTTTGACCATGGAGTTCTCATAAATAATGAAGAAGCCATGATACAAGATGAAATTTTTAGAAGAGAGGGCAATGTAACGTGAAGTATTCTAGCTACTGCTCATCAGTGTGAGGAACACTAGACATAGGGTAATGTAGATAATCAGTATGAGAATAATAGATGTGACAATATCAAAAGGATGAACAGTTCATCAATCTGAAGTAATGAAGACAATGGAGACATCGATCCATCAGGTGTGGTATTCCACCGATTCATTGCAATTGATTCTCAAACCAATTAATATAAGAAATTGTTGGTATATTTAAATGATTGGGTAAAAAGTTCTATTAGAGGAAAAATTGAGTGGTTTTTGTTGAGATTAATGAAATAGATGAGAACAATGACAAAAAAACCATATGAAAATCAATAGTGTAGTCAATCATTATCTTTAGGGTAAATTTTATTTTGATTGCTTCAAGATAAAAAGCACAAAATTATTGATTTTATCTCAATTAAGTGGTGCCAACATATTAGACATGAATTGGAAATGATCCATTGGAGTGAAGCATAGAACAATCCAGTAGATGCATGCTAACACCGATAAAGTCCTTGGATTCTGAACATCACTATACACGAGATCATCTGTATGAGGAATTAAAGAAAAAGAGAAATACTTTAAACCTATTTTAGATAAGTTATTGATACCAAAGTATTTTTAAAGGATTTTTTAAAACTCTATAGAATATTTTAAATGTTTTAACAGGTGTTTTTCAGTAGATACAATGTATCTATATGAGAATAATTTTAGCATTTACAATAGGTCATCTTAATGGGTTGTCTCCACTTTTGGATATGGTTTTATCACAATGAAGAATCATAATGATGAATCCGAAAAAATAATCATACTAATGAAATATTTGTAAATTTGATGAATTTTTAGGATTTTTTTAGATTAGAGAATATTTGAGAAGATCCTATAAGTATTGGGAAGAGTTGAAAAAGTCAAATATGAATAATTAATTGAATTTGAAATTTGGTAATTGGAAATTTCATTGAGTGGGAAGTGGAAATGGTTTTTCTGGATTTTCCATTCTAGGATGCCTATAAAAGGAGAGCATTGTATAATCTTATTTTTTCAAGGGTGTTTAACTTTTTATATGTTCTAGTGCTCCCGAAATTTTGTAACATGTATTGAGTTTGCAACTAGAGATTATATCTTAGGTTAAAGCTCAGGAAGGTCAATCAGAATGAGCCAATCAGAGTAAGTACCCTCAGAATGAGCCCATTAGAGTGAGATCCATTAGAGTGAGCTCCATCAAATCGAGCTACATAGGATGGAGGAATTTTGACCAGCCATTTGAGTTCTTAATCAGTTGAATCAGGGAGAGAAGATGAAGAATACATTCAAGGACAATCAGATAGAGATCAGTGGAGAGAGGTTACCGTACTAAGGCTGATCAGACAGACTCTTGCTTAGGAATTTTTTTAGATAGAGTTTCTCGAAGAATATTCAAGACCAACATGTTATTTACAGAATTTTTGATGTTATTGAAGATTATATGCATGTAAAGTTTGATTCAGCTTACTTATGTAGGCAATTAATAACATTTTTAAGTTAATGAAAAAAGAATAAAGAAAGTCAACATTGTATTTGTAGATACTGACTAGTTTCTGAAAATGATTGATTATTTTCATTGGGTGTATAATAAGGTGTGTTAAAGTGGATACAATAATGGTTTTTGTGGGTTATAACCAACTATAGAAGTGATTTTGCTACTAGGATTGTAAAATTTTTCACTTTTGGGACTTTGTATTCCAGAAAGAATATGGTGAAAGAATCCATGTTAGTGAGACTATCCAACATGGAAAGGAGTAGGTATTCTTACCAAACAATATAAACACCATGTGATGTATTCTATTTAAATTATTGTCATATAAAAGTTAAGTTTGATTAGTTATATTGGAGTTTATAATAACTTTAACAGGTTTCATAGGTTAGGAAAGTTTACTAAAGATGTCATGAAACTTCATTAAAAATAAAAAAGGAACCACTAATTCACCACCCTCAGTGGTCTCAATAATATTTTGGAACAACAATGATGAAAATATTTTTATGAAACCCATTCTTTCTCCACTAATTATACTATAATCAAATGATTAAATGTTAAAGAAACCCGTTTCTTTTACATGGGTTATGTTATGGTGAAATGTTTATGAAACCCATTTAATTTATATTGTTTATGGTATGATAAATGTTTTATAATATTTTGGAATAGAAATCTATGGATTATGTGATAGGTGGGACGTATATCTCCTACTAAATTTGGTAATTATTAATTATCTATAAGATCAATGTGTATATGAGAGGTTATCCCAAGATCAAAATAGGGTATACAAGATGTTTTCTGAAGCTTGAGAGAGGGTATATAAAAGTTATACCAAGACCAAAAGTAGATACATTGGATGTTATGAAAATATTGAATCATGTACATGGGAGGTTATCCCATTATTAACATGTTATGAATTTCTAATTTGTTAGTCCTAACATAATATTTCTATTACTTATGTGTATGTAAAAAAAATATCTGTTATTCAAATTTTATTATCTCATGGCTTATGATCATTGATTCCATTATGATTCATGACTTATGAACTAAAAATATATATTCCATGACCCAATTTTATGATATATGATATGTAGGGTACGGTTTTCAAATGTTATTCTTAGGTTCTCTTAACATTATGTTTATGTTATGCTGACATCTCCCTTGTTTACCATTATTAAGAATCTGAGTTCACCCTTTCTCCAATTTCATTTACATATGTTATGAATAAAGGTATTATGTATGATATTTATAATAAGTATTCTAGTTATAAATAACTTAGAGGGAGATGATACAATTCACTTAAGAACTAGTTTTCTATGTATCTAATTTTCCAAAGGAACTAGACCCATATGATTATGATGTGGATCATTATATGATGTAATGAATATTCATCTATTAAGATATAATATATATGTATGATATGTAAGGGTCTTAAAGCTGGAAACAGAGAATGGTTTATTTAACCTTTGGAAACAAGGATGAGAAAACTTCATTGAGATCCCTAGGGATATGTCTAAAGACATTTCCAAGGTCAAGTTAAAGTATAGGAAAATTTCCATGAATTTTTTTAAAGAATAGAGAGAGTAGTTTATAAGAAATTACATAACTATCTGGATACTAAAAGTATATGTGGATCTAGTATAGATGTACCTAGGGGTAATAACTCTGAAAAGGGCACATTGAGCATTAACTCGACCACGACTTGGTGCAC
Organism: Viscum album; assembly: GCA_963277665.1. Classification (NCBI taxonomy): domain Eukaryota; kingdom Viridiplantae; phylum Streptophyta; class Magnoliopsida; order Santalales; family Viscaceae; genus Viscum; species Viscum album. The sequence goes on along the minus strand of OY728161.1, from coordinate 1,533,057,543 downwards.
GACAAAGGGCCCTGTTTTACACCAAGTTTGACAATCATGGGAGATATGATTTGAAAATTAAAATAAACTATATGAATCATCATGAAGGATTTTTATAGATGATAACCACGAATTTCATATGTAAAACATAATGTGTCATAGATTGAAAAGAATGTGTCATGATTCAAACATCCTATAAGTTAATTTTTATGATTATGTGGTTCCCTACTGTGATTATTGTTTATTACACGTTGTTTTTTTTGGTTTTAGTCAATGGTTGGAACCCAAAGGATCCATTTTAATGATGAATTCAATGGATAATGTAATTATTATATTTATATGAACCTAAATTTTATTAATGTTGTAATGTAAAATTTTATTGCTATTATCACACAACATTCTCAAGTTATGAATCACGTCGAACTTCCAAATGGGAAAACTATGGAATAACATTATATTGATTGCTAATGAGGCAACATCAACCTTAATTTAGTTGTTATACTGATCTACTAGTTTATGATCAATATATTAGTACCATTTTAATGATTTTTTTACTCCCGTGTTTGGAGAAAGAATGATTTATTTTTTCCAACTGTCATTTGGAAGGATAATAGGATTAATGGCATACTCTTATCAAGAAGATGATGCAACAAGATGAAATTGACTCTATATAGTGGGATGGTTTTTAGAGATTATATGTCAATACATAATTTACATTGATTCATTTTATGAAAACATAGAAGAAATTAATTATGATAAAGAAAAGGGTGATGAATATATTTCTTTCTATGATGAAAATTTTACAAGAATTTTGTGGCACGCTTTTGGTCTTATATTCAAACATGAAAGTAAGGTTGATTGATTATTCAGTGTCTTTAACATAGTCTGTAAAGGGTGTTATCCATTAGAGACATTAGTATGTATGATGGAATTTTTTGTTTCACAATACATATGGAAATAGAGACTAGATTCTCCCATAAATCTCATGGTATGAATAAGAAAAGAAAGATGGAATTCAAAGGAAAGTCAAAAAACATCGTAGAGAATTAAATGAGATTTAGTTTATACTCTATATAATGAGGGAACCATAGAAGAGATTTTATTAAGGGGAATTATAAATGTTTAATGTCTGAAAAATAAGGTCACAAAGTAGCTAAATTCCAATGTGATGGGAAGAAGTTAGTTTATGGTGAGAATAAAGAGAAATCACCATAGAATACACTATACACACTCTATTGTTTAAAATGAAAGGAGTAGGAGAATTATGCTAACCAGTGTTTAAATATTAATTTTAAGTATGATGATCAACATCATCAACTTTTTAATCTAAGAGACACTAGTGAAATATCATGTTATCACTATTTTAGACAATGGATATGATAACAACAAGGTTAAAGGTACACTTATCATCCACTATATAACTTATGATGACTTGTTTTATTCTAGATCTACCCAATATTTTATATCTTAATAGTTTACTATGGGTACCATTATACCCCCTAAATTATTATATATTTAATTAGCAATGAAATCTTATATGGGTACATTGGTCACATCTCAAGTCTATGATTCCTCTCTAGTTTACTTTTGTGGGAATTTTCTTCCAGTAAATCTCACTATTCAACCTCTAGTTGAATTTAATGTTATATTAGTCCTTCATTTGATTTATTAACATTAATCCAAAACCAATTTTCCAAGGAAGGTAAGTCATTATTGATATTCCAAATTATCCTATGAACATCTATCAATGCGATGATAAATATGAACTTTCGATGGAGATCACACCCATTGTATGAGTCTTGATTCCTATAAAAATGGATTTTTATCTAGAATAGTTCGAGAAGAACTTGATATTAGTGATGTTAAAATTTTTTGGGATTTTTTAATGTATTTTTAAAATAGTTTACTAGTCTTACACAAAAAATTAAAGTTGAGTTCTCAATATAAATCTTACTTGGTGCTACACATATTTTAAACAATCCGAATAAAATGTCCATGATTGGGTTTGTAATAATAAAAGAAAAAGTTCTAGTTTAATATTAATAGGATATTTATTTAGAAAAGTTTAACACCTTAGGGTGAACCTATTATTTTTTTATGATGGAAGATTGATTTTTGTGACATTTTATTTATTATCAATTGCTGAAAAAGATCACCAGGAATAATAAGTATCCTCTACCCTATATCGATTAATTATTTGATCGACTACGCAAGTTCAACCTTTTCCATGATTCAACATCAATATGGATGTCATCAATTAATGGTTATATAGGTGGATATACACAGAAAACATTCCATAAATGGTATAAACACTATGAGAATATATTAGTTCTATTTGGTATTACAAATTAACCCACTATCGTCATAGATTTAATGAATAGAGACTTTATAGAATACCTTGATCAGTTTTGGAAGACTTTATATGTGATATTATTATATATTAAAAGATAAAATAATATTATAAAGATCATTTTAGGATTGTGATGAAGAACCTAATGAAGTTGAAAATATTTGTAAAATTTATTATCTGAGAATTTTGGCTACACAAAAGTCTTATTTTTTTTGTCATATTATAGTGACCGATAATTTTCATACATATATATTATATCTTAATAGATGAATATTAATTACATAACATAATGATAAATGGAATAACAACTTAGGTATAGTGAATTTGGAAACATGGACATATAAAAACTAGTTCATAGGTTAACTACATCTTCTACTACTAAGTTATTCATATGTAGTGCCCTTATTAGACTTATCAAATATAAAACTTTTCATCCTAACAAGGGGAAGAAAAAATATTAATGGGTGAGATTAAATTCTCAGTAAGGGTAAACAAGGGAGATATCAATAATCACATAATAATTTCATGATCGTAAGGGTATGATCTTAACATTTGAAAACAATATCCTGCATATCATAGATCATAAACATGAGTCATGATATAAATATTGGAAGTTCATAAGAGATGAATCATCATAAAATAAAATAACATGATCCATGAGATCATAATATTTGCAAAAGACATAGATTTTTTAATACACATAATCGTAGAAAACCTTTTGTCAAGGATACCAACCAAGAAATTAATAACATGTTTGGCATGGACTTACCACCCATGAACCTTCATAGGGATTGGGACAAACTATAATATACCCTCTTCAGGAATAGGGATAACCACTCATGTACCCTTTTAGATCATTGAACATTAATAATTACCCAATTAATTGGATAGAGATATATTAATCACATTTCAAGTAATTCAAATCATATATATGTGTTTCATAAGATCATAAAACATTCATAATATCATAACACATTAAAATAAATGGGTTTTATAAAAATTTCATCACAACATAATTCATGGAAAATAAACTGGATTCATACAACTTGTGTCATCATATTCATAATCTATCTAAAGAGATAATAATTTTGGTTTCATGGATCATATCCCCTGTAAAGATTATGTAACATTAAAGTGCTTCATCATAGTTAGAAATTGATTTTCAAATATCACTTGGAATAATTCATGTAGAAAATACCCTTTCTATTTTAAAACAACTTATTAAGAAAATACTACAAAATTAATATGGAAAAATTTCCATTGAAATAACCTTGTAACATTTTAAAGGAAGATAGAAAGAAAATATTATTCATGAATTTTGGAAAATCATACCATGTTGTATAAATTTTAAATAATATTCCTTTCACACATTTATAAAATGGTTAAAAAGTACCTTCTTTAGAAAATATAAAAAAAGATTCCTTTCAAACCATTTTGTATAAAGTCAAACATGGGTAAAAATTAATTTTATAAAATCATAGGTTAATAGTAAAAAAGGTTTAATTTTTTCTGAAATCATGGGTGTGGAAGAGAAATATTCTCTAGTGGAAACTTAATCATAAACAATTACGAATATCAATGAAATTGTGAAGGACAACCCTTAACTAGAGTTTTTATTACTTTGAAAGCACATTCACATCCTGAATAATAAGTTTTAATCGATTAAAATTTATTAACAGAGTCATTTTAATTATTATTATATCATATATGATCCATTTCTAACATTTTAACTCCAACCTTTTATTAATAATACCATATTTAAATTGTTATTTCTGACTGTTAACTCTTACATTTATGCTGAGTATTTGTATTCATTGGTTTGGTCCTTGTAAATTTATCTAGATTCCATCCCCTAAATAATATTTATCATGATATATAAATAATATATATTATTTATATACCTATTTAGTGTCATCCATAAATTTTAGAGATAGAAATTTGAATTACACAGTCTATAAAGATGGTAGGCCGTACGCATGCATGAATGTTGCTTCCATTTTTCAACGGATGGATAAAAAGAAAGGAAAATATTAATTAGTGATTATAGTATCATTATTATATAATATATATTGTATATATTAATAAAATTTATCAAAATTACAATCAAATTTTAATAGAAACTAATAACAAATCAAATCTCTTCATGGAGGAAGCTGTCAACATGTACACATGAGTCATATTATCATTTCACAACGATTCTAAAGGTAAGAATAATGATATGATATTATAATTCTAGTGGTTTAATATTTTATATGAATCATATTCAAAAATTAAACACATCTATAAAATATGGTGATAAAAAATGAATTGTATACCTACACGAAGATGGTGTATGTAAGCATTAGCGATACATTCACTTCCAATTTGATGGGAATGTGGTTAGATTATATTGGTTTTATAATAATTATTAAATTTTAGTATATTTATAATACTTATGTTACCATTATATAATAAATACCATATATATATAAAAAATTTATAATAAGAAATAAATTGAAAGAGGACGGGTAAGACGATATATCTTCTTCATAAGTCCTCCTTTAGATCCTTCCTTAAGAAACCTAAGGATAGAATTTTGAGGATAATAAAACCTCCATAATTTGGAAAAGGATTTATAGAACATAAATTTTCAGGGTTTAGTAGATCTATACGTATCAATGTGGTGTAAATAAGTGAGGGAGGAGGTTCCCTTTTATAATTGAGGTGAGGGGTACTTTGGAATTTTTCAAAACATTGTATTGTAATAAATCCATTCTCAAGACATATTAATCCAAATGGACATATAATTGAATATATGGTAATATGGGGCTTTATTCCATCAACCAATATAATTTATAAAAGTTTTAGTGTAATTTTAAACCTTATTATTTTGATTAACACTTAGTTAACTAATTTTAATTTTAACCATGCCAATAGGTCTTTAAATATTTATGGGTTGTAAATTTTACTTATAAGGTAAAAATTAGACCACAAATTTCCCATTTGTGATATTTTATATCATATAATATCATCATTTTTTTTATTTAAAGATATTTACTTTATTTTAAATACTTTTTTAAAATATTAATTTGATAAAATATAATTATTGAAAATTTTAAAACTATTATTTTAATATAACTTTTAATAATTCAAGATAAAGTGGAAATTCAAATATTACTCTTCCAAAAATCTGCATAATATCAAATAGATCTTGAAAATTAGTTATTCAAATTAACTGATTCAAATTATATCACTATTATTTTTAAAAAAAAATTAATATATTGTTTAAAAAAATTGTGAAATACTGCATCAGTGTTCCATATAAAATTAAGGTCATTATGTAATTTCTAAAAATTAAAATTAAATTCATATGTTGAAATTTTTTATTAATATTAGAATACAAATTTATATTCATTCAGAACATACTTTCTTACCTATGTGGATACATAATATATATTTAAAACAAAGAGAGTGACATTTTGTATCTTTCGTTGATTTAAATAATATAGATGTCATTTTCATGGGAAAATTAAATTTGAACGCTAACTTTAGAATCCATGGATTTATTATTTGAATAAAATTTATTGAATAATAATTTGATTGAATTTTTTTTCCTCAACACTAATTTTTAAAACATATTAACCCGATTTACCTTTTCTCAACATAATAAATTTTACTATAATTACTATTCATATTGTAAGAAATTAAAGGGCCCTAATTACCAAATCTAAACAACCTGATTCTAAAAATGTAATTAATTTTATCTAATTAAATACTTATAAATTATAGGAATTAATATTAAATTATGTTTTTAAGATGATCCAAAAACTTCATTTTTGAAAAAATACATTTTTAAGCATAAAGCTAGATTTATTATTATACTATGTCTAAAAAATGTTTTTTGGCATGTTTAAATCATTTATTGAAGTAAATAATATATTTCATTAAAAATATTTTACCAATAATTATTAATTTAGTTTATTAATAAAAATATTGTTGGTGGGTAATTTTTTTTCGAAAATAATCACTTTTATTTTAGATTTTTTTATTTAAAATTGTAATTCATTGTAAATAAAAAATTAATTTTATAAATTTTTAGACTATATATTTTATATAATTTATTTATTACTATTTATAACTTCCAATCCAATGGAAAGTGTATAAAAGATACCTGGTATTTTAATAATGTTATGTGGTTTGTCTAAACTGGTTGTTGCGCATATTCCAAGCTATCAAAGAAATCAAATTATTTAAAGAGAAATATTTATTAAAAATATTAATGAGTTATATTGTAACCCCATTAAAATATTTTGAACCACAAAATTATTCACCCTGATCTAAATATGTGAGGATACCTCTTTTTCATTATTTACTCAGGTTCCTATATAGATTCATTAATTATGTAATTTATCCAAATAACTTTCACTAGGTAAGTTGTCTTTTTTCCATAGTAATTTATCCCAATGATCCAAGATTTATACTATTTTTTCACAATAATAAATTTATTTCTCCAATAGTATGACCTTTGAGTTTATCACAAGCTAAAGATCAAAAATATACTTCTTAAGGAGAGATACATGGAACACATCATGTACTTGAGAGATATTTGGTGGAAGTCTAGTCGATAAGATACTGTCACAATATGATCCAAAATTTCTAATGGGACAATAAAACTACATCTTAGTTTTCCCATATTTGCAAATGACATCCCCATGTTCCTGTGAGATATTATTTGGAATAACTTATCACACACTTGAAATAGTAGATATTTCCTACAATTATCAGAAAATAGTCTGTATCAACATTTAGATAATTTTATGTATTGTTGAATGAGTCTAACCTTATCTTCAAATTCCTTATCTAGACCAGGTGCCAATATATTTTTTTCTCAAACTTCATTCTAGCATGTTGGAATAATTCACTTATTACCAAAAAGGGCTTCATAATGGGCCATCTGAATACTAGAGTGAAATATATTATTGTAATAAAATTACACCAATGGATGTTGTTGATCCCAAAAACCTTTTAAATCCATATAGAAATATCTCAACATATATTGTAGAGTTATAATGGTATTCTATTATTAAACATATGTCTATGTATGAAAAGCTCTGCTAAAACTTAACTTTATATCTAGAGCTTACGGAAGACTTCTCTAAAAAGTCAAGGTAAACCTCAAATCACAATAATATATAATAGAATGGAGTAATCCATGTACCCTAACACCTTCCATAACATATATCCTAGAATTTAAATCTAGATAGAAATATTCTCTGATAACTATAAATTTTTCTGACTTTATAAAGAGATCGATAAAAACCCATATATAATTATTCCCTTTAGATGTTTTGGGGATTCTGATGATAAAATACATGGTGATGTTTTCCCATTTACATTTTGGTATATGTAATGGTTGTAATATACACATAGAATAATGTATCACGATATTATATTTTTGTTATATCAAGCCCCAAGAATAATACTCTACAATATCTCTCTTCTTTCCATCCCACTAGAAATATGCTTTAAAATAAATATATATCCTCGTACTTCTAGGTTGAATAGAGATTTAGTAACTATGAGCTTCATCCATCATCCCTTTCCTCAAATATTTTACCAAAGGGAAACATACATGGTTCCCCAACCATATAATTCCATAACAATCAAGGCTGAAATCTAAAACATTTCCCACCTTCTTTTGAAGCTCATCATATTCCTTATGTTCCCCTTTAATCTTCTCGTCAATAAATGGCTGAAAATTTATTTCGTCCAAATAACATGAATCCCCTTAATTTAATATTTCTATCTCCATCCCTTGAAAATCAATAAATATTGGATCTTTTTTATCCTCAACTTTGATAAGCTACCATTACCCTTTCTACCTTGATCATCTCCCACCATGATCTCTTACCCTAGGTGGTAATGTATTGAGCATTCATAATCTTTAATCAGTTCCATACATATTCTTTGGTGAATGATAAACTCTTTATAAGAGAAAATATACTTAATACTATTGTTATTAGTATATATTTTACACAATTCTCCATAGAGATAACACCTCTATATCATTAAATCAAAAATTATCATAGCAGACTCCAAATCATGAGTTGGGTAATTTTTCTCATAGACCTTCAATTGTTTTGAGGTATAATATATTGCCTTATTTTTCTTCATGAGAAAATATCACGGTCCATTATTTATGAATTACTATATATTATATACCATCCCCCACTATATGGTATAGTAATAAATGGTGTGTTAAATATCCTTATTTTCAATTTCTAAAAACTTTAATCTCATTCATCAATCCCAAGTAACATGTATCTAGTTCGAGTTAAATTGGAGAGTGTATTAGATAACTGTGAATAATTCTATAAAAAGAACCAATAATATCCAAAAAATCCAAGAAAACTATAGATATCAGTCATAGTGGTTAGTCATGGTCAATGTTCAATTACATATATTTTTTAATGGTCTCCCGATATACCCTAACATGAGATTATATAACCCATGAATGAAACTTTCTAATCCAAAAATTCATTTTTGGTAAATATTTTGTTAATCTTTTCCTTACCTAGGGACATAAGAGTAATTAACAAATGATCTTCACACACTTCATTAGTATCTTAATATATAAGAATATCATCTATAAAGACTACCAAAAACTAATCAATGTAATATCTAAAGGATCTATTCATTATATCCAGGAATATATTAGGGTAAGTAGCTATACCAAAAGGAATATTTATAAATTTATAGTATCTATACCTTTTAAGGAATGTTATCTTGTGTATATCATCCTTCTTAAACCTTAATTGATGATATACATAATGAATATCAATTATGAAAAAGTATTGAGTTTTACATAGTTGATTAAACATGTCATCAATATGGTGTAGTGGATACTCGTTATCAATAGAGAAATTTTTAAGTTACCAAAAATCAATGCAGAGCCTCGTTGATCTATATTTCTTCATAAAAAACAAAATAGTTTCACAATAAGGTGATACACTTGGCTGAATGAATACATTTTCACAATTCTCATGGAGAGAATTCTTTAATTCCCACAACTCAATCAGGTCCATTACATATGGAGTGTCAGGCATATATATAGAACTAAGTATGGGTTTTATTGAAAACAAAACATCAAGATTTAGTGTAAGATCAAGAAACTCTAATGGAAAGACCACAATAAAATCCCACTCAAAAGGTATATTTATAAGTGAGTTTATCCCCATGCATATATGATGAACACCCTTTTTGAATAGAAATCATAACCCATACAATCGATGTAATCTTTATCGAATGTTAACTTTTCATCATTTCACAACTAGGTGATCATATGTTGGCTCAAAATATCAAATGTAACATCCCATAATCAATAATTATTGTGGGATTTGTGTATAGAAACCCAATCTATACCCATAATAACATTGAATTTAACTAAGGGAATAAGGATAATATTTTTTTGGAAAAATATATCCATACACTTCAATAAGAGAATAATCATAGACTTGATAAGTGATCATCATAACATTAGAGGGTTTTATTTAAAAATCAACATCTAATCATTGTGGTGATGCTGTGGTACCCGTAACTAATTCCTTAAAATAAAAGATTGTGTAGATTCGGAATCAAATAAGACATTAGCATTTATAGAGTTGATGATAAGTATACCCTTTACCATATCATTATCAAAACCTTCATGATATATAGTTATCACATGAGATTTAATTTTTTATATATGATTAAGAGGTTTTTGATGATGATAAATCATAGTTAACCTTTAGATTTGGGAACTAGTTAGAAAAAATACCATAATCCTAGAATTCTTAACACTGGATTGTGGGTGGTGCATTATGTGGATACTTTTATTTATTTAAATAATTTGATAACTTATCTCCATAAATCCATAATTAATTTATTCCTTGGACTTCCATTCCAAAACTAAAACATTTTATGTTTCATGAAGACAATTTACACTGTGTTTTGTTCCACACTTTGAGCATAAGGGAAGTATCATCTTCTTCCCTCTATAGTTTTTATAATTTCAAATAAATTCCATATTTCTTTATTATCAAAACCATGATATTAATGGATCAATCCAATATCCATTTACACTATGATGGAAAATAACATTATTTATTTATAGATATTCATGTACCTTATGGATAAAACCCTTTGGAGTCTTAGTTTTAAGCCACTAAAAAAAGAATCTATCTTACTTACAGTTTGGATGAAAATACCATAAGCATACTTCAAAAGTACTGTGAAATTTTCCTCATAGGTACCAACATATTAATCAAACTACTATTTTAGATCAATGAATTTCTTCTCTATTTTTATAGGAAGATTACAGGTAAAATAATTATTAAGAAATTAGCTCTTAAGCTCATCACACTCTAAGGAGTTAATTTAATCATGTTCCCTCGTGTTATTTATACGAGTCTACCATTGATATTTTCTACATTCCAAATGATAAATATCCAAAATAAATTTATCATGGTCCGAACATTGAATAACATAAAATATATTTTAATTGGTGCCGATCCATTTCTCAGTGATTAGTGGATCATTTGTCCCACTAAAAGAAGGTGTAATTTTCCACATTAAAAGATCAATAGAAAATTGTTACCTTATTTCCTCATTTCTATGATTCACATGATTCATTTATTAAGAATGTTGTGTGAGAATAACAACAATATTTTTCATTAAGCTCCCATAAAATGTAGTTTATTAGGAGAAAAAGCATGGCATTATCCATCACATTCTTCATTATTATGATTTCTTTGGGTTCTAACTATTTATGAAAACCAAACATAATAGTTTTATATACAATAATCATAGTGGGAAACCAAATAATCTAGAAAATTTATGTATAGGATGTCTAAATCATGAAAATTTATTCTATGAAACCTTTGGTTTAACCTAGTTCATTCATGATCATTTAAAAATATTTACAATTTAATCCTATACATAGACAAATACCTAGGTTAATTACTCATCCTACTTTTTAATCGTTAACTAAACTTTTCTCTGATACCAACTATATCAACACATACATTTCATACATAGATATTAAATCAGAATAGGTTTATATTCAGGATATAACATAATGATCCATTTCTAAATTGTTTAGTTCTAGTTAATTTATAAGCTTAGACACATAAACAATTGGTTCATAGGTGAACTAAATATTCTCCCATAAATTTCTTCTTATTTATCACCCTTCTTATAATTATCATACATAAAAACATTCTTCATAACCAGAGGAAGAAAACATAATAAAGGGTGATATTAGATTCTTAGTAAGGGTAAACAATGGAGATATAAATAATGACATAAGAATAATATGAGCATAAGGGTATGTTATAGGTGAGTATAGATTTTAATCTCATGATCCTTTGATTTTTTCCACTCAGATATATATGAGAAACATGATCAAAGAATTCATATATATGGAATGTTATACTCAGTTTATTATGAATCATTTTACATAAGTGAATATGTTTTATTCTAAAAAATGACAAGAACACTATTTGAGAGTTTTGGTTAAATAGGCATTAGATTTTTTATACCATACATAGCGACATATGTTGTTTAATGAGTACAAAAAACAAATGGTGTGTTTAGGTACCTTGTGACCTTTTCCAACACTGTTAATAAGCAAGGATATATGTTTTTATTAAAATACATTTATGAAATGTTTCATAAGTTTAAATATTTTTATAAAAAAGTATAGAATCAACTTTGAAAAAGGTATTATTATTAATTTAACAGATTATATAAGAAAATAATTTATCCATGCATTTATTGATCATATAATTTTTTATAAAATTGTTACAAAAACCCTTCAATCCATGTTTTCATATTTTTTAAAAACATATTTATGGGTTATGTGTTAACTATCTCATAAATGATTACCCTCACACAATCTAATAAAAATGAAACATAAAACTATCCCTTAATTCAAATTACAAATAAAAAATTCCAATCAAAATGTGAATTTCAATATCAAACCACTTAATATGATTAACATACATAATACCCTTTTCTTTTTCCTTACATGCTAATGAAATTGATTTCAATATTTAAGATCACTATAAATCCCAATCTATAATATCCCATGAAACATGCACCATAAAGCATAACAAACCCATGAAAAACTTCTATAAAATGAATTAAAAAACATAATGAACAATAAATAATTGAAATAAAAGAACATAAAAATGTATCATATTAAATATCATCTAATAAAGAAAATAATTGTAATATATATATATCACTATAAAGAACTATCCAAACAAAAACCAATAGATAATTGATCACCCAAAACAAGAGAAAATCAAAAATAGAGATGAAGGAGAATAATACCATGCTAATTGAGCCTCCTTGAATTATGTCTTCTTAATAAACAATACCTCCCAAATAATCATTACAATTATGGAAGAGTTTAGGGGACTAAGTTATTTAAAACGGCCCCAAAAATACCGAATAACCTCATCCCTTCCTTGGGTCCACATCATATAAAATAAATACCACCATCTTCAACATTGAATCCATATTATTCCTGACTCAAAATTTGATATCTTATTGTCAAGAAGAATAAAAAATACCATCCTCTCACATCAATTTCATAACCAGTATCTCTGGACACAACATGAAATCCAGAGGCCCCCCATAGAACCACTACATCCAAAATTAATGTATGAATAATATCAATGAAATCAATGAAGTACAAAAAAATTACCAACCATTCAACCAACATAATTATTACCGAAGACTGCACCTAATCTAAAATGATTCTAGTAGGCAAAAATTTCTCCACAATTCACTCCTCCTAGAAACAAATGTAATAGTGATTTTTAAAGGATAAACATTAAATTTTTTACATGGTTTGATAAATGATCAGTCCATGTGATATTCCTTTTTAAATTTGGGGTTATCCTTTATATATTGTGACATTTTAACAAAACTATAACCCATTTAAATCACATATACGATTAAAAATGTTGTAAGGATTTTAAAATATTATACAATAAATATTTTGATAATTTAAGGTTGTGTAGTATATCTTTGGAATTTTGATTTTGATAATTTAAACCCCAAGTAAAATAAATTTTTTTTTATTATCCCAAAAAATATTGTACAATACGTTTTTTACTATATTGAACATAAATATTTTTTCACCCAACATATTGTATTCCATGAGAAGGAGTAAATTGGTCTAGGAATTAGTGGGAGGAATCCTTAACTCGGAGTTGTTTAAGGCTAATAAAAGAAGTCTTCCAAAGATGAAGGATTATTTGGTTCCATAAAGAGTTTTGAAAAAATAATCAACTCAAGTTACCTGATTCCCTCAATTGTTGGGATGGATTCATCCGGAATTTTTTAGATATTGATTTCACATAGAATTTCATAATAATTTATTATTTATATAAGATAGAGAAGTTTACTATTGAGAGGCCATTGATAAATATTATTTCTGGAAAATATTTAATACATTGAGTATGTGATGGAGTCATTGTAATGAAAACATATTTTGATCTAAGTGGATACACTACAAGGGTTTGGAACCATAGTGTATAATTGGGTTTTCCTTAATAAAACTGACATGAATGGTAGACTTCATACTTATAAAGAATGAATAACGAAATAATGTTAAAAAAATCTTTTTATTAACTATGATGAAACCCTCTCACATTTTTTGGTGAAATTTTTGTTCAATATTTACCTTAACATTGTGCTTCCTTATGATTATAAAATATATCAAATAGATTTAAAAATGAATTATATTAATAAGAATTTATTAAATGGACTTTATGTGATATAACCTAAATGTTTTTATGTGAAATATATGTATATAAATGAATTATTATAGAAACATTCTATTTATGGAATGAATAAATCCTCTGGAATTTAAAATATCCAATTTGATGATGTAGTCAAAGAGTTTGATTTTATAAATGAACAAAATTACTATTCATACAGGTATACTAGTGGGATCATATTGGTGTTTTTAATATTGTATGTTGGTAACATAATTTTTATCAAAAAATATATCCTAACAGTTTAATCCATGAAGACATGGTAGAGAAAATGCTTCTTGATTAAAGACATGGGTAATTCTACCTATATTCTTGGTATGACGTTCTATAACAATATATCAAAGAAAAAACACGGACTTAACAAAGACATAAATTGTTAAAGATATGATGATTCATAGCATATAGAACACTATGAATGGGTTTTATATAAAGAATCACTCCATGAATCATAGGAAGATTCAATATCAGTATAGTAACATAGAATGGATGGGTAAAATTACATATTAGCTCATTATGATATATCTGACATTCCATGTTTAGTAATGGACCCCATTTAAATAATTATATTAGAATTTAAATTAGATAAAAATAAAATCCTAGTGAGAGTCACTGGATTGTTTTTAAGAACATTCTTCTATACTGGGGAAGGACTTGTGATGTGTTCTTGGAATTTTCTAGATAAAATGATATCTATGTAAAAGGTCACATAGATGGGTGTTTTTAATCTAATACTAATGATATTTAATTTCAATCTTCATAATTTTTTTTCTAAACAGTGGGTATATCACTTGTAAGAGATCCAAATAATTCACCGTAGTGGACTAGAGAATATAGATAGAGTACATTTTTGCATCATATTATATAAAGAAAATTGTTAGGACGAGGAAGTTCATTTGCTAATTTTTGATTCCACCTAATATTGAGTGTGTGATTAAACATTATTGTGATAATAATGGAGTCATATATTATGAATAGGAACCCCATATCCCAAAATTAGTTAAAAAATTATTTTTAAAATATAATCTCATATTGATGATCATTAAGAGGGGTGATTGATGGATCTGTTTTCTGGGTAGAGAGGAAAATTTATCATATCCATTTAAAAAAATATTAATGTTGCCATAATTTATGGGTCATGTTATACCTAGAGGTATTTTATAAATAAGATATTTATTTAATTATTATATAATCTATCATGATTTTATAATGAACATAATATAAATTTATGATTCATTGACATGTGCTACAATTTTCGATTCCTGAATGGTCAGCTAATAATATATCTTCAAATTCAAACATATATTTGTCCCTAAAAAATTATCATTATAGTTTCTATTGGGTTGGGATGATATGTTATTTTGGGTTAGTGTTCATGAAAAAAAGACTCTTAATTTTATTATATTTATATTAAATTAAATTGAATATTAATAAAATATCATTTTATATATTGGTCATTGTTCTACTGGAAAATGATGTAACAATCTTTTTAGGCTATTTTTTCATCATCATAATCAGATTTTTTTATTCAAAGTGAAGAAAGGACATACAAGGTCTCCAAAAGGGGCCATGGAAAAACCACATTATGGAGGTCTAAAATCGTATAGTCTGAGAGGATCCCCCTAATAATGTTAATCCCCATTGGGTTCAGACTTTGAAGAGTGTGACAAATAAGGCCCTATGATTCAGAAAAAACAAGCGAAGCAAGGTAGTACGCCGCTTTATTTTTAGGCTATCTTTTGCATTGAAAATGTCATAGAAATTCCCTAATATGATAAGAACATTGATGTTCCATGAAAATGTTCTTTAATATTGCTCTAATGTTGGATAATATACTATGATAGGGAATATAGTATGTTGAATTTTAGGTTTTAGTACATGTAAGAGGATGCGACTTCTTCTCATGAAATTCATATATGACAATCTCTAATATGGGAGATTATGACAATATAATCACTTGTAGGAATTCCATATGATTTTGTGTAATTATATACTTCTATATTAAAGAATGTGTAATGGTCCTTATAAAATATAGTAATCAGTAATTCATTTCATGAACCCATAATGTAGATTTACTTAACTATACAATGTCTTCATTTGTTCATGAAAAGTAGAGTCCATTGGGTGCGTCATGAATGACATGTTATTAATAGATACAACATGGAAGGAGTTGTATCTTCTTTATTTATGGAAGGTAATTTCTAGACCACTTAATTGGAGAGGAATCCTCTTGTTAAATTCCATGGAAATATTATAATGATTTATTTGTTTCAGATAGTCAATGTATGACATATCAATCATATATTTTGATGAAAATGAAATTAAACCTTCTCTATAGGATATTGTGACAAATGAATTTTATTTTATAGTGATAATTAATATTTTGTTGTTGATGTTGTAGCATTAATTTAATTTTTTGTATGCTTTGACCAATTTCTAGATAGTAATCATGGTCTTTATTCAATCCTAGTTAATTCAAATGAGAAAGGTTACTATTGGGCCACACACTTTGAGTTTTAGTTGGTTTTAGTTAAATTATACTAGAATTTTAATAATGGAATAAATACTATTCTCAAGATTGTGGAATATATTTATTCTTGTTTTATCTTTTGAAAATATATATTGAATATTTAATATATCATTATTCATTGTTTTGAGAGTTAAATATTTATTTAAGAATATAATATTTATTCACATATTCAATAAATGATGAAGATTTGGACTAGACAATCATCATTTTTAGTAATGAATAATAATTTCCAAAATGGTAAAAAAATATTTATAATTCTAAGAGTCACTGTAAAATGTAAAATAATAGTAATAATTATATTATTATACATCATCATGATTTATAAAGTTTTATATATTATTTAAGTGATGAAATGTAATGAAATAATATTACTTCTTAAACTATAGCTCTATAAATAGATGGTTAGGTCTATTATGTAGTGTTAATAGAAATTTGAGAATCATTACACATGACATAAATCTCCCTAAATTCCTCACCATCTCTTAAAATCAAGAATTATAAGTACAAGATAGATTCCATGAAACATTAAAACATATAATTTGATCTAGAATAAGGAGACCAGAAGATAAATACACTAGGAGAGAATATTTCATTCCATTGGTGTATCTCAGAGATCAAATGAGATTGTGTGTATCACATTTAGAGGAATTCTAGACATGGATCCTATAAGTGTAATGAATGTAATATGAAATTATTTTTTTGGAGGACCAACAAATACTTTTAATAAATATCTCATGATGAGGAACCATTTCTTCCGATCAAATTTAAATTAAATATTATTTTTATGGTAAATGATCTACTCTCTGTGTTTAGGGTTCCCATATTTTAATATTCAATGGAATATTTTCATTGTCCTTGATATTTATTTCTTCTACAATTTTCAAATGATCCAAGGAGTAAAAACGTTTATTGATATTTCACTAACCATGTCACTTTCAATCCACCTGAAACCTTCATTTGGTATCATATGGTTCATGTTTAAAATTTATAATTATTTATCCAATTTTTGATTTATTATATAAAATAGTTGTTTGATCTATCATATGAAAATATTTGGTCTTTAATAATTTTTTAATTAACATAATTTCAATAGATTAATTATAATATGTTAAAGCTTAATTTTATTAAAGGCCAATGAATAGATGGAAAATATCTAGAGATTCCATGAGGAAACACCATGTATTTTGGATAGTAAGACTGGGTTACATGATGTTTATCTCGAATACATTAAACATACCGAAGTGAGGAATAGTTTTCTATATTTTAGGATAATTTAAATGAAAAAAAGTTACTACATTAATTATATTTATTTAACACCACATTTGGAATATGATATCCTGAAACATGGATTGTTAGTTTATACAACACATGGGTGGTGTATAAATAATATAATATACATTGTTTAAGAGACAAATTCATGAATACCATGTGGTCAAATGCAACCTCAAATCCCACATGAGAGTAAAATACCATAGCCTTAATGAAATTAATGACATGATGTAGGTTTCCATGGTGCGTATTTTATTATATATTATATATTATGTACATGATAATTTATTTTGTGAGTGATTTGGAAACATAGAAATGTGGAACACATGGTGTGTAGATGAAGTAAAAATCATGTTTTCCCACATATAGAGGACACATTGAGCCTTTTAGTTGGTTTAGTAGACACATAAAAATAATGATACATGATGTGTAGATGGATATAACACACCTTATAGTCTATACAAGGTTAAAACTAAATCCCCATCCATTTATCCCTGGTAGAACTCAATCAAGGTATGAATCAGGTTTCTCGTAAGTACACATATTCTAGCCTCTAAATAAATAATAGAAATAAACTAAATTAAATACCCAATTTAAAATTTAGAACCCTATACTAGGTATCTCCAAGGGAATTCATATAATCATTATGATAATTGTTAATTAATTAATTAATTAATTAATTCATAGAATCATGATTATCTTAATAATAAATAATGAATATAAGTGAATACATTCTATTTTACATATTAATAACAATTTCATTATTATTGACATTCACGAACTTAATCAAGTTTGTTGTATGCATTGGTTTTACTTAATATAATATATGTAATGGTTTATCAGTTATTAATTTTTAATTATATATTGTGGCCTACAAGTCATACCTCCCACCATTATTATGTAAAACCTATGTGTCCATTGTTATTTATGTAATTCCTAGGAAGAAATCATGTGGTTATGATTTTATATGTGTGAGTTATAAACACATTTAATAAATTAAATATCATAGGACACATGGAGGTGGTAATGGATTGAACTCATAAGATATTATCACTGGTGATGAACGTTAGGATAGGTGGAATGATAAAACTTAAGCCAAGACTTACATAATGAGTTTTACCCTAGGATATAGGTTGATTTATTATCTTCATAATAACTAAACCATTACAAATTCTCATAATTGGGTTATTTATTTATTTATTTATATATTGTGTATAATTTATTTTAAAGATTCAAGACTGTGAAAACATAAATAAATGAATCCATATTCAATGATGGAATTTAAATAAATTAATTTTGTGTAAATGATTTTTCCAATTGTGGATAAAATACACTTAATATAAAAGTATATATGAAGAATAAGATAAGATAATGTTTACTCATAGTAAATAAAATCCCTTAAAAAAATATAGAGTCAAACCTATCCTTCCATTAGATGTTTTGGAATTAAATCTATAAGAAACAATCTTTTTACAACTCTCATTAAGACAAATTGATTTATCATGGAGTTCATATGAATCTTATGATTTGAATTAACTATTTTATGTCATGATATATATTCATCTATAGATTTGATGTATTTCAGAGGAAAATGATGAAGAAATAATAGTTAGGATTTTAGGAATTTGGAGTCTTCTCAATAGATCAAGGAGATACAACCCCATAGTTAAAAAAGTAATTCCTACCTGAATACCTTCAATTATATTGAACAACCCTCATTGGGATTATTTTTAATGGAATATGGATCCTTTCTACTATAATTTAAATTGAACTATAAATTCATAGTTTAATGGTAAGCTATACTGAGACTTGATAAAATTAGTGGAGGTTTAATAAATGTAATTCATTATGTCTCACCAAAATTATAGTAAAGAAAAGTAAATATAATATTTTCTTTAATAATTATTGAATAACGAAATGTTTAACATCCATATTTCTTATGTGATTAATATTAGAGAAATAACATCCCCTTACTATCAGTAACATCTATGTATGATTTAGTATCTTTTGGAATTATTATACCACAAAGAAAAATCATATTTTCTTAAATAATCATTACATGATCTTCCTTCTATAGAGGAGGGTTATGAATATTTCAGTATTTTGGAAATACATTCAAGTCAGGTGTTCGATGTTCAATGTAAAATTATTTCATCCCTATAATGTAAAATCATGAAATATCTTGAAATCATTCACATTTATATAATTAATGAGAAATTCCTTGGTTTATAACATTAGAGAGAAGAAATATGATACTTTTAAATATACAAGGTACTATTACAAGATAATCTTATAGGTCTACCTACTGGGCCTCAAATATTCCAAACTTTTGTCTATATTGAGAACCTAGAGGTTATACAGTTTAAACTAAGTGATTAATTGTGCACTAGTATAAAAATAGAATCACTCCCTTAGAGATTATATTTAATTTTTCATTGAAAAAAACTTTTATATGCCTCTTTTATATTTTCTCACTTTTCTATACCATGTTGATATGCATTCGAAGCCTGAAAATCCTTTTTTCCATGTGTTGAAACAGTGGAAAGGAAAATCGAGAAACTCTATATACTAACCTTCTCCACAACATACTTTAAATAAAGAAATTATAATTGGGAAAACAAGGGAATATGATACTATCTATTTTTCACATGGATATATGGGCCGCTAGAATAAAAACTGGACATAGGAAAATAATCAAGGGGATGTTTATTATGAATTTTTTGATCAATTTAGATTTATATATTTCAAAAAATTTGGTATTATATAAAACTATTGGTTCTCACTTATGATTTAAAATATATAAACCATATAGATAAAAATTTATTGGTCAATTAGAGTTAGATCTATGAGCCTCAAGTGAAGAAAACGTGATGTTTTGGCTATAAGGGAATATCATATCACACTTCTAACAATAATGATCTTGGTTTTGAAATATTTATTTTATCATTACATTACCCCAAATAATATTTATATATCTAGACATGATAAAAATGGATTGATTTTTAAATTTTGAAATAAGTGTTTCTTATTTTATAAGAGAAGAATATTTTACACTAAGGAACATTTAAATAATTGAATTATATGATATATTACTAGAACCAAGTTATGGAAATTGATAAAAAACTATTTCACATTACTCATATAATACCCAACATTGGAATCACTATCTTGGAAATGTAAATAAAAATCAAAAGACCTAATTTCACCAATATTGATATTTTGATTCTTTGGAACTAAAACTATTTGGTGTATTTCACACATGTTTATATGGGAAAATGACTAAGGCACCATCAAGTGGAAAAGGGAAAAGGGATATAGAGATTTTTTAATTAGTTCATACCTATTTTTTTGGACAATTTAGTATGGATCTATGTGGTGGATACTAATACGTATTAACATTTAATGATGAGTTATGATGAGTTATATGTATTATTCCTTTGAGATATTCATGGAATAAAAGGACAAGCGAAAGAATGAGTTTAGTAAAAATATAAATAAACTCATCTTAGACCACTGTATAGATTATATAAATTATGATTTCTATGATAATTTACGAGAGTTTGGGTTTCTATCTCAATTCACAACACCTTATACATCTCAATAGAATGGTATTAGTGAATGGAGGAACCACACACTTTTGGAAACAATGAGATCAATCATGTGTCATTTGAGTCTTCCATTATCCTTTTCGTGGATACATGTTACAAACAGAAGGAAAAATTCTAAAACAAGTTCAATCTCAATTGGAAGCAAATATTAAATACCAATTGAGGAATGTATAGAAAATTGATCTATCATGTTTACATGTGCGGGGTTGTGAAACATTTCATAGGGACACTTCATGTGGCAAAAATTACTCTAGAGGAACAAAGTGTACATTTATAGGATTCACCAAAGAAACAAAATAATATTAATTTTACATACCCTTATAAAAAATGTTATAGCGGAAAGGCCCTTAATTTTCCATGATAGGGAGAGGACCACTAAATGTGATAGTGGTAGAGATATAATCATTGATAAAGCCTAGGATAATGGTTCCCAAGAGATGGTTCATTAGAGAACTATTTGTGGCCTCATAGAAGAACATGTTATAGAGACACATGTACCATGTAAGAGTACCCGAGAAGATATAGAACCATAATGGTACATTTTTCTAGTCACTGAGGATTCAAAAAAATTATTAGTTGATTATATTGATCTTTTAATATAGAAGGTTGTAGTTAGTGTCCTAGATGTTGTAAAATTAAAGGAATCTGTGAATTTTTAATGGATTCTGTGTTCCAAAGAGAGTCCATATTTTGGTATATCCACAATTAAATGTAAATCAAGATGTATATAAATGTGTATTCAAGAATAAACTAGACATGGACTCAAAAATCTGTACTTATATGAAAAACTGGTTTTAAAAGAGTTCAAACAACATAATAGGATATACTATAGTGAAACTATTTCACTAGTTTGAATTTTTAAATCCATCATAACTCCACATTATATAATGAAATATCAAGACTATGTGATTCCAAACATGGGTTTCAAAATAGACATCCTTAATAGGATGATTTAAAATTATTTCCATACGAAACAACAACAAGAGTTTGTAACTCCAAAGGATGTGAACAATGTATGAAAAATTTGTAGATCCATTTACGGATTATAGAATTCATATAGGTTAGGGAAATTATGGTTTAGTGAATCTATATTGAAATTTAGATTCATAAAGAACGAATTTGATCCATGTGCCTATAAATATTTTAGTGGAAGTGCCATGATTTTTTATTATTATACATCGATGACATGTTACATATTTTAAATCAAATACCTGTATTAATTTTTGTTAAATTTCAATTGAATAAATGCTTCTTCTTCACAGACTTTGGAAAAGAAGAATATATTCTATAGATTAAGATCCACTGTTATAAATCAATGAAGCTAATTATCTTAATTCATGGTAAATAAATTAATATGAAATTGAATAGATTATATATAGAATAATTGAAGAGGGGATTACTTATAATGTCATATGAAATTAACATTTCTTGGGAAATGTGTCCTCATACCCAAGATTAATGAAAAAGGATGGAAATTATTGAATACATCTCTGTCATTGGGTTAGTCCTTTGTGCTATGAAATATACCGGGTGAGATATATCAAATTCATTTAGTGTGATAGTATGATATTAAAATGACCTAGGTCTCCTATATTGGATGACATTCAAGGATATCATTATGTATATTAATAATAATAAGGATATATTCATGGTTAATGAATGAGATGAGGGATATGTAAACGAGAGTATACACTGAATCTATTTTCTAAATAGAACAAGATGATCTAAAATCACATATGAGATACATCTTCACTTTGAATAGTGTTATTTTTAAGTAAAATTGCTCAAATAAAGATTTGGTCACATATTCTACAACAGAATATGAATATATTAATGTGTCTAAGGAATCTAATAAATAATTTTGGATATTAAACATTCACTAAGACCATGAATTTATACCAAGAAGTGAAGACCCCATCACACTATACTATTATAAAACTATAATAGAATATCTTTCTAATAATCAAATTTCACATAATTGAATGAAGCATATAATTTAGAAGTATCATTTATTGAGGTATTTTTCATTGAGATATTATTTTTTAGTGAGAATCATATCCACATAAAGAAATGTAGAGAGCCCATTGACTAAACCTTGGACTCATCTATAAGATGACCACATTTTGAGGTCCATCAGAATGAATGTAATTGGAAATTGTCTCTATTCAATGAATTAGTTTTTTTGAGTTTCTAGTATATAACCAACTATTTTTACATTGATTAAAATAATATTAAACTGTTTGAATACTAATAAAACTTATTATTACATGTTTGTTATTATTCAAAATTATTGAGAGGTAATAATGACCAAAGGTATCTATTGCATTTACAAGCCATAACTATTAACCACAATGATAATAACCATGATTTTCCATGAAGATATTCTCAAATATAACTGATGTAATAGCTAAAACATTCTATAAATGTAATTCTATTTTATTGTGTAAATGCTTTTTTAATAAATTAGATTATGGAAGAGACAAATGCTAATTTTGTTATTTTTGACCACTATATGGCCTATCATATTTAAATTGCTTCCTACTATCCTAACCTTTGATAGTATTAAAACTATAAAATGAACTTTTATATTAGTATATTAAGAGTTATAATAAATTCCATTTGACATCGAGAAAGGAACTAATTTTCATAAGCAGTAGAATTATACCCCATGACGCCCTCTTATCTGATATTCTAATGGATATAACATCAAAAATAATTTACCTTTACCAAGGCCAAGTCGAGATTCAATAACTAACATTGAAGAAAAACTTTTTATCAGTTAAATTAAAGATCATCAGGATCATAACCCAAACCATATTCACTTGACCACACCATGAAAATCTCAACATCCCACACCTTACCCTAAGGGAATTCACTACTATAGTAATGGGAAATGTATCTATCTTTTAATAGTATGAATTTTATATTATTTTTAGTAAAAAATGATTATATTTATCAATTTTTATATTATCTTTAAAATAGTAAATTAATAACTCTGATAGAAATTATATTTTGGTATGATGAAATAATAATTGTATTTTTGAAAAATATATATTTTAAATAAAGATAATATTTTTGGTGAATTCATGAATTTGTGAAATAAATTATATTTTCATAAAATATTATTATTAAATAATATTTATCAAATATAAATAATGATAGAATCTTATGAAGTAATATAAATGTTTTTTAAAGTTTGAAAAACTATTATTAAAAAAAAAAATATTATTTTCAAAAAATATTGATTTTTAAAAAAAATATAAATTCTAAATGTTATAGAATTATTTTGATAACATATATTTATTTTTCAAATCATAATGTTGATATTATCCAATTATGATTTTTTCATAATTTTATGAGATATTAATTTTTTTAAAAAATTAAATACAGTACAATTATACAATATGTATTTTGATAGAATAAATCACAAAAGTGATTTTTAAAATCATTTAAGTCTTATCCATTACAAAATATTTTCTATCCCATTTAAAATGAAATGTTTTAGATTTTGATACATTTTATTAACACTTAATGAATACTCCAAAAATAATATTATTTTTGAATACATTAAAATATTTATTTTTATAAAAATGAATCACTTCTACATCACCAAGGGAACTATTTTTGTTTGTTCAGATCATATATTTATAAAAAATGAAATAAAATTAATTATTTACAAAACCATGGGAAAATAAATGTATTGGTTTTTGGATTTGATTAATTTTTCATATAGAGTCCAAAGCCTATGTTTAGAAATTAACAATGAATTCTCCACTATTTTTCTAAATATGCTACCCAAGATCCCATTATGCATTTCTAAAAACCCTTGAAGCATGATGTTAAACTCCCCTCTACTCTATTGGTATCTACCATGTCTCACCAAAAATGAATAATACCCCCCCAATAATATAAAATCACCCTTTA
Organism: Viscum album; assembly: GCA_963277665.1. Lineage (NCBI taxonomy): Eukaryota > Viridiplantae > Streptophyta > Magnoliopsida > Santalales > Viscaceae > Viscum > Viscum album. The sequence continues at coordinate 1,533,032,079 of OY728161.1, read as the reverse complement.
TTGGTAAGTGATCATCTACTTATCCTCTTTATTCAAGCTCCTTCATCATATTATGAATTTTAATTTCTAATTTTTCATTTTAGGATATATTATTAAACCTAACTCATACTATCCTTATTAATTACATGTGATTATAAACCCATTTCAATATCATTAATATCTTTTATGAATCTCTCTGCACGATCATTATGCTGCATAAATTATCATGTGAATTTTCATGCCAAAAAATTGTATATTGAATTCCAATCCCATTATCCACTAAATTTTATTCACCTTGATTTAAAAATGCTTAATTTATTTGTTAATTACATTTATGTAACCAGAAATTCTTAATTGTGGGTAAAAAATGATGAAATATATCCTTATATTGTATGATCTATGCAGTAAAGATATTCATATAAATTATAGGAAATTGTTGGGTTGAACATGAATTATATAGGCCTCCAATGCATTGGGTAAAGTTTTTATCTTAGGAGAATAATTTTATGGGGCAATAGAGGTTATTATAAGTACAAATTGTTATGTTTTCTTGGGTGTTTCATTAAGAATTATGTTTAGTATGTTATGTTTTGTGATGTTTCCACATTCCTAGTTTTCTATTCTGTTATCTTGTTATATGATGACACATTGTTAGAGATTATTATTCTCAACCTTCTTATGTTACCTTAATATTCAAATTGTTTCAAATTTATTACTATAACCTATATTATTATTAAATTGTCCACTTACTATGATTTATAGCTCACCCCATTCTTATGTACATCCCCATGATATCCCATTCAGCTTTAGAATAATCAAGAGAATATAATGTCATTATATAGAGTATAATTTTATCTCATTCAAATTAATTGAATTTTTTTATCTTATTCACCACATTATACAAAAACAATTGTATAAAAACAAATTTTTTTTGTTACTTAACAATTAATGATTTATTACATAGGAATATAGATAATATGACTTATAAGATCAATAACCCAAGTTTGTTTCTGTAATTAGGTACATTATATAACATCTTATAAATAAATGGTACACCAAAATTATTAAAAACTTCCTTAACATGATCATAAAATTTCATCATTCTTAAAACTACATGGTAAAAACCTATGGAAATACAAAAGTAAGAAGTGAGATATAAATCCAAGTAAGGGAATAAAAAACAGATCATGAATAAAGTATTACATGTTAGACAATATGAATTTCAATTGTGAAATAGAAGGGGTAATAATTTTAAATGTAAACAATGATGCATGATGTTACATGATATCATAAAGGCAACATGGGAATGTTGTTACAACATTAAACATCACATAATAAGAATAATTGAAGGAAAAAACTGTGAAATCATTAAAAAGTCAGATTGGGATAAACTCATATACACCATACATGGAAAATAATGAGACTAAAACATTACCAAATTAAGTGGTGCACTATATAGGCTCACAGATCATGGTCATATCATGTGCCATATAGATCATATAATGTAATAATATATTTCACAAAATCTAATTTCATGATTTAGGATAGAGGGTTGCATTCATATAATTTTAAAATGAATTGATTATTGGTAAAAATCGGTTAATATCATTGAGTGTAAATTATTATGTGTGTACACCTCAAAAATTTTGTCATAGAAAAAGGTATTGACATTTATACATTATAATTTAAGCACATGAAGATTCATAAAATGGTTAAATGAGAGAGAAAGGGATCTTTATCAATTTCATTTCAGAAGAATATTATTATGGATATGTCATAATTTCATTCATCTTGAAATTTGTGAATTAATAGGCATAATACATGGAGGGTGTTTGAATAAAAACAAGGAATTAAAAAAGTGTAGGATAATATTTGCAGTGTAATGAGGATATATAATGATTCATGTGAGGGATTAATGAGATATAATTTGTTATCCCATTATTTTTAAATAATAACTGATTTAATAGGTATGTTTAAGAGCATATCCCATCATAGTAACTAGAATACCTAGTTATTTACATAAATAAGGTTCTAGAATAAACAAGATAAAGGGGGATCCCTTACAAAATTTCAGCATAGTAATTACTTAGGTTAATGCTATAACGATAGTGGATAAATGGTATAAAATTATTAGGATGTAAATTTGAATTTATATTGATGTTTATAAAGTCATCAGAACATATATAATTGATATTTTAAATGATAAATAAAAAGAAGGTGCTTGAGTTCAAAAGAAGAGATAGATTTTACTTACCTTGAAGGGAGATTACAAAAACCTGAGAAAATATTATTGAGAGCTTGAGACACCATGGGAGAACTATAGATAGATGACGGTCGATTAAGGACATGATAAATAGTCTTTGAGTGAAGGGAAGTGTATATTTTGTGGTTTTATATATGAAAAGAAAGGGGAATTCTTTATTATTTCCCAAGCATTGGGTTTGGACTCTACATAATATGGAAATTAAAAAGATGAACTATACCATGGTTTTTGCCTATTATTTTTACCAAATATTCTATGTTTTTATTTATTATGTATGACCAAGGTCAAAAATCAATAAAATATTTCCCTTGGTTATGTGAAAGTGAGTCATGGTTTTAATGAGTTTATTTTAAACCTTTAAATATAATATACATTTCAGAGGATTAATAAAGGACTTATAAAATTATTTAAATAACCATATAATGGATTATATTATAATTAAAACATATATTTGTTAATTTATAACCCATATAGTACTAATTACATCACTTTTGAGTGATAATGATGTCACAATAAACACATTATATATATACCTTATTAAATTTTGACCCAAAAATTAGATTGTCTATGAAAATTATGAAAAATTGTCAATTTGATAATTTTTAAATGTTTATTCCAAAATTTATATTTATTTTACCATATTCATTCTCTAAATATATTATATGTTTTCTTTAAAAATTATCAAAATTTGTTGAGAAATTTTATTTCTTGTGACAATAAGAGTTTTTGAATAATTATAACTATTACAATTGACTTTAGAAAAATTATATCATCATTTATATTTATTAAATTTTATTGAAATTTATTATTTTTCTTATATATCATTTATTTTTAATGTTTATTAGTTAATAATAATGGAATTTATTATTGAAATTTCACATTACATAAAAACAAACTCATTTTATCTCTTGAAAATCCAAATCATTTACAATTTAACAACAATACGAAGTAAATATATTCATTATTATATTAAATATAAATATTAATATTATTAAGGTCATGACATATATCCCATTATTACACAAGACAAATACATTGGGGTAAGTTATGAGATGGAGATCATTGGCCAGTTCATCGTACATTGTTTCGTTCGTTATCTTGATGATCTTGAACATATCCCTTAAAGAGTTTCCCTCATGATTTTGTTGTTGGATATAAAAAATGGATTGGTCATGGGAAAACCCCTATATTAACTTTTCCATTTTCAATGTAAAATACCAGTGATTCTATCTTCATCAGATTCAATGATAAATTTGATTCATAGGGTATGATTCTTCTGGTAGAGGAAATTTCTTTTTTTTGTTTGTGTCAATTAGATTTCCCATAATGCTATATTTATACTAATCAAATGATCATGATTAAATGGATATTTTATCATTGGTTAGGATGCGTAAAACTAACTTTGTTATGGTATGATATATTAAAATCGATAAGGATCATGTTCTACCTCTAACAATATTATAAAATATGGAATTTAATTGAATCAAAAAGGGAATATTATTTATAAAAGGTGAAGTCCTTACAAACTTCATCAATTTAGTAATTTCTCTATCAAAATTTTAATTTCACAAAATAAAATAAATTGGGTAATTCTATTTCATCACCACCTTCATTTAAAATTTCATTCCATGAAGCTTTTTCTTTCTCTATTCCACATTGACTGGGTGCATTGTCTTATTTCATAAAACATGGTCTTTACAATCTAGGATCTTCACTGGCTGCTCCTCATTTAAAAGATCATTATCAAATTGTACCACATCTGGATTTGTCACATTAGAGAGTTCCCATATTTACTTCCCCATGTGGGATAAATGGAACATATAATGTACTTGATATATGTCAGGTGTGATTTCTTGTCGATAGGCCACCACACTAATGTGATTAAAGATCCTAAAGGAACCGATGTATCTTCAACTAATATTTACCTTATTAGAAAATCTCATGAAATTATTCCATGGAGATATGTGGAGGAATACATAATATCTTGTGTTGAGATAGTCCATTCAGATTATCCATCATTTTTTGGGTGATAATCCATGATGAAGTTCAACTCAGTATTCATCAAATGCTAGAGTATCTTCCAGAACAAAGAATAAAATATTGTATCTCTAATAGATACAATCATTTGTGGTGTTCTATAAAGCCTCAAAACTTAAATAATGTTTATAATTGAATGTTGATAAATTGAAAATTCCTCTCAAATTGTAATCAAGTGATAAGCCATTGTAAAATGATCCACCCCAACATATATAGATTTATTTCACATTATTTTCGTAAAATTCTAGTATCAATGTCCTCGATTATGTTTTCACATTTCCATGTACTTATAGATAATCAGTACATTATCCACTTGGATTATTTCCTTTTATCCATTACTTTCTACCATAAAGGATTCTTGATATATATTAAATGACACTATTCTCAATATTTTCTTATAAATAGTGATATTTGAGATCTTGATTCATATTTATACTCCATAGATAGATAGAGAAGGTCGATATATGTGAGTCATCCACCATCACATTATTTATCTCAAATGTTGATAGAACACATAGTCATGACCCAATTCTTACAAATAATATTTAATTAATTATATCATTTAATATTTACCTTTTCTTATAACATTCACATTCATATGAATTTTTAAATTATCTCATTGAGAATCCTTTATCTTCTACAGAAGGGATGGTTGTGAAATAATTTGTGAAATGATTTTTTATGTTTATTCCTTTTTTGATTCCTAGTTCCATCCTTTTACAGTATATGAATATTATATTCTTCTCAATTCTCATCAATGATAAAATTTTTGAATCCTTCCAAATTATAGTATCTTCCATTTTATTTAATTTCCCAAACTTTTAGTAGATTTATTATTCATAGAAATTAATAATCTCTATCCATATTCAATGGACCATATTGATCACTTTCAATGTGAATATATGCTTGATTCTCTTATGATCCTTGCATAATTAAAAATTCTCATAAAAGAGATAATTATATTATATTTTCAACATGATGATTACTACAGAAAACTATGGATCTTGCGTTGGGTATTTCTGTTCATGAATATTCAATTTCCATATATAAATATTCCATCATATTTTCATTATACATTGGAAAAAAATCCCAATCCCTTATTTTATGTATATATTTATGACAAAAAATTCCCCACTTGTAGGGAGCATAAGTAGAGGAGCAGGGATAAGACCCATTTCCAATCCCTGATGCTCTATTCACATTAATTATTTTAATAAAACATTACTCCCATCAATTTTTTATTGATTAGAGGGTTTTAGAATTGGTACAAACTTATCAAAAATCAATGATAATACCTAGATAATCCATAGAAACTACATATTTCCATCATAGTGGTTAGTCATGGCCATCCTTCAATTGCCTCTTTTTTTGAAGGGTCTATAGAATCCCATTGCTCATGATAACATTCCCGAATAGTGGGACTTCCTTCATCAAGAACTAACAATTAATTTAATTTTCATTAAAATTTTCTTTTCATAATGTCTTTATCATAGTAATCAGATGCCTCTCGTGCTCCTCAGAGCTTTTGGAGTATATTGGAATATCATCTATAAAGTCTACAACTTTTTTTTCAAGGTAATATCTGAAGACTATATTCAAATGTCCATGATTATTTATGTAGAATTAGTGAGTCTAAATGAAACTCCAATGAACTCATAGTTCCTGTATAATGTATGTAATTTACTCTTGTGGATATCATCCTTTGGTACCCTTATGTGATAATACACTAACTAAAGATCCACATTAGAGAATTATTGGGCTCCAGGTATTTATCAATTTGTGGAAGAGTATTATTGTTGTTTATCATGATTTTGATGATATCACAATAATAAAAAAGGGAACATTGAACCATCCTTCTTCTTGAAAAAGAGGACTGGTACACCTCAAGGTGAAGTAGTTGGGTGCATGAACACTTTATCCAAATTCTCTTATAGTTGGTTTTTCAACTCCTCAATTTCTAAAGTGTCTATTCTATATTGGTTCTTACATATTGGTAAAGCCCGTGGTATATGCTTTATTGAAGATATAACCTATCAGATAGGAGTAAAACCAATAAATTAATTGTGATACACATCAACATATTACCTAAAAATTGGAATGTATTGAAGTATTATATTTTCTATAGAATCGTTCATTTGAGATAGATATGCTTATATTATGGAAATAATATCCAATCTTGGGATTTTGGTACTATATTAGATTCATTATCCACCTCAAACTTATAAAAAATATAAATATGATTCATTATACAGAGATTGATTTTATTCTCACATAAATTCATATTGTCTTTATGAAAAGAAAACCATTCTAGAACAATGACAAAATGACATTGTTGTATTGGTAAAATGTTAATATTTTCAACAATAAAATTCGCACAAAATTAAACATGTGTTAAAAAATCATTGATGTTTTACATGATGATATCAAACCATTTCTTATGGTGATTCTATATTCTTATAAAATATACAAGATATGGTAGTAAGATATAAATTTAAATAAAAAATGACATACAATAATCTGAATCACATGTTACATATCCTTCATTCATCAGGATCCATATTAGTGTATGGCATTCCTTTTTCCCTTGTTCATGTGGATTGATGCTGCTCATCATGCCTTTCAGTCCTTCGAATAGAACATTGCATTGGATAATTCTCAAATTATTTATATTTATGACATAGAACTGTCTACTGTAACTCATACTGAACATTATTTATATCAAACTGGTTATTCATTTTTATATGGAAATTCAGAACATTATTCCCTATTTTGAGAAACATATAATATATCCTAGTTCAAATGTGACATTTCAATTTGTGACACTTTTCACATTATTTCACAAAGGAATTGGGTACTATTTCCCTCATCACCTTTATAAGATGAAAATCCATGATACATTTCCTCATTTTCTTTAAAATGTTAGGACATTAAACAATGTGAAAATTTTTAGTCATTATTTTTGATAGATTGATTGGCATAATAATGGGTTTTTTACTCGAGGTCCCATCATGTTAGGAATCTCAATCTGGGAGTCTTCACACTTCAATTATCATTGGTTTTATAATCATTTCCTCTAATTTTGAAGTCATTTACTAAACTAAATGGAAATTTAGGGATGATTTCTTTGAATCTAGTAAAAATACAAACAATAATCCAATAAAAATAATAGGATAAATTATAAATGACATCTATTTCAATAATTTATGAATTTATAGGCTTCATTAAATGTCATCCATGATCTGTTTACAAACATAGAGTCTTATATAAAATTTGTCCCTTAATAGTTCTTGATTATAAACATGAGAGTTTACCAAATCAAATCACTTGAGAGTGTCAAACTGGGTGTGTATCAAGGCCCATTTTCATGGACCATGTGATGATTAAGTCTATATTAATGAACCTTTTTTGGGACTATTACACATAGGTACCTCTTTTCATGATACACATCAACTTAGATTATCTAGAAAAGGTATTATTTTACAATAAACCCAATTAATATATAATTTATAAAAAAAATGATGTTTTCCTACACATAATATTATCCCATGATCAATCTCTGTAGTTTTACAATCTTATTCATAAAAATATAGGACATTCCTTTGATACCAACTATAACATTGTAAAATTATTTCTAATAGACTATAATTCACCCTTATTAGGTATCTTTGTGGGAGGATGCACCTTAGAGGAGGGGAACACCACTATCCCCAATGAAATCCATTTACTCATTAATATATTGGGAGGAGTTACATGATTTATCCAATGATAATATATGACAGCTACCAAGGATAGGATTCCTTACATTTCCTCTGAAAAAACTAGGATAAACCGTGAATTTATTATTCATAAATTCTATATTTATTCTATGTAATACACAAAAAACATACTATAATATCGATAATCATAGTGGAGTTGGGTAATTTGGTACATTACATAACAACATAAAAATAGGTGGTACATCATCATTATGGGAAACATCATTCACATGCTCAATATAATCCTCCTCTCATAAAACTATATGGGATAACCTGGAGACAAACATAAGAAATGGGTGAGCTATAAAGGCCAATTTCTCACGACCCGCCTCCTTGGGCCATAAACATTGTCATCTAATCTCATGGGTCTCATGTAATACCTTGGTTTCCTTCCCAACACACCATAGGCTATTATACACTATGGTGGCTTATCAGACTAATGAATGTCCCCACATTCCAAAGAATATTCTTTCAGTGTGTTTTGTCCTCACTCACAGACACCCTGGGAATCTTCCCAGAAGGTCATCCTTCCTGATTACTACTACAGGCCAAGAATGATTAACCGTGGAGTTCTAATCAGGTAGGCTCCAAAAAATAAAGTTGCGCATTCTTGACATGGGTAGTAAAATTTATCCCTTTTAAGTCTCACTTTTCACTAGGTGTTACATTATCCACCCCTTTAATGCCCAATGCCCTTGTTGTGGACCCCATTCCTCAAACCCAGGTAGTGCCTAAGCACTTCCAGCTATGTATTGGCTCTAATACCATTTTGTCATGACCCGCCTCCCCGGGCCATGTACCTTGTCATCTGACCCCATGGGTCTCCTATAATACCTCGGTTGCCTTTCAAGCACACCATAGGCTATTACACACTAGGGTCTCTTATCAGACTAATGACTGTCCCCACAGAACAACTCATAAAACATAATATAATATCAATAATCATAGTGGAGTTGGGTAATTTGGTACATTACATAACAACTTAAAAATAGGTGGTACATCATCATTATTGGAAACATCCTTCACATGCTCAATATAATCATCCTCTCTTAAAACTACTTGGGATAACATGGAGACAAACATAAGAAATGGGTGATTTATAAAGGCTAATTTGTCACGACCCGCCTCCCCGGGCCATGAACCTTGTCATCTAACCCCATGGGTCTCCTGTAATAACTTGGTTTCCTTCACAACAAACCATAGACTATTACACTCTATGGTTGCTTATCATACTAATGACTGTCCCCACAGGCCAACACATGTTCTTTCAGTTCGTTTTTTCCTCACTCACACACACCCTGGGAAACTTCCCAGAAGGTCACCCATCCTGATTACTCCTCCATGCCAGGAACGCTTAACCATGGAGTTCTAATCAGGTAGGCTCCCGAAAAAAAGGTGAACCATGTTGACATGGGTAGTAACATTTAGCCTTTTTAGGTCTCACTTTTCACGGGGTGTTACATTATCCACCCCTTTAAAGCACAACTCCCTCATTGTGGACCCGAAGCCTCCAACCCATGTTGTGCCTAAGCACTTCCAGCTTGGTATTGGCTCTAATTCCATTTTGTCACGACCCGCCTCCCTGGGCCATGTACCTTGTCATCTGACCCTATGGGTCTCCTGTAATACCTTGGTTTCCTTCCCAGCACACCATAATCTATTACACACTAGGGTCTCTTATCAGACTAATGACTACCCCCACAGACCAACACTTGTTCTTTCAGTGTGTTTTGTCATCACTCACATACTGAATAATGAGGTAGGCTCCCGAAAAGAAATGTGCACCTTGTTGACATGGGTAGTAACATTTTGACTTTTTAAGTCTCACTTTTCACAGGGTGTTACAAAATTAGGAAATAAAAAAAGAACAACACAAATAAATTATTAAATGTTAGATAATAAGTATTCCAATTGGACATAAAATGTGTGAGAATCATAAATATGAATAATGAGTCATGATGTATAATGATAATGTAATGGAAACATGGGAATGTGTAAAAAACATTAAACATAACATTATAATCACAAGTCAATTTTAACCAAAAATTGTCATATCATAATTGGATTAGGATATCCTACCATGAAAAATACATGACATCTTCAGAGAATAATTACCCATTGAATTGGATCTCTATCTGGGTGCACCCACCATAATCATATCAATTATATTCGAATGCATGGCCCAAATATCATATAACTTAAGAAAATATTTCACATTATTTAATCCCAATATTAAGGATTTTGGGTTATATACATTTATATCCCAATTAAAGTATTTATAGAAACCAGTAGTTGAATAACCTTGAGTAGAAATGTGTATTGTTATACAGCTCACAAATGTTAATTATAGAAAATCACATTGACATTTTAGCTTTGCAATGAATATACATGATGATTCATAAACTGATTTGATGAGAGAGAAATGGTAATCAAATCAATATATTATCAAAAATGAATGTATTAGTCATATTTAAGATCATTATACAAAATTAAAACCTTGAAATTAATTTCTATAAGAAATGGATGGATCTTGAATAAAAACATGGCATGGAAAAATAACTGGAAAAATTTTGTAGTGCCCTGAGGGTTTATAATGATTCATGGTAGGGATTAATGGGAGTTATAGGGGTAACTAATTAGTTTGAAATAATGTTTTAAGTAATATGGATGTGCAATATCATATACCATAAAAATGAATTAGATATGAATGTGAATTACATAAATAAGGTTCTTGAATAAAGAGGAGAAAGAGAGGATTACTTACTAAATTTCTTCATAGTGGTGGCTTTGATAAATGAAATAATGAGAATATATAAATTATATAACATTAATTGGAAATAAATTTTAATTTATAGGGATATTTATAATTTCATAAAAATAAAACTAATGAATATTGAAAATTATAATTACTAGAAGGTTCTAGAATTGAAAATATGAGAGAGTGGACCCGTACATTGAGAGGGTGATACAAAAATCTTGGGAGGAGCTTCCAGAGAGCTTGTAGTAACCATCAGATGACTATATAGATTTGGGGGTAGAGTAATTATGTGATCCAATATTTTTTTTGTTAATTGGATGAGGAGTTTGGTGGTTTATATGGTAAAAGGGAGGGGAGTTCTTTATTATTTTCCATCCATAGGTTTCAAAATCAAGATAATAATTTAATAAAAATGACAAACCTTTTCATTGTTGTTTCCATTTTTTCTGTAAATTTCTTGTGGATTTAATTGTTATATATGGAAAAGGGATGACCATAATAAAATATTACCATTGGGGACTTAGAAGTGAATCATGTTTATAATGAATTTATTCTTAAAACCATAAAATATAATATTGTGTTTGGAGGATTCAGAATGGATTTATAAAATTAATCAAAAAACCCAAAAAAATATTTTTAATTGAAAACATATATTTGGTTGTGTATACCAGTTATTTAATTCATTACATCACATTTGGTCGCCATGATGTCATAATGCTAACCATATATTTATACAATAATTATGATTAACCCAAAAAATTCTTTTATGTCTAAAACATATAACAAAATACACCATTGGATAATATGGACCTGATGATTCCACAAATAATAATTATTTTATAAAAATAATTTTCTAAAAATCTGTATTTCACTTTAAAATTAAAAAACGTCATTTATTAGGAAATATTGGTTTTCTTATAATAATAGTTTTTGAAAACTAATTACTATTACATTTGTCTTTATCCAAATTTTATTATCAATTATATGTAATAAATATTAATGAATAACATTATTTGCTAAATTTATCATTTGTTTTTTATAATTATTGAATAAATCAAAATGGAATTTCTTAATTGAATTTCTATGTTATATAAAAAAACATTATGTGTTTTATCATATCTAAATCAATATCATTTACAATGTAAAGACAATAATATGAAAATAACTTCATTATTACATAAGGTAGAAATATTCCTATTACTAGTGTCTTGATACATAGCCCTATATTACACCATAAAATTCCATAAGGGTTAGGTATTAATTGTTGATATTTTAAAGGGGTGGTTTGACATACAAATTTTGGGTTGTGATATCATGGGGGTTGAACTTCCCTGGTACGTAGTTTATCAAATGATTTCATTGTTGGATATTGAATTGGGATTGGTCATGGGAAATACCCAGTGATGATATCTCCCCCAGAAGCTCGGATAAATGGGATTCATAGGTTACGATCTTGCGGGATGAGGCCATTTCTTCTCTTGTATTTGTTAAATTTATTTATCATAAGACTATATTTATAGTATTACTACGATCAATTATCAAATATTATTTTAACATTGGGTATAATTCTATGTAGAATTTTAAATATTATTGGATATAATAAAACCAAATATATTCATTTTTTTCTTAAAATATTATTCATAATAGGAAATTTAACTCAATCACAAATAGAATTATATTTATAAATGTTCAATCTCTTACAATTAGGGATCCTGACCTTCTTCGTTTTTATTAAGTGCATCATTTTGAAAAAAATCACGAATTAATGATTATTAAAATATAGTTTTTCATAACATGTATTAAAAAAAGAATAATCCTTTTTGGGATTAGGACTACAAAACTCTACTAAATGACTTTTTGATAAGGCCAAATATAAGAAAACATCCCAAAATTATTGTATATTTTATAATTACTAGTTTTTAAGAAAATATATAAGTTTTTTATGATACAATTAAATGTGAATTCATCAATATTGTACCTAGGAGAAATAATCCCAAAAAAATGAAGCATTGGGATGGTCTTTATCATCACCTAGTGAATGTTATTGGGCCATTCTTAACACCTAGTGTGACTCTCATTAGGTATATAAATTTGAAAATTCACAACGTCATTATGAAACATTATTTAGGGCACAAAAATACCATTAGATTTTATTTCATAAAATAGATCATGGATAACAAATTTTAAACCTATATTCATATGTTATATAATAGTTTTCATTTATGAAAATTTCCCTTCATTTTCCTGGTTTCCCATTAAGTGAGTAAAATTTTAGAATGTGTCATCCTTATGTTGTCCATTAAATAGAAAAATGGCTAGAAATTATAGAAAATTGACTAAAAAACTAATGTAATGAGAACTATAAATGATACTCAAATGAGATTCCAACGTTTATGGAATAAGGAGTCGAGAACATCATGAGATTACATTCTCAATTTAATTTTTTTTAATTGAAACCTGATTAAGGAGGAATTCCCAAGTCCTCTTAATAATGAAAACGTTGATATTTATACCATTTTCAATAATGTCCTTAGACATTAAATGGATATTATGATCCCTTAATTGCAGAACAAATGATCAAATCCATTAAGAATACCATCTCTATAAATAAATTCTCTATGTTAGAAAATAGTATGGTACTATTTATTAGATGAATAAAGAAAATAGTCAATGGTGTAAATTGGTCAAAAATATGAATCTCGAGGAGGATATTGAAGAAATGGAGTATACATAATTTTAAAAAAACTAAAAAATATTTTCCTCACACATTCTGACATAAAATGGAGAGGGATTTCTTCATCCTTATGAAAAGGGATGATGAATCCATCAGAGAGTAAGAGTAAAAGTTCATAATAATTGTACAATATTATTCCTACATTTTCATTGCATCAAAAGTAAATTTACCCATTTAATTGGTGGGATAAATTCAAATCTATAGAAAACGTTTTCTACTCAGGACATTTATTATATTACATAAACTGTTTGATGTTCCAGCAAATTATGAATGAAGATAAGAGAATCTCAAGAGTCATATGGTTATAATAAGAGGAAAATGGAGTTAAATTATATCATTATGACAGTGAAAAATAATGTTTATAATAATTTAAAACATCCCAATTTTCAAAAACATGGGAACAAACATATTGATAATTTCATTAATGGTAAAATGAAATGCATTATATGTGAGATTGAAGAGAGAAAAGATATAAATTTTTAACAGGAGAAAACCAATAATGTTACGGAAGAATAGAATACCATATTCACCCCTTAGCTTATCAAAAAAATGATTCAATAAAATGGAATATGGATATTATTTGAATCATTTCCATAAGATAGGGGTTGTCAATGATATCTAATGAATACAACATCCAATAATAATGATCATGGGAACGTATATGAAATCAATACTATTGAGGAGGATCCAAACAAGGATGTGGTGAAAGGTATGCTATTTATCCATTCAGGGATCGTTAAATTAATATTTAATTCTAGTTCTATACATTAATTCACATCATTCATGTTTGGAAGAATTATACAAACACCACATCAAAAAATGGATGTCGAGATAATGTTGAATATGTAAAAAAGGGAATTTTTTCATCATATTAAAATTAAACATCCCTATAAAATTATTTATGATGAATTTCTAAGAGAATTGTTTGATAGATCCCTTAGCAGAATTCAATGTTATTCAGGGCATGGATTTTATTTTTTTGTATAGAGATAACATTAATTTTTTGGGAAATGGAAATCCCCATCCATATAATAAATCACACGCCAATTATATACAATCTAAATGAGGAGGATGAATCATCTTTAGTAGAAAAATCTCATGTAGGGATATTTTACCTTGTGATCAAGGGTATCTAACCCAAATTATAGAGACTACTAAAATGATAATCCTTGTTGACATTCCCAATGTAAGGGATTTTTCAAAATTGTTTCTGGAAAATTTATTGGCCTTACTCTTAGTAGTAAGTTCTATTCATTCATAATTATCATACCTATAGATTTACCAATATCTAGGAACATATAAAAATATCTATTGTTGAACATGATGAGTTGAGGGAAAAATTATATGATAATATGGATATTTTTTTTATTCCCAAGTACATTATGTTGGGGTTCACTAATCCAATTCATCAATAATAATGATGGTTTAATAAGCCTCTAAATTTATTAATAATATCTCAATAGGATCATGATAAGGATAAAGTATCCTCCAACATAGAATGATGAATTCTTCTATTAGCTATGTGTAGACCGATATTTCCATATAGTGGATCTTTAATCCTGATATTTCCAATTAATTATAAAGAAATAGGATACACCAGTGATTACGAATTTTAACAAGTGATGGGTAATAAAAGTTCTTATTTAATCCATTTATACTTACTAATGATCCAACAATATTCATTTACTTAATGAAGGGGGTATTTAGGGATACCTCAAAAAAAATTTAGTTACTAAAGATGATATTTTAATTTTCATTAAAAGCAATGATAAATATGATGAGTATATAAATACTATATTAAAGAACATTTGAAAAAAATATATATGAAAAACTATAGTTAATATGAGTTTAAATTTGATAATGTATCATTAGTAACACATGTTATAACCATCAATGGGATATTTATGAATACCTAAAAATTAAGGGAAATGGAAGGATAACCTAGTACAAAATCTATGATAGGAAACCATAGAATCCTTGGATTAGAAGTTTACTAAAGTCAATATTTTAGAAATATCCCATAATTTTCATTCGACCTACACAACATTAAATAAAATAGTTTCATGTTTAACTAGAATGATTATTGTGAAGAAATGTTTAATGTACTGAAGTAGGGGAAAAATAGAACTTCTGCTCACAATTACCACTGATGGGGAAAGATATGTGATCTAAAATAATGCATATAAAAAGGTCAAAGTAGTTTTAATAATATAAAATGAAAAATTGATAGACTATGTCATTAACCAATTGAATCCTACAAGAAGATTTATCCCGAACATGATCCAAAACTGACTTCATTGATCTCCAAATTTGAAGATTTGGTGACATTATAATAATAGAAAAAAGTTTGAAATATATATAGATAAAAAGAGAATAACGTATATATTCAAAAAAAAATATCTCAATATGTTCCAATGATGATGGTTAGATCTGATAAAAAATAGTAAATTTTCAATCCATTACCATCTTGGGAAGGAAAACAATGTGGAATATGTGCTGAGTATAAGGGATGTCATAACCCTTTGCATTAAAATGATTGAAAGGTATCCAATAATCCTAGTCATTTAAAGGATGGATATAAGATTAACAATTGTATCATCACGGATTTCAC
This sequence comes from Viscum album, assembly GCA_963277665.1. Taxonomy (NCBI): domain Eukaryota; kingdom Viridiplantae; phylum Streptophyta; class Magnoliopsida; order Santalales; family Viscaceae; genus Viscum; species Viscum album. The sequence continues at coordinate 1,533,015,942 of OY728161.1, read as the reverse complement.
CCTAGCACTCCCATGACAAAAAATGGATATAAATCTATCTCTGTGGTAATGTTTTACCTTATAAGGATGAACAATTTCATTTATATTAAGGATTATTTATAAATTTAAAAACTCTCCATGATATATATAAGGGGAGTGGTAAGAATGAATGGATGTCCTATCATTATTTTATTGGAACTATATTAGAGGTTTACCTCATGTTTTTAGAGATTCTTCTATGTAGAATTAGATGCAGGACTGAGAATCAACACTACTTATCAACCTTATAAGGATGGTCTATCTCAAAGAAACATTCGTAGTATGGGGATATACTGAGAACATGATTAATTTATTTATAAGGATATTGGGACTAGCTCATTCCCCTATCAGAGTTCTCATATAATAATAGTTTCCATTATTTCATTATAAGGAAACCATATAAGGATCTCTATGGGAAGAGGTGTGAAAATATGACATGTCAGGATCATGTTGGAGGGAGGAAGATGATGGGTATTAATATTATCAATGAAATGAAAGAGAATGATTATGTCACGATCCCTTACCTCCAATGATACCGCAAATAGAGGAGATAGATAATGAACCCCCTTATCCCACCTCTAGTAGGCCTATAGATGCAAACTACCATCGAGGGAATAAAATCACATGTATGGGAGGCATTACACTCTATAATCATATAGGATCATGAGATAATATGAACCTTTCAAAAACAAATAAAACTCATAATAGATAAAATAAATCCAAAACCATCCCCAAATGCATGTATAAATAGATATGATATAATAAAAATCACCAAACTAATTACAGAAAATTATAATAGTGTAGCAGTACAAAAAATCTCCCAACATATGTGCTTACAATACCTAGCACGGACCTCGAAATACTTATTGAAACTAGAAAACTATTTTATATATGTATTGTGACTATACCGGTATACATAGTAGTATATCAAAATTCTCTTGTCAACATGTGAAAGAATAATACTAATACATCTATAAGAGAAAAATAGAACCAAAAAAAACTTAAACATCAATAATAAACATCCCAACCTCACTAAAGAACACTCACCAAATAACGCACATCACGTAGTGTAATATAAAGTAAATAACATCGATGATAGTTCACCCCTGACCAGTTTCCTAGTTACTAGACACTCCCACACCCCAATGATAGACACCCTAGAGATCCCACCTCTTCTGAATATTCAACAACACATCGCACCCACAGACACCTAATCCACACACCAAAACACATCCCGCACATACACTCCAAGGACACCCACCACACCACATCTCACCCACACACACCTGGGCCACACATCACATCACACGTCATAATATCTCATCAAATCTGATACTAAAGAACCATGGGAAATCAGATCACATTTCAACCCAAATAAACCAAGGAATTCACATCACAACTCAACCCAAAGACACCTAAGACTGCACATCAAAACTCTCTCATATGAGTTGTGCCATCATCACCTATAAGAGGGATCAAGGAATAGAGGGTTTTCATCCATCCATCCTCCCATCAAGATGGTTGGACCCCCCCCCCCCACGTATTACTATGAGGTTGTTCTACACGTAGTTCTGAAAATGAGTGGTGTGTATATAGAAATCACAATGAAAATATATGTATATATATATATACTGTATCAAGTACCCAAGACCCACCTATGGTTTCTGAAAAGAATAACCAACTCACAAAATTGTCACCTTTTCTACCACCTATAAATAAATAACATCCCAGAAGAAGCAACAAACCCCAAATCTCAATTCCAAAAAATTTCATTTAACCAACCCATTAATTTAATTAATTTTCATAAACCCCATAAATCACACAACCCATCATTAAATTTTACAATGTAAAATTTCTTTCCCATTAGGCATACCGACCCAGGATATTTCATGAATTATTGAACATTCATTTATTCCATCACTACTCGGCCATCTTGCATAATGCAACTATATATCTCAAGAAATCTGTCATCCCCAAAAATTACACGATGCCGACCAAGAATCACGACCAAACAAACCATCAACAACACAAGCCCCAACCACACATCGTCGTCCTATAAGCACGAACACACACATCAAAACACATCAAGATAATTTTTTAGATTTACAAAGGGGTTTTTTTTCACATTACACTTTATTTCTTGGGGGCATTATCACATTACTCAAAATCATGAGGAAAAAATTGTATCATGAAAATATATGTGGTTATGAAATTTCAAGTTTATAGTGATATTAAAATATTCAAAACAAAAACAAAAATAAAAACACAAATATCTAGCTCATGTAAAGGCCCCAATAGCCACAATTTTAAATAAGGAATCAATCTTGTATAATCCCCAATATCACAAATAATATCAAGATGTAAAAGTATGGAGATCAAAATCTCTTACCCCGTCAAATTTTAATTATCCGGTTCTTTATCTTTTATTAATAAAAAAACCCTAATCCGTATATAATTAAAGTAAAAATATCATTCACAATACACAATAATGATAAATTAGGGGGTCCTTACATCAAATATTCATTCTAGCTCGCTACACACAAGAGAGTGATAAAGTACACCAGTAAACCACAACTACAACAAGAGAACCATATATCAACCTATAATGCACCAAGGAAACATAAAAATGAAATACAAATCAAACTGTACCATTGAAGAAATAACTATAAGGATTAATAGAGGAAGACATGTGAGAATAAAAGGATAAATCACTACTGATCGAAGACGAGAGCCTATGGATCAAGCCCAACTAAAGGAAATATCCAAAATATGAGGGAATAGTCATCAGAGATCTAGGAAGAGAGAGGATATAATTTTGTAGGGTTTGGAAAATAACCCAAGTAGATAAAACCTTTAATAATGTACAACATCTGGGAATTACATGACATGTAATCCCCTTTCACATCATGTAATAATGGGATTCTAGCTTCCGTCGAAAACACATCGCCTTTTTCTTATTTAATCCAAAAAAAACTACATTTCATTAAAAAAAGTAGGATAATCTATGAAACCAACTTTCACATCATGTAATACACTTAAACAACATGTATTTCCTAAAAAAGTTCTCATATACCTCTAGATTCCAATGAAAAATCTTGAACCATCCACAAAAAACCTCCAACCACTAAAACTAGCACTGTAATGGACATAAAAGGAACATACAGGTGCATCAGATACCTATCAAATGTAATCAACCTTGATAAATAAAAACCAAGTGTATAATGTTCTAACAACCACCCAACATGTTACCTTTTAAGGATCTTGTCATACTTGAAACGTAACTACCAACTAAACATGCCAACCCAAAACACATTACCACAAAACCACTACATACCCAACTCAAATTCCATACTTCCCAAACCAAAAACCATTACAACCAATGAACCTCACCACATAGAACACAGAAATTAGTGAATTCTATACTCTATGTCAAGATACTATCCACTCTAGGTGGAACTGACTCATACGCATGGGTTTAATTGCATCACAGTTAATTCATCTTGATTAGGAAGTTGGTAATCCCTTTCATATGTCATAAAATCATTAAAAATTACAGAAAACAAATAAAAAACCTAGGAGAACAACTCGATTTAAAATTTTTAAGTTAAAACATCACATCAGAATGAAAAATAGATTAATGAAAAACAAACAAAACTCCTGGTATTGGGAAAAAATTTACATCTCTTTCTCCAAAAGTACTCTCCTCTAGGCCACCATTCCTCTACAACACATGAACTAGAGGAATTGTATACCATCATAGAACCTTATCTTAATAGTATTGGGTCTATACTAGTTGATCCATGAAGATCCCACCATCCTTGATATCCAACTCTCCGTAATTAATGAAATGAGAGACATCGTGATGATACTGGATAATCTATGTCTCATGGAGACATTATGGACCCTCTCCAATAGTGAAAATTCCAACCAATATTACATTTATCTAACTCATCCTAATAACTCAAATAGTCCTAACAAGATGAGGAGAAAGATTACCCCTATACAAAACCTCCACTGCCCTCATCGAGAGGAAACCTTAAAGAACATGTATTCCCCAACCTCGAAATCCAAGGGCCACCTTGTGTAATCATCATAAGACATGTTCTAATCACACACTGCTTTAACCCTCTCACAAACTAGATAATATTTTTATTTCATGTTCTATACCACATTAGGACCAAGAAAAATTTCATCCCAATCCTCTATCTAGTACACTTGAGAAATAAACAGTCTCCCAAATAGAGCATCAAATGTGCCATTACAATGGAAGAGTGATAACTATTATTATAATAAAACTCATCCAATGGTAAGAGTTGTACCCTAGAACCACCAAAGACCATGACACACACCCGAAACATATACTCCAATGTATGGATTGTTAATTATATCTGCCTATATCCTTGTGTGTAGAATTTTGTGTTGTGGTGTAACTGATGGCCAAAAAGATGCCATTATCCACACCAGGATCGTGAGGTAAGCTGAACATCCTGATCCAGGACAATGAACATATAAAATCCATGCAACCACAATAACTCATTCATATACCTATTTTCTACATAATCCACTATTTCTGGCTCTATGATCTCTATGGAGTGTGGTGATTTCTTCAACTAATCCAAAATCACTCAGATATCATCACAATATCCTTAGGTTCTAGGTAACCTTATAATGAAATCCATGGATATTTCATCCCATTTATACTCAAGAACATCCAAGGGATATAAAAAACTACTAGGAACACAATAATTGACCTTCAAATATTTTAAAACCATTAAATATTTAAATAAAAACTCCTCCTGGGTCATTTTATCATATGCCACCAAAACTGAGTCTTTAAGACATGGTACATCCTAGAAATTCATGGGCATGCCACCATGGGTGATCAATATAATTCATGATGAACTCAATTGTTCATCGGTAATGGAAAAAAAGACCTTCCTCAAAACAAAATCTAGTTTTGACTCCCCTTTTACCACCACTATTGATCTCACCATGTCCAACATGATCACACAACACCTCCACTTCTGAGTCTCCCCAATAAGACTCATCTTCCTCTTGGATCATAGACGTCTGCACCGTCATCTACAACAAATAGCCTCTACCACTATCTAACATTGGATTTATGTGAAAGGATTCTAAATCCTCCAATTCCCTATATGCATCCACAAACAATCGAACAACAACCTTCCATGACTTCCTACTCAAAGCATCGGGAATGATATTCCCCTTTCATCAAGTGTAGGTGATCTAAAAATAATAATACTAAAGAAACATTATCCAACTTAACTACTGTATATTTAGACCACACTGATAAATACATACCTCAAACTCTTATTATATGTGAATACCACAAAGCACTCCCCAATGAGTTGATGACATCATAACATCAGTACAAAGATGACTAACGTGAGCTCCATATCAGGGGTGGAATAGTAGCGTTCATGAGGGAGATACTACAATATCCTATAAGAGCTCAATGCATGATGCTACATCATGACACACCCTAATCCTATACATTAGGAATCAAAAAACACCTCAAACATCACCCCATCCCTAAGAAATTGGAGAACTGGAGCTCCATCAAACATTCCCTTTAGGTAATCAAATGATAACTGACATTGATCACTCCAAAAAAAGCTTGGTCTTTCCTAGTCATAGTTGCAAATATACTATCTTTTGATAATAATAAAATGGAAAAAGCCTTACCATGTTCTTATGTTGGTTCTATGAAATAACTGCTTCAACCATCGATGGGTCTACTTCCACATCCTACTAAGATCCCACATGTTGGAATAAATGGACCTCCCATGTCTGAACGATACACTTAGACAACATTCCATAGAGATGTTGGTGTCAAAGAACATTCCATATAGTTTTTATAATCTCAACATAATTCTATTTTGACTTCTAGTAGTTTAAGATGTCATTAATTAATATTATGATGAACTGATCCAGGAAATCATAGAACCTGATGTTCATATGCCACATGAATACAACTGCTATATTCGTTACACCGAATAAAATGCATGAAAACTCAAAGTGACCATACTTTCACCTAAAGGTAGACTTTGGGATATCACCCTCCTTCACCCCCAACTGGTGATATCTAGACCGCATATCGATCATAGAAAACCAATTCAACCCTCTCAGCTGGTCAAAAACATCTTCAATAATTGGAAGAGTGAAACGATTCTTTACCGTATCCATATTCAACCCCTGTTAGTCTATACACAACCTCATACCACCATCCACCTTCTTGGGGAACAAAAATAGAGCTCCCCATGGTGATATATAAGGTGAGATAAAACCCATATGTGTCAGATGATCTATCTAGATCCTCAACTCCGGAAACATTGATGGATCCATCTAATAAGGATCCACAAAACCATAGAATCACCATGCTTAATGTCTAACCATAACTCAACATCACATTGTGAGGGTAGAGTCACAAACACATTGGAAAAAACACCGGAAACTCTCCATTGAACATGGAAACCCCTATCATCCCATCATCAAATGATTCCATTGAAATCTTATCAAACAAGTAATGAAGGGCCTCCACCTACCGAGTTCCAACCTAAGAACTCCACTCAGCAAAGAAAACTCATGCTAACCATCCAAATATGAAAATATATATCTCTCCCAAAATTAGTTGATAACAATAATAATTGAATTAAACTAGTTGATATTGAGAATGAAATCATATTGATGCATCTGTAATAAAAAAAGATTCCCATGGGAGTGATGCAGCCCCATCAATAATCCACACCCCCAGCATGCATCAATCAAGCTGGTTGGGCCTCCGAATAGAATAGTAAACAACAGGGTTATGGGAAGCCTTTCTACATCTAGTCCCTAATACATGGATATAGAGGGTTCAAAAAAGGAGTGATAATATCTAAAATCAAACAAGACATAGACAGAACTACTAGAAAATCGATCATATCTCTCATGTTATTGGGCACCTCTGAAACTACTTTCTCTACTATGTGAAACTTACTACACACAACTCCTCTACCTCTATGGTAATGAACACCTCCATGACCAAGCTAGGATCATTATACATGAACACAAGGAACATCTTATGGTCAACCTCGACCTGGTCCATCTCCCCTTAGTGGAGTATAATCCCACTTCCCATAAGGATGAAATGGCCTCAATGGGAACTGATGTTGAGAAAGGTGATGAGCCTACCCACCACCAACAAACTAATATCATGATTCCACTGTGAAGTAGTCCTAAATATAAATTTGAAACCCATAAAAAAATATACCCCAACACTATTGCATATGTACGAAAACATAATGGTTGAAATGGAAGCTTTGGAGGATGAATCTCAGCTGGTCGAAACCATGAAGATACTTGGGTCTAATAACTGCAACTGACAAATATACTCTCTGAGGAACTGTGATGGTTCCTTTCAAGTGGAAACCCTCTTCATGAGTGCATTTTCTTGATCAACTCATCATTCTTAGGGATCTCTGGGTATGATGGAAATGTTATAGTAGTAAATGTATATTGGATAATAGGTCGAAGTGCCTCATCAGGATGTCTCGAATGAGAATCCTCATCTGAAAAAATATCTAGTGGAAAAAAAGAGGTCCTTAAACTAGATTACCCACTCCCACCGTGACATGTTTCCCTATTGAAGAGAAATAAGGTCTTACCTCTTCACTGGATTTATGGTTAATGAATGTAACTTTTCTCATAAATCCATCTATAATTCATCCTAGAAAACATCTTTAACTATACACTCTCACGCATGGAGTTTCCACCACTGACACATAGCTCCCCGCTTCTGAATGACTACCAAAGGGACCTAGTACTCCATCAGAGCATGGTTAAAACTAAAAGCGATCTCATGCTCCTCTATCCACCTCTCTATTTTGAAATCTAAGACACATCCCTCATACAACCCCAAAACCTTTTTCTGGAATGAATGAAATATATTCTACCATAGACCATCCTCCTCAACTAGATCAACCATCTGTCGATCAATAGGGTAAGCCTGTTCAACCTCAGTTGTTCTAGCTACACACAGACGACGACCATGATCCATTGCTAAAAGGAAAAAAATGACCTTCCAAATCTCGATATTATTGATTTTCATTATGATATATTTTTATTAAATTAATTTTATTTAATTAATTTTATCCATTTTGACATTCGCCGACCAACCCAATTAAAACAACACCATGATTCATAATGATTAATGTACCAATCATAGGACTCTACCCTATAATCGGTGTATCCTTACATGGTTGTTAAGTAGGATTAGAGTCATTTTATAGGATGATGAGGGACCTAAAATCCCATGTCCTAGTAAGAATTCCCTAGTCTACATCATGAACCTAGATTATCTGACACTACTTCCCTACCAACCAATTCAATCCTCACTGTTCCTAACTCCAAAACCCATCCTATCTATGATCATAAAATTGAAACCACTCTATCATTACCCCTTGCCTCCAATGGTACTAAAATGCGGGGAATATGAAAATGACCCCCGATGACCCTCAACTTCAATAGGCCCCGGGTTGAAGATTATCATTGATGATATAAAATCACATCCATGGGAGGCAATAACATCAATAATAATATAAGATCATGAGTGAAAAAGAATCATAAAAAACAATATCCAAGGCATAATATAAAATATAATGCCAAAACAATCTCACAATACACATATATATAGAATTTATATAATAAAATTTTCAAAAGAAAATACCCAAAATAAAACTAGAGTATCAACACAACAACTATACCAAGGTTTGAGCTATAAATTAATATCATGATCTATGAAGTCCCCTTGGAAACCAGAAAAAAAAATATAGTGTGAACATAGAGGAATACTTAGGAAGAAAACCAAAGTATCTCGTAAACATGTGAATGAATAATTCTAATGAGTTTGAGAGAATCAATCAGAACCAAGAAGCATTTACACATGCATACTAACCATCCCAACCTCACCAAGTGACAATAACTAAATAATGTACATCAGGTAATGTAATATAATGTAAATCACATCAATGATAGGATACCCTGAACCACTTTCCCTCTAACTATCCATTCTAACAACCCAACGACAAACGTCCTGGCATTCCAACATATTTTGAATATACCACATCTCGTTACTCCCTCACACACCTAGTCCACACACCACTTCACATACCACCAACACATAGATCAGCCACACATCACATCACATATCATCACATATCATCAAATCTCATCCCAAATACACATAGGAAAGCATATCAAAACTCATATGTAAGGAATCTGGGAAAGCACATCAAAACAAATTCAAAAAACACATGGGACACCACATCATAACTCGCTCGAAGAAGCTTGGGCCATAATCACTTAGAAGATAGAGAAGGGAAGAGTGGGAGGCCAACTGTTTATCTTCCCACCATGATGTTAGGAAAGACACCCTCTACATTACTATACAGGTGTTCGACACGTATTACCCAATGTGGGTGGGGTGCATATATAAATCACAATGAAAATAAAAGTATATATATAGGATCAATCACTTAATCCCAACCTATGGTGTCTCACACAAACAACCAACACAAAACATTGTCACTATTTCTGCCACTTATAAATGCATAACATACCAAAACGAGCCACACACCTCATTTCACATTTCCAACCAATTTAATTTAATCACCCCATTAATTTAATTAATTATAATAAACCATATCTATTCACGGAACCCATTGATAAAATTCCCTTTGGAAAATTTTCATCCCATTAATCAGACCAACCCATTCCATTTCAGACATTATTAAGCATCCATTTATTCTAACATTACTCATGCATATCGCAGGAGAAAAACTTACATCAAAAGAAACATGTCATCCCCAAAAATTACACCCTGCAAATTCATAGGTACGACCAAACAAAAAGTTAACCCCACAAGCCAAAAAAACACATCATCATCCCACAAGGTCATCAAGACACATCACGTCATATCAATATCATTTTTTATATTTACAAATGATATTTCATCACATTCCACTTTATATATTTGGGGTGTTATCACACATGTCAAAATCTGGGGATAAACAATTTATTATCAAAATATAAGTGGTCAGTTGATTTAAATTTTAGCGTTATACCAAACGATCACAACATAGATAATAATCACATCACCCATATCCAACATAATCAAATTTACCAATGGATACAATTTTCAGGGGGTCATAATGCCCATACAATCCACAATATCATAGATAATATCATGATGTAAAACTACTCATTTCAAATCCCTTTACCCGTATCAATTTGGATTATCTAGTTATTTATATTTTATTAATTCAGAAAACCATAACCCAGAGAGAAAAAAAGTAAATCACTCTTGCATGACACAAAATAAAGGCAAATAAGGGGATCCAAACATAAAAAAAGAGTTCCAACAAGTCCTGTACCACATGGAGATGAAGAACTCCAGTGAACCACAACTGCACCATGAGAACCACTAATTAACGTATATCACCCCAAGGATTCATCAAAATGAAACCCATACTCATAACCCAAACCAAACGACACCACTTCTGAAAAATCCTAAGTTGAATATAAGAAAATATGTGAGAACTAGAGGAGAAATCACCATAGATCAATGAAGGGAGCCCATAGATCGATCCCTGATGAAGTAAATCTCCCAACGCTAAATCATAATGTATTTGAATTGATAATATGAGAGAGGATATATAGCCATAGGGATTGAGAAATAACCTAGGTAGTTGAAACCTTTAAAATTGTACAATATTAAGGAAATAAATGACGTATAATCCCTATTCATGTCATATAATTCATGGATTCTTTGTTCTACTAAAAAATGTAGCAGATTTTCATTATTTAACCCCAAAAAACTAAAAATCATGAACTACCCATAGATAATATAGGAAACCATATTTCACATTCTATAATACACTTATATGATGTTTATTTCCTGCACAAGTTTTTCTTGACCTCTAGATTCCCCCAAAAACTCTTAGAACCTCACCTGAACACCTTTAACCACCAAATTCGGAAATATAACAGGAATAGAGGGCACAAACTATTACAGGTCATACCTTTCTATATCATATTAAATGAAATCAAAGTCAAAAATACAATGCAAGACAATAATCATCAGAACATAGAGTTTGATGATTGAGAAAATGTTTTCATTCATATACCAAATGTGAATGAAATTCAACAGGTTCAAATATGAATTGAAATATTTTTCATAGTTACATTAAACCCTTTAAAATATCAGATCACATTAGCGTGACGGATAATCGTCTAAAAATACCTCCTAAGCTATCTCAAGTACATGATGTGTTCCTTATATCCCTATCGAAGAAGGAAACAATAGAATTATCACATGTACGTTATCTTGTGGTGGAAACATTAGAGAATGATATTTTATATATGGATTATCTAGTAAATAATATAAATTCTAGGGACAATGTTATATTATACAATACAACTCACCTGAGGAAATTTTCTTTTGGGGGAACAACATGTTTGATGAAGCAATATGTGAACCAGAAGAGGTGGTGAAACCAAAATCCCCTCTTCAATTTTAGTGTTTGAAATGAAAATATTGTGGGATAAATGTCATACGTTTCAATAATGTAAAAACTTGACCATTTAAAAATATAATTATCATTAAATTATTAAATACCTTATTAACAAATGGTGTTATTGAAAACAAACGAACTAATTGGGTTATTATGAACTATTATTTTTTTTCATAATTTAGAAAATCATATAGAATCAGAACCACTAAAAATATATTCATTTTATAGTGACCAATAAGAATAACATATTAAGGGTTTTTTTAATGTCCATTGGGCTTATAAAATGGAAGTGATAGCCTCAACCAGTAGATCTTACCATATGAATACTTTTTATTAGAACATCTGAAAGAGATAACAAAATTGGATTTTTTTGACCAATAAAATTATGAGATTCAACAACTAAATCTTGATGAAATATATTTATGAAATAATTTCAAACTCATTGAGATCATATGCCAAACCATATTCAATGAACCACCCCATGAATGTATTACGATCATGAACATTACCATTATAGCATTTGTTGGTGTAATAAAGGGCTATGTTTCTAGACCGTAATAGTAAATAAATTTATATATTATTTTTAACTATATAATTGTTATATTTATCCATTTCTAATTTTTCTTTTTATGTAATTAAATAATGGGTTTCATAAAAATTAGATGCTGATATGATAAAACAAAAATATTTATTTTTTGAAAAGATATACTCTCAATATGTTGAATATTTTTTATGAATTATAGAATTTTTAAGATAAATGATATTTTAAATAAATACCATCATTAAAAAATATTAATAAAAAATAAATGGTAATATAATTTTATGAAGTAAAATGTATTTTTATATCAGGTATAAAATATTATGTAAAATATAATAATTTTTCAATAGATGGGAATTTTTTATTTAAATGTGAAAAATATCATATTTATAGAATTATTTTAGTGAAAAAATATTATTTATTAAATAAGCATGTCAGCATTATGCAATGGTTAATTTTTAATAATGTTCCGAGATGGTCAATTTTTTGGGTAAAAATTATATACTGTATAACTCTATGGTGTTCATTATGACATCATAAAAGCCAAAAGGTGATATAATAAATCATATAATGTGTTTTCAAGTCCCAAAATATTTTTACCCATTAAAATAACAAGTTTATGGCATTATTTAATTAATTATAGAAACCCATTATTTATCCTCCAAAAACAATATAATATTTTTTTATTTTAGAATCAATTCATTATAAACATAACTCACTTCCACATACCCATGAGAATTATATTAATTTTGTTATTTATAATACTTATAATAGAAAAAAACCACTCTTATGGTAGAAACATAAGAAAAAATTAACGGGAAGGTTTATGGCTTTGATTATTTCATCATATAGTGTCTAAAACCTTTGTTTGGAAATTAATAAAGAATTATCATCTTCATTACTATATGAACCCCCCAAAACTGCCTTTTCACTTCACTAAAAAATATTGGGGCAATAATTTAATAACCATTACCTCTCTATATCTTTCCAATGGTTTCTCAATATCTTATGAAGAAGATCCAAAGCAATTAAAAGCTTCCTCTCATTGTAAGAGATTGTCTTCTTCTCCACTTTATTCAAGAACCATATCCATATTATGAATTTAATTTCAAAATTTTCATGTTAAGATATTTTCATACAAATCCCACCTCCTCTAATTATTATTTCAAATATAACATTGACCCCTATAACTCTTATTATAACATTTTATATATCATTATGAACCACTATTATGCATGTGAAATAATCCTATGAATTTTCATACCGGACAGTTGTATTGTGAATATTCATCACCATTTCAGCTCAATAAAATTTATATAGATGTTCCAATCATTAATTTGTGGGATAATTCCATGTATGTGATCCAAAATCCTAAATATTGTGGTTAGAAAGATTAAATTTATATAGATGTTGGATGTTATATGGGGAACACTTATGCATGTACATGATATAGAAGTGATGGGTCAGACCAAAATTATGTAGACCTCAATTATGTTGGGTAATGTGTTTATCTCATGAGAATCCATGTATGGTTAATGGGAGGTTATCCTAATCACAATATTTTATATTTTATTTGGGGTTATACATGAATTATGATTATGATCTATTGATTTATGTTGTTTCCATATTCCAATATTTCCTTTTTGTTATCATTTTATATCATGTCTGATTACTCAATAATATTATTCTCACCCCACTTATGTTACCTTGATATGGTACTTCCCACACATGTACTCCCTTATCTTGTGCTATTCTTTTTCGATTCCCCTACTGGGAATTTAGAAATCACCCATTTATTACATACATCCCTAGGTAATCCCAGTATAGTGACCCGACCCTAAAAACCCAGGAGCTGGTGTCTACTACTGTTACATTAGCACAAAATACAATAAAATATTTTCCCAAAGGACTGAAAATTTTAGTAGTCTTGGTAAACTATATATATAAATGAGTTAAAAATACAAGATAATTGTTTTCAATGATTGCGTCATTCCATATATAATATCATTGAATATCCATCTTAATGCACTTCATGGAATCTTAGGGAAGAGGAATAAAAAAATGCTGAGCTCAAATGCTTAGAAAGGTTCAAGTATTGTGGAAGCATCACTGAGTCAATGAGAATATTCAATATAGAAAGTATATAACTTAACATTCATTCCATCTAATCAAAACGTTGATTGGATATAAAATTTGGAAATGTAATAACAAAAAATCACCATTTTATATAACATTATAAGGAAAAATCATTATAGAACATAAATATCTAAAACACAGTCCAACTATTCAATTAACAGAGAAGGAAATGCATCCATAGATAATGTCAAAGGAATAAACTCATTGATAAAAAATAATTGAATCTAAATGAAGGAAATGTTAAATTATTGGACACCAAGTTTCTAAGGTACATTGTACCTTTACCATCAATACCATTTTCAAGACAATTTATATTATAAAAGGTTAAAACCCAATTAGATTAGGATATCCAAACAAATCACCCCCTGATACTACTGATGTATCAAGGGGATATCTATAATCGAGTCCCACTAGTGTCGTACCTCTCCAAAGAATCAGTTATATATCTAATAATATTTTAAATTCACAAAAAAATGTGCCTACCAAATATCCTCATTAAGTAAAAGATAAGAAATTATCAATATTTACCTAGTTAGTACAATATCATTCGAGTATAAACTGTATGAAAAAAATGGTATATTGTTTACAAAATAATCATATCCATTCTAAATGATATGGATATTTTGGGGAAATTCATATTTTAAAGATTATAAAAATGGAATATTTCAAGGGGACTAAGAAAGGAATCAAGGAAGGGAATGTCAATATTATCCTTTGAAAATCAAATCATTAACAATGAATTGGAAGAATAAAGCTTCTATCATTATGAAATATCCTAAGTGGAGAAATGATAAAGGGTTATTTTCATTGATGATAGAAGTACTATTTACAAAATATTATAAAAATGATATTCATACAAATATATTTCACATTTTGATAAAAAATTTAATATACATTTCTTTAAAAAATTAATTTAAATTTCATTAATATATGGCCTTTTAAACATTCAAATGATGTTCTGATGAAATGAAAATCAGTAAATCTGTATAGGTTGTACATGGTAATAATAACATTCATTTTACATGGTAAAAATGATAGAAAAGTAACTTGTCTAGAAAGAGACATGAATACTACATTGAAAAAAATTTTAAAAGAAAAAAAGGATAAAAATTTATTTAATAAATCATTATAGAATTTTAAAAATATTAATTTCAAAACATTTTAGAAAACAATGTTTTAAAAGAAAATGGGTTCTTCAATTCAATAGATAAATAATGTCGTGTTTTATCAAAAAAACATTTTCTAAAAAAATTTGATTACAAAAAAGTGGGAAAATTTTAGTATTACATGTAAATGGATATGAATAATATTATTAGAATAAAAATAAATTGTTTATTATGTTATTATCGGATAATTTACTTTAATGGAAATTCATGTGTAAACAATACTGAACAAATTTACATTATGAAGTAAAACATTGAAAATACCATAACATTAATGTGATAATAAATCAATGAATATATTATATGTGGAAATTTTAAATACACATAAAACCAGTGTAATTAAAAAAATAGATATTATAATGATAGTACACACATAGCATAAGAATAATAACGAAAAGAAGAAAGTAATATAACACATTGAAAAATAATTGGTTTATGAAATTCATTACCACTAGGTAAATTTTAATTCAAATACCATCATAAGGAATAATTCAGATTGAAACAAAAAATTACATGAATAATGAATGAATCATGATATTAAAATTCAAATTGTATATGCGTACACCATATGTAAGGAATTACTTACACAAGAATAATACATGTCTCAAGAAATGGAATTTGAGATTAAGTCTATTATAATTATGTTATCATTTGAATCATAAACCCAAAAAATAATAGTCACCAAATTAAAAATTAGTATGAAATTAAGATAAAACAATTCAAGATATAATATACCAAAAGGGGTGGTATATACACAAAAAAAGTAAGTGGTGAATATGACATTTATCTCACGGATCTAAAAAATGATATGAAAATCTCTTACCCTATGTTTCCTTTTTTAGTTAACATCTATTAACCTCTTTTATTATGGTTTTAAACAATTAAATAAATTATAAAAATACTATAATAATATTTATAATTTCATATATCATATTCTTAAAAAACAGTAATTACCCTTTTGTTAATAATCAATCATTATTTTGACTATTTTGGTGTTAATTGTCTAGATTTTCGAGTATGATTTGACTTATTATTTGTTGATCACAATATTTAGATCATTGTTTAATAATTGACATAATTTAAACCATTATTTAAATTAAATATATATATTCATTATATATATATTTAGAATAATTGATAATATTTAGAGACTGTTAATGAAATGCACCAGAAATGGAGATAGTAGGTCATACGTATGCATGAACACTAATTCTATTTCATTGTATCATTTAAAAAAAATGAAATTAAATGATATAAATATATGTATATTATAATTAAATTATCATTTTTGTTCATATATTTCACAAAGGTATACTAAACCCATTATTTATACATTTCATGTATAGTGTGAACGAATCACACCGCTTTGAGGAGGTGGTAGTCCAAATTTCCACAAACGATGTTATCATATTCCCAGAAAATAGAAATAAAAATTTTACGAGATATATGAAATATTATTTGAGAATAAATAAATTATTAATATCATATATATCATATATATATATTTTTTTCTATCATAACAACCAATCAAGAATGTTGGGAAAGGAAAAATAACACACATCGTTTCGTGAGGTGATAATTTTCCGTACATGAATGGTATGTTTGTTACCCAATAGATGCAAGTGTGTGTAGGAGTATCTTAAAACCTAAAAAACACAATAAATCATAATTATGAATATAATTATGTTATTTTATAATCATGTAATAATAATAATTGATGCGGTGGATATATAAATCATAGAAAAGTGATCATTGAAGAACGTTACCTTGTTTTTTGGTAACACCATTTGTTTTATAGGAAAATTATTAATTAGTTGGATTCATAACCAATATGAGACTTATAGGGTTAGGGTATGGTTTTATAGATATAATTTTACCCATTATGGTTGATAAAAATTGATTTAGAGGTTTGAATAAGTGGTAGGGGAGAGTGCCTTTTTATAGTGGAGGAGTGATATTCTTGTAAATTTTTTAAAAGGGAATTCCACAGTTGTTTTTACACTATAAAGTGGCTCAATTAATGGCCAAAATTATCTACAAGGGGATATATGTTTGAAATATTAATACCAAATGGATTTTTATAAAACATTCTACGTTATTTTGGCCCTTAAGATTATGGTTTACTCCCTTGTTAAACTATATTTTCTCTGAATCATTGAATACTATTTTAATTCATTTCACTAATATTTTTGGTAAAAATTTAAATTGACCTTATTGAATATTATAAATTATTAGGATTCATAATTTGGAATAAATTTATCCAAATTACAACCAAATAATTGGCTAATATTTATTTAAATTTAATCCCATTGATGGGACGAAAAATCATGATTTTAATGTTAATATGTCCAAAAGATTGATATATGTTTATACCCAATTTCAATGATAAAAGTCCCCAATTCCCTATAATAGATTACTTTATCTAATATTGATCTAATTTAACTTTATAAAAAATAAAAAATATGATTTATTCTCATAAATATATTTTACGAAAAAGAAGTTTTCAATTTAAATTCAATATTTTTTCCTATTAATCAAAAAATGAAACCTCACAAAAAAATACCTAAAATTAAACCTGAAAAAATATTTATGTCTCATATTATAAGATGCTTTTTTTTCATATTAAATTAATAAATGTGTCAAAATTAATATTTATAGTGGGTACATCCTTAAAAGGTGGTAAAAGTTTCTTTAGAAAAATACCCATTTTAATGTATAAAATTAGGATTATTCCTTTCTTATGCCTATCAAATATATTAGTTAAATATAAGAAATATTTGAATAAATATATAATATAAAAATTTATTTTAATATAATTAAAAAATATTAATTAATTGAATTTATTATGTTAAAATACTTTTGGGAGCATAAAAATAAAAATATATCATTTATATTCTACTAGTTTATATTTTTGTTACTATTTAATTAGCATCCAATGAATTTATTTTATATTTTTATGAAACATATATTTTCATATGTTTGTTAATAATATTCATATATGAAAATTTAGTTGCTTTTTATATTATATTAAATTAAATAATAATGTTTTAATAATGTTTTGATAATATATTTTTATTCGGTAAAACTAGGTTTTGTGTGTAACACAAGTCATTGAAGAAAGTCGTTGCGAGCATTGAAAAATGAATAGGTTTTTCATTCATTGAAATTTATAGAATATAAGAAATTTATTTTAAATATTAATTATATTGTAATGTCTTAGGATATTACATCCCCTTACTTTATTGGTGTTGCATTACATACACACTACCAAATATAATGTAATTATTTTAGAATATATTGTCATTACCTTATCCCCACATTAATTAAATTTTATCTTCAAATTTTAAAATTGACCGCAGTAAGATTTTTTTGAATATTTCCTATTTTGAAATACCACATCAAGAGAAGGGGTTGTAAGAGATCTTCTAGAAAATTGTCAATGTGAAGTATAAAGTCACATGGACTGACATATAGATGGGTCTCTAATTAAGAGAACATAAGTGAAAAGTGGAGATATGTACATGGAAGGAAATCATAAATATTTATTGGGAGTTATTGTGGTCATCAATAATAATCAAGTGAATGATCAATGTAATGTTTATATCCTCAAATCCAGAAATATTCGATGATTTAAAAGAGAATTGGTTCAAAAAAATTAAAGGTATGAGGACACAATTTTGGTTTTATGATTATATTCAAAATATTGGGGAATTTGTTTTATTGAAAATGAACATATAAGAATATTATTAATTTATGTATTTATATAAAAACAATTTCATCCTTTAGTAGTACCTCGGTCAATTTAAAATTCATCCATTATGTTATGAAATGGATATTAAAAAAATAACTTTGATGCCTAAATCACTAAAATACACATTTAATGGTTCTTAAGGCTGGTAAAAGAGTAAAAAATCTAACTTTTTATCTATAACTATTATCCAATTTAGAAATGTTAAATGAATTTATTTCTAATCCTAAAAAGTGTACCTACAGTTTCATCATTAATATTTATTCTTCGTATTGATTTACTAAAAATAATTACATATTATCCAAGAAATTGAATAAATTAGTGGTAGGTGGGAAATCTTTATTTTCATTTATTCATGGGTTCAAGCATGAATTCCTTGCCCAATTTTATGGGTTTTCACATGAAATATATGGTTCTATATTTCAAAAAGCATATATGTTTCGAAATAAAAATAATGGACATCTGTTAAATAACCTTAACAACTAAATATCATCTTAACTAGGGTTTTAAATATAACTCCAATACATAAATACTTTGCCTGTTTTATTTCAATATAGATCCATCCTTAGTATATAGTTTATCCTATTTCATTCAATGTCATTATCTATTCAAATCCCATATAAGATTTTATAATGAAAATATTAATTATCCTAATCATATCCAAAGGGTTTATCAAACCAGGTGTATAGTAAAAACTATTGTCGAGTACCAGGTTACGCTCTAGTTAAGTCTGATGTACCTTTTTGGGGTTGTTACCCCTAGGTACAACTATTTGAGAACCCCATCGACTTGAAGTATCCAAAAATTTATGTACTTTAATGAAAAAAAACTTATTTTCTACCTAACCAAAACGTTGAAATTTTCTTCTAAACTTATCCACAAAATCTACCTCAGTGTTATGTTCTCTAATATATTTTTCCAATATATAGTTCTCAAGGTTTCTACTATACCCACTCTAATACCAAATCCTGTGATGTAACCCCATAAAGGATGGAGCTGCTATCTATATCCTTTAAATTAGCATAATATATAAGTAAATATCATCCCAAATAAATGACCAATTTAATAGTCCATGTATACTAGATATATACATGAGTCAAAATTACAACATATTTTTTTTTCAAATAATGTCATATTTCCATATGGTGTAGCCTTGAATGTAATTTTTACTTAACATTAGGGAATCTCAGTGAACAACAAAAATATGTGGGAGATCAACTACAAAGTAAGGGTTAATTATAGAGGAATAAATAATGAATCAATGATAATATTTAATATGGAAATGTAAATAATTAAACACAAATTCCATATAATCATTAAACACAATGGAGTATTAATATGGATGAGATGTAATTGAAAACACATGTGATTCAAATTACTAGATAAGGCATAATCAATATTGAAAATAAAGTAATTGAAAAAAATTCCATTTAATAAACTAATTGAAAATGAAATTCATTAATAAATAATTTTAAATAAATATCATGAAAAAAATAACTCAATATAAATAAGGAAATTATTAAATATTTTATGTCATGATTCTTAGGTACCTGGTACCTTTATAATCATGACCTTCCATAATTTGTATTATATCATAATCGGTGAAAAAACCCTTTACATGAGGCTATCCAAGAAATTCATCCCATGAGACAACCAGTGCATCGACGGGATATCTATAACATGGACCAACCCTTATCATACATTTCCCAATAATTTCTCATATATGGAATAATCGATTGAATTTATGAAAAATACACCTTATAAAATATCTTAATTTAGTAAAAAATAAATATATGTCAATATTTATCCATTAAGAAAAATAACTATCATGTTCACACCGTTTGTAAAAATGGTATTCAGTTTATAAATAATGATATCTATAATAAATGATATGGATATTATGGGTAAATCAATGTTAAATTATTATAAAAAATTGAATATTTCAGGGGGACTAAAAGAGGAATCGAGGAAGTGAATGTCCATACTTTCCATGGACAACTAAATCATAAACCATCCATAGTCATAAAAATAAAACTATTAATGATAAATATCTCATGTTTGGTAAGAATAAAGATTTTTTTTCATTTATTAATAGACAAATATAAAAAATATCATAAAAAACGAACAGGAGTAAAATATTCAATTCATTTTTGAAAACATTGTGAAAATAATTTTTTCTGATAATAAATGCTTACAAAATTTTATTTTAAATTTATCTTTTTTCACATTCAAAAGAAGATTTGATGAAATGATGATATTTAAATCTGTATAGGTCATACAAGGTAAGAATAAACTTAATTTTTCATTGTAATTTATTTTAGAAAGGTGACATGTCTGTAAGTGGACAAGAAGATTCCTTTGAATATGTTTATAAAAGAAAAAAGGGTAAAATTTTCTTAAACACATCAAATTGTAAATGATAAAAACATTTTGTAAAACCTTCTTTGGAAATTTGGGTTTCTAGAAGAAAACTGGCTCTCTAACTTAATAGGGAAAGAATGTCAGTATTTATTATAAAATGATAATTAAATTGGATTTCTAAATTTTATAAAAATGGTAATATTTTTTCAGTATTCTTGGTGTTAATTGTCCATCATTTCGATTATAGTTTAACTTGTTACTTGTTGTTCGGTTTAAATAGGTCATGGTTTAATCTTTTCCAGATTGTATAACATGAATTAAATATCATATATATTATTTATAAATGTATTAATAAAAATTAATAATATTTAGAGAGAGGAAATAAAATGGGTCGTTCATAGAGATTGTAGGCCTTATATAAAAATTGAAACTACTTCCATTTCCTTGCCATATTTAAAATAATGAAAAATAAATGATATATATATGTATATTATAGTTCCAATATCAGTTTTAGGTCATATATGTACCATATGTCTACTAATACCAGCTTTTATACATTCCATGTATAACATGAATGAATCACACACTTTAATGAAGTGGTAGTCCAAAACTCCACAAACGATGTTATCATATTCCCAGCAAATGGAAAGAAAAATGTTTTGAATTATATAGAAAATTAATTATTCATATTAAATTATAAATATCATAAATATAATATATAAATATATTTTACATCATTATTTTAAAACATGATATTTAGTAAAGGAAAAATTAATAACATCATATCGTAAGTTGATAATTTATCATACACGATTGGTAAGTTCGTTACGCATTCGATTTTATAGTGTGTAAGTGTTGGTAAATGTCACAACCCGAGACAACCATGTTTTGTTTTGACAAGTTTGTCTTCCTATATCACCCGTTAAGTAAACCAACAAACAGCTAATAATAACAATAATATGCACCAAATGGGTGAAAATTTATTTTATTCAAATAAGCAACCCTTCGGCTACAACATCCACTAAGATAAATTAACCGAAAATTCCAACAAAGAATCCAATTACAATGATGGGAAGGCTGCTTAAAACTACTAGGAGCCTGAAAATTCGGTAGGGATTTCGAGCATCCATCATAAAGAACATAAGGATTGCTGAATCCACCGCGACCGTGCTCAACACCAAGGGGATCACATGAACCATCTTTGCTTATCCTTCAGTCACCTGGGGTAAGGGACACCCGAGACAAAACCTTTATTTTTATAAGCACCAATATGACCGTTGGACCTCAAACGGCCATAAATTTGACCGTTGGTTCCTAAATAATCTTGTGTTTTATTTTGACCGTTGGGTCCACTTATCCTCTATGTTTTATTTTGACTGTTGGAATAAAATCAGAATGATAAATGTGTTTTTTGCTTTAATGTTTTAAAATGTCATGAATTTTAATTTAGTTTTCTCAAAATGTTAACTCTGGTTTATGTATCTAAACGGAAAAAATTAATACCATTGTTTTTCCATACAACTGAACTCTTATTTTCTATATATATATATTTCAAACTTGAGGGATTTTTATGAGTTATATATATATTGCAATAAAGTAGATGCTTTTCTTCTTTAATAATTCGACCATTATTAACTATTTTGGAAACTATATTAAATTATGGTTTAAAAATAATATACTTAATATAATAAGGCCAATAAAAAAATTACTGGTATTTTAAAATAGATATATTTACATATGTTTATATAAAAAGATGTTTTGATTAAATCAATTTATAATTTGATAAATGATTTTTATTAAAAGGATAAAATTTATTTTAACAATTGAAATTTTAATTAATAAAAAAAATGATTTAATAAAGGAAAATATTAAAACAACTTTAAAAAAAGGGGAAACCGGATGAAACCGCGTTTTTAAACCCACGGCGAACCCTGGACCGTCCGATCCAGCCTCCCTTAATCACGGCCGTCCATCCTATTTAAAGCCGCATGACTCCTAGCCTTCCGATCTTACTGCATCTAATCCCCACCGTCCGTGTTTTTTTCCCGCGTTTTCTTCTACCTCGCGCCGCATCTCCTTCCACCGAAGCGTCTTTTCCTCTCCCTCATTGCATCGTCGAACCAGTAGATCGTAGGGCGTTTTTTTCTTCGTGTAGGCCGAAAAAGAGACCCACGCTGCTCCCTCCTTTCCACAAGTTTACACCGACACCTCGCCTTGGCCGAAGACTCCCCAAAGTCTTCTTCTTCATCTTCGTTTTTTTTAAAACCTGTTGCACCGAAGGCCGAAGGACCGGCTCCCCTGATCTCTTCAGCTTCTGGACCCAGTTGTTACCTCGTTCTCTCCTCCTCCTCCTCGTCGAGCAAGGTAAGGGAGAAGTTTTTCTGTGGTTTTCTGTTTGAGTTTCGTTTTATATATATACACGCCTATACATGTGTGATATATAAATATATGTGTTCATCATGCGGTTATGCACCTGATATTACTTCCTTCATTGTCTCCTCTCCTCATCCTCTCCGAGCCAAGGCAAGGGTGTAGCTCCCACTGTTTGCTTCGTTTATATAAAATCCTTGGGCCGACATATACATTCTATATATATATATACATATGTATACAAATATGTAAAACCCATGTTTCTACCCGCTGCCTTCTTCGACCTATTTAGAGTGCCAAATGGAGGTAAGGGGAAATCTCGGTTTTCCTTAAGATCTAATCCCCGGTGCATATATATATATATACATGTTTATATTTATATATAACCATATGCATATACTCACCCTGTGTATGCATACCCGAATGATAGAGAAAACCCCTCCACCTCAATTATGTTTTGAAATAAAAACGCAGAAGACCAGATTTAAGATGTGTCTTCATAGTTTGGTTTATATATATATATACACTATAAGTGTATATAAATATGAATATATATATATATATATACTTATATATGTATATGTGAAACAAACCAATTCGTTTTTTATGATTTACAATTGATGGTAATTTGTTTATGAAATGATGCTCTTAATGTATGAAATACATGTAAGGGTCAAAATCTTTTAAAAAGTTTGATTAATATTCGGTTTCCATATATATATATATACGTGTATATATATATATATACTTTCATATACACATATTATAAGATGATATGCAATCTTTTCTCAATGTTTATACCCCTGATTGTTTCCTTCCTTCTATAAAATGGAGATTTTGAGTAAATGGATGAATAGGTAAAATTGCGCAAGTGAATGATGTATATTGTTTTTTTATATACACACATGTATGTTTATATACATCAATATGAACTTAGTGACCATGTTTACAATTTTTATAAAGCATGATGGAGTTTATGGGTTGGTTAGATTTCAAAAATCATTCTTGAAACTGAGAATTTTCATTTATCACTGCTTTGGATAATCAGGATTTTTCTTAAATTGGATAGTATGGGCTTCTTGAACTTTTATAAATGCATACAGGTATTAGTAGGTATGTACTCCTATCTATTTAAAGTGATAATGGAAGAGTTTACACAAATATACATGATTTCCCAAGATAAACTTGACTATGCACATTGTAACCTCAACTGCCTGTATTAAACGCCTAAGATATCCATTTATCATCACATGTGTAATTTATGAGTGAGCATGATTTAATTGGGTATTTTGATGTATGTAATGTTAATTGTTATGTTTACTTTCTTAAAACCCATGTCTTTGAAATTTATCTTTTTATGTGCACGAAGCATGAGCATGCATGTCTTAATGTTTTTAATGAAAGAACTATTTTCATGTTATGTATACGTATGTGAAAATGGGGTTAAAGTAAGAATGCATGGAACCCCATTAACGAATGACCATGTCAAGATATGTGAGGGATATATAGGAATTACATGTGACGGGTGCGCCCGGAATTATATAGCGCAACAAGAATAATGTGACGGGTGCGCCCGGAATTATACACCGCTCCAATGCATTGGGTAAAGCAAGAGTATCATGAGACGAACATGTGCGACGGTCTTGGCAGTTAGCCTTGACTTGTGCTAAGGAAACATGGTGGGCAGTGAGCCTTGACCTGTTATGTATGTTATACGGTCATGATGAAAAGTCTTGACAAAGTCTAGGATTATACATTACCTCTACATGTAATGATAAAGGTCAACCAGGGGTTTGTTCAACTAACATGACAACCCCTAGTTGAAAGCTCCCAAGATCATGAAGATGTACATTATGTAATGAGAATTTTTTTTCATATGGTAAACTATTAGATGAACTGCATTTTACTCATGAACCATGATATGCATGTTTTCCCTGCTTAGTCATAGAATTCTTTTATAATTAAAGAAATTTTGTTTTAACATTATGCATTGTTTATTTTTCTTATATTGCGCACTCTGATCATGTTTACATTAAAGATCATCTCAAGTACGTGCTTCTTTGTGCAAGTGGTTTTCAAAGAAAGATGAATTTCATGTTTTAAGAAAAGATAATGTTTTGTTCTCTTCAAAAGAACTCCTTTGAGAAAGTATTTTCTAAAAATGTTTTAAAACCCATTACTAGGAATTTTTTTGCTCACCCTACGTTTTGTTTAAAATTTTTCAGGAATGGTTGATACCTATGAAGTTAATCGAAAGTAGCTGGTTTCCCAGAATCCTGAGCCTCGCGATCTTATGTTGTAATGAAACATGATATTTAATTTTGTAATAATGTAATGTTAAGTCTATCATGTCTCATTAAGCACCCCGGTTTTGGGGGTCTCTACAGTTGGTATCAGAGGATGGGTTCAGAAAACTCTGGAAAACTAGGTGATATAAATATATTGCTAAGACTAACTAAGTAAAACTTTCAGATGGCTGATGTACCTACCGACCTTTTGTCACTTCCCACTAAGTCTCTAGAGAACATTATATCACTAGACAGTCGCGAGAACTTTCTGAACTATGCCCAAATTCGCATGACGTGTAAGCACTTTTACGATGTGTCAAACTCATCTAGGGTGCTTAGTCTCCACCGGGGAATAGTGATGGATTATCTCTTAATGATGATAACCCAGTTTCCCTCGTATGCACGTCGAGGAAGGTATCACGAAAGACTCTTCCAAGTGTTTATAACTGGCGAGGAATTCAGCACAAAGCTTGAAAACCCTTTTCAAGAAGATGCTGCCGCCAGAGACCTCCGAGCGGCTTATCTGTTCCAGGTCCTGCACTATGGTTTCTGGGGCCAGTTAATGGACTTCGAAGCGTTGGAAAATGAGTCCACTCGTGTGTCTATTAGGCAAGAAGTGTACACCGATGTTTCCCAACTCCACACCCCTCACGCTAAACTCAGGAGGTGTTATAAATGTTCCCATGAGTTTAGTCCTGTATGTTCATCTTGTGTGTGGTTTGAAGAGTTAGGAAGTTTTGCTACTCTTTGTGGCGTACGTCTTGTAAACTCAGACTTTGCCGTGTAAACTTTTTCATAAATAGAAGTTCCTTGTTTCCTTTCATGTCTTCACCGTATCTATGTTGTTAAGAGTTTCCCCTTGATGTTTGTTTTCAGATGTCTGGACAAAAGAACTTCTCATCCCTACCCGATGAGCTAGTAGAAGTCATCTTGATCAAGGCATGCATGGTGGATTACCCATCCTTTCTCCACTTGCGAGCGTCCTGCCAGCATTTCCTCAATTTAGCAAACGGTTCAGTGATTCTTCGGCTATGTCAAGAGAATGATCGCGTCTTTCACCTCATTGCTGCTGCTCAACTTCCCTGCTACAGGCGAAGGGGAAGATACTTTGAGGGCCTGTTCCAGTGCTTCACTCAGGCACAAAAGTTTTCTGCCAGAGCGTGCTTCCTCGTGGCCGCCCAGGATGGCCAGCTCAGTGCAGCTTTCATGTTCCAAGTCTTGAACCTCAGTCGCCTCAACTGCATCATCCCTCTCGACTACCTCGAGAAGGATGTGGCCACAAGAGTCATTAGGGAATTCATCTACTCAGATGTTTCCGAGCTTTGCATCGCATGGGCCTCCCTTTGGAAGCCCGTGTGCAGTACACACGACCAGGAGTTCAAGGAGCACTGTTCGAGGTGCATCTGGACTAGGGAAACTGAAGAGCTGTGTGCCAACTTTGGTGTCCAGTTAACCGAGCCAGACCCGCTGTTTCGGTAGAGTTGTATGTATGGGGTTTTCTGTTTTTATTCTTTTTATGATAGAATTGCGAGGGTGCAATTCATTGTAGGGGGAGGTAATGTAACAACCCGAGACAACCATGTTTTGTTTTGACAAGTTTGTCTTCCTATATCACCCGTTAAGTAAACCAAAAAATAGCTAATAATAATAATAATATGCACCAAATGGATGAAAATTTCTTTTATTCAAATAAGAAACCCTTCGGCTACAATATCCACTAAGATAAATTAACCGAAAATTCGAACCAAGAATCCGATTAAAATGATGGGAAGGCTGCATAAATCTACTAGGAGCCCGATAATTCGGTAGGGATTTCGAGCATCCATCATAAGGAACATAAGGATTGTTGAGGCCACCGCGACCGTGCTCAACACCAAGGGGATCACACGAACCATCTTTGCATCTCCTTCAGTCACTTGGGGTAAGGGACACCCGAGACCAAACCTTTCTTTTTATAAGCACCAATATGACCATTGGACCTCAAACAGCCATAAATTCGACCGTTGGTTCCTAAAGAATCTTGTGTTTTATTTTGACCATTGGGTCCTCGTATCCTCTATGTTTTATTTTGACTGTTGGAATAAAATCAGAATGATAATTGTGTTTTTTGCTTTAATGTTTTAAAATGTCATCAATGTTAATTTAGTTTTCTCAAAATGTTAATTATAGTTTATGTATCTAAACGGCGAAAATTAATACCATTGTTTTTCCATACAACTGAACTCTTATTTTCTATATATATATATATCGAACTTGAGGGATTTTTATGAGTTATATATATATTGCAATAAAGTAGATGCTTTGCTTCTTTAATAATTCGACCATTATTAACAATTTTGGAAACTATATTAAATTATGGTTTAAAAATAATATACTTAATATAATAAGGCCAATAAAAAATTTACTGGTATTTTAAAATAGATATATTTACATATGTTTATATAAAAAGATGTTTTGATTAAATAAATTTATAATTTGATAAATGATTTTTTTAAAAGAATAAAAGTCATTTTAACAATTGAAATTTTCTTTAATAAAAACAATGACTTAATAAAGGAAAATATTAAGACAACTTTAAAAAAAAGGGGGAAAACGGCTGAAACTGCATTTTTAAACCCACGGCAAACCCTGGACCGTCCGATCCAGCCTCCCTTAATCGAGGTCATCCATCCTGTTTAAAGCCGCATGACTCCTAGCCGTCCGATCCTTCTGCATCTAATCCCCACTGTCCGTGTTTTTTTTCGCGTTTTCTTTTACCTCGCGCCACAACTCCTTCCACCGACGCGGCTTTTCCTCTCCCTCATTGCGTCATCGAACCAGTAGATCATAGGGCGTTTTTTTTCTTCGTGTAGGCCGGCGAAGAGACCCACGCTGCTCCCTCCTTTCCACAAGTTGACACTGACACCTCGCCTCGGCCGAAGACTCCCCAAAGTCTTCTTCTTCATCTTCATTTTGTTTAAAAAAACCTGTTGCACCGAAGGCCGAAGGACCGGCTCCCCTGATCTCTTCAGCTTCTGGACCCTGTTGCTGCCTCGTTCTCTCCTCCTCCTCCTCATCGAGAAAGGTAAGGGAGAAGTTTTTCTGTGGTTTTCTGTTTGAGTTTCGTTTTATATATATACACGCCTATACATTTGTGATATATAAATATATGTGTTCATCATGCGGTTATGCACCTAATATTACTTCCTTCGCTGTCTCCTCTCCTCATCCTCTCCGAGCCAAGGTAAGGGTGTAGCTCCCACTTTTTGATTCGGTTATATAAAAACCTTGGGCCGACATATACATTCTATATATATATATACATATGTATACAAATATGTAAAACCCATGTTTCTACCCGCTGCCTTCTTCGACCTATTTGGTGTGCCAAATGGAGGTAAGGGGAAATCTCGGTTTTCCTTAAGATCTAAACCCCAGTGCATATATATATATATATACAAGTTTATATGTATATATACCAATATGAATATACTCACCCTGTGTATGCATACCCGAATGATAGAGAAAACCCCTCCACCTCACTTATGTTTTGAAATAAAAACGTAGAAGACCAGATTTAAGATGTGTCTTCACAGTTTGGTTTATATATATATATACACTATAAGTGTATATAAATATGAATATATATATATATATATACTTATATATGTATATGTGAAACAAACCAATTCGTTTTTTTATGATTTACAATTGATGATAATTTGGTTATGAAATGATGCTCTTAATGTATGAAATACATGTAAGGGTCAAACTCTTTTACAAAGTTTGATTAAAATTCGGTTTCCATATATATATATATACGTATATATATATATATACTATCATATACATATATTATAAGATGATATGCAATCTTTTCTCAATGTTTATACCCATGATTTTTTCCTTCCTTCTATAAAATGGATATTTTGAGTAAATGGATGAATAGGTAAAATTGCGCAAGTGAATGATGTATATTGTTGTTGTATATACACACATGTATGTGTATATACATCAATATGGACTTAGTGACCATGTTTACAATTTTTATAAAGAAATACGGAGTTTATGGGTTGGTTGGATTTCAAAAATCATTCTTGAAACTGAGAATTTTCATTTATCACTGCTTTGGATAATCAGGATTTTTCTTAAAATGGATAGTATGGGCTTCTTGATCTTTTATAAATGCATACAGGTATTATTAGGTATGTACTCGTGTCTATTTAAAGTGACAATGGAAGAGTTTACACAAATATACATGATTTCCCAAGATGAACTTGACTATGAACATTGTAACCTCAACTGCCTGTATTAAACGCCTAAGATATCCATTTATCATCACATGTGTAATTTATAAGTGACCATGCTTTAATTGGGTATTTTGATGTATGGAATGTTAAGTGTTATGTTTACTTTCTTAAAACCCATGTCTTCAAAAGTTAACTTTTTATGTGCACGAAGCATGAGCATGCATGTCTTAATGTTTTTAATGAAAGAACTGTTTTCATGTTATGTATACGCATGTGAAAATGGGGTTAAAGTAAGAATGCATGGAACCCCATTAACGAATGACCATGTCAAGATATGTGAGGGATGTATGGGACTTACATGTGACGGGTGCGCCCGGAATTATATAGCACAACAAGAATGATGTGACGGGTGCGCCCAGAATTATACAGCGCTCCAATGCATTGGGTAAAGCAAGAGTCTCATGAGACAAACATGTGCGATGGTCTTGGCAGTTAGCCTTGACTTGTGCTAAGGAAACAGGGTGGGTAGTGAGCCTTGACCTGTTAAGTATGTTATACGGTCATGATGAAAAGTCTTGACAATGTCCAGGATTATACATTCCCTATGCATGTAATGATAAAGGTTAACCAGGGGTTTGTTCAACTAACAGGACAACCCCTAGTAGAAATCTCCAAAGATCATGAAGATGTACTTTATGTAACGAGAACTGTTTTTCATATGCTAAACTGTTAGATGAACTGCATTTTACTCATGAACCATGATATGCATGTTTTCCCTGCTTAGTCATAGAATTATTTTAGAATTAAAGAAATTTTGTTTTAACATTATGCATTGTTTATTTTTCTTATATTATGCACTCTAATCATGTTTACATTAAATATCATCTCAAGTACGTGCTTCTTTGTGCAAGTGGTTTTCAAAGAAAGATTAATTTCATGTTTTAAGAAAAGATAATGTTTTTTTCTCTTCAAAAGAGCTCCTTTAAGAAAGTATTTTCTAAAAATGTTTTAAAACCCCTTACTGGGCATTTTTTTGCTCACCCTACGTTTTGTTTAACATTTTTCAGGCATGGTTGATACCTATGAAGTTAATCGAAAGAAGCTGGTTTCCCAGAATCCTGAGCCTCGCGATCTTCTATTGTAATGAGACATGATATTTAATTTTGTAATGATGTAATGTTAAGTATATCATGTCTCATTAAGCACCCCAGTTTTGGGGGTCTCTACATTAAAACCCACAAAATAGTGACATATCATTATATAGTGGATAATTATGTTAATATATGTTCATTTATGATTTATTATTGAAT
This sequence comes from Viscum album, assembly GCA_963277665.1. NCBI lineage: Eukaryota > Viridiplantae > Streptophyta > Magnoliopsida > Santalales > Viscaceae > Viscum > Viscum album. The sequence goes on along the minus strand of OY728161.1, from coordinate 1,532,984,208 downwards.
GGGTGTCGAAGTAAGTGAATGAAAAGTTATCGTTGAAGAACATTGTCTCGATTTCTAGTAAAGCCTTTTGGTCTATGCTAATACACTTCAATTTTTTGAATTTATTTTAAATTTGTGGATTATATTTTTTGGGAGGTATGATGGGAGATTATTTGACAAGATATTTTTAGTGAAAATGGGTTTGAGATGTGTGAATAATTGGGACAGTTGATAACTTTTTAATATGGGAGGAGTAGTGACATTCTTGTAAGTTTTTTAAAATGGAATTTCATCCTCATTTTTCCTATTTCATGTGGATCCAATAATGGTTATAATTAAATAAAAATTCTTATATAGTATAAATATGAAAATAAAATTCCTTTTTGGAAAAATATCAAGTCCTTTTGGCCCTTAAGATTAAGGTTTAGACCCTTTTTAAGATAACTTGTCTCTTAATCCCCATAATTAATTTTTATAACTTTCACTAATATTTTTGGAAAAAAATAAATGTTGAACCTGTTATAAATTATAAAAAATGATGATTACAAATATATATAAAAAATTCTTAATTTTAGTCACACAAGGGGTATAAATTAATATAAATTTAATCCTACAAACGGGAAGACAAGGCGAGTTTTTAATGTAAAAATTGTTCAAAAGGATGAAATGTATTTATATTCAATTTAAATGGAAAATTTATTCCAATGGCCAAATTTGTCTTAATTGATGTAAAATTTTTATAATTAAACATTAAAACCAATCAAATACTTAATTCAACCATATAAATAAAATATACAGAATACCAATTTTGAATTTAAATTCTGTATTTTTCACTATTCATCAAAAAATGAAACCTCACAGAATAAAAAAAATTCCACCCAACCATAATATTGAAGTTATTCATTAAATAATGAAGAATATATTTCATACTTAATTTATTAATGTGTAAAAGTTCATATATAAAAAAGGTTGTCCAATAAAATTCAGAAAAGTTACCTTTATAAAAATATAGGCATTTCTGCATAAATTTGGGTTTGTTTATATGTTAGACCTATAAAATCAATTCGATGAATGTAATAAATTATTTAATGAATATATAATATAAAAATTTCATTTATAACATTCACTAATATTAATTTCTTCTATTTTTAAGATAAAATATCTTTTTAAGGATAAAAATATTAATATATCCATTATATACAATTTGATAATATTATTTCATCTAATTAATTGCTAACCAATGGATTTATCTTAGATTATTATAAATAAATATTTCTATATTCTTGTTAATACTATTAATAACTGATAATTTGTTGTCTTGTTCATATCACATCATATTAAACAATAATTTTTTAATAATAAATAATTGTTCCATAAAACTCAGCCTTTCGTGTAATGCAAGTCATTGAAGAAACATTTTCCTATAGGGAATGATATCTAACTCAACGTTTTAATCATTTAAATATATATAATACATTAAATATATTTAAAAAATTAATTATATTGTAATGTATTGGAAAATTCTATTCCCTTACAAGCTTAGTGTTGCATGTCTTACATGTTATCGAATAAAACATTCTTATTTTAAAATTTTGGGGTGTTACACCCATGTAGTTTTAGAATAATAATGAGAATTTATATCCACGATATGGATTTTAATGTTATTTTATTGTCTTTTATTTGATTATTTTTTATGTACCTAATTAAACAATGAGAGTTTCCCTCTTGAAATTTTGGGGTTTTATTAACTGTATCATTATTTAATAAACCATGGATTAATGTTTATTAATATATAAGTTGTCATAGTTCTATGGTTGGATATGGTACTATGATAAGGAACATAGTGTGTATACTATTAGGGGAACGTACTCATAAGATAATGAAGCATATTCTCATGACGTTCACACTTTAATATCTTATATAGGATACTATGAAAAAAACCCTCCAGTATGAATACAATATGTTTTAGTGTCATCATATAATCCAATCTGTGAGGTTGTGTAATGGTACATAGTGTTTATGATTTTTATTAACTCATTTTATGACTTACACACTTTTATTTAATGACTTAATCCATTTCTCTGTTATTTTAATGGAAGTAGGGAACTTTGGGTGCATCAAAAATGACATGTTTTTAATGGATAATCCTAGGAATGGGTTTTCCATTTCATATTTATGAATGCTGATATATTAGATATTTAATTGGAATCAAACCATTGAATAAAATTCTATTTCCCTGGTGTAAGGATGTGTTTATTTTATATATTTATTGAAATACATATCAATCATATATGTTGATGTCAGAAATGTGAGGCCTTCTTGATAAGATATTTTAAAAAAGGTATTATATTTAATAAGAAGTGTTCATATCTGGTTTTCAACAATGTGACATTATGTTCTTTCTCATGAGAGGATTCAAAAATTACTATATAGAAATAATGGTCTTTAGAAATACCACATATTTTCCACGAAAAAAGAACAATGAGTGTCACAGACTAACTATTTCTGTTAATCTTTATTAAATTTCATTTGATTTTAGTTCATAGAAAAAATATTATTCTCATGATCGAGGAATAATATTATTTATATTTTTTAAATAAAAAATATTTATTGAATAATAAAGAAATATTTATTTACTTTGTGTTGATAAAACCTTTATTTTTGAATAAAATATTTATTTAGGTTATAAATAAATTTCTATGAATTAGAGGAGATAAATATCAGTTCTGGTGATGAATATTAATTTGTAAGACGTTAAAATAATATTTATCATTTCACGATTTAGTGAAAACCATAAAATAATAATTATAATCATAATATTATATGGAATGGGGTTCGATAAATACAATTATATTATTTAAAGTTTTTTGTGAAATATAATAATATTTTAATCTAAGAAATATCACTATAAATTCATGGTTATTCCTATTCTGTAGGGTTTATCATGATTTGGGAATCATCGGGCACAACAAACTTCTCTATTCATTCATTATCCACTCTTACTCTCATGAATGAGAAGTACTAGATAAATTCCATCAATACTAAAGAAACATAAAGCAATCCAGGGGAATGTCATAAGAATATAGATCCACCATGATAGCACATGACATTCCATTGGTGTTTTAGAATGATAAATTGAGAACATATGGACCACCACTATAGGGATTATACACTTAGTTCCTATAAGCATAATGATAGAAAACCAAAAAGGGGTTTTTATATGGTTAACAAAACCAATGATGAAATATCCTTAGTTGAGGTACCATTACATAAAATCGTATTGAAATTATTTATAAATTTTACATAAATAAATCCCAACTGTGGGATTTGGTTGCCCTTATATAAATAATAAATGGAAAATTTTTATTGGTAATGACATTCACTTATTGTGCAATTTGTGAATGATCCACCAAATTGACATCTATTATGGGTTTTTCGCCCACCATGATGCTTTCAGTACACTTAAAACCTTTAATAGTATGGTTCTCAAGAATATAATCTTATTTTTATTGATAATATTTGTATATATAATATGAATAATTAGGCTATGAGGTAATACATATATTATTGTTACATTGGATGACCGTCAATGTCATACCATCATCTATATACTTAGTGTTGTGTAATTATTATCAATCCATCTTACTTGAGTTGAACATGATTCCTAGAGCAAGAACCATTATACTTCAATACGTTTGTTATGAATGTAAAAAATAATAAATTTTACTAATTAGGGGTTGTTGGGTAAATTGCAGATCATTTCATTTTTTTACCATAACTAAGATGAGATTATTATACTTGTTTGAGAAGTAAATAAATCTTGATAATTATTGAATTAGTATATATAAATTCATGGGAATTCTTAGTTGAGTCCAATGTGTTGTGTTAAGATACGTAGATGGGGGTCATGTGATAAGATGTTCTGTTAAATGAATAAAATATAATGTATTTATTGACTATGAATTTTTATCATTTCCAATAATTATGGAATGATGAGATGATGTATACACCATTCAAATGTTACATGTATACATGTAACTCAATGTCTTATAATTATGGACTATATTAAAGTCGATAAAAGTATTTGATAGATCTTATGGTGGACTTGTTCATATAGCTATATTAGTATGATTGAAAGAGATAACACCTAATCTTTGAATATGATATATAACCATGAATATTTTATAATGGTATCACTTTACATACATATATGAAATAGGGATTTTATATTGTTTTGAATGCATATATTCATCAATGGATCATGAATTTAGGCCTATGGAGAATGATTACTTTTTTATCAATGTTTTTGTTTGAAAAGTAATAGAGTTTGATAAAACTTATTAGAAAATAGTATAGATGGGTCCAAAATGTGTTGTGAATTATTTAAAAAATACTTATATGATATTAGTGATTGTGGGGAATTTTTATATGTCCATTAAAACATGAAGTGTTACACCAAAATGGTTCAATTGGATGTTTTACTAAAAAAATGACATCATAATTTACATGAATATTATGCATGTATCTTCTATATCTATAAAATACAGATTTTTTATAATGAGGATAAAAAACTTATTTTTGATCAATTATTAATGTCATATGTGAAAAATTATTTTTTATTGATAAATATCTTAATATGTGTTAAAGTATTTTCAGTAGGGTAAAATCCATGTCAACTCATTGAAATATTAGTCAAATATTTTCAGAGTAAGACATTGAGTTAGTATGAGATTCCAAAACTCATAAAGCCTTGACAAAAAATGAATAATAAGTATTTAATATATTATATTATGTACAGAAAAATTATCGAAAATAATAGAATAACTCAAAAATGGTTTGTCGTATGACAAATATGAGACCACATTCAGGTATGAAATGTAGTTTTTACTAAATGATGGGTATAAATTTAGAAGGTGTCATAAAAATTGATTCCTCGTCCCTGATATAATGTTATTAAACAATATTCAATATATTAATTTTTTAGAATAATTTATTATCTCCCAAATGGTGCATTGTTTGAAAAATCAGAGACCACCATTAGGTCTAAATCACTATGTTTACCCTTATGGGTGTATAAAATTTGTATAAATCCATTTTTTTGAGGCCTCTCTCATGAAATGAACCATTTTATATTTAACTAATTATATAATATGGTTTTGAAAAAATAATAATTAATATATCATAAACGGGGTGTCGAATGAAAAATCTAAGACCACTTTTTTGTCTAAAACATTGGTCTTACACTAGGTATAGTATAACATTTATGCGAAATGTGTGTATGGTGACATTTAATATTTGTATTAAATAATTAAAACTATTAATTTAATTAAAAATAGAAATCACTATTCATCATCCATACACATCACATAACACACTATTGTTAATTCCTGGGGTATTTCAAAATAATATATTTTGACAAAGTTTTGACCCGTTTCAATTATGATGTCTTAGTGGGATGAAATTAATGACTCCATCATAAATTTTAATATGAAATGGTATATCAAATTTGTTTATTTATTTTTCTGATCATTTACATGTTTCAGGGTTTTAAATATCCGAATCTTATCACCGTTGGTGTTGGATGATTTTGTAGATTCCTGCCAACTAAGAATCTCTTCTAAAACAGATCATTTAAGGTCTTATGATCTTTCATGGTGATAAACATGTCTCATCAACCCTTCCATGCTTGAGTCCCAGGTGCACACTAGCATAGAATGAGGATTATTTTAATTAATTAAATACTTAGTTTTTTAGTGTTCTTATAATAATCTAAATTCAATATAATCTACGTTGTTGGATGGAATTACACATCATCGCTATTGTTTGATAAGTATCAAAGAGTAGAACCTAAATATTATCTTAGATTTTTATGTTAGGGAGGTATTTTTCAATTTGATATTTCATAATTTAAATTGATAATTTCAGATAAATAATGAAATTATATTCTAAAAAATCATTCTCAAGGATAATATTGAAAAATTTATCAAAGGATATTATTAAAATTCAAAAATGATAATTTTCTTGAATTATTAATGATAATTTCACTTGAATATCCAATGATAATTTTAAATAAAACTATTAATGGATGAATTTTTTTAATTAAGAAAACAAATTTACAAGGAATTATTCAAGGATAATAATGAATAATTATCAAACTATTATTACAACGTATTATAAAAGAATAGTTGAACGATTTTGTTGAATATATGATTATTCTATTTATAAGAGGGTGAATATAAAGTAATTATCACATGAAAAAATATCAATTTTTGGTAATGATAATTCCCATATTATCAAATGATAAATTATGGAAAAGAAATTATCAAAGTATAATATCATGGATTTATAAATGTATAATCTATGAGAAATTATCAAAATATAATTAAAAATGATAATTTAGGTGAAGTTATCAAAGAATAATTATAAATGGTTAATTTAGAGAAATTATGATAATATGAGTATAAAAGGATACGTAATGAGAAATTATAAAAATATAATTATAAAATGAAAATATAAAAGAAATTATGAAAATATAATTATAAAATAATGTTTTTTGAAAAAAAATTAAAATATAATTATAAAATGATAATTTAGAAATTATACAGGAGAGGGAATGTATCATTACATGAAAAAATTTACTTCATTTTAAAATAAAATAGTTGGTTTTGGTTTTAGGGACCCCTGGTGAACCTCAACTATCAATGATTTGATAATAAATCTGTGAAGAGGTGTTTTCGGCTCATTTGCCCCCGCCTTTTTGCATCAAAAAAATTTTGAGGGTGGAAGTTCCTAACCTTTTGGGGATTTTTTACATATGTTTCTTTAATATGAATTAGGTGTAGGCATATTTGATTACCGTGATATATTATGATCACATATGAGTGTTGATGAACCCTGAGAACCATATGAAACACTTGTTTTCATGAGTAACTTGTATCTTACTATTCATGTTTGATGTTTATCACATGTATTGTTGTGAGACCTTATTTATGGTGAGGTTCTATGTGTGTCTATCCCATGATATGGTATGATTTTATTCCATGAGATTGATGTGATATATTGATTCAATGATAATTTTTGAATCCCATGTTGATGTAAATAATGATGTTACATTTCTCATAATGTGTGACGTTGTTGTTATCATGCTATGAAATGTCATGTTTTCCTTTGGAGGATTTGTATGTGTACACTATATAGGTCTCAATTACGGTATGATTACTCTTTATGGGGTTCATACATGATATAAGGCCTGAATGATGGCCCAACATGATAACCAGTGACTTGGAATCTACTCGATGCCTTTTGGATTTCAAGTAGACGGTCAAAAATTGATGATTTATAGATTATAAGTGTTACACGATTCCTTTTGGATTCCTGGTAGGTTACAGATACTCAATGGACTGTAGATTATAAGTATTAACCAAAGATTTGTGGATTCTGGGTAGAATGTTTTCACTCGATTCCTTATGAATTCTATGCGACTCTCTAACATCCAAATGGGTGGATTTTGACACTTATCAACATATAACACATTTTCATACGTAGAGCCAATATAGGAATGATAGGGGGTCTGTGGCGGCTTATGTATGAACACAAATTTTTGAATGAGACAAAATTTCGACCCTTTTGAATATTTGACTTGTTCCTGAGAAAACTGGGAAAATCTGGGATATTCTAGAAATTTCCAGACTACACGTCATATACTCTAGATACACTCCATGTATGGTTTTGGTGAGTACTTTCTATGTGCTCACTGAGTACATGCCAGGTGATGACCGTGTAGGAATTTCTTACTAAACAGCGTGTAGTTATAGACACATCGTGTACCCTCGACCATGTGGAGGCCATACAGGGCGTGTAGGCATGTTGGCTGGGTAGAATGTTTTTAGCATGTACACAATGTGTACTATTTGTACACACCATGTAGAGGGGACGTGTATGGGGAAACACATGGATTATTAGGGATGTCAGTAGGTTAAAGTGTTACACGCCTTGATGTTAATTGTCAAGTCCTAGACTTTTTTTAAAAGGTGGGGGATGAGTCCCCAATTATTATATAAAAAACCAAAGCAGGAGAGTATCAAGTACAACCAAATTCAAATGACAGTAATTTCAAGTGCCTCCTTCTAGATGGCCAATCTTCTTTCTAATTTTATCAGCGATTAACCATTATTTGTCCCGAAACCCATTCCACAGTTTGACATCAATGCGCCCGCATCCCCTCCATCCTCTCCCTCCACGGTATCGGTGTTCTAATTCTTGCTCATGGTGAAGTACAGATTCCAGATCTTTATCTGAACTGTCATCCTGTGCCACCTCTTTCTTATTCTCTTCTTTAATTCTTCCATCATGTTTCTTTTGGATACGGGTTCTAACCTATTTCCATGAGCCACATTTCATGTCTTCAGGATTTGGAGCCTATTCAGTGTTATTAACCACTGCCAGATGCTCCATTTCATGATGTTTTTTGGGTGCTACGTCCTGCACACTGAAGGGTGGAGTGTGAGAAATAATCCCACCCAAAAAATCACTCACCTGTTTTCCAATAGACATCTGGATAGTGGACTCTGCCTCATCCAAATCAGTAATACCATGGATAGCAAGAGAAGCCTCCACACAGGTCAGCTGCTTTGTTTCAGGAGTTGCAGAAGAAGCATTCATGTCCTGCATAGAACTTGTTGCAAGTTTAGTAGGAGAAAACTCAACACTGGATACCTATTTCGGATCAAGAGATGTAGAAATGACATTCACATTGAGCATAACCATGTCAGAAATTGTTGGATCATTAAAAGGGGGAGTGAACTGCTCTGATTTTTTAGAGAAAGCATTCACAATATTCAATGGATTGGAAGCTGCATCAGCTTTAAATCCATGGGCACCTATGACATCCTGAGAATAAGAAACAGGTTTATTCTTAGAAACATCACCATCTTGGACAGACATAGTGGGCAGTAGAACTGAGGGGTCCGATCCCTCTTCATCCATGTCAGCCCAGTTTTTTCTCCCATTACCATGAAACTCAGAAAAATGATCAAGCAAATGAACTACATATTCTTTACCCTGCTTAGGAAAGTGGTTTTTTTAACATAATCATCTTTCCCAACTTTTTCTATTCCTATTCTAGGGAATAAATTATGACCATTTCCTCATTGAGAGCAGTGCTTACAAACCATGGACCTCCAACAATTAGATGTGTCATGTCCAATAATCCTGCAATCAGAGCAGAATCTTGGAAGACCTTCAAATTCAATTCTCAATTCCCGTTCTTCTTCATCAGTAGAAAAAAACACTTTATCAACCAATTTAGAACTTATTTCTATCTAAACTAGACATCTAAAATAATGACCAAACCTGGAAATTTCAGTTTCATTGTCTATTTTTATTTGGATACCAATCGCTAAAGAAATTCCATAAAGTATATGAGGATTCCATAAAATCCAGCTTAACCCAATGATTTTAATCCAGATTTTAACAGAGGAGTTACCAGATTTAGTAGGGAAAAATATCATTTCCCATTCTCGGATGTAAAGAGAACTAGGCTTGAGCGACAATGATCCAAATCCCCATGCGTGCATTTTGTGCTCCTCTGAGGGGAAGATAATATGGAAAAACCCTTTACCTAGAGAGAAACATTGCCAGGAGTCGAATCCCTAGATACCTGATAGCTGTTGCGTGAGATACTCCATCCTCCAAGGTTTTTCACCTTTGGGTAGGACGAGACACGCAATAATGGAGTGCTTTCCCAACTCCAATCTTTCTGAAATCGCAACTGGATCTGCTCTCACATGAGCAATTGATCCCTGCCTGCGAACGCCTGCACACACACACTTAAACTAGGAAAAGGATCAATGGTAGTCTCTAACCAAGATAGACTTCTTCGCTTTATTTTCACATCCCCAAATATTAGATCTCGCTATTTCAATCATAGCATGCTTGTGGGATTTGATCCTCCCTAAAATCAATAAATCCTCGGCCATCGTGGATCAGGGCGGCGAGAAGAAGCATTGAAACCCTAGAGGCCATTTCGTGTCAAAGGGCATCTCCCCTAGCTGCTCGACATCCTCCACTCAGTCTTCAAGACTTTAATTGGCAAGTCCTCGACAAATATAAGCCTCCTTATGAATAGTAAAATGATACACGGTGTGTAGTCATAAAGTACACACCATGTATTTTCTTTTTATTTTTTTAAAAAAAAAAGATCAGTAGCCTCATTTTGAGGCAGCGGGCATAGGGGGTTACTGGGTTTCATGAACCTGGCCACCAGAGCTTCAATTCCATCCCATTTCTTCATCTGAGGCCAGATTCAAACACCGTTTTATCCATTGGAACCCCCTTGGTAAGGCATTGATTTGTCTTGAGCCATTCTTCATGATTTATATTCTTGAACGAGTTATAGGGGTTTGATTGATTTTTATTATTTTATTGATCAACTATGTTTTAAATCTCATTGGAGGCTATTATCGGAGGAGTATCACTGTTTGAGTCTCATGTAGGAGGTGCATATATCTTTTTGTGTTTTTGAGAAATTTTGGGTGGCGCGACATATGGCGCGTTTTTAGGTATTTTGATCAAGACCCTAATTTTAACTGCTACTGCCTGTTTAATTATTTATTTGACCTATGGGATTCCCTTGGGTATTCCATTTGACTGTTTTTCTAGAGCGAGGCAAGGCATTGGACCATTTCTCATCAGGGCATTTGGGCCAAGGGATTCCAAAATGGTTATAATTATTTTGTATTGTTTTAAACTATTGATTTTAGTGTATTGAACCTTGATATGAATTGTTAGAGACCTTTAAGATCCTAGTGAGGGTATGAGACAACACTTTATTAACACATTCAACTATATAGATTGTTTTTCCTTTTTTGTGTTTTTTATATTTTTTATATATGTAATTGTTGAATTTTATATCTTGAAACTTTTGTTTGTCTTGGGCATGGCCCAGATAGTCATGAGTGATGATGATCATAGGTTGGGCTTGGCTTGGGTAACATTGGGTGGTTTTGATGACAGGATTGGGCGTCTTGGGCGTCACGGTCATCAGCTTGAGGCAGGATGACTGTCAGGTTAGGCATGGCCCAGGTTACTGGGATGGACAGACCATCAGACTTGAGTGGCATGGTCACAGGGACATGAGGTGTTAAAGGTGATGTGGCATGGGTACTATTTTGGTGATTACTTCTCACCCGGAACATTTATTTGTGTGGACACAGAGAGACTCCACGATGAGGTAGTTTTGACCACTCGTTGGGGATGAGGCCCCGTTAGTAGATGTTTAGGGGATAATGAAGAGCCTTTAGTGGATAACATTGAGGCTATGAGGTTGGGGGTAGAGGCACACCATTTTTTGAGGACATACATCGCTTTCCCTCTGGTTACATTATTTGAGGGAAGACATCGATGTCCCGCGAGTTACTTATTTGAGGACAAGCATCACTGTTCCTCCGAGTTACTATTTCATGGGCGTGCCTTCGGGACGTATGTACTTGAGACACACTGTGTCAGGGGGAACATGGTGCCGGTTTATGTGATAGAGATTCCAGTGTTGGCTGAAGTAGGGGACACTCCGTGGTGGCTACTGAGCACTAGTGGGTTTGTGTTTATTTGTGCATCGTACTATTTACTATTTTCCTTATAAATACATTCCTACTTAAAAACTTATATTAGGTTTGTACCTTTGGGTGGTATCATAATGAGATTCTTCTCACACCCTTCATGGGCCATTCGAGACGTGTGCAAAAATTATGAATTTACGTGCAGGATACAGATCAGCTTCAAGAGATGGAATACTTTAGTTGTTGCATAGAGATAGTGTGGACCATATGGTCTTACCTAGACGGAGTTTAGTTGGTTCTACTTTCTTTCCAATATTAGCATGTTTACATTTTATGTAGCTATAATTTGTTAGCCATTGGAAACCTTTATATATATATTGATATGTATGACCTACTTTGGATGCATGTTTTTTTTATTTAGTAGTAGTTACAAGTGATCATGATTTTGTTAAATTTACTTTCTGTTGATATTGCTTATATTTATTGCTTCTATTGTTTATCAATATTGAATGTCCTTATACTCTGCAGGTCTGGTTTGAGTCTGCTGAGTCATTTATTCAACTGTATATTTATTATTATACTTGGACCAATACCATTATTATCCCCTAGAGGTTATAGCCTCCCCACTACACCTATAAGACCCTCGCTGCTAGTCGGAAGCCTTTGGTGTTTGGGGATGTGCACCTAAGGTTGTAACACCCGACCCATTTAGCTCTATTCGAGTGGCTGTTCATGTTCGGGTCATTACAAAGTGGTATCATAGGAGTTCTTGATAGGTATTTATTACCAGTGTTTCGCTGGCTACTAATGAGATTGAGACTTGTCTTTTATTCTTCTGCTAGTTTCACTATTTGGGATATGGTAAACTAGAGATTGGTTGTTTCTGGAAACTGGGTTTTTAGCTTGGGATAGGGTGCCTATAGCCCTAGGCATGATGGCTGATCCAAGATTCCATGGGTGAGAATTGTTGTTGGCTACTGCTTAGATTACAGTTTATATGATTTCCATATCGGTGGCTCACTTGGTGTGTGATGTTATTGATTGAGATATGTAACCCTTGACTCGGTGCGGCAAATGAGAATTGGACCTTAGACTTATATGGAAGGGCTGCTTTTTTGTCTTTTGATAGGCACATTTTTAGTGTAATTAAATTTCATAACTGCATGTATGCTTTGTGAAGTAATAATACCATGTGAAATATGTCAATTTTCCATTGTTTTATTATTTGAAATGTGAATAAGTGAAATTCCTGATAGAATTGCGGGTTTATTGCAATTTGTTATGCCATGATTTTAACTTTTTTAGAATTGCATCTGAAAGGATGGTACAATGGTTGAGGTGATTTTGATCACCCAGATTGGGTGAATAGGTCGTTGGTTTGAGGCAACGTTGGTTGTTAGGACGAGCATGGCCCGATGTACTTTTGATACTTGGCTCTGTTGGGAGCAGGTAAAAAGGCCATGAGGCCGGGATACCATGGGGCATGGTTGTAGTGGGGGAGAGTAAGGGTGGTATTTGTGTGCCTCCTTTTACTACTTTCCATATATATGTTCAATATATATTGTTATATATATATATATTGGTTGTCTGACCATTTATGGTATTCATCGGGATCCTCTTATATGTCTTGATGGAGTGTCAGGTGGGTGATGATACAGTGCCATAGGTGCAAGGTCAGGTTCAAGATCCGGTGTAGGCAGAGTAGGAGCCACAGGAATAGGCTCAGGGACATGATCAGGTTTAGGATCTACTACAGGCAGGACAACACACGGGTTTGGTAGCATTCGAACCATGGCTCGACGAGCAGATCTGAGCTAGCCTGGTACGTGTCTTTTAGGGTATCGACAGAGGCGTGCATGGTACAGATCCATCATTGGCATATCTGACGTGGGATTTCCAGTCGCAGTACCCGCCACTTTTTCAGGGTGAGGGTTGTCCGCAGGCATTTGAGAATTTGATAGAAATAATGCATATGATCTTCGAGTAGCTCGAGATGCCTCCAGGGCAGAGGGTCAAGTTGGCGATGTACATGTTGAGAGGACCGAAGAAGCGTTGGTGGGATGTGCATGTTCAATCATACAAGCATAAGGGAGTAGCATGGAAAGACATCAAGGATAGGTTCTTCAAGCACTTTTACCCAGATACACTGTGGTTTGAGAGAGCTTGAGAGTTCTTGGGCCTTCAGCAGGGAGACATGTCTGTCATGGACTATTCAGGTTCTTTCAACGAGTTGTCGTGCTTTTCACCAGGTATGGTAAGCGATGATGCAAAAATATTGAGGCACTTTGATTATGGATTATGACACTCCATTAGTATCGAGTTGAATATAATCATGACATGTTAATTCTCTAAGATGGTGAATCATGCACTCATAGTAGAGGGAAACCAGAGGGATATGCCCCAGGTTGTTCGAGGAATAGTTTCAGGTAACGGTTTGAACAGCAGGAAGCAAGGATATGATGAGTTATCATAGGGTAGTCATGCCAAGGACTCATCTAGAAAACCTCATAGAAGTTCATCAGTGGTTTTAATCTTGTGTGGACAACTAGGACATGTTCGGACTCAGTGCGATAGGTCTCCAAAGGAGTTCTAGGAATGTGGACATGTCAGACATATGGGGAGGTTCTACAAGAAACCTTCTCAGACAGCCGGTAGGAAGGTACCAGAATAGATGGTGGCATCTGTTTTTGGTTCAGGTTCGATACCAGGGGATGGTAGCCAAGTTTCAGCTACACACGGAGGATGTGACATTGGCAGTAGGATCCAGCTGAGGGGTCAGTGGCTGGTGGCTGGAGTAGCACCGCAGGGTGGTTAGTAATTAGGAAGTTGTACTTCAGGCCAGGTGCATTCTGTAGATCTTCCAGAGGCTGAGCAGGATGGTAAGCCAATGACTGTTAGAGGTACACCACAGTGGAGGCCGTGATTTCCGTGTTTTCATTTTGGCATGACCTATATTGGCATGTCCATTTTGAGAGCACGTGATGCACATTATCTATGTGGAATTACTAGATGCTGGTCAGTGGGATTGGTGCCATATCAGGTGCATGATATATTATATATATTTATGAGATGCGTAGCATCAGGGGAATCATGGAATCGAGGATGTGGGTTACTTGAGGAGATTTCGGCATCAGGGCATCGATGATGTAGGTTAATTGAGGTGCATGGCATCAGGTTTTATTCTGAGCGTACATAGGTTGCAGGAACTCATGGAGGTAGACACCGACACGGTGTGGGAGATTCTAGGGGTGTCAAAAATTACACGGGAGCACCAAGGAGGCAAAGGGATAATGATGTGTCACGTGAGGACCATGAGTCTGGAAACAGGTTAGCGAATCCTTATTTTATTGAGTTTTGTCGGGTTGAGACTGAGTTAGAAAATTACTAAGGTGGGGAGATCCTTAAGGAATTTACCTAGAACCCTTGACGGCAGGGGAGTCCAGGTTACTTAAATTGGGGTGGTATGTTCAGTTCCATCTTCGGGTTTTGTTTGATAGCTCAGGGAAGAGATATGTTAAGGCAAGGAGACTGTAAGAACATGGGTTTTTAAAATGGGTCAAAATCCTAACCATATTTGAATATTTGATTTTTTCTTGAGAAAAATGGGAAAATCTGGGATGTTTTGGAAATTTCATCATTACACATTGTGTACTCTAGAGTACAAACCGTGTATGGGTTGGGCGAGTACCGACCATGTGCTTACTGAGTACATATTGTTTTATGACTGTGTAAGAATTTCTTATCACATAGCGTGTAGTTATAGACACCTTGTATACCCTCGACCATGTGGAGGTCGTATATGGTGTGTATGAATATTGGCTTGGTATAATGTTTTTAGCATGTATACATCGTGTACTATTTTTACACACTTTGTAGATGGGATGTGTATGGGGATACAAATGGCGTGTTGGGGATGTTGGCAGGATAAAGAGGTACACATCATGTACCATTGGTACACACTGTGTATTCAGTTGGCAGGTCCTCAGCGAAATATCAGCCGCCTTATGAATAGTAAAATGATACATAGTGAGTAGTCCTAAAGTAGACACTGTGTATTTTTTTCATTAAAACAGGCAGTAGCTTCTTTTTGAGGCAGAGGGCATAGGGGGTCGCTGGGTTTCGCGAACCAGACCATCGGAGCTTCAATTCCATCTGGTTTCATCATCCGAGGCTGGATTCAAAGAATGTTTAATCCATTGGAACCCCCTCAGTAAAGCCTTGATTCCACTTGAGATCTTATTCTTGATTTCTGTTCTAGAATGAGTTATAGTGTTTTGAGTTGTTTTGGTTATTTTTTAGATCTATCATGTTTTAGACCTAATTGGAGGCTGTTATCGGAGGAGTATCGTCGTACGAGTCCCAGGTAGGTGGTGCATACCACTCTTTGTGTTTTCATAAGCATTTGGGTGGAATGGCCTATGGCGCTTTTTCAATTATTTTGAGCGAGACCCTAATTTTACTTTCTATTGCCTATTTAATTATTTATTTAACCTATGGGATACCATTTTACTGTTTTTCTTGAGTGTGGACAGGTGAGGGGGTGTTGCTCATCCATGAATTTTGGACGAGGGATTCTAAAATGGTTATAATCGTTTTGTGTTTTTTTAAACTATTGAGTTTAGTGTGTTGAACCTTGATATGAATTTTTGGAGACCTTAAAGACCCTAGTGCTGGTATGGGATAACACATGGTTAGCACATTCAAATGTTTAGATTTTTTCCCTGTTAATTTGTTTTGTTTAAATGTTTTATGTATGTAATTATTTAATTTCATATGCTCAAAACGTTGGGTTGTGTTGTACATGGCCTGGATAGTCATGAGTGATGATGATCACAGGTTGGGCTTGGAAAGTGTTACATTGGGTGGGTTTGACCACGATATTGGGAATCATGGGCATCAGCTTGAGGTAGGATGACTATTAGGTTGGGTATGGCCTGGGTTATTGGGATGGTGAGACCATCATACTTGATCTGCAAGGTCGCATGGACACAAGTTGTCAAAGGTGTTGTGGCTTGGGTACTATTTTGGTGATTATAGCTCACCCAGAACTTTTAGTAGTGTGCACACAGAGAGACTTCTAGATGAGGTGGTTTTGACCACTCGTGTGGGTAGAGGCCCCGTTAGTTGTGGTTTAGGTACTTTTTGTAGAGACCCAAAGCTTGACATACATAGATATTAGATTACTTTTGCGGAATACTTAATAAAAAACAAAAACAGACACACAAGGACCGTAATAGTTTAGTGTATTTGGAAACATGGAACATAATCTTCTAATCATGGTGAATGATCTTCAACATCTCTCATAAAGATCTTCCACTTTTTGTTTCATTTCCTAAAACCTTTCTTGAAATCCTGGGGAAAAGAAAACATATAAAGGGTGAGCTCAAATGCTCAGTAAGGGTAGGCGTGGAGAAAATAAAACAAACCATATACCATTGAACAAAAAAAACTTGAACATAATGTTTAAACATCAAAATCTTGAGCAAAGACATAAATCATGGAAGTACGTAAGGAATATATAATAAAGGAACATCAATCTTGATAAAATAGCATAGGAATAAATCATGTAATTGTGGAAACCATTCAGCACATGTTATGATTTCTATAGTATCCAAGGCATTACTGCCAATACCATCTTAGTGGACAAAGTCCCTTTCTGAATCGAGTTCACTCCTCGTTTCAGTCCTGTAAAACTGAACCGGATTAAATTACAAGTCCATCCATGTCTATCTCATGAGATAAAAATCATTACCCAATGCACTGGAGGGAGATATAGGTCCCACCCATCTCATAATGAAATCATTCTTACTTGTGCCACAAAATAAACATACATCATTCATAATAACCCAATGAATGAAATGGGTTTCATAAACATCATCCCATCATCACATAATCTATATAAAAGAAATGGATATCATTTCATAATAAGAAAAGTGAAACCATTTAAATCATAGAGACTTGATACTTGAAACATACACATATGAAATAATGTCATCTTATATGGAAAATGGTATAGGTAAAGTACTTGAAATGAATTCATGAGGAAAATATCCTTTCTTCTACAAAATATTTTTCTTTTAAAAAAATTCCATGCAATTTTAAAAGAATGATATTTTTTTGAAAATATTCATGAAGTCTTTTTGAGAAATCTTCATGAAAATAATGCTTTATAAAACCATAAAAATCCTTTCATGTCGTATAATTTAAAAAAACATTCTCCTCGTACTTTTGTCGGAGTATTCAAAATGTGCCTCATACGTAAAAAAAAAAAGAAAGATTCATTACATACCATGTAGTAAAAGTCAAAATGGAAAAAAGTAAATTAAACATACATAAAGACACTTTTAGAAAACATGGACAGCGATGATAACAATAACCCCAGTAAATACATACTTATAAGAAATCTCTGAAAAAAATGAGATTTGAAAAAATTATCCCTTAACTTAGGTCCGATATGCTTCAAACATATCCAAACCTCCTGGATAATGATTTAAAAATGTCATTGAATTATTACAGAATAATATTCATTGTTATTATATCATATATGGTTCACTTATGACTTTATATTACCCGTTCTTTTGTAAATTAATGTTAAAGTAGAGTTTTGGGTAAAATCGTTTCATTTGTCGTTCATGTTTTAACTTTTAATTATTAATATGATTACTTAGATCATGATTACATGCATACAAAATGTAAAACATGATTTATATATAATATATATTCATAATATACATATATATAATGGATCGATAAATAGAAAGAAATACACCGTTCATGGAGACGGTAGGCCGTACGTACGCATGAACGCTGTTTTTGTTTCCTTATTTAATTGAATGGAATTAAGTAGATGAAATGAATATATATATATACATAAATCTATTAGCATTATTATGTCATGTATTTCATGATTACTTATTATATATACTTTATAATCATTCTTGAATGGTTATCATGGAGAGTGAATCTCATCGCGTCGTGGAGACGGTATTCCGTACGTACGTACGAGCGATTATATCATTCCCATGGTCGTGGAATTGTATTAAAGTGTACGTATAATATTACATAATCAATATCACTTTAAAATAATCATATATATTCATAACTTTCAACATTATACCCATCCATGTAAGGTGGTGGTGGAAAATAGATTACACCACGGCGTGGAGACGGTATTCCGTACGTACGCACGTACGGTGATTTCGTTTTTCGTAGGTTGGATAGATGGTGAAATAGGGTTGTTTAATAATTATAATAGCATATAATTATATAAATTATACTGATGTTGTTACTTCATAATGAAACAACTAAAGAAGAAGAAGTGGAAGAAGAAACAAAGTAGATAGAATCGGTAACGGACATTACCTCTTCTTTGAAGCGCCTCTTTGAGACCTCCTCTTAGGGCACTAAAATTGGTCTTTGAAGAAGACCAGGACCTCTAGGATGTTTCTAGGGAAGTGGAGAAGAGAATTTCTCAGGGGTTGGCCGAGATTTAAGGCTGAATGTGGTGTGAGGAAGAGAGGGAAGAGGTGCCCTTTTATAAGGGAGGAGAGGGGCACCTTAGGAAAAACCAAAAATATTATTTTATTATAAAGTCATATTCGGTTTTTAATAGCTCGAAATTGATTAATATCAAAGCTAAGGTGGGGATGGGTCGAAATCCTCTCATCCAATAGAATTTAGACAAGTTTAGGTTTCTATTTTAACCTTATTATTTAGATTTAACATTAAGTTATATAATTTAACTTTTACCGTGTCTTCTTATTTTCTTACACCATAAGGTTAATAAAATTACTATAACAAGACAATAGAACCCGAAGTTGTTTATTATTAATATATATAACCTTATCTAAGTTATTGGGCAGAACCATAGATTTTTAGGAATAAAATAACAATTAATAATATAATATTTGTTTTAAAAACTATTTTTAGGTTAATTTTGACAATATTTGGTAATTAATTTTTTTTTAAAATCATAACAGAATGATTAGTTCAAAAGAAATTAATTAAATCAGTACTAATGTGTAATATTAACCTATAAAATTATTTTAATTCATAAAAAGTCTCAAATTACATTTATTTGGGTATTTATAACATCAATTATGTCAATATTTCATTAATAACATAATTACTGCGTCATCATTGTGTCATACATAAATTAAATTATTTAATGTTTAAAAATTACAAATAAAATACCATTATGTAGGAAATATATTTATCTTTCTAATGAATATTCATAGTCGAAGTTATATTCTGTATAACCCTATCTTAAAAATTATTCATTTATTAAACATTGATTTTAACTATTTTAACCCTTCTTTAAATAAATTAATAATAAATGTCCTAATCTAATCCAAGTGGGCCTAAATGGTCATATTTTAATCCTAAGGTTGTTTTTGGTCGAATTACACTTATCCAATAGTATTAGTACATGTGTTAGGGTAATAATAATAATATTTTTACCTTTAATTACCATATTTACTTTTAACCGTGGTAAAAAAAAGTAAAAAGTTGCAATTCACCAAAAATTATTTTCATCTCATTCAACCACATTTTAGTTCTTGATATTAACTGTGTCTCTCAGATTTTTGAAATTCAATTCACAGAAGTGGTAAATTTTCATTGAAATGAAATAGTCAGTTTTTTAACTACCACTAAGTGGTTTCACTATTCATCAAAAAGTGAAGTTTTTCAGAAAAATACCAAAAATTCAGCCTAAGCATTATTTGATATTCCAAATTCAAAATTGATGTCTATTTTTCCAAATTAAAAACATATAAGTGGAAATAATTAATTTTAAAATTAATTCCCGTTATCAAAACAAATAGCGTGTTTTTAAGAAACAATAACTATCAAAAGATTGATACTTATTTATATCCAATATCAAAGTGAAATTAATTCCAATTACCAAAATTGGATTAAATGGTAAAAAAATATTCTAATTACACTTTAAAACCAATTAAAAAGATAACCTAACCATATAAATTATTGTGATGAAAAAAGTTGTTTTTAAATAAAATATAGCGTGCTTTTACTATTCATTTATATATGAAAGTTATCAGAAAAATATCAAAACCTTATCCAATTAAATTTTTATATCCTGAATCCAAGGAAGAATTTTATTTTGTAAAATTTAACTTATAAACATGTCAAAAACTAGATTTAAATTGGGTGCGCCATCAAAAGGCGGCAAAACTGCATTTTTTGAAAAATACTTATTTTACCCAAAAAATTTATTTTGTTCTCATATCATGTCCTAGAAAATATGTAAGATGAATAATAATGTTATAAAATTTAAAATATAGTTGATACTATTCATAACGTCTAGTCCATAATAATATTATAACCATATATCGTTATTTAGTGAAACCTAGTATTGCGTATAACACACGCTATCGAGGAAGGTCGTGATTGCGTGTAATTCAAGCCAAGTTAGGGTTGCGTGTTGTGCAAGACTCCTTCGTTGTTTTGTATAACAGAATCCAACCATATTTCATTTATACATTGAATATATATATATATATACACTCAATGTTTCATAGAATAACTACTATCAAAATTGTGTGTAACATGATCCAAGAATAGTGTTGTGTATACTGCAAGCTCATACAGTGTTGCGTATAGCACAAGGTAATCTTGTTGTAGCTCACAACACAAGCCATCAATGAAATAAAAAGAATATTTTTCATAAAATCTCGGGGTGTTACATTCTACCCCCCTTGAAATGAATTTCACCCTCGAAATTCGTAAGGGTTATAAATTGTTTATTATGTATAGAAACCCACATCGTAAAAAGGAATACTAAAACTTAATTTTAAAAACTAAAGTATGAAATGTAACGATTACCCAAAGTAACTCATCACTGGGTTTCCATATAGGAGAACATAGGTGAAAATATTGATATGGAAGAAAAATCTAACCATCAAGTTCTAATGGAGAGTGTTAGAGAACATGGCTATGAAAAAGACAACAATCACAAAGCCATATATTTGTGATGATCTAAGGTACCATCGGATTCATTGGATATAAGAGCACTAGGACAACATTTTTGGTTTTCAATATCATTTCCCTAAAGTTGAAAATTTTGAATTAAAAGAAATACTTGCTTGATTTTGGTAAAATCTCACTGTTGTTCGTGATTTGAACAATTTCCACTTCATCTCTTAAAGAAATGAAGTTGAATTTGTTATTTGTGAAGAGTTAGTAGATCATGTGATAGAATGATGGGTCATTCCATCTGTTTCAGACAAAAGGTTAGAAAAAGTTATCAAATATACATAAGTCCATCTATGGTGTGGTTAATCATATACGATTCCAAAAATGAACCTATAATTCATATATCATACCGCTTAATAAAATAAAACTTGTTTCTACTAACCAGGGACTTCCTGTAGGCCAGTGGTAGGCGATAAAGGCCAATTTCACTTTGGTTGTGGGTTTGATTCCCATAGCCTTGTCCGACATGACGGGTTGTCGCTCATTCTGCAGGTTGTCCTTTTTTTTATAAAAATACAATACTAACTTATGTCCAACATAATCCATTACAATATTTAGGCTTATCCATAATATTGTAGTCCATTCTCATATTATAGTGAAAACGATTACCAGATATTTCATATTACAAGCATTTTAATACCATCGTTGATCCCCATATATCATAAGATATGTCTTGTTGGTCAGATTCCAAACATTCAAAGGCCTTAATCATGTATTCTCTTGAAAAATGAATAACCATTGAATCTTAGTGAAAAATTGAGTGCTGTCAAAAGTTAACTCTTTCCACATACCAAAACCCCAAAATTATATATACTCAAACCATCTTATAACTATTTCCTTATATCAGTCATGAGATCATGAATACTGTCAAACATTTCATTTTCTCCTTATCCCTTCATTATGCACATATCATCTTCTTTCCAAAAATATCTCAATCACTTTCCATGGTTACCGGTACTATAAAATTATTGAAAACCACAATAGACCAATACATTAATATTCCAATATTCCATGATACAATATACAACATTATTTTGGAATCTCATTACATAAACACTTAATCATTCCACCACACAATTGTCATATTCAACATTTCCAATAGTGATCTCATGTGACTTCCCTTTGTCCTTTTCCTTATGTGGTTTCTCATGTCGATAATCATTAACCCTTGGATTAGGGAATTGATTAGCATAATGCCCCATTTCATTTCACTTGAATCATTGAAGTGTTGGTGGTGCATTCTCTGAAGTCTTTTCTTTATTCACATCGTTTGAAACCCTTTTTCCATTACTTCGACACTCAACTGCACGATGACCTTCTTTTCCAAACGTAAAACATTTTCTAGTACCTTTTAGGCAATCTACACCATGCTTCTTTCCACACTTTGAGCATAAAGAAACATTAATCTTCTTTTCACCATTATTCTTAGATTTCTCCTTGAACTCCATCTTCTATTTCTTGTCAAAACCAGGAGATTGATATGTTACACCAACTTCCAGTTCTACCTTGATAGCACACCACACAATTTCTTCATAGCTACTGAAGTCTCTTATAGCTAATTCCCTTTGAAGACTTGGTTTTATGCCACTGAAAAATAGATCAACTTTACTTTCAGGTTGGATGATAAATCCAGATGCATACCTTGAAAGTCTTATAAAATTATCTTCGTATATACCAAAAGATTCATCATCCTTCTGATTAAGCTCAAGAAACTCCTTTTCCATCTTTGTTCGAAGAAAACGAGGGAAGTACTTACTGAAAAACAAGTTCTTGAACTCTTCCAATTCCATGGACTCAATTTCATCTCTTTGCCTCGTATTCTTAATAAGATTCCACCATTGATCAACATCACCTTCCAAACGATATACTGCTAAGATGACTTTATCATGCTCAGAACATTGTAGATCTGAAAATATCTTTTCAGTAGTACTGATCCATTGTTCAGCCACTAAGGGATCAGAAGACCTGATGAATGGAGGTGGACGCTGCCTCATGAAGGATTCAACAGAATGTTGCTCCTTTCTCTGCTCATTTTGAAATCTAGAATTATTCATAGCTTGTGTAAGTATATAAATATGATTGTGCACTCCATCTCTCATGACATTGGTTTTTTCAAGAGGAAAATCATTGCATTGTCCATTACATTGATCAACACAGTTCCTTCGGGTTCTAGCCATCGTCTAAAACCCAAAAATAATAGTGTGAGAGGAAAATACCATGATAGGGAAAAAAACATAATAAAGGGGGAGTACCTTCAATATCCAACATCTTAGGTTTAATTCGAAGTTTTTTAGCACAATTCTAGGACTATAACCTATATGTATACTTAACCTTAGGGACATCCCTAATCATACTTTAGAAATATCTCTAGGGATCTCACTAAAGTTTTTTCATCCTAGTTTCTAAAGGTTAACTAAACCTTTCCTCTGATACCAATTGTAGAGACCCAAATATTGACGTACATAGATATTACATTTATTTTGAGGAATACATAATACATAACAAAAACAGACACACAAGGACCGTAATATTTTAGTGTCTTTGGAAACATGGAACGTAATCTTCTAATTGTGGTGAAAGATCTTCAACATTTCCCATAAAGATCTTCGACATTTTGGTTTCCTTACCTAAAACCTTTCTTGAAATCCTGGGGAAAATAAAACATATAAAGGGCGAGCTCAAATGATCAGTAAGGGTAAGCATGGAGAAAATAAAAAAAAATATACCATTGAATAAAAAAACATGAACATAATGTTTAAACATCAAAATATTGAGAAAAGATATAAATCTTGGAAGTACGTAAGGAATATATCATAAAGGAACAACAATATTGATAAAATAGAATGACAATAAATCATGTAATTGTGGAAACCATTCATCACATGTTTTTATTTCCATAGTAGCCAAGACATTACTTCCAAGACCATCTTAGTGGACAAAGTCCCTTTCTGAATCGAGTTCACTCCTCGTTTCAGTCCTGTAACACTGAACCAAATTAACTTACCATTCTAGCCATGTCTATAGCATTAGATATAAATCTTTACTCAATTCATTGGAGGGAGATATAGGTCCCAACATCTCATAATTAAATCATTCTTACTTGTGCCAAAAAATAATCATACATCATTCATAATAAACCAATGAATAAAATGGGTTTCATAAACATCATCTCATCACCACATAAACCTTATAAAAGAAATGGATATCATTTCATAATAAGAAATGTGAAACCATGTAAATCATAGAGACATTATACCTGATACATACACATATGAAATAATGTCATCTTATATGGAAAATGGTTTAGATAAAGTACTTGAAATGAATTCTTGAGGAAAACAACTTTTCTTCTTGAAAATAATTTTCTTTTCACACAATTCCATGCAATTTTAAAAGAAATATATTTTTTTTTTGAAAATATTCATTAAATATTTTGGAGGAATCTTCATTAAAATAAGGCTTTATAAAACCATAAAAACACTTTCATGCCGTATAAGTTAAAAAAACATTCTCCTCATAATTTTGTAGGAAAATTCAAAAAGTGCCTCGTACGTAAAAAAAGAAGGATTCCTTACATACCATGTAGTAAAAGTAAAAATGGGTAAAAAGGAAATTAAACATATATAAAAAACTTTTAGAAAACATGGACATGGATGATAACAATAACCCCATTAAATACTTACGTATAAGAAATCTCAGATAAAAATGAGATTTGAAAAATTATCCCTTACCTTAGGTCTGATATGCTTCGTACGTATCCAAACATCATTTATAATGATTAAAATAATGTCATTGACTTATTAAATAATCACATTCATTGTTATTATATCATATATGGTTCACTTATGACTTTATATTACCCGTTCTTTTGTAAATTCATGTTAAAGTAGCATTTTGGGTAAAATCGTTTCATTTGTCATTCGTGTTTTAACTTGTAATTATTAATATGATTAATTAGATCATGATTAATTACATCCATAATGTAAAACATGATTTATATATAATATATATTCAGAATATACATATATATAATGGTTCGATAAATGGAAGGAAATACACCGTTCATGGAGACGGTAGGCCGTACGTACGCTTGAACGCTGTTTCCGTTTCCTTATTGAATTGAATGGAATTAAGTAGATGACATAAATATATACATAAATAAATCCAGTAGCATTATTATTTCATATATTTTATTATTACTTATTATATATACTTTATAATCATTCTTTAATGGTTATCATGGAGAGTGAATCTCATCGCGTCGTGGAGACGGTATTCCGTACGTACGCACGAGCGATGATATCATTACCATGATCGTGGAATTGTATTAAAGTGTATGTATAATATTACAGAATCAATATCACTTTACAATAATCATATATATTCATTACTTTCACCATTATACCCATCCAAGTAAGGTGGTGGTCGAAAATAGATTATACCATAGCGTGGAGACAGTATACCGTATGTACGCACTGGCGGTGATTTCGTTTTCTGTAGAATGGATAGATGGTGAAATATGGTTGTTTCATAGTTATAATAAAATATCATTATATGAGTGATACTGATGTTATTACTTCATAATGAAACAACTAAAGAAGAAGAATTGGAAGAATAAATAAAGTTGAAATAATCGGTAACCGACATTACCTCTTCTTTGAAGCGCCTCTTTGAGACCTCCTCTTAGGGCACTAAAATTGGTCTTTGAAGAAGACCAGGACCTCTAGTATGTTTCTAGGGAAGTGGAGAAGAGAATTTGGCAGGGTATGGCCGAGATTTAAGGCTCAAAGTGGTGTGAGGAAGAGAGGGAGGAGGTGCCCTTTTATAAGGGAGGAGAGGGGCACCTTAGGAAAAACCAAAAATATTATTTTATTATAAAGTCATATTCGGTTTTTAATAGCTCGAAATTGATTAATATCAAAGCTAAGGTGGGGATGGGTCGAAATCCTCTCATCCAATATAATTTAGACAAGTTTAGGTTTCTATTTTAACCTTATCATTTAGATTTAACTTTAAGTTATATAATTTAACTTTTACCGTGTCTTCTTATTTTCTTACACCATAAGGTTAATAAAATTACTATAACAAGACAATAGAACCCCAAGTTGTTTATTATTAATATATATAACCTTATCTAAGTTATTTGGCAGAACCATATATTTTTAGGAATAAAATAACAATGAATAATATAATATTTGTTTTAAAAACTATTTTTAGGTTAATTTTGACACTATTTGGTAATTAATTTTTTTGAAAATCATAACAGAAAGATTAGTTCAAAAGAAAATAATTAAATCAGTACTAATGTGTAATATTAACCTACAAAATTATTTTAATTGATAAAATGTCTCAAATTACATTTATTTGGGTATTTATAACATCAATTATGTCAATATTTCATTAATAACATAATTACTGCGTCATCATTGTGTCATACATAAATTAAATTATTTAATGTTTAATAAATACAAATAAAATACCATTATGTAGGAAATATATTTATATTTCTAATGAATATTCATAGTCTAAGTTATATTCTGTATAAACCTATCTTAAAAATGATTCATTTATTAAACATTGATTTTAACTATTTTAACCCTTCTTTAAATAAATTAATAATAAATGTCCTAATCTAATCCAAGTGGGCCTAAATGGTCATATTTTATTCCTAAGTTTGTTTTTGGTCTAATTAAACTTATCCAATAATATTAGGACATGTGTTAGGGTAATAATATTATTATTTTTACCTTTAATTACCATATTTACTTTTAACCGTGGTAAAAAAAAGTAAAAAGTTACTATTCACCAAAAATTATTTTCATCTCATTCAACCACATTTTAGTCCTTGATATTAACTGTGTCTCTCAGATTTTTGAAATTCAATTCACAGAAGTGGTAAATTTTCATTTAAATGAAATAGTCGGTTTTTTAACTACCACTAAGTGGTTTCACTACTCATCGAAAAGTGAAGTTTTTCAGAAAAATACCAAAAATTCAGCCTAAGCATTATTTGATATTCTGAATTCAAAATTGATGTCTACTTTTCCAAATTCAAAACATAGAAGTGGAATTAATTAATTTTAAAATTAATTCCCGTTATCAAAAAAAATAGCGTGTTTTTAAGAAACAATAACTATCAAAAGATTGATACTTATTTATATCCAATTCCAAAGTGAAATTAATTCTAATGACCAACATTGGATTAAATGGTAAAAATATATTCTAATTACACTTTAAAACCAATTAAAAAGATTATCTAACCATATAAATTATTTTGATAAAAAAAGTTGTCTTTAATTAAAATATAGCTTGTTTTTACTATTCATTAAAATATGAAAGTTATCAGAAAAATATCAAAACATTATCCAAATTAAATTTTTATATCCTGAATCCAAGGAAGAATTTTATTTTGTAAAATTTTACTTATAATCATGTCAAAAACTAGATTTAAAGTGGGTGCTCCATCAAAAGGCAGCACAAATGAATTTTTTGAAAAATACTTATTTTACCCAAAAAATTTATTCTGTTCTCATACCATGTTCTAGAAAATATGTAAGATGAATAATAATGTTATAAAATTTAAAATATAGTTGATACTATTCATAACGTCTAGTCCATAATAATATTATAACCATATATCGTTATTTAGTGAAACCTAGTATTGCGTATAACACACGCTATCGAGGAAGGTCGTGATTGCGTGTAATGCAAGCCAAGTCAGGGTTTCGTGTTGTGCAAGACTCCTTCGTTGTTTTGTATAACAGAATCCAACCATATTTCATTTATACATTGAATATATATATATATATACACTCAATGTTTCATAAAATAACTACTATCAAAATTGTTTGTAACATGATCCAAGAATAGGGTTGTGTATACTGCAAGCTCATACAGTGTTGCGTATAGCACAAGGTAATCTTGTTGTAGCTTACAACACAAGACATCAATGAAATTAAAATAATAATTTGCATAAAATCTTGGGGTGTTACACTTTTGGTTTGGGGGTTCTTTGTCGTAGGAAGCCATGTGGAAGGTGAGGAGCCTTCAGGGGATAACATTGAGGCTATCGGGTAGGGGGAAGAGGCTTGCCGTTATTTTAGGATATACATCTCTATACATTCGGTTACTTTATTTGATGGATAACATCGCTGTCCCTCTGGTTAATTATTTGAGGACAGTCATTGTTGTTCCTCTGAGTTACTATTTCTTAGGCGTGCCTTCGGGACGTTGGTACTTGAGACACACGGTGTTAGGGGGCACATGGTGCGGGGTTACATGACAAAGATTCCAGCATTGGTCGTAGCAGGTGAAACTCCATTGTGGCTGTGGATCACCTGTGTGTTTGTGTTTATTTTCGCATCGTACTATTTAATATTTTCCTTATAACTGCATGCCTGCTTAAACACTTATATTAAGTATATACCTTTGTGTTGTATTCTACTGAGATTCATTTCACACCCTACACGGGATCTTCGGGACAAGTGAAAAATTTATGAATTAACGTGCATGAATGAGATCAGCTTCAGGAGTTGGACTATTTTAGTTATCACATGGAGATGGTATGGTCTATAAGGTCTTACCTAGTTGGAGTTTAATTTGTTCTTATTTCATTCCTGTATCATCATGTTTACTTGTTATGAAGAAATAGTTGGTCAGTCATTGGAACCCTTTATATATATATGGATATGTGTGACATGCTTTGGATGCATGTTTTTTTAGTCAGTAGTAGTTACAATTGATCATCATGTTGTTTTGTTACTTTCCGTTGTTGTTGTTTATATTTATTGATTCTTCTGTTTATCAATATTGAATGTGATTTCACTCTACGGGTCTAGTTTGAGTCTGTTGAGTCATTTATTCCACTGCATGTTTATTATTATACTCGGACCAATACCATTATTAACCTCCGAGAGGGTATAGCCTCCCCATTATACCTATAAGTCCCTCGTTGCTAGTCGGAAGCCTTTGGTGTTCGTGGAGGTGTGCCTAAGGTAGTGACACCCGAACCATTTAGCACTGCTCGAGTGGCTGTTCGGGTCTGGGTCGTTACGGCTTAGTTATCGCGTGACCACTCAATTTTGGATTTTCTATTAATATACTTGTTTCATATTTATTTTCTATGGAATATACTTGTATACTTGAGAAAATCATGTTAAGAACGCATCATTGGTGTCCTACTGAGTCTTGTACTCACACCGTACTCTGGCATTTTGATGCAATTATATATTTCATGAGGTTGTTGGTTAAGTGAAAGGTTCCTACGATGGATAGATAAGAGGAGGTGCATAGATCTAGTATCATACCAAGATGAACTCTTGAGGATCCATTGGTTATTTAATTACTTTACCTGCTTTATTTTTCTTAGACAAGATCTCGACTTACAGGAGCAATTTACTTGTATTAAATATATGTCATATTTTCATTTATTCATGTCACTTTGATTATTTACACAAATTTGGGCTATTTTTAACTATTTTCTTGCTATATGACAAGATTTGAGGGGTATAGACTCCCCACATTCATATTTAGACCCTCACTGCTAGTCTGCATCCTCTTGTGTATAAGGAGGCGCGCATGAGGTCATGTATCTTCTGTCTCAGACCTTATGATTCGGGTTGGGATGTTACAAAATTGTATCAGAGTTCATGACTCACTAAATTGTTTTCTCCTTATGATGGGTTATTATAGGTTATACATGAGATAATAAATTTGGACTTGGGTAGGGGAACTATGTCACTTCCTGGTTTGCACTGTATAATGGACCTATGATTTCCCATAATGAGGGGAACTTATGATTTGTTGTTACATTTAATAAACTCACCTCGGATGACGCACATGATGTTGATATGTGATTTATGAGTTTTCTCATATATTCATGCATCACAAATAGGCATGTGGGTTCAAATATCATATATATACCTATATAAATATTAAACAATATTTAATTAATTTAATGATAAGATTTGTGTTCTCTATTCGAGACAGTTTCTCATGCATGATATATGTGTGTTTCCATACTATGTGATATATCATTATTGGAATTTATTATTTGAACATAGCATATTTATGTGTAATTATATATATGATGACAATGAATAATGTATAGGGATAGGTACAAGGGTTAGTTCTATGATGGATATACCTTTGGATGATTTATACTTGTAGGAAAACCAACTGTGGGTTCGAAAGTAATTCTTTTAATTGTTGTTCTCGACATAGCATTTCAGAACTGTGTTCAAATATGAATGTATTTTAATGTATATCATTCTTCATCCTTCCAAATAACCGGAGGCTCTCAGGGTGCTGTAGAATGGGTTGAGATATTTTTTGGAATCATTGAACTAGTAGATAATATGAAGGCTAAGATGAGATTGATCTCATGTTGGGAGTGCATTGATTTTATTACCCCTTATCATATGGTTCCAACTGATCTGAAAGAGATCATGGTTCAAGTGGATTAATTTGAGAGAAATGAATTCAAAAAACCAACTATTTCACCACAGGGTTCACCTATATTGTTTTTCAAGAATGAATATTATAGTCATTGGATATATGTTGGTTATCAGAATCTAAAACAAGTGATGGTGAAGAACAAATATATGTTTCCATGATCAATGATCATTTCGATCAGCTATGGGGAGACCTATGTTTATCTAATATAAATATTTTATTTAACTATTGTCAGTTTCTATTTAGATAGCAAGACATCCTAAAGATGGTGTTTCTAAGATATTATAGACTATATGAGTATTTTGGTGATATTGTATGGGATGCTGAATGCACCATCAGTGACAATGGACATTGTGAACAATATATTTCATACATAATAAGACTATTTATTTGTGGTGTTTATCAATGAAATCCAAATCCTCTCACTGACTCCAAAACAACATGGTAGGTAGAATTATATAGTCTAGGGTAAGAATCGAGAACATAGAATTTATGGCAATCTATTGAAATGTGACTTCTGGATTAAAGAGGTGATGTTCCTTGGATATGTGATGTCGAAGACCGATATATCAATAATCCCAAAGAAGTTAGAAGTAGACATGTCTTGTACATGTACTTAAAATATATTTGATATTTTGAGATTTTTAGGTTTAGAAGGATATTACAGATGGTTTATCCAGGACATCTCCCAATTAATGGAAATGATGAAAGCACTAACAATGAAATGATTAATTTTCTAGTGGTTGGATTAGTGTGAAAATGATTTCTTACAGATAATGAAATGATTTAAGATGACTCTGAAAATTACACTCCTTGATCTTAGGAATGCTTATGCTGTGTATTGTGATGCGTCTAGAATTGGTCTCAGAGCAGTGTTGTTGAAAAGGGAGATGGTAGTTGCCTATTGGTATTTTCATCAATGAACTCATGAGAAGAAGTACCATCTAAAAGACATGGAGTTGTCAGTGGTGGTTCATGCTATTATTTTTTGGAGAAACTATCTATCTGTAGAGCGATTTATTTTTTACACAGACCAGAAGTGACTTATTTATATCTTCACATATAGGGACTTGAACCAGAGACAAAGGTGTTTGGTTGTGA
Organism: Viscum album; assembly: GCA_963277665.1. Lineage (NCBI taxonomy): Eukaryota > Viridiplantae > Streptophyta > Magnoliopsida > Santalales > Viscaceae > Viscum > Viscum album. Next base: position 1,532,952,127 of record OY728161.1, on the reverse strand, counting down.
ACCTTTAGGTGTTCAATTTCTTTAGATGTCATTGGTACTCTTTGGTTAATCATTATTGGTATATATTAGTAGTAGGATAGTTGACCTCCTATGATGTAGTCATGTTGAACCCCTGGGTTCGATCACACGAGAATTAATTCACAGGATCCAGTTTCAACAATTCTAGTTTTGTCACCCAATTCCTCACCTATAATAGGGAGAGGGCCGAACACCAACATCCAAAGGAGTTTTTGAATCCACTATTGAAACATATGTAGAAGTTGGAAGACATCATGATGGAAATATTGACGAGGTTACCAAGGACCCCATGGATTCATGAAATTTTTTTATTTATTATGATCGGTTAATAATGTCTATTCTAATATTAATGATCATAGAGACTCACTCAGTGTGTGATATGAGAAGGATTTATGTTCGAGAGATAATGAACATACATGGAGTCCCTTTGAAAATTGTTTTGGATAAGGATCCACTTATTACATCACTATTTTGGTAAGGATTGAAATTTGTTTTGGGACTCAGCTAAGATTGAGAATGGGATACCTTCCTAAAATAGATTGACAATCTAAGAAGACTATACACATATTATAGGATATGATTTGATCTTTCATACTTGACCTTGGTGGATCATGTGATGATCACTTAAACTTGTTTGAGTATTCACACAATAAGTGTTATAAGGATTCATTTTATATGGCACCTTATGAGGCTAATTATATGAGGCCGTGTCACTCACTACTCTATTGGCAGGAGGCGAGTGAGGTAGCAGTTGATGGAAAAAATATGGTTCAATATACTTTCGAGTGTTTTTGGAAGATACAAAAGAGATTGATCTCCACTTATAGAAGACATTGATCATATCCTGACCACACGAGGAGACCCATAGACTATGTTGTGGGAGATAAAATTTTCTTAAAAGTGACTCCTCTATTAGGGAATTGATATCTCAGAAAGCATGGAATGTTAACACCACTTTTTAGACCCTTTTTCATCATTGAGCGGAGAGGGGAATTAGGATATCGTATAGAACTCCCTTATAACTATTGAGGTATGCACAATTTTTTCCATGTGTGAAAATGATGGAGGTACATACCTGACCCTATGCATGTTATTGATTGTGACAATGTAGAGCTAGAGACAAACATATAATATAAAGAGATTGTGATGTGGATCATATATCGAAGTGAGTAGGAGTTGTGATGTGGATCATATATATTATGTTACAGCATGGACAGATCCTAGAGGAGACGTGCAAGTGGGATCTTGATGTTCAAGCTCGGTGGACCATGTTGTTCGAGAAAGTTCACTAGACACTTTTCGAGGATAAGAAGATGATAGATGATGAGAATTTTAATATTTTGATTTTAATCATGTGAATAAAATCATAATTTTGATAAATTATAAATTTCATATATGAAAAAATTATTTATCCGTGAAAAATAACACAAAATGTGTTAAATGAATTTTATAAGTAGAAAATCCCAGTTAAAATATTGAAGTACCCAATAAAATATTTTCAGAGTAAGAAACTAAGTTAGTTTGATATTTTGAGGCTCGTAAAGTCTCAAAAAATAAAGAACAAAAATACTCAAAATATTATATTAAACATACACAATTTATTCAAAATAAGTTAGTAACACCAAAAGGGATCGATTTTTGAGAAATATGGGACAGTTGGAAGGTCTGAAATGCGGTTTTTACCCAAGGATGTGTATAACATTCAAGGGAATCTTATTTTTGGATGACAGGCTCATGATATGAATTTATAAGATAATATTTATTATATTATTTTGTAAAATAGATTCATATATATCAAACTGTGTGTTTTTTGACAAATCTAAGACCACCATTAGATCCAAAATATGGCGTTTACCCTATTTAAGGTATAACATTAGTATATTTTTGTTTTCTTGAAAACTCACTCATGAAATGAACCATTTAATATCAAATTAATTATTTAATATGATTTTTAAATAATAAATAATTAAAATATCTCAAAAAGCACATCGTATGAGAAATCTAAGATCATCATTTAGTGTGGAACATGGGATTTAGCATAGGCACGGTGTAACCATTTTGTGCAATGAGAGTTAGGTATCTTTTAATATATAGGTTAAATAATTACATTTATTATTTTAATTAATAAATAGAAATCACTTTTCGTCATCTCTAAACATCATGCTACACACCATTGTTAATGCATCGTGTGTTTCAAAACCATTGGTTTTGACACAGTTTTGACAAGTTTTAATTGTGATATCTTAATGGGATGAATTAATGAATCCATCATCATTTTTTGGTTAAAACCATAAATTAAATAGGAATATTGATTTATCTAACCGTTTACACATTTTAGGGTTTTAAATATTTGAATATTTTTTGTTTTCGTGTTGGATGATTTTTTAGAGTCCAGATAACCTCTAATATCATCTAAACATTATTAGAGAAGGTTTTATGATCTTTCATTGTGGGCATCCTGTCGTGTCCACCCTGAAAATACTAAGTCCCATATGTGCACCACCTTAGAATGAGGTTTGTTTTAATTAATTAATTAAGTAAATTTTTTATTATTCTTCCAATATTCCAAATTCAATATATTCTACATTGCTGGTCAAAATTACCTATCATCAGTGTTGTTGGATTAGTATCGACGAGTAGAACCTAAATCCTGTCCATGATATTAAAACAAATGAAGTGTTTGTCAATTTGATTTTTCATAATTTAAATGGATAGTTTAAGGTAAATTATCAACTGATATTATTAAAAAAATTATGATCAAGGATAATATTTCGAAATTAATCAAAGCATAATTATTATTATGTTCAATTGATAATTTCATAAAATTATTAATGATAATGACACCAGAATATCAAATGACAATTTTAAATAAAATTTTTAAATAATGAATTATTATAATTATAAATAGATAGTTACAAGTAATTATTGAATAATAATAATGAATACTTTTCAAACAATAATTACAATGAATTATCATGGAATAATTGTATAATTTTATCTAATATAATATAATTCAATTTATTAGAGGATAATTATAAATTAATTATCACGTGAAAAAATAATCACTTTTTTTCAATGATAACTTCTTGATTATCAAATGATAGTTTATGGAAAAAATTATCAAAGGATAATATAATTGATTTATAAAAGATAATTTATGAGAAATTATCATAACATAATTATAAAATTATAATTTTTGAGAAATTACCCAAAGATAATTATAAAAGGATAATTTATAAGAAATTATCAAAATATAATTATAAAAGGATAATTTATGAGAAATTAACATTATATAATTATTAAAGATTAATTTAGTCGAAATTATCAAAATATAATTATAAAAGGGTAATTTAGGTGAATTTATTAAAATATATTTATAAAATGATAATGTCAAAATTATACATGAGAGATAATGTATCATTACATGAATCATTTTTCATCTTTTTAAAATAAAATAGTTGGCTTCATTTTTAATGAACCTTGGTGAACCTCGAGTGTTGATGTTTTGATAATAAAGCTATGAAGAGTTGTTTTTTACTGGTTTATCCTCACCTCTTTACATTTACATCATTTGTGGTAGGATTTTCCTTACCATTTTTTGTATTTATTACATATGTTACCTTAATATGATTTATCTGTAGATATATTTGAGGATAGTAGCAGATTATGATCACATATGAGTTTTTGTGTGTGTGTGTGTTGCACTGAGAACGACATGAGAAACTTATTTTGCTAAGAACTCTGTAGCTTATTATTCATGTTTGATTTTCATCACACGTATAGTTGTTCCACCTTACTTATGTTGATGTGCTATGTGTGTGTAGCCCATGATAAATTAAGATTTGTTTCCCTAACATTGATGTGATAGCTTGATTCCATAATGTTGTTTGACTCAAATGTTGTTGTATATGATGATTCTATATTTATCATTTTGTGTGATATGGTTTTTATCATGAAATGACTTATTATGTATTCCTTTGGATGATTGGTACATGTATACTTTATTGGTTCCATTGCGGTATGATTACCCATTATGGGGTGCACACATAATGTGGGATGATGTTGACAGAGAAAGATGATAACCTTGTAACCAGGAATCTACTTGATGCCTTGTCGATTCCATGTAGATGGACAACACATGATAACTAGTGGATTTTGTGTGTTACATGATCCTTTTTGGATTTCGGGTAGGTTACAGTTACTTTAGGCCTGATGGATTGTGAGTACTACATGATAGGTTTTGGATTCTACGAATGTTGTTCTATCTTGATGCATTTTGGACTCTAAGTAACTCACTAACAACCTTATGGATGATTTTGGATAATTATCAACAAAAAGTAAATTTTCTAGCATGGAGTCGAATAAGGTATGAATGGGGGTTTTTGTCAGCCTGGATAGCTCACAAGCACTCAGTTTCTGATTATTTGTTACTATTTTATACAATTTCTTTTCTATCATTCACCTATATACATGATCACATATGGTTAATGATGCATTGTTTGTCTCCTACTGAGACTTCTACTCACACCCTACTCATGTATTTCAATGCTCTTATAGACTTCATGAGGGTTTTGGCATAGAAAAGATACTTTTTATGCATAGCTTAGATGAGGATCATGGTTCTAGTAGCAGACTAAGGTAGACTCTAGAACATCCCCTATTTATTTAATTACTTTATCGGCTTTATTTTCTCTATACATGCTTTCCTCTTATGGGAGTTGTTTACTTATATTACATGTATGTAATCTTCTTTTTTCTTTATGTCACTATAATTATTTTTCCAACTTATTATTATTTTTCACTATTGCCTTTTTCGATAAAAATATATAGAGGGAATAGTCTCCCCACTATTGGATGTAGATCCCCACTACTAGTTGGTAGCCTCTTGCATACTGGGGGGCATGCATTATGCCATGTATCATCCAAATCGGACCTAGTGGTTTTGGTTGAGATGTTACAATATCCCTCTTCAATTAGTTTCATTAGTCCTAATCCATTATTACTGAATTAATCCTGGAATACATTTTCACTAAATAGATTTACTTAATAAATTCCAATGGGAGTAATGTATATCTATTTTTCATATGGAATTTTTTATATATGATAAAATGCATCATGGATGAAAATATAAGATACATAATCCCCTTTATTGGTATATGTATATTTTTTCATTAATTGTGAGATATATGAGGCTATATTCTTTTTGAGACACATTTTATTACTCATCGTGAAGAGAATAGAAAACCATCTACATTTTTCGGATAATATTGAAATGTTTTCGGATCCATAGAATGTGTAACTACCTCAAAGGTAGAAATAATTTATTTATTACACCAGTTATTATCATCAAACATGCTGGATACACATAGAATGTGAAGGTTATAATCTAGGAATTATCAGTATGATATATGATTTTTTTGTGTTCTATATTTTTTTATTAATTTTCATGATTGATCGTTGATGATTGATCAAGAAATAAATGGGGTTTTTCACTTGAAATGATCATACGATTGTCCTCAAAACATGATAGTATGTATAGGTTGCATTGAATGCAATAGACTTCCAGAATACATGAATCATATACATGTATCACTAGTATATGTAATATATAAAAAAAAATCACATATATTACATGGATGATATTCAAGTAATATATAATCATCACATGCATCAGTATATGTATTACATTCATTAAATGAATATATTATATTTTTATCAAATGCATTATATGAATTTATTCTAAATATATAAAAACATGTATTTTGTATGAATTTCAAAAAATCACCTCTTGATCTAAAATCCCATAATGTCTTTTTGAAAATATATACAACTATTTGTGAATCCATCCAAATTCTTTTAGAAATTTTATAAAAGTATTTTGGCATTTTAGAATGAATAAATTTTCTTAAATGATATCCTAAATATCTTTCTTACCTATGTAGTCCCACGGACTATAGTAACATTGAAATTAATAATAATAAATCCCATTTTCATATATATGAGACAAGTGTGCCCCCTACAATAGATTCAACTCTCCTCTGAATATTAGGGGGTTTAGTGTGATTTCCATCATACACAATGATATTTATATTCATACATATAATCCACATAATATGTAATAAAATTTAAATATATCTATATAATCCCACTATAAATAACATTTAGGGACAAAACAACATGGACCTTTATCAATCTATTATATCCCCTCCCATATATCTTGATTAATTATAAAATAAACTAGGTTGATTAATAAATCAAGTGTTATTCATATAAAATATGAGAATATAACATTCCCACTTTAAATTATCTGAACAATTTTTATGTGACTCAAATAAGTGTGGAATTCTTTCCAATAGTCTAATTTAATGAATTGGTATATGTCTTAACTCATCGTAATAGTGGAAAAATCCCATATTAGTTGTGCTCTAACCAAAAACATGATCAACATCATACCCTACCAACAGTGATTAAATAAGAAAATTATTTCAGGTTAATAATAATGGTTTCACCGTATGGAGGTTCTCGTTCTAGGTATGTCAATAATACTAGGAAATAAGATGTATATAAGTAACTATAGGACATTCCATGATACATACTTTGGTAGATATATATCCATGTAAAAATTCATCAATTATAACCTTCAAATCTAGTCATTTTACATCATATTCATCATTTTGTAATGATTACATGATTATTTTCATCATTATATTAACATATCATCATAGCACATGATACTCCATGATGACAATTGAGTAGAGAATGCTCAAAACACTCCATTGATCAAATATTACCATTCAATATTTCGTGAAAAATTGAAAAACACTTGGACACATGATAAATATATATTTTAATTAATATAAAACTATAATATTTATATATTATTAAATAATAATTTTCAGAAATAATCTATATTTGTCAAAAACTATAGTTAAAAACCCTTCAAATAGGCTCTAAACTAGTCAATGGAATGACATAAAGGGAAATCCTGATCCCAATTGGCTGGTGTCTAGCACCGAAACATCATAAAACAACCATTGTGAATAATTTTTCTAAAATGAAAAATGAAAACATGGAATATATATAGAGAGAAATCTATAAAGAAAATAAATTATACTCTGAAATAAGACTAAGAAAACATGCCATACCCAATGTAAAATTCCACGAAAGATACGAAAAAAATGAACTTGAAAAATTGAAAACTATTCTTTTGATGTCTGGGAAACATCCCATCATCTCATCACCAGCTATAGATGACCAGATAACAACCCCCATATCACTACAACAAAATTACCATTATTATATTAGAATAAAGATATAAACACACCACCAAGGATGTGTGTAGGGTGTATGAAAAAAATTATTGAAGGATCCTACCTAAGAGTTCCAGGATACATATCTGTCAAAAAATTCCAACACTATAAATATATGTAAAGAATACAATTACTAAATATTTTTCGTATTTATAAAAAAATAATTAAAAAAATCTCACTTCTTCAGTTTTAAAATATATTCTATATAGAAAAATTATTTAACATATATAATTAAACTATATATCAAATAAAACATCATTTATAATATCAAGGACATAAAAATAATTTATAAATAGAGAAAATAATAATTGAGAGAACCATTAGGATACCATAGGTATATGAAATATAGGTCTCTAAATAATTAGTAATAAATTCATTACTCAAATCACAAAAAACAAGCCCATAGAACCAAAATTCGTTTGTAATAGAGGAACACCCCATGGATGAAACCCTATAGTGTTTAGGAAAAAATACCTTAGAACAAAATTCCAAGGTTTCATAAAAACTCCCCGTTACTGAAGCACCTTAAAATATCAATTACAAGCCTCAATATTATAACTCTATCCATGGTTCCAAATGGTAACAAGTGATGATTTTTTGAAAGGTTTTATTAGGCCTATCACATTTTTGAAAAAAATTTCAAAACCCCATTTTAATCAGAATCATATTTTTAAAACCAATTTCATAACCAAAATCAAACTACTTTAAAAAATCATTTCATTTTCTATAATAAAGAAGAAAACCTAGAGTTTACCAAAACTATTTATCCATGCTTATCAATATGATCATGGAACACGAAATCTTCATTTATAAAATATATAAAACTCAATCATATGTGGTTCAATAAATGAATACATGAGACAAAATGACCCACATCACAATCATGTTTGCATAAAAATAATTATATGATCCAACCACTAGAAGGAGAGGGAACACAAAATAAACAAATTAGAAGCCCTATATATATATTCCCATAATTTATAATTTGTTTTCCTTGAGAAAAATGATCAAGGAAGAAGAAAAAAGTTCACATATATCAAATAACATGATATCTGGACCCATGCAAACAAGATCCAAAATCTGTTAACTAAAGTAATAATTGATATATGTGACACAAAAAAGGAAAAATAACATAATTTATTGATATGATAAACATAACTTATATATATGGATAGTTTATGTGATCAATAAATAATGTATGATATTATATCAAACATTCCAATTTGATGATTACTGGTCGATTCTGGATCAAAACGTTAATCATAGAAGTTTGGATGATAGAAGAAAAATAATGGAATACTCTCTAATATAAATTCATGTATAATTCATGGAAAATAATTATTTTGGAGTTAAAATAGTTTTTAAATCATATGAAATTTTTTCCTTACTTTCGTAGCCAAATATGGTGCCACTAGCAAGATGTTAGTGGCCCAACAGCAAACTAGTGGCATATATAGAAGTATTGTGGCTTCTTCTGTGCCTATAATATATAATATGGCTATAGGCATAATTATTGTCTCCCATTGAGTGGCCCTATATGTCCATTGGAATCCATGAAGATTATTGATCTATATAGTTTTGGTTGGCTCTTTCCAAATTGATCACCTATCCAGCAGCCTTCTATAGCCACCTTTAAGGGAAATATTCCATCATACGACACTATGACACCATTATGAAATCCAAAACCTAAAATATTACATATTAAACTTAAATTTTGGATGTACCTTGAATATGATGAGAAAATTATCCCAACCATTAGATTTTATATCCCAAAAATATCATCATGAAGAATGATGGTCTGAAAACAAATTAAGACATTTCTCCCTCACAGATTATTCATATTTCATTTTATTTGGATCATTTGATCCATACAACCATAAAAACTTTAGAATAAGAATATAATACCTTTATAAAACATTAATTTGAGGGTCATTATCCTTCATTTTCTAATCCATGACTGATATTTATTATTCTATATCAACAAAATAATAAATCAATACATATGAAGAATCAACATGATACTTCATGAGTTACAATATGTGGAAAAAATCATGAATACCCATAAACAGAGTTGGTAATGAAAATTGATATGTCACATGTCTGATCTGACAAGTGATCTGAAATGTTCTAACAAATTACAAACAAAAATTCCCTTACTTACATAGCCAAATTTTACCCATAAAAACAAAAAAATTATGAAGGCCTAATCACCTATAAAAATCTCTAAAAGAAATTGGCATAGACCCACAGAAGGTTTCTATTAGTTCTGATATTTATCCAAACTTTAGTGTATATATACAACCATTATCAATGTCTCCTAAACAAAAAATTTTCCCATAAGGGTGGCCCCACACACCTTATAATAGTAATGAATGAGATACCCATGTGACCCTACATTTCTTAAAAAATATTTATTCTGATAGAAATATAGGGAATTTTTTTATAAAAAATATAAACTTGTTAAATATGGATATCCCAAGATCCTATGAAATCTAGAACACATAAACAAATAATATCCTCTAGAATTAGAATAACATGATCCCTTTTTCCATTTGAATGTGGATGATAAGTTTTAAACAACAGGACTGAGACCCCATCGTCTCATTGAGGACTTTCTAGAATAAAGAAGAAAATCAGGGATCTTTTTCAGAGATAATGGAAAATGATATCACATGCAACCTCATTATATTATTCTTGTACATCTTACAAAAATCGTTAGCCTTGGTGGCTATAATGAACTGAATATTTATAAATGGAATTATTTTTTTAATCTTTTAATTGAAATATTAAGAAGTGAAGTTATAGAAAAGTGATGCACAACATTATATATTTTTTGAATTCTATAAGGGTTTTAAATTTTATAAGACAATTAGTCATCATAACCACTAATAATATAGCCATTTTATATTGAATTTTGTGATTATTATATTAAGGGTTATGATAAATTTCAGGTGACATAGAAAAATTATAAAATTTCTTCGACTTGTAGGATCATACCCAAAAAACCACATGTATCATAGTTTCTGTGGGTGTATCGTCAATGTGAATTTCCATTGACCAAGATCAATCCATTACTGAATAATAAAATCATGACCAAACCATTTATGAGAGAAGTTATAACTTATTGAGTTTATAACACACACAATGTTCTCTGAACAACCCCATGAAAATATCACATCGCACACCATACCCTTTTTGAATTTTCTACTGCAATAATGGTTTATGTATCTAAACAATATTATTAATATTTTTTATATTTTATTATTAATAAATTGATGATTATATTCATCCCTTATTAATATTACTTTTTAAATGATTAAATAATGAGTTTGAAAAAAAATATTATCATAATATGAAAAACAAATTTAGTTTTTTTGAAATATATAGTATCAATAAAGAAAAACATTTAAATGAATTCAGTTCTATTTTTATTAAAATAGATTTTAATGACATATTTTTCTTAAATTATATTAATTAAATTTAAATTATACTCTAATTTTATGATGTAAATTGTAATTTTTATAAGTGCTAAGAAACTATTATTTTCATAAACCAGAACATTTCAATTAATGTTGAATTTTGATGTTAAATGTTTATATTCTCATATTTAGATAAATATTTTGTTAAAGAATTAAACATTGAAATTATCCAATGGAAAATGATTCATAATTCTCTAAAATAATCGAAATTTGGGAAAAATAAAATATGGTATAATTATATGTTATGTATTACAAAATCATAAAATCCAAGAAGTGATGTAATGAGTTTATAAATAGTATCCACGAAAAACATTATGTAACCACTTTAATATAATGTGTTTTGGAAGTTTTATGATTAATTTTATAAAACCGTAATGACTTCTACGAAAAAAATATTATATTTTATGAATTTAAAATCAATTCATTATGAAAAGAACTCGTATGCACATAACCATGTGATTTATTTTAATGTTTTAGGATCTTATCCATTCAAAATATTTAAACACACACCTATTTGGGAGCAACAATGTGAATTTTTGAGTTTGTCATTACCTTATCATCTAGATTCCAAAACCTATGTTTAGAAATAAATAAACAATTATCCCATATTTTTATATATAAAAACCTAAAAACACCCATTCCACTTTAGTAAAAACACTATTATAATGAAGCTACTCCACCCATACCTATCTATAGCTCACATAAGGTGACACATGCTCCTAAGAAGCTCATCGCATGCTTTTAGAAGTGCCATGTTGAGTTAGTTGATCATCTCCTTCTCCACATAATTCAAGGACATTATTTGTTGCAAGCCTTCTCATATGTAATTTTTCATGTTAGGACATATTTTTGAACATCCCTCATATAGTCCATATAATCCCCAAGGAATTATATACCACTTTCACACTCACTCACACATTTTATAAACGACTATATAAACTCATTATGTAGCTGAAATTAATCTTTAATTTTCTATGCTATTCATTTATATATTGAATACCTATCTCTATTAACACATATGGGTATTAATATATCCACTCATATCCATAAAATTTTAGGGATTTACATTTAAATAACCCACACCCCATAATCATTGGGTTAGAATTTTAAAAATAAATCCACATGTTGTGTGATCTATGTGGAACACTTATGTATGTACGTGATATGAAAGTGACTTGTGGGATCATCATTATATATCATTTTAATACATTAGGTAATGATTATATTTCATGATATTCTATTTATGGTTCATGGGAGGTTATACTAAGTTCACTATGTTATGTTTTCTTGGTGGGTAGACATGACTTATGTATAAGTATTCATGTTTTATGTTTTTTCCATATTCCAATATTGACTTTATGTTATAATATTATATCATGTATCATTGCTCAAAATTATTATTCTCACCCCTATAAAGGTAAATTTATTTTTGACATGCATAACAATTAATGATTTACCTTATCCGACATTTTTTCTTTCAAAACTCAGAATTCTAACTCACCCTTTTTATGTATGAACCTAGGTTATCCCATCACATTTTAGAAGATACAATAAATAAAATATTTTTTTTGTATTTATTAAATAGTTATGTCATACCCATGTTTCATGTTAATGTTCTATGTATCTACCATCCCAAACACACTAGGCCTCCAAATAATCTTGGATTTTTCATGTTTAACTTTAGATAAAAATCATTTCATATAGAGTAACAAAAAATTGATTTTCGTAGTTGTTATCCAGGTAGAGTATGTTAATTTATTAGGATTACGATTATAAAACTATTGTGAATGCCTTATGGAAGAGAGAAAATATCAGAAAATATCTGAATATTGTAAAAGTATATATTAGGTTGTTTTCCTGAAAATATATCCCTTTGTGGATACTACCAATGGATGAGTCTTTGGAACAGTTTAATCAAGGGAAAATAACCATAAAAATGGTCAATTGAGCAAGACATGATAATCCTTGGTGAAAAAAGTATATTTTGGACACTTGGTATGAAAATCCCAAGGAGTATACGTTTGTACATTCACAAGGTCCTTACAAAACATTATTAAGGGAACGAAAATGCATGAAATATTTTATAATAGGAAATATATCATGGATATCATATATTGGAACCTATAAATTCATGGGTTAAAGAATTTATTTCATTTATGAGTTATCTATATAATATTCCTGCTTTACAATTTATTTTTTTAATAGTTAAAAAATTATCAATGCTAGCATTACCATTAGTTCATGTGAATATCCAGTAATAGGAGGAACCAACTAAACATCCAATGAAAGGAGAAATGTGATGACCTACCAAATTATATTCCCAACCTAATGGTAGAATAAATCATGAACTTCATTGAAATTAAATATTAATTAAGTCAATTTTTAGTAAAAAATAAAATCAGGAGTTATTCTAAAATACCTATAGAATAGATTAATTTTCAATTGAGACCATGATGTGATAAGGGACTCCGAATTTCAATGGATTTTCTGATCCCTTAATCTAGTAGAAATTTTTTAAATCCATTGAAATGATATTCCCTATTATTTAATTCTCCGAGTAAGTGATGTTCATTCTATATATTTATCATATGAATATATAACCTAATCAATGGTCTAATTTTGTGAACAAATAAGAGGCATGAGGAGGAGATTGAGTCAACAGAGTGGGAGTTGATTCTAGAAATGTTTTCTGATTAGTATTTTCCATAATATATCCGACATAACATTGGTGTTGTGTTTTATTATACTCGTGAAAAAGTATAAAAACCCATCCGAGTGTATAAAGAAACCTTCAAAAGATATTAATGATGAACCTATATCTATTTCATTAACCTCAAAAGTAAATTAATTTGTTTCATTAATGGGAAAAATAGAAATCTTTAAAAGGAAGTATTTACTTGAAACATTGACATATGTGAGAAAACTTTTATGATGTGGCCTCAATGTTGAAATGGAGATAAGAAAATATCATGGTTTTCTTGGTACTAGATACATGAAACAAAAAATAGAATTTAATTTTTATATTTTGATGGTAGAATTTTATGAGGGTAATACATCCATCAACCCACTTGTTAAAACTGTGGAAAGAAATATACAAGAAATTTCACGAAGGGGAAAAGGAAATACATTAGGTTCTTGAATGATGGTTACCTAACTAATTATTACTAATGAGTGAAACCATCCCATATGATGGAATAAAGGAATTCTATAGTCAACTTGTAGTCTGTCATCCATTGTTTCAACTACATGGATGATGGAAAAGATTGGATTTGGTTCCTTAATACAAGGGTTGATAATAGTAACCAATGAAGGCAACCATGATTTCCTAGAGAGAAAGGGAAATCGTATTCAATCACAACTACTAAGGTGGATCTAGTAAAATAAATCGAAATAAAGATTCCTATTATTCATTAAATAATATTGAACATACTATTTGATACTAGTTTTATGAATTATCTTATTTCACACATGTTTTTAATAACTATTCAAACACCATATGAAAACCTAGAATTAGAGTTATCATTGAAGATGAAAAATGGATCAATTATTACATACCACTCATATAACTTATATAAAATATAAATTGTTGGGATGAATTTCAAATAAAGACTTTTCGTAATCCCATTATTGTAATACAATTCTATTTTTTGTATGGATTGACTTTAAATGTATTGATCTATGATAAATTTCTAAGAGAATGAAATTTCCCTACATATCAAAACCCATACTCAATTTCTAAATATGTTCAAGGATATAGATGAATGTTATTCATTACCAACATATAATGAATGAATATTATTTTCTTATGGTAAAAAATATCTACATAAATTTATTTATACTAAATAATATATCCTCCTTGATGACATGTGAATTATAAGGAAAATAACTGTTTTGTAATTAATTTACTAGTCATCGTCTAAGATGTGTGTTTTTGTTCTTAGTTTATATCATACCCAGATATTTTCTAATATACAAGACTCTGTATGGATGACTATTTTTGAACTTATGGACATAAGTAAACAAATATTGGATAATAAATATAAGGGGAATATATGCCTAACATCATCACCATGGGGTGAACATGTCCTATTATTCAAGACGAAGGATGGGTCAATGCACCTCCACATAGAAAATTATGTGTTAAAAAATATCGATATAAAGATAAAGTTTCCTCTACGTGGATTGATGATTTATTGAATCTTCTATATGGATGACATTACTTCTCTATTATTAATCGTAAGTTGGTAATGTATAATGTAAAGGTGAAGTTGGAGGATATCTACAATACTATATTTCATTTATTGTTTGTGAAATATGAGTTCAGAGTGAATCTATTTGTACTCACAAATGGTTTGTCAATATTCAGGGAACTAGATAATAGACACATTATGGATTACCTTAAAAATTATTTTCTCATATTTATAGATGTTATTATTATCTACTAAACAAGAAAATATGAAGATAAAGAATATTTAATTATTTTTATTAAAGACATTATAGAAGGAATATTTATACAAAATTTTAATTAAATCTGTGTTTTATTGGGATTAAGTAAATTTTTTGGGTCATGCTATCACTAAAAAAGGGATATTGATGGATTTTTCAAAAAAAATAAAAAAAGGAATTCGAAGGATGGCCCAACATAATATCTATGATGAATATATATAGCTTCCATGGATTAGTTGTTTACTATAATTTATTTCGATGAAACTACTCAATAATTTATATCCTAGTTACCAAACATACCCAATATGGATTCATATTTTTATGGAATGATGAATGTGAAGAAATCATTAAAGAGCATAAGAAAAGGCCAATCACTCCACTTGTGATCATATTACACCCCAATTGTGAATGATTTATGATCTATACTGATGGGTTTAAAAAGGTCTAGGGTTGGTTTCTCATAAATGAAGAAATATTATTTGAATACTCCCCTACACAATTATAGATAATTTTGAAGAAATTCCCAATGAAAGATCATAAAGTGGAAGTAGCTATTTTTATGTTTAAGATTATGCATCATTATCCCAATGGAAAAAACTAATTCATATACAGTTATTATAATATACTCATGTATATAATAACAAAAAAATGAGATTAATAATTTATAATAATTATTTTTAGATTTGATCAAGGATTATGATATTCAACCGATTTCCATTATTGAAATGAAAATAAATTGAATGATTATCTTATTAAAATGGGTCCCACAACCCTATCCATGTTTAGGATTGAAAGGGATCCAATATTATTGGAAATATAAATGATAAATTAGGAAATAATAATGTTATATTCAAGTTATAATACTCATATAAATAATCAAACATCTATTCTTAAAATCACCAATATGGCTCATAAATATTATTATGTGATAAAAAAGGTAGTGAATATTCAGGAGTTGACCACTTTTGAAGATTATATTCTAGTGTTTGAAACCAATATATGTTCCCTATCAAAAAACATAAATGAATCGAGAACTTATAGTGGATGATATTTTCTCATCATTATCTATTAATCTCGGAATAACAAAGATGTATATAGATTAGAAGAAAAAATTTTCATGGGATAACAAAAAGATGATGATTTCAAGGTTTATACCTCAATACTTAGTATGCCAACAAGTCATGACATGCTGATATAGTTATGAGGATTTTCTAAAACCATTTACCATACTAGTGTAGAAATGGGAAACCATTTGCATTGATATTTTAATAAGATTCCCCAAGACACCTAAATGTAACAACACCAAATGGGTGGTAGCTGATCACCATACATTGTCATTAGAATTATGTACTATCATGGAATATTTATATCTTGACCAAATTTCCAAATATTTATATGGTAAGTCATAAGAGAGTATGGAGTTTCACACCTTCTAGTATTTATGAAAACCCTTCTCGTTTTTCCACACATAAACATGATTTATTACATAAAAACCATCACTTGGTATGACATAGAAGATCAATGGGTCTAGTGATTTTGGGGCTTATGAACATTACATAATAACTTAGAATGTAAAACACTACATCTTTATTGAAAAATTCATTTACATGACCACTAAATCTCTTCATACATAGCATTGCATGGGATAACCTAGAGACATGTATAAGAAAAGGGTGAGAAAAAAATCCAAGAAAGGGAGTAAAAAAGGAATAACATGAAGAATAAAAAACATTTTAGGCAATAGGAATATCAATAGAGTGTAATATAATTATGAACATAAAGGCATGATATTACATGATTAAGATAATATAGGAATGTGGCCGCAACATTTAACATGATATTAGCATGATCCAAGGCTCATTACACATAGAGCATGAGAAAAACCTCATTGCACATGAATTATCATGAGAAAACCCTCATTTTACCTGATGTATCGTGATACTAATCATTACGCAAAACGTTGGACCGCTATCAGCGTGCACCATTCTTAATCATTTCATTTCAGGAATTAGTGTGCCAAATGGATCATATAATATGGTTTCATTAAACTTCTTCATTAATTCGACGATAATGGAATGTGAAATACAAAAATGAAACTCTATAATAAATATGTAAATGTTCATAAATTTGAATACCCTTGATAGAGAAATGAGCATGGAATTCACTACACAATGACATTGGATTGGAAATCATGGTGCAATTTCGGCAGAATAATGACGTGATATAAGAACTCATAAAAATTATTGATGAGAGATAAAGGGGTATATCATCATATTTAAATAAAATAGACTATAATTGGGTCACATAGAAACATGTCGTGAGATATGTAATGGAATTTGTATTCAGAATAAAAAAAATTACTTGAATAAAATGGGGAGAGGGAATTCCCCACAGAATTTCGGCATGGTAATAGTTGAAAATGGGAGGCATTAATGAGAGAGAAATGGGTCTATCATCATTAAAACATTTATAGGGAAGTATGGGGGAGGTGAGAAATCATACCCCAACATTTATAATGGAAAATGAATGGACATAACAATATTAAGAAACATGGATAAAATTATAATGGAAGGAATCCCTTATGAAAAGTTTGCATGGTAACAGGTGTACACATAAAGAATTAATTAGAGAGAAAGAGGTCTCTAATAATTCAAACATAAGAAGGGAAATATGATAGATGTGTGAAATCATACCCCAAAATTTGTAATTTAAAATAAAATGGATTAAAATATAAAGAAACATGGACAAAAATAAGGAATGAATGAAATTGAGGATCCCTTATTTTGAAGTGTGATACGAAAGGCTTGGGAGGGGTTTGAGAGAGGCTTTATGGGAGCATGGGGTGCCCTGGGAAGATTCTAAAGAGAGGAGGGTAGATGTTGGACGAAATCCAAAGGGTTTTTCTGAAGAAGAAGTGGGATATTTTGTGGGATTGAATAGGCAAAGAGTGGGGATTCGTTATTATTTAGGTTTGGGACACCATACATTAAACTAATAAAAAAATCAGTCCAGGCCATGGTTTTTGCCCATGGTTTTAGCCTAAAGAGAGTGGAAAAATAAATTTTATAAGGACAATGACCTAACTTTTTAAAATATTAGGGTTGATTATGTGGAGGTGAGTCACACTCTCAATGAAATAAATTTAAAAGGATAAAATAAATTATAAGTCTTGGAGGGTCCACTAAGGCATTGTAAAATAAATACAACTTATCTATAAAAACATTATTTTAATGTTAAAACATATATTGGCCTAAAATATCATTAATAGTATTTTATTACATCACTATTGGGTTGTTATGATGTCATAAAACATCTTATATAATTAAATGGTATTTAATTTTTTCCCAAAAAATCAGATGTCCCAAGAAAATTATGAAAAATGAACCATTCGATAATTTCAATGTCCTAATTCGAAAAATATTATTAATTTTATCTAAATAAATTTCTTAATATTTTTATTTTCAATTTTGAAATAAAAAACTATATTTATAAAAAATTCATGGGTTTTGACAAAAATAGCTATCAAACCGTAATAAAAATTACAACAATATTCAAAAAAAATTAATTTCATTTATATCTAATAAAAAGTTATTTAATATTAATATTTTTTAAAAAAATATTATTTAATTAAAAAATCCATTAATTCATCAAAATATATTTCTTAGTTTAATATTAACTAGAAATACTATTTTTGCTTTAAAAAATACTTTCAAAGTAACAATAAATAAATGTATTTTAATTTTACAAAATTAATGTAAATAGTCAAAGTGCTAGGGTATTGTTACATAACACCTTAAAACACACATAAGACCTTTGGAAAAGGTACATGATGGTAACATTCTATTTTGGTGGCTCCGAAAACATCGCTCGAGTGGCAATCTCTATCAACTTCCCCTTCTCTAGTGGGCTGTTCTTTTCAAGCTTAATGTATTCAACTCGTATTGGGATTAGTTAAGAGAAAATCCCGATGATGCAACCTCTTCTCCGAGATATGACACATTGGATTTGTATGAAGCAATTATACTAGATGATGCCATCACTTCGTTTTTCTCAGTAAATTGGATTTTATAATGCCTTATATTTATACTAATCATGTGATTGTTGTTCAACAACTATATGAGTAATGGTCCCAATTATTATTAGTATTTTAAAATCCAAAAACATAAAACCAATGAAGTTCATATTTTATATAACGATTTTAAATAATAAGACATTCAAATAGATAATGAGGAATTTTTAATAATGAATGTTTGGGTCGTTACAGTATCTGATCAAGATAACATTTTTACCTTAGTGTTTTGGAGAATCCATCAATAAGATTTGGATATAGAGTTAAGATTCAACACATCTTTTCAACCTCGAATTGGTGGTCAATCTGAATGGACAATTCAATATCTATAGGATTTGATGAGATCATGATCATTGGATTTCAAAGGATATATTGACTATCACATTCCACTTGTTTCATTATTATATAACAATAGTTCTAATTAAATAATTCTAATGGACCCTTACGTGGTTTTTTATGTGAAGTAGTTTTATACTCAGACATGATAGGATGGAGTTAAAGAGTGGATGATTATGGGATATGATCCAATAAAATAAATTATATATAAGGTTCAAACCATTCACCATCATATGAAATACACCCAAATTCAATAGATAATCTACGTATACAATCATCGATGGAACCAAGTGTTTGAAGTTAGAGATATTGTGTTCTTCTATATATCTCCCTGAATGAATGTCACGAAGCTTGGGAAGAAAGTAAATCTTAGTCCAATATATATAGAAACATTTGAGATCCATGATCTTTATTAGAGTAGTGGGGTATTGATTAGAACTTACAACTAACTAGTATAAAGTTTATGAGGAGTTCCTTGTATCCCAATTTAGGAAGTACAAACAATACACTACACATGTACTGAATCAATGATTTGTACCATTATAGAATGATATTTCATATGATGAGAAATTAAATAATATATTATATTATTGAAATTTTTTTATGAAACAAGAAAACTCACATGTTAAAAGTTTTGTGTCATAATAAAAAGTTCAAGGAATAAAAATTGGAACCAAAAATTTGAAATGATATAGAATAACCCTCTTATTTTGTAGTGTACGAAATGAAAATTTCAAAGTAAAAAATTATTAAAGGGGATAATGTCATTACCAGAACATTTATAAATGGAATTTTTTTAATGAGTAAATGAATTTTATGAAATGATGTGATATAAAAAACTACATTTCTTTGGTTATAGTAGGCATATATATGGTCTATCAAATTTAAAATATCGTTAATAATAAAAAAAATTCATAATAAAGCTATTTTATATTGAGTATTAAATTTATTATATTAAGGGTTATGATATTGTCTATTTGATACAGGAAAATGATGAAATGGTGTCAACTAGTTGGATCATACCCTAGTTAGCCGATTAATCAGAGCCTTATAGAGAGATATAATAGTTGGGATCATACCTTAATAAGGCCCGTGATGAGATTCAACTATTGATGTACACGAAAAACCATTCACAATATATGTTCAAGCTCACCATAATCACTATCCAAACAATGTCCATCATACCACCACATGAAAATATCACCATCACAAATGTCACCCTTAGATCATTCAGTTGTGTAATAAAGGGATATCTATTTAGTCCCTAAAATTTTGAATTTTTATATTTTATTTTTAAAATAATATTATTTATATTAATACCTTTTTAATATTATTTTTTTAGATGATTAAATAATGAGTTTGATAAAAATTATATTTTGATATGATGAATCATACACTATATTTTTCGAAAATATATAATATCAATCAACCCACAATTTTTGTTGAATTCATGAATTTTTGAATGTAATGATATTTTAATAAAATAATTTCATTAAAATATATTTATTAAACATAATTTTTTATATTATTTTATGATGTCAAATGTAACTTTTATAATAGTTGGAAAATTCACTTTCAAAAAACCCAGTACTTTTCAATAAAATGGTATCTTTGGTATAAAAAGTGTAAATTCACAAATTGATGGTATTTTTTTAATAAAATATATTATTTTTTAAATCATAACCTCAATGTTTTACAATATTTAATTTTCCATAATTTTAATAGATTGTCAGATTTCTAGGATGAAATTAAACATGGTAAAATTATATAATCTGGATTATGACATCATAAAAGAACAAAATTAAAGTAATATGTATTATAAAGAGTATAAATGACCAAAAAATTCTTTATCATTAATATTTTATGTATCTAATTTATTTAATAAATTTTATAAACTCTTACTAAATGCTTCAAAAACAGTGTTATATTTTATTGTTTTCAAACCAATTTTTTTGGAATCCATCCTCACATCAAAATCAGCATGGGAATTATTTTATTTGTTCAGTTCATACACATGTAAGATAATAAAATCCTCTACAAATTTGTAGACACAATGGGAAAACCCATATAATTATTTTGGTTTTGATTAATGAATCTTATATAGTTGAAATACAATGTTTGGAAATTATTAAATAATTTTCCTCTCTTTTAATATAAAAAACCAAAAATCCTACAATTCATCTACACTCATAAATCATGAATGATTATGGTAAAATAAAATTTCTTATAGGGATTCAAACTATATTGTCCCAAGATTTTACTATGTTACTCGAAAACTTTTTTAAGCTCCCTCTCTGGCTAAGGGATCTTATCATTTTCTTCATTATTAAAGAACCTTCTTTATTCGACAATTTTTTATATTAGATTCTTAAATTTGAGATAATTTTTCACAAAACCCTTTTAATATCCTCAAAATTTCCATGAAATTTGAGATCCATTTTAATATCAATAAATCATTCTATAAACAAATATATAAACATATTTTCCCATTGAAATTATCCTATGAATTTCCATGCAATTTTTTTAGTGAATACTGTTCCCTATTTCCAGTAAAGGTAAATCACATAGTTCAACCTATCCATAATTTATTAGGGATTTACATTTATATAACACGAACACTATAATTTTCATTTTAAAATTTACGAATGACATCCTTATGTTGTATGATACTTATGGAACACCTATGCCTGTACAATTTATCAATGTGATACATGGGAATGAAATTAAAAAACTCAGTAATCAATTAAGTGATGCTTTTATCTACTAAGATTCAATTTATTATTATTATGACGGTATCCTAAGTACACTATGTTATGTTTTCTTTGATGTTAGCATTGACATATGTAAATAAGTTCATTTTATATGTTATGTTTTCATTCCTATGTTTTCTTTATGTTTTCATTTCATATCATACCTCATTTTTCAAGACTATTATTCTAACACCAAATTTGTTACCATGATATTACTTTTGGATATCATGTACCACATTAAAAAATTATATTCATTGTTTATTACCATATTGGGATTTATTACTCACCACTTTCTAATTTTTGTCTCATGTTATCCAATCATGTTTTAGAAGATCCATGGAATATAAGGAAATGTTTCAATGTTTTTAAATAATAATATCATACCCATCATGTATGTAAATATTATATCATCAAAATTTACCAATTAAATTAGGTCTCAATATTATATGGGGTGGTATTAAGTCTATATTCATCAAATAAAACATTAATTAACGTTTAATAAAATATGGGATGTCATTGTGGGTTCCCTAATTAGATTGAAATGAGGAAATTTTATCATTGAATAAATCAACCCACAAATAAATTTTTTTCCTCAAGGATTCTGCAGTAAAAAAACTATGAATTATATGGATACATTAAACCATTTCCATTCAAAAAATGGAAGAGGTTAAAGAGAAAAAAATAAGATTTTAGGCACTCTACCATATTCAACATGATGGTATAATAGTGAGACACATAATCTATAATGTCGAGCCTCATACACTGCCAGTATAAACACCTTCTCAGGTCATGATATATATTTATATTCATAGGATAAATATTCCATGAATAACTATGAAAATATTTCATCAATAAATATTATTATATATAAATATATTATTAACTATTACAAAATATAATAACTTCACCAAAGATGAGATACCAACTAACAGTAGTTTCCCTATGATATAATGATTCCACATATCCTCTAGACTAATCACACCACTACTAAACCTGTATAATCATCCAAAGGGTATATTTTAATATTTTAATACTAGTAAACCCTAGAATTTAATTATCCTAAATCACATCCAAATTAATGTAAGAAAAAGACCAAATAATATTCCACTCATATTTCACATCTATGACTCTATAATAAGGATATTTCTTATAGATAGAATCAGTAACAACATTTCAATATTTATGGATATAGGAAATTTAAAATTAAAAAATATAGAGGCATTCCAGCAGTTTCTATTCACGATGATATGATATTTAGGATATAAGATATAATAAATTTACTTGTGACTATAATAATCTCTCAACCTTTCCTAACAAATATACTATATCCAACATATATGATCATGAAAATAGTTAAATATATATGTCATGTGTGAGATAATTCTTCTCATGTGGCCAAAAGTTATGATAATTATATTCCACAATATAACCATCATGGTTAATAATGAATCACAGACACAAACCATAATCAATATAATAAAAAATAACCCTTAATTAGTTCCAGAAATATTAGAACATGAACCGATGTTAGATCTCATTTAAACTCGTTAAAATAGGCCAAACACATAAAATCTACTGGGAATCTTAATATTTTCTTGGTAAGAGCATTCAGTGGTGATTCTATCTTCGAGAAATCCTTTATGAACCAAAAAAGATCATAGTTAGGTCTAGGAAGATATGAATCATGAAGAAATTATTTTGATTGTCTAATGAAAATATAACTATCTCCTTTTGAGGATCAACTGACATTCCATGTTTAGAAATTATTTACCACAATAACATCATCACTTGGATCCAAAAAATTCCATTTTTACAACTTCGAATAAACGATGTGACTCATCAAAATTCCAAAAATTGAATTTAGATGGGACTCATTCTCTTCCAGAGTTCATGGATAGAATAGGATATCATAAAAATGTTCCATAAAAGGGTATAAAGATACTCTAAGAGTGTGTTATTCCCCAAATCAATAAATATTGTAGGGAAATTAATTCCGAAAAAATTCATTACATGGTACTTAAAAGGTTATACTCATAAAATTGAATTTTTCATATCAAATTTCTTAACTCTGAGATGATGATATCCCAACCAAATATCATATTTCAAAAAACACCATTCCCACATTAATTAATCAAATAGTTAATTTACATAGGGAAAATGATAATTATTCTTAACTATTTCCCAATTTGTCTTTTCATAATTTACAAAAATATGAAGAGAACCATCAACCTTCATGGAATATAGCTTAAGGGATTATTATAGTAAAATAGTATAATGGGAAAATATCTTCTCTAATAGGTCATCCAACAAGACCTTAAAATCATTTAGCCTAATGGTTTCTATTCTATAAGAAGGTATTGAAATTGGATACATACTAGGATGAAAATAAATGAATAACACTACGTATATTTCTATAGGATTTCTAGAGATGTCCTTTAGGAAAATGATATGAAAACAAAAAAAATTAAGAGTGGATCGAAATGGAAAGAGAAAACATCATTAGGCATAATTTCATAAGTAAAAACACATTCTGTGAATGAGATGAGGCTTCATAACTAGACTATAGATCCCACTCTCTGAAAAAATAGTCGATAACTCTAATTGAAAAAAAAGGATTAATAACAGTGATGATAATTACCAGAATCTACTCTATAAGGAAAAACATTCAATAATGATGAAAACATTTAAAATATCTGTATCAATAACTGGGAAGTCATATACTACCACAACAAAGGCTATAAAAATTGAATATGGTGGATAATGAAACCCCCACTCCTTCCTCTTTCTAAGAGTCTTCCCTGACTCCAAGATATATGACCCAAACCCCATAAAAATATTTAATAAATCCATAAACAAGTAGATATAAAATAATTTGATGAATTGGTATGAAATAAATTAGTTTTAAATAATGAAAAAATATAGTACCTATCACTATAGTAAAATCATTATCAAAATGAATCAAATTTTTTTACTATTTCAAATAGCTTCACACTAGAGGCCGATGGATTGGTCCTTATAGACATACAAGATTCTAACTATTCTATTATTCCATTTGGAAATGATAACCCATGATTATATCGAGGCACATATATATCATGGTACAATACCTAAGGATGACCACAATGACCACATGTAATGAGGGTTTTAAGAGGTACATGGAAACATCATCAATAGTACCCTATACTTTCACCAAGGTAGCATGTCAAGAATATAAAAATAGGAAATGATGATATTGTATAATGTGACTACTACTGAGCACTACCTTTATTGCCAATATTACTTTCATTCAACTTCATCCTCTTCCCATGTATGGTGCGGAAAATACCAATGGGTGCATGTGAAAACCCAATAAAACCTGATCTAAACCCCAAATCAACCTCTTCTTGAACAACCATTTTGACAATTTTAGCATAAAAGGCGAGCTTCATTATATATGACTATGATCATAAATCAATTATAAAGACTTATTTTTATTATTTAGAATTTATCTTTTTATTAATTATAACCTCAGAGGAGAAATGAACTAATATAAATAAATGGTTAGTGTACCTAGTCATTGAAGAGAGACATTACTAAAATGAAATTAATATTATAATCTTCACTATAATCACGGTTTTTTTGTTGAATAAATCAAGAAAATTGTATTTAATAATTTCACCTCTAAAACGACTTTCAAAATAAACTGAACCATAATGTCCCCACCACCACATTATAGGACCCTTATACGTAAATGTTGTGAACTTCAACTTGATAGATTTATGTATGTCTAAGAAGTCATAGACCATGTCAAATTCTTACATCTTTCCCTTATTATGTTGAGGATTATTTATACCCTTAAAATATGGGGTATTTGTGCATTAAAACTATTTTTCTCTATCTTTATCTCCTCTAACACCTTGTTTTAAATCTTTATCGTATATCCAGGATAAAGGTACATTATGAAACATATAATGAACATGCTTCATGATTGCCTCAAAGATAATTCCATCAATAAGAGATTTCCTTTGAATATAATTTATTTTGTGACCAATATTATTTAATGTTGGACATTTATGGTATGTTACAATTATATTCAATCCTCGCTAGATTTATCTTGGTGTTTTATAATGTTGGGGGAAGTTGTTTTCTAGATAATTGGTTTTATATTATTAGTTATAAGATGGGAGTTGATAATGAAAGGGTTTGTCCAAATAAGTTAAACCTATCTGGTATTTGTAAAAGGATTCATTGTAAAAGGTGGAATGATTTCAAAGTGTTTAATAATTTTCATTATAAAAGCATTTTGAGGAAAATGAGTAAATTAAAATTGAAGTTTTCACATTTTTTCTAGACCAATGGGAGAGTTTCACTTCAGTCATGATCTTAGAGTAAAAAATGGTTTAATCATAATATAATATTTTTTTTAAAATATGAGATGTTTCATGATACAATGGTATACAAATAGGGAAACATAAATATCGGTAATGTAAAAATTATTAAGAAATGTTGAGTTCTATGAACTGGTATACTTTTGTAAATAGATGTTCCCATAAAAAAATAGATATTAATTATTGAAAACAGTTTTATGAGATGGGTTTTCTCATATAATTATGGCACCTATTTTCATATTGAGCGTAATATTTTAGGATTAGGAATAACAATAGTAAATATAAATAATTATTACACAATCATATTTCAAAAACAAAATAAGATATTTATTGAAAAAATGGTTCATGAAAATATTGTTTTAGAACATTATCACAACTATTTATTATGAATTATTTTTCTTATTTCTTTTTATATATGATAAATATATTTTATTTCATGAATTACATGAAACAAAAATATAAAAGTATATAATAGACAACACCATGTTATTCTTTCACTACATATTACACTGAGATATCTTTCATTACACACAACACTATGTTTTAATAAAAACATAATATATTAAAAAAATATTTATTTCAAAATGAACATTATAACAAAGACATTAAGCGAAATAATATAAATACTACTAAATAATTTTCCAATATTTTTTATAATGGTTTTATATAAATTTTTTAATATTGGTAAAAATACATAAGTTTCATTGATGTCTTTATGTGTTTCAAAAAAATTAATTCAAAAAATAATGCTTATTATTATTTTTTTGAAAAATAATAAAATTTATTTATGAAATATTTAGAAATTTAATTTATTCAAATAAATTACAATTCTAAAATCAAAATGAAAAAATATTACATGGTTATCAATTGTTATTTTTCTGAAAAGTTTAATTTTCGGTTGCATGGTGGAAAATACTGATTTCTAATTGAAAATTTAATTTTTTTATTTTATTAAAAAAATTAACATATAGTTTAAATTGGTTGTTAATTAAAATTATGCCAATTATGTATCCATTTATTTAATTTGGGTCATTAAAATGTATTTTAAATCGAATTTTAATGTACATTTTTTTACACTTTTAAAAGATTTATCTCTAAAACCTACTTTCTTATCATGTTTTCCAGATTACTATTAAATTAAATTCCAGAAATTATAGAACTGTATTTAGAAACATGAATTAAATATTTTTATTTGGAATAATTTATATTATCTAATAAGGTCAAAATAATTTTTCACCCAAAAGGAATAGTAAACAAAGTAAACATTATTATATGAAGTTATGTATATAATAGACTTATTAATGGTAAAATAAATAGAAAAGAGTAAAAAAATGACCTAAAATATGTCCTAAAACCATTTTACAACCATATTTCAACCATATCCCTTCAATTATACATAATTGACCTTTTTTATCCTTTTTCATTAAAGTAATGTGGGTGCATTTCTTTTTCATAAAAAAATTACAACTATGTCACTCACCTCACATATAAAAGGTCACCCCTTATCCAATCATAATAAATCTATCAAAAACATTTTTTCAAGAAATTACCTTCCTAAATAACTTCTCATATTATGTCATCTTATCATAGATTACCAATTTAGTATACAAATCCATCTTATGAGGGATTTTTGTGAAAAACATAAGGTGTATAATAAATGAAGAGGTGTTTTGAAAATGCATTATAGATATCAAGACATAAGATATAAGAAATTTATCTCTATTTTCTTCATTTTAGATATTTATTATGTTACTCACATATATTATTTCAAAAGGTCTATATAAATCCCCTTTTACAGTTAATTTCAGGAATTTAATTATCCTTATGATATTTTATGTTCTATATTATGTAATTAATTCATGGGGATTATAATCAATGTTACCAAAGTAGTAATGAATTTATAGTACAATCTAACCAATTATTGGTATCATTTATGATTGTGTTCCTGATGATAAAATATTATAACCAATACCTCAATAATCACCTGAATTTTTTATCCTTTGATTATTCATTATATTTTCAGTATCTATGAAGTTAATGTTCGATGTGATATCAAGGTGGAAATGTAAGGATGAGTTAAGTATTAATCTCATTTTTTGACAAGAAAATGAATATATTGTTAATAACAAAAATATAAAATCTATGGAAAATTAAGACGAACATTTATTTATGTCCAAATAAATGTAAGAAACCTGGAGTAAATTGTTTTAAGAGGACTAATAAATGTTTATAAGTGTAAAGGGTGTTCATTTTGATTTGATAGCCAATATAATGGGAAGATGTCATATAATTATGATAACGGATATAAATATTCATAAAATTTACAACCCACACTTCATTGATTAAATTCAAGGAGTATGGTCACTACGTTAACTGGTGTCAAAATCTCAAGGCTAAGGATGATGTTCAAAATTAGAAACCTCTTAAACTAATGGACAAGATTAAATCTTATGATATCTATGTTTCTAAATAGGGTTGTGATAATTACATGGTTTATATTACACTTACTATCCACTATATATCTTCTATTGTTATATTTAACTATGGATATAAAATTTCCTTCATATGAGAGACATTTTTATTGGGTAACAAGACTCCACCTCAACAATTAGATATATAATTAGTAGTAAAAACTTCTAGTGGTATGATGACTCCATATCAATTATATTATTCCTCTCAATTTTATATTTTTGGGAATTTACTTCATGAAATCATATCTCTCTTTCAATGGTGGAATTTTAGGTCATCATAGGCATGGATTCTAATTCTATATATTAATACCACATCAATTTTCTAGGAATGTATGTTAAGTTTTATATTACAATCAAACTAATGGTCATATATCAATGTTAAGATAAGTTAAAATACCCAATGGAGATCAAATCTGTTGTATGAGTATTAATTTCCATTAAAAGGGGTGTTTATCTAAAAATATTGGGAAGAAATAGAAAATTAATGATAACCCTATTGTGCCGTAATTTCATAACGTCTTTCTAGTGGAGTTTATTTTTATTCCACCAAAATGTGATGTTGTGTTATCAATAGAACTCAAAATTGGCGCCACACTAATTTCAAAATATCCCTATTTAATATCCTCGATTGAGTTATAATAATTGATGAATTATATCTAGGAAAACATTGATAAGAGACTCATTCAGCAAAGTGTGTCACCTTGGAGTTTACCAATTATTTTTAAAAAAAATAAATATGGATAAATCAGACTCTTTATTGATTATTTAGAGTTAAAAAATTTCATAATTAAGAACATTTATACTATTCAATGTATTTATGACTTATTTTATCAACTGAATGAAGATGAATACTTTTCCACGATTTACCTTCACTCTAGATATCTTAAATTGAGGGTTAAAAAGTAGGATATACCCAAGACAACATTCTATAAAAGTTATAGACATAATGACATATATTACTTCTATTAGGTCTTACTTATTTCCCCACTATCTTCATGTATTTTTCAATAAGTTTATAAGATATGACCTTGATTAGTATTTGGTTTTTATTATAGATGATATGATTATCTAATTCAAAGAGAAAAATATATCATAAAGAAGATTTTATATTTGTACTAAAGACACTATAGAAGGATATAATATATGAAATATTTACGAAGATAGAATTTTTGTTGAAAAGGATTAATTTTTCGGTCATATAATCACTTGAGAGGGAATATTAGAAGACCCGACAAAGACCAAATCTATTTAATATTGGATCCGAGCATTCATGATGATTAAGATACATAGTTTTCATGGATTATATATATATTATATATTTTTATAGAAAATATCTCATGATTATATAATACTCTAACCATGTTAATTCAGAAGGGATCCAAGTTCTTTTGGATATATGAATGTGAGGAAAATTTCAAAGAACTAAAGAGATGATTACTGAGTTAAATTATTCATACATTACCATGGAGTGGATAAGAGTTTATAATCTATATTCATTCATACATGAAATGAACGAGATGATTTATTATTCAAAATGACATGGTTATATATTATCCCTCACAATAATTTAAGATAATGAAAAAAATTACCCAACTCAATGTTTGTAGATAGTTGCGGTATTCTATGAAATATTTATGTGGGTTAATTAAAATTATGGAGAAAATTATGATATATAAAGCAATGATAAATGTTTAAAGTATATATTCAGAAAAAAATTAGTTGAATGTGATCTAGCGAATATGGTTCGACCTGATTAAAGATTATGACTCATAAATACATTACCCCCCTTATAAATCGAATAAGGTGGATGATTAAATGATTTTAAAGGATCGTGATAGATTATCTATGATTAGGATCATATAATATCCAATATTTATGAATAGTAATTTTATGTATCTATAAATCCTAAAGGATAAGGTAGTTATTATATTTCTTAATTGAATGTTCTACCATCTATCTTTGTGAAGCTTAAAGAGGCATTTAAGGAATAATTAGAGATGATAAATAATGTCAGAATTATTCATGATTTTAACATTGAACATGGTGGAATGATAAGGTTCAAGAACCATGTATGTGTTTCTTCGATACTAGTTTTGAATGAGTTGTTAATGGAATATCATAGTTCATTATTTCCTATTCATCTAGAAAGTATAATAATGAATCAATATTCTAAAGATTACTTTTATTTTGATGTAATGAAGAGATATATCATGGAGGTTTTGTCTCAGTATTGTGTATGTCAGTAAGTTAAGGATGAAAGAAAATTTCTAAGGGGATGTTCCATCCATTACCCATAATGGAATAGAAATGGTTTAACATGCCCATGGATATTTTCATTTGACTCGCAAAAACATTATATGTGAATAATTTAATATGGGTTGTAGTCTATATTATTAATAAGTCATCACTATTCATTTATATTACAATATAATTGATGTTAGACCACCTTTCTTGGATATACATTATGAAAGATGTAATGTTCCATGAAGTATACATTCCATTATGTCTGATTAGGATCCAATGATTATCTCAATGTTCTGGATAAGTCTTCATTATGCTCTTGTTATGGTGACCAATTTCATCACGGAGTATCTTCCTCAGATATATGGTTAGTATGAGTCAATAATTTAACCCCTATAAGACATGTTGATATCATGTTATTTGTATTTCCAAGGCGTGTGGATCAAAACCTTCCTCAAGTTTAGTTCTCTAACAATAGTACATTTCATTGAAGAATTTAGATGGATCCTTGTGAATATATCTATAGAAATAAATATAGATCTATGATATTCTTGAATTATTATGGATTATGAAAGATATTGTGACCTAAGATAGATGAAGAAATTTTTGAAAACGTTATAGTCATTTTACAAAACATTAAAGATGATCATAGTTAGATGAAAATTTATATTGATATAATCCTTAATGATAAATTTATTTTGGTTAGTGATAATAAGTTTTATGAAATAATAAACGGGGGAAGTTTGTGAGATTTGGTAAGAAAGGATAACCAAGCCCTAGTTATATAGATCCCTTTGAAATTATTGATCATGTCATAATGATAGCATGTCAGCTAGAGCCTCCACATAACCTATGTAAATTCCATGACGTGTATCATGTATCTCATTTGTGGATGTAAATACCTGACCCTTCACATGTATAGAAAATTTGTTTCATACCACTATAGAACAATAATTCATATGAGAAACAACTAGTTGAAATTTTGGATAGTATAGAGAATGTTCTTTGAAATAAGACAACACACCTAGTAATAATGTTTTTTTTGTGAAACAACCATGCCTAGAAAGAAATATGGGAACATGAGAATATAATTAGGAAGAGTTATTATCATTTAAATTTTATTTTAGTAATGAATTTATAGGGAGAAATTAATTTAAGGGGGATAGAATGTGACAACTAGGTTTTTTAAGAACTCATTTATATTTTGATTCTTTTGGAATAAATAAATTTTTTGATATCTTGCATTACATGAAACACCATGTTAATAATTAATTAGATGAAACATCGTGGTGTGTTTTTCATCCAAGAAACACTTGGTTATCCTGCTTTGCAATCCACAATGGGATTTAAAAAAGCCATGAAATATTATTGAAATGGTTATTTAAACATGAATTCTACAACCTAACCACTGAAGAAAATGATATAAATAGTAATTATTCATTTTAAAATATTAATTATATATTTTTATAAAAAGATAAAATATTGATAATAAAATAAATAATTTTTGTTAAAGACGTTATATGCTTTTAAAATACTATTTCTCTCAAAGAAATCTTTTTTATTATCTTTTCTGAATAATAAAAAAATAATTTTGAATATTTTAGAATATGAATTTAATAAAATGAAATTAATTTTTGAAATCATAATATGAAAATTGGAATATTTTTATTCTTTTATTAAATACTTCATTTTTAATGAATAATGTAAAATATTTAATTTTAGTGGAAAAATTAATTTCTATTTAATATATTTATAAATTTAAATTATATATTAAATTTTCTAAGTAATATTATTTATATTATATCTCTATTAATCCAATTTAGATCATCGAAATAATTTTCATAATGAATTTATGTATGATTACTTTTTAATCATGGGAGCATTTGTCTTTTAAAACAATATTTCTGATGGCATCTGCATGATTAATTTTAAATTAACATATTTCAATTCTATTGATATCAATTAGAAAAAAGGATTTCATATTTTAAATTAGAAACATTTATACTATCTACTAAGTTGAATTTAATTTTTTTATGAAAATGAATAGTCAAAACAGTAATAATTGTTTCCATTGTTATGGTAAAAATCATTTTTTCAGAGTGTTAAACTAAAAACATTAGCCTAAAAAATTACAGAAAACATGTGTAAAACAGATTGGAATTCTATATTTCAACCTTTTAAATTATATTATATAGAATATTAAACATTAGGTCCTAGTAAAATGAAAAAACTATGGAGAAATTATTTTATTATAATAAATTACATGAATTTTACTCACATCACTTATAAAAGGATAGCCTTTAACTCTCTTATTCACACCTTCAAACCCGTTATGTTCAGCCAAACGATGAACAAATAAAATCCCAACATCACTCCGATAATCCTAGAATCATTATTTAGTATATAAATCCATCCCATTATGATTTTTTGTGGAAACCTAGGAAAGGTACTTAAAGAAGAGGATTTTTTAATGTGTGTGACAGAAGTCATAACTTATGGTAATAGGTTTTTTGGGTTTTTTTTCTATGAGACAGACATTATGTTATGCACCTATATTGTTTCACAAGCTGTATATAATGAAAATTTTTGGTAGTTGGGGTTTTTATTATTGGTAAATAAATACAATAATACTTCATGAGTTTGGAGGTTCAAAACCATTGGGCACATGTACTATAACAACACCCGATAGTAGTGGAAGAACTATTAAATTACAAACAATGAAGTAGTGGGGGTATTGTAGCGTGAACTATAGCAGTGGAAACACTATATCAAGTAATGTAGCTGCCTGAGTATGATAGTAGTAATATTAAACAGTGGGCCTTAGGTCCATGTAATGGGCTTTCAAGCCTATTGGTCCTAAGATCCATGTATTGAATAAAGAAGGCTTGATGGGTGGGATATCCCTTTGGGGGTATGACCTGCCATTCCACCCTCTGTTTGTGTGTGGTGTGTGTTTTTAATGTTATTATACATCCCAGAACAATATATATATATATATATATATATATATATATCCCTTTTTTATATGTAATATTATGAATTTATTTAATCTCATCAAATATTATGTTCCATTTTATGTTATTACTTAATGGTGATTACGATTCAATGTTTCAAAAAGGGGTAATGACTTTATATTACAATCGAATCACTTATATAGATTATTTATTATTATGTTTCCAGTAATATAATATTATGATGCTTCCATAAAAAATATCATGAATCTAATTTACAATACTTATTCATTATATTTTCAAGTAGTAGTACGATTTTTCCGCAAATTGTTACATAAAATAATTGACCAATTGTTTTTTTGAAAATTCACCATTACATGTCTCTTCGATTAGAAATCTAATTTCTTCCAAAATAATTTTCTCTAAAAATATCTTCAAAATTCTTTGTTATTCTCATATTATTTATAATAGACTTATTAACCCATGTTTCATTTTTTACAAATTTTTTTGAAAGGAATCATTATGCGGTTATATAAAAAATGCGTTTTTTTATTTTAGCATAAATCTGAAAGGAATTTTTCTTCTGAAGTTATTTGGAATGAAAGAAACATCCCATTATCATAAAACATATTTTATATGAAGCATAATTTATTATTTTCAAATAGTTTTATGTTTTAAAAAGTCTTCTTCAAAGATAAAATGATATTTTACTCAAAAAATACATTAAATGATAAATCAAAATTAATTTCAATCTATGATGAAATATATTGATGATACCTATATATTATTGGGGATATTATCCAATGATAAAATTGTTTTTATTTTTCTAAATGTTATAGGATTATGATTTAATGATATTTATGAAAATAGTTTCACCTCTATTGGTTATACGAATATAAAATTCATATAAAAATGCATCATTTTCCATAAGTTTTTCCCCAATGAAATAATGACATTATTAAGAACCCTATCCATTTTATACATGTAACGATAAGATGACATGTTTTTGAAACCCATTTAATTTTATATGTTAATTTATGATTAATGTTTTATGGTCATGTAGAATACATATATATGATTTAAATTATGAGATGTTTGGAAGTTGGATCTCCCTCCAATGCATTGGATAAGGATTTATATCTCATGAGATTGATTGGACATGAATGGGGAGTGAAACCAGTTCATTAAAGAACTTTTTCAACATTGATGGTATTTAGAGTGAACTTTGGAAGCTAATATTATTTTGGGTGTGAACCCATTCCAATATAATAGCCTAGGAAGTGATCCTAGAGTTATGTAGATATAATTTTATATTATTATTTGTTTCCCAAAAATATATGTTTGATTCGAATTTTATTCTCTCATTGATCATGTTTGTTGATTATCTTATGATTAATGTCTTATGATCCAATATTATTTATTACATTACTCATGATTATAATATTTTTTATATGTAGTGTATTGTTTTAATATGTTATTAACATTCTCTCATACCCTTATGTTCATGTTATGATTAACTATCTCACTTGTTTTCCCTTACTGAGAATATGAGATTACCATTTCTAATGTTTCTTTTCCCTAGATAATGACGAATTTTTTATGTATTATATATATAAGAGTGTCACTATTTAGGAATATCATAGTAGATGATGATGTAGTTTACCTTTGGACTATTTTTTTCATGTTTCTATGACACAAAAATATTATGGTCCTCTATAATGTCATTATCTTATATAATGAAAATTTATCTTAAATTTTTTAATATTACTATATGAAAATTCTGCGTCACTATAAGAACTAATTAGAATAAGTGGAATTTAGTGAAGGGGTCTCATGAATGTTGGGAGTTAGGTGAAAATTAAACATTTTTTGAAGAAGGGTTTTTCTTGAAAATAGTTTAATGAAATATATAGAACATTGAAAGGCTTGTGAAATGATTTTATTCATCATATTCATTTTATCATGATTCATAAAATAATAAAAATGTTCTTAAATATGAATGTGATGATATATTCCATGAATTGAAGAATACATCACTCCAAGATGTGTTTAAGGGGGAGTTGATAGAAGTGTTATGATAGAGGTAGAATAATGATCCTAAAATCTTTTTAAAGGTAGGGATCCTTAAAGGAATTGACCATGAAAAAACTAACTCCATATAATCAATATAATCTTAATTAGTTATGTTATAGTAGACATACTATTGGTGTATGGTCCTTGAACTATCCCATAGTAGTGAACCACAAAAACATGGTTTTATGTAGTTCTATATGAATATATGTGTTTTGGGATATTTAAAAATATAATCATATAGCATTAATGTGTTCCTATAACATGGGGACAAGATTCATATACTTAAAAGAATAATTTGATTTTATAATTCAACCTCCAATCTTGGGGTTTCCTAAGGTCTATCAATTTCATACTGCATCCTATTGAGGAATCCTTTAAGGATTTCTTAGATTCATGATTATATATATAAAAAATTTTAGGATACCATCATATATCAAATTATTCTCAGTATACTTAAATATTATTTTAGAAAAAAACTAATATCTAGAGTGGAACCCAACAAAAGAAGACACACAATCAAATATCATTTAAAAACATGAGGGTCATTATGGTAAGAGATAGCCAAGGACACACTATAACCTATCTATCATGTCTCAAAAAATCCTATATCATATATACTAACATACCAATTATTAAAAATCTCTGAAATATTTTCCCTTGATACAAAATATTGATGACTCAACCTAGATAACCCATTAACTAGGCTCTAAACTGGTATGCAATAAACATGAATCATGTTCGTGATCCTCATAGGTTTTTGACTAGTACACAAACATCCAAAAACATATAGAGGTAATGATTTTACTGTCATGAAAATGGGATCCTGGCATATATATAGATATAGCTAATATGAATATAAATATTCAATTATTACGTACTAATAATTTAAGTAATATGAAAATTAAAATAAGTAATAACCAATCTACATACCCATGAAAAAAACCCTAAATATAATATAAAACAACTAAAATTTATTCAGTGTTATATGTGGGTGAATTTTCACAATCCGACAACAAGATATCCATACCCATATGACACGAATGCTTATTGTCTCACTATAGAGCATTTAAATTTTCTATAATAGAAAATAATATCTACTCACCCGTAGTAGATCATGTAATGTGTGATAAAAATAAACCTAACCAGAGGCAACCAAAGTGTTCCATGGAATGGTATATTCAAATAATCCAAACACTCTCAATAATACATGGAATCATAAAATAATTTTCTCATTTATAAAAAACAATTGTAAAAATATCTATTTTTTAACTTATAAAATTTATTCCATATAAATTATATCACATCATATTAAATTTTTTTCTATTTATCAAAGCATGAATAATTTCTAATATCATGTCAATAAAAAAACAAAAAAACAAAAGGGAAAATAGAAATTGATATCACTCATATGAAAACATAGATCATGACAAGATTCGAGTCTCCTACCTCCAAAATGATGTCATGACTTCGTGCAAGCTAGAAAATTCCATAGTAAAATTATGAATTTGGAATGGAGGATAACACCATAAATTAACCCCCTACGATTTCAGAGAAAAATTTCCCTAAAACAATTCATAGAGAGTAGTGGAACACCCCATGAATGAAGACGCCTAAACAAATAAGTAAAATTACCAAAACTATAACCACCTCCAAAGAAATCAAGGACCCAATATGCTATATATGTGATACTATTTCATTGAATTTATCCAATTCCTTTTATTTCAAAAACCAATTTTATAAAAAAACATGTCATTGATAAAAAATTAATTTAAGCAATTCGTTGTATTTTTAAAGTATTCTTATTTTGATAAAACAATGGTAAAAACCTAATTTTTTATAAAACCATTTAATCATTCATATAAATAATATCAATGATAATTTTAATCATTATTTAAGAAGTGATAAATACAAAAGCATGTGTGGTGATACAAACAATGATTATAGACAGAACAACCTACATTGCATAAGAGTCATCATAGAAACAATGATGGGATCCACAAAAAAATGAAATAAAAAAATTAAGATAGGAGATTCCATTGAAATTTATTACTATATCTTATTATTTATTTTGATAATGAATAATATAAACTGATAAAATATGATATCACAGAAATCATTGAACATGAGATCTGCACCCGATCAATCCACCAAACAGAAAAAAATCTATTTGAAAGAAGATATGAAATACCACAGAACAGATAAGTCTGATCAACATGTCAAATTTAATATTCCAATCAATGTGACCAATATATAATGTAAGATATTAGATTAAAAATAAAATTCAGTTACAATTTTTTAACCCCAGATCCAGATGCAAATTAATGAAGTTCATTGAAGCCACGAATGAAAAGGGTAATATTTCCATGATTATATTATATATTAGGATTTAAAACAATGAATTATGGTGTTTAAATAGTATTTTTGTCATATAAAATGTCCAAAAACACTAAATTACTCATCCCAAGCCAACACCACTGGCCAGTTAGTTATGGAACACTTGATGGCTATTGACCTTTATAGAAGTGTAGTGGCTATTACCTCGATTACCGTATAGTCAGTGGTTATAGGTAGAATTTATATAGTGTAGGCTTCCCCACCAAATATATTTTGGACCCCTATATCCTTGTTTGTCTCTATCCAAAGCAACAGTTGGCATATGGTCTTACCCAAAATATGACTAATTAAACATAATTTTGTTACATAACTAACCCAAAATGATATAATAAGTTATTATTTATCATAAATTATATGTTTAGTACCCAATTCAACCATAAGTTTACTATATTTTTGGTTTTTTGTTAACACGTTATAGTTATGTGTAATTCCAACCGCATTTATATGTCACCATTTGATAAACCATGCTTATAAACTATTTTATTGTTTAAAACATATGAATAAAATATATTAAATATTTGTTTGATTTAAGAATAATATTCCTAATGATTATCACCTTGGACGTTTTGAAATATATTATATTCACAACATCAAATTTTATTATATTAATTTCAATTGTATAATTAAAACTTTTTTCAAATTCAAAATCATCATCCTTGGAACCCCATTCCTTATAATATTTTTCTCAAACATAATATAACTATTGTTTACATAATCATCCTAATCTCCTCTAATATAATTTTATATTAACTTTATTCGGAATAATCATTTAAAAAATAATGATATTATCATTTTCGTGGAAACTACATTTAACAATTATTTTTTTTCTTATAATTAACATCATAAAATCATTAGGATATTAAGTCTAATTCATATTAAATTTAGATGAGTATAAACCTTGATCGTCTTGAAGTTCATACATTCTACAACACTCCACTAAATATTATATTCAAACTATGATTTCATGATAAGATACTCGAACTCATTTTTTTTAAAATTACACTTATTTCCCCTTAGTTATAATATTTAAAAATTTAATTTATTATATCTATATCATATATTGTATTCAATATTTTCATTAAATTTCCTATAAAAATAATATTTTATTAAAATATTCTACTAATTGGTAGCATGAACATGATTCCCTTTATTTTAACAAACATACAGGTAAACAGTTAATATGGAATATATTTTTATCCATGTACTCATTATAGAACATGATATATAAAATGATGAATCATATAATAAGTGTATAAAATTCAATATCCCCTATAATTATTGAAAAATATTTTTTAATAAATAATATTACTCATTATATATGATAAATTCAATAACAACACATGTCCACTATTCAGATTCATGTGATCTTGAAAAATTCTTATAAATTTAAATATTTGATATAGAAACACTTTCCTCATCAATTGAATGAAAATTATGAACTATTATAAATTATTTCTTAAATTTTGAACTTCTTTATAACTAAAACTCATATAAATTAAACATTCAGTATCAAACACCATACAAAACAAAAAATAAATTTTTATAACATTGATACCAAAAAAAGCTATTATATGGTGTTTGCCAAACTCTTTAGCAATCTTGAGAAATTCCAACATCCGGAATTATTACACTATATTACTAATTAACTTACGTTTTTAATTTCAATAATTTAAAATATGAAGAACCCATTTTTTGAATTCTTTATCAATCATTTCTACATTTGTTTTGTAATTTTTACTCACTTTTACTATTGGAATTGTTTCGAAAGCTATACATCATAATTCCTAGTAATATATCCTCAATACATGAGAATATAAGGTCATTGTTTCTTCAATTCATCCACAGTGTCAGGAAATTTCCATAATAAATAATATGATTTACATGTTAACCTGAACAAGACATAATTTTAACTTAAGCCTTACATTATTTTACTCAATATCATAGACTATATGAATAGAATATAAAATTTATTTTTCATTTAACCCTAAAATACATTTTGAAACTAATGTGAATCATCTTATGCTCCACATAAAAATCATAGATTCATCTGTTGAGCATCATCTGTTGTTTTGTTACTTGGGATGATGTTGATCTAACATATATAATTTTATCTACCTAAGAACTGTTCTTATGTGATGAGTCTAATTAGTTTCTTACATTAAGTTTCTATTTCACATGGATTGATCTCAATGTTAATATTGGTGTTGATGATTTTATTTATTTAGAATATAATATCTTATCATGTGATTATAATGTTTTATAAAATTTTATCATGAAATTACAAATAAATAAATCACACAAAAATTATAACCCCATAAATTAAATCTATTTCACGATAGTAGATCTATATTTTAATATGACATACACTAGGTATTATTTAAATAATCTATGAATACTTTTAATGAAATAATCCTAACAAAATAATTAATAATCTTTTATAGTTGATTGGGAAACAATTGTAATAATCCATCATATAGAAATATATAACTCCATTTCTCGAGTATCTTTCTAAGGGGTTTCCTAGAAATTATTATCCCAAAAAAATCCATGAATAAGCTAACAAAGGATAAACCAGAGGAACAAATCATTAGAATGACCAACCGAGGGATGTTTCTATGTAACCTAAATTTTTTTTACCATACACTGTATAATCCATGGGAACCTAGTTTTGGAATGAACATCCTATAAAGATGATAAAGATATTTGAAAGAGAATATTTAGTAAGGATATCACACATATAATTTATAACACTTTTTTGAAGTCACTAAAATTTAATATACATCATATAAATATTAAATTTATAACTCTTTCATTATATTAAATATTTTTCCTCTCATTTTTATTCCTTTAGGAATAAATTTTTCTAATTATTTAGTATTGGAATATCTATTCCATCCACCAAATTAATTTTTTCTTAACATATTAATGTGTAAGACTTTACAAAATGCCCATGTTTTTGAAACTCGCCCAAAAATACAAGTCATTTATATTTATACATATCCAAATGTATCCAATGTATAAAGTACATGATCTGTTCATGTAAATACATATTGTTTTTTGAGACTTATTATCTACACATTGTTTATTTTAGAGAGATTGATAACTATCCCCTCACCTTTCTTGGAAAAATAATAAGCCTCAATGCTAGTGAGTATCTCGACTCCATGTCTATCTCTTAGGGGGAGACTTTTCTCAAGAATGAATTCAATTATTTATATATGGAACACATAATATTGAAAACTATATTCATCAACTACTTCATATTAA
This sequence comes from Viscum album, assembly GCA_963277665.1. NCBI lineage: Eukaryota > Viridiplantae > Streptophyta > Magnoliopsida > Santalales > Viscaceae > Viscum > Viscum album. The sequence goes on along the minus strand of OY728161.1, from coordinate 1,532,909,955 downwards.
TAACTCAAATGACAAACTGAGGTCAATGAATTTGAAAAACTAATATTTTGGAGTTTTTGAAAAAGTATAATTTTAGACTCTACAAATAAGAAGTAATTTATCGCAAAATTAAATCATAATAATTTTTTATATTTTATATACAATTTATATACGTAATTAAAACAAGGAATAAATTCAATATAAATAAAATTTTCATATATTTACACTCAACATCGTCTTTAATGAATTTTTTATAAAAATATCACTATTAATATTTTACATATATATAAATCATAGTCTTATTTTGTAATTGTAGATATAAATATTTTATATACACTTTCTATGTAAAATTTTTCATTTTATTCATTATATGAATTTGAAATTTAAATATTCAATATTATTATGAATTATGAACTTTTTATAATGAAATTATTATTATTTAAATAGTTTATTTAATCTAATTATTAAATTCTTATAGGTCACATAATCATTGAAAAACCCATTATTGAAGACAGTTTTTTATGTTCTAAATAATATTTTAAATATAGTCCCTTTTAATTTGATAATTTTAACTTATTAATTATCAATAATCTATAATTTTAAATATAAAATTCATTAAATTTTGGATTTATTTAATTATTTTTTAAATCATTAAGAATTTTCATTAAGATTTCATAATGCATAGTTTTTTTAAAATGTAAAATTATTTCAATAGAATTTTGTCATAGGTAAAATAGTTTTTTATATTAGTTATAAAATTATTAGAAATAATATAATGAAAATATGATATTCTTAATAATAAAACCTTAATAATAAAATAATATTTATTATAATCATTTCGAAAACATGAAATCAAATAACTGTAAGAATTTTATTTTCATTAAATTATTAATCAATTTTATAAATTCTATGAATATTCAACAAAAAATTATTCCATAATTTTTCATCATTTAATAAGGACATAATTTAATGAAATAATGAATTCCACTAATAAAAAAAATAAATCATCTATTTTGAGGAACCAATTTGATCATTCCATATCAATGATTGTATTTTTGAAACAATTCTAAAACTATAAATGTTTTATTATAAATTTATAAATTATAAGCATGATAGATTTTTCAGAAAAAAAATATATGTCCATAATTTTTAATCAGTTAATAAGGACATAATTTAATGAAATAATGAATTCCACTAATAAAAAAATACATCATCTATTTTGAGGAACCAATTTGATCATTCCATATCAATGATTGTATTTTTGAAACAATTCTAAAACTATAAATGTTTTATTATAAATTTATAAATTATAAGCATGATAGATTTTTCAGAAAAAAAATATATGTCCAAAAATTACACCATATATTATCTTGATCGCCCAAGAAAACATCAATCCATTCCGGCAGTGGCCTTTCTTGGTGGAAATAAAATTGATAATGGAAGTGTGTGTGGCCATGGTTCGGAATAAGAAGAAGAATTCTGGGGTGGTTCGAGGTCACATGTTTGTGGGGTGGCTCAAGTGGGACAACCAATTTTTATGGAGACAATGACCATGTAGATGGGTGGATGCTTATGAATTTTTTATGAGTTATGAAACCTGATTTTGTCAATGATTTCTTGGCCACTCGAGTATATTTTTTATAAAATATTCACTCAGTGAATGAAATGTTCATCTCTATGAACAATGCATTCCTAATATCCCACACTTTATCTTATTTTATGTCATGCATACAACACTTCTCACATTTGAGATACATCTTCATGAAATTCATAATCATGAATTCTACAAACCATTATCAAAATCAATATACTATTCCTGATCACCCATATAACATGTGACACTCGACATTTGGTATTCCATTGTTGAATATTTATATATCACACAAGACATTAGATAATAGTACATATCATTACATAATCACATAATATGGTGTCAATACCACTCTCAAAATTTCACTAACACTCAATGTATTAAATAGTTAGGGTAAAAATGCAATTTATTTGAAAGAAACACATGAACCATTTTACATTAATAATTATATGCTTCATACTCTATGTCAGGTTAAAAAATTAATGCAGTCTCACTATACCAACAATATAAACATAAGTGTGTTATCAAATGATGTAATATGCAAGAAGGAAAACTAGTTTCAATGAAAAAACAGGTTGGTCATTTTACAGTGGGGGAAACACAATGATCTAATAATGAATATGGATCTAAAACTAATGATAGCTATATGGGGTCATCGAATGATCCTGAATAGTTGATGTAAAAAATGAACATGGAAAATATATACCTGATAGAATCAAACATTCTAACAAAAAATGACACTAACAAAGATGGAATATCTTTGAAACATATAAACCATACTCTATCTTCTTCATTGGTAGAATATGTCCTAAAATAAGTCACAATATTAGTGAAAGATGGATTCCCACATTTATAGGTGGTCCCTCAGATAAAGGGATTTGTGATCGAATAGTGATGAATCTTATAAAATGAAGGGATTTTAGTGCCTTTCCAATATATTAAATGGGGATACAATACAAAAAATTTCTTATACAAGATTCGAAAAAGTCTGATGATCAACCATATAATTTTTATCACACGATCAACTAAACCACATCCAAAATGATAACTCTTAGTTATATACGTAATAATCAATGATCTTGCATGAATGATGACTTAAATAGGTTAATTGGGTGTCATCTAGTTATACCCTTTAATCATCTTTCATTGGTGTGTGAATTGAAATTTTTCAATGAAAATATACAAGTCTATTGATTCATTCGATGAAGACCATGTGGGAGGGTGGTGTCAAATGCTTGAACACTTTTCTTCATAGGTGACAAATTACTAGAATACATGAATCACATAAATATATTTCATGTATATGTATTATATATATACATGATATAATTAAAATTCATGTATTAAATGTCCATCATACTAATCCATATATATATATCAAATTATTAAAATGAATGTATTTTAGATTTATAACATAAACCATATTCATGTAATCTACAAACATCAATTGAATGTTTATTATGTGCATAGAAAATACATTATAAGTTATTATTATCCTAATAAAATCTATAATTCTACACTAGTATAAATATTTCACCATTCCATTATGATCATTTATGTATAAATCTTCCAATTATTGCTTTATAATGGTTATAATACTGATGATTTGATAACCACAAAAAGCAATGATCATGTAATAATAATTTACCCTCATTACATCCAATATATCTTCCAAACCCCATTTCATTAATTTCACTACATTTCTGTTTTTTATTAATATAAATATACTTATGAAGAAAGTATAACATTGATTTTTTATTGGATTATTATGATGTATTTAAGTTTTTAACTTATTCTGTTAATGAATTTACAAACCATGCATTATATTTTTTATATTAAAATCTATTTTTCATGGAACTCATATTTTTACCATTCAAAAATTATCCTTTAATTTTACATTGAACATAAAAATACATATACATATGGATAAATGATTTAAATTTCTTCCCTAGTCCCTCACACGAACACCTCATACTTTTTTATTGTTTATAAAATTTTACTAGGTCAATAATCTATTTTTATATAACTTATATATATCTAGATATATAATATATCTTCATAATATAATTGAGATCATCAATTTTAATTACATGTGTTGGGAATAACACATACTTCATCTAAAATTATATATATAACATAATATATACATAGGATATGTTTTTTTCAAAGGAACAATGTATCATTGAATTACCTCATAATTAAATAAAAATAGTGTAACTCCATTTCATGTTGACAACATCAAGATAATATGAACACCCAATTAGAACAGTCATTCTATCCTCCAATTATCAACATAAATTTTTTGTTTACCTTGAACTACCTATATGTGATTTTTTTACTCATACTATCTTTTTTTTAACCATTATTTTTTCTACATATTTCATTGCTCCATCTCCCTTCCAACAAGTCTGATTTTGAAATTTCTACCGATATAAAGGATTACATGACATCATTTTTATGATATAATGAAAGGTGATGTTGTAGAATAGTTCATACAATGGATTATATTCATCCAAAACCCTTGGAATTCAAGATATAAATCCCTTAACACATCCTTAAACATATATAATGTTATTTATTATTTTTTATACAATCGAATTTGTGATAATCATTACCTAAGTGATTAAATCCATTTAATGAATCATCTAAAACATTGAATTAAACCATTGATCTATTCATTTTAAATTGATCATTGTACACAATACAGGCTCTATAATTCGATATCATAAAATCTACAAAAAAACATGTGGGATAAATCTTCTCATATTGATAAAAAAATTACTATATTTGGAAACATAACTCATGATATCCCATATAACATTATTTTATAAGGAATTATTCGAAAGGATGGTGAAATAAAATATTGTGTTATCTTCTATCTTTAAAACCAGTGTTGGCTGAGTTTTCATGACCCCATTGGGTAGTTTGTTCTTAACTATTACTTATCCAACCAATAATGTTCTTGAATATCCCTATACAAATTGCTATTCACTAGAAAAATAGATCATGAATATAAATGGAATTAATCTACTATGATTATAATATAATGAAACTAAAAAATAATTATCTATATCAATGATATGTTTAAAAATAAATGAATATGTTTTATTTTATTATTTTTTTAATAATAAAAAATTTGTAAATTAGTTGACTTTATATCATGGTTTATGATATGACATTGTTGAATTTCACCTACCAGACTATAATGAATTATAATATATGATACCATATTTCTATTTTATTAGTCATAGTGTATGACTAGATCGCATCGTAATGTCATTAAAATAAAAAACTACAGTTTTTTTGGGTCATTAGATATAATATAGGTGATATTTTAGGATATAGGTCAAATTTTTTTTGAAAATAATTCAGTTATTTATAGTTATGAAATAACCTATATCCTATGCTATGACCGGACCCTAAGAAAAACTATAGTCATTCCATAGATTAGATTATTCTTTTTCATATCTGTAACCCATTATGTAACAATATTTCTATTTTGGGATAATTTCTGTTAAGTATAGAAGATGATATAGATAAATGTTATTCCATTGTGTAAGATTTAATGTTAATTTTTAGAGACCCATTTGTAAGAGTCATCATTGAACTAAAATAAAAATGGCATGAAAGTTTTAGCAGGCATCCCGATCAACGGTTATATTTCACAATTGAGAACTATAAATAATAAAATTCAATATATCCAAAAAAGATAAATTTTAAAGTATTGTAAATAATTTATTATAGTTTTTAGAAAATTTATAAATAATATAGGATGTATATTAATATTATGAAATTATCATGGAAAAATAAATATTTAAGTTATATATTAATCTATTTTTTTAGATATTTTTTTTTTGATTTTCCATATTAATGATTATAAATTGTTCATCAAATGTCAATATTTTGTATTATTTAATTTATTTAAAATATTTATTCTTATATATTATTATTAAACACATTTAATTCTGGCGGTGGAAATAAAAACTATTTTTTATCTACATATAATAGATTTAATTTATTGTTTTCTAATTGAATTAAATTATTGGTTATATATACATAAATTGTATTTATGATGTATGCATCTCTCTCTTGAGTGAATTTTTCCTCAATAGAGGGAAATTGGGCTAGACTTTCCACTATCCAAGAAGATAATTAACTATTAATTAATGGTTTTTGTTAGCTACTTATGGAACTAGGAAATGAGTAACCCTGAAACCTAGATCCACTGATCAGTTACCTGAACTATGATTGAATAAGACCTTGTATCTGCCACCATGTATTATAGTATCTATAGATGAGCAGAAAGGGGATAAAACAAGTATTAGAGAGACTATACCCTTGATATCACAATAATAGATAATAATAGATAACCAAAAATATCAACATTACAGTAGATAAAATAAATAACCACATCAAATCACATATATGATTTTGTAATAGAAAACATTCTATCTAATCTCCCACTAGGACAATCAAAAATATTAATTAAGCCAAAATAAAACACACACATCATGTCTTGAATCGCATCTCTAGACCTTATCCCAACATCTAGAACCATAAATATTACCAAGACCAATCCAATACACATACAATAATTTTACATAAATTGTTGAAAAAAATGTACTCATGTATAATTAGACACCTGTTCATGGTGTGGGTGGACACTAAGTAGGGTCTCACCAACCCCCCATAATATATGTTGTTATATGTGTGTGTAGTCATGTGTAAAAGAAATAAAATCAACATGATCTTTGGGTATTCATGTATTATATGGAATGGAGTCACTAATATTATATAACACACTCATAACTGATGCACCAAGGAACCCTAAGTTAAATAATCGATCCTTCAGGGATGTTATTGCTAAAATTACTATCAATCTTATTTACTAACCTAGTGTGAATGTTTTTAGTGATGTTGAGTAGAATCAATGAGTTTTTTAAATAGAGGTCATATGGTTATTTAATTCTCATAAAATATATATCACTCAATTTCTTCAGATTTACATTTTGTGCTCATGGGTAAATTCATCTAGTGTAGGCTATCTTTAAATTTTTTTAAAGAAATATCTTAATGCTATTGGATTTAAATGTTTTCATATAATTTTTTAATTATTAAAATATTATTTTTTACTTATTATTTAATAATGAGTATTATAGACATTTGGGGAGATTCTCTTTATATTTTGGGGTTGTATTATGAATTTTCAGAAATGGACCCCTGATTTTGATCCTCACATAGAATTTGTTATTATTTCAATAAATTTGTATTTCCTTGGGATACCACAAAACCTCTTCCAAGAAATTGGGTTTTCTTCTATTTCTAAACTTATTGAGAACTCATAAATGATATAATTTCTAATGAGGAATGATTGAAGACCCCAGGTTACTAGGTTTTTTGATGAGGTTGAAATTTCTAAAGAACTACCATCCATGTTCGGGATAAAAAATTAATGATCTATGTTCTATGGGAAGTGGATTGTAAAAAATGCATAATTATTATAGTATTTTACATAATAATATACACTATTATCTAGATCAAAAAATATGGAAGAACCTCACATGGTTTATAAATTTCCATGGGATGAAAATTAATTACAAAAGGTGGACTATGAATAATGTTAGGATATACTTACACTCAATGGATAAACTTATACAGTTTAGTATTATCTTGGAGGACCAAATGAAGCTGATTGAAGGATTGATTAGGATGATTATCATGATATATCCGGAGACCATATGAGTTTACAATCATTGACACACACACATGATAGTGAATATATTTTATCTTTATTGGATGTGGTTCACCCCACATGAATTTATACCACTTATTATCACACCCCAATGGGGGAATAAGAGAACCCAAGTGAATCTTATAATTACAATCAATATGTACATAAAAAATCATGTCAAGATGAAGGTTATTTCGTCACGGTGAGTTAAAAAAATGTATGAATCAATTGGTGGAATATGAGGGGTTCATTATCGCATATCACATGAATATGAAGAAGAGTAAGGATTATTTTACATTATAGAGCACCATTATCAGTAGAACATTGGGTATATTTACATAGAAACTAGAACCTCCTACATTAATATATTTTTTGAAGGAGGCCACCCCTATTTTTTATGAAGAAAACTGTTAAGTGAATTTCAATTATAAAAATCATTATTGTATTTTCAATAAGGCCCAGAGTAAATTTTTCTATTCATGGGTTAATGAGGATGAAACTCTAAACATTAAAATATATCAAAAGAGTGGCATAACTAAACAAGAATACATCAAAATTTGAGAGCCCATGATTTCTCAAATTGAAATGGGATTTATATGGGATCCAAACATTGACTACTTCAACTTTTCATGGGAATATCATGTGGTTCAGTGATACGTGGCTCACATGTGGATTTTATATTGAAGATGATCACAGTTGTAAAACTCAATCATAGATAATTTTATATTTTTTCTTGGTTATCATGATATTCAAGATTTTTATGTGGAAGGTGCTATATGAAGTTCCATTCTAATCATTCACATCATGAGTGTTATTGATAATGATATGATCTATTCCACAATATAATTTTTTTGGGGTTATTTTGAAATGAATTTTTATTTCATAATTATTACATCTACTAGGATTGAATGATGGATTATTAATAACGTCTAGGATTCAAATTTAATTAATAATACTAATTGTATAAATCTATTATGGAGTGATGTAAGTTCATGAGTTTGGAAAAAAAATTCAGGTTGTTGTGTTACATCTAACCATGAATTTTTGGACTCACTGATGAAATCATTTCTAGTTCAATGACTCATTACTCGTAGGACTCAATGTCTCAAGAGATCCAAGGGTGAATTAGGGATAATGAGATCACTATAACCTTCTCAAGAGTGTAATAGTATTCACTTCAACAAACTTATTTTTAGAAGATTAAATCTATGTCTATTACAATTTGTGGATATAATTAGTGAAATTATTGACAATAAAGAATGAGTATTAAATAATTTCTGAGTCTTGAAGTATTATAAATCATGTTCTAGTTTGAAAATATTTTGAAGATAAAAATTATTGCAATATTTTATTATTTCTATGATCTGAATTCATTGTTGTTGTGAGACTGTCCCTAGTCTATGAATGGATTTACGAAAAGGAACCACAATTTGCTTCTTATAAATTTCACTACTTACTGAAAAAAATAAATTCCTCTTTTTTCAAATAAAATAACATTATGGTTAATTGATAAACCTGTAGACGAATTCAATCCAAGAGAGTTAGGTGGATTTAAAAGATAGAACAATATGGAATACAAGGATATCCACCATCATAGGATCTTGATCCTCTTAATCCTAAATACCACCACATGCCCAAGATAATGAGCCTTTGACACATCCCATTCATTCCACACACTATGTCACAATTATTTCTCTTTGAAAACACACCTCACAAAACTACCAATGCAGAAACAGAATCCTGGACACTAGTGAGGTACCAAAGACCCTCAGGAACTGCCACTCTAACACTATCCCACCGAGAACATACTATCCAAATCCCCCAATGAACCTTTGATGGAGATTAATTATAGAGATGGACCATCGATGGATCTCTTATTTTTGGAACTGAAGGAACACTGATCCACCATGAATGATTCCAACTTGTCAAATGATCACCCAAACGATATACCTCCAGTGAGGCCACAGACATGATTCAAAAAATCATGGAATCTTTTGAACACTATCAATATGGTGTTATTTAAAAAGGATCATGATTTAATGGAATGCGAGGCAAGGGAGATGAAGAACCATTTGGGAACAAACAATGAAAACAAAAAGAACCATGGAAAATCTTGAAGGGAACCATGAATTTTACCAGACATGAGAAAAACATCACTGTCATAGGGACTTACAACATATATAATCATTGTACATGTAAATTCCTCATAAGTGGTTTAAAATTAACAAAAAAATTTCCAACTATAATGAAAAACCACCATTCATGAATTCCACTACAACACCAAGACACTAGGAACTATCCAACCACAAATTACAAGAACCGTCGAGGGAGGATGACCAAAGGTGAGGGATTTATAGATAGTGAAACTAAAATTTGAACCATGGGACCACTAAGCCTATATTTATGATGAATGAAACCAAAAATAGTTCCCTAATAGATCAATCAACTACTTTCAGAGAGAAAAATTCTAAGAAGCACCGATCAGGAAGACACTGGAGAGCGTAGACCCACATAGGGACCAACACGAGGAAATGAGAGATGGTGGATAATTACTCGATAGAGCCCACAAGATATTATAATATTGAGAGATATTATGGAGGCATTCTATATTATTTTGAACCACATGAAAAAAGTCATCATAGGAGTATTAACAGTAGTAGAGGTGTATCAAACAGATCTCCCAGTAAATGGTTGTGAAACCATTTGGGACTAGATGGTTAGAATATTTTCCGACATGATTTTGGTCTGAATTAAATATGGGGTCTCACATCATACTGAAAATTAATATATTGTTCTAATTACTTATAAATTAAACTTTCTGTTATAATATTCTTATACTTATAGTTTTTATAATGATTAACACATTAAGCTGGTTCTAAACATCAATTGGATGTTGGGATTTTCAATACCATGTCTATGATGGAATATATGTTCATTCTATCAATTTAAAGATTTTTTTTCTCATTACACATAATTTATACCTTGATATTTATTTATCCATTAATAATTTTTTTGGATATATAGGTTGGGTGAGAATCTCTTCTCTCTGATCATTCCAGGTAATTATGAACTAACAAAACCTCCACGATAACAGATTAGGTACACATTACCATCAAGTCATCAAGTTCTTACATGGACACCATGAACTAAACCATACCATTATTATACAGTTTTTAGAATCCATTTATGTTCTAAATTCATTGTACAGAGGTTCAAGGTACACATGAATACTAGAATAGGGAAAAAATATGAAACCTCAACAGAATACCCATAGAAAGTGGGCATAGTCAATTGTTTATTAGCATAAACCCATTCCTGATCACTATAGGGAGATTCATTTATCATCCATAAAAATATATTGTGATTAAATTTCTAGTGTGACCCCCAAACATAACCTACTCAAATAAAGGACATATTCTTTTAAACTAGCATAAGCCATTCATTTAAAGGTCCTTGACCAAATACTCATTGGAACATGAAACTATCATCCAAAAAACCAATCCAAATTGAATCTAGGGAGGTATAAAAAATAATTACCAAATTAACACCAAGAATTTTCTAGGAACCGGTACCCCCGATGGGTAATTTTCATCACACTGACACTTAACTATAGGCATTGGGAAGTTCCGTATCACCAACATAATCCCTATGTCATTACGAAGGTCCATCTGGGATATAAAACATACCCAAGCCAGCAGGCTATCATATATCTCACAAGATGATCAATGATCACAATTTACTCAAGATTTAACCATTCGATGTTTCAAAATAACACTATGTTGGATTGTGTATTAAACACCCAACATTGTGAATTAATGATCTATAATATAATATTACAATATTATTATATAAATGTGAAAGATTAAACGTAGACATTAAGTTGATGAGTATTAATATTATTATATACTTTATGATTTGTAAATATAATTATATTACAATTTTTTTTTGAAAAATTCTTAATAAGAACTCAAATGTTAATGAATATAATTAATTATAAAAAATATATATTCCCTTAAAAAATTATTTACTTCTTGAGAAAATATTATTTTTAATTTTTGGAACTTTTATGAAATTTATTTAAAAAAGGAATATTTTTTTAAATCAATATATTAAAATACACAAAGGGTGAAATTTAGGATTTTTTTTGAAAATATTGATATTTAAGTTAACATCGATAATAAACAATTTCTGTAAAACTATCATTTTATTATAATAAATTAAGTTATTTAAAATTCACATAATTATATAAATTTTATTTTAAAGTATAATATGTATTATTTAATTATATATAAGTTAATTAGTAACATTTAAATAACCTTAACACAATATTTTTGTATATGTTTATTTTTGGTCTTAAAACACATTTTTTCCGAAAACTATTTTAATGTGCATAATGTCCCTCCATTCTCAATAATTAATATATACCCTAAGTATAAATAATTTAAACAGAATTTATAGATCACATTTCTGTAAATGTTATTTTAAATACATTTTATTATAATTAGTTTCCATATAGTTATTATAAGATCATCTTATTATTTAAAAAACATATTTCATGAAAGCCTACCTTTTCAACACGTCTCTCGGGTTTCTTATAATTTAATTTAATAAAATTATATGAAATTAATTTCATTAAATTAATTCCATATTTGGATTTAGAATAATTTATACTGAATAATAAGGTAAAATTAATTTTTGGTTTAATAAATAGAAAAACAATAAAACAATACTTACCATGGTAAATAAAATGGAATGGTAAAAATGACTAACCTCAGAGGTAAATAAGAAAACATGTTTGAAGAAGATTTTATTGAATGGTATATGGTTTATAGGCCTCAAATATCCACCAATAAATTACTTTTAAAACATTTAGGTACTTGGATTGATAGGGACATCCCATTATTGAATACATTGGAGTATTTAAAAGAATGCCACTCCACCTCAATTATAAAAGGGAAATCCCTATCCTATCATTTCCACACATTAAAACCCATTTTTTATCTTAAAATACCTGGAAAAATTTATTAACTAAATTACATCATCATGGATTCATTTTTTTTATTTTAAATCAAATCTAGGGAGACTTTATGTTTGATCTTAAGGGTTATTTGAAGAAGAATTATCATTCTTGACTGAGCATCATTATTTTATTTCATCTTCCACATAAAAAATTTTTTCTTAATAATTATGATATATTTATATTGTTGTATTACATATAAAATGTTTTTATAATGTTAATATCATAACTGAAATTCCTCTCCACTTCTATCAAATGAGACAAAAACCATCTTTCATGTGTTCAGAGGAAAACTTCTACATGACCCGATGGAAATAATTTTCCCTTTGATCTCTCATTGATATTTATGATGACAGATTTAACATCTATATATGATATTAATGATATATAAATAATTCTTTAAATTAAAATATCATATACTTTCTTAGAAAATAGTAAATGGAAAAATGATAATGTTGTTCATGTGTATGGAAGACTAATTCCTCGCAAAGTGATGTGATTCATTTTTACTATATCATATGGATGGTATATTTAAGTGAAATCAATGTAATATTTTGATATTTATTATATTTAAATCATTTTAATGATAAAGTAACACATAACTTGTCCCCATCCTGATTGTTGAAAATTGGAATGTCACACATGCATATGTATAGCCAACCATCTTAGTGCTTTTAAAGTAGTTCATTTTTTAATAAAAATAATTAATGTATATTTTTAAAAGTATAAATTACATATAAAAAATATTACTATTTCTTGATTATTATTCTTGATGTTGTGGTGCAATGACCTGTTCTACCAGAATCGACACACCGGTGATGTTTTGAAACTATAAATTGAGCATAAATCATAGGTATATTCTAGCAGTTAAAGAGCATTGTTGGATTATATTTAACATGGGTTCAAAAACTAATATACCATTTTTTTATTTATATCATTAAATGTTTACTTTTTTGTTGTGGATAGAGTAAAATTTTGTATTTGTAGAATTGGGGTCCCTGATCGACAACAAGGTTGTGGATGTTGCCTCCTCCCAACATCTGAGGTGGGTGTTTGGTAGAGGGTATGATGGAAATGGTTGTGGGAAAATATATCTAGGTTTTTTTTACAAAAATGGTTAGTGTTAAATAAATTTATCAAAAAAACATGTATAAAAGCATAGATATGGGTGTTTTGTTGGGGACTAGCTTCAATGACACAATAATGCTAAATGTAGTGGGCTGTAGTAGTGTGACTATGAGATTTCGGTGCTCGATGCAGGTGGATCCAAGCCTGATGGTGGTTGCATGTAGGTCGACCATAATGGGTTGGAGATAGGGTTGAATTGGTTGAAGCTAACCCATCAAATGGGGTTGGGGGAATAGAAGAATGGTATTATTAGTTCTGGGCCTCAACAAAGTGTCCAGGACTGGAATAATGAAAATTAATCAATGATAATTTTAATATAAGTTATTTGGGCCATTAATATATGTAAATAAACAGTTTTGGAATGGTCGATTATTCGTTGAGTGGGGGTGGCGGTTAATAAGTTTCTTTCTAGAAAATGTGAGTGATGTGTGTGTGTGATTTAATTTAATGGTACCCACAAACCATTAATTTATTTATAAATTGAGGATTCTCAAATCACCTAATGTGGATATAATTGATTAAGTAAATAAATACTCTATTAAAATAAATGAATAATAATTTTTATGTATAAGGGGTCAGACCGATAAAATTTTATTATAAAAAACAATATTTGATATGAGTTAATTATATAGAAGATAAAATATTCTCACATCCATTTCTGGACTTGAGTTAAGGGTTTTATCTCAAAAAACCTTCATTGAACAGACTTTATTTTATGCACCAAATTTCTTTTATATGCCGAATTTACATCCACTTTAAATATTATATCATGAATGATTCATATGTCCTGATATTTTATGTTATAATTCATCTAAATAATTGATGGGAGTTATGATTCAAAATTTATCAAATTAGTGAGGGTTATCTACCAATATCATTTTAATATGGATTATTTATACATGAACTTATAATCTATTAAACTCTCAGATGAAAATAAAATTAAAAAATTTAATTTTTCCTCCACTTTTTTTCATGATATTTATCCACAATAGTTCCATTTTACTCACTTTGGTATTTAAAATGATTAATAAAGTGTTTTTAAGAAAATTTTACTTCATTTCTCTCATTAGTGAAAAAGTATTTCTCTTAAACATCCATGTAGAAAATAAAGTGTCATCAATTTTTTTGTTATTACTATTCTATGAATATTTGAAGTTATTTTATATCCTCTTTAAATTTTACTAAATGTATTAAAAAGATTAGTTGTATCATTTGATAAATGAGAAACTTGTCTATTTTTATATAAATTGTGAAAAAAATATTTCTATTAATTTTTTAAAAATGAACAATATATTCCATTATCTTGATGATTTTTTCCTTGAATATTCCTTTTCAATTTTTCAATTATATTTTTAAATAAATAAAATCCCAAAAATTTATTTGAATTTTTTTTCATAAATGATTTTCAAAGTGGTAAAGTTATTTTCCACATGAATCATTCTAATATTCTAAACGTATTTCCATTAATCAATAAAAAACATTTCATATTATATAATTCTTAAAAATTATTTACATGTAGAGACCCGAAGCTTATCGTACATGGACGTTACATTAGTTTTGCGGAATACTTAGTACACTACAAAAACACACACACAAGGACCGTAATAGTTTAGTGTCTTTGGAAACTCGGAATATAATCTTCTAATCGTGGTGAAATATCTTCAACATCTCCCATAAAGATCTTCTTTTTATCTTACCTAAAACCTTTCTTTATATCCTGGGGAAAAGGAAACATAAAAGGGTGAGCTCAAATGCTCAGTAAGGGTAAACAAAAGAAATATCAATCACATCATATTCATAAGAACATAACATTTTGGAAATCTTAACCTGCAAAAGAGAGCATAATTTAATAACATGGGATAAATCATAGTAGTGAAATGAAATCCCAATAATCATAACTTAAAACATGAAACATTGTGTCATACACACATAAACATAGAGAATCATTTCTTGTTAGTCAAGACTCATTGCCAAGACTATCTTAGTGGACAAAGTCCCTTTCTGAACCGAGTCACCCTCGTTTCAGTCCTGTTTCACTGAACCGGTATAACCTACCATTCCAGCCATGTCTATCTCATGAGATATAAAATCTTTACCCAATTCATTGTAGGGAGATATAGGTCTCACCCATCTCATAATGATACCATTCTTATGTGTGCCACAAAATCATAAATCATACATCATTGCATAACCCATGTAATACAAATGGGAATCTTAAACATCATGACATCATAAAACAATTCATATAAGATAAAGGAATTCATAAAAATAATTTCATCACAACATAATCAAATCAATGTAATAATAGGGATAAAAACAGAACCATTTACTATCTTAGATGGAAAATAATTTTGATAAAACACATGAACTCCATTCTTGATGAAAATATCCTTTCATCTTCAAAAACATTTTTCCTTTCTTAACATGTCATAAAACTTTAAACTAAAAGAAGTTGATTAAAAATAAACTTGAAAACTTGTAAAGGATGCTTCTTGTAAATAATGGTTTAAAAATCCATTCATGTCGTATAAGTTAAAAGAAAATATTCTTCTCATACTTTTGTCGAAAAAGTCAAAAAGTACCTCGTATGAAAAAAACGACAAAAGATTCCTTTCATATCCTTTACTAAAAACTCACCGAAGGGTAAAAATGGATTTAAACAATTTTATGTGGATGGAAATGATATTACATATTGAGGAAACATGGATGTGGATGATAAAATACACCCCAGTAAATACCAAAGTATAAACAATCTCGGATAAAAAAAGAGATTGTGATATTTCCCTTACCTTAGGTCCGATTTGCTTCGTAAGTGTCCGAACCTCCTGTATAATGATTTAAATAATGTTATTGAATTATTCCAGAATCATACTTATTGTTATGATATCATATATGGTTCACTTATGACTTTATATTACTCGTTCTTTTGTAAATTCCATGTTAAAGAAGCGTTTTGGGTAAAATCG
Organism: Viscum album; assembly: GCA_963277665.1. Classification (NCBI taxonomy): domain Eukaryota; kingdom Viridiplantae; phylum Streptophyta; class Magnoliopsida; order Santalales; family Viscaceae; genus Viscum; species Viscum album. Next base: position 1,532,893,543 of record OY728161.1, on the reverse strand, counting down.
TTTCATTTATCGTAGGTGTTTGGACTTGTTGTTCTTGACATTATTGTTACATATATCATGATTTACTTACTTCCAGAATATAAAATATAATTTATATATCATATATATTCAGTATATATATATATATATACAATACATAGATAAATGAAATGAAACACACCGTTCATGGAGACGGTAGTCCGTACGTACGCATGAACGTTGTTTTCCTTTCCTTATTCTCTTGAATGGAAGTAAGTAGATGACATATATATATACATAAATCCAGTAGATTTACCATGTAATATATTTCATTATTATTGTTTATATATAATTTATAATCATTCTTAAATGGTTAACATGGAGAATGAATCTCATCGCGTCGTGGAGACGGTAGTCCGTACGTACACACGAGCGATGATATCATTTCCATAATTATTGAATTGAATTGGAGTGGATGATACAATATATCAGAATCATTATGATGTTATAATAACTAAGTATAGTTATTCTTTACACCATAATACCCATCCATGTAAGGTGTTGGTGGAAAAACAGATTACACCACGGCGTGCAGACGGTATTCCGTTCGTACGCACGCACGGTGATTTCGTTTTCCGTAGGATGGATATATGGTGAATTGGGATTGTTTCATACATATAATAACATATCATTATATGAGTTATACTGATGTTATTACTTCATAATGAAACATCCTAAGAAGAAGAAGTGGAAGAAGAAATAAAGGTGAATGAATTGGTAACGGAAATTACCTCTTCTTTGTAGCGCCTCCTTGAGACATCCTCTTAGGGCACTAAAATTGGTCTTTGAGGAATAACAGAACCTCTAGGATGTTTCTAGGGAAGTGGAGAAGATAATTTGTCAGGGTTTGGCTGAGCTTGAAGGCTCAAAGTTGTCTGAGGAAGAGAGGGAGGAGGTGTCCTTTTATAAGGGAGGAGAGGGGCACCTTTGGAATAACTAAAAATATTATTTTATTATAAAGTCAAGTTCGGTTTTAGATAGCTCCAAATTGATTTATTTCGAGGATAACGTGGGGATGGGTCGATATCCTCTCATCCAATAGAATTTAGACAAGTTTAGGTTCCTATTTTAACCGTATCATTTAGATTTAACATTAAGTTAAATAATTTTACTTTTACCGTGTCTTCTTGTGTTCTTACACTATAAGGTTAATAAACTTACTATAAGAAGCCAAAAGAACCCCAAGTTGTTTATTATTAATATATATAACCTTATATAAGTCATTTGGACGAACCATAGATTTTTTGGAATAACATAACAATTAATAATATAATATTTGTTTTAAAAACTATTTTATGTTAATTTTGACACTATTTAGTAATTGATATTTGTGAAAATCATAACAGAATGATAAGTTCTAAAAAAGTTAATTAAATCAACAATAACATGTCATATTAACCTAGAAAATTTGTGTAAGTCATAAAAAGTCTCAAATTATATTTATTTGATTATTTATAACATCAATTATGTCAATATTTTATTAATAAGAATATTACTGCATCATCGTTGTGTCATAAATAAATTAAATTATTTAATGTCTAAAAATTACAAATAAAATACCCTTATTTAGTAAATCTTTTTCTATTTCTAATTAATATTTAAAATCGAATTTATCTTTTGTATAACCCTATATTAAAAATGTTTTAGTAAATAATCTTTGATTTTAACTCTTTTAACTTTTCTTTGAATTAAATAATAATAAATGTCCTAATCTAATCCAAGTGGGCCTAAATGGTAATATTTTATTCCTAAGCTTGTTTTTTGTCGAATTACACTTATCCAATAGAATGTGGTCATGTGTTAGGGTAATAATAATATCGTTTTTACCCTTAATTACCCTATTTTCTTTTAACCGTGGTAAATAAAAGTAAAAAGTTACTATTCACCAAAAATTATTTTCATCTCATTGAACCACATTTTACATACTGACATCAATCGTATCTCTCAGATTTTTGAAATTCCACTCACAGAAGTGGTAAAATTAAGTTTTATGAAAAATTCAGTTTTTTTAACTACCACTAATTGGTTTCACTGTTCATCAAAAATTGAAAGTTTTCAGAAAAATACCAAAAATTAGGCCTAAGCTATATTTGATATTATGAACTCAAAAATGATGTCTATTTTACCAAATTCAAAACATATCAGTTGCATTAATTAATTTAAAAATTAATTTCCGTCGTCAAAACAAAAGGCATGTTTTAAAGAGATAATAACTATCAAAAGATTGACACTTGCTTATAACTGGTTTAAATGTGAAATTACATCCAATGACCAAAATTGTATTGAATTGTAAAAATATATTCTAAATATACTTTAAAACCACTCAAATTAATAATTTATCACTATTAATTATTTCGATTGAAAAAGTTGTTTTTAATTTAAATTTAGTAATTTTCACTATTCATCAAAATATGAAAGTTATCCGAAAATCACCAAAATTTCACCCTAAGAAAATTTCGATATTCCGAATCCAAAAATGAATTCCATTTTGAAATATAAAATTTAAAAAATTTCAAAAAGTGGTTATTACTATTCATAACGGCTAGTTGTAATAATATTTTAATAGCATATCGTTGTTTAGCGAAACCTGGTGTTGCGTACAACACACGCTATCGTGGAAGGTCGTGATTGCGTGTAATTCAATCCAGGTCAGAGTTGTGTGTTGTGAAAGCTCCTTTTGTTGTAGCGTATAACACATGACATTAATGAAATTAAAATAATACTTTTCATAAAATCTCGGGGTGTAACATTCTACCCCCCTTAAAATGAATTTCGCCCTCGAAATTCGTCGGGGTTATAAATGGTTTACTATTCGAAAGTTTCTTTAATCAAAACCCACATCGTAAAAAGGAACACCAAAACCAATCTTTAAAAACAAAAGTATGAAACGTAACGGTTACCCAAATAAACTAATCACTGGGTTTCCACATAGGTGAAAATATGGATATGGAAGAGAAATCTAACCATCATGTTCTGATGGAGAGTGGTAGAGAACATGGATATGGAAAAGCTAGCAATCACAAATCCATAAATTTGTGACGATCTAAGGTACCATCTGATTAATCAGATATAAGAGCACTAGGAAAACATTTTTGGTTTTCAAGATCGTTTCCCTAAAGTTGAAGAATTTGAATTAGAAAAAATACTTACTTTATTTTGGTACAATCTCACTGTTGTCCGTGACTTGAACAATTTCCATATCTTCTCTTAAATAAATGAAGTTGAATTTGTTATTCGTGAAGTGTTAGTATGACATGTCATTCCATCTGTCTCAGAAAAAAGGTTAGAAAAAGTTATTAAATATACATAAGTCATTCTTTAGTGAGATTAATCATATATGGTTCCTAAAATGGACTTATACTTCATATATCATACTTATTAATATAATAAAACTATTTTCTACTAAACAGGGACTTCCTGTAGGACAGTGGTAGGCGATGAAGGCCAGTCGCACTTCGGTTGTGGGTTCGATTCCCACAGCCTTGTCCGACGCGATGGGCTATCGCCTGTCCTTCAGGTTGTCCTTTTTCTAAAGCTATATTACAATAACATCCCATCAATAATATCAAAAAACGTTTTATCCTAACATATGTCCAACATAATCCATTCAAATCATTAGGCTTATCTAAAATACTTCGGTCCAAGCTCATAGTATAAAGAAAATGATTACTTGAAATGTCACAGAACAATCACATGAATTCCATCATTTATCATAAGATATATCTTGTTGGTCGAATTACAATCATGTGAATATCTTAATCATGTATTCTCTTGAGGAATGAATACCCATTGAACCTTAGTGAAAACATGAATGCTGTCAAAAGTTAACTCTTTCCACATACCAAAATCCAAAAATTCTATATACTCAAACCATGATATAACCTTCTCCTTATATCATTCATGAGCTCATGAATACGATCAAACATTTAATTTTCTCCTTATCCCTTCATTATGCGCATATCATCTACATTCCAAAAATATCTGAATAACCTTTCATGGATACTGGTAACATTAATCATACAATTTCAAAACTCAAGGAAAGACAACAATGTAACAATCCTTAGATGTCTCTTTATTCCATAGTACCATGAGATTACTTATACAACATTACACATGATAAACATGTAATCATTCCACTACATTCTTAAACCATTGATCATGCTTCAACAATTCTTTCATCTCACATATCATTTGTAGTCTCTTCATCATCATCCACATAAATACTACCCATACGACCATACTGATTCTCTTCATGAGACTTTCCCTTAGGGCATTGGTTTGCATAATGCCCGTACATTCCACATTTAAAACATTTAACCATTTTTGATGTCGTAGCAATACCATTAACCTCGTCCATGGTGTTAACTGAAACTTTTCCATTGCACATACTGGCTTTGTGTCCTTCTTTTCCACACCCAAAGCATCTTCCAGTTCCTTTGAAACATTCTCCTTGATGCCTCTTCCCACATGATTTACATAGGGGAAATTGAACTTTCTTTCCTCTATGATCATCATGAAACTCCATCTTTCTCTTATTAGCCGAGTCAGGAAACTTACCAAATTTTATTTTATAGATCATATTATGAGATTGCTGATTCAGCATAATAATGACGTTTGGACTTCCAAATCCCATTTCATTTGATTGCTTATGAAGAATATCATTCCATTGTCCATCATATCCTCCATTATCGTGAATCATCTTGTTTCCAGCCATTTTCTAAAACCCAAAAAGAATAGTGTGAGATGCAAAAATCATAATAAAGGGGGAGTAACTTCAATATCTAACATCTTAGGTTAAATTCTAAGATCGTTACCGTAGTGCTAGTACTATATCCTATATGTATACCTATCCTTAGGGACATCCCTAGACATACCTTAGAAATATCTCTAGGGATCTCACTAACGTTTTCGCATCCTAGTTTCCAAAGGTTGACTAAACCTTTCCTCTGATACCAACTGTAGAGACCTGAAGCTTATCGTACATGGATATTACATTACTTTTGCGGAATACTTAGTACATTACAAAAACACACACACAACGACCATAATAGTTTAGCGTCTTTGTAAACTCGGAATATAATCTTATAATCGTGGTGAAAGATCTTCAACATCTCCCATAAAGATCTTCTTTTTTTTTTCTTACCTAAAACCTTTCTTTATATCCTGGGGAAAAGCAAACATAAAAGGGTGAGCTCAAATGCTCAGTAAGGGTAAACAAAAGAAATATCAATCACATCATATTCATAAGAACATAACATTTTGGAAATCTTAACCTGCAAAAGAGAGCATAATTTCATAACATGGGATAAATCATAGTAGTGAAATGAAATCCCAATAATCATAACATAAAACATGAAACATTGTGGCATACACACATAATCATAGAGAATAATTTCTTGTTAGTCAAGACTCATTTCCAAGACTATCTTAGTGGACAAAGTCCCTTTCTGAACCGAGTCACCCTCGTTTCATTCCTGTTTCACTGAACCGGTATAACCTACCATTCTAGCCATGTCTATCTCATGAGATATAAAATATTTACCCAATGCATTGGAGGGAGATATAGGTCCCACCCATCTCATAATGGTACCATTCTTATGTGTGCCACAAAATCATAAATCATACATCATTGCATAACCCATGTAATACAAATGGAAATCTTAAACATCATGACATCATAAAACAATTCATATAAGATAAAGGAATTAATAAAAATAATTTCATCACAACATAATCAAATTAATGTAATAACAGGGATAAAAACAGAACCATTTACTATCTTAGATGGAAAATAATTTTGATAAAACAGTTGAACTCCATTCTTGAGGAAAATATCCTTTCTTCTTCAAATACATTTTTCCTTTCTTAACATGTCATAAAACATTAAACTAAAAGAAGTTGATTAAAAATAAACTTGAAAACTTGTAAAGGATTTTCTTGGAAATAATGGTTTAAAAATCCATTCATGTCGTATAAGTTAAAAGAAAACATTCTTCTCGTACTTTTGTCGGAAAAGTCAAAAAGTGCCTCGTATGAAAAAAAACGACAAAAGATTCCTTTCATATCCTTTACTAAAAACTCACCGAAGGGTAAAAATGGATTTAAAAAATTTTTAGGTGGATGGAAATGATATTAAATATTGAGGAAACATGGATGTGGATGATAAAATACACCCCAGTAAATACCAAAGTATAAACAATCTCGGATAAATAAAGAGATTGTGATATTTCCCTTACCCTAGGTCCGATTTGCTTCGTAAGTGTCCGAACCTCCTGTATAATGATTTAAATAATGTTATTGACTTATTCCAGAATCATAATTATTGTTATTATATCATATATGGTTCACTTATGACTTTATATTACCCGTTCTTTTGTAAATTCCATGGTAAAGAAGCGTTTTGGGTAAAATCGTTTCACTTATCGTAGGTGTTTGGACTTGTTGTTCATGACATTATTATTACTTATATCATGATTTACTTACTTCCAGAATATAAAATATTATTTATATATCATCTATATTCAGTATATATATATATATATATACAATAGATAGATAAATGAAATGAAACACACCGTTCATGGAGACGGTAGTCCGTACGTACGCATGAACGCTGTTTTCCTTTCATTATTGTCTTGAATGGAAGTAAGTAGATGACATATATATATACACAAATCCAGTAGATTTACCATGTCATATATTTCATTATTATTTCTTATATATAATTTATAATCATTCTTAAATGGTTAACATGGAGAATGAATCTCATCGCGTTGTGGAGACGGTAGTTCGTACGTACGCACGAGCGATGATATCATTTCCATAATTATTGAATTGAATTATAGTGGATGATACAATATATCAGAATCATTATGATGTTATAATAACTATGTATAGTTATTCTTTACACCATAATACCCATCCATGTAAGGTGTTGGTGGAAAAACAGATTACACCACGGCGTGGAGACGGTATTCCGTACGTACGCACGCGCGTTGATTTCGTTTTCCGTAGGATGGATAGATGGTGAATTAGGATTGTTTCATACTTATAATAATATATCAGTATATGAGTGATACTGATGTTATTACTTTATAATGAAACAACCTAAGAAGAAGAAGTGGAAGAAGAAATAAAGGTGAATGAATTGGTAACGGAAATTACCTCTTCTTTGAAGCGCCTCCTTGAGACCTCCTCTTAGGGCACTAAAATTGGTCTTTGAGGAAGACCAGAACCTCTAGGATGTTCCTAGGGAAGTGGATAAGAGAATTTGGCAGGGGTTGGCCGAGCTTGAAGGCTCAATGTTGTGTGAGGAAGAGAGGGAGGAGGTGTCCTTTTATAAGGGAGGAGAGGGGCACCTTTGAAATAACTAAAAATATTATTTTATTATAAAGTCATGTTCGGTTTTAAATAGTTCCAAATTTATTTATTTCTAGGCTAAGGTTGGGATGGGTCGAAATCCTCTCATCCAATAGAATTTATACAAGTTTAGGTCCATATTTTAACCTTATCATTTAGATTTAACGTTAAGTTAAATAATTTTACTTTTACCGTGTCTTCTTGTGTTCTTACACTATTAGGTTAATAAACTTACTATAAGAAGCCAAACGAACCCCAAGTTGTTTATTATTAATATATATAACCTTATCTAAGTCATTTGGCCGAACCATAGATTTTTAGGAATAAAATAACAATTAAAAATATAATATTTGTTTTAAAAACTATTTTATGTCAATTTTGACACTATTTAGTAATTGATTAATGTGAAAATCATAACATAATGATAAGTTCTAAAAATGTTAATTAAATCAACAACAACATGTCATATTAACCTATAAAATTAGTGTATGTCATAAAATGTCTCAAATTATATTTATTTGAGTATTTATAACATCAATTATGTCAATATTTCATTAATAAGATAATTACTGCATCATTGTTGTGTCATAAATAAATTAAATTATTTAATGTCTAAAAATTACAAATAAAATACCATTATGTAGTAAATATTTTTAGATTTCTAATGAATATTTACAATCGAATTTATCTTATGTATAACCCTATATTAAAAATGTTTTAGTAAATAAACTTTGATTTTAACTCTTTTAACTCTTCTTTGAATTAAATAATAATAAATGTCATAATCTAATCCAAGTGGGCCTAAATGGTCATATTTTATTCCTAAGCTTGTTTTTGGTCTAATTACACTTATCCAATAGAATTTTTACATGTGTTAGGGTAATAATAATATCATTTTTACCCTTAACTACCCTATTTACTTTTAACCGTGGTAAATAAAAGTAAAAAGTTACTATTCACCAAAAATTATTTTCATCTCATTGAACCACATTTTACTTACTGAAATCAACCGTGTCTCTCGGATTTTTGAAATTCCACTCACAGAAGCGGTAAAATTATGTTTTATGAAAAATTCAGTTTTTTTAACTACCACTTAGTGGTTTCACTATTCATCAAAAATTGAAAGTTTTCAGAAAAATACCAAAAATTAGGCCTAAGCTATATTTGATATTATGAACTAAAAAATGATTTCTATTTTACCAAATTCAAAACATATCAATTGCATTAATTAATTTAAAAATTAATTCTCGTCGTCAAAACAAAAGGCGTGTTTTTATGAGATAATAACTATCAAAAGATTGACACTTGTTTATAACTTGTTTAAATGTGAAATTACATCCAATGACCAACATTGTATTGAATTTTAAAAATATATTCTAAATATACATTAAAACCACTCAAATTAATAATTTATCACTATTAATTATTTCGATTGAAAAAGTTGTTTTTAATTAAAATTTAGTAATTTTCACTATTCATCAAAATATGAATGTTATCTGAAAATCACCAAAATTTCACCCTAAGCTAATTTCGATATTCCGAATCCAAAAATGAAGTCCATTTTGAAAAATAAAATTTACAAAATTTCAAAAAGTGGTTATTACTATTCATAACGGCTAGTTTTAATAATTTTTTAATAGCATATCGTTGTTTAGCACAACTTGGTGTTGCGTACAACACAAGCTATCGTGGAAGGTCGCGATTGCGTGTAATTCAATCCAGGTCAGAGATGTGTGTTGTGAAAGCTCTTTTTGGTGTAGCATATAACACAAGACATTAATGAAATTAAAATAATATTTTTCATAAAATCTCGGGGTGTTACATTACATGTGTCTCTTTAATACTTACATTTCCCACTCTACCTTAAATTAATGGGTTAATACAAGCATAATGTTCATATCTCAAATGCATTCATTATGAAATTTAATTTGGTGGTGATGTGAGAAAAAAATATGCAACCCATTTCGATACATGGATAATTTTACTATTTTGGAAATATGATTGATTCCAACTTTTGGGAACACATAATCATAAATGTGTTATTATGGGTGCACCTAGATTTCACTATAATACATTTGTTAATGTTTTAGATTCATGAGACATCATGTATAAGAATTTTTATGTAAACAAAATCCATTTTGGGAAATATTCCACCATGTGATATTTTAAAGGAAGTTACATTTGATGCCAGTTTATGTCATGATATATGTTTCATCCACATTTCCTATGATTCCGTGATCTTATTATAGCATGATTTTTATTTTATTATCCCTTGAGATTACTCTTGAGACTTTTCTTTTATTATATAAAGTCATACATTTCACTCACAATTTATAATTCCTTATCATGTTTATAAAAAAATAGGATTTATAGCTCACCAATTTTATATATGTATTCCCTAGGTTATCTCTTGAATTGTTAAGAGATCAAATGGATTTAGAATATCATTATGGATAATAAAATAAATAAGTTTCATTTTAATCTGTCTATGAAGTATTATATATGAATAATTATAATGACAGTAGGCCTCTTGATTAATGGTATGTTATTTAATGGATGTTTATGTCAAAATAATAAGTAATAATAAGTGTATAAGTCTTAGGTTTCCATTCAAGAACTATCCCCTCATCATATCACTTCTCTACTAACATAAAATTTAATCCACTCGATCCACTATACCTTTTATCATCTCTAATTAGTGATACCACATCAATCCCATCACACAATCGTGACATCGCTACTAGAAGTCTCACAATGATCAAGACTCCTTGTATAATAAAACCATAGAAAACATGTATTTAATCATGATTCCTATTTTGTGAGAGCATTCCAAACCATTACATTCTACTCAATCCAGGACGCAACAGTAGGGATACCACTCCAAAAAAAATCATCCATCGGGTCTTGTATACAGATCTCATGAAAACCCCAAATACCCATATTGGGTCTCATGACACATCTCCCCAATGAGATAACATATCTCTAAAACCAAAGGCAACTTATCCCTATCATCTTATTCATAATACTAATTTCCTTCTCTTTATCATGTTCTGAATCCATACATTACATCTTTCAATGGAGAGAGTTTCAAGTCCCTTGTGAGGAATATATCAGTCTCACTCAACATCATTTTCCCCAAGACCCACTTGCTTATCAGATACCTCTAGGAACCCCACCAAGGATACTACACATCTCATATCACAACATAGGACCTCCAAGAGGTCTCTTGTCAATATAACCAATTCCCTATCCAATTTCAGACATAATTTATGGGTGATCCCATAACTACATGTAGTATATAGGAATTATATATCATAAATGGACATATGTATGGTTTAGTTTTATAGGGTCCACAACCTTAAATATTGAGTCTACCCCTCATCGATATGTAATGAGATTTTTTTTTCAACACATAAAAAGTATTTACCAAACTCCATGTCACCTATCTCATACCATTAGACACAAATAATTAAATAAAATTATTTTTTAATAAAACATACCATTTTAAATGATATAAGTATAATGAAAAAAATACTCCATGTGTATCAACTGCTCCCCAATATCATGAGGAACTCGTTGTATTCCACTAAAAATGAACCCATACACATAGGATACAGAATATCCAAAAATTAATAGAAAATTCCAACGGAAATTCATTATAATTTTTTAAAAAATAGATAGAGAGGCCATTTTTCAATGTATTTTCCCTAACAATACTTCCAAAATTATACTGATAGTGTCTTAGGAAGTCCATTATACAATTTGGGAAAAATACCACTTGATCTTCATCAATTCCACCATACTATAGTGGAATCAGCCTCAAACTATCAAATTTAAAAAATTTATTTCAAAGTGGATCATGAAGAATGAATAATAGACAATGAATCATACATTTTACCATGGATTTTTAGTTGCAACGCATCCAAAATAGCCACCTCTATATCTATGTTGTTCGATAGAAAAAAAAAGATAGAGGACGAATAATGTGGATTCCATAATGTCCCAAACACCTGAAATGCTAAAATAACCAACCTAAAAAAGATGAAACACCCCCACCTAGAATATTCACTTAAGTCCAACTAATTATTTGGTGGCTCAATAACATACCTTTGTCCAATGCTTATGATTTTTAGCAGCCCTTTCCACCTGACCCTTCCTCCAAAAATTTCTGTAACCCCTCAGACAAAAATCATTCACTAAAACTCATCTCAAAAGTCTGTTTAGGATACTGAAATGATTAAAACATCATTCTAAGTTCCAATTCTCATAATGATCCATCCAATAGAATAAAATTGAAAATATATCTCAAAAAATAATGGAACTACAAGTTTTTGAAACTCTGAAATCCCTACCATTATTCTTCTCATCCTCAAGAATCTATAGTAAACATCTAACCATATCTACTAACCCATTCTAGTCAAAATACCACAATGAGTTTAAAATTATCCAAATTTGAAATCCAAATTTCATTCCACTACACAACTCCAAAAATAAAACACAAAATTATATAAATTTTCAGTCACCTTCTCATTACTAATATAAACATCGAGATGACATGAACCACAACCATATATCTTGGAACAAATTACTGTCTCCAACCGATTTATCTCAAGGATTAACCTAATACCAACCATAAGAGTCACCTTACATGGGATGATTCTACTTCATGGTGATCCCTAAATTCAGAATCACATACCAAAAAAACATTCCCATAAGTCCAATTACCCAGTAAACATGTTTTAAAAAATGGACTCGACATTATTCTATCCGCACCACATCTATCTCCACAAAAATTCACCTGTAAAACCTTATTTCACCAAATTTCATTGAATCCCTTAGTCATACCCACTAGAACATTATAAAAATAAAAATATTCCTACCAATCAACATATCCTCTAACAATCCCCACATAAGGCCCCACTCACTCCCTGAGTCATGGATCCTACCAGCAATACTTCTCAAAGATTTATCTTCTTAGTAAAAACAATAAAAGATCATCACATAATTTACCCCCAAATGATTTGATAAAAATTTGTTCAACTATTGAATCAAGTGATTGATTATGACTCATATCATACATTACCCAAGGATCACATCAAGATTCCTCTGATCCCATTTTCAACACATTGAATGTAACCACCACCTCTTCTGAAAACCGAATCTAGTATTCACTAGGGAACTAACATATAATTGATCATCCATCACTCCAAAACCTAGTTTTGTATAAACATTAAATTTTCTATTCTTATAATCTCCACAAACCATCCTTCATGAGGGTAATATTACCATGAATGATATGACACTATAAACTATAAATATATTTGCATTATCTTTCACTAAATACCCCAAAATCACATCTCCATGTCTATTCTCAGGTCATTACCAAATATGTTGATTTATGTGATGATCTATCTCACACACAAAAACTGACAATAAACATAAACCACCACCCATTAATGGATTACCTGAAAATGTGTTCTCCAATAGAAAATAGTGTGTTCTACACCATATGGATTCACCAATATTGTTGTACGAGTTTCAACCCAAATGGGTCCCATCACCATAACCATGTCACTACTCTTGATTAAATATCACAACTATATCAACTACATATATAATTCTTCACTATCAATTCCTTTTGGGGATTCTAATTTTTTCAACCACAGTATAGTTCCTTGGTCATTCACAAAATTCACCTCTTATAAACAAGGGATATATCTAATTTCCCTTCATAGCTCCAGATCATGATACCCATGAGCATCTCACCATAGAACCACAACAATAGTGTTTCTCATATTCATCTATAATAAGAAAAAATTATCAACATTCCATCTAACAACTAGTTAAATTATTTTTAACTCAACCAAGAACTAAATGTACATAGGACACACCTCCCATTACACACTAAGTAATTTATTGAAATTTATCTCCATTATCACTTCTTACTCCAAAATATTGATCCATTGAGAAAGAACTCATATATTATTTCTAACTATACATATTTATTTAAAATGATCCAACCATTTTATATTATCACGTAACCTAGTCACACAATCAGAGTCACAGTACAAAAATTCACATCCCTTCTATCCCAAAATCATTCACCTTACCCGATTACCAAGTCCCTTGTATGATAGGCTCAACCAACAACATATGTCATCACACACACCAAAAAAATCTCATCACAATCAATCACAATGGAATTATTCCAAATCCATGAGATCTCACCCACATTCCCATTTCAATGATGGAAGGGATCCTGATTACCACTAGGCATGCAACCCATCCAACCCTACACTCTAAACATAGTCTCTATCCAAAAATGGTTCATGTGATTCACATTCCAACAACCTATGTAATTTATAAATTCAATTTCATAACCCCTCAGGGTTTTGACATCCATAAGGAATCATAGTCCCATCCTCATAATTCCATAGGCATCACATTCTTATACTGAACCTATCAGGGATACCTTTTTTGGGAATCTAATCCCTACACCATCCCACTAATGGTACCTTTTCATTACATGATGAAAATAAGGCATTACTTAAACATAGATCCTCTTGTTTTAAGATCTACATAAGCATACACCAATAGAAAACACATCCATGTATAGTTTAGTATAAATCTACAATCATGTTATATAGGAAAATTTAATATAAGTTGTTATTGGAACATAAATTAGTTATACAACTCATCAAAAATATACCACATGATATAAAACACATGTTATGTGAATTCTATATCCCTTCTATGATACATGATGATAACCTCTTATTAATTATAAAAGAACCTAATATGGGACTTTGGGTAATTATTCAATATCTAGACAAAAAAATTCATAAACAAATAAATTTATGTTTGTCACCCAAGGTGAAAAGATATCTATAACAATGAAATGAATTAATAGAAATCCCATTTCCATGATAACATGGAGTTACTGCTAGAAATTTCCATCTCAATGATACAATTCAATGATAATCATCGTCTATGATACATCCATAGAACACATATCTATTGTGTCCCAAAATCACAATACAAAAAACCTCTCCCACTATTTTTAAGGTGATGGAAAAGGGATGCTCACTATCACCTAGACTGGAGATGGAATAAGACCTTATGAACACCTCCAAATACACTAGATACATTCATCTAGCATTGAGTTCATAAAACATGAAATAGATATACTATTCCCACAATATCATAAAAACTATAATAATAAATAAATATAATACATCCAAAAAGAGTGTGCTGAATAAAAGAACACATCAAATAACACATGAAACCATATCAAAAAACATAAAACATAATGACAACTCACCTGATTATGAATAAAAAGGAACCAAAAATGCAATACAATTTCATTTTAATGACAACCATACTCATGTATCATCCCTATATCCTAACACCCTCAAGCATAATTTTCAGTCCAATACCCTTCTTGGCCTCTCATCTAAAATAATGATATATGTTCTACATCCGTACTCGTATACGCATGAAATTTGTAAGCATAACTCTCAGTAGGGTCTCACCATTAAAGCCCAGAAATTTCCATCACATGTCTGTTTATGAATGATGAAAATAAATAAAATATACATTCTCTTCAATTCATAGTCTTCAATATATTATAACATAATTCCCAATTAATTAC
Organism: Viscum album; assembly: GCA_963277665.1. Taxonomy (NCBI): domain Eukaryota; kingdom Viridiplantae; phylum Streptophyta; class Magnoliopsida; order Santalales; family Viscaceae; genus Viscum; species Viscum album. The sequence continues at coordinate 1,532,878,515 of OY728161.1, read as the reverse complement.
AAATTCCAATTAATTCATAATGTGTTAAACAAGACACACTATACCTAACCATGACCACTTTAAATACATTCTAGAATACACTCATGGAATTATGAAATCATATTTATGCCCCCACCCATTTCCAAATAATCAATATTGAGTGGTGTCAAAATGATCAACCCTATATCTATAGGAATTTTCTATAGTAATATTCCCATTATCCTTGATGAATCCACAATCCCTCTTAGGAGGTCTGTTAGTCATCCTTCATAACATACTATTACACAAACACAAGGTTGTTCCTCTACCCAATTTTACTCATGGAAATGTCTAGTTCAAGAATAATAACTCATTATATGTATAGTAAGGTCCTTGAAGAGACACCCAAAGTTACATGACACGATCATCCCAAAAAATTATACTCACAGACTATGAAAATTTCACATGCACACTATCCCAATAAAAAGATGTAAATTTCTTAAAAACAATTCTCTCTTTAGTTCACAAACATCAAACCGACCCATCTAGGATTACACTAAGAAGTCCATTCACAATGAACCTTCTTCAGAGACACAAGGGATGTCTGTCGCGCGGATGCAACAAAAATATGGTATCTATTCCATTATGCATCTCATTTAAAAATATATGGGTAATTATTTCATAGTAAATAGAATCCCATCACATCAAATTTAATTCACCCAAAAGGTCATACATTGGTTTCTCTAGACCAATCACTACCTATTCTGAATGATGCCACCTTAATACAATCTCCTTCTAGTGACATCACTGCCCAAAAGCTAACATTTAACCTAAAACCAATTTTTGTCCATGATTTTCAGGCCCCTAATAGATCCCATTCATGATAAAAATGGAAAATCCCAAATTTTATCATTCTATATGACCCAAACATCAATAGGTGGGGCCCAGTATACTACAACACCCTCATTATCACCTTGTTTCAAGTACCTTGTAAAAACCATCAACCTACACCAGGTCTCATCTCGCATCCACCAATGTAGATCACTTTAATAATTATTTGGATCTAACCCATCTCATTTATCCTATATTGTCTCTAGTGGTTTTCCTATCCCCTTAAGACCATATCCTAAACCACCACAATTTTTAAGAGGTGCATTTTAGTCACTTGTGTGGGATCTGTCAGTCTCTCTAATCATCATGCCACCACTAGCTCTACATTCCAACCAAAAATATCTAGGAACTATTTCTAGGACACTGTGCATCTCATCTCATATCCCATGATATCTCATAGGTCTCTATTAAACTCATCCAATACTCTTAGCCCTTAAATGAAATGTCTTCAGGTGATCCCAAACACTTCCGAGTGCTGACAAGAGATTGGGATTATTAGAGGAACCTAATGTTGAACCATAATTCACATTTTGACTACACAAGACCTTATTCCACTTTAATGGACCCCACATATAATGTAGGCATTATTAATTATAACAATAAATATATATGTAATTTAATTATAGTGTCCGCATACCTCAAATATAGAGTAAACCCCTCACAGAGTTCAGCTGAGTCATTTCCAATCAAACCAAACATCACCCTCACTCCCAAATATTAATACAATGCCACACAAAACCCATAATCAATTATTAATATTGTATAAATAATTAAAAAGTTTAATTGAAAGTGAATAATTAATAAATAAACTATGAGCATTAACCTCATTTCCAAATTATGATCAACAACGTGCAGTCAACTCCTAACACACCCTATGTAATATATTACATGAAACACATAAACTAGGATCATATTCCAAGTTCCAATTAATGAAAATGATTCCAATAACCCTTGTAAAAACCATAGTACAACTAACTATATTGATTCCACATACAACATCATGTTCTGAACATCTCATAATTTTCTATACATAATATTTAAAAAGTACATTCAATTTCATTCACTTAAAAAATACTGAGGGGGAATCCATAACTAAATATCTTATAGAAAAGCTTGATATCATATGGGGGAGAAAATAAATAAGAGAAAATAATGAATAAAATGTTGTACCTTGGATATGATACAATAATAGACACAAAACTAGCGCATTGAGGTGGGTCGAATGAATGTATAGAGAGGTGAGGGAATTTTCAAAGTGGAATATCCCTTAGCACAATTACAATTAAATTATAAATAACATCAACCCAAAAAAATGGTAAAATTACCGAAAAAAGTACCATGGTCCTACTTTTTATTCAATTAAGGAACATCGGCTAGTGAATATAGGCTCACCAACTAGTCAGTATGTGCACACCATCAATCCTATCTAGGCTCACCTATTAAATTGTGGTGTCTCAACCATGATACACAATCCAGTACTTGTGATTTTTAGTAGCCATGTCTACCCATACCTATATAGTTTTTTTTTGATCTATTAGATCACCACCCTATCCTAGAGCATCATCCAAGACACAACTTTATGATTTTAAATTGTCCAAATACAATTATGATCATATGTTCTAAATAAACTATTCACTATCTAAAAATATGAATTCTTTATCAAAATGTAATAGCCTAAAATCCACAGGGTATTATATATTATATACCATATGTACAAAATTAATTGTGATATGAATAAATGTGTATAGATTTTATTGTTGAGTGAGTATCATAAATAATGGGTTATGTAAAGAGTTTCAAGTCAATATAGTGTGAACCCATAAATTTGGTGGATATAAAAAGGATTATAAAACATAAAATTTAAAATAATTCATATATATTGTAATAAAATATAAAATAATAAATATTCCTTGGAATTCTGTTTTGATGAATTTTATATTCTTGTGATTTATAATAAATTGGTGATACATTAAATGAAGAATTATAAATTTTTATGAATTATATTACTTTTAAAGAAAATTTTTGTCAAGTCCATGATCATTCAACATAATAGTTTCATAGAAAATCATAGTTCCCATGGATTATCTTATGTATGGAATTTTAGACATAGATAAACCTATAAGATAGGTAAACTTATCTTATTTTGATATTTGGGCGAAACATAGTTGGGAAACCAAATGAGACAGAATAAAATGGGAATACAAAATAGTTTATATCCATATGACTCTTTTAGATAAAATTTTTTATTCTCAAAAAATCAAGTCTTGTGTGGGGTAATCTTCATATTGTAAAAATATTTGTTTATTGAGAATACAATTAATGTTGGATGAAGTATTTTTTGAAATATAGAACTTGGAACACCAATGGATATAATGTGTAATGTTATCACTTTTAGTAGGAGTAAAACCATCCCAACTCCTTGAGAAAAATACATCATTCACATTACAATCTAATATATATGCGTTTTTTTAAACATTGGCATGTGAAATGTTAGTTAATAGTTGATCGGTTTTATGTGTGAGCTAAATATAAGTATAGATTGATATATAAGGTTGATTTGTTTTCATAAATTGAAGGAATTTTTTTTTATAAATGTGAATTTTATAAAAAAAATTAACTATGACTCAAGTATATTAGATACTAACTATGCATGACATATTAATTTTGAAAAGCATAAACTGAAAAATAAGATGGAGTTGAAAAGGGAAAATTTCATATTTTTATCAATAATTGATAGAGATATAATATAATTGATTTTAGAACATGTGTTATAAGTCAACGTTATATATTTTTTAGAATTAATAACCTATATAATGTTTCATCCATATATAGAATTTAATTTCTATATCTTACGTTGAAAAGATACAACTATCATTAATTATTAAGAACAACATTTGGTCTATATTTAGAAAATAAATATTTTTTTGGCATCGTGATTATAGAAAATGGGTTATAAATTCTATATATAGATAATTATATGTATAATGATTATAATAATAAATACATGGTTGATTATAATAAAACATACCATTGAAAATATCTATTTGGATATATAAATGGGAAGTATATTGAAATAATCAAAAAATATATATTATTAAAATTCATGGATCATGATTAATTTAATACGTGTGAATATGTTTTATAATGAAACATTAATATATAACATTTTAATATAAAATTTGGTTTACCTAGTAGACCATATGATCATTTACATAGTTTTCTATGTGGATTAGTCATTATAAAGAAATGTGGTGAGTTTATTTACAGAATAGAAATCTATGATGACTTTATTCAGTATGGTTATGTGTTTTAGTAAGATATGATTTTTGAAACTCTTAAAAACATTGTACAATTTCAAAATGACGTGTGAAATAAATATTAAAAAATAATTAGATTACCTATTTTGATCAGTGTGATGATTTATTTTACATGTAATTCACTAATTTCTTGAGATATTGTTGAATTGTTAAACAAATCCCTCCACCATGAACTCCAAATCTGAATAATTTGTTCAATATGATGAGTAAAACTATATTAGACATGGTTCTATTGATTACTATATAGTATTACCTTCATATTACATTTTGGTATTTTCTCTTTACACTAATTCATTCAAACTAGACATTGGACTAACTAAATTATTCATAAATGAACTATATGAGAAATGGACTAATAAATATCCCAAAATTTCTATCCTAAAAATTAGGGGTTGTAAAAATAAATATAAAGTTTTACTTATAATAAAAAATCATATTTGTAAAAAGTTTCTTTTTTGTTATCTCAAGGAAAATATGGGATATTATTTATATAATCCATAAATGAAAAAGTGTGTTTTATGATATTCAAAATTCCTATAAATGGAATATGTTTTTCAATGAATAATTGGGAGGATGTATGAGCTCAAAGAAATTCAATAACAACCAAATTGACGTGTTTCTATGATATAAGTTGTACTTCATTAATAAAGAGTTCTTGAAGAACTAATTAAGGTTACACAACAACCATTAAGGAAAGGTGGGATTCATCACAATCATGAAATATATAGATTTATTGTGGAAAATTATTATCAATTAATGTTCATCGGTTATTAATATAATACTTAATGATAAGAAATTTAGTGTTTTAATTAAGAGAAATAGTTAGAATACACAGAATCTAAAAAAAACATTTTAAAGAAACTATGTTTCTAACATAATGTACTCACCTAAAGAGGTAACAATTTTAGGTTAAATGTGGGGTTTCGATATGAAAACTATGATTCATTGTATATTGGATACCTATAAATCAATCATAATGTAAAAGGGTTACAAAATGATTTATGGTATTATCTATAATAAGACGTATTCACTGGTTATGATGATAAAATCATTCAAATATTCCATTCCATTGAAGGTCATTATGTTTATGAAATCTATCAAATTGATAATAAAATCACTAAAAGGGAATGTTTTTATGGATTTGTTTATGATAATGACTAATGATTTCTATGTAATAAATGAGTTTATAATAATTTATATGTTGTAATGTTACATTTAGGGATAAAAGAAAAGTTCTCTATGTTGTAATATATGATTTTATAATGAAATTAAAGATATTGGTTTTATAAAAAATACATAGGATTGTATTTTATACAAGAGGGTTTTTATAGTGTGGTTGTTTTTATTATATTTTATGTGGATGAAATATGTATTTATTGAAATTTTATCTCAAATTTACACTCTATAATGATATGGATGGGAAAATTAATCATATTAAAATTAATTGGGAAAATGGATTATATACATGGTGTAAAGAACTACAGATATAGATTTAAGAGTATTCTTGGACCTTTTAGAAGGATGGAAAAAATACAATTTTTTTTGCATTACATTAATTCCAGAAGTGAGTGGATTGGGGTCACCTGTGACATCAGGATTACCATTGTGTTTTATATATTTTTATTAGGATGGGTGTTGGATAAGTACTATTAAGTTACGATAAAGTGGTGGTCATAGATGAGGTAGACAAAATTTTTTTTTGCTACATTAAAAAGTTTTCATACTTTGTTTAGTGAGGTTTTGTCACCACGGTGAGGTTAATGCTAGATATATTCCACATAGTCCACACCCGAGGACTGGAGCATCTATCTGTATATGTTTGGAGGTACACTATTTGTAGAATCTAGGCTAGTATATTTTCTTTTTGATAATTTCTAGTCTCATTGAATAATATATGTACCTATGATGGGGAAACTTCATCTCATGATTTATTTTTCTGACGGTGCGATGACGCTTGATACTCCATTGGGGATCAGGGTGGAGGATGTAAGCATATATAAGATGTAACCCCTAATATTGGTGTGTTTCACTACCTTTGGAATTTTTTTATACTCAATATGACAGGGGTTAAATTCATACTTGGTATTGAATTTTCCAATTACATATCGAATGTATATACATTTCTATCGCATAACGGTGACTATCACATAACCATAAGATTGTATTTATTTTCAAAATCTTGAATCAAACGTATTGAGGAGTCAATCTATTCCAAATCATCATGGGTAGGTGGGATGACATCATAGATTACTAGATTATATATATATAACCATGCATTGAAGGAGGTATATTTACCTCAATTGGTTGATAATATTATGGGTGTTTTCCCATAATACATTTTTGGCTTGCCTCCTAAGAGAATAGGGAAGATATCTGTTGAGATAATGAAAAAAGAAACATTGTTATCCATTCCATCAAAGATGATCGCAACTACTGACTTGTAGGAGATCCAGAGGATGCTAGTGTATTTTGATAAAAAGGGGTTTATATGACTTCATACTTATATATGTGGATTTCAAGGCCTCTTTCAAAACGGTGTATGGTAATATCAAGTTAAGTGACAATTATCAAAAATTGATGCATTTGATAGTTAAGATCTGATATACCTTTACCTTTATAGATGTCATTTTTGATCAGATTTAAGAAGATTTGGTTTTTTAAAAATTGATTTGAGGTAGGTTTATCACCAGTTGTGTGTGGGACCTGAAAAAACACATCAAATATCTTTTCATAGCATGTATGGTATATAAGTGTATCTAGTTATTTTGTTTGGTCTCATGAACGTGCCAATAGTTTTCAAGAAACTGATAAATTATGTTTTCCATCCTTATCTAGATTTTTCTGTGTTGGTATTTGTGGAAATATCTTAGTGTATTATCACAATAGACATGTCCCTACCAATCATTTTGAGATCATTTTTGGACACACTATGATTTAATTAGTGAGGATTAATTCTCATAATGTTCCACTTCATGACTAAAAATATTCACTTACTATGCCATATTATCTAAGAGACTTGGGTATCAGTTGAACTATATAAGGTTAGTGTTGAAGTTTCATATGACTATATCGAGTACGTCTTTGACATACAATTTTTATTTGGAATAACTAGATATTATAGGTGTTTCATTTAGTAATTCTCATTATTAGTAATGTTTCTAGAGGTATTGACTAAGAAGGGTGTGATTCTTTATGGACTGATACCTCTGAGATATCCCTTGATATGTGGAAAGGTAGATTAACTTCATTGTTGGTCTTGATTTTTCTATAGTATGGTAGTAGATACACTATGTATTAAAGTGAATCAGGTATTGGGATATGAGTCGTTCTAATTTAGGGTAATAGAGTCATGGAATATAGGTCACATCATGTAAGGCCATATAAGAGGAACTAATTGACACATTAATAATATTTAACTACAATTGTTCAATTTTGGTGCTATTATAGACATTACTTATTGGGATATAATTATTTAGTGTACATGGACCAAAAATAGACTCAAATATTTATTTACATATCATGATTTGAATATAAGGTAGTGGAAGTCATATGAGTACCTAATTCCATTTTATTTAATCTATTCCTATGCACCGAGATGGGAAATGCAGTCGCTAATTCACTGAGTAGGATGATACATATACAAGGAGTTCAAGAGGCCCGTAACAAGTGGCAGTTTATGAATTTGTTCACAGATATTCTCTTGGAGGTTTAAGATGGATAGGTGAAGAAATTTTCTTCATCCATAGCTCTGACTAGTACCCTTCTGGATAAGGTGAGATGAAGAATCTATTGGATTCCAAATGATTAGTCCTACTTGGGAGTGTGGAATGTGGGGACCCACCTCATTATTAGACCATAAGAGAGGATTAAATTGTGCATCTTCATGGATCTAGATGGGTCCCATCAGAAATACATGATGAGATAATGAGTTATATTCATACCTCAGTTAGGGATATACATCCTTTTATAACAACGATATATTGTGACTTGTTCTATCAGTACTGGTGGATGGGGATGAAATGAGAGGTAGAATGTTTTTTCAGGAGGTTTTCCATCTATTAATTGGTGATAATAAATCATCATCGACCAAATATACATTCAAACCAGTTACCCTTTATTGAAAAGGTATGTAAAAATTTCATGATTAATATTATGGATGGTTTACCATGGTCTCCCTAAGGTAGTGAAACTATATGGGTTGTTGGGGTCAGGCTCTAAAAGGTTTCCCCATCCCATCCAATTAGGGAGACCTCCTCAGTTGATGATATTGGGAGACTATATATATATATATATATGAAATAGTGTGGTTTTATGAGGTCCCTCATACTATCAGTTATGATAGTGAAACCATGTTTACACATCATTTATGGAAGGGTTTTCATTGGGAGTTGGGTACACAAGTTCTTTTTATCATGAAATAAAACCCTTATACTGATGGATAGTAAAAATCTATGACTCAGGTTCTAAGGAAAGGAAATGAGAATGTGTCTTCAATTTTATGGGGAAATTGGGAGAGTAACATTCCCCACTTTGAGTTCACCTATAACAATATCTATTTGGATACAATACATACAGAACCATAGGAGGTTTTACACGAAAGGCCAATCTAATTTCCCCTATACTGGTTAAAGGTAGGCCATCCAGCATTTCTGGGACCACATCTAATGCAGGAGACATCTAAGCAGGTCTATTTGATCAGAAACACGAATGATATTGTACAGAATCAATAGAAATATTACTATAATCACCATTAAAAACCTCTACAGTTTGAGTTTGGTACTGAGAATTTTAACATATCTCATCGAGGTTGGGATATATATGGGTTAGAATACAAGGTAATCTTTTACGCTAATATTTCAGTCCATTTAGATTCTAGAGATAGTCAATCAAGTATCCTATCCATTAGAATTACCTAAGAGGTACCACGCCTGGCATGATTTCTTTCAGTTATATGATATCAATCATTATCACTCATACCGACCTCACACTTTATATCAAGATGAGTTAGAGTTTCCAGAATATTTTTAATTTAGTGAGAATCATATTCGTATTTTTTATAGGAGTAAAATTGTTCTGAAATTAGGGGTAGTTCTTATAGTATAGGTTCTATGGAATTATGAAAATTTATATGAGAATACATGAGAGTAGGATGCCGACGTATGTTCATAGTGGATGAAGTTAATCTCTAGTGATTCTTGACCACCCTTAGGAGGGGAATTTGAGGATTAATTTCTTTACACAAGGGGGGGATTTTACGATTCCTTGTTTTTATATGAGGTTAAAATATTTTTCTTTTCCATTGTGATGTTTTTTATCCCATATTATGAGTACCCAATGTGATCATGAATTTATCAAGGGAGTCCATGGCTTGTCCAAAATATAAGAGCCTGGATTTTTTGAAAATATAAACATGCAAAAAAGTCATGGGAAACTGTGTAGGATAGGTCATATGGTAACCCCCAACTGTATATGGATTAACAATGGGGTGTTGGAGGTTTCATTATTTTAGGAAACCATGAATCCTCATGTTCACACCCATAGAGGGGCCTCTATAGTTTTTTACAAATAATGAGACATATATCTAACATAGTTAGAAAAATAGTTTGGACTAAACGTGTGAGGATCCCCTTTGAGATAGTGAAGGGTTTAGGATTGGTGCACGGTCTATCCAACTGTGAGGCCAATGCATGTGTCCCATAATTTTTTATGGAAATTACCATTTCAACCATAAAATTTGTTAATGATTAATATTCATTCTTTTTCTCCTCTGGTGGATATCCTTGTACATTGGGTAGCTTCTTTGAATCTCAATCCATATCTTTTTTCTCCTGATTCTTCATTCGAACTCAGAATCAAGCATTTTTAGTCTCATTGGATCTGAAATAGTATGTTCATAAATCAAATTGTGTCATTCATAAATTGAATTCATATCTGTGGAGTCATTTAGGTACAAGATAATATTTCTTATTTTTAGGTTTGTTGTATGTTTTTTTCTAATCTGGAATTAATAAGAAGTCATACATAATGATAAATCTTCTACGTACCTACATTTTTTGGTACATACATTTCCCTTGGGGTTTAGTGTTTCATTTTCATAAAATATATTGCATCACAGATGTGAAATTCTGAAAGTTCCTGTTTTATTAATTAAATGGTTCAATTGGATGAATTAAAACCTGTTATGTATTCCCACTAGTTCCTCTAATATTTATGGTGGTTGTTCACCCAACCCAGAAAACCCATGGGGTGAACCTTTGTATACTCACTTTTTTACATCACATGTGGGGTATGTGTGTGTTTAGCTAGTTATAGTATGACCGTTATAATTGTGTTAAGTTATTAAATTTATTAGGATATATTTGATGCCTCCATTTCCGTGTTGTGAAATGTTGTTTTCTTATTAAATGGTTTATGTGGAATGATTGTATGAGTACGATAAAATCATGGAATGTAATGTTTTATAAAATGATTATTGCAATAAAATAATTATTGAAATTAGTTGATGATATGGATATTGTAGTGGATTAATTTTTTGGTATACCATGTCATCTAAATAAATTTGATTCCATCGAAATTTCTCCAATAGATGTTTTTATGGTAGTTGACACCTTGAACTTGTTTCCTCTATGGGTTTTAATTCTATTAGATGACATGGGCCTTGATACCCCTTGGATTCTTCTTGATTCAAATCATGTTATACATGTTCTATTGACTATCTCCAATGAATCCAACTAGGCTGTGACTAAGTCTCCATCAAGATGCTCCTGAAACTCGATGTGGATGACATTTTCTTTTATACCTTGGATATATATCATCATGGTTTGGGAATTTTAATTTCATGATGACACTATCATGTATGATATGTTTATATGAAGAGATCATGGTAAATGATATATTCATGGTTTACAAAATTTCCATAGTGGACAATTTTAAATTTTATGTAGATAGCCCTAGTATCTATATTTGACATTAGTGGGTAGACAATTTTGTTACACTTGTTATTTTAGTTTTTACTAATGCCCATGATATCTAATCTGGGCTATTGTATGTAGAGAGATTTTATTTGATAGAATTTCCCACTTTACATTTATCACATATTCCTTGGGAACTATACAATCTTTTATATTATAGATAGGATATACATTGCACACTGCTTCATCTTGAATGGAACAGACTGGATTTCTTATAGACACCATTGCTAATTTCCTACTAAGTGTTATCTCAGACCTTGTTTGGGCCACAATTGGGTACCCAAACATACCTAATAAATTCATATAGGGATTAGGGAGTTAACTCAATGTACTATGATTTATTTTCAATATTCTATAGAGCTGGGTTGTAGAGGATAGTTTCGAGGCTCTTGATGGTTGATATGAAATATGTTTGTGATGTTTTGGGTATTTTGATACATTTATTGTAATGTATTATTATATAAATCATTATATATTTTCATATACATAACATGAAACTTCATTTTATAATATGGAAATTTTTTTGGAATTATTTATATTTCTCTATCTTAGAGATTCATCAGCTGTCTGTTTGATTTACTGATTCTGCAATTAAATGTATTGATTACTACCATTGTGTTACAATGAGTAAGGAGTAAATGGTCTCTCCAAAAAAACACATGAGGACCACACATCATGTAAGTATCTTTTAGCATTATGGGAGACTCTCTTGAGTCTATGAGACCCACCAGCTTACGGAACCATTTAGTGGAACCCAGTTAGGACGTTATATATAAACAACTAAAATATATAAAATTCTTGCATGAGATATATCATGGAAAGTACAAGACCACATTATAAATACAATTTTGGAATCCAACATTAGAAAAGGACTCTGTAATATAAAATCCATGAAAAATGAAAAAATACATTCGACCACTAATATTGTAGACATAAAACATTCTAAAACTATTACCATTTTACATGTTTTAATTCAATAAACATAAAAAATACTTCAATAGATGTAAATGAATATTCAAATAAAATTCATAACATCTTAATATATTTTATGAAATATTAAACATTATTTCCTTTGACTCATAATATTCCCTTATTCAATGTAGTAATAAAAAATATATAATCAAAACCATGTTTTGTCATTGTATATTTGTTTTGGTGTAAGGAACTACATTGTTATATATATGAATGGAAATACAAGAGGTATCATAGCTCATCATTATAAAAAATATCAAAATTATTCAACCATAAAAAGTGAATACAATATTCAATAAGAATAATGAAAAAATAACATAATACATTAGTTCTTCAGTCTCCCCTAAGAACACACTAATCTTCCGATTTGGATTATTTTTCACTATTATAAATATTTAAGTGTTTATTAATTTAGATTTACACCAATGAAGTTTTAAATTTTCTATGAATTATTATTTTTTAAATTGGAAATCATCATTTACTAATCTCATTGAGAGATAATATAGTACTGTATAATGTTACTAAGCGATATATTTTTAGGAATCTCTAAGACATGGTAACAGTTATATTTTGAATCATGGTATATTATTTTGCTCAAATCCATATTCACATCCATATATATATTTTAACCAGTTATAATTCCATTTTTAACATAAAATCCCTTTCACTCCCCCTTATTTAAAACATTCCATGTTTAATTATATATAAACTATGTCTTAAAAAACTTGTAATATTTTTTTCATATATAAATAATTAGAAAAAAATTATACAGATTAAATAGTAATAAAGTATTCCACAAGTATATTTGTGTGTACAATGATCATTTATATCAAACCTTAGTTATTTATAATATATCCCTAAAGATATCAAAAAACTGAACAGGTGTAGTTACATACACTTATTTTAAAATTCCACTTAAAAAAATAATTTTTATAGTGATGTTTTATGTCAATGTGTTCTAATCATGAGTTCTAAAGTAAATTCTATGAATAATTTATTAAATTATTTTTATTAGAACCAATATTTATATGTAAATACAATTTCCCATTTAAATCTTTATGTGTATATTTTATTCATTTCATTTCATTGTCTTTTTTCACACATGAATATTTATCATCTATTGTACTCTGGAAAACTAAATGATTATTGTTATAGTTCAATATAACTAATATACCTTTCAATGTGAATGATACCTCAAATTTGGATTTTATATAACCTCCATATATAGTCAACGTATTTAATTTTTGGGGTACCTAAATTATTCTTCATTTAATTACAATTCATTCGTGTTCTTTCCGTAAATAATGATCAATATATTAAGATTTCATATTATCAACATTGATCATATAGTAATTATTTTTATTAAGAAAAATCACATTTGGTTATTTTATTTTCATTAGTTTTCCAAGAAGAATTGTTGACCTTAGTGACCAATATATTTAATTACATCGTGATCCACTTTCACATTGAGATATTTTATTATAGTGGTTATACTACTCATAATGTAGTATATGATCAAATAATAATTTGAAATTTTTATTATACTATTGTCATATGTAATGTGTGATTCTTTAAGATAATTTTTAAATATAGATCATATTGTGACCATATAATCAATATCATGAATTGTTATTGTTAAACAAATTATTCTTCTAATCGACAATCTATAGTTGTTTTTGACCAACATGTGGCCTAACATCATTATTTGTATGATGAATAAACACTATATAAATATGATATTATTTTACATTAAAAATTATGTTATTATAATAAAAATAACAATAAGTGTACCAATTTTCTTATATTTAAAAAATGTATTCAACTCTACTATAATATTCTTGATAATTATCATTTTAAATCATTACATAGAATTTATGTACTAGGCCCTAAAAACATGTCTAAGTATAAATAGTTCCTTTATCATATTTCACCCATAATTTCAATCTCCATTAATGATAAAATGATCAATATTTTTATTTTCTAACTCTTTTTAGCTACCAATTCAGGAAATTTAATTTTAGATTCATATGATAATGTTATTTTTTTATTTTCATAAAAAATAGAAAAAATATTCTTATATACCCTTATGTTGAAAAATAGAGTTTTTTTAAAACTCCATTCCATAAACATTGATATATAATTCATATAAAAGTACTGATCAGCTTTTAGTGTTTTCTCTATTTTTATTTGTTCTATTCTTGAATATTAATTTTAAAAAAATTATTACTTTCTATCTTTTTTAATTTAAAGGACACTAAGTTGATTTTATTTTTCACAATTTAATCCAATTATTACATGATTTAAATTACCCATTCATTATTATAAACATCCACTTAAACTGATTTAGGAATAATTTATTAAATGGGGTAAACATGACTTTTTATTTTTTGTATTATTTTGGTTCAAACAGATGTATTTTAAAAGACTATAATATTCTATGATTCAATATTAGTTATTAATTTAATATAACCATATAAATATTACATTATAACTATATCTTTATCAATAATATAAACTAAATTACCCTCATTTTTATTTTATTCTTCTTCAAAATTTTCATTAATATTGTTTTTAAAAATCTATACGTAATTATTTATTTTATCTTCATATGTCATAACCAATTGTAAATATGTAATGATTTTTTAAAATAAATTTTATAAAAAACCCAATCAAAAAAATTCTTATGATAAATATTCTAGAAATATATCCTAATTTTCTAAACCTTTATTCTACAAAAATCTAAATAATCCAGATCTGATTCTGGTACACAACAAAACATCCATTTGAATAAAAATCATTCCATATTGATTTTTGGTGGTTTGAATATTTATTGTTTTACTTATTTATAGGATGTGGTGAATAATAAAATTTAATGAAATTTTCTATCATCAATAAGGTTTATTAAAGAAACAAAATTTATCCTAGGAAAATAAAAATATTTATTAGTGTGTATATTATTTTATAATTTTTCTTCTATTTTGAAGTGATTTGAAATTAGAATACAATTTTGAGATCAAAAACAATTTTTATCCATATATCTTTTATGCGTGAGTTAATGCATTGAATCACAAAATTTAAATTTACATTGTTATAGGTTTTATTTTAAAGGCCTCAATAAATATTAATTTTTTTTTAATTTTTTTCTAGAATCGGAAAAAGTTTAGTATTCCACATCAAATAATATATTAGTGTTGGACATATTTTTAGTAGGAAAATTTTTTAGCATAATTTAAAATAATATAGTGTATCTTGAAAATCCTATGAAGACAGTGCACCACACCATCTATACATTCTCACATGAGCATGTGACCACACGATTTTGAGGATTACTAGTGAGAATTTCACAACACACACAACATTATTATTGGGTTCATAGAGGTTCCATTATTTTTTACATAGATCATAATGTTATATAGGAACTAGAATAAGATCAGATGAAATTATCATACCAAAGAAGCCTGAATTCAGTGCATTATTATGTTACATCAAAAATATTACAAGGAATTAAATCCCGAAGGACTTTATTGTTTAACAATCTTGAAAATCCATATTTCATAGATGATTTCCATAATAAATTTGGAAAATAGAATAAAACATTATACAAAATAAACTGAAATAGAGTACATTCATTAAAGCATATTCAAGGTTATCTTCTTCATAACCTGTGGAAAGAAACATAATAAGGGTGACCTCAAATTATCAGTAAGGGAAAATATGATGGATGTAATAATGAAGTAGTCTATATAGAAAGGTAAATTACTGAACACACATTCCATTTACATAACCTGATAAGGCATAAATAATATGGCAAGTATGAAACTAAAACACATGCCTTGAATAAATAAAGAAGAATAAAATAAATCCATATATATATAGATCCAAAATATCATGGATAAATAATAATGGAATCTAAATGATTGAAAATTCATTCTTACGAAAGTCATGTTTAAGGCACATGAAAACCTTTACCATCAAGACCTTTCACAATATGGTTTAAAACAAAAATATAAAATTGTTTACTTTGGCCAACATATTCATCTCATGAGAACCTGTCGAACGCATCACACAGCTATATAAAGTCTATGATCCACCGATCATTACCAGTCCAAAATATTCCTCACATTGAATAATCAAAATAACTAACATGCCTTATCAAATAATAATATTCAATGAAGAATACATATTATATAAATAATTCCAATGAAGGAAATAATATTATATAATTTCATTAAAATAATTATATTCATGATGTAACATGTTAAATGGTAGATATACACTGTATAAAAGAAACTAGGTGCATAACATTATAATATGCTTTAATGAAATAAAATTGAGACGAAATCCATTACACATGAATTGAAAGATACAAAAGTGATAATCACAAAATGAAACATATAACTAACATTAATATAAATTAATTAATGATATAATATATAAAAATGGTAATTATGTACCCCACACAAAATAATTAAGTTTTATATGGAATTTATCTCACAGATGTAAAAACTGAGATGAGAATTCGCATGATATACTTCTTTTTTGTTTTATGGTCATTAGCTTCCTGTATGGTGGTTTAAATAATATGTCACTAACTAATACCAGAACCATACTATTTTTTATAATTTCATATATTATCTTTTATAAGTATATTATTACCCAACTTTTTAACACCTTTTTATTATTTAAACTATTTCATGTGTCAATTACCTAGTTTCTCAAGTACATCTTGAATTTTTATATGGTGTTCTTATTAAATATATCTTGATTTAATCATCTAAATAAACTAAAACAAGACTAAATCATCTTATATATATAACACATGTATTTACAATATCTTAAATATTTGGAGATTATAAATGAAGTGCACCGTTATTGGATAAGTTAAATCGTATGTACAAATGAACACCACCTTCATTTCTTTGTTGAATTAAAATAATAAATATTCAATGATAAAAATTTATATTATATTCATGCTATAATTTCTATGTTATTTATGTTATATATTTTTATTATAATCATCCTTTATACATTCCATGAATGGCATGAACGAGTCATTCGCTTTGAGGGCACGACAGTCCACACTTCCTCAAATGAAATTACCGTATTTACAAAACATTGAATGTATAATGTTATTTTGTAAATAAAAATTATATAAATATACAGGAAGTATAAATATCATATATAACACATATAAATACAGTGTCAATCATAATGGCCACCATTAGAGGTGGTAGTAGAAAATTGAACAACCATCATTTCGTGAGGTTATAGTTCGCCATACACTGAAACAATATGTTCATTACCATTAGATGGAGATGTGTGTAAGCGTAGTTCAAAACCATAAAACAAAAAATACTTTTATATTGAAGATATTAGTATTGTAATTTAATAGTATAATAATTAGAGTATACGGAGTGGATAATTGAAATTAAATTAGGTAGCATTAGAGAAGGTGTTACCTCTTAATCGGGTAACCACTTTTGGTTTATTCGAAAAGGATTCCTTGGGAGGATTTCTGACCTAATATATGATTATAGGATGATTTAAGGGATCCTAGGATGAGTTTTGTTCCAGTATTGTCGGAGAAAAAAGTATTTTAGAGGGTAAGTAAATGAGTGGAATGGATGCCTTTTAATAAGAGAGTGGAGGGGCACCCTTGAAAAGAATTAAAAAT
Organism: Viscum album; assembly: GCA_963277665.1. NCBI lineage: Eukaryota > Viridiplantae > Streptophyta > Magnoliopsida > Santalales > Viscaceae > Viscum > Viscum album. Next base: position 1,532,860,732 of record OY728161.1, on the reverse strand, counting down.
AATATTTAATATATATCGGTTTATTTAATCAAAATGGTTCAAAATTTAGATATATCTAATATAAGATATATATAGTTACAAATCATCTAATCGAATAATTTCTAGATAGGTATTGAGTTTATTTTAAACCTTATCTTTTTAGTTTACACTTAACTATTCTCTTTTAATTATAAATGTGGTACAACATTTTAATTATTAAGAATATATTAATTTGAATTTAATGGGATTAATTTACCCGAAATGGAAAATTAATTAACATTCAGAAAATAGCATAGTCAATTTTTTATTTTAATGTATTTTTATGAATTTTAAATAATTAAATAATTTATTTTTTAAAACAATATTAAGAATGTAAATTTTGAAACTATTAAAATTATTTAATTTAAATAAAACATAAATAGAGAGATAAATTTGAACCAAACCATCGAATAATATTCTATAATTTCTAATAAAACTTGAAAAAATCATGGATGACATATTTTATGTAAAATAATATATATTTTAATATTTATAATATCATTTATTTGAATCTTTTATTAATAAAGCCACCACTACGTCATCACCGTGTCATAAATAAATTTGTATATTTAAAACATAAGAATTATAAATAAAATACCATGATGTAGAAAATAGTTTCATCTTACCAATTTATATTTATAGTTGAATTTATCCTTTATATTGACCCATATTAAAATTTCTTTAGTATAAAGAGACACGTTTATAATATATTTTCATTTATTTTAAATTAAAGCTTCAAGTGTCATAATCTCAGCCAAATGGGTTGCAAAGGCCAAATATTTTCCCCAAGGGTTATTTTTTTCAGAAATATATCATACTATAAGATTAAGACACATGTTAGGGTAGTTTTAAATGATTATAATATACTTTTTATCAATATTTACCTAATTTACCCTTTAACCGTTGTAAATAAAAATAATTACTAAAGTTACTATTCAGAATATCCAAAAATAAGAAGGGACTATTTATATAATTTTGGAGATTATGATTCAAAATATTCTATGATTAAAAACCTTAAAAAAGATTGGCATGTGCTTATATCAACTTTGAATGTTAATGTATAGCCAAAGACCGTCAATGGATTAAATTATTAAAAAATAATCTAATTATACTTTAAAATCCTTTAAAATTTAAATCTAACTATATAAATAAATTAATTGAAATGGATATATTAAATTTAAATGTAGTATCATTCCACTATTCCTTAAAAATTTACACTTTTTCAAAATTATGAAAATTTCACCCTAAATTAATTTTGATATTCCAAATTAAAAACTGATTTTTATTTTCGAAAATACAATTTATAAAATTTTAAAATTATTCTAATAATATTCAAAACAACTTTTTAAAATTGTTAGTTTTATAGGTCGTGGTGTGTTAGAATCGGTGTTACATTTAGTGCAAGCTATTGAATTGTTTTAAAGGGATGATACTGATGAAACACAAGTTGTTACATTCACCCCCACCACATACAATAATTTCATACTCAAAATTTATATAATATTAATTCTTGAAGACATTCATGTGGTTCTTCATCATTTATACCTCAGGTTCCCTCGTCGCCTCTTCCATTTTATGGTTTCTCCAATGAAATTTTACTAGATGAGTCGTCTGATTCCCCAACACTTGTGGCCTAGTATCAAGAATCGTGATAGGGTCTTCACAATAAGATAGATCAGGTTGTAGCTCTATTTCATCATAGGTGAGTATAGGGGTATGGGCTATCATGTATTTCCTTAACAGGGATAAGTGGTACACATCATGAACTTTGGAGAGACCTGGAGGCACTATCAAATGATAATCTATAACTCCAACCCTTCCAAGAATATCAAAGGGTCATATGTACCTAGGACTCAGTTTCCCTTTCTTTCTAAACATTATGACACCCTTTCATCTAGATACTATCAAGAAAACATGATACCCCACCTTTAACTGGAAATCATTCCACCGATTATCGGCATAACTATTTTCTTACTTTAAGATGATTTTATGTGGGTCTAAATAGAAATTAACTTTTTTATTCTCATTAAAAAGTTCTTGGCCTATGATTTTCTTTTCACCCACTACATCCCAATATGTTGGATTATGACCTCTATTTCTATATAATTCTTCATATGGCTCCATTTGAATACCTGAATAGAATGAATTATTATAGGAAAACTCTACCAAATTTATGAATTTTTTCCGAATACATTGAAAGTCGAGTGAATATGACCTCAAAATGTATTTCATTGTTTCAATATTCCATTCAAACTATCAATAAGTTCGAAGATGGTAGTCGCTGCTCAAATTAATCATAGTGTCAATATCCTTCTGAATAATTATAGGTAATTTTAATTTAAAGATGGAATCTCGATCAAAATTAATCAATAGAGTTGATAGATGATGTCTTACAACTTCATTAATTCAAAGACCTATGAGGTGCTCAATAGATGGGTCTTGTCATATTGCAAGGAAATTATTGGATTTGGTTAGGCAATCATAGATAACCCATATTGCATCATTATTCCTAGGAGTCTTTCATAGTCTTGTGAAAAAGTTTATAGTTATTTCATCCCATTTCCACATTGTTAAAGGAAGAGGTTTCACGAATCCTTTAGGATTTTTCCTCATAGATTTAACTTGTTTACAATTCAAACATCTGGACAAAAAATCTTCAAATTTCCTATTCATTATATCCCACCAATAATATTCCTTCAAGTCCCTATACATTATTGTGCTACCAATAAGTATAGATATATTTGATCTATGATCATCATCCTATAGTTCCCTTTTTATCTCAGGTATAGAGGGAACACATAGTCTCTGTCCAAAATATAAAACACCGTCTTATCAAACAAAATATTCAATTTTTCCTTTGTTCATGCCTTTAATTTTATTCTGGAAGTCCTCATAATCATATTTATATTTCTTTATCCTTTTTAATATGTATGGGTTTGAAATCCTTTGAAAAACGATTGATGTATCCCCTTCCTTTGAAATTCCCATATCCATTGTTACTAGATAAATGAGCATAAGATCATTATCAATCATCATTTTGGTTATAAATCTATGATCCTTCATATATAAATAATCTTATACCTTATTCTATATTCCTAGGCATTAGTTTATCATGAAATCATAATCTTTCAGTAGATCGATCTATCACCTTTGTCTCAAATTGATCTCCTTTTGTGAGAATATGTATTTCAAGATCTTATAATCTGTTTATATTTCACATATTTCACTATAGAGATAGTACCTTAATATTTTCAAATCATATATTACATCCACAAACTAAATACCATATGTTTTATTGTTCTATTCATGAGTCTCTAATTTCCTTAATGCATTTGCAATAACATTATAATTTTTTATTTGTCCACAACAAAGTCTTCATCAATGCATCACTATATAAAACTAACCCAAATATCCTATATAGTAGAGTAAAAATAAAATAATTGAATTATTTTCTCTTAACATAACCAAATAATGCTTCACATTCCTTTTTTTATAGAAAAATTTAACCTCTTTACGCGTAATCTTGGTTAATTGGTTGGCCAATCAAGAAAAATTCTGAACGAATCGCCGAAAGTAACCTTCCAAACCAATGAAACTACATACCTATATTATGTTTGTTGGCCTAGGCCATTCTCTTACTATCTTATTCATTGTAGGGTAAACTGATATTCCATCCATGGAAAAAATATTGCCACGAAATGTAACTTCATGATGCAAAAAAACACACTAAATTTACCATATAACTCTTTCCTTTTAATAGTTTTAATAATGACTCATAAGTTATTATGAAGATCCCTAGAGCTTCTAGAATACCCAATAATATCATCAACGAATACCACAAAAAGACCATCATGATATTATTTGAATAGTCTGTATAGTTGGTCCATAAAATTAGAGGGAGCATTAGTCAATCCAAATTGCGTTACTGTGAACTCATAATGACTCTACCTTGTCCAAAAAGATTTATTCAGAATGTCTTCCTAGTTTACTAACAACTGCTGATACCAGGAATGAATATCAATCATTGAAAAATATTGGGCTCTTTAATGTTGAAAAAACAAGTGATCAATGATTTTTAGATGATATTTTTTCTTTATTGTAATATCTTTTATTTCATTATAATTAATGCACAACCTTATCGACCCATCTTTCCCCTTAATGAAAAGAACATGGGATCCCAATGGTGAGGCACTAGGGTAAATAAATATCTTATTACCCAAATATTATAGTTGTTTGTTTAACTCCACCAATTCCATTGGGGCCATTATATAGGGAGTCTTTGATATTGTCCTTTAATTAGGTATTAAATCAATAGAGAGATAGACTTCCCAGCCTATACGATATCCTTGTAAATCCTCTAGAAATACATCAATATATTATTCCAAAATTGGTACATCCTCCATTTGATTATTTCATTCCTCTTCCATAGATTTTGTGTACTCTTACACCGCAATAATATAAATTAGAAGAGAAACTGTAGGTGAATTTGAATATGAGTCAGATGCGGATATTTTTACTCTAAAGATAAGGGATTGTACATCTTCCTCAAAAATTGAAACATCCATCTTTTTGCAATATATTTTCACATCATATTTTTAAAGTTAGTCCATATAGAAGATTATATCAATATAAACCACAGATATGATGAAATCGTTTGAATCCAAAAGACATTTATGTGTCATGAGGGGAACTGAACAACAAATCCTTGTTGTAATGATACTTCCCTTAAGAGTTTTAACTTTAAACACATTTACTAATTAGAATAAGAAATGCCAATTTTTTTCGGAAACTGGGATGATATAAAAGAATTATATGATACAAAATAAAATAGTGCATTCACTATGTTTGAAGAAATGATTAATGTAGCTGCCATCACATCGTTAGGAACTTCAACCTCCACAGTTTTGATTGAATAAGCTTGGTCATTTACCCTCATCCCATTCTATGTTAGATTCACAAGATATTTAGGTAATTTATTTGATTAGTGTCCCATATCATTACAGTTGTAGCACTAGAAATCATTAACTTGTTTCTTCCCCTTGCATTCATGAGCCTGGTGTCCCTTGTCTATGGTCTTATAAAAAACCTAATCATTTCAATCATTCCCCATGGTTCTTTTTTCCACACTTTTCACAAGATTCATATCATTCTAACTTATTCTTCTTCTTTAATGCATTCCCTTTTTCATGGTTATCAGATGAAAACTTCTTATATTGGATTCCATTGAATATATTGATCCTAGAAAATTACTTCTCTATATTTATGTCAAACAAAAATATATCATCATGCGATGAATAATTCCAAGAAAACAGTTCCCTTTAGAGATTTTTTTAAGACCATAAAAGAAATAATAAATCTTGAACTCTGTGTTGTGTATATAATCTGTAGAAAACTTTTCTAACCTTGTATAGGTAGATTCATAATATGTAACACTCTCTTCAATATTTTCCACTAAGCTAAGGATCGTCCGCTTCATTTAAATTTTATGATCATTAGGGAAGTATTTGTTGAAGAATGTGTCATTAAAATTTCTCCATTCTATAAGTTCAACTGCTTCTTTCCCCAAAGTATTTTTGACCAAGGTCCACCATTGAACTGCATTACCTTTTACAGAACATGCTTTATGTGTAAGCTTTTCTCTTTAACTACATCCAAAGGCCAAAAAAATAATTTCCATAGAAATAATACACTTCTAAATTACAATTGAAATAGTAGTGCCTTTAAATGATGTTGATTTTATCCCATAAATAAATCCATCATAGTAGATTCTCTCAGCAGAATGGGTTATTCTATTCATGAGAGGTTATTTTTTATAACCTGATTTAGTTTCCCTGGAATCCACATTATTTTATCTATTCCAATAAAAGCTGTATTTATTTTCTCATAAGGTCAACCCCATTAAATTCGTTTGATTATTGATACCATTCGTCCATCCATGTGCCATTTCTTTATAATGACACATAAAAAATTGTGTCATAAAATTATGAATTTCAAATATGGTTAAACACTCTACATAAATTAAAAAATTTATGCATCATAAATTAAAAAAATTATGCATCATAAATAATAAATTATAGTTACTTTTTTTTGAATTATCATATGTGTATCCCAAAATTCTATCTTATGGTATGTTCTCAAATCAATCATTTCAACATCTAGTTTACATGGTTGTTGTTAAACTTCCTTTGATACCAACTATAATACCCCTACCCTAGAAGCTAGGATCCAATGAATTATTACATTACATTGGAATTATTATGGGGAAGTAAATCCCAAAGTAACATATAATTTAGCAGTATTGGAAATCTAGATTATATACACAATGACCATAATACATTGAGAAAATAGAATAAAACATGATACACAATAAACTGAAATAAACTGCATTCTTGAAATCTTTTTCATTGTTCTCTTTTAAATATCTGGAGGAGAGAAACATAATAAGGGTGACCTCAAATTCTCAATAAGGGTAAATACAATGGAAGTAATAATAAATAAATCTATATGGAAAGGTCAATAACTGAACAAACTTTCCATTTGCATAACTAGATAAGGCATGAACAATATGAAAAAACAGAAACTGAAACACATCCCATGAATTATTATCTATGAATAAAATAAATGTGTAGATATTTTGATGCAAAACATCATGGATAAATAATAAATGAATTGAAACGAGGTAAAATTGTTCCTTACAGATAATAGGTCTAAGGCACATGAAAACCTATACCGTCAAGTCATTTCTCAAAATAGTTTAAAACACAGATATTAACCTGTTTAATTTTCTTTTCTTATTTTTCTCAAGAGAAAATATCAATTCATTGAGTTGCAATATAATTATTGGCCTCCACCAATCATTTCTAGTCCATATGATTCCTCATATTGAATAATCACAATAACTAATATTCCATATCTAATAACACTATTGAATTAGGAATGTGTATTTTTTCAATAATTCCCATAAAGAAAATAATATTAAATAATATCATAAAAATAATGAGATTATGGATATAACATATCAAAAGGTAGAATATAATCCATATAAAAAAAACTTGGGGCATAACATTACCAAAATCCTTAATGAAATTAAATTGAGACAAAATCCCTTACTCATGAATCAAATGATCGAAAAGTGATTATCATCAAATGAAAAAACCTAATAACAAGAATATAAATTAATTCATGATATAATATATCAAAATGGGATGTAGGTACACCACACAAAATAAGTATGTGGGGAATATGAAATTTATCTTATAGATGTAAATAATTGATATGAGAATCCTTACGTTATCCTTCATTTTTGATGTGTGGTCTTTTTCCTTCTATATAGTGGTATAAAAAATATTTCACTGACTAATACCATAATGTAATGAATGACTAAGTAATCTTAAATATTTAGTTAATATGTATTTATAATAGTTCATAATATTTTGAGATTAGAATTGATGTGCACCGTTCCTGGAGACCGTAGGTCATACGTACACACGAATGCTACCTTCACTTCTTTATTGTTTTAATAGAATTAAAATTAAATGATACATATCTATATTATAATACGAATATCATATATTTATTATATTTTTAACATATTATTATTACAAACATCCTTTATACATTCCATTATGGAATGAATGAGTCATATCTCTATGAGGGGGTAGTAGTCCACACTTTTTTAAACAAAATTATAATATTTACAGAACATGAAAAGTAAAAAAGGTATGATGTAAATTAAAGATAGAGAATAATAGAGAAAATATAAATATAATATATATCAAATATAAATATAGTTTTTATCACAATGGACACCATGAGAGGTGGTAACATGAAATTGAACAATCATCATTTCGTGAGGTAGTAGTTTCCCATTCATAGAAACGATGTGTTTGTTGCAATTAGATGAAGGTGTGTGTAAGTGTAGGTTAAACCATTATCATAAAAACATAATATAATATTGAGAATATAGGTGTTTTAATGTAATAATATAAGAAGAAGAGTATAGGGAGTAGATAATGAAAATGAAACTAGAAAGTATGAGAGAAGGTGTTACCTCTTAATTTGGTAACCTCTTTTTGTTTAAAAAAAAGGCTTCCTAGGGAGAAATTCTAACCTATGTGAGGCATCTAAGATGATATAAGGTATTATAGGAATAGTTTATAGCTAGTCATGGATGAACCAAATGTATTTTAGAGTGTCAGAGAAAGAGACGAAGGTGTGCCTTTTCTTATGAGAGGGGAGGGGCACCCCTGGAAAGTATTAAAATATTAAATTAATAATGCATAATTATTTAATCCATGTGGATACAAATTGATATATGTAGAATATAACATGAGGATTTTTCTAAATCATCTCATTCAATAATTTTTATACCTATATTGATTTTATTTTAGAACTTATCTTTCCAGTTTACCCTTAACTAATCTATTTTAATTTCCAAAGTGGTAAAAAGTTTATAATTATTAAAAAGATATTAATTTCACTTCTAAGTGGTAAATTGACCTTAAATGGACACTTTATAAATTTTTAGACCATATCAAAGTAACTTTTTAATTTTCAAATACTTTATTGATTTATAAATAATTTAATATTTTATTATTTTTATAAAACATCAATTACATCAATTTTGACACCATCCATTTTATTGAATTTAAATAAATTATCAAAATAGAGATAACACTGAACCAAACAATATAATTGTCTTATAACAGGTCACGTTTACATATAAAAATAATTTCTGGAATTAATTATGTAAAATAATATTTATTTTAATAATTATAAAATCATTTATTTGAATCATTCATTAATGAAGAAATCACTACATCATCATTGTACCATAAAATAATTTATATATACAATGCCTAAAAATTATAAATAAAATTCCATGATGTAGGAAATATTTGAATATAATTAATATATATAGATTAATATATTATTTAAATATATCCATATTATAATTGTTTTAGAAATAAGATACAATTTTTTACCATATTAAACTTTATTTTAAATTAAATGTTTTAAGTGTCATAATCACACCGAAGTGGCATCAAAAGACCAAATTATCACCACAAGGGTTGTTTTGGTCGGACATATATCATTCAACTAGATAAGTACATGTGTTTGGATATGTTTATATTATTAAAATATTATATTACCGTTATTTACCAGATATTCTATTTTACCGTGGTAAATAAAAATAAATACTAAAGTTAATATTTATAATATCAAGAAATAAAAATGGGCTATTTACATAATTTTAAAATTATTATTCCTTATATAGAAAGGATTTTTCTAAATTCACTACATATAATTTGTATAAAATAATTTAAAAATACTTCCAATTTTCAAAACAAGAATGAGGGTTTCTAAAATTAAAACCCAACAAAAGATTGGCATTTGTTTATAAAAAATTTCAATCTGATAATACATAAAATGACCACCAGTGGATTAAATGATAAAAAAATAATCTAATAATACTTTAAAAAAAAATTAAAAATATAGTATTACTATATAAATAAATTAGGTAAAAAGGCAGTCTTGAAATAAAATGCAGTATTTTTTCACTATTCATTAAAAATTAAAACTTTTCATTAAATTACCATAATTTCACCCAAAGCTAATTTTTTATATTTCAAATGAAAAATGAAGTCTATTTTGAATAAATATATATATATAAATGTTCAAAATCAGTTTAATACTATTCACAATAGCTTTTTTAAATGTCTTGTTTAACAGGTCGTGTTGTGCTTGAACTCGATGTTCTATTAAATGAATGCTATTGAATTATATAAAATGATCTATGACAGGGATGCCTGGGGTGTTACATTATATTGGTAGATATAGTCTGTCAACCTATTTCATCGATAGAGTGTGATTTTTAGAATCTATGTGATCATGCTAGATATAAAAAATCCATCGATTCCAAAGAGGGTGTGATCTAACCCTCATAATTGATATGATGATATTATAAAGACATGGTTAATCTAGACAGGATGTGTTCTTACATGTTATGTTTTAGTCCTATAAAAAGGGGTAGTATAACTTATTATAAGGGTTACATTATTGCCTATAATGCGAGTATCCATGATATGAAAAAATAATTCAATTCCATGAAATTTAATTCTATTAATTCATACTCACTCAAATAACACAAAAATATTTATATTCTATTACTTTTATCCCATAATAAATAATCAAAATCAGTTGAGTTTAAAAAAATTAATCTTTTAATACCATATTCATTCTAAATATTCATCAATGGTTACAATCCACTAAGTACAATTATATTTTCACAAGAAACCATTTCACTCTAATTTTGGTTTTATTAAAAACAACTAAAATATTTATTTGGTTGGGGAGAAAATATTATTAATGAGAGATACATAATGACATGTATTGGAATTATCAATATGTTACCATACATGAAAATTTCATTTCATTTTCCACTAGAATCCATGATACAAAACAACTATTTTTATTAGATTACACTATAGATTATAAGAAAAAATCATTACTTATTATTAGTTATTTCGTAAATTAAAACACTAAAAGGCATGATAATAAGACAGTAGTCTCCCATTAATAGTATCTTTCATATCTGTACATGAATATCCTAAAGGTAAAAGTACAATGGTGGATCATTTATTTCCATATCATACACAACTCTTCGATATATATCCAACCATTCCTTTAAGTCAATTATAAATTTATTCTAATAATAAAATATGATATTCATATAATATTTTATTTTAATTATTATAATGAATTTCCTTAACTATAGTCAAAGATAAAATTATTTCCCAATCATCCTAGAGAACATTAATGTTTTTTCTTTTGGGATTATTCTCTAGATTGATTATCCTACTTAAAAACCTACAGTTCTATGTTATTTATGTTATTTTAGTAATTTATATTTTAGTTTCATGAAATATAATTAATTATTAATTTACTAGCCCCTGAAAACTATAAATTCATATGTCATCCAATAGAATAAGCATTTCATGTTTCGAGGACTACATTGGTTTCTAAAATTGATTCAAAAAACTGAAAAATGTTTTTTATCATCAGTAAAAAGAAGATAAAACCATGAATAAATAGCCATCTAAATAACCCAATTAAAAACAAGAAAATAAAATCTGAATAAACCACTTATATTTCACTATAATATACTATTAAACGAGTCTTTTTTAAATAGTAATATATCTTGATATAACAGTTTGAGACTAAAGATGTTACTAAATTCTCTAAGTAATTTTGAACAAAATTAAACTAAATTGGGATATAGAAATACTTTTATTATGAAATCAATTACATAATATTCAATTTTCATGATCTGAATACCAAAATTGTACATGTTTGGGTTAGACCAACACCGCCATTAGACCACCTAATCAACGTAGGATTGTATACACACTGGTGCATAACTCATACCACTCTTGGAGATATTTTCCATGTTTTAATATAAAATAAATAATATAACTTTAATAAAAAATTCATAATTCCCACTAGAGTTATAGAACACATTAACCAAAATACAAATATTAATAATGTTTTTGATATTTTAATAACAGATACATTATAATTTTTTGTTTGAACATACACAACGATCTAAACCAAAGAATAAACATCCCAAAACCTCAAATCCAATTTAAAATTTTGAAATTTAAATAAAAACAAAAGACATCTATTAGATATAATTATAAATATAACAGAAAACACACCTCATGTAGGCAAAAAAATTCCTATAACATTATTCAAAAAGGTAAATATTACACACCATGTTCTATCACTTATAAAATAACTATCCTTCTGGAAAATAGAATTATAAATCCCTTGGATGGATGGTCAACCTAAAATTTTCAATCATAGAAGACCATAATCAACCTTCATTACACCATTGTGGAGAGGAAACCAAATTATCACCATCATCATCAAGGGAGGAGTACCTTAACCATATTTACCTAATCGATTCCAACTCCAATAAAGATATATAAAGAATCATTGAAAGAGTACCACAAAAAAACAAGAAAAATTTATCACCTCCACCTTGATAATGTCAAAAATCTTAAATTTAAATACTCAGTAATGAGAATGCATAATAAATTAAAGAAAATATTGTAAAGTATAAAGAAAAAAAATAGAAAATTATACCACCGATGAACCATAAATTAAATCTGGGAATTACAATAGAAAATATCCACCCTTGAAGTTGACCACATCATCCAACACTAATGTAAAATACTAAAAAAAACATCCTAGATAATGCACTTGATGTCTATAATATTTTAAAAAGAAGACATCTATAAGAGGATGAGTAACAAAATAATAATATCTATCAAGATTTACTTTCATAAAATAATAAATCCACTAGATTGAATATGTGTCAAACTAAAAAGGATGTTTAAAGTGATGATTTAAGTGATAAGAGTGGGGTTTAAATGGTCATCGAATAAATAATATTATTAGACGTTCCAAAACATTAATAAAAACATAATAGAAAATCTAATAGATAAAGATATGAAAATCTTTAAACTGAGGGAATTATAGTATACACAACCAGCAAATGGAGGCTAACGCTCTGACATAATTACACACTCCCATCACAATTGTAGAGGGTTTTTTAAAGAAAACCATAGAATATGTGGATAATAATTGATGAAACTAATTAAATGTACATGATAAATTATACAATTAAAAGATTAAGTCATCTATATAGTCCAAAAAAATTGGACTATGTAAAATAGATTACACCCTTCTTATGTGAGATAAAAAAATCAGAAGAGAAAAATAAAAAAATAAAATGAGTGGAGTCTCCAATATAAACAACCACGGACAACTAAGATGTATGAAACTAGTTCAATTATCATAAAATTCCAAATAATCCACATGAAAACAATTGTCTGTGTTCTATTATCTATAGTTATATAGGGAATTTCCTTTCCCTATATCACTTATAGAATGGTGCACATAAAATCATAATTGGGAAAATTTAGGGTTTAAATTTGATATACCTTATTGTAAGTCCAAAAAATAATCATATCTACCTATAATAAACTAAAATAATTTCATAACTAATCATAATCATGTGGAATAAGAATAACATTAGTAAAAGTTATTTATTAAATATATCCAACATGAATATAATTGAAAACATGTAACCAAAAATATAGGGAGCTAAAATATCCAATTTACCTACTATAATCCATAGCTCTGAATCTCATATAAATTAATATAATGTATGAAGATGAAATAACCATCGTCTAATAAGGGGAATCCTGGAAAAAAATCTCTCCAATCATATAGTCCATCACTTTAGAAATAAGGGAAAGGATATACCATGTTATTGCATTTCTAGCCTATCTTATCAATTGACTAACTCATCAACATATGGGTTTTTACCAATTCATTGTATAAAAATCAAATATCATGTATTAAAATTTCAATAATCATTTAATAATTTATATAATAGTGAAAATAGAATGCAAATTCAATAATTTCATAATATATTGCTTTGGGTGGCTCTAAAAATAATAAAACATGAGTAAAAAATAAATATTTGTTCATACATTATGTTCCATTTATAATGAATTTTACATAAACTATAGTAAATGAAAACTGAGTAAAAAATGAAATAAATTTATATTTAATCAAGGCATTCTAACTTGAGTGAATAAAACTGAATACCAAAGTATTTATAAATTCTTGTAAACCGTTAATAAAAACATTATTAAAAAATTACATTGTATTAAAACTAACTATACCTTCTACTACTAATAGTCTGAATATTTGATTGTAAGATAAGAAGAAGTTTTCACTAGCAAAGATGAATGAAAATTAATAATTCATGAACCAAATTAAGAAGATTCCTTGTTAACAACAAATTTTATAAAATAATGGTCTAGCAATTGAAGAGGTTTCACCATTTCTGTAGCTCGGAATAAGAAAATTAGCAAGAGTAACCTTCAAACCTCAAGAAAACTCCCCAAACCTAATTAAATAAATTAAAATAAAAGGAAATGATATATTTTAACACCTATAGTAAATATGAATTTATAGATTCATATATTATAAGGTAATATCTGAGAAACAAATTAATAGTGGATATCCCACCTTGTACATTTAAATAATTATATGTTACCCACGTTTTACAAGGCCCTGTATTATTATATTCCTTGGATCTCTAAGGGGGAACTGTGAACCATGGGAGATAACCAAAAAGATAGGGAGAGTGGATTGTGAATGGAAAAATCCATATAGAATCCAAGATATATCTTTTTTATGTTTTAATTTTTATATTATAAAAACTTCACCTCATTTAGAAATAATTAGAAATACATACTAGTAACTCTATGGGATACCCTTGAACATCCATTAGACATAAAATTACCAATGTACATCCTTTAATAACATTGTAGTTATGATGTATTTCTACATGGTCCCCCATTTCCTTCTTCCTTCATTCACGCAACTCTTAATCTTATTTTATTCCCCCTCTAACTTACATCACAAATCTAGTACCATAATTTACGAAATTATAAAGGAGAAATAATATAAAACAATTAACCCATTAGATTATGGTTATTAAATACTCTACAACATATATTCATTCTATTATTATGAAGAACACGTAGACATTTCACATGATCATTTCTAATAACGGAATGTACACCTTAAATTATTTTAAAAAACCATATAAACTTAAATAATATTAAAGTAAAATATATACAATTTTATAATTCCATATTTCAAATATATAAATTAAATTAATAAAAAAAATTCATAAAAATGGTAAAAAAATACATGATCCAAATAATCGCTTGATATAATTCATAAAACTAGAACCTTATGACAATATAAATTATTATATATATCATTAAATCATATGTTTGAATATATCGGAATCTATAATCTATAAATGACCATATAACCCAGTCATCAATACACCAATAATTAAATATTTACATATTGATTAAATTTTATTCAATAATTAATAACTCATTTATGATATATGATAAAAGGATTTATTCAAGAAAATCTTGGATGAAAATAATCATAAAACACACCACACCATAATTCACATTAACCTGAATAAGTATTTACATTTAATTTCATAAATTTAATATGGTTTTCATATAAAAATATTATTTGAATTTATGAATTTAGGTATAAAAAATATGTATATAATGATTGAAATAATCTTTCTAAAACACAAAACTAAAAACAATCATATTATTATTAAATGTATACTGACTTCAAAATATTATAGTGTTGATTGAACTAGATAAATTTAAATTTTATTACAACCATTATAATATATATTTAAATTATTTACCTTTATAATATATATTAGTATTCTAAATATATCATCATTTACATTATTTCATAGTGATACTTATATATGTAGGGTTTATTTTATATTAATACTCATTCATGTTAGTGAATTTTTAAATTATGAAATACTCCTTTGATTAAAAATATTTTGGGAATAATAAATAATTTAAAGGGAATTAATAATCTTCTAAATACTAAACAATCAAATATATTAACTATGTGGATCATGGTTTTTCTAGTGAAATCCTGATTTTTTATTTATATAGTGAAACAAGTAATAAATTACCTATATCTTAATTATTTATTTATAAAATTAAATATGTTATAATTGTATATTTTATTACAAGTCCTTGTTAATAATTTTCTTCTGTTAATATTCCACCAATAAT
Source organism: Viscum album (assembly GCA_963277665.1). Classification (NCBI taxonomy): domain Eukaryota; kingdom Viridiplantae; phylum Streptophyta; class Magnoliopsida; order Santalales; family Viscaceae; genus Viscum; species Viscum album. The sequence goes on along the minus strand of OY728161.1, from coordinate 1,532,844,998 downwards.
CAATTGAATAAATTACATCTTAATTTAACTTAACTACATCAAAAAAATATTTATTTTATAACAATTAGTTAATTCAATAAATTCATATGCTTTAAATAATATGTATTTTTTTATCAACATAAATTAACTCACATATTGTTGAAACATACTCGTTAAACATTTTGTCAAGAAAAATAATTACAATACATCTATGAAAAATCATTACATTAATTAAAAAATATATTAGATAATACTACTATAATTAATGTACTAAAATAAAGGATTTTAAAACAGGTAAATTATAAGTTATTATAGTTTGAAATATATGGGAATGTTTTGAAAAATATCAAATGATTCTAATAGTTCAATAAAATACCCACTGAATATTAAGGAAATGAAGTTCAAAATGTCATTTTCAATCATTTACACAAAAAATGTAATAATTATCAACATATTTTTTTTATATTTTATAATAGTAAATTTATTAAAAATTTCATGAAAATTTTAAAATACAACCACTATAATTATAGAAGTAAAAGGTAACTATACGAAATTATTTAACTAAAACTATGAATATATCTTTTTAAACAATAAAATTAATATAAAAACAATTAACATTGAATGTAAAATAAAATATATGTTTTCCATTTTCCCCAAAATAATTTCAAAGGAACTAGTACAAAATATAACGATTTCCAATATGGTATGATATAGATTTAAATGTATAAGATAATGTTTAAATATCATTTATATGATATACCTTATTATAAATCTATTTATCAAAAGTAAAAGGTAAAAATAATGTATATAAAATTTTAAAATTAATAATAAAGAATATTTAAACAATTAAATAATATGTTGAAGTCTATACAATAATTATAGAAAAATAACTACTTTATTTCCACTTATTTAGTGAATTCGTTTAAGATGTTTTAAAATTCCTTTAAAGAAATGATTTAAAAAATGAATAGATAAAAAATTGGTATCCCTAATAAATGTTAGCATAAATTTTTTTTATTGAAGTAAGATACATTTTTTACATGAAAAATGATAAATTGGATATAATTTATTCTTAAATAAACCAATTTATGATAAACCTAAAAATGATAACAAAGAAAAAAAATAAATCAAAAAATAAACCATAGAAAAAATGAATTAATTCAGCTATATTTGATTAAAATTTAGGTTATTTCAAGAATAAATTTGGATATATCATTTTAATACATGTTATACCTTGAAAAATCAATTTTTTAAGAAATTTTTCATATGTTTTTAAAATTAAATTTCAACCTTCTATCCTTCTTAATAATATTAAATTCAAACAAATATTAGTAAATGATTTTTAAAGTTATTGATATAAATAAAATCTTATAATTATGATTATTTTTAACATTTAATCTATTGAAAAAACCTTATATTTTATATTGAAATAGAATTTAAATTTATTTCTCAAAAACCATCATGAGATATTGAAATGAATTAATAATAGAGAACAATTCCATTATTACTAAAAATATATCTATTTAAAATAGGTCTACATACAAAAAATACCTTCCTAACATATTGATTGTTTATGATGATAATTGATTTTTCCCTGGACATTACACATAATCAGAAAAACTCCTGTATTGATAAAATATGATAATGATAAAAACAATATTATACAATAAGATTTAGGTAATTTCAATATAATATTAAATTTTAAATAAATAAATAACCCATCAAGATTTATATGTTTTTAAAAATGATGAATATAATTGAAAAAAATAGTGTTTGGGTGACCAATACCAAACTCCCCAATTCTATGCCTTCATTTTTCAAAAAAATATATTTTTCTAGGATGGTTTAAAATTCCTCAAAAAAATTGAATATAAGAACCAATTGTTTAATAGGAAAATCTCAAAAAAAATTGAAAATAAATTAAACAACCTTTTAAAAATTATTTGAATCATTTAAACACATCATATATTGATAAATATTAAAATATAGATTTTAACATAAATAAATAGAGTTTCCTTTATCAAAGTAAAAAATAATTGGTTCATGTTAATCATGTTAACAAAAATAAATATATAAGAAAAAAAATATTCTCTTCCTTTTTTATGTCTAAACTAATAAAAATCATTAGTTGATTCCATCTATAATATAAAAAATTGAAAACACAGGTTATGTCAAACTATCCTACTTTTTCTTACCTATATATTCCAATACATTATGCATGAGACTCAATAAAAGGGTTAAATCAAAGGAAAAAAACAATATGTGTTCTTGAACTAACCCTAGAGACTGAAGATTCCATAAATTTATTTTTGTATAGATAATTAGTTTGTTACATAATGAATCTCGACAATAATATCTTCTCGATACTCAAAAAACACATATATACGTTCCAAAATTTTTGTATGTACTTGTTATAAATACACCAAATGGTTATATCATGTTGTAAAATATACCTAGAGTTGGACTCAAGAATAATATAATATAGATTCTTTTATTAGATCTTATGTGTTGTATCAATTATATTGAATAAAAAATAATAGATATCTGAAATTACCAAAATTTATATTGATATGTATCATATTATATTTACTACGGTTTTTAATCATTATGATGATTCATTTGTGGTACTAAAAACTAATCATGATTATTTTGTAGAGTTCAAAGGAATATATTCAAAATGAGATTATGTTCTTATAAAATATGATATCTGTTAAGAGTTGGAAGTCAATCCTCAACTCCCATTACTGAATGAAGTGGGCATTTATAAATTTGTATGCCCCACTTGTTGGAATGACATGATACTATCTATAAATATTATATATTCTCTATAATTTCCTATTATAGGATTTAAATAATCTAATAAAACTCTTAAACACAATATAATCAATAAAAAATCCAAAAAAAGATCTACCAATCTTAAAAAATTCTATCATGAAACAATTATAATTTAAAAAACATAAATATGAACCATATACAATTTCATTCATTAATTCCTCACCAACCATCACCAATTTGGATTGATGAATACTACTAAGAGGTAGTTGAATTATAACCATCCTCCAATGGTTTATATGGGATGAACCCCCCCATATGAGTATGATCCTCCCTTCAACAATGTTATGTTATTACCTCACAGAGAAATAGATTAAGGATGCATACACATTTTAAAATGGGGGTGTTTTGGTAAATAATGACTGAGAATGATTGTACATACCCATCGAATGGGAATTTCTTCCTTTTTAAAACTATGCAAGAATGTTTCTTGATTTCTAATGGATAAAATAGAAGTTATAATGCATGATGAAAAGTAGTATCCCCTTCATGAAAAACTTGATTACATGTATCACACTCCTAATCTGTTCTATCTTATTAAACAACTCTTAAATGATGAAATGCATGAATGATACTACCAAATGATAACTATTATCATTCATTTACCATTTAATTAATATTTTTATAGTTTTTTGTATGATATGGTTCAAATTATAGCTTCGTAAAACAATATAGACTATCATACCTTACGAATGTCCAACAGAAGTTGCATGTTTACATGATTTATGATAGCCCTTACTTGTGTGTCATGATATATCAAAATTTATCAGGTGAAAATTTTCTTTTTGATATGTATCCTATAATATTAAACTTGAAAAAAATTTATATGAGATATAATTCAATCGAACTTGTATTTTATGATATATTATTACAAATGAATTCATATACAATTTTTTTTGTGTATTATCCTTTTTTTTGAAGCTATCATCAATTTCACTACATGTAAACTCATATAAAATACAATGTGACTTCTCATAAAAACATTTTATGATTAACTATAAATCAAAATTAGATTAGGTATTCAATTCAATGTAAATCCCCATTTAGTTATCCACAATGTGAAACACCATAGGTAATTGTGTCATAGATAATAAATTTCAATAATGATATTCATAAATGAATCCAAAGAGTATCCTCTAGAAAATCATTACTTCTATATAATATCTTATGATGTCAATACTGATCTCTATCAACCCTATGTGTATCTATACATATGTCCAAAAAAATATACCACATTGCAGTTTCAAATATCATACAATCACTTTGTTTAAGACATCAGCTAGAAATAAGAAAATGAGTATTTCAGTCCCAAAAATCCATCTCACATATTATCTATTATATAAATGTGGAGATACCATATCAAAAATATTATATGATTTATATGTGGTTTAAGAACTCTTATTATTGGAATTATTAAATATATAGAGAAAAAATACCAATGATATCCATGCAATGATAATGTAAAATCATGAATAATATACTACAAATGAATACCAAATTAAACATGTATACAATAGATTAATGATGCCTCTCCAATGTCTTAATATTCATATTTGTTTGATGAAGATATCATAAGGGAATATGAATGATTATGGTGTATCCATAGTCTGGGTTTAAAATCAAATTCTATATGCGATACTCTCCATTATCAATGATGTGATTTCATCTCATGGAGTGAACAATATAGGGAAAAGAGAGAATTAGGATTTTAGGGAATTCCTTCCAAGAAATAGATGTAACACACCCACTATAATATGTAAATATCCCATTTATAGGGCTATCAATGAATCTCATCGCGTGTTTCTATGTTAACCCATACATCATAAAAATGAGTTAATATTTCATTCAATTTATGAATTATATGTATTACTGTCATCAAATTATCACTATTGTGACATATATTTAGTTATATCCAAGTGTGTAAGAGGATATATGATCATTATCAGGCATCCCATGAAGGATTTTTTCCCATCATACATTAAGAAATATATACACAAATCCATAGGCATCAAAATGCATCACATGAAATATTTTCATTAGGGTATATTCCATTCAATCTACCACATGGACTAAATAAATATATATATTGTGTGATTTCCTCTTATATTGTATCATATAAAATAAATTCTAAAACAATATTAAAAATTCTATTGGAATATTTTCCAAACCACTTGTATAAATTTATCATTAACTTCACTCTATATAAAATCATATTTATTCACTTGTGCATACCAATATAAACTCTTTCAGATTTACTCTAATTTTTTTTATATTATCTCTCTAATTAAAACTCAATCCCCATTATGTCAACCCCATGGTGTGACATCACTAATATTCTATCAATGAAAATTACTATCAATCACTGAATAAATAATTGAATAAATGTATAACCCTTTAGAAAAGAATCCAAAACACTAAATAGAAAATGGTATCCACCCTGGTCTGTATCAAACACATGTGTGAATAATTTTTTATTGACCAATTTGAATTAGACGAAATAAAAATGTTATATACATTCCCATTTTATAAAATATTAGGTGACAATTTGACATAGAGTATTTTAATCACCTATATCCAAATCATACCCTCCTAACAATCTAATAATAGAATGAATTGGTTGATAAATAAATCACTTGATATTAATCTTCATAAATGATCACATAACATTCCCCCCATTCAAAAAGATAAGAACATCATAAGTATAATCTTGGAATAGTCTGAAAATCTCTAATCTATTTCAATTGAGGTTCTATATGTAAAACACATTATATTGTTGAAATATTTTCATTTTGGTTGAGGTCTAACTATTGATATGATCTGAAACAAACCCAACAAACCAAGGATTAGCTATGTCATTTTTTTACTTGTGTAAAAAAGATATTAATGTATGAAGGTTCTCATGCATGGTTTCTTAGAAATATCCAGTAGTAGGGTTTTAATAAGAACCATGTTCTAATGTTATATCAAATACCTAATGTATGAAACACTCTGTGGTATACTTCCTCGACCATCTAGGTCACAATAATAATCCTCTATATCTTTATATTTATGCTTGAAGAAAAAATTATATATCTCCATAGAATAGTATTTATCATGTAAATATTAAAAATTAACCATATAATATAATTCATTATTACAAAAATTCATAAATTGATAACTCAAATTCATACATGCAGTGGATAATTATCATTAAATTTCATGAAATGATATATATATATATATTCATTTAAAAATTCAATGTGAAATGATGATAAAAATATATTTCCTTTTATTTAATAAATTTTATACTTATAAAATTTTGTAATAATATTTCTCAAACACAATAGAATAACCCGTCATTCAAATTGTATAGGATATATTTCTATATCATTCATACGCATTTTAATCACTCTAGGATTTTTAACTCTTTAAATATTCTCATAATTTGAACCACATCTCTATGTGACCATATAATAAAACCTTCTCAATATACTAATTAGTGGGAAAATATAAAATGTTTTTCAATTCATTCATTGATATTTTCATCAGAATTTCCTTCTTCTTCTATAGGGTTGTTTATGTGCTTTGAATGGCCCTAAACCCTCTGGTGCGATTGACATTAAATTTTTTTTCCAATGGTGGGGTTCATTAACCACCAAGATCGATGTTGATGGATACTTGATCATAATTGTAATATAATAAGTCCTATCTCCCTTCAATGTATTCATCCTTAGTGTTTCTTTCATTATTTCAATATACATCATAAATTTGATACAAGTAAGAGAATATCATTTTTTGATACAATCTATAAATGGAAAACAATTAATCATGATTCTTACATTAATTTTAGGGAATCTAACTGTTGTAAAAAAATGATTATGATGTTGTACATGTGTAGGAATCTATGCATATTTAATGTGTTAGTCATCTGTAATAGTATTTCCATTTTAGAGTTTAGGGAATCTCATATACAAGGAATATTTCATGTGGAAGCAAAGGCATCCCATGTTCTTTGTTTAGAAATTTAAAAATGGGAAATAAGGAATCCAAGTATTATTTTATTGGGTATCTTGTCATTCTTAGAGAGGGTGACTGCTATTTTTTATATAATGCTTGAGGCATCTGAAACACATCATGATTGAAAAATTATGCTTAGCTTCATGCATCATTACCCGTGGCACCTTCTTCTCATCAAGTAAGGTGTGTATTTTGATGCATCATGGAGAGTCATATTTTTGAATACATATAGGGAAAATATCAAAAGTATAAATTCTTTTGGGTACATTATCAAGTGATTAAAGTCTTATTTGGATGTAATCATAGGTTTAAAGCTTTTTGGTGATGTGATCCTAGTTTTAATGTCTTGTTTAAATGATTTCAAAGGATTGAAGTTTTGTGAGGATGTAATCACTTGTTTAATATCTTGTGGGGACATAATATTGGGTTTAATGTATTTAGAATATTTTACCATATATTCACAAAACACAAGTCACTTAATAATTTCTTTTTTCAAGGAGATAAAAGGGTACAATGAGGGCCCTAGGTTTGGGTGGTAAGAGGGAATGTGTTTCCCCATGGGGAATGATCACACTTTGGGGTCTCACCTCACATGGGTAAGACCAAGAGGTTCATGATTGTGTTGGGATTGCACATTATGGAGTAATCCTATGTACTCTATTATAAGATAAGGATTTAAACAAATGTAGTTTTATTTCATTAATTCAGGTTTTTGTGGAATGATTAGTCCATTATATTTAATTTCATGCAGTAAGGACTCTTGTTTCATGAAAGTAGCTACAAAAATGGATGGTGTGAGGATTGTATGGTGATGTTTCCAGGGAGATGGGGGATCTTCATAGGATTTGTTTTTGAGGAATGCTATATTTTTTAATTAATAAAATGATAAAGTTTCATTTTATGTTCTATAGAAATTTTAATTCATATCAACATGTTATGACTATTATGTATGTCATATAAGTTTTAAAATCTCTAGGATTAGATGTTGAATTAGGGAAAATATAAGGAGTATCCCATTCCCAATATGTGTAAGAGGAGAGAATGATATTGGGATCCCACATGACCTCATTGACAAGAAAATTCATTTTGTTTTGATTTTTGAAAAACACTTTTGGTTAAGTGAGAACCCACCATTACAAATCACATTGAGGCAATGTGAGAACCAGCAGATCATTACAAGGATCCATTGATGGACGGAACAAACTGAAAATCCGCCCTGGAACTAGCCAGACTAAAACCTCACCCAAGACCCTCCAAGAACATAAACGCCATTATCAGATCCGCCAACACCATCCCAATTTCCCAAAGAAACCTTCGAACCAGTCCAGAGTGAGGACGTGCATGAAGGGTAAGGCCAAAAGGGCAGAAGAGATTCATCAATTGGCAGAACCGGACTCTAGAAAACAAAAAAAGAACCTCAAAGGGGAAAACATAGAATAGGAAAGATCAGGTGAATGAATTTCTTAGCCTCGAGAATTCTTGGGGTCGCCCTTGGTGACCTCGTACTGACCCGGGAAGAAGACACAAACCCTGCCCTGATCCGACCCTGAAGCAAACTGGAAGTGAACTATTAAAGAGAGGACATCTCCAGAACTGAGCATTCCTGCATCTTTCATCTACATTTGTGTACTAAAACTAGAAAACAAACAACAATTCCCCAATCCAGAACACCATGAACCATGCCGGAACCACCGAGGCTGACCGCACACAACCAGAACAACAATGGAGTGAACTGTTAAGGAGAGACATCATCATCCTGAACATTCATGCGTCTTCCATCTCTAGAAAACTGATGTTTGACCACATCGTCGATCCATTAAAGGGGAGATGACCTTTTCCGACAAGAATCCTAACCGCATCGTCGATTTTGTTCGACTGCGAGACCCATTCAACCCAAGACGATGCGAGGAGCACCGTCTATGACTTCAACATCATCCATCGGGATAAGGGGAGAATTCGAAGCTAGGGATGAGCCTATGATGCCTCCAAACATGGAAAGTCATGGATCTGATGCCCCATATCTGATGGGAAGGGGTTATATCGTCATCGCCGATTTATCAAGGGATGAGACACAGGGTTGTGTGTCGCGCGAGTGTGAGCAGAACACAATCCAAGCAGGAGTTGATGTCTGATTGGCATCGCGCGAGGAAGAATCCGGACGGGAAGTGTATGGCCCACATGACCTCATTTGTGTTAAAAGAAATACATTTTCACAATGATTCCAATATTTTTGGTAATGAGTGCACATCATAGGAAATTTTGGATATAAAAAGTCATAAACATGGCCCATTTTAGATGAAAAAATGGGGTCATGATGTTGGTAATGATTAGATGAAAAATTAAATGTTCCCATCTAGAATATGATTGGTTCAAAGGTTCTACATATGGGGGTTGATGATACTGGTCATGTGGGAATGTTTCACATGGTTGAAACCAGCATGGGTGGGTTTATTGAACATGAACTCTAAACTATCACACAACTATGTTTGGAAGAAAGAGTACTAGGGAAGGGACTAAGATGTTATTTCATGAAAATTTGGAGTTTGAAACACCTTGTACATTTACTTTTCCATGGGTTCTAGCATAAGGAATAATTAGGTAATAATGAGGATTTTATGCATAAAAATTTTGGGGTTTTGTGAAGATTGTACTTTTTTGAAGAAGATTAATAATAAATGAACTTGTGATGAAAAAATGGAGTTTTTCAAGGACTTCCATAATAAATGTTGAAGTGTTTTGGGACCTATGTGAGGATTTCAAAAAAAAATTCAAATTTTATAAATACATGGGAGGATGACGTAGTGTGATTTCATAAAAATAAGGGGTATGTGAATGAGAGAACATCACTTCATCTTTGAGAGGATATTGTTCAATATTGTGGGGGTGTTGCTCTATTTTTAGAAATATATGTTTTCTATATTTTAGGTTTGGAGAATTTATCATCTTTTCAAAATATTTTGATGGGTTGTGAATCTATGGGTTATGAGACTCTCAAAACATTTCTTCTAGAGGAAAATTGTGTAATGATTCAATAAAAATTCACTTTTCTTATTCAGGTTGCTTACATACCAATATTGATTTTTAAAAAATGTTCAAAAATTTGTGACAAAAAATTTACCTTTTTCCATTATTTTTCTATAATCATGTAAAATGGGTGGTTTGAAATTTACTTTACCTCATAAATTATTACATTCCAAAATAAAATGTTACTTGAAAATGATAAATGTTGCATACACTCATCCCATTTTTTAGAATGGTTCCTTATGTTTAGTTTTGCTGATGATTAAGGAGAAAATATTGTTTTGAAGGTTGAGATCTATTTTTCTTCCAAAAAATTCCCCCCTTATAATTAGATCCAGATGGGAAACATAGGAATAAAATTAGATAAAAATTATGAACATTGTAATGTTTTATCCGTTATTGTGTATGCTTATATATGAGCACCACAAATGATTAATATGAAGATAAAAATGGGTTTCACGTACAACTAAAATGTTTTAGTGGGGCCTTCATATACTTACTTAATTATCACACATGGAAATAGTTCCCACATGTGTAGAACTCAAACGACATATGTAAACACCCATTCCATAGAGCAGTGACATTCACCGAACCTTTTTTTATGTGATAGTAATTGTAAAAACTAGCCATTAAATTACAAGTATCTTGTAATATTTGAGAGAAAAAGTGATATTTTCCGGAGAAACCCTACCATTGATTTAAATAGAGACACATGTGTGATCTATCCATTAAAATTTCTCTAATATTCCTCACCAATTTTCTCCAATAACTTCCACTTCTACAAGGATGGGAGAAATGGATAAAAACACTAAAATACCATCTTCAAGGAAGTTCATTATACATGATGGGAGAATTAATAATTTTTTATAAAATAAAATAGAAGATATACACTTAAAAAATAACCTAAAACAACCATAGGTATCCCAATGATGGGGCTTTTCCCACTATAGAAACTGATACGTGGAGATTTTAATTCTCCATCTATTTTGAGATTTAGTATAATAACACTATCGGTACATCCCTATACATCAGAGAGATTCAAGAGGGAACCATATATATATATATATATATATATTTAATTAAATGAGAAGGATAATAACTAGGGAGACACTACTAGTTACGTATTTACCTAACAGATATGTAACTACTATTTGGGATAACATTTCAACTAATATGATGGGTTGATATGATGATTGAGACATATGGTTCAAGTATAACTTTACTGATGAGTGGGAATGTATGTATTGGGTGTTTCATACCTTTCAATAATATCAGACCGAGTTGTATCATGTTGAGTTATAAATGTTATTTTAGACATCATAAGTTCATATCTATCACTAACTTATGCTTCCTCAAAAGTTTCCCTACTGGAGGTCCCTAAACAAAATTACATTCCAACTTCACCATGGGTAGGTGTAAATTATTCTTTGGTACATTATTCAACTATGTGTGATCCTTATAAAAGGATTACAGTAAGATTAATTCTTGCCATCATAAAATTATTGGGTGAACATAGACAAGATGTAATTATCAATAGAGATCTTGTTGGATGAGTTGGCACTAGTATTGATGAATCACACACACTTCCACAGGTGTGTTAAATTAAATAATGTTATGGGATATTTCTGAGTGGTCTAATAGAGATGATACATGGGTGACCTAATTAATGACCTAGGTATTGATATAAGTTACAGATTTGGTTATAAATGTTGATTCTAGAATATAGAAGGCATTTAAAATTCATATACAATATGATATACATACATTTTTTTCATGTATGTAGTGTTCATGGCCACTTTTTGATGTTTGTGGATATTTTCAGTAATGGATAACTTCATGGGATTTCATATGTAGACCTAGTTTATGGTGTCAAAAGTGGAATCCCAGAACAAGTTCATCCTAGGTATCATCATACTAGGCTATTTGTATAGCCAATTGGTGCATGTTGAGAGGGGAAGATATTCCTAGGAGCATATTTAGTACATTAAAGTTTCTTTATGGATATATGAAAGATAATTTTAGAGGGTATGAATTTGTAACTATTATTACCCCCCGAACACTATTTTTGGAATATCCCTCCTCAACAACACCAAATTTCAATTTGTGTCCCTCATAGAGACTTGGTTGGTTTTCAGCATTAGAAAAGATCATAATTTCATCTCCCACTCCACCCTATACTTATAATGTCATATTATTAATTATCTATAGGTGAAACTACAATGAATTATTATTTTTAGAATTTTACAGGTAGATTGTTGGATTCACAAACTAATGAAAATAACAATTGATATCCATATCCGAAATATCTCTTCCCACAGTGGTTCATATGTATCCAGTATCAAGTGATACAGGTTCATACATGGGATCTTTTATAATGAAACCCATGTTTCCTTGACAATTTACGATTGATTTTAATTATTGAAGGCTCTGGGGAGGTGATTATTCTGCCATTAGATTACCCCATTTCTATTCTCACATAGACCGACTCCATCAACTGGGTGGATGAGTACAAAATATGTTCAATATTCAATGGATTAGGATGTTTTCTAAAAGTAATGAAATTGATATCATCCCCCACTCATCCTTCTTCTTATTAGGAACATGGAATAATACGATCTTTGGGTGAGGTTCTATGTTGAAATCATACCTCATAGTTGGAAGAGAACTCACAATAAGAGTCATGTTTGTACCGGGAGGTACTATGGAAGAAGTAATGCTACATGTTGTATGTATCTAATTATCCAATATATATGTGGATTTAAGATGATAATGAGACAATATGACTATCATACCAAATATATCATTTATTATAGAGGCATGCAAGGGAGAAGTTGAAGTTAATATTTAATGGGATTGAGTTGGTCTCTAATCATGTATAAATTCAGTAGAGGTCGACGTACCTGGTTGATATGGACTCCATGATAAGGTGGTTCATAGCTGTCAACTCTTTCACCATTTGAGTGTCATAAATGATGGGTGGGGATCCTAAAGAGCTATAAACCAACGAACCATCAACCGAGAAACTATCAATATATAACTCCAACTCCATGGACTCCTGGGGGAGGAGTAATGAGGATCTAGAACTTAGAAAGGGAGTCCTCCATAGAGTAGGGATGCCAGCCTAGAAGATGGATGTCTGACCTAGGTTCTCTACGAAAACATAAGATTCCATCTATCTAGTTTGATTTCATAATTTTAACTTTAAATCATTTTAATCTTTTATAAAACATTATATTGAATTCTTTCATTGTTCATCAGGAGAGGGTAAAGAGTACTTCCCTAAAAGAGGGGAGAGTTCCACCATGGGAAGTGGGGATCCAACCTCACAATCTTCTCTTTAAGCCTTGGTGTATGTTTTTCCCTTGGAAAATAGAGTGGAGGATCCTGGTTGACATGCCCTCCCTATCATCTATTGGGGGACCCATTCTATTGTTCAAGTAAATGTCAATTCTTACTGTAGTTTGGTTTACCAAATATAGTTATCAAATAACAACCCATTGTATCCTCAAGGTAAAACCATAATTATTTTTTCCACATTATATTGATACATCTGATGGATACAACAAGTTTCGATAAAAAATTTATCTTATTTGTTAAAAAAAATTGCTTATGAAGAAATAGGATTTTATAGTGGATTTTGTGGTCCCACTAGTGAATATGAATCCCCATTGGTGGACCTCCCTTCCAAGACAATATTTCTGTAAATGATGGCATGGGCGTTAGAATATCCGAACATCTTTGTTATGGGGGTTACCAAAATGGATTTTTCATTTCCCTCATGTCATGTTAGTTTCATCTATAATTGGTAATATTTAGTTATCTTATTCATAAAAAACATATTAATTTGTATTCTTCTATTTGAAATAATGTATTGTGGGTGTACCCCATTGTTAATCGACCATGACTAGGATGACTATGACACATTCTTTGGTTGTTAATCCAGTCCCTGAGGGTCAAATTATCTAAGAGGTATCGACCACTATCATGGGAGAGTATCTCATTGCTTATGCAGATATAGCTGTGGTTTTGGTGGGTTTTATGGTGTATGGTGACATTTCTACTATTGAAGGGTCTTAAAAGGTTATTGTCACACTAAATATGCATCTTTTCTCATCCATCAGAATACCTAGGGATTATTCCACTTGGGAGGGCCTAATGTTCTTCCTCAAGTACCAGTCTACGATTCATGAATACTTAGAGGAATCTAAGTCCTTTTTTTAAAGAGAACCATAATTGTTAAGATAAGACATGTATAATAATTAATGAATTCATACCCTACACACTATGGGTAGACATACTATGTTGGATGGTAACCCTCGACCACTATGTGATGAACCATAGGACCAGAGGTTTGGATTCCTTTGCACTCCATGTGTAGGCCCAATACTTCCTCGCTATGTGGGTGTGTGTATAATAGAGATAGAATTATTAAAACGTGTATGAGATGACTTCTAAAAGAAAAATGGTTCTATAGGTGTCTAAAGAGAATATTCTAAGAGGCAGTATCACACAAAAGAGAAAAATCCCGACATCACTTCCAAGGGAGATATCATCATCTAACTAAGGGAATAATTCATTGAGATAATGGATAAGGTAGTAGGGGTGGAATCATTGGTAGCTATGTGTAGGTATGAACTGGGTTTATTAAAAATGAAATATGATGAGGTTCACCCCATATATAACAGAATATGATAGAGATGGCTACGAGGCATCAGGTTCTTAAGGCAACACATTGACAGTTGGCTGAGATGGAGCAATCCCTTACAAATGATGAACTATTGGGATATGTTTTTTCATTTCCTTCTATCATGAAAAAGGAGAGTCTCTAGCCTATAAATGACCCTTCACATTTCATCTTGTTGAAAATAAATTATTTTTATATTTCCCCTCAAGTTTCAATGTAATAAAATTTTAACATCCACATCTTAATAATGAGGAAACAAACCATAAATCCATAATTTTATAAGATCTCAGTGTAAGAATAATGATACAAATATAAGGACACTTATTTTCATGATAGTATCATAATGGCAGTGTAGGGTGATTATTGGAATGGTATATTAACCATAGGGGGTTTCTTAAATAGGGAACCATGGGTTGGACAGAGGGACTCACCACATCGTTCTTGTTTTTCAATGATTCAAAAGTGTTGAGGTGTAGAAATAATATAAGAATTTGATTCTATTTTAAAATATGTATTAATAGAGGATGTGAATCTAAAAATCTAGGACATAGATTAAAAAAAGTGAAAAAATATTGAGTGTTACAACTGACCATATTCCAAACACTGGTTCTACTATAACCAGAACAATATAAGGTTTATACAAATGAGGGTTTACTAGTGAAAATTTTTAAAATATGAAACTTGTGAATTTTTATAGAGATTAATTAGTGTATTTTTTCTTAGATAGGATGTGATCCATTTTTTCTAGGTACTCACACCATTAAGATGGATCATTCGAATGTGGATGATTATGGGGATTTACATAATGGATGACTTGAATTTTGAAGATGTATAGATGACGTATTCAAATGAATTTAAATTATCTACAATTTATTCCACCATGTATTTGATCACGATGAAGGGGAGTATTGTCCTTACCATTGGTCAGACATGCCTCCAAAGGGGAATTAAATCTTTTTTTATCAATAGATAGTGAAGGAACTCATGTTTTGTGGTAGGTGATTGGAACCGATGTGAGGAATGGTTCCCCCATGAAAGGGTCAAAATATTTTTAGTATAACATGGTACAATTTGGATGGGAGGCATAAATTTTAACATTTCTTGGGATTGTTGTTTAATGCACAGTTTTACAATGTAGGGTGATAGAAATGAATTTTAAATTTTAATTTCTTTTTACCATAATTTTAGTTACATTGATTTTCATCCAATAATCAGGACATGCGAACCAATGTGAAAAATATCATATATACCAAAAAGTGGGATGCATAAAATGGGAACATAGAGGATGGTATCTCATGGATGACCTATTCATGGGGAAATGAAGGGGTAAGGATTCTTCTCCCATTTCTAAGAACATGTGGGATAAATGAGTGTGTCGTGTTATTTTGGTCATAGAGAAATGTGTTGTGGGATTTGTTCATCTACTATCTGTAACAATACTTTTTCCCAAGTCATAATAGCTCCATGGATGGAGTAAGATGAAATGTTTCATATATTTCTCCCATTATGTGTATTCCACCTAACATAAATTGGTTCCTATTTCATATGGTTGTTTCATTTAATTCTAGTTAGACATCACGGTCCCACATTTATTGTTGTATGTGTGGAATATTTCACAAAATATAAAGTGTTGATTCTTGGAAAAAGGATAATAGAAATTTTTAGGGGTTTTTATAGACATGGAGAGATAATGGATTTGATATAAAGACATAACTATGAAGGTCCACTGAAAAATATAATATCTTTAAAAAAAGTTACAAATAGTTTAAGGTCATGATGCTT
Source organism: Viscum album (assembly GCA_963277665.1). Taxonomy (NCBI): domain Eukaryota; kingdom Viridiplantae; phylum Streptophyta; class Magnoliopsida; order Santalales; family Viscaceae; genus Viscum; species Viscum album. Next base: position 1,532,828,704 of record OY728161.1, on the reverse strand, counting down.
GGGTCGAAGATACTATTTAAGGTCATATAACATGGAAGATATAGAGTAGGAAATTTAGAAGGGATAGAATATAAACCTGAGGTGAATAGGTTGAAATGGAGGCCTAGTACCATAAATATTCTTACCAGTATTATGTAAATAATTCATGGACCAATTCCACAAATATTTCACACTACCTTGGTTTTTATAGGGGCCCTATGGTTCTAAGTGGGCTCAAGAAAGATAAAAACGAGGCATGAGGGACATGGATGTTTGTGGATTGGATTTATCTTAGGAGATATATGCACAAATATATATCCCAATAAATGGGGTGTTATCCCTACAGGATTAAATACATTGAGTAGGGGTAAGGATAAATATGTATATAAATGATTCAAATATTCCTATTTTTGGATCATAGTTCATTATTAAAAAAATATTCATTCCCTATTGTGTAAAAAATAATATTTAGAAATAAAAACAAGCATGAGGCACAAAAACATTAATTTGTTTCATCATAATTGGGATACATTGATGGGGAACACACTAATTGTGTGTCGATGTAAAAATTCCACAAAACAACACTATTCTTACATGATTTGAGTGGACTCATAAACCCTATTTGTTTACGGCCAATCACAAAATAAAGTCTCTTTGCTCTCTCAATGCAATTTTTCCCACTACTCCATCAAAATATTTTTTTGTTGATATGATTCATATTCAAATTATTTCACACTTATATTATTGTTCCGTGAATCTATTTTTTTTACCGAATATATATTAATTCCTCTTTACTATAGAGCGATTTTTTTACGGAGAGTCCTTTTGAGAACTATATTAATTATTTTGTGATATATTTAATACAATTATGAACAAAATTGAACCACATAGTGATAGTTTATTATATAACACCATATAATCTAAAAGTAAAACTCTTTTATGAAATGAAACTCCTTTATGATATAAATTTATTTAGCAGATAAACATCCTTCATGAACAGAACATTCTTCCAGAACTATCTTCATTCTGGAACTGAACTCCCATCAGGAACACAAATCCAATTTCAAACTAAAAACTTTCCCATGAAACCTATTCTATGAACCTAATTCAAACATAAAAAAATTATTAAAATGAAGAATCAATCTATTTAAATTTCTTAATTGATTATGATGTGATTAGGTGTACTTAATATAAGTAAAGAAACAAAAAAACCTATTAATTAAATTACAATTAAACCATTTTAGAAATAGGCTTCACAAATAATGTTTTTATATATGAGGGTTTAATTTTGTTTTACTCCCACTTTTTAATTATCTAGAACAACATCTATTCGCAAATGATGGATAAAATTTGGGCTGAAATATTTTTGTCCATGTAGTTGAAATGCATTTTCTAGTTTTTCATTGCATATTTTCATACATTCATTGATGTTAACATAAAAAAATCTTATTCATTCAATTTTCTTGTTTAGTTTTTGATTATTGATTTAAAATTAAAGATATTTGGTTCATATATAAATTCTTATATGTGGTAATATTTACTTATATAAACTCCCATGAATAATCCTTTAAGTGTTATGTGGTCTCCTAATGATTCAATGGGAGATTCCTTCATTGGCTATAAAAAATCAATATTTTAATTCCAAAAAAATATGAAAACACTATAAAAATATAGATCCTTTAGAAAAAAACATTGGATCAAAAATTAAAGAACATTGTTGACTAGATTTTTCAGTAAAAAACATAAAACAAAAAACCCATGACTCACCATTGGGAGTAATTTTTTACAACATAGGGAATCAAGCAACACATAGTTCTAAAGAGTGGTGTGGTACCAATATAGAAACCAAATGGGATATCCTCCTAAATTAGGGAATTATATAGGGTAAAATTATTCTACCAAAGAAATAGTGTGACACAAATACTGTATGGATTAAGGGCCATAGGGGGAATATTCACACTGTATGAGGACATGTTGTTTGGAATAGAAGGGATCCTATCATTTAAATTTTATAGAGATCATACCAAAGAAGGTAAATATTATTTAATTACTTGTAGAATAAGAGGGATTATTATCCCAGCAGTAAATAAGGGAGAATGTGGGCTGTCCCTATATAAGAATATCAAAGACTACTTCTATAGAGTTTAAGGTCGCGAGTCGTGAACTATAAGGGCCTCTAAAAGTTTATGTTATCATACCTTAGACTAATAGGGTTTATAATTGTTTAATATTAAGAATTATAGAATAAAATTTTTTCTCAGTGCATCAGGAACAAGGAGGAAAAGACCCTACCATGAATTATGTGACAATTTGAAGTATGATCTACATGGGAAACAATGATTGTTGAGGGGCCTCTCCTATAACATGGGAGAGAGGAATAAGGGAGAATAAGACTCAGATTGAGAGATTCCCATCAACATTGAATTTTTTAATCAATTTTACCATGTTTATGGAATGGTAACACCAATTGTGTTATCATTCCACCAGAATAATGTCTTGTGAAAGAAATGTAAATTGAGACTTCTAAATATGTACCATAAATGTATGGTGATCCATGGGGAGGGAAAATTGATGAAAATGTTCGAAACATTTGTTACAAAAATATATTAGTAAATAATGTGGAGGGTAACATAGGATCAACCATTTACAATGTTCAAAATATTGGATTCATCACCTTTTATAAGAACTCCATCAAGGAATGTACCTATGAAGGGTGGTGATTGAGTTTTTCCAAACACAAACTCTGTTATGGGAGCCCTTTTGGATGTGGATGACGATGTAGGTCAAAATTGAGGTTGAATAAATTTGATTTTGTGAATTGGGGGAATGTTAATGTTGAACTAAACACCATAGTTTCTACATTATTAAGCTTTTGAGAACACAGAACAATGTATCTGTAGGTGAGAGTCATACCCGTACCTGAGGATGGAGGTCCTAAAGTGGGTCCATGACTTGATAGAACAATGATATCAGATACCATCACCACTACATATCCCATGGATCTAAGAATAAATCCTCACATATTTATATAATGTAGCATAATATATGACTAACACTGAATAAAATAGCCCTCTCGTGACAGGGCCTATATATCATAAAAATAACATCACACAATAAAGATATAGAATATGTTGTTTAACAAATTTTTGAAATGAAATTGGGAATATAGGTTAAAATAATATGGTAATGATGATAAGGATGACTGATTCCTCTTTATGGTCATGTTGATTATTCCAAAATGTGGATCCTCCATAAAAGGATTTTATGGATCCAGATTGTTCTAAACTTTATTCAAATGAGGTCTAAGGAGGCCTTTCACCCCACAAAAATTGATAGGATGAGTTTCACATGGTTTAAGGTAAAAATTATTAGATAAAAGTTAAGGGTAATATCAATTTCCCATATAGTAATAAAAAACCTAATGGGAATAAGGGATTTGGTTGGATAGTGGTAGCGAAGATAGTATTACATGGGGGATAATTTTTCGCAGGGCCATATATAGGGGTTCTATGTGTCACCATGTATCCTTGGAGGGACTAAGAAATAATTAACATATATCTATAGAATATGTAATGAAAGGAGACTAATGCTAAAATAGGAAGGGTATATCCACTCATAGGAGGTCGATATTCATAGCCTATAGTTTAAGAAATCATACATGATGGTTATATCAATGAAACTCATAGTCATACAGCTGGGACCAAACATCATATAGTTTAAAAACTTGTAAAGCTTTTTTTATTTATTTTTATGTCTGGTAACTAGGATTCTGTTTGTTATAGTTTAACATCATATATCAACAACCAATGGTCTATATACAATATATGGTAATGATGATCATGCCATTGGGGTGTGTTCCTTAGGGATATTTTTATTGTATAGAAGAGTAGAACACCAACATTTAAAGTGGACCAGAGAGGTTATACAACTCATGAAACATATTTGACACAAGTTCCACATTGTTTAATGTCATGATTCATGGACAATGAAATCATTCTTCTTTGAAACGTTTTCACATATCAACCATGTTGGGGATGGTCCAACCATAATAACTAGTTCCACGAGAGCCATGATCAAGGTTAGAAATAAGGAGTTGTGAGGACATCCCATGATCAAAATAAATAGAACAATAGGGGGATAAAGAAATAGATTTGGTTAGTTTCCAGCAATACCAACTTGATTGGTCTATATAACAACCCCTGATTTTATCAATGAAATTATCATCATTACAATTTTTTTATATAGGGTAAAACACGTAAATTACCTTGATAAACTTATAAATAAGTGATATTTATATAAATTAACGAATCTAAAGTATTGGAATTGTAACAAGGCTATTGGAATTGTTATATGACTATTAGGAATATTAAACTAGACAACAGAATAGTAACCTCACATATAATGTTATAAATAAAATAAATGTATCTTATGAATGAAAATATAATATCCTGGAATAAGTAAATAAATATTTTAAATGATAAATTAAATATTGGTATTTCTGTGACATGTAAATGTGTATTTACAATTTTATAAATAATATATTTATTTTAAATAAAAAATACTTTCATAATATAAATTCATAAATTAATATTTTGTTTTCTGATGATTATTAAATTATTTTTATTAGACCTTAATTTATTTTCCAAAGACTTATAAAATAAGTTATTATTCTAAAATTGGTATTTTTCAAATAAATGATGATTTTAAACAAAAAAATAAATTTATCCAATTTATAAATTTATTTTATTAAAGTGAAGTACATTTTCTAAATCTACTTGTTGAAGAATTTTTAGGTGTATTTCCTTTTATTTTTTTATAAAATTTATTTTTTAGTGGATAATGAAATATGGTAATTTATAGTATCAAACATTATAAGTAAATAAATGAATTTTTGTATCATGAATGATTCATGTATTATGTAACTGTCAAATATATAAAACACAGATTCTTGAGTTACTATAATTAGTCACATGAATCCAAAGTATTTATAGTAATGATCTAATATAATAAAAAAATGAATAAAATAATAAAAAACACCCATCTCCACCCTCTATAAATACCAATCATAACCAACACTTATCCCCACACCATATAAGCATTTATGTTGGAAAATATTGTACCCAATTACTCTACCAATCATATTATCTAAGTTCTAGTCTCCTTGGTCTCACCAAAATATTAATTCCAAGTACCTTAAGGAGGGACTTAAGGAGGGTCTTAAGAAGATGTTATTCAAGTGGTAAAATCCTCCATCTCTCAATTTTATAATTTTTCTTTCTTATACATCATACATTCCTACACTATAAAAAGTTACATGATAACTATATTTTCATAAAAATTAATTTAATATTACTATTTTAATGGAATATCCACAATCAATTCTCTTCTCTTCTCCTTTTATCTTATAAATGAAAGCATCATTTCTGATGTGTCAACTCACCACCATTATGGATGTAGTTTTTTTTCTATTACACCATTCAAAGATGATCATGAAACCATTATAATTGTTAAATTGGATTTTAAAATTTATATTACTTCTTTTCTTATTTTTTGGAACTAATATATATACAAAATATTAAATAATAAAACAAAACTAGTTCGTGATGATTGAAAAGTCACCAAAAATAATCAATGGTTCATCATTTATATTTTATCTAATGAATAATTCTCATAACTGAATAAATTATATTTGGGAAAATTTAAAATTATAGAGGTGAACAAATATCATTTAATTCATCTTATGGAATTTTTCATCAATTTGATAAGAACTCCTATAATTAAACTCAATGGAACCGATTATAAACATTGAAAAAAATGCACTAAGAACAAAAAAATTAAAAATTATAACTCATCTAAATGACCATAAATGAACCAAATAAAAATATAATAAATCAAATAAATTTTTATTATGTTCTAAATTATTTAATTAATGGTTCTAATTTTATTATCGAGTACATTATGTGCGAGTGAAGACCACTATCTGATATAAGGTAATGAATCCCTCTGACCATCCAAATTACCATTGGGTTATTCATTCTCTCTCATTAAACACATGTAATTCTTAATTATTCTTATATACTCCTCCTTTATTTTTTTATTATTCTTTTAGAACATTTACCTAGATAAACTCGTATTTATTTTTTTGAGTAAATACATGTTTTATAGCTCTTCCTTCTCAATTCCCCCTGATAGGCAAGCCCAATTAAAGGGAAATTTCCCATTTCATACCCATTTTCTAGTACAGTCCCAAATGTGATTTAAGGCTCAAATGTCTTTTAAAATAATAATTAATATAAAAAATATCATTACTTAATTTTTAGTTTTATAAAATATATATTCATTTGATCATTTTAAATTCTCTTTAATATTTTCTCTTATACCGCATTAAAGTGGATCATTTATAAAAATTCATGAACAATATTTTTATATTTCTTCACTTAATTTAGTCAAAATTTATAATTATATATTCATATTTTACCTTATAAATTTCCATGTATGATTTAAAACCATTCATCCAAGTACTTCTTTTTTATATTCTTATTTTTTATTCCTTATGGAATTTTTAGGATACCCATTTCCATCCGTGGGTAAACCTTGTGTTTATTAAATATGTTTTCTTCTTCATGTGGATAACATATGCATGAAATTATTATGATTTGTGTTCTCAGAATGCACTCCAATGCATTGGGTAGTGTTTATTCTCATGAGATTCCATGTTGGGATAAGATGTAATCCTAATTTCATTAGGAGACTTTTTCCACCATGTGAAATAGTCTTTGAAGTTATCCTTGACTATTTTTTAGGTAATTTTATATGTTTCATCCATTTTCCCATGTTTTGGTAATGGAATGATCTCATTACTATACATTATGCATCCATATGATTATCCAAGATCCATACCTTTTTATGTCATCAGGTTATTCCTTCTAACCCATGTGTTGTTCTTTATTTCTATGTTTAGTCCCTTGCTATGATTTTTTGTTATCCTTTTAATCTATGTATTCCCAAGGTTCCCTTTGTTGATGTTAGATCTCAAAGGAAGTTATGATCTCATTATGAATGATTATTAAGATTTTATTTTATTCTATTCCCATTTTTTGGTTTTATGTACCAAATATTGGAAGGAAAATGTAATTTATGATCCTTGGATTGGATCTCATGGTTAATTATGATTAAATTCATGTAATACTATATTTAAAAGGCTTGGATCTATATATTTGCTAACCGATCCATATTCTAGTTGATTTTGAATATTAATATGATAAAACATTAGTAAGAAACCTATGGAAAATTCAATCATCATGGATAAACTATATTGAAATGTGAGGACTAACATGTAATGATATAATTTTCATTTGCATGTTAATACATCTATAATAAATGTTTCCATTTTATAATCTTATCTTCTATGTATTAAAGAACCTCTAATTGTAGTATACCGTTATTAATAATTTCCTCAAAATAGTAGAACTCATGTTAACAGTTAATTTGATAGGAGATGTGATGATTACCCTAATGAAATGCCAAATTTGATTTGAACTTGAACTCAAAACATCAGAAATGTATTTGCTAAACCAGTTCATGTTATGAGTAAAAAACATGAATCATCTGTAACACCCTCATTATCCTATGAAATATCATGTTCTGGTCGAATCATTTATGTAGAAAAGGCCTCCTACATTAAGTGGAACTTCTAATACCCTCGTCATAGAATAATGGATTAACTCTATTGAAAAAAATTCTCTTTCCTCCAGTGATCATAAGAAGAGAAATTCATTCTGACAGCCTATCATTTTGTTGGTGAAGTTGATCAGTGGTGGAAACTGATCAATACAAATAAGGTGGGAATTGATTCCCTGGATTGGAAATCATTCGATAATGTATTTTTCAATAAATATATTCCCCGAACAATCCATCATAATATGGATATGAATTTCATTGATATAAAGTAAAAGGAAGTGGATATTTTTCACCAACCTCCTTCACCGAAAAGAGTTAAGGGACAACATGTTGCCAAGCCCTTCCGGCTTTAAGTTGAAGGAGAGATAATGACCCTTGAGTCCCACCTCCAGTACGCCCCGGAGTGCCGACTAGAACTAAGGGTATTACATTTTCAGAATATGGGAGGCATTACCCTCTTTTAGTGGTAACCAAGATTTGGAGAAAGAATGAGTCAACACCAAACACCACCAAGTATAGAAAACTCAAGGTAAAAACCAAACTACTTGCATGTTTTAATAATAAAAATGAACAAAGTACAGGAACTGCAAAGTTCAAACCAACTAGAAAAGAAAAGGCTATGACGAAAACAACAACGACCAACAACAACTCCAACGTCCAGACTAGTAAGGTCCCACACAGCCTCCGAAGTCCTCCTGGAAACCTGAAAGTAAACATAGGGTGATCATACAAAGTATACTCAGAAGGAAACCATAAAGCTCTCGTGAAAAAGTGGGGAGAAGTCCTAAAGTTCCGTGAGAATCAGAAGAACCAACATCTATCAAGGAAACTATCCATCCCACCTCACCGACCACACTCACCAAATAACACAAGCAGTAACGTAATAGTAAGAATAAAACATTTGGGTACCCCACACTACCATTTCCCCCACTAGCTAGCTGCTCATCCCTAATGGAAAATGTCATGACGCTACCACGCTCTTCCTTCCCGCACACACCTGGGCCTCACAACCATCCACATCCCTACCGGCACACACCTGGGCCTCCCAACCACACATCCCTGCCCGCACACACCAGGGGCTCACAACCACACATCCATTCCCGCAAACACCTGGGCTTCATAACCATCCATCCTTGCCCGCACACACCTGGGCCTCATCCTGAAGACACCTAAGAAAGCAAACCATAACCCGAACCCCTGCCCGAAAACACCTGGGCCTCATCCCGAAGATTCTTGGGAAAACAACCTGCCTGAAGGGTCATGGGATAACAACACACCAATCTAATCCTACATGAAGAATCTTGGGTGTAAGGTCACCTCCAGCCATCACAGCCGAGGAAAGAGGGAGCAGGAAGGAGAGTAACTAGGGGGAAACACCATTCCCCATGAAATTGGGTGTCCGACACTAAGTGACCAACACAGATTGGGTGAAAATAAACACAAAACATACAGTTACACATATATTCCATCACATAGCCCAATCCATGGCTCCCCAACTAAAACAAGTAGGTGCCCAAGCACTATTGCCTCAGAAAACAGGCACACAACAAACAGTTCCCAGTTTCCCCTATTCACGTTATCATTTCATAACAGTTCAGTATGAGTTAATCCCTTCACTACTGGGCAACTAACAGGCACATTCACAGATGAAACAAGAATATGGAAGAGAGGAAAACCATTGGGTTATTTAATCGTTCACACCCAATTCTATTGTGCATTCACAATAACTATATATCAAGTGATATCCCTCGAGGTACATGAAACAAAACAAACCCCGAGACACAAACCCATGTCAAAAAAATATAGGAGCCAAAATTTTCTCAACAACAGAGGATTCCACCCCAATTCGTGATATAAGCAGAGTAACCACACAACCTCAGATTCACAACAAACGAGAGTATAACAACAGGGGATCTCATCCTTCACCCATATCACCCCAGCAATCTAAGCCCCCATCCAAGAAAACCATAAAGTCACCCGCAATCAGCCCGTGAAAGAGAACAACAAAGCCACTAGAAACCAAGACAAGGCATTCCCATGTATGTATTTTCAGATTTAAAAGATTTAACACCCTCCATTATTTCAATTACTATGGGATTTAACCAGAGTTATCATATAAAAGGGTTGATCCTGGTGCTTTCAATTTATTTAACCGAGTATACGTAATTAACCAATTCCATGTTATGTTTAATTAAACATCCAGGAGCTCTGAGGTTCATTAGTGCACATAGAAAGACCACCAACGACCATGATTTTCAGTGAGGCCCATATAATTCACAACACATATCAACATAAAAGTGTATAGCAGAACATCGATCACACCCCCTTTTATTATTTAAAGGTCCGTTCATTATCTTCATTACATTCGGTTTCATCAATTTCCACAGAGAAAAAAGCATGCCCGCCCCGCATGATACACAGAAAGGAGAGACGAAGTAGAAAATCCCAACCTGATTTATCAAGGATAGACATTAAGTCCTCCAGTGGAAACTGGAAAACATGGGTAGTAGGAACTCCATGGAACGTGATCAAGGAAAACATCATGGGGGTTCAACTCATCCGGAGGAAGGGTATTTTGAGAACATGGTGATAGAGAAAAAGAAACGTAGGGGGAAGAGAAGCCTTTAGGTTATAAAGGCTGAGATACAGCGTCCCCCGGGACAGTTAAGATATGGAGAAAAACTCGAAACCGTGAAGAAGTGGGATCGTGGGTTGTCCACGTGGCTGGGCCACCCCACATGTCCAACTTAAAAGGTCCCCACCCTTTGGGGCGGTTAAAACCGACGCACACCTCCTTAACAAAGGACTCCTCACTGGATGCCGTATAGGAGTTTCTGTAAATGCGGTTAAAGGCATGGCCAAAACGCAAGGTTTTCCATTTAAGGAAGTACCTCACCAATCATTTAATCAAAAAACCATTAATGGCTTTAAAACAGGCTTAAAGGGGTCAAAACAGGTTTACTACCCAAATCACATAAACAGGAGGCGCCACTGGAAAACCCGTGGAGGTCACCGGTAGGCTAGGTCTACCTGTAGACCAAGCTACCGGTTGGCCGAGCTACCGGTAGGCCGCGACCACCGGTAGGCCACCGGTAGGCCATGACTACCGGTAGCCCGGTGGTAGGCTGAGCCACAGGTAGGCCAAGCAACCGGTAGGCCGAGGCTATCGGTAGGCTGGGCGACCGGTAGGCCGTGCTAAAGGTAGGTCGAGCCACCGGTAGGCCGAGCTACCGGTAGGCCGAGGCTACCGGTAGGCCGATGCGACCGTTAGGAGTCTTAAGATTCCCCGAGAAGCTATGATGGCTTTCCAGACTACCTAGAAAACCCCAAACATCATATTTTCACTATGTAATGGACCCCAAAACCCCGGGCCATTACCTCAGATAATTATTAAACTATTCTCATCACTGAGAATATAAGAACAAACCAGAAGGGAGAAAAGTGGGGTCCAAACAACCACCCTCTAAAGATACTTCCCAGGGGTAAACCCATGAGTTGTTCTAAAGATCGAACAGACCCCCCTACATCCAGGAATACTCCCCCAAGAGTTATCAACCACAAACATTCACAACAAGCACAATTATCACACTTCCCAACAACAAAGTGAGAGAGTCCCTTCATACATGTCTGGATATTATTCGCTCTGGGCGGCATTGACTCGCCCGCACAGGTTTAATCGCATCCACATTAATGCGTCTTGATTAGTAGTCAGGGAAAAGATTATCTAATAGCTAAGAAAAACTATCATTTCATATATTAAAGAACAAGGAAAAACATCTCAAAAAATCTCAGAAAAATAACGACAACAAGGAAGTCAAAACAGCTCTAGGTACTGAACATGTAACTGGGCCACCCGCTCCCAAGTTCTCTACTCCAGGCCACCATGCCTCCACAACACACGAACCAAGGGGATGGTTTTTCCACAAATCAATTTCTCTTTACTATCCTCGATCTTGATCAGTCGTTCTATGAAGTTAGCATTGTTTTCGACATCTAACTCTCCCCAATCGATGACGTGGGAGTCGTCGTGTAGATATCTACGAAGCTGGGAGACGTGGAAGACGTTACGAACTTTCTCCAACTGAGGTGGAAATGACAGATGATACGCCACCTCACCAACTCATCCAAACACCTCTAAAGGTCTGCTAAACCTAGGGGAGAGATTACTCCCCTTCCCAAACCTTCGCTGCCCACGTCAAGGAGAAACCTTCAAGAACACATGATTCCCAACCTAGAACTCCAAGGGAATCCTCCTATGATCAGCATAAGACTTATTCCGGTCCTGGGCTGCCTTTATCCTCTCACACACGAGCTGAACCTTCTCAGTGGTGCCCTGCACCACTTCTGGCCCAAGAACAGCTATTTCCCCAATATCTGTCCAGCAAACGGGTGAACAACACGGACTTCCATTCAAGGCCTCAAACGGTGTCATACCAATAGTGTAGTGGAAGATATTGTTATAAGAAAACTCCACTAGAGGCAAGTGTTGTACCGATGATCCCCCAAAATCCAGAACACATGCCCGCAACATGTCTTCCGACGTCTGGATCGTTCTTTCTGTTTTCCCATCTGTCTGAGGGTGGAAAGCAGTGTTAAGGTGTAGCTGGGTGGAAAAGGAATGCTGTAATCCCCTCCAGACTTTTGAGGTTAACCACGTGTCTCGATCGGAGACAATAGATCTCGTAATCCCATTCATCCACACCACCTCATCGACCTACCTCTGGGCTATGGTGCTCACCGGGATCGACTCCTTAGTCTCCATGAAGTGTGTCGATTTCATCAACCGATCCACCACTACCCAGATGGAATCATATCCTCCCCGAGCCTTGGGTAGCACTGTGATGATGTCCATCGAGATGGCATCCCACTTCCACTCGGGAACATCTAATGGCTGTAACAACACTCTAGGAAAATGGTGTTCAACCTTCACTTGCTGACACATCAGGCACTTAGCCACAAACTCTGCCACCGCCCACTTTACCCCGGACCACCAAAACTATCCGCTTAGGCCTTGGTACATCTTTGAGACCCAAGGATGTACCGCTAAACCCGATCCATGGAACTCATAGAGAACAGATTTACACATTATCTCTGAGAAAAAAAGAATTCCATGGAAAAGTACCCAATGTTTACCATCCTCTGACCATCCATCAGGAGAATTTCCCTGATAAACACGATCTCGCATCACTTCCACCTCCGAGTCCCCCCACTATGACTCGTCCACCTGCACCACTAGAGAGGAAACTACAGTCATCTGAAACAGACAACCTCTTCCACCTTCCACCCTTGAATCCAAATGCAAGGCCTCTAACTCTTCCATCGCTCTCTAAACATCTGCAGATTCCTGAATTACTTCCTTTTGTGATTTCCTACTCTGGTCATCAGCCACAACATTGACCATTCCCTCAGTATAAGAGATATCAAAGTCGTAATATTGGAGGAACTCTACCCATCTCCACTGCTGCAAGTTCAGATCTCACTGGGAAAAGACATAACACAAGGTCTTGTGATCTGAGAAGTCCACAAAGTGCTCTCTGATGAGATAATGCCGCCATAACTTCAATGCGAACACCAGGACCGCAATCTTCAGATCGTGGGTGGCATAGTTACGTTCATGTGGACATAACTGCCTAGACCCATAAGAGATCACTCCTCACTACTGCATCAACAAACATCCCAACCCAAGGCCACAAGAATCACAAAACACCTCAAACAACTCCCCTTCCTCTGGTAATCTGAGCACTGGAGCACTAACCATCTTCTCCTTTAGGTAGAAAAAATCTGTATGGCACTGGTTCCTCTACACGAATGCATTGTCCTTCTTAGTCAAAGCTATCAACGGAGCTGAAAGTCGAGATAACTCAGGCACAAACCTTCGGTAATAGCCTGCCAAACCCAAGAAACTACGAACTTCTGCCACATTCTTGGGTGCTGCCCATGAAACGACTGCCTCGACCTTCGACGGGTCTACTAATATTCCCTTCTGAGACACTACGTGTCCAAGGAAATGTACCTCTCGCATTAAAAACTTGCACTAAGACAGTTTCCCCTAAATATGGTGGTGTCGAAGGACTCCCAAAACTACCCTATGATGATCAACATGCTCTTCCTATGTTCTTGAGTAGATAAGGATGATGTCGATGAACACCACAATGAATTGGTCCAGAAACTCTCTGAAGATAGTGTTCCTGAGGTTCATGAACATAGCTGGTGCATTTGTAATGCCAAAAGACATGACCAAAAACTCAAAGTGGCCATATCTTCCCCTGAAAGCCGTCTTCGAGAATTCACATTCCTTCACTCTCAATTGGTGGTATCCTGACCACAGATCGATCTTAGAGAACCAACCTGCTCCCCTCAGCTAGTCAAAAAGATCTTCTATCCTCGGGATGGGGTAACGATTCTTGATCGTCACTTGATTCAACCTCTGGTAGTCTATGCATAGTCATAGACTACAATATTCCTTCTATATGAACAAAACTAGAGCACCCCATGATGACACGTTGTGTGGAACAAAGCCCTTCTCCATCAGATCGTAAATCTGAATCCGCAAATCCCGCAACTCAGAAGGTGCCAACCGATAAGGAGTCATCGAGATCAGGCAGGCACCAGGCTGTAAGTTTATCCCAAAATCAACGTCACGTTGAGGGGGTAGAGTCACAACCTAATTAGGAAAGACATCATGGAATTCTCTTACGACCTATGGGAAATCCCTCATTCTTGCGTCCGCCGACTCCACTGATTCCCCGTCCAGCATAGAAAGGAGTGTCTCCACATGTCGAATCCCCATATGATAAATCTGCTCCCCAAAAAAAGCCACATGCCATCCATCCTCATTGGAGAATTCAATCCTTCTACGATAGTAGTCGATGATGGTATGCACGGAGAATAACCAGTCGATTCCAAAAATGACATCGTATTGCTGCATCTGAAATGAAAGAAGGTCTCCACTAGACTGATGCGGTCCCAACATCAGTCTACATCCCCGAAAAAAGTAAGATACGCTGGTCTGACCCCCAATTGGTGTTCTCAACTCTAGGGGCACACAAATTATCTCGGCATCCTGAGCCATAGCATGGGATAATTCGAGCATAACAAAGGAGTGCGAAGCTCTCAAATCAAACAAGGTGGAAACAAGAGTTCCGAATAAACTGATTGTACCTCGAACAACCTTTGGTCCCGCCGGAGCTACTAACTCTATGGTATGTACCTGTCCATGCCCAGATTTTATTCCTCACTATTTTCGACCACCTCCCCAACCACGCCCTGGTCGAGGTCCTTGAGGAGCACCCTGGTGTCGGTCTCCTCCCGCAAGGTTGTGCCTCGGAGGGCCAGGGGTCTGCTACTGCTGCTGGAAAGGCCTTGCCGACAATAGATGCTACTGAGGTGGGTC
Organism: Viscum album; assembly: GCA_963277665.1. Taxonomy (NCBI): domain Eukaryota; kingdom Viridiplantae; phylum Streptophyta; class Magnoliopsida; order Santalales; family Viscaceae; genus Viscum; species Viscum album. The sequence goes on along the minus strand of OY728161.1, from coordinate 1,532,813,652 downwards.
CTGAAACTACCCACCTCCACCATGTGGAGCTCGAGTCAGACACCTGCTATGGACGTGCCCGAAAACTCCGCAAGAGAAACACTTCGGTCCTGGCCCTGTGGAAAAGGGGAGAGGGCCAGAATCTCGGAAATGGAACTAATGTGATCTAATCCCTGCTTATCGAAACCTGAAAGGACCTGTCGCTGGAGACCTGCTGCTAACCGCCTTCCCCTTTGATGAACTCAAATGGTTCCCTTCTCATGGTGTGCCTCCCTTCGAGTGCACCCTCTCAACTATCTCAGCCTTCTTCTGTACTGCTAGGTACGTCAGAAGAGTGAAGGGAGTGACAACGTACTGAAGAGAAGGACGAAGTGCCTCCTCTAACTGTCTTTCCCGAGACACCTCATCCGGAAATAGATCCGGGGGAAAGCACAAGAGATCTTTGAAATTGATCCCTAGATCCCCCACTTACATGATTCCCTGCTGAAGGGAGAGAAACTCCTGTCTCTTCTCAGCCTTCGCCGTAGAGGAGAGGAACTCCTCACGAAATTTCTTCTTGAAACTGGCCCATGAAACCCCAGCCTCTGTCTTCTCTCCTAGGAAAAGTGTCCACCACTAACGTGTCACTCCTCTCAGCTGAATGATGGCCAACAAAACCCAGCACTCCCTCAGAGCACATATTAAAGAGAAGGTGATGGCTCACTCCTCGAGCCATCCCTCCATTTATGAGTCAGAAACACTGCCCTCATATATCTTGAGAGTTTTTCACTGGAAAAAGTGTAGATTCCTCTGCCACAAGTCGTCCGCCTCATCTCGGTCAACCCTCTACTGGTCAACTACCTCAATCCACTGGGACTCAACCACCCGAGTTGCTCGTGGATAACATCTGGGTGCCATAGCTGCAAGGTAAACAAAGAATACCTAAGCCCGAGTAGCAAGGGAATTATTATTATTATTATTAAAATTTTCTCCCTAAGGTGCCCCAAATCAATTAAAAACACAATCAGTATGATGCATGTACCTTCCCTAGGGTCTCTACCCTACAATTAATATAGTCCCACTTAGTCGTTTGATAGGCTCAGAGTCCTTGCATCGGTTCACGGGGGGGCCTAAAATCCCTTGTCCTAGTCGGTCCTCCCTGGTCTATTTCATGAACCAAGATCACCTAACATTTTTTCCCTACCATCCCATTCAACCCTCACTATGCCTATCTCCAGACTCCATCCTATCCCTAAACCTTCTTTCTGATGCCATTCTGTCACGATCCGCCTTCACCAAAAAGAGGGAAGGGACATCAAGTTTCCAAGACCTTCCTTCTTTAAGTTGAAGGAGAGATAATGAACCCCGAGTCCCGCCTCTAGTAGGCCCCGTAGTAGTGACTAGAACCAAGGGTATAAAATTATCACAATATGGGAGGAATTACCCTTTTACTAGTTAAGGAAGATTGGGAGAAAGAGTGAGTCAACACCAAACCCCACCATGTATAAAAAAATCAAGGTAAAAACCAAACAACAAGCATGTTTTAATAATAAAACTGAACAAAGTACAAGAACTCCAAAGTAAAAACCATCTAGAAAAGAAAAGGCTAAGCATAAGACAATAGTGACCAACAACAACTCCAACGTCCAGACTAGTAAGGTCTCGTACGGCCTACGAAGTCCTCCTGGAAACCTGAAACTAAATGTAGTGTGAGCATACAAAGTATACTCAGTAGGAAAACCAAAATCCTTCATGCACAAGTGGGGAGACGTCCGAAAGTCCCGTGAGAAGCAGAATAAACAACATATATAAAGGAATATATCCATCCCACCTCACCGGCCACACTCACCAAATAACACAAGCAATAAGGTAATGGTAAGAACAAAACATTTGGGTACCCCGCCCCACCATTTCCCCCACTAGCTAGCTGCTCATCGCTAACAGAAAATGTCCTGACGCTACCACGCGCTTCCTTCCCGCACACACCTGGGCCTCACAACCATCCAAATCCCTTCCTTCACACACCTGGGCCTCACAACCACACATCCCTGCCCGCAGACACCTCGGCCTCACAACAACACATCCCTGATCGCACACAACTGGGCCTCACAACCATCTATCCCTGACTTCACACACCCGGGCCTCATCCTGAAGACACCTGGGAAAGAAAACTATAACTATAACCCCTACCTGAAAACACCTTGGCCTCATCCCGAAGATTCTTGGGAAAAAAACCTTCCCGGAGGGTCCTGGGCTAACAACACACCAATGAAAACCTACCCAAAGAATATTGGGTTTATGGTCGCCTCCAGCCATCACAACTGGGGGAAGAGGGAGCAAGATGGAGAGTAACTTGGGGGAAACACCCTTCCCCATGAAATGGGGTGTCTGAAACTAAGTTCCCAACATGGGTGGGGTGCAATTAAACACAAAATATACAGTTACCCATATATTCCAACACACATCCCAACATTTGGATCCTCAACCGACACAAGAACTTTCCCAAGCACTGCTACCTCATAAAACAGGCACACAACAAATAGTTCCCAGTTTCCCCTATTCAAGTTATCATTTCATAACAGTTTTGTATGAGTTAATTCCTTCACTAATGGGAAAATAACAGGCACATTCACAGATGAAACAACCATAAGGCAGAGACGAAAACCATTGGGTAATTTAATCATTCACACCCAGTTCTATTGTGAATTCACAATAACTATGGATCCAGTGAGATCCCTTGAAGTAATGGAAACAAAACAAACCCCGAGACACAACCCCATGTCTCTAAAATCAAAGAGCCAACAGTTTCTCAACAACAGAGGATTCAACCCGAATTCGTGATATAACCAGAGTAAGCACATAGCCTCAAATTCACAACCAACGAGAGTATAACAACAGGGGATCCCATCGCCCACCCATATCACCCCAGAAATCTAAGCCCCCATCCAAGAAAACCATAATGTCACCCGCAATTGGCCAGTGAAAGAGAAAAACCAAACCACTACCCCCAAGACAAGGCAGTCCCATGCAGGTATTTTCAGATTTAGAAGATTTAAAACACTCCATGATTTCAATTCCTCTGGGATTTAACTACATTTATAGCAGAAATGTGTTGATCCTAGTGCTTTCAATTTATTTAACTGAGTATACGTAATTAACCAATTCCATGTTATGTTTAATTAAACATCCAGGAGCTCTGAGTTTCATTAGTGCACAGAGAAAGACCACCAACAGCCATGATTTTCAGTGAGCATAGGACCATATAATTCACAACACATATCAACATAAAAGATTATATCATGACATCGATCACACCCCTTTTATTCTTTAAAGGTATGTTCATTATCTTCATTACATTCGGTTTCATCAATTTCCACAGAGACAAAATCATGCCCGCCCCGCATGATACACAGAAAGGAGAGATGAAGGAGAAAATCCCTACCTGATTGATCAAGGATCGATGTTAAGTCGTCCCGTGGAAACTGGAAAATAGGGGTAGCAGGAACTCCACGGAACATGATCAAGGAAAGCCCCACAGTGGTTCAACCCATCTGGAGGAAGGGTATTCCGAGCGCAGGGTGATAGAGAAAAATAAACGTAGGGAGAAGGGAAGCCTTTAGGTTATAAAGGTTGAGATGCAGCATCCCCAGAATGGTTAAGATATGGAGAAAAACTCGAAACCACAGAAGAAGTGGGATCGTGGGTTAACCATGCGGCTGGGCCTCCCCACACGTCCAACTTAAAAGGTCCCCGTCCTTCGGGGCGGTTAAAACCGACGCACACCTCCTTAACCAAGGACTCTTCATAGGATGCGGTAGAGGAATTTCTAAAAATGCGGTTAAAGGCATAACCAAAACTCATGGGTTTTCATTTAAGGAGGTACCTCACAAATCATTTAATTAAAAACCATTAATGGCTTTAAAACAGGCTTAAAGGGGTCAAAACAGGTTTACTACCCAAATCGCGCAAACGAGAGGCGCCAGTGAAAACCCCATGGAGGTCACCGATAGGCTCGGGCTGCCAGTTGGCTGAGGCTACCGGTAGGCTGGGGCTACCGGTAGGCCGAGAGACCGGTAGCCGGAGGCCACTGGTAGGATGTGGCTTCCGGTATGCCGAGCTACCGGTAGGCCGATCCACCGATAGGCCGGGCTACCGGTAGGCCGAGTGACCGGTAGGCTGACCTATCGTTAGGACGAGGCCACCGGTAGGCCGTGACTACCAGTAGGCCGAGATACCGGTAGGCCGAGCGACCGGTAGGCCGAGCGACCGGTAGGCCGAGCGACCGGTAGGCCAGGCTACCGGTAGGCCGATCCACCGGTAGGCCGAGCCACCGGTAGGATGCGCCACCTTTAGGCCGAGCCACTGGTAGGCCGAGCTACTGGTAGGCCGAGGCTACCCGTAGGCCGATCCATCGGTAGGCCGAGCTAGAGGTTGGCCGAGCCCCAGGTAGGCCAAGGTACCGGTAGGACGAGGCCACTGGTAGGCCAAGGCCACCGGTAGGCCGAGGCTATCGGTAGGCGGAGGCCACCGTTAGGAGTCTAAAGATTCACTAAGAAGCTATGAGGACTTTCCAGACTACCCAGAACACCCCAAACATCAGATTTTCACCATGTAATGGACCCCGAAACCCCGGGCCATTACAAGATTATTACGAAAAATAAAGAAAACATTATCAGAATTACATATTAAGCCTCTATATGTTTCATGAAATTTGAATGCAAGGTAAATAACTTATTTAGTGGAAAAATAAGGTACTACCAAAATCATTGGAGATTACAGACTTTGATAGCTATGTGGTGATTGTTTGTTGTGCCCTTAAGGTAGGAATGGAGATCAGGGACTCATAGTAGTATCGTGGGATCAAATATAAAATTAAAAAAATTATGTATGTTATTGGAGGATTAATATATTAATCTACTTATGGAAAGAAAACTAATCATCCCATGTATCAAAAGTGTGGGAATAGGAATACTAGGAACTATATATAGGGAACCACAAGATGCTTCAAATAGGAAAAAGATGGGATTCATGATAATAACTGTCAAAGATAAATGAAGAATCCAACTAATGTGGAAGAATAATTTATGTTTCACATCAAAAAAAGGCATGTATTTTAGTTTTTCTACTACATGGAACATGGGAATTATGCTATCTATTTCCCTATTAGAAGGGTTGCCCAAGGAAATCAATAAAAATCTCAAATGAAGCATGGAAGGTCTTATGTTATCACTACTATTAAGGTATATCATAAAAATGATGTAGTGATATGTATGATGGTTATTCATAAAGGAATAGGAAATGTACTATTTGATTTTGTTTCTATGTATTCTTTCATATATTTCATGTTTATTTAAAATATCCAAACACCCCCAAAAAATATGGATGTTGAGTTATTTGTGAGAATAATGAAATGAAAAATTATTGCATCCAATATATATAAGTCCTCCTCTATTAATGTTTGTGATTTTAACCCCTATAAAATATTTTCGTGCTTCCTTTGGTGGGGTTTGATGTTATATAGGAATGAATATTTTATCTTAATATAAATCCAACATCTACTCTCAGGAAGGAGAGATCACTCTTCACATCTTGCAGCATCCCATAATATTATATATTTGTTAAGAGGAGGATGAAACTCCTTTAGAATCAATATGTCAACTTTTTATATTATTTTCTTATGAAAAATAATATCTCGTTCATAGGATTGAAACAATGGATAGAATCATGCTTGAAGACATGTATATTATGAGGGACTACATTGATGTGTTCCTCAAAATATTTCATGGTCATCCTCCTAACTAATAGATTATGTTTATGATTGAAATTATTCATGGATATATGAATTTATTAAATAATAATTACACAATGACACTGTTGTATTGGAAGAACTAAATAATTAGTTACAATATAATCAATACAATGGTTTTATACACAATAGTAGTCACCATGGGGTGTACCAGCCCACTTTGTTAAGAATAATGATGGATCAATCTATATCTACATCGATTATCATAAGACCAAAAATCATGATAATAAATAATTATCCCCAACTACAAATAGATGACGTGTCTGATCGACAATCTGTTGCTAACAATTACTCTATTGTGGACCTTCGGTTGTGATATCACCAATTAAAAGAGGGAAATGATGATATTCTCAAGACATTCTTTCGAGTGATGTATGTATACAAGGAATTCAAATTGATTCCCTATAGACTCACTATTTCTTGAGGAAATTTTAATGAACCAGATGAATAAATTATTTAGAGACTACATCAAAAACATTTTTTGGTATTTAGAAATGATACACTGGTATACTGAAAATGAAAGTAGGAGAATGAGAAGAATTTGAATACTATGATAAAGACTTTTCAAAGGGATAAACTATATTCAATGTAAATTAAATGTGGCTTCTTGATAGATGAAATATTCTTCTTATGTAATGTAATCACCATAAAGGAATATCTATAGACCCTTATAAAATCGAAGAAATCAATGTACATCACATGCCGACATCAGTAATGGAAATCCATTATTTCCATGATATAATTGGGTATTACTGAATAATTTTTACATATTCATATGATTTTTCCAACCCAGTAACCATGTTAACTTGAATGTGATAGAATTTTATCTTGACCACTAAATGTGTAGACAACTTACAAGATTTGAAAAAGAGACTTATCACTACAACAGTACTCACATGGTAGAAAAGTGGGAAAATATTTGAACTTTACAGTGATGATTCCAAGATGGTATTAGGTTTTCTACTAATGATAATTGAAAAATTGTCACCCTAAACCTCCAAGAAGTTAAAAATTCATTATAATAAATATCTAACACATGATCATAAGTTTGAAGATGTGATATTCATCTTGAATATCGGGAAAATTATCTCTATAGGTAGAAGTGTGAGATATGTACATCTGAAAAGATCCAAAATATAAATTCACATAGGATGTATTTAATATTTTCCAATGAATATGGATAGAGATCAACAAGGATTACGTCCTCTTAATCCACTACCATGCATGTAAATCAAAAAATGTGGTGTATTATATTAATAGAAATGGTCAAACTACTTTATCAAATGTAGGAATTGAGAAGGATACAATATTTTAGACATAAAGAGGATGGTCCATGGAATCATTAAGGAAAGAGAATAATCATTCCTTTCTAAAATTATTTCTCAACCATCCCTTTTGATGAAAATAATGTATTCTGAAATAAATAATGAGAATACTATGATAATGGTGGAATATATAATAAATGTTAAATCCATATATTTCAAAATTGAATTGGAAGGGGTCATAATATTTGGGTCTTGAATATATGTACCATCCATTCTAGATATAAGGAATGATCTTCTGAATGGTGCACATAACTCATATTTCTATATTCACCAATGAAGAAAAAAAATGTATCAATATATCTGATAGTACATTAGGTAGTTTAATATTAAAAGGATATTTTTAAATATACATCAAATTTCCTGGTATGTCCGAAATTGAAGGCCAAAAAGAAAAATTATAAGGGATCCCTGCAATCATTAACCAAAACAACTTAGAAATTGGAAAACATCACCATGACCACTATCTCAAGAATTCAAAATAAATCTAGAGGAAATAATTATTTATGGGTAATTGTGGATTATCATATAAACATACCTCAGTTTATTAAAATTCTATATGACTTCTCACTCAATAAATATGCGTGAATATTTTCTGGAAAAATTCCACAAGGTAACATTGTAGTATTTTTTTCGTTGATTGTGTTTGTTGAAAAAGCTAGTTTCCAATGTAAATTGTGGAACCCAAGATATATTATTGACACATTATCTTGATAATGACCAAGGATAAAGGAATAAATTAATTAAAGAGGTATAAAAAATTGCATACCCAAGGTCATGTCTTTTCCCAGTGTTCAAAATTTTAGGGTTTAATATTTGGAGTTTGGATAACATTGTGAAAAGTGGATTTCAAAGAAGGACATATAAAAATATAGAAAAATGAATGAATTTCACGAATAATTTTTTCACACAATAGTCATTTGGAAAAGGTAGGATGATTTTGAAGCTGAGATCCATGAGAATGATGAGTATCATGAATGTTGATATTGAGGGGCATCATGAGTAGAGCATCACATCGGAGAAAAGAGTTTGATAGTGATATCTGTGATTTATAAATGTATTATGAATATTAAATATATCTACATCATTCCAAAACAGGGATAATAATAGTGGAAAAGAGGGAGATTTGTGAAATGGTGATGATGTGGCCAGAAGGTTCTATAATAAGTGGAAATAGCTATAAATAGGTCTATCTACCCTTCAGAAGTATAGAGATACTTAATGAAGATCTTAATTCCCCTTGATCATGAAGGTGGTTAGAGAAGGTGGTTCCTGAATCAATTTCAAGATAATAATTTATAGAAGGATATAGAAGCCTACAAAATTTTATGAACATCACGAAAGAAAGGGAATTCGTGAAGGCAACGTAATATTCCGGAAAAATAGGAGATTCAGGAAGGTTATCTGAGATTTATGAAATATGTGTGATTTAAAACGGCTAATTGAGATTCATAAAAAGAAAATATCATCTTAAAGGATACTTGAGATTCGCGAATGAATGATCTTGGAAAAGGATATTTTAGCATCATGAAAGAGGGAGCTTTGAAAAGGAAGTGTGCATCCTTAAAAATATTTAAAAGGGATTTCCCAATAAATATATTGTAATGTGGTATTCATCCATTGGATGATTGTTGAACAATAACATAACATCACCCTAAAGTTAAGGATTCATGAATTCACAAAAATTAAGCATCCTAAAAGACCATAATCTGTGTGTGGATCGCTTACAAGAACAGTGAGCAATAGAAGGGGAATAAAATGATCCTTTCCACCAATAGTGAGTTAGAGAATGAGATATCAGTAGTGGCCCTTTGGAAATTAGTGACCAATCATTAATCATTTTAAAAAAATTGATCCTGGGTATAGATGAGATCTAGACCGAACCACCATTCTTGGTATTCAGCCATAGTGTATTTGGTACAATTAACAGATTGCCTTTATATGCAACTTGGAAATCGCCTAGTGAGGGTAATCCAAGGAAAATATTTGTGTGTTTTTCATGATTTAATTTACGTTTATCCATTGATATGTGAAAGATAGAGAAGATTATTTTTATTAATGACGAACCAGATCTGAAGGGGAAGATGTTTTAATCTTTCATACCCTACTGCCCCCCCCCCCTCAGGGTATTTATCTAAACTGGTTTAACAGATATACATCAGATTAGTGTTGAGGATGTATGGTGTACCACATTCGACTATATCCAACTGAGATATATGATTTACCTCCATGTATTGGAAAAGTCTACAACATTATCTAATCACTGATCTGAACATTAGTACAATATATCATCCTCAAACATATGTCCAATCTTAGAAGACTCTTTAGACTCTAGAGTATATTTTGAGAGAATTATATATGGACATCAAGTGATTATAGGTCAAATACCAACTCTTTGTCTAGTTCCCATACAAAAATATATTCCTATAAAGAATCAAAATGGATCCATTGGACCTAAAATGGTTATAGAAATGGAGGAAAATGATTAAACCATTTAGTAGAATGTCTGGGCTTCCCAAATACAATAGAAAATATTTATAGACAATCATCGATGGTACATGGAGTTTATGGTTATATACATTGTATTTCTACACATATCACTTTATAAGAGGATCATGATATTTGGAATGAAATGAAAGGTACATCCCAGGTACATCACCCCTTCATGAATCATGATTATCTTAGATCTATAGAAAACCAACTAGCACATACACCAACCATGTTTCAAGTACAATATGTATTCCACATATCACTCTTGAAGTAGTATATGCCATATCCTTCACATGAACTAAATTCATTGGTGGTATATTAAAAAAATGATCACTGTTTTGAGAAGTTGTCAAGGAAGATCATGGATAATAGATGTAATGTTCTATGGAACAAGACTACTCACCTATTCATTTTTCTATGGTGGAACCCTAAGTATCAAGAGGAAACATGGGAAATGGCTGAAGAGATAAAAGAGAGGAAACCTTTCATGTTTTCACCTGAGTGTGTAAAATGAAATTTCAATGGTGAAATTTTATAATGGGAGGAGAATGTAATGAACCATAATTTTATCAATTAAATTTCACTTATTATAATTATTTTTTATAGTATAGAACAACTACATCACATATAGAACCAAATAAAATAATTATTTTCATAAATTAACAATGAAATAAGTTGTATTTATAGAAATTATGTTACGTATACCAATGGAATACTAACTTCACCATTGGAATAGCTATATGACCCTTAAGAATTATAAACTAGCTAATAGAATAGTAACCACACCTATGAATGTATAATTAAAATTTAGCTTCATTATGAATCTATATATAATATAATGTAATAAGTAAATAAAATATAAAAAATTATAAATTAAGTATTCCTATATTTTTGATGCATAAATGTTTATTTAAAATATTATAATTAATTAAATGATTTAAAATAAAATACATTTCAATAAATAAATTCTTAAATTAATATTTGTTTCACTCTTGATTATAATATAACTTCATGAGACATCAATTAATTTTTCAAAGAGTCATAAAATCATTTATAATTTTAAAATTGATCTTTTTCATATAAATGATTTTTAAGCCAAAAATTAAATTTCTGAAAAATAGAAAATTCATTTCAAATAAATGAGTCCATTTTTTATATCTACACATCGATAAATGTTTAGGAAATTTTTTTATATTTTTTTAAATTATTTAAATTTTTTGTGAATAGGGATGTACAATAATTTATGGTATTTAACATTATATGAAAATAAATGAATTTTTCTGTCATGGTTGAGTCATGGATGATGTAATTGAACATTATATTGAACAAACATGATCTATTAAATATAAGTATTCATAATAATATTCACTATTTTAGCCTCAATCCAAAATAATAAACAAATGAATAAAATAATAAAAAACTCCCTTCTTATCCCACTATAAATACCACCCACACAAATTATTCTATAAACACATTATAATAATATTATCCTAACTATATTCTACCAATTCACCCTCCCAAGAATTTTTCCCACGTTCTGGACTATTTTGTATAACCAAAGGACAATTTTAATGATCCTTAAAGAGGTTCTTAAGGAGACGTTATTAAAGGGGTAAAACCTTCCACCATTATCTTTTAAATTATTTCATTCCTCTACATCATTATTTAATCCTCAATTGAAATAGAAATTATAAATACAACATCATAAATATACTATAATTTTATTATTTTAATATAATATCCATTATCATGTCACTTCTGGTGTCCTTTTTTGTTAAAAACAAAAACATCGTCCACGATGCGTCGATTCACCACCTTCATCGACGACGATTTATCATTTTATATTTCCACCTTCATTAGAGCTAATGAAACCATTATAATGCTTAAAAAATATTATAAAAATCTATATTTAAGCTTTTTTAATGTTATAGAACTAATATATATACATAATATAAAATAATAATAATAACTAGTTTGTGATGAATGATAATTCTTCAAAAGAAACTAACTTTCATCATTTCCATTTTATCTAATGAATCATTTTCACTTATTTTAAATTGATATATGGAACCATTCTAAATTCTGCATGTGATTCAAAATCATACAATACCACTTCTTATGTTTTTCTCACATTTTAGAAGATCTCCCATAGTTAAAATTAAGGGAACCGATCATAAAATATGAAAAAAGGCACCTAAAACAACAAAATTAAATGTTATAAACCATGGAAATGACCATAAATAAACATAATAAAATTATTAAAAATTGGTTAATATTTTATGAATTAATCAGTTAATGGATCTAATTTGATTATCCCGTTAATTATGTTCTAGTACGGAACACTTTTAGTCATATGCTATGGGATCTCACTGAACCTCTTAATTACTAGTTTTTATTCTATCCCTCTATTTATCCAAATGAAATTATTAATTCATTTTATTTACTCCAAAATTTATTTTTATGTTTAAATCATAGTTACCAAGCACAATTTGTCTTTATTTTATGTGAAAATACATTTTTTATTTGGTTCCCTCCTAAATTTTTCTCAATAAAAATTCTGCCTAAATTATACTTCCAAATTGCATTCCCATTTTCATGTTCACTCTATAATATTTTTTAAGCCCCCAATAATTTAATAAAATTTCTTTTTTATCATGAATAACTACCTTATATCATTTTTTGATGACTACAAAAAAGTATTTCTTGGTCCTATTTACATTTTATTTAATATTTTCCATTAAACCTCACTAAAGTAGGTCATTTATAATGTTTCCAAAACCAATTATTTACATGTTTTCATATTTTATGGTAAGAATTTTTGTTTTCAGGCATAGTAGAAGCATAATTGGGATAGCTCCCAATTCTAATAATTACCATGATCAATGATTATTCAGGGTTCAATATGATAATGATTGTCAGTTTTGACGGAATAGGATAACAGATTTAGATAAAGTAGAAAGATTCCAAAAAACATTAGATATGATTTTGTGCATCATGTTTATAATTAATTTAAATTTAATTTCTAAAGAAATAAAATACCTGGTTCTTTAGTAATTTCTTCATTGACGATGATGATCATTCAAGATAAACCTTTGGAATTGTCTCGTTGGGCTTTTAAGGATCCAAACAAGAATCCCTATAGTGGCGATCCACACATGATCCAATAGTCTCTGATTGATGCCACTCGCATTCTAGGTTTTAGTGTGGGGAAGGAAATGTTTTTTGTAGATCTATCTTTATTTCCTGTTATTCAATCATGAATAATTTCACTCATTCTTTAGAGGGAGAGAGAAGAGTAGTCAAGAGAAAATTCCCAACCTATAGTTGCACATGTGTCACCGGTTTCCTATGTCTCCCCCAATAGATGTAAATATTTACTTTTTGGCCAAGGGATTCAGTTATAATGTTGAATTGGGTAACATTAATTAAATTTACTCATAACCATAAATAAAACCTAGGCTACATAATAACAATAACAGCATCATTATTTCTGGTGCACCAACTTGCACAAAACTAAATCATAAATGACATCCAATGACACATAATTAAAATTTAAATATTATTATTTTGTTTTGTGCCAACTAGTTAAATAATAATTTACCATCTTGCATCTAATTACTTTACTATCAAACCCTACAAGGTCTAGTCAAACTCTACATCCATTTATTGAACACCTGAGTAAATTAATAATTAAATTACTCCCTTAAATAAATATTTTATTTAAAAACTATTAAATAAATATTTATTAAATGTATAGTAAAATAAATAAATAAATTATTATTTATAATCTCGAGAATAGAAAAGTATTTTATTTATTCAATCATTTTATATAGAATAAAATTATTCCACTATATTAAGAATAATATTTATTCTATTAGTTAAATTTAAATCTAACTTAACCAAAACCACCCGAAACACTTAGTGTGTGACACTCTAGGATTTTTTCTAGTTGGCATTAGATGAGCTTGCCTAAAGACCATGAGTACTGTATAGGAATGGGTCAAGTCACCCACGAAAAAGAATATAATGTCACAAAAAAAACATCCACTTGTAAACGATCACTGTGTAATATAATCCCTTTGTATCAATATTACATCAATGGGTTTTCATGACAGTGTCATCATATTTTATGCTTTGTTTGTCATTATTTGACTACCTAAAATAAACTCATCATTACACGAAGGACATGGAATTTCATGGGACTGTTCTATATCAATCAAAGGGAATTGATATCAACATCCATAAGTGAAAGGGACAAACCCTTCCTCTATTTATCCATTAATAACATGTCTTTCCTGATGCTCCCAATGCACACGTAACACCTCGGTTCCAGAAGCCGCCTAGAGACTCCTCGTACCCGGTTTGTCACATGGACTCATGCACGTTTCCCAAAATTCTAGAGGCTACTGACTAGCAGTGAGGGCCTTTAGTGTGATAGTGGGGAAACTATTCCCCCATTGGTATATTAACACGGTAGAAGTAAAAACAAATAGCAATAGCAGAAGCAATGATAATGTCATACAAGAGTAACAATAGAAGGCTGAACAAAATAAACAGCTAGAGCACATATATAATGAAGCTTGATACATATTCCTAGTAAAGAAGACAAACACGCCTCAATGATGAAATAAATTACTAAACCAAAGTTCAATTAAATAGTAAAAAACACCTCAGCATCGCAATCCTAAGATTAGTATCAAGCTCTCCAGCTCAAAATCAGTCATATACCAGAAGTAGACGTGAACTTTCCCTTATCTATACCTGCAACAATATAATCTTTTTAGGCCCAAAATCATGGCCCAAACCGGGTGTGAGACTAATCCCTATAGGCACCCCCAAGAGATCCATTCCTAACATTCAGTGAATATATATAGCGGGAAATAAGAAAGTAAAAGCAGTAAACAATGAAGTACTCCACAATAACTATTCCTACAGTTTCAAAGCATTAAAATACCACATATCAAGCAAGCAGGTAAAAAAAGGTAACCCTTTGGGTATTACTCATAACCTATCCCCTTTGTTCCTACCTAACAAACAAAATCAAGCCTCTGGGAAGAACTCACAGTCTAACCCCTCTAGTTCAACTTTAGTATTGACTCTCAAAGGAAGCACTCACCAGCAATTCCCCCTATTATATCGTATCGGAAACTAAAAGGTGCTCTGGGGAAGCACTTACATCTCACTCCCTCTATGGCCTACATCGAGGATCTACATAAACTATGATGAAGCACTTACTTCAATTCCCCATGTGGTCTCACATCGTATAATAAAAACAGACCCTAGGTAGAATCCCTTACGTCCATTCTCCTTACGGTCTACTACACCGGGTTCTTATGGCCCTGTGTAAGTCAAACGAGCATAGAAAAGCAAATAGGCCAAATTAAACCTCAAGAACTACTTGGATAACCAGTCTACAACATAATATCATGTTAGATAAACACTCACTCTATCTAAAAAATATTAGGCATGGAAAACAAACAACAGCCTAACCGGAAAGCCGGACCAAATGGTCATTAACAAAACATGCATGAGAAAATACTTCCAAAGCATAGAAATTTACCCTATAAACATTAAATTTACCATTACTCAAGCATATAATCATAGAATTAAATTAACAGGGATAAAATCCATAAACACGTAATACTTCATTCAAGGGAATTGGGAAATTTTACACATATAACACAAAGACATTCAACGGAGACCCATTAAACACCTACCTAAGTTTTGTAGGATTGTTGTACGTGAACCTTAAGCCTTGAATTACCCAAGAATATCTTAGATCTAAAAAGTTCTCAAAACTCTCAACTAAGGATAACTTGAGAAATATGAAGAATATGAAAACGAAGATCTAGAAGAAGGAAGAACTTACCATGTTGATCCCAACGCAATAGATGGTGGTCGATTTGGAGAAAAAAAGCTCGGTCAGGGGATCAGAGAAGTTCTCCAGCCGTACGATCTCCCTCGGTTGAACCTAACCTAGAAGGAGATGGTTCTATCTATCAGACATGACCCCAGTACAATTAATGAAAAAATAAAGTACACTATGTGTACTTTCAAAGTACACGACATGTACTTTCCTTAACAGGCACCCATATTAGGCAGTCTCCTGGTAACTATAGATTGCCTTATGTATGGCCGTTATATAACTAGGACACGACTACCCGTGGTAACGGAGTACAAATAATGTACTCATAAAGTACTTGGATTATACTTAAGAAATTTTCAAAAAAACTATTCTATTTTTCTCAAAATGACCAGAAGAAGGAAAACATACCTGAAAAGATGATATGGGTTCCTAAAAACTTCCCCCCTTAAAAATATTCGTCCCTGAATTTCCCTAGAAAGGTGGTGTAAAAGAAGAGTACTCGAACATCTCTGGACACTGTGATCGTAAATTGGTCTCCCTCTCCCAAGTCTCATCATGTACTCGCTCGTGCTGCCATATCGCTCATACCAACAGACTGTCCATGGAGAACCTTCGTACTGTGATCAACAATCAGGATAGGATGGTTCTCAAATGTTGTTTCCACCTCCAACTCAACCTATTTGGGTCGAAGAACATGAGACGGGTCTGTGAAATAATTTCTAAGATGAGAAATATGAAAGGTGTCTTGCATAGCTTGGTACCTCTGAGGTAACTGCAGCCAATAGGAAACTGGCCCGACTCCCTCCAAAACCTAAAACAGCCCGACGTACCTCGGTGAAAGCTTACACTATATCCTAATCCTCTTGTGACCCAAACTCAGTGTGATATGTAAGAAATCCTGATCCCTGACCTAGAACTCTAGAGGTTGTCTTCGTTGATCAGCATAAGACATCTGTCGGGACTGTGCAGTAGCCATCCTCTTCTGAATCAACTCTACCTTATCTATGGTCTCCTAGACAAGATGAGGTCCAAACATAGCTGCCTCTCCTGTCTCCAGCCAACATAAGGGCGATCAGTATGGACTACCGTACAAGGCCTTATATGATCCCATTTGAATAGTTTCTTGATAACTATTGTAGTAGGAAAAATCCACAAGAGGTATGTGCTTCTCCAAAGAACCTCCAAAATCAAGGATGCATGCACAAAGAATGACCTCAAGCACCTGAATCGTATGCTCGGACTGGCCATCTGTCTAAGGGTGGTATGTTGTAATCAAAATTATTTGTGTACCCAAAGCCTTATATAGCCCTTGACAGACCCGAGAAGTAAAATGGGAATCCCTATCTAAAAAAATGGAGTGTGGAACTCCATGAAAATGTACAATCTCATGGATGTAAAACCATCCCAGATCATCAAAACTAAATATCTACTTGATCAGAAAGAAGTGGTAAACCTTCATGATTTTTTCAATGAAAACCCATAAAACATCATTCCCTTGAGGTAACCTTGGTAAACCTATCAAGAAATCCATCGTGAGATCATTCCACTTCCACTCGTCAATGGGTAAGAGCTTCAAAATCCATGCTAGTCGCTGATGCTCTGCCTTCAGCCAATGACAAGTGGAAAACCTCATGAAAAACCCAGAAACAAATTTCTTTATACATGGCCACCAATACTAATAGTGTAGATCATGATACGTCATTGTGAGACCAGGATGAACTGCCTTCATTGAGGAATGAATGTCCTACATCAACTCCTCGTGTATGTCTGCTGACACCCATACGCACCCCCTAGAAACGCAAGATCTCATCCTTGCCTATGGTATATTTGAGAATAGGGTCCTCTCCTTCCACACCTTGCTGTAGGACTAGGCCTTTAGAATTTGATAGATGCCTCATTCATAATCGATCAAGAAGATTAGAGGTAACAAATACAAAAGAAAGAGACGCATTCCCCTATCTATTGTGCACCTCCAATTGCATCCCAGAGAACAAAGCCATAAGTTTCCACACACTTCTAGCCTCCTGAACTACCTGTATCTGAGTCCTCCTACTCAACGCATCTGCCACAATACTGCCTTTCCCCGACATATAGGCAAGCTCAATGTCAAAGGACTAAAGGTAATCAACCCACCTTCATTGTCTCAAATTCAGGGCACGCGGAGTGAAGATGTACTTGATACTCCTATGGTCAGTGAAAACCACAAAATTATCTCCTAGAAGATAATGGTCACAAATAGAGTAAGCCATGAACAAATACTACCAAAAAAAGATTCTGGTTCGGGTAATTCCTCTCATGTGGCCACTACTACCGAGACCCGCATGAAACAACTCCTTCTTCCTACATATGCACTACTCCCAGCCCGATACCTAAAGCTTCACAATAAACTATATATCTCTTTCCTAGCATTATTAAAACTAGTATCATTGATGAAGTAAACCTCCCTTTCAAATCCTAAAAGGGTGACTTACAAGAATCTATCCACATGTACATCACACCCTTCTTAGTCAGGCCCGTTAGTGGCGCAGCTAAGCATGAAAAGTAATGTATGAAATGCTTCTATTATCCCACCAGCCGTATAAAACTATATACCTCAAATAATTTATTTGGATTCTCCTAGGAAACTACTAATTTCAATTTCAATGGGTCCATTGATACTCATTTCACTGAGATAACATGACCCAAGAAATGAATTTGGTCCATCCAAAAGTGGCACTTTGAGAGCTTTTCATTTAACTGATGCTCTCTCAGTGTACTCAAAACGATATCAAGATGGGTAGAATGATTTTATCAAGTGTGAGAGTAAACCAAGATATCAAACTCAAAACCACCGGGAAAGAATCCAAGTATGGATGTAACACTTGGTTCATTAGATCCATGAAAATAGTAGGCGCGTTCGTGAGAGCAAACGACATAACCGGAAAATATTATAGACCATACCTGCTCTGAAAGGCTATAAGAGGTATATATGATGGTCTGACACACAACTGATGATAACCAAATCTCAATTCAATATTCAAAAACACCTGGGATCCTCGAAGCTGATCAAAGATATCATCAATCCTCAGTAAAGGATATCGGTTCTTGACTGTCAACTAGTTCAGCTTCTGATAATCCACATAGAGTCGGAGAGTACCGCCCGC
The DNA here is from genome assembly GCA_963277665.1 of Viscum album. Lineage (NCBI taxonomy): Eukaryota > Viridiplantae > Streptophyta > Magnoliopsida > Santalales > Viscaceae > Viscum > Viscum album. The sequence goes on along the minus strand of OY728161.1, from coordinate 1,532,795,067 downwards.
ATTCTTCACCAACAGAATAGGCGAACCCCAAGGAGAAGTATTGGGTAAAATGAAACCCTTATCCTACAACTCCTCCAAATTTATCTTGAGCCCCTGAAGCTCTGGTGTAGCTATCCTATATGAAGGAATGGAAACCAGTGCCGCTCCTAGAATGAGCTCAATAGAAAAGTTTACCTCCCACTATGGAGGAAAACCTAAAAAGTCCTCTATAAAGACATCCCTAAAATGATCATTTAAATTAGGAAAGTCCAAATATGAATCCCCTTGGTCATCTAGATATAGACTAGCAATCTAGGTTGTAACTCCTCTTAACCCATGATGCTCGGGTCCCGCTCTGCTCGCCTAGACATCCCATTCACCCTTATGAATAAACGATCCTCCCTACGGTTATGTGAGACTCACCATATGACCATAGCAGTAGACAGCATCCTGGAAGAGAACTAACCAATCCATTTAAGGGATGAAATCATAACCTGTCATCTCTATGACATTAAGGTCACAAAAGAAGTGACACCCAACAACCTTAAGAGGGAACTTCTTTAACTAATGTACAACAGCTGTTCTAGCCCCCAACGGAGTGTCTAACGACATGACATTAGTAGATGAAAATATACAGAGCCCAAGGCTATCCACAATAACAACAGAAATAAAGATATGGGAATCCATTGTATCAAAAAGACCAGAAGATAAAACTAAGGAAACTAGGATCGTACCTCGAACGGTAGAGGGTCTGGGATCCTGCTTCTGTTTGGTGTACTCCACTACGAAATTCTGGCCTGCTCAACTGCCATGTGACCCTTCCTGACCACCCTAAGCTAATTCACCCTATTGCCATTGAATGCCTGGTGACATGATACCATAGCCACGAACTCTACCTTGTCCTGAATTTCCGAATGAACTCCAGTTCCCAGACTGATGAGAAACTGGTGGCACTGCTCCTGAATGAGGAGTCATACAAGAACCCCTATCATGAGCTGCTGGTGATACTTTCTGACAGAAGTGCTGACGATGGCCCATCTTTCTATAATATCGACACTCCACTGGGTCTCTCGGGCAATGTGGCCTCGTAAACATGCTCTTCCACATTGGTATCACACCACATGGCTACAAGAGAATGTTTCTTGCCTCTATGGATCACCATGCAAGGACACGTAGTGGGGATTCCTACTGTCAGTAGAATGGACACTATATCTAGATGTTGAGCCGACCTGGATCACAACTCCATAATCCCCTAGATTACGCTCTATAATCAGCTCCTAGTTGATAATAGAAGTGATCAACCTCAACCTGATGATATTCTCCTGATATTAGATTACATGCCTTAGACCATCCTCAAACCTCTTTTCATGGAATAACTCATCACCTACTAGAATTGGCATGGAGCACTTCATCTCTATGAACCAAGAATAATACTCTGTAATAGAGAAAGTACCCTACTTCAGACTCATGAGATCTCGGGATAGAGTGGCCCTAAAAAGTCTCCAGGTAGAATTAGTCATAATAGGCATCTTGAAACCCATTCCATGCCATAACATGTCGGTGTCCCGCCTGTGAGACCACATCACACTATCTCTTGGAGGAGTCCCAAATCATGTACATAGCATGCTTGAAATTTCTATATAGAGGCGTATCCAGATGCTTGAAGATAGAGAGCATGGATTCAAACCATGACTTTGTGGCTGGAGGTCCTCCTTCCCCTATGAAGGTGGGAGGATTCTGTTGCTGGAAAACCCGCGTCAACTCTGCCATAGATGGGGTAGGAATTGGTACTCTACGGAAGGTCAGCATGAACCTCATAAAGACCTATCAGAACTGTGCATCAACACCTGTTTCCAGAGTGACGGCTAGTTCCAAGACTGTAACAACTAGAGGATCTACTGGAAGACCCTAGTCAGCTATGTCCGGTGTCTGATCACTGCCTTATAGCTGGCATACAACCGGAGGACATCTCAGTGGCATGACTCTGAAAGGTCAAACACACACCTTAGAGAAATATTATCGAGGATAGAATACTGGAAGGGTAAGAAGGGAACATGAGAAAGATATCATTCATGTTTTAAAAAACATGGATACACGGAGAGTATACTTAACTATAAGGTGTGTTCCCTTAAGCCTTTCACATGGGCGTGTACTTCTTCCAAAACTGGTTGTATAACACCCAAAACACACGGTGTATTTTCTTAACACACGGAGTGTACTTGAATCCTCTTCCCCTACCCGAGTCTTTCTACATGACTAAGCTACATGGTTCTGCTAGAACAAGACTACACAGTGTGTTTGTCCCAAACACGACGTGTACTAGAAGAGCTTCACCAACCCGTGTTGTTAGTGACACAGCCGGATACACAGCTCACACTACATGGTGTGTATTATAAGTTTTTCTGGATAGTAAGCCTCAAAAACTGCTCCAAAGCCCCAAAAAACACTGAAACAAACATGTAAGTGCCATATTACGACCCGTTAGGGCCCATAATCCCCTCGAATCAAAGTTTGGCATCTTATACATGTCATATACAAGATATAAAAGGCAATGATCCATCAAATTCCACTCCACGAGGGCCCATAACACTTCAAGAACAAAATTTTGGCTTTCATTTAAACAAAACATTACATAATTTAATATCCTATCAAAATCAGGTATTCTATCAAGGCATTTATCACAACAACATCCATATCTATCACAACACCTGTCATAACAAAATTAAATTACTGATGCACCCTAAATGGAATGGCAGGAATGCATGACATTTGATTTCTAATAAGTTCCTATATGACGCATGAGATGGAATACCCTCATCTCATCAGGTTGAACCAGAAATAGAACCTCAATAATATAAAAAATAAGAGCACAAAACATACGAATCACCCAATAGTTAATTCAAATAAACTATAAAATTGCAAAACCAAAAAAATTACAATAACGAGGTAGATTGGATTTTCCCTATATAGGGGTTTGCTACTCCTAGGCACATCTTATTACCAAGTACCTATTACTTCCTATCCCTGGTAATAGGATCCAAACAATAAATCAAGAATAAGAGAATCCCTTTTATACGAATTTGTAACATCTCAGTTCCGGAAGCCACTCAGAGACGCCCCGTATCCGGTTGGTCACATAGCCTCAAGAGAATTTCCCCGAATGCCAAAGGCTGCTAACTAGAAGTGAGGGTCTTGGTTGTGATAGTGGGGAAACTATGCCCTCATTGGAAATGTAACACAGTGGATGCAAAAAAATATCAATAGAGGATGTACTGGTAATTTCATACAACAGTATCATCGGAAGACTGAAGTAAATAAATAGATTGAGCACATATATAATGAAGCATGATACATATGTCTAGGAAAGTAACCAAACATGACACAATGCTGAAATACATTACTAAACCAAAGTACAATGAAACAATAAATAACTCCTTAGCATCAGAAGCCTCAGCTTGGTCCCATGCTCTCCAGCTCCAAAGCATTCAAGTACCTGAAGTAGAAGGGAGCATTCCTTTAACTATGCCTACAACAATATAATCTTTTTGGGACTAGAAGCATGATCCAAATAGGGTGTGAGACTAATCCTAGTAGGAAGCCACCAAGAAAACATTTCCTAATAGTCAGTGAATATATATGACAGTCAATAAGAAAGTAAAAGTAGTAAAAAAGGAAGGACTCAACAGTAAGCATTCCTATAGTTTCAAAGCATTCAATTACAACATATCAAGAAAGCAGGTAATCAAAACAGGTAACCCTCTGGGTAGAAATCATATCCAATCACCTCTGGTTTTACCAAACAAAATCACGAAACCCTCTGGGAAGTACTTACAGTCTAACCCATTTGGTTCATCTTTAGTATAGACTCTCTGAGGAATCACTCACCATCAATTCCCCCTGTAGTCTCGTATCGGTAAATAAAAGTCGCTCTGGGGAAGCACAAACATCTCATTCCCCTTGTGGCCCATGTCAAGGAACTATATTCACTCTAAGAAAACAACTAATTCAATTCCACCTATGGTGTCACATCGTACAATAAAAATAGACCCTCTGGAGAAGCCCTTACGTACATTCTTCTTACAGTATACTACACCAGGTTCTCATGACCCTGTGTAAGTCAAACGATCATAGTGAAGAAAAGCGGCCAAATAAACCCTCAATAACTACTTAGATAACAAGTCTACAACATAACAACATGTCAGATAAACAATCACTCCATCCTAGAAATACTAGGAATGGAAAACACACTGCAGCCTAACATTCAAGCAGGACCAAATGGACATAAAAAAATATGCATTGTAAAACACTTCCAAATCTAATAAATTAACCCTATTCACATTCAATTTACCTCTACTCAAGAATACAGGCATAGCCAGCAATTAACAGGGCCAAAATCGATAAACACAGAGTACCCCGTTCAAGGGTATTCGGCAAATTTGAACATATAACTCAAATATTTTAAACAGAAAGGTACAAACTACCAACCTCGGTGTTGTAGGACCATTATACGTGAACCTCAAGACCTGAATTTCTGAAGAACACTGTAGATCTAAAAAACGCTCGAAAAACCCAAATGAGGATAACTTGAGAAAGAGGAAGACTAAGGAAACAATCCTCTAGAAGAAGGAAGAGATTTCCAAGATGATACCGATGCAATCAAAGTTGGTTGGTTTAGAGAAAAGATGCTCGGTTGGGGGTTTAGAGAAGTTTTTAGGTTTTACGGTCTCTCTCAATCAAACCAGTCCTAGTAGGAGATGGTTCTATCCATCAAAAGTGACCCCAGTATGTTTAATGAATAAAAGAAACTGCACTTCCTATAAATCCAATGTACACAATGTGTACTTGCCTTAACCGGACCCCCAACTTGGTAGTCTATGTCACCATACACGGCTGTGTGTATGACTATTACATGACCATCATACGGCTACCCACGGTAACCGAGTACATGGAATGTACTCATAACGTACACGATGTGTACTTAAGAAATTTCCAGAAAACACCTCTTTTTCCTTAAAAACACTAGAAAAGGGAAAAAATACTTGAAAAGAAGATCTGGGTTCCTACAGTACTATACATCCCACTAACGATCTGCATGAATATTTCCTTCAGTAAGTCAAAATGCACAAGTTAGGACACATATCAATGATAAAATTAATGTATAAGGACTGTTACACATGATCATAGATAGGAATATATGATGACATAAAAACATGTGGAATTCCTTCTAGAGGGTTTGTTCTCATAGTCATCCATTATAGATATTACCCTGTGAGAACTTCATGAGAAAAAGTCTCATCTAGTTAGGAGTAATTCAACCGGACGGTCTGTATACCATGTGTCTCATCATAGTATTCCATACATCTATAAAACAATATTTAAGAATATTGTCATATCACTTCAAGGTTCTCATCATAGTGGAGAACTGCTATGACTTTGTCAATTTGAAAAATACTTCAGGACATTATTATAGTACATTCAATATGAACAGTGAAAAATATGTAATAAGATATTTAATATTTAAATAAATTAATTATTCATGTAATCAAATTACAAAAGGGTTGTTCGAGGACAACAACTCTTACAAAATCTCACTTGGACTAGATCCAACTGACTATGAAATTCAGTCTGCTAGACCTCACATGATGATCATGTTTATGCTAAGTTAAGGCTTTTTTCAAGGGGTCCACCACATTTTCTTCCATGAAAATATTTCTCAATGCAACTTCACATCTCTGGGAAATATCCCTCAAGAGATGATACTTTTGATGTATGTTATTCGTCTTCTGATGTGTCATTGGATCTTTTGCGAGAGCCACAACTGCAATATTATCATAGTATAGTGTGATTGGATCATTATTTATATGTATCATATCTAGGTCCTGGATGAATCTTCGCATCCAAACTACTTATTTACCTACCTTAGAAGCTATGTTATATTTGGGCCCTACTGTAAAATTTGCGACCACCCTCTACTTTCAGCTCACATAGCTCACTACACCTCCAATAAATGTAAAAATATATCCCGTTTACGACATCATGTCTTCATGATCAGCTAGGAAACTAGCATTTTCATATCTTATGATTAATAATTCCTCATATCCTTCATAACCTATGAACACATCCTTAGTTTTGCTCAGATGCTTCAGGATAATCTTGACTTCCATCTAATGGTGGTAACTTGGGCCATCTTTATATTAACCTAACACACTCAATGCGTAGGCAATATCCGTCCTAGTACATGGAATTACATACACGACTAACCAAATCACCGATGTGTATGCAGTCCTTTACATTCTATTTCATTTCTCATGTGTCTAAGGACACATTTTCATAAAAAGATGATTTCCATGTGACATTGGAAAAAATCCCCTCTTGGCTTGTTCCATACTGAATATCTTCATTATCTTATCAATGTATTTACATTGACTTATTCCCAACAATGTTGTGGCTCTATCATGATGGATCTTGATCTCTAGAATAAATGCTACCTCACCCTTGTCCTTCATGGAGAAGCATTGATTCAACCTTATATTAACAGAATATAAGACTGGTATCTCATTTCCAATAAGTAATATTGCATCAATATATACAATCAGGAAAAAGAATTCAGTCCCACTAAACTATTTTTAGACACAAGGATCACATTCATTCATGATAAACCCAAATTCCATTATGGTTTCATCAAAGAAAATGTTTGATGACATATATTCTTACTTGAATCCATAAATGGAATTTTTCAACTTGTATAGATTATTGGCATACTTTAGAGACATAATCCATTCCGATCGTTTCATATCGGCATCTTCCTTAAGGGTCACATTAATGAATGATGTTTTGACTTCCATTTTCCAAACCTCATTATAATGGTATGCAGTAATGGCCAATAGATTTATGATAGATTTCATCATTACAAATGGTGAAATGGTTTTGTCATAGTAAATTGTTTTACTCTTCTTGAACCTGTTTGTAACCAGTCATTCCTTGTGGGTACTGCCATTTCCTTCAATTTCCAATTTAATCGTGAATATGCATTTGAAACCAACCAGATTTACCTCAACTAACTAATCAACCAAAATCTGAAATTCATTTTGGTACGTCGAATCAATTTCAGAATTCATGAATTCTTACAACTTTGATACATATATTCCACTTATTTCTTCCTTGCAGGCTAGGGGATCAACATTTTCAACTAATAATGAGTCACCATCTTCAGTTTCAAGAAAAATGCACCATTCCGATTCTCTAACCTCCCTTGCACTCCTACATAGTTCTTGTGTCTCTGGAATAGTTCTTTCATCCATGGGTCATTATGTAATCTCTTCCTACACAAAACCTTATGTACCTTGAGCCTCAACTTCATCAAAGTCTATCTGTCTCCTTCTATCTCTTTTGGATATTTTCTCCCTATTATATATTATGGAATGTCTTTCAACTATAACATTTTTTGTTGGGGGGGGGGTTTATAGGTAATATCACCTTGTTTCCTTGGGGTATCCTATAATGGTACACATTGTGCCTCGGAGTGAAAGTTTTTTACCTGAAGAGACCTTAACAGACACTTCACTTCCACACACATGTAAATTAAATAATATGGCATCCTACCTTTTTATTACAAAACTTTTCATTACATTTTACATATATAGGATCTTTAACGTCCAGTGTCTTGGAAATTAGGAACATAATACATGAAAACAACATAAAACATCCATATAAAATACTTGAAAGGAATCATCATAGGTTCATCCTAAGTAAAATTACTTCATCTCATAACCCAGAGACATACATCAATGGAAAGGGTGAGAAGAAGGCCTAGTAAGGAAAACAAGGGAATTAGTTTAATTGTAAAATCAATAAGAACATGATAAAAACATAAGGACATGAGCAATGAAAGTATAGGAATATAATAATAAAAAGAACATGAATTATAACATGAATATGTGGATACAACATTTCATTTAGGAATTCATGAACATATCACCAATGTTTATCCCTGAGGTGTCATAAAAATTACCATGGTTATTCACCAGTGTATCGTGAAACTTGTCATCTCAAGAGATTAATTATTTACCTAATACATTGGAGCTCTATCAGGGCACACATTTAATATGTATTAATTTTCATTTGAGCCACAAATATCATAATAAAAAATTTCAAAAATAACCCATAAGGAATAAAATAAATTGGTTTCATTTCAAAATCGTGACATTTTTAAAGATCTTAAAAACTTGATCGTTACGTCATTTAGAACCCATGGAAAGAGAGTGAGGGTAATATGTATATCAATTCCAGAATAAAATGGATAAATTTTAGGTATTGATTAATACACCAAAAAATGAAAATATATTTGGGTATTTTCATAAATAATACAAGAGAATTTCATGGAAAAAATAGAGATATTTGAGAAGAAAATTCTGCTGCATAACGACTATATAACATCGTTTTAGAAATCAATAAAAAGAGAGGGTATGAGGGTAAACCACTCAAAAATAACTTATAATACAGTATAAATATAGAAAACTATGTAGATAAGAACATGGCATGGAAATTTTAATGACATACCATATGAAAAGGAAACATGAGAGGAAAGAGAAGATGTGATTTCATTTTCTAAAATTTCGGCAGCCTAACGACGTCGCTCAAAAATTCAGAAAATAAATTGATGAGAGAAGAAAGGGTATTTCCACAATTAGACATGAAATGGATAGAAATAAGAACATATAAGAACATACCCTCAACATAAAGAGATTCAAACTAGAATACATGACATAAATGAAGTCATGACTTAAAAGAGCAGGGTGAATGTTTCCCTAACATTAAAGTGTAACTTTGAAAGTTTGAAGGTCGGGACCTTTTGTGGCTTGAGGGAACCTTGGGAGGACTAATTGAAAAGTAAGGAGACTAGAACATCATTGGGGAGGATTTTAGAATGAAATGGCTGAGGGAATGGCTTGGTATTTATAGGAAAAGTGAGGGAATAAATTATTAATTATTAAGGGACACCTCATCGGTGGTATTTGCAAAACCATGGTCTTGACCATGGTGTTTTCCCATGGTATGGGACACTTGGGAAACCTCATAGATTATCTCAATATTCATAAGTCGAACAGAATGCTTACATCATTATTACATTATTAATGATGTCATTAAACACCCGAAACTCAAAACTGTATTTTTACAATTCATCGAATATTCAACTATTTCAGAAAAATCCCAAAAATTCACACTAACCAAATTTCATTGCTCTAAATTTAAAAATTAACTCCATTTTATGAAAATAATTTTCTAAATATTTTTAATTTAATTTTCAAATAAAATAATTATTTATTAAATGAAACACTAAAACAATAGCTCGTTTTGTAATTCCTTAAGAAAGAAATCAAGGTCCCATAAAATTATCGTATATCCATAATAAAATAATGTAAAATTTTATGATTACATTTTACGAAAATATATTTCCATTTTATATTATTAAATTAATTATAAAATTCTAAATAAAATATTTATGACATAAAAAAATACCAAACCTTATACTATGGTCATTTTTTTACATTTAAGACGTTTAAATTGTATTTATACATTCATGGGTGAAGTTTCTATTTTTTAGAAAATTTACAATTCATTACTATTTATTTCTATTCATATGGGTATGTTTCTATTCATAAATCACAATTCACTGAAAATCACATTGATCTTATTAGACACTAAATTTATGACTGATCACAACTATAGAAGACCATTTTTTAAAATCATTTCACAATATTAATTATTTAAAGTGTGCATAAATATTTTAAAAAATATTTTTCTCAAAATTAATTAGTAATATGAAACTATAAATTCATCCGACATTTATTTGGATATTTAAAATTCATAAAAATTTCCATAAGAAGAAATAACAATTTTATTTATATAAAAGGATTAAACAAAGTAGCTAAGGTCTTGTTACATAGTCCCTTATAACACCAGCATATGACCTAAGTGTTAGGTGTGCTATGGGGATAGAATGTTGGGGTGGGTCGAACAAAATTGCTCTAGTGGTGATTTCTATCGACTCGAACTTCTCCCTTAGGCTATTCCATTCAAGCTTCACATGTTGAAGTTCGGATTGGGCTTGGTCTAGAGCAAAGCTCAGTGATGCTACCTCTTTCCCAAGCTCTGATAGATGAGCTTCATATGGCCCGAGTCTACTAGATGATTCCATCAAATATTCTTTATTTATTAATTAACCAAGATCATTTGAATTTATAAACACACAACATTAATATTATAGTTTCAAACAGTCATATTGACCAACAGTCATATAACAGTCAAAACCAAACAATCTCATTTTAGATATACCCACTTCATTAATTAAAGGATATAGTTTTGTTGAGTATAAAATAAAATAACACCCAAAATTAGAAAGGAAGTATAATTAAAAATTTTGGGTCATTACCTTCTTCCCCCCTTATGAAATTTTATCCCTGAAATTTTATCTCGTACCCTATGATGAGAAATGGTGTGTGTACTTTTGTCTTATAGACTCCCCTGGTTTCCACATGACTGCTTCACATTTGTGGTTCCTCCACAACACCTTAACAAGGTGGGTAGTCTTGTTGCGTAGAACCTTGTCTATAAAATCCAAGATCTCCATTAGCTTCTCCTCATATGAGAGGTCATGTTCTAGATATACCACCTCTGGATTAATACATGTGAATGGTCAAGTATGTACTTCCTCAAAAGGAATACGTGAAAGAAATCATAAACATGTGCTAGATTTAGAGGAATTAAAAGACGATAGGCCACTTCTCCCACACGATCAATGATTTCATAGGGGAAAATATACCTAGGGATGAGCTTCCCTTATTTTCCAAACCTCATGACTCTCTTCCAAGGTTAAATCCAAAGAAAGACTTTGTCACCAACATCAAACTCTATGTCCCTCTGACGGTACTCAACATAGCTCTTTCGTGGACTCTGAGTAGCCTTAATGTGTTGCTAGATGGCATGGACCTTTTCCGTCATCTCTTGAACATGATCAGACCCAAGAAGCTTTCTCTCACCTGCTTCATCCAAAAAAGTAGGAGTTCTAAATCACTTTCCATATATAGCTTCATAGGGAGAAATTTGAATGGTCGAGTGGAAACTATTGTTGTATGATAACTTAACTAAAGGTAGATATTGATCCCATCCTCATTTAAACTCCATTTATCATGTTATCACCATGTCCCCATGTGTTTGAGTATTCCTTTTCGATTGGCCATCAGTTTGGGGTGATAGGCCGTACTGAAATTCAATTCAGTGCTCAGAGCATGTTGAAGACTTCTCTATAATTTTGATGGGATCCTTGGGTCACAATCAGATACAATAGAAAGTGGAACTCCATACAACCTTACCACCTCCTTCACATAAATCCTAGCATGTTGATCAAGAAAGAAATCTTCCCGAATAGAGATAAAATGGGTAGTCTATGTGAGATTGTCCACAATAATCCATATCGCATAGTATCCTTTGGAAGTTCTTGGGAGACTAGTGACAAAGTCCACAGTGATATTGTCCCACTTCCATGCTAGTATGGGTAGTTGTTGAAATACCACTTTAGAAAGTTGTCACTCTGGCTTCACTTGCTGACATACCAGACACCTTGAAGTGTAGTCGACAATCTCCCTTTTCATATTATCCAACAAATAATGATCATGAATGTCCCTATACATTTTCATGCTACCAAGATGTATAGAGAACGTAGAGCTATGAACTTTATCCATCAGCTCCTTCTTTATTTATGGAATAGATAGAACACATAGTGTCTTACGAAATTCTGGTACACCTTCTTGATTAGTATTGAACTCCAAAAACATCCCATTCTGCATATCCTCAAACTTATTCTCTAAAAAAGGATCTTCTTTCTGATAATTCATTATCTTCTCTAGTAATGATGGTTGGGAAATAATTTTGGATAGGTTTGATGATGTACATTCTCTTATAATTCCCTTGTCAAGCTTTACTAGGTCATTGATCAAAGGATCTATTTGAATCCTCATATTTGATAGAACAACTGGGTGTTTCATGCTTAATACATCATTGACATTGTTTGCACTTTCGGGATGATAATGAATTGAAAAATCATAGTCTTTAAGAAGTTCCAACCATCTACTTTGTCTAATGTTCAATTACATGTGAGTGAAAATATACTTCAAACATTTATGGTCTCTGTATATATTACATTTCTCCCCATAAAGATTGTGCCTCCATATCATTAGATAAAAATGACCATAGCCAGCTCTAGATTATGCGTATGATAGCTCAGCTCATGAGTCTTCAATAGTTGAGATGCATAAGCATTGACTATGTAATTTTTCAAGATGAATAACCCAATCCATTTCAGAGATGCATCACTAAAAATAAAGAATCCATCTCCACTTGGGGTCATAGTTAACAAGGGTGTAGTAACCAATCTCTTCTTCATCTCTTGGAAACATTCCTCAATCTCCTTTGTCCATAAGAAATTGACCCCTTTTTGAGATAACTTGGTTAATGGATTACAAAGTTATGAATTTTTTTTCACAAAACTCCTATAATATCCTGCTAATCCAAGGAAACTACGAATCTCAGTTATTTTTGTTGACTGAGGCCTCTCCTCTACATCTTTTGACTTTCTAGGGTCAATTGTGATTCTTTCATTGGTAACAATGTGCCCCAAGAAAGCAACTTGTTGTAATCATAATTCACATTTACTGAACTTTCCAAAAATACTATCCTTATGTATATTTTTCAAAATAACCCTAATATGATCCTCATGCTTCTCAGGGACTTCGGAATATATCAGAATATCATCAATAAAAACTACCAAAATGTTATCAGGGTAGTCCTTAAAGACTCTATTCATCAAATCCAAAAAATAGCATGTGCATTAGTCAATCCAAAGGACATAACAACAAACTCATAATGCCCATATCTTGTCCGGAAGGTTGTTTTCATAATATCTTCCTTTTAACCTTCAATTCATGATAACCATACTGAAGTTCAACCATAGAGATGAATTGAGCCCCATTAAGTTGGTCAAATAAGTCAACAATTCTTGGAAGAGAGTATTTGTTCTTTAATGTAATCCCATTCATTTTTCTATAATCAATGTATAGCCGCATCGATCCATCCTTATTCTACACCAAGAGAGAAGGTGATCCCCAAGAGACACACTCGGTCATATAAACCTCTTCTCCAAAAGATCCTGGAGTTGTTTATTTAACTCCTCCAGCTCTAAATTTTCCATCCTATATGGGTTCTTTTATATCAGATGTGATCAAGGTATGATTTCAATGGGGAAATCTTCCTCTGTTTCTGGGGGAGGTTCGAGTAACACCTCCAGAAATAAGTCAATGTATTCCTGGATGACAAGGACATTTTATATCCTCAAACTCTCATTTACTTCTTATTCTTCACCGATCAACTCTATAATGAAGGATATATGAGGTTATTCTATAAAAATATTAGTTTGAGATATCACTCTTTTGAAGATAACTATAGTTTCTCCATTGATGACTACTAATATTTCCTTGCTTCTGCATTTGATCTTAGAATTATACATTGAGAGCCAGTACATACCTAGTATAATGTCGAATTCAAACATGGGAATAACTTCTAGATTTTTGATAAGATTGTTCTCACTAGAGTAAATACCATAGTTTCTAAACACTGACGATGCTTGGATAATCCCACTAGGATTATTCAACGATAACTCTACTTTTAGAAAATCTAGAGTTGATTCTAAATTCTTTGCAAACATGGAGGAAATAAAGGAATACGTAGAACCAGACTCAAACAATGTACTTGCTAGCTTTGAGAGAAAAACAAGGGTACCTGCTACCACATCATTCAGAGCTTCAACTTCAGTAGTCGTGATAACAAAAGCATGACCTTGCTCACTTGGCCTTTGTTGAGGCTGATGGTGGTTCCCCTCCACTGCCCTCGGATTTGAACAATGATTGGCAAAGTTCCCAAGTTGTCCACACTTAAAGCACTGGGCATCCAGTAGGGACAACACCATCTTCTCCATGTCATTACTGTTTTGAAGTTTAGATTTCACCTCCCAACAAAAATTCCTTGCAATATGGCTATCTCTTCCACACTGGTTGCATTTCTTGCTCCCGAGAGGGCAGTTCCCCAAATGCTTATTCCCACATTTATTACTTATGGGACGTTGCTCTTGCTTGCCTCCTATTCTCTGATCAAAATTCCTCCCTAATTAGGGGACCATCGATCTATTCTTGTCATTGGATTTATGAGACCACTGCGTCTTTCCAAACTCCAACTCGACTTTCATCGCACTCTGTACGATCTCCTCATAGCTATCATAGTCTTGGTTGGCTGGATTTTTTCATAGATGTGGTCTTAGTCGACCGAAGAATCTATCAACCTTACCACTTGGATCCATGAATAATATAGAGGTGTAATGTGAAAGCCTTGTGATGTTCATCTCATAGCTTCCCACAGATTTATTCTCTGTCTGCTTCAGATCAAGAAACTCCTTCTCCATTCTTGTTCTCATGTAATGAGGGAAAGTCTTAATAAATATGATCCCTCTGAACTCTTCCCACTCCATAGATTCAAACTCCACTCTTGGACTCATGGTTTTAATCAGTTCCACCACTGATCAGATTCTCCCTCTAATAAATAGGCAACTAGGGTGACATTCTCTATCTCTGAACAGTGGAGCATAGAAATGATCTTCTCTATAGAGCTAATCCACTATTCGTAAATCAATGGGTCGGTCGGTCCACTGTTGGTTGGTGGTCGTTGACGCATAAAGGACTCAACAAAATGTTGTTCCCTTCATAGTGACATTGGTCTCTCATCTTGATTTAACTTATTTGTCATAACATGAGTTAGTTGGTTTATCATTCACATGGAAGTTTCCATTCCGGCTTCCATCGGAGGACAGTCAGCACATGGTTCATTGCGATCACCATTTGCACGGTTCCTCCTATTTCCCACCATTTATAAAACAATGAAACCATAGTGAGAATATTCTTTCATTTATGAATCTTTTAACTATAAAATATTTTATTCCTTAAAACTTCATGCTTAAATGATTATATTTCTCAACAATTCCTTCATAATGATTCATAAAAATCTTACGATTAACTAAACACATCCCCCGGGAGTATTGTAACCATGAGTGTAGAAATACCATTTTTCATGTTCCAGTTCCTATTAGAGACTAGCTCAAAGTGGTGTTTATGGGCTTTAACCCTATGTACATCTGTGCCAGAGCCGCCTCTACCTGCTCATATCCAGACATGGATATATTTTCTTAATAAACCACTTACTCAATACTCAATAAAATGCAAGGATGTTTTTCTATATTTAAACTATTCTATAGGGTTATTCCAAAAAATTTCATAGCGTAATTTCTATAAATAACTAGAATATCCTCTGATACCAACTATGGAATCCCACCTTTTTATTACATAACTTTTTATTACATTTTACATACAGAGTGTCTTTAAAGTCTAGTGACTTGGAAATAAGGAAATTAATACATTAAAACAACTTAAAACATCATTCTAATATATTTTTAAGGATTAATCAGAGGTTCATCCTATGTACAGTTACTCCATCTCATAACCTATATACATACATCAAAGGAATGGGTGAGAAAAAGGCCCAGTAAGGAAAACAAGGGAATCAGTTTACTTGTGAAATCAATAAGAACTTGATAAAAACATAAAGACATGACTAATGACAGTTTAATAATATCATAATAAAAAGAACATGAATCATAAATTGAATATTTGGATACAAAATTTCATTTATACATTCATGAACATATCACCATGGTTTATCCCCGAGGTGTCATAAAAATTACCAAGGATATTCACCAAGGTATCGTTAAACATGTCATCTCTAGAGATTAATTCATTACCCAATGCATTTTAGCACTTTAAGGGAGAACCATTATTATGTATTTATTTTCATGTGAGACACATATATCATAATCAAACATTTCATAAATAACCCATAGCGAATAAAAGAAATGGGTTTTATTTCAAAATCGTGACATTTTAAAAGTTCTTAAAAACTTGATCGTTACGTCATTTATAACCCACAGAAAGGGAGTGAGGGTTATATGTATGTGAATTCGAGAATAAAATAGACAAATTTTATGTATTTATGATTACCCCTAGAAATAAAAATATATTTGGGTATTCTCATAAATAATATAAGAGAATTTCTTGAGAAAAAAGAGAGTTTTGAGACGAAAATTCTGCAGCATAACAGCTATATAACATTGTTTATGAAAACATTAAAAATAGAGGGTACAAGGTTAACCAATCATAAATAACTTATAATATAGTATATATACAGAATAAAATGTATATAAGATCATGGTATGGAAATTTTAATGATATAACACATGAAAAAGAAACATTAGAGGAAACAGAAGATGCGATTCCTTTTACAAATATTTCGGCAGCCTAACAATGTCACTTAAAAAATCAGAAAATAAATTGATGAGAGAAGAAAGGGTCTCTCAAAAATTAGACATTAAATTTATAGTAATTATAACATATAATAACATACCATCAACATCAATGTATGGAAACTAGAAGACATAACATAAATGAAGTCATCACTTAAAAGAGGAGGGTAAAAGTTTCCCTTACCTTGAAGGGTAACATTGAAATCTTGAATGTCTGGACCTTGTGATGATTGAGAGAACCTTGGGAGGACTCCTTGGAAGTTAATGAGATCAGAAATTTGTTGAGGATGATTTTGGAATGAAATGAATGAGGGAATGGCTTGGTATTTATAGGAAAAGGGAGGGAATAAATTATTAATTCCCAAGGGACACCTCATCGGTGGTATTTTCAAAACCATGGGATTTCCCAGGCTATTTTCACATGGTATTTTCCAATTGGGACACCTAATTGCATATATCACTATTTATAAGTCGACAAAAAAGCCTACATCATTATTACATCATTAACGATGTCATTAAACACCTAAAACTCAAAACATTATTCTTACTATTCACCGAAAATTCAATTGTTTCATGAAAATCCCAAAAACTAACCCTTACCTAATATTGATGTTTTGAATTAAAAAATGAACTCTATTTTATAAAAATAAATCTCTAAAAGTTTTTAATTTAATTTTAAAATAAAATCATTATTAATTAAAAAACTCTAAAACTATAACTCATTTTGTAATTCCTTAAGAAAGTAATCAAGGTCCATAACATTATCTTATAACCATAATACAATAAAGTAAGAATTTATTATTATATTTTATTAAAAATTTAATTCTATTATAAATTATTAAATTAATTATAAAATTTTAAATAAAATATTTATGACATAAAAAATAACAATACTTATAATATTATCATTTTTTCACTTTTAAGATGTTTAAATTGTATTTATACATTCATGGGTGAAGTCTGGATTTTTTGGCCAATTTACTATTAATTACTATTCGTATGGTTATGTTACAATTCAAACTTTACTATTCACTAAAAATCAAGTTGATCTTATTATACACTAAATTTGTCACTGATCACAACTGTAGAAGACCATTTTTTGAAAATCATTTCACTGTATTAACTATTTAATGTTTACTAAAATATTTTAAAATACAATTTTTCCCCAAAACTCATTAGTTATATGGAACTATAAATTCATCCAACAATTATCCAGATATTTAAAATTCATAAAATTTTCCATAAAAAGAAATAAAAAATATATTTATATAAAAGAATTACACAAAGTAGCTAAACTCTCATTACACAGCCCTTTATAACACCCACATAGGACCTATGAGTAAGGTGTGCTACGGTGATAGAATCTTGGGGTGGCTTGGACAACATTTCTCGAGTGGTGATTTCTATCAGAATGAACTTTTCCCTTAGGTGATTCCATTCAAGCTTCACATGTTGAAGTTCGGCATGGGCTTGGTCTAGAGCAAAGCCCAGTGATGCTACCTTCTTCCCAAGCTCCGACAGATGGGCTCCATATGGATCGAGTCTACTAGATGATGCCATCAACTCTTATTTCTATATTAATTAACCAAGATCATTTGAATTTATAAACACACAATGTTAATATTATAGTTTCCAATAGTCATATTGACCAAAGGTCATATAACAGTCAAGACCCGACAGTCTCATTTTAATTATTCCCACTTCATTAATTAAAGGATATTGTTTTGTTGAGTACAAAATAAAATAACACACAAAATTAGGAAGAAAATATAATTAAAATTTTCGGGTTGTTACAGATTATATGTCTTTCTTTCCACTCTTGAAATCATATGGAATACCATTTATCATTTTTTTGGCACATGGTTTTGTACGTACAGTTCTGTATAAAACACATATTCTCAAAAGGATAATGGAAGACATGCATGACTCATCATTGATCTCACCAAGTTCAACAAGGTGTGGTTCCTCCTTTCGCTCGCAACATTCCCCTGGGGCGTGTAAGGAGGAGTGAGTTGGGATAGGATCTCAAAATCTTGCAAGTAATCAATGATGTCTTCATTAAGATATTCTCCACCTCTGTCTGAGCAGTGATTCATATTAATCTTACCAAGATGGTTTTGAACATCATTCTTTTATTCTATCAAATTGTCAAAATAATCTAACATATACCTAATTAATTTGATATATCTATATGCACTAAAATCATCAGGAAATGTAACGAATTATGAGTACCATCCCCATAGTTGAACTAGAAATTTTCCACTCACAATCTTATGAACCAATTCATGAATCTATTTAGCTATTTAACCGTTCCCACTAAATGGGGTTTGGTTATTTTTCCTTGTAAAAATGCAAGGCATACACCATGTGGTTTTAGTTTGAAGGAATCTAAATATCCATATTGATGAATCCTTGTGAAGATTTTAACATTTACATCACCTAGCTGGTGATTCCATAGTTTTATAAGGTAAGTGTCATGTGAATTATCTTTGTTATAGATTTCCATGACTTGGTTTGTGTAATCCAATATATAAAGACTGTTGCAGAAATGTGCCCCACCAAAACAAATGATATACTGATTAAAGAAGAAACATTCATTTCAAAACTTGAAAAAAAAAATCCATTTGTGTCTAATATAGAGGAAATATAATATTTTTATTAACATATGACACATTATAATAACCCTTTAACACCATGATCATCCTAGTTGGCAATGTGAGGCGGTAGTACCAAACAGCTACAACAACAAGTGAGTCACCATTGGTTGCTCGTAGATCTACCTACCTTTTGATAATATTCTTGAATATACAAGTTTCGTGTATTTGGATACATATGTGAGAACAAAATCTATATCTACTAACCAATTTTTAGAAACATATATATTACATTCGATTATAAACATACATGAATATTCCCCTTTCTTCATAGGGTGTATGCAGTTCTTCTTGCAGTGGCCCTTCTTACAACATGTGAAAAAAACAACATTCTATTCTGTTTCCTTGCCTTTGATCTTAATTTTCTTAGGAGGTTGTGATGAAGCTTTATTCTTAATGATCATTTACCTCTCTTTCCTCTAATTCACCATCAGGACATAAGGGTGTTCTCACTTCATATCATTTTCCACTTGGTGAATGAGCATAAGAATATCAGATAGAGAGATCTCAATATTGTTTATATTGAAATTAACAAAAAAGCTATAGAAGCTATGAGGGAGTGATGTAAGAATGATATTAGTACCCAGTTCTTTGGGGAGTTTAATAACCAGAACATCCAGTCTATCAATGTAGTGAATGAGCTTGACAACGTGAGGTCCAACTTGGGAGCCCTCTCCAAGCTTACTCTGAAAGAGAGCCTTGATGTTCTTAAATCGTTCTTGTCTTTCTCTCTCCGAGGAAAGACCACAAAGGTTCTTGAGAATTCTATAATCATCCATTTTTTAGTTAGACTTCACGAGTTCACTAGAAACTTATTATAAAATCAAACATTGAACATCGACCACATCGTTCATATGTTTCTCGTAGACCAAGATCTCTTTGTCACTCGCCTCTTGGGTAGGTGGATCATGTAATGTTGAATCCATCATGTAATAGTTCTATTCATGGTGTAGAATGACCTGAAAGTTTCTAAAATATTTTTGGATGTTACTTCCAGTGATGATGTTGTCTTTATCCAGAATTGATCGCTGGGAAAGTCTGGTTGATGAGCTTGTCATTTTAGTCTAAAATTAAAAGAGTAGATGATTAGAACTTTCTTTATTACATTTTATGATAAATTATATATCAATTTTATTATGTATCCCAATATTTTATCAAGCATATATGTCCCTCAATAATGAACTCAAAATGTCAAATTGTTACGACATTCCATTGGCAAGGATCCATATTTCCCACATCATAATTCCAAAAATAGTTGGTCAATATATTTGAGGGTTTTTAGGTTGCCAGGTTTTTTCCAACTGGGGGCTTATAGCTCCTTGATCCATTGAGTTGACTCCCCAGCCTTGAAATCCTGACTTGGATTTCCTAAAAAATTTCCTCTTATATTAAACCATGTTTAGAAAGGGATACGTCACATGATGTAATATGGTTATGTCATCCCAAAACCATTAATAAGGGATTCATGTAAAAAATTAAGTGACCGAAAAAGGGTTTGTCAAACACATTGTTTTATTAAGTCTTTGCCATTACCATGTAACAAAATGATTATTTCGACTTAATATATTGTTGAGGAATTTTCATCTCTTATGTGTGAATTTCTTAATTATCTTTATAACATGATTTTTAATATTTAGTGGAACTTATTGAAGTGAATAACGTAGTCTTTTAAATTTTTATGCACAATCCTAGTTTATTTTAGTTCCATCATGATGTCTTGTTAGTTCATTAATTATGTGATCACGACAATACATCCATAATGAAAAACGATGAAACTAGTAGAAATAAAATAAAGTAAAGTGCATGATCTTGAGATTATTTTTAATGGTTAGTTTATCAAGTAGTTTATAAAATAACATTTAACAATGGTGAAACACCTTCGTTTTTAATTCTTTCCACATGTCTACCATTGTATCTCCTTGGATTGGTTTTTCTATGGATTCAGACATGGACCGCCTCCACAATATTTGGAGCTCCACCCATTAAATATGAATTTTAACTCAAACTCTATAAAGGGGTAAAAAGGGGGGTTTACATAAAATAAATCATGGGTATGCATACCCTACATATTATTGAAGATATGTGGATTACATGCCAACAATTAATTTAATAAATAAATTAAAAGGGAACCAATCACATAAAAAGGTCTGGGTCTAGATCATGATTACCAAAATACATTCAATGAGTTATGCATTTATAAAACTATTACAGAATTATTTAATTGTTCTCAGTAAGGTAAATGGAGCTTTCATTTATTACTTATTATCTCTAATTAATCTATCCTTTTATCTTAATCAATTTTTTTAAATTTCCTTGAGATTCTCATTAGTCAACATAAATGAACCATGGAGGTATCCAGCTGAATACCTATTCGAACCTTCCCAACATTTTTTATATTCACAAAATATTTTACACTTATGACATATGGTATAAAATATGTTTCATTTCATAGTGTAACAACTTGTACTATAATTTAAACATTATGTGTTGTTAAAAATATTAGAAAAACATTAATGTTTTAACGTTGTGTAATTAGGTAAAGTAAATTTCATGTAGTTCCGACTACATAGCATGTGATTACTTCACCGTCTGTCCCAAAGAACACACCTAGGGACTCGGCGTGAAGCATATTTTATAAATTTCAATTTACACGACATGTAATGTTGGCTACATGTCATGTTGTCTCTGCGTTGAGCAGTTTCTGGTTGGCTTATCAATGTATGGGATACATGGATTGGCCCCTGGCCCGAATAGACTACACGCTGTGTGCAGTAGGACACATGAAATGTAATCTGGTTAGCAAGTTCCTATCTGTCCTGGTAAACACATGGTATAGAATTAGCTACTCCTTGTGAAATAAATTCACACGGATTGACTAATTTATCAATTACTCCTGAGGTGTTTAATATGACTACAAAGCATGTAGTTCAGATTACATGGCGTGAATGGCAGAGAACACAGTGTGTAAGTCTGAGCTCAAGGCATGTACTTTCGTGTCACCTGGGAAGAATACTTAAAGCCCCCTGATCAGTTCTTCATTTTAATTTTAATTTAAAAAATATCTGGTTTTGTGAAATCTATGAGAAACGAGAAGAGGGAGAAGAGATATTGGAATCCAAATTACAAGAATGATTAACCTTGAATTGAATAACGGAATT
Organism: Viscum album; assembly: GCA_963277665.1. Taxonomy (NCBI): domain Eukaryota; kingdom Viridiplantae; phylum Streptophyta; class Magnoliopsida; order Santalales; family Viscaceae; genus Viscum; species Viscum album. The sequence continues at coordinate 1,532,772,820 of OY728161.1, read as the reverse complement.
ATTAAACCATAAATCATCAATGAATTATTTAAATAATCATAATAATTGATGTAACCCCTATGATACCACTTTTAGGTTCTAGGCGTAGCAGAGGAATGTTCAGGCCAATTCCCAACTTTAATTTTTTACCATGATCAATGATTATTCTAGCATTAAAACAATGATGAACACTAGTCTACAAGGAATAAAATCAATGATTTAAATATAGAAGTAAGAGGCCCAAAATATTTAATAGGATCTTTCATATCATGTTTATAATTAATTTAAATTTTATTTCTAATGGAATAAAATACCTGGTTCTTAGGTAATTTCTACTTTGACAATTTTGATTTTCCAGGATGACCCTTTCATATTGTCTAATTTCACATGAAAGGATCTAAACTAGAATCCCTATAGCTGTGACCCACATTTTCTCTAATGGCCACCGATTGACCAAACTCACTTTCCAGGTGCAAGCGTGATGAAGTAAATGTCATGTGTTGATCGATATTGATCACCTATTCTTAAATGTTGTTGAAAGCCTCTCATTCTTGAGAGGGAAAGAGAAGAGGTGTTGATAGAGAATTCTTGACTTGGAATTAATCATGTGTCACTGGTTTCCCATGTCTGTGTAATAGACATACCTATTTATTTATTGACATGGGGATGCTGATATAATATTTAATTTCGTAATAGTAATTAAATACATTTATAACCATAGAGAAAACCAATGATATATAATAACAATAAAAATGTCATTATTCGTGGTGCACCAACTTGCACAAAATGGAATCATAAATGAAATCTTCTGCCACATAATTAAAACTACGCTGTTATTTTTTTTCCAATTAGATAAATAATTATTTACTATCTTGAAAATAATTATTTTACTATTGGATTTTTCTTAGTTCGCTCGAACTCCAAATTAATTGATTGAACAGTTGAAAAAATAAATATATAATTTATTCTCTTAAATCAATAATTTTTTTACAAACTAGTAAATAAATATTTACTAAATGTTCAATAAAATTAATAAATAAATTTATATCAAAAATCCTCCAAATAAATTTTATTTATTTATGAAATCATTTTAACATGTATAAAATTATTCCACTATGTTGAGAATAATTTTTTTTCCATTAATTAAATTCAAGTATAATTTTACTAAGACCACCAGAAACACATAGTGTGTGACCCACTAGGATTCTTCTGCATTGGTATTATGAAAGCGTGCATATTGTCCAAGGGTACTATCTAGCAATGGGTCAAGGCACCCCATGGAAAGAACATAAATCCACAAAAAAAAATCCACATATGAATTCTCACTGTGTAATATAATCCCATTTTCTTAATATCTCATCAAGATGGTTTCGTGATAGTGTCATCAACCATTATGCATGATATTTGGTTCTTTGACTACCAGAAAAAACTAGTCGTTACACCATAGCCATGGAATTTCGTTTGAAGTTCTATTTCAATCAAAGGGACAAGATTTCAAGGTTTATAAATGTAAGGGACTAATCATTCCTCGACTTATATACTAATAACATGTCATTTGTGACACAACGAATGTACCCTACTTCCCACCAATTGTCTGTGTGATGGTTTTTGTAAGTAAATCATAGTGCAGATTCATGAAACATAATAATGATAATCTTAATGTTTAATGACCATTCCATATGGAAAAAGATAGATATATTTGAGGACACAAAAACATGAGAAATTCCTACTAGCAGATATTTTCTCAAAATCTCTCATCTTGGAGATTACCAAGTACGAGCTTCATGAGATGAAGTCTCATCTTCTTATGAGTACACACACCAAACAGTCTATATACTATGTGTACCATAATAGTATGTCATCCAACCATTGAACTGTAATTCATAATATTTTCATATCACTTCAAGGTTACCATTATAATCGGGAAATGATATGACCTTATCAACACAAAAAATACTGTAGGTCATTATTACACCATAGTCATACAGAACAATGATCAATATGTAATAAGATTTTAATCTTTTAATATATTAAATATTCATGTAATAAAAGTACAAATAGATGGTTCTAGGACACCAAATCTTATAATAATTTATCATGATCTATAACTATTTTCCCTTATGACTAACCATGTATGATTTTAATCCATTATTTCATGGACAACATTATGATATGCCTATTTTTTTGGCTTATGGAATGATTATGATCCCTATTTCATTCTATAGGAAACCATTTTGTGTATTTCTTTTGTTTTATTCTTTATATGGACCACATTTGAAAGGTAATGTTATTATGGTTCAATAAAGATATCACTATAATTAATTGGGTAATTTTTAGTCTATTGAGATGTCATGTGGGGAAAGGGTGTAACAATTATTCTATTATGGGACTTCATCCACCATGAGATTTAGTATTGGAAGTTAGCCTTGACTCATTTGTATGTGATGTTACTTGTAAATTCCACATTCTAATGTTTCTATTATTACATGAAGCCGTGTTATATATTTTATTATTTCATATTTTTATTCATGTTTCATTCCTTTTTATGTAATCATGTTATGTACAACAACCATGATCTTTATTACACACTTAAATTTAATTTATTACATAAAAACCATCACTTGATATAACATAGAATATAAATATTTCTAGTGTATTTGTGGTTTATGAACATTACATAACTAATTAAAACACAAAAAAAACCATCTTTATAGAAACATCCTTTAAATGACCACTACATTCCCCCTCGTACATAGCTTTTCATGGGATAACTGGAGGACATGAAAAAAAATGGATGATCTATAAAGCCCAGTAAGGGTGTAAAATAGGAATAATATAATGAATACAAGACATGTTATGATATAGGAATATCAATTGAGGGCAAGAGAAACATGAATATAAAGTCATGATATAACATTATTAACATAACACGGAAAATTTGGCAACAACATTTAACATTATATTTGTATGAGCCAAATATCAATGAACATGGAGAATGATTAAATCCTAATTGCACTTGAATTATTACGAGTAAACCCTCATTCCACTTAAATTATCATGATACTAATCTTTACCCAATGCATTGAAGCACTATCGGGGAGCACCCTTCCTAATCATTTCATTTCATCCATTAGTGTGCCACATAGATCATACAACATGGAATAATTCAACATCATCATTTTTTCCATGATAATGGAATGTGGAATACATACATGAAACTGTATAGTCAATAATTAAATTTTCATAAAGGTGAATATCGTTGATAGAGAAATGGGCATGGTATTCACTACACAATGACATTGGATTGAAAAATCGCTGTGCAATTTCGGCAACATAGCAGCACGACATAAGAATTCCTAAAAATGGTTGATGAGAGAGAAAGGGTTATATCAGAATATTTACAAGAAATGAGCAGTAAGGGGGTCATATATATACATTTAATAACATATTTAATGGAATTTAGATACATAATATAAAATAATTGCTTGATTGTAAATGAGGAGGGAGAAATCCCTCACGGAATTTCAGCATGGTAACTGTTGTACATGGGAGGCATTAATGAGAGATAAAGAGGTATCTCATCATTAAAACATAAGGAGGATAGTATATAGGAGGTGTAAAATCATACAACAAATTTTTTAATTTAAATTAAAAGGGTATAACAACATAATAAAATTTTGGAAAAATTGAGAAAGGAAGAAGTCCCTTATTTGGAAGTGTGTTCACAATGGATTGGGAGAGGTTTGAGAGAGGCTTATTGGGTTCTTGGTGCACTTCATGAGGATTATAAAGAGATAATAGATGAGGTTGGTTGATCTCCAAAGGCTTTGAGTGGATAAGAAGTGTGATTTTGGGTGAGTTTATATATGAAAAAAGAGGTAGTTATTTAGTATTTTGGTTTTGGACGGTACACATTAAACTATTCAAAACCACAAACCATTCCATGGTTCATGCCCATATTGTTTTCTATAGGGGAGTGGAAAACATTATTTTTCAAGTCTAATTTCCTAAATTCTTAAAATATTAGGCATCGTTATGTGGAGGTGAGTCACACTCTCAAGGAAATCAATTTAAAAAGTTAAAATGTTTTATAAGTCTTTAAGGGTCCACTAAGGAACCATAAAATTAATTAAACAAATATAAAATCACATTATTTTAAGGGTAAAATATATATTTTTTGAACATACCATTTATAGTTCTTTATTAAAAAAATATTAGGTCATTATTATGTCATAAAACACATTATATATTTATACGATATATAAATTTTACCCACAAATTTGACTATCTCATTAAATTATAAAAAATTTATTGTTGGTTAATTTCGACATCATGATTCCAAAAATAATATTCATTTTTTATAAATAATTTAATAAATATGTGAAATTTTTCTTTTAAAATAAAAACTAACATTTATACGAAATTAATGGGTTTTGAAAAAAATAACTTTCAAACCTTACCAAAAATTTCAATTGTATTATAAAAATTATAAAATTATTTATATTTAATAAAATTTTATTAAATTAATATTATATTTAATACAAAAATCCAATAATTCATTAAAATATATTTCTTATCTTCAAATAATACTTGTGCTTTTAAAACTATTTACAATGCAACAATGATAAAATGAATATATATTCTTTAAACCAAATAATATAAAAAATCAAAGTGATAGGGTATTATAACATAACCCATTATAACAACCACATATGACCTAAGGGTAAGGTGTGTGATGGTGATAGACTCTTGAGGTGGCTCAAATAACATTGCTCATGTGGGAATCTCTATTATCTTCTCATATGAGATTTTGTTCAAGCTTAACCTGTTCAAGTTTGGATTGGGATTGGTCAAGAGCGAAGACCAATGATGACTCACCTTTTTTATCTCCAAAAAATGTTCTTCGTATGGAGATATTCAACTAGATGAGGCCAATGCTTCTTTTTTCTGAGTAAATTTGATTTCTTAATGCTTTATATTTATACTAATCATGTGATTCCTGCTCAATAGGTATATTAGAAATGATAACAATTATTAACTGTATTTTAAAATCCAAAAACATAAATCCAAACTAGTTTATATAATAAGGCATTTATGTAGATCAAGATGAATTTTCTTATAAAAAAGATTGTGTCATTACAATATTCCCCCATGAAGAAATATTTCCCACAAAATTTCATTTTCCCACACTAAAATATATAAGGATAACTTTACTTCATCACTTGCTTCGATTACCATGTTTCCTATTCAAACTTGTGGTTTTACCACAACACCTTGACGAGGGGAAATGTCATATTTTATAGAACTTTTTCCCTATGATCGAAGATCATCACCAACATATCTTCATAGGAGAGTTCATTCTCTAATGATACCAACACTAGATTGAGTACATGTGATGGATTGTGCATGTACTTCCTCAAAATTGATACATGAAATACATCTTGTACTTGAGTTAGGTTTGGTAGGACTTCAAGTCGATAGGACAATTCTCTAATGTGATAAATGATCTCAAAAAGGATGTTTTACCTTGGACTAAGTGTTCCCTTATTCCCAAATCTCATAACTCTCTTCCACGGTGATATGTAGAGGAATACAATGTCTCCAACATTAGACTCTAGGTCTCGTTGAAGATTATCAAAATAGGTATTTTGTTGACTCTGAGCAGTTGTAATGTGTTTTCGGATGGTCTTAGCCTTCTCCACCATTTCATCGACAATTTTTAGACCTAATAGTTTTCACTCCCCACCTTTATTCCCACATTCCCCTATTCTTCACCTATTCATATAAAGGGATTAATAAGGATCTATTTGGATGATTGAGCGTAATCTTTTGTTATAAGCGAACTCATCCAGAGGATGATTTTGATCCTATCCTCCATAGAAGTCCATTGAGCATGCTACCAAGATGCCCTAAAGTTTTTGGATATTCTAATGAGATTGGCCATCTGTTTTTGGATGATATGATGTACTTATGTTCAGCTCAATATTCAGAGCATGTTGATGACTCTTCCAAAATATAGAGGAGAATCATGGATCATGATCAGATAAAATCATTAGTGTTACTCCATAAATCCTTACCAATTCTCTGATATATATCTATGAAATTTGATCCAATGAGAAGTACTCTTAAATTTTAATGAAGTGTGCAGTCTTTTTTAAGATGATCCAAAAAAACGAGATAGAATTGTTTCCATTGGATGTCTTCAGAAGTCTCATGAAAAATTTCCATGCTAATGTTCTCCGATATCCATTTTGATTTGGGTAATAGTTACATCATTCTCTTAGACTTCATCTTTTCATCCTTCATTTGTTGACAAAAAAATCACATTAACATATACTCAGAGATCTCCTTATTCATGTTATCCTACCAAAAATTCTTTTAGATATCTTGATACATAATTGTGTTTCCTGGGTGGATGGAAAAAATTTGAACAATGTGCATCATCCAAAAGTTTTTTATTTCACTATGGATTTGAAAGACCACATAGTCTTGACCCAAATCTCACAATTCCTTCTTCATTAACATTGAACTCTGAGGATTTCCATTTTCTGATAGTTTCCACTTTCTTCTAAATTCCCACATCATCCTTTTAAGAATCATTTAACCTTTCCTAATGAGACAGTTGAGAAATCATTTGTGAAAGGATTGATGATGTTCCATTAATTATTATTATCATCCCATATTCTTCAAGTTTAATAATATTAGATCCTTTTCAATTATCATCAATGATAGAATATCTAGGTCCTTTCTACTTAGAGCATATTCCACATTGTTCTCTTTCCCAGGGTGGTAATAGATTGAGAATTCATATTATTTTATCAGATCTAACAATCTTTGTTGGACCATATTCAACTATTTCTATGTGAATATATAATTTAGGATTTTTTTGTATATATTTCAATCTTCTCCCTGAAGAGATAATGTCTCCAAATTTTTAAAGAGAAGATCATTGCAGGAAACTCAAGATCATGGGATGGATAGTTCTTGTCAGGAACATTAAATTCCCTTGATTCATATCAATGACTTTTTCAATTTTAATGAACACAAATCTCCTTCCCTTCTATGAAGCATCACTAACTATAAAAAATGTTATCCACTTGTGGGTAATGTGAGCACATGCACGGTGATAAGCCTGATTTTCAACTCCTTGATGATCTCTTTGTATTTATCACTCATAGAAATCATAACTCCCTTTTGAGTTAGCTTTGTAAGAGGTTTGTAAAATCATGAAAAAGTTCTCACAAATTGGAAATAATATCCAGGAAACCCGAAGAAGATATGGATATACATAATCGATGTTGGCCTCAGACATCCCACAATTACAGCTATCTTGGATGGATCCAAGGATACCCCATTGCTTGTGATGGTATGACCCAAGAATGAGACCTCCTTCAACCATTACTCACACTTTTAGTACTTTTCATAGGGATTATCTTTTCCCAAGATCACTAATATAGTTCTTATATTTTTATTATGCACCTTCTTGGTCTTGGAGTATATTATAACATCTTCTATAAAGTCTACCACATATTTTTCGACATAATATCTAAAGACTCTATTCATAAATTCCATGATGATTTCAAGAGAACAAGTGTGTATGAAAGGAATTACTCTGAATTCATAGTGCTCGTATCTTGTACGAAAAGCAGTCTTGGGAATATCTTCTTTCTTCACCATTACTTGATAATATCTCGACCGTAGATCCACCTTGGAGAAGTATTTTTCTCTACGTAGCTGATCAAACAAGTCATCAATTTAGGGTATAGGATAATTTTTCTTTATAGGGATTTAGTTGAGATCACGATAATCAATGGAATGATGCATTGACCCATCCTTCTTTTGGACGAATAGGACTAAAGCACACCAGGGTGAAACAATTGTGTGTATAATCCCTTTATCCATATTCTCATGTAGTTGTTTCTTCGTCTCCTAAAACTCCACAAAAATCATTATATACATAGTTTTGGATATTGGAAATTCACCAGGTATAAGATCAATTGAGAATTCAATATCACTTGTCGGAGGAAGACCCGTAAATTACTTGGAAAATATATCAGTGAATTCTATCACAGCAGGCATATATTCAAGGATGGTTGTTTCTATATAATTTATCATATGACTTAGATATGCATGCTCATAGGGGAATAATATCCACGTATGAGATGATGGTGCTAAGGAAGATTCATCCAACTCCCTGCACTTGTACAGAATCGGGGGTCAATTTTCTATATGGAGAGTAATTTCCCGATCATGGAAATTTATATTGGATCTATATAATAAAAGACAATCCATACCATGAATTTTATAAAATTTCACCAGAGGGAGTATGAAAAGGTTACTCAACAAGTTTAATCCAAAAATTATGATAGGAGAGGATTTATCTTTATGGGATGCAAGGATTGCCCCATTTTCTATACTCACTACCATCTTCACATCCATTAGTTGTGGTGGTGTTGGGATTGTTGTACTAAAAATTCTTGATATAACAGAATGAATATAACTAGAATAAAAAAAGTAAATTCGCTCTTCTTGAGTGAATAAGTAGTGTACTTGTCACCACATCGATATCAGTGTTCACTTTGGCGGTATTGATGGAAAAATATAACCCTTTCTACCCTGGAGGCTGTTGATTGCCACCAAAAACCATTGGATTATGAAACTAGTTTTCAAAGTGCCCTGGTTCATTGTAGTTGAAGCAAAGAACAACATGATGATGGCCGAAAAGAGTGATCCTATCCTCTTTCACAACCATGGGTTTCTCTTATCGGTAGTTAATTTCCAGGTTACCCTCCCTTCCACACCTAAAGCATTTCCTCAACCCCTTTAGGAAATTTCCAGGTTGCTTTTTTCTGCACCTTTGGAAAGTGAGGTGCTAGATTTTCATAGCACCATTGGATTTATCCATCGGACTGACAGAATTAAATTCCACCTTATAATTTATATCACCATGATACCCCTGAAATTTTTCAATCTCCATTTCGACCTTGAGTTCACATCATACAATTTACTCATAGATCTCAAAGTCATGTATCATAGGGTCTTTCTGTAGGTTAGGTTTTAGCCCAAAAAAGAAGTGAGAAACCTTGAATTCGTGGGTAATGACAAAGCTAAAGGATTATTGTGTGAGCATTGTGATGTTTACCTCGTATGCTCCGATGTATTTGTATTCTTTTTTTCATGAGGTAATGGAAGTATCTTTCCATTTTAAGATAGAGGATGCATGAAAAATATTTTTCAAAAAACATATTCTAGAAATCCTTCTATTACAATGACTCAATATCTTCCTCATGATTCATATTTATGATCAATTTCCACCATTGATCAGCTTCACCATTCGTATGATAAGTAGCAAGAAGAACCTTCTCTTGTTCGGAACATTGAAAGATCTTTTCAATGGAGTTGATCCATTGTTCAATGATTGAGGGATTAGATGATCTATTAAAATTAGGAGGAATTTTTCTCATTAAGAACAAGATTATGACTTTTTCTTTGTTTGGGTGGTTGAATGTTCCTCTTGACCAATTTTCTATTCAAAACATGACTTATGTGAGAGAGTATCATGAAAATGATCGCAATTCCTTCAACCATCAGATTGGGCATCTCATTGGAACAATCATTACATTGATCTTCGCATCAGTTGTTAGCTTGAGTCCTCTTATTACTAGCCATTGGATGGAATAAAAGTAATGTTAGGGGTAACACCTAAAGGGTAATCCAATGACCTAAATTGGTTACTTATAAATTACTATCATTTCTTTAACTTATGAATGTATAGACATTAATCTATATTTTCTGTGATCTACTTCCTAATATGTATTCTAAGGGTCATTTTTTATTCCCTTAATAATGGTTCATACTATGATTGTGAATTTACCAATGAATATCCACTAGGAGTGTCATAACCAAGAGTGTAGTATGGCATGTTTTATTGCACAAGTTCTTGTTCGAGTCTAGCTCAAATCTATGTTTTTGGGTTTTACCACTAGATACATCTGGGCTAGAGTTGACTCTACCTACTCGTATCCATATTAAGATACATTTTCTTGATAAACCACTTACTCAATACTCACCAAACATTAGAGATGTTTGTATTATACATAGTATTTTCCCTAAGGCTTTCACAAGTGTTTTAGAATCATAATCCAAAAAAACTAATCCTATCCACTGATACAAACTATGAAAACTCTGCTGTTGGTTACACACTTAACCCTGATTTATTACATAAAAACCTTCACTTGATTGAACATATAATATCAATAGTTCTAGTTTCATTGGGGATTAAAAACATTACATAATGACATAAAACATGAAACACAACATCTTTATTGAAAACTTCTTTTAAATGACCACTACATTCCCCCGTACTTAGCATTTCATTGGATAACCTGAGGGCATGCATAAAAAGGGGTGAGATATAAAGCCCATTAAGGGAGTAAAAAAGACATAACATAAATAATACATGAAATATTAGGAAATATGCATATCAACAGAGTGCTAGAGAAACATGAACATAAAGGAATGATATAGCAAGATTAACATAACATAGAAATTTGGAAATAAAGTTTAACATGATATTAGCATGAGCCAAGGATTGTTTCACATGGAGCATGAGTAAACCCTCATTGCACTTGAATTAGCATGATTATACCCTTATTTATTTTTAATTACAATGATACTAATCTTTACCCAATGCATGGGAGCACTATCTGGGTTCACCATTCTTATTCATTTCATTTCATGCATTAGTGTGCCACATGGACCATACAACATGGAATCATTCAACACCATCATTTATTCCAAGATAATGGAATGTGGAATACATAAATGAAACTATATAATAAATAAGTAAATGTGGATAAAGGTGAATACCATTTATAGATAAATGGGCATGGTATTCACTACACAATGACTTTGGCTTGAAAAACCATGATGCAATTTCGGCAGCATAGTGGTGTGACATAAGAATTCATAAAAATGGTTGAAGAGAAAGAAAGGGGTATCTCATCATATGTACACGAAATGGGAAGCAAGGGGTTCATATAGATACATTTCCTAACATATGTAATGGTATTTAGATACATAATATAAAATAATTTCTTGAATGTAAATGAGGAGGGGGAAATCCCTTACTAAATTGTGTAATGGTAACAGGTGTACCTGTGGGGAATTAATTAGAGATAAAGAGGTATCTCATTATTCAAACTCAAAGAGGTTATTATGGGTGAGTTCTGAAATCATTCCCCAAAATTTTTAATTGAAATTAAAATGGTATAACAATATAATGAAATTTGGACAAAAATGAGAAAGGAAGAAATCCCTTACTTGGAAGTGTGATCACAAAAGCTTGGGAGTGGTTTGAGAGAGGCTTCTTAGAAACTTGGTGAAACATGGGAGGATTACAGAGAGAGAATGGAAGAGGTTGGTTAGTGTAAAAAGTCATTGAGTGAAGAGGAAGTGAGATATTGTGTGGTATTATATAGGAAACAAAGGTAATTCTTTATTATTTTGGTTTTGGACCCTACGCATTAAACTAATCAAAAACACAAAACATCTCATGCTTTTGGACCTGGATTTATTACAAAGGGGAGTGTAAAACATTAATATAAAAGTCCATTGTCTGAGATATTTAAAATATTAGGCATGCTTATGTGGAGGTGAGGCACACTCTCAAGTAAATAAATTTAAAAAGTTAAAATGTTTTATAAGTCTTGGAGGTTTCCCTAAGGCACCATAAAATTAATAAAACAAATATAAAATCACATTACATAAAGGTTAAAACATATATTGATAGATAACACGATTTAAGTTATTTTATTACATCATGATTGGGACATTATGATGTCATAAAACATATTATATATTTATATTGTATTTAATTTTTATCAAAAAATTAGACCGTCTCAGAAAATTATAAGAAAATCACCATTGGACAATTTCGATGTCCTAATTCCAAAAATAAAATTCATTTTATCTAAATAATTTTCTAAATATGAGAAATTTTACTTTTATAATAAAAATGACATTTATCTAAAATTCCTGGGTTTTGAAAAAAAACATCTTTCAAACATTAATATAAAAATATATTGTAATATAAAAATTATTAGATCAATTATATTTAAAAAAAAGTAATTAAATTAAAATATTATTTAATTCTAAAATCCATTAACACATCAAAATATTTTTCTTAACTACAAATACTATTTGGGTTTTTAAAAGTATTTACTATGCAACAATGATAAAATGAAGGTATATTCTTTATACAAAATAATATACATAATCATAGTGCAAGGGCCTAGTTACGTAACCCCTTACAACACCCGCATATGACCTAAGGGTAAGGTGTGTGAGGGTGACAGACTCTTGGGGTGGCTCGGAGAACATTGCTCGTGTGGTAATCTATATTAACTTCTCATAGGTGATTTCATTCAAGAATAACATGTTCAAGTTCTTCTTGGGTTTGGTCAAGAGTGAAGCCCAGTAACGCCACCTCATTTCCAAGATCTGAAAAATGGAATTCATATGGATAATTTCTACTGGATCATGACATCACTTCATTTTTTAGAGTACGTTGGATTCGATAAAGCCATATATTTATACAATTAATCTGATCATCGTTCAATGACTATATTTTCAAGGGTAACAATTTATAACGGTGTTTTAAAATCCAGAAACATAAAACCAAACCATTTTACATAATATAAAATTTTATGATATCAAGAGGAATATTCATTAACAATATTTTTGGTCATTACATTATGCCTTCTAACCCACATTCAATGCTTTATTTCTATGTTTATTTCTTTACAAGGATTTTTATCTACTCAATTTTATCGATGTATTCCCAAGGTAATCCTATGAAGTCCTAAGATCTCAAATGAAGTTAAGATCTCATTATAGATGTTTTGTATCATGATGTTTTATTCTATTTCCATGTTTTTTAGTTTAATGAATGTATTTTCCAAGGAAAATAAGACGTTATGATACTTGGTTATTATCTAATGGTTCATTACGATTAAAATTATGTAATAATATTTTTAAAAGTTATGGTTCTCTATATTAAATGTGCCAAAATACATGGGGGAATAAAACACAGTGTTTCAATACTCTATAAAAACAAGGGTTCAAGTAAAGGAGTTAAATCATGACTTCACATTACTAGCCGAAAAAAGGAATGTGACCCACGACCATGAAAAAATTGATGGATATGTTTGAAACACACATTCCCAAATCACATTTTTCATGAATGGGGTGAGATAATCCGACTAAAAAATTTATATTTTCAAATATGGGATCCATTAATTTTTATAATATGTTCTTAAAGGATTGTTCCCAGGATGGGATGTGAGATATTTTTTCATGGAACCATTTCTGTTATGGGAACATATTGAAATAGGGAGGATGAATAGGATATGAACTAGGTAGGGAAAAAAGTACATGTTTGAATGTGCTATAATGTTTGATAGATACATAAACACACTAAATGATATTCCACCATGAACTATAATGTGCTTCATTGGTATATCAGTTAGTGGGAATTGAATATGTTCAGAATTTTAATCACCCTAAAATAGGATGGTGGGTGTGTTGTACTCGATATATGAGACATGAGAATCCCTACATATCCTATTACAAATTGGAATCAATCTCTATATAGTTCTTAGATATAATTTTGTAGGATAAATGCACTATAATTGTTCCCCCTCTTTAGTAAGGGTTCATAGTGTGACATAGTTTTACATCAAGTGATATAGAAGCTCTATCAACCCCAATCCTAGTAGCCAAGTGTCGGCTCCTTGGACTATTTAATTAGAATAAGTAAATAAGAATTTCATCTAGAAGGATATAATAATTTAGTGTTCGTATTAATCTATATACATACACGAGTCTTGATATACAATTGAATACATAAATTAAAACAATAATTTTTCTTGAATAATGTTATTCCAACTAGAATATTCTTCCTTATAAGTCATAGTAAACATTAGCGAGTCCTGGGGAAAGGAAACAACGTAAAGTTGAGATCAAATGTTGATTAATGATATATATAGATGAATAAATCATGAATCAATAAGAGTAACCAATAGTTAAAGGTATATAACTGAGTAGACATTCCATTAAAATAATTGCTTGATGAATAATCAATATGAAAAGGAAAATAATTAATTACCCATGCCATTTAAATAACAGGGTAAGGCATAATCAATATGGAATGTTAAACAACTAAAAACACGTCCCATTTAATCAATAAAATTAAAATTAATATTCATCCATATATAATATCATTGATAAAATCATAGGTATTATAATAAATGAATTTTTAAATAAGGTAAATCTTAATTATTGGATGTCATGTTTTCGAAGAACATGAATCCTTTACCATCCCGATCTATTTTGAGTATAAACATTAAATCCATGTAAAAAAGTGTAATTAAAATAATATACAGTCAAATACATTATAAACATAATTATAGAATATCAGGAACAACGAATATGTAATATATTCTAATGTAATGAAATTGATTTATTAAATTTCTTTACCACTTTGAAACATTATGTTCAAATGATTTTTGATAAAATAATTCCAAAAAAATTATATACAATTAATAATGAGTTATTCATGATATTACATGTGATAAGGGTAGTATATACACAATAAAAAGTAATTAAGTGCATAACATTTTAAATTTCCTCAATATAATGAAATTGAGGTGAAATCCCTTACCTTACGCTTCTATTAGGTTGAACGGTATATACAATCACATTAAATGGTTTTAATAAAGTTATTAACTAATTAAATAATCATATTAATATTTATAATATCATATATAACCCTTTTATATCATATGATCAAATTTTCTTTAAAAAAATTCAATATTTTCATTGTTTCTGGTGTTAACTTCAATGTTTTTTCATTCATGTTTCATCATGAAAGATCTATATTTTCACATATTTTATACTTTTATCATCTACAAAATTATAATATTGAAATTAATATTATACTAATTATTTTATTATACTTATATATCATCAATATTATGGTGTGATGAAAAGAGAGTCATATTGCTTCATGAAGGTGGTGGTCTACACATAAACGAATAATGTGATCACATTCACTTGAATGAAAAGTAAAGAATGGAAATATTGTTATTATATTTATATAATGATAATATTACATAAATATTATAAATATGTTATTTTCTTCACATATAACCATTATCATTTTTCCTTACCACCATCTATTAAAATTGATAGTGAAAGATGAATAACATCGATTCGTGAGGTGTTAGTCCACCGTACACATGAGCGATGTTCTCGTATCTCCAATGGGATGGAAGATGAAATGATATATATATTAAAATTACCGTATATGTATAAATATGTTTTAAATATCATATATGACTATATACATTATATCTATCATCATTCCCAAGCACGAGAGTTCATAATGGAAAAACAAATGACATCAATTCGTGAGGCGGAAGTCCACCGTACACACAAATGATGATTTCAAAATAATTTTGATTGAATTGTGTGTTGTTATAGAATTTACCATTAAAAAAACAAAATAATTATATTTAATATTCTTAGGATACTATATCATCATGGTATTAAAATAAATGAAGGAGAATGAGAGGAATATAAAATGAACATGTATGTTGACGAACATTACCTCTCTTTTGGGTGTATTCCTTTGGTATGCACTAAATCATTAAAATGATTGATTGATTGCCACAATTGGTATTCTATTAATATAATTGGAATGTTAGAAACTGATTTGGTAAGGTGTTGTATAGTCTATATGGTTTGAGTGGTCTGAGTAAGTGGAAGTGGGTATCATTTAAAGTTGAGGAGGGTGATATATTTCTAAATACACAAAAGGGTCCACTATTGGGATGTCTCATTTACCTCACATATTTCCAAAATAAAATAATAATGGATGGTATGGTTTATGTGGTCTATAAAAATCTCATTCAAAAAAATTGATTTTTTTATAAGGATTGTTGTTAACTTCCTTGTTTCCCCATTATTACAATGTTTTTTCAATATGGAAACTCATTTTCTAACATGGTAAATTTATCCATTAAGATTAAATTATTGTGAAAAATATTAGAAAATTTAGAAAAACTGATTATAAATATGATATATAATTTATAAATTGAAATCCATTTTATGTTGAAAATTAATTGTAAATGATTATTATGTAATGGACAGAAACCCAGATTCAACCCTAACCACGCTAACAACATTTTTAATATTTAAAGGTCAATAAGTAATTTTAGAATATTTATTGGTCAATGAATGGAACATATATTTTATTTATTAACATTTTCATATCACATGTCTGAATATAATATTTCATTAATAATTAATCGTTCTATAAATTATCGTTTACTATAAAATAGTGTTAACATCATTCTTGACAATATTTATTAATTTGGATTTAAAAAATATCAATAAATTATTTTATTTTAATATATTATGTTTACACCCATTTAACTTGATATAACTAACTATAAATATAATGTATTTATATAATTATTTCCAATAATATCACTTTTAATTTGTCAGTATAATTTATTTTAGAAAATTATTAATTAAATAATTACTGTATTGATGTTTATTATGAAATTTATGTAAATATTTCATGCCCAAACTATGAAATAAAATATTATGATGAAAAAATATCATTTATAATATAATATAATATTTATAACCCAATAAATATTTTTTATCCTAAAATATTATAGATATGTGAAGCAATGAATTATTATTTTTTTCCTTTTTTATTACTTAAATTACTACACATGCCACTTTTGTAGAAAAATATCAAAATAACACGTAATTATAGATCCTAAGGTCAAAAGGGTATAAATATTTCCAAAACATAGGTTTTGGACTTGTTGGTAGGTTATTTTATACATTATATTTTATGTTTAACAACTAAGTAAACTTATTTTTAGCTTAAGCAGTGTAAATAATATTAACTATTTTCACTAATAGTTTGGGTGAAAATTAATATTAAACTTATTATACATTAAAAAATTATTCTTATTTTATATATTTTATCTATTTTTTAAAATTCTACTCACATATGATTAAATTTTTAAATTAAAATTAATCCTACAGAAGTGGTTAGAATGTAGAGTTTTAATGTGAAAATGATGAAAAGTTTATAATTTTTTCAAGTCAAATTGAATATGAAATTTCATTTAGTGACCTTAATTTTATTAATTTATTTTAAATTTATTTCATGATACATTAATACTGATTAGAAATATTAATTATTAGTATAAATAATTAAATCAAAAATTATGTTTTCAATTAAAATTTAGTAATTTTCACAAATCATAAAATAATGAAATTTCTCAGAAAATTACCAAAAATTCACCCAAATATTATATTACTTATTTTAAAAAAACTGAAACTTATTTTTTTCAAATTATTTTTCTAAAATTAATAAAATTTATTTTTAATTTATGTGTGCCAAACACAATTGTACCATCTTTTAGGAAAAATAATATTTTCTAGAAATCATTTTCTTATTTGAATATATTATTATTTTTATAACAGATAGATGAATAAAAAACATGTGAAAAGGGTATATTTTCCTATGTTATATAATCATATTCATTACCTCAATTTCAATTTCTATGAGATAATTATAATATTAAATAATCATACAAATAGTATGTTTTTATTTGGTAAAACTCGATCTTATATGTAATATAGAACATCAAAGGAACTAATTTTGGTGTATTATGGAAGCGAAAACATATGTTTCATGTAATGTGAGATAAAATGATAATTTTATATGATGCAATATAATGATATATTTCATGTAATTTTCTCTATCGAATAAAATGTTATTCTTTTATATTTTTCATGTTGTTAAATTATCTGCAAATTAAATAAATCTAGTCCTCACAATTTATACCCGATCTCGACAATAAGGGGTTTTATATTTAGAAAGACCATTTTTAAAAATCCCACATATTAAAATATTCAATAAATTATTCCCTTAATAAGAGCGAAATGTATGTACAATGGTGGTATGGAATTACATATAATTAGGTTTCCATGTATTTTAAATTGAAGTTATAGATATGGATGAAATGTCTAAATAATTATTGATAGTGATTTTTGACATATGTCACACTAATTTTAATAGTTTATGGAAACATAAGGGCCTCAAAACCATAAATATATGATAGTTTAAAATATAATATGATTCATGAGGTATGAATGACATTTTATGACATTTTTTAAAGGAAGTGTTTACTAAAGCTGAGGAATTAAATTACTGTCAAGAAACACAACTAAATAGACATACATTAAATGTTTAAATTTTTTATAAGTGAAATTTTAACCATTGGTTATCCATGAATCAGTTTCCACTTCATCGCTTATCACATGAAATGAATATCCCAATATGAAATTATGTATTTTTAAAGCCCAATTATTTTTTGAACAGATCATAAGATTTATAAAACATGTAGTTTTTTTATTATCTTACTATATTCCAAACCCAATATGGTTAGTATAAGTTATGAAATAAATTATTCTATAAACCTCAAAATTAACACCACCTGTTCAGTAGTAATATTTATTATTATTTCATTTAGATAAAAATTATAACATATTGTCTACGGAATCATTTAGGCCACCGATAGGAGTGAAACCCTTTTCGTCCTTCCATCATTGGTTCAAGCCTCACCACCTTGTCGGATGCGACGAGTTGTCCCCTAGCATGTGGGATATCCTTTTCCTAAATCATATTAATTTTATTCTTATAATGTTCCTAAAATAGTATGATGGAAATCATTGAAAAAAAAATTAATCATTAAATAATATTTTTTTAATGTTTTTAAAATAATAAATATTTTTTCATAGAGTATAAAAATATTATTTGAAAATTATTACAATTTCATTAATTATAATTTTAACACAAAAGGTAAACAAAAAATTCAAACATTTCTCTAAAAAATGTAAAATAATTATTACTGAAATTATATTTCCACTAAAACATATTCATTCGATAAATTTCTCCAAATTTTCCACAATCATTATAGAATCAAATTACATAAAATATAAAACTATGAGTTTAAATCATTAAAATTACGATCAATCAAAAATGCATACACTATTATGGTATTAATAACCGTCATGTTAATTAATATACATGTTCTTCTATAGTTTAACACAATCCTTATACTTTTTTCATATATTAAAACAATATTTCATTATAAAATTATGCCTACAATTTAATTCATGATTGCTAATAAAAAATACATCATCTATTTAGTTTTAACATACATCCTTCAAGGGTCTAGGGTTTAACTTATATCATTCATTTTTAAAATATATTTGAATCTTTTATAATGTTTTGTAAAGAAACAATCAATTATCCTAAGCATATTCCCATAGAGTGTCAAACCTGGTGCATATTAGGGCTCGTTATTAGATAATATGTAATGCTCGAGTCAATCCCATTGTTACAGAGTACTGTGACCCTGACCCCAACAACTAAGATCATGTTCCTACTACCATTTCATTGGTATAAGTTAGAATGAATTTTATTCCAAAGTATGTAATAATTTATTAGTCTTGGAAAACTAGATACATACTTTAGTCTTGAAATGAAATTAAATACACAAAGTAAAAAATATATTTTTAGAATGACATTATTTCATCTAGAATATCCTTGATATCAATTATATTAATCTTCATGGAATCATGGGGAAATGAAACAAATTTATAGTGGGGTTAAATTATCAGTAAGGGTTATGTATAGCTGAACAAATCATGAAACAATAAGAGTAAAAATTATAGAAATTTAAATAAATGATCATGGGTTCGCTTTAAATAACATGATATAGAATAGTAACTATAGGAAGGTAAATAACTGAGAACACATTACATTTAATATTGCAACCCTACTTTTCTTACATGACAATTACATCATTTTAAAGATAAAGAACCTAATAGTTCTATAAATCTAGGAAAAAATGTATTAGGGTTTTTAGAAAACTAGGAACATGCATTACATTTACATAATAATATAGAAAAATTTACTTCATTGATTTTTATTTATCTTATTATTGGCCATCGTGTTCTCCTTAGTACAAGTATTCACGTCAGGATATTCATAAAAAGATGGGTGAGCAAAAGGCCTAGTAATTGGATGAGTAAGAGACATAAAACAATGATGAGCATAATCATCATTATAACATCTTCATTATAATCATGATTGTAATCATTAGATTAATTCATGGAATGTGTCCATGCGTATAATGAAACATCTTGTCTTAATGGTTAAATACCACAAATACTTGTGAACATTAATAGAGGCATGCTCGCACATATTTCAATTTCTCACATTGGATACATCACATTAACCAATTAATTTGAGGCATATATAATTCTAGGAGATCTGTTAACATCATAACATTAAAATGTACTATATAATCTTAGGATCACCCATCATATCATAACATTTACATTATCATGCATGCCACATGAAAGGAATATCAATCACATAAATAAAATAACCAATAGAAAAAATGGGTTCCATTTCATAGTGTAGATATTAATTAAAAAAAATTGGGGTTCCCCAATTAATATGGGAATAACATTATTGATATAATAATCATTAGTCTTGAGTAAAGAAGAAACAATCTTAATATAAGTAAAAGTATGTTTTTGAAAATAAGAGTTATCTTAGAAAAACTTATGATTGTCATTAAATAATGTATAAAAAATATATATCCCCTAAAAAATTTAAAATGATGATATTAAATTTTAGGATCATTAAATGAAAATAAAAACTGAAATTTTTTTGAATGATGGAAAAACCAAAGAAATTGAGCTGGGATTAAATATCCCCTAACCGTAATTCCTTATTAATTTTGCTACCTTTCCGAATCCTGAATAATAAAATTATGATTATTAAAAAAACTAAATAGAAGTAAATTAAATTAAAATTTTAAAATAATTTTTTTATTATAATCATTGAACTATATTTCTTAATTTTTTTGAACAAATTTAAGGGTTTTGATATCAAGTATTAATTATAAATTTCATTTTGTGCAATGATTTTCCTATTTTATTAAATATAATTTACCCATAAGTATAATTAATTACAAAAGAATATAACACATATTATTACATATTCATTTATTATTTATTATTAATTTTTCCCATAAATGAAGGTATATAAAATAATTATCTTAGAAATGACTCTGTAGGTTGTTAACCAACCATTAACAGGACGTTGTCGAATGATCCTGAAAAGGGAGTAAGAAATTTATATATGTATTATATACATAACATACAATTGGTTAACATCATTAATATAAAATTATAATATTGTATAATTAATTTTATACAATAATTTTTTAATGGAATTGGTTAAAGAATAAAGATAAGAAGTAAATAGGGAAGTGTTAATGGAGACTTACTCTTTCCACAGTGTGGCTTCTCTAGAATGATGATATAAGACCCATGATGATTATAGTTATATGGATTCTGAACATCTTGAGGTATTATAATGGGATTTTAAGGGAGTATTTGGGATGGTAATTGTATTAATAATGGTTGGGTGGATTGGTTCTCCTTGGGGATGGAGATGTTTTATTTATACTTGAAGAGAATATTATTTTTATAATAAATTACAGAATAAATTAATATATCAAATGATAGAATTTTAATAGTGGTTTTTTGATGATATAAATCATATATGAATATAAAACATTGATTTGTAGATTTTAAAACACCTTTATAATTCTAATTCATTAATTTTATAAAAAGAAACATGGAACGAATAAGAAATTGATATTTTAGTGAATCACTTTTGTCTTCTGATTTTATAATGTTATTTTTATGTTTGTAAATTGATTTTATTTTTTTAAATATTATTTAATTAAATATATAATTTTCTAAATACATGTTTTATTAATCATTATGTAAAAAATACATCATAAATGAATAGTTTTTAGTTATACCGGTTATGTGGAAAATTGTATTTATACTATTCACTCAAAAATTGAAGTATTTCATAAAATTACAAAATAAAATAGCCATGGGATAATTTCAATGTGGAGATTTCGAAAAAGAAATCCATTTTATGAAAATAATTTTCAAAATGTGAAAATTGTAGTTTTAAATTAAAGTCATCAGTTCTCCAAAAAAATCAATTTCAATATTATAATATATTTGCTGACACATTGAAAAAGTAATTAAGTCTTATAATCATATCATAATAAAACAATAATTTGTGAATATTTTTTTATGAAATTTAATTTTATTTTAAATCATTATATCAATTAGAAAATTATAAATAAACATTTCTTTCATATAAAAATACTAACATTTAATTTATCATTTTTCAAATATTTATTTACTTATACTATGATATAATTATATCATATTTAAATTTATAAGATAAAAAATTATATTTATTGTTTACTAGGTTTGGTTACTACTCTATTTCCCGAATTACTATTCCATTGGTCATGTTACTATTCTAATATTTGTGTTACTTTTACAATGATATAGGTTCCTTAATTTCTTTATTTCATTCATTATTTATTAGAATGATTATTTTTTGTGGTATCTATTTTTCTTTTTATGTGTTTCGTACCAAATAACATAATTATAATAAGGGAATTATTAGGTTGATAATTTTTTTGGTCATTACATTAAAGTAACTAGTTAAGAAATTATCATTATGGAAAGGTAAATAATAGAAAACACAATCCATTTAATCAATAAATGAGGAATTAAAATTCATCCATAGATAATATCATTTCTTAAATATCAGGGATAAATATAACAGAATTTTGAATGTAGTCAATACTTAATTATTTTTCGTTATGTTTTCCATGAACATAATACCTTTACTATAAAGATATATTCTCATGAATTTTCAATAATGATTGTAATAAATCCATTTAACTAAGTATATTCAACTAATAATTCCCATGAGACTACTGATGCACGGAGGGGATATCATTAACTAGGTCCCACCAATGCCTTTATGTCAAAATCATTCCTCAAATATTGAATAATACATATAATTTTTAAATGGTGGTCCTTACCATCAAATATCCATATTAATTAAAGAATATGTATTTATTAAAAATTCCTCGACCAAAAGAAATCAATTTAAATAAAAATACTATTTGTATAAATGATATATTTTTTAAAATTTTAGAATACCCATGATAAATAATATAAATATTTAGAGGTAATTTTATGCATCATTATAACAATAAAGTGAATATTTTTAAATGAAACAAGGATGTAAATTTCCATACTATCCTTCCTTAAATTAATCATAAACCATATATATTTAGAATAAGGATAGAATCTATTATACCCATTTTATTAATAATTAATCATTGTTTTCATTGATGAGTAGAAACCTAAATAAGATCTTTATAAATAATCTCCAAGACAAAATACTTTTCGTTATAAAAATAAATTGTATTTTTCTTTGAGAATCCTTTTCATTGAAAATAAGTGTTTATAAACAACTAATTTAAAAACAGTATACTAAACAAGCAATGTAATGTTCATATAAATTTTGGTCATATTGGAGGGTAATTCCACACATGTTATAAATAACATTCCTTTTGTATGGTAAAAATATTGCAATTGTGTAGTATTCAGATAGTGACATGAAAATTAATTCTGACTTATTTTTCAAAAAAAATGTTTAAAATTTATTTTAATAACGCATTTTGATAATTTTAAAAAAATTAATTTTTTATAGAAAACATGGTTTTCGAAGATAATCGATTTCTGACCGAAGAGAGAAATGAAGTAAAATTTTATAGAAAAAGTTTCTAAATAATGATAATTTAAAAGGAGTGAAAAAATAAAATAATAAATTGAAAAATATCATTAATAATAATAGGATAAGAATTTTTTTATTAAACAATGATCATATAATTTCCATTAATTAAAATACAATAATAAACAACCTTGGTTAGAATGAGATTGTGAAATAAATCTGTATAATAGTCATAACATTGAAGTGAGAATTAATAAATTATCCAATGATGTACACTAAATGTAAATATAAATAATATAAGTTTAAATGAATAAATATATTTTCAAAATTAATTATACATATAATCATACTATATTAATGATAATAAAGATTTAATATTACCCAATGAAATGAAATTGCTTTATAAAATTTATTTACCACATCGTAACATTACGTTTTAATACCCATAAATGAAATAATTAGAATTGATACATAAAATACCCTGAAAATTTAATTTTTTATTATAGTAAATATTGAATTCATAGTATATAAAAAATATAAATTAAATTAGCTTTATAATATTAAAATTTTCTTAAACGAAATGAAATTGAGACGAAATCCATTACATCATGATTCCATTTGGTAGAAAGATCATTAAACTCTTATATAATGGTTTTAAGAAAGTTATTGACTTATTATATAAAAATATTAATATTTATAATATCATATTTTATCCTTTTAAAACATCTTATCACCCGTAAATTTATAATCATTCATTGTTTTCAATATTTTGGGTGATAATTGACTTGTTTTATCTTGTGTGTTTCATCGTGAAAGATATAGTTCTTGTATATATTATATTTTAATATGATATGAATAATTATATCCAATATATAATTATCAAATTTATAAATTATTTATAGTTATACATTAGCCATTTTGTGTTTTGACGAAATCATAGTCACACTACTTCTTGAAGGTGATAGTCCGCATGTACACTAACGATGTCATCAACATTATAAGAGTGAAAAAAAATGAGATAAAATTGTGTATAATATTTTAATAGAATAATAAATAAGTCATTAATATAATAATTTTTTTCATTTATGTCATATATTATAATTAACATTAGAACTTATTACATTCAACGCAATGTGGTAGGTGGTATTCCTCCATTCAAATGAGTGATGTTATCGTATATCCTATGGATTTTAATATAAAAAAATATATATTTTATATAATGGATTTAGTTGTATAAATAATTTATGAATATAATATATTTACTTTATATTCATTACCATTCCCAACATTGACAGGTCAAAATGTAAAAAAGGAATGATATTGGTTCATGGGGTCGTAGTCCTCTGTGCACACAAACAATGATTTTTTAATTCATATAATGGAACTATAGGTGGTTTTAGGTATCATAAAAACATATAAGTACAAAAATGATACTATGATTATTTTTTCATCATGGTCATAGTCCTAGGGGAATCCTCTTTAGGATTTCTTTAAATCCTACATTGGTAGGATTTCATCACAAAATAAGTCTTGTATGATGTGTATTGTGAAGTTATTAAGTGATTTAGGTATGGTTTTTATTATCTAAATAGCTTGAGAGGTTTGAATTATACGGGATTAGGAGTTCCCACTTATAGTTGAGGAGGAGTGGCATTCATATAAACACACAAACATATTCACTATTGGGAGGTATCTCTTACCTTATGTGGGAAAAATATATTATAATACTTAAGGTGAGGGTAATATTTTCCAAACACACCACTAGAACATAAAAATGAATGCATTTTTATAATGTTATTTCTTAACTACTATGTTTCCCTACTTTTACCATTTTGGCTTTTACACTATTGTTACTCGTTTTCTAATGATTGTATATTATCAATTAAAACTAAATTAAACTAAGAAATATCAGCTAATTCATTCAATATGATACTAGATATGAAATTTTAATGTAAAATAAATTTCTTCGTTATGTTGGATACTAATTTTAACAGAATCATATGTAATGCGAAAAAACATGGATTCATCAACAACCAAGCTAACAATATTTTCCTGAATTAGGGATCCATATGATCATTATAAAAGATCAATTCATCCATGAATGGAAAATAGATTATATTTTTTAACTTTTAAAATTATCATGGTAGTATATAATATTTTTTACAATTTCATATCTTTTAATATAATATCATTTAATAAATAATAGAATTAATGTCAATTATGACATTTATTATTTCATTTGTATTTTAAAAATATCAATAAAAAGATAAATATTAATATATTAGGTCAAACATGTGTAACACGATATATTAAACAGATAAATTTATTTAAAACAATAGTTTATTCAATTTAACTCACATTTAATTTTTTACTGACAATTGTAGCTAATTATTAAATAAAAAATTATTATAATGGGCTTTGTTAAGAGATTTAATTAACTAATTCTTCTCAAAATTATTATTATATATTTTTATGATTTCAAATAATTATTTATTTTTTTAAAACAATATTTATAAACTAAAAATTTTGGTTTCTTTCCCTACCCCATAACATTATAGATATTTAAAGCAAGGAAGGCTCATTTTCTGTATTTTTGTTTACATAACTTCTTATACATGTCAATTTCATGGAATGTATCGAAGTAACGAAGAAAAATTTATAAGAAAGTATTTATGGTCTAACTATTTTCGTCTAGTGGAATTTGGATGTGTTCTTAGATCATTTTATGTCATAAATGCTAATTTTAACAACTTAGTAGACTAGTTTTACCATGATCTCTATAATTAATTTTCAATGATTTCACTAATAATTATGTTAAAAAATTAATTTTTATTTATTTGAATTTATAAATTTTGATGATTTAATATATGGATTAAATCTATAAAACTTAAACTCAAATATGTGGACAAATTTAATTTAAATGTAATCACAAAAATGTCGTGAGAAAGTGTGGTTTTAAAGTGAAAAACATCACAGGTTTAAAATGTTTTTATATTTAAATTCTATTTGAATATGATTCTGAATTCCAAATTTTATTAATATATTTAAAATTTAACTAATTTTTCATTTTAAAAAAAATTATCAATACAAATTATAATTTTAGAAAATTTAAAATATATATCATTTTTCAATTAAAATTAAATATTTTTAACTATTAATAAATATATGAAATTTCTCTAAAAAATACAAAACATTCACCCTAAGATATTTTTTCAATTCTAATTTAAAAAATTATATTTATTTTAGAGAATAAATTATCTAAAATTTATATCAATTAAATTTTAAATTACGTGCACCAATCATAATTAAACTGTCTCTTAGAAAGACCACTGCTTTTCAGAAAATATTTTTTTCTCTATTAAATGAATATTATTTTATTCTTATTAAGTAGATAATAAATAATCATTCAAAACTATATTACTTGATAATTTAGTTATTCATATTAATTCCCTATCTTATAATAGCTTATATTTGACTATCTAATTAAAAAAATTAATATTATATTCCTATTTAGTAAAACATGATGTAATATGTCACCCAAGCTCTTATATGAACATTTAGTTTCATGTGATGAAAGTTGAAATAAATTCCTCATACATTGAAATATAAAATCACAAGTTGATATAAAGTAAGACAATCTGGTATTGTGTGTATCATTTTTTATTAAATTGAACATTATTTTTTTAGAAGGTTCGAAGTGTTATAGATGCAGACCATCCAATTTAATGTATTAAGAAAGGGATCTCAGATTCACAGTTTATTAGATAATTGTGAGTTTGATACTTTATATACTTTTACATGTAGGGACATGGACTTCATTATTTATATTAATGTCATGTTACTTTGATGAATGGAAACTGTAATTTATGATCATATAGTTTTGACTATGGTTTCATATTGTTTTGACTATGGTGTAATATTGTTTTAATTCATGTGACTAGGAAATTTTTTCATATTTTAACATCATCTGACCAAGATGAGATAATGACTCACAAAAATATACACTTGATTAACTTATAAATGGTTGGGGAAGGTGAAATGCTTCACATACATGTTGATTAATGAGTATTCATCTTTGGGGTTGAATTTATGAATAATTTATAGTCCTTACCATTTGGGTTATCACTTGGGTAGATTATTCCTAGGTATCACCAACATCAATAGGGATAATATCATATCCCACAAAAAGAAGTAGCACAGGAGAAACATTTTTTTAATGATTGTGCCACCTAATTATATATCCATTCTATGTTATGCAATGAGTAGTGCTTGTTTTATTTAAGGGAATAAATCTCAGATAGATTTATTTCACCTCTATTATCCTAAAGCTATTAAATCCAAAAAAGTATTACGTAGTGGTGGATGATGAAAATCTATTAGTATAATTGCATCCATCCCATACACCAGGGAGTAAAGGATTGGATGGGTGTAATTTTAATTCATCATCAAATAAGCCTAGAGGTAATATAGAAGTTTCTCATCCCAAATATTCCTATTGTTAACCACCTTCTTTTGTTGGATGTTAGAGAAGGGGTTTTCTAAATGCCTGAATCTTTCCATTCACCTACACATGATAGATGAACCTGTGGTTTGACCATATTTGTACCTTTGTGTACATATTCATCAGATTGAAAGCTCAAAAATTGTACTTGATGTCAACAAGAATGGTGTAAAGAATCATGAATTAATGGATGATATCAAACATCAAATTTTCGATCATTGAATATGTGTATACTTTATTGAGAGATTGGTGTTCTTCCCACATTAAAAAAAATTCATTAGTTGTTAGAATTAACATACTATGAGGAGTCATTGTTAGGGAGTAGGGGACCACAAAATCAAGTCCCCATACAAAAAAGGGGTACGATTACAAGGTGTCATGAATAATCTATCAAGGGTTCTACATGAATATTGCATGGTTATGACAATAATGGATCTTTATGTTGAAGTAAATCCATTTATGGAACATGGAATTCTAGTTGTACCCTATCCATTGTATCTTATAGAAAATCATTAATCCTTTTATATGGGTCCAGCATAACTCGACATGGACCTCGTGCATGACATGAAAAATATCATAACCTTTGATGTTACAGTGAAGGATTCCAATGAACCACCAAATATAGTGGGTTTGATCTAGGTTGGGTTTATCTTAGAGGTTATATTACATTGTATATAAATGGATCCAATCAAAATCATGTTGGTTTATTAAGAGAGTCACGTGATGATGATACTTAATGAAGGGATTGATATAAGTATTTGATAATTTGACTAAAATAATAGATGTGGGGCATACAGAATAAGTAATTGCACACATATGGTCCACCTATCAATCATATTTATAAGAGTTGGTGGGTATAATGACTCTTGGATACATTACATAAATTATCAAATCATCTTGGATAGGCTCTACAGGGGATATATCCAGTATTATCAAAACATCTCCTTAGTCATTTTGTGATGAGGCAACATAGGTCACCTCTACCTTGGAATGGATCTAATCTATTCTCTTATTATTCTATTTGGTAAGGGGATGAGATCTTGCTTCTGAAAAGTACAATAAATCTATATTTTTTTGATGAAAATATATGATTTTTTTCTTCACATACAGTTTGGGGACATCTATCAGGTGAGCCAACTCGAGATCTGGGATAAGATCCCAATAAAACGCCTTGTTTTTGGAATAATATTCTAAAAAATGAAAATTATTGCATAGGATAGACTGTGAAGGAGTGATGAAGACAATCCCCAATTCCACCCCAGTGACTTACGTCTTTTTGAGCCATAACTCCGTCTGGCTTTGAAGAGGAACCATCAAAGTACATCATCCAATGATACATTAATTAATCAATGGAGAACATGGCCTCCTTTAAGATGTTGATATCTAAGGTTAGTTCCTCAAGGGTACAATGTGTGTCTAGGAAAAATTATAATTGTTGTCCCTTGAATTATTTTTTGTTTATTAACCTAATGTTGAATTTCTATGGAATTACATATTAACTAGCCAATCCTTCAGTCCCCATGGGGATGTTTAGGATATAATTCCTCAAATACACATTGTATAGTAGCAATATAAAAAGGTCGTACTAGTAATGCTATAGTTTTTTAATCTTGAATACCAAGGTGATGAAGATCTTCTCGATGAGAGAATATCAGATCCCTATATTGAGGTGCATGAGACTGAGGTATTATATGAAATTCAACCCACTTTCATTGCTCTTTTTTGAAAAGAAAGAATCAATTAAAACTTAAAGGGAAGTAACATTATAGGCCCATGGATTTCATGGGTTGACTGAAATTATGACCCGATGAAGTGGTGTATACTTCTCGATGTCCCTAAATGAAGTTTTTAGTCTCAATCAAATTGATAAGTAGTGTGTATCCAAAAAATTATTCCAAGGGTATAATACATTCTATATATATTAGACATGAATTATAATATGTAATATTGCAGTCCATAGGGGCCGACATACCCTAAATTATGTACATAGGATATATTTGGTTGATAGGATTTATCTTCTGTAAATTGATTTTTCTACATCTGTAACTAAAGATGATAGGATGTAACATTCCATAGCTATCATGAAATGAATTCTTTTGCGGGTTCACATTTAGGACATGAGATATGAGTGTAATGCCCTGACCCCAGAAGCCCAGAGTCAATTCATTATTATGTATGATTGGCATGATATTGAAAGATTATGTCTCAAAAGACTAATTATTTTAGTAGCCTTACATGTTTCAGATACATTCATTAGGATTACATTACATCATAAAATGAAAAACTACAACAACATTGATTCCATATACAACACTAAGATCCCATATACTATCCCTACAGGCCAGTCATAATATACTTCTTCACATGATGGAAAAAATAAAACATAGAAAGGGGTGAGCTCAGATGCTTAACAATAAAGCAGAAACTTTCATAAATAAGCATAAACATTTAAGGAAATGTATAAGACAAAAAAATCCATTTAAACCCGAACTTCAGCACAATGTGTCAAAGATAAAATCAAATAATGTCATTTACTTATTCACATGGATATTCTATTAGACGAATAATCACATGCAATATCAATATCCAAATTCACATGGATGGAATTAATAATACCAGACTTTATAACCACATAGTCAAGGCCTTGTGCCATGACTAAAAATAAGATCTTGTCAAAGCCTTGTGCCAGGACACTAGTTTGTCTCATGAGACCTACCGATGCATCGATGGGCTATAGAGGGCTCCACCCATCACTTACTAAGTCTAATTCATTCCTCATATGAAATGTTCGAAACATAACATAAACAATCATAATAAAACTAGCATACGAAATGACAATACTTTATCCACAAATGATTAATGGTATAAAAATAGAATACCCACAGTCAAAGACAAACCATTCAATACAATATAGATGATTTTATTGTAACTGATTAAACTCAATAAAGAATAATGAAGGATATTTACGTAGATGAAAATAATCATAAAAACTATTTGAGAGAAATATCCCTCTTTTTTGAAAACATTTAAAAGTCACACAATTTGTCAAGAAGCCGTTTTAAAATAGATTTTTTAATCAAATTTTCCCACACCACTTTGAAACATTTAAAAGGAATTTTAATTTTAAAAAATTAATATCCATATAAATAAAACCTTAAAACCATTTTTTAAACATGGACATTAATGAGAAATATTTAGAAGAATAAAATTTTAAAACATTTAAAATGGTATTTTAGTTAGAGTTACTATCCAAATGAGAGATGTTTCAATAAAGACAATTGAGGTAATCAAAACTTTATAATAACATGAGAATAAATTATTTCATTATATACTATGTCAAAGGACAGTATATACACCATATAAAAGTGAATTGGTGCAAAACAACAATGACGTCCCAATGGAATGTAAATTGAGATGAAATCCCTTATAAAGATATTATCCTTAGGGAAAGGATAAATAAATGACATAGTTATGTGTGAAAAATATAAATACAGTCAATATGATTTGATATTTAGTGTAAATAAATCTGAGGACATTCACACATATTCTTGTAAAAACAACCCCAATGACTTGTATGCTTAACTCAATGAATGTAAATTGAGTTAAGATCAAGTTTATATCAATGACATGAGAAATTATCAATGGGGTGATTAATTGTATCAAAAGTATATCCACACAAAGTGGAGTGGAAATTACTACATAAATATTAAATAGTGATTCCACACATAATCTTGGAGTAGAATAATCAATGAAGTATGTGTAAATCCCACTGAGTAGAAATTGAAATTTGAAATTCCCTTACCGATTTGGTATCTTATGAAATTTACAACCCATGATAGAAGGATCATACAAAGAAGATGTAAATACTCATAAATTGAAATATATTACACCAAGAATACAATCATGTATAGTACATATTCTACACATAAAGAAATAGTGGCCAATATAGCATGAATTTCATGGGAATAAAAAGTGAGATAAAAACCCCTTAATTCATTGTAATCATATCAAGTCATATGAAAAAAATTTAATAACCAAAAAATGAATCATAGAATACCATGAATATAAATATAATCATGATTATATATATCAAATGGTAGTACACAATACACCACATGCAATAAATAAGTGGTGAATAATTCAAATCTCACGGAATTAAATGTGAGATAAGAAACCCCTTA
The DNA here is from genome assembly GCA_963277665.1 of Viscum album. Lineage (NCBI taxonomy): Eukaryota > Viridiplantae > Streptophyta > Magnoliopsida > Santalales > Viscaceae > Viscum > Viscum album. Next base: position 1,532,740,365 of record OY728161.1, on the reverse strand, counting down.
CCTTGTACTTTTCCTTGGTCGAGGGTACTTTATTCTCCTTTATAATAGTGAAATCATTGTTATTAAATTATAGAATAACCATATACATTAATATGATATCATATATGATCACCTAATATTGATATTTTAGTATTATCATCATTTTGGGTGTTAACTGATTCGTTCTACTTTATATGCTTGGTTACGTAAGCCATATTTGTTATGGATGGGATGTACCTTATTAATACTCATAATGATATTAAGTATTTAAACATTATTTTTAATCATAATATTAAAACTATTCTATAATGGATACGATGGGGAATGAATCTCATCGTGTTCGTGGTGACGGTAATCCGTACGTACGCACAAGCGACAATATCATTGTTTTGAAATTAAAATCATATATAATTAGATGGTATATCATACATACAGAATAATTATCATGTAATATTTATTATTTAGAAAAATTATAAATCATTATTATTCCCATCCAAATAATAATGTGTAGAATAACAACTACACTACGACGTGGAGACGGTAAGCCGTACGTACGCATGTATGGTGACATGTCATTCAAAGGATGGATAGAATAATGAACATGCTTGTACCATATTTATAATAACATCATTGTATATATACGATATTGGAGTTATTATTTATAATTGAAACAACAAGGAAAGAGGATGTGGAAGATGAAAGGATCTTGAAAGAGGTGATGAAATATTTACCTCCTCTTCGGGTGCTTTCTTTTGATTTGATCAAAAGGGATTCATAGGATAGATTTATGACAAAATTAATGCCTCTAGGATATAGGTAGTATATTTTTGAGGATATTTGGGAAGGTTTTGGGGGATACTAATGGCTTTGAAGGTGTAAATTAGAGATAAGGGGGAGTGCCCTTTTATAAGAGGGGTGAGGGGCACCTTAGGAAAATATTGAAATATTATATTATAATAAAATCAATTTCTATTTTTAATGGCTAAAAAATAAATTATTTAAAGGATAAGGTGGGTATGGGTTGAAATCCACTCATCCAATAGGGTTTAGATAGGTTTGGGACACTATATTATATTATCGTTTAGATTTAACTCTTAGTTAAATAGTTTGACATTTACCATGTCTCTTTGTATTTTTATATTATATGGTTAATAAACATACTATAAACATCTAAGTGAACCCGAAGTTGTTCATTAATGATACAACTATTATTATATAAGTATTTTGGCCCAACCTTATATTTTTAGTAATATAATGTCAATTAATAATATAATATTTGTTTTAAAAACACTTTTATGTCAATTTTGACACTATTTGGTATTTTGTTTTTTCTAAATTCATAACAGAATTATTATTTAAAAACAATTCATATTACTAAACATAACATGTCATATTAACCAATAAAATTAGTGGATGTCATAAAAAGTCTCAAATTATACTTATTTGGATATTTATAATATCATTTATTTTAATATTTCATTAATTAGGTAATTACAACATCATCATTGTGTCATAAATAAATTTAATTATTTAAAGTCTAAAAATTATAAATAAAATACCATTATGTAGGAAATTGTTTTATTTCTCTAATGAATATTTTTAGTCGAAATTATCTTATGTGTAACCCTATATTAAAAATGTTATAGTTATTATACTTTGAATTTAACACTTTTTATACTTCATTGAATTAAATAATATTAAATGCCCTAATCTAATCCATGTGGACCAAAAAGATCATATTTTATTCCTAAGGTTGTTTTTGGTCCAATTACACTTATCTAATAGAATTAGGACACGTGTTAGGGTAATAATAATATCATTTTCCCTTAATTTCCATATTTAGTTTTAACCGTGGTAAATTAAAGTAAAATGTTACTATTCACAAAAAATTATTTTCATCTTATTGAACCACATTTTACTTAATGATATCAACCATTTCTCTCGTAATTTTGAAATTCAAATCACAAAAGCTGTAAAATTATGTTTTATGTAAATTTTCAAATGCTTCTAGAAGGTTGGTAAAAACCGGTAAAAAGTTCGATAAAATTTTATACGTCTAATTTTATTATAAAATGAATCCAAAAAATTATATTGAACTTATATAGGTATTATATATCTATTTTGACTAAAAATAAATTTAAATAAAATAAATAATTATTTAAATAAAATGTTGGTTTTAAACTATAACGTAGTGTTTTTCACTATTCATTAAAAATTGAATGTTTTCAGAAAAATACCAAAAATTTACCCTAAGCTATTTTTGATGTTCCAAATTCAAAAATGAATTCTATTTAAACAAATTAAAAACATATATGTTGCATTAATTAATTTTATATAAATTCTCGTTGTCAAAACCCAAAAGTGGGTTTTTAAAAAGTAAAAACTATCAAATATTGACATGTGTTTATGTCAAATTTTAATGTGAAATTATTTATAATAACATATATTGTATTAAATTATAAATATATAACTAATTATAATTCCAAACCATTAAAATAAGTAATTTAACACTAGAAATTATTTCGATTAAAAAATTTGTTTTCAACTAAAATTTAGTATTTTTCAGTGTTCATGAAAATATAAAAGTTATTAGAAAAGTACTAAAAATTTATCCAAAATAAATTTTTATGTCCCGATACAAAAAGAATTTACATTCATTAAATTGAATATAGAAAAGTCTAAATTATTGGTTTTAAAAAATGTTTTCCATTATAAGGTTGTAAAATTTCATTTTAAAAAAAATATTTCTTTTATCTAAAAAATGAATTTTTTCTTATACTATGTCTAAGAAACACATAATATGGATTCTAAAATTATATGGAGTATATAAAATTCAAAATTAATTTAATACTATTTATAACTACTTTTGAATGGCTAGTTTGGTAAGTCTTGGTGTGCTCGAACTCGGTGTTACATGTACCACAAGCTATTGAATTAAAAAAATAACATACTATGAAGTATTGGGGTGTTACATTCTTCCCCCCTTTTGGAAATTACGTCCTCAAAATTTTAAAACTGGGACTATGAACTTCATTGAAAGTCCCACATTGGAAAAAGAGTAAATATAACTATCTATTTAAAATATAGAAAGAAAATTACAAAGGCCATCTAAGACAACCCACACTAGGATTCCATGTAGGAAAACCTGGATATTGAAGATAAAATAAGTGTCAAGTTCTAGTGGAGAGTGATAGAAAACATGATTAGGAGAATGTTAAAAATAAGAAAACCCCAAACTTGTTATGATATAAACGTTCATTAGTTTCCATGTAGAAAAAGTATACAAATAACCTTTTTTATTTTATGTTCTATTTCATAATTTTGGGGTTTTATTTTTCATATTGACTAAGAACATTAAGAGATATACTTACTTTTTAAGTAGAGATTCATCCTTTAATACATTTCTAAAACTAAATCATCTTTTTTTTCAAACGATGAGTATTCAATATGACTTGGTCACACCTGAAGCACAAGAATCAACATCTAGAGAATCACATAATTAACAAAGAATAAATTATATATATTTACCTTGTCTTTAGATATTAACTAAAACCAATATGATTAGTACAAGATCAGATGATCCCAAAAAAGGATAATCCTTTAGAGAAAGAAATACTAATCCTAATTTCTAAAATTAAACCAGTAATACCTGAAGTTCAATAAATACCATTCAATAAACAATTGTATTCAAAATCCATCAATATAATCTGAAATAATATTGAAACCCAAAACATAGAAGAATTTTATTACACGTTCTTCCACATTAAACTGTATTTCCAACTAACACCGACTACTCTTAAAGTCACAGACTTAAAAGTAATTAACCTAATCACATATTCACTATGATAGGGTAATAATGTCCATAAATAACCCAAATCTCTATAAATCCACAATAAAAACAGATAAAAATCCACCATTACTCCTCAAATGAAATCCTACAGTATTCTACATTCCATAGGCATATAAGCGAATGTCTTCAAAAATAAAATTTATCCCATAATCCCCAAATAATTTTCCTATACTATGAATATCAATTTTTAACACATAAGATACCAAATAAACATATTATTGATAAATAAAATCATTTAACTAAAAATAATTAGTCGCACTATATAGGGAATTCACGTAGTCTAGTGGTAGGTGATAAATCTCAATCACACTATGGTTGTGGGTTCGATTCCTGCATCTTTGTCTGACATGATGGGTTATCATGTGGTCTGCGTGTTATCCTTAAAAAAACATTATTTTATAACATTCCCAAAATGAGATAAATTCCTCAAAATAACTATAACATAATTTCACAAAAAAATTGTATCTCATGCCTCACATTTTCATCCCAAAATTAAATTACATGTAATTGCCTCAAATTCAAGGATCATATAAACCTAAATGGTTATTTATAAATATATAAACAATATAAAACACAATTCTTCCAAAAATAGCATTTTCATATACTAAACTACAGGGTTACACTTAACAGAAAAGTCTTCCAAAGTAATCCCATGAACAAAGATCACTAATATTTTTAAACATTTGACCATCCATTTATTTCCACATAGGGTATTCCTTGACCAAGGGGTTATCCTATATAATAGAGCATTCACTCAGGTAATTCCCAAGTCCTCTACATTTATGGAAAATGATGGTAAATGTATTCTTGGGATCATTTTTATTTTCCTCCAAAATACTCTTAATTTTTCCTCGGAAATTCTTTACTTTATGTCCTTCTTTCCCACACATAAATCATTTCTTTGTTCTATTAAGACACTTACCTAGGTATCTCCTTCCACCTTTCTTGATTGATGGAAACTGAGCTTTCTTTTCTCTATGTTCTCCACTGCAGGAGCTCTTATCATTCAATGTCTTTCACTTATTTGTTGAGTCCAAGAGTTTTTTAATATATATGTTGTTGGGAAAACTAATTCCGCATGAACACGATATCTTTTACACCTATCAACATTCCATTCCATTTCTCATTTCCTCCTCTGTTCCCACCTTGTACATCATGATCAATGTTACTTTGACTTCCTTGGATCCCATCCATAGAATAACACAAGAAAGCAAGGTGTGAGTCATAAAATCATTTAGAGAATATCATAAAACCTTATTTTCAATCTAAAACACCATAGGATTGACGACTGTAATTTAATCTCATCTTATATTAAAATCCTTCAAATCAGTCTGTAAATAAAATGAGAATTATCCTAGTCATATTCCCCGGGAGTGTCATAACCAAGATTACAATAAGGCCCGTTGTCATGTATCAAGATACCCCAGGTCAAGCCCGAAGCTCCCTGTCGGAGTTTTCACTCCTAGGTACATCTGTTCCAGAGCCAGCTCTACCTGCTCAAATCGAGACATGGTTGTATTGTTTATAAAACCCACAAAATCTCTAAAATACCAAAATTCTCAGAAGTTCTTCTATACTAATCCTCAAAGTCTATCTTAGTGTAATGTGCTCTAATCAGAGTTTATCTAAATATAGATTACATTGTTTGTACTAAAATTCCTCTGATACCAACTTTAATGCCCTAAATCCAGAAGCCCAAAGTCATTGCATTATTATGTATCATTGTCATGATCAAAAATGATCAAGTCTCAAAATAAGAATTAGTTTTGTAGCCTTGGAAGTGCTAGATTCATTCATAAGGTCTACATTACATCATAAAATGGAAAACTAAAAAAAATTGTTTCCATAGACAACACTGAGATCCCAAAGACTATCCCAAGAGGTCAGTCATAATATATACTTCTTCACGTCCTGGGAAAAATAAAACATAGAAAGGGGTGAGCTCATATGCTCAGTAAGGATAACAATAATGCGGAAACTTTCATAAATAAGCATAATAATTTAAGGTAATGTATAAGACTAAAACAAAATCCTTTTAAACTTGAACTACAACATAATTTGGAAAAGATAAAATCAAATAATTCCATTTACTTATTCACATGGATATTCTACTAGTAAAATAATCACATGAAATATCAATAGCCACTTTCATAATGATGGAATGAATAATGTCAGACTTCATAACCACATAATCAAGGCCTTGTTCCAAGACTACAAATAAATTTTTTTCAAGGCCATGTTCCAAAACACTAGTTTGTCTCATGAGACCTACCGATGTATTGATGAGCAACAGTAGGCTCCACCTATCACTTACTAAGTCCAATTTATTCCACATATGAAAAGATTGAAACTTAACATAAACATTCGTATTAAAAATACCATACGAAATGTCAATACATTATCCACAAACCATGAATGGTATAAAAATAGCACATCCACTGTCATACATAACTCATTCAATACAATATGGAAGATTGTATTGTAATAGATTATCCTCAATCAATAATAATGAAGGATATTGACATAGATGAAAATAATCATCAAAACTATTTGAAAGAAACATCCCCCTTTTTTCTTGAAAACATTCAAAAGTCACACTATTTGTCAAGAAGCCATTTTAAAATAGATTTTTTAATCAAAGTGTCCCATTCCACTTTGAAACTTTTAAAAGTAATTTTAATTTAAAAAAATTAATGACCATATAAATAAAACCTTAAAACCATTTTTAAAACGTCGACATTAATGAGAATTATTTAGAAGAATAAATTTTTAATACATGTAACATGGTATTTTAGTTAGAGTTACTATCCAAAAGAGAGATGCTTGAATATAGACAATTGAAGAAATCAAAACATTATAATACCATGAGAATAAAGGATTTCATTATATAATAGGTCAAAGGATAGTATATACACCATATAAAAGTGAATTGGTGCATAACAATAAAGAAGACTCAAATGAATGTAAATTGAGATGAAATCCCTTATAAAGATAGTATCCTTAGGTAAAGGATAAATCAATGACATAGTTATGTATTACAAATATAAATACACTCAATATTATTGGATATTTAGTGTAAATCAATCACAGTACATTCATACATATTCTTGTAAAAACCACACCAATGACATTGATGTTTAACTCAATGAATGGAAATTGAGCTAAGATTAATTTTATCACAATGACTTGAGAAACTATCAATGGAGTGATTATGTGTATAAAAATTATATCCACACAATGGGGATTGTAAATTTATACATAAATAATAAATAGTGATTCCACACATAATCATGGAGTAAAATAATCCATGAAGTATGCATAAATCCCACTGAGTGGAAATTGAAATTTGAAATTACCTTACCAATTTGGTAACTTATGAAACTTAAAACCCATGAAAGAAGTATCAATAAATTAATATGTAAATACTCATAAATAAAATTATATTACACCAAGAATACAATCATTGATAGTATATACACCACACAAAATGAAATAGTTTCCAATATAGCATGAATCTCACAGGAATAAAAAGTGAGATGAAAAACTCTTACTTCGTTGTAATCAATCGAGTCATATGACCAAAAGTTAATAACTACCAAATGAATCACAGAATACCATGAATATAAAGAGAATCATGATTATATATATCAAATGGAAGAACAAAATACACCACATGCAATAAATAAGTGGCGAACAATGGAAATCTCATGGAATTAAATGTGAGATAAGAAACCCCATACCTTGTCATTTTCCTAGGTTGAGGGAATTTTAGCCTCCTGTATAATGTTTGAATCATTAATATTAAATTATTCAATAACCATATACATTAATATGATATCACATATGGTCTTCTAATATTGATATTTTAGTATTATCGTCATTTCAGGTGTTAAGTGATTCGTTCTCCTTTATATGCTTGGTTGTGTAAGACATGTTTTTTATGGATGGGATATATCTTATTAATATTAAGAATGATATTAAGTCTTTAAAAATAATTTTTAATAATCAAATGAAAACTATTCTTGAATGGATACGATGGGGAATGACTCTCATCGTGTTCGTGGAGATGGTAATCCATACGTACGCACGAGCGACAATATAATTTTCTTGATGTTAAAATCATATATAATTGGACGGTATATCATATATAAAGAATAATTATCATGTTATATTTATTATTTACACCAATTATAAGTAATTATTTTACCCATACAAATAATAATGTATTGAATAACAACTACACCACTACATGGAGACGGTAAGCCGTACGTACGCACGTATGGTGACATTTCATTTAAAAGAAGGATAGAATAATGAATATGGTTGTGAAATATTTATAATAACATCACAGTATATATAATATACTGGATTTATTATTTTATAATGGAAACAACAAATAAATAGGAAGTGGAAGAAGAAAATAATTTGAAATAGGTGATGAAATATTTACCTCTTCTTCTGGTTCATCCTTTTGATTTGATCAAAATCGATCCTTAGGGTGGATTTCTGAAAAAAGTAAGGCCTCTAGGATGAAGGGAGGAGAGTTAGTAGGATATTTGGGCAGGTATTTGCCGAGCCTAATGGCTTTGAAAGTGTGAATTAGAGAGAAGGGGGAGATCTCTTTTATAAGAGGGGTGATGGGAACCTTAGGAAAAGATAGAAATATTATTTTATAATAAAATCATTTTTTGTTTCTAATAGATTTAAAATAAATTATTTAAAGTATAAGGTTGGTAAGGGTAGAAAACCACTAATCCAATAGGTTTTAGATAGATTTTGGTCACTATATTAACTTGATCTTTTTTATTTAACTTTTAGTTAAATAGTTTGACATTTACCACGTCTCTTTGTATTTTTATATTATATGGTTAATAAAAATACTATAAATATCCAATAGAACCCCAAGTGGTTCATTAATGATAATCATATAATTATATAAGTCTTTTGGCTGATCATTATATTTTTAGGAATAGTATATCAATTAATAATATAATATTTGTCTTAAAAACTCTTTCATGTCAATTTTGACACTATTTGGTATTTTGATTTTGTTAAATTCATAAAATCATTATTAATTCAAAAAAAATTAATCTAACCAACCCTAAAATGTAATATTAACCTATAAAAATAGTGGAATTAAAAAAAGTATAGAATTACATTTATTTGGATATTTATAATATCAATTATTTTAATATTTCATTAATTAGTTAATTACTGCATCATCATTGTGTCATAAATTAATGTTAGTTATCTAATGTCTAAAAATTATAAATAAAGTACCATTATGCAGTAAATTTTATTAGCTTTCTAATTAATATTTATAGTATAATTTATCAAATGTGTAACCCTATATGAAAAACTGATTAGTTATTAAACGTTGAATTTAACACGTTTAACTCTTCTATGAATTAAATAATAATAAATGTTCTAATCTATCCCAAGTGGACCTAAAGGATAATATTTTATTCCTAAGGTTGTTTTTGGTCTAATTACACATATCCAATGGAATTAGGACATGTGTTCGGGTAATAATAATATCATTTTTACCCTTAATTACCCTATTTACTTTTAACAATGGTAAATAAAAGTAAAAAGTTACTATTCACTGAAAAAAATTCATCTTGTTGAACCACATTTAAATTACAGATATCAACCGTGTCACTAGGATTTTTCAAATTCAACTCACAGAAGCAGTAAAATTATGTTTTATGTATATTTTAAAATTCTCCTAGGAGGTAGGTAAAAGACCGTAAAAAGTTCAATAAAATTTATACATCTAATTTTTTTTATAAAACGACTCCAATGAATTATATTGAACTTATATAAGTATTATATATATATATATTTAATTAAAATAAATTTAAATAAAATAAATAAATATTTAAATAAATAGTCGGTTTTAAACTATAACACAGTGTTATTCACTATTAATCAAAAATTGAATGTTTTCAAAAAAATACAAACAATTTACCCTAAGTTAATTTTGATATTACGAATTAAAAAATGAATTCTATTTTACCAAATTCAAAACATAGAAGTTTCATCAATTAACTTATAATTAATTCTCGATGCCAAAACCGAAATGTGGGGTTTTAAAAAGTAAAAACTATCAAAAGATTGACATGTGTTTATGTCAAATTTTAATACAAAATTACTTATAATCCCATATATTGTATTAAATGATAAAAATATAATCTAATTACACTTCCAAACCATTAAAATACATAATTTAGCAGTAAAAATTATTTCAATTAATAAAGTTGTTTTCAACTAAAATTTAGTATTTTTCAGTATTCATCAAAATATAAAAGTTATTAGTAAAGTACCAAAAAATTGTTCAAAATAAATTTTTATGTCCCGATTCTAAAGAAGAATTTATTATAATTAAATTGAATATATAAATGTGTCAAATATTGTTTTTAAACAAGGGTTTTCCATTAAAAGGTGGTAAAATTGCCTTTTATAAAAAATACTTCTTTTATCTGAAAAAAATGAATTTGTTCTTATATTTTGTCTAAGATACATAGAATATGGATTCTAAAATTATATGGAGTATATTAAATTCATAATTCAGTTAAAACTATTCATAACTTCTTTTGAATGGCTATTTTGGTAAGTCGTGGTGTGCTCGAACTCGATGTTGTGTATAGCGCAAGCTATTGAATTAAAGAAAATAACTTACTATGAAATATTGGGGTGTAATAAGGAGGTTGCTGAAAATGTTCACAATATCATTTAGATGGTCTTCAATTTGTAAAATGTTTACTACTAAATCATCTACATTTAATTCTACAAATTTAATAAGGAATCTCATTAAGATATGGTTTACGGAATACTAGTAGGTAGACCCAAAATTCCTCAAACCGAACTAAATATATTATTAATAAAAGGTTCTCTAAGGCTCCCAAATAGTGGTTGAATACTTACCCTCTTGGGCCATCTCGATTTTATTAAACCTCGAATACCCATCCATAATGTTCAATGATAGGAATCTGGATGTTTTGTTAATTAATAGCTCTCTCATTAGAAGGCTAAATCGTTATTTTTCCATTGGTGGATGAGGTACCAAAAGTCAATGAGGACTCCGATCTGTACATTTTTGTTAATTATTTTGGGGAAATTGAACATTCATATTAGCTATTGGGATTCACTAAATTATATTTCCTTGAGTATCAGGTAAAAGCTATAATTAACTATTGTACAATGGGAATGGTGCTTATATAGGGGAACCTTTTTAACCCATACTGGCCCAATGAGAAGCCAAGAGGAAAATAATCAACCTGAGTGTTGAGCCCTATCATTTCTATATAGATCTACATGAACATTTAATAGTATGTATTTAATGTATGAACATATTATTAATTCATCATTAGAGAAATAAATGTGTTTAACATGGTCATTATGATGACTTCATCATTATAGATGTTTTTTTGACTCAACTCCTAGATCGTGGTGTATAATAAATAACGAGTGATGGGAGGGGAATAAAAAAATCCTCATAATAATCATAAACATGTGTATAAGATAAAGGAGGAAACTAACTTTGGTCTAGAGAAAACGGAGTTTTTTATACTCTTCATGGGAAGGTGTAGAAACCCCATTGAGAGATTCCATCGATAAAGAGGCCTTGGTGACAAAACTTGAAGATCCATTCTTGTATGCTTTCAAATTTTTAGGTTCATGATTAATTCCATAACGTGATGAAGGTTCATCCTCGATTAGGGATGTCATACTAACTAGAATGTAATGTTTTATTGCTGGTCAGTATCTATGGGATATACCTCCCAAACTAAATTATTGGTAGGAACTCATTATTTGAACCAAGCCTTATTTGTGTAGAAATAAACAACAATCTACAAGATCTCCTTATTATTGGGAAAAATGAAATAACTACCAATATATTTTGTTTTTATCTCCAATTTGTGGACTGGTATAATGACACTACGTTTCAAATATACCCAAGGATCTGTTGAGATGACTATAAAATATATGGGGGAACTTGTGATCCTTACCCAAACAATTTGTATTCATTTCTTCTCACTTTTTTATTAATATTTAATATAATTAGAAAACATATTAGGAATTTAATGGGATAAAATCACGTTGGGAAACCCCTACATTACCATTGAGGGACTACATGAGGAACTGGTTGTATGAGGATGGTACCAATGCATGTAGATAGAGAAAGGGCCACCCTAATAATGAATTGTATGTATTGTTCCTTGAGACAACCATGAACTATATGATTCCTACCATGTAACTATTCTAGTTATCTATCCAAAACTATTTATATGGATTCTGATCCCTCAATAATATCCCATAATTTTTTTGAGGGTGTGGGGTCTACATCGATGATCCCAAATTTGGGGAGCATGTGGGATCTGATGTTATTAATCAAAGTGATAGTGTTTACCATAAAAGGAATTTTTTTCTTGTCATTTCCCTGTAATATAATATATAATAGGCATGTGTGACAATTAATAGGGGAACCCTCATCCCCTTTGGATAAGAATGTTATATCGTATCATTCTTATTATTCAGAATCATCTACATGGTAGTCCTCAATAGTTGATACCTTGTCTATGAAACAGAGATGGATCTTTACAACCTATATGAGATAATCATGAATTCTTATTGATATATAGTTCTTTTAAATGATTGATATACTCATTAGTATACAATCATGGTCCTATAAATGAAAAACATTGGATAAATTGGTATATTTATACATAAAGATGGTTACCCCTTAATAGGGAGTGTGGTGGGAACTACAGACTGAGGTACTAGAGCCTAGCTTGTGCAATCCATGTTTCTATATTGATTAAAAAATAAGAATGAGAACATTTAATATGATGTCATTCTATAGATAGATATAGTATAGAATAGGTCCGATGTGGAAACGAAAAAATGATCATCCAATATGGTCGGTGGTGGAGGTGCACATGATAGAGCTGCCTAATAAGACAATGCTTGTTGAACCCTAGTTGAGGCTTGCCATAATGTTTTTGTGGAATGAATAGTACCTTCTAATGTACCAAATCAAACATCTTACCTACCTACATAGTTTGTACCATTCCATTGATGGAATATTATAATGTTCCATTAAGGTTATATATGCGTTCCTCTTTACTGGGGTATTTGAAAATGCTACTGCAGCTAGAAAACATTCACAGATTTGTATTGTTATTCCTCATTGGTGAAATATTACAGTATGATAAATATTATTGGGGATTCTCCAAATTCAAGGAGGGATTAATTAATTGAGGGTGAAAATAGTTTGGGTTCAGGTGGGATAATATATTTGTCTTGGTGTCATCGATGTTTGTTTATTTGGGATTTAGGAGGATGTGATGTAATATTGGTGAATGAGGAGGATGTGGTGACGATGTGAGTTATCGGTTTTCATAAGAAGGAATAGATAATGTTGTGGCTATGAAAAACCATATTACAAGGCCACTAACCATTTTTTTCATTTTCATATGGCCGGTTTAAGGGGTTGCCGGTACCCAAACACCATTCCCCACCATCCAGTAGACCACATTACCACATCCAAAACAGAACCACCATTCAAACTTCAAAATAAATTTCAAATTCAAACTCCAGCCGCTTCAAGCCGCAACCCGAGCGTCCACGTACCCCTCTGCGTAGACAGGCCTCTGCAATGTCAGTCTGTCTGCTCAGTTCACATGCCAAACGAAGGCCGAGCGACAGCTCTCCACCATCACGTGCCACCCTTCACCGGCGTCGGAACCCTAATCTTAATCTCGATCCGTGAGACTGATCTCCGTCCATCATTGAAACTGCAAAGCCAACGTTCCTCCGGGATCACCACAAAATCACCACTGGCAGAAACACAGTGGGAGCAAACACTCACAAAAAAACAACAACATCACCGGCAACGCCGTCACCATCACTATCTCCAAAATCAACGCCTCACCGAAGGTGCAAAAAGATGCAAAACCAGTACAACCATACATCACCTCACCATGAAACGAGATTAGGAAGAAACACGAACCATTTCTGGAAGGTTAGGCATCACATGAACCACCCAACCGCACAAGCAGCACCCAGAAACTGAATAACCTACCGCAACCAACCAAAATGACCACTTCAGACACGATGGAACCCCACTGCACTCACCTGGGAGAGGCCGGAACCCCAAGAACCACCGACGCAAGATTGCAACCATCAGACGCTGATAAGCCCACCGCCGGACACCAACAAACTACCAAGAACGAACCCAGGGGCGCTCCGAAGAGTATGCCATCGACGGGGACCAGTCTTACACACGCCGGTCTGAACCAGCAACCTTAGAGGCCCAAAAAGGAACTCCAGAGCAAGGGAATACAACGAAATCACGCGACGCCGTCGAGATCCCGGCCCACACACCATGCTCGAGGGGGAACGCCACATCGTCCGCAATGAAGGGGCGGCGGCGGCGAGGAACTTGTTTCCACTCACCAACATATTCCTCATCTCTATCAATGTTTGAAAAGACATATTTCACCACTAGAGGTACATCACCAACTCGGAAAGGATAAGGTCTAACCTATCTTGGAGAAAATATTTGATGAAAACTCACTGTAAACGATGTTTCGAAGAATTCATGGTATGATTAGTAATCATAAAAATTATTTTAATCTATTTTTCTACAGCCTCCTAGATTCATGAAACATCATGATGTTTTTCTCCATTGCCTAGATGAAGTATCGTGGTACATTCTAATCCTTGATGGGGAATACCCTGTTTTTCCCTTCCATAAAGGGAATAATCGTCACCAATACATAATGGGGGCTTGGTTAGAATTATCACAGTAAGTATATTATTGTCTAGGACTATCTTTCAGTGGATGATGGGGGAGGATTGGCTTTGGGGATCGAGTATACATATTGATGAATATTTATAATCTCTCAAGCTACCATACATGTGATAGAAGAGGTAATATTAACTACTGATAAGCAGTATTCTAAATGTATTCTTTCATATGTTGGTATATTTCACTAAATTCACAAAAAACAACCCCTATATTTTCATAAAATTAGAGAATGGACCAGTTCATCTCAGAAATGCTTCATGAAAATTCCAAATAGATATTCTTAGGAAATATAACCACCAAGATAGTATGTGAGGCCCATAGATTAGGTAATGAAGTTATTAACCCACACAATATCCTTTAAATTTCATTTGAAGAGATGAATGATACTAGTCTTGTGGAAGGTGGAGATAAACTTTTAGAGAAAATACCAATGGAGATAGTAACAAGCGAAAATGGATCACGGGGATAACTAAATATACTAAACAAAATAAATTCCCACCATGTTATATGTGAAATAAAAAATCAAGGTTTACTACCACTATTTTAGTGTTCCAATAATTAATCCACATTGTGATCCAACATGGTAAGGATTTTATAATGGATCTTCCATCACATTTATAGGGATGAATCTCTTTTTACCAAATACTATGAGTGGGTTGATGTGGTCTAACCATGATTGATATATCTTTCCTTCAAAATATAATGAGGATTTTTTAATTATAAACTCTCAAGAATTGATTGACTTATTTATATGATAATTGATTATTGTCTGAGGGTGGGATGTCACGTTGCTCAAGTATGGTTGTCGGGTCATGTATGGATCTTTAAATAAGCCACCGACATCTACCCTGATTGTATATTCAAGAAAAGTTGAATTTTCTATATGTATATATTAATGAAGGAAAATATATTTGGATTTTGGATGGGAAAGTCATCCCTGGGAATTTTAATTCACTTAGAACTATTTATTGATATGTTTTGTAGTGAGCCTATTCAATCAATTAGGATTCTATATTAAAGTGTCCAACCTAACTTCTGACTCAATTTTTAACAAAATTAAATTTTCATAAATGTTATACAATCAGATTTTTTTATGATATTGACATGAATGATTAAGTTTGTATGTGGGGGACTTCGGAGACCCAATGTATATCTTTTATGAAGAGTGAGTGAACCCATAAAATGATAGTTATAAATATGGGTCATCCCTTGGTGTAGGTTCTCTTCACCATGCCCCATTTAATTATCCTTATTCCATTGATCATCTGTGGGAGTGATTTTGATGACATTAATAGTGGAAGTGGTATAAGAAGAACCATTTCCATTAGTAGGTGGGGTAGGCTGATTATTTTTATTATCTTCATGGAAGGGTAATTAAATAGATGGTAACATACTTCCCCCATCACATAATATGGACATAGAGTGAAACCTCTTTGATGTATCATTGAGGCATAGTGAGGAACATTACATAGATTCACTAGACGATTTAGTGAAACCCATAGTATTAATAATTTTAATCGACCAGACATGTTATGATGTCAACAATATTGAATTCTTTTATAAATGGACTTGAAATATCATGGGATTCATATGATTACTAGCCAATGATCTTAATGGTTGTTTATTTTCGGACTAATATTTTGAAAAATCCATTCCATGTGATTCTCAGTGATTAACTCTATGATGAAGATGTTTTGAGTGGTATGTGGACAAAATATTTTCAATGTCCTGTCAATTTCTAGGATCATCCATATTATTTGCTACTGCAATTTTTCCAATGTGTATTACTATTTCTATAGACCATTGGGTCCAATCAGCAATGGATAATAAATCTGACTTGGGAGTATTGTAGAGCTACTGTCATATCGACATTTAGAAAAATTGGGAACCACAAGAGACAATTTTACATGAAATAATGGAGTGTCATTCAAATGAGGGTGCGACATCATAATTGTATCCTTGTAGGACAAGATATATTTGACCTCCAACTAATTAGAATGGTTATCATGCCCATAAAACATAATGGGGATCTAAACATCATATGAGGGAATCAATCAAGACCAATATATCTCTCTTTATTCCAATGTGATTGTTGAGAGGATGGAAGCTGATGGTGGCAGGGAGAGTTACATTTAAATCCCTTGAATGTAGGTCAATACATCCCCAATATGAATGTAATTTCAATTATATATGGGACCTTGTATATATTTTTCATCGGGATAATAACTATTAGTGTAAGGAGTAGTATGAGAAACAATGGTTGTGTAGGTGGGCACATCTCCATAAAATTTTCTATCACCTTAGACTCTCAGTGTCCAATAGTGATTTCATTCTTTTCCGATTATTATATATATATATGTTGGAGAGCTCACCTAGAATGGGACTCTAAGGGTTTTTTGATTTCTACATTATGCATTATGGTAATCCCAATGGGCAGGGACCTCATTTCTTTTTTCCACTCTTCCATCAAAGGTTATATAGTCATGATAAGCGGTGCCTTCAACTTGGGGAGGACCTTTGTGTCAGCTGATGTTGTTATAGGGACTAACTAAACAGTGAAATTATTTATCATGGGATATCCCAGGATAGTTTCTTATAGTTCCTACAAGGTATATATTCAACACAACTTGTCTATTATGTTTGTTACATCTCAATAAAAATAAATTAAATGCATTCCCTATGTAGTGGTTGTAATGGAATAGAGTACATCAAATGTGGAGGGGTTTATACTAGATAATGGAGAGGGATCCTATCATATAGGTTTGGTTTCATACATTGTACATCAACACCTTCTGTTTTAGACTTGTGTTATAGTTGTGTAGATTAGTTCATTATATTCACCAGACTATTTTTGTAACACCCCGAGCTTCCACGATATGCTTCTCATTCAATAATGCAATAGCTTGCATTGTACGCAAGTTCGAGTTCTAACACACCGCGACTAATCAAAGTAGCCGTTATGAATAGTAATAACCACTTTTTAAATTTATAGAAATTTTATATTTCAAAATGGACTTCATTTTTGTATTTTTAATATCGAAATTATCCTAAGTTGAATTTTTTGTAACTTTCTGAGAACTTCCAATTTTTTTATGAATAGTGAAAAACAGTTAAAACAACTTTTTTAATCAAAATAATTTATTGTGATAAATTATACTATTTAGGGGTTTTAAAGTATAATTAGAATATTTTTTTACCATTTTATCCAATGGTGGTCATTAGAATTAATTTAACATTGAAATTGGACATAAACAATTGCCAATCTTTTGATATAAATTGTTTCTTAAAAACACGCTATTTGTTGTGATAGCGGGAATTAATTATAAAATTAATTAATGAAACTTATATGTTTGGAATTTTTTAAAATAGATATCATTTTTGAATTCGGAATATCAATTATAGCATAGGGTGAAATTTTGGCATTGTTCTGAAAAACTTCAATTTTTGATGAATAGTGAAACCACTAAGTGGTAGTTAAATAACTGATTTTTCATTTAAATGAAATATTACCAATTCTGTGATTTTATTTTCAAAAATCCGACATACATGGTTGTCATTAAAAAGTAAAATGTGGTTCAATTAGATTAAAATAATTTTTGGTGAATAGTAACTTTTAAGTTCTTAATCGTGATTAGAGGTAATTAGTGTAGTTTAATGTAAAAATAATGTTTTAATAATATGATATGAGCTTGACACTTGTCCTACTCCTATTGGATGAGTCATGGCCGACCAAGACAATCCATGGGTCAACTTGGGGACCCCATGTAGCCACATTCGTTGGAAAATGACATAAATACCTTTTATTTAATGTTAAAATAAAAAATGACACAAACATGAAATGTTTTACTAAAACAATTTTTACATGGGGTTATACAAGTCATATTTTTTACTATAAATAGTCATTGGAAATCTAAATAGATTTCCTACATCATAGTATTTGTTTTATAATTTTTAGACATTAAATAAATTAAATTATTTATGACATCATTATGATGCAGCGATGACCTCATTATTTAACGATTTTAATAAAATGAAAAGATAATGTACAATCCAAGGATTAAACTTGTCCAAAGACTATTGGATGGGTAGATTTTGAACCCTTATCCACGAATTATATAAGTGTGGGACCTTTAGAATCCGAAAAGCATTGTATAATAATGTAAAATTTCTTTACTTTCCAAGAGTGCCCCTCCTCTCCACTTATACAAGGCCCCCACCTCTACCACCTCATTCACACTTTCAAGCCATTTGGCTCGGCCAACCTCTGCCCAAATACTCTCCCCACTTCCCCCTCTTACTCCTAGAAGCCTCACTTTGGGCATAACTCTTCCCAAGGAAGCCTTTGGCTCAAATCAAAAAGAGTTTCCCGATTTTGAGGTAACGTCTTCTCTAATGTTGTTTTGTTTTATTTTTCTTCTCCAACCCCCATAAACTCTTTTTATTCATTTCTTTTGTAACAACACCAGTATCATAAATATACTAGGATGTTGTTATAAAAAGTATTCGAACTACACTTACACACACCTACATCTAATGGTTAAAGAACATACGGTTTCTGTGGATGGCGAATTTCTGCCTCACGAAACGATGATTGTTCAACACTCATATAACACCTTCAAAGGTGGCCATTAAGATGTAACTATATTTATATATGATATATAATATGTTTATGTTTTACTTAGGCTTATTTATTTCTCATTTATGGCATACTTTATGATTTCCATTATGGGTAAAACGCGATAATTTCATTTTAGGAAGTGCGGACTGCCGCCCCCTCAAAGTGATTTGAATCGTTAATGCCATATGTGGGACGTATAAAGGATGGAGTAAATGGTATTATACACTATATTATACTGGAATTATATTATACATTTATATAATTATTATTTCATTCCATTGAATATGAAATAGAAATGAAAGTAGCGTTCATGCGTACGTACGGCTTACCGTCTCCATGAACGGTACATTTCATTTCTTACCTCTAAATGTTATGTAATATTATAAATGAATTTATATACTGGATATATATGATATATATGACACCTAAATCATGAATATAATTCTGGATATAATGGATATTCTACCACATAAACAACTTGTAATTATAAGAATTTTATTGTTGACTCAAGTACCAAAGATCGACAAAACGACCGTTATTAACTTAAATAATTAAATAATGTTCATAACATGGTAATAAGTGATATAAATTGAATAATGAACCTGAAAAAGGTTCTTAAGTAAATATAAATTAACTCTAGTTTATTATTCAGGAGGTTAAAGAACGGTCGAGTCAGGACAAGACGCAAGGTAAGGGAATTTCTTAACCCAACTTCCATTCTTTGGGTTAATCTCCTACTTTAAAATTATGTCATGATATTATTATGTCTTATTTTGTATTTTTACTTTCTTTATGTGTACCTATAGTGAATACACATAATATATCTATTTTATTTTAAAAATGATCTTTTTAAGGACTTCGTCTCAATCACCTTTCATTGAGGCATATTTTGTTTTATACACAACTTTCTTTTATACGGTGTATAAACCCCTTTGACTTTTACGTTTATTCAAAAGGAATCTTTTTATACGGAGAGTTTTGCTAAAAGACAAAAGGGAATGTTTTTATTTCCGTACTTATGCGGCGACAACGAATTCTCTTCCACCGTTACCATTATTTGAGTTTCGGCTTCCTCTACAAGCCATCTTTTTTTAATGAAAAATAAATACAAAGTTTTAAGTTTCTTTTATTTTGGTATTGAAAATGGTTTTTAATGCATTTTCATTATATCAATGTGTTTAATTGATATCTTGTTATTGAAATGTGGAAATTTTATGTTTCCTTTATGCAAGTTTTACGTGATACGATTATGTTATGGTTTATGATATGTTTAAACCTATTCATATGAGGAATGTATTGGACATAATAAGTGACGGGTGGAGCCCGCTATAGCTCCTCGATGCATCAGTATGTCTCATGAGACAACTAGACGTGGAATTGGCCGAGGCCCTTTCCCAATTTGATTTATGGTTTTGGCTGAGGCCTTAATCATTTTACACGTCTTGGATGAGGCCTTGACAAAATGTTTCAGAATGTCCGGCATTATACATTCCCTCATTATAAAAGTGGTTATTGATATTTCATGTGATTATTCGACTAGTAGAATATCCATGTTAGTAAGTAAATGGCATTATTTCAGTTTACTTTTTCCATATTATGCTAAAGTTCAAGTTTAAAAGGCTTTTGTTTTAGTTATACATTGCCTTAAATGTTAATATTTATTTATGAAAGCTTCTGCTATATTGTTATCCTTACTGAGCATCTGAGCTCACCCCTTTCAATGTTTTAATATTTTCCAGGATGTGAAGAAGTATTTTATGAATGACCTGCAGGGATTGTCAGAAGAGGATATGAGTGTGGACTATGGAGACTTTGTTATTGTAGTTTTTCACTTTATGATGTAATGTAACGTTTACGAATGTATCTAGTGTTTCCAAGGCTACTAAACTAATCGGTCTTTAGAGACTTGATCTTTTGTGATCATGCCAATGTTACGAAGTAATGCACCGACTCTGGGTAGCAAGGGTCGGGGCGTTACAGTTGGTATTAGAGGAAGTTTAGTGCAAACCTTGGAAGCTAGATTTAGACAAACTCTGATTAGAGCACGTAGGCCTAAGATGAACTTTGAGGATTAGTATAGAAGAACATCCTAAAATTTTGGTATTGTAGAGATTTTGTGAGTTTTTGGAGTAATACATCCCTCTCTGGATACGAGCATGTAGAGGCGGCTCTGGCACAGATGTACCTAGGGGTAAAACCCAAAAACACCGCTTTGAGCTAGACTCGAACGGGAACTGGTGCACAACAACAGGCCTTGCTGCACTCTTGGTTACGACACTCCCAGGGGATATGCTTAGGATAATTCTCATTTTCTTTACAAACCACTATGAAGGGTTATGATTATATACTTCCTCAAAGAAAACATTCCTTTTTATGATTATGGATTATATCCATAAATAGTTCAATTTATGTAAAGTGTTTTACAAATATGGAATTATGTATTTTAATTCAAAAACTAATCTAGTTTATGACATTGTTTAGAAATGGCGCCTAGTGGAAGGAATGGAAACCGTATCAATGCACGCACTATGTGTAGGGATTGCCCTCCTGCTCAAGTTAATTATTGTGGATCTGGAGATACAACTGGTGCTGATCAACTTATTACCATACTGGGACAACTCACTCAAGTTATGAATAATAACCTTACCCGTATGGATCACCCTGATCCACAACGTGGAGGATCAATGTTATACCGCTTCATGAGGCAACAACCACCAACATTTAATGGGGGTACAAATCCGTTAGTAGCTGAACAATGGATAAACTCCTTAGAGAAATTATTCCATGCCTTGGGGAGTAACGAAAGGGAGAAGGTTTTCATGGTAGTTTACTGCCTACCGGGAGATGCCGATCAGTGGTGGTCGCTGATCCAAAACACAAAGGGAGATGATGATGTATCGAATATGGAATGGAGGGAGTTCAAAGAGCTTTTCTTAGAAAAGTACTTTCCTCGTGACCATCGAGCAGATATGGAAAGGCAATTTCTGAGTCTGAGGCAGACGGAGGATGAGAATGTCGCAAAGTATGAGGCTAAATTTACAAGGTTAGTGAGGCATGCTGCAGATTATATACGTAACCCAAGGAGTAAGATTGATCGTTTCATTGATGGGTTAAAACCATTTCTCCGTCGAGCTTTAGTATCACAATAATTCTCATCATACGAAGATATTGTCTCGTGTGCTATCAAGACAGAAAAGGAATTCTCTAAGTCTTATGACAACAAAGTAAAGCAAGAGAAGAAGAGAACGGTGGAAGAAGAGACAAATAAAGGGAAAAAGGGAAAGAAGGATTTTCCATTATGTGATAATTGTGGGAAGAATCACCCTGGTACTTGCCTAAAAGGAATAGGAGTTTTTTATAAATGTGGAGAAAAGGGTCACCAGGCTCGTGATTGCAAGGGAAAGAAAGAGGATATCAAAGTTGAATGCTACAATTGTAGAGAAATGGGCCATTATGCAAATGAATGTCCTAAGCGTCAGGGAAACTTACCTTAGAAAAGGACAAGGGATCAAGGACAAATTTTATGCTGTTACTACAGTTGAAGCAGAATAACTAATGTATTGGTGCTTTTAGACTCATGTATTATATTCTGGTTATTAGAATAATGTGATATGTATATAAGGATTGTACTGCAGTACTTGTTAATTTCAGTAAGGTTTTAATATGATGAAGGTAATTATATTTTTAGTATGTGACAATAAGAGAAACTTTACTTTGTTTGGGGAATCTGATAAATTGATTTTGGAATTAAGAGACCTTTTAGAGAAAGTATGGAAAGAGGTATTTTGGATAACTATAAAGGTTGGAGTGGATTAAGTTGATCTTTGTATAGTATTGTTTAAGGTTAAAAAATTTATGAAGATTAGTTTTGGAATATTATGATACTATAGTTTTAGGAAAAGGACAACCTGTAGGGTGGGGCATAACCCGTCACGTCGGACAAAGCTGCAGGAATCGAACCCACAATCATAGTGCGACATGCCTTTATTTCCTACCACTAGCCTACAGGAAGTCCCTGGTTATTACAAAATAATTTTACTAATCTAAATGGTATGTGTTAACATTTGGAACCTTATACAATTTGTTTAAGTATAATATTTTTGAGTTCTATTATCTTTTTGAGTGAAAGATGAGTTGAAGGTTGAAACTCTAATTGTCAAGCATAAATATATATATACCTATCTCTTATTCAATGAATAAATTAATTCTTAAACTTTAGTAAAGGGATATTAAAACAAAAAAATGTGTTATCCTAATACCTTATGTCTTGTTGAACTGATGATATTTTAAATCAACATAGATTGAAGGCTTTGAGGCCCTCAATTTGACAGTTGATTGTGATTAATGACCTCAATCACTCCCTACAAATATTTACGTTTTTCCTCCAATTATATGTCTCTAATTGCCACCAATGTTCTCCTAATCAAGATCATAATTGGGTGGTGACTTTTTCATTTCCCCTTTCCCTCTTATTAAGGCTAAATTTTATTAATCTTATTTCTGATGTGGGTTTTCCTCAAAGGTATTTTCTCTTTTCAACATTTTATTTTCAAAGAAAAATTTCAAATGGCGAGGACGCAATTTATTGAAGGAGGGGAGAATGTAACACCCCGAGCTTCCACGATACGCTTCTCATTCAATAATGCAATAGCTTGCATTGTACGCAAGTTTGAGTTCTAACACACCACGACTAATCAAAGTAGCCGTTATGAATAGTAATAACCACTTTTTAAAATTATAGAAATTTTATATTTCAAAATGGACTTCATTTTTGTATTTGTAATATTGAAATTATCCTAAGTTGAATTTTTTGTAACTTTCTGAGAACTTCCAATTTTTTTATGAATAGTGAAAAATACTTAAAACAACTTTTTTAATCAAAATAATTTATTCTGATAAATTATAATATTTAGTGGTTTTAAAGTATAATTAGAATATTTTTTTACCATTTTATCCAATGGTGGTCATTATAATTAATTTAACATTGAAATTGGACATAAACAATTGCCAATCTTTTGATATAAATTGTTTCTTAAAAACACGCTATTTGTTGTGATAGCGAGAATTAATTATAAAATTAATTAATGCAACTAATATGTTTGGAATTTTTTAAAATATACATCATTTTTGAATTCGGAATATCAATTATATCTTAGGGTGAAATTTTGGCATTGTTCTGAAAAACTTCAATTTTTGATGAATAGTGAAACCACAAAGTGGTAGTTAAATAACTGATTTTTCGTTTAAATGAAATATTACCACTTCTGTGATTTGATTTTCAAAAATCCTACATACATGGTTGTCATTAATAAGTAAAATGTGGTTCAATGAGATTAAAATAATTTTTGGTGAATAGTAACTTTTAAGTTCTTAATCGCCATTAGAGGTAATTAGTGTAGTTTAATGTAAAAATAATGTTTTAATAATATGATATGAGATTGAAACTTGTTCTACTCCTATTGGATGAGTCATGACCGACCACGACAATCCATGGGTCAACTTGGGGACCCCATGGAGCCACTTTCGTTGGAAAATGACATAAATACCTTTTATTTAATGTTAAAGTAAAAAATGACACAAACATGAAATGTTTTACTAAAACAATTTTTACATGGGGTTATACAAGTCATATTTTTGACTATAAATAGTCATTAGAAATATAAAAAGATTTCCTACATCATAGTATTTGTTTTATAATTTTTAGACATTAAATAAATTAAATTATTTATGACATCATTATGATGCAGCGATGA
Source organism: Viscum album (assembly GCA_963277665.1). Lineage (NCBI taxonomy): Eukaryota > Viridiplantae > Streptophyta > Magnoliopsida > Santalales > Viscaceae > Viscum > Viscum album. The sequence continues at coordinate 1,532,715,349 of OY728161.1, read as the reverse complement.
CCTCATTATTTAATGATTTTAATAAAATGCAAATATAATGTACAATCCAAGGATTAAACTTGTCCAAAGACTATTGGATGGGTAGATTTCGAACCCTTATCACCTTATCCACGAATTATATAAGTTTGGGACCTTTATAATCCTAAAAGCATTGTATAATAATGTAAAATTTCTTTACTTTCCAAGAGTGCCCCTCCTCTCCACTTATAAAAGGCCCCCACCTCTACCACCTCATTCACACTTTCAAGCCATTTGGCTCGGCCAAACTCTGCCCAAATACTCTCCCCACTTCCCCCTATTACTCATAGAAGCCTCACTTTGGGCAGAACTCTTCCCAAGGAAGCCTTTGGCACAAATCAAAAAGAGTTACCCGATTTTGAGGTAACGTCTTCTCTAATGTTGTTTTGTTTTATTTTTCTTCTCCAACCCCCCTAAACTCTTTTTATTAATTTATTTTGTAACAAAACCAGTATCCTAAATATACTAGGATGTTGTTATAAGAAGTATTCGAGCTACACTTACACACACCTACATCTAATGGTTAAAGAACATACGGTTTCTGTGGATGGCGAATTTCTGCCTCACGAAATGATGATTGTTCAACACTCATATAACACCTTAAAAGGTGTCCATTAAGATGTCACTATATTTATATATGATATATAATATGTTTATGTTTTACTTATGCTTCTGTATTTCTCATTTATTTCATACTTTATGATTTCCATTATGGGTAAAACGCGATAATTTCATTTTAGGAAGTGCGGACTACCGCCCCCTCAAAGTGATTTGAATCGTTAATGCCATATGTGGGATGTATAAAGGATGGAGTAAATGGTATTATACACTATATTATACTGTAATTATATTATACATTTATATAATTATGATTTCATTCCATTAAATACGAAATAGAAATGAAAGTAGCGTTCATGCATACGTACGACTTACCGTATCCATGAACGGTGCATTTCATTTCTTACCTCTAAATGTTACGTAATATTATAAATGAATGTATATACTGGATATATATGATATACATGACATATAAATCAGGAATATAATTCTGGAGATGATGGATATTCTACCACATAAACAACTTGTAATTATAAGAATTATATTGTTGACTCAAGTACCAAAGATCGACAAAACGACCGTTATTAACTTAAATAATTAAATAATGTTCATAACATGGTAATAAGTGATATAAATGGAATAATGAACATGAAAAAGGTTCTTAAGTAAATATAAATTAACTCTAGTTTATTATTCAGGAGGTTAATGAACGGTCGAGTCAGGACAAGACGCAAGGTAAGGGAATTTCTTAACCCAACTTCCATTCTTTGGGTTAATCTCCTACTTTAAAATTATGTCAGGATATTATTATGACTTATTTTGTATTTTTAATTTATTTATGTGTACCTATAGTGAATACACATAATAGATCTATTTTATTTTAAAAATGATCTTTTTAAGGACTTCGTCTCAATCTCCTTTCATTGAGGCATATTTTGTTTTATACACAACTTTCTTTTATACGGTGTATAAACCCCTTTGACTTTTACATTTATTCAACAGGAATCTTTTTATATGAAGCGTTTTGCTAAATGACAAAAGGGAATGTTTTTCTTTCCGTACTTATGCGGCGACAACGAATTCCCCGCCACCGTTACCATTATTTGAGTTTCGGCTTCCTCTACAAGCCATCTTTTTTTAATGAAAAATAAATACAAAGTTTTATCTTTCTTTTATATTGGTATTAAAAATGGATTTGAAAGTGTTTTCATTATATCAATGTGTTGTATTGATATCATGTGATTGAAATGTGGAAATTTTATGTTTCCTTTATGCATGTTTTACGTGATACGATTATGTTATGGTTGATCATATGTTTAAACCTATTCATATGAGGAATGTATTGGACTTAATAAGTGACGGGTGGAGCCCGCTATAGCTCCTCGATGCATCGGTAGGTCTCATGAGACAACTAGACGTGGAATTGGCCAAGGCCCCTTCCCAATTTGATTTATGGTTTTGGCCGAGGCCTTAATCATTTTACACGTCTTGGTCGAGGCCTTGAAAAAATGTTTCAGAATGTCCGGCATTATACATTCCCTCATTATGAATGTGGTTATTGATATTTCATGTGATTATTCGACTAGTAGAATATCCATGTGAGTAATTAAATGGCATTATTTCAGTTTACTTTTGCAATATTATCTTAAAGTTCAAGTTTAAAAGGCTTTTGTTTTAGTTATACATTGCCTTAAATGTTAATATTTATTTATGAAAGCTTCCGCTATATTGTTATCCTTATTGAGCATCTGAGCTCACCCTTTTCAATGTTTTAATATTTTCCCGGATGTGAAGAATTATTTTATGAATGACCTGCAGGGATTGTCAGAAGAGGATATGAGTGTGGACTATGGAGACTTTGTTATTGTAGTTTTTCACTTTATGATGTAATGTAACGTTTTAGAATGTATCTAGTGTTTCCAAGGCTACTAAACTAATCGGTCATTCGAGACTTGATCTTTTGTGATCATGCCAATTTTACGATGTAATGCACCGACTCTGGGTAGCTGGGGTCGGGGCATTACAATTTTGCGGGATGGTTCTATTGGAATGGCTTGTTAGGGGTCCTTATAGGTGAAATCGAGGAAGATGTCACGATGATCTTAAACCATACACCCCTATTTCATCATCTTAGTGGGGATAAAATTTAAATAATAAAATATAGAGACTTCCAAATTACTTAATAATTTTGATTTTTGGGTGGGGGGGGGGGGGGCTTTAACTATTTTGGACCTTAAGGTATGTGGTGTCAGCGTGAGGTTACGTCCGGTAGGTCATGGCGGGCTATATCCATATCTGGGATTATCTCTTCTTATCACAATAATGATACTTTTCATTTATCAATGTATACTAATGGAGAACTATGGGGGGTGCGGGGGGAGAGGGAACCAGATAGTTTCATGAGTGTTTGTCATCGTGTTAGAGGTGCAATTTTGTGGGATTGTTGCACCATCTGTTATCCTTCCCCGGACATATTGGTTGGTGGTCTGCAAGCACTATGTGACACTTGGGCCATGTATGGTACATGAGATTAATAATAATTATATGTTATATGAAGCTAATTCCAAACATGCCCAATTTATTTCATTCCCTCCATGGGTGGAAAAGGTTCCAGTTTGATGAATTCATAGAATAGTGCTACCCAAACATCTTCATCTCCACCAAGTTTCAAAAGAATAGATTAATGTTGGGTTAACCATTTCATGTGAATCCTAATAATAGATGTTTCTGATTTAGGGACTTATAAAACTATAAATGTCTCACATTCCACAACATTTCATGTTTGAAGGAGAAAAGATTCATATAGGGATCACTATTTTGTTTTCTGAAACTTCATTAGAGAACACACCATTTATGGTTTTCTACTCTCTTTAGTGTTCCACATACTTGAATTTGTCTTGAACCATCCATTCTAGTAAACACTCATTACCTATTTATAATGGTCGGTGACCCCTACCCCCAATATCGATGATTTTAGATCCATGATCAGAATAATATGATGGGATTTTGTCTTTCCATTACATAGATTCCCCCATGGAGATCGTTTCCTAGTAATGTTATCCCCCATATATTTGACACATGTTCATGAATATTGGTCTTGAAACTATCATGAAATAGAACCCATTTAGTTATAATTATTGTTATATTAATAGGGAATCATTCTATTATTTGAACTCATAATAACATTGGACATGTCTTGGAATCTACGAACAATGAGTTCGTTGGTCATAAAAAAATTATTCAACATTCAAAGTTGATGGAGCCTTATATATGAGGCATTTTTTGATGTAGAACCGAAGGCATCCTATCTTTGATATAGAGATTCCTATAAGAGGGAAAAGACATCCTAGGAATTCTTCCTTTGGAATTAAATTATTTTTAGATAGAGGAAATCATGTTTATTATATATTTCATGTGTAATCTAGAACAAATCATGTAAAGAAACTTTTATTGATCACATGAGGCATCCTAGGCTCATCGTAGACGACATCTCATACTCATCCAATGAGTTTGGTATTTTAATGCATAATAAATACTCACATATTTAATGTTTCATGGGGTCATTATAATAGGTTTACTGTATTGTGTGTATGTGATAAAACATTTAAGATCTTATGGGGATGCATGTAAAGTTCAGAAATCCTTTTGGTAATTTATGTAATACTTTAAAGACTTTTGAAATTAAATCACATGTTTTTAGTCTCGTGGTGTAGTAACTGGTTTAATGTCTTATGATGTAGTAATCACATGTTTAATGTCTTGTTTGTATTTTTACTATATAGTCTCATCACATGTTTGGATAAATAATGTTATCATTTCATAGTGATTATATGGTATAATGGGGACCCCTGTTTTCAGTGGTAAGAGGATAAGTGTGTTCCTAGGAGGAATGATCATGTTTTGGGGTTGTCATATGCACGGGGGGACAATAATGTGTACACTATGGTGTTGGTTTTTAACCTTAGGGAGATTTCCTATATAAAATTTAAGGATATAGGAAAAAAACCCTTATAGTTCAATTTCATAGTTTATTTTCATAGGGAAGGACGGGTCCATGTAGTTTAGAATCATGTGTTAAGGATGGTTGTGTCACGAAAGGATATTGAACAAGTGATTGTGTGTGTCTTATATAGAGGCTATACCTTATTGAAGGGGGGATTATCTCATTCATATCATATAAGGGATCCGACATTTTTCACACATAGTAAGGCTATAGATTAACATCATGTGATGAGGTTATTGTGGTGCAGTTCAGCTTCAAGAGAATAGGGATATAGTTGAATGTAGTTTATAGTCTAAATACCAAGATGTTGATGCATGGATTATGCATGGAGTAGTTCATTACAAATAATAATATAGGTGTAAGAATAAAAAAAGGATACATATTCCCTCAATGATAGGAAATGAATATTTTTTCCATTGATTACGCCACTATTGGGGCGAATGTATCCACTAAGTAGTTTCTTTTGGAGTGAAAACAGTGTATACATGAACCATATATATGAAAAGTAGGGGTATAATGGTCAGTATGCCTATGATCATGAGAAAAAGTAAATGCGATTTCTGAAGAAGTGCTTAGTTACAATGGGTATGGATATAAGGGTTAATGATACCAGTTGTATGGGAATGGGTTGTATAGTTGAAACCATCTTGGGTGGGTGAAGGGGACTAGAATATTCAACATACAGGAAACTATTTTTGGACGAAATAGGTATTGGAGAAATCCATATAGGTTTTGTCACAAACTTTTGGCCTTTTCTTCTTCTTATAATTTCTTTGATCCAAGGAATCTCATACAATTAAGGGTCCAATATTTATATGGAATACTGACAAACAACTTTTGGGTTTGAATGGAGTTTTAGATTTTGAAAATGAAACTAATTTTGTATGAATTTTTATAGCCACAAATAAATATTGTATAAGGAAATCTATAACACCAGAAAATGTTTTTTGTGGCCTATGTCATGGCTATTACCAATGTTAAATACCTATTTCAATCCAAAGGGGGATTTAGTTTTTCATGTTTCCAATACACATGGTTATAAAAAAATATACATTGAAGATTAAACATCTAGAATAAATTCTCGATAATTGAGGTTGGGGGGGTTATGATAAATTTATAGATGAAATAGTCTTTTATGTGTTCTGTTACATGAATTTACTCATTTTACATAACTATATTTAGGATCACACAAATATGGGTATCATAAATCTCATGACTTTTGTGATGAAGGATGATCGAGTAAGGCTTCAACATAATGTCGTGATTATCACACAAGTGTAATGTAAAAAGAATATTATATTTTGACACAAGTTACTAATGTTTCATTTGAAAATGTCCCTTTCTTTTAAAAGGGTTTTACATTATATAGATTACATGGGGTTTTTGACATCACCATTCTCACACAACAGATTTGAGTGCCACAATTTTTGGTTGAGAATAAATTTTTATTGTTTTGTTCACTCATCCCATGTTCTCAAAAATGGTTCCATGGGAGGAGTTTTAACATTAATTTTGGAATAATGAAAAATAATGTTCAAAAAAAAATTAGTTTCAATATCTATTAAGAATGAAAGCTCCAATAATGGTTATATTTTTCAATCAAATTATAAACACTCAACTACCTAAATATATTTAAACTCTATTAATAAATAATAATAAATTGAACATTGTGAAACTATATTTTCTACACAAAAATATTATATTTAACATGATATCCCTTGGAACCATTTCAATGATTTTTCCCTATATTTGTTTTTCATATAATACAACTACTTATATTTTTTACATAACCATCATATCATAATTTTTTAGACTAAGTGATTTCCACATGTTTTAGTTACTAGAATTTGAAATTTCAATTTATATTTACCAAAATAACCTAGAAATATTTTAAAATATATTTTTTGATTCACTTTTCATTATGACTGGTATAAAAATTAATTTTTTAATCTTTGAAATTCTCAATAATAAACATGATGTAACTATCCTGTTAGATTATATATTCTATATAAAATTTCATTATAAGACACAAAAAACTTTTGGTTTTGGTCAATATATTATATTTCCAATTTATATGAAAATTTAATAAATAATATGTTTTTTCAATATTATATATGGTATTATAGGATCGTTCTCTGGCCTCTCTCTCTAGAGTGATGATGGTATAGCCCTAATTTTTCGAGTTTATGCTCCCCCCTCACAATCAGATGGGGGAGGATCACGATTTCATCTTCAAAAGAAGGGAAACTCCTTCTCATCGTTCTCAAAGTCTAAAACACTTCCTCTCTTCCCGAATGTTTCTTTATCCCCGAAACTCCATGATCATTTTCAAAATGTGTCTTAGCTCTTTCTCTCTTAATTGAAGCTCACATGTGCCATGGATCTATGAAAACTCACACTAGTTTTCTGGTTCCATCCTCATCGACCATCAGTTGACGAATTTAACCTTTTTATATTTGGTTCCAGGGTGCTACAGGAGCATGTGGTGGTTGGCCTGCTTGATCGCCATCAATTTATGATATGATTTGGATTGGAGGATGATCTGGTTACTGCCTAGTCCAATGCCCCCAAAAGATGCAATGGGGCCTCCTTCATTCTACTTTGATGGTGTTTTTACTCTCACATGCGACGCGACCCCTCTACAATCACAACATGGGTCAGTCTTCTAGGTCTTCCTCTCTCCTTCCAAAACCAATCAATTTTGTATGTCATTAGAGATTTTTTTGGAAGATATAACTGTTTTGATCGATGATTGGATGTCACGACCCGTCCTTGGGGCCCATGTCATGACTACCCCAAGCCCGCCTTCCATAGGCCAGGGGCTGGCGACTACCACCAAGGCGTAAATCCCAACAAAAAGGGAAGGCATTGCCTTTGAAAAGTAAACAAGCACCACAGAGTAAGCAAGCGGAAAAGTAAATACTAAGTAAAAACGGTACAAGCTGTGCTGAAAGTAAAAGGGGCCGGAAATACAAGCCCAACTGTAAAGTACAACAGAAAGGAAAAACAGCAACTGAAAGGAAAAACTGCAGCATCGAGCCGTCCTCTGGAAGTCCCACCTGAATGGTGGCTACAGATAGCCTCCACTACGATCAGCGTTGTCCGTCGTCTGCAACCAACACAACGTAGTGCGGGCATAGCCCGTGCAGGGGTAAGTATAAGCTACTTAATAGGGACCCCGAGACCCCCGAAGGTCTCCCGAAATCCACAAAGGATAATCCAAAAAGGAAAGATACAATCACGAAATAACATCTAACACAACTTAGGTATATGGCCATACATATACCTAAGTCATCAATTCCCGTTCGGCTCCAATGTCCGACCCCAAGCACAACCCAGTCCACACAGGAAAGCAAAATGTATACCCACACAGGATAGCTCAACACAATACACACAAGAAAGCAAAATGTATACCCACACAGGATAGCTCAACACAATCCACAAAGGAGAGTAAATAGTAAATCCACATAGGATAGCTCAACACAATCCACAAAGGAGAGTAAACAGTAAATCCACACAGGATAGCTCAACACAATCCACAAAGGAGAGTAAACAGTAAATCCACACAGGATAGCTCAACACAATCCACAAAGGAGAGTAACACAAGATTCATCTCACACAGGTATACTTCTTCAGATGACGATAAAGATGATCACTGATCCATCTATGTCGTCAGACCCACAAAGGATCGATAGGTAACTAACCCCCGCAATGACCCACATAGGATCGGGCCCACACAGGACCTGTAGCACTGATCCACGTAGGATCGCTAAGTGCTGTAGTCGTCGTAGTCCACGGAGGATCTCTGCACAGTCGTCGTCGCAGTCCACAGAGGATCTCTGCACGGTCGTCGCTGCAGTCCACTGAGGATCTCTGCACGGTCGTCGCCGTCGAAGTAGCAGTCTCAGCCAGCACTAGGGTTCCCGCACACAGCAAGCTCGTTCGGGAGGGTCCGCTCCACGAGCCGAGAGGCTGATACATCAACTGAAACAAAGTCCGAAGTTGATGTAACAAAAAGTTCTGTATCATCCACAGGAACTCAACGTCGCAGACGGCGCGTCAATCGGACGCCCGGTCTGAGAGTTATTGTCTTTTTCGTCCCAGGGGCCCGTTTGGTTTTTAAGGAAAAACCAACCCGACCGTACTCCACCTGCATCCAAACCCTGGATGGAGTGTTCCAAAAGATCCGTCTCACTTATAGGAATTCAACGAAGCTGACGGCACGTCAATCGGACGTCCGTAGCTCAAGATATGAGCATTTCCGCTCCGAGGGCCCGGTTGGTTTCGTGTACGAACCTACCCGGCCGAACACAAAGTATTCCGAAACCTTGAGTGCGATATACCGAAACGACCGTCTCGATACAAGGATCGCGTTGTCACTGACGTAGAGTCGTTTGGAGGCCCGTATCTCAATATACGACCATTTGAACAAAAATCGTCCGAAGACGGGGGGTCCGGGCCCGGGCCGACCCGGACCGACCCCCCCTGGGTCGGCCGAACCGGGTCAACCCGGTCCGACCCGGTCGGACCCGGTCCGGCCCGGCCAGGGAGCGGCCCGGCCGGTCAGACCGGCCGCGCGGCGCGGGGGGCGAGCCGCCGGCCCCGCGTGACAACCCCGCGACACCCGCGGGGTGTCGCTCGGACACCCGGACGCGGCTTCAGCCGCATCCCGCGCGCGCCGGACCCGCGCGGCCGCAGGTCCGCGAGTGCCGCCACCGCGGATTCTACCGCTGTGGGCTTGTCCGGCAGCGCGCCGGTGGCGCCGCTGCTCCCGGCTGCCGGCGCCGCCGCGCCGGCGACCCGCGCCGCCGGTGGCCCGATTTTCTTCCCGTCTGCGCCGTTGCTCCTCCCGGGACTTGTTCTTCACTACGGAATCATCAAACCTCTGTTGCGGCAAGATCCTTCATCGCCCGTCAAATCCGCATAACAACGAAGAACGACGGAGGATCGTCGGGCCGTGTTTGTTTGGCCCGCACCCTCCGCGTTAGATATAAACATTGGGAGAATTTTTATTCCACACAGGAAACAACAATTTTAATAAATTTAAAATTGTTTACAAATCCGGTTCTTTAACTTTTTAAAGAAACATTTACGGGAATAATAAAAAGGGGTAATTCCAAAAATAAAATCCCTACCTCGTAGTCGTCGCGCGTGAGCGTTCTTCGGGGAATTTCTCGTCGTGGAAGGTGGAGATCGTCGCGTCGTCGCGGAAGGGCGTCACGTCGTTACAGAATCCGGCATAGCGTCGATGAACTCAACGGACCAAGAAACAACAGATTTTAATTATAAATAATTAAATCCGTGTTTCGTTTTAAACCACAATGAACTTTTAGAAGAAACCCGAAATCACTCACCTCAAACGGTTGGTGATTAGAGATCGGGGCGGGGAAGAACGCCTCAGATTGGAGCGTCGTCGATTTCCGCAGATGACGGCGTTCTTCGCGTTCTTCGTGAAGGAGAAAGAAGGTACAAGGATTCTGTCAAATCCTCTCAACGCGCAAACTTTCAAAAGACTGGTTGGCCTTATTTTATTATTATGCCAACACACGAAAAAGGGTAAGTAACGACCCATCAATTCGTTGAATTAATTCAACAAAAGAAACACCTCATTTAATTTACGAAATAAACCGCCCAATTAAATGGTCTGTTAAGAAATTAAGAAAATGCGTTAGTTGACTTTCATAATGACGGGTTTTCGCGGGTGCGTTACTTAGCGGAAAGAAACGGCGGGGCTCGTGCGGGCCCCACCTCACAAATATCCTACCAAGAGGGTAGGATATTTCTGGATAGCATCCTATACAGATCAACTCAGTTTAAGCCGCTTTAAGTGGCTTCAAATGGCTTCCAAGTGGCTTAAGTGAAATAAAATAAAGTTGTCATAAAAATCATTTTATTTCATAACCTTAAGCCCAAAAATTAAAAACCACACCCGAGCAAACACAAATCCGGAAGAGGAGTTTCTAAGTGAATACTGGCGCTGCGATTTCATCGGTGCCCTCAGAATTTGATTCCAGGCACCGGTTCAAAAGTTAGAAAAACCCGCTCGTCCGTTCACTGAACGTAGTCGAGCCAAACTTCGGAAAATGATTTCGGGCACACCGAGCCTCGGAATCAGGTGCCGTCAGAGACTGCGCTCTTGTAAAATTACAAAGAAAATTAAAAAAAAATTCCTCGAAATTTACGGGTCTTTACATTACTCCCACCTCAGGGCCTTACGTCCCCATAAAGATACATCATAAACTAGGGAAACAAATGTGGGTACTGAGCACGCATCTGAGCCTCCCGCTCCCATGTGCTCTCCTGGAGGTTCCCGTGCTGCCATCTGATGCGCACAAGAGAAATCTATCGCCCACGTAGGACCCGCTCCTGTCGATCCTCTATCTCCACCGGGACCTCCGCAAAAGTCGCCCCATCATCCACGTCTAGCTCCCCATAGTCAATGATGTGTGTCGGGTCGTGCATGTATCTCCTCAGTTGGGATACGTGGAAGACGTCGTGCACCCGGTGCAACTGAGGTGGAAGAGCCAAGAGATAAGCTACCTCGCCAACCCTGCAGAGGACCTGGAAAGGCCCGATGAAGCGTGGAGACAACTTGCCGCCTCGACCAAATCACCGCAAACCACGTCGAGGTGAGACCCACAAGAAGACGTGATCGCCAACCTCGAACTCTAGTGGCCTCCGCCTCCTGTCAGCATATGACTTATGCCGGCTCTGTGCTGTCCTCATCCGCTCCTAGATGACCTGGACCTTCTCTGTCGTGGCTCAGACCATCTCTGGTCCCACAAGTGCTGACTCCCTAGGGTCTGTCCAGCACAAAGGAGATCTGAAAGGCCTGCCGTACAATTCCTCGTAGGGTGCCATCCCGATGGTGGAGTGGTAGCTGTTGTTGTACGCGAACTCCACCAAGGGTTGGTGGTCCTCCCAGCTGTGACCAAAGTCGAGGACACATCCGCGGAGCAATTCCTCGAGAGTCTGAATGGTCCTCTCCGTCTGACCATCCGTCTGAGGGTGAAAGGCGGTGCTCAGACGTAGCCGCGTCCCGAACGCCTCCTGCAACCCCTTCCAAAGTCGGGAAGTAAAGCGAGCGTCCCGATCGGAGACGATAGTCAATGGCACACCGTGAAGCCGTACAATCTCCTGAACGTAGAGATGCCCTAAGCTCTCCACTGAGCCCTGCTCTCGGATGGGTAAGAAGTGTGCCGACTTGGTGAGTCGGTTAACAATCACCCAAATGGAGTCGTGACCTCTGGAAGTGCGTGGAAGTCCAGTCACGAAATCCATAGATATCCCATCCCACTTCCACTCCGGGACCTCCAAGGGATGTACCAAGCCTGCTGGTACCTGATGCTCTACCTTCACCTGCTGGCAGGTGAGGCACCGTGAAACGAACTCTGCCACAACCTTCTTCATGCCCGTCCACCAGTGCTGTCGTCTAAGATCCTAGTACATCTTCTCCACTCTTGGATGTACCGCTAAAGGAGAAGTGTGAAACTGTCTCAGCACCTCCTCTCGTAAAGCGACTGGTACCAAGGTACGTCCTCTAAAAAGGATGTCATGCTCTTCTACAAGGGAGAAACCATCAGGTGCCTGTCCTGAGGATATATGTGCACGCCGTGTCTCACAGTCAGTGTCCCCACGCTGTGCCTCTCTGACCCGCTGTAGTAGTGGAGGAGAGACTGTGAGAGACTGAAGGAAGGCTGCTCCGTCTCTATCCACGAAGGATATCTGCAAAGCGGCTAGCTGCTCTGTCGCCTCCTCAAGTAGCTGGATGCCCGTCCTCCTGCTGAGGGCATCAGCTACCACGTTCCCCTTCCCAGGAGTATAGACTATCTCAAAGTCATAGTCCTGGAGGAACTCGAGCTATCGCCGCTGTCTCAGGTTCAGTTCCTTATGAGAGAAGATGTACCTGAGACTCTGATGGTCAGAAAAGACTGTAAAGCACTCGCCCATCAGATAGTGCCGCCATGTCTTCAGAGCGAAGACCACTGCTGCCAACTCCAGGTCATGGGTGGCGTAGTTCTGCTCATGCGGCCTCAACTGACATAATCCGTAGGCAATCACGGCCCGCTCCTACATCAGGACACACTCGAGAAAACACAACTCTAGAAGAGGCGTTTCTAAGCGAATACCGGCGCTGCGATTTCATCGGTGCCCTCAAAATTCGATTTCAGGCACCGGTTCAAAAGATAGAAAAACCCGCGCGTCCGTTCACTGAACGTACCCGAGACAAACTTCGGAAAATGATTCCGGGCACAACGGGCCTCGGAATCAGGTTCCGTTAGAGACTGCGCTCTTGTAAAATTCCAAAGAAAATTAAGAAAAAAATTTCCTTGAAATTTAAGAGTATTTACATTGGAGGTCCTTTGTCATCCCATTTGTCCGAGAATATATGTCGAGGTTGATATTGAAAGGCCACCCATAAATTCGGTATGGATCACAGATGGAAAAGAATTCTGATTGAAGGAGGAGGTTATCTTCAAGTCTTGGATGTAATTTTGTGTTAATTTTCATCATTTTGGTCATTTGGAATCAGTATGTTAAAGAATAAATGTTATTAGGATTTTATAAGAGGTGAATGTGGGGGGCGCTGCTGGCACTATTGTTAATGGGCTGGAGCAGTCGCTAGTGGAGGTCCAGCCTTGAGTCTCTCTGATTAAGTGATCTTCTGAAATTCATCAGAAGGCCACGAGGAAGGATGGAATGGAGAATTTTGAGCAGAGGATGAGAGTGGAGGAAAATCCCTTTTACTGTGAAGTGGTGGAAGAGCAGACTCATCTAACACTAGCATGTGAGGTTATACAGAATTCTCATACAGGGGCTCTTGTGCATGCAGTTGTGGTAAAGGAAGTGCAACCTGCTTTGAATCCATTGGTGAATCATGTATTTGATCGTCGTAATTAGGATCATGGGATTAGGAAGAGGCCTTTGTAGGATGATACTATAAATTGAATGTTGCAGATGGTTAATGTTCCCACTGGTAACCAGTTCGAGGGACTAGAGATAGAGAATGTTTCCCCTATGGTGGAAGGCCCCCCAATGGACCGATCTTGATAATTGGACACTTGACTCCTATTCTCAGCCTGTAGTTATTGAGGATGCAATGAGGAAGGAGACCTATGATGGTATTGTCAATGAGGTGGCACTTCAATTACTCGCTCCAGCTGATACTAATAGGAAAGCGCAATAGCCAGGAGGAGGATGTCTACCTGCGTGAGTGGGTAATTTGACTGGAGGAACTGATGGCTGCCAAATGACTAACTATGTGCACATCAATGGAAAATTGGTAAATGTCTCTGATAGTGAAAAAGAAAACTCTAATTTGGTCTCCGAACTGTGTTATAGTGATATTTTGAATGGTGTAAAAAATAAGGTGTCTTCAAGTGACATTTGTACGACTGCTCTACCAAAGAGAAGTCCGAGGAATGATTAATCTTACCAGCTGAATATGATGTCTACCAAATCATCCTCCAAGAGGGAGAATTGTTTTGGGGATGTCTCCAGTTTGAAAAAGGGAATGCAATCTTCTGAATATTTTATTTATTTGGAGAATTTGAATCTGAGAAAGAAGTATGCCGAGATTATGAAGCAATATGAAAGCTAAGAGTGAGAATTGACTTCTGCAGATGAAGCAATATATCATGGATATGGAGATGGGTAAGAATTTTTTTGATCTTTAGTTGTCTTATTAGGTGTGTTATACTTTCTTGCTGCACTTTTATTTTAATTTAAAAAAATTTCGGAGGTATTCCTTTGATTGATATTTCCTAGTATATATGGTATTATTATTTTTCATATTTTTCTAATAAAAAGTTATCTGTATTAAAAATTTATAACTCATGGATGGTGAGAACACATTTCCTCATATTTTAAAAAATATTTTGTTAAAAAATTAATCTTAAATGATTTTATTATCGTAGTATTCAGTTTTATAATATGAAATAAAAATCAAGGAATTATTAACCATATTAATACATTTAATAATATAACATTTTTCAAAAAATCTATTTTTTATCAAGAAAATTCTCTTACAAGTTATGAAAAATGAGATTAAGACATTCACCCTCTACATTGATCCATCAGATCTTAATAGGTCCCTATAAATTGGAATGATCAATGTGGAAACATATTTCATCATCACATGAATGAAAAATAAAGACTCCATCGGTTCATCCTTTGATTTGGAGCTCTTTTATATTCATAAAAAATTTAAATTAAGAATCTGGTATCATGTTCCCTTAATAACTAAATTATTTATTAGACAACATTTTTAAATATCATGGAAATTCCAATGATTTATAAAAAAACTTCCCAACTCATCCTTTATGTTTTAATTACCTTAATATATCTTAGAATACTCATTTTTAAACTCTATGACTATCTATTATTCTTTTGGTTTGATATTTTATCCAATGAAACTATTTATATAACATTAATACCCCGAAATCATATGTATAGTTCATCTATCCTCAACAATATTAAAATAAAAACTAATATATTCTTGGACTCATTCACATTGTAATATCAATTTCATAAATTAAAATAAGATTATTTATTTAATTGAAACATGTCATATAGGAGAAAATTAATAATAAAAATTCATTAAAATATCCAATAATGATGAATATATATATAGATAGCATTTATTCAGGTTTATTTTCAATATTGTCTTTAAAAAATGAGTGTTAATCAATCTATGATTATATAATCATATAGTTTCACCTATTAATCATTTTCAACATTTGGTTACATGGTAATAGGAATATATAACCCATATACCATTATTTTAATTATGATATTTTCTCATGATACCAGTCTTCAGTGTTTCTTATATAAGGATCTTTTTTTCATGGATTAATTTAAAAGTACTTTTTAGTGATAATGATGATATTATCAACAAGAAAATTATTTATTAGATGGGTACCATGTTTTATATACCAACTAATTAATAGTTTTATTAAATAGTATCCACTAAAATGATAATCCCTTTTGAATTTTATAATATGCATTAGTGATCCATGATCATTATTTTATCAGGAATAATTTTTCGGATATTAAATGTAACCAATAAATATATTGGAATTAAATCATTTAAATCATTTCATATATAACTTTTGGATAGTCAAGTCTAAAACAATTTTCCTAATCTATAATATGAATGAACTCAAATCTATTCTAGTAGTTTCTAATCCATTTGGGTTTCCCTAATAGAGTATCCTAAATAAATTTCCACGAATTGGCCAATAAAAGATAATCTACCAGCACCCATATTTGGAATAACCTACTCATGGATGTTCTATAATCATGTATCACATTATTTCTTTAAAAAATATGATCCATGTCAACACATGTTTTGTATGACCTTCCAATTTGGATGATAAATTTCATGATAGGTGCTGCGTTAGAAGGAATATAAAACATATTATTTGTAGAAGATTTAATTTCACCATATGGTCTAATTTTATACTATTATGTATTCATGCTACAATTCATTTAGTTGGGAAATATTTTTCCCCTTCCAAATAAATTTTATCAAACTAAATTATTATGTAACTTTTTATTTAACTCAAATTATATGCTAATCACCCAAAAGTGAATGTGAAATATATTTTTAAATATTTAATTTAATATCATATATTATTTACATAAACACTTCATGTATATTTTCAAAACTATATTTCATCAAAAATCTTCACATCAGTAATATTTGTGCAATGATAGTCTACCCCCACCTTCATGACAAAGTATTAACCTCTATGTGAATGGGAATCCTAGAACAATCCACCTCTTGCATAGGATAATTTAATCTAGTGATGTTCAAATTCATCATAATTTTAAGAATATTTTTATACTATATTAAAATAAAAAATTTAATCCAATTACATGAATTAAATAATAACATTCAATTTCAGATTAAACTAATTATATTTATCATAAAAATAATGTAACTACATAGAGGTTTGAATGAAAATTTGTCTGAAGAAGTTTAACATCCAAATTTAAGTATACATCTTTCAAAATATTAAAATTTTAAAAATATGAATAATGAATTTAAAAGCATTAAATAAACTAAAATTTTATATATTCATTCCTGAGATATAAATTTATGAACAATTGTTAAAAATTCGCTCAATACAAATTTTATAATCAATATAATCATTATATAAATTTGATAATCTTAAATATAGTCACATTATATTCATTATTATAATGTATTCCCAATTTAAATATGTGATATTATTATGAATTATAAAAACCATATTTTCAAATTTCGATTTTGTAAATTTCAATAAAATATATAAATATTACCTAATTAAATGTATTTAATCATGGATAATATCAATTATTAAAATAATTTTTATGTGGTATAAATATCTGCATAAAATTTTAAATCTCTATTTAAAATTTTTTTGAACAATAAATTCAATTAATAATTTAAAATATATATAAAATAAAATTTCTAGGCGATCACATCCTAATCCATTGTTTGGAGATCATAGTGGTCATATGTAAATCCCACCAAAGAAAGAATAGGACGCCTCTACTTCTAATCATCATAGAAAAAACCCAATATTCTTTTTAACTAGAACATAGAGAGCATAAAAATGTGAATAATATCATGGTTCATGCCACTAGCATGAATGGATCAACCAAAAAATGAGGAGGAAAAACCTAATCACAATTCATGGTGCATTTCATGGTTATTGGAGGATTTTTAGAGAATAACCAACCATCCTTGAACAACATCATTGTATAGTTGTCTTACTTTTTTTCATATGTTAACAAGTAATAAATTAATGTACTAAAATAGATGGTTTTACACGATAGTTCCAATTTGGTGGATGTTTTGGGTTTTTGAGAGACCGTCCACAGCATGGTCAAAAGTTGGATTCGGCATAGATACACACCAAAATAGGTTCGATTGTTTTCATGTTTTTTGTTTTGAAGATAATCATTTCATATTATGAAAATGAATTTTTTATTTGATACCAATATATGGTATCTAAGGGATTGAATAAATTATATTATTTTATGAATATATTTTTTAGAAGATATAAACCGAATATCTCAAAGAAATGATAATTTGAATTCATGTATAAAATATTATAAATGATTAATAATAAAAACATGAGTACCTTACCCAAAATATCTATTTACAACAATTTTATCATCATATGTGTTTAATGAATACCACTTAATGGAAGAGAAATAATATCCCCTATATATGATGTATTCATAGGCTAGGCTGAATCAACCATTTAATGCATGAATCTCTCTATTCTCTTTAATTTTCTAGGATCGAATATCCCAATTTATTTAGGTGAAAGTTATCATCATGATTATATAATGTTTCATGCAAGAAATAGAACTAACACTCCAACCATTGTATGAAAATAGTAACTCAACAGTTCCCTTGATGATGAACCTAAATCATTTTTCATATTTACTCATAAATTACAATGTATGTGTAAATATGTTATCCAAATTATGTATCATAGAAATTACGACCTTTTTATTGTAATTTTTGGGGCATACTTGATGATATCCAAGAATGACCGAGGGTTATGTTTTGTAGTCATGATTCTCATTCAGGTTGTATTCCTACTATATCTTATGAAATGTAACCTCAATTCCCTAGAAACAAACATTTATCACATAAGACATTGGATTTATGGAGTATTACATTAAAATACATCATATTTTATTTACCATTATGGATAATCACATCACATGTCACAAAATAAATTGTTAATAAGATGTTATATAATATCTACGTGTAGAAAAATGTACCCAATTTTAACTCATTCAAGGTTAAAATTCCATACTCATCATATAAGATAAAAAATTCCATGTTTTTTTTATCTCTAACCACTTAAATGACCAAAAACATTCCAAAAAACCCCTAATTAGAAAACACTCATTCGTTGTGTAAGATAAGTATCATTGTAATGAGGTTCTCATACTAAGTATCTCTCTAGTATCAGGTATTGGGGAGTAAAAATATAATTCATGCACCACTATTATACTAAATACATAGTAGATATCACTCGATCAGATGCAAATCATGGGTCATTCGTAACACATAATCCCCTTTTACACATGATCATATTATGTATCTCGGAAAAAGAATCATACAGATACTAAAATAAATATTTCATCATAGAATATAATACACCATGATGGACATTGGTTAGGGATAACTAAAATTCAACCTTTGAGATTAAAAAAATCATTCAGAATCATAGAACATGTATCGGTATATGTTTATATATAATGAATTTTAATGAATGATAATTTTTATATTTTCTTTTATTTGATACATTTTACATTATTAAAAACATTTGAAAACATAAAAATTCTTTCATAAGATCCTATATTTCATATAATACATGGAAGACTTCTAGATCAACCATATGTTTGATGTACATTTTGGGGATTTTCTAACTCATTATCTTAATGTGAAAGTCATTCCATCTCATTTTGGGACCATCTATAAAAACTCCAACCAAAAAATATTAGTGAGTATAATTTTTAATGTATATATTATTTAGTAATGGTTAGACTTAGAAATCATATGCCTAATGTTAAATGTCATGAACATATTAATTTTTTTATTAATAACATAAAATGTTATAATTGTTAATTAATGTTCTCTTGTTTTAAATTTTATATGTATAACATCATCATATTTGGATTCCATTACACCCAAAAATAATGGAAAATGTGCCTATACAAACACATTTGTTCCCATTTTTTAGCTAGAATATGTCTATAGGTAGACTATAGAGATGGTTCGGCCAATGATTGTCAAAAAAGGTACCCCTAAATCCATGGTCTAGTCTGTAAATGGCTATAGGATTTCCTAACCCATCAAGAAAAATGATTTCCAAGGGAATGGTGTGATAAAGACTATATAGTAAATTTTGGGTCACCATCCATGGTGATAGGGTATTTGGTAGGAATGATAGACATGCTTGTGCCAATGACCATTGTGATAATATATTAAGGAAGGAATATTTCCAGGAATAATCCTATAATGGTCACATAAGGGGATTACACAGGAATGGAAATATAAAATATGTGATATTGAATATTAATTAAATTACATTTGGTATAAAATATTCCCAAAGGATGAAATCCATAAAATTATACTAATGTAGAATATTGGAATACTCTTGGAGTGTGTGTTTAGAAACTCATGGACTCAATATATAAATGAAATTTAATACAACAAAATCTAAATCGAGGCAAGATTATATAGTGTATATATTTCCTAGGGGATATTTTGATTATTCAAATGATGTATATATGAGTATAAAATAATGTATTTCTATAGATAACTAATTCATATAGAAATCATCCATTTATATGAAAATTTGGAAGGAAACATATAGAAAAAAATATATTTTTTATACAAGAGAATATATTCACATTATTTTAGGAATGAAATTAAGGAGATCAAGGAAGGGAGAAACAAGAACCAAAATCACCTTACTCACAAAACATCTGTCATAGTGAAAATAAATTATAGGAAAATGATGATGTTATTCCAAATGTATGGAAAATATATGAGTATATAAGGAAGGATCCACAAATGTACAAAAAGGATGAGGGTAATCTCATGAAAATAAATGAGGAAATGTATAGAGCTTTCCTAATTTACTCCAAAAACATCAATACAATGAATGCGATTATTATTAATTGTAGATACAATGGAATTGGAGCATGATGAGGGTTTTAGTGAGAATAAAATAAATGATAAAACATTAAACTATGGAATTAGTCATTCTATGGTGGTGAAGATCAAGAAAATATTGAAAAGTACAAATGATGCATATAAATTTGGGTTTTTGAAGGTGCTATCAATAAATGAAGAACTAATTGTAACGGCTGGAATGAAGTTGTATGTAATAACTTGGTTAACTAAGACTAACCAAAATTCTCAACTCGAGGAATTGAATAGTTCTATCATCCAATACAATTAAGTAAAATTGTTTTTATCATTTTTTTTTGTTTTGGGGGAGATACATTTCATGGTTTTGTTGCATTAAAATATACAAGTGATGCTATGACATGCTGAGAAGTTCCAATTGAAGTAGGAAAAATTAAAAGTGGTACATTTTTTATGATATAATTAAAATAATATTAAAATAAAATGAAGGGTAATAATATTAACAATTTGTGGAAAAATATTTTATTATGGTAAATTAATGGTTAGTTTTATGGAACCCGCATCTTCTATACACCTTATTTAATGATTTATTACAAAAATATACAAATAATATAATCTTAAAGGATTGAGTTGTAATTTTTTTAGGTATTGTTATACATAACCCAATTAATGAATAAAATATATGAAAACATTTTTTTAAACCTTCACAATATGAAACTAAATTCCATTGATCTTCTAAAACATCATGGGATAACATATATATGTGCATAAGAAAGGATGAGCTATAAATCCTATTATGGGACTAATCAACGAATAAAATTTTGAATGTAATACATGTGATTCAATTTTTATAGCAAGGCCAAAAATGAGAGATTCATAAAAAATAACATGAAAAAACTATATAATGTGATTACTTCATGAAAACATAGTAATATGTAAATAATATAGAACATCACATCATACAAATATGTTCAGGTTAACCATATGTAAATAATAACATTGTATTTATCAGTTAACCTCTAATTCACTATACACGGTTTCTCATGAGATAATAATATTACCCAATGCATTTTAGTGATATATAATTATGGGCTCGCCCATCACATTCATGTAATATAAATTATTTTTTGTGGAATATATTTAATACTACATAAGAATGTCAGTCATAAATTTTAATCCCAAGATAATGGATTGTTGGTTGTGTGAATTGATATATCTAATAACTAAATGATTAACATTTCTTATTGAACACACATGAGTGGAAATGGTGACACATATTCCCAATATAAATGTCCTGTATTGAAAATCATGGAAACATTGTGGCAGCAGAATAGGTGTACACAAAGGGTTATAAAAGGGACTAATGAGAGTGAATTTTGGTAGTATATCATTACATGAAAAACATATTAATATTAATTTTATGTGTAAAAGCATATGAAAACATGAAACATTGGAAATAAAAAATCATAATACTAAATATGTACTTAAATAATGTTGAAGAGTAAGGTAATCCCTTCCACTAGGAGGATTATTATAAAATCATGGGTGGATATTCTTATGAAATTGACTACACAATTGGAGGAATGTAGAGAGTGATATTTATAGAATTGAAACAAGGTATTAAGAGCAGGAACTCTCCATTCTTTCACTATTATAGTGTTTCCCTTTAATAATAGATCAGAGGGGTGTTCTTGTGAATTGACAATCCAGTATCGTCTCACAATCTCCTCTCATGTCCTTTTTCACATTTATTATAGTATTCCTTTTCAATATCTTCCTATCCGTATTGATTCCTTGGTTCTTCAATCCCTTTGGCACTTCCCCCTACCACATGGTGATCCATGGGATCTCATCTGATTATCAATATTCATGGTCTGTTCATTTTTTTAATTTGGTATGGCTTAAATTCCCATGGGATTACCCATTCATTAGAACTCTTCAGTATTTCCATCATTATTTTCCTATATCTTGTCTTATTAGGATTTCAAATGGTTCTTGGGGAAGATTATTCCTCCCTTATCTCTTTCACTGACACCTGTATCCCATCTAATTTCACGTCAGTTGGAGTCTCTATGAGTGGTATAGGTTTTCCACCTCTTAACCTTCTTCATCCCAACCACTAATGAAAATAATATCTTTATCTCCATCAAAGTTTCTCATGGCCATCTAGTTCCACTATTTCCTCTTCAGTGTGTTCTTCACTAATACTCATTGGTCCTTGAAAGTTGAACCACCTCCCTTCTAACACGATCCTTCCTATAAACACCATATTAATTTTTCTCTAAGTCATTCTAGTATCTTAATTTTTCTGGAAGTTACAATCAGATAGTCTTCCATATTTAATAGATCTCTATACTCATGTATAACATCTCATCTTATTATGATTGACCCCATCTGGTTCTTATTTGAAGGTTGATGTGGTAGATGTGCGATCGTGGTAGGGGATATGTTCGATGTATAAGGGCTCATCATGACTAGGGTCTTCCACTAATTTGATTTCGGTTGAATATTATGATATGGTGGTGGGGTGGTTTTTCATATTTTTATAGGTCATTAGAACTCAGTCGTTGGATTTATTTTTTTTTCTTTGAATTCGATGGCATTGAATTTAATTTTTAGAGGCATGGTGAGTTTCAATGATTTTTATGGCATTCGTCACTGAATATGAGTACTTCTTACCTCTTTATGGTTTATTATGCTATTGGGTTTCTAGATGCTTTATTCATGGTCTTGAAGGAAGGGATCTTTGATATTGTCGAAGGTTAGAAATCCTAGAGTCCTGGTCCGCTACAAAATATTCCCTTTCTTCTAATTATATTGATCCCATTCCATGTATGTATAGTTTAATTGTACAAGTGTAAGTATTAGGATATATTTGTGAAAAATGTTCTATTTCCCAGAGGTGAAACATTACAAACATTGTTCATGGCGACCATAAATTTATTGCTCAAGTGTTTCACCCCAATGTTTTGAATGATTTTATTTTTCATAGTATTTATTCGGCTGGGGGAGATGATTGTGGCCTTCAAATATTTGGGAAGTTTGGGATGTCTATACCAGTGATGGTTGTCTTTGGTGGGATATTTTTTAGTTTAAGAGTCTGATGGTTTTTGCAGTTATTTACGGTGAGAAAAATAGACTTCTAACGGGTCGTGGTTGGGGAATGGGTAATTTGATGATTTTTGTGACATGTGATGTCATGATTGCAACTCAATAAAGAATAAATATAAATAAAACATGTGCGTGTTGGTTTTTTAAATTTTAATTTGGTTGGGGTTGGGGTGTTAACTTTTTTATATCATTAGATTAATTTTGAAATCATTTTATTTATTTTAAAATTATGTAATCCAGTATTGTAAGGTTTCCAGTCAACCATAAGGTTGTTTATTAAGAATATTAAAAATGGTCTTGGAGGATTGATAAGTATAAGAACATGATACTTAATTTTTTTCTAGTAAAGAGTAATGTGGGATAAGAGTTTATTTATAGAAAAAGTTATGAATTTTATTTACTAATTTCCAAACATAGGTTTTGGACTCTATATGATCAAAAAATCAAAATCAAACACCTTATTTGTAGTTTTTGTTGATTTTTTTTATAGATTGTATTTTTTTAGATATTTTATTATGCAAGGAAAAAAACTAAGTAGAATCCTTTCATTCATGTTGGGTATGTGAGACATGTTTATATTTAATTATTTTTAAATCAATAATATACAATATGGTATTCGGAGGAATAATTAGTGGTTTCTAAAATTAATAAAATAACAATACAAATATATTATATTCGTGAGAAAAAATATATTTTTTTATGGATTCCCATTATTGTATTTATTTTTCATTTTTCTGTTATTACGACATAATACACAACATATATTTATATAGTGTTATGTTTTTACCCAAAATTCCACAGTGTTATAACATTATGAGAAAATCACCAGTGGAAAATGTTGACAGAAACTTTTTATTTTTAAATTTATTTTATAAAAATATTTTCCTAAATATGACAATTCACCCTTTAAAATAAAAAACATAATTTACTAACAAATACTATTTTTTATAATAGTAGAATATTTATGATCCTTATCAAAATGACATTGGAATTTATTAAATTTCATTGTAATTTATAGTTATGTAAATATTTTTTAATATTAATACGATATAAAAAACCGTTTATTTAAAAAATTATATAATTTATCAAGATTATTATTTTAATTAATACTCTATATTTTCCAAATGTATACTTTTGATTTATTCATATCCAAATCTAATTTTTACAGAACTAATTATAAAATGACACATTATGTAATAGTAAAAATTTATAAATATAATAATTATTCTATTAAAAATATAATAAAATTCATAATACCATGGTATAGATATATAACACATTTTTACAATAGTGAATTTCTTTATTGTAAGGTGAATGATTGAGGTACTTTCATTGGTTGGTTTGGTGAAAATGATTTGGGATTTGATCAGTATCATATTGTAGTTCCCTCATAAATGGGTTCTCTCTTGTTTTAGTTATTGATTCTTATCTTCTTCTTAGTCAAGGGAAAATCTAGTGAAGTCATATCCCTCAAAAAAGCTGATAAATAGTATTCATAGGGAAGGATCATACTAGTTGTTTCCATCACATCTTACATCTATGTCTATATGAATTTATATCAACACATAATATATAATAATCTTAATATTTACTATAAAAATTGTCTACATTATTAATTTTCATGAATCTTATCACTATTTTATGGTTCAATGTTGAATTAAGGAAATATTTTACAGTATTACAATATAATAAAAATATAATGATGTGTATGTGTTTTTTTTAACCACATTTCATAATAAATAATTTTTTCATTAAAAAGGAATATAGCTTATAAAATATTGTGTTTTTATATTGATGGAATATTTAGAAATTCCAAAGTTGAAATTTTTATTTCATACACTAAAATTGATTAGGGTTTGTTTGTTTCATAACATCTTCTGGTTCCAATGGTATCTCTTAAAAATCGAGTCCTAGAACACTACTTTCACCGGGTGAGTTCCCTTGATTCCATTAAAATGATTGTTATGATATAACACCGTCATTAGATAATCCTCTATATAAATATAATTCTTTAGGGATAACTCATATGGACTCAATACATGTGATTTTTTCGTGTCGTACATCCTTATAGAGGTACATTGAATACATCATGAACATGATATGGATTAGTTGCGATTGATAGTCATTATTCCATAGATCCGATGCAATTAAAGATAAAAAATGTGTGCATTATGAAGTATTATCTTTCCCTTCATACTAGAAATCATGAAAATAATCAATAATTATATTGAAATGGACACTTCTGCTCTAACCTCAAACTATAGGTCATGTTGATGATTATTTTCTTAGATTTTATATCGAATTCTAATGGATCTTATATGATTATCTATGTTTTAAACATTATATATTATCTATTGGATAATATCAGGTCTAATCATCTTCCATTCACTAACTTCATCCCAGATTGGTGGATTCTAAAACATCTTCCCATATATAGCCTCACTAGTTTCCATTTGTGTACTAGAATTGAATTGTTTTTATAGTTGTAGTAATTAGAGGAATGTTATTATCCGAATATCCTTAAAAATAAATCAAACATGATATTATTTTATCCTATACAGTATAAAATATTCCGTTAGACTAATCCTCAATCTGAGGTTGATAAGGTGTAATAAAACTAAAATTTTTATCCAATTCATTCTAATGGACTATTCGAAACCATGATGCAAACATAAAACCTCGATTAGATACAACAAAGAGTCAAAATACATGATTTATTACCTGTACTCTTTTGTTTATATTTGTTTTGATGGTCAAGAGAGAAGTCTCCCTCTATTGTAAATAATTTTCCATAAATTGTATAGTGTTCTACTACCTCCCGAATAGAGTTATTACATTTATATGTCATGGGAGTTCTATATTTAAATCCATGGTTATGTTTTACCTATAATATAATAGTATAGGATTTTGTTTTATTATTTCCACATAATTGTTTCATATATCATTGAATTGATTTCATACCAAGAACTGATATACAAATTCTTCAATCTTCATTTTCATCATATCATACAAGAAGTTTTTTCATCTAATATGTACACATTATAGTACATGGATAAATAGAAAATGATGGGCTATTAAAATCATCTAGAAGATCCATTTTAGAAACCATTTTGATGTATCTCATATCTAATTTCTATACCTTATAACTCTCTTAAGAAAATTTAATCTTCAGAATATTTTCTTTCTTTTTTCTATATCACAATTTCATCATTCGGATTCCCCATGATCCTCTAAAGAATGGATGGTTGAAAATTTATTTTAGAATTGATAGATGAAAATTAATTTAATATCATCATTTATATCATTTTCAGGTTGAAAATGTTGGATAAAATTTGATCATCATGAGGTATAATGATGCATGATCCTTTATACCCATAAAATATACCACTTTATTTACCTTCCCATGATGGGAATGTATTGAACTATTATAATACTTATTTATCTCTATAAACCTTCAGTGAAAAATATTGATATCATTTTTTGGGATTATATATTTTAGGGATTAACAATATTTTTTTATGCCACACTTCTCCCTATAGTTATAATTTATCCAAATCTTTAGACTCAAGATCACTGTAGCCAAATAAAAATCATGCATTGGGTTGTTCTTCTCATGGTTCATTGATTTTAAAAAAGAATAGGCTAACCCTTTTCCATATATCTGGAGTAAACAGTCAAGTGTTTTTATAGACATATCATTATATATCAAAAAGTGTTCCTACTAAGGGGTAATTTGAGCACATGTGTAGTTATTATCATCTTTTATAAATATTTATAGCTCTCTTCTTATTTGTCAGAGCTGAGAAGCATCACTTAATTTCATTTTATCGTGGTTATTGAGAATTATATTCATGATATGTTCTTGGAAATTCCATGATACTACTCACCTAATCAAAGTAAACTACGAATCTCCATCACAGATGTTTTTTGGGCCATCATCGAATTTTCTGTTACTTTAAACAATCCAAACATATACTTTTATGGATGATAACATATCCCATGAATAAGAATTTAACTATCCCAAATATATCTCTACTATACCTTCCATAGAACATTTCCATTCTCAAGGTCATCAATATAGAATCAAATTATCCTCAAGATCCTACATTCATTTAGAGTAGATATTAATATAATCTATAGATGCTACTAAAAATTTATTAAGGAAATCCATAAATGTTCTATTAATTATAATCATTAATATTGATGGAGAATTATTAATTCTAAATTACATCATTCAATAAATTTAGTCGAAATACCTATAATGAAATAAATTATTAGGTATATCCTCATTATAAACATTTACATGATAATATAATTAGAGAAGTTCCTTAGAAAAGTGATGGTTTCCTTTTAGTCAAAGGAATGTTTAATCAATATATTTTAGATAATAATATTTATTTATCATGATTCTCTTGAGCTGATGATAATCAGTATATAGGTGAATTGACTCATAATATATCACAACCAAAAGGGTCGACAAACCCCACGGTGATGCCCAAGGGTGTGTGAACCCTTTTTCCAGATTCTATTATAGTATATTATTTATATCATCATGTTCAATGACATATATTATATATGGATTCTTGGATATTTAAAAAGATCTGGGTATATGTTTGATGGACAAATCATCCTCTTAGTTCAGAGAAAGACCAATCAACTCCTATTGAAACACATCAACATATTCTACAACAATGGACATGTTAGAAAGGATGGTATTTTCTATACTCTTAATAATTTTAACTAAATTTGATTTCTCATAATGAAATTTTATCCATCAATGAAATTATGATTCCAAAGGATATTTATCATTGTAATTGATGTAATATTGAATCATTAGATGATTCGTGATATAGAGAGTGATTTACTTCGTCCAAAAATATATGTTGGATCCATTTTATAAAACCTAATCCATACCCATATTCACATAAAATAATAATAAAGGGAACATGGAAAGGTTAACTTGTAAATTAATACCTTAAATATAGATAGGGGATATGTTATATACATGGGATAAAACCTATGACCCATTTATAGTATTCATTTATAACTCAACATCCATGTTTTGTGGTGGTTTTTGAATATCTCAAAATACATATGTGATTTATAATAATATATAAAACTACAATAAAATAGAAATCCTTCAATTATTGAATGAATATACTATATACCTATGACCACATAATTTTTTTTGGATATACATATATTGTTGGGATGTAATATTCTTACTCTTTTTCTCCCATACCTCGATATTGTTGTTGATAGTTATCTTTGACAATGCATTTGTTAGTGTATTTTTTCATATAGTGTCATTTATATATACTTATAAAACCTTGGGAAATATGATGAGGGTTGAATATAAAATTCCATTCCTATACCACATTTTTAGGTTTCTATTTTTATCATTTAGTATCTCTATGACCCTCCTTCTAACATCTAAAAATTTTATGTTTCCCATTTTGAAAAATTATAGGTCACTACCTCCCACAATTTTTAAAAGTGTGAAGATGGTTTTTATTTCAAACCTGATAACTTTGCAAAAACAATTATAGAATTAAAATCTATTCTCCGCTTCCTATCTCTAGAACTATGAAAGCCTTCAGAATCTCATATCTTTATTTCAACATTGAGGTCACATCTGTTAATTTTTTCATAGATGTTAACGACCCCAATAGACTATGTCTTTCATATATTTTACTTTAAAAAATTTAAGGAGAATAAAAATTAACTTTTAGGTAAATGAAAATTATGAAGGCATATCATGTAAGTCTTATGATATTTTATTCATACACCATACTGGATTTAGATTACCTTTACTTAATGAGAATTGACTCTACCTACACTTTATGTCAGAGAGTGCATGGATAATATTTATCAAAAAACATTCTCCTATATTCATTCCACTCTATTGATTCATTATAATCGACCAAATACATATTATTAATCAATATGAACAATTAATTATCCCATCCCTCTATATGATAAAAAACTATCTCAACCATTTATTTCTTAAATAATTAAAGAATAGTGATGTTATTTTTAATAGAGTTTCTCCATTGTTACTCAGTAAAGTGGCCACATGATCCATTGAAATAAATTGGAATTTTTTAAATAATGTGATAACTTATAACATTTTTATTATTAGGGGAACATGATTTTTCACCAAATTGATGATTCAATTGAAAACATTGTTTGATTGAGTAATTATTATGTTCTCAACTCATATTATTTTTTTTCTTGATTTTTTTTGGGAAGTCATGACAATTCCCATTATTGTGGTTGTTGCCTTGGTTTTCATGATTTCTAATTGCTGATGAAAAAAAGGAAAATTTAGGTAATATAAATCAATTAAACACATAAAAGGGAAACCATTAACATTGATGGGATAACTCAAAAATGTTACAATATTCCATAACATATGAATTTATAGGTTTCAAAAAAAGTTATTCATAGAATACTTCATATATCTAAATATTTTAGGCCTATTTCCATTTATAATTTATTTAAAGTGATTGGGAATTTACCAAAAAATATACGTAGGTAGTTTCAATCAATGTGTATTGAAAGACCTCATTTCCCTACACTAGGTTAAGATTGAGTTTGCACATAATGCCTATTTTTTAAGGTTATTACCCTTTGTAAAAATGAACCAGAGCCCCATCCACATACATATGGATTTAATTTCATGGAAGACACTCTCTATATACTTTACTATAAGATAGGGTAGTTTTCAAATTTCTAGTTTTGTCACAATGGTTTATCGTAAGGTCCTCAAATCCAAACCCAACAAAATAACTAGACCTTACATCTAATACAAACTATGATTACTTTTTTCCTTTATTAAATTTATGTCAATATTATTTACATATATATTCACTTAATACAATAACAATGTATCATGTGACCTAGTGTATTTTGTTAATTATATACAGAAAAAAGTTTCTTATAATAGGAATAAAAGGAAAAATTAAACACTACACAACATGGCATTAAATTACATTGATCTTATAAAATTTTATGTTATAACTTTGGTACATATATAAGAAAGGGTTGAAAAATAAATCCTAGTATGGGAATAAAAAAAGAGTAACATTTTGAATGTAATACATTTTTTTGAAGTGGTATATCATAGTGACATAAACATTTAGAGTAATAAACATGAACATTGAATAATGGTATAAGATGAGAACATCTAGGAAATATATGAATGTGGTGAAAATATACAACATAACATCATCAACATAATTCAACGGTAACCATAAAAACATCATAACATTGGGTCTTTAGAATAACCACTCATTCACTATACATGGTTTCTTTTGAGATAAAAACAGTACCTAATTCATTTCAAGTATATATAATTCTAGGCCCACATGTCACGTTCATATTATTTACATGACATTGTGAGAAATAATAATTTCACAACATAATAACATAATCATCACATTTATTTCCATGTTAAGTGAGTGTGTTTCACATAAATAGATGTCCCCAGTCAATGATAGATAGTTACATCGATGTTAAAACTCTTTAGTGGAAATGTGGATGGGTATTCACAGTAAAAAATAGGAATGAAATTATATAGTGTAATTTCAGCATCATAATGTGTGTATATAAAATATCATAGAAAATATTAATAAGATTTAAATATAGTCTCTCATTATATGGGAAAATGACTTTAGAAATGGGATGTTTAGAAAAATATGACAACATGAACAATTGGAAATAAAAATTATTATTGTAAATAAACAACATAAATAAATGTGTGGAAGAACAGAATTCATTACATTGAGCGGGTTCATCTAAAAGCATTAAAGGTTTTTTTTTAGTATTTTGGGAACACATTGATAGGTATTTAGAGTGTAATAAAGAGATTAAATTGATGAAAAATTCTTTTTCAGTGAAGATTATTGGGATTCTGGGTGAGAAATTATAATGATATAGAATTCTATCAATGGAAATTTCCTATCCTTTAGTCATTTAATATAGATTGAAGCAAACAAATCACATTGAGGATCTAAGGAAAAAGATTCTCATAAATTTAAAATGATACATTAGTTAGAAACTAAACCAATAATAATCCTAAATATTATAAAGGGACAACAAATATAGAATAAGATAATAGTAATATAAAAATATTGATCAACTTGAATGGTCTCACTCATGAAAAATCTATAGAAATAAAACAAAATCATAATAAAAAAATTAATCATGAGGATTAATGTAAATATATACCATTAAAATAAAATATAATTGAATAAATAATGAATGAAATAAGTGGTATTTATAGAAATTAAGAAACCCATATAACCATTATAAGTATGACAATTGGAATATTAGACTAATCATTGGAACAATAATATGGTTGTTAGGAATAGAAATTTTGTTGTAAGAATAATAGACTCACCTTTTTACCTATATAATAATTTTTAATTAACATATAAATTAATATATGATATATTTACATCATGGTATAAGTAAATAAATGTTTTAAAAATGATAATTTAATTGTTGGTGTGTTTGTAAAATGTAAATAATTTACAAGATTTTTTTTAATTATTATAATAATTTAAAGGAAATTTTTGTTTAACAAAATAGATTCATAAATCAATATTATTTTTTATTATAATTAGAAGGTAATATTATGTGACCCTGAATAATTTTTAAAAAGGTCATAAAATTTATTAAAATATTACAACATGTATTTTTTTGATTAAACTATGATTTTATTTAATAATTTAATTTCATATATATAGATATCATTATCAAAATATGGGATCCATTATTGATATCTAAAGAATGAAAAATTGTCAGGGTATATATTTTTTATTATAATATATTTGAATTTGGTGATTCGGGAAATACTATAATTTATGATATTTAGCGTTAAAAGCCAATTAAATGAATTTTAGTATCATGGATGAGGTAAGAACCAATTATCCTAAACTCACATGCACTATTTAATATTTATAGCGACATGAATAAATTATATTTATATTATTGAGCTAAAATAATAATCTAATGAATGTAATAACAAAAAATACCTCTCCCCTCCCCTTTAAATACCACCACTCACCACCACTTCTCCTCACAACTTCTAACCATTAATGAATTCCATCTAAAATTTCAATACTATCCCCCACTCTCCCCAAATCCATGTTCTATTGTCAATACTAGCACGAATGGCCCGAAGGACTTCTTTATTTATTTTATTATCAATAATCCCCCTTTTTAAGGGGTGAAGGGGAACCCGTACATGACCCATAGGCCCAAGGCCCGAAAAAACCCGCAATACATGACCAGAAGGCCCAGAGGCATACCATTCCCAATACATGACCTGTAGGCCCATCCCACTTGAACTGCCCCTCCCCATCATCCTACGTCATTGATAACCTAGCTCCCCCTTGCATTGCTGATCGGCTAGAATTTCCCTGTACAAAGCTGCATAGTGCCTGGTCCCGATGGCGGCTGCCATACCCTCTCATTTTTCCAATCCGGTTAGCTCTGCATCTAGTTTCTTCTACTCCTATTTCTCTGATCATCTTCTAGGGAATTTTCTATGTGAACTGGGCTACTCTATGGTCTACGTGACCTGAAGGCCCTATGGCCTGAAGGCCTTTGATGACCCAAAGGCCCTGGAGACCCGTAGGCCCAAACCGATGGCCTGAATGCCCAAATCGGGTGAGTAGTTCCGGTTGCTACAGTACCGAATAGTAACTGCTACCGTAACTTCTATAGTACTACTACAGTACCCCATAAATTCTCCTCCACTTGGTTTTGAACTATCATGTATATACTAGAATATTTTTTTGTTGATATAACATATTCTATAGGCAAATTTTCTCATCTACTTTTATTTAATGAAACAAGTCTATTTTAAAAATTCTTACAGTCAACCGTCTATGTGGATAGTGATTTTTCATTTTCTATTACCACCATCAGGGATTGTTACAAAATAACTGATCTAATTTATAAAATTTTAATAGGAATATAATAAAATAATTAATTTTATAGAAGTAATATATAGACATAATATTATATAAAATAAAACTTGTTTCTGATGGTCTGGAAATCGATTCAAATAAACCAATCATTTATCATTAAAATTTTATCAAATGAATCATACTCATACATCAAAAAAATGATATATGGTACCATTTAAAATTTTTGAAGAATATTAATACATTTTCATTCAACTTTTGGTGTTTTGATTCATTTTTACAAGATACCCTATAATTATATACAAGTGAACCAACCATGAATCCATGTAATGAATTCTCTCAGTACAATGAAATTTAACATTATCACCTATAAAATTTTCAATAAATGATCATAAGAATATTATAATAATTAAATTATATAAGGAATATGTAATAAATTTTTCAATTAATAAACATAATTAATTGTTGAGGACATTATGTGAATGTGGATAACATATTCATACCTAAGGTAATGGATCTCTTTGATCTTCAATATTTTCATTAGGTTATGATTTTTCTATCACTGCCTAAACTTATCTCTTCAATAATCATATATAATTATATTATATTCTATGAATATATCCCAAAAATATGTGTGTATATCAATTCATCTATCATGGATGCATAATTAATGATTTTCAAAGGTTCCCTTCTCAATTCCACTTGATACGCAAACCCAATTAAAGGGAACAAATATATTTTGTACTCATTTTCATGTACTATACATAAAATATATTTGGAATCCAATGTTTTACAAAAATTTATTAATATACAATGAAAAAAATATTTATGACTAACTCTTGTTTTATGAAAACAATTATGACTTCATTATCTTTAAATAATTACTATTCTTTTTTCATAAAACCACACTTAATTGGAACATTTATAATGTAACCTAACCACTATTTTTCACGTTTTGAATTCAGTGGGAAATAATTATTCATGGTCTATTCATATATTCCATTATTAATGAAATATAATTCTTTTAATCATTTATTTCATGAATACCATTCTTATAAACCCTTCGGTTATGCCTTAAGACATGATTAACACACCCATTTCATTACATAGGTAACCTTTATTTTTTATCATTATGTTTGGTTCAATGTTTGGTACACATATTCATGAGCATGTTATAATTGGTTTTCCCAAATAGTTCTAAAATCAATTTTGTAATGATTTAACCTCATGATACATCATGTATGGGATTAGTGAGTAAACATAATCCATTATGGGACTCTGACAACCATGTGATATTGTCATGGTAGTTATTCTTGAATGATATTTATGTCATGTTATATATTGCTTCCACTTTAAAATGTTTCAATGATATTGGGATTCCATGTTCAATATATTATTCTTATGAATTCTTTTAAATGATCTATTACTTTTATGTTATCATGTTATTCTTTATCAATATTATGATATACTTCATTCCTATGTTGATTCCCTTACTTAGCATTTTATCTCATCATTTTTATCTACGTATTCAAAGGTTATCCTATATTGTTATAGGATCTAAAATGGAGTTAGAATATCATATTGAAAATATTTTTTATTCTTGTTTCATGTATTCTAAATATGTAAGTTACATTACAAAGGCATTAGAATTTTCAATATATGATTTTTATTTAATAAATGTTATACTTAAAATAATATAAAAACAAGTATAAATATATACGGTCTCTATATATTTTATCTGACCATGTTTTCCTTATTTTTATTTATTATAATTAGAAAAATTTTCCAAGAACCCTATGTATAATTCTATAACCATGGATATGCAATATTGAAACATATATAGTCATAAGATAGGATATACTTTTTGTTTATATGTTATTCCTTAAATGTTCGTAATTGCATGTTAACATTCTCATCATCAATGTATTCATGGACCCTAAATGTTTTTCTTGGATAATGGAAGGAACAAAATAACTCATGACAATAATCGATGTGATTGTAAATGTGATGATTTCCATAATAAGAATCCAAAACAGATGGAAATAGATTCTTATAACTTCATGAATTTACTATCTTAAATTTATCATGTTTTTTTGAATAAATTGAACCATATGGATCACCATCCTTCCAAATAAATGGTAAAATTATGGTTAAATAATTTATATGAAAAATTTATTCTCTATTTGTTATATTTTATGATATTATCCTCACAGAACAATGTATTAACTCCATTGAGAAAATATTCTCAGTCTCTAATGCTTAAAGGAAGAGAATTTCATGCAATAGTTCTGTCATTTTTATGGAGAAGCTAATCAGTGGTTTAAATTAATCATGAACATGATGACTAATATTCTAATCAATTCCTGGGATTGAGAAGTAATCAAGAAAAAAAATCAATATTTATTTTCCCTAAACTCTATATCTTAATATAGAGAGTGAGTACCCTATAATGATGGAAAAGGAAGATGAGTATATTGGTTATATGAGGAAAACATTTCAAGGATTTAATAACATGCCTTCATCTTTTTCATGAATAATGAATGAAAGTTGGATTTAATCTTTAGTGGAATGAATCTGAGTGTGAGAAAATTTTCACAATTAATGACTTTGAAATCTATGAGGATATTGTCCATTATTAACTTATGGATTATATGGAGGATGTGAACTCTCAATGGTCTAATGGGATTGAAGATAAAAAGGGGTATATGGAGTTTAATTTTTGGAGGATCAATATATAAATACCATGGAGTAAATAAAACCCACCACAATACTTGTTAAAAGTTTAGAAAAAGTTATTCCCAGAACTGTCTAAAGGGAACTGAGAGATGCTTCAAATGTGAAAAATAAGGGAATTACACTAATAATTTCTAATGGTATTTGAAAAAACATAATAATTCAGAATAATAATGGAAGGTTCAAATCAAGACTCGGTCTATAGTATAATTTTAAAACTATAAGGAACATGTAAATGATGCAATCCAATGACCTATGATAAGGTTTGTTGCAGAAAAACAATAAAAATAACCTCCATCGAGTCATGG
Source organism: Viscum album (assembly GCA_963277665.1). Taxonomy (NCBI): domain Eukaryota; kingdom Viridiplantae; phylum Streptophyta; class Magnoliopsida; order Santalales; family Viscaceae; genus Viscum; species Viscum album. Next base: position 1,532,679,010 of record OY728161.1, on the reverse strand, counting down.
AAGTTAATATGCTATCATTATGGATGAGGTAGAGTGCAAATTTGATGTGGTGAAAGGAAAACTTATTATTGACTCTTGAATAGAGAACATAATATTTGATTATAGTTCCATGAATTATTTTATGTGATTCAATATTAGCATAACTATTTAATAAACTCCTCAATATATAAAGATGAGTTATATATGAGAAAATAATGTGTAAATTGTTACATATAATTTATATAACTCACATATGCTCAACAATTCTAGAATAATCCACCTAAAAGTCATTTCTTATATAATTTGGAGGAGATTGATTCTATTTTGGGGAAAAAAATTGTATCATTAAACAAATCCAAGTTAAAATGATTTCAGATAGACATCACTCTTTAAATCCAAAGGAATCCTCCAATTTAGTAAAAATGTAATGAAGATAATGAATTTAATAATTAATCATCATATCATGTTAGAGTGTCATTTCTTAATGAAAAATCGGTTTCTAGATAAAATAGTTTTTATAATTGAGTAGAACATTCTTGGGGAAATTCCTATTATAACGGACAAAAATAATGTGTTCCTTGAAGAATTACATAGTAATCCTCATGATCATGAGATTGAGTTATCAACTAATCTTATACCCAGATCACTACCCATTTTAGATTTTCATTGTATAATAACCACCATTAGGTTTGAGGAAATTAAGAGGTTATTGAAAGAGAGGCTATATAAGGTTTTTATAAGCCGGAGTGCTTCACTATGTGGTGTTCTAATCCACTTTTTCAAAAAGAAGGATAGATCGACGCACCAGTGCATTGATTATCAGAATATTAACAAAATAAAAACATTGAACATCTTACCATTCCATTGATAAATGATTTTTAATAAAAAATGTGGGTCCATATATGTATCTACAATGAACCTTCAGTTAGGATATAACCAATTAATGGAGAAGAAGGATGATATTCCAAAATAATTCCTTTTTAACAAATTATTAACACTATGAGTTCATAGTTATGATGTTTTGACTCACTAATGATACATAAATATTCAAGTACTTAATGGATATGGTTTTTATATATTACCTCAAAACAAATAATAGTCTTTATTGATGATATGCTGATATAACCTTGGGGTAAGGAGGATCATGAGGAGCATTTGAATACAATACTAATGTCTTTGGGAAAAGTGAAACTGTATGAAAAATATAGTAATTGTGAGTTCTAGATGATGGATGTATCATTATTTGGGCTTGTTATAACTGAAAATATGATATATATTTACCCTTCTATGGAATGTTCTATAACACCACGAGATTTTGTGAAATTGTTATTTAATTAATTTATGATTTTTGGTATTTTTCATTTTACGCAATAGACAATATAGTTTTTTAATATATTAAAGCACAAATTTTGGATTTCATACAATATAGAGAAAATATATATTATATTTTGTTTCCTGAAAACCAATGTTTTTCTTGTATTACAAACACTAATGAGTCGATTTGATCTCCTGTGTTACATTCATGGTTGATATTTTACCAAACTACAATATACTATTAATATAATTCATAAAATATTATTATAGCTAAAACCTAGCTATTAGAAGGGAAGATATGAATAAGATTAACTAAAATTTGAAAAATTTTATTCAGAAATTATATAAAATAAATACTTTTTATATAAATTAATAAAATTTAATGTAAGAAATGTTTGAAAATAAATAAACTAATTATCTGAGAAAACTATCTTTGTACATAAATAACCCATTTTATCTCAATAAATTAAAACTATTAATGTTTTTTTAAAAATTTTTTTTATATATATAATCATTTTTTTATATTTATCCAATAGAATTGATAGGCCTAATATAATATTAAATATAACAATATGAATAAAATTTTTTATTTTTCTAAAAGGTAATTTTACAAGCTTTTAATGGAAAAACCATTTTAGATATATTTTTTTGAAACATTTATAATTTTTATTTTGATAAATATAAATAATTTTTAATGGAGAATATAAATAATTAATTTGGGTTTTTGTTTGTTGTTTTTTGAAGTAGGTTCATATTTCTATGAATCATGAAAAGACATGAATATTAATTCAAAACATCATTTTTATCTGATTTATTTATAAGGATAAAATATATTTAATTTTTTGTAATGTCAAATTGAATCAATTATACATAAATTAAGCCAATTTAGGTCAATTTATTTAATATTACAATTAAATTGGATATAAAAATTAATAATTTTTTTTCATGATTTAGATTTCAAAACACACATTGTTGTCTCTTCTAAGAGATTAAATTTAAATTAATTTATGCAAATTTTGTGATTAGATTTTTGAAAAATGAATTCCATATTTTGAATAAAAATAATTTATAATGTATACAAATTCAAACATAGTTATTTTATAAATATATAATTAAATGTAATTAAAATTAAAAATAATTATTACGAGTAAAATTATCTTTAAAGGGACTAAACCATAAAATTATGTGCCAAAATGACATAAAAAATTGTTCAAAATCCATTTTATTAAAATATATAATACCTTTAATTACTTCTATATAATGTTTTCATTAATGGTGTGAATTTTAATAAGAAAAATGTTGGGGAATTTCCTTTTAAAAAATTTATAGGAATGCGACTCCTCCTACACTATAAAAAGGCACTCACAAATTCAACTTATTAACACCTATCAAGCCAGTTGGATCTCCCAAAATCATCTAAAATGAGATCCAAAAATCCCTTCATTAATTAAATAAGTCTTTATTTGTGCATAAATACAACCAAATATTCTCTTTTACGAAAAACAAGAGGAGTTACCCAAAGAAAGGGTAACATCCTTCCTCAAGCTCTGTTGTTTTATTATTATTATATACCCCAAAAAATCTTCGTATTTCATTATTATATAATATATTACATATCCATATTATAATGATATTTTATTATTCTAATATTTCTACATAAATATACAAGCACAACCAACTAATCGGTAACAATCATAGAGTTCTTTTGAATAGTGAACTACCACCACACGAAATAAGGTTATTCGTTTTTCCTTTACCACTGCTCATGGTTAGAAATTTTGATGTAAAATATATTTTTATATTCAAGTTATGATATATTTATTCTTTAGGAATTATTATATATCACATTCACTCATTCTTTCAATATTTTTCAAATATGTTAATTTATTTTTGGGGAAGTGTAGACTAATGCCTCCTAAAAGCGATGCGATTTGTTCACACTCTATAGGGAATTTGTTAAGGATGGATTTTTTGAATTTATGTTATATATATTACATAATAATTCTACTTTAATTAAATTTTTTCTATAAATAAATTCAGTTTACTTAGATATTTTCTTTCATTTTGATTATAAAACATAAACTACACTCATGCGTGTGTAGGGCCTACCGTCTCCATGAACGATGTATTCCATTACATATTTATATATTCATTATATTATTATATATAAATATATACTAAATATATATTTTATTTAAATACTCATTTAAATTCTATAAATATGTAAATATTGAAATAAGTAAGAGGATACATAATATCATGCCCAAATATATTAGGTAAACAAAGAAAATATTACATGAAACATAACAACAACATGGAGTTGTTATTAAATGGGTAATATAATTTCACAAAAAAATAATATATGGTATAATATATAAGAACTAGGATATGTGGTAGATGATTATAAACTTATAATTATTTTATAAGTGGTCTGAACATGTATGAATAAATTCAATTCTTAAGGTAAGGGTTTTCTCGTCTCACTTTTATTTTTTGTGAGACACAGGAAATCGTCACATCATATTTCTTATATGTTGTGTGTATAATTCAAGTTGATGTATTCTATGATTCATATAACAAAATACATTGTTTTTTAAATATCTATTTGATGACCTTTCCTTCATGGTGTCTGTTTTTCAAAAGTTACCGAATCAGTATAGTAATTTTGTCTCAAGTTTTTATATTTGAGACCCATGCCATTTTATGCACCTATATTTTTATATGAGTTTTATATATATGCTTTAACAAGATATATCATGAATATAATTCTTTTAATAATATTTTAAGCTTCATTTAATATTATTTTTTCCATTATATTATGATTCAACGTTATGAGTGTGTTAAGAATTTATTTTTATAATCTCATCATTTATTGATATTTTCTTTGATTTGGATTCCATTGATGAAATATTATGATACATATTTTAGGAAAAATCATGAATTTTATTACCCTAGTTTTATTCTTGTTATATAAAATTAATGGTAACATTTTACCACCCTTTGAAACTAATTTTAATTAAGACATTAGTTTTTTAAAAAGTGACTTTATTTATCCTTTCATATGGAAATCTATGTTTTTTACTATCCGTGTTTTCAAAGAATGTTTTAAAAAATGTTTTCAACATTATGTGATAAGTTTTTTAGTAAAAAATGATTAATTTTTTTAATCTTTAATTATATGATTTGAATGTTTTTCAAATAAAATGTTTCAAAAGTATTTCAATCATTCCTTATATGTTTTCATATTATTTTCAATGATATGGTTTTCAAGTTTATTATATTTTTCTTCGAGGAAAAATATTTTTAAAAAGTTGTTAATATTATTTTAAATTTTTTCAAGGAAAAATGTTTTCAATTTTTTTAAGATACATTTATATGTTTTTAGGGAAAATTGTTTAAAAATGATTCCAAATATATTTAAAATGAAAAATGCCTTCAATATGTTTTCTTGTTTCCACAATATGTTTTCAACAGAAATGGTCTCAAAATGGATTTATGTTTACAAAGTAATTTCTTAAAATAATAATGGATATTTTTCTGAAGAAAATTTTTAATGAGTCTTTCAAAATTATTTTTCATCTGTGATGGGATCTATTAGTTTCACTCAGGCCTTTTATGTAAAATGATCCAATGGTTCTATTCATATTATTTCGATGAATTTTTTATGTTTTAATGGAATGATGTTTATGAAACCCATTTATAAATTTGGGGTAATATGTTAATGATACCCATATCAACTTCATGGGTTATATATTTATAAAACCCTATTCTTTTCACAGGTTATGATTTGATGAAACGATAAATAAAACTATATGGATTCCACATGTTATGATATGATTGTATGTTTATGATAACCATTTCAATTCTTGGGTTGTGATATGATGTTTTCTAATCTTTTGGAACACATATGCATGATTTCATTATAATATGGGTGGGACCTACATATCCCACCAACAAATTGGTGAAATATTTATATTTAATGAGAAAAATATGGATGGAATAAGGAGTGAACCCAATTCAAAAATGGAAATTTTCAACTAATATGGTCATGTGAGTGAACCTTGTCTACTTTTATGGTCATCGGAGGGAACCATGAATGAAAATATAATATGGGTATTGAACCCATACTTCTATGTCAGTCATGGAAGTAATTTCCTGACAACTATGGAAATATCTTTGTTCCTTATGTGTCTTCCATAAATTCTAGGTCTTACTCCTGTGTTGTTCTTTCATGTATTGTTCTCTTTAATCCCTTATGATTCATGTATTATGAACTACCAATAATCATCCCATGTCTCATGTATATGAACATGATATATATGGTATGATCATAAAATGTTATTCTCTTGTTCTCAAACTCTTATGCCCATGTTATGATTATTTTTCTCTTTGTTTACCCTTACTGAGGATCTATGAACACCCATTTATTATGTTTCCTTTCACCATGTTGTAAAGAATGTTTTTAATTAGATACACTGAAGGGGAAGATCGTTAAGAGAAACATTTAAAATACTTCACTCAGTTATATATTATTTTTCCATGTTTCAAAATAAATTAAACCATTATGGTCACCGAGAATGTATTTTTATAATGTGAATAATATTAATCTAAAATGATGTAATATCCATTTATATTAATTCTAGGTCACCATAGTTGGAATATAACAAATTGTTTAGTCAACCTTTATAATCTTGGTTGTGAAAAGTATTGTGAGATCCCTAGGGATATTTCTAAAGATATGTATTTGGATGTTCGTAAGGATAAGTCAAAGATCAATGAAATGTGTCTAAAAATGTCATGTAATTTTGGAAAATAATATAGTGAGTGATTTCATATAAATAAATCCTTCTTTGGATACTAAAAGTGGATGTGGATATAAAATATATATACATAGGGGTAACACCTATGAAATGGTTCATTGGGCCTGAATCGAGTGTAACCTGGAACTAGACAACGAGCCTTATTGCACAAATGGATTGACACTCCAAGGGTTATGGATTAGGAATTAATTATATTATTCTAAACCATATTGAATTATTTAAGTTTATAATGACTATGAATCAATGAGGATAAATCTAAGGTGCCATTGATTAAAGAAATTGAATATATAATTTGGTTAGCTTACAATTATTTTTCCTGATAATTTAGTTTTCTGTTTTGATAAGTGTTTCTAAACCTATGGTTTTTGGTTTTAGTCAATGGATGAAACAAAAAGGAATAGAAATAATTTTCATTTCGATGGACTATTTTTGGATCTACAGTCAAATGAAATGATCACTAGATTAAAGGATATTATCATCATTCTTAATCAGTTCTCACAGAACATGATTAATGATGTATATCTTAACAAAATCTCAAACATTCCAAAGTAGAGAAAGAAATATTTCTCTAAGGGTTTGAGTAATGGATACCATGGAGGATTAGAGATTCAGGTTTTTCAGGAATGTATAAAACATCACTCATGTGAATGTATTAGTGGAAGAAGAAGATGTTTTGACTGTATAAATGAAGAACACAAATCATGTAACTTAAAATGAAAAATGAAAAGTTTTGTTAATGCAATGGATATACATATTAGACTCCATAATACTTATTCAATGGTTAAATGATATATGTTTGGAATAAATGGTCATTTGGAAAATTGATGTCCTGAGTTGAATGTTCCTAATGAGAATTAGCACGGTGATACGACAAATGGTTATATTAAAGATAATCATGAGACTACAAATTAAATGTGAAAGGAAATGGGTATTAAGTAATAAGATGTGGAATACTTGTTATAGATTAAAGATGAATTATAATAGTTGATGTTTTAATCTATTTAGATTCATGAATTATGAATGGGGAATTATTTAAGTATTTTTCATATATGATTTTTGATAATGATTTATAAGATTATGTTGAATTTTTTATGATGAACTAGAAAAATTATATAATGGAAATGTGATAATTTTAATAAGATAATATAACCCTTCATATTCTATATAAGTTGAGATAATGATGATTGGATAATTATATATTCTATATAAATAAGTAAATCAGACATTAATGATTACCTTGTAACTAATTATGGACATGTTGAGAAGTGGTTTATCCTATCATTGATGAATTTTCTTTCATTTTTGGATTTCAGGAATATATCAAGTAATCACTGGATTAAGTAATAATGTATGATTTCCAAAATATTTATATTAATTTTGGTCCTTACAATAATTCAAGAGAATATACTATAAAAATATTCACATGATTGGAATGTGATAACCAAGATCCACTTTGTTATATATAGGGGTCAATGTCAATCTGGTTTCATGATCTTTTTTGTAATGTTTTGGCTTTTTTATATTTTAGAAGGGTTATAATGTTAACAATTTTTGTAATTTTTTATATTAAAAATTGAATAAATTTTTAGAAATTGAATTATGACCTCACAATATTAGTATGTATTCATAGAATATATCTTTTTCTAAACTTTTTATTTTGATAAAAAAATGGAATGACCTGTAATTCTGTTTATGTATCTCACGATATTTTATTGATTTAGGGAAAAAAATTCAATCATTTAATGGAATGAGGGAATAAGATGAAGATTATTGTTGAAAAAGGGTATGGTTTTTCTAAAATTATTTAAGTATATATTTTTATGAAATTTCATCAACTATTTGAAAAAGCATCTTCAACATAAAAATTATATACTAGTAACATCGTTTCTGATGAATCATATGGCCCTATAGATCATCAAAGATTTATGGATTTATGATTTTTGACATTATCCTAACCATGTAGTCTATCACTTGACATTAGACCATGATTGTAATATTTCACTACCGTGTCTAAATTTTTATTTTCCACCAATTTTATTCCTTGTTCAATTTTAGTAATGAGTTACTTTGGGAAACTGACATGTTTCAAATGTTCCCTATTTAATGAATTTTATAGTAATCTTTTTTATATTGTTGGTTTCTAAGAAAGGAACATTAAATTGTTAAACCATTAATAAGACGAATGAATTACTAGGGGAAAAATTATTTTAATTTGGGTGGATTTTAACAACTAGGGATTTTGTGAAATATGGTTGTCGATTTAATTTAGCCTTTTTGATATTTTTTATTTTACGTAACACTAAATAGAGGTCATTTTATATATAAATGTACTAAATTTTTTATTGTTTGAACTATATGATACACTTATATTATCTTATGTTAAAAGAAATATATTTTTTATTTAGTATTACACACAATACAGAGTCCCTTAAATAACTTGTGGTACATACTGGGCCATGTTTTTACTGAAATTCTATATACTATTAATATGTTTAATAAAATAATATTATAGCTGCCACATGGAAATTGTAATGGGTGTTAAAAATAATATTTAGTAAATTTTTAAATTTCGAATAACACATGTATATAGAATTAATACTTTGCATATCAATTATGAGAAATTAATGAATGTGCTACATGAAAATAAGAAAATAACATTTCTAAGAAAACTATTCTTCTATGTACAAAAATAATTTTATCTCAACAAATGAATCAAACTAGTATTGATGAATTTTGTTAATACAATTTTTTATAGATATTAAATCAAATTTTTTTACACTTACCCAATATATTTTATAGGCAGCAGAAAAGAATAGATCCACTTAAATAAAGAAAAAGTCGTATTTTCCAAAAACATTATTTTACTGCCTTTTAAGGGAGAAACTATTTTAAATATAAGTTTTTACACTTTTAAATATTTTTTTACAAAATTAACTTATTTTTTTAAAGAAACATTTTATAATTTATTTATGGTGATTTTTTGTTATTTATCCTAGATGTTTCATATTTTGAAAAATAGTGAAACATACTAAATTTTAATTCGAAACATCTTTTTCATATATTTTATTTATAAAGAAAAAATAATTTTTAATTTTTTTTATTTACATTAGATCACATATGAAAAATTTAAAATAATTAAGTTCATTTTAATCAATTTAAAATTTTAATTAGATATTAAAACATTGAAAACTTTTTATCATTTTTACTTTAACAACCTATAATGTCATCTCGATTGTGCGAATAAATTTAAACTAATTTCAATCACTTATCTAATTTGATTTCAGAAAAATATATTTCATATATCAAATAGGAATAATATATAATGTCTTATAATTTAAACTTTGTTTTTGGCCAAAAATATTATTGAAATTAAATAAAATTAAATATAATGTTTTAAAGGAAAATTAGCATAATAAGGGACTAATCCTTACACTTAAGAGCCAAATTACCTATAAAATTATAAAAAAATCCATTTTCATTACACATATCGACCCTATACTACCTTGGAAAAAATTTGGTTCATTATATGAGCCATGTTTTATATGAAAAAATTGGTGGAAATTCCCTTTTAAAAAATTTACATGAACTCCACTCCTTCTCTATTATAAAATGGAACTCACCCCTCCTACATAATCACAAATCCTAATCCCTTTGTATCTTACAAATTAATATCAACTAAACACCCAAAATAAATCCCTTAATTATATAATCCTCCCTCGTGGAATAAATCCAACAAAAAGATCTCCTGTGAAAACCAACTATAGTTACCCAATATAGAGGATACATCCTTCCTCAACATCCCTTATTTTATTTTATTTCTTCACCTCCTCAAATATTCTTATTATGTGATTATATAATAAAATTATTTTAATCACTATATTTATATTTTATCTAAGGGTTCATCCTACAATTAGACACACTTTCATCTTATGGGTAATAAACATACCATTCCAGTGTACGGTTAAATACCGCTATATGAAAGGATGTTGCTAATTTTTTATTTACCGCATCTCATGGTTGGGAATCATGATTGAAAATATTTTTTATATGTTATATTTTTTATATTTATTATTATTTAATTATAATATTTTAAATACATTCATGATTTCCATTTTGTGTAAATATGATAAATTCGTTTGGAGAAGTGTGGACCACCGCCTCCTCAAAGAGATTTGATTCATTCACACAATACATGGAATGCATTAAGGATGATTTTAGTCAAATTATATGATATATATGACATAATAATTTTTCATTCTAGATATTATATATTTATATACATATATTTCATTTATTTTATTTCTTTTATTATGACAATAAAATGAAAGTGATATTCATGCGTACATACAACCAACCGTCAATGTGAACGGTGTATTCCATTTCATATTTATATATTATATATATTATATATATTATTATAAATACATATATACGGAAAATATATTATACTTATATAATTTTTTATATTTATGAAATATGTAAATCATTATTTCTTAAGAGGAACAATAATAAGAAAACAAAACATATATGGGAAAGAAATCAGATATTACCTAAAACATAACATAAACAAGGAGTTGTTAATAATTGGGAAATAAAAATTCATAACAATATAATATATGGTATTATATATAATTACATTATTCTTTGTTATATTAACAATAAACGTATAGTTATTATAGGTGAGGTATTACCATGATCCAAGAAATTTAAGACTTAAGGTAACAATTTTCTCATCTCAGTATTTTTTTATTCGAGACACAAGCCATGTTCACATCCTATTTCTTATAAGTAGTTTGTATAACGACTATGTATTTATTCTATGATTGTTATAATTATTTTTAGTGGTATTTACATAACCATTTTATTATCAATGTATAATTGGGTCTTTATTTCAAAAGTTAACAAAATTGTAATGTATTTTTGTCTCAATTTTCATTCTTTGAGACACATTCCATGTTATGAACCTATATTTCTCTATGACATGTATACATTTTCTTTTCCATGTTATATCATGAATATTTTTCATTTCATGACATTTTTATCTTATTTTAAGGTTATTCTTACCATTTTATTACTATCCTATATTACCAAATTGGTAACAGTTTATTGTTACAATCTCATACTTTATCAAGATTATTTATTATTATTCATGCATTGATTAATAATTATGATCCATATCTCAATGAAAATAACTAATTTTAATATCCACTAGTTATTAATGTTATATTCAATTAATGGTACCATTTTTAAACTCATTGGTACTTATGATAACTAATACAATTTTTTATAAAATCCAACTTTATTTCTTCTTTAGGTCAAAAATATTTGTTCTTTTAAAATAGTGACTTCTAAACAAGTTTTCAAAAATTATTTTATTATTATTTTATAGGATTTCAAGTAAAAAGAATTTCACAAGGTTTTGAATATTTTTCTACGTTTTGAAATAATATTTAGTGAATGATGTTTTCAAAATGATTTCAAGCATTACTTATAAGTTATCACAGTATTTTTAATGAAATTTTGTTCATGTTTGTTTTTTAAATTTTATTGGAAAATGTGTTTCAAATTGATATCATGTTTCATTTAAATGTTTTGAAGGGAATTTCGTTCAAAATTTATTAAATTTATATTTTATAAATTTTCACGGAGAAAGGTTTTCAAGTAGTCTTCAAAGATTTGTTTAAATGTTTTGAATGAAATTTTAAAAGAAAAAGGATTCAACATATATTCATGTTTATTAAATATTATTCCATGTAAAATTGTTTCCCAAAGGCTTAACATTTTAAAAATATTTTAATAGATAATAAAAGATATTTTTCTAAAGAAATGTTTTTAAAGGATCCTTTCAAATTATCTTCTATCAAAGATGACATCTGTTGCTGTCACTCATTCCTTTCTAGGAAAATGATCAAATGGTTCCATTCATATTCTTTCTCGGAATGTTTTTTAATTTTATGACATGGTTTGTATAAAAACTATTTGTATTTTATGTGTTATAGTTTTATACAACTAATATAAATTTCATAGGTAATATTCTTATGAATAACTCTTCCTTCCTAAATTATTATTTGATGAAATGGTTATAAGGCCTATGTATTTTACACATGTTATGATATGACCGCTTGTTCATGACACCAACTTCATTTTATGGTTTATCAATTTATTTTTTATGATATTGTGGAACATATATGTATGATTTCCTTATGATATGGGTGGGACCTATATCTACCCCCAATTAATTAGGTAATAATTTATATCTCATGATATATACATCGATGGAATAGGGAGTGAGCTCGGTTAAGTAAAAGGAATTGTCTATTAAGATTGTACTGGTAGTGAACCATGACTATTAATATGGACATGGGAGTGAACCAGGACTACTAAGATAGTATGGGGAATTAATCTATAATACTAATATGAACATGGAAGTATTTCCTTGACTACAATAGATACAATTTTATTTACTTATGTTTCTTATAAAAATTCTATTACTTATTCCAATCTTATAATTTCATGGAATACGCTTGGGACTACATTATTATTCATATCTTAGGAAATTATAATCTTTATTTATTTACTCATGTATATGATCATGATTTGTATGGTATGATGTCAAAAATTTATTACCATGTTCTCATACCCTAATCCTAATTTTATGCCTATGTATCTATTTCATTTACCCTTACTGAGAATCTGTGCTCACCCCATTCTTATTTTTCCTTTCCCCATGTTGTAAACAAAGTTATTAAGTTCATGTACTAAAGGGGGTGATATTTTTTGGAATCATTGAAGACATTACACACAATTATATGATTTATTTATATGTTTCCATTGTCAATAAACTATTATGGACCTCAACCAAGTGTTAATGTAATGTTTGGAATATTCATTTAAAATGATGTAATATCCATACAGGTTATGTTAGGGTCACTATACAACAAATTTGGAAGTGTCCTATAACAATGTCAATAATGTGTATCTATAGTTTCCTTAGTATATAATTCAATTACCAATGATTATTGAGAATCTTCTCATGATTAAAAATCATAGTAACCCTGATTCTCTGAAGTGAGTAAATATTGTCTTGAATAGTGAATTTGAAGATTTAATTAAATAGTAAATGATTAATCTGATAACTACATGAGTTCTTACATTATTTACAAGTGGTGATTTTGTTTTTGTATACAACGATGCATAAAGTAAAGGATTGGTATTTGTAGTATTTAAAAATGATACATTTATAACCTATTCCATAAGGAAGATGAAGGTTCATGAGAAAAAATGTCTGACACATGATCTAGAGTTTGCAGTTGGGATACTCACATTGAAAAATTGGGGGAATTATCACTAGGGAATGAATTTTTGGATATATTCCAATAAAAAGAACCTAAAATATTTATCTATAGAGAATGAGATTAATACATGCAAAAATGATTCTCAAATTTCTTCAAATATTATGAATTCTCAATCCACTACCATCTTAGTAAATATAATAAGCTGGTTGAAGCTCTATATAGAAAGGATCATGCAACCGTATATGTGATTAGATTTGGGAATGATCCAATCTTCTTAGACAAGAAAAATAAGAACATGTAAATCATAATTGATTTATAATTATCATTCCATTCCAAAATTGTTGTTATAAAATCCCTTTGTATATATTATAAAGATACTCAAAGATATGATATGGAATTCCAATAAAGGTGGAAGATATTATAAATATAAAATCTTTTGAGTTAAAAATTGGTAAGAAAGGTGTTTTAAGAATTTGTTCATGATTATGGGTATCATGGACCCCAATATGAAGAGGTATATTTAGAATTATTTTTATATATCAACCTTCTTTGTCCATCCAGTGAGTAAAAAGATGTATCGAGATCTATAGGATCACTATTTCTTGGAAAATATGAATAATGTTGTAAGTGAATTAACATCAATATTCTTATTATGTCAGCAAGTGAAGGCTTAGAGGAAAATTCTAAGGGGATGATACAAATATTAACCATATCTATATAGAAGTATGAAAACATTAACATTGATTTTTTATAATAATTATGGAAAAACATTTAAAAAGTGATTATATATGGATTTGTGTTGATCATCTTAGATGTACATCTCAGTTTATTGAAATTTTATAGGACTTCTACCCTAATCTACTTTCACACATATACATCAGATAATTGATAAAGCTTCATGGAGTACCCGTATCTATTTTATCAAATCAAAATCTATGATTTTCCTCAATGACTTATAAATGTATATAAAATTTTCTAAATAGTAAGATAAAAACTAGTACAACTTATCACCCCCAGACTGATGGATAGTCTGAGCGGACTCTCTATACATTTGGAGTAATGTCGAGAAAAGTATAAATGGACTTCAACAATGGATGGAACCAAAATACTCATCTGGTCAAATTATATTGAAAAAAATCCTTTCACTCAATCATCCAAATGGCCCTATATATAGTGCTTTCTTGGATGATATTTAGAACACCCACATAATTGTATAAATTTGGTGAACATAAGATATTAGGACCTACAATGGTGAGAGAAATGGTAGAAAAGGTGAGTATCATTCAACAAAACGTAAGATCTACCCAAAGTCAATATGATAAATTAGAATAAATTCTTCACTAAGAGTTAAAGATTGAGTTTGGATACATGTGATTCCTATGAATATATCCATTAATGAGAGTTGTGATATTTTCTAATGTAAGTATATGTCCCAGTTATATCGTACGCTTTGATATTCTTAATTTCATTGTGGCTCGTTCATATTGACTATTACTTCCACTAACCATGTTTTAAGTACATTATATAATTAAAATCTCACTATAATGGAATTACATACCATATTCCTCACATGTACTGAATTCTTAGGTGGTACACATGTAAAATGATATCTATAAGGAGGAGCAGTCAGTGAGTATCTTGGACTATAGATATATATTACAACTAAATAAGACTACTCCCACAGTCAATGATCTACGGAGGAACCATATATATGAGGATTTTACATGGGACTATAGGAAGCGATGAAGGGGAATTACTATCACTTATTTCCTCCATAGTATGTAAAATTAAATTTCAATAGTGAAATTCCATAACGAGGAAGAATGTATCGAATAATAATTTATTCAATGGAAATTTCCCTTCTTATAATTATATCTTATATTATATTGTTCATACATCACACGAGAAAACAATAAAAACATGATTATCATACATAAAGAATGATACATTAGTTAAAACAAAATTAAAATTAATAATAAATATTATGAATGGAGAACAAATAGAAAATAAGACAATAGTAATAGAAAATTTTGGATTTCATCGATCCACTACAATGGATTAAATGGAAAAGAAAGATATATATATATATATAACATAATTTTAATAATAAAAATGTCATTTTGAATATGAATGTAATGCCTTGACCCCAGTTACCCAGAGTCAGTGCATTATTTTAATTCATTGGCATGATTACAAGGAATCATATCCAGAAGGACTGATTGTTATAATAGTCTTGGAAAATATATTACATACATGAATGTTACATTATGATTTATAACATACAACACAACATAAATAATACTTTATCAATTCCATGATTCCCTTAGTTTAACCCCTCATCTCAATCACAATACACTTCTTGGAATCCTGAGAAAAATAAAACATAGAAAGGGGTGAGCTTAGATGCTTAGTAAGGATAACAATATAGAAGAATCTATCATAAATAAGCATAAAAATTTAAGGTAATGTAAAATAATAAAACAAAAGCATGTTAAAATTAAAATTCAGCATAATATGGAAAATATACAATCAAATAATGCCATTTAATTATTCACATGGATATTCTACTAGTCGAATAATCACATGCAATTTCAATATCCATTATTATAATTATGTAATGCATAATTCTTGTCTTCATAACCACATATTCAAGGCATTGTGCCTAGATTACAAATTAGAATTTGTTAAGGCCTTCTTCCAAGACACTAGTTTGCCTTGTGAGACCTACCGATGCATCAAGGAGCTATAGCGGGTTCCAATCATCATTTACTATATCCAATGCATTCCTCATATAAAAGGGTTTAAACATAACATAAAAATTATTATTAAAACTAGCTTATGAAAATTAAATACTTTATCCATAAACTATGAACGGTATAAAAATAACACATCCACAGTCAAACATATCACAAAACCTTCAATATAATATGAAATATTTGTATCAGAATAAATCAATTTCAAACATGTTTAAAATCCATCAAGGGATGTTGATATAGATGAAAATGAATTGTAAAAATCATTGAGAGAAATATCCTTTTTTAATAAATACACAATTTATAAAGGAATAAATTTTAAAAAAATTGAATCATAGTGTCTCATACAACTTTTAAACTTTTTAATGGAATTAAAATTTTAAAAACATTCTTGTCCATATAAATAAATCCTTAAAAAGCATTTTGAATGTAACACCCCAGGTAAATAAAGAATATGAAATTTTCATATTTATCCATATTTGTGAATAAAATATTAATATGGCTTTAACGGGGATGCAATGCTTCATGGCGTACCCAACACCCAACAATGAGTTTCTTGGGAATCTTACGTTCCACTCTAATAATAAAATAATATTATTTTAAATGGCAGTTAACATGTATCCATTTTATTGGCAGGAATGGATAGAAATAAGTAAAATATGATTATATATGTTTTTAAATGTTTTTTAATTTATCCAATAAAATATAAAGTCTTAAAATACGGAAAGAATTCAATTTTAGGTGTATATGCCCTAGTTTTCACTAAAGGTTCACTTGTCACCTTTTGATGGTGAACCGTCATTAAATATAGTTTTTTTCATTCTTATACATCCTTTTGGACCAAATAAAACTCTTCTTTAGAATCGGCACATCAAAATTTACTTTGTGTAAATTTTTGGTATCTTTCTTATAAAGTTCATTTTTTTAATGAATAGTGTAAAATGTTGTATTTTAATTGAAAACCTATTTTTAATCTAATTTATTTATATGATTAGATTATCTTTTTGATTGGTTTTAAAGTGAAATTAGAATATATTTTTACCATTAAATCCAATAGTGGTCATTGGAATTAATTTCACTTTAAAATCAGACTTAAACTAGTGTCAATCTTTTGATACTTTTTGTTTCATAAAAACACACTATTTGTCATGAAAGCGGGAATTAATTATAAAATTAATTAATGTGACTTATATGTTTTGAATTTTTTAAAATAGAAATTATTTTCTAATTCGGAATATCAAATATATCTTAAGGTGAATTTTTGGGAATTTTCTGAAAAACTACAATTTTTGATGAATAGTGAAACCACTAAGTGGTACTTATAAAAACTGATTTTTCCATTTAAATGAAATTTTTACATCTTTGTGTTTTTAATTTCAAAAATCAGACATACATGGTTGTCATTAAGAAGTAAAATGTGGTTCAATGGGATAAAAATAATTTTTTGGGAGAATAGTAACTTATTAAGTTTTTAATCGCGATTAGAGGTAATTAGTGAAATTTAAGGA
This sequence comes from Viscum album, assembly GCA_963277665.1. Lineage (NCBI taxonomy): Eukaryota > Viridiplantae > Streptophyta > Magnoliopsida > Santalales > Viscaceae > Viscum > Viscum album. Next base: position 1,532,661,341 of record OY728161.1, on the reverse strand, counting down.
AAAAATGATGTTATAATAAAATGAAAATACCTAGAAACATGTCCTACCCTTATTGGATGTGTCATGGCCGACCAATACATTCCATGGGTCAACTTGGGGACCCCATTGAGCCACTTTGGTTGGAAAATGACATTAATATCTTTTTATTTAAAGTTAAAGTAAAAATGACACACACATGAAATGTTTTACTAAAACAATTTTTACATGGGGTTATACAAGTCATAATTTTGACTATAAATAGTCATTGCAAAGCTAAAAATATTTCCTACATCATAGTATTTTTTTTATAATTTTTAGACCTTAAATAAATTATAATATTTATGAAATCATGATGATGCAGCGATGACCTCATTATTTAACGATTTAAATAAAATGGAAAGATAATGTAATATATAAGACCTAAACATGTCCAAAACATATAGGATGAGGGGATTTAGAACCCTTATCACCTTATCCAAGAAATACATTAATTTGGGACCTTTTGAATCCGAAACGCATTTTAAAATAAAGTAACTTATCTTTACTTTCCAAGAGTGTCCCTCCTCTCCTCTTATAAAAGGCCCCCACCTCTACCTCCTTACCCACACTCCCAAAGGCTTTGGCTCAGCCAAACCATTCCGATTTTGTCTTTAAACTTACCTCTATTACTCCTTGAAGCCTAAATTTGGGCAGAAGTCTTCCCAAGGAAGCCTTTTAGCTCAAACCAACGGGAGTTACCCAATTTTAAGGTAATGTCTTCTTTTGAGTCATTTTGTTTTATTTTGATTCTCCAACCCCATAAACTCTTTTTATTATTTTCTTTTGTAACAAATCCAGTATCATAAATATACTAGGATGTTTTTATAACAAGGTTTCTAGCTACACTTACACACACCTACATCTAATGGTTAACGAACATACTGTTTCTGTGGATGGCGAATTTATGCCTCCCGAAACGATGATTGTTCAACATGCTTTTAACACCTTCAAAGGTGGCCATTAAGATGTCACTATATTTATATATGATATATAATATTTTTATTTTTTACTTAATCTTCTGTATTTTTCATTTGTGGATTACCTTTATGGATTCAATTATGGGTACACGCGATATCTTCATTTTAGGAAGTGCGGACTACCGCCCCCTCAAAGTGATGTGATTCGTTAATGCCATACGTGGGGCGTATAAAAGATGGATTTAATGTTATTATATATGATGTTATACTGGAATTATAATATACCTATATATCATTATTATTTATTTCCCTTAAATTATGAGATAGAAATGAAAGTAGCATTCATGCGTACGTACGACTTACCGTCTCCATGAACGGTGCATTTCATTTCTTATCCCCAAATGTAATGTACTATTATAAGTACATGTATATAATGGATATATATGATTAATGATACATATCAATGATGAATATAATTTTGGAATTATAATATACATACCTCTCATTTAGTTTTAATTCCATTAATATGACAAAGAAATGAAAGTAGCGTTCATGCGTACGTACGGCTTACCGTCTCCATGAACAGTGCATTTCATTTCATACCTCTAAATGATTATGTAATATTATAAATAAAGTTAAATTCTGGATATATATGATATATATGACATCCAAATCATGAATATAATTCTGGATATAATGAACATTTGACCACACGAACAACATGTAATTGTAAGAAGTCCACTTTCGACTTAAGAACCAAATATCGACAAAACAAACATTATTAACTTAAATGATTAAATAATGTATATAACATTGAAATAAGTTATCTAAAAGGAATAATTAACTAGAAAAAGGTTCTTAATAAATTTTAAATTAACTCAAGTTTATTATTCAGGACGTTAAAGAATGATCGAGTCAAGTCGGACCCGAGGTAAGGGATCATACTCCTCTCTTTCTTTTTAAGTGCACTCTTTTATGTCATTCCTTTAATGCTCATATTTCATGTGATTGGGATGCTATTTTATATTAATCTTACTGTAATTTTTATGTACATATGATGAGAGACCCTATTCTCTCTCAACAATCCATTTTGGATGTTTTGAGTGGCGCTGTTAGGCTGCCGAATTTTCATAAGAGATCTAACCTCTCTCTTTCTTTGTAAGTACTCTCCTTTATGTCACTTCTTTTAAGCTCCTATTTGTTATGTTGGGGGATGTTATTTTATATTCCTATTTCTGTAAACTTTATGTTTATATGATTAGAGAACCTATTTCCTCTCATCAATCCATTTTGGAAGTTTTAAGTGGCGCCGTTAGGCTGCCGAGTTTTCATAAGAGATTTTTCATCTCACTTTTATTCCCGTGAGATTTATGCTACATTTTCCACAATTTCCTTTGAGTGGGTTATGTACTAACCATTATTACACTCCTTTTTTAATATAATTCCATTTATGGGTATTTTAATGTTCATTTTATGACACTTCTTTGATGGGGTGTACTTTTTGATAGTTACCCAAGTCGGTAAGGGAACCTTTCACCCTCCTCTTTTTAAAAAGACTTCATTTGTTATGTCTTTTAATTCACATACTATTATGTTGGGATATGTTCTTATTTATCCTGATTTATGTAAATTTTATTTCCAAGTGATGAGATTCCATTTTTATCTCTCATCAATTCATTTTTTGAATCTTTGAAGTGACTCCGTTAGGCTGTCGAATTTTACCAAGGGAACTTTTTAACCCAATTTCGATTTCTCTGGGTTCAACATGTTGTTATTGAATATGTCATCCTTTGAATATGTTTGAATGAAATTTTATTGTTTTACACTTAATATACAATTATATTTGGTGTATTTATATTTGTCACAAATAATTTTGAGATTGATTTATCCTTAATTTAAGGATACCTTCTTTATAAGGGATTTCATCACATTTTACATCTCTATTGAGACTTCATTGTTGTTATGCACCAATTCACTCTTATATGGTGTATATAATGTCCTGTGGAATATTATATCTTGAATCCATTTATTCTCATGATATTATAAAGTTCTGATTTAATGTTATTCCTCAATTATTGTATTCAAGTGTCTCTAATTTTGGTAAAAACCCTTTAACCAAAATATCGCTTTAAATGTTTTAGTGATTTGTTCTTATTAATATCCATGTTTTCAAAACGGTTTTAAGGATTTATTTATATGGATATTAATTGTTTAAAATGTTAAAATCTTCAAGGTGGTATGGGACACTTTGATTCAAAAATCACTTTATTAAATGTTTTAAATGGTTTTGAAAATGGTTTTTTTAATGGATTCATTATTTCAATATCCTAAAATGTTATATTGTCATTGAAATGTGTAAATGTTATATTTAATTTATGCATGTTTTATGTGATACATTTATGTTATGGTTCTTGGGCATTGTTATGAAAACGGGTGGTTCCGTGATAAACTAAGGGCGGGTGAGCCCGATATAGCTCTCCAATGAATTGGGTAATGCGAAGGAGTGAAACGTTATGGTTTCTCCGAAGAGATTTAGGGAATATACTGTGATGGGTATTCCAAACGTAACCAAGAGGTTTACTCCCTACATAAGAATGTTATGAATGCCTCATGTTACCTTTATGTCTTATGATTTCTATGATTTATTCATGGTTTGATGTGGTATGTTAAAGTGCCTATGTTTTATGGGTAAAGTATGATTTCATTCTTATGTATATATGAACTCACGTTTCCTTCCCATATTTTTATAACCCTTACTGAGCTTTTTATGCTCATCCCGTGTTTTTGAAATGTTTTTCACAGGTCAAGGGAGAGGTACATTATGTGATGATAGTGTCAAGGATGTGTCAAGAAAGAATCCGTGTTTTATTTTAAATATGTTTCCATTTATGGGAAGAATGAATATTGTCTTTTATGTAACCACTTTGTTTTAATGTGGAATGTAATGCATGTTTCATGATCTAATTCTCTAAAACTCTAAACCTGAAAGGATCCTGAATGTGTAATCTTGTAATAACTGAAGATTAAGTAAAGTTTATGGATGGGGCCTTATAGTTGGTATCAAAGGTCGGTTTAGATAACTTTAGAGGTTAGGGTATTCTCTAAGCATAAGTGATATTACCATAATGGTTAGGATTTCAGAAAGAGTCCTAGTTTTAGATAAAGTGAATGAGTAAGTATATCTTAGTGTTTACCTTCCTCATTAGTACATGATGGTTTTGTTGATATACTCACACTGACATTTCTATTTTTAGTGAATGGCTGGATCTCGCAGGCACCAAAGTGACAATTGGTTTGAAGGAAACTGTGGTGGTTCTCTGATTAAGAGACTCGATTAAATGGGGTATTCAATGAGGAAACTCGTGGTTGTTCTAATCAAACTATCAAGGAGTCATGATCAACCACGTGAACCATGGTATGTTCTATAATGCATCATGTACGAGATGACCAATCAATGTGTAAGTTCAGGTAATAATTTAAAAGGTAACCATTAGTGTTTATATAATCCTTACTTTTGAGGTAATTATGGGTTATTATATATTATGATGGAAAATGAAAGGCGTGAGATAAACTTGAGGTTAAAATATGTTATGTTTATTTTTGAAGATTTTATCTCGTTTTGGGAAATGTTTTGAGAATTATATAGTTTTGGAAAAAGGAAAACACACAGACCGTGTGACAACCCGTCGCGTCAGACAATGCTGCGGGAATCGAACCCACAACCAAAGTGCGACTGGTATTTATCGCCTACCACTGGACTACGTGAAGTCCCTGGTTTGTTTGACTGATTCTTTCTAGTTATATGATTTTATTAATTAAGAGTAAGTTGATTTTGGGTTATTTATGAAAATGATTAACCTATCATGGAGGATATGTGATTAGGTTAATTACTTTTCAATACCAGACTTTAGGAGCAACTGATGTTGTTTGGAGATAAATGTTACGATTTAACTTGGAAGACTATGTGACTAAATCCTTCAAATATTTGGGTTTCAATCTTAGATTGGTTAACTTTGAAGAATTTTATGGACAAATTGTTTATCTAATGGTCCTCGTTGAACTTTGGGTTTTGTTGGACAAATTTTGGAGGTTAAGAATATATTTTATTTTTATAAAGGGTTATCCTTTTCTGGATTATCTGATCTTGTACTATCCTTTTTTGTTTAGGTTTTGGTTAAATTAGAAAGACATGGGAAGTATATAGTTCTCTTTTTTGGATTAGGTGATTCTCTAAAAATTGATTATAGTACTCTTAATGTGAACAAGTCTTCCTAAATACTCACCTTTTGGAGAAAATATGAGTTTGTGTAAGGAATCTAATAAGAGTTGAAAGTCAACATGATAAGTGATTATGTTTCCTTATTAATAAATTCCCCAATAAAAAGTATCTTAAAAAAAATTTTTTGTCTATTAACTTTTCCTACTGGGGAATCGAATACCGTTTAACCCATCAGAAGTTTGTGATTTTCTCATGGTTAACTTTCTCCTAAACATGTTTTCTATCACTCTTCATCAGAACATGACCCTATGTTTTCTCCTCCATGTCCATGTTTTCATACATGTAATCCTAGTATGGGTTAACTCGGGTGACCTTTGTACTTATCTTTCTTTATTTTAAAGTGATTGTTTTACCGACTCTTCTTCTGATGTGGGACTTCCAAGGATGTTTCCAAGCCAAATTTTAAAATTGCGAGGACGCAATTCCTAAAAGGGGGGAAGGATGTAACACCCTAGGGAAATAAATAATTTGAAATTTTCATATTTATCCATATTTTTGAATAAAATAATAATATGAATTTAAAGGGGATGCTATGCTCGATGGCGTACCCAACACGCAACACCAAGTTTCTTGGGAATCTTATGTTGCACTCTAATATTAACATAATATTATTTTAAATGGAATTTAACATGTAGGTGTTGTGTTGGCGGTAATGGAGAGAAATTACTAAAATATGATTATATATGTTTTTAAATGTTTTTACATTTATCCAATTAAAGATAAAGGCTTAAAATACGGAAAGAATTAAAATTTAGGCGTATATGCCCTAGTTTTCACTAAAGGTTCACTTATCACCTTTTGATGGAGAACCGTCATTAAATATAGTTCTGTTCACTCTTATACATCCTTTTTGACCAAATAAAACTCTTCTTTAGAATTGGGACATCAAAATTTACTTTGTGTAAATTTTTGGTATCTTTCCGATAAAGTTCATTTTTTAATGAACAGTGTAAAATGTTGTATTTTAATTCGAAACCACTTTTTAATCTAATTTATTTATATGAATAGATTATATTTTTAATTGGATTTAAAGTGAAATTAGAATATATTTTTACCATTAAATCCAATAGTGGTCGTTGGAATTAATTTCACTTTAAAATCAGACTTAAACTAGTGTCAATCTTTTGATACTTTTTGTTTCAAAAAAACGTGCTATTTGTCATGACAGCAGGAATTAATTATTAAATTAATTAATGTGACTTATATGTTTTAAATTTTGTAAAATATACTTCATATTTGAATTCGGAATATAAAATATATCTTAGGGTGAATTTTTGGGAATTTTCTGAAAAACTTCAATTTTTGATGAATAGTGAAACCACTAAGTGGTACTTATAAAAACTGATTTTTCCATTTAAATGAAATTTTTCCATCTTTGTGTTTTAATTTAAAAAATCCGACATACATGGTTGTAATTAAGAAGTAAAATTTGGTTCAATGTGATAAAAATAATTTTTTTGGTGAATAGTAACTAATTATGTTTTTAATCGCGATTAGTGGTAATTAGTGCAATTTAAGGAAAAATGATGTTATAATAAAATGAAAATACCTAGAAACATGTCCTACCCTTATTGGATGTGTCATGTCCGACCAAGAAAATCCATGGGCCAACTTGGGGACCCCATGGAGCCACTTTGGTTGGAAAATGACATTAATATCTTTTTATTTAAAGTTAAAGTAAAAATGACACACACATGAGATGTTTTACTAAAACAATTTTTACATGGGGTTATACAAGTCATATTTTTGAATATAAATATTAATTGGAAATCTAAAAATATTTCCTACATCATAGTATTTTTGTTATAATTTTTAGACATTAAATAAGTTAAAATATTTATGACATCATGATGATGCAACGATGACCTCATTATTTAACAATTTAAATAAAATGGAATGATAATGTAATATATAAGACCTACACATGTCCAAAACCTATTGGATGAGTGGATTTCAAACTATTATCACTGTATCCTCGAAATAAATCAATGTGGGACCTTTTGAATCCGAAACTCATTTTAAAATAAAGTAACTTATCTTTACTTTCCAAGAGTGCCCCACCTCTCCTCTTATAAAAGGCCCCCAACTCTACCTCCTTACCCACACTCCCAAAGCCTTTGGCTCGGACAAACCCTACCCATTTTGTCTCTCCACTTCCCTCTCTTACTCCTTCAAGCCTCACTTTGGGCAGAAGTCTTCCCAAGGAAACCTTTGAGCTCAAACCAAAAAGAGTTACCTGATTTTAAGGTAATGTCTTCTTTTGAGTCCTTTTGTTTTATTTTGCTTCTCCAACCCCCTAAACTCTTTTTATTATTTTATTTTGTAACAGATCCAGTATCATAAATATACTAGGATGTTTTTATAATAAGGGTTCGAGCGACACTTACACACACCTACATCTAATGGTTAACGAACATACTGTTTCCGTGGATGGCGAATTTATGCCTCCCGAAACGATGATTGTTCAACATTCTTTTAACACCTTCAAAGGTGGCCATTAAGATGTCACTATATTTATATATGATATATAACATGTTTATGTTTTACTTAATCTTCTGTATTTTTCATTTATGGATTACCTTTATGGCTTCCATTATGGGTATACGCGATATCTTCAATTTAGGAAGTGCGGACTACCGCCCCCTTAAAGTGATGTGATTCGTTAATGCCATATGTGGGAAGTATAAAGGATGGATTTAATGTTATTATATATGATGTTATACTGAAATTATAATATACCTATATATCATTATTATTTCTTTCCATTAAAGTACGAGATAAAAATGAAAGTAGCGTTCATGCGTACGTACGGCTTACCGTCTCCATGAACAGTGCATTTCATTTCTTATCCCCAAATGTAATGTACTATTATAAGTACATGTATATAATGGATATATATGATGAATGATACATATAAATGATTAATATAATTCTTGAATTAAAATATACATACCTATAATTTAGTTTTAATTCCATTAATATGACAAAGAAATGAAAGTAGCGTTCATGCATACGTACGGCTTACCGTCTCCATGAACGGTGTATTTCATTTATTACCTCTAAATGATTATGTAATATTATAAATACATGTATACTCTGGATATATATGATATATATGATATCCAAATCATGAATATAATTCTGGATATAATAAAAATTTGACCACATGAACAACATGTAATTGTAAGAAGTCCACTTTCGACTTAAGAATCAAATATCGACAAAACAAACATTATTATCTTAAATAATTAAATAATGTTTATAACATTGAAATAATTGATATAAAAGGAATAATGAACTAGAAAAAGGTTCTTAAAAAAGTGGAAATTAACTCATGTTTATTAATCAGGACGTTAAAGAATGATCGAGTCAAGTCGGACCCGAGGTAAGGGATCCTACTCCTCTCTTTCTTTTTAAGTGCACTCTTTTACGTAATTCCTTTAAGGCTCATATTTCATGTGATTGGGATGTTATTTTATATTACCATTACTTTAAATTTTATGTACATATGATGATAGACCCTATTATATCTCATCAATCCATTTTGGATGTTTTGAGTGGCACCGTTAAGCTGCTGAATTTTCGTTAGAGATCTAACCTCTCTCTTTCTTTTTAAGTACTCTCCTTTATGTCACTTATTTTAAGCTCCACTTTGTTATGTTGGGGGATGTTATTTTATATTCCTCTTTTTGTAAAATTTATGTTGATGTGATGAGAGACCCTTTTTTCTTTTCATCAATCCATTTTGGAAGTTTTAAGTAGCGCCGTTAGGCTGTCGAGTTTTCGTAAGAGATTTTTCATCTCACTTTTATTCCCGTGAGATTTATGCTACATTTGCCTCAATTTCATTTGAGTGGTTTATGTACTGACCATTATTACACTCCTTTTTTAATATAATTCCATTTATGGGTATTTACATGTTCATTGTATGACACTTCTTCGATGGGGTGTACTTTTCGAAAGTTACCCAAGTCCGTAAGGGAACCTTTCACCCTCCTCTTTTTAAAAAGACTTCATTTGTTATGTCTTTTAATTCACATACTATTATGTTGGGATATGTTATTCTATATCCTGATTGATTTAAATTTTATGTCCAAGTGATGATATTCCCTTTTTATCTCTCATTAACTCATTTTCTGAATCTTTGAAGTGACGCCGTTAGGCTGTCGAATTTAACCAAGGGAACTTTTTAATCCAATTTCGATTTCTCTGGGTTCAACATGCTGTTATTGAATATGTCATCCTTTGAATATGTGTGAATGAACTTTTATTTTTTTACACTTAATATCCAAATATATTGGGTGTATTTATATTTGTCACACATAATTTTGAGATTGATTTATCCTTAATTTAAGGATACCTTCTTTATAAGGGATTTCATCACATTTTACATCTCTATTAAGACTTCATTGTTGTTATGCACCAATTCACTCTTATATGGTATATATAATGTCCTTTGGAATATTATATCATGAATCCATTTATTCTCATGATATTATAATGTTCTGATTAAATGTTATTCCTTAATTATTGTATTCAAGTGTCTCTAATTTTGGTAAAAACCCTTTAACCAAAATATCGCTTTAAATGTTTTAATGATTTGTTCTTATTAATATCAATATTTTCAAAACAGTTTTAAGGATTTATTTATATGGATATTAACGGTTTAAAATGTTAAAATCTTCAATGTGGTATGGGACACTTTGATTCAAAAATCTATTTATTAAATGTTTTAAATGGTTTTGAAAATGGTTTTCTTAATGGATTCATTATTTCAATATCCTAAAATGTTATATTGTGATTGAAATGTGGAAATTTTATATTTTCTTTATTCATGTTTTATGTGATACATTTATTTTATGGTTCTTGGGCATTGTTATGGAAACAGGTGGTTCCGTGATAAACTAAGGGCGGGTGAGCCCGATATAGCTCTCCAATGCATTGGGTAACGCGAAGGAGTGAAACGTTAAGGTTTCTCCGAAGAGATTTAGGGAATATACTGTGATGGGTATTCCAAACGTAACCAAGAGGGTTACTCCCTATGTAAGAATGTTATGAATGCCTCAATTTACCTTTATGTCTTATGATTTCTATGATTTATTCATGGTTTGATGAGGTATGTTAAAGTGCCTATGTTTTATGGGTAAAGTATGATTTCATTCTTTTGTATATATGAACTCACCTTTCCTTTACATATTTTTATAACCCTTACTGAGCTTTTTATGTTCATCCCATGTTTTTGAAATGTTTTTCACAGGTCAAGGGAGAGGTACATGATGTGATGATAGTGTCAAGGATGTATCAAGAAAGAATCTGTGTTTTATTTTAAATATGTTTCCATTGATGGGAAGAATGAATATTGTTTTTTATGTAACCAATTTGTTTAAATGTGGAATGTAATGCAAGTTTCATGATATAATTCTCTAAAACTATAAACCTGAAAAGATCCTCAATGTGTAATCTTGTAATAACTCAATATTAAGTAAGGTTTAAGGCTGGGGCCTTATATTGAAAACATTGAAATTAATGATAATGATTTAGAAGAATAAATATTTAAAACATTTAAAATGATGTTTTAGTAAAAAAGGTCCTTAAAATTATCCCTTTTAAAACACTTTTATGAGACATGGACATGGATAACAAATATGCCCCAATAGATACTAATATAAAAACAAACTCCTATAATAAAGAGATTTTTAAATTAACCCTTACATTGTACTTTTCTTTAGTTGAGGGTACGTTTAAACTCCTACATATATACCATAGTATGTTATTGAATTATACCAGAACCATATTAATATTTATTATATCATACATTAATCATTTATGACTTTATACTACCTATTTAATAATAATTTCCATGTTAAATTAACATTTCGGTTACTAATCACTCTCCTTATCGAATGTGTTTTAACTTGTTACTCTTGATTGTATAACATAGATCACGATTTAAATACATCCAGAATATAAAACATGATTTATATATCATATATATTTATAATATAAATATGTATAATCGACATATATATGAAATGGAAAACACAGTTTATGGAGACAGTAGGTCGTACGTATGCATAAACACTATTTCCGTTTTCATATTGTATTGAACGGAATTAAGTGAATAAGATATATGTAAGTAAATAAATAAATATATATCTCCAGTATAATTATTATTTCATATATTAAATACTTATTAATGATATATATTTTATAATCATCATTGAATGGTGAAGGTGTAAATGAATCTCATCGCGTTGTGGAGACAGTAATCTGTACGTACGTACGAGCGACAATATCATTATATTAATGGAAAAATAGTATGTGATTGTATGGTATATCATATATAAATAATAATTAACATGTGTTATTTGTTATTTACATCATTCATACTCATTATTATACCCATCGAAATAATGAAGTGTTTGAATAACAAAACACACTACAATGTGGACACGGTAATCTGTACTTCCGCATGTATGGTGACTTTGTCATTTATAGGATTGATAGAATAATGAATATGATTGTAACATTTTTATAATAACATCATAGTATATAGAATATACTGGAGTTATTATTTTATAATGGAAACAACCAAGAAAGAGGAAGTGGAAGAAGAAAAGGACTTAAAGAGGTGATGAAATATTTACCTCTTCTTCTTGGGTCTTAATTTTTATTTGATCACAAGGGATCCTTAGGATGGATTTATGAAAAAATAAATACCTCTAGGATGAATGGATGAAATTTGGTAGGATATTGGGGCTGGGTTTGGCCAATCTAAATGGCTTTGAAGGTGTCAATTTTAGAGAAGGGAAAGTGCCCTTTTATAAGAGGGGTGAGGGGCACCTAAGGAAAAGATAGAAATATTATTTTATAATAAATTCATTTTCTATTGATAATGGCTCCAAAATGACTTATTTAAAGTATAAGGATGGGATGAGTCAAAAACCACTGAAATAATATGTTTTAGATAGGTTTGGGTCACTATATTAACCTTATCTTTTATATTTAACTCTTAGTTAAATGGATTGACATTTACCTTGACACTTTGTATTTTTATATTATATGGTTAAGAAACTTACTATAAACTTCTAAGATAACCTCAAGTGGTTCCTTAATGATAAACCTATAATTATTTATGTCTTTTGGATGATCCTTATATTTTTAGGATTATTTTATCAACCAATAATGTTGTATTTTGTTTTAAAACTCACTTATGTCAATTTTGAAATTATTTAATAACTGATGTTTGTTAAAGTCATAAAAACATTATTACTTAAAAATATATACTTTTAATCAACCATAAAATGTCATAGTCACCTATAAAATTTGTTTATGGGATAAATTTTTTCATGTAATATTTATTTTTGTATTTATAATATTATTTATTTGATTGTTTCAATAATAAATAAAATTATGAACCATTATTGTGTCATATATAAATATATTTATTTTATGTTTAAAAATTAATAATAATATTTCATGAGTTAGTAAATAGTTTTATCTTTCTAATGAATAATTATAGTTGAATAGATCCATTATATAACCTCATAAAAAGTTGTTTTACTTAAAGATATTTTCTTTTATTATTTTTGTCTTTACAATAGATTCTTTAATATAAAATGACATTGTCACTCCCATGTGGCCCAATGGGGTCCCAAAATCGACACAAGGATTCCTATGGTCAAAACTGTATCATCAAATAGTGTTATGACATTCTTTAGGGGAATTTATTATTATTATAATATTATTTTTAACCTTATTTACTGGATTTACCCCATTAACCACGACAAATAAAATATTTACTTATGTCAAAATATTCCTAATGTCTAAAAATAAAAGTTAACTATTTACACAATTTGGACCTCATGATTAAAAATATGGAATACATTTATCTAAATTCAAAACACTGAAGTGTCATAAATTAATTTAAAATTAATTCTCATTGTCAAAATAAAAAGCATGTTTTTATGAAATAATAACTATCAGAAGATTGATACTTGTTTATGTCAAATTTAAATGTAAAAATTACATATAATAACCTACATTGTATTAAATTATAAAAATATAAAATAATTATACTTTTAAAACATTAAATTTCATAATTTATTACTATTAATTATTCTGATTAAAAAAGTTGTTTGTAATTAAAATTTTGTAATTTTCACTATTCATCAAAATATGAAAGTTATCAGAAAAGTACATAAATATTATCCAAACTAAAGTTTTATGTCCTGATTATAAAGAATAATTTTTTTTAAAAATTTGATATATAAAAGTGTCATATATTGGATTTAATAAGGGTTCCCTATTAAAAGCCTGTAAAATTGCATTTTTTGAAAAATAATTCTTTTATCTGAAAAATGAATTTGTTCTTACATTATGTCTAAGAAAATAATAATACTGATTCTAAAATTATAAGGATAATATAATGTTCAAAATTCAATTAATTCCGTTCATAACAACTTTTGAACGAATAGTTTGGTAAGTCGTTGTGCACTTGAACTCAGTGTTGCGTGTAGTGCCAGTTATTGAATTACTTTAAAGAAATAACGTACTATGAAATCTTGGGGTGTTAAAATGAATATAAAATATAAGCTTCTTTGAATGTATAATTAAATTATAAATGAATGAAATAATTGGTATTTATAAAAATTTTGGAACGTATATTACCATTATAATTCTATCCAACGGAATAATTACCTAACTGTTGGAATAATAACCTACCCATTACGAAGATTTATATGGATATTAGAATAGTAACCTCACCAAAGAAAGTAAAAAATAATTTTTATGTTTTTTATAAATGAAAATATGATATATTTAGGTCATGGTATCAATAATTATTGTTTTTTAAAAAGAAAAATTAGGTGGTGAAATTTTTATAAATTGTAAAAAAAATTCAAATTTATATTTAATTGAAGGATTTAAAATAAAATTTACATACACAAAATGCATTCATAAATTAATATTATGTTTTATTATAATTTTATAGTAAATATATGAGACTTTTATAAAATTATTAATGGGAAATAAAATGGATTATAATATTAATATCGATATTTTTTTTAATAAATGTCGATTTTATTAAAAGTTTTATTTATAATAAATAAAAAATTAATTTAAATACAATTGATTCAATTTATGAAATAAAAATTTTGGAATGTTGTTATGGTATCCTTTTGGTATTTTTCAAAAATAATAGAATTTTTTTGAATAGTGAAATATGGAAATTTATGGAGCATAACATTATAATCAAAATACCTACATTTTTGAGTCAGGGATTATGCAATAACACATTATGTAGAACTCACATGAAAAAATTACTAATTATAGTCATGAGAATAAATAGTATTAATATTATGAAGCAAAAATATTGAAATAATGAATATAATAAAAAATAACACCCTTATCCTCTACATATAAATACAACCCCTCACCACCCATTCACCTCACACCATGTAAGCATTGAAGCCTACAAATTTTCTTCCAAATTAATCCTTCTAAATATCTCATGTCCATGATTTTCTGGCATCCAAAAAAATATTCTATGATCACTAATTTTTCTTTCATGTAGGTGATATTCATGTGGTAAAATTCCCAAACTATTATTTTTTTCTGTTTCTCGTCAACTATATAATAATATCATTCACCCATAAAAGAATAATAACCCCAGAATCATTTATATACCTTAATTTTATATTTATTATTTAATATATTTTATCCAACCATTTTATTATCTAGTATCATTCAATGAAACAAAAACATTGTGGAAAATTACTGCAGTTTTCTATCTTCATGGATAATGATATTTTGTTTTCCTTTACAAATTTCAAGTATGGTCATAATAGTATTATTTTATAAAAATAAAATTTAACATAGAATATTATAACTAATTTCATGTCATGGAACTACTATATATACATAATATTAAATAAAAATGAAATACTTTTTGATAGTCAAAATAATCACTCAAATAAACTACGCATTTATCATTAACATTTTATCAAAGTAATCATCGTAAAAAAAGAAAATGATATATTGTAACATTTAAATTATGGAGGTGAATTAATACCATTTGATTTCAAATCAAGGGTTTTTATTCTATTTGAAATGTACTATCATAGTTGTACATAAGTGAACCAACCCTGAAAGCATGTAACAAACACTATAGGAACAAAATAATTGATCATTATAACCACTAAAAATAGAAATAAATGAACTTTATAAAATTATTATAAATAAAATATTGGTATAAGTGGTTCTTAAATAAGTGATTAATGGACTTAAGTTGATTATCGTGGAAATTAAGTGCATGTGCATAAAAAATTCATCAATAAGATAAGGGATATATTTAAACCTATGTATTTTCTTTTATTAAATGTTTCTCCCCATTTTCTTCTATATATATCTTCATTATTATTATATAATTATAATATGTTATATTTATATGTACCACACATATTTGTGTATCTAAATTCATATTTTATTGATGGGAAATTACTTATTTTAAATTTATCCCTTCTTAATTCTCATTGATAAGAAAACCTGATTAAAGGCAACATCTATGTTTTATCCAATTTTCAAGTACACTCCATAATAAATATTTAGACCCACAAAACTTTATAAAATAACTCTATTTATTATTAAATACTATTATATTTCATTTTGTGTTTTATGAAATTAATTTATTCTACATCATCTTTGCATGCATGCAATTATTTTCCCTAAACTACACTTAAGTGTCACATTTCATACATTACCTAACAACTAATTTTCATGTTTCAAATTTAGTTTGACATCACTATTGATGATCTATTTTTATTTTCCTATATAAATGAATAGTATTGATTTAAACCCCTTCTCCCATGGATACTATTTTTATACGCCTTTTGGTTATTCCTGATAACATGATTATGATACCCATTTCTTTCCAAGGGTAACCCCTATGTTTATTCTATATGTTTTTTTAAATATGTTATGATGTGTGAACACATGTAGTATTTCAATTAATTGCGTAATTTTTTAATCTCATGAAACATCTTGTATGAGATTAGGTAGTAAATCTAATCCATTATGGGGATCTATCTAACCAGTGATATATTCTTCGTAGTTAGCCATGAATCATGTTTATATCGTATTAAATGTTAATTTCACTTTACTATTTTAGAAGGATCATATTATTCCACATTACATATTTAATTATTCATTATTAGTGTTCATGACTCATGCATTTTATGTAATCATATTATTATTTCTTATGTATGTTCTATACTTCATTCCCATGTTCATTCAAATACTATTTTTTACCTCATCCATTTTTTCAATGTGTTCTATAGGTTATCGTATGTAGTCTTAGGAATTGAAATGGAGTTAAGATCTCATTGTGGAAAGTTGATTTATTCTGGTCTAATGATTTTATAATTATTTACCTAGTCTTCCAATGTGTCTATACTTTTTTATCCATGGATTTTTAAGGGGTTTGATTCATAAATTCATTTAACAATTAGCGTAAAAGTATAGGGTAAGTATAATATATTTAGAAAAAATGGAGTATAATTATTTATTAATTTATAATAATATGTTTTGTATTCTAAGTTATAAAATAATAAAATTTGAAAAACCTAAACAAGGGTTTCCCAGCTTTTTAACCAAATGAAAGTGGTTACAGATATTTTAATCGGATAAGAATGAAACTCCTTAAAATAATACCATTGGTAATGTGTAAGAGAGATATGTTTATAAAGATTTATTTTCAAAGCCATAAAATAAAAAATATTAATCAATGTATATATGTCCCCAACATTAAACATTAAATAATCTTGAATTTAGTTATTAATTTACATTTAGGATCTTTTTCGGATTTGATATTTATGGAATTAATAAATAAATTATACATAACAACTTTATTATTACAATGATGACACTTCTACTAACTATCCATTTTCATTTATATAATAGAAACTTTTCTAAAAATGGAATGGTTTCATTTTATTCCTAAACATCACAACTTTTACTCGATCCCATTATGTAGTCTATTCACCTTTAAATCATGTGAAAAATATTTCAAAACATGGGATGAGCAGAAAAAGCTCAACAAGGGATACACAAAGAAGGAAAACCGTTATTTTTTCCAAACAACATATAAACCATGAATACTTTATCATAAGAAATAATTTTCAACATTATGAAGTTGTAGATACTCATCATTGAAAAAAAAGTTCACTGCTTATGATGTTGTAACCAAAAGAATACCATAACACCCATAGAAACCACACATAACATATAAAAGGTACACATGGGACATAATCATACTTAAATGGAATGACCATAAAGTTGACTTCCACAAATCATTCATACAATTGGACTAATCATATTGCCAACTTCCATACCCAATGCATTGGATATTACAATGCAACCACATTTTGTTTGTTTATCACAGAACCACCCATCATTTTATTTATCACATAAACACCTGTCAAATGTCCAGGTACCATTATATAATCATCACACATAAAAGATTTCAAAAATAAACATTTCAATAATAAAATTTTATTTTCAATCCCAATAAATAATTTCAATATATTTAAATAGAAAAACTAATTTTAAATCCATTTTCAATACCAAAATATTAAAAAGGGTATATGGTATTTATTTTCCATTTAAAAACATCACGGCTTGTTAAGGAAGCCAAATATCAAATAATGATCGCGGCCTTGGAAAGGTCATTGTTGCCACATACATTAAAAATATTCCATTGGTCATTTAGTAAAATTAATAATATAAAAAATACTTTATTTTAATGAATGTAAAAGTCAATTGTGTTTATTATACACTGTGTAAAATAATGAGGTGTATATTATCAAAACATGCCCCAATGAAAGGAGATTATGAAGAAGACCCTTACCTCGGGTCTGACATCTCTCGTATGTTCCTTGTTCTTAATGAATAATGAAATTAAGTTAATTTATACTTGCTTCAAAACATTTTTTAAGTTTATTATTTCTTTTATAACACATATTACCTTGATATAACAATTAGACAATTATTTGAGTTCATATCCGACATTTAGTCAATGTTCGGAACGTGAGTAAAAAATGAACATGTTATAATTACGAATCATCAATGTGGTAAAAGTAAATTATCTACATAATTATATTCCTGATTTTGGTATAATATATATCATATATATACATTATATATGTATTTAAAATAGTCCATAGCACTTGAATATTATAAATGAAATGCACCGTTCAAGGAGACGGTCAGTTGTACATATGCATAAACACTACATTAATTTCTATTTAATAATTAAGGGAATGAAAATTAAATGATAAACAGTTATATTATAATTCTAGTAAAATATCATATATATGTTCATTAACTCCATCCTTTATAAGTTCCACATATGGTATGAATGAGTCATATCGCGTTGAGGGGGCAGAAGTCTTATACATCATGAAAAACATAATGGAATGTTATAAATGATATTTAAAGAAGTATAGAGATAAAATAAATATCATAAATATCATTTATAATTACATTTTCATCATAATGGAAACCAAAATAGGGGGTAACAGAAGATTGAACAATCATCGTTTCGTGAGGCAATAGTTCTCCACCCACAAAAATAATATCTTCTATACCCATTAGAAGGAGTTGTGTGAAAGTGTAGTTAGAATAAACCTCATAAAAACAACATAGTATATTTATTATACTTGTTTTATTATATAAACAAATAATAATAATAACATAGGGAGTGGAAAAGGAAAGATAATTGAAAGGAACATTAGAGAAGACGTTACCTCAAATCGGGTAATTTATTTTGATTTGAGCCAATGGGATCTATTGAATTGCCTTATACCAAATGGAAGTCTTATATGTGGAAGGTAGGATTATTAATAGATTATTGGAAAATATTTTGGACGATCCAAGGTTCTTGAGAGGTGTGAGTAATGTGTTAGATATGGTGTCCTTTTATAAGAGGGAGGAGGGCCACTTTAGGAATGTCTTGAAAGATTATTATATTATAAACTGAATTTATATTTTCAAAAGATCCGAAATTAAATTAATTATATGATAGGATGAATATTTTTTTAAATCCTCTCAACCAATAGGTTTAATACAAAATTTTGTTTTGAATTTAACCTTATTATGACTTTTTAATATGATAGGATGAATAATTTTGTCTTGAGAGGTGTGAGTAATGTGTTAGATATCATGACTTTTTTAAAATCCATAACTACTTGATTCTTCCAAAAAAATTACTAATTTAAATATTGAAAGTCATAATAATTAATAAAATATATTTACATCATAAAAAGATTTAAAATACATTTAATTTTAATATTTATAATTGCATTTTTTAAATCATTCATTAATAAGTTAATCACTACATCATCATTGTGTCATAAATATATTTACTTATTTGGTGTCTAAAAATTATAAATAAAATAACACAATCTAGGAAATATTTTTAGAGTTCTCATTAATATTTATATTCAAATATATCACTTATATAACCTGATATAAAAATTCTTTTATTAAAAGATACATGTTTAGGTTATATTTTCCTTAACATTAAATTAAAAGTAATTAAATTACAGTTTCACACAAAAGTGGATCCATGGGGTTCCAAAATCGATCCAAAGATGCCCATGGTTGGAAATATATCATAAAATAGATTTAGGACATGCTTTATGGTAGTTTGATATTATTATAATATTATATATTACCCTTATTTACCAGATTTACCCATTAACCATGGTAAATAAAATATTTACTGAAGTTAATATTCATAATTTATAAAAATAAATGGTACCTATTTACTAAATTTGAACTTCATGATTATAAATATGGAATAAATTTCTCTAAATTCAAAACAAATAAGTTGAATAAATTAAATTAAAATTATTTCTCGTTGACAAAACCAAAAAACACGTTATTAAGAAGTAAAAACTACCAAAAGAGTTACATTTTTTATGTCCAATTTTAAAGTAAAATTTATTCCAATTACCAAAATTGGATTATTTGATAAGAATATAATCTAATTAAACTTTAAAACCAATTAAATGGAAAATATAACTATGTAAATAAATTAGATGAAAAGACATTTTTGACTTAAAATGTTGTATTTTTCAATATTCATTAAAAAATGATTTTTATTTGAACAACACGAGAAATTTACCAAAAGAAAATTTTGATGTCCCTCTTATAAATGGAATATTTATTTTTTCAAATAGAATAAATAAAATCTAAAAATCTAGATTTAAAAAGGGTTCTCCCTTGAAAGGCAGTAAAACGTTCTTTTTAAAATATTAGAGTATTTCATGCCTAAAATCGGACACATTCTTATTTTAAGCCTCTAAAATTTATCAGATAATTTTAATTATATTTAATAATCATATTGTAGTTAGTTTGGTTCATTCATTCCAATACAATGGCGAGACATTAAGTACCATTTAAAATAATAATATTATATTAATATTCATATTTCAGTATGACACAGCCTTGTATACATCATAATATTTCAGAGAAAAACATTGTTGTGTGTCGGGTACGCCATCGAACATAGAACCCCCTTTAATGTAAAATTAATATTTAGTTCAAAATTATTAATAAATATGTAAATGACATATTCTTTATTTACCTGGGATGTTACATCCTTCCCCCCTTTTAGACATTGCATCCTCACAATTTTATTCACTTATCAATTACGTGGGGGTATTTATCCCTCCTAGCATTTTCAGAATCCCATGTTTCCTCTTCTACTATATAGTTTTTCCAAACAAACATTACCTGATTAATTAGCTTATGCTTCAATAGTATCTCTCTTTGGTCAATAATATAGACTGGTTGTTCCTCATAAGAAAGATTTTTTCAAACTGAACTACCCCTTGACTGAAAACATGAGATGGATCTGGCATATACTTTCTATACATTGAAACATGAAAAACATTGTGTACATGGGATAAACATATAGTCAAATCCACTCTATAGAAAACGGATCAAACAATATCCTAGATTTCATTGGGTCCAATTAACCTCAGACTCTGCTTGCCCTTCTTACCAAAATACATCACACATTTACATGGAGAAACATTGAAAAATACATGATCACCTACCTCAAAAGAAAGATCCTTCCTCTATTTATACACATAACCATTCATCCGACTTTGAGTTATTCTCATGTTCTCTTGAATCAACTGAACTTATTCTTCCATCTATATTACCAAATCTAGATCCATGAACTTCCTTTCACCAAACTCATCCCAAAAAAGTTGTACTTCGACACCGCTTTCCATATAATGCTTCAAATGGTGCCATCTGTATACTAGAATGAAAATTATTATTATAAGTAAACTCAACAAAATACAGATTTTGGTCCCAACATCCCTAGTAATCTAGTGAAGATGCACGTAGCATATCCTACAAGGTCGGAACTATTCGTTCAGACATCCCATCTGATTGCGGATGAAAAGCTATACAAAAATTTTATTCAGTACCCAATGACTTCTTACGGACCTTCAGAAGTTATATGTGAACATGGGATCTCAATAAGACATAATGGATTAGGTTAACTCCATGTGTCCTGACTATATATTTATCTTACAATTGACAGTGCTGATCTAGGGATATTGTATCTCGAATAAGAAGAAATTGACCAGATATAGTCAATCAATCAACAATAACCTTGATTGAATTATTACCTCGAGAGGTATTTGGTAATCCCACCATAAAATCCACAAACACATTTTCCTATTTCCACTGTAGCACTGGAAAAGGTTGAAGTAACCCATTTGGTAACATTCATTCTGCTTTAACCTATTGACAATATAATCACTTCAATGTAAATTCTGCAATACCACTTTTCATTCCATCCCACTAGTAATACTCTCTAATATCTCTATACGTCTTAGTACTTCCATGATGAACTGAAAATGGAAACAATGAGCTTCACATAAAAACCCTTTATTCAATTTTTATTCACAAGGAACATATTATATTTTTCCAAATCTCAAAATACTATAATTATCAATATGAAATTCAAGAAAATTACTCTTCTGAACCAACTCTACATTTTTCTACAACTCACTCTTTTCCTTATGTGCTGACTTAATTCTGTCTTATAGAGATGATTTCACTGAAACCTAAAACAAAATAGAAGAATTTATTTCACCCAAAACATCTATGCCAAATTTAATTAAATCATTAATAAAAATATCTTGTTGCAAACGTAACATGGTTAATGTAGAATTACTTTTTCAAATCAAATAATTAGCCACAATATTTTATTTTCGTTGATGGTAATGAATCATGCAATCATAATTCTTGATTAATTACAACCATATTTTCTATCTCATTTTTAATTATTTCTGAGTGAATATATACATAAATTTTCATGGTCATTATATATTTGATATTTTAATCTATAGAGATGATGCCTCAAAATTTTAAAAGAAAATAAAACAGCAGCTACTTCCCAATCTTGTGTAGGGTAATTTAACACCTGAGGTTTCAACTGAGGTAAAGCATAATCTATTACCTGATCATTCTACGTTAGGAAACAACCATGTATTTTCAACAAAGATTCATTGTAGATAAAAAATTCATCATCTCTCGAAGGTAATTCCAAAACTGAAACTATAAGGCCCCAGCCTTAAACCTTACTTAATCTTGATTTATTACAAGATTACACATTGAGGATCTTTTCAGGTTTATAGTTTTAGAAAATTAGATCATAAAACTTGCATTACATTCCACATTTACACAAAGTGGTTACATAAAATATAGTTTTCATTTTTTTTCATCAACGGAAACATATTTAAAAATAAAGCATGGATTTTTTCTTGGAACTTCCTTGACACTACCATAATAACATGTACCTTTCTCTTGACCTATGAAAAACATTTCAAAAAAAACTTGGGATGAGCATAAAAAGCTCAGTAAGGGTTATAAAAATATGGAAAGGAAACATGAGATCATATATACATAAGAATGAAATCATACTTTACCCATAAAACATAGGCACTTTAACATACCTCATCAAATAATGAATAAATCATTGAAATCATAAGACATAAAAGGTAACTTGAGGCATTCATAACATTCTTACGTAGGGAGTAACCCTCTTGGTTACGTTTGGAATACCCACCACAGTATATTGCCTAAATCTCTTCGGA
The DNA here is from genome assembly GCA_963277665.1 of Viscum album. NCBI lineage: Eukaryota > Viridiplantae > Streptophyta > Magnoliopsida > Santalales > Viscaceae > Viscum > Viscum album. The sequence continues at coordinate 1,532,637,948 of OY728161.1, read as the reverse complement.
GAAACCTTAACGTTTCACTTCTTCGCATTACCCAATTCATTGGAGAGCTATATCAGGGTCACCCGCCCTTAGTTTATCATGGAACCAACCGTCTTTATAATAATACCCAAGAACCATAACATAATCTTATCACATAAAACATGCATAAAGGAAACATAACATTTTCACCTTTCAATAAAAACATATCAATACAACACATTGATATAAAAACATTATGAAAACCATTTTCAATACAAAAAAAATAAAAGTAAAACATGGTATTTATTTTTCTTTTAAAAAGAAGGTATGTCTTGGAGAGGAAGCCGAAACTCAAATAATGGTCACGGCGGCGGAGAAGTCGTTGTCACCGCATATGTACGACAAAAACAACCCCTTTTGTCATTTAGTAAAATGCTTCGTATAAAAAAAGATTCATTTTTGGATAAACATAAAAGTCAAAGGGGTTTATACACCGTATAAAATAAGGTTGTCTATAAAACAAAATACGCCTCAATGAATGGATATTGAGACGAAGTCCCTTACAAAGGTGATATCCTTGGTTTAAGGATAAATCAATTACATAATTATGTGTGACAAAAGAATACACCAAATATAAGTGGATATTAAGTGTAAAACAATCAGAGGTTATTCACACATATTCATAGAACGACATATTCAAGGAGTACAAGTTTATCCCAAAGAATCAAATTTGGGTTAAGAAGTTCCGTTGCAAAAATTTGACAGCCTAACGGCATCACTACAAAATTCAGAAAATGAGTTGATGAGAGATAAAAAGGGAATCTCATAACTTGTACATAAAATTTTAATCAATAAGTATATAGAAGAACATATCCCAACATAATAGTATATGAATTAAAAGACATAACAAAGAAGTCTTTTAAAAAGAGGAGGGTGAAAGGTTCCCTTAACGACATGGGTATCTTTCGAGACATGCACCCTGTGAAAGAAGGACAAAACAAAATTGATGTAAATAATCATAAATGAAATTATATTACACAATGAGTAAAATAATGGGCATTACATACACCACTAAAAGTAAATTTTGGCAAATGTAGCATAAATCTCACGAGAATAAAAGTGAGATGAACAATCCCTTACCAAAACTCGGCAGCCTAACGACACCACTTAAAACTTAAAAAAATGGACTGATGAGATCAAATTGGGTGTCTCATCATATTAACATAATGTTTATAGAAAGAGGAATATAAAAAAACATCCCCCATAATAAAAAATAGGAGCTTAAAAGAAGTGACATAAAAGAGAGTACTTAAAAAGAAAGAGATAGGTTAGATCTCTTATGAAAATTCAGCAGCCTAACGACGCCACTCAAAACATCCAAAATGGTTTGATGAGAGAAAATAGGGTCTCTCATCTTATGAACATAAAAAGTACAGTAGGAGTAATATAAAAGATCATCCCAATAATAATAAAGATGAGCTTAACATGAATGACATAAAAGAGTGTACTTAAAAAGAAAGAGAGGGGTAGGATCCCTTACCTAAAGTCCAACTTGTCTTGTTCGTTTATTTATATTCGTGAATAATAAAATTTGTTCAATTTAAAATTGCTTAAGGACCTCCTATAAAGATTATTATTCAGTTCATATCACATATTTTAATGTTATAATAATTGGTTAATAATATGAGTTCATATCAGACGTTTTTGTCGATGTTTGGTACATGAGTCAAAAATTGAACTTGTTGGAAAATAATTTTCCATGTAGTTATAGGTACATCATATCCAGAATAGTATTGAAGTTTTAAATATCATATATATAAAATATATATTCATTTAATACTATTCCATATCATTTGGAGATAAAAATTAAAAGCACCGTTCATGGAGACGGTAGGCCGTACGTACGCATGAACGCTACTTTCATTTTTTGTCATATTAATGGTATTAATCCAAAATGAGAGATATATATATATATGTTATAATTCCAGAATGATATACATAATATATATGTAATATATTACATATATATCCATTATATATATGTACTTATAATATTACATAACATTTTGAGATAAGAAATGAAATGTACCGTTCATGGAGACGGTAAGTCGTACGTACGCATGAACGCTACTTCCATTTCTATTTCATATTTAATGGAATTAAAACATAATGATAAATAATAGTATTTTAATTCCAATATGTTATCATATATAATATCATTAAATATATCCTTTATACGTACCCCATATGGTATTAACGAATCAAATCCCTTTGAGGGGGCGGTAGTCCGCACTTCCTTAAATAAAGATATCGCGTTTACCCATAATGGATACCATAAAGGTATGCCATAAATGAAAAATACAGAAGATTAAGTAAAACATAAACATATTATATATCAGATATAAATATATTTTCATCTTAATGGCCACCTTTGAAGGTGTTAGAAGAATGTTGAACAATCATCGTTTCGTGAGGCATAAATTTTCCATCCACAGAAATAATATGTTCTTTAACCATTAGATGTAGGTGTGTGTAATTGTAGCTCTAATACTTCTTATAAAAACATACTAGTATATTGAAGATGCTGGATTTGTTAAAAAATAATTTAATAAAAAGAGTTTAGGGGGTTGGAGAATCAAAATAAAACAAAAGGACACAAGTGAAGACATTACCTTAAAAATCGGGTAACTCCCTTTGGTTTGAGCTCAAAGGCTTCCTTGGGAGGACTTCTGCCCAAATTTAGGCTTCAAGGAGTTAGAGAGGGATGTGGAGAGACAAAATGGGAAGGGTTTGGACGAGCCAAATGCTTTGGAAGTGTGGGTAAGTAGGTAGAGGTGGGAGCCTTTTATAAGAGGAGAGGAGGGGCACTCTTGGAATGTAAAGAAATGTAACTTTATTTTAAAATGAGTTTCGGATTTAAAAGGTCCCACATTGAAATAATTCAAGGTTAAGGTGATAAGGGTTCGAAATCCACCCATAAAATAGGTTTTGTACATGTTTAGTTCATAGATTTTACATTATCTTTTCATTTTATTTAAATCCTTTTTTAATGAGGTAATCGCTGCATCATCATGATGTCATAAATAATTTAATTTATTTAATGTCTAAAAATTATAAAAATAAATATAATGATTTAGGAAATATTTTTATCTTTATAATTAATATTTATAGTAAAGAATATGACATGTATAACCCCATTTAAAAATTGTTTTAGTAAAACAACTCATGTTTGTGTCATTTTAATTTTAACATTAAATAAAAAAATATTAATGTCATTTTCCTACCAAAGTGGCTCCATGGGGTCCCCAAGTTGACCCATGGCTTTTCATGGTCGGCCATGACACATACAATAAGGGTAGGACATGTTTCTAGGTATTTTCATTTTATTTTAATATCATTTTTTCCTTAAATTGCACTAATTACCTCTAATCGCGATTAGGAACGTAAAAGTTACTATTCACCAAAAAATTATTTTAATCTCATTGAACCACATTTTACTTCTTAATTACAACCATGTATGTATGATTTTTGAAAATCAAATCACAGAAGTGGAAAAGTTTCATTTAAACGAAAAATCAGTTTCTTTAACTACCACTTAGTGGTTTCACTATTCATCAAAACTTGAAGTTTTTCAGAAAAATACCAAAACTTCACCCTAAGCTATATTTGGTATTATGAATTCAAAAATGATGTCTATTTTACAAAATTCAAAAAATATAAGTTACATTAATTAATTTAATAATTAATTCCCGCTGTGAGAACAAATAGCGTGTTTTTATGAAAATATATATCAACATATTGACACTAGTTTAAGTCAAATTTCAAAGTGAAATTAATTCCAATGACCACTATTTTATTAAATGGTAAAAATATATTCTTATTTCACTTTAAAAACAATTCAAAAGATAATATAATAATATAAATAAATTATATTAAAAAGCGGTTTTGAATTAAAATACAACATTTTTCACTATTCATTAAAAATTGATCTTTTTCAGAAAAATCCCAAAAATTTACACAAAGTAAATTTTAATGTCCTGATTATAAAGAAGAATTTTATTTTGTCAAATATAACACATAAAATTTTCAAAAAGTTGATTTAAAAGAGGTTTTCCATCAAAAGGTGGTTAATCAATCTTTTAAAGAATATTGGAATGTTTACGCTTAAAATTGTATTCATTCGCATTTTTAATCCTATAACATTTATTGTAAAGTGTAAAAATATTTGAAAAATATATATAATCATTTTTTTAGTTAGTTCTGTTCATTCCCGCCATTACAACGGCTAGGCGTTAACTAACATTTAAAATAATATTATTTTATTATTTGAGGCAACACAAGATTCCCAAGAAACTCATTGTTGTGTATTCGGTACGCCATCATGCATAGCATCACCTTTAAAGTAATATTAATATATTATTCACAAATATGGATAAATATGAAAATTTCATATTCTTTATTTACCTAGGGTGTTAAAGAAACATTCACTAATCTTCTTTTTAATTGATGAAAATTATAATCACATTGTTTTTTCTAGATGAACTTGACACATTTTCATGTTAAATTAGTTTATGGGGTTGATAAATATGAAAAATTCTCAAAAAAATTCTATAATATCTTAAAAAACCATGAAAACTTTGAATATCAGTTATATTTGTGGGTATTGGCCATTCTTCAACAACCTTTTTTAGCAGGCTCAACAATTATTAAATTTTTTGAAACAATGTGGCCAAGGAATGAATTTTTTTGTAACCAAAATTTATAATTGAGGAATTTACCATACAATTTCATTTATTTTAATGTTTTCAAGACAAACCTTAAATTACATTCATGTTATTCTATAATTTTCGAATATAATGGAATATAATCAATAAACACAACCACAAACATATCCAGGAACTCACCAAAAATTCTTTTCACAAGATCCATGAATGCAACAGGTGCATTGGTTAACCAAAAAGGCATTCAAAATTCATAATGGTCATATCTAGTAGAAAACATGGTATATGGAATGTATGTTTTTTTACATTCAACTGATGGTACCCCAATCTCAAGTCAATCATTCAAAAATACTGAGCTCCCTGGAGATGATCAAACTAATCATCGATATGAGTCAATGTATATTTGTTCTTAAAAGAGATATTATTCATTGATATATAATCAATTAAATGTATCATTGAACCATATTTCTTTAAAAAAAGAATATTGGAACACCCCATGGTGATGTGCTTGGTCAAATGAATCTTTTATAGGACAAGTTTTGGAATTGTTTTTTTAACATGAAAAGTTCAATTTGATCCATTCGATAAGGGGGTTTTGAATTTGCAATAGCATCAAGTACAAAGTCAATATAAAACTCAACTTCTCGATCAGGTATAATACTAGGAAACTCATCAGTAAAAACACCCAGATAATCATTTACTACTAGCCCATCATTAATCCAAATAGTTTCTTTGTTTTTATCAATATGTTCAAGGTAACATTTATTTCCATCATTCATTAGTTTCCTAGCTTTCTAATATGTTATCAGAGGTCTAGGATCAATCTTGTACAGAAAATGAAATTATTTCTGAAAATAAACCTCTTTATCTCTTCATTAAATCTTATAATGGTAAAAATAAAGCCAATCCATTCCCAAAATAATATCAAAATCTACTAGAGGTAGAAGAAAAAGGTTTTCTGGTAAATTATTTCCCCAAATAAGGAAAGGGAATATTCTTATAATTTCTTTTTGCCTTAAATATTCAACATGGTGTATTTAAAATAAGTTCAAGATTCATTTCGTCAGGTGTAAGTCCAAATTTACAGAAAAAATTCGTAGAAATGAATGAATGTTTAGACCCTGAATCAAAAAAATACCTTGGCCTAATCTGAAAAAAAACGTACGAGATACCACTTCATTTTATGGACCCTCATCAACCGTAGTAGAAGTAAAATAGTTCGGCCTACCCTTCTACTTTTGATATGTCTAGCTTCCACCATAGGTAATGAACTTTCGATAGAAATTTTCATAATTCCCAAACTCAATGTATGTAAAACATCTTACCACTGGCTTTGCATTGCCTTCATGATCATCTTCGTTACAATTATGAGTAATATGACCAGTCCTGCCACACTAGAATCACTTTATATATTTTAAGTGAAACTATATAGGATGCTTATTACCACACTTCTCACAAGATAGAAATTTAATTTTCTTACCTCCACGATTCTTTTATGAATAGGTTTAATTTTCCGACCCACTGGACCTCTTATTTTTCTTTCTCTCATGGAACACATGATCATAAGAAAACACCATTTCTACCTTCTCAGTGCATATGAAATGTTTCTCATAGATTTTGAATTCACAAGAGTATAATCCACTTCGATATCACAGCTTAAGCCCTTACCAGTTGAGTGAACATTAATTTGTAAGCAGTCAGTGATTCATCCACCTGCCTAAATTTGCAAGAACTATTTTCCCATCCTCAATTGAACTGCCTTAGGTAAATATTTCTCAAGAATAATCAATTTGTATTCGTCCCAACCATGAGCATCAGTGTACTCATTGTCCCTGATATTTTTAACCATCGGCCACCAATGATCTTCTTTTCATTCAAAATGAGAAACATCAAGACTAACCTTTTGATTGTCTGTACAACCGATGACATCGTAAATCTTTTCCAAAGCTTTGATCAACCCTTCATCTTGAACAGGTTCAGATGATCCTCTAAATGATGGTGGATTTTTCCTCATGTAATGATATAATATAGACATGTTCATCAGGGGTTGATCTAGTTGATCTTTTGCATGTATACCACCATCATTTCTATCCTGATCCAACTGCACCATTACTACAACAAACTGTTTAGTTCCGATTACAACCATCTCGGGATGCTGATTTGGAAGGTTATTCACCTTTGTATGCCTTCCAATCACTACTACCCTGTTTTATATGTGGAAAACCATTTTGAAAAATTATATCTTAGATGAAGAAACATGGTAATATTAAAATGCTATATCATTTCAATTTTAACCTAATGTAAAAATCATTTATAGAAATTATATTAACAAAATTATAACTCTTAATGTTATCTAAACCGGCCTATGATACCAACTATAAGGCCTTAGCCTTAAACATTACATAATCTAGAATTATGTTAATTATCACATTGACAATAATTTCATGTTTAAATCCATAGAGAATTAGTCCATAACTTGTACATAACAACTTTAATATTAAAAATTAAACACTTCTACAGACTATCCATTTTTATTCATAAAACAAAAATGTTTAAAAAAGAGCACTGTTTTCCTTCATGTTTAAACATCACAATTTTTCCTTGATTCCATCCATGAATCTATTAACCATTAATTCCAATGAAAAACATTTCAACACTTGGGATGAGCATAAAAATCTCAATAAGGGATACACAAAGAAGGAAAACTGTTATATTTTTAAAAGAACATGTAAACCATGAATACTATATCATAAGTAATATTTTTCACCTTTTTGAAGTAGTAAATACTCTTAACTAAATAAAATTTCATTTAATACCCTTTTTAACCAAAAGATTATAATAATACCCATAGAATTTACACATAACATATAAAAGGTAAACATGGGACAAAATTTTACATAAATGGAATAACCATAATGTCGACTTCCAAAAATCATTTTTTCAAATGGAATAGCCATATGGTTGACTTCCATTGCCAATGCATTGGAAGTTATAATGTAACCACCTATCCTTTGTTTTTCATGGAACCACCTATCATTTAGTTTATCATGTAACCACCCATCAAATTTCTATGTACCATTATATAATCATCACACATAAAAGATTGCATATATTAACATTTCAATCATAAAATTTTATTTTGAATCACAATAAATAAATTCAATATATTAAAATAGTAAATCCACATTCAAAACAATTTTCAATACCAAAATATGAAAAAATGGTATACAGAATTTATTTTCCATTAAAAATAATCACGTCTTGTTAAGGAAGCCAAATATAAAATAATACTCATGGTGGTGGAAAGGTCATTGTCGCTGCATACGATAAAAAATTTCATTTTTTCAATTAGTAAAATGCTTCATAAAAAAATATTGCCTTTGAATGAATGTAAAAGTCAACGGACTTTCTTATAATTTTTTTTAAATAATTAGTTGTATATTATCAAAACATGCCTCAATGAAAGAAGATTGAGATGAAGTCCCTTACCTCGGGTCTGACTTGTCTCATATGTTCCTTGTTTTTCCTAAAAAATAAAAATATATTAATTTATACTTGATATAGATCCTTTTTGGTGTTTATTATTACTTTTATATCACTTAATCCCTTTCTATAATAATTATTTAATTACTTGACTTCATATTTTACATTTTGTCGATGTTCGGAATGTGAGTCAAAAATGAGGTTATTATAATTACAAATTGTCAATGTCGTCAAAATTACATTTTCTAAAAAAATATATTCATGATTTAGATATGATATATATAATATATACCCATTATATATGTATCTAGAATATTACACAACATTTTGATATAAGAAATGAAATGCAGCATTCATGGAGACAGTAAGTCGTACGTATGCATGAAGGATACTTAAATTTATTTTTCATATTTAATGAAATGGAAACTAAATGATAACTAATTATATTATAATTCCAGTATAATATCATATATATTTTTATTAAAACCATCCTTTATACATTCCATGTATGTAATTAATGAGTCATATTTTTTTGAGGCGGTGGTAGTCCGCAGTTCCTCAAATGAAATTATCATATTTATACAACATGAAAAGCATAAAGGTATGTTCTAAATGAGAATTAAATAATCATATTGATAGAATACATATAATATATATCATATATTATTGTAGTTCTATCATAATTGAAAACATAAGAGGTGGTAGGAAAAGATTTAACAATCATCATTTCGTGGGGTAATAGTTCACCGTCCCGAGAAACATTATGTTCTTTACTCATTAGACGATGGTGTGTGTAATTGTAGTCTAAATAATTCTCATAACAAAAACATAGAATATTGAGGATAATTTTTTTGTCATATAAAAAAATAATAAAGAGATCTTCGGGAGTAGAGAATAAAAAATAATGGAAAATAACTTGAGAGAAGATGTTGCCACAAATCAGGTAACTTCTTTTAATTTGAGGCAAATGTCTCTCTGGAATTGATTTATGCCTAGGGTAAAGCTTTTAATAGGAATGGAGTAATTTTGGGAGGTTACTAGAGCATATTTTTTATTAGGAATGTGTCTTAATAGGTTTTTAATGGGTTAGAGGTGGGGTTCTTTTATAAGAGGGAGGATGGGAACTTTAGGACTGTCTTGAAAGATTATTTATATTTAAATTGAATTTATATTTTCAAAATGTCCACATTTCATTTAATTATAATATAATATTAGTATTTTTTGAAATCATATCAACCAATATTTTTTATACAAGTTTTGGGTTTTTATTTAATCTTATAATTTAGATTCAACCATTAGATAATTATTTAACTTTTAACACGTCTTCTTGTATATTCATAATATATGGTTAATATAGTTACTATAAAATGCCAATAGAACCTCAAGTGGTTCATAAATAACATTTCAAACATTATATAATCCGTTTAGTACAATATTAGATTTTTAGTACTATTATATTATTTAATAAAATAGTATTCGTTTTAAATACTCATTTATCTCAATTTTTATTCTTTTTATATATTGACATTTTAAAAAACCATAAAAATAGGATTATTTGAATAAAAACTTATTTAAAACTAAGCTAACAACTAATATGCTTTCATAGAATTTGTTTATTTCTTAAAATGTTTTATAAGAAATTTATTTTAATATTTACATTCTCATTTATTTAAATCATTCATTAATAAAGTAATCACTACATCATCATTGTGTAATAAATTTATTTGTTTATTTTGTGTGTAAAAATTAAAAATAAAATACCTTTATGTAGTAAATATTTTCTGATTTATAATTACAATTTATAGTCGAAGATATAACTTATGTATCCCCATATAAATTTTTTTAGTAAAAGATCCATGTTTAGGTTATATTTTCCTTTACATTAAATTAAACGAAATGAAATGTCATTTTCGCACACAAGTGGCTCCATGGGGTCCTAAAATAGAACCAAAGATGCCCATGGTCGTAAATATCTCATAAAATAGAATTTGGACACATTTTAGGGTATTTTTATATTAATAAAATATTATCGTTTACATTTATTTAACATATTTACCCTTAACCATGGTAAACAAATATTTACTAAAGTTACTATTCATAATGTCTAAAATTAAAAGCTACCTATTTACACAATTTGGACCTCATGATTCCAAATAATTAATAAATTTCTCAAAATTCAAAACACACATGTTGCATAAATTAATTTAAAATTAATTTCCATTGTCAAAACCAAAAATCTAGTTTTTAAGAAGTAAAATCTACCTATAGATTGAATTTTTTATGTCCAATTTGAAAATAAAATTACATCCAATGAAAAAAATTGGATTAAATGATAAATATATAATCCAATTAAACATTAAATACCAATTAAAAGGAAAACATAAATATTTAAATAAATTAGATAAAAAGATAGTTCTGACATAAATCACATCATTATTCACTATTCATTAAAAATGATCTTTATAAGAAAAACTGCAAAAAATTACCCAAATTAAATTTTGATATCCCACTTCTAAATAAGAATTCAATTTTGTCAAATGGAATAAATAAAAGTTATGAAAACAATACTTAAAAGGGTTCTACATCAAAGGTGGTAAAACGACCATTAAAAAAATATTAGAGTATTTTTTGCTTAAAATAAAACTTGTTCTTATTTTAAGCAAATGAAATTTATCAGATAAATAAAAATGCATTTAGTAATCATATTATAGTTAGTTTTTTTCATTCCTCTCAATAAAATGTATATGAATTAACTACCATTTCAAATAATAATATTATATTATTATTATTATTTTCAGTATGACTAAATCTTGTGTGCAATTGAAGATTTTAGAGAAACCCATTGTTGTGTGTTGGGTACTCCATGAAACGTCGCATCACCTTTAAATTAAAATTAATATTTAATTCAAAAATATTCATAAATATGAAAATTTTATATTCTTTATTTACCAGGGATGTTACAATAAGTTCATTATGTGTTTGTCAAATTTAAAAAATAGCAATAAAAATAAATTATTTTAATGTGGGTATATATTTTTTTTGTCATGTATTACCTTTATAGTATATATTACATCACTCTTTGGCTATTATGAATTCATAATATGTACCATATATTTATATAATATTTAATCATTACCCAAAAATTTAATTTTCCCAGAAAATTATGAGAGATTTACTCATGGAACAGTTTTACATTTTAAATACATAAAATAATATTTCATTAAAATAAAAAATTTCATAAATATGTGTATTTAATATTTTACATAAAATCATCATTTAATATAAATTAATAGTCCTTATGGCAATAATATATTTCAGAACCCTGAAAAGATTACATTTTACATCATTAAATTATAATATTTGTTATATTTAAATTATTATTATTTATTATTAATATTTTTTTAATATAAAATATACTTAAAAAGGGTAAAGTTTTTCAGAAAGAATGTTTTAATTAAAATAATATATTTCCTAGTTATATAATTTTGTTTACTTTATATCAAAATATAATTTTTATCAAACTCATTATATAATAATGTATAAAGAAGTAATTAATAAAGATAAACATTATCATTATTTTGTTCAAAACAAAATAAAATAATTCATACTACTAGATTATAGATACATAACCACTTAGTATACCAATGGACACCCTGTGGGTAAGGTGTATGGTAGTGATACATTCATTGGGTGAGGGCGTGATCTCAAGAAGAATGAACTAATCTGTAAAATAGTTTTACCCGGGATTCATTTGATGAATATTATCATATTTTTTCTCAAGAGAAATGCCTTACGGTGTTATCTCTCCTATAACCTCCATGAAATGGGATTTATTGGGTAATATCCTTCAATTAGATCCCATTTCTTCTTCTTTATATATCAATTATACTTTATCACAACCCCTAACATATAATAGTCCTTTTAGTCAATATAGAATTGATATATTATTAGTGATTATGATGCTTAATGGCCTTTAAAATCAAACTGAGAAATGATGGTTATATTTTATAATGGTCTACAATAACAAAATTAAATTCATTTTATGTGGTTTTTATAACTATAGTTTTTAATAAAAAATTTATCTATTCAAAAATGGAGTTGCATTTATAAATGTAATGGTCATTATATATGTTAAGAAAATTTTTCATCATTTGTTTTCAAACATTGAATATGGAATAATATAACATCATAAAAAATGAATGATACAAAATATTTTCATAATATATTGAATTTAATATTAACATGTTTTATCGAAAGATGATTTTTTAATATAATAATATAATATAAGGTGATGAAATTCATGATGGATATTTTTTTTATATTCAATTGTGAAGATAATGTATTCATTGATGTTTCTGTGTAGTGATAGAGTGATGGTATCCCCATCATCTATGAAAGGACAAACAGTGACTAATGGAATAATTTTTTTTAATTATTAGAATTATTTTTGACATCTCGTATCAATAGTGGTTTTTTTAAATTAATTTATAACCATGATATCATATGAATCCTATACAACGAAATTCATGTTATTTAATTTTTTTTGTTAATGTGAAATTTAGTTCATAGAAAGAGTCTGATGGAAGAGTCTTAAGACAATAACTTTTTTATCTTATGGAAATAGGTTAAGTTAAATAGTTTAATGTTATGGTATTTACATATTCTCTTGTTCACTACATTTTTTTGACTAGTTATGTTTAGATTTTTTAGGTGTCATTTTTAAGTGATTATCTCACTCATTGATCTTATTTGAGAATGGATATATAGTTATTGGAATGTTGATATCTTATAGTAAAACCTCAAATTATTATTTTCAAGTGGCGATGATGTGAAAAAAAATATTAAAAATTATAGGATCCTTGTAGTGTGTTACAAGAGGGAAAACTACCTGGGAAAGGGTGAGTTATTATGAAAAACAATCATAAAATTTTTCATGCCCTTTTTAGATTAATAATAATACAAAATTTTTGATTTTTGATTAAGCCAAATGTTTATCTAAGAAAAATACAATGAATAATATATACGAAATTCAAATTAGAACATTATAGGACATAATATATTTTAATAATATCATTAAAACCCCAAAAATTTAATACAAACAATAGTAGTGTGGGGAAAATAGAGAGAACAGATGAAGGTCTATTAAAATATTAGAATCTATTATAAAGATAGAACATACATTCTAGTTTGTTTTCTCTTTATAATTAAGTGGAAAGTATTTTTTTAATCCTAACAATAGGTATTATCATCATTATAAATATCAAATTTTCTATCTCCCTATGCCCTGGAAGCTCCGGAAAATATACCTATCAGAATATATTTGTGTGGAATCCTTAGAAACTCTATCTTCAACCTTGAAATTCATTGATCAACCTAATTATTAGATTGTATTCTTACAGAAAATTGAATCACTGGACATAAGGGTTGGTAAAAGCCATACAGAACTCATGAATATATGGAATTAGATATAAAAATTATATATTATAGTGACTTTAGACAAGAATTATCTTTCAAAAAACCCCAAGGATTTTTTTCGTTGAGGGTTTTAGTTAATTATGACAAACTATTTCATGTTAAACCCATATATTACTAATGTTGTCTTATAATCAGTATCCATTTATCCTAATAAATAATTTTTAAAATAGAACTTCATTTTTATTCATGACATTTCTTATTAAATTTTTTAATGACCCCTCCTCCCACACCCATGTCGTGACTACTCTAAGCCCACCCCTGATAGTCCATGTGTTTGTGGTTAGCGCCGTGTAGGCATATCTCACAAATGGAAGGCATTTTCCTAAGAACAATTACACATGCTCCCAAATCCATTCCACCTAGTCTAGAGCATAAAAATACCATGTAGGGATAATAGATTAATAGCACTACTACCAAACAATAGAGTACGTTATAAAGTAAATCAGAAAATTTCAATCATACCAAAAAAGAGCCCACTAAAATAAATACAACTATAAATCCTGTCCTAAAAATAAGGGCACTAAAGCTACTGTAGGATGCTTCCAAAATCACCTTGCCTCGTTTGATCTCACATGGCACCATTCGGTTGTGGTCATGGTCCTACTCCACCTAGGACTACACCAAAGTGTCAGTCAACTGATCAATACATGATACATGTAGGAAATTCTTGTGCACAAGTGAGTAAAACAATACTAATTATGGTACCCCAAAATAAAAATCAAATGGTCACAAAGAAAACACCATCAGGAAGGTACTGTCATCTCCACACAAGTATATCTCAATAACACATATAACAAAAAAATCTAGGTATACTCATTATGGATTCCATGACGCAACATATCATCCACTTCCACCCATATGGTTCTTCTCATTGCATGGTTGATTCCAGGAGATCCCCCTCCTCGAGCTATATAATAGTAACCACATAGAACATGACTACCAAAAGTATCTGAGAGAACAATTGGTCTCGATATGTCATGAAGTAAATTTGATATGTCCAGTATCACTATGATAAGATGTCTCGATATCATATCCAAATCATTTTTCACATGATTCATCTCGAGGCATGACCATTCTAGGAGAACTCACACCTTCAATTATGAAGTCATAAAATTACCTTGCAATGATGTCCCGTGTTTTTGGGACTTACCAAAAGAGGACACACTGAGAAATAACTGAAGTAAACTGATCAGGTCATGTCACAAAGGAATGAATGATCTTGATACAAAAATAGGGTGTCCTGCAACCAGGGTTCACTGGGGGACATCCTAACACAACTTGGACTATAATTCTTGATATGGGAAAAGTTCCCATGTAAATACTGGTCACACCTTTTCCACAAGGAATTATAAGGTATGTCACATCCCAACATCAGTGATAAAACATCGATAAACTTTTCCCAAATAAATGATTTAATTCGGTTCAAAGGTCATGATATACAGATAAGGGATTCTCATGAATACAAAAAACACACTCTATATAACCTCGTACCATAGGGGATTCTAAGAGAATACCACGAGCCTTATGGTCTGGATCATAATGTATGGGATTATAAAAAATACCACTAACACTACGATATATCCCATTGGATAAAGGATTAATGACCTATGCTTTGATTTCTTTTCAATACTAAATGAACTCCATCCACGGAGATAGAGTATCACCCCCATCCCATGGGGGATTTAAAACTATATATGGGACTCATCACCCATGGGAATTTCAACACAATGTCGTACCTAACCCTCATGTGAAAAACCAAGGGGGAACACTTTATTTCTACTAGTCTTTTATAACAACTCGACAAGATATCTCAAAAGGTACCCCTCATTGTTAGGGTTCCAAAGATGTAAAAAGCTCTTCAATTGGACTTATAGTATAGAAACTATGAACCTTTTTTTGAAAATGGGTCAGTGTGGTCCAGCTACAGTTCGAGCTGATCAAAATGACCTGACCCGACCCGATCCATCTGGTCGCTCCGACCCACTAAAATTGATCCCATCTACGGCATCAGCCTGACCTACTAGATAAGATCGGGTCGAGGTAGTGGACCCCACTAGTGGTCGGCCAATCTGTCCGACCCGGACTGGAGGAGCAGGTATGTCTGTCCACCCCAGATGTGAGAACCCTCCACTTCCCCTTTGTGTTAGGCAGCCGACTCATCCAAATGCTTCTTTTCTCACTCGTGACTAGAGCCTCTGGTCCATCTCAACCCGCCGCTACCGAATTCACAGCCTTCTCCCACTTGGTAAGCTGTGTAGATGTAGTCACCACTATAGGCACGCCAATGACATCTTCCCCGGGCCACCAAACACGCTCTTGTGGTCCAATTTTATATCTAAAAGAGTTTCCAGAAACCTCAGGCTGCACTCTTCATCTCCAATGGTTTGAATCTATGACACCATCCCTCTCAATGAAATGTTTCTCAAACGGTGATTTATCCTACACCAACTCGATCTATTTTCCTCCGCCACTATTCCACCTCCATCACGTCTTGTCCATACCAAATTTTTGATATTCGATTGCTCCACCAAGGATTAATTGTATAATGATTGATTGAAAACCATATGTTGAGTCATGTCCTGAATGAAGAATTCCTTGTATGAATGAAGAAAAAAGGAAGAAAATGATGAATTAACAAAGTTAAATGGACCTCGATCGATGTTGATTTCAATCATGGTTTATTAACATTAGAATGGATAACCAAGAATCACTATGATAATAAACCATTAAAACCCCACAAGAGTAATCCCATCCAAAAAAATGATCAATCTATGGTGAAATTGTTTCTAATTGGTCCATTCCCATCATAGAATATCAAAATTGGGGAAAGAAGAATATTCAAAAATAAAAAACCCTACCTTGAGTTGGCTCTCCAGCAGACATTGATTTAAGTTTCATCGCCATGTCGATCCTTATTCCACTTGATTTCATCGATTCGTTGTTGCTTGATTGAATCTCAAACTCTGATATGTATTCACCAGCGAGAGATCCTCCTCCTCCTTGCAATAGAGAAACTCCATGGTTCCATTGAAATCTTCAGAATTATGAATTCTAATACTGGACCCTTCCCTCGAATAATGAAAGAAATCCATCAATGTTATTAAAAAATTTTCATTGTTGTTTTACTTTGAAACAATGTTGCCACACTACTTCATTTGTTAAAGGATAATAGGAATCTTTGTCTCTACGTCATAGTGTCACCATGATGAAAAACGGTAAAAGGGATTAAAATAAACTACTTTAAGACTATTTTATTCTCCTTTAAAAAGATAAAAAATTAACTTTTACTATATAAACATGATAGTTGAGGTTATTCTCTTCCAAAGGAAATCAAATCCTCAAAAGCTCAATGGTACTCTTGAAATTCCAATCACAGTTACCATTTATGAGTTATAAGGATTTGAAAAATTAAAAAAAAAATTTAATTATTTTATTTAATGTGAATCTAGTTTCTGGTTTTCTCATTGGATACCCACACCAACTAAACATAAGTCACGCCTAGGGTAAAACTATTGCCTTGAATGAAACAGTTCCCTCAGATTTCTGATCCTGGTACCCATTTAATAGGTATTCAATATTTTCATGAAAACTACTCATGCATGCTATATAAAAATGTAACATTATTCGACTGATCATTCCAGACACTCCGGGCCTTATAATCACACGTTGTCGCATCACCTGGTCTCATAGTTTTTTAAATAATTTTAATAAAAATAGTACTAGGAAAATCTGAGTCGTTTAAAATTAGATTCTTGATCTCATCCTTTTCTTTACTCATCTTTAAGTGCCTCTCAAAAACTTGTTATAATGTTGGATGATCACAAAAATCATAGCAAGGGAAATAAATAAAGATACCCATTAATCTAGTGAGAAACAAAAACAAAATATGTAATTTTTACCTTTATCATCAAATTTCATTGAGAATATATTTCAATAATTAAATAAACCCACTTTTTTCTCAAAATGATCATTTAAAAAACAATATAAATCAAATGAAAACTATTTTTTCTAACATAGAACCTCACATTCATAAAACCCATTCAAATACGTTGCAATTGCATTAACCATATAATAAACACACAATATAATTACATACTGAACATAATAATTATTCAATTCATTATAGCGATAAAAAGTGTCTCACCATTCATATAATCTATATCGATATCTACAATTTTTTATGAGAAATAATGGGTCTCAACCAATCGTATAAGCTGCATCAGGATCACCTATGAGCTATAATGGGTTCAACTTATAGTATATTAGATATATGTCATAACTTTTTAATATACCAGGAAAGCCCATCCAGAGGCAAAGTCTCCGACCATTTATTAAAACAATAGAAAAGTGCAACAAGAAAGCATCACATGCCAAAGTAGACAATTACATATCATAAAATCCATATGTGTCGCCATATCCAGGATTAATTTCTTCATCTGCAGTAGTCGATTCCCACTCTGAGCTTTCACACAGATTCCGAGTCTTCACATACATCCATTTGAGATTTAACGTCTCTAAATACAAAAACTCATCAGAATAATGCATACCATTTCCTTTAATATAATTCTCTTGTATAATAACATTAATTAAATTTTCTATGATTTCAGTTTTTAATCATTAAATCATTTTACAAACTCTTAAATATAAACATGTCTTGGGATAAAAACAAAATTTTCTTTTCAAGAAGATTAAAAAAAATAAACTAACCAAGTCATGGAGAAACCATTTAATTTAATAATAAATGATAACTTGTAAACTAAAATTCAAACAATTAATGTTCCATGGTGGATGTCAAATTGTCTCATAGCATATAAGTTCAAAAAAACCCTTATATTTTTTATGGAAAAGTAAAAAAGTACCTTGTTTAGAATATAAAAAAAGAATTCCATTAAAACTATTTTGTAAAAATTAAAATATAGTACACATGAATTTAAAACATGTAGTAGTATAAAAAAATTGAAACAATTTTTAGGAAACCTTGACATGGAAAAAAAAGAGTTTTAATGGAGACATTAAAAAGAAAATTATTAAAGGAATGTACTTTACCTTGATTAAGAATGTCACATACATTATTTATATTCTAGAATAATATACATTGTTTAATTAATCAGTATTCTAAGAACCTCTTTAAAGTTTATTTTTTCATTTTATATCACTAATTTCTCTGTTATATTAAATTACATAATCAACCATATTCAATTCATATGTTTTGAAAATATTTAGTTCATAAGTCCAAAAGGGAAGCATTAGGTTGATTGTTGACAAATAGACCGGAATTATATCATATCTAGCATAATAATAATGAAATAAATATAAATTTTATACTTAAATTATTATTTTAAATAAAATCATTTAATACGGTTATGAAAAAAGAACTAATTTACTATCATGTAGACGGTCGGTCGTACGTACACATGAGTAACGTTCTCATTTTGCAATGATCCTTGTGAAAAGAAGTATAATATAGTTTTAGTATTAAATTATTCATAAAATACCTTAAATATCATATTAATTTATCATTTATACTTATATATAAAATTTTTGTTTGGTGGTGATGAAAGAAAAATGGCATCGCTTAATGGAGGTGGTAGTCCACATGTACGCGTGAACAACATCATTTTTTTAAGAATGGAAGAGTAAGTAGGAAAATGATATATTAAAATATTATAATCATAAATATTAATTTACAATAACATATTATAATTAATTCCCTTATTATAATCTTTCATGATATATATTGATGGAAAACGAATTACATCTATTTGCGAGGCGGTAATACGACATACACACAAATGATGAATTATTTTCTGATTATATGGAATAAGATATTCATATTGGTCATTACACTAAAAAATTAACATCTTTATAAAATGATTATAGTTTATTTTTTATTCCATATTAGATTAATATTGCAATAGGTATGTTTAAAAATAAACAACACCAAAATAATTAGATAAAACCCATTCCTCTTCATTGAAAAATCTATTTTTATAAAACATATGACCTCTATGATATGTCATATTCCTAAACAACGAACTATATAGTTTGAGTATGTATTACAGTAACATATTTTTTATTTAATTCTCTTAACTAAATAGGTTTTTAAGAGTTAATAAAGGATAATATTATGTGCCATTTTATAAGTAAGGGAATGGAAAATCTTACCATTTCTCAATATATTATTTTAATATAAAATAGATTTTTATTAAAAATATATCCAAAGATATTTATTTAGAATATAAAATTATTATTTGTCTAAATACCCACATGCAATAATTTTTTTTCATTTTTCATATATTTCTTCCATTATTATTTAGTTTTAACACCTATTTAACCCCTTTAACTCTTACTGTAACAAAATAGTTTTTTTATAATTTGAGGGTAAATATAGCTACAATAAAATGATAAGTGGCCCAAAAATAGACTACGTATGATATTTTAAAACATATCTAAATATATTTTCCAAATATATTACTTTTATGGATTTTAAATCATTTAATAAAATATTATTCACTATAAGATATCTATAATGTCTTTTTTTGAACTATTAAATACATTAACCATTAAATATCAAGATAAAACATATAATTAAAACATATTATTTTATAAATTTTATAACATTTCATTTTTATATTTATAATTTGTGGATAACATTTATTATCAAAAAAATATATATAAATATTAATATTTCTAAAATAATTAACTTGATATTTCCATTAATTGAATAATTAAAATTTCTACATTATGAAGAATTTATTGAAAATATATCAGAAGTGAATTATTTAAAAAAAAAATCATGATGAATGTTAATATTAACTTTTTGAAATACTATTTATTTTTTAAAATATATATTTTTAGAACTCCATAAAAAAATATTACACTTACTAAAATCAACAGTGTGACATGATTGACATTATATTAAATAAAATACCATAACTGTCATAATCTAATAATTTCATCCCCAAAAGTTTATAAAATGAAATAATAGATGAATCTTGTTGACATATAAACATAAAAAATTATTTATATAACTTTTTGGGTAATTTAATAGTTCATCTCACTTTATTTGTAAACTATGTTTCCCAATTTTTCCTTTATCATGGTAACCAAATTTCTAATGTTACTATTAATATTATCAAAAAATAAAAGGGTTATATTTAGTAAACATGGACCCTATAATTCCAAATATAGATTAAAAATTTTAAAATTAAAAACATATAGGTTATAAATTATATTTTTTTCTTAAACTGGAAAGTTGAATTTAAAAGTAATATTTCGATAAAATTTCCTTTTAAATATAATTTTTTTTATAAAAATTTCATCTATAAAATATAAATATAAAATAATAATTATACTATTTATATCATTAATAACCAATTTAAAATGAAAAATAATCTGAAATATAATTTGTGTAATGTCCCTAACCGAGAGTCAGAATTTGGTTCCATAAACTGGTTCGTTACATTCCCTCAAGCATACCCCCCCTATATGCAAGAGGCGTTTGATTACAAGATGGGGAATAATATATATTATGGGGGAAACTATAACATCTTCATATAATAATTATAATAATGATAATCTATAAATGATTGGAAAATGAGAATAAAAAACAAGAATAATACCATAACCAATAAAGACCAATATCATGTGATAATCCCAAAACGTGGATAAATGGACATAAACCAAACCAATAGGTATTTCATTTTATAGTATGTGTAAAATATCAAATTAAAACTAAAAATGAAGACACGTGAAAATAATCTCTCTGTACTTTGACATCAAGTATGATTAACTCATCCATGGCCCATCCCAAATCCCAACTCAAACACCCAGTATAGGGATCTTGCCTTTATCTTTAGGGAAAATAAGGTCTCTTTAGGTTCCATTTAGAAAGACTTTGTAGGGTTTGAGTACAACTAAGTAGGCCACCACCAATGACTTTGAAAAAAATATCTCATCTATTACTATGTATGTTGTTGTATAAAAAAAGTAAAAAATATTAATTAGAAAATTCCACATTAAAATATTCTTTAATCAAACACATGAATCCATGGGTTCATGAAGACACCCTATCTAATAATACCTTATTCAGACCATGTTGGAGCCCAAACCAACCACCTATAAATATAAATTTATATTTAATCATTAATTTTAATTAATCATATAATACAAATTTCGCATTGAATTAATGCAGGCCTAGAGGAGTGTTATGGAAACCCGTGGTTATTTAGAGAAGAAATCCCTAAACCACAACTCTATAATCACTTGAAATACATACACACACACACACACACATATATATATATATATATGGGTATATACAGGTAGTATAGTAGCCTATTGGTATTTGGAGAATCATACCTTACCCCACAACTGGGTAACATATATCAGATCACATGGTTCAACATTCACAATCTATTTATCAATCAAAATCATAATTTATTATTCATTCCATTTCATAGATTAATTTATCATCCCTATATAATTTTTCAATTATCATTTTAATCAAAAAAACACCCCATGGGTTTACATCAATTTCATAATTGCATTTATAAGTCAATTTCGTGATCCCATTATTCTTTCAATTTGTAATCCCATTAACAAAATAATTCCAGAATCCCATTAATCATTAAATCAATTCATTCAATTCAAAACACGATTTCCCAAAATTGATATTATAATATAATAAATACATGCAGCAAAACTAAATCAATACTATTGTAATTGAAATTTAGAAAACCCACATCATGGATGTTTGATGGATGTTCCCCAATCTGAAATCCCTAATTTGATGTGGAACGATCGAAATCACAACATCAAAGAAGATAAAGGACCCAAACCTAAGACCAAATTCCAAAAGAACAACATCCATTACAATTAATATATAAAACATCTCCAATAGATAAAAAATAATCCATAATAATTGGGAATGAATTAGAAAACAGATAGGAAACCAAATGGATAATAAATCACATACCTGAAAAGAGACAATCACTCAATTAGATATTTAATTTAAAAAGAAATAGATTTTTTACCCTCATAATCTTATCCAGGACATCAAAAAATAGAGGAGAATGCTTTAGCATGATCAAGGGTTATTGGGGATAAACACCATGAGGTAATTTAATATTAATAATAAATTTAGGGTTTAAAACCCAACATACATAGTTTCTAAGCCATATAAGCATGATCTTACAAACTATTTTCCTTAACCATACACATATACATTGTGGGCGCACAGTTACTCCTAGGAGGGTTCATGAACCGTGAACCAGCTATGAAACCCCCCTATGTATGAGGGTGTAAGGGCTGGGGAGGGAGGTTATACAGTTAGTCAAAACCATTGACTAGTTTTTCTCCACATCTTATGTCTCCTAAATAGGGAACACAATTTACTTGGAAGGTATTCATGTTATTCCCTAACTATAACATATCAGCTCATAACCCCATGAGATTCAAAATTTCTACAATTTAACTCCAAAAATCCCCAAATTAAAAATAATTAACCAATGCATTACTGATAAAAGGGATAAAGAGTGCCGGAAAAATGAGCATGGGGCATCTATTGAAAGGTCGATATCTTAAAATATCCCCACCATATTTTATCTTATCCTCATGATCCACTACCAAAAATCTCTAATTTTCCTATTTAAAATTGCCAAGCCGCTAATACCACATGTCTTCCCCCCTCTCCCATATTTTCTTCTGAACACATCCATGTTTCCATAATACTCGAACTATCAGTATGGTCTTTCAATTCAACACATTCAGATGGCGATCCAAAACACGAATACAAATCTCCTCAAAGGATGAAATAACCTCAAGATCAACGTCATCAAATTGATAACATGATAAGGGTTATGGTGATGCATTTGAATTCATGAAACAAGAAACATATCATGAATGACACTACATATGTGGAAGATCCAATCACTATGTCACTGTTCCAATCATCTCCATAATCTCAAAAGGACTTGCAGACCAAGGCTCCAAATTTCATGGTCTCGTTTTATAATAGAGGCCCTATATAGAGGACACCCAAATGAATGCAATACCACCAACTATAAACTGAATGGGTCTTTGGCGTTGATCAACATATCACTACTTCCTACACTACATCGTATCCATATATTATTGAATTAGTTGATCTTTCACTGATGAATCTTACGTGAGTCTTGGTCATAACATCTTAGACTCGCCTACCTCTATCCAACATAATGGTTATGTAAATGGAATACCATAAAGTTTCTCAGATGAATCCATCCAAATAGTTACAATATAAATTTTTTTTGTAGGTGAACAGAATGATTTCTATTTGATTGAACCAAGACCCACCAAAATTGAGAATTCATACTCGTAACATATCCTCTAATACCTAAACAGTATCATACGAAAACCCATTTGTCTATGGTCAGAAATGCATGCATAATAAAACTTGGGTACCCAATTCCTTCTATATTCCTTTCCAATAGTGTAACGTAATGTGAAGTTAACATTCTAAAACAATAGACCTTGATACCTTAGGTAATCTTACTATCCCATAAACATACATTTCCCCCAGCTGATCTAATTTAAATGTATCCTAGAAAGGTTGTAAATGAGCTACTTCTATTTATTAATGACCAATTAACCACATATTGTCATTCTACTAGGGTTTCATTTTAAGAACCACCATGAATTCCCTGGTAACATTGTCCCACATCTATTATGTCCTGGTCAACAGCTGTAGTAATCCAAAAGGTTGTTGATGCTTGTCCTTTGCCTACTAAAAGGTGTAGCATCATCTGACAAACACTGAAATCCACTTTTACATTCCTAGAAACCATTAATCTCAACATACCTCATGGTAAATATTGGTAAAACCAAGATTTACCATCCACATCGAGTCATGAAACTCACACTTCATCTCTTCATAAATGCATATATACAAGAAAATATAGTTTTATATATAGATGATAACATCCTCATATATATTCTCATCAGAAGGTGACTCCCCACCTCAAAGGCTTCCCTCACGGTTAAAAAGTTTAGATCCTCAAATAAACTATATCAGATTTACCTTATAATTATGGACTCGATATATAATGATACATGATTCGTATTTTCAGTGACCTTATGTACTAAAATTTTAATTTCCACTAGAAAACTCATAATCATAAACTCAGAACTGGACTATGGAATTATAGTGTCTGTGTTTTCCTTCCCAAATACCCAGCATCACTTTTTCCTTTCCTAGGAGTTTCTGATAGATATAAATCAACTTAAATCACATAATTGACCTATCTAAATTTGAAGAGACTCAAATATAACAATGGAAAAATATATTTTAATCTTTTGTGGTCAGTATAAATAGTAAACATTTAACCCAATCGATAATGCCTCCAAAACATTAAATCATAAAGCACTGTATCTTACTTGAGATCTCATATAGTTTAATTCCCATCATGTTTCCTCAACTTCTGTGACCATATGAAATAACATGATATCCCTGAATTAACTCTACTCCATGTAAAATTCCTGATGCATAAGAAAACATGATATATTCCCCACCCGGCTCAGGTAGGATCAAAATTCGTGTTGTAGGAAAATGATTCTTCAATCCCTAGAATGAATTTTCGTAATATATAGACCTTGAAAACAAGATCCCCTTATTGGTCAAACTCGAAATGTGGTGCGACCTTGTGGGGAAATTCAAAGATCATCCTATTACAATAACCCAATATACCTAATAATATATAGATATTAATATTTTCATTGGTATGCTCTCAATATACCACCTACTAAACATTCTCAAGGTCCACTAACACACATTTCTTCGAGGTGATGTGACTTAGGAGATGTACAATGTCAATCCAGGAATGAAACATTGATAGCTTGGCATATATACAATGATCCCTCATTGTACTGAGGATGATGTCATGATATTGGGAATGATATTCATGACTCATGGGTTAGAAGAATATTCTATCCATATAAAAAATGATAAAAATATCTAGGTATGGGTGAAAGATTAATATCATTATGGACATAAACATAGCTGGATAATTCATCCACCCAGACCACATCATGATGAACTTGTATATTCCATACCTTATTCGAAAAGTTGTTTTTGGTCTATCATATTCTTCAACTATCAACTAATGAAACTCTGATCTAAATTTTATCTTAGCAAAAACACAAGCTCATATAAAATGGCTAATGATATCAATAATGCATTCCAAAGGATACCCACTCTTCACATTCATCTCCATTAACTTCTAGAAATTAACAAATAAAGAGAATTTCCTTTCATCCTTTGTAAAGAACAATAACAGTGAACCCTATGGTGGCATACTCAGATATACATATCATTTATCCATCAAAATATCATGTTCAGTCTTATGTTATTGAAGCTTTATTGGTACCATTCTGTAAGGTAGAATAAAAACTATTTCATCTCAAGGAATGATACCAATCGTAATCACAATATATCTATCAGGTGGAATACCTAAGAATTCCTAAAGAAAAACATCCATGTTCTGATACACTATGGTTTGAAAAAAAATCATGATTCAAAACCCCATCAACCAATAAAAGACTTTAATCATGGGTGGTGAGGTCTAGAAATGGCTCATGAACTGGCCCACCATGGCCTTCCTAGATATCCCACAACCAATGATATATATAACTATTTTCCCCATGAGACATACATGTCACTATCCTATGGTAACAATCGATATATTCTCAGTATAATACTATTCATTCGATACCCAATATCCTGTCAAAACATTAAATATAGAGTATTTAAATATACCAACATAAATGATACTCCCAGAAATCATGAGAACACCCCTATAATAAATAGATTTCCCCAGACATTACTCATACCAATGATTTAATTCTAATTAACCTCACTCATAAACCCCAATTTTATAATAAAATCATTCACAAGATAAATAGATATAAAATAATTAGAGGTTCATATATCTAAAAAATCCATAAAGTTTATATTCTTTACGAACGGTAAATCTAACTGTCAATGTTCCAGCCTCTCTATAGAAATGTGTACACTAAACTATAGACAACTATCCTACCCCTCTTACATGTGATATTTGTTAATTCCCATGATCTTCACCACTCTACTGATTCATTTCCAATTTCCTTGATGTAGCACATCTTCTACCTTAATCACCAAAACCATAATAATTCCATCTTACATACTGATATGGTGTTGAAGATCACCTTTTAGTACTCATACTAGGTCCATTTCCCTCGTCACTACACATTGGTTGAAGGTCCTCGCTATAAATATATAATTGACCTATCCTTATATAGTTTTGATGTTCCCATGGTGGATATGGACACTATATATGAATATTTCATGACCAACCACACTAGTGGAATTATATTTTGTTACGAGTCTGAGTAACTAATCTATATCTCTTAACACTTTGTCTTCCATATCCCTGGGTAATGTTATCAGAGTTATTATTCCTACATTGAAAAGACATAAATCCTTATCATTTAGATGAAAATACCAACATTTCACTATAATCAACAATTATGTTCCCCTAAAAAACTGAATGTTCCTGTCACCACATCAAAAAAAACATCTTCAGCTAAATGATGATAACATGGGACTTAATCTCACAATTAAGGGTATCCACGAACTCCTTTGTTGTAGTATCCCTTTCTCTTTCATACTTTAGGAAAAATAGTCCACTATGTTAACCGTTTAAACTCTTTTTCTTTATCCTTCCTGATGATCTATAGGTTAATGTTTTCCAAAAACATATAATGAAAGGCACTCTTTCCCAAACTCTCCAAATTCTGACCCAAGGTATACATATCACACAATATTATTTCTTATAATCATATTATATATAATATTTTGAATTAAATCTCATATCTACATGAGCCTCTAAATGTTCATGTATCCTCTAGTTATACTGAATAAAGGACTCCGCTTCTCCGGGTCCACCATCTCCAAAGAATTTTGGAGAGTTCTGCAACTGGATCTAAAATGTTAGCTTAGATTGAGTTTATACATCCCTCCACATTTCTCTTTCTGTAACTTCATAAATAATGAAAATTTCTCATGGAATAGTTCATCAGCTCGTTCACCAAGAACTATCAGAGCATCTGGTTCCACAATTAGTGGAGCATTTCCATCCATGTCCTCTATTCGTCCTATCAAAAAACATTGTCATGGAGGCATATCCCAAAAATTCCAAAAACATGTCTTAGGATGCATAACACAACATTTCCATATTTGAAAGCGACTAATACCCATAAATCCATAAAAAGTAATCCCCTATACCCCCACCACATGATTAAAATCGAGGAACTAACACTACCGTCAACCATCTTCTATTAGTGATATGGATAAAAAAGGGTATAACAATTTAATAATTCATATGTTCCCATAAAACAATCATTTTATCCATATTAAATTACAATAATGATAATTATTTACAATTAAATGTTTTTTATTAAGCACCATTACAATATTAAAAAATTCTAATATTCAAAAAGTATTTTTTCAACTAATACCCAGAAACTTAATTTTCAATCAATGCATAAAATTATGTATGTGACACAAAATCCAGAGTAATGAGAATGATGCATGTATACAAACATCTCATGTCATATCAATCAATGAGTAAAATCTCAAGAAATATAATATAACACATCAAGTGCATCGCCCAATGTGAAATAACATCCAAATGTAACATCCAACATAAATAACATCAATCCCTCCCTAGGTTCTTAGATTTTCCCATGTACATGGGTTAACTACTCCCATGAACAAGCAGATGACCAAATCCCACTCAACCTTTTCATTGATCTACCTTTTTGAAATATTTATAAAAATGTAAAAAATGATCCTTTCATACTACTTTATAACATATTGACATGGGATCCACATGTTGGTGCCTCAAGCCAATTTGTTATGTAATATCTGGAACACTTAACCATACACCCAAGGATTCTGACTATTCGATAAGGTCTAATATATGTCATGGGGAGACTATACCCTCTTTATCAAAGAAGTAAAATAGCATAAAATTAATAAATTATTTCCAAATGATAATAAAAATTAACAAGAATAATAAAATAACTAATAATGATGATCATTACATGATAATACCAAAACATAGATACATTACCATAAACCAAAACAATAGTTATGTCATTCCAAATAATGTGTCATGTTTTTAATGAAAATAGAAAATAAAAACACCTTAGAAAACCCCAGTGGGACCCTGACATCATTTCCAGTTCCCTCATCCATCATACACACTAAATCATAACCGATCCATCTAACATAGCCTTATATCTCATATTGTGTCCTATAAACATGAAGTCTATTCATGTACCGATGGGGCTTCCCAATTAGTGTGTGACTAAAAATCAATAGTCCACCACTAATGGTGACTGAGGAAATATCCAGTCTCTAGTATATGAATTTTTATTACAATAAACTAAAAATTATAAATCAAACATTTTTAAATTAAATTATTATTTATGTAACCTCATAAATTCTCGAGTTCACTATGACACCCAAACCGTAAAATACATGCTTTGTACCATGTTAATGTTCAAACCATCAATGAAGGAATATCATATATCTTTCTATCTTGGATTTTCATTAATCATTTTATTCAAAATTCATATTCATTAAATGGGGGCCTAGAAGACTAGCCTATAACCCCATGTTTATTTTGTGAAACAGTCCACGCCTAACATATTAGTAATCACATGTAATATATATATATATATATATATATATATATATATATATATATCTTATATATATTTTCATTTTGGAATCCCATTGGTATTTTCAGTAGTAGTCCCAATCCTACAGCTCTGTCTGAAATATCACATCCCATGGTTCTAGTTTCACAATCCATATATCAATAAATTCAATAATTCATTATTCAAACACACTCCATAAATTCAATTCTAAAGAATGCATAATTTATAAATTATCATTTCAATATTATCGGCAAACAATTTGGGCTTCCATCAATTACATAATACAATTTAATATTCAATTTCATAATTCCTATATTACATCAATTTTATAGTCCCATTAATCCATCAATTTCATTATCTCATCTATCAATCGATTAATAAATTTAATTCAAACCACAATTTCCAAATGTTGAAATTTCAATTGTAAAATTACATAAAAAAAATTAAATCAAGACAATGGGAATCAAATTTTTTACTACCTAACTCATGGTCTCTGATAAAATTACACCAAAATGAAATCCCCAGTTTTATGTGGAATGATCAAAATCACAATGGTGCGAAAGATCTAGAAACAATTCCTAAGAAAAAAATTCAATGCAAAAATATCACAAAAAACCTAGATCTAAACCATCCCCAATGGGGAAAAATAATTCCTATTTATTAGGAAATAGAGATGGATATGGAGGAAACCAAACATTGAAGAAATCACATACCAATGAGGATTCCATCCTTTAATTAGATCCTAGATTCGCTATGTAATAGGTGTATGTATCCATGAAATCCTATCTAGGACCTCTATAAATGAAGGGTAATGATTTTTTCTAATGGGGGGAATGAGGATAAATACTAGTGGGTTTAAAAAAAAATAAAAACAATTTTGGGTTAAAAGACTGTGTGAATGGGTGCATGGGTTGAGGCTTATGGTTTTCCATACCATTACCATTATCCATGCACCTCTATATAGTTGGAGTATGGTTACTACTAGGAGGGAACAAAGTCTGAAAAACCATGCACCCACCATAAAACCCCCCTTTTTTGAGGGTTCACAAGTTGGGGAGGGAGGTAACATGTTTAGGATATATTTTTATCACACTATACACCACATCCAATATTTCCAAAAGAGGAAACATGACTTCCTTGGGAATATTTCTTAGTTTTCTCTAGGAATGATCTAGCCATGCATAGCCCCATGGGATTACAAATTACTTCAATTTTACTTGACACACACCCAAATAAAAAACCCAACCAAACTATAACCATTATAGGGTTAAAATATTATAAAAAACGAGTTTGAGGTATCACCAACAAGGTATAGATATTTTAATTTAAACATTTAAGTACTTTTATATAAAATTAATTTATAATTAAAATTCAATATTTTCACAATGCATTTAAAAATAAAATTTTACAAAAATGCTCAAAAATTCATCATAAGATAATATTTTCATTATTAATTTTTAAAATGAAATTATTTTTGGAAGACAAAATTTTATAATTTAATCATTAAACTCTTAAATAACATCCCATAATAAAGAGATTGAAAATCCATTTTATGTTTTTTATTAATAATACAATAAACTATTTTTAATAGATATAAGTAAATAATTCATTCATAAAAATAAATATTAAAATTATTTATTATATCATTACCTCATTTGTTACAATCTTTCACCCTTTTGAAAATTTTATCCTTGAAATTTTTAACTCACACTTAGTAAATATGGTTTGAGTTCTCAAAATATTGTAGTTTAAATTCCACATGAAATAAAAAATTAAAAAAATTACACTTGATAAGATAGAAAAGGGTAGTATTATGTTTATCATGAGTATCACATTCAACGTTTAAATGTATGATAATATAAGCAGGATGTGAAAAATTGAAATGGAATAGTGAAACAACTCTCAAGCACTGATAGAGAGTGATATAGAATATGGCCACAAGGAAGTTAACAATAAAAAATTCAAAAATATTTTATGGGTAAAAAAGGAATTTATTTCTAGGTAAAAAAATGATTGAATAATGTTTATGTTTTAAAATAATTTTTATTTACTATAGGATTTGATTTACATCCTAGTATAAGAAAACATGAAACCATTCTTACTTGATAATAATAATTTCATTCTTTGATAAATATTAATATCAAACTCATCATTCTCTCTAAATGGGAATTATCTAATTTGAATGGTTATTTCATGAATAATTATAATCAATATCCATAGAGAAAAAAATCAACAAAGGAATAGATATATGTTTCTCACATCTTGAGACACTATGAAAACCAAAATGGTTATTATAATATATGAGTATTCACAAAAATGAAAAAATATATAATGTAAAAATTTCCCTAGTAATACCAAAAATTCAGAATATACAATTCAATATAAAATTCTACTTAAAATTAATCAAAAATATTCAAAACTAATATTGAAAACCAAAAGACAAAATGATTTGACCTGGTAGTTTTCCTAGGTAAATTTAAATTTTATCTCTAATTAACTTCAATTACTCATGATGTATCATACCAAAATTTTCATGCATCAAATATATAATCATTGAGATATACTAAATATTTCTCTAAATTACTTGAATCATCATAAATCCACTGTATTTTCACATATTCTTCCAAAATAAAATTCATCCTTTATTCTTCAATCAAAATGAAAATGTAGTTTTCTTACATTAATCTAATAATGTTCCCAAAATTTTCAGTTATCTTATTTGAATATAAATTTAATAAATTAGTCATCAATATAAATTCCTAATCCCTTGGTTATCTATACTATAATTTTTCAACCAAAATCAACTTATTATTCACCCATTAAATATTTTTAATAAGAAAATGTCATACTGACCATGACTTCACGTAGTCCAACTCAGGTGAAGTACCCTTATCACCCTTTGGTTGTCATCTCAAAGCTTGAATCCTTTCAGGATATGATAAGTTATCAACCAAACTATAGGTTTTCCTATTTATGAAACAGTAATTATCATAATAATTATTGAAATTTTTGAAACTTACAAAATATTTACCATAATTGTTTTTTATATAAAATAAATATTTCAACATCAATGGGCATATCATACATTTAATTATTCATCCCAAAATGTGCCAATACATAATTACATTAAAAATTAATTTCTCTAAAAACTATCATTAGTTATGTTAAATTTATTTACAAAAATTTATCAAGAGATGTTTCTAAAAAATTGAACTTATAAAGAGTCATTAAATTATAAACATATGATGAGATCCATCACTCTGAAGATAACTACTCGTGAAAACAGCATAATCACCCATAATGTCTAAACCTTCCACTAATACCTATTATACACACTGAACCGTAAAAATTACATATTATAGTAAATTTAGAATATAATACTCTTTTTTAAAAACTATATGATATTTTTAGTCTATAGTTTTATATAATTAGAACATATAGTTACATAGTAATACCAAAAATTACAAGTGCAAACATATAATCATTATCAATTTTCTCACTAAATATATCTTTAAAAAATAAAACATGGTTTATTTTCATGACATGTCTTATCAAATTTGATTCATGACCTCATATTGTTTCTTTATAATAATTAAATACCTAGAAAATAATTTTAATATGTGGTATGGTAAAAATAATGTCAGTAAGAGACGTGAAAAGTGAAAAGTTCTTATCTAAGAATAAATATGAAAACACATGAAATGATTACCATTGTCTACAAAGTTATTTGATTATATGAAATAAAATATTCCCATAAGCAAAACACACACACACATCTATAAAATATAACATTTAAATCACATATCTATAAAATAATAACCCTTTTGAAAACATAGAACAACACATTCATAAAACCAGTTCACAACCCTTGTAATTTGAATAACCATACGACCGATGTAAAATATAATTCTCTCCATTACAATATCATTATACAATTCATTGGAGAGATATAATATGGTTTACCCTTATTATAATCTATATCAGGATCACAAATTTATGCTGACCTATAACGGTGCTCGACCCTTCATATAATATTTATCGGCCTAACTTGAGAGCTATAATCGGGAACAATTTTTCGTATAATCTGTATCAGGCTGAATCATTTTCCATATAATTATAATATACTATATCATGAATAAAATAATTTTTGTTTCCCATTTTCACCATTAAACCATTTTAAAATATCTTCTAAATAAAAAAACTTTTGAATGTCAAAGAACCCTTTTATTTTACAGTATTATTTTTTAAACAGAAAACCCATGGTAATAAAAAAGAAAAAAGTTTATTTAAAAAGAATATCAAAACCATATAATATAGAATTCTAATAATTACTGATTTATTGTGGCTGTAATATTCACTACTTTTTTAAAAGACTAACAAACAAACATTCCTTCGGTATTTTTGTATGAAAAATAACAAATTAACTCATTTGGAAAATGATAAACTGATTCATTCAAAACCATTTTTAAAAAATTCGTAAAAATATAAAAATATGTTAAAAAATATTAATAATATATTATAATAATTTTTAAAATATATATATATAAAACATTAACATAGATGAAATAGGTAATTTTACGGGAATCCTTAAAAAGATAATTTTAAAAAAAATCTCCTTTACTTGGAGTCTAACTCATCATGTATGTTCTCTATCTACTTGAATAGAAGACCAAAGTTTATTTTTTAAAATTTTAAGATAAAAATTCATTTTTTTAATTATTTTATAACACATATATTAGTGTTATATAATATTACTTAATCCATCATGTCCACATTAGACGTTTTCATGATATTTAGTTTATAAGTCCAGAATAACATTAGTAACATGACTATGGTAAATGATATCAACATTAACTAATCCTTAAAATAATATTACTGACATATTTATCAATTTTATACATTAATTAAACATTTAAAGGAAATAATTAATGATTTTTATGAAATATTAAATATGTAAAAATCATGGAGACTGTAGGTTGTACGTACCCATGGGTAACATTTCCATTTTTAAATGATCATTATTGAAGAGGGTATGTATAATTTTATATTAAAATAGTGAAAATATTTTATTAAATATAATTTTACTTCTTTAAATTTACTTATATATATCATTCATTATAAGTGATGTTGAAAAATGCATCCAATCATTTCATTGAGGTGGTATTCCGCACATACACACGAATAACATTATAATTTTTTAGTTAATTGGTGGTTAATAAGGTAAATGAGATATTTTATTTTTATAATTACAAATATGTCATGCAGATAATATAAAAAATTTAATTACATCATTATTACCTGTCTTGATAGATGGTGATGTAAAAAGAATTAAAATGGTTCGTGAGGTAGTAGTATACCTTACACATGAATGATGAATTCCATTCTCATTAGATGGAGGATGATATGAATATTCTTATTGAATATAATATAATTAAATCAATATATATTGAGGATACGTGATTTATTTTTTTCATGGTTTAATATGTCTTTAGGGATTTGAAAGAAGAAACAAAATGAAAACATTTAGATAAAAAGAATACCACTTCTTTGAAAACCCCATTTTTCATAACTCCTTCAGACCTATATGATTAGTCTTATGGAAAATAAATATATCTAAAATATTCTATGATATTATAGGAAGGTATTTAGGTATGATACAGGTGAACAAAAAATGTTTTTAGGTTTTATTTCAAGGGAATAAGATATTCCCTTTTATAAGTGAGTGAAGGGGGAACTCTTGGCATTTCTCAAAATATTTAGTTATTATACATTAATATTCAATTAAAAATGTGCCAAAAAAGATTTATTTAAAATATAACATTGGTATGTGTCAAAATAAACTCATAAAATAAATATTATATAACTTTTTACTATATTTATACCATTCCATTTTGGATTTATCCCCATTGACTCTTATAGTAACAACATGTATTTTTTCTTGTTGAGTGTCAATATAGATACTATAAACTAAAAATAATCCCATAAATGATCCATGGACGTTATATTAATTCTTATACAAATTCATTGTAAATTTTTTAATTTTTAATTGATTTTATATTATTTAATAAAATATTATTTATTATTGAATAACAACAATGTAAATTGATTGAACTATTCATTACATTTGCATTAACTATATAAAAATAACACTAATAATTTTAAGGTGTTATTTTAATAAATCCCTATCATTTCATGGTATAATATCAAATTCATGTAACCCTTTAAATATCTAAAATTATTTTTATTTTATTATTTCTAATATTGTTAACTTGACTTCTCTATTAATTTAATAATTACTAAATCAGTGTTTTATTGTCATTTAATTACAATATATATTCCATTGAATAAAAAATAATTCACCTTGATTAATATAAATATTTGATATTCCAAAATAATATTTATTGTCGAAAATATACACTTGATAACACCATATTGAAAAATATACTTAATAAAATCAAAAGTGTAACATGTTTAACATTTCATTAAATAAAATACTAAAAATGTAAAAGTCACATACACCTGGCTGGAAAAAGTCATAATTGCATATATTTGGTGATTAGGGTTGATATTTAATAATAAAATTTGATTTAGGTAAATGCCTATTTTTTGTAGTTTTTTTGATTTTATTTGTAACATAAATTTAATGATTTATCCTTTACTGTGGTAATCAATATTAAATAAGTTATTATTCATATTAACCAAAAATGATAAGGGATAAATTTATTAATTTTTACCATATTGAATAGATATATTGAATTAGTTTTTCATAATTAAAAACATTAAATTTTAAAATTTATTTTAAATTTAAATCATAAAAAATACATAGATATATTTTTGTTCCTAAAAAAATATTTTTAAAGTGTAAATAGTTTTTAAACTAAAATAATGTTTGAAATACACTTCCAAAAAATATTAGTATTTTCACAAATTAAAAACAACTACTTAAAATTGTAAAATAGTGAAAAATATAATCGAACATACTGAGTTCATTAAAATTAAATTTAGTTTTCATTAATAATAAGAAAATTTTACTATTGATTAAAAAATAAAATTTTTCAGGAAAATCACAAAACGTTATCACAACATAACTGTGACATGATGGATTAAAAAAATGAAATTTATTTTTTAAAAAGTAAAATTCTATGAATTTAAAATTAAAATTATATATTAAATATTATATGAAATGATTCTAATAAAGCAATTTTCTTTCGATAGATAATTACTTAATACATTTATAATGAATATGAAAGTGTAAATCATGGTTAGTAATAAATATTAAAATGATATATTCTATTATTACATAACTTTTTCTTAAGGAATAAAAAACCATAAAGTCCATAAATACACAAAATAAAATAGAAAAACTAAGATATTTTATAACAAAAAAAGTCCACTTCATCGATATCTCAATTATGAAACACCCAAAATGTTGATTCATATTGATTTGACTTGATTTATTAGTAACATGAAATTGTAAAAATTATAAAATACTAAAACTACCAGATGAGTCCAAAATAATTATGAACTCTATGAAGCTACATCATCATTTATAAAATTCAATATATCTAAATGCAATGCATGTATTCCAAATTATTCAAAATCTTTTGTAATAAAAACAATGGTAACTTTTTCATATTCTGATGAACTCTACATAACCCGGAATCTTCTAATGAAGTAAATCATTCACATCTACTATTCAAAAAAATATTATGAATATAATCTATATCAGCTTCTTTGTTATTTTTTTCACGTATTCTTAGTTCTATATATTTTAAAAAAATCATAGTTCCTCAAATTTATATCTTGTGAAAAAAATTCAAAAACAAATAACGGGTAATTTTTTTTAATAATCTATGTATTATTATTTTCATGTCAATTTTTTTAATGTGGTATTCAACCATTTTTTCTATAACATTAAAAATTATAAGACACTCATTTTTTTGAACCCATAAGAAGAAATATAACCTATGTACTTTATTTAATTCGATTATTTCAATTTCCTTAGGGTTTTTATTATAATATCAGTAAAATTTTTGACATAGATTAATTAAAATATATTATGATTTCCTTATTTATCCCACTTAGTGATTATAAAAAATAATCATAATAATTTTAGGAAAACTAGATATTAAAGAGAACAATATTCATAATACGATATATAGGTTAAAATGAATTTATGATGCATTAATTTTTATTAAATAGAATTAAATGATTATATAAATATATGGTCTTCTATAGAATCATAATAGCAATATGTATTTGAAAATAAAGTTTTTTATAAATACAACTTCTTTAGTACTAATATTTACATAATAAAAATTCACTCGTATAAGATTATCCCACTATATATCATTTGTAGAAATTTACTTTAAAAATGAAGGAGCTGGTTCATCCAAATGATTGAGTTTTATTTTGTGAAAAATTATTTATCTAGTGAACCCTTCTTTGATTTTTTTTAGAAAATTCCTTTTATAGGATATAAAACAAATCAATTTATCTATTGAATTTTTTGTTGATTTACTTTTTGTTCTGGTATTAGTTTTTCAATTCTTAGTTGATCATGAATTATCTCAATTAATTTTCTTATAGTATTGAGGTTTCTAAATATTTTTTCTAGACTATAGAAATTATAACTAAACATAAAAAATTTCATTATCATATTAGAACTATGAAATGAGATTTTATCTTTTTATATAAAATTATATTATTCCATCCAAATTGAATTAATCTAGATTCCAACGAATTAGAAATTCATTTTACATTTTTTTCAAAAATAGCCCTAGGAAATTTTCATTATAATTATTAAAATTAAAATTTCATTTTTGTTACTCTATAGTGATTATATTTTTTCTATAGAATCTAGACCTAGGATCCCATATGAATGGTTACCTTATCCAATTTTTTTATTGTCTCTACTATTCCTCCAAGTACACTAGAGGACATCAATTAACAACGATAATCAAAAGGTGGTATAGAGGGGAAACTATACCATCTAGATCAAAAATAAGTTACACATAAAAACGAATAAATAAAATAAATATAATAAAAACTGATAATAAATAATAAATAAACAAGTGATCAAGGATGATCATTTTCTGATTTTTATACATGTTGGTAAACACAATTCAATTTGATGTGGAGAAAATAAATAAATAAATAATATAAACCATAAATATCTTTAATAGTATAATGATCATAGGCTAAGTCCTCTGCTCCCATACTCCATCCTATCCTATAATAATTACAATAAGAAAACACAAACAATGGTCTTGAACCATTAATCATGAGATCTGTTCGGCTTCCCCAGTGAAATGGATGCCCAACTATGGGGTGAGGTATACTCAGTAGGCGACCAGTAATAGTTTTTCAAACAATTCAACACTTTGAATAATTATATACTAGTGGGAATATAGAATATAAATAAATATGTAAGTATATACAATAAAATACAGAAAATAATTACATGTTATGACAATAAGTCTATAAAAAATAACATTAAACAAAGAAAAACCACAACCACATATTACATGGGTATCTTATAGATAAATCAATTTTGGAATACCCAAAACAGTCATGTATTAGAACTATGAGGGAACATGACCATGTTCAATTACTATGGAGTCCTCTTTGGGTCGATGGATCTCACCCATTTCAAAATCTATATAATATAGACCTATATGTATCCAAAACCCAAAACATTTATGAGAGATTACTCTTCATGTCTATAAAGTGCATCCATAGAAAACTCAGAAAAGTTATATGTAGGATTCAAGGAGCACATCCATGGTGGTACAATAAATCTATATTGATGGTTATAATCCAAGTCACTGAATGTTATATATATAAATATATAATAAATTCATTAGTGCTATACCGTGTTATGTCACATAGGTTCCATATCATGAAATCTCATTCAACGTTATTGATATAAGGTTTCAAGGATTGTATTGGTGTCCATTCCCATATCAATTTAATTAATTAAATTACATTTTCAATTTAATCCACATACATTGTATGAGGAGGGACATCTTAATGACCATGTAGATCTGTTAAATAAATACATATGTAGATTAAGTTAAGGGATAATCCATTTCATTCCCCAATTCCCATTTAATCCATTTAATGAATCCTTTGAATTAAAATAACAAGGTTCTAACAAAGGTACTCAACATTTGAAAAATCATAACATTTTTTGGTATCCCATTAATAATAAGTGAAATAAATACAAACTAGGGTTTTTTAACATGTCTAATATAAAAATTTCTCCTCAAGGGTGGTTCAGGTAGAGGTTGAATAACTATAACCTTGTTTATGGGTGTAATAATATGTCTAAAAAAATTCTATTCACCCAATTTATGGGTTTATTAATTTACAGAGAAACAATTACATGGTCAAACATGTTGAATAATGGAGAATGTTTTTATACACACAATCCTTTTTGGGATAATTTAAAGGCCACCAAGATCATTATTATCAAGATTCAATCACAAAATATGGGGCTTTGGTTTGGTCTAGTTTTTGAGAAAACTAAAGAATCATCAAATGCCCAAAAAATTACAGAAAATATCATGCATTAAATTAGAGTTCCATACATCAAAATAAATGAATTAAGGAAGAATGTAGAATCTTTTAATTAACAATAAACATACAATGCATTTGATAAAACATGAATTGGACTAATATCATGGTAGAAAACCCCATAGGGATTGGCTGTGGATGAGGTTCATGCTGGGGTGGATATTGGCTCAATGGGAGAAACAATTTGGTAAATAAAATTTAGGTATGAAGGGATACCAATAATTTTTCCCATTAAATGAGGTTTATGGTTAGGCCTCATGGTCTGGGTAACTGTGCACCAACTGTGTAGTACTCACAACCCAAGATCTCACCACAAATGGTTAGGACACATTGTTTGGGATAACCATGCACCAACCATGTAGTGATTCTAGTTAAGTAGAATAGGAAATGTTTCTAGGAATATAGTTTAAAAAAATTAAATTGATCAAGTTCCCATCTCTCCAATTAACTAAAGTCATTACTCCCTACTGTAGATCCCACATTGAACGGTTTAAAAAATAATGTTCACCCCTTGTAAGGCCCACAAGGTTTCAACTAAGGGATTTCAAAATTTATAAAATGATTGTGCCTTGTATATTTCTTTTGTAAAGAGATTTTTTTGAGCCTGATTATCCCAAAAAAAATAAACTATTTTGAGAAACCTATCAATCCTAAAAAACAAAAAAAATAATATTATGTGTTATAGTAACTAGATTTGTTTTATAATAATTAATTTATGATTTTTCCTATGAACCAAATGAAAAGTTCAATTTCTCTTGTAAATTTACAAGTGTATCAAAACAAGGGATGTTACTATATCCCCACCATAGAACATATCATCTTTAAGAATCCTTGTTGAATAAAGAAAGCACAAAATTTTCGAATCAGGTCATGATGTTCCATTTTAATGATCACATCACATTTCCAAATGCCTAAGGATCCTCTAAGTGAAATTTTAAGAACATGGTACCTGAATTATTAAAATCCAGCTAACTCTTGTTCCCCAATTTAAAAAATAAATACAATTCATACCCAATTACACCAAAAACTATAAAAAATCATGTTGTCATAACTGATATAATATGTTATATGTTTCTCTCCATCATAGGTTCTTATTTTAACACATCCATTTTAGATTCACCATATTCCCACCGTCGAAATTACCTAGTGAACTAGTTTGTAGCATTATAGTGACAGTAGAATAACATTTATCAAATTAATTATCAGTACACTACCTATGGTCCTAGATCTGATTAAAATGGTCACACTCTAGTGGACCAAGTTCACATTAGGCATGCATCCTTTTTCTCTAAAATCCTTAATTGATCCTTTGTGTTTCAAATATTCCATCTAGATAGAATTCCAGATGCGGTCTCCACAAAAAATGAGTCTCACTAATCGAGAGTATGTATATTGACCAACTTCCTATCAATAAATTTTTAAATACACACATCTCTTACTATTGATGAGACATTAATGAATTATCTAAAGCCCTTCTTTAATTTTATATTGATATCATTTTGAGAAAACTCAATGAATCTTATATGCAGCATTCAGGGAAATCTCCTAAATTAACTTTCTCATATGAAAAAATTAAATCATTCTATAACCCCATCACCGTCATTTTCCTAATAAAAAATTCATAGATCCTCATGAGCCACTCCAACATAAAGTGAACCTCTATAATATCACTCAATCTATTATCAACTCTTTATTGGAATTTTTGGGGAGACCATTATTACATGATTCCATTCATCGAATGATATAAAATTGCTAAAAAGGACATCAGAGGGCTAGTATAAAGGTTCCAAGACCCATCCCACATAAAGGGGGGAACCATAAACTCACATCCTTCTCCCCACATTAGGGGCATAATTTTCATTGCTTTGGTGAACAATTTATGATTACCATATCCCATTCTCTACATACTTCCAAACAAAATATTTGGAATGTCATTGAACCTTATCATCCATAACATTAATATGAATTCTAACTATCACCCATTACAAATACCATTAAAAGGATATCATAGAAAAATTTGGATTTAAATTATTACAAGGGGTATGGACATAAAATGGATAGTAGTGTAATGCACAACATTAGGATTATCATAAAATTTATCCTTGATCACAACTCTCCAAAGAGTTATTTCATTAGACAAAAATATTTATTTAAACAACAGGATCATTATATAGTTGATTATATCTCAACATATAGAGTTTGATATTTAGGTAAAAGGAATGATCACCTATTAATTACCAGAACATTGAGATGTTAACAATAGGATTGTGTAGCTCCCTCCGAGCCACACATACATACATAAGCCACACTTGAAATTTTATATCATTACAACCAATCACTCGTCCATGTATGTTGATGTCCATTATGGATTATCCATTTTCTTTCTTGCATCCTTTTAATTATTGGTATCTCCGGTTCACCATTCTCTCAAGAATTATATTTGAAATCGTAGATCCTCGACCCATATATAGACATTCACTATTGTTGAAATATAAAAAATTTCTATGTGAAATTGGTGTGAGAGAAGCTTACCATAAATTATTGGTGTACATACCTTACCACTATTAACTAATCATGACTCACCCTTTTGAGATTCATTAGTCAAAATGGTTAAACTAAAAATGATACAAAACACAAAAATATTTTTATACACTCGTAGATCTCGTTGAAATCATCATAAAAATCATTAATTTCACATGTTCTATAATTTTTTTGATATACTTACCACACAATTCTTTGGTTTCATGGAAGAAAGTATCCTCATAAGAAGCATTGATCAACTCAATCAGGCACCCAAACTGCCCTACTCAACACAACTAGTTTCAATAAATAAGAACATTATGTGATTTTCAAAATAAAGGTAATTATCATGCCTAAATCAAATGAGTCATTTATAAACTATTCATTATTCTATCGGAGAGTTTAAATGTATCTCACCACAAAATGAAAATTTTTGTCCTGAACTGTCACGACCCGTCCTCAGGGCCCGTGTCGTGACTACCCCAAGCCCGCCTTCCATAGGCCAGGGGCTGGCGACTAGCACCAAGGCGTAATTCCCAGTAAAAAGGGAAGGCATTGCCTTTGTAAAGTAAACAAGCACCACAGAGTAAGCAAGAGGAAAAGTAAACACTAAATAAAAAACAGAGTACAAATATAAGTGCGGAAAAGTAAATGGTCCAGTATACAAACCCAAACTGAAAGTAAAGTACAACTCGAAAGGGAAAACAACAATTGTAAAGTAAAAGCCGCTACACCGAGCTTTCCACTGGAGATCCCACCTAAAGGGTGGGTACAGATAGCTCCACTGCTCCACGGGTCCCACCGTCTGCTCCGAGTACGTCCCGCCCAGTGGTCCACCTCCAGGTACTATCCTGCTCGGCACGCCTCAACCACGATCAACGTTGTCCGTCGTCTGCAACCAACACAACGTAGTGCGGGCAATGCCCGTGCAGGGGTGATTATAAGCTACTCAGTAGGGACCCCGAGACCCCCGAAGGTCTCCCAAAATCCACAAAGGATAAACCACAAAGGAAAGATACAATCACGAAGTAAAAAACCGACACTGCTTAGCTATATGCCCATACATATACCTAAGTTATAATTTTAATACGATCCAACCTCCGAGCCCAAGTACAACTCAGTCAACATAGGAAAGTATACCTATTCCACACAGGAAAACAAAACGTAATCCACACAGGATAGCACAACACAATCCACACAGGAAGGTAAACAGGATTCAGCTCACACAGGTATACTTCTTCAAAGGATGATAGAGATGATCACTGATCCATCTAAGTCGTCAGACCCACAAAGGATCGATAGTTACTAACCCCCGCAAAGACCCACACAGGATCGGACCCACACAGGATCTGTAGGAGCTGGTTCACACAGGACCGCTGAGCACTGACCCACACAAGATCGGACCCACACAGGATCGGTAGCACTGATCCACACAGGATCACTGAGTGTTGTAGTCGTCGTCGTCGAATCCACTGAGGATCTCTGCACAGTCGTCATCGCAGTCACAGTAGCAGTCGCAGCCAGCTATAGGGTTCCCGCACACAGTAAGCTCGTTCGGGAGTGTCCGCTCCACGAGCCGAGAGGCTGAAACATCAACTGTCACATAGTCCAGATTTGATGTATCCAAAAGTTCCGTATCGTCAACATGAACTCAACGCAACAGATGGCGCGTCAGTCGGACGCCCGGTCTGAGAGTTATTGGCTTTTTCGTTCCAGGGGCCCGGTTGGTTTTTAAGGAAAAACCAACCCGACTGTACTCCACCTGCGTCCAAACCTTGGGCGGAGTATGCCAAAAGATCTGTCTCACTAAGAGGAACTCAACAAAGCTGACGACACGTCATTCGGACGTCCGTAGCTCAAGATATGAGTGTTTTCGCTCTGAGGGCCCGGTTGGTTTCGTGTACGAACCAACCCGTCCGAACACAAAGTATTCCGAAACATTGAGTGTGATATACCAAAACTACCGTCTCGATCCAAGGATCGCATCGCCGCTGACGGCGCATCGTTTGGAGGTCCGTAGCCCGAGTTATGGGCATTTGAACCTAAACAGTTCGGTAGCGGATACTTGTTCCTCACTATCACCTGGTTCAGGCGACGATAATCAAAACAAAGTCGCAAGCTCTTGTCCGCCTTCTTGGCGAACAATATCTAGGAAGCCCAGGGTGAAACACTGGGTCGGATGAACCCCTTGACCTGCAAGTCCTCCAACTTTACACATAGCTCTCGAAGCTTGGCGGGGGCCATCTGATATGCTGGAGTCGATATCGGGGCTGTCCCAGGGTACAGGTCAATATAAAAGTCTACCTCTCTGTGAGGAGGTAACCCTGGAACGTTGTCGGG
Organism: Viscum album; assembly: GCA_963277665.1. Taxonomy (NCBI): domain Eukaryota; kingdom Viridiplantae; phylum Streptophyta; class Magnoliopsida; order Santalales; family Viscaceae; genus Viscum; species Viscum album. The sequence goes on along the minus strand of OY728161.1, from coordinate 1,532,593,132 downwards.
AAAAATGTCTGCAAACTGATCCACCACTGCAGGAAAACCAGGACTTTGCACGTCAACTACTCCTAGGATGAGGCTAGCCAACTGATGAGTGATGGGCTGTCCTCTCCTCCGCATAAGTCCATCATGTGCTGCAAAGGCTCCCTTCTCGCCGGTGAAGGTGAACCCGCTCCCGTCGGTGCATACACATCGCACCTTGCACCTAAAACATTCAATATGTGCATGGACTGTAGATAACCAATCCATGCCCAAGATGACATCGTATGGCCTCGACGCTGCTACAAGAAGATCCCAGCCGATGCTCTCGCCTCCTAGAGTAAGCTCACACTACAGGCACCAGTGCATAATCGTCGAGTTTGCTCCCGTAGGAGTCTCTAGCCGTAAGGATCGAGCCAACGGCTCTGTCGGAATCTCCGAGCTCCGAACAAGGGCAGCGGCTATGAAAGAGTGACTCGCTCCTGTGTCTATAAGTACTGCAGCAAGGGTGGAATAGACACAGATAGTACCTCGAATCATCTCTGGCGCGCCGTGGTCGTAGGCCTCTGCTGCCTGGAGCTGTGGCTGTCTCTGCCCGCCAGCTCCCTGTGGTCGGGGTGGACCTCCTGGTGGTGGTGGTGGTTGAGCCTCAAAGCGTCTCCCACCACCTGCTGCCCGGCCAGATCCTCTGCCTCGTCCGCCTCCTCCCTGCGGACCGCCACGGTCGACCCTCTGCCTCTGCCTCGGTGGTCCCTCAACCGTCTGCTGCTCCTCGGCACGGCAAGTCGGGCAGTCACGAGCCATGTGGCCCTGCCCGCCGCACGAGTAGCACTGTCTACCTCTCGAAAGACTGGCTCCGCGATGTGTTCCCCGCACTGCTGAGCCAGTGTCCTGAGTTCGTCTGCCTAAGGGTCTGGTCTGCCTGGACCCCTGAGTCATCCGTCGACTTCCTGCTGCAGAAGACTCTGCTACGTTCCACCCTGCGGTGGGTCTCGGTGCTGGTGTAGAATCAGCAAGAAAGCTCTCGATCAAAACGGCCCTCTCTAGTACTCCTGTCTGAGTCAGAATGCTGAGGGAGATCAGCGATGCCCTGATCTCGTGTCTCAAACCCTGCTCAAAGGTCCAGGCCTGGAAGAATGGGTCCCGCACCATGTCGGTCGAGTAGTGCGAGAGATCGGTAAATCTCGCCGAGTACTGAGCGACCATCATGCTGCCCTGCCGCAGCTGAAGAAGCTCATGAATGCGCACCGCACGGAGGGTGGCTGGGACGAACTCCGAGCGGAAGAGGCTCTCAAAGTCCGTCCAAAGTAGAGATGCCTCATCCTGCACCTGGAGTATCAAGCTCCACCATCGTCCAGCTGCTGCGTGCAGTAGTCTCGCCACGAGGATCACCATGAGGTCTGCTGGTGTCCTCACTAGCCTAAAAACTCGTACGACTGCCTCCAGCCAGTCCTCGGCTGCCTGGGGGTCCGTCTCCCCACGAAACCTGGGCGGTCGCTAGCACTGAAACTCATGTAGTGCGCTGAGGCGACGTGCATCGTCAGCGGCTGGTGCTGGAAGTATCGGTGGCTCGGTGGGTAGTGCTACCGCCGGTGGCACTGCTGACAAAGGGCCTTGCACCGAGGCCTCGTCGCTCAGTGGGCTGTCGTCACGCTCGACTCTTGGAAACCTAGTTGGCTGCCATCGTGGGGCCATCCTGAAAAGGAAACAGGTGTGCCACGGTCAGAACAGTATACCTGGTGAGCTGATACAAAGTAATCACAAAGAAAACTTGAAACACACACGCATTCAATGTTTTCGTGCATTAAGTCGGAAATCAGAAGTCAGGGTCCTGGTGTACGGATACGTCGGCCGCCGCACCAACAAAGGACTCCCAAGACTGATAACCACAATTAATATTCTAAACACTATTTCTTCACATAGAAAAGATCAGAGTTCGTGGTAGAACCGAACTCCTTTGATACCAATTAGTCACGACCCATCCTCAGGGCCCGTGCCGTGACTACCCCAAGCCCTCCATCCATAGGCCAAGGGCGGGCGACTAGCACCAAGGCGTAATTCCCGGTAAAAAGGGAAGGCATTGCCTTTGTAAAGTAAATAAGCACCACAGAGTAAGCAAGCGGAAAATTAAACACTAAGTAAAAAACAGAGTACAACTATAAGTGTGGAAAAGTAAATGGGCCAGTATACAAACCCAAACTGAAAGTAAAGTACAAATCAAAAGGGAAAACAACAACTGTAAAGTAAAAGTCGCTACACTGAGCTGTCCACTGAAGATCCCACCTGAAGGGTGGGTACAGATAGCTCCACTGCACCACGGGTCCCGCCGTCCGCTCCGAGTACATCCCGCCCAGTGGTCCACCTCCAGGTACTGTCCTGCTCTGCACGCCTCAACCACGATCAACGTTGTCCGTCGTCTGCAACCAACAAAACGTAGTGCGGGCATAGCCCGTGCAGGGGTGAGTATAAGCTACTCAGTAGGGACCCCGAGACCCCCGAAGGTCTCCCAAAATCCACAAATGATAAACCTAAAAGGAAAGATACAATCACAAAGTAACAAAAGACACTGCTTAAGTATATGCCCATACATATACCTAAGTCATCATTTCAATACGCTCCAACCTCTGAGACCAAGTACAACTCAGTACACACAGGAAAGTATACGTATTCCACACAGGAAAACAAAATGTAATCCATACAGGATAGCACAATACAATCCACACAAGAAGGTAAACAGGATTCATCTCACACAGGTATACTTATTCGAAAGACGATAGAGATGATCACTGATCCATCTAAGTCGTTAGACCCACAAAGGATCGATAGGTACTAACCCCCGCAAAGACCCACAGAGGATCGGACCCACACAGGATCTGTAGGCACTGGTTCACACAGGACCGTTGAGCGCTGACCCACACAGGATCGGACCCACACAGGATCGGTAGCACAGATCCACACAGGATTGCTGAGTGTTGTAGTCATCTTCGTCGAATCCACTGATGATCTCTGCACAGTCGTCGTCGCAGTCACAGTAGCAGTCGCAGCCAGCTATAGGGTTCCCGCACACAGCAACCTTGTTCGGGAGGGTCCGCTCCACGAGCCGAGAGACTGATACATCAACTTTCACATAGTCTAGAGTTGATTTTCAAAAAGATCCGTATCGTCAAAAGGAACTCAATGCAACATACGGTGCTTCAATCGGACGCTCAGTCTGAGAGTTATTGGCTTTTTCGTTCTAGGGGCCTGGTTGGTTTTTAAAGCAAAACTAACCCGCCCGTACTCCACCTGCATCGAAATCTCGGGTGGATTATGCCAAAAGATCCGTCTCACTAATATGAACTCAACAATGCTGATGGCACGTCATTCGGACGTCCGTAGCTCAAGATATGAGTGTTTCCACTCCGAGGGCCCGGTTGGTTTCGTGTACGAACCAACTCGGCCGAACTCAAAGTATTCCGAAACCTTGAGTGAGATATACTGAAACGACTGTCTTGATCCAAGGATCGCATCGCCGCTGAAGGCACGTCGTTTAGAGTTCCGTAGCCCGAGTTATGGCCATTTGAACCTAAACAGTTCGGTAATGGGGGTTTCGGGCCCGGGCGGACCCGGCCCGAGACCCACCCGGCTGGCCTGAACCGGGTCGACCCGCCCAGGATAGGGTCGGCCCGGCCCGGCCCGGCCTGGCGGACCGGCCCAGCACCGGTCCGGCTCAGCGCAGCACACTGGGCGCGCTGCCATCTCGGCTTCGGCTGAGCTGATTGAAAAAAAACGGGGGGCGCCTACCCCCCTTTGTAACCCCCCCCCCCCTCACTATGGGGGGCCGTTCATCTGGCCGGGGGAATTTATTTCCCCCGGGTTTCTTCTTTCCGGCCGGCCCGACCTGGCAGGTCGGCTCCTCCTCAACGGGACCGACAGTGGCCGGTCCCTTTCCGGCTCTAACACCGGCGGCCCGGCTGGCGGCCGGTCATCAAGCTCCGCCGTGGCCCGGAACCGGCCGCGGCGCCTTCGATTTCCTTTGACGCGGCGCGACAGCGTCGCGTTCTTGAATTTCATTCCACGGAGCGGCGCGACGGCGCCGCGCAATACTTGCTGTGCGATTCCTGCGTGGTGCGACGGCACCACGCCATCCCGTTCCATCCGCAAGTAAACAAACATGAATATAGGCGGGGGGTTCGGCCGTGTTTTTGCGGTCCGGCGCCCCTCTCGATAAACGATAGCATTTAGTCGTTTATCCTCAAAGTTCGACATGCTAGAATCAAGAATGGAAATATTAAATAAAATAACAATAATCCCCTACCTCGGTTTCAAGAGCGGAGCACTTCAACAAGCCACGGAAGACAAGCGTCGCGGAGGTTGGGCGTCACGGTAATCGTACGTCGATTCCGTTGACGTCGAGGTGCGTCCGAAGAGGTACGTCGCTAGAGAAGCTTCGTAAGCTGACGGAGGAAGCTCGAGGAGGAAGCATCGTCTCCTTTCGTTGACACGGGAAGAAGATCGAAGAAGCGGCGTCGTCAATCTTCGGAAACACACCGGCTGCGAGGAAGAGAAGAGACGACACGATCTTTCTCTTCTATGGTGATGGTGTTCTTCGTCGGAGCCTAAGTGTTCTTCGTGTTCTTTGTCGTGGTTTGAAGAAGAATAAGAAAGCTTCCCAATCCTCTCAAGGTGGCCAAAGAAACTAACCAAAATTAAATAAGTCTATGGCTTAATTTATTTACACAACTAAACCACTTTGAATTTCAAAAGTTTGAAATTAAATAACTCATCTCAATTAATAAGACAAGTTGTCAAAATTAAAAAGAAGAGGAGTTATTGGGAGTTTTAAGGGGATTTTAAGAGTTAGGGTTCGTGTGGGCCCGACCACACTTAATCATCTCAAGGTAGGTTAAGTGGATGTGGGTCCCACCCCTAACTCCCTTTGGGAGGACATAACCAACATGGATAAAAATAAATTGTGTTTCCACAATTTATTTAACTTCATTTAATTTCCCCCAAAACTAACTCTCAACCCGCATAAAACGCAACCTCGGAAAAGGTCTCCTTAAGCGAATATCGGCACTGCGAGTTCATTGGTGTCCTCAGATTTCAATTCCAAGCACCAGATCAAAAGTTAGAAATTCTCGCTCGTTCTTTCACTAAATGTACCCAAGCAAAACTTCAGAATTTGATTCTGGGCACACCGGGCCTCGGAATCCGGTGCCGTCAGACACCGCGCTCTTGTAAAATTCTAAAGAAAATTAAGAAAAAATTTCCCTTGAATTTTACGTGTCATTACATTACTCCCACCTTAGGGCTTTACGCCCCCTTAATGATACATCAAAACTAGGGAAACAAATGAGGGTATTGTGCACGCATCTGAGCCTCCCGCTCCCAAGTGCTCTCCTGGAGGTTCCTGTGCTGCCATCTGATGCGCACTAGAAGTATCAACCATCCATGTAGGACCCGCTCCTGTCGATCCTCGATCTCCACTGGGACCTCCGTAAAAATCGCCCCATCATCAACATCAAGCTCCCCATGGTCAATGATGTGCGCCGGGTCGTGCACGTATCTTCTCAGCTGAGAAACGTGGAAGACTTCGTGCACCTGGTGCAACTGATGTGGTAGAACCAGAAGATTAGCCACCTCTCCTATCCTGCTGAGGACCTGGAATGGTCCGATGAAGCGTGGATACAACTTGCCGCCTCGGCCAAATCTCCGTATACCACGTCGAGGTGAGACCCGCAAGAAGACGTGGTCGCCATCCTCGAACTCTAGTGGCCTCTGCCTCCGGTCAGCGTATGACTTCTGCCGGCTATGAGCTGTCCTCATCTGCAGCTAGATGACCTGGACCTTCTCTGTCATGGATTGGACCATCTCTGGTCCCACAAGTGCTGACTCCCCAGGGTTTATCCAGCACAAAGGAGATCTGCAAGGTCGGCCATACAACGCCTCATACGGTGCTATCCCGATGGTGGAGTGGTAGCTGTTGTTGTACGCGAACTCCACCAAGGGTAGGTGGTCCTCCCTGCTACAACCAAAGTCGAGGAAACATGCGCGGAGCATGTCCTCGAGAGTCTGAATGGTCCTCTCCGTCTGACCATCCATCTGAGGGTGAAAGGTTGTGCTCAAACGTAGCTACGTCCCAAACGCCTCCTGCACCCCCTTCCAAATCCGAGAAGTAAAGCGAGCATCTCGATCGGATACGATAGATGATCGCACACCGTGAAACCAAACAATCTCCTGAACGTAAAGACGTCCCAAGCTCTCCACTGATCCCTGCTCTCTGATGGGTAAGAAGTGAGCCGACTTGGTGAGTCGGTCGACAATCACCCATATGGAGTCGTGACCTCTGGAAGTGCGTGGATGTCAAGTCACGAAGTCCATAGATATCCCGTCCCACTTCCACTCCAGGACCGCCAAGGGCTGTACCAAGCCTGCTGGTACCTGGTGCTCAGCCTTCACCTGCTGGCAGGTGAGGCATCGAGAAACGAACTCTGCCACAACTTCTTCATGCCTGGCCACCAATGCTGTCATCTGAGATCCTGGTACATTTTTGCCACATCAGGATGTACCGCCAAAGGAGAAGTGTGAAACTCTCTTAGCAACTCCTCTCTCAAAGCGACAGGTACCATGGTACGTCCTCTGAAAAGGATGTTGTGCTTTGCTCCAAAGGAAAAACCATCAGGTGCATGCCCTGAGAATATCTGTGCACGTCACGTCTCACAGTCAGCGTCCCCACGCTGTGCCTCTCTGACTCGCTGCAGTAGTGGAGGAGTGACTGTGAGAGACTCAAGGAAGGCTGCTCCATCTCTATCCATGAAGGATATCTGAAAAGAGGATAAATGCTTCGTCGCCTCCTCAAGTAGCTGAATGCTCATCCTCCTACTGAGGGCATCAGCTGCCACGTTCCCCTTCCCAGGAGTATAGACTATCTCAAAGTCATAGTCCTGGAGGAACTCGAGCCATCGCCGCTCTCTCAGGTTCAGGTCCTTCTGAGAGAAGATGTACCTGAGACTCTGATGGTCAGAAAAGACTGTAAATCGCTCGCCCATCAGGTAGTGTCACCGTGTCTTCAGAGCGAAGACCATTGCTGCTAACTCCAGGTCATGGGTAGCGTAGTTCTGCTCATACAGTCTCAACTGACGTGATCCATAGGTGATCACTGCCCGCTCCTGCATCAGGACACATCCGAGTTCGGTCCCGTATGCATCGCAGTAAACTACGTACCCTACTCCCTCCACAGGCAACCTCAAGATAGGTGTGCTGGTCAATCTCTGTCTCAGCGCCTGGAAGCTCTGCTGACATCTGTCTGACCACACGAAGGGTTTCCCCTTCTTCTTCAAAGCTGAGAGTGGTGACACAACTCTAGAGAAGTCTAGCACGAATCTCCGATAGTATCCGGCTAGTCACAAGAAACTCCGAACCTCCGTCACGCTCCTGGGTGGCTCCCAAGCCAACACAGCCTCGATCTTCGCAGGATCCACTACAACTCCCACCTCAGAGATGATGTGTCCCAGGAAGTGGACCTCACGTATCTAGAACTGACACTTTGAGAGCTTACCATAAAGCTGGTGCTCTCGGAGTATGTCTAGTACAACTCGTAAGTGGTAGGCGTGCTCCTCCTCAGTCGTCGAGTAAATAAAAATGTCGTCGATGAAGACCACGACAAATAGATAAAGGTATGGCTAAAAGATCATGTTCATGAGGGCCATGAACACTGCTGGAGCATTGGTTACATCGAAGGGAATAACCAAGAACTCATAGTGGCCATACCGACATCTGAATGTCGTCTTCTGCACGTCCTCATCTCGAACTATGAGCTGATGAAAGTTTGACCTGAGGTCTATCTTCGAGAACCACCATGCTCTCTTGATCTGATCAAAGAGGTCATCAATCCTCGGTAGCGGATACTTGTTCCTCACTGTTACCGGGTTCAGGCGACGATAGTCAATACAAAGTCGCAAGCTCTTGTCCTCCTTCTTGGCGAACAATATCGGGGAAGCCCAGGGTGAAACACTGGGTCGGATTAACCCCTTTCTCTACAAGTCCTCCAACTGTACCCGTAGCTCTCGAAGCATGGCAGGGGCCATCCGATATGCTGGAGTCGATATCGGGGCTGTCCCGGGGTACATGTCAATATAAAAGTCTACCTCACTGCGAGGAGGTAACCCTGGAACGTCGTCGGGAAAAATGTCCGCAAACTGATCCACCACTGCAGGAAAACCAGGACTCTGCACGTCATCTACTCCTAGGATGAGGCTAGCCAACTGATGAGTGATGGGCTGTCCTCTCCTCCGCGGAAGTCCATCCTGTGCTGCAAAGGCTGCCTTCTCATCGGTGAAGGTGAACCTGCACCCGTCGGTGCGTACACATCGCACCTTGCGCCTAAAACAGTCAATCTTTGCATGGACCGTAGATAACCAATCCATGCCCAAGATGACATCATAAGGCCTCGACACTACTACATGAAGATCCCAGCCGAAGCTCTCGCCTCCTAGAGTAAGCTCACACTACCTGCACCAGTGTGTAATCGTCGAGTCTGCTTCCGTAGGTGTCTCTAGCTGTAAGGATCGACCCAACGGCTCTGTGGGAATCTCCAAGCTCCGAACAAGGGAAGCAACTATGAAAGAGTGACTTGTTCTTGTGTCTATAAGTACTACAGTAAGGGTGGAATAGACACTAATAGTACCTCGAATCATCTCTGGCGCGCCGTGGTCGTAGGCCTCTGCTGCCTGGAGCTGTGCCTGTCTCTGCCCGCCAGCTCCCTGTGGTCGGGGTGGACCTCCTCGTGGTGGTGGTGGTAGAGCCTCAAAGCGTCGCCCACCACCTCCTGCTCGGCCAGCTCCTCTGCCTCGTCTGCCACCTCCCTGTGGACCGCCATGGTTGACCCTCTGCCTCTGCCTCTGTGGTCCCTCAACAGTCTGCTGCTCCTCGACATGGCGAGTCGGGCAGTCACGAGCCATGTGGCCCTGCCCGCCGCACGAGTAGCACTATATGCCTCTCGAAAGATAGGCTCTGCGCTGTGTGCCCCGCACTGCTGAGCCAGTGTCCTGAGGTCATCTGCTTGAGGGTCTAGTCTACCTGGACCCCTGAGTCATCCGTCGACTGTCTGCTACAGAAGACTCTGCTACATGCCGCCCTGCGGCGGGTCTGGGTGCTGGTGTAGACTCAGCAAGAAAGCTCTCGATCAAAAGGCCCGCTCCAGTACTCCTTTCTAAGTCGGAATGCTGAGGTAGATCAGTGATGCCCTGATCTCGTGTCTCAAACCCTTCTCAAAGGTCCGGGCCCAGAAGAATGGGTCCCGTACCATGTCGGTCGAGTAGCGCGAGAGATCGGTAAATCTCGCCAAGTACTGAGCGACCGTCATGCTGCCCTGCCGCAGCTGAAGAAGCTCCTAAATGTGCACCGCACGGAGGGTGGCTGGGACGAACTCTAAGTGGAAGAGGCTCTCAAAGTCCGTCCAAAGTAGAGATTCCTCATTGTGCACCTGGAGCATCAAGCTCCACCATCGTCCTGCTGCTGCGTGCAGTAGGCTCGCCGTGAGGATCACCGTGAGGTCTGCTGGTGTCCTCACTTGCCTAAAAACTCATACGACTGCCTCCAGCCAGTCCTCGGCTACCTGGGTTTCTGTCTCCCCACAAAACCTGGGCTGTCGCTGGCGCTGAAACTCATGCAATGCGCTGAGGCGACGTGCATCGTCAGCGGCTGGTGCTGGAAGTATCGGTGGCTCAGCGGGTAGTGCTACCGCCGGTGCCACTACTGAGAAAGGGCCCTGCACCGAGGTCTCGTCGCTCGGTGGGCTGTCGTCACGCTCGACTCTCGGAACCCAAGATGGCTGCCGTCGTGGGGCCATCCTGGAAAGGAAACAGGTGCGCCATGGTCAGAACAGTATACCTGTTGAGCTGATACAATGTAATCACAAAGAAAACTTGAAACACACACGCAATCAATGTTTTCGTGCATTAAGTCAGAAATCAGAGGTCAGGGTCCTGGTGTATGGATAGGACGGCCGCCGCACCAACACTGGACTCCCTGGACTGATAACCACACTCAATACGCTAAACACTATTGCTTCACATAGAAAAGATCAGAGTTCGCATTAGAACCAAACTCCTTTGATACAAATTTGTCACGACCCGTCCTTGGGGCCCGTGTCGTGACTACCCCAAGCCCACCTTCCATAGGCCAGGGGCTAGCGACTAGCACTAAGGCATAATTCCCGGTAAAAAGGGAAGGCATTGCCTTTGTAAAGTAAACAAGCACCACAGAGTAAGAAAGCAGAAAAGTAAACACTAAGTAAAGAACAGAGTACAACTATAAGTGCGGAAAAGTAAATGGGCCAGTATACAAAACCCAAACTGAAAGTAAAGTACAACTCGAAACGGAAAACAGCAACTGTAATGTAAAAGCCACTACACCGAGCTGTCCACTGGAGATCCCACCTGAAGGGTGGGTACAGATAGCTCCACTGCTCCACAGGTCCCTCCGTCCGCTCTGAGTACGTCCCGCCCAGTGGTCCACCTCTAGGTACCGTCCTGCTCTGCACGCCTCAACCACGATCAACGCTGCCTGTCGTCTGCAACCAACACAACGTAGTGCGGGCATAGACCGTGCAGGGGTGAGTATAAGCTACTCAGTAGGGACCCTAAGACCCCCGAAGGTCTCCCAAAATCCACAAAGGATAAACCACAAAGGAATGATACAATCATGAAGTAACAACCGAAACTGCTTAGGTATATTCCCATACATATACCTAAGTCATCATTTCAATACGCTCCAACCTCCAAGCCCAAGTACAACTCAGTCCACACAGGAAAGTATACGTATTCCACACAGGAAAACAAAACGTAATCCACACAGGATAGCACAACACAATCCACACAGGAAGGTAAACAGGATTCAGCTCACACAGGTATACTTTTTCAAAAGACGATAGAGATGATCATTGATCCATCTAAGTCGTCAGACCCACAAAGGATTGATAGGTACTAACTCCCGCAAAGACCCACATAGGATCGGACCCACACAGGATCTGTAGGCGCTGGTTCACACAGGACCGCTGAGCACTGACCCACACAGGATCAGACCCACACAGGATTGGTAGCACTGATCCACACAGGATCGCTGAGTGTTGTAGTCTTCGTCGTCGAATCCACTGAGGATCTCTGCACAGTCGTCGTCGCAGTCATAGTAGCTGTCGGAACCAGCTATAGGTTTCCCGCACACAGCAATCTCGTTCGGGAGGGTCCGCTCCACGATCCGAGAGGCTGATACATCAACTGTCACATAGTCCAGAGTTGATGTATCCAAAAGTTTTGTATCGTCAACAGGAACTCAACGCAATAGACGGTGCGTTAATCGGACGCCCGATCTGAGAGTTATTGGCTTTTTCGATCCAGGGGCCCATTTGGTTTTTAAGGCAAAACCAACCCGACCGTACTGCACCTGTGTCCAAACCTCATGCGGAGTATGCCAAAAGATCCGTCTCACTAAGAGGAACTCAACAAAGCTGACGGCACGTCATTCGGACGTCCATAGCTCAAGATATGAGTGTTTTCGCTCCGAGGGCCCGGTTGGTTTCATGTACGAACCAACCCGGCCGAACTAAAAGTATTCCAAAACCTTGAGTGCGATATACCGAAACGACCGTCTCGATCCAAGGATCGTATCGCCGCTAATGGCGCGTCGTTTGGAGGTCCGTTGCCCGAGTTATGGGCATTTGAACCTAAACAGTTCGGTAACGGGGGTTTCGGGCCCGGGCGGACCCGGCCCGAGACCCCCCCGGTCGGCTTGAACCAGGTCAACCCGCCCCAGACAGGGTCGGGCCGGCCCGGCCCGGCCCGGCCCGGATGGGAGCGGCCCGGCCCGGCGCGGCTCGGCGCGGCCAAGCTCGGCCCGGCCTGGCGGACCGGCCAGGCACCGGTCCGCCTCAGCGCAGCACGATGGGCGCGCTGCCAGCGCGGCTTCGGCCGAGCTGATTAAAAAACAATGGGGGGCTCCTTCCCCCCTTTGTAACCCCCCCCCTCATTATGGGGGGTCGTTCATCTGGCCAGGGGAATTTATTTCCCCCAGGTTTCTTCTTTCCGGCCGGCCCGACCTGGCCGGCCGACTCCTCCTCAACGGGACCGGCAGTGGCCGGTCCCTTTCCGACTCCGACACCGGCGGCCCGGCTGGCCGCCGGTCACCAATCTCCACAGTGGCCCGGAACCGGCCGCGGCCCTTTTCGTTCGGCGTGGTGCGACGGCACCGCGCCACTCCGCCACGGCCCCGCTCCGGCCGCGGTGCCTTCGATTTCCTTTGACGCGGCGCGACGGCGTCGCGTTCTTGAATTTCTTTCCACGGCGCGGAGTGACGGTGCCGCGCAATACATGCCGTGTGATTCCCGCGCGGTACGAAGACACCACGCCATCCCGTTCCATCAGCAAGGAAACAAACATTAACAAAGGAGGGGGGGGGTCGGCCGTGTTTGTGCAGTCCGGACCCCCTCTCGTTAAATGATAACATTTAGTCGTTTATCCTCGATGTTCGACATGCTAGAATCAAGAACGGAAAAATTAAATAAAATAAAAATAATCCCCCACCTCGGTTTCAAGAGCGGAGCACGTCAACAAGCCGCCGAAGACAAGCGTCGCGGAGGTCAGGCGTCGCGGTAATCATACGTCGATTCTGTTGACGTCGAGGTGCGTCTGAAGAGGTACGTCGGTGGAGAAGCTTCATAAGAAGACGGAGGAAGCTCGAGGAGGAAGCGGCATCTCCCTTCGTTGACACGGGAAGAAGATCGAAGAATCGGCGTCGTCGATCTTCGGAAACACACCGGCTGCGAGGAAGAGAAGAGACGACACGATCTTTCTCTTCTATGGTGATAGCGTTCTTCGTCGGAGCCTAAGTGTTCTTTGTGTTCTTCATCGTGGTTAGAAGAAGAAGAAGAAAGCTTCCCAATCCTCTCATGGTGGAAAAAGAAACTAACCAAAATAAAATAAGTCTAAGGATTAATTTATTTACAAAACTAAACCACTTTGAATTTCAAAAGTTTGAAATTAAATAACTCATCTCAATTAATAATACAAGTTGTCAAAATTAAAAATAAGAGGAGTTATTGGGAGTTTTAAGGGAAATTGAAGAGTTAGGGTTTGTGTGGGCCCCACCACACTTAATCCTCTCAATGGAGGTTAAGTGGATGTGGGTCCCACCCCTAACTCCCTTTGGGAGGACATAACCAACATGGATAAAAATAAATTGTGTTTCCACAATTTATTTAACTTCATTTAATTTCCCCCAAAACTAACTCTAAACCCACATAAAACGCAACCTCAAAAAAGGTCTCCTTAAGAGAATATCGTAGCTGCGAGTTCATTGGTGTCCTCAGATTTTAATTCCGAGCACCGGATCAAAAGTTATAAATTCCCGATCGTTCGTTCACTGAACGTACCCGATCCAAACTTCGGAAATTGATTCTGGGCACACCGGGCCTCGGAATCAGGTGCCGTCAGAAACCGCGCTCTTGTAAAATCCTAAAGAAAATTAAGAAAAAATTTCTCTTGAATTTTACATGTCTTTACATGAACCAATATCATCCCTCAGTTTTCCTTAACAGATCCACATCATTGACCTACTAGGGAATGATTCCAATATAATTGTACACATACCTCTATCATATCCCAAAGGACTCTCACATTATATCTATATCAAATTCATTAGAATTTATAAAATAACATCCTGCATGAATGGAACCCAAAATTTATTAGACAATAGACTAAAAAAAGTAAGGAATAATTGAACTACATGTTTATAAATCTATAATCATAAGCGTATTGAAATGAAATTCCAATCATTGGGTTATCAGTTCTGAATCATATCAGAGTAGTCAAATAAGGGATTGATCCCTAAAAGAGTATATTTCTAATATAAACAATAAAATGGTTGACACTTATTGGTATATAGATATGGTAATACCCCTCAATAATTAACTTTCTAGAAAAACACCCATAAACATAGGGTGTCCTTTATATATCTTGACTTATACATGGTACAACTATAAAATGAACAAAACCTCAAATTTGGAAAAGGAAATATATAGATTATCAATTATTTTAGTTTATAAGGTGCTACCATAACAAGTAAATCTCATAAAATGCACAATTTATTATCACTAAAACAAGTTCATGCATAACAATATACCTAGGAATTATTATTTGAACTCTAGTTCTAATGTTTTCTATGAATAGGGAATTAGTGTTCAGCATCAATAGACATGTTCAAGTTCATTGAAACACTCAATGTAAAATTTAAAACTAATCCCTGTATGGGGGTCCACACAACAATAACTTCGAAATTATTTTATTTTTTGGAATATTAATGATGCTTATTCATTTCATCATTCAAATCATTTCATATAATAAGGATACCAAGTAGAAATTGTCGAAGAAATTGCACTATTAAATTTATGTTTCAAACTCCATGAAAAACCTTTAAAACTACCATACAATTTATTTCATAACAATTTATATTATTCAATATTTTTCACTACTCCCTAAATTAATGAAAATTCCAATTTCTAGTCAATAGTCAAAAATAGTCTATAGTTTATAATTGGTGTTCAAAATAATTGAAATCTTATAATAACAAACCTCAAATGTAAGTAATATGTATTTTATTATTTATGGGAACTAGTCATGTAGGATTCCATCGTACATTTATATGTAACACAATTTAAGTGGATGAAGAAACAATAAATGACCATCCCATTTTTGTAATCATACCCCATCGGGTTACAGTAGTAAGAACATATGAAATTAAAGGAATCCTACTAAGGTCGCATATTTTCAATGATGATTTAGTTAAATGGGAGTCCATTCCCAATTTATAGGGTCAATACTCTATAAATTATATGTGGATTCGCATTTAAGTAGAACCTATAATATTATATACTACCAAAATTTACATATAACTTTAATATGGTTATCTCATATGTAACATGCAAAGAAAAACCAACCTTTGTTGAGTAAAATTTATCACATGTCCAACATTCCACAACTAAAATTCTTGGGTCTTTTTGTGCATTTATGTATTTAGTCAAGTGGGTTGTTATAACCTTTTCATAAAATTATAATCCCCTAAACACATAATTTATAGTTTATAACAAAATATTATTTTTCCATATGCCTTAACATTTTAATGTGTATATATATAAATCCAGGTTCATTTAAAATAATTTTTATTCTAAAATTATAATTTTACTTGCCTATATAAGATATAATTGGAAGTCATTTAATTTCAAACTATTTTTCATTTTCAATGTCAAATATTTCAAATTCACGTATAATGGTTTGATTACATGGGTTACCATTCCCAATTAATAAAGGTCCACAAACTATATTAATTGTTAGTGGGAATAATTTATTCATAACCACAAATGTTTCAACTCGTGAAAAATGGACCATTTCTCAAACATTTCACAATTGGATAATTAAGGGTCCATCATCAAACTATATGATAAAATACCATTTTATGTTTATGTAGAGACATTAATAACAATTTATATATGTCATATGTGCATCATGTAATTATATCACAGTGTAAAAAATACAATCATGTAAGATTAAAATTTAGAGAATCATAGTATTAAGATAAGAATTCTAATTAGCACAATATCATGGAATACAAAAAAAATTCAAAGTACTCATACAAGAATGCAAAAAAATCTAGAAAAATATGCATAGTAAGGAAATCACAAAACCGTGGAATAAAATAATCATACTGATAGATCACACATTATGGTATATAAAAAACCATGCTAAATAAATACCAAATCTCGGTATACAATTAATCATGGATCAATAAATATGTGATGCAATCAACATGGAATGGAATATGCATGGTATGTAGATTATATGTACCTATAATGATGTAGGTAACAACACTTCCTTACAGGACTATAACAAAGGTAAATAAAGGTAATCGAATTAATTAATAACTTAAGGAATTACAAAAATCGCCCAAGGTGAAATTATAATCATCAATAATATAAAACAATAATCCAAACCCTAGAATATTTATATTTCCCTTGTGTGTGGGTTGTTCTAGCACAAACATGATCTTTTTACCAAGTTAAAATACATTACTAATCTCCTGTATACCATACAAACAATAAGACATCTAATTAAATAATCCTTCTATACCATTTGTAACATCCTGATCCTAGAGATAATTAGAAAGGTTCCCCAAGACAATTTTCCACTATGCATCAAGCACACATCCCCATATTCCATTGGTTACCAAATAGTAAGGATGGTTAAAAAGGTGGTAAATATGTGAGTTTATATCCTATACATAAAAAATATATTCTACAGAAGAGATAATAAATAGGAGAGATGGAATAAACTAAAACTGATAATCAATATTAAATTAATTGTTAAACATGATTTAAAATTCTCCAATATTATTATAGGAACGTATACATTGTTTATAACAAGAATAAAAATAGAAATAAATAAATAAAATCAACTATATATATCTTCAATAAGATCACACGAAAATTCTTTATCCTCTTCTTCTGTACTCTATCCTAGCTAGAAAGGATAGAAAAATTCAAGCACAAACCATGGTCCCTAACCTACAATCATGATATCTATTCAGGTACCTTAGTGCAATAGAGGCCCGAACAGGGTGTGGAATATACTATGTAGGCCACCACCAATATTTCCTATAACAAATCCAATATATTTATTCATGTTTTAGAAGTTTTCATATAAAATTGGAATAAAGTTATAAAGATTAACATTGAAATCCATTTTATAAACACATGTTATAACAACTAGTCTATAAAATATGAATATATATTAACACAAAACACACAAACCACAGGCTACACCAACTTATTGAGTACCAAGAAAGTGGGGAATATTTCAAGTAATCAATTATCACACCAACATGTTATAGGACATAGTGTCATTTTTTCAGGGAGTCCTCTATGTTTCTATGGATATTATATATAAAAAATAGTTGAAAATATTTACCTATATGTTCCCAGAACCGAGCCCATTAGACCGAGATTTCTCTTAGAGTTCAATGAATGAATCCATAGAAAACACAATGATGAATTCTGTGGTGACCAAAAAGACCTTCCTCGGTGGTCCAGGGATGTGAGATCAACAGTTATAATCCAACAAATCCAATCAAATATATATATATATATATATATATACAAGCAGGTCATCGGTGATATACTGTATTATGTAATAATTTTGTCGAACCATGATGTCTCATTCAACATTTTATATATAAAGATTCAAGGATCCATGATAGTTTCTCTACTTATTTCAACTAAATTCAACACATTCCATTCGTAATTTTATCTACATACAGGAGATGGGGGCATCCATGATAATTTCCTTAAAGATAAATTAAATGCCTACATAATTATCATAAGTCAAGGGATTAAACATTTCATTCCAACATTATTATTTAATTTGTTTCATTAATTATTCCACTTGTGATAAAAATTCTAAAAATAAGGTACTCCACATTTTAATGTAAATTTATTTTTATTTTGATCCCATAGATACTATTGGAGCTCAATACACTCCATTAGATGGTGTAAACATGGTCAATATCACAATAACACATCAAGGGTGGTTTGGGTAGACATTGAAGTCCTCCAATATTACATATATGTGTCAAAACATGTTTAAATCATATTGTAATCATCTAATTAGAGGTTATTTTAATTTTTTTGTAAAAATACTAAAAAATTGGTGCACCGAAAAATGGTGAAAGCTATAGAACAAAAATAAACATTGGAAAAAGGTATAGACCACCTAATAAGATATTTGGATGATCCATTCATCCATTATCAATATATTGTTTGAGCTGGTTCTAGAAAAAGTGGAATATTCATCATGTAATCATAAATAATGAGAAATTTTTCACATGAAATTAGAGTTCTATATGAAGTGATAAATAGAATAAGGATACAAGATGGGTTTCATACTAACTGGTATGCTCGGAATGATTCTAAATGAATATAAACTAGAAAATGATTGGGGGAGAAACAACCATGGGAAGTGATAAGGGATGAGGTTCGGGTGGGAGAGAGTTTTGGTTATATGGGATGAGATAAGTGGGTAAATCCCATCATGTTTGGCCAGAAAAACATTCATTTTCACCTTTATATGAGTTTCATGGTTAGGATGCACGGTTTTTCTAATTATGCACCACCAATGAATCTCTAACTACCCACGATCTCTCCCCACATTGTGTGGCCACATGGTCTATGATATCTATGAACCAATCGTGTGATGGTACTTGTTAAGTGAGACTCACCATGTTGCATGGCGTGCAATTTGAAAAGCTATGTGCATCCCATGAACCCACATCTACAATTTTATGCAGACATTATGCACGGTCTTTCACCCCAAAATTTATGGATTAATAGACCATGAGGCAGAATATTCAAGAATGTACTATTTCTCTTATGGTTCAACACTATTTAAAATAACTATGTACCCAATCTGTTTCTAAATGAAATCAATATTTCAAAGCCATATGCTCTCAAAACACATCCAAACATTTGGAACACATCTTGGGCCCTAAAGTATATCAAAACAACAATTTTTGTGTCGAAAATTTCAAATTTTTGTTATGATAATTAATTAATGATTTAGATATTCCACTAAATGAGAATATAAATTTATCTTGGAAATTTCCAATCTGATAATAACTAAGGAAGATATATAGTAATTGTGAATTCATCAATTAATTTAGCTAACATGCCTTTCGGTTCCCCAAAATTTTTAATATTCTCTTAAAGAAATAACTTAGAATTGAAAAATTCCTCCATTACTTTATCTCACTATTCATGAATTATTATTTAAAAAACCATTTCCACAATTTTGGTTTATCTTATTCATCATAAATCTCACTATCTTAATAAAAATCATAAAATCAATTTTCATCTATATTCTATATACTATGTTCATAAGTGGTTATTTTTTAGAAGAAACATTTTTATACATTGAAAAATTTTATTGGGATCTTCTTATTTTCTATATATCATAGACATCTTCATTGATATTTCTGAAGTAGTATACACATCATTAGGAATCCATACATATAGATCATTAAAACATTTCTTATCTTTCCTCTTGAATATTTAATGGAATATTTTTTTATATTATTTTCAACATAGGACATACTAGTTAAATAATAAAAGACGTTATAAATTTGTAGTAGATAATCTAAGGGGACACTTTCATTTTATAATTTTCATTTTAGACTTTCTTATTCATTCTACAAAAATTATTTTATCCAATATAATGGTTTATTCTTCTGGAGAATTGAGAAAACCCACCTTGACATAACTCTACACGTGAATCTCATCTAGATATACTTGGTTTTTCTTTACAACATTTATAACTTTTTCATTTATAAAAAGAAATATATGAAATACCTTTATTATTTATTTTATTATTTATATCTCTCAAAACATTATTGTCATATTTCATTAAATTTTCAAATAATAGAATGTAAATTAAATTAATAATGGTTTTTTCAAAATAAAAAATTTTCCTATTTAAAACCAATTACATTTTTATAGTATCTATAATTTTATTAACATTTCTGTCATCCAAAAATTATCATTTACACAATAATTTAATTGTGATGAACATTTTTATAAACCTATGATGCATATTAACATTCATTTACTAATTTATGAAATAAAAAATTTGACAATAATCATAATTCAAAATATATTATTCTAAATAACCTATGATATTAAAAAAATAACTAATAACTAATTTTTCTATATTTCGATAACTGTAATACATAAATAAACATGGCTATAGAAAGTTTTCATAAAAAAATAAAATGACATATTTGTAAATTGGAAATTAATTTCAAATACATTTCTATCATCTCTGGTAAACACTATAATTTTATTCAATCGAATTTTTGTAAGATTAGTTAATAATAATATAGTTTTCCACAAAAGTATTCATAAAAAAACTTCATAAAATCATAACATTATTCATAATTATTCCAAAAATATATATTTTTCCGATCAATATTTTTATTATAATTGATTCATATTCGAAAAAGTCCATCCCAGGAACTAAAATAATTGTAACACAACACATTATTGTAAGGAAAATGAGTTGATATTTTAATAGAGAATAAAAAAAATAATAGGTTATATCAGGACTAATCAAAAATGAAATGGTATGATTAGAAACTAAGTTTTTCTCATTCATTTCATGGTATAAAAACTATAATTGTTGGTTAATTGTTGACTAAAATAAACTCATAATTTTCCATCCACCTCATGTCTTAAAATTAATTGAAATTTTGATTTATGACAAACCCAATCACATATCAGTGTAAAATAATTAAATTTATATTCACACAATATAAATTAAAACAATCATAAATTTGATATATTTTGATAAATTTTATTAGAATAGTTGAAATAAAAATATAGAAAAGGTTATCAAATTAACCGAATTAAGAACCAAAATCCTTAAACCCCAAAAATTATCTTATTAATAAAAAATTAATTCTCATAGAATTGATTTATTTGAACATAACTAGAAAATATGTTAATAAACATGACTTATTGTATCCTAATAATTTCACATTTGAGAAGGTTTAGATTCTTTTCCCAAATAAGTTTGGGACTATATATATATATCTAATTGTATTGTGTCTCTAACCAATAATCTATATTTTACTCCATAAAACCATTTGATCAAACTAATTAGTAGAATATCTACATTTATACAAATGAAGAACAAAACATGATGGCCAATATCTAATTTTTCTTTCTCATAGAATCCTTCAATCATGATGATATTAAATAATATTAATACAATGGAAAAAACTATGTATATAAATGTAAAAACATGACATTAATTGGAGATATTTTCAAAAACACGTATAATGTATATTTATTTTGATTTTATGTTCTCAAATAGAAAAAACAAATTTATTATATTTACATGACGAATACATTTAGTGAAATCCACCATCATATCTTTTTATCTAAACATTTATCATTATTTTTATTCCTCTTTAAAAACAATTCCTATATTTGAATTACATATTATTCCTAAATAGTTGGAACCAAACCAGAAGAGACTTTGCCAAATATTCATAAACTCAGAATATCACTTTATATTTTGATGATTAAATCTTGAACCATTGTAGTTACTATAAATCTGGTGATTTTAATATGCTTCCGCTTCTCAGTTATTTATATTTTTATATCTTCTATGTTTACCATACATTCTTGATATTGGAAAAAAATAAATCACAAACATCAAATTAATTCATCTTTAATATAATGTGCATTTTGATTTTCAAAACACTAATATGAATGTTTTCATCAACCAAATAGGTACATAATGAAGTAGTTGGATGTAATAAGATGATAATGAGGGTGTTGTGAATTCAATATATTGTTTCAAAAAAATTTAATGGTTTATATTAATAGGTATAAATTTCAGATTATTATAAAATTTATTCTAAATTTTATGTAATTGATTTTTTAAAAAATTATTTAATTTTCAGCATTAGAGATATCAAAAAAATGAAATGAATATATCCCATATGTATTTTTGAAAGAAGCTTCCAAATATATGTCGAAATGAAACAATTTCTATACAACACCATAGGCCACACTGTTAAGGGTGATTAAAAAAATAATTTCAAACTCATCTAATTTACCTATTGGTATAATAGGCATCATGACACATATATGTTTCCATATATTATAAAATTTTATGAAATTAGAATTAAACTATTGGGAGGTTGGTAAAATTGTGACGTGGATGTGATTTAAAATATTGTTTGAAAAGTAATCCTTTAGCCAGTGTCTTGTGCTACAATGGATTCCTGGGATGGTTTATATGTAACGATGCAAAAATATTTTAATTGAAAATTACTCTTGATCTAATTAATTGTCTTATTATGTAAAATAGTTAAATAAATCATATTGACATTCTTGGTTTTATTTTTTTTGGATTTTAAAATACCAATAAGATTTTTAATCGTTACTAATATAGTCATTGAACAGTTATTACATTCTTAGTAAAAATATAGTGCTTTAAAAATTCAAATTTACTCAGAAAAAGGAAGTGATGCCCTCATCCAATATAATTTATCCATTTGAAGACCATTTATCAGATCTCAAAAAGGATGTGGTGTCATTGGTCTTCACTCTTGATCAAGCCCAGGTAGATCTTGAACACGTAAAGTTGAGCGGAACCGCCTACGAGAGAAGTCAAATTTAATAGAGATTACCACACGTGCAATGCTATCTCAGCCATTCCAAGAGTCTGTAACCACCGTGAACCTTACCCTAAGATCATATGAGGATGTTTTAAGGGGTTAGGTAACAAGACGCTAGAACTTTTATTATTTGCATTATTTTTTATAGAGAATATACATTCATTTTATTGTTGTTACCTTGTAAATAGTTTTAAAATCAGAAATTGAATTTTTAATTAATATTTAAATAAGATCTCTATATTGATTAATTAGTTGATTTTTAAATTAAATAAATTTTTAATATAATATTACTATTAAATTAATTTTTATTAAATATAAATGATCGTATACTTTTTATGACTACAATTGTTATTTTTATTAAACTTTGATAGTCGTTATTGTCAAAACCCATGAATTTTCGATAAATGACAGTTTTTATTTAAAAAGTAAAATTTCACATATTTAGAAAATTATTTACATAAAATGAATATTATTTTTGGAATTAGGATGTCTAAATTATCCAATTGTGAATTTTTCATAATTCTATGAGATAGTCGAATTTTGGGGTAAAAATGAAATACCGTTTAAATATATAATATGTTTTATGAAAACATAATGACACAATAGTGATGTAATAAATTAATATAAATTATATAATCATCCAATATATATTTTATCTTTAAAAAATGTGATCTTAAATTTTTTTGATTAATTTTATTGTGCCTTATTAGACCCTCCAAGACTTATAAAACATTTTATTTTTTAAATTGATTTCCTTGAGACTGAGACTCAACTCCACATAAGTGAGACTATTATTTTAAAATGTTTGACTACTGGAATTATAAATTAATTTTTAAAACTCCCATTTGGGAAAAACCAGGGGCAACCCCAATTAGATGGTTTGTGGTTTTGATTAGTTTAATAAGTGGTGCCAAAAACCAAAATAATAAAGAATTTCCTCTCTTTTCCTATATAAACCCACCCAAGATCCAACATACTCTTAACTAATTTCCTTTGGAAATATACCAACCTCTTCACTCCTCTCTATAGAATCCTCCGAAGGTTCCTCATGCTCCCATGAATCCTCTCTTAAGCCTTATGGATCACACGTCTGAGTAAAATATATCTTCATTACACATTTTTCTCCAAATTTCTTTATACTATTATGCCATTTTGTTTTCAATTACTAATGTTGGGGTTTTTTTAACTACACCACTATACATCCCTCTTTACGATTGAATAATTAGTTACCCCTTTATCTTTCATTAAAGCCTCTTATGTATATATGTTACCATGCCGAAATTCGGTAAGGGATTATTCTCTCTTCATTTACATTCAAGAAATTCTTTGGTATTATGAATCTAACTTCTAGTACATATGTTGGGACATGTATATATATTTTCATCATACATTCCATTTCATGTATATATTATGAGACACCCCTTTCTCTCTCATTGAACATTTTTATGAATTCTTATGTCACACCGTTATGCTGGCGAAATTGCACCGTGATTTTCCATGCCAAAGTCATTATGTAGTGAATACCACACCTATTTCTCTATCAAGGGTATGAAACATTATCCACATTTACTTATTTATTATAGAGTTTCATGTAGGAATTCCATATTCCAATATCATGGAATAAATGGTTATGATTAATGAATCAATGTTATTTGATCGATATGGCACACTTATGCGTGAAATGAAATGATTAATAATGGTTCACCCTGATAGTGCTCCAATGCATTGGGTAAATATTAGTATCATGATACATAAATTGAAATGAGGGTTTACTCATCTTAAATCAAGTTCAATGAGGGTTTACTCATTCTCCATGTTTACTTATCCTTGGATCATCTAATATCCTGATAAATATTTTTGTCACATTTCTATGTTATGATAATCATGTTATATCATTCTTTTATGTTCATGTTTCTCTTATGATCCATTTATATGACAAATGCCTAATATATCCTCTGTTATTTATTTTATGCCTTGTTTACTCCCTTATTGAGCTTAACAATATCACCCTATTATTAAGCATCTCTTCAGGTTATCCCATGCAATGTTATGTATAAGGGGATGTTGTAGTCATACCAAAGAATTTTATAATAAAGATATTGTGTTTTTTGTTCTAAGTTGTTATGAAATGTTATTAATTTACAAAAACATGAGACCACTCGATCCTCATAGCTATCTTAAGTTCATGTCTATGTAATAATTCCTGTTTAAGTGTGTAATAATGAGCATGGTTGTTTTAGTATAGGATTTCATTATTTTTTGGTCATATTGTGGAAATTTATCTCAAATAGAATAGGGATTTTATATTAAAAAAAATCATGAAAATAACAATAAAATATAAGATAATTTTTTGAGGGATAAAAACAAAACTTGTATTGGCCTTTGTGTTAGAATTCTATATTTTTTACAATATAATATAATATGATCCGTAAGGGGTTATGTGTGAAAGGGGAATATTATTTTAGTTGACTATGTGTATAAATAAAATACTATGTTTTTATATTATTTTAATAAAGAGAATGGACACTGATCTTTATGAATTAATATTGGAATACCTCAATATGTTTTCTAAAATAATAATTATACTTTGAAAAATAATATTATTGGACTTTAATTGATGAAATGATGTTAATTAATAGATATCTTTTTAAAATTTGGATAAGGGTAATAAAAAATAAGTATTATTTGTGTAATGGTATATAGCTCTTAGTCTTTTTCGAGTGCATGTTTAAACCATAAAACATGTGATTTTACATTTTCTAAAAAATTAAGACATACAAAAAACAAAATAATCACTTAAACTAAACTAATTGGACCTGAATGTATGATTTAATCAATATATCATGGTGGTTGGTGAGGTATCCTACTTATAGACAGGTTCATAAAGATTAATCATGAATGTACATTGGTGTGGACAAACATGTGAGAATGTGGTCTTCACTTAGAGGTGATAGTGTAGGTAAAATTTCTTCTATGGGAGGAACACATACTCAAAACATAGTAGATAAAGATGCACCACTACTAATTATTTGAAGCAGAGTTTAAGGTGAAATTGATGTGGGGAAATCACATATGCATACATTTTTAATATTTTTTAAAAATGTTTTGTTTAGAATGTTTCTAAATAGATTAAGTTCATTTTCACAATTCAATGAAGTTGAGGGGCCATCTTAATAATGTAGTATTCTAGAAATTGGGTTTCATAGAAAATCATTATTCAACAGATCATATTATATCATTTTATATGGAATCATATCCTTATATGGTCTATGTGATGAATTTGTGCAACAAAGTCAATGATAGTCCCTTCCTGTAACAATACATATTAGTTCTGATGTGGAGGATCAAGCCACACATATCAAGTGTTCATGAAACTCACAATTAAGTAGTGTTAGAGTATTAGTTAGCCAATCACATGTAAAAATCTTGTTTTTAGGATATACACACAACAAATTTTAGACAATAATGATTCAATGATTTTTGGTGATGTTGGATGATTAAAATGGAAGTTCTAAGATTTTATTTCTTTAAACAAGGTTAGACGATCATTGTCTAACTATGATAAGTGAGCTAGATAGTCTTGTAATAATTATTTTAAATCATGAGAATAAATATTATCTATAAACAGTGATGTCTGGTTATTGGGAGTGTTTTACGGTATAAAAAACATGAGGATTACAAGGTCCATGGACTATGATTTTCAATAGTAATTCATTGGATATCTATTATAAATTCCTATTAAAAGCATAATTTATAGGATCATTATTTAATAAAAGAGTGAATAAGGATATTCACTTTGGGTGATTTAAAAAGATAAGATAATAACAATACAATAGATTTTTAATAATTAATTATTAAGAACCACATATTAACACATATGTGAAGAATAATGGAGTAGGAACCACATTAAACGCTTTCATAAGGGGATAATACCATCGAAATATACTAATACATGATGTTATGATAATTTTATCATGTAAAATAGCAACACAAATATTGGGATTATAAGGTGGGTTCATAAATAGTATCTCATGAAACATCAGATGTCACATAATTGAATCAAGATGACGATAATGTTCTCACAAATCTAGGGAACCACAAATGGGATCTCGTAATTAGGGATATTAACATTTTTTTACACCAATAGAGTTTTATTCACTAGTTCAGGCAGCTGGATGTATGTGATCATGTATATATGTGCATAATGTATAAATTCCAGGAAAAGTGGGGAAGATTATGGAACCATGTTTCATGTTATAATAATTAATCTGGGAATAATATTGTTAATTTTATAGACAATGTAAAAAATTTGATCTTGTGTACATTAACATTTCATGAGTGTGAGAGTGTAGTTTTTTGAAAAATAAAATCATTAGAGTTATTGTGTCATGTAGTATAATATAGATTGGTATAAAAGAATACAATATAATGATAAAATGATTCCATGAAAAAATTGAGTTATTCCTAATGTAGTTTATTGATGTAACATTATGAAAAACATTTGAAATAATGAATATATTATAATAGAGAAAATTTATTTATGATTTGAAAAAAAATAAAAGACAAAGTGGAGTGAATCATTTATATCTTATTTTAGTGAAGTCTACATTTATATAAAGACTTGAGAACTTAAACTATGAGATATAAATTAAGAAAAAAATTTATTTTAATATATATATACATAATAAGAATCTATTAGAAGTATAGTTATATCAAATAATTAACATTTTTAAAAACATTTTTCTATAGTAGTTTTGTTATAGACATAGAAAGAACTCAGAAATTGTGGAGTTGGACACATTCGGTTTGAACAAAGAATTTGAGAAGAATATTGAAATTTAAGGTTCATCAGTCATGATCTAAAAATGTAATAACATAGAGACCAACCATGAAGTCCTTTAATTGACCAAAAATTATCTATGACAATCTTATCCTAGATTAAATTAGTGTGCAATAGTGTAGAAAATGGATAAACCCTATTAGAGGAGTGACCAAACCGAAAAATTGTAAAGGTGATGTACCTATCAGAATGTGACTATTTATAAATCATAACAATTCACAAACTTGTGATGTATATTAGAATTTTCGACATTAAAATAGTACCAGTGTATGATTCTAAGAGAAAGAAATTTATCCAAAAGTAATTCACACACACACAGAGAGATATATATCTATGTGTGTGTGTGTGTATTTTGTGGGAGATTTACATTCTTGAATATTCTTTAATGTGATGTTAATAATTATAGGATGAAAGTAGTTCCTATTAAAATGGGAAAACATCCTTAAAATATAAAAAATTATTAGGTGGAAAATTTTAATTTTACCCGCACCCTGGTTCACCCACACCCTTCAGGGGTTTATTGGGGGAAAACAAGGCGTATTATAGGATAATGGTTTTTAATTATTTTTAACCATTTTTATTAAATATTGATGAATTATTATTTATTATTATGTGTAACATATCTCTAAAGGGAATTATGAATGTGTTTGAGAATAAATAATTGAATGTTATATTGAATAAATTTCTAGATGTTTATGAAAATAATGAAAAAGTAGGTGTTTATGTCATTCAAGAAAACATGGAGGGTTCTTTTAATGAATTGGATATATAAGTAGTAAAAAATTTCATGACTAAACATTTATTAAAAGAAAGAATTGAATATATAAATGAGTATAAATCTATATTATATTTAGTTGGAAATGATATATTTGACCTTGTGAACCTAAAATAAGAAATAAATTTGAAGATGAAAAGTGAATATAAAGATAAGAAAATTGAAGATTTAGTGGCCTCTAATGACGAAAAAAATAACAATATTCAATCTCTTTATCATTCTTTCGTTAATAGGAAATAATTTAATTCAATTTTTACAATGTTGATTTTATTGTAAAAATTATTCATGATAATGATGAAAAATGTAATTATGAAGAGTGAAAGTTAAATTAAAAGCATCCTAAAAAAAATTGATAATGAGATAACTGAATGAAATATATATCATAATTCAAAATTAAAAATAATTCACAATCAATGAACTTGGTGAAAAAATAAAACATGAAGAGGAATGGGTTAAGTCTAACAAGATAGTTAAATATTCATATCTAGAGATAAAAGTGAGGAGGATAAAATCTCACAAAAACATTACCACAGTAAGGACATCGAATGCATTATGATCAGATCTATACATTGACGAGAAAATGTCCCAAAGGACAATGAATTATTGAAACCGATGAAAATAACCTCAATGTGATGTGTATTTATATAGATATAAAATAACTAAATCAAGAATATAATCTGACTATTATCCATCAAAATGATAAAAATTTTGTTCTTTCAAAAAAAAACTAAAAGGGACACAAATTGAAGAGGAATTATGGAAGTAATAAAAATATCATGTTACATTTCTTTAAATATCATACTATATGCAGATAGAATGAGGTAAAACATTGTCTTATTCAATTTATTTGGTTTTGTCTAGGATTATATTTTATTTAATAAACTAAATCAAAATATAGATAATAGTGCATAAATAAAAATACCAACAGTTACACTATCTCAACCAGGGTGGGTGGATGAATATTTAAGAAGAGTGTATCCAGAACTGTTAATAAAAATTACTCTAATTAGATCCAAGAATTACATAAATTGAATTCAATCAAATATATATCAAAAAAATATAATGCCCCGACCCGAGAAGCCCAGAGTTGGTGCATTATTTTAATACATTGGCATGATTTCAAGGAATTAAGTCTCAAAATACCGATCAGTTTAGTGGTCATGGAAAATTTATTACATTAATTAATATAAGATTACACATTATAAAATAAAACTCTGCATAAATGAACCTCTGAGACCATCATTAATCCCCAAGCTTAACCCTAATTATCAATAATAAAACACTTCTTGGAATCTTGGGAATATAAAATATAATAAAGGGGTGAGCTCAAATGCTTAGTAAGGATTACAATATAGTGTAAACATTCATAAATAAGAATAAACATTATGGAAATGTATAATACTAAAACACACTCCTTTTAAACATAAAATTCATCATAATATGGTAAAGGTAAATAAATAATTCCATTTACTTATTCACATGGATATTCTACTAGTCGAATATTCACATGTAATATCAATAGCCAATTTCATAATGATGGAATGCATAATTCCAGACATCATAACCACATATTCAAGGGTTTGTTCCAAGACTCCAAATAATATTTTTTCAAGTCATTATTCCAAGAAACTATTTTGCCTCATGAGACCTACTGATGCATTGAGGAGCTATAGTTGTCTCCACCCGTCACTTACTAAGTCCAATGCATTGCTCATATGAATGGTTGAAACATAATGTAAAAATTCATATTAAAATTAGTATACAAAATGTAAATACATTAACCATAAACCATTAATGGTATAAAAATAACTCATCCATAGTCAAACATATCACAAAACCATCAATAAATATAGAATATTTGTATAATAATGAATCAACTTCAAACAAGTGTAAACTCTACCAAAGGATGTTGACATAGATGAAATCAAAAATATTTGAGAGAAATATCAACTTTTTATAAATCATTTAAATGTCACATAATTTATAAAGGTATACATTTTATGACATTTTTGAATCAATGTGTCCCATACCACTTTGAATCATTGAAAGGAATTAGCTTTTTAAAACGATGATGTCCATAAAAATAAATACATAAAATCATTTTGAAAACATGGAAATTAATAAAAAAGATTTAAAAAATATATATTTAAAAAATTTAGAATGATGATAAAGTTAAATAGGAACTTCTGTAAAACCGTAAAATATTCATTTTGAAAACCTTTTTTATGAAATATGGAAATTGATGTTAAATATGACCCAGTAGATACTTACTCATAAACAATCTTGGATAATAATGAGTTTGAGGAATTACCCCGTGCCTTGTAATTTTCCTTGTTCAATGGTATGTTTACCTCATATATAAGATTTAAATAATTGTTATAAATTTATATAAGTACCACATACATAAATATTATGTCATATATGATCATCTAATATTGCTTTGTTAATAATACTTTATTAGTATCATCATTTCAGGTGTTAACTGATCTGTTCTCCTTTATATGCTTGGTTACGTAAGCCATGTTTGTTATGGATAGAATGTATTTGATTCATATCCAGAATGATTCTAATTTCTTAAACATTATTTTTAATCATAAAATGAAAATTATTCTTGAATAATTATGATGTGAAATGAATCTCATCGCGTTTGTAGGGACCCAAATCTGTACGTACGCACGAGCGACAATATCATTATATTGATTGTGAAATCGTATATAATTGGATGTTATGTCATATATACAGAATCATTAACATTTAACATTTATTATTTACATTAGTTTTACACGTTATTATACCCATCCAAATAATTAAGTGTTTGAATAACAAACTACCCCACGACTTGAAGATGGTAAGCCGTACATACGCACGTATGATGATTTTTTCATTTATAGGATGGATTGAATAATGAATATGGTTGTACCATATTTATAATAAGATATTAGTATTTAAAAGATACTAGATTTATTGTTTTGGTATGCAAGAAACAAATAAATTGTAAGTGGAAGAAGAAAATAACTTGAAAGAGGGAGGTGAAATTATTATCTCTTCTTCGGGTGTTTCCTTTTGAGTTGATCAAAAGGGCTCCATAGGTTGGCTTTCTGATCGAAGTAAGAACTGTATGTTTATTTGAGGGAAATTGGGAGGATATTTGGGCTGTGTTTATTCAATCCAAATGGCTTTGGAGGTGTGATTTTGAGAGAAGGGTAAGTGATCTTTTTTAAGAAGGGTGAGGGTCACATTAGGAAATGATGAAAATATTAATTTATTATTCAATAATATTCGGTTTATAATAGAACCAAAAGAATTTATTTAAAGCCTTAGGTGGTTATGGGTCGATATCCTATCAACCAATAGGTTTTTACAAGTTTAGGTTTCCATTTAAACCTTATCTTTTAGATTTAACTCTTATTTAAATAGTTTAACTTTTACTGTGTCTTCTTGTATTCTAACACAATATGGATAATAAACTTACACTAAACTTCCAATAGAACATAAAGTGGTTCAATAATGACATATGTAAAATTATTTAACCGCTTTGGACCAAATTTATATTTTTTTTAATAATATATCAACCAATAATATAGTATTTTTATTAAAAATTAATTTATGTCATTTTTTACACTATTTGGTATTTTGTTTTTGTGAAAGTCAGAACAACCTAAAAACCTTGAAAATAATTTATCTAGTAAACCCTAACATGTCATATTAACATATAAAATTCGTGGATTTCATAAAACCTTTTAAATAATATTAATTTTAATATTTATAATATAAAAAATTTTAATATTTCATTAAGAAGGTAATTGCAACATCATAATTGTGTCATATATAAATTTAATTATTTAATCTCTACAAATTATAAATAAAATACCACTATGTAGTAAATTGTTTTATATTTCTAAGGAATATTATAGTCGAATATATCATATGTATAACCCTAGATTAAAAATTATTTTTTAATAAACATTGAATTGAACACTTTTAACTCTTCTTTAAATAAAATAAAATTAATGTCTTAATCTAATATTAGTGGACCTAAAGGATCATTTTTTCATCATAAGGTTGTGTTGGGTCTAAATAAACTTATCCAATAGAATTAGGACTTGTGTTAGGCTAATTATAATATCATTTTTACCTTTAATTACCCTATTTACTTTTAATTGTGGTAAATAAAAGTCAAAAGTTACTATTCACAAAAACAAATTTCATCTTATTGAACCAAATTTTTGTTAATAATGTCATCTGTGTCTCTTGGTTTTTTAAAAATTAAACTATGAGAAGCGGTAAAATTTAGTTTTATGCAAATCTACAAATGCTCCTAGAAGGTGGGTAAAAGACTGTAAAAAGTTCAATAAATTTTTATATATCTAAACTTATTATAAAATTGTTGAGTCAATAAGGTTTTCCTTATGACTTTTCCATTCCTTCTTGTTTTGAAAATCAAAAAAAACTTATACTTAAGCAAATATAAATTTTACCACTATAAGAGAAATTTACTTCTTTAAGGAAATTTACCCAAATCTAGATTTTCTTATACATATCAATATATTTTTTAAGTACAAAAATCGGATTTATACCCAAAACCCTGGAATCATTAATGTTAAGAATTGGGGTATTCTATTTTTAGGATCTGAATTCTAGATGTGAACTCTTATGAAGTTCAACTCCGAACTCTTATAAAGTTCGACTCTGTACTATCATGAGTTCCACTCCGAACTCTTGTGAAGTTCGATTCCAAACTTTCATAAGTTCGACTACGAACTCTTATAATGTTCGACTCCGAACATTCATAAGTTTGACTCTGAACTCTTATAAAGTTTGACTCCGAACTTTCATGAGTTCGACTCTGAACTCTTATAATGTTTGACTCTGAACTTCCATGAGTTCGACTCTGAACTTTCATGAGCTCGGCTCTGAACTCTTATAACGTTTGACTCTAAACATTCATGAGTTCGACTCATAACTCTTATGAATTTCGACTCCGAACATTCATGAGTTCGACTCCGAACTTCTGCAAGTTCAGATTTTGAACTCTGGTGAAACCAGAATCTGAATTCCTATAAAACAGTATCCAAAAATTTCTTAAGATAGACTCCGAATTTCATTTTGTTCAGACTCCAAAATTTTAATTTTCATACACTCTGAATTTTTGTATGGCTTTTGTTTACATATTCTCCATTACAAAACGATGTCGTACATTCAGTTATACATGGTTTGTTATTAAACTTTTCCGTCCATTCTGTTTCTAATTAACCATTTGTTGAGTTACACGTGTACAGGTCCCTCCGAATTTCATGGAAAATATGACCGTTGGAGAGGGAGGCGATCGAGCCAATAAATAGGAGCTCATTTGAAAGAGCTCTAGAACAAGTTGATCGATCTAGAGATCACATGCTATTAACGTGATTTCTAGAGAGAGAATCTTTTCATTCCTTTTGCGTACTGAATTGCTCATTCAGATTGCTTCGTGTGACTCCGAATGTTGGTGACTACATTCGAGGACTTCTTGGGATAGGAAGATAGAGGTGACAACTCCCTTGAAGTTTGAGGGCTTCCTTACCGAGGAAGACATAGGTTCCTACTACCTCGAAGTTGAGGGATTGCGGGAATAGAAAGACAGAGACACTAATCTTCGTATCGAGGTCTTACCCTGGTGTGGGTAAGACAGACTTGCTTGAATGTATAAATCAAGGGACCATTATCCAAGGTTGTTGGATACCCTTCTCTTTGGGTTAAAATACTTCTATCTTGTTACTGGTAGTTTTACTACTTGTTTTTCCGTTGCATTGTGTATCGTAAGGAAATCATAATCTTTTTATATTTCCTTACACTTGTACTCTGATTAGTTTAGATTCTATAGTCTTTAAGGTAGAATCTCATATTGTAAACTTTAGTTCCAATTCTCCAATTGGTAATTAGAGGGGTTGTGAATTTTCTTAGTTTAACTTTCTTAAACATGGTTTCTTCTTTGTCTAAGGAAAATTTTTAAAGTGTGCAATTCACCCCCCCCCCCTCTTCTAAATTGAGCATCTACATCATTATTTCGATCCTACATTTGGTATCAGAGAAGGTCTTTGAAATACTTATACTCACATGTAAGTTTTTCTTACTCACATTTTCATTTATCTTCATCCT
Organism: Viscum album; assembly: GCA_963277665.1. NCBI lineage: Eukaryota > Viridiplantae > Streptophyta > Magnoliopsida > Santalales > Viscaceae > Viscum > Viscum album. The sequence continues at coordinate 1,532,559,146 of OY728161.1, read as the reverse complement.
TGATTAGAAAGTTTTTATTCATTCCTAATTGTCATTCCGAACTTTGTCATTCTGAATTATTATTCCGAATTCCTAATTCTGAAAATTGTGGTTACGAACTTTTCCTACTAACAAGTTTGTGTGCAAAAGGTTTTTTTATGAATGGAAGGAATCAATGATGGTTCTATCGACATCTTAAATCCTACAAGACCACCAATCATTGATGGTAATGACTATGAGTATTGGAGATATCGAATGAAGACTTTTTTATCAATACAAGAGTGAATAATTTCATTATGCTTACCGGTGATAATAAAATTCATGATAAGGAAGATAAAACTTTCCCTAACCAGGAAAAGAAAGAGTATCAACTCAATTATAAGGTACACAATACTTTACTATGTTCGATGACTAGAAATATATATCGCCAAATTTCTTCGTGTGAAGTAGCTGATTGTATCTGGAAGATGATAGAGGTTACACACTTTGGCAGATCTAAAGTAATTGAAACCAGAAGAGCTATGCTTAGAGATGAATACCAAGGATTCAATTTTCTATAAGGAGAACCAATCTTTAAAGTTCAACAGGGTTTTATGATAGTTTTAAATAGCTTACAGTCTATGGGATAAAAAGGGTTAGATATTGAAACCCTTTTGGATAAGATAATTGATATTATGCCTAATGAGTGGGAATCAAAGATAAGAGCTATTGATGAGAACAAGAAGGTCGTTCAAAATTTCTCTTGATGAACTATTTGGAACTCTTCTCCAACATGAAACAAGAATGAAGAGAGATGCTGACAACATCAAAAAGAAGAACTGGAATGGTACTGTTGCTTTTACCACAACATCAAATCATATGAAAGCTAAGACTTTTGAGAGAGTAACTAGGTCCAAGTCTAACATGATTATTATTCAATCAGAATCTAGTGATAGTGATGTCTCAGAAAATGACTTAGAAAATCTTGCTCGAAGGATGAACAATATAGGTGGCCAGAGAAATTTCCATTCCAAGTATAAGAAAAAGGAGATATAAATCTTCAGTTTATCAGAACGCAAGATCAACTTGCTGATATTTTCACAAAATAATTACCCTTCGATAGATTTGAATACATTAAATAAAAGTTAGGAATGATAACCACAAGGTAATAATTCTTCATTAACTTCTTGTTGAACAATTCTCCTAACAGTAATAAACTCCTTTTCATAGGGGGAGTACATTTGATAGTTAGTGTAACTAAAATTTTCATAATCTATTTTTCAAATTTAGTGTAACTAAAATTTTCGTAATCAGTTTTTCAAATTTAGTGTAACTAAAATTTTTGTATCTGTTTTTCAACCTTAGTGTAACTAAAATTTTCATAATATGTTTTTCAAACATAGTGTAACTAAAATATTCATAATCTGTTTTTCAAACATAGTGTAACTAAAATTTTTGTAATCTATTTTTCATTTTTAACTAAAATTTTCGTAGTTAGTTTTCAAACTTTTCGGAACTGAAATTTCCAGAACTGAAATTTTCAGGATTGAAATTCTCGGAATGAAAACTTTCGGAATGGAGATATTCGTACTGAATATCGTAATGAAAATTTTCATAACGATATTTTCATACTGGAACATTCATAACGATATTTTCATACTAGAACTTTCGTAATGAGTTTACTTTTAAATTCATTTTTTCAAGAAGAATATTACCAATTACGAACAATATTTCTAGCCAATTCGAAAGGTATGATTTTCTTACCTAATGTTTTGTAATCATATTTTTCTTGCTGGTATTTTCCAGAGTTTTAAAATAATTTGTATTCTAGTTTTCCTTACATCCGAATGTTTTTTTTAAACCTCAAAATATTGGAGTCATGTTTTTCCTTGCGGGAGTGTTCTCAACCGTCAGATCAGATCAAAAAAAAATTCAACCGTTAGATGGCTTTTGGAATACCAAATGTCACATCCATCGCCTATATATAGGGGACCCCAAGACTCGTCCCACATCATTTTTTCAAATATTTCGCGTCTCGAAGCCCTGCTGCTCTTCTTAAGACCGGTTCCGATCATTGCAAAGCCATTCCGAATCCTTCAGATCTCTCTGTTCTGAATGTCTGTTGAAGAAACATCTCAAGATATATCAACTATAAAGCGAATCTCAAAGTGGATAATCTTCAGGGAAAGGTTGGTGAATCCAGATTTCTATAAGTTTGATTCTCTTATTTCAAATAATATTAGACTGAATGGATGGGAGGATTTTTGCGTAGAAAATTCAGATAAACAGGATACAGTTTATACTGATTTGCTGATTGAGTTCTACGAGTCTGTTTTCTTCTAGTTGGAAGATGACAGAGAGTGGTTTTGTTTTAAGTCTTATGGGAAGACTTACATGTTATCTTACACCAAGGCCACGAGTTTGGTTGGTTTATCCTATGAAGGAGAAGCTGAGTTCTTCTCACACAAACTTCCGGATGAGCAAGGATGTTTCAAAAAGGTGAAGGCACTGGAGTGTCTTGGACTTAAGGATGCTTCAACCATTAATATTGCTCGCCTTACTCCAAAAAATAGGATTCTTCAGCTTTGGGTGCAAGGATTTCAGGTTCCATGGAGGGGAGAGAAGGATAATTTGATGAAAAGTGATATCTATATCTTATATTTCTTGGTAAATCTAAGAAAGATATATTTGATGAGGCATGTCTTGATTACGATCAAGAACATCAAAGAAGGGAATTTGAGAGCTCAAATAATTATGTAACCTTCCTTACTATCTACGCTAATAGTTCAGTTCTTAGAATCCTTCAAGGTTGCATGAAAATCAAAAGTCTGAAATTGTAATCTTATGCTAGCAAGTGATGATACATTGATGAGGATGAATACGGGTTTTTCTAGTGAATCTGGGGAATTGTAATCTCTTTCTCTGGAAGAAGTTGAGGCACTTCAGAAAGGTACGCACACTCCGAAACCATCCAAAAAGAAAAGGAAGAAGAGAAAGATTAAGGATGTGGCTGTTGATGAAGAAAATCATAAATTTAAGGAAACTCAGTCTACTCCCCCCAAGCCGAAGAAACAAAAAACTTATCCTGATGAAGTTGCTGCAAAGTGGAGGGAAGACAAGCAGATGTGGAAAGAAGGGGATCCATAATTTGGATTGGACCCTTTAGAGGATAAGGCCTTAAAATAAAGAGCTCCAGAAGAGTTAGAGAAGCAGCCGAAAGAGAAGAAAATGAAAAAGAAAGTGTTTGAAGCTTATGTGGTGCAATCTTTGCTGAAATCTACAGAGTTAGCTTCTGAAATGCTTTCTGTTCTGGAAACTTTCCTTATAGATCCTTGTTTACAAGAAACTCCAGCTAAGAATTATTTCACTCCAGAAAAATCAAAGGGTGAAGAAGTAGTTGAAAAAGATGAAAAAGAAGCTGCTAAAGAAGTAGAGGAAGATGTTGAATTAGAATAAGAAGAAGACGAAGAGGGAAGTGAAGATTTAGATTCCTTGATAAAGAAATTAGAGTTTTATAAAGATAAGGCAGAATCTGCAAAGTTAGTAACTCTAGGAAATGGAGGTGAGGATGGTAGTAAGAATGGTGATAAGCAACAGTAAGAAGAATAGAATGTTTTGTATGATGAGGAGGAATCCTATGAGAGTAATTTTCTTGAGGAAGGACAAGAAAAGCAGAAACTAGATGAAGACCAGATTATTCAAGTTTCTGAATCTGAGGAAGTAACTAATGATGAGGAACCAATTCTGAAATCTGATAAGGGGATGCAAGATCTCATGGATACTCCTACAAAAGAAGTCTTCCGGAAGAAGGAGGTTGTAGGTTCATCTAAGAGGAAACTGGTGCAAATTGAAGAAGAACAATCTCTAAAAGATTTATCTGATTTGGAGTCATCAGATCATGGGCAGGATTTTGTGGTTGATTCTCTGAAGAAGATGGTGGACACCATTCCTATTTTTCCAACTATAGATTCCAGATGCCAGATGCTGCAATAGAGTATGAATCAGAAATATGATTCCTTATCCATGGTCATGGATAAGTGTGTGAAGATCGAAGCCGAACAAAAATGTTTTCTTTTCGATTATGATGTGCATATAAAGTCGTGCAGTAAGGTAAACAAGTGGTCTAGAAGAGTTAATGAAGACTTAGTGCAGTTTGAAAATTTTCAGACTGAAGATCAAAATGATTTTGACACCGAGGACAAAAAGATTAAAAATATTCAAGCTGATCTATTTGATGAGCAGAGTTCTCGGAGTCAACAAATGAAGGAGCTAAGTGAAAAGTCTAATTATCTGGAACAAAATATTTTAAGTGATAGAAATCTCCAGATTGAGCTTGAGAAAAGACTCATACAACAAGATGAATTGTTAAAGATACAGAAAGAATCTATCGAGGCTCATGCAGAGGCTTTGAAAGCTCAAGAAGAAAAGAATAAAACCTTGTAGAGGCAAGTCGAGGAAGATCAAAGAGACCTAAATAAGCTCAAAACATTGTTAAAGAATCTGATTCCAAAGGAAAAGGAAGACAAATAAACCCACTCCGATCTTTTTTTGTATTTGTCTTTCTTTGTAAAATTTTCCCCAATCTAATGAAATGTTATTTGATTGATTGTATCTTGTCATATACTAATGTTTCAGGTACCATATTTTCTATTCCATTCCCTACAATTCTTTTTGAAAATCACAAAGGGGGAGAAGGAAAAAGAACTACTCCTAAGGGGGAGAAATAAAAATTTAAAATGAAGAGGAATCATTTATAAGTGAAATATCGTTAAAGAAGGAGGGAGTTTCTCACTACAAAGTTTTTCATTCCCATAATATTGAAAAATCCACTCCGGAAATTCAAAATAAAATCCTTAGAGTTTCAATGCCTAAGGGGGAGTTAGTTGTATTCACTTTTATCCATGAACAAAGGGAGATAAGTTTTAATTTCAAAGTCTAATTATATTTTTCAAAGTCATTATATACTTTTTTCGTAAGGATGTTTGTGATTTCCAAAAGGGGGATATTGTTGAGTCAATAAGGTTTTCCTTATGACTTTTCCATTCCTTCTTGTTTTGAAAATCACAAACACCTTATACATAAGCAAATAGAAATTTTACCTCCATAAGGAAAATTTACTTCTTTAAAGAAATATACCCTAATCTAGATTTTCTTATACATATCAATATTTTTTTTAAGTACAAAAATCGGATTTATACCCTAAACCATGGAATCATATAATGTTATGAATTGGTGTATTCTGTTTTTAGGATCCAAATTCTGGATGTGAACTCTTATGAAGTTCGACTCCGAACTCTTATAAAGTTCGACTCTTAACATTCATGAGTTCGACTCCGAACTCTTATGAAGTTCGATTATGAACTTTCATAAGTTCGACTCCGAACTCTTATAAAGTTCGACTCCGAACTTTCATGAGTTCGACTCTGAAATCTTATAATGTTCGACTCTGAACTTTCATGAGTTCGACTCTGAACTCTTATAATGTTCGACTCCAAACTTTCACGAGTTCGACTCCGAAGTCTTATAAAGTTTGACTCCTAACATTCATGAGTTCTACTCCGAACTCTTATGAAGTTCCACTCCGAACATTCATGAGTTCGACTCTGAACTTCTAGAAGTTCAGATTCTGAACTCTGGTGAAAATAGACTCCGAATTCCTATAAAACAGAATCTGAACATTTCTTAACATCGACTCTGAATTTCAATTTGGTTAGACATCGAACTATAAATTTTTTTATACTCGGAATTATTGCATGTCTTTTGTTTACATATGCTCTATTACAAAGCGATGTCGTGCATTCAATTATACATGGTTTGTAATTAAACGATGGAATCCATTCTGTTTCTAATTAACTGTTGGTTGAGTTACACGTGTACATGTCCCTCCGAAATGGAAAATATGACCGTTGGAGAGGGAGTTGATCGAGCCTATAAATAAGAGATCATTTGAAAGAGCTCTAAAACAAGTTGATCGATCTAGAGATCAGACATTGTTAAGGTGATTTCTAGAGAGAGATGATTTTCATGCCTTGTGCGTACTAAACCGCTCGTTCAGATTGCTTCATGTGACTCCGAATCTTGGTAACTACATTCGAGGACTTTTGGGGATAGGAAGACAGAGGTGTTGATTAACTTGAAGTTAGAGGGCTTCCTTGCTAAGGAAGACAGTGGTTCCAACTACCTTGAAGTTGAGGGCTTGCAGGGATAGCAAGACAGAGACACCGATCTTCGTATCGAGTGCTTACACAGGTGTGGGTAAAATATACTTGATTAAAAGTATAAATCACGGGAGCTTTATACAAGGTTGTTGGATACCATTCTATTTGGGTTAAAATACTTCTATCTTGTTACTTTTAGTTTTACTAATTGTTTTTCCGCTGCATTGTGTGTCGTAAGGAAAGCATAATTTTCTTATATTTCCTTACACTTGTACTCTGATTAGTTTAGATTCTATACGCTTTAAGGTAGAATCTCATATTTTAAACTTTTGTTCCAATTCTCCAATTGGTAATTATAGGTGTTGTGAATTTTCTTAGTTTAACTTGGTTAAACTTAGTTTCTTCTTTGTCTAAGGAAATTTTTAAAAGTGTACAATTTACTCCATCATGTAAATTGAGCATCTACATCATTATTTCGATCCTACAAAAATGACTCCAATGAAGTACATAGAAATTATTTAGGTTTTACGTATCTCTTTTGACTTAAAATAAATTAAAATTAAATAACTAATTATTTAAATAAAAAGTTGTTTTTAAATAATAATGCCGTGTTTTTTACTATTCATAAAAAATGGAGGTCTTCAGAAAATAAAAAAAATTATCCCTAATATATTTTTGATATTCCATATTATAAAAATAATTCTCTTTTTCCAAATTCAAAACATATAAGAATCATTAATTAATTCAAAATTAATTCATGTAGTTAAAACCAAAGAACGGGTTTTTAAAAAGTAAAAACTATCAAAATATTGACATGTGTTTATGTCAAATTTAAATGTAAAATTACCTATAATGACCTAAATTCTTTTAAATGATAAAAATATAATCTAATTATACTTCCAAACCATTCAGATGTATAATTGAACACTATATATTACTTTGATTAAAATTTTTGTTCTAAATTAAAATTTAGTATTTTTAACTATTCATCAAAATATGAAAGTTATTAGAAAAGTACAAAAAGTGTATACAAACTAAATTATTATATCCCGATTCTAAAGAAGAATTAAATTTCATGAAATTGAATATATAAAATCGTCAATTTTTTTTTAAAATGTTTCACCATTAAAAGGCGGTAAAATTTCATTTTCTAAAAAAATGCTTATTTTTTCTGAAAAATTGAAATTGTTATTATATTATGTCTAAGAATCACATAATATGGATTTTAAATATATATGTAATATATAAAATTTAAAATTCAATTAATACTACTCATAACCACTTTTGGACGGCTAGTTTAGTAAGTCGTCGTGTGCTTGAACAAGGTGTTGGATGTTGCGCAAGTTATTGAATTACTTTAAAGAGATAACATACTATGAAATGTTGGGGTGTTAAATTCTCCCCCCATTCAATAAATTATGTCCTCACAATTTTAAATTGTTTTCAAAAATAAAAGGTTAAATGTAGAAGAATATCTTTGTGGAAAACCCACATCGGAAATTGGGTTAACAAAATTAATCTTAATAAGAGGGAAAGGGAAATGAAAAATTCCCCACCAAATTATTATTTCGATTAAGATAACATTGATGGAAATTATAGACACATAAATAGAGAAAAAACATAAATATTTATAGGGAGTGATTGAGTTTATCCATCACAATCAAGTGTTAAATTAAGGGCCTCAAATCCATCAATCTATGATGATTTAAAATATCATTGGTTCAACAAAACATAAGGTATTACGATAAAAAAATTTTGGTTTTAAGATATCTTCCATAAAGTTTAAAAATTAATATATTCGTAGAATAAGAAGAAAAAAATATACTTTACATGTATATTTTCATCCTTAAACTAATTCCTACCACAAACTCACATTTCAATCTAAATGATAATAGAATTTAAAAATATTATATTTTTCATAATCGTATAGGGTTAAAATAATAATTAATTTGTGAAACTATTTAAAAAAATACATTATACAAACCAAGGCATCATGTAGGTAAGTGGTAGGTGATGCACCCTGGTCGCCGTTCGGTTGTAGGTCCCAGTCTTACCACCTTGCCGGACGTGACAGGTTGTCGCCCGACCCCTGGGTTGTCCTTTTTATTACAATGGAAAAAATAATATTAAGAAGTTTTTTTAACCTTTAACAATAGTATACAATGTTTAACATAATCCATTACAACCTTTAGACTTATCCAAAATACTTTAGTCCAAACTCACAGTCCTAAATTTTTAACGAAGGTAAACACAATGAAGATCCTTTTTCCATGTAATAAAAAGTGAATAACTTCATCATGTATTCTTTTAAAACATGGTAACACCATGAATTACCATAAAACCTTATCTATTACATTAATTCTCCCTTATTCCTTATAAAATACTGAATATACTCAATTTATAGAAAAATGTTGTAATCTCCAACAATGATGGAGTATGCAAATCATTAATCAGTTTCAAGGTAGTCAAGATTATACAATATAATGTATCCAAATCAATGATATCTTATTCCAAAATAAGTACCTCAGTATCAGAACCATATTAATGTTTATATTTCTTTCAACAATATATTATCCAAAAAACTTAACCCTCTATGGAGTCACTTTTCTCAGTTCCACACAATCTCATGTCCTTAATGAAATAGTACTACAGTACAATCCTTATATACATTATAATTCTTATAACATTTATATCATTAACACAACACTCAAATTTCACAATACATTAATAACCATTTAAGAAGTATATTCGATCCTCTTCATCTTCAGTAGTATCATAATTTGATTATTATCCAATAGAATTATTTGAGGTATACTCAGATGATTTGGACATTGATTCGCATATGTCCCAACTTCTTACAGATGAATCATTGTACATTTGAAACCTTTTTCTTACCCTTTGAATCACGTAGTTGGTGTCCTTTTTATCCACACTCATAAAAAACTCTCATTCCATTCAAGAATTTACCCTGGTGATTCTTTCCACAGTTATCAGATACGGGAAAATCTTTCTTTACTCTCTTCCCTTTGTCCATATTTCTTGCTTCCATCATTTTCTTCTCTTGTTTCCCTTCAATGCCATAGGACTCAGAGAATTTCTTACTTATCATATTAATACATGATATTATTTCTTATTATGATGAGAATACGTGGGAAACAATTTACCGTTTAAATATTGGCTTAATACCATGAAATATATGATCCTTCTTAATCTTTCAATCACGCGTATTCCTAGAATTCTCATTCCTTCTACTAGGTTATCTTTCTAAACAATGGAATACACTAGGTTAGTTTATAAATCACAATCCATATTCCCAAACAAGTGAAATACCAAAAGTGAATTGAAAAGATTATACATATAATCTATAATAATAAAAATCTTTCTTTGAGGAAGTATATAATCCTAAATCCTTCATAATGTCTTATAATGAAAATGTGAATTATCCTAAGCATATCCACTGGGAGTGTCATAACCAAGAGTGTAGCAAGGCCTATTTTCGTTTACCAGGATACCCCAGGTCAAGCCCGAAACTCCTTTTCGGAGTTTTCACTCATAGGTAAATAAGTGCCAAAGCCACCTCTACCTGATCGTAACCAGACAAGGATGTATTTCTTGGAAAATACACAAAATCTCTACATTATAAAAATTCTAGGAAGTTCTTATGTACTAATCCTCAAAGTCTGTCTTAGGATAATGTTCTCATAACGGAGCTTATCTAAATATATTTCCAATGTCGTTGCTAAACTTCCTCTAATACCAACTGTAACACACCAACCCCAGAAGCCTAGAGTTGGTACATTATTTTTATAAATTGGCATGATTATAAGGAATCATGTCTCGAAAGACCGATCTGTTTAGAAGTATTGGAAAAAATATTACATACCTGAATGTCACATTACTCATTAGAAAATAAAACACAACATAAATGATCCTTTGAAAATTCTATTAATCCCCTATCTTAACCCTACTTATCAATCATAGAATGCTTCTTGGAATCCTAGGAAAATAAAACCTACGAAAGGGGTGAGCTCTGATGCTAATTAAGGATAGCAATATAGCATAAAATTTCATAAATAAGCATAAATTTTTAAGGAAATACATAAGACTAAAACACAAGACATTTAAACTTAAAATTCATCATAATATGGCATAGTAAAATAAAATAATGCAATTTACTTATTCACGTGGATATTCTACTAGTTGAATATTCAAATTCAATATGAATATACAATTTCAAAATGATGGAATGCATAATGCCAGAATTCAGAACCACGTAGTCAATGCCTTATGCCAAGACTACAAATAAGATTCTTTCAAGGCCTTGTTCCAAGACAATAGTTTGTCTCATGTGACCAACTGATACATTGAGGAGCTATAGCGGGCTCCACCCATCACATACTAAGTCCAATGCATTCCTCATAAGAAAGGTTGAAACATAACATTAAAATTCTAATTAAAACTATTATATGAAATTTTAATACTTTAACCATAAACAATGAATGTTATTAAAATAACACAATCTAAAATAAAACATATAAAAAACCTTCAATACAATATGGATGATTTTTATCATAATGAATCAACTTCAAACAAGTGTAAAATCCATCAAAAGATGTTGATATAGATGAAATCAAAACTATTTGATATAAATACTTTTTCTTTTTTTTTGAAATCATTTAAAAGTCACATAATTTATAAAGGAGGACATTTAAAGAAATTTTGCAATAATTGTGTCCCATACAACTTTGAAACATTGAAATAAATTAACATTTTAATACAATGATGTCAATATAAATAAATCCATAAAATCATTTTTCATACAAGGACATTAATTAAAAAGTTTTAGAAAAATAAATATTTAAAACATTTAATATGATGATATAGTTAAATAGACCCTTACATAAAACCATAAAAGAATCCATTTGAAAACATTATTATGAAATATAGGCATTGATGATAAATATGTCCCAGTTAATACTTACTCATAAATAATCTCGGATAATAATGAGTTTGAGGAACTAACCCTTACCATATACTTTTACTTGGTCGAGGGTAAGTTAACCTCATGTATAATAGTTAACTAATTTTTATTAAATTATATAAGAACCATATATGTAAATATGATATCATACATGATATTTTAATATTTCATTGTTAATAATATTTTAGTAGTATCATCGTTTTGAGGGTTAAATAATTTGTTTTCCTTTATATGCTTTGTTATGTAAGCCATGTTTGTTAGGAATGAGATGTATTTGATTCATATCCAGAATGATATTTAGGTCATAAAAATTATTTTTCATCATAAAATGAAAATTATTCTTGAATGATTACGATGGAGAATGAATCTCATCACGTTCGTGAAGACGGTAATCCGTACGTACAAATGAGTGTCAATATTATTATATTGATGGTGAAATCTTATGAAATTGGATGGTATATCATATATACAAAATCATTAACATTTTATATTTATTATTTACATCAGTTATACTCATTATTATACCCATCCAAAAAATTACGTATATGAATAACAAACTACACCACGATGTGGAGACGGTAAACCATACGTACGTACGTATGGTGAAATTTTCATTTATAGGATGGATAGAATAAATAATATGGTTGTAAAATATTTATAATAACATCACAAAATTTAGTATGTACTGGAGTTATTATTTCGGTATAGAAACAGCAATGAAAGAGGAAGTGGAAGAAGAAAATAATTTGAAAGAGGGTGGTGAAATTATTGCAACTTTTTCAGGTGTTTCCTTTTGAGTTGATCAAAATGGCTCCTCAGGTTGGCTTTCTGATCAAAGTAATGACTCTAGGTTGATTTTAGGGAAATTGGGATAATATTTTGTCAGGTTTTGGCCGATCCAAATGGAATTGGAGTTGTGATTTTAAGATAAGGGGACGTGCCCTTTTATAAGAGGGGTGAGGGTCACTTTAGGAAAAGATTAAAAGACTAATTTATTATTCAATAATATTCAGTTTATAATGGCTCCAAATGAATTTATTTCGATCCTTAGGTGTTTATGGGTCTAAAGACTATGAAAAAATAGTTTTTATACAAGATTAGGTTACCATTTTAACCTTATCATTTAGATTTATCTCTTAGTTAAATAGTTTATCTTTTACCATATCTTCTGGTATTCTTATACAATATGGTTAATAAACATACTATAAACTTCCAAAAGTACCAAAAGTGGTTCATTAATGACATATATAATATTATTTAATCTTTTTGTCCTATCCTTATATTTTTATGAATATTATATCAACCAATAATATAGTATTTGTTTTAAAAATTAATTAATATCAATTTTGACACTATTTGGTATTTTGTTTTTGTGAAAGTAAAACCAACCTTATCATTGTGAAAAAATTTATCTAATCAAGCATAACATGTCATATTAACCAAAAATATTCGTGTATGGTATCAAAACTTTTAATTTCTATTTATTTTAATATCTATAATATAAACTATTTTAATATTTCATTAAGAATGTTATTACTACATCATCATTGTTTCATAAATAAATATAATTTTATAATATCAAATAATTATAAATAAAATATAATTATGTAGGAAATATTTTTATATTTCTATAGAATATTTATAAGTGAATTTTTCTTATGTATAACACTATATTAAAAATGGGTTAGTTAATAAACATTGAATTTAACACTTTTAACTATTCTTTAAATAAAATAATAATAAATGTCCTAATCTAATCTAAGTGGACCTAAAGGATCATATTTTATTCCTAAGGTTTTTTTGTGTTGAATTAAACTTATCCAATAAAATTAGGATAGGTGTTAGGGTAATTATAATATCATTTTTACCTTTAATTACCCTATATAATTATAATCGTTGTTAAGATTAGTCAAAAGTTTCTATTCACCAAAAATAATTTTCATCTTATTAAACCACATTTTACTTACAGATTTCAACAATGTCTCTTGGATTTATGAAAATTAAACTCATATAATCAGTAATGTTTAGTTTTATGAAAATTTGCAAATGCTCATAAAAGGTGGGTAAAAGACGGTAAAAAGATTAATGAAATTTTATATATTTAAACATAGTATAAAATAACACTAATGAATTAAATGGAACATATATATGTACGATGTATCTATTTTTACAAAAAAAAATTAAATAATATAACTAATTATTTAAATAAAAAGTTGGGTTTAAGCAATAACACAATGTTTTTTACTATTCATCAAAAAATTGAAAGTTTTCATAAAAATACCAAAAATCAACCCAAATATAAATTTGATTTTCCGAATTAAAAAATTCATTATATTTTACAAAATTAAAAACATCAAAGTTTCCTTAATTAATATAAAATTAATTTCCGTTGACAAATCCAAAAGGAGGATTTTTAAAAAGTAAAAACTATCAAAAGGTTGACATGTGTTTACGTCAAATTTAAATGTGAAATTACTTATAATGACCTACATTGTATTAACTGATAAAAATCTAATCTAATTATACTTCCAAACCATTCAAATTTATAATTTAACACTATAAATTATTTTTATTAAAAAGGTAGTTTTCGATTAATATTTAGTATTTTTAACTAATCATCAAAATCTGAAAGTTATCAGAAAAGTACCAAAAATTTATCCAAAATAAATTTTTGATGTCATTATTCTAAATAGGAATTTAATTTCATAAAATTTTATATATTAAAGTGTCAAATATAGCTTTTAAAAAGGGTTCACCATTAAATGGAGGTAAAATTGATTTTTCTAAAAAATAATCCCTTTATCTGAAAAATTGAATTTTCTATTATATTATGTATAACAATGACATATTATGGATGTTAAAATTATATTGAATATATAAAATTAAAAATTCAGTTAATACTATTCATAACTGCTTTTAAACGGCTAGTTTGGTAAGTCGTAGTGGAGTTGAACTCGGTGTTGCATGTAACGTAAGTTATTGAATTACTCTGAAGTGATAACATACTATGAAATATTGGGATGTTATAATAAAATAATATGTTTCCTAGTATATTGTTACAAATATTGGATGTTTAGAAACAAGGCCATATAAATTTGGCCTAATAGTTCACTATATGAAAATTTAATATGTCCCAATACAGGGGTATGATATATGAGGAAATAAAATATATCATTCTATTAAATAATGTCTCATAGGGAAAAGAAATTTATCTACATTGAAAATATGTGAATATCATGAAATATTATATTTTTTATAAAAATATATCTCCACTTTTATGAGGAATTTTATTTGGTACCATTCTAGTACAACTCTTATTATACTAAGTAGAAAAGATAGCAATTTTGGAGAAATCAATGTGGGAATTGAAGAAATTTTTCCTTATTAAATTTTCATAATAATTTCAATGAAAAAACAATATCTAATAATGTTTTTACTAAATACCTCACATAAATACTGAAAAAGACTTTATAATGGGGTAAAAAAGTAAAATCATCGATAACTAAAAATATGTTATAAAAATTTATGAAAAATAAATGAGCCATGAACTGATTAAAAAATTAATCAAGAAATAATGAAGTAAGACTGTTATAGTTCTTTTTTAATGGTGTAAAAAATCTTGGAATAAAATAGATAACTATATGAAATTTTTATTATGATTTCAAGAATCCCTTGAATATAAAGGGAATGCATAAGTGATTCCTTCTGATAAAATTGAAAATGAAATAAAGAAGTCTATAGATCAAATGAATAATGAGCATATGAGTAAAAAATTCTTAATCATACAAACAGATATGATAGAATTAGAAAGAATATGGAAAATTCATATAAAATTAATGTGAAATTCTTTTCTTTTTGAAGAATACAATTCAATATTAGATTATTACGGAAGTACTCTATAGTACCAAGACACCAATGGAAATTAATTCTTAGAGTGTAAAGGGTATAATAATGAGGAAGTATAATATATATTTATGGAAATTAAAATAAAACCCATAATTATATCTCTAATTAAGTTGATCAAGAATGATTCAATTAATTCCCACGTATAATTTTTTCTACAATACAAGAAACTAGAGGGGATGATAAATTCATGGGAATATATGAAAGTAATTATTTTATGATATTATAGATATTATCCATCTTGAAGAACATCATTTTTTTCATTACAAAAAACGTAAATATTTCACTATATTTTGATATCATCTTGTATAAATTTTATTTTTTGACTATTTATGATTAAATATAAACTATGATAATTAATGTTCAAGATATTCCCATGAGGGGGAGTATAGAAGATTAAAACAATTTATATATTTCTATTGGGTATTCTAAAAAATATACTGTTGAAAATTTAAGGTTAATGTAGTAGGATCATCAAAACTGATGTATGATGTAAATTATACAATATATGTATTTTTAGAAAATGAATATATAAAAAATATGGGAGTGAATGATTAATTATTTAATAGAGAAATATAACCTATGAATGTTAGTAACCAGCATTATTCATGGCAATTTTTTATCTATCTGTTGAGCTGGATGTGTGAGATCATCATTATCAATCTATATATGAATTTAATGATATTATTTCATGATAAATAGTGTACGTAATGATCTTTTAACAATATTAGTCACTCATATTTTTTACAATGTGTTATCAAATGTAGACATGGCGTTTATTAGAGGTTTACTATTAAATTTTCTCGGATGAATAAATACGGTTGAGCATTCCCCTGAAAACAATGAACATTTAAATTCATTAAAGAAGGTGGAGAAATTAAATATACCAAGACGTAAATGATTATAGATGATATTATTGGAACAATATAATCAGGGAGGTTATATTAGAAATTCTGTTATAATTGTATATTTAGAAAATATTTTACAAGAAGTACATAATGGGTTATGTGTGAAAGTATAATATTATTGATATTAATTAAGTGACAAATTTTAATATTATGTATGTTTAAGGATATATTAATATTTAATTGATATTTAATTTTATGCATGATTTTTTGTGTTCATCAACATGGCGTGTAAGTGAATAATTATATTTTGAAATATATTATTATATAATTTTTAATAAATCATTGATGCTATAGTAATGAGAGTATTTATATATTTTTATGCTAAAAAATGAAGAATAAATGTTTATAAGGGACATGGTTCTTGGCATTATGGTGGTGTGTATATCATAGTTTAAATAATTATATTTCATATGATAAGGAATAACTAAAAATTTTGGTTATCTTACCAACTAGGGGATAACTCTAACACAACCAATAGGAGCCACTGCAATGATCTTCCTTGGCCTTTATATATGTATAACAGGTACAATTATCATAAGTATGAGCATTGAGAATACAGAATACATCACACTATTGTGGGAGTGCCTAGGGGAAACAATTCTATGGCTCGGGAAGTAGTGTAGAGGAAATAGTGAATGGGAGTGAACCTCATACCTTCATTTTGAGGGATAAACATGCCTTGTGGGTTTTTAAGAGACCAAAAAATAATTAAAAATTTATTTTTAATAATAGAATATTTTTACACTACTAATCCATTATAAAATGTACTGTTTCAATATCTAACTATCTAATTGAGTTTTTCTATACCATTTGACAAATCTAATGTATGTAAGAATCTAGTGTTTCACTCAGGTATTGATCATTTATTTTTTGGTTTAAATAATTATGTTGGGCCTAATATGGAGTTCCAAGGGGTTAATAAAGGTATCAGGGGTGTCCAGTGAATGTTTTATGCCTGAAACACATCTTTTTGGGAAAACAGGCATGGTTCGTGGTTTAGAGTGAACCGTCTAAGAATTCTGCATAGTTTGGAAAACCATGTAGATTGTTTTTTTCTAGAAACCATCACGTCAGATGCGCAATGGTAAGTACTCAAGTCCACTTTATCTATTTTCCTTTTATTTTTATATTGACTGATATATAGTTGAATGATCATTTTTTTCCTTTTCATAGATCTACTCCGATCTGAGAAAAATCAACGGTCAATATCGAAGGTGAAGAGTTGCATAACACTGAGGTGGGTGGTCTATAACTCTTCCCAACTGTTCTTTGATTTTGGATTTTTTATGTGGGGCCTACCAATTTTATCGGGTGTCGTTTATAGAATTTAGATGCCATGTTTATAATCATTATAATTGTATGGTCATCCTCTTTCCAAATATGTGTTAATTATTGTTAGTTATGACCACAAATCCATCCTTTCCATGTCAAAGGTAATGGTATAATTGTGGTTTTTTGTCTGTACACATTTGCGCCACTATTCTTGAGTTCCATGGAATGACCAATCTAAAGGTACACTTTTCTATTTTAAATAGCTTGATTTATATTGTGAGTTACATAACGATAAGTACCACGTATGCGTACCACTTGACCCACCTATGGTAAGTTATTTTAACTGATAATTAAATGTGAATTATTAATTGGGAGAATATATGTATCACCCCTTACCACATTAATATAAGGTAGCGGAATGAGCGTTAAATTATGGAATATTCCTTAGATGAATTAAATTTATGGTTGCCTACAACTTTTCCTTGAAACGCTAATGAATAGAAAGGCCTGAACCAAATCACTTAATAAAAAGGTTGCTTTCAACATGACCATATCACACTAATGAATGTAATTTATTGAACCAAATGAAATATTACATGACTTCATAACAATAAAGAAATATTTTGACTCGAGATCTCCTTGGATTCCAATCAGAGAATGCCATCAGCACTTAGGATCCCCATTCTAATTCAAGGATACCTCTTGCTTTGATTGAGATCCACCAAAATCCTGATCCTTACCTATTCGCAGATGCTCGGTATGATACCATAGGATCCCCCATGCAGTACTATATGATTATAGGGATACACTCCTTGGATCCCTTCAATATCATTACATGATTCCTTGGACAAACTCCTTGGATCAATCTTTCAAAAGTAGGTTCCATAGTTAAATCCCATCAGGCCCAATCATTGCATAACCTGATTTTTCCTTTGGTAATCACCATGAACTAGGTAGGAACCACATTTTGAAATGCCTTGTATTTTTCTCCTTGGATTACACTCTTACACCATGCTAGGCTGCAATTATTATTGATTTTGCGACCCTCAACGTCCACGTCACCTTGGTCATCACCTTCTGACTGCACTATTAAATATCATTCAACATGGTTGCCTTATTACATCCTGGAACCTTCAATATTTATACTATCATGATGTGATGTAAGTGTTGGATATTCCTCACAAGACCAATCAATATAAAATTGGTAATAATTAAATAATGAATTATTGACATGTTTAGACACCAACCGAGGGATGAAGAAAGTATATGGGTATTTAGTAACATTTTACTAGTTTACAGTATATATCAATGCCTACAAACTATTACACATCCATTACAAGGGTTGAGTGTTATAGACACCATTTTTGGGGACCTAGTGAAATTTTTCCCACACCCTCTATGAGCGTCGTTTGGTACTGGGGGATGATTACGCGGATGTAGGTGTTGATAAAGGGAAGAATACGGCTCCAAACACATGATTTCTTGTTTTTTAGTATAGAGCATGATAGAAGAGGACCGAGAAGGTACTTGGTAAGCATGAGATAGACTTTGATTTAATATATTCTTTTTGTAACATTTCATGCATGTTTTTTGTGTCCTTGTTTTTCAACTTTCTAGTATATGACATATCATCAGTTGTTGAATGATTTTTCTGTTGTTTCAGTTATTATTATTGTTTTCTCCATTCTTTTGTGCCTTTTATTTACATATATTGTTTACAATATTTACCTATTTTTACTCTCAACCTCTGTGGTACACATTGGTAATGAGTGAATATTCCCCCCATAGAAAAACCATGTGCCTTCATTGCTGGTTAACAGCCTCTGGCATTAGGGGAGATGCGTTAAAGGCCATGTTTCCCACCATGCTTTGGGCACCCATTAAGTGGAATCTGGGTTCGTGGTGTTACAAATCTATATCAGATAGAGGTTTATTTACTTTCTTTACTCTTTGGATATAATAATTAGAGATTATAAATGATTAGTGCATAGTCATAATCCCATCTTGGGTGTCGCAAACCCATGTTCAGGGTAAAATCCTTGTTGCCAAAAGTAAAAATGTTGTATTTATTTTCCAATTATAGTTGATATTATTTCACCATTGGGTGACACACATGCTGTGTGGTGTTGTTTATTATTACTTTGTTCGAGGATTTTATTTCAAAAATGTCCCAATTATATGAGGGAAAATAAAATTGTAATAAACATCATAGGCACCTAGAATTCACATGTAATCCATATTTCCTTTCCATATAGGTGAATTTAACGGATTTCCATTTCTAGATATGATAGTGACTATTGAGTGATGTTTTGATAGTTTTATTGAACTTGTATAACTCTTGGATAAGATTCAGTAATTTCTTGTATCAAGTCATGAGGTGTATGGGCCCTCATGGGTTGGGATGTGTAATTTACTGAGTAAATCCTTTATGCTAAAAAGAAATGGGTGTTGTTTCTGGTGATATATTTATGGGAATTGAATCTTCAAAAATGGATATCCATTATGAGGTTAATTGTTAAATATAATATATATTTTTTGAATATCCTTATCTCACATTTTCTTGTTTATGACAGGTAAATGAGTGAACCTATAAAATAAATGTATAGGAAAATAAAACTAATACTTGTGCACATACCGATACCAAGCCATCTAAGTGGGTATTTGGGGTAGTATTCCATGGGTAGTGAGTTTTTATATGTATATCTTATGCTAGTGATGATATCTTACGTTTATAGGATTTTTCTAAGCTGTGTGATTGGAATTAGTATACCAATGCTGCAAATACGTCCTCGTGTCATTCACTAAGAAGGTGGTGACGACCATGCTACATACATGGTGGTCTGTATGGTACCATTCTTACCCCTAAGAGTCCCACTTGATGCACCAAATTTTGTAACTGATATGGTCATTGATACCTATGTTAGTGATAGTTTCTTGCATTTGATTCAGTCAATGCATTGTGATCCATGACCTGCACCTACGATGGCTGATCTAACTCCTGAGTTCTAGAAGCAACATCCTCCTAATTTTTTAGGGGATGTCGGTCTGCCAGATGTTGAATCTATGAAATAATACACCCTATATTTATTTGAGAATCTAGAGACTCCTCTAGAGTGGAGGATCTTTCATTCCACATACATGCTTCTGGTTTTAGCCAATCATTGGTGGGATGTGATTACCCAGGATGGTCACCATCAGGGCATGTTATGGTATGATTTCCAAAATTATTTTATGATTAGTTCATTCCTAAGACACTGAGAGCGGATAGATCTGGAGAGTTCAAGAATATCAAGAAGGTTTATATATTATTTATGGATTACTCATCACATTTAACAGAGTTGTCGCTCTTTTTACCTCTTCTAACCGGTGATGAATTTTCACATTCAAGACATTTCAAGGATGGGCTCCAGTTCCCCATCCATATGTAGGTCTATGCCTTTTTCCTGCCTATCATTTCTATGATAGCCAATCTGGATCTTATCTCTGAGCATATCCCAAGGGACAAAAATATTACTCAGCATAGAGGTTCGGTTTCGCGTTACTTGAGTAGTTCTTCTTGTGAGATGAATTGTTCCCTCAAGGTTAATCATCAGGGTAGTGAAAACCAGAGTACCTATTTCGATAGATCTTTTGTGAGTAATCTGTGTAGATGATAGGGGAATTCAATGATTCAGTCGGATAGAGTCCCAAAGGAGTGTCAGTATTGGGTCTGTATGTGACATATTTAGTGTTTCTATAGGACTTTTCCACTAGTATCGAGTGTAAGAGGATCTGCACTAGCTCAACCTTTAGGAAAAGGTTCTTTTGCAGTGCATCATGCGAGGTATTATAATAGAACCATTAGGTCTATTAGAGTTGGAGGTCATGGTCGTGGTTTCCAGACCCCTGATCATCAACAACACTAACATAGAATTTTTGATCATGGTAATCCATTGGATGCACATGGATGTGGATCAGGTCAGTTGCATGCAATACAACCAATGCCCGAGGATTAGGATATGGGACCATCTACAGTATGAGGTAATATTCTTGTGTCCTCTAACATAGTATTCAGTTTTTTATACAAGTTCAACCAAATATTTTATCTTTGTATCTATTATTAAATGTATTGTACTAGAGAAACAATATTAATATAGTGTAATGAACCTAGATACACCTTTAGGGCTGCAAATAGAGGAAATACTTCATTGTACGAAATTTTCCCAAAATTTAAGAATTTTCTCATTCTAATGGAACCTATTTTCTCTACATATGATGGGATTAAAACTAATTATAGGGATAGATTGGTTGGTTCACTATCATGCATTTCTAGACTTCTACCTCTTTAGTGTATTCTTTACATTTCCAAAGGGGAGTAGCATTATATAAAAGGGTGATTGCAATGTCTTGGATAGTAGAACTAGACTAAAGAATCAAGGCCTTGGTAGAGTGACTGCCCAGATTGAAAATATCTTCATTGATGAGTAGGTTTTACGCCAAACTGATTATCATCCAGTAGCGGGTTATTTTAGGGATGTCTTTCCCACTAA
This sequence comes from Viscum album, assembly GCA_963277665.1. Lineage (NCBI taxonomy): Eukaryota > Viridiplantae > Streptophyta > Magnoliopsida > Santalales > Viscaceae > Viscum > Viscum album. The sequence goes on along the minus strand of OY728161.1, from coordinate 1,532,537,437 downwards.
TTTTTCTGGATTACATACTGAGATAGAGGTAGAGTTTATAATCAAGGTTGTTCTCGGAGTGGATCTAGTGTCCATTTCTCTTTACAAGATGTCACCTATAATGCTTCGGGTGATCAAGTGACAGTTAGATGACTTAGATGCCAAAGGGTTTATAGTACCTAATACATCCTCTTGGGTTTTACATATGCATTTTTCCAAGGAGTCTGGAACCTCACATTTATGATTGGATTAAATAATGATGAACCAGCTTATGGTCAATAATCGATATCCACTTCCTCGAATAGGCTATCTATTTTACCAACTCTAAGGATAAATATTCTTCCCCAAGATTGAACAGAGATAAGTTTATCATCATGTATGAGTCAGACCATCAAACATACCTCATATAGCTTTCTCTAGAAGGTATGGTCAATATGAGTATCTTGTTATGTTGTTCAGTATTACAAATGTGCCTCTTTCTTTCATGGATATGATGAATAGGGTGTTCTATCCCTATTTTTACTCTTTTGATGTGGTCTTTTAGGATGACATCTTGCGATATTCCCACACTCATAGCAACCATTCCAATAATCTTGTGATCATTCTGAGTACACTGAGTGAGAACATGATTTATGCCCAGCTTGCTAAGTGACACTTTTGGATTGATAATGTCCACTTCTTCGGTATCATTTTCTCAAAATAAAGAGTATGTGTGGAACCAAAAAAAAATTAGTGTTGGTGTTTCCTTGGATCATCCAAATAACATGTTTGATATACTGAGTTTCTTGGGACTGGCTGGATATTATAGGTATTTCATAAAATATTCCCCATGTCTTTCATTTCATATTACCTTTTATTCAAATAAGGGTGTCATTTTCACCTATTCAAATTCATGAGAGAAATCCTTTTAAGAGATGAATGGGAGGCTTGAATCGATTGCTATTATAATTCATCCAAAGCCAGGTATAGTTTATACCATCTTCAGTGATGCATCAGTAATTGGCCGAAGAGATGTGTTGATACATGAAGTCAAAGCTGCTGCATATGGATCTTGGAAGTTGAGGCCTCACGAGAGAAATTACTGGATGCATGACCTTTAGAAAGCAGTAGTTGTCCATGCCTTATATTACTAGATACATTATCTTTTGGGTGAGCGCTTTGTGGTGTACATGGACCACAAGATCGTCCAATTTATATTTTCATTGCATGAATTGAACATTAGAAAGTGAAGAAGGGTTGAATACCAATGATCCTTTGATTTTGAGCTTGCCTATATGCCTATGAAAGGAAATGTGGTTACAGATGCACTGAGTTGGAAAATTCAAGCACATCGAGTATAGGAAGAAAGTGATGTTTGGAAGCTAGGGGACCTCTTTTCTGAGTTGCATCTTGATTTTCATCGAGGAATCTCCAAGATGTATTGAGATATGTGATGCCAGTAGTAGTTAACTAGGATAAAACATTAGATAAAAGGATTTATTACTAGTTATTACACCTATTACCCAGTTAAGGTAGAGCACCAGAGACCTATAATATTTTTAAATCCTCTTCAAGTGTCTAAATGGAAATGGGAAGTTGTTTTCATGGATTTCTCAGTCATAGTACATAGGTCAGTAAGTGATAGTGATGCTATATAAGTATTCATTGATCGAATAACAAAATCATCCAACATCAATCATATTCAAGAGACATTCTCAGTTGGTGAGATAGGAGGAATGTATGTATGTGAGATCATATGACTACAAGGGGTTCCATATACTATTATTTCAGATAGGGATGCACGTTTCACATCACAATTCTGGAAGGGATTGTAGAAAGCTATGGGATCTCCTCTTCTTATAAGAATATATTTCCATGCTCATACCAATGGATAATAAAAATGAACAATACGGGCTCTAGAGGATATGCACCGAGCATGTTTCCATGATTTCAATGATTCATGGGAGAAGAATATCCTTCTCGTCAAGTTTTCTAATAATAACAGCTTTTAGGCCACAATTCATATAGATCATTTTGAGGACTTCTGTGGTAAGACATGTTGTTCAACCCTGTGATGGATAAATGTAGTTGAGGTAGTTCTACTAGGTTCTCATCTCTTTCATGATAATTCGAAGCATGTTATGCTGCTCAGAAAGCATATGAATACTGCTCAATATAGACAAAAATCATATGTCGATCGCTTTCGATGACCACTTGATTTTGAGGACAGTGATCATATTTATCTTAGGGTATCTTCTAGGCTAGAGCATATATGATTACAAAATTAGGGGAAGTTTTTACCTCATTTTCTAGGGCCTTTTGAAATTCTAGAGAGATTCAGGATGATAGCTTATCAGTTGCTAATACTTAATAGGTACCATGACATGCACAACATCATTCATGTTTCACAGCTTTTCCAATAAAATTCCAAACCACCTCATACTTTTTATCCCTATAATGTTTATTTATATGTTGATGCTACCATTGAAGAGTGTCCAGTATGCATCGTCAACCAGAGCACGAAGGATCTCTGAGGTCGGTTTTTCATGCTAGTACGGGTAAATGGAAGCGCGGCCGAGTACAAGAAGAGACTAGTGAATGGGAAGGTGGCATACATTCCTATTGTCCATAGTTGTTCTCATGTAATTTTTCTCCACCATTGGATGGTGAACTCGTGTACGCATTCCATTAAGGGGGAAAATTGTAAGAACCTGGTGTTTTCCTTAGGTATGGATCCTTTAAGATTCGGTCTTAATATTTAGATTGGACCTAATTTGGATTTCTAAGGGTTTTAAAATGGTTCCAAGGGGTTTATATGGAATGTTATGAGCATGGGGCCTATCTTTTTGGAGAAAAGGATTGGTGCATTGTTTAAAGAAAATCTGCTAGAATTATACATGGTTTCGAAACTGTGAAGATTGTGTTTTTTCTAATAGAGCCACCTCATATAGTTGTTGCACGGTCATGTAGCCTAACTGTGTGAAAGCACATTTTTTCCATGTACTAATGCATTGTTTGTGCATAGTTTGTAATACTATACAGAAAAACCATGCACGGGCAATTTTAAGGGTAAATTTTTCTTTTTTCCCTTAATGATCTAATTAACCTACCCCCTTCACTAGTCTGAGATAATGTTAGATTATCTAATTTCTCTCTCAATATGGGGATTTTGGAAGATATAAACTTGGAATCCAGAGGTCTCCATCATCCAAAAACCAATTGAGATTTTGATTATCTAATGGGATGCACAACAGTAAGTACTGAAGTCCTCTTGAGTTGTTCTCATTCTCCATTTCTCTCGACCGATATATTGTGGTGTGAGTGCCTTTTCTTTTTCTTAGATCTAATCTATAACAAGGAAAATAAAGGGCCGATATTATAGGAGGAGAGTCATGCAACCCTAAGGTGTTTTTTCTATAACTTATCCATAATGTGTGTTGATTTTTCATTTGTTTTGTGGGGCCCACTGATTTCATCGTGTGCCGTTTATAGACATTATATGCCATGTTCAAAATCATTAGAACTGTATGGTCATCCTCATACAAAATAAGTGATTATGTTTTGGTGGTAATGATAAAAAATCCTTCATTTACTTATCTATGGTTATTCCATATGTGCGGTTTAATGTTTTGACAAGTTTTCACCATCGTTCGCGTGTGCCATGGCTTGACCACTCTAAGGATAATCTATTCTATATTAAATAGGTTGATTTATATTGTGATTTAGATAATGGAATGTACTAGGTATGCATAGCACTAGACCTGCCTAAATTAAGTGCTTCAAATTGATAATTAAATGTTAATGATTAATTGGTTTCAAATAAATATCACCCATGTCCACATTAATGCAAGGTATAAGAATGAACCCTAAATTATGGAATATGACATAGATGGATTAAATGAGTGGTTTCATGCTACATGGCCTTGTCACACTAATGAAAGGAAAGGTTTGAACCAAATATTTGGATAAACATTTTGCATGCTACTTGACTTTATCACAGCAATGAATGGAAAGGATTGAACCAAATTAAATATTACATGACTTGATAATCAATTAGAAATGACATTACTCAAGATCACCTTGGATTCTGATCAAAGAATTCCTTGAGTACTCAGGAACCCCATTCTGATTCAATGATATGGATAACATAGATTGATACCCAACTAGATCCTAATCCTTCTGAGTTATTGAATGCCTGGTATGATATAATTGGATTCATCATGTATTACTACATGACACCAGGTTTACACTCCTTGGATCCATTCAATATCATTACAATATCCCTTTGACACATTCATTAGATCCAGAATTGAGAAGTAGGTTACATGGTTATATCCCATTGGGCCTAGTCATTGATTGGCCCCATTTTACCTTGTTCAATCACCTTGGAATCAATAGAAAACTCATTGTGTAATGCCTTGGATTATTCTACATGGATTACACTCTTACCCCATTCTAAGATATAGTTATTACTGATTTGGTGACCCTTGAGATCTACGTCTCCATGGATATAACATTGGGACTGTACTATTAAATATCATTTATCATGTTTCCTTGCTACATCATGGGACCTTCAATATTTATAATATAATGAGGTGATGTATGTGTTGGAAATACCTCCCGAGACACATATAAAAAATATTGTTGACAATGAAAATATGAATTTTTGAAGTGTTCAGACACCAGATGAGTTCTGATGAATGTACTTGGGAATTTAGTTGCACTGTACTACCTTACATTATATATTCATGCAATCACACTGTTATGTTTCCATTACACAGGACTGATGTTATAGACACTGTTGGTGGTGGTCCATAAAAATTTATCTCACACCCTCTCTGAGCACCGTTTTTACCCAGGGTTGATTACATAGTTTCAAGTGTTAACAATAGGAAGCATTCGATTTCAAAGTCATGATTGTTATTGTTTAGTATATAGATTGATAGTAGAGGATTGAGTAGGAACTCGGGATACCTGGTATATTTTTTTATTCCTTTTATTATATGTGGAACATGTTATGACTATTGTTTGTATATATGTTTTGTAGATTTCTATTAAATGATATATCATCAGTATCTGAATGTTATTCGAGTTGTTTTAGTTATTATTATTGTTGTATCTATTTTCTGATGTCCATTCGGTTTACATATATTTTTTCCACTATTTACCAATGTTTACTGTCACCCATTGTGCTAAACTTTCTTAATGAGGGAATATATCTCTAGATAGAAACAACCTAGGCCCTTGTTGTTGGTTGGTAGCCTCTGGAATTCGAGAAGATTCACTTGAGTCCATGTTGTCCATCGGGCTCGAGGAACCCTTTAAGTGGAATCTAGGTCAGGGGAATCACAATGTATCACAGTCTTCCTTAGATGATCTAGAAATAGGGTGTCTTATATGATCCTTAGCTTGAGTGTACATAGATCAATCGATCAGACCTTGCTATTTCACTTTGTATCATCTCTAGAATTGGTATAAATGATGAGGATAGGATGACGTTCTGATAGTGTTTTTATGATGGTTAATTTAGGTGACTTTATATGTGGTTTTCATGTTGTGTGATTTAGTCACGTGTAAGAGGGGTTTATAAAACACACGATAGATGAAAATTTCAATACTAGTTGTCCAATTACATGGGTTGAATAAGTCTTCGTGATCTCCATACAACTAGGATAGCCAAAGAACATGTTAAATATTACTTGACTCTCATTCAATGATTTTTAGTGATAGAGGAGGATTGAGATTATAATAAAATGATTATATCTTTTGAATGAGTTTTTTAGGATCATCATGAAACCTAGATAGGTGAAACATGGCCATCTAGAAGTCATGTAAGTGGGACACACTATCAATATATAGAACACACACAATAAACATACATGTCTCATTTCACCATGAATTTTAATGTAAACAACTGTTTAGCGTAACATGGTCATTGGACAATGGTTGTTAGAAAGTAACATTATATCACCTATAAAAACCCCATGATATCTATGACTTTTGTGGTAATAATGTAAAATAGAGACATAAGTGTAGGCACATTATGATTTAAAAACAATATGTGATAAGATATTTAACTTCTTATAACCCTCTATCAGTTCTTCCATGGCCCTTGTTTTGATATAACTTTTTTTGGGTTAGTCCTTTGATTTTTTTTGGTAAAATTGGTAAAACATTTATGATCATGTTTGTTGTGAATTGTTGGTGTACGGAAAGGGAATATTGTGCTATCCATCATTGAATATAGTGTTCACTATTAAAATTCAATTGATGGGGGATTCTTGGTTTTAAAAAATCATGAGTCCATCCCACCTAACCATGAACCCCATGGAAAATGCAGAATACAATTTCTTTGCTCTGTTAGATTAACCATACGACCAAACTGTGAACCCTAACTAGATGACCTATTGGGAAAACTGTTACTAAAAACCATGTATCCCAACCTTGAAAACCATATGTGTGGGTTTAACTTCCCCCAAAACATTTACTAAAATACCTATGCCAACCAGTTTAACACCTAGAAAAACTATTTGGACCCAAACTCAAATATTTGGTCTGTGATGGCTCCTAAGATTCCATTTTTTCTCCTCTAACCCCAATCCATGGTGGATGGAATCTTTGAAGATTACATTTGAGCTCATCCAGTTAAGTGAATATCATCTAATGTGGTTTTATTTCATATATATTTCTATCATACCTGTATTATGATAGATCATAATGTTATTGATGGATTGAAACCTATTTTTAGATTATTATTCTAGTATTCTTCCATGAACTCTATTTAATATGTTCTCCATTGGCATTCTGTATTAATGGATTTTTTATATTTGATCCTAGGAATAGTGGTTTGTGATTCTATGGTGAATTACTCTATGAATGCAACCTTAATGTTATTAATTTATCTAAAATTGATTTTTAAATTTTTTTAAATACCCTAATCATGATGAATTTTTGTTGTTATTTTGAATGGCCTGGAAAATTAAAAAACCATCATTTTTAATTAAATTGAAATTTTCATCAGATTCTGAGAAAAGGATGTTTTGATATGGAAATTTATATTTTTTTATTTTATTTCCTGTTGATATTTGAGAAAAATGGATTATAATTAATGTTGGTTTCTAATGGTATTAATTGTTGAAATAATCTATTTCGAATTTCAAATGAGATTGGAAATTCTAAATTTTAAAATAATGAAATTATTGTTTTAATTTATTCAAAATTTATTATTTTACTATGTTTGGTTGATTTTTTTGTTTAATAAACATTTTATCCTTGGTGTTTTATGGTAACTAGGTCAATGATGCTTCGACCCTAACTCCATAGTAAGGGATTTATGATGAAAACTATTACTAAATAATTATGGTAGGAACACCATATAAGGTATCCATTTTAGGGTATAAATGGCCCTTGGGGGTTCCTCATTCAGGTTGTAGATTGTTTTTTCTATGCATACCTATCATGATATGAGATCATTATTGTGATGTGTGGGGATCATATTACCCAAACTAACAATCTATAGGGATTTTACATATAGTTTTATAATTTTTTTGAATTTATTAAACAGGATAATGATTATTGAACAATTTATTTCATGTCAACATCATTATAAAATTTTATTCCCTAAATTTTTCATTTAAGTTATTTTTTATATATCTTCCATATATTCTAGTGGGAAATTATATTCTAGTTTAAAATATGTGAATGGTATACCATAACTATTTTATTTAAATTGAATTCCAAATTGGTCTATTTTTTATGTTATTGGTTGTGGAAACGTTGGTGACACCGTACTAGGATCTATAGATCACACCTTTCCTTTTCCTTTGGTGTTTTGTAAATTTTTATACCATGTACAACAAAATGAAATGATCTACTTATAGGTGTGGGATGTTCCTATTCCTTGGGATAGTGGAGTGGTGATGGTGATTGGTGGAGCTAGTGGAATCTTGTTTCAAATGAGTTTTTAGTTATTTTCTGGTTGTCATTACTATTTCCTTTAGTATCATTATCTATTTATTTTTGTAATATTTTACATTTAATTTTCCAGTAGTGATTCCATTTAATTGTGTTGATCAAGATGAAAATTTTATTTTACATTCTATAGTTATTGGTAAAATCATTCACTCCTTGATCGTTTATAATTCAAAATTCTAGTTTCTAACCTTTGGGGGATAGGAATTTCCTTTAGGACATGTCAGGGAAAGATTGGGTTTACATGAACTAGGGTATCAGAGTTGGTTTATAAAATTTTTTGTTATAGGGGAATGTTAAGAATCCATCCCTAAGGAATGAATTTGGTTTGAGAAGTCTTAGTGGGGTTTAGTATGTATTTTAGTGTGATTTTTGTTTTTTATCTCACCACAATGATCCTTAAGTCACATTGGGTGGCTTGTAAAGTTTCATTTTTGATTTAATTGTAGTATTTTCTGTACATTTAATTTTTTTTGAAATCACAATCACAAATTTAAGATTTATTAAATTTGTATTCATATATCATTCATTTTGTGTATTAATTCTAAGATCTTCAGAATTATCTATTTATGTTGTGTAGTATCATGACTCTAAGAAGATTTTTGAATAGGACATTGGTGGAAGATTCTAGTGATCCACAAAAATAAAATCCTACAGTGGACAAGAATCTTAGTGAAATAGTATTGAGTTCTATCCATTCTCTATAATAGGTAGCAAAACCAATCCCCATTTGGGCTCTAATTGTGGAACCTCAATGCCATGAATCTTAGAGTATTTCTTAATAGTTACTTTTCTAAAATCTACCTTCTTTCTAGGGATCTAATGAGCCTCATGAGGCTGAGGACTACATGAAATATTTTGAGTTTCATATTGAGTTCTTCGAATTTCCTAATTCAATTATGGTAATGTGTTTTGCCTTCAAGATGAAATGGCCCATAAAGAGATGGTGGGATTCAATTGTGATGAAAAATAAACACGAGGGTTTCAAATGAAAATAAATTCATGTTATTTTAACTAAATATTTAAAAATTTAAAATATGGTTTTAAAGATATCAATGTAGTTTCTTAAACTCAAGTAGGGTGACATGGTTGTGACTCTATATACACACTACATTAATGGGATTATTCATTTTTCTCCTGAGGTGGTGACTAATGAGAATCTGAAGAAATTTTGTTTTGATGATAGAATTTCCTTACATTTCCATACATAGATATTACATAATATTTTTAGAATATTCATTAGATTAAATAAAATTATTCCCAATAACTATATAGTTTAGTGCCTTTTGAAACATTGAAATATAATAACTAGTCCATATATGAGCTAATTTATCTATCACTATGTTCCTCCATACTAGAACCCTTCATATACATATCATAAATAATACATATATTAATAACCTAGAGAAAGAAAACATTATTAAGGGTGAGATTATATGCTCAGTAAGCGAAAAAAGGGAGATATAGAAGCATAACAAGAACATAAGTCTATGAAAACATTATAATAACATATGAAAAAAATTCATGGATAGGAATGATCATAAACATGAATCATCAAATATAAATAGAAATATCATAATACATGATTCATAAGAGAATCAAAAACCACGATCCTTGATAGAATAAGACAATGAATTTATAACATCCACATAATCATAGAAAACCATTCCCATATTATTGAAGGATTGCCACAAAGACTCTCATAGTGGAAGAAGTCTTTTAATGAACTGGTTTCACAACCTATTCCAACCATGTATTAATATGTTAGGATTACTTCTCATTCTCGCCTTGAATTACTGATCAATCTTAAATTCTAGTTATAGCACTGTATTAGAGAACAAAGTTCACTCCCCTTTATAATCCCATATATTTGATGAGATATAAATATTTACCCATTTCATTGGAGGGAGTTATAATTTTAACCCATCATAGAAAGAAATAATACATATGTGTTCCAAAAGACAAAAAATATTAATCATATAATAACCCATTAAATGAAATAGGTATCTTAAACATTTAATCATATGTTAACCTATATAAAGTATATGGGTTTAATAATCATTTCCTCGTAGCATAACCTAGAAAAAGTGGGTTTCATAATCAAATAACCTTGGGAAAAGAAACCACGTTCATAAGCTTATAGCTTATTGAAAAGAAATGGGGTTTTTAAACATAATTTAAAAAAACATAAAACATTATGAAAAATAATATTTATGGTATCCTTGGATCATATCCCTAGTAATACATGAGTAAAAACAAAAAAAAGTAATCATAGATGGAAAATAATTTTGATTGATCATTTAAAACATTTACTTCAAAAATACCCTTTCTTCTTCATAAAATTCATTTTTTAAAAAAGAAAAATATTAATATAAAATTACATTGAAAAATTATAAATAAATCAGTGAAGTAATGATTGGTTGTCGCATATGAATTTTTTTCATGCTGTACACATTCAAATAATGGTTCCATTTAAATTTTCTTTAAAAACCAAACATGAATTATTATGAAAAATGACATGATGATTCCCTTAAAAAACCACTTAAAAAATATGGGTAAAAATTTATTAAAGATTATTTAAGAATATAATAAAAAAATTTAAATTTTTTTAGAACAAATGTATTTGAAGGAAAACAGATTTTTGGCTGAAGAGATAAATAGGGTCGGATTTTCATGAAAACGTTATTTAAACTATCTAAAGTCAAAAAGAGTGGAAAATGATGTTATTAAATTAATATATCATGAATAAAAATATTATAATAAAATTATGTTGTTTGTTGATATATGGATCAAAATATTTCATCAGTTGATGCAAAATCATAAACAATCCCAATAAACGAGGAAATTGTAGCCATAAACACTTACAAATTTGATAACATTGAATTATAATACACATTAGCAAATATAATTAAATGAAAAATTAAATGTCATTAAAAGAAGTATATTTTTGATATAAAATGTAAACAATGATTTATATAAACAATGTAAATTAATATTTGTCCATAACATTACATGGGTCATAAAGAAGGAAAATTGAAACAAGAGTCCCATACTTTAAGTCATGACTCTCATTGTACTCATTTAAAACGCATTAATAAAGAATATAGGTTCATTATAAAAATAAAAAAGAACAAATAAATTATATATAATATGATATTTTATTTAAATAAATATTTATATTACTCATTTATTAACAATTCCATTTTAAGGTTATATTTTGGGAAAGAACCAATTTGGTTTTTGTATATGTTTGTACATTTTATTTTTGGTCCTCTTACATGTATCATGATATAATCATCCACAGAATAATAAAAATAGTATAAATACCATATATATATATATTCACTTTATAATTTTTTTAATAATCTATAAAATATAAAAATATGAAATGATATACACTATTCAAGGAGATAGTATTTCTTATGCACACATGAACGTTTTGTCCATTTAATTGTCAAATAAAAATAAAGAAATATATGTGTTATATTATAATTAAAATATAATTAATCTCCCATATATATTTCAATGGTTTATTAAACCATGCATTAATACATTCCATGCATGTTAGGAATGAATCACAACGCTTTGTTAGGCGGTAATTTTCCGTACACATGAATGATGATATTGTATTCCCATAAAATTGAAATCATAATTGTATGTGTGATATAACAATTGAATAATAATAATAAATTCATAATAAACATAAGAAAATATATAAATAATATTTCCATAATTATTTTTATCCTTGAAATGTGGTAAAGGAATAATGAAGGACAGTGGATCGTGAGGTGGTAGTCTCCCATACACACGGTTGATGATTTTGTAACCCATTTGAAGGATGTGTGTGTGGTTATTGGTAATACCCATAATATAACAAAATATGTGTATATTTAAAATACTTATGTTATTATATAATTATAATTTTGAAATAATTTATGGGGTATTATGAATAAATAAAATAAATTTCTTGTTAATGATCATTATCACTTTATCAAGTATTTCCTTTTGGTTTTTAACAATGGCTTTACATGGTTATTTTTAGTCTAAAATAATGGATTCTAGGACGAGGTTAGGGATTTTTGGATGATATTTTGAAATTTATTGTCCAAGAGAATGTTTTTGAAAGATCTAATGACATTTAGAGAGGGACGACCTTTTATAATGGAGGTTAGTGATAAACATTTAATGTTTCTAAAGAGGCAACTCTAACCACATTTTTCACATGGGAAAAGTGTCCCAAATTGATAAAATTAAATCCTTAGACAATATATGGTATTACTATTTCCATAAAATGAAATGTTTACTTGTTTTGTTCATTCATACACTCTATTGTCTATGTTTAACCACTAAGACGACTTTTTTTAGCACAACCACTGTAATTAATTTTCAATTTATATCTCTGGAAAATTTTTTTGTCAAAAATTATGTTTAACATATTAGAAAATATATTTTAATAATATAAAAAATATAAACCACCATTTTTCAAATAATAATAACCAAATTGGGAAGAAAATACCCTAATATTAATCCCACATACATGTTAAGAAAGGGTGGTTTTAATGCCAAAAATATCAAAGCTATAAAAACATTATATATTCAATTTCAATTTAAAACTAATTAATTTACTATATTAGATTAATAAATATAAATTTTACGAAATATTATTTACAAAAAATTATTATATCATTTAACTATATAAAATAATTATATAAGAAGGATGTTTTCATTTAAAATTCATTATATTACACTATTCATAAAAAATGTCAATTTAAAGAAAAAAAAAGAAAATTCACCCTAGAAGAAATTGGCATTATTATTTAAAATAACAGATTTATTCTAAAAAATTGATTTTTTAAAAGTTTCAAAAATAATTTTATTATTGTTCACAATTAAAATAAATCATATTTTTTAGAAAACAGTATATATGAAACATATAAAGACCAAATTGAAAATTATGTATTTTATTATAAATATATTTATTTTATGTAAAACCATTATAACTAATATTTAAAAATTAGTTTATTATATTCATTAATCTATTTCTAAAGTCTACGTAACAATGGTCACATTTAAATAACAATAATAATAATATGCTGAGGTTTGGTTAAAATAGTGACTCATGTGCCATACAAGATTACCGAGCATAGTGTATAGTGAAAGATAACCCAAGATTTCATGAAAATAATTATATAATTTGCATATCATTTTTCATAATCCTTCAATTAAATTAAATTTATTCAAATAAAAATGTTTACAAAAAAATGATGGTGTTACATTCTACCCACCATAAAATTAATTTCTTCCTATTAATTCATCACTCTGATAAAAAAATAAGGATACTCCTTACTATTAATATCTTCATTTTTAAACACACCTTCCTCAAATTGGTGGTCTCACCACAACACTTTAACTGGGTGAGAGGTGTTGTTTTGTATAAAATTATTTTTACTATCCAGAATCTCCACTGATTGTTACTCATAAGAAGGATGTTTCTCCAACTATATAACATATAATTTTAGTACGTGTGAAGGGTAAGGTTTTTACTTCATTAATATTGATACATGGATCATATAATTTACTTGAGAGAGTTATAGTTTATGTTACAAGTAATAGGCTATTATCATGATACGGTCAAGAATTTCCTAGGGTCTTATAGAGTTAGGAATCAATGTACTTTTCTTCCTGAATATCATAACCTTATTCCAAGGATAAATTCTTAGAAGCACATTTTTTCAAATATACAATTCTTGACCATGTCTATGATTATCAGCATAGAATGTATACTAAATTTGAGATTAATTAATATTCTTTTGAATGGCTCCAACCTTCTCTATAATTTATTCAACTATCACGTGGACCAACATTTTTCATTGTCCATCTTCATTCCATCACATTGTAGGTCTATATTTCATCTCATAGACATCTCAAAAATTGGTATCTGAATTATTGTGTTAAATTAATTATTATAGGAAAACTCAACTAGAGGAACGCACCATTCTCAACCTATTTCAAAATACAATGAATAAGATATCAATATATCATAGAGGGTTTGATTTGTTATTCAATATTGACCATCAATCTAAGGATGATAATAAGTGATGAAACTCAATTTTGTATAAATGGACGGCTTAAGAATTCACGCGAACATTTAGGTAAACCACATATCTTGATCAGATTCAATGGAATGTGGTACTAGAAGTAACCTTAAAACTTCCATAATGTATATCTTAGAAAGTTAATATATAGGTTAGTCTTCCTTGGTGGAGATGAAGTGTTCTATCATACTATGGTGGATGAATAAAATCCATATAATAATATGCAGAACATATATTTTTGGGAGACTAATGAAAAAATCAACGGTGATGCTCTCTCTTTGCATTATAGTATTGGAAATGGATGAAAAATCCACATAGACATTTTTTGATTTAAAATGATGAATTACAAACAATTGAGATAAATACTCTTAGAAATATCTCTCTATGACATAAAAAAATGTATTCATTATAATATATAGACACATCATACTATCTAGATGAATACATAATGAAGAACTATAATCTTCCTCAAATAACTCTTTCAATTCTTCTATATAAGGAATTCGTACAAAGTTCCTAAATTTTATCATCCTTCATGATCATAGCTAAACTCAAAAGCATTTCTAACACTCATTTTTAGCCCCAAATCTTTCATATATGCCCATTTAATATTCACATTGATAGATGGTTGAACAATTATTTTGGAAAGATAATATTATCCCCCCTACATCATGATTTCTAGATCCATCCTTTGAAAATCTAACTACATTAGATCTTTTTTGATCCTCATCATGGATATTCTAGCATAGTCCTTTCAGCTCAAATATTTAGCTACCTCATTCACTTTCATAAGTTAGTAAAATATAGAAAATCAATAATAGTTAATCATCATTATCCATATTCATTATAATGTTTTCAAATACTTATATTTGAATATATATTTTATACTTTTTTGATCAATATATATATCAAAATTTTGTATGTCGAAATAATTCATCTATATATTTAATTAAAAAAATTAGTGGGTAACTCCATATCATTAATTTGGTAATTTTTATCATGAACCATCAATTTTCTTGATTCATAATCTAAAACATTTTTATTCTTCATAAGAAATCGACCAAATCCTATCATGGATGCATTATTATAGTTTAAAAACACTTCTTTACTATAGTGAAAAGTAATCATTGGTGCGCTGAATAACCTTCTATTTAGTTGCTTAAAATTTTCTAAAAATTTATCTATCAAGATGTTGTTTTCTACCTCTTGTGCCAAATTATCTATCAAGATGTTGTTTTTTACCTCTTGTTCCAAATTCCTCATAATATTAGATAGTCATGACAAAATATATACAAAATATCAATAATATATATTTAATCCAATAAAACTATCAATATGAGTCATCATGGTTGGTATGGGAAAAGAATCTGTAGAATCCTTCACTGATTGATCTACAGATATAACCTACCTTAAGATTATATAATACAAAAAATGAAATATTTTTTAGAAAAAAAAATTTACATTATATTTTTAATTTCATAATGGTCTTCAGTATAATTATCATGTTTTATTTATGATCTTCCATTTTCTTTGAATACATAATGATATCATCTATAATGTCTACCACAAACTGATCAAATGAATCATTCAAGACTATATTCATGAAATCTACTAATATAGAAGGGGAATTACTAGGATGGAAATGAATAAATATTTATTAATAGTGTTTATACCTTGTATATAATTAAATCTTAGGTATATCCTCACTCAATACACTCAATTTATGATATAAAAAATCAATGTCAATATTGGAAATGTATTAAGCTTCATATAGCTGATCAACAATGTCATTAATATGTGAAAGAAGACACTTATACTGAATTTTTATATATTCATCTCCAAATAATCAATACATGGTTCCATATTTCCTTATCAACAAAATAACAGGTGCACCCCATAGACAAAAACATTTCTATATGAATCAATTCTCATGGATTTCTTGGTGTTCTTTATTAATTCCTCCAATTCAATCAGGTAAATTATTTAGGATTTATATCAATTTAGTGTGGCTCTAGGTATGAGTTATATTGATAAATTGACATTAAATTTCAGTTGAAGTGTAGTAAAATATTCAATAAAAACATCAAAAAAATCATAAAAACTGAAATATCATTGATGTTGTGTTTCATCCTATCCTTTTGAGATAACCACCCTTTATGAAAGGTAATTAGGACCCATAAATTGGATTCAATATTCATCATATATTCATAGATATCACCCAATTAGTATACCATAATAGCATGGTTTGGAATATCAAATTTAAATTTTATTACATAACATTTTATTAGGGATCTTTATAGTGAAATCAAATCTATGCCAAGGATGGCATAAAGTGAAACTAGATGAATAATAACAAGATTTTTGAGAACCACATTCCCTCCAACATCAACATTTGAGGAATCATATATTTGAGATAAAATCATCATATCATTAGTATTGTTCATTTATAATTCCAAATCTAATCATTTTTATTGAATCTTAATACCCTTATCAAATTCATTAGATTAGAATGAATTTATATATATATAGTCAAATAAGACATTATTAGTTCTAGAGTGGATGATAAGTGTACCTTTCAAAAAACCATTATCAAACCCCTTATCAAAATCATTGATCGCATGATCATTACCATTTTCCCACTTCTTAAAAGTTTTTTGATGTCAATCAATATCATTAACCCTTAGGATTGAAATTAAGTTATCATAATTCCCATTTTCCATACACTTGAAGAACTGAAATGGTTGAGGTTCATTCTATGTATCATTCTATCTATTCCCATTGGATAACAAATAAATTAGCTGATGACCATTACTTTAATAATAAAAAGATATTATATTCCCCTTAAGTAAATTTCCTCCATTTTTCTTCCCACTGTTAGAGCACAAAGGAAATATTTTATTATTCTCACCATGATTATTTGATTTTCCATTAAACTGTATCTTTATTTTCATATCAAACCCATGTGATTGATATGTAACCCGAACATCCATTTCCACCATGATTTCATATGAAAAAATATCTTTATAAATACTAAATATACATATTGCTAATTCCCTTAGGAGAACTGGTTTTTAGCCACTAGATAATCGATCAACCTTAAATTTAGGATGAATGATAAAACCATAAGCAGACCTCAAAAGTGTTTTAATATTATAATCATATTTACTAATTGATTCCTCATAATTTTTTCCTTATATTGAGGAATGCTTTATAAATATTCGTATAGACAATATGATGAAATATATTATTTAATAATAAGTTCTTGCACTTTTCCCAACCTATGGAATCAATATAATTTTTTTGGCATGTATTCTTGATTAGATTCCATAGTTTATCCACTTTAACTTCCAAATGGTAGGCACCCAAAATGAAATTATCATATTCTGGAAATTAGAGAACTATAAAGTCCTTTTTGGTGTTACTGATCCATTTTTCAAAAATATGTGGTTCTAAAGACCCTCCAAATGAATTTGGACATTTCCTTATGAAGGACACAATAGAATGTTCTTTGATTCTTTTTTGTTTAGATTTCCAAAATGATTTATATAATTCGAAAGAGGAGTTAGAATATAAATGATATATTTATTTATAGATCCCATAATATTTGGGTTCTTAAGAGAAAACTAATTTCATTTTCTGTTACACGAATCATTATCATGATTCCTTCATGTTACAAATATTAACAAAAATGAAAAATCATAACGTGAGAAACAATAATCATTATGTGAAACCATATAATAATGAAATTAACATATAATACATATTTATTATGAAACCTACATTATTATATGACATATTAGTTTTATCCTTGATCATTCATATCCATATTCTATTTAAATACTGTAGGATGGTTTTTGAAGGGTTTTTGAATTTCCAAAGTGTATTCCATGAGGGGTCAAACACAGTCTGTAACAAGGTATGTTTTCATGCACCAATTCTTGATCGAGTTCACATCAATATGATGTTTTACATGTTTTTAATACTAGGTATATATGTTCAAGATAGATATTCATTTGAATTATCCTGAAAGAACGTATTTCATGGAGACCACTCACTATACCCTTTACCAAAATAACATGACATTTTCCCACACATCGACTCATCCTTAGAATTATCCTTAGATATTTCTATAGGTATCTCACCATGGTATTATCATTCTATAATATAATGGTTATCTAATCCTCTTCATTGATATCAACTATAATGAATCATGATTCTCATTCATGTAAATTAGATCATTTTTAGTTGAATATTCATTACATTACGTAATCTCGTTCCCAAGAACCATAATAGTTTAGTGCCTTTGGAAACATATAAATATAGACGCTGGACCATAAGTGAGATACAATATATCTTGACTACATTCCTTATATATTGTATTCTTATTACATATATCAAACATAATACATATCTTTATAACCTGGGAAAAGGAAACATAAAAATGGTGAGCTCAAATGCCTAGTGAGGGAATGCAAGAAATATATGCATGGATAACATAAATGTTTTTTATAAGAATATGAGGATAAAAATTTTAAACCATACACTGCCTATCAAATATATTAATCATGCTTCATGGAATATAGATAGGTTGTTCGTCATACATTATTTATAAGAGAATAATATCTCTTGATCCATTGCAGTATAAAACATGGAATTTGTAGCATAAAAATAACCATAGAAAAAATCCATATTATTAAAGGATCACTTTAAAGACCATCACACTAGACAATGAAAATTTATAAACTAGGTTCACTCCACATTCTAGTCATATATTACTGAGGTGGGCTCACATCCTGTTCCAACCCTTTATAACTGAACTGAGTTCACTTTTTTTTTCATAAATGTATTATTGAACTGATTTCACTCTCTATTTATGTCATGTATATCTATTGAGATATAAATCATTAATTAGTTTATTTATTTGATATATATATCCCACCCAATACATAATAAAATAATCCTTATGTGTTCCAAATGTATATAAACATTCATTATATAACTTTCTGTGAAGTAAAATGGGATCATAAATAATTAATCATATCTTATCTTGAGAGAAAGGGACATTTTTCATAATCCTTTCATGATAGCATAACCCAAGAAAATAAGCATGTTTCATAATAATATATCCCATAGAAGAGAATTTGATTTCATCAGTATATAACACATAGAAGAGAAACCATTTCCATAAAAATCAATCCATAAAAAATCAATCATTTAGAGAATGAATATTAATGGTATCCTTGGATTGTATCCTCATTAAGGCAATGGTAACACCAACTTATTCCATCTTATATAGAATATAATTTTTGAAATATAATTTATGAAAATTCATAATGAAAATCTACTTTGTTATTTGAACAATGTTTTTTATAATATAAAATATTTTAAAATAATTTCCTTTGAAAATAACCTTGAGAACATATAAAGTAATATTAGAATAAAATATTGGTCATGACAGATGAATAAATTCATAATTTTTTACACATTAAAATTAAGGTTCCTTTCATATTTCAGGTAAAAACCAAATGGGCATCATTTTGGAAAATTACATAAAAATTACATTCATATATTTAAGTAAAATGTAAAATATGGGAGAAGTGACTTAGTATTTTTAGGATAATAATAAAAAAATATAACACATCTAGAAATAATTATTTTTAAGTGAAATAGATATCTGACTGAAGAGTGAAATAATGTCAGTCATTATTAAAGAAATTCATAATTATATTAAGTAATAAAAATGTTAAATTGGGGCCCTTATAAGAATATTTAATGAAATGACTGAATATAAGAAAATTCATTAGAATTTTTTAGATCAGGATCTTAATATTTCCTCATTGGATGCATATTGTAAACAATCTTGATAAATTATGAGATTATAGTAATAACCTCATACCACTTTGGAAACATTGAATCATAATACCCAGTAGAGAATAACATTAAATAAATATTATAATATATTGAAAATGTTGATATTTATGATATGAAATTTCAAAGGGGATGTATATACACCTAGTAAAAGAGTATTTGTTATTAACATAACATGTGTCTCAAAGAAGTCAAATGAAGACCAAATTCACATAGCTTATGTCTTGAATCATGTCGTCCTTGTTCAAAAATATTGTATAATTAATATATTTTTATTATATTTATATATAATAACTAAATTCATATATATAATACCATATATTATTTACTTATTGCTTTTATTGCTTTTTTATTAACAATTCTATGTAGATGTTATGTTTTGGGTAATTACTACTTTCTATTTCATGTATGTGTTGGCATTCTATTCATGGTACTCATACATAGATCGTGATTTAATAATCTAGAGAATGATAAAAATGATATAAATATCATATATATATATATATATTCATTCATTATATATGTTGTTAAAAAATTTACAAAATATATAAATAAGATATGAGATAAATTTTTCATATAAATAGTAGGTCGTATGTATGCAGGAATGTTGTTTCCATTTTCTTGTCAGATTAAATGAAAAAAAGTATATGATATATTAGCATTAAATGTTAATTCTTATTTCATATAGTTAGAAAATATTATTACTAAACCTATACTTAATACATTCCATCTAAAGAATGAATCAATCCCAACACTTTTTGAGGCGATAGTCTGTCGTACACATAAAAAACGTTATCGTATTCCCACAAAATGGAAATTATGAATTTTGGGTAATGTAAAATATAAATAATCATATTAAAATAATAAAAATAAAATTATAATATATAAATATTATTTCTATTATTATCCATAACCTTGATAGGTGTTAATGAAAAAATTAATGACATTAGTACGCAAGGAAGAAGTCTACCATACACATGAATAACAAATTATTAACCCATTTGATGGATGTTTCTATGATTGTAGGTCATAAAATCAATATAAAAACATATAATAATAAATAATACGAGGTTTATATTTTATAATAATGATATAAATAAATATCTTTCATTAAGAATAAATAAAGCTCAAACATGTGTTAATGAACATTACCTCTTCTTTGCGTATCTCTTTTTTGGTTTTCACCAAAGGCCTTCCTTGGAAAAATTTCTGACTAAAATAAATATTCTAAAATTTGGGTAGTTAATTTTGGAATATATTTTGAAATTTACTTTCTATGGAAAAGGTATTTTGCAGTGTAAAAAGAGGGGGAGTGTTTCCTTTTATAAGTGATGTAAGTTGAAAACTCGAAAAAAAAATTAATGGGAGAATTGCACCCATGATTTGCATATAGTAAGAGTGTCCAAATTGTCTAAAATTATAACACAATACATGATATCTTGTGTGTAGTTAAAGATAACATAAGGTTGTGTATAACACAAGGTTTATTTGGTGTAGTGTGTAATGTAATCCATCAATAAAATTTAATTCATTAAAAAAGGTTCATAATAATATCATGTAATATAGATATGGGTCTTTGATATGACATCTTCTATCAGTTTTTCTTGTGGAGATTTCTTCTTATACTGATGTACTCGATAGGTTGTTAATAGTTTTTCTAGACCATGATTGTGTGTAAGGTTTGATGTTATTTTGGTTTAATCCAAAATCAAGGATGATCATGTGAATCCTTTGAGAGTAACACTACAAGTAAAGAGAGATCAATGAATTTATGTAATGTATTTAAAATATATTTTATTTTTAATAAAAGTGAAGTGCTTGGGACACAAGGTATCGAAACATGGCATCATAGTAGGTATTGAGAATTTGATGGATTCTAGGACATGGGAGAAACCATGTACTACGTTTTAGATATAGAGATTCTTGGGATTAGAGGGTTATTAATATATGTTTTTCAATGATCTCCCAATGTTCTCTTATCTGATGACCACTCTCACATTGAAAGGAGCGATCTAATTGGGGAATGAAAAAATTCAGAATTATTTTTTTGGGATTAAATATGTTTTTTCATCCTGTCCAATTTCTACTCTTACATATGCCAATAAGGGCTATGTGGTCTTCAATGAAATATCATGTTTAGGTTTGGATTTTTTCTTGTGAAGTGATATCATGCAGTACCCTACGACACTAAATACCTTAAGAAACATGTGAATAATTAAAAACACAAGATCTTGAACCCACAAATATGATTAATTCTCATAATAGTTTTCAAAAATATCTTTTTAGTGACTATTCAATCATTTGATCCAACAACAAAAGATATAGTTATATTTTCTCTAAAAAAATTAAACTACAATAGTGGTTTTGGGTGGAGTACCTTAATTATTTTTTCTTAGAAATTTCCTACATCATGGAAAGGTGAAATGTTATTACTAATTTCTTGTTTAAGAAATTTATGATCCATGAAACGAAATAATCCTTAGAATATATGGTCATTAGGGATCCTTCTACATAATTTTATCTGGGAATCTGGGAGGATATGTCTATTTAAGGTATCAAAATTGTTAAATTAGAGTATGATATTAAAAAGATTATTGTTTCAAAAAATTAATCTAGATAAAGAATTAAATTTCATTAATTACAATAATTATTCTAGGGAGAACGTTAGTAACTAGAAATTCTCTTTTGAGAGAAACATACATTTTAAACTTCAGTTTGTTGTTCCATTTTGGTATGAAATATTGTAATATGAGATTAACATAATTCACAGTGGGAAGTGAACCCCCATATCATTAATATTTTTCAGGTTATGAATAGATTATTAGTGGATAGGTATAAGAAGATGCATCAAGGACTCTGTTTCTCTTTATTATACCTTTCAAAATGTCAATGAAGATCATTAAAGGCCTTTGGGTTTTCCTCATCCATATTTTCTTCCAACATGTAAGGGTGGTGAGATCTCAATCGAAATTTTGTTTTTATTTTCTTGAACCACTCAAAAATAATAATGAGTTATAGGTTGTGGTAAATCGGCTTATAAAATAGGCTAACATCATACCCATTCATGATATATCCAAAGTTAATGAATCTGATACATCATTATGTGTAAGAGATTGTTTGATTTCATGGGGTACCTTCAACTATAGTCTGTAATCTGGATTCCTAATTTACATATTTATTTTGTAAAGGATTCCAAGACACACTAGTATCTCATGTTCATTTAAGTGTGGCATATTTTCTAAATAAGGATGGGCAGACCAAATTAGTTATCAAGATTCATGAAGACATTATTCACAACTTTATTATTTACATTAGTGGAGCCAGTGATTGCCATTTGGGATTGGTTGAGGTATCCTACAAAAATAGTTTCTAGTATAATATTAGAATGGTTACTTTTAAGCCCTTGTATGGTCATCCATGTAAATAAAATTTGTGTTAGTTGGAGAATCATGAATCTTATTTTGCTGGACTGAGTTGGCCCATTAAATGATGATAAAGATTCAGTTTATTTGGGAGAAAATTCTGATGGAACATATATTGTACAAATACTATAATGATCTTCATAGGAAGCCTTTCAAGTTTTTAGTTAGTGATAATGTATTTATGAGATCGTCACTTTGTTGGCTAATCTATTACTTGTGGAATAATGAAATATTCCACGATGGTTTGTGGGTACATTTCTAGTTTATAATAAGGTGGGGACTTTTTTATTCCATCATTGTTTATTTTGATACATATTGTGGTCTACGAATCAAGGATTTGGGTGAATCACTATAAAACATAGTGTGTATTGTGTTAGTGGTTTTTGATGTTAACCCTATTTTATCTATGAATGAGTATCTATTAATAATTATTGATTCAAAGATAGTGGTTCTTCATAGGAGGACTGTAATATTGGTATGAGATCCATGGAAACATGTATCTGATTCTTATAAGACATCGGAATAGGAGACAATGATAATGGGGTAGTGGGAACTTCTATTTTATATGGAGCTTCATTAAAAGTCTTCCTAGGGGAATAATGTTTTTATGACGAGGAGGTGAAAACATTAATTTTCCTTCATTCAGGAATTCCTTGACCCTTTGTTGATATTATTTTTGTATGTTCTTTTCTTAATGTGTTTTAGAAGAAATTTGGATAATATGGGAATCCCATGGGGATATGTCTGGTTGTTGCATGATTATGAAAAACATGAATTTTGTACCAGAAAACTATGTACTTGTTGAAAGACACTAGAAGGGGATGCACAGTTTGTACGATCAGTGTTTCCACCCCCTCCAAACCATGAAGCCCATGTATAGTTTGAAATATATGGTGTCAAATAGATAGATTAATGGTGCAACCAAACTGTGCACCCCAAAACAATGACTGGTAGTGGTGCACTGGTTGTGAATATGGTTACTATTATCCATAAGTAACTTCCGATAAAATAGAACATGTCTGTTTTGATTCCCCTGAATGTTTTTTAAAAATACCAAAACACTCTTTTGTACCCAGTAATCACCATATTTTTCCCATAATCAATTTTGTGGTCTTTGATTCCTCCTAATAAATTATTAATAGGTCCACCAGGATAGATACCCTGAGAGGGGGAGAATCAGGGTATAAAAGTTTAAAACAACTAGTCCATTTGATCTTGTTTTTGCAGTTAGACAAAACCCTATTCTCTATCTTTCCCGATGCGGAGTATGAATAAAACATAAAGCATTCATTGGACACGCTGATTTTTACTTGGTTCACCATCACTGGGCTATATCCAAGAACTATACACTGGTAGTGTGTCGATGTACCGATTCCACTATAAGAGCACTACTGTTTACAAGTTCCAAGTGGACTCACTGTTCCTCCCGGTTTACAACCACTCACAATTTGATAACTCGCTGATCTCTCAACTGAAGTGAGCCCATTTCTTATTCTGAAGATCCACTAAAAGTTTATATACATGTTGGTCTCTTCATTTGCATGAAAGAATGCATCCTCAACTTTTGATAGATGTTTGGTTGAAGTCCAACTTTCATATATAGATGAATACCACTTTGCCTCTGAACACTAGGAAACTACCTTTATAAGTACCTTCGCAATTCACCCTAAATCAAGAAGCTCCCAATTTCGCGATGCTCAAACAAGCCTTCTCGAAGCTCTTGCCTTTTCGAAAAGCACTCTTGTGAAGAAAACTCACGAAGCTCAAGTCGTCGTAGAGTGACTTCCCTCACAAAGCTCACTGAGCCAACACGGAGCTTGCAACTTTCACTGAGCTAGATTAGCCGCCACGAAGCTCAAGTCATCGTAGAGTGACATACCTCACAAAGCTCACTAAGCCAACACGGAGCTTGAAACTTTCACTAAGCTAGATTAGCCACCACGAAGCTCTTTTTTTGTTAAGTACTGCCTTCGCGAACCACCTTTCTGAGTCGAGAGTAAAGTATTTTCTTCGAAAACACTCTCTTTCTCATATTATTCTCCCGATGGAAGTAGAGGTATATTTATAGGAAATTACACTGACCCTTGAACCATCCGTGCGATATCAACGCCATGTCATCTCAAATCATGAAGCTTTGAAGTTCTCGCTGAAATTCTATGAAAATCGTGAAGCACCACGACAATTTTCTAGTCGCGGAGCTCATTGTAATCATGGATCATTCCGTCATTTACTTCGCGCCGCTGCCGCGAAGCTCCCTCACATTTCCCTTCAACGATGTCGTTTGAAAAGCTCTTCATAATCGTGAAACATCACCATCAACATTATTTTGGTCTTTGAAAAATCCAAACCATGAAGCCTATCTTCGCAAAACTCATGTATTTTCCTTACTTTGATGAGATCCTCAAGAGAATCCATATTTCGCGATGCTCACCAAATTCCAAATTTTGGACCCCAGAAATTTGGCTAACATTACAAAATTGAGCAACCTTGTATCTATTCTTTTGTACCGCCTCCAGATCTCCCATTCCTATGTCATGGTTATTTGTCAACATGGATTATCAACAACATCTTTGAACTTGAAAATTCACCATGGAAACCTACTTTTTCAACAAACCCAATCAACGAAAAAATGTTGTAATGTTACCTTGAGGGATTTTTAACCAATAGTTATCATGTATCCTCAGAGACTTTTTAGTGGGTCAAATCATTTTTGATATTGTTAGATCTCCATAGGTTATTTTTATATCCTCTATAGTGGTTTATTCAAATATCTCATTCTCCCAAAATTAGAGTTTGATTGATCATCATGTAATTGATGGATCTAAAATCCATTTTTCTTGGATTTTGATTCCTATTTTTTTATTTATATATATATCATTCATTTTCCATTCGAATTACCCATTGATGGTGTCATGTATTGGGATCTCTTGATTAAAGATAGGATATTCCATTATGCATTGAACTCATATTTAAACCTTCAACTAGTTGAAGTAATTTAAAATAGTTATTAATTTATTTATAAAACCCTATTTGAAAGGATTTGATTTGTAATTTAAAATGTATTGGGAATATATGTAAGACACCAATTATAAGGGAAATGAAATATGGGCTAGAATTTACGAAATTAATCAAGTTAATTTGAAAATTAATTGATCAATTTAATAGTTGTTGATGATTTATAAAAATGTATTAATGTGAAAGATCATTTGAATTGAAATGAATTTATTAAAACATTCATTTTGTGTTTAAAATGATAAAGTAATATTGAAAACTAAAAAATAGACAATTATAATTTCAATTGATTTTGAAATTCAGGATTTTACCATTTATAATTTATTTATTGTTTTATGAACACATTACCTTATAATTTGAGTGTTATCAAGGAAATAAATTCTAGGAACTTTACTCAACAAAAATATAATGACAGTGACAAGTGCTACTATACATTTATGTTATGAACACCCAAGAGGGTTCCCCTTTGGTGGTCTAGAAGGACCAAGATTCTTCCATGTTTGTGGTTTATAGTATTTTGTGTGTACACACCAATCGTGATCCAAGATCATTTTTGAGATTTTTGAGGATCCAATTTTTTGAACTAACATACTGTGGGACTTCTGTACATGGTGGTACAATTTTTTGGAATTATTATACATGATAATGATTATTGGAAAAATTTATTTTCTTACAATAACAATATATAATGATTTTATATAATATCTTCTATTATTATATTTTTTATATATGTTCCATATATTTTAGTATGAAGGCATATTTTTTTTAAATGTGTGAATGATATTCCATGAAATGTTTATTTATATTGATATCATCATTGGTTTGTTTTTTGAGGAAGTGGTTGTGGAACACTCGATGCGACCCTAATGGGATTTAAATCTCACACCATTCCATTTCCTACAATAATTTTTATATTCTATTGAGTGAGGTTTTAGGAAAGGGAATGATCTACTTGGAGGAGATGTATGTTCTTGATCCTTGGGACCATGGAGTTGTAATGGTAAAAAAATAGAGTTATTGTCCACTTGCTAATCATGAGTGTAGAGACATTTTCTGGTTTCCATTGTTTTCTGCTTTGGTATTTTTATCAATATGATTGGGTATTGTTTTACCTATTAGTTTATGGTATTGTCTCACCTTTTTAGTGTTCATCACGTTGGCTTGTATCTTTTTTCTTCGAATTTTTGTTGACAAATAATTCTCTCTTTGATCTTATATGATGACAGGTTCTAATAACTATCCCATATGGATGGATATCTCTATTTGAGGAATTCAGATCCTACTCGAGAATCAGTGTACCAGGGTATCCAAGATGGTTCTAGAAAGGATAAATTCAAGACTATACTAATAATTCATGACAAAGAACTATATATTGAACTCTATATGACGATGAAGTGAGGAGAACCCATGAAAAATAGTAATGTGAAGGATAATATCATCAACATATACAAAAAGATGATTTTATGATATAAATTCTATTTAAGAGAAGAAAAATTTGGGAAAATGTATAGAGGCGTGCATGAGGGGTAACATGTGAAGTAGGGGAAGTCATACAGTTGAATGAAGTTGAATCTAATGAACTAAAGTAATCAATGAAATGAAAATGGGTTCTCTTTATTTGTGATACATGACCATGTGTTATGAGTATATATTTTCATTCACTAGTTCATGTTCCTTGAGATACATGATCACACACACAGACACACACACACACAAACACATTGGCTATGTGATCCATGAAATGCATGGATGAGGATGTAAAATATTTCTATCAAATAGTATTAAATTAATATAAAATATTGTGTACTGAATATACATTGTATAAATCATTTTCTTATGTATATTAAAAGTGAATTTGGTTAAGGGTGTAGTGTTGTGAAGATTAACAGTGTGTGAGATATGGTGTAGTGAACTAAATTGTAGTTTATTAAAGAGGAATATAATTTAAAGAGGAAATACATGAATGAAATAGTATATTTGTTCCCAGATAAGTTTATTGATGTAATATAGTGAATGATAATTTGAATATTTAAAATATTAAAATAGGTAAAATGTAGTGTTTCAACAAAGGAAGAGAAGATACAATGGGGTGATGTTTTCTAAAATACATTCAACAAAGTGTATATTCATATGTATAATTTATACGTATAAATTGGTGAGAAAAAAATATCATTTTTATTTCTAGATATTCATGATTAATTTATTTAAAATATAATTAAAATATAATAATTGTCAAATAAAAGAATGTATTTCAACATTTTTTTGTGGAAGAAAAAGCAATTACTCACAAATAGTTAAGTTAGTAAAATATGTTTTGATGAAATAAATTTAGTATCATATTAAGTTTCATGTTGAATTGATAAGGAGATTAAAATGAATCAATTTGGATATGGTCCTTGATAAACATGAAGATATATGAACATCTATAGACTGATCTTATTCTTCAATGAAGTACTGTATAGAGGAGATGAAGAGGGAGTGACCCTATGAGGAATGTGACAAAACCCAAACATTATAAAGATGGGTTTAATTAAATATTGTTACTATTTATAAAATATCATAATCAATAGACTAATTATGCATAGTACAATTTTGAAGAATGATACACATTCAGTGTGTTCTCCTTCAACGTTTAACTTTTTGGTGATCCAAATAAAAAACACTATATGTTCTATGTGAGATTTACATTTTTATATGTTAATGAATGTTCTGGTGACTTTGTTGACAGAAAATTATGGTTATATATATTTCATGTTAACATGAGAATAAGATCCTTATATATAACTAAATATATTAAAAGAAAATGGTTTAATTTTTCATGCACTTAAATTCACCAACCAACTTTTTGTATTTCTTGTGGAGGAATAAAACATAATATTTTTTTATTTTCAAATTTTGAAGAGAATGAGAGGGCCCACTATAGAAGACATCTTTATTTTGTAATGGTTGTATCAATGGGTGAAATAAAAATATCCCACAATATAATTGATATTTCTATACCTGAGTGTGGATCAAAGCTAATATATTTTCATTTTATTATTTATGGAGAAGAATTCATCGCAATTTCATAAATGATGTCACAAAAAATATGGAATATTTTAAATTTTAAAAACATAAAAATAATTTGGGAGGATTTTTTGAAAAAAAAACTTATTTGTCATTTTAAAAAATTATAATAGAAGAAGTAGTTTCATTATTAAATATTATGTCGCACGATAATTTTCTTCATATAAAATAAATAATTTATAGTATAACATTTTTAGAAAAAGTTTTTGTTGTTGTAGATGTATAGATGCATAAATAAATAAGATGAGTTGAGTTGTATTGGTTTTGTATGTTTAAATGTGTTTACACCATGGTAGAGGTTCTATTTTGTGAATCTAAAAATAAAATAGTTTTTATTAATGGATAAAGAGTCTCAATCTATGAATATAATGATCATGCTTCACAATTTAAATTGGGAGGATTATAGTTATTTTTTAGGAGGATATTCATTATACAAATTACAGGTCCATTCAATGTGTGTTTTTAGAATTAAAATATAGTGATCAATCCATTTCATGATTTCAGAGGTTTTAAATATGATAAATTATACTAGAAGTGGTGGATATGATTTTTGACTATGCAAAATGCTAATTTTTTTATTAATTCTTGGGTGGTTCCCTACTGGAGAGGGTTCAAGTTCATGGATGTAAGTTACATGATGAAAAATATTATTTCATGATGTGACATTGGTATTTAAATATTCAATAAATAAATGGTATAATTCAGTGGTTGGGGAGTTGAAATGATTCAAAAAATAATGATCATAACTAATATGAGGAAAATAATACATTTATATATATATATTTTATTTCTTTTAGTTAACATTTTATAATATTGAAAAGAGAATTTATGTAGATATATTCCTCCATAAAATAAAGGATATATTTTTCTCAGAAATAAATATAGTCGAGGACTAAATTTAAATATATTAAAGAGGGAAAATATAACATGATTTTTACAATTTCATGAGAGGAAAGAATAAAAAAAGAATGTTATTTTTTCTATCACACCATATAGAATTATATTATATAAGATAAAAAATAACAGGGTATTCATGAAATGATTTATTAGGAGAAGGAAAATATGTCCATGATGATGTAAAATGAAGAAAATAAAATCAAGATGACAGTTTATAAAACATTAGAGAATGAGAAATGTCCCTTGGAACTTCTTGAAGATATTTAATAACAAATAATAATGTGTCAAATTCATGATAAATTATTTAAAGACGATGATTCATTCACGGTGATACTAACATAATATTTAGAATTAGAATTATATATATATTGAATGTACCAATCTATATTTGGTGAATCAACATATAATTATGAGGTTAATTTACATGACCAAATATGACAAATATGGTATTCGTTATAGTGTTGAGAGGGTTGTATGAGAGTGAAGAGAGTGACCTTAGGGAGGCTGTGATCCATCCCTAATAAATAAAAGTTGGATATACCCTTAAATATGATTTCTCTATCCAAAACCCATTATAGGACAATTAGATTAGTGGATTCCGATGCTTTTGTACATTACTAATATTATATTTCATGGATTAAGATAATTTACGTGAACCATGTAAAATACTTATGTCCTAAGAGATAGATTAATTTATTTCCTAAGAGATGTCATATATGAGAATGGGTTATGAAATCATTGATGAAATTTTTTTAAGAAAAAAAGTGAGTTAAATAGTGGATCATATTCAAGGTAATATGTAAGTGGGGTTCTACCAACTCTTAGGCAATTTTCAGTAAGGCAATGATTTTATACAGAATGATTGTTTATTTTTGAAAAAATTCATACCCTGATCCATAATGAATTCTCTCTACCTAACCCTATTAACTATACATCAATTTCTATAATGTTCAAGTGTCTCTTTAATATTAGGGGGTCCTTTAATTATGAATTAGGATCATAGTGGCTAGTATACAACAAGTGTTAGTGAGAATATATTAATTTTTAGTTGGTGATTTCATTCTTGTATAATACATTGAATTTATGAAGATAGAGTTAACTATGATTAGGTACACATATTTATATTTATGTTCTATGTTATAAATTTTAGTTTTGGTGATGAAATATCAGACCCAATAAATTGGTTTGTTCCACAATGTTGGTTATATGATAATATTCCAAAACCCATCAAAATGTAGAGCGATTAATAATACCCATGTTATAGATGGTTTCATTGTAGATACCCGAAGCCTGACGTACATGGACATTACATTACTTTTGCGGAATACTTGGTACATAACAAAAAACACACACACAAGGATCGTAATAGTTTAGTGTCTTTGGAAACTCGGAACGTAATCTTCTAATCGTGGTGAAAGATCTTCAATATCTCCCATAAAGATCTTCCCTTTTTTTATACCTAAAACCATTCTTTATATCCTGGGGAAAAGAAAACATAAAAGTGTGAGCTCAAATTCTCAGTAAGGGTAAACAAAAGAAAAATCAATCACATCATATTCATAAGAACATAACTTTTGAAAATCTTAACCTGCAAAAGAGAGCATAATTTCATAACATGGGATAAATCAGAGTAGTGAAATGAAATCCCAGTAAGCATAACATAAAACATGAAACTTTTTGGCATACACACATAATAATAGAGAATCATTTCTTGTTAGTCAAGACACATTGCCAAGACTATCTTAGTGGACAAAGTCCCTTTCTGAATCGAGTAACCCTCGTTTCAGTCCTGTTTCACTGAACCATTATAACCTACCATTTCAGCCATGTCTATCTCATGAGATATAAAATCTTTACCCAATGCATTGGAGGGAGATATAGGTCCCACCCCTCTTATAATGAATCCTTTCTTATGTGTGCCACATAATCATAAACCATACATCATAGCGTAACCCATGTAATAAAAATGGAATTCTTAAACAACATGACATCATAAAACCATTCATATAAGATAAAGGAATTCATAAAAATATTTCCATCACAACATAATCAAATCCATGTAATAATAGGGATAGAAACAGAACCCTTTATCATCTTATATGGAAAATAATTTTGATAAAACGCTTGAACTTCATTCTTGAGGAAAATATCCTTTCTACTTCAAAAACACTTTTCCTTTCTTAACATGTCATACAATTTTAAACTTAAAGAAGTTGATTAAAAATAAACATGAAAACTTGTAAAGGAAGCTTCTTGGAAATAATGTTTTAAAAATCCATTCATGCCGTATAAGTTTTAAAAAAACATTCTTCGTACTTTTGTCGGAAAAATCAAAAAAGTACCTCGTACGAAAAACGACAAAAGATACTTTTCATACATATTACTAAAAATTCACCGAAGGGTAAAAATGGATTTAAACAATTGTAGGTGGTTGTAAATAATATTACATATTGATGAAACATTGATGTGGATGATAAAATACAGCCCAGTAAATACTTACGAATAAACAATCTTGGATAAAAATGAGATTGTGATATTTCCCTTACCTTAGGTCCGATTTGCTTCATATGTGTCCGAACCTCCTGTATAATGATTTAAATAATGTCATTGACTTATTACAGAATCATATTCATTGTTATGATATCATATATGGTTCACTTATGACATTATATTACCCGTTCTTTTGTAAATTCCATGTTAAAGAAGCGTTTTGGGTAAAATCGTTTCATTTATCGTAGGTGTTTTGACTTGTTGTTCTTGACATTATTATTACTTATATCATGATTTACTTACTTCCAGAATATAAAATATGATTTATATATCATATATATTCAGTATATATATATATATATAATAGAAAGATAAATGAAATGAAAAACACCGTTCATGGAGACAGTAGTCCGTACGTACGCATGAACGCTGTTTTTCTTTCCTTATTGTCTTGAATGGAAGTAAGTAGATGACATACATATATATATATATACATAAATCCAGTATCATTATTATGTCATAAATTTCATTAGTACTTATTAGATATACTTTATAATCATTCATGAATGGTTAATCATTAAGAATGAATCTCATCGCGTCGTGGAGACGGTAGTCCGTACGTACGCACGAGCGATGATATCATTTCCATAATTATTGAATTGAATTGGAGTGGATTATACAATATATCAGAATCAATATGATGTTGTAATAACTATGTATAGTTATTCTTTACACCATTATACCCATCCATGTAAGGTGGTGGTGGAAAATAGATTACACCACGGCGTGGAGACGGTATTCCGTACGTACGCACGCGCGGTGATTTCTTTTTCCGTAGGATGGATAGATGGTGAAATAGGGTTGTTTAATATTTATAATAACATATCAGAATATAAGAAATACTGATGTTATTACTTTATCATGAAACAACTAGAGAAGAAGAAGTTGAAGAAGAAAGAAATTGAAAAGATCGGTAATGGATATTACCTCTTCTTTGAAACGCCTCTTTGAATCCTCCACTTAGGGAACTAATATTGGTCTTTGAAGAAGACCAGGACCTCTAGGATTATTCTAGGGAAGTGGAGAAGGGATTTTGGCAGGGGTTGGCCGAGCTTGAGTGCTCAAATTGGTGTGAGG
Source organism: Viscum album (assembly GCA_963277665.1). Lineage (NCBI taxonomy): Eukaryota > Viridiplantae > Streptophyta > Magnoliopsida > Santalales > Viscaceae > Viscum > Viscum album. The sequence continues at coordinate 1,532,503,521 of OY728161.1, read as the reverse complement.
AGGAGGAGGAGGAGGTACCCTTTTATAAGGGAGGAGATTGGCACTTTAGGAATATCTCAAAATATAATTTTATATCAAAGTCAAAATCGGTTTATAATGGTTCCAAAGGGTCTTATTTCGAAGCTAAAGTGGGGATGGGTCGAAATCCTATCAACCAATAAGATTTAGTCAAGTTTAGGGTATTATTTTAACCTTATCAATTAAATTTAACTCTAAGTTAAATAATTTAACTTTTACCGTGTCTTTTGTTTTCTTTCACTATATGGTTAATACACTTACTATAACATGCCAAACGAACCCCAAATTGTTTATTATTAATACATATATCCTTATCTAATTCATTTGGCCGAACCATAGATTTTTAGGAATAAAATAACAATTAATAATATAATATTTGATTTAAAAACTATTTTGTGTCAATTTTGACACTATTTGATATATGATATTTGTGAAAGTCATAAAATAATTATATGTTCGAACCATGTTGATTAAATAAACAATAATATATCATAGTAACCTATAAAATTAGTGGAATTCATAAAAAGTCTCAAATTACATTTATTTTGGTGTTTATAACATCAATTATGTCAATATTTCATTAATAAGATAATTATTGCATCATCTTTGTGACATGAATAAATTAAATTATTTGATGTCTAAAAATTACAAATAAAATACCATTTTGTAGGAAATGGTCTTAGCTTTCTAATGAATATTTACAATCGAATTTATCTTATGTAAAACCCTATATTAAAAATGCATTAGTAAATATACTTTGATTTGAACTCTTTTAACTCTTCTTTGAATTAAATAATAATAAATGTCCTAATCTAATCCAAGTGGCCCTAAATGAAAATATTTTACACTTAAGGTTGTTTTTGGTCGAGTTACACTTGTCCAATAGAATTATGACATGTGTTAGGGTAATATCAATATCATTCTTACCCTTAATTACCCTATTTACTTTTAACCGTGGTAAATAAAAGTAAAAAGTTACTATTCACCAAAAATTATTTTCATCTCATTGAACCACATTTTACTTACTGACATCAACCGTGTCTCTCGGATTTTTGAAATTCCATTCACAGAAGCGGTAAAATTAAGTTTTATGAAAAATTCAGTTTTTTAACTACCACTTAGTAGTTTCACTATTCATCAAAAATTGATGTTTTTCAGAAAAATGCCAAAATTTCATCATAAGCTATATTTCATATTCCGAATTCAAAAATGAAGTCTATTTTACCAAATTCATAACATAGAAGTTGCATTAATTAATTTTATAATTAAATCCCGCTGTTAAAACAAATAGCGTGTTTTTAAGAAACAATATCTATCAAAAGATTGACACTTGATTATGTCTGGTTTAAATGTGAAATTATATTCAATGACCAACATTGTATTAAATTGTAAAAATATATTCTAAATATACTTTAAAACCACTCAAATTAATAATTTATCACTATTAATTATTTCGATTAAAAAAGTTGTTTTTAATTATAATTTAGTAATTTTCACTATTCATCAGAATATGAAAGTTATCCGAAAAGTACCAAAATTTCACCTTAGGCTAAATTCGATACTCCGAATCCAAAAATGAAGTCCATTTTGAGAGCTAAATTTTCTAAAATTTAAAAAGTGGTTATTACTATTCATAACGGCTATTTTTAATAATATTTTAATAGCATATCGTTGTTTCGTGAAACTGAGTATTGCGTACTACACACGCTATCGAGGAAGGTTGCGATTGCGTGTAATGCAAGGCGAGTCAAAGATGCGTGTTGTGCAAGATCCTTTTGGTGTAGCGTACAACACAAGACATTAATAAAATTAAAAAGAATATTTTTCATAAAATCTCGGGCTGTTACATTCTACCCCCCTTAAAATGAATTTCGCCCTCGAAATTCGTCGGGGTTATAAATGGTTTACTATTCGAAAGTTTATTTAATAGAAACCCACATCGTAAAAAGGAATATCAAAACAAATCTTTAAAAACAAAAGTATGAAACGTAATGGTTACCCAAATAAACTAATCACTGGGTTTCTACATAGGTGAAAATATTGATATGGAAGAGAAATCTAACCATCATGTTCTGATGGAGAGTGGTAGAGAACATGGCTATGGAAAATCCAGTAATCACAAAGCCATAAATTTGTGACGATCTAAGGTACCATCTGATTCATCAGATATAATATCACCAGGACAACATTTTTGGTTTTCAAGATTGTTTCCCTAAAGTTAAAGAATTTGAATTAGAATAAATACTTACTTTATGTTGGTACAACCTCACTGTTGTTCGTGCCTTTAACAATTTCCACTTCATCTCTTAAATAAATGAAGTTGAATTTGTTATTCGTGAAGTGTTAGCAGATCATGTGATAGAATGACGGGTCATTCCATCTGTCTCAAAAGGTTAGAAATATTTATATACATAAGTCGATCTATAGTGGGATTAATCATATATGGATCCTAAAATGGGCTTATACTTCATATATCATAATGCTTAATATAATAAAACTAGTTTCTACTAAACAGGGACTTCCTGTAGGCCAGTGGTAGGCGATAAAGGCCAGTCGCACTTCAGTTGTGGGTTTTATTCCCACAGCCTTGTCCAACGCGATGGGCTGTCGCTCGTCCTGCAGGTTGTCCTTTTTCTAAAACTATATCATCCCATCAATAATATTGAGAAAACTTCTATCCTTAAACAATACAAACTTATGTCCAACATAATCCATTCCAATCTTTAGGCTTATCCATAATACTGCAGTCTACTCCCATATATCATAAGATATGTTTTGTTGGTCACATTCCAAACATTCAAAGTCCTTAATCATGTATTCTCTTGAATACCTTAGTGAAAACATGAATGCAGTTAAAATTTAACACTTTCCACATACCAAAATCCTCAAAATTCTATATACTCAAACCATGATATCACATAGTCCTTATATCAATCATGAGCTCATGAATACTGTCAAATATTTAATTTTCTCATTTTCCCTTCATTATGAGCATATCATTCTTTTTCCAAAAATATCTCAATCACTTTCCATGGTTACTGGTACCATAAAATTATTGAAAACCACAATAGACCAATACATAAATATTCCAATACTTTATGATACAACATTATTTTGGAATCCCATTACATACACACTTAATTATTCCACCACATCGTTATCATATTCAACATTGCCAATAGTGATCGCATGTGACTTTCCTTTGTCCTTTGCCTTCAGTGGTTTCTCATGTTGATCATCACTAACCCTTGGATTAGGGCATTTATTAGCATAATTCCCCATTTCCTTGCACTTGAAGCATTGAAGTGTTGGTGGTGCGTTCTCTGCAGTGTTTGCTTTATTCACATCATTAGAAAACCTTTTTCCATTACATCGACACTCAGCTGCTCGATGACCTTATTTTCCACACTTAAAACATTTTCTAGTCCCTTTAAGACAATCTCCACCATGCTTATTTCCACATTTTGTGCATAAGGAAACATTCATCTTCTTTTCACCATTATTCTGAGATTTCTCCTTGAACTCCATCTTTCGTTTCTTGTCAAAACCATGAGATGGATATGTAACACCAACTTCCATTTCTACCTTGATAGCACAACGCACAATTTCTTCATAGCAACTGAAGTCTCTTATAGCTAATTCCCTTCAAAGACTTGGTTTTAAGCCACTGAAAAATCGATCAACTTTACTTTCAGGTTGGATGATAATACCAGAAGCGTACCTTGCAAGTCTTGTAAAATTTGCTTCATAGGTACCAACAGATTCATCATCCCTTTGCTTCAGTTCAAGAAACTATTTCTCCATCTTTCTTCGAAGAATACGATGGATGTACTTACTGAAAAACAAGTTCTTAAACTCGTCCCATTCCATGGACTCAATTTCATCTCTTTGCCTCGTATTCTTGATAAGATTCCACCATTGATCAGCTTCACCTTCCAAACGATAAACTGCTAAGATGACTTTATCATACACAGAACAGTGAAGAACTGAAAATATCTTTTCAGTGGTACTGATCCATTGTTCAGCAACAAGTGGATCAGAATACCCACTGAAAGAAGGTGGACGTTGCCTCATGAAGGACTCAATAGAATATTGTTCCCTTCTCTGCTCATTTGGAAGTCCAGAATGATTCATAGCTTGTGTAAGTATAGCAATAAGATTTTGCACTCCATCTCCCATAACATTTGTTTGTTCAGGATGGAAATCATTGCATTGTCCATTGCATTGATCAACACGGTTCCTTCGGGTTCCAGCCATCCTCTAAAACCCAAAAAAAATAGTGTGAGAGGAAAAAATCATGCTAGGGAAAACAACATAATAAAGGGGGAGTACCTTCAATATCTAACATCTTAGGTTTAATTCTATGATCGTTAGCATAATTCTAGTACTATAACCTATACGTATACTTAACCTTAGGGACATCCCTAGAGATACCTTAGAAATATCTCTAGGGATCTCACTAACGTTTTCGCATCCTAGTTTCCAAAGGTTGACTAAACCTTTCCTCTGATACCAACTGTAGAGACCCGAAGCCTGATGTACATGGACATTACATTACTTTTGCGGAATACTTGGTACATAACAAAAAACACACACACAAGGATCGTAATAGTTTAGTGTCTTTGGAAACTCGGAACGTAATCTTCTAATCGTGGTGAAAGATCTTCAACATCTCCCATAAAGATCTTCCCTTTTTTTTACCTAAAAACTTTCTTTATATCCTGGGGAAAATAAAACATAAAAGGGTGAGCTCAAATGCTCAGTAAGGGTAAACAAAAGAAAAATCAATGACATCATATTCATAAGAACATAACTTTTGAAAATCTTAACCTGCAAAAGAGAGCATAATTTCATAACATGGGATAAATCATAGTAGTGAAATGAAATCCCAGTGAGCATAACATTAAACATGACACTTTGTGTCATACACACATAATCATAGATAATCATTTCTTGTTAGTCAAGACTCATTGCCAAGACTATCTTAGTGGACAAAGTCCCTTTCTGAATCGAGTAACCCACGTTTCAGTCCTGTTTCACTGAACCGATATAACCTACCATTTCAGCCATGTCTATCTCATGAGATATGAAATCTTTACCCAATGCATTGGAGGGAGATATAGGTCCCACCCCTCTTATAATGAATCCTTTATTATGTGTGCCACATAATCATAAACCATACATCATAGCGTAACCCAAGTAATAAAAATGGAATTCTTAAACAACATGACATCATAAAACCATTCATATAAGATAAAGGAATTCATAAAAATATTTCCATCACAACATAATCAAATCCATGTAATAATAGGTATAAAAACAGAACCCTTTATCATCTTATATGGAAAATAATTTTGATAAAACGCTTGAACTTCATTCTTGTGGAAAATATTATTTCTACTTCAAAAACACTTTTCCTTTCTTAACATGTCATTAAATTTTAAACTTAAAGAAGTTGATTAAAAATAAACATGAAAACTTGTAAAGGAAGCTTCTTGGAAATAATGTTTTAAAAATACATTCATGCCGTATAAGTTTTAAAAAAACATTCTTTGTACTTTTTTCGGAAAAATCAAAAAAGTACCTCGTACGAAAAACGACAAAAGATTCCTTTCATGCATATTACTAAAAATTCACCGAAGGGTAAAATTGGATTTAAACAATTGTAGGTGGATGTAAATAATATTACATATTGATGAAACATGGATGTGGATGATAAAATATACCCCAGTAAATACTTACGAATAAACAATCTCGGATAAAAATGAGATTGTGATATTTCCCTTACCTTAGGTCCGATTTGCTTCGTATGTGTCCGAACCTCCTGTATAATGATTTAAATAATGTCATTGACTTATTACAGAATCATATTCATTGTTATTATATCATATATGGTTCACTTATGACATTATATTACCCGTTCTTTTGTAAATTCCATGTTAAAGAAGCGTTTTGGGTAAAATCGTTTCATTTATCGTAGGTGTTTTGACTTGTTGATCTTGACATTATTATTACTTACATCATGATTTACTTACTTCCAGAATATAAAATATGATTTATATATCATATATATTCAGTATATATATATATATAATAGATAGATAAATGAAATGAAAAACACTGTTCATGGAGACGGTAGTCCGTACGTACGCATGAACGCTGTTTTTCTTTCCTTATTGTCTTGAATGGAAGTAAGTAGATGACATACATATATATATATATACATAAATCCAGTATCATTATTATGTCATAAATTTCATTAGTACTTATTATATATACTTTATAATCATTCATGAATGGTTAATCATTAAGAATGAATCTCATCGCGTCGTGGAGACGGTAGTCCGTTCGTACGCACGAGTGATGGTATCATTTCCATAATTATTGAATTGAATTGGAGTGGATTATACAATATATAAGAATCAATATGATGTTGTAATAACTATTTATAGTTATTCTTTATACCATTATACCCATCCATGTAAGGTGGTGGTGGAAAATAGATTACACCACGGCGTGGAGACGGTATTCCGTACGTACGCACGCACGGTGATTTCTTTTTCCGTAGGATGGATAGATGGTGAAATAGGGTTGTTTCATATTTATAATAACATATCAGTATATAAGAAATAATGATGTTATTACTTTATCATGAAACAACTAAAGAAGAAGAAGTTGAAGAAGAAAGAAATTGAAATGATCGGTAATGGATATTACCTCTTCTTTGAAACGCCTCTTTGAATCCTCCACTTAAGGAACTAAGATTGGTCTTTGAAGAAGACCAGGACCTCTAGGATTATTCTAGAGAAGTGGAGAAGGGATTTTGGCAGGGTTTGGCCGAGCTTGAGTGCTCAAATTGGTGTGAGGAGGAGGGGGAGGGGGTACCCTTTTATAAGGGAGGAGAGGGGCACTTTAGGAATATCTCAAAATATTATTTTATATCAAAGTCAAAATCGGTTTATAATGGTTCCAAAGGTTCTTATTTCGAAGATAAAGTGGATATGGGTCGAAATACTATCAACCAATAATATTTAGACAAGTTTAGGGTATTATTTTAACCTTATCAATTAGATTTAACTCTAAGTTAAATAATTTAACTTTTACCGTGTCTTTTTGTTTTCTTTAACTATATGGTTAATACACTTACTATAACATGCCAAACGAACCCCAAATTGTTTATTATTAATACATATATCCTTATCTAAGTCATTTGGCCGAACCTTAGATTTTTAGGAATAAAATAACAATTAATAATATAATATTTGATTTAAAAACTATTTTGTGTCAATTTTGACACTATTTGATATATGATTTTTGTGAAAGTCATAACAGAATTATATGTTCGAACCAAGTTGATTAAATCAACACTAATATATCATAGTAACCTAGAAAATTAGTGTAATTCATAAAAAGTCTCAAATTACATTTATTTTGGTGTTTATAACATCAATTATGTCAATATTTCATTAATAAGATAATTACTGCATCATCTTTGTGACATGAATAAATTAAATTATTTGATGTCTACAAATTAAAAATAAAATACCATTATGTAGGAAATATTTTTATCTTTCTAATGAATATTTACAATAGAATTTATCTTATGTACAACCCTATATTAAAAATGTTTTAGTAAATATACTTTAATTTGAACTCTTTTAACTCTTCTATGAATTAAATAATAATAAATGTCCTAATCTAATTCAAGTGGGCCTAAATGATAATATTTTACACTTAAGGTTGTTTTTGGTCGATTTACACTTGTCCAATAGAATTATGACATGGGTTAGGGTAATATCAATATCATTCTTACCCTTAATTACCCTATTTACTTTTAACCGTGGTAAATAAAAGTAAAAAGTTACTATTCACCAAAAATTATTTTCATCTCATTGAACCACATTTTACTTACTGACATCAACCGTGTCCCTCGGATTTTTGAAATTCCATTCACAGAAGCGGTAAAATTAAGTTTTATGAAAAATTTAGTTTTTTAACTACCACTTAGTAGTTTCACTATTCATCAAAAATTGATGTTTTCAGAAAATTGCCAAAATTTCATCCTAAGCTATATTTCATATTCCGAATTCAAAAATGAAGTCTATTTTACCAAATTAATAACATAGAAGTTGAATTAATTAATTTTATAATTAAATCCCGCTGTTAAAACAAATAGCGTGTTTTTAAGAAACAATATCTATCAAAAGATTGACACTTGATTATGTCTGGTTTAAATGTGAAATTACATTAAATGACCAACATTGTATTAAATTGTAAAAATATATTCTAAATATACTTTAAAACCATTCAAATTAATAATTTATCACTATTAATTATTTCGATTAAAAAAGTTGTTTTTAATTATAATTTAGTAATTTTCACTATTCATCAGAATATGAAAGTTATCCGAAAAGTACCAAAATTTCACCTTAGGCTAAATTCGATACTCAGAATCCAAAAATGAATTCCATTTTGAGAGCTAAATTTTCTAAAATTTAAAAAGTGGTTATTACTATTCATAACGGCTAGTTTTAATAATATTTTAATAGCATATCGTTGTTTCGTGAAACTCAGTATTGCGTACTACACACGCTATCGAGGAAGGTTGTGATTGCGTGTAATGCAAGGCGAGTCAAAGATGCGTGTTGTGGAAGCTCCTTTTGGTGTAGCGTACAACACAAGACATTAATAAAATTAAAAAGAATATTTTTCATAAAATCTCGGGCTGTTACATTCTACCCCCCTTAAAATGAATTTCGCCCTCGAAATTCGTCGGGGTTATAAATGGTTTACTATTCGAAAGTTTATTTAATAGAAACCCACATCGTAAAAAGGAATATCAAAACCAATCTTTAAAAACAAAAGTATAAAACGTAATGGTTACCCAAATAAACTAATCACTGGGTTTCCACATAGGTGAAAATATGGATATGGAAGAGAAATCTAACCATCATGTTCTGATGGAGAGTGGTAGAGAACATGGCTATGGAAAAGCCAGTAATCACAAAGCCATAAATTTGTGACGATCTAAGGTACCATCTGATTCATCAGATATAATATCACCAGGACAACATTTTTGGTTTTCAAGATCGTTTCCCTAAAGTTAAAGAATTTGAATTAGAATAAATACTTACTTTATGTTGGTACAACCTCACTTTTGTTCGTGCCTTTAACAATTTCCACTTCATCTCTTAAATAAATGAAGTTAAATTTGTTATTCGTGAAGTGTTAGCAGATCATGTGATAGAATGACGGGTCATTCCATCTGTCCCAAAAGGTTAGAAATATTTATATACATAAGTCGATCTATAGTGGGATTAATCATATATGGTTCCTAAAATGGGCTTATACTTCATATATCATACTGCTTAATATAATAAAACTAGTTTCTAATAAACAGGGACTTCTTGTAGGCCAGTGGTAGGCGATAAAGGCCAGTCGCACTTCAGTTGTGGGTTTGATTCCCACAGCCTTGTCCGACGCGATGGAATGTCGCTCGTCCTGCAGGTTGTCCTTTTTCTAAAACTATATCATCCCATCAATAATATTGAGAAAACTTCTATTCTTAAACAATACTAACTTATTTCCAACATAATCCATTCCAATCTTTAGGCTTATCCATAATACTGCAGTCCACTCCCATATATCATAAGATATGTTTTGTTGGTCACATTCCAAACATTCAAAGTCCTTAATCATGTATTCTCTTGAATACCTTAGTGAAAACATGAATGCAATTAAAATTTAACACTTTCCACATACCAAAATCCTCAAAATTCTATATACTCAAACCATGATATCACTTAGTCCTTATATCAATCATTAGCTCATGAATACTATCAAATATTTAATTTTCTCATTTTCCCTTCACTATGCGCATATCATTCTTTTTCCAAAAATATCTCAATCACTTTCCATAGTTACTGGTACCATAAAATTATTGAAAACCACAATAGACCAATACATAAATATTCCAATACTTTATGATACATCATTATTTTCGAATCCCATTACATACACACTTAATTATTCCACCACATCGTTATCATATTCAACATCGCCAATAGTGATCGCATGTGACTTTCCTTTGTCCTTTGCCTTCAGTAGTTTCTCATGTTGATCATCACTAACCCTTGTATTAGGGCATTTATTAGCATAATGCCCCATTTCCTTGCACTTGAAGCATTGAAGTGTTGGTGGTGCGTTCTCTGCAGTGTTTGCTTTATTCACATCATTAGAAAACCTTTTTCCATTACTTCGACACTCAACTGCTCGATGACCTTCTTTTCCACACTTAAAACATTTTCTAGTCCCTTTAATACAATCTCCACCATGCTTCTTTCCACACTTTGTGCATAAGGAAACATTCATCTTCTTTTCACCATTATTCTGAGATTTCTCCTTGAACTCCATCTTTCGTTTCTTGTCAAAACCATAAGATGGATATGTAACACCAACTTCCATTTCTACCTTGATAGCACAACGCACAATTTCTTCATAGCAACTGAAGCCTCTTATAGCTAATGCCCTTCGAAGACTTGGTTTTAAGCCACTGAAAAATTGATCAACTTTACTTTCAGGTTGGATGATAATACCAGAAGCGTACCTTACAAGTCCTGTAAAATTTGCTTCATAGGTACCAACAGATTCATCATCCCTTTGCTTCAGTTCAAGAAACTCTTTCTCAATCTTTGTTCGAAGAATACGAGGGAAGTACTTACTGAAAAACAAGTTCTTAAACTCGTCCCATTCCATGGACTCAATTTCATCTCTTTGCCTCGTAGTCTTGATAAGATTCCACCATTGATTAGCTTCACCTTCCAAACGATAAACTGCTAAGATGACTTTATCATACACAGAACATTGAAGAACTGAAAATATCTTTTCAGTGGTACTGATCCATTGTTCAGCAACAAGTGGATCAGAAGACCCACTGAAAGAAGGTGGATGTTGCCTCATGAAGGACTCAATAGAATATTGTTCCCTTCTCTGCTCATTTGGAAGTCCAGAATGATTCATAGCTTGTGTAAGTATAGCAATAAGATTTTGCACTCCATCTCCCATAACATTTGTTTGTTCAGGAGGGAAATCATTGCATTGTCCATTGCATTGATCAACATGGTTCCTTCGGGTTCCAGCCATCGTCTAAAACCCAAAAAGAATAGTTTGAGAGGCAAAAATCATGCTAGGGAAAACAACATAATAAAGGGGGAGTACCTTCAATATCTAACATTTTAGGTTTAATTCTATGATCGTTAGCATAATTCTAGTACTATAACCTATACGTATACTTAACCATAGGGACATCCCTAGACATACCTTAGAAATATCTCTAGGGATCTCACTAACGTTTTCGCATCCTAGTTTCCAAAGGATGACTAAACCTTTCCTCTGGTACCAACTGTAGAGACCCGAAGCCTGACGTACATGGACATTACATTACTTTTGAGGAATACTTGGTACATAAAAAAAACACACACACAAGGATCGTAATAGTTTAGTGTCTTTGGAAACTCGGAACGTAATCTTCTAATCGTGGAGAAAGATCTTCAATATCTCCCATAAAGATCTTCCCTTTTTTACCGAAAACCTTTCTTTATATCCTGGGGAAAAGAAAACATAAAAGGGTGAGCTCAAATGCTCAGTAAGGGTAAACAAAAGAAAAATCAATCACATCATACTCATAAGAACATAACTTTTGAAAATCTTAACCTGCAAAAGAGAGCATAATTTCATAACATGGGATAAATCATAGTAGTGAAATGAAATCCCAGTAAGCATAACATAAAACATGAAACTTTGTGGAATACACACATAATCATAGGAAATCATTTCTTGTTAGTCAAGACTCATTGCCAAGACTATCTTAGTGGACAAAGTCCCTTTCTGAATCGAGTAACCCTCATTTCAGTCCTGTTTCACTGAACCGGTATAACCTACCATTTCAGCCATGTCTCTCTCATGAGATATAAAATCATTACCCAATGCATTGGTGGGAGATATAGGTCCCACCCCTCTTATAATTAATCCTTTCTTATGTGTGCCACATAATCATAAACCATACATCATAGCGTAACCCATGTAATAAAAATGGAATTCTTAAACAACATGACATCATAAATCCATTCATATAAGATAAAGGAATTCATAAAAATATTTCCATCACAACATAATCAAATCCATGTAATAATAGGGATAAAAACAGAACCCTTTATCATCTTAGATGGAAAATAATTTTGATAAAACGCTTGAACTTCATTTTTGAGGAAAATATCCTTTCTACTTCAAAAACACTTTTCCTTTCTTAACATGTCATACAATTTTAATATTAAAGAAGTTGATTAAAAATAAACATGAAAACTTGTAAAGGAACCTTCTTGGAAATAATGTTTTAAAAATCCATTCATGCCGTATAAGTTTTAAAAAACATTCTTCGTACTTTTGTCGGAAAAATCAAAAAAGTACCTCGTATGAAAAACGACAAAAGATTCCTTTCATACATATTACTAAAAATTCACTGAAAGGTAAAAATGGATTTAAAAAATTGTAGGTGGATGTAAATAATATTACATATTGATGAAACATGGATGTGGATGATAAAATACACCCCAGTAAATACTTACGAATAAACAATCTCGGATAAAAATGAGATTGTGATATTTCCCTTACCTTAGGTCCGATTTGCTTCGTATGTGTCCGAACCTCCTGTATAATGATTTAAATAATGTCATTGACTTATTACAGAATCATATTCATTGTTATGATATCATATATGGTTCACTTATGACATTATATTACCCGTTCTTTTGTAAATTCCCTGTTAAAGAAGCGTTTTGGTTAAAATCGTTTCATTTATCGTAGGTGTTTTGACTTGTTGTTCTTGACATTATTATTACTTATATCATGATTTAATTACTTCCTGAATATAAAATATGATTTATATATCATATATATTCAGTATATATATATATAATAGATAGATAAATGAAATGAAAAACACTGTTCATGGAGACGGTAGTCCGTACGTACGCATGAACACAGTTTTTCTTTCCTTATTGTCTTGAATGGAAGTAAGTAGATGACATAAATATATATATATATACATAAATCCAGTATCATTATTATTTAATACATTTCATTAGTACTTATTATATATACTTTATAATCATTCATGAATGGTTAATCATTAAGAATGAATCTCATCGCGTCGTGGAGACGGTAGTCCGTACGTACGCACGAGCGATGATATCATTTCCATAATTATTGAATTGGAGTGGAGTGGATTATACAATATATCAGAATCAATATGATGTTGTAATAAATATGTATAGTTATTCTTTACACCATTATACCCATCCATGTAAGGTGGTGGTGAAAAATAGATTACACCACGGCGTGGAGACGGTATTCCGTACGTACGCACGCGCGGTGATTTCTTTTTCCGTAGGGTGGATAGATGGTGAAATAGGGTTGTTTCATATTTATAATAACATATAAGTATATAATAAATACTGATGTTATTACTTTATCATGAAACAAATAAAGAAGAAGAAGTTGAAGAAGAAAGAAATTGAAAAGATCGGTAATGGATATTACCTCTTCTTTGAAATGCCTCTTTGAATCCTCCACTTAGGGAACTAAGATTGGTCTTTGAAGAAGACCAGGACCTCTAGGATTATTATAGGGAAGTGGAGAAGGGATTTTGGCATGGTTTGGCCGAGCTTGAGTGCTCAAATTGGTGTGAGGAGGAGGGGGAGGAGGGACCCTTTTATAAGGGAGGAGAGGGGCACTTTAGGAATATCTCAAAATATTATTTTATATCAAAGTCAAAATCGGTTTATAATGGTTCCAAAGGGTCTTATTTCAAATCTAATGTGGGGATGGGTCGAAATCCTATCAACCAATAAGATTTATACAAGTTTAGGGTATTATTTTAACCTTATCAATTAGATTTAACTCTAAGTTAAATAATTTAACTTTTACCGTGTGTTTTTGTTTTATTTCACTATATGGTTAATACACTTACTATAACATGCTAAAAGAACCCCAAATTGTTTATTATTAAATAATATATCCTTATATAAGTCATTTGGCCGAACCTTAGATTTTTAGGAATAAAATAACAATTAATAATATAATATTTTATTTAAAAACTATTTTGTGTCAATTTTGACACTATTTTATATATGATTTTTGTGAAAGTCATAACAGAATTATATATTCGAACCAAGTTAATTAAATAAACACTAATATATCATAGTAACCTAGAAAATTAGTTTAATTCATAAAAAGTCTCAAATTACATTTATTTGGGTGTTTATAACATCAATTATGTCAATATTTCATTAATAAGATAATTACTGCATCATCTTTGTGACATGAATGAATTAAATTATTTGTTGTCTAAAAATTAAAATAAAATACGATCATGTAGGAAATCTTCTTAGATTTCTAATGAATATTTACAATCAAATTTATTTTATGTAAAACCCTATATTAAAAATGTTTTAGTAAATATACTTTGATTTGAACTCTTTTAACTCTTCTTTGAATTAAATAATAATAAATGTCCTAATCAAATCCAAGTGGGCCTAAATGATAATATTTTACACTTAAGGTTGTTTTTGGTCGAGATACACTTGTCCAATAGAATTATGACATGTTTTAGGGTAATATCAATATCATTCTTACCCTTAATTACCCTATTTACTTTTAACCGTGGTAAATAAAAGTAAAAAGTTACTATTCACCAAAAATTATTTTCATTTCATTGAACCACATTTTACTTACTGACATCAACCGTGTCTCTCGGATTTTTGAAATTCCATTCACAGAAGCGGTAAAATTATGTTTTATGAAAAATTCAGTTTTTTAACTACCACTTAGTAGTTTCACTATTCATCAAAAATTGATGTTTTTCAGAAAAATGCCAAAATTTCATCCTAAGCTATATTTCATATTCCGAATTCAAAAATGAAGTCTATTTTACAAAATTCATAACATAGAAGTTGCATTAATTTATTTTATAACTAAATCCCACTGTTAAAACAAATAGCGTGTTTTTAAGAAACAATATCTATCAAAAGATTGACACTTGATTATGTCTGGTTTAAATGTGAAATTACTTTCAATGACCAACATTTTATTAAATTGTAAAAATATATTCTAAATATACTTTAAAACCACTCAAATTAATAATTTATCACTATTAATTATTTCGATTAAAAAAGTTGTTTTTAATTATAATTTAGTAATTTTCACTATTCATTAGAATATGAAAGTTATCCGAAAAGTACCAAAATTTCACCATAGGCGAAATTCGATACTCCAAATCCAAAAATGAAGTCCATTTTGAGAGCTAAATTTTATAAAATTTAAAAAGTGGTTATTACTATTCATAACGGCTTGTTTTAATAATATTTTAATAGCATATCGTTGTTTCGTGAAACTCAGTATTGCGTACTACACACGCTATCGAGGAAGGTTGCTATTGCGTGTAATGCAAGGCGAGTCAAAGATGCGTGTTGTGCAAGCTCCTTTTGGTGTAGCGTACAACACAAGACATTAATAAAATTCAAAATAATATTTTTCATAAAATCTCGGGCTGTTACATTCATATTTTTTAATAAAATATAAATTATATAAGAATGATATTAATATTTCTGTATAACCTATGTAGTTATAGGATACCAAAAATTATTAGCAACCACCAATAAAGTTTCTATTCAATGAGTTACATGGAAAATAATAGATGCAACCTAATTCATGTTCTCGAAACAGCATACAAAAAAATATTAATTCATACATAAAATCTACATATAATGTCCAAAAATTTAGAATGTTTTTTCTTATATTATAAAATTTAAACATACCATAAGAGAAAAAAATTGAATATTCCTTGTGTATAAACCTACAAAAATTAAACTGGTGGAAACCTCTATATTAATTGAAGATTCAAAAATCCATATGATCAAAACATCCAAACATATCTACATACTCAATGTGATATTGTTTCCCATGCTATACACCCTTTACATTATTAATATCACATGAAACATTTTCCACTCAAACCAAAAATTCAGATAGGTGTAGGTTGTGATCATGAAATAATGTGTGGGTAGTCCCCAAACCAACCCTTAAACTTGTGTTTAATATAATGTGTATAAAACCAAATTTCAATGATAAAAAATTAATAAAAATCATAGTAAACATACTATATCAAATAAAAATGATATGTTAATAAAAAAATTATCATGTTGGTTTTTAGTAAGATGATGCATACAGATTAATGGGAATAAAACATTATCATAAAAGAATAAATATATGTGAATAAATTTTAAATGAAAAACACAATATGAGATCCATGGAAAATACTTCTGTTACTAGGGTTAGTGGTTTCCTATGTTTTTCATTCTCCTAGTGATCAAATATTAGACACAATGGTTTGTATCCTCCATGAAACAACCAATGGCCATCATGAAAATTTAGTTATTTTTTATAGTTCTTATTGGGAGACTGGGGAATGACCCAACCAAGTAATTGTAAGTGCTGGAATGAAGTGGTATGTAATAACGTGGTTAACTAAGACTAACAAAAATTCTCAAGTCAAGGAATTGAATAGTTCTATCACCCAATACAATTATGTAACAATTTTTTTATCATTGTTTTTTTTTTGGGGGAGATACATTTCATGTTTTTGTTGCATTAAAATATACAAGTGATGCTATGACATGCTGAGAAGTTCCAATTGATGTAGGAAAAATTAAAAGTGGTACATTTTTTAAGATATAATTAAAATAATATTAAAATAAAATGAAGGGTAAGAATATTAACAATTTGTGGAAAATTATTTTAATATGGTCAATTAATGGTTAGTTTTATGGAACCTGCATCTTCTATACACCTTATTTAATGATTTATTACAAAAATATACAAATAATATAATCCTAAAGGATTGAGTTGTAATTTTTTTTAGGTATTGTTATACATAACCCAATTAATGAATAAAATATATAAAAACATTTTTTTAAACCTTCCCAATATGAAACTAAATTCCATTGATCTTCTAAAACATCATGGGATAACATATAGATGTGCATAAGAAAGGATGAGCTATAAATCCCATTATGGTACTAATCAACGAATAAAATTGTGAATGTAATACATGTGATTCAATTTTTATAGCAAGGCCAAAAATGTGAGATTCATAAAAAATAACATGAAAAACTATATAAGGTGATTACTTCATGAAAACATAGTAATATGTAAATAATATAGAACATCACATCATAAAAATATTTTAAGGTTAACCATATGCAACTAATAACATTGTATCTATCAATTAACCCCTAATTAACTATACATGGTTTCTCATGAGATAATAATATTACCCAATGCATTTGAGTGATATATAATTATGGGCTCGCCCATCACATTCATGTAATATAAATGATTTTTTGTGGAAAATATTTAATACTACATAAGAATTTCAGTCATAAATTGTAATCCCAAGATAATGGAGTGTTGGTTGCGTGCATTGATATATCTAATAAATAAATGATTAACATTTCTTATTGAACACACATGAGTGGAAATGGTGACACATATTCCCAATATAAATGTCTTGTATTGAAAATCGTGGAAAAATTGCGGCAGCATAATATGTGTACACAAAGGGTCATAAAAGGGACTAATGAGAGTGAATTTTGGTAGTATATCATTACATGAAAAACATATTAATATTAGTGTGATGTGTAAAAGCATATAAAAACATGAAACATTGGAAATAAAAAAATCATAATACAAAATATGTACTTAAATAATGTTGAAGAGTAAGGTAATCCCTTCCACTGGGAGGATTATTCTAAAATCATGGGTGGATATTCTAATGAAATTGACTACATAATTGGAGGAATATAGAGAGTGATATTTATAGAATTGAAACAAGGGATTCAGATCAGGAACTCTCCATTCTTTCATTATTATAGTGTTTCCCTTTAATAATAGATCAAAGGGGGTATTCTTGTGAATTGACAATCCAGTATCGTCTCCCAATCTCCTCTCTTGTCCTTTTTCACATTTCTTATAGTATACCTTTTCAATATCTTCCTATCTAGATTGATTCCTTGGTTCATCAATCCCTTTGGCACTTCCCCCTACCACACGGTGGTCCATGGGATCTCATCTGATTATCAATATTCCTGGTCTGTTCATTATTTTGATTTGGTATGGCTTAAATTCCCATGGGATTCCCCATTCATTAGATCTCTTCAGTATTTCCATCATTATTTTCCAATATCTTGTCTTTTTAGAAGTTCAAATGGTTCTTGGGGAAGATTATTCCTCCCTTATCTCAATCACTGACACCTATATCCCATCTACTTTCACCTCAGTTGGAGTCTCTATGAGTGGTATCAGTTTTCCACCTTCTAACCTTCTTCATCCAAACCACTAATGAAATTAATATCTTTATCTCCATCACAGTTTCTCATGGCCATCTATTCCACTATTTCCTCTTCAGTGTGTTGTTCACTAACACTCATTGGTCCTTGAAAGTTGAACCACCTCCCTTCTAACTCGATCCTTCCTATAAACTCAATATTAGTTTTTCTCTAAGTCATTCTAGTATCTTAATTTTTCTGGAAGTTACAATCAGACCATCTTCCATATTTAATAGATCTCTATACTCATCTATAACATCTCATCATATTATGATTGACCCAATCTGGTTCTTATTTGAAGGTGGATGTGGTGGATGTGGGACCGTGGTAGGGGATATGTTCGATGTCTAAGGGCTCATCATGGCTAGGGTCTTCCAATAATTTGATTTTGGTTGAATATTATGATTTGTTGGTGGGGTGGTTTTTCATATTTCTATAGGTCATTAGAACTCAATCATTGGATTTATTTTTTGTTTCTTTGAATTCGATGGCATTGAATTTAATTTTTAGATGCATGGTGAGATTCAATGATTTTTAAGGAATTCGTCACTGAATATGAGTACTTCTTACCTCTTTATGGTTTATTATGCTATTGGTTTTCTAGATGCTTTATTCATGGTCTTGAAGGAAGGGATCTTTGATATTGTCGAAGGTTACAAATCACAAAGTCCTGGTCCACTACAAAATATTCCCTTTCTTCTAATTATATTGATCCCATTCCATGTATGTCTAGTTTAATTGTACAAGTGGAAGTATTAGGATATTTTTTTGATAAATTTTGTATTTCCAAGAGGTGAAACATTACAGACATTGTTCATGGTGGCCATAAATTTATTTCTCATGTGTTTCACCCCAATGTTTCGAATGATTTTATTTTTCATGGTATTTATTCGACTGGGGGAGATGATTGTGGTCTACAAATTTCTAGGAAGTTTGGGATGTCTATACTAGTGATGGTTGTCTTTGGTGGGCTGTTTTTTAGTTTAAGAGTCTGATGGTTTTTTCAGTTATTTACACTGAGAAAAATGGAATTCTAACGGGTTGTTGTTGAAGATATGGGTTATTTGAGTATTTTTTTGACATGTGATGTCATGATTGAAACTCAAGAAATAATAAATATAAATAAAACATGTGCGTGTTGGTTTTTTAAATTTTAATTTGGTTGGGGTGTTAACTTTTTGAAATCATTAGATTAATTTTGAAATCATTTTATTTATTTCGAAATTATGTAATCCAGTATTGTAAGGTTTCCAGTCAACCATAAGGTTGTTTATTAAGAATATTAAAAATTGACTTGGAGGATTGATAAGTATAATAACATGATACTTAATGTTTTTCTAGTAAAGAGTAATGTGGGATAAGAGTTTATTTATAGAAAAAGTTATGAATTTTATTTACTAATTTCCAAACATAGGTTTTGGACTCTATATGATAAAATAATTAAAATCAAACACCTTATTTGTTGTTTTTGTTGAATTTTTTTATGGATTGTATTTTTTTAGGTATTTTATTTTGCAAGGAACAAAACTAAGTAGAATCCTTTCATTCATGATGGGTATGTGAGACATGTTTATATTTAATTATTTTTAAATCAATAATATATAATATGTTATTTGGAGGAATAATTAGTGGTTTTTAAAATTAATAAAATAACATTAAAAAAACATTATATTCGTGAATTTTTTTTATGGATTTCCATTATTGTATTTATTTTTCATTTTTCTGTTATTATGGCATAATACCCAACATATATTTATATAGTATTATGTTTTTACCCAAAATTCCACAGTGCTAGAACATGATGAGAAAATCACCAGTGGAAAATGTTAACAAAAACTATTTATTTTTAAATTTATTTTATAAAATTATTTTCCAAAATATGACAATTCACCCTTTAAAATAAAAATCCTAATTTACAAACAAATACTATTTTTTATAATAGTAGCATATTTATGATCCTTATGAAAATGACATTGGAATTTATTATATTTCATTATAATTTATAGTTATGTAAATATTTTTTAATATTAATACGATATAAAAAACCATTTATTTAAAAAAAATATAATTTATCAAGATTTTTATTTTAATTAATACTCTATATTTTCCAAATGTATACTTTGGATTTATTTATATCCAAATCTAATTTTTACAGAACTAAAAATAAAATGACACATTATGTAATAGTAAGAATTGATAAATATAATAATTATTCTATTAAAAATATAATAAAATTCATAATACCATGGTATAGATATATAACACATTTTTACACTAGTGAATTTTTTATGGTAAGGTGAATGATTGAGGTACTTTCATGGGGTGGTTTGGTGAACATGATTTGGGATTTGATCAGTATCATATTTTAGTTCCCTCATAAATGGGTTCCCTCTTGTTTTAGTTATTGATTCTTATCTTCTTCTTAGTCAAAGGAAAATCTTGTGAAGTCATATCCCTAAAAAAATCTGATAAATAATATTCATAGGGAAGGATCATACTAGTTGTGTCCATCACATATTACTTCTATGTTAATATGAATTTATATCAACACATAATATATAATAATCTTAATGGTTACTATAAAAATTGTCTACATTAGTAATTTTCATGATTCTTATCACTATTTTATGGTTCAAAGTTGAATTAAGGAAATATTTTACAGCATTACAATATAATAAAAATATAATGCTGTGTATGTGTTTTTTGTAACTACATTTCATAATAAATAATTTTTTCATTAAAAAATGAATTTAACTTATAAAATATTGTGTTTTTATATTGATGGATTATTTAGAAATTCCAAAGTTGAAATTTTTATTTCATACACTAAAATTGATTAGGGTTTTTTTGTTTCCTAACATCTTCTAGTTCCAATGGAATCTCTTAAAAAATCGAGTCCTAGAACACTACTTTCACCGGGTGAGTTCCCTTGATTCCATTAAAATGATTGTTATGATATAACACCATCATTAGATAATCCTCTATAAAAATATAATTCTTTAGGGATAACACATATGGACTCAATACATGTGATGTTTTTGTGTCGTACATCCTTATAGGGGTACATTGAATACATCATGAACATGATATGGCTTAGTTGGGATTGATAGTCATTATTCCATAGATCTGATGAAATTAAAGATCACAAATGGGTGAATTTTGAAGTATTATCTTTCCCTTCATACTAGAAATCATGAAAATAATCAATAATTGTATTGAAATGGAAACTTCCCCTCTAACCTCAAACTATAGGTCATGTTGATGATTATTTTCATAGATTTTATATCGAATTCTAATGGATTTTATATGATTATCTATGTTTTAAACATTATATATTATCTATTGGATAATATCATGTCCAATCATCTTCCAGTCACTAACTTCATACCAGATTGGTGGATTCTAAAACATCTTCCTATATATAGCCTCACTAGTTTCTATTTGTGTACTAGAATGGAATTTTTTTTATATTTGTAGTAATTAGAGGAAAGTTATTATCTGAATATCCTTAAAAATAAATCAAACATGATATTATTTTATCCTATACAGTATAAAAAATTCCTTTAGACTAATCCTCAATCTGAGGTTGATCAGGTGTAATAAAACTAATATTTTTACCCAATTAATTTTAATGGAGTATTCGAAACCATGATGCAAACATAAAATCTTGATTGGATACAACATAGAGTCAAAATACATGATTTATTACCTACACTATTTTGTTTATATTTGTTTTGATGGTCAAGAGGGAATTCTCACTCTATTGTAAATAATTTTCCATAAATTGTATAGTGTTCTACTACCTCCAGAATAGAGTTATTACATTTATATGTCATGGGAGTTCTATATTTAAATCCATGGTTATGTTTTACCAATTATATAATAGTATAGGATTTTGTTTTATTATTCCAAATAATTGTTTCATATATCATTGAATTGCTTTCATACCAAGAACTGATATACAAATTCTTCAATCCTTATTTTCATCATATCATACAAGAATTTTTTTCATCTAATATGTACACATTATAGTACATGGATAAATAGAAAATGATGGGCTATTAAAATCATCCAGAAGATCCATTTTAGAAACCATTTTGATGTATCTCATATCTAATTTATATACCTTATAACTCTCTTAAGAAACTTTAATCGTCAGAATATTTTCTTTCTTTTTTCTATATCACAATTTCATCATTATGATTCCCCATGATCCTCTAAAGAATGGATAGTTGAAAATTTATTTTAGAATTGTTAGATGAAAATTCATTGAATATCCTCATTTATATCATTTTCTGGTTGAAAATGTTGGATAACATTCGATCATCATCAGGTATAAGGATGCATGATCCTTTATACCCATAGAATATACCACTTTATTTACCTTCCCATGATGGGAATGTATTGAACTATTATAATACTTATTTATCTCTATAAACCTTCAGTGATAAATATTGATATCATTTTTTGGGATTATATCTTTTAGGGATTAATAATATTTTTTTATGTCACACTTCTCCCTATAGTTATAATTTATCTAAATATTAAGACTCAAGATCACTATAGCAAATTAAAAAACAAGTATTGGGTTGTTCTTCTCATGGTTCATTGATTTTAAAGAAGAATAGGCTAACCATTTTCCATATATCTTAAGTAAACAGTCAAGTATTTTTATAGACATATCATTATATATCAAAAAGTGTTCCTGGTAAGGGGTAATGTGAGCACATGTGTAGTGATTATCATCTTCTATAAATATTTATATCTCTCTTCCTATTTGTCAGAGCTTAAAAGAATCACTTAATTTCATTTTATCGTGGTTATTGAGAATTATATTCATGATATATTATTGGAAATTCCATGATAATACTCACCTAATCAAAGTAAACTACGAATCTCCATCACAGATGTTTTTTGGGCCATCAACAAATTTTCTTTTACTTTAAACAATCCAAAAATATACTTTTATGTATGATAACATATCCCATGAATAAGAATTTAACTATCCCAAACATATGTTAATTATACCTTACATAGAACATTTCCATTCTCAAGGTCATCAATATAGAATCAATTTATCCTCAAGATCCTGCATTCATTTATAGTAGATATGAATATAATATATAGATACTACTAAAAATTTATTAAGGAAATTCATAAATGTTCTACTAATTATGATCATTAATATTGATGGAGAATTATTAATTCTAAATTACATCATTCAATAAATTTAGTCAAAATACCTAAAATGAAATAAATTATTAGGCATACCCTCATTATAAACATTTACATGATAATATAATGAGAGAAGTTCCTTATAAAAGTGATGGTTTCCTTTTAGTCAAAGGAATGTTTAATCAATATATTTTAGATAATAATATTTATTTAACATGATTCTATTGAGCTGATAATAATCAGTATATAGGTGAATTGACTCATAATACATCACAACCAAAAGGGTCGACAAACCCCACGGTGATGCCCAAGGGTGTGTGAACCCTTTTTCCAGATTCTATTATAGTATATTATTTATATCATCATGTTCAATGACATCTATTATATATGGATTCTTGGATATTTCAAAAGATCTGGGTATATGTTTGATTGATAAATCATCTTCTTAGTTCAGAGAAAGACCAATAAATTCCTATTGAAACACATCAACATATTCTACAACAATGGACATGTTAGAAAGGATGGTCTTTTCTATACTATTAATAATTTAAACTAAAGTTAATTTCTCATAATGAAATTTTATCCATCCGTGACTTTATGATTCCAAAGGATATTTATCATTGTAATTGATGTTATATTTAATAATTGGCTGATTCATGATATAGAGAGTGATTTACTTCTTCCAAAAATATATGTTGGCTCTATTTTATAAAACCTAATCCATACCCATAATCACATAAAATAATAATAAAGGTAACATGGAAATGTTAACTTGTAAATTAATACCTTAAATATAGATAGAGGATATGTTATATACATGGGATAAAACCTATAACCCATTTATAGTATTCATTTATAACTCAACATCCATGTTTTGTGGTGGTTTTTGAATATCTCAAAATACATATGTGATTTATAATAATATACAAAACTATAATAAAATAGAAATTCTTTCAATTGTTGAATGAATATATTGTATACCTATGACCACATAATTTTTTTTGATATACATATATTTTTGGGATGTAATATTCTTAACCTTTTTCTCCCATACCTAGATATTGTTGTTGATAGTTATCTTTGAAAATGCATTTGTTAGTGTATTTTTTCATATAGTTTCATTTATCTATACTCATAAAACCTTGAGAAATAAGATGAGGGTTGAATGTAAAATTTCATTCTTTTACCACATTTTGAGGTTTCTATTTTTATCATTTAGTAGCTCTATAAACCTCCTT
Source organism: Viscum album (assembly GCA_963277665.1). Taxonomy (NCBI): domain Eukaryota; kingdom Viridiplantae; phylum Streptophyta; class Magnoliopsida; order Santalales; family Viscaceae; genus Viscum; species Viscum album. The sequence continues at coordinate 1,532,478,650 of OY728161.1, read as the reverse complement.
CTAACATCTAAAAATTTTATGTTTCCCATTTAGAAAAATTATAGGTCACTACCTCCCACAATTTTTAAAAGTGTGATGATGGATTTTATTACCAACCTGATAACTGTGCAAAACAATTATAGAATTAAAATCTATTCTTTGCTTCCTATCTCTAGACCTATGAAAGCCTTCAGAATATCATATATTTATTTCAACGTTGAGGTCACATCTGTTAATTTTTTCATAGATGTTAACGGCCCCAATAGACTATGTCGTTCATATATTGTACTTTCAAAAATTTAAGGAGAATAAAAATTAAACATTTAGGTTAATGAAAATTATGAAGGAATATCAGGTAAGGCTTATGATATTTTATTCATACACCATACTGGATTTATATTACCTTTACTTAAGGAGAATTAACTCTACCTCTACTTTATGTCGGAGAGTGCATGGATAATATTTATCAAAAAACATTCTCCTATATTCCTTCCACTCTATTGATTCAATATAATCTTCCAACTACATATTATTAATCAATAAGAACAATTAATTATCTTCTCCCTATATACGATTAAAATCTATCTCAACCTTTTATTTCTTAAAGAATTAAAGAATAGTGAAGTTATTATTAATGGAGTTTCTCCATTGTTACTCAGTAAAGTGGTCACATGATCCAATGAAATTAATTGGATTTTTTTAAATAATGTGATAACTTATAACCTTTTTATTATTAGGGGAACATGATTTTGAACCAAATTGATGATTCAATTGAAAACATTTTTTGATTGAGTAATTATTATGTTCTCAACTCATATTATTTTTTTTAAATTTTTTTGGGAAGTCATGACAATTCCCATTATTGTGGTTGTTGCCTTGGTTTTCATGAATTCAAATTGTTGATGAAAAAAAGGAAAATTTAGGTAAATATAAATCAATTAAACACATAAAACGGAAACCATTAACATTGATGGGATAACTCAAAAATGTTACAATATTCCATAACATATGAATTTATAGGTTTCAAAAAAAGTTATTCACAGACTACTTCATATATCTAAATATTTTAGGCCTATTTCCATTTATAATTTATTTTAAACTGATTGGGAATTTACCAAAAAAATATACGTAGGTAGTGTCAATAAATGTGTATTGAAAGGCCTCATTTCCCTGCACTAGGTTAAGATTGAGTTAGCACATAATGCCTAATTTTAAGGTTATTACCCTTTCTAAAAATGAACCAGATCCCCATCCACATACATATGGATTTAATTTCATAGAAAACACTCTTTATATACTTTACTATAAGATAGGGTTGTTTTCAAATTTCTAGTTTTGTCACAATGGTTTATCGTAAGGTCCTCTAATCCAAACCCTACAAAATAACTAGACCTTACATCTAATACAAACAATGAATACTTTTTTCCTTTATTAAATTTATTTCAATATTATTTACATAAATATTCACTTAATACAATAACAATGTATCATGTGACCTAGTGTATTTTGTTAATTATATACAGAAAAAATTTCTTATAATAGGAATAAAAGGAAAAATTAAACACTACACAACATGACATTAAATTACATTGATCTTATAAACTTGTATGTTATAACTTTGGTACATATATAAGAAAGTGTTGAGAAATAAATCATAGTATGGGAATAAAAAAAGAGTAACATTTTGAATGTAATACATTTTTTTGAAGTGGTATATCATAGTGACATAAACATTTAGAGTAATAAACATGAACATTGAATAATGGTATAATATGAGAACATCTAGGAAATATATGAATATGGTGAAAATATACAACATAACATCATAAACATAATTCAACGGTAACCATCAAAACATCATAACATTGGGTCTTTAGGATAACCACTCATTCACTATACATGGTTTATTTTGAGATAAAAACAGTACCTAATTCATTTCAAGTATATATAATTCTAGGCCCACATGTCACATTCATATTATTTACATGGCATTGTGAGAAATAATAATTTTACTACATAATAATATAATCATCACATTTATTTCCATGTTAAGTGAGTGTGTTTCACATAAATAGATGTCCCCAGTCAATGATAGATAGTTACATCTATGTTAAAACTCTTTAGTGGAAATGTGGATGTTTATTCATAGTAAAAAAATAGGAATGAAATTATATAGTGTAATTTCAGCATCATAATGTGTGTATATAAAATATCATAAAAGGGATTAATAAGATTTAAATATAGTCTCTCATTATATGGGAAAATGACTTTAGAAATGGGATGTTTAGAAAAATATGAAAACATGAACAATTGGAAATAAAAAATATTATTGTAAATAAACAACATAAATAAATTTGTGGAAGAACAGAATTCATTAAATTGAGCAGGTTCATCTAAAAGCATTAGAGGTGATTTTTAGTATTTTGGGAACACATTGATAGGTATTTGGAGTGTAATAAAGAGATTAAATTGATGCAAAATTCTTTTTCAGTGAAGATTATTGGGATTCTGGGTGAGAAATTATAATGATCTAGAATTCTATAAATGGAAATTTCCCATCCTTTAGTCATTTAATATAGATTGAAGCTAACAAATCACATTGAGGATCCAAGGAAAAAAGATTCTCATAAATTTAAAATGGTACATTAGTTAGAAACTAAACCAATAATAATCCTAAATATTATAAAGGGAAAACAAATATAGAATAAGATAATAGTAATATAAAAATATTGATCAACTTGAATGGTCTCACTCATGAAAAATCTATAGAAATAAAACAAAATCATAATAAAAAAATTAATCATGGGGATTAATGTAAATATATACCATTAAAATAAAATATAATTGAATAAATAAGGAATGAAATAAGTGGTATTTATAGAAATTAAGAAACCCATATAACCATTATAAGTATGACTGTTAGAATATTAGACTAATCATTGGAACAATAATATGGTTATTAGGGATAGAAATTTTGTTGTAAGAATAATAGACTCACATTTTTACCTATATAATAATTTTTAATTAACATATAAATTAATATATGATATATTTACATCATGGTATAAGTAAATAAATGTTTTAAAAATGATAATTTAATTGTTCGTGTGTTTGTAAAATGTAAATAATTTACAAGAATTTATTTAATTATTATAATAATTTAAAGGAAATTTTTTTTAACAAAATAGATTCATAAATCAATATTATTTTTTATTATAATTAGAAGGTAATATTATGTGACCCTGAATAATTTTTCAAAAGGTCATAAAATTTATTATAATATAACAAACTGTATTTTTTTTATTAAACTATGATTTTATTTAATAATTTAATTACATATATATAGATATCATTATCAAAATATGGGATCCATTATTGATATCTAAAGAATGAAAAATTGTCAGGGTAAATATTTTTTATTCTAATATATTTGAATTTGGTGATTCGGGAAATACTATAATTTATGATATTTAGCGTTAAAAGCCAATTAAATGAATTTTAGAATCATGGATGAGGTAAGAACAAACTATCCTAAACTCACATGAACTATTTAATATTTATAGGGACATGAATAAATTATATTTATAGTATTGAGATAAAATAATAGTCTAATGAATGTAATAACAAAAAATACCTCTCCCCTCCCCTTTAAATACCACCACTCACCACCACTTCTCCTCACAGCTTCTAACCATTAATGAATTCCATCTAAAATTTCAATACTATCCCCCACTCTCTCCAAATCCATGTTCTTCTGTCAATACTAGCATGAATGGCCTGAGGGACTTCTTTATTTATTTTATTATCAATAATCCCCCTTTTGTAAGGGTTGAAGGGGAACCCGTACATGACCCATAGGCCCAAGGCCCGAAAAACCCGCAATACAAGACCTGAAGGCCTAGAGGCATACCATTCCCAATACATGACCTGTAGGCCCAGCCCACTTGAACTGCCCCTCCCCATCTTCCTACGTCATTGATCACCTAGATCCCCCCTTGCATTGATGATTGGCTAGAATTTACCTGTACAAAGCTGCATGGTGCCTGGTCCCGATGGCGGCTGCCATACCCTCTCATTTTTTCAATCCGGTTAGCTCTGCATCTGGTTGCTTCTACTCCTGTTGCTCTGATCCTCTTCTGGGGCATGTTCTATGTGAACTGGGCTACTCTATGGTCTATGTGGCCTGAAGGCCCTGTTGCATGAAGGAATTTGATGACCCGAAGGCCCTGGAGTCCCGTAGGCCCAAACTGATGGCCTGAATGCCCAAATCGGGTGAGTAGTTCCAGTTGCTACAATACCGAACAGTAACTGCTGCCGTAACTTCTATAGTACTACTACAGTACCCCAAAAATTCTCCTCCACTTGGTTTTGAACTATCATGTATATACTAAAATATTTTCTTGTTGATATAACATATTCTATAGGCACATTTTCTCATCTACTATTATTTAATGAAACAAGTCCATTTTAAAAATTCTTGTAGTTAACCGTCTCTATAGATAATGATTTTTCATTTTCCATTACCACCATCAGGGATTGTTACAAAATAATTGTTCTAATTTATAAAATTTTAATCGGTATATAATAAAATAATTAATGTTATGGAAGTAATATATAGACATAATATTATATAAAATAAAACATGTTTCTGATGGTCAAGAAATCGATTAAAATAAACTAATCATTTATCATTAAAATTTTATCAAATGAATCATACTCATATATAAAAAAATGATATATGGGAACATTTACAATTTTTGAAGAATATTAATACCTTTTCATTCAACTTTTGGTGTTTTGATTCATTTTTACAAGATACTCTATTATTATATACAAGTGAACCAACCATGAATCCCTATAATGAATGCTCTCAGAACAATAAAATTTAACATTATCACCTATAAAAACTTCAATAAATGATCATAAGAATATTATAATAAATAAATTATATACAGAATATGTAATGAATTTTTCAATTAATAAATCTAATTAATTGTTGAGGACAATATGTGAATGTGGATAACATATTCATACCTAATGTAATGGATCTCTTTGATCTTCAATATTTCCTTTAGGTTATGATTTTTCTATCACTGCCTAAACTTATCTCTTCAATACTCATATATAATTATCTTATATTCTATGAATATATCCCAAAAATATGTGTGTATATCAATTCTTCTATCATGGATTCTTAATTAATGATTTTCAAAGGGTACCTTCTCAATTCCCCTTGATACATAAACCCAATTAAGGGGAACAAATCTATTTTGTACTCATTTTCATGTACTGTACATAAAATATATTCGGAATCAAATTTTTTTCAAAAATTTATTAATATACAATGAAAAAAATCTTTATGACTAATTCTTGTTTTATGAAAACAATTATGACTTCATTCTCTTTAAATAATCACTATTCTTTATCATTAAACCACACTTAAGTGGCACATTTATAATGTAACATAACCACTCTTTTCCACGTTTTGAATTCAGTGGGAAATAATTATTCATGGTCTATTCATATATTCCATTATTAATGAAATATAATTCTTTTAATCATTTATTTCATGAATACCATTCTTATAAACCCTTCGGTTATGCCTTAAGACATGATTAACACACCAATTTCATTCCATGGGTAACCTTTATTTTTAATCATTATGTTTGGTTCAATGTTTGGTACACATATTCATGAGCATGTTATAATTGGTTTTCCCAAATAGTTCTAAAATCAATTGTGTAATGATTTAACCTCATGATACATCATGTATGGGATTAGTGAGTAAACATAATCCATTATGGGACTCTGTCAACCATGTGATATAGTCATGGTAGTTATTCTTGAATAACATTTATGTCATGTTATATATTGCTTCCACTTTAAAATGTTTCAATGATATTGGGATTCCATGTTCAATATATTATTCATATGAATTCTTTTAAGTGATCTATTACTTTTTTGTTATCATGTTATTCTTTATCAATATTATGATATACTTCATTCCTATGTTTATTCCCTTAGCATTTTATCTCATCCTTTTTATCTATGTATTCAAAGGTTATCCTATATTGTTATAGGATCTAAAATGGAGTTAGAATATCATATTGAAAATATTTTTTTTTTCTTGTTTCATGTATTCTAAATATGTAAGTTACATTACAAATGCATTAGAATTTTCAATATATGGTTTTTATTTAATAAATTTTATACTTACAATAATATAAAAACAAGTATAAATATATACGGTCTCTATATATTTTATCTGAGCATGTTTTCCTTATTTTTATTTATTATAATTAGAAAACTTTTCCATGAACCCTATGCATAATTCTATAACCATGGATAAGCAATATTGAAACATAGATAGTCATAAGATAGGATATACTTTTTGTTTATATGTTATTCCTTAAATGTTCGTAATTGCATGTTAACATTCTCATCATCTATGTATTCATGAACCCTAATTTTTTTTCTTCGATAATGGAAGGAAAAAAATAACACATGAAAATAATTGATGTGATTGTAAATGTGATGGTTTCCCTAATAAGAATCCAAACCAGATGGAAATAAATTCTTATAACTTCATGAATTTACAATATTAAATTTATCATGTTTTTTAGAATAAATCGAACCATATGGATCACCATCTGTCCAAATAAAAGGTAAAATTATGGTTAAATAATTTATATGAAAAATTTATTCTCAATTTGTTAGATTTTATGATATTATCCTCACAGAACAATGGATTAACTCCATTGAGCAAATATTCTTAGTCTCTAATGCTTCAAGGAAGAGAATTTCATCCAAGAGTTATGTCATTTTTTTGGATAAGCTGATCAGTGGTTGAAATTCTTCATCAACATGATGACTAATATTCTAATCAATTCCTGGTATTGGGAAGTATTCAAGAAAAAAAATCAATAATTATTTTCCCTAAACTCTGAATCTTAATATAAAGAGGGAGTACCATATAATGATGGAAAAGGAAGATGATTCTATTGGTTATATGATGAAAAAATTTCAAGGATTTAATAACATGCCTTCGTCTTTTTCATGAATAATGATTGAAAGTTGGATTTAATCTTTAGTGGACTGAATCTGAGTGTGAGAAAATTTTCACAATTAATGACTTTGAATGATATGAGGATATTGTCCATTATTAAATTATGGATTATATGGAGGATGTGAACTCTCAATGGTCTAATGGGCTTGAAGATAAAAAGGGGTATATGGAGTTTAATTTTTGTAGGATCAACATATAAATCCCATGGAGTAAATAAAACCCACCACCATACTTGTTAAAAGTTTGGAAAAAGTTATCACGGGAACTGTCTAAAGGGAACTGAGAGATGCTTCAAATGTGAAAAATAATGGAATGACACTAATCATTTATAATGGTATTTGAAAAAACATAATAATTCAGAATAATAATGGAAGGTTCGAATCAATACATGGTCTATAGTATAATTTTAAAACTATAAGGAACATGGAAATGATGCAATCCAATGACCTATGATAAGGTTTGTTGCAGAAAAAAATAAAAATAACCTCCATCGAGTCATGGAAGTTAATATGCTATCATTATGGATGAGGTAGAGCCCAAATTTGATGTGGTGAAAGGAAAACTTATTATTGACTCTTGAATAGAGAACATAATATTTGATTATAGTTCCATGAATTATTTTATGTGATTCAAGATTAGCATAACTATTTAATAAACACCTCAAAATATAAAGATGAGTTATCTATGAGAAAATAATGTGTAAATTTTTACATATAATTTATATAACTCACATATGCTCAATATTTCTGGAATAAAACACCTAAAAATCATTTCTTATATAATTTGGTGGAGATTGATTCTATTTTGGGGAAAAAATTTGTATCATTAAACAAATCCAAGTTAAAATGATTTCAGATAGACATCACTTTTTAAATCCAAAGGAATCCTCCAATTTAGTAAAAACGTAATGAAGATAATGAATTTAATAATGAATCATCATATCATGTGAGAGTGTCATTTCATACTGATAAATCGGTTTCTAGATTAAATAGTTGATGTAATTGAGTAGAACATTCTTGGGGACATTCCTATTATAACGCACAAAAATAATGTGTTCCTTGAATAATTACATAGTTATCCTCATGGTCAGGAGATTGAGTTATCAACTGATCTTATACCTGGATCACTACCCATTTTAGATTATCCTTGTATAATAACCACCATTAGGTTTGAGGAAATTAAGAGGCTATTGAAAGAGAGGCTATATAAGGTTTTTATAAGCCTGAGTGATTCACTGTGGGGTGTTCCAATCCACTTTTTCAAAAAGAACACTACTAAAAAACCTCCTATAGCGACCGCCAAAAGTGGTCGCTATAGGGCTCTAGCGGCCGCCCAACGACCGCCATTGGCGGTCACTTTGGCCTCTTCGCTAGAGGCCTATAGCGACCGCCAATGGCGGTCTCTATAGTGAATTTTTTTTTTAAAAATGTCCACTGAAATAAATAAATAAATAAATAAATATATATATATATATTAAAAAAAATATTCACATATATACTATTAAATACAATATTTTAAATATATATATATATATAATATATTTTAAATGTTTTAATATATATAATATTAAATATATGTATAATATCGAATCATTGTGCTATAATAATTTAAAACCCCCGATTTAAGAAATGCTACCATTTCAGGTTTTTCGGAGCACATTTGCTTCGAATTCGACCGTCGCCCGCCGTTTTGGTGTTTTATGACTCCGGAAACGCGTTTCCGGCCACCGGGGTCAAACGACACCTCCGATTGACATGCCGTCTCTCCGACCATTTCAAAATTCATGCAACGGATGTTGTCGTGCGGTTTCGTGGCATTCGGAGGTCATTCGTGTGGTTTGACCCCCCAACGCGCCATTTCAGCGCGCGCCGAGCTACTGAAAATGACGCATTCGGTCGTGCCATGTGCACCGCACGTCCGATGGTTGTGCCGCCTCCACCTGCATCTCAGGAATAATATTCCTATCATTATCGTGCGGTTTCAGGTTTTTTGGAGCACGTTTTCTCCGAATTGGACCGCCGCACGCCGTTTTGGTGTTTTATGACTCTGAAAACGCGTATCCAGCCGCCGCGGTCAAACATCACCTCCAAATGACGTGACGTCTAGACGAAAATTTTAAAATTCATGCACCGGATGTTGTCGTGCGGTTTCGTGACATTCGGAGGTCGTTCGAGTGGTTTTGACCCCCCCCCCCCCCCCCCCCGACGCGTCATTTCAGTGCGCGCCGCACTGCTTAAAACGACACATTCGGTAGTATCGTGTGCACCGCACGTCCGATGGACGTGTCGCCTCCTCCTGCATCTCAGGAATAATATTTCTATCGTTCTCGTGCGGTTTCAGGTTGTTCGGACCACGTTTGCTCCGAATTGGACTGCCGCACGCCGTTTTGGTATTTTATGGCGCTGGAAACGCGTATCTGGCCGCCGTGGTCAAACGGAACCTCCGAATGACATTCTGTCTGACCGAACATTTCACAAATCACGCACCGGATGTTGTCGTGAGGTTTCGTGACATTCGAAGGTCGTTCGGGTGGTTTTGACCCCCTGACGCGCCATTTCAGCGCGCGCCGCGCTGCTGAAAACGACACATTCGGTCGTGCCGCGCGCACCGCACGTCCGATGGATGTGCCGCCTCCTTCTGAATATCAGGAATATTATTTCTAGCGTTCACGTGCGGTTTCAGGTCGTTTGGAGCACGTTTTCTCCGAATTGGACCGCCGCACGCCATTTTGGTGTTTTATGGCGCTGGAAACGCGTTTCCGACCGCCGCGGTCAAACGGCACCTCCGAATGACGTGCCGTCTAACCGAACATTTCAAAATTCACACACCAACTGTTGTCGTGCGGTTTCGTGGCATTCGGAGGTCGTTCGGGTGGTTTTGATCCCCCGACGCGCCTTTTCAGCGCGCCCCGACCTGCTGAAAACGACACATTCAGACGTGAGGCACGCACTGCACGTCCGATGGACGTGCCGCCTCCCCCTGCATCTCAGGAATAATATTTCTATCGTTCTCGTGAGGTCTTAGGTCGTTCGGAGAACGTTTGCTCCGAATTGGACCGTCGCACCCCGTTTTGGTGTTTTATGGCGCCGGAAACGCGTTTCCAGCCGCCGCGATCAAATGGAACCTCCGAATGATATGCCGTCAGGCCGACCATTTTATAATTCACGCCCCAGCTGTTGTCGTACGGTTTCGTGGCATTCGGACGTCGTTCGGGTGGTTTTGACCGCGCAACGCGCAATTTCAGCGCGCGCCGCGCTGTTGAAAACGACACATTCGGTCGTGTTGTGTGCACCGAACGTCCAATGGATGTGCCTCCTCCTCCTTCAACTCAGGAATAATATTTCTATCATTCTCGTGCGGTTTTAGGTCGTTCGGAGCACGTTTGCTCTGAATTGGACCGCCGCACGCCGTTTTGGTGTTTTATGGCGCCAGAAACGCGTATCCGGCCACCGCGGTCAAATGGCACCTCCGAATGATGTGCCGCCTGGCCGAACATTTCAAAATTCACGCACCGAATGTTGTCGGGCAGTTTCATGACATTCGGAGGTCGTTCGGGTGGTTTTGACCCCCCCCACGCGCCATTTCAGCGCGCGTCGCGCTGCTGAAAACGACACATTCGGTCGTGCCGCGCGCACCGCACCTCCGATGGACATGAAGCCTCCTTCTGCATCTCAGGAATATTATTTCTATCGTTCTTGTGTGGTTTCAGGTCGTTCAGAGCACGTTTTCCTCGAATTGGACCGCAGCACGCCGTTTTGGTGTTTTATGGCGCCGAAAACGCGTTTTCGGCCGCCGCGGTCAAACGACACCTCCGAATGATGTGCCGTCTGGCCGACCATTTCACAATTCACGCAGAAGCTGTTTTCGTGCGGTTTCGTGGCATTCGGAGGTTGTTCGGGTGGTTTTGACCCCCCGACGCAAACTTTCAGCATGCGCCGCGCTGTTGAAAATGACTCATTCAGTCGTTCCGCGCACACCGCACGTCCGTTGGACGTGCCTCCTGCTCCTGCATCTCAGAAATAATATTTCTATCGTTCGCGTGTGGTTTCAGGTCGTTCGGAGCACGTTTGCTCCGAATTGGACCACCACACGCCGTTTTGGTGTTTTTTGGCGCTAGAAACACGTATCCGGCCACCGTGGTCAAACGGCACCTCCGAATGACGTGCCGTCTGGCCGACCATTTCAAAATTCACGCACCGGATGTTTTCGTGCGGTTTCGTGACATTCGGAGGTCGTTCGGATGGTTATGACCCCCCGGCGCGCCATTTCAGCGCGCGCCGCGCTGCTAAAAACGACACATTCGGTCGTGCCGCGTGCACCGCATGTCCGATGGACGTGCCGCCTCCTCCTGTATCTTAGGAATATTATTTCTATCATTCTCGTGTGGTTTCAGGTCGTTTGGAGCACGTTCGCTCGGAATTGAACCGCCGCACGCCGTTTTGGTGTTTTGTGGCGCCGGAAACGCGTTTTCAGCCACCGCGGTCAAACAGCACCTCCGAATGACGTGCCGTCTAGCCGACCATTTCACAATTCACGCACCGGCTGTTTTTGTGCGGTTTTGTGGCATTCGGAGGTCGTTCGGGTGGTTTTGACCCCCCGATGCACCATTTCAGCGCGCGCCGCGCTGCTGAAAACGACACATTCGGTCGTGCCGCGCGCACCGCACATCCGATGGACGTGCCGCCTCCTCCTGCATCTCAGGAATAATATTTCTATCGTTCTCATGCGGTTTCAGGTTGTTCGGAGCACGTTTGCTCAGAATTGGACCGCCACACGCCGTTTTGGTGTTTTATGGCGCCGGAAACGCGTATCCGGCCGCCGCGGTCAAACGGCACCTCTGAATGCCGTGCTGTCTGGCTGACCATTTCCAAATTTACGCACCGGATGTTGTCGTGCGGTTTCGTAACATTTGGAAGTCATTCGGCTGGTTTTGACCCCCCGACGCGCCATTTCAGCGTGCGTCGCGCTGCTGAGAACGACACCTTCGGTCGTGCCGCGCACACCGCACGTTCGATGGATGTGCCGCCTCCTCCTGCATCTCGGGAATATTATTTCTATCGTTCTCTTGCGGTTTCAGGTCGTTCGGAGCACGTTTTTTCGGAATTGGACCGCCGCACGCCGTTTTGGTGTTTTATGGCGCCGGAAACGCGTTTCCGGCCGCCGCGGTCAAACGGCACCTCCGCATGACGTGCCGTCTGGCCGACCATTTTACAATTCACGCACCGGCTTCTTTCGTGCAGTTTAGTGGCATTCAGAGGGCATTCGGGTGGTTTTGATCCCCCGACACGCCATTTCAGCGTGCACCGACCTGCTAAAAACGACACATTCGGACGTGCGGCGCGCACCGCACGTCCGATGGATGTGCCGCCTCCCCCCGCATCTCAGGAATAATATTTCTATCTTTCTCGTGCGGTTTGAGGTCGTTCAGAGCACGTTTGCTCTGAATTGGACCGCCGCACGCCGTTTTGGTGTTTTTTGGCGCCGAAAACGCGTTTCCGGCCGCCGCGGTTAAACGGCACCTCCGAATGACGTGCCGTCTGGCCGACCATTTCATAATTCACGCACCAGCTGTTTTCGTACAGTTTCGTGGCATTCAGACGTCGTTCGGGTGGTTTTTACCGCCCAACGCACAATTTCAGCACGCGCCGCACTGCTGAAAACGACACATTCGTTCGTTCCGCGCGCACCGCACATCCGATGGATGTTCCGCCTCCTCCTGAATCTCAGGAATAATATTTCTATCGTTCTCGTGCGGTTTCAGGTCGTTCAGAGCACGTTTGTTCCGAATTGGACCGTCGTACGCCGTTTTGGTGTTTTATGGCGCCAGAAACGCGTATTCGGCCGCCACGGTCAAAAGACACCTCTGAATGATGTGCCGTCTGTCCTACCATTTCACAATTCACGCACCAGATGTTGTCGTGCAGTTTCATGACATTCGGAGGTCGTTCGTGTGGTTTTGACCCCCCGACGCGCCATTTCAGCGCGTGCCGCGCTGCTGAAAACGACACATTCGGTCGTGCCGCGTGCACCGCACGTTCAATGGATGTGCCGCCTCCTCCTGCATCTCCGTAATATTGTTTATGTCGTTCTCGGGCGGTTTTAGGTCGTTCGGAGCACGTTTTCTCCAAATTGGACCGCCGCACGCCGTTTTGGTGTTTTGTGGCGCCGAAAACGCATTTCCGGCTGCCACGGTCAAACGGCACCTCCGAATGACGTGCCGTCTGGCCGAACATTTCACAATTCACGAACCGGCTGTTTTCGTGCGGTTTTGTGGCATTTGGAGGTCGTTCGGGTGGTTTTGACCCCCTGACGCGCCATTTCAGCGCACACCGCACAGGTGAAAACGACACATTCGGTCGTGCCGTGCGCACCGCACGTCCGATGGACGTGCCGCCTCCTCCTGCATCTCAGGAATAATATTTCTATCGTTCTAATGCGGTTTCAAGTCGTTTGGAGCACGTTTTCTCCAAATTGGACCGCCACACGCCGTTTTGGTGTTTTATGGTGCCGAAAACGCGTTTCCGGCCGCCGCGGTCAAACGGCACCTCCGAATGACGTGCTGTCTGGCCGACCATTTCACAATTCACGCACCGGCTATTGTCGTGCGGTTTCGTGGCATTCGGAGGTCGTTCGGGTGGTGCGGGGGTGCGGGGAGCTGTTCTGGGGGTGCGGGGGGGGGGGGGGGGTGTACGGGGGTGCGCGGGGCTGTCCAGGGGTGCAGGGGGCTGTACGGGGGTGCCGGGGGGGTTGTACGGGGGGCGGGGGGGCTGTACGGGGGTGCGGGGGGGGGGGGGGGGCTGTATGGGGGAGCAGGGGGCTGTACGGTGGTGCGCGGGGGCTGTCCGGGGGTGCGGGGGGGCTGTACGGGGGTGCCGGGGGGGGGGGGCTGTACGGGGGTGCGAGGGGGGGGCTGTATGGGGGAGCCGGGGGCTGTACGGTGGTGAACGGGGGCTGTCCGGGGGTGCGGGGGGGCTGTACGGGGGTGCCGGGGGGGGGGGGGGGGGGGGCTGTACGGGGGTGCGGGGGGATGTACGGGGGTGCGGCGGGGCTGTCCGGGGGTGCGGGGGGGCTGTACGAGGGTGCCAAGGGGGCTGTACGGGGGTGCGGGGGGCTGTACGGGGGTTGTACGGGGGTGCGAGGGGGCTGTCCGGGGGTTCAGGGGGGCTGGACGGGGGTGCCGGGGGGCTGTACGGGGGTGCGGGGGGCTGTACGGGGGTGCGGGGGGGCTGGATGGGGTGCGGGGGGTTGTACGGGGGTGCGGGGGGGGGGGGGGGGCTGTCCGGGTGTGCGGGGGGCTGTACGGGGGTGCCGGGGGGGAGGGGGGGCCGTACGGGGGTGCGGGGGGCTGTACAGGGGTGCGGGGGGGGGGGGGGGGGGGTGGCTTTTCGGTGGTGTGGGGGGCTGGACGGGGGTACGGGGGGCTGTACGGGGGTGCCGGGGGGGCAGTACGGGGGTGCGGGGGCTGTACGGGGGTGCGGGGGGCTGTAAGGGGGTGCAAGAGGGATGTACGGGGGTGCGGGGGGGTGTACGGGGGTGCGAGGGCTGTACGGGGGTGCGGGGGGCCTGTCCGGGGGTGCGGGGGGCTGTACGGGGGTGCCACGGAGGCTGTACGTGGGTGCGGGGGGCTGTACGGGGGTGCGGGGGGGGGGGGGGGGGCTGTACGGGGGGGTCGGGGCGTTGTACGTTTGTGTGGGGGGATGTTCGGGGGTGCGGGGGGGGGGGGGGGCTGTACGGGGGTGCAGAGGTTAGAGTTTTTAAATGCACGCCTTAGATAATATTATCTATCATATAATAAACAAGAAAAGAAAGAAATTATAAGTACACAACATTCTAATTTAAATTAAATGAATAAATATAGTACATCAATGTCAACCCCACCAGTAAAAACAAAAAATATATCTCGTGAATATATGATGCGTCACGCGTTGTCATCACTGCTACCTCCTTCTGGTGGGCCAGGGGCCTACGACAAATAATCATTATAAATATTTTAATAACAAAAATAATTTAAATTAAATAAATAAATATAGTATATACCCGCGTCGTATGATCCCCTGCACCATCAGCTCGACGCACCTATTCCCGCAGTGCACTAACCTCAGCTGTCAATTGCGCATTTGCCTCCTCAGAAGCGCGCAGCCGTGCCTCAAAATCTGACATCTGCTGTGTCATATGAGCAACAGCAGGACCGACAACCGCAGCGTGTGACACTACAGAATGAGGAATCCCTGCTCCATAGGTCAAACTATAGCTATCCCGTCCCAACCGATAATGCGATTAAAGATCTCATCCCGTCGCATGGGAAGCTGTCGCTGGTCCTCTGGAAGATGTTCTAACTCAGCTTCAAATTGAGACTGTGAAATATTTAAATATATATAAATATATATATGTTAACATATAGATTTATGTAATTATTGGTAAGTACAGACACTAACTATCAATGCTGCAACCTCTGGATCATTGCGATCACGAGTCCTCATCCACACCGACATTTTATCAGTTGTTGAACCTTGCTCTCGCAACTGTATATTAAAAGAATATAAACACAAAACCATATTAGTTAATAAATTAAAAAATGAGTAATATATACCTCATGTCGGATCTGAGACACGTGACGAGTCCCGAGCCTGTGAGGTGGTCCCTGCAACGCTCGATTCTCAGAATGGCGTGTTGACACCTCCTACATTCAATTCATTCAAATTTCAAAAAAATCACATATTCTTGAAAATATATATACACCAAAATAATTAATATACAAACCGCAACACCCTTAGTAGACCAATATGCAACCAAGTCACGCCACTGAGCTGGGAGGACACCTCTCGGGACTTTTTCCAAAATGTCTAGGGCACCCACATTTGGTACCCAGTAGTCCCCCTTCACTTTTCCTTTATAATCATTCCACATCTTACGACATTTTCTCATACACACGGGCCGAAACTCTTTAGGGCATACTTTCAAATTTTTCTATAAAGAAATTAATCAAACATATTAGTATTCTTTATACATAGAAAATAAAGTAAAATGATTTTCTTACCTAAACCTCCCTCTATAGACGATCAAATGTGTCCTGAGGGATAGAAGCCCAGTCACGCGTGGTCAATGGAAATCGATGTGGGTCACGTATGATATGACCCAGCTGATGAATAAATGTTGGGGCATTCAGTCCCACAGGATGAAAAACCTCATCAAATGAAACATCTATCATCGTGTCGAAATTCCATGATAATATGCCACGACCAGGGCCTCTCCTGCGAGAGGAAAAAGCAGCCGAGTCTGATCCTGTTGAAAACAATTTTATATATAAATTGGCAAATGTTATAGATATATATATATATATATATATATATATGTATGTCAATTACATAAAAAATATAGACAATGACATTCAAACATACCTCGACCCTGAGACGTAGATGCCTCATATGGATGATGTGGATCTTCTGCCTCTTCCCCTGACATGTCTGTACTCATAGAAAACATCAGTAATGAGTCCAAAGTGTTTAAAAGATAAATTGGATTGTTCTTAAAAAATCAAACTTGTACAACTGTTAATCAAACAAAAAATGGATTGAATAATTAGTTGTGAATGAATTTTAAAAAATCAGAAAGTTAACAAAACAGATATACAAATTATGTACAAAACCAGTCAATACATAGCCAAATTTCAGATAGAACTAATAAAAATTCAAGCAGCACATGAATCAGATGAATAATACCTCAAAGGGATGATACACCGACCATAACATCAATAAATCAAGAGTAAAAACAACCTAAATATTTATGATTGAATTAACTTACAAAAGTGAGGATTAAAACTTATAAAGATTTATAAAATGATTAGATAATTTATGATATCCTAGGATATTCTACTGAATAGCAGGAAAACAATTATACCATTCATTAAGCATGAAAATCGACCGTTTCTCCTTCAACAGCCACTCTGACCCAATAAATATCTTCTTCATGTTGTACTAAGGTATGTTGATCAAATTTTTGGTAAACAAATGGAACAGTCTCGGGTTCATATTCTTCAAATAAAAACACTCCTCACCGAGAAATTTTGACAACAACTTGCCAACTAGGATCTGAAGGCAAAGTAACGAAGAATACTTGTTCCACTTGTGATGTCAAAATGAAAGGTTCATTCTCAACTCGTCCATTATTTCTGTATAACATATAGTTAAAATTCACCAATGAAAACTGATATTGATCGACTTTACATCCACGCACTGGATCAACCCAATTACACTTTAACAATATGTACTTCAAACCGTGTGTGTATATAACTTCAATGATGTCTATCAATTGACCATAGTAATAACCAGAATCGACAAAGGGAAAACTGATGCCACTATTTTGTGTTTCTAGTTTGTCGTCAACATCTTTAATGTGAAATCAAAAACCATTAGCATCAATAGCTTTATAACGACGAGTCGTTATACATGGACCCTCAGCCAGTTGGATAAATACTTCAGGTAGTGTGGGGTCCCCTAACTCCCTCAGCTTACGAACCTACATAATTTATAAAAATCAATACTGATATATGCAGAAAGAATTAGTATAATACTTCACACATATTGAAAATAAATTTATACATACATAATCCCTGAACCAATCATGAAATGACGCATAATGAGATTGTTGAATTTGCAACCCAGTCACACAATGCATATCTTCTTTTATCTCATTAATGTGTTTCCTGAAAATGATAACGCGATGTTTAAAAGATCATCTTATGCAAACAAAACATGTAAAAGTTATACAAGCGCATTGATAAGATGCTTACTGCATTAATGGTGCAACTGATGGAGTATTGAACAAGATATATCGATGTGCTTGTAACCACTCGATGTTGTACATATCAAATGTGGTTACTTCTCCAACTGGACCATCATGAATCCGAGAGGGATTATCTAATTTTGTTTCAACATCCATAAGATATTCTGCACAAAAGTTAGTACACTCATCCATCAAATAACCATTGGCTATTGATGCCTCTGGACGACCTCTGTTGCGTACAAATCTTTTCAATGTACTCAAATACCGTTCAATAGGATACATCCACCTGAATTGCACTGGACCAGCATCCATTACTTCATCAGTTAGGTGCACTGTCAAGTGGACCATAACATCGAAAAATCAGGGGGGGGGAAGTTTCTCAAAGTGACAAAGCGTAAGTACAATTCGGTCCTGCAAACTTTTTAAATCACTCATTCGTTGATTTCTTAAACAAAGTTGTCTAAAAAAATTACTCATCTCAATCAATGGATGAACAACATTGGGGGATAAACAATCACAAATTGCGATTGGAATAAACTGCTGAAGTAATATGTGATTGTCATGACGTTTCAACCCTTGCAATGTCTTGCTCGTTAGATTCACACACTTTGAAATATTAGAAGAATAACCATCAGGCACCTTGACCATCTTCAAAATGGAAAGAAATGTCTCTGTCTCCTCTGTAGTCATCGTATACTGTGCAGCAGGCATATATGCCTTGTTTCCCTTAGCTAACTGTAAATGAAACTGTTTCCTTAAACCCATTTCTTCCGAATCACGGCGTGCATTAACATGGTCCTTTGATTTTCCACTGACACCTAAAATGGTCCACAATATGTTATCACGAACATTTTTTTCAATGCGCATGACATCCAAATTATGCCTCAACATGTTAGTTTTCCAATACAGAAGACTATAAAAAATAATTTTCTTTTTCCAATTGTGACTGCGCTGCCTACCCGTAGCACGAATATTACGTACCGGAGGAGCCACCAAATCCTGAATTTCATATACCGTGCGGATGTTTTCTTCCTCAATCTGCGATAACATTTCAACTCCTGTCATGATATTTGGTGCTGGGCTGAACTCTCTAGAACCATCAAATGCCACACTGTCCTTTCTGAATCTGTGCTGAGGAGGGAGAAAACGCCTGTGACCCATGTATGCCGATTTTTTGGAATGTTTATGCCATACAGATTTTTTACTTTTATTGGAACAAGGGCAAGCAAATTCCCTTTTCGTACTCCAGCCTGATAAATTTGCATAAGCTGGGAAGTCATTGATTGTCCACAATAAAGCAGCATGCAGTTTGAACATTTCATTCGTTTCGCAGTCATAAGTCATCACACCATCACCCCAAAATTCATTCAACTCATCAATCAATGGATGAAGGTAAACATCAATCTTATCCCCCGCACTTTTAGGTCCATCAATAAGAGTGGAAAGTAATATAAATTGTTGCTTCATACAAAGCCACGGAGGAAGATTATATGGAACCAACACCACGGGACATGTGCTATGAGTTGCACCAACGATAGACTTGAATGGATTGAAAACATCTGCTGCCAATCCCAATCGGACATTATGAACATCTTTAGTAAAGTCGGGATGTCTCTTATCAAAATCCTTCCATGCATGAGAGTCTGCCGGGTGGGTTAACATATCACTTTCATGAACTCTTTCTGCATTCCATCTCATTAAATTAGAAACTTTATATGACTTAAAAAATCTTTTTAACCACGGTTTAAGGGGAAAGTATCACATTTGTTTTACGGCAATCAGCTTCCCCTGTATCGCAATCTGACTTTGATGAGTATTATTTCCCCTGTTCTCTTTCCACCTGGAAGCACCACAAACTGTACAAATATCCAAATGGGCAGTTTCTTTTCTAAACAACATACAGTTGTTTGCACATGCATCTATGGTCTCATATGTAAAACCTAAGTTCTCTATCAACTTACGAGCATAGTAATACGACTCAGGAATCTTAGCGTTGATAGGAAGAACTTTTTTCAATAAAACCAAAAGCATGTCGAATGATGTGTCTGACCAATTATTCAAAGTCTTCAAATGCAACAACTCCACGATAAACGACAGTTTATTGTAAGAAGTACATCCAGGATATAATTCTGTTTTTGCATCATCAAGTGCTTCATAAAACCTCCTCGAATCATGATCTGCACCAGGGCGAAGATTTATCTCACCGGTCTGAAGATTCTGGATGTCAATGCCTTCAGGATCAAACCCACGTACCATTTCAGTAAGCATTTCATGCATTGGATCAGTCATCATTGCATCAACATCCATCTGAGATGCATCTGTATTTTGACAACGAACATATTCTTCTCCATGACGAGTCCAACTCTTATAATTATTCAAAAATCCATTAAAGAAAAGGTCATCCCTCATAGTATCTCGTGTGAATTGATATCTGTTAGCACATTTTCTACATGGACAACTAATATAGTCACTTTCAAATACTCTCGTGAAGTCAATAAACTGCATAATGCCATTGAAATATTCTCTAGACATTCGATTTGGAAGATCAATCCAACTCTTATCCATAATTATATCTGTATAACAAACATTTACAGAATACTTATTACATTTACAATTTTCAAATTAACTATATTTAAAATAAATATTAATCATTTGTTTATGAACCATTGATAAAATAATAATGTAACTAAAAGCCCATGTTACCTGATTGAGGTACAAACCTGAAAGGGAGGGGAGCCGAAGGCGGTGCAGCGAGAGAGAGGCGGCAGCGAAGGGGATCCGGAGCCAAAGGCGGTGCAGCAAGGGAGGGGACGGGCGGCGGCGACGACGGGGAGCTGGAGGAGAGGAGGCGGGCAGCTGGGGGGGGGGGGGGCTGTCCGGGGTCAGGGGGCTGTTTGATGTGCGGGGGGGGGGGGGGGGTCCGGGGTACGGGGAGCGGTCCGGGGTGCGGCGGGGGGGGGGGGGGCTGTCCGGGGTGGGGGGAGGGCTGAGGGGGCGGAGGCTGGAGGCCGGAGGGTGGAGGGCAGATGGCGGAGGCCGGAGGGCGGAGGGCGTGCGGCGGGGGAGGTCGGGCGGCGGGGTAGGCCGGGCGGCGGGGGAGGCCGGGAGGCGGGGGGGGAGGAGGGCGGCGACGGGGGGGGGGGGGGGGGAGGCAGGGGGAGGGGGCGTGGGGTGGGGTAGGGGGGAGGCCGGGCAGCGGGGGAGGCCGGGAGGCGGGGGGAGGGCGGCGTCGGGGGGGGGGGGGGGGCGACGGGGGGGGGGGGGTGCGGCAACGGGGGGGGGGGGGGAGAGGCCGGGCGGTGGGGGAGGCTGGGAGGCAGGGGGGAGGGCGGCGTCAGTGGGGGGGGGGGCGACAGGGGGGGAGTAGGGTTCGATCGAGAGGGGGCGCGGGGGGGGGGGGGGGCGCAAAAAGGATCTTTTTTTTTCTCAAGGCCAGCGACCACCATTGGCGGTCGCTATTAGATATCTATAGCGACCGCCTATGGCGGTCGCCCTATTCAAGGGGGCTTCAATGCCCCCTTTTCTAGTAGTGGAAGGATAGATAGACGCACCTGTGCATTGATTATCAGAATCTTAACAAAATAAAAACAATGAACATCTTACCATTCCATTGATAAATGATTTTTTAATAAAAAATGTGGGGCCATGTACGTATCTACAATGAACCTTCAGTCAGGATATAACCAATTAATGGAGAAGAAGGATGATATTCCAAAATAATTCCTTTTTAACAAAGTATTAACACTATGAGTTCATAGTTATGATCTTTTGACTCAATAGTGATACATAAATATTCATGTACTTAATGGATATGGTTTTTATATATTACCTCAAAATAAATTATAGTCTTTATTGATGATATGCTGATATAACCTTGGAGTAATGAGGATCATGAGTAGCATTTGAATACAATACTAATGTCTTTGGGAAAATAGAAACTGTATGAAAAATATAGTAATTGTGAGTTCTAGATAGTGGATGTATCATTATTTGGGTTTGTTATAACTGAAAATTTGATATATATTTACCCTTCTATGGAATGTTCTATAACACCACGAGATTTTGTGAAATAGTTATTTAATTAATTTATGATTTTTGGTATTTTTCATTTTACGCAACAGACAATATAGTTTTTAATATATTAAAGCACAAATTTTGGATTTCATACACTATAGAGAAAATATATATTATATTTTGTTTCCTGAAAACCCATGGTTTTCTTTTATTACAAACACTAATGAGTCGATTTGATATCCTGTGTTACATGCATGGTTGAGATTTTACCAAACTACAATATACTATTAATATAATTCATAAAATGTTATTATAGCTAAAACCTAACTATTAGAAGGGAAGATATGAATAAGATTGACTAAAATTTGAAAAATTTTATTTAGACATTATATAAAATAAATCATTTTTATATAAATTAATATAATTTAATGTAAGAAATGTTTGAAAATAAATAAACTAATTTTCTGAGAAAACTATCTTTCTACATAAATAACCCATTTATCTCAATAAATTAAAACTATTAATGATTTTTAAAAAAAATTATTTTATATATATAATAATTTATTTATATTTATCCAATAGAATTGATAGGGCTAATATAATATTAAATATAACAATATGAATAAAAAAATTTATTTTTCTAAAAGGTAATTTTACAAGCTTTTAATGGAAAAACCATTTTAGATATATTTTTTGAAACATTTATAATTATTATTTTGATAACTACAAATAATTTTTAATGGAGAATATAAATAATTAATTTGGGTTTTTGTTTGGTGTTTTTTGAATTAGTTTCATATTTCAATGAATCGTGAAAAGACATGAATATTAATTCAAAACATCATTTTTATCTGATTTTTTATAAGGATAAAATATATTTAATTTTTTCTAAAGTCAAATTGAATCAATTATACATAAATTAATCCAATTTAAGTCATTTTATTTAATTTTACAATTAAATTGGATATAAAAATTAATAATTTTTTCATGTTTTAGATTTCAAAACACACATTGTTGTTTTTTCTAAGAGATTAAATTTAAATTAATTTATACCACTTTTGTGATTAGATTTTTGAAAAATGAATTCCATATTTTGAATCAAAATAATATATAATGTATACAAATGAGAACATAGTTATTTTATAAATATATAAGTAAATTTAATTAAAACTAAAAATAATTATTACGAGTAAAATTATCTTAAAAGGGTCTAAACCATAAAATTATGTGCCAAAATGACATAAAAAATTGTTCCAAATCCATTTTATTAACATATATAATACCTTTAATTACTTTTATATAATTTTTTTCATTAATGTTTCGAATTTTAATAAGAAAAATGTTTGGGAATTTCCTTTTAAAAAAGTTATAGGAATGTGACTCCTCCTACACTATAAAAAGGCACTCAAAACTTCTACTTATTAACACCTGTCAAGCCAGTTGACTCTCCCAAAATCATCTAAAATGAGATCCAAAAATACCTTCATTCATTAAATAAGTCTTTATTTGTGCATAAATACAACCAAATATTCTCTTTTACAAAAAACAAAAGGAGTTACCCAAAGAAAGGGTAACATCCTTCCTCATGCTCTGTTGTTTTATTATTATTCTATACCCTAAAAAATCATCGTATTTCATTATTATATAATATATTACATATCCATATTATAATGATATTTTATTATTCTAATATTTCTACATAAACATACAAGCACAACCAACTAATGGGTAACAATCATAGAGTTCTTTTGATTATTGAACTACCACCACACGAAATAAGGTTATTCGTTTTTCCTTTACCACTGCTCATGGTTGGAAATTTTGTTGTAAAATATATTTTTGTATTCAAGTTATGATATATTTATTCTTTATGAATTATTAAATAACACATTCACTCATTCTTTCAATATTTTTCAAATATGTTAATTTCTTTTTGGGGAAGTGTAGACAAATGCCTCCTCAAAGCGATGCGATTTGTTCACACTCTTTAGGGAATTTGTTAAGGATGGATTTTCTGAATTTATGTGATATATATTACATAATAATTCTACTTTAATTAAATTTTTTCTATAAATAAATTCATTTTATTCACATTTTTTCTATTAATTTTATTATAAAACATAAACTGCACTCATGCGTGTGTAGGGAATACCGTCTCCATGAACGATGTATTCCATTATTTATTTATATATTAATTATATTATTATATATAAATATATACTAAATATATATGTTATTTAAATCCTCATTTAAATTCTAGAAATATTTAATTCTTAAAATAAGTAAGAGGATACATAATATCATGCCCAAATATATTAGGTAAACAAAGAAAATATTACATGAAACATAACAACAACATTGATCTGTTATTAAATGGGTAATATAATTTCACAATAAAATAATATATGGTATCATATATAAGAACAAGTATATGTGGTAGATTAATAAAAACTTATAATTATTGCATAAGTGGTCTAAACATGTATGAATAAATTCAATTCTTAAGGTAAGGGTTTTCTCGTCTCACTTTGTTTTTGTGAGACACAGGACATCTTTATATAATATTTCTTATATGTTGTGTGTATACTTTATGTTGATGTATTCTATGATTCATATACCAAAATACATTATTTTATAAATATCAATTTGATGACCTTTCATTCATGGTGTCAGTTTTTCAAAAGTTACCGAATCAGTATAGTAATTTTTTCTCAATTTTTTATATTTGAGACCCATGCAATTTTATGAACCTATATTTTTATATGAGTTTTATATCCAGACTTTAACAAGATATATCATGAATATATTTATTTTAAGAATATTTTAATCTTCATTTAATATTATTTTTTTCATTATTTTATGATTCAATGTTACGAGTGTGTTAAGAATTTCTTTTTATAATCACATCGTTTATTGATATTTTCTATGATTTGGATTCCATTGATAAAATATTATGATACATATTTCTGGAAAAATCATGAATTTTATTACCCTAGTTTTATTCTTTTTATATAAAATTAATGGTAACATTTTACCACCCTTTGAAACTAATTTTAATTAAGACATTAGTTTTTTAAGAAGTGACTTTATTTATCCTTTCATACGAAAATCTGTGTTCTTTACTATCCGTGTTTTCAAATAATGTTTTAAAAAATGTTTTCAACGTTATGTGATAAGTTTTTTAGTAAAAAATGATTAATTTTTTTAATCTTTAATTATATGTTTTGAATTTTTTTTCAAATAAAACGTTTCAAAAGGATTTCAATCATTCCTTATATGTTTTCATATTATTTTAAATGATATGGTTTCCATGTTTATTATATTTTTCATCGAGGAAAACAATTTTAAAAAAGTTTTAAATATTATTTTATATTTGTTCAAGTAAAAATGTTTTCAATTTTTTTAAGATACATTTATATGATTTTAGAAAAAATTGTCTAAAAATGATTCCAAATATATTTAAAATGAAAAATTCCTTCAATATGTTTTCTTGTTTCCAAAAAATGTTTTCAACAGAAATGGTCTCAAAATGGATTTATGTTTACAAAGTAATTTCTAAAATAATAATGGATATTTTTCTGAAGAAAATTTTTAATGAGTCTTTCAAAATTATTTTTCATCTGTGATGGGATCTATTAGTGTCACTCAGGCCTTTTATTTAAAATTATCCAATGGTTCTATTCATATTATTTCGATGAATTTCTTATGTTTTAATAATATTATGTTTATGAAACCCATTTCTGTATTTGGGGTAATATGTTAATGAAACCCATATCAACTTCATGGGTTATATATTTATAAAACCCTATTCTTTTCACAGGTTATGATTTGATGAAACTATAAATAAGACTATATGGATTCCACATGTTATGATATGATTGTATGTTTATGATAATCATTTCAATTCTTGGGTTGTGATATGATGTTTTATAATCTTTTGGAACACATAGCATGATTTCATTATGATATGGGTGGGACCTACAAATCCCACCAATGAACTGGTGAAATATTTATATTAAATGAGAAAAATATAGATAGAATAAGGAGTGAACCCAATTCAAAAATGGAAATTTTCAACTAATATAGTCATGCGAGTGAACCTTGTCTACTATTATGGTCATCGAAGGGAACCTTGAATGAAAAGATAATATGGGTATTGAACCCATATTTCTATGTCTGTCATGGAAGTAATTTCTTGACAACTATGGAAATAACTTTGTTCCTTATGTGTCTTCCATAAATTCTAGGTCTTACTCTAGTGTTGTTCTTTCATGTATTGTTCTCTGTAATCCATTATGATTCATGTATTATGAACTTCCAATAATCATCCCATGTCTCATGTATATGAACATGATATATATGGTACGATCATAAAATGTTATTCTCATGTTCTCAAACTCTTATGCCCATGTTATGATTATTTTTCTCTTTGATTACCCTTACTGAGGATCTAAGAACACCCATTTATTATGTTTTCTTTCACCATGTTGTAAAGAATGGTTTTAATTAGATAAACTGAAGGGGAAGATCGTTAAGAGAAACATTTAAAATACTTCACTCAGTTATATATTATTGTTCCATTTTTCAAAAGACATTAAACCATTATTGTCACCGAGATTGTATTTTTATAATTTAAATAATATTAATCTAAAATGATGTAATATACAATTATATTAATTCTAGGTCACCATAGTTGGAATAAAACAAATTGTTTTTTCAACCTTTAGAATCTTGGTTGTGAAAAGTATTGTGAGATCCCTAGGGATATTTCTAAAGATATGTATTTGGATGTTCGTAAGGATAAGTCAAATATTAATGAATTTTGTCTAAAAATGTCATGTAATTTTGGAAAATAATAGAGTGAGTGATTTCATATAAATAAATCATTCTTTGGATACTACAGGTGGATGTGGATATGAAATATATATACCTAGGCGTAACACCTATGAAATGTTGCATTGGGCCTGAATCGAGTGAAACCTGGAACAAGACAACGTGCCTTATTGTAAAAATGGATTGACACTCCAAGGGATATTAATTAAGAATTGATTATATTATTTTGAACCATATTGAAGTATTTAAGTTTAACATGACTATGAATCAATGAGGATAAATCTAAGGTTCCATTGATTAAAGAAATTGAATCCATAATTTGGTTATCTTATAATTATTTTTCATGATTATTTAGTTTTCTATTTTGATAAGTGTTTCTAAAACTATGGTTTTTGGTTTTAGTCAATGGATGAAACAAAAAGGAATAGCAATAATTTTCATTTCTATGGACTATTTTTGGATCTATAGTCAACTGAAATGATCACTTGATTAAAGGGTATTATCATCATGCTTAATCAGTTCTCACATAACATGATTAATGATGTATACCTTAACAAAATCACAAACATTCCAATGTATAGAAATTAATATTTCACTAAGGGTTTGAGTAATGGATACCATGGAGGAATAGAGATTCTGTTTTTTCAGGAATGTATAAAACATCACTCATGTGAATGTATTAGTGTAAGAAGAAGATGTCTTTAATGTATAAATGAAGAACACAAATCATGTAACTTCAAATGAAAAATCAAATGTTTTATTAATGTAATGGATATAAATATTAGAATCCATAATACTTCTTCAATGGTTAAATGATATATGTTTGGAATAAATGGTCATTTGTAAAATTGATGTCCTGAGTTGAATGTTCCTAAAGAGAATTAGCATGGTGATATGACTAATGGTTATATTAAAGATAATCATGAGACTAAAAATTAAATTTGAAAGGAAATGGGTATTAAGTAATAAGATGAGGAATCACTTTTTATAGATTAAAGATGAATTATAATAGTTGATGTTTTAATCTATTTAG